>OX336390.1:149601879-154601879 GCA_946902985.2 Meconema thalassinum | reverse complement strand
CCGAGGCTCCAGCTACGTATTGATATGAACCTAATTATTTTTTGAGCTTTCTTTTTGAAGTTTAATCTAAATGAAATACCGATAGGTATTTTATAAATCTATTCCACCTTATGTCAATAAAACTGAATTAATATACCTTATATAATACTTATTTCGGCCATATTATGCCTTCTTCAGCAACTGTTTTATAAAAGAAACAAAAGATATTGAAATTACGAGTGGAGTTATCATTTAACTTGTTATTAGCCTACTTTCGATTTTTGCAAAAAATGAAAGTAGACTTATGAGATCAACACAGGGCGAAAAAAGTGTGTCTGTCTGTGTGTGTGTATGTGTGTGTGTGAGTCTGTGTGTGTGTGTGTATGTGTGTGTGTGAGTCTGTGTGTGTGTGTGTGTGTGTGTGTCTGTGTGTGTGTCTGTGTGTGTGTGAGTGTGTGTACTCTGAATGTCTGTCCCCCCCTATCAATTCGAACACGGTGAATGCGAATTGAACGAAATTTGGTACAAAGGTAGCACTAGCAAAGGACACCTCAGTGTCATGTTTTATATCGCCGCCATCTTTACTAAAACTGAATGGCGGCCACTCAAACGTTCAAAACGTAAAATCAAATAACGACTAACCAAATCATCCGATCTCTACCAAATTTGGTAACAACATACCTTCGTATAGGATGCGTCTTGTGACCAAACTACAAGGTCGTCCGCCATACCATTTCAGGATGGCGGCCGTGCGAATTATGCAAACTTTATAATCCATATCATGGGACCCACCAGTTCCGATTATTGAGCCGAGAATCGTTTTAACTGTTCTAAAGGAAGAGGCACGTTCGAAATTAAAAGTTTATTTTGTAATACTATAGTGCAGACGTGATTTTAAAAAGCTGAACTGATTCAGTAATAAGACAAGATGGCAGCGGATATCTTGTGCCTGACTTATATTTCACTAATTTGAGTATTGCATGCAATATAGCGTACTGATAAAAAATAAATAAACTTTGTATGAAATGCTTTATATATAAATAATATACTCCAGTGATGAAATCGTTTAGTATAAATCATTATTTGCTAACAAGTTTTATGTAAGGCATTTTAAATAGAACGATATTCGTTGACACAATTAGCTCAGTGGTAGAGCGTTAGCCTATCGCTCAAATGCCTATGGTTCAAACCCGATCAGAGCTAGGTTTTTTGCTTGAAATGTTATATGTTTATTGTTTTGTAATGACTCAGATGTTTTAAAATTAAGCGTTATATTGTGCACATTATGGTGTAAAATATATATTTAATTAAAACATAATTCGCCAGAAGATTTACTCGAGACATCTAGCTGCCAAAAAGGTAACTTCCAGATTTTATTGAAAAGTTTCTTCTTCTGGCCGCTAGAATGCACTCGCTCTGTTAGGATTATATTGTTCGATATTCCACCACTAGATGTCACGACTAGTCTACGTGGGGATCCATTGATTACTATACCATTATCATTCTATGCGCATCGAATTTGAAGAATGACAAGATGATACTACGATACATTTTAACTTTTTATTTTAAAGGGTTTGTAACAGCCTATTTTGTGTTACTTGAAAATGTTATTAAGCGTTATATTGTGCACATTATGGTGTAAAATATATATTTAATTAAAACATAATTCGCCAGCAGATTTACTCGAGACATCTAGCTGCCAAAAAGGTAACTTCCAGATTTTATTGAAAAGTTTCTTATTCTGGCCGCTAGAATGCACTCGCTCTGTTAGGATTATATTATCGAAAATATCCACATAGTTTGTATACACACGTCTCTGTAGGGTCATGGAAAGATTTGTTAATTCAGTTAGGGTTGTGAAAGCCATGCGCAACCAGACGTGTAAAGACATGCCTCAACTCAAAGTTGGATGTTGCCCACGGCAGGTCGTAATAATAATAATAATGTTATTGGTTTTACATCCCTTTTAACTACTGCTGCTTTTAGAGACACCGGGGTGCCGGAATTTTGGCCCGAAGGGGATCTTTAACGTGCCAGTAAATGTACTGACACGGCTCCCTCGCATTTGTGCACCCTCAAATGCCAGCTGACTGCGCCAGGATACGAACCTGCAACCTAGGGCCCAGCAAGCGAGAACGTTACCGCTGAGCCACGCCGCCAGTCCGGTCGATTATGTCTCCAGATCCATAACATTCTTGATATACTTCTTATCTTTCTTTCTTCAATGATGGCAGCAGTTTTTATCTAGGTTGTGGCGTTTGGTAGAGGTAAATCGTTTCTAAGGTCTTCAACAAGGAATAGTATTATACTCTTTGATAATAACAACGAGTTATAACTATACTCATACATTTAGGAGAAAGTAGGCTATATGTTTTTTACTGAACATCTTGTTTTTCTATTAAAGATTTATAGAAAAATGGATATCCATGATAACTAAAAATGAAAACCAACACATACAGTAACATATGACAATATCCAACTTCATCACCATCTTGTTTTATCCCAACTTCGGGGTCCTCACAAATATTCACGTTTCTTTCAAGTACCATTAACATTTCCATTGGAGCAAGAAGATAAATACTGTAGGCCTACATATTCTAACCTATGCTACACTCCGCAAAGAGCCTTTATTCTTCTCAAAGATTGACCTTCTGAAGATATCTTAAAATACACTTCTTTTGTTTATTTTATAGGAATATATACAATCACCAATATTCTTTTTAGATATAGTTTAGACCTATGCCATTTACACAAAATAATTTTATATTATTATCATCAAATTAATGCCCACGTATGTTACAGATCCGTTTTTAACTTTCTGTAAATAAAATTGTTCATAGAAGAAACCCAAGTACAGTAAAATAATATTTCATAACTCTGCTCATAATTACAATAGTTACTTTTCTTGATAAAAAACTGAAAAAGCCAAAAATATAGCCAAAACTGGTATTAATTTATCTATACTATAATAAAGCTGAAGAGTTAGTGTGTGTTGTGTGTTTGTGTGTTTATGTGTTTAAACGAGCTAATCTCTGGAACTACCATCCCGATTCGAAAAATTCTTTTTTTTATGATAGCCAGATTCAAGAGGAATAGTTTAGGCTATGTAGTATTAGGCTACACCTCTCAGATAACCTAAAGGATTGATTTTTGTTCGGTAAGTCGGTAGAACAAGCGCTCCCGAACTGCTCTATCCGCATGCGCTGGCGTTATGGTTAGTGATACGTACACCGTTTCACCGATCTGAACCAAAATGTGTATACTTACCCTTTGGAACCCTGCGAGTAACACCGTCTACGTGAAATTTATGACAGACCAGTCCATTCCCTGCATTTAGGCCCTTTGGCACAAATCTACACCTTTTCACCGTTCTGAACCAAAATTTGTATACTTAGCCCTACCCTTTGGAACCCTGCGAGTAACACTGTTTACATGAAATTTCGGACAGATCCCACCATTCCCTGCATTTAGGCCCTTTGGCACAAATCTACACGGTTTCACCGATCTGAACCAAAATTAGTATACTTGCCCTTTGGAAGCCTGTGAGTAACACTGTCTACATGAAATTTATGACAGACCAGTCCATTCCCTGCATTTAGGCCCTTTATTACAAATCTACACCGTTTCTCCTAATTGAACCAAATTTTACATACACTTTGAAACCATGCTGGTAACACTGTCCACTTGATATTTTGGACAACGCTCTCCATTCCCTACATTTAGAATAACATACAGTACAAAATAAACTTGAAAACCCGTATTAAGGCCCTAAAACCATTCATGTCCGTAGTAGTGTAACTGTAAGAGTATTTTAAGGCTAAATGTCCCGACACTTTGGTAAGATTATATTTCAATAGATGGCAGCACAAGCGAAGCTGAATTTATTTATTTATTTTTGTATCGAATGGGAGCTGCGATCTGAAAACTGCTATGTACTCTGTCTAGTAGCAGAATTGACATTAATTCATTGCTTACTTTTAATTTCAAAAACAGAAAAGTTGCTGTTTGTTTTTCAAATATCTGATCAAAATTCGAAAGAAAACGGGTAATACGAAAGTTGAGTTTTACTCACTGATTCCAAAGCCGCATCGAAAACCTAAATCGGTTGAATGGACCCGTCTGGATCACTTTGGGAAGTTTGTGAATAAAAGTGTTACTGCAACAAGGCGTGGTAGTAGAACAAGGTCATGAGGAGTGGGTTGGAGGAGGGTTGGGGGGGGGAAGGGAGGGAAGCCGAGCTCGAATTATTTTGAGAGCGATAACCTTGCCTGACGGTATGGAATTCCCGAGCATCTAGTCCAATGTTGCGATTGACTGTGCTGGTTAGTTCTGAATTATTGTCAAGGTCTGGATATTTCTGAGTGATCCTTTGATATTTTACCAACCGACAGTAGTGGCTACGCTGGCTAAAGCACAGCATTAGGTCATGGGGCCAAGCTCTCTGCTGACTCGGTAGACGCGTGGGTTCGAGCCCCACCGTCGGCCGTCCTTGAAATGGTTTTCCGTGGTTTCCCATTTTCAACACCAGGCAAATGCTGGGACGGTACCTTCTGACAGGCCACGGCCGCTTCCTTCCACATCCTTGCCCAATTTCATTCACCATCATTCATTTCATCTCTCATTAACTCCTTTCATGAGGTTGGCATCAGGAAGGGCATCCGGCCGTAAAATCCATCGCCACAAAGACTTCCATCGCATCTCATCCCCGACCCCGTTGGAAAACGGGAATAATAAGGGGTAGACATACAATAAAATACCTTTGATATTTTACCAGTTCTTAGTTACAACTTCTTGTTTTTAGTTCATTGATCTCATTAATTACTTCGTATTTAATTTATTTTAGCTGCAACAGTATTATTTTAATGCCCGTTAGGTGTTGTATTTTAGGCACTATTTTTTGGACAGTATGTCTGGTAGAATAGATTTTTTTTAGTAAATTTTACCCTCCAGGTTGGTGGTTCCCACGGATTCAGCGAGGAAACTCACCACTACCGCCTTTCCGGGCAGTGTCCTAGAGCTCGGAACACTTGGACGATTTGGATACAACTGGGGAGGTGTGATCCGCACTTCGCCCAGGTGGCCTCAGCTGCAAAGCGAGCAGGGGCCTCATGAGGGATGAGAAGGGAAAGGAAGATTGGAATGGATAGGCAAGGATGAGGGAAGGAGGTGGCCGTGGCCTTACGAAATGTGGAAACCATGGGAAACCACTTCGAGGATGGCTGAGGTGGGAATCGAAAACCCTCTAATCATTTGGACTACCCGAGGCTGAGTAGACCCCGTTCCAGTCCTCATACCACTTTTCAAATTTCGTGGCAGAGCCGGGAATCGAACCTCCGGGGCGGCAGCGAACCCTGCTAACCGCTACGCTACGGAGGTAGAATAGATATATGTACATATTGGTAGGCTACGACTGGTGAAGAGCATTACGGTCATCACGTTGAGTTATTTTTTCGTTTTTGTTGAAAAATGGAGCCACCACCAAAACCAATTCAAGGCCGTTCCACTAAATCCCAGGGGAGATTGCCAAAAAAAACACCTCTTCACACCCGTAAGGTGTTTTTTCTGGTTTATATTTGAAATTATATAATTCTTGAAGTTTGCATTAGAGAATCTGTAATGCACTGAGCAGTTATGATTTCACTTATATTTTACCTGTAGCCTACAAGTTGGATGACTAAACGTCACCCCGAAATCTGCAGGCTACATGGCTGAACAGCGCAGCGGTTGCTTGCTAGGCCCAGGCCCTTCATGAGCTGTCGCGCCACGGGTGTAGTTTGTTTTTTACTTCTAATGCATAAGTGTAGGAGTACAAAATCACGAACTATTCAGTGTCAACTTTTTTCAGAGCAGCAAGTTCAACTTCAAATGAGAACAATGCGTTGTGTGGAAAAATAAAGGCATAGCGAATGTGAAAATGGAAAATTGGTTTCCGGAACTACTGGATTGGATTGGGATCCATAAATACTGGATACAGTACTTTTGAACTACCAGAGGGTAAGGTGAAGTCAAAGAGCTAACTGAAACCAAACTTATGCGGTATTGCTTGCAGCTCCTAATTGCAAAAAGTTCCCAGCTAGTATCAAACATCACCAGCAATGCTGCCGAAAATTATATGTCCCTTGTTGCAAAATTCACGGGAGGTAAGCAGATCAATCGAGGGAAACGAGGTACCTTCACTCATAGAACCAAAGCTGCCGGGCTGGTCTTTCAGTTTGGGCCATCGTGGCACTATCAAACAATGAAATCAGTTTAGAATAAAACTGCCCCAATAGTGGCAGCAAAAAGAGAAGAAGAGCAGATTTCCGAAAAAGTTTATTTGCGTCGCGAGAAGGGAAAAGAATGTCCCGACAACAGTCTAATGAAATGAAACGAACTGTCTCACGTGATTATGGAAACCGATCAATGCAGTTGGATTTCGAAGAGGTACTGTTGGGAGAATTTAGTGATGGTAAGATCAAGCAACTAGCGCTTAGTGAAGGCCATATACAAGAACTGGAAAAGGAAACATGGGGCCAAAGGGACAATGAAAAGTGGCACACAGCTAGAAAGTACAGACTTACGGCATCCAATTTTGGATATGTATGCAAGAGGAAACCTACTTCGAAATGGGCTCCAGTAGCAAAAAACATTCTGTACGGCGAATTTCACTCAAAAGCAATGCAGTATGACTGTGATAATGAGCAAATTTCAAAACGAAATTTAGAGGAGAAATCGGTAGAAAAGTCGAAGAACGTAGTCTTTTCGTACATAAAACGTATGAGTTTTTAGGTGCCTCCCTAGACGGATTAATAGGAGTCCTTGTCAAGTGCCCTTATTTTGCACAGAATATGACTATACTGGAGGCCTGTAAAAAGCTCAAGGGATTTTGTTTGGCAGAAAGTAAGCGAAAAAGAAAGCCTAGAAAATGTCAAGTACAGTGCCTTTCAGAAGAGAACAGATTGATAACTCTCTAACACTCACATGATTTTTATTTCCAGAACCAGGGCCAGTTGGAAATAACATAGTGGGAAATATGTTATTTTGTGGTATGGACGCCTACGAACATTCACATAGAAACAATAAGGAGTGACGAAAAGTTCTGGAGACAAAAAATGCTTATGTAACTGACATTCTGCTGCGAGAAAATCTTGTTGCCTGAGATCATTGATCAATGGATATAAGAGAACCTGAGGTGAAGTAAAATACTGAGTGTTTGTAAATCATGAAACGCTATTTTTGATATGGAGAAAATTGAAGTATTGATTTCAAGAACAGGAAATAATTAGGTATAATATTTTTGTTTGTTTATAGTACTAGTGCCTGTGCTAACAATAGGCAGATGAGAATATCTTAGGAACTGTAATTCTATTATGTACATAATAATTTTGCTCTTGGTATACATTTTAATAATTTGTTTATTGTAATAAAATATCCTACATAAATGAACTTTTATTATTAATTCCATGAAAATTGAAGTACGTTATAGTGATTGGCCTCACGGAGTCGTTTCAGATCTCACGAAAAAAAGGGAATTAGAGCCAAAAGAACCAAAAACCGTACGAATCACCAAAATAAATGTATGTATGTATGTATGTATGTATGTATGTAGGTCTATGTGCGTGCACATTTGACCTCTTATAAATTGATAATAGCTGGCTCCATTGATTATAATTTTTTACGGTCTGTGGTCTGGTTTGATATGTCCAGAAGACGATACCAAGAGTTGGACGTCCGCATCGGATGGTTTTTAAAATAGATATTCCCAATAAACCTGAACACGAACATATCTTGTCCATCTTTTTCTAAAATATCAAGAACGTGCTAACTACAAACCAGTCATATCTTTCTATACAGTATTCAATTTCGCATCGAGTGAAACCAGATGCTACTCTGTGCGGTAAGAATTATGCCCTACAAAGTATTACTAATGTCGGAACAATATGTTTTTAGTTCGGGAGTTTATCCTCAAATAACTCTAAAACAGTTACCTAGAAGTGAATCCAGCGCTGTCAGCATATATTCTGAGTGAGGTTTCACCGGTTTTTCCACAATCCTCCAGGTAAATGCCGAGATAGTACCGTACGTGAAGTTTCAGGGCACCTGTCCCATCCCTGACTCTAATACAGTTACACACATAATCATCTACACGGGACTGATAATAATAACAATAATAATAA
The DNA here is from genome assembly GCA_946902985.2 of Meconema thalassinum. Lineage (NCBI taxonomy): Eukaryota > Metazoa > Arthropoda > Insecta > Orthoptera > Tettigoniidae > Meconema > Meconema thalassinum. The sequence continues at coordinate 154,593,744 of OX336390.1, read as the reverse complement.
TAATTATTATTATTATAATAACGTTATTGGTTTTACGTCCCTTTTAACTACTGCGGCTTTTAGAGACACCGGGATGCCGGAATTTTTCCCCGAAGGCGATCTTTAACGTGCCAGTAAATCTAATGACACGGTTCCCTTGCATTCGCGCACCCTCAAATGACAACTGGCTGCACCAGGATTCGATCCTGAAACCTTGGGAGCAGCAAGCGAGAACGTTACCGCTGAGCCACGCAGCAAGCCAAAGGTACTGATGACCAAGATGTACCAAGCCCCTACAATGTATTATTATCAACAAGAATGTTAGGGGAAGTAAGAAAGGTATCTGTACGAACACAGTGTTTCAACGATACATATTGTGACACTACTACAGTATAATTTTATTGCTCAGATAATGTTCCACGCCTAGGCACTTGTACACGTAACTCGTCGAACTATAATATTTGTGACAAGAGGAAGACAACTCCTTTCTGTCGTCAAATTGTTCCCTTCTCCCTCCACCCCGTCAGCGTGTTCATAATTTTCCTTGCGCAAGAGATCTTGTGGAGCCGCGCCGCCTACCACCCTTTCCAAAACAATTCCCAAACTAATGCTGTCGATTCCATTCACCCAATTTTAATTCTGAAAAATGCATTGGAAATAGGAAATAAATCTCCATTTTCGTATTACCAGGTTTTTTCATATTTTAAGCAGAGATATAAAAACATGTTAGTAACTTTTTGTTTTTCACATTTTGGAAAATGCATCGAATTAATATCAATTCAATTGCAGTCTAGTATACATAGCGGTTTTCAGATCGCAAATACGAGCTTTCGTTCAAGGAAAACTGAAAAAAGGAATTGTCTCACTTTGGTGCTGCTATGTGGTGTCAGAATTACAAACTAAAAAACGGGACATTTAGCCTTAATAAGTCTATTGTTGACGAGCAGTTCGGGCTGCATCACGTCTCCCCTACCAGCATTCTGGTGCAGAATTGCGAAAATAGTTGCATCTTGCGCTGTTTATAAATTGCAGTCATGGGGAGCGATTAGTGCCAAAAGATCTCTTAGGCACCTTAAAACTGTTATCATCATGAAAATATTATGCCTCGATATAAGTGCAATGGTATTGGTGCAGTACATTGAGCTTACCAGCTGCAATAAGTGTTGGTGCTTTCAAATTTACCTTCAATTATTCCGAACCTTATCGTTGAGCGCTATGTGGCGATAAATGGTACTATTGCTACGTCAGTAGCTCGGGACAGCCGAAGTTTTCCAAAGTGTTCTGATTATTTTCCTACGGCACTATGCGACAAAAGACGACACTATTGGTCGCTACATTTATAACAACCAATGAGATATAGGCCCTAGGCTGTGTCTTTTAATTCACTTATTCCTCTTTCTAATCATTTTTTAAAATTTGTTTTAAATAACAAGTGTCAGTGCTGTAGTTAGAAAATAGCCGTTTCCCTGTTCATCATTATTATCATTACGGGGAAATGACCTGAATGTTACGTACATTATACTGTACTACTTTTGACCCCCATTACAACCACCACCACCACAAAAAGTTATATTTTTAAAATATTTTTTCTGTTAGTTTAAGTATCATGTGCCAGTTCTGTAGTAGTGTTCATTATCATCCATAAAACAAATAAATCCACCGGGCGAAGCCGGGCACTACTGCTAGTTAAAGATAAAGCGCACGAATTGTGCATAGTGATGATAAGGAACTCTCATTCACAAAACATCACAATGGATGATCCCCGATTTGCACACGAAATTACATGGCATCTACTACATTGCACACCGCATAATTTACATACGCAGGATTCATCAGGGTCATGAAAGTATTCGGTATCGCACAGTTTATGGTGATACCCATGAACCGCCAACGAATTAACAAAGTGTCGCAAGTCTTGATTAGTGTTAATCCATGTCCTAGCCATCATGGCCTCTGTTGAGTAAATCTCGAGCCAGATTTCGTCCCTCTTCTGTATTTAGCCTATTTTCAATTCTGAAAAAATAGGCTTATGAGATCACCTTTGTCCGTGTGTGTGTGCGTGTGTGTGTGTGTGTGTGTGTGTGTGAGGTGTGTGTGTGTGTTCCCCCTAATAAATTCTAAACGGCTCGAGCGATTTCAATGAAACTCGGTAAGCTTATAGCACTATTCTGGGCGACCTCGACCGTGCCCTTCAAATTTTGTTACGTCTCACCAATCCAACATGGCGGCTGTGCGAAATATTTTACCAGCATTCAGTATCTCCGAAACTATTACCGATATCACCCTGGAATTTATTACGCTGATAATTGAAACTAATAGAAGTTCACCTATGTGACTTTTGAAAACCTGGTAACTACAAAACCAACATGGCGGCCACGCGAATATGCGACATTTAAATAGACGTTTCTCGCGATTTAACCAACCAAACGCAATAAAACTTGATACAGTATATGTTTATACACATTCTAATGCACCGACATCTAACTTGGTTCAATTGTTTACATAACCACAAGATGGCGGATGAGCGAAATATTTCACCGGCATTCTATATCTGTGAAACCATTAGCTGTATCACCTTGAAATTTTGTACGGAGATAGAGGGCACTACTGGAAGTTTATTTATAACACTTTCAAAAAGCGGTTAACTACAAAACAAACATGGCGGCCAAGCGAATTTGAAAATTTTAAATACACCTTTCACGCGATTTAATGTTCCAAACCCAATGAAATCTGGTACAAGAAATGTTTATACATATTGTAATGCACTGGTATCTAATTTAGTTCAATTGTTTACATAACCTCAAGATGGCGGCTGTGCGAATTTAAAAATTAAGTTTTTATTTCTTGTATCGTTATCAAGCGATCGAAGTGAAAGTTTGAATTATGAACCTACGCAATAATTTTCCTTTAATGGTACATGACTCTATGGTCTATACATTTAACAATCCAACATGGCGACCATCCGAAATATATAGACTACTGTGAATATCTACGAATCTATTATAGCAATCAAACTGAATTTTTTAATGTTCTTAGGGGCTATGAACTTAAGTTCACCTATAGGACTTTAAATAACCTGGTGATCACAAATCCAACATGGCGGCGACGCGAAGTATAAACATTCACATGGACGTTTCTCGCAACTTAGCCATCCGAGTGCAGTGAAACTTGGTACAGTAAATCCTTATACGAATGTTAATCCACTGACATCTAATTTATTTCCATTGTTTGCATAACCACAAGATGGCAGCTGTGCGAAATTTTAAAATCTCCTTGTTACTTCTTGTGTCCTAATCATGCGATAGAAGTTTGAATGCTACACGTACACAATAATCTTCATGTAATATTACGTAACTCTAGGACCTACATATATAAAATCCAACATGGCGACCATCCGAAATATTTAGTCGGTTCTCAATATCTACGATTCTATTACAGCAATCAAACTGAAATTTTTGTATGTAGATAGAGGCAATTAACATAATTAGGATATATGAAAATAGGCTGTATAGTTCTTCACGGAACTACTTGTTTTTTCCTGTATTCGTTTTTTTTTTTCAGTCGGGTGGATGGTCTGTGGTCCTCAATGAAGAAGGTCTCCCTGGCGAGTTCATATGCTAATCTATATTTTGTATATTTCGATATCCCCAGGGTAGCCCTCAGGAAGCGAGATTTGACTACTCCTTGCGTCCTCAAATCTGGTAGGGATAATTTCTCTCAGATGATCTCAAGTCCATATGTGGCAATGGGCGTTATTTTCGGGTCGAATTATCTCATAGCAGTTCCCAACGAGAGCTCGTGATTGTTTTAATGTCATAGGCTATATGGCTTTGGTATCGGCTATTGCTCGAGACTTTATGTGAACTCTGTAGGCTCTTGCTGCTGTTTGAATTGTCAATCCTAGATATTTAAATGTATTGACTGACTTAAGAGGAGTCATTTCTAGGTATATCCTGTCTCCTGAAGCCTCTCTGCCTCCTTTCCGAAACGTCATTTTCACTGATTAATTAATGCATATTAATTCAAAAAGGAAGATTGTAGTTTTACGTGACCGTGAAATCATATTAATTCAACTTGACTGACTAAGGAGGAATACATTTATTAAATATGTATTGGTATTTCATTTGGAATACATAGCTGAGAATCACTGTTAGCCATGGTTGCCATGGTGACAGTAAACTGATGACGTCGATGTCAGATGAACCCCCAGTATAATACTCCCATAGCGAACAATATGAGTGGATTCTTTTTGTTCTTGAGAAATGAATTTCATGTTGCAAACTTGGATTGTGAAATAACAATCCTGTGGAGGAGATATCAGAGAAGATCTCTGGCAATGAAGCTTATTACCATACGAAACCACATCAAATTAAACCCATCCGTGGAGTACCACCGACACGCGAGCAAAAATAAGATTCTGCAACGAGTTTAATTATTCTCTTGAGAATGAGGTCTTAACACGCAGTAGTCTGTGCGATAGTTACCAGCGATCCTCTGAATACGTTGATGACATTCTAACAAAGGAAGAAGTTATCTGACTTCTACAGTGTATGTCTACCCCTTATTATTCCCGTTTTCCAACGGGGTCGGGGATGAGATGCGATGGAAGTCATTTTGGCGATGATTTTTACGGCCGGATGCCCTTCCTGACACCAACCTCATGAGAGGAGTTAATGAGAGATGAAATGAATGATGGTGAATAAAACTGGGCAAGGATGTGGAAGGAAGCGGCCGTGGCCTGTCAGAAGGTACCTTCCCAGCATTTGCCTGGTGTTGAAAATGGGGAAACCACGGAAAACCATTTCAAGGACGGCCGACGGTGGGGCTCGAACCCACGCATCTACCGAGTCGACAGAGAGCTTGGCCCCATGACACTTCTACACTGAATAATTATTGATAATGTGTGTTAAACAGCATGGTGACATTACTGTACTCTGCAGATAATTAACCGGCCGGAGGGCGGAACAAATGTATGTACTGTGAGTCATGCGATGTCACTTGCCGGGTATATGTGTACAGTATCCAGTTTTACATTTATTGAATACAAGTCAACATTAAAATCTCAACCATTAGTCAAACAGCACTGATTTCTGGTTTCTCTCATGCAAATGAAACGTCAAATATAAAGCTAAAATCACCTAATTGGCACCACTTCAAAAGATCTACAAAAGCAAGTCGAGGCCAAATGACTGTATGCTATCGTAGGCATTAGTCAATATTTGAGCCGGAGAACAGAAATCCATGGAAGAGTCATACGGGTCTTCGTCAACTTTCCAGTTGTTTAACCTTAACTCAGACAGGATAAGAAGAAGGGCACCTCAGTGTCTTATTTTATATCGCCGCCATCTTAACCAAAACAAAATGGCAACCACCCAAATGTTCAAAGCTTAAATAAAATTATGCCTAAACTAATAATTGAATCTCTACCGAATTTTGGAATAATTACCATCATGTGGGAAGTGTCTTACCCCCAAACTACAAAGTCACCTGCCAAACTATTTCAAGATTGCGTCCGTGTCAATAATGCAAGCAATGTAATCCATCACTCATGATCAAATGAATCAATGTTCACAGTACTTGTCTGGTTCCCTATGGAAGTGAAACTTGGTCTGTTGGAGCAGCAGGAAAGAGGAGAATTGTAGCGTTTTAAATGTGGTGTTACAGGAGACTGATGAAGATCAGATGGGTAGAAAGGGTTACAAATCAAGAGATATTAAGACAAGTGGGAGAGGTGAGATGTTTCAGATGACTGCTAATGAAGAGAAGAGATAGGTTGGTAGGACACCTAGGATTAGCAAACTTAGTTATGGAAGGAAGGGTCGAGGACAAGGACTGTAGGGATAGACCAAGGTTATAATGTTAAACAGATTGCCTTGGATGGTATGATAGCTATGTAGAGAAGAAACAATTAGCTTAGGACATGGGAACATATAGAGCTGCATCAAACTAGTCAAAAGACTGAAGACTCAAACAACAACGCCAAGAACAACAAGTACTTGGCATTCATATTGTTTTATATAAGGACCTTCTGTTACCATTGGTATGACGAAATGAGCCAGAACATTGTGCGCAGTCACCATCTTGAAATCATAATATTATAGAAATTATAACTATCAAGACCTAAGAGCTACACTAAAGAAAATTAGTGACAAGCTAGGAGAGTATATGAGGCCTTGTGTGGCCAAGGCAAAAGAACAGGGGGACGTGGTGGCGCAGCGGTCAAGCTGTGTGCCTCTTACCAAGGTGGACCGGGTTCGATTCCCGGTCAAAGCATGTGAGATTTTCGAAGTGAAATACCATGTCCTGTGGTTCGGATTCTACGTAAAAAGGAGGTCCCGTGGCTTATGATCGCGAGATTCACAGTCACGTTAAACTACAAGCTTATTTAAGGCAAAAGAGCAGACACAGAATCTACCTACGTTCAAGATGGTGGATAGATAATCTAATCTTCGAATCAATCCCTCTGGATGCAAGAGCGGAATTACCAACAAGATGTTCAGTAAAGAACATATAGCCTACTTTCTCCTGAATGTATGAGTATAGTTATAACTCGTTTTTATTATCAAAGAGTATAATAGAACTATTCTTTTTTGAAGAACTTAGAAAAGATTTACCTCTACCAAACGCCACAACCTAGATAAAAACTGCTACCATCATTGAAGAAAGAAAGATAAGAAGTATCTAAAGAATGTTATGGATCTCGAGACATAATCGACCGGACTGGCGGCGTGGCTCAGCGGTAACGTTCTCGCTTGCTGGACCGTATGTTTCAGGTTCGTATCCTGGCGCAGTCAGCTGGCATTTGAGGGTGCACAAATGCAAGGGAGCCGTGTTAGTAGATTTACTGGCACGTTAAAGATCCCCTTCGGGACAAAATTCTGGCACCCCAGCGTCTCTAAAAGCAACAGTAGTTAAAAGGGACGTAAAACCAATAACATTATTATTATTATTATTATTATTATTATTATTATTATTATTATTATTACATAATCGGCCTGACGCGGGCAACATCCAACTTTGAGTTGAGGCATGTCTTTACACGTCAGGCTGCGTATGACTTTCACAACCCTAATTGAATTAACAAATCTTTCCATGACCCTACAGAGACGTGTGTATACCAACTATGTGGATATTTTCGATTGCTATTGGGCTGAAATAGAAGTATTAATTAATATCCTGAACTAGCACCAACGGTAGAGTTCAGATACTATGTGAAATCGTTTTGTTCTTTACTTCAATTAACATTTTCAAATAACGCACAATAGGCTGTTACAAACCCTTTAAAATAGAAAGTAAAAATGTATCGTAGTATCATCTTGTCATTCTTCAAATTCGATGCGCATAGAATGCAAATGGTATAGTAATCAATGGAGCCCCACGTAGACTAGTCGTGATATCTAGTGGTGAAATATCTAACAATATAATCCTAACAGAGCGAGTGCATTCTAGCGGCCAGAAGAAGAAACTTTTCAATAAAATCTGGTCGGCGTACAGTTACCTTTTTGGCAGCTAGATGTCTCGAGTAAATCTGCTGGCGAATTATGTTTTAATTAAATATATATTTTACACCATAATATGCACAATATAACGCTTAATTTTAAAACATCTGAGTCATTACAAAACAATAAACATATAAAATTTCAAGCAAAAAAACTAGCTCTGATCGGGTTTGAACCATAGGCATTTGAGCGATAGGCTAACGCTCTACCACTGAGCTAATTGTGTCAACGAATATCGTTCTATATAAAATAACTTACATAGAACTTGTTAGCAAATAGTGATTTATACTAAACGATTTCATCACTGGAGTATATTATTTATATATAAAGCATTTCATACAAAGTTTATTTATTTTATATCAGTACGCTATATTGCATGCAATACTCAAATTAGTGAAATATAAGTCAGGCACAAGATATCCGCTGCCATCTTGTCTTATTACTAAATCAGTTCAGCTTTTTAAAATCACGTCTGCACTATAGTATTACAAAATAAACTTTTAATTTCGAACGTGCCTCTTCCTTTAGAACAGTTAAAACGATTCTCGGCTCGATAATCGGAACTGGTGGGTCCCATGATATGGATTATAAAGTTTGCATAATTCGCACGGCCGCCATCCTGAAATGGTATGGAGGACGACCTTGTAGTTTGGTCACAAGACGCATCCTATACGAAGGTATGTTGTTACCAAATTTGGTAGAGATCGGATGATTTGGTTAGTCGTTATTTGATTTTACGTTTTGAACGTTTGAGTGGCCGCCATTCAGTTTTAGTAAAGATGGCGGCAATATAAAACATGACACTGAGGTGTCCTTTGCTAGTGCTACCTTTGTACCAAATTTCGTTCAATTCGCATTCACCGTGTTCGAATTGATAGGGGGGGACAGACATTCTGAGTACACACACTCACACACACCCACAGACACACAGACACACACACACACAGACTCACACACACACATACACACACACAGACAGACACACTTTTTTTCGCCCTGTGTTGATCTCATAAGTCTACTTTCATTTTTTGCAAAAATCGAAAGTAGGCTAAAAATATAGTAAACAAGGTATCTTATATAGGATGCAATGCTTTGCGATCATCACAAGAACATTCAATTATTAGCCTATATAATAATAAATAATAAATAATAACCCCTGGCACTATAACACATAAAGGGCCTAGGCCTACCGACCGACCGCTGCCCAGCCGTTTGGCCTGTAGATATTGGGTTGACGCGTGGTCAACGCGTCGGATCCCCTCGGCCGTTAATCTTGGTTTTCGTGACCGGGGTGCTGCCTCACTGTCAGTCAACTACTCAATTGTCCTCACGAGGCAGTGCTCCCCATACCAACCCTCACGTCAGTTTCTAAAATCCCTGATGGAGCCGGGAATCGAACCCGAGGATCCTGGGTGAGAGGCAGGCACACTACCCCAGCACCACCGGGCCGGCATTCAATTATTATACTGTTATTTATTTAGCGTATGGCTGTTAGTGCCGGGAGTGTCCCAGGACATGTTTGGCTCGCCAGTGGCTGCAGCTGCTTCAATGCGGACACCCATGGGGTGAGCTACAATTTCCGTTCAATTTCAAGTAGTTCAAACTTTCGTTACCACATGTCACTGACACCTTAACAGGGTGAGGGCCGTGGTCGTTACGGCATGACTGCTGGCAGTCACTCACATCCGGGAGGCGAGGAGGTTCGAATCCCCCCGCCGGCAACCTTGAAGATGGTCTTCTGTGGTTTCCCAACTTCCTTCCAGGCAAATGCCGGGGTTGGTCCCTAACTATAGGCCACAGCCGCTACCTTGCAAATCCTAGTCCTTCCTTTCCAACTTCCCTCCCCAACGGTACTTGTAGCTCACCCATTGGGTGTCCGTCTTGAAGCAGCTACAAAACTGGCGAGCCGAACTTGTCCTCGGACACTCCCGGCACTAAAAGCCATACGCTAAAAAATTAAAATAAACTGACACCTTAGTGGTGAACGTTGGAATTTTGATAGAGCATTTCAACGAAGTATAACCTGCAAATTTAGCTTCACACAAGTTTGATTAGTGGAAGGTTCTTTTACATGCCAAAAATCTCTGACATGGGACCACCGGCTTTACTTCCCCTACAACGGAAGACATACTGAAGTATTTTAACGCTCTTAAAAAATCCGACGACTTCGGCCGCGTTTGAACGCGCGATCTTGGTCGTAGAAGCTCGGCATGCTACCGACTACGCCTCCGAAGCCACTAATTATACTGCTTGTAAAGGACAATAAGTTATAACTATACCCATGGTGTAACCACTCTCATCCCGACGCGCAGGTCGCCCACGGGCGTCGAATAGAAAGACCTGCACTCGGCCTCTCAGGAGACCACACGACAAAAAAAAAAAAACTACAATGGTGAGGCGGATCGCTCCCTCTCTCTCGTGTGGATGACGTCACAACGGGAGCAGCCGTGACTTGTGGCTAAAGGCGGGAGTCACAGCGCGTGAATCCGCAGTCGATTGAAATAATTATGTTAATGTTGACAGGTGTGTACGTTGCTAGTGAAGGTATTGTATTTCAATCTCTGTCAACGGCATAATAAGGAATGTGTCTTCAATCATCCAAGCAACGGTTCCTTAAAGGTGTTTGTGTTTTCAGACATTCCTCATTTATTGAAACTTGTGAGAAATCATTTGTTAGATTTGTCCGTAATTAGATCAGGGTTGTGTACTGCTCCATGGGAAAAAAAGGTGAGCAAGGAATGTTTTGGAACTACTAATTTCTATGTCTTCTTCTGAACTCGCTAATGCGCACAAAATTAGCAGATATCATTTAGATTTAAAGGGATCAGAGAGACAAAAATTTCGGCCTGCAGCACAAGTACTTTCAAACCAGGTATCAAATGCTCTTGAATGGTGTAGAGGGAAAGGTTTTATGAAAAACATTGACTGAGAAGAAGCTGCTAGATGTATAAAATTAATAAAAGACTGGTTTGGCTTACTTAATGCTGAAAACAAATTTGGGAGTCATTCTGAAAGCACCCAGGGGATCACAACTTGTGGGACGTGGGTTGGTGACCACGGGACCCCAGCTGAGTCCGGCATTGCTTCCACTTACTTGTGCCGGGCTCCTCTCCGTCTTCTTTCCTGTCGACCTCTCTTGGTCAACTCTTGTTCTCTTCCGACCCCGATGGTTTTCCGAGGCCTAGGGAGTCTCTTCCTTTCCCGCCTTAATTGGCCCTTGTCTCATCTTTCCTGATACCCTCCTTCTGGTTTGAAAGTACTTGTGCTGCAGGCCGAAATTTTTGTCTCTCCTTTTTCTTTTCATGTTATCTCCTGCCTTCTGCTCAAGGCCCTCAAGGAGGCAGGGTGTATGTAGCCCCACCACGTCTGGTGCACCCTAGATATTGCTACACCCTCAAGGGCTCACAGTATCTCCTGCCTTCTGCACAAGGCCCTCAAAGAGGCAGGGTGTGTGTAGCCCCACCACTTCAGGTGCATCCTGGATATTGCTACACCCTCAGGGGCTTACAGCTGGTGAGTTCGGGAGTTGGCGATCCCGAGGGATTCCTAAGCTGGGACCGTTTTGTCCCCTTTTACCACTGACTTTGGGATGGGCCATCTCATCTTTCCTATCCGCCTTTCATGGCTCTCCTTCCTTCCAAGTCCCTCAATCCTCATTATTCGTGGGTTGAGGGCATTTCTTTTCTTCCTGTCCTTTATTTGCCTTATCCTTTGTTTGTTTACCATTTCTTCTTTTAGTACGTAAATCTAGTTTGTATTAGTTATAGTTTCCATTCTCGTCTCATCTTTCACTATCACCCAAACCATTAGGGGCCGATAACCTAGATGTTAGACCCCTTAAAACAACAATTATGATCATCATCATCATTCTGAAGGAAATGCATTTGGTACTGATTTAGACAAGCAAATCAGTTTGCTAAATAATGTCAATGAGTTGATCAAGTCCATGAGAGTTGACCGACATAAAGCCTACTCCCATTTCGAAAAGGAATTCTACTCAGCAACACGTATCAAGATAACCTTTTTAGATGCTTGAAGCCGATGTACCAAGTCGAGTACATAATAACTTATCGTTTAAATCAAGATATTTTGGAGAACCTTCTCACATATATTAGAGGAATGGGAGGCTCCAATGAACACCCATATCCTCTGGATATTAAATAAACTGTAGATTGAGACGGTACATTTTGGACAAGCCCTCTGCTTCAGTGTTTACTTTAAATATAAATACAGAGGAGGATATTGACAAAAAGAGTCTGATTAAACCAATGGAAACAGAAACCGATACCTGTTTTTCGCAGACTGCGTTAGTGAATGTTGCCAAACATATTCCTGACATCGTGGATGCTCCTGACTAAGAAAAACTAGTTTCCAGCCTATTTATTGAATCAAATAACGAAACTGTGGAAATAAATATGAGTTTGTTTAAAATGACCGATCATCAGAATGAATTGTTGGATGAATTTGATGTCTCAGATTTTAAAGATGAAATGAACCATGAAGGTTTAAAATACCGTACAGTACAGGATATGTAGCACATAGATTCAGGGATAAGTACAAAATTGTGCGAACATTATCTCAAGAACATTGGTTGGTTCCTCAGTTTAGGGGGTGTGACAACGCGGTGATGTAGTGCCGTGTACTTTGTATCTCAAGAACATTAACCCAGTAATGAAGGCCCAGATTGGCTCAAGTTTATTTCAAGGGGAAAGCTTTTGTATCCCTCTAATGAACATATGGAAGTTGAAACAACAATGGACGCTGAGTTTCATAAATTTCATGACATTTCTCTATCAAATGATATGTTTATATTCAATGAATTACCCAGCAGGACCTTGTAAAAATTGCCTCATATTAATATTGCATATGAGGTTATTCACTGTTTAGCTCGAACCCGAGCTTGGCTTAAACAGAAAAATAAGTTTCGGCAATTCACAGAGAAAATTGAATCGCAAAATGTGTAAATTCATCAATGTAAGAAAATAGTTGATCTAGTTATCGGACTATTAATATTATTTAGAGGTACGGCGCATTCATAATTACCAATATTATTATCAGAGTTTACAATACAAAGTATGATGAGTGTTATAATACATTTTATTTATTAATTATGCCTTCAACTTAAGACCAGAGCCGTGTCAAATACATGTACTTCGAGCTGTGTCACCGAACGCAATGCCCCCGTAGTGACGTCATCCGCACAAGGGAGAGGGAGCGACCCGCCTCACCATAGTAGTTACACCATGACTATACCTACACATATAAGAGAAAGTAGGCTGTATGTTCTTACAGAAGATCTTATTTTATCATTTTAAATGATCTTGTCGACTTCGTCGTTACGCTGGGGTCTGGCGTTACGTTACGGTGACGGGACGAAATGTACCCAGATGCACTGAGGTGTGTGACGTCATAGTACCACTTGGTGCAAGTGTTCCCCGACAATCTCTACTTCGTTAGTACTGTATAAGACAAAAATCCCCGATTCTTGGATGTCACGGGTAATCTCGAGAACCACTGAATGGATTTTGATGCGGTTTTCACCATTCTGTAAAGGATATCTTGAGGAAAGATTCTGTAGAAAATAATTTATGTATGATCAAAGGAAGCCAAGCAGTAACGATTTCAGTGAAAAAGTCGAAAACAAACTTGGCGTCCGTGCGCTTCTTAAGTTTACGCTGGGCAAACCGTTAAACATATCAATATACTATGAGCGTAAGAATAGGTCAGCATGAAAAGTTCTACAAAAAAGTCCGCGAGAGCATATCTCTATCTTCAATACATTGCCCACTATAAGTGTTTTCAGACTGGATGGAAGGGGCACGTCCCCGCGCGCTCTGGTGAGCGTGACGGCATACCGCGCGCTTGACCTTCCTTTGTCCTTGGTTTGCACTTGCCGTTCGCGAGTAATTTGAAACAAGGTAAAGCATTATAAAGCAAGATAAGCATTATGCAGATAATTTTCTTACATGTCAAGAGTCTTTGGCTTCGAGCGAAGCGAGAAGCCTCCAGCCTTTCTAGCATTTTTCAGCATTTGTAGCAAAGTCTAGTCTTTCAGACTGACTGTCACTTTTTTATTTACAAAACCACATCGATATGCCCTTATGGTTCCTTTATGTTATGAAAGATGCTCAATGTGATGCTGTATACAGATGTGCCCGGTGTTTGTCACCTATTCATGTAGTTTCCGGTAGGCTGGCAGTAATCTCATTATCCTCGCCGACCGTCGTAACCGTCGGGCGCCCAACAGACCATATTATTATCTACAAGAGCGGCATTATCTGGAGTGTGAACAGGGTGTAAGCTTACTGATGGTCGCACTGTGCATTATTAAACAGCGACAGGGGAATGGACCTTAATCTGCAAGAGAGCCGCCCGCCATGCTTGACGAGGAGGTTGTATTGATCTTGGATAAATAGTTCAGCTTACAGATCCGATCATCACATTTATAGACAGAACACCTCACTCGCTGAGGAACGTGATGTTGAGAATGTCAAGTAGCTTGTATCCCACCAAAAACGAATAACTTTCTATAGGGCCTCCGTGGCTTAGGCGTCAGCACGCCGGCCTCTCGCCGCTGGGTCCGTGGTTCAAATCCCGGCAACTCCATGTGAGATCTTTGCTGGACAAAACGAAGGCAGACAGGTTTTTCTCCGGGCACTCCAGTTTTCCCTGTCACAATTTCATTCCAGCAATACTCTCCACTATCATTTCATTTCATCTGTCATTCATTTAATCATTGCCCCAGAGGAGTGCGACAGGCTTCGGCAGCCGGCACACTTCATATCCTCGCCGCTAGATGGGGGCTTCATTCATTCCATTCCTCACCCAGTCGGAGACTGGATTCAGGCAGTGGATTTTCAGGTTTTTTTTTCATAGCCTATTTTCATTTATGAAAAAAGTAGTCTATTTTCATTTATGAAAAAAGTAGGCTAATGACATCACCTTATGTCCGTGTGTGTGTGTGTGTGTGTACGTGCGTGTGTTTCTCCCTAATAAAATCTAAACGGCCAAAGCGATGTCAATGAATCTCGGTAAGTGGATACTATACCTTGTTCAAACCTCGACCATGCCTTTCAAATTTTAATGCAATTCACCAATCCAACATGGTGGCCACGTGAAATATTTCATTGGCATTCTTCATCTCCACAACGGTAACAGATATCGTGCCCGTTTTCACCGAAGACCAACGACCACATATGCATGATACCTAAAATAAGCTAGCACGAGATTCAAAATATCTCAGGGTGCCATATGGGTGAATAAACAACAAAACAAAATCTAACTTGCTTCACTGATTTTCGGTTCGATGCAGCAATGAGGATAGAAGGGAGATATGACAATACCACAATTTCTAAAAAAAACATTTTATTTATAATTAAAAGTTATGATTAAAAACGCAAAATGATGCATGAAAAAGTTTTCACACAAATAAAATTATCAACACATAAGAAAACACTATGAATTTGAACTAATGCCAAAATATCAGTCCTATGGCATTGGCCAAAATGTATCAAAATTATTTACAACAGTAGGTTGTTCAGGGCAAATTTAATCGTCCATCCTGAATCCTACTCGACTATTTTCACTCGTGGAATATTTATATTAATAAACTGGTTACCTTGTTAACTAAAATCACTTGATTGAATGAGTTCAATTGTTTAAATAAATTCCATTCGCTTTTCCGAGAATCTTAAATTGACATATTAAATGGGTATGTGAATTATCATATCATTGAGTCATCACAAGGAAACAATAAACATTTGTCGGACATCTGAGCATCAACAATAACCTTGTTTAAACATTTGAGCATGGATTCGAAGAACATCGATCATGAGATAAATTTATTAAATCACCTGTTCTCGATCCGATAATTACAATCATGAATAACATGATTCATTAACCCATCAATTCCATTGATTAAACAATTAACCAAAACATATTATCCATCTGACAATTAAATCACAAATTTAACTATTTAAACATTATCATTCAGATCGTTGAAAAGATCAATCTGATTATTTCCATCATATAGCAGTAGCAAAAAATATTATTATCACCAATAAATTATTAATATTCATTTAAATATGAAATATTTACTTCCAAAATTTTTAATCATTTATTCAGATTTGGAATTCATTTAAGATCAAAATTATCCGTGCGATTGTAGCGGCTTTTTTTTAAATAACTATGACAATATTAATTCAAGCACCGGCCCATTCCACTAATGTGTTCAACAATTATCTGATCACATTCACATTCGACCAAAGGTCAAAAACTAAAGATTTGTTTATAACATATTTGAAAATTATCCATGATGGTGCATGAAATAACCATTGGTTTATCTACTTCGAAGAGAGTGTGATTCGTAATTATTTTACTTTCGGTTTTTTTTTCAACATATATTTTTTTATAAGCCATCTAACCATCACTCTGGTTGACGCTACTCGAAACACCATAATCATTCATGTGATATTTCACTATTTGAATGACAACATTCACCTTTCACTACACATAATATTTTTGTACATATTATCATTATTATCACACATTATTATTATTATTTATCAAGCCACCGCTTGTTTTTCAACATGAAGCTTCCTAGCTCCTCCAATAAATTTATTACCAATTTCACCATCACATTAATTCATATTATTCTTAAATCGTGTCTACTCTGGTCAACATTGTCATCTAGTGACATTCTCATATAATTAATTAATTATTCAAGCACCGGCCCATTCCACTAATGTGTTCAACAATTATCTGATCCCTTTTATCCCTTTTCGATAACCTTCCGCGTCTTAACTTACCTTAATTCCTTAACGCAATTGTAAAATGCTTCAAAATTCATTCTATTACTTCAGAATGTGGGCTTGCGCAAAACCACTAACCATCGAATAAATAAACTATCCGAAGTAGTTAGGCTGTTCCAAACTTCCAAACTTATTATCCACATCGTTATAAAATATCATGATAATTAGAAGTTACAGAAATATTCTTATTATCAACATCAATAATTCAGAAAATGAAATTATTATTATCATCATTGAAAAATTATTGTTATTGAAAAATTATTATTATCATTATTGTCATCTTCCAAACTGGAATTTGTTTGACAAAACAACTTGAAAACAATCAAGCTCGACTTCGTAGATGGGAAAACTATCCATTCCTTAAAATAAATACTTAAGATCGACAGATCATACGGCTGATGAACGCGATGAAAAATAGAAAAACAAACTAAGATGCTCACGATGTTATCCATAGACTGATATCGTATAATCAGTGCCTCTGAACACAGAAAATGTTCTAACATTGGCCTCGATTGCCTCGTAGCCTAGTTTGACACAGCAAACAAAAAATAGTTGTGTGTTGATATTTCTTTTGAAAGGGAAAATTCCAATTACCATAGAATATATTAATTTAAATGTAGCTTACATTCTGGTAGATAGTGAAGATGTCAACCTCCTGGTTGGTTCCATATTATTTCCATTCTTCAGTCCTATCGGACCCGTATGTAAATCCGTGCATCGGCCTTCATTGCTAACCGTAGTTAGCTCTTGACTGCTAGTTCCATAGCTGACATGAAATACACCTGAACTGCAATGTTCATGTTGAAAGTCTCAATAGCTGCTGCTATTAGAATAAAGGGGATTCGTTCTCTCAGATCCATGGTGATAAACCAGATGTAGCTTCGATACAACTGTGACACATACAGTGGGTTTGATACTCTTACAATCTTATTTGCATTTGGTTCAGACCTGATGTTCCTATTGTAACTAATCCTATGGGTCAGGTTATGCACCTACCAGACACGCGTCGGACACGGCTGGTCCCTCGTAGGTTAAGTCCTGTTGTCAGGAAATTGATTTCTCCAGCCCCTCTAAACTCCTACCGGGTGAGATTATTCATCTCCCAAGTTGCGTCAGACACAACTGGCACATTCGTTTACTAAGTGGACTGACCAAGCAAGACTGGTATCCGAAGAACACTGTAATGTTGTCGTGGTTGATCTTTTAAGCTACCAAGACAAAAGCTTGTCACTGGTGAATTGGAAACAACAACTATCTTCCGATAAAAGAAGTATGGCTTGTAGACAAAGTCTACCATATGTCTAATGGAGCGAAAAATTGACTACTGTCGACCAAAGTATTATGTGTACTCGAGTTTGAAGGCTGTTTGTGAAATAACCAATAGATCTACATAAAATCCAATAACATCATCATTTTTGTCTAGGTCTATTGGTTACTTCACAAACAACCTTCAAACTCGAGTGCACATAATACTTTGGTCGACAGTAAGTGCCAACTGCATTTTGAAGCCTAACACTCGAATTCGCTTCACCAAAATATTCAAAGTTCCACAGTGCGTGAAATATTCCAACACTTGTCCATTACTTGGTCCGGCGAGTTAAAACACTTTGCGTAGAGTAACTGCTTACTTGCATTCGAAGATAATAACCTGACTATGCACATCGTAGAAGTCGAAGTGATTGTGACCATGTACAAATTAGAAGTGATCTCTCAGCTCTGCTTGGGCTCCAATTTATACTCGCTCGGCGCTCCACGCTGTACTCCACGTCACCAGCTGTGCCGTCACAGCGAAGAACAAATAATTGCCAAAATCTCGGCTCCTAATGATCAGATTTCTTTCCAAGATAGTGCATTCATCTCCTTTTCTTGATGCCAGAAAACTGATGTACTTCCCAAATTCCAAAAATATCGGGAAATAATTAATCCAAAATATTGCCTCCTTCATGACGTAGCACGCGTCACAAGCCTCTCTAGTGTCTGCAGATTCTTGCCAATTCCTTCGAGAACAAAATCCGCGCGCGATTCAAACTTTGCATGCACTTCAAACATGTCCCTTGGACCTACAATATGGACTAGTGGATAAGGGCACATCATCACCCTGAAATTTTGTACGGTGATAACGGGGATTACTAGAAGTTTATTTATGTGAATTTCATAAACCTGTTATGAACCATTAATGATTAATTTGATTGCAGCTGAGCGTGACTGCGCCAGTGCTTGTTGTTTATTGTAGCAGCTGCCCCGCGGGGAGAAACGGGGAACACAGCCCTTCTCCATAGTTTCCCACTTCTACTCCACACGAATTCCGGAGGGATGGTACCAAAACTAAGGCCACAGCAACCTCCTTCGTAATCTTAATCTCAATTATAAATAGAGGGGCGTGGTGGCTCAGCGGTCTAGCTGTATGCCTCTCACCAAGGTGGTCCGGCTTCGATTCCCGGAGAATGCATGTGAGATTTTCGAAGTGAAATGCCATGTCCTGTGATTCGGATTCCACGTAAAAAGGAGGTCCCGTGGCTCATGATCTCGAGATTAACGGTCACGTTAAACTACAAGCTTCCTTTTTTCAATTATAAATACATGTTATCAGATAAATCATAACCTCACTCAAGTACACGAAAAGCCATGCCACGGATATACAGTATGCACCATCAAAGAAAATAGAGGGCGTGTTGTAAATGTCAGGTAGTGTCACTCATCCGCAAGTGTTTCCTTGCTAGGACTTTGCCGCAGGAGGGAACACCAGAGACAACTCGTCTTAACAGATGGAGGAGCTCACTGCCCACAGACATGTCACCAAAGGAAGAACTGGCTCCTGGCGCCGACCTACCTTATCCTGTGTGGAAGTCCGTCAACCGCTTAAGCGCGGGTGTCCCTCGATGCAAGACCAACCTGCAAAAATGGGGGATCCTTCCAGCAGTCGCAGACACCTCTTGTGAATGTGGAGCTGAACATGAGCCAAGCCACCTACTTATCTGCCCCTTCCTGGACAACCCTTGCACAATAGAAGATGTTTTTAGAGGAAGCAACAAGGCCATCGCAGCTGCAGTTTTTTGGAAATGCTGACCGGACACGGAAATGTTGAATGACTCTTCCATAGACATACTGCAATATGAAAGCATTGGAAGTGCACACAACAAATCGCTTGCTTCGTATCTATATACTAGCAGGTACCCGCGGCTTCGCTCGCGATCAAGTCAATGGGGACGATGCATTATTGCTGATAATTGGTTTATTCTATTACAACAATCGCGGCTACAGGTGGGTCGATTCTAATTCTGAAAATTCTGATACATACAGTATATTGATATGAGCAGCAAAAGTGGGAATTTTATAGAGTTGTGAAAGTCTACAGGGTACGATGTTCCATTATGTGAACACATTTGAACATTTTGGTTTTGGTTTTGCCATCTTCTGCTGAGACATAACGATGTTGTTGTCCGGATACTCGCCAGCACGCCACATACAGTTGTCCATGAGAAAAAATGGTTTTGTCTAAACGTACACATGGATTGGCAAATCTATCGGAATATGGGGAATTAAAAGTATTTTTCCTTAAGCTATTCTGGGTATAATTTTGCCACACTTATTGATGATTTGAACGTCAACATGTCGCTATTAATAGACGTAAAGTAAAATATCTCTCACCTGGGCCGCTGATGTACATTATGCAGTCTCTTCCCGTGTTACATCCCAGGGATTGAAATTCTCCAACAACCCTTTTGCCTCACATGCCTGTCTAAGTAATTAAAATTCCCGATTGTTGTTGTTTGAGTCTTCAGTGTATTGACTGGTTTGATGCAGCCCTCCATGCCTCACTCTCCTGAGCAAATCGTTTCACCTCTACATAGCTACCGCACCCTACATCTGAGGCAATCTGTATAACCCTGGTCTACCCCTACTGTTCTTGTCCTTGACCCTCCCATCCATAACTAAGCTTGCTATTCCTGGGTGTCTTAATATGTGTCGTACCAACCTATCTCTTCTCTTCATTAGCAGTCGCCAGAAACATCTCTCCTCTCCGATTCGTCTTAATAGCTCTTCATTTGTTACCCTATCTACCCATCTGATCTTCATCATTCTCCCGTAACACCACATTTCAAAATCTTCAATTCTCCTCTTTTCTGCAGCACCATTAGTCCAAGTTTCACTTCCTTATAGTGTCACGCTCCAGACAAAAGCTTTCAAAAATGACATCCTAATACCTAAATGTATATTTGATGTCAACAGATTCCTTTTCTGTAGATATGCTTTCCTTGCCTGAGCCAACCTGCATTTTATATCCTCTTTGCTTCGTCCATTACTTGTTATTTTGCTTCCTAAGTACCGGTAACAGAAGTCTCCTACTTCCCGTAGCGTTTCACCTGCCAATTTGATGTCCATAGAAGTTTCTGATTTATTTCCGCTGCATTCCAATAATTTTGTTTTACATTTATTGATTTTCATCATGAATTCATTCGTCAAAACGGAGTCCATACCATTCAAAAACTCGTTCAAATCTTCTGGCGTATTGACCAAGATGACGATGTCATCAACAAATCTCAGAGATGAAATTATTTCTCCTTGAATCTTCACTCCGACTTTAAATTGTTCTCCAATTTCCTGATTATTGTGTTTTTAGAGATCTTTGAAATGCGTTGCCCTCACACATGGTGCAGATGTATTGTCAAAGGAAAACATTCCATGTTACGAACATGGGCCGCTTAACCTGTACCGAAAGCCTATTCTGGACAGCAGTTCCTTGAACTCAGATTTGCCAACATTTTATTGTTTCTTTCCATTTGGTATGTCTCTGTACCTCAACATACAGATGAGTGCTTTAAAAATCATGTCTTGTGTAAATTTTGGAAAAGGTAGTGAGTGTGGTTTTTGCCGGAGTGGATACTCGCTAGTAGAAATTATTTTTAGTAAAATAGACTGGTTCACAATTTTGTAAGTGCACATTGAGGTATATGACGCGGGATGCCTTAAGTGTTAAGGAAAAGGCAATAGCCGGCTCAGAGCCTCGTTGCTACTGAAATAAAGACCAGACTGATTTTTGTACTTACCTATACGGGATTTGCGAGCCCAGTGTTTATGAAATTGAACGTAGCTATATCGCTACCTTTATTTAATAGCCGCTACTGTAGTGATTAAAAATTAAAGGTGGTATTAGAAGGTGATTCCCCTATTTTTTTTTACCCCTGGCACTACAGCCCATGAAGGGCATAGGCCTATCATGCGACCGCTTCCTAGCCATTTGGCCTGCAGATATTGTGGTGACGCGTGGTCAGTGCATAGTGTCCCCTCAGCCGTTAATCTTGTTCTTCGAGACCGGGACGCTGCCTCACAGCTACTCAATTGTCCTCACGAATCTGAGTGCAGCCCGTTGCAGTCCTCACGTCAGTGTCTAAAATCTCTGACGGAGCCGGGAATCGAACCCGGGGCCTCCGGACGAAAGGCAGGCGCGCTACACTGTTCTTATTGTGTTTATATATATATATCTTGAAAAAGATAATAAATGGATTGGCATTGCCTCCTACAGGGATATTTAGAAAATCGGATGTCATACCTTGAGGTAGTGTTGCCATGGAAACGGACTTGCGATTAGTTCATCAATCAGAGCGAAGATAGTTTTCTGCGAATATCTTTGAAACTGTTGGTTTTAGGCCTTAAAATGTATTTTTCGGTGTCTCGTAGGGAGTATACCGAGTATTGTTTCTTGCATCGAGGGGAGTAAAATGAGCTTTGTCCGGTCTTTATGCGACAACTTCGATATTTTGTCCTGGTTGAGTATTTTTGGTGACTTTTCAGTTATGTTGCCCGTTCCACGGGAACAATGATTTATTTCCGGACGAAAGGCAGCCTATATGTTATCCCATGGTATAAGCTTTCTCCATTTCAAATTTCATCCAAATCCGTCCAGCCATTTTAGTGTCAAGAGGTAACAAACTAACACACACACACACACACACACACGCGGACACACAGATTTTCACAATTATAATATACTAGCAGAAGTACCCGTTCTTCGAACGGTGTTCGTTGTTAACACCAGACATTATCAATTGAGCTACTGTTGCAATAGTTAGCGGTTTGTCATTCCTTCAAGTTTATCAGAACGAAGTTAGTTTACTGGGAATATCACACGCACTGTTAATTTAAGGCCCTTAAAATGTAGTTTTAGGGGACCCTTTACAGATTCCCGAATTTTGTGTTTAACATTGAGAAGCGCAACATATGTTTTGGTCGTCCTTCTAGGATAATTTTTATATTTCGCCTATTTTAGCATATATTGAGAAGTTTTTCTACCGACAGTAGTGGCTACGCTGGCTAAAGCGCAGCATTAGGTCATGGGGCCAAGCTCTCTGCTGACTCGGTAGACGCGTAGGTTCGAGCCCCACCGTCGACCGTCCTTGAAATGGTTTTCCGTGGTTTCCCCATTTTCAACACCAGGCAAATGCTGGGACGGTAACTTCTGACAGGCCACGGACGCTTCCTTCCACATCCTCGCCCAATTTCATTCACCATCATTCATTTCATCTCTCATTAACTCCTCTCATGAGGTTGGCGTCAGGAAGGGCATCCGGCCGTAAAAACCATCGCCACAAAGACTTCCATCGCACCTCATCCCCGACCCCGTTGGAAAACGGGAATAATAAGGGGTAGACTGAACCCATGGGCCATAGGGTCCATGACGGTCGAATCCATGTCCTTAAGGAAGAAATGAAAGAAAAGTATAGTTTCTTAAAGCAACGGAGAGAGATTTTAAGCCAGGAATATAGCTTAACATTGTGCAAGCGACTAGGGACAGATGCTCCTTAGATGAGATCACCACACTCGACATGCCAGAGAGGGCTGGTCACGAGTATTAATAACTGAGTGGAATCTTCCACCGTGATAGAAAGAGAAGCCTGAATCGGAATTCAAGCTGACGTGGCTGGAAATTGACAACGTCGCATACGCGCCAGAAGAGGAATAATTAAAATTAACACGTTTACGAGCATAATAATGAGTAAACAAGCACAGTACAGTGAATCATTTTGAATGAGAGATTTTTCAGTATAGAGAAACCATGTAATAATTGTGCAGAAATAAACTGCCGACGTAAGACGACGTCATCGGTGAATTACCTAAGCCTCTGTGGAAGGGAGAGAGCAAAAAGAATGCAACACCCACACAATTGAGGACGAGAAATTAATTAATATCTCCGAATTGCACGATCGATTCTTAGGTGCAATAAGATCATTTGACATTGAGAAGACGAGCTTTCGGAAGGTATGAATTCTATATTTGAGGCACCATTATTTTAGAAGTTGACCACAGGAAAGGCTTGAGTCTTATTTTTTTGTAGTAAAACAGTATAAAGCTTCGGGCGTTTCCAAGCAAAGCATGCAGTATTCGAACGGCCCGAGGGGTATCGCCACGCATCACGCATCACGAATCCGTCCAGGAGGACGTGAAGTTATATCAGCACATGCAGTTATTCTGAGAGCCCGTGAGGGGACGTAACTCTGCGTTACATCGATAACAGCTACCAGTACTCCTTGAGGGGAGAAACGCTGTTTAACACCGCCGAAGCAAGATCCAATAGCCACAGGCGTCACAGTAGTAACGACTTGCTTGCCTCCTTAAGGAGCATTCAAGACGAAATTTTAAAGTATCGCCGTTGTGAAATATTAGGAAAATCCTAATTATAGGATTTAGGCCCGACTGTATACAAGTTAAAGTGAAAATTCGCAAGATATAGTCAGAGCAGGCTGCGAACGTCGGACTTAAAGGCGATAGGTCGTTAAATGTACGAACGAACAGATCATAACGTACGGAAGTATCGTACCAGACAGATAAACTGTTATCTGAATTGAAGCAACCTAAAAGGAAGAACAGAATAAGGTTCGAACGTAGAAGTGTTAAAACAGTTCAAATAAATAGAATAGGAGACTATAAACATTAGCTCCAGAAAGCAGGCGAACAATTCTAATAGTACTAGAATCAAGAAGTGCTAGCTGTTAGAAACTAAATCTATAGGTCTTAGAGGAGACCTCGATCCATATAGACTTTCGTTAGGATCGATAGACAGATCTACAGAGAAGCCGTTCAAGCTAGATCAATAGCCAGTTATCCAGGATAGGAATAGCAGAATTGAACTCCAGGGAACAGTAGATGTTTCGGGACTTTCGGATTCTTCAGAATAGGAAGCCGACATCGGATAAATCTCACCCTTGGAGACGGGAATTAAAGAAGATCACGTGTGATAGGCTCAGAAGTACGGCCTAGTGATCGAGTAATTGTGAAGTGTAAAATAATCAAGATTGTGTGTTAGATAATATTTTTAGTGTTATTATGTGTTCAAAAGGGACACACTAGTATATAAAAATGTTGTCAATATTAAGTGTTCTAGATATAGGTCAAAAAGTGTTTCTACGTAAGATGAATACCTTCAATATGGTGTAAAAAGTTCAAAGTGGGCCCCAAAAATGAAACACCACACCAGATTTAAGATCATGGGATGATCTGAAAATATGTAAGTACAAAATTCATTTTTATTTTGGTGTCAGAAATTGATTGTGTGCAACTCACCGGAGTTTTGAGTGAAAGGGATGTGTTTTAATGAATAAATACTGAATAATCAAGAATACGGTCTGAACAATAATAAAATAAATAGGGAAATTATGAATAATTATGTAAAGAATAAATCCCGTAGAGGTAATAGGTGAATAAAGGGTTAAAGTATTTAACAAATGTCATAAGAGCAAGCGAAATATCAGTTAAATATCATGAAAGACATTGAAATAAAGTAAAGTTGAGATATGAAAGAAATAGCTTTTGAGCTTATATAAAGAATAAAGAATAATAATAATAATTAAATATGGAAATGTTAAATAAAATCAAATAAATTGATATGAACATAAGAACGTTAAGCCTTAACGTATGTGTAAGAAATGAGGTTCAATGGAATATTTTAAAACAGGGAACGATTTATCGACCATGGAAAGATTAATATGTGAATTAAAATAATATTGAATTGTTACTAAAGAGATTTTATCAGTTCTTGGGAAGACATTTTCGGCTTAAAATAATGCATAGCGCATAATGAGCGCAAATATAATATTAAAGTGTCACGCTCGGAACGCGTAGTAGTTAAATACTTGGTACATTACTTATGGAGGGTAGTTGATTGCAGTGAATGATAATTGTATAAGTCCTCTATTTGTGACATTAGTATCACGAGGCATTGTGTATGTATTTAAAAAGGGAGCTAATATATGGTATTATTGAGCGTATGTCATATGGGCCACGGCCGACTCTAAATCGCATTTTGTATAAGCCCTCTGTATGGGATTAGTTCCCGAGGCACCTGAAGAGATTCGAATGCAGGATCTTCTTATGATAAAAGCCCCTGAAATTCTCCGTCGTCGTATGTGTATTTAATCTTCCCAATCAATGAGGACCCTCTCATAATTAATAAATGCCAAGGATATGAAAATGGTCTGTGAACCAAAGAATAGTTGTTTGAATGTTACGGTACAATAAAGCCTGGTCTCCTCAGAACTGGATAGAATGGAAAGGTTTGTTTTGAAAGCCTTGAAAATAAGCTACTAAAATGTTGGGTCAGACGGGAAATCTCCACCACCCTAACAGGTCATAAATCGCACCCCAGTAGTAGAGACTAGCTCTTTTAAAGCGAGATGGAACAGAGACCGTCTCGTAAGCTGTTGTAAAGAGAGACGAATACACCAGGAGTGTTTAGAGTTGTAAACGACCCGGGCATTGAACCGAGGCCCTTAAAGATGGATATTTCGTTTGCCGGTTCAGATCGTAGTTTCTTATATGATAATGATCTATTAAGACATAAGAGATAAATAACAATCCCTATTGTAATAATGTAAGGACGTGGGATTCCACGAGTTGATTGAAGGCAACTGAGTTCGGGAGTAACTATAGTTTTTTGACTGTGTCAAGTACCTTCACGCTCTGGAGTACACAATTGATTTTCTGATTACCTTAATATGTTTGTGAAATAAAGAGAGATGATAACAACTGAATGTGTGGACATGCCCAAAAATATTGAGTTAGATAATTAACCTATATTTTTAAATATAATTATATATTTGTTTTAAAGAATAAGAAAATATAAAAGACAGTGTTTGAGGTGTACTAGAATGACACCATAATAATGTAAATGCATGGAGCCAAAGAGCTCGGAGTTATGTAAACTTAATGTTAGTGCTTTATGGAAGTGAGACTAAGTAAGAATTGTTGGTTTATGTGGAAACCACAGGTTTTGAATTCAATATTTGTTTATTTTATTTTGTGATCCCTTGTTCATTTGGAACAAGCAGTTGATATTTGGGTCAGTAATTAAATTGTTTAAATGTTTGTAGCGCCATTAATTTTATTAATTAAATATGTTTAAATAGGAGTTGATTTTGTTGTTATTTTTGCAAGTGTATCCTCTAATTAATCCAAAATATGTGGGTCACAGAGTGGGGGAACTTACCGCTGCCCCGAAATCCCGAATTGAGCTACGCTGGTATACTGTGATTGGCATATTTCTTGCTAAATGGGCACAAGACATACATTGAGAAGTTTTTCTCTATATCCACCCTTCTACTATATGAAAAGTACGGTGAAGAGTTTCATAAATAATTGGTGTATTGACTCTCATGGGTACCATACCTAGTTTTACGATGCACCAAGCATCCGAACACAAGGTATAGGCGTACATAAAGATACACAGAAAGACAGACAGTCAATTCTATTGTCTACAACATATTACCCAGATATCCAAATATAGGTATATCTATCACACAGTATCAAATAAAATCATCCTTACGATGAACCCGTATGTCGACTAAGAAAAAAAGTTAAAATGTGCTCTCAGACTAAATTCACCTAACGTGTACTTCCTGACGTGAAATACAATTGAAAGCCTTGTAGATGAACCGCAATACACGTCACATAAAAACTGTCCCTCTACGTTGTGCTAGGTGCCCATACACAGGAAGACCCCTTTCATAAATTATAAAGGCTTGTGGTGCATGACAATTCAAGTTCTTTAGCCTCAAATTGCCCAAATTCCTAAAAGCCGCAAAAAATGCTAGTTCAATTCAGGAATTTTTGAAAATAATGTTGCAATTGGAGATATAATAGACCTTCTGTACTATATGTCGAACGTGAAAATTGCATGAAAAAATTCTAGGTTACCCCTTCACCCCCTTAATTGCATTGATGAGTTATACGGTCTACGTAAGTTCCGTGATAACCTTATAGCCATTTGCAAACTTTCACAGAAATGTAATAAATGGAGTGACATTGCTTTCTTACAGAAATAGAAGGAAAGCTGTATGCCACCCCTTGAGATAATGTTCTCATGGTTACCGATTTGCATTCCTTCATTAGTTTGTTAAATTAAATTAGTTTTCTGGGAATATTTCAGAAACTGTTGGATTTAGAGCCTTATAATGTAGTTTTCGAGGACCCTTTAGGGCCCCCGAGTTTTGTTGCTGGCACCGAGGGGATTTGTCTCGTCGTTGTACGCTACAATATAATACTAATAATAATATTATAATATAGGGAGAAATTATAACACCTATTTTTTAAAATTTTTAATGCAGCCAATGGCCATGCACTTTTCTTTTCAGGACGAGTCAGGGAAGGGATATTATCAGAGAAAGAAGCATTCACATCACGCATGAGCAAAATGGAAATGGCCTACCGTTTAACTAAGGACATCTATAAGAAAAGGTCAATATCCTTCAACGCAAAATTAAAACATTACTGCAGTGTCATCCATCCGGAGGTCTTGCATGCTTCTGAATGCCTCACGATGAACCAAAAAGGCTTGGTCGAGAAACTGGAGGCCAAAGAAAGGAAAATTTTGAGAAAGATATTGGGTTCCATCAAAGACAATGGGGAATACAGAAGACGGCATAACCATGACCTATATACTCATGTGGAGAAGATAAGCAACGTCATCCAGAAGAGAAGTTTACCATTTTTTGGGCATGTGAAACGAATGAGCCCAGCGAGACTGACCAACCGCAACATAACTTACATTCAGGAGAGGAAAACAGAATGGGCCTGGTTCATTGACCTGTATAAAGATCTGAAAGAAGTGGGGATTACACCAACAGACATTCAGGAGCGCGCCCCACTAAAAAGGAAACTTCAAGCTTGTAAAGGTTTCCAAGAAAAACCGAAGCTGAAAACGGGAAAGATTTGGACCTAGGAACGGAAGGAAGTCCACCGAGAACGAATGCGGGCGTACATGGCAAACATCAAAGCCAGTAGGAGACGGTTGGAATGATGCGGTACATAGATGGCCTATACGAAATGAATGAATGAATGAATAATACGGGGATAGGAATATAATAGACCTGCCGTACCACACCCGCAGGTGTAAATCGCGTGAAAAATTCTAGAGTACCCCTTGATCCCCTTAAGCGCATTATACGTATAGATGAATTTTACGGCTTAATTTGGTTCCGTGATAACCTTCTAGCCGTTTGCAAACTTTCACACTAATGTAATTAATGGAATTGCATTGCGTCTTACAGCAATAGATGGACCTCTGAGAATCCGTTGGCATGGTTACTGGCTTGCATTCGTTCATTAGTTTAATAAATTAAATTAGTTTTCTGGGAATATCTCAAAAACGGCTGGTCATCGGTCCTTAAAATGTGGTTTTCGGTGACCTGAGTTTTGTCTCTCACATTGAGGGGATGGAAATGGGCTTTGTCTCGTCCTTCTACGCCTATTTCCGCATGTATTTTAAGGGGGTAGGCCCCATTTTATGAGAAGTACGGAGAAGAGTTACATCAATGATTAGTGTCGTGCCTCTGATGGATATCTGTACCAAATTTTACGTTGATACACCCATCCGTTCTCGAGTTATAAGGGAACAAATTTGTCCACAGACAAACAAACAGACAGACAAAAAAAAATATTTTCGTGCGCATCCATCATAAAACTGTGTGAAACGCGTAAACAACTCAAATTTCCGTAGAAATTCAGAGAAAAACAGACAAATTTTCATTTTTATATATAGAGAAATATACTCCACCACTCGGTGTTGACCGTGTTTTATTGCACAGATTTTGGTTTTACTCGCTAACCGTTGGAGATGTACGAAAAGTGATAAGGACCTTTCGGATAGAAAATTAAATGTTAAAGCTCATGTATGTCATCAAAAGTTTGCTATTTCTTAGCGTTCTCTTTTTATTTGAAAAGGAAATATGAAATTTTGAAACCAAAGGGTGTAGTGACGTCACAAATGTCGGTTTTACACGCTAACTGTTGAAGATACACGAAAAGTGATGAGGACCTTTCGGATAGGAAATTAAATTTCAAAGACCGTATGTGCTTTCAAAAGTTTGCTAATTCCTACCGTTCTCTTTTTATTTGATATGGAAATATGAAATTTTGAAACCAAAGGGTGTAGTGACGTCACTAAAATGGTCGCCATTTTTTAATAGTGCAAAATTTCGAAATCAAAAGTATCCTATATGTAAACCTGGTAAATCAGCTACATCCATGCAAAATTTCATTTAAGTCGGACCAGTGGTTCTTGCGTTATTGAGTAACACACAGACAGACAGACAGACAGACAGACAGAAAGACAGACACACACCATCTCATTTTTAGCCTACTTTTCACATTTTGCAAAAATGAGGAAAAAGTAGACTTATGAGATCGGGCAAATGTGTGTCTGTCCGTCTGTCTGTCTGGCTGTGTGTGTGTCCCCCCCTATCAACTCCTAAACGGCTGGAGCAATCGAAACAAAATTTGGTAGGAGTAAAGAGCTATACTTGAATATCTCACGGCCATATTTGAAAATAATGTCAGTGCTACCAACTGCTAAAAAATCGCTATTGAAATTTGATCTCCATGTTGGATATCTTGGAAGGTATGAATGGGAGCTATTTCAAAATTGGCACACGTATAGATAATAATATTGCAGTTTAATTTCCAGGAGGCCATACATGGCAGTGTTGCCAAAATTGTTATAAGCCTGCTGATAGGTCCAATTTTTAAATGCATATAACTTCTACACTATCAATTGGAATTCAACCAAATTTCGTATGTTGTATGTGTACATAACCGGATATGACTGAGCGTATTCTTAAGACCCACCAGGGCTGCCAACTGTTAATAAATGCTCTTAATTTCTTTTATCCAAATACCAATATATCAGAAAGTATGTAAGCCGACAGCTTTAAACTATGCACACGTATAGTACCTGACATTCTATATTAATTTGGAGTAACTTATATACGTCAGTGCTACCAACATGATTCTAAGCCTGCTGAGAGTTTCAACTTTAAATACTTGTAACTTCCATACTATCATTTGGATTTCAACCAAATTTCGTATGTGCTATGTGTACCATAACAGATATGACTATGCGTATTCTTAAGAGCAACCAGGGCTGCCAACTGTCAATATGTGCTGTCTCTATTGTTGTTACCCTAATATCAATATATCAGAAAGTATGCAAGCCAATAGCTCTAAACTTTGCACACGTATAGTACCTGGCTTTCTAGGTGAATTTGGAGTATCTAACATACGTCAGTGCTGCCAACATAAGTCTAAGCCTGCTGATAGGTCCAATTTTAAAATGCATGTAACTTCTATACTATCTAATGGATTTCATTCAAAATTGGCACAACAATAGATCATATTATTTCAGATTATTTCTGACCCTTACATGCATGACATTGTTGCCAACATGATTTTACGCGCGCTGTTAGATCGAATGTTTATCTGCATGTAACGTCCATGCTATTCATTGGACTTCAACCAAATTTTGTATTCTGTACCTTAAGAGATGGAACTAAGAATATATTCAGTCACCAGGGCTGCCAAATGTAGTGCTCTATTAGGATACATTTTGCCAGGTATACAGTATTTCGAACTAATTAGAAATTTCGATATTACCAACTTAATTTCGTCATTATTCTAGATAGATCCATATAGATTAATCATTGGCATGAATCTTAAATGTTAAGAAAAGTAGGCTCTTTAGTTCGTCACGGAACTTCTTGTTATATATTGGTATGATTGGTTATTGTTTTCATTCACGTCTCATCTTTCAGTATCACCCAAACCATTAGGGGCCCAATAACCTAGATGTTAGGCCCCTTAAAACAACAACAATTATCATCATCATCATCATCATCATCTCTGGTTCTTATACAGTAGGCTATACTCCCTTCTGGCTAATACCTTAATGGTTTCCTTATTTCAATGATGACAGTGATAATTGTTGTTTTAAGGGACCTAACATCTGGGTTATCGGCCCCTAATGATATGAATCAGAATGGAAATAAAAATGAAAACTACATACTACGGCAACTAAATACTTACTGTCCTTCTTACTTATATCAGCGATCTGAAAAATTGACGTCTACCAATATTTCGAATCTCGAGAGAGCAAGAATGCCATTTAGCGGCTAACATTAAATCAAATGAAGGCTACACAGTGGAGAATATTCGAATGTGCGAATAATTCGAAGTTGAAGTATTCGTATGCTGTAATTAGATAGGGATTTAAAAACAGTAAGCCGATTTTTGTTACCGCGGGATTGACAGAACGGCTGACTTCGTAATGCACTCTGACGAAAGCCCTAGATCTGTATATATGCAGAGTGCCTTTAAAATAAACAAATATGTTACCATATATCTTTAAATGTATAAACAAAGTGCAAAATTATTGGCCCTAGCGCATGTGCAGAATCAGTTTGGTCATGACTGACATGGCGGATGTCCAGCGTGTTCTAATGTGAGAGTTATTTCTAAGAAATATAAAGGAGGGGAAGGTTCATTCTTTATTGTGAGTAGGTCCTCCTCCCTTTTCATAACTTTCACGATACAGATTATTGAAAATATATTATTTATGATTCACAAACCTTTGTGGGAGTCATAAAAAGTTGATTTCAATTTGAATTGTCACTGCTGCACCGGAAATATTTCTTTTATTACGACAAAATATAATTTCCATACTTTATTTTATCACTTAGGGAAGCCTCCGTGGCTTAGGCGGCAACACACCACTCTCTCAGCGCCGGGTCCGTGGTTGAAATCCTGGTTACACGATGTGAGATTTGTGCCAGCAGTATGTTGCAATGTCGAAAGTGGAATCTTTTGACGCCCCTAAATTTGCAATAGTGCCAAAAAGTAATAGTACAAAGAATGTAACTTATATAGGAATTTTCTTCAGTAAATATGTTGTTCATTGTCCGTTGACGGGTTTGAGCTAGTTTATATTTAAAATCTTAATACTATGAATGGATTTTGTGTCCAAAATGTTTTAAAATAAAATATTACTTAACTGTTTGAATAATATTTTTAACCATTTCCTCCCAGTGAGCCAAGCAAATGAACCACGTGTGTCATTTCTTTACAGACATGAAATATGTTGTTCATCACTTTGTATTGGCTGTATTAGTTTATCGCAAATAGAATGGCGGTTTTGTATCTGTCACTAAGTTAGCGATGCAGTAGTCGTAGATTTTGCGAGCGTGGGTTGAAATGAAAGAGAAGTTTCTCCAATAATGACCCCACCTTTACTTTATTGGTTTCTGGAAGTGTGCGTTTGTCGTGAAGTGTTATCTCAGCACTGACCTGGTCAGTTTATCACAGAGACTGCCTCGGACACATCGGGGTACCGTAAATTCTGGCGTTATTGGACCTGCTTCCCTTTAACTGTGTGACTTAGAATCCAGTAGGGGTGGTCAAATGCTGTGAGGTGGAACTAGTTCAGTGGTGTAACGCAAAGTATGCAGCCTCCCATGACGGTGACGAACATTTACTGAATATCCTGTCCACCTCGTTGTGTAGTGGCTACCACTCTTGGCTGTCACCGCGGAGGCCCTAATTCGATTCCCGGCTCTGCCAACAAATTTAATTCTGGTATGAGGGCTGGAACGGGGTACACTCAGCCTCGTGATGCATAACTGGGGAGAGTGGACTTCCGTGGTTTCCCACTTCTACTCTAGGTAAATGCCGAGATGGTTTCAAAATTAAGGCCATGGCTGCCACCTTCCCAATTCTCATCTGAATTACAACTACACACACTAATACAGCCATCACAATAACATAGGTTATCAGACAAATTCCTAGCACACCTAAGCACACGGGGCTACATGGCCACGATGTCGCAAAGCCCGTAAATGAATCAATAACACCAACTGTATATCCTGATGCTTGCCATGGTGGGTGAGTGATTATCGTGTCGGACTACCAACCCCCCCCCCCAAGCTTGCAGGTTCGCTCCTGGCCGTGGTAAGTGATTTTTGAAAGGCGACGAAAATCACGACATTCATGCCATACGTTGTTGGCATGATAAAGAACCCATTTGAATTCAGTTGGCCGTGTTCATAATGGCAAAATTAATCTCGGGATTTTCCGCCAACACAAAGTTCCTCCATTCTCTACTAGAAAGCGCTCTAGTGTCAAGGAGCTTAGATATCTAACCTCCTTGACTTTCATAGCGTTCCAAGGAACGACGAAATTCGACAAGTAAGTTGCCCTCTGGGCGCAAATAACAAAGCTTGCACCCGGCACCCGAGACCATACGATATTATTATTATCATATCCTGATGTACAAAGTGGAACCAGCAATAACTAATCCCGTATTCGCTAGATTTCGGTAAACGTTCACTAAATGATCAGTTGAAACCCTGCGGCGTTAAATCGTTAAATCGTGCACCATGGTCGAGAGGGCAGCAGCAGGAAAGTCCAGAGGTCGCAGGTTCCAATCTTGGAGATAACAGCCGTTATCCTGAGTGTGCTTTTACCCTAGCCGGCCCCGTTGTGTTGGGGTAGCGTGCCTGCCTCTCACTCGGAGGCCCCGGGTTCGATCCCCGCCTCCGTCAGGGATTTTAAAACTGACGTGAGGGTTGGAAGGGGTGCACTCAGCCTCGTGAGGACAACTGAGTAGCTGTCTGACAGTGAGACAGCGCCCCGATCACGAAAACCAAGATTAACGGCCGAGGGGACCCGACGCGCTGATCACGCGTCACCCCAATATCTGCAGGCCGAATGGCTGGCAGCGGTCGCTTGGTCGGCCTTAGCCCGTCATGGGCTGTATAGTGCCAGGGGTTGACTTTTTTTTTGTGCTTTTACCCTGTTTCTTTCCAGACTTCCTCCATGCAAATGCCGGAATAATACTTTACTTCAAGTCCAGGGGCACCTACCTCATCATACAAGTTCAAAATGATGATGATGATAATTGTTGTTTTAAGGGGCCTAACATCGAGGTTATCGGCCCCTAATGAAATGAAATGGCGTGAAATGAAAGGATGTATATAAAAACAATTCACTGCCATGGATGAAACGAAAATGGTGTTTATAAAACAGACAGTGAGCCCCAAAAATTATGCCTTATTTGAATAAAAAGAATAAAAGGCGGATGGTAAAAAAGGATAAAACAGATAAGGCATAGTGAACAATAAAATAGATGAACACAATAAAAAACATAAAACAGATTTAACCTGAATTAAAAGTCGTAACTACACATGAAAACTTAAAAAAGTAACCACTCTCCCTCATGAACCGGATGACGAGGTCAGCTGACGGCCCGGCATCACAGACAAGTTCAACATTCATCCAAATACACGGGGCTGATGACAATGATGTCCCAAGCATTCAATATGAGTTAACTACATCAATCATCAGTTGAAGATACAAATAAGATCATCTCTTGGTGTAGTGGCTAGTATTCTTGGATGCCCCCCTGACGTCAAGGTTCGATTGTCGGTTTTGGCAAGAAATGTCATACTAGTCTGACAGTAGAAATGGGGTACACTGAGCGTTGTGAGACAAAACTGAGAAAAGGTCAGTTCGTCTCCCACCTCAATCATTCTAGAAGTGGTTTCACATTTCAACAAAGCAAAATGTAGAGACGGTTCCTACAGAAACCATAATTACAAAAGTTATCAGATACATTTGTACACACACTCTGAGATGATCATCCAAATCATTTAAAAATGGAATGTTTTCTTAACGAGCTAAAAAGGTCTTCTATTTGTGCTGTTGTTCGTTTATTACATTTGCCTGGTGTCATATAGGTAGTTCCGTAAAATGACTATAGAACCTCTGAGAGAAGCTCTGGCATTATCTCGAGGAAGTTAACAAGGAACTTTGGAAATGATTCTCTTGCTCTCACTATGAGGACTTTCACAGAGTACAGAAGTGTGCAAATTATTTGACTCAAATACAGAAAATAAATTAGGCACAAGTTGTTTTGATTTAATGTTTATTACTCTACTTGGTAATGTTTTCCCTATGAACATACAATTTTTTCTATAGGAAATTGCGTCTGAAAATTTTCGAAATTGTAGATTCTGGGAGATTTTTGAGCTGGGTCCGTTTTGTCTTTCTTTATTGACTTCAGAATGTACCTTCTAAACCAGGTGGTTTCATTCCATTGTCCACTAATCTGTGAATAGTACAAGAGTGTATCATTAGCAATGAAAGCCGTCGCTTCTAAATTTGCAGGAAATCTAGAATAATGTAATCAAAACAAAACGTACGACATTCTGCATTTGCATGGCTCCCCTTTTAGTGGAAATTCTAAAAGCAAACAAGATGTTCAGAAGAGAACATATAGCCTACTTTCTTCTAAATGCATGAGTATAGTTATAACTCTTTGTCCTTTTCAAGGAGTATAATTGAATGTTGGTTGTAGTAGCTTGTTGAAATACAACGTGTTATACGGATATTATACGTTGATTGATTGAATCCTCACCTGAATTATATATAAACACCCTAATACAGCCATCACAATAACACAGGTTATCAGACAAAATTCAACACTCACCCAAGTACACGGGGTAAATGACCATGATATCCATTCATCTCGGATGGAATAACAACAACACCGTCTTATCGAAATCCATCCTCGTATAAAAATACACACACTAGTAAGCCTACAGACATCACAGTGGTATAGGTTATCAGACAACTTCTACACACATCCAAGAACACGGGGCTACGAGACCATGATGCCGCAAAATCCCTAGAGAATCAACAAGAAGAACAACAACAAAAATTGACTCCTCCGACGATCAAGGACAACGAATATTAATCGCTGTTTTTATTTTTTCTTGTGTCCTAATCATGCGATTGAAGTTTGAATAATACACTTGCGCAATAATCTTCATCATAACTCTATGGCCTACATATATAAAAATCCAACATGGTGACCATCCGAAATATTTCGATGGTTTTCAATATCTATGAATCTATTACAGCAATCAAACTGACATTTTGTATGTTGATAGAGACAATTAACATACGTAGTATATATGAAAATAGGCTATTTAGTCCTTCCGGAACTACTTTTTGAATTTCCTGCTAGGTTGGCTATCTGCCCCGTTTTGTGTTGAGAGCATGCTTCATTTACAAATAGCTCGCTCCACGAACTTTGACCTCGATTCAAGAGTTTTCTTGTTTTATACACCAGAAAAAGAAGATTTTCTTGCCAGCAAGTCATAGGGTGATATTGGTAAAGTTTATCAGGAGATTTTTTTCTCGCATAATCCAATGATGTAATCTGAAATAATTTCGTGTGATGTGAAAGTGGCGAAGAAGTGGTGTCTAAAACAGCGTGGTGATATTGGATGAGCAGAGTGAGTGTGTGAGATGTTCCACTGGGTGAGAGGAATGAGATGGGGGTAGGCTTTAAGAGAGCTCTCTATGGTGACTGATGGAGACCACGTTTTATAATGTGGGATGCCTGGGGTGTTAGTAACCCTAGCACCTTAAAGAAAAGAAAGGTAGTGAGCAGTAGGATACTTTGGCGACGTTTATGGCTTCACTTAACTGTCTGTAAAGAGTGGTCAACTAACAATCCCATAATTACGGGTTCAATTGTATGTTGTATGTTGTCTATTTTGTGGAGCTCGTGATGTAGAAACTATGTTAGATGCAATCTTATTGGGTGTAACGTTTTCATTTGCACGTTGAGGTGGGCTTCCACCACCAAGCTTCCTCAGAAGAGACCAGGCATGTCTACTCGATGTTTTGAAGTCTAGTGACTCAACAGCTGTAGTCCACTTAAGGCGTCTGGCAGCGTCGAGGATGTGTAGCAGTTCTTCAGCTATTTCGGGATCATTACTTTCACGGAATTCCCTATACAGTTTCTCACAATCTTCTCTCCATCCAGGTACGTATTACTTGCGATATCCTCGTGGAATACATTTTTTCGCTGTAGTTATTATTGCTCCAACAAAACGCTTATAGTTAGACCTTGTAGGAGAAATCCAACTGACACATTTATTTAGGTTTTCTGAAAATGATGTCCAATTGGCTTTGTTGAAGTTCCATCTGGGATATTGAAATTATGTTATTAATGGAATACTGTGGCCCATTTCAAGGAGAACTGGTCGGTGCTGACTGTGTGGGAAATCTGTCAAGACCTGTCTCAACATTGGCAGGGGTTGGAGCTTGTCATCAGACGTGACGATACACAAGTCAGGATTGTGATCTGTCTTCCAAGCAGCGGATCGGAATGCTCAACGGTCTTTGGCATCAAATACAAGATGGAAATTTTGTCGTTCTATCCAATCAACCAAAGCAATTCCATTTTCATCATTTCATGATGGCTGTTGAAATCTCCCACATAAATCGTGGGTTGACTGTAAGTCTCGAGCACTTGCACAGGCCATGTTACCCCTGGAGGTTTATAAATACGAGGCACGTCCAGAAAGTAAGTTCCGTTTGGCAATAAAATTAAATTGTGTACAGATACAGAAAAAATATTTATTGCACAACATTCTACACTTCTTTAACTACTTTTCCACATAACTGCCGAACTTTTGCAGGCATTTGTCATAGCGTGGCACAAGTTTTTGGATACCTTCTTCATAGAAGTTTGCCGCCTGTGTCTTCAACCAGTTAGAAACATCTTCTTTCAGCTCGTCGTCATTGTTAAAGTGTTGACTGCCAAGGAAAGACTTGAGATGTGTGTTGCTCAGTAAGAATCTTTGGTACCCAACGTCGGGAAAGTTTACGAAAGTTCAGTTTTTCGGTAACAATTTCATGAATTAGTGATCGTGAGATTTTGGGAAATTCCATAGCGAGAGCACTAATTGTAAACCTGCGGTTTTCCCGGATCTTGTCATCAATCGCGTGAACCAGTTCTTCTGTAACCAAAGATGGACGCCCACTTTGTTCTTCATCGTGCACTTCACTACGTCCTTCATTGAACTGTCGGACCCATCTTCTCTCCATTGAATCACTCATCGCATTTTGTCCATCCACTTCGCAAATTTGCCGATAAATTTCAATTGGTTTCACTTTCCTAGCATTCAGAAAACGAATCACAGATCTGATTTCACAAGCGGCGGGATTTTCAATCAACACCGACATTGTACGAGGAAACATGCACAACAACGCGTACGTGGCTGACAGCGCTCTCCAAATGGCGCACGTTTCTTCTCCTTGATACAGAGCGTCTACCGCGGATATGCGGAACTGCGCTGCAGCGGAACGTACAACTAGTTGAAGACACAGGCGGCATACATCTATGAAGAAGGTATACATAAACTCGTGCCACGCTACGACAACAAATGCCTGCAACATTTCGGCAGTTATGTGGAAAAGTTGTTTAAGGGTTGTAGAATTTTGTGCAATAAATAATTTTTCTGTATCTGTACACAATTTAATGTTATTACCAAACAGAACTTACTTTCTGGACGTACTTCGTATTTACCACAGTTACTTCTCCTATCTTGGAAACAATCTCATGGATATCGTCAGTAGAACTAGTGGAAAGGTGATATACATTTTCTATACTAGATCTTACATATGTCGCGCTATACCATACATCTTATCGTAAGTAGCACCTAGCAGGTCATAGCCAGGTATACGGCCTCTTAAATGAAGTTGGTTCTCAACTTCTGCATGTGTTTCCTGAATCATGGCTATATCAATGTTATTATCCACCAGGATCTTGTGGAGTATTTGGCATTTGGATCTACTAATGCCTTCTACATTCAGCTGAAAATCTTCATACAGAGATCTAACTTTCTGGACAGCAAGTCCTCAGAAGGACCGTTGATTGAATTATTATCCATTGTGTGTGATGTGTTATATGCCTGGAGATCCAAAGGATTATCTGGCTACCAGTATTGTTGCTCAGTTAGCGCCACCCAGGGAACACGTGTAGGGTAATTTCAAGTTGAAACCTACGGACGTTGAGCAACGTTGTTTTCCAAATTTACCTCAATACAGATGGTTCCTTGCTAAGGCCGAACCAGGCTGTAACATAAAATGTAGCCAGTATTTGCCGTGATAATGATGTCAAATAATAATAATAATAATAATAATAATAATAATAATAATAATAATAATAATAATAATAATAATAATAATGTTTTTACGTCCGTTTTAACTACTGTGGCTTTTAGAGACGCCGAGGTGGCGGAATTGCACCCTGAAGGGGATATTTAACGTGCCAGTAATTCTAATGACACGGCTCCCTTGCATTTGCGTACCCTCAAATGGCAACTTACTCCGCTGACAGAATTAGAGAAATTGTAAATATTAGGATAGAAAAATAAGGGCCGTTTTCACCAACTCTTTACTAACGATTAGTTAGTTAATTCCTATTTAACTTAAATAGGAAGTTAATGCGTGATTATCGATGATGCATTTCACAAGGCCATTTGGGTTCGCAATTACTCAAATGAGCTTTACGGCTCTCGCGCATGCGTAGACTCGGTTTCTTCTGGAGAATCATGGCGGACAGAATAAGAAGCGTCTAGCGCACATCGTTGTTTGCGATGCTTCCTTGAGATTTTCTGGAACATAATTATAAAGACAGTGATATACAGAAGATCTTATTCGTCGAAAAAGCTTAAAATGATATGACTAATACAAAATGATGAATTAAGAGGTATTAATTGACGTTGGTGAAAACGGCCCTTAGCAAAATTGCTGAATGAACAAAAATCCTATGTTCTAGCCCTTCAGGCAAGCAATTCAGGGTTGAAAGCATCCTCTAATGTAATAGTTCGTGACACTATCATCTCGTTGTCTGTCGATCACTATTACATTTTCGTCTATTAGATGACTCGAACCCGGCTCATCACTGGTGCATTCTGTAATTGAGTTTCGTTGTTTTCGCCACTTTTACAAATTTATTTATTTATTTATTTATACGTGTCCAGAACATAACATATTATAAATCTTTATATATAAAAGAAAGTCGTGTTAGTTACACTATTTATAACTCAAGAACCGCTGAACCGATTTGGCTAAAAATTGGTGTGGAGGTAGCTTAGAACCAGGAGACAGACATAGGATACTTTTTTTTTATCCCGTGACGTGACATAATAGTACATTATGCAACGAGCCTATAATGGCTATAATTAAGACACGAGTATTTTTTATAAAACGAGCGTATGCGAGTTTTATAATTTCCATACGAGTGTCTTAATTACCATTATAGGCGAGTTGCATACGACTGTTTATGTTCGACGATAATTATAACTTTATTATATGTTTTATCATAATTATTCATAAATATCTGTTCAGTCACTACAGTAGAATGTTGTGATCGGGTGCTGCGGTGGGTAGTATATCTCTCTTGTCCAAGCTCTCTGGACAACCGACGCATGCTCTCTGTGTGCTTCAATACCATATGTTCAGATTGCGCACCAGTATTCAGTAAAACTGTCACTGAAGTCGTGTCAAAACCACGCGCTGTGTAGAAATTGGTTTTGGGGATATTAAGGTACCGGTACAGTGCTATTTCTTGTCTCATATTCGCCAGTTTATTTACGCGAACATATGGACGGTGCGTATTCCATGTCGGTAATTTATTATAGTTCGATGTTTTGTTTATGTCCGACATGTTGGATTTTGAGTGCATGCGCGAAGGTATCGTTACCTAATTGGTCAATGAACGAGCTCTGATTGGCTGGACAAACTGTATCATAATGAAAAACGGTGTTATAATGACCATCATTATGATACAGTTTTCTAACACATAATAGTGAGGGTCGAACGTAAAACGTCAAAGAGAATCAAGTCACGTAACGCAAATGACAGCTAAGGCAAGTCGTTTCCAGGCAACAGTAGCTCTTGACGAGTCACGGCCGACTGGATGCGAGTAGCACTCTCCAATCCGGTATAGAAAATAAGGCTCTTAACATGAAATCCCGTTAGTTACTCAACGTAATTTGTATAGGGGTAGTAAATCCAATTTACAATAAATGGCGCGAGTAGCTTCAACAAAATGGCGTGCGTTTGTTTCAAGAAATTCACACATGCGTTCATATTCCATTCATCGCATTGCGATGAAACTTGGGTGAGATGTTCTGTACACTTCAGGGAATGTTTCTGGCATAGTAAATCCACTTAACATTAGGTAGCGCACGAGTAGATTCAACAAATGAGCGACGACGGGCGAAGCGTTTCAACAAAGTCCCGTATGCGTTCATATACTATTCGTCTGATAGCGATGAAACTTGGGTGAGATTTTGTGTACACTTCAGGGGAGGTTTCTGGCTTACGAAATCCACTTTACAATATGTATCGCACAAGTAGATTAAACAAATGAGTGACGGCACGCGAATCGTTTATACAAAGTCCCGCATGCGTTCATATACCATTCATGCGATTACATTGAAATTTTGTGAAATGTTGTTTCCACTCCCGCGAAGATTTCTGATTTTGTAAATCCATTTTACAATATGGTAGCGCACGAGTCGATTCAACTAATGAGCGACAGCGCGTGAATCGTTTCAACCAAGTCCCGTATGCGTTCATATACCATTGGATGAATGGTATATTGGTGATAAAACTTTGGTGAGTTGAGTACAGTCCTGCGAAGGTGTATGAATTAGTAAATCCGTTTTTCAATGGGTGGCACACAAGTAGATTCAACAAATTAGTAACGGCGCGCGAATCGTTTATACAAAATCTCGTATGCGTTCATATGCCATTCATTCGATTGTGATGAAACTTTGATGAGTTGTTGTGTACACGCCAGGGAAGGTTTTCGAATTAGTAAACCCATTTTACAATAGGCAGCGTACGAGTATATTCAACAAATGGGTGACGGCGCTCGAATCGTTTCAACAAAGTCCCGCATGCGTTCATATGCCATTCATTTCATTGCGATGAAACTATGTTGAGTTGTTGAGCACGCTCCCAGAATTTTTTTGGAGATAGTAAATCAATTTTACAATAGTTTAAAGGTGGTTAACGGAAAAAGAAAAAATATTGGGAATCCAAAAGCACTTCAACAAACAATGGTACAACGCCAACACTTTCTTTGATTGGCATTGCAACGCATGCCGGGTACAGCTAGTATATATATACAAAGATTACAAAGTAACTTTTACAAATGTAGAGGACACACTGAACGTTTCTCACCAGGTGCCGGCAAGATGAGACGTGTTAGACTGATGATTGTTCGTGGGAAACTCAACCATATCCGGTCAATTAGATAAGCAGTTTGCCTTTTCTACCTCTACAAGTGCTAGTGTGCGTCAATGAAACTCACCCATATCATGTCGATTAGATTAGGAGTTTGCTCTTTCTACCATTACGACCGCTAGTGTGAGTCAATGCAAATTATTATGGTGTTTTAAGCCATTTTTCAGTGTTCCCATAGTAAACAAAATGTTGGTGCTTTTCAGTCGGTCAACACGATTGTACCCAAATGTGAGTTTTTTCTCTAATCCTGAAAAATAATTCATGAGATCCAAGCGTATTTATTAATCTCATGTAATTTTTTTAGGATTAGGGAATAACCTATCTCATTTGGGTACAATCGTGTTGACCGACTGAAAAGCACCAAACTTTTGTTAGTCAATGCAGAGTTTTACTTGAGCCCTTATAACTACTTCCGGTGTAAAGATTTTTCAAAAAATAAAATAAAACGTCTGAGGGTATTGTATCAAGGAACACATTAAAGAAAGAATAGTCTAAATAAGTTAATTAGGCTAGGATTTGAATAATAAGGGAAACGACTAAAGAAAAAAGTGATTTTAGGCTGGTTTTTCTTCCGGGCCTGCATTTAGGCTGGAAGCTATTTTCGAAATTTGGTTGTTTAATTTGATAGGGCTCTCCAAGAATCACAATTTGAAAGCTTTCCGGGCCCGTTAGTCTCTCAAAGTTTTACACAATTGAGGAAATTGCTTAATTGTACACTTTTGCTTCGTGTGACTGGCTGCGTGGCTCAGCGGTAACGATCTCGCTTGCTGTGACCAAGGTAGCAGGATCGAATCCTGGCGCAGTCAGTTGCCATTCGAGGGTGCGCAAATGAGAGGGAGTCGTGGCAGTAGATTTACTGGCACGTTAAAAATCCCCTTCGTAGTGAAATTCCGGCAACCGAACGTCTCTAAAAGCCGCAGTAGTTAAATGGGACTTAAAACCAATAACATTATTACTATTATTATTATTATTATTATTATTATTATTATTATTACCTACTCACGAGGCGGCTGCACCTAATGTGCTGAAGTAGTTCAGCACATTGTTTAATTTAAAAAATATTACTTCAATAATACTCTCTACAATCAAATACAGCGCATTAAAAATACGTCAGCCAAACAACAGGAAATACTTTAACTCCCCTCAGAAAGAGGTATCTACTAGTCGTGCGCTCCACTCCGCGTCCGACACTGGCTGTGCAGATCGCAGCTCAGTGAGAATTTATAAGTTTATT
Organism: Meconema thalassinum; assembly: GCA_946902985.2. Lineage (NCBI taxonomy): Eukaryota > Metazoa > Arthropoda > Insecta > Orthoptera > Tettigoniidae > Meconema > Meconema thalassinum. The sequence goes on along the minus strand of OX336390.1, from coordinate 154,549,789 downwards.
GCCAGCAAAGGTGCGCATGCATGCCGAAATTTTCGTTTTGCAATTGGGACAACAGCCAAGACCAGAGCCAAGACTTCACAAGGTTTCTTCATTGAAACACAGAGAGGCAGCACTGGTCACATGAAATGAGAAAGTGGAAGGAGGAAGCAGAGGCAGCATTTAAGAGGGAATCGCTCAAAGCAAACGAGGAAATATGTTGCGTTAATTTGCGTGTTTGTGCTGTATGGAAAACTCAGTGGAAAGACTCTTGAGTGTTTTTATAAATTACTTTTCTAAATATTTGTATTTTTAGAAGGGTTGGGTTACAGCACACAACTAATTATTTGCACCAGCCGCCACTGTACTTACTTCGTTTGCTAAAAAATTATTCCAACATTAAAATTCAATGTGTTGCTTTTCATTTGTTGTTATTATTATTAGTGTTTACTACACGCTCACCGAGATTTATGAATGGACATACAGTGTAAATTCTCGTGACACCAGATATGGTGGTTCTTGTTGCTATCAGTGTGTGAAATATAAACAGCCTTGCTATAGCTAAAGGAAGTTGAAAGGATGTCATCCTCATATGTCTGTTTGCCTTTATTCTTTTTCCTGAATACCTACTCTTCCCTTGACTTTCCAAAGAGAATTCGAAATGAGAACACTCTTATCTATATTCATGGACTACTTTATGTTGGCAGGAATGAGGATAACAGAGAGTGCCGTAGCCTTTGAGTCATTCTATGCAAAGTGGCTTTTATACGCAGGAGGATCACTAAGCTATTTACACAGGACAAAACGTATAAGAGTGTTGAATTTGTTCACCTGATAAAACACACAGTTAAGTTGCTTTTTATTATTTGCATTGGTCTTTAGTTACATCTGCACGGAATTACATTCCCTTGGTTATGTACAGTACAAGGTTGAGATGTTCAGTCCACGAAGCCACCTCGTGTCGCGATCTCTTTGGTCCCGGTTTCAATACCTAGCTCTCTCAAGAAATTTAAATCAAGGCTTCATAACTTAACATAACGAAAATGGTTGTTTGGGTCGATTATACAACAAAATGGGTCTTGGTCACATTGTGGTCGTTACGTTTCATATCCGTACGTCATTTGTATCGCATGGTAACGTTATTGGTCCTTATAACGTTATTCTGATATTCGTTATCGTAGAAACGAAATAGTATTGTCCGACAGAAATAACGTTATTTGAATAAGTCTCTCGAAAAATATCTCCTAATACCGTTATTCGGACTAATAACGTTCTTCGGATATCGGTTTACGTAGAAACGAAATACTAATGCCCACCTGAAATAACGTTATCGGAACACATATCTCGAAAAAAATCTCCTAATATCGTTATTTGGACTGATAACGTTATTCGAATATCAGTTAAAGCAGGAACGAAATGGTAGAGCCCGCCTGAAATAACGTTATCGGAATACATATCTCGAAATATATTCCCCCAATACCGTTATTAGGACTAATAACGTTATTCGTATATTGGTTATCTCAGGAACGAAATCGTAGTGCTCACTAGAAATAACGTTATTTGATAGATCTCTCCAAAAATATTCCCCCAATATCGTTATTCGGACTAATAACGTTATTCGGATATCGGTTATCGCAGGAACGAAATGTTAGTGCTCACTAGAAATAACGTTATTTCAATACATCTCTCGAAAATTATTCCCCCGATACCGTTATTCGGACTAATAACGTTATTCGGATATCGGTTATCGCAGGAACGAAATGGTAGTGCTCACTAGAAATAACGTTATTTGAATACATCTCTCGAAAAATATTCCCCCAATACCGTTATTCGGATATCGTTTATTGCGTATATTACAAAAGGCATCATCGAGTGAGAATGGCACCATTTTGATACCGTACATTTTGCGTTGGAGAACTCCATAGAGTAGAAAGAGTGGAAGTGTCACTTAGCGACCTACGTCGTGTTAGGTTCTGAGATTAGCCGCGAGGTTAATAAATACTCGGAAGTGCTAAACGTGATAGGGTATTGTATTTTTAGCCTATTTTTCACATTTTGCAAAAAAGAGGAAAAGTAGACTTATGAGATCGATCTGGGCAAATGTTTGTCTGTCCTTCTGTCTTTCTGTCTGTGTGTGTATGCCACCCCCTCCCCTCCCCCTATCAACTCCTAAACGACTGAAGCATTCAAAATCAAATTTGGTATGAGTAGAGATCTATACCTGACTATCTCAAGACCATATATATGAAAATGATGTCAGTGCTACCAACTGCAGAAAAACCGCAATCGAAATTTGAGCTCCATGTTGGATATCTTGGAAGGTATGCATGGGAGCTATTCCAAAATTGGCACATACACTATATAGATAATAATGTTTCAGTTTAATTTCCAGGAGGCCATACATGACAGTGTTGCCAAAATGATTCTAAGCCTGCTGATAGGTCAAATGTTTGAATACATATAACTTCTACACTATTAATTTGATTTCAACCAAATTTCGTATGTACTATGTGTACATAAACAGATATGACTGATTGTATTCTTAAGAGCCACCAGGGCTGCCAATTTTTAATAAATGCTCTCTCTATGTTTCTATCCAAATACTAATATATCACAAAGTATGCAAGCCGACACCTTTAAACAATGCACACGTATAGTACCGAACATTCTAGATCAATTTGGAGTATCTAACATACGTCAGTGCTACCTACATGATACTAAGCCTGCTGATAGGACCAATTTGTTAGCCTATTTTCAGTTTTGAAAAAAAAAAATAGGCTTATGAGATCACCTTTTGTCCGTGTGTGTGTGTGTGTGTGTGTGTGTGTGTGTGTCCCTAATAACTTCTAAACGGCTGGAGCGATTTCAATGAAACTCGGTAAGTTCATAACACTATTTCGGACGACCCCGACCGTGCCCTTCAAATTTTGTTACGTCTCCCCAACCCAACATGGCGGCTGTGCGAAATATTTCATCAGCATTCAATATCTCTGAAACTATTCCCGACATCAGCCTGGAATTGTTTACGGTGATAAAGGAAACTACGAGAAGTTCATCTATGTGACTATTGAAAAACTGGTGACTAAAAAACCAACATGGCGGCCACGCAAATTTGCGACTTTTAAATAGACGTTTCTCGCGATTTAACCAACCAAACGCAATAAAACTTGGTACAGTATATGTTTATACACATTGTAATGCACCGACATCTAACTTGGTTCAATTGTTTACATGACCACAAGATGGCGGATGTGCGAAATATTTCACCGGCATTCTATATCTCTGAAACTATTAGCGGTATCACCCTGAAATTTTGTACGAAGATAAAGGGCACTACTGGAAGTTCATTTGTAAGACTTTCAAATACCGGTTGACTTCCAAACGAACATGACGGCCAAGCGAACTTTTCTCGCTATTTAATGTTCCAAACGCAATGAAATCTGGTACAGGAAATGTTTATACACATTGTATTGCACTGGTATCTAATTTAGTTCAATTGTTAACATTACCTCAAGATGGCGGCTTTGCGATTTTAAAATTAAGGTTTTTATTTCTTGTGTCGTAATCATGCGATCACTGTGAAAGTTTGAATCATGAACCTATGCAATAATTTTCCTTTAATGGTACATGACTCTATGGCCTATATATTTAACAATCCAAAATGGCGACCATCCGAAATATTTAGACGGCTCTGAATATATACGAATCTATTATAGCAATCAAACTGATTTTTAATGTTCATAGGAGCTTTGAACTTAAGTTCACCTATAGGACTTTAAATAACCTGGTGATCACAAATCCAACATGGCGGCGACGCGAACTATAAATAGTCACATGGACGTTTCCCGCAATTTCACCATTCGAGTGCAGTGAAACTTGGTACAGTAAATCCTTATATAAATGTTAATCCACTGACATCTAATTTATTTCAATTGTTTCCATAACCATTAGATGGCAGCTGTGCGAAATTTTAAAATCCCCTTGTTACTTCTTGTGTCCTAATCATGCGATTGAAGATTGAATGCTACACGTACACAATAATATTCATGTAACAGTACATAACTCTAGGACCTACATATATAAAATCCAATATGGCGACCATCCGAAATATTTTGTCGGTTCTCAGTATCTGCGATCTACTGTATTATAGCAATTAAACTGAAATTTTGTATGTAGATAGAGGCAATTAAAATAAGTAGGATATATGAAAATAGGCTGTATAGTTTTTCACGGAACTACTTGTAAATACATGTAACCTCTATACTATCAATTGGAGTCCAACCAATTTTCGTATGTACTATGTGTACATAAACGGTTATCACTATGCGTATTCTTGAGCAACCAGGGCTGCCTCTGCTGTCTTTTTTTTTGGCCTATTTTCAATTTTGAAAAAAAAATAGGCTTATGAGATCACCTTTTGTCCGTGTGTGTGTGCGTGTGTGTGTGTGTGTGTGTGTGTGTGTGTGTGAGAGAGAGAGAGGTGTGTGTGTCCCCCCCCCCTAATAAAATCTAAACGACTGGAGCGATTTCAATGAAACTCAGTAAGTTTATAGCGCTATTCCCGGTGACCTCGACCGTGCCCTTCAAATTTTGTTACGTCTCACCAATCCAACATGGCGCCTATGCGAAATATTTCACTAGCAATCAATATCTCCGAAACTATTACCGATATCGCCCTGGAATTGTGTACGGTGATAAAGGGCACTACTAGAAGTTCACCTATGAGACTTTCAAAAACCTGGTGACTACAAAACCAACATGGCGGTCAAGCGAAATTGAGACTTTTAAATAGACATTTCTCGCGATTTAACTATCCAAACGTAATGAAACTTGGTACAGCAAATGTTTATACACATTGTAATGCACAGGAGTCTAATTTTGTTCAATTGTTTACATAACCTCAAAATGGCGGCTGTGCGAAATATTTCACTGACATTCTATATCTCCGAAAATATTACAGATATAATCATGCAATTTTGTACGGTGATAAAGGGTACTGATACAAGTTTACCTATGTATATTTCATAAACCTTTAAAGTACAAAACGAACATGGCGACCAAGCGAATTTGAAATATTTTAATAGACTTTTATCGTGATTTCACTCTCTGAGCACAGTGAAATGTGGTACAGTTAATGATTTTGCAGATTGTAATGCACTGCCATCTAATTTAATTCAATTGTTTACATAACCTCAAGATGGTGGCTGTGCGAAATTTTAAAATTAAGTTTTTATTTCTTGTGTCGTAATCATGCGATTGAAGTGAAAGTTTGAATAATGAACCTAAGCAATAATTGTCCTTGAATGGTACATAACTCTATGGCCTATTCATATAACAATCCTAAATGGCGAGCTTCCGAAATATTTAGACGGTTCTCAATATCTATGATTCTTTTACAGCAACCAAACTGAAATGTTTATGTTCATAGAGTCTATGAACATATGTTAACCTATAGGACTTTCAGTAACCTGGTGAGCACAAATCCAGCATGGCGGCGACGCGAAGTATAAATATTTAAATGGACGTTTCTCGCGAACTAACTATCCGAGTGCCGTGAAACGTTGCACGTTAAATGCTTATACAAATGTTGATCCACTGGCATCTAATTTATTTCAATTGTTTGTATAATCACAAGATGGCTGCTGTGCGTACTTTTAAAATCTCGTTTTTACTTCTTGTGTTCTAATCATGCGATTGAAGTTTGAATACCACACGTACACAATAATCTTAATGTAATAGTACATAGGCCTAAATAAAAATCCAACCTGGCGACCATCTGAAATATTTAGATGGTTCTCAATATCTCCTACCCCATGGTCTGGTACCTTGACGTGGTGGGGAGGCTTGTGTGTTTCAGTGATCCCGAGAGCAATGCCGGCGGGAGCTTCGGCTCCTGGCAGGGTCACCCTTGCCGGTAAGGTCGAGGTTGAGAGACCAGACTAAATGACAGACTACACCATGATGGTGGGCAGCAGCGTCATCAGTAGATTATTTCCAGGCGGAGCTGTAATTCAGTGGTACGGTTGGAAAACTGCGGGGGCTCGTTTTCAGTCCTTAAGGTGGCAGCCCTACCAGAAAACTAGGAAGCTGTGGGCTAATAACTCGCACTCTCCGAAATTGTTTATTAAAGAAACTGAAAAAATGAAAACCGGACGGATCTCATGTTGACAACTTTCGGCACGAAAAGGAAGACACGAATAGGTTTCTGGAATGTGAGGAGTCTGGGTGAGAGTAGTAGGCTGAGGCAGGTGACCAGAGAAATGATCTCGTATAAACTTGATATACTTGGGCTCAGTGAGATAAGATGGCCTGATTTTGGTGAGATAAAAACTTATGAAGGACTTACCCTCATATACTCTGGGAGGAGCGAGGAGAATGCGGAACGCAGAGATGGAGTTGGTCTTTTGCTTACTGAACATGCAAAGAAAAGCCTTATAAGTTGGCAACCCATTTCCGAGCGAATATTATCAGCAAGATTTAAGACTCGCATTCGCAATGTTACGATTATACAATGCTATGCACCCACGGAACCATCAGAAGAAGAACTTAAAGAAGCATTCTACTCCCTTCTACATGAGACAGTAAAGAAAAGCAGTAAGAGAGATGTGATTATAATAATGGGAGACCTTAATGCTAAGGTAGGAGAGAACAACGAGGGACTAGAACATGTGATGGGTGTACATGGCCTTGGGGATAGGAATGGAAATGGGGAAAAGTTCACAAACTTCTGTGCTAGCCATGACCTTGTTATTGGAGGTACTTTGTTTCCTCATAAGAGGTGTCATAAGATCACGTGGATTTCCCCTGATCATGACACTGAGAACCAAATTGACCACATCGCAGTGAGTAGGAGATTCAGAAGATCGCTCACCGATGTTCGGAATAAGAGAGGAGCTGATGCTAGCAGTGATCACCACCTTATGCTGGCTGAGTTCAAGATGAAGATCATGGTGGCAAAGAAGAGGTTTGAAAAACAGAGCAAGAGATTTGATGTGAGGAAGTTGAAGGAGGAGAAGGTCAGAGATGAATTTAAATTGGAGCTAAGAAATCGTTTTCAGGTACTCCAATCTGATACAGCAGAAACTGATATTGAATCTTCCTGGAGTAATGTAAAGAACATCATCCTTGATACAAGTGAAATAGTCCTGGGAAAGAGCAATCCTCTCAAGAAGGATTGGATGTCAGAACAAACTTGGGAGGCAATAAGTCATAGGGAAATGATTAAGGAGAGGTTGAATATGTGTAAGACTCGACATCAGAAAGCAAAAGTGCAAGCAGAATACACGGTCGTTGACAAAGAAGTCAAAAAGAGTGTGAAAAGAGATAAGAGTATTTGGATCGATGAGATGGCGAAGAAGGCAGAAGATGCTGCATCAAAAGGTGACAGCAAAGAAATGTACCGCATCACAAAAGTGCTGTCCAAGAAAAGTTTCCGAAAGAACCGGCCCATAAAATACAAACAGGGAAATTTACTCACAACTCAAGAAGAACAACAAGAACGGTGGAGGGAATACTTCATCGAAATTTTTAATGTTGATCGAGGGATTAATGAACACCACGAAGAGAGGAATGATGAACCTAATAATTCTGATCCAAATATTCTTTTGCACAGTCCAACTTGTGCTGAAATCAAAGAAGCCTTGCTACAACTGAAGAATTGAAAAGCCCCCGGTGTCGACAACATTTCGCCAGATGTCCTCAAGATAGACATGGACACCACAGCTAATATCCTGAAGCCATTGATGGAAAAGATCTGGTTTGAAGAGAAGCTGCCTGCGGAATGGAAGAAAGGTGTGATTGTTAAAATCTCAAAGAAGGGTGACTTGACGAATTGTAACAACTGGAGAGGTATTAGCTTACTATCCGTACCAAGCAAAGTATTTCTCAGGATAATCTTGAATCGCGTTAAGAAGTCTATCGAGTCGAAGTTGAGGATAGAACAAGCTGGATTTAGGGAACACCGTAGTTGTGTGGACTTAATTAACACTTTAAGGATTATTGTGGAGCAGAGTAACGAATGGCAAGCAGCACTGTACATCACATTTATAGATTTTGAGAAGGCCTTTGATTCCATTAATAGGAAGGTCATGTGGGAGACCTTAAAGGAATATGGTATACCAAGTAAAATAGTTAACATTATACGAGAGATGTATTCTGGTTATGAATGTCAAGTCCTGCATGAGGGTCAGCTATCCCAGCCATTGGCCATCCAGACTGGAGTACGACAAGGATGTATACTTTCTCCCACTTTGTTCCTGATTGTTCTTGATAATACTCTTAGGAAGGTGGGGAGAGGAAGGAAGAGAGGGATACAGTGGGGACTTCGAGACAGGTTGGAGGATCTTGATTTTGCTGATGACATCTGTATGCTAGCACAGCGCTTTAGAGACATAGAGGGAAAACTGGCAAACTTAGAACTTGAAGCTGCTAAGGTTGGACTTAAGATAAACCCAAAGAAGACAAAGGAGCTGAGAGTGAACTCCACAGTACAGGCTGGTCTCACTGTGGGAGGTGTAGATGTAGAACAGGTGGATACATTTGTTTACTTGGGAAGCATTGTAACGAGAAGTGGAGGGGCTGAGGAGGATGTCAAGAGCAGCATAAGAAAGGCAAATGGGGCTTTTGTGCAGCTCTATCCAGTATGGAGAAACCGTAACATATCCAGGAAGACGAAAATCAGACTTTTTAATACCAATGTGAAAGCTGTCCTATTGTATGCATGTGAAACATGGAAAGTTACCAATCCTATCAGCCACCAACTTCAAGTATTCATCAATCGTTGTCTGCGTCGAATTCTGGGTATACGATGGCCAGATATAATCCCAAACGAAGAGCTGTGGCAAAGGGCTAACCAACAACCTATAGAAGTCCAAATTAAACGGAGGAAATGGGGCTGGATTGGGCATACTCTGCGGAAACAGAATGATGCAGGAGAAAGGAGAGCTCTGGACTGGAATCCTCAAGGGGCTCGGAGACGGGGAAGACCAAGGAACACCTGGAAACGCACCATTGAAGAGGAGGCCAGAAAAGCGGGAAAGACTTGGATGGAAGTGAAGAACTTGGCAACACACACAGCCCGATGGAAATCATTCTTGGATGCCCTATGCTCCGCACGGAGCGAAAGGAAATAAGTCAAGTCTCAATATCTACGAATCTGTCACAGCAATTAAACTGAAATTTTGTATGTTGATAGAGGCAATTAACATGAGCAGGATATATGAAAATAGGCTGTATAGTTCTTCACGGAACTACTTATTTTTACCCTAATATCAATATATCAGAAGTATGCAAGCCAACAACTCTAAACTTTGCACACGTATAGTAGGCCTACCTGACATTCTAGATTAATTTGGAGTAACTAATATTATGCCGATGCTGCTAACAGGATTCTAAGCCTGATGATAGGTTCAATTCTGAAATGCATGTAACTTCTATACAAACAAATGGATTTCATCCAAAATTGGCACAACAGTAGATCATATTTATTCAGATTATTTCTGACCAACACATGCATGACATTGCTGCCAACCTGATTTTACGCGCGCTGATAGATCCAATATCTAACTGCATGTAACGTCCATGTTATCCGTTGAACTTCAACCAATTTTGTATTCTGTAAGTTAAGAGAAGGAACTAAGAATATATTAAGTCACCAGGGCTGCCAACTGTAGTGCCCTATTAGGCTACATTATGCCAGGTATATTTCGAACTAATTAGAAATTTTGATATTACCAACTTAATTTCGTCATTAACTTAGATAGTTCCATATAGATTAATCATTGGCATGAATCTTAAAGTTTAAGAAAAGGCCTAGGCTCTTTAGTTCGTCACGGAACTTCTTGTTGAACTTGTAAAAATGGCGAATGTCCGGAAAAACACTATTAAATGCGCTTTTGAAGAAAGGAACAACAGACCGACACCACTTGAAATACATAGGCCTCGGTGGATAGCAAACGACCGGAAGCTTAATAGAGATCAAGTACTAGCGAATCAACTAGACAACGGGGAAAATTCAGTGTACATTCAATTAGTGTCCACCTTACTTTATGAAAACATATTATCCCGACATGAAGGTGTTAAATTCTCCTGGCTAGTTAGCGGTAACACCACAAAGATAACGATCACTGCTGCAGACTCATTGACAAAACGCGTGCGTGTCTGTTTAATCTATCTCCCGAAGTCAACAACGAAAGGCCCTCCCGCTTGCTTTCTACGTTTGGAGTTGTCAAGGACATACGGAACGAGTGCTGGAATGAAGTATACGAATTTCCTGCTGTAAGTAATGGCATACGTATTGTAACAATTGAACTTAAATACCCCATTCCATCATATTTGACAGTCAATGATTATAAAGTTCTGTTAACATATGAAGGACAAGCTAAGTATTGCTTTTATTGTAAAGAAACCTCCCACTTACAAATAGACTGTCCGGACAGAAGGAATCGCCTAGTACTTCATGTCAGACAACAAACCTACAGCACGGTGCTGGGTGAGTCTGATGGGAGCAACACTACGGACATGGAAACTGCAGTACTTTCCCCTGAATATCCAGCCATATCAGAGGCCCTTCACAACAGGCCCCATTCTACAAACACATATAGCATTGCGGAAGTAACTCAAACATCAGATAACGAAGCTGAAACATCTCTGACTACTTTACATAGCAATGAAGAGGGAACTGTGACGTCACGATCGGACAGCACGGGGAAGGGACACACCAGCCATCCAACACAGCAGTCTGTGCAGCAGCCAGATACTACAGTATTTAGGCAAATGTCCCGATTTTTAGTTTGTAATTCTGAATCCACGTAGCAGCACCAAAGTGAGACATTTTATTTGTTAAGTTTTCTCTTGAATGGAAGCTCGTATTTGCGATGTCAAACCCACTAAGTATACTAGAGTGCAATAGAATTGATATAAGTCAATGCATTTCCCAAAATGTGAAAAACAAAGACGTTACTAGCAGTTTTTTATATATGTGCTTAAAATATATTTAAAAAAGCCTGGTAATATGAAAACGGAGATTTATTTCCTGATTCCAATCCATTTTTCATAAATAAAATCGGGTGAATGGAATCGTCGGCATTAGTTTGGGAATTGTTTTGAAAAGGGTGGTAGGAGTAGCTGCGCTGCTTCACAAGATCTCTTGCAAAGAAAATGATGAACACGCCGATTTGACGAATATTGTAGTTCGGCGAGTTACATGTACAAGTGCCTAGGCGTGAAACAATATCTGAGCAATAAAATTATAGTAATGTCACGCTTATGAAACGTTGACACAATGTGTTCGTACAGATACTTTTCTTACTTCCTCAAAAATTCTTGTTATTGTTCTTGTAGGGACTTGGGACATCTTGGTCATCAGTCCCGTGTAGTTGACTATGTGTGTTACTGTATTAGAGTCAGGGATGGGACAGGTGCCCTGAGTCTTCAAGTAAGGTACTATCTCGGCATTTACCTGGAGGGAAACACAAGACACAACTGAACTTCAGGTACAACCACAATGGTAGGTTGATTGACAGGTGTTGAATTAGTCAATGAGAGATGTTTGACTGATGACAGTTTCCTAGAAAAAAAATCATAAAATAAGAAGGAATTTCTGAATGGCAATAAACATCTGCTGTAAGAAACATTGTTGCAGTTCCTTACCTTTTCTTTCGTTCAATACGCCAATACACAAGCTCTGCTGGGACTTTTCTTCTTTTTCTGTGAGCGTACAAAGGAAGTGGACATTTATGCAGGACGCTTGCACCGAGAGAACATGGTGCTTGACTGCCGTCAGTATTTACGGCGACCAATTTTCCATTTTCACAATGGCTACGTCTTACTTTTCCTCACAACGCATGTTTCCATTTGAATTCGAACTTGCTGCTCTGAAAAACGTTGTCACAGAATAGTTCGTGATCTTGTACTCTTGCACTTATATATTAGAAGTTAAAAAAACACTAAACCCGTGGCGCGACAGCCGTTGAAAGGCCTAGGCCTACCAAGCAACCGCTGTTCAGCAGATTGTGGGGTGACGTTTGGTGATCCAACTTGTACAGTTAAATAAAAGTGAAATCATAACTGCTCAGTACTTAACACATTCTCTAATGCAAGCGTAAAGAAATATATAATTTCAATTATAAACTAGGGGGAAAAATCTTATGTGTGGGTAGAGGTTTTTTTAGGGTCTGACTTCCTTTTCTTGGTACAGTACTTAGTCGCAATCCCACCTAGGATTTAGTGGTATGCCCTTTAATCAGGGCTGGCATGCGAAACGAAATGCATGGCTGTGGGGGCGAATATATTTTAATTTCGCCGTGAGCGCGATACTCGGGAGCGAAATGATAATGATTGTCGGCGGGAAATTAAATCGAAGCGAAACTTAATTCGAAGCGAAATGACGTAGCGAAATCTACGCGAAACTTAATAGCAACGCGAAATTACATTCTGCAATTGAATAAAATTTCACTCCCGGCGCAAAAAAAAAAATGTAACAATCTTTTAATTTCGCTCCCGGCGCGAAATACAATTGAAGACCTCGTTTCCAAGACTCACTAAGTCAAAAATGATGATTTTTCAGGACAGATATTTTTTGAACCGGAGCCTACTTTGGCAATATTACTTCATTATGAAGTAAAGAGACGTTTTTCAAATTAATATGAAGAACAGTGATAACGAACCAAAACCCTATTTTTTTTCCCAAAGTAAACTTGGTCACTTGACTTAGGTCAATTCTGGAAAATAACTACAGACTTAGTGAGTTCTGGAATAAAACATCTACTTGCAAATGCTAAGTTACACATTTGGTAGATCGGAAGCAAGCACGTAAAACAATGGGATTTTAGTGATTTATTCTAGATTGCTCAAACGTCCCTTGAAAATCAATGAGGAACAGAAAAAAGTTATTAAATTGTCCAATACCTGCCATTTAAAAAAATAAAAAATAAAAAAATAAATATATAGCAAATTAAGTCCAAGAACAAACGCACTTGCACTGCCTTAACTTTGTACTACACAAATGGCTCTTCTTCAGCATAGTGTATTTCTGTGTGATCAACCAGATCTGCATCATCACCGAAGTTCTTCAGAGCTTTATTGTAGTACAACTGACCTTGTTCGGACAGAGAAACAAACTTCAGAAGTACTGCAACATCCTTCTTCTTCTCTGAAGATATGTTATTGCATTCCTCTACTACATGGACCAATCTGTATGAGTTCCTCCAAGAATGGACTGATTTCTTCTTTAACACTTCGTATTCATTGAAGTCTCCATTGTAGGTATTCTTGGCAAACACTTCTTTCTTTCCTTTTTTGTACAGAAGAACACGCTGCTCCCTCATCAAGAATGGGAGCTTAGTTTTCATTATATTATTGGCGCTCCTTTTAAACTCAAGTAGCCGCCAATCTCTCTTTAAAAGTTTAACAGCTCCATGTTTTTCCAGAATAGCATGATAATATTGTGGCTCTAATAGTTTTTCAAGAGTTCTGTACACTTTTTCGATTATTCCAAACACTCGGTCCGGAGGCAAAAATCTGTGTCCTCTGATAGGAAATATGTGTTCCACTTTATTAACAAGATGTTCAGTAAAGAACATATAGCCTACTTTCTCCTAAATGCATGGGTATTGTTATAACTCTTTGTCCTTTTCAAGGAGTATAATTGAAACTGTGTCCTCTGATAGGAAATATGTGTTCCACTTTATTAACAAGATGTTCAGTAAATAACATATAGCCTACTTTCTCCTAAATGCATGGGTATTCTTATAACTCTTTGTCCGTTTCAAGGAGTATAATTGAATGTTGGTTGTAGTAGCTTGTTGAAATACAACGTGCTATATGGATATTAAACATGACTATGAGGTGTCCATTGCTAGTGCTACCACTGTACAATATTTCATTCAATTCGGTTTCACCGTGGTTGAATTGATATGATGAATCGATTTGCACACATACATGGCCGCTATATGCAAGCTCTTGGGCTGATGACCTTGTAATTCAGTCAAGAGATGCTTCCCACAAAGAGGTATGCTCTTGCAAAATTTGGAAGAGCTCAAATGATCAGGTTGGTCGTAATTTGATTTAAGCTTTTACCTTTTGGGCGGCCACCATTCCGTTTCAGTCAAGATGGCGGCGATATAAAACATGTCACTGAGGTGCCCTTTGATAGTGCTACCTCTGTACCAAATTTCGTTCAATTCGGTTTCACCGTGTCTGAATAGTTAAGGGGAATCGATTGGCACACATACATGGCCGCCATCCGCAAATTATTAGGCAGATGACATCGTAGTTTGGTCGATTGCTTCTCCATACATAAAGGTAAAATGTTGCAAAATTTGGTAGAGATCAGATGATTAGGTTGGTCGTAATGTGATTTAAGCTTTCAACATTTGAGTGGCCACCATTACGTTTCCGTCAAGATGGCGGCGATATAAAACATGACACTGAGGTGCCCTTAGCTACTGCTACCTCTGTACCAAATTTTGTTCAATTCGGTTACACCGTGTTTGAAAATATAGGGGGAATCGATTTGCACACAACCAGGCCGCTATCCGCAAATTATTGGGCAGATGACCTCGTAGGTTGGTCAAAAGATTCTTCATACATAAAGGTATAATGTTACAAAATTTGGTAAAGATCAGGGGAATATGTTGGTCATAATTTGATTTAAGCTTTGAACATTTGGGTGGCAGCCATTACGTTTACGTCAAGATGGTGGCGATTTAAAACATGACACTGAGGGGCCATTTGCTAGTGCTACCTCTGTACCAAATTTCGTTCAATTCCGTTTCATCGTGTTTGAACATACAGGGGGAATCAATTTGCACACAAACATGGCCGCCATCCGCAAATTGTTGGGCAGATGACCTCATAGTTTGTTCAAAAGATTCTCCATACAAAAGGGTATAATGTTGCAAAATTTGGTAGAGATCAGATGAATAGGTTGGTCGTAATTTGATTTAAGCTTTGAACATTTGGGTGGCAGTCATTACGTTTACGTCAAGATGGAGGCGATATAAAACATCCCACTGAGGTGCCCTTTGCTAGTGATACCTCTGTAACAAATGTCGTTCAATTCGGATTCACCGTGCTCGAATTGATAGGGGGGGGGGGGGGCGGACAGATATTCAGAGTACACACACTCACACACAGACTCTCACACACACAGACAGACACACACTATTTGGCCCTGTGTTGATCTCATAAGTCTACATTCATTTTTTGCAAAAAATCGAATGTAGGCTAAAAATGTCACTTTTGTTTACATAATCTAGCAAGAAGCCCATGATGGTCGAGTTCTTGTTTTGGCTTGTGGCAGAGTCTGAGAACAGTCTCAATGTTTTCTGAGATTTAATGCCTTCTGGTTTTGCTTATTGACGAACCCTCTCTTCAAGACAGTGTAGGAAGTTATGGAAGGCTGATGCAACTTCGTTCGATCCTCTTCCAGACTGATCTTCTGCCCAAGAATATATGAATGGGTTTTCCACATTTTAGACGTTTTCATGAATTATAAAAGTTAGGTTGTTCAACCAAAGCTGTCGACCATAAACAGTCTCGGAAATTCTAATCATGGGAAGGGGCTGGTTCTGTTGCATGTCAAATGCTACTTTCAGAACATTATCTTCCTCTCGCTTCAAAATTTCATAAACATTTTTGGCTCGCAAATTGTGCAATCTGTAACATCCCATCAGGTCTGCCCTTTCGGCTGGTGATGTAGAATTATTTTGTATCTTGATTTGTAATTCTTCACAGTATGAACATGTGTCGGTTTTCGGGTGCCCAAACCCGATATTGAATCGTGTTTGGAAAATTCTATGAAATTTGCTATAAGACGCAACTGATTTTGAAGCACTTACCCTGGCCTCTCTCCACAATCGCCAAATCTTCTTGACGGAAAGTGTTGGGTCCATGTAAACTCGTACGCTCTTTGCCCTCCCATAATGGCTTTCTCTGCACTTCAATGTCTTAATGAAATTAACAATTGAAACCTCAGTTTCCATGTCTTTGGCTTTAATACGACCACCACCCCTGTTCTCTTTACATTGTTCACCTGTAGCATTGAAGTTCTCAGATAAACGATTCAATCTGAATCTACTCATTCCTGTTACCGAACAGAAAGATTGAGCACAAACTCGTATAATCTGGCCGGCTTTCCTCCGTATAAAATATTGTGTTAATAACCTAGCACGGGGATTGCCTAAATTTCTTGGTCGATGTGATTTTGGTTCTTTTGTTACAATATATTTTACATGGAAGTTATCTTGCTCTACTTTTGATTTGTTGTCATACAGTTTGTCACGGAAATGAGTGATGTCTTCTTGACTCAACAATCCTACCTTGCATGTATAGTTCGGTCTTCCAGCATGATTACAAGCGATACAAGATGCAGGGTGAACACTTGAACTGTTTCTTGCATGCTTGCGTTTTGTTTTATCCCAGGTGTTTACATCTTTTCTTCTCTTCCTGCTTCGACCGGAATGTTCTAGAAGACTCTTTAATCCTTCTAAATCAAAGTCACTCATCTTGTACACTTTCTTAAAATGTAGAAACTTTCTCTTAAACACAACTCATCAACATACGACACATGAAACAGCCAAGAGGTTACTGGCGAGAAACAGGCGCGTTAGACTTAGCAGAGTTTGGAAGACATCAGGGCCTGACATAGTAGAGTTTTGAAAAAAAAAATGCAATATCCTAGGTTACAATTTACGATGACATAGTGAGTTCTGGAATAAAATATTAATAACATACAAAGGTCTATACACCTTACGAACAAGATCCAACAGATTTCTCAATTTCGTCCTAAACTGACTTAGTGAGTTTTGGAAACGAGCTCTTCAATTCATTACAGACTTTTATTTTCACTCGCGGCACATAATAAAATTCGATACAGACTTTTAATTTCGCTCCCGGTGCGTAGTAAAATTCGCTGCACTCTTTTAATTTCACTCCCGGAATGAAATACAATTCATTACAGACTTTTAATTTTGCTCGCGGCGCAAAATCAAATTCAATACAGACTTTTAATTTCGCTTCCGGTGCGAAATAAAATTTGTTACAGACTTTTAATTTCTCTAACGGCGCGAAATAAAACTCGGTTATAGACTTTTAATTTCGCTCCCTGCGTGAAATAAAATTCCCAAACGGTATTTAGTTTCGCCCTACGACGTAAATTTAAAATTCATGGAACATTTCATTTCGTTGTTGAAATTAAAATGTATTCGTTTCGAGAGTGAAATTATGTTCGGAGCGATGTTCCAAGTCCTGACGTTGGCAGCAGTAGCAGTCTTACCGTACACCGCCTGCACAAACTGCTGGGCTGCAACAGCAACGTTAGTCATACAATGGTCATCACTCCAGTGTAGGAGAAAGTCAGTGCTATGGGATCAACATCACTATCGTTGTAGACTGCACCTCGGTCTCGTGGCTGGCCCTCTCTGACGTTCATAACGCAATACTTCGTGTACAATGGGGCAACAAGTACCTTTACTTGTTCTATAGCGAACAAGAAGACGAATGTGCTGTGCGGACAGACATTCAAGATAAGTGACGAACTCCAATTACAATACAAATTGTCAGTTGTAACTCTTCAGTCAGTCAACACTAATTTGCCCAATAACTGGGCGTGGTACAATGTATATACTGTACAGTAATATGTAAATAACACTCATGGAAAACATTACATGTATTAGTTTATGGTCACTATTATAATGCAGCAATTTTAGTGATCTTAAGTCTAATACATGTTTTTTTTTTTCAGGAGTGTTACGTACATCTTGTATACGTTGTGCCTCACCCAGTTATCGGGCAAATTAGTGTTGACTGACTGAACAGTTACAAATAACAGTAAATTGTCTGTGGTAGTACCAGCGGCGTATATGGAGTTCTGTTTCGGAGGGGGGTTACTTGAACAACAGGGGTGAGGGGTCATTCCTCTCATTTCTACATTCTTTATTCTTACACTTCCGGAAATTCCTGGGGGGGGGGGGGCTTGGCATTCCTTACTACTTACTTCTTACCCTCAGCACATTTATACTGACCATGGTACGAAAACAAACCCCTGTGCCACGTACAGTAATTCGTTTCGCACTGCAATTAGTTTTGCGTCGCCTTTCACTATGTTATTGTGCTTTGAATTAAATTCTGCTTCCATTTTAATTTTTGCGCTGACAATCAATTTCATTTCGCACCCGAATATGGCACTCACGGCGAAATTAAAATGTTTACGCGTCCACAGCCATTTTGTTTCGCATGCCAGACCAGATTTAATTTCAGACATGAAATGAAATGTTCCATGCATTTTAAATTCACGCCAGGGGCAAAACTAAATGCTGTTTGGGAATTTGGTGTCATTAAAAAAACCGTGGCACTACATCCCATGAAGGGACCAAGCGACCGCTGCCCAGCCCTCTGCAGATATTGGTCAGCGCATCGGGTTCCCTCGGCCGTTAATCTTGGTTTTCGTGGCTTTCAGGCAGCTACTCTCGAGGCTGAGTGCACCCCGTTCCAACCCACACGTCCGTTTCTAAAATCACTAACGGAGCCGGGAATCAAACCCGGGGCCTCCAAGTGATAGGCAGGCACGCTACCCCCAACACCATAGGGCCGGCAATTTTCGTCATACCAGGACCAAAATTAACAGTCGTTTAAAATATTTATTTCGCGCCGGGAGCAAAATTAAGAGACTGTAACGGTTTTCATTTCGTGCCTGGAGCAAAATGAAAAGTCTTATAACGAATTTTATTTCAGGACAGGAGCACAATTAAAAGTCTGTAAAGAATTTTATTTCGAGCCGGGAGCGAAATTAAAAGTCTGTAATGAATTTTATTTCGAGCCGGGAGCGAAATTGAAAGTGTAACGAATTTTATTTCGTGCCCGGAGTGAAGTTGCCTAACGGTTTTTATTTCACGCCAGGAGCGAAATGAAAAGTCTTTAATGAATTTTATTTCACGCCAGGAGCAAAATTTAAAGTCTGTTAAGAATTCTGGTTGTAGCCGGGAGCGAAATTAAAAGTCTGTAACGGATTATATTTCACGCTGGGAGCGAAATTTAAAGTCTGGTACGAATTTTATTTCGCACCGGGAGCGAAATTAAAAGTCAGTAATGCATTTTATTTCGCACCGGAAGCGAAATTAAAAGACTAATGAATTTTATTTCGCCCCTGCAGCGAAATTAAAATTCTGTTACTAAATTTAATTCGCGCCAGGAGTGAAATTCTATTCCTTTGAACAATTTAATTTCGCGACGCTAATTTAAATTGATAATACATTTCGTTTTGCATGCCAGTCCTTCTTGAATCGGTTTTGGTGGTGGCTCCAATTTTCACCTAAAATGTAAAACTAACTGCACTTGATGACCGTAATGCTCTCCATCAGTCGTACCTATATGTAAATCGTACATGTATCTGTTCTACCAGATATACTGTCCCAAAAATAAATTGCCGAAAATAGACCACCTAACGACACTAAAAATAATACTGTTGCAGGTAAAATAAATTAAGTAAAAAGTAATTAAAGGGATCAATGAACTAAAAACAGGAAAAACAACATAGAAAACTAGAAGTCGTAAGTACAAACTGGTATGATATCAAAGGATCACTCAGAAATATCCAGAACTGGACAATAATTCAGAACTAGCCATCACTGTCGCAGTCAATCACAACATTGGACTAGATGCTCAGGAATCCCATACCGTCAGGTGAGGTCATCGCCCTCTCACTTGACTTACGCTCCCCTCCCCCCGCTCTTGCCGACCTTGTTCTACTATAGGCTACCACGCCTTTTGTTCCAAGTACGATTCTATTCAACCGATTTAGGTTTTCGATACGGCTTTGGAATCAGTGAATAAAACTCTACTTTCTTATTACCCGCGTTTTAGCCTACTTTTCACATTTTGCAAAAATGAGGAAAAAGTAGACTTATGAGATCGGGCAAATGTCTGTCTGTCTGTCTGTCTGTCCTTCTGTCTGTCAGTCTGTCTGGCTGTGTGTGTGTCCCCCCCTATCAACTCCTAAACGGCTGGAGAAATCGAAACAAAATTTGGTAGGAGTAAAGATCTATACCTGAATATCTCACGGCCATATTTGAAAATGATGTCAGTGCTACCAACTGCTAAAAAATCGCAATTGAAATTTGAGCTCCATGTTGGATATCATGGAAAGTATGAATGGGAGCTATTTCAAAATTGGCACACGTACAGATCATAATATTTCAGTTTACTTTCCAGGAGGCCAAACATGGCAGTGTTGCCAAAATGATTATAAGCCTCCTGATAGGTCCAATTTTTAAATGCATATAACTTCTACACTATCAATTGGAATTCAACCAAATTTCGTATGTTGTATGTGTACATAACCAGATATGACTGAGCGTATTCTTAAGACCTACCAGGGCTGCCAACTGTTAATAAATGCTCCTAATTTATTTTATCCAAATACCAATATATCAGAAAGTATGCAAGCCGACAGCTTTAAACTATGCACACGTATAGTACCTGACATTCTATATTAATTTGGAGTAACTTATATACGTCAGTGCTACCAACATGATTCTAAGCCTGCTGACAGGTCCAACTTTAAATACATGTAACTTCCATACTATCATTTGGATTTCAACCAAATTCCGTATGTGCTATGTGTACCATAACAGATATGACTATGCGTATTCTAAGGAGCAACCAGGGCTGCCAACTGTTAATATGTGCTGTCCCTATTTTTGTTACTCTAATATCAATATATCAGAAAGTATGCAAGCCAATAGCTCTAAACTTTGCACACGTATAGTACCTGGCATTCTAGACGAATTTGGAGTAACTAATATACGTCAGTGCTGCCAACATGATTCTAAGCCTGCTGATAGGTCCAATTTTAAAATGCATGTAACTTCTATACTAACTAATGGATTTCATTCAAAATTGACACAACAATAGATCATATTATTTCAGATTATTTCTGACCAATACATGCATGACATTGTTGCCAACATGATTTTACCCGCGCTGTTAGATCCAATGTTTAACTGCATGTAACGTCCATGCTATCCAGTGGACTTCAACCAAATTTTGTATTTAGTACCGTAAGAGACGGAACTAAGAATATATTCAGTAATCAGGGCTGCCAACTGTAGTGCTCTATTAGGATACATTATGCCAGGTATACAGTATTTCGAACTAATTGGAAATTTCGATATTAGCAACTTAATTTCGTCATTATTCTAGATAGGTTCATATTCTGTAGAATAATCATTGGCATGAAAAGTAGGCTGTATAGTTCTTCACGGAACTTCTTGTTTTAAATTGTAATCATATATTTAAAATAAAACAGCAACTTTTCTCTTTTTGAAATTAAAAAATTTATCTCAATTCTGCTAATAGACAGAGTACATAGCAGTTTTCAGATCGCAGATCGGAGCTCCCCTTCATGAAAAAAATAATAAATAAATTCAGCTTCCAAAAAGATGGTATATTGGCTTTCACGGCCGGTGAATTAAAACTCAGCAATTCTTTTATTTTTGTGCCGTGTCTTGCGTGGGGTTTCACTTCGTTTGTGCTGCCATCTGTTGGAATATTTTCTTACCAAAATGTCGGGACATTTAGCCTTAACGAACCTGTCACTACCGACGTACCCAAAACCTAATGTACGTGGTCGGAAGACATGGAATTTCAGGATGCCATACAAGAAGAACGAGAACACACACAAATAATAGGCTTCCCAAAAGTCTCAGTACATTCGAAGCACCCTCCAGCTAACGATACCGTTCGCTCCTAATTACTTCACGCGCAAAGCACAGACATAGTTCAGGAAACCCTATCTACTACATTGGGGGCAGAGTTTACATCCACCTCTGATGCTGCAATCAGTGTCAGTTAAAACAAAATCAGGGGCGTCAGTGGAAGTGCCCTACCTCCACAAACAGGAGCTAAACCCAAGGTCACAGGTAAAGCCAACATTAAGGACACCCATGCTCTTCACATAAAAACTGTCAACAAAAACACTGCGAGGGAAGAAGTTAAATCATATTACACAAAAACAGGAAGCGCATCACGTAGTCGCCGTAAAGTGCACACCAGTAAAACATCGCTACAATGATCCCCTAAAATAATTGCTCATCGTCGTTTAAAAATGCACTCAAACATTCTGATGCATGTCATCTTCATCCTTTTGTTCTTGCATATGAGTGTCTTGCGTTGTTTTGCCACATTAAATATAAATGGCATCATAAGTTTGACGACACGTTTTCAACTTCAGGATTATTTTCAGGACTTATGATATTGACATGTTATTACTTCAGGAAGTAAATGATCCAAACTTGGACTGGTTGAGTGGGTAAAAATACATAGCAAATATTGGCCCATCTCTCCGAGGCACAGCTGTCGTTTACAGATCAGGGTTAATTGTTTCGGAAGTGGAGTTACATCCGTGTGGCAGAATAATTGCTCTGCAATGTGAGGACACATTCATTGTTAATGTCTACGCCCCTTCTGGATCACAAGGTCGTCTGGAAAGAGAACATTTATTTGAAGATGACATCAGATACTTTCTCCAGGGCCCCATCAATACTATCATATTAGCAGGCGCTTTTAACTGTGTTTTAAACCCTCGAGATCAAACCGGCGCTTTCAACAACTGCCGCAGCCTCGTAAGTTTCATAGACGGATTTAACCTCCATGATGTGTGGGAACTTAACCATGGAACCGACGTACAATTTACTTTCTATCGTGCCGGATCAGCATCTAGAATAGACAGGGCATATATAGCACGAGGAATGAGAGATAGCATGCATAGTTCCATAGTAGTGCCAGTATCTTTCAGTTAACATCACGCACTGTATTTTCGATATTTAACTACGTCACGACCACCTATATATGAACACGGGTATTGGAAACTAAACGCATCCCTCCATCACGATCAAGATATGCGAAACAAATTTGAAACCCTTTGGATGAAGCTGCGCAGTAAAAGGTCGTAATATCCATACCATATCACTTGGTGAATCGAGGTTGATAAACCTGCTATAAAAAAGTGTTTCCAGCAAATTTCCAAACAACGTGCCTGGGAGAGGAGAAGTACTTTAAACTTCTATTATGAGGTAGACTATTATTTGAACTTCAGCAAAAGCAAGCAAATGGCGACGATGTCCTTGGTGAAATGAAAAAGAGGTTAGGCATTCAATTTTAAATATTCAGGTAAATTATTTAAACGGTGAATGTATTCGAGCAAAGATTCCCTCAGTCATAGAAGAAGAACGATCATCACTGTTCCATATTTTAACAGAAATGCGTAAAGGGCAGCGAAATACCATTACTAAACTTCGGGACGAGCATGGCTGCACTCAGTCGAACATGGATGATACCCTTCAAATTGGTGCAAAGTATTTCACTATATTTTTCTCCTACGTCCAACAAAATATTGAGCAAACAGATGGGAGCTTACATCAAAATCCACCCAGACTGACCGCAGGGGATGGATTTATGCTGGCAAGTGGTATTATCTCGGCGGATATTTTCACAGTATTACGCCAAACTCAACGTAACCGCTCTCCTGGTCCTGATGGAATACCATATGAATTTTATCAATTAATGTGGAATATACTTGCAGAATATTTCCTTAAAATTGACCAGGAGATTATGGGAAACCCACAAATCATAACTGAATAATTTACTGCTGGAATTAATATTTTAATTCCGAAGATTAGAAGACCACTTGGAATGGAGGATTTCTCATTACAGACTGCAAAATCTTTACAACAATTGTAGCATCCCGAATCAAACCGCAACTGCTACAAATTATAGGGCTGTGGCAATCCTGTGCGACTCCAGTAAAAATATCATCTCGAACTTGTTGGTGTTAAGCAATATTATTATTGTACATGAGAAAACTTCGCCTAATCTTCCCCTTACGACACTCGTCAGTCTCGATTTTCAAAAGGCCTTTGATAGAAAAAAAAACATTCATTTCTATGGTCTACAATGCGAACCTTTAGGTTTCCTATCGGGTTGATTAAATTCATTACAGGACTGTACAGAACAGCAAAATCTAGGGTAATCATTAATGGACATCTCACATCGAAAATACCCATCCGTAAATCTGTTCGTCAAGGATGCCCACTTTCTATGAACCTGTTCATCATAGCACAGGAACCCTTCCTCCGGAGGATAAACCAGAATGTAACTGATCTGACGATCAATGAGAAGAAAGTGACAGTTCGAGCATATGCCGATGATGTATGTATTGTTCTCACAGACGAAAACAATGAAGACCGTATGCTGACTATCATAAACGAGCTTCAGGAAACATTTGGATCCCAAGTCAATCCATCAAAGTCTGGAATGATGTAAATTGGGTAACATCCGTTATCCACGCCTACTCGATCATTAGCTATTGTGCAAAAGTTGAAGATTTTGGGAATTATTTCCCAAAACAAATTTCAAGATATGATTAGTGAAAACTGGGCGATGGTAATCAATAAAGTGAGGCATACCTTATTCCAGCAACATACCAGGTCCCTCAATCTCATACAGAAAGTATGGCACATTAATGTGTTTGCTTTATCCAAGATATGGTATCTCGCACAATTCTTACAAGCAACGAAACACATTAGCCAACGCTTAGAATTGTTTATCGGTCACTACCTTTGGAATGGATCGTTGTACAGAGTCGCCCGTGATCAATTGTACTTACCAAATCTCCAAGGAGGCCTCAATCTAACCTGTGTTGATATGAAATGTAAGCCCTCTTAAGACGCACCATCCCCCGATCAATGTCAGGAATGCGTAGTCAAAGAAAACTGACATTTCTTCGCCCACCAGCACTTATCACGATTAGTGGGCGACATAGCCACATACTGCAGGCTTTTCGTGCCGTTATCAATGTAAGACAGTTTACCTCGGGAGAGGAAAACTCAGGGGGAATTTAATTCAACGAAGAATCTATACACTTATTTGCTGAAGGGGCAACAGAAGCCGCTATCAATAGAACATACATTCACCCAAAGACATTGGAGAACGATTTGGTTGAATGCCTCAAATAAATACATCCCAACACAGTGGAGATCCACACTCTACTCTGTGATCAACATTGTGCCTACGGCAACTAAACGCATACGTCACAATATGGCTGAGGATGCTCAATGTAGACGATGTGGAGATGTCGACACATTAGTGCATCGAGTGACATCCTGCCAAGAGGCTCGAACAGTTTGGACCTGGACGACTGCTATACTGCGGAGAATACATCCGGGGATAGACCACTTACCAGCGGAGTGCATAATGGTTTGCGATTTTGAACTTACTGGAAAACTAAAACAAAACGCTGTAACCTGGGTTATAGCGGCAGCAGTGGATTGGAACATAACAGCGCACGAAAGAGGTGGGTGCACCTTAAGGGACTTTGTAAGTTGGATCAGAAGAATACGCTGGACAATGGTTCAAAGCAAAAGTGTACAGAAGTAGGTCAGCCCTTTAGGATGGCCTATAGAAAATTCGGACTCGTAAGCCCTCAATAAAAATCCTTTTGTAGATCTCCAATAAACAACTAGTCGTCTAATAGAAATCTAATAGACGTCCGTCCCTAGACGTCTAGACGTCTATTACAGATCTACGTTAGACGTCTATTAGACGTCTAGATGGCCACTTTTTGTCCCACTTTTAGTCGTCTATATAGATCGATTTTAGATGTATATTATAATTCCCACACGGCAAATAGACGTCTAAAAGACGTAAAGTACTCGTCTATTAATAAACGTTTAGGGCAATTATTGTTGGTCTAAATTTGGTGTAATCTATGGTCTAATAGACGCCTATTTTTTCGTCTAGTAGACGGTCTAACATAGACGGCGTGTAGAGGTCCCTTTCAACTAAACATTTAAACTAAATACAAATCATATTCACATTTCGCGTGCCTTTAGAGTCTCTTCCATCCACACATGCCCTGGGCACGGCTTCAGACTTTTTGAAACCTGAGGGTAAATTTCCATGTTGAACTCACCGGGATTTGAACTTAGGACCTCCGACTTCGAAGGACAGCAAGTTATCCACTAAACCATGGGCACTGGAACATGGTAACCTGTCTGTAGTACTCTTGTATCGCTAACTATTCAGGGAATTATTACGTGATATAAGAAATGCTATGGCCATGTGAAGTGACTCAAACTACACTAACCACAACACTTTTAAATTCCTATGTGGTCACATTGGACGAATATCCTTAAAGCCTATCGATAGAAAGCATCCACCATTTAATATAAGTCTATTAGATGGCTGTCTGACTGCTTGAAATACTACCTGGTGGAGTTTTGTGACTGTCTTAAATTTATTGATTACTTCATCAAATAGACGTCTATTAGTTGACTACTTACCTAATTTCAATAAACTAACGCTGAAATTTAGTGTCTACTGTATCTTATGTCTATGGCTACATAGAAATATTCTCTATATTACGTCATTTAATATACGTCTAATAGATTACCCGTCTGATTGGAATCGATAGACGGAAATAGATTGCACATGATCGCATCTAATAGACGGATGTTCTGATACAGTAAGTTTCACTATGTCTAAAAAGCATCTCTTTCGTATCTATTGCTAGAAGTACATTTCATAGAGGACATTTAGATATTGTTATTCCATCTATTAAACGACTATAGACGTATATTTGCCGTGGGAAGTTCTTTTATATGTCGTTATGTTTTCTTCTATTTTTGATAAGGGCTCAACTTTTATTTACTGATGTTATGGAGACGTCGAATTTACATCTATGGAAGACGACATATAAACAAATTTTAGACGCGTATTGATACCTGTTCGAACCACTTTAATTAAACATGTATACACCTTTTGGAGATACCCATGTGTTTTCATCTGTTTTCATGGACGTGTCGAATTCACATCTAGGAAAGACGACATTTAGACGAATTTTGTACTGGTACCGGATACTGGTAGTTCAAACTCCTAAGACACGCAAAAATATTTTGAAAATACGTATTTTTATATGATTTCATGGACGCGTTGAATATATAGGAAAGCACTCTTGGTCTCCATACTGTTGAAATAATGAAAATTGTCCTAAAACTTCAAAAGTTAAAAGGATTTCATGTCAACTTGCTTATTTTGCCGTATATCTTACGTGTAGTTAAATTCCATGAGTTATTGTTTCAGGCGATGTTAAAAATACGAATAAAAGACATAAATTACCTCAGATTGCGACGGAATATAGTTCATTTTAAACACCTGATAAATTTACTAACGCACGTTACTCGAATTCACATATCCCTGAACAGCATCAATCTAGTCAGTTGGTGAATTCAGAATCTTGTTATTGAAATAGACTATAGCTTTATAGTCCTAATGTAGTTTTTTGTTCTACCCGTAATTATTTCGGTTGCTAAGAAGTAGGGGATGTGGTGAGACAGTTTCCTTGTGGGAATGATATTACGGATAGATGCCCTTCATGACGTCAATCTCATGAGGGGATTTAATGACAAATGCAATTAATGAGGTAAGGTATGAAATGACTGTGTGTGGTATTTCGAGTTCTGTGTAGTCTGACCATGCACTTTAGCGTGTGTAGCTACCTCGGCTGGTTTGTGACATTATGACAACAAATTTAAAAGAAATATATATTTTAACTCTCCTGATTCCATACCAGCCCATGTTACTGTCACATACATGATTACCAATATGCTTGATTCCATTTTTAGAATTATGATATCTCGCTGCACCTGCTGTATCACCCAAAAAGTAGGTGCAGATGACCTCGTAGTTCCGCCCCTTAAAACAACAATAACTAACCCAAAGAATATGCAACTTCCTGTATCCTTGTTGCAGATCTGGTTCATGTACGTCCAAATATAATGTTTTATACGCCTTCGGTGTGTTTCTTTACGGGGTGGCTATCCCACTAAGATATGTTTGTGCTCCCCATGCACAAAAGAGATTGTGAGCACGGCAGACCACACGCATATGACAAAATGTTGATTCTAGAGTGCCTAGTGTCCACTCAGTACAAAACGTACTGCAACACCCCGTCAAATGAACAGTGCTTGTGCGACTAAGTGCTACAGTGCTAGTGTGATTTGCTGCACTGCTCAGAAATGGGCAGGATAGGGCTGCGCTTCACCGGCACGAGTAAATTTCTCGCTAGCACTGCTTCACCTTGCCCATTGCACGGCCCTGGTGCACACACATGGACGCACACACACTCGGACAAAAGGTCTAACTCATAAGCCTATTTTTTCATAAATAGAAATAGCCTAAATACGAGATTTTAAAATTTCGCACAGCCACCTTCTTGTGGTTATGAAAACAATTCAGTTTGATTGCTGTCATAGATTAGTTGATATTGAGATTCGTCTAAATTTTTCGGATGGTCGTCATGTTGGACTTTTATTTACTTTGTAGACCACCGAGCTATGTACTATTAGATGACGATTATTTCGTACGGTAGGTTCATTGTTCAAACGTTGGCTAAGATCGCATAAGAAATTAAAACTTAATTTTTAAATTTCACACCGGCACCATCTCGAGGTTATGTAAACAATTGAGCTGAATAAGATGTCAGTGCATTACAAGGTGTATAGCATTTGCTATACCATTTGACGGCGCTCGGATGGTTTAATCGCGAACAAAAACAAAACAAAAGATGTTCAGTAAAGAACATATAGCCTACTTTCTCCTAAATGCATGGGTATTGTTATAATTCTTTGTCCTTTACAAGGAGTATAATTGAATGTTGGTTGTAGTAGCTTGTTGAAATACAACCTGTTATACAGATATTAAACATGAATATGAGGTGCCCTTTGCTAGTGCTACCTCTGTAAAAAATCATTCAATTCGGTTTCACCGCGTTTGAATTGATATGGTGAAACGATATGCACACATACATGGCCGCTATCTGCAAACTATTGGGCTGATGACCTTGTCGTTTGGTCAAAACATACTTACTACATAAAGGTATATTGTTGCAAAATTTAGTAGAGATCAGAGGATTAGGTTGGCCGTAATTTGATTCAAGCTCTGAACATTTGGGTGGCCGCCATTACGTTTCCGTAAATATGGCGGCGATATAAAACATGACACTGAGGTGCCCTTTGCTAGTGCTACCTTTGTACCAAATTTCGTTCAAATCGTTTTCACAGTGTTTGAATAGATAGGGGGAATCGATTTACACACATACATGGCCGTCATCCCCAAATTATTGGGCTGACAACCTTGTAGTTTGGTCAAAAGATTCTTCGTATATAAAGGTATACTGTTGCACAATTGGGTAGAGATCAGACGATTAGGTTGATCGTAATGAGATTTAAGCTTTTAATGTTTGGGTGGCCACCATTACGTTTCCGTCAAGATGGCGGCGATATATAACATGACACTGAGGTGCCCTTTACTAGTGCTACCTCTGTACCAAATTTCGTTCAATTCGGTTTCACCGTGTTTTAATAGATAGGGGGAATCTATTTGCACACATACATGGCCGCCATCCACAAATTATAGGGCTGATGACCTTGTAGTTCCTTCAAAAGATTCTTCGTATACAAAGGTATAACATTGCAAAATGTGGTATGGATCAGATGATTAGGTTGGTCGTAATTTGATTTAAGCTTTTAACATTTGGGTGGTCGCCATTCCGTTTCCGTCAAGATGGCGGTGATATAAAACATGACAATGAGGTGCCCTTTGCAAGTGCTACCGCTGTACCAAATTTCGTTCAATTTTGTTTCACCGTGTTTGAATTGATAGGGGGAATCGATTTGCACACAAACATGGCCACCATCCTCAAAATTATTGGGTTGATGACCTTGTAGTTTGGTCAAAAGATGTTCCATACATAAAGGTATAATGTTGCAAAACTTAGTAAAGATCAGATGATTAGGTTGGTCGTAATTTGACTTAAGCTTTTAACATTTGGGTGGCCGCCATTACGTTTCCGTCAAGATGGCGGCGATATAAAACATGACACTGAGGTGCCCTTTGCTAGTGCTACCTCTGTACCAAATTTCGTTCACTTCGGGTTTACCGTGTTCGAATTGATTGGGGGTGGGGGTGGTGGTGACAGACATTCAGAGTACTCTCTCTCTCTCTCTCTCTCTCACACACACACACACACACACACACATACACACACACACACACACACACACAGACACACAATTTTCCGCCCTGTGTTGATCTCATGAGTCTACTTTCATTTGCACACAAACATGGCATTTTTTGCAAAAATCGAAGGTAGGCTAATATCTATTTTAACGTATCAACTTCGCTTGGCCCTCATATTCGTTTTTTACTTAACAGGAATTTTGTGAGTCCCATCTAGTAGTTCATTTTATCACCGTACAAAATGTCAGGGTGATATCTGTAATAGTTTCGGAGATAAGGAATGCCAGTGAAATACTTCGCACAGTCGCCATGTTGGATTGGAAAGCTGTAATAAAATTTGAAGATCACGGTCGGGGTCGGACAAAATAGTACTATAACCTTACCGAGTTTCATTGAAATCGCTCCAGCCGTTTAGATTTTATTAGGTGGGGACACTCACATACGCACACACACGGACTACTGTAAATGTGATGTCATAAGCCTATTTGTTCAGAGATGAAAATAACAAAGAAAGGTTTTAATTCGGTCAACATGAAATTCGTGTTGACCGACTAAATTGCTTTCTTCATTAGAAATAACCATCGCTGAAAAATGGCTTCTATCACTACTAAATGAAAATAGGATAACGAGTAAACGAAAAGCAAGAACGGGAGGTTTCATTTAGGAAAGAAATACTCTTATTGGTCACAAAGGAGTGAAAGTTTGGTGTGTACGTTACACTCTTCCTTATATGGCAACACTGCGAGAAGGTGAGTTCGATTCCCATCTTTGCCATCTTAGGATGTTTTTCCGTGGTTTCCCACTTCCACTCCAGGAAAATACGTGGATAGTTCCTAAGTCAAGGCCATGGCCAAATCCAAAAATAACAAAGATTATCAGACAAATTCCATAAGCACCTCAATTACATGGGACTGATGAACATTAGGCTATGTTCCAAACCCCTATATGAAGCAACAAGAAATATTTCGAATCAATGGGATCTATCGTATTGATTTTAGGAAACATGTTTCTAACGTAGGCTACAGTATGACCGCGATCGAAACGAGCAAGGTGCCTTGCCCTGTCTGATGGGGCACGCGCTCAGATTGAAATCACTATGTTGATTATTATTGATATTTCAAGAAGTAATTATCCTATGTTTGAATAAATAATTGGCCTGGAATTACATATGGCCCTGCATGGTCAGTTCACGGACACCTTCCATGCTTGTCCGGGTAGCGGGCAAATAGACACTTCCATAACGTTATTGACGAGAATCTCTTCTGAAATAACGGAATCAATTTCTCCGCCTAGAATAACGTTACTGATAGCGCATAGCTGGTAAAAATCACCTGTATACCGTTACTAGACTTATAACGTTCTTGGTGGATTCGCATTTCGAAATAACTGAATTATTTTTCTGTCCTGAATAACGTTATTGATAGCGTATAGCTGGTTAAATTCGCTCGTATACCGTTACTAGACTTATAACGTTATTGGTGGGTTCGCATTTCTAAATAACGGAATTATTTTTATGCCATGAATAACGTTATTGACAACGCAAAGCTCGTAAATATTGCTCGTATACCGTTACAAAGCTTATAACGTTATTGGTGGGTTCACATTTCTAAATAACGGAATTATTTGCCTGCCATGAATAACGTTATTGACAGCGCAAAGCTCGTAAATATTGCTCGTATACCGTTACTAGGCTTATAACGTTATTAGGAGGTTTGCATTTTGAAATAACCGAATCGATCACTCTGCCTGAATAACGTTATTGATGGCGCGCAGCGGGTCAAAATCGCTGTCATACCGTTATTAGACTTATAACGTTATTAACGGGAGCGCATTTTAAAATAACGGAATCTTTTCCTCTGCTGGTTATAACGTTAATAGCACAAACCAGGGTCAATTATAACCCCTTATTTCGTTGCCGCACTAAAAACGTTATTCATATACCATTGGTTTTGGGTACGGCACCAGTAACGTAACAAAAATTAATTCGTTATTTTCGACAATTCTGTTACGTTATGAAGCCTTGATTTAAATCACTCTGAGCGCTGATATGGAGTATATTCTGCTTCGTGAAGCAATATTGATTAAAAATGGCGAGTTCGATTCCATTCTCAGCCATTCCGAGACGTTGCACTTCAACGTCCGGCAAATGCTAGGACGATACCTGACTTAAGGAAACGGTCACTCCTTATTACAGACATACCAATTGTGAGACAAATTTAACGCATGCCTCAGCACACGGGGCTGTTGGTTAAGGTGTCCCAAGCCCTAGAAAACAATGTGTCCTGTGCTGGATTTTGCTGATTGTATGTGTGTGTGCAGTGCTTTTTTTTTCTAAACAAAATTTAAGGGGTACTCTCAGTTGCAGTCGACAAAATTGCAATTTTCGGCAATTTGCAGAGTCTGGTTATTACTTTATGGGCTGACATGTTAAATGAAAGGATGAATTGGGTTAATTCATTAACTCATAACTTTCCGCCTTTTCGATGCCAGGGTGGATGTAAAATAGTCCGTTATTTTATTCATACTTAAAAACTAACCACAAGCACAAACTAACAACCTACCCCATCTGCAAACACTAGCCTGCGTGCTTATGAAAACAGAACTTCCTATTTACGATTGTTAAGAGAATGTTACTTATTTTTGCCTAAACAAGTACATTTCTTCAAATAAGGCAGCAATTACGCAACGCTTTTGTCGAGCAGAATAATATGGCCTATTGTATCGATTATGCTGCTGAGTCGAGTTGCCGACCAAAACAAACTCATTCCATAGATCGATTTAAATCAAGGATTACTCGAAATCTCCTCCAGCTGTTGTGAACAGCGCGTTGACGCCAGCTGATTGATGAACTTTCAAGTCGGAAGTTATATTTGCCAGACTAGATACAAATGTACTAACATTTTTTCTTAAACAGTTTTCAAATATTTAAGTGATATGCGTACCCCCGCTTTCCCCCTGAAAAATGCCCTGTGTGTATGTATGTTCTACAGACTACACAACTAATGCATGCTTCAGGCAGCTCAGGGAGATAATTTTGTTTCCTTCCGTTTACTGCTGTACTTGCTCTGAAAAGCTTGTAGAAATAATTAACGTAAATTTTTTAGGATCGCAATCTTACTGCATGTAATTAGAAGTATAGAGGCTATACAACATCGTACATGTTATTTCCCTCATAGTATTCTTTTTATACTTTAATATTCTTCATACTGTGTAGAGCATATTCAAACATTATCCGGCACAATATGTTACTTTGCTACTTACTTTGTTCGTAAACGGATCGATGGAGTTTTGAGAATGAAATGACAGTGGAGTGCTTTCCCAAGGAAGCTGAATAGCTCGTCATGCGGGATGTCCAATCCTTTCTCCGAGCAGAGAGACGTCATATTGTATTCATGATGTCTTTTTATTCCCCAGGATGTGCCCACCAACTGTTTCCAAGATAATAAACTTTCTCTTTCCGTTCAGCGAGATTCGATATCAGTATCTCCCGGGTATTTCTGGAGGAACAATGATTGTCAATTCATTACGTATCGAGGCTTCTGATATGATTGGCAGTGTTTGTCCGGGAGCTAGAGTATCAAAGAAGAAAAAACCATTAATATCGCGATCATGAGCCTCGTGGTATCTGAACCATAAGACGTGATATTTCACCTTGAAAATATCACATGCATTAACTGAGAATCAAACTCGGTCTGCCCTGGAGAGAGAAAAGCAGTTTGTCCGTTGCGCCACCACCGAGTTGAAAATGAAAATTCACAGCCTGCTTCCAGTCTCCGACGGGTCAGGAATGGAATGAATGAAGCCCCCATCTAGCGGCGAGGATATGAACTGTGCCGGCTGCCGAGGCCTGACGCACTCCTGTGGGGCAATGATTAAATGAATGACAGATGAAATGAAATGATAGTGGAGAGTGTTGCTGGAATGAAATTTTGACAGGGAAAACCGGAGTACCCGGAGAATAACCTGTCTGCCTCCGTTTTGTCCAGCAGAGTTCTCACATGGAGTGACCGGGATTTGAATCACGGACCCAGCGGTGAGAGGCCGGCGTGCTGCCGCCTAAGCCACAGAGGCTTACCACCGAGTTATAATGCCTAATTGATAATTTAATACAGGTTGCACAGCTAGTGCTAGTGGATGCTGCAAAATGTTCAGCTCATAGGGTTAGTAACTGTTGTGCTGACTCAGTGAAAACTAATTCACTCCTCACCTTGCCTAGTATGTCTTGACTTTTTGCGAATTTCTACCACATAAACTATAGTGCTATTTTTTGACGACCAAATTTCGAAAATAGCTTCCTGACCACCAATGATACAGACAGATAATAATAATATCGTATGATCTCTGGTGCTGGGCGCAAGCTTTGTTATTTGAAATACAGAGGGTAGCTTGCATGTCAAATTTTGTTGTTCCTTGAAGCACTATGAAAGTCAGAGAGGTTAGATATCTAAGCTCCTTGACACTGTAGCGCTTTCTAGTAGAGAAATGAGGAACTTTGTGTTGGCGGAAAGTCCCGAGATTAATTTTTCCATTATGAACACGGCCTACTGGATTCAAATGGCTTCTTTAACATGTCAACATCAAATGACATGCGTGTCGTAATTTTTGCCGCCTTAAAAAATCACTTATCACGGCCAGGAGCGAACCTGCAAGCTTGAGGTTGGTAGACAGACACGATAATCACTCAGCCACCGTGGGAAGCCAACAGACAGATGTAAACTTGGTATAAGGGTCAGACGACCTCGCCGTTTAGCCCCTTAAAGCAACAACAATCAGTAAAATCAAACTTGGTGTAAATAAGAACTTAAAGTTAATTTGTAACAGCAACTATCGGATATAAACTCTGCACTTATTTAATCGTGTGGTGGATATATATAAGTACGGTACACACAGTACTTAAACAATAAATTCCATATTATTCCGACATATGATAAAATCAGAGGTGACACTGAGATGACCTCGCAGTTCCGCCCCTTAATACAACAATAAATAAATAACTAACTACAGTAACTAAGTAGGGTTCCCTGGGTATGACTAAAGAGGGCATCGTAAGATCAGATGTAGCATCGTCTGCTGCTCCACACTTCACTAACATGTTGCTCAAATGAAACTATAAAACAATGTATTGCCTATTATCGTCTACAGATTATCACGTATGGAAGTATCTTGCAAAAAGTAGCTTGATGGACAACGAAACGATAAAGTAGATATTCATATAATTGGCACTCTGTCTTTCAAATTGTCTACTGACTTATGAGTAATGCAAAGATCTGGTACTTTGCGATTTTAGTGTTAATGCAGCCAACACATCCACTGTAGAAAGAGGGGTGATATTTGGAGCCAATTTTCTTGGGATGGTTGTATTATAATAAATACGGCCGAATAAAAACAAGCCAGTTACAAACTACGGTCAATTTTCACCAACGTCAGTTAACTCTTAATTCGTCATTAAACGTTATTTAACTTTGCACGAGCATTTCATCAAACATAAACACTGATTAACTTACCACTAACAATGAATTACGTTAAATGGCCACTCAACTGTCTACTCTAAAGCATCGTTAAAGTGATGGGAAACAGTCGAACTCAACCTCGCATATCCCTCAATGGCGTTTTGTTTACGAGTTTCACACGAACTTTCATCCATATGAATATAAAAAAATGTTTATGACGATGCAATTATATGTATTTATATGAAGTGATACATAGCTATTTACAAATATATACAGTAGTACTTAATCTCAAGTTCGTAGTCTGAAATGATTAATTTACAGCTGCAGATCCAAATGTAGAAGCCAGTCAACAGCCTCTTGAGGTAGCCTGTGTAGATCTTCCAGTGTATCACTGAAGGCTCTGAGGGGACAATCAAGCGTTATGTGATCTATTGTCCGCTTTTCTTCTCCACAGACGCAATTTGGTGAGGACATCCAACCCCATTGATGTAGTATACCTCCACACCTGCCCTGGCCAGTTCTAAGCCGGTTCAACAAGCACCAGTGACGCCTAGATATGTGAAACCCTGCAGGTCTTTCCCAGAGTTCAATAATTAATCCAAGGTGTGGCAGGCAAGTTTGTTTTGGCCATTGATTAATCCAGGCAACTTCGATATTGAAGTTGTTAGTCAGCAAGCTATCTGCTGATCGCCACGAGGGGTGTCAGAACTTAATTCAATGAGCTGATAGTACTGGAAGTTCTGCATGTATTGGTAATAGTGGATAAAAGATCATACATATTTAATACCAAAAACAAGATGTTCAGTAAAGAACATATAGCCTACTTTCTCCTAAATGCATGGGTATTGTTATAACTCTTTGTCCTTTTCAAGGAGTATGATTGAATGTTGGTTGTAGTAGCTTGTTGAAATACAACGTGCTATAGGGATATTAAACATGAATATGAGGTGCCCTTTTCTAGTGCTACCTCTGTACCAAATTTCGTTCAATTCGGTTTCACCGTGTTTGAGTTGATAGGGGGAATCGATTTGCACACATAATTGGCCACCATCTGCAAACTATTGGGCTGATGTTCTTGCAGTTTGGTCTGAATATGTTTCCCACATAAAGATATGGTGTTGCAAAATTTGGTAGAGACCAGATTATTAGGTTGGTCGTAATTACATTTAAGCTTTTAACATTTGGGTGGCCGCGATTACGTTTCCGTCAAGATAGCGGTGATATAAAACATGACACTGAGGTGCCCTTTGCTAGTGCTACCTCTGTACCAAATTTCGTTCCATTCGGTTTCACCGTGTTCGAATTGATAAGGGGAATCGATTTTCACACAAACATGGCCGCCATCCGCAAAATATTAGGCTGATGACCTATTAGTTTGGTCAAAGGATGCTCCCTCCATAAAGGTATGTTGTTGCTAAATTTGCTAGAGATCGGATGATTAGGCTAATCGTAATTTGATTTAAGCTTTGAACATTTGTGTGGCCGCCATTACGTTTCTGTCAATATGGCGGCGATATAAATCATGACACTGAGATGCCCTTTGCTAGTGCTATCTCTGTACCAAATTTCGTTCCATTCGGTTTCACCGTGTTTGAATTAATAGGGAGAATCGATTTTACACAAAGATGGCCGCCATCCGCAAACTATTAGGCGAATGACCTATTAGATTGGTCAAAGGATGCTCCCTCCATAAAGGTATGTAGTTGCAAAATTTGGTAGAGATCGGATGATTAGGTTAATCGTAATTTGATTTAAGCTTTGAATATTCGTGTGGCCGCCATTACGTTTCAGTCAAGATGGTGGCGATATAAAACATGACACTGAGGTGACCTTTGCTAGTGCTACCTCTGTACCAAATTTCGTTCCATTCGGTTCCACCGTGTTCGAATTAATAGGGGGAATCAATTTTGACATAAAGATGGCCGCCACCCGCAAACTATTAGGCTAATAACCTATTAGATTGGTCAAAGGATGCTCCCTCCATAAAGGTATGTAGTTGCAAAATTTGGTAGAGATCGGATGATTAGGTTAATCGTAATTTGATTTAAGCTTTGAACATTCGTGTGGCCGCCATTACGTTTCTGTCAAGATGGCGGCGATATAAAACATGACACTGAGGTGCCCTTTGCTAGTGCTACCTCTGAACCAAATTTCGTTCCATTTGGTTTCACCGTGTTTGAATTAATAGGGGGAACTGATTTTCACACAAAGATGGCCGCCATCCGCAAACTATTACGCTGATGACTTATTAGTTTGGTCAAAGGATGCTCCCCCCATAAAGGTATGTTGTTGCAAAATTTGGTAGAGATCGGATGATTAGGTTAGTCGTAATTTGATTTAAGCTTTGAACATTTGTGTGGCCGCCATTACGTTTCCGTCAAGATGGCGGCGATATAAAACATGACACTGAGGTGTCCTTTGCTAGTGCTACCTTTGTACCAAATTTCGTTCAATTCGCATTCACCGTGTTCGAATTGATAGGGGGGGACAGACATTCAGAGTACACACACTCACACACACACAGACACACAGACACACACACACACACAGACTCACACACACACATACACACACACAGACAGACACACTTTTTTCGCCCTGTGTTGATCTCATAAGTCTACTTTCATTTTTTGCAAAAATCGAAAGTAGGCTAATGAAGAATACGAAAATTAAAAACATCATATCGGAAGCGGGACTCGAACCCCTTCCAGCTCAGAATAATAAACTCAGAGTCAACAACACAACCGCTTACACTACGAAGACAACGAGGAGAGCGTGTCCTATTTAGCTAATAATAATAATAATAATAATAATATCGTACGGCCTCGGATGCCGGGTGCAAGCTTAGTTAATTGACACCCAGAAGGCAGCTTGCATGTCGAATTTTGTTCCTTGAAGCACTATGAAAGTCAAGGTGGTTACATATCTAAGCTCCTTGACACTATAGCGCTCTCTAGTATATAAATGAGGAACTTTGTGTTGGCGGAAACCCCCGAGATTAATTTTGCCATTATGAACAAGGCCTACTGAATTTAAATGGGTTCCTTAACATGCCAACATCGTATGACATGCAGGTCGTGATTTTGGCCGCCTTTCAAAAATCACTTACCACGGCCAGGAGCGAACGTGCAAGCTTGCGGTTGGTAGTCCAACACGATAACCACTAACCCACCGTGGCAAGTTATTTAGCTAATTAAACATTGTATACACATATTTCTCTCCTAAATACTTTGTTGATATAATTTTAAGCTTTTGCTACGAATAAGGTCTTCTGTATTTCCCTTTCTTTATAATCTCAAGGAATAATCGCAAACAACGATGAGTGCTATACTCTGTATTACCAATAATGGTCGCTGACAGCTGTCAAAGCTAGCACGTAGGGAAAGGCTGCGTTGCCACTGAGGCAGATCATGACTCATAACATTCCAAGAGGCTTGCAGGAGGACACAAATACTGGGAAAGTTAGCCCCCTCCCCCCCCCCCCCCCCCCACACTGGGTCAAAATCGAAATCTAGGGGGACAAAATTATTTTTACGTTTTAATCATGAAATTAGAGTGAAAGCAACGTATATAATTTGTTTACTTCATAATAAACATCATTTAAGCCCTTTTTAACCTACGTCTACACATGCAAGAAATTGTCTATGACTAGGAGTTGGATAGAACATCCAGTTATCTCTTCAGAACAATTTTCTACCCCTAATTCACTTTCAACAAAGTCACAAAGTTCCACTTTTGACATAATCGTCGAACCCAGTGCTTCAAACAGTTGTAAACGTTTGAGAACTGGTCGTGCGGCATCTTCTAAAACGTAAAATAACTAAGTAAGTTGCAAAAAGATGCAAAAAATCTTATAACAGGCGTAAACTACAAGACTTTATCTACATTTTAACATTGAGTTGAAAGTGACGCAGAGTGACGCGACATACTAAAAATCTAAGTGAAAATATAATTTTAAAAATAATAGTTAAATATTATATAATGCAAGTATAGCTAAAATTACGTAACAACTACGCCCATTAATAACTGAAACACGTTACAAAGATCATACCTTCAGCTGCATGTTCCATCTTAAAGCATCACACTAACCACAAAGACAACCAAACCACAGCCACTTACATTCACCCTCCAATTCAGACTGCCCGAATAATGGAGACAGATTCACACAAAGATGCGTTTATATCCCAGAATAGTGAGCGGCAATTATATGAGAATGCTGTACAAGTAAAAAACAAGATGTTCAGTAAAGAACATATAGCCTACTTTCTCCTAAATGCATGGGTATTGTTATAACTCTTTGTCCTTTTCAAGGAGTATGATCGAATGTTGGTTGTAGTAGCTTGTTGAAATACAACGTGCTATAGGGATATTAAACATGAGTATGAGGTGCCCTTTGCTAGTGCTATCTCTGTACCAAATTTCGTTCAATTCGGTTTCACCATGTTTGAATTGATAGGGGGAATCGATTTGCACAAATACTTGGCCACCATCTGCAAACTATTGGGCTGATGTTCTTGCAGTTTGGTCTGAATATGTTTCCCACATAAAGATATGGTGTTGCAAAATTTGGTAGAGACTAGATTATTAGGTTGGTCGTAATTACATTTTAGCTTTTAACATTTGGGTGGCCACGATTACGTTTCCGTCAAGATAGCGGTGATATAAAACATGACACTGAGGTGCCCTTTGCTAGTGCTACCTCTGTACCAAATGTCGTTCCATTCGGTTTCACCGTGTTCGAATTAATAGGGGTAATCGATTTTGACACAAAGATGGCCGCCATCCGCAAAATATCAGGCTGATGACCTATTAGTTTGGTCAAAGGATGCTCCCTCCATAAAGGTATGTTGTTGCTAAATTTGCTAGAGATCGGATGATTATGTTAATCGTAATTTGATTTAAGCATTGAACATTCGTGTGGCCGCCATTACGTTTCAGTCAAGATGGCGGCGATATAAAACATGACACTGAGGTGCCCTTTGCTAGTGCTACCTCTGTACCAAATTTCGTTCCATTCGGTTCCACCGTGTTCGAATTAATAGGGGGAATCAATTTTGACATAAAGATGGCCGCCAGCCGCAAACTATTAGGCTAATAACCTATTAGATTGGTCAATGCATGCTCCCTCCATAAAGGAATGTAGTTGAAAAGTTTGGTAGAGATCGGATGGTTATGTTAGTCGTAATTTAACTTAAACTTTGAACATTTGTGTGGCCGCCATTACGTTTCTGTCAATATGGAGGTGATATGAAACATGACACTGAGATGCCCTTTGCTAGTGCTACCTCTGTACCAAATTTCGTTCCATTCGGTTGCACCGTGTTCGAATTAATAGGGGGAATCGATTTTCACACAAAGATGGCCGCCATCCGCAAACTATTAGGCTAATGACGTAGTCATTTAATCAAAGGATGCTTCCTCTATAAAGGTATGTTGTTGCAAAATTTGGTAGAGATCGGATGATTAGGTTAATCGTAATTTGATTTAAGCTTTGAACATTTATGTGGCCGCCATTACGTTTCCGTCAAGATGGCGGCGATATAAAACATGACACTGAGGTGCCTTTTGCTACTACTACCTCTGTACCAAATTTCGTTCCATTCGGTTGCACCGTGTTTGAATTAATAGGGGGAATCGATTTTCACACAAAGATGGCCGCCATCCGCAAATTATTACGCTGATGACCTATTAGTTTGGTCAAAGGATGCTCCCCCTATAAAGGTATGTTGTTGCAAAATTTGGTAGAGATCGGATGATTAGGTTAGTCGTAATTTGATTTAAGCTTTGAACATTTGTGTGGCCGCCATTACGTTTCCGTCAAGATGGTGGCGATATAAAACATGACACTGAGGTGCCTTTTGTTAGTACTACCTCTGTACCAAATTTCGTTCCATTCGGTTGCACCGTGTTCGAATTAATAGAGGGAATCGATTTTCACACAAAGATGGCCGCCATCCGCAAACTATTAAGCTTATGGCCTATTGGTTTGGTCAGAGGATGCTCCCCCCATAAAGGTATGTTGTTGCAAAATTTGGTAGAGATCGGATGATTAGGTTAGTCGTAATTTGATTTAAGCTTTGAACGTTTGTGTGGCCGCCATTACGTTTCCGTCAAGATGGCGGCGATATAAAATATGACACTGAAGTGTCCTTTGCTAGTGCTACCTTTGTACCAAATTTCGTTCAATTCGCATTCACCGTGTTCGAATTGATAGGGGGGGACAGACATTCAGAGTACACACACTCACACACACACAGACACACACACACACAGACACACACACAGACTCACACACACACATACACACACACAGACAGACACACTTTTTTCGCCCTGTGTTGATCTCATAAGTCTACTTTCATTTTTTTGCAAAAATCGAAAGTAGGCTAAACAAGTAGTTCCGTGAAGAACTATACAGCCTA
The DNA here is from genome assembly GCA_946902985.2 of Meconema thalassinum. Classification (NCBI taxonomy): domain Eukaryota; kingdom Metazoa; phylum Arthropoda; class Insecta; order Orthoptera; family Tettigoniidae; genus Meconema; species Meconema thalassinum. Next base: position 154,507,869 of record OX336390.1, on the reverse strand, counting down.
TTTTCATATATCCTACTTATGTTAATTGCCACTATCAACATACACAATTTCTGTTTGATTGCTGTAATAGATTCGTAGATATTAAGAACCGACTAAATATTTCGGATGGTCGCCATGTTGGATTTTATATAAGTAGGTCCTAGAGTTATGCACTGTTACATGCAAATTGTTGTGAACGTGTAGTATTCAAACTTCAATCGCATAATTAGGACACAAGAAAAAACAAGGATATTTTAAAATTTTTCACAGCTGCCATCTTGAGGTTATGGAAACAACTGAAATAAATTAGATGCCAGTGGATTAACATTCGTATAAGGATTTACTGTACCAAGTTTCACTGCACTCGGATGGTTAAATTGCGAGAAACGTCCATGTGAATATTTATAATTCGCGTCACCGCCATGTTGGATTTGTGATCACCAGGTTATTTAAAGTCCTATAGGTGAACTTAAGTTCATAGCCCCTATGAACATTAAAAAATGCAGTTTGATTGCTAAAATAGATTCGTAGATATTCAGTATCGTCTAAATATTTCGGATGGTCGCCATGTTGGATTGTTAAATGTATAGGCCATAGAGTCATGTAGCATTAAAGGAAAATTATTGCGTAGGTTCATTATTCAAACTTTCACTTCGATCGCATGACTACATCACAAGAAATAAAAACTTAATTTTAAAATTCGCACTGCCGCCATCTTGAGGTTATATAAACAATTGAACGAAATAAGATACCAGTGGATTAAAATGTGTATAAATATTTCCTGTACCAGGTTTCAGTGCGCTTGGAACATTAAATCGCGAGAAAGGTCTATTTAAAATTTTCAAATTCGCTTGGCCGCCATGTTCGTTTTGTAGTTAACCGGCTTTTGAAAGTCTTATAGATGGACTTCCAGTAGTGCCCTTTATCTTCGTACAAAATTTTAGGGAGATACCGCTAATAGTTTCAGAGATATAGAATACCGGTGAAATATTTCGCACATCCGCCATCTTGTGATTATGTAAACAATTGAACGAAGTTAGATGTCGGTGCATTACAATGTATATAAACATATACTGTACCAAGTTTCATTGCGTTTGGTTCGTCAAATCACGAGAAACGTCTATTTAAATGTCGCAAATTCGCTTGGCCTCCATGTTGGATTTGTAGTTACCAGGTTTTCAAAAGTCACATAAGTGAACTTATAGTAGTTCCCTCTATCACCATAGAAAATGTCAGGGTAATATCGGTAATAGTTTCGGAGATATTGAATGCTGGTGAAATATTTCGCACAGCCGCCATGTTGGATTGGTGAGACGTAACAAAATTTGAAGGGCACGGTCGAGGTCGCCGGGAATAGTGCTATGACCTTTCCGAGTTTCATTGAAATCGCTCCTGTCGTTTAGATTTTATTAGGGGGGGACACACACACGAATCACACACACACACACACACACACACACACACACACGCACACACACACGGACAAAAGGTGATCTCATAAGCCTATTTTTTCAAAATTGAAAATAGGCTAAAAATGACTTTTTAATTATGAAAATAAATAATTTTGTCCTCCTAGACTTCGATTTTGACCCACTGTGCCCCCCCCCCCCTGCCTGGCGGTCTAGTGATCGTGACGTTTGAGGCCAAATCCATCAAAAACACAAGTCTGTGTTTTCCACCTCAAAAGCAGACAGGCGGCAAGGAAATTGGAAGTGTCATGGGAAGGTAAGCAATTAGAACACTGCTTCACTCCCAAATATCTAGGTGTAACACTTGACCGATCACTTACCTATAGGTCACACTGTTTGAATACCAAAAGGAATGTATCTGCAAGGAATAACATTCTACGAAAATTATCGGCTACAGCCTGGGGGACGCATCCTCATATATTAAGAACTTCAGCTATAGCCCTTTGTTATTCAGCTGCAGAATACGCCTGTCCTTTTTGGTGTCGATCTAGCCATGCTAATCAAGTGGATGTCGCCTTAAATGAGACCTGTAGACTAATTACAGGCTGCTTTAGATCTACACCACTTGACAAACTCTACCTCCTCCAGATATTCGTTGTGAGTGTGCATCCAGACTGGAGAAATCTATAGCATTGAATTTGACAACCCATACTTTATATGGGTATCAACCAGCAAGACAAAGGCTCAAGTCAAGGAAAAGCTTTCTCAATTCAACAGAAAGCCTTAGTGAATCACCGTTGAACTTCAGAGTGGACTCATGGCGTTCCAGATCCAGTCACCTCGCAGGATGGACGATACCCTCGGAGAGCCTCCCTTCAGGTCACCAAGAAAGTTGGCCTACATGGAACTTGGAAGACACTGAACAGGTTGCGCTCAGGAGTCGGAAGAACAAAGAGCAACATGCAAAAGTGGGGATTTGCTTGTGACTCCACACTCTGTAATTGCGGTGAAGAACTGACAATGAGCCATCTTCTTGTCTGCAGGTTGTGACCAACTACATGCTCTCCCCAGAATGTAATTGATTCTACCACAGAAGCATGTGAACTTGCCGCATACTGGTCAGGCCAAATCTAATTAAATTCATATTTGTGTGTGGCTCAACTTAATGTTTATCAGAAATGACAATGTTTATAATACCATTTCTTGATTTTATGCTTTTTGTTGTTGTTGTCGTTGTAGTAATTTTAGTTGTCTTGTTTCTCCTTTTTCAGCTATCTTTTGTTGTTTGTAATATATGTTTCTGACACGATTAAATAAAAACCTTACCCTTCAAACTTTCACCGTTCATCTTTTGTAAATCAGAGTATACAAGCTTCGTGATCTGTCAGCCATGTTTCTTCTGCGCGAGAGCCGTAATGTGCATTTAAGTATAAGGTGCGTTCAAAAAGTAACGAGCCGGAGGCTGTAATGCGCAAACCGGTGACGACTTGTGCTAATCGTGGCGTGTGTAACGAGGTGTGGTTCCGACCAGAGCGTGGAAGGTCACAGCCCATCGCTAGAGGGCACGCGTGCACGTCACGTGACGATACAAAGCGAGCAGCAACATGCATCAATCGTCCAACCAAGACCAAGTAAGTAGGCCATTCGACATGCTTCCTGGTGTGGTTGAAGACTATGGGGCCCCCATTGGGCACACACTTTCCGCAAGTGCAGTCGTTCCTTCATGATGGTGTGCACACTTCCCACGCTCAATCCGACCACGGCGGCTATGGCGTTCACTGTCACTCGGCGGTCCTGGGTAATTAGTGCATCAACCAGCTGGACGTTGTCATCGGTAATGCAGGGGGGTGCCCCAGACCGAGCATCATCGGCTAACGACACCCATCCTTCCCTGAAACGCTTGTGCCACGCCTTGACCCTTGCAAGGGACATGCGGTGTTCGCCGTACACTTGTGACATTCGGCGATGAATGTCCGTTCCCCCTACTCCTTTCGCTGTCAGAAACCGAACAACACCTCATTGCTCTTCGTTTGACGCCTCCACGTCACTGTTTGCAATGCGACTGGCAGCGATGGACGATTGATGCATGCTGCTGCTCGCCTCGTATCGTCACGTGACGTGCACGCTTGCCCTCTAACGACGGGCTGTGACCTTCCACGCTGGTCGGAACCACACCTCGTTACACACGCCAAAATTAGCCCATGTCGTCACCGGTTTGCGCATTACAGCCTCAGGCTCGTTACTTTTTGAACGCACCACATAATTACGAACCCGAATGGCCTCGTGAAATGCATCAACGATAATCACGCATTAACTCTCGAATTTGAGTTAAATAGGAAATAACTAATTAATCGTTAGTAAAGAGTTGGTGAAAATGGCCTAAAGGTATGTAATGAACTGTTTGACAATGCATTGATTTAGTTTTGAGGTCCGTCCACGGGGAACAGTGCTTAACAGCAAAGCTCCGAAACGTGTTCTTTTCAGCCATCAGTTTAGTGGTGTCCATTACTTGTATTAATATTCTTCCCTCGATGTGACTACAGACTAATACGAGGGAAAAACAAGATGCCTACTTTCTCCTAAATGCGTGGGTAAAGTTATAACTCTTTGTCCTTTTCATGGAGTATAATTGAATGTTGGTTGTAGTAGCTTGTTGAAATATAACGTGCTTGAGTATACGTTGATTGATTGAATGCTCACCTGAATTATGAATACACACACTAGTACAGCCATCACAATAACACAAGTTATAAGGCAAAATTCAACACTCACCCAAGTACACGGGGCTAAATGTCCATGATGTCCAAACCCCTCAAATGAAACAACAACATGAGCTTCCTACCCAAATCCTCTCGTATGAAAGTACACACACTAGTACTGACATCACAGTGACACAGGTTATCAGACAACTTCTACACATACCCAAGTACATGAGGCTACATACTGTATCAACGATGACGAAAAGCCCCTAAAGAATCAACAACAACAACAACAACAGACTCTAGTGCGGATGAAGGACCGCTTCCTACACAAATCCATCCACATTTACAAGTACACACACTAGTACTGTACATAGGCTACATCACAGTGGCACAAGTTATCAGCAAACTTCTGCACACACCCAAGTGCACGGGGTTATATGGCCATGATGCCGCAAAGCCCATAAGGAATAAACAACAAGAACAGTCAGTACCGCGGATCAAGGACAACGAATTTTAATTGCTGTAGTCGACTGTTGAAATATGGGGTGTTATCTATATAAAAGCACAAAGTTTGTCTGTCTGTCTGTCTGTCTGTTATGTATACAAATCTACACCGTTTCACCGATCTGAACCAAAATTTGTGTACTTACACTTTGGAACCCGACGAGTAACCCTGTCTACTTTAAATTTCGGACAGACAACCCCATTCCCTGCATTTAGGCCTTTTTGCACAAATCTACACCGTTTCACCGATCTGTACCAAAATGTGTATACTTACACTTTGGAACCCTGCGAGTAACACTGTCCACTTAAAATTTCGGAAAGACCACCCTATTCCCTGCATTTAGGCCCTTTCGTCCAAATCTACACCGTTTCACCGATCAGAACCAAAATTCGTATCCTTACCCATTGGTACCCAGCGAGTAACACTGTCTCCTTGAAATTGCGGACAGACCACTCCATCCCCTGCATTTAGGCCCTTTAGCCCAAATCTACACCGTTTCACCGATCTCGACCAAAATGTGTATATTTACCCTTTGGAACAATGCGATTAACACTGTCTGCTTGAAATTGCAGAGGGGCTACTCCATCCCCTGCATTTAGGCCCTTTGGCACAAATCTACACCGATTCACCGATCAGAACCAAAATTTGTAAACTTACCCTTTGGAACCCTGCGAGTAAAACTGTCCACATAAAATTTCGGACAGACCACCCCTTTCCCTGCACTTAGGCCCTTTGGCACAAATCTACAAATCCGATCTGAACCAAAATTTTTAAACTTACCCTTTGGGACCCTGCGGGTAACCAAGTCCACTTGAAATTTCGGACAGACCACCCCAATCCCTGCATTTAGGACCTTTTGCACAAATCTACACCGTTTCACCGATATGAACCAACAAGTGTATAGTTACCCTTTGGAACCCTGCGAGTAACACTGTCCACTTAAAATTTCGGACAGACCACCCCTTTCCCTGCATTTAGGCCCTTTCGTCCAAATCCACACCGTTTCACCGATCAGAACCAAAATTCGTATTTGTACCCTTTGGTACCCTGCGAGTAAAACTGTATGCTTGAAATTGCGGGCAGACCACTCTATTCCCTGAATTTAGGCCCTTTGGCACAAATCTACACCGTCACCGTTCTGAACCAAAATTTTTATACCTACCCTTTGGAACCCTGCGAGTAACACTGAGTGCTTGAAATTGCGGATAGACCACTCCATTCCATGCATTTAGGCTCTTTGGCCCAAATCTACACCGTTTCACCGATCTCAACCAAAATTTGTATATTTACCCTTTGGAACACTGTGACTAACAATGCCTGCTTGAAATTGTGGAGAGGCTACTCCATCCCCTGCATTTAGGCCCTTTGTCACAAATCTACACTGTTTCACCGATCTGAACCAAAATGTGTATACTTACCACTTGAAACACTGCGAGTAACACTGTCCACTTAACATTTCGGACAGACCACCCCATTCCCTGCATTTAAGTCCTTTGACACAAATCTACACCGTTTCACCGATCAGAACCAACATTCGGATACTTACCCTTTGGTACCCTGCGAATAACACTGTCCACTTGACATTTTGGACAGACCACTCCATTCCCTGCATTTAGGCCCTTTGGCAAAAATCTACACCGTTTCACCCATCTCAACCAAATTTTACATGCTTACCCTTTGGAACCCGACGAGTAACACTGTCTGCTTAAAATTTCGGACAGACCACTCCATTACCTGCATTTAGGCCGTTTGAGAAAAATCTACACCGTTTCACCCATCTCAACCAAATTTTACATACATACCCTTTGGAATCCGACGAGTAACCCTCTCTACTTGAAAATTTGGGCAGACCACTCCTTTCCCTGCATTTAGGCCCTTTGTTAAAAATCTACACCGTTTCACCCATCTCAACCAAATTTTGTCTTGCTCGACTGTGATTCATTATTACTATTACGTTAGTTTGTATGTTTAACGTGCCAATTCAATAGTTGTAGTGTATGTATGTCCCCTGGGAAGGTTTCTAGCTGCAAATTATATGTGTAACACAAAAGGGTGAGGGACTTAACAGGAAGGTTTAAATGCCACAGTAAGCCAATTGCACAGTGCCAGTTGTATGATGATGTTGATGATGATAATTGTTGTTTAAAGGGGCCTAACATCGAGACTATCGCCCCTAATGGTTTGGGGGATCGTGAAAATGAAACTAATACTATAACTAACAACAAAACTTATGGGTTAGAGGATGATAAGGACAAAAGAAAGGAATAAGGGAAATAAAAGACAGGAGGAAATGAAATGCCCTCAACCCTAGATAAATGAGAATTGAGGACTTGGAAGGAAGGTGAGCCACGAAATGAAGATAGGAAAGGGAAAGAGGACAGGGTCCGTCCCTAAGGCAATGGAAAAAAGGGATAAAACCGGACCCAGCTCAGGAAACCCTCAGGGTTGCCAGCTCCCGAACTCACCAGCCATGAGCCCTTGAGGATGTAGCACTATCCAGGGGGCACCAGAAGTGGTGGGGCTTCACACACCCTGCCTCCTTGAGGGCCTTGAACAGAACATTAGATTAAGAAAAGAAAAAGAAGGCTGACACCATGAAGAATGAGGCTATCAGGAATGATTAGACAAGGGCAAATTAAGGCGGGAAAGTGAAAGAGTCGCTAGGCCTCGGATACCCTGATACCATCGGGGTCGGAAGAGAACAAGAGTTTGACCAAGGGAGGCTGACTGGAAAGAGAACTGAAAGGAGCCAAGCACCAGTAAGTAGAAGCAGTGCCGGATCAGCTGGGGTCCCGTAGTCGCAAACCCACGTCCCACAAGTTGTTTGACCCTGGGGGGTGGAGGGTTGGAGGAGGGGGCAGGTGTGAGAATAGCATGCTGATTCATCGCGAGGTGACATGAGATGACTGTCCTGAGGCCGCCGTGTTACCTGGCATTGCTGACTATGCTGATGTTCATACAGGGCCTTTGCTCAAACCACTGTAGTGTTACGAAAGAGTGAGTGATTCACCGGCCAATGTATAGGACCGGGAACCCCCCGAACGTCTGTCATCATATATCGTCATCAACTGCGATATTCTCAGGAATGTGCATCGCAGACTAATAGTAGTAGTGGGGACGAGTAATGAGGTTTCTCGGTCCTTGCGTAGTAACAGAAGCAAATACATTAGTCGGTGACTCAGTCACTCATTCCCAACGCCACATTGGTTTCAGAAAAGACCCATGTTAGCAGGATTGGAATAGACGAGAATGTCAGGTAACACGGCGAGCTGTCGACAGGCTTCTCAATTCACGCCTGCTCCTACCCTGCCTCTGCCCTTCATCCCGCAAGTTCACAGAGCTTGGAACCGAGCAGTACTTCATAAGGTCTTTCACTAGACGCTTCGAGTATAGGCCTAAGCCAGAAAATAAGGTTCAGATTTTGGAAGACATCGAAGGTAGAAATCTGAATTACCTATATCAGATTTAAAATTACACCATGTTCGTTTAGTACTCATTTCTCATTACCTTATTATTATCATCATAGGGGAAAATGACCTAGATGTTACGCCCATTATACCACTAATCACCACACACAATACGTCTTCATCGCCTGTGAATTTTGAAATATGTCTATCACGATAGTCTGTAAGTTTGTCGTGTCAATTCAACAGTAGTTTTCATTATCATCCTCATCAAAAGGGCAAATGTTACGTCCATTATACTACTAAGCAACACCACAGTCTTCATCGCCTGTGGTTTTTAAAATGTGTACTTCCATTAGATTGTAAGTTTGATACACCCGTTCAGTAGTAGTCGTCTTCATTATCATCCTCATCAAAAGGGCAAATCACCTAGATGTTACGTCCATTATACTACTAAGCAACACCGCAGTCTACCTAGCCTGTGATTTTTAAAATGTGTATTTCCATTAGATCGTAAGTTTGATATACCCGTTCAGTAGTAGTCATCTTCATTAATATCCTCATCAAAAGGGCAAATGACCTAGATGTTACGTCCATTATACTACTAAGCAACACCACAGTCTACCTAGCCTGTAATTTTTTAAATATGTATTTCCATTAGATTGTAAGTTTGATATAACCGTTCAATAGTAGTCGTATTCATAAATAAATATAATTTATCACGTTGAGTGTTAAGGAGACTGAGATATTATCAACGTTCCACCGGGCGAAGCCGGGTACTACTGCTAGTCTACTATGTAAAGCTCAAATACCACTCACTCACTGACTGACTGACTCATTCATTCATCACGAAATCTCAGAAACCACCGAACAGATTGGAATGAAATTTGGTATGCAGCTTCCACAAGGGCCGCAATAGCTCACTAAGAAAGGATTTTTGGATATTCAGGTTCTAAAGGGGTGTTAAGGGGGTAGACCTGCATTTCATTGAATAGCAATATTTCCCGATTGGTTTCATTGGGGGATGTGATACTCGGCATATAAACTCATCATTAAAAACAAGATGTTCAGTAAAGAACATATAGCCTACTTTCTCCTAAATGCATGGGTATTGTTATAACTCTTTGTCCTTTTCAAGGAGTATAATTGAATGTTGGCTGTAGTAGCTTGTTGAAATACAACGTCCTATAGGGATATTAAACATGAATATGAGGTGCCCTTTGCTAGTGCTACCTCTGTAAACAAAATTCATTCAATTCGGTTTCACCGTGTTTGAATTGATCTGGGGAATGAATTTGCACACATACATGGCCGCTATTTGCAAACTATTGGGCTGATGACCTTGTAGTCAGTCATAAGATGCTTTCCACAAAAAGGCAAGTTGTTGCAAAATCCGGTAGAGATCAAATTATTAGGATGGTCGAAATTTGATTTAAGCTTTTAACTTTTGGGTGGCCGTCATTCCGTTTCCGTCAAGATGGCGGCGATATAAAACATGACACTGAGGTGCCCTTTGCTAGTGCCACCTCTGTACCAAATTTCGTTCAATTCGGTTTCACCGTGTTTGAATTGATAGGGGGAATCGATTTGCACACATACTTGGCCACCATCTGCAAACTATTGGGCTGATGATCTAGCAGTTTGGTCAGAATATGCTTCCCACATAAAGATTTGTTTTTGCAAAATTTTGTAGACTAGATTATTAGGTTGGTCGTAATTACATTTTAGCCTTTAACATTTGGGTGGCCGCGATTACGTTTCCGTCAAGATGGCGGTGATATAAAACATGACATTGAGGTGGCCTTTTCTAGTGCTACCTCTGTACCAAATTTCGTTCCATTCGGTTTCACCGTGTTCGAATTAATAGGGGGAATTGATTTTCACACAAAGATGGCCGCCATCCGCAAAATATTAGGCTAATGACCTATTAGTTTGGTCAAAGGATGCTCCCTCCATAATGGTATGTTGATGCAAAATTTGGTAGAGATCGGATGATTAGGTTAATCGTAATTTGATTTAAGCTTTGAATATTTGTGTGGCCGCCATTACGTTTCCGTCAAGATGGTGGCGATATAAAACATGACACTGGGTTGCCCTTTGCTAGTGCTACCTCTGTACCAAATGTCATTCCATTCGGTTTCACCGTTTTTGAATTAACAGGGGTAATCGATTTTGACACAAAGATGGCCGCCATCCGCAAACTATTAGGTTAATGACCTATTGTATTTGTCAAAGGATGCTTCCTCCATAAAGGTATGTTGTTGCAAAATTTGGTAGAGATCGGATGATTAGGTTAGTCGTAATTTGATTTAAGCTTTGAAAATTTTGTGGCCGCCATTACGTTTCCGTCAAGATGGCGGCGATATAAAACATGACACTGAGGTGTCCTTTGCTAGTGCTACCTTTGTACCAAATTTCGTTCAATTTTCGCTCACCGTGTTCGAATTGATAGGGGGGGGGGGACAGACATTCAGAGTACACACACTCACACACACACACACACACACACACAGACTCACACACACACATAAACACACACAGATAGACACACTTTTTTTTCGCCCTGCAGTGATCTCATAAGTCTACTTTCATTTTTTGCAAAAATCGAAAGTAGGCTAATAAGAAGACGCGTGTCTGAGGGTTTTTCGATGTGGTTTATATTATGAGGTGAAAGGGGTGAAAAGTGATGGTTGAAGGATTCCTAGCGGAGCGTGTATCTTTTAAACGGCATAGGCGAGGAGTTTGGAACTCAGCGCGAAAAAATCACCATAAAAAAGTAAATAGGCGTTTGACCGTTTTTTCATAAATCCAATTTAATGGGCCCATGGGTGAGGGGTGAATTTATGGGGAGGAGACGTAATATATCTGAGTGTAAATTTATACATGGCCTATGTTGTAGACAATAACACATTACATCTTTTTTGTCTCTTGCTATTTCATCATACGAAGACCGGGTGAGTTAGCCGTGGTGGTTACGGCATGACTGATGGCAGTCGCTCACATCCGGGAGGCGAGGAGGTTCGAATCCCCCCGCTGGCAACCTTGAAGATGGTCTTCTGTGGTTTCCCATCTTCCTTCCAGGCAAATGCCGGGGTTGGTCCCTAACTATAGGCCACAGCCGCTACCTTCCAACTCCTCGTCCTTACATTCCAACTTCCCTCCTTCCCTCCCCAACGGTACTTGTAGCTCACCCATTGGGTGTCCGTCTCGAAGCAGCTACAAAACTGGCGAGCCGAACATGTCCTCGGACACTCCCGGCACTAAAAAGCCATACGCTAAAAAAAAAAAAAAAAAAAAAACATACGAAGAATACTTAGGGAGTTATTAATTATTTTGTACTTTTTGGCCGGAATGACATAAAAATTTATTCGAATGAAATTTCAGAAAATAGTTTTTTTTGTATATAATTTTATTATATTTTTCACGTCCTTTAGGGTCCGAAACCAACATGATATTTTGAGGTGTTTTTTCGTCCCATGCATTTTTGGTTTCAGGTGATAGAATTATTTTCCACCTGGATCCATGCTTATCTATCTATTTAACTAATGTTATAACGGGATTCCAAATGTTATTGCGGGCGAAGCCGCGGGTAAGAGCTAGTCTATATATATAAAGCACACAGTTTGTCTGTTTGTCTGTCTGTTATGTATACAAATCTACACAGTTTCACCGATCTGAACCAAAATTTGTATATTTACCCTTTGGAACCCTTCGGGTAACCCTGTCAACTTTAAATTTCGGACAGACCACCCATTCTCTGCATTTAGGCCCTTTGGTCCAAATCTACACCGTTTCACCGATCTGAACCAAAATGTGTATATTTACCCTTTGGAAAACTGTGACTAACACTGTCTGCTTGAAATTCCGGAGAGGCTAATCCGTCTCCTGCATTTAGGCCCTTTGGCTCAAATCTACACCGTTTCACCGATCTGAACCAAAATTAGTATACTTACACTTTGGAACCCTGCGAGTAACACTGTCCACTTAAAATTTCGGACAGACCACCCATTCTCTGCATTTAGGCCCTTTGGTCCAAATCTACACCGTTTCACCGATCTGAACCAAAATTTGTATATTTACCCTTTGGAAAACTGTGACTAACACTGTCTGCTTGAAATTCCAGAGAGGCTAATCCGTCTCCTGCATTTAGGCCCTTTGGCTCAAATCTACACCGTTTCACCGATCTGAACCACAATTTTATACTTACCCTTTGGAAACCTGCGAGTAACACTGTCCACTTAAAATTTGGGGCAGACCACCCCATGCCTTGCATTTAGACCCTTTTGCACAAATCTACACCGTTTCACCGATCTGAACCAAAATTTGTATACTTACCCTTTGGAACCCTGCGAGTAACACTGTCCACTTAAAATTTTGGACAGACCACCCGATTCCCTGCATTTTGGTCCTTTGTCACAAATCTACACCGTTTCACCGATCTGAACCACAATTTTATACTTACCCTTTGGAAACCTGCGAGTAACACTGTCCACTTAAAATTTGGGGCAGACCACCCCATGCCTTGCATTTAGACCCTTTTGCACAAATCTAAACCGTTTCACCAATCTGAATCAACATTCGGGTACTTACCCTTTGGTACCCTGTGAGTTTCCTGTTCATGCTCACTGACTTAATAAAATTTGTCAACAATATTTGTCCTAAGAATGTCTATTTTCCATTCGTTGTCACTTCAATCCAATGGTTTAGTCGACTATGCGATAGACACACAACAAGCAACTGGATACAAATCACTTAACCTCACAATTTGCTGTGTTGTGACATGAGTCTCAAATGCCAATGATGTAGTACATGTTATATAAATTATCAATGAGTCGTTCAGGGGAAACATATCAAGCTTTTCTGTAAACCATACTGCATGGAATTAAATGAAAGTCGAGTATATCTTTTTCAAAAATAGAAAGTAGGCAAATAATAGTGTACAATATTGTTTGCGGGATATGCTTGCAGTGCCTTAGAACCATACGAGATACAAGCACAGAAATATCGACCTTCCTGACAACACGCGTTAGTTGGGCTGCATAAAACAATATTATTAGAAGCAGCTGATTCATCCGGTATATTCTATCCCTTCTCTCGTTATATAAATTTGACCTAGAAGTGAGCAGCAACTGAATGCCAATTACAGAGATTCGGATTCCTCTTGTTATATTGATGGAAGTGTTACAATTTGTTCCTTTCACCAGCATGCTTCATTCTCCTGACCTACACAATGAAGAATCAGGTCACAGCAATGATATATCAGATTTAATGTCAGTCTATTCTCTAAGGAGAAGTCGAACAGAGCACCACTTCGTCTCTGGCACAAAGTTTCATCTGTGATTAACTCCTGTGATAGATTGGCTGACACCGACAGAAGTAGGAGACCGAGATGTTGATTAAATCTGCTTGGAAACTTTTTTCTAACATCTGTTCGTCTCTCTCTTAGAGATCAGGGAGTCATTGTTAGACAGCAAGAAGTTCTCTGGAGCTGATTAATGTTGGCAGCCAAGATGAGATTCGTCCGAGATGAGATGGGGGTGTTACACGTGTAAGAGGGAACCGCTCTTGCATCCCTTTCATCATCGTTCCCTACCCCCTGCTTTATTGCCTAGCCACCAAATTGCCGAATGTATTACCCTGAGGGCGCTGAGATATGTAAATTGAACATGTCGATTGGCTATGAACTGCTCCCATGATGGAATGTGATTTCCAATACCAGTGAAATGGAATCTCAATTGCATTAACTGATACGTAACGGTTGCACTTGTATCAACTGCAGAAATGTACTTTAGTTGAAGAATATGTGTTGATTCTTACGTATAATTGTATCTCTTAGCATAGCTTGTGGCTGTGAAAACGTTAGCATTTATCTGTGGTTTCGAGTTTGAATTACATTTCTGGCAGAAGCCATACTCAGAGTTTGCTGGAGTCAAATGATTCATTTTAGAACTATATAATTAAATTCACATCCGGTTTTGAATTATCCAATCTAATTTCCATTGCCAACTAGCGTTATCTACCTTGAAAATACCCTTCACAGTAGGAGGAGAAACGTCTGTTATTCACCATAGCCAACTTTTTTCATCTACATTGAAAATTCCTGCCATGATAGAGAGCTAAATCGTTGTTATTCACCAGAGCCAGCTTGTGTTATTTACCTTGAAAATGCCCTCCTAAGTAGATGGAGAAACGTCTGTAATTCACCCTAGCCAACTTGTGTTACCTAACTAAAAATGTCCTCCACAATAGCTGGAGAAACATCTGTTATTTACCTTAGTCAACCATGAAAATATACTCGTCAATAAGTAAGGAACGTCAATCACCTTAGGCAACTTGTTTTACATACCTTGAAAATTCCCTCCACTTAAAAGGTCAAAATAGCTGTAATTCCCACAGCTAACTTGTGTTATATACCCTGAAAATTCCCGCCACAATAGAGGTCAAAATAGCATTGCGTTATAGATGCTCTGGGAGTGCGGATGCTGTCCTAAATCAGAAGAACTCATTCTTCGATGAATTTTCTGTGCGCTTTTCCCTTCCGCCAGAAGAAACTGAATTACACTACGCAGCTCACACTAATTGTTGGAAGTAACACTCATAGCAATCGTGTTCACGTGCCTGCATCTCCTCTCAAAATGGGGTAAATACGTTCAATATGGGAATGGTTAGAGAGAGGATGGAGCGATATTCGCTGTCACCCTTCCTTACACTCGTTTGGCCATTCACCGGAACAATAGAAGATAGAAAGAAAACCTTAGTACATTACTCGATTCAATGGATTGTCAAGAGGAGATTAGAAGCGTTTGAAATGTGGTGTTACAGGGGAATAATGAAAAACTTAAGATAGAGTAACAAATGAAGAGGCATTAAGACGAGTTGGAGAAAGAGATGTTTCAGGCGACTGCTAATTTTTTTAATTTTTAGCGTATGGCTTATAGTGCCGGGAGTGTCCGAGGACATATTCGGCTCGCCAGGTTTGTAGCTGCTTCGAGACGGACACCCAATGGGTGAGCTACACGTACCGTTGGGGAGGAAAGTTGGAAGGGAAGGACGAGGAGTTGAAAGGTAGCGGCTGTGGCCTATAGTTAGGGACCAACCCCGGCATTTGCCTGGTAGAAAGATGGGAAACCACAGAAGACCATCTTCAAGGTTGCCGGCGGGGGGATTCGAACCTCCTCGCCTCCCGGATGTGAACGACTGCCACTAGTCATGCCGTAACGACCACGGCTAACTCACCGACTGCTAATTAGAAGAGATATACTGTATTGATAGGATACCAACTAAGACACCCAGGAATAGCAAAGTTAGTCATGGAAGGAAGAGTCGAGGACAAGAACTGTAGGGGAAGACCAAGGTTAGAATATGTTAAACAGATTACCTTCGATGTAGGGTGTGGTGGCTATATAAAGATGCAACGATTATCTCAGGACAGGGAGGCATGGAGCGCTACATCAGTCCAGTCAAAGGACTGAAGACTCAAACAACACAGGGATAATATGAACTTCAATTCAATATTGGTACATTCCAGCATTTCATTGCCGAGCATTTCAAACGTTAACCATATTAATGAACCGATTTCGGGAGCTTGCAAACCGAACTCGCTGGATATCCACATGCGCAGATGTGCCTCTAAATAAATAAACAAGATGTTCAGTAAAGAACATATAGCCTACTTTCTCCTAAATGCATGGGTATTGTTATAACTCTTTGTCCTTTTCAAGGAGTATAATTGAATGTTGGTTGTAGTAGCTTGTTGAAATACAACGTGCTATAGGGATATAAAACATGACACTGAGGTGCCTTTTGCTAGTGCTACCTCTGTACCAAATTTCGTTCAATTCGGTTTCACCGTGTTTGAATTGATAAGGGGATTCGATTTGCACACATACTTGGCCACCATCTGCAAACTATTGGGCTGATGATCTAGCAGTTTGGTCAGAATATGCTTCCCACATAAAGATTTGTTGTTGCAAAATTTGGTAGAGACTAGATTATTAGGTTGGTCGTAATTACATTTTAGCCTTTAACATTTGGGTGGCCGCGATTACGTTTCCGTCAAGATGGCGGTGATATAAAACATGACACTGCGGTGGCCTTTTCTAGTGCTACCTCTGTACCAAATTTCGTTCCATTCGGTTTCACCGTGTTCGAATTAATAGGGGGAATCGATTTTCACACAAAGATGGCCGCCATCCGCAAAATATTAGGCTAATGACCTATTAGATTTGACAAAGGATGCTTCCTCCATAAAGGTATGTTGTTGCAAAATTTGGTAGAGATTGGATGATTAGGTTAGTCGTAATTTGATTTAAGCTTTGAACATTTGTGTGGCCGCCATTACGTTTCCGTCAAGATGGCGGCGATATAAAACATGACACTGGGTTGCCCTTTGCTAGTGCTACCTCTGTACCAAATTTCATTCCATTCGGTTTCACAGTGTTCGAATTAATAGGGGTAATCGATTTTGACACAAAGATGGCCGCCATCCGCAAACTATTAGGCTAATGACCTATTTTATTTGTCAAAGAATGCTCCCTCCATAAAGGTATGTTGTTGCAAAATTTGGTAGAGATCGGATGATTAGGTTAATCGTAATTTGATTTAAGCTTTGAACATTTGTGTGGCCCCCATTACGTTTCCGTCAAGATGGCGGCGATATAAAACATGACACTCAGGTGTCCTTTGCTAGTACTACCTTTGTACCAAATTTCGTTCAATTTGCGCTCACCGTGTTCGAATTGATAGGGGGGAACAGACATTCAGAGTACACACACTCGCACACTCACACACACACACACACAGACTCACACACATACATACACACACACAGACAGACACACTTTTTTCGCCCTGTGTTGATCTCATAAGTCTACTTTCATTTTTTGCAAAAATCAAAAGTAGGCTAAAAATTACCGTACGTTAATTCTATTGTTGAATAACTGTACATGTTTTTTCAAACAGCGGTCTTTATTTTAGTCTGTGCGTTTTTACTAAAATAATAATATCGTATGGCCTCTATTGCCGGGTGCAAACTTTGTTATTTGACACACAAAGGGTAGCCTGCATGCCGAATTTCGTTGTTCCTTGAAGCACTATGAAAGTCAAGGAGGTTAGATATCTAAGCTCCTTGAACACTATAGCGCTTTCTAGTAGGGAAATGAGGAACTACTGTATGTGTTGGTGGTAACTCCGGAGATTAATTTTGCCATTATGAACACGGCTACTGAATTGAAATGGGTTCTTTGACATGCCAACATCGTATGACATGGTGTCGTAATTTTTGCCGCCTTTAAAAAAATCACTTACCACGGCCAGGAGCGCACCTGCAAGCTTGGGGTTAGTAGCCGACACGTTGACCACTCACCCACCGTGCGTTTTTACTGATTTCTCATGATTATTTTTAAAAACATGTCATTGAAAATTGTGGGAATAGTGTCTGGTTAACATTAAAGAGGAAATGCCACAAACGTAATGGTAAATCCAAAAGTTCATTATTCTGCAAGGAAGTGGTTGTATCCATTAATGTATTTGTAAATTGAGTGGCTTCCGCCCACTGAAATACATTATCGTGGGTTTGGAGTGCTGCACTGTAGCTATAATTTTCATATATCACTATGCTTAATGGAAGTTGAATATTGAAATAATTAAACCAGTTTCCATTATTTTGATGCAAATGTACGGTTTCATTCATAAAATATACCAATAATTTTATTAATAATGATTACAATGTTTATAATTTGAACATGGAACACATTCGCATTCGCAAGAAAACATTTACAGGAGGTCAGCCACATGACAGTGGATAAAGAATTCTCAGCATTCGCTTATTATAACCGAAGGAACAAGTAGTTCCGCGAAAGATATAATTGCCTCGCAGCTTCGGTGGGGTAGTTAGTAGCATGTTGAGTTTCTATGCCCAAGATGTGGGATCAAACCCGGCCAAAGTCATCGTTTTTTAAGGGCATTAAACATCTCTCAGTATGCCTTTCTTCGGAGGGGAATTAAATCAGGCGGGCCTGTGTCATAGATTTATGGCATGTTAAAGAACCTTCCACTAACTACAATAATTGTGTGAAGCTAAATTTGTAGGTTAGATTTGATTAACGCTCTATTAAGTTCCAACTTTCGGCACCAGGTGCTGGTTGCGGTGGAATCTAGGAGCCAAGTTCACAGCTGGTGTCATTGATGGTAGCATTTCGTAGTAAAACTAGGAACCAATTGAAATTGATCGTCAGCAGTCCGTACCTGAATTACAGATAACACATGCTAATACAGCCATCACAATTAACACCGGTTATCAGACAGATTCTATACATACACAAAGTACACGGGGCTAATGACCGCAGTTGTCGCAGCCCATAAACTGAGGAACCAACCAACCAACAAAATTGCCTGTTAACATAATTATACGGCACACACATCAAAAAAAGTGTTGCATGACACTTGTTTGCCATGACGCAGAGCGTGTGGGCAGGGTACAAAAGAGACGGTATTCTGAAAAGCCCTGCAGACTTTATTCATGTGTGAAAAGAAAATAACAAACAGGAAGACATTTGGCCTGTTAAACAGGGACTGATATGTGTTGCAATCTTGCCATCCTGTGACGTTTCAAAAAGAGACATGGTCACCACGTGCATCCAGCAGGGCTCTTACTAGCCGTGGCGTACCACAGATCAAGTTGTCCAGGTCCTCTTGAGGCAGGCGATCCCCCTCTTCGACGGCGGCATCCATGATCTCTTGGTGGGTTATGGGAGCGAGTGGACGCTGAGCAATAGCACGCTTCAGCACAAACCCAGACATGTTCGATACAGTACATGCCCGGCGATATCGCAGGCCATTCCATTTGTAAAATGGCGGTTTCAACAAGGAAGTTTTGTACTACCACCGCTCGAATTGGTAAGTATAGGCAAACCTTTTTTTGATTTATAGCCTATATTGCACCAGTCTTTTCCATTTAAAAACTCTCCCACCTATGAAATGCTTTCTCATATGATGGACTAAATAGTTATTTGTTAACTGGAGAGGGATTTACAAAATCGAAGCAAAAGTTCAGGCAGAAATTGTTACAACAATTCTCAATTCATCAGTAACCATCTAGGGAAACCATTTGTATGGACCACTTCAAAACAACTAGCTTCGTAATAACTCTTGTTTCACGATCACTGTAACTGTATTTAGAAAAATATGTATATTATTCTGCCTCGCTTGTCAAACTCTCTTGGGGTCAGACAACTAAATAAAATAATAAAATACATGACCTAGGTTGTGATTAAGTATAGAGCAATGCTTTCATAGTCAAAATTCAATGTCCAAACATTATTATTGGTCATTTCAGACAAGAAAAATACAAATATTTTAAATCAGCAATATAAGAGTTTAGTGCTTTTCAGTCGGTCAACACGAATGTACCCAAAAGAGATGGGTTATACCCTAATCCTGAAATAAATTACATGAGATTAATAAAACACTAGGATGACCAGTTTCGATCGTCAAGCGATCATCATCAGATCCATTACACTTAGGCTACAAAATCTATGTTTGAAATACAGGTGAAAATATTTACAATATGTACAATTATTTAGTTGCAGTATTGGTACTGCAACTGTCAGTGTATGCTAAATGCAGTATATATGTTAGGTGAAATGCTAAATGGTGATAGCTATCCGGAGATTGTACTTTTGAGAGATTATATGGTTGTAAACTATGGTTAAACTATAAAATCTTAGGCTAACTACTTATCTGATTGTCTTCCGTACTACAGCTACTCGCAGTTTTCGTGCTCACTGGAACTCACTGTGTGGTCGACTGCGGTGGTTATCATAACGACTGGATTTTCCCTGCCTTCTCCCCCCTGTCCCTACGTGCTGTGGGGAGTGATAGCGATGTGTTTATGTGAGGTGTTGCCAACCTAGATAAGATGTAAGTTATTAAATGAGGTGGGTCTACAAATATTAAAGACCGTGGATTAGCCCTCAACACGCGTGGAGCATAACCCATTCGAACTAAGCGTTGACGGTCTTATGAGGACGTCCCAGCACCTTTAATACTGCCGCGAATATGGGCCTTGGTTTATTGCAGAAGAAAAGTACATCGTACACCTGATCCAGATAACATTTACCTATTAAAAAACCCCTAATTTGCCCCCTTTTTTTATCTAGCTTGGCTGTGTCGCAAAATTGTGTTTCGTTTCCGACAGGGTGTGTTTTTTAGTAGCGTGAAGAGGGGTGAGCTCTCCATGAACGTGTGTTCATTTAGATTGTCGGGATTGTTTCGTTTGGCTAGGTGTATCTCGATTGCTTCCTTTATGTCAAGAGCTCTGCCTTTCGATTCGTGATGGATTATTTTAAGGTCCGACTCTATGTTGGTAAAGCTGTGCCCTGCGTCACACATATGTTCGCACACGGCTGAATGTGTTCCGTATCTTATCGCATTCCTATGTTCATTATAACGTGTGT
This sequence comes from Meconema thalassinum, assembly GCA_946902985.2. Classification (NCBI taxonomy): domain Eukaryota; kingdom Metazoa; phylum Arthropoda; class Insecta; order Orthoptera; family Tettigoniidae; genus Meconema; species Meconema thalassinum. The sequence continues at coordinate 154,487,415 of OX336390.1, read as the reverse complement.
CTACTCGCCTTCCACTCTGCCCGATGTAATTAGCTTGACAATCGGTGTCTTGGCACGTTATAGAATATTCCCCTGACCTTGAATACGGGTCACGTTTATTTAGATTACTATTTAGGAGGTGCCTAGCGGTTGTGTTTTTCGTCGTGAAAGCAATCTTTATGCCTTGTTTTTTGAATAGGTTAGTGATTTTATATGTATTCGCATTCACATAGTTGAAACGCGCAAATTTTTTCTCATTACTGTCCGGTTTGGGAATCGTTTTATCTTTATTTTTATGTTTGGCTATAATTTGATTTATTTTGCTTGGCGAGAAGTTGTTTTCCTTTGCTATTTGCATAATAGTTCTTATTTCCTTATTATAGTTGTCTTTTGACATGGGTATGTTTAAAGCCCTGTGCACCATTGAATTGAAACCCGCTAGTTTGTGCGTACTGGGGTGATTAGACTGATTGTCGATTGCATGCGAGGTTTGTGTTGCTTTCCGGAATATGGAATATGAAAGGTCGTTGTCTTTACGTTCAATAGTTATATCGAGATAATTTATTTTCCGGTCTATTTCGGATTCCTTAGTGAATTTGATAGAGTGGTGAAGGCTATTAATGGATTGGAGAATTGTTTCTTCGCTTGTTAGTTCAGTATCGTAGATGCAAATTACATCATCTACGTATCTTTTCCATATTACTATTCCCTTTGTTGAAGTCTTTTCTAAGAACGCATTTTCTAGTGCATTGATGAAGATGTCAGCGATTAACCCACTTAGTGGCGATCCCATTGCTAGGCCTTCTCTCTGTGTGTATATTTTATTGTCGAATTGAAACACGTTTTGGGTGAGAACGACCCTCAGTAATCTCACAATCTCTTCAATTTCTTTTACCGAATTGTTGGATTTTAAGTTGTTTTCGATAGTGTTGATTGCTTCAATAATCGGAATATTGGTGTACATGTTAGTTACGTCGAAGGATACTAGCCTGAAGCTAGGTTTCATTTGTAGGGTGTTCAATGCTGTTACTAGTTCTGTTGTGTTCTTTACAGAGTTGTTTTTGTCGTTGGAAAGACGGCATTTTAAGATTTTTAGTAACTCTTTGCTGATTTTGTAATTAGGGGCATTCCTACAATTGACTATTGGTCTCATTGGGCATTCCTTTTTGTGTATTTTTGGTTGTCCCCTCAATGACGGTATTTTCGGGTTCATGTTTATTAGTTTTGATTTTTCGGCTTTGGTCAGTATGTATTCTGTTTCTTTTAGCGCACTTTTTATTTGTTTTTGGAATTTGTTGGTGGGGTCTTTTGTTAATTCCTTGATTTCGTTGTTGTTTAGGAATTCGACTGTTTTTTCAATGTATTCTGTTTTGTTGAAAATTACTGTAGTGTTTCCCTTATCTGCTTTTGTGATGATTAAGTCATGTTCTTTTATTTTTTGTTTCAACGACTTTATTTCTTTGAGTTGTTTGTTGTTTTGAATGTTATTGCTATCGCCCTCTCGTTTGAGGATTTTTTTTTGGCTTCGTTGGTGGCGAGATTTTTGGATAATTCCCTGTCTTGTGCTGGGAGCTTGTGACTGGCTATCTCAATATCTGTGATTAACTGTTTTATATTGTGGTTCGTGTGTGCGTCTGTGCAGTTGTATTTCAAACCTTTGTCTAACATATTCATTTCACCTTGAGAAAAGGTTACGTTCTTTCTGTTGTTTACTCTGATGTGGAAATTGAATTCATTGTTATTCGTGTGTTTTTCGTTAGATTGATGGTTCTGTGTTTCTCCAAGTTTTCTTAATTTATTTTCTAGCGTTTCATGCTTCCTCGTTGCTCTGATTTTGATGGTGTCATGTAGGTGCTCGGTGAAGCTGTCCCATTGGACTGCGTGCCAGAAATTTCTAACTTGCAATTGAATGTCGTATAAATGTTGGTTAATTTTTTGCTTTCTTATGTATGCAAATCTTAATTCGTTTTTTATCCAAAGCGCTTTGGCTTGTTTGGTTGAAATGATCGAGGCTGGTGTGTTCGGTACGGTTTTAATTGGTACGTATTTAGGGAGTGAAGTTTAGTTCTATACATTTTTTGTTGAACCAAATTGACTTGTCTAAATTCATGAGTTTAAGCCTGAGTGATTTGAATTTCTTGGCTTCACGATTTGCCTGACTAGCCGTGAACATTGTGGTGTTTGAAGCCATATTTTTAGTGTTGCCTTAGTAAACAAGAGTTTAGTGCTTTTCAGTCGGTCAACACGAATGTACCCAAAAGAGATGAGTTATGCCCTAATCCTGAAATAAATTACATGAGATTAATAAAACACTAAAGTACAATCTCCGGATAGCTATCACCATTTAGCATTTCACCTAACATATATACTGCATTTAGCATACACTGACAGTTGCAGTACCAATACTGCAACTAAATAATTGTACATATTGTAAATATTTTCACCTGTATTTCAAACATAGATTTTGTAGCCTAAGTGTAATGGATCTGATGATGATCGCTTGACGATCGAAACTGGTCATCCTAGTGTTTTATTAATCTCATGTAATTTATTTCAGGATTAGGGCATAACCCATCTCTTTTGGGTACATTCGTGTTGACCGACTGAAAAGCACTAAACTCTTGTTTACTAAGGCAACACTGAAAATATGGCTTCAAACACCACAATGTTCACGGCTAGTCAGGCAAATCGTGAAGCCAAGAAATTCAAATCACTCAGGCTTAAACTCATGAATTTAGACAAGTCAATTTGGTTCAACAAAAAATGTATAGAACTAAACCTCACCCCTAAATACGTACCAATTAATTCCGTACCGAACACACCAGCCTCGATCATTTCAACCAAACAAGCCAAAGCGCTTTTAATAAAAAACGAATTAAGATTTGCATACATAATAAAGCAAAAAAATTACCAACAATTATACGACATTCAGTTGCAACTAAGTAATTTCTGGCACGCAGCCCAATGGGACAGCTTCACCGAGCACCTACATGACACCATCAAAATCAGAGCAACGAGGAAGCATGAAACGCTAGAAAATAAATTAAGAAAACTAGGAGAAACACAGAACCATCAATCTAACGAACAACACACGAATAACAATAAATTCAATTTCCACAGCAGAGTAAACAACAGAAAGAACGTTACCTTTTCTCAAGGTGAAATGAATATGTTAGACAAAGGTTTGAAATACAACTGCACAGACGCACACACGAACCACAATATAAAACAGTTAATCACAGATATTGAGATAGCCAGTCACAAGCTCCCAGCAGAAGACAGGGAATTAACCAAAAATTTCGCCTCCAACGAAGCCAAAAAAAATCCTCAAACGAGAGGGCGATAGCAATAACATTCAAAACAACAAACAACTCAAAGAAATAAAGTCGTTGAAACAAAAAATAAAAGAACATGACTTAATCATCACAAAAGCAGATAAGGGAAACACTACAGTAATTTTGAACAAAACAGAATACATTGAAAAAACAGTCGAATTCCTAAACAACAACGAAATCAAGGAATTAACAAAAGACCCCACCAACAAATTCCAAAAACAAATAAAAAGTGCGCTAAAAGAAACAGAATACATACTGACCAAAGCCGAAAAATCAAAACTAATAAACATGAACCCGAAAATACCGTCATTGAGGGGACAACCAAAAATACACAAAAGGAACGCCCAATGAGACCAATAGTCATTTGTAGGAATACCCCTAATTACAAAATCAGCAAAGAGTTACTAAAAATCTTAAAATGCCGTCTTTCCAACGACAAAAACAACTCTGTAAAGAACACAACAGAACTAGTAACAGCATTGAACACCCTACAAATGAAACCTAGCTTCAGCCTAGTATCCTTCGACGTAACTAACATGTACACCAATATTCCGATTATTGATGCAATCAACACTATCGAAAACAACTTAAAATCCAACAATTCGGTAAAAGAAATTGAAGAGATTGTGAGATTACTGAGGGTCGTTCTCACCCAAAACGTGTTTCAATTCGACAATAAAATATACACACAGAGAGAAGGCCTATCAATGGGATCGCCACTAAGTGGGTTAATAGCTAACATCTTCATCAATGCACTAGAAAATGCGTTCTTAGAAAAGACTTCAACAAAGGGAATAGTAATATGGAAAAGATACGTAGATGATTTAATTTGCATCTACGATACTGAACTAACAAGCGAAGAAACAATTCTCCAATCCATTTATAGCCTTCACCACTCTATCAAATTCACTAAGGAATCCGAAATAGACCGGAAACTAAATTATCTTGATATAACTATTGAACGTAAAGACAACGACCTTTCATATTCCATATTCCAGAAAGCAACACAAACCTCGCATGCAATCGACAATCAGTCTAATCACCCCAGTACGCACAAACTAGCGGGTTTCAATTCAATGGTGCACAGGGCTTTAAACATACCCATGTCAAAAGACAACTATAATAAGGAAATAAGAACTATTATGCAAATAGCAAAGGAAAACAACTTCTCGCCAAGCAAAATAAATCAAATTATAGCCAAACATAAAAATAACGATAAAACGATTCCCAAACCGGACAGTAATGAGAAAAAATTTTCTCGTTTCAACTATGTGAATGCGAATACATATAAAATCACTAACCTATTCAAAAAACCAGGCATAAAGATAGCTTTCACGACGAAAAACACAACCGCTAGGCACCTCCTAAATAGTAATCTAAATAAACGTGACCCATATTCAAGGTCAGGGGAATATTCTATAACGTGCCAAGACACCGATTGTCAAGCTAATTACATCGGGCAGAGTGGAAGGCGAGTAGACACACGTTATAATGAACATAGGAATGCGATAAGATACGGAACACATTCAGCCGTGTGCGAACATATGTGTGACGCAGGGCACAGCTTTACCAACATAGAGTCGGACCTTAAAATAATCCATCACGAATCGAAAGGCAGAGCTCTTGACATAAAGGAAGCAATCGATATACACCTAGCCAAAACGAAACAATCCCAACAATCTAAATGAACACACGTTCATGGAGTGTTCACCCCTCTTCACGCTACTAAAAAACACACCCTGTCGGAAACAAAACACAATTTAGCGACACAGCCAAGCTAGATAAAAAAGGGGGCAAATTAGGGTTTTTTTAATAGGTAAATGTTATCTGGATCAGGTGTACGATGTACTTTTCTTCTGCAATAAACCAAGGCCCATATTCGCGGCAGTATTAAAGGTGCCGGGAGGTCCTCATCAGACCGTCAACGCTTAGTTCGAATGGGTTATGCTCCACGCGTGGCGAGGGCTAATCCACGGTCTTTAATAGTTGTAGACCCACCTCATTCAATAACATACATCTTATCTAGGCTGGCAACACCTCACATAAACACATCGCTATCACTCCCCACAGCACGTAGGGACAGGGGGGAGAAGGCAGGGAAAAACCAGTCGTTAAGATAACCACCGCAGTCGACCGCACAGTGAGTTCCAGTGAGCACGAAAACTGCGAGTAGCTGTAGTACGGAAGACAATCAGATAAGTAGTTAGCCTAAAATTTTATAGTTTAACCGTAGTTTACAACCCTATAATCTCTCTAAAGTACAATCTCCGGATAGCTATCACCATTTAGCATTTCACCTAACATATATACTGCATTTAGCATACACTGACAGTTGCAGTACCAATACTGCAACTAAATAATTGTACATATTGTAAATATTTTCACCTGTATTTCAAACATAGATTTTGTAGCCTAAGTGTAATGGATCTGATGATGATCGCTTGACGATCAAAACTGGTCATCCTAGTGTTTTATTAATCTCATGTAATTTATTTCAGGATTAGGGCATAACCCATCTCTTTTAGGTACATTCGTGTTGACCGACTGGAAAGCACTAAACTCTTGTTTGCTAAGGCAACACTGAAAATATGGCTTCAGACACCACAATCAGCAATATGTTATTTCTACGGTACTATTAATAGCGTCGTCTGCATGCTGCCTAGTCAAAGCGACCAAGCAGCCACCAGCCTTCCATTTTCACTCGCTGACTCCCTGTTAAACTGATTATTTACCAACATCTTATAGTGTGACCTTCCAAGAGTATCCTCTGCTAAGTACAATCCAACCGGAGAGTAGACGGTGCCAGATTTCATTTGTAAGTAGAGATGGGGTCGATTCGTACATTAGCCTTCATAAAAGTGATTTTTGGGGTTTCTCACTTCCACTTTAGATTGATGCCGGGATGGAATCTAAATTAAGGACACGGCTGCCTCGTACCAAAATATGAACCTCAGTTACAAATGCACATACCAGTGCAACCGTAAGGATGACAAAGATCAATAGACATCTGTTATTCCTGTGATCACTGTGCAAATTATCAACGTATACTTTTTTGAAAAGAGAGTTGACCTACTGAAATAAGTAAAAATTGATCTAGCGGCATGACCTTACTTCAATCAATGACAACAACAACAACAACTTCTGCAACACGTGTCCCCACCTTCTGGACTGGCTCATAATAGAGTTTCCTCTAACGTGTTCACTCTTAACTTACCATATTAATGTTGTTGTTGATTCTTTAGAAGTTTGCGGCATTTTGTCCTTATATCCCAAGTATTTGTGTGTGTATGTGTGTGTGTGTGTGACATTTTTCTGATAACCTATGTTATTGTGATGACTGAATTAGTGTGCGAATTTGTAATTCAGATGAGGGTTGGGATGGAGGCGGCCGTGCCTTTAAATTAGGAACCTTCCCGGCATTTTCTTGGAGTCTCAGTAAGAAACCACGGAAAAGCACTTCCAAGATGACTGAGGCAAAATTCGCACCCGGCTATTCTCAATTTTGGCTCACCAGGCAGAGTGTACCCCTTTCCTGCCCTCAAACCAGAACTACGTATATTTTGTATATTTCATGGCAGAGCTAGGAATCTAATCAAGGTCTCCGTGGTGACAGCCAAGAATGCTAGCCACTACGCAAAGAGACGGTTACTTTATATAACTCTAGAGATTATGTTTCTGTCACATCAGTAACGGGCAGATGATATCGTTGTTCCGGCCCTTAAAACAACAATAACTAACTAACAAACTAATACATCAATAAGATTGTTCATACACCCCCATCTTATAAAGAACTCTAACAGTCTGTAAAATACTCTTTATGGTTATACTTGGTAAATATACGAATACAATAAACTTGAACTGTTTCATTTTGATTCGACTGCTATTATTTCATTTTGTGTATATTTTTGGCTAGTAGTTCCGTGAAGAACTGTCTGTTAGGTAATCAGCCCGAAGGCTGGTTGGATCCTCAAAAAGTACCGCCGTTACGTTATGTGAGTAGATACCCACAAAAACCCAAGGCAGCGCTATTTTGAGGCGTTCTAGGCAAGAAGAGGAGTGAGGTAGTTTGCCATTGCTTTCCTCACTGAGTCAGAACAGTAGTCCTAACCCTATGAGTTGAACCTTTCACAGCATTCACAGGCACTGACTGTGCCCCGAATGCCATTACTAAGCACCACCCATACCTCAGTAGCTTCCATATAATCACAGCCATGAGTGAGACTGAGACATCGGTGAAAAGCCACCTTTTACTCTAGCCTGTGCCAACTGACAAATGCAAAAGTACTGTATTCATCAAGAGATGGCGAACAGGTCATGTGAAGAACTATACAGCCTATTTTCATATATCCTACTCATGTTAATTGCCACTATCAACATACACAATTTCAGTTTGATTGTTGTAATAGATTCGTAGATATAGAGAGCCATCTCAATATTTTAGATGATCGCCATGTTGGATTTTATGTATGAACTATTATATGAAGATTATTGCGTACGTGTGGTATTAAAACTTCAATCGCATGATTAGGACACTAGAAGTAAAAACGAGATTTTGAAATCTCGCGAAACTGCCATCTTGTGGTTATGAAAACAATTGAAAATGATGAACCAATGTCTTTACAATGAGTTTTATGACCATGACATAATTTCATCAATTGACATGTGGCACACTGTCGAATGGAAGGTATTTTTGCCATGGTTAATTGCTTGTGACGGGAAAAATGGCTGCATGGTTGTAGTTCACTCAATACAGGGTCAGTAGTCCACTCGGCAGGCGCCTTTTCCCAAATTTCTTTCAAAGCGTTGGCAGCAACATAAAAACGAAATGATTTAGGCAGTGCTAATAATTCATGTTGAGTAAAGCTAATAAGTTTTTTCTTGTACACAAAGAACTTTCCAATGGCCTTGTCGATTGTAGTGGCGTCCATGTTTATAACGATGATGTTATCACCTCGCGTGTACAACTCTCACTGCTATCATTGGACGATAATTCTTTCAGTTTTAATTTTATTCAACAACGCCCTACTTGCATTGGTGGTGAGCCAGTGATACAATTGCCACGCATGCGTTGAGGTTTTATTTTCAATATTGTCGCTAGGACAAGTATCCATAAGCGTTTGCAGGGATGGGCAACCCAAATCTAAAAGGTCAATACATTGACAGTGAGAGGATAAAAATGGTTGGAGCCACTGGGGTTTTTCACTCCCTTTAACACATAACACATTGACCGAGGACAAATGGGCTTTCATTACTATGTCAAGATACTTGTAGGAAATATCACCCTCTTTCCATACAAATGCAGATGACTTTCAATCCTTTGGTTCTGCTTTTAACTTTTTCACTGAGCAACCCTATGTTGATTGTGTGTCAATGCACTTTCCTAAGGTTAGTTCAGATGGAGGTGTTGATCCTCGCATGAGTGGATGTCTGCGGGAGTGATATCCTGTTCCACATAATACTGCTTGCTTTGACAATAAAATGGGAGCATGCGGGAGTGATATCCTGTCCCATAGTAATAACAGTGCTTCAAATGTTTATCCAATTCCTAAGAATTCCAATGAAATACACCAATATAAGATCAATGTTTTATTATAAATGTAATGACGTCACGTCTAACCTCATGCCGATTTTTATGACGGCTAGTATTTAATTCATGTTCAGTCTTGCATATCCTCTCATTAAATAATATTATCATGAAAATCATAAGGAGATATCCGAGGCTACCTTTGATAAAACCGATAATTATTATTATTATTGTTACTATTTTTACCTTGAGATAAATATTTGCTGGTAAAGTTAATTGTCAAGATAATGCAATTTGACAGGCCGCGTTAATAAGTGTCATTCTGAATTATGTGTTTCCAACGTAATAGTGAAACGCGTATGTGAAACAACCTCAATATGTTGTATATAATCAATGTAAATATGTGAATTAATATAGGATTATAATATAAACTGAAACCAAATAGGTTAAATTTAAATATTTCTTTACGTGTCGTGAGTGATTATGCAATCTCGCATGTATAGTTTAAAGGAGCAATATGTGGGTTTTCAAACATAGTCAAACCAACGGACATTCAAGAAGAGACTATGATTTATTTTCAGAGATGCATAATAACAATAGGAAGTGATCATTATTTTTTCTTGCTATTGCCAGCAGGCAATGTTTGGTGAATAAATACTAGGTGAATTGGTTTTATCTTAACATGTGTTTTCACTTTCTGTTATGTGTTGTGAAATCTTTCCATATCCTTTAAGGGGAGCATGGGTGCAGTGTGCAGTAATTATATAGCCCAGCCCAGGACGCCCTGAGATAGATCTCGTGCTGACACTGTGTTCATGCTGGCTCGCATGTGGTCATAAATCATAGGGAGGTTTAAACACCAAATGAATGGGGTTAGACACCCAAAACGTACTACAATCAATAAAAGCTACTTCCTTAAAAATACATTTTTATCTGAAATTTAGATAGGCTAAAAATATCAATAGCACCTAGCAGGTACATGTACCTTGCAAAGTTTGATAATCACCGTAAAAAACAACGAAAAAAGTAATCCTACATTATTAATGAAGATTAACTGAGTGTATCCTTCTCCGTATTTTCGATTTGAATTTGAAGTTCATCAAATTAAGATCCTATTTTCATTGGAGACAGCGGCCATACTGAGTGAGATTTCCCCGAGATATGTCCACATTCTATTGAGAGAATACCGGGCTATTACTTCTTTATAATGTGTCTCGGGGAACATTCCCTATTCCAGGCCCTCTCAATTAAATATTGCCGGAGGTCACATATTACGATTGTTTAAGGTATACTGCACGCCACCAGGCTATATTACTATCAAAATGAAATAGCAAAGCAACGTTGACACACTTCGCTGGAAAACATAGCAACTGTGGGCTTACCGATCTAAAACCGACTACAATACTCCGATCCTTATCAGTGAACCAGAGAGTGTCGATGAAAAATCGATCTAGCCTATGCAGCCGCGCAACGAGGTTCAAATCGTTCACGATCCATGTGAGCACAGCACCTTCAAAGTGTATTTATTTACGATTAGCAAGATACAGGTACGTTTCTACACTGCCGTTTAGGCAAATTGTTTGCGGTTGTCTAATGAATTATCTAACGTAATCCATCTTTACAGAAGCGCTAATTCGAAAACAAAAATGGGTCTAACTTGTAAGAGTTACTTTAAGAATAATTTTCCTCGAATTGTTCTAACTTAAGTCTTCTCGCGTTTCATGCAGAGACGCAGAAATATCTCTCGGTGGGCCGCATGTTTCCAACGGGCCGCCTATTGAGAAGGCTTCGCCCACGTAATTACAGTTGTACACACATACACTGAAGATCAAATATGTCCCAACCCCCAAATTGAATCATCAACAAAGAACAAGGAACTGTAATGGTTTGTGAATATTAGAGGGCAGTATTGAAACATTAGTGTAGTGCATACGACACACAGTTTAAATCTACACACTAATTTGCACGTATTTGTACGTATTCCATCCATCCGCTCGTAAGATGTGTCCAAACCACTGTAGTCGCCTCTGTCCCAATATTCGTCCAATGTGTGGCTTTCCAAACCTCTGGTACAGGTCTTCTATCTTCCTTTATTCTTTTCCAATTACCTTCCATGTTATTGTAGACGGGTCTATATATATTTCGCAAATACCTTTCTTTCAAACGCACATATTGAATCTTCTGTCGTTACTGATGTCGCCCATGATTCACAACCGTATAAAAGTGCCATGTACAGCTGATGGACTTTGTTCTTCTGAGATATCAGACGAGATTTGAAGAGATTGTTCAGACTAAATAACACACGATTAGCACTTGTTATGCGTTGATGTACTTATTTCGTCACTTCACTTTGGTTGGTTAATGTTGAGTCCAGGTACTTGAACTCATCAACTCGTTCGAAGGTATGTCCGTCTACAACAATGTAAGGAGGGAGAACTCGACGACGTGATACTCCAAGATACTTAGTTTTGTCCTCGTTCACCTCCAGTCCAATTATCTCTGCATTTTGGAGGAATCGGGAAGTATCAGCGCACATTTGCTCTAGAGTGTCACCAAGGATCACAACATCGTCAACAAATGCTAGAATTGTATCTGCTTCCACCATCTCCACTTCTCTGGTTCGGCAAGTGTCACAGCTTATTTTTCCAAGGCCAAGTTGAATAATATTGGCGCCAATGGATCTCCTTGTCTCAATCCATTTTGGATAGTGAAAGGTGGTGATAGTTGATTGCCAAAACGTACTTTAGAAGTTGCCTGAGATTAGCAAGCTGCAATTGACGGATGTATTTTGATGGAATGCCAAGTTCCCCTAACGTTTCCCATAATGCGACGCGGTCAATGCTGCCATAAGCTTGCCAAAAATCGATGAAGATGAGGTGTAGTTCTCGATCGAACTCATATACTTTTTCTATCAGCTGCCTCAAAGTAAATATGTCGTCGATGGTAGAACGTCCAGGCATGAACTCACATTGATATGTGCCTACAATTCCTTCAGCCAGTGGTTTCATTCGGTTTAACAGCAGAGTTGTAAAGACTTTGTATCCAATTTCAAGAAGTGAAATTCCTCGGTAGTTGGATACTTTGGTAGCATCACCCTTCTTGAAGATGGGACATACAATTGCTCCCTTCCATTCTTCAGGAATTACTTCTGCTGCCCAGATGGTGGATATAAATCGTTTCAATGCATCCATCAGTGCTTGCCCTCCCATGCGTAGCATCTCAGCTGTGATACCATTAACTCCTGGGGCCTTGTTGTTCATGAGTAGTTTTAGTGCAACACTGATTTCTTCTTCTGATGGTTCAGGGACTTCTACTACTTCTACTCTGTCAAAAAAAGGCTCCTGCCTGAGATGTCACCGTCAGTGGAAAGTCCCGATTCAATAGGTTTTCAAAATGTTTTTTAAATAGGTTTGCCAGCTCTTCTGGCGGTACCAATTCACCTGTCTCATTCGTTAGAACCAAAGTACGTTGTCGGTACACAGCTCTGGCAAATATTGAGACTTGGAAAAAAGAGCGTGATGACTTTGCTTTTCTACTGCCTTCAAGAGTCCTTTATGGTGTTCCCGTTTCTTCTTTCTTATGAATTTGTCCGTGTTACGCCTCGCTTCACAGTAGGCTACCCTTGCTTCTTCCGCGAGATTTTCTAACCACTGTATTCTCTTCGCTGATCTCATCCCGACAGATTCTCGACATTCTCCATCAAACCAAGATTTACTTCCGTCTTTTGGCTGGCAAGAAAGTTCTTCTTTCGCACTCTGTGACACTGCATTCCTCAACACCAACCATGTGTCTTCCACGTTGGTAGGGTTCTCCGATACTGTGAGATTGTCTGCAATTTTATCTTGATAGCGTTGTCTCTAGCTCGTTAATTGATGCACGCCACCGAACAACGCTGTATTGCACATTTCTTGGCTAATTGAGTTTATGGCCGAACAATGACGTATGAGGCATTCTCCGCGTGCTGACGTGGAAAACAAGGCCAAATAACATTTTGATACACCTCGTTGCTAGGCTATAAGTTTGGCGCCAGGCGGAACAACGCTGTACAGCACAATGGTGTGTACACCATGGCGAGCGAGGGAGATGTTGTGTTGAGTCCTAGTAGTGTAAATCGATTGAACAGATCAAGAAAGTGCAAAGTAAAAGTGAGTGAGTGAGTGGAAGGTTATTAATCGCAAGAAGTTGAGGAATCAGGGAAGAGCGTATATAAGTCAATGTGGGAAGAATATCCCTGCTAAATAGCCTCCAATCCAGGTAAATGGAACAACGCTGTAATAACAGTCGCATATAGCGTTATTCCACCATATTGAGATATCCAACCAGGCTTTGGATTGGCATTATTACATTTTCAGGCTGAATATGGTCTGTTAATCACCAATAATTATGTTGAATTGCTTTAAAGTCGAAAATAAATGTACAAAGGTGTGCAAATTATTAGACTTGACAGCAGTTTTCCAAAATTCCATTTATTCTTTTCACGGTTTCATGCACTAAATATGTTTGCAAGGGGTTGGATTTACTTCAAATGTTTAACCAAGGGTCTTAATTATATTTTCTTTTAAGAAACTCAAGTAAAATGATTGTCTGGAATTTCCACTAACAGAGGATATTTGCTAATGCAAAATGCCCCACGTATTGTTTTGATTACTTCACTCCACTTTTAGTGTGAATTTAGAGCAGAGAGATTTGGTGTCATTTTATACCGAAAATCCACTCTTGAATTATTCAAAGATTTATTTACCATGTATTGAAATAACCTGACTTACAGGGTCCATTCCAAAGTCAATGAAAAGTAGAAAACCGTCCCAGCCCAGGTATCATTCGGAATCTCCTATTCTGAATGTTTTCATACATAATTCCTTATGGGAAAATATGAAAGTCCACGGGGGAGAAAACATTACTAAGTAGGGTAACAAAATATGCCAGCAGTTCGTCAATAAAATGATTTCGAAAAAGAAATTGCGACTGGTATAAAATTCTTCATTTTATTGTAATAACTAGCAGTAGTGCCCGGCTTTGCCCGGTGAATTTATTTGTTTTACAGAACTGGAGCGCTCAAGGATACGGATCGGAATAAATGAAAGTAAATTTGAAAGCACCTTCCCTTAGTGCAGCTGATAACCTCAGTGTACTGCACGAACACCATCGCCCTTATACGGAGGCATACTATTGTCCTGATGATAACTGTTTTAAGGGGCCAAATAAATATTTTTACGCTAATTACTCCCCGTGACTGCAATTTATAAGCAGCTCGCAATTCTGCAACAGAACATTGGTAGGGGCGAAGTGATGCGGCCCGCATTACATGGCAACAATAGACTTCGGTATTATTGAAGCCGTTCTGGAGCGCTTGTTCTTCCGACTTACTGAACAAAAATCAATCTTTAAGGTTACCTGAGAGGTGTAGCCTAATGCTACATAGCCTAAACTATTCCTCTTGAATCAGGCTACCATACAGTATACAAAAATATTTTTTCCAATCCGACTGGTAGTTCCAGCGCGTTTAAACACATAAACAAACACACAAGCTCTTCAGCTTTATTATATTAGTATAGATTTGCAGACCTCTGTATATGCGATGAAGAAATGTATTTCTTTGTTCCTGAACATTTTGATAATAATGTCACATACAGCGTTGTTCGGTGGCGTGCTTTAATTTGATAATGCTGTGATGTGGCAAATCCACCACATTGGGTTGCTTCAAAGACCTTTGCAATAATAGGGCGTATCTCAATTCGAAATAAAGAGATGGTTGATTCGTTCCTTAGCTTAGGGGCAGCGACAACGCGGTCATGTAGCCCCGTGTACTTTGGGTGTGTGTAGAATCTGTCTGACAACTGGTGTTAATTGTGATGGCTGTATTAGTCTGTGTTAACTGTGTTTAATTCAAGTAAGGACTGCAGACAATTTCAAGAATTACCTACTTTTGCTTCCAAATGCTAATTCTTAATTCACAATATAACTTCTGCCTAACACAAGAGGCGTGCGCAGCGCAATGCTGCTTGACTTATGTGCGGACGGCACTCTGTATCACGGTATCCCCATCATCGTCCCGCAAGGCTCCAGCTACTATAAACAACAAACGCTTGCGCTGCTAAGTTCAGCGGCAGTCGTTTCTTGATAGACTAATACCAGGAGATGGAAGAACCGGCTCTCAGTTACAAGTTTGAACGAAATCTGGTTGAAACAATTCGTTTGTCTGTAGTATTGTTTGATACCGTACAAAAGTGGTCATTCATTTCCGAGCAGCCTCAAACGTAGGTGGTATCTCTCAATTTGTATTGAATGTGTATAGGCTATGCCATTTCTAGCGTTGCCTTCGTAATCTTCTAACATGATTGTTATATAAATCGGTCAACACCAATGTTTCTAATTATATTGAGTGGGGAATAACACTTATCTCATCACCCCGATACCAGTAAAAAATTAAATGAATTATTTATACACGTATTAATTATTATACACTTATCGAACAAACGGAAGAAGGGGATAATTGTATAATTGTATTATGTTTCATTCGTCAAGCGAACATCATCAGTTCATGATCACTTAGACCTTAGGTCCTGTGACATACATAAAACATATATGAACAACAATATTTACTGTGCCAGTTGCACTGACACACGTCATACACACTCCGGTTATACTTCGTGGACAACAACATATTTGATATCAATCGTCTCTGCACCTACAGAATGAGTAATTAACGAAATTGTGGAAGAGAACTCTATCTGTAATGAGAAATGATCTGTAACGGAACAATGTAATATTATAATTAATTGTATTCTTTCGCCTTGGTTTGAGTGTCCCGATATTAACTGAGCCGATGATGACGGCCGTATTGGGATAGGTCAAACATTTAGGCGGTGCGGTTACATATCTTTATCTTTAGGGGATTTTTGATTGTCAACAGTTTTTATTTTATTATTGATATTTCTGTGATGTAAA
Source organism: Meconema thalassinum (assembly GCA_946902985.2). Lineage (NCBI taxonomy): Eukaryota > Metazoa > Arthropoda > Insecta > Orthoptera > Tettigoniidae > Meconema > Meconema thalassinum. Next base: position 154,471,629 of record OX336390.1, on the reverse strand, counting down.
ATCTTGTTCTTCGATTGCAGTAGATTGTGAATGGGAAGTCTAGAAGAAGTAATATGATTAAAATGTATGTCCCGATATGTTATCTTTCCTCGTCCATTCTTATACATATTGAGAGTTGTTTTGAGATGTTTCACTACGTAAATGGAAATTATATTAGAGTTCGATCATGTAACCGCACATCGTTCGAGGGCAAAAATAAGGAACACGGATTTTGTGTGTACCGGTATGTTCATATTGTTATATGGATTTTCAATATTAAATTTCCTGTGGTTCTAAAAATTATTACTATCGTTGAAGTGAGTGTTTATTTGGTTAAAGGTAGGTTTTGTAATATCACCCGTACGTGCGGTGGAGAGGTGACCCGGTTCTGCGCGCAGGGTTCTCTTCTACTTAACGAGCTAGACTCCATGTCCTTTGCCCTAAAGAAACTATAGTGTTGAATAACGATCGGTATTTTTAGGGAAAGGGGCGCTGATCCGTTTGAGATTACCTGGGTTTATCTAGGGGTTTCGGCCGGGACATTATTTAGCTATCAAAAATTCATAACTCTGTGTTGCTGTTGACTCCTTAGGGGTTTTCCTACACTATGGTCATAGACCCCCGTGTACTTGGATGTGTGTGTAATCGGTGTTATAACTCGTCTCGTTATGACTGTTTTATTGTGCGTTCGTTTGTAACTGAGGAGGCTAGGTAAGAAACGGCTGACTGTAATTATGGTGTACTTCCGGCATTTCCCTGGAGTAGAATTGGGAAACCACGGAAAATAACCAATAGGATGATTGAGGTTGAAATCGAACCCACCTTTTCTCAGTTCTGCTTCAAGAGGCTGAGTGCACCCCGTTCCAGCTTTCAGACCAAAATTCAGTTCCTTGGCAGAGATGAGAATTGAATTCGAACCCCATCGTGACAACCAAGAGTGTTAGTCACTACACCAGGTAGTGGACTCCCGCTATTTGTCTTCACTAACATAATGGTGTAATGATGAGCGATCTCACAATGCTTAGCCACATTGAGACCAGACATATATGTAGTGACAGGCGGTCCTTTCATTAAATAGCCACGTCCTACTGTCAGCGTGCATTATGTAAATTGGACAATCGATCCGTAGTTCAGGTCAGAATATACAAAGTGAAACCCCCAACGTGAGACTCTACGCTTAGGAACCACCTAGAACGCTGATGGTAGAACATTTTAACTTGCTTTACTAAAAGCCTTGGGAGATTGCTCGCGCTGCTGCTGGCGAAAAGAGAGACAGTGTGTGTGTGCACGCGTGCTCGTACTCTGCCAGGAGATTACAGAGTGGATTGCAGTGCGAGTATGGACCGCAATGCCACTTGATGAAATTACTAGTGCTTTTTAACGAAATTACATCTGCTTATAATTTAATATTGCTTGCATCCGAAAATCGTAAATCTGTGTAGGTAATGGAAGTCTGAGAGAGCATGGGTTGACATAGCCAATACTTAAAATAACGCACTGATTCTGGATGAATGGATATAACCGACGGGGGATTGATTATATTCAAGTATCAAAGGAAACCTTATGTATGGTTCAATTCTCTTCTGAGGCTTTCGGTAATGTTAAGTCTACTATATCATGCTGCCAAAGATTATTCAAACAGAATTATCTTTCAGCGGCAAGTAAAGCAAGGGCATTCTGATCCTTGATACTGCATACAATATTGTTTATTAAATCTAAAAAAGAGATGCTGTTATTTTTCTGGGTAAAGTTTAGAACGGTTTGAAGGTATTTACAAAACCATTTGTTTTCATTAATTTAAGGGTCTTGCGATATCACAGTCATATCACTCTGTGTGTTTGAAGGTATCTGATAACCTTCGTCATTGTGATAGGTCTTTTGGGTGTATAGTTTCAATTGTGGCTGAGATTTCGGTAGAAGGTTATCGTGGCTTTAATTTAGGTACCATCCCGGTATTTGCCTTCAGCAAATGTGCGAAACCGCTGAAAACTTCCTTTAGAATGTCTGGCTCAGTTATGCCTTGTGAGGCCAAACCGAATAAAATTTCTTGGGAGAGCCGGGAATCAAACTCAGACGCCCACAGTGACAGCCTAAAATGGTAGTCCCTATGCAATAAGGTCGATTATCACAACTGATTGCATAATGGCTGCCACTGCCGCTAAGTTTATGCATGTCGAATGTGCCACTAAACAGTGATTTAAATCTGAGAGAGGCAGACATTATCTCAGGTTCACTTTTCGATGGAATACCTTCATAGATGGCCTATAGTTAGGGACCAACCCCGGCATTTGCCTGGAAGGAAGATTGGAAACCACAGAAGTCCATCTGCAAGGTTGCCGGCGGGGGGATTCGAACCTCCTCACCTCCCGGATGTGAGCGACTGCCAGCAGTCATGCCGCAACGACCCTTACAACTTCGTAAATAAGTTTCCAACATAAGGGATTCTCGTTCCATGGTGTCCACAGGCAGGAATTTTGTTTTTGGTCAGGAAAAGTCAGGAAATGGTGTGAAAAAGTGGCGTGAGTCAGGAAAAAATGGCGAAAAGTATTAGAAAGTCCGGAATGTTTTATTAACCATACAGTATTTTGTGTTTTACAGCCATATTTTGATGTTACTAGTTCAACTAATCTCTGAAGATAAAAAGCAATAACTCACTGGACATTATGGTAAGTTTTCATTTTTACAGTACTTAATAGTAAAAACCTTTTTTTTTACCGCGGTACCTATTTTTGTACGCTTTTTTGGCGTTGGCGTAGGGATGTAGCTACCCCATCACTATAGTTTAGGTTATTAAGTACTTTAGTTATATGTTTGTTATTGTTGGCTTAAGGGGCAGAACTACGAGGTCATCTGCCCCTCATTAAGTACTTTGATTTATGTATTATTGCATTATAATTTACTTTATTTTCTATTTTAAATGAATAAAAAGTCAAGCGTTGGGCAAATTTTGCAAATGAAAAAAAAAAAAATATATATATATATAGGCAACAAAAATCACTATACTGTTTTAATCCCTTGGTTCGGGGGTAGTTGGGATAAAACACGGTTGTGTCACTGTGCTAATTTAGATGGCTATTCCTGAATGCGAGTAGCTTCCCGTGGCTGGGAGAGCTTACTAGTGTAGTGTGTTGGTGTTTAGTGTTTAATCTCTTAGGGGTGTCCCTGCAAGGTGCAAGAATCTGCTAGGGGATGGATCTCTAAGTGCAGGCTACTAAACTGGCCTGTCAGCTGAGCAGAATGAGTAACTCAATAAATGTGCTGGGTCAGCGGCTCGATGCTATGCAGTCGAGTCGCGTGCTGTGAGTACAATGGAGTCTGACAAAGCAATTACTGGCTTCTGCGGTCACGGGCTATTGTGACGAAGGTCAGGGGGGGTATGAGGATGTGAAGTGGAGTGTAATCAGTAATACAAGTGTAGCTTACTGACCATGTATTTATTGGTCAGTAGATGTAGTTTGGTGTCCCTCTTGGGGAGTTTAGACAAGTATGGAATACAATTTGTGAGGTGTGCAAGTTTAGGGTAGGTGTTTACAAAATAAAGGAGTCTGAACACAAGCTGAATCTCACCTGGTGATAAGCTGGAACAGACGTCGGACAGGACCGCTGGCGAAGCACAGAGTAGAACAGATAATGGCTCCAATCTGGACTCCATTCTTATACCTTTCGGCGCTGCTTGGTCAGCATTGCGTCGATGTAGCTGCCCCAGATAGTTGTTAGTGTAAATGTTTGTGTATGTTTTGCAAGCAGTTGGCTAACCTCCTAGGCTTGGGCGGCCGCCGCTTGCTGTGTATAGATATGTCCTGGAATTATGATGTTTCCAGTTGGGGTGGTTTTGGTAAAAGATGGGGGGTGGCTCTCAGGGGGTACTGCCCCCCCGGGCTGTACAAGTCCCCCTCATCGATTAGTTCGCGTCCTCGCGAACGGGAAGTAGAGTGGGCGTGTCAATGTGATGGTTTCTTCTTGTTTTCTCCTCGTACCTCTTCTTCTTTGTCTTCCGTGTCGGTGTCGTGTAGGTGTAGCGATGTCGTGGTGATGTGAGTCCAGCGTGTGCTCAGAGGGGTAGGTTTTGGGTATACATAGTTATACATAGTTAATCTAGAATTGATCATCGTAAAAGTTGACATTTGAAATAGTAAAAATACGAGAGAAAAAATACATGATCATGACGTTATATAGATGTTGGTATTATCCAGGGAGGAAAAAAAACCAAGGCTGGACGGGTAGTTGTGCCGTCCGGCGCTGTGTGGAGAAAAAGATTGCTCCCTGCAGTGTATTGTGTAAAAGATGGAAGAAGATAGAAAAAAACCGGTGCCCCAGGGTATAAGTTAAAGGAATATATATTAAATGGTTTATTGTGTTGGGGTGAAACGGGACACCATCACAAATTTTGTCGTTATTAGAATGGAAAGGAAGGAAACAAAAGTGTTTTACAGTGTGGATGGTGTTAGAATGTTGCATTTTGTGTGTATTCACCATATTTCTTATGCTGTGATGGTTTTATAATTTGTTACAATTTTTATTACAATCCTTACGTTCTAGTCTTAATTATATTATTATTATTATTACGAAACCTTTCCCGCTCATGAGTACCTTGTATGCATGTGGCCGTAGCGCTTTCCATTCTTGGCCACCTGTACTTTGTGCCATTCATTCTGACCTGCCCCTGTGGTTTAGTGGCTAACCCGTTTGCCTGCTCCCGTGAATTTCCCTCCGTGGGTGGAAGAATTCACCTTGATGGCTAGATTTGGCACTTACAAAGTTGTACCATTCCTGGCCATCGCATATCGCTCATTATTTAAGCGCTTTCATATCTGTAATTGCGTCAGCGTCGCTCGGTGCCCCACGGTCACCTTACGTTGCTGGCCGCGGCGTCGTCACCTTTAGGGGTGCGACTGAAGAATGACGAAGAGTGTATGTGTCTGTACAAGAGAGAGAGTGTGGTATTTCTGTGTTGGGAAATATATTTACAATAGATTTGTGTACAATCCTCGTCCTCTGTGAAGAAATGGATTATCGTATACATATATATATATATATACACACATCAAAAAAAGTTTTGCATCACCTCGGTTCCCAGATCTCCGGCATATAGACGTTGACTGTGTATATTGTATCCAAGATACAGTCCCTTTGACTGTTCATAGATGTCACTAAAACCGCTCAAAGATGTAAACAACCATGCATGAGCAGGGCCTATTAGACGGAGGGGGTACGACAGCCGATCAGTTCCAGTCATTCCACCAGGACGAAGGTACGCTGCTCATGTTGTCTGTAGTTCTACCATGCCTAGAAGGTCAATACCGCAGTTCGATCGCGTCCGCATTGTTACTTTGTGTCAAGAAGGGCTCTCAACAAGGGAAGTTTCCAGGCGTCTCAGAGTGAACCAAAGCGATGTTGTTCGGACATGGAGGAGGTACAGAGATACAGGAACTGTCGATGACAGGCCTCGCTCAGGCCGCCCAAGGGCTACTACTGTAGTGGATGACCGCTACTTACGGATTGCCGCTCGGAGGAACCCTGACAGCAATGCCACCATGTTGAATAATGCGTTTCGTTCAGCCACAGGACGTCGTGTTTCAACTCAAACTGTGCGCAATAGGCTGCATGATGCGCAACTTCACTCCCGACGTCCATGGCGAGGTCCAGCTTTGCAACCCCGACACCATGCAGTGCGGTACAGATGGGCCCAACAACATGCTGAATGGACCCCACGGAATTGGCATCACGTTCTCTTCACCGATGAGTGTCGCATATGCCTTCAACCAGACAATCGTCGGAGACGTGTTTGGAGGCACCCTGGTCAGGCTGAACGTCTTAGACACACTGTCCAGCGAGTGCAGCAAGGTGGTGGTTCCCTGATGTTTTGGGGTGGCATTATGTGGGGCCGACGTACGCCACTGGTGGTCATGGAAGGCTCCGAAACGGCTTTACGATACCTGAATGACATCCTCCGACCCATAGTGCAACCATATCGGCAGAATATTGGAGAGGCATTTGTCTTCATGGACGACAATTCTCGACCTCATCGTGCACATCTTGTGAATGCGTTCCTTCAAGATAACGACATCGCTCGACTACAGTGGCCAGCATGTTCGCCAGACATGAACCCTATCGAACATGCCTGGGATATGTTGAAAAGGGCTGTTTATGGACGTCTTGACCCACCAACCACTCTGAGAGATTTACGCCGAATTGTCGTTGAGGAGTGGGACAATTTGGACCAACAGTGTCTTGATGAACTTGTGGATAGTATGCCACGGCGAATACAGGCATGCATCAATGCAAGAGGACGTGCTACTGGGTATTAGAGGTAGTGGTGTGTACTGCAATCTGGACCACAAATGATGAAAGTCTAGCTGTATGATGGTACAACATGCAATGTGTGGGTCTCATGAGCAATAAAACGAGCTGAAATGTTGTTTGTGTTGATCTCTATTCCCTTTGTATTTAACGGTTCCGGAACTCTTGGAACCGAGGTGATGCAAAACTTTTTTTGATGTGTGTATTATTCTTTGCTGGCCGGCGGTCTGTAAGAGAACGCATGATTGATTATGACATATATGGTGTCTCTGGATATACTTCACGATCGTGCCCAATGCATGTATTCTACTATACCCTTTCTAGTACTAGCTTAAGCTATGCCGGCCGCACCTTATAGTGCTACTTATATCTTATCATTCATTCTTGTTTATGTGTAGATGTGTGTGTCTCCTCAGTGTATACCAGTGTATGAGTGTATGTGTGTTCGGTGGTCCACCTTACCTTGTACCATGATCATTTTTGTCACTGGCACGTTGCTGAAGTGTTGGAGCTCTTATTTCTGAAAAAAAAAAAAAACATATTTTGTGAAATGCCCTTGGCCATAAATTTTCTCTCGCACCGCTGTGGCCGGTCAGCCTTGGTTGCTGTGCCGAGCTGTCGCATATATCGCTTTATCGGACTTATCCTGGCAACGTCTAGCCGCCAGGTGCCGAACGCTGTGTGTCGCCTTCGCGTCGCATATTCGCGTTTACGCGATGGGTTGTGGGACGTTCTATCTTAATCCTATTTATTCTATGTATTGTCGGGCTTACCCTGGTAACAGATTTTAGTTACCAGGTGCCGAACGTTCTATCTTAATTTAAAAAAAAATGACTTAAATTATATTAATTAATACTAAATGAAAAAATATCCTGTATATACATGCCGAGGTAGACCTTAACCTAATGCCGAAAATGTGGTGTAGCTACTGTTTTGCAACAGTGCTTATTAAATTTGCTTAAATCTAAGTTGCCTTTTAAATGGCACTGTGACCTATACGCTAGAAGTTTGATGGAGGCTCGTCCGGTCGATTTCTCTCCCGGGGGCCCTTGTAACCTCTTACTGGGACCGAAACCCAGCAATGGCTCGTAGTCCCCTCCGTCTTAATACTAATTGTCGACATTATTGGGGAACAAGTTAGATCTGAACCTTCCGATGCGCATGTGCGTCGAGTTGCATTACGTCATCCCCCTGCCTGGATTCTTTGTCAACCAGTGAGCACATACTTCATCATGCGCTGGTTAGATGTTGCCAAGTAGTCAGTAGTCTCAGTTCATTACCACCAATACCAATGCTATGTCACTGAGAATGCTCCTATTCGATACTTTAGGCTTGCATAATATAACCACGACGAGCAGCGAGCAGCCCCAAACAGTTGTTGCACCAAAGAGGGGAAATCGCATTTGCGCCTAGTGATCCCACTACTTCCCCTCCTAGACAAGACTCCGCCATGACAGGCCAGATCTAACTTGCCACGCTATACCTTATTAGTAATTAATAAAGGCCTGCGCGAGGGCGTTGCGAAGGAGCAGACGCCTCGCTCGGATATCCTTTTCGTCGCTGTCATACCTGCCTGTGTCGGCATTATTCTTCATTTATCATTTGTTTATGTTTATTGCTGGGTTTGCCCACAGAACCCCTGTGAGAGCTCGCCGCATTCCTCATTTACATCTCTGGCCGCCCTGTGCGTGACCATTTAAGCTCTGGAGACCCGGTGTCATCCATTTATTTGGGCACAGAACGAATGATCGCATTCATTCCATACGCATTATTCATTATTCATTTATTATCATTTATTTGTTAGATCGTCTTCACCTTGCCTCGCGGGGCAAGGACTTGGCGGATCTAGGATTGGTCCCGCTGAATCCTGAGATCCTTCTTCACTTCCGCGAAATGGAAGACTAACCTCCCGCCATAGAAGCTCTACTTAGGTTACATGCTAACTAGAAGTCTAGTCCTAATGTGGTCGTCTCTAGGTTCGTCTCCTGAGTCTAGTGTGGAGCTGGCTAATTCTCCCACCAGCCGTCAAAAGTCTCCCCTGCAGGTTTTGGCTTCGATGACAGTAGCACATAGTGGGTGTAACTGTCTCCGACAAGGGGGGCAGGCTAGACGCACCCCTAGGTCTTGACGTTTGCCCGCGCCAAGCCATCGATGCTTCAACCTTACGTCTGTCAGTCAGTCAACTGGGTCAGGCCTCATCATCGCCTTCTCCAGCTCTGTTCTTGTGTGGCACCTCTGCCTTCCATTTACATCTCATCACCATCCAGTGTGATGTCAGACTCCTTTTTTTAAATAAGTGTGATTTGTATATAAGTGTGTGTGTATCATGTAATTATGTAAAATTTTAAGTGTTCTGGGGTTGTAGGATCTTCTAAATGCATAGTCTGCTTTAGGCCTGTAGTCGCCATGTCAGATTTCCAGCGGTAATGCCGTGGTAATATCCTGGAGGCGTTAGTAGGTTTTTATGGCGTTGGGTCCCTTGTTATTGGGATCCGGGGGTGTTATTTGCTGAATGGGATTAAAGCGTGGTAGGAAAGGGTCGTGGATCGTTGGTCTCCATGTTAATGGTGGCCGGGAGCCGCTGATGCTGCTAGGAAGTCTCTACAGTGAGTGGATGGGGTAGGTTTTTCCCAAGTGTGAAAAAAAAATTTAAAAGTGCCATGCAGGTGTAATAATGATACACCCTGGTATGTGGGTGGGATATTCCATGCATGGGGATGGATATGAGTCGTATCCGCTCTCATTTGAGGATAAAGTATGGGTCGAGGTATAATAATTCTATATCCCTTGCATGCGGGATTATTTAATAAAAATACTTGTTAGTGTAAATGCGGACTCATCTCTTAACGTGGAGATGTGCATTACGCTTGATATTGTTTCCGACTCACCCCTAATACTCGGGTGTAGGCATTTGGGACCAAGGTGTAGCATACCCGAATTTTGGGTAGACGCATGAAGTCTATCAACCCCGATGAATATTTTGGAATGTAGTCTAGCTGTTTTTATGTGTCTGTATGTTTGTGTTGGATAGTGTTGTAAGTGACAGGTTATGTAGGGAGAAGGGTGCTAGGATGGTAGCCCGTAGTCGGTATCTTGGCCATCCTGATGGCACTATCCATCTCTGCTCCTGTCATCGTCTCTTGGTCGCGATGTGTTCTCTATTTTTCCTTGGGATGTGCACTGGTGAAATTGAGATGCCATAAAGCATCTACTATGTTCTATAATACCAGTCTGTAGAATGCCTGTGGGTCTGTGATACCCACGTTGTGTATAAATGTTTGTGTCTGTGGGCGCCGCCTTCGGGCTGCCCTTTGGGATGGTTAAGTGCGGTGACGCTGTGACGTCACGGCCTAATCTGGTCTCCTATTCATAACGATAGGGTAGCAAGTGATTGTAAGTGTAAATGGTCATGTCCTGATCACCTATGCTGGTTTTTAAGATAAAAATACCAAGAAAAGAAGTTATTAGGGGGGGGGGGCGTGTGGGTAGTGAGTGTCCGTAGCTGTGATTAGCGCGACTGCGTGTGTGTGGTCGCGTACCGCTACAGCACGCTGGCGCGTGGGCCGTTATCGGAGGAGACCTATCTCGTGTCGCGTGGCTAATCGTCGGGTGTCGCTTATTGCGTGTTAACATCCTTGTATACATGCTCCTGTGTTCCTAAGATGAATCCGGCCTATAGTATTTGTACATTACTGAATGCCAGGCCTATTGTAATAGCGCTGAATCCTGTGTAAACTGTATGCTATTATTATTGTTTGTTTTTATGATAGTGTCTTCATGTTTGCGTGTCATTGTCACGTCTGGCTACGGTGGGAATGTCTACCGGCAATAATGTGTTGCAACGCGCTGGAATTCGCTGATCCGCAACTCAGCGTTTTGTTGTATCCGTTTTTGTGTCCTTGTTTGTAGGAAGTCTCTAATGTTATGTATGAAGGCTAATGAAACGTGACTTTTGTCATTGTTCGTATGTTGACATTGTTTGACATTCTGGGAGGGCCAATGTGTTAACCTGTCATGTTTTCGTTACCAATGTTGTGTGGACTTTTCTTCCGCAAGACCTCTGCCTTGTGTAATTGTCTATGATTTGTGTCTAGCAAGTCTATTGCCTATGTTGGGGGTAATCTCTCGGTACGCCCCTTATTGGTAGTCCCGGGGTCGCTAATGCCCTAAGTAGGCTGTTGTAGCGAGTACCTTGGAACGAATCTATGCTCCTGTATGTATGTTAAAGAACCTTCCTGTGTTCATGATTGTGTGGCTCAACCGCTTATGTGCTTGTATAGGGCACTATTGCAATGCATTTGCCCCGTCTAGTGCATGTTTAAAGCGTGTACAGTGATAGTATGCCATTTATATGGATATAATTTAAATATTCGTATGCCTATTTTCACTCTTGGCTCTACTCTATGGGGCACAGTATCTGTATGGGACCTTATGGTTTTTTTCTGTAGGGGATGGTGTATGCATGCTTTTTTGTGGGCTGCTGCCCGTGTAACTGTCAGTTCCCGCGTCCATGTTCCTGGTTTTAATTTGGACGTAACTGCGGATTGCCTTAATTTTGGCCAATTTCCGTCTAAGTGGGAATGAATTTTCCCCTGTGAATGAGTCTATCTGGATTGTTGTTTTCCACGGCGTCCGTTTTTATTGGGCATTCGGACCCGTGATCTCGTGTGGCGCTCCGTGTTTTATGTCTGCGTTGTCTGTTGGGATTTTGTGCGTCCCTAGTGAGGCCTCTGATTGTATTGTCGTGCCAAAAATGCCATTGGCTAGCTTCTTTTTTGGCACGTTTGTATCGTGTTTCTGTGTGTTCGCCCATGCCTTGGTCTAAGGCCTCGGTACTACAATTTCTGTGTTTTATGTACCATGGCGCGTGTATTGTGTGTTTGAGACACGCGTATGAAAATATACGTTAGTGTGAGAGTTTTGTGTGTTTCGGAACGTCCCTCGTATTTTAACTTCGGGAGTTATCCGGCTTTGAAAAATGGCGTGAATGATTGTGTGTGTACCTTCCAAAGCGAAAAGTGCTTCTATGCTTTCTTCTGCTGGTGAAGGTCGCATGCTCTTGTGTGTGTTATCGCTGACGGGCGATAGTATTAAGTTTCAATTGTGTAGGAAGTACTTGCTTGCCTGTCTGGCGGCCTGCTTGCCACATGTGTCGAGACAATGTGCGTAGGATTGCTGACGCGCCTTTCTAATGTCTGCATATACAGTGTGCCTTGGGTTCCTCGTAATGGAAAAGAACCTACCTCTGTTCATATATTGTGTCCCCAAATTTTGTGATATTGTATACCTGATGCGAATATATTCCTGTTAGTGTGACTGTCCCTTATTGCTCTATCCTCCAGTTGGATAGTTACCCGACCTTGCATTCCTGGTATTCAGAAGGTCGCGGGTTTGAGACCGTCTTTGTTCAGGGTAATCATTCCTGTTGCCTTTTGGGCTTGTGTCTCCGGGACAGTTTTGTTAGTGTTAAGTTCGTATCCCGGTGAGGTCATCCGGGTTCGAAGGCTATTTCTTGGCTTTCTTTTCACGTCTGCCAGTGGAGTCATTTCCCTTTCTTTTGGCAGTGTTCCCGCCTTTACGTGTAGGTGTTGTTTTCCGGGTGTTATATGCCTTCATACGGCGGGCGTGTATAGTGTCCTTGATGAGTTTGCGTCCATGGCGCACGTTTACTATATAGTTTAGGTCAGATACCTTCCTGCAGACTTTGAAGGGACCTGTCAAACGTGGTAGGAGGAACTCGGACACATTTTTCTTACGGGCGGAATTGGAAACCATAACCAATTGCCCGGGTGTGTATTCTACGGTCTTCCTTTGCCGATCGTACCGTTCTTTTTGTTTTTTCTGTGCCGCGGCTATGTTCTTTCTGGCGTCCTTGCGAGCTATCTGCAAGTGCTCTAGCCGGGCTGCGTTGTCTGGGAGAGTGTCCTGTGGGATGCATATGTTGTCTATGGGACTTCTGGGTGTATATCCGTGCAACAGGAGGTGTGGAGAGTGTTTTGTGGCCGTGGATATGGAAGTATTGTAGCTGAATGTAATGGGCTGCAAATAATTATCCCAGTCTGTCCCTGTGTCCTCCGTGAACTTGGCTAACGCTATTCCAATTATTTTATTCATACTTTCCGTGAGTCCATTGGTTTGTGGGGATAAACTCGTGGTCGTGTATTCCCTTATCCTTAGTACCTCCAAAAACTGTTGGAGCACTCTCGAGGTGAAAATAGTCCCTCTATCGGATAGTAGGGTTTGGAATAGGCCATATCGCGTGACTATGTCAAATAGGAATTCGACTATGCTGTTCGTGTTTGCTTTGGGAACAGCCTTTGTAATCATGTACCGGGTGAGATACTCTGAGGCCACAAGTATATATTTATTACCGTTTTCGGATGTAGTGATGGGGCCTTTCACATCTAACCCGACTCTATGGAATAGCTCTCCTACGGGAATAGGGTTGAGTAATCCATGAGGCTTGCCAGGTCTTGCTTTAAATCGCTGGCAAGTGTGACATATCTTTACGAAGGTGTCCATGTCGGCCTTCATGTTTACCCAGTAATACTTGTCCCGGATTATATGGTATGTTTTATGCGTACCCAAATATGCCCTTGCCATTGGGCTATTATGGTGTCCGGTCATGATACTCTCTTTCAATGAATCCGGAACCGCTATAGGTGCATTATCGTGCATGGCTGTGGGTTTTAATTTCAGTACCTTATCCAAGTTTTCTAGTGCCATTAGAATCTGTTTCAAGTATGGATCACGTTCTTGCTCCTGCTTTATGTTAACCACCGTCAGGGCAAAAGTGGGCATGTCGTCCCATTCGTGGTCCTTACTGTCATCTGGGGGATCGGCTACTGGCAGCCTAGACAACCCATCTGCATCTAGGTGTGTAGCGCCTTTCTTGTGCTTGACCACTAAGTTATATTCATACAGGTGGAATATAAACCTATTGAGCCGCAAATTTGTTTTTTTTGAATTTGTGCCAAAAAAGCAGGCTCGCGTGGTCAGTCACTACCGTGAACTGGATACCATAGAGGTATACCCGAAAATAGTTCACTCCCCATGAAAATGCCAGCATTTCCCGCTCTGTGGCAGAGTATCTAGTTTCGACGGCCGTTAATTTTCTGCTAGCATAAGCTATGGGCCGTATGCGCCTTTCTGCATCCTCCTGTAATAGGGCCGCTCCCAGCCCGTACTGGCTGGCGTCCACGTGTAAAAATGTGGGCCTATCACTATGGAAGTGTTGCAGTAATGGTGGTGTGGTCAATAGTTGCTTCAGCGTGTTGAAGGCATCTATATGTTCCTGTTTAATGTTGAAGGGTGTCTTCTCACGTGTGAGTTAGGTTAGGGGATGGGCGATGTGCGCGAACCTGTGGATGTACTTTCTGTAATAAGAGGAGAGACCAATGAAGCTGCGCAATTCTTTCAAATTTGTGGGCATTTGGATTCCCGTTATTGCGTCAGTCTTCGCTGGGTCGGGAATAATACCCTCTCTATTGACAATGTGGCCCAATATGTTAATCTGCTGTCTGACGAATTGACATTTCGCAGGTTTAAGCCTTAATTTGGCCTCTCTGATCCTTGCGAGAGCCTCCTCCAAGTGTACGAGATGCTCGTCAAAGGTGTTGGAGAAGACCGTTATGTCATCCACGTAGACTAGCACTGAGCGCCATTTTAGCCCTGAAAATGTTTTATCCACTAGCTTTTGGAAGGTCTGGCTAGCGTTACGGAGGCCCATTGGTAACGTTGTGTAGGTATAGAGGCCGTTTTCTGTAACGAACGCCAGCTTGTGCCTGTCCGGTTCATAGACGGGGATTGAATAGAATCCACTATAACAATCCATCGAACTGAACCAGCTAGCCCCACCGAGGGCATCCAAATAGGTGTCGGCCCTTGGTAGTGGATAACTGTCATTTTCGACTAACTTATTGAGCCTACGGTAATCAGTACAGAACCTGTGGGAACCGACCCGTTTCTTGGTCAGCAAGACCGGAGCACTGTAGTTCGAGATCACTGGCACTATGACCCCCGCCTCGAGCATCTCTGTGATCTGAGTGTCGATGGCGTGCCTCTCCTTCTGACTCACCCTGAAGGGGGGCTGGTGGACTGGCCGGTCACTGGTGAGTGTGACATGATGCTCGATAAGGTCTGTCACTGCGAGATCCTTCAGTGAATGGGCAAAGATATCCCTATTGGCTTCCAGGAGCTCCGCGAGCCTTTTATTTTGCTCCGGTGTCAGGTCCTGTCTGTGAGTCTGATTGACCGTCTTATCTGTGTGTGTGTCTGTGTGTTTGCTGATTGTGTTCAATGTAGAGGCCTGGTGCTCGTGGATTTCTCGCTCCGCTCGAATCCCATCTATGTTTCTGGTGTATATCATGGGATGTGTGGTGAGCCTTTGGTCATGCATTAGAAGCATCTTGCGGCTAGCAAAATTTATGCTAGCTTCATACTTGGCGAGGAAATCCATGCCAATTATTGCTGACGCAGAAAGATGTTCTATAACGAACATGGGGTGTGTTGTGGCAAAATGGTCTAGCCTGAGGTGTATGTTTGCCACCCCCGTGTTTTCTAGCGTCTGAGCATTGGCCGCTACCAGCCGGATGTCGCCCGTGACACCGTGTATCTGCCCTTCGGTAACGTGTTTTATGTTGACACAGCTTACCGCTGCGCCAGTGTCAATTAGGGCTTGCACCCTGTGGCCATTTATGCTGGCGTGTACTGTCAGTGCCGATAACTGGAGTCCTTTGCCCTGCAAAGATGTATTGTATAGGGTGTATGTTGTTGTTGTTTCTACTGGCGTATTGTCCTTGTCACTGTGTGCGCCAGTGTTGATGCCCTGCGTAACATTTGTGCTGAAAAGGCATGGAGCTGGCCGCTTATTTTACTTGGCACGCTTGGCCTCTCGGCTTACTTCCTGGCTCGAGCTCTTTGTCTCGGTCAGTGAAATGTGTCCATTCAGTACACTGCCTGCTCTCTTCACTGCCCGCGCTGTGGAAATAGAGGGATTCTGGTGAACGTTTAATGTGTTGACAGTTCCCAGTTTTTGTGTAGGTTTGTTGTTCCTTTCTCCCTCCTGGAAGGGTGTGTCTGCAAACCTAATCCTACGTTTGCACTTGTGACCTCGTTTTTTGTTCCAGGCGGTCGCGAGTTCGACTCCTGTTGCTGGCTCCCCTATGCCAAGTGAGCTCGCGTCCTGCGCCTGTGTGGGGTCACTTCCCGCCCCGTGTTGTGGTGTAGGGGGTATGGTTTCCCGTCTGGAGGGTGTGGATTTTCCTTCGTCTTGTTCGCGCGTGATTGTGAGGGGCGTATAGTGTCCCGCCCTAGGGTTCCCCGTAAATAGTATGTGCAGGGCCCTGTCAAATCCCGCGGTTATGAATAGTGGGGGCGAGTGTACGTCAGTGTATACGTGTATGTTTGTTTCAAGTACCTTGCCGAGAGCAGTCACCTCTACGGCGCCGGCATAGGCATGTATCTTTGGTAGTCTGCCCCGGTCTGGAATGGGTATTCCCGCTCGTCCGACACAAAATCCCGGTATTCTTTCCAGTTGGCCAGGATATGTTGGACCGTTTTCCGTCTGTAGTCCCTGTGATGCTCCTCGGTATGGCGGACTAAAAAACTAATGGCCCTGAACAGACAGTTGCCGTTCCCTTGTACGGGGTGTGTTTGGAAACGGTCAGGGGGCGGATCGTCAGCCTTGGCTTTAGTTGGCTGCTTCTTCCCCTTGCTCTTACGAGTCTGTTTAGGTGAGGGGCCTCTCTGGTGTTGTGTTAGGGGAGGAACCTCTGCCGCTTTTTCAGCTGGCCGAACCTCCCCGTCTAGGCGTTTTTTGGAAACGTGGGCGTTCGTCTCCCTGTGCTGTATGTACCCCCCCCCCCTCGGGGTGGCTGCGCCAACTCCCCGCTTGCGGTGGGTAACTGGGTGTGGGAAGTATTGCTCCCCTGTCTGCCCGGCGGGGTGCCTCAGCCCTAAACTCCCTCGGGTATTCATCGGGGAGTGGATAGTGTTCTGGGCCCTTTGTGTACGTGTCCCTGGTTTCCCGTCCTTTTTGTGGGTTTGTTGTCTTGCGGTTATTGCCCGGCGGTCTGTTTTCTTGTCTCCGCCAGGGTGGGGTGTACGTCTGCTGCTGCGGGGGCAGGTTTTCCCGGCGATTCCCCTTTTCCCTGTACTGGGAGGGTGAATATCCCTGTCTGCCTGGGGGTGGGTTCTCCCGGAACTCCCCGTTTCCCCTGTGTTGTGGGGATGCATAATCTGATTGGGGGTGGGTTTCCCCGATAGTCCTCATTTCCCCTATACTGTGGGGATGCATAGCCTTGCCTGCGTGGGGGCGGGTTCTCCCGATAGTCCCCATTTCCCCTATATTGTGGGGCTGCATAGCCCTGCCTGCTTGGGGGCGGGTTTTCCCGATACTCCCCGTTTCCCCTGTATTGTGGGGCAACATAGCCCTGTCTGCTCGGTGGCGGGCTGCTTCGCCGGGGGATGCTGTGGTCGTACTCTTCAGGGTAGTACTCTGGTGTGTACGGGGATGATGGTCGTCGTGAGGGGTATGTTGGCTCTACGTGTGAGTATGAGACCGGTGAGTACCGCGGAGGGTAGTGTGGCCTGTCCTGTGTATGTGGTGTTGTTGACCGCTGTGGAGGGTAGTATGTTTTCTCCCTCTCGTAGTGTCCCCTTTCCGTGTACCCCCTGTCCCTTTCGGGATAATAGAGCTCTTCCGTGTCCGTGTGTTCATCCCTAAGCGGTCTCCCGCCTGCTTGGATGGCAGCTATCGTTAGCTTCTCCATACTGTCCACTAATTCATCCATCTTCTGGCTGGTATCGTCCTTTTGTGGATGAAAATGCTGATTCACGGCTTTCTCCGTAGCTTTTTCCGTGATCTTTTTCCCTGCCTCTATTGTTTTAATATTGTTTAGCATGTGTTGGACCGTGGGGTTATTCATGATGCATAACTTGTCCACGATGGATGGTCTAAGGCCCTGCATTAGCAGCTTAACTTTTTGCTTATTCGTCATTTCTGCGTTATATTTGTCGCACATCAGCAGTTTTTCGTTTACGTATGACTGTGCGCTCTCTTTAAGTCCCTGTGACCTCTGTCGAATTTGGTCATACAGGTCCTCATCATCTGGTATGAGCTGGAATTCACTTTTCATCAACAAAGTGATTTCCTCCCATGTGGCATCTTCCAGATTGTCCTCATGGAGCTCGTACCATGTCATGGCCGCCTTCGTGAAGTATGCAGGGAGGAACCGTTTCCTGACTTCGTCGCTCCAGCCATTGATCCGAGCCGTTCTATTGAAGGCCTTGAGGTATTCCTCGGGATCCTGGCCTTCCCCCGTGAACTTTGTGGGGTGGATCATGGGGTATTCTGTGTGCCTGTTCATTTCCTGTTCGTTTATATCTCGTTGGCCGTGTAAGGATTCTAATCCGTTTACGCTGTTCGCACTGCTATCGTGTGACAAGGTGTTTGTGTTGCTTTGAGGGGAATTAGCCTCACTCCCCGTGTATGACACGTGTGTTACGTTACCAGGTGGCTCGTCACCTGATATATCGTCACTGACCGAAGGTGTGATGTCGTACTGTGTGGACTTCACTACTTCTACTGTCCTGTCTAGATCCTGTTTCACTGTTTCCAAAATAGTGTGTATATCTAGGACTGCCTCTGTCGTGTGATTGTCTGCCTTAACAGCGGCTGTATCCAGTAACTGTGTGATGCGCGCGAGCAGATTATTAGTCTTCTGCTCTGTGATTTGCAGTTGCTGCAGCAATAGGGGGTGGAGTGTTGGCAAGCAATCTGCTTCACTAGCGCTAGATATTGGTGATTCTTGACCGTGCGCACTGGCCTGGGATCGTGTAAAATGTGTGACTTGTGCTGCCGCTGCAGGGCGTTGAGCGCGGATTTCCAATGCCTTTAATTCGAGGCCCTTAAGGAGTTGTATCGCAGTCTGTTCAGTTATCAAGTCACCGTTCTTAATTTTTAACTTCGGCAGGAGTGGAGTTGTGCTAGCCGACAAATGGTGCGCAAAGTCCCTTAGTGTGGTTCTGAACGTTGTCATTTAATTTCCACCTACCTTGCACTATGTGTAGGGTGGGGGTGGGTGTAATAATACAAATCCCCGGGTAATAAAAAGAGGGTAGATAAAAAGAAAAGTGTGGGACGTATTTTGGGAGAAAAAAAAATTAGTCTCGCTCGGCTATTTGCGGTACGGATCGTTCTACCTCGAGGGCTCATTGTTTGAGTCCTACCCTTATTGTGCGTGGTAGCAGCGCTTCCACCAAATATGTTTTAATCCCTTGATTGGGGGGTAGTTGAGATAAAACACGGTTGTGTCACTGTGCTAATTTAGAAGGCTATTCCTGAATGCGAGTAGCTTCCCGTGGCTGGGAGAGCTTACTAGTGTAGTGTGTTGGTGTTTATTGTTTAATCTCTTAGGGGTGTCCCTGCAATGTGCAAGTATCTGCTAGGGGATGGATCTCTAAGTGCAGGCTACTAAACTGGCCTGCCAGCTGAGCGGAATGAGTAACTCAATAAATGTGCTGGGTCAGCGGCTCGACGCTATGCAGTCGAGTCGCGTGCTGTGAGTACAATGGAGTCTGACAAAGCAATTACTGGCTTCTGCGGTCACGGGCTATTGTGACGAAGGTCAGGTGGAGTATGAGGATGTGAAGTGGAGTGTAATCAGTAATACAAGTGTAGCTTACTGACCATGTATTTATTGGTCAGTAGATGTAGTTTGGTGTCCCTCTTGGGGAGTTTAGACAAGTATGGAATACAATTTGTGAGGTGTGCAAGTTTAGGGTAGGTGTTTACAAAATAAAGGAGTCTGAACACAAGCTGAATCTCACCTGGTGATAAGCTGGAACAGACGTCGGACAGGGCCGCTGGCGAAGCACAGAGTAGAACAGATAATGGCTCCAATCTGGACTCCATTCTTATACCTTTCGGCGCTGCTTGGTCAGCATTGCGTCAATGTAGCTGCCCCAGATAGTTGTTAGTGTAAATGTTTGTGTATGTTTTGCAAGCAGTTGGCTAACCTCCTAGGCTTAGGCAGCCGCCGCTTGCTGTGTATAGATATGTCCTGGAATTATGATGTTTTCAGTTGGGGTGGTTTTTGTAAAAGATGGGGGGTGGCTCTCAGGGGGTACCGCCCCCCCCGGGCTGTACAATACGCATGTATTACGTTGTTGGCATGTTAATGAACCCATTTGAACTCAGTAGGCCGTGTTCATAGTGGCAAAATTGTTCTCGGGGGTTTACGCCAACACAAAGTTCCTCATTTCTCTACTAGAAAGCGCTAGCCTATAGCGTCAAAGGTCTTATATATCTAATCTCCTTGACTTTCATATAGCTTCAAGGAGCGATAAAATTCGACATGAAAGTTGCCCTCTGGGCGTCAATTAACAAAGCTTGCACCCGGCACCTGAGGCCATTCAATATTAGTATTATTATTATGCAGTCCATTGATGTGAAAAAGCGTGAATAATGTTTGAAAACGCGTGTTAACTACCAGTCTTTGAAGTACAGTATTTTGAATCTGAATTGCATTTTGTAAGTATTTTCTATCTAAATTGCATTTTGTAAATATTGTCAATTCAAATAACAGTACAGTAAGTATGTTGTTAGTTTTAGTTGTAAGTATGTAGTGAGTTTGTCTATTAGATATATGTCATTGTTCTATTAGACTGCGGTGTGTGAGTGTGTCTGGTAGCAGTTGCATTGTTTATTAGTTATAGATCATTGTTTCAGTAGACTGTGATGTGTGAGGGTGCATGTGAGTGTGCCTGGTGACAGACTGTTTTAGTGGTAGTATTTGTTGTTGGTTGAACTTAAGTATTTTTTTCCTTAGTAGATATTGGTATTTAATAGTACGGTAGAAGGTTAGTATTTTTGTTAGTAGAGTTGCTCTTTACTTATTCTGAAAGGGAGTAGCAGCCTTTCAGAATAAATCAATTCTTTACTAGTTTTATAGACGGTTAAGATATTGATAATATAAGCCAAATAATGGCTACACTGCGTCCTGCTGCACGGCTGAAAGCAACGGGAAACTACAGCCGTATGCTATTCCCGAGGATATGCACCTCTCTATGCATAATTATTACATGTGATGATGGTCTCCTCCCTTGTAAAATTTCAATCTGGAGGTAAACTCGTCCCCCGTTCGGATCTCCGGGTGGGGACTACTCGAGAGGGGGTAAACATAACAGAAGTGACAAAGATGAAATCTGACATTCTACGGATCGGAGCGTGGAATGTTAGAAGTCAGCTAGGAAGTGGAAGGTTAGAAAACTTAGAAAGGGAAATGGATAGGTTGAGGTTGGATTTGGTTGGGATTAGTGAAATGCGCTGGCTGGAAGAACAGGACTTTTGGTCAGGAGCCTATAGGGTCATCATCATCATCTTGAGCAGTTTCCAACCGCTGGTCGGGTCTGCTTGGAACATAAGCCTTTCCATCGTTTCCTGTCCATCCACCATCTCTCGTCATTTACTGTGTCCCAGCACACTCCTCTTTCCTCCACACTCTTCTTAACTCCTTTTGTCCATCTGTCCCTTGGTCTTCCCCTTGGCCTCCTTCCCGTCATTTCCATTCCAAACATCATCTTCGGTATCCTCTCCTCCTGCATCCTCCTCACATGTCCATACCATTGCAGCCTAGATCGCTCTATTCTATTTTGCAATGATTCCTCTCTTACCATCTCCTTGACTCTCTCATTCCTTACTCTGTCCATTCTTGTCACTCCTACCCTACTCCTCTGGAACTTCATCTCCACTGCTCGTATTTTATTCTTGTCCCTTTCCTTCATCACCCATGTTTCTGAACCATATGTCAAAATTGGCACAAAGTAGGTCTTGTAGATGATTCCTTTACATTTTTGTGGTACATCTTTATTCCATATCATCCCCCTAACACTCTTGAAAAATCCATCTGCGCACCTTCCCCGCTCATTTATTTCCATCCTATTGCCTCCCTTTTCTTCAATTATGCTTCCCAAGTACTTGAAGCATTCTACTTTCTGCAACTGCTGTCCTCCAAGTGTTATGCCCATATCCAGTCTGTTCTTCTTCCTCGTTGTGATGACCACTTCACTCTTTTGTGCTGAGAACTTCATCCCATATGATAACACTACCTTCTCCCACTCATCTAATTGCTCTTGTACTTCTTCCTCATCCTCTCCCCATACCAGAAGGTCATCAGCAAACAACATTGCCTTCATCTTTCTTTCCCCAATGCTATTTACCACTTTTCGTATGATTTCATCCATCACCACTATAAATAACAGGGGTGAGAGGGCACTTCCCTGTTTCAGACCACTCTCCAGTTGAAACCATTCCGTTCTCTCTCTTCCCACCTTTACACAGCTTTTGCTTCCCTCGTACATTGCTTTCACTCTTGCCACTGTCCCCTTGTTCACTGCTTTTGCTCTCATTGCTTCCCATACCTTGTTTCTATTAATACTATCATATGCTTTCTCAATATCCAAGGTCATCACCAGATCTTTCCCATATTCATAATGATGTTCTTGTAGCTGTCTTACTGCAAATATGAGGTCAACTGTTGACCTTCCTGGCCTGAATCCATACTGTTCTTCCCTCAGCCCATCTTCAACTTCTGTCCGAATTCTTCTCTCCAGTACCTTCTCAAATATTTTGGCGCAGTGGCACATGAGTGTAATTCCCCTGTAGTTCTTGCATTCCTTCCTACTTCCCTTTTTAAATATGGGTATTATTATCCCTCTTTTCCAGTCCTCTGGTATTTTCTTCTCCCTCCATATCACTTTCATTACTCGAAAGAGCCACTGTGTTCCTATCACCCCTGCTGCTCTCACCATCTCCACACTCACTTCGTCTATTCCCGGTGCCTTTCCCCCTTTCATCTTCTTTAATGCTTCCTCCACTTCTTTCCATGTCAATTCCTTCTCTGAAATGTCTTGGTCACTGTCTGTTTCTTACTCCACAATGTCCACTACGCTGGTTTTAGTTGGATTTAGGAGTTCCTTGAAGTATTCTCTCCAGATAACCTTTACTTCTTCCATATTTTCGACCTCCTTTCCATTCCTGTCCACCAATCTGACATTTTCCCCTGTATCTCTTCTCTTTGCCTTTATCATTCCATACAACACTTTCTTACTGCCATCACAGTCCTCCTCCATCATTTCTGTCCATTTCTCCAGCCATTTCTTTTTCTCTTCCTTCACTACTTCTCCTGCTTCTTTCTTCCGCTCTTGGTATTCATCTCTTGTTCTGTCTGTCCTCTGTTGGAACCATTTCCTGAATGCTTCATTTTTCTTTTTCACTGCTTCCTTAGTTCTGGGGTTCCACCATGGTGTTTCCTTCCACCTTTTCTTTCCACTAGTTCTGCCACACACGACTTCCGCTGCTTCTACCAACACGTCCTTGAACCTATTCCATTCTTCTTCACCTGTTTTCGGATCATCCTTCGGTAATTTGTTCCTCACTAATATCTGGAACTTCTCCTTATTTCCATCCTCCTTCAGCTTCCATGTCCTTTATCTTCCTTCTTGGTTTTCAGTTCTCCTCTTTTCCTTCAGTCCTCTCACCTTGGCGACCAGCAGACGGTGGTCACTGTCCAGGGCTTCTGAAGGTATTACCCTTATATCCGTGATACTCTTCTTTGTCTCCTTCCCGCATAGAATATAGTCCACCACTGATTTCCTAGTCAAATCCCTGCTGTACCAAGTAATTTTATGGCTCTCTCTCTTCTTGTACCATGTGTTTCCAACCATTAGCCCATTTATCTTGCACAGTTCCAACAATCTCTCTCCTTCCTTATTCCTGTTTCCCCATCCTTCACCACCAATCACTTCCTCAAAACCTCTTCTATCAGTTCCGACATGGGCATTTAGGTCTCCCATGACTATCAGGTCTCTCCCCACTAACTGCTTCTGCAACTCCTCTTCAAACTCGTCCTTCTCGCCTTCTGTGCATCCCACCTGTGGTGCATAGACTTGCAGAATGTCCAGGTTTCTACCTTTCACAGTGATTCTGGCTCTAATTATTCTATCACTTACCCTCTTCACTTCCTCCCTCAGCCCTTCTCTCACCACCATTCCCACTCCATTTCTCTTCCCCTCCTCATTTCCTATCCAGTATAGCTGCAAGCCATTTCTCAGTTCTTTTCTTCCTTCCCCTCTCCATCTGGTCTCTGCCAGTCCGAGTACATCCAGTTTTCTCCTCTCCATCATATCCACAACCTCCTCCACTCTTCCCGTCAATGCCGTTATATTCAAAGTTCCGATTCGTAGTCCATTTCCATAGCCAGGTCTGCTTCCTTTAGATCTGTCCTTTCCGAGGCCCGTTCCCGTTTTAAAAGCAGTTTCATATCCACTACTGGCTTGCTAGGCCTAACGTAGCTTCACCATAACCCTGGCAAGGGGCCTGTTTTTGGTCCGAGAGAGGTATTTTATTTCCCTCAAACCCTCCGGACAAGTCCGGTGATCCCCCCTATCCGCCACCTGGGACGCGCCCGATAGAGGAACAGGCAAACCCCCACTGGTCATTAGCACTAAATCAAACAATGGCCAAGCAGGGGTTGGTCTCATATTGAGTAGGAAACTTGGACAGCGGGTGGAATATTATGAGCAATATAGTGAACGGATTATTGTAGCAAAAATCAATACTAAACCTACCTGCACCACAGTGGTACACGTTTATATGCCTACCAGTCAAGCTGATGATGAGGATGTTGAAAAGGTCTACGAAGAAATAGACGAAATTCTGAGGTATATCAAGGGTTATGAAAATGTTATAATAATGGGAGATTGGAATGCTGTGGTAGGAAAAGGAAGAGAAGGGAAGATAGTAGGAGATTTCGGATTAGGTGAAAGGAATGACCGAGGAAGCCGGCTGATGGAATTCTGCACCGAGCATGAGTTGGTCATAGCTAACACCTTATTCAATAACCACAATAGAAGAATATACACATGGATGAGACCAGGAGATACAGGGCGTTACCAAATCGACTTCATTATGGTCAAGCAGAGGTTTCGAAACCAGATTTTGGATTGTAAAACATATCCTGGTGCTGACATAAACTCTGACCACAATCTGATTGTAATGAAATGCAGATTAAAGTTTAAGAAACTGAAGAAAAGTCAAAAGACAAAAAGGTGGGCAATAGACAGACTGAAAGTAAAGGATGTAAACGAAAGATTCAAGAAGAGTATAAAAGAAGGACTAATGAAAAACCCTAAACAAACTTCAATTCCAGACGAATGGGCACTTTTGTAGAATGAAATAACAAAATCCGCAGAAGAAAACATTGGTAGGAAAGAAAGAATAGGTAGAAAACCGTGGATCACTCAGGATATACTAGAATTGATTGATGAAAGGCGGAAACACAAGAATGCAAGAGATGAAAAGGGGAAAGCAGAATACAGACGTCTGAGAATTGAGGTTAACAAGAAGTGCAAGGAAGCGAAAGAAGAATGGTTGAAAGAGAAATGTGCAGGTATAGAAAATTGTCTGAAATTAGGAAAAGTAGACACAGCTTATCGAAGCATTAAGAATACTTTTGGGGAAAAGAAGACTAAGTGCTGTAATATTAAGGACACAAATGGAAAGCCTCTAACAGATAGGGAAGAAAGGGTTGTGAGATGGAAAGCTTACATAGAGAGTTTGTATATGGGAAAGGAGATTGAGAACCATGTAATGGAAAGGGAGGAGGAAATTGATGAGGATGCGAAAGGAGATTTACTATTGTGATCAGAATTTGATAGAGCTTTGGAAGACTTAAGCAGGAACAAAGCACCGGGCATAGATGATATACCGATTGAGTTGCTACGCTGCATAGGAGATGAAGGTCTGATCAGGTTATTTCACATGGTGTGTAGGATTTATGAAACAGGTGAGATACCCCCTGATTTCAAGAAGAATGTAATCATCCCTATACCAAAGAAAGTGGGAGCTGATAGATGTGAAGATTACCGTACAATCAGCTTGATTACTCATGCTTCAAAGATCCTGTCTAGAATAATTTACAAGAGGATTGAAAGCCAGATAGAAACCGAGTTGGGTGAAGACCAGTTTGGTTTCAGGAGAAATGTAGGAACAAGGGAAGCTGTACTAAGTCTTAGGCTGATTTTGGAAGGTAGAATAAGGAAAGATAAGAGAACATTCATGGCATTTGTAGACTTAGAAAAGGCTTTTGGTAACGTTGATTGGACTAAATTGTTTGACATTTTGAAATCTATTGGAATCAAGTACAGGGATAGGAGGGTAATCTACAATCTATAGAGAAACCAGACAGCAGTCATTCGAGCTGAAGGACATGAGAGAGAAGCTGATATTCAGAAAGGTGTTAGGCAAGGCTGCAACTTATCACTCATACTTTTCAATCTTTACATTGAACAAGCAATGAAGGAAATTAAAGAAAAATTTAAAGTGGGAGTGAAGATTCAAGGAGAAATAATTTCAACTCTGAGATTTTCTGATGACATCGTAATCTTGCCGACAAACCTGAGGATTTGAATGAGTTTTTTAATGGTATGGACTCCGTCTTACGGAAAGAATTCATGATGAAAATTAATAAATGTAAAACAAAAATACTGGAATGCAGCCGAAATAAATGGAGATCAAATTGGCAGGTGAAAAGCTGAAGCAAGTCGGAGACTTCTGTTACTTAGGAAGCAGAATAACCAGTGATGGACGTAGCAAAGAGCATATAAAAAGTAGTTTGGCACAGGCAAGGAAAGCAACCTGTTGACATCGAATATAGATTTAGGTGTTAGGAAGTAATTTTTGAAAGCCTTTGTCTGGAGCGTGGCGCTCTATAGAAGTGAAACTTGGACTATTGGTGCAGCAGAAAAGAGGAGAATTGAAGCATTTGAAATGTGGTGTTACAGGAGAATGATGATCAGATGGGTAGATAGGGTTACAAACAAAGAGGTATTAAGACGAGTGGGAGAGGAGAGATGTTTCTGGCGAGTGCTAATGAAGAGAAGAGATAGGTTAGTGGGACACATACTAAGACACCCAGGAATAGCAAGCTTAGTTATGGAAGGAAGGGTCGAGGACAAGAACTGTAGGGGTAGACCTAGGTTAGAATATGTTAAACTGATTGCCTCGGATGTAGGGTGTGGTAGCTATGTAGAGATGAAACGATTAGCTCAGGACAGGGAGGCATGGAGGGCTGCATCAAACCAGTCAAAAGACTGAAGACTCAAACAACAAACAACCTTCATAGATTTTACTTTTCCGGGGCATCCTCCAAAGACACACAAAATATTAGTATAGACTAATAATAATTATTATTATTATTAGTATATTTCTATCTTAACATTAAACAATATTTATCCATTTGTGAGCTTAAAAACTTAGTTCTCCTGTCTTCCTCAAGACTAACAAGTAGTTCCGTGATTAACTAATTACCCTATTTTCATATATCTTACTTAAGTTAATTGCCTCTATCAACATGCAAAAGGTAAGTTTGATTGCTTTGAGAAGGGTCCACACTCCTCAAGTGTGTTGGATTCTTACCAACTAAAAACCACACCCTATCCTCTTGACAAAACCCAAACCGGGACCACTTTCGTATTACTTCAGGATGGAGCCATTTTCTTTGCTTCACAAGCACCTTCTTACTTCTCAATTCATACTCAGTCCGCGGATCGCAGACTTATTCAACTAAATCGTGCAAGTCCCCATCCGACTTCTTCTGACGAAAGACCACCTCAACAAAGAAAGCGAGCGTATCCAGCTGAGCTCGTTCCTCAGCTTAATTCCAACTATATTGTCTGGCGTTATTGGACCAACCTCAGCTTCAAGTCATTGTTTTTCCGCTGCCCAACGAACGCAGACGAAGAACGTAAGATATACCTCTTCTCGTTCGTTCTCGCAGAATATACATACACGACTCCTTATTTATTTTGCTGTAATATATTCATAGATATTGAGAACCGTCTAAATATTTCGGATGGTCACCATGTTGGACTTACATATATATGCCATAGAGTTATGTTCTATTAGATGAAGATTATTGCGTAGGTATATTACGATATTTAAATTCAATCGCATGATTTAAAACGAGATTTTAAAATTTCGCACAGCCACCATCTTGAAGTTATGAAAAGAATTGAAATAAATTAGATGTCAGTGGATTCAAATTGGTATAAGTATTTACCATACCAACTTTCTCTGCGCTCGGTTGGTTAAATCGCGAGAAGCGTGCAGTCAAATATTTAAATTTTGCATCGGCGCCATGTTGGAATTGTGCACACCAGGTAATTGAAAGTCCAATGGATGAACTTATGTTAATAGCCTTTATCCACACACAAAATGTCTGTTTGATTGCCGTCATAGATTAGAAGATATTCAGAACCGTCTAAATATCTCGGATGGTTGCCATGTTGGATTTTTATATAATATAGGCCATAGAGTTATATATTATTAGATGACAATTATTGCGTAGGTTCATTATTCAAACGTTGACTTCGATGACATGATTACGTACGACTCAAGAAATAAAAATGTAATTTTACAATCTTGCACAGCCGCCTTCTTGAAGTTATATAAACAACTAGCAGTAGTACCCGGCTTCGCCCGGTGGAATGCTGATAATATTTTAAGGTCTCCTTAGAAATATAATGGACATAAAATCTAAGTCATTTGCCCCCAAAGACAATGAGGGAGTAATATCTAGGTTATTTGCCCTTTTGATAAGGATGATAACAGAAACTACTGTTGAATTGACACGTCAAACTTACAAACTACCGTAATAGAAATACATATTTCAAAATTCACAGGCGAGGAAGACTTATTGTGTGTGGTGATTAATGGTGTAATGGGCGTAACATCTACTGTAGGTCATTTGCTCTTATGATGAGGATGATAAGGGAAACTACTACCGGTATTGCATTGACACTTCAACGTATAATGTACACAATGTACTGTAATAAAAATAAATATATGCGGCTTCGGTGGCGTATTTGGTAGCATGCTGAGCTTCTATGCAAAAGATAGTGGGTTCAAACCCGGCCGAAGCCGTCGGATTTTTAAGAGCGTTAAAAATCCCTCAGTATGCCTTTCTTCGGAGGGGAAGTAAAGCCGGCGGTCCCATGTCATAGATTTATGGCATGTTAAAGAACCTTCCACTAATTACAACTGTGTGAAGCTAAATTGGATAGGTTAAGAATGTAAACAACGCTCTTAGATGTCTACGTCCGTTGCCAAGAAACGACTGCAGTGGCGTCTAGTAGCTAAGTTCCGAACTTGGCCTAGTAGTCGTTGACGGTGGCGCTTGGCGGCAAAAGTAGGAACTATTTGAAGAATTCTAAGTTGCAGTTTGTACTTAAATTAAAAAACAGATAACACACACTAATACAGTCATCACAATTAACACCGGTTATCAGACAGATTCTACACACACCCAAAGTACACGGGGCTACATGACCGCGTTGTCGCAGCCCCTAAACTTAAGAACCAACCAACCAAAAATAAATATTTTAAAAATCACAGTCGAGAAAGACTTTGTGCGGCGGTGATTATTGGTATGATGCGCGTAACATCTAGGTCATTTGCACTTACCGTATGATGGTAATAATAAGGTAATGAAACAAGTAGTTCCGTGAAGAACTATACAGCCTATTTTCATATATCCTACTTATGTTAACTGCCCCAATTAACATACAAAATTTCAGTTTAATTGCTGTAACAGATTCGTAGATATTGAGAACCGTCTAAATATTTCAGATGGTCGCCAGGTTGGATTTTTAGTTTTGTACTATTACATTAAGATTATCGTGTACGTGTGGTATTCAAACTTCAATCGCATGATTAGACAACAAGAAGTAAAAACGAGATTTTAAAATTACGCACAGCAGCCATCTTGTGATAATGCAAACCATTGAAATAAATTAGATGCCAGTGGATCAACATTTGTATAAGCATTTAACGTGCAACGTTTCACGGCACTCGGATAGTTAATTCGCGAGAAACGTCCATTTAAATATTTATACTTCGCGTCGCCGCCATGTTGGATTTGTGCTCACCAGGTTCCTGAAAGTCCTATAGGTGAACATATGTTCATAGTCTCTATGATAATTAAAAAATTCAGTTTGGTTGCTGTAAAAGATTCATAGATATTGAGAACCGTCTAAATATTTCGGGAGCTCACCATTTAGGAGTGTTATGTGTATAGGCCTTAGAGTTATGTACCAATCAAGGACAATTATTGCCTAGGTTCATTATTCAAACTTTCAATTCGATCGCATGATTACGACACAAGAAATTAAAACTTAATTTTAAAATTTCGCACAGCCGCCATCTTGAGGTTATGTAAGCAATTGAATTAAATTAGATGGCTGTGCATTACAATCTGCAAAATCAATTACTGTACCACATTTCACTGCGCTCAGAGAGTTAAATTACGAGAAAAGTCTATTAAAATATTTTAAATTCGCTTGGTCGCCATGTTCGTTTCGTACTTTACAGGTTTATGAAATATACATAGGTATACCTGTATCAGTACCCTTTATCACCGTACAAAATTTCAGGGTGATATCTGTAATAGTTTCGGAGATATAGAATGTCAGTGAAATATTTCGCACAGCCGCCATTTTGAGGTTATGTAAATAATTGAACTAAATTAGACTCCAGTGCATTACAATGTGTATAAACATTTGCTGTACCAAGTTTCAATACATTTAGATAGTTAAATCGCGAGAAAAGTCTATTCAAATATCTCAACTTCGCTTGGCCGCCATGTTGGTTTTGTAGTCACCAGGTTTTTGAAAGTCACATAGGTGAACTTCTAGTAGTGCCCTTTATCACCGTACACAATTTCAGGGCGATATCGGTAATAGTTTCGGAGATATTGAATGCTAGTGAAATATTTCGCACTGCCGCCATGTTGGATTGGAGAGACGTAACAAAATTTGAAGGGCTCGGTCGAGGTCGCCGGGAATAGTGCTATGAACTTCCCGAGTTTCATTGAAATCGCTCCAGCCGTTTCGATTTTATTAGGGGGGGACACACACACGAATCACACACACACACACACACACACACGGACAAAAGGTGATCTCATAAGCCTATTTTTTCAAAATTGAAAATAGGCTAAAAATGACTACTAAACGAACATGGTGTTATTTTATAACTGATATAGGTAATTCAGGTGTCTAGCTTCGATGTCTTCCAAACTCTCAACCTTATTTTCTGGCTTAGGCCTGTACTCGATGCGTCTAGTGAAAGAGCGTACTGCTCTGCAAAGACAAAGAATATAGGTCCAAGCTGCACGAACCTGAGATGATCGCAGATGATGACGAAATATGATGACACACGTTCGGGGTTCCCCGTCCTATTTAGATTGACCGGGAATCACTCACTGTTTCGCAACGGCCCTGTGCTGGCATCTGCATAGACAGCAGGAGATAACACGGCGGGCTTTGGAAAGTACTCTCAAGTCACCTCGCGATGAATCAGCAAGCTATTCTCACAACTGACCCCCCCCCAGGGTCTCACAACTTGTGGGACGTGGGTTGGCGACCTCGGGACCTCAGCTGAGTCTGGCATCGCTTGTACTTCCTGGTTCCGGGCTCATTTCAGTTCTCTTTCCTGTCGGTCTCCCTTGGTCAACTCTTGTTCTCTTCCGACCCAGACTGTATTAGGGTATCCGAGGGCTAGGGAGTCTTTCAATTTCCCGCCTTAATTGGCTTTGTCTCATCTTTCCTGATACCCTCATTCTTCGAGGGGTCTGCCTTCTTTTTCTTTTCATAATATCTCCTGTCTTCTGCTCAAGGCCCTCAAAGAGGCAGGGTGTGTGTAGATCCACTTCTGGTACACCCTCAAGGGCTCATGACTGGTGAGTTAGGAAACTGGCAACCCCGAGGAATTCCTGAGCTAAATGCAGGGAATGGAGTGGTATGTCAGAAATTTCAAGTGGACAGTGTTACGCATCGGGTTCCAAAGGGTAAGTATACACACTTTGTTTTCGATCGGTGAACGATGTAGATTTGAGCCAAAGGGCCTAAATGCGTGGAATGGAGTGGTCTGTCCGAAATTTCGAGTGGACAGTGTTACTCGTCGAGTTCCAAAGGGTAATTCTGTAAAATCTGGTTGAGATCGGTGAAACGGTGTAGTTTTCTGCCAAAGGGCCAAAACGCAGGGAATAGTGTGGTCTGTCCGAAATTTAAAGTGAACGGTGTTACTTGTCGGGTTCCAACGGGTAAGTATATAAAATTGGGGTCAGATCGGTGAAACGGTGTAGATGTGTCGCAAACAGCCTAAATGCAAGGGATGGAGTGGCCTCGCCGCAATTTCAAGCAGACAGTGTTAGTCGCAGTGTTCCAAAGGGTAAATATACAAATTTTGGTTGAGATCAGTGAAACGGTGTAGATTTGGGGCAAAGGGCCTAAATACAGGGAATGGAGTGGTCTGTCCGCAATTTCAAGCAGACAGTGTTACTCGCTGGGTACCAAAGGGTAAGTTTCCGAATATTGGTTCTGATCGGTGAAACGGTGTAGATTTGTGCCAAAGTGCCTAAATGCAGGGAATGGGGTGGTCTGTCCGAAATTTTAAGTGGACAGTGTTACTCGCAGGGTTCCAAAGGGTAAGTGTACACATTTTGGTTCAGATCGGTGAAACGGTGTAGATGTGTGCAAAAAGGGCCTAAATGCACGGAATGGCGTGGTCTGTCCGAAATTTCAAGCAGACAGTGTTAGTTGCACTGTTCCAGAGGGTAAATATACAAATTTTGGTTGAGATCGGTGAAACGGTGTAGATTTGGGCCAAAGGGCCTAAATGCGGGGAATGAAGGGGTCTGTCCACAGTTTCAAGCAGACAGTGTTACTCGCAGGGTACCAAAGGGTATGAATACGAATTTTGGTTCTGATCGGTGAAACGGTGTAGATTTGGAACAAAGGGCCTAAATGCAGGGAATGGGGTGGTCTGTCCGAAATTTTAAGTGGACAGTGTTACTCACAGGGTTCCAAAGGTTATATATACAACTTTTGGTTCCGATCGGTGAAACGATGTAGATTTGTGCAAAAGGGCCTAAATGCAAGGCATGAGGTGGTCTGTCCGAAATTTAATGTTGACAGGGTTTCCCGCAGGGTTCCAAAGGGTAAGTATACAAATTTTGGTTGAGATCGGTGAAACGGTGTGGATTTGGACCAAAGGGCCTAAACGCAGGGAATGGGGTGGTCTGTCCCAAATTTTAAGTGGACAGTGTTACTCGCAGGGTTCCAAAGGTTAAATATACAACTTTTGGTTCCGATCGGTGAAACGATGTAGATTTGTGCAAAAGGGCCTAAATGCAAGGCATGAGGTGGTCTGTCCGAAATTTAATGTCGACAGGGTTTCCCGCAGGGTTCAAAAGGGTAAGTATACAAATTTTGGTTCAGATCGGTGAAACGGTGTAGATTTGTATACATAACAGACAGACAGACAGACAGACAAACTTTGTGCTTTATATATATAGATTGTATAAACATTCGCTGTACCTTGTTTCACTGCGCTCGGATAGTTAAATCGCGCCAAATGTCTATTTTTAGCCTACTTTCGATTTTTGCAAAAAATGAAAGTAGACTTATGAGATCAACACAGGGCGAAAAAAGTGTGTCTGTCTGTGTGTGTGTATGTGTGTGTGTGAGTCTGTGTGTGTGTGTGTCTGTGTGTCTGTGTGTGTGTGTGTGTGAGTGTGTGTACTCTGAATGTCTGTCCCCCCCTATCAATTCGAACACGGTGAATGCGAATTGAACGAAATTTGGTACAAAGGTAGCACTAGCAAATGACACCTCAGTGTCATGTTTTATATCGCCGCCATCTTTACTAAAACTGAATGGCGGCCACTCAAACGTTCAAAACGTAAAATCAAATAACGACTAACCAAATCATCCGATCTCTACCAAATTTGGTAACAACATACCTTCGTATAGGATGCGTCTTGTGACCAAACTACAAGGTCGTCCGCCATACCATTTCAGGATGGCGGCCGTGCGAATTATGCAAACTTTATAATCCATATCATGGGACCCACCAGTTCCGATTATCGAGCCGAGAATCGTTTTAACTGTTCTAAAGGAAGAGGCACGTTCGAAATTAAAAGTTTATTTTGTAATACTATAGTGCAGACGTGATTTTAAAAAGCTGAGCCGATTCAGAAATAAGACAAGATGGCAGCGGATATCTTGTGCCTGACTTATATTTCACTAATTTGAGTATTGCATGCAATATAGCGTACTGATACAAAATAAATAAACTTTGTATGAAATGCTTTATATATAAATAATATACTCCAGTGATGAAATCGTTTAGTATAAATCATTATTTGCTAACAAGTTCTATGTAAGTCATTTTATATAGAACGATATTCGTTGACACAATTAGCTCAGTGGTAGAGCGTTAGCCTATCGCTTAAATGCTTATGGTTCAAACCCGATCAGAGCTAGTTTTTTTTTTTTGCTTGAAATGTTATATGTTTATTGTTTTGTAATGACTCAGATGTTTTAAAATTAAGCGTTATATTGTGCATATTATGGTGTAAAATATATATTTAATTAAAACATAATTCGCCAGCAGATTTACTCGAGACATCTAGCTGCCAAAAAGGTAACTGCACGCCGACCAGATTTTATTGAAAAGTTTCTTCTTCTGGCCGCTAGAATGCACTCGCTCTGTTAGGATTATATTGTTAGATATTTCACCTCTAGATATCACGACTAGTCTACGTGGGGCTCCATTGATTACTATACCATTTGCATTCTATGCGCATCGAATTTGAAGAATGACAAGATGATACTACGATACATTTTTACTTTCTATTTTAAAGGGTTTGTAACAGCCTATTGTGCGTTATTTGAAAATGTTAATTGAAGTAAAGAACAAAACGATTTCACATAGTATCTGAACTCTATCGTTGGTGCTAGTTCAGGATATTAATTAATACTTCTATTTCAGCCAAATAGCAATCGAAAATATCCACATAGTTGGTATACACACGTCTCTGTAGGGTCATGGAAAGATTTGTTAATTCAATTAGGGTTGTGAAAGTCATACGCAGTCAGACGTGTAAAGACATGCCTCAACTCAAAGTTGGATGTTGCCCGCGTCAGGCCGATTATGTAATAATAATAATAATAATAATAATAATAATAATTATGTTATTGGTTTTACGTCCCTTTTAACTACTGTTGCTTTTAGAGATGCCGGGGTGCCAGAATTTTGTCCCGAAGGGGATCTTTAACGTGCCAGTAAATCTACTAACACGGCTCCCTCGCATTTGTGCACCCTCAAATGCCAGCTGACTGCGCCAGGATACGAACCTGAAACATACGGTCCAGCAAGCGAGAACGTTACCGCTGAGCCACGCCGCCAGTCCGGTCGATTATGTCTCCAGATCCATAACATTCTTGATATACTTCTTATCTTTCTTTC
Organism: Meconema thalassinum; assembly: GCA_946902985.2. NCBI lineage: Eukaryota > Metazoa > Arthropoda > Insecta > Orthoptera > Tettigoniidae > Meconema > Meconema thalassinum. The sequence goes on along the minus strand of OX336390.1, from coordinate 154,436,978 downwards.
TTCAATGATGGTAGCAGTTTTTATCTAGGTTGTGGCGTTTGGTAGAGGTAAATCGTTTCTAAGGTCTTCAACAAAGAATAGTTCTATTATACTCTTTGATAATAACAACGAGTTATAACTATACTCATACATTTAGGAGAAAGTAGGCTATATGTTCTTTACTGAACATCTTGTTTTTTCTCGTGTGGTCTCCTGAGAGGCCGAGTGCAGGTCTTTCTAGTCGACGCCCGTGGGCGATCTGCGCGTCAGGATGAGAGATGGAATGGATGAAGACAAAAGAAATTGGGCAAGGATGTGGATGGAAGCGGCCGTGGCCTATCAGAAGGTACCGTCTCAGCATTTGCCTGGTGTTGAAATTGGGAAACCACGGAAAACCATTTCCTGGATGGCCGACGGTGGGGCTCGAACCCACGCGTCTACCGAGTCAGCAGAGAGCTTGGCCCCATGACCTAATGCTGCGCTTTAGCCAGCGTAGCCACTGCTGTCGGTAATGTCTATTAAAATATGTACTAATACAATAAAGCTGAAGTGTTCGTGTGTTTGTGTGTTTAAACGCGCAAATCTCTGGAACTACCAGTCGTATTCGAAAACTCCTTTTTGTATATTATAGCCAGATTCAAGAGGAATAGTTTAGGCTAGGTACTGTCCCCGTTTACCCGGATAGTAGGCTGTCAGATATCCGCCCCCTCAATCGGATTGCCAACAATCAATCGCACCAGCTCAGCTACATCAATGAAAATGGCACTGACAGATACTACCGAGGTTTGAACACAGAAGTTACCAAGAAAAATTATTGTGGAACACACCAAAATAGACGGGGTTTCATACTTACTTTTACTTACCTCTTATAAATATCTCGGGGATTGGGTTGACAACAGGATCATTAAAGTATGCTCTCACAATAACCTTCACCATGACATTTAAAAATGAACCAGACCGAAGACGAGAACTTTGAACTGTACAAGAGCTTTATTTTCAAATAAAGAGTATGATTTTCACAACTCAACAAAATAAACGTGGCTATCAATAGCCTATGTCAATCTGACTACGTCCTCCTAAAGGACTTGCAAATTATCAAACAATATGTTAGCTCCCATGAGCTCAAAATAACGTAACATTTTAAAACACATTTGGATTGGATGAGGAAGTCAGGGTACGACATATATAGAGCATTTGGTTTCTTTTAATAAACATAACACTTGTATTAATAGGCCCAAGGCCGGAGTATCGACCTCACCCGCTTATAACCAGATGTCTGGCCGGCTGGTCTACCCTTCAACCTGGCTCACACCTGTCAAATGGGGCTCCCTCGTCACGCCACACTTGCGTAAGAATTCAGCTCCTTTTAAAGCTTTAAATGTCTACAAGACAACTCATACATATTGACGCAAATCTTTCAAATGCTTAACTCACATCCCACTGGATTATTTTAACAATACCTAAACTTGTTAAGTTATCATCCAAATGTTTAAAAAGCATAGTTTAGAGTATAAAACACACTCTTAAATGTTTATAACAAAATCACATAAATTATTTATAACAATTAGAAATTGTTTATAATATTGTCGAAAATAATTACAACAATTTTTAAACACGCCTTTAACATTACTTTCGTTCCACATTATTGTCAAAGATATTTACATTTATTATTTACAATATCAACATTTAAATTATTTAAATTAATAATTTAAGAAATACATTGAACCACATGTTTTATCCGGTTGGTAAATTCATAATCGTGTTTAATATAATCGACCAATGAAGGTTAGTTATACATGTAAATGTCACAATCTGGTTTAATAAAGGTTGTAATAATTTTAATTATTTGTGACGGTAATCTTCATTCAAAATCTTATCTCGAATTCTTTCAAAACTCTTGTTAATTATAACAGTAAATTCACTTGATTAATTTTCAACGAACTATGACAATACACTCTAGCGGAAAATACTTCGCTTACAAAATAATGCACAAACTGCATTCAAAATAGCCCAAAATTCATCATATATTAAAATATACGGCATCAAAATCTTCCACAGCATTTACAAAAACCTCCCCTAACACAATCTTTATCATTATTAATTACTGTGGGAATCTCCTTCATTTATTTAAGGGCATTATACATCAGCGACTTTCAACATGTCCGCTGCACTATCGATTATACATTCATAGTTCCACTTAAAAATTCTTATATCAATAATTGTTTCAAAACTGTTGTCATTTAAACTTCGTGGATTTCATTCATGAATCGAAATGAAATAAAAATTTGCCAATCACAAACAAATTTAATAGTGAATACGCTTATATACGCCTGTCTGGTCTATCAAAATTTAAGATTAACATCTTCAAAGAATTGTAGTATAAAAAATACTATCATCAAGCAAAGTGCGACTAACTGCAAAATAGTCGAATAGAATCCAATTAGACTGGGGAATGCAAACATCATTATATAAATCTCTATATGAGAAAAAACCTAACACAAGTTTCACGAATTTAATGCATTCAATAATTCATAATTAATGTTCATCTTTCACAAAATTGCCTGTGATGCCATGGTCGTTCATGACTGACGATAAATGTTTGTGTTGCAATCAATTCAAATAACGACTAGTATTTCCAAGATCGTCGACAACGTACTGGATTTTAACGCTCTAAAATCATTTAAATGTTCTTCCTTCTTGATGATGACAGAAAATTGGTCAAAGTAATTAAACTGGGGTAGAATTACTTTAATAAAGTGACACGCTGTCTGAATTTAAATCTGCCATAAAAATCATTAACTTACAGTCAAATCGTGACTACAAAAATAAGCAAATTACTGAAAAATCTAAATATCAGTCTCAACTGATTCAAAATCGTTTAACTATGCCCATGACATAACAATGTCTTAATAAAACGTCGAAAAAGGCATAACTCATCAAGGTGTACCGAGAATAGGAATCTCAAACAAGAATATCGGGCAAAAATACATGAGGACAAAAATATGGGAAAAATGGTTGCTCAAATATTGCTATGAAACTCAAATACAATAAACGTTCACGACTACCTTATCTGCCGATTGACGTTCCAGAGGAAAATTCCCCAAAGAAGACTGTTGATGAATCCATTTCACCAAGTTAAAACTGAGCTCCATCCTCGAAACCAGAAACAGCACCATCGGAGAATCGAACTGCTTCACGAAGACGAACGACATCCTTCCGGCAATAATCTTCTTTGTGAGTCGGGACAACCCTGACCTCTCTTGAAAAATCCCTGAAGTTCCAGTTGAAAATCGCCATGAAGTTTTTGTATAAATTTCCGAAGAAATATTCATATTCAGAAAGTATGAAATCATTTCCATTGCTGTTTGATAGTATTCAGCCTTTAATCACGAAACATGGGTGTAGATGGTTATTTACCACATGTTCGCTTGTATGGAATAGCAATTAGCGAAGTTCCATGTTGCTATCTTACTCCGTTGAAATATGTCCCAATTGCATTAAGTCCTTTAACCTTCCATCTTCTCTTCGGTAATAGTATTAGAAGAACACACTGCCATATTAGACTGCTCCATAATACTGTAGCGTTGTGTCACAAAAGCAATCTGAAGTCTCCCTATTTCACTAGCCCTGTCAGCCGTAGCGTAGAGTCTGGCTATACAAAGTGTTTCTCCTGTGGCGAGAAAATCACTTTTGTATGTCGTCTAATATTGTCAATAACTTCCAAAATACTTCCTCGAAATTGTTCAGCTTTTCTACAGTCCTTACTGTAGCAATGCACAAGAGAATTAGCTTATAGGCGACCGCTAACTGTTCACAGCTAATCTTGTAGAAGCGTTTTAAGGGTCGTTTCAACTTCACCTAGATTTACTTCACAGTAAACCTGCACTGCTTGAAAGTTCGACTCTCGTTTTATGCAGAGGTTTCACCACGCGTTACAAAGACGACTTTTTCACTACTAAACTCACTCGACGTTTCACTGAAATGACTATTTGAGATCTGACGATTGAATATCAGACGATTTATAATCTGAGAATGAGGCTCCTCTCTTCTGCGCAAGGCCTTTTATGAACTTCATGAGGGGCGTATCTATCCCTTCCATCGCGTGTTACTGCGTCATCGCTAGAAGTTCCAACTTCGTCAATACATGACGGATTTTCAAAATTCAAAAACTGAAAATTAATTTCACCAAAATTCCAGATCAATGCCTCTACTGCAAATGGATTTCCACAATTCTGCATTCCAAAAAGTAATAAAAATACCATAGTTTTAGCAATCTCCGTCTTCCTTCAGACTATCGTTCATTGGTTTAAGTCTCCCCTCCAATAGCATAATTTCTTCCTCAGCAGAATTCCACGTTTCCTGCGACTGCGTCGTACATCTTGGATCCTTCTCGAATAAATGCTGACGTCACTGAGAATCTCAGCTCAAGTAGCCTGCTGGCATAACGTCTGCGTCATCCGTGCTTACGTCATGACTACCCACGTCATAACTATGACAGCCATAACTTTCGCTATAATTTCCAAAATAGCCACCGTGGTCTCTATATAATTCAATTACGGGGGCATTCTCCTCTCACCACGTTTTAAAAACAGTTGCAAATTGTTTTTAAACTCAGTGTTACAAGTACCTCAACTCTCTTGAAAACGAAATTGAATTATTACTGGCTTACTCTAGGATAGTATCTTTTTAAATTTCCAGCATTGAACTTGCCGTAAATGACATTATTCTCATCATCGTAGAGTTCATAGCAGTTGTTTCCATAGGCGTTCGTAATCCTAAACGGCCCCATGAATACATTTCCAAATTTGGGGTATATTTTCTTGCTCATATCAGCCTTGACAGGTCTGCGTAATAATACAAGATTTCCAACTTGTAAGGGTGCACCAAAGCGTTTTCCAGCTACTCTTTTCAATCGTTTCTCTGCTGCTTTCTGGAGTTGTTCCTTCGCCTTGTCAATCCTCTGCTGCCTTCCTAAGTCGGGATCTCTAGGAATGTGGTTGAAAAGATTATCCCACGGCCTTTCTGGGTTTCTTCCAAGATGAAGTCGCATTGGCACTTCTCCTGTACTCTCCTGCACTGTAGAGTTCAGACATTCCTCTATAAGGGGTACAAATCTCACCCAACCAGAATGATCATTTGGACAGAAAATTCGACAGAATTTCGAAAATTCAGCCATATATCTTTCTGAGGAATTCGATTCTGGGTAACGCACGCTTGAAAATAAGTGCTTAATGCCAAGCCTTTCCATATCCGCTGCAAATTCCACGGACGTAAACTGCGTTCCATGATCTGACAGTAGATATTCTGGTATACCAGCTTTAGGAAATACAGCATTTTCCAGTCTGCTTACTACGTTCCTTGTGTTAGCTTTCTGCATGGGACTCATTGTAACAAATTTTGAGAAAACATCCACGGTAACCAACAGGTACTGGTTACCCTGATATCCCTTCGGACAGGGACCAAATATGTCCGTCGCCATTAGTTCGTTTGGCTTAGAAGGAATCATAGCCTTCGGTTTTCCTTTTAATAAAGCAGAAGCATACCTTGCTCTTTGACATTTGTCACATGATCGAATGATCTTGGCAATGCTGGAACGCATGTTAGTCCATATAAATCTCTCTTTGAGAGTATTAAGAGTCTTATCTAAACCGGCATGTCCAGTTGCGTGATGAGCTACCCACACTAAATTGACAACTAGTTTAGGTGGCACGACTATTCGGAGTTTTGTATGCGCAGAGTCAGCATACTTGCATACGATGTCTCCACTCAAGACAAAGTGTCGTGAATTTCTGCGTGTAACTGCATAGTCAACATCAGTATTGTCCATGTAACCCTTGAGGAACCTGTACATTTTCCTTATTGGAGCGTGTCTCTTCTGTGACACACTGATTCGGGCTAACCTCCTAACGGTTTCTTGATCTTCTTGCTCCAATTGTACATGGTGTATCTGCACATTTTTAATAGGGTTACGTGATAGAGCATCAGCCAGTAAGTTATCTTTCCCAGGCTGGTGGACGATAGTGGCATTAAACTGTTGGGTGAACAAAGCCCAACGTGTCAATCTATCACTCGACATGTCAGTTTGCAGCATAAACTGTAGTGCTTTATGGTCAGTAATAATGATGACCTTATGTCCCAGCAGTATTTTCTTCCAGGCTTGCAATGCTGTTACAAAAGCTAACGCTTCAAGCTCCGTCGTGAAGTAATTTTCCTCGTGTTTCTTCAACTTCCGACTCGTGAACGCAATGTAGTGCTTGTTGCCTGCCTCGTCTTTCTGGTATAAGACTGCACTAATGCCTACTCTTGATGCATCAGACTCAATATAGAACACCTTCTCAAAGTCTGGGTACTCCAGTTTCACATTATTTCTGAGCATCTCTTTCGCTTTCTCAAAAGCCTCGTCTGCAGCGGTACTCCATTTCCATATGTTATTCTTCTTGAGTAAGTCATACAGAGGAGCCATAATTTCCGAGTATCTTGGACAGTGGCTGCTAATAAATTGGCATGCTCCTACAAATTCTCTGACTTGTTTCACCTTAGTTGGCTTCGGAAATCTCGTGATCGCATCTACTTTTTTCATGTTTGGATGATATCCATCTTTATCAATAGTATGCCCCAAGTAATTTATCTCCTGCTTCAAGAATTGACATTTTCCAAAATTCACCTTGATATTGGCCTCCCGTAAATTCTCGAACAACTTTCTCAAGTGCACTAAATGTTCTGCGGCGCTGGGTGAAGATACGATTAAATCGTCGATGTAGCAGATTACATTTTCTTTCACTTCGTCAGTGAGCTTACTATCAAGTGCTCGAATAAGTGCCGGTCCACTGTTAACCATACCAAAAGGCATTCGGACAAAGACCCATGACGTCTGGTCAAATAGGAATCCAGTGTACTGCATACTATCTTCTTCTAGCTGAACTTGATAAAATGAAGACGTCAAGTCAAGAACGCTGAAACATGCTCTTCCTTTGAATTTTCGAAGCAGATCTCTAATCTTGGGTGGTCGGTCATTTTCTGGAAGAATCTTCAAGTTAATGTCCTGGCATCGAGACAAAGACGTATCTGACCATTACTTTTCTTCACTACTGTGATGGGGTTTATATAAGACGACGCCTGTTTTTTAATAATCCCGTCTACCTCCATTTTTCTGATTAACCCTCGTACTTCTTGATAGTATTTCTCAGTAATGGGGTATATTCTCTTCTGGTAAGGGGTTTCATCTGTCAGCCTTATCTTGTATTTATAATCCTTAATCAATCCAGGCTTTTCATCGAAAATATCTTGGAATTCCTTTATCAGATCCTCAAATTCCCCCTGAATTTCTTCAAATCCTTCAGTTTTTCTACTGGGTATTTCTGCTAAATTTTCCACTTCATTAACTATAGTATTCAAAATTTCTTCCCTAAGGTCTATTTCCAGACTGTTTTTCACGTCCTGTTTTTCTATCTCTTCTGTGATTATGTACCCATCATTAAAGCTAATACTTCTGTTCTTCATGTCAATAATAGCTCCGACCTTCGATATAAAATCGATTCCAAGCACCATATCAAAATTGATCTTGCTCACCACAATGAAGATCTGTTCATAATTCCTTCTATTGATCTCAAAGTTCAATAACACTTGAATCTTGCACTTCACTGCCTTATCTTGGAATATCCCTCTCACTTTGACGGTAGAAACAGGTAGAACTGTCATGTTCTCTCCTCTTAGCAGACTTTGATAACATTCCTCTGAAATGATGGAGATAATTGCACCAGTATCCATCAGGGCTTTATACTGTTGGCCATCTATCCGTACTGAAATAATAGGTAAGGCACATGGTCTTTCCTCTTTAACGATACCCCTCTCTTCTAGCAAATCTTCATCAGTCACTTCATATATCTCATTAATCGTAATCAGGTGTGGTGTGGCAATGTATTTACAAGTTCTCACTGACGTTGAGAAATCGGCGTTTTTTTTTGTGTGTTACCGACCTCAAAATTCTGCTGGCTCGTAGAAGGCCCAGGATCGATTACAACATCCTGCCTTTTCTTTTGGTTGTCTGCTTCTTTTTCCCGTAATTCTTTCAGGTATTGCTGGCTTTCCTTCTCTCTTTCCTGATACTGATCGGGTGTCATAACCTGACCTTGAGTATTCTGATTTCTGTTTTGGCTCTGGTTATTCCTGTTATAATTTCGGTTATAACAATTATTGTTGTAATATCTGCCTCTTCCATTGTAATTTCCTCGGTTATAGTTACAGCCTCTTCTCTGTTGATACGGTCGGTAACCTTGCGATCTGTTATTTCGAAACTGATTATTCCTGTGAGGACCTACATTGTCAGTTTTCTCCTCATCTGGCTTGTCAGTTTGTTGGACTTGGTCCATATATACCGTATTTATTTCTTTAAAGTCATGCCTTTGACCTTTCTGCACCACGTTAGGCATTGGACTTGTGTAGTCTAACCTCCTCAGTAATTCATCCATGTTGGTTAAATCCCTGATGTTGGACGAAATTATTAGTCTTCTCACCTCAACTGGCAGCATACGAGAAATCGCATCAATAAGTTGCTCCGTTGACAATGGGGGTTGTAAAAATCTCAAGCGGGATAATTGACTCGTAAAGAAATCAGCGTACCGCGTTGGAAGAGTACCGGAGTATTTTCTTGAATACACCTCCGCTCTTAACGAATTCTGCGCTTCTATGGACCAAAATCGTTTGATTAATGCCTCTGCAAACTCGTCAAAGTTACTGAATGTGTATCTAAAAGCGCGAAACCATTCGAGGGGTCCTCCAATCAAATATCTCTCCACTATCTTCATCTCTCTCTCTCTGGGAATGTGAGCTTCGATGAAATAATCTTTGAGGTTCCTTACATATTCGATAGGTGTCAAACTATCCGTGTTACTGAATTTTTGCGGTTTATCTTCAAAATTCCTGATGACCGTTACGTTCCTCGGATATGAATCCGGGTAGTTTTTCCCACTATCACGATAGTTCCACTCAGGTTCCATATTCCTCTCGTCATCTTCCTCCCTGAATCTGGATATACGTTCTTCAGGAGTCACGTCTCTCTCTTCTGGATCTACGTTATATCTTCTGGCATAATTCCTACTAGTTTCGCAAGCCAAGCCTACTGTATCCTTGTCAGTGATTTCCGTTAAGACTTTCTTGATTAACTCTTCTTTGTAGGTCTCCATTAAATTAGCCTCTCCTAACTTCAAATTCTGCAGTTTACTCGCCGTTTCATTCACATCAGAGACAACTTTCTGAATCTGTTCCTCTAATGCAGATTTTAATGTTTGCACCTCCCGACCTAATTGTGTCCTATCTTCAACTTGTCTTTCGGATAGCGAATCCATCCTGACGCTTAAATCTTTCCTAATCTGTACTACTTCATTGTTAATATCAATTTGAGTACTGGCAAGTTTCCTTTCAATACGATCCTGAATTTGGGTTACATGTTCCCCACTTGACCTATTCCACTCTTCTTTCCATATTGCTACGTTTGCCGTTAACATTTCTGCTATGCCTAATTCGATATCCTCTTTCAATACTTTATTATGGTCTAATACTTGGGTTCTCATGACCTCTACATCAAACTTTAAACCTTCTAAAGACGCTGTCGTTCTAACTGACTCATCAACTAGCCTAGTCGTTAATGCACTTATATTACGTGTACAAAGGGTTTTCGAATTGTCTATCTCTTCCCTGACTTTATTTACATCAGTTTGGACTTTAGCAACGTCTACGAAAACTGTGTTGACCTCTACTTGAATTTTATTTATGTCACTTTGCATCTCGTTTACATCCGAATGAATGTTATTAATATCAACCTGAACATTGGACACATCAGTTCTAACATTTTGGATTCCTCTTTGGACTTCCTCAACCTTGTCTTGGACAGTCGCAACATCATTTTTGACAACAACTACCTCAGCCCTAGCACAAGAAATATCACTACGGACATTAGCAACATCTAAATTCAACATTGTAAGATCTTTATGCACATTAGCAACATCTATTTTAACATTGGACATGTCGGAGCGCATGTCAGTTACAGCATTCTCAATTCCTTGGGTATTAATCTGTAAACGCGACATATTATCCTCTAAGTTAACAGAACTGGTCTGAATAACCTTCAAACTTTCATCCATGCTAGCTTACAAATTACTAGCATTCTCCTCCATTCGACTAGTATTCCTAGCTTCCATTTCCTTCATACTCTCACTCATCTGCTTCATATTACTATCCATGCTTGTTTTCAAGTTAGCAGACATCTCCGCTAACATCATCTTCAAACTTTCATCTGCCATTACAATATTATTCAAAAAATAGACTGCTGTAGGGACATACATCAAAAGAGCAAAATAACAACATTTGAGCAACACTTTTCACCATATATAATTTTGATCAATTTTCTGTCTTAAATCTAACTTATAACTACCTTATAATTAACTTTCGAAGACACTTCATGTTGAAACAAACTCAAGCACATGTTCAAATTTCCCTGGCTCATTTTAAAATATCCTAACACAAATAATTTTACATTTACAATCCAAATAATTTAATTTTATCTTTAATATGACTGAAATGTCATAAGCCGGTCAAATAAAATAAGATTCCAGATCATAGGCGATTTTTCTAAGTTTCCAGCCTATTTAACCTTTCTCAAGTTGTATAAGATCTGATCTTTTCTGAGTGTAATTTTCCTACTACAATACAACATTTAATTCCTATATAATCACACTCTTAAATTCTACAATTGGCCTAGACATCTAACAAAGAATCAACCTCTTTATTTGAGTCTAATCGAACCACACGTTTTAGGTTTGCCAATCCTACTGGCGTTCAACCTGGTGATCCAGTTATGTTGAATCGAGCCCCAACGTTTTAGGTGCGCCAATCCTTCTGTCCCCGTTTACCCGGATAGTAGGCTGTCAGATATCCGCCCCCTCAATCGGATTGCCAACAATCAATCGCACCAGCTCAGCTACATCAATGAAAATGGCACTGACAGATACTACCGAGGTTTGAACACAGAAGTTACCAAGACAAATTATTGTGGAACACACCAAAATAGACGGGGTTTCATACTTACTTTTACTTACCTCTTATAAATATCTCGGGGATTGGGTTGACAACAGGATCATTAAAGTATGCTCTCACAATAACCTTCACCATGACATTTAAAAATGAACCAGACCGAAGACGAGAACTTTGAACTGTACAAGAGCTTTATTTTCAAATAAAGAGTATGATTTTCACAACTCAACAAAATAAACGTGGCTATCAATAGCCTATGTCAATCTGACTACGTCCTCCTAAAGGACTTGCAAATTATCAAACAATATGTTAGCTCCCATGAGCTCAAAATAACGTAACATTTTAAAACACATTTGGATTGGATGAGGAAGTCAGGGTACGACATATATAGAGCATTTGGTTTCTTTTAATAAACATAACACTTGTATTAATAGGCCCAAGGCCGGAGTATCGACCTCACCCGCTTATAACCAGATGTCTGGCCGGCTGGTCTACCCTTCAACCTGGCTCACACCTGTCAAATGGGGCTCCCTCGTCACGCCACACTTGCGTAAGAATTCAGCTCCTTTTAAAGCTTTAAATGTCTACAAGACAACTCATACATATTGACGCAAATCTTTCAAATGCTTAACTCACATCCCACTGGATTATTTTAACAATACCTAAACTTGTTAAGTTATCATCCAAATGTTTAAAAAGCATAGTTTAGAGTATAAAACACACTCTTAAATGTTTATAACAAAATCACATAAATTATTTATAACAATTAGAAATTGTTTATAATATTGTCGAAAATAATTACAAAAATTTTTAAACACGCCTTTAACATTACTTTCGTTCCACATTATTGTCAAAGATATTTACATTTATTATTTACAATATCAACATTTAAATTATTTAAATTAATAATTTAAGAAATACATTGAACCACATGTTTTATCCGGTTGGTAAATTCATAATCGTGTTTAATATAATCGACCAATGAAGGTTAGTTATACATGTAAATGTCACAATCTGGTTTAATAAAGGTTGTAATAATTTTAATTATTTGTGACGGTAATCTTCATTCAAAATCTTATCTCGAATTCTTTCAAAACTCTTGTTAATTATAACAGTAAATTCACTTGATTAATTTTCAACGAACTATGACAATACACTCTAGCGGAAAATACTTCGCTTACAAAATAATGCACAAACTGCATTCAAAATAGCCCAAAATTCATCATATATTAAAATATACGGCATCAAAATCTTCCACAGCATTTAAAAAAAGTCCTCTCGGCACGCCGGAAGGCGGAGGTAGATTTCACCGGACAAACTTGGGGATAGGCGAAAATAGGCAGAATATGCAGATTTTCGTAGAAGGATCAGACCTCATTTAATGCGAGAAGGTATTTTATAATTGGAGCTTAATTAACTTTGTTTTTCGTCATTTTATGCTTATTTTAAACATTTTATTGTCTTATGGGAACGGTAACCTTCTTGTCATTTGGGGTCCATTTTTATACTTGTGGTCACACTGTCCTTATGCTAGGTTTCGACACTGATGTGCAACTATGTAACGGTCTGTTACTTCTTCACGCAAAATTATATCTACCGCAGAGATTTTGGTTGGTTCCTCAGTTTAGGGGCTGCGACAACGCGGTCATGTAACCCCGTGTACTTTGGGATGGCTGTATTAGTCTGTAATTCAGGTAAGGACTGCAGACGGTCAATTTCAAGCAGTAGTTACTAATGTTGCTACCAGGTACTACCGTCAACGACACCTAGCTGTGAACTTGGCTACTAGATGCCACCGCAACCAGCAACTCGCAACGAACGTTGGAACTTCCCCTCCGAAGGAAAGCATACTGAGGGATTTTTGGCGCTCTTAGAAAATCCGACGACTTCGGCCGGCTTTGAACTCGCGACCTTGGGCATAAATATTCAGCATGCTACCAGTTACGTCACCGAAGCCGCTTCACACTTAGATGGAAATCTGAATCTGATCTCGTGCAAGTGCGTTATCTTGGCAACGTCTGATGGCTCATCCCTCATCAATTTAGTAGTGTTGCCATGGCAACCACTGATAGGTCTTGGCATTTTCTTATAATTCCGAAATTATTTTTCTCATCCCTTGGCATAATGGTGGGTTATATCAAAAATTCTTTCAGACAAAAGTTTTAGGTAATTATTATGGGAATATTGTCCATTTTGTACGGTTTTGATATTGTGCCTATTAAGAGAGATATGATTAATGTTTCCCGAAAAACCCACTTTTTCCCACCCCTTTGGTCAATGGTTGGTGCTATAAAAAAAACTCTTCAAACATACATTTTTGGGCTTTATCCGACACATAGTATGAATGTTGAACGGATTCGATATTTCACATATTAAGAGAGTTATAGCAATATTTCACTTTTTCGAAAAAAAAGCCCCCCATTTTCACCCCCCAACGACCGATTTAGCCCAGTAACGAACTCGACCGAGATTTTATAGGTATACGTATTCGGTAAAAAATTCAAAGTGATTGGTACAAAATTACGGCAGTTATCGTGTCCACAATAAACTGATATACATATACATACATAAATTATATATAAGTTTTGAACTGACGGTGGTTTTGGGGCCTGGGGATGTGAAACGCGAAGATATGTCGAAATTTTCCGGAAGTCGAAACATGGTACCCATTGCAATAGTTAGCTTTCTAACGAAATCTACCTCTGGTTGGTTCCTCAGTTTAGGGGCTGCGACAACGCGGTCATCTAACCCCGTGTACTTTGGGTGAGTGTAGAATCTGTCTGATACACGGTGTGAATTGTAATGGCTGTATTAGTCTTAATTCATGTAAGTACTGCAGACGGTCAATTTCAAGCAGTAGTTCCTAATGTTGCTACTAGGTACAACCGTCAACGACACCTAGCTGTGAACTTGGCTACTAGATGCCACCCCAACCATCAACTCGCAACGAACGTTGGAACTTCCCCTCCAAAGGAAAGCATACTGAGGGATTCTAGTGCTCTTAGAAAATCCGACGACTTCGGCCGGCTTTGAAACCGCGACATTGGGCATAGACATTCAGCATGCTACCAGTTACGTCACCGAAGCCGCTTCCCACTTTATCAGGCGGCTTTGGTGGCGTAGTCGGTAACATGCTGAGCTTCTATGCCCAAGATACCGGGTTCAAACCCGGCCGAAGCCGTCGGATTTTTTAAGAGCGTTAAATATCCCTCAGTATGCCTTCCTTCGGAGGGGAAGTAAAGCCGGCGGTCCCATGTCATAGATTTATGGCATGTTAAAGATCCTTCCACTAATTGCACCTGTGTGAAACTAAATTGGATAGGTTAAGAATGTATACAACGCTCTTAGGTTTCTATGTTCGTTGCCAAGAGCCGACTGCGGCGGCGTCTAGTAGCTCAGTTCTGAACTTGGCCTCGTAGTCGTTGACAGTGGCGCTTGGCGGCAAAAGTAGGAACTATCTGAAAAATTGTTAGTTGCAGTACTTAAATTAACAAACAGATAACACACACTAATACAGTCATCACAATTAACACCGGTTATCAGACAGATTCTACACACACCCAAAGTACACGGGGCTACATGACCGCGTTGTCGCAGCCCCTAAACTTAAGAACCAACCAACCAACCACTTAATCAGATGGAAATACTGAATCTGATCTCGTGCAAGTGCGTTGTCATGGCAACGTCTGATGGTCCATGCCTCATCAATTTAGTAGTGTTGCCATGGCAACCACTGATAGCTCTTGGCATTTTCTTATAATTCCGAAATCATTTTTCTCGTCCCTTGGCGTAATGGTGGGTCATATCAAAAATTCTTTCAGACAAAAGTTTTAGGTAATTATTAGGGGAATATTGTCCATTTTGTACGGTTTTGATATTGTGCCTATTAAGAGAGATATTATTAATGTTTCCCGAAAAACCCACTTTTTTCCACCCCTTTGGTCAATGGTTGGTGCTATCAAAAATCTTATTTGACATAAATTTTTGGCACTTATCCGACACATATTATGAACTTTGAATGGATTCGATATTGCACGTATTTTGAGAGTTATAGCGAAATTTCACTTTTTCGAAAAAAGCCCCCCATTTTCACCCCCTTCGACCGATTTAGCCCAGTAACGAACTCGACCGAGATTTTATAGGTATACATCTTCGGTAAAAAATTCGAAGTAATTGGTGCAAAATTACGGCAGTTATCGTGTCCACAAGAAACTGATATACATATATATATACATATATATATACATAAATTATATATAAACTTTTGAACTGACGGTGGTTTTGGGGTCTGGGGGATGTGAAACGCGAAGATATGTCGAAATTTTCCGGAAGTCGAAACATGGGACCCATTGCAATAGTTAGCTTTCTAATGAAATCTACCTAAAAACCTCCCCTAACACAATCTTTATCATTATTAATTACTGTGGGAATCTCCTTCATTTATTTAAGGGCATTATACATCAGCGACTTTCAACATGTCCGCTGCACTATTGATTATACATTCATAGTTCCACTTAAAAATTCTTATATCAATAATTGTTTCAAAACTGTTGTCATTTAAACTTCGTGGATTTCATTCATGAATCGAAATGAAATAAAAATTTGCCAATCACAAACAAATTTAATAGTGAATACGCTTACATACGCCTGTCTGGTCTATCAAAATTTAAGATTAACATCTTCAAAGAATTGTAGTATAAAAATACTATCATCAAGCAAAGTGCGACTAACTGCAAAATAGTCGAATAGAATCCAATTAGACTGGGGAATGCAAACATCATTATATAAATCTCTATATGAGAAAAACCTAACACAAGTTTCACGAATTTAATGCATTCAATAATTCATAATTAATGTTCATCTTTCACAAAATTGCCTGTGATGCCATGGTCGTTCATGACTGACGATAAATGTTTGTGTTGCAATCAATTCAAATAACGACTAGTATTTCCAAGATCGTCGACAACGTACTGGATTTTAACGCTCTAAAATCATTTAAATGTTCTTCCTTCTTGATGATGACAGAAAATTGGTCAAAGTAATTAAACTGGGGTAGAATTACTTTAATAAAGTGACACGCTGTCTGAATTTAAATCTGCCATAAAAATCATTAACTTACAGTCAAATCGTGACTACAAAAATAAGCAAATTACTGAAAAATCTAAATATCAGTCTCAACTGATTCAAAATCGTTTAACTATGCCCATGACATAACAATGTCTTAATAAAACGTCGAAAAAGGCATAACTCATCAAGGTGTACTGAGAATAGGAATCTCAAACAAGAATATCGGGCAAAAATACATGAGGACAAAAATATGGGAAAAATGGTTGCTCAAATATTGCTAAGAAACTCAAATACAATAAACGTTCACGACTACCTTATCTGCCGATTGACGTTCCAGAGGAAAATTCCCCAAAGAAGACTGTTGATGAATCCATTTCACCAAGTTAAAGCTGAGCTCCATCCTCGAAACCAGAAACAGCACCATCGGAGAATCGAACTGCTTCACGAAGACGAACGACATCCTTCCGGCAATAATCTTCTTTGTGAGTCGGGACAACCCTGACCTCTCTTGAAAAATTCCTGAAGTTCCAGTTGAAAATCGCCATGAAGTTTTTGTATAAATTTCCGAAGAAATATTCATATTCAGAAAGTATGAAATCATTTCCATTGCTGTTTGATAGTATTCAGCCTTTAATCACGAAACATGGGTGTAGATGGTTATTTACCACATGTTCGCTTGTATGGAATAGCAATTAGCGAAGTTCCATGTTGCTATCTTACTCCGTTGAAATATGTCCCAATTGCATTAAGTCCTTTAACCTTCCATCTTCTCTTCGGTAATAGTATTAGAAGAACACACTGCCATATTAGACTGCTCCATAATACTGTAGCGTTGTGTCACAAAAGCAATCTGAAGTCTCCCTATTTCACTAGCCCTGTCAGCCGTAGCGTAGAGTCTGGCTATACAAAGTGTTTCTCCTGTGGCGAGAAAATCACTTTTGTATGTCGTCTAATATTGTCAATAACTTCCAAAATACTTCCTCGAAATTGTTCAGCTTTTCTACAGTCCTTACTGTAGCAATGCACAAGAGAATTAGCTTATAGGCGACCGCTAACTGTTCACAGCTAATCTTGTAGAAGCGTTTTAAGGGTCGTTTCAACTTCACCTAGATTTACTTCACAGTAAACCTGCACTGCTTGTAAGTTCGACTCTCGTTTTATGCAGTGGTTTCACCACGCGTTACAAGGACGACTTTTTCACTACTAAACTCACTCGACGTTTCACTGAAATGACTATTTGAGATCTGACGATTGAATATCAGACGATTTATAATCTGAGAATGAGGCTCCTCTCTTCTGCGCAAGGCCTTTTATGAACTTCATGAGGGGCGTATCTATCCCTTCCATCGCGTGTTACTGCGTCATCGCTAGAAGTTCCAACTTCGTCAATACATGACGGATTTTCAAAATTCAAAAACTGAAAATTAATTTCACCAAAATTCCAGATCAATGCCTCTACTGCAAATGGATTTCCACAATTCTGCATTCCAAAAAGTAATAAAAATACCATAGTTTTAGCAATCTCCGTCTTCCTTCAGACTATCGTTCATTGGTTTAAGTCTCCCCTCCAATAGCATAATTTCTTCCTCAGCAGAATTCCACGTTTCCTGCGACTGCGTCGTACATCTTGGATCCTTCTCGAATAAATGCTGACGTCACTGAGAATCTCAGCTCAAGTAGCCTGCTGGCATAACGTCTGCGTCATCCGTGCTTACGTCATGACTACCCACGTCATAACTATGACAGCCATAACTTTCGCTATAATTTCCAAAATAGCCACCGTGGTCTCTATATAATTCAATTACGGGGGCATTCTCCTCTCACCACGTTTTAAAAACAGTTGCAAATTGTTTTTTAACTCAGTGTTACAAGTACCTCAACTCTCTTGAACACGAAATTGAATTATTACTGGCTTACTCTAGGATAGTATCTTTTTAAATTTCCAGCATTGAACTTGCCGTAAATGACATTATTCTCATCATCGTAGAGTTCATAGCAGTTGTTTCCATAGGCGTTCGTAATCCTAAACGGCCCCATGAATACATTTCCAAATTTGGGGTATATTTTCTTGCTCATATCAGCCTTGACAGGTCTGCGTAATAATACAAGATTTCCAACTTGTAAGGGTGCACCAAAGCGTTTTCCAGCTACTCTTTTCAATCGTTTCTCTGCTGCTTTCTGGAGTTGTTCCTTCGCCTTGTCTATCCTCTGCTGCCTTCCTAAGTCGGGATCTCTAGGAATGTGGTTGAAAAGATTATCCCACGGCCTTTCTGGGTTTCTTCCAAGATGAAGTCGCATTGGCACTTCTCCTGTACTCTCCTGCACTGTAGAGTTCAGACATTCCTCTATAAGGGGTACAAATCTCACCCAACCAGAATGATCATTTGGACAGAAAATTCGACAGAATTTCGAAAATTCAGCCATATATCTTTCTGAGGAATTCGATTCTGGGTAACGCACGCTTGAAAATAAGTGCTTAATGCCAAGCCTTTCCATATCCGCTGCAAATTCCACGGACGTAAACTGCGTTCCATGATCTGACAGTAGATATTCTGGTATACCAGCTTTAGGAAATACAGCATTTTCCAGTCTGCTTACTACGTTCCTTGTGTTAGCTTTCTGCATGGGACTCATTGTAACAAATTTTGAGAAAACATCCACGGTAACCAACAGGTACTGGTTACCCTGATATCCCTTCGGACAGGGGCCAAATATGTCCGTCGCCATTAGTTCGTTTGGCTTTGAAGGAATCATAGCCTTCAGTTTTCCTTTTAATAAAGCAGAAGCATACTTTGCTCTTTGACATTTGTCACATGATCGAATGATCTTGGCAATGCTGGAACGCATGTTAGTCCATATAAATCTCTCTTTGAGAGTATTAAGAGTCTTATCTAAACCGGCATGTCCAGTTGCGTGATGAGCTACCCACACTAAATTGACAACTAGTTTAGGTGGCACGACTATTCGGAGTTTTGTATGCGCAGAGTCAGCATACTTGCATACGATGTCTCCACTCAAGACAAAGTGTCGTGAATTTCTGCGTGTAACTGCATAGTCAACATCAGTATTGTCCATGTAACCCTTGAGGAACCTGTACATTTTCCTTATTGGAGCGTGTCTCTTCTGTGACACACCGATTCGGGCTAACCTCCTAACGGTTTCTTGATCTTCTTGCTCCAATTGTACATGGTGTATCTGCACATTTTTAATAGGGTTACGTGATAGAGCATCAGCCAGTAAGTTATCTTTCCCAGGCTGGTGGACGATAGTGGCATTAAACTGTTGGGTGAACAAAGCCCAACGTGTCAATCTATCACTCGACATGTCAGTTTGCAGCATAAACTGTAGTGCTTTATGGTCAGTAATAATGATGACCTTATGTCCCAGCAGTATTTTCTTCCAGGCTTGCAATGCTGTTACAAAAGCTAACGCTTCAAGCTCCGTCGTGAAGTAATTTTCCTCGTGTTTCTTCAACTTCCGACTCGTGAACGCAATGTAGTGCTTGTTGCCTGCCTCGTCTTTCTGGTATAAGACTGCACTAATGCCTACTCTTGATGCATCAGACTCAATATAGAACACCTTCTCAAAGTCTGGGTACTCCAGTTTCACATTATTTCTGAGCATCTCTTTCGCTTTCTCAAAAGCCTCGTCTGCAGCGGTACTCCATTTCCATCTGTTATTCTTCTTGAGTAAGTCATACAGAGGAGCCATAATTTCCGAGTATCTTGGACAGTGGCTGCTAATAAATTGGCATGCTCCTACAAATTCTCTGACTTGTTTCACCTTAGTTGGCTTCGGAAATCTCGTGATCGCATCTACTTTTTTCATGTTTGGATGATATCCATCTTTATCAATAGTATGCCCCAAGTAATTTATCTCCTGCTTCAAGAATTGACATTTTCTAAAATTCACCTTGATATTGGCCTCCCGTAAATTCTCGAACAACTTTCTCAAGTGCACTAAATGTTCTGCGGCGCTGGGTGAAGATACGATTAAATCGTCGATGTAGCAGATTACATTTTCTTTCACTTCGTCAGTGAGCTTACTATCAAGTGCTCGAATAAGTGCTGGTCCACTGTTAACCATACCAAAAGGCATTCGGACAAAGACCCATGACGTCTGGTCAAATAGGAATCCAGTGTACTGCATACTATCTTCTTCTAGCTGAACTTGATAAAATGAAGACGTCAAGTCAAGAACGCTGAAACATGCTCTTCCTTTGAATTTTCGAAGCAGATCTCTAATCTTGGGTGGTCGGTCATTTTCTGGAAGAATCTTCAAGTTAATGTCCTGGCATCGAGACAAAGACGTATCTGACCATTACTTTTCTTCACTACTGTGATGGGGTTTATATAAGACGACGCCTGTTTTTTAATAATCCCGTCTACCTCCATTTTTCTGATTAACCCTCGTACTTCTTGATAGTATTTCTCAGGAATGGGGTATATTCTCTTCTGGTAAGGGGTTTCATCTGTCAGCCTTATCTTGTATTTATAATCCTTAATCAATCCAGGCTTTTCATCGAAAATATCTTGGAATTCCTTTATCAGATCCTCAAATTCCCCCTGAATTTCTTCAAATCCTTCAGTTTTTCTACTGGGTATTTCTGCTAAATTTTCCACTTCATTAACTATAGTATTCAAAATTTCTTCCCTAAGGTCTATTTCCAGACTGTTTTTCACGTCCTGTTTTTCTATCTCTTCTGTGATTATGTACCCATCATTAAAGCTAATACTTCTGTTCTTCATGTCAATAATAGCTCCGACCTTCGATATAAAATCGATTCCAAGCACCATATCAAAATTGATCTTGCTCACCACAATGAAGATCTGTTCATAATTCCTTCTATTGATCTCAAAGTTCAATAACACTTGAATCTTGCACTTCACTGCCTTATCTTGGAATATCCCTCTCACTTTGACGGTAGAAACAGGTAGAACTGTCATGTTCTCTCCTCTTAGCAGACTTTGATAACATTCCTCTGAAATGATGGAGATAATTGCACCAGTATCCATCAGGGCTTAATACTGTTGGCCATCTATCCGTACTGAAATAATAGGTAAGGCACATGGTCTTTCCTCTTTAACGATACCCCTCTCTTCTAGCAAATCTTCATCAGTCACTTCATATATCTCATTAATCGTAATCAGGTGTGGTGTGGCAATGTATTTACAAGTTCTCACTGACGTTGAGAAATCGGCGTTTTTTTTTTGTGTTACCGACCTCAAAATTCTGCTGGCTCGTAGAAGGCCCAGGATCGATTACAACATCCTGCCTTTTCTTTTGGTTGTCTGCTTCTTTTTCCCGTAATTCTTTCAGGTATTGCTGGCTTTCCTTCTCTCTTTCCTGATACTGATCGGGTGTCATAACCTGACCTTGAGTATTCTGATTTCTGTTTTGGCTCTGGTTATTCCTGTTATAATTTCGGTTATAACCATTATTGTTGTAATATCTGCCTCTTCCATTGTAATTTCCTCGGTTATAGTTCCAGCCTCTTCTCTGTTGATACGGTCGGTAACCTTGCGATCTGTTATTTCGAAACTGATTATTCCTGTGAGGACCTACATTGTCAGTTTTCTCCTCATCTGGCTTGTCAGTTTGTTGGACTTGGTCCATATATACCGTATTTATTTCTTTAAAGTCATGCCTTTGACCTTTCTGCACCACGTTAGGCATTGGACTTGTGTAGTCTAACCTCCTCAGTAATTCATCCATGCTGGTTAAATCCCTGATGTTGGACGAAATTATTAGTCTTCTCACCTCAACTGGCAGCATACGAGAAATCGCATCAATAAGTTGCTCCGTTGACAATGGGGGTTGTAAAAATCTCAAGCGGGATAATTGACTCGTAAAGAAATCAGCGTACCGCGTTGGAAGAGTACCGGAGTATTTTCTTGAATACACCTCCGCTCTTAACGAATTCTGCGCTTCTATGGACCAAAATCGTTTGATTAATGCCTCTGCAAACTCGTCAAAGTTACTGAATGTGTATCTAAAAGCGCGAAACCATTCGAGGGGTCCTCCAATCAAATATCTCTCCACTATCTTCATCTCTCTCTCTCTGGGAATGTGAGCTTCGATGAAATAATCTTTGAGGTTCCTTACATATTCGATAGGTGTCAAACTATCCGTGTTACTGAATTTTTGCGGTTTATCTTCAAAATTCCTGATGACCGTTACGTTCCTCGGATATGAATCCGGGTAGTTTTTCCCACTATCACGATAGTTCCACTCAGGTTCCATATTCCTCTCGTCATCTTCCTCCCTGAATCTTGATATACGTTCTTCAGGAGTCACGTCTCTCTCTTCTGGATCTACGTTATATCTTCTGGCATAATTCCTACTAGTTTCGCAAGCCAAGCCTACTGTATCCTTGTCAGTGATTTCCGTTAAGACTTTCTTGATTAACTCTTCTTTGTAGGTCTCCATTAAATTAGCCTCTCCTAACTTCAAATTCTGCAGTTTACTCGCCGTTTCATTCACATCAGAGACAACTTTCTGAATCTGTTCCTCTAATGCAGATTTTAATGTTTGCACCTCCCGACCTAATTGTGTCCTATCTTCAACTTGACTTTCGGATAGCGAATCCATCCTGACGCTTAAATCTTTCCTAATCTGTACTACTTCATTGTTAATATCAATTTGAGTACTGGCAAGTTTCCTTTCAATACGATCCTGAATTTGGGTTACATGTTCCCCACTTGACCTATTCCACTCTTCTTTCCATATTGCTACGTTTGCCGTTAACATTTCTGCTATGTGTAATTCGATATCCTCTTTCAATACTTTATTATGGTCTAATACTTGGGTTCTCATGACCTCTACATCAAACTTTAAACCTTCTAAAGACGCTGTCGTTCTAACTGACTCATCAACTAGCCTAGTCGTTAATGCACTTATATTACGTGTACAAAGGGTTTTCGAATTTTCTATCTCTTCCCTGACTTTATTTACATCAGTTTGGACTTTAGCAACGTCTACGAAAACTGTGTTGACCTCTACTTGAATTTTATTTATGTCACTTTGCATCTCGTTTACATCCGAATGAATGTTATTAATATCAACCTGAACATTGGACACATCAGTTCTAACATTTTGGATTCCTCTTTGGACTTCCTCAACCTTGTCTTGGACAGTCGCAACATCATTTTTGACAACAACTACCTCAGCCCTAGCACAAGAAATATCACTACGGACATTAGCAACATCTAAATTCAACATTGTAAGATCTTTATGCACATTAGCAACATCTATTTTAACATTGGACATGTCGGAGCGCATGTCAGTTACAGCATTCTCAATTCCTTGGGTATTAATCTGTAAACGCGACATATTATCCTCTAAGTTAACAGAACTGGTCTGAATAACCTTCAAACTTTCATCCATGCTAGCTTTCAAATTACTAGCATTCTCCTCCATTCGACTAGTATTCCTAGCTTCCATTTCCTTCATACTCTCACTCATCTGCTTCATATTACTATCCATGCTTGTTTTCAAGTTAGCAGACATCTCCGCTAACATCATCTTCAAACTTTCATCTGCCATTACAATATTATTCAAAAATTAGACTGCTGTAGGGACATACATCAAAAGAGCAAAATAACAACATTTGAGCAACACTTTTCACCATATATAATTTTGATCAATTTTCTGTCTTAAATCTAACTTATAACTACCTTATAATTAACTTTCGAAGACACTTCATGTTGAAACAAACTCAAGCACATGTTCAAATTTCCCTGGCTCATTTTAAAATATCCTAACACAAATAATTTTACATTTACAATCCAAATAATTTAATTTTATCTTTAATATGACTGAAATGTCATAAGCCGATCAAATAAAATAAGATTCCAGATCATAGGCGATTTTTCTAAGTTTCCAGCCTATTTAACCTTTCTCAAGTTGTATAAGATCTGATCTTTTCTGAGTGTAATTTTCCTACTACAATACAACATATAATTCCTATAAAATCACACTCTTAAATTCTACAATTGGCCTAGACATCTAACAAAGAATCAACCTCTTTATTTGAGTCTAATCGAACCACACGTTTTAGGTTTGCCAATCCTACTGGCGTTCAACCTGGTGATCCAGTTATGTTGAATCGAGCCCCAACGTTTTAGGTGCGCCAATCCTTCTGTCCCCGTTTACCCGGATAGTAGGCTGTCAGATATCCGCCCCCTCAATCGGATTGCCAACAATCAATCGCACCAGCTCAGCTACATCAATGAAAATGGCACTGACAGATACTACCGAGGTTTGAACACAGAAGTTACCAAGAAAAATTATTGTGGAACACACCAAAATAGACGGGGTTTCATACTTACTTTTACTTACCTCTTATAAATATCTCGGGGATTGGGTTGACAACAGGATCATTAAAGTATGCTCTCACAATAACCTTCACCATGACATTTAAAAATGAACCAGACCGAAGACGAGAACTTTGAACTGTACAAGAGCTTTATTTTCAAATAAAGAGTATGATTTTCACAACTCAACAAAATAAACGTGGCTATCAATAGCCTATGTCAATCTGACTACGTCCTCCTAAAGGACTTGCAAATTATCAAACAATATGTTAGCTCCCATGAGCTCAAAATAACGTAACATTTTAAAACACATTTGGATTGGATGAGGAAGTCAGGGTACGACATATATAGAGCATTTGGTTTCTTTTAATAAACATAACACTTGTATTAATAGCCCAAGGCCGGAGTATCGACCTCACCCGCTTATAACCAGATGTCTGGCCGGCTGGTCTACCCTTCAACCTGGCTCACACCTGTCAAATGGGGCTCCCTCGTCACGCCACACTTGCGTAAGAATTCAGCTCCTTTTAAAGCTTTAAATGTCTACAAGACAACTCATACATATTGACGCAAATCTTTCAAATGCTTAACTCACATCCCACTGGATTATTTTAACAATACCTAAACTTGTTAAGTTATCATCCAAATGTTTAAAAAGCATAGTTTAGAGTATAAAACACACTCTTAAATGTTTATAACAAAATCACATAAATTATTTATAACAATTAGAAATTGTTTATAATATTGTCGAAAATAATTACAAAAATTTTTAAACACGCCTTTAACATTACTTTCGTTCCACATTATTGTCAAAGATATTTACATTTATTATTTACAATATCAACATTTAAATTATTTAAATTAATAATTTAAGAAATACATTGAACCACATGTTTTATCCGGTTGGTAAATTCATAATCGTGTTTAATATAATCGACCAATGAAGGTTAGTTATACATGTAAATGTCACAATCTGGTTTAATAAAGGTTGTAATAATTTTAATTATTTGTGACGGTAATCTTCATTCAAAATCTTATCTCGAATTCTTTCAAAACTCTTGTTAATTATAACAGTAAATTCACTTGATTAATTTTCAACGAACTATGACAATACACTCTAGCGGAAAATACTTCGCTTACAAAATAATGCACAAACTGCATTCAAAATAGCCCAAAATTCATCATATATTAAAATATACGGCATCAAAATCTTCCACAGCATTTACAAAAACCTCCCCTAACACAATCTTTATCATTATTAATTACTGTGGGAATCTCCTTCATTTATTTAAGGGCATTATACATCAGCGACTTTCAACATGTCCGCTGCACTATCGATTATACATTCATAGTTCCACTTAAAAATTCTTATATCAATAATTGTTTCAAAACTGTTGTCATTTAAACTTCGTGGATTTCATTCATGAATCGAAATGAAATAAAAATTTGCCAATCACAAACAAATTTAATAGTGAATACGCTTATATACGCCTGTCTGGTCTATCAAAATTTAAGATTAACATCTTCAAAGAATTGTAGTATAAAAATACTATCATCAAGCAAAGTGCGACTAACTGCAAAATAGTCGAATAGAATCCAATTAGACTGGGGAATAAAACATCATTATATAAATCTCTATATGAGAAAAAACCTAACACAAGTTTCACGAATTTAATGCATTCAATAATTCATAATTAATGTTCATCTTTCACAAAATTGCCTGTGATGCCATGGTCGTTCATGACTGACGATAAATGTTTGTGTTGCAATCAATTCAAATAACGACTAGTATTTCCAAGATCGTCGACAACGTACTGGATTTTAACGCTCTAAAATCATTTAAATGTTCTTCCTTCTTGATGATGACAGAAAATTGGTCAATGTAATTAAACTGGGGTAGAATTACTTTAATAAAGTGACACGCTGTCTGAATTTAAATCTGCCATAAAAATCGTTAACTTACAGTCAAATCGTGACTACAAAAATAAGCAAATTACTGAAAAATCTAAATATCAGTCTCAACTGATTCAAAATCGTTTAACTATGCCCATGACATAACAATGTCTTAATAAAACGTCGAAAAAGGCATAACTCATCAAGGTGTACTGAGAATAGGAATCTCAAACAAGAATATCGGGCAAAAATACATGAGGACAAAAATATGGGAAAAATGGTTGCTCAAATATTGCTAAGAAACTCAAATACAATAAACGTTCACGACTACCTTATCTGCCGATTGACGTTCCAGAGGAAAATTCCCCAAAGAAGACTGTTGATGAATCCATTTCACCAAGTTAAAGCTGAGCTCCATCCTCGAAACCAGAAACAGCACCATCGGAGAATCGAACTGCTTCACGAAGACGAACGACATCCTTCCGGCAATAATCTTCTTTGTGAGTCGGGACAACCCTGACCTCTCTTGAAAAATCCCTGAAGTTCCAGTTGAAAATCGCCATGAAGTTTTTGTATAAATTTCCGAAGAAATATTCATATTCAGAAAGTATGAAATCATTTCCATTGCTGTTTGATAGTATTCAGCCTTTAATCACGAAACATGGGTGTAGATGGTTATTTACCACATGTTCGCTTGTATGGAATAGCAATTAGCGAAGTTCCATGTTGCTATCTTACTCCGTTGAAATATGTCCCAATTGCATTAAGTCCTTTAACCTTCCATCTTCTCTTCGGTAATAGTATTAGAAGAACACACTGCCATATTAGACTGCTCCATAATACTGTAGCGTTGTGTCACAAAAGCAATCTGAAGTCTCCCTATTTCACTAGCCCTGTCAGCCGTAGCGTAGAGTCTGGCTATACAAAGTGTTTCTCCTGTGGCGAGAAAATCACTTTTGTATGTCGTCTAATATTGTCAATAACTTCCAAAATACTTCCTCGAAATTGTTCAGCTTTTCTACAGTCCTTACTGTAGCAATGCACAAGAGAATTAGCTTATAGGCGACCGCTAACTGTTCACAGCTAATCTTGTAGAAGCGTTTTAAGGGTCGTTTCAACTTCACCTAGATTTACTTCACAGTAAACCTGCACTGCTTGTAAGTTCGACTCTCGTTTTTTGCAGTGGTTTCACCACGCGTTACAAAGACGACTTTTTCACTACTAAACTCACTCGACGTTTCACTGAAATGACTATTTGAGATCTGACGATTGAATATCAGACGATTTATAATCTGAGAATGAGGCTCCTCTCTTCTGCGCAAGGCCTTTTATGAACTTCATGAGGGGCGTATCTTTCCCTTCCATCGCGTGTTACTGCGTCATCGCTAGAAGTTCCAACTTCGTCAATACATGACGGATTTTCAAAATTCAAAAACTGAAAATTAATTTCACCAAAATTCCAGATCAATGCCTCTACTGCAAATGGATTTCCACAATTCTGCATTCCAAAAAGTAATAAAAATACCATAGTTTTAGCAATCTCCGTCTTCCTTCAGACTATCGTTCATTGGTTTAAGTCTCCCCTCCAATAGCATAATTTCTTCCTCAGCAGAATTCCACGTTTCCTGCGACTGCGTCGTACATCTTGGATCCTTCTCGAATAAATGCTGACGTCACTGAGAATCTCAGCTCAAGTAGCCTGCTGGCATAACGTCTGCGTCATCCGTGCTTACGTCATGACTACCCACGTCATAACTATGACAGCCATAACTTTCGCTATAATTTCCAAAATAGCCACCGTGGTCTCTATATAATTCAATTACGGGGGCAGTACCATTATGCTACATCTCTCAGGTAACCATAAAGATTGTTTTTATCATTTCAAATGATCTTGTCGACTTCATCGTTATGGTTGAGTATAAAGTTATGCGTTACGGAGACGGTTGCGGTACGGAGACGGAGAGGGTGACGTTATGCAGCCGCGCTGGAAGCCTAAGTTAATGGGCAATTGACGACGAGTGCGTGACGTCATGTAGCCACGTGGGAAGCCTAAGTTGAAGGGGTAATGAAGTCTGTTGAAAGAGTCCTGGGGCGTCGAGCAACCTGGGGCTTCGAACGAAGCGAAAAGAATACAGGGTGACTCCTAAAGAGGTGTACAAGATGCCAGATAAGAATACAGGGTGACTCCTAAAGAGATATACAAGACGCCAGATAAGAATACAAGGTGACTCTTAAAGAGGTGTACAAGATGGCAGAGAAGAATACAGGGTGACTCCTAAAGAGGTGCACAAGATATCAGGCAGGAATACAGGGCGACTCCTAAAGAGGTGTAGAAGATGTCACACAAGAATACAAGGTGTTTTCTAAAGAGATATACAAGATGCCATATAAGAATACAGGGTGCCTCCTAAAGAGGTGTGCAGGATGTCAGAGCAAAATACAGTACAAGATGCCAGATAAGAATACAGGGTGACTCCTAAAGAGATATACAAGACGCCAGATAAGAATACAAGGTGACTCTTAAAGAGGTGTACAAGATGGCAGAGAAGAATACAGGGTGACTCCTAAAGAGGTGCACAAGATGCCAGACAAGAATACAGGATGACTCCTAAAGAGGTGTACAAAATGTCCCACGAGAATACAGGGTGACTTCTAAATAGATATACAAGATGTCAGATAAGAATACGGGGTGCCTCCTAAAGAGGTGTGCAGGATGTCAGAGCAAAATACAGGGCGACACTTAACGAGGTGTACAGTATGCTAGATTCAATTAAAATACAGGGGGACCCTTAAAGAGGTTTGCAAGATATCAGATTCAAATAATGGGTGACCCTTAAAGAATTGTAAAAGATGTCAGACTCAAATGCAGGGTGACTCTTAAAGAGATGCCCGCGCGGGAAGCCGAAGTTAATGGTTAATGGAGTCTGTTGAAAGAGTCCTGGGCTTTCTAACATGTGTAGCATTTGTAGCATGCGTCATTTGAAATGATATAACGTCTTGTCTTTCAGACTGACTGTAATTTTTTGTTCAGTAAGTCGGAAGAACCAGCGCTCCCGGACAGCTCCAATAATACCTAAGTCTATTGTTGCCTGGTGATGCCGGCTGCATCACGTCGCCCCTATCAGTGTTCTGGTGCAGAATTGCGAGCTGTTTATAAACTGCAGTCACGGGGAGTAATTAGTGCAAAAAGATTTCTTGGGCCCTTTAAAACAGTTATCATCATGACAATAGTATGTCTCTGTATAAGGGCGATGGTGTTGGTGCAGTATACTGAGATTATCAGCTGCAATAAGTGTTGGTGCTTTCCGATCCTTATCATTGAGTGCTACAGTTCTGTAGTAGTATTCATTTTCATCCATAAAACAAATAAATCCACCTGGCGAAGCCAGGCACTACTGCTAGTATTTCATATTCGCTTAGATGCCATGTTCGTTTTGTAATTAACAGGCTTTCGAAAGTCACATATGTAAACTTCCAGTAGTGCCCTTGATTTCCATACAAAATATCAGGGTAATATCAGTAATAGTAATAGTAACAGTATCAGTAATATTTTCGGAGATATAGAATGCCGGTGCAAACTTTCGCACAGCCGCCATGTTGAAAAAAATTGAAGGGCACGGTCGGGGTTGGACAAAATAGTACTATGTTTTTAACAAGTTTTATTGAAATTTCTCCAGCCGTTTGAATTTTATTAGGGACACACACACACATTGACAAAATGTGATCTCATAAGCCTATATTTTATTAAATGAAAATAGACTAGAAATAGCTCGATATTTTGAAATGTGTCGTCATATCAGCCATTTGACCGTACGTTCCGTGTGATACATGACATTTGAAAAAGATCCTTATCGCAGGTGCTAAAATAGAGATCTCTGTACCGATTGTATCACTTCACACGTTAACAAGGTGACGTGTGGTTACGACGCCCTCACAATGATTTGCTACGTCTTATCTCATATCTACATGAACCACCCACTCCAACATTGTGTTTTGGCTGATGGTAGATTGCGCGTGATATGTGGCCGTCATTAACACGAATTTCATATTTCTTCCCAGGTTTGTGCACTTGCATTTATCTATAGTTATACATCTCGCAGTGTCTGATAAGGGACCTCATTCAGAGCTTGGCAATGCGATAGATGAGAATCTATGTGTTGAATTGTATACATCCTTGAACTTGTGGTACAGTATATTTATATAATTTTTATTTGTGTTGAAGCGATTTAATATGCGAGTATGTTTACCACCAGCAACTGGGAAATCAAGACGTATCGCTCAGCAGTTTTACCTCAAACTCTGATGTTATTGCACATTTCAACTCTGTTTTATTTATAGAGGCAAATGTTGATATTGCATTATGAATGATATCTGAATTCAGCTTGTACTTTCAAGTGGTCTTCCTGAGGTATTGTGTGAGTGAGTAAATTTTTTAATTGTTCTAGTGTGCTGAGATAGTGTGTTCAGTGTGCAATTGCTGTATAATCGTGTTGGCATTACTGTTTGTGCAGTTGTGCCCAGTGTTTATTAAGGTGGCGGTAACTGAACAGTTGAACAAGACAGTTTAGTTTTTTAATATTATCCCTCCACACAAACTTCTGAATCAATTGTTATGAAAATGTATTAACATTTACCTTTATAAGAAAAAAATAGTTAGATTACTGAATAAGCAATATCATTCACTGTTACCAACATTAAAATTAATCAATTCATAAAAATAAAAATATTAGGCAAAAGGTACATTTATGACCATACTTTTGAAGTTAAAGGTTTGAAACTAAATACTTTTCAAGAAGATTTCATGGTTTACAATTCAACTTAGAATCATGGTTCTAGTTCTTCGAAGTTATTGTTTGTAAATTTTTCTTCGATAAGTTTAAAATGAGCTTTGTTTTTGAAGCAATGCATAAATACTACAGACATTATTCTAGGTGATATTATTTTACATATAGGCTACCTAATAAAGATACTGTGAATATTTTAAGTAGATCGATGCAGTTATTTCTGAGATAATGTACCTCATTTGCATAAAATTTAAAGTTTTAAAGAATGACTGTCAAAAAATGTCTGCAAATCTCTACTTAGTATAAAACAAAGTCTCCAATTCATTAATGTTACGGGTAATCGCGAGAACCACTGCATGGATTTTGATGCAGATTTCACCATTCTGTAAAGGATATCACGAGGAAGGTTTCTGTAGATAATAATTTATTTATGACCAAAGGAAGCCAAGCAGTAACGATTTATGTGAACAAGTCGAAAAAGAAACCTGGTGTCCGTGCGCTTTTTAAGCTTACGCTGGTCAAACCGTTAAAAATATCTATATACTATGAGTGTAAGAATTGTTCAGCATGAAAAGTTCTACAAAAAGTCCGGGAAAGCATATCTCTATCTTCAATACATCGCCCACTATAAGTGTTTTTAGATTGGACGGAAGTGGGGGTTGTGTTTCATGCACCTCGCCATTCTTAAATGATGTCTGACAAGAATTCGTTGCACATGCATCTCCATGATAATATAGTCCACTCAGTGATTTTAACCCATCATGCCGAGATGTAAAACGGATATAGGTCGTAGTTCATTGACATCGCAAGAAAATGCGCTTATCACGTAATGCATTCTTAACTGTTCCCTAGTGAAGCCGGGTCGGGTTTCTTGTAGATTAATGAAGAAATGGTAGATGTTGACAAACCCATATCTGGGAAATAGATTAACATTCTTGCTCCAAACAAACTTCCTATGATATGTTTATATGCTGACAACCCAAAACATCAAAAGAGAGGAAATTGATTTCTTCCACCAAAACCTTTGTTAGCACCACCGTAAGTGGTTGGTGAAGTCAGATTGTGTGATAGATTTTAATTCATTGGTGTCTCATCATATTGTTTAAAGTTTAGGTCGCTACCCATGTGGCAGTTACTCACTTGGCTGGGGTTACTGGAGGGGAGTCGCTCACTGGAGTTTGACTCCCTAAACGTAAGAAAGTCCGAACATACCAGGCCGGGCATGGCCACGGCGGCGACCAGATGTAGCACGTGCCTTTCAATGGGGATGAACATACCATACCGATCTCAACGCAGCCCCTTCGACCTTCTGCAACGATCATCCGTCCCCCTCAAGGTCATATTCGGATTGTTAAGGGGAGGTATGACTGAATTTTTCGGATTTTCAAGCAAAAACTCGTTTTTTTGTTTTATTTATATAAAAATACCCTAATTCTTCCTCTTTCAGAAAATCATCTCAGTTTAGTAATTCCGGCTATTTTGAAGCTTGTAGAGGCCATTTAATGTGAGCGCGCATGGCATTTAATACCCCACTGCCACGCCCACTTTTCCTGTAATAGCATAATGATAGTTTTCTGTATGTTTTTTTGTCGATTATTCAAGTATTCCGCGGCGTATGTGTCGTAGAGGCACACCTGTGCAAGCTGACAGTCGTTTGTTTACTACGTAGTCCATATAACTACGTTATGTCATTTAATAGTTCAATTTTAACTAATTTAGAGAACGATTTCTCTCTTCTAAATTGCATTCCATTTTTTTTCACACAACTATACTATGATAGTTAATATTATATATATATATATATATGTTTGTATTATTTACATTCTGAATTTCGTATTTGTGTTGACTGTAGTAGTACAAGCATGGCTTCCCTGTTTGTTTATGTTATTGTAATGCAAAAGTAACGTGTGGTTTCAGTACAGCGAATTACATATCCAAACTAATGATTATTCAGTGATGTGTTTCGTCTTATTTCCTTTGTAGTTGTGTAATTTATAGTGTAGAGGTCTTAGTGCGTCGTTTTAGTGTATAGATAAGTAGTGATTATAGTTTTTAGGTTAGGCCTATAGCAATAGTGATTATTATTATTAGTGAGAAACCATGGAAATTCAAAAGAGTCCTAGGTGTAGCTATAGACCAGTGAAAAAACGTCCCTCAAAGAAAAGCAAGGCTGCCAAATTAGCTATAGCTAAAAGAAAGAGTCAGAAACCAGGACAAGAAGTCAGTTCAGTTAGGCCTAATGAAGAAGTGAATAACGTTTCTAGTAGCTCACTAGATGCAGATATGTCTGCATCTGAGAGGAAAATAAATTTATTTTCTGTTTCTGCCAGTGCAGAACAAAGTGTTGGGTCTGTGATCTATACCTTGGTGCATAAGGATGTTTGGCAAGAACTAGTGAAGGAGCTACTGTGTGGTGAGTGTAAGAACAAATCTATTTTTATTGAATTTATGGAAACTCATGGGTTCTCCTCTAAAATTATAATTAAATGCAGAACATGTGGTTATGTTTCTGCTAACACCTACACTTCACCAAGAATTAAAGATGATAATTCTCAAAGACCTGGTTTCCATGTGAACAATGCTATGGTTGAAACATTTAGTAGTTTAGGTAAAGGCCAGCGTGGGCTGGAGACATTTGCTATAGGTATGGGTATGAACACTTTAGGTCGAAGGCCTTTTGCAAAACACCTTAGAATTCTCATAGATGAGGGAAAATTAATGAGAAGAGAAGTACTTTCTATGGCTGCACAAGTAGTACACAATGCTCATGGGGCTAGTGATGAACAGACCATTGACATAGGTGTTTCATATGATGCAACATGGCAGAAACGTGGCCATACATCGAATTATGGTGCAGGATTCGTAATTGACATTCTGACTGGAGTTGTGTTAGACTACCATGTTCTGTCAAAGTATTGCCATTAGTGTGTTATTGCAGAAAGGGACCTGGGAAAAAATAGTGCAGAATATAATATTTGGTGGGAGGGTCATAAGAGCTCAGATGAATGCCAGAAAAATTATGATGGGTCCTCCAATGCAATGGAAAAAGACATTGGAGAGATCCTGTGGAAGAGATCCATTGACAATGGTTTTCGATACACATCGGTGTTGTCAGATGGGGATGCCAAGACCTACGCCCACTTGAATGAGATTGAGGTGTACGGTCCAGAACAAAGGATTGAGAAAGAAGAATGCATAAACCATATTTCTAAGCGACTTGGTACTGCACTTCGTAACACTGTAAAGGAATGGAGGGCGAAGGGTGTGACACTGGGTGGGCGTAAAGAGGGCAACTTGAAAGACAGCACTATAACTAAATTGACCCATTATTATAGGCATGCCATTGTCAATAATATTCCAGATGTAGGAAAAATGAAGAGGGCAGTTTTTGCAACTCTTAGACACTGTATGTCAACTGACCGCAAGCCTCAGCATTTGACTTGTCCTAAGGGTATCAACTCCTGGTGCTTCTATAACCGACAACAGGCAGAAGGAAAACCAAATGATAGCCACAGTAGAATGAGTTACAAGCTGAATCCTTCTGTTGTTGGGAAGATAGCACCTGTGTATCTGAGACTAGCATCAGATCAGATATTGCAGCGTTGTACAGCGGGGAAGACTCAGAATGCTAACGAGTCCCTCCATAATGTAGTGTGGAGTAAATGCCCTAAGGAGATATTTGTTTCCAAGACAAAACTGGAACTTGGTATCCTCAGGGCTGTCTCAGAATTCAATATGGGGCACTACAAAACTCTGGAAACCCTTCATTCCATCAGAAATTCGACCATCCCTATAAAGTCAAGTTCTCTATGCAAACTACAAGATGTTAGACGTGTTACTCAGGCACAAAAGAGGGGCTGTGATCGGGAGAAAATGACTAGGAGGCATGTAAAATGGCAGAAGATATCTAAGGAAGAAAGAACGAGGAGATGTAAAGGGGAAACATATGGGGCAGGGCAGTTTTGAGTGAGTAAATATTAACTTGCCTTTTTCTCGCATTGCTCTTTTCCAATGTTTTTCTGTGTACAAAATGCTCCTTGCGAAGCAATTCTTTTCAGATGTTGTTGAGACTTGGTAAAGTAGTTGCAAAAGGTACACTAATGTAAACTTGTTTCTGGTTTTGAACTTCTCTGAGTTTTAGTATGAATTTTGATAGATAACTTTAAACTATTAATGCTGAAATTTTAAAAATATATAAAATGAAAGTTTAAACTTTTCTGGAAAGAACAGTATTCATCTAACACAAAAACCCAAAGCAATTATTGTTTCTATACATCATAACAACATTTTTTTTAAAAATCAGCTTGGTCGAACAAAAACTTTGTCGCAAGGGACTTTTTTTATGTGACCACTTTTTGAATACAAAAAAGTGCAATATCTCAAAAACTAACAAAGCTATTTAATTACAAATTAGAACATTAGATGCCAGCAACTGTTTATGCAAGTGGTTTAAATTTGGTAATGATATGATAAAAACTGTGGAAGTTGAAAAACTCAGTCATACCTCCCCTTAAGTTCGGCCGCAGCCCACAGGATTTTGTTCTGAGTGTTTCATTCAGAAATGGCCAACATTACGGAAAAAAGTTGAAGTTGTATGGAGCGTTGTACGATTATTATTATTTTTACTATGCATACCGAATGTTTAATTTAATTTTATAATTATGAACGGAGTAACCCATACAACACTATCCTAAAACTGACTAAGGATTACGTTTCATTCTCATCTTTTGGCTTGTATCATTGCCACTTTTCTATGTTATAAATACACTGTTCCATTCACCGTCCTTCATCGTAGGCAAAAGCGGAAAAACATGCACTCGTAACTCTGATGCCATCACTGTTAATGAACTCACCCACCATGCCAAAATCCACAGATATCAGAAATTGCGTGTTCTTGGCGATTGTTTGAAAATTCTGATCGAGATTCGTATTAAGTCAGGAAATATATACTGCCATAACTTACGAAGTACATAAGTGTTTTGCTTGTAATTCTACAGAAAATGAATGTACAAATAGCACAATAGTTTCTAAAAAAAATGTATGACAAGTTTAATTTTGATACTGTAAACAGTGATGCCCAGTTTTCAGATAATATAATTTAAATATATAAAATAATTTTAGATTTGGCAATAATTCAGTACTTGGTACTGTATTAACGTAATTGTACAGTATAATATAGCCTACAGTAATATAATATAATATTTTGTAGTGCTTCGGAATGAATATCCTACTGTGATATTGCAATGTTCCCAGTGTTAACAAAATTCCTGGTCTTTCGTAAGGCGATCTTACCTAGAAGAGTCTGGCTGAATACTCGTTTCTACAGCACCATGAGGCAGAGTACATGGCGCGTTTTTTAACGTGGTCTCCCCGATAGGCCTAGTCCACGATTCCTCCTGTTTAAGAGGTCGTTTGAGGTGTTCTTGTAAAGGGTTCTGTCTTGCAGTAATATTCAGCAACACTGCATCGAAGTCGCTGTAAACTGATCGTAACCTTTCAGCGTTTTCCATGTAGTCGAGGACTGCTTCTACTGGTAACTCGTCATCGATTGACTTCTTATTGTGAATATTCGCTGGTTCTGCCATCATAGAAATTAATCATTACTCTACATGATAAATCAGACTCAATAGAAACAACAATTGGCCGTCATTGACTGCCTTTAAGACAATTTCAAGGCTGAAAAAAAACACCTTATATTGTTATAATTTGGATGATGTGTGTCATTATCTTAGGTTGCGAAACATTTCAACCATATGAGTGTAATAATTCTATTTCATGGCATATGCTCTACGAATATTGTTTGCTGTCTCTTCATTTCTGGAATAGTTTTTCTCATGCTGTTAATATTGATATATTTATTTTGTCTCCCTCTTCGTGTTCTTCTATGTAATCAGACGTGTCTCAGAGTTGATATTAAAGCTTGCTGAAACACATGTGTTCACTTTTCAGTGAAATTTACAAAGTTCACTTATTAGCCTACTTTCGATTTTTGCAAAAAATGAAAGTAGACTTATGAGATCAACACAGGGCGAAAAAAGTGTGTCTGTCTGTGTGTGTGTATGTGTGTGTGTGAGTCTGTGTGTGTGTGTATGTGTGTGTGAGAGTCTGTGTGTGTGTGTGTGTGTGTCTGTGTGTGTGTGAGTGTGTGTACTCTGAATGTCTGTCCCCCCCTATCAATTCGAACACGGTGAATGCGAATTGAACGAAATTTGGTACAAAGGTAGCACTAGCAAAGGACACCTCAGTGTCATGTTTTATATCGCCGCCATCTTTACTAAAACTGAATGGCGGCCACTCAAACGTTCAAAACGTAAAATCAAATAACGACTAACCAAATCATCCGATCTCTACCAAATTTGGTAACAACATACCTTCGTATAGGATGCGTCTTGTGACCAAACTACAAGGTCGTCCGCCATACCATTTCAGGATGGCGGCCGTGCGAATTATGCAAACTTTATAATCCATATCATGGGACCCACCAGTTCCGATTATCGAGCCGAGAATCGTTTTAACTGTTCTAAAGGAAGAGGCACGTTCGAAATTAAAAGTTTATTTTGTAATACTATAGTGCAGACGTGATTTTAAAAAGCTGAACTGATTCAGTAATAAGAGAAGATGGCAGCGGATATCTTGTGCCTGACTTATATTTCACTAATTTGAGTATTGAATGCAATATAGCGTACTGATAAAAAATAAATAAACTTTGTATGAAATGCTTTATATATAAATAATATACTCCAGTGATGAAATCGTTTAGTATAAATCATTATTTGCTAACAAGTTCTATGTAAGTCATTTTAAATAGAACGATATTCGTTGACACAATTAGCTCAGTGGTAGAGCGATAGCCAGTCGCTCAGATGCCAATGGTTCAAACCCGATCAGAGCTAGTTTTTTTGCTTGAAATGTTATATGTTTATTGTTTTGTAATGACTCAGATGTTTTAAAATTAAGCGTTATATTGTGCAAATTATGGTGTAAAATATATATTTAATTAAAACATAATTCGCCAGCAGATTTACTCGAGACATCTAGCTGCCAAAAAGGAAACTTCCAGATTTTATTGAAATGTTTCTTCTTCTGGCCGCTAGAATGCACTCGCTCTGTTAGGATTATATTGTTCGATATTTCACCACTAGATGTCCCGACTAGTCTACGTGGGGATCCATTGATTACTATACCATTATCATTCTATGCGCATCGAATTTGAAGAATGACAAGTTGATACTACGATACATTTTAACTTTTTATTTTAAAGGGTTTGTAACAGCCTATTTTGCGTTACTTGAAAATGTTATTAAGCGTTATATTGTCCACATTATGGTGTAAAATATATATTTAATTAAAACATAATTCGCCAGCAGATTTACTCGAGACATCTAGCTGCCAAAAAGGTAACTTCCAGATTTTATTGAAAAGTTTCTTCTTCTGGCCGCTAGAATGCACTCGCTCTGTTAGGATTATATTATCGAAAATATCCACATAGTTTGTATACACACGTCTCTGTAGGGTCATGGAAAGATTTGTTAATTCAATTAGGGTTGTGAAAGCCATGCACAACCAGACGTGTAAAGACATGCCTCAACTCAAAGTTGGATGTTGCCCACGGCAGGTCGTAATAATAATAATAATAATGTTATTGGTTTTACATCCCTTTTAACTACTGCTGCTTTTAGAGACACCGGGGTGCCGGAATTTTGGCCCGAAGGGGATCTTTAACGTGCCAGTAAATGTACTGACACGGCTCCCTCGCATTTGTGCACCCTCAAATGCCAGCTGACTGCGCCAGGATACGAACCTGCAACCTAGGGCCCAGCAAGCGAGAACGTTACCGCTGAGCCACGCCGCCAGTCCGGTCGATTATGTCTCCAGATCCATAACATCCTTGATATACTTCTTATCTTTCTTTCTTTCTTCAATGATGGTAGCAGTTTTTATCTAGGTCGTGGCGTTTGGTAGAGGTAAATCGTTTCTAAGGTCTTCAACAAAGAATAGTTCTATTACTCTCTTTGATAATAACAACGAGTTATAACTATACTCATACATTTAGGAGAAAGTAGGCTATATGTTCTTTACTGAACATCTTGTTTTTATTATAACATAACCTCTTACCTGTCAGTGTCATTCTCTCCTTTTTCTCTCAATTTGTACCAGCTTGCACGTGTTCCGCGATACTGAACCTTTCCGGAAGTAATGCTGGTCACGAGGTTCATTTTCAGTTGGCCCCTTTCTCTGATTGGCCTTCAGCGGCTTGGAGAATGCTCGACGCTCCCGTATTGGCCGACGTAATCTGTCCACATCACGCATCCAGCACGTCGGCCGGTATATAGCCTGCCCTGGCCTACATCAACTGTCTGTCTCCAGCAAGTCACAATGCCAGTCACTCATCTTCAGCCGTCTTCACGCTGTTTGCACAACGCTTGAATGTGTCTCAACGCTGTGTGCTAATACATCGCAAAATGCCTCTAGTCAAACCAGCAGTGCATTCTAAAATCTACGAAATCTATATAAGTTAACATCGATACTTGGCCTACGTCAGTTTGTCGTGAGCAAAAACGATAAACAAATTTTCTTCTGTGCTGGGCACGAAGTCTTCAACATTTCCAAGACGGGAAAAAGTGATCAAAACCGAGTTCTACGAAATCTATATAAGTTTACATCGATAATTGGCCTACGTCAGTTTTGTGCTGGGCACGAAGTCTTCAACATTTCCAAGACGGGAAAAAGTGATTAAAACCGAGTTCTACGAAATCTATATAAGTTTACATCGATAATTGGCCTACGTCAGTTTTGTGCTGGGCACGAAGTCTTCAACATTTCCAAGACGGGAAAAAGTGATCAAAACCGAGTTCTACGAAATCTATATAAGTTTACATCGATAATTGGCCTACGTCAGTTTTGTGCTGGGCACGAAGTCTTCAACATTTCCAAGACGGAAAAAAGTGATCAACACGTTCTTCCTCCATTTCTATTATGTGGAAATTCCTCTACACCAACGCCAACAAGCTAAGTGTTTATTATAACCTAAAACATTTCTAAACTTAAAAATGTATCTTCCTTTTTTTTTTTAGGGTTATGTCACATGGCTTAAATAACTTGTCAAACCATGCCAAACTAAACTTATTTCCTTCTATTAAGTCGTTTAAGCATGTATTATGCCTTTAAATTGTGGGCTATGAGAAAACAACTGTTCTCTCTTTCACATGTTAACTATCCTTCAAAACAAATCATCCTTTTCTCTATTTTTGTATAAACTATTGGGCTTAACACCAGTTCACCTCTCTGACGAAGTGAATGGCTTGTTCTATACTTAATCTATCAAGGTGTTTTTGGGAATGCTCCCATTTCAATTGTAAACAACCTCGCCTTGCAACTATCAGGCGACTAGTGGGATGTTATCCCTACTGGCATGTAAATATTGATTTTTCTCTAAATAAACTAGCCTACTCTCGGTGTGCAGTCCTAGGCTAGATTTTAAGCTATTATTGAGTACTATAGTTACTCGCTAATTTACCCTGCATAGTTCTACTTAAGACTACTGGCCACAAAGTGGTTACTTATTCTCAGGGTTGTTGGCATTCAAACTTATGAAATCTTGTTCGCTTGTTGTCGGCCTGTCAAAGGTCACATTTCCATTACATATTTATATATTTATTGTTAATCTTTTGAAAGCTTATGAAATCTTGTTCGCTTGTTGTCGGCCTGTCAAAGGTCACATTTCCATTACATGTTTATATATTTATTTATTGTTAATCTTTTGAAAGTTGGTTTTTGAATAAAATACCACTGTTATTGGCAAACTGTTTCCATTGCTATTTACTCATCAATGTTCAATCTGTTCCTACTTAGTAAAGTTCATTTGCTTATTAGACTAGAAGCTTCACTTCTAGTCCTTCCCGAAAAAGGAGGTCTCGCATTGACAGATCCTAACCATGTTGGTGCCGAAACCCGGGACCTTTAAATAACCTTCATAATTGTTTATTGTATGAAACAGGTTGCCAAGCCATTCGATAAGCTATTGCAGCTTTTCACTTCTGTTACTAATGCTAATTGTATTTTTCAGCTATCGCTATGAAAGCTGTGTTGGGGTGAGCGGAGATGTCCCTTGTTACCACCTCTACCAGTACCAATACTACTACTACCACTTCAGACGCTCGGCAGTCTAGCAGATCGGTGAGTGAAAGTACTCAAAGTTCCGCCATGTCTCTTCCTAAGGAGCTTGTAGCCAAAAGAACTGCTTGTAAAAACAAACTTACTCGTTTTCAGCATTTTTTGGCTTCCAAATCTTTTGATGATCACAATTATGACGTTCTAGTTCAACGTTTTAATGTTTATCAGCAACATTTTCAAGAGTATGATGTGTTGCAAACCGAAATTGAAACAATCGAACCTGATCAAGAACAGGATCGTAGTTCTGTTGAAGAACTGTATTACAATATGTATGGCGAAGCTAAGGATTTAATTAAGCAATTAGCAACCGATCAAAACACCGAAGTTAGCAAACCGTTTCTTCCTAAAATCCAACTTCCTACCTTTTCAGGGGAGGAAAAAAAGTGGGATTCCTTTTTTGAACTTTTTTCTTCTCTAATACATGATAATAGATCATTCCCTGAGATTCAAAAATTTTATTATTTAAAGTCTGTTCTTCAGGGTCCTCCCTTAAAGTTAATTGAAGCTTTACCTCTCACAACCGAAAATTACTCGGTAGCTATTGACCTCATCCAACAGCGATATGGCAATGCCAAACTTAGAATTCAACGCCATATGAACGCCTTGTTTAATTTACCTGCCTCACGCCTTGATAATTTATCATCCCTTAGAAGTCTGGGAGACACCGTTGAACTTCATGTAAGAGCCCTAGAACATCTTAAACAACCTGTTGAACATTGGGATCTTTTTCTTATACATCTCACCACCTCCAAATTTGACCTTAATACTCGTAAAGCATGGGAATCCGATTTAGTGGACAAACCTGAACCCACATTTAAAGTTTTGATCTCTTTCATAAAGAAACGTTGTCAAATTCTTTCTGCTTTAATCAATAAAGCTGAAGGTTCCACTGATGTCAGTAAAAGTAAACCCACGAAGCATTTCTCGGAAAAGTCTTCATATTCTCATGTTTTCTCTATACAAGGTAATAACACCTCGTGTATTCTTTGTAATAATCCTCACCCCTTATATTTCTGCAATACCTTCAAAGGCCTTTCAGTTGACGATCGTAGAAAAGCTGTGTCGCCAAACAAATGTTGTTTTAACTGCCTCTCTTCAAGGCATATCTTAGCTGACTGCCCTTCGAAAGGAGTTGGCATGCATTGCAAGCTGAGACATCATTCTACCTTACACCGCTTCGAAAAGCCACGGTCTATTCCTGGAACAGTTTCAAATCCTAGTGCCCAACCTGCGCTGAGCCTCACTAGTGATGCTTCTCCACCTAGCTCTTCAGTTTCTACTGTAAATACCGTTGCCCAATCCTACAATCAAACAACCCCCTCATGGCGTAGTGCTCAAGTTTTGTTATCTACAATCCAGGTCCAAGTTAAAGTTTCTTCCGGCAATTGGCACTCAGTACGAGCCTTGCTCGACAATGCGGCAACTCATGACTTCATAACCTCATCATTAGTTGAAAGGTTAGGTCTCAAACCTCTCTCCACCAATATTGAAATATCTGGTATCAACAACAGCAAGTCTACTTCCTTAAATTATGTCAAGCTGCAGGTGAAAGATTCAGTCCAATATGGCACTAACTTTCATCTAAACTGTCTGTCCATTCCGAGTATTGGCAGTCCTACTCCCAGTCGCTCTTTTTCCATTGACGAATGGAAATTTCCCTATGATCTAAAACTGGCTGACCCTCAATTCTATAAAAGCTCTCACGTTGACATTCTTTTTGGCGCTAACACATTTTGGCAAAATCTTCTTCCGTCAAGGGTTAATATTTCATCTGGTATCTACGCCCACCATACTAAATTTGGCTGGCTTATCACAGGTTATATTCCTCTTCAAACTGTTCAAGGTTCCTCTCAATGCCATTTCACTGATGCAGATCTTCATCAGCGTCTGGAAAAATTTTGGCAAATCGAGTCCATTGAATCTGCTCCTTCTCTTTCATCAGAAGATGAATTTTGTGAACAACATTTTTTAGAAACCACTGTTCGTAACCCAGATGGCAGATTTATTGTCACAATGCCACGCATTTCTTCTCCTCCTCCTTTATGTGATTCCTATCCGAAAGCTCTTAAAGCTTTATTTGCAGTTGAGAATCAACTCAAGCAAGATCCTTCCACTCGCAAACAATACCTTGAATTCATGGAGGATTATGAAGCTTCTAACCATATGGAGACTGTTCAAGATTTCAACCCTTCTATAGATTCAGTGTATTTAAATCACCATCCCGTTTGGAAGAATCCCTCCACCAAAGAAAAGATAAGAGTTGTTTTTAATGGTTCTGCCCCTGTTGCCAATGGCATTTCCTTAAATGACACTCTCCTATCTGGACCTGCCATTCAGTCTGATCTCCCGTCTATTCTTTTAAATTTTCGTCTATTTCCAATTGGAATCATAGCCGACGTACAACAAATGTATAGACAAATTCTAATTAATTCCGAACAACAAAATCTTCAACGAATTCTCTGGCGTGATGCTCCTACTAAAACCATCAATACCTTTAAATTAAAAACCGTAACGTATGGGCTTAAACCATCGGCTTTTCTTGCCATTCGTACTTTGAAACATCTTGCCGACCAAGATGGTCATTTGTAAACAAGAGTTTAGTGCTTTTCAGTCGGTCAACACATTCGTGTTGACCGACTGAAAAGCACTAAACTCTTGTTTACTAAGGCAACACTGAAAATATGGCTTCAAACACCACAATGATGGTCATTTGTTTCCTTCTGAAACTCCTATTTTGTTAAAAAATTCCTTCTACGTTGATGACTTTCTTTTTTCTTTTAAGAATGTATCTGAGGCTATCGAACTCTCTAAAAGTTTAAAAACTTTACTTAGCAGAGGAGGATTCTTACTTCATCGTTGGAACTCAAATTCTGAGGAACTTCTATCCAATCTCTTGCCACATTATCCTGTTAATACTCCAGTAGAGCTTTGTCAATTGGAGGATGCTACTAAAGTTTTGGGAATACACTGGTATCCTAAAGCTGACTCATTCTT
Source organism: Meconema thalassinum (assembly GCA_946902985.2). Lineage (NCBI taxonomy): Eukaryota > Metazoa > Arthropoda > Insecta > Orthoptera > Tettigoniidae > Meconema > Meconema thalassinum. The sequence continues at coordinate 154,392,745 of OX336390.1, read as the reverse complement.
TTACGAAGTAAATTTGTCTTCCTCACCTCCACAAACCAAAAGACAAGTGCTATCAGAAATAGCTAAGATATATGACCCGCTTCAGTTCATTGCACCCGTAATTGTTCTAGCTAAAATCTTTATGCAAGAGCTATGGTCATTGAACTCGTATTGGGATGATCCCATTCCTCCTTCGCTTCTACAAAAGTGGCTTGCCTTTCGGCACAATCTTTGTGATCTCTCATTAATAGACATTCCTAGAGTGCTAGTTCCGTTCTCTTACTCTCTTGTCCTGGATTTGCACCTTTTTGCTGACAGTTCGACCAAAGCATACGGATGTTGTGCTTACATTGTAAGCCGCTCGCCTTTTTTCTCCAATTTGATATGTGCTAGATCTAAGGTTGCGCCTTTGAAACCCGTTTCATTACCTCGTCTTGAACTCTGTGCCGCACTACTTGCTGCCGAATTAGCTAACAAACTCAAACAAACACTCAACTGTAAGTTCTCGCACACATATTTTTGGACAGATTCTTCTATTGCTTTGGCATGGATTTCTAAACCTCCTTCTAATTGGCAAGCTTTTGTAGCTAACAGAGTTGAGAAAATTCAAACTGTTTCTAAACCTGAACAATGGAACCATGTTTCTAGCAAAGACAACCCCGCCGACCACATTTCTCGTGGTTGTTCACCTAAGTCACTATCTCAATCCTGTTTGTACTGGCACGGCCCTTCATGGCTTTCTGAAAGAATTCAAAACCGACCTTCCAACTCGAATTTCCCGTTAGAGGATATTCCTGAAATCAGCACAAAAAGCTTCTGCCTTTGTAACTGCCAACACTCCTTCCTTGTTGGAACGTTACTCTTCTTTTCAAAAACTAGTGCGCATCACTGCTTATGTGCTCAGATGGAAATTTTTAGTACTAGATCAACCTCTATTCCCTCAGCCTTTTCTTTCGGCTGTTGAACTGCAAATTGCCACCATCAAAGTTCTTTGGCTCACACAGAGAGAGGCGTTCTCAGTCGAAATAAACATATTGGCTAAAGGTAAAACTCTCAAGAAACACAGCAGGCTTTTTGCCTTATGCCCTTTTCTCGATGTCGATGGTTTGTTAAGAGTGGGCGGCAGACTTTCTCTTTCTGACTTCTCTGATGAAAAAAGCACCCTATTATCCTTCCGTCTAAACATCATGTTACTCGGATAATCGTTCGTCAGTTTCATTATCAAAACTTGCATGTTGGTTCTAGAACCCTTCTATGCTTGATACGGGAAAAATACTGGCCTATTAATGGTTTACACAAAGTCACTTCTGTTATACATAAATGTATTACTTGTTTCAAAGCTCAGCCTAAACCTAATCAGCAACTCATGGCTGACCTTCCCCCATTTCGTTCAGCTCCTTGCAGACCTTTTTCCTTCACCGGCATTGATTACGCCGGTCCGTTTGTGTATCAACAAAATCACCCTAGTGCTAAAAGGAAAATCCTTGGAAAACTATAGGTTTCTCTATTTGTCTGTATGGTCACTGGCTCTATTCATCTTGAGCTCGTAACTGGTGCCTCCACCTCATATTTTCTTTCCGCTTTCTCTAGATTCATTTCACGAAGGGGCATTCCTTCAGAAGTCTTCTCTGATAATGCCAATACCTTTGTTGGAGCTTCGCAGCAATTGTACAAAGCCCTTTGTTCCCCTTGTGCGAAAGAACAAATCTCCAATTACTCGCACTTAAACCAATTCAAATGGCATTTCATCCCTCCTTATGCTCCCCATCATGGCGGACGATGGGAATCTTGTGTGAAACTCACAAAAAATCATTTAAAGAAAACTCTTGGCTCTGGTATTGTCACTTACGAAGAATTCAATTCTTTAATTATACTCATTGAGGGAATTGTCAACTCACGACCTCTTTCTCCTCTTTCCAACGATCCTTGTGATTTCCTTCCTTTGACTCCAGGTCATTTTCTGGTGGGCAGTTCCTTAGCTGCGTATCCTCCGTTGCTTGATCGTAAACTTGATCTGTATTTGCCTATCTTGTGGAGAAAGATAGAATCCCTTAAAGCTCAATTTTGGAAGAGGTGGAGACTTGAGTATTTTCACTCGCTCCAAAGGAGGAACAAGTGGCAGCTCTCTCGGCCTAACCTTCAGGAGGGTGATTTGGTTCTTCTCAAAGACCCAAGTCCTCCTCTTGTATGGAAAACTGGTCGTGATATAAAATGCTATTATGGCAGAGATGCTCGAGTTCGAGTGGTCAAACTTAAAACTTCATCAGGACACTGTGTTCGTCCTATTTCAGTCATTTGCCCTCTGCCACTCTAGCTCTTCTCTCTCATGTTATTTTTTTTCTCTCTGTTGCCCCTCTGGCAGTATGTTCACTTTTCAGTGAAATTTACAAAATTCACTTATTTTTATTATAACATAACCTCTTACCTGTCAGTGTCATTCTCTCCTTTTTTCTCTCAATTTGTACCAGCTTGCACGTGTTCCGCGATACTGAACCTTTCCGGAAGTAATGCTGGTCACGAGGTTCATTTTCAGTTGGCCCCTTTCTCTGATTGGCCTTCAGCGGCTTCGAGAATGCTCCACGCTCCCGTATTGGCCGACGTCATCTGTCCACATCACGCATCCAGCACGTCGGCCGGTATATAGCCTGCCCTGGCCTACATCAACTGTCTGTCTCCAGCAAGTCACAATGCCAGTCACTCATCTTCAGCCGTCTTCACGCTGTTTGCACAACGCTTGAATGTGTCTCAACGCTGTGTGCTAATACATCGCAAAATGCCTCTAGTCAAACCAGCAGTGCATTCTAAAATCTACGAAATCTATATAAGTTAACATCGATACTTGGCCTACGTCAGTTTGTCGTGAGCAAAAACGATAAACAAATTTTCTTCTGTGCTGGGCACGAAGTCTTCAACATTTCCAAGACGGGAAAAAGTGATCAAAACCGAGTTCTACGAAATCTATATAAGTTTACATCGATAATTGGCCTACGTCAGTTTTGTGCTGGGCACGAAGTCTTCAACATTTCCAAGACGGGAAAAAGTGATCAAAACCGAGTTCTACGAAATCTATATAAGTTTACATCGATAATTGGCCTACGTCAGTTTTGTGCTGGGCACGAAGTCTTCAACATTTCCAAGACGGAAAAAAGTGATCAACACGTTCTTCCTCCATTTCTATTATGTGGAAATTCCTCTACACCAACGCCAACAAGCTAAGTGTTTATTATAACCTAAAACATTTCTAAACTTAAAAATGTATCTTCCTTTTTTTTTTTTAGGGTTATGTCACATGGCTTAAATAACTTGTCAAACCATGCCAAACTAAACTTATTTCCTTCTAATAAGTGGTTTAAGCATGTATTATGCCTTTAAATTGTGGGCTATGAGAAAACAACTGTTCTCTCTTTCACATGTTAACTATCCTTCAAAACAAATCATCCTTTTCTCTATTTTTGTATAAACTATTGGGCTTAACACCAGTTCACCTCTCTGACGAAGTGAATGGCTTGTTCTATACTTAATCTATCAAGGTGTTTTTGGGAATGCTCCCATTTCAATTGTAAACAACCTCGCCTTGTAACTATCAGGCGACTAGTGGGATGTTATCCCTACTGGCATGTAAATATTGATTTTTCTCTAAATAAACTAGCCTACTCTCGGTGTGCAGTCCTAGGCTAGATTTTAAGCTATTATTGAGTACTATAGTTACTCGCTAATTTACCCTGCATAGTTCTACTTAAGACTACTGGCCACAAAGTGGTTACTTATTCTCAGGGTTGTTGACATTCAAACTTATGAAATCTTGTTCGCTTGTTGTCGGCCTGTCAAAGGTCACATTTCCATTACATATTTATATATTTATTGTTAATCTTTTGAAAGCTTATGAAATCTTGTTCGCTTGTTGTCGGCCTGTCAAAGGTCACATTTCCATTACATGTTTATATATTTATTTATTGTTAATCTTTTGAAAGTTGGTTTTTGAATAAAATACCACTGTTATTGGCAAACTGTTTCCATTGCTATTTACTCATCAATGTTCAATCTGTTCCTACTTAGTAAAGTTCATTTGCTTATTAGACTAGAAGCTTCACTTCTAGTCCTTCCCGAAAAAGGAGGTCTCGCATTGCAGATCCTAACCAACATGGGAATTCTCCTCTTTGTTTACTCAGCGAACAATACTATATTAGTTCACACACACACACATGATGGGGCGGGTATTGGAGGATACACCAGTCTCACAGCCAAAGGAGGTCCAGTTATGAGAGCGTAACCTCCTCATTAACATGGCTGTGCTCCCGATACCGGTGACCGAGACTGCTGGTGACACACATACACATGATAGGGAGAGTGTCGGAGGATAAAGTAGTCTCACAACCAATGGGGGTCCAGTTATGGGAACGTAACCTCCTCATTGACATGGCTGTGCTCCTGATACCTGCTACCGAGACTACACTTTTATGATGACCGCACTCTCTCACATATACATACACACTCTCTCTCTCTCTCTCTCTCTCTCTCCATTAGACACACATGAATGGGAGGGTGTAGAATGATACAGCAGTCTCACAACCAATGGGGGTCCAGTTTTGGGAACGTAACCTCCTCACTAACATGGCTGTGCTCCTGATACCAGTGACCGAGACTGCTCTGTGATGATGTGCTCTCATTCTCACCCCCAGATACACATGAAAAAGGGAGGATTGGGAAGGTTCCATTAGTCTATCAGCCAACGGAGGACCAGTTACGGGAACATAACCTTCTCACTAACATGGCGACGTATAGCGAGATACCGAGACTACTGTATGGCACACACACACATGATATGTTAATAAACTAGGCACTTACTACCCTACCAGGGAATTGTTACCGCTAGACGTGGAGCGGGCCTGTAGTGTATACATTACGTCATCTCGCCTCGTTATGGCTGCAGCAAGCAATTGCGGGGCAAGAGGGGAATGCATGTCCAGTTATACAATGAGAACACACCGCACAGCGCACGACCCAACATGAATCATGCACACACACGACCTGCGATGAGGTTTCGCTGGCGACGACTGCACCTCCATCACAGGCGTGTGGCAGGGTGGAGCGCATTAGTTCCGAATTCCGCCACCGGTAACAATTCGCTGGTAGGGTAGTACGATTCTCAAAACACTTACTGGTCCTTAGTTCAGTACTACCTCACCGAATTTCTCATGACTCTTAATCTCCATCTTTGGAATTGGCGATGGAGGCCACTGGAATGTTGATTCTACAAGCCAATTAGGTCAGCTGGTTCTTGTGAATGTTGAACAGCAGAAGATTCGACATGACTCTTGAGGGATGTCCGGGATGACTTCCACGATGATCTAGTTACTCTGATCTGCAATTTAGTAAATGCTATTGCCATTAGTTAGCATGAACTCATATGGACGTGGAGCATATCAAGCTGGATGGAAGTATAACCTAATTGCCGACGTAAAGAGGGTGTGTTTGCTGGAAATTCACCGAAGCATTGCTCGTTGTTTGGGCTCTCCCTTGACCATTCATCTACACGCGCGGGTCAAGTAGCTTATTAAATTTGGTAAGAAGCACGACTGTATACACAACGCAATTTAATTAGTTAAATGTACAATAACTATGGTTACGCGCTCATTGTAAGATTAATGGTTTGTTGAGTTCATACAGTAGTAGGCTAACGTCCAGCGGATCTGGCCTGGAAATTGTGCGTGTGTATTCTTGTAAAATGTTCATGCGTTGTGGGAATGTTGGCTTTGTTTCTTGGATTTGGGGATCCCTGGTAATCTCTCGGTAGGCAACCTGTGATGGTGGAATGTCTCTAGCTGGGCTCAAAAGTCCCCTTGATTCCCCTAGATTTGAATCTTGACGCGTTGTTTGAATAAAAATGACTAATAAAAATTAATAATAATAAAAATGACTAATAAATAATTCGCCTTGCAAGATTTCGCGCGTCCCCGTGTATCCCCCAAGAATTCCTGTGTCGTTTCGCGTCTGCTTGATGTCTGTCATGGAAATGCCCCCGAGTTTTGTTGCGTGATTTCTAATTATTGTGTTTGTTGCATGATTTCCCCCAATGTCTCCCCCCTCGAATTCCATGTAGATTAGAATCTAGGCACGTTGTTGGTGTTGCTTGATGTCATTTCTCTAGATAGGTTGAAATTCCCCCAGAATTGTCTTTGTTGTTGTAGCTGGATCTCAATCCGACAAAATCTCGATTTTTGTTGTGGATTAAAGGTGTGACGAGATATTAACTGCAAATCGTAATAGCCTCTTAACACCAATTTAACGCTGAGCAAGAACTGTGCATCCTCTACTTTCCTTGAACTCGAGACTGAGCTAATCGTTTCATCTCTACATAGCTACTACACTTGACATCCGAGACAATCTGTTAAACATGTTCTAATTTTGATCTGCTCCTACAGTTCTTGCCCTCGACTCTTCCTCCCAAAACTTAAGTTTGTTATTTCTAAGTGTTTTAGTATGTGTCCTACCAACCTACAGTATCTCGTCTCTTCATTAGTAGTCGCTAGAAACATATATCTTCTCCGACTCGTCTTAACACGGTACATCCTCTTTTGTTACTTTATCTACCAATCTGATCATCATTATCCTGTAACACCACACGTTCCAAGGTTCGCCACCTGGTGACAGTGCCATTGATAGTGGTGTCTGGTAGCCAAAGTTGGAACTACTTCAAATTGAATTTGCCCAGCTTCTTTCGTCTTCATTCATTTCATCTCTCATTAATTCCTCTCACGGATTTGGCGTTAGGAAGGACATCCGACCGTAAATACCATCCGCCAGAAAAAAAAGTCATTAAATCTCATCCCCGAGACATACATTGAATATCCATGACGACCAGCAATAATCCCAGAAACAATCCCAGATCCACGAGCACAACAATGACAACGAGACGGAGATGGAAACCTGTCGGTCACTCTTGAGTATCTTATCCTTCCTTCCTTCCTTCCTTCCTTCCTTGCTTCCATCCTTCCTTCCATCCTTCCTTTCTTCCATCCTTCCTTCCTTCCTTCCTCCCAACCTTCCATCCTTCCTTCCATATTTCCTTCCTTCCATCCTTTCTTCCTTCCATCCTTCCTTCCTTCCTTCCATCCATCCTTCCATCCTTCCTTCCTTCCTTCCTTCCATCCTTCCTTCCTTGCTTCCTACCATCCTTCCATCCTTCCTTCTGTCCTTCCTTCCTTCCTTCCATCCTTCCTTACTTCCTTTCTTCCTTCCTTCCTTCTTTTTCTTGATAAGATGACGGTAAAGGTATACTCACCGGAAAGGCCTAGGTGCTTCTGCCTTTCAAGTGCCTCTCTGAAGTGGTGATTGCCTCAAGCCCTAAAAAGCAGAAGTCAAGGTAATCGTGTTGAGCGACTGAAAGCATTAATTTTCAATTATAAGGCGACACTAAAAAATCATTTCCAACACGATAACAGTGGTATTCATTAAGAATGATGCAATTAGATATGATTGAGTTCACATCACTAAGCAGCGAATATTTTCTCAACAATTCTACTCTTTTCTCTGTTACCTCCTCGTCGCTCTGGAAGTTCGAATTTGCTTCCCGCCACTGCCAAGAAATATAATATTGGTCTGAGGGCTGGAACGGGGTACACTCATCCTTCTAAGGCAAAACTGATAAGAGGTGGGTTCAATTCCCCTCTACAGAGCTGGCACATGATACTTAAACTAACAGAAAAGAAATATTTTAAAAATATAACTATTTGTGCTAGTGGTGGTGGTAGTGGTGGTTGTAGTGGGGGGTGATAAGTAGTACAGTATAATGGACGTAACATTCAGGTCATTTTCCAGCAATGATAATAATGATGATAATAATGAATACGGAAACGGATATTTACTAACTACAGCACTGACACATGTAATTTACAAACAAGTTTAAAAACAAGAAGTTCCGTGACGAACCAAAGAGCCTACTTTTCTTAGAATTTAAGATTCATGCCAATGATTAATCTATATGGATCTATCTAGAATAACGATGAAATTAATTTGGTAATATCGTAATTTCTAAATATTTCGAAATACTGTATATCTGGCATAATGTAGCCTAATAGAGCACTACAGTTGGCAGCCGTGGTGACTGAATATATTCTTAGTTCCATCTCTTAGGGTACAAAATACAAAATTTGGTTGAAGTCCAATGGATAGCTAGGACGTTACATGCAGTTAAACATTGGATCTAACAACGCGCGTAAAATCATGTTGGCAACAATGTCATTCACGTATTGGTCAGAAATAATCTGAAACAATATTATCTATTGTTGTGCCAACTTTGAATGAAATCCATTAGTTAGTAAAGAAGTTACATGCATTTTAAAATTGGACCTATCAGCATGCTTAGAATCAAGTTGGCAGCACTGACGTATATTAGTTACTCCAAATTAATCTAGACTACCAGGTACTATACGTGTGCAAAGTTTAGAGCTATTGGCTTGCATACTTTCTGATATATTGATATTAGGGTAACAAAAATAGAGACAGCATTTATTAACAGTTGACAGCCCTGGTGGCTCTTAAGAATACGTTTAATTATATATGTTTATGTACACATAACTTATTCAAAATTTGGTTGAACTGCAATTGATAGTGTAGAAGTTATATGCATTTAGAAATTGGACCTATCAGCAGGCTTAGAATCATTTTGGCAACACTGCAATATATGGCCTCCTTGAAATTAAACTGAAATATTATTATCCATACGTGTGCCAATTTTGAAATAGCTCCCAATCATACCTTCCAAGATATCCAACATGGAGCTCAAATTTCAATTGCGATTTTTCAGCAGTTGGTAGCACTGACATCTTCTTCAAATACGGCATTGAGATATTCAGGTATAGATATTTACTCCTACCAAATTTTGTTTCGATTGCTGTAGCCGTTTAGGAGTTAATAGGGAAACACACACACACACACAGCCAGACGGACAGACAGACATACAGAAGGACAGACAGACAAACAGACAGACAGAGAGAAGGACAGACAGGCAGACACACATTTGCCCGGATCGTTTTCATAAGTCTACTTTTCCTCATTTTTGCAAAATGTGAAAAGTAGGCTAAAAATTATTAGAAAGAGGAGTAAGTGAAATAAAGGACACTGCCTAGGGCCTATATCACATTGGATGTTAGAAATGTAGAGACCAATAGTGTCGTCTTTTGTCGCATAGCACCGTAGGCAAAAATCAGAACACTTTGGGAAACTTCGGCTGTCCCGAGCTCCTGGGGTAGCAATAGTATCATTTATCGCCACATAGCGCTCAACGATAAGGTTCGGAATAAATGAAGGTAAATTTGAAAGCACCAACACTTATTGCAGCTGATAACCTCAATGTACTGCACCAACACCATTGCACTTATACAGAGTGGCAGCACGGCTGCCGCTTGCATCATATTAGCCTTTCACGAAATGATTGCCGGCCGTCGAGATGGGAACTATTCTTTGTTTACGTGTGTCACAAGTCAGCCTGCTTCGTTGACAGGTACAGTTGCGCGAGTAGGATATGACTCAGCTCAAATAGTTTCTGTCATCGTTTAACTGTCCGTGGTGACATGAGCTCCTATGACGAGCAATGCTGCTTGACTTATGTGCAAAATGCATTCTGTCATCGTTGTGTTCCCTAATAACAAGCAAACAGTATACTTTGTACTCACCACAGCCATTCATAACAGATGCTGGAAGTGCTGATGACATACGCTCGCTAATTGCAATACACACTGACGATTTCGACAGGCTACAGCCCACACGTGTGGGATTCACCCTGTTAAAGACACCGTGCTACCAACTAAACCGATGAGGCAACCACTTACAGCTGCACGTAACTACTGCGGAGAACATTCTCAGGCGCCCTGCAATTTTTCCTGATGATAACTGTTTTAATGGGCTAAAGAAATCGTTTTGCTCTAATTATTCCCCGTGACTGCAATCTATAAGCAGCGCAAGTTGTAACTATTTTCGCCATTCTGCTCCAGAACACGGATAGGGGCGGCGTGATGCAACCTGCATTGTCAGACTACAATAGACTTCTTAAAATATTCTTACTGTTAAACTACTACGGACATGAATGGTTCTAGGGCCTTAAACGTGGTTTCCAAGTTCCCTCCTGTTATTCTAAATGTAGGGAATGGAGAGCGTTGTCGAAAATATCAAGTGGACAGTGTTACCAGCAGGGTTTCAAAGAGTATGCAAAATTTGGTGCAATTAGTAGAAACGGTGTAGGTTTGAGATAAAGGGCCTAAATGCACGGAATGGAGTGCTCTGTCCGAAATCTTAAGAGGACAGTGTCACCCGTAGGGTTCCAAAGGGTAAGTATACAAAATGTGGCTCAGATCGGTGAAACGGTCTAGATTTGTGCCAAAGGACCTAAATGCAGGGAATGGAGTGGTCTGTCCGAAATTTGAAGTGGACAGTGTTACTCGCAGGGTTCCAGAGGGTAAGTATACAAATTTTGGTTCAGATAGGTGAAACTGTGTAGATTTGTGCCAAAGGGCCAAAATGCAGGGAATGGAGTGGTCTGTCCGAAATTTAAAGTGCACAGTGTTACCCGAAGGGTTCCAAAGGGTATGTATACACATTTTGGTTCAGATCGGTGAATCGGTGTACGTATCACTAACCATAAGGCCAACGCACGTGGATAAAGCTGTTCGGGAGCGCTTGTTCTTCTGACTTACTGATCAAAAATCAATCTTTAAGTTACCTGAGAGGTGTAGCCTGATGCTACATAGCCTAAACTATTCCTCTTGAATCTGGCTATCATATACAAAATGATTTTTTTGAATTCGACTGCTAGTTCCAGAGATTAGCGCGTCTAAACAAACAAACGAACAAAAAAACTCTTCAGCTTTATTATATTAGTATAGAAAACTAGCCTATACGTGTTTTTTCGAAATTATAATTTCTTTGTAATAATTCCCTCTAACGATAATACATCTTTTACCACGAGCATACGCATTACTATTATTATTAAACTTATTATTATTGTTATAATTATCACCGTATTATTATTATTATTATTATTATTATTCATATTTAATCACCTTTTGAATGATATGCATTGATATCAAAGTACCGTATCCATGACGAGAAGAAGAAGGAAGGACGGTAACGAATTCGTGAGTATTGGGCAAACTTTACTAAAGCCAGACACAAGAGAGAGTTGAAATGACGAGTTCCTTAACCCGGCAGTGGTCGCGCACATAGTGCATCTTAAAGAGGTCGCGGTGGGTCACCATGACCCACATATTATTATTTAATTTATTTCGTCAAGACTTGCACTTTTTTAGAACTCTGTTTGTACATCAACTACCACTATTATTTTAGACATATAAACAACCATACCTTTATTTATGTTCTTATTATATAACTACAGATTTATTTTTAAATAGTTAATACAAAATTTTCACTTAATTGCATGTGATACAAAGTTGGTATTTTTTTCTGGAATATTCGTAAAAGTTTGAAATATTTTTACACTAATGCCTTCTAAGAGCATGAAGAAAGTCATAAAGTTCAATTTTGAACAGGCACCATATTGAATTTTTCAAAGATTTTCACACATATACTTTTGGTACGAGTAAACATAAAAAAATTAACAGATACGAATAAATGTCAAAAGCAAGTGAACCATTCAGAATCTCTGTTTAGGATTAAAAAAGTGTTTACAAATCAAGCTTCTCATCGTTCTCAATCTCTGGTTCAGGCATTTTCCAGACAGTCTAGGCAAGTCAGTTTGCCACGGTTTCCACATACAAACTTCTTACAGATGGCTCACGTCTGATACGTTTTGTTGCCAGTCCTGGAGCATAGTGCACATCTTTTTCGTTTTCTGGTACCGTCATCTTCTTGAGGCTCCTCAGGTATTCGATTCTTTTGCTTCTCAAGTATTTCCCAGCTAAAACGGAGACTGCGTCACTTCGGAATGAAACTCATTATAACTACCGTATGTGTAATAAACATTCCTATTCAAATGTGACAAATTAAATAATTTTCATTTTCATTTTCATTTTAGTCACCTCCGTGGTGTAGTGGTCAACGAGCTGAGCTGCCACTGAGGAGATCCGAGGTTCGATTCCCGGCTCTGCCACGAAATTTGAAAAGTGGTATGAGGACTGGTCGTTCGTTCAGAGTATGCAGTATTTCCGTCCTTAGCTTATGGCAAATTACGGTGTAATCAATGATCTTCTGCAGAATATCGTCTGTGAAGAAACACTGCCACGCATTCATCGGTGTGTTAGCCTCTTTCACTGCTCTTTTGCAGCCTGGAAGGTGAGTGACAATATTCCGGCGTCTTGTACGGAGTGATTGTGTAGGTTCAGCCAATTTCCATGTAGTGCCGTCTTTACCGGTATATTTGCCTCTATAAACCAGTGGGAGTCATCATCTGAAGTGGAGTTGTCTTCCGAATGTTCACCCTCAGTAGCTACTTCGTCATCACTGACATCACTTTGTTCCGTATCCGTGTTCCGGGCTTGATCGTCTTGTATTTCTTCTTGTGGATCGACATCAGACCCTACATCACTTTCATCACCACCCAGTTCATTGTCTGTTTCTCCCGAGAATGATTCATTCAGAATAGAATGAATACGGTCTGCTTCTCTCTCGTCCATTTCACCCAAACATGGAAAACGCACTCAATATAAAATTTAACTAAGAATTTTTATGTGAACACAAAAGGTCGCGGTGGGTCGTGGTGACCCGCACACTACTTTCCTCAAGAACTGCTATGCTGGAACCAAATGCTGCCTGCTGTACTGTGTAGAGGGGATAGACTTAGGAAGGTACTGGGAGGGGGGTTGCTGTGTCACCGTTGGTGGAGGGGGGATCAACGGAAATGTTAGCGTGCGGGTCATGATGACCCACAGCGACCGTTCTCGGGTTAATTCGCCAAACAAATAATAATAATAATAATAATAATAATAATAATTTTCCTCTGATAATTCATATGATCTAATAATGTTGGCTAGGGGCCGTTTGTTTCATTTCTTTTCGGTGAGTAGACGGAATAGCACTATAATTTAACTTAAAATGAGTAGAAGGAGGAATTTGCAAGAGGAGAACTCTGGACTTGGTCCTGGGATGAGGTTCCCATCGAACCGTGAGAGGCCGAGAACGGATATACCTCCGATCGGTCGAGTTCATACTGAAAACAGTTCACCGTTAATAACTATAAGCAGCACCCAAGATCTCCCAGCTGCGTCCTCAGTAGACGTTTTGTCGTCATCAGAGACGTCGACCACTGCTGCAGGACTACCGAGAAGACGCATTCAATGGTCAAATGACATGAACAAGGAAGTTATGCGTCTCTATTATTCCGTTACGAAACTAGAAACGCATATGACTATGTACAGGCACCTTCTGTGGCAAACATTTATTGAGAAATACCCTGGCTTGTCTCAGCGCCTCACAGAACAAAATTTAGCGGATAGAAGAAGAGCTATTGTCGGAAAAAGTTGTTGTCAACTTTGGAAATCAATGAAATAAAATGCGAAGTCGTAGAACAACTCCAAATCAGAGACTCCGAAGATCTCATACAGCAATTGCGGGAAGAACAGGTTGCTTTGGAAGAAAAAGATGAATTTCAGTTGGAAAGAGAATCTCAATCACAAGCTCGTCTGCATCAATATATACAATACGCTGCGTTGTGTGAACAAGCAGTCCTCTATTTCCAACAAGCAATTGAGAAGTACTATGGGACTAACCCATGTAGTCGTCTCAAGATCCGCTCTGTAAAGTTTGGCGTAATCGTGAGCCATCTTAAAAACACAGTTGACTCTAAAGCTCTAGATGGCTTGGATGATATAGAATACGTCCAACTGGTGATTTATTGTGGTGCGTTAACTGCCGTACAAGCGATTGGTATTAAAATTGTGCCACAATATGCAAGGGTCCGTGCGAGCTCATTGATGCCTCCCCCATGGCAAAAACGCCTTGAGAAGAAGATTGAGGAGCTTCGTAGAGAACTTGGTCAACTGACACAATTCAAAAGAGGACATCGGTCCCTTAGACAAATCAGGAATGTAGTGCGCATAATACAGCCAAGTATTTTAGATGAGCTGGATCAAGACAAACTGTCGGAAATAATAGACACGCGCACTCAGAGATTGGCTGTCTATAGTAAACGGCTACGCAGGTATAAAGAAAGTCAAAAGAGGAAGGATCAGAATAGAGCATTTGTATTGTACCGGAAACAATTCTACAACAGCTTGCAAAACTCTCATTCAGAACGGCAGAATAATACTCCTTCAATCGAAGAGGCCACTAATTTCTGGGCTAATATTTGGGAAGAGCCCAAAGACCACAATTTTCGTGCCAACTGGATGATAGAAGAAGAGGAGAAGTTTTCTGATGCGATTAATGAAATGAATAGCCCTGATATCATGGAGCATGAGGTGAAGGCAGCGACTCTACGTACACAGAACTGGAAAGTACCTGGGCCAGATTTTATACACAACTACTGGTATAAGAAGTTCACAGGTGCCCATGAAGCAATAGCCAAAGCCTTCACGCGAATTTTACGATTTCCTGAGGAAGCTCCGGAATTTCTGTTCATGGGAGATACCTTCTTGATACCAAAAGGTGAAGAAACAAGAGATCCGTCGAACTACAGGCCCATCACTTGCCTGTCGGTGCTTTACAAGCTATTTATGGCTATAATTGCGGAACGAGTATATGGGCATTGCGAGGCGAATGGGATACTCGCCGAAGAGCAGAACGGGTGCCGACGGAAAACACAAGGCTGCAAGGATCAAGTTATAATAGATTCAGTTATCGTAAATTTGGCTATGAAAAGACAAATAAACGTGTGTATGGCCTACATTGATTACAAGAAAGCCTATGACTCCGTACCTCATTCATATTTGATCGAAATATTAAAAATCTACAAGTGCGATCCCATCATTGTCCAATTCCTACAATCTATCATGTCTAGATGGAATGTGAAACTTAATCTAAAAGACCGATGCCAAGTCACTCCATCCCGTGCAATTCGAATTAACCGTGGAATATTTCGGGGAGATTCGTTCAGTCCTCTATGGTTCTGTATGTGCTTAAACCCGCTCAGTGGGCAGTTAAATAGGAGTGGAATGGGATTTGAGATGCGAGCTGCTGAGGTGAAGCAGAAGGTTTCACATAGACTGTACATGGATGACTTAAAAATCTATGCAAGTACACGGCGTCAACTGCAAGGGCTCTTAGATATTACGCAGACGTTTAGCGACGATATAGCGATTGAATTCGGACTTAACAAGTAGTTCCGTGAAGAACTATACAGCCTATTTTCATATATCCTACTTAAGTTAATTGCCACTATCAACATACACAATTTCAGTTTGATTGCTGTAATAGATTCGTAGATATTGAGAACCGACTAAATATTTCGGATGGTCGCCATGTTGGATTTTATATATGTAGGTCCTAGAGTTATGTACTGTTACATGCAGATTATTGTGAACGTGTAGTATTCAAACTTCAATCGCATAATTAGGACACAAGAAAAAACAAGGAGATTTAAAAATTTTTCACAGCTGCCATCTTGAGGTTATGGAAACAATTGAAATAAATTAGATGCCAGTGGATTAACATTCGGATAAAGATTTACTGTACCAAGTTTCACTGCACGCGGATGGTTAAATTGCGAGAAACGTCCATGTGAATATTTATAATTCGCGTCACCGCCATGTTGGATTTGTGATCACCAGGTTATTTAAAGTCCTATAGGTGAACTTAAGTTCATAGCCCCTATGAACATTAAAAAATGCAGTTTGATTGCTAAAATAGATTCGTAGATATTCAGTATCGTCTAAATATTTCGGATGGTCGCCATGTTGGATTGTTAAATGTATAGGCCATAGAGTCATGTACCATTATAGGAAAATTATTGCGTAGGTTCATTATTCAAATTTTCACTTCGATCGCATGACTACATCACAAGAAATTAAAACTTAATTTTAAAATTCGCACAGCCGCCATCTTGAGGTTATGTAAACAATTGAACTAAATTAGATACCAGTGGATTACAATGTGTATAAATATTTCCTGTACCAGGTTTCAGTGCGCTTGGAACATTAAATCGCGAGAAAGGTCTATTTAAAATGTTCAAATTCGCTTGGCCGCCATGTTCGTTTTGTAGTTAACCGGTTTTTGAAAATCTTATAGATGGACTTTTAGTAGTGCCCTTTATCTCCGTACAAAATTTTAGGGAGATACCGCTTATAGTTTCAGAGATATAGAATGCCGGTGAAATATTTCGCACATCCGCCATCTTGTGATTATTGAACGAAGTTGGATGTCGGTGCATTTCAATGTGTATAAACATATACTGTACCATGTTTCATTGCGTTTGGTTGGTCAAATCGCGAGAAACGTCTATTTAAAAGTCGCAAATTCGCTTGGCCGCCATGTTGGTTTTGTAGTTACCAGGTTTGCAAAAGTTACATAAGTGAACTTATAGTAGTTCCCTCTATCACCATAGAAAATGTCAGGGTAATATCGGTAATAGTTTCGGAGATATTGAATGCTGGTGAAATATTTCGCACAGCCGCCATGTTGGATTGGTGAGTCGTAACAAAATTTGAAGGGCACGGTCGAGGTCGCCGGGAATAGTGCTTTGAACTTTCCGAGTTTCATTGAAATCGCTCCGGCCGTTTAGATTTTATTAGGGGGGGACACACACACGAATCACACACACACACACACACACGCACACGCACACACACACGGACAAAAGGTGATCTCATAAGCCTATTTTTTCAAAATTGAAAATAGGCTAAAAATGCAAGGCGATCATACTGGCAAGAGGGAAACTTGATAGAGCAGAGGGCTTCGATGTTGGTCTAGATGAGCTAATCGAGTGTTTGGATGAGGGCGAGACCTACAAATACTTGGGCTTTCTTCAGCTTCGAGGGACCCGACACACACAAATTAAAGCCAATTTACAGAATAAGTTCTTTAATCGAGTGGATATGGTTTTGAAATCATACTTGGATGCAGGCAAGAAGGTCAAAGCCCTTAACACCTGGGCAGTACCTATACTTACGCATTCGTTCGGGATCGTTAAGTGGTCTAAGACAGATTTGGAGCAGATAGAACGGAGAGTACGAGTGTCAATGACAAAATATCGGCTTCATCATCCAAAGGCAGCGATCGAGCGAATCACACTACCACGGAGCGATGGCGGTCGAGGGGTCATTGATCTCACAATCGCCCAAAGTAGGCAAGTGGAATGTCTGAGACAGTACTTCTTTGGCGCAAGAAATACTCCTCTGTATGAAGTCATTGTTGAAAGTGATAAGAGATTCACACCACTACGACTTGCTGACATGCAATATGACACAAAAGAGCACGTTACTTCGTTTGAACAGCGCTAGATGGCATGGTTACGAAAAGAACTGCATGGTGTACACCCTCACATGCTCAGCCAACATCATGTCGACTGATCATTGTCGAACTTATGGTTGAAGCATGGTTCGCTCTTCAGTGAAACTGAGGGCTTAGTACTTGCGATACAGGATCGTGTCATTGCAACAAAAAATTATAGAAAGCACATCCTTAAAGAGAATGTAGCAGATGATCGATGTCGTAGATGCACCTCAGCGCTGGAAACTATCGATCATATCAGCGGTGGCTGCTCTACGCTGGCTGGTATAGAGTATACCAAGAGGCACAATGATGTTGTTAAGCTCTTACATCAAGAGCTAGCTATAAAATCTGGACTTCTGGATACGAGCATGGTGTACTACAATTACCAGCCTGGCAACGTGCTTGAAAATGAGGATTATAAGATGTATTGGGATAGACCTATTTTAACCGACCAGAAAATCTTGGCCTATCGACCTGATAGTGTCTATCTCAACAAAAGGAACCAAAAAGCCTACTTGATAGACGTTGCTGTCCCACTTAGCCAAAATCTGCAAACTACCCAAGCTAAAAAAACAAACAAGTATGCACCGTTGGTGGAAGAAATTCGAAAACTATGGGGACTAAAATGCGTGAGGATTTTGCCAGTGGTGATCTCTTCCACGGGAGTTGTTCCAAAGACGTTGGCTATGGCTTTGGAGGAACTGCAAATGAAACACCTGATAGCCAGAATACAGAAGGTAGTGATGCTGGATACGTGCCATATTGTCAGGTTATTTTTTTCACAGTAATAAGTTTACAGGATACTTGATTCCAAATCCGTTCTACCATAGGCTAATTATGAGAAATTAAAGATAATAATAATAATAATAATAACAATAATAACAATAGTAATAATAATAATAATAATAATAATAATAATAATAATAATAATAAAGAACACAAAGAGGCATTACTGATAGATATCGCATGTCCCAACACTCAAAACATCCAAACAACAGCTGCTACTAAAATATCTATGTACACAGAGCTGGCAATTGAGATAAAGCAGATGTGGAAACTTGATTCGGTGACTACCATCCCAATAATTGTGTCGTGTACTGGTGTTATACCGAGAACTCTCCACAGTAGTCTATCAATATTGAATCTGCACCCGCAGATATATATTGAACTACAGAAGGCAGTTCTGTTAAACACCTGCCATATTGTTAGGAAGTTCCTTGGTGACAATACCCTGGCCGAATACTTAGCAAGGCTCGATGATCCAGATGGAAATTTAGCTCATCCTACAAATGAAGGAGACTCGTGAAGACTGCGGGCACGACATGGATGTGAAGGCCCTGAACAGTGTAATAGAAATTATCTCAGTACAGATGGTTCCTTGCTAAGGCCAAACTAGGCTGTAACAGAAAATGTATCCGGTATTTGCCGTGATAATGTTGTCAAACAATAAACAATAATAATAATAATAATAATAATAATAATAATAATAATAATAATAATAACAACAATAATAATATTAATAATAATAATAATAATAATAATAATAATAATAATAATAATAATAATAATAATAATAATAATAATAATAATATAATATAGTTCAGAACAAATATTTAACTTAAAATCCATAATTCGCCAAATGATACTGAATTCAAAGGACATTACTTTTGTAGATTTTAAAAAGGCCTTTGACTCGGTTGATAGAGAAACCATAGATAAAACAATTCGTGAATTTGGAGTGAAAACTAAATTGGCAAACCTAATACGTGAAACCCTTACTGACACGATTTCAAAAGTAACATTTATGGGTGAGTTATCAAAATCTATTAAGATAAATACAGGTGTACGGCAAGGTGATGGTTTATCACCCCTTCTGTTCAACTGTGTTTTAGAGAAAATTGTAAGAATTTGGAATTTAAAGCTAAAATAACATAACATATCCCCAGTAACTTTGGGGAGAACAAACAAAGGCATTGAAATAAGTTGCCTAGAATTTGCAGACGATTTTGCTATATTGTCAGAAAACCTAACAAGTGCAACAGCACAAATCAATCTCTTGGAAGAAATAGCCAACAAAACAGGTTTGAGAATTTCCGTAGAAAAAACTAAATTTATTACAAACATCAAGAACGCTTCAAAATATTTGCCAACATATATTGGCCCAGTGGAAAAAGTAAACAAATTCAAATATCTGGGAGAAATAATTTAAGAAAATGGTTTAGAAAAATCTTCGGTAGAAGAAAGGGTACACAATATGGAAAGAGCATATGGTATCACTAAGAAGTTTTATAACAAAAAGTGCTTATCTAAAAATCTTAAAATAAGGCACTACACTACATTGGTGAAACCAGAATGCCTATACGCAAGTGAATGTCTGGTACTAAACTATAGATTAGATAAACTTGAAGTACTAGAAAGGATAATCACGAGGAAAATGTTAGGCCCAGTGAAAACAGCAGCAGTATGGAAATTATGATCTAATGATGAAATATACAGAAACATAGAAAATATAACAGAAACGATAAGAAGAAGGTGATTGCAATTTTTTGGACATATTTACGGAATGGATGATTCCAGATTAACAAAAAGTATATTCAAGTACCTTTGGGAGTAAAGGGCAGCAACTAGCTGGATTCAAGAAGTAAAGAAAGATTTAGAACGAAATAATATAAGTGAAGAAGAAACGGTGAACAGAGAGATCTTTAGAAAAAGGGTATTAAGTATGAAAGGATTCCAAGGAAGATTGCCAAAGAAACCTGTTGCGAAGTGGTCCGAGGACAGAAAGAAGCAGCATAGTGAACGGATGAAGGAGTACTGGAGGGAACGGAAGAGAAAACAACAAAGTGTGAAGAATTGAAATTGGCACGTGGTCCTTAGCAGGTCCTTAGCAGGCCTCATCGGAAATAATAATAATAATAATAATAATAATAATAATAATAATAATAATAATAATAATAATAATAATGTATAAGATTGATCCTCAGATTATATATTTCTTGGAACACGCCATGACATCGTGGCGTACAGTGATAGCCTTAGTACTACAAATGGCAGTATTGCAACAAGTATGATCCCAATCCACAAGGGAATATTCCAAGGAGACTCCTTGAGCCCATTATGGTTCTGTCTTGCGATGAACCCACTATCAAACCAACTTAATTCAACAAAATATGGATTCAGTATCAAGAAGAACTCCAGGGAGCTTGCAAAGCTCAACCATCTCCTGTATATGGATGACCTAAAGCTATATGCTGCCACCAGAGCACAACTAGAGTTTCTGTTGAAGAGAGTGGAAACCTTTTCACAGGATGTGAAAATGGAATTCGGGCTGGAGAAATGTAAGACGCTGAACATTATGAAAGGCAAGCTGCAGGAAGGTGTATATGAAACAGCTCAGGGCCATCAGATTGCAACAATGCTCACTAGCGAGACCTACAAGTATCTGGGAATGAAGCAAGCCAGACACATAGAACACTCAGTAGTGAAACAAGATCTGACGAAGGAATTTGTCAGAAGAATTAAGCTTGTTTCTAACACCAGCCTCAACAGTAAAAACTTGGTTAAGGCAATCAACGCTTATGCTGTCCCTATTCTTAGTTACTCGTTTGGGGTCATCAAGTGGAGTAAAACTGATATTGCAAGCTTAGAACAGAAAATTAGAACATCACTGACCAAGTCACGAAAACACCATCCCAGGGCATCTGTGGAACGAGTCATGTTACCGAGACATATGGGTGGGAGAGGAATTGTTGATATAAACAACCAAGTAGCTCGACAGATCTATGAGCTAAGAAAATACTTCTGTTCTGTATCGAACCATTCGATGCTGCACAGGGCTGTCACAGAAGCAGATGATTCAACTCCACTACTCTTAAGTCAGCAAGAGACTCAAATTCAGGTGCGCAGTGATTTGGATAGATTCAATGCCTGGTTGTCCAAGCCACTACACGGAAGACATCCCAATGAAGTCATCCAAACTCACGTCGACAAGCTAGCGTCGAACTTTTGGTTGATTTCTGGGCAGATGTTTCCTGAAACAGAAGGCTTTATGATGGCTATTCAGGACCAGGTTGTCCCCACGAGGAACTACCTAAAGTTCATAACCAAGGATGCATCTGTGCAAGATGACCATTGCAGATACGGTTGCCCAACATCTGAGACTGTTCAGCATATTATATCGGGTTGTCGCCATTTTGCAGGGACAGAATATAGGAAGAGGCATGATTTTGTTGCCAAGATAGTCCATCAAGAATTGGCTATACAACTTCAACTGCTGAGCCAAGAGAAAGTGCCGTACTACAAATATGCTCCTGAAAGTGTACTGGAAAATGACAGCTTTACGTTGTACTGGGATCGTACTGTATTGACAGACCAATCAGCTGTGCACAACAGACCTGATTTAGTTCTTGTTGACAAATGCATGAAGCACACCACCTTCATAGATGTGGCGATCCCAAACAGTGGCAACATACTAACAAAGCATGTTGAAAAGCTGTCAAAATACACAGAGCTTTCAGAACTGATAAGGAAGCAATGGCACATGGCACAAGTCAGGACAGTTCCTATTATTATCTCCAGCACTGGCGTGATTCCCAACAACTTAAAGGAATCGCTCACGGCGTTGAAATTAGACCCAGGCCTTTTCAAACTGATGCAGAAAACAGTCATACTTTCTACGTGTCGCGTAGTAAGGCTGTTCTTGGGCAATCAGGCCTGAAGCAATGAGGGGAATATGAAGCTACTACTCAATGCAGTCACCAAGAATTTGCTCCTTGTGATATGTACGGTATCTGGGATTGTAAATGTTTTCTTTCCAGCAAATGCTGAGAATGTGTAAGCGCATGCGCAAAATAAATATAATAATAATAATAATAATAATAATAATAATAATAATAATAATAATAATAATAATAATAATACCTTAGGCTAACAGATAGCCGTTCCTCAGGTTCAATTGGACTTCTGTAGTGCGTATGCTCCTTTCTGATATAGTTCTTGATTAGATCCAGTACCTCATCAAAACATTCCAGAGTCATTCGAAAGTAAATGAAGAATTATTCCGGATTTTGTCGCAGTTGTTGATACAGTGTGTGAAATGCACCATATTGTTCACGAATTTTATTTATCTCGTGAATTCCAACTGACCTTCGTCTTTTCCTACAACGAAATAACGAATATACGTGCTCAAATTAACCTACAGAATCTGAATATGATATACGATTCTTTAGAAATAAGTTACTTCTCTCGCTGGTCATCTTCTGTTAGTGCTGCCAAAAGCAAAGCTTCCTCTTCGATATTTTCATCTGTCCTATTGCGTGGGGTCTACAAGAGGAAACTGAGACACAGCTGACCATGCCCGCGCTGGTTAGGGCATCGCCTCAGATCGTAAATATTGGAAATTTACTTAGCCGTGGTTGCACCCGTGCCCGGCCTGGTTTGTTCGGACGTAATGTGTTCTTATGTGACGAGTGTGTGGAGTGCGGTAGGAGGCAAGATGGATGACCTTGTACGTGCAGGGATATGCCAATCTGACATCCATGACCTAGGTGAGTGACGTAGCAAGGGTGAGGGAACAGGCGAGGGTGAGGCGATTCATGCAATGCGATTGACTACTGGCAATATTGAGCAAGCAGGAATTCTTAGTTGAATCGCGACGGTTTATTTAGCAGTCAGGTAAGGCGTCTGAATTTTTTTAAAGAGCGTTAAAAATCCCTCAGTTTGCCTTCCTTCCGAGGGGAAGTAAAGCCGGTGGGCCCATGTCATAGATGTACGGCATGTTAAAGAACGTTCCACTAACTACAACTGTGTGAAGCTAAAATTTGTAGGTTAGATTTCATTAACACTCTAAGTTCCAACGTTCGCCAGCAGGTGTGGTTGCGGTGGGATATAGTAATCAAGTTCTCTGCTAGGTGTCGTTGACGGTAGCATTTGGTAGAATAAGTACGAACTACTTGAAATTGATCGTCTGCAGTCCTTACCTGAATTACAGCACACACTAATACAACCATCACAATTAACACCGGTTATCCGACAGATTCTATACACACCCAAAGTACACGTGGCTACATGATTGCGTTGTCGCAGCCCCTAAACTAAGGAACCAAACTGGTAATGTGTCTGGAGGGGTGTCAGATTTTGGTAGGAGTAGAAGAAGCTAATTCACACTCGCCTGATGCTGTTATTTTTTATTCCTGGTCTCCAATCTGTTTCCCTGTTGCCCTGAGGCCCTCATCCTGTTCACATTTTGGTTTCGTCCCGAAAGGGCCTCCTCCGCAAGACTGTCCTTTTCCCACCTCCTGGTTGGGTATTTGTACGCTCCGTTGTGTAGTTCAATGTCAGCATAATTATTTTCTTCCGTGTACTTACGGTATAATTGCCTGTTGCGTTAAATTGTGTGCGGTTTTGTGTCCTTGCTGGTCAGTGTGTGGGTGCTGCTTCATGTACTGTGCCCAACTCTAGGAATGGGTATTCCAAGATTCAGACACCTAGATATCAAGGGAAAGGCTACAGCCGCTTTTGAAAGTTGAGATATTTGAATATCGCGCTCCATTGCTTCTGGAAGCAATTGGAAAGAATATACCGTTAAGAGCATGTCAAGTGACGTAGCGAGTAATAGCAGAGGTCGAGGCTATTTATTGATTAAATAGTTAACCATGGAGTAGAGACTTGAGACTTGGATCAGATTACTGGCACGGCCAAATGAAAGAGAATGCACTTAGTATCAAGTAAATCGGACCAGGGATACCAGAGATATGAGGATTTCCAAATTTCAGCTGATTCAGCGTGACCCTGACCGTTTTGAATAAAAGCCGGCCGGCACAGGCATCAGTAGCTCACTTCGAAACAAGCACTTGCCTAGCAAGGTGCCACTACGCTGAGCCAAGGCACATGGTTGCCGGATCTACGCAGAAGTTATTTTCAAAATTGTGATAGTCACAAAAGTGCTGCGCTACGAGTGGAACTTAGTAAGTTTCCGGCAGGGAGAATCACTAAGGTGATAGTTATTTTTCGACAGACACTGGTGAAATATTTTTATTTCTACATGGACATATGCTAGACTTTGTCTAGAATAGTACTTTGTCACAGTCCAGTACCTAATACTTGGATATTTTAGTCCAATTCAGTCAGTTTCATATTTGTAACTTGATAACCACTCCGATCTTTCAGTATATTGAAGGCCAGTCTATCACGGTGTTGTTCATTAGCCAACGCAGGGAAACTACATGTTGCTTCGCGCATGGTAGATGGTGTGAAGCCATGCCCAGGGAACGATCTTCAGAACAGCCGTTGATTGGTTTAGACTGTCAGTGTTTTCTTGTACTGAAACGATTACCGTGAGTTATGTTACAACTGGCATATTTAAGAATAGATCACTTAGATCTGACCCCATTTAAGCAAACTGTTATGGCTTTAACAGAAGCCAATATTAAAATGGATCAACAGTTACTTCAAACGTCAAGAGATATTACCACTATGTCTTGCTAGACGGATTGTGGGTATATAATGGCGGCCGATACAAGGATTATACGTGCTTGTCCGATAGTGCATGTTTATGGATAAATCTGGTACAGACCAGGTTCACTACGCTTCAAGACCATCAAGAAATGTAAGCCACATTTTGACTTTTTATTATGCCTAGCTAATTGGAACAAACTATTTTTCTGCAGATGACCAACACATTTATTTTTCTTCGTATTTAAATCTTGCAATGATTTACGCAAGACTTGTTAGAGTTAGTCTGAGTATTTTCAGCACTCAGAACAGTTTAGGATCGATGACCGAGCATATCGAGCATTTATTTGAATATTTCATATTTTTGGGAAGTCACGGAAAACCGTCGATGTAACTGTAAAAGTTAATAATTATTTTTGTTGAGGAATGGATATTTTTTCCATATTCAAAGGTTCGAACATGTGGATTCTCACATAATTAAATATATTTAAAATAATATAACTAATAATAATAATAATAATAATGATTTTCATAATTTTCTAAATAATTCTTGGATCTTATATTTTCTAATAATAACATGTATTGAGAGAGAGCTTATGAAGTTGTTTAATCATTTCTAGTTTGGAACAGGAGATTTTCCGAAGAAGAGTGGTTAGCGCAAGCCCGCATTCAACCAACATTGCAATTCTGGTTGAACAGTTGATATTTGCAATGAGCAAAGTATATTTTTCAGATAACACGGAGAGGCATGAAACGGGAAGCAATTGATAATTGTATCAAATAGGATATTTTTGTATTTATATAAAATCATGACGTAAATACACTCGAAAGTGAAATAAAGATTTTCATAAGTATGGTAAATTCACGGGTTGAACTGAATGGTAAAATAAGATAAACTTGTAAGTTTATTAATCTTCCAGTGTTGATAACAAGCAGAGGCTTGATTTACTGTATAAATTTGGGGAAGAAAATTTATGTGTGGAGTAGTTGAAATGCCATTCCCAGGTGCGCATGTTTAAGTCGCAGGAATGAGGAGGTTTTTTCGAGCATCAATCAAATAGCAGGTTCGATGGCTCAGGTTTATAGTAGGAGTATTGGAACTACACATTTCGTCGTATGAATGACCCGAAGGTTATTTCTTAGAAACCATCAGTTCTTATTTCAACCTTGTTTACGGATTACATTAAGACTTTGATTTTGCTAGAACCCGGATTTGTCATGATAGTAGTTTATTCTTCTTCAGAGGAAGACCTTTGCCGTTGTTGTTGTAATATTGTATTCTTATAAAATAATAGAATGGACCACTGCCAATTAAAAATAATTCTATAACCACGAATAATTTGAAGGATGTTTTCAATCCCAGTGCCATGAACTAAATGAATTTATTATGAAGCTACAATTCTTATTTCCGCATTCTGTCGAAGAATTGCAAGTTGTGAAAGTTGCAAAAATGGCCATGAATATAAATATTTTCATAATAATGATTCCAAGTGGAAAATTGAATAGTTGAATGGTCCAACAATTTATTGATCAAGTTGATGATTTAGAAATCATATATTTTGTTAGGAACTTAAAGTTCATAATCGAGTCACTTCTCGAAACGTTTAATGTCAGAAGAACAATTAATTTTTGTTGTGCTTTGCACAACTCCTTCGATGCTATGCTCAAGGTCAAATACTTTTCAGATGTTATTAATATGTGTACATAATTTGTGTTGATTCAGAGATAATAATATTTTTTGACAATATTTTTTGAAACTGGAAAAATAAGTGAAAGTTAAAAATTCTATGAACATTTATTCTACGGGTGTTAATATTATGTAAAAATTCAAACAGTGAACTACGATATTTCCAGTAAAGACAATTAAATCTGAACTGGATTTAATCATGAATGAATATAATTTTGGAACACAGTCTACAGGACTGATAATCAGACTTGTGTTTCCAAAAATAACTGTCCAATGTGTTTGGAAAATGTCTGTACATTGCGTAAATAGGATGTGGGTCGCCACACGTGAATGATGCTGCTTTGAGCATTTTTGCAGTCAAATTTAACTTCAAAATAAAATGAAATAATTTTACATGATGTGTTATGCCCAGTTGAATCTCCTTATATCCTTATTGTTGCATTGAGCAAAGAATCAGTAAAGCATTTTTTTCACTTGATGTCGTTTTTGCGATTAGCTTTAACCCATCTGGCGCCCCGGGATATTTTGACTCTCGTGCTGACTGATTATTGGTAAAATGCATATGTGGTCGTGCGGACTCCGGTCTAAACGGGCACATAAAATAAGATAGAGAGAGAATTGGCTTCGAACGTGGGGCTCGAGTTAGACACGGTCAATCGCATTCCGATTTAAATTGTGATAATTTTTTTTCTACAAATATTTTGGGAGTTGAGAGATGTCTGGTTTGGATGAATAAATTAGTAGGAAACCCAATTAGTGGGGAAAATTAAAAATTTAACTTGGTTAATAATTAGAATGGGTTTGATTATTTTTGATAATGGCTTAACCATTAGGGCGTCAAGTAAATTCAGTAGTAAACGTTCGATGACTGGACATACGCATTATTAGAATCCAGGTGGAGGATATTTGAGAACTTGCATATTTTTCTTGTGATATTGTGGTAAAAGTAATTCGTAAAAGTAGAGAATTTTGTTTTTCCATCACGTCGACATTAGGACAAATCTCATTTTATTAGAGTGTTCCAATTAGCTATTCATATTTCTTGTTCTAGTTATAAGCTTGTGTTTGCCAATATTGTATACCCCTAAGTTTTGAATAATAATTGAAAATTATGGAAGAGATGATGAGGATGATGAGGAGTTTGGAGGAGAGTTCAAAAGAGGCTGGACTGCGTGTAGCAGCCATTATGAAAGAAAATACAGAGGCTTTGGAAAAGAAACTTAAAGAAAATTCTGATTCTTTAGAAAATAAACTCAAAGAAAGTCTAAATGATAAACATAAAGAAAATTCTGATTCTTTAGAAAGTAAACTTAAAGAAAATTCTGATTCTTTAGAAAATAAACTTAAAGAAAGTTTAAATGATAAACTTAACGAAAGTTCTGATTCTTTAAAAAATAACTTGAAAGAAAGTCTAGATGATAAACTCAAAGAAAATTCCGATTTGTTAGAAAGCAGGTTAAAAGATAACTTGAAAGAAAATTTAAATAGTAAATTTAATTCTATGGAAAATAAATTTAAAGAGAATTCCGAAATTTTGAAAATGTCACTTGAGAGTAAAATGTCTAAATTATGCGAAAAAACACATGAGCTCGAAACTTCATTAGCCACTAACGCAAGTTTAATGGACGATAAATTTCGCGATGCCGATCTAAGATCCAAAAGCTTAGCTGATAGGATAGAACATGGTCTTAGGTAAGTTGGTGAAGACATAGTCAACCTAGAAGTCAGAGTGAAGAAAGAGAGTAATGAGATGTGAATTCTAGTTGTTCAACGGTTGACAGAACAATTCAAAGGACTTGTAATGGGAGAAATAAGAGAAGGTGTGATTAATGAATTACAAACTGAAATTAAAACCACAGTTGTCAATGAAATTAAAGACACACTCAAGCTGGAGAACCCAGAGGGAATCAAGGAGATTAGGGAATCTTTGTCATCCCATATTCAAGTAATTTCCAAAGATATCCAAGCAACTCAGAAGGACATATCAGATATGACAGGGTCGTTGAAAAGTCACGAGGCTGTTATGAACCAGATATCCACTGATGTCAAGGAGAATTGTAAGGAAACCGAAGCAATTAAAAAAATGGCAGAAGAAAACCATAAGGAACTTGAGGCTATGAAAACCCAAATCAAGGACGAGAAACAGTCTGACCATCTGTTGAAAATGCCAAGTGTAAGGGGAAAAGAACAGATACAGATAAATCTAGGAGCAGCTAGAGAAACTGATAGTCAAAGACAGGATGAGGTCAGGACAGTATTTCAATCCAACCCCATAATTATATTCAAGAATGTAGAGGATAAGCCTTCTAAATTTTCAGGGCGAGATTCTGTGACACCCGTAGAATTTTTGAGAGAAGCAGATGATTACCTGAAAGATTCCAAGATCCCTAAGGAAAGACAGATCCGAGTGATAGGGAAGTTTTTGGAAGGTCCTGCACTTCTTTGGTTTAGAGCTTTTAGATCTACTCTAACCACTTTTGAGGAGTTTTCCCGTGGGTTATTAAAAAGGTTTTGGTCCCCGGAAACCCAACAGCAAGTCAGAGCAGAATTATATTCGAAGAGATTCTCGACGTCACAGCCTACTCGATACTCTACGTACTTTTCTGGACAGCTTTCTAAACTACAACATTTAGATCCGCCGATGCCAGATAACGAATTAATTACTGCATTAATACGTCAGTTCCCAGCAGACGTCCAAAGGACTTTGATCGCTGCTGACATCTATAATATGGAACAATTTGACGAGGTATTACAGAAGCTGGATCATACGAACGCTCAATTCTTCCATCAGAAGGGAGGAAAGAATAACAACGCTGTGTATGCTGTTATGGCCGACAGTTATTCCCAAACACCTCGAGAGATTCGAGAGGGGCGAGAAGAGAAAACGCCGAGGGAAGATCCCAATAAAAGAGGATGGAATCAGTACAGTAACAGATACAGTTACAAGCCTTATGCGAGACCGGATGGTGGAAATCGATATAATACTCGATGGAGAAGGCCAAGGGATAATCAAGGAAGGTACCAGGAAAGAAGGTATTACGGTAGAAACAACTACAATAACAGAGGGAATTTGAATACTCGTCAGTCCAATGAAGAGTTCAACAAGGAGACGAGGAAGAACTTAGAAGAAAGACACAAAGAAAACTTACAGTTCTTGGAACAGAAGCACAATGAACCCGGTCCATCGGGAACACAACAATCCCGGGGGAATGGAAACGAAAAAAAAAACTTCGAATTCACAGTAGAAGATAGAATTTTGAACACTTTCACTTCCAGAATTATTAAATGGCAAGCAGAGGATGATGACTTAATTCAACAGAATGACGAACGGAAAGAAATGGGTACAAGAATTAGAATGCCAATCATATCATGCGAAGTATTCGGTATGCCTGTCGATACTTTGATACTGGGGCTATGCTTTGTCTTGTGAGCGAGAAGCTTTATATTCTGTGGAAGCTCAAAGAGAATTTAGAGGAGATTCCAGTATCAGGAATTAAGATCCAAGGAATAATACCCAACAGAATATCTCTGTGTAAAACACAATTATACTTATGTATTACGATTGGAGGACATGATTTCCGACATGTGTTTGTAGTAATGAAGGACATGGCTTTTCACTTGATATTGGGAGCGGATTTCATTCAGAAATATCAAGCAGTGATAGACATGAAGACAGCGACGATCAGATTCAAGAATACCGAAGAGATAAACTTCGAGGGAAAAGAAGAGGAAGACATCGAGGGAGATGCTCAATGGTCTCTGATTTTTCATGAAGCTGAAGGAAGAGAAGTCTACACTGAGAAGGAGTCACCAGAGCTAGGGAAAATTTTGGAAGAATATCACGATATTTTTGATATTAAACCTGGTGAAATTAAAGATTTTGAATATCGTATTCGTGTAATTGATGATGCACCTTTCCATACTAAATTGTATCCGGTAGCGGAAAAGCATCGAGAAAGGGTAAAAGTGCTTATCAAGGAGATGGAAAGCAACAATGTGATTGAAAAGTACACTACATCTTATGTCAATCCATTAGCAGTAGTGTCTAAGCAAGATGGAAGTCTGAGACTATGTTTAAACGCGCGAAATTTGAATTCAGGATTACTGCCAGAGTATGACAGACCACCAATCATTAGGGAACTGTTAAGGAAATTCCAAGGCAAGGTCTGGTTCTCTAACATTGATCTCACTTCGTCCTACCATCACATTAGGCTTAGTGAAGATTCAAAAAAGTTTACAGGATTTATGTTTGACCAGCAGACATATGTATTCCGCCGTCTACCATTTGGAGTCAAAACATCTGGATCTGTTTTGATCAGAGCACTGGAACAAAACTTGAGTCCTGAAGTAAAGGAGATAGCAATTCGTTACATAGATGATATCCTAATTGCATCTGAGACTAAGGAGGAACATTTGTTACATCTTCAGATGTTATTCGCAGATTTGAGAAAAGCGAACTTTAAAGTAAACCTTCGAAAATGTCAGTTCTTTCGAAAGGAAATAAATTTTTTGGGCCACATTTTAGATGGAGAAGGATACCGTCCCAATGAGACGAAGATACAGGTGATTGCAAATTTCCCTAGACCTACTAGAGTGAAGAATGTCAGCAGTTTTCTCGGAACATGCCAATTCTTTGCAGAGCATTGTCCAACCTTCACCAAGACGGTAACGCCATTGCAGGAATTATGAAAGAAAGGAAACAAATGGAAATGGAATAAAGATTGTGAACAATCATTTCAAGATGCCAAGAGGTTATTGGTAAACAGCGTGAAATTGGAGTATCCTGACTTTACCAAGAATTTCATCATAGAATCTGATGCATCCACCGTAGGGATTGGAGCTATTCTTCTTCAAGAAGATGACGACCACAAGAGACGTTACCTGGCGTTCATAAGCAGGAAACTTCGTCCATCAGAAAGGAATTATTACACCACAGAGTTAGAAGCACTTGCTGTAATCTTCGCGTTGGAGTCGTGGAAGAAAATATTAATTGGACATTCAGTAATTGTGAGGACTGATCACCACGCATTTGAGTTTATTTTGAGAACAAACTTTGCCAGTGATAGGATAACTAGATGGTCACTTTTTATTCAACAATTCAACCTAGTTATTGAACACACTCCTGGAAAGTTGAACGTTGGAGCTGATTTATTGAGTAGAGCAGTGGAGTCTACATCTAAGGTTTTTCAAGTTAACCTGACGCAGGAAGATGAGGATACCTTGAGAAGGTTAAGATTGTTGCATTTATCCCAGAGGAGAGACCGACGTTTGAGAAACATTTTTCGTTTTCTACAGGGAGATATGGATCCAAATGATGATGATTTTGTGGAAACTGAAAGAATTTCAAGAGATTTTATGATGTTGGATGGTTTAATCTACAAGTTTGCAGATCCCGACCATACAAAGCTGAGAGTAGTGATACCTCCACGAATGCAAAAACCCATTATCTGGATGGCACATCGAATCGCAGGTCATGCTGGAGTAGATAAGACGGTCAACATGATTCAAGAGAAATTTTCGTGGGAGCGAATGCGACAAACTGTCAGGAACACTATTCGAGAATGCGACTTATGCCAAAGGAGTAAACATAATTCTAGATTACTGAGAGAATTACCAAGGCCTATTATTCCTTCTAAGCCTTGTGAAATCTTCGCGACTGATCTATATGGTCCTCTCCCAAAGTCTAAAAGAGGTAACCGATATATTCTGGTGACCATGGATGTTTTCAGCAAATACACTATGTTACACCCAATTCAGAAGGCAAACGCAAAATATTGTGCGAAGAGAATTAGAGACAACGTAATTCCGGAAGCAGGCAAACCGGAATTCCTTTTATCAGATCGTGGACCCCAATTTACATCTTTAGAATTTAGAACCATCATGAATAATCTTGGGATTAGACAATTGTTTTGTTCTATCAGACATCCTGAGAGCAATCCAGCAGAACGCGTGATGGCTGAAATAGCGAAATTTTGCCGCCACTATTGTCCAAATGAGCATTGGAAATGGATGGATGTTCTTTCTTTAGCATCCGAATCCATCAACTCTACAATTCATGAGAGTACTGGACAGATTCCCATGTTGCTTCATCATGGAATTAAACCAACAAGATTATGGGATCGAATCATCTCTATTCCACCTGATATTGAACCAAGTCGTCAGATGAGGGAAACTCTAGCTTTAGACAAGTTAAGGATCCAAGCTGAGAAAAGAGAGCGCAGAGTGAGAGGAAAGCGTTTTCGCAGACCCTTGCGCGTAGGAACTCTTGTTTTAGTGAAAAGACCTACACCCTCTGACGTGCAAAATCGAGTGTACTCGAAATTTGCAAGCCTTTACGCTGGACCCTATCGTATTGTGGAAGTAAACAACAATGGAAGCTATGAAGTCGCCAATACACGAACTGGTAACATCGTGGGAACTTATAATGCATCGAATTTGAAGATTTACTATTCAAGAACCAGATAATTTAATGTGTAGATAGGAAAAATAAAAAATTTTCAATTTTTATTTTTGCTAGGTGTGGGGTGGATGTGCCCAACTCTAGGAATGGGTATTCCAAGATTCAGACACCTAGATATCAAGGGAAAGGCTACAGCCGCTTTTGAAAGTTGAGATATTTGAATATCGCGCTCCATTGCTTCTGGAAGCAATTGGAAAGAATATACCGCTAAGAGCATGTCAAGTGACGTAGCGAGTAATAGCAGAGGTCGAGGCTATTTATTGATTAAATAGTTAACCATGGAGTAGAGACTTGAGACTTGGATCAGATTACTGGCACGGCCAAATGAAAGAGAATGCACTTAGTATCAAGTAAATAGGACCAGGGATACCAGAGATATGAGGATTTCCAAATTTCAGCTGATTCAGCGTGACCCTGACCGTTTTGAATAAAAGCCGGCCGGCACAGGCATCAGTAGCTCACTTCGAAACAAGCACTTGCCTAGCAAGGTGCCACTACGCTGAGCCAAGGCACATGGTTGCCGGATCTACGCAGAAGTTATTTTCAAAATTGTGATAGTCACAAAAGTGCTGCGCTACGAGTGGAACTTAGTAAGTTTCCGGCAGGGAGAATCACTAAGGTGATAGTTATTTTTCGACAGACACTGGTGAAATATTTTTATTTTTACATGGACATATGCTAGACTTTGTCTAGAATAGTACTTTGTCACAGTCCAGTACCTAATACTTGGATATTTTAGTCCAATTCAGTCAGTTTCATATTTGTAACTTGATAACCACTCCGATCTTTCAGTATATTGAAGGCCAGTCTATCACGGTGTTGTTCATTAGCCAACGCAGGGAAACTACATGTTGCTTCGCGCATGGTAGATGGTGTGAAGCCATGCCCAGGGAACGATCTTCAGAACAGCCGTTGATTGGTTTAGACTGTCAGTGTTTTCTTGTACTGAAACGATTACCGTGAGTTATGTTACAACTGGCATATTTAAGAATAGATCACTTAGATCTGACCCCATTTAAGCAAACTGTTATGGCTTTAACAGAAGCCAATATTAAAATGGATCAACAGTTACTTCAAACGTCAAGAGATATTACCACTATGTCTTGCTAGACGGATTGTGGGTATATAATGGCGGCCGATACAAGGATTATACGTGCTTGTCCGATAGTGCATGTTTATGGATAAATCTGGTACAGACCAGGTTCACTACGCTTCAAGACCATCAAGAAATGTAAGCCACATTTTGACTTTTTATTATGCCTAGCTAATTGGAACAAACTATTTTTCTGCAGATGACCAACACATTTATTTTTCTTCGTATTTAAATCTTGCAATGATTTACGCAAGACTTGTTAGAGTTAGTCTGAGTATTTTCAGCACTCAGAACAGTTTAGGATCGATGACCGAGCATATCGAGCATTTATTTGAATATTTCATATTTTTGGGAAGTCACGGAAAACCGTCGATGTAACTGTAAAAGTTAATAATTATTTTTGTTGAGGAATGGATATTTTTTCCATATTCAAAGGTTCGAACATGTGGATTCTCACATAATTAAATATATTTAAAATAATATAACTAATAATAATAATAATAATAATGATTTTCATAATTTTCTAAATAATTCTTGGATCTTATATTTTCTAATAATAACATGTATTGAGGGAGAGCTTATGAAGTTGTTTAATCATTTCTAGTTTGGAACAGGAGATTTTCCGAAGAAGAGTGGTTAGCGCAAGCCCGCATTCAACCAACATTTCAGTTCTGGTTGAACAGTTGATATTTGCAATGAGCAAAGTATATTTTTCAGATAACACGGAGAGGCATGAAACGGGAAGCAATTGATAATTGTATCAAATAGGATATTTTTGTATTTATATAAAATCATGACGTAAATACACTCGAAAGTGAAATAAAGATTTTCATAAGTATGGTAAATTCACGGGTTGAACTGAATGGTAAAATAAGATAAACTTGTAAGTTTATTAATCTTCCAGTGTTGATAACAAGCAGAGGCTTGATTTACTGTATAAATTTGGGGAAGAAAATTTATGTGTGGAGTAGTTGAAATGCCATTCCCAGGTGCGCATGTTTAAGTCGCAGGAATGAGGAGGTTTTTTCGAGCATCAATCAAATAGCAGGTTCGATGGCTCAGGTTTATAATAGGAGTATTGGAACTACACATTTCGTCGTATGAATGACCCGAAGGTTATTTCTTAGAAACCATCAGTTCTTATTTCAACCTTGTTTACGGATTACATTAAGACTTTGATTTTGCTAGAACCCGGATTTGTCATGATAGTAGTTTATTCTTCTTCAGAGGAAGACCTTTGCCGTTGTTGTTGTAATATTGTATTCTTATAAAATAATAGAATGGGCCACTGCCAATTAAAAATAATTCTATAACCACGAATAATTTGAAGGATGTTTTCAATCCCAGTGCCATGAACTAAATGAATTTATTATGAAGCTACAATTCTTATTTCCGCATTCTGTCGAAGAATTGCAAGTTGTGAAAGTTGCAAAAATGGCCATGAATATAAATATTTTCATAATAATGATTCCAAGTGGAAAATTGAATAGTTGAATGGTCCAACAATTTATTGATCAAGTTGATGATTTAGAAATCATATATTTTGTTAGGAACTTAAAGTTCATAATCGAGTCACTTCTCGAAACGTTTAATGTCAGAAGAACAATTAATTTTTGTTGTGCTTTGCACAACTCCTTCGATGCTATGCTCAAGGTCAAATACTTTTCAGATGTTATTAATATGTGTACATAATTTGTGTTGATTCAGAGATAATAATATTTTTTGACAATATTTTTTGAAACTGGAAAAATAAGTGAAAGTTAAAAATTCTATGAACATTTATTCTACGGGTGTTAATATTATGTAAAAATTCAAACAGTGAACTACGATATTTCCAGTAAAGACAATTAAATCTGAACTGGATTTAATCATGAATGAATATAATTTTGGAACACAGTCTACAGGACTGATAATCAGACTTGTGTTTCCAAAAATAACTGTCCAATGTGTTTGGAAAATGTCTGTACATTGTGTAAATAGGATGTGGATCGCCACACGTGAATGATGCTGCTTTGAGCATTTTTGCAGTCAATTTTAACTTCAAAATAAAATGAGATAATTTTACATGATGTGTTATGCCCAGTTGAATCTCCTTCTATCCTTATTGTTGCATTGAGCCAAAAATCAGTAAAGCATTTTTTTCACTTGATGTCGTTTTTGCGATTAGCTTTAACCCGTCTGGCGCCCCGGGATATTTTGACTCTCGTGCTGACTGATTATTGGTAAAATGCATATGTGGTCGTGCGGACTCCGGTCTAAACGGGCACAGTACTTCGTCGTTGGTGGTTTTCTTTAGTTTTGCATTTCTTGTATTTCTGTGTTTTTCTGTTTTTATTAAGGTTTATTGAGGGTGGTTTCCGTATCGTAAATTGCGTGACAATATATTGTTCGTAATTGTGATCGGTTCGCTTGTGAAGAAATTTGGACACCAACTACATGTTAATTTGTATGTATCAAGTAGCTTGTGTTCATATGTGGGTAGAGTAGAGTAGATGTATATTTTATCGAACTTATAGCTGAGTACATCAACCGAAACACAAAAAGTATTATTCAATATATAAATTATTGTATCCCAATTTCCTACCAAGATTAACGGCCGAGGGGACCCGACGCGCTGATCTCGCGTCACCCCAATATCTGCAGGCCAAATGGCTGGGCAGCGGTCGCTTGGTCGGCCTTAGCCCGTCATGGGCTGGATAGTGCCAGGGGTTGACTTGTTTTTTTTTTTTTTTTTATTTCCTAGTAATCTTAAATGAACTGTGTAATGTAGTGGTCCTGTTAGAGTCTGTTGGAATGGTTTATATTGACGTCTTATATCCGTATCTGATTTGAAGCTTATAGTTATTGATTCACGAAGTTAAATTTAGTCAAGTCTTGTTGTGGAATCTATGTACTGTAGTGTGTCGTCTGTGAAAGTGATTTTTAATTTGGTGAAGTAACTTTAACCCATTCTTCAGTTCATATTGATCAGTATTGTCGCTAGCGGCTTTGGTGACGTAGTCGGCAGCATGCTGAGCTTCTATGCCCAGGGTCGCGGGTTCAAACCCGGCCGAAGTCGTCGAATTTTTTAAGAGCTTTAAATCCTTCAGTAAGCCTTCCTACAGTGGGAAAGTAAATCCGTCGGTCCCATGTCTTAGTTTTATGGCATGTAAAAGAACCTTCCACTAATTACACTTGTCTGAAGCTAAATTTTCAGGTTTGATTTCGTCGAAACGCTCTATCAAAGTTCTAACGTTCACCACTAGGTGTAGGTGACATCTCGTAGCGAAAGTTGGAACTACTTGAAATTGAACGGGACTTGTAGCTCAACCCATAGGTGTCCGCATTGAAGCAGCTACAGCCCCTGGCGAGCCGAACATGTCCACGGACACTCCCGGCACTAAAAGCCATACGCTAAATAAATGATAAGTGTTGTCGCTCGTTGTAATATAGCTCGTGATTGCTTTCAGTATAATATAGTTGGGCATAATTTGTGTTGGTCTACTGGAAAGCTTTCTTTAACACCTGTTTCTGTACCTAGTGTGATGTGATTTAGGGCTCAGTACCGTATTTAGTGCGGTACATTGTGTGATATATAATTTATACCGTAATTCTGTTCACATACACCTAATGACTTATTAACAAGGTGAAGAAGTCCCCACCGAAGGGCCGAAAATATGTTTCGATAAATAAGTATACATATTAATATCAACTCGTGTAAAACGAATTTAACTTGTTATAAATATCTTATGTAATATGTCTTTCAGTATATAAATACTGGTTTTCCCACCTAATGTTATTGGGCAAAATTTGTGTTGACCGACTGAAAAGCTTGCTCTAACACCTGCTTCTGAGCCTAGTTTGATGTGATTTAGGGTTATATATTTTGTATGACACCTTTTTAGATTTTTAGGAACAAGAATAAGACGGATAACAAGAATAACAAGAAAAAGTTTCACAGAAATCGGCAGATTGACGTTCGCGATGTTCCGTTATCAGACCGGAGAATTTTCACTTTTTGTTCTATCCTGTGCCAAGTGACAATAGATTTATCAATAGATGGCAAGAGGGCCATATCCTGTATAAAATGCCGTTGTCTTAATTACCTTTAGGTCGAATCACAAACATCGGTGTTATGGGTATTGTCCATCAGGCCTTAGATTATCTGCCATCAGCGAATCAATATCACTTCACTAGGTTGTTCACTGTTATCTCCATTTAGATTGGACACTCACCGTGGTACCGCTTTGTTAATTGAGCGTGTAGGGGCGATGTCTGCACGGGCTGATGAACCAATTAATAGGACAATTAGCGATAATTACTGGTGTACTTCATAAGCAAGAGCTGAGTGGGCATACAACGAACACAAACATTGGGACCGTCCCAGGAGGCTTGAGGAGGCCTGGACATTACTCCTGGCTCTGTGGACTCCACTCCATGTAGGTGTGTAGAGCCTACTGTAGAGCCAGGTGCTTACTATGGTACCTGGATAAATTACTAGACTCGGGAAAAATCTTCTTTCCAGAAATCTGAGATAATATGCCTTAGTTGACTGACATTTCACTTTGTGACTGGTTTCTGTGTAACAGTACCTTTTCAGAAATTCTCTTTTCATTTTACTTGGAGGAAGGTCCTGGGACTATACTCTACTTGCATTCATTCATTCATTAATTCATTCAGTCATTCAATCATTCATTCATTTTGATTATTTCATTCATTCATTATTTCATTCATTCAATGTTTCATTCATTTATTAATTATTTCATTAATTGATTATTTCATTCCTTCATTCATTATTTAATTAATTATTTCAATCATTCATTCATTATTTCAATCATTCATCCATTCATTCATTCCTTTTTTCATGTATTCATCCGTTTCTTAAATCATTCATAATTCATGATTTCATTCATTCATTTATTATTTCAATCGTTCATTCGTTATTTCATTCATTCATTCAACATTTCATTCATTTAATATTTCATTCATTAATTCGTTCATTCATTATTTCAATCATCCATATTTTTAATCATTCATTATTTTATGTATTATATTCATTCATTCATTTATTGATGTATTCATTATTTATTTATTCATCTATCATAAATCTTAACAGAATTTCTGGAAAGGCAGTGAAAAAGACTAGTTCCGTACTCATAGTGTGCCCTGATCCGACAGTAAAATCACTGACAAATACAGTATATTCACGATTTGAAAACGAAGCACTTAGATGTTTTTCATTTGCAAGTACTTTCCCTCGCTGATTAAATCTTCCACATATTCATACATTTTCTTATTGCGTGTGCTTCCTCGGTAAACACATGGCACAGCCTTCCATCTTAGCTCACGGTCCCGTAAAACTAAAATCTTCCTTCCTTTTTTTTTTTTTTCAATCTCAGCAAGTATGAAAAAATAATCATGCTCCAAACTATCTTCAGATTCTTCCTTCCGCTTCCATTTATCACTTTTTGTCTTTCTGTGTTCAGTATGTAATGAGTACTGCTGCTTTAGAGCATGCAAAATTACCATTCACATTCAGTATTTCTCGTTAGGTCATTCTAAAGTACACGAGCCTACGACAAGGCGTTTTATTTATCCGACTGTCGATGTTATGTAGCGTGGCATGTGACCTGTTCATGAGGTTCTGCAGGTTGTTGAATATTCATATACACTACAAAACATCAGAGAGCTCTCTTTTTTTGTATTCTATACCGAAATATAAATGCCATTGAGAGATAAATTGTTTTATTTTACGAAATAAAGGTAAATATTCGAACTTTAAAGATGTATTGCACTAAATCTTGTTAATTGATAACTTTCAGTAGGGCAATATGTATTTCTGACCAATTATATTAGACGCGGAATGTAATAATCTGCCAGAAAAATGATATGTGATAATTTATTGCACAGATTACAAGGAATGGTGTTTACCAGGATGATATGTTTCATTCGTCATGTGAATATCGTCAGATCTGGGTTAATCAAATCAATCATGTGTAGAGGACAACAAACTAAAACTACACAGCACTACAACAAACCGTTAAGTAATCCCCAAATAGTCGTGACTCTCTCTCCACGACTTATCTGCGAATTTGTGGCTATTACTGCTGTGATGTGCTTGGAACTAGAGAGACAAATAAGTGGTATTTGTCTACGCTGTCCTGTCCTGCCTCATCTGATCCTTCCTTGTCTTGCCCTGTCCTGTCTTGCCTCGTCCTGTCTTGCCTTGCCTTGTCTTGTCCTGTCCTGTCTTGCCTCGTCCTGTCTTGCCTTGCCTTGTCTTGTGCTGTCTTGTCATGCCCTGTCCTGTCATGTCATGTTTGTTGTGTCCTGTATTGTCTTATCCCGTATTGTCCTGCCTTGTATTTTATTTTCTTTCCTTTTCTTTTCTTTTCTTTTCTTTTCTTTTCTTCCCTTGTCGTGTATTGTCCTGTCTTGTCTTGCCCGGTTTTATCATGCCTTGTCCTGTCTTGTCTTATCTTGTCTTGTCCTAGCTTGTCTTGTCCTATCCTGTCCTGTCTTCTCCTACCCTGTCCTGTCTTGTCTTGTCTTGTCCTGTCCTGTCTTTCGCAC
Organism: Meconema thalassinum; assembly: GCA_946902985.2. Taxonomy (NCBI): domain Eukaryota; kingdom Metazoa; phylum Arthropoda; class Insecta; order Orthoptera; family Tettigoniidae; genus Meconema; species Meconema thalassinum. The sequence continues at coordinate 154,352,146 of OX336390.1, read as the reverse complement.
AGCCGCCATCTTGAGGTTATGTTAACAATTGAACGAAGTTAGATGTCGGTGCATTGCAATGTGTATAAACATATACTGTAGCAAGTTTCAGTGCATTTGGTTGGTTAAATCGCGAGAAACGTCTATTTAAAAGTCGCAACTTCGCTTGGCCGCCAGGTTGGTTTTGTAGTTACCAGGTGTTCAAAAATCAGATAGGTGAATTTCCAGTAGTTCCCATTATCACTGTACAAAATTCCAGGGTGATATCGGTATTAGTTTCGGAGATATTGAATGCTGGTGAAATATTTCGCACAGCCGCCATGTTGAATTGGTGAGACGTAAAAATATTTTAAGGGCACGGTCAGGGTCGCCCGGAATAGTGCTATGAACTACGGAGTTTAAATGAAATCGCTTCAGCCGTTTAGAAGTTATTAGGGGGACACACACACACCATCACACACACACGCACACAGGCACACGGACAAAAGGTGATCTCATAAGCCTATTTTTTTTCATAAATGAAAATGGGCTAAAAAACGAGATTTTAATATTTCGCACAGCCACTATCTTGAAGTTAAGAAAACAATTGAAATAAATTAGATGTCAGTGGATTACAATGTGTATAAGCATTTACCGTATCAAGTTTCATTGCGCTCGGATGGTTAAATCACGAAAAACCACCATTTAATTATTTAAATTTCGCGTCGCCGCAAAGTTGGATTTTTTGACCACCAGGTTATTGAAAGTCCCTTTAGGTGAACTAATGTTAATAGCCTTTATCAACATACAAAATTTCAGCTTGTTTGCTGTAATAGATTAGTAGATATTGAGAACCGTCTGAATATTTCGTATTGTCGCCATGTTGGGTTTTTATATACATAGGCCACGGATTTATGTATTATTAAATGACAATTATTGCGTAGGTCCATTATTAAAACGTTAACTTCGATCGTATTATTAGGACAGAAGATATAAAAAACTTAATTTAAAAATTTCGCACTGTCGCTATCTTAAGGGTATGTTGACAATTGAATTAAATTACATGTCAGTGCGTTACAATCTGTAAAAACATGTACTGTACCATGTTTCACTGCGCACGGACAGTTAAATTGCAGCAAATATTGATTTAAATATTTTGAATTCGCTTGGCCGCAATGCTTGTTTTATACTTAACAAGATTTTGAAGGTTAGATAGGTGAATTTCTATTACCGTACAAAATTTCAAGGTGATATCAGTAATAGTTTCGGATATATAGAATGCAGGTGAATATTTCGCACTGCCGCCTTGTTGGATTGGTGAGAAGTAATCAAATTTGAACGATGCGGTCGGGGTCAGAGAAAATAGTACGATGGCCCTAAAGAGTTTCATTGAAATCGCTGAAGCCATTTAGATTTTATTAGAGGGACACACACAGGCACACACACGCAAACACACACATATACGCACACACTGTGACAAAAGGTGATCTCATATGCCAATTTTTACATAAATGAAAATAGCCTAAAATTATGAATTCAATAAAATTGGATATTTGGTCCTGCTGTGGATTTGACCATGAAAGAAGACAAGTTTAAATAATATTAAATCACATGTGTATTTCTCAGATAGGATCTTATATTACCCCTTTATAATTGGCCATAAGTGTTGACCCAATGAATAGTTAACATAATAATAATAATAATGCTATTGGTTTTACGTCCCTTTTAACTACACTGGCTTTTAGAGACGCCGGGGTGCCGGAATTTTGTCCCGAAGGGGATCTTTAACGTGCCAGTAAATCTACTGACACGGCTCACTCGCATTTGCGCACCCTCAAATGCCAGCTGACTGCGCCAGGTTTCGAACCTGCAACCTTGGGCTCAGCAAGCGAGAACGTTACCCCTGAGCCACGCAGCCAGACAGAATAGTTAACAATTAGGCTAATTGTTAATAAGGTAGCACTGAGAATGCCCTCAATGCTTTCTGTACCAAACATCATCACTGGCGGATAACACCGAGGATATAATCAGTTATTTTAATTCAACAATATACTTATTTATAATCAACAGTGGCGTATTAAAAGCTAATTTTGGGGAGTCGTTTTGAGAGGAAATTCCTATGCCTCCCATTCCTTACCTTCATTCACAAGCAGTTCTGTTGCCAATGTACACCACAAAATACATAAGGATTTCAAAGTATTTGAATTTCACATTTAACATTAATTGATTATCATGGGACATCTTACCCCGATTGTGGATTTCAGGATAACTCTCACATAATGCGTCATTATTGTGCTAACATAGGTTGCATAATATGACCATCCCAAGACAGTACTGGATATAGTAGACTACTACTTATTCTAATGGACGAATTTTAATTTTAATTTTATTAATGTATTGTTTGACTGTGAAGCCTCCGTGGCTTAGGCGGCAGCACGCCGGCCTCTCACCGCTGGGTCCGTGGTTCAAATCCCGGTCACTCCATGTGAGATCTGTGCTGGACAAAACGGAGGCCGACAGGTTTTTCTCCGGGTACTCCGGTTTTCCCTGTCAATATTTCATTTCAGCAACACTCTCCACTATCATTTCATTTCATCTGTCATTCATTTAATCATTGCCCCAGAGGAGTGCGTCAGGCCTCGGCAGCCGGCACAGTTCATATCCTCGCCGCTAGATGGGGGCTTTATTCATTCCATTCTTGACCCGGTCGGAGACTGGAAGCAGGCAGTGGATTTTCATTTTCAAATTTTGACTGTCCAGGTTCAATATTTTATTTGAAGTATAATTTGGTATGTAAGATAATATTCTTGTAACTATTCTGTGCATGTATCATTTATGAATTAATATGTAGCGTTTAAAACTTTTATAATGTACGGGAAAATAGCATGGCGCCACTAGACCTAGCGCGACTAATGACGTTATAAAATATGGCACGACTAACGGATGGGTTGAGGGGATTGTTTGGCGAACTGAATGTTATACAACATATTATAAGTTGTCATATTCCGTGATTCTGTACAACATCTACGATACGAACATCAATTACATCTCACCTTCACATTGTGACCCGCACGTCATAAAATCCAGGAATGACCTAGACATGAAGACTCAATTCCAACTTGCTGAGAGATGAACTCATAAAGCCTTTGTTGTGGTTCCGTGAGTGTCGTAAAATAATGTCCAGCTTAACCAGCTATTTCCGTGAAGGGTAACATGTACCACGAAGACGTGGGGGTCTAAGAACATCCGTTATAGGAAGACCATTGAGAAATAGAAATAAACTCATGTTCGTACACGGTGTATCATTTTCATATACCATAGCTCAGTAAGATGGACTGTCTAGAATAATAGGAGCTTGGGAAAACATGATGGCAAGAATTTGTCTCTTCGAAGATTCAAGTCGTTCATAAAAGAAATACATTGTGTAAATAAATGTCTATATGAACGTCTGAATTAATGAGCGATTGATAATGGAATTTGTTTGAATGTCTGAATGAATGAGTATCTGAATAATTAAACGAATGCAGTGAGTTTGGAGATTAAAGAGGTACGTGAACAGAATGTTGATATTTATTGTATTGTTTATTGTACGGTATTATTTTACTGTAAATACTTATATACCGGTATATAGTTTTGAAAAATATATAAATACTGTAAAGATGATAAATGTAGATGTGAGTTTTGATAGGGAAGCATTTTCATTATGCCTTCCATACTTATTGTACAATGTATGATGACAGCGGGCGTGGTGGCTCAGCGGTCTAGCTGTATGCCTCTCACCAAGGCGGCCCGGGTTCGATTCCCGGTCAATGCATGTGAGATTTTCGAAGTGAAATTCCATGTCCTGTGGTTCGGATTCCACGTAAAAAGGAGGTCCCGTGGCTCATAATCACTAGATTCACGGTCACGTAAAACTACAATCTTCTTCTTACAATGTATGATAAATACATAAATAAATAAATAAAAGAAATGATAGACAATGTGAGAAAAAGGAGAATTGCCAATTGACAATGACTATTTAAACAGGTATTTAATTACTTTTGGAAAAGTAAAACATAAACTTTGCTTCAAAGATGTTCAAAACAATTTAGAAGAGTTGTATATTACAATGCACCAAATTGCAAATAAATAAGTAAATGATTCTGAAGAATACAACTTTCACTAAGAAATATTCAACAAAAACAATATCTGGAGACGAAAGAGCAGCCAGACCAGCCAGAATTAAGAGGTTTTGGGAGAGGAGGAAGATAATTACAGCTGAATCCCCTGTTAATTCTTAGATGACTTAAATGTATTTGGTATGATTTAGGTGCTGCAATGTGTAAATAAACAATTAAGTAACTAAAAAAATAAAAATAAAATGAATTAATTAATTAATTAATAATTAAATAGATATATGAATACGTAAATAATAACACTAATAATAACAATAACAATTGCAATTTGCCATGCGTAATTGTCGTAATGACTTGGAAAATCAGATTTAGCACACAACTCATCAATTATGTTGATAGTTAAAAAATTACGTTCTTTCCTATTTAAACTTAAGGAGACAAATATGGCCTGCTAGTCTTGAAAGTGACACACCCTATTGCCAAATTGTCGCAACACAAAGTAAGATAAGGGAAATTTCTATGAAAATACTATTCCTGAAATTAATACCGAAAATGGAAACGAATGCAGTAAAGCTAAAATAGGCTATTCTCTTATTTTAAACATATTTTAAGAAATAGGATTTAATATAATGAAATAGAGACTCATAATTATTTTAATACGTATGTAGCGTTATTCGTTTGCGAAATACAGGATACCCAGACTAATAGCTTTAATCACATCCAAAAACTCATTGAAATAACCGAACACAATAAACTGAAATGTAATCTATCCCTGTCCGAGTGTGTGCAAAGCGACTAAAGTTACCGCTAGATCACCATGGCGTGCTGGTGTATTGGGAAATCAATATACAGTATTTACGCTACACCACAATTCCATGTTTTGTAGGAACAATGATCGAATTGCTTTATTGTACCAAATTACTACTGGGGCTAAGACAGCCCAACATCGTGAGTCAGGAGGATCGTCTATTATTAAATGTGTCGGTAAGTCACCATAAGCAGTATAAGCACTAAGTTTCCAGATATTGCTCCCCGAAGGGATCGATAGTTGTGAAGTAACTTGGGATATACAGTACAAATAGTCGACGAGATATCGCACACTTCAATGGCTATCACTGCAGCCAAATGCTTCATTTTCAGAAGAATTTAGCATTCCTTTAACTAGTCCTATGCTACACAATGGTGCCCGCGTTATTCAATCTGGGTGTAGCTTAGTGATTATTCGAGTCCGCCTCGTTGCGTAGTGTCTATCATTCTTGGCTGTTACCATGGAGGCCCGGGTTTGTTCACGGCTCTGCCAAGAAATTTAATTCTGGGTTGAGGGCTGGAACGGGGGACACTCAGTCGCGTGAGGAAAGTCTGAGAAGGGGTGGGTTCGAATCCTAACTCAGCTATCCTGCAAGTGGTTTTCCATGGTTTCCCACTTCTACTCAAGACAAATGCCGGGACGGTACCTAATTTATGACCACGGCCGTTTACTACCCGAATCGTACCTCGATTACAAGTACACACACTAGTACAGACATGATAATGACACAGGTTTATCAGACAACTACTACACACACTCAAATACATGGCGCTACATGGACATGACGTCGCAAAGCCCTGAAATAATCAACAACAAAAACAGAGAATTAGATTGAAGGAATCATATGGATGTGTCAGATTATTAAAGGAGACTAAACTTTAATTGAATTTAGACTCAGCAATATTAAATAATGAAAATTATCATTAGCGACCAAGTTCAACAGAACAGTTTGTTACCAATATCGATTCATGAAAAGAAGGAGTTCTAAAGCTGCTGAATTCCTATCATGTCAGTAGGATTAAAAGAATGATAGCTTTGAAGCCATTCTTCGGTGTTGTCTTATTAACAATTAATATCTTAGCTCTCAGTCGGTCAACGCAAAAATTATTCCAACCACTGGAATATGTCGAAAGGGTGTTCTCGAATGAGAAACATGTTGTTATGGTCCTTTGAGCTGTGATTATTCAACAAAATGAAGTTAAATGTTCCGGCTAAGCTCAAATAATATACAGCGGTTCGCCCCAGTGTGCCATTGGGCTCGGCAGTTGGTAAGGTATACCTCACCAAGACGCTGAATAGTGCTCACTGAGCAGGCCAATTTAAGACATCTTGATATGTAGTATCGACGTCACGAGCAATGCCAAAGCACTATAGGAAGTATAGTCATCCTTCCGAAGCAAATGCAAACCTTACCTTGGTAATCGACATGTCGAAAGAATGTTCTCGAATGAGAAACATGTTGTTATGGTCCTTTGAGCTGTGATTATTCAACAAAATTATGTTAATTGGTCCAGCTAAGCTCAAATAATGTGCAGAGTTTCGCCCCAGTGTACCATTGGGCTCGGCAGTTGGTAAGGTACACCTCACCAAGACGCTGAATAGTGCTCACTGAGCAGGCCAATTTAAGACATCTTGATATGTAGTATCGACGTCACGAGCAATGCCAAAGCACTATAGGAAGTATAGTCATCCTTCCGAAGCAAATGCAAACCTTACCTTGGTAATCGACATGTCGAAGGAATGTTCTCGAATTAGAAACATGTTGTTATGGTCCTTTGAGCTGTGATTATTCAACAAAATTATGTTAAATGGTCCAGCTAAGCTCAAATAATGTGCAGAGTTTCGCCCCAGTGTACCATTGGGCTCGGCAGTTGGTAAGGTACACCTCACCAAAACGCTGAATAGTGCTCACTGAGCAGGCCAATTTAAGACATCTTGATACACATTATAATATGTAGTATCGACGTCACGAGTAATGCCAAAGCACTACAGGAAGTATAGTCATCCTTCCAAAGCAAATGCAAACCTTACCTTGGTAATCGATATGTCGAAAGGGTGTTCTAGAATGAGAAACATGTTGTTATGGTCCTTTGAGCAGTGATTATTCAACAAAATTATGTTAATTGGTCCGGCTAAGCTTTGCCATTGCTCGTGACGTCGATACTACATATTATAATGTGTGTCAAGATGTCTTGCATTGGACTGCTCAGTGAGCACTATTCAGCGTCTTGGTGACGTGTACCTTACCAACTGCCGAGCCCAATGGTACACTGGGGCGAAACGCTGTACATTATTTGTGCTTAGCCGGACCATTTAACATAATTTTGTTGAATACTGGAACATGTGAAAAATAATCTGAAATAAATTACATGTAATTAAGATACTTATATAATATTGTTTTCTTATTCTCCTGCTTCTCCTTCAATAGTCCGCAACAATATATCTAAATTTTAATCACATAAAATTTATTTCAGGTTATTAGCCTATTTTCAATTTTGAAAAAAATAGGCTTATGAGATCACCTTTTGTCCGTGTGTGTGTGCGTGTGTGTGTGTGTGTGTGAGGTGTGTGTGTGTCCCCGTAATAAAATCTAAATGGCGGATGCGATTTCAATGAAACTCAGTATGTCCATAGAACTATTCCGGGCGACCACGACCATGCCCTTGGAATTTTGTTACGTCTCACCAATCCAACATGGCGGCTGTGCGAAATATTTCACCAGCATTCAATATCTCCGAAACTATTCCCGATATCACCCTGGAATTTTTTACGGTGATAAAGGGAACTACTAGAAGTTCACATATATGACTTTTGAAAAACGGGTAACTACAAAACCAACATGGCGGCCACGCGTATTTGCGACTTTAAATAGACGTTTCTCCCGATTTAACCAACCAAACGCAATAAAACTTGGTACAGTATATGTTTATACACACTATAATGCACCGACATCTAACTTCGTTCAATTGTTTACATAACCACAAGATGGCGGATGTGCGAAATATTTCACCGGCATTCTATATCTCTGAAACTATTAGCGGTATCACCCAGAAATTTTGTACGGAGATAAAGGGCGCTACTGGAAGTTTAACTATAAAATTTTCAATGACCAGTTAACTACAAAACGAACATGGCGGCCAAGCGAATTTGAAAATTTTAAATAGACCTTCCTCGCGATGTAATGTTCCAAACGCAATTAAATCTGGTACAGGAAATGCTTATACACATTGTAATGCACTGGTATCTAATTTAGTTCAATTGTTTACATAACCTCAAGATGGCGGCTGTGCGAATTTTAAAATTAAGTATTTATTTCTTGTGTCGTAATCATGCGATCGAAGTGAAAGTTTGAATAATGAACCTACGCAATAATTTTCCTTTAATGGTACATGACTCTATGGCCTATACATATAATAATCCAACATGGCGAGCATCCGAAATATTTAGATGGATCTCAATATCTACGAATCTATTACAGCAATCAAACTGAATGTTTTAATATTCATAGGGGCTATGCACATAAGTTCACCAATAGGTCTTTCAATAACCTGGTGATCACAAATCCAACATGGCGGCGACGCGAAGTATAAATATTCACATGGTCGTTTCTCGCAAATTAACCATCCAAGTGCAGTAACTATTGGTACAGTAAATCCTTATGTTAGGCTACTGGAATCTGCCGTTTTCAATTGTTTCCATAACCACAAGATGGCAGCTGTGCGAAATTTTAAAATCTCTTTTTTATTTCTTGTGTCCTAATCATGCGATTGAAGTTTGAGTACTACACGTACACAATAATCTTAATGTAACAGTACATAACTCTAAGACCTACATATATAAAAATTCAACATGGCGACCATCCGCAATATTTAGTCGGTTCTCTATATCTACGAATCTATTGCAGCAATCAAACTGAAATTTTGTATGTTGATAGAGGCAATTACCATAAGTAGAATATATGGAAATAGTCTGTATAGTTCTTCACGGAACTACTTGTTTTTCACATATTCCAGTAATTGGAATGATTTTTGAATCAGCTGACTGAAAGCTCCAATATGTATTGTTAAAAGATTGCACCAAGGAAGGAACAACAAAAAATAGTGTACTATTTTAACCATGAGCACTTGAATTTGTGCAGCTGGTCACATAGCCTATCTCAACTCTTATTTATTTTTCTGGAAATGTATGCCTCTTACTAGGATATCCTTGCCATACATGTGTGTTCCATTGAATATCTCTTTCAATGCTTCATTTGATAAAATTAGCTTGATAATGTTTATCAATGTCGAGACTAACCAGACAGTGGTAGCAAACCTGAAATTAAAGCATGCGAGAATTTCCTAAAATGAGCTGTCAACTTTAGATCCACTGGATATTTCTGAACCACCTGGTATTCACTCGAATTCCAATCATTTGCGAGCTAATACCAGGACAGGTCTCTTACTTCGTTTGCGTGCGGTCATTCTTTTGCCTTCCTGGTGTAAACACAACGCTCGACATTTATTCCACCTATTGCCTGCCGAATGCACCCTAAGAATTACGTTCCAAAGGTCATGGATACTCTAAAATGTATGGAGATATTATCTGAAAATGGCTAGCTGCCATTAAAATGTGTTAATATTTGAGTAACAATAATGTCGGGAGGCTCCCGACATACGAGTGCAACATGAAATTGAGATGTCAGAACATTCCCGACATAAGAGCTTAAAAGGTTAAAAATTCCCTACCAGATTAATGTTAATGACCTCATATTTTGTGGCAGAACCCTGACGTTGTCTACATTGAAACTAATCCTTTAGCGAACAGTGAGAGTAGCATAACAAATTAGCTGCCAGTAATGAAAACAAGAGTTCCGTCTATAAACTACATGCTACAACGTTGACATTCATATCTTCATTTATTGTTTGTTACCCCACAGCGTAGCTCAGCGTGCACCACGGCCACGTGGGTAGCTGCAAAATGTCCGGATGTCACAGGTTTGATTTACGGTGCTGACATTGGCCATCCTGAGTGTGGTTTTCCCCCGTGTTTTTCCACATTTCCTCCAAGCAAATGTCGGAATAGTACCTTATTTCAAGTACCGAGAAACCTACCCCATTCCTGTCCCTAATACAGTTACACACACAAATAGAGTCATCACACAAACAAAGTTTATCAGACACGTTCAGCACACATCCAACTTCATGGGGCTGATGAACAATATGTTCCAAGCCCCTCAAATGAATTAACAACAACCAGTGCTGGATTAACCATAAGGCTCAATAGGCAATTGCCTGGGGGCCCCCGGCTCAAAATGGCCCCAAAAAAATAGAAAAAAAAAATCAAAATTTTTGTTTGTTTGTTTGAAAAAGTCAACTAAATTAGGTACCGGTACCGGAAAAATATGTGAAACTTAGAATTAAAGTTCTAATTTTACAGTTTAATGTCTTGGTTAATACTTCATAAAGTTCTGTTCGTAAATTCTCTCTGCCCGGGTTTTCCCCATAAACTTTATCTTCTTCTTATACTTCCAATTCATAAATAAGTTAACTATTGTTTGACACATTCCAAGTCAATCGAAATGTCAACTTTCTGTACGCTCTATTGTTTAAGGATTGGAAGCAATTAACTGATACTCCCACGGACGGGTCCCAAAATTCCCAAAATGCCTTGACTATTTGACTTAACTGATAAGTCCCCCCGCCATCCCCTCCACTTTATTAGCCATAGATAAGTTCTGAAAGAGTTTTTCCAAATTCTGCATTCTGATCTCTAGAGTAATTTCGGAAACAAGTAACGTACTCCCGCTTGAGTTCAGACTTCAAATCGACGGTTTTGTGATCGACAATTTTAATTCGTTAGTGTTTGATGAACAGTTTTATCTGTGTATCGGATTGAATTAAAACCCCAACTCAAAAATGTCTTCACGTACATATTTGAATGGTGCACAAAAAAGAAAACTTGCCAAAGACAAAAATTATCGAGAAAGTGTGGTGTTAGAGAAAGTGCCAAAACTGACTAAATTTTTCCATCGGAATGAAACTTGTTCAAATTCATAGGAAAATCAAGGATATGCCACTAGCGATGGATCAAAGGAACAAAACGAAACAAACACTGGTCACGCGACCCGGATAATAATCCAGTCATTTCAAGGTCTCAAACATCCAGTTCTTCTTCCGAGGATGAAAATGGAGCTGGACAACCAGGTGCCGAAACTTTGAACCGTTCCACTGATCCCGGTCATTGGGGAAAATTAACCAGTGAAGACATAGTTTTGGGTTACACATGGTCCGTCAAATTGTCAAAATTTGACTGGAACGTTTGAATCGTCCAAGCGTCGATATCATAAGGAATCTTCGTCAAGATATTGCTCCCAAAATGTATTCTTTGGATAGAAACCGAATGGAGAGAATACAAAACGAGCTTGGCTCATTTATTCACCTGGGAAAGGTAAGCTTTGATTAACAATTGAGCCCTTCATGTATTTATGATACATTGGCAGTTTTTGAAATGATATGCTATTTTTCTATCAAAAACGATTGTAAATTATATTTTATTTTTCTGTTTTTGGAATTCTAGTTCAATTTTATTTGTTTCCAGACTTCAATAAGTACTCCCTTATGTGTAACAACGCGGTATTTTTGAGCACCATATGCACTTCTGGTAGCTTGGTCCAAATTATCAGCACCAATTGTATCACGCAAAGTATATTAAAACGCAACCAAAACTTTAGAATTTTTGACATGAATAAGATCAAATTCTTAGATTATTTTTGTTGATCAGTTTGCTTCTTTCGGAATTTTAGTCAACCGTATTCGTTTCAATTTTTTTAACGCTTTTATTTAACTTCACTCGTGCAAATCAAATCTTGCAACAACAATTTTAATCCAACAAAAACTAATCAAATTTTGTATAGTTGTGTAACTTGAAATTACACATAAATTGTAAAAACCCGCTCTTTTAGTCCAAAAAAAATACGATCATACAAAGAAATTTAAAAAATACAAATAACAGCTGAAGCGCAAAGTCAAAAGTGAATAAAAATTTTATGGACGATTTCATTAAACTTAAAACGCAACGCAAAAAAAAAATCTGGCAAATTTATTAAATTCATTGATATTCAATAAATGATCGAAATTTTTATGATCTATAAATGGTCAAAAATACATCGTTTTTGGAGAGGTACGATGCTACTTTTTAATCTCCAGACTAAAAGGGTTAACATTTCAGTTACGGGTTTTATGTCTTGAGTACCGTTTAATTAATTCATTTTTATTCTCAAATTATAATAATAATTTTTTGGTTTTATTTTCCGGCCGAGTCTATTGCTTTTTTTGCAAGTTATTTTTTCCGCCAGAAAAATCGAACAGACTTGTGCGTGAAGGGTATGATAATTGGAAGAACGTCGGGATTCATTTACAACAGCATGAGAAGAATTTAAATCATCGGGAGAGTGTGCTAATTTACCTGGAAAAGTGGAAACATGAAAATTCGCCAGATCTATTCAGAAATGGACTCCTTGAAGAAAAAAAAACAAACATTGGCGCGATGTTATATAACGAGTAGTTACTGTTATTATCACTTTGGAAGAATGAGGATTGGCATTCCGAGGTACGAACGAGCACTTTGGAAAGCCGGATGATAGGAATTATTTAGGTATACTTGAACTTCTTGGGCAGTTTGATCCATTTTACCGGGATCATATTGTACGCTACGGAAATGCTGGAAGAGGTGTTCCTTCGTATTTATCCAAAACAATCTGTCAAGAGTTAATAAATATCCTGGGCAAAAAAGTTAGATCATACATTTTAGAAGAGCTCTGTTTTACAGCCTTTCCGTTAAATCAACTCCCGATGTATCGCATATAGATCAATTGTCAGTTGTGCTCCGGTATGTTTCACCAAAATATCACAAACCAAATCTTGCAACAACAATTTTGAATCTTGAAACAGAAGGTCATACTGGCGAGAGTTTGAAAACTCAAACTGTGAACTACGTCACTGAAGATTGCGGTTTGTAAATTCAAGATTGTAGAGGACAGTCCTATGACAACGCACCAAACATGTCTGGAAAGTATCAGGGTCTTGAAGCCAAAATATTAGAACTGTATAAAAATGCGATTTATGTTCCTTGCAGTATACATTCCCTCGATTTACTGTATTTGGTCAATCTGTTGTTAAATGCTGTTTTTACGCAGTTGATTATTTTTCGATAATGCAATCATTGTATAACTCCTTTTCTGAAAACCCTCTCCGTTGGGGCGCGCGGGCGTGTTGAAAAATTATATCAAAAACGCAAATACATTGAAATAATTGTCAGATACGCGCTGGCAAGAACATGCTAATGCAACGAACGCGGTTTATGATTCGTTTCATAAAATTGTCGAGGCTTTAGAAAGCATTGAACATGACGAGTCGAAAAATAATGACACACGGCATGAAGCGTGGTGCATTGCAAACAGAATGCAAAAAATCGAATTCGGGTTCATGTTAATTTTGTGGGATTCAATTTTGACTTCTATGCTTGCAACTAGTAAATCATTACAAGCTGAACACTTACAAACGTGTGCTACCTTGTATAAAACTTTAGACGAAAAGTTAGGCAAGTTTCGTGAAAAGTTCGATATTTTCGAGGAAAAAGCTAAGAAATTGTTACCTGATGTATCGTATTCTAAACAAGATGTTCAGTAAAGAACATATAGCCTACTTTCTCCTAAATGCATGGGTATTGTTATAACTCTTTGTCCTTTTCAAGGAGTATAATTGAATGTTGGTTGTAGTAGCTTGTTGAAATACAACTTGCTATAGGGATATTAAACATGAATATGAGGTGCCCTTTGCTAGTGCTAACTCTGTAAAAAAATTCATTCAATTCGGTTTTACCGTGTTTGAATTGATCTGGGGAATGGATTTGCACACATACATGGCCGCTGTTTGCAAACTATTGGGCTGATGACCTTGTAGTCAGTCATAAGATGCTTTCCACAAAATGGCATGTTGTTGCAAAATCCGGTAGAGATCAAATTATTAGGATGGTCGAAATTTGATTTAAGCTTTTAACATTTGGGTGGCCGTCATTCCGTTTCCGTCAAGATGGCGGCGATATAAAACATGACACTGAGGTGCCTTTTGCTAGTGCTACCTCTGTACCAAATTTCGTTCAATTCGGTTTCACCGTGTTTGAATTGATAGGGGGAATCGATTTGCACACATACTTGGCCACCATCTGCAAACTATTGGGCTGATGATCTAGCAGTTTGGTCAGAATATGCTTCCCACATAAAGATTTGTTGTTGCAAAATTTGGTAGAGACTAGATTATTAGGTTGGTCGTAATTACATTTTAGCTTTTAACATTTGGGTGGCCGCGATTACGTTTCCGTCAAGATGGCGGTGATATAAAACATGACACTGAGGTGGCCTTTTCTAGTGCTACCTCTGTACCAAATTTCGTTCCATTCGGTTTCACCGTGTTCGAATTAATAGGGGAATCGATTTTCACACAAAGATGGCCGCCATCCGCAAAATATTAGGCTAATGACCTATTAGTTTGGTCAAAGGATGCTCCCTCCATAATGGTATGTTGATGCAAAATTTGGTAGAGATCGGATGATAAGGTTAATCGTAATTTGATTTAAGCTTTGAATATTTGTGTGGCCGCCATTACGTTTCCGTCAAGATGGCGGCTATATAAAACATAACACTGAGGTGCCCTTTGCTAGTGCTACCTCTGTACCAAATTTCATTCCATTCGGTTTCACCGTGTTCGAATTAATAGGGGTAATCTATTTTGACACAAAGATAGCCGCCATCCGCAAACTATTAGGCTAATGACCTATTAGATTTGTCAAAGGATGCTCCCTCTATAAAGGTATGTTGTTGCAAACTTTGGTAGAGATCGGATGATTAGGTTAGTCGTAATTTGATTTATGCTTTGAACATTTGTGTGGCCGCCATTACGTTTAAGTCAAGATGGCGGTGATATAAAACATGACACTGAGGTGCCCTTTGCTAGTGCTATCTCTGTACCAAATTTCATTCCATTCGGTTTCACCGTGTTCAAATTAATAGGGGTAATCGATTTTGACACAAAGATGGCCGCCATCCGCAAACTATTAGGCTAATGACCTATTAGATTTGTCAAAGGATGCTCCCTCTATAAAGGTATGTTGTTGCAAAATTTGGTAGAGATCGGATGATTAGGTTAGTCGTAATTTGATTTAAGCTTTGAACATTTGTGTGGCCGCCATTACGTTTCCGTCAAGATGGGGGCGATATAAAACATGACACTGGGGTGCCCTTTGCTAGTACTACCTCTGTACCAAATTTCGTTCCATTCGGTTTCACCGTGTTCGAATTAATAGGGGCAATCGATTTTCACACAAAGATGGCCGCCATCCGCAAACTATTAGGCTGATGACCTATTAGTTTGGTCAAAGGATGCTGCCCCCATAACGGTATGTTGTTGCAAAATTTGGTAGAGATCGGATGATTAGGTTAGTCGTAATTTGATTTAAGCTTTGAACATTTGTGTGGCCGCCATTACGTTTCCGTCAAGATGGCGGCGATATAAAACATGACACTGAGGTGTCCTTTGCTAGTGCTACCTTTGTACCAAATTTCGTTCAATTTGCGCTCACCGTGTTCGAATTGATAGGGGGGGACAGACATTCAGAGTACACACACTCACACACACACACACACACACACACAGACTCACACACATACACACACACAGACAGACACACTTTTTTTCGCCCTGTAGTGATCTCATAAGTCTACTTTCATTTTTTGCAAAAATCGAAAGCAGGCTAAAAATCGTCGTGTTGAAGAAACAAACAACCGAACGACGGAGGCGCACCTGAAGTCGAATTTTCGCCTCGTGAAAATTTCAGAATAACAGGTTTTCTCGAAATCATCGATAAACTCAACATCGAATTAAAAGAAAGGGCAAAAGTTTATACGGACGTTTCCAAGAAATTTGCATTTTTGAATAATTTTTCAATTGACGATGAAGAACTCTGTGAAGCGGTAAACAATTTGGTTGGCTTTTATGATAAAGTTTTGAAAGAATTTTCAGCTGAACTGAAACATTTTCATTCTTCTATAAACAACATATACACCGCTGCCGCAAAATCTCACAGTCAGTTGTATGAGATTTTAATGAAAGACCAATTGGAAAATGTTTTTCCGAATGTAGAAATAGCTCACCGAATTTTCTTTTACATTAATGATAACGAACTCTATTGCGGAACGTTCTTTCTCACAGTTGAAACGAATTAAAGTGCCTCGAAGAGCTACTATGCGACAAGAACGACTGGGCAAGTTAAGTCTTCTCTTCTTAAAATCAGACATTTTAAAGAAAATCAACTTCGATGATGTTATTGCAACTTTCTGCGAAACAAAGTGCAGAAAAGAGTTTTTCTGAAAATGTACAAATGATCTAAGTTGTATTCATTATTCATTGTAAATTTGTAAATATAATCTCTTTCAAAGTTATGATTGACTTTTTATGAAGGGGTTGAAAACAAGGGAAAAAGGGGCCTCAAATTAACAATTGCCTACGGCCACTGCGAGTCTTAATCCGGTACTGACCACAACGAATTGTTCGTCGAAGATTGAGAAAAGTTCTGTTTAACTAAGGTAAGCGATGTTTTGATAGTTCCATAACTAAACTGAACGAATATGCCTTATTATGGCTATACTTTGAGCTATATTCAAAGGTTAGAACAATGTAATGAATATTAATATTGTAATAAGCATAGGATTTTAGCAGACATTCGTCTAATGTTGTGTTTCAAATTATTTACAAGAAATCATCTACACTGGTAAAACAAATCTGCACAAAATATAAATCCGGAATTCCTAAATATAAATACGGTAATGCTGCTCACGTATTCCTTTTTGTGGCTAGATTACATTACTGAAAATTGTGAGGGCCCCTAGCTCATGAATTAAGGGCATATTAATATGAATCTTATATTATACGTGCTATTATAAGCACATTACGGGCGATACATCATCCTTACTGTGCTTCTTGCTGCACACCGCGAGAACTTGGAGCGCGCTCCAGGGAAGGTACAGCACAAAACACAAGCACCATTCCTGTATTATTAATCACCAGTCAAATGTCTCCCTTGGCACAGTTTCAGTTACGTCATAAGTACTGTACATTAATCATAAATGTTTTAGTCACTCGCTCTTACCTGGGACACATACCTATCTAGTAGGGCTCAGATATTTTCCTAGACGTTATTTTTTAAGTCAGACATTTTCAATCTTTTTGAGAGTGTGAGCACCTCCCTCATGCTATACAAAGTACACGAGCACCAATGAATACGATTTAATACTACTACTACTACTAATACAGTAAACTCCCGATTTTCCGGAATTGACTGGCGCGGATACCGCGGATAATCGAATTTCGCGGATAAGCCGCAAACTTGCTGGTAAAGGTTGAACAAAGGTAGAAGGCACTGAAAAACAACACACAAGTGCTTTAAATACGTTTATGTTCGACCCTCACTATTATGTGTCAGATAACTGTATCATAATGATGGTCATTATAACACTGTTTTCCATTATGATACAGTTTCTCCAGCCAATCAGAGCTCGTTCATTGACCAATTAGGTAACGATAACTTCGCGCATGCGCTCAAAATCCAACATGTCGGTCATAAACACAACATCGAACTATAATAAATTACCGACATGGAATACCCACCGTCCATATGTTCGCGTAAATAAACTGGCGAATATGAGACAAGAAATAGCACTGAACCTTAAAATCACCAACACTAATTTCTACACAGCGCATTGTCTTCAAATGACTGCGGTGACAATATTACTGAGGGACGGCTGATGTAAACATATGGTTGCATATGGCATTGCAAATACACAGAGCGCATGCGTCGGTTGTTCAAAGCTCTTGAAAGACAAAGATATAACACCCAACGCTCGCTCTGCGATCACAAAATTCCAGTAGCTGACTCTCAACAGATATTTATGAATACTTATGTTAAAACATATAATAAAGTTATAATTATCGTCGAACATAAACAGTCGTATGCAACTCGCCTATAATGGTAATTAAGACACTCGTATGGAAATTATAAAACTCGCATACGCTCGTTTTATAAAAAAATACTCGTGTCTTAATTATAGCCATTATAGGCTCGTTGCATAATGTACTATTATTATGCAACAAAAAGACGTACATGATAACAAAACTCAGTCGATGTTATGTGTGTTATTAAAAAGTATTGTTTACTGTTTAACAAAAAAAATCGGTCATTTGCTTTTGCTTTTTCATAGTGAAGCAATTTGTGATTTGAGTTTTCTCAACACCATCTTGTCAGAAAGTGATGCGTCGTCTTGCTCTTCAAGGTATTGAAGAATCCTGTCAATGTGTCCTAATGCTGCATCATGAGTAACCGTCCTCTGCATCTGCGTTTCCTCATTGTTTTCCGATTCAACCGATTCACGTTTTGTACTGTACATTATTAAGTGTACTGTACTGTATTTGCGATTTAAGATTTTTATTACGTTTAAGTATTTAGTAACTTTATTTCATTTTTTAGAAATAATTTTCGGTTTCAAAACCATCCTTTTTATATAAAAATGTTCTCCTACAGGCACCGCGGATAATCCGAAAAGCGTATAAACTGCCCGCGGATAATCGAGAGTTTACTGTAATAATAATAATAATAATAATGTTACAGCATCTTCATATTCCCCGAAGCCTATCGAGAAAGTTCAAACTCCAACTATACAAGACACTAATTCAGCCTGTAGTGCTGTATGGAAGCGAGACCTGGAGTACTCGGAAAAAAGATTTGAATAATCTCCTTTTTGTTGAGCGGAAAGTTTTGAGGAAGATATTTGGTCCCGTTCAAGATGAGGACACTGGTGAATAGCGTATACGGTACAATCGAGAGCTGCATGCCATGTATAAGACACCAAACATCGTAGGACTAATGAGAAGCAAACGTCTGGCATGGGCAGGCCGTGTCACACATGGACACATGCCGATGGCCTCTGAAACTGCTCAATTTTGTTCCTCATTGAAGAAGACCACAGGGTAGGCCAAAGAAAAGATGAAAGAACGGAATCCGTGAGAATCTGTGACTGATTGGAATAGAGGATGACTGGCAATAGAGAGCAGCAAACTGAATCCAGTGGAGGAGAACCCTTGTAGCAGCGCGCGCTCTCCTGGGCCTGATCGCGTAAAGTAAGTACAAGCATGTGCCTCTCTTTCATTTTCCTATCGCTCACCCCTTCAGAAGTGCAGAGGTAGCTAGGGATTCACCGCACATCAAGCATACTGCAACTACTTGCATGACACATGCAGATAAGATACATTTACGTGTGGACAGTCGAGTAGAATCAACATCTTTCGATTTGCTCATAAAAAGGGATGTCCAATTACTGTATTATGACTTTAAAGTAGCCTACTATTTCTCAAAAGGATACAATTCCTGACTGCGTTGAATTCCAATCAAAGAAACTGTCGGCGTTTTAATTTTGTTTGTTGAAGTGCTTTTGGATACACAATATTATTTTGTTTTTCAGTAAACCGCCTCTAAACTGTGTGAAATACAGTTTGTTAAAAAACTCGTGCGCCATGTTTAGTGAAATGAATTTAATAATTCAAAACCTTTCCAGGGAGTGCACACGACTACTAACCAAAGTTCATTTGTATAAATGATTCACGCACCAAATCTCATAGTTGTAAATATAGGCCTGTAAATAAACGCAATATTTCTGCCAAAGAGAAACCTTGAGTTTGATCTGTGCCTGTTATAACGCAGTAGATGCGAACCACCACGTCCCTAAGCTGAATTCCCGCAGCACTCCCCTTTTCTGTAAACCATGAGAACTTGAGGTGCTCACAAGACAACCCTTCTGTAATTATGATTGAGCCATTACCCCGACAGCTTTAGATGGTCTGGCTAGTATTTTCTAACATATAAGTCAGGCTTCCCACAAAACTCTCTATCTACCCTCGCGTAACCCTTCACCTTCGTCAAGCCCTTTTAAACTCTCTATCCCTGCAGTCATTCCAGACGTAGGAGTGCTCTCATATCGCCGACAGTAATGGTTATTAGTATATGCTATTCCATTCCGTGAGAACGGGATACATAACTCTGGTGACCCAGACCCGGTGTCAATTAGTGGATAACGAACCCTCTTCAAGTAAATTGGAGCATGTATCCTGAGTGTCGTTTATATTAAGTCTTTAAACACATTATACACTTGTTAAACAGAACTTTGACAGAGATATAGAATCTTGCCAGCTGGAGGGGAGGAGAAGTAGCGTCATTTCGTTCGTATATAAAGCCCAGGGTGCGTTCCCTGATGTCAGTCGCTTGTCCACCATCTACGGAAGACTGTGTTAGTCGATCGGCTGAGAGGACGCTTTGCCAATCCGTACTTAGCTGCCCAGCGCTGGCCCAGTGTCTATATTGATATGCACTGATGATGTCAGTGACGAAACTCTTCATTTGGCTGAGTTCAGGTAAGAACAAAATTCTCAATTCGCTCGTTGCATCGTGGAGGACTTCACTCTGAATATATTATAATTTTATAGTGAAGATATAGTTTTCTTCACCATTTTTCTATCTTGTTTAACTGGTAATGCCTATGTCAGGTATTTATCCTTCGTGTATAGCAAAGTCTACCAAAGTACTGGCTGTACATCATTGTTGATTCTCTGTTCTAAGTATAACACAGTCACAATAGTGTGATACGTTTTAATCACGATTAAAACATAACCTTGTATAGACTTGTAATAGGCGTAACTTTATCTACGTGTCACTTATTCTGAGTGGAATAATTTCATCATACTAAACTTGTAGTCCCTGCATGTAATTCTTTTCTCTCTCTATCTTTGTGTATTGATATTGAGATGTGGCCAATCGGCCATCTGAAACCAAGGTGTGAGTTACTCGCTCGAGTAGCGGCACACAATCCGAGAACACAGAACTATATGATATTAAGAACATCAATATTCTCCAAGGTTTTCTGGACTTGGAGACAAGCGAGATTTAAATTTCGAACCAACGCTCGCTTGAAAGCGCGGACAGTCTTCCCCAACCCGCTCGTTCGAACCGCGCTGCTAACACTGTTAAATATATTTATAAGAAACTCCAAATTTAGAGAAGGGTGGGGTGTAATGTGACTGTTGCCTTGTCCCTCCTTCCCTCACCCCCCACCTCCCGGCTCCTAGGAGTTTGAAATAGTTCAGAAGTTGCTTAAGGGGCTCTTTGGCCTATTTAATTGAGAAGGGTAGTCCTATACCATTACGTTGAAATATGTTCCCTTATAGTTATAATTTTCCTTATCCCTATTCTTTTCCCTCTCTTTATACTTGTCATTATCCATCTCCTTATCCTATCACTATCTTTAGCATATCCTTATCCTTACCCCTATCTTTATTATTATTATTATTATTATTATTACCTATATTCTTCTTCTTTCTTTCTTTCTTTCTTTCTTTCTTTCTTTCTTTCTTTTTTTCTTTCTTTCTTTCTTCGTCATGTCCGACTAAGGAGCGCGATTGAAGTTAGTTAGCTGATGGCATTGCCTCTGTCTTCTGCCAAAATCTCTTCATCTTCTCGCTGTGGCTTCTCTTGCGATCTTCTGACCAGGTTTTGTTGGTGATAGTGCTAGGATGGTCTGCAAGGCGGTGATTATCGACTAATTCTCTGAACGTAGCTCTGTCTACTACAATGTCATCTGTGATGCCTATTTCCTGAAGATCTTTTCCAACAACAAGCAGCCAGGTGTTTTTAACTTTCATTGACAGGGCAAAGTTAAGAATCCTTTTGGTCAGTCTCTGATTGCCCATCCTGAGCATATGCCCGTAAAATTTCAATCGTATTTTCCAAAATGTGTCTGAGATTTTCTCCAAGTGCTGGTATAAGTCTAGGGGTTTTCTTTTCATCCAGATTCCCCCTGTACAGACAGGTCCAAAAATATTTCTTAGGATTTTCCTTCCTTGCTTTTCTACGTCTTTAATTAATGATCTGCCCCAATAATCAGCGTTTCAGAAGCATATAGTGTTTCAGATTTGATTACAATGTTGTAATGCCGAAATATTGCATTTCTAGATATTATTACTGTTATTATACTGTAATTGAATGTTAAGTTCAAATTCCTGTGACAAATCTGGTAAAAAGCTGGTGTATGTCTTATTTGTTCCTACAGTTTCATGTTTTCACGTTGTATATCCACGTGTGTAAGATCCCAAAGAGAGTTAAGGATGTTTGCTGCTTGGATTTTCTGCTCCCCGAAGTCTTCTTCAAACGATGGCCCATAAAATGGTGTAAAGGAAATCGATTTCACTGGAGCCGTTTGGTTCGTTTTATTATAAAGTCCTTTCTGCCACACGGGGAAAATTTTATGACATACATTTCCCTCGACTTTTGACGAAGAACTTAAGGAGCGACACAGCTGTTTCAGAAAGTTCACCCTGTTCATTCAAGTGCAGTCTCTAGACGTCATGAAGTGGTTGATCACAAGAACCTCATCATTATCAAATGATTTTCTTGCCTCCGCACAGGGGATTGCGACATTTTGAACGTTGGTAGTGGCATTTGGATTCGGAGCTTATTCCAATGTTAATTACATTTACTTGATCAACACTTGATCTCTTTTAACCCTCCGTCAGGCATACACAATCTGTGAGATTCAGAGGAAAAACTTTGCTTCCGCTCTCCCCGCCTGTTGCCTGAGGATGAGGTCGTCCTCGTTTCAATACCCTGCGTAAGTATTGGTAAGTTATGCTTATGAATACGTAGTTTATGTGTATCTATTTTCTCTCATAATGATTAAAAAAATATATTCCTTTGTTTTAGTTAACTCAATGTATGGCTTCTTTAATTCACAGTAGAGAATCTGGAGTATATTACTATGTAATAAGCTTTGTTATTTTGATAAAAATTGAGAATTTTATCTAATTTAAATTGCATATTTTCCTTTCTTCGAGGTAATAAATTCAACAGTTAAATGAGATGCCAAAGTCTAGTTCTGTTTCTAGGCAATTTAATGTAAATAAACATGTTTTTCAATGGTTATTCTGACAGATTAGTTGCACCCGTTGGTGATATTATTAAGGTTACACCCGACGGGGGGTTAATGCCATTGGTTTTCCTTTAAATTCTGAAATTACAATGTCTCTAACCAGCATTACATTCTAGTGGTTACTTTGCCCGGTGTCTGTGGAGCTTTGAAAAGCTGTAGGCCTAGCAAGTTGGACTCATCAACAGACTTTTGGTGCATCCCGTTTAGACACCGCTGGGATGGTGAAACTTGGTTTACCTGGGTGACACGATAAAAAACAAGAATATTTGCTGGGGATTAATTAATTGACAGTGTATTTAATTTCTTCATATCAACAGTCAAAACTCGCAA
The DNA here is from genome assembly GCA_946902985.2 of Meconema thalassinum. Classification (NCBI taxonomy): domain Eukaryota; kingdom Metazoa; phylum Arthropoda; class Insecta; order Orthoptera; family Tettigoniidae; genus Meconema; species Meconema thalassinum. The sequence goes on along the minus strand of OX336390.1, from coordinate 154,328,874 downwards.
TCTTTCACTAAGGCACTGTGCCCAAACCAACATTTAAAATCATCTCTAAATAAGCTCTAAGTACTGTATATAAACTGAGAAGCCGTTTAAAATTTACTGATCTGTGTTTACTACAAAAAATGATAAATGGTTACACAAAATATAACATGCTACATACCTACTTCCCGCTCGATTTACACCTTGCACCTCGCCCACGTCTTGAACTACAAAAGCGATGTATTTCCCAACGTCCACCTACCCTTAGCAACTCACATTCAAACATTGACATATTCTCTCCCAATATAACATTCAAACAAAACATTAGAAGATCCTTGTCATCTTCAATTTCAACCTCCTTCCGAACACATCTCAATACTTACTTACCCGAGCTTTGTCCCTTGCTATCATCACTGTCATTTGTTACTTGTTAATGGTAATAGCCTATATAAGATTTGTTATTAGTGTAAAATGTGCCTCTTAGGGTTGTATCCAACAATAAATAAGTAAATAAATACACATATAAAAATAAATAAAGAAAGAAGGAAAAAAGAAAGAACAAACGAAAGGAAGAAAGAAAGAACGAAAGAAATAATGAAAGAAAGAAAGGTTTGAAAGAATACATAATTAAAGAAAGAAAGAAAGAAAGAAAGAAAGAAAGAAAGAAAGAAACAAACAAACAAACAAACAAACAAACAAACAAAGACTGATAAATGAATAAATAAATAAACATATAAATACATTTATAAATAAACGGATAAATTATGAAGTGAACGATTACTTGAATAAATACATTGTATAATTAATAAATAAATAAGTAAATAAATGAATAAATGAATACATGAATAAGTGAATAACTGAATAAATGAATAAATACAAAAATGAAAAATGAATAAATTAATAAAATAATCAATGAATAAATGAATAAATGAATAAGTGAATTAATGAATAAATGAACAAGTGAATAAATGAATAAGTGAGTAAAGGAATAAATGAATAGATGAATAAATGAATAAGTGAATAAGTGAGTAAATGAATATATGAATAGATGAATAAATGAATAAATGAATAAACGAATAAGTGAACAAAAGAATAAATGAATAGATGAATAAATGAATAAGTGAATAAGTATGTAAATGGATAAATGAATAAATGAATAAGTGAGTAAATGAATAAATGAATGGATGAATAAATGAATAAACGAATAAGTGAATCAATGAATAAATGAACAGATAAACATAATATTCCAGCAGTGAGATTTACAAGCAACGATAGATATACTTTTAGTTGAGTATGTCCATCGTGTAGCGTAATGGTAAGCATTCTGCACTGTCACCGCAGAGGTCCGAGTTAGATTCCTGGCTCTGCCAAGAAATTTAACATGGTCCAAGGACTGGCACGGAGTACACTCATCCTCGTGAGCCAAAATTGAATAAAGGTAGATTCTATTCCGGCTTGGTTATCCTTTAAATTTTGCGTGGTTCTACTCAACAAATCTGTCATGATCATGATGATGCCTTAATTGAGGCACGACCAACATATTCTTTAATCCTATCCCCAATTACAAATACACATACCAGAACAGCTATCACAATGGCATAGGTTATCCGAGAGATTCCACACAAACAGTCCTAAGTACGTGAACACCCAAAGTCCCCAAATGACTCCTAATGGATTTTAACTCTAAAACCACACTGTGGTACTTGTAGGACATAAACCACACTGTGGGGTCACTGGTGACCCAATTTTAAAAAGTGACATAGGAATTCATTTGGAATTTATTATTTTAATTCTGAACCGTTTCTATCTGGTTCATTATTTTATTTTCATATTATTATTATTACTTCTTTTATTCAATTCCATGGATTTCTTTGAGTTCTTTAATTTTGCTTCATCTTTTTAAATTTTGTTATTGAATCGTGTTTTCAATTAGTTGTTATTGTAATTTAAATTCATTTTTAGATTTCCTTTTGTTTTTACTTCTGTAGTGTTTTATTTTCATCCTTGTTCTGCTTATTCGTGTACACGTTCATTTTTTAAATACATTTTTATAGTTTAAGTAATTTTCCTGCTTTGTGTTTTCATTTCTTATATTTAAGTTCCTCCCTTTACCCTTATCTCGATTTCGTCAATCTCGTCTTTGTGATGTAACAAAGGCACAATTAACACGCCTCTGAGTTTTCTTTAATTAATTTCATGAGATTATTTTTTTTTGCACTTTTGATCTTTGCATTAAGCAAATTATTCGTTTCCATTTGCTTTTTTTGGAAATCATCTTTTGCTCGCTCCGCAAATCTTGGGCCCAGCACCGGGTCGAGCAAGACATCGTTCCCCTAGTCCATTTACGACCTTGTTGATTTTATCTTCCACTGCTACTCTGAAGCGCATTGTTATTATTATTATTACCAGACCTTTACCGGCGCAATTCTCATGTTGTTTCACTTGTCAGTCATCTAGAGAGTCGCATTGATGTACCCTACTGCAATGCTTCTATGCACTCACACATGTATTCTATTGATTAATATAGTTGCCCTGTCGGAAATAACAATTTACTGAACACAAAATTTTAACTGCCATAATTTAATAAATTATTACTATTATAATGCAAACAGGAACATACTTTAAAACGTTGACATATGAATTAACATCAAATAGCACACAATTGTTCATTTCAATCATTCTGCGAAAACCTATACCCTCATATTTGCACTCTCTGCATATTGCTTGTCAGTGTTCTACACACAGACTTCAAGAACAAATCACACACTTTGTATGCCCTTTTCTGTCTTCGTATGGTCAATAATATATCTTGCTATTTAGGTTACAAGGGTTTACAGTGCCTTTACAACTAGACATGATTAAATTGTAGGATAAAGCAAGGTACTTCGAAGAAAGTTTTGTTATACAAAGCACACCGTGAGGTCGTATGTGACCCTAATATAACAATACTCAGCAACAACATATTCCAAACGCTTAAACGACGTAATCACATGAACAATAATTATTCCAACATTGAAGGTAGATGAAATAACAGCAGCCTAACGCCATTTGACGCATGCGCAGAAGAGATCATAAAATGGCTGGTTTGTGGGTGACCCCAGGTGTAGTTCTAGGGTTCACGTTAAAAGTAATAATCAAATCCATCATAGTTACAGCTCTTAGTGAAACATGGCTATATTCGAGTGTTTATGGTGCCGAGGCCTGTAATGAGAAGTTCAGAGTATACCGTGCGGACCGAGGTCGTGGTAACACCGGGAGGGGAGGGGGTGTGCTAACAGCTGTCAGGGAAGGAATAACTGTACTGCAGGTAGAGCCAATTTCAACCACTTACGAAGGCTTACTTCTAAAATTAAACTTTCAAGGAAAGACATGGTTTATTGTTAACTTGTATATACCTCCGACCTCAAAGCTGGAAGTGTATTCAGAAGTATTCCAATGGCTAGAATCACACTACGAGGCTCATGACAATAATGTACTAATTTTTGGGGATTTCAATATACCAACAATAAGCGATAACAATAATGATTTAAACACAACTCAGCAAAGTCGAGAAATAAACATTTTTATAAATCTATGTAATATGATCTCATATAATTCAGTCCAAAACAGCCACGGTAAAACGTTAGACTTAGTTTTAGCCAATCAGAATATAACTAATGTAAAATATACACAAAACACTGAACCCCTACTGCCTGAGGATGTCCACCACCCCGCTCTGAATATAGAAATGCTGGCCACTTCTACACATAAAAAAATGCAAAAGTGATTATCAAACATCATACAGTTTTAAAAACGCAAACTTAGAAAATCTATTCACGGGCCTAAGGGACTCGAATTGGGACCGTTTACACAAATGCACTAATGTCGATATTGCACCAGACTGCTTTTACTTGAACCTATACGGGGTAATTAACGAATCGGTCCCTCAAATAAAATTTCAGAACAAAAGAAAATATCCTATATGGTTTACAGATGCCATAATTAAGAAATTACATGAGAAGGAATTTTATGGGAAACGAAGAAGATTGTCGGACTATTTCAACAGTCAGTTTAAAACAATACGATCCGATATAAAAACAGCAATTAAATCAGCACATCAAATACACATTGAATCTATTGAACAGAATATCACTGAAAATACAAAATCCTTCTGGGCGTATGTCAAAAATAAAAGGATGAATAATAATAGTTGTGATACATTTTGCCACGACAGTAAAACATACGATAATGACCAAGACATAGCTAAAGTTTTTGCGTCGTATTTCAAAACGGTTTACTCACCTAATAAAACCCAATACTGCATGCCTAGCGATACATCTATCACTACTGACACTCTGCACATTAAGAAAGTCACCTTACGTGAAGTGGAAGTAGCTATAAGAAAACTGAAGCCTAAATCCTCAGCTGGACCAGATCATATCCCGCCATATGTAATTAAGGGTTGTGCAGATGTTCTTAAGCACCCTCTCCTTTTCATATATAACTTAATTATTAAAACCGCCACATTTCCATCTGATTGGAAAAGAAGCCGAGTATGTCCAATCTTTAAATCTGGAAATCCAATGCTAATTAGTAACTATCGTCCGATATGTATATTGTCAGCGGTAGCAAAGATTTTTGAATTCATTTTGTACCAAAGAATTTCTATTTTTGTCAGACCATTAATATCAGAAAAGCAGCATGGTTTCCTTGCCCGACGTTCGACTATCACAAATATGGTCAACTTTACTGAATCAGTGTCCAGAACATTAGACGCAGGAGGACAAATGGATGTTGTATTCACAGACTTTCAGAAGGCATTCGACAAAATTAACCACGATGTTCTCCTGAAAAAACTCAAAATCGTAGGATTTTCTGATTTACTTATATGCCTCTTCAGCTCTTACCTTAATGACAGGAAGCAATATGTGTCATTTCATAGAAAGAATTCTCAAGAATTTGAAGCTAATTCGGGAATAGTTCAGGGATCGAACCTTGGTCCTCTAGTTTTTCTAATCTTCATAAACGATCTACCTCAAAGAATAAAGCATTTTAATTGTCTATTGTATGCTGATGACTTCAAGGTATATAGAAAAATATCTGTATCTACCGACTGCGACTTGCTTCAAAATGAACTGAACAATATTATGGAATGGACTAAAGAAAATTTATTAGAATTTAACGTAGAAAAATGTATCTCAATGTCGTTCACCCGGAATATAAACCCTATCGTTTTTAATCACAATTTAGGTTGCAATGTCCTGAAATCAGTTCATGAAAACAAAGATCTCGGTGTGTTGCTAGATAGAGAACTAACGTTTACCCCCCATATACGGAAAATGATAGCTGACTTAAACAAGACACTTGGATTTGTTATCAGGAATACAAAACCATTCAAAAACATAAGTACGTGTATCCACCTGTACAACACACTAGTCAGACCGAAACTAGAATATGCTAGCCTTATATGGAGTCCTAGATGCAAGACATATACCTCAATGATTGAAAAAACACAAAAGAAATTCCTAAAATATCTACATTTTAAAAGAACAGCCAACTATCCTCACTTGATACCATACCAGGAACTGCTAATAAATTTTGATGTGAACAGTTTAGAAATACGAAGAAAAATAGATGCTATGAAATTCCTTTTCTAAATTATAAACAGTTCAATTGATGATTCCGAATTCCTCTCGCTCTTAAATTTCCATGTACCACACACCAATTCTAGGAACAATATCACATTTGAAAATAAAAGAACCAGGACATCTGGCCACAAAAATTCACCGCTGAACAGGCTATGTTATATTTTCAACACTGTTGCTCAAAGAAATAATGCCATAGATTTCTATTACTTCCTTGACAGTATTTTTGATGGAATTCCTAACCACTCTCCAGAAATAATGACTCAAACCTTGCAAATTGTAAATCATGAATTCGTACCACTGTGTCATTCTACGTAGCCAACCTTGTATTACGCATGTATTATTTGTACCATACTGTTTTAATTGTACAACTAGTTAATTTAATTAGTTTTATTTAGTTACTGTTTAGTTTAAGTTATTATAAGTTGCAAGATAACATACTGTGTAATTTTAATTAGTTTTTTAAAAATTATTATTACTGTTTAGTTTAAGTTAGTATAAGTTTTAAGATAACATACTGTGTAATCTTTATGCCACTGTAATTGGGATGAAAATGCTGTTGTGCGCAAATAAATAAATAAATAAATAAATAAATAAATAAATAAATAAACATACAGTACGTGGGAACAGATCTTTATTAAAATCAATTATCTAAAACAAAAGATTGCTATAATGTGCACAGCCTTCTTGATGAAACTCAAAAGCTAAGAGAACAAACCAAGAATACACAATATAAATTAAGAAGTTCTTAAAGAACATGGGTTTATGTTCGACCCTGACTATTATATGTCAGAAAACTGTACTATAATGAGGCTCATGATAACACTATTTTAGCCTACTTTCGATTTTTGCAAAAAATGAAAGTAGACTTATGAGATCAACACAGGGCGAAAAAAGTGTGTCTGTCTGTGTGTGTGTATGTGTGTGTGTGAGTCTGTGTGTGTGTGTGTGTGTGTGTGTGTGAGTCTGTGTGTGTGTGTGTGTGTCTGTGTGTGTGTGAGTGTGTGTACTCTGAATGTCTGTCCCCCCCTATCAATTCGAACACGGTGAATGCGAATTGAACGAAATTTGGTACAAAGGTAGCACTAGCAAAGGACACCTCAGTGTCATGTTTTATATCGCCGCCATCTTTACTAAAACTGAATGGCGGCCACTCAAACGTTCAAAACGTAAAATCAAATAACGACTAACCAAATCATCCGATCTCTACCAAATTTGGTAACAACATACCGTCGTATAGGATGCGTCTTGTGACCAAACTACAAGGTCGTCCGCCATACCATTTCAGGATGGCGGCCGTGCGAATTATGCAAACTTTATAATCCATATCATGGGACCCACCAGTTCCGATTATCGAGCCGAGAATCGTTTTAACTGTTCTAAAGGAAGAGGCACGTTCGAATTTAAAAGTTTATTTTGTAATACTATAGTGCAGACGTGATTTTAAAAAGCTGAGCTGATTCAGTAATAAGACAAGATGGCAGCGGATATCTTGTGCCTGACTTATATTTCAGTAATTTGAGTATTGCATGCAATATAGCGTACTGATATAAAATAAATAAACGTTGTATGAAATGCTTTATATATAAATAATATACTCCAGTGATGAAATCGTTTAGTATAAATCATTATTTGCTAACAAGTTCTATGTAAGTCATTTTATATAGAACGATATTCGTTGACACAATTAGCTCAGTGGTAGAGCGTTAGCCTATCGCTCAAATGCCTATGGTTCAAACCCGATCGGAGCTAGGTTTTTTGCTTGAAATGTTATATGTTTATTGTTTTGTAATGACTCAGATGTTTTAAAATTAAGCGTTATATTGTGCATATTATGGTGTAAAATATATATTTAATTAAAACATAATTCGCCAGCAGATTTACTCGAGACATCTAGCTGCCAAAAAGGTACTTATTAACTTCCAGATTTTATTGAAAATTTCTTCTTCTGGCCGCTAGAATGCACTCGCTCTGTTAGGATTATATTGTTCGATATTTCATCACTAGATGTCACGACTAGTCTACGTGGGGCTCCATTGATTACCATTGGCATTCTATGCGCATCGAATTTGAAGAATGACAAGATGATACCAAATAGCTTATAAAGATCGATGATACTACGATACATTTTTACTTTTTATTTTAAAGGGTTTGTAACAGCCTATTTTGCGTTACTTGAAAATGTTATTTGAAGTAAAGAACAAAACGATTTCACATAGTAACTGAATTGAAGCCGTTGGTGTTAGTTTTATTTCAGGCAAATAGCAATCGAAAATATCCACATAGTTTGTATACACACGTCTCTGTAGGGTCATGGAAAGATTTGTTAATTCAATTAGGGTTGTGAAAGCCATGCACAACCAGACGTGTAAAGACATGCCTCAACTCAAAGTTGGATGTTGCCCACGGCAGGTCGTATATGTAATAATAATAATAATAATAATAATAATAATAATAATAATAATAATAATAATAATAATAATAATAATAATAATAATAATAATAATAATAATAATAATAATGTTATTGGTTTTACATCCCTTTTAACTACTGCTGCTTTTAGAGACACCGGGGTGCCGGAATTTTGGCCCGAAGGGGATCTTTAACGTGCCAGTAAATGTACTGACACGGCTCCCTCGCATTTGTGCACCCTCAAATGCCAGCTGACTGCGCCGGAATTTTGGCCCGAAGGGGATCTTTAACGTGCCAGTAAATGTACTGACACGGCTCCCTCGCATTTGTGCACCCTCAAATGCCAGCTGACTGCGCCAGGATACGAACCTGCAACCTAGGGCCCAGCAAGCGAGAACGTTACCGCTGAGCCACGCAGCCAGTCCGGTCGATTATGTCTCCAGATCCATAACATTCTTGATATACTTCTTATCTTTCTTTCTTCAATGATGGTAGCAGTTTTTATCTAGGTTGTGGCGTTTGGTAGAGGTAAATCGTTTCTAAGGTCTTCAACAAAGAATAGTTCTATTATACGCTTTGGTAATAACAACGAGTTATAACTATACTCATACATTTAGGAGAAAGTAGGCTATATGTTCTTTACTGAACATCTTGTTTTTCATTATGAAACAGTTTCTCCCACCAATCAGAGCTCAAGAAACAGTTGTTTGACCAATTAGATAATTAGATGCGCCGAGTTCCACGGCCTTCTAATTTAAATTTCACTGCCTGACCTAGTGTCATAGTAGGGTAATCGAGGAGGCCATGGTCAAATACAAGGCATTCTCTGCGTCTCATGTGCTCTGTTCAGTATATAAAACTGGCGAAATCTCGACAGATATTTATGAATATTTATGTTCGAACATAAAATAGTTATAATAATTATCGTCGAACATTAACATCCGTATGCAAATCGCCTATAATTGTAATTAAGACACTCGTATGGAAATTATAAAACTCGCAAACGCTCGTCTTAAAAACATACTCGGGTCTTAGTTATTGCCATTATAGGCTCGATGCATAATGTACTATTATATTATAGGCCTACTGGCGTATTTGAGGTCGTACACTCCGGTCCACCACTTCAGCAGCAACAACAAGCTTGAGTTCACAGTGCGCGACGTTTGTCCTCTGGCTATCTCGATATACGATTATATGTAATCCCGCTATAAGGCTTCCGACGTGCAGCTATTGATTGAATCAGTGGGATTCAATCTCAGTAGAATCTGTGCTCTGAAAGCCGCAGGCCTGTAGCTATTGACTGTTGTGAAGGAACGGAAATTGTTCTTCATTCTTACAGAGAGTTTTAAAGAAGGAATTGAATGCTATTTCAGTATGTTCTGATACAACGCAATTGAATACTAAGACCAAACCAAATAAATGCCATTGGACATATAAATTCGTTGTTTTATCTCACTTGAATAGGTACACAGAAGAAGCGTATTCGTGAACCAGAAAAGGATATATTTACAAAATGTTCCCCTTCTTTTTGAGTTAAGACTTGTGCAGGCATTAACGGAAATAGAAATTTCAAACAATGAGGATATGTTGTTGTTGCTCATTTTAGGGGCTGCGACATCAGGGTTATATAGCCTTGAACAGTGGCGTAAAGACGGGTGGGGTGATAAAGGGGAAAATTAATGTTTTAAAAAAGAATCGTAATTTGATGGAAAAAAAGCGAATTTTCGTTTTTTTAAATTTATTTATTTATCGTATAACGTTTAGTGCCGGGAGTGTCCGAGGACATGTTCGGCTCGGCAGAGGGTGTAGCTGATTCAAGCGGACACTCATAGAGTGAGCTACAATTTCCGTTCAATTTCAAGTAGTTCCAACATTCGCTACCAGATATCAATGATACCTAGTGGTGAACGTTGGAACTTTCACAGAGCGTTCCAACGAAATCTAACCTAGAAATTTAGCTTCACACAAGTTTAGTCTGTGGATGACCTTTTACATGCCGCAAATCTATGACATGGGACCTTTGGCTTTACTTCCCCTCCGAAGGAAGTCATACTGAAGGATTGTAACGCTCTTAAAAAATCCGAAGACTTCGGCCGGATTTGATCCCACTATCTTGGGCACAGCAGTTCAGCATGCTACCAACTATGCCACCGAAACCGGTATTTTCAGATTGATGGCAAATGACTGTATTATATACGTTCATCATTTGAGAACATTTATATTTACTTGTGTAAAATAGTTAGTGTTAAACCAACCAAAACTGTTCATTTCCGAGCTATTGAGGGGTGTAAATAAAACGTTTCATATGCTATCAGATCAACCAGTCTTATTTTGACCCCTGAACAAAGCAAAAAGCAAAAACCAAAACTAATGACCAAAACAGAAAGCAAAAAGCAAAGAAAAAAGCAAAAGCAGAAAGAGCACAAAATCAAAAATATAAAGCAAAAAGCAAAATTCAAAAGCAAAAACAGAAAACAAACACAAAACCTAAAACTAAAAACAGAAAGCGAATCAAAATTCGAAAACAAAAGCGGAAAACAAACACAAAATGCAGAAAGCAAAAAGCAAATTTCGTAAACGAAAGCAGAGAACAAACAAAAAAACAAAATAAAACAGAAATAAAAAGCAAAATTCAATAACATAAGCAGAAAACAAACACAAAACCAAAAGTAGGAGGGAAATGATCCCTTTGAATATTGCATCATCACGACCAGATATTTCGTAATCGCGATGACGTCAAGGGTCCTTAGAGCGAGCACGTGGTCCAGGAGCGAGCATGTGCACTGCACGTGTTAGCGTGGGAATGGGTTGACCTTTTGGCTTGTTTATGCGATGGTGATAAAAAGTTAATGGGTGTTGGCGCGAGGACATATTGCATCATCATAATGTCATCTGATAACCATGCGGATGTGAGCACGTGCAGCGTGCACGTGCACATGTTAGCATGGGAAGAGGTCGACCTTTAACCGCTTGAAGCAGATAACCTTTGGGTAACCGATGGAAGCAGATAACCTTTGACTTATTTATGCGATGGAGATAAAAATTAATGGGTGTTGACGTCATCTGATACCCATGCAAGTTTGCAGCTGTGCGAGCGATCACGTGATATGTCTGCAGTGTTCTTGTGAGACGTGGTTGACCTTTAACAAGTAGTGTTAACTTGGGGGTTCTCTTGCAAGTCGCGTGTGTGCTTGAATACGTATGGCTATGTTGGGAAAAGGTTTGGTGGTGGGCGAGGACCAGGGTTGAGTGAGGGCTCGTTTAAATGCTATTTTTCCCGCTCTATTTGATGGTGAGTTTATTTTTTAAAATAGGTGTTTTGTGAAAATGCCGCTATTTTGGAAACGGTGAAGATGAGAGAAAAGTTTGTATGACGTCAATGAAAGGTCCCTATGCCCTCTAGGCTGACAGCAAGTTTCAAGTGTGTAGGACAAAACAAAATGATAGCCTACTTTCTGGCGAATATTGGCGATGATTCGCGAACGCATGGTCGGATTTGAGCATATAGGGCGTCGTAGGACTTGTGGTGAACCACCCCGTGCTATGGTCGGGGGTATATCCATCCCAATATAAAAATTACGCTTACCCTGGAGTTAAGTAGTGTTTTTTCAATGCATGCGCACTTGAGGGCTTTTGTAAGAGAGCGGAACTTTTAAATGATTATTTATAGATGAGGTTTTTTTGAATATTTATTAAAAAACAAAAAAACTAATAGGTCATTCGCTTTTTAGTATCTCGCTAACCAATAATTCGATTTAAACATAAGGGGTGTCGTAGGACTCGTAGTGAATACTCCTTTTGTATGAACGAGGTATGACAAACCCCAAAATAAAAACTAGCCTTACCCGGGGAGAAATAGTAATTTTTTGTATGTATGCACGCCGGTGGCTTTTGTCAAAAGGGCCTAACTACACTTTTGTTAATATTTTCTGAACCCCTGATGGGATTTTGCCATAGGCAGTATCCTAGCACTTGGGGTGACGCCTCGTTTTTGAATGTGTGATTCATTTTTTTGTCAAAAGGGCCTAACTACTCTTTTGTTAATATCTCGCGAACCAATCATGCTGGGGACTTGTATGAGGGGTCCTAGCACTTGGGGTGACGTACCCCCTTTGGGGGTGAAACTACCCCCCAAAATTGAAAACTCAATATCTTGGAAACTAAGAATCCTAAAATTTGGCGAGATAGCTCTAAAAATAGGTGATGACATAGGCTTTTAGCCCCTAAACAGTAAATAGTCATGTTATGGGGAAAAACGTGTTAAACACCTAAAAATCATAAATGAAACTAAGATCTTTTGTTTTTGATGAAAAATAGCAGGGGGGGTGAAAACTACCCCCAAATTGAAAAATCGATATCTTGCAAACTAAGAACCCTAAAATTATGTGTTATAGTTCAAAAATAGGTGATGACATACGCTTTTACCTCGATAGATTATTTCACTCTTAAAACAGGGAGTAACAATGTTACAGGAGAAAAAGGTATTAAACACTTAAAAGCATAAGAGTTTTGTGAAACCATGCTTTAATGAATGTTTGTATGGAGGATGACAGCTTGCTAATTATTATTATTATTATTATTATTATAATTATCAGGTAATTATGGATTAATGTGTTTATAGCTAACGAATAAGGTTACAGAGTTTTATCAGTTGTTGTACAAATCAGGATGGCCAACCCGTTGCCATGCCCCATGAATTTACCCAAAAGAGCCAAAACGTTAAGGTTATGGACCTGAGATTTCATAAAACTAATTATCAGAGAGGGTGTTGTTTTGGACTGACAATGGCTAACCCCTTCCCATGATTTATGAATTGACCCAAAACGTTTTACCTGACAAGGCTGAGTGTACCCTGTTGCAGCCTTTAGAAAATTGAACCCGGACCTCTGTGGTGACAGTTGAGTTATATTAATGATGCTTTTTGAACAAACACACACTTGCATACGATCGTTGGGTTGAATCTGCACAGAGCCACTGGCTTTGTTTGTGTAATGAGTCTTGGTGATAAGAACACGGCGCTCTTGCCAGCAAGTTTCATATTACTCGTCTGCTTGATAGTGGACGTGCTTCGCACCGTGTTAATTTACATGACTAGATAGTTGTTAGGTTAGGGTTGACAAGGCTCAATGAACCTTATTGCAACCTTAAATTGAATATGAATTTTTTGGTATAGTCGGGGTTGGAAGCCATGGCCTTAGGGTAGACAACCAAGTATGTTAAACACTACACTGTGAGATGGTCAAATGATAATGTAACAGAACATATAGAAAAGTTTTCTGTAGTTTAACGAATTGACTAAGAGACATACCATGAGAGGTATAGGTAATTGAAATTGAATCCTTAGCTGTTGACCCTACTACATGTAAGCTATAGCAATGCCCGCCTATAGGCTATCATGTTAGAAAAAGAAATTTATGGGTTGTTTTAAATGGAGAATGCTTGTGTTTACTGTGAAACACAAATCTGAATTTAAAAATAGTTTATGTCCTACATGATATTTGAAATCATTTTTTATTTATACTTTAGACAAACGCTAACATAGTTGTAATCCAGAAGCCATGGCTGCCTCCTTTCCAATCCTACACCGTACACTGAAGTTAAAATTAATAATGATCACGTTATAGACAGCCAGTTTCAAAGCCATGATAAATAAGTGAACAAAGTAGAAAATTCTTGACCCAGTCGGGAATTCAACATGGTGTTGTTTCAAACAAAAGACAAGCGTTCTATAAACTTAACCGCCGAGCTGTCCTATCGACCCCTAATTGTTTGGCTGATGGTGAAATTAAAATTAAATGTAAACTATAACCATGACGAATAGAAGGACCTAGTGTGAGGACTCCGCCATTTTAGCACGGTAGTTTCTGGTCCCGCCGCTACAACCACTGTAAGCGATTATGTCCAACACGTGCTGTGTTTCCGTCGAGCCGGGTCGTAGAAAGTGCGCGAGAAGTTACTGTGTGAGATATTTGTGTGAATTAAATTGAATTTTCTTTGCTTTCAGTTCTTAAATTCAGTTCATTGTGTCTTGTGTACATCAGCGTTTTGTGTTTTATGTACTTCAAACATATTTCTTATGTGGCTTGGTTCATTTAATAGTTCAACATGCCTTATTGTTTTGTACCTGGCTGTAAGTCAGGGTATGGTCGAGTAATTGACGATATACAATTTTTTCACCACCGAAGGATACAAATCATTTTAAAAAATGGGCCAGAGCTATTCCACGAAAGGATACGAAGTTAACGCGTAGTAGTAGAATTTGTCGAATTCATTTCTCTGCTGATTTGATAGTAAAATCAGATAATTTTATAGTGAATGGTGAAGAAGTGGAAATCTCTCGTGTGTGGTGGAAGTTACGTCCTGGAGCAGTGCCTTATTTTCCCCCTAATTTACCGAAGTAGTAAGAATAAGTCCCGTAAAGCTCCCAACAGGAAAAAGAATCTCGACACCACCAGAAAAAGAAGAAAGAAGATTGAAGATGGGAGTGGAGCAACGAATAAGGCATTAAAAGGTCAGTCCAATGCTGATAAGAATTTGGGTCATTCTAGTGTACTTACTGATGCTGAAAAGACTATAATATTGCTCAAAAGGCGCCTAAAGAATGCTAACCGTAATTTAATTCGCGTTAGATCCCGCCTCAACTCAGCAAAATCGAGAATTAATTTGCTGGAGAAGCAGGTTCGAATTTCACAGGCATTTAATTACAAAGATAACGATTACAGTGGCGGATCCAGGCCTTGCGATGCCCTGGGCGATATGATAAGGTGGGGCCCACAACAATAGAAAAAAAATTATCGAATAAAATGGAAAATAGTTTGGTAATAATATTAATAATAATAATAATAATAAAATAAAGAATAGTTACAATATTTTGAATACACTACAGTACATTATTTTAATAATATGAAAGAAACCTTTAAGTCCCCTTGAATAAGATTATGTAAACAATGAAATATTAAAATATTACTTTGCGACTTTTTTTCCGGCTGAAGACTTGTATTATTTCACTGAAATCTTAACTTGCTAAACGGTCTCGAGAGGTCATAGCTGCACTGAAGAAAGGAAGATGAATTATAAATTAGTTTGAAAAGTATACTTAATTAATTAATTAATTAAATGTAGAAAAATCCATGGCGCGGGGCCCCTAGGACCGCGGAGCCCTGGGCGGTCGCCCTCCCCTGGATCCGCCCCTGATAACGAACACCTTAGCAAGAAATGCCAGGAAAAATCTCCCAATGGAATGAGGTACAGCAATGAATTCATTTGAGAGTGTTCATTGTTGAGAATAAAATCACCGAAAGGATCCCGTCATTGTCGGCGACATTATCTCTTGCCTGTGCCTTCAGAAAGTCACTTGAGAAAACTTTGTAAAGGACTTAAGTGCCCTTATGGAGTTAATACGCATCGTATAAATGCTATTTAAGACTATTTTAAGGAAGAAAAGAATGATAATTCACGTTACGGTGTTGTAATTTTCGAAGAAGAGAAGCTAAGAGAAGAAATCGAGTTAAATAGCTTTTCTGATAAAGTAGATGGATTAGTTGATTTAGGTGGACACACACCTGACCTCCAGAAGAACGTACTTGCAAATCACGCTCTAGTGTTCAAGTTCGTACCTTTCGTGCATAATTGGGTGCAGCCAGTTGTTGTTTATGCAAGCAAAAATGCTACTCCAGGGGTTTTTTCGCAAAAATTCTAATATAGTCTAGGTGATTTTGCAGTTAGAAGAGGCTGGGGCGAGGGTGGCTGGCTTTACTTGTGATGGTAGTCAATCAAATACAAAGGCCAGGAATTCGTTAGGAGTCAGTGGCAAGACAAGCTCTCTACAATCTCACATCCTTAATCCTGCAGATGTTACGAGAAATATCTGGGCTTTCTCCGACTGTATACTCCAGGAATCTGTGCGTTCCGTAACATGCAATGAAGACCGTAGTTCTTATTTCCGTGAATTATATTTTCCATTGTGCCCTGCCGTGCTATTTTAATTGTAACCGCTAATTACTTTTTAAAAGAGTATTAGTTACAAAGTAATTCGTTTCCCTTAGCACCATCCCTAAGACCAGCTGACCCCGGCAGTGTGGAACTTGCCCACTCTAGCGCTGCTTGGCGAGGCGCGCTTGAACTTCAGGAGTCTCCTCACTTTCTCCTTCTATTCGTCATGCTATAACTAAAACTAACTACACACTTATAACTAGAAAAAAGAAATGTAAGACAAAAGGATAACAGGACAAATAAAGGACAGAAGGAATAAAAAATTGCCCCTCAATCCTCAAGAATGTGGATTGATGGACTTGAAAGGAAGGAGAGCCGTAAAAGGTAGATATGAAAGTATAAGAGGAGAGGGTCCCGCTCCAGTGGTAATCGATCAAAAGGAGGAAAACTGGACCCAGCTCAGGAATCCCTTGTGGTCGCCAACTTCCAAACTGATCAGCCGTAAGCCCCTGAGGGTGTAGCCATATCCAGGGTGCACCACAAGTGGTGGGGCTACATACACCCTACCTTTAGTGTGGCTTCAGCAAAAGACAGGAAATAACATAAAAATAAAAAGAAGCCTGCCTCCTCACACAAGGAGGGTAACAGAAAAAAAATAAACAAGGGTCAATTACGTCAGAAAATAAAGAGACTCCCTAAGCCTTGGATAGCCTAGTAATGTCGGAGTCGGTAGAGAACAAGTGTTGACCAAGTGTGGTCGACAGGAAAGAAGATAGACAGGAGCCTAGCACAAGTCAGTGGAAGCAATGACGGACTCAGCTGGGGCTCCATGGTCGTCAACCTACATTCCACTAGATGTAAGTAAGACAAAAACAAATTATTTCCATTTCCAAACAGTTGGGGTGAGGTGAGGTGAGTTTTCTAAACGTCAAACTCATGTGGTTTTCCACTTATACTCCAGGTAAATGCCATGTTTGCCCACAGACAAGTGCAAAGAAAATCAAAACATGTTGTGTTTTGATCAATTCCTTACCTACATGACATATACTTGAAATAACAAGTAATGAGCATTCTATGTTAACAATAGTGAGACGGTTGCAAACTGCCAATGCTTAGAGCTCATTAGCGGCTTCTATGGGAGTCATGGAGTACACTTACTTGAAAAACTAACAAGAGGAGTGTTCCATTTTCCCACAACACACATCCTGATAGTAAATATAATTGACTATGCACTTAAGTCCATAACCAGCTCCTTACCATTCCTACCCTTCATAGTCGAAGCACACATTAATACAGCCATCACAGTAACAGAGGTTATTTGTAAAATATCTTAATATCTGAGATTTATCTTGAAATTGACCAGAATTTTTTAAAATCCACTAAATTTACCGCAAATTTAGCAAATTCCACCAAATTTCAGCAAAATCCAACAAATGACTACCAGATTTATTGAAATGCCATTGAATTATTAAAGAATGGTTGAAACTACCTCAAATTTATATAAAATTACCCGAATATTGATGAAAATTCACTAAATTCTACCAAATTTAGCCAAGAGGTCTACAAACCATGAAATTTAACCAATTTTTTAAAACATTCACAACATATACTCGAAAATTCCATAATATTCCCTTTACTTGTATGCTTTTTAGTTGTTGTTTCGTTTCCCACACTCCCTGCAGACAAATACCTGAACGTGACTTTCTCCTAGACTAGGAGTGTAACGTGTTTTTCGAGGGGTTTTATGCAACTGGCATAAGTCAGTAGGAAGCCATTCTATATTTATTTACGCGGCAAATTGTTCAGCCAAGAGAATTTTTCATGGTAATTTATTATTATTATTAATTTATTATAATTATTATTTAGGTATTTTCGGAGCATTTTATAAAAATTATTAGCATTCAGATAGGATTTCTATGTCTTAGAAAACGCTATCCAGCAAATTATTACGAACGACGATATCATAGAAAATTATCTGATTACGGAAGTTTACGGAGTTTTTGTCAGTTAGGGTATTTGAGAGAGATGACTCACTGGGAATTCGAATACAAGCTGATTCCTGTCGAGAAGCATGACGCAATCTTGGGTCGTAAGGTCTAGAAAAGACGAATTGTTGGAACGGAACCCTCCCGCCGAGTGTAATGACCCGGAGGAGGAGAAGATCGCGTGGTGGGTCAGCCAATCAGGGGAGACGACGTAAGCTAGTTGGGACTGAAGAGTGGGGAGCCAACGTGTGCATATATCGTTCGACGCGCCGTGAAACGAGAACAATCTGTATAGTTCTTGCCGAGTGTGGATATACGCGGGAGTCGCTCCGATGTTCCGTGGAACGTGGACTATCTGTGAAATACTTGAGGAGTATGGATGCGCGTGCGTGTCGCTCCGATGTTCAGTGGAGTTAGTGACTATCTGTGAAATACTTGAGGTGTACGGTCGCAAGTGCGTGTCGCTCCGATGTTCAGTGGAGTTAGCGACGAACTTTTGTAAAACTTGGTTGTACGAGTGTTTGGGTCCGAGGTACGGACCATGGAATTATCTAATCTACCAGAATATCATCAAATTCCGACGGAGATGACGACGTCCAGGAGACTGTGGGAAGCTCACAACATCATCAAGAACGAGGGAAATGCTTTGGCAATTTCCAGTGGTAAGCGCCAATGACGCAGAAATACGCAATCTCTCATTTTCTTTGTTTTACATGTCATATTTCAGTAACTTCATAGCTTGGAAATAAGAGTAAAATCAATTTATCAGACTCCGTTTTCACGTAATTTTCTATCGGTAATATTCAAATCACAACGCTCCAATTTAAATTTTATACTTATTATTATTAATTTTGCTATTCTTGTTTTATATAATAAATTCATTTCTTTTACAATGCAATCTTTGCTTTCAGTAGGTAGCATTAGATATAGACCAATTCCTTCTCCTGATACAATTGTTTGTTGGGTTAATGATCAAATCATACCACGATCTGAGTGAATAGAGTCTTGAATGTGTTCTGCCAGAGCTAGACGTTGTTAAATACAAATTTAGATTTCAACATTGCGTTGAGGTCTTGGCGCCCATTAAAACAACATAGCTTAGGCAAAGGTAAACAGTTACATTTCTCACCCAACAGTTAGGAGCTAGCATAACGTTTCAATTGTCGCTACCAACATGGGGCATTAATAAACGTTTCACTTGTCGCCGACAACTTGGGGCTGAAAACCTAATAACATTTGTGGAAGGAGAAGGGTATATATTTCTGTGCCTGTATTTTGGGGGTTATTTGTCTGTATCAGTGTATATCATTATGGGGGATGAGAAAGAAAGACAGATGAGGTTACGTAGTGGTCATCAACGGGAGAGTGATGATACGAGCAGTATGTCGAGTGATGGTAGTACCGGGGTAGCGGAGGTAAATCCCGATACTGAAACAGGGAGTGTAGGCGGCCAACCAGAATTAAAAACTTTACTTCTCGAGTTTATGTATCAGAACAAAGTTAGTAGTGATGCCTTAAATGCAAAGTTAGAACAGAATAACGCTAAATTAGAACAAAACAGTAGGGAAAATAAAGAAAGTACAGAAGCTTTAAATGCAAAGTTAGAACAGAATAACGCTAAACTAGAACAAAACAGTAGGGAAAATAAAGAAAGTACAGAAGCTTTAAATGCAAAGTTAGAACAGAATAACGCTAAATTAGAACAAAACAGTAAGGAAAATAGAGAGAGTACTGAAACTTTAAATGCTAAATTAGAACAAAACAGTAGGGAAATGAGTGACAAATTCGAACTGATTAGAGGTGAGATCAGGGGGGTGATGGAAGAAAAGGCTAAAGAGATTATTGCAGATGTAGACAGAAAATTAGGAAAAGTACAGGAGGAGTTGGAAATTAGAATCAGTACACAGGCTGAAAATTTAAAAGAACTAGTGCAACTGGAAACACAGCAGGTCAAAAAGCAATTGGGGGGAGAAATTGACAAAATTCAGGTAGCTACTAAAGAGGTTAAGGAACAGCTGGGGGGTAGAATTGAGAAAGTCCACTCACAAATAGTTGCAGAAGTAAATGATTTAAGAGAGAGTAATAGAGAGAGCATTAGCAAGATTGAGGAGAAACAAGCAAAGCTATATGATAAAGTAGAAGAATCAGAAGGAAACATTAAATTAACAGTAAACAGTATTGAGAGGAAGGCTGAGGAGAAAATCGCAGAATTAGAATTAAAATTAAAAGCTAGGATCAGGCAAGAAAATAGTCAGAATAGGCCAGTTTTGGTGAATAGCACACACAGGGAGGTAGAACTGGGTAAGTTCAGCAATCGACAGGGGTGCCCAATGGAGTTCATGAACACTATAGAAAATAAATTCGGGGAGAGGTTGGAAAATGGTAGTATTGAGTGGTGCCAGGTAGTTGAAATGTTAGAACAAGTCTTTGTGGGGGAAACGAGGAATTGGTTTGCTGTCTACAGAGACAAGTTTACTGATATCAATGATTTTAAAATGAAATTCTGTGAAAAGTTCTGGAATGAGGTTATTCAGTCGCAGCATCGTCAGGGAGTAGTGTGTGGTAAATATAACCCTAAAGGAAGCTCCACCATGACCGAATACTTTTTAGGGCAGGTATTAGTGTGTAAATATCTGGATGGCTTGAAGGAGGAAAATGATGTGGTAAGGTTGCTACTTAGGCACTTTCCCTATAGGATCAAGGAGGCTGCTTGTATCCAGAATGTAAAGACTATATCACAAGTAGAAAATTTGTTAAGCACATTTGATGCACTAGGGAGAGGGGGTTATGAGGACAATTTCAATAGGAACCAGGGTAATAATAATAATAGACCTAATGAAGCCAGGCATCAGGAAGTTCAAGGGAACGGTGGCGAAGGGGCCAATGCTCAAAATAGAAATAATAATAATCAGCTAAATCAGAACAGAGGAAATGGCTATGGTAATCAGTATCAAGGGAGGAACAATGATTACAGGGGAAATCAAGGGAGAAACAATGATTTCAGGGGAAATCAAGGGAGAAATTATAATGACAATAATTACAACCAGAATAGGGGTCAAGGAAGAGGACAGCCTAGTGGTAGTAATATACAGCCAAACAATGACAACACAACTCAGAACAACCAGACCAGTGCAGTAGTAACTAGTATTACGGCCAGCTGTAGCGGTTCTTTAAACGCGAACCAAGCTGCGAAGTAAGGTCAGAATCTCAGTCTGTAGCATGCCCTGTCCATACAATTATACAGGAACCCTATGACCTAAATGTAAGAAATGAATTATTACATGAACTAAATGATGAAGGTATTATTCAGGAAGTGGTTAGTAAGAGCCCCATAGTTAAATTTAACGTGTCCGAGGCGTACACAGATGTTTTAATTGATAGTGGTTGTATGAAGAGTTGCATAAGTAGTGCATTTTATGATAAAATGAAAGGAACTGGAGTAAATTTTGAGGAGATGCCAATTAAAAGCACTTTTGTTATCACAGCTGTTGGGAAGAGGTCTAAAGTAATTTCTAAGCAAGTTTTAGTAGACATTAAAATTAATAATCATGTAGAGAAGCAGATTTGCCTTGTAATTCCAAATTTAGTATTCAGTGTTATCTTGGGTTCAGAGTGGCTAAGTAGAGTGTCTGGTAACTTATGTTATGATGTAGGGAGTTTGAAATTTAAATGGGGAGATTTTGAAGTAGAAGTAGCGTTCAATGACCATATTCAGAGGAGTAGTATTGTTGGTGTGATTTGTACTTTAAATGAGATATCGCCAGCCGTAGAGCGGGGTTCTCCATGTTTTGTGGGCAGTGTGATTACGAACGGAAGTCTAGAGGACTCGTTACGTGAGGCTGCATTTCAGGGTAATATAGAGGTGGAACAATGTGTTCGGCTCTATGATGTGTTATTGTGTAATAGGAGAGTTTTTGAGGATCGCATTGGTATGGCCAATTGCTATACACATTCATTGAACGTTATTGATAGGTCAGTATTCACAGGACATAGATATCCTGTACCTTTCGCTTATCAGAGTGCAGTTGAGGCACAAATTAATCAGATGCTTGAAGATGGGATTATTGAGCACTCTAACAGTCCATATGTTAATTCTTTGATCACGGTACCCAAGACCGACGGCACTGTTCGTATTTGTTTAGACGCTCGTTTGGTTAACAGTAGAATTAGTTCAGATCAGCTGAAATCTATGTCAATAGAGGAATTAATGCAAACATTTGAGGGGAAGAAGTATTTCACTTGTGTAGATTTGAGTTCCAGTTTTTGGCAAGTGCCACTTATGTACGAAGATAGACCATTTACAGCTTTTAGTCATAAATATATAACCTTTATCAATTTTGTAGAACACCTTATGGGTTAAAGAGTAGTTCAGCAGCTTTAATTAGGGCTTTAAACATCGCATTAGGGGATGACACAGGAGAGTTTGTAACCATTTACATTGATGATATGGTAATTAGTTCACGCAGTTTTGAGGAGCATCTATGTCATTTAAATATAGTTTTTCAGAAGTTAGATCAGGCAGGGTTCACTTTGAAGCTGTCTAAGTCGTCATTCTGTCAGTCAGAAGTGACATTTTTAGGTCATAGTGTGTCAAGTAGAGGTGTGACACCATAGGAAGGTGGACAGTAGCAACAGGGCATCTTTACAGACACTGAGAAATATGCTAGTGGAGCAACGTGATGACGTTAAGTTAAGGGAGCCACTGGCAAGGTTGGAAGCAGGTGACGGAGTAACATTTATAGTTTCCAAACGTATTGGGAAAACAGCATATGTGCTGGAGAATAGTGAGGGAAACAGATTATACGGAACGTATAATATACATAGTCTACGAAAATATGTGTCATAAAGTGAGTGTGTTTAGCTGGCGAGCCAGCCTATCAAATGAGTAAGTGTGGTGTCTGGTGCGTGGAAGATCTGGTCTTAAGGCAGGCGTATCAGAAGTCACACAGGGGGGTAGTATGTAAGTAAATGAGAGTTTTTAAGGTACAGGGAAATATGACGGGATTGTCGGATGCTGTTGAGCACTAAATTGTCTCGATGCACCAAGGCCATTTTGGCAGCGCTGATGGGTTCCCATTTATCTCCAAGAGATGGGGGAGCGCTTGAATAGGGCTTGTTAGCTTAAGGCGTCCACGAGATAAAAGATGGGCCATCAGAATGCGAGACAGTCCTTCATGAAACTCATACATATCAGCACACGTGATTTCTGTTTACGGCCTCGCCATGTAAGATTTGTAAGTGTGTAATTTAAGATAATATGTACAATGGTATTATTTGTGTGAGGAGAAATGGTCTGCGTTGAGAACTAGTATTAAGTAGAATATGGTTAACGGGAACTTAACAAGACAGGGCGATTACGGCACAGAAATATTTGGTGTTATATGTAATGCACATTTACTGTTTTTTTTCAGAAGTCAATATTAATTTAATCTACTTCAAAGAGAGATTAAGTATTATGGTCACGAGGCGCTGCCACAATAGTGTGATCGTGTGCTCAGTGATAAGTGGAATTAAATGTCACCATAAGGAGGGGACCTCCAGTGAAATTAGGAAGTTCTAGGGTGATATAAATATATCAGAACACCTTCAATGCGTGTGATATGACATCATAAATACATAGTGCTCACACATTAATTATGTCTATTTCTCCAACATAGAGAAATTTGAGAGGCGGAAATATCCGTGGAACACTATTCCATATGTAAAACATTGGACTGGTTGCAAAGTGCAATCCATTGTGACAACAAACTTTGACGCAAAGTGCGTGAAGAAAAAATATGAGTGTATATATCTGTAATTTAGGGTGATTTCATTTATGTAATATGTATTTTGGATGGGGTTTATTAACGTGTCTGGGATAATCGGATAATGGACCGTCGTCACGGTAAATCATCCGATGATCCGAGGCGAATATGTAACGTGTTTTTCGAGGGGTTTTATGCAACTGGCATAAGTCAGTAGGAAGCCATTCTATATTTATTTACGCGGCAAATTGTTCAGCCAAGAGAATTTTTCATGGTAATTTATTATTATTATTAATTTATTATAATTATTATTTAGGTATTTTCGGAGCATTTTATAAAAATTATTAGCATTCAGATAGGTTTTCTATGTCTTAGAAAACGCTATCCAGCAAATTATTACGAACGACGATATCATAGAAAATTATCTGATTACGGAATTTTACGGAGTTTTTGTCAGTTAGGGTATTTGAGAGAGATGACTCACTGGGAATTCGAATACAAGCTGATTCCTGTCGAGAAGCATGACGCAATCTTGGGTCGTAAGGTCTAGAAAAGACGAATTGTTGGAACGGAACCCTCCCGCCGAGTGTAATGACCCGGAGGAGGAGAAGATCGCGTGGTGGGTCAGCCAATCAGGGGAGACGACGTAAGCTAGTTGGGACTGAAGAGTGGGGAGCCAACGTGTGCATATATCGTTCGACGCGCCGTGAAACGAGAACAATCTGTATAGTTCTTGCCGAGTGTGGATATACGCGGGAGTCGCTCCGATGTTCCGTGGAACGTGGACTATCTGTGAAATACTTGAGGAGTATGGATGCGCGTGCGTGTCGCTCCGATGTTCAGTGGAGTTAGTGACTATCTGTGAAATACTTGAGGTGTACGGTCGCAAGTGCGTGTCGCTCCGATGTTCAGTGGAGTTAGCGACGAACTTTTGTAAAACTTGGTTGTACGAGTGTTTGGGTCCGAGGTACGGACCATGGAATTATCTAATCTACCAGAATATCATCAAATTCCGACGGAGATGACGACGTCCAGGAGACTGTGGGAAGCTCACAACATCATCAAGAACGAGGGAAATGCTTTGGCAATTTCCAGTGGTAAGCGCCAATGACGCAGAAATACGCAATCTCTCATTTTCTTTGTTTTACATGTCATATTTCAGTAACTTCATAGCTTGGAAATAAGAGTAAAATCAATTTATCAGACTCCGTTTTCACGTAATTTTCTATCGGTAATATTCAAATCACAACGCTCCAATTTAAATTTTATACTTATTATTATTAATTTTGCTATTCTTGTTTTATATAATAAATTCATTTCTTTTACAATGCAATCTTTGCTTTCAGTAGGTAGCATTAGATATAGACCAATTCCTTCTCCTGATACAATTGTTTGTTGGGTTAATGATCAAATCATACCACGATCTGAGTGAATAGAGTCTTGAATGTGTTCTGCCAGAGCTAGACGTTGTTAAATACAAATTTAGATTTCAACATTGCGTTGAGGTCTTGGCGCCCATTAAAACAACATAGCTTAGGCAAAGGTAAACAGTTACATTTCTCACCCAACAGTTAGGAGCTAGCAAAACGTTTCAGGAGCTCCACATTCGCCATGATAGCTGAGTTTCATCTCCCATAAACTCGTCTCTGAGGTGGGTGCCAGAAAAGACATCCAACGGTAAAAACCACACCCTCACATAGACTTTCATAACTTCTTACCTTGAGGTTCATAACACTTACTACATTGAATGATTTAGCGGCTTCCTTTTCACAATTCCTGTCTATACTTTCCTCTTGAAGGCTGTAAGATGCTTGCAAGTTTCCTAAAATGCAATTAAATTTAATAAATACCTTAAGATGGTTTGATTTGTTTAGGGATATGGTGTTAATACTATTTTTTAGGTCTTGACTGGCTTTGCAATAAGAATTGACTAACCAAACATGAGTTACCTATCAGGGAAACATTTTGGCCACTATGTTGGTTAATGACCAGTGATTTTTTGAAACCATATACAACAGAGGCTCAAACCTATAGACGAACCGCGTGAGCATGTTTGTTAAACAAGACATTACACCAGAGACAATTAGGATACTTATGTAGAGTTTACCAAACATAACGTTGTGTAACAGTAAATGCTAGTCAACACCCAGTTATACAGTACTAAACAAGTAGTTCCGTGAAGAACTAAATAACCTATTTTCATATATCCTACTAATATGAATTGCCTCTATCTACATACAAATTGTCAGTTTGATTGCTGTAATAGATTCGTAGATATTGAGAACCATCTGGGTAGATTATTGGCTGAGGAATAACCTAACCACCAAGGGAAGATGATTAAGAAAAGGAGATAGGTTTCAGACTGGAGAAAAAGGATAGAAAAATAGGAGGAGAGTCACACAAAAGTTATAAATTTAACCGTTAATGCACTTAGAGGCGGTTGCCACTGAAAATCCGTTCTCAGATACCTAAAATGGGTAAGGACTTGGTCTAAGCTGACGGGAAACACAGCTAGGACTTGGGTGGTTTGCAAGAGAGTGGCTTTAGTGTATTCCCTCTCAAGCAGGCATAAGACTACTATGGGGAAGGGTGTTGGTCTGGCAAGACTGAGAGTAACAGATTTATTGTATGTCTGTTCAAAGAAATTCGTTTTTGCAAAGTAATTCGAAGGATGCCAATAATTTGAATCAGGTTTGGTATTTCCTGTTTTCGAAGTTATAGAGTTCCTGAAAAGCGACCAAGTGCTTCCAAGAAGGATAATGATAAAAGATTATACCTTGGGGAGTAATTTTGGTAAGTGGACCAATGGTTGCATTGGAAATGGTTATGCTTTTACTCAGCAAGGAGCCGGCTAAAAGTTTAGAACAAAGAATCACTTATCTTTTGGAAAACTAACCATACGTTTTCGGAGAGGATCTCCACAAGCAGGTAGCTGGCGTAGCGAGCTTTACTTGCCTTACTGGCCAGTTAGGATTAGCTTCTAAAGCTAAGAGAAACTTTGACGAGATTACCACTAAGAGTTCTTGCTCAAATGCAACGAGTGGTGAAAGCCCTATCAATAGATTTAATGGCATTGAGTCGAGAGAGCCAAGGAAGACAGGATCTTGCCTAACCGTTGTATTTGCGAAATGATAAATCCAAAAACAAATATTTAATTTATTTAACAAGGCAAAAGAAGTTGATAACTTAAACAAATATATTTTCAATTTGGTTAACAATTTTGGGGTCACAGACCTCAGAAAGCATTAAGCGTTTGCGCCAGGCAATTAACAATTTATGAGGTTTCGAACCTTATATATTTTCTAAAATCTTTGTATGAAAAAAAAACAAATGAAGTAATTAAAGTTTAACAATAAATAGAGTACAAGGTGTGTACTTTAAGAAACTCTTGAGAGAATATTCTAGAAAGAATGACAACTTCGAAAATAACAATAAGAAAACCATGAAGAATAAGATAGAAGTTCCTACAACTTCTTATATTTAAGCTGAATTATTTTTGGTTATTATACAAATAAGGGCAGGTCACTTACTGTGAAACCTGAAGAGAAAATCAAAAGGAAGGTTCTCGACCTCATATGTTTAAGTAGGAATCAAGAGCCAAATGGGGCAGTTTCCATTTCGTGAGACCTAGAAATAACTCACTCAAGAGTTGAAAGAATTGTTTTCCCTGATTATAAGGTAGAACCAATGTAAGTTTGAACCGTGTATAAAACACGTAGTTATACAGAAATTAATTAATGATAAACAAACAAGATGGAAGGGCACTTCGTTAGAGTGACACCTTATTGGAAATGATCCGGAGTTACAATTTTATTAATATGGTTTGTTAGTAGAAGGTTTAGGAAAGATCGATTGGGATTGAGGATAAATGTTCATGGCCTTATTTAGAATAATCGGACGAGCGCGACGCGGAAGAAATACTGAAAGCACTGTTTCTCACTATAGTTTGTTGAATGGATGTCAAATTCACTGTAGTAACACGAAAGTTTATGGGAAAGAAAGTTATTGCAATGATGAAAATAACTGGTTGCACTAGGTAGGAGAGAGTCTATTTCTTGAGAAGGTTGTGAATTACAATTAAATGCACTTGAACAAATCCAACGGAGGAAAGAAAATTCGCTATTGCAGTAATTTATAAGGAAGATTCCTCATTTAGAATGGCATTACCACAAGTGAGTGGAACATACATGACGGCGTGACTTGTAGATAAAGTACAGGATCTGGAAGGTTCCAGAACGATCCTAATAGCAGAATGGGGCCAAAGTTATTCCAGCGGTGGAACGAGCTTAATCTTTATAGACAGCGGTTAATAGATGATATCCCACGTGGTGAGAAGATCTCTCATTTAACAAGCATAAGAAATGCTGCTTTTCACCAAGGTTGGCTTAATTAGACAAAAGCCCAACATGGAAAATCCCGCGAAGGATGATTATTTCAACAAATGAGTAATTTCACACAGCCTATAAAAGATCGTTAAAAGCATGTAGAAGTTAAAACCATGAAGATGAGGTTAAAACTTGAAGTTTGTACTTAACTTTGCTGCATGGCAAAGGTGAGGTTCTCCTTGATGTTTAAAGTTACCACATGGCGTGGAATCTAAAAAATGCCTCGTTAGGTCAGGAGGCTAGCTCTAGTTGAGCCTTAACTGAGCCGACGGCCGGCGCACAAGTGAGACCCACTCAGCGAAGCACAGAGAGTCCAAGGAAGGGAAAGGAGTGGGGGTAGGAGACAAAAGGAATACATATCAGAATAACCAACATAAGAAATTAAATTCTCTTGAGGAGATGGTCTTCAAAGAGTTGATAGCAGGCGATACTAGCACAGCATGGTGAGTGAAAAAGTAGACGAAGTTCTCTTGCTCATGGAGATAATAGCTGGCGATGGCAACGAGATCTGGTGGCCAGATGGAAAAGGAAGTCCTCTTGCACCAGGAGGAATTGAGGAGCTTCAGAGATTCGCTGCTAGATGACGCTAGGAGGGTCATGGAAGATATATATCTAGAACAGACTCACAAAAGATATAAGCGACATGACCATCAAAGAGAAAATAGAAGATCACTGTTGGTGTTTGATAAAGAGGAAGGAATGAACAAGCAAAGAGCATTAAACTTTATATTATCTCATACCGTGTATTCCAAGAATACACCATACTGGGAGGAGTAAACACCAACAGAGAACAAATAAGCAGTTAAACATTTAAAGGTAATGGAGCGATCAAAGAAAGTGGTCTTGTGATCGGACCATTAGTGGTCAAGATTTTGGCCACCCTGACTCTCCCATCTCTTCCAGGATAACACTCGGTCACTCTACCAGAGGTCCATACTAGTGGGGGGGGGGGGGTGAAACATCCCTAACCAAGACCAAGTCCCCCACTTTAATGTCGGGACTGGCAAGAAACCACTTCTGTCTTCGTTGCAAGGAAGTTAAATATTCCAAGTTCCACCTCTTCCAAAAAGAATTACGGAGGGCTTCAAGTTTACGCCTAACGATAGGTAGATTAGAATCCCTGTAAGAATTGGGAAGAGGAGGAGGAGCAGAAAGAGAAGTGCCGATAAGGAAATGACCAGGTGTAAGTGGAAGTAGGTCATCAGGGACATTGGAAAGAGGAGTTAAAGGGCGAGAGTTTACTACACCCTCAATCAGAACGGATAGTGAATTGAATTCTTCATAAGTCAGAATGCGATTACCTAAGACTTTTCTTAAATGACGTTTAGTGAGCTTTACGCAAGATTGCCACCTACCACCGTGATGAGGAGCGTAGGGAGGTATAAAGCGCCATTTGAAACCCTTTGAGTAGGAAAAATTAGAAATTTGTTCCATGGCAGGAGAGGAAGTGAGAGCTTTCTTCCACAGGGAAGCTGCGCCCTGAAAAGTGGAAGCGTTATCAGAGAACATCTCTGAAGGAACACCACGCCTAGCAGTGAAGCGAGAGACAGCTGATAAAAAGTAAGAAGTAGAAGCATTCGTTACTAGTTCCAAGTGGATTGCGCCAGTAACCATGCAAACAAAGAGAGAAACATAAAGCTTACCAAACAATTTGCGTTTAGCTTCAGGAGAATTTCGTTGATATTGGAACGGACCCATATAGTCCACACCAGATAAAGCAAATGGGCGTATAGGAGAAGAGCGAAAAGAGGGCAGATCGCTCATTAATTGAGTATTGATTTTAGGTTTCGCTTTGAAGCAAGGAATGCACTTGTGAATTACAGAAGAAACTTCATGAATTCCATTTATAATCCAGTACTTTTCCCTTAAGAGGCAAAGCAGAGTGCGTGTACCAACATGCAGATTGC
This sequence comes from Meconema thalassinum, assembly GCA_946902985.2. Taxonomy (NCBI): domain Eukaryota; kingdom Metazoa; phylum Arthropoda; class Insecta; order Orthoptera; family Tettigoniidae; genus Meconema; species Meconema thalassinum. The sequence goes on along the minus strand of OX336390.1, from coordinate 154,298,909 downwards.
GATAATGAATGTCACGTATAATTAAGGAAGTTACGTGAAGTTTGGAAGGCAAAATAACGGGATGCTTTTTGTCCTCAGAGAGCAAAGATTGCGAGAGCCTTCCACCTACCCTGAGTAACCCATGGTCATCAAAGAACGGGGCCAAAGCACGAAGACGACTGGATTTGGGAAGATCCCTTTTAGAAGAAAGTAAAGACAATTCAGAAGAAAAGGCTTCTTGCTGTGTCAGTTGTAAAACCTTAATGGTAGCGAGATTCAATTCATGATTGGTAAGGTGTGGTTTGGGGAGAAGTGGTTGGTCAACCACAAAATATTTCCATCTAAGGAGATAGGCGACAATTCGTATTAATTTATGAAAAGAAGAATAGCGGGACAACAAGGGATGAGAAGCGTTGGAAACAAGACACGAAGCAATGGATAGAGGTACTTTAGCGTCAGGCAAGTTGGAGTTTGTAGCTGGGGGTTTAGAAGGCCATGAAGAAGAGTCTTCGAGTAACCACGAGGGCCCATGCCAGTACAACTGGGAAGCTGCCAATTGAGAAGGTAAACTTGATGATGATGATAATTGTTGTTTTAAGGGGCCTAACATCGAGGTTATCGGCCCCAAGAAGGTAAACAACCACGAGAGATAAAACCCTGTTTGCAACAAAAGTTTGCCAGTGAGAGGGGTTCTTGGCGATCCAAGAAAGGGTGATCATGGAATCGCTCCAGACATAGATTTGCGAGAATTCGACTTTTAATACCTCCCGTAATTTCTTAACAAGTTATTCAGCCATGAGTGCTGCACACAATTCAAGCTTAGGCAAAGTGATAGTTTTAAGAGGAGCTACCTTCGATTTGGCACAAACAAGGTTGGAAACTGGAGATCCATAGAATGAACCGTGATAAACTAAATATGCGCAGCAACCGTAAGCTTTTTCGGAACTGTCCGCGAACACATGAAGGAAAAAGGATGCATTAGAATGAGCGTTAATTAAATTCCTGGGAATTTCAATAAGGGAAAGATCCAGGAAATTTCTGCGAAACGAGAGCCAACGATTAAGAAAAGAAAGAGGGACAGTGTCATCCCATTCACATTTGAGCGACCACAGCTCTTGCATGAAGAGTTTGGCTATAACGATAACTGGGGCAAGGAATTGAAGCGGATCAAAAATGTTTGCAATTTCAGAGAGAATTTGTCTTTTTGTGTTTGAAAGCTCTTCTGAGAGCGAAACTTTATAGATGAGAGTGTCAGTGCTAGTGCACCAATGAACTCCTAGAGTTTTTATGGATTCGGAGTTTCCACAAATTTCGACAGAAGAAGGATCTACGTCTTCGATGGGAAACTGGGCGAGAAACTCAGGGGAGTTGGAATTCCACTTATGAAGTGGGAAACCTCCATTCCTTAGCAATGCCTGAAGTTCTAAAGACACAAAAGAAGCTTCCTCCAAAGTGGGGAAGGACTGCAAATAATCGTCAACATAGAATGACGTAGTTAGTGCTTCAGGGGCTTTGGAATTAAATAAATGACCATCTTGTGAGGCTAGGAAGTGTAGGGATCGGATAGCAAGGAAAGCAGAGGGTTTTAAGCCACAAGTAACCGTTTTTAAGCGAAATACCTTAATGGGCTTACTGATTTCATCACGCCACAAGATTCATTGGAGATCTCGTTGTTCCGGTTGAACTAAAACTTGACGGTACATCTGTTTTATAACAGCTATGACAGTTATGGGAAATAATCGAAAGTTTAAGAGTATAGCAGATAGATCTGACTGAATAGCAGGACCAGAGTAAAGAGTGTCGTTAAGGCTGTTGCCATTAACGTCGGGTGATGAACCATTGAAACAACTCGGATTTTATCTTTTACAAGAGGGTTTTTCCACACGGGATGATGATTTAAATAAACCGTTTCAATTGGGGGGTGCAATTCATCATCAGATTTGTTAACAACTTCCATATGATCTAAGCTTTCATACTCATCCATGAAATCAGTGTACTGCTGTTTAACAAGGGGTTCTTTCTTGAATTTGCTCTCGATAGCAAAGAGAGCTTTTCGAGCTTTGAGCTGAGAGTTAATAAGTTTGGGAGGATTATGTAATCTTGGCATTTGAACAACGAACCGGCCATCAGAAGAACGAGTGGTGGTGTTCAAAAAAAGTTGCTCACAGAATTCATTTTCTGAAGAGGTTACATTAGTAGGATCAACGCTTTCAAGCCTCCAAAACTGTTCCAGGTCAGTATTGGAGAAGTAACATTGCGATGCAGGTTGGGGAGAATAATGGGGAAGTTGACCTGTGACGATCCATCCAAAATTAGTGTCTCTGGCGACCACGTTTGAGGATAACTTGCGAACCTGTTTACGAAGGCAATTCCAGAAAACATTGGCACTAAAGAGTATGTCAATAGGATTTTGCATGTTGAACAAAGGATCGGCTAGCCTTAAATGCGAGGGAATGTTTAACCCTGAAATATCCACAGAGTGACTTGGAGTGTCTTCTCCAATGCTATTGAGAATTAGACAATTAAGTTTAAAGAAGTTGTTTCTATGACAAATATCTCTTATGGTTAGCTTCGAGAATTGTAAAGCTTGCGATTTTGAGCTGTTGATGCCCGACACGTTGATAGAAGTGGGGTTTACAGGTAGGCCTAGTTTTCTAATCAAGGAATTAGACACAAAATCATGAGTTGCCGCTGAATCTAGAAGACCGCGTGCGCGGACCCAGTTGCCAAAGTTATCATGAACTTCGATTTGGACAGTAGACAACAATACTTGAGCACTGCGAATGGACTTGGCATTTTGAATATACGATGAACCATTAGAACTGTTAGCACTATCATTTTTCGGAGAAGTAGATGCTGTCGATGACCTTGCCTGATCATGACGATGTAGCAAAGTGTGATGAGCCTTTTCACAATGGTAGCAAAGTCTTGTGGACTTGCAATTAGAAGCAGAATGAGTAGGCGCTAGGCAATTGAAGCAATGTTTGTTCTGAGAAACTAATTTTCTTCTATCGTCGACTGACATTTCTTTAAAGGATTTACAGAGGTATAGGGCATGGGGATCTTTACAAAGTATGCACTTTAAAGGTTCGTTTAAACTCTTACGGGGTTCGCTTTGAGTGTTTAAAACCATAGAGCTAGCAACACGACGTTCACTAGACCTAGTTGGGTAACCAGTAGAGTTTGATTTAAATTTAGATGAGCTGGACCCGGGTTTTTGGGTATTAGACGCTAAGCGTTCGCTTTTAGGTTTGATAGACATTAATTCAAATTTGGAACTCGGGGAAGAGGGTTCACTTTGATTAGCTAGAGAGGTTAAGAGTTGGCATCTAGCGTTTATGAAAAACGCTCGTAAGAGTAGTCGTCTTCTTTAGAAAGTTCAATTTCCCAAGCTTTGAGGGTAGCAGCATCAACTTTAGAAACCACTAAATGTATTAGGAAAGTATCCCAATGTTCAGTAGGTTGATCAAATTGGGACAAAGCCTTAACGTGAAGTTGTGTAGTATCAACTAGAGTACGCAAACTAGTGACGTCATTGTGCTGTGACGCAGGTAGGTTGAATAGAGCCTTCATATGGCGTTGAATACGTAACCGTAAATTCCCATATCTTTCTTTTAATAAGTTAAAGGCAATGGGGTAATTTTCGGCACGTAGAGGAAGTGCTTCGACTAACTGCAAAGCTTGACCTCGGAGAATAGATCTCAAGTAATGAAACTTGTAAATGACTTGAATGTCTTCATTGTCATGAACAAGGGAGCAAAATAATTCATAGAAAGAATCCCAAGTAGATTCATCTCCAGAGAAATGGGGTAAATCAATTTTAGGTAAAATTGGTCTGGGCTTGTGAGTACCATCACGGAAAGAAGTTTGTGGTTCGTGAAGGGAACCAAGAACAGAAGCGGCATTTTTCTGCTCCTCTTCGAGTTGGCGTATTATTTTGAAAGCAGAACCTATGCCTTCGTAATATTCGTTTTCTACTTCGACACGATCTTCGGTTTGATTGAGCATACAAGTTATTATTTCAGTTTGAATGTTACAATAATTTTCATAAGAACGTTCAAAATCCCTTACACGATGTTTCAATAAGTCTAATTGAGCTTCTGAGGGATCTAACTCTTTTATGTACTTTCTGAATCGGTTAATTTACCCTTTATAAGATGCTCGTTTAGAAGTATGTTTTTCATCCTTATCCTTTTCAGTAGGAGCCATGTTAAAGAAAATAGATTGAAATGCAACTCACGAAACTGTGGAACCTTGGAAATGCTGTCAAGCTGGCAGCAGCAAATAAGTAGAAAGAACAGGACACACCAAAGGAGACAGGAGCGGCCCGTTTCCCCTTCACAGGCTTTGCACGATGTGGTTATAGCTGAAAGATTAAAAGCAGATATTAATAATTTGCAAGGTATTGTCAAATGACACTTTTAAAAAGAATAAGAATAGAAAATGGACTCTCCCGGGTTTCAGCACCAAATTTTGGGTAGATTATTGGCTGAGGAATAACCTAACCACCAAGGGAAGATGATTAAGAAAAGGAGATAGGTTTCGGACTGGAGAAAAAGGATAGAAAAATAGGAGGAGAGTCACACAAAAGTTATAAATTTAACCGTTAATGCACTTAGAGGCGGTTGCCACTGAAAATCCGTTCTCTGATACCTAAAATGGGTAAGGACTTGGTCTAAGCTGACGGGAAACACAGCTAGGACTTGGGCGGTTTGCAAGAGAGCGGCTTTAGTATATATCCCTCTCAAGCAGGCATAAGACTACTATGGGGAAGGGTGTTGGTCTGGCAAGACTGAGAGTAACAGATTTATTGTATGTCTGTTCAAAGAAATTCGTTTTTACAAAGTAATTCGAAGGATGCCAATAATTTGAATCAGGTTTGGTATTTCCAGTTTTCGAAGTTATAGAGTTCCTGAAAAGCGACCAAGTGCTTCCAAGAAGGATAATGATAAAAGATTATACCTTGGGGAGTAATTTTGGTAAGTGGATCAATGGTTGCATTGGAAATGGCTAAGCTTTTACTCAGCAAGGAGCCGGCTAAAAGTTTAGACAAAAAGAAACACTTATCTTTTGGAAAACTAACCATAAGTTTTCGGAGAGGATCTCCACAAGCAGGTAGCTGGCGTAGCGAGCTTTACTTGCCTTACTGGCCAGTTAGGATTAGCTTCTAAAGCTAAGAGAAACTTTGACGAGATTACCACTAAGAGTTCTTGCTCAAATGCAACGAGTGGTGAAAGCCCTATCAATAGATTTAATGGCATTGAGTCGAGAGAGCCAAGGAAGTCCGGATCTTGCCTAACCGTTGTATTTGCGAAATGATAAATCCAAAAACAAATATTTAATTTATTTAACAAGGCAAATGAAGTTGATAACTTTAACAAATATATTTTCAATTTGGTTAACAATTTTGGGGTCACAGACCTCAGAAAGCATTAAGCGTTTGCGCCAGGCAATTAACAATTTATGAGGTTTCGAACCTTATATATTTTCTAAAATCTTTGTATGAAAAAACCAAATGAAGTAATTAAAGTTTAACAATAAATAGAGTACAAGGTGTGTACTTTAAGAAACTCTTGAGAGAATATTCTAGAAAGAATGACAACTTCGAAAATAACAATAAGAAAACCATGAAGAATAAGATAGAAGTTCCTACAACTTCTTATATTGAAGCTGAATTATTTTTGGTTATTATACAAATAAGGGCAGGTCACTTACTGTGAAACCTGAAGAGAAAATCAAAAGGAAGGTTCTCGACCTCCTATGTTTAAGTAGGAATCACGAGCCAAATGGGGCAGTTTCCATTTCGTGAGACCTAGAAATAACTCACTCAAGAGTTGAAAGAATTGTTTTCCCTGATTATAAGGTAGAAACAATGTAAGTTTGAACCGTGTATAAAACACGTAGTTACACAGAAATTAATTAATGATAAACAAACAAGATGGAAGGGCACTTCGTTAGAGTGACACCTTATTGGAAATGATCCGGAGTTACAATTTTATTAATATGGTTTGTTAGTAGAAGGTTTAGGAAAGATCGATTGGGATTGAGGATAAATGTTCATGGCCTTATTTAGAATAATCGGACGAACGCGACGCGGAAGAAATACTGAAAGCACTGTTTCTCACTATAGTTTGTTGAATGGATGTCAAATTCACTGTAGTAACACGAAAGTTTATGGGAAAGAAAGTTATTGCAATGATGAAAATAACTGGTTGCACTAGGTAGGAGAGAGTCTATTTCTTGAGAAGGTTGTGAATTACAATTAAATGCACTTGAACAAATCCAACGGAGGAAAGAAAATTCGCTATTGCAGTAATTTATAAGGAAGATTCCTCATTTAGAATGGCATTACCACAAGTGAGTGGAACATACATGACGGCGTGACTTGTAGATAAAGTACAGGATCTGGAAGGTTCCAGAACGATCCTAATAGCAGAATGGGGCCAAAGTTATTCCAGCGGTGGAACGATCTTAATATTTATAGACAGCGGGTAGTAGATGATATCCCACGTGGTAAGAAGATCTCTCCTTTAACAAGCATAAGAAATGCTGCTTTTCACCAAGATTGGCTTAATTAGACAAAAGCCCAACATGGAAAATCCCGCGAAGGATGATTATTTCAACAAATGAGTAATTTCACACTGACTATAAAAGATCGTTAAAAGCACGTAGAAGTTAAAACCATGAAGATGAGGTTAAAACTTGAAGTTTGTACTTAACTTTGCTGCATGGCAAAGGTGAGGTTCTCCTTGATGTTTAAAGTTACCACATGGCGTGGAATCTAAAAAATGCCTCGTTAGGTCAGGAGGCTAGCTCTAGTTGAGCCTTAACTGAGTCGACGGCCGGCGCACAAGTGAGACCCACTCAGCGAAGCACAGAGAGTCCAAGGAAGGGAAAGGAGTGGGGGTAGGAGACAAAAGGAATACATATTAGAATAACCAACATAAGAAATTAAATTCTCTTGAGGAGATGGTCTTCAAAGAGTTGATAGCAGGCGATACTAGCACAGCATGGTGAGTGAAAAATTAGACGAAGTTCTCTTGCTCATGGAGATAATAGCTGGCAATGGCAACGAGATCTGGTGGCCAGATGGAAAAGGAAGTCCTCTTGCACCAGGAGGAATTGAGGAGCTTCAGAGATTCGCTGCTAGATGACGCTAGGAGGGTCATGGAAGATATATATCTAGAACAGACTCACAAAAGATATAAGCGACATGACCATCAAAGAGAAAATAGAAGATCACTGTTGGTGTTTGATAAAGAGGAAGGAATGAACAAGCAAAGAGCATTAAACTTTATATTCTCTCATACCGTGTATTCCAAGAATACACCACCATCTAAATATTCTGGATGGTCACCATGTTGGATTTTTATATTATAGGCCTAAGATTTATGTACTATTACATGAAGATTATTGTGTAGGTGTGTTATTCAAACTTGGTGGTCCCATTAATGGTATTCCTACAATAAATGATTTTCAAGTTGTCGTTCTATGACGTGAAAATATTTAATATATGATATTTGCTAACAGGATATGCCACTGGAATTATTTTACAAGTAGTTATTTTAATGACCAACAGAGTTCACTGTTAAGAAGGGAGAGCCCTATGTGGAATATAGGATAACATGTTACATATTATACGTGATATGTCACAACTGTAATGCTTGAGATTTTTAAGATGCCTTTATACCTATATTAATCACCCAGTTTACAAGACTGATAACTGTAATGCTACGGAAAAATCAAAACAAATCAAAAATGTGCATTGAAAAACCAAAAAGTGGTTGAGCAAATATACTGTCAACATGCAAAAAAACAAGAAATATATACAAACTGTGTTAATTATTTAAATTCAAATATATACATTTTTACAATAGGTATACACACACACACACACACACAGAGAATACAGCAGTTTTTTTGTTCACGTTTGCTTGATAAATTTTTTAAATATAACACTTGCTGAACATTATTTTAGGGGATGGGGTGTTGCTACGTTGACCAATTACAATATAATACCAGCTTTACGAAGTTCATCTTCTATTTTTAACAGCTCTTCCTCTTAACCAATATGACCAGCCTGTTTACAGGCATGCAAGAGCTGTAGACGTTCGACTAATATATTAGGATCGTTCCATTTGCTATTTTTATGAATGGTTTTAAGTACTCGGGAAGCAGTTCATCATTTTCACCATCATCATTATTATCATCCTCACCATTATAATCTTCTTCATAATGTTCATCATCATCGTCGTCATCTTTACAATCATAATTTCCACCTATGTCCGCAGTCTGTTCGATGGTTTGAGTTGCCTTTGATAGTGTTGAAAGCTTCTTTTTAGATGTGATAGTGTGCTTTAATATTGTTAAGTTATTATTATCAGCACCATCACCATCCTTTTCACTTTCCCCAACCAACTTCTTGATGGGGTATGTTGTCTCTGATAGGGTTGAGGGCTTTTGAGATTTGGGTGTGTGTCTGATCATGGGTTTTACAGGAGGTGTTAAAGGTTTCTCATTAAACAACTCGCTAACAGTATGAGTGCGTTGTAGTGTATTAGACCTGAGGTTAATATTATCTTGAGCAGCACTATTTTTTTCTTGGACTTGTTTTTTTTGCTTCGGTTTGAGTTTTCCTTACATTTACACTAGCATGATAAGTAAGTTTACAATCATGATTGTTTGAAGAAAGTATGTCCAATTCTTTTGTCTTAAGCATTCCTCGACACTGTTTCGATCGTTGCTTTGAACAGCGCCAAATAACAGTTCTATTTTTATTGTTTCGTTTCACAATATATGAATACCCTTTATAGTATGCATAAGGCTTACCATACCTAGTCACTGATACTTCCATATCAACTGTCAAGCATAAACTAATTTCTAGTAAAGACAACTTGGTAATAACAACAATAGATTAATGTGGGAGCATATATATAGATGCAAAAAGTGTGAGCAAAAGTGGGGGGTAAAAAGTGTCAGCAAAAGTGTGAGCAAATGTGGGAGCAAAAACTGTGAGCAAAAAGTGGGAAGCAAAAAGCGGGAGCATATATGGGATGAAATGTGGGAGCAAAGCAAATATAAAAAGAGTGAGCAATTATGCTAACAAATATGACAACAAATATGCCGGCAAAAGTCAATACACAAGTCAAGATAGTTGAAAGTGCAAAGAAAATATGGAAGCAAATATGAGAGCAAAAGTGGTGTTTTTCTAAAACAACTAAACATAACAAACTTAGTCATAACCTAACCTACCCTAACCTAACTTCACCTATCCTAACCTAACCTAACCTACCCTAACATCGCCTAACCTTACCTAACTTCACCTATCCTAACCTAACCTACCCTAACCTCACCTAACCTAATCTAACGTAACCCAACTTCACCGAACCCAACTTCACCTAACCTAACCTAACTTCACCTAACCTAACTAGACCCAACTTTACTTAACCTAACCTAACCTATCATAACTTCACCTAACCTAACTTTATCTAACGTAACTTCACCTAACCTAACCTTTCAACTCTCAGATCAAAATTAAATTCTGGGCATAGTTGAGTTGGAACGCAAGACCTCAGGGCTAACACCACTACACCGCGAGATCAGCAAATTATCACGCAACACAACACAAAAATAAAAGTATCCTGTAGTGTAAATTACAGGCTGACAACCATAGTTGGGAATTCAAACCCAAGACCTTAGGACTTTCGTTTTGAACATTATCAGAAATATTATTCTATTTACATTTTGCTGCTGCATATAATTATAAGAGTTGGCATTAATATGGGAGCAAAAAGTGTCAGCAAAAAAGTGGGAGCAAATGTGGGAGTCAATATGGGAGCAAAAGTGGGAGCAAATATGGGAGCAAATGTTGGGGCCAATATGGGAGCAAAAGTGGGAGCAAAAGTGGGAGCCAATATGGCAGCAAATGTGGGAGCCAATATGGGAGCAAAAGTGGGAGCAAATAAAGGAGCAAATGTGGGGGCCAATATGGGAGCAAATGTGTGAGCAAATCAGCTCACCTCGGATATCACCAGTGAGTGTTCATATCCACCGCTAGGTAGCGGAAACACACTTTGCGTGTTGTATGTAACTATCATACAAAGTATGACTGCAGGCAACTCGTGCTTGTATAAGCTGTGCTTAAAATTTTAATATACACTAACTGTTCAGAACTAACATGTATAGCCTTTTGTAGGGTACAGAGAACATCCTTAGCAAGAAAGACTGAATAACCCAAGAGTGTAAAGCCTTGCCATATGCAGTAAGCGCCTGTTGGCAGAAAATGTTTCCTGATAATAACGGTCTTAATGAATACGAAAAGTCTTTTGAGTATCGTCAGTAGAAGTGGAAAAACCACATGAGTTTGACGTTTAGAAATCTCGCCTCACCTCACCCCAACTGTTTGGAAATGGAAATAATTTGTTTTTGTCTTACTTACATCTAGTGGAATGTAGGTTGACGACCATGGAGCCCCAGCTGAGTCCGTCATTGCTTCCACTGACTTGTGCTAGGCTCCTGTCTATCTTCTTTTCTGTCGACCACACCTGGTCAACACTTGTTCTCTACCGACTCCGACATTACTAGGCTATCCAAGGCTTAGGGAGTCTCTTTATTTTCTGACGTAATTGTCCCTTGTTTATTTTTTTCTGATACCCTCCTTGTGTGAGGAGGCAGGCTTCTTTTTATTTTTATGTTATTTCCTGCCTTTTGCTGAAGCCACACTAAAGGTAGGATGTATGTAGCCCCACCACTTGTGGTGCACCCTGGATATGGCTACACCCTCAGGGGCTTACGGCTGATCAGTTTGGAAGTTGGCGACCACAAGGGATTCCTGAGCTGGGTCCAGTTTTCCTCCTTTTGATCGATTACCACTGGAGCGGGACCCTCTCCTCTTATACTTTCATATCTACCTTTTACGGCTCTCCTTCCTTTCAAGTCCATCAATCCACATTCTTGAGGATTGAGGGGCAATTTTTTATTCCTTCTGTCCTTTATTTGTCCTGTTATCCTTTTGTCTTACATTTCTTTTTCTAGTTATAAGTGTGTAGTTAGTTTTAGTTATAGTTTACATTTAATTTTAATTTCACCATCAGCCAAACAATTAGGGGTCGATGGGACAGCTTGGCGGTTAAGTTTATAGAACGCTTGTCTTTTGTTTGAAACAACACCATGTTGAATTCCCGACTGGGTCAAGAATTTTATACTTTGTTCACTTATTTCTCATGGCTTTGAAACTGGCTGTCTGTAACGTGATCATTATTAATTTTAACTTCAGTGTACGGTGTAGGATTGGAAAGGAGGCAGCCATGGCTTCTAGATTACAACTATGTTAGCGTTTGTCTAAAGTATAAATAAAAAATGATTTCAAATATCATGTAGGACATAAACTATTTTTAAAATCAGATTTGTGTTTCACAGTAAACACAAGCATTCTCCATTTAAAACAACCCATAAATTTCTTTTTCTAACATGATAGCCTATAGGCGGGCGTTGCTATAGCTTACATGTAGTAGGGTCAACAGCTAAGGATTCAATTTCAATTACCTATACCTCTCATGGTATGGCTCTTAGTCAATTCGTTAAACTACAGAAAACTTTTCTATATGTTCTGTTAAATTATCATTTGACCATCTCACAGTGTAGTGTTTAACATACTTGGTTGTCTACCCTAAGGCCATGGCTTCCAACCCCGACTATACCAAAAAATTCATTTTCAATTTAAGGTTGCAATAAGGTTCATTGAGCCTTGTCAACCCTAACCTAACAACTATCTAGTCATGTAAATTAACACGGTGCGAAGCACGTCCACTATCAAGCAGACGAGTAATATGAAACTTGCTGGCAAGAGCGCCGTGTTCTTATCACCAAGACTCATTACACAAACAAACCAGTGGCTCTGTGCAGATTCAACCCAACGATTGTATGCAAGTGTGTGTTTGTTCAAAAAGCATCATTAATATAACTCAACTGTCACCACAGAGGTCTGGGTTCAATTTTCTAAAGGCTGCAACATGGTACAACCTGCCTTGTCAGGTAAAATGTTTTGGGTCAATTCATAAATCATGGGAAGGGGTTAGCCATTGTCATTCCAAAACAACACCCTCTCTGATAATTAGTTGTATAAAATCTCAGGTCGATAACCTTAACGTTTTGGCTCTTTTGGGTAAATTCATGGGGCATGGCAACGGGTTGGCCATCCTGATTTGTACAACAACTGATAAAACTCCGTAGCCTTATTCGTTAGCTATAAACACATTACTCCATAATTACCTAATAATAATTATAATAATAATAATAATAATTAGCAAGCTGTCATCCTCCATACAAACATTCATTAAAGCATGGTTTCACAAAACTCTTATGCTTTTAAGTGTTTAATACCTTTTTCTCCTGTAACATTACTAGTCCCTGTTTTAGGAGTGAAATAATCTATCGAGGTAAAAGAGTATGTCATCACCTATTTTTGAACTATAACACATAATTTTAGGGTTCTTAGTTTGCATGATATCGATTTTTCAATTTGGGGGTAGTTTTCACCCCCCTACTATTTTTCATGAAAAACAAAAGATCATATGTTCAATTATCATTTTTCCACTTTTAACACCTTTTCCCCAGTGTAAAATCACTATTTACTGTTTTAGGGGTGAAATCATCTATCCAGATAAAAGCCTATGTCACAACCAATTTTTAAATCTATTACACCTAATTTTACGGTTCTTAGTTTCCAAGGTATCGATTTTTCAATTTAGGTGTAGTTTTCACCCCCCTGCTATTTTTCATCAAAACCAAAGATCATAGGTTCCATTATCATTTTTACCCTTATAACACCTTTTTCCCCAGTGTAAAATCACTATTTACTGTTTTAGGGGTGAAATCATCTATCCAGATAAAAGCCTATGTCACAACCAATTTTTTAAGCTATTACACCTAATTTTACGGTTCTTAGTTTCCAAGGTATCGATTTTTCAATTTAGGGGTTGTTTTCACCCCCCTGCTATTTTTCATCAAAAACAAAAGATCTTAGTTTCATTTATGATTTTAGGTGTTTAACACGTTTTTTCCCATAACATGACTATTTACTGTTTTAGGGGTGAAATGACCAATCCTGCTAAAAGCCTATGTCATCACCTATTTTTAGAGCTATCACACCAAATTTTAGGATTCTTAGTTTCCAAGATATTGAGTTTTCAATTTTGGCGGGTAGTTTCACCCCCAAAGGGGGGACGTCGCCCCAAGTGCTAGGACCCCTCATACAAGTCCCTAGCATGATTGGTTCGCGAGATATTAACAAAAGAGTAGTTAGGCCCTTTTGACAAAAAAATGAATCACACATTCAAAAACGAGGCGTCACCCCAAGTGCTAGGATACTGCCTATGGCAAAATCCCATCAGGGGTTCAGAAAATATTAACAAAAGTGTAGTTAGGCCCTTTTGACAAAAGCCACCGGCGTGCATACATACAAAAAATTACTATTTCTCCCCGGGTAAGGCTAGTTTTTATTTTGGGGTTTGTCATACCTCGTTCATACAAAAAGAGAATTCACTACGAGTCCTACGACACCCCATATGTTTAAATCTCATTATTGGTTAGCGAGATACTAAAAAGTGAATGACCTATTAGTTTTTTTGTTTTTTAATAAATATAAAAAAAAACTCATCTATAAATAATCATTTAAAAGTTCCGCTCTCTTACAAAAGCCCTCAAGTGCGCATGCAAACAAAAAACACTACTTGACCCCAGGGTAAGGGTAATTTTGATTTTGGGGTGGATATACCCCCGACCATAGCAAGGGGTGGTTCACCACAAGTCCTACGATGCCCTATATGCTCAAATCCGACCATGCGTTCGCGAATCATCGCCAATATTCGCCAGAAAGTAGGCTATCGTTTTGCTTTGTCCTACACACTTGCAACTTGCTGTCAGCCTAGAGGGCATAGGGACCTTTCATTGGCGTCAAACAAACTTTTCTCTCATCTTCACCGTTTCCAAAATAGCGGCATTTTCACAAAACACCTATTTAAAAAAATAAACTCACCATCAAATAGAGCGGGATAAATAGCATTTAAACGAGCCCTCACTCAACCCTGGTCCTCGCCCACCACCAAACCTTTTCCCAACATAGCCATACGTATTCAAGCACACACGCGACTTGCAAGAGAACCCCCAAGTTAACACTACTTGTTAAAGGTCAACCACGTCTCACAAGAACACTGCAGACATATCACGTGATCGCTCGCACAGCTGCAAACTTGCATGGGTATCAGATGACGTCAACACCCATTAATTTTTATCTCCATCGCATAAATAAGTCAAAGGTTATCTGCTTCAAGCGGTTACCCAAAGGTTATCTGCTTCAAGCGGTTAAAGGTCGACCTCTTCTCGTGCTAACATGTGCACGTGCACGCTGCACGTGCTCACATCCGCATGGTTATCAGATGACATCATGATGATGCAATATGTCCTCGCGCCAACACCCATTAACTTTTTATCACCATCGCATAAACAAGCCAAAAGGTCAACCCATTCCCACGCTAACACGTGCAGTGCACATGCTCACTCCTGGACCACGTGCTCGCTCTAAGGACCCTTGACGTCATGGCGATTACGCAATATCTGGTCGTGATGATGCAATATTCAAAGGGATCATATCCCTCCTACTACCAAAAGTAAAACAAGAGAAATAGAAAGCAAAATCAAAATTCAAAAAGAAAGGCAGAAAAAAATCAAAGAAAAAAAGTAGAAAACAACAATCACAAAACCAAAAACGCTATTAGTTCAGATTTGACTCCGCTCATCTCCCTCCAGAAACAAATCCTATTTACGTCATTGGCCTTGTATATTTTGGGAGTGTGGGATTTGTGCGATAACCTGTCCTTATTGTGATGGCCGTATTCATGTGTGTAATTGCAACTCAAGTGAGGAATCGTGGCCGTAAGTTAGGAACTACTGTATACCGGTATTTACCTGGAATAGATGTGGAAAACCACGGAATACCACTTCCAAGATGGCTGAGGTGGAAATCAAACCAACTCTTCACAAGTTTGTCTCATGAGGCTCAGTCTACCCCGTTCCAACCCTCAGACCAGAATAAAATTTCTTTACAGAGCCGGGAATCGAACCTGAATCCAAGGCGACAGCCAAGTATGCTACTGTAGTCACTACACCACGAGGTGGTCTGGATAAGAGTGGCATGAGTGATAGCTGTGGGTCAAATATTTTCACCACTGCTGGTCTACTAATATTGTATCAATGCTGGCCTATCTCAGGAAAAGTCGCTATACCACAGTCCACAGTATTGTGTACAGAAGTCCAGTATATCAAAGAATGCCTCGCAATTAATAAAATAGGACTCATCGTCTCAGATCAAAATTCTCCCAGCGAGTTTCAGATAAGAAAGGAGTATTTCAAAACGCAGTAGTCGATGATTCAGCATGTTTTGTGCCAATGCCGGGTTTATATCAGTCATCTGGTTTCCTGCAACATTACGTTTGGTTTTCAATCTCATCTCCTTGGGCAACTACTGGAAAAGAGGATCTGACCGGTGCGTCTGAGCGGCTCGTGCTTACATTTTAAGGTAGGCTTATTATGTTACAACCGAATCAATCCTAAAATGTGGATTTTGGGCCGAATCTGTTGTAAACTAACATCATACTAATAATACATTAATACCTAGATAGGCAAGTCCCAAAATACATAACAATTTGGAAGTTATTTGACTGTTGACGCCAATTGACAGCACGGTGTAAGGAACTTGAATACTCAGCGTGGGGGGACCTTATTTAATGTTCGTTAGTTGTCGGAAATTATTGTAACCGATCGGAAGGGCAAGCAAGATCGAAACATGACTGACAAAGTGTTATACGTATGTGTTCAGTATGAACAATGATTATGATGTTCATATCAATGCTCATTCAAGCACCGAGTACACCGAAGCGGAGTGGCTAGGCCAGCTCTGAGCTTTCCTGTCCTACGAAGAGATCCCTGTTGCGTAAGTCACTCTCAAGTAGTGTTGAGTGGTTTGGTGTCCAATTTTGAAAGACGGGGAGCATACACTAAGTAGGCTACTGAGACCGCGCAGTTTGAAAATACAAAATGTTTTGTGAAACATTATTAACACTGTAAATTAATACAATAATGTAATGTTTCGTCAATATACATATATAATGAAAATCCACAGCATGCTTCCAGTCTCCGACCGGGTCAGGAATGAAATGAATGAAGCCCCTATCTAGCGGCGAGGATACGAACTGTGCCGGTTGCCGAAATGAAATGATAGTGGAGCGTGTTGCTCGAATGAAATTTTGACAGGGAAAATCGGAGTACCTGGAGAAAAATCTGTCTGCCTCTGTTTTGTCAAGAACAGATCTCACATGGAGTGACGGGGATTTGAACCACGGACCCAGCGGTGAGAGGCCGGCGTGCTGCCGCCTAAGCCACGGAGGCTTCGTCAATATACATATCTTCTTATATATAAAAGTGAAAGTCTGTATGTATGTATGTATGTGGGTGGGTTGGTTCCGTATACAAATCTACACCGTTCCACCAATCTCAAACAAATTTTGCATACACATAGTTTAGGACCCAGAAGTATCCGCTGCCTACATGAATTTTCGATAGTCTTTCTCATTCTTCTGATTTAGGCCATTTTGCACACAAGCACAGGCAAATCAAATCATAAAAATATACTCATGAAGGAATGGCAAGGCAGATAGTTTCCATGGCAACATAGCTCAAGTCGAGACACGGCCGAATGGATGCCAGATGCGCTCTGAACTACCGGTATAGAAAATGAGGATCTTTACTTGAAATCCCGTTAGTTACTCAACTGCTCACACAGCATGTCAACCGAGTTTAGCATAACAAAAACTTGACACTAGCTACTATATATTTGTCAAATACCACTCAATCATTCATTCATCACGAAATCTCAGAAACCACCGAACGGATTGGAATGAAATTTGGAATGCAGCTTCCTCAAGGTCCGCAAATGACCACTAAGAGAGAATTTTTGGATATTGAGGTTCTAAAGGGGTGTTAAGTGGGTAGACCTGCATTTCTTTGAATAGCAATATCTCCCGATTGGTTTCATTGGGGGATGTGATACTCGGCATATAAACTCATCATTAAAAACAAGATGTTCAGTAAAGAACATATAGCCTACTTTATCCTAAATGTATGAGTATAGTTATAACTCGTTGTTATTATCAAAGAGTATAATAGAACTATTCTTTGTTGAAGACCTTAGAAACGATTTACCTCTACCAAACGCCACAACCTAGATAAAAACTGCTACCATCATTGAAGAAAGAAAGAAAGATAAGAAGTATCTAAAGAATGTTATGGATCTGGAGACATAATCGACCGGACTGGCGGCGTGGCTCAGCGGTAACGTTCTCGCTTGCTGGACCGTATGTTTCAGGTTCGTATCCTGGCGCAGTCAGCTGGCATTTGAGGGTGCACAAATGCGATGGAGCCGTGTTAGTAGATTTACTGGCACGTTAAAGATCCCCTTCGGGACAAAATTCTGGCACCCCGGCGTCTCTAAAAGCAACAGAAGTTAAAAGGGACGTAAAACCAATAACATTATTATTATTATTATTATTATTATTATTATTATTATTATTATTATTATTATTATTATTATTATTATTATTATTATTATTACATAATCGGCCTGACGCGGGCAACATCCAACTTTGAGTTGAGGCATGTCTTTACACGTCTGGCTGCGTATGACTTTCACAACCCTAATTGAATTAACAAATCTTTCCATGACCCTACAGAGACGTGTGTATAACAACTATGTGGATATTTTCGATTGCTATTCGGCTGAAATAAAAGTATTAATTAATATCCTGAATTAGCACCAACGGTAGAGTTCAGATACTATGTGAAATCGTTTTGTTCTTTACTTCAATTAACATTTTCAAATAACGCACAATAGGCTGTTACAAACCCTTTAAAATAAAAAGTAAAAATGTATCGTAGTATCATCTTGTCATTCTTCAAATTCGATGCGCATAGAATGCCAATGGTATAGTAATCAATGGAGCCCCACGTAGACTAGTCGTGATATCTAGTGGTGAAATATCGAACAATATAATCCTAACAGAGCGAGTGCATTCTAGCGGCCAGAAGAAGAAACTTTTCAATAAAATCTGGACGTTAATAAGTAGGTCGGTGTGCAGTTACCTTTTTGGCAGCTAGATGTCTCGAGTAAATCAGCTGGCGAATTATGTTTTATTTAAATATATATTTTACACCATAATATGCACAATATAACGCTTAATTTTAAAACATCTGAGTCATTACAAAACAATAAACATATAACATTTCAAGCAAAAAAAAAAAAACTAGCTCTGATCGGGTTTGAACCATAAGCATTTAAGCGATAGGCTAACGCTCTACCACTGAGCTAATTGTGTCAACGAATATCGTTCTATATAAAATGACTTACATAGAACTTGTTAGCAAATAATGATTTATACTAAACGATTTCATCACTGGAGTATATTATTTATATATAAAGCATTTCATACAAAGTTTATTTATTTTGTATCAGTACGCTATATTGCATGCAATACTCAAATTAGTGAAATATAAGTCAGGCACAAGATATCCGCTGCCATCTTGTCTTATTTCTGAATCGGCTCAGCTTTTTAAAATCACGTCTGCACTATAGTATTACAAAATTAACTTTTAATTTCGAACGTGCCTCTTCCTTTAGAAGAGTTAAAACGATTCTCGGCTCGATAATCGGAACTGGTGGGTCCCATGATATGGATTATAAAGTTTGCTTAATTCGCACGGCCGCCATCCTGAAATGGTATGGCGGACGACCTTGTAGTTTGGTCACAAGACGCATCCTATACGAAGGTATGTTGTTACCAAATTTGGTAGAGATCGGATGATTTGGTTAGTCGTTATTTGATTTTACGTTTTGAACGTTCGAGTGGCCGCCATTCAGTTTAGTAAAGATGGCGGCGATATAAAACATGACACTGAGGTGTCCTTTGCTAGTGCTACCTTTGTACCAAATTTCGTTCAATTCGCATTCACCGTGTTCGAATTGATAGAGGGGACAGGCATTCAGAGTACACACACTCACACACACACAGACACACACACACAGAGACTCACACACACACATACACACACACAGACAGACCCACACACACACATACACACACGCAGACAGACACACTTTTTTCTCCCTGTGTTGATCTCATCAGTCTACTTTCATTTTTTGCAAAAATCGAAAGTAGGCTAACAAGAAGACACGTGTCTGAGGTTTTTCGATGTGGTGTATATTATGAGGTGAAAGGGGTGAAAAGTGGCGATTGAAAGATTCCTAACGGAGCGTGTATCTCTTAAACGACATAGGTGAGGAGTTTGAAACTCAGCGAAAAAAATCAACGTAAAAAGAAGTAAATATGTGTTTGACCGTTTTTTCATAAATCCAATTTAAGGGGCCCATGGGGAGGGGTGAAATTATGGGGGGGGGGCGGTGGGGGGGAACAGGAAAGGAAGTGTCCTAACTGATTGACTGACTGACTCACTCATATCAAACTCAGGGGGGAAAAACTGCTTTAAAGTAAGTAAATAGCTGTTTGACAGTTTTTTTTATAAATCAAATATAAGGGGTTCATGGGGGGGGGGGGGGGGGGTGACATTCTGGAAAAAGGAAATTGTAAGAAAATATCCTGACTCACTCACTCACTCACTCATCATCGCCCAGCCAAAATTATAGAAGTTAGAAACATGACAGTTTGGGGATATGTTCATTGTAAGTCAAAACCGTCTACTAAGGGACGATTTTCGGATATTCAGGTTCTAAAGGGGACTTAAGGGGGTTAAACCTGCATTTCATTGAATAACAATATCTCCCGATTGGTTTCATTGGGGGATGTGATACACGGCATATAAACTCATCATTAAAAAGTAAGATGACACGTGTCTGAGGGTTTTTCGATGTGGTGTATATTATGAGGTGAAAGGGGTGAAAAGTGGGGATTGAAAGATTCCTAACGGAGCGTGTATCTCTTAAACGACATAGGCGAGGAGTTTGAAACTCAGCGGAAAAAATCAGCATAAAAAGTAAATATGTGTTTGACCGTTTATTCATAAATCCAATTTAAAAGGGCCCATGGGGAAGGGTGACATTCTGGAGGGGGGGGACAGGAAAGTAAGTGTCCTAACTGATTGACTCACTCACTCACTCATCAAACTCAGGGGAAAAACTGCTTTAAAATAAGTAAATAGCTTTTCGACTGTTCTTTTTGATCAATCAAATTGAAGGGGTTCATCGGGAGGGGTCAAATTCTGCAGAAAAAAATGAAAGAAAATGTCCTGACTCATTAACTCACTCATCATCGCCCAGCCAAAAATATTGTAGTTGGAAACATGGCATTTCGGGGATATGTTCGTTGTATGCAAAAACCGTACAGTAAGGAAGGATTTTCGGATATTCAGGTTCTAAAGGGGTCTTAAGGGGGTTAAACCTGCATTTCATTGAATAACAATATCTCACGAGTGGTTTCATTTGTGGATGTGATACTCGGCATATAAACTAATCATTAAAAATAAGCAGACATGTGTCTAAGGGTTTTTCGATGTGGTGTATTATTATGAGGTGAAAGGGGTGAAAAGTGGGGGTTGAAGGATTCCTAACGGAGCGTGTAGGCCTACCTCTTAAACGACATAGGCGAGAAATTTGAAACTCAGCGAAAGAAAAATCAGCTTAAAAAGTAAGTAAATCGGTGTTCGACCGTTTTTTCATAAATTAATTTAAGGGGCCAATGGGGCGGGATGAAAATCTGGGGGAAAAACGGAGAGAAAGTGTCCTAACTGATTGACTCTCTTACTCACTCATCAAACTCAGGGGGAAAACAGCTTTAAATAAATAAATACTGTAGGTGTTCGACCGTTTTTTTCATAAATCCAATTTAAGGGGTTCATGAGGAGGGGTGAAATTATCAAAAATAAATGAAAGAAAATGTCCTGACTGACTGACTCACTCATCATCGCCCAGCCAAAATTATTGAAGTTAGATGCATGAGATTTTGGGGATATGTTCTTTGTATGTCGAAAACGTCCACTAAGGAAAAAGTTTTGGATATTCAGGTTCTAAAGAGGTGTTAGGGGGGGGGGGGGTAAACGTGCATTTCAATGAATAACAATATCTCACGAGTGGTTTCATTTGGGGATGTGATACTTGGCATATATACTAATCATTAAAAATAAGCTGACACATATCTAATGGTTTTTCCATGTAGTGTATATTATGAGGTGAAAGGGATGAAAAGTGGGGGTTGAAAGATTCCTAATGGAGTGTGTATCTCTTAAACGACATATGCGAGGAGTTTGAAACTCGGAGGAAATCAATCAGCTTGATAATAAATAAATAAATAAATAAAATAAATAGATGTTCGACAGTTTTTTCATAAATGCAATTTAAGGGGCCTATGGGGAGGGGTGAAATTCTGAAAAAAAAAGTGTCCACTATGGAAGGATTTTTGGATGTTTACTCTCATCGACCAACCAAAACTATTAAAGTTAGAAGAATGATATTTTGGGGATATGTTTGTTGTGTGTCGAAAACGTCTACTAAGGAGAGATTTTTGGATATTCAGGTTCTGAAGGGGGTGTAAACGGGGTTAAACCTGCATTTCATTGAATAACAATATGACACGACTATGACGCGAGCGAAGCGACGCTAAAAATGAGATGGTGTGTGTCTGTGTATTAATCACGCAAGTACCAGTGGTCCAATTTACTTGAATTTTACATGGAAGTAGCTGATTTACCTGGTTAACGTATAGGTTACTTTTGATTTCAATACTTTGTACTATTTAAATATGGCGACCATTTTAGTGACGTCACTACACCCTTTGGTTTCAAACTTTCATATTTCCATTTCAAATAAAAAGAAACGCTAAGAAATAGCAAACTTTTGATGGCATATACGAGGTTTAAGGTTGCATTTTCTATCCGAAAGGTATCTCGAATGGTTAGCGAGTAAAACCTAAATTTGTGCTATAAAACACGGTCAACGCCGAGCGGTGTAGTTGGACAAAATGTTCCATCCTTAATCTCCTTCTGCGCAGCACTCCGCTTATCCCCTGTCTTAACTGTCACCTTCACATTTTAATTTATTTATGACGCGTAGCGAAGCACGGGTACTTCAGCTAGTCTTATATAAAAAAGTGAAAGTCTGTATGTATGTATGTGGGTGGGTTGGTTCCGTATACAAATCTACACCGTTCCACCAATCTCAACCAAATTTTGCATACACATAGTTTAGGACCCAGAAGGAACCGCTGCCTACATGAATTTTCGATAGACTTTCTCATTCTTCTGATTTCGGCCCTTTTGCACTCGAGCAAAGGCTAATAAATTCATGTATACAAAAATGAGATGGTGTGTGTCTGTCTGTCTGTCTGTTACTCAATAACGCAAGAACCACTGGTCCGATTTAAATGAAATTTTGCATGGATGTAGCTGATGTACCAGGTTTACATATAGGATACTTTTGATTTCGAAATTTTGCACTATTAAAAATGGCGACCATTTTAGTGACGTCACTAGACCCTTTGGTTTCATAATTTCATAATTCCATATTAAATAAAAAGAGAACGGTAGGAAATAGCAAACTTTTGATGACACATATGAGCTTTGAAATTTAATTTCCTATCCGAAAGGTCCTTATCACTTTTCGTGTATTTCCAACAGTTAGCGAGTAAAACCGACATTTGTGATGTCACTACACCCTTTGGTTTCAAAATTTCATATTTCCTTTTCAAATAAAAAGAGAACGCTAAGAAATAGCAAACTTTTGATGGTATACATGAGCTTTAACATTTAATTTTCTATCCGAAAGGTCCTTATCACTTTTCGTATATCTCCAACGGTTAGCGAGTAAAACTAAAATCTGTGCAATAAAACACGGTCAACACCGAGCGGTGCAGTAGATCTCTCTATATAGAAAAATGAAAATGTGTGTGTTTTTCTCTGAATTTCTACGGAAATTTGAGTTGTTTACGCGTTTCAGACTGTTTTATGATGGATGCGCGCGAAAATAAATTTTTTGACTGTCTGTGTGTTTGTTTGTCTGTGGACAAATTTGTTCCCTTATAACTCGAGAACGGCTGGGTGTATCAACGTAAAATTTGGTACAGATATCCATCAGAGGCACGACACTAATCATTGATGTAACTCTTCTCCATACCTATCATAAAAGGGGGCATACCCCCTTAAAATACATGCTGAAATAGGCGTAGAAGGACGAGAAAAAGCTAATTTTAACACCTCATGTGAGAGACAAAACTCGTGGAAAAAACACATTTTAGGGTCCTAAAACCAACCATGTTTTGAGATATTCCCAGAAAACTAATTTCATTTTATAAACTAATGAACGAATGCAAGACGGTAACCAACGCAACAGATTCTCAGAGGTCCATCTATTGCTGAAGACGCAATGCAATTCCATTAATTACATTAGTGTGAAAGTTTGCAAACGGCTAGAAGGTTATCACAGAACCAAATAAGCTGTAAAATTCATCAATACGTATAATACGCTTAAGGGGGTCAAGGGGTACTCTAGATTTTTTTCACGCGATTTACACCTGCGGGGGTGGTATGGCAGGTCTATTATATTCCTATCCCCATGTAATATTATTATTATTATTATTAGCATTATATTATGGCGTACAACGACGAGACAAAGCCCCTCGGTGCCAGAAACAAAACTCGGGGGCCCTAAAGGGTCCTCGAAAACTAAATTATAAGGCTCTAAATCCAACAGTTTCTGAAATATTCCCGGAAAACTACTTGAATTTAACATACTAATGAAGGAATGCAAATCGGTAACCATGACAACATTATCCAACTTTACATCTATTTCTGTTAGAAGCAGTGTCACTCCATTTGTTAACATTTCTGTGAAAGTTTGCAAATGGCTATAAGGTTATCATGGAACCAACGAAGACTGTATAATTCATCAATGCAATTAAGGGGGTCAAGTGGTAACCTAGAATTTTTTCATGCAATTTTCACGTGCGACATATAGTACAGAAGGTCTATTATATCTCCAAACAGCAACATAATTTCCCAAAATTCCTGATTTGAATCAGCATTTTTTGCGGCTTTTAGGAATTAGGGCCATTTGAGGATAAAGAACCTGAATTTTCATGCACCATAAACCTTTATAATTTATGAAAGGGGTCTTCCTGTGTATGGGGACCTAACCCAACGTAGAGGGTAAGTTCTTATGTGACATGTATTGCGTTTCGTCTACGAGGCTTTCAATTCTATTTGACGTCAGGAAGTACACGTTAGGTGAATTTAGTTTGAGAGCACATTTTAACTAATATTTTTTTTGGTCGTCATACGGGTTCATGGTAAGGATGATTTTGTTTGATACGTATGGTAGATATACCCATATTTGGATATCTGGGTGATACGTTGTAGACAATAGAATTGTCTGTCTGTCTTTCTGTGTAACTTTATTTACGCCTATACCTCGTGTTCGGATGCTTGGTGCATCGTAAAGTTAGGTATGGTAACCATGAGTCAATACACCAATCATTTATAAAACTCTTCATCTTACTTTTCACACAGTAGAAGGGTGGATATAGGGAAAACTTCTCAAAATACATGCTGAAATAGGCGAAATACAAAATTATCCTAGAAGGACGACCAAAGCATATGTTGCGCTTCTCAATATGAGACACAAAATTCGGGAGTCTATAAAGGGTCTCCGAAAACCACATTTTAAGGCCCTTAAATTAACAGTGTGTGTGATATTCCCAGAAAACTAACTTCGTTCTGATAAACTTATGAAGGAATGACAAACCCCTAACCATTGCAACAGTAGCTAAATAGATAATGTCTGGTGTTAACACCGAACACCGTTCGAAGAACGGGTACTTCTGCTAGTAAATTCATAAAATACTAGTTGAAACCCGTCAATACATGACGGTCAATAAGAAAATATTTACTGAAGAATTTTCTTATATACACTGAAGAAAATGGAAATTGCAACACCATGAAGGCATTGGTCGTTTGTGTTGATTTTCAAGATATGGAACGATGCCTTGTAGGTATGTAAACGAACAAAGTTTCAGACCCATTGGATTGTTGCTACAGGTCTCCCCACGTGATTGGTCGCGGAGGATTCAACTCCAGTATACGGACACCGGTGTAGCGTAGTTGACTTGCAGTCTGTGCAGTGAAGTGTTCCCCGTCAAACATGCCTCGACGACAGAGAAGAGCACGCTATCAACAACTGTCGCCGTTTGAGAAGGGTCGGATAATTGGGCTGTGTGAGGCTGGATTATCGCTAAGCACTGGCGCTGCACGTGTTGGCCGACAGGCATCTACGGTACAACGTGTATGGCAGCAGTGGTCAAATAAAGGTACCCACACTCGTAGACCTGGCACAGGCCCACAGCGACAGACAACTGTGAGAGAGGATCGCCGCATCATTCGGATGGCCCGGATGGAACCCCATGCAACAACAGCGCAAATTCGAGCAGCTGTGGCACCCCACGTTACACAACTAACAGTTGGTAATCGCCTGCGTGCAGCTGGCTTACGATCCCGTGTCCCTGCAGAAGGTGTTCCATTGACCCCACAACAGCGACGTGTAAGGCTGGCCTGGTGTCGAGAACGATCGACGTGGGTCGACGAATGGCATAGGGTCGTCTTTAGTGATGAATCGCGCTTCTGTCTTGCCCGCAGTGATCGCCAGAATCGTGTGCACCGACATACCGGGAAGAGGAGCCGCCCTGACCTTATTGTCGAGAGGCACACAGGGCCTACACCAAGCATTATGGTCTGGGGAGCTCTTGGCGTTAATGTGAAATCACAATTAGTGCCTGTTGAGGGCACTATGACTGATCGACAGTATGTTGATAGGGTACTCAATCCAGTGGTTGTCCCTATGATGGCGAACATTGGTAATGGGATGTTTCAGCAGGGCAATGCCCGGGTTCACACTGCACGCATCTCCAGACATCACAACCTTAGAATGACCCTCCAGATCCCCGGACCTCAGCCCTATTGAGCATGTGTGGGACATGATGGGTCGACAACTGGCCAACCGTCCTCAGCCACCCACAACTCTGGAATAACTGACCCGTGCAGTGCAGCAAGCATGGGCCACAATTCCTCAGGAAGCGATCCAGGGCCTTATTGACTCCATGCCTCGCCGAATTCATCAATGTATTGCAGCTCGTGGTGGGTACATCCAGTATTGATTGTTGTCTAAACTTGCGGTCAGATTGCCCTGAAAGTGTAATCATGGAATCACAACCGAACACTCGTCCTGCATGTTCAATTGCAGCAATGTAGCACCACTCCTTCTGGAAGCTGCAATTTCCATTTTCTTCAGTGTACGTTCTTTGTACAATTATTTTTTGGCGCTATTGATACTTTAAGAGCGTCAAAAGATTCCAGAGTTCCCCATTGAGCTTTATTGATTGTGATAAAGTATGCCAAGCGAATCGGAAAATGTTGCCTCTTAAAAGAAATTGATTGGTTTATCCTATTGTGTTAAATCAAGTCGAAGGATTAGACCTCTCTGCCTAATTTTAACTGCACGTATTTCCAAATCCAAGCATTTTCATGCATATTTCTTATAATTAATATGGAATCAAATCGAAGGGTTAGATCATCCGCCTGATTTTAACTGCACTTATTATTTCCAAATTCAAGCAATTTTCGTACACATTTCTTATAATTAATATGGTAGTATTTATGAGCCCTTAGGAAACTTCAGTTTTCTAAGGAGCATAACTATGGGTCAATCGTTTGGAGTATGTGGAAGCAAATCACTTAATTCCAAGGAATTCAAGAATTCTGAGGAGTCTAATATATACAACTGGCCGCAAGAACCGTTGCTTATAATTTTGGAATATACATTAACGAAGAAATGCGATGATGTGCAAATCCATACATTTTAAAACAATATGGACCGTATGCATGTGGCACAGTGACATTGGCACCAAATGAAACCAAGGACATAGCATTTGTTGTACTGCCGATTATTCTCTCCTAAATTCCTTGAGGTATCATTTCCAGTGAAAAATTGTTGCAGTCTGTCAAATATTTTATATTTAGTAAGATCAATTTTGCCATTACAACACCAAAGGTCAAAGTTACCAAGCGTAGATTTCTCGTTACAGAAATACAGTGCAGAACAATGTTTACATTTGCTCGTGAAGGATCCTACACTGTACGGCATAATATCTGGAATTGTTTTTGAAATGGCATATTTATATTAGATTTTAAAAGTGGCTTCGTATTTTTCTTCGATTTCCCACTTTTTTGTGGCTAATGTTCTTTTTCGTCAAATGGATATATTTATTGTAGCATTTTACTCCAAATTAGCGTCATATTCAATAACACTATAGTGGCCTGCATCAACGCAGCCGCCAAATATTAAATGGCACATAATACTTCCATTGCCAAAATCAACAGCGTGGTTAGAGTCATTGTTATGTACTCTAAACAAATAATCATTAAACAATAATATTCATTTATACAGTGAAGTTCAGATACTTTCATTCTCAAGTTTGTTGCTGATGAGAATGCGATGATACTGATCGCCAATAATAAAATCCTTATAATTATTCATGCCAACAACAATTTTTGCAATTTGCTTGCAGACGCAGCTCAGGATGACGTTCTGCATTTTGGAATAAACAGTACGAAACTGCTTTAAATAAGCAATTTCCCTCACCTGTTGTAGGTACAATCCTTTGCATTTCCATGACAGTAAATTAAGCAAGGGAGCATACTTCGCCAACTACTGGAATGAGCATAGACTCACTTCGACAGCCACCGTAATGGAGAGTTTAAGGGTTAGACTATATGTTCAGTGCTTGTCAAAAATCATATAAACACAGGGAAGCCAATTCTTAAGGCTAAATTCTGAGCTATCGCCCCGGATTCCGGGTTCGAACCCTGGTTTGCCAAGAAATTTAATTCTGGTCTGAGGACTGGTACGGGGTGCACTCTTGAGGCAAAACTAAGGAGAGCAAGGTTAGATTCCTATTTCAACAATCTGGGATGTGGTTTTCCGTGGTTTGCCACGTCCACTGAAGGTAAATACCGGGATAGTTCCTAACTTAAAGCCTCGGTCGTCAATTCTCCATTCCCCACATGAATTACAAATGCACACATCAGTAAAGGCATCACAATAACTCAGGTTATCATAGAAAAATTTACACACACACCAAAGTAGACGGGCCTGAGTGACCACGGTGTCTGAGTCCATCAAATGAATTATATTCGTCAATTGTCTGTCATGGCAAAAGCGATTGTGGCCATCTTTTATTTAATAATTTAAAAGTATATGGCAATGCAAATCGAGGAGAATTCCTTACTGTACGGGAATAATAAAAGTAAAATATGTTAAGACAATGAATTACCAATAGCCAGAAAGAATAATTAGGAAATAGAAATACATGTCTGAGGTGAGATGTGAACTCCTTCGACTATGCTAAATTCATTCCTGGGTCCGCAATGTTACCCCTGAGCCACCCAGTCAACAGAGCAATATTAAGTTACTTAAACAACAAACGAACTCAAACGCCTGTTGAAGTTCTTCAATGCCCTCTTTTTAATTCTCAAAAACAAAGATCACACTACGATACGGAGGATCCTTTATCCGCAATTTCTCTAGAAATGTAATTCTGGTCTGAGGGCTGGAACGGGCCGCACTCTTGAGGCAAAACTAAGAAGGGCAAGGTTCGATTCCCATCTCAACAATCTAGGATGTGCTTTTCCGTGGTTTGCCACTTCCACTGCAGGTAAATACCGGGATAGTTCCTAACTTAAAGCCTCGGTCGTCAATTTCCCATTCCCCACTTTAATTACAAATGCACACATCAGTACAGCCATCACAATAACACAGGTTATCAGAGAAAATTTGACACACACACACACACACACACTCACACACACACACTAAAGTAGACGGGGATGAGTGACCACGATGTCTGAGTCCATCAAATGAATTATGTTCGTCAATTGTCTTTCATGGCGAAAGCGATTGTGGCCATATTTTATTTAATCATTTAAAAGTGTATGGGAACGTAAATCGTGGGGAATTCCTTACTTTACGGGAATAATAAAAGTAAAATATGTTAAGACAATGTATTACCAATAGCCAGAAAGAATAATTGGGAAATAAAAATAAGTGGCGGAGGTGGGATTCGAACTGCTACCATTGGGCGGTGCACAAACGAAGACTTCAGCGCTGCCATCTGAGCTACCGAATCAGTGGAGATGTTGCGCAATATTAAGGTACTTAAGCAACATTCACACTCAACAGTCAGTATAAGTTCTTCTACATTTCCCGTCCTTTATAATATTCTATTCCTGTTTATATCGTGGAAACTTCATATTCAATATTCCCCTCCTTTATTATAATTCTTATAAATAACTATTACATTAAAACGCGGTGGACATCCGCCATGTCTGTCATTAACCAAGGTGATTCTGCGCATGCGCTTGAGCCAATAATTTTGCAGTTTTGTTTATAAATTTAAAAATATATGATAACATATTTGTTTATTTGAAAGACACCCTGCAAATCTGCATGCCAAGAGCTTTCGTTAGAATGATTTACGAAGCCAATCGGTTAAGTCGTTTTCACAATCTCGTGTGTACAAAAAACAGCTTAGTGTTTTAAATATATAGATACTCATGAAGGAATGGCAAGGCAGATAGTTCCCATGGCAACATAGCTCAAGTCGAGACACGGCCGACTGGATGCCAGTTACGCTCTGCACTACTGGTATAGAAAATGAGGAGCTTTACTTGAAATCCCGTTAGTTACTCAACTGCTCACACAGCACTGTCAACCGAGTATAGCAGAACATTGACTTGACACTACTAGATATTTGTCAAATACCACTCACTCACTCACTCACTCACTCACTCACACATTCATCACGAAATCTCAGAAACCACCGAACGGATTGGAATTAAATTTGGTATGCAGCTTCCTCAAGGGCCGCAAATGTCCACTAAGAGAGCATTTTTGGATATTCAGGTTCTAAAGGGGTGTTAAGGGGTTAGACCTGCATTTCATTGAATAGCAATATCTCCCGATTGGTTTCATTGGGGGATGTGGTACTCGGCATATAAACTCATAATTAAAAACAAGAAGACACGTGTCTGAGGGTTTTTCGATGTGGTGTATATTATGAGGTGAAAGGGGTGAAAAGTGGGGATTGAAAGATTCCTAACGGAGCGTGTATCTCTTAAACGACGTAGGTGAGGAGTTTGAAACTCAGCGAAAAAATTCAACATAAAAAGAAGTAAATATGTGTTTGACCGTTTTTTTATAAATCCAATTTAAGGGACCCATGGGGAGGGGTGAAATTATGGGGGGGGGTCGGTGGGGGGGAACAGGAAAGAAAGTGTCCTAACTGATTGGCTGACTGACTCACTCATTTCAAACTCAGGGGGGAAAACTGCTTTAAAGAAAGTAAGTAAGTAAGTAAATAGCTGTTTGACAGTTTTTTTCATAAATCAAATTTAAGGGGTTCATGGGGAGTGGTGACATTCTGAAGAAAGGAAATTGAAAGAAAATGTCCTGACTCACTCACTCACTCACTCATCATCGCCCAGCCAAAATTATAGAAGTTAGAAACGTGACAGTTTGGGGAAATGTTCATTGTAAGTCAAAACCGTCTACTAAGGGAGGATTTTCGGATATTCAGGTTCTAAAGTGGACTTAAGGGGGTTAAACCTGCATTTAATTGAATAACAATATCTCCCGATTGGTTTCATTGGGGGATGTGATACACGGCATATAAACTCATCATTGAAAAGTAAGATGACACGTGTCGGAAGGTTTTTCGATGTGGTGTATATTATGAAGTGAAAGGGGTGAAAAGTGGGGATTGAAAGATTCCTAACGGAGCGTGTATCTCTTAAACGACATAGGGGAGGAGTTTGAAACTCAGCGGAAAAAATCAGCATAAAATGTAAATATGCGTTTGACCGTTTATTCATAAATCCAATTTAAGGGGCCCATGGAGAGAGGTGAAATTCTGGGGGGGGGGGGGTGAGGAAAGAATGTGTCCTAACTGATTGACTCACTCACTCACTCATCAAACTCAGGGGAAAAACTGCTTTAAAATAAGTAAATAGCTTTTCGACAGTACTTTTTGATCAATCAAATTGAAGGGGTTAATCGGGAGGGGTCAAATTCTGCAGAAAAAATGAAAGAAAATGTCCTGACTCATTCACTCACTCATCATTGCCCAGCCAAAAATATTGTAGTTGGAAACATGGCATTTCGGGGATATGTTCGTTGTATGTAAAAACCGTACAGTAAGGAAGGATTTTTGGATATTCAGGTTCTAAAGGGGTCTTAAGGGGGTTAAACCTGCATTTCATTGAATAACAATATCTCGCGAGTAGTTTCATTTGTGGATGTGATACTCGGCATATAAACTAATCATTAAAAACAAGATGTTCAGTAAAGAACATATAGCTTACTTTCTCCTAAATGCATGGGTATGTTATAACTCTTTGTCATTTTCAAGGAGTATGATTGAATGTTGGTTGTAGAAGCTTGTTGAAATACAACGTGCTATAGGGATATTAAACATGAATATGAGGTGCCCTTTGCTAGTGCTACCTCTGTACCAAATTTCGTTCAATTCGGTTTCACCGTGTTTGAATTGATAGGGGGAATCGATTTGCACACATACTTGGCCACCATCTGCAAACTATTGGGCTGATGTTCTTGCAGTTTGGTCAGAATATGTTTCCCAAATAAAGATATGGTGTTGCAAAATTTGGTAGAGACTAGATTATTAGGTTGGTCGTAATTACATTTTAGCTTTTAACATTTGGGTGGCCGCGATTACGTTTCCGTCAAGATAGCGGTGATATAAAACATGACACTGAGGTGCCCTTTGCTAGTGATACCTCTGTACCAAATTTCGTTCATTCGGTTCCTCCGTGTTCGAATTAATAGGGGGAATCAATTTTGACATAAAGATGGCCGCCATCCGCAAACTATTAGGCTAATGACCTATTATATTGGTCAAATGATGCTCCCTCCATAAAGGTATGTTGTTGCAAAGTTTGGTAGAGATCGGATGGTTATGTTAGTCGTAATTTGATTTAAGCGTTAAACATTTGTGTGGCCGCCATTACGTTTCTGTCAATATGGCGGCGAAATAAAACATGACACTGAGGTGCCCTTTGCTAGTGCTACCTCTGTACCAAATTTCATTCCATTCGGTTTCACCGTGTTTGAATTAATAGGGGGAATTGATTTTCGCACAAAGATGGCCGCCATCCTCAAACTATTCGGCTAATGACCTATTCATTTGGTCAAAGGATGCTTCCTCTAAAAGGGTATGTTGTTGCAAATTTTGGTAGAGATCGAATGATTAGCTTAATCGTAAGTTGATTTAAGCTTTGAACATTTGTGTGGCCGCCTTTACGTTTCCGTCAAATGGCGGCGATATAAAACATGACACTGAGGTGCCTTTTGTTAGTACTACCTCTGTACCAAATTTCGTTCCATTCGGTTGCACCGTGTTCGAATTAATAGGGGGAATCGATTTTCACACAAAGATGGCCGCCATCCGCAAACTATTACGCTGATGACCTATTAGATTGGTCAAAGGATGCTCCCTCCATAAAGGTATGTAGTTGCAACATTTGGTAAAGATCGGATGATTAGGTTAATCGTAATTTGATTTAAGCTTTGAACATTCGTGTGGCCGCCATTACGTTTCAGTCAAGATGGCGGCGATATAAAACCTGACACTGAGGTGCCCTTTGCTAGTGCTACCTCTGTACCAAATTTCGTTCCATTCGGTTCCACCGTGTTCGAATTAATAGGGGGAATCAATTTTGACATAAAGATGGCCGCCATACGCAAACTATTAGGCTAATAACCTATTAGATTGGTCAAAGGATGCTCCCTCCATAAAGGTATGTTGTTGCAAAATTTGGTAGAGATCGGATGGTTATGTTAGTCGTAATTTAACTTAAGCTTTGAACATCTGTGTGGCCACTATTACGTTTCTGTCAATATGGCGGCGATATAAAACATGACACTGAGATGCCCTTTGCTAATGCTACATCTGTACCAAATTTCGTTCCATTCGGATTCACCGTGTTTGAATTAATAGGGGGAATTGATTTTCACACAAAGATGGACGCCATCCGCAAACTATTACGCTAATGACCTATTTGTTTGGTCAAAGGATGCTTCCTCTATAAGGGTATGTTGTTGCAAAATTGGTAGAGATCGGATGATTAGGTCAATCGTAATTTGATTTAAGCTTTGAACATTTGTGTGGCCGCCATTACGTTTCCGTCAAGATGGCGGCGATATAAAACATGACACTGAGGTGTCCTTTGCTAGTGCTACCTTTGTACCAAATTTCGTTCAATTCGCATTCACCGTGTTCGAATTGATAGGGGGGGGGGAGTCAGACATTCAGAGTACACACACTCACACACACACAGACACACACAGACACTCACAGACTCACACACACACATACACACACACAGACAGACACACTTTTTTCGCCCTGTGTTGATCTCATAAGTCTACTTTCATTTTTTGCAAAAATCGAAAGTAGGCTAATAAGCAGACATTTGTCTAAGGGTTTTTCGGTGTGGTGTATTATTATGAGGTGAAAGGGGTGAAAAGTGGGGGTTGAAGGATTCCTAACGAAGCGTGTAGGCCTATCTCTTAAGCGACATAGGCGAGAAATTTGAAACTCAGCGAAAGAAAAATCAGCTTAAAAAGAAAGTAAATCGGTGTTCGACCGTTTTTTCGTAAATTAATTTAAGGGGCCAATGGGGTGGGGTGAAAATCTGGGGGGAAAATGGAGAGAAAGTGTCCTAACTGATTGACTCACTTACTCACTCATCAAACTCAAGGGGAAAACAGCTTTAAATAAGTAAATACTGTAGGTGTTCGACCGTTTGTTTCATAAATCCAATTTAAGGGGTTAATGGGGAGGGGTGAAATTATCAAAAATAAATGAAATAAAATGTCCTGACTGACTGACTCACTCATCATCGCCCAGCCAAAATTATTGAAGTTAGATGCATGAGATTTTGGGGATATGTTCTTTGTATGTCGAAAACGTCCACTAAGGAAAAAGTTTTGGATATTCAGGTTCTAAAGAGGTGTTAGGGGGGGGGGGGGTAAACGTGCATTTCAATGAATAACAATATCTCACGAGTGGTTTCATTTGGGGATGTGATACTTGGCATATATACTAATCATTAAAAATAAGCTGACACATATCTAATGGTTTTTCCATGTAGTGTATATTATGAGGTGAAAGGGATGAAGAGTGGGGGTTGAAAGATTCCTAATGGAGTGTGTATCTCTTAAACGACATAGGCGAGGAGTTAGAAAATCGGAGGAAATCAATCAGCTTGATAATAAATAAATAAATAAATAAATAAAATAAATAGATGTTCGACCGTTTTTTCATAAATGCAATTTAAGGGGCCTATGGGGAGGGGTGAAATTCTGAAAAAAAGAAGTGTCCACTATGGAAGGATTTTTGGAAGTTCACTCTCATCGACCAACCAAAACTATTAAAGTTAGAAGAATGATATTTTGGGGATATGTTTGTTGTGTTTCGAAAACGTCTACTAAGGAAAGATTTTTGGATATTCAGGTTCTGAAGGGGTGTTAACGGGGTTAAACCTGCATTTCATTGAATAACAATATAACACAACTATGACGCGAGCGAAGCGACGCTAAAAATGAGATGGTGTGTGTCTGTGTATTTATCACGCAAGTACCAGTGGTCCAATTTACATGAATTTTACATGGAAGTAGCTGATTTACCTGGTTAACGTATAGGTTACTTTTGAATTCAATACTTTGTACTATTTAAAGATGGCGACCATTTTAGTGACGTCACTACACCCTTTGGTTTCAAACTTTCATATTTTCATCATACTAATATTTAACAAGATGTTCAGCAAAGAACATATAGCCTACTTTCTCCTAAATGTATGGGTATCTTTATGACTCTTTGTCCTCATCCCTAACACAATCACCCCTACCACAATGTATTGTTTGTTTTCTTTTATATTGATAATAAGCCAGTAAGTGTCAAAATCAATATTATATACTTTATGATGATTGAATAACAAAACTACTAACTTATTGTAATGCATTCACGTCCGTTAATCTCTATATTAAGCCAGCCTGCAAAATTAAGAATCTTCCGCCCCAATCACAGTAGGTGGTGCTGCGACCTATCAGTGAATTAATCTTTATCTTGTACGCCTATGCACTGCCATCGTAATGTACTACGATGGCAGTGGCCTAAGGGTGTTGAATGAGTAGGCAGTTTAAAGTAGCCAAGAGGGAGGCGATCCAGCTGGCAGTGTTTAAAGGTATTCGGAGCGCGATCGTGGCTAATAGTTGAACTACCA
The DNA here is from genome assembly GCA_946902985.2 of Meconema thalassinum. Classification (NCBI taxonomy): domain Eukaryota; kingdom Metazoa; phylum Arthropoda; class Insecta; order Orthoptera; family Tettigoniidae; genus Meconema; species Meconema thalassinum. The sequence goes on along the minus strand of OX336390.1, from coordinate 154,263,470 downwards.
GTATTACAAAATTGCCATACTTCAGGAGGCCAGCTCAGGCATTTACACAGCGTTATGTTTGGAACAATATTACCCACATAACCCACAAGAGGACAGCACCGTACAGAGGCATTAAGAAGGCTGTGGTTGGGTAGTTCTTCTATTCTCCTTTTCCTAATGGCTTCTGTTTATGTGCGATGCTGGGACTGTGATTTTATTAATATACGAGTGTATACTTTATCCTCTCCTTTGAGCTAAATGACATTTTATTCAGTATCTGTGGAAAAAGCTCGTGCACATCATTTGTAAAAGAATTCAAGAAAAAAACACCTAACTATAGCAGTACTCGATCCCCAGTCAACTGCGTGTCAGACTAACATGCTAGCCCAGAGCTAACCATATCCATGACGTCAGATGTTCTTAACTGACATATTAGATACAAACTGTTGGCAAATAATGACTTTAAATAAACGTTTTCTTCACTGCAGTACATCTTCATTAAAGATCATTTCATACAAAGTTTATATTATTGTATCAGTACGGTATATCACATACAACATACTAAAACTACTGAAATATAAGACAGGCACATGAGGACAGCTGCCATCTTGTCGTGTGACACAAACGGCTCAGCTCTTTTAAGCCACTCATACTGTATAATATTATAATATTAAATTATAATAAATAACGGATCACGACCTTCAGGACAGCTTAAACCCCCCTAGGCTCGATAATCGGAATTGGTGGGTCTTAAGCTATTTATTAAAATGGTTGCATAATTCACACGGCCACCATCCTGAAATGGCATGGCCGATGACCTTGAATTTTGGGTGGAAGATGCGTCCTATATAAGGGTATGTTGTCACGGAATTTGGTAGAGATCGGATGATTAGTTTAGCCGTAATTTGATTTTACGTTTTGAACATTTGAGTGGCCGCCATTCTGTTTTGGTAAAGATGGCGGCGATATAAAGTATGACACTGAGGTGTCCTTTACTAGTGCTACCTCTGTACCAAATTTCGTTCAATTCGGTTTCACCGTGTTCGAATTGATAGGGGGGGACAGACATTCAGAGTACACACACTCACACACACAGACACACACACACACACACACAGACTCACACACACACATACACACACACACACACACACACAGACTCACACACACACATACACACACACAGACAGACACACTTTTTTCGCCCTGTGTTGAACTCATAAGTCTACTTTCATTTTTTGCAAAAATCGAAAGTAGGCTAAAAATGAGATGGTGTGTGTCTGTCTTTCTGTCTGTCTGTCTGTCTGTCTGTCTGTTACTCAATAACGCAAGAACCACTGGTCCGATTTAAATTAAATTTGCATGGATGTAGCTGATTTACCAGGTTTACATATGGGATACTTTTGATTTCGAAATTTTGTACTGTTAAAAAATGGCGACCATTTTAGTGACGTCACAACACCTTTTGGTTTCAAAATTTCATATTTCCATATCAAATAAAAAGAGAACGGTAGGAAATAGCAGACTTTTGATGGCACTATCGAGATTTGAAATTTAATTTCCTATCCGAAAGTTCCTTATCACTTTTCGTGTATCTGCAACGGTTAGCGAGTAAAAGCGACATTTGTGACGTCACTACACCCTCTGGTTTCAAAAGTTCATATTTCTATTTCAACTAAAAAGTGAACGCTAATAAATAGCAAACTTTTAATGGCAAACACGACCTTTACCATTTAATTTTCTATCCGAAAGGTCATTATCACTTTTCGTATATTTCCAACGGTTAGCGAGTAAAACCTAAATTTGTGCCATAAAACACGGTCAACACCGAGCGGTGCAGTATACCTCTCTCTCTATATAAATGAAAGTTTGTCTGTTTTTCTCTGAATTTCTACGGAAATTTGAGTTGTTTACGCGTTTCAGACTGTTTTATGATGGATGCGCGCGAAAATAATTTTTTGTCTGTCTGTCTGTTTGTTTGTTTGTTTGTTTGTTTGTTTTTCTGTGGACAAATTTGTTCCCTTATAACTCGAGAACGGCGGGGTGTACCAACGTAACATTTGGTACAGATATCCATCAGAGGCACAACACTTATCATTGATGTAACTCTTCTTCGTACCTCTCATAAAAGGGGGCCTACCCCCTTAAAATACATGCTGAAATAGGCGTAGAAGGACGAGACAAAGCTCATTTTCATCCCCTGAATGTGAGAGACAAAACTCGGGTCCCCGAAAACCACATTTTAAGGACCGAAGACCAACCGTTTTTGAGGTATTCCCAGAAAACTAATTTCATTTAATAAACTAATGAACGAATACAAGCCAGTAACCATGGCAACAGATTCTCAGAGGTCCATCTATTGCTGTAAGACGCAATGCAATTCCATTAATTACATTAGTGTGAAAGTTTGCAAACGGCTAGAAGGTTATCAGGGAGCCAAATTAAGCCGTAAAATTCATCAATACGTATAATGCGCTTAAGGGGATCAAGGGGTACTCGAGAATTTTTTCACGCGATTTACTCCTGCGGGTGTGGTACGGCAGGTCTATTATATTCCTATCCCCATATTATTCATTCATTCATTCATTCATTTCGTATAGGCCATCTATGGATCGCGTAGTTCCAACTGTCTCCTACTGGCTTTGATGTTTGCCCGGTACGCCCGCATTCGTTCTTGGTGGACTTCCTTCCGTTCCTGGGTCCAAATCTTTCCCGTTTTCAGCTTCGGTTTTTCTTGGAAACCTTTGCAAGCTTGAAGTTTCCTTTTGAGTGGGGCGCGCTCCTGAATGTCTGTTGGTGTAAATCCCACTTCTTTCAGATCTTTATCCAGTTCTATGAACAAGGCCCATTTTGTTTTCCTCTCCTGAAAGTAAGTTATGTTGCGGTTGGTCAGTCTCGCTGGGCTCATTCGTTTCACATGCCCAAAACAAGATGTTCAGTAAAGAACATATGGCCTACTTTCTCCTAAATGCATGGGTATTGTTATAACTCATTGTCCTTTTCAAGGAGTATGATCGAATGTTGGTTGTAGTAGCTTGTTGAAATACAACGTGCTATAGGGATATTAAACATGAATATGAGGTGCCCTTTGCTAGTGCTACCTCTGTACCAAATTTCGTTCAATTCGGTTTCACCGTGTTTGAATTGATAGGGAGAATCGATTTTCACACATACTTGGCCACCATCTGCAAACTATTGGACTGATGTTCTTGCAGTTTGGTCAGAGTATGTTTCCCTCATAAAGATATGGTGTTGCAAAATTTGGTAGAGACTAGATTATTAGGTTGGTCGTAATTACATTTTAGCTTTTAACATTTGGGTGGCCGCGATTACGTTTCCGTCAAGATAGCGGTGATATAAAACATGACACTGAGGTGCCCTTTGCAAGTGCTACCTCTGTACCAAATTTCGTTCATTCGGTTCCACCGTGTTCGAATTAATAGGGGGAATCAATTTTGACATAAAGATGGCCGCCATCCGCAAACTATTAGGCTAATGACCTATTAGATTGGTCAAAGGATGCTCCCTCCATAAAGGTATGTTGTTGCAATGTTTGGTAGAGATCGGATGGTTATGTTAGTCGTAATTTAACTTAAGCTTTGAACATTTGTGTGGCCGCCATTACGTTTCTGTCAATATGGCGGCGATATAAAACATGACGCTGAGATGCCCTTTGCTAGTGCTACCTCTGTACCAAATTTCGTTCCATTCGGTTTCACCGTGTTTGAATTAATAGGGGGAATTGATTTTCACACAAAGATGGCCGCCATCCGCAAACTATTAGGCTAATGACCTATTCATTTGGTCAAAGGATGCTTCCTCTATAAGGGTATGTTGTTGCAAAATTTGGTAGAGATTGGATGATTAGGTTAATCGTAATTTGATTTAAGCTTTAACATTTGTGTGGCCGCCATTACGTTTCCGTCAAGATGGCGTTGATATAAAACATGACACTGAGGTGCCTTTTGTTAGTACTACGTCTGTACCAAATTTCGTTCCATTCGGTTGCACCGTGTTTGAATTAATAGGGGGAATCGATTTTCACACAAAGATGGCCGCCATCCGCAAACTATTATGCTGATGACCTATTAGTTTGGTCAAAGGATGCTCCCCCCATAAAGGTATGTTGTTGCAAAATTTGGTAGAGATCGGATGATTAGGTTAATCGTAATTTGATTTAAGCTTTGAACATTTGTGTGGCCGCCATTACGTTTCCGTCAAGACGGCGGCGATATAAAACATGACACTGAGGTGCCTTTTGTTAGTACTACCCCTGTACCAAATTTCGTTCCATTCGGTTGCACCGTGTTCGAATTAATAGGGGGAGTCGATTTTCACACAAAGATGGCCGCCATCCGCAAACTTTTACGCTGATGACCTATTAGATTGGTCAAAGGATGCTCCCTCCATAAAGGTATGTAATTGCAAAATTTGGTAGAGATCGGATGATTAGGTTAATCGTAATTTGATTTAAGCTTTGAACATTCGTGTGGCCGCCATTACGTTTCAGTCAAGATGGCGGCGATATAAAACATGACACTGATGTGCCCTTTGCTAGTGCTACCTCTGTACCAAACTTCGTTCCATTCGGTTCCACCGTGTTCGAATTAATAGGGGAATCAATTTTTACATAAAGATGGCCGCCATCCGCAAACTATTAGGCTAATAACCTATTAGATTGGCCAAAGGATGCTCCCTCCATAAAGGTATGTTGTTGCAAAGTTTGGTAGAGATCGGATGGTTATGTTAGTCGTAATTTAACTTAAGCTTTGAACATTTGTGTGGCCGCCATTACGTTTCTGTCAATATGGCGGCGATATAAAACATGACACTGAGATGCCCTTTGCTATTGCTACCTCTGAACCAAATTTCGTTCCATTCGGTTTCACCGTGTTTGAATTAATAGGGGGAATTGATTTTCACACAAAGATGGCCGCCATCCGCAAACTATTAGGCTAATGACCTATTCATTTGGTCAAAGGATGCTTCTTCTATAAGGGTATGTTGTTGCAAAATTTGGTAGAGATCGTATGATTAGGTTAATCGTAATTTGATTTAAGCTTTGAACATTTGTGTGGCCGCCATTACGTTTCCGTCAAGATGGCGGCGATATAAAACATGACACTGAGGTGCCTTTTGTTAGTACTACCTCTGAACCAAATTTCGTTCCATTCGGTTGCACCGTGTTCGAATTAATATGGGGAATCGATTTTCGCACAAAGATGGCCGCCATCCGCAATCTATTACGCTGATGACCTATTAGTTTGGTCAAAGGATGCTCCCCCCATAGAGGTATGTTGTTGCAAAATTTGGTAGAGATCGGATGATTAGGTTAGACGTAATTTGATTTAAGCTTTGAACATTTGTGTGGCCGCCATTACGTTTCCGTCAAGATGGCGGCGATATAAAACATGGCACTGAGGTGCCTCTTGTTAGTACTAACTCTCTACCAAATTTCGTTACATTCGGTTGCACCGTGTTCGAATTAAAAGGGGGAATCGATTTTCACACAAAGATGGCCGCCATCCGCAAACTATTACATTGATGACCTATTGGTTTGGTCAAAGGATGCTCCCCCCATAATGGTATGTTGTTGCAAAATTTGGTAGAGATCGGATGATTAGGTTAGTCGTAATTAGATTTAAGCTTTGAACATTTGTGTGGCCGCCATTACGTTTCCGTCAAGATGGCGGCGATATAAAACATGACACTGAGGTGTCCTTTGCTTGTGCTACCTTTGTACCAAATTTCGTTCAATTCGCATTCACCGTGTTCGAATTGATAGGGGGGGACAGACATTCAGAGTACACACACTCACACACACACACACAGACTCACACACACACATACACACACACAGACTCACACACACACATACACACACACAGACAGACACACTTTTTTCGCCCTGTGTTGATCTCATAAGTCTACTTTCATTTTTTGCAAAAATCGAAAGTAGGCTAAAAAATGGTATCCTTCTCTTCCGGATGACGTTACTTATCTTCCCCACATGGGTATATAGTTCATGGTTATGCCGTCTTCTGTATTCCCCATTGTCTTTGATGGAACCCAATATCTTTCTCAAAATTTTCCTTTCTTTGGCCTCCAGTTTCTCGACCAAGCCTTGTTTGTTCATCGTGAGGCATTCAGAAGCATGCAAGACCTCCGGACGGATGACACTGCAAATGTTTTAGTTTTGCGTTGAAGGATATTGACCTTTTCTTATAGATGTCCTTAGTTAAATGGTAGGCCATTTCCAGTTTGCTCATGCGTGATGTGAATGCTTCTTTCTCTGATAATATCCCTTCCATGACCTGTCCTGAAAAGAAAAGGACATGGCCATTGGCTGCATTATTAATAAAATAAATAGGTGTTATAATTTCTCCCTATATTATATTATTATTAGTATTATATTATGGCGTACAACGACGAGACAAATCCCCTCGGTGCCAGAAACAAAACTCGGGGGCCCTAAAGGGTCCTCGAAAACTACATTATAAGGCTCTAAATCCAACAGTTCCTGAAATATTCCCAGAAAACTAATTTAATTTAATTTAACAAACTAATGAAGGAATGCAAATCGGTAACCATGAGAACATTATCTCAAGGGGTGGCATACAACTTTCCTTCTATTTCTGTAAGAAGCAATGTCACTCCATTTATTACATTTCTGTGAAAGTTTGCAAATGGCAATGAGGTTATCACGGAACTAACGTAGACTGTATAATTCATCAATGCAATTAAGAGGGTCAAGGGGTAACCTAGAACTCTTTCATGCAATTTTCACGTTCGACATATAGTACAGAAAGTCTATTATATCTCCAAACAGCAACATTATTTTCAAAAATTCCTGAATTGAACCAGCATTTTTTGCGGCTTTTAGGAATTTCGGCAATTTGAGGCTAAAGAACCGGAATTTTCATGCACCACAAGCCTTTATAATTTATGAAAGGGGTCTTCCTGTGTATGGGCACCTAGCACAACGTAGAGGGTCAGTTTTTATGTGACGTGTATTGCGTTTCGTCTACAAGGCTTTCAATTCTATTTCACGTCAGGAAGTACACGTTAGGTGAGTTTAGTCTGAGAGCACATTTTAACTTTTTGTTGTTGTCGACAAACGGGTTCATCGTAAGGATGATTTTGTTTGATACTGTGAGGTAGATATACCCATATTTGGATATCTGGGTAATATGTTGTAGACAATAGAATTGTCTGTCTGTCTTTCTGTGTATCTGTATGTACGCCTATACCTCGTGTTCGGATGCTTGGTGCATCGTAAAATTAGGTATGGTAACCATGAGAGTCAATGCACCAATCATTCATAAAACTCTTCACTGTACTGTGGATATAGAGAAAAACTTCTCAATACATGCTAAAATAGGCGAAATATAAAAATTATCCTAGAAGGACGACCAAAGCATATGTTGCGCTTCTCAATGTGAGACGCTAAATTCGGGAATCTATAAAGGGTCTCCGAAAACTACATTTTAAGTGCCTTAAATTAACAGTGTGTGTGATATTCCCAGAAAAGTAACTTCGTTTTGACAAACTTGAAGGAATGACAAACCGCTAACCATTGCAACAGTAGCTCAATTGATAATTTCTGGTGTTAACAACGAACACCGTTCGAAGAACGGGTACTTCTGCTAGTTTCAAATAAAAAGAAAAGCTAAGAAATAGCAAACTTTTGATGGCATATACGAGGTTTAAGATTGCATTTTCTATCCGAAATGTATCTCGAACGGTTAGCGAGTAAAACCTAAATTTGTGCTATAAAACACGGTCAACGCCGAGCGGTGTTGTTGGACAAAATGTTCCATCCTTAATCTCCCTCTGCGCAGCACTCCGCTTATCCCCTGTCTTAACTGTCACCTTCACATTTTAATTTATTTATGACGCGGAGCGAAGCACGGGTGCTTCAGCTAGTCTTATATAAGACAAGATGTTCAGTAAAGAACATATAACCTACTTTCTCCTAAATGTATGAGTATAGTTATAACTCGTTGTTATTATCAAAGAGTATAATAGAACTATTCTTTGTTGAAGACCTTAGAAACGATTTACCTCTACCAAACGCCACAACCTAGATAAAAACTGCTACCATCATTGAAGAAAGAAAGAAAGATAAGAAGTATCTAAAGAATGTTATGGATCTGGAGACATAATCGACCGGACTGGCGGCGTGGCTCAGCGGTAACGTTCTCGCTTGCTGGACCGTATGTTTCAGGTTCGTATCCTGGCGCAGTCAGCTGGCATTTGAGGGTGCACAAATGCGAGGGAGCCGTGTTAGTAGATTTACTGGCACGTTAAAGATCCCCTTCGGGACAAAATTCTGGCACCCCGGCGTCTCTAAATGCAACAGTAGTTAAAAGGGACGTATTATTATTATTATTATTATTACATAATCGGCCTGACGCGGGCAACATCCAACTTTGAGTTGAGGCATGCCTTTACACGTCTGGCTGCGTATGACTTTCACAACCCTAAATGAATTAACAAATCTTTCCATGACCCTACAGAGACGTGTGTATACCAACTATGTGGATATTTTCGATTGCTATTTGGCTGAAATAAAAGTATTAACTAATATCCTGAACTAGCACCAACGGTAGAGTTCAGATACTATGTGAAATCGTTTTGTTCTTTACTTCAATTAACATTTTCAAATAACGCACAATAGGCTGTTACAAACCCTTTAAAATAAAAAGTAAAAATGTATCGTAGTATCATCTTGTCATTCCTCAAATTCGATGCGCATAGAATGCCAATGGTATAGTAATCAATGGAGCCCCACGTAAACTAGTCGTGTCATCTAGTGGTGAAATATCGAACAATATAATCCTAACAGAGCGAGTGCATTCTAGCGGCCAGAAGAAGAAACTTTTCAATAAAATCTGGAAGTTAATAAGTAGGTTGGCAGCTAGATGTCTCGAGTAAATCTGCTGGCGAATTATGTTTCAATTAAATATATATTATACACCATAATATGCACAATATAACGCTTAATTTTAAAACATCTGACCCATTACAAAACAATAAACATATAACATTTCAAGCAAAAAACATAGCTCTGATCGGGTTTGAACCATAGGCATATGAGCGATAGGCTAACGCTCTACCACTGAGCTAATTGTGTCAACGAATATCTTTCTATTTAAAATGACTTACATAGAACTTGTTAGCAAATAATGATTTATACTAAACGATTTCATCACTGGAGTATATTATTTATACATAAAGCATTTCATACAAAGTTTATTTATTTTGTATCAGTACGCTATATTGCATGCAATACTCAAATTAGTGAAATATAAGTCAGGCACAAGATATCCGCTGCCATCTTGTCTTATTACTGAATCGGCTCAGCTTTTTAAAATCACGTCTGCACTATAGTATTACAAAATAAACTTTTAATTTCGAACGTGCCTCTTCCTTTAGAACAGTTAAAACGATTCTCGGCTCGATAATCGGAACTGGTGGGTCCCATGATATGGATTATAAAGTTTGCATAATTCGCACGGCCGCCATCCTGAAATGGTATGGCGGACGACCTTGTAGTTTGGTCACAAGACGCATCCTATACGAAGGTATGTTGTTACCAAATTTGGTAGAGATCGGATGATTTGGTTAGTCGTTATTTGATTTTACGTTTTGAGCGTTTGAGTGGCCGCCATTCAGTTTTAGTAAAGATGGCGGCGATATAAATCATGACACTGAGGTGTCCTTTGCTAGTGCTACCTTTGTACCAAATTTCGTTCAATTCGCATTCACCGTGTTCGAATTGATAGGGGGGGACAGACATTCAGAGTACACACACTCACACACACACAGACTCACACACACACATACACACACACACACACAGACTCACACACACACACATACACACACACACACACACACACACAGACAGACACACTTTTTTCGCCCTGTGTTGATCTCATAAGTCTATTTTCATTTTTTGCAAAAATCGAAAGTAGGCTAAAAAGTGAAAGTCTGTATGTATGTATGTGGGTGGGTTGGTTCCGTATACTAATCTACACCGTTCAACCAATCTCAACCAAATTTTGCATACACATAGTTTAGGACCCAGAAGGAACCGCTGCCTACATGAATTTTCGATAGACTTTCTCATTCTTCTGACTTCGGCCCTTTTGCACTCGAGCAAAGGCTAATAAATTCATAAAATATACTCATGAAGGAATGGCAAGGCAGATAGTTTCCATGGCAACATAGCTCAAGTCGAGACACGGCCGACTGGATGCCAGTTGCGCTCTTCACTACTTGTATAGAAAATGAGGAGCTTTACTTGAAATCCCGTTAGTTACTCAACTGCTCACACAGCACTGTCAATCGAGTATAGCAAAACATAGACTTGACACTATCTACTAGATATTTGTCAAATACCACTCACTCACTCACTAACTCACACATACATCACGAAATCTCAGAAACCACCCAACGGATTGGAATGAAATTTGGTATGCTGCTTCCTCAGGGGCCGCAAACGCCCACTAAGAAAGTATTTTTGGATATTCAGGTTCTAAAGGGGTATTAAGTGGGTAGACCTGCATTTCATTGAATAGCAATATCTCCCGATTGGTTTCATTGGGGGATGTGATACTCGGCATATAAACTCATCATTAAAAAGTAGTTCCGTGAAGAACTATACAGCCTATTTTCATATATCCTACTTATGTTAATTGCCTCTAGCAACATACACAATTTCAGTTTGATTGCTGTAATAGATTCGTAGATAATGAGAACCGACTAAAATTTTCGGATGGTCGCCATGTTGGATTATATATATGTAGGTCCTAGAGTTATGTACTGTTACATGCAGATTATTGTGTACGTGTAGTATTCAAACTAAAATCGCATAATTAGGACACAAGAAGTAACAAGGAGATTTTAAAATTTCGCACAGCTGCCATCTTGAGGTTATGGAAACAATTGAAATAAATTAGATGCCAGTGGATTACCATTCGTATAAGGATTTACTGTTCCAATTTTCACTACACTCGGATGGTTAAATTGCGAGAAACGTCCATGTGAATTTTTTTATTTCGCGTCGCCTCCATGTTGGATTTGTGAACACCAAGTTATTTAAAGTCCTATAGGTGAACGTAAGTTCATAGCCCCTATGAACATTAAGAAATTCAGTTTGATTGCTATAATAGATTCGTAGATATTCAGAGCCGAATAAATATTTTGGATGGTCGCCATGTTGAATTGTTAAATGTATAGGCCATAGAGTCATGTACCATTAAAGGAAAAATATTGCGTAGGTTCAATATTCAAACTTTCAATTCGATCGCATGAGTACATCACAAGAAATAAAAACTTAATTTTAAAATTCGCACATCCGCCATCTTGAGGTAATGTAAACAATTGAACTAAATTAGATACCAGTGCATTACAATGTGTATAAATATTTCCTGTACCAGATTTCAGTGCGTTTGGAACGTTAAATCGCGAGAAAGGTCTATTTAAAATTTTCAAATTCGCTTGGCTGCCATGTTCGTTTTGTAGTTAACCGGTTTCTGAAAGTCTTATAGATTAACTTCCGTAGTGCCCTTGATCTCCGTAAAAGATTTCAGGGAGATACCGCTAATAGTTTCACAGATATGGAATGCCGGTGAAATATTTCGCACATCCGCCATCTTGTGGTTATGTAAACAATTGATCGAAGTTAGATGTCGGTGCATTACAATGTATATAAACATATACTGTACCAAGTTTCATTGCGTTTGGTTGGTTAAATCGCGAGAAACGTCTATTTAAAAGTCGCAAATTCGCTTGGCCGCCATGTTCGTTTTGTTGTTACCAGATTTTCAACGGTCATATAAGTGAACTTATAGTTGTTCCCTTTATCACAATACAAAATGTCAGGGTAATATCTGTAATGGTTTCGGAGATATTGAATGCTGGTGAAATATTTCGCACAGCTGCCATGTTGGATTGGTGAGCCGTAACAAAATTTGAAGGGCATGGTCGGGGTCGCAGGGAATAGTGCTATGAACTTACCGAGTTTCATTGAAATCGCTCCAGCCGTTTAGATTTTATTAGGGGGACACACACACACGAATCACACACACACACGCACACACACACGGACAAAAGGTGATCTCATAAGCCTATCTTTTCAAAATTGAAAATAGGTTAAAATAAGAAGACACGTGTCTGAGGGTTTTTCGATGTGGTGTATATTATGAGGTGAAAGGGGTGAACAGTGGGGGTGGAATGATTCCTAACGGAGCCTGTATCGCTTTAACGACATAGGCGAGGAGTTTGAAACTCAGAGGAAACAAGATGTTCAGTAAAGAACATATAGCCTACTTTCTCCTAAATGCATGGGTATTGTTATAACTCTTTGTCCTTTTCAAGGAGTATGATTGAATGTTGGTTGTAGTAGCTAGTTGAAATACAACGTGCTATAGGGATATTAAACATGAATATGAGGTGCCCTTTGCTAGTGCTACCTCTGTACCAAATTTCGTTCAATTCGGTTTCACCGTGTTTGAATTGATATGGGGAATCGATTTGCACACATACTTGGCCACCATCTGCAAACTATTGGGCTGATGTTCTTGCGGTTTGGTCTGAATATGTTTCCCACATAAAGATATGGTGTTGCAAAATTTGGTAGAGACTAGATTATTTGGTTGGTCGTAATTACATTTTAGCTTTTAACATTTGGGTGGCCGCGATTACGTTTCCGTCAAGATAGCGGTGATATAAAACATGACATTGAGGAAACGAAATTTGGTACAGAGGTAGCACTAGCAAAGGGCACCTCAGTGTCATGTTTTATATCGCCGCCATCTTGACTGAAACGTAATGGCGGCCACACGAATGTTCAAAGCTTAAATTGAATTACGATTAACCTAATCATCCGATCTCTACCAAATTTTGCAACTACATAACCCTATGGAGGGAGCATCCTTTGACCAATCTAATAGGTCATTCGCCTAATAGTTTGCGGATGGCGGTCATCTTTGTGTCAAAATCGATTACCCCTATTAATTCAAACACGGTGAAACCGAAGGGAACGAAATTTGGTGCAGAGATAGCACTAGCTAAGGGCATCTCAGTGTCATAATTTATATCTCCGCCATATTGACAGAAACGTAATGGCGGCCACACAAATGTTTAAAGCTTAAATCAAATTACGACTAACATAACCATCCGATCTCTACCAAACTTTCCAGCAACATACCTTTATGGAGGGAGCATCCTTTGACCAATCTAATAGGCCATTAGCCTAATAGTTTGCGGATGGCGGCCATATTTATGTCAAAATTGATTCCCCCTATTAAATCGAACACGGAGGAACCGAATGAACGAAATTTTGTACAGAGGTAGCACTAGCAAGGGGCACCTCAGTGTCATGTTTTATATCGCCGCCATCTTGACGGGAACGTAATGGCGGCCACACAAATGTTCAAAGCTTAAATCAAATTACGATTAGCCCAATCATCCGATCTCTAGTAATTGTAGCAACAACCTACCTTTATGGAGGGAGCATCCTTTGACCAAACTAATAGGTCATCTGCCTAATATTTTGCGAATGGCGGCCATCTTTGTGTGAAAATCGATTCCCCTTATCAATTCGAACACGGTGAAACCGAATGGAACGAAATTTGGTACAGAGGTAGGACTAGCAAAGGGCACTTCAGTGTCATGTTTTATATCACCACTATATTGACGGAAACGTAATCGCGGCCACCCAAATGTTAAAAGCTAAAATGTAATTACGACCAACCTAATAATCTTGTCTCTACCAAATTTTGCAACACCATATCTTTATGTGGGAAACATATTCTGACCAAACTGCAAGAACATCAGCCCAATAGTTTGCAGATGGTGGCCAAGTATGTGTGCTAATCGTTCCCCTATCAATTCAAACACGGTGAAACCGAATTGAACGAAATTTGGTACACAGGTAGCACTAGCAAAGGGCACCTCATATTCATGTTTAATATCCGTATAGCACGTTGTATTTCAACAAGCTACTACAATCAACATTCAATCATACTCTTTGAAAAGGACGAAGAGTTATAACAATACCCATTCATTTAGGAGAAAGTAGGCTATATGTTCTTTACTGAACATCTTGTTTCATAAATCCAATTTAAGGGGCCCATGGGGAGGGGTGAAATTCTGTGGAAACAAAACAGGGAAGAAAGTGTCCTAACCGATTGACTCACTCGCTCATCATTCACAGGGGGAAAAACTGCTTAAAAATAAGTAAATATGTGTTCGACAGTTTTTTTTTGATAAATCAAATTTAATGGGTTCATCGGGAGGGGTGAAATTCTGAAGAAAGAATATATGAAAGGAAATGTCCTGACTCACTCACTGACTCATCTTCGCCCAGCCAAAAATATTGAAGTTAGAAACATGGCATTTTCGGGATATGTTCGTTGTATGTCAAAACCATACACTAAGGGAGGATTGTTGAATATTCAGGTTCTAATGGGGTCTTCAGGGGGCTAAACCTGCATTTCATTGAATAACAATATCTCACGAGTTGGTTCATTTGTGGATGTGATACTCGGCATATAAACTGATCATTAAGAATAAGCAGACATGTGTCTAAGGGTTTCTCGATGTGGTGTATTATTATGAGGTGAAAGGGGTGAAAAGTGGGGGTTGAAGGATTCTTAACGAAGCGTGTAGGCCTATCTCTTAAACGACACAGGCGAGGAATTTGAAACTCAGTGAAAAAAAATCAGCTTAAAAAATAAGTAAATCGGTGTTCCACCTTTTTTTCATAAATTAATTTAAGGGGCCAATGGGGTGGGGTGAAATTCTGGGGGATAAAAAGGAGAGAAAGTGTCCTAACTGACTGACTAACTTACTCACTCATCAAACTCAGGGGAAAAAGACAGCTTAAAAAATAAGTTAATAGGTGTTCAAGCGTTTCTTCATCAATCCAATTTAAGGGGCCCATGGGGAGGGGTGAAATTCTGGTAAAAATAATTGAAAGAAAAATGTCCTGTCTGACTCACTCACTCATCACGCCCATCGAAAACTATTAAAGTTAGAAACATGAAATTTTGTGAATATGTTCGCTGTATGTCGAAAACGTCAACTAAGGAATGATTTTAGTTTCTTCGGGTTTTAAAGAGGTGTTAAGGGGGTAAACGTGCATTTCATTGAATTACGATATCTCATGAGTTTTTTCTTTGGGGATGTGATATTCGGTATATAAACTAATCATTAAAATAATCAGACATATGTCTATGGGTTTATCGATGTGGTGTACTGTATATTATGAGGTGAAAGGGGTGAAATTTGGGGGTTGAGGGATTCTTAACGGAGCGTGTATTTCTTAAACGACATAGGCGAGAAGTTGGAAATCGGCGGGAAAAAAACAGCTTAAAATATAAGTAAATAGTTGTTCGACCGTTTTTTCATAAATCCAATTTAAGTGGCCCTTGGAGAGGGGTGATATTCTGGGGGGAAAAATGGAAAGAAAGTGTCCTAACTCACTCACTCATCAAACTCAGGGGGGAAGAACAGCTCAGAAATAAGTAAATAGGTGTTCGACCGTTTTCTTTTTCATAAATCCAATTTAAGGGGTTGGTGAGTGGGGTGAAATTCTGAAAAATAATTGAAAGAAAATGTCCTCACTTACTCACTCACTCATCATCGCCCAGCCAAAATTATTGAAGTTAGAAACATGAAATTTTGGGGCTATGATCGTTGTATGTCGAAAACGTCCACTAAGGAAGGAATTTTGGATATTTAGGTTCTAAAGGGGTGTTAAGGGGGTAGACTTGCATTTAAATTAATAACAATATCTCCCGATTGGTTTCCTTTGAGATGGGATACTCGGCATATAAACTCATCATTAAGAATAAGAAGATACATGTCTGAGGGTTTTTCGATGTGGTGTATATTATGAGGTGTATGTGTGAAAAGTGAGTGTTGAAGGCTTCTTAACGGAGCAAGTATTTCTTAAAAGACAGAGGCAAAAAGAATGAATCTCAGGGAGAAAAATCAGCTTGAAAAAGTAGTAAATAGGTGTTCGATCGTTTTTTCATAAATTCTGGGGAAAGAAGTCCACTAAGGAAGTATTTTTGGATATTCACTCATCATCCCCCAGCAATCCTATTTCAGTTAGAAACTTGAAATTTTGGGGATATGTTCGTTGTATGTCGAAAAAGTCCACTAAGGATGGATTTTTGGATATTCATGTTCTGAAGGGGTGTTAAGGGGGTTAAACTTGCATTTCATTGAATAAAAATATCTCGCGAGTTGTTTCATTTGTGGATGTGATATTCGGCATATAACCTAATCATTCAAATTAAGCAGACATATGTCTAAGGGTTTATCGATATGGTGTATATTATGAAGTGAAAGGGAAGAAAATTGGGGTTGAAGGATTCTTAACGGAGCATGTACTGTATCTCTTATTCAAATTAGGCGATAAGTTTGAAATACAGCGGAAAAAAGCAGCTTAAAAATAATTAAGTAGGTTATCGACCATTTCTTCATAAATCCAATTTAAGGGGCCCATGGGGAGGGGTGAAATTCGGGAAAAAACAGGAAAGAAAGTGTCCTAACTGATTGACTCACTTACTCACTCATCAAACTCAGGGGGAAAAAGAGCTTCAAATAAGTAAATAGGTGTTCGACCATTTTTTCATAAATCCAATTTAAGGGGTTCATGGGGAGGGGTGAAATTCTCAAAAATAAATAAAAGAAAATGTCCTGACTGACTCAATCACTCATCATCGCCCAGCCAAAATTATTGAAGTTAGAAACATGAAATTTTGGGGATATGTTCGTTGTATGTCGAAAACGTCCACTAAGGAAAGAGTTTTGGATATTCAGGTTCTAAACAGGTGTTAAGAGGGTAAACGTGCATCTCATTGAATAACAATATCTCACGAGTGGTTTCATTTGGGGATATGATACTTGGCATATATACATATCATTAAAAATAAGCTGACACATGTCTAATGGTTTTTCGATATGGTGTATATTATGAGGTGAAAGGGATGAAAAGTGGGGGTTGAAAGATTCCTAACGGAGCGCATATCTCTTAAACGACATAGGCGAGGAGTTTGATTTTCTCCGAGTTTCAATCAGCTTAAAAATAAATAAATGAATAAATAATTAAAATAAGTAGGTGTTCGACCGTTTTTTTTTTTCATAAATCCAATTTAAGGGGCCTATGGGGAGGGGTGAAATTCTGGAAGAAAAACGTCCACTTAGGAAGGATTTTTGAATGTTCACTCTCATCGACCACTAATAACTATTAAAGTTAGAAGAAGGGGATATGTTTGTTGTGTGCCGAAAACGTCTACTAAGGAGGGATTTTTGGATATTCAGGTTCTAAAGGGGTGTTAACGGGGTTAAACCTGCATTTCATTGAATAACAATATGACACGACTATGACGCGAGCGAAGCGAGGCTAAAACTGAGATGGTGTGTGTCTGTGTATTACTCAATCACGCTAGAATTTTACATGGAAGTAACTGATTTACCTGGTTAACATATAGGCTACTTTTGATGTCAATACTTTGCACTAGTGACGTCACTACACCCTTTGGTTTCAAACTTTCATATTTCCATTTCAAATAAAAAGTGAACGCTAAGAAATAGAAAACTTTTTATGGCATATACGAGGCTTAAAATTAAATTTTCTATCCGAAGGGTATCTCGAACGGTTAGCGAGTAAAACCTAAATTTGTGCTATAAAACACGGTCAACGCCGAACGGTATAGTTGGACAAAATGTTCCATCCTTAATCTCCTTCTGCGCAGCACCTCGCCTATCCCCTATTTTAACTGTAACCTTCACATTTTAATTTATTTATGACGCGGAGCGAAGCACGGGTACTTCAGCTAGTAATATATATCTATATATCTATCTATATAAAAATGAACTGCTGTTCGTTAGTCTCGCTGAAACTCGAGAACGGCTGGACCGATTTGGCTAATTTTGGTCTTGAATTATTTGTGGAAATCCAGAGAAGGTTTAAAAGGTGAATACATATGAAAGTTGTAGCGCACGAGTAGATTCAGCAAATGAGTGACGGCACGCGAATCGCTTAAACAAAGTCCCGTATGCGTTCATATACCATTCATCCGATTGCTATGCAACTTTGGTTGTATTGTTGTGCACACTCCAGGAAAGGTTTCAGACTTAGTAAATCCTTTTTACAATAGGTAGCGCACGAGTAGATTCAACAAATGAGTAACGGCGCGCGTATCGTTTAAAAAATGCCAAATGCGTTCATATACCATTCATGCGATTGCAATGAAATTTGGAGAAATGCTGTTTCCACTACCGCAAAGATTTCTGATTTAGTAAATCCATTTTACAATTGGTAGCGCACGAGTATATTCTTTTAAAGAGTGACAGCACAGTAATCGTTTCAACCAAGTCCCGTATGCGTTCATATACCATTCATTTCATTGCGATGAAACTTTGGAGAGCAGTTGAGCACGCTCCCATGATTTTTTGTGATAGTAAATTAATTTTACAATAGTTTAGAGGTGGTTAACGAAAAAAAAATTGGGAATCCAAAAGCACTTCTACAAACAAAGTTACAACGTCAGCTGTACCCGATTTGGCTAGTTTTGGTCTTGAATTATTTGTGGAAGTCCAGAGAAGGTTTAAAGGGTGAATAAATATAAAAGTTGTTAACTATATTTCAGGTTATTTTTATGTAGATTGATATGTTGTAGTCAGATAGTGAAATCCGTCATTTCATGAAGATCCTAGGCACTTCATGAAAAGCCGGCATATGATGTAAAATGGGATAGTTACACAATCTGACGCGTTTCTTCATGAAGTGACGAACTGCCTTAGGCAGATGGTGTAAGAAATCATTTTTCATTATCTGCCGAGGCACTTCATGAAGATACGGCATTTTTTGATTCGGCTCTTCATGAAATGACTGACGCGACGAAGTCGTACATAAATTCCTTTAATTGTTCTATTCCAAGAAATAAATTAATGCTAATTTACTATGGAATTCGAAATCAATTTCCACGTACAACCTAAAATCTAATCCTGGAACACTGGGTAAGTTTTTCTCCTGTTTTTTCTTTTGTGTAAGTTTATATTTTTTTCCATTTGTAGACCTGCATTAATCCTTTTCTAATCAGAATTAAATGACTGCCACAGTGGAGTCGTACATTAATTTTTCTGTGTAATACACGAATTATTCCGAGAAATAAATTGATGCTCGTTTATTATGATGTTTATAATTAATTCCCACGTAACACTGAAACCCTAATCGTGGAATACTAGGTACACTTTTCTCCCTCTGTCTTCTTTTTGTAGAAGCTTATATTTTTCGCAATTTGTGCAATATACTTTTTCTTTATGTATATTTTCATAATTTATTTTGTGGTTTGGCTTTATTTCCTAAAACGTGAACCCTTTCTTTTTATTTATTTCTCTCTCTCTCTCTCTTCCTCATTGATGTATTTTGTATTTTTGAACTTAATATGTCTGATGACCTTATCAGACAACATATTGTACATCCTAATATACTGGGCTGATGACCTTATCAGACAACATACTGTACACCCTAATATACTGGGCTGATAACCTTATCAGACAACATACTGTGCACCCTAATATACTGGGTTGATGACCTTATCAGACAACATACTGTACACCCTAATGTACTGGGCTGATGACGTTATCAGACAACATACACCTAGTATACTGGTGACTAAGATGTACCTAGCCCGTTTTTACAATAATAAAACTACTACAACACTATATTAAAATGTGTAGACTGAAAAAATGAAAATACAGAAACCCTCCCGAAATCACTTTCTGGGCGAGGCCCTGATTTCTTCATTGCGGTAAGACTTCAGAAACACGAAATAAGCTAACTATTGTGTAGGCTATGTCCAAAAATGTTCTAATAATGGCATTAATATAAACATTGCATTGTTCTATTGACATCCCGCCTTTCAACTAACCCCATGTACAGTAATAGAAAGTGTAATATTTCGTCTGGACATATGCCGTTCATTCTCAGACTTGTGATGCTACTGGTATTTGCGTAAACACCCATTAATCATCTCTTAATCAGCCACCAGTATCATGTTCATCCAAATGAGACGAATAGAGCATTTTTAAATGATTAAAACAGGCAGGCTACAAGTGACATAACCTAAAATATACCAAAGACGTCTTTCTTACCTTATCCATTTCTTCTTGAGACCAAGGTTTTTTTATGAGGCTTTTCCTCATAATACTCATTAACTTTCTGAAGAAACAACAGCCTCTGTACTTCCACTGTATCTTCCATATCGTATATTGCCACTATTTATTCTTGGAAAGCACACTTATCTCACCACGAGGACAACGCTACCGCTTCTTCATGAAGTGACGGGCTTGACTTTCCGTCAGATAGTGTAAAAAAGAATTACACTATAGGACTGCTAAATTTAGTCATTTCATGAAACCACGCGTCAGATAGTGTAACTATCTCATTTTACATCATATGCCGGCTTTTCATGAAGTGCCTAGGATCTTCATGAAATGACGGATTTCACTATCTGCCTACGACAGATACATCTTAAGTTTTGTCACAAATTAAATTTCTGAACGCAACCATAATATTTGACATTTGACAATCAACTATATGTAGATTGATAAATCTTAAGTTTCGTCACAAATTAAATTTCTGAACGCAACCATAATATGTGACATTTGACAATCAACTAGAACTTTCTTTATTTCGGTGATCCTTTGTGATAGTGACATTTCAAGTTATGTGCTCTTTTTGTTGTTGTTGTTGTTGATCTTTTGTGATAGTGACATTTTACTGCTAAGTGCGCGAGAACTTTTCTCACTTTGATTAATTACAATTTACGATGCCGAGGAGAAGACGACCTGACTTAGGTCGTCGCAGTCAATCAAATGTGCGAAGAGTTACCTCACGTGCTATCCGCACTGATGACCAGAGAGAGACCGATCAAGTAAATAGTCGTATTGCTATGTCAGAATTGCGTTCTTTAGTGAGTGACAATGAAGTAGATGGGCTTAGAATGCAACGAGTTTGTGCACATCAAACACAACAACAGCGAGCACGACATAATGAAATTGAGCCATTCCGCAGACGCAGTGCTCCTGTGATTCTGGAACGAGCTGCATTCCACTATGATCCGGCAATAGATTATTGTACCGACAAATCGGTAACAATTGGGGAAATGACAGTAATTTGTAAATATTGTAAGGCGTTAAAATTCAGTGGTGAATCTACTGGATTATGTTGTGCTTGAGGCAAAGTAAAATTGCCACAATTGGTCCCTCCACCAGATCCTTTACGCTCTTTAGTTTCTGGGATTGGGAATGATTCTAAGCACTTCTTGTCCAACATTCAGAAATATAACAGCTGTTTCCAGATGACATCGTTTGGCGTTACACATATTATACAGGACAATTTCATGCCCACTTTCAAGGTATTATACCATAATATTTTTTTATAATATTCAAGTTTGTATTAAACTATATATATCGGAAATAATTATTGGACAAACCTTTATAAATAACTGATACAAGGACAAATTTATCACTTACTGGGGGTGCTGTTACCACTACCAGAGGCACATCATCAATTTTTACAAATTTATTTCATGGGAAATTCAGATGCGGAAGTTGATAAGCGTTGTGCTCACAATCCAACAGTGAAGAGAACCATTGTCCAAGAATTACAAATGTTTCTTCATCAGAACAACAATTTAGTATACACGTTCAAAATAGCATTGGATCGGATGCCATCTGACAGCCCTAATATTGTCATTCGAGCTGACTAAACACCTGCCGGTGAACACACAAGGAGGTTTAATTCACCTACCATTGACGAAGTGGCTGTTATCATTGTGGGAGAAAATTTACAATCTAGAGATATTGTGCTTCATCGTCGCAATAATGATTTAAAACGTGTATCTGAAACACACAGGACTTATGATGCGTTACAATATCCTTTGATCTTCTGGCAGAGGGAAGATGGATACCATTTTAATATCAAAATGGTAAATCTAGTAATAGGTAACTAGATTGAACAAGATTAAATAATATTTTTAAATTCAATTCAACTGAGTAACAAATTAAAAATTTGTCATTTCATATTGCAGGTGCTGAAACCAACAAAAAAGTTAGTGCTATGAATTTATATTCATACAGACTCATGATCCGTGAAGGTGAAATAAATCATATTTTGATGTGTCGACGACTTTTTCATCAGTTTGCCGTTGACATGTATGCCAAAATTGAGACTGAACGATTGACATACATCCGTTTGAACCAACGACAGCTTCGATCAGAGGAATACATTCATCTCCGCGATGCTATGAATGCCGATGGCAATGTGAATAATGTGGGAAGAATGACAATTTTGCCAGCTACTTACATAGGAAGCCCGCGCCACATGCACGAATATGCTCAGGATGCTATGTCATATGTTAGGCATTATGGCCGCCCAGACTTATTTGTTACATTCACCTGTAACCCAAAATGGTCAGAAATCAAGAGGGAATTGCTACATAGCCAAACACCAGTTGATAGACATGATATCACTGCCAGAGTTTTTAAACAAAAATTAAAATCTCTCATGAATTTCATCATAAAGCATCGCGTGTATGGCCAAGTCCGTTGTTTGATGTACTCTGTAGAATGGTAAAAGCGTGGTCTGCCACATGCGCACATTTTAGTCTGGTTAGTGGACGAAATAACGCCAGATGAGTTTGATTCCATAATTTCAGCTGAAATTCCTGATGAAACAGTTGACCCAAAATTGCATGCAGTAGTTATCAAACACATGATACATGGACCTTGCGGAGTTTTCAGCTAAAATTCACCCTGTATGGTCGACGGCAAGTGTTCCAAGCGATACCCAAGAGACCTGATTTCTGAAACCATAACATGAAATGATGGATACCCATTGTATCGTCGGCGATCAGTTGCGGACAATGGGCGATCGGTAGTTGTGAAGGTAAGAGGACAAAATATTGATGTAGACAATCGTTGGATTGAGCCATACTCGCCAATATTGTCCAACGCTTTTGAGACTCACATCAATGTGGAATATTGTAACTCTGTGAAGTCGATAAAGTACATATGTAAATATGTTAACAAAGGTGGCGATATGGTCTTCTTCGCTGTAACCAATGCAAATGACGAAGTATCACAGTACCAGATGGGTCGCTATGTAAGTAGCAACGAAGCAAGTTGGCGTATCTTTTCATTTGCGATCCATGAAAGACACCCTACAGTAGTCCATTTGGCAGTCCATTTGGAAAATGGTCAACGAGTTTGTTTTAATCTAACGCCGCAGACAGAGTGGCACGTCCACCGTCGACAACATTAACAAGTTTCTTCATAGTCTGTCAAACTGATGATTTTGCTCGCACTTTGCTGTATGCTGACATGCCACGCTATTACACATGGAATGCATCATCGAAATCGTTTCAGCGTCGAAAGCAAGGAACACCAGTTGAAGGACATCCAAATGTATTTGATTCAGACGCTCTGGGTCGCATCTACACAGTACATCCAAATGTTCGTGGTCCGACATCGTTTAAACAACTGAGAACAGTTAATGGACAGCTGTGTGCGACTTACCGTGAGGCATGTCAACTATTACATTTACTCGAGAACGATTCGCACTGGGATGATACGCTCAAGGATTCCGTAATATCTTCATCGCCGCATCAAATTCGTACATTGTTTGCGATTATCATATCGACATGTTTACCCTCGAATCCAAAAGATTTGTGGGTTAAGTATAGAGTTGACTTGTCTGAGGATGTTTTTCATCGTGTGCGCCGTCAAACTTTGAATCCTACACTACAAATCTCCTCAGAAATTTACAATGAGACATTGATCATGATAGAAGATATGTGTTTATTGATGCCAAATAAAGTATTGTCGTGTTTGGGAATGACAGCACCCAATCGTCGTATGCACGATGCATTAGACCACGAGTTGCAAAGAGAACAACAGTACGACATTGAAGCATTGGCCGAAACAGTTCGTACAAATGTTCCACAATTAAATCAACAACAAAGAATTGCGTACGACACTTTGATAGAAGCTGTGAACAGTGGATCTGGTGGAATTTATTTCCTTGATGCTCCCGGAGGAACCGGAAAATCGTTCTTAATTTCATTGCTTTTGGCGAGGATCAGATCGCGAAATGATGTAGCTCTAGCGTTGGCTGGAATATCAGCGACTCTTCTAGAAGGCGGGCGAACTGCACATTCTGCATTGAAATTACCATTAAACATGCAAATCAACGAAACACCAATTTGCAACATCGCCAAAAAATAGCGCAATGGCCATGGTATGCAAATTGATTGTTTGGGATGAATGCACAATGGCCCATAAGAGGTCACTGGAGGCACTGGACAGAACGTTGAAAGATCTTCGTGACAACCAAAATATTTTTGGTGGGGCCATGATTCTGTTGTCTGGTGATTTTCGTCAGACGCTTTCAGTTATTACCCGATCAACTGTTGCTGATGAACTAAACCCATGCCTAAAATCAACGAATTTGTGGCGGTACGTAAAGACACTCCAATTAACAACTAACATGCGAGTATTTTTGCAACAAGGTGAAACTGCAAATGTGTTTGCGAAGCAGTTGTTATACATTGGAAATAATAAAGTCGCAGTGGACACTTCGACCGGATTCATCACATTACCCACAGATTTCTGTCACATCACAGACTCAAAAGATGAGCTTATTCAGCGTGTTTTCCCAGATAAAGCGCAACAGTTCAATAACCATAATTGTCTGGGTGAACGAGCAATATTGGCGGCGAAAAATAAAGATGTCGAGGATCTCAATGCGACCATTCAGAATTTTCTTCCGGGACAGTTGGTTTCCTTCAAATCAGTCGACACCGTTATGAACCAGGATGACGTAGTCAACTATCCCACGGAGTTTTTAAATTCACTGGAATTGCCTGGATTACCACCTCACAATTTACAGTTAAAAGTAGGATCAGTTGTAATCATGCTGCGTAACATTAACCAACCTCGACTGTGCAATGGAACAGGACTGGCTTTGAAAAAGGTGATGAATAACGTCATTGAGGCAACAATCATAAAAGGAAAATACAAAGGAGAGGATGTCTTGATCCCGCGTATACCGATGATTCCAACGGATTTATCATTCGATTTTAAAAGTTTACAATTTCCAGTACGTCTGGCCTTTGCGATGACCATAAATAAATCGCAAGGCCAGTCGTTGGAAGTTTGTGGAATCAACTTGGAGTTTCCCTGTTCCGCGCATGGAAGCGTGTTCGCGCGTTGGAAAACCGTCATGTTGGTTTATTTACGCACCACAAAACAAAACAAAAAATACAGTTTATCAGAAAGCTTTAAATTGATTAACAGACTGTATCATAACTGTGTGTCTGCCAATATCAAATTGAAACCTTATAAATAGCCAGTATTTCAGGAAAACTCTGTTTTGTAAGTAAGCAACATCATGTGTAATTAATCGAAAATAATAAAAAAAACTTCTTTCATACCGAGCATTTTTTAAAATTAATTATGGATTACTTTTGTTTGTTTTAAGTTTATTTTATACAAAATTTTAAGTCTTTTATTTATCGACTGAGGCAGTACGAAGTCTGCCGGGTCAGTTAGTATATATATATATTTTTATTCGTTACGGCCAACTATGAGCCAGGTTTGACAGTTTTTACAGTTTTTTTTTCTTCACTTTGCCAATATCTCTTCATTCCCTCTCCCAATTCCTTCTTCTGTTCCTCCGTGTAAGATCTTCCTTTCCTCACTGACAACTCCCCTGTCTCCTGGAAACCTGTAAACTCCTTAACCAGTCGTCTAAATTGCTCCCTGTGCATTATGTCTTCTTCTTTAACCCCCATCCGATCCAAGTCCAATCTCACTTCCCGAAACCATTTCGGCTCCGTCTTCATCTTCCTGAAGAATTCAAAAATCCTCTTCTTCAATCCGGTACTGTTCATCCTCTCCAAGTGTCCATAAAACTGTATTCTCCTTTTTCTCATTTACATATAATGATAAAATATTAAATTTAATTATAGTCGACGCTTTTTTCTTTTTGAAAATGTCCAGATAGGCTTTGCCTACCTTAATATAATAATAAAAACAAGATGTTCAGTAAAGAACATATAGCCTACTTTCTCCTAAATGCATGGGTATTGTTATAACTCTTTGTCCTTTTCAAGGAGTATAATTGAATGTTGGTTGTAGTAACTTGTTGAAATACAACGTGCTATAGGGATATTAAACATAATATGAGGTGCCCTTTGCTAGTGCTACCTCTGTAAAAAAAATTCATTCAATTCGGTTTCACCGTGTTTGAATTGATATGGGGAATGGATTTCCACACATACATGGCCGCTATTTGCAAACTATTGGGCTGATGACCTTGTAGTCAGTCATAAGATGCTTTCCACAAAAAAGCATGTTGTTGCAAAATCTGGTAGAGATCAAATTATTAGGATGGTCGTACTTTGATTTCAGCTTTTAACATTTGGGTGGCCGTCGTTCCGTTTCCGTCAAGATGGCGGCGATATAAAACATGACACTGAGGTGCCTTTTGCTAGTGCTACCTCTGTACCAAATTTCGTTCAATTCGGTTTCACCGTGTTTGAATTGATAGGGGGAATCGATCTGCACACATACTTGGCCACCATCTGCAAACTATTGGGCTGATGATCTAGGAGTTTGGTCAGAATATGCTTCCCACATAAAGATTTGTTGTTGCAAAATTTGGTAGAGACTAGTTTATTAGGTTGGTCGTAATTACATTTTAGCTTTTAACATTTGGGTGGCCGCGATTACGTTTCCGTCAAGATGACGGTGATATAAAACATGACACTGAGGTGCCCTTTGCTAGTGCTACCTTTGTAACAAATTTCGTTCCATTCGGTTTCACCCTGTTCGAATTGATAGGGGGAATCGATTTTCACACAAAGATGGCCGCCATCCACAAAATATTAGACTAATGACCTATCAGTTTGGTCAAAGGATGCTCCCTCCATAAAGGTATGTTGTTGCAAAATTTGGTAGTGATCGGATGATTAGGTTAGTCGTAATTTGATTTAAGCTTTTAACATTTGTGTGACCGCCATTACGTTTCCGTCAAGATGGCGGCGATATTAAACATGACACTGAGGTGTCCTTTGCTAGTGCTACCTCTGTACCAAATTTCGTTCCATTCGGTTTCACCGTGTTCGAATCAATAGGGGAATCGATTTTGACACAAAGATGGCCGCCATCCGCAAACTATTAGCCTAATGACCTATTAGATTGGTCAAAGGATGCTCCCTCTATAAAGGTATGTTGTTGCAAAATTTGGTAGAGATCGGATGATTAGGTTAGTCGTAATATGATTTAAGCTTTGCATATTTGTTGGCCGCCATTACGTTTCTGTCAAGATGGCAGCAATATAAAACATGACACTGAGGTGCCCTTTGCTAGTGCTACCTCTGTACCAAATTTTGTTCCATTCGCTTCCACCATGTTCGAATTAATAGGGGGAATCGATTTCCACACAAAGATGGCAGCCATCCACAAACTATCAGGCTGATTACCTATTAGTTTGGTCAAAAGATGCTTCCTCCATAAAGGTATGTTGTTGCAAAATTTGGTAGTGATCGAATGATTAGGTTAGTCGTAATTTGATTTAAGCTTTGAACATTTGTGTGGCCGCCATTTCGTTTCCGTCAAGATGGCGACGATATAAAACATGACACTGAGGTATCCTTTGCTAGTGCTACCTTTGTACCAAATTTCGTTCAATTCGCGTTCACCGTGTTCGAATTGATAGGGGGGGGGGGACAGACATTCAGAGTACACACACTTACACACACACACACACACACACACACACAGACTCACACACACACATACACAGCCAGACACACTTTTTTTCGCCCTGTGTTGATCTCATAAGTCTACTTTCATTTTTTGCAAAAATCGAAAGTAGGCTAATAATATCGTATGGCGTTGGGTGCCAGGTGCAAGCGTTGTTAACTGACGCCCATAGGGTAGCTTGCATGTCGAATTTTGTTGCTCCTTGGAGCGCTATGATAGTCAAGGAGTTTAGATATATAAACTCCTTGACACTATAGCACTTTCTAGTAGAGAAAAGAGGAACTTTGTGTTGGCGGAAAATCCCGAGAGTAATTTTGACATTATGAACACGGCCTACTGAATTCAAATGGGTTCTTTAACATGCCAAAAACGTATGACATGCTCACCATGAAGAGCCGCGATTGCCCCTGATGGTAAATTAAAGGGACAAAACATTGAGGTTATCTTCTCCTTAAAACACTATTTTTATTGTACTCTTTTCAATTTTTGATGACCACGCCTAAATAAGAAAACAGCCTAGGGAGGCGTGACCAATCACACGGAAATAAAGGGCGTCGTCAGATACGCGGTATTACAAGTTCAGTGACGATAGAAGTTTCGAGAGTTGAACTCTTGGCGTGCGAGTGTACTAACGAGCCACTACGCCGAGTCTTGCTGAATCATGGCGTCTGATTGTTGCTGTCACACAAAGGCGCCTGTAGCACGTGACCAGGCGTCTCGCGACATTACTCAGCTGTTTCATTACACTGGCTATTGTTGCAACAGCATGTGACGCTCGACATCACGGCCTTGTTAGCATTTCCTGACAGCTTTCACATGATAACAAATGAATGTGCACATCCAACAAAAGAGAACCTACGAAATAATACACATCAAGAATGGAGCATTCATAAACTTACTTCAGAAGTTGTCACTTTTCCCATCTCAAAGGAAACAAGTTATCAAAGGACACGTATTAATTCAAATTCAGAGCATTAATAATAATAATAATAATAATAATAATAATAATAACCAGTTAAGTTAACTTCCACGTGACTGGACTTCTGCCTTGATTCATCCCCTGCATAAGAAAGGTGACAAAACGGACGTTAACAACTACCGCGGCATTTCCCTCCTACTGATAACTTACAAAATTATTTCAAAAGCTCTGCAGATTAGGGCAGAACAACAACTTGATCCACAATTAGGAGAGTACCAAGGAGGGTTCAGAAAGAGCGCTCATGTGCCGAACAAATTATGAATCTGAAATCCATCCTTTTCTATCTGAAGCAAAGGAACAAGAAATTTGTGGTAACCTTCGTCGACTTCAAGAAGGCCTATGATTCGATTGATAGAGTAGCACTTAATCAAATTCTAAAGGAATTTGGATTGGATAATCAAACCAGGGCAATCATTCAACAGACCTTAGCTAACACAACCTCCAGAGTCAAGTTCAAAGGAGAAATTTCAGACTCTTTCGAAATTAAGACAGGAGTTAGGCAGGGAGATGGGCTTTCACGCCTGCTCTTCAACTGTGCACTTGAAAAAGTCATCCGCGAGTGGCGCAAAGAAATGAACGATGGGGTCCAAAATGGAGTACGACTGGGTTACAAGAACATGAACCTTTCTATTGATTGCCTAGCTTTTGCAGATGATCTTGCAATTTTCTCCGACTCTTTAGACATGGCCTCAAAACAAATTAACCAGCTGCAGGTACAGGCAACAATAGTTGGTCTTCAGATCTCTTTGGAGAAAACACACTTCATAACTAACATCAAGCCAGCACCAAGGGAGCTAAAAGTAAACCAGGGGAAAATCAAACGGACAGATAAGTTTAAATATCTTGGCGAGTGGGTAGAACCCAACGTATGTGAGAAAGAAACCTTCACTTCGCGCATGAACAAAATGGAAATGGCGTACCAACTCACCAAGGGCGTTTACAAAAAAAAGTCAATATCCCTGAACGCAAAAATTAGGCACTATTGCACTGTCATACGACCAGAGGCTCTGTACGCATCGGAATGCCTCACCATGAACAAGAAAGGCCTGGTAGAAAAATTGGAGATCAAGGAAAGAAAGATCTTGGGGAAAATTCTTGGCCCGATTAAAGACAACGGTGAATATAGACGACGGCATAACTATGAGCTGTATATTCATGTCCAGAAGATCTCTGATGTAATGAGGAAAAGGAGGATTGCATTTTATGGCCACTTGCTTAGAATGAAACCCACACGATTGACGAACCGGATCTTTAACTATTTTAAAAATAAGAAGACTAAGCCAGCCTGGTTCGAAGAGGTGGAAAGTGACCTGCAAGAGATGGAAATTACCTGTGAGGATATTCAAGAACGCAATCCCCTCAGGAAGAAACTACACGACCACCAGGGTTTTCAAGAAAAACCGAAGTTGAAGACGGGAAAGATGTGGACGGCAGAAAGAAAAGAACAACACCGGCAGCGTATGAAGGAACACTGGGCAAAGATCAAAGCCCAGAGAAACCAGTTGAAATAACGTGAGTCCTTAGTTGGCCGATACGATTAAAGAAGAATAATAAATAATCAACCTACAATTTCCAAGTGGCCAATATGATTGGACACAACATAAGTTATTTTTCTTTCTT
Source organism: Meconema thalassinum (assembly GCA_946902985.2). Taxonomy (NCBI): domain Eukaryota; kingdom Metazoa; phylum Arthropoda; class Insecta; order Orthoptera; family Tettigoniidae; genus Meconema; species Meconema thalassinum. The sequence continues at coordinate 154,233,031 of OX336390.1, read as the reverse complement.
TTGCTTACTGGAGAAATAACATGTTAAAAATTGGGGCAGATGACCTCGTAGCTCCGACCCTTAAAACAGCAATAACCAACATATTATAAATTTAGGACCATGACGAAAACTTTCCATGCATTCACTGCCATTCAGTAAAGCTCCAATGTTTCTTGTCTCTCCAGGGAAAACATTAATATACGTCATTCCACTACCTTGAAATGTAGGGGCAGATGACCTCATAGTTCCGCCCCTTAAAATAACAATAACTATCTAAATTACTACCTTGAAACGTCTAAGTTGATTTAAAGGAGTAGTTCAGTTAACTGCCAGTTGGTTGCTTTTGGGATCATTGCGCATTTTCAAGAAAGCCAAACAAATGAATCACACATACAAAGTAAATTCTGGACAAGTTACGGTCAAGTGCAGTACATGCCCGAATCAACGAACTAAACTAGTGGACCACCAAAAACGTTTATTGTGTACATGAAACTAGTGTTAAAAATGACGTATAACATTCAGTGTTATATTATGTTTAGTAGACCAGCGAGTGAAATTACAATTATTAACATCTATGGACTCTACAACTATACATAAACATTCAATGTAATAACATTCCAACATTATTATTATTTAGCGTATGCCATCATAAAAATGCAAAGAAACACAATCACAAATTAAATATACACTATGTACAGTAGGTTACAGTCTTAACTTCAAGCTCTCAATATGGTCTATGCAAGGCGGATTCAGATTTTGGAAGTCTTTTGAATTGCCCTGATATGCACTCAGGGGGCACTGTTCCACAATGTGATGGACTGTTTGTTTTGGGATACCACAGCTACATTCCGGGGAGGAAAGTTTGCCCCATTTGTGGAGGGAGTCACCGCACTTGCCATGGCCTGTCCTGATGCGATTGAGAGTTGTCCAGGTACTGCGGGGTAGATGAAATCCTGTTGGTGTTCTTGTGATGCAGGGAAAGTTCCGATACTCAGGTGGAGCTGTGGATGTCCATTCTTGCATCCAGTCCTGCTGTAGGTTGAAATTATCAACCAGGTTTCTGGCGGTCCTAACTGGTGGATTTCTGGAACGGAGCCTGCTGATCATGGCGTTGGGGATGTCTCCATGGATTGGCAGATTGGCATTTCTAGACAACTTCTGGTACTCTTGCAACAGGGCATTCTTTCTCCGTAAGTGTGGTGGAGGAATATGGCTAAGAACTGGCAGCCAAGAAGTGGGGGTAGATTTTATGGTTCCTGATACAATGCGCAAAGTATGGTTAGCTGCGAGTCAACCAGTTTTGTATGACAGCTGTTCAGCCAGACTGGAGAGCAATATTCTGCAGCTGAGAAGACAAGGGCAAGAGCTGAAGTTCTTAAGGTTGAAGCTGAAGAACCCCAGGTGGTACCACACAGTTTATGGAGGATGTTGTTCCGGGTCTGGAGTTTGGCTGTTGACCTCTTCAGGTGTTCCTTGAAGGACAGAGTTCTGTCAAGGGTTCCCCCAGGTATTTTGGGTATCTGTTGTGGTGAAGTCTAGTGTCCTGGAATTTAACATTAAGTTCACGGTGGGCCAGTTTGTTGTTGAGGTGGAAACATGTGACTTCAGTTTTACTCAAACTTGGCCTAAGTCTCCATTTATGAAAATACTGATCTAAGATGTTGAGGTCAGCTGTCAACGTATCTTCGGTATTCTCCATAAATTTGTCCTGCACTGCAAATGCCCAGTCGTCTGCGTACCCAAATGGTGTGGAGGTTGTTTTCGGCAAATCTGATATATATAAGTTGAACAGCAGAGGTGCTAGTACCGATCCTTGAGGAAGACCGTTATTAAGAGTTCTTTCCTTACTGGTCTTGTTTCCCATAATTACACGGAACCTTCTGTCTGTAAGCATGTTTTCAATGAGCTTGGCAATTTTCTTGCAGGGTGTTATTCGAAGTAGTTTGCAGATGAGTCCTTGCCTCCATACTGTGTCGTATGCTGCAGTTAGGTCCACAAACACAACTGAAGTCTTTAGTTGTTTTTGGAATCCAGCTTCGATGTGTGTAGTCAGAGAGAGAACCTGGTCTGTGCAACTTCGGTTTGGGCGAAAGCCCGCTTGTTCGATGGGTAGATGGTGAAGAACTACTGAGCCGATTCTGTTGTAGAGAAGCCTCTACATCACAATGAGAAAACCTAAAGGAAATGGTCCTTCTAAGGGCCCACTATGTAGAAACCTAGGACCTATGATCAGAATTCTTCAGCTCAACATAGAAGGAATAAGCAGAGCTAAGTGTGAACTCCTATCAAGAATAGCTCTCGATAAAAATATTGACTTGATTGTTATCCAGGAAACTCATGCAGCAGATGAAGATCAACTGCACTCTAGAGGAAAAATTCCTGGTTATGACCTCTTAGAAGCAACATTCCATCACGCATACGGGGTAGCCACATATGTAAGACATACTGTCGAAAACGCCTCTGTGCACTACAAGTACTGCTGAAAATATCCATTCTGTGATCACCAAAATAGGAGACGTCACGGTCACTAATGTGTACAAACCTCCAGCTGAGCAATGGCCCCCCTATGTTCTCCACCACCAACCGCATCGAGCCATCTACCTTGGCGATTTTAACAGCCACCATGAACAATGGAGATACACTTCTAGTGATGACAATGAAGAATCTTTGGTCTCATGGGCTGAGGAACACAACCTCCATCTTACTTTTGATGCTAAAGATCTATGCACTTTTAGATCAGCTGAATGGAGACGAGAGTCCAATCCCGATCTGTGTTATGTGTCTACCAACAACTGCACACCTCTGCCAGTTACACGGAAAGTTCTCTCCGACTTTCCCCACAGCCAGCATCGCCCAGTTGTAATAGAGATCGGAATAAAAGTCCCTATTGTGTCAACATTCCAACATATATCATCACGTTAAGAAGTCTCCACAGTTGATACAGCATAACCGTCGAATACCGAATCTTGTTCTATTTGACGAAAACAACAACCTGTTCAATTCAAGATATTAACTTAACAGGAGGTTGCATTACAAGCTTTTTATCTCATGCCTTTATCAAGACCAAATTATTTCAACCTACAACCAGATTGTGCACCTAGACACACTTTCAATTATCTAAAAATCTCCACGCATTCGAGACATTTATATATAGGCTACATATTATTTACATTACTTCAACATTTCCGAAATGTACTCATAGTCATTTAAACCATTGCATTTCCATAATTTCCAATTCAAAGCTAAAATTAACTTCATGAATTGTAACTGATCTGATTTTATTTTATTTTATTGTTAAGATATTCTTCCTGGGTTATTACTCGTAGTTTCAAATTTGTTCTAAAACATTTTGATCAAATTGTGTTACATTGCTCGCATTTGATTTAATGTGTTAAGTTCCGCACAGCTGAAGAAGGCAACAAAGTTGCCGAAACTGGTATTAGTGAATTAATTAATTTTCTTCTTAAGTATAAAATTTTTGATTATGGTGGATTAAATATATTTAAAACCATTTGGTACTTACTTTAATTTCATATCAATAAGTACACTTAAAACCAGATATCATTAATTTCTTATCTCTATGTACAGTATAACAATCGAAGATTACCATAGCAACCCGAATAAGATAGACGTTATTATGGAAAATCAGGAAACGTATTCAAGGGAACGAAAATCCAGTCCTACTGCCAAAAATTGGCATTGTAGTTAATAACAATTTTACACTTTTGCAGTGTCAATTTATGGTGTAAGACAGTGGAATAGTTTAGTGTAAATAGTTGATTTTAGAAGATTATTTTCATTTTAATTAAGATGTAGAACAGGATACAGTATTTGGCTTGACAAGCAAGAAAAGGGAACCGGATTTGCTAGTATAATTAAATTGTTAGAAAGATGCGTATAAATAAGTGAATAATTTTTCAGACTGATAGTATGACATTGGAGTTTGATTTAAAATCTTAATAGGTGAATAATATTGAATATTAGTGATAATAATAATAATAATAACTTATGAGAAAAAGAAGAATTTCATTTTATGGCCACATGACACGAATGAGCTGTGTGAGATTGACAAACAGGATCTTTACCTACTTTCTACAGAAGAAAACTAAGGAGGCTTGGTTCACTGAGGTAGGCAGAGATATAGAAGAAATGCGGATTTCATGAGACGATGTGCAGGAGCCTGTGTCACTTAATACGAAAGTGAAAGCTCGCCAGAGTTTCCTAGAGAACCCTAAGCTTAAAACAGGCATGAAGTGGACGGAAGACAGGAAGCAACAACATCAAAAATTCATGCGACAGTACTGGGCGAATATTAAAGCTCGACCCAGAAACCAGTAGAAATAGCGTGGATTTTAGTTGGCCAAACGCAACAATTATAATAGTAATTATTATTATTATTATTATTATTATTATTATAAAAGTGAATGCTGAAATTTATTAAAATATGAGTTAACAATTTTATTAAAGGGAATAATCTGGATGAACATTTGTGATATAAAATAGCTATGATAATAACAGTTGCCATAGAAAATTGTGGTAACTGATAGACTAAATTAAAAAGGCAATTGCAGATCATGATTTATTTATTTATTTTCCGTGTCCAAATCAAATTAGATTTTGCCAGTAAGTAGCAACAGTTATAGCATTAGCATTTGCAGCCAAAATATCGTCTTTTGAACATATGTCCTCCATCAAGGGGAAGATCAGCAGGAGTTCTGGATCTTGTAACATGCTGCAGTCACAGAACTCATCATTGTTGACGAGTATGTTCTATTTCTTGAGATTGTTCTTGCAACGTGAAACCCCCGTCCTCAGCCTGTTCAATGATTTCCAAATTCCATACGCAAGTTGTGACCAGGTGCCATTTGTTCTGATAGAGGAATAGTTGGGTCTGTGATCTTTGTCTTCCATATCTTCACACGGGCAGCTTCTTGTGAGCCTTCGAGGACTGTTACTCCCCTCAAAAAGCTGTTTCTGGACTTAAGTCTCTGTCGGGCTGGTTGTTGGCCGAAAAGTGGATGCCTTGAATCGGTTTCTTGCCGTTCCTTCTCAGATGCTGCTGCTACCAATCTTCGGACATGGAGAAATTTCTATAAAAGGGTAGATCTTCTGAAGTGGTGTTGGTCTAAGACACCCTGATACAATTCTCGAAGTCTCATTCAGAGCAATATCAACCTCTTTGGAATATGGAGAAGAAAGCCAAACTGGTGCTGCATATTCAGCTGTTGAGAAGCTCAGTCCAAGGGCTGAAGTTCTGAGAGGGGTGGGGTGAGCACCCCATGTCCTTCCTGTTAGGCATCTTAGTAAGATCATGATGAAAATGAAAATCCACAGCCTGCTTCCAGTCTCCGACCGGGTCAGGAATAGAATGAATGAAGCCCCCATCTAGCGGCGAGGATATGAACTGTGCCGGCTACCGAGGCATGACGCACTCCTCTGGAAGCAGGCTGTGGATTTTCAGTAAGATCATGATAATAATCATAATTAGTAATTTGATATTTTTAAGGAGCTAGATGATCATTTTGATAAGTATCGATCATTACTGAATTAAGCCATGAAGTATAAATATTGTTTTAGATCCCTTATTGGGGGGGTAGTTGGATCTAAAACGGAAGTGTTATTGTGTTAATTTATAAGGAGGTGCCTAAAAGGGGGTAGCTTCCCGTAGTCGGGTAAGCTGACCAGTGTAGAATGTTGTTTAGTGTTAGGATGCTAGGGGGCGCTCCAATAAAAAGACGTAGGTGTATTTCAGGGGATGGAAATTAGTGTACAGGTCAACGTGCTGGTCTTCCAGCTGGCTGGCTGGTTATATAACCGACGTGCACGCGTCAGCTATATAGCGGCACGCTGCCTCTGGTAGTCGGGCCGCTGCGTGAAGTGTGATGAAGCTTGCGCTAGCAACTATTTGGCTACTGTGTGTCACGTCTAATCGTGACGGGAATTAGGAAAGGAGTTAGGGCGTAAAGAGGCGTGTAAACAGTAATACAAGTGTAGTGTACTGACCAAGTATTTATTGGTCAGCAATATGGAATTATGAGTCCCTTTTAGGGGATGTAATAAATGTCACAATGTAAGTGTACAAACTTGTGTGTACAATTTGTGGGTAAAGGTTACAAAGTATAGGACTTCTGAACACTGCTGACTCACCTGATGATAACAGCGAAGGCCTCCGGCTGACACACTGTAAGACTGGTAATTGAGAGAGGGACTGCCCTCCTTAAGACCTCCCTCTATAGTCTTTGGTGCTGCTTCGTCGGCATTCCGATGGTATAGATGCCCCAGTTAATTATGTGTCGCTGTTTGTGGTAGTGATGCAAGTATTGGGCAAGCTTTCCTGACTGGTTAGCTGCCCTTGCGGTGTTAGAGATGTTGTTCTGGACTTACGAGATCTGCCAGTTAGGGGTGGTTTAAATAGATGACGGGGGGGATGGCCTCCAGGGGGTGCAGACCTCTGGGGGGCTGTACAATATGTGACAAAGGATAGTAAGGTCATCAGTACCTATATATGGATAAATACACATGAATGACTTTCTTATAGCTGTGAAGTGTGAAAAATGAGGCATGAGAGTGTGTAAAATATTTGGAAGGAGAGGTTGTAGGACTAGACCTAGTTGGGGGTATTGAAACCTATTTATCTATCTACTCTAAGTTCTTGGGGCGATGTATTCGCTACATAAACTAAACAAAAGGAAAGTAGCTTGACTAAAATTTATTTATTTTATTGACAACTTACACACTTGGTGGTAGTGGGATCCGGAACTAAAAGAGATGTTTGTGGCTCTGATATGAATGAGAAATTATTCTTAATAAACCACTCCCTGGGACTATGGCTATGTATGGAAATACTCCTTTTATAGATGAAACTTCAAAATGAACATAACTTTCTTGATTCCTTTCGCTTATTATCTAATTTTTGGCAACTCAATTCCTATCTCGCCATTCACATTAGTTCTCTTCGACTGTCCTCACAGTCCTCCAAATCTGAAATCCATCACGACAACATCTTCTTATCTCATTTCATATTTCAATGTCAACTATATTTACTCTGAGTAAACAATTAGAGTAGGTCTCTTTTCTTTTTATGACGATCTAGTTCTATAGTTCATAATATCACCACTACTACTAGTTCGAAGCAACAGCAGCCATCTTGCACGTCACCACTACAAAGTTCCAAAGCTGTATCAGCCATATTGCATATTACCGGTATTAAGTCTGTTTAGTTCCGCGTTTCACCACTACCAAAGAATATAGCGCATAGAGTAGATTGTCGTTGCACAACATTCAATCACGTTTGACTTTTATCGTGAAGAAACATAATACAGGAATACAAAACCAATGCGACGTAGTAAAGACGACAGAATCTCAAAATCTCTGATTTCTTTACGGATATATTCATAGTTGGTTATTGTCAAAAGAAAATCAGATTAGGCCACTATGTTTTGTCTCTGATATTAAGGCAGTCATTTTTAACCTCATGTTACCACTTTACTCACCACGCTGCTAACATATGCATTTTAAATGAAATGAAGTAGATGAAAAGTTTAAGAATACAATAATAACAATAATAGTAATATAGTGACACTGCGTCTACTGCAGACAGAACAATGCAATAGGTCACATTGCCTGTTGGCAATAGAAATGGAATATATGTGAAGAAATTAGGTTACAGAACAATCCTTGCTTTCCATTCATTTGGTCCTATACCATAGAATAAAAAGCAATCCTCTCGGACATGACATCCTAACCAAAATCCCACTTCCTATCTTCTACTAATATATACACAACAAAGAGGGCTACTAGGAGATGTACTTTCTCAGGTTAGAAATATTGTAAGTTCCTAGTATCCAGCCATCTTCGGTGAGCAGCTTGTACACGTAGGCTCCTAATCTTGGTGCAATTTTATGCGGTCCCTGGTACAGACGAAAAAGTTTACTCACAAATTTCTGGTCCTCTGACGAGATGTGAGGCACCCTCAAAAGCACAGGGTCACCTACCTCTATCCTATCTTTCACCCGCTTCCCTTGCTGCCTCTGCCGTTTTTCACTTGCCTTACATAAATATTCCCTAGCTAACCTTATACTTAAATCTCTGGTTACGGGCTCCCCAGTCGCCAAATATAAAATCCTAGCAAGTTCACTGACAGGCTTCCTGCCCAGCTGGACTTCTATGGGAGTGAAGCCCGTGCTTTCGTGGTTGGTAATATTGAGCCAACGCTCAATGTCTCCAAGAATCGAAAACCAAGCGTTATGTTGCTCACTTACATAATATGTCCTAAACATGCACCCTAGTTCTCTCATTACTCTCTCAGACATGTATCCTTGGGGAAACCTAATAAAGGAAAAAGTCCTCTCGGCACGCCGGAAGGCGGAGGTAGATTTCACCGGATCACTTGGGGATAGGCGAAAATAGGCAGAATATGCAGGTTTTCGTAGAAGGATCAGACCTCATTTATTGCGAGAAGGTATTTTATAATTGGAGCTTAATTAACTTTGTTTTTCGTCATTTTATGCTTAATTTAAACATTTTATTGCCTTATGGGAACGGTAACCTTCTTGTTATTTGGGGTCCATTTTTATACTTGTGGTCACACTGTCCTTATGCAAGGTTTCGACACTGATGTGTAACTATGTAACGGTCTGTTACTTCTTCACGCAAAATTATATCTCCCGCAGAGATTTTGTTTGGTTCCTCAATTTAGGGTCTGCGACAACGCGGTCATGTAACCCCGTGTACTTAGGGATGGCTGTATTAGTCTGTAATTCAGGTAAGGACTGCAGACGGTCAATTTCAAGCAGTAGTTCCTAATGTTGCTACCAGGTACTACCGTCAACGACACCTACCTGTGAACTTGGCTACTAGATGCCACCGCAGCCAGCAACTCGTAACGAACGTTGGAACTTCCCCTCCAAAGGAAAGCATACTGAGGGATTTTTAGCGCTCTTAGAAAATCCGACGACTTCGGCCGGCTTTGAACTCGCGACCTTCGGCATAGACATTCAGCATGCTTGCAACCAGTTACGTCGCCGAAGCCGCTTCACACTTAGTCAGATGGAATTCTGAATATGATCTCGTGCAAGTGCGTTATCTTGGCAACGTCTGATGGCTCATCCCTCATCAATTTAGTAGTGTTGCCATGGCAACCACTGATAACTCTTGGCATTTTCTTATAATTCCGAAATCATTTTTCTCATCCCTTGGCATAATGGTGGGTCATATCAAAAATTCTTTCAGACAAAATTTTAGGTAATTATTAGGGGAATATTGTCCATTTTGTACGGTTTTGATATTGTGCCTATTAAGAGAGATATGATTAATGTTTCCCGAAAAACCCACTTTTTCCCACCCCTTTGGTCAATGGTTGGTGCTATAAAAAAAACTCTTCAAACATAATTTTTTGGGCTTTATCCGACACATAGTATGAACGTTGAACGGATTCGATATTTCACATATTAAGAGAGTTATAGCAATATTTCACTTTTTCGAAAAAAGCCCCCATTTTCACCCCCTTCGACCGATTTAGCCCAGTAACAAACTCGACCGAGATTTTATAGGTATACATATTCGGTAAAATATTCAAAGTGATTGGTGCAAAATTACGGCAGTTATCGTGTCCACAAGAAACTGATATGCATGTATATATACAGTACACAATATTAACATACATAAATTATATATACACTTTTGAACTGACGGTGGTTTTGGGGTCTGGGGGATGTGAAACGCGAAGATATGTCGAAATTTTCCGGAAGTCGAAACATGGTAGCCTACCCATTGCAATAGTTAGCTTTCTAATGAAATCTACCTCTGGTAGGTTCCTCAGTTTAGGGGCTGCGACAACGCGGTCATCTAACCCCGTGTACTTTGGGTGAGTGTAGAATCTGTCTGATAAACGGTGTGAATTGTAATGGCTGTTGTAGTCTTAATTCAGGTAAGGACTGCAGACGGTCAATTTCAAGCAGTAGTTCCTAATGTTGCTACCAGGTACTACCGTCAACGACACCTAGCTGTGAACTTGGCTACTAGATGCCACCCCAACCAGCAACTCGCAACGAACAATGGAACTTCCCCTCCAAAGGAAAGCACACTGAGGGATTTTAGCTCTCTTAGAAAATCCGACGACTTCGGCCGGCTTTGAAACCGCGACCTTGGGCATAGACATTCTGCATGCTACCAGTTACGTCACCGAAGCCGCTTCCCACTTAGATGAAAATACTGAATCTGATCTCGTGCAAGTGCGTTGTCATGGCAACGTCTGATGGCTCATCCCTCATCAATTTAGTAGTGTTGCCATGGCAACCACTGATAGCTCTTGGCATTTTCTTATAATTCCGAAATCATTTTTCTCATCCCTTGGCATAATGGTGGGTCATATCAAAAATTCTTTCAGACAAAAGTTTTAGGTAATTATTGGGGGAATATTGTCCATTTCGTACGGTTTTGATATTGTGCCTATTAAGAGAGATATGATTAATGGTTCCCGAAAAACCCACTTTTTCCCACCCCTTTAGTCAATGGTTGGTGATATAAAAAAACTCTTCAAACATAAATTTTTGGGCTTTATCCGACACATAGTATGAACGATGAACGGATTCGATATTTCACATATTAAGAGAGTTATAGCAATATTTCACTTTTTCGAAAAAAGCCCCCAATTTTCACCCCCTTCTACCGATTTAGCCCAGTAACGAACTCGACCGAGATTTTATAGGTATACATATTCGGTAAAAAGTGATTGGTGAAAAATTACGGCAGTTATCGTGTCCACAAGAAACTGGTATATATATATATATATATATATATACTTTTGAACTGACTGTGGTTTTGGGGTCTGGGGTATTTGAAACGCGAAGATATGTCGAAATTTTCTTGAAGTCGAAACATGGTAGCCTACCCATTGCAATAGTTAGCTTTCTAATGAAATCTACCTCTGGTTGGTTCCTCAGTTTAGGGGCTGCGACAACGCGGTATCTAACCCCGTGTAGAATCTGTCTGATAAACGGTGTGAATTGTAATGGATGTATTAGTCTGTAATTCAGGTAAGGACTGCAGACGGTCAATTTCAAGCAGTAGTTCCTAATGTTGCTACCAGGTACTACCGTCAATGACACCTAGCTGTGAAGTTGGCTACTAGATGCCACCCCAACCAGCAACTCGTAACGAACGTTGGAACTTCCCCTCCAAAGGAAAGCATACTGAGGGATTTTAGCACTCTTAGAAAATCCGACGACTTCGGCCGGCTTTGAAACCGCGACCTTGGGCATAGACATTCTGCATGCTACCAGTTACGTCACCGAAGCCGCTTCCCACTTAGATGTCAAAGTCAACCCCTGGTACCATCCAGCCCATCACGGGCTAAGGCCGACCAAGCGACCGCTGCCCAGCCATTTGGCCTGCAGATATTGGGGTGACGCGTGATCAGCGCGTCGGGTCCCCTCGGCCGTTAATATTGGTATTCGTGATCGGGGTGCTGTCTCACTGTCAGACAGCTACTCAATTGTCCTCACGAGGCTGAGTGCACCCCGTTCCAACCCTCACGTCAGTTTTAAAATCCCTGACGGAGCCGGGGATCGAACCCGGGGCCTCCGGGTGAGAGGCAGGCGCGCTACCCCCCAACACCACGGGGCCGGCTTAGTCAGATGGAAATACTGAATCTGATCTCGTGCAAGTGCGTTGTCATGGCAACGGCTCATCCCTCATCAATTTAGTAGTGTTGCCATGGCAACCTCTGATAGCTCTTGGCATTTTCTTATAATTCCGAAATCATTTTTCTCATCCCTTGGCATAATGGTGGGTCATATCAAAAATTCTTTCAGACAAAAGTTTTAGGTAATTATTAGGGGAATATTGTCCATTTTGAACGGTTTTGATATTGTGCCTATTAAGAGAGATATGATTAATGTTTCCCGAAAAACCCACTTTTTTCCACCCCTTTGGTCAATTGTAGGTGCTATCAAAAAACTTATTTGACATAAATTGTTGGCACTTATCCGACACATATTATGAACTTTGAATGGATTCGATATTTCACGTATTAAGAGAGTTATAGCGAAATTTCAATTTTTCGAAAAAAAGCCCCCCATTTTCACCCCCTTCGACCGATTTTGCCCATTAACAAACACGGCTGAGATTTTATAGGTATACATATTATGTAAAAAATTCAAAGTGATTGGTGCAAAATTACGGCAGTTATCGTGTCCACATGAAACTGATATACATATATATATATATATATATATATATATATATATATATACATACATACATAAATTATATATAAACTTTTGAACTGACGGTGGTTTTGGGGTCTGGGGGATGTGAAACACGAAGATATGTTGAAATTTTCCGGAAGTCGAAACATGGGACCCATTGCAATAGTTAGCTTTCTAATGAAATCTACCTAATACGTACACTGAATTCTCAGCTCACTCAACTTAGTTTTCCAGAACTTTGAGGTGAAGTGAGAACCGTGGAAATGCATTCTCTGAGAGAAATAAGAGATGTAAAATGCAGAGAATTTATGGACATTAATGATAGAGATTGACACAACAAGGTAGAGTACAATGAGGAAGTGGTCTAGGAAGGTAGGTCATTGGTGTTATACCTGCCTACAATTTGAGTATCACAGCATTCATTTCTACAGTTAGTAGTGTTCAATCCCATAATAATAAGTTACATATTTGCTTATGGTTGTCAGGAAAGTTTAGTTGTGGATATTGTATTGTTCAATAAAACTAGTAATAATAATGAGATTAATAATAATAATGATGATAATTATAATAAAAATGTTAATAAGTAATGAAGTTCATTGCAGGACCTGTACTTAGAAAGTTATGTTGTCGTGTTAAATTGTTGTCATAATTGCAATATTGTGGACTTATATTTTCAAGGATAAAATTGTGTTTGAATTACCCGTCATTGGGTTAACTAGGAGGCATTGACCCTATCTTCTAGGATATACAAATTCATGACATGGAGTACGTAATTTAGTTGAACTTCTGTTTCCATGGTATCTTACAAGCAATGCTGTTTACATAAACTTGATATTCTAGAGGGGAAATGAAAAGTAATTGGTTTAAATAAAAGAGTTGAAAGATGTGTGTATTATTTCCATGATGTAGTAACAAATCTCAGTTCCAGTTCATTTCCAATGTATTATACACTGGTCAAAAATAGTTTTGCATATTGCAAGCTTATGTATTTGTGGAACAAATATAATACATGTGCTTTATCCGATAACTGATTTATTTATTTATTTAGCGTGTGGCATTACACATGACACATAATAATAATACTAATTATTATTATTATTACAGCCTCCGTGGCTTAGACGGCAGCACGCCGGCCTCTCACCGCTGGGTCCGTGGTTCAAATCCCGGTCACTCCATGTGAGATCTGTGCTGGACAAAACGGAGGCAGACAGGTTTTTCTCCGGGTACTCCGGTTTTCCCTGTCAACATTTCATTCCAGCAACACTCTCCTCTATCATTTCATTTCATCTGTCATTCATTTAATCATTGCCCCAGAGGAGTGCGTCAGGCCTCGGCAGCCGGCACATTTCATATCCTCGCCGCTAGATGGGGGCTTCATTCATTCCATTCCTGACCCGGTCGGAGACTGGAAGCAGGCTGTGGATTTTCATTTCATTATTATTATTATAAGTACATACAAGCACAGATATCAACCCTATTACGACCTTATGTCCAGTCTATTTATCCAGTCCAGGCTCCATGGTGTAGCACTGAAATCGTCGTTAGGGTCAGCTAAGTACGCTCTTAGTTTTCAATCTTCGACAATGTGCCTGATGGTCTTTATCGATGTACCCCCATTTGTGCAGGTTGTATGCACCAACTCAATGTACGGAACAAACACACGTGTTATCTTAGAGTTAACACATGAGGCAATGTGCAAGAATGTAATGTCGACACACAGCAATGAAAATACGACATCATGCAATATGCAAAGCTTTTTTAAACCTGTATAGTTAAGTAGGATTAAGATTCATCTACTGATATTTATATAGTTAATTTATTTATGGTATGGCCTTTGAGGCCGGGAGTGTCCGAGGACATGTTCGGCTCGCCTGAGTCTGTAGCTGCTTCCAGCGGACACCCTTAGCGTGAGCTACAAGTTCCGTTCAATTTCAAATAGTTCCAACTTTCGCTACCAGATATCAATGATAGGCTACCTAGTGGTGAACTTTGATAGAGCCTTCCGACGAAATCGAACCTAACAATTTAGCTTCACTCAAGTTTAGTCGGTAGAAGGATCTTTTCCATGCCATAATTCTATGACATGGGACAGCCGGCTTTACATACCCTCCGAAGGAAGGCACACCGAAGGATTTTTGACGCTCATAAAAAATCTGACGACTTCGGCAGTTGGCAGCCCTGGTGACTGAATATATTGTTAGTTCCATCTCTTAGGGTACAGAATACAAAATTTGGTTGAAGTCCAATGGATAGCATGGACGTTACATGCAGTTAAACATTGGATCTAACAGCGCACGTAAAATCATATTGGCAACAATGGCACACATGTATTGGTCAGAAATAATCTGAAATAATATGATCTATTAATGTGTCAATTTTGAATGAAATCCATTAGTTAGTATAGAAGTTACATGCATTTTAAAATTGGACCTATCAGCAGGCTTAGAATCATGTTGGTAGCACTGACGTATATTAGTTAGTCCAAATTAATCTACCATAGAATGTCAGGTACTATACGTGCGCAAGGTTTAGAGCTGTTGGCTTGCATACTTTCTGATATTGATATTAGGGTAAAACATATAAACATCATTTATTAACAGTTGGGAGACAGTTGGGAGCCCTGAATTCCCTTCAGAATACGCATAGTCATATCTGTTATGGTACACATAGCACACACGAAATTTGGTTGAAATCCAAATGATAGTATAGAAGTTACATGTATTTAAAGTTGGACTTCTCAGCAGGCTTAGTATCATGTTGGTAGCACTGACGTATATAAGTTACTCCAAATTAATATAGAATGTCAGGTACTATACGTGTGCATAGTTTAAAGCTTTCGGCTTGCATTCTTTGTGATATATGGGTATTTAGATTTTTTTAAATGAGAGCATTTATTAACAGTTGGCACCCCTGGTGGCTCTTAAGACTACACTCAGTCATATGTGTTTATGTACACATAGCACATACAAAATTTGGTTGAAACCCAATTGATAGTGTAGAAGTTATATGCATTTAAAATTTGGACCTATCAGCAGGCTTATAATCATTTTAGCAACACTGCCAAGTATGGCCTCCTGGAAATTAAACTGCAATATTATTATCTATACGTGTGCCAATTTTGAAATAGCTTCCATTCATACCTTCCAAGATATCCAACATGGAGCTCAAATTTCAATTGTGATTTTTCAGCAGTTGGTAGCACTGACATCATTTTCAAATATGGCCGTGAGATATTCAGGTTTAGATCTTTACTCCTACAATATTTTGTTTCGATTGCTGCAGCCGTTTAGGAGTTGATAGGGGGGGGGGGGGACACACACACACACAGCCAGACAGACAGAAGGACAGACACCCAGACAGAAACACATTTGCCCGATGTCAGAAGTCTACTTTTTCCTCATTTTTGCAAAATGTGAAAAGCAGGCTAAAAACAGTTTGATTGCTGGAAAAGATTCTTAGATATTGAGAACCGTCAAAATATTTCGGATGCTCGCCATTTTGGATTGTTATATGTATAGGCCATAGAGTTATGTACCATTAAAGGAAAATTATTGCGTAGCTTCATTATTCAAACTTTCACTTCGATCGCATGATTACGACACAAGAATAAAAAATTAATTTTAAAATTTCGCACAGCCGCCATCTTCAGTTTATGTAAACAATTGAACTAAATTAGATGCCAGTGAATGACAATATGTATAATCAATTACTGTACCACATTTCAATGCGCTCATATGATTAAATCACGAGAAAAATGTATTAGAATGTGTCAACTTCGCTTGTCCGCCATGTTCGTTTCGTAGTTTACAGGTTTATGAACGTTACATAGATAAACTTGTAGCAGTGCTCTTTATCACCGTACAAAATTTCAGGTTGATATCATAAATAGTTTCGGAGATATTGGATGCCTGTGAAATATTTCGCACAGCCGCCATTTTGAGGTTATGTAAACAATTAAACGAAGTTAGATGTCGGTACATTACAATGTATATAAACATATACTGTGCCAAGTTTCATTGCGTTTGGTTGGTTAAATCGCGAGAAACGTCCATTTAAAAGTGGCAACTTTGCTTGGCCGCCATGTTGGTTTTGTAGTCACCAGGTTTTCAAAGGTCACATAAGTAAATTTCTAGTAGTTCCCTTTATCACCATACAAAATTATAGGGGGATATCGGTGATAGTTTCGGAGATATTGAATGCTGGTGAAATATTTCGCACAGCCGCCATGTTAGATTGGTGAGAAGTAACAAAATTTGAAGGGCACGGTCGGGGTCGCCCGTAATAGAGCTATGAACTTACCGAGTTTCATTGAAATCTCTCCAGCCGTTTAGATTTTATTAGGGGGGGGGGGGGGGACACACACACGAATCACACACACACATACGCACACACACACGGACAAAAGGTGATCTCATAAGCCTATTTTTTTTTTCAAAATTGAAAATAGACTAATAACCCCTGGCACTACAGCCCATGAAGGGCCTTGACCTACCAAGCGACCGCTGCCCAGCCATTTGGCCTGCAGATATTGGGGTGATGTGTGATCAGCGCATCGTGTCCCCTCGGCTGTCAACCTTGGTTTTCGTGATCGGGGCGCTGCCTCACTGTCAGACAGCTACTCAATTGTCCTCACGAGGCTGAGTGCACCCCGTTCCATCCCTCGCGTCAGTTTCTAAAATCCCTGACGGAGCCGGGAATCAAATCCGGGGCCTCCGTGAGAGAGGCTGGCACGCTACCCCAAAACCACGGGGTCGGCCACGAACATGGTTAGGTATAGGATAATTCATAGAATTTTCCTAACGGAAACGTATCTTCTCTAGAAGAAGTCTTCCAGTAAATGTGTTCATAAGTTTCAGCCCCATTTGATTTTTAGCCTACTTTTCACATTTTGCAAAAATGAGGAAAAAGTAGTCTTATGAGATCGGTCAAATGTGTGTCTGTCTGTCTGTCTGTCTGGCTGTGTGTGTGTCCCCCCCTATCAACTCCTAAACGGCTGCAGCAATCAAAACCAAATTTAGTATGAGTAAAGATGTGCACCGGAATAGCTCACGTCCATATTTGAAAATGATGTCAGTGCTACCAACTGCTGAAAAAACGCACTAGAAATTTGAGCTCCATGTTGGATATCCTGCAAGGTATGCATAGGAGCTATTCCAAAATTGGCACACATGTAGATAATACTATTTCAGTTTAATTTCCAGGAGGCCAACCATGACAGTGTTGCCAAAATAATTTTAAGCCTTCTGATAGGTCCAATATTTAAATGCATATAACTTCTACACTATCAACTGGATTTCAACCAAATTTTGTATGTAATATCTGTACATAAACAGATATGACTGAGCGTATTCTTAAGAGCCACCAGGGCTGCCAACTGTTAATAACTGCTCTCTCTATTTTTTTATCCAAATACCAATATATCAGAATGTGTGCAAGCCGACAGCTTTAAACTATGCACACGTATAGTACCTGACATGTTTGATTAATTTTTGAGTAACTTATATACGTCAGTTCTACCAACATGATTCTAAGGCTGCTGATAAGGCCAATTTTTAAATACATGTAACTTCTATACTATCAGTAGGATTTCATCCAAATTTCGCATGTGCTATGTGTAACATATCAGATATGACTATAAGTATTCTTCAGTGCAATCAGGGCTGCCAGCTGTTAATAAATGCTGTCTATATTTTTTACCCTAATATCAATATATCAGAAAGTATGCAAGTCAACAGCTCTATACTTTGCACACGTATAGCACCTGACATTCTAGATTAATTTGGAGTAATTAATACAAGGCAGTGCTGACAACATGATTATATGCCTGCTGATATGTCCAATTTTAAAATACATGTAACTTCTATACTAACAAATGGATTTCATCCAAAATTGGCACAACAAGATATCATAATATTTCAGATTATTTCTGACCAGCACACGCATGGTATTGTTGGAACATGCTTTTACGCGTGCTGATAGATCCAGTGTCTAACTGCAAGTAACGTCCATTGGACTTCAACCAAATTTTGTATTCTGTACCTTAAGAGATGGAACTAAGAATATATTCAGTCAGCAGGGCTGCCAACTGTAGTGCTCTATTAGCCTACATTATACCAGGTATATTTTATCTAATTAGATATTTCGGTATTACCAACTTAATTTCGTCATTATTCTAGATAGGTTCATATTCTGTAGAATAATCATTGGCATGAAAAGTAGGCTGTATAGTTCTTAACGGAACTTCTTGTTACTTGTGGGGGAACCTCAAACAAATGGTACACAGAAACAATCCGCGTACTCTGGAGGCTTTCGAGAACGAAATAACTGCACTGATACGAAATATCGATAAGGATGAATTACAGCGTGTGTAAGAAAACTTCCTACGTTATTGCAACGTGTGTCTAGAAAATGAAGGACAATTTATCCAGTACTCCCCTGAAATTCGGTTGGTTCCTCATTTAGGGGCTGCGACAACACGGCCATGTATCCCCGTGTACTTTGGGTGTGTGTAGAATCTGTCGGATAACCGGTGTTAATTGTGATGGCTGTATTAGTGTGTGTTATCTGTTTTTAATTCAAGTTAGGATTGCGACATTCGATTTTCAAGTAGTTCCAACTTTTGCTACCAAACGCCTCCGGCAACGACCAACTAGTTCTGAACTTTGTTACTAGATGCCACCGCAGTTGGCTACTGGCGACGAACGTTGGGACCTAAGAGCGTTAGTCAAATAAAAGTATAATTTAACTTCACACAAGTATAATTAGAGGAAGGTCCATAAATCTATGACATGGGACCACTGGCTTTACTTCCCCTCCGAAGGAAGGTATACTGAGGGATTTTTAACGCTCCTAAAAGGATCTGACGACCTTGGGCATAGAATCTCAGCATACTACCGACTATGACACCGAAGCCGCCCCTGGAATTAAAGTAAGTATTGATGATTATAATATTTTTTTTTTACAGCCAATGGCCATTAGTAAAAGAAAATACATCATTCACTACAAATTTCTATTCGGGACTTTTTAAATAAATAAATTATTAAACACGATAAAAAGTGTAAATGTATTGAACTAGTTGGGCGCTACGCTTCTGCTAGCAGGAGTGCATTGTTCGACATGCAGCTACACATAGTGGCCCGGCCACAAGATCCCCGATATTCTGTGTGTGAGAAGGGGGAATGTCTCTACGTTGCCCCTCCCGGAGACATCACTGCTCCTTCAGAGGCGTCCTAATGATCACGACTCTGGAAAGAACGAGCGCTGAGATACACTCGACCTGATGGAGAATAATGAAGTGTGACGACACGACATGCATGTGCTCTACTTTTTATTCACTCGTCCACAGCGACCACTAATGAGTCGCTGTCACCACCGATTGAGAGCGTAGCCACCACAAGGATTCTCAACTCACCATCCGTCAACTTCATTGTAACTGTCCCCTGCTCTGGAAGGAACGTCTGACAGCAAACAACATTTCTTGTTCCTCAATTTCTATTAAGTAGGCCTACACATCGTAGTTTAGTGGTTAGCATTATTGGCTATCGCCCGGAGGTCCGAGGTCGAGTCCCGGCTCTGCCATGAAATTAATTTATGGAGTGGGATACAGGCAGTCTCGTGAGGAAAAACTGATAGGAGGTGGATTCGATTCCAACCTCAGCCATCCTGAAACTTGTTTTCCGTGGTTTCCCTACTTCTATTCCCGGTAAATAACAGGATGGGTACTAACTTTTGGCCAAGGCCGCTTTCTTCCCACTCCTCACCTGAATTACAAATTCACACCCTAATACAGCCATCACATGAACACAGTTTATCATACAAAATGTCCGCATTCACCCAAGTACACCGGTCTAAAAAACAAGGATGTCATGGCCCCCTAACAACAACTCTTTTAAGTACAACGCGTTGTGGGGTGGCTAGCATGCATGGCTGCACTCCTGATGCCCCGGTTGGATGTCTGGCTTTGCAAGAAATTTCAATTCTGGTTTGTGAGTTTGAACCTGGTACATAAGCCTCGTAAGACAAAACTGAGAAGTAGTGGGTTTGATTTCCATCTCACCCATCCCATACGTGGTTTTCCGTGATTTTTCATTTCTATTCCAGTCAAATACACACATCAAAAAAAGTTTTGCATCACCTCGGTTCCCAGATCTCCGGCATATAGACGTTGACTGTGTATATTGTATCAAAGATACAGTCCCTTTGACTGTTCATAGATGTCACTAAAACTGCTCAAAGATGTAAACAACCATGCATGAGCAGGGCCTATTAGACGGAGGGGGTACGACAGCCGATCAGTTCCAGTCATTCCACCAGGACGAAGGTACGCTGCTCATGTTGTCTGTAGTTCTACCATGCCTAGAAGGTCAATACCGCAGTTCGATCGCGTCCGCATTGTTACTTTGTGTCAAGAAGGGCTCTCAACAAGGGAAGTTTCCAGGCGTCTCAGAGTGAACCAAAGCGATGTTGTTCGGACATGGAGGAGGTACAGAGATACAGGAACTGTCGATGACAGGCCTCGCTCAGGCCGCCCAAGGGCTACTACTGTAGTGGATGACCGCTACTTACGGATTGCCGCTCGGAGGAACCCTGACAGCAATGCCACCATGTTGAATAATGCGTTTCGTTCAGCCACAGGACGTCGTGTTTCAACTCAAACTGTGCGCAATAGGCTGCATGATGCGCAACTTCACTCCCGACGTCCATGGCGAGGTCCAGCTTTGCAACCCCGACACCATGCAGCGCGGTACAGATGGGCCCAACAACATGCTGAATGGACCCCACAGAATTGGCATCACGTTCTCTTCACCGATGAGTGTCGCATATGCCTTCAACCAGACAATCGTCGGAGACGTGTTTGGAGGCACCCTGGTCAGGCTGAACGTCTTAGACACACTGTCCAGCGAGTGCAGCAAGGTGGTGGTTCCCTGATGTTTTGGGGTGGCATTATGTGGGGCCGACGTACGCCACTGGTGGTCATGGAAGGCTCCGAAACGGCTTTACGATACCTGAATGACATCCTCCGACCCATAGTGCACCCATATCGGCAGAATATTGGAGAGGCATTTGTCTTCATGGACGACAATTCTCGACCTCATCGTGCACATCTTGTGAATGCGTTCCTTCAAGATAACGACATCGCTCGACTACAGTGGCCAGCATGTTCGCCAGACATGAACCCTATCGAACATGCCTGGGATATGTTGAAAAGGGCTGTTTATGGACGTCTTGACCCACCAACCACTCGGAGAGATTTACGCCGAATTGTCGTTGAGGAGTGGGACAATTTGGACCAACAGTGTCTTGATGAACTTGTGGATAGTATGCCACGGCGAATACAGGCATGCATCAATGCAAGAGGACGTGCTACTGGGTATTAGAGGTAGTGGTGTGTACTGCAATCTGGACCACAAATGCTGAAAGTCTAGCTGTATGATGGTACAACATGCAATAAGTGGGTCTCATGAGCAATAAAACGAGCTGAAATGTTGTTTGTGTTGATCTCTATTCCCTTTGTATTTAAAGGTTCCGGAACTCTTGGAACCGAGGTGATGCAAAACTTTTTTTGATGTGTGTATGTATTCATAAAGGTGAAAAGCAAGGATGCAACTTATCACCCATAGTTTTCAATATATATTTTGAAAAAGCAATGAAAGAAATTGGAGAAAAATTCAAAGTTGGAGTAAAGATTCAAGGAGGAATAATTTCAAATCTAAGATAATCTGATGACATCGTCATCTTTGCCCATTCACCAGCGGATTTGAATGAGTTTTTAAATGGTATACATAAACTCTGCATTGAGGAAAGAACTCATGATGAAAATAATAAATGTAGAACAAAAATATTGGAATGCAGCCGAAATAAATCAGAAACCCCTATTGACGTCAAATTGGCAGATTAAAGGCTAAGGGAAGTAGGAGACTTCTGTTACTTAGGAAGCAAAATAACCAGTGATGGACGAAGCAAAGAGGATATAAAAAGTAGGTTGGCTCAAGCAAGGAAGGCTTTTCTACAGAAAATGAATCTGTTGACATCGAATATAGAATGTAGGTATTAGGAATACATTTTTGAAAGCTTTTGCCTGGATCGTGGCACTCTATGGAAGTGAAACTTGGACTATTGGTGCAGCAGAAAAGATAAGAATTGAAACGTTTGAAATGTGGTGTTACAGGAGAATTATGAAGATCAGATTGGTAGAGGGTGTACCAAATGAAGAGGTACTAATACGGGCTGGAGAGGAGAGATGTTTCTGGCGACTGCTAATGAAGAGAAGTGATAGGTTGGTAGGACACATACTAAAGGACACCCAGCAATACCAAAGTTAGTTATGGAAGGAAGGGCGAAGACAAGAACTGTAGGGGTAGACCTAGGCTAAAATATGTTAATCAGATTGCCTCGGATGTAGGGTGTGGTAGCTATGTAGAGATGCAACAATTAGCTGAGGACAGGGAGCCATGGATCACTGCATCAAACCAGTCAAAGGACTGAAGACTCAAAGAACAACATTGTTGATTTTTTAAGGGCATTGCAACATCGTAGTAATATAGCCCCGAATTCCTGGATGTGTGTAGATGTTGTATGTTGATAATAATATTAATAATAATAATATCGTATGGCCGCGGGTGCCGAGAGCAAGCTTTGCAATTTGACACCCAGAGGGTAGCTTGCATGTCAAAATTTCGTTGTTCCTTGAATCACTATGAAAGTCAATGAGGGTAGATATCTAAGCTCCTTGAACACTATAGCGCTGTCTAGTAGAGAAATTAGGAACGTTGTGTTGGCGGAAACTCCCGAGATTAATTTTGCCATTATGAACACGGCCTACTGAATTCAAATGGGTTCTTTGACATGCCAACATCGTATGACATGCGTGTCGTATTTTTACCGCCTTTCAAAAAGAAAAACACTTACCACGGCCAGGAGCGAACCTGCAATCTTGGGGTTAGTAGACCGACACGCTATCCACTCACCCACCGTGGCAAGCCATATCTGTACTGGCGTGTGTACTTGTAATTGAGGTAGAATTTGGGTAGAAAGTGGCCGTGGCCTTGAGTAAGGTACCCTCTTGGCATTTGCCTCGAATAGAATCAGGAAACAACTTCCAGGATGGCTGAGCTGGGAATTGAACCCGCCTCTGCTCACTTTTGCCTCACAAGGCTGAGTATACCCCAATACAGCACTCAGACAAGAATTACATCTCATGCCTGAATTAGCCACTACACAATGAGGCGCACACAAGACAATTACCGGTATGGTTACTAACTTAAGGCAACGGCTGACTTATTTCTTACCCTGTCCTCAATTAGAATATAGTCATCAAATAACACAGGCTATCAGACAAGCTTTATATACCCTAAAGTACTCTGGGCTGATGACCAAGTTTTCCAAACACCTTCATGAAATATCAACCTTTAGATTTGTCATAGGAAAACAAATTAATGAACATGGGGCCCCAGCTGAGTCCTGATTTGCTTCAATTTACTAGAACTGACACCGTGACTATGTGGTTAACGAGCTAGATTTTGGCCTTGAGGGTCCCTGGTTCAATTCCCGATCGATCCTTAGGGATTTTAATCTATTATCGTTAATTTTCGTAGAACGGGGACTGGATATTTGAGACGACGTCTCCATCAATTCATCCTCATCTCGACTCACAAGTCACTCACGGCCAAACTGCAATTCTTTGGAGGTCACAGGCATTTCATTTCCACTTCTGTCCTTAATTTTTCTTGTCGAACTCACGAAGTCAAATTTAATAATCTTTCAAATCCGATGGTTTTAGGGTATCAGATTACCAGACTAACCTTTGTCCTTTATTTCGAATTACCCTCACATTTCCAGTGGTCATGTAACTTATTTTCCCCTTTATAACCCTGCCCGCCCTCCTTCTAGAGGGGTAGGAACAAAATTCGTCAATGCTATTTCATGCCTGTTATAGAAGACGATTAAAACAGTTAAGTGGTTTGTTCCCTCAGAGACTTACAGTTCGTCATGTAACCTCGATAATTGTTTACTCCGAAGGATAGTTGTAGCAAATTCACTCTGCATGTCAAGTCCACTTATTCAAACTTGATACCGTTGCGATAGTGAAGGTACAGTTTTAACATACTTGTCTGTTCTCTAGAATGTAATTTATAGGCAGTGCACTGATCATGTCTTTCATATACTGACTTTGAAAGTAGTCATGCTAACCTCGGCAATTGGAGACTTCAAAGGATAGTTGTAGCAAACTCACTCTGTAAGTAAAGTCAACTTATTCAAAATTGATACCGTTGCGACAGTGGAGGTACAATTTTAACACACTTGTCTGTCCTTAAGCATGTAATTTATAAGGAGTGCATGGATCATATCTTTCTTATACGTTGCTGACTTTGAACGTAGTCATGCTGTCACTTTAGCGAACTATCTCAACATTTTCATTTCAATAATTTCTGTTCGGCGTTAGTCTCTAAGCAACAAATTGGGAACTTCACCACTCTGGAAATTAAGACATAATATTTCAAAAAATATTTTTATAAGAAATTGAAGTTGCTGTCATAAGATATGGTGGGGTCGTATAATTTTGTTTAAATGTGTTAATTGCTCATTAGCTACGGCGAACCTGTGTGAATGCCAGCTTATGTTGCATGTTAACACCATATTTGGGCCAGCCTCCACCACATCATATGGTAACTGAAAGGGACAGCAAAACTCAGGCGATACAAGTACGATTCATTGGATCAGATGAAAGAGGCACTAATCGATTGGAGTGATGAAGGCAGAAACATTTGAAATCTGTAGAGCGTATCACGTTCGCTAAATTCCCTCTCCAATAGATCGTGGCTAACCGTTAATGTGCAAACTGTAGAGATAGTTGAGTACACAGAACAAAACAGGATGCGATTCAGTGGCTGGCTTCCGGAGGACTGCGGTTACCAGTGTCCAGTGAGTACTGTGAGCATCCATGGGCAATGGCTCGACTATTTCACTGCCACACAAATATACAGCTGATAAGGATAGTCTACACTGTGTGAAACGGAAATATATTTTCAGGCAGTTATAAATAAGGCCCGGAAGTTCATGCAATATTAAATAAATATGCATGCAAAAATGCACTCATGTTTGGCCAAATATGCATCACGTTTCCAAACAAATGCACTATGAAATAACTAAGACAATTACGATCACTCCTTATTATTTAGCGTTTCCATTTTTAATATAAAGAAAATATGAACAGACGGACATATAACTATGCTTTTTTTATATATCTCAACTAATCTATATAGTTCTAAATACTGTAGTACAAGAAAAAACAAGATGTTCAGTAAAGAACATATAGCCTACTTTCTCCTAAATGTATGAGTATAGTTATAACTCGTTGTTTTTATCAAAGAGTATAATAGAATCATTTCTTGGTTGAAGACCTTAAAAACTATTTACCTCTACCAAACACCACAACCTCGAAAACAACTGCTAACATCATTGAAGAAAGAAAGATAAGAAGTATCTAAAGAATGTTATGGATCTGGAGACATAATCGACCGGACTGGCTGCGTGGCTCTCCGTTAACGTTCTCGCTTGCTGGGCCCTATGATGCAGGTTCGTATCCTGGCGCAGTCAGCTGGCATTTGAGTGTGCACAAATGCGAGGGAGCCGGGTTAGTAGATTTACTGGCACGTTAAAGATCCCCTTCGGGGAAAAATTCCGGCACCCCGGCGTCTCTAAATGCAACAGTAGTTAAAAGGGACGTAAAACCAATAACATTATTATTATTATTATTATTATTATTATTGCATAATCGGCCTGACGCGGGCAACATCCAACTTTGAGTTGAGGCATGCCTTTACACGCCTGGCTGTGCATGGCTTTCACAACCCTAATTGAATTAAAAAATCTTTCCTTGATCTTACAGAGACGTGTGTATGCCAACTATGTGGATATTTTCGATTGCTATTTGGCTGCAATAAAAGTATTCATTAATATCCTGAACTAGCACCAACGGCTAGAGTTCAGATACTATGTGAAATCCTTTTGTTCTTTACTTCAATTAACATTTTCAAATAACGCACAATAGGCTGTTACAAATCCTTTAAAATAAAAAGTAAAAATGTATCGTAGTATCATCTTGTCATTCTTCAAATTCGATGCGCATTGAATGCCGATGGTATACTAATAAATTGAATCCCAAGTAGACCAGTCGTGACATCTAATGGAGAAGTATCGAACAAGATAATCCTAACAGGGCGAGTGCATTCTAGCGGCCATAAACATAAACTTTTCAATAAAATCTGTAAGTTAATCTGTTGGCCGGCGTGCAGTTCGCCATGATAATTCACTTTTTTGTTCCTAGATGTCTCGTGCAAATCTGCTGGCGAATTTTGTTTTAATTATATATTTTCCATCGTACTAAGCACAATATAACGATTAATTTTAAAACGTCTGAGTCATTACAAAACAATAAATATAAAGAAATTCAAGCAAAAAACCTAACTCTGTTAGGGTTTGAACCATAGCCATAAGATTGATAGGCTAACGCTTTACCACGGAGCCAAACGTGCGAACGGACGGGAAGAGATATCAAATGAGTAACATAGAACGTGTTAGGAATTAATGATTTACACTAAACGATTTCATCAGTGGAGTATATTATTTATATATGAAGCATTTCATACAAAGTTTATTTATTTCGTGTCAGTACGCTATATTGCATGCAATACTCAAATTAGTGAAATATAAGTCAGGCACAAGATATCCGCTGCCATCTTGCCTTGTACTGAGACGGCTCAGTTTTTTTAATCACTTCTGCACTATAGTATTACAAAATAAACTTTTAATTTCAAACGTGCCTCTTCCTTTAGAACAGTTAAAACGGTTCTCGGCTCGATAATCGGAACTGGTGGGTCCCATGATATGGATTATAATGTTTGCATAATTCGCACGGCCGCCATCCTGAAATGGTACGGCGGATGCCCTTGTAGTTTGGTTACAAGACGCGTCCTATACGAAGGTATGTTGTTACCAAATTTGGTAGAGATCGGATGATTTGGTTAGTCCTTATTTGATTTTACGTTTTGAACGTTTGAGTGGCCGCCATTCAGTTTTGGTAAAGATGGCGGCGATATAAAACATGACACTGAGGTGCCCTTTGCTTGTTCTACCTATGTACCAAATTTCGTTCAATTCGGTTTCACCGTGTTTGAATTGATAGGGGGGGGGGACAGCCATTCAGAGTACACACACTCACACACACACACACACACACAGACTCACACACACACACATACACACACACAGACAGACACACAATTTTTCGCCCCGTGTAGATCTCATAAGTCTACTTTCATTTTTTGAGAAAATCGAAAGTAGGCTCTTAATCGCTTCAAAACAATAAGAAATTAGAATATAAGCCCTTCTCGAGCAGAGATATGCAATTAAACATGGAAATAAATAAAAATTATGCATAGTGCCAAAATAACCATAATATGCATAAATATGCAAAAATAATATAATTTTGCATGAAATTCCGGGCCATAGTTATAATATCAATATAATAATAAGTGTCTCACACATAGTTTCACAAACACTGTACACAGGAGACCTTTGAAATATTTTGGGCACATATTTAGGATGGACAACAATCGACTAACGAAATGATTATTCAATATAATTAAAACAAGAGGGGAATTGAATGAGTTGAACATCGGAGAGAACGTAATGAAAAACTGATAAATGTTTAGAACCTTTTCAAATAAGCACACATTTAGGGTGAAATATGATAATGATGAAGGTGATAATTGTTGTTTTAAAGGGCCTAACATCTAGATTATCGACCCCAACGGTGAAATCTATCAGCAGGACTGATACAAGATGGTCAGAAGAACGCAAAAGGCAACACAGTGAGCTCATGAATAGATTTTGGGAGAAGAGACAAGCAAATGTAATCAACCCAACTAACAAGTTCCAACGCGCACTATGAATGGGCATAATGAAGAAAGAAAGAAAGAAAGAAAGAAAGAAAGAAATAAAGAAAAATAACAACAATAACAATAATAATAATAATAACAATAATAATAAAGACACGAACTGTGTTATCAAGCGTGTAGGGTCTTAAGCCCAGGTATTGTATATTGTGTTACGGGCCACCCCCTAGTGGCACTTTTGTTAACTGGATTACGGTGGGTTGAAGCACAACACAGATTGTTCCTTTAAAGAAATAATTAACTTTATTGCGGCCAGAAAGATACACTACTCATCAGCAATTACAAGCAATTAGAACCTTACTCCAGTTTCCTCAAGTCTCTTCCTTATGGAGAGCTCTTGCCCCCTTTCACTTGTCAACAAACCACAGAATTTAATCCGTGCTAATGAGTCCGGTGGCCTTGACAGAAACTACCTGCACCTCTCCCTTATGTACACAAACTACAGTTACTTACGGTAACCTGCTACACGCTGCTTCGCTGCCCACGAGCCGGGAAACAATGTCACTGGATTTCGTAACTCGCACGGCACTCCGCCACAATACCTCTGTCGCTCAGTGAAATCACACTCGGTCAAAACACAGGCAGTCCCCTGTATGCTTCTCACTCCATCGCTGTCAAGAGAATCGGCTTCACTAGGGGTTTCGCAAGTCACCACACTTATGTCGCTCAGGATAAACGCTCTCACTAGCTCGTAAAACACACAACAACAACTGCTTGACAGGTCGCTCTTATATAGCAGACCGGTGACTCAATAAATGCTTCTAGACCCATCCAGGGTTCACGGCTTCTCGAGGTTTCCTTCACTGGCTGAGTCACGAATATTCTGGACCATCCCTTTGTCCTAGTAGACCTGTTGCATAAGGCGCACGCAATACACTGAGGCAGAGCACAGCCCAGCCCTGGGGCAGTTGTGACTCATGCGGCGAGCGATGAAACAAACTCACAGCCGTAACAATTGCATTAGTGGCAGCCTCCCCCACATCATATGGTAACTAAAAGAGCCATAGTGCGCCTCCAAGTTTCACTTACAATAGACGAATGGGTTAGAACTTTACCGTCAAGAACCTAGAAATGTTGTTTTTTTTTAGTTTTTTTAAAGTTCCAGGCAAATATCGGGTAACTTTCTTTTAATGATTCCTCTTAGCCCAGTTTCGTTCATTCATTTCTTCTCCCATTATCTTCTCTGATATGTTTGGTCTCTGAAAGGGCATCCAG
This sequence comes from Meconema thalassinum, assembly GCA_946902985.2. Lineage (NCBI taxonomy): Eukaryota > Metazoa > Arthropoda > Insecta > Orthoptera > Tettigoniidae > Meconema > Meconema thalassinum. The sequence goes on along the minus strand of OX336390.1, from coordinate 154,203,672 downwards.
ATATTAAAACTATTCACCACATCAATCTCAAGCTCACCCTATCGCCACCCCATAGAAACACCATAGTTACTGTCGTTGTTTCTAATTACTTTTAGGGGCTTGGGACATCTTGGGCATCAGCTCCGTGTACGTGGGGGAGCCTTGAACTTGTCTGATAACCTGTGCTTCTGTGATGACAGTAGTAGTGTGTGTAGCTTTATTAAGAACAAGGATGGAGTAAGTACTCTGGAACTTGAAATAAGGAACTATCCCAATATTTGCCTGGAAGAAGTGTCGAAACATCAGGGGAGAAAGCTAACACAGGAAAGCCACTATCAGCGCTGGGATTCGAACTCCAGATTTTATGCAGATCCACATCGCGGTCATGGTGCTTGATTAAACGCACAGGGTTATGCCGAGGGGTAAAGAGGAGTAATAAAGCGTAGGTATACAATAATAGTAATATAATAATAATAATAATAATAATAATAATAATAAAAATAATAACAGTCATCCGTCCAGAGGCTTTGTATGCTGCAGAGTGCATCGCAAGGGGCTAACAGTGAATCTGGAAGTGAAAGAAAGAAAAAATCTAAGAAAAATCTTAGGTTCGGTAAAAGAAAATGAGGAATATAGGAGACGGCACAACCACGAACTTTACACCCCCGTGGAAAAAATAACTGATGCCATGAGGAAACGGAGAATTGCCTTTTACTGTCATATAACAAGAATGAACCCAGCACGATTGACAAATAGAATTTTCACCTTCTTCCTCAAAAAGAAAACCAAGGGAGCTTGGTTCACTGAGGTGGACAAAGATTTACAAGAAGTGGAAATTACAGGCAACAATATTTGGGAACGTGCCACACTTAAACAAAAACTAACAGCACACCGATGTTTCCAAGAAAAGCCAAAGCTTCCAACTGGCAAGAAGTGGACTGCAGAAAGGAAACAACAGCATCGAGGACTAATGCGAAAGTACTGGGAGAATGTTAAAGCTCGATGCAGCAAGAAGCAGGTGAAATGACGAGGTCCTTAGATGGCCGAATAGAAAGAAGAAGAAGAAGAAGAAGAAGAAGAAGAAGAAGAATTATGTTGTCGTTTGAGTCTTCAGTCTTTTGAATGGTTTGATGCAGCGTTCCATGGCTCCCTGTCGTGAGCTAATCGTTTCATCTCTACATACCTACCTCACCCTACATCCGAGGCAATCTGTTTAACATATTCTACCCTTGGTCTACCCCTACAGTTCGGTTCTCAAACCTTCCTTCCTTTACTAAGTTTGCTATTCCTGGGTGTCTTAGTAACTGTCCTACCAACTTATCTCTTCTCTTCATTAGCAGTCACCAGAAACATCACTCCTCTCCCACTCGTCTTAATACCTCCTCATTTGTAACCCTATCTACCCATCTGATCTTCATCACTCTCCTGTAACACCACAATTCAAACGCTTCAATTTTCCCCGTTTCTGCTGCATCAACAGTCCAAGTTTCACTTCCATAGAGAGTCACGCTCGAGACAAAGGCTTTAAAAAATGTATTCCTAATACATAAATCTACATTCGATATCAAACAGATTCCTCTTCTGTAGAAATGCTTTCCTAGCCTGAGCCAACCTACTTTTTATATCCTGTTTGCTTCGTCCATCACTTGTTATTTTGCTTCCTAAGTAACAGAAGTCTCCTACTTCCTTTAGCTTTTCATAATAATAATAATAACAGTTTAGAAAGACATGAACATAATGACTATCTCGTGGGGTAGGAGGTTGCATTTTGTCTTTAACTCCTGAGGTCGGGGTTCAATTACCGCTTTACCATGATATTTAATTCTAGTCTGAGGGAAAGAAAGGGTTACAAACAACCACATAGCCCTAAGACACAACAGAGAAAAGGTGGGTTTGATTTCCACCTCAGTCATCCTAAAAGTGGTTTTCCGTTGTTCCCACTTCTACTCCTGGAAAATGCAGACATGGTTCCTCAATTATGGCCACAGCCGCCTCCTACCTTTTAAGCGCCAATAAAAAAAATACATACACTATTACAAGCATCACGACAATGCAGATTATAAGAGATATTTTGTCCATCTCATGGCGTAGTGACTAGCATTCTTGTCTACCACCGTGGAGGTCCAGGTTCGATTCCTGACTCTGCCAAGAAATATAATTCTAGTCTGAGGGCTGAAATGAATTTCACTAAGCCTCGAGAGGCAATATTGAGAAGTGATGGGTTCAATTTCCACCTTAACCAGTCAAGAACAGGTCTTCCTTGGTGTGCGGCTCCAGGCCATCCCCTCCCCAAACCTAGCCTTAAATACAAGTACACACTAACACAGACACCACAATAGAGCATGTTATAAGACGAACTCTACACGAACACACATACTCAAGTACTTGGGGAGGATCACCACTATATCGGTGAGTTAGCCGTGGTCGTTGCGGCATGACTAATGGCAGTCGCTCACATCCGGGAGGCGAGGAGGTTCGAATCCCCCCGCCGGCAACCTTGAAGATGGTCTTCTGTGGTTTCCCATCTTCCTTCCAGGCAAATGCCGCGGTTGGTCCCTAACTATAGGCCACAGCCGCTACCTTCCAACTCCTCGCCCTTCCTTCCAACTTTCCTCCCCAACGGTACTTGTAGCTCACCCATTGGGTGTCCATCTCGAAGCAGCTACAAAAACTGGCGAGCCGAACATGTCCTCGGACACTCCCGGCACTAAAAGCCATACGCTAAAAAAAAACCACTATATCAACATTTCTAAAACAAACAACAAAATACAATGTGGTCGAGTGAACGTCACTTTGATTTTTGTTGCAGACACGGACGACGTGTGATATCTTATTTATGCAGTTTAGTGTAGGGCTATGTTTGTTTTACATTGTTGGCTAAACTGGGGGCTCTCGAGTCTCACGTGTAATGTACACACAAACTTTGGTGAGGTCAAGGGGATACCATTAGTCCCCGAACAAGGAGAGAAGGTCAACTCAAATGCAATAACAAGGGCGCTGGACGTTAAACATGTCAATTACCAACCGCCTCCGCTCTCATAATGTCATGTCATTCTTAATTACCTACTGAGGATGAAACGGTGACTTTTGTTCCTCATCACTACCAACCCCATAGCGAATTGGTTAGCGTGCTACGCTTTGCCCAAGCGGCTTCGGTGGCGTGGTTGGTAGCATGGTGAGCTTCTATGCCCAAGATCTCGGGTTAGAGCCCAGCCGAAGTCTTCGGATTTTTTAAGAGCGTTATAAATCCCTCAGTTTGCCTTCCTTTGGAGGGGAAGTAAAACCAGCGGTCCCATGTCATAGATTTATGGCATGTAAAAGAACCATCCACTAATTAAACTTGTGTGAAGCTGACTGAAAATCATCAAACTTCCGTTTTCTAAGGCGACACTGAAAATTGCTTCAAACACCATAATAATAGTATTTAAATGCGTATTTTCCTTAATCCAACCTAGAATAACAGCTCCAGTATTTACGTAACTTGTGGCTTAGCTTAAAACGCTTTTTTAGCCTTTCAAAGAAACATTTTCAAATACTAAATTTGAAGAACCATGATTCTAGTTTGGATTGCAAGCCAGGAAGTCTCTTTTAATGGCCATGTGATATCTAAATTGTATTCCTTTCCTTTTTGTTCTTATTGGCATGTTACATTTTGTTTGGCTGGTTTATATAAAGAAGTGTTCTGTGAAGTATGTTTTTGTATCTTCTTGCATGATCATGTAAGGATACAGAGTTGGACCTAGCTATGAATGAACTGCCATGTCGAGGATGTCAGAAATTCCATTCGACGTTCTATTTTCTAATACAATGTGTACTTGCATAATTCTCGCATTTCAAATTAAATACATGACAAAAATTTGATGCCTTTCAGTCGGTCAACACGATTGTACCCAAATGAGAAAAAAATACATGAGATTAATAAATATATAAATAATAATCTCTACTTAGTATAAAACGAAGTCCCCGATTCTTGGATGTTACGGGTAAACTCGAGAACCACTGGATGGATTTTGATGCGGTTTTCACCATTCTGTAAAGGATATCTCGAGGATGATTTCTGTAGAAAATAATTTATTTATTATCAAAGGAAGCCAAGCAGAAACGATTTCAGTAGAAAAGTCGAAAAAAAAACTGGCGTCCGAGCGCTTTGTAAGCTTACGCTGGGCAAAGCGTTAAAAATATCTAAATACTAGGAGTGTAAGAATTGTTCAGTATGAAAAGTTCTACCAAAAAAGGTCCGCGAGAGCATATGTCTATCTTCAATACATCGCCCACTATAAGTGATTTTACGTTTTAATTTCTTGCAACCATGTCCATTCAACTACTGAGGCGACAGTTTACGAGCTAGCTAAAAGCGAGTCTATCATCCCTGTTACAAGCCTAGCTAACGGGCGAACCTATTGCCCCAGATACAGCCAGCAGCAAACCGTTGAGTCGTGTTGAGTTAAGACTTCTGAGAAGGGTGGTTGTGTTTGGAGATTCCCTGGAAGTGCAACTCAGGTTTTCATAATTTCGCCTGTGAAACACCGTCAAGTTAAGATTAGACGGAAGGGGGATTTGAGTTTCATTCACCTCGCCATTCCCCAGAAGTGCAACTCTCATTTCGCCTGTGAACATTTCGACCCGCAAAATTCATAGTCAATTTAAGATTGGACGGAAGGGGGATTATATTATACTAGCGGACCCGTGTGAGAAATCACGCATGTTCATAAACCACACTTTCCCTAATAGGATTATAATGACACACTTAAGGAGAAAGGTTATGTTTTTATTTCAACCAAATGATTATAGAACACTATTTACATTTCAAGATAAAGGAATGACCTCAGAATGTTAATATGACATGAAACAGGTGTCACAGCGGTCCGTGGACAGCAATTATGGAACGTATTTTCCTACATCAACGGTGTTTGTAAATCGCACACTTCGTACAATTTTTTTAAAGTAATGTTTTAAAGAAATTATAGATATTTATGAAATTATAGTGCAATAAGTCACTGCTAATATCTATTCTCTTTCATTTGAATGCTCATTTGTCACGATCACTCGCTTGTGAGCGCCGCAGGAGGGATCTATACTACTGAAATAATATATATGACTTAGCGGACCCGTGCGAGAAACCTCGCATTGTCATAAATCACACTTTCCCCAGTAGGTTTAGGAGAGACTTAAGGAGAAAGGTTGTTATGTTTTTATTTCAATCAAATGATATATTGAGACCGTTAGTCGAGTGAACAACCACGATGACTTTCCTAACACCCCATAAGTCGAATAAAATTACCGTGAGGATCAGGTGAACTTCCTAATAGGCTAAGCGGCACGAGACACTGTAGTCCACGGGGATCGTGGTACATGGTGACGATGGTCATAAACTGCCTAAGGAAAGGTTCACCTTAAAACTAGACTGAGAAATTAAACATCCAGACTTAAGTAAAACACCGTGAAAATTTATTAAAATTCACAAGCCCCTAGCCTAGTTCGGAGGGTTATATTCGGCTAGTCCGAAAACTAATAAACAAAAGAAAATAAATAGCAGGTCCCTACATGATAAGTTACTGGAAACCCTCGCGAAAGATCTATATCACAATAATAAAGCAACAACAGCAACACTAGGAAAATGGTACGACGCACGTCCCTAGTTCAAGTTACAAGATTAAGCTAATATCATAATTTACATTTAACAGGGTAGCAAAACAAATCTAAGTTAGGATGATACCATTTCCACATTTACATTTAACGGTAATCATCTAGCTAAGTCCTAACAGTTAATAACAAAATTTACGGCGATGACGTCCGTAACAGAAAACAATTACAAAAAATCTAAGTGTACAGCCATGAAAAAATTTAATGATTCTTAATAACTACGTGCTATCAGCACACAATAAGGTAACATGTAGGATTTACACTCTAGTACATCATAAATAAGTAATGAAATGGACACAAATCTTTATTACATTCCTGCCTACACCTTGGTTTACTCTTTGTAAGCCATAGTCATCTAATGTGTGTAATTACGGTGACGAATGCGTAGTTGAGACCACGTCTGACATCGCATGGCCTGAGCTCCACAAGCTGCGAACTCTAGATTCGCGCATGCTTCAGGTCGCTACAAAAGTGTCAACTGTCCTAGTCATTTCCACACAAGGAAATTACCTTCAACTGCACGGCTATGTCAACAGTTCCAAAATGCAACAGAACAAAGTTAGATAGAAAGAATTCATTAGTTAGCTTTTGTTTTACCAAAGTTATGCGTTTTATTATTAAGATGTCGGTTTAGGGTTATCGTTGGTTTATGACGAATAATACTGACAATAGCTCGGGCACGGAGTGTCTACACTGAGATCATTCTCCACCAAAAAGCCTCGACTCAACAGTCGGAATAAGATCAACGAGCAATAACAACTCGGACACACAATAACACGGGTTACCAGCGGTGCAAAGCTCGCATTCAATAACTCTGGGATAGGCCTGTCCACAACAGATACCTTCCAATAACATCTAGTCAACGGGAACCCTCCCGGACAAGGTAATAAGTACCTTCATAAAATAAATTCCTGCATTTAACAGGGTCGCCTGCAACTCACTATAGAAAAACTGACCTAATTGTACACGTCAAGACGGTACACGCAAGAAGTGCGCTCAACTAACAAAAAGCAATCTATAAAACATGTGATCTGAGACAGGGTTGAAAACTGGGTTACATAAGCTAAGTTGCAATGAAAGAAAGAGCGAATACAACAAGCATTCTGCCTCTTGTCAAAGTAGTCCTGTCTCACAAACAAATGAAGCGTGCTCTCAAGGGCACTGGATTACAAAACCAGTTTATGTCACCAGCAGGCTACCACATTCCTGCGTTCGGGCGACACAAAATACACATTATTCAAGGCCGGCGATTTAATCAAAATAAAACTATACATCTGGCCTGTTCATAAAAAACTTTACCATGGGTTATGAACCTCTAAAGAATCCGTGTATAAAAACACGCAATAAATCTGAATAGAATAATATAATTCCGTCTTTCTACCAAAGACGTCTAAATGATAGTAATCTAACAATTACTGGAGCTCTTTGCTCTCAAAATACAATTCACTAGTTGCTGGTACAACATCAAATAAAAAGTGTCTTACATGACACAAGCAAAATGATAATTTGGGTGCAGATTCCATACAAAGATCCGCTTAATGATACGTTGGGAACCGAGTTCGATGCAAGGCAACGAAACATTCCTTCTAATAGTTAGGTTAAAACTTGACCAAGAATAGCTTCTGAGCTTATTCAAAATGAAAATATAATGCATTTACAAAACTGGCAATTACAGTCGATTGCCTAACTGATACGACTGTTCTAACGAAGGTCAGGGGTGTATCAAAACTGGCTGCAAAGAATGCAGTAAAAGAAATAACCATGACATCTGATTGTCATAACTAAAGTCAGTAAAGACTTGAAAAATCACCCCAAACAGGGTTGTACAAAATAGCCTCGAATGACTGCGGTCACATCTAGCAAAAGATAGGCTTTGACGTTCTACAACGTTCATCAAGCTGCACCAGGGTTAACCAAAATGTCAGACCCAAGGGTGTCTCACTATACTGAAATAAATGACATTAAATTAAACTAGATACAATCCCTACCTAGAAAAATGGCTGACACAGAGTGTGGTTGATTCACAAACTACATTAAATCTAATATACCACCAGAACTAGAACAAGAGAAGGGATGTTCAAAAACTCACGACATGGAGAAGCTATCACTCAGCCCTCTATTCAATAACCAGGGTTGTACAAATTCCTCTCTGGATCTCTGGAACGGTATTATCCTCATCAGGATTCCCATCTGGACTCCTCCAAAGACCAGGGTTCGATTCGTCCCTGTCGACAACTCCATGGATATGCTGGATATGCCTGGAAATGGCATCTTGGATTCCTTCCTTCTCGTCCTCGGTTCTGCAAGCTTCATCATCATGCCAGTTCTCGTAGAAACATCACCCTCATACCAGGATGGTATTAGCCCATGATGACTGATTCAAACATGGTGTGGAATAGTCTGGTCACGTTGACGGTGAAATAAATTATGAAATTCATTCTTTCACTTTCCAAAAATATAATGTTCGTCGTAAGTATTGTAGGTTTTGATAGTAATTGATAACACAGCCTTAATTTCGTGGATGTGAACAGATACATGAGCTAGCACTGCTCTATGATTCTGCACGTGCTAATGAAGCTACTTTTCTATCATGCAGCATCGGTAAAATGTACGTCGTTTTGGAAATAAAAACTTCACTCTGGCAATCCAAACATGTTACACAATTATAATCACACTTAATTGAAGTAGTTGCAACACATTTACCTGTATATTTTCCACAAGGCATTTGGCCCTCCACAAACACGTGGGTACTAAAATGTGGTGTTCCGGTAAAATTATATAATTCACTAATACTTGCCAATAATTATCTTCAATATGTTTCTGTGGCTCACTGTGCATAAATACCAGTATTTTACAATATGCCAGTGCACGATGGTATCTGATAACCAATTCAACACTAACAAGCGGATATTTCCTACGTCGTACAAGACGGATATGATTCCACGCCTACACAGGGCGGATTCTCCAGACGTAGTGCAAGGTACTGGGTGTCTCAAGGAAGTAGGTCGTCAAACCGAAGTCGTTGAGCGACTACTTACGTTCTTATTTGCGTATCTGCAAGGGTATTACCTTACCTTAAGCTAAAATAACATTCTCAAAAATGTTTTAATAATGCAGCATGACGAAATGGAATATTCTGAGTCTTGTGAAAGGATAAAATTAATTAATAAGAACTCAGATAAATAATTAGCAGTTCTCACCAAAGTAAAAATTGCGATTCAACGCTACTTCAAAGAGTATCGCGTGAGCTCTCAGCTCCACGTGGCTTCCTGGGTGTGTTCAAAGGTACAACATCCCATCATAAATGTTCTGTCATAAAAATATCACATGAACCATAGCTCAGCAGGTGCATCTGCCTCTCCGTCGTTTCAAATAAAATGTTGGGACGACATTTTTATTTGACTTGAAATTCATTCAAAAGTGATATTTTTTTAGATTGGCTGCATTAAAGGTTCCAATGCGCTCTCCTGTTCTTATGTCTTCTACTACATAACTTCCATTTTTCAAAGGCTGTCGGATACGACTAGGGCCATAATATAAGGATAGAAATTTCCCATATATCCGGTCTATAGGACTTGAAATTCCGGGTCTCCTTATGAGGATAAGGTCTCCCTCAACTAGTGGTTCTCTAAATGTCTGGCGTCTAGTTCTTCTCAAGCGCTTGGCAGCTTGTCTGGCCATAGTTTCCCTTGCAGCTAAAAGTCTGCTGGCATGTGATGGTTGTAAACAAGGTGGATTTACAATCACACGGTCCCATATTCTCAGCGGCATCTGGTTCAAATGCATGACCATAGGTATTTGACCAGTGCTCTCATGGACTGTTGAATTAATACACTTTGCCATAGTGACTAGGACTTCAGTCCATCGCCAGTGTTCTTCTTGACAATATAATCGACAGAATTTTGCGATAATAGACATCACGCATTCTGCTGGGTTGGTCTCCGAATGACGAATAGATGATAAAACATGACCTATTTCAAGATCATTCATAGCATTGGCAAATTCTGCTGAGGTGTACTGTGATCCGTGATCAGTCAACAGGAATTGTGGCTTTCCTGCCTCCGGTATCACTTGACGTCTAATCCTCTGAATAATCTGATGTGCAGTGGGTTTTTGAATCGGATGAAGCATCGTATATTTCGTGAACACATCAATAGTTACAACGATGTATCGATTCCCACGACGAGCCTTAGGTATTGGACCATACAGGTCCTGTGCGTATAACTCTCTAGTTTGAGTTGGGAGAATTGGTCTAGGTTGTTCCTTCAACAAGTGTGACGTGTACTTGTTCCGCTGGCATGCGTCGCAAGCACGTAAACACTGTCTAACGGTGGCTCCTAACCCTTGCCATGTAAAAGACTCTTTGATGGTTGCAATGGTTTTGTCTGTTCCACCATGACCAATGGATAGATGAACCATAAGAATAACAGATTCTTGGTATCTCCTAGGAATAACTGCACGCAGTTGAGTGTGGTCCTCGTCCACATACTTGTATAATACACGATGATAAATCAAGTAATTATCTGCAACAGCAGCAATTCTCGCATAATGAGCATCCTGTGGATCCATTCTTCGTTCCAGGAAACGGATAATGTGCCTGAGTTCCTTCTCACGTCGCTGTCCTTCGGGTAGATGACGAAGTCGGCGAAGGTGTTCCTCGCATTCTCCCTCGATGTCTATGGCATTAACAGTAGCTTCAGGATTCCGGCTGAGGATGTCGGCCAACACATTCTCTCTGCCTGGTCGATAAACTATTTCCAAATCGAACTGTTGGAGAAACAGCGTCCAACGTGTGATCCTGTCGCTTGCCAGTCTTGTTCTTAAGATGAAGGTCAGTGCATGGTGATCGGTCCTCACAATAATCCTCTGGCCTAACAGAAGTTTCTGCCAGTATTCAAGTGCGTAAACTATTGCAAGTGCTTCTATCTCGGTCGTGAAGTAGTGAGATTCATGTCCTCTTAAACGTCGGCTTAAGGGACACTGGGACTGAGTTTCAATCATATTTTATAAAAAAATTCAATTTTTCGATTTTGACATATTATTGTACCCCTGACCATAACCGATCAAATAGCGGTATCATTTTCCACATTCCGCCATTTTTGAGGCACTGCGAGACGTTTAAATGCCGGCCGCACTGCCATTTAAACACCCCCTTTCTCTTGGTACATTGTCCTGTACACACATTTATGCATTTTTTTATCGAAGTAGTTTGAATACGGATTTAAAATTCCCTCTGTACTACTGGTTCTGCATTGTGCTACTATCTACCGATGAATATTCACACTATTTACCACGTAAGCTTTACAAATATTTCAAATGTTTGAAAATAAATAAATAAATAAATATCTCAAACAGTCGACATGATGAAATTTTGCATTTATATTGTATTTTCCACTTTCATGAGAGTTTCTAGTCGCTTATAGAATGACAGTAGATGCACATTTATCTTTATTTGATATTTGCGTTGACTTTAGAAGTGTACGCATGGTCTACCTCTGTTTATACACAAGTTAATGGACGCTAGGCTAGTACTTTTTCGAAATTTATTATGTTTGTGAAATTATTAGGGGGAGGGACACACACACATCACACAAGACCAAGGTCACAAAGATGAAAGAGGAGGCTGCAAAACAGAAGAAGGAGAGTTCTAATGGGTAAGTTGAGTGGAGATATTAAAATATATGCATGTTTTTAGAAAAATGCAGTTTTCTCAGTTTCACATTTTCTGATGTATAAAGTCTACTACGCGTTACAGATGTAGTGCAATTTTCTTGTAAATTAACATGCATGTTCCTTAGTACTTTATCCACAAACGTGTGCATTGCTTTTTGGATTGGAGTTCTGGTTTGCCTGTAAAAAACTTCAAATTTCAAGAATTTTACAAAAAATTAACTTCATTGGGGAAAAATTTATATCTTCATAGTAAACAATACAATCTCAAATTCGTTGCACTATTTTATTTGTATAAGAATAAGGTACTAGAAAAATAAAAATAAATTGTGCTATCTACATTAGTTTGACGCGCTTGACATTTTGAATATTTGAATAATTTGCATATAAATATTGGAAAATAATTAATTTCTATGCAGCTACTGATGCTACATTGATCAAATTTGGCACACATGTTTATACTACCGCGTACTACCAGCAAACAAAATATCAAGATTGTACCTTAATATTTACAGGAATTAGAAAACTCAGTCCCAGTGTCCCTTAAGAAAGCGATGTAATGACGTTTCTTCTCATCATCCTCCTGCAGTAAAATGGCTCCTATACCAATGGCAGATGCATCAGTTTCTAGAATAAAGTTCCGGGAATAATCTGGATATTCTAACTGAATTGAGTCCACTAGCATCTGTTTAGCTCTCCTGAAAGCTATCTCGCATTCATCATTCCAGTTCCACCTGCAGTTCTTTTTCAGTAATCCTTGCAGAGGTGCGACAGTCTCGGAATACTTCTCACAATGAGCAGCAAATAATTGGAGAATTCCTAAGAATTGTCTCACGTGTTTCACACGGGTTGGCGTTGGAAATGCAGCAACAGTTCTAATCTTTGCCGGATTTGGTCTGTATCCTTCTCCATTGATTATTTGTCCTACGAATTTCACTTCTTTCTGAAAGAATCGACACTTGTCAAATTTGACCTTAAAATTCGCCTGTCGAAGATTCTCAAAAACAAGGCGCAATGTCTTTAAATGCTCTTCTTCTGTTTCTGAAGCTATGATTATGTCATCCACATAACATATTACTCTCTGCTTCACTTCAGGAGTCAGCTTGGCATCAAGTGCTCTGAGTAATGCGGCTCCGGCATTTTTCAATCCAAATGGTAGTTTTCGGAAAACATAAGTAGTCTGATCAAACAGGAATCCAGTATATTTCTGAGTATGCTCTGATAATCTGATATGGTAATAAGACTGAACCAAGTCCAATGATGAAAATATCCTTTTTCCTTTGAACTTCCTGAGAATGTCTCTACTCTTGGGCGGTCTGTCGTGCTCAGGAGCTAGGCGTTCATTCAAGGCTCTTGCATCGAGACAAAGTCTCAAGCTTCCATCTACCTTAACCACAGGCGTTATGGGATTCAAGAAAGGAGTCGGTGATTTCTTGAATGTGCCTGCTGCTTCCATCTCATGGATCTTCTTAGCAGCTTCTTTACGATGTTTCTCAGCAATCGGGTAAATTTTCTTCCGGAATGGGGAATCATCCAGTAGCACAAGGTCGTATTCGTAGTCTAATAACTCACCAGGCGTGGTGTCGAATATGTCCCTGTATTCGTTCAATATTATATCAAGATTCTCTCGTGTGGGTGCTGATAATGATTCTGCCTCTTCGTCGGCATCGAGTGTCTCGTCATTTTCCTTACCATTCAAGTTTTCGACTACGTCGACTTCGGATAGGAATTCCGGTTCTTCTTCAACTAGGTTCATCTGAATGGATTCGTTCGGCTTGAACTCTACCGTGTTACGGCCCATGTCAATGATACCATAATATTTTCTAATGAAGTCTGCGCCTAGTATGGCGTCATGATGCAAGCCCTTCATTACAAGGAATTCGTGCAAATACACATGATTTGAAATCTTCAGAGTACAAAGAATCTGGATTTTGCACGTCACAACCCGGTCAGGTATGACACCTCTGACTCTTACAGCTGAAACAGGCAGCTCTGTCACCTCAGAGTTCGCCTTTAATCTGGCATGGCAATCGGCGGAAATAACACTAATCATTGCCCCAGTATCAATGAGAATGACTACGTTGACTTCGTTTAAAGTGGCTTCTATCTTGGGCAGACGGGTCAACTCATAATTGTGGTTCGTCGTTCGTCGTTCGTCCAACAAGTCTTCTTGGATTGGCTCCCAGAGTAATATGGTAGCAGTTACTCGGTGCTCAACCTGACAAGAATTTGTTAATTTTTCGGCGTTTTTTTTATTATCCTGGCGAGAAGTACTGGGCTGGTTGTGCTCCGTCTCCTGTGCCGAATTTCTATTTTCCCTCGAAGTTGGGTTCCATTCTCCCTCTTCTTGGATTTGCAGCTCTCTTAGTTGGTGGAGGTACTCACGGCTCTCCCGTGCTCTTCCTTTCCAATCTCTGTCTGGCTGGTATCTAGGGTCTCGATCTCGGTTATATCCTCTAGCGTATCGATAGTCCCTTCGGTTACTTCCGTGCTGTTGGTTTCTTCCGTTATTCCCGCGGTGGTAATTTTTCTGACGTTGGTTATCATTCGTCCCTCGGTCGAATCTCCGATTCCAATGACTACGACGGCCATCTTGTTGATCTCGAGCATATGGAGCGTTGTTCCATTCCCTCCTACGATAGTTGTAGTTATCATCACGAGGCCCAGAACTCTCTTGTGTTTGCGTTTGTTGCGGAGTCTGGCTTACTTTATCGACAGTGGTCAAGTTTATGTGTCTTTCCTCGCGCCTGTCAGCCTTCTGCTGACGGTGTGTCGGGAACTATTCCGTGTTCGCATCCAAGCGTCGCAGAATCTGGTCACATTGTTGAAACGTGGATGCCCCTGCAGCGATCAACACACGTTGTACGTCCGCAGAGTACTGCCAAACAATGGTGTTAACTAAATCATGTTCAGACAACGGAGGCTGAAGACAACGAAGCTTCGCAAGCTGTATAGCGAAGTAGTTCGCATAACGAGTAGGCGTATTCGAGCTGTATCTACGAGTATACATTTCAGCTCGGATGCTCTGCTGATTGTCACTCGACCAATACGTTCTTAGTAATGCTTCCTTAAAGTCCTGGTAGCCTGTAAACGAGTATCTAAATGCTCTAAACCAGGTACTGGCTTGCCCCTCAAGCAAACGTTCTATGACTCTGAGTTCCCTCTCTGGAGTTACCATCGTATCTCTCAGAAAGCTTTCGACATTGGCTAGAAATTCCACTGGAGTAACACCACTTCCAGTTCCGGAGAAGCGAGCTGGTTGCTCCTCTCTCGAACGTATTATCGTCACATTTCCCTGCGTATGCGCGGGTCTAAATGTGTTCTGCGTGTAGTCATGCGTAGGTGTATTTATATCATTATTAGGTTGACTTGGTGCTGGTCGAAAAGGATGGGTGTTAAAGTTCAAAACCTGGCTCGGCGCTGAACCAGTGAATTGTAATGGTTGTGGTTCTGTAGGTGCGCTGGGCTGAAAATGAGTTGGCATCGTTCCTTCAGGTTGAGAAGCGGGTGTTTCCTGAGATTCTCCCATTTGTGAGTGTAAGTTTCTCTCCCTAGGAGTCGTTTCGGGTCTGTCAAGACGTTTTTCTATGTCTTCAAGTCCTTGATTAGTTCTGGCCGCGACTTTGTTGCCTAAGTCATTCAATTGTAATTCGATTCTATCAACCTTTCCCTTGAGGTTCGCGTCTACCTCGCGTATGGCCGTCCTGAGGTTATGGCTAGTGTCTAACCTTTCATTTACTGTGACCTCCTCAAAACGCTTTTGTAAAGAATCGATATCTCCCTCGACTCTTGACATGTTGTATTTGACCTCGGCTACCTTAGCCTCTACTATGGTCTTATGTTCGTTGAGGTCCCCTCTTAATAACATGAGGTCAATGTTATGTTCCTCATGATGAACATTCACTGCTTCGCGTAGGCTTGCTACGGTTTCCGTTAGTTCAGAAATGTTTCTCCTGTTAACGTTCAGTTCGTCTCTGACCTCTAACGTGCCGTCAACGATCGTCCTAACATTGTTGTTCACAGCATTTGCAGCTCCTCTCGTGAGAACTAATCCGATATTCATGGTTGTCATGTCCTTTTTTACAGTGTCCATGAATCCCTCGACGTGCGTCAATCGAGTCCCGAATTCTTCCCGAGTGTGTTCCAGGTCAGCTTTCATGTCTATCTGGACTCTATTTATGGTGGTTTGAATTTGAGCCGTGTGCTCCTCCAGTCGGTTTTGCACATCCTCCCTAGCTCTATTCATTTGGTCTGTTAGGAAATCTACACGCTGGTTAGCCTCTTGATGGTGTCGTATGACATCAACCCTAACTGCCGCTAAACCTGTCGCGAGATCATTTCTGGCTTAGACCCTAAATGCGCCCATATCAGCCCTGACTTGGGTTAAATCAGTCCTGACATTATTAACAGATTGAGTATTTATCTCTAAATCTAGTCTAACATTGTGAACGTCCTGTCTTACTTGGTCTACATGACCACTAACATTGTTTATAGATTGGGTGTTTACTTCCAAGTCCTGTCTTACATTGTGGACAGCCTGAGTATTTTGACCCAAGTCACCCCGGACTTCACCTAGGTCAGCAGTAATCTGTTGGAGATTAGCATTCACACCTGCCATCATCTCTCCGAACACGCGACGAATCGTTTCCTCATCCATTTGACAAGAAATATATATGAGAAAGTGAGGGATCAATCTCTACTAGAACTTACAGCTATGAATAGTTACTTGGTGGTATAAAGCTTGTTTCATTTATATAAATATCACGAGTACAGCAGGAGTATGCAAACTAAGTGCTTCTACATTTACAAAGACAACGACGAGCAAAGCAAAGTATTAAATTTACTCAGGATGAGGCATCATCAAAGAAAACCCTATCCATCATTTATCTAACACTAAAGCCTCACCCCATGGACTTCTATCAAACATGAATGCCATGCGGTCAATTGATCTGCAGTATGACTTTCTAAGTTCGTCCCAGTCCTGTCAATTTACCATTAATCAACATTAAGATCCTCCAAAGTAACATGGTACTGACGGTCACCACGTTAACGTCGGCACAAGGGTTGGACGCCATTTTATGTGACCAAGTCCGCCCACAACGTTGTGCGCCATTTTATGAGACCGTTAGTCGAGTCAACAACCACGATTACTTTCCTTACACCCCATAAGTCGAATAAAATTACCGCGAGGATCAGGTGAACTTTCTAATAGGCTAAGCGGCACGAGACACTGTAGTCAACGGGGATCGTGGTACATGGTGACGATGGTCATAGACTGCCTAAGGAAAGGTTCACCTTAAAACTAGACTGAGAAATTAAACATCCAGACTTAAGTAAAACACCGTGAAAATTTATTAAAATTCACAAGCCCCTAGCCTAGTTCGGAGGGTTATAATCGGCTAGTCCGCAAACTAATAAACAAAAGAAAATAAATAGCAGGTCCCTTACTGAGAAGTTACTGAAAGCCCTCGCGAAAGATATATCTCACAATAATAAAGCAACAACAGCAACACTAGGAAAATGGTACGACGCAAGTCCCTAGTTCAAGTTACAAGATTAAGCTAATATCAGAATTTACATTTAACAGGGTAGCAAAACAAATCTAAGTTAGGATGATACCATTTCCACATTTACATTTAACGGTAATCATCTAGCTAAGTCCTAACAGTTAATAACAAAATTTACGGCGATGACGTCCGTAACAGAAAACAATTACAACAAATCTAAATGTACAGCCATGAAAAAATTTAATGATTCTTAATAACTACGTGCTATCAGCACACAATAAGGTAACATGTAGGATTTACACTCTAGTACATCATAAATAAGTAATGAAATGGACACAAATCTTTATTACATTCCTGCCTACACCTTGGTTTACTCTTTGTAAGCCATAGTCATCTAATGTGTGTAATTACGGTGACGAATGCGTAGTTGAGACCACGTCTGACATCGCATGGCCTGAGCTCCACAAGCTACGAACTCTAGGTTCGCGCATGCTTCAGGTCGCTACAAAAGTGTCAACTGTCCTAGTCATTTCCACACAAGGAAATTACCTTCAACTGCACGGCTATGTCAACAGTTCCAAAATGCAACAGAACAAAGTTAGATAGAAAGAATTCATTAGTTAGCTTTTGTTTTACCAAAGTTATGCGTTTTATTATTAAGATGTCGGTTTAGGTTTATCGTTGGTTTATGACGAATAATACTGACAATAGCTCGGGCACGGAGTGTCTACACTGAGATCATTCTCCACCAAAAAGCCTCGACTCAACAGTCGGAATAAGATCAACGAGCAATAACAACTCGGACACACAATAACACGGGTTACCAGAGGCGCAAAGCTCGCATTCAATAACTCTGGGATAGGCCTGTCCACAACAGTTACCTTCCAATAACATCTAGTCAACGGGAACCCTCCCGGACAAGGTAATAAGTACCTTCATACAATAAATTCCTGCATTTAACAGGGTCGCCTGCAACTCACTATAGAAAAACTGACCTAATTGTACACGTCAAGACGGTACACGCAAGAAGTGCACTCAACTAACAAAAAGCAATCTATAAAACATGTGATCTGAGACAGGGTTGAAAACTGGGTTACATAAGCTAAGTTGCAATGAAAGAAAGAGCGAATACAACAAGCATTTTCTCTCTTGTCAAAGTAGTCCTGTCTCACAAACAAATGAAGCGTGCTCTCAAGGGCACTGGATTACAAAACCAGTTTATGTCACCAGCAGGCTACCACATTCCTGCGTTCAGTCGACACAAAACACACATTATTCAAGGCCGGCGGTTTAATCAACATAAAACTATACATCTGGCCTGTTCATAAAAAACTTTACCATGGGTTATGAACCTCTAAAGAATCCATGTATAAAAAACACGCAATAAATCTGAATAGAATAATATAATTCCGTCTTTCTACCAAATACGTCTAAATGATAGTAATCTTACAATTACTGGAGCTCTTTGCTCTCAAAATACAATTCACTGGTTGCTGGTACAACATCAAATAAAAACGTGCCTTACATGACACAAGCAAAATGATAATTGTGGCGCAGATTCCATACAAAGATCCGCTTAATGATACGTTGGGAACCGAGTTCGATGCAAGGCAACGAAACATTCCTTCTAATAGTTAGGTTAAAACTTGACCAAGAATAGCTTCTGAGCTTATTCAAAATGAAAATATAATGCATTTACAAAACTGGCAATTACAGTCGATTGCCTAACTGATACGACTGTTCTAACGAAAGTCAGGGGTGTATCAGAACTGGCTGCATCTATGCAGTTAAAGAAATAACCATGACATCTGATTGTCATAACTAAAGTCAGTAAAGACTTGAAAAATCACCCCAAACAGGGTTGTACAAAATAGCCTCGAATGACTACGGTCACATCTAGCAAAAGATGGGCTTTGACGTTCTACGACGTTCATCAAGCTGCACCAGGGTTAACCAAAATGTCAGACCCAAGGGTGTCTCACTATACTGAAATAAATGACATTAAATTAAACTAGATACAATCCCTACCTAGAAAAATGGCTGACACAGAGTGTGGTTGATTCACAAACTACATTAAATCTAATATACCACCAGAACTAGAACAAGAGAAGGGATGTTCAAATACTCACAACATGGAGAAGCTATCACTCAGCCCTCTATTCAATAACCAGGGTTGTACAAATTCCTCTCTGGATCTCTGGAACGGTATTATCCTCATCAGGATTCCCATATGGACTCCTCCAAAGACCAGGGTTCGATTCGTCCCTGTCGACAACTCCGTGAATATGCTGGATATGCCTGGAAATGGCATCTTGGATTCCTTCCTTCTCGTCCTCGGTTCTGCAAGGTCCACCATCATGCTAGTTCTCGTAGAAACATCACCCTCATACCAGGATGGTATTAGCCCATGATGACTGATTCAAAGATGGTGTGGAATAGTCTGGTCACGTTGACGGTGAAATAAATTATGAAATTCATTCTTTCACTTTCCAAAAATATAATGTTCGTCGTAAGTATTGTAGGCTTTGATAGTAATTGATAACACAGCCTTAATTTCGTGGATGTGAACAGATACATGAGCTAGCACTGCTCTATGATTCTGCACGTGCTAATGACGCTACTTTTCTATCATGCAGCATCGGTAAAATGTACGTCGTTTTGGAAATAAAAACTTCACTCTGGCAATCCAAATATGTTACACAATTATAATCACACTTAATTGAAGTAGTTGCAACACATTTACCTGTATATTTTCCACAAGGCATTTGGCCCTCCACAAACACGTGGGTACTAAAATGTGGTGTTCCGGTAAAATTATATAATTCACTAATACTTGCCAATAATTATCTTCAATATGTTTCTGTGGCTCACTGTACATAAATACCAGTATTTTACAATATGCCAGTGCACGATGGCATCTGATAACCAATTCAACGCTAACAAGCGGATATTTCCTACGTCGTACAAGACGGATATGATTCCACGCCTACACAGGGCGGATTCTCCAGACGTAGAGCAAGGCACTGGGTGTCTCAAGGAAGTAGGTCGTCAAACCGAAGTCGTTGAGCGACTACTTACGTTCCTATTTGCGTATCTGCAAGGGTATTACCTTACCTTAAGCTAAAATAACATTCTCAAAAATGTTTTAATAATGCAGCATGACGAAATGGAATATTCTGAGTCTTGTGAAAGAATAAAATTAATTAATAAGATCTCAGATAAATAATTAGCAGTTCTCACCAAAGTCAAAATTGCGATTCAACGCTACTTCAAAGAGTATCGCGTGAGCTCTCAGCTCCACGTGGCTTCCTGGGTGTGTTCAAAGGTACAACATCCCATCATAAATGTTCTGTCATAAAAATATCACATGAACCATAGTTCAGCGGGTTCAATATTTCAGTTAGAATTCCAAGTTCTACGCTTCCTAACTTAAGAAGGCAATCACTGAAAATTGGATCATCATAACACTCACTGGTTATTCCATATTTATGAAATTAAATATGATTTGAGTACTCATTCCTTTAATTTACTGTTTCTGATATCCATGCAATATGATAATGGAAAGACCTCAGACTGTTAAAATGACATGAAACGGGCGTCACTGCGGCCAAAATGTGAAGTGGACAGCAATTACGGAGCGTATTTTCGTACAGCAACAGTGTCTGCAAATCGCACACTTCGTATATTTTTAAAAGGTCATTTTTTAAAGAAATTATAGATATTTAAGAAATCAGAGAGCAATTCGTCACTGCTAATATCTATTATCTTTCATTTGAATGTTCATTTGTCACGATCAATCGTTTGTGAGAGCCACAGAAGGGATCTATACTACTGAACTAATACATTTGATGATTAAATTATACTGATTGGCGTATAATCTCTACTTAGTATAAAACAAAGTCCCCGTTTCTTGGATGTCACGGGTAATCTCGAGAACCACCGACTGGATTATGATGCAGTTTTCACCATTCTGTAAAGGATATCTCGAGGAAGGTTTCTGAGAAAATAATGTATTTATGACCAAAGGAAGTCAAGCACTAACGATTTCAGTGAAAAGGTCGAAAAAAAACTGGCGTCCATGCGCTTTTTAAGCTTACGCTGGGCAAACCGTTAAAAATATCTATATACTGTGAGTGTAAGAATTGTTCAGCATTAAAAGTTCTACAAAAAAGCCCGGCAGAGCATATCACTATCTTCAATACATCGACTACTACTGTAAAATTGTTTTTACCTTTTCATTTCTTCCAACAATCTCCATTCCGTCACTGAGGTGACAGTTTACGAGCTAGCTAGGGTCGAGTCTATCAACCCAGTTACAGCTTAGCTAGCGGACGAGCTTATTGCCCCCAGACACAGCCAGCAACAAACTGTCGAGTTGTGTTGAGTTAAAAACTTTAGAGAATAGTGGTTGTGTTTGGAGATTCCCTGAAAGTACAACTCAGCTTTTCTTCATTTCGCCTTTGAACTTTTCGTTCCGCAAAATTCACAGTCAAGTTAAGATTGGACGGAAAGGGGATTTGTGTTTCATGCGCCTCACCATTCTAAAATTACGCCTGAGTAGAATTTGTTGCACATGTATCTCCATGATAATATAATTAACTAGCTAACCCGGCAGACGTTGTCCTGCCAATTAAACAAAGTGTTGTAACTTTGTTTCTTGAAGTTATTTTGGATACACAACATGTTTTTCAGTTTCTGTTACCTGCCTCTAAACTATCGTAAAATGGATTAACTACTTTAGAAACATTGGTGGGAGCGTGTACAACAACTCACCCAAGTTTCATCGCAATCAAATTAATGGCATATGAACGCATACGGAATTTTGTTTAAACGATTCGTGCGCTGTCATTCACATGTTGGATCTACTCGTGCGCTACCTACTGAGAAATGGATTTACTAAGTTAGAAACCTTCACGAAAGTGTACACAAAAACTCATAAAAGTTTCATCGCAATGAATGGTATATGAACGCATACGGGATTTTGTTGAAACGCTTCACGCTTCATCACTCATCTGTTGCATCTACTCGTGCGTTACCTATTGTAAAATGGATTTACTAAGTCGAAAACCTTCCCTGGCGTGTACACAACAACTCATCAAAGATTCTTCGCAATGGGATGAAAGGCATATAAACGCATACGGGACTTTTTTGAATCGATTCGCGTGCCGTCGTTCATTTGTTGAATATACTCATGCGCTACCTATTGTAAGAAGCATGTACTAAGCCATAAACCTTCCGTCGAGTGTACACAACGCTTCACCCTCGTTTCATCGCTATCGGACGAATGGTATATGAACGCATGCGGGACTTTGTTGAAACGCTCCACGCGTCGTCGCTCATTTGCTGAATCTTCTCGTGCGTTACCTATTATAAAATGGATTTACTCAGCCAGAAGCCTTCCCTGGAGTGTACACAATATCTCACCCAAGATTCATCGCTCTCGGATGAATGGTATTTGAACGCATACGGGACCTTGTTGAAACGCTTCGCGCGTCGTCGCTCATTTGTTGAATCTACTCGTGTGCTATCTATTGTAAAATGGATTTACTAACCCAGAAACCTTCCCTGTAGTACACTCAACATCTCAACCTTGTTTAATCGCAATCAGATGAATGGTATATCACGCATACGGGATTTTCTTTAAATGATTCGTTCGCTGTCACTCATTTGTTGAATCTACTCGTGCTCTACCAACTGTGAAATGGATTTACTAAGTTAGAAAGCTTCACGTAAGTGTACACAACGACTCACCAAAGTTTCATCGCAATTGATGAATAGAATATGAAAGCATACGGGATTTTGTTGAAACGTTTTGCGCGTCGTTCTCATTTGTTACATCTACTGTGCGCTACCAATATTGTAAAATGGATTTTCCAAGTTTAAGACCTTCCCCGGCGTGTACCTTCCCTCGAGTGTACACATCATTTCACCCTAGTTTCATCGCTATCGGACGAATGGTATATGAACGCATACGGTACTTTGTTGAAACGCTCCACGGGTCGTCGCTCATTTGCTGAATCTTCTCGTGTGCTACCTATTGTAAAATGGATTTACTAAGCCTGAAACCTTCCCTTAACTGTACACAACATCTCACCCAAGTTTGATTGCTATTGGACGAATGGTATACGAACGCATACGGGACTTTGATGAAACACTTCGCGCATCGTCGCTCATTTGTTGAATATACTCGTGCGTTATCTATTGTAAAATGGATTTACTTAGCCAGGCGCCTTCTCTGGAGTGTACACAATATCTGACCCAAGTTTCATCGCTATCGGACGAATGGTATATGACGCTTACGGGATTTTGTTTAAATGATTCGTGTGCTGTCACTCATTTGTTGAATCTACTCGTGTGCTATCTATTGTAAAATGGATTTACTAACCCAGAAACCTTCCCTGTAGTACACTCAACATCTCAACCATGTTTAATCGCAATCAGATGAATGGTATATCACGCAAACGGGATTTTCTTTAAATGATTCGTTCGCTGTCACTCATTTGTTGAATCTACTCGTGCTCTACCAACTGTGAAATGGATTTAGTATGTTAGAAAGCTTCACGTAAGTGTATACAACGACTCATCAAAGTTTCATCGCAATTGATGAATAGTATATGAACGCATACGGGATTTTGTTAAAACGCTTTGCACGTCGTCACTCATTTGTTACATCTACTGTGCGCTACCAATATTGTAAAATTGATTTTCCAAGTTTAAGACCTTCCCTGGCGAGTACACAACAACTCATCAAAGTTACATCGGAATCGGATGAATGGCATATGAACGCATACGGGATTTTCTTTAAACGATTCGCGTGCCGTCACTCATTTGTTGAATCTACTCATGCGCTACCTATTGTAAAATGAATTTGCTAAGCCTGAAACCTTTCCTGGAGTGTACACAACAATTCACCAACGTTTCATCGCAATCGTATGAATGGCATATGGACGCATACTGTACTTTGTTGAAACGATTCACGTGCCGTCACTCATTTGTTGAATCTACTCGTGCGCTACGTATTGTAAAATGGATTTATTAAGGCAGAAACCTTCCTTAGGGAGTACCCAATATCTTACCCAAGTTTCATCGTAATCGGACGAATGGCATTTGAACGCATACGGGACCTTGTTGAAACGCTTCGCGTGTCGTCGTTCATTTGTTGAATCTACTCGTGCGTAACCTCCTGTGAAATGGATTTACTAAGTTATAAACCTTCACGTAGTGTGCACAACAACTCATCAAAGTTTCATCGCAAACGATGAATGGTATATAAACTTATACGGGATTTTGTGAAAACGCTTCACGCATCGTCACTCATTTGTTGAATCTACTCGTGGGCTCCTATTGTAAAATGGATTTAATAAGCCAGACGCCTTCCCTGGTGTGTACACAACACCTCACCCAAGTTTCAATGCTATCGGACGAATGGTAGGCTATTTGAACGCATACGGGACCTTGTTGAAACGCTTCGCGCGTCGTCGCTCATTTGTTGAATCTACTCGTGCGCAACTTGCTGTGAAATGGATTTTCTAAGTTAGAATCCTTCACGTAAGTGTACACAACAACTCATCAAAGTTTCTTCGCAATCGATGAATGATGTATATACTTACACGGGACTTTGTTGAAACGCTTCGTGCGTCGTCGCTCATTTGTTGTATCTACTCTGCGCTATCTATTGTAAAATGGATTTACTAAGCCAGAAACCTTCCCTGGAGTGCACTCAACATCTCATCCAAGTTTCATCCCAATCGGATCAATGGTATATGAACGCATGCGGGACTTTTTTGAAACGCTCTAACGTGCAGAGACAAAGAGAAGAATTTGACATCACCTCCACCTATTGTACAAAACATAACATTGCGCCCCGGGCGGAGTGTAAGTAATGGCGGTAGTTGTACAGGTTGTGACCAGGTGGCTCTAACGTGCTGAGACAAACCGTCCAAAGACATCAGCTTTCACGAAGGCCAAGGCTAGTGGTTTCCATGACGACTGTTTTTGACTGTATATTGTGGTTCTAAAATTGTGTTCATTCCACCTACCTGGTCAGATTGTGAATCTAAACCATATATGGACCCACCCTAATTTACATACCAAATTCCATCAAAATCGGTTCAATCATTAGGAGGAGTTCAGTCACATACACACGTGTCGAAGAATTATATATATAAAGAAGATAATCCAGTCAGTGATTTTAACCCACCATGCCGAGAGTTGCAACGTATATTGGTTGTTGTTCAGTGACATTGGAAAGAAAAGCGCTTATCACGTAATGCATTCATAACAGTTCCCGGGCGAAGCCGGGTCAGGTTGCTAGTATATAAATAATGTATACCCCTATTTTTTAATTTCATGTATTTTTTTTTTCAGGATTAGAGTTTAACCCATCTCATTTGGGTACAATCGTGTTGACCGACTGAAAAGAATCAAACTTTTGCTTACTAAGACAACACTGGATAATGGCTTCAAACACCATATTGTTAAATAAATCTCTACTTAGTATAAAACAAAGTCCCCGATTCTTGGATGTTGCGGGTAAACTTGAGAACCACTGGATGGATTTTGATGGCGGGTTTCACCATTCTGTAAAGTATACCTCGAGGATGATTTCGGTAGAAAATAATTTATTTATGATCAATGGAAGTCAAGCAAAACGATTTCAGAGAAAAAGTCGAAAAGAAATCCTGGAGTCCATGGGTTTTTAAGCTTACGCTGGGCAAACCGTTAAAACATCAATATACACACATCAAAAAAAGTTTTGCATCACCTCGGTTCCAAGAGTTCCGGAACCGTTAAATACAAAGGGAATAGAGATCAACACAAACAACATTTCAGCTCGTTTTATTGCTCATGAGACCCACACATTGCATGTTGTACCATCATACAGCTAGACTTTCAGCATTTGTGGTCCAGATTGCAGTACACACCACTACCTCTAATACCCAGTAGCACGTCCTCTTGCATTGATGCATGCCTGTATTCGCCGTGGCATACTATCCACAAGTTCATCAAGACACTGTTGGTCCAAATTGTCCCACTCCTCAACGACAATTCGGCGTAAATCTCTCAGAGTGGTTGGTGGGTCAAGACGTCCATAAACAGCCCTTTTCAACATATCCCAGGCATGTTCGATAGGGTTCATGTCTGGCGAACATGCTGGCCACTGTAGTCGAGCGATGTCGTTATCTTGAAGGAACGCATTCACAAGATGTGCACGATGAGGTCGAGAATTGTCGTCCATGAAGACAAATGCCTCTCCAATATTCTGCCGATATGGTTGCACTATGGGTCGGAGGATGTCATTCAGGTATCGTAAAGCCGTTTCGGAGCCTTCCATGACCACCAGTGGCGTACGTCGGCCCCACATAATGCCACCCCAAAACATCAGGAAACCACCACCTTGCTGCACTCGCTGGACAGTGTGTCTAAGACGTTCAGCCTGACCAGGGTGCCTCCAAACACGTCTCCGACGATTGTCTGGTTGAAGGCATATGCGACACTCATCGGTGAAGAGAACGTGATGCCAATTCCGTGGGGTCCATTCAGCATGTTGTTGGGCCCATCTGTACCGCGCTGCATGGTGTCGGGGTTGCAAAGCTGGACCTCGCCATGGACGTCGGGAGTGAAGTTGCGCATCATACAGCCTATTGCGCACAGTTTGAGTTGAAACACGACGTCCTGT
Source organism: Meconema thalassinum (assembly GCA_946902985.2). NCBI lineage: Eukaryota > Metazoa > Arthropoda > Insecta > Orthoptera > Tettigoniidae > Meconema > Meconema thalassinum. The sequence goes on along the minus strand of OX336390.1, from coordinate 154,177,194 downwards.
GGCTGAACGAAACGCATTATTCAACATGGTGGCATTGCTGTCAGGGTTCCTCCGAGCGGCAATCCGTAAGTAGCGGTCATCCACTACAGTAGTAGCCCTTGGGCGGCCTGAGCGAGGCCTGTCATCGACAGTTCCTGTATCTCTGTACCTCCTCCATGTCCGAACAACATCGCTTTGGTTCACTCTGAGACGCCTGGAAACTTCCCTTGTTGAGAGCCCTTCTTGACACAAAGTAACAATGCGGACGCGATCGAACTGCGGTATTGACCTTCTAGGCATGGTAGAACTACAGACAACATGAGCAGCGTACCTTCGTCCTGGTGGAATGACTGGAACTGATCGGCTGTCGTACCCCCTCCGTCTAATAGGCCCTGCTCATGCATGGTTGTTTACATCTTTGAGCAGTTTTAGTGACATCTATGAACAGTCAAAGGGACTGTATCTTGGATACAATATACACAGTCAACGTCTATATGCCGGAGATCTGGGAACCGAGGTGATGCAAAACTTTTTTTGATGTGTGTACAATGAGTGTAAGAATTGTTCAGCATGAAAAGTTCTACAAAAACGTACCCGAGAGCACATCTCTATTTTCAATATATCGTCCACTATAAGTGTTTTTAGATTGGACGGAAGGGGGATTTGTGTTTCATGCACCTCGCCATTCTTAAATTATGTCTGACAACAATTTGTTGCACATGCATCTCCATGATAAGTCCAGTCAGTGATTTTATCCCATCTTGCCGAGTGTTTTTAGTGTTTTTAGATTGGACGGAAGGGGGATTTGTGTTTCATGCACCTCGCCATTCTTAAATTATGTCTGACAACAATTTGTTGCACATGCATCTCCATGATAAGTCCAGTCAGTGATTTTATCCCATCTTGCCGAGACGTAAAACGGATATAGACCGTAGTTCATTGACATCGTAAAGAAGCCCTTATCACGTAATGCATTCACAACTGTTCCCGGGCGAAGCGGGGCCGGGATGCTAGTGAGTAATAGAATGTACATGTACTTATGAATAGTAATTATTTAGATCGTAGGCTTTCACGGCCTGTGTCTAGTAATTGTAATGTTGGTAACATTGAAGGATAATGCTTTTTCAGTAACAACTATTCTATCTTATAAAGGAGGTTTCACTTAACATGTTGACAAACTTTCATAGCAATTGATTCATAATTTTGGGTGGTATGAGCATATTAAGAATTAAAAGTATTTTGTTCAAATATTCAGTTCCACATTTAAACTTCAACAAAACCAATATGCCATATTTTCGGTAACCTCTATAAGGAGGATATAGATAATTTGTAAGAATTCTCAGCAAATGCGCTTCATATTAGGGAACGTAGAGCATGGTGCACTACCCCTGCGCTTGTCCGGGAACGGTCACCAAAAGCCCGCTGATGAGCTTCACTGGGTGTTCCTAGGCAAACCCCTGCAAAAGACACGACTAAATCATAGAATATTTGCTGAGTTGTAATTACTTGGCCAATATGCCATCTAATTTGAGTTAAACATACAACCTTTAAATGAGATACCCAATTCTAGTACAATTGTTAGATATAATGTAGATTAGCATTTATTTGAATAGTTAATTTGATAAATAATTGCCCCAGACTGTGATAGGTTGTGCTTGAGGAAAGGTTAAAGACACCGTGTGGACGTCAAAATTACACCAGAGAGCAAATAATGGACTTATTAAACACCGAGAAGTCTTGGCTATTAAGTTATACACCGTACAACAAAAATAATTTGGCTAGTTAGTTAGTTATTTTTAATTTAGGGGGCGAAACAGTGAGACCATCTGTCCCTAAACAATATGAGATTGTCATCACATTTCTACAAATTTTAGTCATATGTAGATCACGTGTTATCGAAGAATGCTACGAATATCGTGGGTAGCAAGAAGAACAAATGAATCTATTCTGAAGGAGGTAAGGATTGCTCCTAAAGCACGCTTAGGGTAAGATGGGGGAATTCCGCCATATTGGGTAATTCCGCCACCCCTTAAATTCGAATAACTGCGCGACTTACATGCATGACCACTAGTGGATGTCTAGCAAGGTGTGTCAATTGCTGTTGTGGAAGCGTGCGTTTGTTCGGGAATAAGAAATCTCCTATCATCCTTTTTGATCTAATATTGTACCATCAAATGAATCAAGTTAAGGGTAGTTTAATTAAGTGATTGCCTAATTTTGGTTATATTTTATGAAAGTATGATTATTACTGATCATGTTATGCTATTCGTTTATGTTATTCAATTTGTTGGTTAAGTTGCATTTCGCGCCTAAACACTCAATGCGCTCATGGGGTAATGCCACCACAGGTGGCGGTATTCCCCCATTCAACTTTCAAACAGTAGAAATTCCCTGCTTTTATTGGCAGATGCGGCGAAATAGAGGGAGAAAAACAGAAAAGGCGAAATGGACTGCGGACGATCTAAAGAAAGCTGTTGAAGCTGTGAATGATGGTAGCTCTGTTAAAAGTGTTTCCAAGTTTTTTGAAAGTAGACTTATGAGATCAACACAGGGCGAAAAAAAAGTGTGTCTGGCTGTGTGTGTGTATGTGTGTGTGTGAGTCTGTGTGTGTGTGTGCGGGTGTGTGTACTCTGAATGTCTGTCCCCCTATCAATTCGAACACGGTGAACGCGAATTGAACGAAATTTGGTACAAAGGTAGCACTAGCAAACAACACCTCAGTGTCATGTTTTATATCACCGCCATCTTGACGGAAACGTAATGTCGGCCACACAAATATTCAAAGCTTAAATCAAATAACGACTAACCTAATCATCCGATCTCTACCAAATTTTGCAACAACATACCTTAATGGGGGGAGCATCCTTTGACCAATCTAATAGGTCATTAGCCTAATATTTTGTGGATGGTGGCCATCTTTGTGTGAAAATCGATTCCCCTATCAATTCGAACACGGTGAAACCGAATGGAACGAAATTTGGTACAGGGGTAGCACTAGCAAAGGGCACCCTAGTGTCATGTTTTATATCACCGCCATCTTGACGGAAACGTAATTGCGGCCACCCAAATGTTAGAAGCTAAAATGTTTACGACCAACCTAATAATCTAGTCTCTACCAAATTTTGCAACAACATATCTTTATGTGGGAAGCATATTCTGACCAAACTGCAAGATGATCTGCCCAATAGTTTGCAGATGGTGGCCAAGTATGTGTGCAAATCGATTCCCCCTATTAATTCAAACACGGTGAAACCGAATGGAACGAAATTTGGTACAGAGGTAGCACTAGCAAAGGGCACCCCAGTGTCATGTTTTATATCGCCGCCATCTTGACAGAAACGTAATGGTGGCCCCACAAATGTTCAAAGCTTAAATCAAATTACGACTAACATAAACATTCGATCTCTACCAAATTTTGCAACAACATACCTTTATGAAGGGAGCATCCTTTGACCAATCTAATAGCTCATTAGCCTAATACTTTGCGGATGGCGGCCATATTTGTTTCAAAATCGATTCCCCCTATTAATTCGAACACGGTGAAACCGAATGGAACGAAATTTGGAACAGAGGTAGCACTAGCAAAGGGCACCTAAGTGTCATGCTTTATATCGACGCCATCTTCACGGAAACTTAATGGCGGCCACACAAAGGTTCAAAGCTTAAATCAAATTACGATTAACCTAATCATCCGATCTCTACCAAATTTTGCAACAACATACCCTTATGGAGGGAGCATTCTTTGGCCAATACAATTGGTCATTAGCCTAATATTTTGTGGATGGTGGCCATCTTTGTGTGAAAATCGATTCCCCCTATCAATTCGAACACGGTGAAACCGAATGGAACGAAATTTGGTACAGAGGTAGCACTAGCAAAGGGCACCTCAGTGTCATGTTTTATATCACCGCCATCTTGACGGAAACGTAATCGCGGCCACCCAAATGTTAGAAGCTAAAATGTAATTACGACCAACCTAATAATCTGTCTCTACCAAATTTTGCAACATCATATCTTTATGTGGGAAGCATATTCTGACCAAACTGCAAGATCATCAGCCCAATAGTTTGCAGATGGTGGCCAAGTATGTGTGCAAATCGATTCCCCCTATTAATTCAAACACGATGATACCGAATTGAACGAAATTTGGTACAGAGGTAGCACTAGCAAAGGGCACCTCAGTCACATGTATTATATCGCCGCCATCTTGACGGAAACGGAATGACGGCCACCCAAATGTTAAAAGCTTAAATCAAATTACGACCATCCTAATAATTTGATCTCTACCAGATTTTGCAACAACATGCCTATTTGTGGAAAGCATCTTATGACTGACTACAAGGTTATCAGCCCAATAGTTTGCAAATAGCGGCCATGTATGTGTGCAAATCCATTCCCCATATCAATTCACACACGGTGAAAGCGAATTGAATGAAATTTTTTACAGAGGTAGCACTAGCAAAGGGCACCTCATATTCATGTTTAATATCCCTATAGCACGTTGTATTTCAACAAGCTACTACAACCAACATTCAATTATACTCCTTGAAAAGGACAAAGAGTTATAACAATACCCATGCATTCAGGAGAAAGTAGGCTATGTATTCTTTACTGAACATCTTGTTTAATATTCCAAGAACAACACTAGTCTACGTGATAGGTTCAAAGACAGTTAGTTAGACAAACCTACATTAGGGCGAAAACTACTGTTTTCTGAAGAGCAAGAGAATGACATTCGTTACCATCTTTTGTTTTTATAAAAAATGAACTATGGTACAGATGCACGGGCCCATTCTGAATGTAGCGGCCACGATTCTCCGAAAAACTAGGTTTGTGACTTCTGTCTGTGTAATTAATGGAAAAAAAATCCACAGCCTGTTTCCAGTCTCCAACCGGGTCAGGAATGGAATGAATGAAGCCACCATCTAGCGGTGAGGATATGGACTGTGCCGGCTGCCGAGGCCTGACGTACTCCTCTGGGGCAATGATTAATTGAATGACAGATGAAATGAAATAATAGTGGAGAGTGTTGCGGGAATGTAATTTTGACAGGGAAAACCAGAGTACCCGGAGAAAAACCTATCTGCCTCCGTTTTGTCCAGCACAGATCTCACATGGAGTGACTGAGATTTGAACCACGGACCCAGCAGTGAGAGGCCGGCGTGCTGCCGCCTAAGCCACGGAGGCTTCATCTGTGTAATTAATAAATATCGTAAATGACACTGTATGTATAGTAATCGTTTTGTAGGCTCTTCATGATCCAAAGTTGTTTGCATAGGTCTATATCCATTAAGTTTAAATATGGCGCTATTGCCCCAGAAGTATGGCAGTATTGCCCACTTAGTGAGGGCAATACCGTCACTTGCACTGGTCAAGGGAAATTAAAATATCACCTAGAAGTTACATGATAAGAGTGATTATATTAGTATTGAAGCCATTGTAATAAAGGGCTGTATTTTATATTCCTTTCTTTTTTACAAGAAACTGTATCAGCACAGGGCAACATCTTCCTTAAGGTGGCGCCATTCCCCCATCTTCCCCTACTTCTAAACATCCAAAGGCAAATGTTGAAATTTTTCGGCCATATCACCCGGCGAGACGGCATCGAGAAATGTATCATCCAGGGTAAAGTTGACGGAAACGGCTGAGGGGTCGCGCCCCGAACCGGTACCTTGACCAGATAATCTGCCACTTCATAAATTAATGCACACAGCAGAAGACCGCGGTGTATGGTGGGGTATTGTTAACAGAATTGCGTGAAGGGTCACGACGTTCGAAACCGAACTACAGTACGACCAAGGCGAAGAAGAAGAACCTTAAAACAAAAAATGTTTATTTTAATTGTTTTTTTTCTTTTCTTTATTTGATGAACTTGAACTTCGTGGCCATTCAGCCCTGTGTACTTGAATGTGTGTGTGTCTAATATTTGTCTGAGAACTTCTGTTACTGTGATAGCTGCTTTAGTGTATTTGAATGCCACGAGGTGATTGAGAAGGAGGTAGCCGTGGCCTTAAGTTAGGACCTATCCCCGGTATTTGCCTTGAATAGAAGGGGGGAACCCGCGGGAAACCTCTTCCAGGATGGCTGAGATGGAAATCACAACCACCTCTTCTCAGCTTCACCTCACGAGGTTGAGTGAACCCCGTTCTAGTCCTCAAACCAGAATTTATAATTTCCTGCCATTGCCTTGAATAGAAGGGGGGAACCCGCGGGAAACCTCTTCCAGGATGGCTGAGATGGAAATCACAACCACCTCTTCTCAGCTTCACCTCATGAGGTTGAGTGAACCCCGTTCTAGTCCTCAAACCAGAATTTATAATTTCCTGCCATAGCTGGGAATTGAACCCCCGGATCTACTGGAGCGACAGTCAAAAATGCTACCTTCTACACCACAAGGTAATTAATTTATTTTAAAAGGATATATGAATGGAATGGTGGTCATTTAGAGCTCGAGGTGAAATGTGAATAGGATTGCCTCTACTTCAATTACAGTTTAATTTGCGCCAGCGCAGCAGTCAGAAGCACACTTGGACCGCAGACCTTAGCAATCCTGAGGCAATGGAATGACGCATAGGTTAACCCCCAAACCACATCACAGGTTCGGGGTGACGCACGCAGGCCACAACGCACTACTTGAACATGGAAATCCTTCCAAATGTGTCCAAGAGTGCTGATGGCCTTCTTCGCATCCTCCATGTAATGTCTATCTTCCCATCCATGCAGCCAGAGCTCGATTATCTGGTCCAAGATGGAGGATTTCAATTCTGGTGTGGTGGTTGTAAAAGAGTGCCCTCAGCCACGTTAGATCAAATGAGAAACAGGGTGGCTACGAAACCCATTCTCTGCCATCGTTTGCATTCTTTGTTACGGTTTCCCACTTCAACGAGAAATAAATGCCGGGATTATAAAGTCACAGATATAATTTACAGCTTGTCCAAGCATAGTCTCCCTTTGCATTCTTTGGCTCAACCCAGAGTTCATGTGATAGGAATAATATTTCTGTCCCTATCACACTATTATTATCACATGGACTCAGGCGTGTAGTTGTTGTTTCATTTAGGGGTTTTGCGTCATCGTAGCCATGTATCCTCGTTTACATGGGTGTGTATTAATCTGAACGATAACCTGAGTGATTCTCATGACTTTCTTGTAGAAATTGAATTTTAAGCCTAGTTGCTGGGCTTCAATTCGTGATATAATTAACCGTTTAACCAATAATTCGGCTTTTAGTAGATATGACATGAGCAAGTTTCGTAAATAACTACGGTACGTATAAATGGTTGCCTTTTTAAGATGACTACTTATAAAACCTCAATAAGCTTATAAGTTAGCTGACCATAAATACTATACCCATGTAAGATATAAGCTCAAATAGTTAAGTAGTAATTGCGTGCAAGAAACGATGTTAAGTACTGTACCCATGTGAGTAATCTCGGTGGATAATATGCATCTGCCTCCAACTAGCATCAGCTCTCAGGCGTGTACGGTAACCCCAATTTAGCAGTGCATATTTTGGATTTGAGGCTAAAAGGTATCAACTCTACAATGATAAGGCACAACTCTATTCTAAAACTTTAATTCAGTAAAATAAATCATGGCTTCAAACACAAAACAATACCCAAAAAGCATAAAATAAAGCAAACAAAATTTTTACTTCCACAATCCATAAGTAGACAAATATAAAATCACAACAAAGTCATACCTAGCCATAAGGCTTTACCCTTCTGTGAACTTCACAAGGATATACTAGTGCGCTGATGCACCTACGACTTCAAAACAAACTGTACATTAACATAACAGTCATACAATGTGACTTCTTTAATATTACAACAAGGATTATTCCTTAAACCTCTTTATGTTAAACAATTATGTGTGCCGTGCGTGTTTTAATATTTTTCTTCTCACCAATGAAATGCTTTGCATGCATTTACCTATTTGGACGTTGCACCAAAATCAACGTGCAACTCCATAATTATGTAAGCTACCCCCTACACATCCTCCAATTATATGGTTTCCCCGCATGCTGTCTGTGATTCCTAGATAAAACGTTACGTTATAGCTTATGTCGGATTGTACGATAGACTACCTCGCGCTCATGGCGATTGGCATCTAGTCACCAACTACATGACTTGGCTCCAGTGACAGTACAAATATATCATGTGACTATTCGTCAGATAGCTAAAATAATGAACCATCAGGACAAACTATAATTATCCATGTGTTCACAAACCACATGGCTATAATACTCAACATAACAATCTTGCATTATATGTCATTTTAACAAGGTCTAGAATCTCTTCCCTTTATAACTTGCCTGAGCGGCCCGGGTGGCTAGCACCGACCCTCGGCTAAGGAAGTCGCTACACAATAGAAAGTGGAATGGGTCGTTTCACCAATTATCTCGACCTTTCTAAATGTTTGAAAGCTTCCCTCTCTAAACAGTGAAGATTTACAAGACAAATACTGTGTCCTGACCGACACCCACATGTTCCCAAAGGATCTTAATTGACTATTATGCCAACAGGTATTGAATGAGCTTTTGTAATTATTCCTACGTCGAGGATAACGATTAATTAATGGCCTCCCATGGGTCCATTCAACATGAAGGTTCGGGGTTCGCAATGCATGAGCCTGGCGGTTTGACCGATGTCTCAAGTATAATATAGGCGCACAAAACCACTGTCGCCATGAGTTTTCGCTGCCAACGAGCGTAAATAACTCATCAATAAGTTCTCGGGAAATCATAGAGCTGCGAGGTGTCCTTGTTTCCTCGACTCTGTCAAGATTCCAGCCCGGAACACATTTCAATCCTTTCTTCAGGGTTAGGGTCCATCACTAAAACTCTGGAATAATAATATCTCCAACAATGTCCACGACATAGGAGAATTCATACGTAGAATAGACTATCTGGCCCCTAATGCTCCATGCTACGACACTCCGACCTATAATATTAAGAGAAATCTAACATTTACTCTATAAGCTTCTCAATTAAGCTGCAAATTCAATTCACTAAAAGCTCCTTCATTACTGGTATCATTACTGAATATATGCAATATTCTGATATAAAACTTCTTTCCATAGTTACTGTAATGTAATCTCACTGTAACATCTTCCTGCTTAGATTGATAAGTCTTGCACTTAGCGTTAATAATTCTCGCTTACAACATTTATTTGTTTCCTGATGTGTTCATTCATACTCTTAATAACCATTATTATTATTATCATCATTTCTCACTGACATAAATGACCAAAATCATTATTTATTATTATTATTATAAATCTCATTGACATAAATGACCAAAATCATTATTTATTATTATTCTCATATAAATTACCAAAATTTCCGACATAGCTATACGTTTTAAACTCGAACAATCGCGTTCGTTGCATTTACATAACTGATTGCCATTCTTAATTCATAGTGGGAATAATTACTCCACTTAATGATGCAAATTAACATCTCAACTCTATAAAAATCAACTCAATACTGATTAAACATGGAGGATCAGCCTCCTAACTGATTTTTACTGGCATCTATAAGGAATTCACAATATCTTTACGGAATCACAGACATGCAGCGGTCCATACTTCTACATAATCATAACCATAATTTGTGGGGTACTTACATCTCTATAGGCATCTAAGGTGGCTCCGACCAATCATATTCTTCCATGTCGCCCGCCATAATGGGTTTAACGCGACATATTTCTCTTGTTTACACACATTTGATTACACATAATTTCTATCACCAACACGACACGTTGCATACCTTTCAGGAAGTTATCACTCCCCAAACATGTGTACGCAACTTAAGATGAAGTAATAGAAATAAACATATACTTACGTACGCAGCAGACGTCAGTGGAAACGTAGCTGAAGCTCTTCCCCTATCCCCGAAGAAATATAAAATAAAAATAAAATAGAAGAAAGAAAAACGGGGAGATTGCAGTCTTGTTTGGCTTTCGCTGGGCCCAAATTTTAAAAGGCAAACCAGAAAGCAATCCCAAAAGAAAGGGGGAAAGCTAATTAAAATTAAACTACAGCAAAATCCAAAGATGAACAAATTTAAATCAGAGGCCGTGTAGGTCGTATTAACGTCACAAGTACGCTAATAAGACCGACAAACCAAAATGTAGCAAAAACCAGACAAAACTCGAAGAAGGTTACTAAAATTAAAATAAGACGTGACGCAAAAGCAGAGATACTTAGGCAAAGATAAAATGTATTTAAATAAGAACCACAATGATACAACGATCCCAGAGATATTAAAAACAAGAAGAGAAATGACCAACAAATTAAACACAAAATTAATTTACCGCAAGAAAAAAATACAAATTAGGAAGAAAATCGAAAATATACTAAATTAAATTATATTAAAATGAAATAAAATAAGATAAGTTAAGGTAACGTGTTCAAGGCAAGATGAAACGATGACTAAATGTAAGTATGTCGCAATTAGATAAAAAAAGACAAAACTCAGAAACGACTACACTCTACGAAGTCAAGATACGTTCTCAAAATTTAGACAAAGCGTGTCAAAAGGGATGAACAAAATAGGAGGGGGGTACAATGGTTCAGAAAGGGGTGGAGAGGGGTGAGAGGGAGGGGAGGAATGAGGAAGAAAGACGCGGAGGCACATGCAAGATCTAGTGAGTTACGAGAAAAATAGGAATTTAGACAAAAGGAAAAATTACATTAAATTATCGGCAAAGCCAAAAATATACTTTAAAAATTGAAAGTATGCGTAGGAGATAAGGGCACACAAAGACGACGAAAATATGTGATGCGCAAAATATGGGCATTCACAGACACAAGAATATCACAGGTTAGGTCACCAGCAAAATAGCAAAGGCGAGACCTCCTTTTGTGAACTCTTTAAGATAAAGAAGAAAGCATTACGGGAAGCAAGAAAAATAATCTCCAATCCCGTTATGTTGTTCTACGATAAGATGCACTCTGGATGACAGACCCAAAGGTGTCCCCTACAAGGTAGGCAAACCACCGTCAAGCACACCAGAGTAAAGCGAAGACAAGCCCACATACATGACTTTCAACCCTTAAAGTACAAAAACTACGTTATCAAAATAAATGAAAATAACACTATCATACAAAACAAAACTCACCAGCAATTACACGCACACAAAGGGCGGAGGGAAAATATCGGGAGGGGACAAGTACACGCGACCAAAAGAAAAATAACACAGAAAAAGAGTTCTAAATTACCGAAATATGAAACAGAACTACAGTAAAGCAATTACTGATTACGACATACAGACACCTCGCCATGGTTTCACCTTGAACGCGGGCACTTTCCCTAGAATATCGGAATACGTCTAGCCTACTTGGCTGCAAGGAAGAAATGCCTCGAAACAAAGCAAATGACGACGCAACACAAAGGTAACTGCGTGCTAAAATTTGATTGGTCACGACCCCTTCCAAAATATAAATCACTGGCCAATAAGGGGACAAGATGCAGATATGTCCATATATGGTATTAAGACATCAGAGGGCTATTAATAGCTTCACAGCCAAGGTTTCACAAAGGCGTGCATTGATCACGTCAGATAAAAATGGCACAAAGGAGTAACTTATATATCTCATAAAAATGGCTCAAAATTCCCCCACTTCCTTGAAAAAAAAAAATGTTTACAAAAATACATACACAAAACATTTTTTTTTGTATATATGGTATAAGATGCACTCTTGTTTCATTCATAAAATGGCTCGCAAGGAGAGAGTCTCATATCACACAAACACACGGAGTAGCTCACATTAGAGTTCCAAACTCTTTGCCTTTCACAGAGGCTTGGTATAGCACAAGTCCATCTCTTTGAAGTATACATCAAACGCACAAGCAGTTAAATGAGTGAGGGGAATTTTGGCTAAGTAAACCTAGAAAAATGAAATTTAGGTGCAAAAACGCAACGAATACAAAATCCGCTGCCCAAAATGCCAGCGAAGCAGCGTCCCATGAGAGAGGGTGGTACCGACCTTATCACACAAAACACTCAATCCACTAAACACGTTGGCAGCAAATTTTGACTAGGGAGAAAAAAAAATATTAACATATAAGTTATGAGTTATCTCACAAGGAATAACATTTTTCTGTTTTTGAAATTTCCGAAGAATAACGAGAAGTTGTAATCCAAAGGCCTGAAGATGAACAAGGGGGAACCCAGGACCATTGCAGTTGACGTCAAGGCTGCAGAGATTTTCCTTCCTCCCAATATTCCTAATATAGAAAAAAAAAAACAGTTACATTGTGGTATAAATGGTTAATAAAACTTAATCTGTGGAGCACCCTGTATTTCCAATGGAATGTTCTGTCGTCACAACCATTGATAAAATGATATTACACAACTTGGATGCGGTGTGGGGTAAGGGAGAGAGAAAGAAAACAGCGCGCGATAACACAGGCGGACGGTTAAGAGATACTGAAAACAATCATGGACACACTAAACTAAAATAAACAGGCAGGGATCCTGTAAAAACATCAACACTGGGATCGCCGCGTCAAAACACTGAAAGAAATACATACTATAGATAAACAAATAATTACACAGACACCACATTATTCATGGTATTTCTTAAGATTTGCTACATGAGAAACAGAAATTAGTTGAGGATCGTCATCAGAAATCATTTCCACAGTCACGTTGTTCAGGAACCTGGTTATGGTCCTTGGTTCGGACCACCGCAAACACAGTTTACTGGAGATGCCGGAAGCTGCGTTACTAATAGGGTGTAGTCGTACCAAAACCCTATTTCCTATCTGAAAATGAACAGGTTTTCTACGCTGGTTGTACCGTGCTGAGACCTTCTGTCTAGCCCGCTTAAGGCTAGCGACGGCGGAATCCCATTTCTCTTGAGTAGAGACGGTTCGAGACGGGATAGACAAATACTCGATATTCCAACGGAGCATCAGGGGATCAACAAGTTTACGGCCTATAAACAATTCCGCAGGTGTGGTTTGAATAGACGAATGAAACGAGGTATTAAAACCTAAGGTAAAATAATGCAAGTTAACATCCCAATTGGATTGTTCCACATTATGGAAGGCGGTTAGACAAGCTTTCAGATTACGATGAAATCTCTCTACCTGATTGCCTTGTGGTCTGAATGGCGCCAATAACACGTGATTAATGCCCCAACTGAAGGTCATAGATTTGAAAGTTTTGGACTTGAAGATGGTAGCATTATCGGTAACAAGGAACTTGGGCGGGCCAAATATAGCAAAAATATGCTTACATAATAAATGGACCGTCCCTTTTGCAGAAATGTCCTTAACAGGAAAGAGCCAGACAAACTTAGAAAAACCGTCGATCACTGTCAAAATCGCCTGATGACCAGACTTAGAACGTGTCATAGGACCGAATATGTCAATAAATAACCGTTCTCCAGGACGAGTAACAACATGAGCACTATGCAAACCTATCTGCGTATTTTGCGCTGGTTTAGAGCGTTGACAGGTGTGACATTTTTTTACAAAATCAAACACATCTGGTTTGATTGTAGGCCAATAGAATTCAGAGTCAATTTTGCGTAAAGTACGGTACATTCCAACGTGTAAGCCTATAGCCGAAGAATGATAGTATGTTAAGAGCATATTACGAACATTCTCAGGGGCGAAAATTCTGAAGGAGTTTGAACCAGGGAGGAGACGGCCAATTACATCATTACGGACACAAAATTCATTCACAGTGGGGTCCTTGTTGGTAATTTTCTCACGGAGTTCACGACAATAAAGATCATCTGCCTGAAACTTACGTATATCTACGAAGGACCATGGACTAAACTGTAATAAAAACACATTTTCAGGCATTTCCTGAGGTGAAGTTTCGACAGAAGGAGGAACAATTTGACTAGGAGCGGAAATAGTGGAATCCTCGAACATGCGCGAGAGACAATCAGCCACAGAGTTTTCACTACCTTTCACGTGTACAATGTCGAACTTGAACGACGATAGTCTCAAAATCCACCGATTGATACGACCAAGTTTCTTTACATGCGACATGCTCCATCTCAGAGCTTCATTATCGGTGTAGACAGTGAAATGGCGATGTTCTAGGAAACTCCTGAATTTCTCGCAGCCAAAGACAACAGCAAGGGACTCTTTTTCAAAGATGGAATAGCGACGTTCATGTTCATTAAGCATGCGACTAGCAAAAGCTACAGGCGCAAACTTCCCGTCCACGTGTTGACTTAAAACGCTTGACACAGCTAGATCACTAGCGTCGCAATGGAGGAAGAACCTAGACTCGAAATCTGGAGCTTGCAACACAGGGGCAGATATAAGACTCTCTTTTAAAGTGTTAAAAGCTTTATCTTGCTCTGGACCCCATATAAATTTAGCGTTCTTCTTTTTGAGGGCATTCAATGGAGCCGAAATATCTGAGAAATGTCTGATAAACCTGGAATAAAACCCAAACATGCCCATGGCACGGCGTAGAGCTTTCACAGAGGTAGGCACCGGTAGATTCTTAATACATTCAACTCTATCAGGCATGACGCTAATACCGTTAGTCGACAGCACATGTCCTAAAAACTTGATCTGCGTGCGGGCCAAAGAGGTCTTTTCGGGATTGATAGTGAGTCCCGCTTTTCTGAGGCGAGAGAAAACTTCACGGAGATGAGTTACGTGCTCCTCAAAAGATTTGCTATAAACAACAAGGTCATCTAAATAATTGAAGACAAACTTAAATTTCAAGTCACCCAAGAGATCATCTAACACACGACTAAGAATTTGTGCTCCGACAGCGATACCCATAGGCAATCTATTGAATGTGAATAACCCAAAAGGTGTGGAAAAGGCGGTAAAATCACGGCTCTCGGCGTCCAACGGAATTTGATGATATGCGGAATTGAGATCAATAATTGAATAATAGTTAGCTCCATGAAAATGCTGAAAAGCGCTGTCGAGTGTAGGTAACGGAAAATTGTCGAAAACAACCTTCTTATTCAGCTTCCTGTAGTCGACAACTAATCTATATTCGCCGTCTTTCTTGGGAATCAGAAAAGCTGGAGAACTATACGCCGACTTGGAAGGAACGACTACTCCTTTATCTTGTAGCTCTTTGACATATTTTCTCATAGCCAACAGCTTTGGAGGTGAACATGCAAATGGCGGGGATCGAACCGGGACATTATCTGTGAGATCGATATGACATTCGTGACCTACCGCTGAACCTAATTTATCTGTGAGGACATCCGAGAATTCGTTCACCAAATCACTCAGCACATCACGCTCTTCCGAAAATAAAGACAGAGGCAGCTGGACAGAATGCACTGTGGACACTTCACTAACACGAGAGGTACATTCTTCGAACGGGAAATGTTTGTTGGAATGAAACAGAAAGCTAAATGAATTACTCGCAAAATCTAATTGTAAACCTGTTTTGCGCATGAAATCTGTCCCTAAAAGGACTTGGGTGGATAAATTATCAACTACGTGGAACTGGTGATCCCATGAAAAACCATGGATCTTGAGATGACATAAAACAGTACCGGTAACGTTGATAGTAGATGAACCAGCTGACACGAACTTTCGCTCACGTCCATCCTCGTGAGGACAGATGCGCAGCGCTGGAATTTGTTCCGCCACAGAGCGAAGGATAAAGCTCTCCGTGGCTCCAGAATCCAAAATGGCTTGAGTTGTGACATGATGAAAAGATAATGTGACCCAAGGTTGCGATACAGAAGCAAAACAAAGATAAGGATCGCGATACCTGCTTTTAGGGCTGCCCGACGGGTCGAACTCAGGACAGCACTTCAACAGTTTTCCTGGTTGAAATTACAATTTGGACAGGTCAATTTAGTCACATCTGACATCCCACAACCGTAGCAGAACTTACGGGATCTAGCGGCACATTCACGGAAGTTATGACCGTGATTGTTGCAATTCCAACATAAGATATTTGCGGAGACACGTTTGGTATCTGGAGGATTATTGTGGACACGGGAGGTAGAATGAGTTTGGCTGGCAGCGTGACTATCACTTTGGACGTGATTTATGGGAGGACGAGAGGGGAGATTAAAAGAGACAGTCTTGTTTGAGATAACGGGATGGGCCACAGAAGTAAATGCATGCTGTGTGCTAGTCGCACAAGCTAGTTCAGGAAACATGACTTCGTGGGAAATAGGGGGTGGAACATAACTCAAACTCGACCGAGAATTGTTCTCATATTCGCGTCCATGTAGAATTATGTCCTCAATACAGCGTACCGAAATGCGACGTATGAAGTACTTATATATAGGATTTAAATTCCTATAAATAATTTCGAAAAGTTCCTGTGGGTGGAATGGCTGAGGCAAATTGGCTGTGAGGAGGCGTACAGCCGTGACATAATCGTCAATCTTCTCGGAGGGGCCCTGAGTTCGAGCGTAGATTTCCTGTTTCAAAGCATACGCGAAATCTTGGGGAGTGAAACGGGCTTTTATGTTGCACACAAATTCGTTCCATGAAGTGTAATGGAATGGTGACACCCTGTACCACTGCAACGCTTTACCAGAAAGTAAAATTGGTAGGCAACGAACTATCTTATCGGGACTTATGTCATGGCACTGACACAGTTCCTCAATCCTCTGAATGAACCAAAAAACTGAAGATGTGTTATTCTCCCCGGAAAAGGTAAGATTCCACCTGCTCACAATGGATGCAACGTTGTCAGAATGACCACCACTGGTAGGATTAGAAACGTAGCCACTAGACAACGGGTCAAACATAAGTAAGTCCCTCGGTACACTAAAAAATTGGGGTTCTGGAATAGCCTTACTTGAAGAAATAGGTGCAGTCAACGACTCAAAATTATAGGACGGTAAACGAACTTCCTGCTTAATAGATTTATCCATGACGAAAAATATTAAAAACACAGCACGGTACACACCAACGAGATAAGAAAGAGGACTACAAAGACTACTAATTTCAAACTACTTCAAAAATATAAAAGATATCTAAACAGTATTACGAGAAGAAATAAATAAGTGCACATCACCTTACCGTAAGATGTTGCTTTCCCACGTGGTAATTTACTCACGGGCACCAAGTCGTCATCCTCACACGAAACATACTGTTTGCGGCTGTGTGTTTTTCAAATGTTGATAGACCATACCAGACCTTTCTCCTCTTTCATGAAATTCTCAGCACCTTAAAACTCAGAAAGACAACATTATACTATAGGTACGAAAAGGATGGAAACGTTTCACAATGCAATTCAGCTCGAAGTCTCAGGAACGATCAGCTGGAAAAAAATTGTTAAATTAGAAAGGTGATTTTGTCTCAAAACCACGCTCTGAAATCCATTTGTACGCAACTTAAGATGAAGTAATAGAAATAAACATATACTTACGTACGCAGCAGACGTCAGTGGAAACGTAGCTGAAGCTCTTCCCCTATCCCCGAAGAAATATAAAATAAAAATAAAATAGAAGAAAGAAAAACGGGGAGATTGCAGTCTTGTTTGGCTTTCGCTGGGCCCAAATTTTAAAAGGCAAACCAGAAAGCAATCCCAAAAGAAAGGGGGAAAGCTAATTAAAATTAAACTACAGCAAAATCCAAAGATGAACAAATTTAAATCAGAGGCCGTGTAGGTCGTATTAACGTCACAAGTACGCTAATAAGACCGACAAACCAAAATGTAGCAAAAACCAGACAAAACTCGAAGAAGGTTACTAAAATTAAAATAAGACGTGACGCAAAAGCAGAGATACTTAGGCAAAGATAAAATGTATTTAAATAAGAACCACAATGATACAACGATCCCAGAGATATTAAAAACAAGAAGAGAAATGACCAACAAATTAAACACAAAATTAATTTACCGCAAGAAAAAAATACAAATTAGGAAGAAAATCGAAAATATACTAAATTAAATTATATTAAAATGAAATAAAATTAGATAAGTTAAGGTAACGTGTTCAAGGCAAGATGAAACGATGACTAAATGTAAGTATGTCGCAATTAGATAAAAAAGACAAAACTCAGAAACGACTACACTCTACGAAGTCAAGATACGTTCTCAAAATTTAGACAAAGCGTGTCAAAAGGGATGAACAAAATAGGAGGGGGGTACAATGGTTCAGAAAGGGGTGGAGAGGGGTGAGAGGGAGGGGAGGAATGAGGAAGAAAGACGCGGAGGCACATGCAAGATCTAGTGAGTTACGAGAAAAATAGGAATTTAGACAAAAGGAAAAATTACATTAAATTATCGGCAAAGCCAAAAATATACTTTAAAAATTGAAAGTATGCGTAGGAGATAAGGGCACACAAAGACGACGAAAATATGTGATGCGCAAAATATGGGCATTCACAGACACAAGAATATCACAGGTTAGGTCACCAGCAAAATAGCAAAGGCGAGACCTCCTTTTGTGAACTCTTTAAGATAAAGAAGAAAGCATTACGGGAAGCAAGAAAAATAATCTCCAATCCCGTTATGTTGTTCTACGATAAGATGCACTCTGGATGACAGACCCAAAGGTGTCCCCTACAAGGTAGGCAAACCACCGTCAAGCACACCAGAGTAAAGCGAAGACAAGCCCACATACATGACTTTCAACCCTTAAAGTACAAAAACTACGTTATCAAAATAAATGAAAATAACACTATCATACAAAACAAAACTCACCAGCAATTACACGCACACAAAGGGCGGAGGGAAAATATCGGGAGGGGACAAGTACACGCGACCAAAAGAAAAATAACACAGAAAAAGAGTTCTAAATTACCGAAATATGAAACAGAACTACAGTAAAGCAATTACTGATTACGACATACAGACACCTCGCCATGGTTTCACCTTGAACGCGGGCACTTTCCCTAGAATATCGGAATACGTCTAGCCTACTTGGCTGCAAGGAAGAAATGCCTCGAAACAAAGCAAATGACGACGCAAGACAAAGGTAACTGCGTGCTAAAATTTGATTGGTCACGACCCCTTCCAAAATATAAATCACTGGCCAATAAGGGGACAAGATGCAGATATGTCCATATATGGTATTAAGACATCAGAGGGCTATTAATAGCTTCACAGCCAAGGTTTCACAAAGGCGTGCATTGATCACGTCAGATAAAAATGGCACAAAGGAGTAACTTATATATCTCATAAAAATGGCTCACATGTGAAACACTTCATCAAACACTACTTTAAATGATATTTTTACATATGCATTACACTGAACACTCGTCACTTTATACACACTTCACTGCTGAAATTCCCTAGCAGAGATCGAAATTGCAGGTGTCGACGGCATCTTACGTTACCAACTCCTGATTGAATGTCTGGTTATCTGCTCTCGGAACTCTCCAACAGTTTTTATGAATATCATTCCTACAGTAAGCGTCCTGCGTTACATCAATACGCTGGCTCCCAAACATGAGCGTTAACATCTGGTACTCTCATGGCAATACCAAACACTTAGTAGAGTTTCTTTCGCGCATTCTATCGTAGTTACACATATACGATTAGTTAATACTATACACACTGCGCTTAATAAAGTTCAACACTTTCACAAATAATTATATACAATAGTTCTACCGTTAGTCTATACGGTGCTTCGTAACTGAACACGTCATAGTTCGTGCTGCTGATATGCCTGTATCACGACTATTATTCACCCAAGCATGTTTACTGTTTCTTTTACACATACCAGTCTTTGTTCGGCGTCTTGAAGAATAGAATCGTCATGCGTTTTGCCTTGACGAACTTGCTTCAACCTGGCTGTAGCTGACTGAAGTTTCACTCGAAGACTGCACGTAACTTATTTGAAGACTTCTGTATGCGGCTTACACGCTGTCTCGTACTGCTGCATATTTGCTGCATACTGATTGCAACTTATTGCCATTGTGCTACAATTGACAATTGAGTAAGATTATAACTGGCTGTAACTGCGCTTGGCGGCATGTAGACTGAGCTTGGCTGCGTTACTACTTCGACTGAGCATAGCTGAGAGCTCCTCCTGGGGTCTACTCCCTTATATCGGATTTCCACAGAAAGTAGAGCAACATCTTCCCGCGTAATCTTGGCTCCTCTCACAGCATGATTCAGGTCTTCAAACCATGATCATTGTGTTCCTCTCTCTTCACAGGTCCCAAAACTATCTGTGTGCAAAGGAATCGCTCGTTCAATTAATTAATATTAATTCCTTTCTCCATGGCGTGGGACGCTACCTAACGGGAAACCCCCGGCAACATCTTCACATCCCTCCGCGAACAATGGTCGTTTTACAGTCCTTACGCACATCATTAAATATGCACCAATTTCGCAGGTAAAAGACTCTAAAATTATCTTATTGCCAAGATATTCACCTGTGTGCAACTCTCATCTCGCTTCGTTACTCCAATCACGAGTAATCAATGAATTTTCTGGGCATTTCTCCGCCCCTACTCCAAATCCATTCTCCGTCGGGGAATAACTATGTCATTATTCAGGCCTCACCCCTGCTCCAGACGACATAATGGGGTGACTGAGATGGACGTGGCTCCACTGGGACCAACCCACAATTCTGGGCCAATTAGTAAATGTCAGCTCTGCCCTCCTCTGTGCTTCAAGCCTCCAATAGCTTACACCAAATCGTCTTATAATGATATAATCTGCTCATTATTTCCTACATTATTTTAATAAATAATGCCATTTCATCAAAAATCACACCAGTGATTAAATATACATTTCTTTCGAGGGGTTTTACCAAGAAACTCCCTGTACAGATCTCTAGTTCGCTTCCTGGTGGAACCTCTATACTGAGATCACAGTCTCTGAGAATCATGTTCGATTCCAGTCAGCATAACCCCATCGGGTTCATGTTCCCCTTGCAAAACTTATAAAAGTCCAATGCAAGTGGCTTATATAAGTAACCAGCTGACTGTCGACCACCGTCTGTGTTTACGTCTGGGGTCCTTCACCTTGTCTGGCTGCGAGTGGGTTAGTAGTGTTCCCCCTTCCACACTCGGCCTTGTTTCTGAGCTGTCTATTCTCCCTGCGAAGGGTCGCGTTTACAGCCTCAACCTCTCTGGCCACTCTGACCATTTCTTCATAGAATTCTCGCAAACACTGGCATTCTTTCTGCTCTCCGCTTACACTGGGTAAACTGTCTGCTTCTCGTCCCGTCTCGCCGTTCCAACATTCAGGTCTGCCTGCTTGGCTGCCTCCTCTCTCCACGTTGAGTTGGGTGTGCGTTACTAATTCTTCTTCTGGTTCATCGAATTCTTCTGGCGAGTAATAAACTTTTAAGTTGGCTATGTTCATAACGACCTCGTTTCCATTCTCTAAATGCCTTAACCTGTATGCATTGTTCTGGAGGTCTCTTATCACCTCGAACGGGCCGTGGTAAGCAAAAATAAACTTTTTATACTTCCGTGCCTCTGGATCTGAACTGGCGGGTTTCTTAATTAAAACTTTCTGTCCCACGAGAAGCGGTTTATGATACCTCTTCGCACGATTCCTTCTCTGACGTCTCTCCGCCTGTGCTTTGAGATATTCAAAGGTTCGTTGGATCCTCAATTCTCTACCGGGCTGTGCGTCTACAGGTAATGGAATAACACCATTCCACGGTCTCTCTGGTCTTTGATCCAGATGTAGAGTAACGGGAACCTGACCTGTCGCCTCATGTACAGTATTATTTATACAGTATTCAATGACTTCTAGAAATTCGATCCAACGCCAATTCGCTTCAGAACAGTAGATCTTCATGTATTTCTGGACCTCTCTCATTACTCTTTCAACAGGACTTGCCTCAGGATGGCGAATGGTAGATAAAATCTGCCTAATTCCTAGAGTTTCCAGTTCTCGACGAAATTCTGCACTAGTAAAGCAACTTCCGTGGTCCGAGAGAATGTTATCCGGCTTCCCAAGAATCGGAATAACTTTCTCTTTCAGGCGCTTCAAGACCTGTTTTGAACTTGTCTTTTGAATGGGGCACAGCACCATCATTTTCGAAAATACATCCATGGCTACAAAAATGTGTCTATTGCCTCTACGTGCTCTAGGCAATGGTCCAAAGTTGTCGATACTCAATAGCTGCCTTGGCTTCTCTGGTAACAACGGGATAGGTCGTTGCCTCATTAAAAAGGGATTCGGCTTTACCCTTTGGCAAAGATCACATGTTCTAATAGCATTTCTCACCGTTTCTCTCAATTTTGGCCAAGTAAATGCTTCCTTCAACAGAGCACAAATTTTATCTATTCCAGGATGTCCAAATGCTCTGTGGGCTAGCCATACTAATCTCCTCTGCAAAGATGCAGGAATTACAATCCTTTGACGTGTGTGATCCACATCGTCCCACTTGTGTAATATCTGATTATACCATACATAATCTGTTGCCAATGCCTCCGCCTCTCTGTATATCGCAGTTCCCCTTGCTAAGCGTCCCTCGAAGTAATCGATTATCATCTTCAACCATGGGTCTTCGCGTTGTAGGTTGGTAATGTTCCTTAAGTCATCCAACGTCTTCTGATCTCGATTCTCAATCTGGACCGCTAGTACTTCTTCTTCTCTAGGGTAACGACTTAATATGTCCGGTATTACATTCTCTTTCCCTGGACAGTATTCTATTTCCACATTAAATTGCTGGATATACAGGGACCATATTGTCAATCTCTGACTAGACAAATCCGTCTTTAACAAAAATGTTAAAGCTTTATGGTCTGTTCTCAGAACTATACGGAAGCCGTACACGAGTTTGTGCCACGATTGCAACGCGTACAAAATTGCGAGCAATTCTATCTCTGTGATCGTGTAGTTTTTCTCATGGGCTCTCAGTCTTCTGCTTATAAAGGCGATAAAAACTTTCTTCTCAGGCTGGTCAACATTTTCCTGGAATAGCATCGCTCCAATCCCAATAAGTGATGCATCCGTCTGTATGATGAACTTCTGGGTATAATCTGGGTATCCCAGTTTCACATATTCCAAAAGCATTTGTTTTGACCTCACGAATGCTTCCTGACATTGCTCCGTCCAATTCCATCTGCCGCCTTTCTTCAATAGGTCCTGCAGTGGTGCTACTGTCGCAGTATAGTTTGGGCAGTGGTTCGAAAAGAATCCAATTACTCCCAAATACTGTCGGACGTGCTTAACTTTCGTGGGTCGAGGGAAATTCCGAATTACCTCCAATTTATCTGGGTTAGGCTTCACTCCATTTGCATCAATAACATGCCCTAGGAATTTAACTTCCCTCTGACAGAAGTGCGATTTCTTGATATTGACCTTAAAGTTAGCCTCTCGAAGGTCATCTAGCAACTTCTTCAGGTCTCTCATGTGCTCCTCCAGAGATTCTGATGTGAGTAGAATGTCGTCTACATATCTGATGGTACTCTCTTTAACCTCATCTGATAGATTGCGATCTAACGCTCTTATCAGGGCTGAACCAGCTGTTTTCAACCCAAAAGGTAGCCTTAAAAATGTGAATGTATGTTGATCAAACATAAATCCTGTCAACAGACTAGTTTTCTTCTCTAATTCCAGATGGTGGAAACTGGATGTGATATCCAAATTTGAGAATATAGTTTTCCCTCTAAACTTCCTGAGGATCTCTTTAATAGGTGGCACTTGGTCAAATTCCGGAATAACTCTCAAATTTAAGCGTCTCAGGTCCAAGCAGACTCTGACAGATCCGTCTGACTTTGGTACAATTACCAATGGACTTACATAAGGCGTAGGTGTTTTCTCAATAACGCCGGCCTCCAACATCTCCTGAATTGCCTCTTTCACTTTAGCATAATGCTTTTCAGCTATAGGGTAGGGTTTCTGCCTAAATGGTGTCCAATCACTGACTTGAAAAGCATAAGTGAAGTTCTTTATCCGACCAGGTCTCGAATCAAAGACTTCCTTCTGTTCCAGTAATAACTGCTTTAAATTTTCCTTCTCTTTTAGCCCAATTTTCGCTTCTTCTAGCTTCTCCGAAATGTATTCTTCCAATTTGGGTTCCAGATCTTTTTCCAAGTCTGTAGCTAGTGTTTTGAGCTCTGCTTCTAACTGCTCAATAGCTAACACTTCTTCATCAGCCACATCTCTGTATGTATGCCATACTTGTTCACTGGATCCTGGTTCAATTTCATTGAGTGCGACCTCTAAGCCTTCAGCTTCTTCATTCACATGGAACATAACCCTGTCCTGTGCTAGGTCAATTATCACTCTGTATTCCCTTATAAACTCTGCCCCAATAAGTAGGTTATAAGGTAGTTTGTTTACTAACAGAAAACTCTGTGAGAAACTCGAGCCTCCTATCTGTAAATCTAGGAATACCTGGTATTTACATATCATTGTTCTGTCTGGAATTACCCCTTTAATTTTGACACTGGAGATCGGTATCTTCAAAATATTCTCTCTCCGGGCTATTTCATTATATAGAGCTTGTGTCATCAGGCTCACTGTTGATCCCGTATCTAACAGACTTCTGACTTTTAATCCTGCCACTCTCACAATTATAATAGGCAATTCTCTCTTGACCATGACCTGTGGTCCTCCTGTATCCTCAATCAATTCTTCTGGTTTGGCTATCCAATTGATGATGTTAATAGACTTCCATCCATCAGTCTCGAGCTCTTCTAATTTTGGCGTTTTTTTTCTTCAGCGCCCGCCCCTTTGGAGTTCCTTCTCTCCTGTTCGCTGCGCTGTAGTTCCAAACTCTTAGCTCCATCTCCATATCTGTCTGGCGATGTCCTGTTCTGCATGACTTCTTGCCAGCGGACTTGTGATTTCTGGGGCTCATCTCCCCTTTCTTCGAGGTATCGCAAAGAAGCATGATATCGCTCTTCTGCCTCGTCATCGAAGTTACTTCTTCTCTCTTGAGGTCTCCAATTTCTATTATTGCCTTCCTGGCCATTATTACCTCCATTGTTATGGTACGGTTTGCCCCTGTTATTGTGTTTATTCCACGAACTTCGACCTCTTCCTGCTTTATTAGCATTTCCTTTGTACCTTGACTGCCATTTTCTGGGTTCCTGTTCCCATTGCCGTCCATAGGAATCTAAAGTTTCTGTGCTCGTGGCTTTGTTGTTCCTTGGAGTTTGCTGTTGGTCAGTCTGTGTGTTGGTCACGTGGACTTGTTCCACGGTTCGACTCTGACGCATAGTATTTGCTGTGGTGAGGTCCAGTTGCCTTAGAACTGTCTCCATTTCCATAGCCGTTTTCGCATTAGCCGAGATTAGTAGCCTTTGGATCTCGTATGGAAGCTGTTTGGCGATAGCAATGCATAGCTCCAGTTCACTAGGTTTTTGATCCAGCTCTTTAAAACGACACATCTGCGATATGAAGAATTCTGCGTACTTCGTCGGGTTGTTCGTGCTGTACTTTTTGGCATACAAATCCAGCCGTAAGTTCTGCTGAGTCGCGGCGTCCCAATATCTCTTCAAGAATGCCTCGCGGAATTCCTCAACAGTATCAAAAGTGTAACGGAAGCTGCGAAACCATAATGCGCACTCCCCCTCTGTTAACTTCTCTATAGCACGTAGCCTACGCTCCTGCGGTATTCGTGCATCATTGAGATATTCAGTCACTTCCTTTAACCAATATTTTGGTGTCATACTACAGTGACTACCTGAAAATTTCCTAGGTTTTTCTTCGCTTGCCCTAATGACGTTTATCACCTGGGTGTGCATCGCGTTTTCATATGGCGTCGATGCCGCAATTGGTACACCTGGCGTCATGTAAGGACTTTCTCCTGCGCCTGCAGTACTCCTGCTTATAGGTTGGGTTTCTAGGTCTGCCCACCTTGTTTTTCTCATATCCTCTATGCTGCCTTCACTTGACTTAGGATATTTCAGAAGTGTCTCCTCCTGTGCTATTATCCTAGTCTCCATTTGGTTATGGCGCATTTCTGCTCTTTCTAGGCGAGTAATGACTTCTTTTTCTATTCTCGTAAGCCTATCTCGGTTTTCCTCGGCTACTTGAAAAATTTTCACCTTGTCTTCTTTCAAACTTTGTTTGATATGGGATATTTCATCCTCTACGTCCTCTTTAATTTGAGCAAGGGTCTTGTCGCTTGCCTCTGTTTTCTGGCCTTCTCTTATTTCGAGTTCTTCTCTCAGACCTTTAATTTCATCTTGAATGTGTCCATTGACTTTAGACAATTCAGTCCGGACCTTGGTGATCTCGCCTCTATTTTCCTCTTGCCTTTTATTGACTATGACAATGTCGCTTTGAACTTGGTCCAGTTCTTTATGAACTTTACCCATCTGACTTTTCACGTTGCCTACCAGCTCCTTACTTTCATGAGCGATAGCCTTAATTTCGCCTATTTCCTGGCATTGACCTAATATATTCTGGTCCTGTTTCTTGAGGTCACCGTTAATTGCTCTAGCGTAGCTTTTCAATTTCTGGTCCCATTTGGAGTCGTTCTCCTCTAATTTCTGGTCTACTGTTTTCGTAAACTCTGCGAACTGTTTCGCTTGGCGTTCGAGATTCGCCTCATTTTGGATCTGAATATCCTTAATATCGTTAGACAACGCCTCTAATTTACTGTTGGTTTGCTCCTGAGCATGCCTACACGCTTGCAAATTACCCTCAAGTTTGGCTTCTATAGCCTCGAAACGTTTATCAGTATTTACCTGCATTTCCGATACAATGCTTACAACAGTATCTGTTACTTCGGTCTTAATGACTTCTTGCATTTGACCTAACTTATTATCTAGTGCAACCTGATTTGCATTAATTGCCTCCTGATGGGCATCTAAACGATTGTTTATACTCTCCTGGAAAGCTTTGGTTTCCAGTTTGTTCTGCACGTGAGCAGCATCAAAATGCTGTTTCAGTCCTGCAATAACTTGCAAGATCTCCTGCGTACCTGACATTTTCCAATAACACACTTAAATATGCAGGCAGGCTTCCTGGAAAAATATGTGGATACGTTTCGAAGAGAAACATCAAACACTGCACACATATTGTGAAGTCGTACAAAACCTGATAATATTATAGTAGATTGTGGATTGGGTAAGTAACGCTCGTACCCTTAGGCCATTCTCTTCTCAATAGAGAGATTCTGCGTTACCTCAAAAGCCTACTGAATTCAAAAATCACTCAAACACAGTTTGAGGCAAAACAATTACTATGGTTTTCCCCATGAAATACCATAAAAAATCTATGGGTTTTCCCTAAATCCCATAAGCTCCACGTATTCTGGGCGCCATGATAAATGAGATCGATCAGGGTGGTATTAGTAGGACATCGGCCATATTTTGATTTACTATAAAAACTGTTCAGGGAGTGGTTTTTACTGCCGAAAGCCCCACTTAGGCCACGCCATGATAAATTAATAGAGATTATGTACAATCTATCAAAATTTATATATACGTATCGGAACTTAGCTATGGATTAGGAGCGGTCACACCCTACTTCGTTAATTCTTACTTTAATAGAGTTGTGTGCATTAAATCTGACCGACTTTAGTCGTACCTTTAGCTCAAATCACAGTCTAGGACATCAATTCCCATGTACCCATGTGTGTAATCTCGGTGGATAATATGCATCTGCCTCCAACTAGCATCAGCTCTCAGGCGTGTACGGTAACCCCAATTTAGCAGTGCATATTTTGGATTTGAGGCTAAAAGGTATCAACTCTACAATGATAAGGCACAACTCTATTCTAAAACTTTAATTCAGTAAAATAAATCATGGCTTCAAACACAAAACAATACCCAAAAAGCATAAAATAAAGCAAACAAAATTTTTACTTCCACAATCCATAAGTAGACAAATATAAAATCACAACAAAGTCATACCTAGCCATAAGGCTTTACCCTTCTGTGAACTTCACAAGGATATACTAGTGCGCTGATGCACCTACGACTTCAAAACAAACTGTACATTAACATAACAGTCATACAATGTGACTTCTTTAATATTACAACAAGGATTATTCCTTAAACCTCTTTATGTTAAACAATTATGTGTGCCGTGCGTGTTTTAATATTTTTCTTCTCACCAATGAAATGCTTTGCATGCATTTACCTATTTGGACGTTGCACCAAAATCAACGTGCAACTCCATAATTATGTAAGCTACCCCCTACACATCCTCCAATTATATGGTTTCCCCGCATGCTGTCTGTGATTCCTAGATAAAACGTTACGTTATAGCTTATGTCGGATTGTACGATAGACTACCTCGCGCTCATGGCGATTGGCATCTAGTCACCAACTACATGACTTGGCTCCAGTGACAGTACAAATATATCATGTGACTATTCGTCAGATAGCTAAAATAATGAACCATCAGGACAAACTATAATTATCCATGTGTTCACAAACCACATGGCTATAATACTCAACATAACAATCTTGCATTATATGTCATTTTAACAAGGTCTAGAATCTCTTCCCTTTATAACTTGCCTGAGCGGCCCGGGTGGCTAGCACCGACCCTCGGCTAAGGAAGTCGCTACACAATAGAAAGTGGAATGGGTCGTTTCACCAATTATCTCGACCTTTCTAAAAGTTTGAAAGCTTCCCTTTCTAAACAGTGAAGATTTACAAGACAAATTCTGTGTCCTGACCGACACCCACATGTTCCCAAAGGATCTTAATTGACTATTATGCCAACAGGTATTGAATGAGCTTTTGTAATTATTCCTACGTCGAGGATAACGATTAATTAATGGCCTCCCATGGGTCCATTCAACATGAAGGTTCGGGGTTCGCAATGCATGAGCCTGGCGGTTTGACCGATGTCTCAAGTATAATATAGGCGCACAAAACCACTGTCGCCATGAGTTTTCGCTGCCAACGAGCGTAAATAACTCATCAATAAGTTCTCGGGAAATCATAGAGCTGCGAGGTGTCCTTGTTTCCTCGACTCTGTCAAGATTCCAGCCCGGAACACATTTCAATCCTTTCTTCAGGGTTAGGGTCCATCACTAAAACTCTGGAATAATAATATCTCCAACAATGTCCACGACATAGGAGAATTCATACGTAGAATAGACTATCTGGCCCCTAATGCTCCATGCTACGACACTCCGACCTATAATATTAAGAGAAATCTAACATTTACTCTATAAGCTTCTCAATTAAGCTGCAAATTCAATTCACTAAAAGCTCCTTCATTACTGGTATCATTACTGAATATATGCAATATTCTGATATAAAACTTCTTTCCATAGTTACTGTAATGTAATCTCACTGTAACATCTTCCTGCTTAGATTGATAAGTCTTGCACTTAGCGTTAATAATTCTCGCTTACAACATTTATTTGTTTCCTGATGTGTTCATTCATACTCTTAATAACCATTATTATTATTATCATCATTTCTCACTGACATAAATGACCAAAATCATTATTTATTATTATTATTATAAATCTCATTGACATAAATGACCAAAATCATTATTTATTATTATTCTCATATAAATTACCAAAATTTCCGACATAGCTATACGTTTTAAACTCGAACAATCGCGTTCGTTGCATTTACATAACTGATTGCCATTCTTAATTCATAGTGGGAATAATTACTCCACTTAATGATACAAATTAACATCTCAACTCTATAAAAATCAACTCAATACTGATTAAACATGGAGGATCAGCCTCCTAACTGATTTTTACTGGCATCTATAAGGAATTCACAATATCTTTACGGAATCACAGACATGCAGCGGTCCATACTTCTACATAATCATAACCATAATTTGTGGGGTACTTACATCTCTATAGGCATCTAAGGTGGCTCCGACCAATCATATTCTTCCATGTCGCCCGCCATAATGGGTTTAACGCGACATATTTCTCTTGTTTACACACATTTGATTACACATAATTTCTATCACCAACACGACACGTTGCATACCTTTCAGGAAGTTATCACTCCCCAAACATGTGAAACACTTCATCAAACACTACTTTAAATGATATTTTTACATATGCATTACACTGAACACTCGTCACTTTATACACACTTCAATGCTGAAATTCCCTAGCAGAGATCGAAATTGCAGGTGTCGACGGCATCTTACGTTACCAACTCCTGATTGAAAGTCTGGTTATCTGCTCTCGGAACTCTCCAACAGTTTTTATGAATATCATTCCTACAGTAAGCGTCCTGCGTTACATCAATACGCTGGCTCCCAAACATGAGCGTTAACATCTGGTACTCTCATGGCAATACCAAACACTTAGTAGAGTTTCTTTCGCGCATTCTATCGTAGTTACACATATACGATTAGTTAATACTATACACACTGCGCTTAATAAAGTTCAACACTTTCACAAATAATTATATACAATAGTTCTACCGTTAGTCTATACGGTGCTTCGTAACTGAACACGTCATAGTTCGTGCTGCTGATTATGCCTGTATCACGACTATTATTCACCCAAGCATGTTTACTGTTTCTTTTACACATACCAGTCTTTGTTCGGCGTCTTGAAGAATAGAATCGTCATGCGTTTTGCCTTGACGAACTTGCTTCAACCTGGCTGTAGCTGACTGAAGTTTCACTCGAAGACTGCACGTAACTTATTTGAAGACTTCTGTATGCGGCTTACACGCTGTCTCGTACTGCTGCATATTTGCTGCATACTGATTGCAACTTATTGCCATTGTGCTACAATTGACAATTGAGTAAGATTATAACTGGCTGTAACTGCGCTTGGCGGCATGTAGACTGAGCTTGGCTGCGTTACTACTTCGACTGAGCATAGCTGAGAGCTTCTCCTGGGGTCTACTCCCTTATATCGGATTTCCACAGAAAGTAGAGCAACATCTTCCCGCGTAATCTTGGCTCCTCTCACAGCATGATTCAGGTCTTCAAACCATGATCATTGTGTTCCTCTCTCTTCACAGGTCCCAAAACTATCTGTGTGCAAAGGAATCGCTCGTTCAATTAATTAATATTAATTCCTTTCTCCATGGCGTGGGACGCTACCTAACGGGAAACCCCCGGCAACATCTTCACATCCATCCGCGAACAATGGTCGTTTTACAGTCCTTACGCACATCATTAAATATGCACCAATTTCGCAGGTAAAAGACTCTAAAATTATCTTCTTGCCAAGATATTCACCTGTGTGCAACTCTCATCTCGCTTCGTTACTCCAATCACGAGTAATCAATGAATTTTCTGGGCATTTCTCCGCCCCTACTCCAAATCCATTCTCCGTCGGGGAATAACTATGTCATTATTCAGGCCTCACCCCTGCTCCAGACGACATAATGGGGTGACTGAGATGGACGTGGCTCCACTGGGACCAACCCACAATTCTGGGCCAATTAGTAAATGTCAGCTCTGCCCTCCTCTGTGCTTCAAGCCTCCAATAGCTTACACCAAATCGTCTTATAATGATATAATCTGCTCATTATTTCCTACATTATTTTAATAAATAATGCCATTTCATCAAAAATCACACCAGTGATTAAATATACATTTCTTTCGAGGGGTTTTACCAAGAAACTCCCTGTACAGATCTCTGGTTCGCTTCCTGGTGGAACCTCTATACTGAGATCACAGTCTCTGAGAATCATGTTCGATTCCAGTCAGCATAACCCCATCGGGTTCAGTACATCCTGTACAATACTAGAATAGCTCTATTTATTGAAGAGATTGACTGTTTACACATCATGTTGAATTTTATCAAATAACGCATTTCCTATGCTTGTGAGATTTTCGAAGTGAAATGTCATGTCCGGTAGTTCGGATTCCACGTAAGAAGGACGTCCAATGGCTCATGACCGCATGATTAACGGTCACGTAAAACTAAAAGCTTCCTTCCTTCTTTAAGACATTTCCTGGAAATCTCTTAGAGTTACGAAGAAAGTGAATATGGCAGTTTGTGTAGAAAGATGAATTTAAAGTCCTTATGGTGCGATTATTTCATGATAGGATTAATCGTTTATTGTTTATTTAGATTTTTAGTATATGAGACATAAGTAGTGCTTGTAAAAAGTTACCATATATAAATGAACGCCATTTTAAAATGATTGACTAATAAAATATCAATAGCTAATTATAGGAACTATATCCGTGCAATGTTTAAGCTCAATTGGTGGTATAGTTTATTAGGTGAAATAATCACAAACATATGAACTTTGAGAATTAATGTCATTTAGAGTATGATGTTTCTTGTATGGTCTTAAAAAGGTGTTGTTATAGAAATTAAGAATGGAGTCAGGGCACAATTTAGCTTTTATTTTAGGCTCAACATGGAGTGACTTTATTAAATCAGGATTGCCGTAAATGGACTGTTCTGATAAGAATAATTTTTTTTAAATTATTTACATAAGGGATTTGATGAGAACAGGTATATTTGACTGGCTACGCGGCTCAACGCCTGCCTACCCATGGTTACAGGATTGAATCCAGGCGCAGTAAATTGTCATTTGATGGCGCCGTGTCAGTAGATTTACTGGCACGTTAAAGATCCCCTTCGGGGCAGAATTCTGGCACCGGTGTCTCTACAAGCCGTAATAGTTAAAAGAGTCGTAAAACCAATAATATAATTATTATTATTAACAAGAAAAGTGCGCTCGAGTTGAGCATTAATTTACACATAATTGAAGCACATCTAAAATAACAGATTATTCTTTACTATATTCTGTAAGCGATTTTGTCCTCTTAACGCATCTCAATAAGTAATATTTGCCACAGGTCTGCCCGCACAGCACACATTGGCAATATTCAGTCGGTTGATGGTATGTTTTGATATTGCATATCTTGTGATGAAATCCGTGAATTGCAGTTCTTGTGATAACATGTCTCTGGGACTGGCATTCCTTCTTCCATCCGCCATCTATCATTGCAGAGGTGGTATAGAACTCCATTTCTATCTCCATTTTCTTTCTTTCTCGAATGTTAACCAGATCCTGGTAGGGTCATATAGATGGCAGCCAGTGGTGTAGTCTAACATCCTCTATAAAGTAGGTCTCCCCCATTAGTTCATAAACTAGCCGTGATGGCGCTGTCTTTGCAACTCCTAATACTCGTTTCATGAACAATGTCTTGACTTTTTCAAGTCTTTTCAAGTCGCTTATCTTGAGTTTTTCCCAAATTAATGCAATTCCATATGTACCGACTGGCGCCACTACCGTTTTAAATAACTGCATCGCTGTTTTCTTCGATAAATTTGTTATGTTCGGAATATTGTAGGAGGCTCTCATAGCTGCTGCTGCTCTCTCCTGGGTGTGCATACTGTAGGAAGTTATAGTTGTCTGTATCGTAACCCCTAGGTATTTATAGTGTCTTACGACCGGAAGAGTCTCATTGAATAGAGTTAGAGCATTTTAGCTGTTCTTTTTACACCATTCCGAAATGTCATTTGTACTGTCTACTCTTTATTTATGTCCATGTTTTATCCTTGCCCAAATCTCTAATCTGTGTAGTGTATCTTGAACATCTCTATTTTCTTCGATCCTATCACCATATCATCTGCATATAGAATTATATATGTTGTTGAATTTTCGTCTATGATGCTTGTTACATCAGCTGTGTATACGGTAAACAGCGTGGGGCTTAAAGGGTCGCCTTGTAGGACTCCGTTTGTTTGTATGATTTTATCTGAGATTTCGACATTTTATTTTATCTGGTTGATGTTCCGTTTAAGGCAGGATTCAATCGTTCTCACTAGGGAATCTCCCTCTTTAGTCATTTGTTTCAGTTTTACAATCAGTATCTCTCTGTTAACTGAGTCAAACGCTTTTTTGAAGTCGACGAACACTACGTAGTATTTTTCTCCTGGGTGTCTCAAAGTATCTTCTATTTGCTCCAATAAATGTTTCACCGATTGTAGGGTGCTCCTTCCCTTCATGAAGCCAAATTGACATTCTGGTATGCTCTTTTCTACCGCTTCTAGTAGCCGATTATTGAGTATCGTCGTGAAGACTTTAAACGAGGTGTTCTCCAAAGCCACTCCTCTGAATGAGTCGGGGGATGTCAAATCTCCTTTCCCTTTATAAATAATTTTCATCATCGCCGTTGTCCAACTTTCAGGAATTATTCCTGTCTGCAAACACTTGTTCATTAGGCCTGTCCTTAGATCTTCCATGTTATCTAGGGATTCTTTGATATGCTCCATGTATATATTATCTAGACCTGCCGCTTTCTTATTAGCCTATTTTCATTTATGAAAAATTAGGCTTATGAGATCACCTTTTGTCCGCGTGTCTGTGTGTGCGTGTGTGTTTGTGAGTGATGGTGTGTGTGTGTCCCAAATAACTTCTAAACGGCTCGAGCGATTTCAATGAAACTCGGTAAGTTCAGAGCACTATTAAGGACGACCCTGACCGTGCCCTTCATATTTTGTTACGTCTCACCAATCCAACATGGCGGCTGTGCGAAATATTTCACCAGCATTCAATATCTCCGAATCTATTACCGATATCACCCTGGAATTTTGTATGGTGATAAAGAGAACTACTAGAATTTCACCTATGTGACATTTGAAAACCTGGTAACTACAAAACCAACTTGGCGGCCAAGTGAAGTTGTGACTTTTAAATAGACGTTTCTCGCGATTTAACCAACCAAACGCAATAACACTTGGTACAGTATATGTTTATACACACTGTAATGCACAGACATCTAACTTCGTCCAATTGTTTACATAACTTCAAGATGGCGGCTGTGCGAAATATTTCACCGGAATTCTCTATCTCTGAAACTATTAGCGGTATCACCCGAAAAATTTGTACGGATATAATGGGCACTACTGAATGTTCATCTATAAGCCTTTCAAAAACCGGTTAACTACGAAACGAACATGGCGGCCAAGCGAAGTTGAAAATTTTAAATAAGCCTAGACCTTTCTCGCGATTTAATGATCCAAACGCAATGAAACTTGGTACAGCAAATGTTTATACACATTGTAATGCACTGGTATGTAATTTAGTTCAATTGTTTACATAACCTCAAGATGGCTGCTGTGCGAATTTTAAAATTAAGTTTTTATTTCTTGTGTCGTAATCATGCGATCGAAGTGAAAGTTTGAAAAATGATACTACGCAATAATTTTCCTTTAATGGTGCATGGTCCTTTAATGGCCTTTACATATAACAATCCAACATGGCGACCATCCGAAATATTTAGACGGCTCTGAATATCTACGAATCTGTTATAGCAATCAAACTGTTTTTTTTATGTTGATAGGGGATATGAACATAAGTTCACCTATAGGACTTTCAATAACCTGGTGATCATAAATCCAACATGGCGGCGACGCGTATAAATATTCACTTGGACGTTTCTCGCAATTTAACCATCCGAGTGCAGTGAAACTTGGTACAGTAAATCCTTATACAAATGTTAATCCACTGGCATCTAATTTGTTTCAATTGTTTCCATGACCACAAGATGGCAGCTGTGTGAAATTTTAAAATCTCGTTTTTATTCTTGTGTCCTAATCATGCGATTGAAGTTTGAATGCTACACGTACACAATAATCTTCATAACTCTAGGCCCTACATATATAAAAATCCAACATGGCGACCATCCAAAATATTTAGTCGGTTCTCAATATCTACGAATCTATTACAGCAATCAAACTGAAATTTTGTATGTTGATAGTGGCAATTAACACAAGTAGGTTATATGAAAATAGGCTATATAGTTCTTTACGGAACTACTTTTTTCCTTCCGTTAATTGCTTGTCTGAATTCCGTGGTAGTTATTAGTTCAAGATTGTTTATTGGCTCTATCTCTTCCACATAATATGCTTGGTCCTTGTTTTCTTTATTCTGTATCCCGGAGAAGTGCACTTCCCAGTCCTTCATATGTACTTCTCCTGCTGTGTTGGCGATTTTCTTCCTCGTTGCTATAAAAGGGTCTTTTTTTTGCATCGTCCGCTATTTTTTTTTTGCTTCCCTCTCAATGAGCTGCCCTCTCTTCCTTTGTAGTGTAGACTTGTACTCCCTTCTTTTCCTTGCGTAAATTTCTAGGTCTTCCTGTCGTCTGTATTTTTTGCTGTGGCTAGTGCTCTCAGCGTTTCCTTCCTTTCTTTGTAGCATTCATGGTCAAACCATTTATGAGCATGCTTTTTGTTTCTAATTTTGGTGACTTTTAGGATTATATCTG
This sequence comes from Meconema thalassinum, assembly GCA_946902985.2. NCBI lineage: Eukaryota > Metazoa > Arthropoda > Insecta > Orthoptera > Tettigoniidae > Meconema > Meconema thalassinum. The sequence continues at coordinate 154,141,228 of OX336390.1, read as the reverse complement.
TAGTTAATTCTAGTGCTTCCTCCAGTTTTCCCTCTACTATTAGGTTCCGGGCTTCCTATATAATTATTATCTTTGCTCAGTTCGATTATTTCTTGATCAAATTTTCTAGTATACATAATAGGTTCATTTGCTGGTTTCCTCATATGTCATAATTCAATGTCAAAGCTTGTCACCATGGGGATATGTTTCCTTATTGGGGCTGATGATGACGACCATAACCCCTCTTGTTTTCGCAATTTGATATCCCCTCCCTTATAGAAAACTAGGTCAATTGTGCTGGATCCATTATATGCGAAATATGTTGGTATGTCTGGTTTGTTTGCTATTCTGAAGGCGTCTTCTCTTAGAGTTTACAGCAGTAGGAGTGTTTTGGTGTTATGCTTGTCAAGTCTACAATTTAGATCTCCAGCTAGTATAGTATTTTGTCATTCTTTGTTTGTTCTATGGCTTTATATACTATGTCTAATATGTTTTCAATGGGTATGCGTGGTTGGATATATACACCTATCAGCGTTACTGCAGTGGTTTGACTATTATCATGTTTCCTTCCCTGATGATTCTTTCTATGTTCCCTGTAGTCCCCTTCAGAAAGCAACTGACTCCGCCAGATGGTCTTCCCTCGGTCGGGGTCGCTAGGACATGTATAGCATAGTATCCTTGAAGATGTATTGGTTCCATAAGGAAGGTGTCTGTGAGTATTATTGCATCAGTGCCTCCATTATTTATTCTGATATATATGGTAGTGCGTTTTTCATTCCCTCGATGTTTATAACAGTAAGTTTATTCTCTTTGTTGTTGAAGTGTCATTAAGCTTAGTGCAATTCTATTTCGATATCTCCATAGTATACCCTAAATCGTTCGTTACTTCTCCGAAAATTAAAACGTCTTGTGTTTATTCGCTGGGGCCAAAACTCCGGTCGTTGAGTAATCACCAGATAGTCATACGCAAATCCAACCTTGAAGGCTCTACCATCTCCGTGTGTGTTGAGTTCTTCGCACTCAATACTGCCAAGAAAACGCCTAATATCACTTATAGTTGTGTATTGTTTGAAGCTTCCGATGTATGTCAACTGCTTACAGCTCACAGTCATCCTTCTCGGGTCTGGTTTCTTGTCCTCATTGGTTATTCTGTGAACTTCTTTGTCTTGAGCTTGTCGATTGCCATTCTGATTCCTCGCAGTGAGTTTGTTCCTTTTCCCTGGATGTCCTGGAAGTGTCATGTACCTGTACGTTGTTGGCCACAATTTCAGTTTATACCTTTTTCCCCGGTGGGCTTTATAAAATTGTATGGTGGATTTTCTCCTCAATCTTTGGATCCAGTTTATTTTCAAGAAAATCCATTATATAATTCATTTTCTTGTTTATTGTATCAACATTTATTGCTGTCTGGTTCTTGATTCCGCTGCCTCCGCTAGGTGTCGTTTGATGTAGGGGTAATCAGTTGTTTTTTATATCGCTAGATGAGGTACTCTGTATTTCGCTATTATCAGTCACTTCTTCTAGTTGTTGATTATTCCTTGGGACTTCTAGAGTGTGCTTGAGACATGTCACTACGTGTCTTCCTGAGAATTTTTACTCTGGTTGTCCCCACTAGATGTCGTAAGATGCATAGCTTGTGCTGTTTGTATTGAGGTGTGGTGGGCCTTGTAATTTATTGTTTCCTGAGTGGTGTTGCTAGATGTCGTTAGTTGTCTCACATCACTGTTGTTGTCTTCTCCCTCTAGCATATCTATTCTTTGCATATTGCTAACCTCAATTTTTGAGATATCTGTGTCATTACTATCAGCATTTTCAATGTTCGGAGTCTGTTTAATTACATTGTAATATTCTTCCAATGCAATCACCGCATTTAAAATGTCTTCTTTTCTCTTTCTACACGTATCTTCCTAAGTTTGCTAAATTCTTCAGTTTTTTTAGAGCACACTCTACACGTTCAACTAGTACATTTGCCATCTTGTAATCCAATAATATAATTATTGGAACAGGTATCCGTCACTATTAACGTTTCATTATTAGGGGTGGTCTTGGTTACCATAGCAACAAGGTAATCAATGCCTCGTCCACTCAAACATATTGCTCAACAACTCTAGATAAATGTGAGGACCCTTTGGATATTATTACAATGTAACTTTCAGAATATTGGTTGTATACTTGCTCCCTTCTAACGTTATAAAGCGAGGAGCTGTTTTTCGGATGAATACTCCTCAATGACAACTGAGCAAGTCAATTCACCAGTTCCCTGTTGAGGGTTGTGGCAGTTTTTGAAGAGCTCATAGGGGAAATTAAATTCGTAGGGCAAGTTGTTTGTTAATGGCTATTGATGTGAACCATATTCAAGGAAGTTTAAAGGCATGTCATTCACCAGTACATACTTTCCTTCTACCTATTGTGAGTACATTATATCGCTCACGGGTTTTACCTGCATCAAATTGCATGATACCCTTCAGTAACTAACCACACGTGCTATGTAACTTGCGATGTGACTTACAGGAGGGAATTTTCTTCCTTTGTAGCGCATTGGACTCAATTAACTCTCAGTCGATATTACTAGCCAAAGGATTCTAATGCTTATTTCGTTTCATTTTTTATTTACTTATCAGTGCTATGCATTATAATTAAATTAAATTAATGGAAGTCTCTGAATAAAGCAACGTCCCACTTTGCATTTGAGATGCGTCCGATGTCGAATAGTGAGAATATAGCATGGATGCACTGTTCACAGCGAAGCGTTGGGAATGATAAAAGTGCATTTGCACAGAATAAGGGAGGAAAACAAGAAAAGAGAGGATGTTAAGAAAGGAAAAAGTATTCAAGTTAGAAACACCTGGGAAGCAGCACTGGTTGGTTAGTTCCTCAGTTTAAAGGATGCCACAACGCGGGCATGTAGCCCCGTGTTCTTTGGATGTGTGCAGAATTTGTCTGATAACCGGTGTTAATTTTGATGGCTGTGTTAGTGTGTGTTATCTGTAATTCAGGTAAGGACTGCAGACGTTAATTTTCAAGTAGTTCCTACTTTTGCTACCAATGCTAACGTCCACGACTCCTTGCTGCGTACTTGGCTACTAGATGCCATCGCAGCTAGCACCTGGTGGAGAACGTTGGAACTAATATAATGGTATCAATCTAACCTACAAAGTTTGGCTTCACACAAGTGTAGTTAGTGGATGGTTCATTTTCATGCCATAATTCTAAGACATGGGACCACCGGCTTTACTTCCCCCTCTGAAGAAAGGCATACTGAGGGATTTTTAACGCGCTTAAAAAATCCGACGATTTCAGACGGGTTTGACCACACGACCTCGGACATTGAAGCTCAGAATGCTATCATCTACGCCACCGAAGCTGCCAGGTAGCAGCACTAATACACTCAGGAAACAAGACATACAGTAATTTATGAACAAGTTGGCACCTGCTACCTACTTGTTAAAAATAATGCCGCAGCTCCCTCTTGAACTGTATGATATTATTGTTGTTGGACTTAAGGTTGTACGGTAGGTTGTTCCATCATAAACAGATCTACTTACAATCCCCAGCTTGTACGACATAGTCACGGGTAGAGGGGCCTTTAGCGAAACACCGCCGCACTTCTGAGCTGATCAGTAGCCGAGGAAAATTATTTCTAGAGTAACAGAGGAATCTGCATTATTAAGAAGTTTCACAAATATAATTCTTGTAGGCTATATTGACAAATGTAGGTTTTAAGCTACAGTTTTCTTTAGCGTACGGTTTTTAGTGCCGGGAGTGTCCGAAAACATGTTCGGCTCGCCAGAGTTTGTAGCTGCTTCTATGCGGCCACCCATTGGGTGAGCTACAAGTATCGTCGCGTGTGGAATATTGTCTGGGGAGGAAAGTGTGAATGTAAGGACGAGGAATTTGAAGGTAGCGGCTGTGGCCTATAGTTAGGGACCAACCCCGGCATTTGTCTGGATGGAAGATGGGAAAACACAGAAGACCAGCTTCAAGATTGCCGGTGGGGAGATTCGAACCTATTCGTCTCCTGGGTTTGAGCGACTGCCTGCAGCCACGCCGTAACAACCACGGCTATCTCACCCGGGTTAAGCTTCAGTGCTAAGTCATGTATGTAATGCACAAATAATGCAAGCCATGTCGATATTTGATCGTTGTCGGATTGTTATCTGCAACCTCTTCTGGTATGTTCTTCCACTGGCTTAAAAAAACAGCCGAGTAATATACATTAAATTGTCTACTTAGTGTAGTTAGTGCAGGCCATTCAATATTTTCCGTCTCAAGATATTGATTTTCCAAACAAACACACTGTTCAAATTTTCATCCATCTACTTTTAAATATTTGCTTTCGGTCTTTATCCCATAGTTGAAACCAAGCTTACTTCTCCTGGAGCGCAGGCAGTTCTCTAGCTTATATCACGAGCTGATAAGGACGAAACATGATCAGTGCTCCTGTTTTGCTATGCAACCAACCATAAATGTTGCTGGCCATGCATAAACATCTCGTGAATATCTCTGGATTGTGATATTGTGTGTTTCTCCGTCCACTGGAGAATGCTATACTAATTTATGCCAATGTCAACATGGACTGAGACATTGACTTGCGTCTCATGTAGGATGCTATTCAAGAGAAACGGGTGATGCTAGTCTAGTTGCACAATAACAGAATCTATTACTGGATAACATTAGAGTCTTGATACAGTGTACATGCATGTGGATAATGTACCATTCAATCAAACATTAAGAGGAAATGACATCATATTTTGGATGAAGAAATCAACATTTCATTTCGTGTATTCCTTGAAGTTTCCCGTTTCTAATAAGTCCACCTCAAGGCGTGATCGCTAGCATTCTTGGCGGTGCCTGTAAAACAAGACAGAGTAATATGAGTAGGATGTCGGGAGGAAAGGGAATTTAAATAACTCCCCGTTACTCCCACCTATGTTCAACTGATTCGAATCCTTCAGTATATACTCTTCAGTAGATCAATACACGTTTTGACCAGTTAATTAGATGGGGTAACTGTATACCAGGTGAATCAACTGCCCCTAATAATATTGTTCTATGCTGCCCAACTAGCGTTTTCATCAGGAAGGTCGATATTTCTCTGCTTGTATCCCGTATGGTACTAATGGACTATAAACGGTACTGAACACCAGTGCAATTTTTTTTTCAAAAAAAAGCGGTACTCTCAGTAGCAGTCGACAAAACAACACGATCTTGCAATTTTCGGCAATTTGCAATATTCGGTCATTGTTTGTGTTCGAATCATTAACTTTCAGCTTTTTCGATGCCTGGGTGGATGTTAAATAGTTCGTTATTTTCGTCACCCTTCCAAACTAACCACACGCATAAAATAGCAACTACCCTGTCTCCAAACACTAGCCTGCCTGCTTATAAGAACGGAGTGCCGAGTTGCTCACCAAAGGAAACTGATTCGATAGATGGATTTAAATCGAGGATTACTCGAAATCTCCTCCAGCTGTTGTGAACAGCGCGTTAAAGCCAGCTGATCGATGAACTTTCAAGTCGGATGTCATATTTGCCAGACTAGATACAAATGTACTAATATTTTTTTCTTAAACAGTTTTCATATGTTTGAGGGGTACGCGTACCCCGTGTTCCCCCTGAAAAAGCACTGCTGAACACTATTATGATTCCCTCGATGTGACTACAAACTCATACGAGGGAAATATAATAGTGTTCAATATCGTTTGCAGGATATGCTTGAAGTCAGAGTTGCCAAATCTTGAAATGGGAAAGAACTAAACCCCATGCTTTAAAACACCAGAAAAACACCAACTGGACTCTATGATTCAAAACACTAGAAAAACACCAAAAATTATAAATATATAAACGACTTTTTACTTACATTTCTTTCATTAAAAATCGTCTTCTTCACTTGCGGAACCTGCTACCGCTATTACATCTTTAGAGCAGGAAGGTATAGTAATGCTGTAGCTCTGCATACTTCCAATTTTGGCCACTATTATATCCTTCGGAAGATCGTAGTCGTGATAGCATTTCCCCTCTGTTTTTAGTCCAAATCGCACACACACAATAGAATGCAATTTTTGAACTTTCATTCGATTTCTTTGCTTTGTTTTCACCAATTAAACTTGGCTAAACACTTTCCCTACATCTGCATTAGAGTGAGGGAGCGAAAGTACATAAACTGCCTTCGCATGAAACTGGGAAATCCCCTGGGAGCTGGGAAGAAAATGGATGATAAGTCGATTCTTTGTACAAGTGCACTTGCACTGAACCCTGCATGTTGCGCTTACTTAGCACTTATGCACGCGAATGAGATTAAGGGACTTCCCCTGTTGGAGTGTTGATCTTGACAAGTGTAAGGCTGAACATTGCCTATCTTTGAATAACTTGATTAAAACTATTACATGGCTTCCAGGATTTACTTATTTTTCATAGCTGACAATTTGATGAAAAAATCCGTTAAGCACCAGATTTGGCACTGGTTTTATTGAAATAACACCAGTATTTTGCTATGGCGCTATTAGAACATTTCTGGCACCAGACGAACTTCCAAAACACCAGATCTGGTGCTAAAAACACCAAATTGGCAACACTGCTTGCAGTCCATTAGTACCATACGGGATGCAAGCAGAGAAATATTGACCTTCCTGACATCACGCATTATTTGGGCTGCATAAAACAATATTACAAGGGACAGGTGACTCACGTAGTATACCGTATAACGTACCTGTCCTGAATAGCTACATGTAATATTACATTCCACTGTCCGCGAGCCAATACAGAGCTACATAAACATTCGCTTCTATTTAATACATTCAATATCTGCAATAAAGTATAGTATGCACACATTTCAATTTGAATATATTTGGCAGCACATGTAGTTCTTTTGCATCTTCATGTACAGACGTCAATTAAAAATATGCTTTCCTTAGGAGTGGTTTTGTAACATACCGTAATGTTAAGTACCGCACTTACCTTTGCACTGCTAGAATGATAGTTTAAGTATTGTTAAATTATTTATGTTCGACACACAGAATGGAATGCATATGTCAGAAAACTGTACTATAATGAGGCTCATTATAACACTATTTATCATTATGAAACAGTTTCTCCCACCAATCAGAGCTCAAGAAACAGTTGTTTGACCAATTAGATAATTATATGCGCTGAGTTCCACGGCCTTCTAATTTAAATTTCACTGCCTGGCCTAGTGTCATAGTAGGGTAATCGAGGAGGCCATGGTCAAATACAAGGCATTCTCTGCGTCCCATGCGCTCTATTCAGTACATAAAACTGGCGAAATCTCGACAGATATTTATGAATATTTATGTTCGAACATAAAATAGCTATAATAATAATCGTCAAACATAAACAGTCGTATGCAACTTGCCTATATTGGTAATTAAGACACACGTATGGGAATTATAAAACTCGCATACGCTCGTTTTATAAACATACTCGTGTCTTAATTATTGCCATTATAGGCTCGTTGGATAATGTATTATTATATTTTATTGTATTTTTCTTATAATCATTATTATTTTTGCATATGGAAATTATTAAGGGATTTATTATCATCAGTGAAACAACTCAATATTCTCGGACAAGAAGCAGCGAAGATAGGACTACAAGTGTCATTTGAGAAAACACAATACATCACGAACATCAGTGAATCATCTCACGAACAACTTCTAGAACATAGAATGATCTAGAAAACCAAGAAATTCAAGTACTTGGGGGAATGGTTGGAACCCAATCTCTCCGAAGGAACAGCATTATCAACTCGAGTAAATAAGCTAGAACTGTCATACCGACTGACTGCGAACATCTACAATAAGAAGTGTATCTCCACCAAAATGAAGCACTATCAAACGGTCATCCGTCCGGAAGCTTTATATGCCTCTGAATGGCTCATATTAAACAGGAAACGACTCACGGACAAACTAGAAATCCAAGAGAGGAACATAATGAGGAATATATTGGGACCAATCAAGGAAGGGAGTAAATACATAAGATGACCCAACCAGGAGCTCCATAGTTACTCTGAAAGTACAGACGTGGCCAGGAAGAGATGTCTATCATTTTATGGACACGTCTCCAGGATGCATCCAACCAGGCTGACCAACCAGCAACTCACATACTGGCAAAGAAGGAAGACTGACAGAAATGTACAAAGATCTGCTCTAACTGGTATTTACGGAAAAAGACATAAAAGATTGAACGTCTCTCAGGAGTAAATTAAAGAAAATAAAGTTCCAGGAAAAACCCTCAAGGATGAAGACAGGTGCCCTCTGGACAAAGGAGAGAAAGGGACAACATAGCCAGAGGATGCGTGACTACTGGGCAAACATCAAGATCCACTCCAAGCAAAATATTTGAATATCGTGGTCCGTAGTTGGCCTATATGGAACAAGATGAAGAGGAGTATGCACACTGAGTTCCACTTTATTATTATGAGTAATAAACAGTTAGAGTATCCTATTCAAGAACAGTCGTCACACAGGTGTTTACATGTAACTAGCTTAAATCCTCAGAGGTTTGTTCTGTTTGAGAGTTTGTACAGGCAACACTGAAAATGTGACTTAAAAACTTCACATGATTTGAATCTGTATTTCTGTTCTCTCCTGACATCCCGATCTTATTTCTTACGCTACTGATTTTTCGAGTGTGTTTTCTCTCAATGTTATACAGACCTGGACAAATTATTAGAATTAAAATAAATTTTCCCAATGCTTTAACAATTTGTATCCATATTAAGAATGCAACTTGTTTTAAGACATTTAATGTTTATTGTCGATACGAAGAATATTTCTATAATTCAAGCTATTTAATATTTTATGCAATTATTCTGAACCAAAGAATTATTTCTAGCCCATTGTTTTGCGAAAAAAATCTTTCTCTAAAATCTATATATTTAATATTTTTATTAAGAAAACCCCTCAAAGATGTCATTATCCAGAAAGAAGCAAATGTATAAGATATTTTAATAAGACAATCAATGCTGACTTCATATAGACATTTAAAATCCAGTAACAGCATCAATAATTTTAAACGATTTAGTTGACTTTACTTCCCATTTTTTTGAAATTTATTTCCAACATGTGTGCTTTAAATATACCTCAAATAAAATAAAATAAATCAGGAATGCATTTACTTTAGTATGAAAATGAATCGTTATCACACTGCTTCAGAATTAATTTCTCTGTTCGGAAAATTAATAAAGCATAATTATTCTAATAATATGTCCATGTCAGTACTTCACTAGAGACAGATGACCTCACTGTTCGGCCCTTTAAAACAACAATAACAAACAAACTAACTTAGTACTTATAGGTCTGACGTTTATTTGTGGCCGGTGGCTGTGAATTTCGTGCATCCACTGTGCTAACCGTTCAATCTCCTTTCTTCTTTCGTTCCCACTTAGCGTGCGTGCGTGCAAGCAGTTCTTACTGCGCATGCTCACATTAAGAAGGTTTCTTGGCTGGTCGGAGACCTCTACGCAAGAAGCAAGCACAAGCCAAAAACAAACGTCAGACCTCTACACATATCTTGTCTAAGATGGTTTCTCACTTCTACTCCAGGCAAATGCTGGGATGGTACTTAAGTTAAGGCTACGGCCACTTCCTTCCCTAATCTTACCTGAATTGCAAATACACACACTAGTACTGACAACACAGTGACACAGATTATGAGACCAATTCTACACACACCCAAATATATCCTATATGATCCTATCCATAATGTAGAATTTTGGGCTTATGCCGTGTTTATTTAATCAAACTCGACGCGTTTCGAAAGAAACCATGTCTTTCTTTATCAGAAATAAACGGAAATACGACTAAATTGTTGCTAAGAGAAAGCAACAAAGAAACTAAAAAAGGTGCCCTAAGATGGACGCCATTTTAGCCCCATGTTAGGGACAACGAAAAGCAGCAGTGTATTACTTTCTGAGGGTTATGATAATAGGTATCCAGGACTCACTGAGATTGTAGCTATTATCAGAACTCTCAGAAAGTAATACACTGATGCTTTTCGTTGTCCCAAACATGGGGGCTAAAATGGCATCCATCTTAGGGCACATTTCATTAGTTTCTTTGTTGCTTTCTCTTAGCAAAAATGTAGTTGTATTTCCGATTAGTCCCGATGAATAAAGATATGGTTTCTTTCGAAACGTGTCGAGTTTGATTATATAAAACATGGCATAAGCCCAAAATTCTACATTATGGATAGTAGCACGGGCCGTGAAAGTCTAAATGATAATATATCCTATATGACCACGATCTCCCAAAGCCCATAAAGAATGTACAATAACTCTTGTCTAACACCTTTAATGGCGCACATGGAAAAATAAATTACGTGTGCTTATTAGCTACACATTTCCCATGACCATGTCTAAAGATGAATCCAATTAGAAATACTTTTTTTTTTAATATATGTTCAAGCACAAACGAAATCTATTTGTATATTATGTGCATTTATGAGCGAGTCTCAGTTACGATTTTATGCCAATAATATTCTTACATCGAAAACATCGCCGTTTACTGTCTCATTTCACGTGCAATAGCTGTCTGCTGCTGTACATTTCCACGCAACTAATTACAAGTACAATAACTGCAGGAGAGAGAGAGAGAAGCTTAGCATATGGAACAATTACCTGAAAATCTTTCCGATGGCCGCGAAGGTTCTGTAGCTTTATGGGATGAGTTGAAAGCACAGTGTAATTTGCTGTGAGCCAGTAATGAAAAGATCTTCCTGTAATTGCGTGCAAACTAACTACAAAACACATGTAGTCTCTGAATCTCAGTAAATTACAAAGTAAATTCATTGCATATTTCATGTTCATTTCTAGTTTAGATGAAGACGGGATTTTTCTGACAACCTGCCATCCCGTTTATTGACCTTTATAATTCCCATGAATCTCAACTAATTAACATATGAAGACTCCACGGGAAAAACGGGGTAAGTCACATTCTGTATTTTTTTCGGGAGAGCGAATTTAAACTTTCAACACAAAATTGAAGAACACCTCAATTGAGGGTAAGCATTATAGGTTTTTTTTTGCCAAATTTGTTTCTTATAAAGGAAGTACATGTACCGTCCCAGCATTTGCCTGGTGTTAAAAATGGGAAGCCACGGAAAACCATTTCAAGGACGGCCGACGGTGGGGCTCGAACCCACGCGTCTACCGAGTCAGCAGAGAGCTAGGCCCCATGACCTAGCACTGCGCTTTAGCCAGCGTAACCACTGCAGTCGGTATAGATAATGATTATGTCTAACGAATGTCGTATCCAAACTCCTGTGGCCACCAATGCATTGAAAACTTTTCTAAAATATTGTATTTTTGAGAGACAACGAAAATATACCTTCCGTCAATAAAGTTATTATTAATGTTTTCTAAAGAACAGGTTTCGGTCACATTATGAACTTCATCAGCAATGTGTAATGAATATTTATAAATAGAAACAAGTGTGATAGAGTTAAAACATTAATTTTCTAAGTGTTGCCGAGAGAAATAGTTCAACAAGTAAAAATAAAATTTATAAATGGAGTGAGATTCAATAATATTTTCAAAATGTTTTCCGTTTAATAATAGCAAAATCAGAACTCTTACAAATTTTGATTAATTAACGTAACAAATGTTTCTCCAAAAGCAGCTCGATGCAGAAAACTAGAAATCCCATTGTCGTGCAACCGATGTATATGTACTGTGTTAATTTATCATTTGAATGTCAGAAGAAAGTATAGCCTATATTATTGTCTATAAATGCTTTTCATGTGGGAATTTCTCTTTGTATATTCACGTTGCTTGGGAATTGCTAATTAAAAATTATGGTATTAGTGATTAATATCTGATTATGGAAGAATTGTTCGATTCCCAACTCAGCCATCATGGAAGTGGTTTTCCAAGGTTTTACACTTCTGCCACTTTACCACTTATGGCCACGGCTACCTCCTTTCCGATCCTCAACGGAATTATAAATACACACACTAATACAGCCATTACAATAACACAGGTTATGAGATAAATTCCACACACACCCAAGTACACGGGGCTAAATGACCGCTACGTCGCAAAGCCCCTAAATCAATCAACAACAACATCTCTTATAACCTACTTCTGTCTTTCGATTATTTATTACTGTTGACTTATTTTCATGAAGACAACACGAACAACCAGACAACCAGCCAGGAACAGTTAAATCCTAGGAGATTGAAATTCTAGGGTGCGCAATGGCGCAGTGGCTTAGCTGCTCGTCTTTCACCGGGATGGCAGGGGTTCGAATCCCGGTGACAGCGGGGTGGAATTTTCACCTGAAAAATCACGTGGCGCAGGCCTTAAATACTCGGCCAAAACCAAAATGAGCCTGTTTCGCTCCGGTGACCTCAATTTTATTAATTGAGAAAAGCCGAAGTAGGAAATGAAAATAAATTCAAATTCTAAGGTCCGGCACGGGAAGGAACCCGGGACCTTTACGGGAAAAGCCTACATTTATAGCCCATAGCCATGAGGCCAAGCCGAACTGATCCCACGGGCGCTTTAATTTTGATGTCAACGGCACATCTGTGAAGCCAGCATGTGCTCACTTGGTTCTTTGATCCCAGTGATATTACAGAGGCTTTGTGGAACAGCTTCGTGAGCCCATCCCACAGTCTTGATCTGTTTTCAACTGGGGCTAGGTTCTCTGAAGCTTAATATTTTTTGTCCAGTGTGGTTCAACAGTGGTCAAGTGAAGCTTGCTGACACCCATCTGAACAACACAACGAGAATGATCTCACAATGAGATTAAGATCACCTTGCTGAGGGTCGTGGTGGTGCAGCGGTTGGCTTCGCACCAAGTTGGACCGGGTTCGATTCCCAGTCAGTGCTTGTGAGATTTTCGAAGTGAAGTGATAGGCCATGTCCTGTTGTTCGTATTCCACGTAAAAAGGAGGTCCCGTGGATCATGATCGCATGATTAACGGTCACGTAAAACTAAAAGCTTCCTACCTTCCACCTTTCTTACTGCCTTTCTGAGCTCAGTAACATTATACCACATTTCCATCGTTAAGCACAGGGGCTTATCTATATATATAACAAGTAGTTCCGTGAAGAACTATACAGCCTATTTTCATATATCCTACTTATGTTAATTGCCACTATCAACATACACAATTTCAGTTTGATTGCTGTAATAGATTCGTAGATATTGAGAACCGACTAAATATTTCGGATGGTCGCCATGTTGGATTTTATATATGTAGGTCCTAGAGTTATGTACTGTTACATGCAGATTATTGTGAACGTGTAGTATTCAAACTTCAATCGCATAATTAGGACACAAGAAAAAACAAGGAGATTTAAAAAATGTTCACAGCTGCCATCTTGAGGTTATGGAAACAATTGAAATACATTAGATGCCAGTGGATTAACATTCGGATAAATATTTACTGTACCAAGTTTCACTGCACGCGGATGGTTAAATTGCGAGAAACGCCCATGTGAATATTTATAATTCGCGTCACCGCCATGTTGGATTTGTGATCACCAGGTTATTTAAAGTCCTATAGGTGAACTTAAGTTCATAGCCCCTATGAACATTAAAAAATGCAGTTTGATTGCTATAATAGATTCGTAGATATTCAGTATCGTCTAAATATTTTGGATGGTCACCATGTTGGATTGTTAAATGTATAGGCCATAGAGTCATGTACCATTAAAGGAAAATTATTGCGTAGGTTCATTATTCAAACATTCACTTCGATCGCATGACTACATCACAAGAAATAAAAACTTAATTTTAAAATTCGCACTGCCGCCATCTTGAGGTTATGTAAACAATTGAACTAAATTAGATACCAGTGGATTACAAAGTGTATAGATATTTCCTGTACCAGGCCGCCATGTTCGTTTTGTAGTTAACCGGTTTTTGAAAATCTTATAGATGGACTTCCAGTAGTGCCCTTTATCTCCGTACAAAATTTTAGGGAGATACCGCTTATAGTTTCAGAGATATAGAATGCCGGTGAAATATTTCGCACATCCGCCATCTTGTGATTATGTAAACAATTGAACGAAGTTAGATGTCGGTGCATTACAATGTATATAAACATATACTGTACCAAGTTTCATTGCGTTTGGTTGGTCAAATCGCGAGAAACGTCTATTTAAATGTCGCAAATTCGCTTGGCCGCCATGTTGGTTTTGTAGTTACCAGGTTTTCAAAAGTCACGTAAGTGAACTTATAGTAGTTCCCTCTATCACCATAGAAAATGTCAGGGTATTATCGGTAATAGTTTCGGAGATATTGAATGCTGGTGAAATATTTCGCACAGCCGCCATGTTGGATTGGTGAGTCGTAACAAAATTATAAGGGCACGGTCGAGGTCGCCGGGAATAGTGCTATGAACTTTCCGAGTTTCATTGAAATCGCTCCTGCCATTTAGATTTTATTAGGGGGACACACACACACGAATCACACACACACACACGCACACACACACGGACAAAAGGTGATCTCATATGCCTATTTTTTCAAAATTGAAAATAGGCTAAAAATCAATGTAACGTGATAGTTTGTCTGTGGGTATGTATGTCTCCTATGCGTTCATAAACCATTCGTCCGATTGCGATGAAACTTGGGTGAGATGTTGGGTACACTCCAAGGAAGGTTTCTGACTTAGTAAATCCATTTTACAATAGGTAGCGCATGCGTAGATTCAACAAATGAGCGACGATGCGCGAAGCATTTCAACAAAGTCCCGTGTGTGTTCATATACCATTCGTCCGATAGCGTTGAAACTTGGGTGAGATGTTGCGTACACTTACGTGAAGGTTTCAAAATTAGTGAATACATTTCACAGTAGATAGCGCACAAGTAGATTCAACAAATGAGCGACGACACGCAATGCGTTTCAACAAAGTCCCGTATGCAGTCAAATACCATTCGTCCGATAGCTATGAAACTTGCGTAAAATGTTGTGTACACTGCAGGGAAATTTTCTGGCTTAGTACATCCACTTTACAATAGGCAGCGCACGAGTAGATTCAACAAATGAGCTACGACGCGCGAAGCATTTCAACAAAGTCACGTTTGCGTTCATATACCATTCGTCCGATAGCGATGAAACTAGGCTGAGATTTTGTGTGCACTCCAGGGAAGGTTTCTAGCTTAGTAAATCCCTTTAAAAATAGGTAGAGCACGAGTAGAATCAACAAATGAGCAACGGCGCGCGAAGCGTTTCAACAAAGTGCCATATAATTTCATATACCATTCATCCGATAGCGATGAAACTTGGGTGAGATCTTGTGTACACCCCAGGGAAGGTTTCTGGCTTAGTACATACATTTTACAATAGGTAGCGCACCGGTAGATTCAACAAATGAGCGATGACACGCGAAGCGTTTCAACAAAGTCCCGTATAAAGTCATATACCAGTCGTCTGATAGTGATAAATGTTTGGTGAATTGTTGTGTACACTACAGGAAAGGTTTCTGGCTAAGTGAATCCATTTTACAATACAAAGTGCACGTTTATATTCAACAAATGAGTGACTACGCGCGAAGCGTTTCGACAACGTCCCGTATACGTTCACATACCATTCATCCGATTGCGATGAAACTTGGGTGAGATGTTGTGTACACTCCAGGGAAGGTTTCTGGCTGAGTACATCCATATTACAATATGTAGCGCAAGAGTAGAATCAACAAATGGGCGACGACACGCGAAGCGTTTCAACCAAGTCCCGTATGGATTCATGTACCATTCGTCCGTAGCTATGAAACTTGGGTGAGATGTTGTGTACACGTCATGGAAAATTTCTGGCTAAGTAAATCCACTATACAATATGCAGCGCACAAGTTGATTCAACAAATGAGGGACGACGCGCGAAGCGTTTCAACAAAGTCCTGTATAAGGTCATATACCATTCTGCCGTTAGCGGTGAAACTTGGGTGAAATATGGTGGACACTCCAAGGAAGGTTTCTGGCTTAGTAAATACATTTCACAGAAGGTAGCACACGAGTAGATTCGATAAATGAACGACGACACGCGGAGCGTTTCAATACAGTCCACTATGTCTTCATATCCCATTAGTCCGATAGCGATGAAACTTGGGTGAGATGTTGTGGACACTTACGTGACGGTTTCCACGGCCGACTGAATACGAGCTGCGCTCTATACCGGCCTTGACATTCCCAGTCAGAACCCATGTATAACATGTAATTGGAAAGTTTCTACTCGTTGCCGGTAGAGCGCACTCCCCTCCCATTATAGGCGCGATAAGGAATAAGCTGTACAGTACGTATATTAAATGTGTAATCTCAAGAACCACTGATGGATTTTGATGCAGCTTTCACCATTCTGTAAGGGTGATCTCGAGGAAGATTTGTGTAGAAAATAATTTATTTATGACCCAAGGGGGCCAAGCAGTAACGATTTCAGTGAAAAGGTCGAAAAAATAGCCTGGCGTCCGTGCGCTTTTTAAGCTTACGCTGGGCGAACCGTTAAAAATATCATTATAATATGAGTGTAAGAATTTTTCAGCGTGAGAAATTCTACAAAAAAGTCCGCGAGAGCATATCTCTATCTTAGATACATCACCCACTATAAGTGTTTTTAGTTTGGACGGGAGGGGCATTTGGCTTGCACCTCGCCATTCTTAAATTACGTCTGACAGGAATTCCTTGCACATTCATAACTGTTCCCGGGCGAAGCCGGGGCGGGTTGCTAGTGACACTATATAATTATTATCATTATAATTTCCGCATTATCAAAATTAAAATTATATCACAAAATAAAATAGCGTGCAAATAAATCTAAGAGAAATTAGACATACCTTGCACCTTCTTCGGGTACAAGGACACTACTCCAACACCGTCTCATTAAAAGGAAAGAGAGGATCAAAATTACAGCCGGGAACAAGTAGCAGCTAATCGTGTGTTGTGTTTTGTGCTAAGAGATCTTTCGACAAATTATCAGATACCGTGTGCCTTCTTTTTCACGAAGCAGCTGTCAGGACGGGACTTACATTAACTCCTGCTGGACGTTATTCTCGAGGTTGAACAATGTGGTTTCATAATTATAATAACTGTCTCTGATAATCGCAAAACTAACACTACAATGATGAGACATTTAGGGGGAGGGAATTTGCAACCAATGGTCAATCACCCATACGACGAGTCTAGGAATGTATTCCCTAGTTTTGATCATTGTCACATTCTAAAAAAACAACAACATTAGAACGCAGTTTCTGTAACGAGAGATGACTGATGGTACTGGAATAATTTCAGGGAAATACTTGTCATTACTCCTCCGTGGCTTAGGCGGCAGCATGCCGGCCTCTCACCGCTGAGTCCGTGGTTCAAATCCCGGTCACTCCATGTGAGATCTGTGCTGGACAGAACGGAGGCAGACAGGTTTTTCTCCGGGTACTCCGGTTTTCCCTGTCAAAATTTCATTCCAGCAACACTCTCCACTATCATTTCATTTCATCTGTCATTCATTTAATCATTGCCCCAGAGGAGTGCGTCAGGCCTCGGCAGCCGGCACAGTTCATATCCTCGCCGTTTGATAGGGGCTTCATTCATTCCATTCCTGACCCGGTCGGAGACTGGAAGCAGGCTGTGGATTTTTATTTCACTTGTCATTACTATACACAATGCAAAAGGGTGAGATCGTCAAACCGGTCAGACACCTCACTAAAAAACACATCGAACCCACTAAATTTGAAAAAATGAATGTTCGGCGGGCCAAGGAAGTGTTCTCGTCAGAAGTTATTGGTGCCATTAGTACACTAAAAGATAATATAGGCATGCACCCGGAAGCGTACACATTCATGGACGCAGAAGCAACCATTTTTTTTTTTTGAAAAACGTTAATAAATGGTTCGCTATGCATGACGTAAGCATCACATATCATCATATTCAGTCTAGAAATCCAGATAAAGGGCATTTTTAGCCTATTTTCAATTTTGAAAAAATAGGCTTATGAGATCACCTTTCGTCCGTGTGTGTGCGTGTGTGTGTGTGTGTGTGTGTGTGAGGTGTGTGTGTGTGTCCCCCTAATAAAATCTAAACGGCTGGAGCGATTTCAATGAAACTCGGTAAGTTCATAGCACTATTCCCGGCGACCTCGACCATGCCCTTCAAATTTTGTTACGTCTCACCAATCCAACATGGCGGCTGTGCGAAATATTTCATTAGCATTCAATATCTCCGAAACTATTACCGATATCGCCCTGAAATTGTGTACGGTGATAAAGGGCACTACTAGAAGTTCACCTATGAGACTTTCAAAAACCTGGTGACTACAAAACCAACATGGCGGCCAAGCGAAGTTGAGACTTTTAAATAGACTTTTCTCGCGATTTAACTATCCAAACGTAATGAAACTTGGTAGAGCAAATTTTTATACACATTGTAATGCACTGAAGTCTAATTTAGTTCAATTGTTTACATAACCTCAAAATGGCGGCTGTGCGAAATATTTCACTGACATTCTATATCTCCGAAACTATTACAGATATCACCCTGCAATTTTGTACGGTGATAAAGGGTACTGATACAAGTTTACCTGTGTATATTTCATAAACCTGTAAAGTACAAAACGAACATGGCGACCAAGCGAATTTGAAATATTTTAATAGACTTTTCTCGTGATTTAACTCTCTGAGCGCTGTGAAATGTGGTACAGTAAATGATTTTGCAGATTGTAATGCACTGCCATCTAATTTAATTCAATTGTTTACATAACCTCAAGATGGCGGCTGTGCGAAATTTTAAAATTAAGTTTTTATTTCTTGTGTCGTATTCATGCGATCGAAGTGAAAGTTTGAATAATGAACCTAGGCAATAATTGTCCTTGAATGGTACATAACTCTATGGCCTATACATATAACAATCCTAAATGGCGATCTTCTGAAATATTTAGACGGTTCTCAATATCTATGAATCTTTTACAGCAACGAAACTGAAATGTTTTATGTTCATAGAGACTATGAACATATGTTCACCTATAGGACTTTCAGTAACCTGGTGAGCACAAATCCAACATGACGGCGACGCGAAGTATAACTATTTAAATGGACGTTTCTCGCGAATTAACTATCCGAGTGCCATGAAACGTTGCACGTTAAATGCTTATACAAATGTTGATCCACTGGCATCTAATTTATTTCAATTGTTGCATAATCACAAGATGGCTGCTGTGCGTAATTTTAGAATCTCGTTTTTACTTCTTGTGTTCTAATCTTGCGATTGCAGTTTGAATACCACATGTACACAATAATCTTAATGTAATAGTACAAAAATAAAAATCCAACCTGGCGACCATCTGAAATATTTAGACGGTTCTCAATATGTACGAATCTGTTACAGCAATTAAACTGAAATTTTGTATGTTGATAGAGGCAATTAACATGAGCAGGATATATGAAAATAGGCTGTATAGTTCTTCACGGAACTACTTGTTTTCTCATTAAATGTCAGTCGCCTAAACTGGCTAGAGGAATATTTTCTTTCTTACCTTGGAACTTTGAAAGCTGCTAGTAACGCTGCTAGAAAGGACTTCCTGAGTTCTGAGACTTACGAAGCTACCTATACAATTAATCACGGATTCAGCTGTCCAGTGCATAAGGTATCTTCTAAAAATGGGTAGAGGAAAGTCGCCAAATATGGGGAGTTTTTTATAGGGCTCACATTAGACATAAGAAGGAACGGAATAATTTTGGTTTTCTCACCAATGTAAACCTCAGGCGATATACTATGTATATTACAAATATGGGCACGTTTGGTGTTGTAATACCCTCTGATATTATTGTTAACTTTAAAAGTGCACTTTCCTCGTATTAGGCAACCGGGTTTCGTAATATGGGGAGGTGAGAAACCTCACGGTTTTTATTTATAATAGGTACACTGAATAGTATACCCTACTAATTAAAGCATTAATTCTGACTTTTTTTTTCGTGTGGCCTCCTGAGAGGCCGAGTGCAGGTCTTTCTAGTCGACGCCCGTGGGCAACCTGCGCGTCAGGATGAGAGATGGAATGGATGAAGATGAATGAAACTGGGCAAGGATGTGGAAGGAAGCGGCCGTGGCCTGTTAGAAGGTACCGTCCCAGCATTTGCCTGGTGTTGAAAAATGGGAAACCACGGAAAATCATTTCAAGGACGGCCGACTGTGGGGCTCGAACCCACGCGTCTACCGAGTCAGCAGAGAGCTTGACCCCATGGCCTAACGCTGCGCTTTAGCCAGCGTAACCACTACTGTCGGTAATTCTGACAATGTAATGAAATCATGAACACAAATAGTACAAAAATGAATATTTTAAGTAAATAACAGTCCTAGTTTCCTGTTGCCGAACTTCCAAAGCGTTCAGCAGAAAAATGCATAAACTTTAATGAAAACCGAGTGATTCTGATCGAATTCAACTGTAACGAGGTGCAAGGTATGTCTAATTTCTCTTATATTTATTAGCACGCTATTTAATTTTGTGACATAATTTGCATTTTGATATTGTGGGAATTATAATGATAATATAATAGTGTCACTAGCAACCCGCCCCGGCTTCGCCCGGGAACAGTTATGAATGTGCAAGGAATTCCTGTCAGACGTAATTTAAGAATGGCGAGGTGCAAGCCAAATCCCCCTCCCGTCCAAATTAAAAACACTTATAGTGGGCGATGTATCGAAGATAGAGATATGCTCACGCGGACTTTTTGGTACAATTTTTCATGCTGAACAATTCTTACACTCATAGTATATTGATATTTTTAACGGTTTGTCCAGCGTAAGCTTAAAAAGCGTACGGACGTCAAGTTCTTTCTTCGACCTATTCACTGAAATCTAAAATCGTTACTGCTTGGCTCCCTTTGATCATAAATAAATTATTTTCTACAGAAATCTTCCTCGATATTACCTGTACAGAATGGTGAAAGCCGCATCAAAATCCATCCAGTGGTTCTCGAGATTACCCGTGATATCCAAGAATCGGGGACTTTGTTTTACACTAAGTAGAGATAAGTCTTCGTCGTGCAATGCTTGGTGAACAGCGCTGTGTGAGCATTTGAGTAACTAACAAGATTTCATGAAAAAGGTCTCATTGTCTAGGCCGGTATGAGCGCATTCAGTCGGCCGTGCGGTTTCTAACTTAGTAAATACATTTTACAGTAGGTAGCGCACGAGTAGATTCAACAAATGAGTGACGGAGCGCGAAACAAAATCAGGTATGCGTTCATATACTATTCATCCGTTTGCGATGAAACATTGATCAGTTATTGTGTACCCGCCAGGGAAGGGAACTTAGTAAATCCATTTCACAATAAGTAGCGCAAGAGTAGATGCAACAAATGGGTGACGACGCGCGAAGCGTTTCAACAAAATCCCCTATTGCGTTCATATAACATTCTTCGATTGCGATGAAACCTTGATGAGTTATTGTGTACACGCCAGGGAAGGGCTTCGACTTCGTAATACATTTCTCAATAGGTAGCGCACGAGTAGATTCAACAAATGAGTGACAGCGCACGAATCGTTTAAACAAAAACCCCTATACGTGCATATACCATTCATCCGATTGCGATGAGTCAATGATGAGTTATTCTGTACACGCCAGGGAAGGGTTTCGACTTAGTAAATCCATTTCACAATAGGTAGCGTACGAGTAGATTCAACAAATGAGTGACAGCGATGAAACTTTTGAAAGTTGTTGTGCACGCTCCCACGAATGGTTCTAAATTAGGAAATCCATTTTACGATAGCTTAGAGGCAGTTAACATGTTGTGTATCCAAAAGCACTTCAAGAAACAGAATTTCAACGCCAACACTTTCTTTGATTGGCATTGCAACGCATGCCGGGTACAGCTTGTAAGGAAATAAAATACAATTCTAAGGAATTCTACGTTATTCTTGATGATGGCAACCCTACTATTGAAATTAATTGGTTTAAGCCCAAACCTATCCTTCTGCTCCCAATACATTTTCATATCCTTGCCTTTCACTTCCTACATGTGCATTCAAATCTCCCGTGACAATGATGCTCTGACCATTCAACTGCTGTTGTAGCTCCTCCTCAAAGTCTTCCTTCTCTTGAGCTGTACATCCAACTTGAGGGGCATATACCTGGGCTATCTCCAGGCTTCTTCCCTTTACAGTTACTCTGATCTTCATGATCCTGTCACTTATTCCCTTTACCTCTTCCTTCATTCCATCTCTCACAACTACTCCTACTCCGCTGCTCCTTCCTTCACTGTTCCCACTCCAGTACAACCGGTACCCTTTCCTCAGTTCTCTGCGACCTTCTCCTTTCCATCTTGTTTCTGCCAAGCCAAGTACATCCAGTTTTCTTCTCTCCATCACATCTACAATCTCCTCCACTTTTCCTGTCAGTGTCTGTATGTTTAATGTCCCAACTCGTAGTCCATTAGCATATCCGGATCGTCGTCGTTTGCATCCGTCCTTTCCGAGGCCTGTTCCTGGTTTGAAAACAAATATGATATCCACTACTGGCTTGCTAGGTCTATCGTAGCTTCACCAGAGCCCCGTCAGCCGTCACTTTTCAGGGTTCCCATAGAGCCTTCACAGCTACCGTAGCGATCCCGGGGCACACAAAGTCCCCACTGTACTTCACCCCTACAGGCAATCCCCTACTTCATGCCGTTGCCCGTCTCCCACCACGTGGATGAGGGGTTGGACTTGTGGGAGTAGCAGGAATGAAGAAGGGAGAAAGTTGCTGGATTTTTGCAAGAGAAACTGTTTAGTGGTAGGCAACTCCTGGTTCCGGAAGAAAGAAAGCCACAAGGTAACGTGGTACAGCAGTGATTTAACAAAGAAATCTTTGGTAGATTACATGCTGTACGACTGGGAAATGAAGAGAAGTGTCAGAGATATAAAGGTAATACCATCAGAGGCCTTGGATAGCGACCACAGAATACGTGTAATGAACCTGGGAGTTGTTAAGGATAGCAAGAGGACAGAGTACCAGGAAAGGAGAATCAAAGTATGGAAACTCAAGGGGAAAAAAATCAAGGAAGAATTCCAGAAGATAATAACGGAAAGGATGCCAACAGACAATCCTAAAACAGGGGAAGAGGAATGGAAGCAATTCAAAAACACAATGGTAGAAGCTGCAGTGGCAGTATGTGGAAGAACAAGCAACAGAAAGCGGTGTAAAGAGACACCATGGTGGAATGAGAGAGTAAAAAAAGCTGTGGGAAAGAAGAACAAGGCTTTCAGAGTGTGGTTCCAGGAAAGATCTGATCTGGCAAGGGAAGATTATAAGATAAAGAAGAAAGAAGCAAACAAGATTGTCGCAGAGGAGAGGAAGAAGTGGATGGTAAAGTGGACGGAGATGATGGAGGAAGACAGCAGAGGAAATAAGAAAGTTCTTTATGGGATGGTCAAAAGTAAGAGAAGAGGTCTGCGAGAGGATGTGGTAATGATGGACAAAACCGGAAATGAGGTACACAACAAAGAGACACTCAAGACAGTGTGGAAAGAGTACTTTGAGGATTTGCTGAATCCAAATGGTCATAGGGAGGAAGACAATGTATTGGAAGATGGAGAAGACAACACAGGAATGGAAAAGGACCTGACTTGGAGAGAACTGGAAATGGCTATAGACAAGATGAAAGGAGGAAGGGCACCAGGTGTGGATGAAGTGAGTGTTGAAATGGTGAAGGCAGCAGGGGAGGTTGGGAAACAGTGGCTGTACCGTGTGATGAGGGTGATATGGAAGGAGAAAAAGACCCCAGAAGATTGGAAGAAAGGATTAATTGTCCCAATATTTAAGAAAGGAAGCAGAAAGGAGTGCAGAAATTACAGGGGTGTCACACTCATACCTCACTGTGCCAAGATATATGAAAATATATTAGAAAGTAGAATACGAGCCAAAGTGGAGAGAAAATTGAGAGAGGAACAGTATGGATTCAGACCTGGGAGATCAACAGTGGATCTCATATTTTCAGTGAGACAGCTCCAGGAACACCACTACGAATTTGGAGAGGATTTGTTGATGGCCTTCCTGGACATCGAAAAGGCCTATGATAGTGTGTGTAGGGAGAAGGTTTGGAAAGCAATGGAAAACATGGGAGTGGAAAAAAAGACTGTAGGCAGAGTGAAGGAGATGTATTGTGGAAGTGTGAGTTGTGTGAACGTTGGAGGGGAGAGAACAGACTGGTTCAGACAAATGAGTGGCCTGAAACAGGGTAGTGCGCTGTCACCCCTTCTCTTTATTGTGGTTATTGACGAGGTAATGACACGGATAGCAGGAAAGATAGGAGAAGATAAGATGAAAGCAATGGTGTTTGCAGATGATCTCATGGTCTGGGGAAACAAGGAGGAGGAAATTCAGGAGCAACTGAAGGCTTGGGAAGAAACAGTGGGAGAGTACGGATGGAAGTTCAACATCAGTAAATGTGAGATCCTGTTAACGACCAGGAAAAAGGACAGACCAATGAGTGGGATAACACTTGGAGGTGGACAGCTGAAGAAGGTGGAAAGTCTCAAGTACTTGGGAAGTATAGTGGAGGAAAATGGGAGAAATGACAAAGAGATTACGGAACGTGGCAGACAGGCAGAAGCATTTCTGAGAAGCATTAGGAGCTTAGTGTGGAATAAAGATGTCCCACAAAAAAGCAAGGAAGTGTTATACAGAAGCTACTATGTCCCGATACTGACCTATGCTTCAGAAACGTGGACAATGAAGAAAAGAGATATAAGCAGAATACAGGCAGGTGAAATGAAGTTCCTGCGAAGTAGGATCGGAGTAACAAGAAGAGACAGGGTGAGGAATGAAAAGGTCAGGGAAATGGTGAAAGAGGAGCCCTTGCAAGGTAGGATTGAGACATCCAGACTGAGGTGGTATGGACACTTAAAGAGAATGGAAGAGAAGAAGATTCCCAAGAGGATACATGAGATGCAGATGCAGAAGAAACGACCAAGGGGAAGACCAAGAGATAGATGGCTGAAAGGAGTGGAGGAATGTGTCAAGAAGAGAGGCGAGGACTGGACCAGAGTGACAGCGGAGAGGTGGTGGGAAGAAAGAACTAAGTGGCGAGGCTTATGTTCCAAACAGACCCAGCCTGGGGCTGGAAACTGTACAAGATGATGATGATGATGAAGCCCAAACCTCCACCGATCCGTTATGTCCAGATGTTATCTTTAAGTAGTTTCAAACTGATTGCAAAGTGTAGGGAAGATTGGTCACCAAAAACTAGCCCTCACCCAGCATCATGAGAGATTTTGATTCCTTGGAGCTGACATTCCAAGAAGAACTTGAATTAGCTTATTAGGATCCGTTTCTGGCCTGACCTATGTGCCTATTCCCTGTTGAAGTGGAAGACTACATCATGTCCTAATGGCCAGCATTATTGATTGTTGTCCATGAGGTCCGGGTTTGATTTCCAGCTCTGACAAATAATGGCATAAATCTTCACTGATCGGATATATCCGGATACTATCTGTAAGCAGGCAGCTTCGGTGGCGTAGTTGGCAGCATGCTGAGGTTCTTTGCCCAAGATCGCGGGTTCAAATCCGACCGAGTCGTCGGATTTTTTAAGAGCGTTAAAAATCCTTCAGTATGTCTTCCTTCGGAGGGGAAGTAAAGCCGGCGGTCCCATGTCATAGATTTATGGCATGTTAAAGAACCTTCCACTAATTACACCTGTGTGAAGCTAAATTGTATAGGTAAAGAATGTAAACAACTCTCTTAGGTTCCTACGTTCGTTGCCAAGAGCCGATTGCGGTGGCGTCTGGTAGCTAAGTTCTCATCTATTAGTCGTTGACGGTGGTGTTTGGTGGCAAAAGTAGGAACTACTTGAAATTAAAAATCTGCTTTCCTCACTTGAATTGAAAACAGATAACACACACTAATACAGTCATCACAATTAACACCGGTTATCAGACAGATTCTACACACACCCAAAGTACACGGGGCTACATGACCACGTTGTTGCAGCCCCTAAACTGAGGAACCAACCAACCAACTATCTGTAGCAGTTCCAACCTGACTGCAAACTGACCTCACTTCTATCCGTCACCCAGCATCATGAGGGATTTTAATTATTTGGAGCTGACCTTCAAAGAACTTCAACTTGATAGGAACCGTTCCGAGCCTGACGTGCCTCTTTCTTTGTCTAGTGGCTAGCGTTATTGGCTGTTGTCAAGCAGGTCCGTGTTTGATTTCTGGCTCTGACAAATATTATAATTCTGATCTGACGACTAGAACAAGATGCCCATGAGGTAGAAATGAAAAGTGATGGGTTTTTCACACCTCAAATATCCTACTATTACTTTGGATTAGCTTTACACTTAAAATCCAGGAGAATGCCAGTTTTGTTCCCAACTTAAGAACAGGACCGTCTCATTCCCAATTACAAGTTCACTCACTGCTACAGCCATCAGAATGACACAGGCTATTTGACAGATTTCGCACACGTACACCCACATACACGGGACTACATACATCTGATCTCACAGTACCCCTAAATGAATCAACAAATATTTGTTCGGGTGGTAAAGATTCGCAGCATGACTGAGGTGCCCCTGTTTAGGCAATCCAACATGTAGTGAGAGGATGTGTCTTGTGGATATATCAGGAATCAGGAGACAGGACAGATACTAATATTAACAGTGCTTTAGTAGCTGAACATTAGGCTGTAAATTTGTGAACTGTCATGCCTTTCATTCAAAGGATCTTGTAGCCTAGCTGTGAAATTGCATTTCAAAAAAAAACGGTGTTGGTATGTTTTTAGGTTGATGGTCTTTCTGGACTTTGATATTTTAATGTTCAGTCTGTCAACACAAAATCATTCCAATTATTGGAATATATAAAAAAAACAAGATGTTCAGTAAAGAACATACAGCCTACTTTCTCCTAAATGTATGATTATTGTTATAACTCTTTGTCCTTCTCAAGGAGTATAATTGAATGTTGGTTGTAGTAGCTTGTTGAAATACAACGTGGTATACGGATATTAAACATGAATATGAGGTGCCCTTTGCTAGTGCTAACTCTATAAAATATTTCATTCAATTCGGTTTCACCGTGTTTGAATTGATATGGGGAATCCATTTGCACACATACATGGCCGGTATCTGCAAACTATTAGCCTGATGACCTAGTAGTTCAGTCAAAACATGCTTCCTGCAAAAAGGTATGTTATTGCAAAATTTGGTAGAGATCAGATAATTAGGTTGGTCGTAATTTGATCTAAGCTTTTAGCATTTGGGTGGCCACCATTACGTTTTCGTCAAGATGGCGGTGATATAAAACATGACACTGAGATGTCGTTTGTTAGTGCTACCTCTGTACTGTACCTATTTGAGGTGTACATGAATCAAAGCCATGTTAATTTAAGTAAAGCAAGAAGGAATATTCATAAGACTTGAGTCCATGTACAGGCCAGAGATGTGGCCAGAATGAGAAATCTATGCGTGACTCATGAGCGATAAGTCTCACTATCTGAGTTATAGCACACAAGCCATGTGCGAGTCACCAGGCGTAGGTGAGCAGATCTAATTAAGCCTGATGGTGAAACCAACAGAGGAGATTTCCACATATGCATGAAGCAGAGGGATTCACCGGAGAGTGTCTATTCAGCATTTAATTGGCATCGCTGTGTAGGGCGAGGCCCGGAATCGTTGCAAAATAACCCTTTTTTCAGAAACCACGCAAAATTACTGGGTTTTGGGAACGCCAATAATTATTTTATAACTCTGTAAATTAGAATTTTTAGAACAATAAAATTTTATAATAACTGTTAAGAATAAAAGTGATGATTGAGCATTACGTCATTATAGGAGGGGCTAGCTAGTCTCTCAGAGAGTGGGACAAAAAGAATTTACACCCACATCGAGCAGGAGCACTTATTAATTTTGATAAAATAGTTGCCACGATCCGCTTTTGAAAATTAAAGTGAATTTGAAGCGTTTAGATCATGAGGAATAAGTACATAATTTTTCCACAAGCGTACGACGCTTGGTTTGTAAGTTAGTTTTGAGAAGAAGCAAAAAATGGACTATTTTTAGCTGAATTGAATAAATAGGCAGCCAGTCCAACGGAAATTATTCAGTCTTGTTGTTCCTCTGAGGAGGACACACTGTTTCACAATATTCAGTCTACCAGAGACGCGGGAGCGCAGGTACTCTTTCACAACATATTCAGTCTTGGTGTTCCTCTGAGGAGGACACGCTCTTTCACAATATTCAGTCTACCATCGACCGCTGAGGCAAGTCGCGCTGAATCAATCGTAGTCAGTTTGCAGGCCTGAGGTTCTTGCACTGTTTTATCATACATGCAGTCTTCGAATGACCGTGAAGGGGTCTTGCAGTATCGCCAAGCTGTCAACTGAGAACCTCTGCGTGGAGAGGGACGTATCGTCAGAATACCATCGTGCTACGACCATAAGTAACCAGTCCGTGGCAATTGGCAAAGCATTATACTTTGACCGCAAACGTATTCAGCCGACAAGGACTTAGCAACAGCCTTATATGACGATCATAAATATAATCAGTGAACGTAGGAAAGTATCGAAATATGTCGACAGTAAAGGAGACATCCGTGTAGAATCAAGCGTGCTAAGTGATTATCCAAATACGTTAAAGAATCGAATAGGGTCGGAACGCCGAATAACAAGCCTAACTTTTCTGTAGGTCAGTGCTCAAGGTGACGATAAGAAAGAACTAAATGCAGTAATTGCGAATCGAAGTAGTGAAAAGACTTCAGAAGTCGTCCAGCGATAGGATACGAACCTAGTATTCCAGTAGTACAATTCGAACGTGGGCAGACGTAAGAACATTGAAATAGAGTGTTAGTTAATATCAGATTGCGACTCTAGGACATGTCTAGCAGAGACATTTGGCAAAGCAGTAGACTTTTAGCCAAACCAGAACAGTATCGTGCCAATACTTTAACGTAGTGCCGATTACTAGAAAAGCAAGCACAAGGATATAATTATCCAGTACCAGCTAAGGGAGCAGCGAACGAGACGTTCAATTAATTCAACCAGGAGCTAGGACTAGGAGCAGGCATCGCTCGTACCTACACTCTAGGATAAGGTGAAAGCAGTGAAATCAGTGAGAAATGTGCTAAAAGCAAGCAGTGTATTAAGCTTGAAAATTCTTGTGAGTTAGAATTAGAAATACTCGTATTTTTAGTTTTACAGTGTATTTACAGTGTATAATGGAAGGTTAATCCCAGAATGTGGGTGAACCAGTCCAATCATTGGAATCCAGGAGGTATCTCCAGAGGTCATGTGAGTGCCCAATTTTGATTATGTTTTGTTTTGGGGGAATTCTTGCCAATAGAAATAATGAGAAAGTCATACTTATATAAAAACAGGGATTCATGAAACAAAATGTGTGTAATGAAACAAGCGGTTTTGAACGATAAATTAATTGTGAAATTAACAAGCTAATAAATATTAATTAAAACTCAGTGAAGGTATATTATTTTGAAGTAACATTGTATGTAATGTAACGGTATATTTAAATGCTGTACAAGCAAAGAATAGAAGTTAAAACTTCAGTAATGAAATAATTGTTGAATCGTGGTATTCAAAACGAATCAAAAGGTGGAAGCCGTTAGGTTCCAGACATAAATATTGGAGAACTATTATGTTCTAGTTAAGACATGTCAAAGATTGAATTAATAATCATTGAAGGGAAAATTATTAATGGCAGAATAATGTTAAAGAACGGAGATTTAAAAGACGGTTAGGAAATAAAATCCTACTCGAAAAGCGTCACTTAAATACTATATGTAAAAACGCTGGTATAGCAAATGTGATATTCAAGCTAGGATTGCTTTGAATTAATGCCAGGCAGAGCTGATTCGGAGTGTAGTTGTGTGCGGTGAAGTAGATTTGAATGTATTTGCTTAAGGCAGAATTTGAAAGGGTGCTATATGTGTATTTGTATTGCGCAAGGGGTCAGTGTTGTATACCACCCTGAAAGTCACCAAAATGAGAAAGTTTACAGGTGAAATAATCCCGTTCCGTCATATGTGTTTTGATTCCTCCGAGAATGGATTTATGGCCTAGGAGATGACTAGATGTGAACCAATGGTCACATGCTTCGAAAGCCCCTCTAGTTATTGAAGTATCAATCTCTTACATCAACCAACGTGGATACTCCGCAATTAGGTATCTCACCCGAGCGGATAATATGGCCGCATCATCAAATAATATAAATGAGACAATTGTGTATGCTTTTCGAGTTAAAAGGAACGATGTTATAACTTGCAGCTAGCCGGTATAATATGGAAGTCCCGTCTAGCCAGGCGTAGACCACACGTCTCAGACCTATAAATCACCTTGAGTGTTTTGACATTTATGAGGGTCGCCCGCTAGTGTGTTGGGGTAGGCCAAAACAAGCTCGTGTCCGCACGTGGTCTAAGTGAGTTTGTAAACATGGAAATGATCCGGTAATTGACACCGTGACCTAATTATTAGAAGTAACCTTGCTAAATATCGTTCAGATCCATATAAACAAAGAATAATTGTTATAATATGGTGATAACATCCCTGTGTATGACAAAACCAAGAATGATTATTCCCGAGTATATGGAAATCTTAGACAGCCTGGGGAGTCAGTTTAATTTGAAAAAATTCAGTATTTTCCAAAACTCAAGGGAAGTACGAATTCTTTCCTGCAATGTACAGTAGTACAAGTTGTACAGGGGAGAGATAAAAACTTGAATTTATGTGGACCCCAATGAAATGATAATTATTATTATCATTATAAAGATTAATTTTACAGTAAGTTAATACTCAAAATAAGTGAGTAAAGAGTTGTTTTAACAATGTTGAGTGTTGTAAAGGTGAACACGGAGCCATAGAGAGCTCGTCTGTACTATTTGAAGAAAGAATTTTATGGAAGCGAAAGTTATATGAACTTTGTGTCAAGTTCAATGGAACTTTAAATATTGATTTAAAGGACATTTTCTAATGATTCTTTGTTGTTTCGAGAACAAGTGTGAAATGGATGTTGTAATTTTTGATTTTTATATGTATTTTACGTTTTGTAGCGCCTATATTTTGAATAATATTAAATAGCTTTGTAATGTGATTTTGATGTTTATTTCAAGTGTTGACCTAATGCTTTTGATTCAAGATACGTGTATCATAGAGTGGGAGAATGTACTACTCCCCAGAAAACCACTGAGCTGACGGAACTATGATCACGTATTGATTGTCCGCTAGGGTACAGTACCAAATTACGTTCAATTCGGTTTCACCGTGTTTGAAATGTTAGGGGTAATCGATTTGCACACATACATGGCCACCATCTGCAAACTATTGGGCTGATGACCTTGTAGTTTAGTCAAATGACACTCGCTATATAAGTATTTGTTGTTGCAAAATTTGGTAGAGATCGGATGATTTGTTTAGTCGTAATTTGATCTAAGCTTTGAACATTAGGGTGGCCGCCATTACGATTCCGTCAAGATGGCGGTGGTATAAAACATGACACAGAAGTGTCCTTTGCTAGTTCTATCTCTGCACCTAATTTCGTTCAATTCGATTGCACCGGTTTTGAATTGATAGGGAGGGGGCGGACATTCCGAGTATACACACTCACACACACACACACTCACACACACACACACACACACACAGAGACACACAATTTTTGGTCCTGTGTAGATCTCATAAGTCTACTTTCAGTTTTGCAAAAATCAAAAGTAGGCTCTTAACCTAAAATTAAATTCAAGAAGGAAAAAACTAAAGGATGACTTTTTTGCTCGTCAAGCGAGTATCATCAGATTCAAATTTAGATGACAAATGGTTCTACAAAAAAAAATACCAAACCTACTGCGATAACCACAGATAGTCTCTGCTCTCAAAAACAAAAAATTAAGAAAACCTGTGAGATAAGTCTGGTAATTACTACTGCTATATATTAATTATCTGGAATTTAGGGTCACCAATTCCCCACACCATGCTAACCAATGATCGCCATCATGTGTACTAGATCTGTAGCGTTATCTATAAGTTGTTATAAAAACGCAATCTTTTAGTTATATGTTGCATGTTCATGAATTCATACTAGGCCAATTGCGTCACCTATACGCTGCTATAAAACACTAGTCAATAGTTGTGTTCTTAGTCACATATTGTATGTTTTGTTATGAACTTATTTGTTTCAGAGCCTATAATGTTGAATACTGAAAAGAGTAAACATTATCAAGAACGGAAGCGTGCAGAGAAGGAAGATAATGAGCTTAAAATGTGTATCCTCTACAACAACCAATACAGAAAATTAAAAAGTATTTTCAGGATTCAAAGAAGCTCAGAAGTCAGAAAGTCGTAACCATATTCGTGATTCAATGGTTCGCCATGTAAGCGGAGCAAGTGTTCGAGTGCTTAATTTCTTTGACCTACCGTACGTTCCATATGCTTGTTCCTTCTACAGTGGGCATGTAAACCAGAAAGTCGTAACCATATTTGCGATTCAATGGTTCACCTTTTAGCGGAGTGAATGTGTGAGTGGTTATTTCTTTTGCCTACCGTACATTTCATATGCTTGTTTCTTTTACAGTACTGAGCCCGTGAAAGTTCATGGCTCGGTGATATTAGTTGGAACTTATGAGGAGCAAGTCGTGTTTGTGAAACAGAACGCGCCCTGTTGCAGTGTGGGACGTACAGGAAGATATGGGAGTTGCCTTGACTCTGGACACTCACCTGAATATTTTACTCTGAGCACAAGTATTACCTATTTTGCATTTAAATGTCTCAGATCATACCATTATGTAATGCTGCTTCAAGGAAACAGTTCGATGTTTAACGCATTTTTGATATATGGTAAAAGGTATTAGCACCGTAGATTGGCGGGAGGAAGTAGACCGTCAACGACTCAACTTTTGACTCTGCACGAGGCAGAGAGACCGACCCTCATGGCTCTTACTGTTTTACAGCCGCCCTGTATAGACGTGCTGAGTTAGTCCGTCCTGTTTGACGAAGAAATATCTAAAGTCCGCCGTGTAGGTGATGAACAAAGTGTATCCGACTACGTCGAAGAACAAGTATTACTTTTGTACGAATGTGTGCTGTGCTTCGAAGCGAAAAGTATTTATTTAATCGTGAGTGGAAAAGTGTAATTCACGCCCAAGCGACGATCACCACATACTACGTCCACGAGGTGGAATGTAAAATTCACAATCATCCTGAAGAGAGAACGTGTGAAATTCATTTAATGGTTATAATTGTTACCAGTGATATTCTGTTAAAATGCACATGTCACGTGCGATATTTTGTAACAATTGTGTCGGATATTTTCGTTTAACACCACATTTTCATTGTGAACGCCATGCTGCATGTTAGACGAGTGTGATAAAATACAGTAAATCAGACATGATCACTAAACCATCCACCCGAGTAAAAGTGCTTTATTTTCCTTGATATTACGCCGCACTTTATGTATGAATTTTTCGCCAGATCAGTGCGATATTTGTGGATGTGTAAAATATTTTCGAATCAGTGATTGCTGACAACGCATGTCTATTAAATGCAGTGAAACAGACAGTGAAGGGCCATTTGTTGAAAGTCTGCACCATAAAGCCAGTGATTTGTTATACTGTTATACTGTGCTTAACTTCAAATCAGTGGAAAACACTTGTGATTATTTCACGATGTACTTGGACGTCAACCACGTGTACGCTACTATTACAACGACCATGATGACCAGTATCATGGAGTAGACACCATGATGTGAGGAGTATTTCGACAAGGAAGAGGATGAATCTACAACCATGGCAGAAGAATTAACGAACGCCGACCTGGATGTGGAGATCCTAGGTCCATTCAACCCTACCGTTAACCATGATGAGGAGATCTTTACTCGAGAGTCGAGAAGCCAATGGAGAGGAATGGAGTGGTATAAGCTCGATGTCCGAGCAGGTTCATGGAAGATTGCTAACCATCCTGAATCTCTGTTACACCATACCTTCGATTATGGGGGCTTCTGAGTGAGTCAAATCATTTCTCTTGTACGGGTTGATCTGTGGTAGTAGATTATAGATTGTAGAATGTAGACATTAACCGAACTTGTGACACCAGTCAGGCAGGGATTTTTCTTGTAGTTAGTTTAATTATGTTTTATTTCAGTGGATGAGTTATTCACCACAGTGTTTGGTGCAAGTAAAGGTGTTCGCAGGAGTTTTGTCCTAATTTTAGTTAGGGAGACCTCAAATCACTTTGATTTGGTTTGGTCAGTCCTTGAGATGGACTAGATTAGGAATTTGGAATAATGGACAACCATTATTCGCTTAGTTTTATCCTGACCCCTGTTTGCGAACCTCTCTTTTACGCCACTGTTAGTTTTTTTAGCTATTTAAGCCTCGTATCATTTTCATGATCGACAGAAGTCTTGACCTTTTGAATGGATTTATTTAAGCTTTAGTGTGAGCTTTGATGCCACAACAGTTCTAGAGAGAACTATATTTGGGAGCATTATTGTAGATACCAACCCAACATCGAACCCGATGCCATTGTATCATTTAAGACGACCTATCAGTTAGTAGTATTGTCAACTGTTATTATTTTTAGTTCAGTGTCAAGTTGTTAGACACGTGAAAATTTTTGATGAAGGCATATTTTACAGAATATTAGGAGTGGAATATCTTTATCCATTTCCAAAGTCATTTTTAGAGTGGAATATCTCCACTATTTGGTCTTTGTAACATTTTGACGTTACCTATCATTGTTTATGAAATTTTAGCGTGGTAGTGAAACCACGGAAAACAGTTTTATATTTGTGTTAGTTTTTGAGCCAGCGTTATATCAGAAAGACTTCTAGTTGAGAGATATTTTACGCCTGCGTTGTGTGTTACATCGCAGACGCGATGAGATGAGTGTAAGTGCTTTGCCAATCTGCTGAATGTTAATGAACTGTATGGGAATCCGCAGCGCTCAGGTGAGACGACTTGTAGTTTTTTTGTTTAGTCTCGACGCGCATGCGCACACCCCAATTCAACGTGACGGAATGTATTGATTATTTTGAGTCAAGGTTATATGAGTGTTTATTGCTGTCACATGTTTATTACGTCATCGGACGTCATTTACTAGAGTTACCGCTTTAGGAAGCGCGATGTTTGAACACCAGGAGTGTGTATTCTGATGAGTAGAAGCTTTTGTCTGTTTTATGAGATGTTTTGACACCGATTATGTAGGCTTGTGTTATTGTTGTGACGCCTTGTGTTGCGTCGTCGTATAGATTGTCATATCTGCGACAATTTATTCCGGCCAGGTGTGAGCCGATGATGTCCAGGTCAGTACCTGAAGACTGCTACGGCGAGATTTGAGCCCCGATAGTGTTATTGTGAATTCCGGCCAGGTGTGAGCCGATGATCTTTAGTGTTGTTCTTAGAGAGACTTCACGAGTTTAAGCCTAGGTGTCCTTTGAGGAATGAGCCAGTACTCTAAACCGACGACAGATAATAATCACGCTTCTAATAATAATAAGAACTAATTATTTTAACTAGAATAACTAAAATGACAGTAAAACATTGACTTGCGATTGGATGCGAACTGGCCAACTCATAGGATCAGTCACATTTCCGAGCGGGGAATGACTTGTAATTTTTGTAACACTACTTTTTGACGACAGAGTTGTTGCGGACCATTAGTTCTCAGCTAGTGGCGCACGACACCTCAGTAATATATGACGTGTTTTGGGATCACGCATTTACCAACAAACACTAGATGACCCAAGGATGCAAAGAGTATTCTTGCGTGTACGCAGGGCAATAATATGAAGGTTTCTGAAAGCTGTGTCTTATTTATTTATTTATTTATTTATTTATTTGTGTATAAATGTATGCTTACCCCTTATACCTGATATTTTGTAAGGAACTTAGTTGTTTTTATACTGGTTTGTCACATAGCTTTCATATTAAATGTTTGTTTGTTACGGCAGTTAGTCACCGTATACTTTGTTGTAATTGTCAGGATTTAGCTAGATTTAACTTATTTAAAGATAAATAAGGGAGTGGTACCATCATAAATTCTTTTGATCTTTGTTGTTGTTAATTTAAATTCATAAGTAACCCGTTTCATTTGTGTAGGGTGTACTTTACGTGCCACTGACCTAGCTTGCTGCTTTTGCATTTTTTGTAACTAGATCTTTCGCGAGGGTTATTTCAATTTACAATCAGTTTAGGATCAACAACTTTAACATTTGTTTAAATTTAGCTTGCGGAATTAGCCCGAGACTAACCCTCCGAACTAGGATAGGTGTTTGCACATTTTTTAAATAAATTTTATTCGAGTTTACAAAAGACAGGATGTTATCATTTTAAGATAAGTGTTTCTATATTGTGCTTCTTGGGTCCATTCACCTTTTTAGCCGTGACTGCCCGATCGCCCCGGGATGCTGCGTCCTCGTGCGCAATGACCAATAAGAAGTACACTCAAGCCTTCTCGGCTTATGCGTCCAGACGGTGAGTTGTCTGGGGAGCCATTACGGTTAGTGGTAACCTAAACAACTCGTCGGATGGGCTCAGTACCGATACGCATTTAAACAAATAATGCAAACTCAGTGTCCTATCAATGGAGATATCATTGATTGGCACTGAATTCTATGATATTTATATCACTTTAAACTATGTTGACAGTTTACTGCATAACACAACTATAAAACTGATTATATAAACAATAAACATTGTATACCTTCATCGCTCAGTATCGAAACAAATAAACAGATTTGGGCTCGTCAAACGCACGGATCGTAATGGAACGCGAGATTCAATTAATTTAATTTTACAGGCATTATCTATTAGCCATATGGTGCTGTTACCTCATTATCACGTTGATGGCACAACATTGCATGTATGTTATTAACGCACAAAAGAGACTAATAATAACCCTTCTCACATTATGTGACAACGAACAAAAATAGCACTGTGTTTTATTTGACTGTTCCTTTTTAATATATGTGGGGATGACAGGAAGCATCAATCATTTCACGTGAACTGAGAGATGTTAACTTTGTCACAATGTTTCTGAGGGTTTAAGTTTTAAAATTAAAGCACTATTCTAATGCCAATTATTATGTATTTATACGTAAAATAGTACATTATGCAACGAACCTATAATGGCAATAATTAAGACACGAGTATGTTTATAAAACGAGCTCATGCGAGTTTTATAATATCCATACGAGTGTCTTAATTACACACATCAAAAAAAGTTTTGCATCACCTCGGTTCCCAGATCTCCGGCATATAGACGTTGACTGTGTATATTGTATCCAAGATACAGTCCCTTTGACTGTTCATATATGTCACTAAAACTGCTCAAAGATGTAAACAACCATGCATGAGCAGGGCCTATTAGACGGAGGGGGTACGACAGCCGATCAGTTCCAGTCATTCCACCAGGACGAAGGTACGCTGCTCATGTTGTCTGTAGTTCTACCATGCCTAGAAGGTCAATACGGCAGTTCGATCGCGTCCGCATTGTTACTTTGTGTCAAGAAGGGCTCTCAACAAGGGAAGTTTCCAGGCGTCTCAGAGTGAACCAAAGCGATGTTGTTCGGACATGGAGGAGGTACAGAGATACAGGAACTGTCGATGACAGGCCTCGCTCAGGCCGCCCAAGGGCTAGTACTGTAGTGGATGACCACTACTTACGGATTGCCGCTCGGAGGAACCCTGACAGCAATGCCACCATGTTGAATAATGCGTTTCGTTCAGCCACAGGACGTCGTGTTTCAACTCAAACTGTGCGCAATAGGCTGCATGATGCGCAACTTCACTCCCGACGTCCATGGCGAGGTCCAGCTTTGCAACCCCGACACCATGCAGCGCGGTACAGATGGGCCCAACAACATGCTGAATGGACCCCACGGAATTGGCATCACGTTCTCTTCACCGATGAGTGTCGCATATGCCTTCAACCAGACAATCGTCGGAGACGTGTTTGGAGGCACCCTGGTCAGGCTGAACGTCTTAGACACACTGTCCAGCGAGTGCAGCAAGGTGGTGGTTCCCTGATGTTTTGGGGTGGCATTATGTGGGGCCGACGTACGCCACTGGTGGTCATGGAAGGCTCCGAAACGGCTTTACGATACCTGAATGACATCCTCCGACCCATAGTGCAACCATATCGGCAGAATATTGGAGAGGCATTTGTCTTCATGGACGACAATTCTCGACCTCATCGTGCACATCTTGTGAATGCGTTCCTTCAAGATAACGACATCGCTCGACTACAGTGGCCAGCATGTTCGCCAGACATGAACCCTATCGAACATGCCTGGGATATTTTGAAAAGGGCTGTTTATGGACGTCTTGACCCACCAACCACTCTGAGAGATTTACGCCGAATTGTCGCGTTGAGGAGTGGGACAATTTGGACCAACAGTGTCTTGATGAACTTGTGGATAGTATGCCACGGCGAATACAGGCATGCATCAATGCAAGAGGACGTGCTACTGGGTATTAGAGGTAGTGGTGTGTACTGCAATCTGGACCACAAATGCTGAAAGTCTAGCTGTATGATGGTACAACATGCAATGTGTGGGTCTCATGAGCAATAAAACGAGCTGAAATGTTGTTTGTGTTGATCTCTATTCCCTTTGTATTTAACGGTTCCGGAACTCTTGGAACCGAGGTGATGCAAAACTTTTTTTGATGTGTGTATTATTATAGGCTAGTTGCATACGACAGTTTATGTTCGACGGTAATTATTATAACTATTTTATGTTCGAACATAAATATTCATAAATACCTGTCGAGATTTCGCCAATTTTATGAACTGAACAGAGCGCATGGGACGCAGGCAAAGCCTTGTATTTGACCATGGCCTCTTCGATTACCCCACTATGACACTAAGCAACTCAGTGAAATTTAAATTAGAAGGCCTTGGAACTCAGTGCAGGTGCGATGATAGCCTTACCTAATTGGTCAAACAACTGTTTCTTGAGCTGTGATTGGTGGGAGACACTGTTTCATAATGAAAAATAGTGTTATAATGACCATCATTATGATACAGTTTTCTGACATATAATAGTCAGAGTCGAACATTAAAACGATTCTAAAATTGTATGTGCAGTATAAGTGGGCCGTTCCTTCACAACCGGTACATATTACGTGCGCAGTCATGTCTCCACGCACAGTGAGCCTCTATAACTTTGTGATCAATGCTAATAAACTGCGCAATGTGTCCTCGGCAGCGCATGTATATATTCAGTGGTCTCAGTGTTCTACTCGGACATTAAGAAGAATTCTCACGCGGTTACGAACGGCCACGAATAGCCATATACTTGTGTTCGGTTTGGTTGGTAACGTGTGTTATTGTTATGACGGTGTCAGCTTGCCACGGTGAGTGGTTAACGTGTCGATCTACTAAGCCCAAGCTTACAGGTTAGCTCCTTGCCGTGGCAAGGGATTTTTGAAAGGCGGCAAAAATTTACGACACGCATGTCATACGATGTTGACATGTCAAAGAACCCATTTGAATTCAGTAGGCCGTGTTCATAATGGTAAAATTAATCTCGGGAGATTCCGCAAACATAAAGTTCCTCATTTCTCTACTAGAAAGCGCTATAGTTTTCAAGGAGCTTAGATATCTAACCTCTTTGACTTTCATAGTGCTTCAAAGAACAACGAAATTCGTCATTCAAGCTATCCTCTGGGTGTCAAACAGCAAAGCTTGCACCCG
This sequence comes from Meconema thalassinum, assembly GCA_946902985.2. Taxonomy (NCBI): domain Eukaryota; kingdom Metazoa; phylum Arthropoda; class Insecta; order Orthoptera; family Tettigoniidae; genus Meconema; species Meconema thalassinum. The sequence continues at coordinate 154,101,630 of OX336390.1, read as the reverse complement.
GCATCCGAGGCCATACGATATTATTATTTTATGTGAAAGTATAAGTATAGAAGCCTGTGTCACTACAGATCTACGTCATGGCTATTGTTGCGTTGTAAAGTCCTTCAAGTCATTTCTATGATTCTAAACTAACTATTCATCCAAGAATAAGATTTTCATGAAAACATAGGAGGCTTTCAAGCTATTGGGGGGAGGGGAGGAGAGTAGGCAGTAGTCAAGCTGCTTGTCTCTCAACCAAGCGGAACGCATTCTATTCCCTATTACCCCACATTCGATTTTCAAAGTGAAATGTCACCTCTGATACCACGTGGAAAGGAGGTTCCGTGACTTATTATCTTGAGGTTAACGGTTATTTAAGATTACAAGTTTTACTTCCTTCCGTCTTCAATTTTTCCTTCCTCTCTTATTTCTCTCCTTCCTTTCTTTCTTCCCCCTTCCTTCCATTCACTCTCCTTCCATCCCTCCTTCCTTCCCTCTTCTCCCCTTCCTTTCTTCCCCCTTTTCTTCCATTCTTCCCCTCTACCTTCTTTCCTTCTCCCTTCGTTACTTTCCCCTCCTTTTTCCCTCTCCCGTTCTTCCTTTCATTGTTTCTTCCTTCCCCTTATCTCCTTTTTCCATTCACCCCCCTCTCCCTTTCTCTCCTTTCTTCTTTTCACCCTAATCGTCCCTCCTTCTCCTCTCTCTACCTTGCTTCCTTTCTTCCTCCCCTCATTCCTTCCCGCCTTCCTTTCATCCTTACTTCCTTCATCCCTCCTTTCTTTTCTTCTCTCCCCTTTCTTCCTTCCCCCTTTCGTTCCTTCCTTCCCCTCTATCTTCTTTCCTTCTCCCTTCCTTCCTTCATTCCTCCCTTCCCTCCTTCCTTCACCCCTTTCTTCCCCCTTCCTCCTTCGCCCCTTCCTTCCTTTCTTCAACCTTCCCTCCATTTTTACTTCCTTCCTCCATTCCCTTCTTCTCTCCCCCATTCCATGAGCTATTAGCTCGTGCTTTGGGCAAAGAGTACAAATCATTTAGGTGGAAGGTAGAGAATTTTAAAAATTTTACTCCCGACTCCCTGCCTTCTATCTAATCTAAACGGCTCATATACTCTTTGTACAACTCAAAACCTAATGCTGCTGATTTTTTTTTTTTTTGGCCATCAACTCTTTATAGAAGAGTAGTCTGTAGACCAACTTCATATCATAATGCCAATTTACTTTATCAAAGATACTATCGGTTAAATCTTTCAGTCTTACTGTTCCAAATTCTTCTGTGGAAGTCTTAATATTAAATACAAGCTGAAGTACTCGTGCTTCGCTACGCGTCAGAAATAAATTAAAATGTGAAGGTGACAGATAAAACAGGGGATAGGCGAGGTGCTGCGCAGATGGAGATTAAGGATGGAACATTTTGTCCAACTACACCGCTCGGCGTTGACCGTGTTTTATAGCACAAATTTAGGTTTTACTCACTAACCGTTGGAGATAACTTTCGGATAGAAAGTGTGATTTTAAACCTCGTATATGCCATCAAAAGTTTGCAATTTCTTAGCGTTATCTTTTTATTTGAAATGGAATATGAAAGTTTGAAACCAAAGGGTGTAGTGACGTCACTAAAATGGTCGCTATCTTGAAATAGTGCAAAGTATTGAAATCAAAAGTAGCCTACATTATATGTTAACCAGGTAAATCAGCTACTTCCATGTAAAATTCATGTAAATCGGACCATTGGTACTTGCGTGATTGAGTAATATACAGACACACACCAGTAGGGGAGAGCGAGGGATTCTGCCACCCCCCCAACACTACTCCAAATGCGAGCCGATAATTCCCGAACCCGTGGTCGGAGATTCACGAATGAGGTGTCGTTGGACTCAAGCCGACAGGGGGTTTCCTATGGACCACTCATTATATTTTTAAAAAATTGTTTGAAAATTCTTCTTTTCGAAAGGAGATGATAGTTTGAAAACCAAACATGATAGAATGTTGTGCAATAGCTTAAACGAACGGTCCCTATGTCCTTATTTTAGCCTACTTTCGATTTTTGCAAAAAATGAAAGTAGACTTATGAGATCAACACAGGGCGAAAAAAGTGTGTCTGTCTGTGTGTGTGTATGTGTGTGTGTGAGTCCGTGTGTGCGTGTGTATGTGTGTGTGTGTGTGAGTCTGTGTGTGTGTGTGTGTGTGTGTGTCTGTGTGTGTGTGAGTGTGTGTACTCTGAATGTCTGTCCACCCCCCCCCCCCCCATCAATTCGAACACGGTGCAACCGAATGGAACAAAATTTGGTACAAAGGTAGCACTAGCAAAGGACACCTCAGTGTCATGTTTTATGTTGCCGCCATCTTGACGGAAACGTAATGGCGGCCACACAAATGTTCAAAGCTTAAATCAAATTACGACTAACCTAATCATCCGATCTCTACCAAATTTTGCAACAACATACCTCTATAGGGGCAGCATCCTTTGACCAAACCAATAGGTCATCAGCGTAATAGTTTGCGGATGGCGGCCATCTTTGTGTGAAAATCTATTCCCCCAATTAATTCGAACACAGTGCAACCGAATGGAACGAAATTTGGTGCAGAGGTAGTACTAACAAAAGGCACCTCAGTGTCATGTTTTATATCGCCGCCATCTTGACGGAAACGTAATGGCTGGCACACAAATGTTTAAAGCTTAAATCAAATTACGACTAACCTAATCATCCGATCTCTACCAAATTTTGCAACAACATACCTTTATGGGGGTGTTATCCTTTGACCAAACTAATAGGTCATCGGCGTAATAGTTTGCGGATGGCGGCCATCTTTGTGTGAAAATCGATTCCCCATATTAATTCGAATACGGTGCAACCGAATGGAACGACATTTGGTACAGGGATAGTACTAACAAAAGGCACCTCAGTGGCCTGTTTTATATCGCCGCCATCTTGACGCAAACGTAATGGCGGCCACACAAATGTTCAAAGCTTAAATCAAATTACGATTAACCTAATCATCCGATCTCTACCAAGTTTTGCAACAACATACCCTTATAGAGGAAGCATCCTTTGACCAAATGAATAGGTCATTAGCCTAATAGTTTGCGGATGGCGGCCATCTTTGTGTGAAAATCAATTCCCCCTATTAATTCAATCACGGTGAAACCGAATGGAACGAAATTTGGTACAGAGGTAGCACTAGCAAAGGGCATCTCAGTGTCATGTTTTATATCACCGCCATCTTGACAGAAACGTAATGGCGGCTACACAAATGTTCAAAGCTTAAGTTAAATTACGACTAACATAACCATCCGATCTCTACCAAACTTTGCAACAACATACCTTTATGGAGGGAGCATCCTTTGACCAATCTAATAGGTCATTCGCCTAATAGTTTGCGGATGGCGGCCATCTTTATGTCAAAATTGATTCCCCCTATTAATTCGAACACGGTGGAAGCGAATTGAACGAAATATGGTACAGAGGTAGCACTAGCAAAGGGCACCTCAGTGTCATGTTCTATATCGCCGCCATCTTGACTGAAACGTAATGGCGGCCACACGAATGTTCAAAGCTTAAATCAAATTACGATTAACATCATCATGCGATCTCTACCAAATTTTGCAACTACATACCGTTATGGAGGGAGCATCGGTCGACCAATCTAATAGGTCATTCGCCTAATAGTTTGCGGATGGCGGCCATCTTTGTGTGAAAATCAATTCCCCCTATTAATTCAAACACGGTGAAACCGAATGGAACGAAATTTGGTACAGAGGTAGCACTAGCAAAGGGCACCTCAGTGTCATGTTTTATATCACCGCCATCTTGACCGAAACGTAATGGCGGACACACAAATGTTCAAAGCTTAAGTTAAATTACGACTAACATAACCATCCGATCTCTACCAAACTTTGCAACAACATACCTTTATGGAGGAAGCATCCTTTGACCAATCTAATAGGTCATTCGCCTAATAGTTTGCGGATGGCGGCCATCTTTATGTCAAAATTGATTCCCCCTATTAATTCGAACACGGTGGAAGCGAATTGAACGAAATATGGTACAGAGGTAGCACTAGCAAAGGGCACCTCAGTGTCATGTTTTATATCGCCGCCATCTTGACTGAAACGTAATGGCGGCCACACGAATGTTCAAAGCTTAAATCAAATTACGATTAACCTAATCATCCGATCTCTACCAAATTTTGCAACTACATACCGTTATGGAGGGAGCATCCGTTGACCAATCTAATAGGTCATTCGCCTAATAGTTTGCGGATGGCGGCCATCTTTGTGTCAGAATCGATTCCCCCTATTAATTCAAACACGGTGAAACCGAATGGAACGAAATTTGGTACAGAGGTAGCACTAGCAAAGGGCATCTCAGTGTCATGATTAATATCGCCGCCATATTGACAGAAACGTAATGGCGGCCACACAAATGTTCAAAACTTAAGTTAAATTACGACTAACATAACCATCCTATCTCTACCAAACATTGCAACAACATACCTTTATGGAGGGAGCATCCTTTGACCAATCTAATCGGTCATTAGCCCAATAGTTTGCAGATGGCGGCCATCTTTATATCAAAATTGATTCCCCCTATTAATTCGAACACGGTGGAACCGTATGAACGAAATTTGGTACAGAGGTAGCACTAGCAAAGGGCACCTCAGTGTCATGTTTTATATCACCGCTATCTTGAAGGAAACGTAATCGCGGCCACCCAAATTTTAAAAGCTAAAATATAATTACGACCAACCTAATAATCTAGTCTCTACCAAATTTTGCAACACCATACCTTTACGTGGGAAACATATTCTGACCAAACTGCAAGTACATCAGCCCAATAGTTTGCTGATGGTGGCCAAGTATGTGTGGAAATCGATTCCCCCTATGAATTCAAACACGATGAAACCGAGTTGAACGAAATTTGGTACAGAGGTAGCACTAGCAAAGGGCACCTCATATTCATGTTTAATATCCCTATAGCTCGTTTTATTTCAACAAGCTACTACAACCAACATTCAATCATACGCCTTGAAAAAGACAAAGAGTTATAACAATACCCATGCATTTAGGAGAAAGTAGGCTATATGTTCTTTACTGAACATCTTGTTTTATAATGAAACGTTTTTATTTTTTACATTTTTTTGAATAAAGTTCAGTTTTGAAATTTTTAGCCTATTTTCAATTTTGAAAAAATAGGCTTATGAGATCACCTTTTGTCCGTGTGTGTGTGTGTGTGTGAGAGAGAGAGGTGTGTGTGTGCCCCCTCCCCCCCCTAATAAATTCTAAACGGCTGGAACGATTTCAATGAAACTCGGTAAGTTCATAGCACTTTTCCGGGCGACCCCAACCGTGCCCTTCAAATTTTGTTACGTCTCACCAATCCAAGATGGCGGCTGTGCGAAATATTTCCCCAGCATTCAATATCTCCGAAACTATTACCGATATCACCCTTGAATTTTTTTCGGTGATAAAGGGAACTACTATAATTTCATCTATGTGACTCTTGACAATCTGGTAACTACAAAACCAACATGGCGGCCAAGCGAAGTTGCGACATTTTAATAGACGTTTCTCGCGATTTAACCAACTAAACGCAATAAAATTTGGTACAGTATATGTTTATACACTTTGTAATGCACCGACATCTAACTTCGTTCAATTGTTTACATAACCACAAGATGGCGGCTGTGCGAAATATTTCAACGGCATTCTATATCTCTGATACTATTAGCGGTATCACCCTGAAATTTTGTACGGAGATAAAGGGCACTATTGGAAGTTCACCTACATGATTTTCAAAAACCGGTTAACTACAAAACGAACATGGCGGCAGAGCGAATTTGAAAATTTAAATAGACATTTCTCGCGATTCAATGTTCTGAACGCATTGAAACGCGGTACAGGAAATGTTTATACACATTGTAATGCACTGGTATCTAATTTATTTCAATTGTTTACATAATCTCAAGATGGTGGCTGTGCGAATTTTAAAATTAAGTTTTTATTTCTTGTGTCGTAATTATGCGATCGAAGTGGACGTTTGAATAATGAACCTACGCAATAATTTTCCTTTAATGGTACAGGACTCTATGGCCTATACATTTAACAATCCTACATGGTGACCATCCGAAATATTTAGACGGCTATGAATATCTACGAATCTATTACAGCAATCAAACTGAATATTTTTATGTTTATAGGGGCTATGAACATAAGTTTACGTATAGGACTTTCAATAACCTGGTGATCACAAATCCAACATGGCGGCGACGCGAATTATAAATATTCACATTGACGTTTCTCGCAATTTAACCATCCGAGTGCAGTGAAACTTGGTACAGTAAATCCTTATATGAATGTTAATCCACTGGCATTTAATTTATGTCAATTGTTTCCATAACCACAAGATGGCAGCTGTGCGAAATTTTAAAATCTAGTTTTTACTACTTGTGTCCTAATCATGCGATTGAAGTTCGAATGTTATACGCACGCAATAATCTTCATGTAACAGTACATACATCTAGGACCTACATAAATATAGTCCAACATGGCGACAATCCGAAATATTTAGTCGGTTCTCAATATCTACGAATCTATTACAGCAATCAAACTGAAATTTTGTATGTTGATAGTGGCAATTAACATAAGTAGGATATATGAAAATAGGCTGTATAGTTCTTCACGGAACTACTTGTTATATTTTGGAAACTAAAGAGTTTACAAACAATTTGTTTGAAGTAAATGAATGGCCCTGACCCCTGTACCACCAAAATAAATTTCAAGACTCTAGGGCTAAAACTGTGCAGTAGTGCTGACTGGCCGGTTCTGAGTCGCCCCCTACTTTCATATAAAACTTTGCCGAAATATCCCGAACGCGTGGTCGGATTTTAGCGAACGAGGTATTGTTGGCGTTGGGATGACGTTCTCTTGGCTGAGCATGTGTGTGGTTTTTTTTAAACAATTTTTTATTTTTTTTTGGATTGGCGCTATTTTGGAAACGGTGAATTTTGGGAAAACGTTTGTTTGACGTTAATGAAGGGTGGGTAAGCCCTCTAGCTGAGTAGCAAGTTTCAAGGGTGTAGGAGGAAACCAAAATGATAGCATACTTTCTCGTGAACATTGGTGATCATTGGCGAACGGATGGTCGGATTTTAACAAATAAGGTGTTTTTGGACTCGATCTGACGTCCTCTTTCCTATAGACCACTCGTTATATTTTTCAATTTTTTTTGAAAATGTTTGTTTTTAAAAGTAGGCGATAGTTTGAAAACCAAACATGATAGAACGTTGTGCCATAGTTGAAACAAATGGTCTCTATGGCCTTTATTTTTTATAATAAAACTTTTTTTATATTTTGAGATTTTTTAAAAACACTCAAATTTTGAAATGTTTATATTTTGGAAAATAATACGCTGACAAAACATTTTGTTTGACATAAATGAAAGATACCTATCCCCTCTATCAGGAGAATAAATGTCAAGTCTCTAGAGCTAAATATTATGGATTTTAATTATTTTTTTTGAAATAAAAGCGTGTTTGTATACAGAGAGCCGGTAGCGCTTGACGTATGTTACAACGAGGCTATGATTGGCCATGGTGGATATGGGAAATTGCTATTTCAACGGGGGCGATGTATGACAAAACGAGGGTCGCTTTTCGATACTTTTTCCTATGACGAATGAATGAAGGCGAATATTTTGAAATGTGACAAGCATGCTAAGATTTTTACCCCTGAAGGGGATCTTTAACGTTTTAGTTAACGGTGATGAGCGAGATCGCTATCTGACACAACAGACGGTTGTTGGATATGACCAAGTGATTCTTAGACGTTGGCGATCTCGGTGACCGTGCCCGGAAGAAATGAATAGCTATTTTGGTGGGATGGCGTGGGCAGCATATGACGGTTGGTTTTGTGACATTTCCTATGATGGATAGAGGCGAATATTTGAAAACGTGTTAAGTGTGCTAGGAATTTTTTTACCCCTGAAGGGGATCTTTAACATGCTAGTGAAAGGTGATAAGCGAGACTGCTGTCTGGCACAGTAAATGGTTTTAGAATATGGAAACCTATAACATTTGCTCGACCAAGTCATGTGCATGTACGCAAAGAGCCAAAACGGTAAGGTCATTGGCCTGAAATGTTATAAACTAAATATTGAACTGGGTAAAGTCATGTGTTTTAGGATGAAAGTATGTGGTTAACATGATCATGTATTGAGGAAGGCCGCTTGCTAGTAATTATTATTACAGTAAAATGTTTAATAATATTAATAATAAGACACACACACATGTTTTGAATGCTAACACGCACACAGTCCAGCTCACTGGTGACTGAATATTGTACCTAGCCAGAGGACTCGTGAGAGCTGTTGCTGGTGCTGACGAGGCAGGAATGTCTACGTCAGCAGGAAGTGTGATATCAGTTTACTTGCCTCGTGGTGGCTAGCAGGTGTGCTGTTTAAGCAGAGACTGCCATTTTGGTTCTGAGACAGTAGGGCTACCGATGTATAAGAGGTAGCCATTTTGGTTCCTTATTAAAAACATGAAACTAGTATAAGGTACACGAATCTCATTCAGATTGAGGAATGTGAAGAGGCCTGGGAACACGTGCGAGAGAGAGACAGAGAACCATTCAAGGTCAAAACGCTGAGAAAATACAACTTTTCTGTTGCTAGGCTAACTGATAACGATTGCGTTAGTCATGCACTTGCTATTTTAGCACACGGACGTATACAGTAGAGCTGTGAAAGAAAAATCCTTTTATTTTTTTGGTAAGTACCTATGAATGATTATTTTAATCATGTCATGCTAATGAACCTTAAATTTGTAGTTATTGATTAGGTAATTATTGTTTTTTTTAAATTTATTTGTTTGCAGATAACCGGAATACCTTACAAGTCTGAGATACAAGAAACCAGTTTACTTTTGAACCCATTAGAAGGAAACAGCAAGAAGCCACTGCAAGTAAAGGTGGGATTTTTTAAAACTAAATTGTTTCATTTTTTTGTTTCATATTTTATTTTATGAAATGCATGTATTAACCTGAATTTAGGTATTTATAACGGTTTATTTTATTTATTTTTAGAAACTTGGAAAGAAAAGACTTACCGCCGTAGCAGTCGCTGAAAACCCGAGACGCAGTGGAGTGCAACCATTGTTTCCAGGCAGTGAACTATTTAAAACTCAGGTAAGCCCAACATAAAATGCTATTCCATTTTACCACTTCTGAAAACTCGTAGACAAAAAAATTCATTACCTGTACATGACTAGGACAATGATTGCTTTCTTGATTAATGACTATGTATTGGAAACCGGTACAAGACCATATTGGTTGTTTACCTGGAAAGTACAAGGCCATATTGGATTTTGTAAAAAACAAAACAAAAAAAATTAACTGACGTGTCGTTCCCTCTAATAATAATAATAATAATATTAATAAAAATATTCTATCGTATGGCCTCGGGTACCGGGTAAGCTTTGTTATTTGACACACAGAGGGTAGCTTGCATGTCGAATTTAGTTGTTCCTTGGCTATGAAAGTCAAGGAGGTTAAATGTTAGATATCTAATCTCATTAAACTCTATAGCGCTTTCTAGTAGAAAAATGAGGAACTTTGTACCCTATGAACTCAAGGAATATATTGACAGGTTTGAACGTGATAATCTGAAAAAAATGGCATGACATTATTATTTTTGTTTATGTATTGGTTAAAGGGGAATGTAAATGACTGCAGCTTTATAAAAAGAAAATAAGTACATGGGTTATTGTTAGTGCCGACATACAGTTTATTATAATTTTTACGGTGTTTTGATATATTAATGCCAATTAACGTTAACGTTTTAATTACAAGTATTGATTGATTGATTGAATGATTGGTTATTTTGTTTGCTTTTAGGTGTCGTCAAGCGCCATTAACGTAATGAACAGACAGTGAACAAGCACACATTGTGCTTTAAAGTACTCTGTGCAACGTTAATAACTTACAATAAGAAAAAGTTTTATTATAACACACGGCGTTAGTACCAAATAAAACAAGTGAGCAAGTTGGTTTACCACGTGGGTTAAATTTAAAATCAGAACATGGCCTTTGGTTAACATTTGAATCCTGGCCTGTAGGCTTTTTGTCGACACATGAACTTGCAAAAGCCGGTTATTTTTACTTGAACCGAGAAGATGAGCAGCGCTGTGTGTTTTGTCGTTATTTATTTATCGTATGACTTTTACATGCAGAAACAAGAATGAAAGATGACAGAAAGTACTATATACAATATATACATAAATACACATGACAAGAAACAGCAACATATCTATATTTTTAAGTCCAAACTATCCAGCCACAGTATCACAGAAGGTGTGGCCTGAATAAAGTCCAGTGGATCACCTTCATAGGCCCGCAGTCTGCACTCGAATGCAATGTGTTGTATAGACTGGGAAGGAGCACCGCAGTCACACTGGGGGGACGGAACTTTGCCCCATCTGAACAAGGACTCTGCGCAGATTCCGGTATTTGTGCGGATCCTATTTAGAGCAGTCAATGCCCTCCTTGGGAGGTGAAATCCTGGAACTGGACTGTTTTTGGAAAGTAGAGGCCAAAGCAGGTGGTCAGTATTGAGAGTCCACTCTCCTTTCCATTCGTTGAATGGATTAAACTGGTTCTCAGTTAGTTCCTGTGCAAAAACAATTGGTGGATGTCTGGACTTCAGCCTGCCTTTCTGAAGATCTGGGATGTCATCGTGAATGGGAAGGTTCAAATTAGCCATGATCTTGTCATATTCTCTGAGAAGAGCGACTTTTCTCCGCAGGTGAGGTGGCATAATGTGGCTGAGGACAGGAAGCCAATAAGAGGGAGTGGGTCTGATGACTCCGCTGATCTTCCGCATGGTATTGTTGAGCTGGGTATCAATCAGTTTCACATGAGGACTATTTATCCATACTGGAGCACAATATTCAGCCACAGAAAAGACAAGACTTATAGCAGAACTCCTTAGGGTTTCTGCAGAGGCTCCCCACGATGTGCCACAAAGTTTGTCGAGGATGTTGTTGCGACTTTTTATTTTAGCTGCTGTATTCTCAAGGTGTTTTCTGAAAGAAAGGGTGCGATCCAGAGTAATGCCCAAATACTTAGGAAATTTGTTGTTCCTGAGGATAGTTCCACCAAAGGGTACTTGAATTACATTGTTTGCCATTTTGTTGTTGAGATGAAAACAGGATACCTCAGTTTTAGTTAAGCTTGGCTTAAGTCTCCACTTGATGAAATACCTTTCAAGGATAGCCATGTCCTCTCCAAGCGTTTTTTCAGTTTCACTGATGCTGCTGTGCCTTGTGGCAAGAGCTATATCGTCAGCATAGCAGAACTTCTTTGACTGAGTTTCCGGTAGATCTGATATGTATAGGTTAAAGAGGAGTGGAGCTAGTACCGATCTTTGTGGAAGACCGTTGTTCAGTTTCCTTTGCTTGCTTATTTGTGTCCCCATGATCACTTGGAAGATCCTGTCACTGAGCATGTTCGTGATGAGCTTGACAGTTGTTTTACAAGAAATCACTCGGTGTAGTTTGTATATTAACCCTTCTTTCCAAACTGTATCGTAAGCAGCTGAGAGGTCTAAAAATGCAACAGAAGTTTTCAGTTGCAGTTGAAAACCAGCCTCTATATATGAGGTAAGGGTAAGAATTTGGTCACAGCAGCTGCGTTTTGGTCTGAAGCCCGCTTGTTCAATAGGAATATGTTGGGTGATTATAGGGCAGATACTGTTGTAAATCAGTCGTTCTAGGAGTTTGTAACAGCAGCTCAGTAAAGCTATTGGTCTATAATTTCCGGGTTGATCTTTTGGTTTTCCAGGTTTCAAAATGGCAATAATCTTGCTTTTCTTAAATTCTTTAGGTATCGCCCCCAGTTTCAAGATATCACTGAAAAAGCTAGCGAGCCAGTTCCTAGCATTGTGGCCTAGGTTAATTAGGAACTCAGGATGGATGCCATCAAAGCCAGGAGCCTTTCCGCTTTTCAAGTCGTTTATTGCTACGTCTATTTCTTCACGGTTAAAGGCAGCTGCAAAGGATGATGTCTGTGGAGATGATGTTTTAAGGTGTCTGAGTTCCTTCTTCACCATCTTAGTATGGAGTTTGTCTCGAGTCGCTCGTGAGGTTGAAATAATGTGACTAGCAATTGTATCAGGTGTAATGTCAGGTTCGTCTCGTCCTCCAGACGAGCTCCCTCCAAGTTTCCTCAGGAGATTCCAAGCTTTCCTGCTTGAGTGTTGGAAGTTCAGCCCTTCAACAGTATCCACCCATTTCTGCTTCCGTGAAGCATCCAAGCCATGCAGAAGTTCCTCAGCAACTTCTTGCTCACCTGATTCAATATACTCATTAAAAAGATATTCGCTCCGCTCGTTCCATCCTGGTACATATTCTTTCCTAAACCCCCGTGGAATATGTTTCTTGGCTATTGAGGTAATCAGTCCAACAAATCTATGGTAGGAGCTACTTTTTGCTGGAATCCATCTGATACATTGATCTACTTCTTTTGTAAATTTAACCCAATCCGCCTTGCTAAAATTCCATCGGGGTCTTGGCAGTGTAGATATCAAGGGCACAGAAATTCCTATATCTAACAGTATTGGTCTGTGTTGACTACGTGGAAAGTTGTCCATTATTATTCTCCTAGTGGGCAGAGGTTGATAATTACTGTTTTGGGTCACAAAGGACAGGTCTGGGTTGTAGTCATGCTTCCAGGCGGCTGATTTAAATGTTCCTTTATCCTTGGCATCAAATATTAGGTGTAAATGGTGTTCTTCAGCCCAGCTAACGAGATCTATGCCACAAGGATCGTTTTGGGCATAATTCCAGTTTTCATGGTGGCTGTTGAAGTCCCCTGCGTAAATGGCAGGATGGTCTGCAGTGACAGGAATCACTGTAGGTTGCCAGGAGATTGTAGGTGGTTTGTAGATGTTGATTACTGTTAAATCTTGAACTTTAACAACTACAAGGTGAATGTTGTCATCTGTAGAAGCGGAAATGAGACTAACATTATCCAAGTTGTTTCGTGCATATGTCGCGACACCATACACGCCATCATATGTTGCACCTACCACGGAGTAACCATGAATTTTCCCTCTTTTCTGGAGATCATCTTCGGTGGCTGTATGAGATTCCTGTATCAAGACTAGGTCTATCCTGTTCTCACGGAGAATTCTTGATAGGTAATCACTCTTTGATCGACTAATGCCTTCAATATTTACTTGCAGGATTTTGATGTTGTTCCCAATTGTTCTTGTCATGGGGCTCTGAAAAGAGCCTTTCAAGCTATAAGAACTATGCATGTCTTGCATTGCCAGGAGATCTACAAGAGATAGTCTGGCAGTCAGTACGTTGTTGCTCGCTTAGCACCACCCGGGGGACACGTGCAGGGCAATTTATAGGTAATACCTGCGGATGTGAGCAACAGTGTCGTATTGAACTTTCACACTGGGAAGAAGGGGATGATCCCTTTAGAGACCATTTGCGATGGTCTCCTTGTTGTCCTTACATGCTTGGAAAACAAGTGGGTAACATACCCGTGTATTCATTTTATCGAACCACAAGACCATTGGCCGCTACTTACGTTGCTGAATCACAAATAAATAATAATAATAATACTAATGTATTACCAGCCAAAAACGGTAGTGTCGATATATGTGGTCCATATGCCATATACAGTGTTGAATTGGCATGTGCTTTTGAAAAATTGGGAGTTTGCAAGACTAAAGCACTAGCACACCCAGAGTACAGCTCTGTTGAAAAACGTTTAGAAATTTATAAAAATGTTTGGCCATTAATATTAAAACACCTTACCAAACAGCTAAGTGTAGCTGTATTTTTTATACTGGTGAAGGGAATAAAACAATATGTTTTATTGTGGATTTGCTTTAAAGGATTGGCAAATGACTGATGACCCTTTTGTGCAACACGCTCGTTGGTTACCTAACTGTAAATACATGGTGTTGCTTAAAGGTCAGGAATTTGTGAACACTATTCGTAAAGAAAACGTGATTGCAGCTCAAGACATAAAAGTGCCTTTAGAGTTAGAACACGTGGAGCAAATACATGAGGCTGAAAAAAAAATACTTGTCTCACAAACAGATACAAAAGTGTGACCAACAATTATGTAAAATTTGTTATCAAGATGAACTAGGTGTTGTATTTTTGCCTTGTGGACACATGATAGCCTGTGCCAAGTGTGCATTAGAACTCAACATTTGTGCTATATGCAGAAAAGCAGTATCTGCTACAGTTAGGGCATTTCATGCATAAATACTATAATTTATTAGCAATTCATAGTGCAAAATCCCTAATTGCACAATATTATTAAAGCTGTTTTAGAGTGTAATAGATATGCTTTTCTTTTGTTTATAGACTACTACAATGAATTTTCTGAATGCTGTGGGTCAAGCATGTGGCTTAGAGGCAAAGAAGCTCAGCAACTTGCCAACGCATATTCCATTCCGCATTATCAAGATTCGGAAATTGTAAACAGCATATGGTGATCGTGTACTATGTGTATGTGAAAACTTTGAGACATTTCTGCCTACACGGTTTAATGACATGTCGGAGAGTGTTTTTGATGAAGTCAATAATGCTGTGCAACCAGTACACTTAATTTATGAAGGTTTTAAAAACAATAAGTGCATGTTCCGTTTTAATTAAATGAAAAAAAATGTGAAATAATAATGGAAAATATAAGTGATGAAAATGGACTGAAAGAAAAAAATGTGTATAGAATAATAATGTTTTAGTTTTTAGTATTGTATTAAAACTATTATCATGAAACCCCCCAAAAAAATAGATATGGAGTTTGTAAATAAATGCAAAATGATGTTACAATGTTGCTTTATTTTATACAAAAGTTAGGATATTTAACATTGCCGAGTATACATGATTATGACAATAGATGCACATTTAATACAACTCTTTCTCTCTTTAAAATAGTCTGTTATAGTTTTTTAACACAAGGCTTGATGTATATATTTTTATAGCAATGTCCATTCACTGTTGTTTTGAAAAACTGGGGAAGCCGCAATGGTTTTATAGGCATAAAAACCTTATTGTTATACTATTTAGTCATTTTGATCCTCTTGTAATACTACGGTACCTTTTTGCATATCAAGAGCAGATGACCTAGTTGTTCCACTCTTTAAAACGACAACAACACTACCTCTTGCATAGTTTGTGATGTTGATGGTTCTTGCAATGTGGAAGACGGATTAAACGTAACTTTCAGAACAGGGGTTAAACGTTGCTCATTAAACAATCCACTATTTTGAGTATCAATATGGTTTTCTTGATTTTTTGTCGACGGCAACTGTGTTTCACGCAGTACCCGACATTGATGTTCACTGACACTTAAAACCTCACTATTTTTACTTTTTAGGTCACCACGACAATGCTTGGAACGTTGTTTTGAACAGCGCCAAATAACAGTTCCGTTTTTATTGGTTCGTTTCACAATATATGAATATCCTTTATAGTATGATTAAGGATTACCATACCTAGTCACTGATATTTCCATGTCAACTGTCAAGCATAGACTAAGCTCTAGTAAAGTCAACTTGGTAATAAGAATAATAGTTTAATGTGAGAGCAAATATGGATCCAAAGAGCTCAGGTAAAAGTGCAAGGAAATAAGCAAATATCAGAACCAAGAGTGGGGGTAAGAGTGGTCGCAAAGTGGTAGAGTCATTACACAATAATTTTAGCACGACGTAGCTCTTGTTCAATTTCTTTGATTTCCCAATCGTGACCGGCATGCCCAGTTTGTTGTAAAGCATGCAAGTGTGGAAGCCGTTGAATTAGCTTACTGGGTTTGTTCCAGTATACAAATTTAACAAATGAATCTTTAGGTGTAAACAAAGCATTACCATTATCATCATCATCATCATGATCATCATCATCATCATCATCATGATCATCATGATCATCATGACCATTATCACTATTACTATATAGTCCTTTTTGATCCTCTTGCAATACCACTTCATTTATAGTCAGTGTGGATTTTGATAGTGTTAAAGGTTTCTTGGACGTTGACAACTGTCCTAACATGACTTTTTGAGGACATGATAAGTCCTTTTGAATAAACACTTCACTATTTTTAGCCGCAATATCGTTTTCTTGAACTTGCTTCTTAGCATTTTGATAATTGTTTGTAAACAGCAACCGTGGTTCGTTTGGAGCACTACATTGATGAACACTCACACTTAAAACCTTTCCATCTTTACTTTTCAGATTGCCTCGACATTTTGTTGCCCTCTCTTTTGAGCATCGCCAGAATATTATTCCTTTCGCATTCTGACGTATATAGTTATAAGAGTATCCTTGATAGAGTGCACGTTGCCTACCTTTGTTGGTTGTAGTAAGTTCCATATTAGTAACTGACCTGTCAGTACGATGTTCACACTACAAAGGTTACAACTGTTTTGCTGATGGAGTGACCTACCATAAGCTTATATATATTGGCTTATGTTTTGGCTTTTTGTGTTGGCTTTTTGTGTTGGCATTTTGTGTTGGGTATTGTATTGGCTTATTTGACAAGTTATTTTTGTCAATGTATTTAGTGGATTTTTTTTCTTGGTGTTGGAAAGTATTTGAAAGAGAGGGAATATTTAAAGACTTAACTTTAGCTCACTAACCTATCCTAACCTAACTTCACCTAATCTAACCTAACCTAACCCAACTTTACCTAACCTAACTTCACCTAACCTAACCTAACCCATCTTCACCTAACCTAACCTTTCAACTCTCAGATGATAATTAAATTCTGGGCATAATCGAGTTGGAACCCAAGACCTCAAGGGTAAAAACCAATTATTTTTGGTAGCTTATTTTGGTTGCTTATTTTCATGGCTAACCTAAGTTTACCTAACCTAACCTCAGCTCTCTTTGGATATCAGTAGTAAGTGTTCATATCCTCCGCTAGGTGGCATGCTAGTTGTTCAGGTAGCGCTCATATTTACCGCTAGGTAGCGGAAACATACTTTGCGTGTTGCATGTGACTCTTGTGAAGTTTGACCGCGTGCAAAACGTGCTTGTATAAGTTCTATATATTAGCTCAATATTCGATAAACCAATAAATGTTCAGAACTAACATGTATAGCCAGGTTTAGGGTATTTAGGAGACCCTTAGCAAGAAAGGCTGTCTAACCCACTAGTCTACAGCCAGCCTGGTCATACGCAGTAAGCACTTGTTGTCAGTAAATCCTATACCACGTTGTTCATTACATGGCACTTAAACAGGCTCTAGATCATGGACTAAAATTGGTAAAAAATCAACGTATGCCTTTAGCCAAGGTCTTTGTTTAAACTTTAACACACGATGATATCATGTGTTTTCAATTTCCGAATCTTGATAATGCGGAATTGAATATGCATTGGCAATTCGCTGAGCTTCTTTGTCTCTAAGCCACATGCTTGACCCACAACATTCAGAACATTCATTGTAGTAGTCTATAAACAAAAGAAAAGCATATCTATTACACTCTAAAACAGCTTTAATAATATTGTGCAAGTAGGGATTTTGCACTATGCATTGCTAATAAATTATAGTATTTATGCAAGAAATGCCCTAACTGTAGCAGATAGCATATAGCACAAGTGTTGAGTTCTAATGTACACTTGACATAGGCTATCATGTGTCCACAAGGCAAAAATACAACACCTAGTTCATCTTGATAACAAATTTTACATAATTGTTGGTCACAATTTTTTATCTGTTCGTGAGACAAGTCTTTTTTTTTCAGCCTCATGTATTTGCTCCACGTGTTCTAACTCTAAAGGCACTTTTATGTCTTGTGCTGCAATCACGTTTTCTTTACGAATAGTGTTCACAAATTCCTGACCTTTAAGCTACACCTTGTATTTACAGTTAGGTAACCAACGAGAGTGTTGCACAAAAGGGCCATCAGTCATTTGCCAATCCTTTAAAGTAAATCCACAATATAATCATATTGTTTTATCCCCTTCACCAGTATAAAAAAAATCCAGATTCACTTAGCTGTTTGGTAAGGTGTTTTAATATTATTGGCCAAATATTTTTATAAGATTCTAAACGTTTTTCAACAGAGCTGTACTCTGGGTGTGCTAGTGCTTTACTCTTGCAAACTCCCAATTTTCAAAAGCACATGCCAATTCAACACTGTATATGGCATATGGACCACATATATCGACACTACCGTTGTTGGCTGGTAACACATTATTATTAATATTATTATTATTTATTTGTGATTCAGCAACGTAAGTAGCGGCCAATGATCTTCTGGTTCGATAAAATGAATACACGGGTATGTTAACCACTTGTTTTCCAAGCATGTAAGGACAACAAGGAGACCATCGCAAATGGTCTCTAAAGGGATCATCCCCTTCTTCCCAGTGTGAAAGTTCAATACGACAAAACACACAGCGCTGCTCATCTTCTCGGTTCAAGTAAAAATAACCGGCTTTTGCAAGTTCATGTGTCGACAAAAAGCCTACAGGCCAGGATTCAAATGTTAACCAACGGCCATGTTCTGATTTTAAATTTAACCCACGTGGTAAACTAACTTGTTCACTTGTTGTATTTGGTACTAACGCCATGTGTTATAATAAAACTTTTTCTTATTGTAAGTTATTAACGTTGCACAGAGTACTTTAAAGCACAATGTATGCTTTTTCACTGTCTGTTCATTACGTAAATGGCGCTTGACGACACCTAAAAGCAAACAAAATAACCAATCACTCAATCAATCAATCAATACTTGTAAATAAAACTTTAACATTAATTGGCATTAATATATCAAAACACCATAAAAATTATAATAAACTGTATGTCGGCATTAACAGTAACCCATGTACTTATTTTCTTTTTATAAAGCTGCAGTCATTTACATTCCCCTTTAACCAATACATAAACAAAAAATAATAATGTCATGTAATTTTGTTCAGATTATCATGTTCAAGCCTGTCAGTATATTCGTTGAGTTCATAGGGTACAAAGTTCCTAATTTTTCTACTAGAATGCGCTTTAGAGTTTAATGAGATTAGATATCTAACATTTAACCTCGTTGACTTTCATAGTCAAGGAACAACTAAATTCGACATGCAAGCTACTCTCTGTGTGTCAAATAACAAAGCTTGCACCCGGCACCCGAGGCCATACGATATTAATATTATTATTAATATTATAATTATTATTATTATAGGGAACGACATGTCAGTTAAATTAAAATTTTTGTTTTTTACAAAATCCAATATGGCCATGTACTTTCCAGCTAAACAAATAATATGGTCTTGTACCGGTTGCCAATACATAGTCATTAATCAAGAAAGCAATCATTGTCCTAGTCATGTACAGGTAAATAATTTTTTTGTCTACGAGTTTTCAGTACTGGTAAAATAGAATAGCATTTTATGTTGGGCTTACCTGAGTTTTAAATAGTTCACTGCCTGGAAGCAATGGTTGCACTTGACTGCGTCTCGGGTTTTCAGCGACTACTACGGGTGTAAGGCTTTTCTTTCCAAGTTTCTAAAAATAAATAAAATAAACCGTTATAAATACCTAAATTCAGGTTAATACATGCATTTCATAAAATAAAATATGAAACAAAAAAATGAAACAAAAAAAATGAAACAAGTTAGTTTAAAAAAATAATCCCGCCTTCACTTGCAGTGGCTTCTTGCTGTTTCCTTCTAGTGGGCTCAAATGTAAACTGGTTTCTTGTATCTCAGACATGTAAGGTATACCGGTTATCTGCAAACAAATAAATTAAAAAAATCAATAATTACCTAATCAATAACTACAAATATAAGGTTCATTATCAAGACATGATTAAAATAATCATTCATAGGTACTTACCAAAAAAGTAAAAGGATTTTTCTTTCACAGCTCTACTGTATACGTCCGTATGCTAAAATGGCAAGTGCATGACTAACGCAATCGTTATCAGTTAACCTAGAAATAGAAAAAGTTGTATTTTCTCAGCGTTTTGACCTTGAATGGTTCTCTGTCTCTCTCTCGCACGTGTTCCCACGCCTCTTCACATTCCTCAATCTGAATAAGAGTCGTGTACCTTATACTAGTTTCATGTTTTTAATAAGGAACCAAAATGGCTACCTCTTATACATCGGTAGTCCTACTGTCTCAGAACCAGAATGGCAGTCTCTGCTTAAACAGCACACCTGCTAGCCACCACGAGGCAAGTAAACTGATATCACACTCCCTGCTGACGTAGACATTCCTGCCTCGTCAGCACCAGCAACAGCTCTCACGAGTCCTCTGGCTAGGTACAATATTCAGTCACCAGTGAGCTGGACTGTGTGCGTGTTAGCATTCAAAACATGTGTGTGTGTCTTATTATTATTATTATTATTATTATTATTATTTTTGTTATTAAACATTTTACTGTAATAATAATTACTAGCAAGCAGCCATCCTCAATACATGATCATGTTAACCACATATCCTAAAACACATGACTTTACCCAGTTCAATATTTAGTTTATAACATTTCAGGCCAATGACCTTACCGTATTGGCTCTTTGCGTACATGCACATGACTTGGTCGAGCAAATGTTATAGTTTTCCATATTCTAAAACCATTTACTGTGCCAGACAGCAGTCTCGCTTATCACCGTTTACTAACATGTTAAGGATCCCCTTCAGGGGTTAAAAAAAATCCTCTCGGCACGCCGGAAGGCGGAGGTAGATTTCACCGGGCAAACTAGGGGATAGGCTATAATAGGCAAAATATGCAGGTTTTCGTAGGAGGATCAGACCTCATTTATTGCGAGAAAGTATTTTACAATTGGAGGTTAGTTAACATTTTTTGTCTTTCTATGCATACTTTTAACATTTTACTGTCTTATGGGGATGGTAACCTTCTTGTCATTTGGGGTTAATTTTTTATACTTGTGATCACACTGTCCTTATGCAAGGTTTGGAACTAATGTGTAACTATCTAACAGTCTGTTACTTCTTCACGCAAAATTTTATCTCCCGCAGAGATGTTGGTTGGTTCCTCAGTTTAGGGGCTGCGACAAGGTGGTCATATAACCCCGTGTACATTGGGTGTGTGTAGAATCTGTCTGATAAACGGTGTTATTTGTGATGACCGTATTAGTCTGTAATTCAGGTAAGGTCTGCAGACGGTCAATTTTAAGTAGTAGTACCTAATTTTGTACCAAATACTAACGTCAACGACACCTAGCTGTGAACTTGGCTACTAGATGCCACCGCAACCAGCAACTTGCAACGAACGTTGTAACTTCCCCTCCGAAGGAAAGCATGCTGACGGATTTTTAGCGCTCTTAGAAAATCCGGCGACTTTGTCCGGCTTTGAACCAGCACCTTGGGCATAGAAGTTCAGCATGCTACCAGTTAGCCGCTTGCCTCATAGTCAGATGGAACAAGAAGTTCCGTGGCGAACTAAAGAGCCTACTTTTCTTAAAATTAAGATTCATGCCATAGATTAATCTACAGTATATGAACCTACCTAGAATAATGACGAAATTAAGTGGGTAATATCGAAATGTCTTAATTAGTTCGAAATAAGGTATACTAGGCATAATGTAGCCTAATAGTGCAATACAGTTGGCAGCTCTGGTGACTGAATATATTCTTACTTCCATCTCCTAAGGTACAGAATACAAAATGTGGTTGAAGTCCAAAGGACGTTACATGGATTTAGACATTGGATCTATTAGTACACGTAAAAGCATGTTGGCAACAATGTCATGCGAGTGCTGGTCAGAAATAATCTGAAATATTATATATTTTTGTGCCAATTTTGGATGAAATCCATTTGTTGGTATAGAAGTTACATGTATTTAAAAATTGGTCCTATCAGCAGGCTTAGAATCATGTTGGTAGAACTGACGTATATAAGTTACTCCAAATTAATGTAAAATGTCGGGTAATTTACGTATGCATAGTTTAAAGCTGTCGGCTTGCATACTTTCTGATATATTTGGATACAAAATAGAGAGCAATTATTAACAGTTGGCAGCCCTGGTGGCTCGTAAGAATACACTCAGTCATATATGTTTATGTACACATATTACATACAAAATTTGGTTGAAATCCAATTGATAGTGTAGAAGTTATATGCATTTAAAAATTGGACTTATCAGAAGGCTTAAAATTATTTTGGCAACGCTGTCATGTATGGCCACCTGGAAATTAAACTGAAATAGTATTATCTACATGTGTGCCAATTTTAGAATAGCTCCCATGTATACCTTCCAAGATATCCTACATGGAGCTCAAATTTCTAGTGCGTTTTTTTTTATTAGTTGGTAGCACTGGCATTTTTTCAAATATGGGCCTGAGATATTCCGGTATACATCTTTACTCATACTAAATTTGGTTTCGATTGCTGCAGCCGTTTAGGAGTTGATAGGGGGGGGGGGCGGGACACACACACACAGCCAGACAGACAGAAGGACAGACAGACAGACAGACAGACAGACAGAAGGACAGACACATTTTCCCGGATATATCTTATAAGTCAACTTTTTCCTCATTTTTGAAAAGTGTGAAAAGTAGGCTAAAAATGAATGTGATCTCGTCAATGGCGTTGTCTTGGCAACCTTTGATAGATCATCCCTTATCAATTTAAAAGCGTTGTTATGGTAACCTCTGATGGCACTTGGCATTTTTTTAAATTCCGAAATCATTTTTCTCATCCCTTGGCGTAATGGTGGGTCATATCAAAAATTCTTTCAGACAAAAGTTTTAGGTAATTATTAGGGGAATATTTTCCATTTTGTACGGTTTTGATATTGTGCCTATTAAGAGAGATATGATTAATGTTTCCCGAAAAACCCACTTTTTTCCACCCCTTTGGTCAATGGTTGGTGCTATCAAAAAACTTATTTGACATAAATTTTTGGCACTTATCCGACACATATTATGAACTTTAAATGGATTCGATATTTCACGTATTAAGAGAGTTATAGTGAAATTTCACTTTTTCGAAAAAAGCCCCCCATTTTAACCCCCTTCGACCGATTTTGCCCATTAACGAACTCGACCGAGATTTTATAGGGATACATATTATGTAAAAAATTCAATGTGATTGGTGCAAAATTACGTCAGTTATCGTGTCCACAAGAAACTGATATATATATATATATATATATATATATATATATATAGATAGATACATATATACATAAATTATATATAAACTTTTGAACTGACGGTGGTTTTGGGGTCTGGGGGATGTGAAATGCGAAGATATGTCGAAATTTTCCGGAAGTCGAAACATGGTACCCATTGCAATAGTTAGCTTTCTAATGAAATCTACCTAAAATGCATAGTTTTTTGTCCTAGAGACTTGACATTTATTCTCATGATAGAGGGAATAAGGATCTTTCATTTATGTCAAACAAAATGTTTTGTCAACGTGTTAGTTCCCAAAATATAAAAATTTCAAAATTTGAGTGATTTCAAAAAATCTCAAAATATAAAAAAGTTTTATTATATAAAATAAAGGTCATAGAGACCATTTGTTTCAACTATGGCACAACGTTCTATCATGTTTGGTTTTCAAGCTATCGCCTACTTTTAAATACAAAATTTTTCAAGATTTTTTTTGAAAAATATAACGAGTGGTCTATAGGAAAGAAGACGTCAGTTCGAGTCCAACAACACCTCATTTGTTGAAATCCGACCATCCGTTCGCCAATGATCACCAATGTTCGCGAGAAAGTAGGCTATCATTTTGTTTCTCCTCCTACACCCTTGATTCTTGCCAATCACCTAGAGGGCATACCCTCCTTTCGTTAACGTCAATCAAACGTTTTCCCAAAATTCACCGTTTCCAAAATAGCGCCAATCCAAAAAATGACAAATTTCAAAATTGTTTAAAAAAAAACACACACATGCTCAGCCAAGAGAACGTCATCTCAACGCCAACAATACCTCGTTCGTTAAAATCCGACCACGCGTTCGGGAGATATCGGCAAAGTTTTAAATGAAAGTAGGGGGCGACTCAGAACCGGCCAGTCAGCACTACTGCACAGTTTTAGTCCTAGAGACTTGAAATTTATTTTGGGGTAGAGGGGGTCAGGGCCATTCATTTACGTCAAACAATTTTTTTTGTAAACTCTTTAGTTTCCAAAATATAAAAAATTCAAAATTGAACATTTTTCAAAAAAATGTAAATAATAAAAACGTTTTATTCTAAAAAATAAAGGACATAGAGACCTTTCGTTTGAGCTATTGCACAACATTCTATCATGTTTGGTTTTCAAACTACCACCTACTTTCGAAAACAAACATTCTCAAACTAAAAAAAAAACATATAATGAGTGGCCCATAGGAAATCCCCCGTCGGCTCGAGTCCAACGACACCTCATTCGTGAATCCCCTACCACGGGTTCGGGAGTTATCGGCTCGCATTGGGAGTAGTGGTGGGGGGAGCAGAACCCCTCACTCTCCCCTACACACACCATCTAATTTTTAGTCTCGCTTCGCTCGCGTCATAGTCATGTCATATTGTTATTCAATGAAATGCAGGTTTAACCCCGTTAACACCCCTTTAGAACCTGATTATTCAAAAAGCCCTCCTTAGTAGACGTTTTCGACATACAACAAACATATCCCCTAAATATCATTCTTCTAACTTTAATAGGTTTGCTGGGGTATGATGAGTGAATATCCAAAAATCCTTCCTTAGTGGACTTCTTACCCCAGAATTTCACCCCTCCCCATGGGCCCCTTAAATTGGATTTATGCAAAAACGATGGAACACTTATTTACTACTTTTTCAAGCTGATTTTCTCCCTGAGATTCATACTTTTTGCCTCTGTCTTTAAGAGATACTTGCTCCGTTAGGAATCTTTCAACCCCCACTTTTCACACATATACCTCATAATATACACCACATCGAAAAACCCTCAGATATGTGTCTTCTTATTCTTAATGATGCGTTTATATGGCGAGTATCCCATCCCCAAGGAAACCAATCGGGAGATATTGTTATTCAATTAAATGCAAGTCTACCCCCTTAGCACCCCTTTAGAACCTGAATATCCGAATATCCTTCCTTAGTGGACGTTTTCGACATACAACGAACATAGCCCCAAAATGTCATGTTTCTAACTTCAATAATTTTGGCTGGGCGATGATGAGTGAGTGATTAGGTCAGGACATTTTCTTTCATTTATTTTTCAAAATGTCACCCCTCTCCTTAACCCCTTAAATTGGATTTATGAAAAAAAGAACGATCGAACACCTATTTACTTATTAGCCTACTTTCGATTTTTGCAAAAAATGAAAGTAGACTTATGAGATCAACACAGGGCGAAAAAAGTGTGTCTGTCTGTGTGTGTGTATGTGTGTGTGTGAGTCTGTGTGTGTGTGTGTGTGTCTGTGTGTCTGTGTGTGTGTGAGTGTGTGTACTCTGAATGTCTGTCCCCCCCTATCAATTCGAACACGGTGAATGCGAATTGAACGAAATTTGGTACAAAGGTAGCACTAGCAAAGGACACCTCAGTGTCATGTTTTATATCGCCGCCATCTTGACGGAAACGTAATGGCGGCCACACAAATGTTCAAAGCTTAAATCAAATTACGACTAACCTAATCATCCGATCTCTACCAAATTTTGCAACAACATACCTTTATGGGGGGAGCATCTTTTGACCAAACCAATAGGTCATCAGCGTAATAGTTTGCGGATGGCGGCCATCTTTGTGTGAAAATCGATTCCCCCTATTAATTCGAACACGGTGCAACCGAATGGAACGAAATTTGGTACAGAGGTAGTACTAACAAAAGGCACCTCAGTGTCATGTTTTATATCGCCGCCATCTTGACGGAAACGTAATGGCGGCCACACAAATGTTCAAAGCTTAAATCAAATTACGATTAACCTAATCATCCGATCTCTACCAAATTTTGCAACAACATACCTTTATGGGGGGAGCATCCTTTGACCAAACCAATAGGTCATCAGCGTAATAGTTTGCGGATGGCGGCCATCTATGTGTGAAAATCGATTCCCCCTATTAATTCGAACACGGTGCAACCGAATGGAACGAAATTTGGTACAGAGGTAGTACTAACAAAAGGCACCTCAGTGTCATGTTTTATATCGCCGCCATCTTGACGGAAACGTAATGGCGGCCACACAAATGTTCAAAGCTTAAATCAAATTACGATTAACCTAATCATCCGATCTCTACCAAATTTTGCAACTACATACCTTTATGGAGGGAGCATCCTTTGACCAATCTAATAGGTCATTCACCTGATAGTTTGCGGATGGCGGCCATCTTTATGTCAAAATTGATTCCCCCTATTAATTCGAACACGGTGGAACCGAATGGAACGAAATTTGGTACAGAGGTAGCACTAGCAAAGGGCACCTCAGTGTCATGTTTTATATCGCCGCCATCTTGACTGAAACGTAATGGCGGCCAAACGAATGTTCAAAGCTTAAATCAAATTACGATTAACCTAATCATCCGATCTCTACCAAATTTTGCAACTACATACCTTTATGGAGGGAGCATCCTTTGACCAATCTAATAGGTCATTCACCTAATAGTTTGCGGATGGAGGCCATCTTTATGTCAAAATTGATTCCCCCTATTAATTCGAACACGGTGGAATCGAATGGAACGAAATTTGGTACAGAGGTAGTAATAGCAAAGGGCACCTCAGTGTCATGTTTTATATCGCCGCCATCTTGACTGAAACGTAATGGCGGCCACACGAATGTTCAAAGCTTAAATCAAATTACGATTAACCTAATCATCCGATCTCTACCAAATTTTGCAACTACATACCTTTATGGAGGGAGCATCCTTTGACCAATCTAATAGGTCATTCGCCTAATAGTTTGCGGATGGCGGCCATCTTTGTGTCAGAATCGATTCCCCCTATTAATTCAAACACGCTGAAACCAAATGGAACGAAATTTGGTATAGAGGTAGCACTAGCAAAGGGCACCTCAGTGTCATGTTTTATATCACCGCTATCTTGATGGAAACGTAATCGCGGCCACCCAAATGTTAAAAGCTAAAATGTAATTACGACCAACCTAATAATCTAGTCTCTACCTAATTTTGCAACACCATATCTTTATGTGGGAAACATATTCTGACCAAACTGCAAGAACATCAGCCCAATAGTTTGCAGATGGTGGCCAAGTATGTGTGCAAATCGATTCCCCCTATCAATTCAAACACGGTGAAACCGAATTGAACGAAATTTGGTACAGAGGTAGCACTAGCAAAGGGCACCTCATATTCATGTTTAATATCCCTATAGCACGTTGTATTTCAACAAGCTCCTACAACCAACATTCAATCATACTCCTTGAAAAGGACAAAGAGTTATAACAATACCCATGCATTTAGGAGAAAGTAGGCTATATGTTCTTTACTGAACATCTTGTTTTTGAGCTGTTCTTCCCCCCTGAGTTTGATGAGTGAGTTAGTTAGGACACTTTCTTTCCTGTTTTCCCCCCAGAATTTCACCCCTCTCCAAGGGCCCAATAAATTGGATTTATGAAAAAAAAAACGGTCGAACACTTATTTACTTATATTTTAAGCTGTTTTTCCCGCCGAATTTTAAACTTCTCGCCTATGTCGTTTAAGAGATACACGCTCCATTAAGAATCCCTCAACCCCCAATTTTCACCCCTTTCACCTCATAATATACACCACATCGATAAACCCTTAGACATGTCTGATTATTTTTAATGATTAGTTTCTATACTGAATATCACATCCCCAAAGAAACAACTCATGAGATATCGTTATTCAATGAAATGCACGTTTACCCCCTTAACACCTCTTTAACACCAGAATAAACAGAAATCACTCCTTAGTTGACGTTTTCGACATACAGCGAACATATTCCCAAAATTTCATGTTTCCAACTTTAATAGTTTTCGCTGGGCGTGATGAGTGAGTGAGTCAGACAGGACATTTTCTCTCAATTATTTTTACCAGAATTTCACCCCTCCCTACGGGCCCCTTAAATTGAATTGATGAAAAAACGCTTGAACACCTATTAACTTATTTTTGAAGCCGTCTTTATCCCCTGAGTTTGATGAGTGAGTGAGTTAGTCAGTTAGGACACTTTCTCTCCTTTTTTCCCCCCAGACTTTCACCACACCCCATTGGCCCCTTTAATTAATTTATGAAAAAACGGTTGATCACCGATTTACTTATATTACAAGCTGATTTTTTTTCGCTGAGTTTCAAATTTCTCGCCTATGTCGTTTAAGAGATAGGCCTACAGCTCGGTTTGGAATCCTTGAACCCCCCACTTTTCACTCCTTTCACCTCATAATAATACACCACATCGAAAAACCCTTAGACACATGTTTGCTTATTTCTAATGATTACTTTATATGCCGAGTATCACATCCACAAATGAAACTCGTGAGATATTGTTATTCAATGAAATGCAGGTTTAACCCCCTTAAGACCCATTTAGAACCTGAATATCCAAAAATCATACCTTAGTGTACAGTTTTGACATACAACGAACATATACCCAAAATGCCATGTTTTCAACTTCAATATTTTTGGTTGGGCGATGATGAGTGAGTGAGTGAGTCAAGACATATACTTTCATTTTTTTTCTTCAGGTTTTCACCCCTCCCGATGAACCCCTTAAATTTGATTTATCAAAAAAAAAAAGACTGTCGAACACATATTTACTTATTTTTCAGCAGTTTTTCTCCCTGAGTTTGAAGAGTGAGTGAGTCAATCAGTTAGGACACTTTCTATCCTGATTTTCTCCCCCAGAATTTCACCCCTCCACAAGGGCCCGTTAAATTTGATTTATGAAGAAAAAAACGGTCGAACACCTATTTATTTATTTATTTATTTTTTTCCGCTGTGTTTCAAACTCCTCGCCTATGTCGTTAAAGAGATACACGCTCCGTTAGGAATCCTTAAACCCCCATCTTTCACCCCTTTCACCTCATAATATACACCACATCGAAAAACCCTCAGACAGGTGTCTTCTTATTTTTAGCCTACTTTTCACATTTTGCAAAAATTAGGAAAAAGTAGACTTATGAGATCCGGCAAATGTGTGTGTGTCTGTCTGTCTGTCTGTCTGGCTGTGCGTGTGTCCCCCCCTATCAACTCCTAAACGACTGCGGCAATCGAAACAAAATTTGGTAGGAGTAAACATCTATACCTGATTATCTCACGGCCATATTTGAAAATGATGTCAATGCTACCAACTGCTGGAAAATCGCAATTGAAATTTGAGCTACATGTTGGATATCTCGGAAGGTATGAATGGGAGCTATTTCAAAATTGGCACACGTATAGATAATAATATTTCAGTTTAATTTCCAGGAGGCCATACATGGCAGGGTTGCCAAAATGATTATAAGCCTGCTGATAGGTCCAAATTTTAAATTCATATAACTTCTACACTATCAATTGGATTTCAACCAAATTTCGTATGTGCTATGTGTACATAAGCAGATATGACTGAGCGTATTCTTAAGAGCCACCAGGGCTGCCAACTGTTAATAAATGCTCTCAATTTTTTTAAATCCAAATACCCATATATAAGAAAGTATGCAAGCCGACAGCTTTAAACTATGCACACATATAGTACCTGACATTCTATATTAATCTGGTGTAACTTATATACGTCAGTGCTACCAACATGATTCTAAGCCTGCTGATATGTCCAATTTTAAAATGCATCTAACTTCTATACTAACTAATGGATTTCATTCAAAATTGACGCAGAAATAGATCATATTATTTCAGATTATTTCTGACCAATACATGTATCTCATTGTTGCCAACATGATTTTACGCGTGCTGTTAGATCCAATGTTTAACTGCATGTAACGTCCATGCTATCCATTGGACTTCAACCAAATTTTGTGTTCTGTACCTTAAGAGATGGAACTAAGAATATATTCAGGCACCAGGGCTGCCAACTGCAGTTCTCTATTAGGCTACATTATGCCAGGTATACAGTATTTCGAACTAATTAGAAATTTCGATATAACCAACTTAATTTCGTCATTATTCTAGATAGATCCGTATAGATTAATCATTGGCATGAATCTTAAATTTTAAGAAAAGTAGGCTCTTTACTTCGTCACGGAACTTCTTGTTTAATGATGAGTTTATATGCAGTGTATCAAATCTCCCAATTAAACCAATCGGGAGATATTGTTATTCAATGAAATGCAGGTTTAACCCCCTTAAGACCCCTTTAGAACCTGAATATCCGAAAATCCTCCCTTAGTAGACGGTTTTGACATACAATGAACATATACCCAAACTGTCATGTTTCTAACTTCAAAAATTTTGGCTGGGCGAAGATGAGTGAGTGAGTCAAGACATTTTCTTTCAATTTTCTTTTTTCAGAATTTCACCCCTCCCCATGAATCCCTTAAATTTGATTTATGAAAAAAAAACTGTCGAACAGTTATTTGCTTACTTTAAAGCAGTTTTTCCCCCCTGAGTTTGATGAGTGAGTCAGTCAGTCAATCAGTTAGGACACTTTCTTTCCTGTTTTTTTTCCCTCCCAGAATTTCACCCCTACCCATGGTCCCCTTAAATTGGATTTTTGAAAAAAAACGGTCAAACACATATTTACTTATTTTTAGCCTACTTTTCACATTTTGCAAAAATGAGGAAAAAGTATACTTATGAGATCGGGCAAATGTGTGTCTGTCTGTCTGTCTCTGTCCTTCTATCTGTCTGTATGTCTGGCTGTGTGTGTGTGTCCCCCTATCAACTCCTAAACGGCTGTAGCAATCGAAACAAAATTTGGTAGGAGTAAAGATCTATACCTGAATATCTCACGGCCATATTTGAAAATGATGTCAGTGCTACCAACTGCTGAAAAATCGCAATTGAAATGTGAGCTCCTTTTAGGATATATTGGAAGGTATGAATGGGAGCTATTTCAAAATTGGCACACGTATAGGTAAAAATATTGCAGTTTTATTTCCAGGAGGCTATACATGGCAGTGTTGCCAAAATGATTATAAGCTTGCTGATAGGTCCAATTTTTAAATGCATATAACTTCTACACTATCAATTGGAATTCAACCAAATTTCGTATGTACTATGTGTACATACACAGATATGAACGAGCATATTCTTAAGAGCCACCAGTGCTGCCAACTGTTAATAAATGCACTCCCTATTGTTTTTATCCAAATACCAATATATCAGAAAGTATGCAAGCAGACAGATTTAAAATATGCACACGCATAGTACCTGACATTCTATATTAATTTGAAGTACCTTATATATGTCAGTGCTACCAACATGATTCTAAGCTTACTGAGAGGTCTAATTTTAAATACACGTAACTTCTATACTATCATTTGGATTTCAACCAAATTTCGTGTGTGTTATGTGTACCATAACAGATATGACTATGCGTATATCTAGGAGCAACCAGGGCTGCCAACTGTTAATAAATACTGTCTCTATTTTTGTTACCCTAATATCAATATATCAGAAAGTATGCAAGCCAATAGCTCCAAACTTTGGGCACGTATAGTACCTGGCATTCTAAATTAATTTGGAGTAACTAATATAGGCCTACGCCAGTGCTGCCAACATGATTCTAAGCCAGCTGATAGGTCCAATTTTAAAACGCATGTAACTTCTCTACTAACTAATGGATTTCATTCTAAATTGACACAACAAGAGATCATATTATTTCAGATTATTTCTGACCACTACATGTATGTCATTGATGCCAACATGATTTTACGCGCGTTGTTAGATGCAATGTTTAACTGCATGGAACGTCCATGTTATCCATTGGACTTCAACCAAATTTTGTATTTTTACCTTAAGAGATGGAACTAAGAATATACTCAGTCGCCAGGGCTGCCAACTGTGGTTCTCTATTAGGGTACATTATGCCAGGTATAAGGTATTTCGAACTAATTAGAAATGTCGATATTACCAACTTAATTTCGTCATTATTCTAGATAGATCCATTTAGATTAATCATTGGCATGAATCTTAAATTTTAAGAAAAGTAGGCTCTCTAGTTCGTCACGGAACTTCTTGTTTTATGCTGTTTTTTTTTCCGCTGAGTTTCAAATTCCTCGCCTATGTCGTTTAAGAGATACACGCTCCGTTAGGAATCTTTCAACCCCCACTTTTCACCCCTTTCACCTCATAATATTCACCACATCGAAAAACCCTCAGACACGTGTCTTCTTATTTTAAATGATGAGTTTATATGCCGAGTATCACATCCCCAATGAAACCAATCGGGAGATATTGCTATTCAATGAAATGCAGGTCTACCTCCTTAACACCCCTTTAGAACCTGAATATCCGAAAATCCATTCTTAGTAGGCGTTTGCGGCCCTTGAGGAAGTTTCATACCAAATTTCATTCCAATCCGTTCGGTGGTTTCTGAGATTTCGTAATGAATGAATGAGTGAGTGAGTGAGTGAGTGGTATTTGACAAATATATAGTACATAGTGTCAATTCTTTGTTATGCTATACTCGGTTGACAGTGCTGTGTGAGCAGTTGAGTAACTAACGGGATTTCAAGTAAAGATCCTCATTTTCTATACCGGTAGTGCAGAGCGCAACTCGTATCCAGTCGGCCGTGTCTCGACTTGAGCTATGTTGCCATGGAAATGTTCTGCCTTGCCAATCCTTCATGAGTATATTAGCCTACTTTCGATTTTTGCAAAAAATGAAAGTAGACTTATGAGATCCCTACATGGCGAAAAAAAAGTGTGTCTGTCTGTGTGTGTGTATGTGTGTGTGTGAGTCTGTGTGTGTGTGTGAGTGTGTGTACTCTGAATGTCTGTCCCCCCCTATCATTTCGAACACGGTGAGCGCAAATTGAACGAAATTTGGTACAAAGGTAGCACTAGCAAAGGACACCTCAGTGTCATGTATTATATCGCCGCCATCTTGACGGAAACGTAATGGCGGCCACACAAATGTTCAAAGCTTAAATCAAATTACGACTAACCTAATCATCCGATCTCTACCAAATTTTGCAACAACATACCTTTATGGAGGGAGCATCCTCTGACAAATCTAATAGGTCATTAGCCTAATAGTTTGTGGATGGCGGCCATCTTTGTGTCAAAATCGATTACCCCTATTAATTCGAACACAGTGAAACCGAATGGAATGAAATTTGGTACAGAGGTAGCACTAGCAAAGGGCACCCCAGGGTCATGTTTTATATCGCCGCCATCTTGACGGAAACGAAATGGCGGCCACCCAAATGTTCAAAGCTTAAATCAAATTACGACTAACCTAATCATCCGATCTCTACCAAATTTTGCAACAACATACCTTTATGGAGGAAGCATCCATTGACAAATCTTATAGGTCATTAGCCTAATAGTTTGCGGATGGCAGCCATCTTTGTGTCAAAATCGATTACCCCTATTAATTCGAACACGGTGAAACCGAATGGAATGAAATTTGGTACAGAGGTAGCACTAGCAAAGGGCACCTCAGTGTCATGTTTTATATCGCCGCTACCTTGACGAAAACGTAATGGCGGCCACACAAATATTCAAAGCTTAAATCAAATTAAGATTAACCTAATAATCCGATCTCTACCAAATTTTGCATCAACATACCATTAGGGAGGGAGCATCCTTTGACCAAACTAATAGGTCATTAGCCTAATATTTTGCGGATGGTGGCCATCTATGTGTGAAAACCGATTCCCCCTATTAATTCGAACACGGTGAAACCGAATGGAACGAAATTTGGTACAGAGGTAGCACTGAAAAAGGCCACCTCAGTGTCATGTTTTATATCACCGCCATCTTGACGGAAACGTAATCGCGGCAACCCAAATGTTAAAGGCTAAAATGTAATTACGACCAACCAAATAATCTAGTCTCTACCAAATTTTGCAACAACAAATCTCTATGTGGGAAGCATATTCTGACCAAACTGCTAGATCATCAGCCCAAAAGTTTGCAGATGGTGGCCAAGTATGTGTGCAAATCGATTCCCCCTATCAATTCAAACACGGTGAAACCGAATTGAACGAAATTTGGTACAGAGGTAGCAGTAGCAAAAGGCACCTCAGTGTCATGTTTTACATCGCCGCCATCTTGACGGAAACGGAATGACGGCCACCCAAATATTAAAAGCCTAAATAAATTTCGACCATCCTAATAATTTGATCTCTACCGGATTTTGCAACAACATGCCTTTTTGTGGAAAGCATCTTATGACTGACTACAAGGTCATCAGCCCAATAGTTTGCAAATAGCGGCCATGTATGTGTGCAAATCCATTCCCCAGATCAATTCACACACGGTGAAACCGAATTGAATGAATTTATTTACAGAGGTAGCACTAGCAAAGGGCACCTCATATTCATGTTTAATATCCCTATAGCACGTTGTATTTCAAGAAGCTACTACAACCAACATTCAATTATACTCCTTGAAAAGGACAAAGAGTTATAACAATACCCATGCATTTAGGAGAAAGTAGGCTATATGTTCTTTACTGAACATCGTGTTTTATGACTTTATATTAGCCTTTGCTCGAGTACAAAAGGACCGAAATCAAAGGAATGAGAAAGACCATCGAAAATTCATGTAGCCAGCGGATCCTTCTGGGTCCTAAACTATGTGTATGCGAAATATGGTTGAGATTGGTGGAACGGTGTAGATTTGTATACGGAACCAACCCATATACATACATACATACATACATACATACAGACTTTCACTTTTATATATTAGAAAAAGATTAAATCTAAATTTAAATCGGAGAAATTAATAGATAAATGAAAATTTTACATAATAACAAGAAGTTCCGTGAAGAACTATACAGCCTACTTTTCATGCCAATGATTATTCTACAGAATATGAACCTATTTAGAATAATGACGAAATTAATTTGCTAATATCGAAATTTCCAATTAGTTCGAAATACTGTATACCTGGCATAATGTATCCTAATAGAGCACTACAGTTGGCAGCCCTGATGACTGAATATATTCTTAGTTCCGTCTCTTAAGGTACAAAATACAAAATTTGGTTGAAGTCCAATGAATAGCATGGACGTTACATGCAGTTAAACATTGGATCTAACAGCGCGCGTAAAATCATGTTGGCAACAATGTCATGCATGTATCGGTCAGAAATAATCTGAAATAATATGATCTATTGTTGTGCCAATTTTGAATGAAATCCATTAGTTAGTATAGAAGTTACATGCATTTTAAAATTGGACCTATCAGCAGGCTTAGAATCATGTTGGCAGCACTGACGTATATTAGTTACTCCAAATTCATCTAGAATGCCAGGTGCTATACGTGTGCAAAGTTTAGAGCTATTGGCTTGCATACTTTCTGATATATTGATATTAGGGTAACAAAAATAGGGACAGCACATATTAACAGTTGGCAGCACTGGTTGCTCCTTAGAATACGCATAGTCATATCTGTTATGGTACACATAACACATACGAAATTTGGTTGAAATCTAAATGATAGTATGGAAGTTACATGTATTTAAAGTTGGACTTGTCAGCAGGCTTAGAATCATGTTGGTAGCACTGACGTATATAAGTTACTCCAAATTAATATATAATGTCAGGGACTATACGTGTGCATAGTTTAAAGCTGTCGGCTTGCATACTTTCTGATATATTGGTATTTGGATAAAATAAATTAGGAGCATTTATTAACAGTTGGCAGCCCTGGTAGGTCTGAAGAAAACGCTCAGTCATATCGGGTCATGTACACATACAACATACGAAATTTGGTTGAATTCCAATTGATAGTATAGAAGTTATATGCATTTTAGAATTGGACCTATCAGGAGGCTTATAATCATTTTGGCAACACTGCCATGTTTAGCCTCCTGGAAATTAAACTGAAATATTATGATCTGTACGTGTGTCAATTTTGAAATAGCTCCCATTCATACTTTCCAAGATATCCAACATGGAGCTCAAATTTCAATTGCGATTTTTTAGCAGTTGGTAGCATTGACATCATTTTCAAATATGGCCGTGAGATATTCAGGTACAGATCTTTACTCCTACCAAATTTTGTTTCGATTGCTGCAGCCGTTTAGGAGTTGATAGGGGGGGACACACACACAGCCAGACAGAAGGACAGACAGACAGACAGACAGACAGACAGACACACATTTGCCGGTCTCATAAGTCTACTTTTTTCTCATTTTTGCAAAATGTGAAAAGTAGGCTAAAAAAGTAATGAAACTATAAATATGAACATTACAAGTTAAAATTATAAATATATAAATCTAAAACTTAATTAGCTTTATTAAAATTAATTAAAATAAATACAAATAAATTATGTCGCCTCCGTTGCGTAGCGGTCAGCACGGTTAGCTGCCGCCCCGGAGGTCCCGGGTTCGATTCCCGGCTCTGCCACGAGATTTGAAAAGTGGTACGAGGACTGGAACGGGGTCTACTCAGCCTCGGGTGGCCCAAATGATTAGAGGGGGTTCGATTACCCCTCAGCCATCCTCGAAGTGGTTTTCCGTGGTTTCCCACTTCGTCTTCGGGAAAATGCCGGGATGGTACTGCCCCCGTAAATTGAATTATTTAGGGACAAAAAGAGAGCATTTTCCGTCCCCATGATAAAATTTAACTAGCAAATATAATTTCTGGAAGAGTGACACAAGAGTGTCGATTTACAAGCTCGACGCTGTGGGAGAGCCCGATCACGTGATAGATTGCATATTGGACGCTTCTAGAAAGCTATTCTTAGCATAGCAACAGCGAGTTTGGGAATTAATATTATAAATATTGTTATAAATTATGCTATTGGATCCCAGTCCACAGCCAATGAGGAGAGGTCTAATTGAAGACGGGATCAACATTAATTGCACAACATGAGGAAATTATGCATTTAGGCCCTTAGAAGAAGATTTTCTTACTTGGTAATGAAGAGAATATTAAGAGAAATTATGTCTGATACTTTAAAAACCGCAGATCGGTTAATCTACGCAGTAATAAGCATTACTAATTTACAAGGCTTCATAACGTAACAGAATTGTCGAAAATAACGAATTAATTTTTGTTACGTTACTGGTGCCGTACCCAAAACCAATGGTATATGAATAACGTTTTTAGTGCGGCAACGAAATAAGGGGTTATAATTGACCCTGGTTTGTGCTATTAACGTTATAACCAGCAGAGGAAAAGATTCCGTTATTTTAAAATGCACTCCCGTTAATAACGTTATAAGTCTAATAACGGTATGACAGCGATTTTGACCCGCTGCGCGCCATCAATAACGTTATTCAGGCAGAGTGATCGATTCGGTTATTTCAAAATGCAAACCTCCTAATAACGTTATAAGCCTAGTAACGGTATACGAGCAATATTTACGAGCTTTGCGCTGTCAATAACGTTATTCATGGCAGGCAAATAATTCCGTTATTTAGAAATGTGAACCCACCAATAACGTTATAAGCTTTGTAACGGTATACGAGCAATATTTACGAGCTTTGCGCTGTCAATAACGTTATTCATGGCATAAAAATAATTCCGTTATTTAGAAATGCGAACCCACCAATAACGTTATAAGTCTAGTAACGGTATACGAGCGAATTTAACCAGCTATACGCTATCAATAACGTTATTCAGGACAGAAAAATAATTCAGTTATTTCGAAATGCGAATCCACCAAGAACGTTATAAGTCTAGTAACGGTATACAGGTGATTTTTACCAGCTATGCGCTATCAGTAACGTTATTCTAGGCGGAGAAATTGATTCCGTTATTTCAGAAGAGATTCTCGTCAATAACGTTATGGAAGTGTCTATTTGGCCGCTACCCGGACAAGCATGGAAGGTGTCCGTGAACTGACCATGCAGGGCCATATGTAATTCCAGGCCAATTATTTATTCAAACATAGGATAATTACTTCTTGAAATATCAATAATAATCAACATAGTGATTTCAATCTGAGCGCGTGCCCCATCAGACAGGGCAAGGCACCTTGCTCGTTTCGATCGCGGTCATACTGTAGCCTACGTTAGAAACATGTTTCCTAAAATCAATACGATAGATCCCGTTGATTCGAAATATTTCTTGTTGCTTCATATAGGGGTTTGGAACATAGCCTAATGTTCATCAGTCCCATGTAATTGAGGTGCTTATGGAATTTGTCTGATAATCTTTGTTATTTTTGGATTTGGCCATGGCCTTGACTTAGGAACTATCCACGTATTTTCCTGGAGTGGAAGTGGGAAACCACGGAAAAACATCCTAAGATGGCAAAGATGGGAATCGAACTCACCTTCTCGCAGTGTTGCCATATAAGGAAGAGTGTAACGTACACACCAAACTTTCACTCCTTTGTGACCAATAAGAGTATTTCTTTCCTAAATGAAACCTCCCGTTCTTGCTTTTCGTTTACTCGTTATCCTATTTTCATTTAGTAGTGATAGAAGCCATTTTTCAGCGATGGTTATTTCTAATGAAGAAAGCAATTTAGTCGGTCAACACGAATTTCATGTTGACCGAATTAAAAGCTTTCTTTGTTATTTTCATCTCTGAACAAATAGACTTATGACATCACATTTACAGTAGTCCGTGTGTGTGCGTATGTGAGTGTCCCCACCTAATAAAATCTAAACGGCTGGAGCGATTTCAATGAAACTCGGTAAGGTTATAGTACTATTTTGTCCGACCCCGACCGTGATCTTCAAATTTTATTACACCTTTCCAGTCCAACATGGCGACTGTGCGAAGTATTTCACTGGCATTCCTTATCTCCGAAACTATTACAGATATCACCCTGACATTTTGTACGGTGATAAAATGAACTACTAGATGGGACTCACAAAATTCCTGTTAAGTAAAAAACGAATATGAGGGCCAAGCGAAGTTGATACGTTAAAATAGATATTAGCCTACCTTCGATTTTTGCAAAAAATGCCATGTTTGTGTGCAAATGAAAGTAGACTCATGAGATCAACACAGGGCGGAAAATTGTGTGTCTGTGTGTGTGTGTGTGTGTGTGTATGTGTGTGTGTGTGTGAGAGAGAGAGAGAGAGAGAGAGAGAGTGTACTCTGAATGTCTGTCACCACCACCCCCCCCCCCCCAATCAATTCGAACACGGTAAACCCGAAGTGAACGAAATTTGGTACAGAGGTAGCACTAGCAAAGGGCACCTCAGTGTCATGTTTTATATCGCCGCCATCTTGACGGAAACGTAATGGCGGCCACCCAAATGTTAAAAGCTTAAGTCAAATTACGACCAACCTAATCATCTGATCTTTACTAAGTTTTGCAACATTATACCTTTATGTATGGAACATCTTTTGACCAAACTACAAGGTCATCAACCCAATAATTTTGAGGATGGTGGCCATGTTTGTGTGCAAATCGATTCCCCCTATCAATTCAAACACGGTGAAACAAAATTGAACGAAATTTGGTACAGCGGTAGCACTAGCAAAGGGCACCTCATTGTCATGTTTTATATCACCGCCATCTTGACGGAAACGGAATGGCGACCACCCAAATGTTAAAAGCTTAAATCAAATTACGACCAACCTAATCATCTGATCCATACCACATTTTGCAATGTTATACCTTTGTATACGAAGAATCTTTTGAAGGAACTACAAGGTCATCAGCCCTATAATTTGTGGATGGCGGCCATGTATGTGTGCAAATAGATTCCCCCTATCTATTAAAACACGGTGAAACCGAATTGAACGAAATTTGGTACAGAGGTAGCACTAGTAAAGGGCACCTCAGTGTCATGTTATATATCGCCGCCATCTTGACGGAAACGTAATGGTGGCCACCCAAACATTAAAAGCTTAAATCTCATTACGATCAACCTAATCGTCTGATCTCTACCCAATTGTGCAACAGTATACCTTTATATACGAAGAATCTTTTGACCAAACTACAAGGTTGTCAGCCCAATAATTTGGGGATGACGGCCATGTATGTGTGTAAATCGATTCCCCCTATCTATTCAAACACTGTGAAAACGATTTGAACGAAATTTGGTACAGAGGTAGCACCAGAAAAGGGCACCTCAGTGTCATGTTTTATATCGCCGCCATCTTTACGGAAACGTAATGGCGGCCACCCAATTGTTCAGAGCTTGAATCAAATTACGGCCAACCTAATCGTCTGATCTCTACTAAATTTTGCAACAATATACCTTTATGTAGTAAGTATGTTTTGACCAAACGACAAGGTCATCAGCCCAATAGTTTGCAGATAGCGGCCATGTATGTGTGCATATCGTTTCACCATATCAATTCAAACGCGGTGAAACCGAATTGAATGATTTTTTACAGAGGTAGCACTAGCAAAGGGCACCTCATATTCATGTTTAATATCTGTATAACAGGTTGTATTTCAACAAGCTACTACAACCAACATTCAATTATACTCCTTGTAAAGGACAAAGAATTATAACAATACCCATGCATTTAGGAGAAAGTAGGCTATATGTTCTTTACTGAACATCTTTTGTTTTGTTTTTGTTCGCGATTAAACCATCCGAGCGCCGTCAAATGGTATAGCAAATGCTATACACCTTGTAATGCACTGACATCTTATTCAGCTCAATTGTTTACATAACCTCGAGATGGTGCCGGTGTGAAATTTAAAAATTAAGTTTTAATTTCTTATGCGATCTTAGCCAACGTTTGAACAATGAACCTACCGTACGAAATAATCGTCATCTAATAGTACATAGCTCGGTGGTCTACAAAGTAAATAAAAGTCCAACATGACGACCATCCGAAAAATTTAGACGAATCTCAATATCAACTAATCTATGACAGCAATCAAACTGAATTGTTTTCATAACCACAAGAAGGTGGCTGTGCGAAATTTTAAAATCTCGTATTTAGGCTATTTCTATTTATGAAAAAATAGGCTTATGAGTTAGACCTTTTGTCCGAGTGTGTGTGCGTCCATGTGTGTGCACCAGGGCCGTGCAATGGGCAAGGTGAAGCAGTGCTAGCGAGAAATTTACTCGTGCCGGTGAAGCGCAGCCCTATCCTGCCCATTTCTGAGCAGTGCAGCAAATCACACTAGCACTGTAGCACTTAGTCGCACAAGCACTGTTCATTTGACGGGGTGTTGCAGTACGTTTTGTACTGAGTGGACACTAGGCACT
This sequence comes from Meconema thalassinum, assembly GCA_946902985.2. Lineage (NCBI taxonomy): Eukaryota > Metazoa > Arthropoda > Insecta > Orthoptera > Tettigoniidae > Meconema > Meconema thalassinum. The sequence goes on along the minus strand of OX336390.1, from coordinate 154,060,534 downwards.
CTAGAGTCAACATTTTGTCATATGCGTGTGGTCTGCCGTGCTCACAATCTCTTTTGTGCATGGGGAGCACAAACATATCTTAGTGGGATAGCCACCCCGTAAAGAAACACACCGAAGGCGTATAAAACATTATATTTGGACGTACATGAACCAGATCTGCAACAAGGATACAGGAAGTTGCATATTCTTTGGGTTAGTTATTGTTGTTTTAAGGGGCGGAACTACGAGGTCATCTGCACCTACTTTTTGGGTGATACAGCAGGTGCAGCGAGATATCATAATTCTAAAAATGGAATCAAGCATATTGGTAATCATGTATGTGACAGTAACATGGGCTGGTATGGAATCAGGAGAGTTAAAATACATTTTTTTAAAATTTGTTGTCATAATGTCACAAACCAGCCGAGGTAGCTACACACGCTAAAGTGCATGGTCAGACTACACAGAACTCGAAATACCACACACAGTCATTTCATACCTTACCTCATTAATTGCATTTGTCATTAAATCCCCTCATGAGATTGACGTCATGAAGGGCATCTATCCGTAATATCATTCCCACAAGGAAACTGTCTCACCACATCCCCTACTTCATAGCAACCGAAATAATTACGGGTAGAACAAAAAACTACATTAGGACTATAAAGCTATAGTCTATTTCAATAACAAGATTCTGAATTCACCAACTGACTAGATTGATGCTGTTCAGGGATATGTGAATTCGAGTAACGTGCGTTAGTAAATTTATCAGGTGTTTAAACTGAACTATATTCCGTCGCAATCTGAGGTAATTTATGTCTTTTATTCGTATTTTTAACATCGCCTGAAACAATAACTCATGGAATTTAACTACACGTAAGATATACGGCAAAATAAGCAAGTTGACATGAAATCCTTTTAACTTTTGAAGTTTTAGGACAATTTTCATTATTTCAACAGTATGGAGACCAAGAGTGCTTTCCTATATATTCAACGCGTCCATGAAATCATATAAAAATACGTATTTTCAAAATATTTTTGCGTGTCTTAGGAGTTTGAACTACCAGTATCCGGTACCAGTACAAAATTCGTCTAAATGTCGTCTTTCCTAGATGTGAATTCGACACGTCCATGAAAACAGATGAAAACACATGGGTATCTCCAAAAGGTGTATACATGTTTAATTAAAGTGGTTCGAACAGGTATCAATACGCGTCTAAAATTTGTTTATATGTCGTCTCCCATAGATGTAAATTCGACGTCTCCATAACATCAGTAAATAAAAGTTGAGCCCTTATCAAAAATAGAAGAAAACATAACGACATATAAAAGAACTTCCCACGGCAAATATACGTCTATAGTCGTTTAATAGATGGAATAACAATATCTAAATGTCCTCTATGAAATGTACTTCTAGCAATAGATACGAAAGAGATGCTTTTTAGACATAGTGAAACTTACTGTATCAGAACATCCGTCTATTAGATGCGATCATGTGCAATCTATTTCCGTCTATCGATTCCAATCAGACGGGTAATCTATTAGACGTATATTAAATGACGTAATATAGAGAATATTTCTGTGTAGCCATAGACATAAGATACAGTAGACACTAAATTTCAGCGTTAGTTTATTGAAATTAGGTAAGTAGTCAACTAATAGACGTCTATTTGATGAAGTAATCAATAAATTTAAGACAGTCACAAAACTCCACCAGGTAGTATTTCAAGCAGTCAGACAGCTATCTAATAGACTTATATTAAATGGTGGATGCTTTCTATCGATAGGCTTTAAGGATATTCGTCTAATGTGACCACATAGGAATTTAAAAGTGTTGTGGTTACTGTAGTTTGAGTCACTTCACATGGCCATAGCATTTCTTATATCACGTAATAATTCCCTGAATAGTTAGCGATACAAGAGTACTACAGACAGGTTACCATGTTCCAGTGCCCATGGTTTAGTGGATAACTTGCTGTCCTTCGAAGTCGGAGGTCCTAAGTTCAAATCCCGGTGAGTTCAACATGGAAATTTACCCTCAGGTTTCAAAAAGTCTGAAGCCGTGCCCAGGACATGTGTGGATGGAAGAGACTCTAAAGGCACGCGAAATGTGAATATGATTTGTATTTAGTTTAAATGTTTAGTTGAAAGGGACCTCTACACGCCGTCTATGTTAGACCGTCTACTAGACGAAAAAATAGGCGTCTATTAGACCATAGATTACACCAAATTTAGACCAACAATAATTGCCCTAAACGTTTATTAATAGACGAGTACTTTACGTCTTTTAGACGTCTATTTGCCGTGTGGGAATTATAATATACATCTAAAATCGATCTATATAGACGACTAAAAGTGGGACAAAAAGTGGCCATCTAGACGTCTAATAGACGTCTAACGTAGATCTGTAATAGACGTCTAGACGTCTAGGGACGGACGTCTATTAGATTTCTATTAGACGACTAGTTGTTTATTGGAGATCTACAAAAGGATTTTTATTGAGGGCTTACGAGTCCGAATTTTCTATAGGCCATCCTAAAGGGCTGACCTACTTCTGTACACTTTTGCTTTGAACCATTGTCCAGCGTATTCTTCTGATCCAACTTACAAAGTCCCTTAAGGTGCACCAACCTCTTTCGTGCGCTGTTATGTTCCAATCCACTGCTGCCGCTATAACCCAGGTTACAGCGTTTTGTTTTAGTTTCCCAGTAAGTTCAAAATCGCAAACCATTATGCACTCCGCTGGTAAGTGGTCTATCCCCGGATGTATTCTCCGCAGTATAGCAGTCGTCCAGGTCCAAACTGTTCGAGCCTCTTGGCAGGATGTCACTCGATGCACTAATGTGTCGACATCTCCACATCGTCTACATTGAGCATCCTCAGCCATATTGTGACGTATGCGTTTAGTCGCCGTAGGCACAATGTTGATCACAGAGTAGAGTGTGGATCTCCACTGTGTTGGGATGTATTTATTTGAGGCATTCAACCAAATCGTTCTCCAATATCTTTGGGTGAATGTATGTTCTATTGATAGCGGCTTCTGTTGCCCCTTCAGCAAATAAGTGTATAGATTCTTCGTTGAATTAAATTCCCCCTGAGTTTTCCTCTCCCGAGGTAAACTGTCTTACATTGATAACGGCACGAAAAGCCTGCAGTATGTGGCTATGTCGCCCACTAATCGTGATAAGTGCTGGTGGGCGAAGAAATTTCAGTTTTCTTTGACTACGCATTCCTGACATTGATCGGGGGATGGTGCGTCTTAAGAGGGCTTACATTTCATATCAACACAGGTTAGATTGAGGCCTCCTTGGAGATTTGGTAAGTACAATTGATCACGGGCGACTCTGTACAACGATCCATTCCAAAGGTAGTGACCGATAAACAATTCTAAGCGTTGGCTAATGTGTTTCGTTGCTTGTAAGAATTGTGCGAGATACCATATCTTGGATAAAGCAAACACATTAATGTGCCATACTTTCTGTATGAGATTGAGGGACCTGGTATGTTGCTGGAATAAGGTATGCCTCACTTTATTGATTACCATCGCCCAGTTTTCACTAATCATATCTTGAAATTTGTTTTGGGAAATAATTCCCAAAATCTTCAACTTTTGCACAATAGCTAATGATCGAGTAGGCGTGGATAACGGATTTTACCCAATTTACATCATTCCAGACTTTGATGGATTGACTTGGGATCCAAATGTTTCCTGAAGCTCGATGATAGTCAGCATACGGTCTTCATTGTTTTCGTCTGTGAGAACAATACATACATCATCGGCATATGCTCGAACTGTCACTTTCTTCTCATTGATCGTCAGATCAGTTACATTCTGGTTTATCCTCCGGAGGAAGGGTTCCTGTGCTATGATGAACAGGTTCATAGAAAGTGGGCATCCTTGACGAACAGATTTACGGATGGGTATTTTCGATGTGAGATGTCCATTAATGATTACCCTAGATTTTGCTGTTCTGTACAGTCCTGTAATGAATTTAATCAACCCGATAGGAAACCTAAAGGTTCGCATTGTAGACCATAGAAATGAATGTTTTTTTTTCTATCAAAGGCCTTTTGAAAATCGAGACTGACGAGTGTCGTAAGGGGAAGATTAGGCGAAGTTTTCTCATGTACAATAATAATATTGCTTAACACCAACAAGTTCGAGATGATATTTTTACTGGAGTCGCACAGGATTGCCACAGCCCTATAATTTGTAGCAGTTGCGGTTTGATTCGGGATGCTACAATTGTTGTAAAGATTTTGCAGTCTGTAATGAGAAATCCTCCATTCCAAGTGGTCTTCTAATCTTCGGAATTAAAATATTAATTCCAGCAGTAAATTATTCAGTTATGATTTGTGGGTTTCCCATAATCTCCTGGTCAATTTTAAGGAAATATTCTGCAAGTATATTCCACATTAATTGATAAAATTCATATGGTATTCCATCAGGACCAGGAGAGCGGTTACGTTGAGTTTGGCGTAATACTGTGAAAATATCCGCCGAGATAATACCACTTGCCAGCATAAATCCATCCCCTGCGGTCAGTCTGGGTGGATTTTGATGTAAGCTCCCATCTGTTTGCTCAATATTTTGTTGGACGTAGGAGAAAAATATAGTGAAATACTTTGCACCAATTTGAAGGGTATCATCCATGTTCGACTGAGTGCAGCCATGCTCGTCCCGAAGTTTAGTAATGGTATTTCGCTGCCCTTTACGCATTTCTGTTAAAATATGGAACAGTGATGATCGTTCTTCTTCTATGACTGAGGGAATCTTTGCTCGAATACATTCACCGTTTAAATAATTTACCTGAATATTTAAAATTGAATGCCTAACCTCTTTTTCATTTCACCAAGGACATCGTCGCCATTTGCTTGCTTTTGCTGAAGTTCAAATAATAGTCTACCTCATAATAGAAGTTTAAAGTACTTCTCCTCTCCCAGGCACGTTGTTTGGAAATTTGCTGGAAACACTTTTTTATAGCAGGTTTATCAACCTCGATTCACCAAGTGATATGGTATGGATATTACGACCTTTTACTGCGCAGCTTCATCCAAAGGGTTTCAAATTTGTTTCGCATATCTTGATCGTGATGGAGGGATGCGTTTAGTTTCCTATACCCGTGTTCATATATAGGTGGTTGTGACGTAGTTAAATATCGAAAATACAGTGCGTGATGTTAACTGAAAGATACTGGCACTACTATGGAACTATGCATGCTATCTCTCATTCCTCGTGCTATATATGCCCTGTCTATTCTAGATGCTGATCCGGCACGATAGAAAGTAAATTGTACGTCGGTTCCATGGTTAAGTTCCCACACATCATGGAGGTTAAATCCGTCTATGAAACTTATGAGGCTGCGGCAGTTGTTGAAAGCGCTGGTTTGATCTCGAGGGTTTAAAACACAGTTAAAAGCGCCTGCTAATATGATAGTATTGATGGGGCCCTGGAGAAAGTATCTGATGTCATCTTCAAATAAATGTTCTCTTTCCAGACGACCTTGTGATCCAGAAGGGGCGTAGACATTAACAATGAATGTGTCCTCACATTGCAGAGCAATTATTCTGCCACACGGATGTAACTCCACTTCCGAAACAATTAACCCTGATCTGTAAACGACAGCTGTGCCTCGGAGAGATGGGCCAATATTTGCTATGTATTTTTACCCACTCAACCAGTCCAAGTTTGGATCATTTACTTCCTGAAGTAATAACATGTCAATATCATAAGTCCTGAAAATAATCCTGAAGTTGAAAACGTGTCGTCAAACTTATGATGCCATTTATATTTAATGTGGCAAAACAACGCAAGACACTCATATGCAAGAACAAAAGGATGAAGATGACATGCATCCGAATGTTTGAGTGCATTTTTAAACGACGATGAGCAATTATTTTAGGGGATCATTGGAGCGATGTTTTACTGGTGTGCACTTTACGGCGACTACGTGATGCGCTTCCTGTTTTTGTGTAATATGATTTAACTTCTTCCCTCGCAGTGTATTTGTTGACAGTTTTTATGTGAAGAGCATGGGTGTCCTTAATGTTGGCTTTACCTGTGACCTTGGGTTTAGCTCCTGTTTGTGGAGGTAGGGCACTTCCACTGACGCCCCTGATTTTGTTTTAACTGACACTGATTGCAGCATCAGAGGTGGATGTAAACTCTGCCCCCAATGTAGTAGATAGGGTTTCCTGAACTATGTCTGTGCTTTGCGCGTGAAGTAATTAGGAGCGAACGGTATCGTTAGCTGGAGGGTGCTTCGAATGTACTGAGACTTTTGGGAAGCCTATTATTTGTGTGTGTTCTCGTTCTTCTTGTATGGCATCCTGAAATTCCATGTCTTCCGACCACGTACATTAGGTTTTGGGTACGTCGGTAGTGACAGGTTCGTTAAGGCTAAATGTCCCGACATTTTGGTAAGAAAATATTCCAACAGATGGCAGCACAAACGAAGTGAAACCCCACGCAAGACACGGCACAAACCTAAAAGAATTGCTGAGTTTTAATTCACCGGCCGTGAAAGCCAATATACCATCTTTTTGGAAGCTGAATTTATTTATTATTTTTTTCATGAAGGGGAGCTCCGATCTGCGATCTGAAAACTGCTATGTACTCTGTCTATTAGCAGAATTGAGATAAATTTTTTAATTTCAAAAAGAGAAAAGTTGCTGTTTTATTTTAAATATATGATTACAATTTAAAACAAGAAGTTCCGTGAAGAACTATACAGCCTACTTTTCATGCCAATGATTATTCTACAGAATATGAACCTATCTAGAATAATGACGAAATTAAGTTGCTAATATCGAAATTTCCAATTAGTTCGAAATACTGTATACCTGGCATAATGTATCCTAATAGAGCACTACAGTTGGCAGCCCTGATTACTGAATATATTCTTAGTTCCGTCTCTTACGGTACTAAATACAAAATTTGGTTGAAGTCCACTGGATAGCATGGACGTTACATGCAGTTAAACATTGGATCTAACAGCGCGGGTAAAATCATGTTGGCAACAATGTCATGCATGTATTGGTCAGAAATAATCTGAAATAATATGATCTATTGTTGTGTCAATTTTGAATGAAATCCATTAGTTAGTATAGAAGTTACATGCATTTTAAAATTGGACCTATCAGCAGGCTTAGAATCATGTTGGCAGCACTGACGTATATTAGTTACTCCAAATTCGTCTAGAATGCCAGGTACTATACGTGTGCAAAGTTTAGAGCTATTGGCTTGCATACTTTCTGATATATTGATATTAGGGTAACAAAAATAGGGACAGCACATATTAACAGTTGGCAGCCCTGGTTGCTCCTTAGAATACGCATAGTCATATCTGTTATGGTACACATAGCACATACGGAATTTGGTTGAAATCCAAATGATAGTATGGAAGTTACATGTATTTAAAGTTGGACCTGTCAGCAGGCTTAGAATCATGTTGGTAGCACTGACGTATATAAGTTACTCCAAATTAATATAGAATGTCAGGTACTATACGTGTGCATAGTTTAAAGCTGTCGGCTTGCATACTTTCTGATATATTGGTATTTGGATAAAATAAATTAGGAGCATTTATTAACAGTTGGCAGCCCTGGTAGGTCTTAAGAATACGCTCAGTCATATCTGGTTATGTACACATACAACATACGAAATTTGGTTGAAATCCAATTGATAGTGTAGAAGTTATATGCATTTAAAAATTGGACCTATCAGGAGGCTTATAATCATTTTGGCAACACTGCCATGTTTGGCCTCCTGGAAAGTAAACTGAAATATTATGATCTGTACGTGTGCCAATTTTGAAATAGCTCCCATTCATACTTTCCAAGATATCCAACATGGAGCTCAAATTTCAATTGCGATTTTTTAGCAGTTGGTAGCACTGACATCATTTTCAAATATGGCCGTGAGATATTCAGGTATAGATCTTTACTCCTACCAAATTTTGTTTCGATTGCTCCAGCCGTTTAGGAGTTGATAGGGGGGGGGGGACACACACACAGCCAGACAGACAGACAGACAGACAGAAGGACAGGCAGACAGACAGACAGACAGACAGACATTTGCCCGATCTCATAAGTCTACTTTTTCCTCATTTTTGCAAAATGTGAAAAGTTGGCTAAAAAGTGGGTAATAAGAAAGTAGAGTTTTATTCACTGATTCCAAAGCCGTATCGAAAACCTAAATCGGTTGAATAGAATCGTACTTGGAACAAAAGGCGTGGTAGCCTATAGTAGAACAAGGTCGGCGAGAGCGGGGGGAGGGGAGCGTAAGTCAAGTGAGAGGGCGATGACCTCACCTGACGGTATGGGATTCCTGAGCATCTAGTCCAATGTTGTGATTGACTGCGACAGTGATGGCTAGTTCTGAATTATTGTCCAGTTCTGGATATTTCTGAGTGATCCTTTGATAACATACCAGTTTGTACTTACGACTTCTAGTTTTCTATGTTGTTTTTCCTGTTTTTAGTTCATTGATCCCTTTAATTACTTTTTACTTAATTTATTTTACCTGCAACAGTATTATTTTTAGTGTCGTTAGGTGGTCTATTTTCGGCAATTTATTTTTGGGACAGTATATCTGGTAGAACAGATACATGTACGATTTACATATAGGTACGACTGATGGAGAGCATTACGGTCATCAAGTGCAGTTAGTTTTACATTTTAGGTGAAAATTGGAGCCACCACCAAAACCGATTCAAGAAGGACTGGCATGCAAAACGAAATGTATTATCAATTTAAATTAGCGTCGCGAAATTAAATTGTTCAAAGGAATAGAATTTCACTCCTGGCGCGAATTAAATTTAGTAACAGAATTTTAATTTCGCTGCAGGGGCGAAATAAAATTCATTAGTCTTTTAATTTCGCTTCCGGTGCGAAATAAAATGCATTACTGACTTTTAATTTCGCTCCCGGTGCGAAATAAAATTCGTACCAGACTTTAAATTTCGCTCCCAGCGTGAAATATAATCCGTTACAGACTTTTAATTTCGCTCCCGGCTACAACCAGAATTCTTAACAGACTTTAAATTTTGCTCCTGGCGTGAAATTAAATTCATTAAAGACTTTTCATTTCGCTCCTGGCGTGAAATAAAAACCGTTAGGCAACTTCACTCCGGGCACGAAATAAAATTCGTTACACTTTCAATTTCGCTCCCGGCTCGAAATAAAATTCATTACAGACTTTTAATTTCGCTCCCGGCTCGAAATAAAATTCTTTACAGACTTTTAATTGTGCTCCTGTCCTGAAATAAAATTCGTTATAAGACTTTTCATTTTGCTCCAGGCACGAAATGAAAACCGTTACAGTCTCTTAATTTTGCTCCCGGCGCGAAATAAATATTTTAAACGACTGTTAATTTTGGTCCTGGTATGACGAAAATTGCCGGCCCTATGGTGTTGGGGGTAGCGTGCCTGCCTATCACTTGGAGGCCCCGGGTTTGATTCCCGGCTCCGTTAGTGATTTTAGAAACGGACGTGTGGGTTGGAATGGGGTGCACTCAGCCTCGAGAGTAGCTGCCTGAAAGCCACGAAAACCAAGATTAACGGCCGAGGGAACCCGATGCGCTGACCAATATCTGCAGAGGGCTGGGCAGCGGTCGCTTGGTCCCTTCATGGGATGTAGTGCCACGGTTTTTTTAATGACACCAAATTCCCAAACAGCATTTAGTTTTGCCCCTGGCGTGAATTTAAAATGCATGGAACATTTCATTTCATGTCTGAAATTAAATCTGGTCTGGCATGCGAAACAAAATGGCTGTGGACGCGTAAACATTTTAATTTCGCCGTGAGTGCCATATTCGGGTGCGAAATGAAATTGATTGTCAGTGCAAAAATTAAAATGGAAGCAGAATTTAATTCAAAGCACAATAACATAGTGAAAGGCGACGCAAAACTAATTGCAGTGCGAAACGAATTACTGTACGTGGCACAGGGGTTTGTTTTCGTACCATGGTCAGTATAAATGTGCTGAGGGTAAGAAGTAAGTAGTAAGGAATGCCAAGCCCCCCCCCCCCTCCCCAGGAATTTCCGGAAGTGTAAGAATAAAGAATGTAGAAATGAGAGGAATGACCCCTCACCCCTGTTGTTCAAGTAACCCCCCTCCGAAACAGAACTCCATATACGCCGCTGGTACTACCACAGACGATTTACTGTTATTTGTAACTGTTCAGTCAGTCAACACTAATTTGCCCGATAACTGGGTGAGGCACAACGTATATAAGATGTACGTAACACTCCTGGAAAAAAAATACATGTATTAGACTTAAGATCACTAAAATTGCTGCATTATAATAGTGACCATAAACTAATACATGTAATGTTTTCCATGAGTGTTATTTACATATTACTGTACAGTATATACATTGTACCACGCCCAGTTATTGGGCAAATTAGTGTTGACTGACTGAAGAGTTACAACTGACAATTTGTATTGTAATTGGAGTTCGTCACTTATCTTGAATGTCTGTCCGCACAGCACATTCGTCTTCTTGTTCGCTATAGAACAAGTAAAGGTACTTGTTGCCCCATTGTACACGAAGTATTGCGTTATGAACGTCAGAGAGGGCCAGCCACGAGACCGAGGTGCAGTCAACAACGATAGTGATGTTGATCCCATAGCACTGACTTTCTCCTACACTGGAGTGATGACCATTGTATGACTAACGTTGCTGTTGCAGCCCAGCAGTTTGTGCAGGCGGTGTACGGTAAGACTGCTACTGCTGCCAACGTCAGGACTTGGAACATCGCTCCGAACATAATTTCACTCTCGAAACGAATACATTTTAATTTCAACAACGAAATGAAATGTTCCATGCATTTTAAATTTACGTCGTAGGGCGAAACTAAATACCGTTTGGGAATTTTATTTCACGAAGGGAGCGAAATTAAAAGTCTATAACCGAGTTTTATTTCGCGCCGGGAGAGAAATTAAAAGTCTGTAACAAATTTTATTTCGCACCGGAAGCGAAATTAAAAGTCTGTATTGAATTTGATTTTGCGCCGCGAGCAAAATTAAAAGTCTGTAATGAATTGTATTTCATTCCGGGAGTGAAATTAAAAGAGTGCAGCGAATTTTACTACGCACCGGGAGCGAAATTAAAAGTCTGTATCGAATTTTATTATGTGCCGCGAGTGAAAATAAAAGTCTGTAATGAATTGAAGAGCTCGTTTCCAAATCTCACTAAGTCAGTTTAGGACGAAATTGAGAAATCTGTTGGATCTTGTTCGTAAGGTGTATAGACCTTTGTATGTTATTAATATTTTATTCCAGAACTCACTATGTCATCGTAAATTGTAACCTAGGATATTGCATTTTTTTTTCAAAACTCTACTATGTCAGGCCCTGATGTCTTCCAAACTCTGCTAAGTCTAACGCGCCTGTTTCTCGCCAGTAACCTCTTGGCTGTTTCATGTGTCGTATGTTGATGAGTTGTGTTTAAGAGAAAGTTTCTACATTTTAAGAAAGTGTACAAGATGAGTGACTTTGATTTAGAAGGATTAAAGAGTCTTCTAGAACATTCCGGTCGAAGCAGGAAGAGAAGAAAAGATGTAAACACCTGGGATAAAACAAAACGCAAGCATGCAAGAAACAGTTCAAGTGTTCACCCTGCATCTTGTATCGATTGTAATCATGCTGGAAGACCGAACTATACATGCAAGGTAGGATTGTTGAGTCAAGAAGACATCACTCATTTCCGTGACAAACTGTATGACAACAAATCAAAAGTAGAGCAAGATAACTTCCATGTAAAATATATTGTAACAAAAGAACCAAAATCACATCGACCAAGAAATGTAGGCAATCCCCGTGCTAGGTTATTAACACAATATTTTATACGGAGGAAAGCCGGCCAGATTATACGAGTTTGTGCTCAATCTTTCTGTTCGGTAACAGGAATGAGTAGATTCAGATTGAATCGTTTATCTGAGAACTTCAATGCTACAGGTGAACAATGTAAAGAGAACAGGGGTGGTGGTCGTATTAAAGCCAAAGACATGGAAACTGAGGTTTCAATTGTTAATTTCATTAAGACATTGAAGTGCAGAGAAAGCCATTATGGGAGGGCAAAGAGCGTACGAGTTTACATGGACCCAACACTTTCCGTCAAGAAGATTTGGCGATTGTGGAGAGAGGCCAGGATAAGTGCTTCAAAATCAGTTGCGTCTTATAGCAAATTTCATAGAATTTTCCAAACACGATTCAATATCGGGTTTGGGCACCCGAAAACCGACACATGTTCATACTGTGAAGAATTACAAATCAAGATACAAAATAATTCTACATCACCAGCCGAAAGGGCAGACCTGATGGGATGTTACAGATTGCACAAATTACGAGCCAAAAATTTTTATGAAATTTTGAAGCGAGAGGAAGATAATGTTCTGAAAGTAGCATTTGACATGCAACAGAACCAGCCCCTTCCCATGATTAGAATTTCCGAGACTGTTTATGGTCGACAGCTTTGGTTGAACAACCTAACTTTTATAATTCATGAAAACGTCTAAAATGTGGAAAACACATTCATATATTCTTGGGCAGAAGATCAGTCTGGAAGAGGATCGAACGAAGTGGCATCAGCCTTCCATAACTTCCTACACTGTCTTGAAGAGAGGGTTCGTCAATAAGCAAAACCAGAAGGCATTAAATCTCAGAAAACATTGAGACTGTTCTCAGACTCTGCCACAGGCCAAAACAAGAACTCGACCATCATGGGCTTCTTGCTAGATTATGTAAACAAAAGTGACATTTTTAGCCTACATTCGATTTTTTGCAAAAAATGAATGTAGACTTATGAGATCAACACAGGGCCAAATAGTGTGTGTCTGTCTGTGTGTGTGAGAGTCTGTGTGTGAGTGTGTGTACTCTGAATATCTGTCCGCCCCCCCCCCCCCCCTATCAATTCGAGCACGGTGAATCCGAATTGAACGACATTTGTTACAGAGGTATCACTAGCAAAGGGCACCTCAGTGGGATGTTTTATATCGCCTCCATCTTGACGTAAACGTAATGACTGCCACCCAAATGTTCAAAGCTTAAATCAAATTACGACCAACCTATTCATCTGATCTCTACCAAATTTTGCAACATTATACCCTTTTGTATGGAGAATCTTTTGACCAAACTATGAGGTCATCTGCCCAACAATTTGCGGATGGCGGCCATGTTTGTGTGCAAATTGATTCCCCCTGTATGTTCAAACACGATGAAACGGAATTGAACGAAATGTGGTACAGAGGTAGCACTAGCAAATGGCACCTCAGTGTCATGTTTTAAATCGCCGCCATCTTGACGTAAACGTAATGGCTGCCACCCAAATGTTCAAAGCTTAAATCAAATTATGACCAACATATTCCCCTGATCTTTACCAAATTTTGTAACACTATACCTTTATGTATGAAGAATCTTTTGACCAACCTACGAGGTCATCTGCCCAATAATTTGCGGATAGCGGCCTGGTTGTGTGCAAATCGATTCCCCCTATATTTTCAAACACGGTGTAACCGAATTGAACAAAATTTGGTACAGAGGTAGCAGTAGCTAAGGGCACCTCAGTGTCATGTTTTATATCGCCGCCATCTTGACGGAAACGTAATGGTGGCCACTCAAATGTTGAAAGCTTAAATCACATTACGACCAACCTAATCATCTGATCTCTACCAAATTTTGCAACATTTTACCTTTATGTATGGAGAAGCAATCAACCAAACTACGATGTCATCTGCCTAATAATTTGCGGATGGCGGCCATGTATGTGTGCCAATCGATTCCCCTTAACTATTCAGACACGGTGAAACCGAATTGAACGAAATTCGGTACAGAGGTAGCACTATCAAAGGGCACCTCAGTGACATGTTTTATATCGCCGCCATCTTGACTGAAACGGAATGGTGGCCGCCCAAAAGGTAAAAGCTTAAATCAAATTACGACCAACCTGATCATTTGAGCTCTTCCAAATTTTGCAAGAGCATACCTCTTTGTGGGAAGCATCTCTTGACTGAATTACAAGGTCATCAGCCCAAGAGCTTGCATATAGCGGCCATGTATGTGTGCAAATCGATTCATCACATCAATTCAACCACGGTGAAACCGAATTGAATGAAATATTGTACAGTGGTAGCACTAGCCATGGACACCTCATAGTCATGTTTAATATCCATATAGCACGTTGTATTTCAACAAGCTACTACAACCAACATTCAATTATACTCCTTGAAACGGACAAAGAGTTATAAGAATACCCATGCATTTAGGAGAAAGTAGGCTATATGTTATTTACTGAACATCTTGTTAATAAAGTGGAACACATATTTCCTATCAGAGGACACAGTTTCAATTATACTCCTTGAAAAGGACCAAGAGTTATAACAATACCCATGCATTTAGGAGAAAGTAGGCTATATGTTCTTTACTGAACATCTTGTTAATAAAGTGGAACACATATTTCCTATCAGAGGACACAGATTTTTGCCTCCGGACCGAGTGTTTGGAATAATCGAAAAAGTGTACAGAACTCTTGAAAAACTATTAGAGCCACAATATTATCATGCTATTCTGGAAAAACATGGAGCTGTTAAACTTTTAAAGAGAGATTGGCGGCTACTTGAGTTTAAAAGGAGCGCCAATAATATAATGAAAACTAAACTCCCATTCTTGATGAGGGAGCAGCGTGTTCTTCTGTACAAAAAAGGAAAGAAAGAAGTGTTTGCCAAGAATACCTACAATGGAGACTTCAATGAATACGAAGTGTTAAAGAAGAAATCAGTCCATTCTTGGAGGAACTCATACAGATTGGTCCATGTAGTAGAGGAATGCAATAACATATCTTCAGAGAAGAAGAAGGATGTTGCAGTACTTCTGAAGTTTGTTTCTCTGTCCGAACAAGGTCAGTTGTACTACAATAAAGCTCTGAAGAACTTCGGTGATGATGCAGATCTGGTTGATCACACAGAAATACACTATGCTGAAGAAGAGCCATTTGTGTAGTACAAAGTTAAGGCAATGCAAGTGCGTTTGTTCTTGGACTTAATTTGCTATATATTTATTTTTTTATTTTTTATTTTTTTAAATGGCAGGTATTGGACAATTTAATAACTTTTTTCTGTTCCTCATTGATTTTCAAGGGACGTTTGAGCAATCTAGAATAAATCACTAAAATCCCATTGTTTTACGTGCTTGCTTCCGATCTACCAAATGTGTAACTTAGCATTTGCAAGTAGATGTTTTATTCCAGAACTCACTAAGTCTGTAGTTATTTTCCAGAATTGACCTAAGTCAAGTGACCAAGTTTACTTTGGGAAAAAAATAGGGTTTTGGTTCGTTATCACTGTTCTTCATATTAATTTGAAAAACGTCTCTTTACTTCATAATGAAGTAATATTGCCAAAGTAGGCTCCGGTTCAAAAAATATCTGTCCTGAAAAATCATCATTTTTGACTTAGTGAGTCTTGGAAACGAGGTCTTCAATTGTATTTCGCGCCGGGAGCGAAATTAAAAGATTGTTACAATTTTTTTTTGCGCCGGGAGTGAAATTTTATTCAATTGCAGAATGTAATTTCGCGTTGCTATTAAGTTTCGCGTAGATTTCGCTACGTCATTTCGCTTCGAATTAAGTTTCGCTTCGATTTAATTTCCCGCCGACAATCATTATCATTTCGCTCCCGAGTATCGCGCTCACGGCGAAATTAAAATATATTCGCCCCCACAGCCATGCATTTCGTTTCGCATGCCAGCCCTGATTAAAGGGCATACCACTAAATCCTAGGTGGGATTGCGACTAAGTACTGTACCAAGAAAAGGAAGTCAGACCCTAAAAAAACCTCTACCCACACATACGATTTTTCCCCCTAGTTTATAATTGAAATTATATATTTCTTTACGCTTGCATTAGAGAATGTGTTAAGTACTGAGCAGTTATGATTTCACTTTTATTTAACTGTACAAGTTGGATCACCAAACGTCACCCCACAATCTGCAAGATACATGGCTGAACAGCGGTTGCTTGGTAGGCCTAGGCCTTTCAACGGCTGTCGCGCCACGGGTTTAGTGTTTTTTTAACTTCTAATATATAAGTGCAAGAGTACAAGATCACGAACTATTCTGTGACAACGTTTTTCAGAGCAGCAAGTTCGAATTCAAATGGAAACATGCGTTGTGAGGAAAAGTAAGACGTAGCCATTGTGAAAATGGAAAATTGGTCGCCGTAAATACTGACGGCAGTCAAGCACCATGTTCTCTCGGTGCAAGCGTCCTGCATAAATGTCCACTTCCTTTGTACGCTCACAGAAAAAGAAGAAAAGTCCCAGCAGAGCTTGTGTATTGGCGTATTGAACGAAAGAAAAGGTAAGGAACTGCAACAATGTTTCTTACAGCAGATGTTTATTGCCATTCAGAAATTCCTTCTTATTTTATGATTTTTTCCTAGGAAACTGTCATCAGTCAAACATCTCTCATTGACTAATTCAACACCTGTCAATCAACCTACCATTGTGGTTGTACCTGAAGTTCAGTTGTGTCTTGTGTTTCCCTCCAGGTAAATGCCGAGATAGTACCTTACTTGAAGACTCAGGGCACCTGTCCCATCCCTGACTCTAATACAGTAACACACATAGTCAACTACACGGGACTGATGACCAAGATGTCCCAAGTCCCTACAAGAACAATAACAAGAATTTTTGAGGAAGTAAGAAAAGTATCTGTACGAACACATTGTGTCAACGTTTCATAAGCGTGACATTACTATAATTTTATTGCTCAGATATTGTTTCACGCCTAGGCACTTGTACATGTAACTCGCCGAACTACAATATTCGTCAAATCGGCGTGTTCATCATTTTCTTTGCAAGAGATCTTGTGAAGCAGCGCAGCTACTCCTACCACCCTTTTCAAAACAATTCCCAAACAAATGCCGACGATTCCATTCACCCGATTTTATTTATGAAAAATGGATTGGAATCAGGAAATAAATCTCCGTTTTCATATTACCAGGCTTTTTTAAATATATTTTAAGCACATATATAAAAAACTGCTAGTAACGTCTTTGTTTTTCACATTTTGGGAAATGCATTGACTTATATCAATTCTATTGCACTCTAGTATACATAGTGGGTTTGACATCGCAAATACGAGCTTCCATTCAAGAGAAAACTTAAGAAATTAAATGTCTCACTTTGGTGCTGCTACGTGGATTCAGAATTACAAACTAAAAATCGGGACATTTGCCTAAATACTGTAGTATCTGGCTGCTGCACAGACTGCTGTGTTGGATGGCTGGTGTGTCCCTTCCCCGTGCTGTCCGATCGTGACGTCACAGTTCCCTCTTCATTGCTATGTAAAGTAGTCAGAGATGTTTCAGCTTCGTTATCTGATGTTTGAGTTACTTCCGCAATGCTATATGTGTTTGTAGAATGGGGCCTGTTGTGAAGGGCCTCTGATATGGCTGGATATTCAGGGGAAAGTACTGCAGTTTCCATGTCCGTAGTGTTGCTCCCATCAGACTCACCCAGCACCGTGCTGTAGGTTTGTTGTCTGACATGAAGTACTAGGCGATTCCTTCTGTCCGGACAGTCTATTTGTAAGTGGGAGGTTTCTTTACAATAAAAGCAATACTTAGCTTGTCCTTCATATGTTAACAGAACTTTATAATCATTGACTGTCAAATATGATGGAATGGGGTATTTAAGTTCAATTGTTACAATACGTATGCCATTACTTACAGCAGGAAATTCGTATACTTCATTCCAGCACTCGTTCCGTATGTCCTTGACAACTCCAAACGTAGAAAGCAAGCGGGAGGGCCTTTCGTTGTTGACTTCGGGAGATAGATTAAACAGACACGCACGCGTTTTGTCAATGAGTCTGCAGCAGTGATCGTTATCTTTGTGGTGTTACCGCTAACTAGCCAGGAGAATTTAACACCTTCATGTCGGGATAATATGTTTTCATAAAGTAAGGTGGACACTAATTGAATGTACACTGAATTTTCCCCGTTGTCTAGTTGATTCGCTAGTACTTGATCTCTATTAAGCTTCCGGTCGTTTGCTATCCACCGAGGCCTATGTATTTCAAGTGGTGTCGGTCTGTTGTTCCTTTCTTCAAAAGCGCATTTAATAGTGTTTTTCCGGACATTCGCCATTTTTACAAGTTCAACAAGAAGTTCCGTGACGAACTAAAGAGCCTAGGCCTTTTCTTAAACTTTAAGATTCATGCCAATGATTAATCTATATGGAACTATCTAAGTTAATGACGAAATTAAGTTGGTAATATCAAAATTTCTAATTAGTTCGAAATATACCTGGCATAATGTAGCCTAATAGGGCACTACAGTTGGCAGCCCTGGTGACTTAATATATTCTTAGTTCCTTCTCTTAACTTACAGAATACAAAATTGGTTGAAGTTCAACGGATAACATGGACGTTACATGCAGTTAGATATTGGATCTATCAGCGCGCGTAAAATCAGGTTGGCAGCAATGTCATGCATGTGTTGGTCAGAAATAATCTGAATAAATATGATCTACTGTTGTGCCAATTTTGGATGAAATCCATTTGTTTGTATAGAAGTTACATGCATTTCAGAATTGAACCTATCATCAGGCTTAGAATCCTGTTAGCAGCATCGGCATAATATTAGTTACTCCAAATTAATCTAGAATGTCAGGTAGGCCTACTATACGTGTGCAAAGTTTAGAGTTGTTGGCTTGCATACTTCTGATATATTGATATTAGGGTAAAAATAAGTAGTTCCGTGAAGAACTATACAGCCTATTTTCATATATCCTGCTCATGTTAATTGCCTCTATCAACATACAAAATTTCAGTTTAATTGCTGTGACAGATTCGTAGATATTGAGACTTGACTTATTTCCTTTCGCTCCGTGCGGAGCATAGGGCATCCAAGAATGATTTCCATCGGGCTGTGTGTGTTGCCAAGTTCTTCACTTCCATCCAAGTCTTTCCCGCTTTTCTGGCCTCCTCTTCAATGGTGCGTTTCCAGGTGTTCCTTGGTCTTCCCCGTCTCCGAGCCCCTTGAGGATTCCAGTCCAGAGCTCTCCTTTCTACTGCATCATTCTGTTTCCGCAGAGTATGCCCAATCCAGCCCCATTTTCTCCGTTTAATTTGGACTTCTATAGGTTGTTGGTTAGCCCTTTGCCACAGCTCTTCGTTTGGGATTATATCTGGCCATCGTATACCCAGAATTCGACGCAGACAACGATTGATGAATACTTGAAGTTGGTGGCTGATAGGATTGGTAACTTTCCATGTTTCACATGCATACAATAGGACAGCTTTCACATTGGTATTAAAAAGTCTGATTTTCGTCTTCCTGGATATGTTACGGTTTCTCCATACTGGATAGAGCTGCACAAAAGCCCCATTTGCCTTTCTTATGCTGCTCTTGACATCCTCCTCAGCCCCTCCACTTCTCGTTACAATGCTTCCCAAGTAAACAAATGTATCCACCTGTTCTACATCTACACCTCCCACAGTGAGACCAGCCTGTACTGTGGAGTTCACTCTCAGCTCCTTTGTCTTCTTTGGGTTTATCTTAAGTCCAACCTTAGCAGCTTCAAGTTCTAAGTTTGCCAGTTTTCCCTCTATGTCTCTAAAGCGCTGTGCTAGCATACAGATGTCATCAGCAAAATCAAGATCCTCCAACCTGTCTCGAAGTCCCCACTGTATCCCTCTCTTCCTTCCTCTCCCCACCTTCCTAAGAGTATTATCAAGAACAATCAGGAACAAAGTGGGAGAATGTATACATCCTTGTCGTACTCCAGTCTGGATGGCCAATGGCTGGGATAGCTGACCCTCATGCAGGACTTGACATTCATAACCAGAATACATCTCTCGTATAATTTTACTTGGTATACCATATTCCTTTAAGGTCTCCCACATGACCTTCCTATTAATGGAATCAAAGGCCTTCTCAAAATCTATAAATGTGATGTACAGTGCTGCTTGCCATTCGTTACTCTGCTCCACAATAATCCTTAAAGTCTTAATTAAGTCCACACAACTACGGTGTTCCCTAAATCCAGCTTGTTCTATCCTCAACTTCGACTCGATAGACTTCTTAACGCGATTCAAGATTATCCTGAGAAATACTTTGCTTGGTACGGATAGTAAGCTAATACCTCTCCAGTTGTTACAATTCGTCAAGTCACCCTTCTTTGGGATTTTAACAATCACACCTTTCTTCCATTCCGCAGGCAGCTTCTCTTCGAACCAGATCTTTTCCATCAATGGCTTCAGGATATTAGCTGTGGTGTCCATGTCTATCTTGAGGACATCTGGCGAAATGTTGTCGACACCGGGGGCTTTTCAATTCTTCAGTTGTAGCAAGGCTTCTTTGATTTCAGCACAAGTTGGACTGTGCGAAAGAATATTTGGATCAGAATTATCAGGTTCATCATTCCTCTCTTCGTGGTGTTCATTAATCCCTCGATCAACATTAAAAATTTCGGTGAAGTATTCCCTCCACCGTTCTTGTTGTTCTTCTTGAGTTGTGAGTAAATTTCCCTGTTTGTATTTTATGGGCCGGTTCTTTCGGAAACTTTTCTTGGACAGCACTTTTGTGATGCGGTACATTTCTTTGCTGTCACCTTTTGATGCAGCATCTTCTGCCTTCTTCGCCATCTCATCGATCCAAATACTCTTATCTCTTTTCACACTCTTTTTGACTTCTTTGTCAACGACCGTGTATTCTGCTTGCACTTTTGCTTTCTGATGTCGAGTCTTACACATATTCAACCTCTCCTTAATCATTTCCCTATGACTTATTGCCTCCCAAGTTTGTTCTGACATCCAATCCTTCTTGAGAGGATTGCTCTTTCCCAGGACTATTTCACTTGTATCAAGGATGATGTTCTTTACATTACTCCAGGAAGATTCAATATCAGTTTCTGCTGTATCAGATTGGAGTACCTGAAAACGATTTCTTAGCTCCAATTTAAATTCATCTCTGACCTTCTCCTCCTTCAACTTCCTCACATCAAATCTCTTGCTCTGTTTTTCAAACCTCTTCTTTGCCACCATGATCTTCATCTTGAACTCAGCCAGCATAAGGTGGTGATCACTGCTAGCATCAGCTCCTCTATTATTCCGAACATCGGTGAGCGATCTTCTGAATCTCCCACTCACTGCGATTTGGTCAATTTGGTTCTCAGTGTCATGATCAGGGGAAATCCACGTGATCTTATGACACCTCTTATGAGGAAACAAAGTACCTCCAATAACAAGGTCATGGCTAGCACAGAAGTTTGTGAACTTTTCCCCATTTCCATTCCTATCCCCAAGGCCATGTACACCCATCACATTTTCTAGTCCCTCGTTGTTCTCTCCTACCTTAGCATTAAGGTCTCCCATTATTATAATCACATCTCTCTTACTGCTTTTCTTTACTGTCTCATGTAGAAGGGAGTAGAATGCTTCTTTAAGTTCTTCTTCTGATGGTTCCGTGGGTGCATAGCATTGTATAATCGTAACATTGCGAATGCGAGTCTTAAATCTTGCTGATAATATTCGCTCGGAAATGGGTTGCCAACTTATAAGGCTTTTCTTTGCATGTTCAGTAAGCAAAATACCAACTCCATCTCTGCGTTCCGCATTCTCCTCGATCCTCCCAGAGTATATGAGGGTAAGTCCTTCATAAGTTTTTATCTCACCAAAATCTGGCCATCTTATCTCACTGAGCCCAAGTATATCAAGTTTATACGAGATCATTTCTCTGGTCACCTGCCTCAGCCTACTACTCTCACCCAGAGTCCTCACATTCCAGAAACCTATTCGTGTCTTCCTTTTCGTGCCGAAAGTGTCAACATGAGATCCGTCCGGTTTTCATTTTTTCAGTTTCTTTAATAAACAATTTCGGAGAGTGCGAGTTATTAGCCCACAGCTTCCTAGTTTTCTGGTAGGGCTGCCACCTTAAGGACTGAAAACGAGCCCCCGCAGTTTTCCAACCGTACCACTGAATTACAGCTCCGCCTGGAAATAATCTACTGATGACGCTGCTGCCCACCATCATGGTGTAGTCTATCATTTAGTCTGGTCTCTCAACCTCGACCTTACCGGCAAGGGTGACCCTGCCAGGAGCCGAAGCTCCCGCCGGCATTGCTCTCGGGATCACTGAAACACACAAGCCTCCCCACCACGTCAAGGTACCAGACCATGGGGTAGGAGATATTGAGAACCATCTAAATATTTCAGATGGTCGCCAGGTTGGATTTTTATTTAGGCCTATGTACTATTACATTAAGATTATTGTGTACGTGTGGTATTCAAACTTCAATCGCATGATTAGAACACAAGAAGTAAAAACGAGATTTTAAAAGTACGCACAGCAGCCATCTTGTGATTATACAAACAATTGAAATAAATTAGATGCCAGTGGATCAACATTTGTATAAGCATTTAACGTGCAACGTTTCACGGCACTCGGATAGTTAGTTCGCGAGAAACGTCCATTTAAATATTTATACTTCGCGTCGCCGCCATGCTGGATTTGTGCTCACCAGGTTACTGAAAGTCCTATAGGTTAACATATGTTCATAGACTCTATGAACATAAACATTTCAGTTTGGTTGCTGTAAAAGAATCATAGATATTGAGAACCGTCTAAATATTTCGGAAGCTCGCCATTTAGGATTGTTATATGAATAGGCCATAGAGTTATGTACCATTCAAGGACAATTATTGCTTAGGTTCATTATTCAAACTTTCACTTCAATCGCATGATTACGACACACGAAATAAAAACTTAATTTTCAAATTTCGCACAGCCACCATCTTGAGGTTATGTAAACAATTGAATTAAATTAGATGGCAGTGCATTACAATCTGCAAAATCATTAACTGTACCACATTTCACTGTGCTCAGAGAGTGAAATCACGATAAAAGTCTATTAAAATATTTCAAATTCGCTTGGTCGCCATGTTCGTTTTGTACTCTACAGGTTTATGAAATATACATAGGTAAACTTGTATCAGTACCCTTTATCACCGTACAAAATTGCATGATTATATCTGTAATAGTTTCGGAGATATAGAATGTCAGTGAAATATTTCGCACAGCCGCCATTTTGAGGTTATGTAAACAATTGAACAAAATTAGACTCCTGTGCATTACAATGTGTATAAACATTTGCTGTACCAAGTTTCATTAGGTTTGGATAGTTAAATCGCGAGAAATGTCTATTTAAATGTCTCAATTTCGCTTGACCGCCATGTTGGTTTTGTAGTCACCAGGTTTTTGAAAGTCTCATAGGTGAACTTCTAGTAGTGCCCCTTATCACCGTACACAATTCCAGGGCGATATCGGTAATAGTTTCGGAGATATTGATTGCTAGTGAAATATTTCGCACAGGCGCCATGTTGGATTGGTGAGACGTAACAAAATTTGAAGGGCACGGTCGAGGTCACCGGGAATAGCGCTATAAACTTACTGAGTTTCATTGAAATCGCTCCAGTCGTTTAGATTTTATTAGGGGGGGACACACACACATCTCTCTCTCTCACACACACACACACACACACACGCACACACACACGGACAAAAGGTGATCTCATAAGCCTATTTTTTTTTTTTTTTCAAAATTGAAAATAGGCCAAACAAGATGTTCAGTAAAGAACATATAGCCTACTTTCTCCTAAGTGCATGGGTATTGTTATAACTCTTTGTCCTTTTCAAGGAGTATGATTGAATGTTGGTTGTAGTAGCTTGTTGAAATACAACGTGCTATAGGGATATTAAACAAGAATATGAGGTGCCCTTTGCTAGTGCTACCTCTGTACCAAATTTCGTTCAATTCGGTTTCACCGTGTTTGAATTGATAGGGGGAATCGATTTGCACACATACTTGGCCACCATCTGCAAACTATTGGGCTGATGTTCTTGCAGTTTGGTCTGAATATGTTTCCCACATGAAGATATGGTGTTGCAAAATTTGGTAGAGACTAGATTATTAGGTTTGTCGTAATTACATTTTAGCTTTTAACATTTGGGTGGCCGCGATTACGTTTCCGTCAAGATAGCGGTGATATAAAACATGACACTGAGGTGCCCTTTGCTAGTGCTACCTCTGTACCAAATTTCGTTCCATTCGGTTTCACCGTGTTCGAATTGATAAGGGGAATCGATTTTCACACAAAGATGGCCGCCATCCGCAAAATATTAGGCTGATGACCTATTAGTTTGGTCGAAGGATGCTCCCTCCATAAAGGTTTGTTGTTGCTAAATTTGCTAGAGATCGGATGATTAGGCTAATCGTAATTTGATTTAAGCTTTGAACATTTGTGTGGCCGCCATTACGTTTCCGTCAAGATGGCGGCGATATAAAACATGACACTGAGGTGCCCTTTGCTAGTGCTACCTCTGTAAAAAAATTCGTTCATTCGGTTCCACCGTGTTCGAATTAATAGGGGGAATCAATTTTGACATAAAGATGGCCGCCATCCGCAAACTATTAGCCTAATGGCCTATTAGATTGGTCAAAGGATGCTGCCTCCATAAAGGTATGTTGTTGCAAAGTTTGGTAGAGATCGGATGGGTTTGTTAGTCGTAATTTGATTTAAGCTTTAAACATTTGTGTGGCCGCCATTACGTTTCTGTCAATATGGCGTCGATATAAATCATGACACTGAGATGCCCTTTGCAAGTGCTATCTCTATACCAAATTTCGTTCCATTAGGTTTCACCGTGTTTGAATTAATAGGGGGAATCGATTTTGACACAAAGATGGCCGCCATCCGCAAACTATTAGGCGAATGACCTATTAGATTGGTCAAAGGATGCTCCCTCCATAAAGGTATGTAGTTGCAAAATTTGGTAGAGATCGGATGATTAGGTTAATCGTAATTTGATTTAAGCTTTGAACATTCGTGTGGCCGCCATTACGTTTCTGTCAAGATGGCGGCGATATAAAACATGACACTGAGGTGCCCTTTGCTAGTGCTACCTCTGTACCAAATTTCGTTCTATTCGGTTCCACCGTGTTCGAATTAATAGGGGGAATCAATTTTGACATAAAGATGGCCGCCACCCGCAAACTATTAGGCTAATAACCTATTAGATTGGTCAAAGGATGCCCCCTCCATAAAGGAATGTTGTTGCAATGACTGGTAGAGATCGGATGTTCATGTTATTCGTAATTTAACTTATGCTTTGAACATTTGTGTGGCCGCCATTACGTTTCTGTCAATATGGCTGCGATATAAAACATGACACTGAGATGCCCCTTGCTAGTGCTACCTCTGTACCAAATTTCGTTCCATTCGGTTTCACCGTGTTTGAATTAATAGGGGGAATTGATTTTCACACAAAGATGGCCGCCATCCGCAAACTATTAGGCTAATGACCTACTCATTTGGTCAAAGGATGCTTCCTCTATAATGCTATATTGTTGCAATATTTGGTAGAGATCGGATGATTAGGTTAATCGTAATTTGATTTAAGCTTTGAACATTTGTGTTGC
The DNA here is from genome assembly GCA_946902985.2 of Meconema thalassinum. Classification (NCBI taxonomy): domain Eukaryota; kingdom Metazoa; phylum Arthropoda; class Insecta; order Orthoptera; family Tettigoniidae; genus Meconema; species Meconema thalassinum. The sequence goes on along the minus strand of OX336390.1, from coordinate 154,035,073 downwards.
CGCCATTACGTTTCCGTCAAGATGGCGGTGATATAAAACTTGACACTGAGGTGCCTTTTGTTAGTACTACGTCTGTACCAAATTTCGTTCCATTCGGTTGCACCGTGTTCGAATTAATAGGGGGAATCGATTTTCACACAAAGATGGCCGCCATCCGCAAACTATTAAGCTGATGACCTATTAGTTTGGTCAAAGGATGCTCCCCTCATAAAGGTATGTTGTTGCAAAATTTGGTAGAGATCGAATGATTAGGTTAGTCGTAATTTGATTTAAGCTTTGAACATTTGTGTGGCCGCCATTACGTTTCCGTCAAGATGGCGGCGATATAAAACATGACACTGAGGTGCCTTTTGTTAGTAATACCTCTGTACCAAATTTCGTTCCATTCGGTTGCACCGTGTTCGAATTAATAGGGGGAATCGATTTTCACACAAAGATGGCGGCCATCCGCAAACTATTACGCTGATGGCCTATTGGTTTGGTCAAAGGATGCTCCCCCCATAAAGGTATGTTGTTGCAAAATTTGGTAGAGATCGGATGATTAGGTTAGTCGTAATTTGATTTAAGCTTTGAACATTTGTGTGGCCGCCATTACGTTTCCGTCAAGATGGCGGCGATATAAAACATGACACTGAGGTGTCCTTTGCTATTGCTACCTTTGTACCAAATTTCGTTCAATTCGCATTCACCGTGTGCGAATTGATAGGGGGGACAGACATTCAGAGTACACACACTCACACACACACAGACACACACACACACACACACACACACACAGACTCACACACACACATACACACACACACAGAGACTCACACACACACATACACACACACAGACAGACACACTTTTTTCGCCCTGTGTTGATCTCATAAGTCTACTTTCATTTTTTGCAAAAATCGAAAGTAGGCTAAAAAATAGAGACAGCAGAGGCAGCCCTGGTTGCTCAAGAATACGCATAGTGATAACCGTTTATGTACACATAGTACATACGAAAATTGGTTGGACTCCAATTGATAGTATAGAGGTTACATGTATTTACAAGTTGTTCCGTGAAAAACTATACAGCCTATTTTCATATATCCTACTTATTTTAATTGCCTCTATCTACATACAAAATTTCAGTTTAATTGCTATAATACAGTAGATTCGCAGATACTGAGAACCGACAAAATATTTCGGATGGTCGCCATATTGGATTTTATATATGTAGGTCCTAGAGTTATGTACTGTTACATGAATATTATTGTGTACGTGTAGCATTCAATCTTCAATCGCATGATTAGGACACAAGAAGTAACAAGGGGATTTTAAAATTTCGCACAGCTGCCATCTAATGGTTATGGAAACAATTGAAATAAATTAGATGTCAGTGGATTAACATTTATATAAGGATTTACTGTACCAAGTTTCACTGCACTCGAATGGTGAAATTGCGGGAAACGTCCATGTGACTATTTATAGTTCGCGTCGCCGCCATGTTGGATTTGTGATCACCAGGTTATTTAAAGTCCTATAGGTGAACTTATGTTCAAAGCTCCTATGAACATTAAAAATCAGTTTGATTGCTATAATAGATTCGTAGATATTCAGAGCCGTCTAAATATTTCGGATGGTCGCCATTTTGGATTGTTAAATATATAGGCCATAGAGTCATGTACCATTAAAGGAAAATTATTGCATAGGTTCATGATTCAAACTTTCACAGTGATCGCATGATTACGACACAAGAAATAAAAACTTAATTTTAAAATCGCAAAGCCGCCATCTTGAGGTAATGTTAACAATTGAACTAAATTAGATACCAGTGCAATACAATGTGTATAAACATTTCCTGTACCAGATTTCATTGCGTTTGGAACATTAAATAGCGAGAAAAGTTCGCTTGGCCGTCATGTTCGTTTGGAAGTCAACCGGTTTTTGAAAGTCTTACAAATGAACTTCCAGTAGTGCCCTTTATCTTCGTACAAAATTTCAGGGTGATACCGCTAATAGTTTCAGAGATATAGAATGCCGGTGAAATATTTCGCACATCCGCCATCTTGTGGTCATGTAAACAATTGAACCAAGTTAGATGTCGGTGCATTACAATGTGTATAAACATATACTGTACCAAGTTTTATTGCGTTTGGTTGGTTAAATCGCGAGAAACGTCTATTTAAAAGTCGCAAATTTGCGTGGCCGCCATGTTGGTTTTTTAGTCACCAGTTTTTCAATAGTCACATAGGTGAACTTCTCGTAGTTTCCTTTATCACCGTAAACAATTCCAGGCTGATGTCGGGAATAGTTTCAGAGATATTGAATGCTGGTGAAATATTTCGCACAGCCGCCATGTTTGGTTGGAGAGACGTAACAAAATTTGAAGGGCACGGTCGGGGTCGTCCGAAATAGTGTTATGAACTTACCGAGTTTCATTGAAATCGCTCCAGCCGTTTAGAAGTTATTAGGGACACACACACACACACACACACACACACACGGACAAAAGGTGATCTCATAAGCCTATTTTTTTTTTTCAAAACTGAAAATAGGCTAACAAATTGGTCCTATCAGCAGGCTTAGTATCATGTAGGTAGCACTGACGTATGTTAGATACTCCAAATTGATCTAGAATGTTCGGTACTATACGTGTGCATTGTTTAAAGGTTTCGGCTTGCATACTTTGTGATATATTAGTATTTGGATAGAAACATAGAGAGAGCATTTATTAAAAATTGGCAGCCCTGGTGGCTCTTAAGAATACGCTCAGTCATATCTGTTTATGTACACATAGTACATACGAAATTTGGTTGAAATCAAATTAATAGTGTAGAAGTTATATGTATTCAAACATTTGACCTATCAGCAGGCTTAGAATCATTTTGGCAACACTGTCATGTATGGCCTCCTGGAAATTAAACTGAAACATTATTATCTATATAGTGTATGTGCCAATTTTGGAATAGCTCCCATGCATACCTTCCAAGATATCCAACATGGAGCTCAAATTTCAATTGCGGTTTTTCTGCAGTTGGTAGCACTGACATCATTTTCATATATATGGTCTTGAGATAGTCAGGTATAGATCTCTACTCATACCAAATTTGATTTTGAATGCTTCAGTCGTTTAGGAGTTGATAGGGGGAGGGGAGGGGGTGGCATACACACACAGACAGAAAGACAGAAGGACAGACAAACATTTGCCCAGATCGATCTCATAAGTCTACTTTTCCTCTTTTTTGCAAAATGTGAAAAATAGGCTAAAAATACAATACCCTATCACGTTTAGCACTTCCGAGTATTTATTAACCTCGCGGCTAATCTCAGAACCTAACACGACGTAGGTCGCTAAGTGACACTTCCACTCTTTCTACTCTATGGAGTTCTCCAACGCAAAATGTACGGTATCAAAATGGTGCCATTCTCACTCGATGATGCCTTTTGTAATATACGCAATAAACGATATCCGAATAACGGTATTGGGGGAATATTTTTCGAGAGATGTATTCAAATAACGTTATTTCTAGTGAGCACTACCATTTTGTTCCTGCGATAACCGATATCCGAATAACGTTATTAGTCCGAATAACGGTATCGGGGGAATAATTTTCGAGAGATGTATTGAAATAACGTTATTTCTAGTGAGCACTAACATTTCGTTCCTGCGATAACCGATATCCGAATAACGTTATTAGTCCGAATAACGATATTGGGGGAATATTTTTGGAGAGATCTATCAAATAACGTTATTTCTAGTGAGCACTACGATTTCGTTCCTGAGATAACCAATATACGAATAACGTTATTAGTCCTAATAACGGTATTGGGGGAATATATTTCGAGATATGTATTCCGATAACGTTATTTCAGGCGGGCTCTACCATTTCGTTCCTGCTTTAACTGATATTCGAATAACGTTATCAGTCCAAATAACGATATTAGGAGATTTTTTTCGAGATATGTGTTCCGATAACGTTATTTCAGGTGGGCATTAGTATTTCGTTTCTACGTAAACCGATATCCGAAGAACGTTATTAGTCCGAATAACGGTATTAGGAGATATTTTTCGAGAGACTTATTCAAATAACGTTATTTCTGTCGGACAATACTATTTCGTTTCTACGATAACGAATATCAGAATAACGTTATAAGGACCAATAACGTTACCATGCGATACAAATGACGTACGGATATGAAACGTAACGACCACAATGTGACCAAGACCCATTTTGTTATATAATCTACCCAAACAACCATTTTCGTTATGTTAAGTTATGAAGCCTTGCTAATTTACGAGCTAAAATTATGGTGGGAGATTGATATGGCCGCCAAAAATTCGACTTGGAGGGGGAGATCCAAGGATCGAGGTACTTATTCCAGCAGACTTTGAAGAGTGAGGAAGTGATTTTACTGGGTTAACGGAGATCCCAAAGCTTAGTCCTAGTGCGACGATTGTCGACTTGTGAAGACGCGAGGATAGCTAGGTGGAGCGTTAGAGATCACCGCACTTCCAATCTGTGCGAAGTTGCGAGGAACATAGTATTGATTATATATCTTATAATATTGAGATTGGAAGTTAAATAAGTGAACATTTATCAAGAACAGGTCGCCTACTATATATTATGGAAAGTCGAGCGCATAAATATTCACCGTTTCGACAATATCAGCCTGTCTAATTACATTTCCAAATGTGTTGGAAACAGAGCTGAAGATCATTATAAATTGCAACGTGAAGTTGGAAAACGCAGTTCAAGTGAACAGTGGCGGAGAACTTTTAGTATTGGCGCAACACATAAACATTAACAGTATGACTATAATTATTCTTCAAACATTATCATTCAACTTTATTTATATTGTTGATATGATGGACTAAACAGTCATGCGCCAGAAATATTTTCGATAACAGAAGTGAAGATAAAACAATGGAGCTTCGTTAGACAACGTATTCTTGAATACAGACGTAGTGTACAGTCCATCATATGCATTTTCGCCAGTCTACGGACACTAATATAACATCAATTAGCAATGGAAACATTTCATTCACCATTTATATGAATATTTTCATAATTATTATCCAACGATGAAGCCGATATATATTTACGACGGAGAATGGAGACTTTACAGAAGAAATTTGTCAAGATGCTAGGGATGGTAGCCCAGCAACCCAGAAGAATTTGCCAGAAGGATGTCGTTCGAGCCCAGCCGAATGTTGGTGAATTCCAGAGAGAGACGTTTCTTATCTCTGAGGTCACAGATTCGAGGTTCGAATGCAGATCCATCTCAGTGCCTTGTACTGAGGAAACATTTAAAGTATTGTGGCAATACTTACATTGATCTTCATGTTTTCGTCTAAATAAGGTATTAGTGTATCTCAATTGTTATATAGAGCTTGATTAGTGACATTCTGAGCAGCGATTTTATTCCATTTTTCCAGCAATCTTATTCCATATGTTCGGCGATTTAAATACATTTTTCTATGTTTCCACATTTCATGTATTTCCGTGCTTTTATGTATTTTACACTTCAGATGTGTGTTGAGATTTTGATACTGCAAGATTATTTAGAAGATGATTGCATTTCATCTATGTTTCAATTTTATTCTACGGATCAGTTGTGGAATTGATATTAAAATTGTGTTTGAGGAACCATATTGCCTCATTGGAGACAAGTCGTTTCGACTCTCGAATTTTAATTATTTCATTTAACCAAGTATTCTGACATTGTGTCATAGCTTCAAATTAAATTCTTATTAAATTTAATTTGAGCACTTTAATGTAACATCATATTACTTCAAGAAAAGAAGAAACATCGAATGATATTGTTATATCATTATTGTACATAAACTATAGACGATCTAAGAAATACTAGTCGTTTGATAAGACCAAAGTCTTTATTCATATGAACATTCTTTGTGTAGAGTGGAAAAACATTACTACATTGACATACCTTTCTTATTATCTGTAAAGCAAAGAGCTTTGTTCATTTAATATGTTAGAGGAAATTACCTTTTGATAGAAGATTATCCAAATCTTTGGCTAGGAATTCAAAGCTAGTTTATCCCGGTCAGGATTGAATTCTATCTGACACTATAAATAACATGTGTGTTATTTCATTCTATTTGTGTAACATCAAATCATTTTGTGGACATAATATAACAATGATAAACAATTTATAGCTAGACAAGTGAGATGAAACAGGAGTATTATTTTTATCACGTGTATTTGCGACAGACGAGTTAAGAGTTAATTATCTTGTTGTGGAGTAAACTTTAGGAAGTTAATCACGACTGTCTAATATCGTTCATTGCATTTGGAAGTTTCGTTTGAAGAACTTACGTATGTATAATTGTAGTCCAGTAATCATGTGCAATGATACTGAGGGTCATGCTAGTATTTGAGAGAAATTCCTACATAAGATATGTTAATAACAATTAATTCCGTTTGGTTATTGTTTAACATAGTAGATGATAATTGTTTATGCCATATATATTGTTATATGAGGTTTTGTAGAGCTATGGAGTGCTCAGGCGAGGGAATTCCGCATTTTTAAGGAAGTCAAAGTATTGTTGTTCTTTGATTAAAAGGCATGTATCATGATAAGAGCCGTGGTATACAAGTAGTTCAGTTCTTGTGAATTTACGATTTAGCTGTGTTAACAGGAGGGTTTCAGCGGAAATACAACATGAGAAATACTGTCTACTCACGTCTATAATACTATTATTAAATTTTATTAAACCCGAATTTATGTAATTACGTACAGCTTACATTAATCAGTCGACTGTATTATACCGTTAATGTAACGAAACCTAAATAAGACGAGGTGTACGCTGTATATTGAAACAACAGAACCTTAAAGAAAGAGTTGTTATGTGAAAAACCAATGTATATATTTAGTTAAGATTTTTGTTGTAACCGAGAAGTTAGAATCTCGAAAGTGTCGCGTTAGCAACACTAGATAATGGATATTATGATAAACATATTACATGTAAATAATTTTGTGGAAATGATTTAATTAGTTAAACAATTTAATAGGATTTATCAATCAATTGTTTTGGAATAGAGTGTGTTTATGAGCGGATGTTTTGGGAATGAATGATTGTTTATTGTTAAGAGCATTTGTGGAACCGTATTGGTCTAAAACAATCCGGAGTGCGAATGAAAGAATGTATACATTTTTTTTAGAATGATTGGTCAAGAAACAGAGCAGTTATATGAACTTTTGTAAGATCTAAATGTTAATTTTTACGTGTTTTATAAATGCACACATGCAGTCTCTGTGGGCTAGCAAGCATGATTCACCGTTAGCTCTGGGGAGCGATGACACAATATTTAAGCAGGTGTAGACTCACAGCCTTCTGTTTATTGTATAAACCAGTTTCGAGTACGGCATGGTGCCGATATTTCATTGATAAAACCAAGTTTCTGCACGTGCGTTCTACAACGCAGGTTTGTGAATGAAACCATGTGTATGGAATGCCATTAAGAGGCTTCACTAAACATTTTTATTTCTACGCTGTGTAGGCCGAGAACAAGCCAAGATCTACAGTATACTCATAATTTTAATACAGCATTGTAGTAATATGTAGAGTTGAAAGGAGGTGTGAATGAGTACGTGTTTTTAATTTTAATGTTAATTGTTAAATTCATTTGTTGTTATTTTGTTTATAGTAGAGTAGTTTACCTTTTTGTTAATAAATTTGTTCAGATTGTTTTCCATTGATTTTGGAGTGATTCATTTTAATTATAAGGTGCAGAATATTGTGGATATTGTTTAGGCAAAGCTGAAGTCCCGGTCCCCGAGGTAAGTAAAGGTGAGTGACCCGTGTAGTTGGTTGTTGATCCACAATATTCTTGTAACTGCTGTCTGTAAATCCCTAAAGACCTTGTTGGAAGCGATTTCTAATGTTGTATATGCCGGAGCAATGAGAAATAGGCAATTAAGCGGGGGCAATGGATATTCCAACAATTTCCTTTCCGGATTATCGGGTACAGTAGGAATGGCGCCTTATAATCTTTGGGGCTACAAAATTAGCTTCGTAGTGTCTCTAAAGAAAGTTGGTTTGAACATTTCTAGTGAAAGAAATAATTACCAGACTTGTGGGATATCATATCCAATTTCGGATGGATGTGAGTGTAATTATATATGCTTAATTTAAATTAATATTAGGAAGGTTGCACTCAGATGAAGATCAGATCTTAGAAACCTGAGAGAGTTTTAATAGGTAGACAGTTTCGAAAAACGACCTACGATCTGATATCTATTTTATTTCACCGGTAGATGACGATTGCTAAGGTCATGTTTAAAACTAAAGCTAACTTGTTTGATGATTGTAATGGTAGAATTTTCTTTGTAGTAGTGTATTTAAAGTGAATCACAGGAGAACGAGCATGATGAGTAAATTTATTCAACATAGGGTGTGTAATATGTTAATGCTAAGGTAATTTTAAGTTACTTTTAGACATTAAGGTGCTCAAAAATATATATGGAATAGGACGTTGCTCAGATGTTGTTATTATTCTCTGTTGTTGTTTATGTCTCTATAGCATTATATAATATTGCAATGGCAAGTGAGGAAGGGAAGAAAATGTTAGAGGAGATGCAGATGAAGCTGCAGCAGAATTTCAAGGAGCAACTGCAACGCAGTTTAAATGTTGTCAAAGGTGAGATAAAGGAGAATTTATCTGCGAGTATGGTAGATATGCAAGGTAAATTTCAGGAGGCGAAGCTGGACTTTGAATAGCTGAAGCGGTAACGGAAGGAGGACCTTAACACAGTGGTTGTTAAAGTTGTTGATTCTCTTTCAGATAAAGTTGCAGAAAGTGTCAGAGTTTCAAAACTGAAATTCAGGAAGTTCAGACTTCTTTAGAGTGTTTACATACTAGTGCTTCTAAAATGGTTGCAAATGTTACGCAATTACAAGCCAGCTCGAAGCAGATACAGGACGATGTAAGTGGTGTATGGACAGAGGTCGTTACTGTCCAATCCAAAGTAGACATAGTACAGTCTGATGTTGGTAATGTTAGGTCAGATGTATCTAGTGTCCAAAGTAAAGTTGATACAGTCCAATCTAAAGTAGACTTAGTGCAAGCCGATGTCACCAATGTTCAGGTTGACATAAATAACATGCAGTCAGATGTTACTGATGTAGAGTCTGACATAAGTAGAATACAGACAGAAGTCAATACGGTATTTGTAGATGTAACAAAAGTCCAGGTGGACATCAATAAAATTAGACAAGAGGTAGAGGCGTATAAAGAATTATGTACACAAAATATAACTGCTTTAACGACACGTTTTGTTAACGATGCAATAAAAACTACAGCTTCTCTGGTCGAATTAAAAGGTAACGTAGAAACTTTACGAACACAGGTTATCGACCATAATAGAATTCTTAAGGCATATATTGAGGAGGACATAGCTGAAATGTTAAAAGCTAATGTAGTTGTATGGAAAGACGAATGGAACAAATCTAGTGGGGAACATGTTAAGCAAATACAAGATAACATAGAAAGGAAACTAGCCAGTACCCAAGTAGAAATTAATAGAGAGGTTATTGAAGTACGAACAGATCTAGGTAAAAGGATTGATACGCTGACGGAAAAACAAGTCGAGGATAGAACTCAATCTACTCAGGATGTGCAAGCTTTGAAAGAATCGTTAGAGAGTAAAACTAAAACGATAGAGGAACGATTAAACAAGGTTGTCACTAACCTTAATACCATGAGTGTGGAGAAGACTAATGAACTATAAGAATTATCCAAGAAGTTACAAAATCTTAATCTAGGAGATGTTGCCAAGCTTGAGACGTATAAGGAAGATTTAAAGACTGAAGTAGGCCAACAGCTGAAGAAGATTATCGCTGAGATATAAGAAAAGGAAAGGGAGAAGATAGATTTTGAAGATTCGAGGAATCAGACTAGAACAAATAGCCTAGAAGTGGAAGAAAGGGAAATTAGGCCGGAAGAAAGATTATTCAGGTTTACGGAAGGTTTAGAGGAGAGGAGTAAAGAGCCAGAAAGTTACAATAGAGATTTTCGACAAAACCTTCAGGATTCATATCTTAGAAACGTAACGGTCATAAGGAACTTTGAAGACAAACCGCGTAAGTTCAGCAACATAGATAGTTTCACACCAATAGAGTATATTATAAATCTCAAAGATTACTTTATCGAGGCGCATATTCCAAGAGAGAGGGAAATGAAGATCGTAGAACGCTTTTTATCAGATGGGCCCCTTGAATGGTTCCGTGCCTTCAGATATACCTTCATGAACTTCGATGAATTTGCAGAAGCACTAATAAAGCGTTTTTGGTCTATTGAAGCACAAAACTCCCTACGCGCAGAAGTATACTCACGAAAATACTCAGGAACTCTACCTACACGCTATGCAGACTTCTTCACGAGTCAGTTAGCCAGGCTCAGATTTCTTCAACCCCCGTTATCTACAGCTCAGTTGATAGACGCGATAGCCAGGATGCTCCCTGTTGAAGTCAGACGTCTAATTATCTCTTCAGGGATCAACGATCTAGCAAGCATGGACGAATTGCTCAGAAACCTCGATTACACGAGCCCTATGCCAAACGTTGTTGCGAAGAACCAAAGGCAAGAATACAAAGACATTAACACAGTATATCTTGACCAAACACAACAGACAGACGATCCGAAAGAACCAGAAAAGGGAAATAGTGGTCCTGAAAGGAATAATTATTTCAGGGATCGTAGACCAGAACCCTGATATAGGAGATTCCGTGGAGGTCGTCCATACCAGCAACAGCAAGGACGTAATAACGATAATAGCAATGGCTACCGTAGAAGTGGTTATTATCACAACAATAATAACTACCGATACAAAAATAATGGTTATAACAGGAATAATAACAGTAGGAATAACCAGAACTATAATCATAATAGAAACTCACAAGATGAAATGATGACGAAGGAGAATTATGAGGAACGTCATAAGGAAGGACAAGAATATATTAAAGATTTAAGAGACAAGGAAATTGGGAATGGTGATAAAAAGGATTTGAGTGTCAATTCCAAACCAGGCACCAGTAAAGGAGAAGGTAATGGAACTGGTTCTCATAGACGATATGGAGGGACCATTTACGTTGACCAAAAGAAGTAGAAGAGAGAAGAGGATATACTGCTACACAGAACCAAGAGATGAAGAAGACGTTGAAGAACCAAGAAAAGAAGAAGAAGAAGACATTGATGAAGAGAAGAATAGAAGAAGAGGAATGGGTCAGATGAAGATAACTGCAGTAAAACCAAGAAGAAAGTCCGTTCAGCATAAATAATGCTTATGGGAATAACTGTTATGAATTGTTTGATGATGAAAACAACGTTATTCTAGGAAAATTCAACGCTAAAAATTTAAAAAGTATCATAAGAAGACAGGCTAAAATAATTCAATATACGAGTTCAAGTGACATATCAAAAGTCTTGAATTAGTATCATTAAAAACAATTTGCAACTGTCTTTAACTTGAGATGATGGAGGAATGCCCCCGTAAATTGAATTATTTAGGGACAAAAAGAGAGTATTTTCCGTCCCCATGATAAAATTTAACTAGCAAATATAATTTCTGGAAGTGTGCCACAAGAGGGTCGTGTTACAAGCTCGACGCTGTGGGAGAGCCCGATCACGTGATAGATTGCACAATGGACGCTTCTAGAAGGCTAATCTTAGCATAGCAACAGCGAGTTTGGGAATTAATATTATATTGTTATAAATTATGCTATTGGATCCCAGTCCACAGCCAATGAGGAGAGGTCTTATTGAAGACGGGATCAACTTTAATTGCACAACATGAGGAAATTATGCATTTAGGCCCTTAGAAGAAGATTTTCTTATTTGGTAATGAAGAGAATATTAAGAGAAATTGTGTCTGATACTTTAAAAACCGCAGCTCGGTTAATCTACGCAGTAATAAGCATTACTAATTTACGCGCTAAAATTATGGTGGGAGATTGATATGGCCGCCAAAAATTCGACTTGGAAGGGGAGATCCATGGATCGAGGTTCTTATTCCAGCAGACTTTGAAGAGTGAGGAAGTGATTTTACTGGGTTAACGGAGATCCCAAAGCTTAGTCCGAGTGCGACGATTGTCGACTTGTGAAGACGCGAGGATAGCTAGGTGGAGCGTTAGAGATCACCGCACTTCCAATCTGTGCGAAGTTGCGAGGAACATAGTATTGATTATATATCTTATAATATTGAGATTGGAAGTTAAATAAGTGAACATTTATCAAGAACAGGTCGCCTACTATATATTATGGAAAGTCGAGCGCTTAAATATTCACCGTTTCCACAATATCAGCCTGTCTAATTACATTTCCAAATGTGTTGGAAACAGAGCTGAAGATCATTATAAATTGCAACGTGAAGTTGGAAAACGCAGTTCAAGTGAACAGTGGCGGAGAACTTTTAGTATTGGCGCAACACATAAACATTAACAGTATGACTATAATTATTCTTCAAACATTATCATTCAACTTTATTTATATTGTTGATATGATGGACTAAACAGTCATGCGCCAGAAATATTTTCGATAACAGAAGTGAAGATAAAACAATGGAGCTTCGTTAGACAACGTATTCTTGAATACAGACGTAGTGTACAGTCCATCTTGTGCATTTTCGCCAGTCTACGGACACTAATATAACATCAATTAGCAATGGAAACATTTCATTCACCATTTATATGAATATTTTCATAATTATATTCCAACGATGAAGCCGATATATATTTACGACGGAGAATGGAAACTTTACAGAAGAAATTTGTCAAGATGCTAGGGAAGGTAGCCCAGCAACCCAGAAGAATTTGCCAGAAGGATGTCGTTCGAGCCCAGCCGAATGTTGGTGAATTCCAGAGAGAGACGTTTCTTATATCTGAGGTCGCAGATTCGAGGTTCGAATGCAGATCCATCTCAGTGTCTTGTACTGAGGAAACATCTAAAGTATTGTGGCAATACTTACATTGATCTTCAAGATTTGTCTAAATAAGGTATTAGTGTATCTCAATTGTTATATAGAGCTTGATTAGTGACATTCTGAGCAGCGATATGTTCGGCGATTTTATTACATAATTCTATGTTTCCACATGTCATGTATTTCAGTGCTTTTATGTATTTTTCACTTCAGATGTGTGTTGAGATTTTTATACTGCAAGATTATTTAGAAGATGATTGCATTTCATCTATTTTTCAATTTTATTCTACGGATCAGTTGTGGAATTGACATTAAAATTTTGTTTGAGGAACCATATTGCCTCATTGGAGACTAGTCGTTTCGACTCTCGAATTTTAATTATTTCATTTAACCAAGTATTCTGACATTGTGTCATAGCTTCAAATTAAATTCTTATTAAATTTAATTTGAGAACTTTAATGTAACATCATATTACTTCAAGAAAAGAAGAAACATCGAATGATATTGTTATATCATTATTGTACATAAATTATCGACGATCTAAGAAATACTAGGCGTTTGATAAGACCAAAGTCTTTATTCCTATGAACATTCCTTGTGTAGAGTGGAAAACATTACTACATTGACAAACCTTTCTTATTATCTGTAAAGCAAAGAGCTTTGTTCATTTAATATGTTAGAGGAAATTACCTTTTAATAGAAGATTATCCAAATCTTTGGCTAGGAATTCAAAGCTAGTTTATCCCGGTCAGGATTGAATTCTATCTGACACTATAAATAACATGTGTGTTACTTCATTCTATTTCTATTTAGGAGGTTAATCACGACTGTCTAATATCGTTCATTACAATTGGAAGTTTCGTTTGAAGAACTTACGTATGTATAATTGTAATCCAGTAATCATGTGCAATGATACTGAGGGTCATGCCAGTATTTGTGAGAAGTTCCTACATAAGATATGTTAATAACAATTAATCCCTTTTGGTTATTGTTTAACATAGTAGATGATAATTTTTTTACCATATATATTGTTATATGAGGTTTTGTAGAGCTATGGAGTGCTCAGGCGAGGGAATTCCGCATTTTTAAGGAAGTCAAAGTATTGTTGTTCTTTGATTAAAAGGCATGTATCATGATAAGAGCCGTGGTATACAAGTAGTTCAGTTCTTGTGAATTAACGATTTATCTGTGTTAACAGGAGGGTTTTTGCCGAAATACAACACGAGAAAGATTGTCTACTCACGTCTATAATACTATTATTAAATTTTATTAAACCCGAATTTATGTAATTACGTACAGCTTACCTTAATCAGTCGACTGTATTATACCGATAATGTAACGAAACCTATATAAGGCGAGGTGTACGCAGTATATTGAAACAACAGAACCTTAAAGAAAGAGTGGTTATGTGAAAAACCAATGTATATATTTAGTTATGATTTTTGTTGTAACCGAGAAGTTAGAATCTCGAAAGTGTCGCGTTAGCAACACTAGATAATGGATATTATGATAAACATATTACATGTAAATAATTTTGTGGAAATGATTTAATTAGTTAAACAATTTAATAGGATTTATCAATCAATTGTTTTGGAATAGAGTGTGTTTATGAGAGGATGTTTTGGGAATGAATGATTGTTTATTGTTAAGAGCATATGTGGAACCGTATTGGTCTAGAACAATCCGGAGTGCGAATGAAAGAATGTATACATTTTTTTTTAGAATGATTGGTTAAGAAACAGAGCAGTTATATGAACTTTTGTAAGATCTAAATGTTAATTTTTACGTGTTTTATAAATGCACACATGCAGTCTCTGTGGGCTAGCAAGCATGATTCACCGTTAGCTCTGGGGAGCGATGACACAATATTTAAGCAGGTGTAGACCCACAGCCTTCTGTTTATTGTATAAACCAGTTTCGAGCACGGCATGGTGCCGATATTTCATTGATAAAACCAAGTTTCTGCACGTGTGTTCAACAACGCAGGTTTGCGAATGAAACCATGTGTGTGGAATTCCATTTAGAGGCTTCACTAAACGTTTTTATTTCTACGCTGTGTAGGCCGAGAACAAGCCATGATCTATACTCATAATTTTAATACAGCATTGTAGTAATATGTACAGTTGAAAGGAGGTGTGAATGAGTACGTGTTTTTAATTTTAATGTTAATTGTTAAATTCATTTGTTGTTATTTAGTTTATAGTAGAGTAGTTTACCTTTTTGTTAATAAATTTGTTCAGATTGTTTTCCATTGTTTTGGAGTGATTCACTTTAAATATAAGGAGCAGAATATTGTGGATATCGTTTAGGCGAAGCTGAAGTCCCAGTCCCCGAGGTAAGTAAAGGTGAGTGCCCGTGTAGTTGGTTGTTGATCCACAATATTCTTGTAACTGCTGTCTGTAAATCCCTAAAGACCATGTTGGAAGCGATTTCTAATGTTGTATATGCCGGAGCAATGAGAAATAGGCAATCCAGCGGGGGCAATGGATATTCCAACAGGATCCTTTCCGTATTATCGGGTACAGTACCTTCTTCAAGGCCACGGCCGTCTCCTTCCCTCTTCCTTGCCTATCCATCCTAACCATCCCTTACCTTCCCTCATGAGGCCCCTGTTCGCTTTACAGGTGAGGCCGCCTGGGCGAGGTGCCAATCCCACCTCACCAGTTGTATCCCTTCCTATTCGATGTTCCCATCTCTAGGACACTGCCCGTAGAGGCGGTAGTGGTGATTTCCCTCGATGAGTCCGTGGGTTCCACCAACCTGGAGGGTAAACGACTAAAAAAAAAAATGAAAAAAAAGAAAAAAAATATTTTCGTGCCATAAATGGTTGATGTTTGATTATTAACTGTCAGCAACGTCATGAACTACATGATTATTTTTATATAGTTATTTCTAGTTATGTTTCTGCAATTTTGAGGGACTATTGCTGATCACTTGCAATATACTTCCCCTTTAATCTTGTGATATGGTCTCGAAGAGTTTGGTTTTTATTGTGTATCTTTTGATAGGCTATATGATTTCAAAATGTAGTTGTGGGTTCGAATGTATTCTGTATTGGATATGGGAGAAAACCTGAACCTAATTATGCATCCTAAACATGTCTAGAAAGATTGTAGAAGGCTTACAGTTAAATAATCTAAATGACTATTGTGGGTGGTACCACACACTGTCAGTACGAATTCATAGGTAGGTAAATGCAACACCAACTAAAGGTAAACGATGAGTAACATTATAGAATCAATCTCATGTCTGAATTGTGATTCTGAATATACACATATCATACGCACCCATGTGTTAAATAAACTACATTGTAAGATAGTGTACACACAGTATAGAGAAAATTAATGTATGTGACTTTGTTTTAGTCTTAGTGATATAATGAAGGATTGAATACTCTCGGAGGTACAAGCACACAATTTACAGATTATTGCTCACATAAAGCCTCCATTCACGTGGGACGAGATCAACCACTAATTATAACAGCGTTAACAATGCTCCTATAGCCAATTTATAGCTGATATATTAATGAGCTAACAACCCAAATTTATACGAATAATAAATTCAATTTAAAATAAATAATCTACTGCATTTTAATATTTGATTTACAAAGTAGAGGTACCTATTGATTATACAGAATGTTTTGATGTTGATTTGATAACCTCATCAAAAGGTGAGGAAAACTTCAAATTCTTGGCTCCCATAATTACAGCTATATCCAAGGCAACAACAAAATAAATCACAATAAATGCATGGGGCTGATGAAAAAGTATGTCTGCAGCCCCTAAATCAAAGTTTTGGTGGCGTAGTTGGTAACATGCATAACTGCTGTGCACAAGATAGCGGGTTCAAACCCGGCCGAAGTCGTCGGATTTATTAAGAGCGTTAAAAATCCTTCAGTGCTTTCCTTCGGAGGGGAAGTAAAGCCGGCGGTCCCATTATGGCATGTAAAAGATACTTCCACAGACTTAAACTTGTGTGAAGCTAAATTGTTAGGTTAGATTTCGTCGGAACGCTCTATCAAATCTCCTACGTTCACCAATAGGTATCATTGATATCTGGTTACGAAAGTTGGAACTAATTGAAATTGAACGGAACTTGTAGTTCACCCTAAGGGTGTCTGCTGGAAGCAGCTACTGACTAAGGCGAGCCGAACATGTCTAAGGCGAGCCGAACATGTCCTCGGACACTCCCGGCGCTAAAAGCCATACGATGAATAAATAAATAAATCAAAGCAACAACAACGAAGGAATGTGTGAATTTTCCAGGAGGTTTTATGAATGTGAGTGTCCACAAATTCGAATACTAGAATCAATCAGTCGCAGTCAATCAATATAATGAAAGGAATGTATAATTCCCTTCATCCTCGCATTTATAAATTTGACTTCTTTTATTTTATTGTTCATTTCTGATAACTTACAGGTAGTGTTATTACATGAAGAATTAGGCCTGTAGTATATCAACTTCCGAATCCTTGATCCGTTCTTGTCATTGCAACTCATCCACATACATTGCATGTATTCGCCGTGTCGCACCCATAAGGAATGAATTGGCTCATTTCAATCCTGACGCTACAGTTAACACTACATGAGAAAACTGCTTAGTATATGTTCGTTAGCGGCAATCAGTAGTTTTGGTTGTACTGATGAGGAAGTAGATCGTTTGAATCTACCGTACTCCGTTGTTGTTGTTTAATTTAGGGGATTAGGCATTGTGATAATTCAGCCTCGTACACTTTGGGTGCGTGCATAATTTGTCTGATAACCTGTGTTATTGTGGTATTGACCATAGCCTTAATTTAGGAATCATCATGGCATCTACCCGGAGTAGAAGTGGGAAACCATGGAAAACCACTTCTAGGATGCCTAAGATGGAAATTGAACCTACTTCTTCTCAGTATTGTCTCATAAAGCTGAGATCAGAATTAAATTCCTTGACAGAGCTGGGAATTGAATCCAGATCCTTTGAAACTGGTGTTTCAATACGTGCCCCTAGGTAAAGAAGGTGGTTTATGGTACTTCGATATAATATCTTACATCAATAGCCAGTTAAACACAGTAGTAACATTTAAGGTACTGGAAACAGTTTACCAGGTATGGTCACGTTAGGAAGGGAAGAAGATACAACGGTCCACTCCTGGTTTAGCGGCTAGCATCCTTTGCTGTCACCCCGGAGGTTGGGTTCTATTCGCAGATTCCTACCCAGTCCTCACAAGCATTATATAATACTCATATTACTACAGACAACACACCTTATTAGACAAATTATATATACACACCCAAGTATACGGGGCTAAAGCACCACAATGTCACAGGCCCTAAAATAAAACAACAACAACTGTCTTTTAAAACAGAAAAGAGACATGGTAAGGAGTAATCAATCAAAATTCTTAATTGAGAATCCAACTACTCAGCTAATCACAGGACATCAAATTATGTTTCGAAAAAGATTGACAATTTTACTAGGATAATTTATTAGAATGACGTTTTCCATCAAGGGTACTGCAGTATTATGAGGAAGTTAGATATTTTCGAGATATCTTACAATAATCGGATATATTCAGGTGATTCTAGTGGTTAGATTTGCCAACCCTAACATTAACAAAATTATATCATTCGAAACTGAAAGAAAAACTTTCTTTTAGAATTTATAAATCAAATCGTTGTGACTTACTTGACTTATTTCCTCCCGCTCCATGGGGCTCATAGGGCATTCAAGAATGATTTCCATCGGGCCCTGTTTGCTGCCAAGTTTCTCACTTCCCTCCAAGTCTTTTCAGCTTTCATGGCCTCCCCGTCAATGGTGCGTTTCCAGGTCTTCCTTGGTCTTCCTCGTCTCCGAGCCCCTTGAGGATTCCAGTCCAGAGCTCACCTTTCTACTGCATCATTCTGTTTCCACAGAGTACGCCCAATCTAGAGCCATTTCCTTTGTTTAGTTTGGACTTCTATAGGCAATTGGTTAGCCCTTTGCCACAGCTCTTCGTTTGGGAATATATCTGTCCATCGTATACCCAGAATTGGACGCAGACAACGATTTGTGAATACTTGAAGTTGGTGGCTAATTAGATTGGTAACTTTCCATGTTTCACATGAACACAAATCGTTGAGAGCATTGGTTTAATAGGAAGATTTAATGAGAACATCCCTGGTAGATATGGAAGAAACATACGTATTAGCATGAAAAGGTAACCAAAATGGATTATAGGAACAGGAAAGTACTTACTGTGGCTTAATCCTCAGAAATAGAAAACATGATCCTGCATCTATTGTATTTATTGAGTATCACTGCCATAGACTCTCATATATTTATAAGCATTCTTCTGCCTGGTTGTTTTCAACCCAACCAATTATAAGGTTAGGCGATGCTCGTTTAAAATGTGTTAAGTAAAAACCTGTCTGTTGGAGGACCTAACAACTGGAGTTATCTTCGACACAGTCTAGACTATAACCGCAATGGATACACACTTCGTCGTAGACAAAGTAAAGGCCTGGCAATAAATTTAAAACAATCGTAATGTAATTTCTTTAGAATACAAATCAGAACACTAAGTAATGTCACGAATATTGCATTCTCATGCATGCATTGTGCTTACAAAAGATAGAGCCTGAGGAAGTCAACAAATTACCTACTTAGAGAGTAGCATGTCCTCATCTAATGTGACATTTGTTAATCTTTCAAGCTTATCAGTCCCTTAATGAAACTAAACCTGTATATGTTCTAATTATACTTTTAAATGCTGTGCCTAAGATGTCCTTAAGTAAATGAGTTCTCCACCGAGCTAACGAAGTGACAAGGCACCATCAAAGTGCTCTGCATACCGAATATAGAACACTTCCGTCAGTCTACTCATTAAGGTCCAAGCTGCTATGTTTCTGCTGTTAGCTTCCCACTGACCAGGACCAAGGCAAATATTCAACTGAGGTTACACGCGGGAAATTAGCAGGCATTACTGCCTCAGGCTGTTAGCCAAACCAAGTGCTGAGTAAATATTTCTCACGCCTGACAGAACGGAAACCTTGTAAAACAGTTACTTGTTAAACTAGGTCTTGTGGATGTATTTAATTTGTAGATATTATTATTGCTATCCTGGCTAACGCAGTAGTTCGTGCCTCGCTGGCATTGCAAGAGCGTTAGTTCGAATCCCACCCAGGCAGTCCTCAAATTAAATTTTCGTGATTTCTCATTATTACCACCAGGGAAATGCCGGGACCGACTTCTTCGCAATTTTTTTTTTTAGAAAAGAAACTACCGTACTGTAATTACGACGAAAGTTATGAAATAATATAATATCGATGAGAACTATAAATGAAAAAAAAACATGTACAGTAACATATGACAAAATTCAACTTCATCAGCATAGATTATGACACAACAATTTTTTGTCAAGGACCATTAATATTTCCATATCATTTCAAAATTTCTATTTGAGCAAGAATATAAATACAGTAGATATTCAACCTATGCTCCACTCCGCAAAGAGCCTTTATTCATCTCACAGATTGAACATCTCAATATAGTTTTAAAAGAAACATGTTTTAGTCTGTTGTAAAGGAATATACAAACACCAATCATTTAGATATATCTCATTTTAAGAACATTATTTTTATATTGTCATCAAATTAAAGCCCAAATTTGTTACAGATCTGTTTTCAACTATTTTTTATATTGTTTTCATATAAAAAAGCCAAGTAAAATATTATTTCATAACTTTGCTCGCAATTACAATTTATTTTCCTTTAATAAACAATTGTTGAAGAAGAAAAAGATATGGCCGAAACTGGTATTAATTAATGTATATTAATTCAATTTTATTCACGTAGGTGTAATACATTTATTAGCCTATTTTCATTTCAGAAAAAATTGGCTTATGAGATCACCTTTGTCCGTGGAGTGATTTCAATGAAACTCGATAAGGTCAATTTGTCCGACCAAAACCATGCCCATCCAATTCTATTACATCTCACCAATCAGACATGGCGGCAGTGCGAAATATTTCGCCGGCATTCTATACCTCCGAAACTATTAAAGATATCACCCTGAATTTTTGAATGGTGATAAAGGGCGCTACTAAAAGTACACGTATGTAACTCCAAAAAAAAACGAACATAGCGGCCAAGCGAATTTGAAATATTTAAATACACCTTTCTTGCGATTTAACAATCTGAAACATGGCACTGCAAATGTTCATACACATTGTAATGCATTGCTATCTAATTTGCTTCAATTGTTCACATAACCTCAAGATGGTGGTTGAGTGATTTTTTTAAATTAAGTTTTTATTTCTTGTGTCCCAATCATGCGATCGATGTCAACGTTTGAATAACAAACCTCCGCAATAATCGTCATCTAATAGATCGTAACTCTACGGCCGACATTCATAAAAAACCAACATGGCGACAATCCTACCATTTAGACAGTTAGGTTATGAATATTCCCAAATGGGAATATGATGTTAATTTCCGTTTGATCAGATAAATTATCAATTGATATGATAAAATTGGTCCGGCCAGATCAAACATATCGGATCAAGCGGAAATTAACATCATATTCCCATTTGGGAATGTTCATAACCTATTTGGATTGCCAAGGTAAGGTTTTTGTTTTATGGAAGGGAGCTTGCCTCAGTATGTGCTAGCCATGCGTATTGGTGAGGTGTGTCTGTACCAACTGACGAGCCCAACGGCACACTGGGCGAAACGCTGGCATTTTATGTTTGATCTGTCCGAACCAATTTTATCATATCAATTGATAATTTAGACAGTTCTCAATATCTACTAATCTATGACAGCAATCAAATTGAAATTTGGTATGTATGGAGGCTATGAACATAAGTTCACCTATGGGACTTTCAATAACCTGGTGAGCACAAATACAACATGGCGGTGACGCGAAATTTAAATGGACGTTTCTAGCGATATAACCATCGGAATGCAGTGATATTTTGTACGGTAAATGCATATACAAATTGGAATACACTGACATCTAATTTATTTCAATTGTTTTGATAACCACAAGGTTGCGGCTGTGTGAAATTTTAAAATCTCGTTTTAAACCTTTTTTTCATTTATGAAAAAAATGGCTTATTGGATCACCTTTTGTCCGTGTGTGTGTGTGTATATGGGTCCGTATGTGTGTGTCCCCCCTCCCCGCTAATAAAATCTAAACGGCTGAAGCGATTGCAATGAAACTCAGGAAGGTCATAATACTATATTGGCCGACCCCGGCCATGCCCTTCAAATTTAATTACGTCTCACCAATCTAACATGGCGGCTGTGCGAAATATTACACCAGCATTATATATCTCCGAATCAATTCCTAATATCACCCCGAAATGTTCAAGACTGATAGAGGGCATTACTAAAAGTTCATCTATGTGACAATTTACTTCAAAGCGAACATGGCGGCCAAGCGAATTTGAAACATTTAATTAAGCATTTCTCGCGATTCAACCACCTGAACGCCGTGAAACTTGGTACAGCAAATGTTTATACAAATTGTAATGCATTGACATCTGATTTAATTCAATTGTTTACATAACCTCAATATGGTAGCTGTACGAAATTTTAAAATTAAGTTTTTATTTCTTGTGTCCTGAACATGCGATCGAAATCAACGTTTGAATAATGAGTCTACGCAATAATCCTCATCTAATAGTACATAACACGCTTGCCACGGTGGGTGAGTGGGTATCGTGTCAGATCACTAACCCCAAATTTGCAGGTTCACTCGTGGCTGTGGTATGTGATTTTTGAAAGGCGAGAAGAATGACGGCACGCATGTCATACGATGTTGGCATGTTAAAGAAGAACGCATTTGAATTCAGTAGGTCGTGTTCATAATGGCAAAATTAATCTTTGGATTTTCCACCAACACAATGTTCCTCATTTCTCTACCAGAAAGCGCTATAAAGGCAAGGAGTTTAGATATCTAAGCTCCTTGAATTTCATAGTGATTCAAGGAACTACGAAATTCGACATGCAAGCTGCCCTCTGGGTGTCAAAAAACAAAGGTTGCACCCGGCACCTGAGGCCGTACGATATTATTATTATAGTACATAACACTATGGCCTACATAAATTAAAATCCAACATGGCGACCATCTGGAATATTTAATTTGTACTGTGCCCTTTTAGCAAGAAATATGCAAATCACAGTATGCCAGCATTGCTCAATTCGGGATTTTTCGGGGCTGCGGTAAGTTCTCCCACTCTGTGACTTACATATTTTGGATTAAATAGAGGATACACTTGCAAAAATAACAACAAAATCAACTCCTATTTTAACACATTTAATTAATAAAAATTTTGGCGCTACAAACAATAAAACAAATAAACTACTGACCAATATCATTCTACTTGTCCAAAGTGAACAAGGAATAGCATAAAAATAAAACAAATATTCTCTTTAAACACATGGTTTTCTCTAAAACCAACAATTCACGATTATTTTCACTTCCATAAAGTACTTATCTTAAAGTTCCATGTAACTACGAGCTCCTTTGGCTCGATACATTTCCATAATAATGGTGTCATATTTTTGTACACCTCAAGAACTATTTTTATCTTTTCTTATCATCAAAACAAATATATAATTACATTTAAAATTACATGTTAATTATTCACTTCAATATTTGGGCATTTCACATATTCTCAGTATTTACTACCTCTCTAAAGTTTTGCAAATTCACTACGGTGATCGGGAAACTACTTGTGTACTCCAGAGTCATAAAGATTACTTGACAAAGTCAAAAACTATGATTACTCCCGAAATCTAGTTATCTTCACAAAACTCGTGGATTCCTTATTTTTCATACAATATTACAATAGGGATTTTTATTTAATTCATTTGTCTTATAAGACTATTATCACATAAGAAAACTACGATCTGAACTGGCAAGCGATAATATCAATCTACAAGGACCTCGGTTCAACGCCCGGGTCATTAACAACTTTAAACACTCACGGTGTATTTAACACTTCTTACAAGACGATCTTTACCCACCCTCGTACTATGAGGGTCCGGCCATTATACTCGAGCGTGATTTATGACAGGGAGAACGGCTCCCTGCCTAGCCTACGGTTGGAGCTCTCTTCAATGCTTTTAAAACAAACCTTCATTTTTATTTTCAGTTCTTTGGGGAAACATGGCATTCTACTCATCGTTTTACTTTCAACAATATTATTGGCTCATAAACCACTCTCGTAATCTTGGCATTTATTAATTATGAAGGGTCCTCGTTGATTGGGGAAGAGTAATACACATTCGACGACGAATAATAAGGGGCGTTAACAACAAGAGGATTCTAGGTTCGAATCTCTTAACATGCCTCGGGAACCATTTCCACATTGGAGGACTTATACAAGACGCGATTTAGGGTCTAGCCGTAGCTTACAGGACCTACGCTCAATAATACCATACATTTGCTCCCTTTTATAATATAACACACACATGGCCTCGTGATCTACGTCACAATTAGAGGACTTACAACATATCTCAATTCAATACAATCAACTACCCCTCATAAGTAATTTACCAAGTACATTTAAATTCTACGCATTCCTAGCGTGACTTTTTCTTTAATTGCGTTCCATTACCCTACACATTACTTTACGGCCTAATGTCTTCCAAAGAACTGATAAATTTCATAGTAACAATTGATACATATCTCAATTCTTATATTAATCTTTTCCGTTGACAATAAATCGCTCCATTTTTAAGAACATGCATTCACATCATGTCTTATACATTTGTTAAGGCTCCAACGCTCTATATTTTTATATCATTCAATTTAATCTTTATTTAGATTTCTTTACCTTGTTATTCACATCATATCTTCATTCCTTACAAAAGCTCAAAAGCTATTTCTTTCATATAATTCAAATTTACCTTTATGTAAATATCTTTGTTATAATTATTATTATTACGCTTGCTTTTATAACATTCATTAAATACACTGACATTTTATTCCATGCATTTCCTCTACAGGATTTATTATTTCACATAATTATTTATTATTTCTTACAACTTTATTTTTGTTCAGATCGAGTTCTTATTTAGTTATTATTTATTTAACAACATCCCTTTTATTCAAAACTCCGGTGGAATTGTACACAAAAAATTTTCCCGACACCAAAACATAATGAAAATCTTTACTCACATGTCTAAGGTCGTTTTCTGACCTTTATTATCGTTCGATGCGACATTTTGGCCCACCTTCTTGACTTACTCCATATGTTACAAACTCATCTCATGTACAAAAATTTCTTGACACATATTCAATACAT
This sequence comes from Meconema thalassinum, assembly GCA_946902985.2. Taxonomy (NCBI): domain Eukaryota; kingdom Metazoa; phylum Arthropoda; class Insecta; order Orthoptera; family Tettigoniidae; genus Meconema; species Meconema thalassinum. The sequence continues at coordinate 154,009,878 of OX336390.1, read as the reverse complement.
TTAACACTGACAACATTTTTGATACACGGGTGTATCCGTTTAGAACACACATTAAACACTAAAAAATATTACTCTGGTACATATTATAACACATATCACTTTGCATAAAACGCTTTCACTTTACCTAAAACACTTAAAATGATCCTCTTATTATTTTCTTACAATATTTACACTTCACTTCTATCACACGGGCGTATCTCAACGATTTTGACGATTTCTGTCGGCTGTTGACGATCCCTGATGCGAATCCTATCGACCTGCATTGGACGTGTGATTTTACTCGTTCAAAGTTTCTCTCTCCTACAATGGAAACTACTGGTTTCAGTCTCTCAAACCCGCTTCTATTGTCTATTACTCGGCTTCACTTTATCTGCATTAACTAGGCGATAAATGTCTTTACTTTGCCGTCACCTCTATTTATATATGGTGGTCTATCGCTCCCTATAGTTTCTATATCTTGGCCTCCTTTCGAGGACCGTACACTGTCTATCGTACCCTATAGTTTCTATATCTTGGCCTCCCTTCGAGGACCGTATACTGTCTATCATATATATATTTGACGTTTCCTCACTAGAGTACGTTTTCCCTCTGGTTTCGAACCTAAGTTCCTAAGTTCCTTTTGCTAGAACTTCTATCTTTCGCGATCGTAATTACTGTTTATTCTTGTCCTTTACAAGACTTAGTGTCCTTAACAATGTCTTTACTGGACATAACGCCGTTTTATTTGTTGGAGTTCTTATAACTTCGTAACTGTATCGAACTAGTGTTCTTCTGGAACTCGAAGTTCCCTACTGATCGCTGTATCTTACTTTGGCGATATTGCTTTAAAGTCCGTATATTTAGTGTTCTTTATAATTTAGGACTCTTCAAAGTCTCGAACTGCTAACCATCAGCGTAGCGTACTCATATCGTAACTGGTCTACACTCGGTGAACTTGTAGCATAGCCTCCCACAGGAGTCTCTTGTCGAACTGTGTTTATGAATTAACTACTTGAAATTGCAGCGCGAATGGCCTACATCAAGACGTGCTATGACGAACTGTGATCAAAGTAACCTCCCTCAGGTTCTGGATCGAAGTCTGATACAGCGTCACGTCCCCTGGACGGACTAGTAACTGCCTGTACGATGTGTGATGTAGCACAGTAACGTGCCTTCCGGCCGTTTGAAACTGCATGTACGATGCGATGCAGCACTTCCGCTCACGGAATGCTTGTAGACTGCATGATTGGCTTGGTGAGGCCAGGAGTTTTATACCTTTTAGTTAAAAAAAGATAAAATCCTAGTCCTTTTCGTGACCAACTTTTGAACTAATTGTCGCACAATTATAAAAATTATATCTCCAGAAAGCTCGTCTTCCAAACGTAAAATAATCTTCCTGTGCATGGAATTCGATCGTGCATTTCCGAGATATTAATTAATTCTTCGTCCTCAACTGTGTGGGTGGTGCTGTTCATTTTTAATTCTCCCACTCCTTGGGTCCCGGTGAATTCCCAATGACGTATGCTGCATTTGCACTTTTCTCCTGGACTATTATTAAAGGGTTTTTCTTTACACAAAAATCTTTAATCCGAAATGATTCACCGTACTGTGATTATTTACTTATTTTTATACTCGTAAACGGGTTAAATTTAATTATTCTTGTTCTGACTCAGCAGCGAGGTTGCCATTTTCCTGCAACGTAAGAGCAATTTCCGAGTCAAGCTTCTTCGTCTTACAGTCCAAACTTTCCACTCGTTCTAATAATATCCATGACTGGCTCCTTATAAATGTCAAGAGACATGAGCTCATCTTATGAACACCTGGCCCTAGCGTTTGCACAATGTTAGGCTAGAATCCTGGCTTGAAATCTCTCTCCGTTCCCTTAGAGACTGTATGATTCTTTCATTCCTTTCTCAAAATACATGGATTCGACTCCCTTTGAGGCCATGGTACATGGGTTCAGTACTCAATATCTATTAATCTATGACAGCTGAAATTTTGTATGCTGATAGAAGCTATAAACATAAGTTCACCTGTTAGACTTTGAATAACCTGGTGAACACAAATGCAACATGGCGGTGACACGAAATTTAAATATTTAAATGGACGTTTCTCGCGATTTAAAAATCCGATCGCAAAGAAACTTGGTACGGCATATGCTTACACACATTTTATTCCACTGGCATCTAATTTATTTCAATTGTGTTTATGACCACAAGATCGCAGCTGTGCGAAATTTTAAAATCCGGTGCGATTGAAGTTTAAATAATGCACCTACATAATAATCTTCATGTAGACTAATAGTACGTAACTCGATGGCCTACATGTACAAAATTCCAACAGGGCGACTATCCGAAATATTTAGGCGGCTCTCAATATCTACGAATCTATTTCAACAATCAAACTGAAATTTTGAATGTTGATAGAGGCAATTAACATACTGAAAGAAGGTTATATGAGAATAGGCTATTTAGATCTTCACGGATCAACTTGTTGAGTACCTATTGGTATTTCATTCAGATTATTAGTATTCATTCATTCATTTCGTATAGGCCATCTATGGACCGCGTCATTCCAACTGTCTTCTACTGGCTTTGATGTTTGCCCAGTACGCCCGCATTCGTTCTCGGTGGACTTCCTTCCGTTGCTGGGTCCAAATCTTTCCTGCTTTCAGCTTCGGTTTTTCTTGGAAACCTTTGCAAGCTTGAAGTTTCCTTTTGAGTGGGGCGCGCTCCTGAATGTCTGTTGGTGATATCCCCACTTCTTTCAGATCTTTATCCAGTTCAATGAACCAGGCCCATTTTGTATTCCTCTCCTGAAAGTAAGTTGGTCAGTCTCGCTGGGCTCATTCGTTTCACATGTCCAAAAAATGTTATCCTTCTCTTCCGGATGACGTCACTTATCTTCTCCACATGAGTATGTAGTTCATGATTATGCCGTCTTCTGTATTCCCCGTTGTCTTTGATGGGACCCAATATCTTTCTCAAAATGTTCCTTTCTTTGGCCTCCAGTTTTTCGACCAAGCATTTTTTGTTCATCGTGAGGCATTCAGAAGCATACAAGACCTCTGGACGGATGACACTGCAGTAATGTTTTAGTTTTGCGTTGAAGGATATTGATCTTTTCTTATAGATGTCCTTAGTTAAATGGTAGGCCATTTCAATTTTGCTCATGCATGATGTAAATGCTTCTTTCTCTGATACATTAGGTGTTATAATTTCTCCCAGGTACTTAAACTTTGCAACTCGCTTAATTTTTCCTTCTTCCACAGCAAGGTGTTTGGGCGCCGGTACGATATTTGTTATGAACACAGTCTTCTCAAAGGAGATCTGGAGTCCTGCCTTCGCTGCTTGTGCACTAAGCTGAATAATCTGTTCCGTGGCTGTCTCTAATGAATCAGAAATGATTGCAAGATCATTGGCAAAGGCTAGACAGTCAATTGTGATGTTCCGGCTTCTGTAATCCAGTCTGACTCCGCTTGCAACTCCTTGTTTATTGAGTTCTTTATGCCACTCATAGATAACCTTCTCGAGGACACAGTTGAAGAGTATTGGTGAGAGACCTCCTCCTTGTCTTACTCCTGTCTTGTTTACAAAGGTGTCTGATATTTCGCCCCTAAACTTCACCTTCGAGGTGGTGTTGGTCCGCGATTGTTGGATGATCGCTCTGGTTTTGTTGTCCAGGCCAAATTCTTTTAGGATTCGGATCAGGGTGTTGCGATCAATAGAATCATAGGCCTTCTTAAAGTCTACGAAGGTCACCACACATTTCTTATTCCTGATCTTCAAATAGGAGAGGGTATATTTGAGGTTTATAATCTGTTCGACGCATGATCGCCCTTTCCGGAAACCGGCTTGATATTCTCCCAGTTGTGGATCTAGTTGTTTCTCTGCTCTGGTAAAAACAGTTTTCGAGAGAATCTTATAGGTTATCAGAAGGAGGGAAATGCCACGGTAGTTATTTACGTCTGTTTTATCTCCTTTCTTATGAAGGGGGTGAATCAAGGCAGAAGTCCAGCCGTTTGGGAGTCTCTCAGTTTTCCAAATTTCGCAGATAATTTCCAATAGTTTATCTAGCGTCTTGTCACCAGCATATTTCCAAAGTTATTAGTATTGTTATTATTATTATTATTATTATTATTATTATTGATGTGTAACATCTTTCCGCTCGGTTGCTGGATAGTTTTGTGGATGAGATTTTGAAAATTGGGGCGGATGTGAATCGGGCGGAAGTGGATCGAACGGAAGTGGATCGGACGGAAGTGAAGACGCACTGCCAGCTGGATGTACAATTGAAAATGTGTGTATTGGAAACAAGGCAGTGTGTGCTCTGTAGCGCGAGAATGTTATGGCAATACAGTAGGCAGTGCATTTAGCAGGCACTGGTTTGACGAGCACAGTGGCAAATGTTTCACCGACTTTCATTTTTCATTGAGCAGTTTATGAAGCTTCACGTTCAAGGTTGAATATCACATGGGGTAGGACAAAGACGACAAATGACATTTAAGTTAGCGGCATTATTGTCAAGCTGTGGGTGAGTAGTCAAATATTAAATGCATAACAGAATGTTGTTATATGAGTGGAATAAAAGCTGTATTTTCATCATATGTAAGACTAGGTCATTTCATGATTGTAGGAAGCCATGTTTTGATTGTTTACGACGAACTGTATGAGAGCCTTGAGAATAATGAATGTTATAGTTACTGAGGAATGTGCTCACAGTATTTGAGAGTACTGTCGACGTTGTGGGTGTCACTTTGTTATTATGAATTATTAATGTAAAAGGAAGGAAGGAAGCTTGTAGTTTTGCGTGTCCGTTAATCTCACGATCATGATCCACGGTACCTCCCTTTTACGTGGAATGCGAACCACAGGACATGGAATTTCAATTCGAAAATCTCAAATGTATTGACCGGGAATCAAACCCGGTCTACCTTGGTGAGAGACTAACAGCTTGACCGCTGCGCCACAAATGTGACAGTAGCATATCTCCAATTCAATATATACATTCATCATAGTACCAGTATGAAAATGGAATGTAAATTAACATTTTAAGAATGTCCAAGCTGTGTAGTGTACGAGTAGGATAACATGTCAGATTTTACACATCTCATGCGACTAATGTAAGGCTCGTATCTTTTATTATTATTATTTCTTCGATTCGGCCAACTAGGAACCACGTCAGTTCAACTGTCTCTTTTTCCGAGCTCTAACTACCGCCCAGTGTTCCCGCATTCGTCTCCGGTGTTGTTCTTTTCTTTCTTGGGACCACGCCTTCCCTGTCTTCAGCTTCGGCTTTTCCTGGAAACCTTTGTGCGTACGTAGATTTTTCTGAAATGGAACACGCTCCTGGATATCTTTAGGGGAAATTTCCATTTCACGTACATCTTTCTCAACTTCCGTGAACCATGCCCTTTTGGTTTTCTTATCTTGAAAGTATGTCAATATCCGTTTTGATACCTGCCTGGGCTCATTCGTGTCACGTGGTTATTAAAGGCAATCCTTCCTTTTCGAATCCTGTCACTGATCTTCTCTACGTGCTTGTATAATTCATGATTGTGACGCCTTCTGTAGATTTATTATTACATTACAATGTATTGTGTGAACCGACCAAAACTAAGGACCACGCAAATATCATTTCATTTCCTTCTCATAGTCTTTTCTTCCTTTCTCTTCCTCCACACTTCCTTCATTCTTTCAGAGTGTTGCACCATTCTCTCTGCTGTCCATCTTCCTCCCCTGCATTCTCCCTTTTCTCCCACAAGAACCTTTATGTTCGAAAGTATTTCCCTGAATTGCGTTCTGTCTCGACAGTCGTCATCTGTAATGCCTAGCCTCCGGAGTTCTTCCTTCATCTGCTTGGTGTAACCCCCTTGGCTCTTCAGATTACATAATTTATCAATAATTTGTTTATTTATTCTTGTTGGATTCATTCTAACCATATGTCCTTAGAAACGTAAACGTCCTTTCCTAATTGTTGTTTCCAGGTCTTCCACTCTTTCATATATCTCCTTGTTTGATCTTAGTCTGTAGGTTCCCTGTACCACTTTGGGATCGTATATCCTCCTCAATATCCTCTTTTCAATCTGCAGAAGCTTTTCCAGGTTCATCAAATTTGTCGTCTCCACACCATATAAGTAGAGCCCTGCGCGGATAGATGAAACGTTATCCGCATCCGCCCCGCATCCGCACGGCTCTTATCCGCATCCGCCCCGCATCCGCACGACTTTTATCTGCATCCGCCACACATCCACGTGACTTTTATCCACAAGTTTGTTATCCGAATCTACTGGCATTACAATAATATTTTCAATGTGTTGCTTTATACTTTATCTTTTAGACATTTGAGCAGAAAATCGAACCCTTAGGCTATGTACTGTATGGCATGTGCTATGTTTAAATGAATGTTATACAGCCAGAATTGCAACCCTTTCAGTTTGGAGTGTTAATTGTGCTTAATGACATCACTTGAATGGGATTAGCGTAAATCACCATCTTACATTTGTCATGAAAAACGCATAACGGAAAAATATGATATGTCATAAACTTCCGGGTCCTAGTAAGGGGGAGTAGGGGAATTGTGCGCACCATTACCCTACTCTGCTTTTAAAACGTAACTCACGGAATACCGGTTAACTAATCTATTATATTGAAAAACAAATACATGCAAAACCACTGTAAACACTGGCATTTAAAACTACATTTAATTTTAAATAATTGAATCACAACCGTAGGCTCACCTTCTCGTTTGCTCACTACAGAAAATAACATGCAACGTGTAAAGTTTCTTCATCCAAGCCTCACGGCTATCACAAAGCAACTGGCATCATGCTGACTGTCCCTATCTGATAGGTACGATGACAGCTTGAGGGTAGCAGGGAACTGAGTTGCTAGTTGTACTACCAACTCGAAAAACATACGTGTGCACGATTACCCGCTGCGCACAATTACCCAACTTTTCCCATGATATTCAACAAGTTCGGATTGTATTCTAAAAGGTATCCGCAAATTTACTCCATACATTATCCGCAGCTTATCCGCTATCCGCAAAGTCATGCAAAGTATATCCGCATCCGCGCAGGGCTTTACATATAAGATCACTGGTTTTACCACAGCATTGTAGTGTAGTAGTTTGGCATTAAGGGAGAGGTTCTTTTTGTTGTATATATTTTTAGTGGAGAAGTTGAGTTTTTCTAGTTTATTATTATTATTACCTTTCACCTTGAATGAACTAGAATCTGCCATCTCCACGTTGAAATTGAATAAAGCTGCTGGCATCGATGACATCAGAGTAGAACAGATCAAAAAGTTCGGCCAGACCACCCTACAATGGCTGCTTACGATGATTAATGAGTGTGTATCTAAGCTTTATATCCCCAGGCTCTGGAGGAAAGCCCGAGTGGTTGCACTGCTTAAGCCTGGTAAGGAGCCAAACGATCCTAAAAACTTTCGCCCAATATCCTTATTATGTCACTGTTTCAAGATCTTCGAGCGCCTTATCCTCAACCGAATTAGCGGCATCCTTGAAGATAAGTTCATTCCCCAACAAGCTGGGTTTCGATCTGGAAAGTCATGTTGCAGTCAGATACTGAACCTCACTCAACACATCGAGGATGGGTATGAACAAGGTGAGATAACTGGAGTTGCCTTTGTCGATCTAACAGCTGCTTACGACACTATCAACCACAGAAAGTTGCTGAGGAAAGTGTACCAGACCTCCAACGACTACCAACTAACATCCCTTATTGGCACTCTCCTGCAGAATAGAAGGTTCCAAGTCTTTCTCCATGGTAAAAAGAGCAGATGGCGCATACAAAAGAACGGCTTACCTCAAGGCAGTGTACTCGCTCCTGTGCTATTTAATATTTACACTAACGATCAGCCCATACCAGAACATTCTAGGCTCTTCATCTATGCTGATGATACTGCAGTGGCTGCCCAAGGAAAAACATTTGAAGAGGTGGAGGGAAAGTTGACTTCTGCACTAGATACCCTTGGATCTTACTATGAAGCCAATCATCTTAAGCCAAATCCCAACAAGACTCAAGTATGTGCATTTCACTTAAGGAATAGAGAAGCTCGGCGGGAACTGGATGTTACATGGCAAGGCAAACAACTCCAACATTGTCCAACACCCGTGTATCTAGGTGTTACTCTTGACCGAACACTGTCCTTCAAGAAACATTGCCATAAGACCAGGCTGAAAGTTAGTTCACGGAACAATATTTTGAGGAAGCTCACAGCCACCACCTGGGGGGCAAGTCCTCACGTCCTAAGAACTTCTGCTCTTGCTTTGTGCATGTCTGCTGCAGAGTACGCTTCACCTGTGTGGAGTGCATCCAGTCACACCATGCAGATTGACATTGCCATCAACGAGACCATACGAATCTTGTCGGGATGTATGAAGCCTACTCCAGTCGACAAACTTTACCCGATTGTTGGGATAGCTCCCCCAACTATCAGAAGGGCTGTTGCTGCTGATGCAGAGAGGGCGAAGCAGATTAATGATCCCCGTCATCCACTGCATAATCATCAGGCTGTTGTCCGTCGACTGAAATCAAGAAAGAGTTTCATCGCCAGGACTCAACCACTGGAGGGAACATCGGAATCTAACCGCATCTCCAGGTGGAAGAGCAAGCTGCCGCCGGATATCCCTGTTAAGGAAGAGCTAGCCCCAGGAAATGACCTGCCTTACCCTGTTTGGAAATCACTTAATCGTCTCAGGGTGGGCGTCCCTCGTTGCAAGACCAACATGCAGAAATGGGGTATCCTTCCAGCTGATGGAGACACGTCCTGCGAGTGTGGAGCAACACAAGACCCAGCCCACCTGCTCATTTGTCCACTACTAGAACAACCCTGCACTACCCAGGACCTGATCGAGGCAAACAACAAGGCCATCGGAGTTGCTACATTCTGGAAATGATCGGACACGGAAATGAATGAATTACTATTATTATTATTATTATTATTATTATTATTATTTTATACGATTTAATGGTGATCGGGTATTTGGTATGGCATGTGCGTGGTGCTCGCAGTCTCTGAAAGGTAGAGTAAGCCTGATGTAAAGGCTGTGAAGAGATAATCCTGCCAGACACCGTACAGGCAGCTAATTGTCACCCAAAGGCGAAGTGTTCTGCCCTAATGCTGATGCACAACACGACTACTAATTGCCAATATCACAGCCATCCAGGACTTCATCAAGCTGTCATCAGCGGGTTATCGGATTCCCACCGGACATATGGAGCGGGCGGGCGCTTCGCACATTTCCTGCAACATAAGCGGCACATAGCTTAGTACAATATTACATGACCAAAACATGTTGGCTATATAGTGCTCGTAATCTTACTCGAATTTACTGCTGTGAAACACTTTTGAAAGTGATAGAGCAGCTTTTGTAATGAGGCTAGCATTCTTCGGAGGTCCGGGATTGAGTCCCGTCTCTGCCAAGAAATGTAATTCTGGTCTGAGGCCTGGAACGGGGTAAACTCAGCCTCGTGAAGCAAAACTGAGAAGAGGTGGGTTCCATCTATCTATCGTATGGCTTTTAGTGCCGGGAGTGTCCGAGGACATGTTCGGCTCGCCTGAGTCTATAGCTGCTTCCAGCGGTCACCCTTAGGGTGAGCTACAAGTTCCGGTCAATTTCAAGTAGTTCCAGCTTTCACTACCAGATATCAATGATACCTAGAGGTGAACTTTGGAACTTTGATAGAGCGTGCCGATGAAATCTAACCTAACAATTTACTTCACAAAAGTTTAGTCTGTGGAAGGATCTTTTACATGCCATAAATCTATGACATAGGACCGCCGGCTTTACTTCCCCTCCGAAGGTGGGTTTCATTCTTACCTCATGCATTCTGGAGGTGGTTTTCCGTGCTTTTACTTCTTTACTGCAGGTAAATGCTGGGATGGTACCTAACTTAAGTCCATGGCCGCTTTTTATTCGATTTTAAGTACACACGCTACTACAGACATGACAATGGTCCAGGTTATCAGAGAACGCCAACACACACCCAAACCATGGGGATACATGATCACGATGTCGCAAAGCCCATTAAAGAATCAGCAACACCATAATAAGGCACAGTATGCACTTGAAATATTTGAGCCTACAGCACATGAAACTATTGTTCACCAGAAAGGTTTGCTCAAAAGTTATTTTAATGGTATTTTCCAGTATCTACACAAAAAGGCGATAGCTGTAGACAGATGCCGCTTGTCTAAGTAACGTTAGGAGGGGAGGGGGTACAATGGATGTTATACATAGGGCCTATTAGTTTACATTATTTCAAAAGATAAATTGTGACTCTATACAGGCTCTGTCTTTCATATAAAATAAGAGCGCCAAGCGGCGGCTTTGATAACCGCAGCTGCAGTCACCTTGGCCGAGCTTGTGGCGTGCCAAGGCCCCCTGCTTTAAGCGTGTGTACAATCCTATATGATGCAGCGGCCTTGCTAGCGTGTGTACAATGCTGAAATCTTACTTTAGTTAGTTAGTTAGTTATTTTTTATGAAACCGTAACCCCTATTTGTGCTAATTTTGTTATTGATTTATTCGAGGACCGTTCAAGATTCTCGCCAATGTCATCTAGCACATCCTCTGTTAAAACTGTTCGTGTGCGGGCATGTTTTTCATTGAGCACCGAACCAGTAGTGTCAAACTTACTTACAATTACGTGAACCGGGTGAGTTAGCCGTGATCGTTACGGCATGACTAATGGCAGTCGCTCACATCCGGGAGGCGAGGAGGTTCGAATCCCCCCGCCGGCAACCTTGAAGATGGTCTTCTGTGGTTTCCCATCTTCCTTCCAGGCAAATGCCGGGGTTGGTCCTTAACTATAGGCCACAGCCGCTACCTTCCAACTCCTCACCCTTCCCTTCCAACTTTCCTCCCCAACGGTACTTGTAGCTCACCCATTGGGTGTCCGTCTCGAAGCAGCTACAAAACTGGCGAGCCGAACATGTCCTCGGACACTCCCGGCACTAAAAGCCATACGCTAAAAAAAAATATAAAAAAATAATAAAAAAAAAACAATTACTTGAACCTGTGCTAGTGAAGATGGCACTTCATCAGGAAATCGATGAACAAATGCATCACGTACCTGCCGAGCCGACTTGTACTTAAAATAAGTTTTATATAAAACAAGAAGTTCCGTTAAGAACTATACAGCCTACTTTTCATGCCAATGATTATTCTACAGAATATGAACCTATCTAGAATAATGACGAAATTAAGTTGGTAATATCGAAATATCTAATTAGTTCAAAATATACCTGGTATAATGTAGCCTAATAGAGCACTACAGTTGGCAGCCCTGGTGACTGAATATATTCTTAGTTCCATCTCTTAAGGTACAGAATACAAAATTTGGTTGAAGTCCAATGGACGTTACTTGCAGTTAGACACTGGATCTATCAGCACGCGTAAAAGCATGTTGCCAACAATACCATGCGTGTGCTGGTCAGAAATAATCTGAAATATTATGATATCTTGTTGTGCCAATTTTGGATGAAATCCATTTGTTAGTATAGAAGTTACATGTATTTTAAAATTGGACATATCAGCAGGCATAGAATCATGTTGTCAGCACTGCCTTGTATTAATTACTCCAAATTAATCTAGAATGTCAGGTGCTATACGTGTGCAAAGTATAGAGCTGTTGGCTTGCATACTTTCTGATATATTGATATTAGGGTAAAAAATATAGACAGCATTTATTAACAGTTGGCAGCCCAGATTGCACTGACGAATACTTATAGTCATATCTGATATGTTACACATAGCACATGCGAAATTTGGATGAAATCCTACTGATAGTATAGAAGTTACATGTATTTAAAAATTGGCCCTATCAGCAGGCTTAGAATCATGTTGGTAGAACTGAAGTATATAAGTTACTCCAAAATTAATCAAAAATGCAGGTACTATACGTGTGCATAGTTTAAAGCTGTCGGCTTGCACACATTCTGATATATTGGTATTTGGATAAAAAAAATAGAGAGAGCAATTATTAACAGTTGGCAGCCCTGGTGGCTCTTAAGAATACGCTCAGTCATATCTGTTTATGTACAGATATTACATACAAAATTTGGTTGAAATCCAGTTGGTAGTGTAGAAGTTATATGCATTTAAACATTGGACCAATCAGAAGGCTTAAAATTATTTTGGCAACACTGTCATGGATGGCCTCCTGGAAATTAAACTGAAATAGTATTATCTACATGTGTGCCAATTTTGGAATAGCTCCTATGCATACCTTGCAGGATATCCAACATGGAGCTCAAATTACTAGTGCGTTTTTTCAGCAGTTGGTAGCACTGACATCATTTTCAAATATGGACGTGAGCTATTCCGGTGCACATCTTTACTCATACTAAATTTGGTTTTGATTGCTGCAGCCGTTTAGGAGTTGATAGGGGGGGGACACACACACAGCCAGACAGACAGAAGGACAGACAGACAGACAGACAGACAGACAGACACACACACATTTGCCCGATCTCATAAGACTACTTTTTCCTCATTTTTGCAAAATGTGAAAAGTAGGCTAAAAAAAACGATGTTGCAATGATAACTGTCTCACCATCTTAGCACTTGAGGTTTAGACTGGCGACTGAGCACCTGCACGCTTATTGCAAGGTCAAGTTTGGTAATGTCAATCTGTTATTTTTATACAGCCCATCGGAGCTTAAAAAAAAAAAAAAAAAAAAAAACAGCCCTCGTAAGTACTATGCGCGCGCTTCCAATACTACAGCAGGGTCCGTGGCGCGCCACAAGCTCTGGCAAGGTGACCGCAGCTGTGGTTAACAAAGCCGCCGCTTGGCGCTCTTATTTTATATGAAAGACCCTGTATATGAATAGAATTCGGGGTTCGGCAAAAAAACACGTCATGCAGTTATGTTGTTTGAATCTTCAGTCTTTGTGTAGAGCTTTGGAGGCATTACCAGTGTTGACTTATTGACAATTGATTAAGTGTTGACCGACTGAAAAAACTTGTAATATCAATCTACAGTCTTTTGACTGTTTAGACGCGGCCCTCCATAGCTCCCTGTCCTGATATATTCGTTTCATCATATTCTAACTTTGGTCCTCTACAGTTCCTGTCCTCGACCCTTCCTTCCATAACTAAATTCGCTATTATAGGATGCCTTACAGTAGTATGTGACCTGGCAACCTACGTATCTTTTCTCTTCAATAGAAGCCGTCAGAAACATCTCTCCTCTCCCGCTAGTCTTAATACATCTTCATTTGTTACTCTATCTATACATCAGGTCTTCATCATTCTACTGTAACACCACATTTCCAATGCTTCTATTTTCCTCTTTCCTGCTGCGCCAAAACTCCAAGTTTCCCTTCCATAGATTGCCACACTCAGGACAAAGAGACCTGGGTCCCAAGAATTTGCTCCTTCTCTACACATTCACAGTGCGGAGCATCCGTTTCCATGGCTGAGAGGTCCCGCGTTAGAATATGAAAATTGATTATTGATTATTGAGATAGTAAGTTACTAGTTTCTACCACATTGTGGTCTTATTCAAGTAATAAGTAATTACAATATCACACTAATGTAAATTGCGAGTATTTGATAATCCAATAGTCTTAAATATTGTAAGAGCGATAATGTTCTAAATAAAACTAATAACAGCTATTAAATTAGGATATAATACTTTCTAGTAACAGGGATAAGTGTAAGCAAAAAGTTATTAATGCTATGAAACCCAATAAAAATAATAGATTTGTTACAATAAGCCATATTGGTGGTTATTGAAGGAACTATAAATCTGTGTTAAATATAATATGAAATTAAAAGTTGAGAAATATTCACAGGCACAACTAAATGTTGAGAAACTTTATTTTAATATTATATTTAGCACTGCTTTATAGATCCATCTTTAGTCATCAAATTGGTTTATTGAAACAAATCTCTTGTTTTATTAATAGTTTTCCTAGCAATTACTTAGAGCATTACCCCTCTCTTAGAATGTGTAAGGCTATGGGATTAACAAATGCTCGCAACTTACAATACATTAGTATGGTATTGTGATTACTTATAAGCACCAATCTGAAGAAGACCACAATGTGGTCGAATATAGTACTGCCTGAATAATCTGTATTACAAATTTTAAGTCGGCCAACAAAATGTCATCCCAACTCCTGGGTTGGGCTAAAATAACTTTAAAAAATACATGTGATTAAAACATATTTGGTTTGGACTACGGAAGGGATTTTTCAGGTTATTTTTCACATGTCCCAGTGAATGGGATTACGTTGTGTTGACCGACTTTTTTTTTAATTATCGTATCAGAAACATACATTTTAAACATATAACACAGTTATTATATTATCTTTGCCCAAAACTTGGCCACTTCCAGTGCACTCTGTGCTCCCCAACGAAGAACTTCTTCCGTGCAGGATGCTGGGCACAGTCGACACCCAGTCATATGATGAACAGTCTGGCTTCTCCACAATCACATTGAATATCATCCTGGTCAATGTAACCCCATCTTGCCATATTAACCCTTGATCTGCCTACTCTATAGCGCAGTCTATTCACGGACTTCCAAGTCGTCCATTCCTTGTTATAGCCAGGAGGTAGAGTTTCAGAAACATTCTACCAACCAGGGGGAAGGTTGATCGTAGCCCTCCACATTTGCAACGTAGCTTTTTCAGCAGTGGTTCAAAGTTCCTTTGATGTTCTAAGGAAACTCTTCCTCGACTTAAGTCGTTGTGGCTGCGGTTCGTGTCCATATAGGGAATGAGTTCTTTCATGCTCCACTGTCTTTCGTTCCTTGTTCGCAGCTATTTCTCTTCGAACAGGGGGTGGTGCTATTCTTGCGAGGAGATAAAGCCATTCGACTGGAGTTGATTTCAAGCAACCTGTTATAATTCTGCAGGTATCGTTGAGAGCTACATCCACCTCTTTGGCATGCGTTGAATTATACCAAACAGGAGAAGCATACTCTGCTGCAGAATAGCATAGTGCCATTGCAGAAGTTCGGATCTTTTCAGGTTGACTACCCCACTGTGATCCAGCCAGTTTGCGTAGGAGATTTATCCTGGATGAAACTTTCGACTTGGAGTTCATGCAGTGCTTCTTGAAAGTAAGAGATCTGTCAAGTGTCACTCCTAGATATTTTGGAGTCTCACAGCGTTCCAGTTCGACCCCTGACCATATGATCTTCAACTTGCGAGTAGCTTCCCTATTTCTCAAATGAAAAGCACACACTTGTGTCTTTGAGGGGTTTGGCTTTAGCTGATTTGTGTTGTAGAATCTGGAATGATCTTTAAGGGCATTCGTGAGGGTGTTCTCCACTGATTCAAAATCTGCGCTCTGAGTGGCTAGAGCAAGGTCATCAGCATACAGGAAACTTCTGCTGTTCGGAGCTATAGGTTGGTCGTTTGTGTATATATTGAAGAGGATTGGAGTCAGTCCACTTCCTTGCGGGAGGCCATTTTTCTGTAGTCTCCATCGACTACGCTGTCCTTGAAAGTCGACGAAGAACCTGCGATTTTGCAAATGAGTGGCGATGAGCCTGGTTAGGCTAAAATCCTTGGTGAGGTTGTAGACCTTGACTAGTAGTAGTTGATGGTTGACAGTATCATACGCTGCTGATAAGTCGACAAATACCACTCCTGTCACCTTACGAGCTTCAAACCCATCTTCTATAAACTGTGTGTGATTTAGCAGTTGTCCAGTACAGCTTTAACCAGGGTGAAATCCAGATTGCTGAGGTATAATTAAGGGGTCAATTACAGGTGATAGGCGATTTAAAATCAATCTTTCCAGCAGTTTGTAGAGGTGACATAGTAGTGCAACTGGTCTAAAATTCTTTGGATTATTTCCTTCTTTGCCAGGTTTCAGCAAAGCGATCACTCGGCTCTTCCTCCATATCTTTGGAATTTGGCTTTTGCTCACACAGTTGTTGAAAGGTTGGAGAATCCATTTCTTTGTTGTCAAGCCAAAGTGTTTAATTTGCTCGGTCCGT
Organism: Meconema thalassinum; assembly: GCA_946902985.2. Taxonomy (NCBI): domain Eukaryota; kingdom Metazoa; phylum Arthropoda; class Insecta; order Orthoptera; family Tettigoniidae; genus Meconema; species Meconema thalassinum. The sequence goes on along the minus strand of OX336390.1, from coordinate 153,993,913 downwards.
ATATCATCCAAGCCAGCTGATTTTCCATTTTTGCTCTGTTTGATAACCTTCTCTAATTCTTCCATGCTGAATGATGATGTGAGATCAATACTCTCCTCTTGCTCTTCTCTTTTCATTTTCGGTTTTTTGAATATTTTTTTGATTTGTGGGTTGCCTTCCCGTGCAGCAGTAACTGATGTGCCATTTTATTGGCAGTGATATTATGATGTGCAGTGGTCTTAGTTGGGTCATTGCTTAGACGTCTCAGAAGTCTCCATGCTTTATGACTGTCTTTTTTCAGATCAAAGTTTTCAATAGTTTTTATCCCCTGATATCTTTTTGTCTCCCTTATAGAAGAAATGAGCTTGTTTCCTGCAACCACAGTTGCTTCACTGAAAGAATTATCTTCAAATAAGTTGCTATATTCTACTAGTAGGATGGCTTGATCTGATGTAAGCCCGGGAATATAAGATGTTCGACAGCCACGGGGGATAGACATCCTTGAACATCTCTTTACAGCCATGGTAAAGGTGTCATAACATTCGGGTACTGGTTCTATGGAAGATACTTCGGTGTCCAGCAATTCTGTAAACCTTGACCAGTCAGCCTTCTTCAAGTTGAATCTTCTCCGAAAAGATAACTTCTGTGGTCTTATAGCAGCGAGTAATTGGCACATTATTGGTGAGTGCTGTGAGTTTGGTATTGGGGAACGGATTTTACACACTGTTGACTAATACTGATGGTGCCAAATATGAGGTCAGGTTTGTAAGCCCGCCTCCACCTGCCGCTGTTAAAGGATCCAGGTAGTTTTGCATCATGGATTAAAGTCAGATGATTTATTTCTGCCCATTCTTGCGCTGCTGTCCCATTCTCATCTTCGTGATCGTAACCCCAAACAGTACTATGGCTGTTGAAATCGCCGATCACAATCTGTACATGTTTATTTTCAAAATTGGATGGTTTGTTAATAATGAATTCAGCACCAGGTGGTTTATAAAAGGATGAGATGGTACAATTAGTTGTTTCTAGGGTGAGGATTTCATTGTTGTTTTCTTCTGTAAATGCTGTAGATACAATTTGGATATCAGGAAGAACAAAGATAGCACTTCCATATTCATCATGTGGTCTTTCAAAGGTGAGACGCATTCCGTGTATTTTTGGTCTGCACATCTCACACCGTCTATGTGTCTCTTGTATGCACAGTATATGGCACTGGGGATGAGTGCATAGTTCTTGTAGCAGTCCTTCTTTGGCAGATGTTATGCCTTCTATGTTAATAGAGATAAACGTTAACTGTGGCCCTAAATAGGGCTCGAAAATGGATGTGTCTGGTTTAAAAGGATCAGCCGCCAGTGATTCAGTAGTTGACTGACGTTGCCCAGGATACGCCCGATTGTGTATCATTTTCTTTGAATCACAATCTTCGGGGAGGCTCCTTTCGTGTATCCCGTTGACCGACTGAAATGCATTAATACCAATTAGAAATAAAAGAACACTTAAAATGGCTTCAAAGCTATCTAAATCTGAATAATATACATTATTTTCATTTTCATTGACTACCCTGGAACAAGATATTATCTTCATACTGTACTACTGTATTTGGTATTTGATTGAATTTTCAATAAGGACTCTAGTTAGTTATTGTTGATTTAAGGGACGAAACTACGAGGTCATCTGCCCCTCTTAACACAGATTAAATTATACAAATTTTGAATGGAATTTAAAATTTAGATGTGGACACCTAAATTTGAAATAATTTGAAATAAAATTAATAATTATAATATAACAAAAATTCAGCATTAAAAAAGAATAAGTCTTTGAGTCAATGTACACTGGAAAATTTAGATTACTGACCCTAACCAATGATTAACCTTCGGAGAGCTATTGACGAAACAGTTCATAGCTACGTGCGTCTTTTTAATTCCACATTGCGGCGATGTTATTTGAAAGTCGACTTCCCATTTACTTGGTATTTTTAATCTTTATGGTGATGCGAATTACGCTAATCACTTGTTAAAAGAGTAGGCAATGTTTGACTTATTTTTGACTTCAGTGTGCTGCAATGGCTGACGACAGACCAGGCAGTAGTTCAAGTAGTAGCGAAGCTAAACGTCTACTATACCCAGGAGGGGCATAAGGGATATAATATAGGACCCCTAAAATTCTGATTTGTCACTCCTAGTGAGAGGCCGTGCAGCTAGTCACTACATAATGCAGTCTATACCTACATCAAAGCGACTTCGGTGGCGTTGTTGGTAGCATGCTGAGCTTCTATGCCCAAGGTTCGGGTTCAAACCCGGCCGAAGTCGTTGGATATTTTAAGAGCGTTAAAATCCCTCAGCATGCCTTCCTTCGGAGGGGAAGTAAAGCCGACGATCCCATGTCAAAGATTTATGTAAAAGAACCTTCCACTAACTAAACTTGTGTGAAGCAAAATGCGTAGGTTAGATTTGATTAATGCTCTTAAGTTTCAATGTTCGTCACCAGGCGATGGTTGCGATGGTATCTAGAAGTAGCCAAATTCACAGCTGGGTGTCGTGGATGGTAGCATTTGATAGAGAAAGTAGGAATTACATGAAATTACCGTCTGCAGTCCTTACTTGAATTAAAAACAGATAACACACATTAATACAGTCATCACAATTAACACCGGTTATCAGACAGGTTCTACACACACCCAAAGTACACGGGGCTACATGACCGCGTTGTCGCAGCCCCTTAACTAAGGAACCAACCAACCAACCTATATCCAGATCCACTATCCACAGCGAAATTAATCTATTCGAACGCGCCCCTGAAGGAAACATATTTTGAGAAGGCTCTTTTACAGGCATGATACCCAAATCGTTGGATAACAGTAGAACCAAAAGGAGAAAGGAGAATATGTTGGTTTGTTGGTTCCTCAGTTTAGAAGCTGCGACAACGCGGTCATGTAACCCCGTGTACTTTGGGTGTGTGTAGAATCTGTCTGATAACCGGTGTTAATTGTGATGACTGTATTAGTGTGTGTTATCTGTTTTTTAATTCAAGTAAGGACTGCAGACTTTGAATTTTTTCAAATAGTTCCTACATTTGCCGCCAAACGCCACCGTCAACGACTACTAGTTCAGAACTGAGCTACTGGACGCCACCGCAGTTGGTTCATGGCAACGAAGGAAGGAACCTAAGAGCGTTGTTTACATTCTTAACCTAAATAATTTAGATTCACACAGGTGTAATTAGTGGAAGGTTCATTAACATGCCATCTTGCCACGGTGGGTGAATGGATAGCGTGTCGGTCTACTAACACCAAGATTGCAGGCTCGCCCCTTGTCGTGGTCAGTGATTTTTGAAAGGCGGCAAAAATACGATACGCATGTCATACGATGTTGGCATGTCAAAGAACCCATTTGAATTCAGTAGGCCGAGCTCATAATGGTAAAATTAATCTCGGGAGTTTCCGCCAACACAAAGTTCCTCATTTCTCTACTTACTAGAAAGCGCTATAGTCTTCAAGGAGCTTAGATATCTATTATCTAACCTCCTTGACTTTCATAGTGATTCAAGGAACAACGAAAGTCGACATGCAAGCTACCCTCTGGGTGTCAAATTACAAAGCTTGCACCCGGTAATATTATATATTATTAACATGCCATAAATCTATGACTTGGGACAGCCGGCTTTACTTCCCCTCCGAAGGAAGACATACAGAGGGATTCATAATGCTCTTAAAAATCCGATGACTTCGGCCGGGTTTGAACCCGCGATCAAGAGAATATGTTAAATTGATTTTGGTGCCATAGTAGTGTGGTAGTGGGAAAGCTACGCCACTCCTTTTTGAACCCTCCTCGTATCGGCCCCGAACCTGATATCTCGCTAACCAAACATGGGATTAGAACATACAGGATGTGTCCTAGCATTCGTAGTGACGCCCCCTACTTTCCTATAGCCTCTTTATTTAAATAAAAGACCAAAACTAAAAGGTCATTCGTGAGTAGTGGGGTAGTGTTGGTTTTCTCAAGCCGCACTCGTGCTTGAATATGTATGCATATGTTGGGAAAGGGTTAGGTGGTGGGAAAGGAGTAGGGTCGAGTGAGGGGTCGTTTAGATGGTATTTTTTCCTCTCTATGTGATGGTGAGCGTATTTTTTTAAATGGATGGAATTTGGAAACGCCATTTGGGGTAAACATGTTGTTTTGCCATTTTGGCGATGAGTGTTTTTTTTTTGTATGCCTATGAACTTGAGGGGATTTGTAAGAGAGCGGGCTTTTTAAATGATTATTTATAAATGAGTTATTTTTAAATATTCATTAAGAACCATAAAAACTAATAGGTCATTGGCTTTTTAGTATCTCGCTAAACAATAGTGCGATTTAAACATAGGGGGTGTCGTAGGACTCGTGGTGAACTCTCCTTTTCCAAGGACGGGGTATATTCACCCCAAAATAAAAACTACCCTTACCCGTGGGATGAATAATAATTTATTTTTGTATGCCTATGAACTTGGTGGTTTTGTAAGAGAGCGGGCTTTTTTAAATGATTATTTATAGATGAGTGTTTTTTAAATATTTATGAAATAATCCATAAAAACTAATAGGTCATGGGCTTTTTACTATCTCGGTAACCAATAATCGGATTTAAACCTATGAGGTGTCGTAGGACTCGTGGTGAACTCCCCTTTCCTATGGACGGGATATATTCACCCCAAAATAAAAACTACCCTTACCCGGGGTGTAAATAATATTGTTTGTATGTGCGCACACGGACGGCTTTTGTCAAAAGGACCTAACTACACGTTTGTTAATATTTTCTGAACCCCTGATGGGATTTTGCCTTAGGCAGTATCCTAGCCCTGGGGGGAATGTATGATTGGTTTTTGTCAAAAGGGCCTAACTACACTTTTGTTCATATCTCGCGAACCAACCATGCTAGGGACTTGTATGAGGGGTCCTAGAACTTGGGGCGACGTCCCCCTTTGCGGGGTGAAACTACCCCCCAAAATTGAAAAATCCATATCTTGAAAACGAAGAACCCTAAAATTAGGTGTGATAGCTTAAAAAATAGGTCATGATATATGCCAAGGCTTCATAACGTAACAGAATTGTCGAAAATAACGAATTAATTTTTGTTACGTTACTGGTGCCGTACCCAAAACCAATGGTATATGAATAACGTTTTTAGTGCGGCAACGAAATAAGGGGTTATAATTGACCCTGGTTTGTGCTATTAACGTTATAACCAGCAGAGGAAAAGATTCCGTTATTTTAAAATGCGCTCCCGTTAATAACGTTATAAGTCTAATAACGGTATGACAGCGATTTTGACCCGCTGCGCGCCATCAATAACGTTATTCAGGCAGAGTGATCGATTCGGTTATTTCAAAATGCAAACCTCCTAATAACGTTATAAGCCTAGTAACGGTATACGAGCAATATTTACGAGCTTTGCGCTGTCAATAACGTTATTCATGGCAGGCAAATAATTCCGTTATTTAGAAATGTGAACCCACCAATAACGTTATAAGCTTTGTAACGGTATACGAGCAATATTTACGAGCTTTGCGCTGTCAATAACGTTATTCATGGCATAAAAATAATTCCGTTATTTAGAAATGCGAACCCACCAATAACGTTATAAGTCTAGTAACGGTATACGAGCGAATTTAACCAGCTATACGCTATCAATAACGTTATTCAGGACAGAAAAATAATTCAGTTATTTCGAAATGCGAATCCACCAAGAACGTTATAAGTCTAGTAACGGTATACAGGTGATTTTTACCAGCTATGCGCTATCAGTAACGTTATTCTAGGCGGAGAAATTGATTCCGTTATTTCAGAAGAGATTCTCGTCAATAACGTTATGGAAGTGTCTATTTGGCCGCTACCCGGACAAGCATGGAAGGTGTCCGTGAACTGACCATGCAGGGCCATATGTAATTCCAGGCCAATTATTTATTCAAACATAGGATAATTACTTCTTGAAATATCAATAATAATCAACATAGTGATTTCAATCTGAGCGCGTGCCCCATCAGACAGGGCAAGGCACCTTGCTCGTTTCGATCGCGGTCATACTGTAGCCTACGTTAGAAACATGTTTCCTAAAATCAATACAATAGATCCCATTGATTCGAAATATTTCTTGTTGCTTCATATAGGGGTTTGGAACATAGCCTAATGTTCATCAGTCCCATGTAATTGAGGTGCTTATGGAATTTGTCTGATAATCTTTGTTATTTTTGGATTTGGCCATGGCCTTGACTTAGGAACTATCCACGTATTTTCCTGGAGTGGAAGTGGGAAACCACGGAAAAACATCCTAAGATGGCAAAGATGGGAATCGAACTCACCTTCTCGCAGTGTTGCCATATAAGGAAGAGTGTAACGTACACACCAAACTTTCACTCCTTTGTGACCAATAAGAGTATTTCTTTCCTAAATGAAACCTCCCGTTCTTGCTTTTCGTTTACTCGTTATCCTATTTTCATTTAGTAGTGATAGAAGCCATTTTTCAGCGATGGTTATTTCTAATGAAGAAAGCAATTTAGTCGGTCAACACGAATTTCATGTTGACCGAATTAAAAGCTTTCTTTGTTATTTTCATCTCTGAACAAATAGGCTTATGACATCACATTTACAGTAGTCCGTGTGTGTGCGTATGTGAGTGTCCCCACCTAATAAAATCTAAACGGCTGGAGCGATTTCAATGAAACTCGGTAAGGTTATAGTACTATTTTGTCCGACCCCGACCGTGATCTTCAAATTTTATTACACCTTTCCAGTCCAACATGGCGACTGTGCGAAGTATTTCACTGGCATTCCTTATCTCCGAAACTATTACAGATATCACCCTGACATTTTGTACGGTGATAAAATGAACTACTAGATGGGACTCACAAAATTCCTGTTAAGTAAAAAACGAATATGAGGGCCAAGCGAAGTTGATACGTTAAAATAGATATTAGCCTACCTTCGATTTTTGCAAAAAATGCCATGTTTGTGTGCAAATGAAAGTAGACTCATGAGATCAACACAGGGCGGAAAATTGTGTGTCTGTGTGTGTGTGTGTGTGTGTATGTGTGTGTGTGTGTGAGAGAGAGAGAGAGAGAGAGAGAGAGAGAGAGAGTACTCTGAATGTCTGTCACCACCCCCCCCCCCCCCGAATCAATTCGAACACGGTAAACCCGAAGTGAACGAAATTTGGTACAGAGGTAGCACTAGCAAAGGGCACCTCAGTGTCATGTTTTATATCGCCGCCATCTTGACGGAAACGTAATGGCGGCCACCCAAATGTTAAAAGCTTAAGTCAAATTACGACTAACCTAATCATCTGATCTTTACTAAGTTTTGCAACATTATACCTTTATGTATGGAACATCTTTTGACCAAACTACAAGGTCATCAACCCAATAATTTTGAGGATGGTGGCCATGTTTGTGTGCAAATCGATTCCCCCTATCAATTCAAACACGGTGAAACAAAATTGAACGAAATTTGGTACAGCGGTAGCACTAGCAAAGGGCACCTCATTGTCATGTTTTATATCACCGCCATCTTGACGGAAACGGAATGGCGACCACCCAAATGTTAAAAGCTTAAATCAAATTACGACCAACCTAATCATCTGATCCATACCACATTTTGCAATGTTATACCTTTGTATACGAAGAATCTTTTGAAGGAACTACAAGGTCATCAGCCCTATAATTTGTGGATGGCGACCATGTATGTGTGCAAATAGATTCCCCCTATCTATTAAAACACGGTGAAACCGAATTGAACGAAATTTGGTACAGAGGTAGCACTAGTAAAGGGCACCTCAGTGTCATGTTATATATCGCCGCCATCTTGACGGAAACGTAATGGTGGCCACCCAAACATTAAAAGCTTAAATCTCATTACGATCAACCTAATCGTCTGATCTCTACCCAATTGTGCAACAGTATACCTTTATATACGAAGAATCTTTTGACCAAACTACAAGGTTGTCAGCCCAATAATTTGGGGATGACGGCCATGTATGTGTGTAAATCGATTCCCCCTATCTATTCAAACACTGTGAAAACGATTTGAACGAAATTTGGTACAGAGGTAGCACTAGCAAAGGGCACCTCAGTGTCATGTTTTATATCGCCGCCATCTTTACGGAAACGTAATGGCGGCCACCCAATTGTTCAGAGCTTGAATCAAATTACGGCCAACCTAATCCTCTGATCTCTACTAAATTTTGCAACAATATACCTTTATGTAGTAAGTATGTTTTGACCAAACGACAAGGTCATCAGCCCAATAGTTTGCAGATAGCGGCCATGTATGTGTGCATATCGTTTCACCATATCAATTCAAACGCGGTGAAACCGAATTGAATGATTTTTTACAGAGGTAGCACTAGCAAAGGGCACCTCATATTCATGTTTAATATCTGTATAACAGGTTGTATTTCAACAAGCTACTACAACCAACATTCAATTATACTCCTTGTAAAGGACAAAGAATTATAACAATACCCATGCATTTAGGAGAAAGTAGGCTATATGTTCTTTACTGAACATCTTTTGTTTTGTTTTTGTTCGCGATTAAACCATCCGAGCGCCGTCAAATGGTATAGCAAATGCTATACACCTTGTAATGCACTGACATCTTATTCAGCTCAATTGTTTACATAACCTCGAGATGGTGCCGGTGTGAAATTTAAAAATTAAGTTTTAATTTCTTATGCGATCTTAGCCAACGTTTGAACAATGAACCTACCGTACGAAATAATCGTCATCTAATAGTACATAGCTCGGTGGTCTACAAAGTAAATAAAAGTCCAACATGACGACCATCCGAAAAATTTAGACGAATCTCAATATCAACTAATCTATGACAGCAATCAAACTGAATTGTTTTCATAACCACAAGAAGGTGGCTGTGCGAAATTTTAAAATCTCGTATTTAGGCTATTTCTATTTATGAAAAAATAGGCTTATGAGTTAGACCTTTTGTCCGAGTGTGTGTGCGTCCATGTGTGTGCACCAGGGCCGTGCAATGGGCAAGGTGAAGCAGTGCTAGCGAGAAATTTACTCGTGCCGGTGAAGCGCAGCCCTATCCTGCCCATTTCTGAGCAGTGCAGCAAATCACACTAGCACTGTAGCACTTAGTCGCACAAGCACTGTTCATTTGACGGGGTGTTGCAGTACGTTTTGTACTGAGTGGACACTAGGCACTCTAGAGTCAACATTTTGTCATATGCGTGTGGTCTGCCGTGCTCACAATCTCTTTTGTGCATGGGGAGCACAAACATATCTTAGTGGGATAGCCACCCCGTAAAGAAACACACCGAAGGCGTATAAAACATTATATTTGGACGTACATGAACCAGATCTGCAACAAGGATACAGGAAGTTGCATATTCTTTGGGTTAGTTATTGTTGTTTTAAGGGGCGGAACTACGAGGTCATCTGCACCTACTTTTTGGGTGATACAGCAGGTGCAGCGAGATATCATAATTCTAAAAATGGAATCAAGCATATTGGTAATCATGTATGTGACAGTAACATGGGCTGGTATGGAATCAGGAGAGTTAAAATACATTTTTTTAAAATTTGTTGTCATAATGTCACAAACCAGCCGAGGTAGCTACACACGCTAAAGTGCATGGTCAGACTACACAGAACTTGAAATACCACACACAGTCATTTCATACCTTACCTCATTAATTGCATTTGTCATTAAATCCCCTCATGAGATTGACGTCATGAAGGGCATCTATCCGTAATATCATTCCCACAAGGAAACTGTCTCACCACATCCCCTACTTCATAGCAACCGAAATAATTACGGGTAGAACAAAAAACTACATTAGGACTATAAAGCTATAGTCTATTTCAATAACAAGATTCTGAATTCACCAACTGACTAGATTGATGCTGTTCAGGGATATGTGAATTCGAGTAACGTGCGTTAGTAAATTTATCAGGTGTTTAAACTGAACTATATTCCGTCGCAATCTGAGGTAATTTATGTCTTTTATTCGTATTTTTAACATCGCCTGAAACAATAACTCATGGAATTTAACTACACGTAAGATATACGGCAAAATAAGCAAGTTGACATGAAATCCTTTTAACTTTTGAAGTTTTAGGACAATTTTCATTATTTCAACAGTATGGAGACCAAGAGTGCTTTCCTATATATTCAACGCGTCCATGAAATCATATAAAAATACGTATTTTCAAAATATTTTTGCGTGTCTTAGGAGTTTGAACTACCAGTATCCGGTACCAGTACAAAATTCGTCTAAATGTCGTCTTTCCTAGATGTGAATTCGACACGTCCATGAAAACAGATGAAAACACATGGGTATCTCCAAAAGGTGTATACATGTTTAATTAAAGTGGTTCGAACAGGTATCAATACGCGTCTAAAATTTGTTTATATGTCGTCTTCCATAGATGTAAATTCGACGTCTCCATAACATCAGTAAATAAAAGTTGAGCCCTTATCAAAAATAGAAGAAAACATAACGACATATAAAAGAACTTCCCACGGCAAATATACGTCTATAGTCGTTTAATAGATGGAATAACAATATCTAAATGTCCTCTATGAAATGTACTTCTAGCAATAGATACGAAAGAGATGCTTTTTAGACATAGTGAAACTTACTGTATCAGAACATCCGTCTATTAGATGCGATCATGTGCAATCTATTTCCGTCTATCGATTCCAATCAGACGGGTAATCTATTAGACGTATATTAAATGACGTAATATAGAGAATATTTCTGTGTAGCCATAGACATAAGATACAGTAGACACTAAATTTCAGCGTTAGTTTATTGAAATTAGGTAAGTAGTCAACTAATAGACGTCTATTTGATGAAGTAATCAATAAATTTAAGACAGTCACAAAACTCCACCAGGTAGTATTTCAAGCAGTCAGACAGCCATCTAATAGACTTATATTAAATGGTGGATGCTTTCTATCGATAGGCTTTAAGGATATTCGTCCAATGTGACCACATAGGAATTTAAAAGTGTTGTGGTTACTGTAGTTTGAGTCACTTCACATGGCCATAGCATTTCTTATATCACGTAATAATTCCCTGAATAGTTAGCGATACAAGAGTACTACAGACAGGTTACCATGTTCCAGTGCCCATGGTTTAGTGGATAACTTGCTGTCCTTCGAAGTCGGAGGTCCTAAGTTCAAATCCCGGTGAGTTCAACATGGAAATTTACCCTCAGGTTTCAAAAAGTCTGAAGCCGTGCCCAGGACATGTGTGGATGGAAGAGACTCTAAAGGCACGCGAAATGTGAATATGATTTGTATTTAGTTTAAATGTTTAGTTGAAAGGGACCTCTACACGCCGTCTATGTTAGACCGTCTACTAGACGAAAAAATAGGCGTCTATTAGACCATAGATTACACCAAATTTAGACCAACAATAATTGCCCTAAACGTTTATTAATAGACGAGTACTTTACGTCTTTTAGACGTCTATTTGCCGTGTGGGAATTATAATATACATCTAAAATCGATCTATATAGACGACTAAAAGTGGGACAAAAAGTGGCCATCTAGACGTCTAATAGACGTCTAACGTAGATCTGTAATAGACGTCTAGACGTCTAGGGACGGACGTCTATTAGATTTCTATTAGACGACTAGTTGTTTATTGGAGATCTACAAAAGGATTTTTATTGAGGGCTTACGAGTCCGAATTTTCTATAGGCCATCCTAAAGGGCTGACCTACTTCTGTACACTTTTGCTTTGAACCATTGTCCAGCGTATTCTTCTGATCCAACTTACAAAGTCCCTTAAGGTGCACCCACCTCTTTCGTGCGCTGTTATGTTCCAATCCACTGCTGCCGCTATAACCCAGGTTACAGCGTTTTGTTTTAGTTTCCCAGTAAGTTCAAAATCGCAAACCATTATGCACTCCGCTGGTAAGTGGTCTATCCCCGGATGTATTCTCCGCAGTATAGCAGTCGTCCAGGTCCAAACTGTTCGAGCCTCTTGGCAGGATGTCACTCGATGCACTAATGTGTCGACATCTCCACATCGTCTACATTGAGCATCCTCAGCCATATTGTGACGTATGCGTTTAGTCGCCGTAGGCACAATGTTGATCACAGAGTAGAGTGTGGATCTCCACTGTGTTGGGATGTATTTATTTGAGGCATTCAACCAAATCGTTCTCCAATGTCTTTGGGTGAATGTATGTTCTATTGATAGCGGCTTCTGTTGCCCCTTCAGCAAATAAGTGTATAGATTCTTCGTTGAATTAAATTCCCCCTGAGTTTTCCTCTCCCGAGGTAAACTGTCTTACATTGATAACGGCACGAAAAGCCTGCAGTATGTGGCTATGTCGCCCACTAATCGTGATAAGTGCTGGTGGGCGAAGAAATGTCAGTTTTCTTTGACTACGCATTCCTGACATTGATCGGGGGATGGTGCGTCTTAAGAGGGCTTACATTTCATATCAACACAGGTTAGATTGAGGCCTCCTTGGAGATTTGGTAAGTACAATTGATCACGGGCGACTCTGTACAACGATCCATTCCAAAGGTAGTGACCGATAAACAATTCTAAGCGTTGGCTAATGTGTTTCGTTGCTTGTAAGAATTGTGCGAGATACCATATCTTGGATAAAGCAAACACATTAATGTGCCATACTTTCTGTATGAGATTGAGGGACCTGGTATGTTGCTGGAATAAGGTATGCCTCACTTTATTGATTACCATCGCCCAGTTTTCACTAATCATATCTTGAAATTTGTTTTGGGAAATAATTCCCAAAATCTTCAACTTTTGCACAATAGCTAATGATCGAGTACGCGTGGATAACGGATTTTACCCAATTTACATCATTCCAGACTTTGATGGATTGACTTGGGATCCAAATGTTTCCTGAAGCTCGATGATAGTCAGCATACGGTCTTCATTGTTTTCGTCTGTGAGAACAATACATACATCATCGGCATATGCTCGAACTGTCACTTTCTTCTCATTGATCGTCAGATCAGTTACATTCTGGTTTATCCTCCGGAGGAAGGGTTCCTGTGCTATGATGAACAGGTTCATAGAAAGTGGGCATCCTTGACGAACAGATTTACGGATGGGTATTTTCGATGTGAGATGTCCATTAATGATTACCCTAGATTTTGCTGTTCTGTACAGTCCTGTAATGAATTTAATCAACCCGATAGGAAACCTAAAGGTTCGCATTGTAGACCATAGAAATGAATGTTTTTTTTCTATCAAAGGCCTTTTGAAAATCGAGACTGACGAGTGTCGTAAGGGGAAGATTAGGCGAAGTTTTCTCATGTACAATAATAATATTGCTTAACACCAACAAGTTCGAGATGATATTTTTACTGGAGTCGCACAGGATTGCCACAGCCCTATAATTTGTAGCAGTTGCGGTTTGATTCGGGATGCTACAATTGTTGTAAAGATTTTGCAGTCTGTAATGAGAAATCCTCCATTCCAAGTGGTCTTCTAATCTTCGGAATTAAAATATTAATTCCAGCAGTAAATTATTCAGTTATGATTTGTGGGTTTCCCATAATCTCCAGGTCAATTTTAAGGAAATATTCTGCAAGTATATTCCACATTAATTGATAAAATTCATATGGTATTCCATCAGGACCAGGAGAGCGGTTACGTTGAGTTTGGCGTAATACTGTGAAAATATCCGCCGAGATAATACCACTTGCCAGCATAAATCCATCCCCTGCGGTCAGTCTGGGTGGATTTTGATGTAAGCTCCCATCTGTTTGCTCAATATTTTGTTGAACGTAGGAGAAAAATATAGTGAAATACTTTGCACCAATTTGAAGGGTATCATCCATGTTCGACTGAGTGCAGCCATGCTCGTCCCGAAGTTTAGTAATGGTATTTCGCTGCCCTTTACGCATTTCTGTTAAAATATGGAACAGTGATGATCGTTCTTCTTCTATGACTGAGGGAATCTTTGCTCGAATACATTCACCGTTTAAATAATTTACCTGAATATTTAAAATTGAATGCCTAACCTCTTTTTCATTTCACCAAGGACATCGTCGCCATTTGCTTGCTTTTGCTGAAGTTCAAATAATAGTCTACCTCATAATAGAAGTTTAAAGTACTTCTCCTCTCCCAGGCACGTTGTTTGGAAATTTGCTGGAAACACTTTTTTATAGCAGGTTTATCAACCTCGATTCACCAAGTGATATGGTATGGATATTACGACCTTTTACTGCGCAGCTTCATCCAAAGGGTTTCAAATTTGTTTCGCATATCTTGATCGTGATGGAGGGATGCGTTTAGTTTCCAATACCCGTGTTCATATATAGGTGGTTGTGACGTAGTTAAATATCGAAAATACAGTGCGTGATGTTAACTGAAAGATACTGGCACTACTATGGAACTATGCATGCTATCTCTCATTCCTCGTGCTATATATGCCCTGTCTATTCTAGATGCTGATCCGGCACGATAGAAAGTAAATTGTACGTCGGTTCCATGGTTAAGTTCCCACACATCATGGAGGTTAAATCCGTCTATGAAACTTATGAGGCTGCGGCAGTTGTTGAAAGCGCCGGTTTGATCTCGAGGGTTTAAAACACAGTTAAAAGCGCCTGCTAATATGATAGTATTGATGGGGCCCTGGAGAAAGTATCTGATGTCATCTTCAAATAAATGTTCTCTTTCCAGACGACCTTGTGATCCAGAAGGGGCGTAGACATTAACAATTAATGTGTCCTCACATTGCAGAGCAATTATTCTGCCACACGGATGTAACTCCACTTCCGAAACAATTAACCCTGATCTGTAAACGACAGCTGTGCCTCGGAGAGATGGGCCAATATTTGCTATGTATTTTTACCCACTCAACCAGTCCAAGTTTGGATCATTTACTTCCTGAAGTAATAACATGTCAATATCATAAGTCCTGAAAATAATCCTGAAGTTGAAAACGTGTCGTCAAACTTATGATGCCATTTATATTTAATGTGGCAAAACAACGCAAGACACTCATATGCAAGAACAAAAGGATGAAGATGACATGCATCCGAATGTTTGAGTGCATTTTTAAACGACGATGAGCAATTATTTTAGGGGATCATTGGAGCGATGTTTTACTGGTGTGCACTTTACGGCGACTACGTGATGCGCTTCCTGTTTTTGTGTAATATGATTTAACTTCTTCCCTCGCAGTGTATTTGTTGACAGTTTTTATGTGAAGAGCATGGGTGTCCTTAATGTTGGCTTTACCTGTGACCTTGGGTTTAGCTCCTGTTTGTGGAGGTAGGGCACTTCCACTGACGCCCCTGATTTTGTTTTAACTGACACTGATTGCAGCATCAGAGGTGGATGTAAACTCTGCCCCCAATGTAGTAGATAGGGTTTCCTGAACTATGTCTGTGCTTTGCGCGTGAAGTAATTAGGAGCGAACGGTATCGTTAGCTGGAGGGTGCTTCGAATGTACTGAGACTTTTGGGAAGCCTATTATTTGTGTGTGTTCTCGTTCTTCTTGTATGGCATCCTGAAATTCCATGTCTTCCGACCACGTACATTAGGTTTTGGGTACGTCGGTAGTGACAGGTTCGTTAAGGCTAAATGTCCCGACATTTTGGTAAGAAAATATTCCAACAGATGGCAGCACAAACGAAGTGAAACCCCACGCAAGACACGGCACAAACCTAAAAGAATTGCTGAGTTTTAATTCACCGGCCGTGAAAGCCAATATACCATCTTTTTGGAAGCTGAATTTATTTATTATTTTTTTCATGAAGGGGAGCTCCGATCTGCGATCTGAAAACTGCTATGTACTCTGTCTATTAGCAGAATTGAGATAAATTTTTTAATTTCAAAAAGAGAAAAGTTGCTGTTTTATTTTAAATATATGATTACAATTTAAAACAAGAAGTTCCGTGAAGAACTATACAGCCTACTTTTCATGCCAATGATTATTCTACAGAATATGAACCTATCTAGAATAATGACGAAATTAAGTTGCTAATATCGAAATTTCCAATTAGTTCGAAATACTGTATACCTGGCATAATGTATCCTAATAGAGCACTACAGTTGGCAGCCCTGATTACTGAATATATTCTTAGTTCCGTCTCTTACGGTACTAAATACAAAATTTGGTTGAAGTCCACTGGATAGCATGGACGTTACATGCAGTTAAACATTGGATCTAACAGCGCGGGTAAAATCATGTTGGCAACAATGTCATGCATGTATTGGTCAGAAATAATCTGAAATAATATGATCTATTGTTGTGTCAATTTTGAATGAAATCCATTAGTTAGTATAGAAGTTACATGCATTTTAAAATTGGACCTATCAGCAGGCTTAGAATCATGTTGGCAGCACTGACGTATATTAGTTACTCCAAATTCGTCTAGAATGCCAGGTACTATACGTGTGCAAAGTTTAGAGCTATTGGCTTGCATACTTTCTGATATATTGATATTAGGGTAACAAAAATAGGGACAGCACATATTAACAGTTGGCAGCCCTGGTTGCTCCTTAGAATACGCATAGTCATATCTGTTATGGTACACATAGCACATACGGAATTTGGTTGAAATCCAAATGATAGTATGGAAGTTACATGTATTTAAAGTTGGACCTGTCAGCAGGCTTAGAATCATGTTGGTAGCACTGACGTATATAAGTTACTCCAAATTAATATAGAATGTCAGGTACTATACGTGTGCATAGTTTAAAGCTGTCGGCTTGCATACTTTCTGATATATTGGTATTTGGATAAAATAAATTAGGAGCATTTATTAACAGTTGGCAGCCCTGGTAGGTCTTAAGAATACGCTCAGTCATATCTGGTTATGTACACATACAACATACGAAATTTGGTTGAATTCCAATTGATAGTGTAGAAGTTATATGCATTTAAAAATTGGACCTATCAGGAGGCTTATAATCATTTTGGCAACACTGCCATGTTTGGCCTCCTGGAAAGTAAACTGAAATATTATGATCTGTACGTGTGCCAATTTTGAAATAGCTCCCATTCATACTTTCCATGATATCCAACATGGAGCTCAAATTTCAATTGCGATTTTTTAGCAGTTGGTAGCACTGACATCATTTTCAAATATGGCCGTGAGATATTCAGGTATAGATCTTTACTCCTACCAAATTTTGTTTCGATTGCTCCAGCCGTTTAGGAGTTGATAGGGGGGGACACACACACAGCCAGACAGACTGACAGACAGAAGGACAGACAGACAGACAGACATTTGCCCGATCTCATAAGTCTACTTTTTCCTCATTTTTGCAAAATGTGAAAAGTAGGCTAAAAAGCGGGTAATAAGAAAGTAGAGTTTTATTCACTGATTCCAAAGCCGTATCGAAAACCTAAATCGGTTGAATAGAATCGTACTTGGAACAAAAGGCGTGGTAGCCTATAGTAGAACAAGGTCGGCGAGAGCGGGGGGAGGGGAGCGTAAGTCAAGTGAGAGGGCGATGACCTCACCTGACGGTATGGGATTCCTGAGCATCTAGTCCAATGTTGTGATTGACTGCGACAGTGATGGCTAGTTCTGAATTATTGTCCAGTTCTGGATATTTCTGAGTGATCCTTTGATATCATACCAGTTTGTACTTACGACTTCTAGTTTTCTATGTTGTTTTTCCTGTTTTTAGTTCATTGATCCCTTTAATTACTTTTTACTTAATTTATTTTACCTGCAACAGTATTATTTTTAGTGTCGTTAGGTGGTCTATTTTCGGCAATTTATTTTTGGGACAGTATATCTGGTAGAACAGATACATGTACGATTTACATATAGGTACGACTGATGGAGAGCATTACGGTCATCAAGTGCAGTTAGTTTTACATTTTAGGTGAAAATTGGAGCCACCACCAAAACCGATTCAAGAAGGACTGGCATGCAAAACGAAATGTATTATCAATTTAAATTAGCGTCGCGAAATTAAATTGTTCAAAGGAATAGAATTTCACTCCTGGCGCGAATTAAATTTAGTAACAGAATTTTAATTTCGCTGCAGGGGCGAAATAAAATTCATTAGTCTTTTAATTTCGCTTCCGGTGCGAAATAAAATGCATTACTGACTTTTAATTTCGCTCCCGGTGCGAAATAAAATTCGTACCAGACTTTAAATTTCGCTCCCAGCGTGAAATATAATCCGTTACAGACTTTTAATTTCGCTCCCGGCTACAACCAGAATTCTTAACAGACTTTAAATTTTGCTCCTGGCGTGAAATTAAATTCATTAAAGACTTTTCATTTCGCTCCTGGCGTGAAATAAAAACCGTTAGGCAACTTCACTCCGGGCACGAAATAAAATTCGTTACACTTTCAATTTCGCTCCCGGCTCGAAATAAAATTCATTACAGAATTTTAATTTCGCTCCCGGCTCGAAATAAAATTATTTACAGACTTTTAATTGTGCTCCTGTCCTGAAATAAAATTCGTTATAAGACTTTTCATTTTGCTCCAGGCACGAAATGAAAACCGTTACAGTCTCTTAATTTTGCTCCCGGCGCGAAATAAATATTTTAAACGACTGTTAATTTTGGTCCTGGTATGACGAAAATTGCCGGCCCTATGGTGTTGGGGGTAGCGTGCCTGCCTATCACTTGGAGGCCCCGGGTTTGATTCCCGGCTCTGTTAGTGATTTTAGAAACGGACGTGTGGGTTGGAATGGGGTGCACTCAGCCTCGAGAGTAGCTGCCTGAAAGCCACGAAAACCAAGATTAACGGCCGAGGGAACCCGATGCGCTGACCAATATCTGCAGAGGGCTGGGCAGCGGTCGCTTGGTCCCTTCATGGGATGTAGTGCCACGGTTTTTTTAATGACACCAAATTCCCAAACAGCATTTAGTTTTGCCCCTGGCGTGAATTTAAAATGCATGGAACATTTCATTTCATGTCTGAAATTAAATCTGGTCTGGCATGCGAAACAAAATGGCTGTGGACGCGTAAACATTTTAATTTCGCCGTGAGTGCCATATTCGGGTGCGAAATGAAATTGATTGTCAGCGCAAAAATTAAAATGGAAGCAGAATTTAATTCAAAGCACAATAACATAGTGAAAGGCGACGCAAAACTAATTGCAGTGCGAAACGAATTACTGTACGTGGCACAGGGGTTTGTTTTCGTACCATGGTCAGTATAAATGTGCTGAGGGTAAGAAGTAAGTAGTAAGGAATGCCAAGCCCCCCCCCCCTCCCCAGGAATTTCCGGAAGTGTAAGAATAAAGAATGTAGAAATGAGAGGAATGACCCCTCACCCCTGTTGTTCAAGTAACCCCCCTCCGAAACAGAACTCCATATACGCCGCTGGTACTACCACAGACGATTTACTGTTATTTGTAACTGTTCAGTCAGTCAACACTAATTTGCCCGATAACTGGGTGAGGCACAACGTATATAAGATGTACGTAACACTCCTGGAAAAAAAATACATGTATTAGACTTAAGATCACTAAAATTGCTGCATTATAATAGTGACCATAAACTAATACATGTAATGTTTTCCATGAGTGTTATTTACATATTACTGTACAGTATATACATTGTACCACGCCCAGTTATTGGGCAAATTAGTGTTGACTGACTGAAGAGTTACAACTGACAATTTGTATTGTAATTGGAGTTCGTCACTTATCTTGAATGTCTGTCCGCACAGCACATTCGTCTTCTTGTTCGCTATAGAACAAGTAAAGGTACTTGTTGCCCCATTGTACACGAAGTATTGCGTTATGAACGTCAGAGAGGGCCAGCCACGAGACCGAGGTGCAGTCAACAACGATAGTGATGTTGATCCCATAGCACTGACTTTCTCCTACACTGGAGTGATGACCATTGTATGACTAACGTTGCTGTTGCAGCCCAGCAGTTTGTGCAGGCGGTGTACGGTAAGACTGCTACTGCTGCCAACGTCAGGACTTGGAACATCGCTCCGAACATAATTTCACTCTCGAAACGAATACATTTTAATTTCAACAACGAAATGAAATGTTCCATGCATTTTAAATTTACGTCGTAGGGCGAAACTAAATACCGTTTGGGAATTTTATTTCACGCAGGGAGCGAAATTAAAAGTCTATAACCGAGTTTTATTTCGCGCCGGGAGAGAAATTAAAAGTCTGTAACAAATTTTATTTCGCACCGGAAGCGAAATTAAAAGTCTGTATTGAATTTGATTTTGCGCCGCGAGCAAAATTAAAAGTCTGTAATGAATTGTATTTCATTCCGGGAGTGAAATTAAAAGAGTGCAGCGAATTTTACTACGCACCGGGAGCGAAATTAAAAGTCTGTATCGAATTTTATTATGTGCCGCGAGTGAAAATAAAAGTCTGTAATGAATTGAAGAGCTCGTTTCCAAAACTCACTAAGTCAGTTTAGGACGAAATTGAGAAATCTGTTGGATCTTGTTCGTAAGGTGTATAGACCTTTGTATGTTATTAATATTTTATTCCAGAACTCACTATGTCATCGTAAATTGTAACCTAGGATATTGCATTTTTTTTTTCAAAACTCTACTATGTCAGGCCCTGATGTCTTCCAAACTCTGCTAAGTCTAACGCGCCTGTTTCTCGCCAGTAACCTCTTGGCTGTTTCATGTGTCGTATGTTGATGAGTTGTGTTTAAGAGAAAGTTTCTACATTTTAAGAAAGTGTACAAGATGAGTGACTTTGATTTAGAAGGATTAAAGAGTCTTCTAGAACATTCCGGTCGAAGCAGGAAGAGAAGAAAAGATGTAAACACCTGGGATAAAACAAAACGCAAGCATGCAAGAAACAGTTCAAGTGTTCACCCTGCATCTTGTATCGATTGTAATCATGCTGGAAGACCGAACTATACATGCAAGGTAGGATTGTTGAGTCAAGAAGACATCACTCATTTCCGTGACAAACTGTATGACAACAAATCAAAAGTAGAGCAAGATAACTTCCATGTAAAATATATTGTAACAAAAGAACCAAAATCACATCGACCAAGAAATGTAGGCAATCCCCGTGCTAGGTTATTAACACAATATTTTATACGGAGGAAAGCCGGCCAGATTATACGAGTTTGTGCTCAATCTTTCTGTTCGGTAACAGGAATGAGTAGATTCAGATTGAATCGTTTATCTGAGAACTTCAATGCTACAGGTGAACAATGTAAAGAGAACAGGGGTGGTGGTCGTATTAAAGCCAAAGACATGGAAACTGAGGTTTCAATTGTTAATTTCATTAAGACATTGAAGTGCAGAGAAAGCCATTATGGGAGGGCAAAGAGCGTACGAGTTTACATGGACCCAACACTTTCCGTCAAGAAGATTTGGCGATTGTGGAGAGAGGCCAGGATAAGTGCTTCAAAATCAGTTGCGTCTTATAGCAAATTTCATAGAATTTTCCAAACACGATTCAATATCGGGTTTGGGCACCCGAAAACCGACACATGTTCATACTGTGAAGAATTACAAATCAAGATACAAAATAATTCTACATCACCAGCCGAAAGGGCAGACCTGATGGGATGTTACAGATTGCACAAATTACGAGCCAAAAATTTTTATGAAATTTTGAAGCGAGAGGAAGATAATGTTCTGAAAGTAGCATTTGACATGCAACAGAACCAGCCCCTTCCCATGATTAGAATTTCCGAGACTGTTTATGGTCGACAGCTTTGGTTGAACAACCTAACTTTTATAATTCATGAAAACGTCTAAAATGTGGAAAACACATTCATATATTCTTGGGCAGAAGATCAGTCTGGAAGAGGATCGAACGAAGTGGCATCAGCCTTCCATAACTTCCTACACTGTCTTGAAGAGAGGGTTCGTCAATAAGCAAAACCAGAAGGCATTAAATCTCAGAAAACATTGAGACTGTTCTCAGACTCTGCCACAAGCCAAAACAAGAACTCGACCATCATGGGCTTCTTGCTAGATTATGTAAACAAAAGTGACATTTTTAGCCTACATTCGATTTTTTGCAAAAAATGAATGTAGACTTATGAGATCAACACAGGGCCAAATAGTGTGTGTCTGTCTGTGTGTGTGAGAGTCTGTGTGAGTGTGTGTACTCTGAATATCTGTCCGCCCCCCCCCCCCTATCAATTCGAGCACGGTGAATCCGAATTGAACGACATTTGTTACAGAGGTATCACTAGCAAAGGGCACCTCAGTGGGATGTTTTATATCGCCTCCATCTTGACGTAAACGTAATGACTGCCACCCAAATGTTCAAAGCTTAAATCAAATTACGACCAACCTATTCATCTGATCTCTACCAAATTTTGCAACATTATACCCTTTTGTATGGAGAATCTTTTGACCAAACTATGAGGTCATCTGCCCAACAATTTGCGGATGGCGGCCATGTTTGTGTGCAAATTGATTCCCCCTGTATGTTCAAACACGATGAAACGGAATTGAACGAAATGTGGTACAGAGGTAGCACTAGCAAATGGCACCTCAGTGTCATGTTTTAAATCGCCGCCATCTTGACGTAAACGTAATGGCTGCCACCCAAATGTTCAAAGCTTAAATCAAATTATGACCAACATATTCCCCTGATCTTTACCAAATTTTGTAACACTATACCTTTATGTATGAAGAATCTTTTGACCAACCTACGAGGTCATCTGCCCAATAATTTGCGGATAGCGGCCTGGTTGTGTGCAAATCGATTCCCCCTATATTTTCAAACACGGTGTAACCGAATTGAACAAAATTTGGTACAGAGGTAGCAGTAGCTAAGGGCACCTCAGTGTCATGTTTTATATCGCCGCCATCTTGACGGAAACGTAATGGTGGCCACTCAAATGTTGAAAGCTTAAATCACATTACGACCAACCTAATCATCTGATCTCTACCAAATTTTGCAACATTTTACCTTTATGTATGGAGAAGCAATCGACCAAACTACGATGTCATCTGCCTAATAATTTGCGGATGGCGGCCATGTATGTGTGCCAATCGATTCCCCTTAACTATTCAGACACGGTGAAACCGAATTGAACGAAATTCGGTACAGAGGTAGCACTATCAAAGGGCACCTCAGTGACATGTTTTATATCGCCGCCATCTTGACTGAAACGGAATGGTGGCCGCCCAAAAGGTAAAAGCTTAAATCAAATTACGACCAACCTGATCATTTGAGCTCTTCCAAATTTTGCAAGAGCATACCTCTTTGTGGGAAGCATCTCTTGACTGAATTACAAGGTCATCAGCCCAAGAGCTTGCATATAGCGGCCATGTATGTGTGCAAATCGATTCATCACATCAATTCAACCACGGTGAAACCGAATTGAATGAAATATTGTACAGTGGTAGCACTAGCAATGGACACCTCATAGTCATGTTTAATATCCATATAGCACGTTGTATTTCAACAAGCTACTACAACCAACATTCAATTATACTCCTTGAAACGGACAAAGAGTTATAAGAATACCCATGCATTTAGGAGAAAGTAGGCTATATGTTATTTACTGAACATCTTGTTAATAAAGTGGAACACATATTTCCTATCAGAGGACACAGTTTCAATTATACTCCTTGAAAAGGACAAAGAGTTATAACAATACCCATGCATTTAGGAGAAAGTAGGCTATATGTTCTTTACTGAACATCTTGTTAATAAAGTGGAACACATATTTCCTATCAGAGGACACAGATTTTTGCCTCCGGACCGAGTGTTTGGAATAATCGAAAAAGTGTACAGAACTCTTGAAAAACTATTAGAGCCACAATATTATCATGCTATTCTGGAAAAACATGGAGCTGTTAAACTTTTAAAGAGAGATTGGCGGCTACTTGAGTTTAAAAGGAGCGCCAATAATATAATGAAAACTAAGCTCCCATTCTTGATGAGGGAGCAGCGTGTTCTTCTGTACAAAAAAGGAAAGAAAGAAGTGTTTGCCAAGAATACCTACAATGGAGACTTCAATGAATACGAAGTGTTAAAGAAGAAATCAGTCCATTCTTGGAGGAACTCATACAGATTGGTCCATGTAGTAGAGGAATGCAATAACATATCTTCAGAGAAGAAGAAGGATGTTGCAGTACTTCTGAAGTTTGTTTCTCTGTCCGAACAAGGTCAGTTGTACTACAATAAAGCTCTGAAGAACTTCGGTGATGATGCAGATCTGGTTGATCACACAGAAATACACTATGCTGAAGAAGAGCCATTTGTGTAGTACAAAGTTAAGGCAGTGCAAGTGCGTTTGTTCTTGGACTTAATTTGCTATATATTTATTTTTTTATTTTTTATTTTTTTAAATGGCAGGTATTGGACAATTTAATAACTTTTTTCTGTTCCTCATTGATTTTCAAGGGACGTTTGAGCAATCTAGAATAAATCACTAAAATCCCATTGTTTTACGTGCTTGCTTCCGATCTACCAAATGTGTAACTTAGCATTTGCAAGTAGATGTTTTATTCCAGAACTCACTAAGTCTGTAGTTATTTTCCAGAATTGACCTAAGTCAAGTGACCAAGTTTACTTTGGGAAAAAAATAGGGTTTTGGTTCGTTATCACTGTTCTTCATATTAATTTGAAAAACGTCTCTTTACTTCATAATGAAGTAATATTGCCAAAGTAGGCTCCGGTTCAAAAAATATCTGTCCTGAAAAATCATCATTTTTGACTTAGTGAGTCTTGGAAACGAGGTCTTCAATTGTATTTCGCGCCGGGAGCGAAATTAAATGATTGTTACAATTTTTTTTTGCGCCGGGAGTGAAATTTTATTCAATTGCAGAATGTAATTTCGCGTTGCTATTAAGTTTCGCGTAGATTTCGCTACGTCATTTCGCTTCGAATTAAGTTTCGCTTCGATTTAATTTCCCGCCGACAATCATTATCATTTCGCTCCCGAGTATCGCGCTCACGGCGAAATTAAAATATATTCGCCCCCACAGCCATGCATTTCGTTTCGCATGCCAGCCCTGATTAAAGGGCATACCACTAAATCCTAGGTGGGATTGCGACTAAGTACTGTACCAAGAAAAGGAAGTCAGACCCTAAAAAAACCTCTACCCACACATAAGATTTTTCCCCCTAGTTTATAATTGAAATTATATATTTCTTTACGCTTGCATTAGAGAATGTGTTAAGTACTGAGCAGTTATGATTTCACTTTTATTTAACTGTACAAGTTGGATCACCAAACGTCACCCCACAATCTGCAAGATACATGGCTGAACAGCGGTTGCTTGGTAGGCCTAGGCCTTTCAACGGCTGTCGCGCCACGGGTTTAGTGTTTTTTTAACTTCTAATATATAAGTGCAAGAGTACAAGATCACGAACTATTCTGTGACAACGTTTTTCAGAGCAGCAAGTTCGAATTCAAATGGAAACATGCGTTGTGAGGAAAAGTAAGACGTAGCCATTGTGAAAATGGAAAATTGGTCGCCGTAAATACTGACGGCAGTCAAGCACCATGTTCTCTCGGTGCAAGCGTCCTGCATAAATGTCCACTTCCTTTGTACGCTCACAGAAAAAGAAGAAAAGTCCCAGCAGAGCTTGTGTATTGGCGTATTGAACGAAAGAAAAGGTAAGGAACTGCAACAATGTTTCTTACAGCAGATGTTTATTGCCATTCAGAAATTCCTTCTTATTTTATGATTTTTTCCTAGGAAACTGTCATCAGTCAAACATCTCTCATTGACTAATTCAACACCTGTCAATCAACCTACCATTGTGGTTGTACCTGAAGTTCAGTTGTGTCTTGTGTTTCCCTCCAGGTAAATGCCGAGATAGTACCTTACTTGAAGACTCAGGGCACCTGTCCCATCCCTGACTCTAATACAGTAACACACATAGTCAACTACACGGGACTGATGACCAAGATGTCCCAAGTCCCTACAAGAACAATAACAAGAATTTTTGAGGAAGTAAGAAAAGTATCTGTACGAACACATTGTGTCAACGTTTCATAAGCGTGACATTACTATAATTTTATTGCTCAGATATTGTTTCACGCCTAGGCACTTGTACATGTAACTCGCCGAACTACAATATTCGTCAAATCGGCGTGTTCATCATTTTCTTTGCAAGAGATCTTGTGAAGCAGCGCAGCTACTCCTACCACCCTTTTCAAAACAATTCCCAAACTAATGCCGACGATTCCATTCACCCGATTTTATTTATGAAAAATGGATTGGAATCAGGAAATAAATCTCCGTTTTCATATTACCAGGCTTTTTTAAATATATTTTAAGCACATATATAAAAAACTGCTAGTAACGTCTTTGTTTTTCACATTTTGGGAAATGCATTGACTTATATCAATTCTATTGCACTCTAGTATACATAGTGGGTTTGACATCGCAAATACGAGCTTCCATTCAAGAGAAAACTTAAGAAATTAAATGTCTCACTTTGGTGCTGCTACGTGGATTCAGAATTACAAACTAAAAATCGGGACATTTGCCTAAATACTGTAGTATCTGGCTGCTGCACAGACTGCTGTGTTGGATGGCTGGTGTGTCCCTTCCCCGTGCTGTCCGATCGTGACGTCACAGTTCCCTCTTCATTGCTATGTAAAGTAGTCAGAGATGTTTCAGCTTCGTTATCTGATGTTTGAGTTACTTCCGCAATGCTATATGTGTTTGTAGAATGGGGCCTGTTGTGAAGGGCCTCTGATATGGCTGGATATTCAGGGGAAAGTACTGCAGTTTCCATGTCCGTAGTGTTGCTCCCATCAGACTCACCCAGCACCGTGCTGTAGGTTTGTTGTCTGACATGAAGTACTAGGCGATTCCTTCTGTCCGGACAGTCTATTTGTAAGTGGGAGGTTTCTTTACAATAAAAGCAATACTTAGCTTGTCCTTCATATGTTAACAGAACTTTATAATCATTGACTGTCAAATATGATGGAATGGGGTATTTAAGTTCAATTGTTACAATACGTATGCCATTACTTACAGCAGGAAATTCGTATACTTCATTCCAGCACTCGTTCCGTATGTCCTTGACAACTCCAAACGTAGAAAGCAAGCGGGAGGGCCTTTCGTTGTTGACTTCGGGAGATAGATTAAACAGACACGCACGCGTTTTGTCAATGAGTCTGCAGCAGTGATCGTTATCTTTGTGGTGTTACCGCTAACTAGCCAGGAGAATTTAACACCTTCATGTCGGGATAATATGTTTTCATAAAGTAAGGTGGACACTAATTGAATGTACACTGAATTTTCCCCGTTGTCTAGTTGATTCGCTAGTACTTGATCTCTATTAAGCTTCCGGTCGTTTGCTATCCACCGAGGCCTATGTATTTCAAGTGGTGTCGGTCTGTTGTTCCTTTCTTCAAAAGCGCATTTAATAGTGTTTTTCCGGACATTCGCCATTTTTACAAGTTCAACAAGACGTTCCGTGACGAACTAAAGAGCCTAGGCCTTTTCTTAAACTTTAAGATTCATGCCAATGATTAATCTATATGGAACTATCTAAGTTAATGACGAAATTAAGTTGGTAATATCAAAATTTCTAATTAGTTCGAAATATACCTGGCATAATGTAGCCTAATAGGGCACTACAGTTGGCAGCCCTGGTGACTTAATATATTCTTAGTTCCTTCTCTTAACTTACAGAATACAAAATTGGTTGAAGTTCAACGGATAACATGGACGTTACATGCAGTTAGATATTGGATCTATCAGCGCGCGTAAAATCAGGTTGGCAGCAATGTCATGCATGTGTTGGTCAGAAATAATCTGAATAAATATGATCTACTGTTGTGCCAATTTTGGATGAAATCCATTTGTTTGTATAGAAGTTACATGCATTTCAGAATTGAACCTATCATCAGGCTTAGAATCCTGTTAGCAGCATCGGCATAATATTAGTTACTCCAAATTAATCTAGAATGTCAGGTAGGCCTACTATACGTGTGCAAAGTTTAGAGTTGTTGGCTTGCATACTTCTGATATATTGATATTAGGGTAAAAATAAGTAGTTCCGTGAAGAACTATACAGCCTATTTTCATATATCCTGCTCATGTTAATTGCCTCTATCAACATACAAAATTTCAGTTTAATTGCTGTGACAGATTCGTAGATATTGAGACTTGACTTATTTCCTTTCGCTCCGTGCGGAGCATAGGGCATCCAAGAATGATTTCCATCGGGCTGTGTGTGTTGCCAAGTTCTTCACTTCCATCCAAGTCTTTCCCGCTTTTCTGGCCTCCTCTTCAATGGTGCGTTTCCAGGTGTTCCTTGGTCTTCCCCGTCTCCGAGCCCCTTGAGGATTCCAGTCCAGAGCTCTCCTTTCTACTGCATCATTCTGTTTCCGCAGAGTATGCCCAATCCAGCCCCATTTTCTCCGTTTAATTTGGACTTCTATAGGTTGTTGGTTAGCCCTTTGCCACAGCTCTTCGTTTGGGATTATATCTGGCCATCGTATACCCAGAATTCGACGCAGACAACGATTGATGAATACTTGAAGTTGGTGGCTGATAGGATTGGTAACTTTCCATGTTTCACATGCATACAATAGGACAGCTTTCACATTGGTATTAAAAAGTCTGATTTTCGTCTTCCTGGATATGTTACGGTTTCTCCATACTGGATAGAGCTGCACAAAAGCCCCATTTGCCTTTCTTATGCTGCTCTTGACATCCTCCTCAGCCCCTCCACTTCTCGTTACAATGCTTCCCAAGTAAACAAATGTATCCACCTGTTCTACATCTACACCTCCCACAGTGAGACCAGCCTGTACTGTGGAGTTCACTCTCAGCTCCTTTGTCTTCTTTGGGTTTATCTTAAGTCCAACCTTAGCAGCTTCAAGTTCTAAGTTTGCCAGTTTTCCCTCTATGTCTCTAAAGCGCTGTGCTAGCATACAGATGTCATCAGCAAAATCAAGATCCTCCAACCTGTCTCGAAGTCCCCACTGTATCCCTCTCTTCCTTCCTCTCCCCACCTTCCTAAGAGTATTATCAAGAACAATCAGGAACAAAGTGGGAGAAAGTATACATCCTTGTCGTACTCCAGTCTGGATGGCCAATGGCTGGGATAGCTGACCCTCATGCAGGACTTGACATTCATAACCAGAATACATCTCTCGTATAATGTTAACTATTTTACTTGGTATACCATATTCCTTTAAGGTCTCCCACATGACCTTCCTATTAATGGAATCAAAGGCCTTCTCAAAATCTATAAATGTGATGTACAGTGCTGCTTGCCATTCGTTACTCTGCTCCACAATAATCCTTAAAGTCTTAATTAAGTCCACACAACTACGGTGTTCCCTAAATCCAGCTTGTTCTATCCTCAACTTCGACTCGATAGACTTCTTAACGCGATTCAAGATTATCCTGAGAAATACTTTGCTTGGTACGGATAGTAAGCTAATACCTCTCCAGTTGTTACAATTCGTCAAGTCACCCTTCTTTGGGATTTTAACAATCACACCTTTCTTCCATTCCGCAGGCAGCTTCTCTTCAAACCAGATCTTTTCCATCAATGGCTTCAGGATATTAGCTGTGGTGTCCATGTCTATCTTGAGGACATCTGGCGAAATGTTGTCGACACCGGGGGCTTTTCAATTCTTCAGTTGTAGCAAGGCTTCTTTGATTTCAGCACAAGTTGGACTGTGCGAAAGAATATTTGGATCAGAATTATCAGGTTCATCATTCCTCTCTTCGTGGTGTTCATTAATCCCTCGATCAACATTAAAAATTTCGGTGAAGTATTCCCTCCACCGTTCTTGTTGTTCTTCTTGAGTTGTGAGTAAATTTCCCTGTTTGTATTTTATGGGCCGGTTCTTTCGGAAACTTTTCTTGGACAGCACTTTTGTGATGCGGTACATTTCTTTGCTGTCACCTTTTGATGCAGCATCTTCTGCCTTCTTCGCCATCTCATCGATCCAAATACTCTTATCTCTTTTCACACTCTTTTTGACTTCTTTGTCAACGACCGTGTATTCTGCTTGCACTTTTGCTTTCTGATGTCGAGTCTTACACATATTCAACCTCTCCTTAATCATTTCCCTATGACTTATTGCCTCCCAAGTTTGTTCTGACATCCAATCCTTCTTGAGAGGATTGCTCTTTCCCAGGACTATTTCACTTGTATCAAGGATGATGTTCTTTACATTACTCCAGGAAGATTCAATATCAGTTTCTGCTGTATCAGATTGGAGTACCTGAAAACGATTTCTTAGCTCCAATTTAAATTCATCTCTGACCTTCTCCTCCTTCAACTTCCTCACATCAAATCTCTTGCTCTGTTTTTCAAACCTCTTCTTTGCCACCATGATCTTCATCTTGAACTCAGCCAGCATAAGGTGGTGATCAGTGCTAGCATCAGCTCCTCTATTATTCCGAACATCGGTGAGCGATCTTCTGAATCTCCTACTCACTGCGATGTGGTCAATTTGGTTCTCAGTGTCATGATCAGGGGAAATCCACGTGATCTTATGACACCTCTTATGAGGAAACAAAGTACCTCCAATAACAAGGTCATGGCTAGCACAGAAGTTTGTGAACTTTTCCCCATTTCCATTCCTATCCCCAAGGCCATGTACACCCATCACATGTTCTAGTCCCTCGTTGTTCTCTCCTACCTTAGCATTAAGGTCTCCCATTATTATAATCACATCTCTCTTACTGCTTTTCTTTACTGTCTCATGTAGAAGGGAGTAGAATGCTTCTTTAAGTTCTTCTTCTGATGGTTCCGTGGGTGCATAGCATTGTATAATCGTAACATTGCGAATGCGAGTCTTAAATCTTGCTGATAATATTCGCTCGGAAATGGGTTGCCAACTTATAAGGCTTTTCTTTGCATGTTCAGTAAGCAAAAGACCAACTCCATCTCTGCGTTCCGCATTCTCCTCGCTCCTCCCAGAGTATATGAGGGTAAGTCCTTCATAAGTTTTTATCTCACCAAAATCTGGCCATCTTATCTCACTGAGCCCAAGTATATCAAGTTTATACGAGATCATTTCTCTGGTCACCTGCCTCAGCCTACTACTCTCACCCAGAGTCCTCACATTCCAGAAACCTATTCGTGTCTTCCTTTTCGTGCCGAAAGTTGTCAACATGAGATCCGTCCGGTTTTCATTTTTTCAGTTTCTTTAATAAACAATTTCGGAGAGTGCGAGTTATTAGCCCACAGCTTCCTAGTTTTCTGGTAGGGCTGCCACCTTAAGGACTGAAAACGAGCCCCCGCAGTTTTCCAACCGTACCACTGAATTACAGCTCCGCCTGGAAATAATCTACTGATGACGCTGCTGCCCACCATCATGGTGTAGTCTGTCATTTAGTCTGGTCTCTCAACCTCGACCTTACCGGCAAGGGTGACCCTGCCAGGAGCCGAAGCTCCCGCCGGCATTGCTCTCGGGATCACTGAAACACACAAGCCTCCCCACCACGTCAAGGTACCAGACCATGGGGTAGGAGATATTGAGAACCATCTAAATATTTCAGATGGTCGCCAGGTTGGATTTTTATTTAGGCCTATGTACTATTACATTAAGATTATTGTGTACGTGTGGTATTCAAACTTCAATCGCATGATTAGAACACAAGAAGTAAAAACGAGATTTTAAAAGTACGCACAGCAGCTATCTTGTGATTATACAAACAATTGAAATAAATTAGATGCCAGTGGATCAACATTTGTATAAGCATTTAACGTGCAACGTTTCACGGCACTCGGATAGTTAGTTCGCGAGAAACGTCCATTTAAATATTTATACTTCGCGTCGCCGCCATGCTGGATTTGTGCTCACCAGGTTACTGAAAGTCCTATAGGTTAACATATGTTCATAGACTCTATGAACATAAACATTTCAGTTTGGTTGCTGTAAAAGAATCATAGATATTGAGAACCGTCTAAATATTTCGGAAGCTCGCCATTTAGGATTGTTATATGAATAGGCCATAGAGTTATGTACCATTCAAGGACAATTATTGCTTAGGTTCATTATTCAAACTTTCACTTCAATCGCATGATTACGACACAAGAAATAAAAACTTAATTTTCAAATTTCGCACAGCCACCATCTTGAGGTTATGTAAACAATTGAATTAAATTAGATGGCAGTGCATTACAATCTGCAAAATCATTAACTGTACCACATTTCACTGTGCTCAGAGAGTGAAATCACGATAAAAGTCTATTAAAATATTTCAAATTCGCTTGGTCGCCATGTTCGTTTTGTACTTTACAGGTTTATGAAATATACATAGGTAAACTTGTATCAGTACCCTTTATCACCGTACAAAATTGCATGATTATATCTGTAATAGTTTCGGAGATATAGAATGTCAGTGAAATATTTCGCACAGCCGCCATTTTGAGGTTATGTAAACAATTGAACAAAATTAGACTCCTGTGCATTACAATGTGTATAAACATTTGCTGTACCAAGTTTCATTACGTTTGGATAGTTAAATCGCGAGAAATGTCTATTTAAAAGTCTCAATTTCGCTTGACCGCCATGTTGGTTTTGTAGTCACCAGGTTTTTGAAAGTCTCATAGGTGAACTTCTAGTAGTGCCCTTTATCACCGTACACAATTCCAGGGCGATATCGGTAATAGTTTCGGAGA
Organism: Meconema thalassinum; assembly: GCA_946902985.2. NCBI lineage: Eukaryota > Metazoa > Arthropoda > Insecta > Orthoptera > Tettigoniidae > Meconema > Meconema thalassinum. Next base: position 153,961,435 of record OX336390.1, on the reverse strand, counting down.
TATTGATTGCTAGTGAAATATTTCGCACAGGCGCCATGTTGGATTGGTGAGACGTAACAAAATTTGAAGGGCACGGTCGAGGTCACCGGGAATAGCGCTATAAACTTACTGAGTTTCATTGAAATCGCTCCAGTCGTTTAAATTTTATTAGGGGGGGACACACACACATCTCTCTCACACACACACACACACACACACACGCACACACACACGGACAAAAGGTGATCTCATAAGCCTATTTTTTTTTTCAAAATTGAAAATAGGCCAAACAAGATGTTCAGTAAAGAACATATAGCCTACTTTCTCCTAAATGCATGGGTATTGTTATAACTCTTTGTCCTTTTCAAGGAGTATGATTGAATGTTGGTTGTAGTAGCTTGTTGAAATACAACGTGCTATAGGGATATTAAACAAGAATATGAGGTGCCCTTTGCTAGTGCTACCTCTGTACCAAATTTCGTTCAATTCGGTTTCACCGTGTTTGAATTGATAGGGGGAATCGATTTGCACACATACTTGGCCACCATCTGCAAACTATTGGGCTGATGTTCTTGCAGTTTGGTCTGAATATGTTTCCCACATGAAGATATGGTGTTGCAAAATTTGGTAGAGACTAGATTATTAGGTTTGTCGTAATTACATTTTAGCTTTTAACATTTGGGTGTCCGCGATTACGTTTCCGTCAAGATAGCGGTGATATAAAACATGACACTGAGGTGCCCTTTGCTAGTGCTACCTCTGTACCAAATTTCGTTCCATTCGGTTTCACCGTGTTCGAATTGATAAGGGGAATCGATTTTCACACAAAGATGGCCGCCATCCGCAAAATATTAGGCTGATGACCTATTAGTTTGGTCGAAGGATGCTCCCTCCATAAAGGTTTGTTGTTGCTAAATTTGCTAGAGATCGGATGATTAGGCTAATCGTAATTTGATTTAAGCTTTGAACATTTGTGTGGCCGCCATTACGTTTCCGTCAAGATGGCGGCGATATAAAACATGACACTGAGGTGCCCTTTGCTAGTGCTACCTCTGTAAAAAAATTCGTTCATTCGGTTCCACCGTGTTCGAATTAATAGGGGGAATCAATTTTGACATAAAGATGGCCGCCATCCGCAAACTATTAGCCTAATGGCCTATTAGATTGGTCAAAGGATGCTGCCTCCATAAAGCTATGTTGTTGCAAAGTTTGGTAGAGATCGGATGGGTTTGTTAGTCGTAATTTGATTTAAGCTTTAAACATTTGTGTGGCCGCCATTACGTTTCTGTCAATATGGCGGCGATATAAATCATGACACTGAGATGCCCTTTGCAAGTGCTATCTCTATACCAAATTTCGTTCCATTAGGTTTCACCGTGTTTGAATTAATAGGGGGAATCGATTTTGACACAAAGATGGCCGCCATCCGCAAACTATTAGGCGAATGACCTATTAGATTGGTCAAAGGATGCTCCCTCCATAAAGGTATGTAGTTGCAAAATTTGGTAGAGATCGGATGATTAGGTTAATCGTAATTTGATTTAAGCTTTGAACATTCGTATGGCCGCCATTACGTTTCTGTCAAGATGGCGGCGATATAAAACATGACACTGAGGTGCCCTTTGCTAGTGCTACCTCTGTACCAAATTTCGTTCCATTCGGTTCCACCGTGTTCGAATTAATAGGGGGAATCAATTTTGACATAAAGATGGCCGCCACCCGCAAACTATTAGGCTAATAACCTATTAGATTGGTCAAAGGATGCCCCCTCCATAAAGGAATGTTGTTGCAATGACTGGTAGAGATCGGATGTTCATGTTATTCGTAATTTAACTTATGCTTTGAACATTTGTGTGGCCGCCATTACGTTTCTGCCAATATGGCGGCGATATAAAACATGACACTGAGATGCCCCTTGCTAGTGCTACCCCTGTACCAAATTTCGTTCCATTCGGTTTCACCGTGTTTGAATTAATAGGGGGAATTGATTTTCACACAAAGATGGCCGCCATCCGCAAACTATTAGGCTAATGACCTACTCATTTGGTCAAAGGATGCTTCCTCTATAATGCTATGATGTTGCAATATTTGGTAGAGATCGGATGATTAGGTTAATCGTAATTTGATTTAAGCTTTGAACATTTGTGTTGCCGCCATTACGTTTCCGTCAAGATGGCGGTGATATAAAACTTGACACTGAGGTGCCTTTTGTTAGTACTACCTCTGTACCAAATTTCGTTCCATTCGGTTGCACCGTGTTCGAATTAATAGGGGGAATCGATTTTCACACAAAGATGGCCGCCATCCGCAAACTATTACGCTGATGACCTATTAGTTTGGTCAAAGGATGCTCCCCCCATAAAGGTATGTTGTTGCAAAATTTGGTAGAGATCGAATGATTAGGTTAGTCGTAATTTGATTTAAGCTTTGAACATTTGTGTGGCCGCCATTACGTTTCCGTCAAGATGGCGGCGATATAAAACTTGACACTGAGGTGCCTTTTGTTAGTAATACCTCTGTACCAAATTTCGTTCCATTCGGTTGCACCGTGTTCGAATTAATAGGGGGAATAGATTTTCACACAAAGATGGCGGCCATCCGCAAACTATTACGCTGATGGCCTATTGGTTTGGTCAAAGGATGCTCCCCCCATAAAGGTATGTTGTTGCAAAATTTGGTAGAGATCGGATGATTAGGTTAGTCGTAATTTGATTTAAGCTTTGAACATTTGTGTGGCCGCCATTACGTTTCCGTCAAGATGGCGGCGATATAAAACATGACACTGAGGTGTCCTTTGCTATTGCTACCTTTGTACCAAATTTCGTTCAATTCGCATTCACCGTGTGCGAATTGATAGGGGGGACAGACATTCAGAGTACACACACTCACACACACACAGACACACACACACACACACACAGACTCACACACACACATACACACACACACACAGACTCACACACACACATACACACACACAGACAGACACACTTTTTTCGCCCTGTGTTGATCTCATAAGTCTACTTTCATTTTTTGCAAAAATCGAAAGTAGGCTAAAAAATAGAGACAGCAGAGGCAGCCCTGGTTGCTCAAGAATACGCATAGTGATAACCGTTTATGTACACATAGTACATACGAAAATTGGTTGGACTCCAATTGATAGTATAGAGGTTACATGTATTTACAAGTTGTTCCGTGAAAAACTATACAGCCTATTTTCATATATCCTACTTATTTTAATTGCCTCTATCTACATACAAAATTTCAGTTTAATTGCTATAATACAGTAGATTCGCAGATACTGAGAACCGACAAAATATTTCGGATGGTCGCCATATTGGATTTTATATATGTAGGTCCTAGAGTTATGTACTGTTACATGAATATTATTGTGTACGTGTAGCATTCAATCTTCAATCGCATGATTAGGACACAAGAAGTAACAAGGGGATTTTAAAATTTCGCACAGCTGCCATCTAATGGTTATGGAAACAATTGAAATAAATTAGATGTCAGTGGATTAACATTTATATAAGGATTTACTGTACCAAGTTTCACTGCACTCGAATGGTGAAATTGCGGGAAACGTCCATGTGACTATTTATAGTTCGCGTCGCCGCCATGTTGGATTTGTGATCACCAGGTTATTTAAAGTCCTATAGGTGAACTTATGTTCAAAGCTCCTATGAACATTAAAAATCAGTTTGATTGCTATAATAGATTCGTAGATATTCAGAGCCGTCTAAATATTTCGGATGGTCGCCATTTTGGATTGTTAAATATATAGGCCATAGAGTCATGTACCATTAAAGGAAAATTATTGCATAGGTTCATGATTCAAACTTTCACAGTGATCGCATGATTACGACACAAGAAATAAAAACCTTAATTTTAAAATCGCAAAGCCGCCATCTTGAGGTAATGTTAACAATTGAACTAAATTAGATACCAGTGCAATACAATGTGTATAAACATTTCCTGTACCAGATTTCATTGCGTTTGGAACATTAAATAGCGAGAAAAGTTCGCTTGGCCGTCATGTTCGTTTGGAAGTCAACCGGTTTTTGAAAGTCTTACAAATGAACTTCCAGTAGTGCCCTTTATCTTCGTACAAAATTTCAGGGTGATACCGCTAATAGTTTCAGAGATATAGAATGCCGGTGAAATATTTCGCACATCCGCCATCTTGTGGTCATGTAAACAATTGAACCAAGTTAGATGTCGGTGCATTACAATGTGTATAAACATATACTGTACCAAGTTTTATTGCGTTTGGTTGGTTAAATCGCGAGAAACGTCTATTTAAAAGTCGCAAATTTGCGTGGCCGCCATGTTGGTTTTTTAGTCACCAGTTTTTCAATAGTCACATAGGTGAACTTCTCGTAGTTTCCTTTATCACCGTAAACAATTCCAGGCTGATGTCGGGAATAGTTTCAGAGATATTGAATGCTGGTGAAATATTTCGCACAGCCGCCATGTTGGGTTGGGGAGACGTACCAAAATTTGAAGGGCACGGTCGGGGTCGTCCGAAATAGTGTTATGAACTTACCGAGTTTCATTGAAATCGCTCCAGCCGTTTAGAAGTTATTAGGGACACACACACACACACACACACACACACACACACACACACGGACAAAAGGTGATCTCATAAGCCTATTTTTTTTTTCAAAACTGAAAATAGGCTAACAAATTGGTCCTATCAGCAGGCTTAGTATCATGTAGGTAGCACTGACGTATGTTAGATACTCCAAATTGATCTAGAATGTTCGGTACTATACGTGTGCATTGTTTAAAGGTTTCGGCTTGCATACTTTGTGATATATTAGTATTTGGATAGAAACATAGAGAGAGCATTTATTAAAAATTGGCAGCCCTGGTGGCTCTTAAGAATACGCTCAGTCATATCTGTTTATGTACACATAGTACATACGAAATTTGGTTGAAATCAAATTAATAGTGTAGAAGTTATATGTATTCAAACATTTGACCTATCAGCAGGCTTAGAATCATTTTGGCAACACTGTCATGTATGGCCTCCTGGAAATTAAACTGAAACATTATTATCTATATAGTGTATGTGCCAATTTTGGAATAGCTCCCATGCATACCTTCCAAGATATCCAACATGGAGCTCAAATTTCAATTGCGGTTTTTCTGCAGTTGGTAGCACTGACATCATTTTCATATATATGGTCTTGAGATAGTCAGGTATAGATCTCTACTCATACCAAATTTGATTTTGAATGCTTCAGTCGTTTAGGAGTTGATAGGGGGAGGGGAGGGGGTGGCATACACACACAGACAGAAAGACAGAAGGACAGACAAACATTTGCCCAAATCGATCTCATAAGTCTACTTTTCCTCTTTTTTGCAAAATGTGAAAAATAGGCTAAAAATACAATACCCTATCACGTTTAGCACTTCCGAGTATTTATTAACCTCGCGGCTAATCTCAGAACCTAACACGACGTAGGTCGCTAAGTGACACTTCCACTCTTTCTACTCTATGGAGTTCTCCAACGCAAAATGTACGGTATCAAAATGGTGCCATTCTCACTCGATGATGCCTTTTGTAATATACGCAATAAACGATATCCGAATAACGGTATTGGGGGAATATTTTTCGAGAGATGTATTCAAATAACGTTATTTCTAGTGAGCACTACCATTTTGTTCCTGCGATAACCGATATCCGAATAACGTTATTAGTCCGAATAACGGTATCGGGGGAATAATTTTCGAGAGATGTATTGAAATAACGTTATTTCTAGTGAGCACTAACATTTCGTTCCTGCGATAACCGATATCCGAATAACGTTATTAGTCCGAATAACGATATTGGGGGAATATTTTTGGAGAGATCTATCAAATAACGTTATTTCTAGTGAGCACTACGATTTCGTTCCTGAGATAACCAATATACGAATAACGTTATTAGTCCTAATAACGGTATTGGGGGAATATATTTCGAGATATGTATTCCGATAACGTTATTTCAGGTGGGCTCTACCATTTCGTTCCTGCTTTAACTGATATTCGAATAACGTTATCAGTCCAAATAACGATATTAGGAGATTTTTTTCGAGATATGTGTTCCGATAACGTTATTTCAGGTGGGCATTAGTATTTCGTTTCTACGTAAACCGATATCCGAAGAACGTTATTAGTCCGAATAACGGTATTAGGAGATATTTTTCGAGAGACTTATTCAAATAACGTTATTTCTGTCGGACAATACTATTTCGTTTCTACGATAACGAATAGCAGAATAACGTTATAAGGACCAATAACGTTACCATGCGATACAAATGACGTACGGATATGAAACGTAACGACCACAATGTGACCAAGACCCATTTTGTTATATAATCTACCCAAACAACCATTTTCGTTATGTTAAGTTATGAAGCCTTGATATATGCTTTTACATGGATAGGTCATTTCAACCCTAAAACAGTAAATAGTGATTTTACAGGAGGGTAAAAAGGTGTTATACGGGAAAAAATGATAATTGAACCTAACACCTTTTGTTTTTGATGAAATATCGTAGGGGAGTGTAAACAACCCCCAAATTGATAAATCGGTAGCTTGGAACCGAAGAACCCTAAAATTCGGTGTGAAAGCTTAAAAAATAGGTCATGACATATGCTTTTACCTGGATAGGTAATTTCACTCTTAAAACAGGGAATAGTAATGTTACAGGGGAAAAAGGTTTAAAACACCTAAAAGCATACGCGTTTTGTGAAACCATGCTTTAATGGACATGTGTATGGAGGATGATTGTAATTATTATTAATAGGTAATTATGGATTAATGTGTGGATAGATAACTAACCAGTGGGGAGCGTGATGGCGCAGGTGCTTAGCTGCTCGTCTTTACCCGGACAGCTGGGGTTCAAATCCCGGTGACAGCGGGGGTTGGAATTTTCACCTGAAAAATCACGTGGCGTCAGGAAGGGCATTCGGCCTTAAATCTCCGGCCAAAACCAAAATGAGCCTGGTTGGCTCCGGCGACTCAAAATAATTGGCAAAAACCGAAGAAAGAAAGGTAACTCACCAGTAATAGTAAACATTGGTTTGAGGTGTTGAAGAAGTCAGGATGGCCAACCCTTTGCCATGGTTCACGAATGGACTCCAAAAAGTTTTACCTGTCAAGACTCAGTATACCCTGTTGCAGCCTTTAGAAAAAAAATCGAACCGGGGCCTGTGTGGTGACAGTGGATTTATATTCATGATGCTTTTTAAACAAACACACTGTTCCGTGCCACCCCCTAGTGGCACCTTTGTTAACTGGAATACGGTGGGGGTACAAAGCACAACACCAATTACTGCTTAAAGAAATAATTAACTTTATTGTGGCCAGAAAATTACACTAATCAGCAAATACAAGCAATTAGGAGCCTTACTCCAGTTTCCTCAAGTCTCTTCCTTGAGCGCTCTTGGCCCTTCCACATGTCAACAGATCACAGAAGTTAATCCGTCCTAATGAGTACGGTGGCCTTGACAGAAACTACCTGTTCCTCTCCATTATGTTCACCGACCACAATTACTTACGATCACTTGCTGAAGGCTATTTCGCTGTGGTGGCCTTGACAGAAACTACCTGTTCCTCTCCATTATGTTCACCGACCACAATTACTTACGATCACTTGCTGCAGGTTATTTCGCTGTCCACAAGCTGGAGAAACAATGTCACTGGATTTCGTAACTCGCACAGCACTTCGTCACCACACTTCTGTCGCACAAGATAATCGCTCGCACTAGCTCGTAAAACACAACAACAACAACTGCTAGACAGGTCGCACTTATATAGCAGGCCGGTGACTCAATAAATGCCTCTAGATCCATCCAGGGTTCACGGCTTCTCGAGGTTTCCATCGCTGGTCCTGTCACGAATATTCTGGACTACCCATTTGTCTTAGTAGCCCTGTTGCATAAGGCGCGCGCAATACAGGAGGCAGGACACAGCCCAGCCCTGGGGCAGTTGTGACTCATGCGGCGAGTGATGACACAAACTCACAGCCGTAACACCACCCCCTTCCTAAAAAGGCTGATCGTCCCGATCAATCATTGGTCCGTCTGTGTCCCTCCGTAGGCTGCCAGGTGATCTCGATGCACGATCTTCATCTTCGCCCTCGGGCTCCGCTGGATCCTGTAGACGACATCGTTGATCCGTTTCACGACTCGGTACGGGCCCTCCCAGGACTTCTGCAGTTTGGGTGACAGGCCTTTCTTCCGTAATGGGTTGAAGAGCTAGACCAGGTCGTCCTCGTGGAATCCGCCGGCATCCGTCTGCTGGTCGTATCGGGTCTTCATTCGGTCGGTCTCGATCCGCAGTTTCCTCCTCAAGAACGCGTGCACGTCCTCGAGTTGGTAGACCAGTTCTTGACAATACTGGCTTACCGGGATCGGATCATTCCCAGGTCGGCCGAAGGCAAGATCGACAGGTAGACGTAGCTCCCTCCCAAACATGGCCCGGGCTGGTGTGCACCCGGTGGCTTCATGCACGGCGGCGCGGCAGGCCAGGAGAAATAGTGGAAGATGTTTGTCCCAATCCTTCTGGTGCTCGCTGACGACTATTCGGAGATGGTTCTCGATGGTGCGATTGAATCTCTCTACCATCCCGTCGGACTGAGGGTGTAGCGGCGTTGTCCTTGTCTTCCGGATTCCCAGCAGCTGGCATAGGTTCTGGAACACCTGCGACTCGAAGTTCCTCCCTTGGTCGGAGTGCAGCTCCAGGGGTACTCCGTACCGGCTGACGAATTCCTTCACCACGTTCTCTGCAATCGTCGCGGCTTCTTGGTTAGGGAGCGCATACGCCTCCGGCCATTTGGTAAAGTAGTCGCTGACGACTAATATGTAGCGGTTCCCTGCCTCGCTTATCGGGAATGGCCCAGCAACATCGATGGCCACTCTCTCCATGGGGCCGCCCACGTTGTAGGTCTCCAGTGGACCCCGTCGTCTTCGTCCTGGGCCCTTGCTGGCTGCGCAATCGTGGCACCTCGCGCAGTGGTTCTCCACGTCTGTTCGGCATCCGATCCAGTAGAACCGCTCTCTCAGCTTCTCCAGGGTCTTCTTTATCCCTAGGTGTCCACCAGATGATCCTCCATGAACTTCCTTCAGGACTTCCTCCGTCATAGCCTTTGGAACGACGACTTGTTCCCAAGATGTCTTTCCGTCGGTGCTCTCCCAGGCGCGGCAGATGAGGCCATCCCTTACAATCAGCGAGTCCCACTGTGCCCAGTAGGACTTAAACTTTGGGCTGCAGTCACTCACAATGTTCCACCCGGGTCTGGGGACACAGGCCCTCTTCCATTCGGCTATCAGTCCCAGGTCATCATCTTCTGCTTGTGCACGCGTGAAAGATTCGCGGCTCCAGTTCCCCTGAAGTTCCACAGTAGTCCGTCGGCACTGTATCCCGGTGTTCTCTTCCCTTCGGGCACAGAAGGTGCAGTCTTTGGGGCACGGTCTTCGTGACAGGGCGTCGGCGTTAGAATGCAGTTGGCCTTTCCTGTGCTGAATCTCAAAGTTGTACTGTTGAAGCCTCTCTAACCACCGCGCGAGTTGACCCTCGGGCTGCTTGAAGTTCAGGAGCCACCGCAGGGATGCATGGTCGGTCCTGATGAGTAATTCTTGCCCGTACAGGTACTTGTGGAAGTGTTCAATGGTCTTCACGATGGCGAGCAGCTCCTTCCTGGTGACGCAGTAGTTCCTTTCTGGCTTTGACAAGGCCTTGCTGAAGTAGGCCACTACTCTCTCCTCGCCGTCCACTACTTGCGACAGGATTCCCCCTATGCCAAAGTCGCTGGCATCGGTATCGACGATGAACCTTGTTCCAGGTCTGGGGTAGGCCAGAATAGGCGCGGTGCACAGAGCCTGCTTGAGTTGTTCGAAGGCATTGTGGCATTCTGCTGCCCACGTGAAGAGTTGGTCCTTCTCAGTCAGTCGATGTAAAGGTTTGGCGATGTCGGCGAATCCTTTCACGAAGCGACGGTAATAAGTGCAGAGTCCCAGGAAGCTCCGTAGTTGGGACTTGTCCTTCGGAACTGGCCACTCCCTCACAGCTGCGGTCTTCTCTGGGTCGGTGCGCACCCCTTCCTCGGAGACGATATGCCCAAGGTACTGGACCCGCTTCCGGAAGAGCTGACACTTCTAGGGGCTCAACTTCAGCTGGGCAGCCCGTAGCTTCAACAAGATCTCCTTCAGGTTGCTGTAGTGCTCCTCGAAGCTCCTCCCTAGAACGATGACGTCGTCTAGGTATACCAGGCAGGTCTTCCAGTGTAGTCCCCTCAGAATGGACTCCATTAGCCTTTCGAAGGTCTCAGGGGCGTTGCACAGACCGAATGGCATGACGGTGAACTGCCAGAGCCCGCTGCCCACAGAGAACGCCGTTTTATCGCGGTCCTTAGGGTGGACCTCCACCTGCCAGTAGCCACTCTTCAAATCCAAGGTGGAGAACCATCTTGACCCTGATATGGTGTCCAGCGTGTCGTCGATCCGGGGTAGAGGGTAGCTGTCCTTCTTCGTGACGACATTCACCCGCCTGTAGTCCACGCAGACCCTGGTGGACAAGCACGACCGGAGAACTCCAAGGACTATGTGATGGCTCGATCACCCCTTGCTCCTTCATCTCTTCTACCATCCGGTCGAATTCGGCTTGCTTGGCGAGCGGGACACGTCGGAATGGGGCCCTAATCGGTGCGCTGTCCCCAACGTCGATTCTGTGCTGGACCAAGCTTGTCCTGCCGAAGTCTTTGCTCCCCACGGAGAAGACATCTTGGAATTCGCGTAGCAGGTCCTGAAGTTGGCGTGATTGCTCCTCGTCTAAATGGTCCTGGGATCCTTGGTACAGCTTCTGTAGTTCTTCTGGCAGGGCGCGTCTTCTTCGGTTGTCCGTCTGCAGGTGTCCGTCCGTCGTATCTGTGATGCGGCCAATCCAGGTAACGGGCTCGCAGACTCCTAGGTTGGTGTCCCGGTGAACCGTAATGTCGTAGTCGTTCAGGTTGGACAGGCGGACGTACGGTCGAGACGTCGTTTTGATGAGAGTCTTGGCAACTAGCAATCCTTTTGTCTGGATGTCCTCATATTTTGGCTCGATGACAGCCGCCACTTCCTCAGCAGTTCCGTCGACAATTACGGCAGCGCTGACCTCCGTCCTGGCGGGAACGATGACGTCTTCTCTCAGCCTTACTCGTCGTGCGGTGATGGACTCGTGCGCCGGTTGCAAAGCAAGTTCCTCACCTCCGAAGTGCAGAGTGTTGGTACTCAGATCCAAGATGATGCTGTTCTGGTCCAGGAAGTCCAGTCCAATGATCACTTCATTTGATACGTCGGCCACAAGCACTGGATGCTTTATCGCCCGTCGACCAATGACGAACTCCAGTGATGCTTCGCCATGTACCGGTGCGGTCTCTCCGGTCGCGGTTATTAGCTGGAGGTTCCTTTGTGTGGTTTGAACTCTCCACTTCGGGATCACGGTGGGGCTGACGATGGTCCTCGATGCTCCCGTGTCGATTAGCATGGGCCGGCTCTCTCCGTTGACGACTCCGTCGACCATCAGGCTGCTATTATCCCTCCGTAACTGCGTCACACGAACTTGGACTGCCGGGACTTGACGACTGCCACAAGCCAACCTTTGCCCCCCTAGGCTGGCTTATACTTGCTTTCCTGGGCCGCGCGGTTTCCCTACGACTGACTGTCCCGACGGAAACCCTTGGCGGCGGCGATCACCGCAGTCCTTGCTCAGGTGGCCTCTCTTACGGCAGGTCCAGCAGGTCGGTAGTCCTCTTCCGGGCCGCCTCTCCGGATGTCCTTCGGCTACGTTTTTGCTGGTGGTACCGCGACTATCGAAGAAACGGCTTAGCGCCTCCATTAATTCGTCGGCCAGGGGCTTGGTCTCGTTGGTTTTTACTGGTTCGTCGACGTCCACTTGACGCACCCGCGCGTGCATTCTGGATGCCTGTTTTGCCATCTCGAACTCAAGTGCGTGGGTCAGCGCATCTGTCAGGGTCTTATTGCGCGCGAGTCGCAGCGCCTGTTGAGTGTCCGAGTCCCGTAGCCCGTCGGTGAAAGTCTGAGTCGCTATCTGCTCCAGAAAGTCGGCCGGCGCTGTTAGGTAGGCGAGCCTTACGAGGCGTGCGATGTCCATCTCGAACTCCTGCATGGTTTCCGCGTTCTTTTGTAACCGGGTCCGGAGCTGCATCTGGTAGGCCTGCTGAAGATGGCTATCTCCATATCGGGACTCCATATGGGCGATCAGTGAAGCGTAGTCCTGGGATCCAGTCGGGATGGCCTGAAGGACGTTAAGGGCGTCACCTCTCAGCGCTGCAATGAGAGCTGTAGCCTTTTCAGTGTTGTTCCAGTTATTTATGGAACAGGCCGCCTCGAACTGACGAAAGTAGGTGCTCCACGGGACCTTTCCGTCGAAGGTTGGGGGCGTCACTCTGCTATGTCCCGTTCCTGGTATTCCCGGTGTAACGGTGGGCGGCCGTTGGCGCAGCTCGGCAACTTCCTCTTGTAAAGCGTTGAATTTCTCTTCCACCCCCGTCAGTGGGCGTTGGCGCAGCTCGGCAACTTCCTTTTGTAAGGCGTTGAATTTCTCCTCCACCCCCATCAGCGGGCGTTGGCGCAGCTCGGCAACTTCCACTTGTAAGGCGTCGAACTTCTTTTCCACTGCCGTGACTTCCTCACGCAGACCCTGTTCTAATTTCCTTTGGCTTTCTTCTAATTTCGTCAGCAGACACTCTTCCAGATTTTTCTGGCCATCCAGAAATTTGGCGGTTAGGTCCTCTGCTAACTTATTCTGACCGTCTTCTAATTTATAAGTTAGGTCCTCGGCTAAATTCTTCTGGCCGTCTTCTAGTTTGGCAGTTAGGTCCTCGGCTAACTTCTTCTGGCCGTCTTCTAGTTTGGCAGTTAGGTCCTCGGCTTACTTCTTCTGGCCGTCCTCCATCTTCTTCTGGCCGTCCTCCATCTTCTTCAGGTCCTCCGCTAACTTATTTTGACCGTCTTCCATCTTCTTCTGGCCGTCTTCTAGCTTCTTCTGGCCGTCTTCTAATTTGGCAGTTAGCTCCTTGGTTAAATTCTTCTGGCCGTCCTCCATCTTGGTATCCATACCATTTAACTTTTCTAGCAATGCTGCCAATTTCTCCTCCATTTTAGTTGTTTGTCTTGTAAAGGGCCTGCACTCACAGGAAAATTAGAGAAAATGACCTGCTCGGGTTTTGAAACCAGGACCGTCAGGTGTTGTGCTTGAGTTCGTAATCTGGCTTCTGACACCAGTGGTTCCGTGCCACCCCCTAGTGGCACCTTTGTTAACTGGATTACGGTGGGGGTACAAAGCACAACACCAATTACTGCATACAGAAATAATTAACTTTATTGTGGCCAGAAAATTACACTAATCAGCAAATACAAGCAATTAGGAGCCTTACTCCAGTTTCCTCAAGTCTCTTCCTTGAGCGCTCTTGGCCCTTCCACATGTCAACAGATCACAGAAGTTAATCCGTCCTAATGAGTACGGTGGCCTTGACAGAAACTACCTGTTCCTCTCCATTATGTTCACCGACCACAATTACTTACGATCACTTGCTGCAGGCTATTTCGCTGTGGTGGCCTTGACAGAAACTACCTGTTCCTCTCCATTATGTTCACCGACCACAATTACTTACGATCACTTGCTGCAGGCTATTTCGCTGTCCACAAGCTGGAGAAACAATGTCACTGGATTTCGTAACTCGCACAGCACTTCGTCACCACACTTCTGTCGCACAAGATAATCGCTCGCACTAGCTCGTAAAACACAACAACAACAACTGCTAGACAGGTCGCACTTATATAGCAGGCCGGTGACTCAATAAATGCCTCTAGATCCATCCAGGGTTCACGGCTTCTCGAGGTTTCCATCGCTGGTCCTGTCACGAATATTCTGGACTACCCATTTGTCTTAGTAGCCCTGTTGCATAAGACGCACGCAATACAGGAGGCAGGACACAGCCCAGCCCTGGGGCAGTTGTGACTCATGCGGCGAGTGATGACACAAACTCACAGCCGTAACAATACGCTTGCATACTACTGCTGGGTTGAATCTGCACTGAGACACTGGCTTTGGTATGTGTAGTGTGCCTTGGTGATAACAGCACAGCGATCTTGTCAGCAAGTTTCATATTACTCGTCTGCTTGATAGTGGACGTGCTCTGCACCGTGTTATCATACAGGACATGACTAGATCGTTGTTAAGTTCGACAAAGGCCTAGTGAAGCTTATTGCAACCTTGAAATGAATGTCATGGTATAGTTGGGGTTGGAAGCCAAGACCTTAGGGTTGACAACCAAGTAGGTTAACCATTACACGGTGAGTTGGTCAAATAATAATGTAACAGAACATATAGAAACGTATTCTATAGTTTTACGAATTGGCTAAGAGCCATACCATGAGAGGTGTAGGTAATGGAAATTGAATCCTTAGCTGATGATTATACTACTTGTAATCTGTAGCCATGCCCACATATAAGCTATCATGTTAGAAAAAGAATTGTATGGCTTGTTTTAAACGGAGAATAATTGTGTTTACTGTGAAACACAAATCTGAATTTAAAATTAGTTTATGTCCTACATGATGTTTGAACTCTTTTTTTATTGATAATTTTGGCAAACGCTAACATAGTTGTCATTCGGAAGTCATGGCCGCCTCTTTTCCAATCCTAAACCGTACGCTGAAGTTAAAATGAATAATGATCACATTACAGACAGCCAGTTTCAAAGCCAGGAGAACTAAGTGAACAAAGAATAAAATTCATGAGCCAGTGAGGAATTCAACATGCTGTCCTTTGTACAAAAGAGAAGCGTTCTACAAATTTAACCACCAAGCTGTCCTATCGTCCCTCAATGGTTTGGGTCATCGTAAAAATGAAAATTAAATCTAAGCTATAACTAAAACTAACTACACATTTATATACTAGAAGAAGAAATGGAAAACAAAAGGGCAATAGGCCAAAAAAGGACAGAAGGAATAAAAAATGGCCCTCAACCCTCAAGCATGTGGATTGAGGGAGTTGGAAGGAAGGAGAGCCATGAAAGGCAGATGAAAAAGTATAATAGGAGAGGCTCTGCCCCAGAGGTAATGGATAAAGAGGAGTAAAACTGGACTCAGCTCAGAAATCCCTTGGGGTCGCCAACTTCCAAACTGATCAGCCGTAAGCCCCTTGAGGGTGTAGCCATATGCAGAGTGCACCGCAAGTGGTGGGGCTATATACACCCTACCTTCTTGAGGGGGCTAGAGCAAAAGACAGGAAATAACATGAAAATAAAAACAAGGCTGCCTCCTCACAATAGTAGGATATCAGAAAAAATAAATAAACAAGGGCCAATTAAGTTGCAAAAGGAAGAGGCTCCCTAGGCCTCGGATACCCTAATCATGTTGGGGTCGGTAGAGAACAAGAGTTGAGCAAGTGTGGTCGACAGGAAATAAGACAGAGAGGAGCCTAGCACAAGTTAGTGGAAGCAATGACGGTCTCAGCTGGGACTCAGTGATCGTCAACCTACATGACACTAGATATGACGCCCAGGGGTGGAACTAAAGACCTCTTTTGTTTTATATCACTGGCTTTTAAGAACGCTAACACATGGCATGCCTTATAATGCAATAGTGGTCCTAGGGTATGCAACATTGTATTAGAAACGCAGCTAATAATAGTGTGCATGGCCATGATTATTTTCCCAAGTATAGTACATGGGACTGATAACCATTATTTCCAAGACCCTAAGTAAGACAAAAATAAAAGATTTTCATTTTCGAAAGAGTTGGGGTGAGGTGAGGTGAGTTTTCTATACACCAAACTGATGTGGTTTCCCACTTCTACACCAGGCAATTGCACATTTGATATTAAGAATAGTGAAATGGTTTGCAACTGCCCAATGCTAGGACCTGATTAGTGGCATTTAAAAATGGAATGGAATGGAGTACACTTCCTCTAAAACCAACAACAGGATTGTTCGATCCCCCACAACAACCATTCTTAAAGTCGATATAAATGACTATGCACTTCAGCTCATGACGGTCTCCTCTCTCCACTCCTACCCCTTGGTGGTGAAAGACACACTCTAATACAACCATTATAGTGACTGGTTATCTGTTAAATACATAACTATCCCCAGATTTACCTTAAATTTTCCTAAAATCCACTACATTTTCCGCAAATTGACCAAATGACACAAAAATCCAGCAAAATTCAACAAATGACTACCAGATTTACTGAAATTTCATTGATTTACCTAAGCATGGTTTAAACTACCTCAAATTCATATAAAATTAGACGAATATAGATGAAAATTCACTAAAATTTACCAAACTTACCCAAAGTGGGCTACAAACCATGAAATTTATCCATTTTTTGTAAATGCACTATATGTACTCGAAAATTTTATAATATTGCCTTTACATGTATGCTTTTATTGTTGTTGTTTCGTTTACCACACTCCCTGCAGACAAATACCTCAACATGACTTTCTCCTAGACTAGGAGCACCACATTCGACATGATAGCTGTGTTTCATTTCCCATAAACTTGTTTCTGAGGTGGGTGTCAGGAAAAGGCATTCAGCTGTAAAAACCACACCCTCACATAGACATTCATAACCTCTTACGTTGAGGTTCCTAACGCTAACAACATTGAATGATTGAACGGTTTCCTTTCCAGAATTCCTGTCTATACTTTCCTCTTTAAGGTTGCAAGATGTTTGCAAGATTCCTAAAATGCAATTAAACTTAATAAATACCTTAAGATGGTTTGATTTGTTTAATGATAATGGTGTTGATGATTGTTATACACGTGAAGACTAATTTTTTAGGTCTTGACTGGCCTTGCAATAAGAATTGACTAACCAAACATGAGTTACCTATGAGGGAAACATTTTAGTCCACTATGTTGGTTATTGACCAGTGAGTACACTTGTAGAAAGCTGTTTATTATTTTTTGAAATCATATACAACAGAGGCTTAAACCTATAGACAAACCGTGTGACCATGTTTGTTAAACAATTAGGATACTTATGTAGAGCTTACCAAAAATAATGTTGTGTAACAGTAAATGCTAGTCAACAAAGAGTTATGCCATACTAAAAAATCATCATACAATACCTGAGAGAGCTCTTCTATAAGTATTGATGCGTAAAATGGTTCCACTCGCTTGCTATATATTTTTCGGCGTGGGAATGATTCTCAAGAAATGAAATGCAAATGGAACTGAAATGCAACACAAACAAACAATGAGCGCGCGCGGTGACTGTGATTGATAACATGACGTACTGTCGGTTATGTAGCTATGAGGAATGTTTATCACATATGGTTTACTTCAAGGTTTGGATATCCCATTAATGATATTCCTACAATAAATGATCTTGAAATGGTTATTCTTTGGTGTGAAAATATGTATTATATGATATTTAATGAAAAAATTATGATTTATTAAATGTTTATACGTTTACTCTATTATTATTTAATGTAAGCACTCGAGGCACTATCGACCAAAATACGGCACTATCAGGAATATATATTGCATACTTGAAGGTTTGGTGATCCCATTAAAGGTATTTCTACAATAAATGATTTTCTAGTTGTCGTTCTATGGCGTGAAAATATCTAATATATGATATTTGCTACCACTGGAATTATTTTACAAATAGTTATTTTAATGACCAACAGAGTTCACTGTTAAGAAGGTAGAGCCCTATGTGGAATGTAGGATAACATGTAACATGTTATACATGATACGTGACAATTGTAAGGCTTGTGATTTTTTAAGATGCCTTTATCCCTATATTAATCACCCAGTTTACAAGACTCATAACTGTAATGTTCCGAATAAATTTAAACAAAACAAAAATCTGCATTGAAAAACCAAAAAGTGATTGAGCAAATATATATACTGGGAAAAAAAGTTTTGTAAACACTAATGTCCAACAAGACTAATTAAATCAGTAACTGTCAGGGTGGCCGAGTGGTTAAGGCGTTTGACTTAAGATCAAATTTCCAAATATATAAGGAAGCAAGGGTTCGAACCCCTTCCCTGACATAACTATTGCTTGAACATGCAAGAAAACAAGAAATATACACAAACTATGTTTATCAATTTAATCAATTTTTTATTACTTAAAAAAAAGAGATAGGCACATAGAATATAGCTCTTTTTGTTTATTATTTCTTTTAAACATAACACTTGTTGAAAATTATTTTTAGTGGATGGGGGTGTTGCTACGTTGACCCATTACACAATAATAGCAGCTTTACGAAGTTCATTTTCAATATTTAATAGCTCTATCTCATAACCAATATGACCAACATGTTTACAGGCATGCAAAAGCTGTAGACGTTCGACTAATATATTAGGATCGTTCCATTTGCTATTTTTTTAAGAATGGTTTCAAAAACTCGGGAAGCAGTTCATCATTATCACCATTATCATGATTATCATCCTCATTATTATAATCATTTTCATAATGACTAGATGAAACCCGTCAAAACATGACGGACAATGGAAAACAAATTTACTGAAGAAGCTTCTTATATAAGTTACATTCTTTATACGATTACTTTTTAGCACTTTTGCAACTTTAAGGGCGTCAAAAGATAGCACTCTCAGAATTGCAACATATTGCTGGTCATGACTGAAAACGTGATGAGGTCATCATCATCTTGCACAGTTTCCAGCCACTGGCCGGGTCTGTTTGGAACACAAGCCTCTCCAACGTCTTCTGTCTTCCCACCATCTCTCAGCCTCCACCCTTGTCCAGTCTTCTCCTCTCTTCTTCACGCTTTCTTCCACCCCCTTCAGCCACCTGTCTCTCGGTCTCCCTCTTGGTCTCTTTCCTTCCCACTTCGTCTCGTGTGTCCTCCTGGGTATCCTCTTCTCCTCCATTCGTTTTACATGTCCATACCATCTAAGTCTAGATTTATCCATACCTTCCTGTAATGGTTCCTCGTTCATTAATTCTCTGGTCCTCTAATTTCTTATTCTGTCCCTCTTTGTAGCTCCAATACTGCTTCTCAAGAACCTCATCTCACTGGCCTGTATTTTGCTCTTCTCCCTTCCTTTCATAACCCAGGTCTCCGAGGCATACGTCAGGATAGGGACATAGTACGTCCGATTTATGATCTTTTTGCTGTTCTGAGGGACATCCTTGCTCCATAACATGCTTCTCACACGCCCCCGGAATGCTTCTGCCTGTCTCCCCCGCTCATTTATTTGTCTATCGTTTCTTCCATTCTCTTGTATCAGGCTTCCCAGATACTTGAAACTCTCCACTTTCTTCAGCTGTTCCCCACCAATTGTTATTCCTGTTGTGGTTCTTTCCTTCTTCCTTGTTGTGATCACCATCTCACTCTTATTTATGCTAAATTTCATCCCATAACTTTGTATTATTCCTTCCCACACGTCCAACTGTTCCTGTACCTCAACCCTCTCCTTGTTTTCCCAAATCATCAAATCATCTGCAAGCACCATTGCTTTCATCATTCCTTCCCCAATTACTTGTGCCACTCGGGTCATTATGTCATCCATCACCACAATGAAAAGTAACGGTGACAGTGCACTTCCTTGTTTCAGGCCGTTTCTCTGTTCCAACCAGTCCGATCTATCTCCTCCCCTCTTTCACACAGCTCACGCTTCCCTTGTACATCTCCTTTATCCTCCTTATAGTCCATTTTTCTATTCCACTATCCTCCAGGGACTTCCATATTTTGTTTCTGCATAGGCTACACTGTCATATGCTTTCTCAATGTCCAGGAAGGCCATCAGTAGATCTGTTCCATACTCATAGTGCTGTTCTTGTAACTGCCTTACAGCAAAAATCAAATCCACTGTGGACCTTCCTGCTCTGAAGCCATGTTGTTCTTTCCTCATCCCTCCTTCTATCCTTGTCCTAATTCTCCTTTCCAAAACTTTCTCAAACATCTTTGCACAATGAGTCATCAGTGTTATTCCCCGATAGTTTCTGCATTCTGTTCTACTACCTTTCTTGAAGATCGGAACAATTATTCCCTTTTTCCAGTCCTCTGGGGTCTTCCTTTCCTTCCATGCTGTCTTCATCACTCGGTACAACCATTGTATCCCCACCTCTCCTGCTGCTCTCACCATCTCCACACTCAACTCATCCACACCCGGTGCCTTTCCTCCTTTCATCTTCCTCACTGCATCTTCCACTTCTTCCCATGTTAAGTCCTTTTCTGTTTGCAGTTCATCTACTGTACCTCTTCCCCGATTTCTTCCTCCTCGCCGTGGTTTCCATTTGGGTTCAGGAGTTCTTCAAAATATTCTTTCCACATTTTCTTCAGTTCGTCCCTATTTTCTATCTCTTGTCCCCTTTTGTTCACCATTCTAATATAATCCGTAGGATCCTTCCGCCTCTTACTCTTTACCATCCCATACAGGACCTTTTTTGTACCTTCACTATCCTGCTGGTCATGACTTAAAACGTGATGAGGTAAATAGCACAATACGTTAAAGAGTTTCTCCTTGAGCTTGATTGATTGTGATGAAGTAGGCCGAGCGAATAGGACATTGTTGCATATTAAAAGAAAATGTACTATACCTGCAAGTGTTTTATCGGAAGGTGTTAAATCAAGTCGTAGGATTTGAGCTCTCTGCCTAATATTACTGCACCTATTATATCCGAATCCAAGCAATTTCTTACATATTTCTTACAATTAATATATTACCATATATGAGTCCTTGGGAAAAGTTCAGATTTTTAAGGAGCATAACTATGGCTCAAACGTTCGGAGTATGTGGAGGCGAGTCACTTAATTCCAAGGAATTGAAAAATTCAATAATAGGGAAATGAAGTAGCTGGCTTTCATCTTCAGTATCCAATCTGTTAACGCTGATGTATGTGTTTGAACTACTGGATAGAAGTTCAATGACTTTTAAATTAATATCATTACATTGTTGCAGCTTGGCAAATATTTTATATTCCAGCAGATCAATTTTACCCTCACAACAGTAAAGACCAAAGTAACCACGCATAGATTTTACGCAAGAGAAATACAATGTAGAACAATGTTTACATTTGATCGTCAAAGACCTTACAGTACACTGTACTGCATAATATCTGGAATTGTTTCTGAAATGGCCTATTTATATTGGATTTGAAATGTGGCTTCGTATTATTCGGTAACACTATAGTGTCCTGCGATAACGGAGCCGCTAAATATTAAATGGCAAATAATACTTCCATTGCCGAAATCAACTGCGTAGTTAGACTCAGTACTCTAAACAAATAATCATTAAACAATTGTCTTATACAATGAAGTTCAACATGACCGTCCAGAGACTTTCATACTCAAGTTGGTTGGTGAGGAGAATGCGATGAGACTAATCGCTTAAAATAAATCCCTTATAATTGTTCCTGCCAGCGAAATTTTTGCAATAGCTTGAAAACGCAGCTCAGAATGACGTTCTTCATTTTGTTATAAACAGTACGAAACTGCTCTAAATAAGCAATTTCCATCACTTGTTATAGGTTATGGCAGTACATTTTGCAGGGGAACATAGAATCACTTCGCCAATTACTGGAACGACCATAGGCCTATACTCAATACTCACTTCGGCAGGGCGGCTTCGGTGGCGTAGTTGGTAGCATGCTGAGCTTCTATGCCCAAGATAGCGGGTTCAAACCCGGCCGAAGCCGTCGGATTTTTTAAGAGCGTTAAAAATCCCTCAGTATGCCTTCCTTCGGAGGGGAAGTAAAGCCGGCGGTCCCATGTCATAGATTTATGGCATGTTAAAGATCTTTCCACTAATTACACCTGTGTGAAACTAAATTGGATAGGTTAAGAATATAAACAACGCTCTTAGGTTGCTACGTTCGTTGCCAAGAGCCGACTGCGGTGGCGTCTAGTAGCTAGTTCTGAACTAGGCCTAGTAGTCGTTGACGGTGGCGTTTGGCGGCAAAAGTAGGAACTATTTGAAAATTCAAAGTTGCAGTCCCTACTTGAATTAAAAAACAGATACACACACTAATACAGTCATCACAATTAACACCGGTTATCAGACATATTCTACACACACCCAAAGTACACGGGGCTACATGACCGCGTTGTCGCAGCCCCTAAACTAAGGAACCAACCAACCAATCACTTCGGCAGTCACCCTATTGGAGGCAGTTTTTGAATTCTATGTCCCGTGCATGTCAAAAATCGTATTAACACATGGAGGCCCACCTATTCTTGTCTATCGCCCCGGAGACCCGGGTACATTTCCTGCTCTGCCAAGAAATTTAATTCTGGTCTGAGGGCAAAAACGGGGCACATTCAGTCTCTTGAGGT
Organism: Meconema thalassinum; assembly: GCA_946902985.2. Classification (NCBI taxonomy): domain Eukaryota; kingdom Metazoa; phylum Arthropoda; class Insecta; order Orthoptera; family Tettigoniidae; genus Meconema; species Meconema thalassinum. The sequence goes on along the minus strand of OX336390.1, from coordinate 153,939,135 downwards.
ATAACTAAGAAGAGGAAGGTTTAATTCCCACCTCGACAATCTTGGATGTGGTTTTCCGTGGTTTCCACTTCCACTTAAGGCAAATACCGGGGTGGTTCCTAACTTAAAGCCTTGGCCGTCTCCTTGCCATTTACCACCTTAATTACAAATACACACAGTAATGCAGCCATCACAATAACACAGGTTATGAGAGAAAATTTTCACACATACACACCCAAGTACACGGGGCTGAGTGACCACGATGTCGGAGCCATTCAAACGAATTATGTTTGCCAAGTGTCTCTCATGGCGAAAGCAATTGTGGACACGCGTGAGTGCCTGGAAAACTACTTTTTTCTTTAATATTTTAAGAGTATATCGACGATGCATAATTATAACTTTTAGTCTAGGACGCTAATAACTTGACCACCGAAGCATTGGGAAGAAATAGCAATATTAAGGTACATAAACAACATAGCCTACACATTCAACAGTCGGTTAATGTTCCTCAAAATTTCCCTTCTTAAATATTTCCCTCCTTTATAATTCTCCATATCGATGCAATGGTGCTGCCATCTGCTGTCAGTTACTGGAACTATATGGGCGATGTACTGCCATCTGTTGTCAGTTATAGGAACTGATTGCAGATATTTAAACGGCGTACTCAGGACAAGTTTGCTCTTTCGATCACATGCTGTAATGCAATGGTAAAACGGAAATAAAACGTATTGAGAGGGAATGTAGAAATATGTATCTTTAACAGACATAAAACCTTACTAATACTCCTTGATTAAACAATATTTCAGTGGTAAAAAAAAATTTCCGAGGGCTGGGATCGAACCGGTGAACCTTGGCACCACAGTCTGTCGCCTTAACCACATAGCTACTAGAGCACTCTTGTACAGCGTCAGACGCAGCCGTTCATTATCTTCAAAAACCGCTGTCTGAAGGAAATTACCCATTTCATTATCCAAATAAATCAATGTTGCACATTCGTATACGTCCATACTGTTATTATATTTTATTGTCAGAACTTGGTTAATGTGTGGTTTTCAATTACATGGAAGCTTATTAAATAACTTACATTTTAATGGACTTCTCACCGCCATTTTGTCATGACCCCAGGCAGATTGTGCGCATGCGTGAGGGACAAGAATTCTGCTATTTTCTATATTAATTCAAAAACATACCGTAATATATTTGTTTATTTTAGAGACACTCTGCAAATCTAGAGGCCAAGAGCTTTCGTTAGAGTGCTCTACGAAGTAAATCGGTTCTGTCGTTCTCTCAATCTCGTGGTAACAAAAATCACCTTACTGTTTTAAATATATAGATGATCATCATCATTAATATCATTACCATTATAATTTCCACCTATGTCCACAGTCTGTTCAATGGTTTGAGTTGCTTTGATAGTGTTGAAAGCTTCTTTTTAGATGTGCTAGAATGCTTTAACATTGTTATGTTATTATTATCACTATTACCTTTCCTCACTACCTTTTTATGGGGTATATTGTCTCTGATAGGATTGAGGGCTTTTGAGATGTGGGTGCGTGTCTGAACATGGGTTTCACAGGAGGTGTTAAAGGTTTCTCATTAATCAACTCGCTAACAGCATGAGTGCGTTGTAGTGTATTAAACTTGAGGTTAATATTATCTTGATCAGCACTATCTTTTACTTGGACTAGGTTTTTTGCTTTGGTTTGAGTTTTCCTCACATTTAGACTAGCGTGATTATTAAGTTTACAATCATGATTGTTTGAAGAAAGTATGTCCAATTGTTTTGTCTTAAGCATTCCTCGACCCTGTTTCGATCGTTGCTTTGAACAGCGCCAAATAACAGTTCCATTTTTATTGCTTCGTTTCACCTTATATGAACTTCCTTTATAGTATCCATAAGGCTTACCATACCTAGTCACTGAAACTTCCATATCAACTGTCAAACACAAACTAATCTCTAGTAAAGACAACTTGGTAATGACAACAATAGTTTAATGGGGGAGCATATATACATGCAAAAAGTGGGAGCAAAGTTGGGGGGTAAAAAGTGGGAGCTAAAGTGGCAGCAAATGTGCGAGCAAAAACTGTGAGCAAAAAAAGAAGTGGGAGCAAATATGGGATCAAATGTGGGAGCAAAGCAAATATAAAAAGTGCGAGCAAATATGCTAACAAATATGTCAACAAATATGCCAGCAAAAGTAAATACACAAGTCAAGATAGTTTAAAGTGCAAAAAAATATGGAAGCAAATATGAGAGCAAAAGTGTTGTTTTTCTAAAACAACTAGACATAACAAACTTAGTCATAACCTAACCTAACCTAATCTAACCTAACCTCGAGTGCTTACATTAAATAAGAATACAGTAAACATATAAACATTCAATAAATCATAATTGTTTTCATTAAATATCATATAATACCGTACATATTTTCACACCAAAGAATAACCATTTCAAGAACATTTATTGTAGGAATATCTTTAATGGGATATCCAAACCTTGAAGTAAACCATATGTGATAAACATTCCACAGAGCTACATAACCGACAGTACGTCATGTTATCAATCACAGTCACCGCGCGCGCTCAGTGTTTGTTTGTTTTGCATTTCAGTTCCATTTGCATTTCATTTCTTGAGAATCATTCCCACGCCGAAAAATATATAGCAAGCGAGTGGAAACATGTTACGCATCAATACTTATAGAAGAGCTCTCTCAGGTATTTTGTATGATGATTTTTTTAGTATGGCATAACTCTTTGTTGACTAGCATTTACTGTTACACAACATTATTTTTGGTAAGCTCTACATAAGTATCCTAATTGTTTAACAAACATGGTCACACGGTTTGTCTATAGGTTTAAGCCTCTGTTGTATATGATTTCAAAAAATAATAAACAGCTTTCTACAAGTGTACTCACTGGTCAATAACCAACATAGTGGGCTACAATGTTTCCCTCATAGGTAACTCATGTTTGGTTAGTCAATTCTTATTGCAAGGCCAGTCAAGACTTAAAAAAATAGTCTTCACGTGTATAACAATAATCTACACCATTATCATTAAACAAATCAAACCATCTTAAGGTATTTATTAAGTTTAATTGCATTTTAGGAATCTTGCAAACATCTTGCAACCTTAAAGAGGAAAGTATAGACAGGAATTGTGAAAAGGAAACCGTTCAATCATTCAATGTCGTTAGCGTTAGGAACCTCAACGTAAGAGGTTATGAAAGTCTATGTGAGGGTGTGGTTTTTACAGCTGAATGCCTTTTCCTGACACCCACCTCAGAGACAAGTTTATGGGAAATGAAACTCAGCTATCATGTCGAATGTGGAGCTCCTAGTCTAGGAGAAAGTCATGTTGAGGTATTTGTCTGCAGGGAGTGTGGTAAACGAAACAACAACAATAAAAGCATACATGTAAAGGCAATATTATGAAATTTTCGAGTACATATAGTGAATTCACAAAAAAAATGGATAAATATCATGGTTTGTAGCCCACTTTGGGTAAGTTTGGTAAATTTTAGTGAATTTTCATCTATATTCGTCTAATTTTATATGAATTTGAGGTAGTTTAAACCCTGCCTAGGTAAATCAATGGAATTTCAATAAATCTGGTAGTCATTTGTTGAATTTTGTTGGATTTTTGTGTCATTTGGTCAATTTGCGGAAAATGTAGTGGATTTTAGGAAAATTTAAGGTAAATCTGGGGATAGGTATTTAACAGATAACCTGTCACTATGATGGTTGTATTAGAGTGTGTCTTTCACCACCAAGGGGTAGGAGTGGAGAGAGGAGACCGTCATGAGCTGAAGTGCATAGTCATTTATATTGACTTTAAGAATGGTTGTTGTGGGGGATCGAACACTCCTCTTGTTGGTTTAGGGGGAAGTGTACTCCATTCCATTCCATTTTTAAAAGCCACTAATCAGGTCCTAGCATTGGGCAGTTGCAAACCATTTCACTATTCTTAACGTCAAATGTGCATTTGCCTGGAGTAGAAGTAGGAAACCACATCAGTTTGGTGTATAAAAAACTCACCTCACCTCACACCAACTCATTGGAAATTGAAAATCATTTGTTTTTGTCTTACTTAGGTGCTTGGAAATCATGGTTATCAGTCCCATGTAATATACTTGGGAAAATAATCATGGCCATGCACACTATTATTAGCTGAGTTTCTAATACAATTTTGCATACCCTAGGACCAGTATTGCATTATAAGGCATGCCATGTGTTAGCGTTCTTAAAAGCCAGTGATATAAAACAAAAGAGGTGTTTAATTCCACCCCTGGGCGTCATATCTAGTGTCATGTAGGTTGACGATCACGGAGTCCCAGGTGAGACCGTCATTGCTTCCACTAACTTGTGCTAGGCTCCTCTCTGTCTTATTTCCTGTCGACCACACTTGCTCAACTCTTGTTCTCTACCGACCCCAACATGATTAGGGTATCCGAGGCCTAGGGAGTCTCTTCCTTTTGCAACTTAATTGGCCCTTGTTTATTTATTTTTTCTGATATCCTACTATTGTGAGGAGGCAGCCTTGTTTTTATTTTCATGTTATTTCCTGTCTTTTGCTCAAGCCCCCTCAAGAAGGTAGGGTGTATATAGCCCCACCACTTGCGGTGCACTCTGCATATGGCTACACCCTCAAGGGGCTTACGTCTGATCAGTTTGGAAGTTGGCGACCCCAAGGGATTTCTGAGCTGAGTCCAGTTTTCCTCCTCTTTATCCATTACCTCTGGGGCAGAGCCTCTCCTATTATACTTTTTATCTGCCTTTCATGGCTCTCCTTCCTTCCAACTCCCTCAATCCACATGCTTGAGGTTTGAGGGCCATTTTTTATTCCTTCTGTCCTTTATTTGGCCAATTGTCCTTTTGTTTTCCATTTTATTCTTCTAGTATATAAGAGTGTAGTTAGTTTTAGTTATAGCTTAGATTTAATTTTCATCTTTACGGTGACCCAAACCATTGAGGGTCGATAGGACAGATTGGTGGTTAAGTTTGTAGAACGCTTCTCTTTTAGTTCAAAGGACAGCATGTTGAATTCCTCACTGGCTCATGAATTTTATTCTTTGTTCCCTTAGTTCTCATGGCTTTGAAACTGGCTGTCTGTAACGTGATCATTATTCATTTTAACTTCAGCGTACGGTTTAGGATTGGAAAAGTGGTGGCCATGGCATCTGAATGACAACTATGTTAGCGTTTGTCTAAAGTATAAATAAAAAACGAGTTCAAACATCATGTAGGACATAAACTTATTTTAAATTCAGATTTGTGTTTCACAGTAAACACAATTATTCTCCGTTTAAAACAAGCCATACAATTCTTCTTCTAACATGATAGCTTATATGTGGGCATGGCTATAGATTACAAGTAGTATAATCATCAGCTAAGGATTCAATTTCCATTACCTACACCTCTCATGGTATGGCTCTTAGTCAATTCGTTAAACTATAGAAAACGTTTCTATATGTTCTGTTACATTATTATTTGACCATCTCACCGTGTAGTGGTTAATCTACTTGGTTGTCAACCCTAAGGTCTTGGCTTCCAACCCGACTATACCATGACATTCATTTCAAGGTTGCAATAAGCTTCACTAAGCCTTTGTCAAACCTAACAACGATCTAGTCATGTCCTGTATGATAACACGGTGCAGAGCACGTCCACTCTCAAGCAGACTAGTAATATGAAACTTGCTGACAAGATCGCTGTGCTGCTATCACCAAGGCACACTACACAAACCAATGCCAGTGTTTCTGTGCAGATTCAACCCAGCGGTAGTATGCAAGCGCATGTTCGTTTAAAAAGCATCATGAATATAAATCCACTGTCACCACAGAGGCCCCGGTTCGATTTTTTTCTAAAGGCTGCAACAGGGTATACTGAGTCTTGACAGGTAAAACTTTTTGGGGTCCATTCGTGAACCATGGCAAAGGGTTGGCCATCCTGACTTCTTCAACACCTCAAACCAATGTTTACTATTACTGGTGAGTTACCATTTTTTTCTTCTTCTTTTTTTCTTTCTTCGGCTTTTCCCAATTATTTTGAGTCGCCCGAGCCAACCAGGCTCATTTTGGTTTTGGCCGGGGATTTAAGCCCGAATGCCCTTCCTGACGCCACGTGATTTTTCAGGTGAAAATTCCAATCCCCGCTGTCACCTGGATTTGAACCCCCAGCTGTCCGGGTAAAGACGAGCAGCTAAGCACCTGCGCCATCACGCTCCCCACTGGTTAGTTATCTATCCACACATTAATCCATAATTACCTAATAATAATAATAACAATCATCCTCCATACACATGTCCATTAAAGCATGGTTTCACAAAACGCGTATGCTTTTAGGTGTTTGATACCTTTTTCCCCTGTAACATTACTATTCCCTGTTTTAAGAGTGAAATTACCTATCCAGGTAAAAGAATATGTCATGACTTATTTTTTTAAGCTTTCACACCTAATTTTAGGGTTCTTCGTTTCCAAGCTATCGATTTATCAATTTGGGGGTTGTTTACACTCCCCTACGATATTTCATCAAAAACAAAAGATCTTAGGTTCAATTACCATTTTGTCCCGTTTACCCCCCTGTAAAATCACTATTTACTGTTTTAGGTTTGAAATGACCTATCCATGTAAAAGCATATGTCATGACCTATTTTTTAAGCTATCACACCTAATTTTAGGGTTCTTTGTTTTCAAGATATTGATTTTTCAATTTGGGGGTTGTTTGCACACCCCCTACTATTTTTCTTCAAAAACAAAAGATCTTAGCTTCAATTATCATTTTAGGTGTTTAACATGTTTTTTTTTTTCATAACATGACTATTTACAGTTTTAGGGGTGAAATGACCTATCCAGGTAAAAGCGTATGTCATGACTTATTTTTTAAGCCATTACACCTATTTTTAGGGTTCTTCGTTTTCAAGATATTGATTTTTCAATTTGTGGGGTAGTTTCCACCCTCTGCTATTTTTCATCAAAAACAAAAGATCTTAGGTTCAATTATCATTTTTAGATGTTTAACACCTTTTTTACCCCATAACATGACTATTTACTGTTTTAGGGGTGAAATGATCAATCGAGGTAAAAGCCTATATCATCCCCTATTTTTAAGCTATCACACCTAATTTTAGGGTTCTTCGTTTCCGAGATATTGATTTTTCAATTTTGGGGGATAGTTTCCACCCCCTGCTATTTTTTATCAAAAACAAAAGATCATAGGTTCATTTATCATTTTTAGGTGTTTAACACGTTTTTTCCCCATAACATGACTATTTACAGTTTTAAGGGAGAAATGACCAATCGAGGTAAAAGCCCATATCATCCCCTATTTTTTAAGCTATCACATCTAATTTTAGGATTCTTCGTTTCCAAGATATGGATTTTTCAATTTTGGGGGGTAGTTTCACCCCGCAAAGGGGGACGTCGCCCCAAGTTCTAGGACCCCTCATACAAGTCCCTAGCATGTTTGGTTCGCGAGATATGAACAAAAGTGTAGTTAGGCCCTTTTGACAAAAACCAATCATACATTCCCCCCAGGGCCAGGATACTGCCTATGGCAAAATCCCATCAGGGGTTCAGAAAATATTAACAAACGTGTAGTTAGGTCCTTTTGACAAAAGCCGTCCGTGTGCGCACATACAAAAAATATTATTTACCCCCCGGGTAAGCGTAGTTTTTATTTTGGGGTGGATATATCCCATCCATAGGAAAGGGGAGCTCACCACGAGTCCTACGACACCTCATATGTTTAAATCCGATTATTGGTTAGCGAGATAGTAAAAAGCCGATGACCTATTAGTTTTTATGGTTTATTTCAATAAATATTAAAAAAACACTCATCTATAAATAATCATTTAAAAAGCCCGCTCTCTTAAAAAACCGCCAAGTTCGTAGGCATACAAAAATAAATTACTATTTCATCCCCTGGGTAAGGGTAGTTTTTATTTTGGGGTGAATATGCCCCGTCCTTAGAAAAGGAGAGTTCACCACGAGTCCTACGACACCCCCTATGTTTAAATCGCACTATTGGTTAGCGAGATACTAAAAAGCCAATGACCTATTAGTTTTTATGGATCTTAATAAATATTTAAAAATAACTCATTTATAAATAATCATTTAAAATGCCCGCTCTCTTACAAATCCTCTCAAGTTCATAGGCATACAAAAAAAAACACTTATCGCCAAAATGGCAAAACAACATGTTAACCACAAATGGCGTTTCCAAATTCCATCCATTTAAAAAAATAAGCTCACCATCACATAGAGAGAAAAAAAATACCATCTAAACGACCCCTCACTCGACCCTACTCCTTTACCACCAACTAACCCTTTCCCAACATAGGCATACATATTCAAGCACGAGCGCGACTTGAGAAAACCAACACTACCCCACTACTCACGAATGACCTTTTAGTTTTGGTCTTTTATTTAAATAAAGAGGCTATAGGAAAGTAGGGGGCGTCACTACGAGTGCTAGGGCACATCCTGTATGTTCTAATCCCATGTTTGGTTAGCGAGATATCAGGTTCGGGGCCGATACGAGGAGGGTTCAAAAAGAAGTGGCGTAGCTTCCCTACTACCACACTACTTGCCATAATGTAGAATGGGGCTGAGATATGTGAAAATAACTCAGGACAATGGTGTTTATTAATCGGGAAATACATTACAATTAAAAGGTTAATACTTCATTCCGTGTCAAGAGCGTTTATTCACACTAACTTATGTATGCTGAGAGCATTAACCCGCGGGGACTGGCGCATGGGTATTTTTTACCCGAAGCTTAAATAATGCTCTATATTTTCGTTTTGGTCAGCCCTTATTTCCTGTTGCTTACTGTAACTTCCTTCCTAGCCTTGAACTTCACCCTGCAGAAGTAACATGTCCATAGCTTTTTGAACACTCCAGTTCCTTCTATATAATTTACGGTCGGGTCAGATTTACCCATGGCGCCAGTCCTCGCATGACAATTTTCGACTCACGTTAGTCGGGACAATCTGTGAAGAATAAGGGGTGAAATCCAAATATGTTGGTGCACATATCTCACTTTATTGTTGATCCATGTTTAGGATCTAGGGATACCTTCGTCATCAGCTGCTTTGTTCAAAAAATCGAAATGACTGCTTTGCCACCATTATCAAGGCCAATTATACTGTTGTGAAAATTATTGTTATTTTTCTGCATGTAAATTTTGAAAAATATAAATAAACCTCATTTTATATTGGGAATAGTTCATAGGAAGACACCAGGTGTAACATTGTTGTTGTTGTATGAGTCTTGAGTCTTTTGACTGGTTTCATGCAGCACTCCATACCTCCCTGTCCTGAGCTAATCGTTTCATCTCTACATAGCTACCACACCCTACATCTGAAGCGATCTCTTAACATATTTTAACCTTGGTCTACCCCTACAGTTCTTGTCCTCGACCCTCCCTTCCATAACTAAGCTTGCTATTCCTGGGTGTCTTAGTATGTGTCCTACCAACCTATCTCTTCTCTTCATTAGCAGTCGCCAGAAACATCTCTCCTCTCCCACTAGTCTTAATACCTCTTCGTTTGTAACCCTATCTACCCATCTGATCTTCATAATTCTCCTGTAACACTACATTTCCAATGCATCAATTCTCCTCTTTTCTGCTTCACTAATAGTCCAAGTTTCACTTCCATAGAGCGCCACGCTCCAGACAAAGGCTTTCAAAAATGACTTCGTAATACCTAAATCTATATTCGATGTAACTTTACCTCATTGAAATCCGTACGACTACGACAAAAAGGGAGGGAGACACTATGGGTCTAATGACTCGGAGCCAGTCCTCGTGTTATATTTCTTCACGCCAGTTCTCAAGGGTAAATATATTACATCTACCATGCAATTGTTTGGGAGTTAATAATTTGTTGGGAGAATGGGAACATATTACATAGAGTCTTATTCAGTTCGCTTTGCAATATTCAAGAGCCGAGTTGTCTGGCCCAGCGAGGTTTTCCCAGAAGAGGATGACAGTGCAGATATATTATTCAGGACTCTCCTATAGCCCAGTGCACACAGTCCCCCAGATATGAACCTCCGGTCAATATTACGTGATCCGAGGGGAGCGAATCGCCCGTGGCCCAGTAAAGCAGTTACTGTATGAGTCCACCGTACAGCTGATCTGCAGGGAAATGCAGTTCTTTCTCGATTTATTATACTCTAGTGAAATTTCATATTACCTTTCGAATACAACAGGGATGTTCAACAACGGCCTACTTAATTTTTGTCATGTTCCCAGAAAACATTTGAAGTTTAAAGTTTAATTGGCTATCACGGTCGGTGAATTAAAACTCAGCAATTCTTCTAGGTTTGTGCCGTGTCTTGTGTGGGGTTTCGCCTAGGACACCAAGCCAGCCGTGAAAGCCAATATACCATCTTTTTGAAGCCTTCATAGGGAGGTTCAGGCTGCTTGAGCTTTTAGTTCTCGCAGTCAAGTAGTGCAGTTGCACTCTATACAAAGGGAGGTAGCGCGCAGTTCGTTACTACTGTGGAGGTCCGGGCGGGGACACCAAGAGCCCGCCGATGAGCCAGCTTGGTGTCCTAGGCGAAACCCCACACAAGACACGGCACAAACCTAGAAGAATTGCTGAGTTTGAATTCACCGACCGTGAAAGCCAATATACCATCTTTTTGGAAGCTTTCATAGGGAGGTTCAGGCTGCTTGAGTTTTAGTTCTCGCAGTCAGGTAGTGCAGTTGCACTCAATACAAAGGGAGGTAGCGCGCAGTTAGTTACTCCTGTGGGGGTCCGGACGCGGACACCAAGGGCCCGCCGATGAGTCAGCATGGTGTCCTAGGCGAAACCCCACACAAGACACGGCACAAACCTAGAAGAATTGCTGAGTTTTAATTCACAGGCCATGAAAGCCAATATGTCATCTTTTTGGAAACTTTCATAGGGAGGTTCAGGCTGCGTGAGTTTTAGTTCTCGCAGTCAGGTAGTGCAGTTGCACTCAATACAAAGGGAGGTAGCGCGCAGTTAGTTACTCCTGTGGGGGGTCTGGACGCGGACACCAAGGGCCCGCCGGTGAGTCAGCTTGGTGTCCTAGGCGAAAACCCACACAAGACACGGCACAAACCTAGAAGAATTGCTGAGTTTTAAAGTTTAAGTTTAAAGAAATATAACCATTATTCATGAGTGGATTGCAAGCAACACACTCCTCTTTAAGTGTATTTAGATCCACTTTAATAGTTAGGTCATAAATGTACATTTTACGTAATAATGAACATCCTTAAGAATTCATTAACTGTAATGTTGGTAACAGTGAAGGGTATTGCTTTTTCAGTAACTTAACAATTTTATCTCGTAAAGCAAGTTTCACTTACCATGTTGATAAATTTTAAAAATAATTGGTTGGTTCCTCAGGTTAGGGTCTGCGACAACGCGGTCGTGTAGCCCCGTGTACTTTGGGTGTGTGTAGAATCTGTCTGATAACCGGTGTTAATTGTGATGTCTGCATTAGTGTGTGTTATCTGTTTTTAATTCAAGTAAGGACTGCAGACATTGAATCTCAAGTAGTTACTACTTTTGCCGCCAAACGCCACCGTCAACGACTATTAGTTCAGAACTTGGCTACCAGACGCCACCACAGTCAGCTCCTGGCGACGAACGTAGGGATCTTAAGAGCGTTGTTTAACCTATAAGTTAATTTAGCTTCACACAGGTGTAATTAATGGAAGGTTCTTTAACATGCCATACATCTATGGCATGGGACAGCCGGCTTTACTTCCCCTCCGAAGGAAGGCATACTGAGGGATTTTAACGCTCTTAAAACATCCGACGACTTCGGCTGGGTTTGAACCCGCGATCTTGGGCATAGAAGCCGCTAAAAAAAGATTTAGTACTTTGGGGTGGAAAGATCATATTACTAAATTGAAGTGGTTTTCTTTTCGACGATTCAGTTAGTGTCTCCTTAATAGTTCGACTTACTTTACAGGGGAGCTCATCGTGAAACGCTACCCGCTATAGGAAACAGTTCGTGGCAATTGAGGAGTCGACTTTGCACGAAGTTCGGCCGCCAGCCACGATAATACTTCGTGCGGCTGTCCTCAGTTACTTACCGTCAATTGTCATGTTGTCATGGAGCTTAATGTAAAGCTATCATTAGTCTCAGTATGCCTTGTTTCGGAGGGGAAGTAAAGCCGGCGTGGCGGTCCCATGTAATAGCTTTATGGCATGTTAAAGAACCTTCCACTAATTACACCTGTGTGAAGCTAAATTGGATAGGTTAAGAATGTAAACAACGGTCTTAGGTTTCTACGTTCGTCGCTAAGAGCCGACTGCAGTGGCGTCTAGTAGCTAAGTACTGAACTTGGCCTAGTAGTCATTGACGGTGCTGCTTGGCGGCAAAAGTAGGAACTATTTAAAAAATTCTAAGTTGCAGTCTGTACTTAATTCAAAAACAGATAACACACACTAATACAGTCATCAAAATTAACACCGGTTATCAGACAAATTCTACACACACCCAAAGTACACGGGGCTACATGACCGCGTTGTCGCAGCCCCTAAAATTAAGAACCAACCAGTCTCAATATGCCTTCTTTCGGAGGGGAAGTAACGCCGGCGGTCCCACGTCATAGCTTTATGGCATGTTAAAGACCTTTTCACTAATTACACCTGTGTGAAGCTAAATTGGATAGGCTAAGAATGTAAACAACGGTCTTAGGTTTCTACTTTCGTCGCTAAAAGCCGACTGCGGTGGCGTCTAGTAGCTAAGTACTGAACTTGGCCTAGTAGTCATTGACGGTGGTGCTTGGCGGCAAAAGTAGGAACTATTTAAAAAATACTAAGTTTCAGTCTGTACTTAATTAAAAAACAGACAACACACATTAATACAACCATCACAATTAACACCGGTTATCAGACAGATTCTACACACACCCAAGGTACACGGGGCTACATGACCACGTTGTCGCTGCCCCTAAACTGAGGAACCAACCAACCTTAGTCTATTCCGTGTATTGATATTGCAACTTTTCAGTCGGTCAACACAACATAACCCCAATTACTGGGAAATGCGAAAACCACCTGAAAAGGAAATATATGTGATTAAAAACCAACAGATCTGCTCAAATCAATAGCCTTAACGACTTTTAGGTAGATTTCATTAGAAAGCTAACTATTGCAATGGGTCCCATGTTTCGACTTCCGGAAAATTTCGACATATCTTCGCGTTTCACATCCCCCAGACCCCAAAACCACCGTCAGTTCAAAAGTTTATATATAATTTATGTATATATATGTATATCAGTTTCTTGTGGACACGATAACTGCCGTAATTTTGCACCAATCACTTTAATTTTTTTACATAATATGTATCCCCTTAAAATCTCGGTCGCGTTCGTTAATGGGCTAAATCGCTCTAAGGGGGTGAATATGGGAGGCTTTTTTCAAAAAATTGAAATATCGCTATAACTCTCTTAATATCGGAAATATTGAATCCATTCCAAGTTCATAGTATGTGTCGGATAAGGCCCTCAAATATATGTTTGAAACGTTTTGTTATAGCACCAACCATTGACCAAAGAGGTGGAAGAAAGTGTTTTTTTCTGGAAACATTATTCATATCTCTGTTAGTAGGCACAATATCAAAACCGTACGAAATGGATAATATTCCTCCAATAATTACCTAAAACTTTTGTCTGAAAGAATTTTCGATATGACCCACCATTACGCCACGGGGTGAGCAAAATGATTTAAATTATAACAAAATGCCAAGTGCCAAGAGAGGTTGGCATGACAACTTTACTTTTAATTGCTAAGGGATGAGCCATCAGCAGTTGCTATGACAACGCCACTGCACGAGATCACATTCTGTTTTCATATGTCTGTAGGAAGCGACTTCGGTATCGGAACTGGTAGCATGCTGAACTTCTATGCCCAAGGTCGCGGGTTCAAACCCGGCTGAAGTCGTCGGATTTACTAAGAGCGCCAAAGAAACCTGAGTATGCTTTCCTTCGGAGGGGAAGTTCCAACGTTCGTTGCGAGTTGATGGTTCCGGTGGCATCTAGTAGCCAAGTTCACAGCTAGGTGTCGCTGATGGTAGTATTTTAAATTATGTAGCCTATTTTAGGTAGATTTCATCAGAAAGCTAACTATTGCAATGGGTGCCATGTTCCGACTTTCGGAAAATTTCGACATATCTTCGCGTTTCACATCCCCCAGACCCCAAACCACCGTCAGTTCAAAAGTTTATATATATATGTGTGTATATATATATGCATATATATCAGTTTCTTGTGGACACGATTACTGCCGTAATTTTGCACCAATCACTTTGAATGATTTACATAATATGTAACCCCTTAAAATATCGTTCGAGTTCGTTAATGGGCAAAATCGGTTGAAGGGGGTGAAAATGGGGGGAGCTTTTTTTTTCGAATAAGTGAAATATCGCTATAACTCTCTTAATACGTGAACTATCGAATCCATTCAAAGTTCATAATATGTGTCGGATATGTGCCAAAAATTTATGTTTGAAAAATGTTGATGACACCAAACATTGACCAAAGGGGTGGAAAAAAGTGTTTTTTTTTTCGGGAAACATTAATCATATCTCTCTTAATAGGCACAATATCAAACCCGTACAAAATGGAAAATATTCCCCTAATAATTACCTAAAACTTTGTCTGAAAGAATTTTTGATCTGACCTACCATTACGCCAAGGGATGAGAAAAATGATTTCGGAATTAAAGAACATGCCAAGTGCCATCAGAGGTTACCGTGACAGCGCTTCTAAATTGATGAGGGATGAGCTATCAGAGGTTGCCAAGACAACCCCATTGCACGAGATCACATTCATTTTTCCATCTGACTGTGGGAAGCGGCTAACTGGTAGCATGCTGAACTTATATGCCCAAGGTCGCTGGTTCAAAGCCGGCCAAAGTCGTTGGATTTTCTAAGAGCGCTAAAAATCCCTCAGCAAGCTTTCCTTTGGAGGAGAAGTTCCAACGTTCGTTGCAAGTTGCTGGTTGCGGTGGCATCTAGTAGCCAAGTTCACAGTTAGGTGTCGTTCACGTTAGTATATGGTACAAAATTAGGAACTACTACTTAAAATTGACCGTCTGCAGACCTTACCTGAATTACAGACTAATACAGTCATCACAATTAACACCGTTTATCAGATTTTACACACTTAATGTACCCGGGGTTACATGACCACGTTGACGCAGCCCCTAAACTGAGGAACCAACAAAAATCTCTGCGGGAGATAAAATTTTGCGTGACGAAGTAACAGACTGTCAGATAGTTACACATCAGTTCCAATCCTTGCATAAGGACAGTGTGATCACAAGTATAAAAATGAACCCCGAATGACAAGAAGGTTACCATCCTTATAAGACAATAAAATGATAAAAATATGCATACAAAAACGAAAAAAAAGTTGATTTTTAACCTCTAAATGTAAAATACTTTCTTGCAATCAATGAGGTCTGATCCTCTTACGAAAACATGCATATTTTGCCTATTATAGCCTATCCCCTAGTTTGCCCGGTGAAATCTACCTCCGCCTTCCGGCGTGCCGGGAGAAATTTTTATTTTACCCCTGGCACTGCAGCCCATGAAGGGCCTAGGCCTACCAAGCGACCACTGCCCAGCCGTTTGGCCTGCAGATATTGTGGTGACGCGTGGTCAGCTCATCGGGTCCCCTCAGCCGTTAATCTTGGTTTTCGTGACCGGGACGCTGCCTCACTGTCAGACTGCTACTCAATTGTCATCACGAGGCTGAGTAAACTTGTGTAAAGCAAAATTGTTAGGTTAGATTTCGTCAGAACGCTCTATCAAAGTTCCAACATTCACCACTAGGTATCATTGTTATCTGGTGGTGAAAGTTGGAACTACTTGAAAATTGAACGGAACTTGTAGCTCACCCCTTAGGGTGTCCGCTGGAAGCAGCTACAGACTCAGGCGAGCCGAACATGTCCTCGGACACTCCCGGCACTAAAAGCCATGCGATAAATAAATAAATAAATAAATAAATAAACGAGGCTGAGTGCACCCCGTTCCAGCCTTCACGTCAGTTTCTAAAATCCCTGACGGAGTCGGGAATCGAATCCGGGGCCTCCTGGTGAGAGGCAGGTGCGCTACCTCAACAACACGTGGCCGGCAGTCTTATCGACTTGTTTTTACTAAATCACCCTTCATCCACCAGACCGTTAAGAACTGAAACTTTACGTGGGGAAATATATTTGCCTGTCTCCATTATTCAAAAACAATCAAAGTTTACTGTACACAGTTAATAAATGCTGGAAGGAAACAGATTAAATTAATGACACTTCAAAACTAGAGGAGCAAAGTACCTAGACTTCCCTAGCAGTTCCTGTTTCAACAATCCATTCCACAATTAATGCCAATAACCTCATTGTTAAATTGTTGATTCAAGCAAGAATCCAGCTGTTACTTTCAGTCACCGAACAGTGAGTGACTGTCCCTCCAAAACAAAACAGCTGAAGCTCAAAACAGAGTTGAATGAATCTATAAATGGAATGGGAACAGTTCCTTCACATTATACTAACAATCTGACAAGGAAGTCCCTTTCATGAACAGCTATCTTAAAATATATTTAACCCTTGAGAATTGGCGTGAAACAAGAAGTTCCGTGACGAACTAAAGAGCCTACTTTTCTTGAAATTTAAGATTCATGCCAATCTATGTAGACTTATCTAGAATAATGACGAAATTATGTTGGTAATATCGAAATTTCTAATTAGTTCGAAATATACCTGGTATAATGTAGCCTAAGAGAGCAGTACAATTGGCAGCCCTGGTAATTGAATATAGGCTATTGTTAGTTGCATCTCTTAAGGTACAGATTACAAAATTTGGTTGAAGTCCAATGGATAGCATGCACGTTACATGCAGTTAAACCTTGGATTTATCAGCGCGCGCAAAATCATGTTGGCAACAATGTCATGCATGTGTTGGTCAGAAATAATCTGAAATATTATGATCTCGTGTTGTGCCAATTTTGGATGAAATCGATTTGTTAGTATAGAAGTAACTTGTATTTTAAAATTGGACCTATCAGCAGGCTTAGAATCATTTTGGCAGCACTGGCGTAGGCCTATATTAGTTACTCCAAATTAATCTAGAATGCCAGGTACTATACGTGTGCAAAGTTTAGAGCTATTGGCTTGCATAGTTTCTGATATATTGATATTAGGGTAACAAAATAGAGACAGTATTTATTAACAGTTGGCATCCCTGGTTACTCTTAAGTATCGGCATAGTCATAACTGTTATGGTACACATAGCACACACGAAATTTGCTTGAAATCCAAATGATAGTATAGAAGTTACATGTATTTAAATTTGGACCTCTCAGCAGGCTTAGAATCATGTTGGTAGCACTCACGTATATAAGATACTCCAAATTAATATAGAATGTCAGGTACTATACGTGTGCATAGTTTAAAGTTGTCGGCTTGCATACTTTCTGATATATGGGTATTTGGATAAAATAAATTGAGAGCATTTATTAACAGTTGGCAGCCCTGGTGGCTCTTAAGAATACGCTCAGTCATATCTGTTTATGTACACATAGCACATACGAAATTTGGTCGAAATCCAATTGATAGTGTAGAAGTTATATGCATTTAAAATTTGGACCTATCAGCAGTTTATAATCATTTTGGCAACACTGCCATGTATGGCCTCCTGAAAAATTAAACTTCAATATTATTATCTATACGTGTGCCAATTTTGAAATAGCTCCCATTCATACCTTCGACGATATCCAACATGGAGCTCAAATTTCAATTGCGATTTTTCAGCAGTTGGTAGCACTGAAATCATTTTCAAATATGGCCGTGAGATATTCAGGTATAGATCTTTACTCCCACCAAATTTTGTTTCGATTGCTGCAGCCGTTTAGGAGTTGATAGGGGGACACACACACAGCCAGACAGACAGACAGACAGAAGGACAGACAGACAGACTCACATTTGCCCTATCTCATAAGTCTACTTTTTCCTCATTTTTGCAAAATGTGAAAGGTAGGCTAAAATATAACACGAGGACTGGCGCCGGGTCATTTTGACCCATAGTGTGTCCCTCCCTTTTTGTCGTAGTCGTACGGATTTTAATGAAGTAATTTTACACCATGTGTCTTCCTATGAACTATTCCAAATATAAAATGAGATTTATTTTTTCAATTTTTCAAATTTAACATGCAAAAAAATGACAATAACATTCGTAACAATATAACTGGGCTTGATAGTGGCGGCAAAGCATTCATCACAATTCTTTTGATCAAAGGAGCTGATGACCAAGGTGTCCCTAGACCCTAAACATGGATCAACAAGAAGGTGAGCTATGTGATTGTGCTGTGACAAAATATTTTTTACATATTGTCCTGACTAACATAAGCCGAAAATTGTCATGCGAGGACTGGCGCCATGGGAAAATCTGACACGACCGTAAATAATATAGATATAACTTGAGTGTTCAAAAAGCTATGGGCAAGTTTCTTTTGCAGGGTAAAGTTCAAGGCTAAGAAGAATTGTGCAGTAAGTGACAGAAAATAAGGGCTGACCAAAACGAAAATATAGAGCATTATTTATGTGTCGGGTCAAAAAATACCCATGCGCTAGACCTCGCGGATTAAGAATGGCAGGAATATGTGTGTTGAGACTAATAATTTGAACAGATCTGTACTTGCTTCACAGTGCCTGAAGGTGAGTTAGCCGTGGTCGTTACAGCGTGGCTGCAGGCAGTAGCTCACATCTGGTAGGCAAGAAGGTTTGAATTCCCCCTCCGGCAACCTTGAAGATAGTCTTCTCTGGTTTCCCATCTTCCTTCCAGGCAAATGCCGGGGTTGGTCCCTAACTATAGGCCACAGCCACTACCTTCCAATTCCTCGACCTTACATTCACACTTTCCTCCCCAGACAACACTCCACACGTGACGGTACTTGTAGATCACCCAATGGGTGTCCGAATAGAAGCAGCTACTAATTCTCTCAAGCTGAACATGTCCTCGGACAATCCCGGCACAAAAAGCCATACGCTAAAAAGCCTGAAGTTGGAGAAACTGTTAATCTGTTTGATTAGTGAAATGCATTATTGTTTGAAAACCATGGTTGAGGTCGGAAGAGGAAGTAGTATGTTTTTACCGAGTTTTGTTGAAATAGCTTTATCCGTTTAGATTTTATTAGGGAGACAAACACGCACGCAGACAAGAGGTGATATCATACGTCTATGTTTTCATATGACGAAAATAGGCGAAAAAGAAGAAGGTGATTCATCAGAAAATGAGGTTATCACGAAAGATAAGATGAGGGCCAATTAAGGCAGGAAAATTGAAATCTCTCTAGAACTCAGATCACCTAATACCATAGGGGAATAGGAGTTTACCATGGGAGCTTGAAAGGAAAGACGAAGGAGAGAATTCCGTCACAAGTAAGTGGGAGCAATGCCAGACTCAGCTGGAGTTCCGTGCTCGCCAACCTCTCTCCCACGAACTGTTAGCCCCTAGGGGGAGGTTACTATCAGGGGTGAAATTATATTCTACAAAGGTGGTTTATGTATTGGTAAACGTGTATTTCGGGATAGAATTGGGCGAAATCGTCATACCTGAAAGAATTCCTTCTATGTAGATATAATAAGATGCTATTTTCCCGGTGTGACTAATTAGTTTTATGTTAAAATGATTAGGACATTGCTAAAATATTATATCGAGTGCATACTATTGTTGGCACATTAGCGCAAGCTTAAGAATAATTTTGAAAAGCAACAAAGTACAAGAGGATTGCAACTACTGTGGTCTTAGACACGCTGAGGTGACAGAAGTTTACTTCGGAATGGACTTCAAACGTGTCCGTAAATCGGCTCTTCTGGTATTCGATCTCGCAACCCTGAACGCATCGAGTAAGAACCTTATCCATGCACCACACAAGTGGCCCAATGATTTATACAATGTTATTTGCGCCGGTGCGAAATAGCGTATAGATCTGCAGAAATAATCCATGAGTTAAATCATTTTGATATAAATCCACGCTGACAACATAAAAAACTCACGCAAACAAAACACTAGCTAATCTGTAACTTGAAATCTTCAGCTCTCTAAGAGTCGTACAGACACCTAATCAAATAAAACTACGTCCCCAAGGTTCAGAATGTGAATTTTGTGGAACTTAGTTTTACCAACTCCAGAGGGTACACAACAGGCTGGGAGTCTTAGCACCTGCCTAGTGCTCCAGCTTGTTAAGCAAGATCACTTCAGTTAAATAAAGCATTGGCTGTAAATACCATCCAATTTACCTGTGAACTTGGAGGGAACATCTTACCTCGAGATGTTTCAATTAGATCCATTATCAGGGTGAATGTTTGAAGTTAAAGCACCCGGCAGATTAAATTAATTCAAAACCATGTCGTAACAACTAGAGGCAGCTTAGAGGTATCTCGATGTGCATTCCACCTCCTCCAAAATTCTCGAGTACTTGCTTATAACGAAGTCCCATCTTCTCTGCATTATTAAGGTCTATATAACACATTGAATCGTATAACTCACTTCTACTACGAGTAATTGGAATATTCCTTTTAAGTGCAAATTGAAGGGCTTGTTGAAAGGACCGGGTAGTTGTACTCCAGTTCCCTTAAAGATAATCAAAGGAAGTTAAATGTATACTGTCATATATTTCAGTCTTTTCCCGTTATTAGATTTCAAATATTGTTAGAACTTCCCTACACTGAAAGGAAAACACATTACTGAAAGCTATATCAAGAGAATATTGTATTCGTTACAGCCAGCTGTTTCTTTCGCCTAAAATTGTCAAATTACTGTTTGTATTGCCATAATGTCAGGTGTTTTACCACTCTGCCTAACTATGTCCTAATTAAAGAAAAGTAAAAGGCTTAAGGGGAATATACTAATCAAAACACATCATAACAAACTTCCGCAATTATAAATCCTTACATACAAAGTGTTCAGTTCAAACATTCCCCACTTCAACTCCTGGGGAATTGGGGGTTGGTATCCAACTTGTCGCAAAGACCACGTCCTTCCCAATCCTCACCTGAATTAAAAATACACACACTGCTACAGTGTGTCCGAAAAGTCTCTCCGCAGCGCGTGTTCCGCCTTGCGGTACTTGTTGGGTTGGCAGTGCGTTCATGTTATGTTCTTACAAGGAAAACAATTACTTTAAATTAAGTAATACAATTATATATGATACTCACCACTATCACACTGAGATCCGCAAAGTTTCCACCGGGGTCGTGGTGGCGAAGCGGTCTAGCTGTTGGCCTCTCCCCAAGGCGGACCGGGTTCGATTCCCGGTCAATGCGTGTGAGATTTTCGAAGTGAAATGCCATGTCTTGTGGTTTGGATTCCACGTAAAAAGGAGGTCCCGTGGCTCATGATCGCGAAATTAACGGTCACGTTAAACTGCAAGCTTCCTTTTCTTTAAAGTTTCCAATAGCACGGAAATTATTCCACAAAAAACACACGTCCTTCAGTAGTAAGCATTCCCACTAAACTCACTTTACACAAGAACTTGGAACACAACTTACAGCGTCATAACTGTCACGCACAGGCACTCTTTGTTGGCAATAATAATTCGGTATTCCCCACCTTATCACTCCAGCTCAAGGTCATTTCGGAACAAGTGCATGCTTATGCCAACCGCTGCGGTGAGACTTTACGTATACAGCAACATGAATGTGCTGTGAACCTAACACGTCCCACAAGGCGAGACCCACGTAGCTCGCCGCTGCGGAGAGACTTTGTGGACGCTCTGTACTATTACTACAACTAATACAGTAATACTACTACCCTAGACACCACAATAACAAAGTTTATTATGGAATTTGTACACACACCCAAGTACACAGGTCTAAACAAAACTACAGTACCGGTCAAATTTTAGGACCACATAAGGAAATCATGATATGTCACCAAAAACCTCAACTAGTGGCAGAAGAGCTCTGCATTTTTTTACTGAGCTCTTGCATCTGATAGAATATATACGTCCTGATTTCGTTCAATTGGGCCAAGTATTGTAGAAGTTGTGATTTTTAGCCTACTTTTCACATTTTTCAAAAATGAGGAAAAAGTAGACTTATGAGATCGATCCGGGAAAATGTGTGTCTGTCTGTCTATCTGTCTGTCTGTCCTTCTGTCTGTCTGTCAGTCTGGCTGTGTGTGTGTCCCCCCCTATCGACTCCTATACGGCTGCAGCAATCAAAACCAAATTTAGTATGAGTAAAGATGTGCACCGGAATAGCTCACGTCCATATTTGAAAATGATGTCAGTGCTACCAACTGCTGAAAAAACGCACTAGAAATTTGAGCTCCATGTTGGATATCTTGCAATGTATGCATGGGAGCTATTCCAAAATTGGCACACATGTAGATAAGACTATTTCAGTTTAATTTCCAGGAGGCCAACCATGACAGTGTTGCCAAACTAATTTTAAGCCTTCTGATAGGTCCAATGTTTAAATGCATATAACTTCTACACTATCAACTGGATTTCAACCAAATTTTGTATGTAATATCTGTACATAAACAGATATGACTGAGCGTATTCTTAAGAGCCACCAGGGCTTCCAACTGTTAATAATTGCTCTCTCTATTTTTTTTTATCCAAATACCAATATATCAGAAAGTATGCAAGCCAACAGCTTTAAACTATGCACACGTATATTCTGACATTTTAGATTAATTTGGAGTAACATATATACGTCAGTTCTACCAACATGATTATAAGCCTGCTGATAGTACCAATTTTTAAATAAATGTAACTTCTATACTATCAGTTGGATTTCAACCAAATTTCGTATGTGCTATGTGTACCATAACAGATATGACTATAAGTATTGTTAAGAGCAATCAGGGCTGCCAACTGTTAATAAATGCTGTCTATATTCTTTTTACCCTAATATCAATATATCAGAAAGTTTGCAAGCCAACATCTCTATACTTTGCACACGTATAGCACCTGATACTCTAGATTAATTTGGAGTAATTAAAATAAGTTAGTGCTGCCAACATGATTCTATGCTTGCTGATAGGTCCAATTTTAAAATACATATAACTTCTATACTAACAAATGGATTTCATCCAAAATTGGCACAACAAGATATCGTAATATTTCAGATTAGGCTATTTCTGACCAGCACACGCATGACAGTGTTGCCAACATGCTTTTACGCGTGCTGATATATCCAATGTCTAACTGCATGTAAAGTCCATTGGACTTCTGTACCTTAAGAGTTGGAACTAAGAATATATTCAGTCACCAGGGCTGCCAACTGTAGTGCTCTATTAGGCTACATTATACCAGGAATATTTCGAACTAATTAGACATTTCGATATTACCAACTTAATTTCGTCATTATTCTAGGTAGGTTCATATACTGTCGAATAGTCATTCGCATGAAAAGTAGGCTCTTTAGTTCGTCACGGAACTTCTTGTTTTAATGTTGGAAGGTCACACCAAAAATCACCATTTTCAAAGGTATAATGTATTGTATATTCCAACTGGTTGCAAGTATTGTCACCAATGTTCTTCTGTGGACTTAGCAATAGTTGGGGATCATTGTGGTAAAAATTTAGAAATTCCGAAAAAATGCATGACCTTCCTTTTATAGCAGGTTTTTTTTTTTTCAAGCCAGTGCCAATATGATCACTTTTTCCATGTTCTTGTCACACTTGCCGCAAGGCTTCCTTGCTACCTGCGTGCTTCAAATTTGTCTCGTCTAGTAGATCCGCTTTCACTCAACAGATGACCTCCAAGTACAAATTTCTGACTCGAAGGATTTATTACGGTAAGTGTGAAATGGACAAGAAAAATCGACCATGTTGGTGCTGGCTTAAAAAAAATACATACACCTGTAAAAAAAAAGTCCTCTCGGCACGCCGGAATGTGGAGATAGATTTCACCGGACAAACTTGGGGATAGGCGAAAATAGGGAGAATATGCAGGTTTTCGTAGAAGGATCAGACCTCATTTATTGCGAGAATGTATTTTATAATTGGAGCTTAATTAAGTTTGTTTTTCGTCATTTTATGCTTATTTTAAACATTTAATTGTCTTATGGGAACGGTAACCTTCTTGTCATTTGGGGTCCATTTTTATACTTGTGGTCACACTGTCCTTATGCAAGGTTTCGACACTGATGTGTAACTATGTAACGGTCTGTTACTTCTTCACGCAAAATTATATCTCCCGCAGAGATGTTGGTTGGTTCCTCAGTTTAGGGGCTGCGACAACGCGGTCATGTAACCCCGTGTACTTTGGGATGGCTGTATTAGTCTGTAATTCAGGTAAGGACTGCAGGCGGTCAATTTCAAGCAGTAGTTCCTAATGTTGCTACCAGGTACTACCGTCAACGACACCTAGCTGTGAACTTGGCTACTAGATGTCACCGCAACCAGCAACTCGCAACGAACGTTGGAACTTCCCCTACAAAGGAAAGCATACTGAGGTATTTTTAGCGCTCTTAGAAAATCTGACGACTTCGGCCGGCTTTGAACTCGCGACCTTGGGCATAGACATTCAGCATGCTACCAGTTACGTCACCGAAGCCGCTTCACACTTAGTCAGATGGAAATCTGAATCTGATCTCGTGCAAGTGGGTTGTCTTGGCAACGTCTGATGGCTCATCCCTCATCAATTTAGTAGTGTTGCCATGGCAACCACTGATAGTTCTTGGCATTTTCTTATAATTCCGAAATCATTTTTCTCATCCCTTGGCATAATGGTGGGTCATATAAAAATTCATTCAGACAAATGTTTTAGGTAATTATTAGGGGAATATTGTCCATTTTGTACGGTTTTGATATTGTGCCTATTAAGAGAGATATGATTAATGTTTCCCGAAAAACCTACTTTTTCCCACCCCTTTGGTCAGTGGTTGATGTTATAAAAAAACTCTTCTAACATAAATTTTGGGCTTTATCCGAAACATAGTATGAACGTTGAACGGATTCGATATTTCACATATTAAGAGAGTTATAGCAATATTTCACTTTTTCGAAAAAAAGACCCCCATTTTCACCCCCTTCGACCGATTTAGCCCAGTAACGAACTCGACCGAGATTTTATAGATATACATATTCGGTAAAAAATTCAAAGTGATTGGTGCAAAATTACGGCAGTTATCGTGTCCACAAGAAACTGATATACATATATATATATATATATATATATATATATACATAAATTATATATCAACTTTTGAACTGTCGGTGGTTTTGGGGTCTGGGGTTGTGAAACGCGAAGATATGTCGACATTTTCCGGAAGTCGAAACATGGTAGCCTACCCATTGCAATAGTTAGCTTTCTAATGAAATCTACCTCTGGTTGGTTCCTCAGTTTAGGGGCTGCGACAACGCGGTCATCTAACCCCGTGTACTTTGTGTGAGTGTAGAATCTGTCTGATAAACGGTGTGAATTGTAATGGCTGTATTAGTCTTAATTCAGGTAAGGACTGCAGACGGTCAATTTCAAGCAGTAGTTCCTAATGTTGCTACCAGGTACTACCGTCAACGACACCTAGCTGTGAACTTGGCTACTAGATGCCACCCCAACCAGCAACTCGCAACGAACGTTGGAACTTCCCCTCCGAAGGAAAGCATACTGAGGGATTTTAGCGCTCATAGAAAATCCGACGGCTTCGGCCGGCTTTGAAACCGCGACCTTGGGCACAGACAATCAGCATGCTACCAGTTAGGTCACCGAAGCCGCTTCACACTTAGTCAGATGGAAATACTGAATCTGATCTCGTGCAAGTGCGTTGTCATGGCAACGTCTGATGGCTCATCCCTCATCAATTTAGTAGTGTTGCCATGGCAACCACTGATGGCTCTTGGCATTTTCTTATAATTCCGAAATAATTTTCTCATCCCTTGGCGTAATGGTGGGTCATATCAAAAATTCTTTCAGACAAAAGTTTTAGGTAATTATTAGGGGAGTATTGTCCATTTTGTACGGTTTTGATATTGTGCCTATTAAGAGAGATATGATTAATGTTTCCCGAAAAACCCACTTTTTCCCACCCCTTTGGTCAATGGTTGGTGCTATAGAAAAACTCTTCAAACATAAATTTTTGGTCTTTATCCGACACATAGTATGAACGTTGAACGGATTCGATATTTCACATATTAAGAGAGTTATAGCAATGTTTCACTCTTTCGAAAAAAGCCCCCCATTTTCACCCCCTTCGACCGATTTAGCCCAGTAACTAACTTGACCGAGATTTTATAGGTATACATGTTGGGTAAAAAATTCAAAGTGATTGGTGCAAAATTACGGCAGTTATCGTGTCCACAATAAACTGATATACATATATATATATACATACATACATAAATTATATATAAACTTTTGAACTGACGGTGGTTTTAGGGTCTGGGGGATGTGAAACGCGAAGATATGTCGAAATTTTCCGGAAGTCGAAACATGGGACCCATTGCAATAGTTAGCTTTCTAATGAAATCTACCTAAAAGAAGGTCCTGCATTTTTTCGTAATTTCAATATTTATACCAGAATGATCCCCACTATTGCTAAGTCTACAAAAGAAAATTGGTGCCAATACTTGCAACCAGTTGGAATATACAATACATTATATCTCTGAAAATTGTGATTTTTTGGTGTGACCTTCCAACATTAAACAAGATGTTCAGTAAAGAACATATAGCCTACTTTCTCCTAAATGCATGGGTATTGTTATAACTCTTTGTCCTATTCAAGGAGTACAATTGAATGATGGTTGTAGTAGCTTGTTGAAATACAACGTGCTAAAGGGATATTAAACATGAATATGAGGTGCCCTTTGCTAGTGCTACCTCTGTAAAAAAAATCATCCAATTCGGTTTCACCGGGTTTGAATT
The DNA here is from genome assembly GCA_946902985.2 of Meconema thalassinum. Lineage (NCBI taxonomy): Eukaryota > Metazoa > Arthropoda > Insecta > Orthoptera > Tettigoniidae > Meconema > Meconema thalassinum. The sequence goes on along the minus strand of OX336390.1, from coordinate 153,912,296 downwards.
GATCTGGGGAATGGGGTTGCACACATACATGGCCCCTATTTGCAAACTATTGGGCTGATGACTTTGTAGTCAGTCATAAGATGCTTTCCACAAAAAGGCATGTTGTTGCAAAATCCGGTAGAGATCAAATTATTAGGATGGTTGAAATTTGATTTAAGCTTTTAACATTTGGGTGGCCGTCATTCCGTTTCCGTCAAGATGGCGGCGATATAAAACATGACACTGAGGTGCCTTTTGCTAGTGCTACCTCTGTACCAAATTTCGTTCAATTCGGTTTCACCGTGATTGAATTGATAGGGGGAATCGATTTGCACACATACTTGGCCACCATCTGCAAACTATTGGGCTGATGATCTCGCAGTTTGGTCAGAATATGCTTCCCACATAAAGATTTGTTGTTGCAAAATTTGGTAGAGACTAGATTATTAGGTTGGTCGTAATTACATTTTAGCCTTTAACATATGGGTGGCCGCGATTACGTTTCCGTCAAGATGGCGGTGATATAAAACATGACACTGAGGTGGTCTTTTCTAGTGCTACCTCTGTACCAAATTTCGTTCCATTCGGTTTCACCGTGTTCGAATTAATAGGGGGAATCGATTTTCACACAAAGATGGCCGCCATCGGCAAAATATTAGGCTAATGACCTATTAGTTTGGTCAAAGCATGCTCCCTCCATAATGGTATGTTGATGCAAAATTTGGTAGAGATCGGATGATTAGGTTAATCGTAATTTGATTTAAACTTTGAATATTTGTGTGGCCGCCATTACGCTTCCGTCAAGATGGCGGCGATATAAAACATGACACTGAGGTGCCCTTTGCTAGTGCTACCTCTGTACCAAATTTCATTCCATTCGGTTTCACCGTGTTCGAATAAATAGGGGTAATCGATTTTGACCCAAAGATGGCCGCCATCCGCAAACTATTAGGCTAATGACCTATTAGATTTGTCAAAGGATGCTTCCTCCATAAAGGTATGTTGTTGCAAAATTTGGTAGAGATCGGATGATTAGGTTAGTCGTAATTTGATTTAAGCTTTGAACATTTGTGTGGCCGCCATTACGTTTCCGTCAAGATGGCGGCGATATAAAACATGACACTGAGGTGCTCTTTGCTAGTGCTACCTCTGTACCAAATTTCATTCCATTCGGTTTCACCGTGTTCGAATTAATAGGGTTAATCGATTTTGACACAAAGATGGCCGCCATCCGCAAACTATTAGGCTAATGACCTATTAGATTTGTCAAAGGATGCTTCCTTCATAAAGGTATGTTGTTAAAAAAATTGGTAGAGATCGGATGGTTAGGTTAGTCGTAATTTGATTTAAGCTTTGAACATTTGGGTGGCCGCCATTACGTTTCCGTCAAGACGGCGGCGATATAAAACATGTTACTGGGGTGCCCTTTTCTAGTGCTACCTCTGTACTAAATTTCATTCCATTCGGTTTCACCGTGTTCGAATTAATAGGGGTAAACGATTTTGACACAAAGATGGCCGCCATTCGCAAACTATTAGGCTAATGACCTATTAGATTTGTCGAGGATGCTCCCTCCATAAAGGTATGTTGTTGCAAAATTTGGTAGAGATCGGATGATTAGGTTAGTCGTAATTTGATTTAAGCTTTGAACATTTGTGTGGCCGCCATTACGTTTCTGTCAAGATGGCGGCGATATAAAACATGCCACTGGGTTCCCTTTGCTAGTACTACATCTGTACCAAATTTCGTTCCATTCGGTTTCACCGTGTTCGAATTAATAGGGGCAATCGATTTTCACACAAAGATGGCCGCCATCCGCAAACTATTAGGCTGATGACCTATTAGTTTGGTCAAAGGATGCTGCCCCCATAAATGCATGTTGTTGCAAAATTTGGTAGAGATCGGATAATTAGGTTAGTCGTAATTTGATTTAAGCTTTGAACATTTGTGTGGCCGCCATTACGTTTCCGTCAAGATGGCGGCGATATAAAACATGACACTGAGGTGTCCTTTGCTAGTGCTACCTTTGTACCAAATTTCGTTCAATTTTCGCTCACCGTGTTCGAATTGATAGGCGGGGACAGACATTCAGAGTACACACACTCACACACACACACACACACACACAGACTCACACACATACACACACACAGACATACACACTTTTTTTCGCCCTGTAGTGATCTCATAAGTTTACTTTCATTTTTTGCAAAAATCGAAAGTAGGCTAAAAATCATAACTTCTACAATACTTCGCCCAATTGAACGAAATCTATATATATAAAAATCAAATTTACGTGATAGTTTGTCTGTCTGTGGGTATGTATGTCTGCTATGCGTTCATATACCATTCATCCGATTGCGATGAAACTTGGGTGAGATGTTGAGTACACTACAGGGAAGGTTTCTGACTTAGTAAATCCTTTTTACCATAGGTAGCGCACGCGTAGATTCAACAAATGAGCGACGATGCGCGAAGCGTTTCAACCAAGTCCCGTATGTGTTCATATACCATTCGTCCGATAGCGATGAAATTTGGGTGAGATGTTGTATACACTTACGTGAAGGTTTCAAAATGATTGAATACATTTCACAGAAGATAGCGCACGAGTAGATTCAACAAATGAGCGACAACACGCAAAGCGTTTCAACAAAGTCCCGTATGCATTCATATACCATTCGTCCGATAGCTAAAAAAACTTGCGTAAAATGTTGTGTACACTTCAGGGAAATTTTCTGGCTTAGTAAATCCACTTTACAATAGGCAGCGCACGAGTAGATTCAACAAATGAGCTACGACGCGCGAAGCATTTTAACAAAGTCACGTATGCGTTCATATACCATTCGTCCGTTAGCGATGAAACTAGGCTGAGATGTTGTGTGCACTCAAGGGAAGGTTTCTGGCTTAGTAAATCCCTTTAAAAATAGGTAGAGCACGAGTAGAATCAACAAATGAGCGACGACGTGCGAAGCGTTTCAACAAAGTCCCGTATAAGGTCATATACCATTCGTCTGATAGTAATAAATGTTTGGTGAATTGTTGTGTAAACTCCAGGAAAGGTTTCTGGCTTAGTAAATCCATTTTACAATACGAAGCGCACGTTTAGATTCAACAAATGAATGACTACGCGCGAAGCGTTTCGACAACGTCCCGTATACGTTCACATACCACTCATCCGATTGCGATGAAACTTGGGTGAGATGTTGTGTACACTCCAGGGAAGGTTTCTGGCTGAGTACATCCATATTACAATATGTAGCACAAGAGTAGAATCAACAAATGAGCCACGACACGCGAAGCGTTTCAACCAAGTCCCGTATGCATACATGTACCATTCGTCCGTAGCTATGAAACTTGGGTGAGATGTTGTGTACACGTCATGGAAAATTTCTGGCTTAGTAAATCCACTATACAATATGCAGCGCACAAGTTGATTCAACAAATGAGGGACGACGCGCGAAGCGTTTCAACAAAGTCCCGTATAAGTTCATATACCATTCTTCCGTTAGCGGTGAAACTTGGGTGAAATATGGTGGACACTCCAAGGAAGGTTTCTGGCTTAGTAAATACATATCACAGTAGGTAGCACACGAGTAGATTCGACAAATGAACGACGACACGCGGAGCGTTTCAATACAGTCCCCTATGTCTTCATATCCCATTAGTCCGATAGCGATGAAACTTGGGTGAGATGTTGTGGACACTTACGTGACGGTTTCTAACTTAGTAAATACATTTTACAGTAGGTAGCGCACGAGTAGATTCAACAAATGAGTGACGGAGCGCGAATCGTTTAAACAAAATCAGGCATGCGTTCATATACTATTCATCCGATTGCGATGAAACATTGATCAGTTATTGTGTACCCGCCAGGGAAGGGGACTTAGTAAATCCATTTCACAATAAGTAGCCCAAGAGTAGATGCAACAAAGGGGTGACGACGCGCGAAGCGTTTCAACAAAATCCCCTATTGCGTTCATATAACATTCTTCGATTGCGATGAAACCTTGATGAGTTATTGTGTACACGCCAGGGAAGGGCTTAGACTTAGTAGTACATTTCTCAATAGGTAGCGCACGAGTAGATTCAACAAATGAATAATAGCGCACGAATCGTTTAAACAAAACCCCATATACGTGCATATACCATTCATCCGATTGCGATGAATCATTGATGAGTTATTGTGTACACGCCAGGGAAGGGTTTCGACTTAGTAAATCCATTTCACAATAGGTAGCGTGTGAGTAGATTCAACAAATGAGTGACAGCGATGAAACTTTTGAAAGTTGTTGTGCACTCTCCCACGAATGGTTCTAAATTAGAAAATCCATTTTACGATAGCTTAGAGGCAGTTAACATTTTGTGTATCCAAAAGCACTTCAAGAAACAGAATTTCAACGCCAACACTTTCTTTGATTGGCATTGCAACGCATGCCGGGTACTGCTTGTCAGGCAATATATATTCTATCTGATGTGAGAGCTCATCAAAAATATTGCAAAGCTCGACTGCCACAAGTTTAGGTTTTAGGTGACAAATCATGATTTCCCTATGTGGTTCTTAACTTTTGACCGATACTCTACATCTCCTCTTTAACAACTGAGAGGCCCACAATGAATGCGACGTGGGATGGAGCAACGGGTCCCAGCTGAGCTCTCATTGTTTCCACTCGCATGTGTCGTGCTACTCTTTTATATTTTCTATCATTGTATAACTAATTGCACATGCTACAATTTCACGTACAGAGGTGTGCAAATTACTAGACTGAAACAAAGAATTTAAATTAGTTACAACTTTTTATTTGAAATAATTTTGCTTCTCCGCCTCATAGATCAGCTACTAGAGGAATTTGCAGTGGAGAGGAAGCCAACAAAAGGAGGTCGACAACCTTCAGGAGGAGACTAATTGAGATTTTCTGGACGTCATTTCCCTAAACCAGTACCTCCAACACAATCCAAGCAGAAGCCACAACGCAGGTGTTTTGTGTGTCAGCACACAAAGAAGGGACCACCGAAAAGAACAGACACTAAGTGGATGTGTGTTGAGTGTGATAGACCCCTCTGTGTACACCCCAGTTTTGAAGAGTACCATACCCTAAATGCATTTTGGTAGGTGAATTTTTTATTTTTTATTTAGTCAATTTACCCTCTAGTTTGGTGGTTCCCACGGACTCAGCGAGGGAACTCACCACTACCGCCTCTTTGGGCAGTGTCCTGGAGCTTGGAACATCTGGTCATAATGGATACAACTGGGGAGGTGTGATCAGCACTTCGCCCAGGCGGCCTCACCTGCAAAGTGAACAGGGGCCTCATGAGTGAGGGGAAGGGATGATAGGGATGGATAGGCTAGGAAGAGGGAAGGAGGCGGCCGTGGCCTTAGAGTAGGTACCATCCCGGCATTTGCCCGAAGAGGAAGTGGGAAACAACGGAAAACCACTTCGAGGATGGCTGAGGGGATTCGAACCCCCTCTACTCATTTGGGCCACCCGAGGCTGAGGAGACCCCGTTCCAGTCCTCGTACCACTTTTCAAATTTCGTGGCAGAGCCGGGAATCGAACCCAGGACCTCCGGGGCGGCAGCTATGCATGCTGACCGCTACGCTACGGAGGCGACTTGTTAGGTGAAACTGTTGTAAAAATAAGTCAGTATGTTGTATAGGATACAAACTTGATCACATATAGAGAGTAATTATGTTTTTAACAATTTCCTTTCAGTATTTTGAGAAAAATATTTTCTACGCTCCTGGTTTCAATTAAATTGAGGGTATCAGTTATGTACCATCTGTGTAAATTTTGTAACTTTATTAATAGAGAAAAGTTCGACTCAAAATAACTTAAAATTGAGAACTCAAATTTTTCACGAAGAAACTCACTCCTGGTGAGTCAGCAACAACTCACTGATCAAAATGTTAATATCCTAGTTACTAATGTTTTCTCCCCTATGGACTTAAAACTTTTCCCATAAGGAATTGCGTCTCTAAATTTTCGAAATAGGAGATTCTGAGGGATACCTGAGCTTGGTCCGTTTCCTTTCCTTTCATTGACTTCGGAATGAACCCTCTAAACCAGGTGATTTTAATCCATGGTCCACGAATCTTTGAATAGTTCAAGACCGGACCATCAATAATGAAAGACGTTGAATCCTTCTGCTGTTTATTTACATGAAAACCAGAATAACGTAATGAAAATAATGTGTGTGATATTCTGCATCAGCAAGACGGTGGGGAAAGTTGTGTAAATTACAAAATAACCTACCTAATATTAGGGCAACTCATTTATTTCTGAACATCTCGATTCTCGGATCTGCCAAAAAAAAACCATTGGGGCAACTCATCTCTTTCTGAACACCTTCTGATGCTTTCGATTCCCAAATTAAAGGTACGGCCTCCTCTCACTCAAATTTTGTCTGTCTGTTTTTATCATTTCAAATGATCTTGTCGACTTCATCGTTATGCTTGAGTCAAAAGTTATGCGTTACGGAGACGGAGACGGTGACGTCATGCAGCCGCGCGGGAAGCCTAAGTTAATGGGTAATGGACGGCGAGTGCGTGACGTCATGCAGCCACGCGGGAAGCCTAAGTTAATGGTTAATGGAGTCTGTTGAAAGAGTCCTGGGGCTTCGAGCGAAGCGAAAAGAATTCAGGGTGACTCCTAAAGAGGTGTACAAGATGCCAGATAAGAATACAGGGTGACTCCTAAAGAGATATACAAGACGCCAGATAAGATTACTAGGTGACTCTTAAAGAGGTGTACAAGATGGCAGAGAAGAATACAGGGTGACTCCTAAAGGGGTGTACAAGATGTCAGACAATAATTCAGGGTGACTCCTAAAGAGGAGTACAAGATGTCACACAAGAATACAGGGTGACTTCTAAAGAGATATACAAGATGCCAGATAAGAATACAGGGTGCCTCCTAAAGAGGTGTGCAGGATGTCAGAGCAAAATACAGGGTGGCACTTAACGAGGTGTACAGTATGTTAGATTCAATTCAAATACAGGGTGATCCATAAAGAGGTTTGCAAGATATCAGATTCAAATAATGGGTGACCCTTAAAGAGTTGTAAAAGATGTCACACTCAAATACAGGGTGACCCTTAAAGAGGTGCCCGCGCGGGAAGCCTGTTGAAGTATGTTGAAAGAGCCCTCCTGAGCCTTTCTAACATGTGTAGCAATTGTAGCATTCGTCATTTGAAATGATATAACGTCTAGGCTTTCAGACTGACTGTAATTTATTCTTTTAGGTAGTCAACCCGGAGGCTGGTTGGATCCTCTGGGCTGAAACCCACAAAAACCAAAGGAAGCACTATAACGAGGCGTACTAATCAAGGTGAGGAGTTAAGTAGATTGCTATTGCTTTCCTCACTTAGGCAGTACAGCAGTACTAACCCTACAAGTAAAATCTTTCACAGCATCTACAGGCACTGGTTGTGCCCTGAAGGTCATTACTTAACACCGCACATACCTTAGTAGCTTCCATATAATCACAGCCATGAATGAGACTGAGATATTGATGAAAAGCCACATTTTACTCTAGCCTGTGCCAACAGAAAAATGCAAAAATACTGCATCCATCAAGAGCTGGTGAACCGGCATTAGCGTTAATTTAAAAGAAATAAGCCTACACACACCAGTGAATGAAAATCCACATCCTGCTTCCAGTAAACCGACCGGGTCAGAGAATGGAATGAATGAAGCTCCCATCTAGCGGTGAGGATATGAACTGTGTTGGCTGCCGATGCCTGTCGCACTCCCCTGGAGCAATGATAAAATGAATGACATATGAAATTAAATGATAGTGGAGAGTGTTACTGGAATGAAATTTGTTACAGGATAAACTGGAGTACCCGGAGAAAAACATGTCTCCCTCCGCTTTGTCCAGCCCAAATATCACATGGAGTGGCCAGTATTTGAACCACGGACTCAGCGTTGAGAGGCCGGCGGGCTGCCGCTTAAGCCAAATTGGTTCCCCCTACACACACCAGTAAAGGCATCTAAATGACGCAAGTTATCATTCAGATTCTGCACACACCTAAGTACATGGGGCTACATGACTACGATATCGCAAAGCCCCTAAATGAATCTACAACTTTAACTCAAACAGGAATTTAATTTCGTAAATTGTTGCTGTTCTTGTTGTTGATTGCTTAGGGGCTTTGCGACAACGTAGTCATGTATCCCCGTGTACTTGGGTGTGTGTAGAAGTTACTTGATAACCTGTGTCACAGTGATGTCTATAGGAGTTAGAATACTTGTAATAGGATTTGGGTAGGATGCAGTCATGACCTTAAGTTAGGTACCATCCCGGCAGTTACCTGAGTAGATGTGAAAACAGAAAATACACTTCAAAGATGGCTGAGGTAGAAAACGAACCCGTCTCTTCTCAGTTTTGCATCACGAGGCTGAGAGTACCTCGTTTCAGCCCTCAGACCAGAATTAGATTTCTTGGCAGAACCAGGAATCAAACCCGGAGCCCCGCGGTGACAGCCAAGTATCCCAACCACTATGCAACGAGGCGGACAGACGTATATTGAAGTCGACCTTCAGTTGTAAGAGTCAAGAAAGCTCGCGAAACAGACATTCCTATCCACTACACCATTGATGGTCTAAAAGTAAATATTTTGTTGTAAGATGTTAAGTAAAATTATTTTCAATTTTTCGAAGTATATGTACGAGTTATGATAGAAAGTTTAGCTATCACAATCACGTGATTCATGTACGATCCCGTGGCAAATTGGTTAGCGTGCTTGACTTTGGACCGAAGAGTCCCGGGTTGAATATCCGGCCAGGCCATCGCAGATTTTCATCCAAGTAACCAAGATATTTCCACATTGCTCGTTTGTACAAATTGACACTGATTTAAATCAATGAATGTGAGTTTCCTCAAACCAGAAATGTTATTTTACTGTTTGTAGCTGGTGACATTAAGTGAAATAACACAGTGGAACTTGGTGGGCGACTGCTTGGTAAACATGAGCGCCGATTATTATCAGGTTAACTAAACACTCTAAACTCCAATCAAAGCACTGCTTCTTGGGTAACATGAGCCAAGTTTTGCGCCTGAGGAGAGTTTCTAAGTGGCTTCGTAATGTTCATGGATATATAATGATATTTCACTTGCGATCAGAATTTAAATGTTTGCGAGTTAATTTCTCTTTTAAATGTTATGTTGTTCGCTGCTCTTATTGTTGTTGCTAATTTCTTCTGAGACTCCAATACGAGTGTCTCGTTTGATAGAAAGTTTGATATTTATTTACTTATGATGTAATGTTTTCTGAATTTGTGAAAGCACACGAACGTATGGTCTATTTTGGAAGAAACTCTGAATCTCATCTATCAAAAATCTATAGACTACTACTGTATAAAAGTATTGTGGAGTTGTCTGTTACTCATTCACGCAAAATCTACTGAACCGATTCAGATGAAACTTTGCACGTAGATAGAATAGCCTATATACCAGAGAAAAAATAGGAATATTGCCGTTCATAAATGTTTCACCGTTTCAATATTGTGGTAAAATCTACGTTTGAACAGGCGAACAGATATATGCACCCTTGCCACGCTGCTAAATTTTCAGTTTCGATTCCGAGCTTATTTACTCAGGTTAGAACGATAAAATATTCGGAGTATAAGATACACACAAGTATATTTTTAACGTACAATGAACGGGCAACTAGCTGGTTATTTATAACACATTACTTCTTGAGATTGTATTTGTAACATATCCTAGCCTCTTATTGTGTCAATTCGTCTGTTTTCTAAGTATACGGTGATATTACTCGATCCACACGATGTGCAAGACGTTCGTAATCCTTTTGAGATACCGTCAATTGGAAGGTTGATTTATTCTTGACAACCATCACATAACTAGATTCATAAATTAATAGATCACTTCATTCTTAATACATCAAAGTGAGTTACATTTTGATTTGCCCACAACTAATACATCGCCAATATGGGGATTTAACTGACCTGACGGAAAGAAACAGCCCTCATCGAACGAGGTTGGTAATTATTCGAGAAACTTTCACTGCGATCTGAAATAAATGGGTTTTCTGACTGTGCAGCGTTTGAGAAAACTTTTCAAGAAGTAGGCCGTGCATAATATCTCAGGATTAGTGGGATCTCCGCGATAGTAAAGGGGAAAGGGAACAAGTTGGCAAAGAGGAAATTGCTGATTTCATTTCCCGCTCTGCCTTAGACAACCACTGTTTTACGTCCTTAGAGAGATGATTTCCGCTCGTGATAATCCACTTGGTGCGTCTTTAGAAGAACGAGACTAGAACACTTACAGTAAAGAAGTTTTCATTTCTTCATTAATTCCTGACCACCCTTGTGATTTAGGGGTATGGAGAAGACTCCTCTCTCAAACGTCTTGATATTGATTCCTGTCTATAACAAGAAATTTAATTCGGCTCTAAGAGTTCTGTAGAAACTGTGTACCTTCAGCCTCGTTATACAGGGTGTCTCAAACCTTTTGGGTCAAATTGATACCGGTGTTACAGGGTCCTCAACGTAGTATATTGAAATATGATGGGCGGAAAAGAAATGAAATTTGTATTTAGTAACGTTTTCGTTTTATATTGGCTACTGGTAGTAGTACGGATAAATTCTCGATATATTCTCTAAATCTGCAATAATATAAATCTAATAATATGCTTTCATTACTACCACTACCGCATATAGGCATCACCGAAACACATTATATTCATAAACACTTCACAAACAACAGGCGAAAGTGGCTTTTACGATTTTACCACAGGTGGTAGCATTTCTCGTTTGGAATTCATAGCCAATGACAATTGAATTGTTGACTCAACAAAAATGGTGAGATGAACTCGTCTTGCGTTGGGATATTTCTGCAGAAACAATATATTTCACGTTCTGCGCAATTAGCCGTACTGTATTGTGGGGTTAGATAAGTCTCTCCTATACAGGGTCTTTCAGATAAAGTAAAACGGTGAACGGCGGATTTGTTATCCGTTGCTGCAGTGGTTTTGGCCGAGCTTGTGGCGTGCCACGGCCCCCTGCTGTAGTATTGAAAACGTGCAGGTGTTCAGTCGCCAGTCTGAACCTCAGATGTTAACATGAGACAGTTATCATTACAACATCGTATTTTTGTATGTAAAACTTATTTTAAGTACGAATCGGCTCGGTGGGTACGTGATGCATTCGTTCAGCAATTTCCCGATGAAGTGCCACCGTCACTAGCACAGATTCACGTAATCTACTAATATAAAGCTCAATGTTTGTCTGTCTGTCTGTCTGTCTGTTATGTATACAAATCCACACTGTTTCACCGATCTGAACCAAAATTTGTATACTTACCCTTCGGAACCCTGCGGGTAACCCTGTCCACTTGAAATTTCCGACAGACCACCCCATTCCCTGCATTTAGGCCCTTTGGCCCAAATCTACACCGTTTCACCGATCTCAACCAAAATTTGTATACTTACCCTATGTAACCCTGTGAATAACACTATCCACTTAAAATTTCGGACAGACCACCCTATTTCCTGCATTTAGGCCCTTTGGCAAACATCTACACCGTTTGACCGATCCGAACCAAAATTTGTATACTTACCCTTTGCAACCCTGCGGGTAACCCTGTCCACTTGAAATTTCGGACAGACCACCCCATTCTCTGCATTTAGGCCCTTTGACCCAAATCTACACCGTTTCACCGATCAGAACCAAAATTTGTATACTTACCCTTTGGTACCCTGCGAGTAACACTGTTTGCTTGAAATTGCGGACAGACCACTCCATTCCCTGCATTTAGGCCCCTTTGTTAAAATCTACACCGTTTCACCGATCTGAACCAAAATGTGTATACTTACCCTTTGTAACTCTGTGAATATCACTGTCCACCTAAAATTTCGTACAGACCACCCCATTTCCTGCATTTAGGCCCTTTGGCAAAAATCTATATCGTTTCACCGATCCGGACCAAAATTTGTATATTTACCCTTTCGAACCCTGCGGGTAACCCTGTCCACTTGAAATTGCGGACAGATCACCCCATTCCCTGCATTTAGGCCCTTTGGCACAAATCTACACCGTTTCACCGTTCAGAACCAAAATTTGTATACTTACCCTTTGGTACCCTGCGAGTAACATTGTCTGCTTGAAATTGCGGACAGACCACTCCATTCCCGGAAAGACAGGGTCCGTCCCAAAGGCAATGGAAAAAAGGGGTAAAACCGGACCCGCTCAGGAAACCCTCAGGGTTGCCAACTCCCGAACTCACCAGCCATGAGCCCTTGAGGATATAGCACTATCCAGGGTGCACCAGAAGTGGCGGTGCTACACACACCCTGCCTCCTTGAGGGTCTTGAGCAGAAGACATGAGATATTAAGAAAAGAAAAACAAGGCTGACACCTCGAAGAATGAGGCTATCAGGAATGATTAGACAAGGGCCAATTAAGGTGGGAAAGTGAAAGAGTCGCTAGGCCTCGGATACCCTGATACCATCGGGTTCGGAAGAGAACAAGAGTTTGACCAAGGGAGGCTGACAGAAAAGAGAACTGAAAGGAGCCCGGCACCAGTAAGTAGAAGCAATGCCGGACTCAGTTGGGGTCCCGTGGTTGCAAACCCACGTCCCACAAGTTGAGAGACCCTGGTGGGGTGAGGGGGGAGGAGGGGGCCAGGTGTGAGAATAGCTTGCTGATTCATCGCGAGTTGACATGAGAGAAATGTCCAGACCCCGCCGTGTTACCTGGTATTGCTAACTATGCTGATGTTCATACAAGGTCTTTGCTCAAACCACTGTAGTGTTACGAAAGAATGAGTGATTCACCGGTCAATGTGAATAGGACCGGGAACCCCCCCGAACGTCTGTCATCATATATCGTCATCATCTGCGATTCGTGCAGCTTGGACCTGGGCAGTACTCGATAAGCTCTTTCACTACACGCATCGAGTACATAGGCCTAAGCCAGAAAATAACGTTCAGACTTTGGAAGACATCGAAGGTAGAAATCTAAATTGCCTATATCAGATTTAAAATTACACCATGTTCGTTTAGTAGTCATTTTTCATTACCTTATTATTATCATAAGGGCAAATGACCTAGATGTTACGCCCATTATACCACTAATCACCACACACAATAAATCTTCATCGCCTGTGAATTTTGAAATATTTATTTCTATCACGGTAGTTTGTAAGTTTGTCGTGTCAATTCAACAGTAGTTTTCATTATCAACCTCATCAAAAGGGCAAATGGCCTAAATGTTACGTCCATTATACTACTAAGTAACACCACAGTCTTCATGGCCTGTGATTTTAAAATGTGTATTTCCATTAGTTTGTAAGTTTGATATACCCGTTCAGTAGTAGTCGTCTTCATTATTATCCTCATCAAAAGGGCAAATGACCTAGATGTTACGTCCATTATACTACTAAACAACACCAGAGTCTACCTAGCCTGTGATTTTAAAAATATGTATTTGCATTATTTGTAAGGTTGATATACCCGTTCAGAAGTAGTCGTCTTCATTATCATCCTCATCAAAAGGGCAAATGACCTAGATGTTACGTCCATTATACAGTACTACTAAGTAACACCACAGTCTTCATAGCCTGTGATTTATAAAATGTGTATTTCCATTAGTTTGTAAGTTTAATATACCCGTTCAGTAGTAGTAGTCTTCATTGTCATCCTCATCAAAAGGGAAAATGACCTAGATGTTACGCCCATTATACTACTAGGCAACACCACAGTCTTACTCGCCGGTAATTTAAAAATATGTATTTCTATTAGAGTGTAAGTTTATTATACCCGTTCAATAGCAGTCGTCGTCAGTATCATCTTCATCAATGACGTTGAGTGTTAAGGAGACTGAAATATTATCATCATTCCACCGGGCGAAGCCGGGTACTACTGCTAGTTGTAAATAAGTTTGACACTACTGACTAAGTGCTCAATAAAAAACATAAAATTAAAAATCAGAAACATGACAGTGGCAGAACTCACTCGCGTCAGCCAGAATGTGGTTACCAGATACAATGCCTGTATAACCCAGGAAGGACGACACTTCCAGCATCTTTTTTAAGGTAATATTTCGTACAGGATCCTACACACGCTTAAAGCAGAGGGCCGTGGCGTGCCAGAAGCTCGGCCAAGGCCACCGCAGCAGCGAATAACAAAACTGCCGCTTGCCGTTCTTATTTTATATGGAAGACCCTGTACTTGTGTGTGTATGTGCACAGATCCCGGCGACTAGCTCTGCACTTGAACTTGAGAGGTCAGTGGTAGGAAGGGTGAGGAGTGGTGCGGGGATCGTGCAAAGTACATCCTTGTTTGAGAACATTGAGGTGTAACAGTAGTATGTTCCCTCGGACATTACTAGTATAAAGCCTTGTTCCCACGGCCTGTGGCTAGGCGAGCGTACTCACAGACTTGTAGTCCATTTTGGCCTGTCGTACTCCGACCTCAAGCTGCTCCCATGGAGCGGAAATACTCGTGGCTTGGCGAATCTCGAGCGGCCACTAGTCTAGAAGAGTCACCAAAGCTAGTAGATACAGTGTTCAGCGGCTTGTACAATTCTTTAGTTCCAGTCCCATTTCCTGTACTGTTTCTTACCTTCAACGCCAGCTTCCTGTAATTCGCCATCAAATTTTATTTCTTCTTTTTCAGCTCTTTTAAAGAACACTCAACGCTGACGCTACCTTGGATTCGCTTCCAAGCATCTTGTTTCAACCTTTGTGGGTTCCAGATAGAAGGTGTTCCCCTGTAAATGAAAATCCACAGCCTGCTTCCAGTCTCCGACCGGGTCAGGAATGGAATGAATGAAGCCCCCATCTAGCGGCGAGGATATGGACTGTGCCGGCTGCCGAGGCCTGACGCACTCCTCTGGGGCAATGTTTAAATGAATGACAGATGAAATGAAGTGATAGTGGAGAGTGTTGCTGGAATGAAATTTTTGACAGGGAAAACCGGAGTACCCGGAGAAAAACCTGTCTACCTCCGTTTTGTCCAGCACAGATCTCACATGGAGTGACCGGGATTTGAACCACGGACCCAGCGGTGAGAGGCCAGCGTGCTGCCGCCTAAGCCACGGAGGCTCCCGAAGGTGTTCCCCTGTACAGATCTAAAAACTCCATTAACACTACATTGGAATACTCCATAATCATTCGTAATCAAGCACTGAAAACGTTCAGAAAACTGAATAAACCAGCACAAACCACTGTTACAAACTGCAACTAACCACATCAGATCGTGGAAACGGGTGCTCGAGCTGTACTGAGGCTTGTCAACCGTACAGTCCCAAGGCTTTGATGTCGGAGGGATTTACTGACGATACACTGGGGAGGCCGAACCACCTCGAGCCAACCCGAGTAATAACGAGCCTTTGCGTTCTCACAGCGTGAGATCTGACAAACGTCAGACCAGGCTTGCCAATCCACAGGCTGTGGGAACAAGGCTTAAGCCAGTGCCGCCTACTGTGGAAAATGTAATACGCTGCAGCAGTATGCAGAAGGAGGGGGATGGGCAAGTGCAGAGCTAGCTGCCGGTAACTTAAACTTTTTAATTCTGGTGTCTCCGCAGTATAAAATCTTATAGATGCAATACTGTGCCCCCACGCACACTGTAGCTGAACTCCGCCTTCTGGTCATAAAACTTAGATTTGCTTGTAACTTTAAACTGTGATTTACCGTCATCTCGGTGGATCATATACTGTAGGCCAGTAAGCAGATGGCTATGTGGTGCAGCTAGCACCTGTTGTGCACAGAATTGTGGGGTCAAACCCCAGCGTAATCAGTTGGCAATAGGGGGATCTTGAAAGAGAGATATATATTTCTGCACAAGCAATTAAAGACTTTCATCTATGGCAAATGTCTGGCACCACGGTGCCTCTGAAAGGCGCAGTAGTTAAATGGGATGTAAAACTCGTAACATTGAAACTATTACACACATATGTTCATTGAACTCGGAGACATGCGTCATAGTTAACTCTTTTATCCTCTATTTTACGCTTCATTTCATATACGGCATTAGAATAAACCGGAGCCTTCGTGGCTTAGGCGGCAGCACGCCGGCCTCTCACCACTCGGTCCGTGGTTGAAATCTCGGTCACTCCATGTGAGAGTTGTGCTGGACAAACCAGAGGCACACTTGTTTTTCTCCGGGTACTCCGGTTTTCCCTGTCACACATTTCATTCCAGCAATACTCTGCACTGTCATTTCATTTAATCACTGCCCCAGGGGAGTGCGACAGACTTCGGCAGCCGGCACAATTCATATCCTCGCCACTAGATGGGGGCTTCATTCATTCCATTCCCTGACCCAGTTGGTCGACTGGATGCACGCTGTGGATTTTCATTTTTTCATTGGAATAAACCGAATGAGACTAATGTTGGATTATGATCTTTTCGCTGCTGCACAACTTCTTCCCTGAGATAAAAACTTCTAGCTGTACGTATAATATCATATCCTTTGCTTTGACTGTGCAATTCAGATTCTAAATAATAAAACTTTGTACTTCTTGTGGACTTAGAGCTTAACCCGAAAGTTTATTGTGTATCTTTCTTCAACACACTTCTCCTGCCGTGCAATTTCCGCTGCGGAGGCAAGTGAAGTCTCTGCCAGGTAATATTCGTTCGGGAGAGGGCCGAGTCCACCTCAGTGATGCGAGGGTGAGTATTTGTATAGGCCAGGGGCGGACGGATTGCCTTAAGACTTGACAGAGAAAACCGTCTCTGTATTTGTCAGTAGTGGTCAGCAGTAAATACAATTCTGAATCACAAGTCATGGTTGCTGTGAAAAGGAAAAGGAGGTATTCTTATCTGGGTCTCCCTTCTTTTCTAAATGACTCATTCGGATGATGGTTACGCTATATTTCTCCACCCCTCTTGATGTTGTTGTTTGTTTGTTTTAGAGTTTTTGCGAAATTGTGGTCATGCATTTGGGTGTGCGTATGTAATTTGTCTGATAACCTGTGTTATTGTGATGGCTGTATTAATATATTTGTAGTTCAGGTGAAAATTGGCAAGGAGGCGGCTGTAGCCTTAAGTTAAGAACCAACCCAGTATTTTACTGGAGTAGAAGTGGGAAACCACGGAAATTCACTTCCAAGATAGCTGAGATGGGAATTGAACCCTTCTCTTCTCATTTTTTTACCTCACAAGGCTGAACTTACTCGTTCCAGCTCTAAGACCTGAATAAAAATTTACTGGCAAAGCCGGGAGTCGAACCCGGACCTCCGGTTACACCAGTTCCGCTTATCGTACAGAAGGTGGTTTAAACTGTCCTTCCTTGATATCCTAAATCACCACGTTCGAGAGCTGACCATGTTGAAAGGCAACATAATTACGACTTAAAGGACCAAACCGTGCTTACAGAACTCCGGTCAAATGCTATCATGCGGCGGACGTGGGCTGTGAATAACAACTTCGCGTTCTCGAGTTAACCTTATGAAATATCTAATGCACATTGTTTCGTTACACCAGTCCAGTCCAGTTGACAATCCATACCTGTCGCGAAGAAATACGTAGTTCTTCGTCTTTTCTACGTCTGTTTCCACTATTATTATTATTTTTCTTTAGTTGCACCCTCTTTGGGGTACGTTGAATCAATCATTTCTCTGTATGTTGTTCTTTGCTTAGTGCCTTTTCTTGTCTTCTTCCGAGATGCTGGGTTTGGATGATTTTAATCTAGATTTGTCTTGGAATCTTATATTTTCGTAATTAGTAATTATTTTAGCTTTTCGATTGAGTAGTGAATATATATTAGCCTACTTTCGATTTTTGCAAAAAATGAAAGTAGACTTATGAGATCAACACAGGGCGAAAAAAAGTGTGTCTGTCTGTGTGTATGTGTGTGTGTGTGAGTCTGTGTGTGTGTGTGTGTGTGTGTCTGTATGTCTGTGTGTGTGTGTGTGAGTGTGTGTACTCTGAATGTCTGTCCCCCCCCCCCCCCTATCAATTCGAACACGGTGAATGCGAATTGAACGAAATTTGGTACAAAGGTAGCACTAGCTAAGGACACCTCAGTGTCATGTTTTATATCGCCGCCATCTTGACGGAAACGTAATGGCGGCCACACAAATGTTCAAAGCTTAAATCAAATTACGACTAACCTAATCATCCGATCTCTACCAAATTTTGCAACGACATACCTTTGACCAAACCAATAGGTCATCAGCGTAATAGTTTGCGGATGGCGGCCATCTTTGTGTGAAAATCGATTCCCCCTATTAATTCGAACACGGTGCAACCGAATGGAACGAAATTTGGTACAGAGGTAGTACTAACAAGAGGCACCTCAGTGTCATGTTATATATCGCCGCCATCTTGACGGAAACGTAATGGCGGCCACACAAATGTTCAAAGCTTAAATCAAATTACGATTAACCTAATCATCCGATCTCTACCAAATTTTGCAACTACATACCTTTATGGAGGGAGCATCCTTTGACCAATCTAATAGGTCATTCAACTGACAGTTTGCGGATGGCGGCCATCTTTATGTCAAAATTGATTCCCCCTATTAATTCGAACACGGTGGAACCGAATGGAACGAAATTTGGTACAGAGGTAGCACGAGCAAAGGGCACCTCAGTGCCATGTTTTATATCGCCGCCATCTTGACTGAAACGTAATGGCGGCCGCACGAATGTTCAAAGCTTAAATCAAATTACGATCAACCTAATCATCCGATCTCTACCAAATTTTGCAACTACATACCTTTATGGAGGGAGCATCCTTTGACCAATCTAATAGGTCATTCACCTAATAGTTTGTGGATGGAGGCCATCTTTATGTCAAAATTGATTCCCCCTATTAATTCGAACACGGTGGAACCGAATAGAACGAAATTTGGTACAGCGGTAGTACTAGCAAAGGGCACCTCAGTGTCATGTTTTA
This sequence comes from Meconema thalassinum, assembly GCA_946902985.2. NCBI lineage: Eukaryota > Metazoa > Arthropoda > Insecta > Orthoptera > Tettigoniidae > Meconema > Meconema thalassinum. Next base: position 153,893,451 of record OX336390.1, on the reverse strand, counting down.
TATCGCCGCCATCTTGACTGAAGCGTAATGGCGGCCACACGAATGTTCAAAGCTTAAATCAAATTACGATTAACCTAATCATCCGATCTCTATCAAATTTTGCAACTACATACCTTTATGGAGGGAGCATCCTTTGACCAATCTAATAGGTCATTCGCCTAATAGTTTGCGGATGGCGGCCATCTTTGTGTCAGAATCGATTCCCCCTATTAATTCAAACACGCTGAAACCAAATGGAACGAAATTTGGTATAGAGGTAGCACTAGCAAAGGGCACCTCAGTGTCATGTTTTATATCACCGCTATCTTGATGGAAACGTAATCGCGGCCACCCAAATGTTAAAAGCTAAAATGTAATTACGACCAACCTAATAATCTAGTCTCTACCTAATTTTTCAACACCATATCTTTATGTGGGAAACATTTTCTGACCAAACTGCAAGAACATCAGCCCAATAGTTTGCAGATGGTGGCCAAGTATGTGTGCAAATCGATTCCCCCTATCAATTCAAACACGGTGAAACTGAATTGAACGAAATTTGGTACAGAGGTAGCACTAGCAAAGGGCACCTCATATTCATGTTTAATATCCCTATAGCACGTTGTATTTCAACAAGCTCCTACAACCAACATTCAATCATACCCCTTGAAAAGGACAAAGAGTTATAACAATACCCATGCATTTAGGAGAAAGTAGGCTATATGTTCTTTACTGAACATCTTGTTTTTACATCGTTATCCCCTACTCAGGAGCACGATTGAACCTGCTTAGCTGATGTGTTGGCCTTCTTTTCCTCCCAAAATCTCTTCATCCTCTCGCTAAGCTTCTTCCCTCGTTCTTCTTTCCAAGTTATAGTAGCTCTAGTTATGGGTTTTGTCTCCAAATTGGTGATTGTCGATTTCGGTTCTGAAATTACATATGTCCTGTACAATGTCTTCTGAGATGTTGTTTTCCCGGAGATCTGTTTCAATTTCACGAAGCCAGCTGTTCTTTTTTTTTACGGAAAGGGCTAGGATGAGAAATCTTTAAGTTAGTCTGTTATTGTCCATTCTAATACAGTAATATGTCCGTCAAATTTCAATCGTGAATTATTATTATTATTATTATTATTGAAGAAACGTGGATAATGAAGACAAAAGACATAAGCAGAATACAGGCAAGTGAAATGAAGTTCTTGCGAAGTAGGATCGGTGTAACAAGAATAGACAGGGTGAGGAATGGAAAGGTCAGGGAAATAGTGAAAGAGGAGCCCTAGCAGGGTAGGATTGAGTCATCAAGACTGAGGTGGTATGGACAATTAAAGAGAATGGAAGAGAGGAAGATTTCCAAGAGGATACATGAGATGCAGATGCAGAAGTAACGACCAAGGGGAAGACCCAGTGATAGATGGCTGAAAGGAGTGGAGGAATGTGTCAAGAAGAGAGGCGAGGACTGGACCAGAGTGACAGCGGAGAGGTGGAGGGAAGAAAGGACTAAGTGGTGAGGCTTATGTTCCAAACAGACCCAGCCTGGGGCTAGAAACTGTACAAGATAATGATGATGATAATTATGATTTCGTATGTCATAAAGTATATAATTAAGTTACAAATAAGGTTATTAATTGCTAGTATATACAAAATGTACATACGTTCTGACTGGGAAAAAGATACAAGCATTGCAAATGGATGTCCAACGAGTTTATACAATTCACTGCTTCATATGTAGCCTCATGTACTTCTTGTAGCGTCCTACTGAACCTCCTTATTGGGCATTCCATGTCAATGTGATAAGTCGTGTGAGGCACTTCACTGCAGTCGCAGGCTATACTGTCGATCATCTTCCACTTATGCTTCCAATACTGGCATCTACCATGTCTCGATTTTAGTCGCTTTAGTGACGTCCAAGTTTTCCGGGACAAGTTGAAACCAGGAGGGCGTTGAGTTGGTTCCAGAATTAGATGATATTTGTCTGGATTCGAGGAAACCCAATTGCTGTGCCATGCAAGATAGAAATTAAATTGCTCTTGAACCAATTCCTCACCTAGTAAACAGGAAGGTTTCCGAGATGTTAATCTCAGATGTGGTTGAAAAGTGTCCTGATGTTTTGGCAATTAAGAATCTTTACCCTTTCTTTCGCCAATGTCAATGGTCTACGAAGGTGAGGAGGCGGGATGTTTGAGAGGACTGGTAATCAATCCAAAGGTGTAGATCGGATGGTTCCTGATATAGTCCTCATACTATCAAGCAGCTCAGTATCAATTTTCTGTAAATGAGCGCTATTTAACCACATAAGACATCAAAATTCACCCACTGGGTAGACTAGGGCAAGATATGTTGCTCAAAGAGTTGATGTAGTTGCACCCCAGCCTGACCCGGACAATTTGTGAAGAATATTGTTTGGGCTTTGACTTAAGCAGATGTTCTGCTTAAATGTTCTCTGGAAGTTAGAGTTCGATCAAGGACAACACCATGGTATTTTGGGTGAGGATTGTACTTCAATAGTTGACCATTAAAGTGAACTTGGGGAGAATAACTTGCTATCTTGTGGCATAGGTGGAAACAACTGACTTCAGTTTTGGAGATGTTTGGCTTTAGAAGATTAGTGTTGAAGAATTTGCTCACTTTCAGGAGATTTTCCGAGATGATGGCTTCCCCTGATTTAGAATCACGGGATTGAGCAGCAATGGCTAGACCATTGGCGTAAATGAACTTTTGAGAATTAGTAGATGGTAAATCAGCTCTGTATGTGTTAAACAGTAGGGGTGCAATCACTGAACCCTGTGGTAATTCGTCATTAAGTCCAAAGGACCGGTTTATATTACCATATAGATGCACTTCAAACATTCTGTTGCACAGCATATTATTCAAGAGGATTGCAAGGGGCTATTGGGATTATCGTCAGAAACTTCAGAATCATACCTTTGCGCCAGACAGTAGCATACGCTGATGTGAGGTCTAAAAACACAACGATTGTGTTCTTCCGGTCTTGGATGCCTTTCTCAATGTGGGTAGTTAGAGCCAACACCTGATCAGAACAGCTTCGATTTGTTCTAAAGCCAGCTTGCTCAGCTGGTATATGCTCTTAAAGTCTACTTGAGATTCTTATGTAGATGAGTCTCTCTAGTAGCTTATAACGTACACTTAAGAGTACAATCGGTTAGTAATCTTCTGCGGTTTGTCCACTTTTCCTAGGTTTAATTATTGCCACTATCTTAGTTCTTTTAAGTAATGGAGGAAGTTCGCCTTCTTGTAGAATAGTATTGTTATTATTATGATTATTTATATTGTGAATGTTGTATACAAGGTATTTTGTAATGTCATACAGTGCCAAAACTCGTTGCTTATGACATGATATGATTTTAATTTTAACAAAATACACTGTATATTTGTGTTGTTGTTTGAGTCTTAAATCTTTTGACTGGTTTGACGCATCGCTCCATGACTCCCTGTCCTGAGCTAATTATTTCATCTCTACATAGCTACCACACCCTATACCCGAGACATTCCAACCTTGGTCCATCTTTACATATATTGTACTTGACCCTTCCTTCAATAACTAAGTTTTTTATTCCCTGGTGTCTTAGCAAGTGTCCTACCAACCTATGTGTTCTTTTCATTAGCAGCTTCCAAAAACATCTCTCCTCTCCCACTCTTCCTATTACCGTTGTTACTCTATCTACCCATGAGATCTTCATCATTCTTCTATAGCACCACATTTTAAATACAGTAAAAACCTATATTCTGATGCACCAACAAGCTATGTTTAACTTCCATAGAGAACCATGCTCCAGACAAAGGCTTTAAAATGACTTAATACTTAATTTTGGTGATAAGAATTGTTAATACAACAAAAAAAAGTCAACAACAACCCCTGGCACTATCCAGCCCATGACGGGCTAAGGCCGACCAAGCGACCGCTGCCCAGCCATTTGGCCTGCAGATATTGGGGTGACGCGTGATCAGCGCGTCGGGTCCCTCGGCCGTTAATCTTGGTATTCGTGATCGGGGCGCTGTCTCACTGTCAGACAGCTACTCAATTGTCCTCACGAGGCTGAGTGCACCCCGTTCCAACCCTCACGTCAGTTTTAAAATCCCTGACGGAGCCGGGGATCGAACCCGGGGCCTCCGGGTGAGAGGCAGGCGCGCTACCCCAACACCACGGGGCCGGCATTGTTAATACACGTGCCACTATTTTAAACAATTTTGAAAGGTTTGATTGAAACTTTTTAAACTGATATTAACGATACTAATACACATTATGTTAAACTAGAACATTCGATTTTTTAAATATAAATACTTTATCACATTTTTAATATTACTATTAGTTGTTTTGTCAGTAATTTTCAACCTTAATTTCGGAAAGGAACTGTAGTGCAGGTACAATAGAAAACTAGTCATGACTTATGTGTACAATTTCGAAAAACTTTGAGAATCCCTGATTTAAACCACACGCAAGAGGGCCCCTGTCAGTGCTGGGATTCAAACCTTGATCTCTGGGCTTGCAGCTTCCCAACACAGTGGTGAAGCTATGCTGCTGGTTAGTAAGTGGAGCAACTACAAGGAATCCACTGTGGGGAGTCACGGTATTCTAGATGAAGCTACTGATCATCACTGTGATATATTAGACAGTTTATAGATCCATGATGCAGCAGACGGGGGAGCAGTTTATCTTGTCTGACTGTGGCACAACACAACACGGCGCAGTACCTTCATGATGATGAGGAACGCGCACCAACTTGCAGGCTTGCTCTTTCCCAAGCCAACGATACTACATAAATCTTGCCCAGTCTCTCATAGCTCAAACTTCGGTCCATGTATATTAGTCAGGAGAGAACGATGTCATTCATTCGTATTTGGAACACCGTAACTTTTATCATTTTAAATGGTATAGTCGACTTCGTATTACGTTAAGGCAACGTTACGAAATGTACCGAGAATGCAGTGAGGTGTGTGACGTCATAGTACCGCTTGGTGCATGTGTACTGAGTTCACTGGTGAGCTCTGGCGTTACGTTACGGCAACGTCATGGCGAGCGTGACATCATCCAGCCAGCTCCCTCCTTTAACCACGCGCTCTCTCGAAGCCTCCAGCCTTTCTAGCAATCGTAGTATTTAAAATGATATAAAGTCCAGTCTTTCAGACTTACTGTCTCTTTTAGGTAGATTTCATTAGAAAGCTAACTATTGCAATGGGTCCCATGTTTCGACTTCCGGAAAATTTCGACATATCTTCGCGTTTCACATCCCCCAGACCCCAAAACCACCGTCAGTTCAAAAGTTTATATATAATTTATGTATGTATATATATATATATATATATATATATATATATATATATATGTATATCAGTTTCTTGTGGACACGATAACTGCCGTAATTTTGCACCTATCTCTTTGAATTTTTTACCAAATATGTATACCTATAAAATCTCGGTCGAGTTCGTTACTGGGCTAAATCGGTCGAAGGGGGTGAAAATGGGGGGCTTTTTTTCGAAAAAGTGAAATATTGCTATAACTCTCTTAATATGTGACATATCGAATCCGTTCAACGTTCATACTATGTGTCGGATAAAGCCAAAAAATTTATGTTTGAAGAGTTTTTTATAGCACCAACCATTGACCAAAGGGGTGGGAAAAGTGGGTTTTTCGGGAAACATTAATCATATCTCTCTTAATAGGCACAATATTAAAACAGTACAAAATGGACAATATTCCCCTAATAATTACCTAAAACTTTTGTCTGAAAGAATGTTTGATATGACCCACCATTATGCCAAGGGATGAGAAAAATGATTTCGGAATTATAAGAAAATGCCAAGAGCTATCAGTGGTTGCCATGGCAACACTACTAAATTGATGAGGGATGAGCCATCAGACGTTGCCAAGATAACGCACTTGCACGAGATCAGATTCTGATTTCCATCTGGCTAAGTGTGAAGCGACTTCGGTGACGTAACTGGTACCATGCTGAATGTCTATGCCCAAGGTCGCGAGTTCAAAGCCGGCCGAAGTCGTCGGATTTTCTAAGAGCGCTAAAAATCCCTCAGTATGCTTTCCTTTGGAGGGGAAGTTCCAACGTTCGTGCGAGTTGCTGGTTGCGGTGGCATCTAGTAGCCAAGTTCACAGCTAGGTGTCGTTCACGGTAGTACCTGGTAGCAGCATTAGGAACTACTACTTGAAATTGACCGTCTGCAGTCCTTACCTTAATTACAGACTAATACAGCCATCCCTAAATACATGGGGTTACATGACCGCGTTGTCGCAGCCCCTAAACTGAGGAACCAACCAAAATCTCTGCGGGAGATATAATTTTGCGTGATGAAGTAACAGACCGTTACATAGTTACACATCAGTGTCGAAACCTTGCATAAGGACAGTGTGACCACAAGTATAAAAATGGACCCCAAATGACAAGAAGGTTACCTTTCCCATAAGACAATAAAATGTTTAAAATAAGCATAAAATGACGAAAAACAATGTTAATTAAGCTCCAATTATAAAATACCTTCTCGCAATAAATGAGGTCTGATCCTTCTACGAAAACCTGCATATTCTGCCTATTTTCGCCTATCCACAAGTTTGTCCGGTGAAATCTACCTCCGCCTTCCGGCGTGCCGAGGGGACTTTTTAATTATAAACATAAGTTGTACTAACCCCGTGATCAACGGTCCCCTTGTCGTGACCAGGTTGAAACCTAGTTTGTTTGCTGCTGAGTAGTTGTTCAGTTTACCGGCCCTGCAGTTAATTGATGGTAAATGGATGTGGGTTTGAGTCTTGGCAACTCAATAATTTAGCAACACAATTCATTTCCCACAATAATGCTCATTTATTCTTGGAGCTCACCAAACATTATATAGCCTACATATGTATACGCTCAATGTATCTAACGAGGCTGGTCAGTTTGCTGGTCTATGACTTTTCTCTTCTGTATCTAAGTTATAACCTCAACTATCATTTCGTACACTAAGTCCATTGTCTTGGTCTATCTTACTTTCAAACTATAATGTAATATCTTCTGAGCTGGAGACTCTCGTGGAAACGTCTGCTTCCTCTCATATGTTGGTGGCTCCCGGAGTCTAGTCTTCAGCTAAAACTATTAACACACCATGTAACAGCATGAACCATAGCAGGGTGTGGTCTTCCACCAATCACAACTCCCGCAATATAATATTCTCTAATTGTTACACCCTACCTCAATCATGCCCTTTCTTGAGAATCTTCTGAACTGGAACCGTGGTCGACCCGACCTGTGACCCATGACTCACAGCCATCCATAACAACTGCCAGTGTATTTACTCCGTACACTAACCTCTGGTCATCTAGAGCAAATGAACAAAGTGATATCGCTCCTGTGCGAAGTGGACGCAGCATTTCCTCCTGACAAACGGTGGCCATTTCAAGACATGTATTAAATTATAAACCCTCTACAATATTTACGAGAGTTATATCATCTTATCATTCTTATACATAAAACAGTTCATGATTACCTTGCTCTAATCGTTGGTTGGTTGGTTGGTTGGTACTTCAATCAGGGGCTGCAACAACGCCGTCATGTAGCCCCGTGTAATTTGGGTGTGTGTAGAATTTGTCTGGTAACCAGTGTTAATTGTGGTGGCTGTATTAGTGTGTGTTACCTGTTTTTAATTCAGGTAAGGCCAGTCGACATTACATTTTCAAGTAGTTCCTACTTTTGCTACCAAACGCCACCGTCAACGACAACTAGTTCTGAACTTTGTTACTAGATGCCACCGCAGTCGGCTCCTGGTGACGAACGTTGGAAATTAAGAGCATTAGTCAAATCTAACCTATAATTCAGTTTCACACAAGTGAAATTAGTGGAAGTTTTTTTTACTTAACATAAATCTATGACATGGGACCGCCAGCTTTACTTCCCATCCGAAGGAAGGCATACTGAGGGATTTTCAACGCTCTTAAAAAAACCGACGACTTTGGCCGGGTTTGAACCCGCAACCTTGGGCATAGAAGCTCAGCATGCTACCAACTACGCCACCGAAGCCGCCACTCTAATCGTTATTATACATTAAAAAAGAAATGCAATCCTCAGAATATACACATGACTTATTAGCCTACTTTCGATTTTTGCAAAAAATGAAAGTAGACTTATGAGATCAACACAGGGCGAAAAAAGTGTGTCTGTCTGTGTGTGTGTATGTGTGTGTGTGAGTCTGTGTGTGTGTGTGTGTGTATGTGTGTGTGTGAGTCTCTGTGTGTGTGTGTGTGTGTGTGTGTGTCTGTGTGTGTGTGTGTGTGAGTGTGTGTACTCTGAATGTCTGTCCCCCCCTATCAATTCGAACACGGTGAATGCAAATTGAACGAAATTTGGTACAAAGGTAGCACTAGCAAAGGACACCTCAGTGTCATGTTTTATATCGCCGCCATCTTTACTAAAACTGAATGGCGGCCACTCAAACGTTCAAAACGTAAAATCAAATAACGACTAAACAAATCATCCGATCTCTACCAAATTTGGTAACAACATACCTTCGTATAGGATGCGTCTTGTGACCAAATTACAAGGTCGTCCGACATACCATTTCAGGATGGCGGCCGTGCGAATTATGCAAACTTTATAATCCATATCATGGGACCCACCAGTTCCGATTATCGAGCAGAGAATCGTTTTAACTGTTCTAAAGGAAGAGGCACGTTCGAAATTAAAAGTTTATTTTGTAATACTATAGTGCAGACGTGATTTTAAAAAGCTGAACTGATTCAGTAATAAGACAAGATGGCAGCGGATATCTTGTGCCGGACTTATATTTCACTAATTTGAGTATTGCATGCAATATAGCGTACTGATAAAAAATAAATAAACTTTGTATGAAATGCTTTATATATAAATAATATACTCCAGTGACGAAATCGTTTAGTATAAATCATTATTTGCTAACAAGTTCTATGTAAGTCATTTTAAATAGAACGATATTCGTTGACACAATTAGCTCAGTGGTAGAGCGTTAGACTATCGCTCAAATGCCTATGGTTCAAACCCGATCAGAGCTAGGTTTTTTGCTTGAAATGTTATATGTTTATTGTTTTGTAATGACTCAGATGTTTTAAAATTAAGCGTTATATTGTGCACATCATGGTGTAAAATATATATTTAATTAAAACATAATTCGCCAGCAGATTTACTCGGGACATCTAGCTGCCAAAAAGGTAACTTCCAGATTTTATTGAAAAGTTTCTTCTTCTGGCCGCTAGAATGCACTCGCTCTGTTAGGATTATATTGTTCGATATTTCACCAATAGATGTCACGACTAGTCTACGTGGGGATCCATTGATTACTATACCATTATCATTCTATGCGCATCGAATTTGAAGAATGACAAGATGATACTACGATACATTTTAACTTTTTATTTTAAAGGGTTTGTAACAGCCTATTTTGCGTTACTTGAAAATGTTATTAAGCGTTATATTGTGCACATTATGGTGTAAAATATATATTTAATTAAAACATAATTTGCCAGCAGATTTACTCGAGACATCTAGCTGCCAAAAAGGTAACTTCCAGATTTTATTGAAAAGTTTCTTCTTATGGCCGCTAGAATGCACTCGCTCTGTTAGGATTATATTATCGAAAATATCCACATAGTTTGTATACACACGTCTCTGTAGGGTCATGGAAAGATTTGTTAATTCAATTAGGGTTGTGAAAGCCATGCACAACCAGACGTGTAAAGACATGCCTCAACTCAAAGTTGGATGTTGCCCACGGCAGGTCGTAATAATAATAATAATGTTATTGGTTTTACATCCCTTTTAACTACTGCTGATTTTAGAGACACCGGGGTGCCGGAATTTTGGCCCGAAGGGGATCTTTAACGTGCCAGTAAATGTACTGACACTGCTCCCTCGCATTTGTGCACCCTCAAATGCCAGCTGACTGCGCCAGGATACGAACCTGCAACCTAGGGCCCAGCAAGCGAGAACGTTACCGCCGAGCCACGCAGCCAGTCCGGTCGATTATGTCTCCAGATCCATAACATTCTTGAGATACTTTTTATCTTTCTTTCTTCAATGATGGTAGCAGTTTTTATCTAGATTGTGGCGTTTGGTAGAGGAAAATCGTTTCTATGGCCTTCAACAAAGAATAGTTCTATTATACTCTTTGATAATAACAACGAGTTATAACTATACTCATACATTTAGGAGAAAGTAGGCTATATGTTCTTTACTGAACATCTTGTTTTTAATTGGGGTTCAAGTCCCCCGGAGTGGCACTCGCAACACTCTTTCGCAAGCCTAGAGCTCACTATTAGTCTGCTGGATATCACGGTGTTGAAATAATCCACACCCAACTGCTTGTTGAATGTTGGCAGCAAAACTATTATAGTGAGTGGCATGAAAACTGGTATATACTCTCGGGGAAATCTCAGAAGTCCATGTGTACTTGAATCCAAATTATTGAAGCTTGTACGATCATGCACAAGTCGTAGGCAGTATTATTATAGCGTTTCAAAGTAACAACAAAGCTCACAAGGCGGAAATTGTAAACATATTTATTATTCTGTGCTTTTTAGGTAGATTTATCTAGAAATGGGTACCATGTTGCGACTTCCGGAAAATTTCTATATTTCATCACGTTTCACATCCCCCAGACCCCAAAACAACCGTCAGTTCAAAAGTTTATAACTATGTACAGTATGTATCACTTTCTTGTGGCGGGGCGTGGTGGCGCAGAGGTCAAGCTGTTTGCCTCTCACCAAGGCGGACCGGGTTCGATTCCCGGTCAATGCATGTGAGATTTTCGATGTGAAATGCCATGCCCTGTGGTTCGGATTCCACGTAAAACGGAGGTCCCGTGGCTTATGATCACGAGATAAACGGTCACGTTAAACTACAAGCTTCCTTCCTCCCTTTTACTTTCTTTTGGACACGATAACCGTCAGTTCAAAAGTATATAATTATATACAGTATGTACCACTTTCTTGTGGCGGGGCGTGGTGGCGCAGAGGTCAAGCTGTTTGCCTCTCACCAAAGTGGACCGGGTTCGATTCCCGGTCAATGCATGTGAGATTTTCGGTGTGAAATGCCATGCCCTGTGGTTCGGATTCCACGTAAAACGGAGGTCCCGTGGCTTATGATCGCGAGATTAACGGTCACGTTAAACTACAAGCTTCCTTCCTTCCTTTTACTTTCTTGTGGACACGATAACTACCATCATTTTGCACCAATCTCGTTAAAGTTTATTCTTAAAGTATAACCATTCAAAATCCCATCCAAGAGGGGGAGCGGGAGGGGGGGGGGGGGACGGAGGAGGGCTCTTCCGAAAAGGTGAAATATCGCGATATTTTTCTTAGTATGTGAAAATTCGAATCCATTCAAAGTTCGTACCATTCTTCGAATATATCTGTAAAGTTAATCGATAGCACCAACCATTGACCAAAGAGGTGGGGTTTTGAGAGAATAAATCATACCTCCCTTAATAGGCATAATATCAAAATAGTTTAAAAAGATCAATAGTCCTCTTATAAGTACCTATAACATATGACTGCAAGAATTTATGATATAACCCACCCTTACGCCAAGAGCAAAAGCTACTTATGAAAATCCACAGCCTGCTTCCAATCTCCGACCGGGTCAGGAATGGAATGAATGAAGCCCCCATCTAGCGGCGAGGATATGAACTGTGCCGGCTGCCGATGCCTGACGCACTCCTCTGGGGCAATGATTAAATGAATGACAGATGAAATGAAATGATAGTGGAGAGTGTTGCTGGAGTGAAATGTTGACAGGGAAAACCGGAGTACCCGGAGAAAAACCTGTCTGCCTCCGTTTTGCCCAGCACAGATCTCACATGGAGTGACCGGGATTTGAACCACGGACCCAGCGGTGAGAGGCCGGCGTGCTGCCGCCTAAGCCACGGAGGCTTTTGTCTCAATACTTATAAAATTATTTATTTAGATGTTATCAACATTCTCATAAAAATCATCATGCGCTTAAATAAATGTTTCAGTTGACAGGTTTCAATTCATGATGGCTTTGATTAATGATCGTGAAATAAATCGATGGCTGAAAAGAACAGACGAAATGTCTCTCTAATAACACACCCATGATAAATTGATTTATTATGCGTGACGAGAGATTCTGACATAATCTGTGGGCTCAATTAATGAATGATTACGTTAAAGAGGATTATGTAAACTTATTTCATGTCGTCGTCAGACGATTCAATTAAATGAGCTCCCCGCGAAGGGGAGAACGAGATCTCCTCTTCAATAACCGAGGGTTCTACCGGCGGGAGGAGAAATTAACAACCAGTGTTATATCATTCAAAGACTTCTTGTAATTACGGACCAACTGCTTGCGACTTAATGGCGGATGTCAGAAAAGTTTAATTAATTTCATCAGTTTCTTTCTTGGACGGTGTAATTCAAACTCAGCCCCAATGAACCGTAAACTGTTTACATAGGGAAGAGCATCGTATTTCGTTACAATTTGTTTGGAATAGGTACAAGAATAATAATATTAACCTGTTCCTTTGAAATAACTTCCAATCCATTGCAGGTATCTAATTCCGCTTTATTTTTATACAGGGCGCCAGGAAATATTCTCCGCAGTGACTGCCGGCTTCTGCCAGAGCTAGCATCAGCAGTTTAGTTACCGGATGAGTTAGTCGTGGTGGTAACGGTATGGCTGCTGGCAGTCGCTTACATCCGGGAGGCGAGGAGGTTCGAATCCCCCCGCCGGCAAACTTGAAGATGGTCTTCTGTGGTTTCCCATCTTCCTTCCAGGCAAATGCCGGGGTTGGTCCCCAACTATAGGCCACAGCAGCTACCTTCAAGCTCCTCGTCCCTACATTCCAACTTCCCTCCCCAACGGTACTTGTAGCTCACCCATTGGGAGTCCGTGTCGAAGCAGGTACAAAACTGGCGAGCCGAACATGTCCTCGGACACTCCCGGCGCTAAAAGCCATCAGCTAAAAAAAAAAAAAAAAAAAAAAAAAAAACAGTTTAGTTGGCAACACGGTGTTCTTGACAGGGTGAATCCCACACGTGCGGGCTGTAGGCTGTCGAAATCGTCAGTGTTCATCGCAATAAGCGAGCGTGTGTGTCATCAGCCCTTCCAGCAACTGTTATGAATGGCTGTGGTGAGTACTACCCTTCCAGCGAATTGTTGCAGGTGGCGGAAATCGGAACTAATGTGCTCCGCTCAGCCACACGCCTGGGATAGACGTGCAGTCATCGCCAGCGAAACCTCATCGCATGTCATGTGTGTGCATAATTCGTGCTGGGTCGTGCGCTGTGCGGTGTGTTCTAATCGTACGACTGTGCATGCGTTCCCCCTCTTACTCCGCACCCGCCCGTGGCAGCCTTTACGTGGCGAGGTGACGTAGGGTATACACAACAGACCCGCTCCACGTCTAGCGGTAACAATTCCCTGACAGGGTAGTGCAAAGTTTACTATTTAATACATGCGACAGTCGTGCTGCCAACGGAACTACTGATGCTAGCTCTCGCAGACGCTTGTAGGCACTGCGGAGGACATTTCCTGGCGCCCTGTATAATATGTTCATAAGGAAGTACTCAAACAACGTACAACCATATACCGTGGCTTTATGTAGGCCTATCACTAAGACAATGGTGCCAATGCATAACATATAAACGTCTGCTTACTTCTGCCACTAGAAGAGCAGAAATATATTATCCAAATTCAGCTATCTAGCAGATCTATAATACAGAAAGTTCGAATTAAAACCCTCCAACAGATGGCAATGATGGCGTTCTTTCTCGAAATATCACACACCAACACATGTTTGTCCTACACGTGCACATCTGTACTCTATGGTATGCCCTTCCTTTGTACTGTACAACGTATAAGTCGGTCATCAGATAATTAACGATTAAGGAAGCTATAATATGTAACACAGTTTCCTTAGTAGGAAGCATTGCTGTTGGATAAGATATGAAAATATGACCGTAGTCGGAATTCGAACCCAAATCTCCTGCTGTCTTTGTAGATGCGCCTAACCACTTAAAGTATATGAATGCAGCCACGCAACAACTGCGACATGTTTTACGCTTTAAAGTCATTTATTTATATGTTTCAAATATCCAATGCCAGGTTTAGACTTTGGTATTGTGTTTGTGATATCGGCAATCAGGTGTTAGTCCCAAAACCGCAGCAACAGCGCATCTTCAAGACTTCCTTCCCTCAAGTCATTTCTGTTTTAATAATTTTTAATAGTTATATCAATAATACAACACTATAAAAGGGCTTCAAAATTATCTATACTAGTCCGAGGAGTCAAGATATTAGCGGACTCGTTAGACGTAGGTCTGAACTCCACCGTCGGTCATCATTGAAATGGTTTTCGGTAGTTTCCCATTTCCAGTTCCAGTTAAATGTTGGGGCAATACATTCTAATAGACCACAGCCGCTTCCTTTCTACTCCTTGCCAAGTTTCATTCTTCTTCATTAATTTATTCTCTCATTAACTCCTCTCATGAGGTATCCGACATTATAAACTACCCACCATAAAGGAGTTTCCTTATCTCAACCCTTATCTCCATTGAACGGATGCTCCTTGCCACAATATTGAATGTGGACTGAAGAACCGAGAGGTGATGAATAGGGGTTCGTAATCCTCCACCCCCTCCGCCCTTCCTTTGCACCCTCTGTTGCTGCATCACTTCTGTTATGTACAGGGCGCCAGGAAATGTTCTCCGCAGTGCCTACATGCGTCTGAGAGAGCTATCGTCAGTAGTTACGTTGGCAGCACTACTGTCGCTTGTATCAGAACAAACAAACACCATTCATAATAGATGCTGGAAGTGCTGATGACACACACGCTCGCTTATTGCAATACACACTGACGATTTCGACAGCCTACAGCCCACACGTGTGGGATTCACCCTGCCAAGGACACCATGCTGCCAACTAAACTGATGATGATAGCTGTAGCACAAGCCAGCAGTGGCTACGCTAGCTAAAGCACACAGCTAGTCCATGGGACCAAGCTCTCTGTTGACTCGGTAGACGCGTTGGTTCGATCCCCATCGTCGGCCGTCCTTGAAATGGGTTTCCGTGGTTTCCCCATTTTCAACACCAGGCAAATGCTATGACGGTACCATCTGACAGGTCACGGCCACTTCCTTCCACATCCTTGCCCAGTTTCATTCATTTCCATCCATTCCATCTTTCATCCCTACGCGCAGGTCGCCCACGGGCGTCGACTAGAAAGACCTGCACTCTGCCTCTCAGGAGTCCACATGACAAAAAGAAAACCCGTAATATTAATTTGGTAAGTGTATTGAGGTCTACCCTACACTGCTTCTGGGCAATACCTTGGTTTACACGTTTAGACCGTTGGTTAATTAAATTCACGACTACATTTAATTTCCCTATCTATTTCTCTGTGGCGATGATTGGCCAGAAGCTCACCAACTGTCAGCGAGCGGAAGACCAGAGCTTGTGGTACTGTACTTACGTCCACTCCACACCAATGTAATGTATCACAGCGCCTGCCATGATGAATTGGCTCGGCGCGGGTCGACGGCAGGGTTTCCCCGTGATAACCGCACATTTCCCCCGGTATCCCGCTTGCTCCCACTAGTCTCTACCTGAACTGTGGCTCTAACGATCCAATGAGTTGAGTACCTATACAGTGTTCTCATACAAGGGATATCTTGAGCCTATTTTCATTTTATGACAAAAAAATAGGCTTTTGAGATCACCTTTTGTCCGTGTGTGTGTGTGTGTGTATGTGGGTATATGTGTGCGTGTCTCCATCCAAAAACTTCTAAATGGCTGGAGTGATTTCAATGAAACTCGGAAAGGTCACCTGTATGGCCGGCCCCGACCGTACCCTTTAAATTTTATTAAGTCTCACTAATCCGACATATGCCATCTCTTAATGAATACAGTACATTTGCATTTGTCAGTTGGCTCAGGCTAGAGTGAAAGGTGGCTTTTCACCGATGTCTCAGTCTCACTCATGGCTGTAATTATATGGAAGCTACTGAGGTATGGATGGTGCTTAGTAATGACATTCAGGGCACAGTCAGTGCCTGTGGATGTTGTGAAAGGTTCTACTCATAGGGTTAGTACTGCTGTTCTGACTCAGTGAGGAAAGCAATGGCAAACTACCTCACTCCTCTTCTTGCCTAGAACGCCTCAATATAGCGCTGCCTTGGTTTTTTGTGGGTATCTCCTCACATAACGTAACGGCGGTGCTTTTTGAGGATCCAACCAGCCTTCAGGCTGACTACCTAACAGAGAGACAATCCGACATAGTGGCTGTGCGAAATATTTCACCATCATTCAATATCTCCAAAACTACTACCGAAATCACCCTGACATTTTGTTCGGTGTTAAAGGGTTCACTTATGAGACTTTCGAAAACTTGGTAACTATAAACCAACATGGCGGCCAAGCGAAGTTGAAATTTTAAATAGACTTTTCTCGCGATTTAACTCTCCAAACGCAATGAAACTTGGTACAGCAAATGTTTTTACACATTGTAATGCAATGGCATCTAAGTTAGTTCAATTGTTACATAACCTCAAGATGGCGGCTGTGCGAAATTTTAAAATTAAGTTTTTGTTTCTTGTGTCGTAATCATGCGATCGAAGTGAAAGTTTGAATAATGATCCTATGCAATAATTTTTCTTGAATGGTACTGCCCCCGTAATTGAATTATATAGAGACCACGGTGGCTATATTGAAATTTTAATGAAAGTTATGGCTGTCATGGTTATGACGTGGGTAGTCATGACGTAAGCACGGATGACGTAAATGTTATGCCAGCAGGCTACTTGAGCTGAGATTCTCAGTGACGTCAGCATTTAGTCGAGAATGTTCCAAGATTTACGACGCAGTCGCAGGAAACGAGGAATTCTGCTGAGGAAGAAACTATGCTATTGGAGGGGAGGCTTGAACCAATGAACGATAGTTTAAAGGAAGACGGAGATTGCTGAAACTATGGTATTTTTATTACTTTTGGAATGCAGAATTGTGGAACTCCATTTGCAGTAGAGGCATTGATTTGGAATTTTGGTGAAATTTATTTTCAGTTTTTGAATTTTGAAAATCCGTCAGGTATTAACGAAGTTGGAACTTTTAGCGATGACGCAGTATCACGCTCTGGAAGGGATGGAAACGCCCCTCGTGAAGTTAATAAAAGGGCTTGCGCAGAAGAGAGGAGTCTCATTCTCCGATCATTCTCCGATTTCATTCTCCGATCTCATTCTCCGCTCATTCTCCGATCATTCTCAGATCTCATTTTCAGATCATCGAAGTCTAATTGTGAAAGTTCTTTTCTTATACAGTCATTTTAGTGAGACGTCGAAGTGAAAAGTAGTGAAAAGAGTCGTCTTTATAACGCGTGGTGAAGCCACTGCATTAACGAGATCCAAGTCAAACTAGGTGAAGTTAAAACGGACCTTAGAACGCTTCTACAAGTTTAGCTTTGAACAGTTAGCGGTCGCCGATAAGCTAATTCTATTGTGCAGTGCTACATGAAGTCATATAGAAAAGCTGAATAATTTCGAGTAATTAGTTTGAAAGATATTAGCAGTTTTACACGACTGACAAAAGTGATTATCTCGCCACCTGAGAAGCACTATTGTATCGCCAGAATTAACGCCACGGCTGACGCTGCTAGTGAAATAGGGAGACTTCAGATTGCTTTTGTTACACAACGCTACAGTATAATGGAGCAATTTAATATGGCAGTTTGTTCTTCGATTACTACGACCGAAGAGAAAATGGAAGGCTAAAGGACTTAATGCAATTGGGACATATTTCAACGGAGTAAGATAGCAACATGGAACTTCGCTAATTGCTATTCCACACAAGCGAACATGTGGTGAATACCATCTACACCCATGTTTCGTGATTAAAAGCTGAATACTATCGAACAGCCATGGAAATGATTTCATACTCTCTGTATATGAATATTTCTTCGGAAATTTTTTACAAAAACTTCATGGCGATTGTCTACTGGAACTTCAGGGAATTTTTCAAGAGAGGTCAGGGTTATCCCGACTCACAAAGAAGATTATTGCCGGAAGGATGTCTATTCGTCTTCGAGGAGCAGTGCGATTTCCGGAGAAGGAAGCAGTTCGATTCTCCGAGGGTGCTATTTCCTATTTCGAGGATGGAGCTCAGCTTTAACTTGGTGAATTGGATCCATCAGCAGTCTTCTTTGGGGAATTTTCCTCTGGAACGTCAATCGGCAGATAAGGTAGTCGTGAACGTTTATTGTATTTGAGTTTCTTAATGATATTTGAGCAACCATTTTTCCCATATTTTTGTCCTCATGTATTTTGCCCTATTTTCTTGTTGAGATTCCTATTCTCAGTACACCTTGATGAGTTATGCTTTTTTTTCGACGTTTTATTAAGACATTGTTATGTCATGGGCATAGTTAAATGATTTTGAATCAGATGAGACTGATATTTAGATTTTTCAGTAATTAATATTTTTGTAGTCACGATTTGACTGTAAGTTAATGATTTTTAATGGCAGATTTAAATTCAGACAGCGTGTCACTTTATTAAAGTAATTCTACCCCAGTTTAATTACATTGACCAATTTTCTGTCATCGTCAAGAAGGAAGAACATTTAAAATGATTTTAGAGCGTTAAAATCCATTACGTTGTCGACGATCTTGGAAATACTAGTCGTTATTTGAATTGATTGCAACACAGACATTTATCGTCAGTTATGAACGATCATTGCATCATAGACACTTTTGTGAAAGATTAACTTTAATAATGAATTATTGAATGCATTAAAGTCAAGAACTTGTGTTAGGAGTTTTTCTCAATTAGAGATTTATATAATGATGTTTGCATTCCCCAGTCTAATTGGATTCTATTCGACTACTTTGCAGTTTTAGTCGCACTTTTGATGATAGTATTTTATACTACAATTCTTTTAAGATGTTAATCTTAAATTTTGATAGACCAGACAGGCGTATATAAGCGTATTCACTATTAAATTTGTTTGTGATTGGCAAGTTTTGACTTCATTTCGGTTCATGAATGAAATCCACGAAGGTTAAATGAAAACAGTTTTGAAACAATTAATGATTATAAGAATTTTAAGTGGAACTATGAATGTATAATCGCTAGTGCAGCGCATGTGTTGAAAGTCGCTGATGTATAATGCCCTTGAATATGAAGGAGGTTCCCACAGGAATTAATGTTAAAGAATTATTTGTGGAAGTTTTTGTAAGTTCTGTGGAAGTTTTGATGCCATATAGATTAATATATGATGATTTTGGGCCTAATTTTAATGCAGTTTGCGCATTATTCTGTTAGCGAAGTATTTTCCGCTGGAGTAAGATTGTCATAGTTCGTCGAAAATTAATCAAGTGAATTTACTGTTATAATTAACACGAGTTTTGAAAGAATTTGAGATAAGATTTTGAATGAAGATTACCGTCACAAATCATTATTAAAACCTTTATTAAACCAGATTGTGACATTAACATGTATAACTAACCTTCATTGGTCGATTATATGGACACGATTATGAAAATTACCAACCGGATGAACATGTGGTTAATGTATTTCTTAAATTAATAATTTAAACAATTTAAATGTTAATATTGTAAATAATTGCTGTAAATATTTTTGACAATAATGTGGAACGAAAGTGATGTTAAAGGCGTGTTAAAAAATATTTTTATTGTCTTTGACAAATATTATAAACAATTTCTAATTGTTTTAAATAATTTATGTGATTTTGTTATAAACATTTAAGAGCTTATTAAACATTTGGATGAAAACTTAACAAGTTTAAGGAATTAACATAATAATCCAATAGGATGTGAGTAAAGTATTTGAAAGATTGCGTAAATATAAATATGAGTTGTCCTGCAGACATTTTAAAGCTTGAGAGAGAGAGAGCTGTATTCTTATGTAACGTAGCATGTGAGAAGGGAGTCCATTTGACAAAGTATGCAACAGGTTGGAGGGTAGCTCGCAGCTGTCCCAACAACTGGTTATCAGCGGGTGAGGTCGTCCACACTCTGGCCTTGCGACTATAAATACAATTGTCATGTTTATTAAAGGGAAACCAAATGCTTTATATATGTCTCGTCCTCACTTCCTTTTCCAATCCAATTGTGTTATGAATATTACGTTATTTGGAGCTCGTGGGAGCTAATATGTTTTATATCATGTTGTATGATAATTTTGCAAGTCCTACAGGAGGACGTAGTCAGATTGACATGGGCTACTGATAGCCACGTTTATTTTGTTGTGTTATTAAAATCATACCCTTTATTTGAAATAAAGCTTTTGTACAGTTCAAAGTTCTCGTCTTCGTCCTGGTTCATTTTTAAATGTCATGGTGGAGGTTATTCTGTGAACAGACTTTAGTGATCCTGTTGTCAACTCAATCCCCGAGATAATTAAGAGGTAAGTAACGGTAAGTATGAACCCCCGTCTATTTTGGTGTGTTCCACAATGATTTCCCGTTTACTTCTGTGCTCATATCTCGATAGTATCTGTCAGTGCCATTTTCATTGATGTAGCTGATCCGGTGCGATTGATTGTTGGCAATCCGATTGAGGGGGCGGATATCTGACAGCCTACTATCCGGGTAAACGGGGACAGTAAGATTGGCGACCCTAAAACGTGGGGCCTGTTCGACAAAACTGGATCACCAGGTTGAACGCCAGTAAGATTGGCGCACCTAAAACGTTGGGGCTCGATTCAACATAACAGGATTACCAGGTTGAACGCTAATAAGAGTGGCAAACCTAACACGTGAGGTTCGATTGGACTCAAATAAAGAGGTTGATTCTTTGTTAGATGTCTAGGCCAATTGTAGTATTTAAGAGTGTGATTATATAGGAATTAAATGTTGTATTGTATTAGGAAAATTACACTCAGAAAAGATCAGATCTTATACAACTTGAGAAAGGTTAAATAGGCTGGAAACTTAGAAAAATCGCCTATGATCTGGAATCTTATTTTATTTGACCGGCTTATGACATTTCAGTCATATTAAAGATAAAATTAAATTATTTGGATTGTAAATGTAAATTATTTGTGTTAGGATATTTTAAAGTGAGCCAGGGAAATTTGAACATGTGCTTGAGTTTGTTTCAACATGAAGTATCTTCGAAAGTTAATTATAAGGTAGTTATAAGTTAGATTTAAGACAGAAAATTGATCAAATTTATATATGGTGAAAAGTGTTGCTCAAATGTTGTTATTTTGCTCTATTGATGTATGTCCCTACAGCAGTCTATTTTTGAATAATATTGTAATGGCAGATGAAAGTTTGAGGATGATGTTAGAGGAGATGTCTGCTAACTTGAAAGCTAGCATGAATAATAGTATGAAGCAGATGCTGAATGAAAGCATAAAGGAGATGGAAGCTAGGAATACTAGTCGAATGGAGGAGAATGCTAGTAATTTGAATGCAAGAATGGAGGAGAATGCTAGTAATATGTCTGCTAATATGAAGGTTCTTCATACTAGTGCTGCTAATTTAGAGGAGAATATGTCGCGTTTACAGATTAATACCCTAGGAATTGAGAATACTGTAAGTGACATCCGCACAAATGTGTCTGATGTTAAAAATGATGTGTCTAAGGTACAGAAAGACCTTACAATGTTAAATCTAGATGTAGCTAATGTCCGAGGGGATATTTCTTGTGCTAGAGCCGAAGTAGTTGTTGTCAAAAATGATGTTGCGACTGTCCAGGACAAGGTTGAGGAAGTCCAAAAAGAAATTCAAAATGCTAGAACTGATGTATCCAATGTTCAGGTAGACATTAATAACATTCATTCGGATATAACTGAGGTGCAAAGTGACATAACTAAGATTCAGGTAGAAGTCAACACAGTTTTCGTAGATATCACTAGAGTCCAAACTGATGTAAATAAAGTCAGGGAAGAAATAGAAAATTCGAAAACTCTTTGTACGCGTAATATAACTGCATTAGCGACTAGATTAGTTGATGAGTCAGTTAGAACGACAACGTCTTTAGCAGGTTTGAAGTATGATGTAGAGGTCATGAGAACCCAGGTATTAGACCATAATAGATTATTAAAAGAGGATATCGAAGTAGACATAGCAGAAATGTTAATAGCAAACGTAGCAGTATGGAAAGATGAGTGGAATAAGTCAAGTGGGGAACATGTAACCCAAATTCAGGAAAGGATTGAAAGAAAACTTGCCAGTACTCAGATAGAAATTAACAATGAAGTAGTACAGATTAGGAAAGATTTAAGCGTCAGGATAAATTCGCTATCCGAAAAACAAGTTGACGATAGAACATAACTAGATCAGGATATGCAAACATTAAAATCTACATTAGAGGAACAGATGCATAAAGTTGTCTCTGATGTAAATGAAACGACGAGTAAACTGCAAAATTTGAAGTTAGGAGAGGCTAGTTTAATGGAGAACTACAAAGAAGAGATAATCAAGAAAGTCTTAACGGAAATCACTGACAAGGATACAGAAGGCTTAGCTTGCGAATTGAATAGGAATCATGCCAGAAGATATAACCTAGATCCAGAAGAAAGAGACGTGACTCCTGAAGAACGTATATCCAGATTCAGAGAGGAGGATGACGAGAGGAATATGGAACCTGAGTGGAACTATCGAGATAGTGGGAAAAACTATCCGGATTCATATCCGAGGAACGTAACGGTATTCAGGAATTTCGAAGATAAACCGCAAAAATTCAGTAACACTGATAGTTTGACGCCTATCGAATATGTAAGGAACCTCAAAGATTATTTCATCGAAGCTCACATTCCCAGAGAGAGAGAGAGATGAAGATAGTAGAGAGATATCTGATTGGAGGACCCCTCGAATGGTTTCGCGCATTTAGATACACATTCAGTAACTTTGACGAGTTTGCAGAGGCATTAATCAAACGATTTTGGTCCATAGAAGCGCAGAATTCGTTAAGAGCGGAGGTGTATTCAAGAAAATACTCAGGTACTCTTCCAACACGGTACGCTGATTTCTTTACGAGTCAATTGTCCCGCTTGAGATTTTTGCAACCCCCTTTGTCCACGGAGCAAGTAATTGATGCGATTTCTCGTATGCTGCCAGTTGAGGTGAGAAGACTAATAATTTCGTCCAACATCAGGGATTTAACCAGCATGGATGAATTACTGAGAAGGTTAGACTACACAAGCCCAATGCCTAACGTAGTACAGAAAGGTCAAAGGCAGGAGTTTAAAGAAATAAATACGGTATATATGGACCAAGTCCAACAAACTGACAAGCCAGATGAGGAGAAAACTGACAATGTAGGTCCTCACAGGACTAATCAGTTTAGAAATAACAGATCACAAGGTTACCGACCGTATCAACAGAGAAGAGGTTGGAACTACAACCGAGGAAACTACAATGGAAGAGGCAGATATTACAACAATAATGGTTATAACCGAAATTATAATAGGAATAACCAAAACCAAAATAGAAACCAGAATACTCAAGGTCAGGTTATGACACCCGATCAGTATCAGCAAAGAGAGAAGGAAAGCCAGCAATACTTAAAAGAATTAAGGGATAAAGAAGCCGACAATCAAAAGAAAAGGCAGGATGTTGTAATCGATCCTGGGCCTTCTACGAGCCGGCAGAACTTAGAAAATAGAAATACTGGACAGAAGAGAAATTAGAGAGGAGAGAATACATTAACCACATACAACCCAGAGTAGAAGAGATATATGATTAAGGAACATAGAGGAAATATCATACTAGAGTAAGCCAGTAATAATTCAATTTCGTGTTCAAGAGAGATGAAATACTTGTAACACTGAGTTTAAAAACAATTTGCAACTGTTTTTAAAACGTGGTGAGAGGAGAATGCCCCCGTAATTGAATTATATAGAGACCACGGTGGCTATATTGAAATTTTAATGAAAGTTATGGCTGTCATGGTTATGACGTGGGTAGTCATGACGTAAGCACGGATGACGTAAATGTTATGCCAGCAGGCTACTTGAGCTGAGATTCTCAGTGACGTCAGCATTTAGTCGAGAATGTTCCAAGATTTACGACGCAGTCGCAGGAAACGAGGAATTCTGCTGAGGAAGAAACTATGCTATTGGAGGGGAGGCTTGAACCAATGAACGATAGTTTAAAGGAAGACGGAGATTGCTGAAACTATGGTATTTTTATTACTTTTGGAATGCAGAATTGTGGAACTCCATTTGCAGTAGAGGCATTGATTTGGAATTTTGGTGAAATTTATTTTCAGTTTTTGAATTTTGAAAATCCGTCAGGTATTAACGAAGTTGGAACTTTTAGCGATGACGCAGTATCACGCTCTGGAAGGGATGGAAACGCCCCTCGTGAAGTTAATAAAAGGGCTTGCGCAGAAGAGAGGAGTCTCATTCTCCGATCATTCTCCGATTTCATTCTCCGATCTCATTCTCCGCTCATTCTCCGATCATTCTCAGATCTCATTTTCAGATCATCGAAGTCTAATTGTGAAAGTTCTTTTCTTATACAGTCATTTTAGTGAGACGTCGAAGTGAAAAGTAGTGAAAAGAGTCGTCTTTATAACGCGTGGTGAAGCCACTGCATTAACGAGATCCAAGTCAAACTAGGTGAAGTTAAAACGGACCTTAGAACGCTTCTACAAGTTTAGCTTTGAACAGTTAGCGGTCGCCGATAAGCTAATTCTATTGTGCAGTGCTACATGAAGTCATATAGAAAAGCTGAATAATTTCGAGTAATTAGTTTGAAAGATATTAGCAGTTTTACACGACTGACAAAAGTGATTATCTCGCCACCTGAGAAGCACTATTGTATCGCCAGAATTTACGCCACGGCTGACGCTGCTAGTGAAATAGGGAGACTTCAGATTGCTTTTGTTACACAACGCTACAGTATAATGGAACAATTTAATATGGCAGTTTGTTCTTCGATTACTACGACCGAAGAGAAAATGGAAGGCTAAAGGACTTAATGCAATTGGGACATATTTCAACGGAGTAAGATAGCAACATGGAACTTCGCTAATTGCTATTCCACACAAGCGAACATGTGGTGAATACCATCTACACCCATGTTTCGTGATTAAAAGCTGAATACTATCGAACAGCCATGGAAATGATTTCATACTCTCTGTATATGAATATTTCTTCGGAATTTTTTTACAAAAACTTCATGGCGATTGTCTACTGGAACTTCAGGGAATTTTTCAAGAGAGGTCAGGGTTATCCCGACTCACAAAGAAGATTATTGCCGGAAGGATGTCTATTCGTCTTCGAGGAGCAGTGCGATTTCCGGAGAAGGAAGCAGTTCGATTCTCCGAGGGTGCTATTTCCTATTTCGAGGATGGAGCTCAGCTTTAACTTGGTGAATTGGATCCATCAGCAGTCTTCTTTGGGGAATTTTCCTCTGGAACGTCAATCGGCAGATAAGGTAGTCGTGAACGTTTATTGTATTTGAGTTTCTTAATGATATTTGAGCAACCATTTTTCCCATATTTTTGTCCTCATGTATTTTGCCCTATTTTCTTGTTGAGATTCCTATTCTCAGTACTCCTTGATGAGTTATGCTTTTTTTCGACGTTTTATTAAGACATTGTTATGTCATGGGCATAGTTAAATGATTTTGAATCAGTTGAGACTGATATTTAGATTTTTCAGTAATTAATATTTTTGTAGTCACGATTTGACTGTAAGTTAATGATTTTTAATGGCAGATTTAAATTCAGACAGCGTGTCACTTTATTAAAGTAATTCTACCCCAGTTTAATTACTTTGACCAATTTTCTGTCATCATCAAGAAGGAAGAACATTTAAAATGATTTTAGAGCGTTAAAATCCATTACGTTGTCGACGATCTTGGAAATACTAGTCGTTATTTGAATTGATTGCAACACAGACATTTATCGTCAGTTATGAACGATCATTGCATCATAGACACTTTTGTGAAAGATTAACTTTAATAATGAATTATTGAATGCATTAAAGTCAAGAACTTGTGTTAGGAGTTTTTCTCAATTAGAGATTTATATAATGGTGTTTGCATTCCCCAGTCTAATTGGATTCTATTCGACTACTTTGCAGTTTTAGTCGCACTTTTGATGATAGTATTTTTATACTACAATTCTTTTAAGATGTTAATCTTAAATTTTGATAGACCAGACAGGCGTATATAAGCGTATTCACTATTAAATTTGTTTGTGATTGGCAAGTTTTGACTTCATTTCGGTTCATGAATGAAATCCACGAAGGTTAAATGAAAACAGTTTTGAAACAATTAATGATTATAAGAATTTTTAAGTGGAACTATGAATGTATAATCGCTAGTGCAGCGAATGTGTTGAAAGTCGCTGATGTATAATGCCCTTGAATATGAAGGAGGTTCCCACAGGAATTAATGTTAAAGAATTATTTGTGGAAGTTTTTGTAAGTTCTGTGAAAGTTTTGATGCCATATAGATTAATATATGATGATTTTGGGCCTAATTTTAATGCAGTTTGCGCATTATTCTGTTAGCGAAGTATTTTCCGCTGGAGTAAGATTGTCATAGTTCGTCGAAAATTAATCAAGTGAATTTACTGTCATAATTAACACGAGTTTTGAAAGAATTTGAGATAAGATTTTGAATGAAGATTACCGTCACAAATCATTATTAAAACCTTTATTAAACCAGATTGTGACATTAACATGTATAACTAACCTTCATTGGTCGATTATATGGACACGATTATGAAAATTACCAACCGGATGAACATGTGGTTAATGTATTTCTTAAATTAATAATTTAAACAATTTAAATGTTAATATTGTAAATAATTGCTGTAAATATTTTTGACAATAATGTGGAACGAAAGTGATGTTAAAGGCGTGTTAAAAAAATATTTTTATTGTCTTTGACAAATATTATAAACAATTTCTAATTGTTATAAATAATTTATGTGATTTTGTTATAAACATTTAAGAGCTTATTAAACATTTGGATGAGAACTTAACAAGTTTAAGGAATTAACATAATAATCCAATAGGATGTGAGTAAAGTATTTGAAAGATTGCGTAAATATAAATATGAGTTGTCCTGCAGACATTTTAAAGCTTGAGAGAGAGAGAGCTGTATTCTTACGTAACGTAGCATGTGAGAAGGGAGTCCATTTGACAAAGTATGCAACAGGTTGGAGGGTAGCTCGCAGCTGTCCCAACAACTGGTTATCAGCGGGTGAGGTCGTCCACACTCTGGCCTTGCGACTATAAATACAATTGTCATGTTTATTAAAGGGAAACCAAATGCTTTATATATGTCTCGTCCTCACTTCCTTTTCCAATCCAATTGTGTTATGAATATTACGTTATTTGGAGCTCGTGGGAGCTAATATGTTTTATATCATGTTGTATGATAATTTTGCAAGTCCTACAGGAGGACGTAGTCAGATTGACATGGGCTACTGATAGCCACGTTTATTTTGTTGTGTTATTAAAATCATACCCTTTATTTGAAATAAAGCTTTTGTACAGTTCAAAGTTCTCGTCTTCGTCCTGGTTCATTTTTAAATGTCATGGTGGAGGTTATTGTGTGAACAGACTTTAGTGATCCTGTTGTCAACTCAATCCCCGAGATAATTAAGAGGTAAGTAACGGTAAGTATGAACCCCCGTTTATTTTGGTGTGTTCCACAATGATTTCCTGTTTACTTCTGTGCTCATATCTCGATAGTATCTGTCAGTGCCATTTTCATTGATGTAGCTGAGCCGGTGCGATTGATTGTTGGCAATCCGATTGAGGGGGCGGATATCTGACAGCCTACTATCCGGGTAAACGGGGACAGTAAGATTGGCGACCCTAAAACGTGGGGCCTGTTCGACAAAACTGGATCACCAGGTTGAACGCCAGTAAGATTGGCGCACCTAAAACGTTGGGGCTCGATTCAACATAACTGGATTACCAGGTTGAACGCTAATAAGAGTGGCAAACCTAACACGTGAGGTTCGATTAGACTCAAATAAAGAGGTTGATTCTTTGTTAGATGTCTAGGCCAATTGTAGTATTTAAGAGTGTGATTATATAGGAATTAAATGTTGTATTGTATTAGGAAAATTACACTCAGAAAAGATCAGATTTTATACAACTTGAGAAAGGTTAAATAGGCTGGAAACTTAGAAAAATCGCCTATGATCTGGAATCTTATTTTATTTGACCGGCTTATGACATTTCAGTCATATTAAAGATAAAATTAAATTATTTGGATTGTAAATGTAAATTATTTGTGTTAGGATATTTTAAAGTGAGCCAGGGAAATTTGAACATGTGCTTGAGTTTGTTTCAACATGAAGTATCTTCGAAAGTTAATTATAAGGTAGTTATAAGTTAGATTTAAGACAGAAAATTGATCAAATTTATATATGGTGAAAAGTGTTGCTCAAATGTTGTTATTTTGCTCTATTGATGTATGTCCCTACAGCAGTCTATTTTTGAATAATATTGTAATGGCAGATGAAAGTTTGAGGATGATGTTAGAGGAGATGTCTGCTAACTTGAAAGCTAGCATGAATAATAGTATGAAGCAGATGCTGAATGAAAGCATAAAGGAGATGGAAGCTAGGAATACTAGTCGAATGGAGGAGAATGCTAGTAATTTGAATGCAAGAATGGAGGAGAATGCTAGTAATATGTCTGCTAATATGAAGGTTCTTCATACTAGTGCTGCTAATTTAGAGGAGAATATGTCGCGTTTACAGATTAATACCCTAGGAATTGAGAATACTGTAAGTGACATCCGCACAAATGTGTCTGATGTTAAAAATGATGTGTCTAAGGTACAGAAAGACCTTACAATGTTAAATCTAGATGTAGCTAATGTCCGAGGGGATATTTCTTGTGCTAGAGCCGAAGTAGTTGTTGTCAAAAATGATGTTGCGACTGTCCAGGACAAGGTTGAGGAAGTCCAAAAAGAAATTCAAAATGCTAGAACTGATGTATCCAATGTTCAGGTAGACATTAATAACATTCATTCGGATATAACTGAGGTGCAAAGTGACATAACTAAGATTCAGGTAGAAGTCAACACAGTTTTCGTAGATATCACTAGAGTCCAAACTGATGTAAATAAAGTCAGGGAAGAAATAGAAAATTCGAAAACTCTTTGTACGCGTAATATAACTGCATTAGCGACTAGATTAGTTGATGAGTCAGTTAGAACGACAACGTCTTTAGCAGGTTTGAAGTATGATGTAGAGGTCATGAGAACCCAGGTATTAGACCATAATAGATTATTAAAAGAGGATATCGAAGTAGACATAGCAGAAATGTTAATAGCAAACGTAGCAGTATGGAAAGATGAGTGGAATAAGTCAAGTGGGGAACATGTAACCCAAATTCAGGAAAGGATTGAAAGAAAACTTGCCATTACTCAGATAGAAATTAACAATGAAGTAGTACAGATTAGGAAAGATTTAAGCGTCAGGATAAATTCGCTATCCGAAAAACAAGTTGACGATAGAACATAACTAGATCAGGATATGCAAACATTAAAATCTACATTAGAGGAACAGATGCATAAAGTTGTCTCTGATGTAAATGAAACGACGAGTAAACTGCAAAATTTGAAGTTAGGAGAGGCTAGTTTAATGGAGAACTACAAAGAAGAGATAATCAAGAAAGTCTTAACGGAAATCACTGACAAGGATACAGAAGGCTTAGCTTGCGAATTGAATAGGAATCATGCCAGAAGATATAACCTAGATCCAGAAGAAAGAGACGTGACTCCTGAAGAACGTATATCCAGATTCAGAGAGGAGGATGACGAGAGGAATATGGAACCTGAGTGGAACTATCGAGATAGTGGGAAAAACTATCCGGATTCATATCCGAGGAACGTAACGGTCATCAGGAATTTCGAAGATAAACCGCAAAAATTCAGTAACACTGATAGTTTGACGCCTATCGAATATGTAAGGAACCTCAAAGATTATTTCATCGAAGCTCACATTCCCAGAGAGAGAGAGATGAAGATAGTAGAGAGATATCTGATTGGAGGACCCCTCGAATGATTTCGCGCATTTAGATACACATTCAGTAACTTTGACGAGTTTGCAGAGGCATTAATCAAACGATTTTGGTCCATAGAAGCGCAGAATTCGTTAAGAGCGGAGGTGTATTCAAGAAAATACTCAGGTACTCTTCCAACACGGTACGCTGATTTCTTTACGAGTCAATTGTCCCGCTTGAGATTTTTGCAACCCCCATTGTCCACGGAGCAACTAATTGATGCGATTTCTCGTATGCTGCCAGTTGAGGTGAGAAGACTAATAATTTCGTCCAACATCAGGGATTTAACCAGCATGGATGAATTACTGAGAAGGTTAGACTACACAAGCCCAATGCCTAACGTAGTACAGAAAGGTCAAAGGCAGGAGTTTAAAGAAATAAATACGGTATATATGGACCAAGTCCAACAAACTGACAAGCCAGATGAGGAGAAAACTGACAATGTAGGTCCTCACAGGACTAATCAGTTTAGAAATAACAGATCACAAGGTTACCGACCGTATCAACAGAGAAGAGGTTGGAACTACAACCGAGGAAACTACAATGGAAGAGGCAGATATTACAACAATAATGGTTATAACCGAAATTATAATAGGAATAACCAAAACCAAAATAGAAACCAGAATACTCAAGGTCAGGTTATGACACCCGATCAGTATCAGCAAAGAGAGAAGGAAAGCCAGCAATACTTAAAAGAATTAAGGGATAAAGAAGCCGACAATCAAAAGAAAAGGCAGGATGTTGTAATCGATCCTGGGCCTTCTACGAGCCGGCAGAACTTAGAAAATAGAAATACTGGACAGAAGAGAAATTAGAGAGGAGAGAATACATTAACCACATACAACCCAGAGTAGAAGAGATATATGATTAAGGAACATAGAGGAAATATCATACTAGAGTAAGCCAGTAATAATTCAATTTCGTGTTCAAGAGAGTTGAAATACTTGTAACACTGAGTTTAAAAACAATTTGCAACTGTTTTTAAAACGTGGTGAGAGGAGAATGCCCCCGTAATTGAATTATATAGAGACCACGGTGGCTATATTGAAATTTTAATGAAAGTTATGGCTGTCATGGTTATGACGTGGGTAGTCATGACGTAAGCACGGATGACGTAAATGTTATGCCAGCAGGCTACTTGAGCTGAGATTCTCAGTGACGTCAGCATTTAGTCGAGAATGTTCCAAGATTTACGACGCAGTCGCAGGAAACGAGGAATTCTGCTGAGGAAGAAACTATGCTATTGGAGGGGAGGCTTGAACCAATGAACGATAGTTTAAAGGAAGACGGAGATTGCTGAAACTAAGGTATTTTTATTACTTTTGGAATGCAGAATTGTGGAACTCCATTTGCAGTAGAGGCATTGATTTGGAATTTTGGTGAAATTTATTTTCAGTTTTTGAATTTTGAAAATCCGTCAGGTATTAACGAAGTTGGAACTTTTAGCGATGACGCAGTATCACGCTCTGGAAGGGATGGAAACGCCCCTCGTGAAGTTAATAAAAGGGCTTGCGCAGAAGAGAGGAGTCTCATTCTCCGATCATTCTCCGATTTCATTCTCCGATCTCATTCTCCGCTCATTCTCCGATCATTCTCAGATCTCATTTTCAGATCATCGAAGTCTAATTGTGAAAGTTCTTTTCTTATACAGTCATTTTAGTGAGACGTCGAAGTGAAAAGTAGTGAAAAGAGTCGTCTTTATAACGCGTGGTGAAGCCACTGCATTAACGAGATCCAAGTCAAACTAGGTGAAGTTAAAACGGACCTTAGAACGCTTCTACAAGTTTAGCTTTGAACAGTTAGCGGTCGCCGATAAGCTAATTCTATTGTGCAGTGCTACATGAAGTCATATAGAAAAGCTGAATAATTTCGAGTAATTAGTTTGAAAGATATTAGTAGTTTTACACGACTGACAAAAGTGATTATCTCGCCACCTAAGAAGCACTATTGTATCGCCAGAATTAACGCCACGGCTGACGCTGCTAGTGAAATAGGGAGACTTCAGATTGCTTTTGTTACACAACGCTACAGTATAATGGAGCAATTTAATATGGCAGTTTGTTCTTCGATTACTACGACCGAAGAGAAAATGGAAGGCTAAAGGACTTAATGCAATTGGGACATATTTCAACGGAGTAAGATAGCAACATGGAACTTCGCTAATTGCTATTCCACACAAGCGAACATGTGGTGAATACCATCTACACCCATGTTTCGTGATTAAAAGCTGAATACTATCGAACAGCCATGGAAATGATTTCATACTCTCTGTATATGAATATTTCTTCGGAAATTTTTTACAAAAACTTCATGGCGATTGTCTACTGGAACTTCAGGGAATTTTTCAAGAGAGGTCAGGGTTATCCCGACTCACAAAGAAGATTATTGCCGGAAGGATGTCTATTCGTCTTCGAGGAGCAGTGCGATTTCCGGAGAAGGAAGCAGTTCGATTCTCCGAGGGTGCTATTTCCTATTTCGAGGATGGAGCTCAGCTTTAACTTGGTGAATTGGATCCATCAGCAGTCTTCTTTGGGGAATTTTCCTCTGGAACGTCAATCGGCAGATAAGGTAGTCGTGAACGTTTATTGTATTTGAGTTTCTTAATGATATTTGAGCAACCATTTTTCCCATATTTTTGTCCTCATGTATTTTGCCCTATTTTCTTGTTGAGATTCCTATTCTCAGTACTCCTTGATGAGTTATGCTTTTTTTCGACGTTTTATTAAGACATTGTTATGTCATGGGCATAGTTAAATGATTTTGAATCAGTTGAGACTGATATTTAGATTTTTCAGTAATTAATATTTTTGTAGTCACGATTTAACTGTAAGTTAATGATTTTTAATGGCAGATTTAAATTCAGACAGCGTGTCACTTTATTAAAGTAATTCTACCCCAGTTTAATTACTTTGACCAATTTTCTGTCATCATCAAGAAGGAAGAACATTTAAAATGATTTTAGAGCGTTAAAATCCATTACATTGTCGACGATCTTGGAAATACTAGTCGTTATTTGAATTGATTGCAACACAGACATTTATCGTCAGTTATGAACGATCATTGCATCATAGACACTTTTGTGAAAGATTAACTTTAATAATGAATTATTGAATGCATTAAAGTCAAGAACTTGTGTTAGGAGTTTTTCTCAATTAGAGATTTATATAATGGTGTTTGCATTCCCCAGTCTAATTGGATTCTATTCGACTACTTTGCAGTTTTAGTCGCACTTTTGATGATAGTATTTTTATACTACAATTCTTTTAAGATGTTAATCTTAAATTTTGATAGACCAGACAGGCGTATATAAGCGTATTCACTATTAAATTTGTTTGTGATTGGCAAGTTTTGACTTCATTTCGGTTCATGAATGAAATCCACGAAAGTTAAATGAAAACAGTTTTGAAACAATTAATGATTATAAGAATTTTTAAGTGGAACTATGAATGTATAATCGCTAGTGCAGCGCATGTCTTGAAAGTCGCTGATGTATAATGCCCTTGAATATGAAGGAGGTTCCCACAGGAATTAATGTTAAAGAATTATTTGTGGAAGTTTTTGTAAGTTCTGTGGAAGTTTTGATGCCATATAGATTAATATATGATGATTTTGGGCCTAATTTTAATGCAGTTTGCGCATTATTCTGTTAGCGAAGTATTTTCCGCTGGAGTAAGATTGTCATAGTTCGTCGAAAATTAATCAAGTGAATTTACTGTCATAATTAACACGAGTTTTGAAAGAATTTGAGATAAGATTTTGAATGAAGATTACCGTCACAAATCATTATTAAAACCTTTATTAAACCAGATTGTGACATTAACATGTATAACTAACCTTCATTGGTCGATTATATGGACACGATTATGAAAATTACCAACCGGATGAACATGTGGTTAATGTATTTCTTAAATTAATAATTTAAACAATTTAAATGTTAATATTGTAAATAATTGCTGTAAATATTTTTGACAATAATGTGGAACGAAAGTGATGTTAAAGGCGTGTTAAAAAAATATTTTTATTGTCTTTGACAAATATTATAAACAATTTCTAATTGTTATAAATAATTTATGTGATTTTGTTATAAACATTTAAGAGCTTATTAAACATTTGGATGAGAACTTAACAAGTTTAAGGAATTAACATAATAATCCAATAGGATGTGAGTAAAGTATTTGAAAGATTGCGTAAATATAAATATGAGTTGTCCTGCAGACATTTTAAAGCTTGAGAGAGAGAGCTGTATTCTTACGTAACGTAGCATGTGAGAAGGGAGTCCATTTGACAAAGTATGCAACAGGTTGGAGGGTAGCTCGCAGCTGTCCCAACAACTGGTTATCAGCGGGTGAGGTCGTCCACACTCTGGCCTTGCGACTATAAATACAATTGTCATGTTTATTAAAAGGAAACCAAATGCTTTATATATGTCTCGTCCTCACTTCCTTTTCCAATCCAATTGTGTTATGAATATTACGTTATTTGGAGCTCGTGGGAGCTAATATGTTTTATATCATGTTGTATGATAATTTTGCAAGTCCTACAGGAGGACGTAGTCAGATTGACATGGGCTACTGATAGCCACGATTATTTTGTTGTGTTATTAAAATCATACCCTTTATTTGAAATAAAGCTTTTGTACAGTTCAAAGTTCTCGTCTTCGTCCTGGTTCATTTTTAAATGTCATGGTGGAGGTTATTGTGTGAACAGACTTTAGTGATCCTGTTGTCAACTCAATCCCCGAGATAATTAAGAGGTAAGTAACGGTGAGTATGAACCCCCGTCTATTTTGGTGTGTTCCACAATGATTTCCTGTTAACTTCTGTGCTCATATCTCGATAGTATCTGTCAGTGCCATTTTCATTGATGTAGCTGAGCCGGTGCGATTGATTGTTGGCAATCCGATTGAGGGGGCGGATATCTGACAGCCTACTATCCGGGTAAACGGGGACAGTACATAACTCTAAGGCCTATGCCCTATACATAAAACAATCCGACATGGTAACCATCCAAAATATTTAGACGGTTCTTAAGATCTACGAATCTTTCACAGCAATCAAATTGAAATTTGTTAGGATCATACAGGCTATAAACATAAGTTCACCCATAGGACTTTCAATAACCTGGTGAGCTCAAATCCAACAGGGCGGAGACGCGAAGTATAAATATTTAAATTGACGTTTCTCGCGATTTAACCATCCGAGTGCAGTGAAACTTGGTACGGTAAATGCTTATTCAAATGTTAATCCACTGGCATCTAGTTTATTTCAATTGTTTTCATGACCACAACATGGCAGCTGTGCGAAATTCAAAATCTTGTTTTTACTTCTTGTGTCCTAATCATGCAATTGAAGTTTGAATACTACACGTACACAATAATCTTCATGTAATAGTACATAACTCTACGACCTACATACTGTGTATAAAATCCAACATGACGACCATCCAAAATATTAGACGGTTATATATGAATCTATAACAGCAATCAAACAGTAATTTTGTATGTTCATAGAGTCAATTAACATAAGTAGGACATATGAAAATAGGCCTAGTTCTTCACGGAACTTCTTGTTCTAATTAAGATCATGTTTATTGTAAAATCTGAACAGCCCTATATTTTGGTATATTATAAATTATCTTTATCAGATTCTACATGCCTCTATCTATATTCCAATAGTATTTTCGTGTCTAGTTGAAGCTTTGTTGTTGTTGGTTCATTTAGGTGCTTCTCAGTATCTGGCGATATAGCCATATGTGGCCATATGAGAGAGGGTATCTGACAGATCCATCACATTATGAAGTACACGAGACTACAGGGTCTTTCATATAAAGTAAGAACGACGAGCGGCGGATTTGTTATCCGATGCTGCAGTGGCCTTGACCGAGCTTGTGGCGCGCCACGACCCCCTTCTGTAGTATTGAAAGCGCGTGCATAGTATATACCTGACCTTGCAATAACCGTGCAGGTGTTCAGTCACCAGTCTAAACCTCAGCTGCTAACAGGGTGTGACAGTTATCAATACAACATCGCATATTTGCATGTAAAACATATTTTAATTACGAGTCGGCTCGGCGGTTACGTGATGCATTTGTTCAGCAATTTCCTGATGAAGTGCCACCTTCACTAGCACAGATTCCGGTAATTGAAAATAAGTTTGACACTACTGGCTCAGTGCTCAATAAAAGACATAAAATAAATGATCAGCAATATTACACTGGCAGAACTCACTCGCGTCAGCCAGAATGTGGTTACCAGATACAATGCCTGTATAACCCAGGAAGGACGACACTTGCAGCTCATTCTATAAGGCAATATTTCATATAGGATTGTACACACGCTTAAAGCAGGGGGCCACGGTACGCCACAAGCTCGGCCAAGGCCAGCGCAACAGCAGATAACAAAACCGCCGCTTGGCGTTCTTACTTTATATGAAAGACCCTATATATTACCGCGATGTCCCTAAATAGAACAATAATAACAACAACAACAACAACAACAACAACAAAAACAACAACAAATAACGCTAGGAAGTCCACGCAGTACAAACTGCTGTACAGTGCATGACTGAAGAAAAATTTGCTCTAATTCCCATGACAACATAGAAATTATGGGTCTCTTCTATTGTCGTATTAGGCCTTTTCCACAGGCACCAAATCGGCGAATATTACAGACACTGGGCAGAGTGAGCTTAATCATGCATGCTTGAGTTTCAATTATTAAAATGAATCGAAGTACACTAGGTTGAAGGACATAAGTGAGGGTTATCATTATGTTACAGAGATATTTAAGAAATATTTATTTACAGTGAAATAAGTACCTGAAATTTTTTGGTGTCTAACAAGATTCTTCGAGACACAGCATTGTATAGGACATAAAATGAAATAGGTTACAATTTGAGTACAAGATTTTACCTCAAATATTGAAGATGCGATTCCAGTGTTGACGGTAGTAGTCTATTTCTTTTACGAATGTACGGAATGAATATTCATATATAGGCCCATGACCCTTAGTTGTGGTCAATTATTTAGGGTGAATATCTCTTATGGCGCACCATTGGATCAG
Source organism: Meconema thalassinum (assembly GCA_946902985.2). Taxonomy (NCBI): domain Eukaryota; kingdom Metazoa; phylum Arthropoda; class Insecta; order Orthoptera; family Tettigoniidae; genus Meconema; species Meconema thalassinum. Next base: position 153,856,424 of record OX336390.1, on the reverse strand, counting down.
GTTCAGTATACCGATTTCGTTTGATTTTTGTTAAACGTAAAATCATCAGCAAAACGTGTGCTCCATGAGAATCTGGGGCAATAATGATATTTTTAGCCAATTTCTTTTATGAAAAAATAGGCTTATGAGATCACCTTTTGTCCGTGTGTGTGTATGTGTGTGTGTGTCCACCGCCCGCCTAATAAAATCTAAACGGCTGGGGCGATTTCAATCAAACTCGATAAGGTCATAATGATATTTTGTCCAACCCCGACCGTGTCATTCAAATTTTATTACGTCTCACCAATCCAACATGGCGACTGTGCGAAATATTTCATCGGCATTCTATATCTCCGAAACTAGTACTGATATCACCCTGAAATTTTGTACCGTGATATAGGGCACTACTGCACGTTCCCCTATGTCACCTTCAAAAACCTGTTAAGCACAGAACTAACATGGTGGCCATGCGAATTTGAAACAATTAAATAGACTTTTCTTGCGATTTAATCATCTGAAAGCAGTGATACTTGGTACAGCATTTGCTTATACCTATTGTAATGCATTGAAAATATTTTAAAATTAAGTTTTAATTTCATGTGTCCAATAATGCGATTGAAGATAGAATAATACACCTACGCAATTATCTTCATATTATAATACATATATTTATGGCCTACATATATAGGCCTATACATCCAACATGGCGACCATCCGTAATACCGTAGTATTTAGACGGTTCTCAATATCTACGAATCTATTACTGTGCCCGTTTAGACCGGAGTCCGCACGACCACATATGCATTTTACCAATAATCAGTCAGCACGAGAGTCAAAATATCCCGGAGCGCCAGATGGGTTAAAGCAAATGGCAAAAACGACATCAAATGAAAAACAAGAAGTTCCGTTAAGAACTATACAGCCTACTTTTCATGCCAATGATTATTCTACAGAATATGAACCTATCTAGAATAATGACGAAATTAAGTTGCTAATATCGAAATTTCCAATTAGTTCGAAATACTGTATACCTGGCATAATGTATCCTAATAGAGCACTACAGTTGGCAGCCCTGATGACTGAATATATTCTTAGTTCCATCTCTTAAGGTACAAAATACAAAATTTGGTTGAAGTCCAATGAATCGCTTGGACGTTACATGCAGTTAAACATTGGATCTAACAGCGCGCGTAAAATCATGTTGGCAACAATGTCATGCATGTATTGGTCAGAAATAATCTCAAATAATATGATCTATTGTTGTGCCAATTTTGAATGAAATCCATTAGTTAGTATAGAAGTTACATGCATTTTAAAATTGGACCTATCAGCCGGCTTAGAATCATGTTGGCAGCACTGACGTATATTATTTACTCCAAATTCGTCTAGAATGCCAGGTACTATACGTGTGCAAATTTTAGAGCTATTGGCTTGCATACTTTCTGATATATTGATATTAGGGTAACAAAAATAGGGACAGCACATATTAACAGTTGGCAGCCCTGGTTGCTCCTTAGAATACGCATAGTCATATCTGTTATGGTACACATAACACATACGAAATTTGGTTGAAATCCAAATGATAGCATGGAAGTTGCATGTATTTAAAGTTGGACCTGTCAGCAGGCTTAGAATCATGTTGGTAGCACTGACGTATATAAGTTACTCCAAATTAATATAGAATGTCAGGTACTATACGTGTGCATAGTTTAAAGCTGTCGGCTTGCATACTTTCTGATATATTGGTATTTGGATAAAATAAATTAGGAGCATTTATTAACAGTTGGCAGCCCTGGTAGGTCTTAAAATACGCTCAGTCATATCTGGTTATGTACACATACAACATACGAAATTTGGTTGAATTCCAATTGATAGTGTAGAAGTTATATGCATTTAAAAACTGGACTTATCAGGAGGCTTATAGTCATTTTGGCAACCCTGCCATGTTTGGCCTCCTGGAAATTAAACTGAAATATTATGGTCTGTACGTGTGCCAATTTTGAAAAAGCTCCCATTCATACTTTCCAAGATATCCAACATGGAGCTCAAATTTCAATTCCGATTTTTTAGCAGTTGGTAGCACTGACATCATTTTCAAATATGGCCGTGAGATATTCAGGTATAGATCTTTACTCCTACAAAATTTTGTTTCGATTGCTGCAGCCGTTTAGGAGTTGATAGGGGGGGACACACACACAGCCAGACAGACAGACAGAAGGACAGACAGACAGACAGACAGACAGACAGACAGACAGACACACATTTGCCCGATCTCATAAGTCTACTTTTTTCTCATTTTTGCAAAATGTGAAAAGTAGGCTAAAAATGCTTTACTGATTTCTGGCTCAATGCAACAATAAGGATAGAAGGAGATTCAATTGGGGATAACACGTCATGTAAAATTATCTCAGTTTATTTTGAATTTAAAATTGACTGCAAAAAATGCTCCAAGCAGCATCACTCACGTGTGGCGACCCACACTCCTATTTACACAATATACAGAAATTTTCCAAACACATTTGACAATTATTTTTTTGGAAACACAAGTCTGATTGTCAGTCCTGTAGACTGTGTTCCAAAATTATTTATGATTAAATCCAGTTCAAATTTAATTGTCTCTACTGGAAATATCGTAGATCACTGTTTGAATTTACATAATATTAACACTCGTAGAATAAATGTTCATAGAATTTTTATCTTTCACTTGTTTTTCCAGTTTCAAAAATATATATTGTCGAAAAATATTATTGTTTCTGAATCAACACAAATTATTTACACATATTAATAACATCTGAAAAGTATTTGACCTTGAGCATAGCATCGAAGAACTGTGCGAAGCACAACAACAATTAATTGTTCTTCTGACATTAAACATTTCGAGAAGTGACTCGATTATGAACTTCAAGTTCCAAACAAAATACATGATTTCTGAATCATCAACTTGATCAATAAATTGTTGAACCATTCAACTATTTGGAATCATTATTATGAAAAATATTTATATTCATGGCCATTTTAGTAACTTTCACAACTTGCAATTCTTCGACAGAATGCGGAAATAAGAATTGTAGCTTCAAAATAAATTCATTTAGTTCATGGCACTAGGATTGAAATTATCCTACACATTATTCGTGGTTATAGAATTATTTTTAATTGGCAGTGGCCCATTCTATTATTTGTGTAAGAACACAATATTATAACAACGGCAAAGGTCTTCCTCTGAAGAAGAATAAACTAATATCATGACAAATCCGGGTTCTAGCAAAATCAAAGTCTAAATGGAATTCGTAAACAAGGTTGAAAATAAGAACTGACGGTTTCTAAGAAATAACCTTCGGGTCATTCATACGACGAAATGTGTAGTTCCAATACTCCTACTATAAACCTGAGCCATCGAACCTGCTATTTGATTGATGCTCGAAAAAATCTCCTCATTCCTGCGTCTTAAACATGCGCACCTGGGAATGGCATTTCAACTACTCCACACACATAAATTTTCTTCCCAAAATTTATACAATAAATCAAGCCTCTGCTTGTTATCAACACTGGAAGATTAATAAACTTACAAGTTTATTTTATTTTACCATTCAGTTCAACCCGTGAATTTACCATACTTACGAAAATCTTTATTTCACTTTCGAGTGTATTTACGTCATGATTTTATATAAATACAAAAATATCCTATTTGATACAAATATCATTTGCTTCCCGTTTCATGCCTCTCCGTGTTATCTGAAAAATATACTTTGCTCATTGCAAATATCAACTGTTCAACCAGAACTGAAATGTTGGTTGAATGCGGGCTTGCGCTAACCACTCTCCTTCGGAAAATCTCCTGATCCAAACTAGAAATGATTAAACTACTTCATAGGCTCTCTCTCAATACATATGATTATTAGAAAATATAATATCCAAGAATTATTTAGAAAAAATTATAAAAATTATAATTATTATTATCAGTGGATTATTATTATTATTATTAGTTATATTGTTTTAAATATATTTAATTATCATCTCCTTATGTGAGAATCGACATGTTCGAATCTTCGAATATGGAAAAAAATATCCATTCCTCAACAAAAAATAATTATTAACTTTTACAGTTACATCGGCTGATTACCGTGATTTCCCAAAAATATGAAATATTCAAATAAATGCTCGAAATGCTCGGTCATCGATCCTAAACTGTTCTGAGTGCTGAAAATGCTCAGAATAACTCTAATAAGTCTTGCGTTAATCATTGCAAGATTTAAATACGAAGAAAAATAAATAAATGTGTTGGTCTTCTGCAGAAAAATAGTTTGTTCCAATTAGCTAGGCATAATATAATTCAAATGTGGCTTACATTTCTTGATGGTCTTGAAGCGTAGTGAACTTGGTCTGTACCAGATTTATCCATAGACATGCCCTAGCGGAGAAGCACGTATAATCCTTGTATCGGCCGCCATTATATACCCACAATCCGTCTAGTCAGACGTAGTGGTAGTATCTCTTGACGTTTGAATTAACTGTTGTTCCATTTTAATATGGGCTTCTATCAAAGCCATAACAGTTTGTTTAAATGGGGTCAGATCTAAGTGATCTATTCTTAGATATGTCAGTTGTAACATAACTCACGGTAATCTTATCAATACAAGAAGACACTGACAGTCTAACCAATCAACGGCTGTTCTGAAGATCGTTCCCTGGGCATGGCTTCTCGCCATCTACCATGCGCGAAGCAACATGTAGTTTCCCTGCGTAGACTAATGAACACCACCGTGATAGACTGGTCTTCAGTGTACTGATAGATCGGAGTGGTTATTAAGTTACAAATATGAAAACTGACTGAACTGGATTTAAATATCCAAGTATTAGGTGACTACTGGACTGTGACAAAGTATTAATTCTAGACAAAGTCTAGCATATGTCCATGTAGAAATAAAAATATTTCTACCAGTGTCTGTAGAAAATAATCAATCACCTCAGTGATTCTCCTCGCCGGAAACTTACTAAGTTTCACCTCGTAGCGCAGCACTTTTGTGACTATCACAACTTTGAAAATAACTTCTGCGTAGATCCGGCAACCATGTGCCTTGGCTCAGCGTAGCAGCAACTTGCTCGGCAAGTGCTTGTGTTGGAATGAGCTACAGATACCTCGGCCGGCCGGCTTTTATTCAAAACTGCCAGGGTCACGCGTCATCACGCTGAAATCTAGAAATCATCATATCTCTGGTATCCCTGGTCCGATTTACTTGATACTAATTGCATTCTCTTTCATTTGGCCGTGCCAGTAATCTGATCCAAGTCTCAAGTCTCTACTCCATGGTTAACTATTTAATCAATAAATAGCCTCGACCTCTGCTATTACTCGCTACGTCACTTGACATGCAAGTATCGGTATTTTCTTTCCAATTGCTTCGAGAAGCAATGTAGCGCGATATTCAAATATCTCAACTTTCAAAAGCGGCTACAGCCTTTCCCTTGATATCTAGGTGTCTGAATCTTGGAATACCCATTCCTAGAGTTGGGCACATCCACCCCACACCTAGCAAAAAATAAAAGTTGAAAAATTTTTATTTTTCCTATCTACACATTAAATCATCTGGTTCTTGAATAATAGATCTTCAAATTCGATGCATTATAAGTTCCCACGATGTTACCAGTTCGTGTATTAGCGACTTCATAGCTTCCATTGTTGTTTACTTCCACAATGCGATAGGGTCCAGCGTAAAGGCTTGCAAACTTCGAGTACACTCGATTTTGCACGTTAGAGGTTGTTGGTCTTTTCACTAAAACAAGAGTTCCTACGCGCAAGGGTCTGCGAAAACGCTTTCCTCTCACTCTGCGCTCTCTTTTCTCAGCTTGGCTCCTCAACTTGTCTAAAGCTAGAGTTTCCCTCATCTGACGACTTGGTTCAATCTCAGGTGGAATAGAGATGATTCGATCCCATAATCTTGTTGGTTTAATTCCATGATGAAGCAACATGGGAATCTGTCCAGTACTCTCATGAATTGTAGAGTTGATGGATTCGGATGCTAAAGAGAGAACATCCATCCATTTCCAATGCTCATTTGGACAATAGAGGCGGCAAAATTTTGCTATTTCAGCCATCACGCGTTCCGCTGGATTGCTCTCTGGATGTCTGATAGAACAAAACAATTGTCTAATCCCAAGATTATTCATGACGGTTCGAAATTCTAAAGATGTAAATTGAGGTCCACGATCTGATAAAAGGAATTCCGGTTTGCCTGCTTCCGGAATTACGTTGTCTCTAATTCTCTTCGCACAATATTTGCGTTTGCCTTCTGAATTGGATGTAACATAGTGTATTTGCTGAATACATCCATGGTCACCAGAATATATCGGTTACCTCTTTTAGACTTTGGGAGAGGACCATATAAATCAGTCGCGAAGATTTCACAAGGCTTAGAAGGAATAATAGGCCTTGGTAATTCTCTCAATAATCTAGAATTATGTTTACTCCTTTGGCATAAGTCGCATTCTCGAATAGTGTTTCTGACAGTATGTCGCATTCGCTCCCACGAAAATTTCTCTTGAATCATGTTGACCGTCTTATCTACTCCAGCATGACCTGCGATTCTATGTGCCATCCAAATAATGGTTTTTTGCAATCGTGGAGGTATCACTACTCTCAGCTTCGTATGGTCAGGATCTGCAAACTTGTAGATTAAACCATCTAACATCATAAAATCTCTTGAAATTCTTTCAGTTTCCACAAAATCATCATCATTTGGATCCATGTCTCCCTGTAGAAAACGAAAAATGTTTCTAAGACGTCGGTCTCTCCTCTGTGATAAATGCAACAATCTTAACCTTCTCAAGGTATCCTCATCTTCCTGCGTCAGGTTAACTTGAAAAACCTTAGATGTAGACTCCACTGCTCTGCTCAATAAATCAGCTCCCACGTTCAACTTTCCAGGGGTGTGTTCAATAACTAGGTTGAATTGTTGAATAAAAAGTGACCATCTAGTTATCCTATCACTGGCAAAGTTTGTTCTCAAGATAAACTCCAATGCGTGGTGATCAGTCCTCACAATGACTGAATGTCCAATTAACATTTTTTTCCACGACTCCAACGCGAATATTACAGCAAGTGCTTCTAACTCTGTGGTGTAATAATTCCTTTCTGATGGACGAAGTTTCCTGCTAATGAACGCCAGGTAACGTCTCTTGTGATCTTCATCTTCTTGAAGAAGAATAGCTTCAATCCCTACGGTGGATGCATCAGATTCTATGATGAAATTCTTGGTAAAGTCAGGATACTCCAATTTCACGCTGTTTACCAACAACCTCTTGGCATCTTGAAATGATTGTTCACAATCTCCATCCCATTTCCATTTGTCTCCTTTCTTTAATAATTCTTGCAATGGCGCTACCGTCTTGGTGAAGTTTGGACAATGCCCTGCAAAGAATTGGCATGTCCCGAGAAAACTGCGGACATTCTTCACTCTAGTAGGTCTAGGGAAATTTGCAATTGCCTGTATCTTCGTCTCATTGGGACGGTATCCTTCTCCATCCAAAATGTGACCCAAAAATTTTATTTCCTTCCGAAAGAACTGACATTTTCGAAGGTTTACTTTAAAGTTCGCTTTTCTCAAATCTGCGAATAACATCTGAAGATGTAACAAATGTTCCTCCTTAGTCTCAGATGCAATTAAGATATCATCTATATAACGAATTGCTATCTCCTTTACTTCAGGACTCAAATTTTGTTCCAGTGCTCTGATCAAAACAGATCCAGATGTTTTGACTCCAAATGGTAGACGGCGGAATACGTATGTCTGCTGGTCAAACATAAATCCTGTAAACTTTTTAGAATCTTCACTAAGCCTAATATGATGGTAGGACGAAGTGAGATCAATATTAGAGAACCAGACCTTGCCTTGGAATTTCCTTAACAGTTCCCTAATGATTGATGGTCTGTCATACTCTGGCAGTAATCTTGAATTCAAATTTCGCGCGTCTAAACATAGTCTCAGACTTCCATCTTGTTTAGACACTACTGCTAATGGATTGACATAAGATGTTGTGTACTTTTCAATCACATTGTTGCTTTCCATCTCCTTGATAAGCACTTTTACCCTTTCTCGATGCTTTTCCTCAACCGGATACAATTTAGCATGAAAAGGTGCATCATCATTTACACGAATACGATATTCAAAATCTTTAATTTCACCAGGTTTAATATCAAAAATATCGTGATACTCTTCCAAAATTTTCCCTAGCTCTGGGGACTCCTTCTCAGTGTAGACTTCTCTTCCTTCAGCTTCATGAAAAATCAGAGACCATTGAGCATCTCCCTCGATGTCTTCTTCTTCTTTTCCCTCGAAGTTAATCTCTTCGGTATTCTTGAATCTGATCGTCTCTGTCTTCATGTCTACCACTGCTTGATATTTCTGAATGAAATCCGCTCCCAATATCATGTCAAAAGCCATGTCCTTCATTACTACAAACACATGTCGGAAATCATGTCCTCCAATCGTAATACATAAGTATAATTGTGTTTTACACAGAGATATTTTGTTGGGTATTATTCCTTGGATCTTAATTCCTGATACTGGAATCTCCTCTAAATTCTCTTTGAGCTTCCACAGAATATAAAGCTTCTCACTTACAAGACAAAGCATAGCCCCAGTATCAATCAAAGTATCGACAGGCATACCGAATACTTCGCATGATATGATTGGCATTCTAATTCTTGTACCCATTTCTTTCCGTTCGTCATTCTGTTGAATTAAGTCATCATCCTCTGCTTGCCATTTAATAATTCTGGAAGTGAAAGTGTTCAAAATTCTATCTTCTACTGTGAATTCGAAGTTGGTTTTTTTTCGTTTCCATTCCCCCGGGATTGTTGTGTTCCCGATGGACCTGGTTCATTGGGCCTCTGCTCCAAAAATTGCAAGTTATCTTGGTGTCTTGCTTCCAAGTTTTTCCTCGTCTCCTTGTTGAACACTTCATTGGACTGACGAGTATTCAAATTCCCTCTGTTATTGTAGTTGTTTCGACCATAGTATCTTCTTTCCTGGTACCTTCCTTGATTCTCCCTTGGCCTTCTCCATCGAGTATTATACCGATTTCCATCATCCGGTCTCGCATAAGGCTTGTAACTGTATCTGTTACTGTACTGATTCCATCCTCTTTTATTTGAATCATCCCTCGGCGTTTTCTCTTCTCGCCCCTCTCGAATCTCTCGAGGTGTTTGAGAATAACTATCAGCCATAACAGCGTACACAGCGTTGTTACTCTTTCCTCCCTTCTGATGGAAGAATTGAGCGTTCGTATGATCCAGCTTCTGTAATACCCCGTCAAATTGCTCCATATTATAGATATCAGCAGCGATCAAAGTCCTCTGGACGTCTGCTGGGAACTGACGTATCAATGCAGTAATCAATTCGTTATCTGGCATCGGCGGATCTAGATGTTGCAGTTTAGAAAGCTGCCCAGAAAAGTACGTTGAGTATCGAGTAGGTTGTGACGTCGAGAATCTCTTCGAATATAACTCTGCTCTGACTTGCTGTTGGGTTTCCGGGGACCAAAACTTTTTCAATAACCCACGAGAAAACTCCTCAAAAGTGGTTAGAGTGGATCTAAAAGCTCTAAACCAAAGAAGTGCAGGACCTTCCAAAAACTTCCCTATCACTCGGATCTGTCTTTCTTTAGGGATCTTGGAATCTTTCAGGTAATCCCCTGCTTCTCTCAAAAATTCCACAGGTGTCACAGAATCTCGCCCTGAAAATTTAGAAGGCTTATCTTCTACATTCTTAAATACAGTTATGGGGTTGGAGTGAAATACTGTCCTGACCTCATCCTGTCTTTGACTGTCAATTTCTCTAGCTGCTCCTAGATTCATCTGTATCTGTTCTTTTCCCCTTACACTTGGCATTTTCAACAGATGGTCAGACTGCTTCTCGTCCTTGATTTGGGTTTTCATAGCCTCAAGTTCCTTCTGGTTTTCTTCTGCCATTTTCTTAATTGCTTCAGTTTCTTTACAATTCTCCTTAACATCAATGGATATCTGGTTCATAACAGCCTCGTGACTATTCAATGACCCTGTCATATCTGTTATGTCCTTCTGAGTTGCTTGAATATCTTTGGAAATTACTTGAATATGGGATGACAAAGATTCCCTAATCTCCTTGAGTGTGTCTTTAATTTCATTGACAACTGTGGTTTTAATTTCAGTTTGTAACTCATTAATCACACCTTCTCTTATTTCTCCCATTACAAGTTCTTTGAATTGTTCTGTCAACCGTTGAACAACTAGAATTCCCATCTCATTACTCTCTTTCTTCACTCTGACTTCTAGGTTGATCATGTCTTCACCAACTTTCCTAAGACCATGTTCTATCCTATCAGCTAAGCTTTGGGATCTAAGATCGGCATCGCGAAATTTATCGTCCATTAAACTTGCGTTAGTAGCTAATGAAGTTTCGAGCTCATGTGTTTTTTCGCATAATTTATTCATTTTACTCTCAAGTGTCATTTTCAAAATTTCAGAATTCTCTTTAAATTTACTCTCCATAGAATTAAATTTACTATTTACATTCTCTTTCAAGTTACCTTTTAACCTGCTTTCTAAAGAATCAGAATTTTCTTTAAGTTTATTTTCTAAAGAATGAGAATTTTCTTTAAGTTTATTTTCTAAAGAATCAGAATTTTCTTTAAGTTTATCATTCAAATTTTCTTTATGTTTATTTTCTAAAGAATCAGAATTTTCTCTAAGTTTATCGTTTAAACTTTCTTTAAGTTTATTTTCAAAAGAATCAGAATTTTCTTTAAGTTTCCTTTCCAATGCCTCAGTATTTTCTTTCATAATGGCTGCTACACGCAGTCCAGCTTCCTTTGAACTCTCCTCCAAACTCCTCATCATTCTCATCATTTCTTCCATAATTTTCAATTATTATTCAAAACTTAGGGGTATACAATATTGGCAAACACAAGCTTATAACTAGAACAAGAAATATGAATAGCTAATTTGAACACTCTAATAAAATGAGATTTGTCCTAATGTCGACGTGATGGAAAAACAAAATTCTCTACTTTTACGAATTACATTTACCACAATATCACAAGAAAATATGCAAGTTCTCAAATATCCTCCACCTGGATTCTAATAATGCATATGTCCAGTCATCGAAAGTTTACTACTGAATTTACTTGACGCCCTAATGGTTAAGCCATTATCAAAAATAATCAAACCCATTCTAATTATTAACCAAGTTAAATTTTTAATTTTCCCCACTAATTGGGTTTCCTACTAATTTATTCATCCAAACCAGACATCTCTCAACTCCCAAAATATTTCTATAAAAATTATCACAATTCAAATCGGCATGCGATTGACCATGTCTGAATCGAGACCCACGTTCGAAGACATTTCTCTCTCTATCTTATTTTATGTGCCCGTTTAGACCGGAGTCCGCACGACCACATATGCATTTTACCAATAATCAGTCAGCACGAGAGTCAAAATATCCCGGAGCGCCAGATGGGTTAAAGCAAATCGCAAAAACGACATCAAATGAAAAAAAAATGCTTTACTGATTTCTGGCTCAATGCAACAATAAGGATAGAAGGAGATTCAATTGGGGATAACACGTCATGTAAAATTATCTCAGTTTATTTTGAATTTAAAATTGACTGCAAAAAATGCTCAAAGCAGCATCACTCACGTGTGGCGACCCACACTCCTACTTTCACAATATACAGAAATTTTCCAAACACATTTGACAATTATTTTTTTGGAAACACAAGTCTGATTGTCAGTCCTGTAGACTGTGTTCCAAAATTATTTATGATTAAAGCCAGTTCAAATTTAATTGTCTCTACTGGAAATATCGTAGATCACTGTTTGAATTTACATAATATTAACACTCGTAGAATAAATGTTCATAGAATTTTTAACTTTCACTTATTTTTCCAGTTTCAAAAATATATATTGTCGAAAAATATTATTGTTTCTGAATCAACACAAATTATTTACACATATTAATAACATCTGAAAAGTATTTGACCTTGAGCATAGCATCGAAGAACTGTGCGAAGCACAACAACAATTAATTGTTCTTCTGACATTAAACATTTCGAGAAGTGACTCGATTATGAACTTCAAGTTCCAAACAAAATACATGATTTCTGAATCATCAACTTGATCAATAAATTGTTGAACCATTCAACTATTTGGAATCATTATTATGAAAAATATTTATATTCATGGCCATTTTAGTAACTTTCACAACTTGCAATTCTTCGACAGAATGCGGAAATAAGAATTGTAGCTTCAAAATAAATTCATTTAGTTCATGGCACTAGGATTGAAATTATCCTACACATTATTCGTGGTTATAGAATTATTTTTAATTGGCAGTGGCCCATTCTATTATTTGTGTAAGAACACAATATTATAACAACGGCAAAGGTCTTCCTCTGAAGAAGAATAAACTAATATCATGACAAATCCGGGTTCTAGCAAAATCAAAGTCTAAATGGAATTCCTAAACAAGGTTGAAAATAAGAACTGACGGTTTCTAAGAAATAACCTTCGGGTCATTCATACGACGAAATATGTAGTTCCAATACTCCTACTATAAACCTGAGCCATCGAACCTGCTATTTGATTGATGCTCGAAAAAATCTCCTCATTCCTGCGACATAAACATGGGCACCTGGGAATGGCATTTCAACTACTCCACACACATAAATTTTCTTCCCAAAATTTATACAATAAATCAAGCCTGTGCTTGTTATCAACACTGGAAGATTAATAAACTTACAAGTTTATTTTATTTTACCATTCAGTTCAACCCGTGAATTTACCATACGTATGAAAATCTTTATTTCACTTTCGAGTGTATTTACGTCATGATTTTATATAAATACAAAAATATCCTATTTGATACAAATATCATTTGCTTTCAGTTTCATGCCTCTCCGTGTTATCTGAAAAATATACTTTGCTCATTGCAAATATCAACTGTTCAACCAGAACTGAAATGTTGGTTGAATGCGGGCTTGCGCTAACCACTCTCCTTCGGAAAATCTCCTGTTCCAAACTAGAAATGATTAAACTACTTCATAGGCTCTCTCTCAATACATATGATTATTAGAAAATATAATATCCAAGAATTATTTAGAAAAAATTATAAAAATTATAATTATTATTATCAGTGGATTATTATTATTATTATTAGTTATATTGTTTTAAATATATTTAATTATCTTCTCCTTATGTGAGAATCCACATGTTCGAATCTTCGAATATGGAAAAAAATATCCATTCCTCAACAAAAAATAATTATTAACTTTTACAGTTACATCGGCTGATTACCGTGATTTCCCAAAAATATGAAATATTCAAATAAATGCTCGAAATGCTCGGTCATCGATCCTAAACTGTTCTGAGTGCTGAAAATGCTCAGAATAACTCTAATAAGTCTTGCGTAAATCATTGCAAGATTTAAATACGAAGAAAAATAAATAAATGTGTTGGTCTTCTGCAGAAAAATAGTTTGTTCCAATTAGCTAGGCATAATATAATTCAAATGTGGCTTACATTTCTTGATGGTCTTGAAGCGTAGTGAACCTGGTCTGTACCAGATTTATCCATAGACATGCCCTAGCGTACAAGCACGTATAATCCTTGTATCGGCCGCCATTATATACCCACAATCCGTCTAGTCAGACATAGTGGTAGTATCTCTTGACGTTTGAATTAACTGTTGTTCCATTTTAATATGGGCTTCTATCAAAGCCATAACAGTTTGTTTAAATGGGGTCAGATCTAAGTGATCTATTCTTAGATATGTCAGTTGTAACATAACTCACGGTAATCTTATCAATACAAGAAGACACTGACAGTCTAACCAATCAACGGCTGTTCTGAAGATCGTTCCCTGAGCATGGCTTCTCGCCATCTACCATGCGCGAAGCAACATGTAGTTTCCCTGCGTAGACTAATGAACACCACCGTGATAGACTGGTCTTCAGTGTACTGATAGATCGGAGTGGTTATTAAGTTACAAATATGAAAACTGACTGAACTGGATTTAAATATCCAAGTATTAGGTGACTACTGGACTGTGACAAAGTATTAATTCTAGACAAAGTCTAGCATATGTCCATGTAGAAATAAAAATATTTCTACCAGTGTCTGTAGAAAATAATCAATCACCTCAGTGATTCTCCTCGCCGGAAACTTACTAAGTTTCACCTCGTAGCGCAGCACTTTTGTGACTATCACAACTTTGAAAATAACTTCTGCGTAGATCCGGCAACCATGTGCCTTGGCTCAGCGTAGCAGCAACTTGCTCGGCAAGTGCTTGTGTTGGAATGAGCTACAGATACCTCGGCTTGCCGGCTTTTATTCAAAACTGCCAGGGTCACGCGTCATCACGCTGAAATCTAGAAATCATCATATCTCTGGTATCCCTGGTCCGATTTACTTGATACTAATTGCATTCTCTTTCATTTGGCCGTGCCAGTAATCTGATCCAAGTCTCAAGTCTCTACTCCATGGTTAACTATTTAATCAATAAATAGCCTCGACCTCTGCTATTACTCGCTACGTCACTTGACATGCAAGTATCGGTATTTTCTTTCCAATTGCTTCGAGAAGCAATGTAGCGCGATATTCAAATATCTCAACTTTCAAAAGCGGCTACAGCCATTCCCTTGATATCTAGGTGTCTGAATCTTGGAATACCCATTCCTAGAGTTGGGCACATTAGAGCAATCAAACTGAAATTTTGTATATTGATAGAGGCAATTAACATAAGTAGGATATATGAAAGTAGGTCATTTAGTTCTTCACAGAACTACTTGTTAGCTTTGTGATATTACTATTATAATTATTAATATGTTTAATACACTTATAAACTTTGGTCTCACTCAACATTTATACAACATAATCTCGATCTCTAGATGCGAAAAAATAAGCATTTCCCTGTAAATGGAACGGATGTGCTATATACAGCAGAAAGTTTAAAACACTTTGATCCTTGATATACAGGCAATCAAAGAAATAAGGACCATATCTATAGATTTAGATCTCATCTCTATAGAATAAGTCTCATCCCTGTAGATTGAAGTTTTATCTAGATAGAATTAAAAATCGCATCCACAGATTGAAGTGCCTTCTCTGAATATATATGCCTCACCTCTATAGATTATTTATTTATTTATTTGTAAAAAAAAGTCTCCATAGATTATGACTCATCTCTGTAGATTTGAGGCATGTCTCTATAGACTTAAATCATATCTTTGAAGATTTAAGTCTTATATGTGTTGATTTAAGTCTCATCTCTGCAGATTTAAGAACTCTTGGGCACAAACTTTTAGTATGTCATTTACATATCTTCGAAGCAACTCAGAAAATAGCTTCAGTGTAATCCGAAAAACGAAAGTTTATCTTTTACGTTCACCTCTTTAGAATACCAACCGAATTAATTTATGAACCTTTTATAGCCTACTTCAGAAGTCATAGGTTAGTCCGTTCTTGACTGTTGAATTTCGGTAAGTACCCTTCATTGTAGGAAATTTTAGTACACCACTGACACAAACAAATCAAATAGCTTATCGTGTAGAAACCATTACTCAACCGAAGCTTGTTCACTTGGATGAATGAAAGGAATCTCTCCCCGAAAGGTTAATAGCGTGGTGGACCGTAAGCAGATGATGTTTCGCGATCGTTAGTGGACCTAATTATAATGCATTTTTATTAATAATAATAATGACAGTAGTGTTACACGCCCCTTTTAACTACTGTACCTTATAGACACACCAGTTCCGGAACGTTGTACTCGAAGGAGATCTTTTATGTGTCAGTAAATGTACTGACATGGGTCACTTTCATTCAATATCCATCATATATTAATGACTGCGCCGATATTAATTTGGGCTTGTGATGCCTTTAGATTATTAGCAGAGAGCGTTTTACAAGCACACAACTTGACACTCAAGTCTCATTTGTGCTTCCTCTACTGAGAGAATTGACCTTTATTCCTCCATATTTACCTGGAACTCCCCTGAGGTTGGCGTAATTTTCGTTTAATTTATTAAGGTGCTGTAGGTGTACGGTCTGGTGAAGATCAATTAACCTAATCGATAATTAAGTTGTTTGCTTACTCGTATTCAGTGAAATGAATCACATCAATTCCTCGCCATTGCCCTAAGGACCATTATTGAAAATGCTAATCTTCCATTGCAGTCACACATATTGAATAGGCCTAAGTCCCCTGTTTGAAATTCAATATGATCAAGCGTACTTGAAAATCTTCTTCAATGTAACACAGTTCGTTCAAGCAGGGGACCTCACACTTTGATAATTTATTTGCGATAAAGGTTAGTTGTTAAGGAGCTTACCATCTACCACAAACAAATCCATGTATTCCTATCTTACGCAGGGAATATTGCATTGCCGTAACGCATGATTAGCACACAAGAAATAAAAGCGGGATTTTAAAATTTCGCTCCACCGTCATATTGTGGTTATGCAAATAATTTAAATGAATTAGATGCCAGTCGATTAAAATTTGTATAAGCATATACCGTACCAAGTTTCACTGCGCTCGGTTGGTTAAAACGCAAGAAACGTCCATTTGAATATTTAAATTTCGCGTCACCGCCATGTTGGATTTGTGCTCACCAGGTTATTGAACGTTCCATAGGTGAATTTATGCTTATAGCCTCTAAACACTTACAAAATTTCTGTTTGATTGCTGTAGTAGATTAATAGATATTGAGAACTGTCTAAATAATTCGGATGGTCGCCATGTTGGATTTTAATATATGTAGGCCATAGAGTTATGTACTATTAGCTGATGATTATTGTGTAGGTTCATTATGTAAATGTTGATTTCGATCCCATGATTAGAACACAAGAAATAAAAACTTAACTTTCGAAATTCGCACAGCCGCTATCTTGAGGTTATATAAACAATTGAACTAAATTAGATACCAGTACATTACAATATGTATAAACATTTGTTGTACCAAGTTTCATTGCGTTTGGATCATTAAATCGCGCGAAAAGTATATTTAAAACATTCAACTTGGCTTGTCCGCCATGTTCGTTTTGTAGTAGACCGGTTTTTGAAAGTCCCATAGATGAACTTCTAGTAGTGCCCTTTATTTCCGTACAAAATTTCATGGTGATACCGGTAATAGTTTCAATTATATAGAATGCGGGTGAAATATTTCGCACAGCCACCACATTGAGGTTATGTAAACAATTGCATGAAGTTAAATGTCGGTGCATTACAATGTGTATAAACATATATTGTACCAAGTTTCATTGCGTTTGGTTGGTTAAATCGCGAGAAACGTCTATTTAAAAGTCGCAATTTCGCTTGGCCGCCATGTTGGTTTTGTAGTTACCAGGTTTTCAAAAGTCACATAGGTGAACTTCTAGTAGTTCCCATTATCACCGTACAAAATTCCAGGGTGATATCAGTAATAGTTTCGGAGATATTCAATGTTATTTAAATATTTCGCACAGCCGCCATGTTGGATTGGTCAGACGTAACAAAATTTGAAGGGCACGGTCGGGGTCGACCAGAATAGTGCTATGACCTTACCGAGTTTCATTGAACTCGCTCCAGACGTTTAGAAGTTATTAGGGGGGCACACAAAAATCCATCACACACACTCGCACACACAGAGAGACACACGGACAAAAGGTGATCTCATAAGCCTATTTTTAGCCTACTTTCGATTTTTGCAAAAAATGAAAATAGACTTATGAGATCAACACAGGGCGAAAAAAGTGTGTCTGTCTGTGTGTGTGTATGTGTGTGTGTGTGAGTCTGTGTGTGTGTGTGTGTGTGTGTGTGTGTGTGTGTATGTGTGTGTGTGAGTCTGTGTGTGTGTGTGTGTGTCTGTGTGTGTGTGAGTGTGTGTACTCTGAATGTCTGTCCCCCCCTATCAATTCAAACACGGTGAATGCGAATTAAACGAAATTTGGTACAAAGGTAGCACTAGCAAAGGACACCTCAGTGTCATGTTTTATATCGTCGCCATCTTTACTAAAACTGAATGGCGGCCACTCAAACGTTCAAAACGTAAAATCAAATAACGACTAACTAAATCATCCGATCTCTACCAAATTTGGTAACAACATACCTTCGTATAGGATGCGTCTTGTGACCAAACTACAAGGTCGTCCGCCATACCATTTCAGGATGGCGGCCGTGCGAATTATGCAAACTTTATAATCCATATCATGGGACCCACCAGTTCCGATTATCGAGCCGAGAATCGTTTTAACTGTTCTAAAGGAAGAGGCACGTTCGAAATTAAAAGTTTATTTTGTAATACTATAGTGCAGACGTGATTTTAAAAAGCTGAGCTGATTCAGTAATAAGACAAGATGGCAGCGGATATCTTGTGCCTGACTTATATTTCACTAATTTGAGTATTGCATGCAATATAGCGTACTGATACAAAATAAATAAACTTTGTATGAAATGCTTTATATATAAATAATATACTCCAGTGATGAAATCGTTTAGTATAAATCATTATTTGCTAACAAGTTCTATGTAAGTCATTTTATATAGAACGATATTCGTTGACTCAATTAGCTCAGTGGTAGAGCGTTAGCCTATCGCACAAATGCCTATGGTTCAAACCCGATCAGAGCTAGGTTTTTTGCTTGAAATGTTATATGTTTATTGTTTTGTAATGACTCAGATGTTTTAAAATCAAGCGTTATATTGTGCATATTATGGTGTAAAATATATCTATATATTAAAAACAGTAAGGTGATTTTTGTTTCACCCCTCACGCATGCGCACAAACCGCTTGGGCTCATGACAAAATGGCGGTGAGAAGTCCATTAAAACGTAAGTTATTTAATAAGCTTCCATGTAATTGAAATCATACATTAGCCAAGTTCTGACTATAAAATATAATAACAGTATGAACGTATACGAATGTGCAACATTGATTTTTTTTGGATAATGAAATAGATTATTTCCTTCAGACAGCGGCTTTTGAATGTAGTGAATGCTTTAGTCTGCTGCAGAATCAGAGTGCGCGAGTAGCTATGTGGTTAAGGCGACTGACTGTGGTTCCAAGGAGCACAGGTTCGATCCCATCATTTGGCAGCTTTTTTACCACTGAAATATTGTTTAATCAAGGAGTATTAGTAAGGTTTTATGTCTGTTAAAGATACATATTTCTACATTCCCTCTCAATATGTTTTATTTCCGTTTTACCATTGCATTACAGTATGTGATCAAGAGAGCTAACTGTTGTCCTCAATACGCCGTTCGAATATCTGCAATCAGTTCCAGTAACTGACAACAGATGGCAGTACCTCGCCCATATATTTCCTTTAACTGACAACAGATGGCAGCACCATTGCATCGCTATATTTAAAACACAAGACATGGCGCGTTTTCACGTGATGGAGAATTATAAAGGAGGGGAATATTTAAGAAGGGGAATGTTGAAGAACATTAACTGACAGTTGAATGTATAGGCTATGTTGTTTATGTACCTCAATATTGCAATTCTTCCCAATGCTTCGGAGGTCAAGTTATTAGCGTCCTAGACTAAAAGTTATAATTATGCATCGTTGATATACTCTTAAATTATTAAAGAAAAAAGAAGTTTTCCAGGCACCCGCGCGTGTCCACAATTTCTTGCGCCACGAGAGACACTTGGCAAACATAATTCGTTTGAAGGGCTCCGACGTCGTGGTCACTCAGCCCCGCGTACTTTGGTGTGTATGTGTAAAATTTTCTCTGATAACCTGCGTTATTGTGATGGCTGCATAATGTGTGTATTTGTAATTAAGGTGGGAAATGGCAAAGAGACGGCCAAGGCCTTAAGTAAGGAACCATCCCGGTATTTGCCTTGAGTGGAAGTGGGAAACCACGAAAAACCACATCCAAGATTGTCGAGGTGGGAATCAAACCTTCCTCTTCTTAGTTATACCTCAAGAGACTGAATGTGCCCCGTTTTTTGCCCTCAGACCAGAATTAAATTTCTTGGCAGAGCAGGAAATGTAACCCGGGTCTCCGAGGCGATAGCCAAGAATGGGTGGGCTTCCATGTGTTAATACGATTTTTGACATGCACGGGACATAGAATTCAAAAACTGCCACCATTAGGGTGACTGCCGAAGTGAGTATTGAGTATAGGCCTATGGTCATTCCAGTAGCTGGCGAAGTGATTCTATGTTCCCCTGCAAAATGTACCGCCATAACCTATAACAGGTGATGGAAATTGCTTATTTAGAGCAGTTTTGTACTGTTTATAACAAAATGAAGAACGTCATTCTGAGCTGCGTTTTCAAGCTATTGCAAAAAATTTCGTTGGCAGGAACAATTATAAGGAATTTATTTTAAGCGATCAGTTTCATCGCATTCTCCTCACCAACCAACTTGAGTATGAAAGTCTCTGGACGGTCATGTTGAACTTCTTTTTATAAGACAATTGTTTAATGATTATTTGTTTAGAGTACTGAGTCTAACTACGCAGTTGATTTCGGCAATGGAAGTATTATTTGCCATTTAATATTTAGCGGCTCCGTTATTGCAGGACACTATAGTGTTATCGAATAATACGAAGCCACATTTAAAGTCCAATATAAATAGGCCATTTCAGAAACAATTCCAGATATTATGCAGTACAGTGTAAGGTCTTTGACGATCAAATGTAAACATTGTTCTAAATTGTATTTCTCTTGCGTAAAATCTACTCGTGGTTATTTTGGCCTTTACTGTTGTGATGGTAAAATTGATCTGCTGGAATATATAATACATGTATTTGCCAATTTGCAACAATGTAATGATATTCATTTAAAAGTCATTCAACTTATGTCCAGTAGTTCAAACACATACATCAGCGTTAACAAATTGGATACTGAAGATGAAAGCCAGCTACTTCATTTCCCTATTATAGAATTCTTCAATTCCTTGGAATTAAGTGATTCGCTTCCACATACTCCGAACGTTTGAGCCATAGTTATGCTCCTTAGAAATCTGAACGTTTCCCAAGGACTCATATATGGAAATATATAAATTGTAAGAAATAAGGTAAGAAATTGCTTGGATTCGGATATAATAGGTGTAGTAATATTAGGCAGAGAGCTCAAATCCTACGACTTGATTTAACACCTTCCGATAAAACACTTGCAGGTACAGTACATTTTCTTTTAATAGACAACAATATCTTATTCGCTCGGCCTACTTTATCACAATCAATCAAGCTCAAAGAGAATCTCTGGAACGTATTGGGCTCTTTACCTCATCACGTTTTCAGTCATGACCAGCATTATGTTGCAATGTTGAGAGTGCTATCCTTTGACGCCCTTTAAGTTGCAATAGTGCTAAAAAGTAATCGTACAAAGAATGTAACTTATATAAGAAGCTTCTTCAGTATATTTCCATTGTCCGTCATGTTTTGACGGGTTTCATCTAGTATTTAATTAAAACATAATTCGCCAGCAGATTTACTCGAGACATCTAGCTGCCAAAAAAGTAACTGCACGACGACCTACTTATTAACTTCCAGATTTTATTGAAAAGTTTCTTCTTCTGGCCGCTAGAATGCACTCGCTCTGTTAGGATTATATTGTTCGATATTTCACCACTAGATGTCACGACTAGTCTACGTGGGGCTCCATTGATTACTATACCATTGGCATTCTATGCGCATCGAATTTGAAGAATGACAAGATGATACTACGATACATTTTTACTTTTTATTTTAAAGGGTTTGTAACAGCCTATTTTGCGTTACTTGAAAATGTTATTTGAAGTAAAGAACAAAACGATTTCACATAGTAACTGAATTCAAGCCGATGGTGTTAGTTCAGGTTATTAATTACTACTTGTATTTCAGGCAAATAGCAATCGAAAATATCCACATAGTTGGTATACACACGTCTCTGTAGGGTCATGGAAAGATTTGTTAATTCAATTAGGGTTGTGAAAGCCATGCACAACCAGACGTGTAAAGACATGCCTCAACTCAAAGTTGGATGTTGCCCACGGCAGGTCGTATATGCAATAATAATAATAATAATAATAATAATGTTATTGGTTTTACATCCCTTTTAACTACTGCTGCTTTTAGAGACACCGGGGTGCCGGAATTTTGGTCCGAAGGGGATCTTTAACGTGCCAGTAAATGTACTGACACGGTTCCCTCACATTTGTGCACCCTCAAATGCCAGCTGACTGCGCCAGGATATGAACCTGCAACCTAGGGCCCAGCAAGCGAGAACGTTACCGCTGAGCCACGCAGCCAGTCCGGTCGATTATGTCTCCAGATCCATAACATTCTTGATATACTTCTTATCTTTCTTTCTTCAATGATGGTAGCAGTTTTTATCTAGGATGTGGCGTTTGGTAGAGGTAAATCGTTTCTAAGGTCTTCAACAAAGAATAGTTCTATTATACTCTTTGATAATAACAACGAGTTATAACTCTACTCATACATTTAGGAGAAAGTAGGCTATATGTTCTTTACTGAACATCTTGTTTCATAAATGAAAATAGGCTAAAAATCATCGGCACTCCGATTCAAGCGATGTCAGTCCGAAACAGATCTCTCGTATCTCATTTGATCCCTACAAGGCTAAATTAGGAATTCATTTTTGAAGAATGCTTCACGATTGGATTCGGTATCGACGGTTGAATTTTGGTGCTGATAAGCGCCATATTGGGAGTGGTGAATTATTGGATTAGTGCTTTATTTTAACCACTGAGATACTAACTCAGCCAAAGCTAATAATTGTCAACACATAACAAGTTAACGGACAAATTCCGTGCACACACAAATCCAAGTTGATAATGACAAAAAAGAGGGAAATAAAAAAGAGAACTTTTTAATATCTTACAATTCTAAGACGATCAGAAGAGGATAAAGTAGTGCATTAGTAAAAAACATCGTCTTCAATAGGGTTGGCTATTTTAAATGTTGCGAAGGAGATACAGAGGTAAGATGGAAAGTAAGAGTGAGATGGGAAATGTAAGCTATCGATCACAAGTAAGAAGAGCTATACAAACTATCACATGGACTTAGAAGAGTGATGAGCTCTTCCTTGAAGGCTTTCCAACTCAAAGTGCACTTGATAAAGAAAGAATTGTCTGTCTGAGTGGCCTGGGGTTATCAAGGACTTCGGGAAGTAGAAATACGTATTACAGTTCCGTATTAACTGCTTCCACTTTCAGTTGCAAGCAAACTTCCTGATATCAGGTCACTAATCATAACAAGGGAGCATTGCGGACGTCAGACACCCAATTTCGATAATACTTCGGATAGGCCTACATGTTACTTATTTATTTATTTATTAATAGGTACTGTTACAGTTAGGAAAAACATGGTGGTAACAAGATATTTACATACTGTATATCTCAATTTATCTCCATAATGTCTCTGTGTTCCCTGAATGCAACATTTATTTTCGTCTTGAAAACTTTTGAACTGTTAGGAAAAGGTTCTAAGACTTCTTCAGGTAACTCATTCCATGTTTGAATAGCCTTGTTTATAGAATACTTCGCTAAATTCATTATTTTGAATTTTGGGCCTAATTTTGTATTCGTGATCTCTCCTACTCATGCATTCGGTTTCGCAATTCATTCCAGACCGGCTCCCCTGTGTATGTTTTGTACATCTCCTGGAGTCTTCTCTTATGTATTTTGCTGTGTAGGGATTCCCAACCCAATGACTTTAGCATGTCAGAGACACTGTCAGTTTGGGAGAATTTGTCAAGTACGAATCTTGCAGCTTTCCTTTGCACCATCACCAATTTGATCGTTAGAGTTGATTGGTAGGGCTCCCACACACTCGTTGCGTATTCCAAAATTGGTCTCACAAGACATTTGTAAGCCATTTCTATGGCCTGAATACAGCTACCTTTCATGTTTCTCATAACGAAGTATAACGAATTTTGTGCCTTATTAGCAACGCTCTCGACGAGCTCACCCCAGTGAATCTTTTATTTATGGCAATCGCGAGATAGCTGCATGACTCCACTCGTGGAATAATTTCGTTTCCAAATTTATAATTAAATATTGTCCCTTTTCTGCTGTTAGTAAAAGACCGGCACTTACTGTTTTCTGCACTTATCCGCATGCTATTTCGGGTAACCCAGCATTCTATACGTTCCTAATCTTGCCGGAGTAGTGCAGTGTCAACTTGATTATTGACTTTTCTATATATTACACAGTCGTCAGCGAATAGTCTGACGCCCGATTTAACATATTCTGCCAGGTCGTTTATATATTGAAGAAACAACAATGGCCCAACTACACTTCCTTGTGGAATTACAGAGGTGACTTTTGTCTCTTTCGAAAATACTCCCCCAACTTTGTCTGTTTGGGCTCTGTTTTGGAGAAAGTCCCGGATCCAGAATACCACTCTTTCGTCAAGACCCAAATTTGCAAGCTTATTGGTCAGTCGTTTGGAAAGCATCTGTTATATTATTTAATCCCTAAATTTGATTGTTTCATCCCTAGAAAAGACGATATTGTGCATGTTTAAATATCTAAACCAGAGTTGAAACACCACAGATGAGTGTGAGCGTTGAATTAATATATTCTCTCCAATTAACGGCACTCTAGCAGGTATTGCTGTAGCATGTTGCATGCTACCAGTTTTTCTGGATGTGTGACCAAATAATTACAGAAATTTACCTTTTACAGTCATCGACAACCTCTCTTTGACATCAACTTACTATATCACAGCCTCCTTATAGGCCCTCTAGCCATAGACAAACTGTTGGTGGAAAACTGGCAGTGCACATCCACCAGGGTCGTTCCAAGACTCGTGTCAGTATTTGGATGCGAGAAATTTACCCCTCTCTAGGAATGCCCCAAGTAAATGTGATTATTAGAGCTGGGATTTTTATGGAGTACCAAGTGGCATAATATGTACATAAATATGTAACAGAAAGCACCAAAATATGTAGATTGGGCAAAATATGTAATATCATATAATTAATATGAACTTACCATTTTGTCAGTTACAACACACTAAACACGCTTTATATTACATTTCGTAGCACAGTGAACGATTAAGTATTTTTCAATGTTCTTTGGAGTCATATTATATGAATATATCACACATGTATTCAATAGAAACTTATTATTTTCATAACTCAAAGCACGTTTATTCAATAAATTTTGTAGCACAGTGAACTATTAAGTATATTTCGATGTTCTCTGGGGTCATAGAAAGGAGTTTGTCACTTAGGATTTTCTTATATGCAGAAAAAGATCTTTCAACATCACATGATGTAACTGGGGCAAATTTTAGGAGAGGAATTTTCGCTGGAGAAATGTCCTCGGGAGGATCAACGTCATATCCATTTATAATTCGGCACACACAGTGAAATGTTGAATAACCAGGATTTCTCTTCAACACTTTTTGCAATTTACTCAATACACTTGCACCAGTTTCCTCATGCACAGCACGTATCATCCTATCATCCTCTCAAATACCTGTCACTCATAATTATCTTAATCCCCCTGTTGAGAGGACAGGCAACAACCCCACGTTAATTGTGAAACTTCAATTCAGCAATTCATTTCATATAAAAACAGGAAAACTCTGAAATATGTAATTTTATGTAATATCACTAAGAAGATGTACAATACCCACAAATATGAAACAAGATGTTCGGGAAAGAACATATAGCCTACTTTCTCCTAAATGTATGGGTATAGTTATACATCTCTGTCCTTATCATCTCCTAATTTCTTCCTATTTGAAGTGCAAATTGGCACACAGGATTTGAACAGTGGCGTTCAAACCATAGTTTATAATTTACCCCAGCATTTTGCAATTTCATCAGCAAACACTTCAAACACCGACTACTTACAATAATTGAAACTTCGTTGCTCTAATAAGGCCCATCTACAATGCGCAGTCGGCAGTCCGTAGTTGGTAGTCCTCGGTCGGCAGTCGCGATCGACTCCGTGTATACTATAGGCACCATACAAAACATGAAGTTGCAGTTGGTAGCTGGCAGTTGGCAGTCGCGAATTTTATCCTTGACTGCCAACTACCCGACTGCAGCAATGTAATAGCCAATCAGAGCAGATCAGAAACTGACGTCACGTTGTTGTTCTGTGTCGTATACGAATGATATAGGACTAAGTGAAGTAACTTCGCAACCCATTAATTTATAGACTAATCTTAAATACACGGTATAACAAAATAATCCATCTCCAAATCATCCATATTGCAAGTTTTGAGGTTATCAACAACGCCTCTGTGCACAAGGAATAAACGAATGTTACTGTATTATTACTCCTAGCAGTAGTTAAGACTGGGTTCACTAACTGGCCGGTATAGAGCGCTGCTCGAATCTATAGTTTCTGCATAGTACAACTGAAGGATGGTAGATGTCACTCCGGTGGAGAATGTCGTTTTTTTTATATATAATTTCCATTGCAAAAAGCACCATATAACTCTGATAGGATTTGAACCCCGGCCAGCCACATGAGAGACGGGACATCTAACCACACAGCCAATCGTAAACTCATAACTCACGCGTTATCGATCAAATACATATAACGTACTGTATTAGCAAATAATCACTTGGACTGAAGATTTCTTCACTGGAGTGTATTTCAAATCGAGTTCATTTCATATTAAGTTCATATAATTTTTATCAGCAGGTTATATTGCATGCAACATACTGAAATTAGTAAAATGTAGGTCAGAACGAGAGATCAGCTGCCATCTTGTCAAATAGCCGAGACGATTCAGATTTTTAAAGTCACTTCTAGATTATAATATTACAATATAAACTTTTAATTTCGAACGAACCACGTCGCTTAGAACAGATTAAACGATTCTTGGTTCGATGTGCACAAGGAATAAACGAATGTTACTGTATTATTACTCCTAGCAGTCGTTAAGACTGGGTTCACTAACTGGCTGGTATAGAGCGCTGCTCGAATCTATAGTTTCTGCATAGTACAACTGAAGGATGGTAGATGTCACTCCGGTGGAGAATGTCGTTTTATTTTATATATAATTTCCATTGCAAAACGCACCATATAACGCTTTATTTTATAACGTCTCAGTACTCAAGAAACAATAAATATAACAAAAATCAAGCAAAAAAGTTCTACTCTGATAGGATTTGAACCCCGGCCAGCCACATGAGAGACGGGAGCTCTAACCACACAGCCAATCGTACACTCACAGCTCACGCATTATCGATTAAATACATATAAAGTACTGTATTAGCAAATAATCACTTGAACTGAAGTTTCTTCACTGGAGTATATTTTAAACCGAGTTCATTTCATATTAAGTTCATATAATTTTTATCACTAGGTTATATTGCATGCAACATACTGAAATTAGTAAAATATAGGTCAGTACGAGAGATCAGCTGCCATCTTGTCAAATAGCCGAGACGATTCAGATTTTTAAAGTCACTTCTAGATTATAATATTACAATATAAACTTTTAATTTCGAACGAACCACGTCGCTTAGAACAGATTAAACGATTCTTGGTTCGATAATCGGAACTGGTGGGTCCCATGTTATGGATTATAAATTTTGCATAATTCACACGGCCGCCATCCTGAAATGGTACGTTTGATGACCTTGTAGTTTGGGCACAAGACGCGTCCCATATGAAGGTAGGTTGTTACCAAATTTGGTAAAGATCCGATGATTAGTTTGGTCGTAATGCATTATTAAGTTTTGACCATTCGATTGGCCGCCATTACATTTTGGTAAAGATGGCGGCAATATAAAACATGACACTGAGGTGCCCTTTGCCAGCGCTACCTCTGTACCAAATTTCGTTCAATTCGGTTGTCCGTGTTCGAATTGATAGGGGGGGACAGACATTCAGAGTACACACACTCTCACACACACACACACGCAGACTCACACACATACACACACACAGACAGACACACTTTTTTTTCGCCCTGTAGTGATCTCATAAGTCTATTTTCATTTTTTGCGAAAATCGAAAGTAGGCTAAAAATGTGTAAAATATGTAATTACATAGAAATCCCAGCTCTAGTGATGATGCAACACCATCGCTGATGTTTTCCATGAAACCTGACCAAAAGGTTCGCAAAGTTTCACCAAAATTAGGAAATTGATGATTCTGATGTTCTCTTGTAAGTGGGACTTTTTTTTTAAACAAACAATATACAAAATCTCTGAAATGATACCATTGTTAAAACCATGAAAAAAAAATTCTATTTCTGACTTTGTTGGATCAGTTCACTATTACTCTACCGGGTGAGTTAGCCGAGGTCGTTGCGGCATGACTGTTGGCAGTCGCTCACATCCGGGAGACGAGGAGGTTCGAATCCCCCCGCCGGCAACCTTGAAGATGGTCTTCTGTGGTTTCCCATCTTCCTTCCAGGCAAATGCCGGGGTTGGTCCTTAACTATAGGCCACAGCCGCTACCTTCCAACTTCTCGGCCCTCCCTTCCAACTTTCCTCCCCAACGGTACTTGTAGCTCACCCATTGGGTGTCCGTCTCGAAGCAGCTACAAAAACTGGCGAGCCGAACATGTCCTCGGACACTCCCGGCACTAAAAGCCTTACGCTAAAAAAAACCTATTACTCTAGCCATCCGAGCAGCCCAGATTGTTGGAGATCTTCCCTGGGAGTTCCTCCATTATATTTCCTTTCTAGCGATTAAATGTTCCACGCTACCAGTTTTTCTAGGTATGTACGGTACCGGTTTCCAAGGAATTGTAGAAATTCACCGTTCAGATTCATCAACAACCTCTCTTCGACATAAAATTACTTTATCACAGCCTACTTATCGAACTCCGGGATATTTGAGAAACGGGCTCGTACATGCAGTGTTTAAAACCTTTATTCAACTTACGCCGGTTTCGTTCAGAAGTCACATTTCCGAAGCCTACAATGCAATAGGAAAGATTTGTGATATAACCTCTTTGTGATATTTATATTTCTCCATATTTTCGTTCACACATCATTTGTAGTTTTGCCATGCCCAGTATTCGCATGACTACTTCAATGTACTCCCCTCCATATGAGTGACACCAAATACTCCATAGTTTGACTCTTTCCGGATGTGAGGGTAGTTATTGTTGGTCTTATTTACTACCAAAGTAACAGAACCATAAATAAGCCAAGTCATTATCATACCTAGAATATCCCACTAGCTATACCCCATGCAAGAAAAATGGGAATCGGAAAAATGTTTGAAATATTTAATTTTTAAATGCAAAGAACACAAAAGAAAACCTCCGTGAATGTCGCTCATGGATTATTTTTCGTTCATTTTATCAATTATGTAGTATATATGAATTGCAGATGCCGGCCCCGTGGTGTTGGGGTAGCGCGTCTGCCTCTCGCCCGGAGGCCCCGGGTTCGATCCCCGGCTCCGTCAGGGATTTTAAAACGGACGTGAGGGTTGGAACGGGGTGCACTCAGCCTCGTGAGGACAATTGAGTAGCTGTCTGACAGTGAGACAGCGCCCCGATCACGAATACCAAGATAACGGCCGAGGGGACCCGACGCGCTGATCACGCGTCACCCCAATATCTGCAGGCCAAATGGCTGGGCAGCGGTCGCTTGGTCGGCCTTAGCCCGTCATGGGCTGGATAGTGCCAGGGGTTGACTTTGATATGAATTGCAGCCAATGGACATAGCATGGAATTTTAATTTAATGCCTGTGGTCTCCCAGCTAGTTCAATTTCTAGTAGTTACTGACACTTTCCATTCTAAAGTCCCTAACATCGACGCTAATTCCACCGAGCGGTTTTGTCTTGAAGTGATCTTAGTAAACAGAAATCTCGTAAATGAAAAGCGCCCGCCAAAAGAATGTAACCTCGGGGAAAGGAACTGAACCTAACAATACTTAATCGTAGATTGTTATTACGAGAAGATGAGCGTTGTTGACCCTGAAGAAATTTATATCTGCTTAATATGTTTTGGAATATAATTTGAAAATCGTCCTTTTGTATTGAAAACGTTCTCGGATAGGTCGCTGTATAACATTGTTTTTATTTGGATACAAATCGATTTGAGAATGTGTAAGAATTTGCAGCTGTCACCAGTAAACTTCGGAACGTCGCTGGATTTTAATAAGTCCAATCTCATTCTATTTACGTAGAATGCACCATCATGCATGACTGATTTGAAGAAGTAGTGTTTTCTAAAACCTGTCCTCCAACTTTTGGCGCTAACGTGTCCTGAGTTGTACTTCATATATCGAATCAAGGATGGAAGTCGTTCATTTTATTTAGAGGTTAACTTGTAAATTGTTTTGGCTCTTGCTCCTTTTGAAATAGACATGTAGTGAGAAATCGTGTTTTTTAAGGGGTTTAATATTAAGGGTTGTTGCTGTGTTTCTGTTCGTTTGCTTTATTTTATTTGGTGCGCATTTTCTTTGCGTTTGTTTGTCATGAAACGTAATTATGGTTATGAGAAGTGTTTCTTACTAACTCCTAATTCCTTGCGAGGGTATGGGACCTTTCAGGGATCTTTAGGGGTTGGTTATCTTAGTATTTAAAGTAGTGTGGGATTCGTTGTTTTGGGGTTTACCAGACGTGGTAGGCGTGTAGTTCATTGCCTTCGGACGGCTTATGTCTTAAAATTTCCTTACGGGTCGGAACGCACGGCAATTAGTTTGTGTTTTAGGGTTGGTTTGTATTGCTATGTCTGTCATTTGTGCACTCAAGGAATGCCTTATCGGCTTTTTACTTTTCCTCTAGACTGGGCAGACATCATTTATGTTTGTGTTGGAAATACTTATCATCTCATAATTGTGGTTCTAGACTGATGTTTAAGGGTGGGTTAATGTTATTTATTAAAGTGGGTCTTGACTGAAAGCTGAGGGTCATTTTAGTTCTATTCTTGTTTGTTTTGCTTTTCGGTCAAGAAACAATGCGTGAACTTATTAGGTTATTAAATGAGGCGTATCGATCTATCTTTCATTGGATGATATATTGTGTGGATTTCATGTATCCTGGAAATTGGACTCCATACGCATTTCATCCTTTGTTAGTTGAACGAACCTCGTGCGTTCACCCGTAAAGAAGAATTACTGTATGAATTTTTGACATTATTTTATTTTGTTGTTTCGATTGGGGTTAGTCTTTCGTTATCTTTTCCTCCTGTAATTGGGTTATGATAAGCTATTCTATATTTTTCATTGAGGGGTCAATATGTCACGTCTTTATGTTAATGTTGGATGTTATTAGTTTTGTTTTGCGTTAGATTTTCCTTCAAGGTTATGTTTGTTTTGTGGTGACATATTTTGTCTTAAGGGTGTTTTTTGGGTTAGAAAATTCATATTAGGAGTTGATTTCAAGAGTTGTATAAAGTAATTCTTCTAGCTACTACTCGGTAGCAAACCAGAGGTGGGGCGAACGTACTATCGCAATTATTGTTAATTTATTATTATTCTTTACTGCCCCTTTTCCAAATTGTGTTTCTTATCGAACGATTTCCAAACCTTTAGTAACTTAGGCCAACTCCTCCTTTCTATCTTTATACCAGGTGGCCCATTTGCGCCGTGAAATCTACTTATAAGTGTCCCGCATGTACGGGTGATGAACGGGAGGTCTTATAACTGAATTGCTAAGGGGTAACCAAACATGCAAGCCGGTTACGTCAGATTACCAAGAGATAACAACCAGACGGCCGCACGCTGCATGTTCCTCAGTACTCCCATCTAATGCGCCCCATAGCGGTATGAGTCCTCGCTGGCGAGCGTAGGCGGCAGACGTCTTTCTGGAAACAGCAGTGCTTACCATCTACGAACTTCAACGGCATTACGACCAGCTTCTCCATAGATTAGTGTAATGTCCGTATACTCATCGATGCTGAATACACCAGCCATCGTCAAGATGTTGCCAGCAACTGTCATGTTGTTGTACCTCATATGAGTCTATTACGCTCTCAAAAGCGAAGTTCCAAAAGGCAGTGGGGTGCATTAGACGGGTAGCGCTGTGGAACATGCAGCTAGCGTCCGTTCGGTTGTTATTCCTTCACATTCTGACGTAATCGGCCTGCGTTCAGTGTGACCCCTGTGGAAATCTGTTTACAGACATCCCATACGGCATTAATGTATGCGGGACACCTAAAACTAGATTGCACGGGGCAAACGGGCCACCTGGTATATTCTTTGATTGTGTTTATACTTTTGTTTGATAATATGTATTTTTATTCCAGCCCTATAATCATCTCCATACTCCATTTTCATGTGACCCTCACGTCCCCTTTTATTATGCCTTTTTATATTAAATTTATTTTGGTGTTTTCAACCTTTACATGAAACGTGTTGTCATTTCGTAGCCGGTCTTCAGCTAGTTCATAATGCGTGAATAAACTCGACACGTTACACACACGCGCCTCTGCACGCCACAGTTACAACTTTGGCAACCAGAGGTCACTGTCACTGACACCTAACGTTGAACGTTGGAACTTGATAGAGCGTTTCTAAGCAGCCAAATATAACATACCAGTTGTAGTGGCAGGCATAGTGAAGGATGGTAACGCTCTTAAAAATCCGATGACTTCGGCAGGGTTTGAATCCCCGAACTTGGGCATAGCAGTTCATCATGCTACTGAATACGCCACCAAAGTCATTCATTTTAGATCCTTTCTCTGATGACGAAGATGGTCATTCAGATTTCAGTAATGTTGCACGGTAACATTTTATCTATGACAGAGTTTATAGAAGTTTCCACCGCGGCCCAGGTCAACAAAATGTAGAGGAATTCCCTGGCTACTTTGAAAAAGAAGTGATTGTCAGTACATTAGCTGTTGAGGCTGTTTGGACTGCTGGTGCAGTATCAAAGAAGCATTTGTAATGAGGTGTTGCAAGGGATAATGAAGATTATATGAATTAAATTTTGAATTTAATAATGCTCGTAGAGGACTCTGAGATCAAAAAGCTTCTTTTTGTAGCTTCCTACATTCAGAGGGAGGTTTAATGGAATATAGAGAAAAAGGTGATTTAACTTACTCATATGGTTGAAAATGACTTGCCCCATTGTGTTGGGGTAGTGTGCCTGCCTCTCACCCGGAGGCCCCGGGTACAATTCCTGGCTCCGTGAAGAATTTTAGAAACTGACGTGAGGGCTGGAACGGGGTGCACTCACTTTCGTGAGGAAAATTTAGTACTAGCTCTCTGACAGTGAGGCAGCGCAACGATCACGAAAACCGAGTTTAATGTCCGAGGAGTCCCGATGCGCTGCCCACGTGTCACCCCATGTAGTGCCACGGGGGTTTCTGGTTGACAATTAAATATTCTCGATGAAGGTAGATGTTGTTACTTCTAAATTATGCTTGCATTTTTAGCCTATTTTCAATTTTGAAAAAATAGGCTTATGAGATCACCTTTTGTCCGTGTATGTGTGCGTGTGTGTGTGTGTGCGTGTGAGGTGTGTGTGTGTGTGTCCCTAATAAAATCTAAACGGCTGGAGCGATTTCAATGAAACTCGGTAAGTTCATAGCACTATTCCCGGCAACCTAGACCGTGTCCTTCAAATTTTGTTACGTCTCACCAATCCAACATGGCGGCTGTGCGAATTATTTCACTAGCATTCAATATCTCCGAAACTATTACCGATATCGCCCTGGAATTGTGTACAGTAATAAAGCGCACTACTAGAAGTTCACCTATGAGACTTTCAAAAACCTGGTGACTACAAAACCAACATGGCGGTCAAGCGAAATTGAGACTTTTAAATAGTCATTTCTCGCGATTTAACTATCCAAACGTAATGAAACTTGGTACAGCAAATGTTTATACACATTGTAATGCACTGGAGTCTAATTTAGTTCAATTGTTTACATAACCTCAAAATGGCGGCTGTGCGAAATATTTCACTGACATTCTATATCTCCGAAACTATTACAGATATCATCATGCAATTTTGTACGGTGATAAAGGGTACTAATACAAGTTTACCTATGTAAATTTCATAAACCTGTAAAGTACAAAACGAACATGGTGACCAAGCGAATTTGAAATATTTTAATAGACTTTTCTCGTGATTCAACTCTCTGAGCGCAGTGAAATGTGGTACAGTAAATGATTTTGCAGATTGTAATGCACTGCCATCTAATTTAATTCAATTGTTTACATAACCTCAAGATGGCGGCTGTGCGAAATTTTAAAATTAAGTTTTTATTCTTGTGTCGTTATCATGCGATCGAAGTGAAAGTTTGAATAATGAAGCTAGGCAATAATTGTCCTCGAATGGTACATAACTCTATGGCCTATACATATAACATTCCTAAATGGCGAGCTTCCGAAATATTTAGACGGTTTTCAATCTATGAATCTTTTACAGCAACCAAACTGAATATTTTAATGTTCATACAGACTATAAACATATGTTCACCTATAGAACTTTCAGTAACCTGGTGAGCACAAATCCAACATGGCGGTGACGCGAAGTATAAATATTTAAATGGACGTTTCTCGCGAATTAACTATCCGAGTGCCGTGAAACGTTGCACGTTAAATGCCTACACGAATGTTGATCCACTGGCATGTAATTTATTTCAATTGTTTGCATAATCACAAGATGGCTGGTGTGCGTACTTTTAAAATCTCGTTTTTACTTCTTGTGTTCTAATCATGCGATTGAAGTTTGAATACCACACGTACACAATAATCTTAATGTAATAGTACAAAAATAAAAATCCATCCTGGCGACCATTTGAAATATTTAGACGGTTCTCAATATCTACGAATCTGTTACAGCAATTAAACTGAAATTTTGTATGTTGATAGAGACAATTAACATGAGCAGGATATATGAAAATAGGCTGTATATTTCTTTACGGAACTACTTGTTTCTTGTGAAAAATGACACCCTAGTACTATATTATAGCCTAATTTGAGTTTTGTTCTCTGTTCATTGTTAATTATGGGTAGATTAAGTAACAATTTGAGAGGTATTAAGGCCAATGCGAGAGGAGGGATAATTCTGGTGATGAAAATTAAAAGTGACCTATAGGGCGCAACCAAGGAACCCAGGAATAGCAAAGGTTATTATGGAAGGAAAGGTAGTCAAGGATACAATATGTTAGGACGATTCCCTAGGATGCAGCTAAGGTAGTTTTGAACAGATCAACTGATTAGCTCAGGAGAGAATGGGAGATGAAGAGCTGCATGTAACCAGTCTAAGTACTGAAGTCTCGATCATAAACTTCCCTCATGTTGAAAGACCCCAGATAGTTTCTTTGGAACCTGCGTTCAATGTGCAAGAAGTGATGGTGATATGCAAATGCGCTAAGCGTAATAATATTCATCAAGAAACTTCACGGCAAATGATTCAGTCACCGATACTTTCAAACTTTGCAGAGTACTGTAATTAGACTCATTAAGAACTTTGAATATTCGAGGCTCCAGTAAGGCAGTAGTTTCGACTGATTGAAACTGATGATAAACTGAGTTCCAATTCTACTTACAAGATTGAAGGGGTGTGATTTCACTACGTAAAATAGGCAGAGAATTGCACTGCTATGAGTTGAAATGTAGCTCAAAACGTTCATTTAACG
Organism: Meconema thalassinum; assembly: GCA_946902985.2. Taxonomy (NCBI): domain Eukaryota; kingdom Metazoa; phylum Arthropoda; class Insecta; order Orthoptera; family Tettigoniidae; genus Meconema; species Meconema thalassinum. The sequence goes on along the minus strand of OX336390.1, from coordinate 153,820,946 downwards.
GTGCAGAGACTAGCATTCGTTCATTCATTCATTTCCGGTTAGTTGGTTCCTCAGTTTAGGGGCTGCGACAACGTGGTCATGTAGCCCCGTGTACTTTGGGTGTGTGTAGAATCTGTCAGATAACTGGAATTAATTGTGATGGCTGTATTAGTGTGTGTTATCTATTTTCAGCCTATTATCGTTTTATGAAAAAAAAATAGGCTTATGAGATCACCTTTTGTCGGTGTGTGTGTGCGTATGTGTGTGTGTGTGATTCGTGTGTGTGTGTCCCCCCCCCTAATAAAATCTAAACGGCTGGAGGGATTTCAATGAAACTCGGTAAAATCATAGCATCATTCTGGCCGACCCTGACCGTGCCCTTCAAACTTTATTGTGTCTCACCAATCAAACATGGCGGCTGTGCGAAATATTTCACCAGCATTTAGTATCTCCGAAACTATTACAGATATCACCCTGAGGTTTTGCACGGTCATATAGGGAACTACTAGAAAATCACCTATGGGACTTTCAAAAACCTGGTGACTAAAAAACCAACATGGCGGCCAAGCGAATTTGAGACTTTTGAATAGAATTTTCTCGAATTTAACCATCCAAAAGTAATGAAACTTGGTACAGCAAATGTTTATAGGCTACACATTGTAGTGCACAGGCGTCCTATTTAGTTCAATTGTTTATATAACCTCAAAATGGCGGCTGTGTGAAATATTTCACTGGCATTCTATAACTACGAAACTATTACCGATATCACCCTGAAATTTTGTACGGTGATAAAGGGAACTGCTAAAGGTTTATCTATTAACTTTGAAAAATCTGTAAAGTACAAGACGAACATGGCGGCCATGCGAAGTTGAAACATTTTAAAAGACTTTTCTCGTGATTTATCCATCTGAGCGCAGTGAAATGTGGTACAATAATTGATTATACATATTGTATGCACTGGCATCTAATTTTGTTCAATTTTTACATAACCTCAAGATGGCGGTTGTGCGAAATTTTAAAATTAAGTTTTATTTCTTGTGTCGTAATCATGCGATTGAAGTGAAAGCTTGAATAATGAAGCTACGCAATAATTTCCCTTTAATGGTACATAACTCTATGGTCTATACATATAACAATCCAAAATGGCGAGTATCCGAAATATTTTGACGGATCTCAATATCTACGAATCTTTTGCAGCAATCAAACTGATTTTTTTATGTTCATAGAGGCTATGAACATAAGTTCACCTATAGGACTTTCAGTAATCTGGTGAGAACAAATCCAATATGGTGGCGACGCGAAATACAAATATTTAAAAGGATGTTTCTCGCGATTTCACTATCCGAGTGCAGTGAAATTTTGCACGTTAAATGCTTATACAAATGTTAATCCACTGGTATCTAATTTACTTCACTTGTTTTCATAACCACAAGAAGGCAGCTGTGCGAAATTTTAAAATCTCGTTTTTACTTCTTGTGTCCTAATCATGCGATTGAAGTTTGAATACCACACGTACACAATAATCTTCATGTAATAGTACATAAATAACAAGTAGTTCCGTGAAGAACTATACAGCCTATTTTCATATATCCTACTTATGTTAATTGCCACTATCAACATACAAAATTTCAGTTTGATTGCTGTAATAGATTCGTAGATATTGAGTACCGACTAAATATTTTGGGATGGTCGCCATGATGGATTGTATATATGTAGGTCCTAGAGTTATGTAATGTTACATGAAGATTATTGTGTACGTGTAGCATTCAAGCTTCAATCGCATGATTAGGACACAAGAAGTAACAAGGAGATTTTAAAATTTCGCACAGCTGCCATCTTGTGGTTATGGAAATAATTGATATAAATTAGATGCCAGTGGAATACCATTCGTATGAGGATTTACTGTACCAAGTTTCACTGTACTCGGATGGTTAAATTGCTAGAAATGTCCATGTTAATATTTATACTTCGCGTCGCCGCCATGTTGGATTTGTGATCACCAGGTTATTTAAAGTCCTATAGGTGAACTTAAGTTCATAGCCCCTATGAACATTAAAAAATTCGGTTTGATTGCTATAATAGATTCGTAGATATTCAGAATCGTCATGTTAGATGGTTAAATGTATAGGCGATAGAGTCATGTACCATTAAAGGAAAATTATTTCGTAGGTTCATTATTCAAACTTTCACTTCGATTGCTTGATTACGACACAAGAAATAAAAACTTAATTTTAAAATTCGCACAGCCGCCATCTTGAGTTTATGTAAACAATTGAACTAAATTAGATACCAGTGCATTACAATGTGTATAAACATTTCCTGTACCAGATTTCATTGCTTTTGGAACATTAAATCGCGAGAAAGGTCTATTTAACATTTTCAAAATCGCTTGGCCGCCATGTTCGTTTTGTAGTTAACCGCTTTTTGAAAGTATTATAGATGAACTTCCAGTAGTGTCCTTTATCTTCGTACAAAATTTCAGGGTGATACAGCTAATAGTTTCAGAGATATAGAATGTCAGTGAAATATTTCGCTCATCCGCCATCTTGTGGTTATGTAAACAATTGAACCAAGTTAGATGTCGGTGCATTATAATATGTATAGACATATACTGTACCAAGTTTTATTGCGTTTGGTTGGTTAAATCGCGAGAAACGTCTATTTAAAGTCGCAAATTCGCGTGGCTGCCATGTTGGTTTTGTAGTTACCAGTTTTTCAAAAGTCACATAGGTGAACTTCTAGTAGTTCCCTTTATCAACGTAATAAATTCCAGGGTGATGTCGGTAATAGTTTCGGAGATATTGAATGCTGGTGAAATATTTCGCATAGTCGCCATGTTGGATTGGTGAGACGTAACAAAATTTGAAGGGCACGGTCGAGGTCGTCCGGTATAGTGCTATGAACTTACCGAGTTTCATTGAAATCGTTCAAGCGGTTTAGAATTTATTAGGGGGACACACACACACACACCACACACACACACACACACACACACGCACACACACACGGACAAAAGGTGATCTCATAAGCCTATTTTTTCAAAATTGAAAATAGGCTAAAAATCCAAACTGGCGACCATCTGAAATATTTAGACGGTTCTCAATATCTACGAATATATCACAACAATCAAACTGAAATTTTGTAAGTTGATAGAGGCAATTAACATGAGTAGGATATATTAAAATAGGCTGTATAGTTCTTCACGGAACTACTTGTTAATTCAAGTAAAGACTCCAGACATTCAATTTTCAATGCATTCCCACTTTTGCTGCCAAACGCCACCGCCAACGACAACTAGTTCTGAACTTCATTACTAGATGCCACCGCAGTCGGCTTCTGGCGACGAACGTTGGAACCTAAGAGCGTTAGTCAAATCTAACCTTTAATTTAGCTTCACAAATTTGTAATTAGTGGACGGTTCTTTTACATGCCATAAATCTATGACATGGGACCACCGGCTTTACTTCCCCTCCGAAGAAAGTTATAATGAGGGATTGTTAACGCTCTTAAAAAATCTGACAACTTCGGCCGAGTTTGAACCAGTGACCTCTGGCACAGAAGCTCAGCATCTTACCAACTATGCCACCGAAGCCGCCTCATTCATCTCTTCTCTCATTAACTCCTCTGATAAGTTTTGTGACAGGAGCGTTATCCGATCTTAAAAGAAAAATCATTCACCTTCTATAGACTCATCTCACGGCTTCACTATCCCAGTAGCGTAAAAAAGGGAAAATGACAACGTTCAGAAATAGATAGAATGCAAGAATATAAACACACAAATAATAAGGTAAGGTCACACGATATGTCTTTAAATCCAAACAATGTTTTTCAAAGAACCATTAAATCATTTTTTCAAGAGTTAAACAGTCCAAAATCAATGCAATGAGCGTCCACCTGTGGCGTAGTGGCTAGCCTTCTCGGCTGTTATAGCGAAGGTTCGGTTTTCAATTCCCCTGACTCTGACAAGAAATTTAATTCTCGTTTGAGGGCTAGAGCAGGCTACACTCAGCCTCGTGTGGAAGGACTGGGAAGATTTATTTATTTATGTATGTATTTATTTATTTAGTTATTTATTTATTCATTCAAGCCTCCGTGGCTTAGGCGGCAGCACGCCGACCTCTCACCGCTGGGTCCGTGGTTCAAATCCCGGTCACTCCATGTGAGATCTGTGCTGGACAAAACGGAGGCAGACAGGTTTTTCTCCAGGTACTCCGGTTTTCCCTGTCAACATTTCATTCCAGCATCAATCTCCACTATCATTTCATTTCATCTGTCATTCATTTAATCATTGCCCCAGAGGAGTGCGTCAGGCCTCGGCAGCCGGCACAGTTCATATCTTCGCCGCTAGATGGGGGCTTCATTCATTCCATTCCTGACCCGGTCGGAGACTGGAAGCAGGCTGTGGATTTTCATTCATTTATTTATTCATTCATTTAGTTATTGCCACAACAGGGCAGTGCCCCAATTACAGTAGCAAACAATTGTTTACACTCAGATATTACATGAAATACATTAAAATACAAAATAAATATACATTCTACAAAATAAAAATTGAAAATTAAAAATCAAAATTTAAAAAATGTTAACAAGAAATATACGCAAGTTCTAGTCGCAATAACAGTAAATGAAGCATGATTTTTAATACTTGGTCACATAATGTAAAACTAGATTCATATTTTTAGGTACTAATACAATAGCAATGAAAGATGTAAGGTTGGCATTAATGATTCAATTACTACCTCAGGCATCTTAAAAACGTGTTTTCTTGGTTTCCCACGTCTACTTCAGGCAAATGTCGGGATGGTTCCTAATTTAATTCCACGGCCATCCCCTACTCAAATCCCAGACCACACATTGCGCTGACGCAGGAAGTTTTGGTACATTCACTGTAATTCTTCCTCACTGATATTTCGTATGATGAGTTATTTCGTTCTCGAGAGCCTCCACAGTACGCGGATTGTTTCTAAATACCTTTTGTTTGAGGTTCCCCCACAAGTAAAAATCGCACGCCACTGAAACGTACTAGCACATTTACTGGAGGAATTCTTCTTGAGAAGATCAGTTTTATTTACTAGAAAAATTCGATATTTCGTTCTATGTGTAATTATGTTCACGGGATACATTACTTCAAAAGTCTCAACTAAGCTATCTTACCACCTGGGAATGTAATCAAGCTATGACTGCTTGCGGGGCTTCCTGACGCGCTCATGTGTAACGGTAGATGCTAGTCAACTGACGCTGACTCAACGTGCTTCGCTTGTCACTCAGCGCAGGTGAAGCTCCGTACTATAAGGAAGGCTCTCACTGTATAATTTATATCAAACGTAATAAAAATGTCCACATAAATGTATCTAACTCATACCATCTGTCTAATATACCCGTTGAAGTTGCGATTGGATCATTACATCAGGAGCTAATTTAATTCATTTCTGTGGAATCAACATGTGCGCTATCTGTATTTTACGAGAACTATATTACAAAAAATACATAAAAGAATATTTAGACTAGTATTGGATCAAAATACCAGATATCACTAGGAGCGGATCAATACGTGGTGAGTTACGGGAATTCATTAGTGATGAATTAACAAATGGACTGTGAAACAGTAATATTTTATCATTTAAAATGATCTTGTCGACTTCGTCGTTACGCTGGGGTCTGGCGTTACGTTACGGTGACGGGACGAAATGTACCATATGCACTGAGGTGTGTGACGTCATAGTACCGTTTGGTGCATGTGTTCCCCGACAATCTCTACTTCGTTGGTATAAAACAAAAATCCCCGATTCTTGGATGTCACGGGTAATCTCGAGAACCACTGGATGTATTTTGATGCGGTTTTCACCATTCTGTAAAGGATATCTTGAGGAAAGATTCTATCTATTTCTTCGGCAATTTCCCAATTAATTGGGGTCGCCGGAGCCAACCAAGTTCATTTTGGTATTGGCCGGGGATTTAAGGCCGGATGCCCTTCCTGACGCCACGTGATTTTTCAGGTGAAAATTCCACCCCGCTGTCATCGGGATTCGAACCCCGGCCGTCCGGGTGAAAGACGAGCAGCTAAGCCACTGTGCCATCACGCTCCCCATCTCGAGGAAAGATTATGTAGAAAATAATTTATATATGATGAAAGGAAGTCAAGCAGAAACGATTTCAGTGAAAAAGTCGAACACAAACTAGGCGTCCTTGCGCTTCTTAAGCTTATGCTGGGCAAAGCGTTAAAAATATCATACACTATGAGCGTAAGAATTGGTCAGCATGAAAAGTTCTACAAAAATCCGCGAGAGCATATCTCTATCTTCAATACATCGCCCACTATAAGTGTTTTTAGACTGGATGGAAGGGGCACGTCCCCGCGCTCTCTGGTGAGCATGACGGCATCCCGTGCGCTTGACCTTGCTTTGCCCTTGTATTGCACTTGCCGTTCGCGAGTAATTTGAAAAAAGGTAAAGTATTATAAAGCAAGCTAAGTATTATGCAGATAATTTTCTAACATATTAAGAGTCTTTAGCTTCGAGCGAAGCGAGATGCCTCCAGCCTCTCTAGCATTTTTCAGCATTTGTAGCATTCAAAATGATACAAAGTCTAGTCTCTCAGACTGACTGTCACTTTTTCACTAATATAGGCTACCATATATCACTAAGTTCAGATCGTTCCACGATTAGTTAGAAAATTCCCTTTACATGCACTGGTGAGGTATTAGGAATCCCCTTCTCAAACCCGTCTCAGGTTGAGAAGTGATAATAATGTTATTGGTTTTACGCCCCTTTTAATTACTGTGGCTTTTAGAGACGCTGGAGGGCCGGAATTTCACTCCAAAGGTATATATAAAGCATCTGTGCAAACTCAAATGCCCACTGACTGCTCCACGATTCGATCCAGCAATCTTGGGCACAACGTTACCGCTGCACCAGTCATCCAGTCAGGCTGAGAAGACCTTAATTAGTTAGTTAATCAGCTATTGAGATTTTAAGGGCAGAATTACAAGGTCATCTTCTCCCGGGGAAGACTTTCATGAAAATGTATTTCTTTATTTGGAATTCGATGTGCAACTTCGTGTCTTTGCCTCGAGATCATTAATCAGTTGTTAATTGATTTGGCTCACATTTAATTTATCCACATGAGTGACCATCATTCATTCATTCATTCATTCAATTTTACAATTAATCGCAAAATAGATTTAAAAATACTCAAATATACGGAGATTCGTTTAAGATGAATTATGAAATTGTTGTTATACTACTAGAAATAATTAATATTATGTGTTAATTTCTTTTCCTTCTATTCATTGCGATATATTGTGCGTTCACTGCTACTTGTTATCAGGAGTCGCACTCTACATCGAAGGTGACAGGAGACGCCAGTTAAGTCCAGCCAATAACAGCCGATCTCAATGGCGTGCAATTGAGAGATAATTGACTGACGAAGAGCGACAACAGCTTATAGATGAGGGCGTCTTAAGTAACGTGTTCTCAAGTGGTTGTGTCTTGGATCAACCAACCTCTCTTGTTCAGCTTATCAGCTAAGTACAGTAAGAGGATTACATTCAACCATCAGCACTATCCCAGCAGTTGCAGTAGAGACCAAAATAATTGGATAGAGAATAGGAAGAAAATAGTAGACCAGAACAGTCAGACTAAATGGATAAAGTTTTAGAGCACAACAAGTAGCGTAATATGTAGAAAAGTAATTTAACGTGTATGAATACAGAAGGATTAACCTCGATTTCTTAATTGTATATTTAACCTTACCCAGCACCACTTCATACATAAGGATTGGGGATGGAAGTTTATTCGTCCCTGTGAACAAACCTCTATCCATGTAGTACGCTGCTGTTGTTAATCCACTTAGGGGTTTTACGACAACATGGCAATGTTGTTCCGTGTACTTACGAGGGAAGTACCCCAGCTCGAACGGCGAAAACTGGCTGAAAGTGGGTTTAAAGTATACAGTTGTACCTATGTAAATACCTATCAATGCCATTCATCTGTAAAAGTACGTGTTCGGTCCCCAGCGCCATCTGAGTATGTGATAATGTGATCACCATGGCATTTGAGTTTGGACTATTGCAATGCGGGAACATTGTAAATAATGGAGTATATCTACATGTTGCCCTTGTTAAGTGTGCGTACTGTTCCATTTGGCTGTGTTTTAATCACTTCATCGAAACTCCACATTTACACTTCGACGTCGAATGAAGGACAACACGGTTATCTTTTACTGTGGGAAAGATGACTATGTCAACACGGTACTGCATGTGTTAAGATTTATTGTTGCAAGCAAGTGTTCAACCTTTTGCCAGATGATACTGCACCACTTCTGTTTCTTGTTAATATAATGGTCCGAATTGCCTGTTGCACGGTAGTTTCCGCTGCGAATTGTGTTTCTGCAATCTTTTTGTAATGTTGCCACATTTATGCTAAAGGTCTAACCAATTGCTAGAAATGAATTTTCCCTAATATAATGGTCCGAATTGCCTGTTGCACGGTAGTTTCTGCTGCGAATTGTGTGTCTGCAATCTTTGGACGCCGTAACTTCCAACCATTGTATTTATTTTATTTTTTTATTTTATTTAGTCAAGTTACCCTCTGGGTTGGTGGTTCCACGGACTCAGCGAGGGAACTCACCACTACCGCCTCTATTGGCTGTGTCCTGGAGCCTGGAACATCTGGTCGGGATGGATACAACTGGGGAGGTGTGATCAGCAATTTGCCCAGGCGGCCTCACCTGCAAAGCGAACAGGGGCCACATGAGGGATGGGAAGGGGCGGAAGATTGGGGTGTATAGGCGAGGAAGAGGGAAGGAGGCGGCCTTGGCCTTACAGTAGGTAGCATCCCGGCATTTTCCCGAAGACGAAGTGGGAAACCACGGAAAACCACTTCGAGGATGGCAGAGGTGGGAATCGAACCCCCTCTAATCATTTGGACCCCCCGAGGCTGATTAGACCCCGTTCCAGTCCTCATACCACTTTTCAAATTTCGTGGCAGAGCCGGGAATCGAACCCAGGACCTCCGGGGCGGCAGCTAACCATGCTGACCGCTACGCTACGGAGGCGACAACTTCCAAGCATTGATTGTACATAAATGCGGGGTTTTACAGATAAATGCCCGTGATGGGTAGTAGAACAGACATGTTAAGCGCACTGCCAGCCGTTCGAGCTGGGGTACTTCCCTTGTTAGATTACCTCTGTCATTGTGATGGCTGTACTAGTGCGGGTATTTGCTTTATTGGGCCTATTGAAGTAATAGAAGCCATTTTTCAGTGTTGCCTAGTAAAGAAAACTTTTCAGTCGGTCAACACAAATTTTGCCCATTAAATTAGGCGGGAATGTTTATTTTCTTATTTTTTATTTATCGTATGGCTTTTAGTGCCGGGAGTGTCCGAGGACATGTTCGGCTCGCCAGAGGCTTTAGCTGCTTGTAGCAGACACCACTATGGTGAGCTAAAAGTTCCGTTCAATTTCAAGTAGTTCCAACTTTCGCCAGCAGATATCAATGATACTTAGTGGTGAACGTTGGAACTTGGATAGAGCGTTACAACGAAATCTAACCTAGAAATTTAGCTCCACACAAGTTTAGTCAGTGGAAGGATCTTTCACATGCCATAAATCTATGACATGGGACCGCCGCGCCGGCTTTACTTCCCCTCCGAAGGAAGGCATACTGAAGGATTTTATTGCTCACAAAAAATCCAACGACTTCAGCCGGGTTTGATCCCACGATCTTGGGCATAGCAGCTCAGCATGCTACTAACTACATCACCGAAGCTGCCTTTCAGCAGATCCACGACCGACTTCCTTCCAAAATCCCTTCCCTGACCCTTCCTTAATGAGACCCAAGTTAGTGGTCGCTTGGGTCATCGACCTGTCACCACCCCAAGTTGTATCTGCTGACAAAATGTGTTCAGCTTCCAGACACTGTCCTGGCGACGGTATAGGAATGATCCCTCGCAGAGTCCGTGGGTGAAACCAAGCTGAGATAAAAAAAAATGCGAGCAAAAATCATTTTAGGACATTCTAACAGGCTTAAAGATATTTTCCACATTCCATACACTAAATATTCGATAGCCAAACGATCCTTCCAAAACCGGCTGTCCATCAATGGATTGACCGTTGTTTCCCACTTTTGCTCCAAGTAAATTCCGGGATGGTTCCTAACTTAAGGCCACGGTCACCTCCTTCCAAATCCTAGTGTCAATTACAAATTCACACAGTACTACAGCCATCACAATAATACAAGTAAGCAGAGAGATTCTACATACACCCAAGTGCACGCGGCTAGAAGATCAATAGCAATTAGTAACTAGTCATTGTTAAAAGCGTCTCCTATTTTATGTGTTGTCGATTCCCCCCGGCGTGCTATATTTGTTACTGGCAATCCACCCCGGCTTCGCCCGGTATCTTCAACGATTTACCCATCGTAAGCTTAAAGCCCCCTACACACTATCAAACCAGACCAGACCAGACCAGCAGACGTGGACGGGCAGGTTGCTAGGTCTGGGGACTACTTTGCATACACACCAACATACCAGACCTCCAGACCTCAGTTGTATTGAGTCGTCCGCCAAGTAATAAGTAAGTTAAGAAGGTTATTGTTATTTTGTTGAGTATTTAAATACGTACCGTACTGTGATGGCACCGCATTTTTCAAATCAACAGAAAGTGGGACTGTCATTGTGTGTTGCATTGATCAGTGATGAGGAGAAGAGAAGAGTATTGGAGAAGAAGATGTATGAAAAAAAGCACAGGTAGGAGTTGGAATCAGCTGATTTCCGCACTCTTCTACGAATGGATGAACAGTGTTTAACCGAATTACTCTGTATGTTCCTGCCATACATTTGCATGATAGTATCTCCCTCATGATCGCCTTCTTCATTATCATCGGCACTCGCGTTGTTTCTACGCTGGGAATATTGAGAAATGGCGACAGATTCTTGTAATAAGACCTAGTGCCTCTCTGTTCAACACTAGAATAGGTACTGAACTGTTGCAGATCGCGACGGAGTCTGCCAGTCGGCCAGACAGCGCTACACACAACACAGACAAGACCAGACAGGCGAGGGGCAGTCAGGTGGTCTGAAGGTTTTCCAGCCAGACCGCCAGACAATCTGCGCAGATCGAATTGGGCGGCAGTTAGGTCTAAACACTATCGAACTGCCCGCCCATCAGCTACGTTTTCCGACCGTCTGCTGGTCTGGTCTGGTCTGGTCTGGTCTGATAGTGCGTAGGGGGTTTAAAAGGCACACGGACGGTAGGTTGTTCTTCAACTCCATTCACTGAAATCGTTACTGCTCAGCTTCCTTTAGCCATTAATGAATGTTCTTCTACAGAAACCTTCCTCGAGAAATCCTTTACAGAATGGTGAAAACTGCATCAAAATCCATCCAGTGGTTCTCGAGATTACCCGTTACATCCACGATTCAGGGCCTTTGTTTTAAACTGTGTGGAGATGCACTATTTGTAATTATTAGGCAGTGTAATGTATGCTTGTTTGTGCCTCATGTGACACCTTGTTGATGTGGGGTTTCTTCTATCTTATAGGGTGCTGCTGGGGGTGTAACAATATATCTCTGCTGCCACATTAGGAATTTCTATAAAATTCACATCGTAGTTTGGTTGGTTGGTTGGTTGGTTCTTAAGTTTAGGGGCTGCGACAACGCGGTCATGTAGCCCCATGTACTTTGGGTGTGTGTAGAATCTGTCTGATAACAGGTGTTAATTGTGATGACTGTAATAGTGTGTGTTATCTGTTTTTTAATTTAAGTACTGCAACTTAGATTTTTTTCAAATAGTTCTTACTTTTGCCGCCAAGCGCCACCGTCAACGACTACTAGGCCAACTTCAGAATTTAGCCACTAGACGCCTCCGCAGTTGGCTCTTGGCAACGAACGTAGAAACCCAAGAGCGTTGTATACATTCTTAACCTATCCAATTTAGCTTCACACAGGTGTAATTAGTGGACGGTTCTTTAACATGCCATAAATCTATGACATGGGACCACCGGCTTAACTTCCCCTCCGAAGGAAGGCATACTGACGGATTTATAACGCTCTTAAATATCCGACGGCTTCGGCCGGGTTTGAACCCGCTATCTTGGGAATAGAAGCTCAGCATGCTAACGACTACGCCACCGAAGCCGCCACATCGTAGTTTATTACGAGGGATGTGAGAGTGTGGTCTATTAAAAAGGACTTTCATGCTACGCTTGGAGTGAAAAAGAGAATACGATAGCATTCCCTCAGAGCGTTTGAAATATTTACCAACTACTCGGCGCCTGACGCTGGCCGCTTATTGTACGTTTAATTACAGTTAGAGCTTCAGGCACAATAAGTTGGACCACAACACTCATTAGAAGTAATTATACCCAGTGAAAAGTTCTCAGCACGCATTATAATACTCAGGAGTGGCAAGTGTATAATATCTCGTTATTCCACCTACAAACTCACTACCGTATATAAGTTAACAAATAGTATAGGCTAGATAGCTTCTAAGCCATATATCAGTGTTTCTTTATTGACAATTGATATTGTGAACTATTCAGTAAGTGAATACAATATTTGGGGAACAGTGATTATTTGTGGGAGTCATTGTAGTTTTGGTAGTGTTTTGTAGACCTATTTTGTCTTGTATATTGAACCCTTATTGATCTTCGATAAATAAGTATTCATATTTATTATTATTATTACTACGGCCCAGGCAGCACATAAGGAAGTCGACTTGGATATTAGGGAGGCCAGCATTTCGTAACGATTGCAACATGAAGCTGAGCCAGTAGCTATTCCTGGGGGACGGCCAGAATTAGTCGAGTTCAAGGCTAAATTGTGCAACTACTGTACCAAAATTGGAGACATAAAGGAAGAATCACGAGGTCTTCTCAACGAACATACGATTGAATCAGCCAATCGCAAGAGACCAAGCCGTGACCACGAGGTGGACGGCGTCAGTAGTAAAAAGCCCGCGGAAGTGTGTATCTAAGGAACCGCCGAACGGATTAATTTCCGCTCGAGTAATTTGAGACGTTGGATTTATTTGGAGAAGAATGACACTAGCTACATCTTTGTGAGACAAAAACTCCGGAAGTTTTTATCCGACTTTGCCCCACTCCACCGCCCTTGTCAGTTTCTCATAAATAGCTTGGCCTGACGCCAATTAAAGTCTTATCTTGTGGAGCCTTCAGAGGCAGACTCCACGTCAGTTCGAAGTGTGAATTTTAAAGTCTATTCTTTTGGAGCCTTGAGAGGCATACTCCACGTCATTTTGGATTGTGATTTTGACGCTCGAATTTATCTAAGTCATTATTCGGTGTAAAATATGATTTTTACGCTCTAAAATCAGTAAAAGCTAATTATTTTGTGAGCTTTGAGGAACTGAAGTCGCAGCGATCGCAGTATCAAATTTTAAAGGCGGTAATACATTTTATTATAAGATCAACTTTGTTGTGTGATCTAAATATTTTACGCTAGCGCGTGGTAAACAGTAACTTTCATTTCAAGACGACGAGTTCAACTTTAAGAGGGAAGTATCGCATCACCCTAATTAGCGCTTACCAGAACCGAAGTCCATAGTACAGACGGAAATACCAGACGAGATAGCGACTGCTAGTGCAGCCAGGATTGTGGACTTGTTAACGAGCCAGTGGCGCGGACTCGACATGTATATTTTCTGTATAAATTGTGTGTATTTTATGTATGTTTTATAGTGCGTGTGTCCGATATAATTAGGGCCAGTCTTCGCTATTAATCGCACTAGGACAATTGTGGGTGAACTGAGTAGCCTGCAAGCGATTATAGATAGGCAAATATTTAATATTGAACTTTTCTGCCAAGGAGTCGAGACCAAGATGAACAGCACGTGGTGTGAAGTTGGGATGAGCTTCAAGACATCAGCACAGACGACTACTATGGAGAGCTAAATTGTCCATAGGGCAATGGGTTGAGGAGGATGTCCTTGGTCTACATGCAGAAGCGGTGATGTACTAAAATTGGATTTATTTCAATTATGTAGTTAGATTTGGCCGGGGAACTTTGTATATAGTCATGTTTTTCTTTCTTGTTGTTTTAGAGTTTTTTTTCTTGTACCGACACTATATGTTTAAATGTCCGTTGGCGCGTGGCCAAAGTGTTTGTTGATATTTTGTGTTTTTCTTTCTTGAGTCAAGTGTAATGTACGCGGCGTGCGTGCGTGATTTTTTTATCCTTGCAATTGCGGAACCCGTTACATTCGATAAATGGTGCTTTATTAACGTTAATATTTGAAATAGGAATGGGAGGAAATGAGTGTAAAACATTTTGCTGAACAGGTTATTATTATTCATGTTAGGGTAGCCGAGTGCACCAATTTTAAAAGTAATTGTAGAACACCTTCGTTCTAATTTTGATAGATTTTCTTGAGTCCTTTTCAGGTGACTAGTCACGGCAATGAACGATGGCGCCAGCATGTGGATATTATTTGTGTCTTTTATTTCAGGGTCTGTCAAAACCCATACGTGTGATTCAGTGTGTATTGATGTGTCTAGTGTGTGTGTATTCTACGTGAGGAGGGGGTAGTTGTCCTACCGCCCTTATATATTTTTGGCTGCTATTGTATTTTTTTTGAGATGGAAAGACAGAGTGCTCTTGGGAGACTGCTGATTCTTGTCCATATGGTTATTCTGACACACACATGTATTATTGTGCTTTGGGGCACATTTCTTCGAGGTTCGACCCCATGTTCTGGGAGGTCGACGTATTTTGACACGTGGGTTGACAGACATGCAGAGGTCCACAAACCGCCCGTTTTGCCTGTGACTTATTTTGATAGGCAGTCCTTTTGTCCGACTGAACCCTGTAAGCTTTCATGTAGCAAACCTGTTCATTGTGATGGTTAAATTTTAAGCCATAATTAATTGGGGAGTTCGCCATGTTTGTAACGGATTGTTGTACCTTGTATGGATAAAATATTGTGATTAACGTAAATGTTGGCTGTTTGCCTATTGCTTTGTTGATGACTCAATTCATGTAATTTTGTGTGTCACACCCGTGTGGTGTAGTTGTAGAGTATTTGTAAATTTTGACAGCGGTCATTTGAGTATTTTTCTATTGGTCACGTGTCAATGTACTTGTGTTGATTTGTGTGAGAAGTCCTAAGTTTTTAGGCAGTAAATGTTGCTACGGCAATTTAAGTCCAATTTCACTCGGAAATTTTGTGTTTGTTTATAGTAGATTTAGGAAGTGTCGGTTTAATTTAAGTAGTGTAGTTGTGTTCCCCCGTGTCGGTCTAGCTCTAGGAAATGCGGATTCGGTGTTTGAAGGGTCATTCCGGATGATAACGAATCACGCATTCAAAGTACACATCGTGATGCATGTAGAACGGCATACGCAGTTATATGGTCACTTTTGCATCTTTTATTTAAGGACACTTGGTCCAGGTAATTAATCTCTCCAGAGATATCGCCTAGTTTTGGCATTTTTATTAAATGGGAGTCAGTTGGGAGATTTTGTTGTTAATTGTTTATGTGTAAATATGGTGATTTGTTATTAAATTCAGTTGTTTTTAACCCTGGCTTCACTCTTTCCTGCATGTTAATTTTGTTATATGTTACCCTGCAAGTTAATGAAGCGCCCTGACAGCAACTTACGAATATGACCTGTTACGCCCCGAATTTGAGTCTCATATGCTTCTTTGCAAGGGTTCATAAAACAAAAATGGCTGCCCAAGTGGGGATTGTTGTTGTTGTTGCTTCGCTGATCTCATATTTATTTCGTTGAGAAATGATGCCAGGTCAAGCGGACATGTAAATTCAGTAAATGGAGGCGATGTTGTACCGCCATGTGCATTAGTAAAATCACTGAGTTCCTAAGGTTAGAAATATTGAACAAGGTTAGAATTTGATTTGTATTTGTTATAAACTTGTTCTGGCGCCCACATTAAAATTAGAAATTTGCATTATTATTGAACTCAGTTAAAGCAGGAAGATGTTGCCTTATATTTGACATTTAATTGACTTCGGTTAATTGGTGTTTCGTAAATTCTATTGGTTAGGAATTTAAAAGCAGATCACTAGGGGTTATTTTATTGTTTGGGAATAAGTGTCATTGTATTCAGTAAATTTTGTTACTGAAAATTTCATTAAATTAGAGCCAGTAATATTTAAATGTGTGACATATATGTGCGTATAGGGCTGAAACCTTAGCCCATAACCCTGTTTTTCTCTGAATATATTTTTGTGTGTGATATGGCGCTTGTTGATGAGATAAAGGCATTGTTAGAACAGATGTCGATCCAAATGTCCGCGAAAACGGAAGAACAATTAAAGAACATGAAGGAGGAAATAAGCGAAGACAATAATAAACAATTAAAAGAACAATTAGTGCAGATGTCCGTAAAGACGGAAGAACAATTAAAAGAACAATTAGAAGCTCAGCGTGAGCACAGTGAAAAACAATTAGAGCAGATGTCCACGAAAACGGAAAAACAATTAATAGACTGTGAAAAACAATTACTTGATATGAGCGGTAACATTTCGGTCCAGTTAGAAGTCCAGAAATTAGACACTGACAAACAACTCAATGAACTTAACCACAAATTGTCACAACAGGCGGTAACACAAACCGAACAGTTAGGGAAAATCACAAATGATATCAACCAGAGCGTTCAAAAAGTAGAGAAACTGGCAGGCGAGGTTGCGGAAAACAACATCAGACAGTTAGGAGAAATGAAGAAATTGGAGGCAAAATTTGATAATAAATTAATGCAATTTGACGAGACGGTGGCGGATAAACTTAAGCAGATAGAGGCAGCATGTGTCAGTAACACCGCGGGAGTGAAGAAGACCCAAGAGAAACTACAACAGCAGATTAATTCGGTAGATAACAACGTGCTGGAATTAATAAAGGAAATAGATAAAGTCGAAATTAAGGCTGAAACTGAGCGGATACACTTGCGGGAAAATTTAGAGGAGCAATTAGGCAGAACACAAGAGATCATAAGGAAAGAGATGGAAGGCCAGCTGATAAACACACGAGAGGTAATAAGACAAGAAGTAGGGGAGCAGCTCGTCAAAACTCAGGATAATTTGGAAGGTCAGCTAATAAAAACACAAGAGGTCATAAGAGAAGAGGTGGGGGAACAACTAGTAAAAACGCAGGAACAGATACGTGAAGAGCTAGAGAAAAACCAAGAAAGGAACGAGGAGAAAATAAATAGCTTAAAAAGTAGGATCCGGCGAGATTGGGACCAGCAGGCTCAGGCGAATAAGGAAGACAGGCTGGCAGTTTTAAAGCGAATGCAGGCACTGGAGGAAAATATGAAGTCGAAATTGCAGGAACAATCAGAATTAATCATAAAGAACGAGATTAGATCGTTAGAGAATGCGACATTATTTTCACATGAAAATATACCGGAAAAGCAAACAAGTATTGGAAGTCCGGCAGGTTCGAAGTTGGCTGAGGACACGAGTCGGGGTCAAAGTCCCAGACTAACGACTAATGCATTCCAGCAGTACAGGGGGGAGACTTCAACTCCGCAACCGAACTTGGCACCAGCCCAAGTCATCCAAGTCATTCGGGGTAATGATTTTAAGCCCGATAAGTTCAAAGAAAATTCAGGAACCACTCCCAAAGCATTCTTACGGCAATTAACGGATTACTTTAATGACCAACACATCGGCCCAGAGAAACAATTAAGACTGGTGGAGAAATTTTTGGAAGGACCTAGCCTGACCTGGTTCTTAAGTTTCAAGTACACATTTACAGACATGGATCAATTCCGCGAGGCGTTTTTGAAGAAGTTTTGGAGTCCTTCGTTACAACAGGGGTTAAGAATGGACCTGTACACACGCAAATACCATAGTACCCATCCAACCCGTTTTTCAGAATTCTTTAGTCAGCAATTGGTAAAATTCAGGGATTTTGATGACCCGCCTAGCGAGCCGAATATGGTTCTAACCATCGGAAAACAACTCCCAATGCATATCCAACAATTGTTAGTCGCAGGAAACATTCAGACCGCAGTCCAAGCAGAAGAATTACTTAGACACTTAGATGAGACGAGTATGGTGAGCCCACAGACAGGAAGAAGGAATTTGGAATGTGTAAACACGGCAGAGGTAGTTCAGGGACCCCAAAATAACCACGGCCAGGGAAACCAAAGTAAGACACAGTCCACGGGAACACAGTTCACGCCAAGAAGACAAGAATTTGACAGCCGAAACCAGTTTCATTACAACAATCATAACTATCAGAATAACCGCGGGAGATATCATCAGAATAACCAGAATCAAAATAATCAGTGGACGTACCAGCGGGAGTACACAAATTGGAGGGGAAACCAGAGACAAGGTAGACCCTACCAAAGAAATGGAGATGGTAGATGGAGTAACGGCAGGGACTATCGCCAAGGAAACAGAGGAGATTATAGGAACAACTGGGACGAGCGATATATTGAATCCCGTAAATACCTGGATCAATTAAGTAATGAAGAAGCGGAGAAGGAAAAGTGGGGGCGTGCCATGGCAAACAGACAGAGCCCAGACAATCATCAAGGAGAGGGGGCAGAGAGTTTACTGAGGCAACAGGAGCGACAGAATGATAACCGGCGAAACACATCTAATGGGGCCCGGGATAAAAAAAAAAACCAAATGAATTGAAAGGAGATAGGCTAGAAACGGAGATCGCCAGGGAGCAAGAAGAGATGATAGTGGCCAACATAGAAGAGTGGGTAGCATTCCCAGACGACTGCCTGGAGGAAGTGGTGAAGAACCGTGAAAACGTTATCAGACAGCTACCAATTATTTACGCGCATATTGGAGGTATGAGGGTGAGATGTTTGATTGATACAGGTAGCCAGGTGAGCTTGGTCACTGAAATTTTGATAAAAGAAATAGCAAGAAAACAGACTGTTCCTATTATGCCGGTACCGCTAATGAAAGTCAGAGGTGTCATTCCTGACAAAACTATGAATTGTAAGCAGCAAGCATTCCTAGATCTGGAAATATTGAACCATACTTTTTCACAAACATTCATTGTTATTCCAAAGATGAACTACAATATAATTTTAGGAGCCAACTTCATCTGCGATTTTCATGCTGTAATTGATTTACATAACAACACTGTAAGCTTCAAACAAGTAGAAGGATTGGATCATGTGGGTTTAAATATGGAAGAGAATCCGCTGGAGAGAGAGGCCAATACTTGGGTTGTTGAGGAATGCACTAATGAGGCCGGAGATAAGATCTTGAGGGGAGAGCAAGTCAACCAGACAGCAGTGCTAGAAATGGACAGCCGAGATATTTCGCAGGAACTTTGGGTGCATTTGGCGGAAGAAGAAATGGGCGGAACCAAATTCGAAATTTTACTTCAGGAGCGACTTAAGGAAGCCATCGTAGGGGAATCTGATAGAAGAAGACTGGAAGAAATCTTAAGATTGCATAAAGAAGCTTTTGACACCGTACCTGGGAAAGTTTTGAATTTTCAATATGCTATGCAGGTGACAGATTGGACCCCATTTAAAAGTAAATTGTACCCGATCCCAGAGAAGCATTTTTCTCAGGTGAAGGACATTATTACTAACTTATTAGATTCTGGCATGATAAGGAAAGCTGCAACTCCTTATCTGAACGCAATATTGGCTGTGACCAAGCCAAACGGATCAATTAGGCTATGCCTAGACGCGCGAGTTTTAAATAGTAAACTGCTAGTTGAGCACGACCAAGCACCGAGGATCAAAGATGTTTTGAAAGGCTTCCGTGGGAAGAAGATATACTCAAGTGTTGATTTGACGAATAGTTTCCACCATCTTGAACTTGAAGAAAAATCTCAACTGTTGACGGGATTTTTGTTCGACAGTCAAAGTTATATCTGGTGTCGAATGCCCTTTGGCGTGAAAACTGCGGGATGTGCACTCATTAGAGCACTCGACAGAAATCTGACTGAGGAGGTCAAGAACTTCACCACGAGATATGTTGATGACATATTAATCGCTTCTGAGACAATGGAAGAACACTTGATAAATTTAAATAAACTGCTGGACAACCTGAGAACCATGAACTTCAAGATCAACTTAAAAAAGTCACATTTTTGCCAGAGCGAAATTTTATATTTGGGACATATAATTGATGTCGAGGGCGTGCGGCCTAATCCAGCCAAGATTGATGCTATTAAGAAATTTCCCACACCTACCAAAGTCAAACATGTTAGAGCATTTTTGGGAGTGACAGGTTTCTTCAAAGAAAATTGCCCTGGTTACACAGAAACAGTAGCGCCTATGCAGGAGATGTTGAAGAAAGCGAATCGATGGTCGTGGAATGAGGAGTGCGACAGGTCTTTTAAAGCAACGAAGGATTTATTGGAAAACTGTGTGAAACTTGGATATCCGGATTTTGAGAAACAATTTATCATTCAAGCAGATGCTTCGTTAATTGGGATTGGTGCTATGCTGTACCAAGAGGACGCTGAAGAACCCAAGAAGAAATCCTATTTGGCATTCACGAGTCGTAAATTACGGAAACATGAGAGAAACTACACAGTTACGGAACTTGAGCTACTAGCAATTCTATATTCTCTACAACAGTGGCGCAAGATGATCTATGGTTATTCCATCATTGTTAGAACCGACCACCATGCACTGGCGTTTTTATTTAAGACAACAATAGCAAGTGAGAGAGTAACGCGCTGGTCCATCTACATACAACAGTTTGACATCACAATAGAGCATTGTCCTGGGAAATTGAACGTCATACCAGATGCCTTGAGTAGAAACCCTGAGGGCGGAAACGAAGTAACAGCGGAAGTTCACAATATTACCTTGACACCTAAGGCACGTGAGTTTTTGGCAAGATTGAAGGATATTCGGAAGGAGCAAGAAGCTGACCCATGGATGATGATGATGATAAAATTCTATAGGAAGGAGTTACAACCAAATTCACCAGAGTACCGGGAAGCCAGTGCTAAACAAGCGAGATTTCACTACTTGAATAACTTGTTACATAAGTACGTGGATGAGCATCATACTAAACTGCGGATCTTAGTTCCAGCATCACTACAGAGGGGATTAACTTGGCATGTTCACGAGAGCCTAGCACATATCGGCACGGATAAGACTGAAGCTACGATAGGGGAGACCTTTACTTGGCCCAAGATGAGATTCACCATTGTTGAAGTAATTAGGACGTGTGACGCCTGTCAGCGCACCAAGCCGAACAACTTTATTCTGAAACAACCTCCAATACCACTATTACCGCAGAAACCATGCGAGATGCTAGCGATTGATTGCTTTGGTCCTTTAGTAAAAGGAAAGCGTGGATGCCGACACCTCTTGGTGTGTGTCGATGTATTTTCAAAGATGGTCGTGCTATGTCCTATCCAGAAGACGACATCAAGACAAGTCCTCAGTAGAATTAAGAACAAAGTCATTCCGATGCTTGGGAAGCCGGAATCCATTCTATCAGATCACGGTACCTATTTCACAAGCAATGTTTTTAGGCAAGGTTTGGAGAGCCTAGGAATAAAACACATATTTTCAAGTATTCGTCATCCTTGTGGAAATCCGAGCGAAAGAACAATTCGCTGTGTCGCTAAATACTACAGAGTAATGATTCCTAACGAACACAACAAATGGGTAGACAAAGTAGGGGAAATTGAGATATGCATGAACACTACTAAGCACGAGTCGACGGGTCAAGTCCCACTGATTGTACACCACAACAGATTGCCAGAAAGAACTTGGGATAAGATCATTCCCTGCCCAAGGGATCCATTATTAGCGCATGATTTGCGAATCCAGCGAACGAGAGAGCACATGAGGAACCAAGCGGACCGAAGGTTGAGACGGTACCGAGGAAAGAAGTTTCACCGAGAGTTACAAGAGCAAGAATTAGTGCTGGTTCGTAGACCACCGATCTCCGACCCTAAGAACAAAGTCTTCGCCAAGTTCTGTCCAAGGTTCATTGGTCCGTTCCGGGTAATTAAGAATCTGGGTAACAATGCCTACAGATTAGAAGAAGTGAGCACTGGTGCAAAATCTGTTTTTAATAGTGCCAATTTGAAACCGTACTACAGAAGGGAACCATTTGATGATTAAGGAAGATGATATGTGCAGAATCTGTATTGCAAAATTCATGTTTTGAAAACAAACACTCAAATCCACGGGGAGCGCCTGAGTACGCACTTTGTTTGTAAACAACGAGCAGCTGAGACGACGGGAGTGGCAACTACTTGAGGAGAAGGGGAGACCTAGTGGAAATATGAATGACATTCCAGCGAGAAGGGAGCACACTAATTGAGTCAGAGGGGCATACACTCGAGCAGCTGAGTGAGATTTAAAGAGATGTGATGTTACTACAGTGGATTTTGTTTTTGAAATCCAAACCAATAAATTGTTTCGAATTTCAAAACCTTGCTGAGGACAAATGAACCCTTATTGATCTTCGATAAATAAGTATTCATATTTATTATTATTATTACTACGGCCCAGGCAGCACATAAGGAAGTCGACTTGGATATTAGGGAGGCCAGCATTTCGTAACGATTGCAACATGACGCTGAGCCAGTAGCTATTCCTGGGGGACGGCCAGAATTAGTCGAGTTCAAGGCTAAATTGTGCAACTACTGTACCAAAATTGGAGACATAAAGGAAGAATCACGAGGTCTTCTCAACGAACATACGATTGAATCAGCCAATCGCAAGAGACCAAGCCGTGACCACGAGGTGGACGGCGTCAGTAGTAAAAAGCCCGCGGAAGTGTGTATCTAAGGAACCGCCGAACGGATTAATTTCCGCTCGAGTAATTTGAGACGTTGGATTTATTTGGAGAAGAATGACACTAGCTACATCTTTGTGAGACAAAAACTCCGGAAGTTTTTATCCGACTTTGCCCCACTCCACCGCCCTTGTCAGTTTCTCATAAATAGCTTGGCCTGACGCCAATTAAAGTCTTATCTTGTGGAGCCTTCAGAGGCAGACTCCACGTCAGTTCGAAGTGTGAATTTTAAAGTCTATTCTTTTGGAGCCTTGAGAGGCATACTCCACGTCATTTTGGATTGTGATTTTGACGCTCGAATTTATCTAAGTCATTATTCGGTGTAAAATATGATTTTTACGCTCTAAAATCAGTAAAAGCTAATTATTTTGTGAGCTTTGAGGAACTGAAGTCGCAGCGATCGCAGTATCAAATTTTAAAGGCGGTAATACATTTTATTATAAGATCAACTTTGTTGTGTGATCTAAATATTTTACGCTAGCGCGTGGTAAACAGTAACTTTCATTTCAAGACGACGAGTTCAACTTTAAGAGGGAAGTATCGCATCACCCTAATTAGCGCTTACCAGAACCGAAATAACCTGTGTTATCGTGATGACTGTATTGGTGTGTGTATTACTAATTCAGGCGAGGATTGGAAACGAGGCGGCTGTGGTCTTAAGTTAGGTACCATCCCGGTACTTGCCTGGTATAGAGGTGCGAAACCAAGGAAAACCACTTCCAAGATGGCTGAGGTAGGAATCGAACCAGCCTCATTTTAATTTTGCCTCAGGGGGATGGGGTACCGTTTCATCCCTCAGACCAGAATTATATTTATAAAATTAAATTTCCCACCAGGAAGTGGTTATCCGTGGTTTTACCATGTCTTCTCCGGGAAAATGCCGAAATGGTTCCTAATTTCCGACCACGGCCGCCTCATTCCCAATTATCACCTTAATTACAAGTACACACACTACTACTAAACACAATAACACAGGTTATTACAAAAAAGTCTACTCACATCCATGTATCCAGGGCTAAATGACCACGATGAACATGCCCGTCATATGAAGCAACAACAATTAATCACCCATTGATTTGGCTTGCATTCATCATACGATTCCTACCTCATTCATCCAATCAGAGATTATCTGAGATTACCCTCTTCAACCCCCGGCAATTGCCGTGATGGATCCTAACTTGAGGCTAAGGCCACCGCCTTCCTAAGAGTAGTCGTAATTAAAAATGCGCACAATACTACAGGTACTACAATATCACAGGTCATTAGACAAGCCCTACATACACCCAAGTATGTGAAGCTAAATGACACCAACATCGAAATCCCCTAAAAGAATCAACAACATTCGAAATATAGCACATTCTATGATCAAAAAAAAAAAACCCACTTAGCACTTAGGAACGTTCAATCAACGTTCACAGTAAAAGTCAATAACTAAACTTAATTGTCAGAAAAAGCCGTCCAATCTTCGACGAAGACTTCATTCGCTAGAGTGAACTCTCCCCGTCCCTTCCCGTCGCTGCCACGCCGCTGAGCTGTTTCTGTTAAAAAGGTTTCCTTGGCACAAACTGTTTGTATTCCTTTTCTCGGCCGAGTTCCAGAAACATGTCTACTTCGCTGTTATACTCATAAGAATCGCCCCATTTTGTCGCTGTCGTATATATCCCCTTCCATGATGATCCCCTTTCACCGAACATCAGTTTGTATTATACCAGCAATTAGCTACCTGTGATTGTTTTAAGTAAATTAATAATAATAATATTTAGTCACCTCAACCATGAAAATGAAAAGGTTGTTAATCTAGAGGCACATCAACAGAATGTCCGATGATCGACTGACAAAGAAAGTTTGGAATTTCGTGAAACCAACAGCAAACAAATTAGCTTGGTTCATTGAATGTAATAAAGAAGTCGTCGGATTTTAAGAGCGTTAAAAATCCCTCAGTATACCTTCCTTCGGAGGGGAAGTAAAGCCGGTGGTCGTATGTCATTGATTTATGGCATATAAAAGAACCTTCCACTAACTACACATGTGTGAAGCCAAAATTTGTAGGTTAGAATTGATAACGCTCTATTAGTTCCAACGATCGCCGCCAGGTGCTGACTGCGATGCCATGTAGTAAGCAAGTCCGTAAGCTAGGTGTCGTGGACGGTAGCATTCGGTAGCAAAAGTAGGAACTACCGTACTTGAAACTGTCTGCAGTCCTTACTTGAATTAAAGCAGATAACACACACTAATACAGTCATCACAATTCTTTGTCACAGATTCTACACACACACAAAGTACATGGGGCTACATGAGCGCGTTGTCGCAGCCCCTAAACTAAGGAACCAGCCAACCAACGATCTTACAGAAATCGGTATTCTCGAGGCCAAAATTCTGAACAGGAATGAATTTAGGCAAATTATCAAAATCTACCGGGGTTTTAAGGTAAGGACAGAACCCACAAATCGGAGAGCACCTCTCTTAGAAGATCGGAGGAAGGCACTGAGTGATGGGCTCAAGAGATACTGACGATACACCAAACCTGGTAGACGACAAGAGCAAGACACAGAAACTAATATTGATTGTCAACTCGTAGTTCCTAGTGGCTCAATTCGGAAGTAATAATATTTATTGCAGCCAATGGCCATAGTACATAATGACTACCGTATATTATAATGTACTCATTACTGCAAAATTTATTAAAAGACGATTGTCTTTGATTGTACCACCTGACATAATATCGGTCTCATTCTCGTCCACATAACCTACAGACACAGTGTGGATCGAGCTGGTGGAAGCTCATCTTCTAGCAGACTTCGTGCTGAAAATCGTGTACTGAGAATCTTATCACCATGTGTCTTTGCTCGTACGATTTCCACGTCCAATCTGTGGTGATATGTATTTAATTTTAAGCCACCGGCTGCTATTTATTTACCAAATGTATGTTGACAATTAGTTAACACATCATCTGTCGGCCAACTCGTATTTGAATCGCTTATATTTTAAACCCCGTTACTCACTCTTTTTTACAATTTCGTTATATGTGACAAAATGGCCGTTGAAGGATAGAATGTGTAGAAAGTAGTAAGTGTGCTGTACAGAATGGCCGTGAGGGGATCGTAAATATTTGCTATGGTTTTGAAACCTGCCTAATGAGGAGGAAATTAAGAGTGTTTGGGAATACTGTACATAATTGGAGCACCACTAACGAGGAGTGAATTGGGAATTTTATTTTTCATTTAGGAATCATGTTCTATGTTTAAAAAAATTAAAATATTTTTCTTGTGAAATTAGTCGCAATTTATTTGTACTGTAAATGTTTATTACTTTTTATACTCGAATAAAGTAGGTACATTCATAAATCATGTGAGTATGAATTTTGTTCTTTCTTTAATACAATAATAACATATTAATCGTTTTGTTTTTTAATCCCAAAAGTTACATTTTATCTTACGTTTTATATACTTTTGAAACATACGCTTTAAACAAATATTTAATGATATGTGCTGGCTTGAATGGGACGCCAACCAGAATGATGGTAAAAGAAAGATCTGTGACAAAAGTATGAAAGTCACACTTTTTAAATCAATATATTCACCTCTTGATATTTGGTCAATATTCGAGAATTCACAATTCTATATTGGGTATATTTATTTTCTATTGAATGGGAAATAACGCTGCATCGATAACCCCTGATCCACCAACAATGGAGTAGCTTGCATTATGGATCTTTGACAGCTCAAAATATGAGACATGTCACCGTCACCCCACATCTCCGTCTTGCTGGCCGACTCTCATGTCTCAATTCAGTCTCAGGATTTATATTCCTCCACCCTTGTTAGGACCTTAATATTACCTCATCCCTGTTTGCCCTCCCTGCAACTCAACCAGTCCATTTGGAACATCTGTTGGTTACCATTTACGTTCCCCTCGACTGTGTATCATCAATCCCAGGAAAAGAACAAGAGAACAGACTTATAAGACGAACGGTTTGTATTATCTTACAGAATGTAGCCTATTGATATATCTGCCAGCATTACTAAGCGGCAGAGAGATAAGTGTTCCAAGGGGAGTAATAACAATTTAATGAACTTAATTATCTAGCTTCCTCACAGCAATATTACTGAAATGTTTTTTTAAATTCAAGTCCACAAGTTCAATTTTTCAAAATATATTACACAAATTTTCATTATTTCTACTTTTATGGCATAAAAACCCCCGGGCTTTTCTGTCTTAAAAAAGTGCATCACCCCTTTTTAGGCAATCTTGAAACTGTCTGTACTTCACCTTTTCTTGGCTTCAAAAAACGTTTACATTATCACTTAACTGCTGAAGAAACGAAGCAACAGAATAAGATGATGTGGGAGACACCAAGAAGAGAAGAGAACCATTGTGAACCAGAAGGATTTGAATGTGAACTAAATGTAATTCTTTATTTCTGAATTATTAGTTTACTTTTCCTTTAGTTTTCTTTTGTATAAAATGCTCCCGGAGGTGCAGTTATTATGATAGACTGATAAGACTTAGTGGCCAAATTCATAGAAGAGCGTTAAAAAAATGCTTTAGATTTTATTGTGAACAGAAATTTAGTACTTTATTTTATTGTTTAAAAAGAACATTGCAGTATGTTAGTTCAGAAAGTTTATCACCTACTTCTTTTAAATAATTTAAATTTCAGAAATTGTGTATGAGAAGAATATACTGACAAAGTATGAGACCAATTAACTGAATTTGCAGCGCAAGGGACAATTTTTTTTCAACAAAGAGATTGCAAGATAAATATAAAATCGGAAAGAGGATTGACAGTTCAAGTCAATTTGCCAAACTATTAGTACGACGTTATTAATTAAAGATATTAGTTATATATTTAGATATATTTTTCGCATTAAAACAATTATCATAATTTATTTTCTTAGTACGTAGTGACAAAAGGTAATGGAAGAATTAGTGAATAACTTTAATAAAGATATTTCGCAATGTTACTGCCAGAAGCGCTAAAGCGGTCAGACGAGGGAATGCCCTGGTTTTAGCAGTAATAGTGTAAATCCATGTTAACCTTCGTTGTAATAAATGAAATAAAATGTAATCCCTATAAAACCATTCCAATAGGTGCAGAGTTATTTTGAAGTGAGTTTGCCGATAGGCCTCGGATGGCCTAACATAGTCGGGGGCGTAAAAGAACCAGTGTTGACCACGACAGGGACTACAGGCAAGATGTGAGCAACACAAGTAAGCTGAATCAATGCCTGACTCAGCAGAAGACTTTCTGGTTAGCAACCCACATCCCACGAATGGTGAGCAGCTTGGGGCCATTATTACTTTGATTACTAAAAACAGAAACATGGTCTTCTATTCACTGTATAGTCTCATTCGCTAGGCCTACATGCCCTTGGGGACATTCCCGTGCCATGAATTAAGTTAGAGCCCCTTAACAGCTTACTTGCTCCAGGTGGTCACGTTTCCTCCTTCCTAGGGGACAGTGTCTTGTTGAGAACACTCCTATTGCTCCTCGGGGTACGGGATGGAGGAGATTTATCTCAACCTAGTATCAGAACTTCCGCAAATTGCGAACATATCTCCATAGAATTGTGCGAGGTGAATTCATTGCTTCCTGATCAACTTAAAGTAGAGACTTACAGACAGACAATAACACGGAGTTATCAATTCTAGAAATAACATGTATACATCAAGACTTACGTATTAGAATTATACATACTTTCTCATGTTGAAAATTCAATAAAATTCAGCTCTATATTCTCCTGATTTTCAGACTTTTAGCCTGCTTCCCCATTTTATTTCTTTATTTAATTAGAAAGGAGATTACATTATGAGTGTGCGATTATCTATCAGCTTGTTTTTCTGGCACTTTTTACGTCCTTTGCCTGTATTTCTGTGGAAAGAACGAGTGGAACGCATTCATAAATCTCAGTCTTAGTGACTACTAACCCAATCTTCGACGTAGTACTGAAACATAACCCTACATGTTGTTAGGTTCATTGGGCTGTTCTGTATGGCGGTAAGTAGGATTTATAAACAGAACATTTGACATGTTCCACAAATTCTAACAGGGTCCTCTTAGAGAGGGTTATTTTACTATCAGACGATACTAGGGTGTGTAGATATTAGCCTACTTTCGATTTCTGCGGTAAATAAAAGTAGACTTATGAGATCTACACGGGTCAAAAGTTGCCAGTATGTCTTTGTGTGTGTGTGTGTGTGTGAATGTGTATATTTCTCCCCCTCTATCAATTCAATCACGACAAAACCGAGTTGAACTAAATTTGGTACTCTATACTCAATGGGTACCTCAGTGCCATGTTTTATATTGCCGCCAGCATTACCAAAACTGATTGTCGGCCACTTAAACGTTCAATACGTAGAACCAAATTAGGATTAAACTAATCAGCCGATCTCTACCAAATTTAGTAACAACATACCTTCATATGGGAATCGTCTTGCGCCCAAACTACAAGGTCATCAGCCGTACCATTTCAGGATGGTGGCCGTGTGAATTATGCAAGCATTATAATAAATAACTTTGAATCCACCAGTTCCGATTATCAAACCGAGAATGGTTTAAACTGTCCTAGATCACGTGGCCCATTTGATATTTTAAGTTCATATTATAATATTACATGGTAACAGTGGCTTTTAAAAGCCGAGCCGTCTCGGTTACAAAACTAGATGGCAGCTGATATCTTGTGCCTGACCTATATTTCACTAGTTTGAGTATTGAATGCAATATAGCCTACTGATATAAATAATATAAACTTTGTATGAAATGCTTTTTATATAAAAATTTACTCCTCTGAAGAAATCGTTTAGTCCAAATCATTATTTGCTAAGACGATGTATGTAAGACAATTGATAACGACGAATTTCAGTGGACATGTTTGGCTATGTGGTAAACCGTTAGTCTTTTACCCGTTTGGCTGGAGTTCAAACCCTAACAGTGTTGGGGTATTTTTGGTGATTTTTTTATATTTATTGTTTTGTAATTACTCAGACGTTGTAAAATTAATTGTTATATTGTGCATATTACAATGGAAAATATGTATTAAATTTAAAAAAAAACATTCGACACCGGATCTGCACGAGAGGCATCTAACAGCAACCAGATGAACAATGAGGGTGTCATCACGGCCAACTCGTTGCGAGCAGTGCACCGGCCTGGACGGTTTTAACAGCTGTAATTGAAAAGTTTCCTATTATGGCCGCTAGAGTGCACTCGCCATATTAGGATTACCTTATGCAAAACCTTTCCGCCAGATGTCATGACTGGTATATGTGAGACTCCATTGATTTGCCTTCCATTGTCATTCTATACACATCGAATTTGAAGAATGACAAGTTGATAATACGATACATTTTTATTTTAAAGCGTTTGTAACAGTCTATTGTGTGTCATTCGAAAATGTTATTTGAACTACAGAACAAAACGATCCCACATAGTACATGTACTCTATCTGTCGGTGCTAGTTCAGGATATTAATTAATACTTTTATTGCAGCCAAATAGCAATCGAAAATTAAGAATGAACATGTACACTAAAATTGCGCTCTGGTGATTTGGATTGCGTAGTCTTTGATTCATTGTTTTTTTTACTTCAGAGCTCTAAGTGGTAGCGTTCACATGCTTTTCCAAATACTTGGCAAACACACGTCAGTGTAGGGTCATGGAAAGATTTGTTAATAAAATTAAGGTGGTGAAAGCCATGGCCAGACGGATGTGAAAACACATGCTTCAATTCAAAGTTGGATGTTGCCCACGTCCGATCGATCATGTCTCCAGTTACATAAAATTGTCGAGGTATATCTTCTCTTTTTTTCTTCAATGATGTTAGTAGTTTATCCGAGGCTCTGGTGATTGCTAGAGGTAAATAGTTTCAAAGGTCTTCAACCAAGAAATGTTTCTATTATACTCCTTGATAAAGACAAAGAGTTATAACAATATCCACACATTGAGGAGAAAGTAGGCTATTTATTCTTTACTGAACATCTTGTTTTATTTATCTACCGTCTGTATTTCCTGACATTCACTAAGCAGGCCCAGGAACTTCATTCAAGAAGGGTAATAATAATGTTATTGGTTTTACGTCCCTTTTAACTACACTGGCTTTTAGAGACGCCCCAAGAAGGGTAAGGTTAGCTTCTAGTTGACTATTGGCCTCTGAGTATTTAACGTACGAACGATGTGAATGATCACGGGTCGGCCCATCATTTGTACGATGCTTGAATTAGATTGTCAACAAATGGCAAATACAAACACAATTTTCAGAGGAACATTAAAGAGACCTTATGCATTTTATCGCCAACCACAATACTGTCTTTTTTTCATGGCGTGGAATTATATAATTATTTTCTGTCCGCCTCGTTGCGTAGTAGCTAGAACTTTTGGCTGTCATCATGGAGGGCCGGGTTCGATTCCCGGCTCTGCCAAGATATTCAATTCGGGTTGAGGGCTGGAACGGGGTAACCTCAACCTTGTGAGGCAAGACTGAGAATAGGCGTATTCGATTACCATCTCAGCCATCCTGGAATTGGTTTTCCGTGGTTTGCCACTTCTACTCCAGGCGTATGCTGGGATGGTTCTTAAATTAAGGCCACGGCCGCTTCCTTCCCAATTCTCGTCTGAATTATAAATATACACATTAATATAGCCATCACGATAACACCGGTTATCAGACAAATTCCACACTCACACGCACACACACACACACACACACTGAAGTACATGGGGCTACATGACCACGATGTCACAAAGTCCCTAAATGAATCAACAACAATTCTTTGCTGTGGTTGATACGGCTGTGTGGCGCGATGGCGTAGTTGCATAACCGCTTGCCCTTCGCACAAGTGACTGAGTTTGAAATCCCGTGACTGTCGGGTGGATTCTACTGGCTATGCCTGAAAACGCCAGTCAAATACAAACTAAGCTAATATGACACTGATGAGCCCAATTAAATAGGATAGCCCCAATTAATTTGTAATTGATACTCACCACGTGGCTTCTATTTACCATTCTTAGATTCTATCAGGGCCTGTATCTATTTCGTTTTAAAAGTGTAATGCGTCTTAAGAATTTAAATATTCTTCATTCAAAACACCCATGTTTAAAGAGAAATAATAAGAAAATTGATGTAATTGCATAATCTACAATCCTTTCAATAATTAGAAAGTTTCAAAACATGTATTATGCCTTCCTTCAGGAAGGAAGTGAAGCCACCTGATCCCATGTCATAGATTTATGGCATGTACAAGAACCTTCCACAAATTACACTTGTATGAAGCTAAATTATAGATTAGTTTGGACAAACGCTCTTAGGTTCCTACGTTCGTGGCCAAGAGCCGACTGCGGTGGCATCTAGTAACCAAGTTCAGAACTAGGTTTCATTGACGGTGGCGTTTGGTAGCAAAAGTAGGAGCTATTTGAAAATTGAAAGTCTGCAGTCCTTACTTGAATTAAAAACAGAGAAACACACTAATACAGCCATCACAATTAACACCGGTTATCAGACAGATTCTACCCAGCAACGTGCACGGGGCTGCGTTGTCGCAGCCCCTAAACTGAGGAACCAACCATCATACCTTCAACAAGACCTTGGTAGGGGACTATTGAATGAATAATACTATCACGTAAAATTTAACTCAACATTTTGTATTCACTTTAACAACAACTTCCGAAAGACTCATGAGGAGAAAACTAATAATTCTCCCAAGTTAAACACAAACTTTCCTTAGAATGACGTGGCAGTTATATTAATATCTGAAAAGTTATTCAGTCGATAACTCGGAAATGTTCTACATAAACAATCACCACAAGAGAATGAGGATCCGAAATGACCTGACTCGATTCTGGGTTACAGTGGATTTAAACAACTATACTGGCTATGCTGCAGTCTTTAAGATTCGTTCGTTCCTCAGTTTAGGGGCTGCAACAACGCAGTCGAAGATATTTTTGGTTGGGCTATTTGAATTCAATCAAAGAATGTGCCCATAAAAATCAATTCTCCGTTTTTGTATTGTGTCCGAGAGTTTTTCAGTCTTTTGGTAAAGTGTTTCGTTCCTGACATGGATTAATTTGTTGTTATGAAATTTGGGGCCTAATATTTTGCGCAATATCTTTCTTTCCTTGACATCCAGGCTTCCAAGCGAACCTTGGGTGGTGAGAGACAATGTTTCGGCTGCATATAAGGCTTCTGGTTTAATTACCGTGTTATAATGTCTTGGTATTCTAGGAGAGAGACTTCTTGTTATAAGTGTCCTTCGTAAATTGGAAGGCCAATTCAACTTTACTTCTACTAGATTCCAATGCCTTTTTCTCTAGCTTATTATTCTTATTATTAATATTGTTGAGTGTAACAACTTTCCGCTCGGTTGCTGGATAGTTTTGTGGGAGTGATTTTGAAAATTGGGGACGGAAGTGAATCGGGCGGAAGTGGATCGAACGGAAGTGGATCGGACGGAAGTGAAGACGAACTGCCAGAAAAATGGGACGGAAGTGAATCGGACGGAAGTGGATCGAACGGAAGTGGATCGGACGGAAGTGAAGACGCACTGCCAGCTGGATGTACAATTGAAAATGTGTGTATTGGAAACAAGGCAGTGTGTGCTCTGTAGCGCGAGAATGTTATGGCAATACAGTAGGCAGTGCATTTAGCAGCCACTGGTTTGACGAGCACAGTGGCAAATGTTTCACCGACTTTCATTTGTCATTGAGCAGTTTATGAAGCTTCACGTTCAAGGTTGAATATCACATGGGGTAGGACAAAGACGACAAATGACATTTAAGTTAGCGGCATTATTGTCAAGCTGTGGGTGAGTAGTCAAATATTAAATGCTTAACAGAATGTTGTTATATGAGTGGAATAAAAGCTGTATTTTCATAGTATGTGAGACTAGGTCATTTCATGATTGTAGGAAGCCGTGTTTTGATTGTTTACGACGAACTGTATGAGAGCCTTGAGAATAATGAATGTTATAGTTACTGAGGAATGTGCTCACAGTATTTGAGAGTACTGTCGACGTTGTGTGCCACTTTGTTATTATGAATTATTAATGTAAAAGGAAGGAAGGAAGGAAGCTTGTAGTTTTGCGTGTTCGTTAATCTCAAGATCATGATCTACACGTACCTCCCTTTTACGTGGAATGCGAACCACAGGACATGGCATTTCAATTCGAAAATCTCACATGTATTGACCGAGAATCAAACCCGGTCTACCTTGGTGAGAGACTAACAGCTTGACCGCTGCGCCACAAATGTGACAGTAGCATATCTCCAATTCAATCTATACATTCATCATACGACTACTTGGCCTAGTTCAGAACTTAGCTACCAGTATGAAAATGGATTGTAAATTAACATTTTAAGAATGTCCAAGCTGTGTAGTATACGAATAGGATAACATGTCAGATGTTACACATCATATGCGACTACTGTAAGGCTCGTATCTTTTATTATTATCATTTACCATCCGTGGTGGCCAAGAGAGCCAACGTGCACCTCGTGCCCCGCTGGCACCGGACAAAAAGGGTTCAAATCCCACCTCGGGTGTCCTGAAAATGGTTTTCGTCCTTATCCATTTTCACCACCTGGCAAATGCCAGGACGGTTCTTTTCAACAGGTCCACGGCCGACTCCCCTCCCAAATCCCTTCCCTGACCCTTCCTTAATTAGACCCTAGTTAGCGGTCACCTGGGCGATCGGCCTGTCACCTTCCCTAGTTATATCTGGTTGGTTGGTTGGTTCCTTAATTTAGGGGCTGCGACAACGCGGTCATGTAGCCCCGTGTACTTTGGGTGAGTGTAGAATCTGTCTGATAACCGGTGTTAATTTTGATGACTGTATTAGTGTGTGTACCTGTTTTTTTTAATTCAAGTAAGGACAGGAACTTTGAATTTTACAAATAGTTCCTACTTTTGCCGCCAAACACCACCGTCAGCGACTACTAGGCCTAATTCAGAACTTAGCTTCTAGACGCCACCGCAGTCGGCTCTTGACAACGAACGTAGCAACCTAAGAGCGTTGTTTACATTCTTAACCTATACAATTTAGTTTCACACAGGTGTAATTAGTGGAAAGTTTTTTAACATTCCATAAATCTATGACATGGGACCGCCGGCTTTACTTCCCCTCCGAAGGAAGGTATATTGAGGGATTTTTAACGCTCTTAAAAATTCCGACGGCTTCGGCCGGGTTTGAACCCGCTATCTTGGGCATAGAAGCTCAGCCTGCTACCAACTACGCCACCAAAGCCGTCCTAGTTATATCTGCTGACAATAATGGGGTTAGCTCCCAGACACGGCCCTTACGACGGTAGAGCAGAATCCGTGCGTGAAGCTGAGCTGGGTGGATAAGCGGTAAAAAGAAAGATAATGGAATGTAATTTGAAATTTGAAATGATTTCTGTGTTCTAACGTAGCATAGCACCAATATTGTGCTTTTAAAAATAAAAGGAATAGCATTGTTTTCTAGTTATAATTCAAGACAAAGGTGAATTCAGATGTAAATCGCATTGTTTCTACATAAGAAGTAAGGAGTTTTGTTTCTCTCCAGTACCACAACTTTGTTATCTACCCACCTTCTTGATAACTCCGATAAAAAGTGCCTGGAGAACTTTACTATATTCAACAGCTCAACATTTCTCAAGTGCTCTCATTATAACGAAGTTAATAGGAGTATTTAAACAAGACCTTATTCTCCCATTTGGTATAATATTGTGCGTAACTACTTCAAAAGAAGTCGAAAGAAGCTAATATAGCTAATTACGTTTTATTTATTCCGGCTTTAAGCAACAAAAAAAGTATGCATTTAAATCACGACCTCATTATATATATTAAAATAACACGGAATAAAATTGACCTTTTACTAAAACTGAAATATCTTGAAGAGTAATTATGCTAGCACAACGACTGTTGGCTTGAAACACTATGCAAGTTACGCATTATCCATTGAGTCCCAACTTATTTGAATCTGTTATCTGTTTATTATGATAATTGCGAATATATCATTGCACCAAGGTCATATTTCACCTTTTAATAAAATTGAAATATCTAGACAAGTAATCGTGCCACGACGGCGTTTGTTGGCTTGAGACATTTGTACCAAGGTCACATTTCACCTTAACTAAAGCTGAAATGGGGGCGAGAGGCATGATGGTGCAGTGGTCTAGTTGCTTGCCTCTCACCAAGGCGATCCGGGTTAAATTCCCGGTAATGCATGTAATATTTTCGAAGTGAAATATCACGTACTGTGGCTCGGCTTAGCGAGCCAAGTGTTTTATAGCACGCATGCTCCCTGGAGTCAGATGGCCTGCCCCGCTGCAACATGCAAGCACTGGTTGGCATTTTGTTTCATCATTCTTAGAGGTTGTGTGTGCTCTCAAAATAATGATTTATATGACGGGTTGGAGGTCAAACTCCATTACGGATATTACAATGTATTGAATTTATGGAGACACCTGACCAACTGGTTCGTAGTTCGAGTCCTGTTTCTACCAAGAGAGCACTGCGTTTCGAAGAAATACGTGATTGTAAAACTGTTGTAGAATAGGTGGTGAGTTTGACCCTGTGGGCGACCTCAGTCATGTGACCTGTAGGATGTTGTTAGTTTGTGTATGTGTAATCCAAGATGGCTGAGGTGGGAATCTAACTCATTTCTTCTCAAGAGGCTGAGTGTACCCCGTTCCGGCCATCAGACGGGATATAATTTCTTGGAAAACCTGGGAACCAAACCCACCTTCGGGGAGACAGCTACGATCGCTAGCCGCTACACCAGGAGGTCGTTGTGCGATCAGTAAGAGGAGCGGCGAAGATAGTGAGTGCGATGTGATACTTACACTAGGACAAAACAGGCGTATGCGGCAGATGCTCGCTGTTCCATAACATACACTGTTCACTTCACAGGTAGAGTTGTTCTTGTTGTTGATTAATGTATGGGTTTTGCTATACCTGCGTCATTGATTTGACTGTATTAGCGATGATTTGGTTAAGAGCTGGTCGTGGACTAAATTTACTGTATGTAGGCTAATATCCTAGAATTCACTTGGAGTAGAATTGAGAAACCAAGGAAAAACCACTTGTCAGTTGGCTGAAGTAGGAGTCGAACCCGCGTCTTTACAGGTGTGTCTCACTAGGCTAAGTGACCCCCGCCCCAGACCAGAATTAAATTTCTTGGCAGAACCGGAAATTGTACCCGCACCTCCACGGTGATTGCTATGAATGCTAGCCACTACTGCACGATATAGACTCCTTAATAATATTTCAAATAAACTATGTTATAGGTTTCCATCTTTACTGATCAAATATTTTGTACTTCTTAGGATGTTTGGTTAAAACGCGAGTTTTACTTTCCCTATAGAGCAGAAATTTGAACTGAGGCATTAATCCATCACTCCAATCAAGTAAATTATATTTCGTTGCGGGGAACATTGGTTGGTTCTCTTGAGAGATCCCAATTACTGTGCCGTAGTAGGTGTTCCCAATCAATGCACAGCCTGCTTGATCAGCGGAATGCTCCTACTGTACATAATTGAGATAGGGTGTGTCCCTATTAATGGTATTGTGTTGGACTTCATAACACAGTCTAATTAGTAATAGATACTCGAACAGTACAGTAATTTACTTACAATAATTGCTTTTTACGACCTCATTCATTGTCAAGGACATCTTCAGTTATATATAATACTAGCAACCCGACCCGGCTTCGCCCGGGAGAATACATCACGTGATAAGCGCTCATTTTCTCCAGTGTCAATGAACGACGACCAATATCCGTTTTACGTCTCGGCATGATGGGTTAGAATCACTGACTGGACTATTAGTTATATTATCATAGAGATGCATGTGCAACACATTTTTGTCAGACGTAATTTAAGAATGGCGACGTGCATGAAACACAAATCCCCTTTCCGTCCACTCTTAACCCGAGTTGCACTTCCAGGGAAACTCCAAACACAACCACCCTTCTCAGAAGTCTTAACTCAACACGACTCAACGGTTTGCTGCTGGCTGTATCTGGGGCAATAGGTTCGCCCGCTAGTTAGGCTTTAACAGGGATGATAGATTCGCCCTTAGATAGCTCGTAAACTGTTGCCTCAGTATTTGAATGGACATGGTTGGAAGAAATTAAAACGTAAAAACACTCATAGTGGGTGATGTATTGAAGATAGACATATGCACTCGCGGACTTTTTTGTAGAACTTTGCATGCTGAACAATTCTTACACTCATAGTACTTAGATACTTTTAACTGTTTGCCCAGCGTAAGCTTACAAAGCGCTCGGACGCCATTTTTTTAATTTTTCTACTGAAATCGTTACTGCTCGGCTTCCTTTGATCATAAATAAATAATTTTCTAAAGAAATAATCCTCGAGATATCCTTTACAGAATTGTGGAAACCGCATCAAAATCCATCCAGTGGTTCTCGAGTTTACCCGTAACAATCACAAATCGGGGACTTTGTTTTATACTAAGTAGAGATTATACGCCAATCAGTATAATTTAATATAATATAATCCTCCTTCCGTCCAATCTAAATTGGCTGTGAATTTTTCCGGAACGAAAAGTTCACAGGCGAAATGAGAGTTGCACTTCCAGGGAATGGCGAGGTGAATGAAACTCAAATCCCCCTTCCGTCCAATCTTAACTTGACTGTATTTCACAGGCGAAATGAAGAAAACCCGAGTTACACTTCCAGGGAACTCCAAACACAACCACCTTTCTCAGGAGTATTAACTCAACACGACTGGACGGTTTGCTGCTGGCTTCTATCTGGGGCAATAAGTTCGCCCGCTTGCTAGGCTGTAACAGAGATGATAGACTCGCCCTTAGCTAGCTCGTACTCTGTCGCCTCAGTAGTTGAATGGACATGTTTGGAAGAAATTAAAACGTAAAAACACTTATAGTGGGCGATGTATTAAAGATAGACATATGCTCTCGCGGACATTTTTGTAGAACTTTTCATGCTGAACAATTCTTACACTCATAGTATTGAGATATTCTTAACGGTTTGCCCAGCGTAAGCTTACAAAGCGCTCGGACGCCATTTTTTTATTTTTCTACTGAAATCGTTACTGCTCGGCTTCCTTTGATCATAAATAAATTATTTTCTAAAGAAATAATCCTCGAGATATCCTTTACAGAATGGTGGAAACCGCATCAAAATCCATCCAGTGGTTCTCGAGTTTACCCGTAACAATCACAAATCGGGGACTTTGTTTTATACTAAGTAGAGATAGAGATGGAGATAATATCGTATGGCCTCGGTTGTCGGGTGCAAGCTTTGTAATTTTGACACGCAAAGGTTAGCTTGCATGTCGAATTTCGTAGTTCCTTGAAGCGCAGTGAAAGACAAAGAGGTTAGATATCTAAGCTTCTTGAAAACTATAGTGCTTTCTAGGAGAGAAATGAGGAACTTTGTGTTGGCGGAAACTCCCGAGATTAATTTTGCCATTATGAACCCGGCCTACTGAATTCAAATGGGTTCATTGTCATGCCAACATTGTATGACATGGTGTCGTAATTTTTGCCGCCTTTCAAAAAAATCACTTACCACGGCCAGGAGCGAACCTGCAAGCTTGGGGTTAGTAGACCGACACGTTGACCACTCACCCACCGTGGCAGTTGTTAGGCTGTGCACTGTATTGCTTGCAAAGTAGTCAATTAAACGAGGTAAAGACTCGAAACCCATACTTTGGCTTTGCCTGCAATTGAGCTGATTCGGCAGTCGTTTTCAACACGTTGACCACTCACCCACCCTGGCAGTTGTTAGGCTGTGCACTGTATTGCTTGAAAAGTAGTCAATTAAACGAGGTAAAGACTCGAAACCCATACTTCGGCTTTGCCTGCAATTGAGCTGATTCGGCAGTCGTTTTCATTTTCAAACCTCCAAAATCATCAGTGTGGCCTCGAAACCCCATTTATTGGATCAAAAACCCCTGTGGGCTATCATCACAGTGCGATAGTCTCAAAATAATCTGCATTTATGAACATACGCCCTTTATACTGAAAATAAACACGTAGGCTATCTGCATTCCCAGAGCAACGGTATACGAAGCCAGAGATCACGGGTTTACGTCCTGCAAGCGCCTCCCCTTACAATTGCTTATTTAACTGGCCTGTTCTACTTCTACAGCCTACGACCTAAGCCCTACAGTAAAAGGCTCCACTTGTCATCATTGGCGCAGAGGCTATGTTTATGACTGAGACCGCTGAGGTCTGGGTTTGATTACCTGTCCTGCCAAGAAATTTAATTCTGTTCTGAGGAGTAGAACAGGATATAGTACTCATCCTCGTGAGGCAAGATTGAGAAGTGGTGATTTCGATTCCCATTTCAGCCTTCCTGGAATAATTTTCCGTAATTTCTCACTTCTACTCCAGACAAATGCCGGGCCGCTTCCTTCCTAATCTTCCCTGCATTACAAAATTCACACTACTACAGAAACCAAAATAACACAGATTGTTAAACAAGAACTTAACATACACACACAAGTACACGGGGGTAAATGACCGCGATGTACAAGTCCCTCAGATGAAACAGCAATAACAACAACAACAACAACCAGATGAAGCTTAGCGAAAGAACATCATACTCCAATGCTGGCTAATTGTTTCGACTTTAAGATGACTTTTCAGAGGTTACATCCATCGTGAAACAACTCAGTCGTAATGCATCGCCTGAATCTGAATTATCAAGTGTGTATTATCTCAAAGAACTTGTTATTTTATGATTTTCGTTTACCGTATATTCTTTGTTTGATATTGTATTTATATTTTTATTGTTTTTGCTGTTTTTATTATACTCTTTGGAGCTGAAACATTAAAGTTAATGCGGAAAGTAGTCATAAACAAAATCATGCTCATGGAAATAATATGGGTTCGATGCATCCTTGGCCCAAGGAACACAGAAACAGGCTATAACAGACCACGACCTAACAACGAAATATATACCCATGTGGAGTACATACTTCACACAATGCGCAGACGTCGAATGTCATTTCTGGGGTCTGGCTGCGTGGCTCAGGGGTAACGTTCTCGCTTGCTGATCCCAAGGTTGCAGGTTCAAAACCTGGCGCAGTCAGCTGGCATTTGAGGGTGCGCAAATGCGAGGGAGCCGTGTCAGTACGTTTACTGGCACGTTAAAGATCCCCTTCGGGGCAAAATTCCGGCACCCCGGCGTCTCTAAAAGCCAGTGTAGTTAAAAGGGACGTAAAACCAATAACATTATTATTATCATTTTTGGGCATTCAAATAGAATGCATAATGACAGGCTAACAAAACGAATGCTTAAGAAAATTTTAAAACTAAAAGTTTAACCAGCGTGGTTTTCACAGACATTGCAGGATCTTAAGAAAGCTGACATTGACATTTGAGATACGTATAATAGGAAGTTATTTCGGGGCAAAATTCAAAACGTGATCTTCAGGGTGTAACAAGAAATACAGCGAAAGCAGCCACGTAACATTGAACAGCTCCGAAAGCAGCTCTCGAAGAGGATGATGTGAATGTGGGCAGAGAGAAAAAATACATGTGGTAAGATTTGAAGTACCGGTATTGATTTTATGTGCTCTGTAATAGTACTATTCGACTTAATAATAAAATAAATTATCATTTTTTACTATTATTTTAGGGTCTTTTCATATTTTGGCACCCAAAACTAAACTTTAAATTTTAAAAAAATTGTTAATTAATTCATCTGTGTTTCCAGGGCAGATGACCACGCTGTTCTGCCCCTAAAACAATAAAAACTAACTAATATATTG
This sequence comes from Meconema thalassinum, assembly GCA_946902985.2. Lineage (NCBI taxonomy): Eukaryota > Metazoa > Arthropoda > Insecta > Orthoptera > Tettigoniidae > Meconema > Meconema thalassinum. The sequence goes on along the minus strand of OX336390.1, from coordinate 153,779,493 downwards.
CCTGACGAAGCTGGCAGGTGGCAATGAAACTAGGTCTGATGGCTACTACATCGTTAACTGAATCAATATGACGTTCTAGTGTACTAGTTACAATTTAATTTCATTTACAACTTGGATCTGCGATGACGAAATCAGATACTGTAAATTCAGTGGCTTATTTCAACAGAGCACACCAGAACCACTATGCACTGTAGTTTATCCTCCAACTCCTTTGTAGTTGACAGCAACATAATATATATAGCCTCCACGCCAAGTTATCATTGTCTTGACAACTCGCTGCTTTATGAGCTTAGTAAGTAAACAGAAGTTAACAAAGAGGCAGGGGCAATGTCAGAAGAGAACATTTACACATGCCGGGCTTGTCAGGAGTTCTTCCTCTGCTATTCCTGAAGATACCTTCAACTCTGCTTCTCTTTAATGTGTAGGTACAGTCAGGAAAAATAAAGCTTCAAACCAAAAGTAAGATATCTCATCCGGCCAGTGAAGGACAACTTATAGCTCTGGCCGTGAAAACCAGATGCAAGAGAGAACATTAAATATTTCTTTCAGGGCAAATTTCGACATCTAGACGTCGATAAAACGCTGTACTATAAAGAGACGTAAAACCCATGACAGTAATTTTATTTTTACAAGCAGAACCATTACATTATTTAAATTATTCATGGTGGTTCCGTACTGATATGCTAAAATAACTATTAATAAGAAATATATATCCATTCAATACTATAAATTAATTAATTATGAGAGAGAAGCTGGTATTCAGAAAGGTGTAAGGCAAGGCTGCAACTTATCACCCATACTTTTCAATATTTACATTGAGCAAGCAATGAAGGAAATTAGAGAAAAGTTTAAAGTGGGAGTGAAGATTCAAGGAGAAATAATTTCAACTCTGAGATATGCTGATGACATCGTCATCTTGGCCAACAAGCCTGAGGATTTGAATGAGTTTTTGAATGGTATGGACTCCGTCTTACGGAAAGAATTCATGATGAAAATTAATAAATGTAAAACAAAAATACTGGAATGCAGCCGAAATAAATCAGAAACCTCTATGGAGATCAAATTGGCAGGTGAAAAGCTGAAGGAAGTAGGAGACTTCTGTTACTTAGGAAGCAGAATAACCAGTGATGGACGAAGCAAAGAGGATATAAAAAGTAGGTTGGCTCAAGCAAGAAAAGCATTTCTACAAAAAAGGAATCTGCTGACATCGAATATAGATTTAGGTATTAGGAAGTCATTTTTGAAAGCCTTTGTCTGGAGCGTGGCGCTCTATGGAAGTGAAACTTGGACTATTGGTGCAGCAGAAAAGAGGAGAATTGAAGCATTTGAAATGTGGTGTTACAGGAGAATGATGAAGATCAGATGGGTAGATAGGATTACAAACAAAGAGGTATTAAGACGAGTGGGAGAGGAGAGATGTTTCTGGCGACTACTAATGAAGAGAAGAGATAGGTTGGTAGGACACATACTAAGACACCCAGGAATAGCAAGCTTAGTTATGGAAGGAAGGGTCGAGGACAAGAACTGTAGGGGTAGACCAAGGTTAGAATATGTTAAACAGATTGCCTCGGATGTAGGGTGTGGTAGCTATGTATAGATGAAACGATCAGCTCAGGACAGGGAAGCATGGAGAGCTGCATCAAACCAGTCAAAAGACTGAAGACTCAAACAACAACACCAATTAATTATTAAAGTTGTTCTAGGTACATTGAAACTTAACCTCAAACATATACTTTGAGCAAACCTCATTACCAAGAGGAGTATTTTCCTACCACGTCGTGATTACTTGATGCCGCTTTGATTGGCTTATGATCTTTAAGCAAAAAACATAAATAACAAGTAGATCCGTGAAGAACTATACAGCCTATTTTCATATATCCTGCTCATGTTAATTGCCTCTAGCAACATACAAAATTTCAGTTTAATTGCTGTAACAGATTCGTAGATATTGAGAACCGTCTAAATATTTCAGATGGTCGCCAGGTTGGATTTTTATTTTTGTACTATTACATTAAGATTATTGTGTACGTGTGGTATTCAAACTTCAATCGCATGATTAGAACACAAGAAGTAAAAACGAGATTTTAAAATTACGCACAGCAGCCATCTTGTGATTATGCAAAAAATTGAAATAAATTAGATGCCAGTGGATCAACATTTGTATAAGCATTTAACGCGCAACGTTTCACGGCACTCGGATAGTTAATTCGCGAGAAACGTCCATTTAAATATTTATACTTCGCGTCGCCACCATGTTGGATTTGTGCTCACCAGGTTACTGAAAGTCCTATAGGTGGACATATGTTCATCGTCTCTATGAACATAAAAAAAAACAGTTTGGTTGCTGTAAAAGATTCATAGATATTGAGAACCGTTAAATATTTCGGAAGCTCGCCATTTAGGATTGTTATATGTATAGGCCATAGAGATATCTACCATTCAAGGACAATTATTGCCTAGGTTCATGATTCAAACTTTCACTTCGATCGCATGATTACGACACAAGAAATAAAAACTTAATTTTAAAATTTCGCACAGCCGCCATCTTGAGGTTATGTAAACAATTGAATTAAATTAGATGGCAGTGCATTACAATCTGCAAAATCATTTATTGTACCACATTTCACTGCGCTCAGAGAGTTAAATCACGACTAAAGTCTATTAAAATATTTCAAATTCGCTTGGTCGCCATGTTCGTTTTGTACTCGACAGGTTTATGAAATATACATAGGTAAACTTGTATCAGTACCCTTTATCTCCGTACAAAATTTCAGGGTGATATCTGTAATAGTTTCGGAGATATAGAATGTCAGTGAAATATTTCGCACAGCCACCATTTTGAGGTTATGTAAACAATTGAACTAAATTAGACTCCAGTGCATTACAATGTGTATAAACATTTGCTGTACCAAGTTTCATTACGTTTGGATAGTTAAATCGCGTGAAAAGTCTATTTAAAAGTCTTAAGTTCGCTTGACCGCCATGTTGGTTTTGTAGTCACCAGGTTTTTGAAAGTCTCATAGGTGAACTTCCAGTAGTGCGTTTTATCACCGTACACAATTTCAGGGTGATATTGGTAATAGTTTCGGAGATATTGAATGCTAGTGAAATATTTCGCACAGCCGCCATGTTGGATTGGTGAGACGTAACAAAATTTGAAGGGCACGGTCGAGGTCGCCGGGAATAGTGCTATGAACTTACTGAGTTTCATCGAAATCGCTCCAGCCGTTTAGATTTTATTAGGGACACACACACACACACCTCACACACACACACACACACACGCACACACACACGGACAAAAGGTGATCTCATAAGCCTATTTTTTCAAAATTGAAAATAGGCTAAAAATAGGCTTTTTCATTGGTTATACGCGGATTGGTGAAGTATTGAAATTCCACGTCTGTCTTCTCAAAAGCTTTGCTCAATACAGGACTTTAAATGCACTGTCCACTAGTTTTCATACATCTTCGTTGGCTTCTGCAGGCTGAATACTGTCACCGTCACCAACGTCTTCGTTTTGTTCAATATTTTAATTTTTACGACCTATATATACCTGTATGGTGCGCCATATTGGGGTAAATATCCTTTCGTATTTTCAGTGCTACGCTTTATTATGTTTCGAATATGTTAATGCTTTACAATTGGCTGATGAAGGGGATAAAATAATTGATTAATCCCCGAAACATGTACCAATATTAGAAAAACTTTAATTATTAATTTCTTTATAGTATTGATTCAGGCGGATATATATTTCTTATTAATAATTATTTAAGCAGAACCATGCAAGAACTACCGCATGTGTGTAAGCCACCCGGCCGGCTTTATTGGTTTGCGGGCACGACGCGATACAGTTCTCACAGGGGCTACCATCTTGTATACAGTATTTTGTTTAAACGCACTTTATAAGCAAATGCATATATTTCCATTAACCTTTCTAGAAATGCAAGTATTTTCTGCACTATTAAGACGATTTGGAAGATTTTGGTACCAACCACACCTTCTAACTCCCTCTGGTTTAAGAGCTTGAGTTTTGTGAAACATACACCCCAGCGTTTTATGTACAGGATTATTATTATTATTATTATTATTATTATTAGCGGCTTCGGTGGTGAACTGAACTGCTGAACTGCTATGCTCAAGATCCCGAGTTCAAAGCCGGCCGAAGTCGTCGGATTTTTAAGAGCGTTAAAATCCTTCAGTATGCATTCATTCGGAGGGGAAATAAACCGCGGGCCCATGTCATAGATTTATGGCATGAAAAAATCCTACTGCTCTAATAGATAGTGTGTAGCCAAATTTGTAGGTTATATTTCGTTAGAAACGCTCCATCAAGTCCCAACGTTCGTTGCTAGGTGTCAGTGGCATCTGGTAGCCAAAGTTGAAACTTAATTGAAATTGAACTTGCTCATTCATCTTCATTCATTTCATATCATCCACACGCGACGGTACTTGTAGCTCACCCCATGGGTGTCCGCATAGAAGCAGCTACAAACTCTAGCGAGCCGAACATGTCCTTGGACACTCCCGGCACTAAAACCCATGCACTATATAAATAAATTATTATTATTAGTCTATTATTAATATTATTAACTTATTATTATTATTACTGATATTATTATTATCAGTCAAATGGATACAAGGTAGGGATACTTTCTTGTACCCATATGCGACGAGCGATATGCTTCCATCAAGAACATGAGAATAATCATGAGTGTATGAAAACTGCGATCAAATTATCGAAGGCTCTCTCCTGACTGAACTCACTCTCGTGAATGAAATTCACATAGACCACAAACGGACATACTTGATTTTCGTCGGACATATATTGTGCAACAAACATAACTCGTTTCATTGTTGCTCAATGTCGTCAGGTAGTGAAACATTCATTACAGTTTAAGTGATCAAAATGTGTACTACAACACGTGCTACTATAAGTCAAACAACGATAAATCAATAAGCTGGCAATGCCACGAATTAAAATTGCTGAACATCGATAAATATTGCCCTATTGTAATTAACCAAATTTTGTTATGCACTCAGGGCAATTGCATTTTCGTTTACAATTAAGAATGAGGAAAAGTAGGAACGGATCACTGGCTAGGCCAAGAGATAATTAAGGTGCAGGAAAGGGCGAAGGGATACCAACAAAAATAAGAAAAGTTTTTAGATTTCCTCTGGCATGGGCTGAATTAAACAAGCTTTCCTTGTCGCTTATGCGCCAAATTTGCTCTGCGAGCCTCTGGCCGAAGCAAAATGGATTCGATCCTTGGTTATTCTGTGTAAGAGTTCCGAGGTGAAATGTCATGTCAGATGGTTCTGATTCCTCACATATTACCCCAAATTAACACTCGTGTGAAACTAAAAGCTCTCTTACTACCGCCAAAGTCGCTATCCTAATTGAAAAAAATCCTCTCGGCACGCCGGAAGGCGGAGGTAGATTTCATCGGGCAAACTAGGGGATAGGCTGTAATAGGCAAAATATGCAGGTTTTCGTAGGAGGATGAGACCTCATTTATTGCGAGAAAGTATTTTACAATTGGAGGTTAGTTAACATTTTGTCGTCTTTCTATGCATATTTTTAACATTTTACTGTCTTATGGGGATGGTAACCTTCTTGTCATTTGGGGTTAATTTTTATACTTGTGATCACAGTGTCCTTATGCAAGGTTTGGAACTAATGTGTAACTATCTAACAGTCTGTTACTTCTACACGCAAAATTTTATCTCCCGCAGAGATGTTGGTTAGTTCCTCAGTTTAGGGACTGCGACAAGGTGGTCATGTAACCCCGTGTACATTGGGTGTGTGTAGAATCTGGGTGATAAACGGTGTTATTTGTGATGACTGTATTAGTCTGTAATTCAGGTAAGGTCTGCAGACGGTCAATTTTAAGTAGTAGTAGGGGGAAGTCCTGTAGCACCGGACGGCATGTAGTACCGGACACACTATAGTTCACGGAAATCTCGCTAGATATCAGCATCATGTAGAGTGCCTTTCAAAGGTTTCTACCAGTGTACGTCAACGCAAGCAGAGTGAGTTTGTCACTCAACCAGTAACCACGCTACGTGGTATTTTCTGATTTCCTGTGTTCATTCATGTGTCTCAAGTATGTTTTGGAAGAGCATTGTACTGAACTAGGTAAGTGAATTGTTACTGTACTGAGAGTAGTTGTTTAATGTGGTCTTAATAACATGTTCACAAAGTATACATTGAAAATGAAACGTATTTAGTTAATGGCAGGCGTTTCTTTAGATGCATGCTTGTCCTGTAAGACCGGACAGTACTATGTCCTGTACCATCGGACACGTAATTAGCTGTCATATTATTATTTGCAGGTTGAATAAATAATCAAAACATGCCAAAAGACAACACAAATGGGAAGAGGAGGGGAACGTGGTCCGAAGAAGGTATGAAACTGGCAGTGAACAGCGTGCTTGCTAATAATTTGAGTGTTAGGGAAGCTGCAAGTAGTTTTAGTGTTCCAACGAGCACTTTGCAGGACAGACTAATAAAAATAAAGAGTGGAGGAGAAATTCAAATTACGCCGAAATTAGGGTGCTTCGAGAGAACATTTTCAGACAATTTTGAAGAACAATTAGTCGCCCATATCAAGCTGTTAGATGGCATGCTCATGCCCCTTACCAGAAAAGAGTTCCTGAAACTTGCTTATGATTTAGCTGCAACTTTAAAGCTGCCTCATAGGTTCAATAAGGACAACAAAATTGCAGGGAAACATTTCTATTACAGCTTCTTGAAGAGACATCGTGAACTTGCACTGACATCTCCAGTTCTTACCATGTTTTTTTTATTTTTATTTCAAAGGTCTCCCTATTTTAGGGCCATAATATGTCCATAGATCACAAGTATGAAGTTCCTATAAGACACTATCATGTCAACTACCACATCCTTTGATAAGATCATAGATATGCATAGAATTTACAGTATTCAAATAACAATCCGAAAAAGTTCTAAACTGTCCGGTATTACAGGCCAGTCTTAATAAAAGGGGAAAAAGCCACAAGTTCGTTTATTTAAATTCCCAATAATCCTGCCACTGTTGAAAATTATGCTATCGAGAATATTGTCTTATGTTACATGAAGGATGTCACACATGTTTTACTTGATTTTTAAATCCAAAAATTTCAGCAGTATTGTCAAAAAAAGTAATGTGTCCGGGGCTAGAGGACTCTCCCCTACCTAATTTTGTACCAAATACTAACGTCAACGACACCTAGCTGTGAACTTGGCTGCTAGATGCCACCGTAACCAGCAACTTGTAACGAACGTTGTAACTTCACCTCCGAAGGAAAGCATGCTGACGGATTTTTAGCGCTCTTAGAAAATCCGGCGACTTTGGCCGGCTTTGAACCAGCGACCTTAGGCATAGAAGTTCAGCATGCTACCAGTTAGCCGCTTCCCTAATAGTCAGATGGAACAAGAAGTTCCGTGACGAACTAAAGAGCCTACTTTTCTTAAAATTAAGATTCATGCCATAGATTAATCTACAGTATATGAAACTATCTAGAATAATGACGATATTAAGTGGGTAATATCGAAATGTCTTAATTAGTTCGAAATAAGGTATACTAGGCATAATGTAGCCTAATAGAGCAATACAGTTGGCAGCTCTGGTGACTGAATATATTCTCACTTCCATCTCCTGAGGTACAGAATACAAAATGTGGTTGAAGTTCAAAGGACGTTACATGGATTTAGACATTGGATCTATTAGTACACGAAAAAGCATGTTGGAAACAATGTCATGCGAGTGCTGGTCAGAAATAATCTGAAATATTGTATCTTTTTGTACCAATTTTGGATGAAATCCATTTCTTGGTATGGAAGTTACATGTATTTAAAAATTGGTCCTATCAGCAGGCTTAGAATCATGTTGGTAGAACTGACGTATATAAGTTACTCCAAATTAATGTAAAATGTCTGGTAATATACGTGTGCATAGTTTAAACCTGTCGGCTTGCATACTTTCAGATATATTGGTATTTAGATAAAATAATAGAGATAACATTTATTGACAGTTGGCAGCCCTGGTGGCTCTTAAGAATACACTCAGTCATACCTGTTTATGTACACATATTACATACAAAATTTGGTTGAAATCCAATTGATAGTGTAGAAGTTATATGCATTTAAATATTGGACTTATCAGAAGGCTTAAAAATATTTCGGCAACGCTGTCATGTATGGCCACCTGGAAATTAAACTGAAATAGTATTATCTACATGCGTGCCAATTTTATAATAGCTCCCATGTATACCTTCCAAGATATCCAACATGGAGCTCAAATTTCTAGTGCGTTTTTTTAGCAGTTGGTAGCACTGGCATCTTTTTCAAATATGGGCCTGAGATATTCCGGTATACAACTTTACTCATACTAAATTTGGTTTCGATTGCTGCAGCCGTTTAGGAGTTGATAGAGGGGACACACACACACACACCGCCAGACAGACAGAAGGACAGACACATTTTCCCGGATCGATCTCATGTCTACTTTTTCCTCATTTTTGAAAAGTGTGAAAAGTAGGCTAAAAATGAATGTGATCTCGTCAATGGCGTTGTCTTGGCAACCTCTGATAGATCATCCCTTATCAATTTAAAAGCGTTGTTATGGTAACCTCTGATGGCACTTGGCATTTTTAAAAATTCCGAAATCATTTTTCTCATCCCTTGGCGTAATGGTGGGTCATATCAAAAATTCTTTCAGACAAAAGTTTTAGGTAATTATTAGGGGAATATTCTCCATTTTGTACGGTTTTGATATTGTGCCTATTGAGAGAGATATGATTATTGTTTCCCGAAAAACCCACTTTTTTTCCACCCCTTTGGTCAATGGTTGGTGCTATCAAAAATCTTATTTGACATAAATTTTTGGCACTTATCCGACACATATTATGAACTTTGAATGGGTTCGATATTTCACGTATTAAGAGAGTTATAGCGAAATTTCCCTTTTTCGAAAAAAGCCCCCCATTTTCACCCCCTTCGACCTATTTTGCCCATTAACAAACTCGACCGAGATTTTATAGGGATACATATTATGTAAAAAATTCAAAGTGATTGGTACAAAATTACGGCAGTTATCGTGTCCACAAGAAACTGATATATATATATATATATATAGATATATATAGATAGATAGATAGATAGATACATATATACATAAATTATATATAAACTTTTGAACTGACGGTGGTTTTGGGGTCTGGGGGATGTGAAACGCGAAGATATGTCGAAATTTTCCGGAAGTCGAAACATGGTACCCATTGCAATAGTTAGCTTTCTAATGAAATCTACCTAAAACCTGTAGTATTTGTGAAGTTGAATTGTATTTTTCTCTACTAGCTTTTCTGCCGCAAGTACATTCATGGTAGGGGAGCATATATATGCTGGACATTGAGGTCGCCGGACAACCAACAATATTGGGGTGCACACACCACAAGAATTCCAACCCTCCACATTAAAATGAATTGTAGCCAAAAGTGCTCCAAATGAAACACGGTGGTAATTGCCCACTAAAATGCATTGCAATTCCCAAATATTCTCCTCCAATTCACCCTCCATGAGAACTGTTTTTATAATATAACACGCCAATAAATTACGTACAGTGTTATCTCTCTTGTTTTAGTGCAGATTTTAGGGTTCCTAAGAGAGGAAACAGGCAGCTGTAAAGTCAGTTTACACATTACATCACTGGTTAGTATTGGTGGACTGCTCGGTACTGCTGCTGCTTGCGGTTATTATTTGTTTTCAAGGACTTATTTTTTGGATTGTTGAAGCATCCACTGGTTTTATTTAAATGCAATTGTTTCTGTTCTTTGCTTCCTTATTTGCCTGCCCTTTGTTTTCTTCAGTGTTCGTTTTATGTTTATTTCCTTACTTGCCTACTTTGATTTTATGTTGATATGTGTGTGTTCACAGTATCACATGCTGGCAAACCTGCTCACTGTGTGTTTGCTTACTTAGGCACTGTGAACACTGAAGAAACTGGTTTCATGAAACTCGTTTCGTTGTTCAGTGCAGAAATAGGACGAAGACGATGTGTTTATTTTATGCTGGTGGATAAGAAAGATAAAAAAAAGAGAAGGAAGTATGGGGTTCACCCAGTGGCGTAGCCGGTGGAGTTTAGTGGTGGTCTTACCCCCCCCCCCCCCCTCCCACACACACATTTTGGAAATTTCACAAAAATATAAAAATAAAACAAAAACTGATAATAAACAATAAGCAGAATAAACATTTTAGCATATTTTCATTTATGAATAAATAGGCTTTTGAGATAACCATTTGTCCGTGTGTGTATTGTGTGTGTGTGTGTCTCCGTGTGGGTGTGTCCCCTAATAAAATCTAAACGGCTGCAGCGATTTCAATGAAACTCGGTAAGGCCGACCCTGACCGTGGATTTTGTTGATTCTTTTAGGGGCTTTGCGACATTGTGGTCACTTAGCCCTGTGTACTTGGTTGTGTGTAGATTTTTTCTGATTACCTGTGTCACCGTGATGTCTGTACTGGTGTGAGTATTTGTAGTTGAGGTAGGATTTGGGCAGGAAGCGGCCGTGGCCTTGATTTAGGTACCATCCCGGCATTTACCTGAAGTAGAAATGGAAAACAACAAAAAACCACTTCAAGGATGACTGACGTGGGAATGGAAGTCACTTCTCCTTAGTTTTGCCTCACAGGGCTGAGTGTACCCCACACCAGAATTAAAATATCTTGGCAAAGCTGAGAATCGAACATGGAACTCCGGGGTGACAGCCAAGAATGCTAGCCGCTACACTACGAGCTAGTCCTTCTATGCTTTGATTCGGCAACACACTAACCTTTTTAGGTGTCAAGTATGTGTTGATGTTTGGTGACGAATTTTCTGTACAAGTTCAAGAATGGACATTACTCTGCGTCAGAAACTAAGAAAAAGAAATAATTTAGAGGTCAGGTTGGCCTGGGTTGGCTGTAAAATGAGGAAGAAATTCATTTCTACTCGGGAGAAGCCGTTGAAAAAAATATTTCAAAGCTATCTTTCTTTTTAATTTACTTTTCTTTTTATGTGGAGCCTCAGTGTACGGTTAGTGACCTAAAATTTGCCACTCTTGCATTTTACTAGGTGCATATCTAGTGTCAACGACAAAATGCGTCTTACAATGTTATCTAATGAAATGAAAATCCACAGCCTGATTCCAGTCTCCGACCGGGTCAGGAATGGAATGAATGAAGCCCCCATCTGGCGGCGAGGATATGAACTGTGCCAGCTGCCGAGGCCTGACGCACTCCTCTGGGGCAATGATTAAATGAATGACAGATGAAATGAAATGAGAGTGGAGAGTGTTGCTGGAATGCAATTTTGACAGGGAAAACCGGAGTACCCGGAGAAAAACCTGTCTGCCTCCGTTTTGTCCAGCACAGATCTCACATGGAGTGACCGGGATTTGAACCACGGACTCAGCGGTGAGAGGCCGGAGAGCTGCCGCCTAAGCCACGGAGGCTTGCTTACAATGTCATCTAATATCACTTTAAAACATCTGACCTCTCCTGAATTATAAATAACACAAGCATTATCGAACACTATTCTGTATAAACCAGCGATTGTCAAATAATTTTGCAAACGTGACTTAATGACTTTCAGGTCCGTGGTCAGTTTAGTGTGCCATAAAGCCACCCAGAGAGAATATTTCACATGCTATTTTATTAAAAAAAACTATCTAATCCCTGTACAAATGTAATTAACAATATCACTGTAACACACGGGAATCTTGCAGTGCGGCCAACATTTAAGTACGGAATACGGCGCTGAAAGGCAGCAAGTAGTTGACTTAATGCATGCCACCTTTGATAGCACGACATGTAGCAGTGGTTTCTGGTTTAAACCCACAAAACAAATTGCTTTGTGATGGATTTTGCCTTGCCAGCGAGCATCAGTGCTTTTTCTCCTGATGATAATGTTTTGTGTGTAGAAGGCTGACTTAATTCTTTCTTCTTCCGTTCCAAGCCGTTGGAACAATACTTCAGAATACTAATTCAAAAAAAAAAAAAAAAAAGTCCTCTCGGCACGCCGGAAGGCGGAGGTAGATTTCACCAGACAAACTTGGGGATAGGCGAAAATAGGCAGAATATGCAGGTTTTCGTAGAAGAATCAGACTTCATTTATTGCGAGAAGATATTTTATAATTGGAGCTTAATAAACTTTGTTTTTCGTCATTTTATGCTTATTTTAAACATTTTATTGTCTTATGGGAACGGTAACCTTCTTGTCATTTGGGGTCCATTTTTAGCCTACTTTCGATTTTTGCAAAAAATGAAAGTAGACTTATGAGATCAACACAGGGCGAAAAAAGTGTGTCTGTCTGTGTGTGTGTGAGTCTGTGTGTGTGTGTGTCTGTCTGTGTGTGTGTATGTGTGTGTTTGAGTATGTGTGTGTGTGTGTATGTGTGTGTGTGTGTGTGTGAGTTTGTGTGTGTGTGTGTCTGTGTGTGTGTGAGTGTGTGTACTCTGAATGTCTGCACCCCCCCCCCCTATCAATTCGAACACGGTGAATGCGAATTGAACGAAATTTGGTGCAAAGGTAGCACTAGCAAAGGACACCTCAGTGTCGTGTTTTATATCGCCGCCATCTTGACGGAAACGTAATGGCGGCCACACAAATGTTCAAAGCTTAAATCAAATTACGACTAACCTAATCATCCGATCTCTACCAAATTTTGCAACAACATAACTTTATAGAGGAAGCATCCTTTGACCTAATGACTAGGTCATTAGCCTAATAGTTAGCGGATGGCGGCCATATTTGTGTGAAAATCAATTCCCCCTATTCATTCAAACACGGTGGAACCGAAGGGAACGAAATTTGGTACAGAGGTAGCACTAGCAAAGGGTATCTCAGTGTCATGTTTTATATCGCCGCCATATTGACAGAAACGTAATGGCGGCCACACAAATGTTCAAAGCTTATGTTAAATTACGACTAACATAACCATCCGATCTCCACCAAACTTTGCAACAACATCCCTTTATGGAGGGAGCATCATTTGACCAATCTAATAGGTTATTAGCCTAATAGTTTGGGGATGGCTGCCATCTTTATGTCAAAATTGATTCCCCCTATTAATTCGAACACGGAGGAACCGAATGAACGAAATTTGGTACAGAGGTAGCACTAGCAAAGGGCACCTCAGTGTCATGTTTTATATCGCCGCCATCTTGACAGAAACGTAATGGCGGCCACACAAATGTTCAAAGCTTATGTTAAATTACGACTAACATAACCATCCGATTCCACCAAACTTTGCAACAACATCCCTTTATGGAGGGAGCATCATTTGACCAATCTAATAGGTTATTAGCCTAATAGTTTGCGGATGGCTGCCATCTTTATGTCAAAATTGATTCCCCCTATTAATTCGAACACGGAGGAACCGAATGAACGAAATTTGGTACAGAGGTAGCACTAGCAAAGGGCACCTCAGTGTCATGTATTAAATCGCCGCAATCTTGACGGAAACGTAATGGCGGCCACACAAATGTTCAAAGCTTAAATCAAATTACGACTAACCTAATCATCCGATCTCTAACAAATGTTGCAACAACATACCTTTATGGAGGGTGCATCCTTTGACCAAATTAATAGGCCATCAGCGTCATAGTTTGCGGATGGCGGCCATCTTTGTGTGAAAATCGATTCCCCCTATTAATTCGAACACGGTGCAACCGAATGGAACGAAATTTGGTACAGAGGTAGTAATAACAAAAGGCACCTCAGTGACATGTTTTATATCGCCGCCATCTTGACGGAAACGTAATGGCGGCCACACAAATGTTCAAAGCTTAAATCAAATTACGACTAACCTAATCATCCCATCTCTACCAAATTTTGCAACAACATACCTTTATGGGGGGAGCATCCTTTGACCAAATTAATAGGCCATCAGCGTAATAGTTTGCGGATGGCGGCCATCTTTGTGTGAAAATGGATTCCCCCTATTAATTCGAACACGGTGCAACCGAATGGAACGAAATTTGGTACAGAGGTAGTACTAACAAAAGGCACCTCAGTGTCATGTTTTATATCGCCGCCGTCTTGACGGAAACGTAATGGCGGCCACACGAATGTTCAAAGCTTAAATCAAATTACGACTAACATAACCATCAGATCTCTACCAAACTTTGCAACAACATACCTTTATGGAGGGAGCATCCTTTGACCAAATTAATAGGCCATCAGCGTAATAGTTTGCGGATGGCGGCCATCTTTGTGTGAAAATCGATTCCCCCTATTAATTCGAACACGGAGGAACCGAATGAACGAAATTTGGTACAAAGGTAGCACTAGAAAAGGGCACCGCAGTGTAATGTTTTATATCGCCGCCATCTTGACTGAAACGTAATGGCGGCCACACAAATGTTTAAAGCTTAAATCAAATTACGACTAACATAACCATCAGATCTCTACCAAACTTTGCAACAACATACCTTTATGGAGCGAGCATCCTTTGACCAATCTAATAGGCCATTAGCCTAATAGTTTGCGGATGGCGGCCATCTTTATGTCAAAATTGATTCCCCCTATTAATTCGAACACGGTGGAACCGAATGAACGAAATTTGGTACAGAGGTAGCACTAGCAAAGGGCACCTCAGTGTCATGTTTTATATCGCCGCCATCTTGACAGAAACGTAATGGCGGCCACACAAATGTTCAAAGCTTAAGTTAAATTACGACTAACATAACCATCCGATCTCTACCAAACTTTGCAACAACATTCCATTATAGAGGGAGCATCCTTTGACCAATCTAATAGGTTATTAGCCTGATAGTTTGCGGGTGGCGGCCATCTTTATGTCAAATTTGATTCCCCCTATTAATTCGAACACGGTGGATCCGAATGAACGAAATTTGGTACAGAGGTAGCACTAGAAAAGGGCACCTCAGTGTCATGTTTTATATCGCCGCCATCTTGACTGAAACGTAATGGCGGCCACACAAATGATTAAAGCTTAAATCAAATTACGACTAACATAACCATCCGATCTCTACCAAACTTTGCAACAACATACCTTTACGGAGGGAGCATCCTTTGACCAATCTAATAGGCCATTAGCCTAATAGTTTGCGGATGGCGGCCATCTTTATGTCAAAATTGATTCCCCCTATTAATTCGAACACGGTGGAACCGAATGAACGAAATTTGGTACAGAGGTAGCACTAGCAAAGGGCACCTCAGTGTCATGTTTTAAATCGCCGCCATCTTGACGGAAACGTAATGGCGGCCACACAAATGTACAAAGCTTAAATCAAATTTCGACTAACCTAATCATCCGAACTCTACCAAATTTTGCAACAACATACCTTTATGGGGGGAGCATCCTTTGACCAAATTAATAGGCCATCAGCGTAATAGTTTGCGGATGACGGCCATCTTTGAGTGAAAATCGAGTCCCCCTATTAATTCGAACACGGTGCAACCGAATGGAACGAAATTTGGTACAGAGGTAGTACTAACAAAAGGCACCTCAGTGTCATGTTTTATATCGCCGCCGTCTTGACGGAAACGTAATGGCGGCCACACAAATGTTCAAAGCGTAAATAAATTACGACTAACCTAATCATCCGATCTCTACCAAATTTTGCAACAACATACCTTTATGGGGGGAGCATCCTTTGACCAAATTAATAGGCCATCAGCGTAATAGTTTGCGGATGGCGGCCATCTTTGTGTGAAAATCGATTTCCCCTATTAATTCGAACACGGTGCAACCGAATGGAACGAAATTTGGTACAGAGGTAGCACTAGTAAAGGGCATCTCAGTGTCATGTTTTATATCGCCGCCATATTGACAGAAACGTAATGGCGGCCACACAAATGTTCAAAGCTTAAGTTAAATTACGACTAACATAACCATCCGATCTCCACCAAACTTTGCAACAACATCCCTTTATGGAGGGAGCATCCTTTGACCAATCTAATAGGTTATTAGCCTAATAGTTTGCGGATGGCGGCCATCTTTATGTCAAAATTGATTCCTCCTATTAATTCGAACACGGTGGAACCGAATGAACGAAATTTGGTACAGAGGTAGCACTAGCAACGGGCACCTCACTGTCATGTTTTATATCGCCGCCATCTTGACAGAAACGTAATGGCGGCCACACAAATGTTCAAAGCTTAAGTTAAATTACGACTAACATAACCATCCGATCTCTACCAAACTTTGCAACAACATTCCTTTATAGAGGGAGCATCCTTTGACCAATCTAATAGGTTATTAGCCTGATAGTTTGCGGGTGGCGGCCATCTTTATGTCAAAATTGATTCCCCCTATTAATTCGAACACGGTGGATCCGAATGGAACGGAATTTGGTACAGAGGTAGCACTAGAAAAGGGCACCTCAGTGTCATGTTTTATATCGCCGCCATCTTGACTGAAACGTAATGGCGGCCACACAAATGTTTAAAGCTTAAATCAAATTACGACTAACATAACCATCTGATCTCTACCAAACTTTGCAACAACATACCTTTATGGAGGGAGCATCCTTTGACCAATCTAATAGGCCATTAGCCTAATAGTTTGCGGATGGCGGCCATCTTTATGTCAAAATTGATTCCCCCTATTAATTCGAACACGGTGGAACCGAATGAACGAAATTTGGTACAGAGGTAGCACTAGCAAAGGGCACCTCAGTGTCATGTTTTATATCGCCGCCGTCTTGACGGAAACGTAATGGCAGCCACACAAATTTTCAAAGCTTAAATCAAATTACGATTAGCCTAATCATCCGATCTCTAGCAAATTTAGCAACAGCATACCTTTATGGAGGGAGCATCCTTTGACCAAACTAATAGGTCATCAGCCTAATATTTTGCAGATGGCGGCCATCTTTGTGTGAAAATCGATTCCCCTTATCAATTCGAACACGGTGAAACCGAATGGAACGAAATTTGGTACAGAGGTAGCACTAGCAAAGGGCACCTCAGTGTCACGTTTTATATCACCGCTATCTTGACGGAAACGTAATCGCGACCACTCAAATGTTAGAAGCTAAAATTTAATTACGACCAACCTAATAATCTATCTATCTTTATGTGGGAAACATATTCAGTCCAAACTGCAAGAACATCAGCCAAATAGTTTGCAGATGGTGGCCAAGTATCTGTGCAAATCGATTCCCCCTATCAATTCAAAGACGGTGAAACCGAATTGAACGAAATTTGGTACAGAGGTAGCACTAGCAAAGGGCACCTCATATTCATGTTTAATATCCCTATAGCACGTTGTATTTCAACAAGCTACTACAACAAACATTCAATCATACTCCTTGAAAAGGACAAAGAGTTATAACAATACCCCTGCATTTAGGAGAATGTAGGCTATATGTTCATTACTGAACATCTTGTTATACTTGTGGACACTCTGTCCTTATGCAAGGTTTCGACACTGATGTGTGACTATGTAACGGTCTGTTACTCTTCACGCAAAATTATATCTCCCGCAGAGTTTTGGTTGGTTGCTCAGTTTAGGGGCTGCGACAACGCGGTCATGTAACCCCGTGTACTTAGGGATGGCTGTATTAGTCTGTAATTCAGGTAAGGACTGCAGACGGTCAATTTCAAGCAGTAGTTCCTAATGTTGGTACCAGGTACTACCGTCAACGACTCCTAGTTGTGAACTTGGCTACTAGATGCCACCGCAACCAGCAACTCGCAACGAACGTTGGAACTTCCCCTCCAAAGGAAAGCATACTGAGGGATTTTTAGCGCTCTTAGAAAATCCGACGACATCGGCCGACTTTGAACTCGCGACCTTGGGCATAGACATTCACCATGCTACCAGTTACGTCACCGAAGCCGCTTCACACTTAGTCAGATGAAAATCTGAATCTGATATCGTGCAAGTGCGTTATCTTGGCAACGTCTGATGGCTCATCCCTCATCAATTTAGTAGTGTTGCCATGGCAACCACTGATAGCTCTTGGCATTTTCTTATAATTCCGAAATCATTTTTCTCATCCCTTGGCATAATGGTGGGTCATATCAAAAATTCTTTCAGACAAAAGTTTTAGGTAATTATTAGGGGAATATTGTCCATTTTGTACGGTTTTGATATTGTGCCTATTAAGAGAGATATGATTAATGTTTCCCGAAAAACCCACTTTTCCCACCCCTTTGGTCAATGGTTGGTGCTATAAAAAAAACTCTTCAAACATAAATTTTTGGGCTTTATCCGACACATAGTATGAACGTTGAACGGATTCGATATGTAACATATTAAGAGAGTTATAGCAATATTTCACTTTTTCGAAAAAGTCCTCCATTTTCACCCCCTACGATCGATTTAGCCCAGTAACGAACTCGACCGAAATTTTATAGGTATACGTATTCGGTAAGAATTCAAAGTGATTGGTGCAAAATTACGGCAGTTATCGTGTCCACAAGAAACTGATATATACAGGGTGTATTTGATATGATGGAAGTCCGTTACACTAGTGATAGAAGAGACTATTGTAAGCTTCCTAGGTAAAAAATTTGTCACCTATCTTTATATTGAAAATTTATCATTAAAAAGTCAATGTTTTTAGGAATTTCCGAAATTCTTCAAACAGAAGGTGAGGCAGCAGACTGGGGTAAATGGGGAGGGGCTATGTGGGGCGATGCGCGCAGGAGAAGTTATTACGTAATCGGAGCGTTGACCTTACTGGTTGAGGGGAGGTATCAGCTGTTACGAGGGGCGAGCGATACCCGTCTCGTAAGAAAGTTTGTATTGCTGTTGTTGTTGTTGTTGTTGTTGCTGTTGTTGTTGTTGAAATTGCACGCAATGTCTTGGGACGTTGTGACCGGTAGTATTGTGTAGCCTACTTTGTAAGTGTCATTGCCGTCCGACACTTTAATGGAATACAGTGTGACAAAATTCCGACATCCCGTATTCTGTTCAGAACTAGGCATTTAAGACGGAAGTAAAATACTTGATGTTTTGTTTGAGAGGCTTGGCAATTTTGGTCATTTAGCCCCATGTAGCTGGGTGTGGGTAGAATTTGTGTGATAACCTGTGTTTTTGTGGTTTCTGTAGTAATGTGGGTATTTGTAATTCAGGTGAGGATTCGGAAGAAGGCGCCGGCCCTGTGGTGTTGGGGCAGTGCAACTGACTCTCACCCGGAGGCCCTGGGTTTGATTCCCGGCTCCATCAGGGGTATTAGAAACTGACGTGAGGGCTGGAACGCGGTGCACTAAGCCTCGTGAGGGCAATTGAGTCGCTGTCTGACAGTGAGGCAGTGCCCCAGTCATGAAAATCAAGATTAATGGCCGAGGGGACCCGATGGACTGACCACGCGTCACCCTAATATCTGCAGGCCAAATGGCTGGGCAGCGGTCGCTTGGTAGGCCTAGGCCGTTCATTGGCTGCACTGCCAGCGGTTATGGTTATTGAGAAGAAGGCGGCCGTGGCCTTAAGTTAGGAACAATCCCGACATTTGCCTGGGGTAGAAGTGGAAACCCATGGAAAACTACTTCCAAGATTTAATACTAGTACGGTACCACATGTACATATTGTGAATTGTCTCATCCCATCTCCAGCCCTGGGGTGGCCATAAACTGGAGAAGGGGGGGTGTTGATTTATTGGTCAACAACAATGTACATACATATGAAAATACACGAAAATGAAAATAAAATACAAATACATTGTTATAATACAGTGTTATAATAATAATAATAATAGTAATAATAATAATAATAGGATAATAATAATAATAATAGTCTGATAATAATAATAATAAGAGTCAGCATGTGTAGTTCTGGTGGTAGAGTGCTAACCTTCCCGAGGGTGCGATCTACGTTCAGTCATGTAGTAAATGAATGGGATCTAATACGATCATGTCCATGGATTTCATGGCACATACAAGAGATCCTACGTACATTAAAGTCTGGCAACTCGATATACCAAAAAGAAACATAAAAGAAGTTAGTGTGTCTAAAAGCCTATTATTACTATTATTAGTATTATTAATATTTTTATTACAGTTGTTGCACTATCTTCACACAAAGATAGACCAACAGTTCCTTAAATTAATTTACCAAATCTTTAGGATTTATATTTTCTATGCATAGTCCATGAAGCTGGCAAAATCCTAGACAGATCCACCAGCACTAGTCATGTAGCCACTCCCCATGAAGGTGTGTGGAACAGCTGTTCATAGGCTCGGTTTGTGTATTTCAATGTCATTGGCAGACAAGACGAGGAGGTCACTCAACTTCAGACTCTTATCAACATTCCTCAGCGAGGGAGGGGAGGGGACGGGGAGAAGTCTGCTGTGCTGCTGAGGGGAACGGAGTGAAAGCCCGTTTCCAAGACATTGACCGACGATTTTTGTGATTTAATTCCACCTACACTAATTAAGATCCGACTTAAGTTCATGAAGATATTTGCTTAGAATACCATCTTCTATCACCAGTGTAAAGGACTTCCATCATATCAAATACACCCTGTATATACATACATAAATTATATATAAACTGTTGAACTGACGGTGGTTTTGGGGTCTGGGGGATGTGAAACGCGAAGATATGTCGAAATTTTCCGGAAGTCGAAACATGGTACCCATTGCAATAGTTAGCTTTCTAATGAAATCTACCTCTGGTTGGTTCCTCAGTTTAGGGGCTGCAACAACGCGGTCATCTAACCCCGTGTACTTTGGGTGAGTGTAGAATCTGTCTGATAAACGGTGTGAATTTTAATGGCTGTATTTTTCTTAATTCAGGTAAGGACTGCAGACGGTCAATTTCAAGTAGTAGTTCCTAATGTTGCTACCAGGTACTACCGTCAACGACACCGAGCTGTGAACTTGGCTACTAGATGCCACTCCAACCAGCAACTCGCAACGAACGTTGGAACTTCCCCTCCAAAGGAAAGCATACTGAGGGATTTTAGCGCTCTTAGAAAATCCGACGACTTAGGCCGGCTTTGAAACCGCGACCTTGGGCATAGACATTCAGCATGCTACCAGTTACGTCACCGAAGCCGCTTCCCACTTAGTCAGATGGAAATACTGAATCTGATCTCGTGCAAGTGCGTTGTCATGGCAACAATGAAGGCTCATCCCTCATCAATATAGTAGTGTTGCCATGGCAACCTCTGATAGCTCTTGGCATTTTCTTATAATTCCGAAATCATTTTTCTCATCCCTTGTCGTAATGGTGGGTCATATCAAAAATTCTTTCAGACAAAAGTTTTAGGTAATTATTAGGGGAATATTGTCCATTTTGTACGGTTTTGATATTGTGCCTATTAAGAGAGATATTATTAATGTTTTCCGAAAAACCCACTTTTTCCCACCCCTTTGGTCAATGGTTGGTGCTATAAAAAATCTCTTCAAACATAAATTTTTGGGCTTTATCCGACACATAGTATGAACGTTGAACGGATTCGATATGCCACATATTAAGAGAGTTATAGCAATATTTCACTTTTTCGAAATAAAAGCCCCCCATTTTCACCCCCTTCGACCGATTTAGCCCAGTAACGAACTCGACCGAGATTTTATAGGTATACATATTCGGTAAAAAATTCAAAGTGATTGGTGCAAAATTACGGCAGTTATCGTGTCCACAAGAAACTGATATACATATATATATACAGTGTGGTCCACCCGCCCCTTATTATTTAGTTTTATGAAACCCAACTAACATCGCATTTCTCCCGATGGTCGATATTGCTCTGCGCTCTGACTGTGTGACAGCAATGTAATTGGGTCATGGGTCTAGCAAGGAAAAAACGACCTTAAAGTTTTCCCCGCCAAATACTATGGCCCATTCTACTAACATATGAATTACTGCTCCTTTAAATAATACACATACACGTAATACGATCGCATTAATAGCTTAAGCCACGTGATCTGTAATAGTAGAAAGTTAAATCAACACCATAAACCGTGATTGAAGACTTTGAGATGGACTTAAACGTTTGAGGTGGTACGGTTACAGTAACTACACCACGTTTAGCGTGCAGTATCTACCATGTGTTGGTGGCTGAGAGTGTTAAAGCCTGACAGTACGTGGTGGGCGCGAACGGGTCGAGTGCTGCTTCGAATCCAGTATTAGGCATACTTTTTTGAACGAAATCCCACGTTCCATTTTAGTCGGGATGTAACTACATTGCCACATTTATTGCCTTACGACGTATTTTTGTGAAGATTACGTTGAATTTTGATGATTTATAAAGAGAATACGATCGAATTGGTACGTTATGCCACGTGACCTGTAACGGCAGAAAATTAAAAAACTGGTATGCATATTAACATAACATATCGAAGTATTGCTCCGGAGGTCTGGGTTCGATTCCCAGCTTTGCCAAGAAATGTAATACTTGTCTGAGGGCTGAAATTGGGTACACGTAGCCTCGTGAAGCAAATATGAGAAGGAGTGGGCTCGATTCCCACCTCAGCCACCCTGAAAATGGTTTTCCATGGTTTCCCACTTCTACTCCGGCCAAATTCCAGGTCGGATTGTATCTTAAGGCCACGGCCGCCTCCTTCCCAATCCTTAATTGCAAATACACACATCATTACAAGCCCGCAATAACTCAGGTCATCAGACAAATTCCACACACACACCCAAGTAAACGGGGCTAAATGACCGCGATGTTCTAGCCCCTCAAATGAAACAAAACAGCAACATATCGAAGGATATTCTGATCGCCAGTGCTTGCATCGACGTATACGTATTCCTTAGAAATTCCCATGGTATTATTAGGATACTTTCGATTTTTGCAAAAAAGATCTACACAGGGCCAAAAATTTTGTGTCTGTCTGTGTGTGTGTGACTGTGTGTCTGTGTGTGTACTCTGAATGTCTGCCCCCCCCCCCCCTCCTATCAATTCGAAAACGGTGAAACTGAATTGAACGAAATTTGGTACAGACATAGAACTAGCAAAGAGCACCTCAGTGTCATGTTTTATATCGCCGCCATCTTGACGGAAACGTAATGGCGGCCACCCAAATGTTCAAAGCTTTAATCAAATTACGAATTACCTAATAATACGATTTCTACAAAATTTTGCAACAACATATATTTATATGGCGGCGATATAAAACATGACACTGAGGTGGCCTCTGCTAGTGCTACCTCAACTGTTGGGCTGATGATCTTGTAGTTTGGACAAAATATGCCTCCCACATAAAGGTATGTTGTTGCAAAATTTGGTAGAGATCAGATCATTAGGTTGGTCATAATTTATTTAAGCTTTTAGAATTTGGGAGGCCGCCATTACGTTTTCGTAAAGATGGTGGCCATGAAAAACATGACACTGAGGTGACCTTTGCTTGTGCTACCTCTGTACCAAATATCGTTCAATTCGGTTTCACCGTGTTTGAATTGATATGGGGAATCGATTTGCACACATACATGGCCGCTATCTGCAAACTATTGGGCTGATGACCTTGTAGTTCAGTCAAAAGATGCTTCCCACAAGAAGGTATGTCGTTGAAAAATTTGGTATAGATCAAATGATTAGGTTGGTCGTAATTTGATTTAAGCTTTTAACATTTGGGTGGCCGTCATGAATATGAGGTGCCCTTTGCTAGTGCTACCTCTGTAAAAAAAATTCATTCAATTCGGTTTCACCGTGTTTGAATTGATATGGGGAATGGATTTTTTTACAGAGGTAGCACTAGCAAAGGGCACCTCATATTCATGTATAATATCCGTATAGCTCGTTGTATTTCAAGAAGCTATTACAACCAACATTCAATTATACTCCTTGAAAAGGACAAAGAGTTATAACAATACCCATGCATTTAGGAGAAAGTAGGCTATACGTTCTTTACCGAACATCTGGTTTTGTTATTACATTTTAACAAAAAGTCTTAGCATATCTTTAGGCCCGTATCACACGACACTCGCTGACAGGGAAGCTGCTGTGATCGCTGGTACAAAATCCTGTATGATTCTGTTCTCTTTGTCAGTACACCTGCTTGTATGACCGAAGTGTATCAAACACTAGCATTTTGTACGGTAAGTTGTATGAAATAAAACCGAAGGGCTGTCGTTTGAGGGCATTATTTTCAGTTCTTTCGTCGTATTAACGCAAAGCGGTCGCAAAACTTGCTTTAAGTTAGTTAGAAAACATGTCAGGTACTGAATGAATGCATTCCAATCAATATTTAAGATCTAAATGTAATAATTGAATATTTTACCATACGCGGTAATAAGAAGCGCAACAAAAACCTCGAGAGTGAGTTGGAAATGTGTGCAAGTGTTATTACGCCTGATCACTCTTTCGAAGATCCTGGGTTCAAGACCATCCAACGGCAGATATTTTAAATTCTTTTTAACTATTTTATTATACCCTCCCTACCTCGTACAGCAAGATTTCAACTTGGTTTTTTTCACATTATCTAGGAAGACGATAGGGAAAGTTATTTTCTTGTCTCATTTAAATGGTTATTTTCCCTAAATACTGTTCAAAACCATGGATGGATACTATTCGTTATAATTATTATTTTTTAGTCGATTTTACCCTCCAGGTTAGGTTTTCCCACGGACTCAGTGAGGGATCCCATCATTACCGCCTCTACGGGCAGTGTCCTGGAGCTTGAACCATCTCGACTGGGGGATACAATTGGGGAGGTAGGATCAGCAACTCGCCCAGACAGCCTCACTTGCAAAGCGAACAGGGTCCTCTTGAGGGATGGGAAGGGAGGGGAAGATCGGGAGGGATAGGCAAGGAAGAGGGAAGGAGGCGGTCGTGGCCGTACGGTAGGTAACATCCCGGCATTTGCCCGAAAGCGAAGTGGGAAAGCACGGAAAACCGCTTTGAGGATGGCTGAGGTGGGAATCGAACCCCCTCTACTCATTTGGACCACCCTAGTCTGAGTAGACCCCGTCCCAGTCCTCATACCACTTTTCAAATTTCGTGGCAGAGCCGGGAATCGAACCCAGGACGTCCGGGGTGGCAGCTAATCACGCTGACTACTACGCAACGGAGGCGACTCTATTCGTGATAATTAGAATTTTAATAGTTCAATATTTATATGGCACGTTCTGTAATTACTGCCTTGCTGCGAGGCTCAGCGGTAACGTTCTCGCTTACTGTGCCCGAGGTTGCAGATTCGTATCCTGGCGCAGTCAGCTGGTATTTGAGGGTGTGCAAATGCGAGGGAGCCGTGTCAGTAGATTTACTGGCACGTTGAAGATCCCCTTCGGAGTAAAATTCTGGCACCCCGGCGTATCTAAAAGCCAGAGCAGTTAAAAAGGATGTTAAACCAATAATGTTATAATTATCTGTATTTACTGTATGTTTGGGTCAGATGATCTCGTAGTTCCGCCCCTTAAAACCTCACTAACTAACTATTACTGTAAGTGTATAGCAAGCGCTTTTCGCACAGACGCCGTTGAAAGAAATTATAGTTTCGGTCTGATGTATTTATTCGTGAGCCTACCCACATAACAAATCAATTTGTTATGTGGGTCGTCTGAGTGAGTCGGAGTTTTCCTTTAAACAAAGGTGGTCAAAATTTTGAACACTTTCTACCTTGAATATACAGGATACCTTGCTTTCGTTCTACAGATCATTATGTCGTCGTCCAATCTGGCTGCGTACCATCGGATAAGTACGGTCCTTTTGAGGACCAAATACAAAATCACTGGTTGGAACAGATAGATATGCGTCCATAATACATCCACAATAAACGACATTAAGTAAAAAATAAAATAAAAATGTACTAGTTCAAGGTTCGAACCTACTACAATGCGACTTCGTTGATGCTATTCAAGCGATTCTTGATTAAGACACCATAGCTACCGAGAACCATGGTGTATTGCTGGCACGTATTGAATCTATTCGTAGACATTTCCTGTCCAAACGTAAGAAGGTGTTATTCGGAGCTCTGATCGTTTCAATCATGCATTATATTTAAGGTCATTGAAAGAACACTGCCACTATTGATTTCTACTATATTCGCGAGGATGTACAATGGACATAAAGGAGCAGGCACTAATGTTTTTAGAATGACTGTGATATACGCGTTAGTTGGGTTGCCTTCCTCCAAAAAAAATAAGGGGCTGGTGGACCACACTGTATATATACATACATAAATTATATATAAACTTTTGAACTGACGGTGGTTTTGGGGTCTGGGGGATGTGAAACGCGAAGATATGTCGAAATTTTCCGGAAGTCGAAACATGGGACCCATTGCAATAGTTAGCTTTCTAATGAAATCTACCTAATACCATTTTTGACTGAATGATTTTCAGCTCCGACCGATTCAATTGTAGTTCGCGTACAACCGGGGGTACGCGCACGTTTTCCATGGGGTATGGGAACGATTCTTATTGAGAAATTGACAAAATGACAAAAGAACCAAACGTTGCGATCAGTTTTCGAGGTACGCAATATGAACTTTCATCTTTGATTGTCTGAGGAACGTAGTAATATCTGACGCAGCACTACAGTAGAACTGTATTTCTACTACACCACCACAAGTTTACCATCGGCTTTGCAACCTTGGGGACTTCTATCTTAACACGTGACTCTGTGAATCATTCTCAACAAGGGAAGTTGACGATTATTTCTGGTTTCAAGAAACCAACCATAATTCGTTTGTGACTGTTAATGTTGCGACATTCATTCTTGTTCGACTTAAATAACTTGCACAACAATGTAATACGTGTCTTTATTTCATTTCCTCGCTCGTAAATCGAAGCAGCATATGCAGCCTACCGGTATTTAATTTTGACGATAAGGGAGTGTATGTTAATACCTTTTTTTTATTATTTCAAACTTTTTTATTAAGTTTGATTGAAGCTGTAATGATTAAACTTTTTGATACTGATCTTACGATACTAAAACACATTATGTTAAACCACAATATTTGAATTCTTTAAATATAAATACTTCAGCACATTCTAATATTACTATTATTTGTTATGTCAGTAACTTTTAACTTTAATTTTGGAAAACAATTTAGAGGGGGTACAATAAAAAAATACTCATGACCTAGAAGTACAATTTTTAATAAGTTTGAGAACCCTTGGTCAATACTAAACGTGTCTGCTTACAATACTTATCTCCCCCTATTGGTGGTAAAGCAGACTGGCTGACTCTTGGCCATGGCCAGGGGAAACAGCCAATACCTCAAGCGATAAGAGAATCAGGCCAGTTTGCCGATATATTGATTTAACCTTTTAATAAGAATTTACTGCGCCAATACACTAGATGTTTGGCGTAGCGAACAGTTTATCCTCTGTCGAACAGGTGGCTCATTGGCTTGTATATAACCGTTATCCCTTAAGCTGAACTACAATGAGCATAACTTACGGTAAAGCGAGAGACAATTTGCCATCTTGGTAACCATTGTTCCAATGTTAATGTGGTTCGAAGTTAAATCCGATAATAGAGTAAACTAGCTCATTTGTATAGATTAAGACTTCCACGGCCCGAAATAGTATTAATATTATCCACACTTTTGGGATTATGCTGTGTGAAATTATAAAAAATTAATATGTCTATACGATACGTGAGGGACTTTGCCGCCATTTTCAATAGAATCAAGGCATTTTAATTCTTTATTATTTCATACGGCATGATCCCAAAAATATGGATAATTTTAATAGCACATTTGTTTCCATACTCTTCAATCTGTACATTGAACAAAGAATTAAAGGAATTAGAGAAAATTTTAAAATAAGAGTAAATATTCAGGGATAAATAATTGCAACTCTCAGATTTGCTGATGACATTGTTATTTTAGCCGATTCACCAAAAGATTGCACAAAATATGACATAGCTGAATACCTTCACAACCATCAGTAACGAAAAGGAAAACATGTATTTTATTTTAAATTGCTTTTCCTCCCAGCTCGGCTTCATCCGCGGACTCTGCGAGGGATCCTAGAAACGCATATCACCTCACCCCCAACTTCGCAGAAACGGGAATTATACGAGATGAAATGCGTCGTAATGCTTGCACTTTCTGCTAAATACTGTAAGCGTTGCCAATTTCGTGGTGTTAACAGACGTTGCCAATGTATTAGAATAAACATTAATTTTCCCAATTTATTATCTATTTGCAACCTTCATGAAATGTCCCCCATTTTTTTTAGATGTACCAGCCACGGTGAATAAGAGCGCTAATGCTCGTGCCTCGCTGGCATCGGGGGAGCGTGGGTTCGAATCACACCTCAACCATCCTGAAAATTGTATCCGTGGTTTCCTATTTTTACCACCAGAAAAATACTGGGATGGTTCCTTTTAACAGGTACACGCCGAAATCCTCCAAAGTCCCTTCCTTAATTAGGCGCAAGTTAGCGGCCTGTGACCATCCGCAGTTGGATCTGCTGTCAAAGTGTGTTCATCTCCCAGACACCGCCCCTGCGACGGTAGAGGAATGGTACCTTGCAGAGTCCGAGGGTAAAGCCGAGCTTGGAAGATATTATTATTATTATCATTATCATTATCAACTTTCAATAGGATTCGGACAAACCACGGAGTATGCAATGGAACTTTGTTCAAATGGGGAAAATTTTTGTCTCCTCAGTGTGATTGTGGTGCTCCTAATCAAACCATCCAACACAAGACAACTGACTGTCCTCTGAGGGCATATGGAGGGGACTGGATCGACTTCCTGTTGGCGACACCTGACGTGGTCCAATGGATAGACTCATTAGACCTGAGACTGTAATAATAGTGTAAACAGTAAAAATAATGTACAGTAGATTTTAAAGTGATTTTCTTTGTAACTGTCTCTGAAATCTTGTATTGCCAAACGATAAATAAAATATTGTTAGCATTATTATTATAGTTATTATTGTATTATTATTACTATCTAACTGGCTGCGTGGCTGAGCGGTAATGTTCTCGCCAGCTGTGGCCAAGGTTGCAGGATCGAATCATGGCGCAGTCAGGTGGCACTTAAGGGTGCACAAATGCGAGGGAGCCGTGTCAGTAAAGCCGCAGTATTCAAAGGCACGTAAAACCAATAACATTATTATTTTTATTATTATTATTATTATTATTATTATTATCATTATTAATACTATTAACATTTATTATTAACTGCAATGTAAATTCTGACATCGAAGTGAGAGATTTCTAAAGCACCCATTCCAACATCATAGTGTTTACGAGAACTATCAAAAATATACAATATCAGTCAAAAACCTCAAGTAAACTGTTCAACCTGGGCTTTCAGTGCTAAACTAAGGAATTTGAGGGAAAAGGGAAAGTACCAAAACTTTCTTACTCGGATTGAATACGTTTTCGAGATTAAACGTGTAGGCTTGATAGCGAAGAAAAATTTGCAGTTTTAATCGACCATACTCCAAACCAACGCAACAAGTTTTGGAGTGGAAGTTGAGGAGGGGAAAGACACATATTTCAGGAATTTTCCCCTCTTTGGATTTTTAGTCGACCTCCCGTGGAGAGACCTTATTAGCGCAACTCGGACACTGCGGGACATCGCTAGGGATGTACGCGCTGACGCTGTACGACGCCTTCCACAATCATTGTGGTAGAAGGGGAGAGTATTTGACGCAAGGTAACTGGTGTTTTCACTTCTAATAAAGCCTGGTATAAACTATAGGTGTTTTGCCAATATTCAACCTAATTATATTTACTGTACATAATGAAATGTCTAAATATTTAAAAGAATTCCACATGGCAGGGCCGTGCGCGTGTTGAATCGCTCAGCTTTAGTACGTCCCGAGATCAGAGGTTCAAATCCAGGCACTGACAGTGACTATCCTGAATGGGGTTTTCACCTGGGATTTTAAACACTCCTTCCAGCAAATAGTACATAGGTTTATGATCACCCGGGGCACCTACACCATTCCCGGCCCTCGCCCTAATAATTACAGTTACATAGCAACACAGGTTATCAAACAAACTAAACAAACACCCAAGTATTAGGGGATGATGATCAGTATAGCCCAAGACTTTAAAATGTATTAAAAAGAGCAAAAAATGAAATATACTGCAACGCATAGAGATAATAATTATGCATTAATAAATTACCTAATGGAATTTTCGTATAGGAGAGGTGCGCTAAATAAATAAATAAATAAATAAATAAATAAATAAACACAATTGGTTTCACAATGAGTATATGATACGAATAAAATAATTTACCTATTTAACTTAATTTATTTGAAAATAATTGTATAATTTGGAGTTTATTTTTGATAGTATTGTTCGATGTCTCAAGGGTAAATGTATTTCTGATGTTATCATTGTTGCCAATCTTTCAATATCAATAGAAACGAGATTTGAAAGTCTTTTCAGTCGGTTTACACGATTCACTATAAATTGTATTTATTTCACTCATATATTTTTTTAGGGTATAGAGAATGCCACTGAAAATCATTCCACATTTGTTGACAAATGCAACATTCAAAATGGATTCCAAGACGATCGAACATCAATTAGTTAATAAAACAAAATATATACCCGAGTCTCTTAAATATTAACTAGAAGACCCGTGCTGCTCCGCAGCATTCACTTCAACAATCCTACAGAACTTCTGTCCATATGACATTTGCATGTCTTCATGCTAGTGACCTGAACAGACATTTACGGTACCGTCGCTTTTGGGTAAATGATGAAGTATACTTATGAGATCAAATGTGTGGGTGTCTGCCTGTCCTCTGTGTGTGTGTCCCACTATTTACCCTGCGTAAGCTTAAAAGGCGCACGGACGTCAGGCCGAGGTGAACAGCTAACTCCAAACAAATAAGTTATACTCTTCTCTGAAGAATTAACTCGACACGACTCGGCAGTTTGATGCTGGCTGAAGCTAGGGTGATAGGTCGCTCGCAAGCTCGTAAACTCACTCTGAAGCTAGTAATTTAAATTTCCAATGAATGGAGATTGCTGGAAGAAATGAAAACGTAAAAACACTTACAGTGGTCGATGTGGGAGCTGTCACGGACTTTCTTGCAGAACTTTTCATGCTGAACAATTCTCAGAGAATATCGATTTTTTTAAAAGACACATGGACGTTAGGTTTTTCTTCAACTCAATTCACTGAAATCGTAAATGCTCGGCTTCTTTTGGTCATAAATAAATGTTTTTCTACCTAATCCTTCATCGAGAAATCCTTTACAGAATGTTGAAAACCACATCAAAATCCATCAAGTTACTCTCGAGATTACCCGTTACATCCAAGAATTGGGAACTTGGTTTTATACTAAGTAGCAGTAATCAAATTATTCACACTGATGTAAGTTCTCGATGATCCTGGGATTAGGTCTAAAACTTTGTCATTGATTTCTTTACAATGTTCATTTTTAGGTGCTAAAATCGCTATTTTGAAAAGCGTGAAATATTTTTCAGCGTGGGACTAATTCTGAATTTTCTCCATCGACGTGAGGGTATTCACCGTTATTTGTATGAAGAAGTTTGCAAAGTCACATTGATCTGTATCCGCTCGCATATTTTTGTTGAGTGTAAAAATTTTGAATAATGGCCACAAAGAAGAGAACCTTACTGACATTTGGACTGATGCTGCTTTAGATGCGTGAGGCACAACAGGCAATACCTGCCTAAAATCTCCACCTAATATAATAATTTTTCCTCCGAAAGGCACGTCGTTATTCATGATGTCCTTGAGCAACCGATTTACACTCATCAACGCGTGCTTATTAGCCATAGAGGCTTCATCCCAGATGATAAGTTTTGCTGAACGAATATAAAAAGCTTCCTTGTTTTTAACTTTTATTCCTGATACAGAACTTTCATGTAAATGTAGAGGTAAATTGAACTGGCTGTGTACAGTAGTAACATTGCTGCAATGCCAGTCCATGCAACAGAAACTACATTTAACCCCAAATTTGTGCAACTGTGAATCAAGCATTGGTAAAGAAATATTTTCTCGGTGCCCCCTGGACCGTCAATGAAATATGCATTACTCATCCTTTCATTGCTGTTTTGTACTAACCCCAAAATTTCTGTAATTATAGCCGTTTGGTTTCCATTTCCTTCCGACTTAATTGATCCTCATAAAGTTTTGGATAATTCATTGGTAAATTTGTCTGAGGGAAATTATCAATAATAGCTGGCAATTCGAGAGAAGTAATGGGAACACCATGGAGCATTAATGTATAGGAAATAGGTATAAGAGTGAACTGATATGCAATGTTAAGTTCGTGAAACTGCAGATAATTTTCTGATAATGAATTCTTGAAAATGCCCCATAACTATCTTACATTTGAAGAGTCTGAAAGATACATATGTAAGAAAACAGTTGTCGTAACTGAGAAGGCATCTGAAATTGTGACGCTTCTGCCAAACAACGCTGCCATTCAGAATCGTCAATCAGCAAACCTCGCTCCTTAGCTGTTTCTTTAAAAAGTAGAATAAACAACTGCTTTGTATGTTCGTAGATCCTGGAAGCTGGTAGCACCTATGACGTGAAGCAATAACAGGCGTAAACAATACCTTTCTGTTTCTGTAGGCGAAACATTATACATTCTGCCTATAGTTTTTGAAACTTTTTTACTTTTTTGCCACTGGCAGTTGCTCTTATTCCAGACGTAATGTACTGGTGTTTCAGGATATGTATACGGACTTCTGGGTTGCGAATCTTGATTTAACTTGAACCACGCTTGTAATTCCGTGTTGCGCAACTGTGCTTGAAGTAAAATATCAGGAGCGTTATCATTTTTAAAATAGATATTTTGCAAGTTTGGCAAGTGAACTGGTAATCGCACGATAGAATGTGACTGTTCATGCATGTGAAGTGAAAATATCCTGAATGCGGCTTCTGTTGGACCAACATATCTAGCATTTAGGAAAGAAGTAATTTCGTCGTAGATCACCGTTTCGCCTTCAGGACATATTTTAACAATGCAGCAGTCATGACCTTTATACACACACTTGTGGATTTTAATATATAAGATATTTGCACGTAAAGTAAAAGAAATGGATTGTAGGGAACAATGAATCGACTATCGACTTCAATGTCAATGCCTCGAATTGTTTTTATAATAATCCGTCCATTATTTCATCTCCTATACGAAGGATAACCATTGTCATTATCCTTGGTCTCTTCCTGAAACTGTTTAGGGAAATCTTTCTTACATACGCTATCTTTCATACAGACTGAAGCAGGATCCAAAGATCCGCGAGGACCATGTACCATATGACGCCTTACCATCTCGTATAGCGCTTCATCCTCGAGATCTGGTATTTCGGCTGACACCACACTGTCAATGTCAGAAATTTCTCGAAACTTACAATCTTCCGTTAATGTTAATAGTAAATGGATGTGCGGGAGACCTCGTTTTTGAAATTCCACTGTATATAGATATGCTTTTACCGAAAATTTCCTTAACATTAATCAATCGTAGCAATTCCTTTACTTCGCAATGGAAAACTCTCACTTCAATATCAGGCCTATTATTAGCCGGTTCCCAGAGATGAATGCTGTTAAGTATTTCTGGCCAGCCCGCATTATAGGTGAACGTAATGAATAAATCTGGCTATCCAAACGTCCTCACTATCGCCATCGTATCATGATAATTTTGCAATATTTTCCTTGGGCTACCTGTAAAAGAAGATGCCAAAACTACATTACGACCGACTCTGAGATTTTCATTTTCTGCTCGTACATGCAAGGCGTCTTCTAAACCGGCATATGTATCAACTCGTAACTTCGTTTGTTGATGACATAAATATTTTAACCGGTCACCTTCCATACGACAGTAGTAATCCACGAATAAATATCCATTTTGCAAACTTGAGCAGTGACAACTAACTCAACATGACCTCCATGAA
This sequence comes from Meconema thalassinum, assembly GCA_946902985.2. NCBI lineage: Eukaryota > Metazoa > Arthropoda > Insecta > Orthoptera > Tettigoniidae > Meconema > Meconema thalassinum. Next base: position 153,745,730 of record OX336390.1, on the reverse strand, counting down.
CACCATTCATAGACATATACATTTTGTAATCATCGCTCGTATTGATAGCAGTTTCGTACATATCGCTGTTGCCAACAATAAAGGAAGAATAATTATTCCACTTGTCTGTAACATGTTTTACAATTCGCTTTCTTACCTGGGTAAATAAACTCTGATTGTTGTACTCGCAATATGCTAATGACCTGAACAGACAATTACCGTCACCTTTAATCTTTATAACATTTGTAATTGAGTGTCGCCTCTCATTCATCATAATATGATTCATTGTATTGATTGAGCACACAACCTATCAGGACGAATGATGAAATGAAAAGAAGACAGTTTGTAGCTGGTGAGACCAAAGACTATATAACAGAAAGATCGGATACACAATACAAAATGGCGGTTCCAACATTCGACTGTAGCCGCATCTTCGTGAAATTAGTTTTCTTTCGTATACAGTATTTGTTGTCATTCAAACAGATTTTGACATGACAGTGTCGTTAGCAAAATGACTGCTGATTGTGCATGAGGATTTCAGTCTCAAAGTAATCCATTCTTTGAGAAGTTTTAATAAAATTATGTGCACAGAATCCCCTTCTACTTATTGTATGGATACATGCGACATTAGCGCCCGAGTGGAACAGGTAGAAGTTAACGATATCATGTATGGATACATGCGACATTAGCCCCCTAGTGGAGCAGGTAGAAGTTAACGATATCATGACGTAATTAGGGAACTCTCTGTTAATATCAAGTTAGATTTATTATTGGGGCGGCGTTGAATACCATGGTACAGTGTTAGTCGTTGTCGCCTAGCGACAATATGTCCGTCAAGTCATTCGATATTCCATTTTCATGAGACCCTGAAGGAAGTAATATTCGCAATTATTTTAATACTCGAATGATATAATCAAGTAAGGTGGGTATCAATCGACGGTGCTTGACGGGCATTACATTTTTAGACAACAAACGTCGTCGTAGCGCAAATACTTCCCGAGATATTTCAGTTTTAGTAAAGGGTGAAATTTTTTGAAAACTATTTTAATATATAAGATATTATTATTAGTAGTTTGTTATTAAACCTCAAAAAGTGCAAAATATGCAAGAAAATATGCCTTAGAAACTAGGTGATTATGACCTAAGAAACGGGAAAATATGATGTATGCATTTTAGAGTGTACCAAGTATTTGGATTAAAGACATTCATACCCATCTGGAGAAGAGGCGGGAAATGCCTATAACAGTCTCTGCACTGAGCTCTTAATACAAGTTCTAATAATGGGCCACAAATGCCTCCTGTGTTGAGGAGAACTGTTAGCCAGGAGCGCACATTATTGGAAATGACGTGTTGCGGTCAAGTTCCGAACACACCCTGAGGCGTCAATATTAATTATCGGTTTGACACAAGCACCTACATAATGTTGACTGGCGTGTGCTACAGCGCGTACACTAGACTTCATAGCGATATGACTGTATGCGTCAAACTCACTAATTGTGACAGAACTACAGAATTACAATGACTTGAAGGCAAGTGGTTAGATTTCCAACATGCATAGATAAAGAATGTTCGTACATAGTAAGGACCAAAATACGTCATCCACCCCTAAAACGACTCCTAATTAACCTAGAGAAGATGAGTGTCTAATACCTCAACAGATCTCAGAAAACTAGGGCCTCCTGGTAACATTTGTTACAGGCCCCGCGCTGGCTTAATCCAGCTCTGTTAATAGCTTAACGGTCTTGTTAGGCAACCATAACATTCATTGACATAATATGAATTATGTTAATCAAGAAATCTGTTCAGCATTGACTGACTTTAATAATAATTATTTACAATAAGTATGGTTATTTCCCGCCTGTTAATATAAAAGAACAAATTGATTTTCTGTGGCAGGAAACAGTAAGTCGTATTACAACGATAATACTGTATACACCAAGATAAATAATGAAACATACCTTTTCCTCGCCTACTGGCCTATGGTACGATGTGAATGTTAAGGCTCAACATTCAGCAGTGCAGGAGATAAGGTCACTGTGACCAGGGTAGAAATGACACCTATTTTGGATTCAATAACTGATTTTGTATGTGGTATTCAAAGTGTATAAATTACAGAAATGGCTTCCATGTTCCATCTAGTTTAAAATGAAAATTAATGTTATTAGTATTACGTCTCTTTTAAATACTGCCACTTTTAGAGACGCCGGGGTGCCGGAATTTTGCCCCGAAGGGTATCTTTAACGTGCCTGCAAATCTACTGACACGGCTTCCTCGCATTTGCGCACCCTCAAATGCCAGTTGACTGCGCCAGGATTCGATCCTGCAACCTTGAACACAGCAGGTGAGAACGTTACCGCTGAGCCACGCAGCCAGTCCTTAGTAGTTTAAAATAAAACTTCATATGAAATAAATCTTTGCAAAGTGGAATCTGCAATACACTTCAACTATATAGCCATCGTAATATAAAATAAACCAATGAAATACACACTGCATTGTATTGTATTGTTTCCGTATACCAGACAGAGTTGTTTGTGCGTCATCTGATGATTTTTATTGTCGTCTGCTACTGTATAACAAAATTATGCAAAATGAACTAACTTAGGTTGATTGTTTACTCACAAATAAATATTTGTGTTCTTATTTCATTAAAGATATTGTGAATGTTTTTAATATCGTGTTCCTCACAGTGACGCATTTTAATCATTGTTTTTTGTTTTTGGATTCATATGAACAAATCCCATGTAAAGCAAGAGTGTAAAACAATAAAGGAAAAATCATGTTGAAACTTAACTTACGAGCTGTTACTGACGAAAATCGAGACCAACTGGATAACAGAAATTGCAAAAGACATTCAAGAAATCAAATTAACACATGAGACTTGATGGGGAGGCCTAGATTCAGAACGTTGGTGAACAAACATCAAATTAATTAACTTGATAAGAAAGCAAATAAAGCAAGAGCCAGGAAACTAGAACATGCTTTGCAACTGACTAAGGATACCTACAAGAATAAGAATCTTTCCATCAGAACTATGATCAGACACTGCAATACACTTCCTTAATGCTGCAGAGTGTATGTTCTCCATGAACACAGGAGAAATAGAAGAAATAGAGAAAAGGGAAAGGAAAATTCTAAAACAAATTTGTGAACCTTTCAAACCTTATGACGGAGAATTCAGATACTGGAAGAATGCAGACCTGTACAATAATGAAGAAACAGAATAAATGTCAGATACAATCAGGAAGAGGAGATTTCAGTTCTTTGGTCATTTAATGCGGATGGATAATACCAGACTAATTAAGCAAATGTTTAATCATGTCTACAAGAGTAAGAATGGTAACCAGTGGATACAGAGTAAATGGAAGGATATGGCAGAGATGAAAATAACAACAGACAAAATGCGGGACAGAATAACATTCAGAAATTTAACGCTAAATTTCAAGGATTTCTAGGAGAAAGTAAGGAAAGAAGGAAATTACATCTGGACAGAGGAGAGGAAGAAAAAGAAAAGTGATTGAAGAAATATCTGCAAACAAAAAAGGAAGCAGGACACCAAAGGAAGTGACTACAATGAGTTATATTACGTGGTCCTAAGATGGTCAAGATCGATAAAAGAAGAAGAACAATAATAATAATAATAATAATATTCGTTTTACACCCATGGGATGGTAACTCGAGGGAGCTCTGCTCTTTTCCCGGATACGTTCATTTATACGGGGTCAGATCTTCAAGAGCATACAATATTTGGTATTGCGACGACCATATGACCTTGATGTTCCAGAATTTATTACAAGTTTGCTCCACCTACACTTCCTTTTATTTTCATTGTGTTCTTTCTCGCAGTATTTACTGTAACTATATCGTCCTTACTTAGTTTTAATAACAATAAGAAAGACGTACAGTAGATAAAGCTTTATTTAAAAACATTCCGGTTTTTAGTTTTCCAGACCTTTATTGAAGTGGAAGTATGTTTTAAGATACACAAATATAACAAATTAAAGCTCGGCTAACAAGGCCAAGCAGTGCTTGTGAAAATAATTCTAACGTCAGGACAGCGATGACATGACTATGGATGAGGCTAAAATAATGTATGCATGGATCCACGTACCATGAAATTCAATTTTAAGCGAGGAATGTTGCACGCTGTGATTTCTAAATTAAGCCAACTATTGTTGATTTACAAAGACGGAAATGAGTGAGACAGATGCACAAACAGTGTTACACTGGATGAGGGATTCCGCCTCCTTGTAATCAAATCGGATTATCTGCCGGCAATCTCTTGCGAGTAGGAGCCCATTACAAAACAACATTTATCCCGACACCTGTGAACTAATTTAGTGGCCTCTTCCAGTCCCTTCCACAAGTAGCCTATAACAATTAGTATACTTGATAACTATGTACGAGTTTTCCGGGCTTCTAGGCCGTGTGCTGACTAACGGAAGGAACAAACCCTTGATAATGCCAGACACAGTTTCCGGTGAATCGTCGGGAGATAACATCCTGCCTGGACCACTGCCTACAAGCCTGGACAACTTGAACATACAGTGGTTATGGGCGGCTTCGGTGGCGCAGTTGGTAGCTTCTATGCCCAAGATCGCGGGTTCAAACCCGGTTGAAGTCGTCGGATTTTTAAGAGCGTTAAATATCCCTCAGTATGCCTTCCTTCGGAGGGGAAGTATAGCCAGCTCTCCCATGTCAGAGATTTATGGCATGAGAAAGAACCTTCCTCTAACTACACTTATAGAAGCAAAAATTTGTAGGTTGGTTTGATAACGCTATATAAGTTCCAATATTCACCGCCAGGTGCTGACTGCGATGACATTTAGTAGCCACGTCCGCAGCAAGGTGTCGTGGGCGGTAGCATTTGGTAGCAAAAGTAGAAACTACTGTACTTGAAAAAAATATATCGTCTGTCAATCTTCCTGAATCACAGGTTGTATTTTTAGCGTATGGCTTTTAGTGCCGGGAGTGTCTGAGGACATGTTCGGCTCACCAGAGTTAGTAGCTGCTTCAATGCGGACACTCATGGGGTGAGCTACAAGTACCGTCGTTTGTTGTGTGTTGTCTGGGGAGGAACATGTGATTGTAAGGACTAGGAATTGGAAGGTAGCGGCTGTGGCCTATAGTTAGGGACCAACCCCGGCATTTGCATGGAAGGAAGATGGGAAACCACAGAAAACCATCTTCAAGGATGCCGGCGGGGGGATTCGAACCTCCTCGCCACCCGGATGTGAGCGACTGCCTGCAGCCACGCCGTATCAACCACGGCTAACTCACCAAGTAATCACAGGTAACACACACTAATACAGCCAAATTAACACTGGTTATCAGACAAATTCTACACACACCCAAAGTACATGGGGCTACATGACCAACCAACCAACCAACAGTAGTTATGAATAGGGCTCGGATTTTTAGGTGCTAAAAATCATGTAAATATTTATTTTTTATGTATTAAAATACCTGAAATATGTGACAAAAAAGTAAAAATATTCCATTATAATTTAGTTTAATAATGTGAATATAAACAATATGCAGTACTCACGATTGCAATTTATGCTACGCCTTGCCGACAGTTGAAGCATTACAATACACAACGAGATACATCTTCAGGCTGTCCATCACAAATGAGCGACGATTATCGCGAAACACTTCTTCTGAAGGCGCGAAACTGCGGCAATATGTATCTTGCCCTTGAGGGGTTCTGTAACTTGAAATCGCTGTTCAGCGTTGATTGCTTTCCCACATGGTTGGCAGAACAGAACGCCCCCATCAGAAGTAAAATTATCTTTAAATTCTACAACAGACGATAACTTGTAGTTGTTTTTACTTTACGCATCGTAGAACTGCCTTACACTTCACAGAGCCGGAAATGAACTGCATGTGAGTGCCACTGGTTCCAGGTAGCTGGGAGAGGGGGAGGTCTCGTACGAGGTGCAATATGGCAATGGACAAGGAAATTCCCGGCTTCCACAGTGAGTGGGACGGGGCGAAAATGTTAAGAATAACACAGTTGAAAGCTGTCATACGTTCTACATGAAGATTAAATAGCTCACACATTCTTCCCCGTTGAAGTAACACAGAACAAAAGTGCAATAAACTGAAAGATTGATTTAAAGAAAAAGTAAATATTATGTCTTTTTATGTGCTAATAAGTGAAAAGCAGGTTTTTATGTGTTTATAAAAAGAAAGCTTAAAATATGTATTTACATAAAAAAATATGTATTTACCTAAAAATCTGAGCCCTAGTTATGAACGCCAGCCGTGAAAGCCTAAGCTGCAATATCAGTATACTTGACACTTGAGTGTTGTTTTAATCCTCGAGATCTTGAAGTGATAGACGCAATTTTTCAGTGTTGCCTAGGGTATGTAAATACTTGTTTTCCCGCCTAATGTAATTGGGCACAATTTGTGTTGACCGACTTGAAAGATTTCTCTAATCAATCCTCGAGATATTCCTTCATCAGTTTCTTTGTAATATGTTTCATTGACAACCCAACGTAACGAGTATGCTCCAAGAACTTGGCTGACGATCATTACAAACGAGATGAAAACAAATACGTCTAAGCTCACTTTACACAGCACACACAGGGGAACCGGTCTGAAAAGAACTAGGGAAATCAAATTATTGTGGCACAAAAGACGACTTTAACAAAATTAAGATTAGAAAGTACGGCAGAGTGTGGAAGATGAAGATTGTAGTGGGCGTCTCTCCACAACAATGAACAAAAACAACATTGCTCTAATACAGGACATGGTGTTAGCGGACAAGCGGATAAAGATGGCGGACGTGGCGTCCACACTGCGTATTGGTTGTGCCTGGACCCATCACATGCTCCATGATGTATTGGGTTACCGAGAAGTGTCCACAAGATGAGTACCGCGAAAACTGATCTGGAGCAGGCTGTGCGACAATTCATTGCATCGCAGGTATTTTTCGGAGTGGTTCCTTCAAACTGGTTATTTGGTTGGTTACTTAGTTTAGGGGCTGCGATAACGCAGACTTGTAGCCCGTGTACGTTGGGTGTGTGTAGAATCTGTATGATAACCGGTGTTAATTTTCATGGCTGTATTAGTGTGTGTTATCTGTTTTAATTCAAGTAAGGACTGCAGACAATAATTTCAAGTAGTTCCTACTTTTGCTACCAAATGCTACCGTCCACGACACCTAGCTTGCAGACTTGGCTGCTAGATGGCAACGCAGTCAGAACCTGGTGGCGAACGTTGGAACTAATAGAGCGTTATCAATTCTAACCTACACATTCTGGCTTTATACAAATTTAGTTAGTGCAAGGTACTTTTTCATACCATAAATCTATGACATGGGACCGCCGGCTTTACTTCCCCTCCGAAGGAAGGCATACTGAGGGATTTTTAAAACTCTTAAAATATCCTATGACTTCGGCCGGGTTTGAACCTGGGACCTTGAGCATAGAAGCTCAGCATGCTACCAACAACGGAACTGAAGCCGCCTATTTAGTCAATCTGATTGCAACGTTACAAGTGTCATGAGCAAGGTGTCATGATGCCCATTGTGTATGTCAGTTTGGTAATTATGGGTCCCTGGGAGATATAGTATTACGAAACTTACTATCGGAACTTCCCACGTATAAATGGGCGTTCACTGGAAGCAACATCACACAGGGTGTTCCACACAACTAATAATTCAACATTGCATGATTCAAACCTGACCTAAGTAATAAAGCTTAGAGACGTTCTACCTTCATCCACGAGGCGGCATATAGTTCAAATATTGAATTATTCGAAGATGATTAGCACCCGAAAACTGCAGCAATTTGTGTAAAGAAATTTGCCCAGTGGACGTGTTGTTCGAAGCAGGAGTCAAATCGGGTTTAACCCCTTCCCCATTCAGCTTGATAGATCCTTAAAAATAAATATGATTCAAAACAAGTATGACATGATTCCTCTATTTTTCTTTCATTATTTTCTTTCTTTATTTCTTTCTTTCTTTCTTTCTTTCTTTCTTTCTTTCTTTCTTTTCTCGATGTTTCGGAACATTTGAATGATTCGACCGACAAGAAGTCGTCAATATAATTGTAACCTATATTGTACGAACAATTGTCAGATTTGATCTTATTTTGTTTAAATAAATGAATCTTTAAAAATGTACTTGCTGTGTTGGTGGATTGTTTGGAATTGAACATCTCCTCTCACCAGTGGATATTTAAGTGAAATATAGTAAGGTACCTGCCTCATTATAATTGCGCTGTTACATGTAAGAAGCTCAAGTATGGTTGGTATTAACTAAAAATTCAAGCCATAGCTGGAAAATAGTTTGTGCATTTTCTTTAAATTAAATGAGGAGTCACCAAAGCGAAAAAAGCAATATACCCATTGTTTTAATTTTATACTTACCCCAACTTCATATGGTTGGCTAAAGAATTACATGCATTTTGTAGGTAATTAAATTCTCTACAAATTATATTGTGATACTTGTTTTTCTAGAATAGGACATAACTGAATTACAGCGTTCTAAAGTTAGAATTTTGGCAAAATATCCGAAAAATGTGATTCTTTATTGTTTAAAAAAGTAAATATTTCCGTAACCATAAGTCCTAGATACGAAATATTGAACGTAAATTGTAGGAAATTTAATTGTCTACAACATTGACTATAACTCTATTTTCACTAAAACGCACTGAAACGGAGATATAGGCGAAAATATAAAGAAAGTGCCGATTTTTTGCGATTTTTCCAATATGGCGGCGGGCGCGGAGGGGGGGAAATTGTGCATTTTACATTTTAAACACCTACTAGCCGTCCTAGACAACATATAAAAAAATTAGAACTACCGGACCGTTTGTCTATTCACTGGATTACTATATTGTACGCACAATCTGTCAGATTTATGGGAAGTAGTAGAATAGTGACAGAGATTATACTTGAAGGGGAATAAATTAAATTATATGTAAACAATAATACGAAATGATAATAGTAATAATAATAATACCATTAATAATAATGAATTACCTTCACGCGCTTGCTGAGTTATGTTGGATTACAGTCTTGTAGATATTTAATAAGCAGGTCATCTATCAACATTAGGTCTCCAAACAAACAAATCCCTTGGCACTTAGTGCCGAATGGCCTTGGCCTACCAAGCGACGTGTGGTCAGCATGTCGTGTCCTATTGGCCGTTAATCTTGGTTTTATTGATCGTGGCGCTACCTTTCTAATCAAATAGCTACGATACTCAATAACTGTCCTCACGAGGCTGATTGCACCCCATTCCAGCCCTCACGTCAGTTTCTATCCCTGACGGAGTCGGGAATCGAGCCTGGGGCCTCCAGGTGAGAGGCAGGTGCACTACCTCAATACGAAGGGGATTTTTTAAAAAATATCACGAAATAAGAGCAGCACTTACATGCATACCATAGACTGCAGTATAAACTGAACAAAACTAGAAAATGTGTTGCAGATCTCTTACCGTTGTTGTTATTTCATAACATTTTGTGTGCTTTCCTTCATGTTTTTCAGTGTCTTCTTCGTTACAAGATATATTATTTTATCCAACTGTGCCAGGTCTATTTTCCTGCACAGGAAATCATAACAGAAACTGATAATAAATTGTGATGTAGTAATGTAGAAATACGAAGAAAAATAGATGCTATGAAATTCCTTTTCAAAATTATAAAAGTTCAATTGATGATTCCGAATTCCTTTCTCTCTTAAATTTCCATGTACCACGCATCAATTCAAGGAACAATATCAAATTTGAAATTTAAAGAACCAGGACATCTGCCCACAAAAAATTCACCGCTGAATAGACTACGTAATATCTTCAACAATGTCGTTCGAAGAAACAATGCTATAGATTTTAGTACTTCCTTGACAGTATTTTGATGGACATTCTAACCACTCTCCAGAAATAATGCTTCAAGTCTTGCAAATTGTAAATCATGAATTCTTACCACTTTGTCATTCTGCCTAGCCAACCTTGTAATGCATTTGAATTATCTTATTACAGTGGAACGTCGTTTATCCGGACTAATTGGGACCGAAAGTATTCCGGATAACGATTTTCCGGATAATCGAACATGTGTTTATTTCATAGTACAACCATACTACAATAGCGCAGTTTCTAATGCAGTAAACAATTCTCCATGACTTGGTCCTTCTTCATCTTTCCCATCTAAGCATTCATTCTTTTCGTCTTCCCCACTTACTTCTTACACCTGAGAAGCAATTTCATCATCATCATCATCATCATCTAAGATTTGAAAATCTGAGTCACTGTCATTTTCCAACCAAGCTTGTGCGCCTTCTCTATCACAGTCGGAAAATCCAGCAACTTGGGGGAATAACTCATTTGTCACTGCATCCAAATCTTCATCAACAGTGTCTGTGGACTTAACAGTCTCTTGTTCTCATACCAATTTATTCAATGCGTTTCGAAGATTCTGTGGTGTTAAATTGACAAATCCATCTGCTATCAAGTAACAGTAGTCCTTAAGAGAAAGCTTTTTTGAAAAAATATCACCCTCTCCTCATCTTCTGCCAACAGTAAACGACGTTAAACTTCCTTCTTGTACAACCGCCTACGCTTTTTTTTGCCCGTCCGGATAATTGACGTTCCGGTTGTTTGACGTCCGGATAAACGACATTCTACTGGATATAATATGCTAAGACTAAGGTGTATGTATCACAAAACTCAAGCTCCTAAACCAGAAGATGTTAGACGGTGTGGTTTGTACCAAAATCTTCCAAATCGTCTCAATAGTACAGGAAAAATCTTGCATTTCTTGAAAATTCAACGGAAATAATTTATTTGTTTATAAAGTGCTTTTAAACAGATAAACACGACGATAGCCCCTGCGAGAAATCTGTCGCCTACAGCCTGCATAGCACTAAACCGAGCGGGTAGTCTATACACATGGGGACGCACACAATCCATTATGCGAGAGTTCTCGCACGGGTCCGCTAGTTTGTATTATTCTGTTTTAATTTCACACCTGTTGTTGTTTGAGTCTTCAGTCTTTTGACTGGTTTGATGAAGCCCTCCATGCCTCCCTGTCCTGAGCTAATCGTTTCATCTCTACATAGCTACCACACCCTACATCCGAGGCAATCTGTTTAACATATTCTAATCTTGGTCTACCCCTACAGTTCTTGTATTCGCCCCTTCCTTCGATAACTAAGCTTGCTATTCTTGGGTGTCTCAATATGTGTCCTACCAACTTATCTCTTCTCTCCATTAGCAGTCTCCAGAAACATCTCTCCCCTCCTACTCGTCTTAATACCTCTTTTGGTTGGTTGGTTCCTTAGTTTAGGGGCTGCGACAACGCGGTCATGTAGCCCCGTGTACTTTGGGTGTGTGTAGAATATGTCTGATAACCGGTGTTAATTGTGATGACTGTATTAGTGTGTGTATCTGTTTTTTTTTAAATTCAAGTAGGGACTGCAACTTTGAATTTTCAAATAGTTCCTACTTTTGCCGCCAAACGCCACCGTCAACGACTACTAGGCCTAGTTCAGAACTAGCTACTAGACGCCACCGCAGTCGGCTCTTGGCAACGAACGTAGCAACCTAAGAGCGTTGTTTATATTCTTAACCTATCCAATTTAGTTTCACACAGGTAATACCTCTTTATTTGTTAATCTATCTACCCATCTGATTGCCATCATTCTACTGTCACACCACATTTCAATCGCTTCAATTCTCCTCTTTTCTGCTGCAGCAATAGTCCAAGTTTCACTTCCATATAGTGCCATGCTCCAGACAAAAGCTTTCAAAAATGACTTCCTAATACCTAAATCTATATTCGATGTCAACAGATTCTTTTTCTGTAGAAATGCTTTCCTTGCCTGAGCCAACCTACTTTTTATATGCTCTTTGCTTCGTCCATCAATGGTTATTTTGCTTCCTAAGTAACAAAGTTTCCTACTTCCTTTAGCTTTTCACCCGCCAATTTGATGTCCATATGAGTTTCTGATTTCTCTCGCCTGCATTCCATTTCTTAGCCTATTTTCAGTTTTGAAAAAATAGGCTTATGAGATCACCTTTTGTCCGTGTGTGTGTGCGTGTGTGTGTGTGTGTGAGGTGTGTGTGTGTGTGTGTCCCCCAAATAAAATCTAAAGGGCTGGAGCGAGTTCAATGAGACTCGGTAAATTCATAGCACTACTTCGGGCGACCCCGACCGTTCCCATCAAATTTTTGTTTCGTCTCACCAATCCAACATGGCGGCTGTGCGAAATATTTCACCAGCATTCAATATCTCCGAAACTATTCCCGATATCACCTTGGAATTATTTACAGTGATAAAGGGAACTACTAGAAGTTCACCAACGTGACTTTTGAATAACTGGTAACTACAAAACCAACATGGCGGCCACGCGAATTTGCGACTTTTAAATAGACGTTTCTCGCGATTTTACCAACGAAACGCAATAAAACTTGGTACAGTATATGTTTATACACATTGTAATGCACCGACATCTAACTTCGTTGAATTGTTTACTTAACCACATGATGGCGGATGTGCGAAATATTTCACCGGCATGCTATAACTCTGAAACTATTAGGGATATCACCCTGAAATTTTGTACGGAGATAAAGGGCACTACAGGAAGTTCATCTATAATAAGACTTTCAAAAACCGGTTAACTACAAAACGAACATGGCGGCCAAGCGAATTTAAAAATTTTATTAGACCTTTCTTGCGATTTAATGTTCCAAACGCAATGAAATCTGGTACAGGAAATGTTTATACACATTGTAATGCATTGGTATCTAATTTAGTTCAATTATTTACATAACCTCAAGATGGCGGCTGTGCGAATTTTAAAATGAATTTTTTATTTCTTGTGTCGTAATCATGCGATCGAAGTGAAAGTTTGAATAATGAACCTACGCAATAATTTTCCTTTAATGGTACATGACTCTATGGCCTATACACTTAACAATCCAACATGGCGACCATCCGAATTATTTAGACGGCTCTGAATATCAACGAATATATTATAGCAATCAAACTGATATTTTTATGTTCATATGGGCTATGAACATAAGCTCACCTATAGGACTTTAAATAACCTGGTGATCACAAATCCAACATGGCGGCGACGCGAATTATAAATATTCACATGGACATTTCTCGTAATTTAACCATCCAAGTGTAGTGAAACTAGATACAGTAAATCCTTATACGAATGTTAATCCACTGGCATGTAATTTATTTCAATTGTTTCCATAACCACAAGATGGCAGCTGTGCGAAATTTTAAAATCTCCTTGTTACTTCTTGTGTCCTAATCATGCGATTGATGTTTGAATGCTACACTTACACAATAATCTTCATGTAACAGTACATAACTCTAGGACCTACATATATAAAATCCAACATTGCGGCCATCCGAAATATTTAGTCGGTTCTCAATATCTACGAATCTACTACAGCAATCAAACAGCAATTTTTTATGTTGACAGTGGCAGTTAAAATAAGTAGGATATATGAAAATAGGCTGTATAGTTCTTCACGGAACTACTTTTTTTACATTTATTGATTTTCATCATAAATTCACCCAACTATTTTAATTAGTTTTATTTAGTTTCTGCTTAATTTTAGTTAGTATAAGTTATAAGATAACATTGGGATGAAAATCCTGTTGTGTGCAAATAAATAAATAAACAAGAAGTTCCGTGACGAACTAAAGAGCCTACTTCTCTAAAAATTTAAGAATCATGCCAATGATTAATCTATATTATGGATCTATCTAGAAAAATGACAAAATTAAGTTGGTAATATCGAAATTTCTAATTAGTTCGAAATACTGTATACCTGGCATAACGTTGCCTAATTGAGAACTACAGTTGGCAGCCCTGGTGACTGAATATATTCTTAGTTCCATCTCCTAAGGTACAGAATACAAAATGTGGTTGAAGTCCAATGGATAGCATGGAGGTCACATGCAGTTAAACGTTGGATTTAACAGCGTGCGTAAAATCATGTTGGCAACAATGACATACATGTATTGATCAGAAATAATCTGAAATAATATGATCTATTGTTGTGTCAATTTTGAATGGTTAGTATAGAAGTTACATGCATTTTAAAATTGGACCTATCAGCAGGCATAGAATCATGTTGGCAGCACTGGCGTAGGCTATATTTGTTACTCCAAATTAATCTAGAATGCCAGGTACTATACGTGTGCAAAGTTTAGAGCTATTGGCTTGCATTCTTTCTGATATATTGATATTACGGTAACAAAAATAGAGACAGTATTTATTAACAGTTGGCAGCCCCGGTTACTCTTAAGAATCGGCAGAGTCATATCTGTTATGGTACACATAGCACACACACAATTTGGTTGAAATCCAAACGATAGTATAGAAGTTACATGTATTTAATGTTGGACCTCTCAGTAGGCTTAGAATCATGTTGGTAGCATTGACGTATATAACTTACTCCAAATTAACATAGAATGTCAGGTACTATACGTGTGCATAGTTTAAAGCTGTAGGCTTGTATACTTTCTGATATATGGGTATTTGGATTTAAAAATTGAGAGCATTTATTAACAGTTGGCAGCCCTGGTGGCTCTTAAGAATACGCTCAGTAATATATGTTTATGTACACATAGCACATACGAAATTTGGTTGAAATCCAATTGATAGTGTAGAAGTTATATGCATTTAAAATTTGGACTTATCAGCAGGCTTATAATCATTTTGGCAACACTGACATGTATGGCCTCCTGGAAATATAACTGCAATATTATTATCTATATGTGTGCCAATTTTTAAATAGCTCCAATTCATACCTTCCATGATATCCAACATTGAGCTCAAATTTCAATTGCGATTTTTCAGCAGTTGGTAGCACTGACATCATTTTCAAATATGGACGTGAGATATTCAGGTATAGATCTTTACTCCTACCAAATTTTGTTTCGATTCATGCAGCCGTTTAGTAGTTGATAGGGGGACACACACACACAGCCAGACAGACAGACAGACAGACAGAAGGACAGACAGACAGACAGACAGACAGACACACTCACATTTGCCCGATCTCATAAGTCTACTTTTTCCTCATTTTTGCAAAATGTGAAAAGTAGGCTAAAAATAAATAAATAAATAAATAAATAAATAAAATGTCGAGAGCGCGGCCGTCCACAAGCATACAACGCGTGCATTGGTGGCGAGGTATTAACCAGTCCGGTCTGAACCGTGGCAGCGACCGGTTTGCTGCGCTTTGCTTCGTTGTGAGTGACGTATTCGAGTGTCTAACTTTCAAGTCTTTTCAAGTACAGTAAAAATGGCCACCAACAGCATTAGGAAAAACACGATAAAATGTGCTTTCCCCGACAAAGCCAATAAACCAGGCCCTGCAGAAATACATGAGTGGATTCAGTACACCCTAAAACTCAACGTGGACCAATTAGAAGCCATTCAACTCGACAATCTGGAAACTGCTGTTTTCATCAAGTACACCAGCAAACTACTGATGGAGAAGATCCTCAACAGTACCAACGGAAAATCCCAGGTACGGAAATTTAATGGCTCTATATCTGAGGTAAATATAACGTGTGCGGATGTTGACAGCAAACTAATCCGAATTATGAACCTTCCCATTGAACTGCCGAATGACCGGATAATGTCGTACTTTAGTAAGTAGGGGAAGGTTCGTGAAATTAGAAACGAACGATGGTCAGCTACCTACCTATTCAATATTTTGAGTGGTATTCGGGCTATGCGGATTGAACTAAAAACTGCAATTCCACCCATTATTTCTATCGATGGCTACAAATCACAGGTGGTGTATTATGGACAACCTCGATCATGCTTTTATTGTAATGCCACTGATCACTTTAGACAGGAATGCCCAGTGAGGCGCGGTTATATTGAAAACAAAACCGGCCCTAAGCTTCTCAGTGAAATTGTAGCCAACAAGGACAGTGACATTGTCTCGCCTGCCTTATCGGCACCTTGTTCATCTAACGTCAGTATATCTCCCGAACAACCTGCCCCACTTGATACGTCAGCTGTAGCACAAGACACGATGGACGTGTTGACTCCTCACTCCACCGCCTTATCGCCGCAACCAACTGGGCCATTGCCCGCCACTAGTAAACAACAACATACTCCCACATTACAACAGGAACTCCACGGGCAGCCAGCGTTGCCAGGTTCGTCTGTTACTAGCCAATACACCAATGGCAGTCTAGGTAGGACGGCCACTTCTCTAGTTCCTAAAACTGACCAGAAACCTGACACTAGCACTGCCAGCTCTGATGTGGTCACAGAAGGCGTGACCTCAGGAGAAAGTGCTACCAGTATGGAAGCCTCAAACCTGTCCATATTTAGTTGTGAACCACCGACCGCTGGTATAAAATGGTCGGATGAAATAGAAGACGACCCCTCCAGCCACCTGGATACAGAAGAGACGGGGTTACGGGACCTGGGGATCATGGACAACAAGGAACTAACTCCTAAAGAACAGGCTCATTTGAAAACCTCCTCCAAAGCTAAAACAATCCGGGCGTCAAAAGAGGGAACGCACAAGCCTTATGTGGGTGTCAGGGACCCTCGACTACAAGGCGGGAAGTCGAGCGACAAGCGTTAAAGACCACCCCATCTCCATCTTGTTTATTTTGGTAAAAAGATGTCTATCTGTCTGAGATGTTGTTGACATACTCTCTAATGACACTCAGTGTAAATTGCATTCAAACTGCTAGTAAACAGTCGCTCTTACGCAACCTCATTCGAGACCAAGATGTGGATATTGTTCTGTTGCAAGAAGTGGCTACTGAAGACCTCCTTACCATCTCTGGCTAAGATAAAATAGTTAATGTCATTGAGCACAAACGTGGTACAGCCATCTACATTAAGGACCATTTACCATATGCGGATCCAGTCCAGTTAGTCAACTCACGCGGACTCAGTATCCGTAATCGAGATCTTTTGATTGTAAATGTATATGATCCCTCTGGTTCGCAGGCCAGGATAAAACGCCGGCTCTTTTATACCACAGACATTCTCCCACTTCTCCATAATCATACCGGCAATATAATCCTCGGTGGGGATTTTAACGCAGTGCTATCACCCAATGACCAAGGTGGCCAATTTCAGGGCTGCCCTGCGCTATCTGCGTTAATACAAGGGTTACGCTTAAAAGACACATGGGAACTGAAGCCGTCGGGGTCAGCCGATTACACGTACTACTACCATAATGGTGCTTCTCGACTGGATAGAATATATGTCAGCGGGGAATTGAAAGAACACGTGAGGGAAACAGATGTATGCCCGGTGGAGTTTTCAAACCATTGTGCGTATCTGTGCAAGATTCGCCAACCTGAATTGGGACCTCGCCGTGGGAGAGGATCATGGAGGTTAAATGATTCTATTCTGACACACTTGGGCATGAAAGATAGCTTTGCCACTGAATGGCATAACTGGAAACGCCACATTCACCGGTTTCAAGGTACTCTTGAGTGGTGGTTGAAGTATGCGAAACCCAGAGCTGTTAGGTTATTGAAGGCCTACAGTGCCGAGAAAAGACGCCACATCCATCAGACGACAGATTTCTACTATAAATGTTTACGAGAGTTATACAATGAAGACCCTACCAACCCTAATACATATCGCAGAATAAAGAAAATCCGAGCGCAGCTCCTCACGCTGCAGCGCAAAGCATTGGAAGGACTCAAACTTCAAGCCCAAGATCATCAACATCTGGCATCAGAGGCACCCTCCGTTTATCATTTTATACGGGCGTGCCGCAAAGGCCGTCAGAAGTACATCAACCGCATTGCGACACCTGAGGGACAAATGGTGACTAGTCATACCTTAATCACAGAAACGGTAGAGAACTTCTTTCAGTCCTTGTACACAGACGACGCCCCAGTCCCACTTCACTGCCAGCATCCGTTCTTCGATGGTGTACGAGGAAGACTTTTGTACAGAGGACAAGAGTGCTTGACCCAGGACATCACCGCCGAAGAAATATATACCTCCATACTCCACAGTGCGCCGAACAAGAGTCCTGTTCCTGATGGCCTTGGGAGAGCTTTCTACATGACGTTTTGGACCACCATTCACGATGAACTTACAGCCGTAGTGAATGATGCTTGTCCTGGACGAAATATCGACACCCTGAAGGATGGCCTGGTGGTATTAGTCCCAAAAATTACACAACCAACACAGCTCAGGGACTTTCGCCCACTGACGCTTTTAAACTTTGACTACAAGATCTTCACGAAATGTATGAAAACGAGACTTCAGGCCTTTATGGAGGAAGCCACATCTCGCCACCAATCGGGTGGGGTACCAGGCAGGTGCATTGTCAACACTACCTGTGCTATTCGCGATGTCATTAGTGAGTCGCTGGTCGGCAATAAGAAGAAACTGTTATTATTACTTGATTTTGACCATGCCTTTGATAGGGTAAACCATAAATACATCCTTGCGACCCTTCAAGCTATTGACTTCGATATGCGGTTTATTGCCCTCGTGAGCAAAATTCTTCATGGTGGATCTTCAAAAGTGAATGTAAATGGGTATTTCACACTACCTATCCTCATCCATCGTGGAGTCAGGCAAGGGTGTCCGATGTCCATGCTTCTTTTTGTTCTATCTCTGGAACCCCTTCTTTGTAATCTCCATACATCGTTCAATGGCACGGAGATCAGTATTTTTGCATATGCGGATGATGTCACTCTTGTGGTGGATCGAACCGTTGACATGCAGCAATTGTTCACGGACCTTGATGAGTACGGGAGATATTCTGGTGAGCGGCTGAACCGACGAAAAACAAAGGCGATGTGGATTGGGAAATTGGACCGCGTCCAAGGAGTTCTCCTGGCGTGGGTAACGATCGCCTCAGAACTCAAAATATTGGGCATATCTTTCTTGAATAGTGTACACCAAATGATTAAAAAGAACTGGGACGTTGCCATACATTCTGTGCGTGGTGCCTTGCAACAAGTGCGGTACTGCTCCTTCCTCTTACACCAACGAACAATGTACGTGAATATGTTCAGCTTAAGTAAAATATGGTATCTCAGTCAAATTCTTCCTATGCCAAGAATGGTGGGTACACGTATTATTTCCGCCGTCGGATGGTTTATTTGGCAAGGAGCTCTATTACGTATTTCCCGCAGCACATTAACATTGCATAAATCCCAGGGAGGTCTGGGACTCATCGACGTTGAAAAGAAAGCTAGAACTTTATTCCTCAAACGACACCTTCAACTGCTTACAGGCTTCGGGACCGATGAGTCACATAACTTCCTACGGAGATGGTGTAGTCCCCATGGCTGCTCGAACCCACCAGCTTATTATGATATCAATCATCATGCACCTCATGTCCGGTATCTGAGAGTTGAATTAAGCTACGTGCCACAAGACGTCATCAGGTCTATCTCAACGAAAAAGCTGTATCGTTCTATCATTGCACAACAGTATGTTGCCCCCAGAATTATGCAATCCGCATTGATCGTTAACTGGAATCGAGTCTGGAGGAATGTCTCCAATCGCATTCTTCCCAGCGCAGCGAAGGAAAGTTGGTATAAAATAATCCATGACCTTATACCAACAAACAATAGACTCCATCGCATTCACATGGTGGAGACAGCCTTATGCACTTCATGTTCCCATCAGGATACAATCCTGCACCGATTTACGCAGTGTGATCCGATTCGATCTACCTGGTACCGCTTCACCCGGGTCCTGAATAGCTTCTTGAACTGTTCTACTACCTACATCACTCCTGAATGGGTGATCTGCCCAACATTTAGCCTTCAACCACCCCAACTGAACAGTGCGGTAGTGTTACTCCTCGGTTGCTATGTGCACTGTGTGCTGAAAACTACGGGGCCATAGATAGATTTATTTTCACTGGCAAGATTAGGGCCATTGGGCCCTCTCTTCCAGAACTCGAAATGCTGGGCCCTCTCTTCCAGAACTCGAAATGCTGTCCGAGGTAATTGAGTGTGTCCTCACGAGCCTTCGCTGTACTACACGAACTCGCCGGCTGGGAGACTATGCCCAGCAGCTCACCCGCATCATGTGAGTGTTTTGTGTTTTGTGATAGTGATTGAACATTGAACATTAAGTAGACTAGTATAACTGTGATAAACTCATCAATATCCACCATTGTTATTCATCTACCACCTCACAATCACCTGTGTACCTTAAATATATCAAGACAATAAACAAGTTTCCTTAAAAAAAAAAAAAAAAAAAAAAAAGAGGGGGCGAAACTTGAGCTTACTTTATCGCCCTCTTTTAAACTCACTGCAGTTCTCAGTCAAGTGGGCCGTGGCTGTGCGATTACGCGCTAAGGTGAAGGCTGTCCTGCTGCACTGCTCAGAAATGGGCAGGGTATGGCTACGCTTCACCAAGTAACTTTCTCACCAGCACTGATTCACCTTGCTCATTGCTGGGACCTGATATGCGGGGCACGAATTGAAGCTACAAGAGAGTAGAGCAGTCAGAAAGAATTAAGTCCTAGCGTGTTATTTTCACTTATTATTCCAAGCTCACATCATGTCCAATGTTCAGCCTTGAATTTTAATTCCAACATGTACGCCATTTTATTCTTAGCCGGGAAACCATGGGGCTAATGGATCTTAAAAACTGTGTATCATCATCCAAGTCCTGTAGCGTATTTAGAATTTGTTCAGTACTATTGTCAAGAAATTCACTTTCGGCTTATAATTGTCGGTGTTTCTTTTAAGGATTTGGAGATCATGGTCATCGCACCACGTACTCCAACGTTAGGAGAATTTGTCTGATAACCTGTGTTATTTTGGGAACTGTAATAGTGAGTGCATTTGCAATCGAGTCTAGTAACCTGAAGAACTTAACCGCATCTGCGCGCATGCTTTACTTAGAGAGTACCACAATCTATGAAAAAATGAAGCTCTTCCTATCCATGTCGACATTGCTGCTACTTACCTAACAAGCTACGGTAACGACAACCTCCGTCCGTCTCGTTGCGTAGTGGTCAGCATTCTAGGCTGTCAACGCGGAGGCCCGGGTTCGATTGCTGGCTCTGCCAAGAGGACTGGAACGGATTACACTCTGCCTCGTGAGGCAAAACTGAGAAGAGGTGGGTTCGTTTTCTACCTCAGCAATCCTGGAAGTGGTTTTCCGTTGTTTCCCCCTTCTACTCCAGGCAAATGCAGGTATGGTACATAACTTAAGGTCAAGGCCATTTCCTACCCAAATTGAAATGAAAATCCACAGCCTGCTTCCAGTCTCCGACCGGGTCAGGAATGGAATGAATGAAGCCCCCATCTAGCGGCGAGGATATGGACTGTGCCGGCTGCCGAGGCCTGACGCACTCCTCTGGGGCAATGATTAAATGAATGACAGATGAAATGAAATGATAGTGGAGAGTGTTGCTGGAATGAAATTTTGACAGGGAAAACCGGAGTGCCCGGAGAAAAACCTGTCTACCTCCGTTTTGTCCAGCACAGATCTCACATGGAGTGACCGGGATTTGAACCACGGACCCAGCGGTGAGAGGCCGGCGTGCTGCCGCCTAAGCCACGGAGGCTTCTCCTACCCAAATTACAAATTACAAATACACTCATCAGGACAGACAAATTCTACACACAACCAAGTACATAGGGCTACGTGACCACAATGCCGCAAAACCTCTAAAAGAATCAACAACAAACAACCTCCATTGAAGACAGCTGAACGGTTAGTAACACAACACTGTGACGTAGTTGGAATCAGTTTATTCCTCCAGAATTTCGTGATAGCCTATGGCATCTATCACACGAAGTGTTCCTGGTTTTGACCTCCCTCGTGCTGTCTGGTTCAGATTAAATCGTATGAGGACCATCTCTGCTGTTCAAGCAGGACAAGCTGCCTTCCTCAAAGTACAGTTGTGGAGCTGACAGACCAACAGTGAAACACATAACACAGAATGTATTAACAGGGCTTACACAGGAGATGATAATAATAATAATAATAATAATAATAATAATAATGCTATTTGTTTTACGCCCATTTTAACTATTGTGCTTTTAGAGACGCCGGGGTGCCGGAATTTCGCCCCGAAAGGGATCTTTAACGTGACAGTACACAGGAGATGAGCTGGATGTTATCTACCCAACTCCGCATTAGTGAACTAAAGCCCTATTTATAATTTAGACATTAGACTGTGATATCTTTGTTCTATGTATACAGTATATACAGTAAATATAATGACCTCCTCGTGGTATAGGAGCTAGAGATCTTGGCTATCGCCCGGGAGGTCTAGGTTCGATTCCTGGCTGTGCCAAAGAAAAATAATCTTGGTGTGAGGCCTGTAGCGGGGTACACTGAGTCACGTGAGGCAAAACTCAGAAGAAGAGGATTCGATTCCTAACTCAGCCAACCTGAAAGTAGTTCTCCGTGGTTTCCCCACACCTACTCCAGGCAAATTGCCGGTATAATAAGAACTTTATTGCAGCCAATGGCCAAATTAATAAATTAACATTAAAAGACAAAAAACAAAGATTTCCTTAGTCTTTATTGCAAAACATTGTAAGTGTGACCAGTCTTTGTTGGCACAACATCACGTGATACCTATCACACTGCTCTCCACACAGCAAACAGAAGCACTGCTGGTCCGACAGATGATATTTCTTCTTGATGCATACTTTAAACTGAAAACCATGCACCGAAAATCTCAAGATGTTGGTATGGATCCTAATTTAAATACATGGCAGCATCCTTCCCAATTATATTCCAAATTTAGAAATACACATACTAGTACAGCCATTACAATAACATAGGTTATCCCACAAATTACACACACATACACACACACACACCCAAATACATGAGATTGTATGACAACGATGTCGCAGCCCCTAAAACACGTTTCAATATTTCTCCCGTCAAATAACCGTTTGTCGAGCCCTGGTTAAGAGCATTACGTTCCCCGGTCGCTGAGTGTTTGAAGATGACCACCATACAATAGTACATTATGCAACGAGCCTATAATGGCTATAATTAAGACACGAGTATTTTTATAAAACGAGCGTATGCGAGTTTTATAATTTCCATACGAGTGTCTTAATTACCATTATAGGCGAGTTGCATACGACTGTTTATGTTCGACGATAATTATAACTTTATTATATGTTTTAACATAAATATTCATAAATATCTGTTCAGTCACTACAGTAGAATGTTGTGATCGGGTGCTGCGGTGGGTAGTATATCTCTCTTGCCCAAGCTCTCTGGACAACCGACGCATGCGCTCTGTGTGCTTCAATACCATATGTTCAGATTGCGCACCAGTATTCAGTAAAACTGTCACTGAAGTCGTGTAAAAACCACACGCTGTGTAGAAATTGGTTTTGGGGATATTAAGGTACCGGTACAGTGCTATTTCTTGTCTCATATTCGCCAGTCTATTTACGCGAACATATGGACAGTGCGTATTCCATGTCGGTAATTTATTATAGTTCGATGTTGTGTTTATGTCCGACATGTTGGATTTTGAGTGCATGCGCGAAGGTATCGTTAGCTAATTGGTCAATGAACGAGCTCTGATTGGCTGGAGAAACTGTATCATAATGAAAAACGGTGTTATAATGACCATCATTGTGATACAGTTTTCTAACACATAATAGTGAGGGTCGAACATAAAGAATATTTAACTTAATAATCTTAAATAGGCCTAGGTAACATGTAAATGTAAATGAATATATGCAAGCTTACGCTAATGGAAACATTTAAGCCTCTTATATGCCGTAAAAGGGTAATTAGGTGGAAGCGCTGTGATTATAAATATAATCTCCTATTCTCTTCACCACGTTCACTTAATCGGTAATTATCTAGGAATATACTGTACAGCATGTCCGACTTGAATGCACAGTATAAAAAAAGATACGAGCCTTACAGTAGTCGCATATGAAGTGTTACATCAGACATGTTATCCTACTCGTATACTACACAGCTTGGACATTCTTAAAATGTTAATTGACACTCCATTTTCATACTGGTACTATGATGAATGTATGGATTGAATTGGAGATATGCTACTGTCACATTTGTGGCGCAGCGTTCAAGCTGTTAGTCTCTCACCAAGGTAGACCGGGTTTGATTCCCGGTCAATACATGTGAGATTTTCGAATTGAAATGCCATGTCCTGTGGTTCGCATTCCACGTAAAAGGGAGGTACCGTGAATCATGATCGTGAGATTAACGGACACGCAAAACTACAAGCTTCCTTCCTTCCTTTTACATAAATAATTCATAATAGCAAAGTGACACACAACGTCGACAGCACTCTCAAATACTGTGAGCACATTCCTCAGTAACTATAACATTCATTATTCTCAAGGCTCTCATACAGTTCGTCGTAAACAATCAAAACATGGCTTCCTACAATCATGATATGACCTAGTCTCACATATGATGAAAATACAGCTTTTATGCCACTCATATAACAATATTCTGTTATGCATTTAATATTTGACTACTCACCCACAGCTTGACAATAATGCCGCTTACTTAAATGTCATTTGTCGTCTTTGTCCTACCCCATGTGATATTCAACCTTGAACGTGAAGCTTCATAAACTGCTCAATGACAAATGAAAGTCGGTGAAACATTTGCCACTGTGCTCGTCAAACCAGTGCCTGCTAAATGCACTGCCTACTGTATTGCCATAACATTCTCGTGCTACAGAGCACACACGGCCTTGTTTCCAATACACACATTTTGAATTGTACATCCAGCTGGCAGTGCGTCTTCACTTCCGTCCGATCCACTTCCGTTCGATCCACTTCCGCCCGATTCTCTTCCGACCCATTTTTTGGGCAGTGCGTCTTCACTTCCGTACGATCCACTTCCGTTCGATCCACTTCCGCCCGATTCACTTCCGTCCCTAATTTTCAAAATCACTCCCACAAAACTATCCAGCAACCGAGCGGAAAGATGTTACACATCAAAAAAACAAAAAAATATCTGGAATTATTTTTTATCCTCCATGATCGCCTTCACCCACGGTCTCTGAGAGGGATCATTCCTCTACAGTCACTTACACAGTTCTACGTCACTTCAAATCCCTCCATCTCGGTCCCCTCGAAAAATGTATATTTTAGACTCTTATAGCGACCTTTATCATCTTCACTGGTACTAAGTTTCATGTTTCTAGGATGTCTGGAAATCCTCATTGGTTCATGTCTATTAGCCTACTTTCGTTTTTTGCAAAAAATGAAAGTAGACTTATGAGATCTACACAGGGCCAAAAATTGTGCGTCTGTCTGTGTGTATGTCTGTGTGTGAGTGTGTGTGTGTGTGTTTGTGTACTCTGGATGTCCGTCCCCCCCCCTATCAATTCAAACACGGTGAACCCGAATTGAACGAAATTTGGTACAGAGGTAGAACTAGCAAGGAGCACCTCAGTGTCATGTTTTATATCGCCGCCATCTTGACGGAAACGTAATGGCGGACACCTAAATGTTCAAAGCTTAAATTAAATTATGACTAACCTAATCATCCGATCTCTACCAAATTTTTCACCAATATTTATTTATATAATGAGCGTCTTTTGACTAAACTACAAGATCATCAGCCTGATAGTTTGCAGATGGCGGCCATGTATGTGTGCAAATCGATTCCCCATATCAATACAAACACGGTGAAATTAATTGAATTACATTTTTTTACAGAGTTAGCACTAAAGGGCACATCATATTCATGTTTAATATCCGTATTGGACGTTCTATTTCAACATGCTACTACAACCAACATTCAATTATACTCCTTGATAACGACAAAAAGTTATAACAATACCCATGCATTTAGGAGAAAGTAGGCCATATGTTCTTTACTGAACATCTTGTTTTCAGAATTTACCTGCACATTACTCCAACTAGGCCATGGTAGCATACCCGAGCTTATAAAGTTGGCCAGTTATAGCGCGGCGGTGTATTTCTCACACCACCGCACGGAGCCTACATTGTATAGAGAGTTAAAAATGTATGTCCAGTACCTAAGCATAACAGAATGGATAAAATAAAATAATATGTTTTCATTGGTTGAGCTCCCCCACCAAGGTTCACGAGATCATCAATGCGATGATTGTATTACGTATTTTTGAAGCAAATGCCAATGATGTTCTCTGCGCCAGTGTTTGTTGATCGTTGCAGCTGGAGCCTTGGGGTACAAGGAAGGGGACAGAGCAGTGATGGAGTACTGTGTCCTTATTATTCCAGTACTGCTAAGGTTAATATAAGAACATGCCACGACGGAGAGGACAACTATGACTGAGGCTACTGGAGTTGAGTATCTGTGGAGAATGCAAATTGTCGTATAAACAAACGAAAGTTTCTATCTTCGCCACCAGCATTCGTATTTCAAACAAATAGTGGACCCGTGCAAGAACTCTCGCATAATCGGTTGTGTGTGCCCCATGTATACACTACCCGCCCGGCACTAGTGCTCTGCAGGCTGTACGCGACACAGTTCTGCCAGGGGCTATCGTCTTGTTTATTTGTTTAAAAGCAATTTATAAACAAATAAATATATTTCCGTTGACTTTTCAAGAAATGCAAGATTTTTCCTGTACTATTGAGACGATTTGGAAGATTTTGGTACGAACCACACCTTCTAACTCCTTCTGGTTTAGGTGCTTGAGTTTTGTGAATCATACACCTTAGATAATAGATAATGAACCTGTACATATGTATTGACCTCCTAGTGGTGTAGGTGCTAGAGTTATTGGCTATTTCCCTGGAGGTCTGAGTTCGATTCCTGGAGAATTAATCTGGTGTGAGGACTGTGCACTCAGTCACGTGAGAAGGTAGAAGGGAACTCAGTTTCTATGTAATGATTTGATTTCACTTCTAGATAACCTTCCTGATGTGAACTTAAAATTCATTTTTAACGTCAGATTATTGAAGAATACAATTTGGTCCTCTTATCTTTCATTAACTTCTCTAATTAGTTTGGCATCAGGAAGGGTGTGCAATTATTGTAAAATTATTATCTACAAGAAGACCTACTTCCTGAAGCCGCAGAAACAGGAATAATAAGAGATGAACTATATGTATACATACATTCTGTGCCCGTTGGACCACAGACGTTTAGCGGCGAGCCATCTCACACCCGTGAACAACGAACACATTTATATGATACATGAGAACTGTGCAAGCGTGAGAAATGGATCTTGGGACGTTCAGGGGTGAAGTATCCAAGTAAATACGATTTGCAATGTTCTCACATCCCACGTGAAGGGTAGGAATAAATTAAAATAAGACACAATTCTGCACACACCCAAGTACATGGGGATAATTGACCACGATGTCCAAGCCCCGCAGATGAAACATCATTATTCCTATGTCAACTATCCTAGAAGTGGTTTTCGTAAATGTCAACTTCTATTCCAGGTGTAGGCCGGGAAGGTAGGCTACTTAAATTAAAGCCTTGGCCACTTCCAATCAAATCCTAGTTCCAATTAGAAAAACACAAACTACTACAGCCACCACAATGAAACAGGTAATCAGATATCACACAAACGCAAGTACACTAGGCTGAATGACAACTGTGACGCAAGTGATTACCAATAACAACAACAACTATATCCTCTTTAATATATGTTAAGTATTCAACTTGTCGGCTCCGTTGTGTAGTGGTCAGCGTGCTTAGCTGCCACCCCAGAGCTCCGAGGTTCGATTCCTGGCTCTGCCACGATATTTGAAAAGTGGTGTGAGGACTGGAACGGGGTCTACTCAGCCTCGGGTGGTCCCACTTCGTCTCCGGGCAGATGCTGGGATGGTACTGCATCCGTATTACCTAACCTTTACCTGTTGAGATCCCTCGACGCTAGCTGGATCGTAGGACCTGAAAATCCCCGGCTAGGAAAACCCACAGATCACACCAGCAAGTGACTGGGATATTCTTGGTTTTCGTGATCGGGGCGCTGCCTCACTGTCAGACAGCTACTCAATTGTCCTCACGAGGCTGAGTACACCCCGTTCCAGCCCTCACGTCAGTTTCTAAAATCCCTGACAGAGCCGGGAATCGAACCCGGGGCCTCCGGGTGAGAGGCAAGCGCGCTACCCCAACACCACCGGGCCGACACCGTCGCACTAACTAACTCATTCCTTCGGTTTTGTTTTAAAACACCGCACACCCAGTGATGCACTGATCGTAAATTAACCAAGCACATGTTCCCTTGAATATCCCATGTTTAATAATGGCGCTGAACACTAGGTTTCAGCAGAGACGTCATTCCTATTTTACAGCTGTTCAGATATGTGTGAGAATGTGCTAACATCAGAAGCCTTCTAGCAGAAGATTGCGACGCCCAGGCTGTGCTGCCTCGTTCCTTGATTCTTCCCACGTGGCTTTGCTATCAAAGTGTACACAATCTTCTTCTCCAATTCGCAACACGTAACTCCTCCGTCTCAAGCCAGATTACCCCAGCCCTATTTTCTTTGTGCCTCGCGTCAACTCCTCTTCTCGGAGCCAAGCAGATGATTTCCGAATTATCTGATGTACCACACATCCTATTTCTCTTTCCCTGTGCTGTGATAAATTTCTATTTAAACTTAATTTAATGATACATTATTGCTACCATTATAAAAGCATGCCAGATTATCGTAACGGAGTTTCTCATTCTCCTTGAAACGGTCCCTGCACATTATTTCCTGGTCTAATGCGCGAATGTTTGAACTTATCTTTCGAAAACATTTACCCTACGATTATCCAAAGCAAAATAATTAACCATGATGGATAATGTGTTTAGTAGACGTACTGTATGTATTACTCGTAAATGAGTTTACTGAGAGACACCTGTTAATAATAATAATATCGCATGGCCTCGGTGCCGGGTGCAAGCTTTGTTATTTGACACACAGAGGGCAGCTTGCATGTCGAATTTTGTTGTTCCATGAAGCACTATTAAAATCAAGGAGGTTAGATATCTAAGCTCCTTGACACTATAGCGCTTTCTAATTGAGAAATGAGGAACTTTGTGTTGGCGGAAAATCCCGAGATTAATTTTGCCATTATGAACTCGGCCTACTGAATTCAATTGTTTTTTTTTTAACATGCCAACATCGTATGACATGCGTACAGTGATTTTTGACGCCAGGAGCGAACCTGCAAGCTTAGGTTTAGTAATCCAACACAATAACCACTCAGCGACCGTGGCAATCAACCTGTTAATACTATGATGTTAATTAAAACATTTCAACCCTCCATTGGAGTCTTATCATATGGACCGCATAACTATAACATACCTCTACACTACATATTCCCCTTTTATGAATAACAGTATAATAAATAAACTTTAACTTTAAGAATATAATTTTAAATATGCAAATTTAATAGAAATGGGCGTAGTTACAGAATTATTTATGAAAATAGTAAAACATGTATTTGAGCTCGAATAAGGGCTATTAATATGAAAATTTTATTTAATATACTGTACTGAACTAAAAATATTTGTATTATTTAATTATTAGATCTTGACATTTCCATGTAGTGCCGACTATTATTTAAAGGTCGTAATTGGTTTTATTGTCAATCAAATCCATTATTTTATGAAGTCTGTGGAAGAAGTTATCAAAATTTAATATTGGTTGAGTAACACTTGCTATGTTTGCTTCTATTCTGGAAAATCAACAACTCCTATTAAAAATAATAGGTGCGTACAACTCAACATTTATCCAGAATAGAAGGTGAGAAAAGTTGAGAAAATGAAACTCACCCAAGGCTTCGGATACCCTAATACCACCGGGGTGATCTACAGAAAAGATGGAAGAGAGGAGCCCTGTGTAATTACGAAGAGAGAATGACGGACACAGCAGGAACTCTTCAAACCACGTCCCACTCATTGTGAGCCCCTGGGTACACCTTTGTCATGATGTTTATGGGTATATTGTGCACGGAAAATTGTAAAGTTTGTGGCCATTTATTCAATGTTGCATGTACAAACTATCAGTTGTATACACGACCCATCCATTCGTATCTAATGAGGAAGGAAGACCACCAACTTTGTACCTGTGGAGTAATTTCACCATGGCCCACATATTACTCGAGAGTGTGAGTCTTGCTGATCTACGAAGAAACCTTGGTTTGCAGATGACATTGGAACTTATATTAGCCGATGATGTGGTGGCTACTGATATCGTAATTCACTTTACAAATAAGAGTGGGTTAGGGCAGTAATCTAAATCATTGACTCAAAGTCTTTGTTCGTTTTTGAATTCTGAATTTTTGTTTTTCCGTATATTTTTAGCCTATTTTCATTTTATGAAAAAATATTCTTATGAGATCAACTTTTGTCCGTGTGTCTGTGTGTGCGTGCGTGTGTGATTCGTGTGTAAGTCCCCCCGTAATAACTTTTAAACGGCTCGAGCGATTTCAATGTAACTCGGTAAGATCATAGCACCATTCTTGCCGACCCCGGCTGTGCCCTTCAAATTTCATTGTGTCTCACCAATCCAACATGGTGGCTCTGCAAAATATTTCACCAGCATTCAGTATCTCTGAAACTATTACTGATATAACCCTGGAATTTTGTACAGTAATAAAGAGAACTACTAGAAGTTCACCAATGAAACTTTCAAAAACCTGGTAACTACAAAACCAGCATGGCTGCCAAGCGAAGTTGAGACTTTTAAATAGGCTTTTCTCGCGATTTAACCATCCAAACGTAATGAAACTTGGTACAGCAAATGTTTATAAACATTGTAATGCACTGGCGTCTAATTTAGTCCAATTATTTACATAACCTCAAAATGGCAGCTGTGCGAACTATTACACTGGCATTCTATATATCCGAAACTATTACAGATATCGCCGTGAAATTCTGTACGGTGATAAAGGGCACTGCTACAAGTTTATCGATGTAACATTCAAACACCTGTAAAGTAAAAAACGAACAATGGTGGCCAAGCGAAGTTGAAACATTTTAATAGACTTTTCTCGTGATTTAACCATCTGAGCGCAGTGAAATGTGGTACAGTAAATGATTATGAAATGAAAATCCACAGCCTGCTTCCAGTCTCGGACCGGGTCAGGAATGGAATGAATGAAGTCCCCATCTAGCGGCGAGGATATGGACTGTGCCGGCTGCCGAGGCCTGACGCACTCCTCTGGGGCAATGATTAAATGAATGACAGATGAAATGAAATGATACTGGAGAGTGTTGCTGGAATGAAATTTTGACAGGGAAAACCGGAGTACCCGGAGAAAAACCTGTCTGCCTCCGTTTTGTCCAGCACAGATCTCACATGGAGTGACCGGGATTTGAACCACGGACCCAGCGGTGAGAGGCCGGCGCGCTGCCGCCTAAGCCACGGAGGCTTGGTAGTAAATGATTATACATATTGTAATGCACTGACATCTAATTTAGTTGAATTGTTTACATAACCTCAAGAATGAGGCTGTCCAAAAGTTTAAAATTAAGTTTTTATTTCTTGTGTCGTAATCATGCGATCGAAGTGAAACTTTGAATAATGAAGCTATGCAATAATTTTCCTTTAGTGGTACATAACTCTATGGTCTATATATATAGCAATCCAAAATGGCGAGCATCAGAAATATTTTGACGGTTTTCAATATCTACTAATCTTTTACAGCAATCAAACTGATATTTTTTATGTTCATAGAGGCTGTGGACATAAGTTCACCTATAGGACTTTCAGTAACCTGGTATGCACAATTCCAACATGGCGGGGACGCGAAGTATAAATATTTAAATGGACGTTTCTCGTGATTGAACCATCCGAGTGCAGTGAAACTTGGCACGTTAAACGCTTATACAAATGTTAATCCACTGGCATCTAATTTATTTCAATTGTTTTCATAACCATAAGATGGCAGCTATGGGAAATTTTAAAATCTCTTTTTTAGCCTACTTTCGATTTTTGCAAAAAATGAAAGTAGACTTATGAGATCAACACAGGGCGAAAAAAGTGTGTCTGTCTGTGTGTGTGTATGTGTGTGTGTGAGTCTGTGTGTGTGTGTGTGTGTGTGTCTGTGTGTCTCTGTGTGTGTGTGTGTGTGTGTGTGTGAGTGTGTGTACTCTGAATGTGTGTCCCCCCCTATCAATTCGAACACGGTGAATGCGAATTGAACGAAATTTGGTACAAAGGTAGCATTAGCAAAGGACACCTCAGTGTCATGTTTTATATTGCCGCCATCTTGACGGGAACGTAATGGCGGCCACACAAATGTTCAAAGCTTAAATCTAATTACGACTAACCTAATCATCCGATCTGTACAAAATTTTGCAGCAACATACCATTATGGGGGGAGCATCCTTTGACCAAACCAATAGGTCATCAGCGTAATAGTTTGCGGATGGCGGCCATCTTTGTGTGAAAATTGATTCCCCCTATTAATTCGAACACGGTGCAACCGAATGGAACGAAATTTGGTACAGAGGTAGTACTAACAAATGGCACCTCAGTGTCATGTTTTATATCGCCGCCATCTTGACGGAAACGTAATGGCGGCCACACAAATGTTCAAAGCTTAAATCAAATTACGACTAACCTAATCATCCGATCTCAACCAAATATTGCAACAACATACCTTTATGGGGGGGGGGGGGGAGCATCCTTTGACCAAACTAATAGGTCATCAGAGTAATAGTTTGCGGATGGCGGCCATCTTTGTGTGAAAATAGATTCCCCCTATTAATACGAACACGGTGCAACCGAATGGAACGAAATTTGGTACAGAGGTAGTACTCACAAAAGGCACCTCAGTGTCATGTTTTATATCGCCGCCATCTTGACAGAAACGTAATGGCGGCCACACAAATGTTCAAAGCTTAAGTTAAATTACGATTAACCTAATCATCCGATCTCTACCAAACTCTGCAAAAACATACCCTTATAGAAGAAGCATCCTTTGACCAAATGAATAGGTCATTAGCCTAATAGTTTGCTGATGGCGGCCATCTTTGTGTGAAAATCAATTCCCCCAATTAATTCAAACACGGTGAAACCGAATGGAACGTAATTTGGTACAGAGGTAGTACTAACAAAAGGCACCTCAGCGACATGTTTTATATCGCCGCCATATTGACAGAAACGTAATGGCGGCCACACAAATGTTTGAAGCTTAAATCAAATTACGACTAACATAACCATCCGATCTCTACCAAACTTTGCAACAACATACCATTATGGAGGGAGCATCTTTTGACCAATCTAATAGGTCATTAGCCTAATAGTTTGTGGATGGCGGCCATCTTTATGTCAAAATTGATTCCCCCTATTAATTCGAACACGGTGGAACCGAATGAACGAAATTTGGTACAGAGGTAGCAGTAGCAAAGGGCATCTCAGTGTCATGATTAATATCGCCGCCATATTGACAGAAACGTAATGGCGGCCACACAAATGTTCAATGCTTAAGTTAAATTACGACTAACATAACCATCCGATCTCTTCCAAACTTTGCAACAACATACATTTATGAAGGGAGCATCCATTGACCAATCTAATAGGTTATTAGCCTAATAGTTTGCGGATGGCGGCCATCTTTATGTCAAAATTGATTCCCCCTATTAATTCGAACACGGTGGAACCGAATGGAACGAAATTTGGTACAGAGGTAGCACTAGCAAAGGGCGCCTCAGTGTCATGTTTTATATTGCCGCCATCTTGACTGAAACGTAATGGCGGCCACACGAATGTTCAAAGCTTAAATCAAATTACGATTAACCTAATCATCCGATCTCTACCAAATTTTGCAACTACATACCTTTATTGAGGAAGCATCCTTGGACCAATCTAATAGGTCATTCGCCTAATAGTTTGCGGATGGCGGCCATCTTTGTGTCAGAATCGATTCCCCCTATTAATTCAAACACAGTGAAACCGAATGGAACGAAATTTGGTGCAGAGATAGCACTAGCAAAGGGCATCTCAGTGTCATGATTAATATCGCCGCCATATTGACAGAAACGTAATGGCGGCCACACAAATGTTTGAAGCTTAAATCAAATTACGACTAACATAACCATCCGATCTCTACCAAACTTTGCAACAACATACCATTATGGAGGGAGCATCCTTTGACCAATCTAATAGGTCATTAGCCTAATAGTTTGTGGATGGCGGCCATCTTTATGTCAAAATTGATTCCCCCTATTAATTCGAACACGGTGGAACCGAATGAACGAAATTTGGTACAGAGGTAGCACTAGCAAAGGGCACCTCAGTGTCTTGTTTTATATCACCGCTATCTTGACGGAAACGTAATCGCGGCCACCCAAATGTTAGAAGCTAAAGTGTAATTACGACCAACCTAATAATCTAGTCTCTACCAAATTTTGCAACACCGTATCTTTATGTGGGAAACATATTCTGACCAAACTGCAAGAACATCAGCCCAATAGTTTGAAGATGGTGGCCAAGTATGTGTGCAAATCGATTCCCCCTATCAATTCAAACACGGTGAAACCGAATTGAACGAAATTTGGTACAGAGGTAGCACTAGCAAAGGGCACCTCATATTCATGTTTAATATCAATATAGCACGTTGTATTTCAACAAGCTACTACAACCAACATTCAATCAATCTCCTTGAAAAGGACAAAGAGTTATAACAATATCCATGCATTTAGGAGAAAGTAGGCTATATGTTCTTTACTGAACATCTTGTTACTTCGTGTGCTCTAAGCATGCGATTGAAGTTTGAATACCACTCGTACACAATAATCTTCATGTAGTAGTACATAAATAAAAATCCAACCTGGCGACCATCTGAAATATTTAGAAGGTTCTCAATATCTACGAATCTATCACAACAATCAAACTGAAATTTTGTATGTAGATTGGTGCAATTAACATGAGTAGGATATATGAAAATAGGCTGTATAGTTCTTCACGGAACTATTTGCTTTTTATTGTTAGTCTAATTTAATTTTTTGTTTTATTATTTTTAGGCTTTTTTCCCATCTAGGCATCCTAAATTTATATAATACAAATTGTACGGAGTTATATTTTTGCTGGGAGAAGGTCGCTCCTTATAGCATAAAGAGTTAAGGGAAATCAATCTGTATGGATGTGTTTATATTGCAGCGAATTGTAGGCCTATGATAATAATATTAATGTTATTGGTTTTACGTGTCTTTGAACTACTGTGGCTTGTAGGGACGCAGGCCTATGAACATTGGAGAACATTATCTTTATTAATTCTGAGTATTTTCCTTCTTTGTGGTTTCCAAGGAACATTTTCGTAACAAGAATGAGCAAACACCATGCACACGATTCAAATATATGGGTATTGTGTTATATCTCTTTGTCCTTATGAAGACATATAGTTGAATGTTCTTGTGATGAACATCCTGTATAAGACTCCTCGATTACTTTCGTTGTAATTCCGATCTTCGATACAGAGGAATTTAAAGGAACAACCATCGTCCATCTTGAATATATGGAACTGTTGATCTGTGCCTTCTACAGATAAAGCCTCTTATGCATCACTAATACTTGCTACGTTTCATCATTGTAACTGCAATTAACGGTCGATTATCGATATTAATGTCTTATATTTTCAAGATGGCGACTGTGTTCTATATGCAGCATGATATTCCTATGACCAAATATTCTCTTATATTTTACTATTATCTTGCCAAGTTTCGTGTTAATTGTGCTATTGGTTCATGAGTTATTGGTATTGATGTTTCAATAGAACCCTCGGCCACCATCTTGAATATATGACGAAGCTATTTTTTAGCTTATGGTCAAAGCGTTTCTGCTTTATTACTAATTTCAGTTATTTTATCTCTAAAATATATTCAGTTAGTTATTTTTACAGACTATAATTTCAGGATGTGCTGTGCGCGCTAGAGTGATATTGTTAAGAGTAACACTAGAGATGTATCTTCTAAGATACTCCTCTGTCACCAAATTTTGTGTTAATTGTGCTACTATATAATGTATTAATGATATTCGAGCCTTAAGAGTACGCACAGCCATAATCGTCAATATATGGAGTCGTTGTTCCATTGACTTCGTCGTAGGAAGCCACTTACAAGTTTCTAAATTACTACTTATTTTCGTTATTACTATTTAAAAATACTTCGCGTTAGACTTTGTCATATTATTTTTTATTTTCAAGGTGGCCACTGCGTGTTGTGAATAGCGTGTTATTGTTATGGCTTCTCTCATCAAGGTCCCTTGTGGGTACTTCCCTCTGACTAAATTTCATTTCAATTGCGCAATTTCGTTCTGAATGATTCATTATTACGTTTTAATAGTACGCAAAGCCACCATTTAAAAAGTATAGATTCGCTGTCATTTTATTTTGCACATACCAATCCAATAATAACGTTTTACTCTATCAGTAATTTTATTATTGTAGTTCTACAACATAGAGATTTATTTACTTTTCAATATTATAACATTTCAATATGGCTGCTGAGCGCTACATTCAGTGTGGTGATTTTATCACCAACGCTACTGAGGCCTCTTAAAATAATACTCCTCTCCTACCAAGGTTCGTCTTATTTGTGAATATATATATACTGAATTACTAACATTGAGGCATTTAAATAGTAGGCCTACGCCTACCTGCCATCTTGAATGTATGGAGTCGCCATTCTACTTTTTTTAGGCATTCGAAGCGATTTATATGGTTTTACCTTCTTTCTAAATGTTGCTATTATGGCTCTAAGATACTGAGAGCTACTAATATATTTTGAAATCACGGTCGCTGTACGCCATATTCATTGTAGTAATCTTTTGATTAACATATATGAGACCCCTTATTTTGATACTCATCTATTGTGATTTTTAGCCTACTTTTCACATTTTGCAAAAATGAGGAAAAAGTAGACTTATGAGATTGGGCAAATGTGTGTCTGTCTGTCTGTCTGTCTGTCTGGCTGTGTGTCTGTGTGTCCCCCCTATCAACTCCTAAACGGCTGCAGCAATCGAAACAAAATTTGGTAGGAGTAAATATCTGTACCTGAATATCTCACGGCCATATTTGAAAATGATGTCAGTGCTACCAACTGCTGAAAAATCGCAATTGAAATTTGAGCTCCATGTTGGATATCTTGGAAGGTATGAATGGGAGCTATTTCAAAATTGGCACACGTATAGATAATAATATTGCAGTTTAATTTCCTGGGGGCCTTACAGGGCAGTGTTGCAAAAATGATTATAAGCCTGCTGATAGGTCCAAATTTTAAATGCATATAACTTCTACACTATCATTTGGAATTCAACCAAATTCCGTATGTGCTATGTGTACATAAACAGATATGACAGCGTAGTCTTAGGAGCCACCAGGGCTGCCAACTGTTAATAAATGCTCTCATTTTAAAAAATCCAAATACCCATATATCAGAAAGTATGAAAGTCGACAGCTTTAAACTATGCACACGTTTAGTACCTGACATTCTATTTTATTTTGGAGTAACTTATATACGTCAGTGCTACCAACATGATTCTAAGCCTGCTGAGATGTCCAACTTTAAATACATATAACTTCTATACTATCATTTGGATTTCAACCAAATTTCATGTGCGCTATGTTTACCATAACAGATATGACTATGCCGACTCTTAAGAGTAACCAGGGCTGCCAACTCTTAATAAATACTGTCTCTATTTTTGTTGTATTCTAATATGAATATAAAAGAAAGTATGCAAGCCAATAGCTCTAATCTTTGCACACGTATAGTACCTGGCATCCTAGATTAGTTTGGAGTAACTAATATAGGCCTTCGCCTGTGCTGCTAACATGTTTCTAACTCTATTGATAGGTCCAATTTTAAAATGCATGCAACTTCTATACTAACTAATGGATTTCATTCAAAATTGACACAACAATAGATCATATAATTTCAGATTATTTCTAACCAATATATGTATGACATTGTTGCCAACATGATTTTGCGAGCGCTGTTAGGTCCAATGTTTAACTGCATGTAACGTCCATGCTATTAATTGGACTTCAATCAAATTTTGTTTTCTGTGCCTTAAGAGATGGAACTA
Organism: Meconema thalassinum; assembly: GCA_946902985.2. Lineage (NCBI taxonomy): Eukaryota > Metazoa > Arthropoda > Insecta > Orthoptera > Tettigoniidae > Meconema > Meconema thalassinum. The sequence goes on along the minus strand of OX336390.1, from coordinate 153,707,796 downwards.
AGAATATATTCAGTCACCAGGGCTGCCAACTATAGTTCTTTATGAGGCTACATTATGCCAGGTATACAGTATTTCGAACTAATTAGAAATTTCGATATTACCAACTTAATTTCGTCATTATTCTAGATAGATCCATATAGATTAATCATTGTCATGAATCTTAAATTTTTACAAAAGTAGGCTCTTTAGTTCGTCATGGAACTTCTTGTTCGTTTTAATTAGGCAATTACATTCTGAGTTGACTATTATAGTGTTCTTATAGTTCGCGCAACAGCCATATTGATATTTTGGAGTGTCCATTCGTTTGCGTTGGTCTTACAAGGCCCCGTATATGGGCCTTCCTTGCCAATGATTTTCGTTACTGTAGCTCGTAAGAATGATTTATTTTTATATTTTATAATTTCAAGATGGCGGCTGCGCGTTATGTTTACACTCCTAGAGTCATTACTTGGTAACAGAGGGTTCTTATATGGAACCATCTGAATGTCAAGTACTATCAGCAGTGATTTATTGGATCGTCATAAATTATGTATTATAATGCTTGCATGACTGACATGGCTGTTATCGTGTAATTATTTAGCAGATGATTTGTAGTTTGGGCTCCGGGCGCTTTTTACACGAAGGTTTGGTTTTCCAATTTTTGATAGAGATCTGGTGATTAGTATAGTCGTAATTCGACTTAGGCTTTGAACACTCAGGTTGTCTCCATTTCGTTTTCGTTAAGATGACGGTGATATGATATCAATGAAGTGCCCGTTAATAGTACTCCCTCTGTGCCAAATTCAGTTCAATTCGGTTTCATCGTGGTTGAATTTTAAGTCTGTGGGGATGGTGGGGGGGGGGGGGGGGAGGGGCAGGGCGAGGGAGAGGGGGCAGACATACACGCAATACACTTGCATAGACAGACATACGGATATTTGACCCGTGTAGATCTCATAAACTTTTAATTTTTTTGGAAACTGAAAGTAGGCTAAAATAGTCATTTAATAAGCTCATTAATCTTCATAACATAAAAATACCCGCTTTCTGCTTATGGAATGTAGGCTACTTTATATACAGCCAAGGCACAACCCTTTTGGCTCAAGACACTATCCTTCCTACTGCCTATATCAGACATGCATATTTGTCATCCTCTTAAAAGCTGTAGTTTGTGGTTGTAGAGGAAGCAGGTAGGCTAATATCGTCTGAGTCGGCAACGGTCGTCTCGTGGATCTAGTTTGCATGTGGATATTTGCTTCCATTATTTAGATGTATACCCTTGATATTGACGAGGCAAAGTCATTATAGTAGTCCTTTGATTCCCTCCAAACCATTCGTATACCAAATTTGATATAGCTCCTCCATCCTTAAATCCACTACCTCATATACTCCATAAGTGTGTTGCATACAATATGGGAAGGCCACGGAATGTCATGTCCGCACGGCATGGCATGAAAGTAGCCCAAACATTCCCTCTTCACATGGTGAGAAATAGGTTTTCTACCTCCTTTCAGGGTATATTCGCCACAGATAAGCTGAATACATCTGAATGGTTCAACAATTGTACTAGATTTCCTCACGGACCCGCACTGTCTATTAACGTATAATTTATATTTCTTCCTCAGGGTGTGCTGGCATGACAAGTGTAATTAGGGAGTTTCCACCAAGTACACCGGTCCTGAGCCAGCTCCGAGGCCCCATAGAGTGACTTCATAATCAGTATAAGTTGTTCATCTAGTTAACCCATCTTTTTCCCAATCGTCTTGAGGTCGTTTTTATTGTAGTGTACCATGCACCACCAGCTTTTCTGTGGCTCCATTACGTCTTGAGATGTGGTCAAAGTATCTTCAGTTTGCTTTGATAATCTTCCTCGCCAGTCTTAACCTATTAGTTCCTCAAGACCCGAAGCGTTGGTTAAATGTTCAGTCCAAGGTATTTGCAGGACATGGCAGTAAATCCTCATTTCCAACGCTTGCATGTTCTCCTAGTCAGCTGTTTTACGGTCCATGTTTGTATTTGCTTGGCGATCAGGATTATTAGCGTATTGACCAGCCTAAATTCTTCGCAGCAATTCTTCTTGTCCTCGTATTTCTCTGCTCGCTTTTGTCCGTAATTATTTCCAGTTCTCTAGTACTTGCTGCTATGGTGCGTTTGTAATCAGCATACTCTAAATGATGTTCCTGACATACTCCTCCCCACATCCTGATGCCACCTTCCCATTCGTCAAGTACCTTTCCCATAATGAACTCGGACTGGATGTTGTATAGTAGGAGGAAGAGGATGCAACCTTAGCTAACTCCTGCTTCTATCCTCAAGGTGTCGGAGGAAGTCCCTTTGGACCAGATTTTGGCTCTTGTGTTAGTATAGAGCATTTGAATTAGTTGTGTTAGGTGGCCTGAAACTTTGGTTGGTTGGTTCTTAAGTTTAGGGGCTGCGACAACGCGGTCATGTAGCCCCGTGTACTTTGGGTGTGTGTAGAATCTGTTTGATAACCGGTGTTAATTGTGATGACTGTATTAGTGTGTGTTATCTGGTTTTTTAATTTAAGTATTGCAACTTAGAATTTTTCATATAGTTCCTAGTTTTGCCGCCAAGCGCCACCGTCAACGACTACTAGGCCAAGTTCAGAACTTAGCTACTAGACGCCACCACAGTCGGCTCTTGGCAACGAACGTAGAAACCTAAGAGCGTTAAGCCTGAAACTTTCATATCTCTTGTTATGTCCCTCGACGGCTCCCGCATCACTGAGTGTAATGAATTCTTATAGTTTACGGAGTACAGGAATGATGATACGTTGAAATCACAGACTTTTTCCACGATATGGCAGTCGTTCTTGATCTGCTCCCTTGTTCCCTTTCTTGGCACAACCCCACTTTCTTCTTCGTCAATTTGCGGCAGCTGGAAGATTTACAGCCTTGCCAGTAGAGGCTAAGAAAAATATATAATTTAATAATTGCAGCTAGATAGCCATGTAAGATTACAGTACATACTGTGTAACATTTTAACATATTTGCGTGTTCGCTTATTGATCTTAGTCTTTTTGTACACAGTTCTATGTGGTATCATTCACAGATTTGGTTGCATAATTCACATACGCACGCTGGCATTGGGTCATGGTAATTCTTGTTTTGGTTTATTAGAAGGTGGAAGCCGTGTGTAGACCGTCTAGTTACGACGTGGCGCATCTAGTAGTTCGGAGCCGTCCATCCCTGATTCGTCATGGCTTCGGTGCCGTAAAGCTCAGGCCGGACAGATGCTCTTTTGTCTTCCATGATTCTTAGCGGGTATTCAAAAGCCCTGGTGTGCTGTAACATAAATAGCAGCCTGATGTATTCAATTAGAAACGTCTCTCTTGCTAGAAGATATACCGGTACCTGTCTTGATTTTGCTGTTTTGGACAGTCCCAATGATTTTCTCATATATAGTTCATTGTTAAATTATAATTTGTGGACACGAGCATCTGAGGTGGCTGAGTTTCATCTCCAAAAACTAGGGCTGATAGGATAAAACTTAGCGCGCACATAGCTATTATGATTAAAAACCATATTAACTTCAGCAACTGCCGTCGGTAACACAGGTTACACGGCCGGATTCAGGCTAGCATTATGGTTACTCGAACTAATGAACAACGGTTGAGGGCTGACTTCATTGCTAGGCTAAGGCATGTGGCCATCGGGATTTCAACGCCTCGCAGTCTGACTGACTCTCAACGAAATCTGCCTTTCAAAAGAACATTTGTGTCATAACTTTGTGAGCACATAGAATACTGTACAGCCCAGGGGCAGTGCCCCTAAAGACCCACCCCTCCATCTTTCATCAAAACCACCCTCATAGGCATACCATAAGCCTCATACACTTCTTCCAACACAAGCAGGCCCTGCATACTGCTGACAAGCCACGCTTACATAATACACACAAACACTCTAACTGGAGCGGTAACAGTGATGAAACGCTGACCAAGCAGAGGGGGAAGGCCTTAAAGGCTAGGCCCAGAAGAGCCCCATTATCTGTTCGTGGCCAGCGGCTCTGCCATTCCGAGGTCCGTTCCAGCTCTTTCACCAGGTGAGAACTAGCCGTGTGCTCAGATTCCTTATCATTGTAACACCTACTCTGAACACTTCTGTAATTTACACCTTGTACTATATTTTATATTTGTCTAAACACCTAAAAAGGACAGTAAATCACAGCTACTGGCCAATAAACACTTGGTCAGTAAATACCCTCACTTATTACTCATTACGCCCTGTTTTACATCCTCACACCCAACCTGACCTTAGTCCTAATTGCCCCTGACCGTGGAGACCAGGAACTGCATCGTCAGAAATTCTATTGTACTCGGGCAAGCAGCCCGACTGCAGAGTGTCAAGTCACCGACTCTGCACGTGAGCTCGCTGAATCGCTCGCTCTAATTAATTGGCAGGCTAAGTCATTAGTTCACCTTAGACATTCATCCCCTAGCAGGTAAACGCATCCCGTAGGGACGCCCCCAGTAGATTACGTACTCATACCAACACACTACATTGGTAGTTTCCCCCAATCACGGGAAACTACCCTTATTCGGAAACATCCCTTAAATTAACACATTTTCACTACCCTGTTTATCCCACCCCCAACAGAGGGTTAAAACATATTGGTGGAGGCGCCGCTACCACGCAAAATAAGGGTAAGGGACTCAAACAACGAGCCCTCGTGGTAGAGCGATCCATACTGGAAATAGCCAAGCGAGACTAATTTTTTTCTCCCAGAATACGCTCCACATTTTTTCTTGTTTTCTCTTCCCCCCTTTATTACACGGGGATTTGTATTATTACACCCACCCCCACCCTCCCCATAGCGCAAGGTCGGTGGAAATTAAATGACCACGTTTAGAACCACACTAAGAGAATTTGCGCACCATTTGTCGGCTAGCACAACTCCACTCCTACTGAAATTGAAAATTAAAAACGGCGACTTAATAACTGAACACACTGCAATACGCCTCCTTCAGGAACTCGAATCAAAGGCATTAGAAATCCGCGCTCAATACCCTGCAGCGGCAGCACAAGTCACACATTTTACACGATCCCAGGCCCAGACCAGTGCGCAGGGACAACATTCACCAATATCCAGCTCTAGTGAGGGAGATTGCTTACCAACACTCCACCCCCTATTGTTACAGCAACTGCAAATCACAGAGCAAAAGACTGATAATCTGCTCGCGCGCATCACACAGTTATTGGATACAGACGCTGTTAGGGCAGTCAACCACACGACAGAGGCGGTCCTAGATATACATACTATTCTAGAGACAGTAAGACAGGATTTAGACAGGACAGTGGAAGTGAAGTCCACACAATACGACATTACACCATCGATCAGTGACGACATATTAGGCGACGAGCCCCCTGGCAACATAATACACGTGTCATACACAGGGAGTGAGGATAATTCCCCTCAAAACAACACAGACCCAAACACCTCATGACACGACATAAGTGCAGACAGCGTAAACGGACTAGAATCCTTACACAGCCAAGGAGAGGTAAACGAGCAGGATATGAATAGGCACACGGAATATCCAATGATCTACCCCACAAAGTTCACGGGGGAGGGCCAGGATCCGGAGGAATACCTCATGGCCTTCAATAGAACGGCTCGGATCAATGGCTGGAGCGACGAAGTCAGAAAACGGCTCCTACCTGCATACCTAACAAAATCGGCCATGACATGGTACGAGCTCCATGAGGACAATCTAGAAAACGCCAAATGGAACGAAATCACTTTGTTACTGAAAAGTGAATTTCAGCTCACACCAGACGATGAGGACCTGTATGACCAAATTAGACAGAGGGCACAGGGGCCTACAGAAAGCGCACAGACGTATGTAAATGCGAAACTGCTGATGTGCGACAAATACAACGCAGCCATTCCTCATAAGCAAAAAGTTAAGCTGCTAATGCAGGGCCTCAGGCCGTCCATCGTGGACAAATTATGTATCATGAACAATCCTACGGTCCAGCATATGCTTAACAACATAAAGACAATAGAGGCCGGAAGAAAGATCACGGAAAAAGCTACGGAGAAAGCAGTGAATCAGCATTTTCATCCAGAAAAGGACGACACCAGTCAAAAGATGGATGAGTTAGTGGACAGGATGGAGAAGCTAATAATAGCTGCCATCCAGGCAGGCGGGGGACCACTCAGGAGTGAACACACTGACACAGATGAATTATACTAACCCGAGAGGGAGAGGGGATACACGGAGAGGAGACACTACGAGCGGGAGAAAACATACTACCCTCCACAGCAGCCGAAAACACCATATACGCAGGACTGGCCACATTACCCTCCACGATATTCACCGGTCTCATACACACATGTAGAGCCAACCTACCCCCACGGCGACCGTCAGCCCCATACACACCGGACTACTACCCTTCAGAGTACGACCACAGTATTCCCCGGCGAAGCAGCCCGCCACCGAGTAGACAGGGCTATGCTTCCCCACAATATAGGGGAAATGGGGACTATCGGGAAAACCCGCCCCCAAGCAGGCAAGGCTATGCATCCCCACATTATAGGGGAAATGGGGACTATCGGGAAAACCCACCCACAAGCAGGCAATGCTATGCATCCCCACAATACAGGGGAAACGGGGAATACCGGGAGAACCCACCCCCAGGCAGACAGGGATATGCATCCCCGCAGTACAGGGGAAAGGGGAATCGCCGGGAAAACCCGCCCCCGCAGCAACAGACGTACACCCCGCCCTGTCGGAGACATGAACACAGACCACAGGTCAGAAACCGCGGAACAACAATCCCACAGAAAGGACGGGAGGCCCGTGACACGTACACGAAGGGACCGGAACACTATCCGCTCCCCGACGAACACCCGAGGGAGTTTAGGGACGAGGCACCCCACCTGACAGACAGGAGGGCAATGCTTCCCACACCCGGTTACCCACCGCAAGCGGGGAGTTGGCGCAGCCACCCCGAGGGGGGACAGACATACAGCACGGGGAGACGCACACCTACGTTTCCAAAAAACGCCTAGACGGGGTGGTTCGGCCAGCTAAAAAAGCGGCGGAGGTTCCTCCCCTAACACAACACCAGAGAGGCCCCTCACCTAAACAGACTCGCAAGAGCAGGGGGAAGAAGCAGCCAACTAAAACAAGGGCTGACGATCCGCCCCCGAACCGTTTCCAAACACACCCCGTAAAAGGGGACGGCAATTGTCTGCTCAGGGCCATTAGCTTTTTAGTCCGCCATGCCGAAGATCACCACAGGGAATACAGGCGGGAAACGGTTAAACGCATCCTGGACAACTGGGAAGAGTACCGGGATTTCGTGGCGGACGAACAGGAAAACCCATTCCAGACCGGGGCAGACTACGAACGATACATGGGTGGGGATGATATCTATGCCGGCGCCGTAGAAGTGACCGCTCTCGGCAAGGTACTTAAGCTGAACATACATGTATACACTGACGTACACTCGCCGCCACTATTCACAACCACGGGATTCGATAGGGCCCTGCACATACTATTTACAGGGAACCCTAGGGCGGGTCACCATACGCCCCTCACAATCACGCGCGAACAAAACGCAGACAATCAGCCCACAACACCGCCGGACATGAAAATATCAACAGCAGGGAAACAGGGGGAAAAAGGCAAATCCACCCCCTCCAGACGGGAAACCATACCCCCTACACGACAACACGGGGCGGGAAGTGACCCCACACAGGCGCAGGACGCGAACACACTTGGCATAGGGGAGCCAGCAACAGGAATCGAACTCGCGACCGCCTGGAACAAAAAACGAGGTCACAAGTGCAAACGAAGGTTTAGGTTTGCAGACACTCCCTCACAGGAAGAGGAGAGGAACAACACACCCACACAGAAACTGGGGAGGGAAAATACATTAACCGTTCACAGGAACTCCTGTAGTTCAACAGCACAGACAATGAAGAGAGCACGGAATATACAGACGGGGCACATTTCGCTGAGCGAGGCAAAGAACTTAAGCCAGGAAATGAGTCACGCGGCCAAGCGTGCCAAGTACAATGAGCGGCCAGCGCTATGCCTCCTCGGCACAAATGTTCTGCAGGGAGAAAACAGTGAAGCACACAAGGACATGGCAGAAACAACAACAACAACATTCACACTCTATAATACATCTTTACAGGGGGAAGGACACCATTTAGCGGCCCTGACAGTACACGCCAGCATAAATGGCCACAGGGTGCAAGCCCTCGTTGTCACTGGTGCAGCGGTAAGCTGCGTCAACAGAAAACACGTCACCGAAGGGCAGATACACGGTGTCAAGGGTGACATCCGGCTGGTAGCGGCAAATGCTCAGACGCTAGAAAACTCGGGGATGGCAAATATACACATCAGGTTAGACCATTTTGCGATAACACACCCCATGTTCGAGATAGAACATCTTTCTGCGTCAGCAATAATTGGCATGGATTTCCTCGCTAAATACGAAGCTAGCATAAATTTTGTTAGCGGCAAGATGCTTTTAATGCATAACCAGAGGCTCACTACACATCCCATGGTATACACCAGGAACACAGATGGGATTCGAGCGGAGCGAGAAATCCACGAGCACCAGGTCTCCACACTGAACACAATCTACAAACACACAGGCACACACACAGATAAGACGCTCAATCACACTCACAGACAGGACCTGACACCGGAACAAGATAGGAGGCTCACGGAGCTCCTGGAAGACAATAGGGATATCTTTGCCCATTCACTGAAAGATCTCGCGGTGACAGACCTTATCGAGCATCATGTCACACTCACCAGTGACCGGCCAGTCGTCCACCAGCCCCCCTTCAGGGTGAGTCAGAAGGAAAGGCACGCTATCGACACTCAGATTAAAGAGATGCTCGAAGCGGGGGTAATCGAACCAGTCATCTCGAATTACAGTGCTCCGGTCTTGCTGACAAAGAAGCGAGATGGTTCCCACAGGTTTTGTACAGATTACCGTAGGCTCAACAAGTTAATAGAAAATGACAGTTATCCACTACCACGGGCCGACACCTATTTGGATGCCCTCGCTGGGGCCAGGTGGTTTAGCTCGATGGATTGTTATAGTGGCTTCTATTCAATCCCCGTTTATGAACCGGACAGGCACAAGCTGGCGTTCGTTACAGAAAACGGCCTCTATTCCTACACAAGGTTGCCAATGGGCCTCCGTAACGCCAGCCAGACCTTCCAAAAGTTAGTGGATAAGGCATTTTCAGGGCTAAAATGGCGGTCGGTGCTCGTCTACGTGGACCACATAACAGTCTTCTCCCAAACCTTTGACGAGCATCTCGTACACTTGGAGGAGGCTTTCGCAAGGATCAGAGAGGCCAAATTAAGGCTTAAACCTGCGAAGTGTCAATTTTCCAGAAGCAGATTAACATACTGGGCCATATTGTTAACAGAAAAGGCATTATTCCCGACCCAGCGAAGATGGACGCAATAACGGGCATCCCGATGCCTACAAATCTGAAACAATTGCGTAGCTTCATTGGTCTGGCTTCCTATTACAGGAAGTACATCTATAGGTTCGCACACATCGCCCACCCCCTAACCGAACTCACACGCGAAAAGACGTCCTTCCACATTAAACAAGAACATTCAACACACTTAAGCAACTATTGACCACCCCACCATTACTGCAACACTTCCGTAGTGATAGGCCCACATATTTACACGTGGACGCAAGCCAGTATGGACTGGGAGCTGCCCTATTACAGGAAGATACGGAGGGGCGCAAACGGCCAGTGGCTTATGCCAGCAGAAAATTAACGGCCGTATAAACCAGATACTCTGCCACAGAGCGCGAAATGCTGGCATTTTCATGGGGAGTGAACTATTTCCGGGTATACCTCTATGGTATCCAGTTCACAGTAATGACTGACCACGCGAGCCTGCTCTTTTGGGACAAATTCAAAAACCCAAATTCGCGACTCAATAGGTTTATATTCCGTCTTTACGAATATAACTTCGAGGTCAAGCATAAGAAGGTATAGAGTAAGGTAAAATTAGAAGGCGCCAGACAAAGAACAAGACGGACGACACGAGTGTATTGACAGACTATAATACCAGTAATTTTGATTTCAGAAAGTATACACGCCGACACAGGAGGCAATATGAAGATTACGCTAATGATTACATGTTTTTATTTTTTTACTTCTCCAGTTTACAGACGGCGGCACCAGATACATGACACTGGTAACGATCATTTCACTGCCATACAGAAGCAACATGTTTTTGTGCCATGCTATTATTATGTACCATCTTTACTCGCTAATTTGTACTCATTCTAACATAATCCAACACACTCACCACCATTCTTTTACAGCTACACTCCAGAACACAGAAATCTGAACAGCAGGGTTGATACCTGTGGGGTATCAGGCTTACTGACAGATCAACAAAACACAAAAGCGTCAAAGATGTGACGCAACATACGGCAATGAGGGCGCAACCAATTTGTGGCGGCGACTCTCAATGTCAAGTGTGGAGGCATTCGCCCACAGAGAATGAGCCATAGGATAGGGGTTATCAGCTGCACGACCACTAAACTGCACCGGAAACGGCCGGACAGGATTAGCCATGAGACGGCACATGAATACAAAGGGTAGCGTGCACGCAAGGTACAGTGGATACGGCCGTCTAGGTATAAAATAATTAAGATAGATATAAGTGACTAATGTAAAAGAAAATAATGTGATACTGTTAAGAGGCACCTTACACAAAATTTATTACCAATGATGCCACACATTGTAAACACACAGATTCTTATTTATCACACACATGTTCACAATGACTTTCCTTTCTACCCTTCTATCTTACATTTTGTAAAAATGTCTTACTTCACCTCAAACAATAAAAGCATATTATATTAAACCATTAATCACACCTTAAGACATTTTTTTCTCTCTACACTATCTCTTTATTTTTATTGTTACATTTTACACCTCACGCAGAAGGCAATGTTTTCATCCAACTGCAAAGCAGCATCACAGCAACCACCGATGTTTTTTCCCTTCTGCAAAACCATGAATGAATAATTTCCCACATCATGTACTGTAAACTATGTATTTTTAATTCCAATGTCAAGCTTTATAACGAGTAATTGTATGTGAATAATGAACTATGTATATACCCAAAACCCACCCCTTCTGAGCACACGCTAAACTCACATCACCACCAGGACAACACGACATCGACACATCCACACGACACCGAAGAAGGAGAAGAAGAGTGACAAGAAGATGATGAAGAAGAATCACTACAACGACACGCCTACTCTATTTCCCGTTCGCGAGGCCGCGAACAAAGCCCGAGGAGGTCTTGTACAGCCCAGGGGCAGTACCCCTAAAGACTCACCCCTCCATCTTTCATCAAAACCACCCACATAGGCATCCCATAAGCCTCATATACTTATTCAAACACAAGCAGGCCCGGCATACTGCTGACAAGCCACGCTTACATAATACACACAAACACTCTAACTGGAGCGGCAACAGTGATGAAACGCCAAGCAGTGGGGGAAGGCCTTAAAGGCTAGGCCCAGAAGAGCCCCATTATCTGTTCGTGGCCAGCGGCTCTGCCATTCCGAGGTCCGTTCCAGCTCTTTCACCAGGTGAGAACTAGCCGTGTGCTCAGATTCCTTATTTGTAACACCTACTCTGAACACTTCTGTAATTTACACCTTGTACTATATTTTATATTTGTCTGAACACCTAAAAAGGACAGTACATCACAGCTACTGGCCAATAAACACTTGGTCAGTAAACACCCACACGTATTACTTATTACGCCCTGTTTTACATCCTCACACCCAACCTGACCTTAGTCATAATTGCCCCTGACCGTGGAGACCAGGAACTGCATCGTCAGGAATTCTATTGTACTCGAGCAAGCGGCCCGACTGCAGAGTGTCAAGTCACTGACTCTGCACGTGAGCTCGCTGAATCGCTCGCTCTACTTAATTGGCAAGCTATGTCATTAGCTCACCTTAGACATTCATCCCCTAGCAGGTAAACGCATCCTGTAGGGACGCCCCCAGTAGATTACGTACTCACACCAACACACTACACTGGTAGTCTCCCCCAATCACGGGAAACTACCCTTATTCGGAACCATCCCTTAAATTAACACATTTACACTACCCTGTTTATCCCACCCCCAACAGAGGGATAAAACAATACTAATACTAGAACTGGGAAAAGTTAATGAAGTGTTCGATAAAAGAACAAATAGTTGACAATTGAACTTGTCGGATAGTATCTGCCGAGAGTCTGTGGTGTGGGCCAATATTTTCACCGCCTAGTATAGCGTGGCAAGTTAGACCTGGCCTGTCATGGCGGAGTCTCGTCTAGGAGGGGAAGTAGTGGGATCACTAGACGCAAATGCGATTTCCCCTCATTGGTGCAACAACTGTTTGGGGCTGCTCGCTGCTCGTCGTGGTTACATTATGCAAGCATAAAGTATCGAATAGGAGCATTCTCAGTGACATAGCATTGGTATTGGTGGTAATGAACTGAGGGCGCGCCCACTTCACACACTCCTGACAGGAAGCTTGTTGCCGTGCTTGTCAAAGTACAGAGCCACTCAGTCTTGCTTCGCATGCCTCGACAGCATTTGTACCCTGCCAAGGTGTTGGGAATAATGACTACTTGGCAACATCTAACTAGCGCGTGACAAAGTATGTGCTCACTGGTTGACAAAGAATCCAGGCGGGGGGATGACGTAATGCAACTGGACGCACATGCGCATCGGAAGGTTCAGATCTAACTTGTTCCGTTATAATAAAGAGTTTACCATAGCACCGACAGAAGTGCTAGTTGGAGGGAGGTACCTTCCTCCAACTCTCCATTCTACTTCTGAATGGCGCATACAAGCTCTCAACGGTATTATGTACCCTTTGAAGAGACAGTCTTTAAAGCCCATTCTCCAGTCACCACAGAGAACACCTATTCATAAGCTCAGTAGGACTCCTTTTTCCGGGCTACAGCTGGTAATAATCTTGCTGTATAATATGTTGGGCTCCTCGTGGCTTCGCGAACAGTTTCTTTCGTTTAGGAATCAATCGGATTTATTTAGTACAGTTTATATACTAGCAGTCATTTAATTTGTCACACGTCGTTCCCTAATAGAATAGATTAATATGGTTTATGATTTATTATAAAATGAGTATATGCTTACGATATTGGCTTAGTAACGGTTAATCCGTATTGACTATTGGTAAATCTTTATGTTATTTAATCCACCTTGTCAATGCTAAAAAAATGTAGTTAATTATAATTTAAACGATCACGTTTCGATATGCAATCATATATTCTTCAGCGTTCAAAGATTAATAGCGTTAACATTACTGAAATAACAAGATGTTCAGTAAAGAACATATAGCCTACTTTCTCCTAAATGCATGGGTATTGTTATAACTCTTTGTCCTTTTCAAGGAGTATGATTGAATGTTGGTTGTAGTAGCTATAGGGATATTAAACATGAATATGAGGTGCCCTTTGCTAGTGCTACCTCTGTACCAAATTTCGTTCAATTAGGTTTCACCGTGTTCGAATTAATAGGGGGAATCAATTTTGACATAAAGATGGCCGCCATCCGCAAACTATTAGGCTAATGGCCTATTAGATTGGTCAAAGGATGCTCCCTCCATAAAGGTATGTAGTTGCAAAATTTGGTAGAGATCGGATGATTAGGTTATCGTAATTTGATTTAAGCTTTGAACATTCGTGTGGCTGCCATTACGTTTCAGTCAATATGGCGGCGATATAAAACATGACACTGAGGTGCCCTTTGCTAGTGCTACCTCTGTACCAAATTTCGATCCATTCGGTTCCACCGTGTTCGAATTAATAGGGGAATCAATTTTGACATAAAGATGGCCGCCACCCGGAAACTATTAGGCTAATAACCTATTAGATTGTTCAAAGGATGCCCCCTCCATAATGCATTGTTGTTGCAAAGTTTGGTAGAGATCGGATGGTTATGTTAGTCGTAATTTAACTTAAGCTTTGAACATTTGTGTGGCCGCCATTACGTTTCTGTCAAGATGGCGGCGATATAAAACATGACACTGAGGTGCCCTTTGCTAGTGCTACCTCTGTACAAAATTTCGTTCATTCGGTTCCACCGTGTTCGAATTAGTAGGGGGAATCAATTTTGACATAAAGATGGCCGCCATCCGCAAACTATTAGGCTAATAACCTATTAGATTGGTGAAAGGATGCTCCCTCCATAAAGGAATGTTGTTGCAAACTTTGGTAGAGATCGGATGGTTATGTTAGTCGTAATTTAACTTAAGCTTTGAACATTTGTGTGGCCGCCATTACGTTTCTGTCAATATGGCGGCCATATAAAACATGACACTGAGATGCCCTTTGCTAGTGCTACCTCTGTACCAAATTTCGTTCCATTCGGTTTCACCGTGTTTGAATTAATAGGGGGAATTATTTTCACACAAAGATGGCCGCCATCCGCAAACTATTAGGCTAATGACCTAGTCATTTGGTCAAAGGATGCTTCCTCTATAAAGGTATGTTGTTGCAAAATTTTGTAGAGATCGGATGATTAGGTTAATCGTAAATTTATTTAAGCTTTGAACATTTGTGTGGCCGCCATTACGTTTCCATCAAGATGGCGGCGATATAAAACATGACACTGAGGTGCCTTTTGTTAGTACTACCTCTGTACCTAATTTCGTTCCATTCGGTTGCACCGTGTTCGAATTAATAGGGGGAATCGATTTTCACACAAAGATGGCCGCCATCCGCAAACTATTACGCTGATGACCTATTAGTTTGGTCAAAGGATGATCCCCCCATAAAGGTATGTTATTGCAAAATTTGGTAGAGATCGGATGATTAGGTTAGTCGTAATTTGATTTAAGCTTTGAACATTTGTGTGGCCGCCATTACGTTTCCGTCAAGATGGCGGCGATATAAAACATGACACTGAGGTGCCTTTTGTTAGTACTACCTCTGTACCAAATTTCGATCCATTCGGTTGCACCGTGTTCGAATTAATTGGGGAATCGATTTTCACACAAAGATGGCCACCATCCGCAAACTATTACGCTGATGGCCTATTGGTTTGGTCGAAGGATGCTCCCCCCATAAAGGTATGTTGTTGCAAAATTTGGTAGAAATCGGATGATTAGGTTAGTCGTAATTTGATTTAAGCTTTGAACATTTGTGTGGCCGCCATTACGTTTCCGTCAAGATGGCGGCGATATAAATCATGACACTGAGGTGTCCTTTGCTAGTGCTACCTTTGTACCAAACTTCGTTCAATTCGCATTCACCGTGTTCGAATTGATAGGGGGGGACAGACATTCAGAGTCCACACACTCACACACACACAGACACACACACACACACACACAGACTCACACACACATACACACACACACACACAGACTCACACACACACATACACACACACACACAGACAGACACACTTTTTTCGCCCTGTGTTGATCTCATAAGTCTACTTTCATTTTTTGCAAAAATCGAAAGTAGGCTAAAAATGGATATCCTTAAATAATTTCATTAAAATAAATGTTCCAAATACATAATTAATGTTTGAAAATTTATTTATTTATTTATAATATTTTGCATCTATGGTCATATACGACGGATGCTGGACTCCTGATGGACGAATCGTATCTTCAGTATCTCTGACTCAAAATCAAAAACGACAATTCCATGGTACTTTACGTCCAGAAAGATCTTAAAGAAATGGGGATACGAGCAGAATATGCACAGGACCGAAATCTTTATAGAGCAGCCATCAAGACGTTTGGGACTTTCCGAGACGAAAAACGGACAACTGGTGCGAAATGGACAGAAGAACGTCGTGCTAAACACTGTGAGCTCATGAAGACAATTTGGATCAAGCGAAAAATGAACAAATGCCAGAATGTAAAATGAGTCTCATTTTATAATGTTGGCCGATTAGTGAAATTGAATGAATGAATGAATATTAAACTACATATTTTTTAGTATTGACAAGGTGAATTAAATAACATAAATATTTCTGATTTATTGTCAACGATGTATTTTATACAGTTACATAGATAAGCTAATTTGTAGGCCTACCATCATGCTATACTTACCACTTTGTTTACGGACCCAGTGTTCATAGGAAGTAATGAAACAAGCAGGAAGAAGTCAGGGTTTTTCTAAATAGTTGTTGTGGGTGTTTTTATTTATTGTTTCATTCAGTTGGAGTGTTAAAATCTAAAGTATAAAGCTTTACAATAACAGGCAATAAATGATAGCTGTAGAATGTAGGCATACTTTGTGAAACCACATCGCTTTACTCTTCACGCCTTCTTCAGCAAAACAATGTTGTGACAAACTTGATATGCTTTTATGTGGATCTATACACAACAATTTTGATATTATTCAAATAGTCAATATCAGTTGGTTATTATAATACTAATATCAAAGTGTCTTAAATTTCTCTCCTTTTTATTTATATTATTGTTATAATTTAGCATGGTATCACTTACCCATTTGTTAACATTTTATAGATTTGTGTAGAAACAGTTCATAGTCCAATGCGCCTCCTAATATAACTTTATTGTAGAATTCTTTCTCTTTCTTTATAGCAAAGTGTATTTTATTCTGGTCACTAAATCCGACGTCCCCACTGGCTCATAAAGCAACCAGAGTAGCCATTCATTTTTCTATCTTGGGCCTACTAAAAACTTACGGAAATATCCATTTGATTTCCTATAGGCACGAAGTTTCGAAGTTTAACATAATAAATTATGTTAAATCTTCCTTTGTATGAAACCTAATTTTTTGGATGAAATAACAGCATGGCTGCCCATATCGGGTCACTTTGGTTGGTTGGTTCCTCAGTTTTAGGGGATGTGACAACGCGGTCATGTAGCCCCGTGTACTTTGGGTATGTGTGGGATCTGTCTGATAACCGGTGTTAATTGTGATGGATGTATTAGTGTGTGTTATCTGTATTTCAGGCAAGGACTGCAGACGATCAATTTCGAGTAGTTTCTACTTTTGCCATCAAATGCTACCGTCAGTGACACCTAGCTGTAATCTTGGCTACTAGATGCCACCGCAACCTGCACCTGGTGGCGAATGTTGGAACTTAAGAGCGTTATTCAAATCCAAGCTATAAAGTTAGCTTCACACAACTGTAGTTGGTGGAAGGTTCTTTTACATGCCATAAATCTACGACATGGGCCCGCCCGCATTACTTCCCCTCCGAAGGAAGGCATACTGTGGGATTTTTAACGCTCTTAAAAAATCCGATGGCTTCGGTCGGGTTTGACGGGTCACTTTATATAGTCACTAAAATGCTATTATGTTAATCTGGCTCTGAGTTGATGCACATTAATCCTTTATTTTCGTATGCATTTGGGATAAAATGGTAGTTTAATTATTGGATCTCTTGGAATTATAATTCTTTCCTGTTTGGTAACTAAACTTTAGGAATCATTATGCATGGGTAGATTCCAACTGAGAAATTTTTCTCCCGAATAGAGATGACTCTTAGACTGGATGCACAACTCTGGTTGCGTGTTAATATACGAAACTTTAATTGCTAAGGCTCATCCAACATAGATATATAGAGCCACAGGGAATTATGGTGATCACTATGAGTAATTCCATACGAATTTATTCTTAAACAGTTAAAAGGAATGCTTCTGTGGTCACCTTACTAACAACATGATTCTATTCTGACTTGAAAATAAGTTTTCCTTTTGATCTGCTACATCTGTTATCATGTTATACACCATTAAATGACGACTGTGTTTAAGAAAGTGATCCCTCTAGTAGAATTATTTATCATAAACTGTAAATTGGACGCATTATTCTGCAAGCAAGTGATGAACAACTGAATGATGCACTGAAGTAATCTGTAGAACATATTGTGTAGAACAGAGGTTTCCAACCTGAGGAGCGTGATGCAGTCTGTGCGGAGGTGGAGGGAGATAAATGTGGAATGATTTGAAATTAGTAAACTTGAGTATATGTGAATATATAATTCTATTGACATTGATATACGGTCAGGACATTTTCAAAAAGAAGTCAAAGAACTAAAGTATGATTCAACAAAAAAATAAAAAGGATGATTAATTTTAAGTTCAGGGATGTTTGAATTTATTATCTTAGTACTCTAAAATAGCCAAAGTTGTGATGCCAATTATTTTGCCTTTTCTTTTACCAACAAATCTATTTTAGTCCGCATTTTCAGCACTGACTTTAATAAAACAAAACAGCACAGCGATGCACGTGATACAGAACTAAAATGCCATTTCATGCACCCGTGCCTATCAGGAAGGGCATAAATAAAACTGATGCAAGATAAACTAAACCTGGTCCTTCATAGTATATATGTTTGTGCCAAATCATCGAACTACTAGAAGCATTACTAATGTTTTCTATGGAACTTGTTGTTATAATAGCAAAATATAATATTTAACCCTTGTTTTAGTTTGTTTGAAAAAAAAAACAGTTCCGTCTTCAAATGAGCTAAGTAATCAGTGTGTGAAATGTCAGTGCTTTATTCTTGAAACTTAATATTAGTAAACAATTAATAATTTCGGTAGTAATAGTCCCAATATGCGCAGCCATGTTTCAACTAGATTTTCTATTGATTAAATACTCATTTAAAAATATAAACTTTCGCAAGACTCATTTCTATGGGCTGTCACAGTCATTCATTATAAGGAAGATGAAATGAAATCTCGTGCAAAATATATATAGGATCGGGGAGAATGTCCTCTTTGTGTGCTGTAGATGTAAACTTTCTAAACCATGGTCCCACTCCTGCACTACTCAGTGGCTACTGCTCAATTGCAGGTGCTGCGATGTTGGCATCACTGTTACGGCGCCTTACTGCTGTTGGTTGCACTTGGACTGGAACTCGTGGCCATGAGGGTAGGGCTAGTTGTTGATGTTGTGACTGCTGTATCTTCACTTTTGTTACTGCCTCCATTTCTTGGCTCTCTGTAGAATCCTGCTCCATTCTTCCCTCCGTCCCTCAAGATTTGTCGGAGTCGCTCCTTTTCCAGCCAATGATAGCGTAGTTTTTCTTCCATCGCTGATAGTGTCTTCAACTGTTCCTGAAACATAAAATGGGTCCTCACATAATTTTCTCCTGACAGGTTAATTCTTTAGGATTAACTGTGAATAATTTAGGGAACAGGGCTGTATCGACGGGACAGGTATATTGGCGCCCACCAAGGGCGCAGACACACATGGGGCGGAAAAAGAGATTGGTACGATTGTTGTGTAAATAAAAAATAATTTAAGAATAATCCCTCTGTGGGTGATCAAGATCTTAAAAGTATAATGGAAAGCAAAATTTATGTAGGGGTAACTTTGCTAAATCCGTAGTACAGCTCCGCAGTACTTGAACTATACTTTTACTGCAGACATAAACCTTTCCCAGTGCAAGAGACGAGTTCATCACACCAGTTGTGTTGAGCCAACTATTAAAACAAAATGTATATTGATACAAAGTCTATGTCAACTTCATCTGTCTATATTACTGTATTGCGATAATATTGGAAACAACTCAACTAATCTTTATACTTGTTCTCGAGTAGAAGCATTTATATACAATAGAACAGTTGACGTACATCATAAATACTACTGAACAGGGACCACGTAATCACCTTGTCACTTAAGTCGTATCGTGGCGATAATATGGTTGCATATATGAATTAATTAGCAGCGCGTTAATCGCATTATCAACACCACAGGTAATAGCACTAAATTACAACTAAAGTGTCTGTTTTAGAAGTATCTCATTGAGAGGCATATTTGCAGCTTCTTAGGTATAAAACACTGAGATAATTTAAGAGAAATACAGTATATAAAACTGTCGACATGGTCTCATTAAAGGAGAATTATTGAAATTTCGAGTAAGCTTCAGTTGAAGGGATTAGGGGTTTAGTGCAGAAAAGTATTGGTAGAATACTATTTCATACTTATTTTTTTAGCGTATGGCTTTTAGTGGAGGGAGTGTCCCCATTGGGAGAGCTAAAAGGACCGTCACGTGTGAAGTGTTGTCAGGGGAGGAAAGTGTAAATATCAGGACGAGGAAGTGGAAGGTAGCTGCTGTGGCTTTTACATAGTTAGGGACCAACATCGGCATTTGTCTGGAAGGAAGATGGGAAACTACAGAAGACCATCTTCAAGGTTGCCGGCGGGAGGATTCGAACCTTCTCGCCTCTCGGATGTAAGTGAATGTCTGCAGCTACGCCGTAGCGACCACGGCTAGCTCACCTGGTACTATTTTATACTGTTTTATTTGAACGCGAATACATTTACCTCCTGTGTGAAATAGATTTTCCTGGAAATTTGTCCCCACCCCTGAAACATATCGTTTTCGAAGAAAATTATCTGTGGGTGCTAATGATCGCATCTTTCTGCTGAAACCAACGTGAAGAAAAATAGACATGCGACTTACACCAATGTAGATTACAGTGACTTACGGCTCACTCTGTATATACGTTCTCCTACGCACGTATTATGTGGGTGTACGTACCTGAATTCTGTCCAGATGCCTCGCGTGACTCCAAGGTAGAGTTCCTCGAGATGTTGCTGCAGCAACATCGACCAGCTGTTCTTCCAGGGGATCCATTGCTCTCTGTTCGGACCTACAACAATTAGAACAATATTGTGAAAAATAACAGGGAAAACTCGATCAATGTATTGTTTTGTATGAAAAGTCATTAAAATCAATGCAATCTTCAGGGAAAATTAAAAAAAAGGAAATCCGAGACCATGAACTCACTGAAAATGCTGAAATATTGCGTTCACGTTGAACCAAAAACGAACAGGTGAAGAGCTGATAACTGAATCCTATCCAGTGTGCAGGAAATGAATTAATTGTTTATTTAATTAATAATAATTAAAATAAAATATTGTTCAGTAAAATCACCAATGAAACACAGATATCCTGTTCACTTGCTAGGGCAGTATGGATCATCCTTATATGTTTGTAAAAGTTTGCTAATTTTCCAAAACGGACCTCTAACGCACGACATTCTTTATATCTAAGATGTGGTCGTTGTATCAAGAGAAATTTGTAGACACCTGTTGTAAAGGTTAGTTCTTTTTGACGCCATTGAGTCGTCCTTCTGATATGTCTGTTTGATAGAAATCTATCGATTCCTATACAGCCAAAAGTTCTGGTCAATCTTGTACGGCTGGAACTGTTGAGAACCAGTCTCTCATTTATTCCTTCTCTGAACTGTTGGAACCACTACCAAACTACTAATGGCACTTTTCCTGATATATTTGTTCAAGGCTACCCACTACTACGACTGAAGCAGAGCCTCATTGCAAGAAGTCGGTCCATCAAACACGGCGGGAGTTGTGGAGTCCCAATCGCTTCGTTACTGTTCCTGTGCTTACTGCTACTGATGTTACTGCTCATAGCCAGAAGCTGGTTCACCTTATCAGTCAGGAGTACTACAGGCCCTGTGTCCCCTATACCAGTAGGCCTATTGCGAATTGTGCTGCTTGAACCAGTACTGCCGTCACTGTTAATGATATTAACATGGGTATGTTTTTGGACTGGGGTCAAGTCAAAATGTGCGTGATTAAAAATGTGTGACGGTCTACCACGCACCTTGCCTCTACCCGTATCTCATTATTTCCTCTGTCATGGCAGAACCAGAAACGCATAACACTTAGTGTACTAGTGTAATTCATAAATATTGTACACTAATTATAAGCCTAAGTGAACAGGATCTGGAGATGAACACTGGACGTTTGAAACATGTCATCAAATTAAGTATCCCATTTTGTACCTATAAGCGTGTTATTTTGTAATAATACATGTATCTTGTTTCTTTCAGGTTAGGGCATGTAATTACTTGTTTCCCACCTAATGTAATTGGGCACAATTTTTGTTGACCGACTGAAAAGCTTTCTTTAAAAGTATATCTAATCTTCTGTGACTTTTGATTCTGGGGCTAACAAGGCATGTGCAAATACAGTAGGTCTTCCTCCTTTTGTTCTCCAACTTACACGTCAAAGTGTGTGATTATTTGCCTGTTTCCTGTTGCCCAACCCTTTGCCAATGCTCCCTTTAATGAGATTGAATGGAATTCAACTCCTGCCGATATCAGAAATTCTATAACAATAAAGAAATTTAAGACCGCATGCCGAGATTACCTGTACTGCTGATTGCCCCGTGTGAATGGTGATGGATGATAGGACGTATGACTGAGCTAGGATTATATTTAGGATATTATATAAAGGTCTGTGACAATGTGATTATTATTATTATTATTATTCATACAGTATGCCTTTTTATTAATATTAGTATTAACATAATTAATTTACTCCAAATTTTTCGTCATAATTATTTTTTGTATTTTAAAAATTGGCCGGCTCCGTGGTGTTGGGGTAGCGCGCCTGCCTCTCACCCGGAGGCCCCGGGTTCGATCCCCGGCTCCGTCAGAGATTTTAAAACTGACGTGAAGGTTGGAACGGGGTGCACTCAGCCTCGTGAGGACAATTGAGTAGCTGTCTGACAGTGAGACAGCGCCCCGATCACGAATACCAAGATTAACGGCCGAGGGGACCCGACGCGCTGATCACGCGTCACCCCAATATCTGCAGGCCAAATGGCTGGGCAGCGGTCGCTTGGTCGGCCTTAGCCCGTCATGGGCTGGATAGTGCCAGGGGTTGACTTTTTTTTTTACTTATTTTAAAAATGGTCTCATATGTACTGGTACCAAATTGCGTGGTTAAGTGTAAGAGAGGGCCATGAGCCCTAACTTCACCACCACTGAAGACATAAACAAATGAAAAAAAGGATGTACACCATTTTACTTTTTGTCGGTGTGTTCATTATATACATGTTCATGGTTTAATTGTTTTAGCA
Source organism: Meconema thalassinum (assembly GCA_946902985.2). NCBI lineage: Eukaryota > Metazoa > Arthropoda > Insecta > Orthoptera > Tettigoniidae > Meconema > Meconema thalassinum. Next base: position 153,684,917 of record OX336390.1, on the reverse strand, counting down.
TAGACCTACCTCCGTTAACCAGAAACATATTATGTTTAACGGAAGAAATTATGAGTCCCGTTCGTTTCCTTTGAAGGCAGGTAGCTGTCTGTAAGACTACAGTACTGTTATGAGCAAGCAAGAGAAGTCTTACCTGATGGCTAGAAGCTGGTCCATCTTGTCCGGCAGGGGCTGTGAGTGACCACTCTCTCCTTTTCCGCTACTGAGGGTGGTGGTACTGGAACTGCTCCCAATGCTATTGCCACTGCTACTGATATTGGTGCTCAATCCTGTTCCAGTTGGCGTTGATTGAGACTTGTGAAGCGTCCTGGACTTGCTGCCGGGGGGTCCCACTACAGACACGGCGATGTAGGCATTGCGATGTCTCGCCCTCTGCTGCGCAAGAACTTGCGGACTTGATGTCACCCTATGATAGGCGAAATGTGGCCACTGGCGGTTACCTCCACTACCAGAACCAGCAGTTCTATGACCGCTACTTCCTTCCTTCTGCGGCCAAGTACTACTTATATGATTTGAGAGGGCTGATTCTAAAGATGATTTCGTCCATTGACCTTTGTCAATATGATCTGACTGGAAATTTGGCCAGTTATCCCTATCAACGCTGTTTTCCTTTTCTGATGATATATCTGGAGGAAACTTTGGCCAGCTCTTCATTATTTTATCCATAGCAGATTTATTCTTACTGTTGGGATGAAGTTTATGTTGTTTATTTACCATATTAGTGATGGCTGACCATTGTCTATCAGTATTTCCACCGTGTTTCATCGAATCAAGAGATAAATTTGGCCATTCGTCTCTAGGTCTGTCATAGTTAATATCACTATAATAAGGAGGCTTAGCGTTACTTCTTTCCTCCTTGGACGGCATTCGATAATTATCTGAGCTTAAAGTTTGCCATGGTGGATTGGTAATCCTTGTTCCTTTGGTTGATGACAACTTCATGCCTGAGTTTCTGGAACTGTTGGGATTTGATTTACGACCCTCCATCTTATCAATTTCATGCTTACCGTTAATATTCTTGTACCTACTTGTCACTTTCTGCCATTTATCTTCTACTTCTGGTTCCTTCGTCTCTGAGAAATAGGCAATTGCAGAGTCAATTGTGGACAACTTCTGACCATGAGATTTGTTATTGCTTTGATTGTCTGCTTCCGTAACTTTGTATGTCTTGTTGTCAATGTTGGATTTTGAACCATGGGAAGTTTTTCTTAAAGTAGCCTTGGGCGTTCCTTTCCACGCACTAGAAGATTTCGTAACATCTTTAGGGTGACTACTATTATTTTCCTCGTTCTGCTTTTCCTCATTTGCAGTGGAAATTGGAGATAACACTCCGGCCTTCTCCAACTGATCACGCCTTATATCCTTTTCCCCTTTATTTGTTCTGTTTCCTCTGTGTTTTCCTTTATTTTTTGGCTTCTTCTTTTTCTTCTTCTTCCCCTCCTTTTCATCCATTTTTATTTTGCTGCCTTGTAACTCTGCATGCACTCTATTAACGGCATCATCAATTCTTTTTACTGCTTTGTCCTGTTTATCTCCTGTGGAGACTACTTTTTCTTTGTCTTTTGGATTGGAATTGGATTCTGTTTTACTTGCTTCTATAGCTTCCATTGTCAATTTTTTATTCATTGACGATTTATCATGTGAAAGCTCATCATCCATACCAGCCACCATTTGTTGTTCCGCCTCCATAGACTTCGGTCTTGACTCTTTGTTATCTGTCGATGTCATTGTTAAACCTTCAGTCCTAGGGCCTTTGTCACCCTCAAAATCATCGCCCAGAGCAGCGACTCGTTCTTGCTCCTCCTCTAACGGTCCTTGATTTTTCTTATGGTCTCTTGAAGCTTCTTCAGATACATTCAAATTATTCAGACGTTTGGTGTTAATATGGTTACTTTCCAGAACATCCTTCTTTTGAGTCTCATGGGTCGTCCCGACAGCCTTTAATTTCTCCAGGGAATCACGTGATGCGATGAGATCCTGGTCCAATTGTTCTGCAAAGAGAAACAGTAACAAATGTCATACACAAAATTGTCGAATTAATATAATTTAAGTACCGGTACCTTTAATGACGTTTTATTAATCAGGGGCTAGGGTTTGGTCATCATTCCAAAATACTTGTGCGTAAGGAATTTGTGTTACAACTTGTAATATATCACCGATTTTAGAGTAGTGTCTACTACAGTAACTCTTATTGTAGCCTAAGATTCGGGTCTGAGGTTGGTGTCGTGCCGGATGCGACCGTGCCGGTTGCGACCCGTGCCGCAAGCGACCCACCGATTTGCCATCGTGCCACTAGCGACCCAAGCTCTTTCTGGGAAGGGGAATACCCGTCATGTAGACTGATCGAAAGACACTATGAGCCCTTATTTATCTTGTGACTTGCAACCACTCAACATCTGTGTTAAGTTTGCTTTATAAGTGATTTGTGCGAAGGAAGAATCCTATGTTAATACAACTAAAAATGGAATGCCTTCTTTAGAGGTTAGATTGTATTCATACCGAGTTCATAAGACTACTCAAGAAAACATATCGTGGCTGTGTATAAAAGAGAAGAAAAGCAAGTGTCGCAGAAGAGTCAAGACAACATTGCAGCGTGAAATAATACCGGGCACTACTACGGAGCATTCCTGTGTGCCAAATAAAGCAGAGTTGGATGTCAACAGAGCAAGGCATAACTGTAGGAAGTTTGAACTCGTGACTGAAGTGCCGAAATATGACTCCATGAAAAGTGTTATGCCGAGTCAGAGGGGGAGCAATCGGAACTGATCAAAATCCTAAATCAAGTAATCACGGCCGCACTCGGCACGTAACCCTGAGGTTGAAGTAAGTACGGTACTCCGGAAATTGAAATCAAGGATCATCCCGGTATTTACCTAGAGCGAGTTTCTGAGAAACCCAGGAAACAATGGCTTTGAGTCAATTTTGATAAAATTCTCTCCGTTTCTTCTTTCACTCTGGTTCTGTAGCCTATAGAGGGCCTTGGCCTAGCAGTTGATCACTGGTCAGCAAAATGACTTGCAGATTGTTTATAGTGCGCGACAAACCATTGGAAGCCTGAAGGTCAAGGGGCCCTCCGCTCCGCTCTCCTCCCCGTGCCTGGCGGTGTTGCCATGCTATTGCACGGTACCTTCAGTGGAGTGCTCGATGCGAGAACGTACATGACAACACCGCACCGACTACGCGTGACCTTCAGGCTTCCAATGGTTTGTCCCGCACTATAGTCATGGTTGACCACGTAACCTGACCCGTTGGCCATTAAACTTCACATTATTTGTATCTTCAGTCAGATATCAACTCATTTGTCCTCATGAGGCTGAGTGCAGCCATTTCCAGCCCTCATCTCTCTTCTAAAAGCCCTAACGGAGGCGAGAATCGAAACTGAGACATTCTGGTAAGAGTCAAGCTACCCCCTACACCACAGTGTCGGCACATTTATGAAAGTATCCCTGTAAAAATAGTTTGGAATAATAAAACGTCAAGTTAGAAGTGAAATCTAGTACAGTATCTAGTTTCCTAGTGAAACGCCTGTCTTTAAATATGAATATCGCAGCATGATAGAGAAGAGAAGCATCTGACATGTCAAACCAAAAATTCAAGTGATAGAAGCCATTTCTTCAGTGTTACATATTAAAGAAAGATTAAAGAAACTGATACCAGTTCTATCGTGAGTTGTGTTGTCACAACTGGTCTCACGTGGTATCATGACGCAACGCAGCTGAGTGAGCTTGGATTTGATCCTGCAACCTTGGTACCAGAAGGCGAGAACGTAACCGCTGAGCCACGCAGCCAGCCACGCGTTTCATGAGACTGTCTATTGATACACAATACCAGCGTGTATGGCCAGCTTAAGTACTCAACTTCTCATAGAACATTGGGTTAGTGTAATTTGCCCCACTCATCACATCTCTCGCCCTGGACTAGGGACTTTGAGACCGACAGCGAGTAACACGATACAACACAATACAAGTCTCAACATGTTTACACGTGTATAGAGAGGTATCAGGTGTATCACAGTGCTCTTAAAGAGTATTTATTTGAAAATTTACCATGAACGCAGAACTTTCTGAGCATGCATATTGGGAAGAATTTATGAGCTCCTACCAAACGTACAACACATATCTATGGAATTCCAAAAATATCAGTTATAGTGATAGACAGGCCAGAAACAATGCGCACGAAATGTTGGTTACGTTTTGTATTTTGTTTTTGAATTTCAGGGCCTCAAAATCCTAACCAAGTATGAAATGTTTCAACACATTCTCAAATAATTAAAGAAACCCTCTGGAGCAGTATTCGTCAACTCAGTTAAAAGTGCAATGTGCGAGTAGTTTACTATCATTGTTAAACATTTTTAGACAACATTCTTCGTATTTTCATCAAACACCAATAATCCCCATGGCAAGCATTTAGTTTGTTGGGGGATCGGACGTCAAGTTCATTCCACCAAAACTAGCAAGAAATCTCGGCGTGTATAGCGCCACGGAGACAAAAAAAACTTGGATTACGAGTCTGCCTCATGAGACAGACTCATAATAGCTATATCATTGTGTTGTCGTCTCGAAGGACGCAGGAGTCATACCAAAACAAGATGCAAGCAATTCGACGTTTACTTATGTCTTTCCAACGAAAAGAATTGTTTCACGCTATTTCATGGAGCTAAGTGAAATTCATCGTATGAACTTGAATCTACTTGATTGTACTTGTAAAGAAATTCTAGGATTAATTATTGTGCCTATTTTTAGCCTATTTTCAATTTTGAAAAAATAGGTTTATGAGATCACCTTTTGTCCGTGTGTGTGTGCGTGTGTGTGTGTGTGTGTGTGTGTGTGTCCCTAATAAAATCTATACGGCTAGAGCGATTTCAATGAAACTCGGTAAGTTCATAGCACTATTCCCGGCGACCTCGACCGTGCCCTTCAAATTTTGTTACTTCTCACCAATCCAACATGGCGGCTGTGCGAAATATTTCACTAGCATTCAATATCTCCGAAACTATTACCGATGTCGCCCTGAAATTGTGTACGGTGATAAAGGGCACTACTAGATGTTCACCTATGAGACTTTCAAAAACCTGGTGACTACAAAACCAACATCGCGGTAGAAGCGAATTTGAGACTTTTAAATAGACTTTTCTCGCGATTTAACTATCCAAACGTAATGAAACTTGGTACAGCAAATGTTTATACACATTGTAATGCACTGGAGTCTAATTTAGTTCAATTGTTTACATAACCTCAAAATGGCGGCTGTGCGAAATATTTCACTGACATTCTATATCTCCGAAACTATTACAGATATCACCCTGCAATTTTGTACGGTGATGAAGGGTACTGATACAAGTTTACCTATGTATATTTCATAAAATTGTAAAGTACAAAACGAACATGGCGACCAAGCGAATTTGAAATATTTTAATATACTTTTCTCGTGATTTAACTCTCTGAGCGCAGTGAAATGTGGTACAGTAAATGATTTTGCAGATTGTAATGCACTGCCATCTAATTTAATTCAATTGTTTATATAACCTCAAGATGGCGGCTGTGCGAAATTTTAAAATTAAGTTTTTATTTCTTGTGTCGTAATCAGGCGATCGAATTGAAAGTTTGAATAATGAACCTAGGCAATAATTGTCCTTGAATGGTACATAACTCTATGGCCTATACATATAATAATCCTAAATGGCGAGCTTCCGAAATATTTAGACGGTTCTCAATATCTATGAATCATTTACAGCAACCAAACTGATTTTTTTTTATGTTCATAGAGACTATGAACATATGTTCACCTATAGGACTTTCAGTAACCTAGTGAGCACAAATCCAACATGGTGGCGACGCGAAGTATAAATATTTAAATGGACGTTTCTCGCGAATTAACTATCCGAGTGCCGTGAAACGTTGCACATTAAATGCTTATACAAATGTTGATCCACTGGCATCTAATTTATTTCAATAGTTTGCAATATCACAAGATGGCTGCTGTGCGTAATTTTAAAATCTCGTTTTTAGCCAACTTTCGATTTTTGCAAAAAATGAAAGTAGACTTATGAGATCAACACAGGGCGAAAAAAGTGTGTCTGTCTGTGTGTGTGTATGTGTGTGTGTGAGTCTGTGTGTGTGTGTGTGTGTCTGTGTGTGTGAGTGTGTGTACTCTGAATGTCTGTCCCCCCTATCAATTCGAACACGGTGAATGCGAATTGAACGAAATTTGGTACAAAGGTAGCACTAGCAAAGGACACCTCAGTGGCATGTTTTATATCGCCGCCATCTTTACTAAAACTGAATGGCGGCCACTCAAACGTTCAAAACGTAAAATCAAATAACGACTAACCAAATCATCCGATCTCTACCAAATTTGGTAACAACATACCTTCGTATAGGATGCGTCTTGTGACCAAACTACAAGGTCGTCCGCCATACCGTGCGAATTATGCAAACTTTATAATCCATATCATGGGACACACCAGTTCCGATTATCGAGCCGAGAATCGTTTTAACTGTTCTAAAGGAAGAGGCACGTTCGAAATTAAAAGTTTATTTTTTAATACTATAGTGCAGACGTGATTTTAAAAAGCTGATCCGATTCATTAATAAGACAAGATGGCAGCGGATATCTTGTGTCTGACTTATATTTCACTAATTTGAGTATTGCATGCAATATAGCGTACTGATACAAAATAAATAAACTTTGTATGAAATGCTTTATATATAAATAATATACTGCAGTGATGAAATCGTTTAGTATAAATCATTATTTGCTAACAAGTTCTATGTAAGTCATTTTATATAGAACGTTATTCGTTGACACAATTAGCTCAGTGGTAGAGCGTTAGCCTATCGCTCAAATGCCTATGGTTCAAACCCGATCAGAGCTAAGTTTTTTGCTTGAAATGTTATATGTTTATTGTTTTGTAATGACTCAGATGTTTTAAAATTAAGCGTTATATTGTGCATATTATGGTGTAAAATATATATTTAATTAAAACATAATTCGCCAGCAGATTTACTCGAGACATCTAGCTGCCAAAAAGGTAACTGCACGTCGACCTACTTATTAACTTCCAGATTTTATTGAAAATTTTCTTCTTCTGGCCGCTAGAATGCACTCGCTCTGTTAGGATTATATTGTTCGATATTTCACCACTAGATGTCACGACTAGTCTACGTGGGGCTCCATTGATTACTATACCATTTGCATTCTATGCGCATCGAATTTGAAGAATGACAAGATGATACTACGATACATTTTTACTTTCTATTTTAAAGGGTTTGTAACAGCCTATTGTGCGTTATTTGAAAATGTTAATTGAAGTAAAGAACAAAACGATTTCACATAGTATCTGAACTCTACCGTTGGTGCTAGTTCAGGATATTAATTAATACTTTTATTTCAGCCAAATAGCAATCGAAAATATCCACATAGTTGGTATACACACGTCTCAGTAGGGTCATGGAAAGATTTGTTAATTCAATTAGGGTTGTGAAAGTCATACGCAGCCAGACGTGTAAAGACATGCCTCAACTCAAAGTTGGATGTTGCCCGCGTCAGGCCGATTATGTAATAATAATAATAATAATAATAATAATAATAATAATAATAATAATAATAATAATAATAATAATGTTATTGGTTTTACGTCCCTTTTAACTACTGTTGCTTTTAGAGACGCCGTGGTGCCAGAATTTTGTCCCGAAGGGGATCTTTAACGTGCCAGTAAATCTACTAACACGGCTCCCTCGCATTTGTGCACCCTCAAATGCCAGCTGACTGCGCCAGGATACGAACCTGAAACATACGGTCCAGCAAGCGAGAACGTTACCGCTGAGCCACGCCGCCAGTCCGGTCGATTATGTCTCCAGATCCATAACATTCTTTAGATACTTCTTATCTTTTTTCTTCAATGATGGTAGCAGTTTTTATCTAGGTTGTGGCGTTTGGTAGAGGTAAATCGTTTCTAAGGTCTTCAAAGAATAGTTCTATTATACTCTTTGATAATAACAACGAGTTATAACTATACTCATACATTTAGGAGAAAGTAGGCTATATGTTCTTTACTGAACATCTTGTTACTTCTTGTGTTCTAATTATGCGATTGAAGTTTGAATACCACCCGTACACAATAATCTTAATGTAATAGTACAAAAATAAAAATCCAACCTGGCGACCATCTGAAATATTTAGACGGTTATCAATATCTACGAATCTGTTACAGCAAGAGTTTAGTGCTTTTCAGTCGGTCAACACGAATGTACCCAAAAGAGATGGGTTATGCCCTAATCCTGAAATAAATTACATGAGATTAATAAAACACTAGGATGACCAGTTTCGATCGTCAAGCGATCATCATCAGATCCAATACACTTAGGCTATAAAATCTATGTTTGAAATACAGGTGAAAATATTTACAATATGTACAATTATTTAGTTGCAGTATTGGTACTGCAACTGTCAGTGTATGCTAAATGCAGTATATATGTTAGGTGGAATGCTAAATGGTGATGGCTATCCGGAGATTGTACTTTAGAGAGATTATGTGGTTGTAAACTATGGTTAAACTATAACATATGTGTGACGCAGGGCATAGCTTTACCAACATAGAGTCGGACCTTAAAATAATCCATCACGAATCGAAAGGCAGAGCTCTTGAAATAAAGGAAGCAATCGAGATACACCTAGCCAAACGAAACAATCCCAACAATCTAAATGAACACACGTTCATGGAGAGCTCACCCCTCTTCACGCTACTAAAAAACACACCCTGTCGGAAACAAAACACAATTTAGCGACACAGCCAAGCTAGATAAAAAAGGGGGGAAATTAGGGGGTTATTAATAGGTAAATGTTATCTGGATCAGGTGTACGATGTACTTTTCTTCTGCAATAAACCAAGGCCCATATTAGAGGCAGTATTAAAGGTGCCGGGACGTCCTCATAAGACCGTCAACGCTTAGTTCAAATGGGTTATGCTCCACGCGTGGCGAGGGCTAATCCACGGTCTTTAATAGTTGTAGATCCACCTCATTCAATAACATACATCTTATCTAGGTTGGCAACACCTCACATAAACACATCGCGATCACTCCCCACAGCACGTAGGGACAGGGGGGGGGGAAGGCAGGGGAAAACCAGTCGTTAAGATAACCACCGCAGTCGACCGCACAGCGAGTTCAAGTGAGCACGGAAACTGCGAATAGCTGTAGTACGGAAGACAATCAGATAAGTAGTTAGCCTAAAATTTTATAGTTTAACCATAGTTTACAACCATATAATCTCTCTAAAGTACAATCTCCGGATAGCCATCACCATTTAGCATTTCACCTAACATATATACTGCATTTAGCATACACTGACAGTTGCAGTACCAATACTGCAACTAAATAATTGTACATATTGTAAATATTTTCACCTGTATTTCAAACATAGATTTTATAGCCTAAGTGTATTGGATCTGATGATGATCGCTTGACGATCGAAACTGGTCATCCTAGTGTTTTATTAATCTCATGTAATTTATTTCAGGATTAGGGCATAACCCATCTCTTTTGGGTACATTCGTGTTGACCGACTGAAAAGCACTTTACTAAGGCAACACTGAAAATATGGCTTCAAACACCACAATCTGTTACAGCAATTAAACTGAAATTTTGTATGTTGATAGAGGCAATTAACATGAGCAGGATATATGAAAATTGGCTGTATAGTTCTTCACGGAACTACTTGTTCCCAACGTGTTCGCTAATGTTAATTAAGGTATTTTGTTCATTTCAAGTGGTTAGCAAGTATACATTAGGTATTTTTTCTCTTTTTCTTTTCTTAGTCGTTTACCCTCCAGGTTGGTGGAACCCACGGACTCAGCGAGGGAACTCACCACTGCTGCCTCTACGGGCAGTGTCCTAGAGCTGGGAACATCGAATCGGAGGGGATACAACTAGTGAGGTGTGATTAGCACCTCGCCCAGCCGGCTTCACCTACAAAGCGAACAGGGGCCTCATCTGGGAAGGTAATGGAAGGTTAGGATGCATAGGCTAGGAAGAGGGAAGGAGGCGGCCGTGGCCTTCAAGAAGGTACTGCCCCCGTAAATTGAATTATACTGAGACAACGGTGGCTGTATTGGCATATGTGAATAAAGTTATGGCCGTCATAGTTGTGACGAGTATATTCATGACGTAGGTGTGGATGACGCAACGCTCGAGCAAGTAGGCTGGCTGAGCTTAGATTCTTGCTGACGTCACGATTTTGTTCGAGAAGGATCTTAGATTTACGACGCAGTCGCAGGGAAGCAAGTAAACGTGCTGAGGAAGAAGTTACGCTATTGGAGGAGAGGCTCGAACCAATGAATGATAGCTTGGAGGGAGACGGAGATTACTGAAACTACCATATTTAATAACTTTTGGCATGCAGAATTGTGGAAAACTATTTTCAGTTATGGCATTGATTTGGAATTTTGAAGAAATTAATTAAGTGTTTTTGAAATCTGAAAATCCGTCAAGAATAGCCAAAGTTGGAACTTCGAGTAATGACGGAAGAAGAAGCTATGGTAGGGATGGATACGCCCCTTCAAAGTTGATAAAAGGCCTTGCACAGCAGAGAGGAGCTTCTCACTTCGTGGTTTTATTCTGACTTCATAGTCTGACTTCGTGTTCTGATAGAACAAGCATATCGTCATAAGCAAGCGTGGCAGAGCCCACCGCATCGAACAGTATTGGGTATCCAGCAGTGCAATTTTACTGTTACTAAAACTAGGTGAAGTTGGAGCGCACACATACACGATTCTACAAGTTTATCTATCAAGAATTAGCTACTGCATTTATACTAATTCAATAGTGCATTACAATATTGAGGCGTGTGCGAAAGTTGAACTTTTTCATTATAATACTTCAGAAGATATTCGCATTTAAAGACTGCAGAGAAAAGTGTTTTTCTCGAATCCTGAGAAGCATTTTTACTACCACATTCTACGCTACGGCAGACACGTGTATTGCAACCGTGATACTGAAGATTACATTTGGTGATACAACGCTACATTCTACAATGGAACTATACAATCTGGCAGTACTTTCGACTAACATTATAATGGAAGTGGAGATGGAAGACTAAAACTTTAATGCAATTGGGACATACATCAGTAGTGTGAAGTAGCAACCTGGAGCTTCGATAATCGTCATTCTACAAAGACGAGCATGTAGTGAACATTCAGCTACACTCATGCATCGTAATCCATCGCTGAATTACATCAAATGGCAGTGGAAATAAATTCATACTCCACAATTATGAACATTTCTGCGGAAATATTTGCAATGAACTTCATGGCCGATTTCTACAAGAACTTCAGGGAACTTTCAAGAGGGGCAAGGGTTTTTCCCAGCTCACAAAGAAGAGTTTTGCCAGAAGGATGTCTATCGTCTACAAGGAGCAGTGCGATTTCCGGAGGAGGAAGCTGTTCTATTCTCCGAGGGCGCAGGTTCCAGGTTCGAGGTCGGTGCACATCTATCCTGTGGTGAAATGGAACCAGCAGCAGTCTTCTTTGAAATTTTCTTCTAGAACTTCAATCCAACAGATAAGGTAGCCGTGAACGTTTCTTGATTTATTTGAGCCATTTTAGTGAGATCTGAGCAACTATCTTTCCCATATTTTCTGTCATATATTTGATTGCCCCATATTCTTTTGCTAGATGTTTCTGTACTCTGTACACTTTGCAGCTTTATGCCATTTTCTTCGATTTATTGAGACATTATTATGTCATTTGCATATATAAACATTTTGGATCAGTTTATACTGAAGTTAAATATTCTTTCGAGAATTTGAATTTTTCTTGTAGTCACGATTTGACTGTTAAGTTAACGATTTTCTATGGCAAGTTTGAATTCAGACAGCGTGTCGTTTTATTAAAGTAATTCTTTCCAGTAAGTTACTTTGACCAATTTTCTGTCATCCTCAAGAAAGAAGAATGATTAAAAGATTTTAGAGCGTTAAAATCTACTACTTTATCGACGATCTTGGAAATACTAGTCGTTTTTATGAACATGATTGAAACACAGACATTTTTAGTCAATTCTGAAATACCATTGCATTATAGACAATTTTATGAAATATGAACTTTGAATACGATTTATTCAGTACACTATAGTAATGAACATTTGATGGGAGATTTTCTCAATTCTAGATTGAAACAATAATGTTTGCATTTTCTAGTCTATTTGCATTCTATTCGACTATTTCTGCAGTTAAATGAATTTTGCTTGAATATAGTATTTTTATACTGCGATAATTATGATGAGATTAATTCATTTTGATAGACCAGGGAGGCGTGTCTAATCGTATTTGCTATTAAATTTATTTGTGACTGGCAAATTTTTACTTCATATCGCTTCATGAATGAAACCCACGAAGGTTAAATATAATAACAGTTTTCGATACAATTGATGAATATAAGAATTTTTAAAGAGGAACTATGGATGTTTAATCGTTAGTTCAGTGGACGTGTAAAAGTCGCTGATGAATAATGCCCTTTAATAAGTGAAGGAGGTTCCCACAGTAATATTGATGATGATGATGAATTTATAAGTGGAGGTTTTTTGTGTGTATTGTGGAAGATTTTGATGCCATATATAATGAGATATATGATGAATTATGGGCCAATTGTGTGCGTTTGTGCGAGGTATGTTTCCGCTTAGTTGTATTGTTCAGGTCCATTGAAAATTATTCATGTGAAGTTACTGTTAAAATTAACAAGAGTGATAAACTGATTGAATTATAGATTTTGAATGGAGGTTACCGTCACAAATAATAATTATTAAATCTTATTAAACCTGAATCTAAAATTTAAATATAAGTAACCTTCATCGGTCGATTATATTACCACGATTTAAGAAAATATCAACCGGATAAACGTGTGGTTAATGTATTTCAAATATAAATAAAATATAAATAATGTAAATAACTATGTAAATATCTATAATAATAATTTGAAACAAACGGGATTAATAGAGGCGTGTAAAAAAGTTTCAATTGTCGTTTGACTAAGTTATGAACAATCTAAATGTTATAAATAATTATTGAACACTATGTTATAACATTATGCGTTTTGCTATTAACATTTAAACAACGCTAGTTCGATAATTGGAATAGACATTTAAATAAGATTTAAGATTAACAGAGTAATCCATTGCAATGTGAACGGAACTTGTATAAATTTTGCGTGATAATATTTGAGTTGAGATGTTAGCATTTAAATTGTTTTGAATGAGAGCTAGACTTTGCGTTGGCCAGCATATGGTGACACTGGTTAGGCAGCTGCGTCCATTTGACGAAGCAAGCATGCAACACTGCTTAGGGTGTATTGCAGGTGGCCAGATAACTGAATGGTGGAGGTCAAGGTCAACTACTTAGCGGCCTTGCGGTTATTAATAAATGTGTGTCAATGAACTAAATTATGAAGTTCATGAACAAGGAAACAAATGCTATATGTCTCGTCCCAGCTCCCTTATCCATTCCAATGTGCATTGTTGTAATTATTACGTTCTTTTGAGCTAGAGAAAGCTGAATTTTTGTATGTGAAGTCTACAGTCCTACAGGAGGACATGGTTGCATTGACAATGGCTTCAGACAGCCATAACTATTTTGTTGTTAAATTTTGTAAAATATTTTTTTTCTTTATGTGAAACAAATTATTGTGCAGTTTAAATTTTCTGGTCTCCGACTTGGTTCATTTTAAATATCGTGGTTGAGGTTATTGTGAGGGCATACTATTAAGTGATCCAGTTGAAAACCCAGACCCGATATTAAATTGAATAGGTAAGTAAAAGGTACGTATGAACCCCCGTATATTTTGGTGTGTTCCACAATAATTTTCATGTTAACTACTGTGCTCTAATCTCGGTAGTATCTGTCAGTGCCATTTTCATTGATCTAGCTGTGCCGGTGCAATCGATTATTGGCAATCCGATTGAGGGGGCGGATTTCTGACAGCCTACTATCCGGATTATCGGGGACAGAAGGATTGGCGCAATCAACGTGTGGGGCTCGAATTACATTGGATTACCAAGTTATCGATGTCAATGGGATTGTGAAGACTCAAATAAAGAGATTGATTTTTTGTTAGATGTCTTGGCCAATTGTAGAATTTGAGAGTGTGATTATATAGGGATTAAATGTTGTGTTGTATTAGGAATATTACACTCAGAAAAGATCAGATCTTATACAACCTGAGAGAGGTTAAATAGGCTGGAAACTTAGAAAAATCGCCTATGATCTGGAGTCTTATTTTATTTGACCGGCTTATGACATGTTTAGTCATATTAAAGATAAAATTAAACTATTTGGATTGTAAATGTAAATTATTTATGTTAGGATATTTAAAATGAACCAAAGAAATTTGAACATGTGCTTGAGTTTATTTCAACATAGGGTGTTTATGAAGTTAGTGATAAGCTAATTATAAGTTAGATTTAAGACAGAAAATTGCTCAAACTTTATATATGGTGAAAGGCGTTGCTCAGATGTTGTTATCTTGCTCTATTTGATGTATGTCCCTAACGCAGTCTATTATTGAAATATTATTGAGATGGCAGATGAGAGTATGAGAAAGATGTTGGAGGAGATGTCCAACAGTTTGAAAGCTAGCATGAATGAAAGTGTGAGGGAGATGGAAGCTAGGAATGCTAGTCGAATGCAGATGATGAAGGAGAATTTGAAGGATCTCCAGACCAGTTCTGCAAATTTGGAAAATAACATGTCGCGTTTACAGACCAGTACACAGGAGGTCCAGAATGCCGTGACTGACATTCACAAGGATGTCTCAGATGTTAAAGTAGATTTATCCAATGTCCATAAAGAAGTTTCAGATGTAAAAATTGATGTTTCCAATGTACAGGGAAAAGTTGATTCAGTCCAGAAAGACCTTACTTTGTTAAATCTTGATGTTGCTAATGTCCGGGGTGATATTTCATGTGCTAGAGCAGAAGTAATCGTTGTTAGGAATGATGTTGCTACTGTACAAGACAAGGTAGAAGAAGTTCAAAGAGAGATTAGAAATGTTCGAACCGAGGTGTCAAACGTTCAAATAGACATAAATAATATTTAGTCTGATGTTAATGATATGCAAAGCGATATCAATAAGGTGCAAATAGAAGTTAATACAGTTTTTGTAGACATTGCCAAAGTTCAAACTGATGTCAATAAGGTTAGAGAAGAAATTGAAACTTCAAAAACGCTTTGTACTCGTAACATTAGTGCTTTAACAACTAGATTGGTTGACGAGTCTGTTAGGACAACAGCTTCACTAGCTGGATTAAAACATGATGTAGATGTCATGAGGACCCAAGTCTTAGATCATAATCGTTTACTTAAGGAAGACATTGAAGTAGATATTGCTGAAATGTTAACTGCAAATGTAACGGTTTGGAAAGATGAATGGAACAAGTCAAGTGGGGAACATGTCAATCAGATTCAGGAGCGAATTGAACGAAAACTAGCCAGTACACAAGTAGATATAAATAATGAGGTAGTTCAAATTAGAAAGGATTTGAGTATAAGGATGGATTCGCTATCCGAAAAGCAGGTAGAGGATAGAACTCAAATAGGCCAGGACGTGCAAGCATTAAAAACCGCGTTAGAGGAACACATTCATAAGGTTGTCTCTGATGTCAATGAAACTACGAGCAAACTTCAGAATTTAAACCTAGGAGAAGCTAGCATGTTGGAAACGTATAAAGAAGAGTTGATTAGGAAAGTCATCACGGAAATCACAGATAAGGATCCAGAAGGGTTGACTTTTGAAGATAATAGGAATTACGTGAGAAGATGTAACCTCGCTACTGAAGAGAGAGATATTAGTCCTGAGGAACGTATATTCAGATTCCGGGAAGAAGAAGAGGATAGGAATATTGAACCTGAATGGAAATATCGTGATAGTGGGAAGAATTACATGGATTCATATCCAAGAAATGTGACAGTCATCCGAAACTTTGAGGACAAGCCTCAGAAATTTAGTAATACAGATAGTCTAACACCGATAGAGTATCTACTATCGGATCATGGAGCTCAGTTTACATCCTTAGAATTTGCTGCAGATATGGAAAGGCTTGGTATTAAGCACATATTTTCAAGCGTGCGCTATCCGGAATCGAATTCTTCAGAAAGATACATGGCTGAATTTTCGAAATTTTGTCGAATTTTCTGTCCGAATGATCATACTAGTTGGGTGAGATTTGTACCCCTTATTGAGGAGTGTCTAAATTCTACAGTGCAGGAGAGCACAGGAGAGGTGCCAATGAGACTTCATCTAGGAAGAAACCCAGAAAGGCCGTGGGACAATCTTTTCAACCACGTTCCTAGAGATCCCGACCTAGGAAGGCAGCAGAGAATTGACAGAGCGAAAGAACAACTCCAGAGAGCAGCACAAAAACGACTGAAAAGAGAAGCTGGAAAAAGTTTTGGTACTCCCTTAGAAATTGGAAATCTGGTATTACTACGCAGACCTGTCAAGGCTTACGTGAGTAAGAAAATCTATCCCAAGTTTGGAATAGTATTTATGGGTCCGTTCAGAATTACGAATGCTTATGGAAACAACTGTTATGAACTCTATGATGATGAGAATGATGTCGTATATGGCAAGTTCAATGCTGGAAACTTGAAGAAATATTATCCAAGAGTAAGCCAATAATAATTCAATTTCGTGTTCAAGTGAATTCAGATATTTGTAACAGAGTTTAAAAACAATTTGCAACTGTTTTTAAAACATGGTGAAGGGAGAATGCCCCCGTAAATTGAATTATACTGAGACCACGGTGGCTGTATTGGCATATGTGAATAAAGTTATGGCCGTCATAGTTGTGACGTGTATATTCATGACGTAGGCGTGGATGACGCAACGCTCGAGCAAGTAGGCTGGCTGAGCTTAGATTCTTGCTGACGTCACGATTTTGTTCGAGAAGGATCTTAGATTTACGACGCAGTCGCAGGGAAGCAAGTAAGCGTGCTGAGGAAGAAGTTACGCTATTGGAGGAGAGGCTCGAACCAATGAATGATAGCATGGAGGGAGACGGAGATTACTGAAACTACCATATTTAATAACTTTTGGCATGCAGAATTGTGGAAAACTATTTTCAGTAATGGCATTGATTTGGAATTTTGAAGAAATTAATTATATGTTTTTGAAATCTGAAAATCCGTCAAGAATAGCCAAAGTTGGAACTTCGAGTAATGATGGAAGAAGAAGCTATGGTAGGGATGGATACGCCCCTTCAAAGTTGATAAAAGGCCTTGCACAGCAGAGAGGAGCTTCTCACTTCGTGGTTTTATTCTGACTTCATAGTCTGACTTCGTGTTCTGATAGAACAAGCATATCGTCATAAGCAAGCGTGGCAGAGCCCACCGCATCGAACAGTATTGGGTATCCAGCAGTGCAATTTTACTGTTACTAAAACTAGGCGAAGTTGGAGCGCACACATAAACGATTCTACAAGTTTATATATCAAGAATTAGCTACTGCATTTATACTAATTCAATAGTGCATTACAATATTGAGGCGTGTGCGAAAGTTGAACTTTTTCATTATAATACTTCAGAAGATATTCGCATTTAAAGACTGCAGAGAAAAGTGTTTTTCTCGAATCCTGAGAAGCATTTTTACTACCACATTCTACGCTACGGCAGACACGTGTATTGCAACCGTGATACTGAAGATTACATTTGGTGATACAACGCTACATTCTACAATGGAACTATACAATCTGGCAGTACTTTCGACTAACATTATAATGGAAGTGGAGATGGAAGACTAAAACTTTAATGCAATTGGGACATACATCAGTAGTGTGAAGTAGCAACCTGGAGCTTCGATAATCGTCATTCTACAAAGACGATCATGTAGTGAACATTCAGCTACACTCATGCATCGTAATCCATCGCTGAATTACATCAAATGGCAGTGGAAATAAATTCATACTCCACAATTATGAACATTTCTGCGGAAATATTTGCAATGAACTTCATGGCTGATTTCTACAAGAACTTCAGGGAACTTTCAAGAGGGGCAAGGGTTTTTCCCAGCACACTAAGATGAGTTTTGCCAGAAGGATGTCTATCGTCTACACGGAGCAGTGCGATTTCCGGAGGAGAAAGCTGTTCTATTCTCCAAGGGCGCAGGTTCCAGGTTCGAGGTCGGTGCACATCTATCCTGTGGTGAAATGGAACCAGCAGCAGTCTTCTTTGAAATTTTCTTCTAGAACTTCAATCCAACAGATAAGGTAGCCGTGAACGTTTCTTGATTTATTTGAGCCATTTTAGTGAGATCTGAGCAACTATCTTTCCCATATTTTCTGTCATATATTTGATTGCCCCATATTCTTTTGCTAGATGTTTCTGTACTCTGTACACTTTGCAGCTTTATGCCATTTTCTTCGATTTATTGAGACATTATTATGTCATTTGCATATATAAACATTTTGGATCAGTTTATACTGAAGTTAAATATTCTTTCGAGAATTTGAATTTTTCTTGTAGTCACGATTTGGCTGTAAAGTTAACGATTTTCTATGGCAAGTTTGAATTCAGACAGCGTGTCGTTTTATTAAAGTAATTCTTTCCAGTAAGTTACTTTGACCAATTTTCTGTCATCCTCAAGAAAGAAGAATGATTAAAAGATTTTAGAGCGTTAAAATCTACTACTTTATCGACGATCTTGGAAATACTAGTCGTTTTTATGAACATGATTGAAACACAGACATTTTTAGTCAATTCTGAAATACCATTGAATTATAGACAATTTTATGAAATATGAACTTTGAATACGATTTATTCAGTACACTATAGTAATGAACATTTGATAGGAGATTTTCTCAATTCTAGATTGAAACAATAATGTTTGCATTTTCTAGTCTATTTGCATTCTATTCGACTATTTCTTCAGTTAAATGAATTTTGCTTGAATATAGTATTTTTATACTGCGATAATTATGATGAGATTAATTCATTTTGATAGACCAGGGAGGCGTGTCTAATCGTATTTGCTATTAAATTTATTTGTGACTGGCAAATTTTTACTTCATATCGCTTCATGAATGAAACCCACGAAGGTTAAATATAATAACAGTTTTCGATACAATTGATGAATATAAGAATTTTTAAAGAGGAACTATGGATGTATAATCGTTAGTTCAGTGGACGTGTAAAAGTCGCTGATGAATAATGCCCTTTAATAAGTGAAGGAGGTTCCCACAGTAATATTGATGATGATGATGAATTTATAAGTGGAGGTTTTTTGTGTGTATTGTGGAAGATTTTGATGCCATATATAATGAGATATATGATGAATTATGGGCCAATTTTGTGCGTTTGTGCGAGGTATGTTTCCGCTTAGTTGTATTGTTCAGGTCCATTGAAAATTATTCATGTGAAGTTACTGTTAAAATTAACAAGAGTGATAAACTGATTGAATTATAGATTTTGAATGGAGGTTACCGTCACAAATAATAATTATTAAATCTTATTAAACCTGAATCTAAAATTTAAATATAAGTAACCTTCATCGGTCGATTATATTACCACGATTTAAGAAAATATCAACCGGATAAACGTGTGGTTAATGTATTTCAAATATAAATAAAATATAAATAATGTAAATAACTATGTAAATATCTATAATAATAATTTGAAACAAACGGGATTAATAGAGGCGTGTAAAAAAGTTTCAATTGTCGTTTGACTAAGTTATGAACAATCTAAATGTTATAAATAATTATTGAACACTATGTTATAACATTATGCGTTTTGCTATTAACATTTAAACAACGCTAGTTCGATAATTGGAATAGACATTTAAATAAGATTTAAGATTAACAGAGTAATCCATTGCAATGTGAACGGAACTTGTATAAATTTTGCGTGATAATATTTGAGTTGAGATGTTAGCATTTAAATTGTTTTGAATGAGAGCTAGACTTTGCGTTGGCCAGCATATGGTGACACTGGTTAGGCAGCTGCGTCCATTTGACGAAGCAAGCATGCAACACTGCTTAGGGTGTATTGCAGGTGGCCAGATAACTGAATGGTGGAGGTCAAGGTCAACTACTTAGCGGCCTTGCGGTTATTAATAAATGTGTGTCAATGAACTAAATTATGAAGTTCATGAACAAGGAAACAAATGCTATATGTCTCGTCCCAGCTCCCTTATCCATTCCAATGTGCATTGTTGTAATTATTACGTTCTTTTGAGCTAGAGAAAGCTGAATTTTTGTATGTGAAGTCTACAGTCCTACAGGAGGACATGGTTGCATTGACAATGGCTTCAGACAGCCATAACTATTTTGTTGTTAAATTTTGTAAAATATTTTTTTTCTTTATGTGAAATAAATTATTGTGCAGTTTAAATTTTCTGGTCTCCGACTTGGTTCATTTTAAATATCGTGGTTGAGGTTATTGTGAGGGCATACTATTAAGTGATCCAGTTGAAAACCCAGACCCGAGATTAAATTGAATAGGTAAGTAAAAGGTAAGTATGAACCCCCGTATATTTTGGTGTGTTCCACAATAATTTTCATGTTAACTACTGTGCTCTAATCTCGGTAGTATCTGTCAGTGCCATTTTCATTGATCTAGCTGTGCCGGTGCAATCGATTATTGGCAATCCGATTGAGGGGGCGGATTTCTGACAGCCTACTATCCGGATTATCGGGGACAGTACCATCCCGGCATTTGCCCGAAGACGAAGTGGGAAACCACGGAAAACCACTTCGAGAATGGCTGAGGTGGGAATCGAACCCAGGAACCCCGGGGCGGCAGCTAACCAAGCTGACCGCTACGCTACGGACATTAGGTATTACTCACCAAAATTTTATAACATTCTCCCAATTAAAATAAAAAATTAAAGGATGTCATGCTAACCTTAAGATGACCATGAAACATTTTCTCAGGGAAAGCAAAATTAAAATTGAAAATATAATTAGTTGAGCCTACAAGTTTATACAAACGCAGTTCATTTTCATTCTTATTCATTATTCTTAGTACATTGATTATTTATTTATCGTATGGTTTTTAGTGGCGGGAGTGTCTGAGGACATGTTCGGCTCGCCAGAGGCTATAGCTGCTTCAAGCGGACACCCATGGGGTGAGCTACAAGTTCCGTTCAATTTCAAGGAGTTCGTACTTTCGCTACTAGATGTCACTGGTACCTAGTGGTAAACGTTGGAACTTTGATAGAGCGTTCCGACGGAATCTAACCTAGAAATTTAGCTTCACACAAGTTTAGTCTGTGGAAGGATCTTTTACATGCCATAAATCTATGTCATGGGACCACCGGCTTTACTTCCCCTCCGATGGAAGGCATACTGAAGGATTGTAACGCTCTTCAAAATTCGACTACTTCGGCCGGGTTTGAACCCGCTATCTTGGGCACAGCCGTTCAGAATGCTACCAACTACGCCACCGAAGTGAAATTCATCTTATGACCTTGAACCTACTTGATTGTACTTGTAAAGAAATCCTAGGATTTGTTTTTGTGCCACATAAAGCATATAAATACTGTATAATAGAACGTGGCATTCGACTAAGCCATTATACAATTTTAAGAAATCACAATCAATGATATGCAAGCCACACACAAGGTTGCACCTTTAAGTGGCACATGTTATAGCTCTTCCTGCTCTGTACGATTTTGAAATCCTATTTCTACCTGTCTTTATCATATTGTAATAATATAATTTAATAATTGTAAATTTTCAGGTTTAAAAAATGAGTAGGAAGTGTAAGGGAATTCATAAAATGTGTAACTTACAGTCTTCCAGATTTCTTTAAACTGTGTATATTGTAACGATATTTAATAATAATAATAATAATTCTATGTTTTATTCATCAATATTAGTTCAAGTGTATGTCAAATTTTCTCAACTCAGCCCTGACCAGCACGATTGTGCCGGTGCCATCCCCAAAAAAGTAAGATGAGGAATGTTTTTCTTTGCATTTTTCCTCTGTTCCAGGACTCACTAGAAATCCAAAAATAGAACTCATTAGAAATATCTCAAGGATAGGTTTCTCAGGTGGGAAAGGGATACCATAGTTCCACCATACCACAAAATACATTTCCAATAGTGCAATGTTCCGGTTGAAAGGATCACGGTGTCCATCACTTGTTTCTCCAAAATTCTGAAGGGAAATATCTAGATGACAATCAAGGAAATTTAATTCTGGTGACATAAGACACTTCATATTGTCTAAACAATTTATGATGTTATTCACTATCCCACTAGATAATAAAATTGAAATATTGGGGGAACATAATGTGATAAAGGAAACCTATAATAATAATAATATTTGAATTAACCACACAAAAGTACCCAGAGCTTCATGTTTTTATGCAGAAAGCAAAAGGGGGGTTGCACAGTGTATGTTTTCTACCAATGATAGTAACAATGGTATGTTTGTCTTTGCCATAACGATAGAGCAGTGTTGCCAAAATAACACCACATCAACTGATATATTACAGTCGCTGTATACGGCTTCCTCCCGTCCCAAATAATTTCCTCAACCATAGTTTTGCTACAGAGTAAAAGCAATTAAAGTGTTTAAAGTTTTTATAAAGTCTGTCTCTCCCTCTGTGCGTGATTGTGGAGGATGTAATATCCGCCTGTTCTATGTGTGTTTGTTCTGGGGTATTGTTCGTTCGCATCATTACAGCTTAGCTGTCCTGTAATGCATTGTCATGTAAGTTTTCTGAACTCTATTTTCATCTGTGGAAATAACCAAAGAATAATAATAATTAATAATAATAATATTGAGGCTTTTACGTCCCGTATAACTCCTGTGACTTTTTTGAAACGCCGGGGTACAGGAATTTAGCTCTGAAGGTGATATTCAACGTGCTATTAAGTATACTGACACGGCTTTCTCTGACTCTACCGAGATTCGATTCCGCAATCTCGAGCATGGCAGGCGAGAACATTATCCCGGTGCCACACATTCAGCTCGAAACAACAATGCGGGACCTTCTCTTTCATTGTTTGCACTTGGTAAATTTTATGAAAAAATCTACGGCAGTCAGAATTGTACAATATTAGCACGCATAAAACCTTTTGTATCACATTGTTTATTACGAGAGAATATAGAATTATGGATTTGCTGTATGATGAAAATGCAAGCGAAAAGTTTAAATTAGAGATTAGATCGTCTAAATTTCCAGCTAAAGAGATATACAGCTTAGGTCATGTTATTATCCTTATTGGTGTTATTGTTATTATTTATATTATTATTAAGTTTAAAGTATATTGCAAGGAGAATAATTAACAAAGTAAATCCTCCTTGATTGCACTCCTTTCTATGACATTTAGTAGTTGAGAAAATTTCATGAAACATGGGATGTAATTATGAAGGATAACTTATGTATGTCAAAGCGGCTTCGGTGACGCAGTTGGTAGCATGCTGAACTGCTGTGCCGAAGATAGCGGGTTCAAACCCAGCCGAAGTCGTCGGATTCTTTAAGAGCGTTAAAAATCCTTCAGTATGCCTTCTTTCGGAGGGGAAGTAAAGCCGGCGGTCCCATGTCATAGATTTATGACATGTAAAAGATCTTTCCACAGACTAAACTTGTGTGAAGCTAAATTT
Source organism: Meconema thalassinum (assembly GCA_946902985.2). NCBI lineage: Eukaryota > Metazoa > Arthropoda > Insecta > Orthoptera > Tettigoniidae > Meconema > Meconema thalassinum. The sequence continues at coordinate 153,661,322 of OX336390.1, read as the reverse complement.
CTAAGTTAGATTTCGTTGGAACGCTCCATCAAAGTTCCAACGCTCACCCCTAGGTAACATTTACATCTGGCAGTGAAAATTGGAACTACTTGACATTGAACGGAACTTGTAGCTGACACTATGGGTGTCCGCTAGGAGCAGCTGCATTCTCTGGAGAGCCGAACATGTCCTCGGACACTCCCGGCTCTAAAGGCCATACCATAAATAAATAAATAAATAAATAAATAAATACATAAATAAATAAATAAAATATGTATGTCAAAATTATGTATTCAATGAAATCTTTATCATGAGTGGAGTTAATTAAAATTAAAATATCTGGAAAATTATACCAATAATAATAATAATAATAATAATAATAATAATAATAATAATAATAATAATAATAATAATAATAATAATAATAATAATAATAATTCATAACAAATAACATAATAATAAAAATAATATTAACAATAATAAAACAAACCACTGAAGGGCCTAGCCGTCCAAGCGAACGCTGCCCAGCCCTGTTGGTGAAGAGTTTTTGGGGTGACGCGAGGTCAGCACGTCGCCTTAGCTGGCATTTAAGGGTGTTTAAATGCGAGGGAACCGTATCAGTATATTTACTGGCACGTTAAAGATCCCCTTCGGGTTAAAATTACGGCACCCCGGCGTCTCTAAAAGCCACAGTAATTAAAAGGGACGTAAACCCCGTAATATAATAATAATAATAATAATAAATTAATAATAATAATAACGTTCTGATCCTTTACTTTGAACACACAGTCACATTGGTAATGAATTGAGTTAGGAAAATAGTCTCTTATCAGCTTAATGAAGACGCACAACTCAAGAAGAAACCTTTAAGTATATAAAGTACCTTGTGTGGCTTGAAGCTCCTTAAATGTCAGTGTAACCGCCTCATTACTGTCGTGACAGTCATTTGTTAGCAAGTACGCCCGTGAGGCGATGTCTCTAGAGAGCCATGCCCAAGACTTTGTTGTTGCAAAAGAAGAGAGCTATGGTTCTGCCAAGTTATGTCTTGTTAGAGTTCACTTGGAATTCAAATTAATGGTACTACTGTTCCAAAGTTCATTGTGACCTCGCGTTCATTCTCACTTAGGAAGTACGATTTACCAAGATGTATGAGGCATTAGTACGCAACATACTTAATAGCTTCTGGGAAGGATAATTAATGAACACAGCAAAACCCCCGTGAATATACTCCTATTCCATCACTTTTAATGAAAATGAAAATTCACAGCCTGCTTCCAGTCGACCGACCGGGTCAGGGAATGGAATGAATGAAGTCCCCATCTAGCGGTGAAGATATGAACTATGCTGGCTGCCGAAGCCTGTCGCTCTCCCCTGGGGCAATGATTAAATGAATGACAGATGAAATGAAATAATAGGGGAGAGTGTTGCTGGAATGAAATTTTAGACAGGGAAAACTAGAGTACCCGGAGAAAAACCTGTCTGCCTCTGTTTAGTCCAGCACAAATCTTACATAGAGTGACCGGGATTTGAACCATGGATCCAGAGGTGAGAGGCCAGCGTGCTGCCGCCTAAGCCACGGAGGCTTAATCCATCACTTTTAATACTAGAGTAAATTTCATGAAACTTGGGATGTAATTATGAAGGCTAATTTAACTACTGTATGTCAAAAAGCGGCTTCGATGGCATAATTGGTAGCATACTGAGCTTCTATGCCCAAGATCGCGGGTTCAAACCCGGCCGAAGTCATCGGATTTTTAGCCTACTTTCGATTTTTGCAGAAAATGAAAGTAGACATGTGATCAACACAGGGTGTAAAATTGTGTGTCTGTGTGTGTGTGTGTGTGAGTCTGTGTACTCTGAATGTCTGCCCCCGCCCCTATCAATTCTAACACGGTGAAACTGAATTGAATGAAATTTGGTACAGAGGTAGCACCAGCAAAGGGCACCTCAGTGTCATGTTTCATATCGCCGGCATCTTGACGGAAACGTAATGGCGGCCACCCAAATATTCAAAGCTTAAATCAAATTACGACTAACCTACTGTAATCATGCGATCTCTACCAAATTTTGCAACAGCATGTATTTATATAGCGAGCGTCTTTTGACTAAACTACAAAGTCATCAGCCCAATAGTTTGCAGATGGCGGCCATGTATGTGTGCAAATCGATTCCTCCTATCAATTCAAACACGGTGAAACCGAATTGAACGAAATTTGGTACAAAAGTTGCACTAGCAAAGGTCACCTCAGTGTCATGTTTTATATTGCCGCCATCTTGACGTTGACGGTGGTGTTTGGCGGCAAAAGAAGGAACTACTTGAAAAATTCAATGACTGCAGTCCTTACTTGAATTAAAACAGATACACACACTAATACAGTCATCACAATTAACGCCGGTTATCAGACAGATTCTACACATACCCAAAGTACACGGGGCTACATGATCGCGTTGTCGCTACCCCTAAACTGAGGATGCAACCAACCGACCTGTATGTCAAAAGTATTGTTACTGTCATAAGTATGGATGGAGACCACTCAAGTCAGAGGCATATTTAGAGATAACGGGGAAGGAGGATGAAGGGGCTGCATTCCGTCCGAAATGCTCTCGAAATTTTTAAAAAATTGTTGGTATTGTTTGAATCTTTATTCTTTCGACTGGTTTGTTGCAGCCCTCTATGCTTCCCTGTCCTGAGCTAATCGTTTTATCTCTACATAGCTACCGCACCCTTCATCCAAGGTCATCTGTTTAACATATTCTAACCTTAGTCTACCCCTACAGTTCTTATCCTCGAACCTTCCTTTCATAATTAACTTTGCTATTCCTGGTTGTATTAGTATGTGTCCTACCAACCTATCTCTTCTTTTCATTTGCATTTACCAGAAACACCTCTTCTCTCCCAATAAACGCTTTTATTCTCCTATTTTCTGCCGCTCCAACAGTCAATGTTTCACTTCTATAGAGTGCCACGCTCCAGAGAAAGAATTTCAAAAACGACTTTCTATTTCCTAAATCTATATTCGATGTCTACAGATTGCCCTTCTGTAGAAATGCCCTCCTTGCCTATGCTAACTTACTTTCTTTTATCCTCTTTGCTTCGTTCATCACTGATTGTTTTGCTTCCTAAGTAACAGAAGTCTCCTAATTCCTTTAGCTTTTCACCTGCCGATTCGACGTCCATTGGCAAAAAAGAAAAAAAAAGAATTAAGTACGGTACCGTACTTTAAAAAGTTGGCGTTGTCAAATCCTAATTTCGCTTCTGTATTGCATCACAGCAAATGTTGTTATTAGCCGCTGAAGCTTCGAGTTCCTCTGAACTTGGCTACGCCAGTGTTTGTTGTGCAAAGGAGCTGGAGCCTTGCAGGACGAGGAGGGGGACACAGCGATGACGGAGTGCAGGCGCCACGTAAGTCAAGCAGCATTGCGATCGCCATTGTTTGTGTTAGACAGATTTATTATTTTTTTTTTTTTTTTTTTTTTTTTTTTTTTTTTTTTTTTTAGCGTATGGGTTTTAGTGCCGGGAGTGTCCGAGGACATGTTCGGCTCGCCAGTTTTGTAGCTGCTTCGAGACGGACACCCAATGGGTGAGCTACAAGTACCGTTGGGGAAGGAAGGAGGGAAGTTGGAATGTAAGGACGAGGAGTTGGAAGGTAGCGGCTGTGGCCTATAGTTAGGGACCAACCCCTGCATTTTCCTGGAAGGAAGATGGGAAACCACAGAAGACCATCTTCAAGGTTGCCGGCGGGGGGATTCGAACCTCCTCGCCTCCCGGATGTGAGCGACTGCCATCAGTCATGCCGTAACCACCACGGCTAACTCACCCGGTAGACAGAAGTCATAATGTGAATCTTGAACAGACAAAATAATAATAATGGGAGAATTAAGAACAGTGGATGCCTAATTGTTTCGCATCAGCACAGCTAAGCGGGCACATATAGAGTTTAGGTGGTACGGGTATTTTTTCTCGAAATGTGATTTTTTACATCAATTATGGGTAAATTGAGGGTGCTGATCACGAATATACTATTAGTTTTGCACCCACACCTAACGCCCTTGAGGATCGAGGGTTCAATTCCCCTCCCATGAATTAATTCATAAATACGAATTTGCGTTATTCCTCTTAGTACTTGGGAGGGAAATCGAATTCCAACATTCAAGAGCGCTACGGATGACTTTTCGCATATCCGAAGTGAGAAACATTCCCATACAATTTATATCGAAGCAATGCCGTACAAATCCGCGTTATACGTAGCAAATTCGAATTTATGACTTAGTACCTGGGAGGGGAATCGAACTCTCAACCCTCAAGGGTGCTATGGGTGACATCGCAAATCCGCTGTAAGAAACAATTTCATACAATTTATATCAACGCAATACCGTACCATTCCGGGTCATTCATCGCAAATTCGAATTTATGACTTGGTACCTGTGAGGGGAATCGAACCCTCATCCCTCAAGAGCATTGGGTGTGGGTGCAAAACGAACAGTATATTCGTGATTAGCACCCTCGATTTACCCATAGTTGATGTAAAAAAAAAATCGAGAAAAAAAATATCCGTAGGCCTACCACCTAAACTCCGTAAGTGCCGCTAAGCGTACCAGGAGCTCATGTCACCACGGAGAGGAGAACGATGACTGACTACTGGAGCTGAGTCATATCTTACCCACGCAACTGTACCTGTCAACCAAGCAGGCTGACAATGAGAGTGACACAAGTAAACAAAGAACAGTTTCAACCTCGACTGCCAGCACTCGTATCTTGAAAAGCTAATATCAAAACTATTTATTTATTTATTTATTTATTTATTTATTTATTTATTTATTTATTTATTTATTTATCGTATGGCTTTTAGCGCCGGGCGTGTCCGAGGACATGTTCGGCTCGCCTGAGTCTGTAGCAGCTTCCAGCGGATACCCTTACGGTGAGCTACAAATTCCTTTCAGTTTCAAGTAGTTCCAACTTTCGCCACCAAATATCGATGATACCTAGTGGTGAACGTTGGAACTTCGATAGAGCGTTACGACGAAACCTAACTTAACAATTTAGCTTCACACTAGTTTAGTCTGAGGAAGGATCTTTTACATGCCATAAATATATGACATGGGACCACCGGCTTTACTTCCCCTCCGAAGGAAGGCATACTGAAGGATTATTAACGCTCTTAAAAAATCCGACGACTTCGGCCGGGTTTGAACGCGCTATCTTGGGTACAGCAGTTCGGCATGCTACCAACTACGCCACCGAAGCCGTATGAAAACTATTAAATGTACTGACGCTCTTGAGCGTCTAAGCATGCTCCATGGCTGGTATAGAAACTCAGCGATTCCCAGCACTGACACCAAGTTAAGCAAAGAAAATTGATGCAACAATAGACAACACGAGTGAAAAATAATAAAAGTAGTCTGTACATCACACAATTTCAACAATGGACGAAAATTATAGAAACCAATTGCTAATTTCCTTCTATTTGAGTCATATTTAGTGCCAAGATTGGGTTAAAACTGATCAACAATGGAACATCAATTATTAAAAGTCATATTTCAATTTTAACAAGATGTTCAGTAAAGAACATATAGCCTACTTTCTCCTAAATGCATGGGTATTGTTATAACTCTTTGTTCTTTTCAAGGAGTATAATTGAATGTTGGTTGTAGTAGCTTGTTGAAATACAACGTGCTATAGGGATATTAAACATGAATATGAGGTGCCCTTTGCTAGTGCTATCTCTGTAAAAAAAAAAAAACATTCAATTCGGTTTCACCGTGTTTGAATTGATATGGGGAATGAATTTGCACACATACATGGCCGCTATTTGCAAACTATTGGGCTGATGACCTTGTAGTCAGTCATAAGATGCTTTCCACAAAAAGGGATGTTTTTGCAAAATCTGGTAGGGATCAAATTATCAGGATGGTCGTAATTTGATTTAAGCTTTTAACATTTGGGTGGCCGTCATTCTGTTTCCGTCAAGATGGCGGCGATATTTTGACACAAAGATGGCCGCCATTCGCAAACTATTAGGCTAATGACCTATTAGATTGGTCAAAGGATGCTCCCACCATAAAGGTATGTTGTTGCAAAATTTGGTAGAGATCGGATGATGATGTTAGTCGTAATTTGATTTAAGCTTTGAACATTTGTGTGGCCGCCATTACGTTTCTGTCAAGATGGCGGCTATATAAAACATGATACTGAGGTGCCCTTTGCTAGTGCTACCTCTGTACCAAATTTCGTTCCATTCGGTTTCACCGTGTTCTAATTAATAGGGGTAATCGATTTTGACACAAAGATGGCCGCCATCCGCAAACTATTAGGCTGATGACCTATCAGTTTGTTCAAAGGATGCTCCCACCATAAAGGTATGTTGTTGCAAAATTTGGTAGAGATCGGATGATTATGTTAGTTGTAATTTGATTTAAGCTTTGAACATTTGTGTGGCCGCCATTACGGGGGTCAGCCTTCTTTTACTTTTCATGTTATCTACTGACTTCTGCTCAAGGCCCTCAAGGAATCAGGGCGTATGTAGCCCCACCACGTCTGGTGCACCCAGGATATTGCTACTCCCTCAGGGGCTCACGGCTGGTGAATTCGGGAGTTGGAGTTCCTGAGGGATTCCTAATCTGGGTCCGTATTTTCCCCTTTTTACTGACTTCTGGGCGGGTTCTCTCCTCTTTCCTTTTTCCCATCTGCCTTTCATGGCTCTCCTTCCTTGCAAGTCCCTCAATCCTCATTCTTCGAGGGTTGAGGGCATTTCTTTTGATCCTGCCCATTATTTGCCTTTATTTGTTTATCATCTATTCTTCTAGTATGTAAGTCTGTAGTTAGTATTAGTTATAGTTTTCATTCTCATCTCAGCTTTCACTATCACCCAAACCATTAGGGGCCGATAACCTAGATGTTAGGCCCCTTCAAACAACAATTATCATCTTCATCATCATAAAGATGAGGGCTGCTCCATTTCGAATCTTCCCTACGTCCTCTCATTTTGTATGAATATAAAACAGGTCAGTTTTTATTGAAATGGGCAGCTATAGGGCACGTCTGGGAAATATCTTTCATCAGCAGTGAGTAATGTTCATCTCCAGCCCTTGGGGGACGGTGCATGTCTGTCCCATTGGTTCAGTGAAGAGATGTTAGCATGCATATGAATTGAGGTTCATGAAAGATAGACATGCCCACTTTCTGGTGTAGCGGCTAGCTTTCTTGGCTATCGCCCAGGAGGTCCGAGTCCGATTCCTGGCTCTGCCAAGATATTATTTTAATTCTGCTTTGAGGACTGGAAAGGGGTGGATTCAATTCTCAGTCCTTGCTGTTATATTCTATTGTGATACTAGCTGGGGGTATACAAGGTATTAATATAATAACAAAATAATAATAATACAAAAGATACAAGCCTTAAAGTAGTCCGATATGATGTGTAACATCTGACATGTTATCCTACTCGTATACTACACAGCTTGGACATTCTTAAAATGTTAATTTACGCACCGTTTTCATACTGGTACTATGATGAATGTCCTCCGTAGCGTAGCGGTCAGCATGGTTAGCTGCCGCCCCGGAGGTCCTGGGTTCGATTCCCGGCTCTGCCACGAAATTTGAAAAGTGGTATGAGGACTGGAACGGGGTCTACTCAGCCTCGGGTGGTCCAAATGAGTAGAGGGGGTTCGATTCCCACCTCAGCCATCCTCGAAGTGGTTTTCCGTGGTTTCCCACTTCGTCTTCGGGCAAATGCCGGGATGGTACCTACTATAAGGCCACGGCCGCCACCTTCCCTCTTCCTAGCCTATCCATCCCAATCTTCCATCCCTTCCCATCCTTCATGAGGCCCCTGTTTGCTTTGCAGGTGAGGCCGCCTGGGCGAAGTGCTGATCACACCTCCCCAGTTGTATCCATCCCGACCAGATGTTCCAAGCTCCAGGACACTGCCCATAGAGGCGGTAGTGGTGAGTTCCCTTGCTGAGTCCGTGGGAACCACCAACCTAGAGGGTACATTGACTAAATAAAAAAATAAAATAAACTATGATGAATGTATAGATTGAATTGGAGATATGCTACTGTCACACTTGATTGAACACACATCACATATTATATTGTAAATTAAGAGGAGGAATGAAACCATAGTCTCTAGCCTATAGGGGCCGATAGCCTAGATGTTAGGCCCCTTAAAACAACAATTATCATCATCATCTCTAGCCTATCAAATCGTAATTTCATGTAAATTCTGTTAAAATGACGCAAACTGTTATGATATATATAGTTTAAATCGATAATCCGGTAGCAAAAAATTAATTTCCGTGACTGGGGTTAGCACCTGAGACCTCATGATTCGCACACCAACATGTTATCCACGCAGCCATTACGACCACAGTCATTTGGGGTACAAGACAGGTACTCATTTCCACGTGCCGGTAATAATATGGAAGTATTTTTATTCTCCATTAATATTTTGCTTTTTTTCGATGATGTTCCTGCGTAGAATTGAGTTTTAAATTAGTTATGATTACGCCTACTTGATAGAAAAGGGAATTCCTATAGTGGTCTGTGAAAGGCTAGCCCAGTACCCGTATAAAATCATCGATATATATTACATTGATCACTGCATTACCGTAATGTGGGTTAATATCTGAATAGCCATTGTGGAAAACATAATACCGGCTTTGCCGACTAGTTACAATGTTTCATATAAAAGCATATCATTTAAATCCTGATACGAAGACATGTGGTTTGTGTTTCAATGAGTTGACACCAGAGTTCTCATGAGCGTTACCGTTCAGTATGAAAGTGTTGAGGAAACTTACTCGGCGAGTGGATGCCTATCACTTTTATCCAGAGATTGAAAAACAGACTCTTAATAAATCATAATTGTTTTCAGCATATATGATATAATGAATATTTTTACACCCAAGAACGACAACTTGAAGATGATTTATTGTATAAATATCTGTAATGGCGCCTCCAAATCTTGAAGTAATCCGTATGTTATATACATTCCACATGGTACCACTGCCAGCTAGATCCGTCCGATCCACCTCCATCCCATTTTTTAAAATCACTTCCACAAAAATATCCAGAAACTGAGTGGAAATTTGTTAGACATCAATAATAATGATAATGATAATGATAGCTATACTGTATGTCTACCTCTTACTATAATACTCCCGTTTCGACGCTGTCTGAAATGAGATGTGATGAATTTCTATATGGTGGATGGTTCATACGGCCGGAAATTAATGAAACTGGGCAAGGAGTTGGTAGATACTGGCCCAACATTTGCCTGTGGTTTGGTAAACCACGGTATACCATACCTAGGACAGCCGACCTTGGGGTTCGAACCAACACGTTTACCAATTCTGGCATTTTCATATGACAGTATCATATTTTATGTAAAATATCGCTTTGTGAAGTTATATCTCGATCTGTATGAAAGCAGTGTATTTGACACCTTTAATATCCTTCAAAAACACAACAAAACCGTGATACAACAGCCCACGAAGGGCCTGGGCCTACCGCCCGCAGCCATTTGGCCTGCAGGTTGTAGAGTGACGCGTGGTCAGCAGGTCGGGTTCCCTCGGCTGTTAATCTCGCTTTTCGTGACCTGGGTACAGGCTCACTGTCAGACAGCAATTCAATTTTTGACACCCTTCACTGTACCTTATCTTACAGCCCTAATCTAATGTTTTGAACTTGACCCAGTGACTTGCACTACTGTCGACCAAAATATTATGTGTACTCGAGTTTGAAGGTTGTTTGTGAAGTAACCAAAAAGTAACATAAAATCCAATAACATCATCATTTTCATCGTTCTATTTTACGTTAGTTCATGTAGGTTTGGAATTTTTAATTTATATTTTAATATTTTTATCGCAGTTGGAACACAAAAAGAGCCCGTTTTTAAGCGTATTTCAACCATGCGTCACATTTAAGAATATTATTATCTCACAAACCCGTCCTCAAATCGAATCCAAATTTTAACACAATATACATTGGAATGTTGTATAACTGGTTTATTAATTTCAAAATGTTTGTGTCCAAGAAACAAAGTTGTTATCATTTTTGTAAGGTAACTTTTTCTCGGCTCGGGGTGTTTGGAAAATGTAGCTCTTAGTTGCGTTGTAATCCTCATTCATCAAAAAGGTAGGCTGTATGATTGTGAAATACGTAAATTAATTTACTTATTTTATATCGGTTTGTATTTGTACGGGGAATTGAGACATGGTTCACCAGTTGGCCGCTCCGGTGAAAGCTGTACAACGTTGCCAAGATGGGCTCCATCACGCGTCATGGCGCCTCTCGCTCGGAAGTGATGGGCTCCATGCCAGCAACGCTGTACAGCATTTTCCGGAGCGGCTAGCTGGTGAACCATGTCTTAATTCCCCGTACAAATACAAACCGATATAAAATAAGTGAATTAATTTACGTATTTCACAGTCATACAGCGTAACCTTTTGATATATAAGGATTACAACGCAACCAAGAACCACATTTTCCAACGACCCCGAGCCGAGAAAAAGTTACCTTACAAAAATGACAACAACTTTCGTTCTTGAACACACAAAATTTTGAAATTAATAAACCAGTTATACAACATTTCAATGTATACTTTATTAAAATTTGGATTCGATCTGATGACGGCTTTGAGAGATAATAATTCTTCAATGTGATGCATGGTTGAAACACCCTTAAAAACGGGCACTTTTTGCGTTTCAACTGCGATAAAAAATATTAAAATATAAATTAAAAATTCCAAACCTACATGAACTAACGTAAAATAGAACGATGAAAATGATGATGTAATTGGATTTTTTGTAGGTCTATTGGTTACTTCACAAACAATCTTCAAACTCGAGTGCACATAATATTTTGGTCGACAGTAGGGATTCAGACTCTTTTGTTCCTAATTTAACTGTCTTTTAGTTGAGGGTTCAAACTGCGCTCACAGTAACGTTGTGCCTTTCGTAAGAGGGAGCTGTATCATAAAGGTATCTTTCGCTGCTTCCTGTCATCTTCGAACGGACTCTCTACCGTTAGCTTTAATTTATTCAAGATCTGAGACTCTATTTGATGAAGAAGGACATAATTATTCTTTTTATAATTTCTATTCTCAAATGGGTCAAAAAGTACAATTATGTCCATTAAAACAATGTTGGTTGGTTGTTTGGTTCCTTAGTTTAGGGGCTGCGACATCGCGAATATGTAGCGTCGCGTACTTTAGGTGTGTGTAGAATTTTATAACCAGTGTTAATTGTGATGGCTGTATTGGTGTGTATTATCTGTGATTCAGGTAGAAGGATTGCAGACGATCAATGTTTCAAGTAGTTTCTACTTTTGCTACAAAATGCTACCGTCCACGACACCTACCTGTGGGCTTGGCTACTAGATGCCATTGCAGAGAGCACCTGGTGACTAATATAGCGTTATTAAACTAACCTACACATTTTAGCTTCCACAAGTGTAGTTAGTGGAAGGTTCTTTTTCATGCCATAAATCTACGTCATGACACCGCCGGCTTTACTTCCCATCCGAAGGAAGGCCTACTGAGGGATTTTTAATACTTTTAAAACAATGTGTCTACGTCTCATTGCAAACGAAATGTTTTTGTTGTTGTTTTGCTCAGAGATCTGATGCATTGTGGCTATTATCCTGTGTTATTGTTGTGTATTGCAAGTATTAGTGCATGGAATTGCGATAATGGCTTGGAAGAAATAGGCCATGGCGTTGGGCACCATCTTGACATTAATCCGGAGCAGATGTGAGAAATCCAATTCTACGGAGATTGAGAAATGAATTAAGAACACGTCTTTGCTGTTATCGTGATGATGGTTAGCATGCTTCTCTCCACCCCCCCCCCCAAACATGAATTAATATAAATATGTTTTTTGTTTGAGTCGAGAATCAATTCCGAGACCTTTAGGACTAGAGTCTCAATGCGCTCCCCTGGACCGTGAAAGGAGTTGAGAAGATGAACAGTAGTAATTTATGTTGTCAGTTAAAGCACCCGCTATTATTAGCAATTTCGTTTGTCGCAGGCGGCTTCGGTGGAGTAGTTGGTAACATGCTGAGCTTCTATGTCCGAGGTCACGGGTTCAAACCCGGCCAAAGTCGTCGGATTTTTTAAGAGCTTTAAAAATCCCTCAGTAAGCCTTCCTTCCGAGGGGAAGTAAAGCCGGGGATCCCATGTCATAGATTTATGGCATGAAAAGGAACCTTCCACTAAACTACACTTGTGTGTAGCCAAAATTTGTAGGTTATAATTGATAATGCTCTATTAGTTTCAACGTTCGCCGACAGGTGCTGACTGCGATACCATCTAGTAGCCAAGTCCACAAGCTAGGTGTCGTGGACGGTAGCATTTGGTAGCAAAAGTAGGAACTACTTGAAATTATTGTCTGCAGTCCTTACTTGAATTGAAACAGAACATACACACTAATACAGACATCACAAATAACACCGGTTATCACACAGATTCTACACACACCCAAAGTACACGGGGCTACATGACCGCGTTGTCGCAGCCCCTAAACTAAGGAACCAACCAACCATCGTTTGCAGCACAGAGGAAGATTTTCCAAAATAATCTGTTTATGTTTTAAAATATCCCCAACATTTCCTTCAAACAAGTATCCCACCACTATCAGCATATGAAAGCCAGTATTAATCTCACTGAGGGATTACCTGGAAATGCAATCAAAGCCTGTTAATACTCGCTTTGATATTAACACCACAAATATTTGATTTTGATTGATATTCAAGTACACTAACCTGCTAGGTCGATCATGATCTGATTAAAGTCATTGATACCCTAGAAATGGAATCCTCTCTCCTCCCTCAGGCTAGTGCGGAGCTTCAGTCAGTCCAACTGTGTTGACGGACCGTCTCCTGGTGCTCCTCCATTGGTGATTCCCCCATCTATATATTTAAAACACGAAGGTGATTTTTGTCACCGCCAGATTGAGATAACGTCTTAACCGATTGACTTCGTAATGCATTCTAACGAGAGCTCTTTGCCTGTAGATTTTCAGAGTGTCTTTAAAAGGAAAATATATATTAGGGTATATTTTTAAATTATTAAAGAAATATGTAATATTTGTCGCTCCGCGCTTGCGCATAATGGCCCTATTCCACCAGAGAAATGGCGGATCCCGCCGCGTCGTACTGAGATCTTTGTTTATGACAATTCAAAAGGGGGGAAATATTGTTGTGGTTCTATGGCTCAAATTTTTAGAGTAGCCTAAGTATATGTGGAGGAAAATCACTTAATGTGCAGAGAGCTATGTATAATTCTTCGACTTGGCTTAACATCTTCCGATAAAACACTTCAATTTTCCAATTTCCAATTTGCTTGACGTATTTTATCACAATCAATAAAGGTCAAGGGAAAACTCTGGAACGTGTAGGTGTCTATTTTCCTCATCAAGGTTTCAGTCATGGCCAGTTATATGTTTCGAAGTCGATCTTTCGACGCCCTTAAAGTTGCAAAGGTGTCAAACAGTAATCGTTTAAAAAATTCATAGTGTATATGTATAAGAGAATCTTTCAGTATATATTTTCCCAATGACCGTCATGTTTTGACGGGTCTCAACTAGTTATTAGCCTATTTTCAATTTTGAAAAAATAGGCTTATGAGATCACCTTTTGTCCGTGTGTGTGTGTGTGTGTGTGTGTGTGTGTCCCTAATAAAATCTATACGGCTGGAGCGATTTCAATGAAACTCGGTAAGTTCATAGCACTATTGCCGGCGACCTCGACCGAGCCCTTCAAATTTTGTTACGTCTCACCAATCCAACATGGCGGCTGTGCGAAATATTTCACTAGCATTCAATATCTCCGAAACTATTACGGATATCGCCCTGAAAATGTGTACGGTTATAAAGGGCACTACTAGAAGTTCACCTATGAGACTTTCAAAAACCTGGTGACTACAAAACCAACATGGCGGTCAAGCGAAGTTGAGACTTTTAAATAGACTTTTCTCGCGAATTAACTATCCAAACGTAATGAAACTTGGTACAGCAAATGTTCGTACACATTGTATTGCACTGGAGTCTAATTTAGTTCAATTGTTTACATAACCTCAAAATGGCGGCTGTGCGAAATATTTCACTGACATTCTATATCTCCGAAACTATTACAGATATCACCCTGCAATTTCGTGCGGTGATAAAAGGTACTGATACACGTTTACCTATGTAATTTTCATAAACCTGTAAAGTACAAAACGAACATGGCGACCAAGCGAATTTAAAATATTTTAATTGACTTTTCTCGTGATTTAACTCTCTGAGCGCAGTGAAATATGGTACAGTAAATGATTTTGCAGATTGTAATGCACTGCCATCTAATTTAATTCAATTGTTTACATAACCTCAAGATGGCGGCTGTGCGAAATTTTAAAATTAAGTTTTTATTTCTTGTGTCGTAATCATGCGATCGAAGTGAAAGTTTGAATAATGAACCTAGGCAATAATTGTCCTTGAATGGTACATAACTCTATGGCCTATACATATAACAATCCTAAATGGCGAGCTTCCGAAATATATAGACGTTTCTCAATATCTATGAATCTTTTACAGCAACCAAAATGATTTTTTTTTATGTTCATAGAGACTATGAACATATGTTCACCTATAGGACTTCAGTAACCTGGTGAGCACAAATCCAACATGGCGGCGACGCGAAGTATAAATATTTAAATGGACGTTTCTCGCGAAATAACTATCCGAGTGCCGTGAAACGTTGCACGTTAAATGCTTATACAAATGTTGATCCACTGGCACCTAATTTATTTCAATTGTTTGCATAATCACAAGATGGCTGCTGTGCGTAATTTTGAAATCTCGTTTTTACTTCTTGTGTTCTAATCATGCGATTGAAGTTTGAATACCACACGTACACAATAATATTAATGTAATAGTACAAAAATAAAAATCCAACCTGGCGACAATCTGAAATATTCAGACGGTTGTCAATATCTACGAATCTGTTACAGCTATTAAACTGAAATTTTGTATGTTGATAGTGACAATTAACATGAGTAGGATATATGAAAATAGGCTGTATAGTTCTTCACGGAACTACTTGTTTTTAAAATACATTAGTGAAGACATAGAAAGTGCTTTTCCTACTATCTTCGTCTTTCTGAAAAATGTTTATGTTCCCTACGTTTTGTTACCAAATATGGCGAAATTTATTACCATATCCGCTTTACTTATGATAGCTTTGTTATCGGTATTAGCAATGAACAAATGGAATTATGCTACTTGAACTGAAAGAAGCCCCTTAATCTGCGGGCGGTCTAGCGGTCTGCCTCTCACCAAGGCGGTCCGAGTTCGATTCCCGGTCAATGCATGTGAGATTTTCGAACTGAAATGCCATGTCCTGTGGTTCGGATTCCACGTAAAAAGGAGGTCCCGTGGCTCATAATCACAAGATTCACGGTCACGTAAAACTACAATCTTCCTTCCTTTTTAATCTGTGGAACTGACAAGGGAATATGGCAAGATACAAGCACCCGATCTCGTTCAGACTGCGGATACGTATTGGTCAGGTCACATGAATAACACATGTGATTGGATTTCATGTCCCAATTCACTAATACCATACCTTGAGAAGAATATGGGCGGGATACTTGGAGCAGCAGAGATGGATGTGCACGCTAATTTGTCATGACCTCTACGACCAATCGCACTGCTATAACTAGTCACTTCACCCCTCCTCATATACCAGAGGCCCTCTCTCTGTAGTCATCCTGTCGGAGGAATGGTTAAGTAGCACGATTGGTCGGAAAGGACACGAAAACACAATATACACATCGACCAGGACAGTTCCAAGTCTCGGATTAATGATTCGTACCCTCTCTCTCTGGGCCGAATGAATTTGGGAATGAAGTACCATTACGGATGTTTTTCATGTGACCTGGTCAATATGCCGGATGGAGCTGATGGGAGCGCAGCGTTGGATTAGAGTCATCGAGGGTCCAGAAAACGAGTCCGGCCAAAGAAAATCAAGAAATGGACGGTCGAAAGCGAAGCCGCAGAGGTGGGCAAGACCAAGAACGAAGTGAAGAGGTTGGCCAGGAACCGCAATAGGTGGAGGAGCTACACCAAATACCTGTGCTCTAGTGAGAGCGACTGGAACTAAGTCAAGTGGTCAATATGTATGCAACGTTTCAATGTGATAGAGAGCTTGAGGCTCGTCTGGATGGAACAGTTGGCAGCCCTGATAGTTCCTACGAATTCGCATTGTCATAACTGTTATGATACACAAAACACATACGAAATTTTGTTGAAATCCATTTGTTAGTATAGAAGTTATATGTAGGGCTCGGATTTTTAGGTAAATAAATATTTTCTTATGTAAATACATATTTTAAGAATTTTTTCTATAAATACATAAATTCCTGCTTTTCACTTATTAGCACATAAAAAGACATAATAGTCACATTTTAAAAAATCACTATGCTAGATCTTTCAGTTTATTGCATTTTTGTTCTGTGTTACTTCAACAGGGAAGAACCTGTGAGCTATCTAATCTTCATGCAGAGCATATGTCAGCTTGCAACGGTGTTATTCTTAACGTGTCGCCCCGTTCTACTCACTGTGGAAGCCAGGGATTTCCTTGTCCATCGCCATATTGCACCACGTGCTAGACCTCCCCCCCCCCCCTCCAAATACCTGAAACCAGTGTTACTCACATGCAGTTCATTTCTGGCACTGTGAAGTGTAAGGCAGTTCTACGATGCCTAAAGTAAAAACAACTACAAGTTATCGTCTGTTGCACAATTTAAAGATATTTTACTTCTGATGGGGAGCGTTCTGTTCTGCCAACCATGTGGGAAAGCAATCAAGGCTGAACAGCGATCTCAAGTTACACAACACCTCAAGGGCAAGAAACATATTGCCGCAGTGTCGCACCTTCAGAATAAGTGTTTCGCGATAATCGTCGGTTATTTATGATGGACAACCTGAAGATGTATCTCGTTGTGTATTGTAATGCTTCAGCAGTCAGTAAAATGGTATTCTTGAATACTGCATATTGTTTATATTCACATTAATAAATTAAATTATAATTAAATATTTTTTACTTTTTTGTCTCATATTTCAGGTAATTTAATACATTAAAAATAAATATTTTCCCGATTTTAGCACCTAAAAATCCGAGCCCAAGTTATATGCATTTAAAAACTGGACCTATCAGCAGACTTAGAATAGTGTTGGCACCACTGATGTAAATAAGTTACACCAAACTAAGGTAGAATGTCAGATACTATATGTGTGCAAAGTTTAGAGTTGTTGGCTTGCATATTTTCTGATATACTGATGAAATGAAAATCCACAGCCTGCTTCCAGTCTCTGATCGGGTCAGGAAGGGAAGGAATGAAGCCCCCATCTAGCGGCGAGGATATGGACTGTGCCGGCTGCCGAGTCCTGACGCACTCCTCTGGGGCAATGATTAAATGATATACTGATATTAGGGTTAAAACATAGAGAGAGCATTTATTAACAATTGGCAGCCCTGGTGGCTGTTTAGAATACGCACAGTCAGATCCGTTGTAGTACACATAATGCATACGAAATTTGGTTGAAATCCAATCGATAGTATAGAAGTTGCATACATTTAGAAATAGGACCTATCGGCAGGCTTAGAATCATGTTGGCAATACTGGCATGCATGGACTTCCGAAAATTAATCTGGAATGTAATTATCTATAGGCCTATGTGTGCTAATTTTGGAATAGATCGCATGCATAACTTCTGAGGTATCCAACATAGAGCCCAAATTGCAATTGAGATTTTTCAACAGTTGGTAGCTCTGACGTCAATTTCACATATGGCCGTGAAATATGCAGGTATATATCTTTTTTCTTACCAAATTTGGTTTCGATAGCTGCAGCCGTTTAGGAGTTGATAGGGGGGGGGGGGGGGTGAACACACAGACAGACAAAAGGATCTAAGTCTACTTTTTCCTCATTTGTGCAAAATGAGAAAAGTAGGGGAAAATACTGAGCCCGAACAGCATCTACGACACCATCGACAATGAAGCTACCGTTATACCAATTATTGAATAGTTGGCTATGAGTACCTGGGACATAGCCTCAAACTAGGGAGGAAAAACCAAATGTTTGATATCAACACATCATCGATCCTGACATGAGCAGTTTTTACATAGACGTAGCCAGTCCAAACTTACAACAAATACAGCAGATCACCCAGGCGACTGCTAAAGAAGGTCAGAAAAAGGATTTTAGAATGAAGTTGGCCGTGGACCTATTGATAGGAACCGGTCCGACATTTGCCTGGTGGTGAAAATGGAAAACTACGAAAACCATATTCAGGACGGCCGAGATGGGATTCGAGCCCACGCTCTCCCGATGACAGCGAGGCAGCTCGTCAGCGTTCTCAGCCGGTAACCGTGCAAATAGAATTCCGGGTTGTCAAAGAGCGATGGAACGTGCAATGCAAGGAACCAGCGTCAGTAACTGAGACCGAAATTAGGAGAATAAGGAGACCAATAATCGATATTGACCCGAGTTACAAACGTGGTGGGTGGAACGAGTGTCAAGAATCAAACAGAGATGGCCAGTTTATGTGGTGGGGACTGGGGAGCACCATCGAGTAAACTACGGCCCTAATGCAGGCCTACTATAGTGAAGATTATGCGAATCAAGGATGAACGACAACCATAAATATGGTGGTTTTTGTTGTTGATTCTTTAGGGGCTTTGCGACATTGTGGTCATATAGCCCCATGTACTTGGGTGTATGTAGAATTTGTCTGATAACATATGTCTCTGTGATGCCTGTAGTAGTGTGTGTATTTATAATTGAGGTAGGATTTGGGTAGGCATTTGTCTGGTATAGAAGTGAGAAATATCGAAAAACCTTGTTCCAGGATGGCTGAGGTCAGAATCGAACACACCTCTTCTCAGGTTTGCCTCAGGAGGTAGAGTGTACCCCGTTCCAGCCCTCAAACCATAATTACATTTCTTCGCAGAGCCGGGAATCGAATCCGGGCCTATGCAGAGACGCCAAGAATGCTAGCCACTACGCAACGAGGCGGACTAGACCATCAAGATGAAGGAATGACTTCCGGCTGGAAGGAAGTGGATATTCATTGCCCAGCAGAGGTCGCAATTAAAAGTAAAGGAAAACGTCTTTGTTTAGGAACGAATATCTAATAGTTAAGAAGAATATATTATATTTGTGGTGAACTTGTTCATAGATATGGATCGAACACGTGGCCGAGAAGGTCAAATCAATCCTATCAGTCCAAACTTGAGATTTTCTGAACGTTTTCGTACATAGTTGGTCCCATCTATACCCGTGTGCTGGCGAAGCTTGCAAGACCAAGTCCAAGCTATCCAAACTGACATCTGAGTCAGAGGCGACAGAGCAAGTGTATGAATATAAGCTGTTCGTTTCCGTTAGAGTACTCAGCTGAATCGATCAGTAATGAATCACTGCACCTAGAAAATATTATAGCTTCAGGTTCGAGTCCCATTGGCCCCCGCCATTTTCATTCCATTACCTATACAGTTATGGTTTATCGTTCAAAACAAAGTGGTGAATCTGGATCTTAACGCCTAATTTTTTTTTATTGTGAATCACTTTATTTAAGTAATATATTTACTTTACGTTAGAGACAGAGAACATCATGGCTTCGAGTCACTGCATGGTAGCGGAGAAGTGAGATGTGCGCCTCAAAGTTCAGAAGTGGACAATATTTTTCTCGATACAAGAGACTCTAAACAGTTTGTGTGTTCAGAGCGTGGGAAGGAATATGCCTATAATAAAAATCTAAGGAAACATGTCAAGAAGTGATTCTATCGGACCACTAATAAAAAGTCCAAAACCGTCCTATCAATGTGAAATCTGCAACAAGTATTTTAGTCATGAAACACCACCAACGGGATCAGCTGGGAAGATAACATGGAAGAGCAGAAGTGTAATAATCGATCATCCTCAGAGAATTGTCATTTGAACATTTAAAATCAGTGCATGCTGCATGAATTACTTGTAAAATCTGAAGAACTAGTTTCGCTGTTCTTCACGAAAGCCAATCGGCTCTACCATGTTTGCTGACTAGAAGGCACGATGCTCTCTCTGTAACGTCATGTAAATATTTACACTTTTATGTGATATCAGCTGTGCATCAAATCGTTTGCGAGTAACTTATAGCGTAAATTAGTTTAACAATGCGCAATTAGGCTTATTGTTAGAAGAAATAGTGGAAAGAAAATGCATCCATTCATTGTATTTTAAGCGAAGTTTAGGATTCAAAATGATAGAAATTGCTGTATTTTATATAGTAGATTTGTTTGAGGCTGTTTATTGTTTGCCGTAGACTTGGCGGCTGTAGATAACTTCACTATCGTTCCACAAGCTTCAGAGATTGTGTCTATTTGCGTCTTTTATACAACGACCTAGCCTTTGCTACAAACCCGTATTATAGAATGGCTAGGTCGGGGATGGAAAGAGGCCGTATTACTACCATCTTTGTTGCAGGTGCTGCCCTCGAGTGCTTAGGAATTACATTACAGATAAGCGCTCCGCACATCCCAATTAACCTCCTACCTCGCTCCCGTCATTTATTCCTCTCATTGTTCATTTGTTTTTATAAAGACTTAAATCACAGGTTATCGCAAACCGCTGGGGGTTTTAATGAAAAGCACTCTTCACAATCCTTCTTAACATTTTACTCCATATAGCTTATCCTTGACCTTTCTAATCCACATTAGAATATAAGAATCAGTCAAATGCTTATGGAGGGTTTGTAGCGATGACGCCAACCAGCGATCGAGTTGGAATATAGTAAAATGTACTATCTTATCTACTGGAGCATAATCCATGACTAGCATTTCATTTTAATAAATTATATTTAGCACGCGCGTAAATCCTTCAGGAATTATCCTCTCAAATAAATTACATGAATTATTTATACACATAATAAAACACTTCTCACATAAATAGGGGTCCAAATTGGATGGGTGGCTTCGGTGGCGTAGTTGGTAGCGTGCTGAGTTTCTATGCCCAAGATCGCGGGTTCTAAACTGGCCGAAGTCGTCGGATGTTTTAAGAGCGTTAAAAATCCCTCAGTATGCCTTCCTTTGGATGGGAAGTAAAGCCGGTGGGCCCATGTCATAGATTTATGGCAAGTAAAAGAACCTTCAACTATCTACAATTTATGGTGTGAAGCTAAATTTGTAGGTTAGATTTGAAGAACGCTCATTAAGTTCCAACATTCTCCACCAGGTGCTGGTTGTGGTGGCACCTAGTAGCCAAGTTCGCGGCTAGGTGTCGTTGATGGTAGCCTTTGGTAGCAACCTTGCAGTGGCCTAGCCAGGTCTTGGTGAGGTGTACCATACCAACTGATGAGCCTAATGATGCTCTGGGGCGAAACACTGCCAAACCAGATTCATTTCATTTTATTTGACTTTTGATGTGCCTATATTGCGTTGAAAAATCGCATGGCGTGGTTTAGCGCGGTGTATGAAAATGATCAGTTAACAGATATCTTGACCACAGACCAGTCAGCCACATTCTATAGTTCATGATAATGGAGAGGGGTGTGAGATATGAAGCTATTATCGAGAAAGAACTTTTACTCCTTGTCATTGACAAACAATTGCCAGAGACTGTCAATTTGTATTCCCCATCGATGGTATCTTTACCTTGCCACGGTGGTGGGGCTTGCGTGGTCAGGAGATCCTGAGAGCTATGCCGGCGGTGGCTTAGCTACTGATAGAGCCTACCAAGCCGGACAGGTCGAAGGTGATGATCCAGACTAAAAGGGTCGTCCAGTTTGGGGGTTGGGCATAGGGCTGACACCCCTATCCCGTAAAAAAATAGTTTGTTATGAAGCCGCAAATAATGAAAATAAACCTGACCGATAAAACGGAAAAACGACCTAAGCGAGGAATTGCTTGTGGATTGGTATTAGCGACTTGGAATGTGAGAAGCCTACTCCAGCCAGGAAGAAAGTGCTGGAGGGGCAACCAGGAGGAAGACGACATACAGGTAGGCCAAGAAAGCGGTGGATCGAGGAAGTGGAGGACGATCTACGTACCATGGGAGTCAGGAGATGGAGGATCAAGGCAATCGACAGAGAGCTTTGGGGGAAGATAGTTGCGGAGTCCAAGGTTCTGCGAGGACCGTAGCGTCAAGCAGTAAGTAAGTAAGTCAATTTGTATCAACCTGATCAGTCGCGCCCGACGGACAGTCAAGTTCATTCGGAGTACAAACTTCCTTGATTCTTTATTAAACAGTTTTTATATGCCCAAGAACGTTAAAAATCCCTCAGTATGCAATCCTTCGGAGGGGAAGTAAAGCCAGCGGTCCCATGTCATAGATTTATGGCATGTTAAAGAACCTTCCACTAATTACACCTGTGTGAAGCTAAATTAACATAGGTTAATCATCTGACAAACGTTCCTAGGTTCCTATGTTCGTCGTCAAGAGCCGACTCCAGTGGCATCTGGTATCTAATTTCTGAACTAGTTGGTCGTTGACGGTAGTGTTTGGCGGCAAAAGTAGGAATTACTTGAGAAAATTCATTGCCTGCCGTCCTTATTTGAATTAAAACAGATACACACACTAATACTGCCATCACAATTAACACCGGTTATCAGACAGATTCTACACACACCCAAAGTACACGGGGCTACATGACCGCGTTGTTTCAGCCCCTAAACTGAGGAACCAACCAACCAACTTATTAAACAGTTTAATTTAAAACTTTGCAAACCTAATGAACGCCAATGGCATTATACAAAACTCTGTTTCCTTGCCATGAAAAAGGATCAGATTAGTGTAGCCTAAGTATGGGCAAAAATTCAATAAAAACCCTCAAATAAATGAAAAGATATTGAGTATTCTTTGAAATGTGTGCTTGCTAGAGCATAAAATCCATTGAATATAAGTTTGGTTGTTAAAATATTGTTTCAAGGAATAGTGATTGATTTTGTGATGATTTCATTTTTCCCATCGTGAATTTCCTCCCTGTGACCTTAGGGGAGACAGAGACGGGGAGTAAGACTGG
Source organism: Meconema thalassinum (assembly GCA_946902985.2). Lineage (NCBI taxonomy): Eukaryota > Metazoa > Arthropoda > Insecta > Orthoptera > Tettigoniidae > Meconema > Meconema thalassinum. The sequence goes on along the minus strand of OX336390.1, from coordinate 153,638,312 downwards.
AGGCGGACAAATGGCGTGCACCAAGTTCCAGCCAGCAGCGCCCGATATAAATCGTACTGTTTGCTCCCAGAATGCAATATCCTTCCCAGCCAGCAACGGCCAGGTAATTGAGAGAAGAAGAAATGGCTGCAATGCGTGCGGTGATTGTCAATTGTTTCCTTATTGCTGCCGTGTAGCTGTTATGTGAAGAAATTGCTGCTCTTACAAAAGAAGACTTCTTGAGCTATGATTACGCACGGAAAGAACATCCGAAATTAAAAACACGTTAATATACGCCAACTTTCAATAGATATAGGGTGCTATGCTGTGGGTGAAGTTGGCACCAACACAAGGGATACGATCAGCAGAGAAACCAAACAGGTAGGCCAAGAACTAAATGACATACATTTACGTTCATATTTTGCATACAAAATCACTATGGTACACTTCGTATGATAAGTTTGCATTACCAATACGTTTGGTTGCTCTGAAGTCTTCTAGGAATTTAATGAATTTGGTTATAAATTTTCCTTTTGTGTAAGATTCGAAACTAATAAAAATTTCATGAATTTGGCTATGAGCTTCTTTCATCCGCAATTTCGACGAAAGGTGATCTCCTTTTAAGCTTATTATCATTCAAGTGTCATTATTCATATAACATCCCCGTCTCGTTGCGTAGTGGCTAGCATTCTTAGCTGGAGGTCCGGGATCGATTCCCGTCTTGGCCAAGAAATTTAATTCAGATTTGAGGGCTGGAACGGGGTATACTCAGACTCGCGAGTGCTAGCTAAGTAGATGGTGGAGAAAGAATCTAAATGTCTGATCCATGCAGATTCGAACCCGTGATCTCCGACTTTGCACGCCGATGCTATTTGTTACTAACTTATTAGACTATCCTGGTCTGTGCCAACATATCACAATGTGATACATATGCGTTGCTGGCATGGTAAACTCATTTTGGGAACTTGGGACATCTTGGTCATCTGACCCGTGTAGTTGTATGTGTGTTGAATTTGATAACATGTATTCCTGTGATGATAGTAGTAGTGTGATAGGTGACCTGAGAGTTGAACTAAGGTACTGTACTATCCCGTCATTTGCCTGAGGGGAGTGTGAAAAAAAAACGAGGAAACATCACACTCAGGGTAGCCACTGTCAGGGCCGGGATTCGAATATGCGATCTCTGGACTTGCTGCAGCTACCCTCTGGGCCAGGGTGTACGATTTAACGAGCACGGCTACGCCGCGGCTGCGCATGCGCAGTGGATAGCCCCAGCGGCCAAGACGGTATGATACAATGGGAGATATGGAACTGCGCCCATAATCAGTGGTATTTCCAGATCCTTTTAATTAGGCCGATTGAACTGCGCCCATAGTCAAGTCGGCCGTTAGTCCAAGTTCGGTTTAAGAGAAAGTGACGGCCTGTCTCCCACCACTAGCTTCTGCACTGTTGAGAATAAGAGGTAGTCCCCCGTCCAGATAAGCAGCTGTACTACGGGCCTCCGGGGGTGGCAGCTAATCACACTAACCACTACACCACAGAGGCGAATAATAATAATAATAATAATAATAATAATAATTATTATTATTATAATGATTAATTAATGACAGATGAAATTAAATGATATTGGAGAGTGTTGCTGGAATGAAAGATGACAGGGAAAACCGATGTACCCGGAGAAAAACCTGTCCTGCCTCCGCTTTGCCCAGCACAAATCTCACATAGAGTGACAAGGATTTGAAGCAAGGAACCCAGCGGTGAGAGGCCGGCGCGCTGCTGCCTAAGTCACGGAGGCTACACTACTACTACTAATAATAATAATACAACTCTCTCTAATCCACCATAAATAACTACCCCTCTAGTTTTGCTATACAATTAAAAATATAATAATCTTCTAAATGGTAAGATTACCTCAAACTAGATTATTAAACATTTGCAATAACAAAACTATTTTTAGGTTGTCGAAAACATCCCAATGTACCAGTTAATGCTAATATAGCTAGAACAAAAAATTAAATATTAGTCTGTTTTGAAAACTGTACCTGTTTTATGTATCCCAGGCCAACACTAATCTCTTGTCCGCAATCTGGACAGGGTATATTTAGTTGTTCGCAATCTGGACGGTTTTTGACTTGTTCACAATAAAAACACAACCGATTTGAAATTAGTCACTTCAAATTCACACCACTCCACACAACATAATTCGGTAGAGGGGTGGAGGGAGGGAACCTACCTAACCGCTCTCAATGGGCGCAGTTCCATTGCCACTTTTGAAAGGTTTATGCTAATGACCAGGTGAAGCTTGGGCGCAGTTCCATACAACCCGATACAATAGCACAGACATTTTAATTCTCTATGTGGCTTACACTACTTGCTTTGGCAGCGTATTTGGTAGCATGCTGAATTTCTGTTCCCAAGATAGCGGGTTCAAACCCGGCCTAAGTCGTCGGATTTTTTTAAGAGCGTTAAAAATCCTTCAGTATGCCTTCCTTCGGAGGGGAAGTAAAGCCAGCGGTCCCATGTCATAGATTTATGGCATGTAAAATAACCATCCACAGACTAAACTTGTGTGAAGCTAAATTTCTAGGTTAGATTTCGTTGGAACGCTCTATCAAAGTTCCAACGTTCACCACTAGGTGTCAGTGACATCTGGTAGCGAAAGTTGGAACTACTTGAAATTGAACGGAACTTGTAGCCCACCCTATGGTTGTCCGCTTGAAGCAGCTGCAGCCTCTGGCGAGCTGAACATGTCCTCGGACACTCCCGGCACAAAAGCCATTCGCTAAATAAATAAACTACTGTATTTTTTCTTTACAAGACCTAACAGCTTTAGGCTTGAATATATCATCATTGCGGTCATAATAATAATGATAATATCGTATGGCCTCCGGTGCCGGGTGCAAGCTTTGTTAATTGAGACCCAGAGGGCAGCTTGCGTGTCGAGCGTAATGCTCCTTGGAACGCTATGAATGTCAAGGAGGTTAGATATCTAAACTCCTGGACGCTATACCGCTTTCTGGTAGAGAAATGAGGAACTTTGTGTTGGCGGAAAATCCCGACATTAATTTTGCCATTATGAAGACGGCCTACTGAATTCAAATGGATTCTTTAACATGCCAACAACGTATTACATGTTTGAGTATCGTGACTTTTGTCGCCTTTCAAAAAAATCACTTATTATGGCCAGGAGCGAACCTGCAAGCTTGGGGGGTTGGTAGTCCGTCACTATAACCACACACCCACCGTGGCATGGAAATACAATTCTTGGATTTTTGTTTTCAAACCAATTTTATTTCGTAAAATTTAATGTATGTAGTTTTGTTGCTTGCATCCTCATATTACAATATTTGTATTTACATTTGAAATATACCATGCCCTACATTTTCATACAGTGCTGGTATTGACCTAAATGCGAGTGGAGTGGACTTGCAATAATCCGACAGGTATGGGACGGGTAGCCGTCGGATGATCAAATATATGGATTACCGAACCTTCATTGTAAAACCATGACTTAAAGGGGTAAAGGGGATAACTGAAGATTTGAGCATCAAATGTGGAAACAAGAAGTTCCGTGACGAACTAAAGAGCCTACTTTTCTTAAAATTTAAGATTCATGCCAATCTATATAGAACTATCTAGAAAAATAGCGAAATTAAGTTGGTAATATCAAAATTTCTAATTAGTTCGAAATATACCTGTAGCCTAATAGAACACTACTGTTGGCAGCCCTGGTGACTGAATATATTCTTAGTTCCATCTCTTAAGATACAGAATACAATATTTGGTTGAAGTCCAATGGGTAGCATGGACGTTACATGCAGTTAGACATTGGATCTATCAGCGCGCGTAAAATCATGTTGGCAACAATGTCACGCATGCGTTGGTCAGAAATAATCTGAAATATTATGATATCTTGCTGTGTCAATTTTGGATGAAATCCATTTGTTAGTATAGAAGTAACATGTATTTGAAAATTGGACTTATCAACAGGCTTAGAGTCATGTTGGCAGCACTGACGTATATTAGTTTCTCATAATTAATCTAGATTGTTAGGTACTATGCATGTGCAAAGTTTGAAGCTGTTGGCTTACATACTTTCTGATATATTAATATTTGGGTAAAAAATAGAGACAGCATTTATTAACAGTTGGCAGCCCTGGTTGCTCTTAAGAATAAGTATAGTCATATCTGTTATGGTACACATAGCACATAGGAAATTTGGTTGAAATCCAATTGATATTATAGAAGTTACATGTATTAAAAATTGGTCTTGTCAGCAGTCTTAGAATCATGTTTGTAGCACTGATGTACATAAGTTACTCCAAATTAATTTAGAATGTCAGGTACTATACGTGTGCATAGTTTACAGCTGTCGGCTTGCATACTTTCTGATATATTGGTATTTGGATAAAAGAATAGAGATAACATTTATTGACAGTTGGCAGCCCTGGTGGCTCGTACGAATACGCCCAGTCATATCTGTTTATGTACACATATTACATACAAAATTTGGTTGAAATCCAATTGATAGTATAGAAGTTATATGCATTTAAAATTAGACCTATCAGTAGGCTTAGAATCATTTTGGCAACACTGCCATGCATGGCCTCCTGGAAATGTAACTGAAATATTATTATCTATACGTATGCCAATTTTGAAATAGCTCCCATTCATACCTTCCAAGATATCCAACATGGAGCTCAAATTTCAATTGCAATTTTTCAGCAGTTGGTAGCACTGACATCATTTTCAAATATGGCCGTGAGATATTCAGGTATAGATCTTTACTCCTACCAAATTTCGTTTGGATTCCTGCAGCCGTTTAGGAGTTGATAGGGGGGACACACACACAGCCAGACAGACAGACAGACAGACAGACAGAAGGACAGACAGACAGACAGACACACACACATACATTTGCCCGATCTCATAAGACTACTTTTTCCTCATTTTTGCAAAATGTGAAAAGTAGGCTAAAAATAGTTTGGAAATACTGTATTTTTAGCCATCTGTCACTAGCGTTAAAGTCTTGGTTTTCTTAATTATTTCTTTATAAATAAATTCGCGTTTCCTTTTAAAATTCCTCCTGAAGATAGGAGCATATCTTTCTCTTTGTTGATGAAACCAAGCATACAAAGTTCGCTCTTCTTCTTCTGCTACTTCAAGTTCCACCGAACCTGGGTGATCACCATGGCATAGGCGTTCCTATGTTTCGCAATCCGGAACAATTCTATAGCAGATCGAAACCCTGACAACTCTTTGTGTTCTGAAGCCAGGACATTTGTCTTTTGTTACGTCCTCTTCGGTCATGGTATTTTGCTTCGCAATATTGGTTGAAGCAGCTGATATTTTTGGCCTCTAAAAAAAATGACCTAAATAGGCTCGTGACATTTAATGACCGACAAAAGTTCAAGAACACTATTTGCACTTCTGAGGACATCTCCGTTCGTAACTTGATCAGTCCAAACCTCCATACCATATAAGAATGTCGGCCAGACATTATGTTCTAGCCGGAGCATTAGATTTCAGTTGTCATTGTTGAAGTAAGGTGACATTTCATATACTGCGAGCTATTTATATGCGACTTCTAATTTCAACGTCGGGATCTAAACCATCAGTGATGATACTGCCATGATATTTAGAATGGCGAAAACGCCCTACTTTTGGATTTTCAGCTGATTTCACAGATTTTCTATTTCCTGGTTCTGTAATTGTAATTCCCCTGTCAAACTATCGTGAGTCCACTGGCTCCTGTTTTTTGAGGGATGATGAAACACGTACAGGCAAACGAACATTAATTATGTATTAACTTGTATACGCTTGAGCACCTGTTAATTCTTAATATGTTTACTTCTTTGGTTGGTTGGTTCCTTAGTTTAGGGGCCGCGACAACGCGGTCATGTAGCCCCGTGAACTTTGGGTTTGTGTACAATCTGTTTCATAACCATTGCTAATTGTGATGACCGTATTAGTGTCAGTTATCTGTTTTTAATTCAAGTAAGGACTGCAGACGATAATTTCAAGTAGGCTAGTTCCTACTTTCGCCACCAAATGCTGCCGTCCACGACACCTAGCTGAGAACTTGGCTACTAATAGATGCCATCGTAACCAGCGCCCGGTGACGAACGTTGGAACTTAAGAGCATTAATCAAACCTAACCTACAAATTTCCCTCACACAAGTTTAGTTTTCCATACCATAAATCTATGACATGGTACCGCCGGCTTTACTTCCCCTCCAACGGAAGACATACTGAGGGACTTTTAACGCTCTTAAAAAATCTGACGACTTCGGCCGGGTTTGTACCCGCGACCTTGGGCATAGAAACTCAGCATGCTACCAACTACGCCACCGAAGGTTTACTTCTTTGATGAAACATTCTTTCGTTCATTCAGTGGTGCCTTCTTCAGCTGGTAAATTAGCTGAACACTTCATTAAATGAAGGTGAACAGAATTACAATATAAATTAACATACATTTTGAAATGGACGTCCTTACAATTTAAATTAGGAAATATATTCTTGTACTCAAATGCAAAAAGCAAAAATATAAATTTTGTATCTCGATTTCAAAGTAATCTTAAATGAACTGTTTCGTGTAGAGGTCCTGTTTAAAGTATGTTGAATTGACAATATCGAAGTCTAATATTTGTTTTGAAGCAGTTGATTGTTACTTAATTCATCTTTACATTTCTTGATACAAGAAGTTAAATTTTGTTGAGTCTTGATGTGGAATCTATAAGTGTAGTTTGTCTTTCGTAAATGTTATTTTTGAATTAAATGGTTATGTAATATTAATTCGTCTTTAAGTTTTTTTTTTTCGTGTAGCCTGAGTTTCAAATTGATTTATATTGTCGCTTGTTGTAATGTAAATCTTGATTGTAAGGACATTTCAAGATTTATGTCAATTTATATTGTACCTCTGTTCACCTACACTTAATGTAGTGTTAAGCTAATAAACAACCTGAAGAACCGGAAAATGTTTCATTAAAGAAGCAAATATGCTGTATTAGGCTAAGTATTAACAGGTGTTCTAGCGAATTTAATTAGATATTGGAAGTTTTCTTTCAATATGGTTAATGACTTTGCCTCATATGAAAATTATTATTATATATTACCCATCAAATTTTACCGATTTTAGTGGCTTCGGTGGCGTAGTTGGTATCATGCTGAGCTTCTATGCCCAAGATCGCGGGTTCAAACCCGTCTGATGTCGTCGGATTTTCAAGTGCGTTAAAAATCCTTCAGTATGCCTTCCTACGGAGGAGAAGTTAAGCCGGTGGGCCCATGTCGTAGATCTATGGCATGTAATAGAACCTTCCACTAACTACAATTGTGTGAAGCTAAATTTGTAAGTTAGATTTGATTAACGCTCCATTAAGTTCATAAGTTCGTCGCCAGGTGCCAGTTGCGGTGGCATATAGTAGCCATGTTAACAGCTAGGTGTCGTTGACATTAGAATTTGGTAGCAAAAGTAGGAGCTACCAGTAAATGAAATTGATCGTCTGCAGTCCCTACCTGAATTTCAGATATCACACACTAATACAGCCATCACACCGGTTATCAGACAGATATTTCACACACCCAAAGTACACGGAGCTACATGACTAGGTTGTTGCTGCCCCTAAACTGAGCAACCAAGCAACCAACTATCTACAAAAGTCAAAGAGACAGACTTTTAATTTATTTCTGTTCATATTAATATAATTTGAGGAGCCGTCGTGGCTTAGGCGGCAGCATGCCGGCCTCTCACCGCTTCGTCTGTAGTTCAAATCCCGGTCACTCCATGTGAGGTTCGGGCTGGACAAAGCGGAGGCAGACAGGTTTTTCTCCGGGTACTCAGGTTTTCCACGTCACAATTTCATTTCAGCAACACACTCCACTATAATTTCATTTCATCTGCCAATCATTTAATCATTTCCCCAGGTGAGTGCAACAGGCTTCGGCAGCCGGCATAGTTCATATCCTCACCGGTAGATGGGTGTTTCATTCATTCTAATTCCTGACCCGGTTGGTTGACTGGAAGCAGGCTGTGGATTTTCATTTTCATATTTTGAGTTGAATTATATCTGTTATAGGTTTTTTTTTTTTTTTTGCACGCAGTTTTCTTTATCTTAACACGAACTCCGCTGAAATATCGTACGATTTTTTTTCATAAAACCTAAAGAGACGTGCGAATAAAAATCAAATACGGTGCTGAAAGTGAGCAATAAAATGTCATCAAGTATTGGCGTCCAGTCCCTGGGAGGTATTAATTTGATTCCACTGCGACAGTGGGGGGTGCTCGGAACAGAACAGAAAGAGGGAGAGCTGATAAACGGCGAGGACATGTTTCCAATCAGGTGGGGCTAATAGAGAGGTTAGTACCGGCTACGCTTTTTGTGCCGGGCGCCTACACGTGGCGAGGTTCCCAGCACTAATTGGCTCCAGGCCACACCTAAACACTCCCCCTGAGGTGTGTGTGTCTGTCTGTCTTTCCATTTAAATCCCTCTCATCAATGTATATCATTCATACTCAATTTAAACTACTGAATGTTAATTCCAATCCCTTCATTCCCAAACATTCAGGGGAGGGTGAATCTTTCGAAGAACAAAATTGCAGAAAACTAATCGTGGTGATTTTCATTTCAGAGTTCGTTTGTATTGTACAGGGAGCGGCAAAAAGATCTGACGGTTTTTAAAACACAACAACACAAACATTTTAAATGACAGAAACTATTTTATTACTTACAAGCTCTACCCGGCATGCGTTGCAATGCCAATCAAAGAAAGTGTTGGCGTTGAAATTCTGATTCTTGAAGTGCTTTTGGATACACAACATGTTTTTCAATTTCAGTAAACCGCCTCTAAGCTATCGTAAAATGGAGTTTCTAATTTAGAACCAATCGTGGGAGCGTGCACAACAACTATCAAAAGTTTCATCGCAATCGGATGAATGGCATATGAACGTGTACGGGATTTTGTTTGAACGATTCGTGAGCTGTCACTCATTTGTTGATTCTACTCGTACGCTACCTATTGAGAAATGGATTTAGTAAGTCGAAACCCTACCATGGCGTGTACACAATAACTCATCAAGGTTTCATCACAATCGAAGAAAGTTATATGAATGCATAGGGGATTTTGTTGAAACGCTTCGCGCGTCGTCACCCATTTGTTGCATATACTCGTGCGCTACCTATTGTGTAATGGATTTACTAAGTCGAAACCCTTCCCTGGCGGGTACACAATAACTCATCAATGTTTCATCGCAATCGGATGAATGGTATATGCACGTATACGGTGTTTTATTTAAACGATTCGTGCGCTGTCACTCATTTGTTGAATCTACTCGTGCGCTACCTATTGAGAAATGTATTACTAAGTCGAAGCCCTTCCCTGGAGTGTACACAATAACTCATCAAGGTTTCATCGCAATCGAAGAAGGTTATATGAACGCAATAGGGGATTTTGTTTAAACGCTTCGCGCGTCGTCACCCATTTGTTGCATCTACTCTTGCGCTACTTATTGTGAAATGGATTTTTAAGTCCCCTTCCCTGGCGGTACACAATAACTGATCAATGTTTCATCGCAATCGGATGAATAGTATATGAACACATACCGGATTTTGTTTAAACTATTCGCGCCCCGTCACTCATTTGTTGAATCTACTCGTGCGCAACCTACTGTAAAATGTATTTACTAAGTTACAAACCGTCACGTAAGTGTCCACAACATCTCACCCAAGTTTCATCGCTATCGGACTAATGGGATATGAAGACATAGGGGACTGTATTGAAACGCTCCGCGTGTCGTCGTTCATTTGTCGAATCTACTCGTGTGTTACCTACTGTGAAATGTATTTACTAAGCTAGAAACCTTCCTTGGAGTGTCCACCATATTTCACCCAAGTTTCACCGCTAACAGCAGAATGGTATATGACCTTATACGGGACTTTGTTGAAAAGCTTCGCGCGTCGTCCCTCATTTGTAGAATCTACTTGTGCGCTGCATATTGGATAGTGGATTTACTAAGCCAGAAACCTTCCATGACGTGTACACAACATCTCACCCAAGTTTCATAGCTATCGGACGAATGGTACAGTATATGAATGCATACGGGACTTGGTTGAAACGCTTCGCGTGTCGTCGCCCATTTGTTGATTCTACTCTTCCGCTACGTATTGTGATATGGATCTACTCAGCCAGAAACCTTCCCTGGAATGTACACAACATCTCACCCAAGTTTCATCGCAATCGGATGAATGGTATGTGAACGTATACGGGACGTTGTCGAAACGCTTCGCGCGTAGTCACTCATTTGTTGAATATAAACGTGCGCTTCGTATTGTAAAATGGATTTATTTAGCCAGAAACCTTTCCTGGAGTGTACACAACAATTCACCAAACATTTATCACTATCAGACGAATGGTATATGACCTTATACGGGACTTTGTTGAAACGCTTCGCGTGTCATCGCTCATTTGTTGAATCTACTGGTGCGCTACCTATTGTAAAATGGATGTACTAAGCCAGAAACCTTCGCTGGAGTGTACACAACATCTCACCCAAGTTTCATCGCTATCGGATGAATGGTAGCCTATATGAACTTTTATGGGACGTTGTTGAAACGCTTCGCGCGTCGTCGCTCATTTGTTGATTCTACTCGTGCTCTACCTATTTTTAAAGGGATTTGCTAAGCCGTAAACCTTCCCTGGAGTGCACACAAAATCTCATCCTAGTTTCATCGCTATCCGACGAATGCTATATGAACGCATACGTGACTTTATTGAAATGCTTCGCGCGTCGTAGCTCATTTGTTGAATCTACTCGTGCGCTGCCTATTGTAAAGTGGATTTACTAAGCCAGAAAATCTCCCTGAAGTGTACACAACATTTTACGCAAGTTTCATAGCTATCGGACGAATGGTATATGAATGCATACGGGACTTTGTTGAAACGCTTTGCGTGTCGTCGCTCATTTGTTGAATCTACTCGTGCGCTATCTACTGTGAAATGTATTCACTAATTTTGAAACCTTCACGTAAGTGTACACAATATCTCACCCAAGTTTCATTGCTATCGGACGAATGGTATATGAACACATACGGGACTTTGTTGAAACGCTTCGCGCATCGTCGCTCATTTGTTAGCCTACTTTCGATTTTTGCAAAAAATGAAAGTAGACTTATGAGATCAACACAGGGCGAAAAAAGTGTGTCTGTCTGTGTGTGTGTATGTGTGTGTGTGAGTCTGTGTGTGTGTGTGTGTGTGTATGTGTGTGTGTGCGAGTCTGTGTGTGTGTGTGTGTGTGTGTGTGTGTCTGTGTGTGTGAGTGTGTGTACTCTGAATGTTTGTCCCCCCCTATCAATTCGAACACGGTGAATGCGAATTGAACGAAATTTGGTACAAAGGTAGCACTAGCAAAGGACACCTCAGTGTCATGTTCTATATCTCCGCCATCTTTACTAAAACTGAATGGCGGCCACTCAAACGTTCAAAACGTAAAATCAAATAACGACTAACCAAATCATCCGATCTCTACCAAATTTGGTAACAACATACCTTCGTATAGGATGCGTCTTGTGACCAAACTACAAGGTCGTCCGCCATACAATTTCAGGATGGCGGCCGTGCGAATTATGCAAACTTTATAATCCATATCATGGGACCCACCAGTTCCGATTATCGAGCCGAGAATCGTTTTAACTGTTCTAAAGGAAGAGGCACGTTCGAAATTAAAAGTTTATTTTGTAATACTATAGTGCAGACGTGATTTTAAAAAGCTGAGCTGATTCAGTAATAAGACAAGATGGCAGCGGATATCTTGTGCCTGACTTATATTTCACTAATTTGAGTATTGAATGCAATATAGCGTACTGATACAAAATAAATAAACTTTGTATGAAATGCTTTATATATAAATAATATACTCCAGTGATGAAATCGTTTAGTATAAATCATTATTTGCTAACAAGTTCTATGTAAGTCATTTTATATAGAACGATATTCGTTGACACAATTAGCTCAGTGGTAGAGCGTTAGCCTATCGCTCAAATGCCTATGGTTCAAACCCGATCAGAGCTAGATTTTTTGCTTGAAATGTTATATGTTTATTGTTTTGTAATGACTCAGATGTTTTAAAATTAAGCGTTATATTGTGCATATTATGGTGTAAAATATATATTTAATTAAAACATAATTCGCCAGCAGATTTACTCGAGACATCTAGCTGCCAAAAAGGTAACTGCACGCCGACATACTTATTTACTTCCAGATTTTATTGAAAAGTTTCTTCTTCTGGCCGCTAGAATGCACCCGCTCTGTTAGGATTATATTGTTCGATATTTCACCACTAGAAGTCACGACTAGTCTACGTGGGGCTCCATTGATTAATATACCATTGGCATTCTATGCGCATCGAATTTGAAGAATGACAAGATGATACTACGATACATTTTTACTTTTTATTTTAAGGGGTTTGTAACAGCCTATTTTGCGTTACTTGAAATTGTTATTTGAAGTAAAGAACAAAACAATTTCACATAGTAACTGAGTTCAAGCCATTGGTGTTAGTTCAGGTATTAATTACTACTTTTATATCAGGAAAATAGCAATCGAAAATATCCACATAGTTTGTATACACACGTCTCTGTAGGGTCATGGAAAGATTTGTTAATTCAATTAGGGTTTTCGATTCCCGGTCAACGCATGTGAGATTTTTGAAGTGAAATGCCATGTCCTGTGGTTCGGATTCCACGTAAAAGGGAGGTCCCGTGGCTCATAATCACAAGATTCACGGCCACGTAAAACTACAATCTTCCTTCCTTTTTTTTCAATTAGGGTTGTGAAAGCCCTGCACAACCAGACGTGTAAAGACATGCCTCAACTCAAAGTTGGATGTTGCCCACGGCAGGTCGTATATGTAATAATAATAATAATAATAATAATAATATTATTATTTTTTTTTTGGGGAAGAAATGCATTTACGCACAGAGTGTCGGGCTCCTGCTGCTGAGTAGCAGACTACCGACTAAAACTCCCCCTTTACTTCTGAACACTAGCCTGGAACCGTTTAGCACATTAAAACAATAATAATAATAATAATAATAATAATAATAATAATAATAATAATAATAATAATAATGTTATTGGTTTTACATCCCTTTTAACTACTGCTGCTTTTAGAGACACCGGGGTGCCGGAATTTTGGCCCGAAGGGGATCTTTAACGTGCCAGTAAATGTACTGACACGGCTCCCTCGCATTTGTGCACCCTCAAATGCCAGCTGACTGCGCCAGGATACGAACCTGCAACCTAGGGCCCAGCAAGCGAGAACGTTACCGCCGAGCCACGCAGCCAGTCCGGTCGATTATGTCTCCAGATCCATAACATTCTTGAGATACTTCTTATCTTTCTTTCTTCAATGATGTAGCAGTTTTTATCTAGATTGTGGCGTTTGGTAGAGGTAAATCGTTTCTATGGCCTTCAACAAAGAATAGTTCTATTATACTCTTTGATAATAACAACGAGTTATAACTATACTCATACATTTAGGAGGAAGTAGGCTATATGTTGTTTACTGAACATCTTGTTGAATCTACGCATATACTCGTGCGCTACCTATTGTAAAATGGATTTACTAAGTCAGAAACCTTCCTTGGAGTGTACTCAACATCTCACCCAAGTTTCATCGCAATCGGATGAATGGTATATGAACGCATAGGAGACATACACACCCACAGACAGACAGACAGACAGACAGACAAACTATCACGTGAAATTGATTTATATATATATATAGATAACAGCAAGGTGTACATGTCAATTAATGGTAAACATGAAAGAACAATAGATTTTAACTTTTAAGATTTGAAGATAACGTCTTTCATATGATGCCCATCTTTTGCCATGCGGCAAAAAGATCTGACTGTTTATGCCGTTGTACGGCTGAGCGAGTCGAAGAGGACGCGTTCCATCTCGTAACACAATTTTGTTATGGGTGAGTAATTTTAGAGCTACAGGTTCAGCCTTAAAACGTACGTCGACAGGCCGTCCAAGGTCAGCCAGGACACCAGAAAATGTTGAGCGAGTGAGACAAGCTGTGGAAACCAGTCCACGGCGGCCGGCTCGTAAACAAGCTGCTGCTTTGCAAATGTCTGATCGAACAGTGAGACGAATATTGCGTTTCTATTTGCATTTTCATCCGTATAAAATGGTTATTGTCCAGCAGTTGAAGCCTAATGAGTATGCAAAGCTTCAGTCCAAGACAGGAAGAATGCATGGCAAAAGATGGGCATCATTTGAAAGACGTTATCTTCATATCTTAAAAGTTAAAATCTATTGTTCTTTCATGTTTTCCATTAATTGACATGTACACCTTGCTGTTATAAATAATAAAAGAGTTTGTATCATTTAAAATGTCTGTGTTGTTGTGATTTATAAACCGTCAGATCTTTTTGCCGCTCCCTGTATTTGTCGATATCTTTCTCCGTCTATTTCATATTGGCGGCAGGATTATCGATTGTTGCTTCACAAACAGTTGTTGTTAATTCATTTTAGGGGCTTAGAACATCTTGGTCATCATCCCCGTGTAGTTAGATGTCTGTGAATTTTTCTGATTTATGTGATGACTCTAGTAGTGTGTGTGTAACTGCATTAGGGGAAAACCCCAAGGAATACCACACTAAGGATAGCCACTGACAACACCGGGATTTGAACCTGCAATCTCTGGATTTGATGAAGCTGCCCTCGCGACCGTGGTGCACTATTTAACGGGCACGGCTACGCCACGGGATATTCATAAACAGAGACACTGTCATCACGAACCTTATATCTACTGTATATTATGAATAACTTGTACGATCATGATTATATCAAGTCCATAGTATTTTACGGAAATGTATGGTTGGTTGGTTCTTAAGTTTAGGGGCTGCGACAACGCGCTCATGTAGCCCCGTGTACTTTGGGTGTGTGTAGAATCTGTCTGATTTTTTTTTTTTTAGCGTATGGCTTTTAGTGCCGGGAGTGTCCGAGGACATGTTCGGCTCGCCAGTTTTGTAGCTGCTTCGAGACGGACACCCAATGGGCGAGCTACAAGTACCGTTGGGGAGGGAAGGAGGGAAGTTGGAATGTAAGGACGAGGAGTTGGAAGGTAGCGGCTGTGGCCTATAGTTAGGGACCAACCCCGGCATTTGCCTGGAAGGAAGATGGGAAACCACAGAAGACCATCTTCAAGGTTGCCGGCGGGGGGATTCGAACCTCCTCGCCTCCCGGATGTGAGCGACTGCCATCAGTCATGCCGTAACCACCACGGCTAACTCACCCGGTATCTGTCTGATAACCGGTGTTAATTGTGATGACTGTATTAGTGTGTGTTATCGTTTTTTTTTTAAATTTAATTACTGCAACTTAGAATTTTTCAAATAGTTCCTACTTTTGCCGCCATGCGCCACAGTCAACGACTACTAGGCCAAGTTCAGAACTTAGCTACTAGACGCAACCGCAGTCGGCTCTTGGCAACGAACGTAGAAACCTAAGAGCGTTGTTTACATTCTTAACCTATCCAATATAGCTTCACACAGGTGTAATTAGTGGAAGATTCTTTAACATGCCATAAATCTATGACATGGAACCGCCGGCTTTACTTCCCCTCCGAAGGAAGGCATACTGAGGGATTTTTAACGCTCTTAAAAAATCCGACGGCTTCGGCCGGGTTTGAACACGCTATCTTGGGCATAGAAGATCAGCATGCTACCGACTACGCCACTGAAGCCGCTCTACGGAAAAGTATGAAAATGGTTTAACAAGTTTCCAACGCAACGTGGTAAATTTCAAACTCCACTGGATTACAGGCTACAAGTCCAGAAGACATGTTCAACTATTCAGACGCAAGCCGTGAAAGGTTTGCCTGTTACATGAGTATGAAAACCGTTCTCTTTATCCACCAAACAATTCACATGTCCCTGAGAAACATTCCTACAAACAACATGACGACTACTCTGGAATGTTATTTTAAATGGCACGTATACATTATAATTATCAACCTACATGGAATCTTTCTTACTAAGGGCAGCAGAGTAAATATCCAGAGAAATCTTAAGCCTGTTGAAAACATTAAGTTCCGACAGGTATATAATACTTTGTGTCAGGGAGAGCCATGTGTCGATTGGAGTGGAATATCATTTGATGTTCTCATTTTGGATTTACACTCGCAACAGTGAATTAAATCATGAGGTTTACCAGGAAATACGAGGGAAGGTCAAAAAATAAGTTGCACTTACCAGTTATGGCCATTTATTACACCACCTATAATACAGCAACACGCCTATAACGACATACAATGTAACGTCACTTTTCCACATAGTTTCCAAGAGACTCCAAACATTTCTGCGATGGCACAACCAACTTGTCGATGCCGGAAGCATAGAAAGTTCCTCCAGCGTTTTGCAACCACACGGAGAGAGCGACCTTCACCACCTCATCGGTCTGGGAATGTCGACCACCGTTCTGTCTATTGATCGCATTCACACTGTTGACATTTGCACGGGTTCTGGACGTTGCGGGCATGCCCTCGTGATATTCGTCCGTGATATCCGTGCGTCCGGCTTCGAATTGCTGACACCACTTTACGATCCCTTGCCGGGAAATGGCCCGCTCCCCATGCACAGCACTAATTTCACGATGGATGTCCGTGCAATTCTTCGTTTTACCCCATGGGAATCGGATTGTCGCACGCACCTCATATTTGGAGTGAACGTCCAGTCGACGCGCCATTGCTTTTGGCCGCTATTCACACCATACAAGACGAGACACCACAGCGACCTGCCTAACAGATGTGTGGGGAGTGTCTGTCCCTTTCTCCGCTGTGCCCACGTTTGCGACACACAGCGCGCTGCTGCAGCGCGTTAGTGCAACTAACTTTTTGATCCACCTTCGTATCTACTGCTGGATTAGACAATCTAGGATTGCTACTTTTTATATTAATTTGGATCAATTAAACATACAAATTATAAAGGTCCATAGGAAGAAGGGGGAATGTCACTCAAAATATAAAATCGAGATATCAGCGCGATCTGGTTGGCCTCTTTGCGACGTACTGTATTGAAGCTTAGCCCTGGAGGCTAAGATTGAAGGCACAATTGTGTCTGGCTAAGAACAATCAAGGTCGTGAGAAAATGACGTTTCAAGTTGACGCGTACATATAAGTACATATAAGAAATGAAACTTTATAAAACTCTTTTCCTGAACATTTTATATTATTTGACATTGGACCCGTGGACCCTTCAAATACAAACCTAATTTTTGAAATGTTTCCACTTTAGGAAATTGAAATTTCTATTCCACAATTATTGTACAATAATTTTGGATATGTTGCAATTTTGATCTAATAATTCATCCCTTAGTGATGCTTATTCATTTATTATTCAGTCCAAGGTTGAAATTTGAATCACTGCATTTTCAGTTCCGTCCTTACCCTATTTTCAGCCATCAATATCAAAAATATGAATTTTTCACATCTTTACAATTTCAAGTGGCCCTATCAGTATTAAGCATTGTGGAACTGTGGTTGCCTGATTTCAAACATTATTTTGGTATTTGGGCTGCGTGGGTGTGTACCAAACACTGATGCAGTTGGGCACACAATTTAATCTAGCTTAAGATATGAACAGAAATATCAATAATTTAGAAAATTGGGTCTGTAGGCTACGGTATACATTTCTTAGTAAATTATTATTATTATTATTGATTTAAGCCCACTTCGGAGCGCTTATGACTAGTTCTTCTTCTATGCTCTTTTCCGTTCCCAGTATATCTTGAGCCCTGCTGATAATTTCTCCTTTCTCTCTTGCGAAAGGGGCTTCCGACATTTAGGGACTCTAGGTGGTGGGGTGCAAGATTCTACCATAGCACAAAATTTAGAACGATCTTCTACATCAAGGTCAGCAAGTCCGGCCGAATCCAAGTCCTTTAGTACTTCATTAAGCCACAGGCTTCCAGTCTTGTAGCTTTTAACCAAGGAGAAGATCTTCTTGGTAAGCCTGTTGCTGTTCATTCGTTGTAGGTGCCCATAGAACTTTAGCCTCCTACGTCGCATCCTGGTACTGGCTGATTCTAACTGTTGATACAGGTCAGAATCAGATTTCAAACGGTAGGTTCCATCTGGAAGCAATCTCGGGGGCGTTGGATTTTCCTGAGGATACGTCTTTTAGCTTTCTCCAGGTCATCCATGGTGCGGCATACAGAAACTGTAGGAAATTTAAATACAAAAACTAATTTGGACAGCTCCTCATCAAGCTAGAACAGGTTCGATTCCTAGTCGATGCATTTTCATTTTTTGAAGTTTTGATGCCATATGGTTCGGATCGACCGTAAAAAGAGTAACGTAGAAATTACAAGCTTGCTTGACACCAAGGCAGCAAGCACGGGGATAATTTTTTTCCTGTTGAGTAGTTCGTACTTCTGCACGCAACTCATCCTTCAGATGGGTATTATGCTTGAAGAATGTTGTAAAAAATATAAATAGTTCAAAATTCAACCCATCGATGACAGTGCGGTAGCTCGTCCTGAATATATTAGTAGAGAATTTCAATTGCGATAGTAAAATGCAAGGATACTCACGGAGCTGTAGGTGTACACGGCGCCATTCTGTGGGGTCCTCAGCTATCCTCACCATCAGCTCCAGAAGACCCTCGTCTGCTCGAGGGCTTACTGCGTCCACCAGCTGGAACATACGTCATAACATCTAGTAACAGTTTTTATTAACATCTTATGTTTTCAGAT
The DNA here is from genome assembly GCA_946902985.2 of Meconema thalassinum. Classification (NCBI taxonomy): domain Eukaryota; kingdom Metazoa; phylum Arthropoda; class Insecta; order Orthoptera; family Tettigoniidae; genus Meconema; species Meconema thalassinum. The sequence continues at coordinate 153,619,574 of OX336390.1, read as the reverse complement.
TTTAAACATATATTTCTAGCATGTAACCGCTATTTTGGATTGCTACAACTATAATGGTGGCGTGCCTAAAGGTTTTTCAACAAAATCCACGTCGGTCGTTGAGGGCGACTGAACGATATCTCAATACAGTACGATCTCAACACAAAGTAAAGTTGTCACATTGCACCACACTTTCGGATGTATATTTACCGACAGAAAAAAATATCCCAACACCATGAAATAAGGAATGCCTAGTACAGAAATTTCGGAAATATATTTGGCGAGGTAACATATTTAATTGATTAAAGGTACAAGACAACAGGTTAATGTCCGCGCGAGAGAAGCCATCGCAAACGTGTCATGTTGATCCATGAATAACCGGTATAATCGCCAGACTGTTGAATGCAGGCATGCAAACGTGCATGTATTGTGTCGTACAGGTGCCCGATGTCAGCTTGTGGGATGGAGTTTCATGCCCGTAGGGCAATACAGGGACGGTTAATGCCGGTTGTGGATGACGCTGGAGTTGTCCAATGATGTCCCATATGTGCTCGATTGGGGACAGATCGGGGGATCAAGCGAGCCAAGGCAGCATGTCGACACACTGTAGAGCACGTTGGGTTAGAACAGCGGCATGGGGGCGTGCGTTCTCCTGTTGGAAAATACCCCAGGAATTGCTGTTCATGAATGGCAGCACAAAAGGTCGAATCACCAGAAAGACCTACACATCTACAGTCAGGGTGCGTGGGAGAACCACGAGAATGCTCCTTCTGTCATAAGAAATTGCTCCCCAGTGCATAACGCCCGGTGTAGGTCCAGTGTGTCGATGCCACAGACAGGTGGAATGCAGGCGCTCACCTGGCCTCTTTTAAACCAACAAACGGCCATCACTGGCTCCATGGCAGAATCGGCTTTCATCGAAAAACACAAAGGATATTCACTCAATTCTCCAATGAGCTCTCGTTTGACACCTCTGAATTCGCAGACGGCGGTGGTTTGGGGTAAGTGGATAGGACGCCGCAGGGCGTCTGGCTCGGAGCTGTCCTTCAAATAACCGATTTCGAACAGTCCGTTGCATGACTGTGGTGCCAACTGCCGCTCGAATCGTTGCTGCAGACGCCGTCCGATGCGCCAAAACCATACGCCGAATACGATGTTCCTGCCTGTCGGAGGTGCCACGGCGATATCCGGAGCCCAGTCTTCTTGCGACCGTACCTTCTCCTGACCACTGCTGCCAGCATGCATGCTCAGTGGAGACATTCCTGCCAAGTCATTCTACAATAGCGTGGAAGGAAAATCTACCTTCACGTGGCCCTATTACATGGCCTCGTTGAAACGCAGAGAGTTGCTGATACTGGCCTCTTCGTCGTCGTTAAGGCATTCTTGACCCACTCACAGGCACTCCATGATTAGTGAACTGCTCGGTTAGTTGAAGGAATAAGTAAGATGAGATGTTTAGCATAGAAGATTGGAATGCATCTTAAATTTTTATGAAGTGATGAAATGAAATATGGACCATTCTGTTTGGTGATAGTAAAGAGGTAGTAAGTTGCATATGAGGAAAGAAGGTGAATGTGGCTGTCTATTGTGATAGAAAATTAGAAGAGAAGAGATAAATATATATATTTATAGAAAAGAATCCCTCTAGGTAATTAATTACCACTAACCCCGAAGATACTAAACGTTACATGTCGTACCAACGTGGCGTAATAACATACATAATGTTACATGATATATAAACACGCCTACCAACGTTCGTTAATCTAACACAGCCCCTTCTTGGTGTTGGGATATTGTTTTCCGCCAGTGTAGTAGGCTACGACAACTTCACTTATTTTCATTATTATTATTATTATTATTATTATTATTATTATTATTATTATTATTAGCCTATTATTATTATTATTGTCATCATTATCAGCAGTTTTTCTGAACCCTTTAAATATATCAATTATTTCAGAAACTACCAGTTGAATAGTTATATGGCTTGAGTATCTTACCTGTTGGGGTATGTCGACTTTTCTCTGTAGCTCTCGGACCTGCTCGAGGCGTGCTTCACTGTTCAATTCTGCCTCCTTTGGGGTGCCATTATCAACTCTCTTCCTGGCGGTGTCTGTCAGTCCAAGGAAGTTCTCCAGGTCCCTCATGAGCGCACCAGATCCACTAGTCGTCGTCTCAACTCTGTTATCTGTCATCGCCATTGTACCCACACGAACTCCTTCGGACTCACCTGCACAAAGTGAGGGGTTGGTTACACAACGTTGCTGCAAAAAATTGCCTTAAGACACACACACTCATCAGTTATTGATTTTATAGCATTCGCTTCATGTTTTAATAAGAAAAGGTTCTGATGTACCAATGAAATGAAGTAAGAAAAATACTTCCTTGAACGTTTAGAATATTACAGCTGGCAGGAATTAAATAATTAAACTAAATGAGCCGGAAATTGAGCCCGGACCTCCGGGGTGACATCCAGAACGTTTGCTGCTACACCAGGTGGACCGTAAAAATTTGAATAATATGAGGAAAACATATTCATTCGTAGATCCGTCACTTGAACGTCCTATCTGCTGTGAGAGATTACATCCTGCAATTGAAGAAGGTAGATGCAAAACCGCACAAGTCCAATTAGGACCATTAATGAGTTGAGACCGGAATAGAGTTCTTTAGACAGCTACGCATTATGTACAGAGCAAAACAACATAAGTTTCCATGAGGAAGTCCGTAGAATTGTAGGAAGGAAATTAAGGCAGTTGCAAAACAGCTCCTGTGAAAGTGCCAAAAACAAGAGATATAATGAAGTAAATAGACAGTATTCCTAGTGAATTTAAGATACCGTATCGAGAGCTGGTAAAGAAGTACGGAAACCGTACTTGTGATAATACAGAGTGTGGCAGTAAACTTTGGGACACTGACAGAGATTAAGAGTTCATAAATAACAAAAATGTTAATGTATTTTGCTCACAATCTTTGTTTTGTTATTTCGAAAGGTCATTGTTTTTCTTAATAAATATAACGAGTTGCAAAATGGCATAAATATGGCCATGTATTGAACCCGCTGAGCTATGGTTCATGTGATATTTTTTTTATGACAGAGCATTTATGAGGGGATGTTGTACTTTTGAACACACCCAGGAAGCCACGTGAAGCTGAGAGATCACGCGATACTTTGAAGTAGCGGTGAATCGCACTTTTGACTTTGGTGTAAACTGCTAATTATTATCTGAGGTCTTATTAATTATTTTTATCTTTCCTACGAGACTCAGAATATTCCATTTCGTCATGCTGCATTATTAAAACATTTTGGAGAATGTTTATTTTTACTTTAGGTAAGGTAATACCATTGCAGATACGCAAAAAGGAACGTAAGTAGTCGCTCAACGTTTTCGTTTTGACGACCTACTTTCTAGAGACACCCAGTACCGGAGCACTGCGTCTTGAGAATCCGCCTTGTGTAGGCGTGGAATTACATTTGTCCTACGAGACGTAGAAGAATATCCGCTGTTTAGCGTTAAAAAGTGATTATAAAGTGCCATCGAGCAAGCAAATACTAATATTCACTGTCGATGAAGTCCAGTGAATTAAATAAGAAGCTTGGGAAATAATTATTGGCAAGTATAGTGTATTGCACAACATTGCTGTGACATCACATATTACCCACGCGTATGTGGAGGGCAGATGCCTAGTGGAAATATACAGGTAATAGTGTTACAATTATCCTGAATAAGTGTGATTATAATAGTATGAGATATTTAAATTGCCAAAGTGGAAATTTCATCTTTGAAACGTCGTATAATTCACGGATGCTGCGTGATACAAAAGTAGCGTCACTAGCACGTGCAGCATTATAAAATAGTATTAGCTCACATGCTAATCCACATCTGCAAGATTAAGGCTGTGTCGTATTTTATAATTGAAGCCTATAATAGTCACGACGGACATTATAATTTTGGAAGTGAGAGGATGAATAATCACGCAACTTATTTCGCTACCCACGTGATTGGACTTTTATTCACCATGGTTGAAGCAGTCACCATGGGCTAATACCATCCCAGTATGGGAGGGTGACGTTTCTACAGGAACCAGCATGATGGTGGAACTTCCAGAACGATGAACGAGAGGGAAGGAGCCAAAATGCCATTTCCAGGCATATCCACGAAGATGTCGACAGGGACAAATCGAACCCTGGTCTTTGGGGGAGTCCAGATGGGAATCCTGATGAGGAGGATACCGATCCAGAGAGCCAGAGAGGTTTATGTACAACCCTTGTTGTGGAATAGAGAGCTGAGTGAGAGCTCCTCCATTTCGTGAGTTTTTGTTACACCCCTTCTTTGTTCTAGTTTCTGGTGGTATAGTAGTTATAATGTAGTTTGTGAATCAACCACACTCAGTGTCAGCCATTTTTCTAGGTAGGGATGTAACTAGATTAGTTAGATGTCATTTATTTCAGTTTAGAGTGAGACACCCTTGGGGTCAGACATTTTGGTCAGCCCTGGTGCAGCTTGGTGAACGTCGTGGAACGTCAATGCCTACCTTTTTGCTGAACCTGATCGTAGTCATTTTGAGGCTATTTTGTTCAACCCTACTTGGGGTAATTTTCAAGTCTTTGCTGACTGTAGTTATGGCAATCAGATGCCTTGGTTATTAATTGACTGCATTCTTCGCAGCCATCCTTTGTTACACCCCTGACTGTCGTTAGAACGGTCGTATCATTTAGGTAGTCGACAGTAACTACCAGTTTGTAAATGCATTATATTTCATTTTGAATAAGCTCAGAAGCTATTCTTGGTCATGTTTGAACCTAACAACTAGAAGGAATGTTTCGTTGCCTAGCATCGAACGCGGTTCCCAACGTATCATTAAGCAGATCTAGTGTGTGAATCTGTGCCACATTTATCATATTTTTCTTGTGTCGTGTGAGACACGTTTTTATTTGATGTTCTAGCAACTACTGAGTTGCATTTTTAAAGCAAAGAGCTTCAGTTATTGTAAGTTTACTTTCATTTGGACGTCTTTGGTGGAAAGACGGAATTGTATTATTATACTCAGATTTATAGCGTGCATTTGATACACGGACTCTGTAGAGATCCGTAACACATGGTAATGTTTTTTATGAACCGGCCAAGTGCAGGTTTTGTATTGATTAAATCGCCGGCCTTGAATAAACTGGTTATGTAACCCAGTGACCTAGAGCACGCCTGCTTCATTGTGAGACAAAACTACTATAGACGAGGACAGAGTACAATTTGTATTCGCTTTTCCTTTCATTGCTATTTTGCTTATGGAAACCAGTTTCCACTCTTGTATTTGATCACTTGTTTTATGGATCGGTTTTTGTTAGTTTAGCGCTCTGTTGCGTGTATTGTCGTATGACAGGTACAGTTATGTAAGGTTTTCTATAGGATGGTGAAGTTTACCCAGTTATAGCAGGATGTTATTGTATGCTTTGTCCGGGGATGATCCCGTTGACCAGATGTTATTGGAAGGTAACTGTTGTACAGGCCTATCCCAGAGTTATTGAACGCGAGCTTAGCGCCGCTGGTAACCCGTGTTATTGTGTGTCCGAGTTGTTATACTCGTTGATTATATTCCGACTGTTGAGTCGAGGCTTTTTGGTGGAGAATGATCTCAGTTGGAGACACTCCGTGCCCAGGCTATTGTCAATGTTATTCGCCATAAACCTACGATAAACCTATAAACCGACATTCTAATAATAAAATGCATAATTGTTGTAAAACAAGCCTAACTAACGATTCTTTCTATCTAACTTTGTTCTTTGCATTCTGGAACTGTTGACATAGCCGTGCAGTTGAAGATAATTTCCTTGTGAGGAAATGACTAGGACAGTTGACATTTTTGTAGCGACCTGAAGCATGTGCGAACCTAGAGTTCGTAGCTTGTGGAGCTCAGGCCATGCGATGTCAGACGTGGTCTCAACTGCGCATTCGTCACCGTAACTATACACATTAGATGACTATGGTTTACAAAGAGTAAACCAAGGTGTAGGCAGGAATTTTTAATAAAACTACTGTGTCTATTTCGTTATTAATTTATGATGTCAAGTGTATTAAACCCTACATGTTACTTTATTGTGTGCTGTTAGCACATAGTTATTAAGCATAATTAAATTGTTTGTTTTTCATGGCTGTACACTTAGCTTTTGGATGTAATTGTTTTCTTTTACGGACGTCATCGCCGTAAATTTTGTTAATTGATAGGACTTAGCTAGTTGAATTAATGTTAAATTTAAATGTCGAAATGGTACCATCCTAACCTAGATTTGTTTAGCTACCCTGTTAAATGTAAATTCAGATATTAGCTTGATCTTGTAACTTGAACTAGGGACTTGCGTCGTGCCATATTCCTAGCGTTGCTGTTGTTGCTTTATCATTGTGAGTTAGATCTTTCGCGAGGGTTTTCAGTAACTTCTCAGGTAGGGGACCTGTTCTTTATCTTAGTTTATTTATTAATTTGCGGACTAGCCGATTATAACCCTCCGAACTAGGCTAGGGGCTTGTGAATTTTAATAAATTTTCACGGTGTTTTACATGAGTCTGGATGTTTATTTTCTCAGTCTAGCTTTAAGGTGAACCTTTCCTTAGGCGGTCTATGACCATCGTCACCATGTACCACGATCCCTGTGGACTACGGACTCTCGTGCCGCTTTAGCCTTTATGGAAGGTCACCTGATCCTCACGGTACCCTTTTATTCGATTTATGTGTCGTTAGTTGAGTCATCGTGGTTGTTGACATCAACTAAACGGTCTCATAAAATGGCGCCCAACTCATGTGCCGACGTTAACGTGGTGACCCTCTGTACCATGTTATTTTTTTTGAGGATCCTAACGTTGATTAATGGTAAATTGACAGGACTGGGACGAACTTAGAAAGTCGTACTGCAGATCAATTGACCGCATGGCATTCATGTTTGATAGAAGTCCATGGGGTGAGGCTTTAGTGTTGAATAAATGAAGGATAGGATTTTCTTTGATGATGCCTCATCCTAAGTAAATGTAATACTTTGCTTTGCTCACCGTTGTCTTTGTAAATGTAGAAGCACTTAGTTTGCATACTCCAGCTGTACTCGTGATATTTATATAAATGAAGCAAGCTTTATACCACCAAGTAACTAATCATAGCTGTAAGTTCCAGTAGAAATTGATCCCTCACTTTCTCATATATTTCTTATCTATGGATGAGGAAACTATTCGTCGTGTGTTTGGAGAGATGATGGCAGGTGTGAATGCCAGTCTTCAACAGAATACTCAGGCTGTAAATACTGTAAGTGGTCATGTGGACCAGGTTAGACAGGAAGTCAACAATGTCAGTGGTCATGTGGACCAGGTTAGACAGGAAGTCAACAATGTCAGTGGTCATGTGGACCAGGTTAGACAGGAAGTCAACAATGTTAGACAGGACTTAGAGATTAACACTCAATCTATGAACAATGTAAGACAGGACTTAGAGATTAACACTCACTCTGTAAATAATGTTAGGGCTGATTTAACTCAAGTCAGGGCAGACATGGACACATATAGGATCGAAGCGAGAAATGATCTGACGACAGGTTTAGCAGCTGTTAGGGTTGATGTCATACGACACCATCAGGAGGCTAACCAGCGCGTAGATTGCTTAACCGAACAGATGAATAGAGCTAGGGAGGAGGTGCAAAACCGATTGGAGGAGCACACAGCTCAAATTCAGACAACCTTGAATAAAGTCCAGATAGACATGAGAGCAGATCTGGAACATACCAGGGAAGAATTCGGGACTCGACTAGATCACGTCGAGGGATTTATCGGAAATGTGAAGAAGGACATGGCAACCATGAACGTTGGTTTAATCTTGATGAGAGGAGCTGCCTATGCCGTTAATAACAACGTGAAGACTATCGTTGATGGCATGATGGAGATTAAAGAGGAACTTAACACCAACAGGAGAAACATTTCTGAATTGACGGAAACCGTAGCCAGTCTACGTGAGACAGTTGATGTTCATCATGAGGAACACAAAATTGACCTCATGTTATTGAGAGGTGACCTCAACGAACACGAAGCTACAGTCGAGGCTAAGGTAGCCGAGGTTAGAGACGATGAGGGTAAAATTCAAGAAAATATGTCCAGAGTTGAAGGAGATATCGATTCCTTACAAAAGAGATTTGAGGAAGTCGCGGTGACCGAGAGGTTAGACCTCAGTTATAACCTTAGGACGGCCATACGCGAGGTAGACACAAACCTCAAGGGAAAGGTTGACAGGATCGAGCTGCAATTGAACGACTTAGGCAACAAAGTCGCAGCCAGAACCATCCCAGGTCTTGAAGTAATAGAAAGACGCCTGGACAGACTCGAGACGACTCCAAGAGAGAGACACGTACACCCACAGATGGGAGAATCTCAGGAAACGCCTATATCTCAATCAGGAGGAATGATGCCTACCCATTTCCAACCCAGCGCGCCTATGGAATCGCAACCGTCACAATTCACTAATATAGCGCAAGGTCAGACCTTGAACTTTAACGCTCACCCGTTTCAACCAGCATCTAATCGAATTAGTCATGAGACTAACACTCCTACGCAGAGTTACATGCAAAATACTTTCAGACCCGCGAATACGCAGGGAAATGTCACCATAATTCGTTCAAGAGAGGAGCAACCAGCTCGCTTCTCGGGAACTGGGAGCGGTGTTACTCCAGTGGAATTCCTAGCAAATGTCGAAAGCTACTTACGTGATACTATGGTAACTCCAGAAAGGGAACTAAGAGTTATAGAGCGACTGCTTGAGGGACAAGCCGGTACCTGGTTCAGAGCATTCCGATACTCATTCACAGGCTACCAAGACTTTAAGGAAGCGTTATTAAGAACATATTGGTCGAGCGACATCCAGCAGAGCATCCGAGCTGAGATGTACACTCGAAGGTACAGTTCCAATACACCTACTCGTTATGCGAATTACTTCGCAATACAGCTCGCGAAGCTCCGTTGTCTTCAGCCTCCGTTGTCCGAACAAGATTTGGTGAACACAATTGTTTGGCAGTACCCTGCGGATGTACAACGTGTGTTAATCGCTGCAGGGGCATCCACTTTCCAGCAGTGTGACCAGATACTGCGAAGGTTGGACGCTAACACAGAACAGTTTCCTACACACCGTCAGCAGAAGGCTGATAGGCGCGAGGATAGACATATGAATTTGACGACTGTTGATAAAGTGAGCCAGACGCCACAACAAACACAAACCACAGAGGATTCTGGGCGACGTGATAACAATTACAGTTATAACAGGAGAGAATGGAACAACACTCCGTATACTCGAAATCAACATGATGACCGGCGAAGTCATTGGGACCGGCGATTCGACCGAAGGACGGACGACAACCGACGTCATGAAAACAACCGCCGAGGGAATGAAGGAAGAAATCAGCAACACGGACGTATCCGTAGAGACTATCGATATAGTGGGGGTTACGACAGAAATCGAGACCCTAGATACCAGCCAGACAGGGATTGGAAAGGAAGAGCGCGGGAGAGCCGTGAGTACCTCCAACAATTGAGAGAAGTGCAGATCCAAGAAGAGGGAGAACGGAACCCTACTTCGAGGGAAAATAGACATTCGGCGCAGGAAACGGAGCAGAACCAGCCCAGTACTTCTCGCCATGACAGAAAAAAAAAAACTCCGAAAAATCAATAGATTCTTGTTTGGTTGAGCACCGAGTAACTGCCTCTATATTACTCTGGGAGCCAATCCAAGAAGACTTGTTGGACGAACGACGAACGACGAACCACAATTATGAATTAACACGTCTACCCAAGATTGTAGCCACCTTGAATGAAATCAGTGTAGTCATACTCGTCGATACTGGAGCGATGATTAGTGTAATTTCCGCCGATTGCCATGCCAGACTTAGAGCAAACTCTGAGGTGACGGAGTTACCCATTTCAGCTATAAGAGTCAGAGGTGTCATACCTGACCGCGTTGTAACGTGCAAAATCCAGATTTTGTGTACTGTGAAGATTTCGAGCCACGTGTACTTGCACGAATTTCTCGTAATGAAGGGCCTGCATCATGATGCCATTTTAGGCGCAGACTTCATTAGAAAATATGATGGAATCATTGACATGGGACGGAATACGGTAGAGTTTAAGCCGAACGAACCCATTCAGATGAGCCTAATTGAAGAAGAACCGGAATTCCTATCCGAAGTAGACGTAGTCGAAGCATTAAAGGGCAAGGAAATTGAGGTGACACTAGATGCCGACGAAGAGGCAGAATCGTTATCAGCACCCACACATGAGGATCTTGAGGCAATACTGAACGAATACAGAGATATATTCGACACCACACCTGGTGAGATATTAGACTACGAGTATGATCTTGTATTACTGGACGATTCCCCATTCCAGAAAAGGATCTATCCGATTGCCGAGAAACATCTCGAAGAAGCTGCTAAGAAGATCCATGAGATGGAAGCAGCAGGTACAATCAAGAAATCACCGACTCCTTTCTTGAATCCCATAATACCTGTGGTTAAGGTAGATGGAAGCTTGAGACTTTGTCTTGATGCCAGAGCCTTGAATGAACGCCTAGCTCCTGAGCACGACAGACCGCCCAAGATTAGGGACATTCTCAGGAAGTTCAAAGGAAAAAAGATATTTTCATCATTAGACTTGGTTCAGTCTTATTACCATATCAGATTATCTGAGCATACTCAGAAATATACTGGATTCTTGTTTGATCAGACTACTTATGTATTCCAAAAACTACCATTTGGATTGAAAAATGCCGGAGCCGCATTAATCAGAGCACTTGATGCCAAGCTGACTCATGAAGTGAAGCAGAAAGTAATATGTTATGTGGATGACATAATCATAGCTTCGGGAACAGAAGAAGAGCATTTAAAGACATTGTGCCTTGTTTTTGAGAATCTCCGACAGGCAAATTTTAAGGTCAAGTTTGACAAGTGTCGATTTTTTCAGGAAGAAGTGAAATTCGTAGGACACATAATCAATGGAGAAGGATATAGACCGAATCCAGCAAAGATTAGAACTGTTGCTGCATTTCCAACACCAACCCGTGTGAAACACGTGAGACAATTCTTAGGAATTCTCCAATTCTTTGCTGCTCATTGTGAGAAGTATTCCGAAACTGTTGCACCACTGCAAGGATTATTGAAAAAGAACTGCAGGTGGAACTGGAATGATGAATGCGAGATAGCTTTCAGGAGAGCTAAACAGATGCTTGTGGACTCAATTCAGTTAGAATATCCAGATTACTCTCGGAACTTTATTCTAGAAACTGATGCATCTGCCATTGGTATAGGAGCCATTTTACTGCAAGAAGATGATGAGAAGAAACGTCATTACATCGCTTTCTTAAGCCGACGTTTAAGAGCACATGAATCTCACTACTTCACGACCGAGATAGAAGCACTTGCAATTGTTTACGCACTTGAATACTGGCAGAAACTTCTGTTAGGTCAGAGGATTATTGTGAGAACCGATCATCATGCGTTGACCTTCATCTTGAGAACAAGACTGGCAAGCGACAGGATCACACGTTGGACGCTGTTTCTCCAACAGTTCGATTTGGAAATAGTTTATCGACCAGGCAGAGAGAATGTGTTGGCCGACATCCTCAGCCGGAATCCTGAAGCTACTGTTAATGCCATAGACATCGAGGGAGAATGCGAGGAACACCTTCGCCGATTTCGTCATTTACCTGAAGGACAGCGACGTGAGGAGGAACTCAGACATATTATCCGTTTCCTAGAACGAAGAATGGATCCACAGGATGATCATTATGCAAGGATTGCTGCTGTTGCAGATGATTATTTGATTTATCATCGTGTCTTATACAAGTTTGTAGACGAGGACCACACTCAACTGCGTGCAGTTATTCCTAGGAGATACCAAGAATCTGTTATTCTTATGGTACATTTATCCATTGGACATGGTGGAACAGACAAAACCATTGCAACTATCAAGGAGTCTTTCACATGGAAAGGGTTAGGAGCCACCGTTAGACAGTGTTTACGTGCTTGCGACGCATGCCAGCGGAACAAATACACGTCACACTTGCTGAAGGAACAACCTAGACCAATACTACCAACTCAACCTAGAGAGTTGTATGCACAGGACCTGTATGGCCCAATACCTAAGGCTCGTCGTGGGAATCGATACATCGTTGTAACGGTGGATGTGTTCACGAAATATACGATGCTTCATCCAATTCAAAAAGCTACTGCACATCAGATTATTCAGAGGATTAGACGTCAAGTGATACCGGAGGCAGGAAAGCCACAATTCTTGTTGACTGATCACGGATCACAGTACACCTCAGCAGAATTTGCCAATGCCATGAATGAGCTTGAAATAGGTCATGTTTTATCATCTATTCGACATCCAGAGAGCAACCCAGCAGAATGCGTGATGTCTATTATCGCAAAATTCTGTCGATTATATTGTCAAGAAGAACACTGGCGATGGACTGAAGTCCTTGTTATTATGGCAAAATGTATTAATTCAACAGTACACGAAAGCACTGGTCAAATACCTATGGTCTTGCATTTGAACCAGATGCCGCTGAGAATATGGGATCGTGTGATTTTAAATCCACCTTGTTTACAACCATCACATGCCAGCAGACTTTTAGCTGCAAGAGAGACTATGGACAGACAAGCTGCCAAGCGCTTGAGAAGAACTAGACGCCAGAGATTTAGAGAACCACTAGTAGAAGGAGACCTTATCCTTATAAGGAGACCCGGAATTTCTAGTCCTATAGACCGCATATATGGGAAATTTCTATCCTTGTATTATGGCCCTAGTCGTATCCGACAGCCTTTAAACAATGGAAGTTATGTGATAGAAGACATTAGGACAGGAGAACGCATTGGAACCTTTAATGCAGCCAATCTAAAAAAATATCACTCTTGAATGAATTTCAAAGCAAATAAAAATGTTATCCCAACATTTTATTTGAAACGACAGAGAGGCAGATGAACCCGCTGAGCTATGGTTCATGTGATATTTTTTTTATGACAGAGCATTTATGAGGGGATGTTGTACTTTTGAACACACCCAGGAAGCCACGTGAAGCTGAGAGATCACGCGATACTTTGAAGTAGCGGTGAATCGCACTTTTGACTTTGGTGTAAACTGCTAATTATTATCTGAGGTCTTATTAATTATTTTTATCTTTCCTACGAGACTCAGAATATTCCATTTCGTCATGCTGCATTATTAAAACATTTTGGAGAATGTTTATTTTTACTTTAGGTAAGGTAATACCATTGCAGATACGCAAAAAGGAACGTAAGTAGTCGCTCAACGTTTTCGTTTTGACGACCTACTTTCTAGAGACACCCAGTACCGGAGCACTGCGTCTTGAGAATCCGCCTTGTGTAGGCGTGGAATTACATTTGTCCTACGAGACGTAGAAGAATATCCGCTGTTTAGCGTTAAAAAGTGATTATAAAGTGCCATCGAGCAAGCAAATACTAATATTCACTGTCGATGAAGTCCAGTGAATTAAATAAGAAGCTTGGGAAATAATTATTGGCAAGTATAGTGTATTGCACAACATTGCTGTGACATCACATATTACCCACGCGTATGTGGAGGGCAGATGCCTAGTGGAAATATACAGGTAATAGTGTTACAATTATCCTGAATAAGTGTGATTATAATAGTATGAGATATTTAAATTGCCAAAGTGGAAATTTCATCTTTGAAACGTCGTATAATTCACGGATGCTGCGTGATACAAAAGTAGCGTCACTAGCACGTGCAGCATTATAAAATAGTATTAGCTCACATGCTAATCCACATCTGCAAGATTAAGGCTGTGTCGTATTTTATAATTGAAGCCTATAATAGTCACGACGGACATTATAATTTTGGAAGTGAGAGGATGAATAATCACGCAACTTATTTCGCTACCCACGTGATTGGACTTTTATTCACCATGGTTGAAGCAGTCACCATGGGCTAATACCATCCCAGTATGGGAGGGTGACGTTTCTACAGGAACCAGCATGATGGTGGAACTTCCAGAACGATGAACGAGAGGGAAGGAGCCAAAATGCCATTTCCAGGCATATCCACGAAGATGTCGACAGGGACAAATCGAACCCTGGTCTTTGGGGGAGTCCAGATGGGAATCCTGATGAGGAGGATACCGATCCAGAGAGCCAGAGAGGTTTATGTACAACCCTTGTTGTGGAATAGAAAGCTGAGTGAGAGCTTCTCCATTTCGTGAGTTTTTGTTACACCCCTTCTTTGTTCTAGTTTCTGGTGGTATAGTAGTTATAATGTAGTTTGTGAATCAACCACACTCAGTGTCAGCCATTTTTTTAGGTAGGGATGTAACTAGATTAGTTAGATGTCATTTATTTCAGTTTAGAGTGAGACACCCTTGGGGTCAGACATTTTGGTCAGCCCTGGTGCAGCTTGGTGAACGTCGTGGAACGTCAATGCCTACCTTTTTGCTGAACCTGATCGTAGTCATTTTGAGGCTATTTTGTTCAACCCTACTTGGGGTAATTTTCAAGTCTTTGCTGACTGTAGTTATGGCAATCAGATGCCTTGGTTATTAATTGACTGCATTCTTCGCAGCCATCCTTTGTTACACCCCTGACTGTCGTTAGAACGGTCGTATCATTTAGGTAGTCGACAGTAACTACCAGTTTGTAAATGCATTATATTTCATTTTGAATAAGCTCAGAAGCTATTCTTGGTCATGTTTGAACCTAACAACTAGAAGGAATGTTTCGTTGCCTAGCATCGAACGCGGTTCCCAACGTATCATTAAGCAGATCTAGTGTGTGAATCTGTGCCACATTTATCATATTTTTCTTGTGTCGTGTGAGACACGTTTTTATTTGATGTTCTAGCAACTACTGAGTTGCATTTTTAAAGCAAAGAGCTTCAGTTATTGTAAGTTTACTTTCATTTGGACGTCTTGGGTGGAAAGACGGAATTGTATTATTATACTCAGATTTATAGCGTGCATTTGATACACGGACTCTGTAGAGATCCGTAACACATGGTAATGTTTTTTATGAACCGGCCAAGTGCAGGTTTTGTATTGATTAAATCGCCGGCCTTGAATAAACTGGTTATGTAACCCAGTGACCTAGAGCACGCCTGCTTCATTGTGAGACAAAACTACTATAGATGAGGACAGAGTACAATTTGTATTCGCTTTTCCTTTCATTGCTATTTTGCTTATGGAAACCAGTTTCCACTCTTGTATTTGATCACTTGTTTTATGGATCGGTTTTTGTTAGTTTAGCGCTCTGTTGCGTGTATTGTCGTATGACAGGTACAGTTATGTAAGGTTTTCTATAGGATGGTGAAGTTTACCCTGTTATAGCAGGATGTTATTGTATGCTTTGTCCGGGGATGATCCCGTTGGCCAGATGTTATTGGAAGGTAACTGTTGTACAGGCCTATCCCAGAGTTATTGAACGCGAGCTTAGCGCCGCTGGTAACCCGTGTTATTGTGTGTCCGAGTTGTTATACTCGTTGATTATATTCCGACTGTTGAGTCGAGGCTTTTTGGTTGAGAATGATCTCAGTTGGAGACACTCCGTGCCCAGGCTATTGTCAATGTTATTCGCCATAAACCTACGATAAACCTATAAACCGACATTCTAATAATAAAATGCATAATTGTTGTAAAACAAGCCTAACTAACGATTCTTTCTATCTAACTTTGTTCTTTGCATTCTGGAACTGTTGACATAGCCGTGCAGTTGAAGATAATTTCCTTGTGAGGAAATGACTAGGACAGTTGACATTTTTGTAGCGACCTGAAGCATGTGCGAACCTAGAGTTCGTAGCTTGTGGAGCTCAGGCCATGCGATGTCAGACGTGGTCTCAACTGCGCATTCGTCACCGTAACTATACACATTAGATGACTATGGTTTACAAAGAGTAAACCAAGGTGTAGGCAGGAATTTTTAATAAAACTACTGTGTCTATTTCGTTATTAATTTATGATGTCAAGTGTATTAAACCCTACATGTTACTTTATTGTGTGCTGTTAGCACATAGTTATTAAGCATAATTAAATTGTTTGTTTTTCATGGCTGTACACTTAGCTTTTGGATGTAATTGTTTTCTTTTACGGACGTCATCGCCGTAAATTTTGTTAATTGATAGGACTTAGCTAGTTGAATTAATGTTAAATTTAAATGTCGAAATGGTACCATCCTAACCTAGATTTGTTTAGCTACCCTGTTAAATGTAAATTCAGATATTAGCTTGATCTTGTAACTTGAACTAGGGACTTGCGTCGTGCCATATTCCTAGCGTTGCTGTTGTTGCTTTATCATTGTGAGTTAGATCTTTCGCGAGGGTTTTCAGTAACTTCTCAGGTAGGGGACCTGTTCTTTATCTTAGTTTATTTATTAATTTGCGGACTAGCCGATTATAACCCTCCGAACTAGGCTAGGGGCTTGTGAATTTTAATAAATTTTCACGGTGTTTTACATGAGTCTGGATGTTTATTTTCTCAGTCTAGCTTTAAGGTGAACCTTTCCTTAGGCGGTCTATGACCATCGTCACCATGTACCACGATCCCTGTGGACTACGGACTCTCGTGCCGCTTTAGCCTTTATGGAAGGTCACCTGATCCTCACGGTACCCTTTTATTCGATTTATGTGTCGTTAGTTGAGTCATCGTGGTTGTTGACATCAACTAAACGGTCTCAGTATCTTATATATTGTTTCAGAAGAAGTCATTAGACATACAAAACCAATACACTCACACAACCTTTCTGGGAGTCGTCCTTAACACTGGCAAAAAAAAAAAGACTCACAAGCCTGTATACATTTAATCATACTAACATATTAAAATGAGATGGTGTGTGTCTATCTTTCTGTCTGTCTCTGTGTTACTCAATAACGCAAGAACTACTGGTCCGATTTAAATGAAAGTTTGCATGGATGAAGCTGATTTACCAGGTTTACATATAGGATACCTTTGATTTCGATATTTTTAACTATTAAAAAATGGCGACCATTTCAGTGACGTCACTACACACTTTGGTTTCAAAATTTCATATTTCCTTTTCAAATAAAAAGAGAAAGCTAAGAAATAGCAAACCTTAGATGGCAAACACGAGCTTTAACATTTCATTTTCTATCCAAAAGTTCCTTATCACTTTTCGTGTATCTCCAGCGATTAGCGAGTAAAACCTAAATATGTGCAATAAAACACGGTCAACACCGCGCGGTGCAGTAAATCTCTACATATATAAAAACAAGATGTTCAGTAAAGAAAACATAGCCTACTTTCTCCTAAATGCATGGGTATTGTTATAACTCTTTGTCCTTTTCAAGGAGTATAATTGAATGTTGGTTGTAGTAGCTTGTTGAAATACAACGTGCTATAGGGATATTAAACATGAATATGAGGTGCCCTTTGCTAGTGCTACCTCTGTAAAAAAAAACCATTCAATTCGGTTTCACCGTGTTTGAATTGATATGGGGAATGGATTTGCACACATACATGGCCGCTATATGCAAACTATAGGGCTGATGACCATGTAGTCAGTCATAAGATACTTTCCACAAAAAGGCATGTTGTTGCAAAATCTGGTAGAGATCAAATTATTAGGATGGTCGTAATTTGATAAGCATTTAACATTTGTGTGGCCGTCATTCCGTTTCCGTCAAGATGGCGGCGATATAAAACATGACACTGAGGTGCCCTTTGCTAGTGCTACCTCTGTACCAAATTTCGTTCAATTCAGTTTCACCGTGTTTGAATTGATTGGGGGAATCAATTTGCACACATACTTGGCCACCATCTGCAAGTTATTGAATTTGAATTTGAATTTATTGTTTCTCTTATACAGGCCACTGAGGCTACAAAGCCTCTTTATGCAGCTCTCTTCATTCAGAGGGCGGTTAAATACAATTGGGCTAATGATCTTGCAGTTTGGTCAGAATATGCTTCCCACATAAAGATATGTTGTTGCAAAATTTGGTAGAGATCGGATGATTAGGTTAAACGTAATTTGATTTAAGCTTTGAACATTTATGTGGCCGCCATTACGTTTCCGTCAAGATGGCGGCGATATGAAACATGACACTGAGGTGCCCTTTGCTAGTGCTACCTCTGTACCAAATTTCGTTCCATTCGGTTTCACCATGTTCGAATTGATAGGGGAATCGATTTTGACACAAAGATGGCCGCCATCCGCAAACTATTAGGCTAATGACCTATTAGATTGGTCACAGGATGCTCCTTCCATAAAGGTATGTTGTTGCAAAATTTGGTCGAGATCGGATGATTAGGTTAATCGTAATTTGATTTAAGCTCTGAACATTTGTGTGGCCGCCATTACGTTTCCGTCAAGATGGTGGTGATATAAAACATGACACTGAGGTGCTCTTTGCTAGTGCTACCTCTGTACCAAATTTCGTTCCATTTGGTTTCACCGTGTTCGAATTAATAGGGGGAATCGATTTTGACACAAAGATGGCCGCCATCCGCAAAATATTAGGCTAATGACCTATTAATTTGGTCAAAGAATGCTCCCTACACAAAGGTATATTGTTGCAAAATTTGGTAGAGATCGGATGATTAGGTTAATCGTAATTTGATTTAAGCTTTGAACATTTGTGTGGCCGCCATTACGTTTCCGTCAAGATGGTGGCGATATAAAACATGACACTGAGGTGCCCTTTGCTAGTGCTACCTCTGTACCAAATTTTGTTCCATTTGGTTTCACCGTGTTCGAATTAATAGGGGCAATCGATTTTGACACAAAGATGGCCGTCATCCGCAAACTATGAGGCTAATGACCTATTAGATTGGTCAAGGGATGCTCCGTCCATAAAGGTATGTTGTTGCAAAATTTGGTAGAGATCGGATGATTATGTTAGTCGTAATTTGATTTAAGCTTTGAACATTTGTGTGGCCGCCATTACGTTTCCGTCAAGGTGGCGGCGATATAAAACATGACACTGAGGTGCTCTTTGGTAGTACTACCTCAGTACCAAATTTCGTTCCATTCGGTTTCACCGTGTTCGAATTAATAAGGGGAATCGATTTTCACACAAAGATGGCCGCCATCCGCAAACTATTAGGCTGATGACCCCATAAAGGTATGTTGTTGCAAAATTTGGTAGAGATCGGATGATTAGGTTAGTCGTAATTTGATTTAAGCTTTGAACTTTTGTGTGGCCGCCATTACGTTTCCGTCAAGATGGGCGATATAAAACATGACACTGAGGTGTCCTTTGCTAGTGCTACCTTTGTACCAAATTTCGTTCAATTCGCGTTCACCGTGTTCGAATTGATAGGGGGGGACAGACATTCAGAGTACACACACACACACACAGACTCACACACACATACACACACACACACACATACAGACAGACACACTTTTTTTCGCCATGTGTTGATCTCATAAGTCTACTTTCATTTTCTGCAAAAATCGAAAGAAGGCTAATGAAAGTTAGTCTGATTTTTTCTGAATTTCTTCGGAAATTTGAGTTATTTACGCGTTTCAGACTGTTTAATGATGGATGCGCACGAAAATATTTTTTTTGTCTGTCTGTCTGTTTGTTTGTCTGTGGACAACTTTGTCCCCTTATAACTCGAGAATGGCTGGGTGTATCAACGTAAAATTTGGTACAGATATCCATCAGAGGCTCGGCACTAATCATTGATGTACCTCTTCTCCGTACCTCTCATAAAGGGGGGCCTACCCCCTTAAATTACACGCTGAAATAGGAGTAGAAGGACGAGACAAAGCTCATTTTCATCCCCTCAATGTGAGAGACAAAACTCGGGAGCCCTCAAGGGTCCCCAAAAACCACATTTTAAGGCCCTAAAACCAACCGTTTTTGAGATATTTTCAGAAAACTAATTTCATTTAATAAACTAATGAACGAATGCAAGCCGATAACCATGGCAACAGATTCTCAGTGGTCCATCTATTGCTGTAAGACGCAATGCTATTCCATTAATTAAATTAGTGTGAAAGTTTGCAAACGGCTAGAAGGTTATCACGGAAACAAATTAAGCTGTAAAATTCATCAATACGTATAATACGCTTAAGGGGGTCAAGGGGTACTCTAGAATTTTTTCACGCGACTTACACCTGCGTGTGTGGTACGGCAGGTCTATTATATTTCTATCCCTATATTATATTATTATTAGTAGTATTATATTATGGCGTACAACGACGAGACAAAGCCCCTCGGTGCCAGAAACAAAACACGGGGTCCCTAAAGGGTCCTCGAAAACTACATTATAAGGCTCTAAAACCAACAGTTTCTGAAATATTCCCAGAAAACTAATTTAATTTAATTTAACAAACTACAGTAATGAAGGAATGCAAATCGGTAACCATGACAACATTATCTCAAGGGGTGGCGTTCAACTTTCCATCTATTTCTGTAAGAAGCAATGTCACTCCATTTATTACATTTCTGTGAAAGTTTGCAACTGGCTATAAGGTTATCACGGAACCTACGTAGACTGTATAGGTCATCAATGCAATTAAGGGGGTCAAGGGGTAACCTAAAAAAAATTCTTGAAATTTCACGTGCGAAATATAGTACAGAATGTCTATTATATCTCCAAACAGCAACATTATTTTCAAAACTTCCTGAATTGAATCAGCATTTTTGGCGGCCTTTCGGAATTTGGGCCATTTGAGGCTAAAGAACCTGATTTTTCATGCACCACAAGCCTTTATAATTTATGAAAGAGGTCTTCATGTGTATGGGGACCTAACACAACGTAGAGGGTCAATTTTTATGTGACGTGTATTGCGTTTAGTCTAAAAGGCTTTCAATTCTATTTCACGTCAGGAAGTAGGCTACACGTTAGGTGAATGTAGTTTGAGAGCACATTTTAACTAATCTTTTTTGTCTTTCTTTTTTAAATCGACTTACGGTTTCATCGTATGGATGATTTTGTTTGATACTGTGTGGTAGATGTACCCATATTTGGATATCTGGGTGATATGTTGTAGACAATAGAAATGTCAGTCTGTCTTTCTGTGTATCTTTATGTACGCCTATAACTCGTGTTCGGCTGCTTGGTGCATCGTAAAATTAGGTATGGTAAACATGAGTCAATACACCAATCATTTATAAAACTCTTCACCGTACTTTTCATACAGTAGAAGGGTGGATATAGGGAAAAACTTCTCAAAATACATGGTAAAATAGGCGAAATATAAAAATTATCCTAGAAGGACGACCAAAGCATATGTTGCGCTTCTCAATGTGAGACACAAGATTCGCGAGTCTATAAAGGGGCTCCGAAAGCCACATTTTAAGGTCCTTAAATTAACAGTGTGTGTGATATTCCAAGAAAACTAACTCCGTTCTGATAAACTTATGAAGGAATGACAAACCGCTAACCATTGCAACAGTAGCTCAATTGATAATGTCTGGTGTTAACACCGATCACCGTTCGAAGGAAGGGTACTTCTGCTAGTAATGAATAAACTGAAGGGAAGAAAACTATTTTCTCAAAACTGTGTTTGGTGGACGTGTGCTGTCTTTCATATGATCTCTTCAATTCTTGTAAATGGCCATTGTGATAGAACTGCTTATATTATTTCATAAAGGAATATAAGGCTACAATACTGTGTGCCAGCCATTTACCATAAATAATAATGGCGATGCAAACTTGACGATTTTATCGCTATCCCAGCACACTGCGAAAGGAATTAAGATATTAATATGCAGGCTGTATCCCGACGATGTAACACAAAAGTTTAAATTAGACGCTTCAATTTACAATGCGCGCACGTTTTCACAAGATAATATTCAATATAGTGCTTTCCATACAACGTCTGCTCTACAAGCACTATAAAGTTGTATAAATAAGTGCAAAAATTGAATTATTAGGAAGTAATGTTTAAGATGTTAAAAGATCCTGAAGGTTACATTCATTTACAAGTCGAAATTGTCCTTTTATCTTTGATAGCAGTGCTAATTAAATTTTCGATGAACTTTTCTGCATTATGTGATTACCTCTGGTAAGTTATGGTTATAAAAATTTCTTCCAAGATATTAAGGATGATGGAATATCTCCAGAGGTCGATCACTTTCTATCTAGGTTACTGACAACGCCAAAGTGTCACTTGAGGGGCAGATGACCTAGCTGTTCCGCGCCTTAAAACCACAATTACTAACTTGCTAACTAATTAACTAACTAACTAACTAACTAAAGGGCTATTTGATGGTGGTGATTATATTTGTTGTTATAAGGGGCATAACATCTAAGTTATCGGTTCCTCATAATTGGGTGATAATGAAAATGAAACCACAAACTTACAACTAAAACTAACTTTCGACTTAAAAACTAGAAGAAGAAATGGAAAACCAAAGAAGAATAAGGGAAATAAAAGACAGGAAAAAGAAATGCCTTCAACCCTCAAAGAATGAGGATTGTGGGACTTGAAAAAACTAGGGCCATGAACGGCAGACAGTTAAGGGGAAGGAGGAGAGAGTTAGTCCCGAAAGGCAATGGAAAAAGGGAATAGTGGACCCAGCTCAGAAATTCCTCGGGGTCGCCAACACCCGAGCACATCAGCCGCGAGCCCTTTAGGGTGTATCATTATCAAGACTGCAGCATAAGTGATGGTGCTACACAGACCCTGTCTCCTTTAGGGCCTAGCACAAAAAGGCAGGATAAATCATGACAATAAAAGTGACAGTCCGTCTGATAACTAGACTTTGTATCATTTTAAATGCTACAAATGCTGAAAAATGCTAGAAAGCCTGGAGGCTTCTCGCTTCACTCGAAGCCAACGACTCTTGACATGTTAGAAAATTATCTGCATAATACTTATCTTGCTTATCTTGTTTCAAATTACTCGCGAATGGCGAGTGCAAACCAAGGGCAAAGCACGGTCAAGCGCGCGGGAAGCCGTCACGCTCACCAGAACACGCGGGGACGTGCCCCTTCCATCCAGTCTAAAAACACTTATAGTGGGCAATGTATTGAAGATAGAGATATGCTCTCGCGGACTTTTTTTTTTGTAGAAATTTTCATGCTGACCAATTCTTACGCTCATAGTATATTGATATTTTTAACGGTTTGCCCAGCGTAAGCTTAAGAAGCGACTTCTTCACTGAAATCGTTACTACTTTGCTTCCTTTGATCATACATAAATTATTTTCTTCAGTATCGTTCCTCGAGATATCCTTTACAGAATGGTGAAAACCGCATCAAAATACATCCAGTGGTTCTCGAGATTACCCCTGACATCCAAGAATCGGGGATTTTTGTCTTATACTAACGAAGTAGAGATTGTCGGTTAAAACATGCACCACGCGGTACTATGACGTCACTCACCTCAGTGCATCTGGGAACATTTCGTCCCGTCACCGTAATGTAACGCCAGACCCCAGCGTAACGACGAAGTCGACAAGATCATTTAAAATGATAAAAGAAGAGATCTCACCCCTCGAAGAAAGAGAGTGTATCAAAAAGGATGAGATAAGGGTCAATTAAGACGGGAACGTGAACGACTCTACTCTAATACTGTTGTGTTTGGAAGAGAACAACAATAGCCCAAGGGAGGACGATAAGAAGGACGACAGAGAGGAGCTCGGAACAAGTAAGTGGAAGTAATGCTGGGGTCCCGTGGTCGCTGACCCACGTCCCACTAGTCGTGATCACCTGGGGACAAAGTAATAAGCTATCGCCTATTCCTCGGATGGCCACACAGTGCAAAAGAGCACGTGTGCATAGGAGGCCTATATTGCTCGAGGTAAAAGCAATTTGTTAGGCATATTTCGATCCTGCTCGGCATCGCTTATGTTGTGCCCTCAACTGTCCATTTTCCCCTTTTTTTCCATTGCCTTTTGGGGGGTGGAATCTCTCCTCCTTCCCTTTACTGTCTGCCATTCATGGTAGGACACATACTAAAGCACCCAGGAATAGAAAACTAAGTTATAGAAGGAAGGGTTGAGGATAAGAACTGTAGGAGTAGACCAAGGTTAGAATATGTCAAACAGATTGCCTCGTAAGTAGGGTGTGGTAGCTATGTAGAGATGAAACGAATAGCTCATGACAAGGAAGCATGGAGGGTTGCATCAAACCAGTCGAAAGACTGAAGACTCAAACAACTGAGCTACTTGCACAGGCCGGGTGTTTGTTTTAGACGAGTGAAAAATCTTAATGGCAGCCTGGAGGCGAGTTACTGCAGTACCTGTGTTGTTGTCAGCTGCCCCATGTGGTCAGATGATTCACAAAGCTATCTCACACTACAGCAGAAGTACAGTCATTGGCAAATTTAATGGCGTTCTGTTCGTAACTATGTAACGTATACTTCCATGTCACACAATATTTAGACGTGGACTGTACTGTCTGCACGGTGGTGTCGTCATGTGTTCAAGTCTGGAATTCCATTTCTTCAGACCGGTGCACAGTGGGTTAAAATCGAAATCTAGGAGGAAAAAATTATTTATTTTCATAATTAAAAATTCAAAATTTATTACTTCTACAGCATTCTCATATAATTTCCGCTTACTATTCTGGGATATAAACGCATCTTAGTGTAAATCTGTCACCACTGTTCGAGCAGTCTGAATTGGAGGGTGAATGTAAGTGCCTGTGGTTTGGTTGTCTTTGTGGTTAGTGTGATGCTTTAAGATGGAACATTCAGCTGAAGGTATAAACTTTGTAACGTGTTTCAGTTATTAATGGACGTAATTGTCACGTAATTTTAGCTATATTTGCATTACATAATATTTAACTATTATTTTTAAAATTATATTTTCACGTAGATTTTTGGTATGTCGCGTCACACTGCGTCACTTTCTACTTAATGTTAAAATGTAGATAAAGTCTTGTAGTTTACGTCCGTTATAAGATTGTTTGCATCTTACGTAACTTTACGTTTTAGAAGATGCTGCGCAACCAGTTCTCTCACGTTTACAACTGTTTGAAGCACTGGGTTCGACGATTATGTCAAAAGTGGAACTTTGTGACTTTGTAAATTAGGGGTAGAAAATTGTTCTGAAGAGATACCTGAATGCTCTATCCAACTCCTAGTCATAGACAATTTCCTTCATGTGTAGATGTAGCTTAAAAAGGTCTTAAATGATGTTTCCTCTTCTCCTTCTCCTTCCAAATTTGGCCAACCATGGACCTCACAGAACTTAAGGCTCCTTGGCCTTCCTTCTCTTTTCGAATTTGGCCAACCATGGACCTCACAGAACTTAAGGCTTCTTGGCCTTCCTTCTCTTTTCGAATTTGGCCAACCATGGACCTCATAGAACTTAAGGCTTCTTGGCCTTCCTTCTCCTTTCGAATTTGGGCAACCATGGACCTCACAGAACTTAAGGCTTCTTGGCCTTCCTTCTCTTTTCTTCCCAGAACCTCTTCATTTTTCGCTCGTTATCATTCTCTCCTCCTCGGAAATGATCCGCATAGGTCTCTTTGTAATTGGTTTCTCTTCAACTGTCGACCTTTCTTCTAAACTAACTTCTATTGTGGACCAACTCTGGAGTAATTCCAACTTCTTCTGCATCCCTCTTGACCTCTTCTACCCACTTAGAGGTGGTCTTTAATCCCAGGATGTATTTGAAGATCTTTTTGGTCAGTCGGTTTATTATGAAGTAAACAAATTATATACGTTGCTTTCACTCTAAATTCATGATTAAAACGTAAAAATAATTTTGTCCCCCTAGATTTCGATTTTGACCCACTGTGTGGTGGTGACAAATGAGAAGCGAGAGGGCTAGAGAGTGACTGTGTACAGGCTCACCCGCAAGCTTCAAGGTCAAGGGCAATCGTCTAAAACAAACGTCCGGCTTGTACGTGGCTGGCGAAAAGGAGATATCTTCGCTATGAATGAGGGGGGGGGGGGGAGTGTGCGACTAGCTGGAGAACTTAGCAAAAGAGCCAAGATACTGCCTGACTTTAATTTAATGGGTGTTACTCTTCGTTTGTTTTAGGTAGTTGTTAGTTAGTTTTCGGAGATTTTAGGGGAAGAACAGCGAGGTCATCTGCCCCTTCATTAGTTTATCATGATCACTTGCCTATTAGAGCGAACGTGAATTATGTCTCACTCCTACATTATTGTTGAGGATTAATCGGTAGAGCACTGAATCACGCAGCTCTTGATGTTATCTGTAGCTGGGCAATGATTTCCCACCCGTGTAGGAAACGTAGAAAATATTTACTCAAATATTTTTTTTCAAAGTCTGATTTCTCTTGAATTATGTTCTAGCTTGGTTGGTTGATTGGTTGGTTGATTTGTTGGTTCCTCAGCTTAGGGGCTACGAAAACGCGGCCATGTAGCCTCGTATACTTAGGGTGTGTGTAGAATCTGTCTGATAACCGGTGTTCATTGTGATGGCTGTACAGGGTGTCTCAAAAATGTACTAACACTTTTAATGACTATAAAATGATTATTTATGAATATAGACACAATTTTAATGACTTCAATTATAGAGGAGACATGTAATTAAAGACTCATGTTCGCAAATGTTCAAATTGATGACCGTCAGTGTCCAGACAAAGCTGATAACTCGAAGCAATGGATTAGCAAACGTTACGGCAAAGTTCATTTGGAATTTCGTGACATTGTCTGTCCAATTTTGTGTTAGAATGTAGGATTTCCAGTGCAGACGCTTCATGATGCGATGGACGCTACCTTTTGAGATGTGTGTCTCTCGTGCCGTTTGTCGTAGTGATTTCGGTGGGGATCGAGTGAGGGCTTCCTGCACCTGTTCTTCTTTCTAGGACTGGTGGATGTCCATGGCCATCCAGAACGTTTCTTGTTGACCTTGTGAACGGTTCCATCCGCTTCAAATTTATCTCTGATGCGAGCAATGGTCCGGTGCGTTGGTGGCGATTTGTCGAACTCCTAGTCACTGACGGTGATCAATTTGAACATTTGCGAACATGAGTCTTTAACTACATGTCACTTCTATAATTGAAGCCTTTAAACCTGTCTCTATGTTCATAAATAATCATTTTATAGTCATTCAAAGAGTTAGTACATTTTTGATGCACCCTGTATTAGTGTGTGTTATCTGTAATTCAGGAAAGGACTGCATACGATCAATTTCAAGTAGTTCCTACTTTTGATACCCAATTCTACCATCAACGACACCTAGCTGCGAACTTGGCTGCTTCATACCACCGCAACTGGCACCTGGTCGCGATCGTTGGAACTTAATAGAGCGTTGATCAAATCTAACCTACAAATTTAGCTTCACACAATTTTACATGCCATAAATCTATGACATGGGCCTGCCGGCTTTACTGCCCCTCCGAAGGAAGGCATATTGAGTGATTTTAACGCTCTTAAAAATCCATTGACTTCAGCCGGGTTTGAACCCACAATCTTGGGCATAGGAGCTCAGCATGCTACCAACTACGCCACCGAAGCCGCTGAATATTCTAGCTTAACGCTTCTATTCTCCGGTTCTCCGCAGTGCAGTGTCTTGACATAGTGTCAAAGGAATAGGAGTTGTCGTGTACATATAATACTGGTTAGTACACTGTAAACTAAAACGTTATTGAAGAATGTTATTTCTTTCCGGACCATCTCTGGTGTAGGGGCTAGCATGTTTGGTCGTCACCCCGTAGGTGTGTGTTCGATTCCCGGCTCTACCAATAAATTTAATTCTGGTCTGCGGGCTGGAACAGGGATCATTATTTCTTTCCGACTTGGTATGTTTCATGACAACTGACTTCCGTTATAAAGGAAGAAAGGACCACCTTCACTGGTCTTAGGGTACGTATTGAGACTCCGGGCCTGGAGGTGATGTGTTCGCTTCCCGGCTCTGCCAACAAATTTAATTGTGATCTGAGGGTTAGGAATCTGAGGCCAAAATTGAGAATAGATGGGTTTGATTCCTACCTCACATGTCCTAAAACTGATTTTCCGTGGCATTCCTCTTCTACACTAGCCACATTCCGGGATGGTTTTTAATTTAATGCCACGTTCACCTGCTTCCAAATCCAAGCCTCAATTACAAAAACACACATTACTACAGCTATCACCAAGACACAAGTCATCAGTCAGATTTCACACTCACCCAAGCTCACGAGGATTCATGACCACGATGTCGTAAGCACCTCAAATGAAACAATAATAACAATAACAATAATAATAATAATAATAATAATAACAAGGAGTGAGACATACTTCACATTCACTCTAAGAGTCAAGTGTTGAGATTAAAGAGTCAAACAGTAACTTTCAGGGCATTCGTTCACTTAGTAATGAATGAATTGAAAGGGTTTCATCATATACATATTTAAAATGTCAAATCAATGATAACTGGTACTGAAGTCAAGAAATTCGCTGTAGAATTGAGCAGGTCAGAAGTTCTAACATGAAAATGAAAAAAGTTTTTAATAGCCTTGGTTTAAGTCTGTCATTGCTCACCCTACTACTTCGATAGTGTCCTGCTCTATGGAGTTGAATCATGGACACTTATCGAGGTTTAAAGTAAGAAGCTGATAGCATTTGAAACGTGGACGTGTCGCAGGATTTTAAGGATATCATGGACAGCTAAAGTCACAAATGTGGAAGTACTGCGGCGTATGACCAAAGACTCGGAAATTCTCAGTATCATCAAAAGGAGGAAACTAGTATACTTTGGTCATTTCATGCGCATCAACAAATACTATCTGTTACAATTAATTATCCAAGGGAAGATTGATGGCATTAGGGGTCCAGGACGCAGACAAATATCCTGTATAAAGAACTTAAGCCAGGGGTTTGGACTTAATACAGTGTCACTGTTCAGAACAGCTATGGATAAACAGCAGATCATGCTACAGATCGCCAATGTTCTTGGAGGACGAGGCACATGAAGAAGAAGAAGAAGTAACTTAGCAAAGGTCTCCAGCCAGCATAGTATCAACAGCAACAACAATAAGAAAGGAAGGAAGGAAAAAAGGAATAGAAGCAAGCTTGCAGTTTTTCGTGGCCGTTAATCTCGCAATCATAAGTCACGGGGCTGCCTTCTAACTAGTGGAATCTGAACCATCGGGCGATACATTTTAACTAAAAAACTCACGTGTATTAACCGAAAATAAAACTCGCCCTGTATTGGTGAGAAGAGAGCAGCTTGAACGCTGCGTCATCACGCCCTTTGGTGCATTTATATGATCACGAAACCTGTACATAGGTCATTTGAAGATCCAACTAGTTTCGGCCTTATGACTTCACAGACATGTAGATGTGAATTCTATCATCTAGGCCTAAATAATGTAACAAGGATATTCTTTTTTTACGTTTGCCTACTTTTCATATTTTATTAAGGCGGCGTTAACCAAAAATATATACATTTTTTATTAGCTCATTTATAGGCCACTATATTGCTTTATCTAAATTTACTTATTTCATGATGATATCTCAATTAGTTTAATTGTTATGGCTCCTTAAAATTCATGCTGTGAGGTAGGTGTGGCGTTTAAAACTCCCACTTCTCTCTCAGCTTTGCTCTCAGCTTTCGTGGGATTTTGTAATAATTATCTGGATTCAAATTAACCGCTTCTCTATGCTTGGCAGTAGTTGGTATTGTGACCAGTAGACAGTATACAGGTTGTTTTCACCCCAAGATAAAACAACCCTCACCTGGGGTGAAATAGTAATATGTCTATACGCAGGCCCAATCGCGGCTCTTGTAGGACGGCGGGGTTCTCAAGAATTTATTTATTCGTTATTGACTAGTAATTATTTAATATTTATTTATTATTTCCTTAATTAGGATTACTATTATTATTTATTTTCATTATTATAATTTATGTATTTTTAATTTTTATTTAATTAATTATTTTTTATTTATATATTACTTATTTAATTATTATTATTTATTATGATTATGACATACCAAGACAAGGAGAAAGAGGCAGGAGCAAGAGACTACAAGTCTGGGATATTTTAGAAGAAAGCAAGTCGTGCAGGTACTCACTTCACTTTTAACTCATTTTTCCACTAATACCGGTAATGTTGTTTCTTTTTCGTACAAAATGTGCATTATCTCTGGAAGTAACCGCACCATTGACATGAGATTTTCATCTTGAGTTCTACTATGTATCTATAATGAAACAAAAGTTTGGTGCTTTTCATTCGGTCAACAGGAATGCACCCAAAAGAGCTGGGTTATGCCCTAATCCTGAAAAGAATTACATGACATTAATAAATACGCCAGGATCCTAGTGAAATCTAATATAATTTTTTCAGGATTAGGGTATAACCCAACTCTTTTGGGTACATTCGTGTTGACCGACTGAAAAGCACCAAACTTTTGTTTACTAAGGCAACACTGAAAAATGGCTTCAAACCCCATAATGTATGAAATTTCCGAGTTTCATTGAAATCGCTCCTGCCGTTTAGATTTTATTAGGGGGACACACACACACGAATCACACACACACACACACACACGCAAACACACACGGACAAAAGGTGATCTCATAAGCCTATTTTTTCAAAATTGAAAATAGGCTAAAAATGGCTTCAAACTCCATAATGTATGTATAATGCTTTGAACCTTTGAAAAATATAGAATAAGGTCTAAATATTTTTGGGGGAATAATCATTTAAATGAAAGGCTCATTATTATTTTCTTTTTTAATTGATTCCTTCCCTATAATTGCATATGCCGAAAATGTTACAATACAGACACTATGTAAGCTGGAAACTTAATTTTGGCTTAATGGCATGAATGGTTTATAAGTAATGCACCAATACATAACGTTTTACACTCGCAACGATAATAATTATTTGGATAAGATTTATGAACCCATGACTCTCTGAATTCATTCACCTATTACATATGCTATAAGCAGTTAAAGTTTCATGAACATCAAGTGTATGGTTCCAGATATATTAATATTTGATCAAACTCGGTGCTGTAGTGGTTAACACCCCCATTTAAAATATTATGAATACAGCTTGCCGCATTTAAAAGTAAATTTTAATAACCCCTGGCACTTCAGCCCTTGAAGCACCTAAGCCTACCAAGCAACCGCTGCCCTGCCATGTAGCTTAACGTTATTGGAGTGACGCGTGATCAGCGCATCGTTTCCCATCGGCCGTTAATCTTGGTTATCGTGATCGGGGTGCTGCTGCACTGTTAGACAGCTACTCAAGTGTCCTCACGACGCTGAGTGCACCCCGTCCCAGCTCTCACGTCAGTTTCAAAAATCCCTGATGGAGCCAGGAAATGAACCTGGGGACACCGGGCGAGAGGCAGGTGTGATACCAAACACAAACCATATATTCAATCCATGGCCTTTATAAATCAATCGAACTGTAAAAGTATATAAATGAAAATCTTAGCAAACAACAAACAGTATTCGTTCATAGAAGTGTTTCATATTTCCTGGTTTAATTTAAAATTATTTTTTCTAAAGTAGGATAAACTACCGTATAATAAAACGTTATTGCAGAATATTATTTACTTCAAATCAACATTCACAAATTTAGGCTATATGTGACACTTGCAGTACATGCTAACTCTGTATTAATTCGGTAGACACGAGAATGCAGCATGGATATCTTTCAACCTGCCTCAACTGCAGATTCGTAAGATATAATTGAACTCAAACAAAATCATATTACTTAATAATGCTGAATGTTAGCATTACATTTATCCGTATAACATCTCCAGACAAAACGTCTTCGGTGGGGTAGTTGGTGGTAGCATGCTGAGTTTCTATGCCCAAGATGGCGGGGTAAAACCTGGCTGAAGTCGTTGCAGAGGAGGTAAAGGCAGAGGGCCCCAACGAGCTTTAAAGATA
This sequence comes from Meconema thalassinum, assembly GCA_946902985.2. Taxonomy (NCBI): domain Eukaryota; kingdom Metazoa; phylum Arthropoda; class Insecta; order Orthoptera; family Tettigoniidae; genus Meconema; species Meconema thalassinum. The sequence continues at coordinate 153,587,837 of OX336390.1, read as the reverse complement.
CTATTGGCAACTCAAACTAACACTTGGGGCGCTGCGGTCGGTCTGGATAAGTAGGGTTTAAAATACTCAATAACACGCGTTTGATATGGAACACTTTTTATTTTTCGGTTATAATCAGTAAATATGGTCTCGAAAATAATGACTGTTATATTTAATTGTATATATGTATAACTGTGCGATACACGTGACCTAATTTGTGTGTTCCACTGGATTTTTTGGTGTCATTTGCATATTATCAAGCATCAGTTTTTATGGGTGATGTAGATCAGCTGATTCAAATTTACACAGGGCTACACTTCGGACATTATTTCGGTACTATTATGCGCAATATAATGTAAATGTCGATCCTGAGTCAACGCCGAGGACATTCAAATAGAGAAATACGGTACATAAACAAATAAATATCACACCGAAGCTGTGCTACTTTTATCATTCCGAGACTAGCATCCACGCAAACCAGACGCCACTGTTCCAAGCTCCGACTTATATCGTGAATTGATGTCAAACTGATGATCAGCCAGCCTTTCCGCCAAGCCTACACCTCGTAATCGCTAAGTTCTTCGATATTCGAGCTATTCCACTACGAGTCATATAGGCCTAATTTGCCTCCCCGTGGGCACTGTAGAATGAGTGATTCCGCTACCATTCAAATATTCAACACCAAACCCACCTTTTAACCATCCAAATCAAGCAATTCCTGTCGCCTCCCGAGTTTTAATACAAGTTAAACTCATCCCTTCTCCCTACCAAGCAGCCAATAATTAATTATTTAATTAATTATTCAAGTAACTTCAATCTTACCAGCGCGCCCATCGTAACAGCTGTTTTTAAACTGAATAACCTTCGCTGGCTTTACGTCGCAGGTCTTCTGTCTGTCTACCTCGACAAGTGTTAGATCCTTCCCGGGGTGGAAAGGTAATATTATTAGGTATTATTAGGTATCATCACATTTCGGCTATTGCTATTTGCATCTTTTGGGAAGTGATGAAAACGTATATCCGCAGCCCTCTTATACATCGACTTACAGCCGTAAACTGAGCAATACACTTTGCTTTTACTCATTTTTCACTCTATCAACGAGTAAAACTTATTACTTATGTATAAAGACACGAACAATTTACCACGATCTGTTTACCAATACAAGAAACCATATACAAACAGTCACCACGTGACAAATGTACCTTACTTGGTAAGTTTCTCATTTTTACCGCTAGATGTCATATCAGATAGCTGGAGTTGCCAATAGAGAGGCTAAGGGACCGCTCACAGCGCTCTTAGCGGAAGATATTGGTAAGAACGTCCGCCATGTTTTCCGGAGTCATAAAGTCAAAACATTCAGTCAGCTGATTGCGAGGGAAGAGTTCAGTGAATTTTATTTCTATTGTCGTTTGTGTTACTAGTTTGAAATCTACTGCATATTAATTTCCGCAGCGATGCCTGCTGTATGTTCAGCGTACGGCTGTACTAATCGAAGCAATAAAACAACGGATATATCCTATTTTACATAAGTATAGCCTAATTGTGCTACTAATATATTTCACTGCACGGATACAGTAAGGATGTTACTATCAATTTTCGAGAACATCTGGTCTCCATTGCTTTCTATTAATGTCTGATACAGGCCTATACGGTATACGATATATATTCGTACTGTGCCCAACTCTAGGAATGGGTATTCCAAGTTTCAGACACCTAGATATCAAGGGAAAGGCTGTAGCCGCTTTTGAAAGTTCAGATATTTGAATATCGCGCTACATTGCTTCGAGAAGCATTTCGAAGAATTTTACCGATAGTTGGATGTCAAGTGACGTAGCGAGTAATAGCAGAGGTGGAGGCTATTTATTGATTAAATAGTTAACTATGGAGTAGAGACTTGAGACTGGGATCAGATTACTGGCACGGCCAAATGAAAGAGAATGCAATTAGTATCAAGTAAATCGGACCAGGGATTCAAGAGAGATGAGGATTTCTAGATATCAGGCGATGACGCGTGACCCTGACCGTTTTGAATAAAAGCCAGCTGAAACAGGCATGGTTAGCTCATTCTAACACAAGCACTTGGCAAGCAAGTTGCGTCTACGCTGAGCCAAGGCACATGGTTGCCGAATCTACGCAGAAGTTCTTTTCAAATCGTGATAGTCACGAGAAGTGCTGCGCAAACGAGTTGGAACTTAGTAAGTTTCTGGTGAGGAGAATCACTGAGGTGATTGATTTCTACAGACATTGGTGGAAATATTTATATTTCTAAAAGGACATATGCTAGACTTTGTCTAGAAAATAGTATTTTGTCACAGTCCAGTAGTAACTTAATACTTGGATGTTTAAATCCATTTTCAAGTCAGTTTTCATTTTTGTAACTAGTTAACCACTTCGATCTGTCAGTACACTGAAGACTAGTCTATAACGGTGGCGTTCAATAGTCTACGCAAGGGAAACTGCAGGTTGCTTAGCGCATGGCAGATGGTGATATTAATAAACCATGCCCAGGGAACGATCTTCAGAACAGCCGTTAACTGCTTAGACTGTCAATGTTTTTCTTGTACTGATGAGATTACAGTGAGTTATGTTACAAATGACATATTTAAGAAGAGATCACTTAGATCTGACCCTATTCAAACAAACTGTTATGGCTTTGATAGAAGCCCATATTAAAATGGAACCACAGTTTATTCAAACGTCGAAAGATACTACCACTATGTCTGACTAGACGAATTGTGGGTCTACAATGGCGGCCGATACAAGGATTATACATGCTTGTCCGATAGGGCATGTCTACGGATAAATCTGGTACAGACCAGGTTTACTACGCTTCAAGACCATCAAGAAATGTAAGCCACATTTGAATTATATTATGCCTAGCTAATTGGAACAAACTATTTTTCTGCAGATGACCAACACATTTTTTTCGTCGTATTTAAAGCTTGCAATGATTTACGCAAGACTTATTAGAGATATTCTGAGTATTTTCAGCACTCAGAACAGTTTAGGATCGATGACCGAGCATTTCGAGCATTTATTTGAATTTTTCATATTTTAAGGAAACCACGGAAAACCCCCGATGTAACTGTAAAAGTTAAATTCATTTTTGTTGAGGAATGGATATTTTTTCCATATTCGAAGGTTCGAACATGTGGATTCTCACATAATGAGATGATAATTAAACATATTTAAAATGATACAAATAATAATAATAATAATAATCCACTAATAATAATAATAATAATAATTTTTATAATTTTTCTAAATAATTCTTGGATATTATATTTTCTAATAATCATATGTAGTGAGAAAGAGCCTATGAAGTAGTTTAAACATTTCTAGTTTGGAACAGGAGATTTTCCGAAGGAGAGTGGTTAGCGCAAGCCCGCATTCAACCAACATTTCAGTTCTGGTTGAACAGTTGATATTTGCATTGAGCAAAGTATATTTTTCAGATAACACGGAGAGGCATGAAACGGGAAGCAAATGATATTTGTATCAAATAGGATATTTTTGTATTTATATAAAATCATGACGTAAATACACTCGAAAGTGAAATAAAGATTTTCATAAGTATGGTAAATTCACGGGTTGAACTGAATGGTAAAATAAAATAAACTTGTAAGTTTATTAATCTTCCAGTGTTGATAACAAGCAGAGGCTTGATTTATTGTATAAATTTTGGGAAGAAAATTTATGTGTGTGGAGTAGTTGAAATGCCATTCCCAGGTGCGCATGTTAAGTCGCAGGAATGAAGGTTTTTTCGAGCATCAATCAAATAGCAGGTTCGATGGCTCAGGTTTATAGTAGGAGTATTGGAGCCACACATTTCGTCGTATGAATAACCCGAAGGTTATTTCTTTGAAACCATCAGTTCTTATTTCAACCTTGTTTACGAATTCAATATAGACTTTGATGTTGCTAGAACCCGGATTTGTCATGATAGTAGTTTATTCTTCTTCAGAGGAAGACCTTTGCCGTTGTTGTCGTAATATTGTGTTCTTACACAAATAATAGAATGGGCCACTGCCAATTAAAAATAATTCTTTAACCACGAATAATTTGAAGGATATTTTCAATCCTAGTGCCATGAACTAAATGAATTCATTATAAAACTACAATTCTAATTTCCGCATTCTGTCGAAGAATTGCAAGTTGTAAAAGTTGCTAAAAATGGCCATGAATATACATATTTTTATAATAATGATTCCAAGTGGAAAATCTAATAGTTGAATGGTTCAACCATTTAGTGATCAAGTTGATGATTCAGAAATCATGTATTTTGTTTGGAACTTGAAGTTCATAATCGAGTCACTTCTCGAATGTTTAATGTCAGAAAGAACAATTAATTGTTGTTGTGCTTCGCACAGTTCTTCGATGCTATGCTCAATGGTCAAATACTTTTCAGATGTTATTAATATGTGTTAATGATTTGTGTTGCTTCGATGATGATAATAATATTTTCGACGATATATTTTTGAAACTGGAAAACAAGTGAAAGTTTAAGAATTCTATAAACATTTATTCTACGAGTGTTAATATCATGTAAATAGTCAAACAGTGATCTACGTTATTTCCAGTATAGACAATTAATTTTGAACTGGAATTAAATATTAATAATTTTGGAACACAGTCCACAGGACTATTAATCGGACTTGTGTTTCCAAAAAGATTGTCAAATGTGTTTGGAAAATTTCTGTATATTGTGTGTAAATAAGAGTGTGGATCGCCACACGTGGAGTGATGCTGCTTTGAGCATTTTTGCAGTCAGATTTTAACTTTAAAATAAACTGAGATAATTTTACCAGATGTGTTTCTCCCAATTAAATCTCCTTCTATCCTTATTGTTGCATTGAGCCAAAAATCAGTAAAGCATTTCTTTAATTTGATGTCGTTTTTGCGATTTGCTTTAACCCATCTGGCGCTCCGGGATATTTTGACTCTCGTGCTGACTGATTATTGGTAAAATGCATATGTGGTCGTGCGGACTCCGGTCTAAACGGGCACATAAAATAAGATAGAGAGAGAAATGGCTTCGAACGTGGGTCCCGATTTAGACATGGTCAATCGCATGCCGATTTGAAATTGTGATAATTTTTTTTGAAATATTTTGGGAGTTGAGAGATGTCTGGTTTGGATGAATAAATTAGTAGGAAATCCAATTAGTGGGGAAAATTAAAAATTTAACTTGGTTAATAATTAGAATGGGTTTGATTATTTTTGATAATGGCTTAACCATTAGGGCGTCAAGTAAATTCAGTAGTAAACGTTCGATGACTGGATATACACATTATTAGAATCCAGGTGGAGGATATTTGAGAACTTTCATATTTTTCTTGTGATATTGTGGTAAATGTAATTCGTAAAAGTAGAGAATTTTGTTTTTCCATCACGTCGACATTAGGACAAATCTCATTTTATTATAGTGTTCCAATTAGCTATTTATATTTCTTGTTCTAGTTATAAGCTTGTGTTTGCCACTGTTGTATACCCCTAAGTTTGAATAATAATTGAAAATTATGAAAGAAATGATGAGGATGATGAGGAGTTTGGAGGAGAGTTCAAAGGAAGCTGGACTGCGTGTAGCAGCCATTATGAAAGAAAATACTGAGGCTTTGGAAAAGAAACTTAAAGAAAATTCTGATAAACTTAAAGAAAGTTTAAACGATAAACTTAAAGAAAATTCTGATTCTTTAGAAAATAAACTTAAAGAAAATTTGAATGATAAACTTAAAGAAAATTCTGAGTCTTTGGAAAATAAACTTAAAGAAAGTTCTGATTCTTTAAAAAGTAATTTGAAAGAAAATTTAAATAGTAAATTTAATTCAATGGAAAGTAAATTTAAAGAGAATTCTGAAATTTTGAAAATGACACTTGAGAGTAAAATGAATAAATTATGCGATAAAACACATGAGCTCGAAACTTCATTAGCTACTAACGCTAGTTTAATGGACGATAAATTTCGCGATGCCGATCTTCGATCCCAAAGCTTAGCTGATAGGATAGAACATGGTCTTAGGAAAGTTGGTGAAGACATGGTCAACCTGGAAGTCCGAGTGAAGAAGGAGAGTAACGAGATGGGAATTCTAGTTGTTCAACGTTTAACGGAACAATTCAAAGAACTTGTCATGGGAGAAATAAGAGAAGGTGTGATTAGTGAATTGCAAACTGAAATCATAACCACAGTTGTCAATGAAATTAAAGACACACTCAAGCTGGAGAATCAAGAGGGAATCAAGGAGATTAGGGAATCTTTGTCATCCCATATTGAAGTAGTTGCCAAGGATATCCAAGCAACTCAGAAGGACATATCAGATATGACAGGGTCATTGAAAAGTCATGAGGCTGTTATTAACCAGATATCCATTGATGTTAAAGACAATTGTAAAGAAACTGAAGCAATCAAGAAGATGGCAGAAGAAAACCAAAAGGAACTTGAGGCTATGAAAACTCAAATAAAGGATGAGAAACAGTCTGATCATCTGTTGAAAATGCCAAATGTAAGGGGAAAGGAACAGATACAGATAAATCTAGGAGGAGCTAGAGAGACTGATAGACAGGATGAGGTCAGGACAGTATTTCAATCCAACCCCATAACTGTATTTAAGAATATAGAGGATAAGCCTTCTAAATTTTCAGGGCGAGATTCTGTAACACCCGTGGAATTTTTGAGAGAAGCAGGGGATTACCTGAAAGATTCTAAGATCCCGAAAGAAAGACAGATCCGAGTGATAGGGAAGTTCTTGGAAGGTCCTGCACTTCTTTGGTTTAGAGCATTTAGATCCACTCCAACCACTTTTGAGGAGTTTTCTCGTGGGCTATTGAAGAAGTTTTGGTCCCCGGAAACCCAACAGCAAGTCAGAGCAGAGTTATATTCGAAGAGATTCTCGACGTCACAACCTACTCGATACTCTACGTACTTTTCTGGACAGCTGTCTAAACTCCAACATTTAGATCCGCCGATGCCAGATAACGAGTTGATTACTGCATTGATACGTCAGTTTCCAGCAGACGTCCAGAGGACTTTGATCGCTGCTGATATCTATAATATGGAACAATTTGATGAAGTATTACAGAAGCTGGATCATACAAACGCTCAATTCTTCCATCAGAAGGGAGGAAAAAATAACAACGCTGTGTACGCTGTTATGGCTGATAGTTATTCTCAGACACCTCGAGAGATTCGAGAGGAGCGAGAAGAGAAATCGCCGAGGGAAGATTCCAATAAGAGAGGATGGAACCAGTACAGTAACAGATACAGTTACAAACCATATGCAAGACCGGATGGTGGTAATCGATACAATACTCGATGGAGAAGACCACGAGATAGTCAAGGAAGGTACCAGGAAAGAAGATCCTATGGTAGAAATAACTACAATAACAGAGGGAATGTAGGTACTCGTCAGTCCAATGAAGAGTTTAACAAGGAGACAAGGAAAAATTTGGAAGCAAGACACCAAGATAACTTGCAATTTGTGGAGCAGAGGCCCAACGAACCAGGTCCATTGGGAACACAACAATCCCGGGGGAATGGTAATGAAAAAAAAAAACAACTTCGAATTCACAGTAGAAGATAGAATTTTGAATACTTTCACTTCCAGAATTATTAAATGGCAAGCAGAGGATGATGACTTAATTCAACAGAATGACGAACGAAAAGAAATGGGTACAAGAATTAGGATGCCAATTATATCATGCGAAGTATTTGGTATGCCTGTCGATACTTTGATCGATACTGGGGCTATGCTTTGTCTGGTGAGTGAGAAGCTTTATATTCTGTGGAAGCTCAAGGAGAATTTAGAGGAGATTCCAGTATCAGGAATTAAGATCCAAGGAATAATACCCAATAAAATATCTCTGTGTAAAACACAATTATACTTATGTATTACGATTGGAGGACATGATTTCCGACATGTATTTGTTGTAATGAAGGACATGGCTTTTGACATGATATTGGGAGCAGATTTCATTCAGAAATATCAAGCAGTGATAGATATGAAGACAGAGACGATTAAATTCCAGAATACCGAAGAGATTAACTTCGAGGGAAAAGAAGAGGAAGACATCGAGGGAGATGCTCAATGGTCTCTGATTTTTCATGAAGCTGAAGGAAGAGAAGTCTACACTGAGAAGGAGTCCCCAGAGCTAGGGAAGATTTTGGAGGAGTATCAAGATATTTTTGATATTAAACCTGGTGAAATTGAAGATTTTGAATATTGTGGAAGTAAACAATAATGGAAGCTATGAAGTAGCCAATACACGAACTGGTAACATCGTGGGAACTTACAATGCATCGAATTTGAAGATTTATTATTCAAGAACCAGATGATTTAATGTGTAGATAGGAAAAATAAAAAAAATTTCAATTTTAATTTTTTGCTAGGTGTGGAGTGGATGTGCCCAACTCTAGGAATGGGTATTCCAAGTTTCAGACACCTAGATATCAAGGGAAAGGCTGTAGCCGCTTTTGAAAGTTCAGATATTTGAATATCGCGCTACATTGCTTCGAGAAGCATTTCGAAGAATTTTACCGATAGTTGGATGTCAAGTGACGTAGCGAGTAATAGCAGAGGTGGAGGCTATTTATTGATTAAATAGTTAACTATGGAGTAGAGACTTGAGACTGGGATCAGATTACTGGCACGGCCAAATGAAAGAGAATGCAATTAGTATCAAGTAAATCGGACCAGGGATTCAAGAGAGATGAGGATTTCTAGATATCAGGCGATGACGCGTGACCCTGACCGTTTTGAATAAAAGCCAGCTGAAACAGGCATGGTTAGCTCATTCTAACACAAGCACTTGGCAAGCAAGTTGCGTCTACGCTGAGCCAAGGCACATGGTTGCCGAATCTACGCAGAAGTTCTTTTCAAATCGTGATAGTCACGAGAAGTGCTGCGCAAACGAGTTGGAACTTAGTAAGTTTCTGGTGAGGAGAATCACTGAGGTGATTGATTTCTACAGACATTGGTGGAAATATTTATATTTCTAAAAGGACATATGCTAGACTTTGTCTAGAAAATAGTATTTTGTCACAGTCCAGTAGTAACTTAATACTTGGATGTTTAAATCCATTTTCAAGTCAGTTTTCATGTTTGTAACTAGTTAACCACTTCGATCTGTCAGTACACTGAAGACTAGTCTATAACGGTGGCGTTCAATAGTCTACGCAAGGGAAACTGCAGGTTGCTTAGCGCATGGCAGATGGTGATATTAATAAACCATGCCCAGGGAACGATCTTCAGAACAGCCGTTAACTGCTTAGACTGTCAATGTTTTTCTTGTACTGATGAGATTACAGTGAGTTATGTTACAACTGACATATTTAAGAAGAGATCACTTAGATCTGACCCTATTCAAACAAACTGTTATGGCTTTGATAGAAGCCCATATTAAAATGGAACCATAGTTTATTCAAACGTCGAAAGATACTACCACTATGTCTGACTAGACGAATTGTGGGTCTACAATGGCGGCCGATACAAGGATTATACATGCTTGTCCGATAGGGCATGTCTACGGATAAATCTGGTACAGACCAGTTTTACTACGCTTCAAGACCATCAAGAAATGTAAGCCACATTTGAATTATATTATGCCTAGCTAATTGGAACAAACTATTTTTTCTGCAGATGACCAACACATTTTTTTCGTCGTATTTAAAGCTTGCTATGATTTACGCAAGACTTATTAGAGTTATTCTGAGTATTTTCAGCACTCAGAACAGTTTAGGATCGATGACCGAGCATTTCGAGCATTTATTTGAATTTTTCATATTTTAAGGAAACCACGGAAAACCCCCGATGTAACTGTAAAAGTTAAATTCATTTTTGTTGAGGAATGGATATTTTTTCCATATTCGAAGGTTCGAACATGTGGATTCTCACATAATGAGATGATAATTAAACATATTTAAAATGATACAAATAATAATAATAATAATAATCCACTAATAATAATAATAATAATAATTTTTATAATTTTTCTAAATAATTCTTGGATATTATATTTTCTAATAATCATATGTAGTGAGAAAGAGCCTATGAAGTAGTTTAAACATTTCTAGTTTGGAACAGGAGATTTTCCGAAGGAGAGTGGTTAGCGCAAGCCCGCATTCAACCAACATTTCAGTTCTGGTTGAACAGTTGATATTTGCATTGAGCAAAGTATATTTTTCAGATAACACGGAGAGGCATGAAACGGGAAGCAAATGATATTTGTATCAAATAGGATATTTTTGTATTTATATAAAATCATGACGTAAATACACTCGAAAGTGAAATAAAGATTTTCATAAGTATGGTAAATTCACGGGTTGAACTGAATGGTAAAATAAAATAAACTTGTAAGTTTATTAATCTTCCAGTGTTGATAACAAGCAGAGGCTTGATTTATTGTATAAATTTTGGGAAGAAAATTTATGTGTGTGGAGTAGTTGAAATGCCATTCCCAGGTGCGCATGTTAAGTCGCAGGAATGAAGGTTTTTTCGAGCATCAATCAAATAGCAGGTTCGATGGCTCAGGTTTATAGTAGGAGTATTGGAGCCACACATTTCGTCGTATGAATAACCCGAAGGTTATTTCTTTGAAACCATCAGTTCTTATTTCAACCTTGTTTACGAATTCCATTTAGACTTTGATGTTGCTAGAACCCGGATTTGTCATGATAGTAGTTTATTCTTCTTCAGAGGAAGACCTTTGCCGTTGTTGTCGTAATATTGTGTTCTTACACAAATAATAGAATGGGCCACTGCCAATTAAAAATAATTCTTTAACCACGAATAATTTGAAGGATATTTTCAATCCTAGTGCCATGAACTAAATGAATTCATTATAAAACTACAATTCTAATTTCCGCATTCTGTCGAAGAATTGCAAGTTGTAAAAGTTGCTAAAAATGGCCATGAATATAAATATTTTTATAATAATGATTCCAAGTGGAAAATCTAATAGTTGAATGGTTCAACCATTTAGTGATCAAGTTGATGATTCAGAAATCATGTATTTTGTTTGGAACTTGAAGTTCATAATCGAGTCACTTCTCGAATGTTTAATGTCAGAAAGAACAATTAATTGTTGTTGTGCTTCGCACAGTTCTTCGATGCTATGCTCAATGGTCAAATACTTTTCAGATGTTATTAATATGTGTTAATGATTTGTGTTGCTTCGATGATGATAATAATATTTTCGACGATATATTTTTGAAACTGGAAAACAAGTGAAAGTTTAAGAATTCTATAAACATTTATTCTACGAGTGTTAATATCATGTAAATAGTCAAACAGTGATCTACGTTATTTCCAGTATAGACAATTAATTTTGAACTGGAATTAAATATTAATAATTTTGGAACACAGTCCACAGGACTATTAATCGGACTTGTGTTTCCAAAAAGATTGTCAAATGTGTTTGGAAAATTTCTGTATATTGTGTGTAAATAAGAGTGTGGATCGCCACACGTGGAGTGATGCTGCTTTGAGCATTTTTGCAGTCAGATTTTAACTTTAAAATAAACTGAGATAATTTTACCAGATGTGTTTCTCCCAATTAAATCTCCTTCTATCCTTATTGTTGCATTGAGCCAAAAATCAGTAAAGCATTTCTTTAATTTGATGTCGTTTTTGCGATTTGCTTTAACCCATCTGGCGCTCCGGGATATTTTGACTCTCGTGCTGACTGATTATTGGTAAAATGCATATGTGGTCGTGCGGACTCCGGTCTAAACGGGCACAGTACTGGTACCGTAACAGAAGGAATTGTTTTTGTTCCAGATTCCCGTTGAAAAATACAGAAACAATCCCAATGCCTTAGAATTCAAAGCTGCATATAGGAAATGCTTAATTGCTCAAATTGATCCTTCCCCTAAAGCTAATGTGAAGACAGATAATAGTCTAAGCCTAAGTCCTCCCATTATGCAGCCTATTGTAATTAATGTTAATGTAGGCCTAAGTGAACTTGACTATGTAGAGTGTTTTGAAACCCTTTCCATTTTCAGTGATCAAGTGGTAGAATATGTTGCAGGTAGCGTTGTAAGAAATGTGTCGAAGAAAATCAAATGTTTGGAATGCTTAGATGTTCTACTGACAATGAGTAATGACGCAAAGTGTGGTTTCATAAAATGCAAAGATGTGAGCAACTCATTGTATATCCATACGATGATTTGAAATATTTGTGTAAGACAGCAGAATGTGTTTTCAGGAGTAATGCACATATCATGGAGAAAAACTGCTAAAATATCTTGCTCAAACTAGAGACCAAGGTATACAAGGTTAAACTGATGTTTGTTCTCTTCCTTTGAACACCTATTCAATGCAGTAGATCCATGTGAAGAATCGCATTATGTGAAGCTGATAAGGCATATATTGAAGTATTACTTCACTTGCAGAGTATATCATGCACTCAGAGGAAAGTCCTCTCGAATTAGAGGACGGCAAGTGAGACAAGTTTTAACAAAGCTGATTCTATTTAAGGGACAGTATTTACAATTGTGCAGTGTAAATAGCCTACAGCACTATTGTTGTAACTTGAAACTATTCGGAATGTTTAAGAAGTGATTGGACTTCATAATTTGTCGTAAATATGTTTCTTATTAATGTTCCAACAGGCCCTGCTCTGACACTTCAACATATGCCATAGCTCCTCCCCCTTTCCCTTGACTCCAGAGAAAATGGCGGACACAGTTTCAAGTAGCTTCAGTCTTGCGGCGCTCCTGCCTCTCTATAGTAATGTTTAAGCTCGTTGGTGGGCCCATGTAATAGAATTATGGCCTCTAAAAGAACCTTCCATTAACTACACTTGCGTGAAGCTAAAATTTTTAGGTTAAATTTCATAACGCTATATTAGTTCAAACGTTCGGCGCCAGGTGCTGGTTGCGATAGCATCCAGTAGCAAGGGTTGCAGCTAGGTGTAGTGGACGGTAGCATTTTGTATCAAAAGTAGGAACTACTTGAAACTTGATCGTCTGTAGTCCTTACTTGAATCACAGATAACACATACAAATACAGCCATTACAATTAATACCGGTTATCAGACAAATTCTACATACACCCAAAGTACACGGTGCTACATGACCGCGTTGTCGCAGCCCTTAAACTAAGGAACCAACCAACTACAGGGCGTTTAAATTAAATTTAGGGCACCACGATTCTATGAAAAATAAGGATAATTATATGCTAAATTGCTGGGAATACAACCTGAAGGCGTGGGATGCAGTCTATCGTTGTCATTTAGAAGTAGCTCAGTTGTGGGCTCCCTCATGCTAGTATCATCTTCATCATTTTTCACATCTTCCTCGCTTTCAATACTATCATCCTCATCGTCATCTTCAACACTTTCGTCTTCATCGTCATCTTCGTCATCATCATCAACGTCGTCATCATCGTCGTCTTCGTCTGAATCATCATCCTCGCTGTTACTGGCAGGTGTTGTGGAGCTGTCTCCACTGTGCTCTGCTTCTTCGTCTCGGTCATGGTTCCCGGTGGAGCCACCGCCATCGTAGTGGTAAACGTTGGGACGAGCCAACGTCCGTGGCGTGCTGGTCACGTAATGGAGCGAGTCACCGTCATCGTCAACCTCCAGAAGTTGCAGTGGGATGTCTAAGGGACGCACTTCCGTCAGCTCATCCTCTAAGTCTTCATTGGTGAACTCTGGCTGTCCAACTGCAACACACAATATTTAGACTCAAATTAGAATAACCCTCCTGGCGAGGTTCGCGGTAGGAGCTACAGGCCGTACAAACTGCATACCATATACAGACCCTTCGCACCCCATCCTCAATCTTGTAAGAACGGAAAATAAAACAAAGTTGTTGAAAAATACATATATATATATATATATATATATATATATATATATATATATACATGTTTGAACATTGTATCTTGCTTACTTCAAGTTTAGCACGCCCACACCAGATGTCAGATTAGGACAGTGCTCATCGTAGCTCCACTGCCCTCTGTAGGGGGCAGCATTCCTGCTAGCTACTTCCCTGGCGGGAAGAGAGCGGACAGTGTGTCTATGAGTAAGAACGGTAACGGTCGGTTGCGTGATGTACAGCAATGGCGTAGTCGATATAACGAATACCTAGGCTACATTCAGTGTTTCTTGTGTGTGTAAATATGTGTAGGGAGTGTTTTCTTATCGTGTATGACGTGTTTATTTAAGTTGTGCAAATATACTGTAGCAATAATTCCACAGAGATCCAGTGATATGAATCAGCTACCTACCTCGTGTTCTATACATACAGTCCATTTCTATCCTCGTACTATCCTTAGCCAAACCTCGTATATATCTCCTTATCTCATTCAACTCTTTTCATGGTCCTCGACGGGAATCTGTGGAATCTTCGTTAATGTGATATTAGCACGTGTATTTTTGCGGGACTGAAGCATCATAGCAGCCATGTTGGCAAAGAATACTACTGTTTCCGATAGCAGTCATCTTGGCAAGGAATAAACAGCTTCCGATAGCAACCATCTCGGCAAGGAATACTACAGCTTCCGATGGCAGCCATGTTTGCCCCATCCACTTCGTATGTCGTCATCTTGGTTCCAGTCTACAGCAACCAGTGATCTCCTGTCAGCGCTGGAGGTTATACGACAGCCACGCAGACCAACTTCGATATTCTACACCGCAGCTTCAGTAAGTACATAATCAGTTTCTGTTTCCTATTATTTCCCACCATGGATTTCAAAGAAAACAACTCCTTGTTAAGACTAGAGGCCTAGCGAAAGCCAGCATCACACGCGTGCATAACTTTGTGGTTAACTTCAAATCAGGATCAAGTATAAATGCAATTAAGGCCAGACTAGACGATCTACCCAGAATAAGAGAAAAGTATGACAATCCGCAAGACAAGTTAGAACTGGAGGATGAAACTGAGGATCATAGTGAAGATCGTGACAGTTTTGAATCATTGTACTATGACTTAGTAGATAAAATAACAACACTGATAGAAGAGAGTGCAGAATCAAGGTTGAGACAAAGCAACCTTTCCAGTGGTACCACTCATTCCCACTCTGGTCCATTCAAGAGAGAACTCGCACTGCCAACTATTAAATTGCCATCTTTTGGGGGTAACATTACTGATTTTCGACACTTTTCTGATACGTTTACCAGTCTGGTCATAAACAATGACTCACTTGAATATATCCAAAGGTATCATTATTTGTTATCTTCACTTACAGGGGAAGCTCATGAACAAATTAAGAATCTTCCCATAACAACCACAAATTTCAAGATTGCATGGCAGACAGTCTGTCAAAGGTACAACAAACCTAAGCTCATTGCAACGTCTCACATTAAGAAACTTTTAAACCTTCCGTCTGTAAGCAGTCATCCACAGATATACGATCACTGCTAAATCAAGTTTCAAGTAATCTGAATGCAATTGAGGCACTTGAACTTGGCATTCCTTTACATGAAATGCTCGTATCACAGTTGATTCTTCAACAAGTTGAGGAGGTCAGCAGAAAACAATGGGAGCTGACGTCATCAAAATTGAAATTTGCAAGACTAGATGAATTATGTCGATTTTTAGAAGACAGATGCCATGCCCTAGAACTAACCAACTCAAATGAGACCTCCAAAGCAGTGGTGTCGTCCCACCCACGACATGTTACTGACATCAAACACACTAAACCAGTAAGACAGGTTTATGTCTCTACTGGCAATAATTGTTTATTTTGTGATGGTGTTCATCCTCTATACAAATGTTTAGGTTTTTCTGGCAGCAGTATCCAACAACGTATGGACTTTGTCAAACAACTTAAATTGTGTTCAAATTGTCTTAGGCTTGGACACATTGTTGGCAACTGTTCTTCGGGCTCCTGTTATTCATGCGGCCTGAAACATCACACCCTACTTCATCGAACCAATAAACCTGTCACGCGGAGGCAGCAGGAAGCCACACCTGCAAGACACAGCGGCGCTGATGTCAACCAGCAACAAACGGTTTCAGCCACGTATTGTTCGATAAAGGCAAAACCTCAGACCCAGATACTACTCTCCACTGCACTGGTTAAGGTACGTGATGGCTATGGAAGGCTGCAAACTTGTAGAGCGCTCCTAGACTCATGTAGCCAGGCACACTTCGTCTCAAATGCCTGTGCAGAACGGCTCAGCTTACGGAAGGTTCGAAACCGAATACCAATACAAGGTATAAGCAACGCTACTACAGAATCTCGTCACAGTGCTACCGTTAATGTTCACTCCATGCACAGTGAATACCAAGTAGAAATTAACTGTGCTGTGTTGCCAAGAATTTCAGCTGATCTCCCAGGATCGTACATTAATGTCGCTGACTGGGGTATTCCTGAAGAGCTACCTCTAGCCGACTCGACGTTCAACCAACCTGGGCGAATTGACATGCTGATTGGTGCAGAGGTATTCTTTCAGCTTCTTCGACCGGAAAGACAAGTGAGACGAGGTGACTACCCTGTCCTCCAGAACACAGAATTCGGATGGATTCTTGCAGGGCGATTTCAGTTAGACAGAACGGCCAAAGCACCTTCGTAGACCGTACAGTCCTTCTTCACCACGAGTGACAATACCCTTGACCATCTAGTTCAACGCTTCTGGGAATTAGAAGATATCAATCAGCCAATCAGATCGAAGGACGACCTGGAGTGTGAGAAACATTTTACTGCTAAGACCAGGAGAGATGCTGACGGAAGATTCACGGTACAGCTTCCACTGCGTGCGGACTCGACAGAGCTTGGTATTTCGCTCCCATTGGCTCTGTCGCGGCTTCATCATCTCGAGAGCCGATTGAGTAGAAACACCCAGCTCAAGAATGACTACGTGAACTTTCTGGAGAAATACGAAGCTCTGGGACACATGGAGGCTATCGACACGTCGCACCCTAATGAGCATAGCTATTACATGCCCCATCACCCAGTTCTTAAAGAGGCAAGCTCTACTACGAAGACGAGGGTGGTGTTTGATGCTTCTGCCGCCACTACGAGCGGGAAATCACTCAACAACATACTCCGAATTGGGCCGACCATCCCGCAAGATATCTGGTCTATCATAAAAAGATTCCGTACTCACCAAGTGTGCTTCACAGCAGACATTCGCCAGATGTATCGACAAGTAAATGTTGATAGTCGTGACTGCAACCTTCAGAGAATCGTATGGCGCCGATCGCCGGAGGAACACATAAGACACTACCGGCTAAAAACTGTCACGTATGGAACAGCTTCAGCACCCTTCCTCGCTACTAGGTGCCTTCAGCAGCTCGCTATTGAGGAGTCGCTCAACTTACCCAAGGCAGCAGAAATTATCCAGAGAGACTTCTATGTGGACGACTGCATGTCTGGAACGGAAACCCTCGAGGAAGCTCTGCGAACTCAAGAACAACTCATCGATCTCCTTCAAAGGGGAGGTTTCCAACTTCGTAATTGGTGTTCCAATCATCCACGACTACTCGAAGCTGTTCCTCCATAATACAGAGAAGCCCAGCAGCCCCTTCAACTCGATAGTGGCAATAACGTTAAGACGTTAGGACTCTTGTGGCATCCTGCCAACGGTCAGCTGCAGATTGTGAATGGTACCGGGATTACTAACAACGGACCGGTTACAAAAAGAAAGTTACTTGCAGTCATAGCGTCAATATACGATCCGTTGGGACTGATGGGTTCATTCATCATCTCCTGCAAGTATTTCCTCCAGCAACTCTGGCAACTTCGCTTAGGATGGGATGAGAACCTACCTAAGGAACTGCCTCAGCGCTGGGAGCATCTACACAATCAGCTTCCTCCTGTCAGCCGAATTCGAATCGACAGAATAGTGCTAACGAAGGGCATTGTCACTAAAATTCAACTGCACGGTTTTTCAGATGCGTCTGAGAAAGGATACGGATGTTGCATTTACATTAGATCGGAAAACCAACAGGGTGAGCGCACCACAAGGCTACTGTGCGCTAAATCAAAGGTCGCCCCACTGAAAGGGGTCTCCATTCCTCGTCTCGAGTTATGTGGAGCACTGCTGCTAGCTCGTCTTCTCAAGCAGGTAACATCGGTCTTAAATTTGACCATTAGCAGCATCCATTTGTGGACAGATTCGACGATCGTTCTTTCATGGATTGCAGCATCACCCATACGGTGGAAAACGTTTATTGCCAACAGAGTTTCGGAGATTCAAGACAGCACATCGATTGCAGATTGGAAGCACGTCCCTTCAGGAGACAATCCTGCGGACCTGATTTCACGGGGACTCACTCCAGACGCCCTTATTGCTAAGTCACTTTGGTGGAATGGACCACCGTGGCTTGCGGAAAATAGTCTATCATGGCCTAACTCAACCCCTTCTGCGGATACCCAGGACATCTCAGAACAGCGGAAACCAGTGGTAAGTCTCTTGGCGCTTCAACCTGAAGATGAGTTCATGCAGCGATTCTCTAAACTTGCACGTCTGCAGAGAGTGATAGCTAACTGCCTCAGATTTGCAGCTAACGCCAAACTTCGTCATACGGAAAGGAAGACTGGTGAATTGGACCTTCAAGAGTTACGTTCAGGACTATATGCATGTTTCAGGAACGTCCAAGCATCAGCATATGGTGCAGAGATTCATGCTCTTCGTAGTACAAGAGCAATTAGTAAGCAGAGCAAGCTTATATCCCTTAATCCATTCCTCTGTGAGCAAGGACTTCTTCGAGTTGGTGGCAGATTACAACAATCAGAGCTCCCTTTCAACCATCAACATCAAATAATCTTGCCCCCAAGTCACCATCTAACTAAATTGATCATCGAGAACGAACATCGACGAATATTACATGCTGGGTGCCAACTGCTACTCTCCTCTCTTCGCCAGCAATACTGGATACCAAAAGGAAGGAATACCATTCGGAAGATGATACACCATTGTCTCATCTGCCACAAGCTCAAGGCAAAAAATGCCCAGCAACTAATGGGTCAGTTGCCGAACTACAGAGCATCACCTGCCAATCCATTTGTTCATTGTGGGATTGATTACGCTGGCCCACTGTACATAAAATCAGGATCTCGTAAAAACAGCGCAAGAGTTAAATGTTACGTATCAATTTTTGTATGTATGGCTACTAGGGCTATTCACCTGGAAATTGTTAGCAGCATGACTACCCAGGCCTTTCTTGCTGCTCTCAAACGCTTTATCTCACGACGAGGAAGACCTGCGCACATATATTCGGACAACGGCAGAAACTTCTTAGGCGCAGACAGGGAACTTCGGGAACTGCAGAGATTGTTCGACGAAGAACATCACCAACGAGAGATCTCAACTTTCACTAGCACTGAAGGCATTCAGTGGCACTTCATTCCGCCACAGGCTCCACACTTTGGAGGTATTTGGGAGGCTGGCGTCAAGTCATTCAAACATCATCTTCGACGAGTGATGGGCACGGCATACCTTACCTTTGAAGAACTGGCAACACTCACAACACAAATCGAAGCATGTCTAAACTCTAGGCCTCTAGTCCTCCTAGCCGATGATCCCGACGACATAATGGCTATCATCCCTGGTCACTTTCTAATTGGAAGACCTATCACTACCCTTCCCTAACCAGATCTGAGTAATGTACGCCTCAATGTACTCTCTAGATGGCAGCAACTGCAATGGCAGCTCCAAGGATTCTGGAAGGCGTGGTCAGCAGATTACATCTCCCACCTGCAGCAGAGGAGTAAATGGACACTACCAAACAATAATGTGCAGCCAGGCACATTAGTGATCGTCAAGGAAGACAAAGTTCCCCCACTGTGCTGGAAGCTCGCAGTGATTGATCAGGTCCACCCTGCCGCTGATGGACTAGTACGCGTCACCACAATCCGTACTTCTGCTGGAATATTCAAAAGGTCAATTACAAAACTTGGTCCTCTCCCCACTTCTGAAGGCGACGATATCTGAATGTAGTGTGTCTTGTTTTGTATTTATCTTCATGTTGGTTTATTTTACATTGTGTTTGGAAAAAAAGTGTTTAACCCTGTTTTGGCGGGCGGCATGTTTGAACATTGTATCTTGCTTACTTCAAGTTTAGCAAGCCCTCACCAGATGTCAGATTAGGACAGTGCTCATCGTAGCTCCACTGCCCTCTGTAGGGGGCAGCATTCCTGCTAGCTACTTCCATGGAGGGAAGAGAGCGGACAGTGTGTCTATGAGTAAGAACGGTAACGGTCGGTTGCGTGATGTACGGCAATGGCGTAGTCGATATAACGAATACCTAGGCTACATTCAGTGTTTCTTGTGTGTGTAAATATGTGTAGGGAGTGTTTTCTTATCGTGTATGACGTGTTTATTTAAGTTGTGCAAATATACTGTAGTAATAATTCCACAGAGGTCCAGTGATATGAATCAGCTACCTACCTCGTGTTCTATACATACTGTCCATTTCTATCCTCGTACTATCCTTAGCCAAACCTTGTATATATCTCCTCACCTCATTCAACTCTTTTCAATACATATCAATCTTCTCCGCAATAACTAGCTCTCAGTCCAAAACTACAGATTCCAGTGGCGGCTAGTGGCTTTTAATTTAGGAGCAGGAAAGAAGTTAACTGCGTAAAATGACACCATTTTAAATAAAATATGCAACTAAAGAACTTACATCAAGATGCACAGTTACAAACAATCACAACCTGACTATAGCTTTCAAATTATATTGAAAGTTACAATCCATGATTAGTATATGAAGTAGAATGAGTAATATTGATTTTAATTTGAAAATACTGTATGTCATATTTTCACAGCTCTGCTTGTAACCATTAGCGTAATTGTATGGTAATTGATTGAAAGCAACGCTGTTCAATGGTAGCTGTAGAGAGGAAGTGACACTACAAGCCGGGATTAAGACGCATGTGCAGAACAAGGCAAGGACATCCTTCCCTGACATTCATTTGGCTTAATTACATCTCTAGTTATTCCTCTGGTCGCTTGTGCGCTGTGTCCATGCATGGTAAATGCAATACAGGTGGAAAGTATGTGCTTTCCTCCGTATCACCAACCACACTTTTCAAATTAGTTAGTACAAGAGCGCGCGTCGAGTAAAACTAAATAAAACATGTTTGTTTTATAGTTGTGAAATTAAAATAATTCACTCTACCTCGAATTTCAAGGTAAATAGGCTTATGTTACAGGTCAATTTCCTTTAAAGAAGTGAGGAGTTAGTTTCTCCCGTCCCTCTCTCAAGAAACCGCCACTGGCCGATTCGATTCTCGGCTCTGCCAAGAAATGAAATTCTAGTCTGAGTGTTGGAACGGGATATTGCCGGCTTCGTGGGGCAAAACTGAGAAGACGTGGGTTCGATTCCTTACTCAGACACACTAGAAGTAGCTTGCGTTGTTTCCCACTTCTTCTCTAGGCAAACCAACTCGTGGTGAAGCGGCTAGTGTTCTTAGCTCTCTTCCTGGAGGTCAAGGTTTGATTCCCGGCTCTGACAAGAAATTTTAATTCTGGTGTGAGGGCTGGAACGGGGTTCGTCAGCTTCGTGACACAAAACAAGAGGTGCAACTGTGAAACACAGGAGACCTGATATGAGAGCCGGCAGCAAGTACTGGACTTTGGACTCCCCGTGGAGTGATAGAGCAATATGGTCAGAAGCGAACAATGGTTATAGTCGGTTCGCGGCACAGCCTAACGTTTGAGTCCCCGGTCGCTAACGAGGAAAGTAAGAGAATTATACATAAAAATTGTCAAACGAGGAATGGTCCACAGTAGATTCATATCTCTACAATTGTTGAGATATTTATTTGTCGTATAATAATTCGTCGAGAATTTGTTAGTGACATAACGGTTAGGACGCTTCACTTTTGATCTACAAATCGAATCTGCTTTTTGGATACAATAATTTAAATCGATTCTGTGTAGATTATAATTTGTATATAACTTAAGGGGTTCCGGAATGAAATGTAATACCCCATGATAACTGCCAACTTTTTATTTACAGTACCTTATTCTCATAATTTTTTATCAAGAACAAATTAAATATTTTCAGGGATGTTCACTATGATTCTTTCTTTACTTTAACACAGGTTTATTAATATATATGTATATATCTATATATTTATTACTTTTCATCGTTAAAAATCAATTAACAGCATTTTCATCAGGAAAAATTAAAATTTATGTATATTTGAAAAAAATATAACACATAAAGGAGACTTTTTGTAGCTTTTTAATCGATCAACTCGATTGTGCCCAATAAATGGGCGGGGTACAAGATACAAATACATAAATTCACTCCTGGAGAAAATTACATGTATTAGTAAATATCGAATATTAACTAATACATGTAATGTTTGGGCACAATTGTGTTGACCGAATGGAAAGCTACAAGAAGTCAATTTGTATCGGCAACGCTGAAAAAAGAATGGCTTCAAATCTCTACAAATAACGAGAAATTATTTCCAAAAATGTCAGCTATGTATGTGAAAAGTTCCAGGAAAAAGGTAATCTTTATATTAAGAAATGCATGTAAGCGACAAAGTCGAAAAGTTTTCTTTTCTCATTTGAAGTACTACGGAAACCTCTCCTTCCATTTGCAGCAATAACATTAATTTTTAGCCTACTTTCGATTTTTGCAAAAAATGAAAGTAGACATGAGATCTACACAGGGAGAAAAATTGTGTGTCTGACTGTGTGTGTGTGTGTGTGTGTGAGAGAGAGAGAGAGAGTGTGTGTACTCTGAATGTCTGTCCCCCCCCCCCTAAGTTCAAACACGGTGAAACCGAATTGAACGAAATTTGGTACAAAGGTAGAACTAGCAAAGAGCACCTCAGTGTCATGTTTTATATCGCCGCCATCTTTACCAAAACTGAATGGCGGCCTCTCAAACGTTTAACACGTAAAATCAAATAACGACTAACCAAATCATCCGATCTCTACCAAATTTGGTATCAACGTACCTTCATTTAGCACGCGTCTTGTGACCAAACTACAAGGTCATCCGCCGTACCATTCAGGATGGCGGCCGTGCGAATTATGCAAACATTATAATCCATATCATGGGACCCACCAGTTCCGATTATCGAGCCGAGAATCGTTTTAACTGTTCTAAAGGAAGAGGTACGTTCGAAATTAAAAGTTTATTTTGCAATAATATAGTGCAGAAGTGATTTAAAAAAACTGGGCCGTCTGAGTACAAGGCAAGATGGCAGCGGATATCTTGTGCCTGACTTATATTTCACTAATTTGAGTATTGCATGCAATATAGCGTACTGATATAAAATAAATAAACTTTGTATAAAATGCTTCATATATAAATAATATACTCCACTGATGAAATCGTTTAGTGTAAATCATTAATTGCTAACACGTTCTATGTAACTCATTTGATATCGGTTAATGTCCGTTCGCACGTTTGGCTCCGTGGTAAAGCGTTAGCCTATCAATCTTATGGTTATAGTTCGAACCCTATCAGAGTTAGGTTTTTTGCTTGAATTTCTTTATATTTATTGTTTTGTAATGACTCAGACGTTTTAAAATTAATCGTTATATTGTGCTTAGTACGATGGAAAATTTATAATTAAAACAAAATTCGCCAGTAGATTTTCACGAGACATCTAGGCACAAAAAAGTGAATTATCAAGGCGAACTGCACGCCGGCCATGAGATTCACTTACAGATTTTATTGAAAAGTTTATGTTTATGGCCGCTAGAATGCACTCCCCCTGTTAGGATTATCTTGATCGATACTTCTCCATTAGATGTCACGACTGGTCTACATGGGACTCCATTTATTAGTATACCATCGGCATTCTATGCGCATCGAATTTGAAGAATGATAAGATGATACTACGATACATTTTTACTTTTTATTTTAAAGGGTTTGTAACAGCCTATTGTGCGTTATTTGAAAATGTTAATTGAAGTAAAGAACAAAACGATTTCACATAGTATCTGAACTCTAACCGTTGGTGCTAGTTCAGGATATTAATTAATACTTTTATTGCAGCCAAATAGCAATCGAAAATATCCACATAGTTGGTATACACACGTCTCTGCAGGATCATGGAAAGATTTGTTAATTCAATTAGGGTTTGGAAAGCCATGCACAGCCAGACGTGTAAAGACATGCCTCAACTCAAAATCGGATGTTGCCCGCGTCAGGCCGATTATGTAATAATAATAATAATAATAATAATAATAATAATAATAATAATAATAATAATAATAATGTTATTGGTTTTACGTACCTTTTAACTACTGTTGCATTTAGAGACGCCGGGGTGTCGGAATTTTGCCCCGAAGGGGATCTTTAACGTGCCAGTAAATCTACTAACACGGCTCCCTCGCATTTGCGCACCCTCAAATGCCAGCTGACTGCGCCAGGATACGAACCTGCAACATAGGGCCCAGCAAGCGAGAACGTCACCGCTGAGCCACGCAGCCAGTCCGGTCGATTATGTCTCCAGATCCATAACATTATTTAGATACTTCTTATCTTTCTTTCTTTCTTCAATGATGGTAGCAGTTGTTTTCGAGGTTGTGGTGTTTGGTAGAGGTAAATAGCTTTTAAGGTCTTCAACAAAGAAATGATTCTATTATACTATTTGATAAAAACAACGAGTTATAACTATACTCATACATTTAGGAGAAAGTAGGCTATATGTTCTTTACTGAACATCTTGTTAATTCTTCTGTTTCCCTTTGCCATTTTTTGAGTTATTTCAAAATAAAAATAAAAACATTTTGTCCAATAGCCACTCAGAAATTATAATAAAAGAATCAAGAGAGAAATCTAGAGAAAAGTACAAAAATCTAACTTAGTGAGTTTACTAATAGGGAAAGCATAAGCAAAGTAGCCTCAGGAATGAGCTACCGTTAGAAGGTTAAGGGTCTGTAGTGTAATACGAAGAGAAAATAACGAAATATACTTATAGAAAATGCTGAAGATGTTTGGTATTCCGAAGTCCCTTAAAATCTATTAAGGATTGAGTTTGAAATATTTTACAGTCTGTTTAACTGTGCCCAGTAAAGGAAATAAAACCATGTGCTTGAGCCTATGATTTGCTGTAGGAAAGCTTCGCCTCTACGATGCGAGATATCATGCAATACTTTAGCGTGGATATTGATTTTATGATCTATATTTATAGAGGTGATTTACCTGCAGTCACTCTAACGGGCTAAACCTAGCAGAGTCATCTAGAATGACACTCATTGCACGGGGATTTATTTATTGAGTGCAGTTTTACTTCTGCTGTTTCACAATGCAATAGTAACATGTATTCCCCTGAGTGCTAGTGACTCCAACACCACGTCATCGACGAGAGCGTAGGCAGCTCTCACCTTTCACAAAGCCACTACCAGTCGACCAAAATATTATATGCACTCGAGTTTGAAGTTTGTTTCTGAAGTAACCAATAGACCTACAAAAAATCCAATAACATCAACATTTTCGTCGTTCTATTTTACGTTAGTTCATGTATGTTTGAAATTTTAAATTTATATTTTAATATTTTTTATCGCACTTGAAACACAAAAAGTGCCCGTTTTTAAGCGTGTTTCAACTATGCGTCACATTTAAGAATTATTATCTCACAAACCCGTCATCAGATCGAATCCAAATTTTAACACAATATACATTGGAATGTTGTATAACTGGTTTATTAATTTTACAATTTTGAGTGTCCAAGTAACAAAGTTGTTATCATTTTTGTAACGTAACTTTTCCTCGGCTCGGGGTCGTTGGAAAATGTAGTTCTTGGTTGCGTTGTAATCCTTATACATCAAAAGGTTATGCTGTATGACAGTGAACTACGTAAATTAATTCAGCTATTTTATATCGGTTTGTATTTGTACGGGGAATAAAGACATGGTTCACCAGCTAGCCGCTTCGGGAAATGCTGTACAGCGTTGCTGATATGGAGCCCATCACTTCCGAGCGAGGCACGCCATGACGTTTGATGGAGCCCATCTTGGCAACGCTGTACAGCTTTCACCGGAGCGGCTAACTGGTGAACCATGTCTTAACTACCCGTACAAATACAAACCGATATAAAATAAGTGAATTAATTTACGTAGTTCACAGTCATACAGCATAACTTTTTCATGTATAAGGATTACAACGCAACCAAGAACTACATTTTCCAACGACCCCGAGCCGAGAAAAAGTTACGTTACAAAAATGATAACAACTTCGTTACTTGGACACACAAAATTGTAAAATTAATAAACCAGTTATACAACATTCCAATATGCATTGTGTTAAAATTTGGATTCGATCCGATGACGGGTTTGTGAGATAATAATTCTTAAATGTGACGCATGGTTGAAACACGCTTAAAAAAGGGCCATTTTTGTGTTCCAACTGCGAAAAAAAATATTAAAATATAAATTAAAAATTCCAAACCTACATGAATTAACGTAAAATAGAACGGCGAAAATGATGATGTTATTGGATTTTATGTAGGTCTATTGGTTACTTCACAAACAACCTTCAAACTCGAGTACACATTATACTCTAGTCGACAGTAGTGAGTTTACTAATAGGGAAAGAATAAGAAACTTAGCCGTAGGAATGAGCTATCTTTATAAAGTTAAGGGTCTGTAGCTTAATACGGAGAGAAAAAAAATGAAACGTAGATAATGTTGAAGATATTTGGTATTCCGAAGTCTCTTAAAATCTATTAAGGAATGAGTATGTAATATTTTACAGTCTGTTTAGCTGTGTCCAGTAAAGGAAATACAATAATGTGCTTGAGCCTATGATTTGCTGTAGGAAAGCTTCGCCTCTACGATGCGGGATATCATGCGCTACTTTAGCGTGGATATTGATTTTATGATCCATATTTATAGAGGTGATTTACCTACAGTCACACTAACGGGATAAAGCTAGCAGAGTCATCTAGAATGACACTCATTGCACGGTGATTAATTTATTGAGTGTAGTTTTACTTCTGCTGTTTCACAATGCAATAGTAACATGTATTCCCCTGAGTGCTAGTGACTCCAACACCACGTCATCGACCAGAGCGTAGGCAGCACTCACCTTTCAAGAAGCCGCTAATTTGTAATTTTTCATCATAGGTGAAGCAGCTAATTTATGATGAATGATGATAATTGTTGTTTTAAGGGGCCTAACGTCTAGGTTATCGGCCCCTAATGGTTTGGGTGATAGTGAACGATGATATGACAATGAAAACTATAACTAATACTAACTACAGACTTACTCACTAGAAGAAGAAATGGTAAACAAGTAAAGGATAAGGCAAATAAAGGACAGGAAGAAAAGAAATGCCCTCAACCCTCGAAGAGTGAGGATTGAGGGACTTGGAAGGAAGGAAAGCCATGAAAGGCAGATAGGAAAGGGAAAAAACAGAGGTTCCACCCCAAGGTCAGAGGAAAAAGAGGACAAAACGCACCTAGCACAGGTAACCCTCGGGGTCGCCACTCCCAAACTCACCAGCCGTGAGCCCTTGAGAGTGTAGCACTATCCGGGGTGCACCAGAAGTGGTAGGGCTACATACACCCTGCCTCCTTGAGGGCCTTCTGCAGAAGGCAGGAGATAACATGAAAAGAAAAGGAAGGCTGACCCCTCGAA
Source organism: Meconema thalassinum (assembly GCA_946902985.2). Classification (NCBI taxonomy): domain Eukaryota; kingdom Metazoa; phylum Arthropoda; class Insecta; order Orthoptera; family Tettigoniidae; genus Meconema; species Meconema thalassinum. The sequence goes on along the minus strand of OX336390.1, from coordinate 153,560,350 downwards.
GAATGAGGGTTTCAGAAAAGATGAGACAAGGGCCAATTAAGCCGGGAAAGTAGGCCTCGGATACCCTAATACCGTCGGGGTCAGAATAGATCAAGAGTTGACCAAGAGAGGTCGACAGGAAATAAGACAGAAAGGAGCCTGGCACAAGTAAGTGGAAGCAATGCCGGACTCAGCTGGGGTCCCGTGGTCGCCAACCACGTCCCACTAGATGTGAGCCCCTGGGGGGCAGCTAATTTAACTTTGTCGTTTGTGGTGGTATGAATTTCTCCTCATAACAAAAAAAGGTTCCTTTAAAACAGTATCAGTATCTGGTTGCCACACGCATTAACACTCAGAATTTTATCGTGTTGAATTAAATGGCGTATATGGTGGTTAGCAGTGCGTTTGTAAGTACTGGTAGGTCATGTGGAACAGTTAGATTTTAAATTAAACTTGATTATAGTCAAATATAATATATTAATGCATCACAGATACTTTTACCTCTATTATTTCCAAAATGAAACAACGTAGCCTATTGGAAACATGATTTTGTATCCTCGGATGAGATGTTCACGATATGAAATGCTACACACACACATGCTCACAAATACACACACAGGCATATGAGATAATACATTTTAAATGAAATTGAGTATTGATTACACATTTCTGTACCTAATAAATTACTGAGGGAAGGAAACACCGACTTCAAATTTTAAGTTAGATTTTGAGTAGAATGGTGCTTGTTGTATGTCCTTGGAATTGTTATTAATATTGTTATTATTAATAATATTATTGTTACTATAAAGATATTTCCATCCCTTAATTCCGTTTCTACAGGGTTGGGAATGAGACGAGATGAATTTTCAATGTGGTAATGGTTTGAATTGCCTGAGGTATATGGATCAAATTAAGCAAAATGTGGGATGTAAGACCTACGGAGAAATGAAGAGGAAAGCGAATAGACACAAAGAGTGGAGATTTTCTGCAAACCAATCCTCGGATTCACCACTAGAGAAGAAGAAATAATGGATTTAATGAGAAATGAAATGAACGAAGAGAACGAAATATGACAAGGAGTTGAAAGTAAGGTGCCGAGAGATATTGCACTGCATCGTCCTCGAATTCGCGAAGAGTTAAGAAAATGGGAATCGATTTAACGTATTTAAAGAATGACCGACTGTGGGGCACTATAACTTTCATCTTCCGAGTATTGAGGTGACCTGGTTTCATGGTCGGGCACTTTATGCGTGTAGCTTCTCTGGACGATATTATTATGATTAATAATATAATAGTTAGAATACAGCAGTAATAATGATGCAGCCTCTGCTATATGGTGCAGGTCTGCTTTCTTCTATGTAGGCGTAGTATGTTTACCGATTTTGACGTCACGTTTTAATTTATTGCCATCAATGAGTTATCGAGAACTATGCAGGTGTTGGTGGTGGTGGCGGTGGTGGTGGTGGGGGCGGTAGTGGTGGTGATGGTGGTGGTGGCGCTGGTGGTGGTAGTGGTGGTGAGTTTACCACCTCACACGAGGAGGATGATTAATTCTGAACATGACTCTAAATTTTTAATGTGCCAAATTTCGATTGTTATCTAGTTCAACACCCTCAATCTGTTATTAACCTACTTTCGATTTTTGCAAAAAATGAAAGTAGACTTATGAGATCAACACAGGGCCAAATATTGTGTGTCTGTCTGTGTGTCTGTTTGTGTGTGAGTGTTTGTGTGTGTGATTGTGTGTACTCTGAATGTGTGTCGCCCCCTATCAATTCGAACACGGTGAAACCGAATAGAACGAAATTTGGTGCTGAGGTAGCACTAACAAAGAACACCTCAGCGTCATGTTTCATATCGCTTCCATCTTGACGGAAACGTAATGGTGGCCACCCAAATGTTCAAAGCTTAAATCAAATTACGACTAACCAAATCATCCGATCCATACCAAAACTTGCAACATATATTTATATGGCGACGGATTATTGTAGCAAAAATCAATACTAAACCTACGTGCACCACAGTGGTACAAGTCTATATGCCTACCAGTCAAGCTGATGATGAAGATGTTGAAAAAGTCTACGAAGAAATAGATGAATTTTTGAGGTATATCAGGGTGATGAAAATGTTATAGTAATAGGAGATTGAAATGCTGTGGTAGGAAAAGGGAGAGAAGGGAAGATAGTTGGAGATTTCGGATTAGGTGAAAGGAATGATCGAGGAAGCAGGCTGATGGAATTCTGCACCGAGCATGAGTTGGTCATAGCTAACACCTTATTCAATAATCACAATAGAAGAATATACACATGGATGAGACCAGGAGATACAGGTCGTTACCAAATCGACTCCATTATGGTCAAGCAGAGGGTTGGAAACCAGATTTTGGATTGTAAGATATATCCTGGTGCTGACATAAACTCTGACCACAATCTGGTTGTTATGAAATGCAGATTAAAGTTGAAGAAACTGAAGAAAAGTCAAAAGCCAAAAAGGTGGGCAATAGACAGACTGAAAGTGAAGGATTTAAACGAAAGATCCAAGTCGAGTATAAAGGAAGGACTAATGAAAAACCCTAAACAAACTTCAATTGCAGACGAATGGGCACTTTTGAAGAATGGAATAACAAAATCCGCAGAAGAAAACATTGGTAGGAAAGAAAGAATAGATAGAAACCCGTGGAACACAGGATATACTAGAATTGATGGACGAAAGGCGGAAACACAAGAATGTAAGAGATGAAAAGGGGAAAGCAGAATACAGACGTCTGAGAAATGAGGTTAACAAGAAGTGCAAGGAAGCGAAAGAAGAATGGTTGAAAGAGAAATGTGCAGGTATAGAAAATTGTCTGAAATTAGGAAAAGTAGACACAGCTTATCGAAGGATTAAGAATATTTTTGGGGAAAGGAAAACTAAGTGCTGTAATGTTAAGGACATAAATGGAAAGCCTCTAACAGACAGGGAAGAAAAGGTTGATAGATGGAAAGCTTACATGGAGTGTTTGTATAAGGGAAAGGAGATTGAGAATCATGTAATGGAAAGGGGGGAGGAAATTGATGAGGATGCGAAATGAGATTTAATATTGAGATCAGAATTTGACAGAGCATTGGAAGACTGAGGCAGGAACAAAGCACTAGGCATAGATGATATACCGATTGAGTTGCTACGCTGCATAGGAGATGAAGGTCTGATCAGGTTATATCACTTGGTGTGTAGGATTTATGAGACACGAGAGGAACCATCTGATTTCAAGAAGAATGTTATCTTCCCTATACCGAAGAAATTAGGAGCTGACAGATGTGAAGATTACCGTACAATCAGTTGATTACTCATGCTTCAAAGATGCTGTCTAGAATAATTTGCAAGAGGATGGAAAGCCAGATAGAAACGGAGTTGGGTGAAGACCAGTTTGGTTTCAGGAGAAATGTAGGAACAAGGGAAGCTGTACTAAGTCTTAGGCTGATTTTGGAAGGTAGAATAAGGAAAGATAAGAGAGCGTTCATGGCATTTGTAGACTTAGAAAAGGCTTTTGATAACGTTGATTGGACTAAATTGCTTGACATTTTGAAATCTATTGGAATAAAGTACAGGGATAGGAGGGTGATATACAATCTATACAGACAGCAGTCATTCGAGCTGAAAGACATGAGAGAGAAGCTGGTATTCAGAAAGGTGTAAGGCAAGGCTGCAACTTATCACCCATACTTTTCAATCCTTACATTGAACAAACAATGAAGGAAATTGGAGAAACTTTTAAAGTGGGAGTGAAGATTCAAGGAGAAATAATTTCAACTCTGAGATTTGCTGATGACATCGTCATCTTGGCCGACACGCCTGAGGATTTGAGTGAGTATTTGTATGGTATGGACTCCGTTTTACGGAAAGAATACATGATGAAAATTAATAAATGTAAAACAAAAATACTGGAATGCAGCCGAAATAAATCAGAAAACTCTATGGGCATCAAATTGGCAGGTGAAAAGCTGAAGGAAGTAGGAGACTTCTGTTACTTAGGAATCAAAATAACCAGTGATGGACGAAGCAAAGAGGATATAAAAAGTAGGTTGGCTCAGGCAAGGAAAGCATTTCTACAAATAAAGGAATCTGTTGACATCGAATATAGATTTAGGTATTAGGAAGTCGTTTTTGAAAGCCTTTGTCTGGAGCGTGGCGCTCTATGGAAGTGAAACTTGGACTATTGGTGCAGCAGAATAGAGGAGAATTGAAGCATTTGAAATGTGATGTTACAGGAGAATGATGAAGATCAGATGGGTAGATAGGGTTACAAACAAAGAGGTATTAAGACGAGTGGGAGAGGAGAGATGTTTCTGGCGACTGCTAATGAAGAGAAGATATAGGTTAGTAGGACACATACTAAGACACCCAGGAATAGCAAGCTTAGTTATGGAAGGAAGGGTTGAGGACAAGAACTGTGGAGGTAGACCAAGGTTAGAATATGTAAACAGATAGCCTCGGATGTAGGGTGTGGTAGCTATGTAGAGATGAAACGATTAGCTCAGGACAGGGAGGCATGGCGGGCTGCATCAAACCAGTCAACAGACTGAAGACTCAAACAACAACAACAACAACAACAACAACAACAACGTATTTTGACTAAACTACAAGGTCATCAGACCAAGAGTTTGCAGATGGCGGCCATGTATGTGTGCAAATCGATTCCCCCTATCAATTCAAGAACGGTGAAACCGAACTGAACGAAATGTGTTACAGAGGTAACACTAGCAAAGGGCACCTCAGTGTCATGTTTTATATCACCGCCATTTTGACGGAAACGTAATGGCGGTCATTCAAATTTTCAAAGCTTAAATCAAATTACGACTAGCCTAATCATCCGATCTACACCAAATTTTTCATATGTTGAGCGTCGTTTGACTAAACTACAAGGTCGTCAGCCCAATAGTTTGCAGATGGTGGCCGTCTATGTGTGCCAATTGATCCCCCCCTATTAATTCAAACAAGGTGAAACCGAATTGAATGAAATTTGGTACAGAGGTAGCACTCGCAAAAGGCAACTCAGTGTCATGTTTTATATCGTCGCCATCTTGACGGAAACGTAATGGCGGGCACCCCAATATTAAAAGCTTAAATCAAATTACGAACTACCTTTCCATCAGATCTCTACTAAATTTTGCAACAATATACCTTTATGTGAGAAGTGTTCTTTGAGCAAGCTACAAGGTCATCAGTCCAATAGTTTGCATATGGCGGCCATGTGTGTGTGCAAATTGACTCCTTCTGTCATTTCAAACGACATTTGGCACAGCGGTAGCACTAGCAAAGGACACCTCAGTGTCATGTTTGATATCGCCGCCATCTTGACTGAAACGGAATGTTGGCCACCCAAATGTTGAAAGCTTAAATCAAATTACGGCCAAACTAATCATTTGATCTCTACCAAATTTTGCAACAACATACCATTTTGTGGGAAGCATCTTTTGACTGAACTACAAGGTAATCAGCCCAACAGTTTGCTGATAGCGGCCATGTATGTGTGCAAATCAATTCACCATATCAATTCAAACACGGTGAAGCCGAATTGAATGAAAATTTGTACAGAGGTAGCACTAGCAAAGGGCACATCATTTTCATGTTTAATATCCGTATAACACGTTGTATTTCAACAAGCTACTGCAACAAATATCCAATTATACTCCTTGAAAAGGACAAAGAGTTAAAATTTTACCCATCAATTTAGGAGAACGTATTACTGAACATCTTGTCCTTAATTAACTTAAATTAACCTTTTATGGATATCACATCAATGTAGTTTAGATAATTAGGGACTCCATGGCGGAACCGTGCGCGTTAAATCAATCATTACGACTCAGACGGGGCGCTACAGTACGTCTGGAGATTGGTCGTTCAAAACCTTGCGCTGTCAGTGGCCATCCTGAGTATGATTTCTCTCTAGATTTTTCCACTTCCTCCTGGGCAAATGTATCTTACCTAAAATATAACATCGTATGGCCTCGGTGCCGGGTGCAAGCTTTGTTATTTGACACCTAGAGGGTAGCTTGCATGTCAAATTTCGTTGTACCTTGAAGCACTATGAAAGTCAAGGAGGTTAGATATCAAAACTCCTTGAACACTATGGCGCTTTCTAGTACATAAATGAGGAACTTTGTGTTGGCGGAAACTCCCGAGTTTAATTTTGCCATTATGAACACGGCTTACTGAATTCAAATGGTTTCTTTGACATGCTAACATCGTATGACATGCGTGTCATAAATTGTTGCCGCCTTTCAAAAATCACCTACCACGGCCAGGAGCGAACCTCTAAGCTCGGGGGTTAGTAGACCGACACGTTAACCACTCACCTATCGTGTCAAGCTAGTAACTTACCTTATTTCAAGTCTATGGAGGTAACTTACCTTATTTCAAGTCTATGGCACCTAACCCATCCTCTAACATAATAATTACAATTATATACACTATACTGGAGTTACCACAGAAACACAAGTCATCAGACACATTTAACACACACCCAAGTACAGTACACAGGAATTATTACCATGAATGTTTCGTGCCCTTAATACGAATTAATAGACTAACAATAGGCTATAAAATAAGGTGTCAGAAATGAATTTTCGAAAGTACTGAAGAAAGAGTTAAAAACCCAACTACTGGTATAACAGCTTAGGCTTTCACGGCCGGCGTTCATAATTAAGTACACGTTTTCGGGCTTGTAGGCCGTGGTCCAGACAGGATATCTCCCGACGTTTCACCGGAAACTGCGTCCGGCATTATCAAGGGCTCCGCTCCTTTCCTTGGTCAGCAGTGGACCTTTCCTTGGACGCAGTTTCCGGTGAAACGTCGGGACATATCCTGTCTGGACCACGGCCTACAAGCCTGAAAAACTTGTATTTAATTACAACTACTGGTGTGCGAAAACCCCTGTGGTAGCAGGATATGTAAAACGCCTTGTCAACTACCCTTTACAAACAACTAAATAGACGGATGGCGGGTTTATTTATTTGTTCAGTGGGTTTCACTCTCTCAATCCTTCTGATGGACCTTCACCAGCGCTTCTCACATCATTCTCTCGTCAGGACCAATGAAGATAGCTATCTGTGGCTTCTCCTTTACACTGGAAGCCATAAAGATAGAGCTCAGACACCGAGAGCTCCCACACGGCGTTATTTACGATTATACTACTCCGTCTCTTTCACACAGCTTTCTACATTCTGGACTGGAATTTCATACTTCCTTTAACATCACCAGTGAATGCATGGTGTAACGGAAATTAGGGACCTCCATTGCATTGTGAGGAAATTCGTAAGTTGTATATTGTAGGAATTCCTGGCAACAAACATCATCTTTGGAAATGTTATTCGTGTTTATTGTCTTTATATTTTTAGCCAGGAATAAATAACAAGTCAGGAAGAGAGGATAACCGAATGCAATTTTTATATTGACGACCTCGTCGACTGCCACAAGGACACGAAGCCATCTGTATTTATACTCTCATACACGACAGGACGCCTCATTACAAAAAGTATGCTGGAAATCAAAGATTACAAGCTGTATTGGGATGGCACTATTCAAACTGATAAAACAACTCCTCATAATAGATCGGACATAACTTTAACTGACAAGAAGAACCAACACACGTACTTGATTGACATATCTGTCCCGATTGACCACAATATGAATCATAAATACAGAGAGAATATTGAGAAATACTCCTCTAGCTATGGAGGTGGCTAGAATCTGGAGACAAAAATATGTGACGATCCTTCCCTTCCTCATTTCTACCACTGGCCTGACACATAAATCCATTTCAGTAAATCTAGTCACACTAAATCTTTCCATATATACACAAACTATTGCACAAAAGGCTGCAGTTATGAAGACCTGCAACATCATTAGAGGATTTTTGAATACAAACTTTCTATCTATTTTTTTGGACCCCCTTGTGAAAAGGAGACGCGTAAGATAACATTACAGTAGCCTACTGGGAAAATTTAACTGCCAAACGTCTATGTTATATAATTTGAATGTGGGCTTTTCGAAATTTGACTTTACTCAGTTTCTTGTACGTAATTTACCGATATGAGTCATGTTACCAACTGTAAGATGAGGATATAATGATAATAACTTAGCCAGTAGACGTCCCGTATGGGCAAAGGCCTTCTGTTTGCACAGGGACGTGCTCGTGATTAGGTTCCGAAGGTGAGCAATCCTTAGGAGCTGTATGCAGTCTTAAATAGAATAGTAACTCAAAAGACCACTACTCGAGAACTGCAAGGTGGTCATGAGTACAATCATGAGAACAGTGGTATTTACTGCTTATTATTACAACATGACAACCACAAACGATACAGGGACTGGCAATAAAGTGCCACAAACAGCAGTAAAAGCAAGATGTAGAGTAAATAACATATAGCCTACTTTCTCCTAATTGCATGGGTATTGTTATAACTCTTTTTCCTTTTCAAGGAGTATAATTGAATGTTGGTTGTAGTAGGCTGTTGAAATACAACGTGCTATAGGGATATTAAACATGCATATGAGGTGCCCTTTGCTAGTGCTACCTCTGTAAAAAATTTCATTCAATTCGGTTTCACCGTGTTTGAATTGATATGGGGAATGAATTTGCACACATAGCCTACATGGCCGCTGTTTGCAAACTATTGGGATGATGAACTTGTAGTCAGTCATAAGATGCTTTCCACAAAAGGGCATGTTGTTAAAAAATCTGGTAGAGATCAAATTATTAGGCGGTCGCAATTTGATTTAAGCTTTTAACATTTGGGTGGCCGTCATTCCGTTTCCGTCAAGATGGCGGTGATATAAAACATGACACTGAGGTGCCCTTTGCTAGTACTACCGCTGTACCAAATTTCGTTCAATTCGGTTTCACCGTGTTTGAATTGATAGGGGGAATCGATTTGCACACATACTTGGCCACCATCTGCAAATTATTGGGATGATGATCTTGCAGTTTGGTCAGAATATGCTTCCCACATAAAGATAAGTTGTTGCAAAATTTGGTAGAGACTAGATTATTAGGTTGGTTGTAACTACATTTTAGCTTTTAACATTTGGGTGGCTGCGATTACGGTTCCGTCAAGACGGCGGTGATATAAACCATGACACTGAGGTGCCCATTGCTAGTGCTACCTCTGTACCAAATTTCGTTCCATTCGGTTTCACCGTGTTCGAATTAATAGGGGGAATCCATTTTCACACAAAGATGGCCGCCATCAGCAAACTATTAGGCTGATGACATATTACTTTGGTCAAAGAATGCTCCCCCCATAAAGGTATGTTGTTGAAAAATTTGGTAGAGATCGGATGATTAAGTTAGTCGTAATTTGATTTAAGCTTTGAACATTTGTGTAGCCGCGATTACGTTTTCGTCAAGATGGTGGCGATATAAAACATGACACTGAGGTGCCCTTTGCTAGTACTACCTCTGTACCCAATTTCGTTCCATTCGGTTTCACCGTTTTCGAATTAATATGGGGAATCCATTTTCACACAAAGATGGCCGCCATCAGCAAACTATTAGGCTGATGACATATTACTTTGGTCAAAGGATGCTCCCCCTATAAAGGTATGTTGTTGCAAAATTTGGTAGAGATCGGATGATTAGGTTAGTCGTAATTTGATTTAAGCTTTGAACATTTGTGTGGCCGCCATTACGTTTCTGTCAAGATGGCGGCGATATAAAATATGACACTGAGGTGTTCTTTGCTAGTGCTACCTTTGTACCAAATTTCGTACAATTTGCGTTCACCGTGATCAAATTGATAGGGGGGGGGCAGACATTCAGAGTACACACACACACACACACACACAGAGACTCACACACACACACACACATACACACACACACACACAGACAGACACACTTTTTTCGCCCTGTGTTGATCACATAAGTCTACTTTCATTTTTTGCAAAAATCGAAAGTAGGCTAATACCACATTTTTAGCCTACATTCGATTTTTGCTAAAAATGAAAGACTTATGAGATCAACACAATGCGAAAAATTGTGTGCCATTCTGTGTGTGAGTCAGTGTGTGTGTGTGTGTGAGAGTGTGTGTACTCTAAATGTCTGTCGCCCCCCTATCAATTTGAACACGGTGAAACCGAGTTGAACGAAATTTGGTGCAGTGGTAGCACTACCAAAGGGCACCTCACGGCCATGTTTTATATCGTCGCTATCTTGACGTAAATGTAATGGCGGCCACCCAAATGTTAAAAGCTTAAATCAAATTACAATCAACCTAATCATCTGATCTCCACTAAATTTTGCAACAACACACCCTTATGTGATAAGCATCTATTGACCAAACCACAAGGTCATCAGCCCAATAGTTTGCAGATGGCGGCCATGTATGTGTGCAAATCGATTCCCCCTATCAATTCAAAAAAGGTGAAACCGAATTGGAACGACATTTGGTACAGAGGTAACAATTGCAAAAGGCAACTCAGTGTCATGTTTTATATCGTCGCCATCTTGACGGAAACGTAATGGCGGCCACCCAAATGTTAAAAGCTTAAATCAAATTACTACCAATCTAATCATTTGATCTCTACCACATTTTTCAACAACATACCTTTGTGTGAGAAGCGTTCTTTGACCAAGCTACAAGGTTATCAGGCCAATAGTTGCAGATAGCGGCCATGTATGTGTGCAAATCGATTCAACATATCGTTTCAAACACGGTGCAACCGAATTGAATGAAATTTTGGACAGAGGTAGCACTAGCAAAGGGCACCTCATAGGTCATTCTTAATAACCGTATAACAAGTTGTATTTCAACAAGCTACTACAACCAACATTCATGTATAATTTTCTCCTTGTAAACTACAAAGAGTTATAACAATACCCAAGCATTTAGGAGAAAGTAGGCTATATGTTCTTTACTGAACATCTTGTTTACGAAAGAAATTGAGAACATGGATTCACAAATGCAATCCCTTTCCGTGACCGCACACTTAGGCACCTAACCATTGAAGGAACAAAGTGTCAGTACATTTTCGGATATCTCGATAGCGAAGTCGGGTGAATTAATTTAATATATGAAATCAAAGCCATTATATTCTAGCCCCGACACAGATCTTATAAACCGTTTATTTGCCGAATAGGGAGATCCTGAACTAGATCCAATAGATAGCGCACAGGTAGTCTACTGTTTTGTTCTTTGGTTCAAATAACATTGTATTATGTAGTCTATTTGTATTATAATTCGTCAATTCCACTTATGGTAACACAAGAGAGAGTAAATAAGCACTTTATCTTAACCGGTAAGTAATACATGTAACCAAACACAAAGCGTAAGTATAAGTATCTAGTTGGCGGAATTAGTAGAGCGCTCGTCTCTTTTACGAGAGGAAGAGGGATCGAACCCTACCTAATGCTTACTTTATTACATCGTATGTTATTTTTTAGCCTATTTTCATGACTTATGAGATCACCTTTTGTCCGTGTGTCTGTCTGAGTTTGCGTGTGTGATTCGTGTGTGTATACCCCCCCCCCCCCCCATGATCAAATCTAAACGGCTGGAGCGATTTTAATGAAACTCGGTAAGTTCATAGCAATATTCCGGACGACCCCGACCGTGCCCTTCAAATTTTGTTACGTCTCACCAATCCAACATCGTGGCAGTGCGAAATATTCCACCAGCATTCAATATCTCCGAAACTATTACCGCTATCATCCTGGAAATTTGTATGGTGATAAAGAGAACTACTAGAAGTTCACCCATGCGACCTTTGAAATCCTGGTAACTACAAAACCAACATGGCGGCCAAGCGACTTTTAAGTAGACGTTTTTCGCAATTTGACCAATCAAACGCAATGAAACTTGGTACAGTATATTTTTATACACATTGTAATGCACCGACATCTAACCTCGTTCAATTGTTTACATAACCTCAAGATAGCGGCTGTGCGAATTATTTCACCGGCAATCTATATCTCTGAAACAATTACCGGTATCACCATGACATTTTGTACGGAAATAAAGGGCACTACTGGAAAAAGGAAGCTTGTAGTTTAACGTGACCGTTAATCTCGAGATCATGAACCACGGGACCTCCTTTGTACGTGGAATCCGAACCACAAGACATGGCATTTCACTTCGAAAACCTCACATGCATTGACCGGGAATCGAACCCGGACCGCCTTGGTGAGAGGCATTCAGCTAGACCGCTGAGCCACCACGCCCCAGGCACTACTGGAAGTTAATCTATGTGACTTTCAAAAACCGGTTAACTACAGAACGAATATGGCGGCCAAGCAAAGTTGAAAGTTTTAAATAGACTTTCCTCGCGATTTAATGATTCAAACTCAATGAAACTTCGTACATCAAATATTTATAAACATTTTAATGCACTGGTATCTAATTTAGTTCAATTGTTTACGTAACCTCATGATAGCAGCTGTGCGAATTTCGAAAATTAAGTTTTTATTTCTTGTGTTCTAATCCTGCGATCAAAATCAACATTTTCATAATGAACGTACACATTAATCATCATATAATAGTACATAACTCTGTGGCCTACATATATTAAAATCCATCATGGCGACCATCCGAAATATTTAGACGGTTCTCAATATCTAAGAATCTATTACAGCAATCAAACTGATTTTTTTATGTTCTTAGGGGCTATGAACATAAGTTCCCCTATAGGACTTTCAATAACCTGGTGACCACAAATCCAACATGGTGGCGACGTGAAATATAAATTTTCACATGGTCGTTTCTCGCATTTTAACCATCGGAGTGCAGTGAAACTTGGCACAGTAAATCCTTATACAAATGTTAATTCATTAGCATCTAATTTATTTCAATTGTTTCCATATCCACAAGATGGCAGCTGTGCGAAATATTACAATCTCGTTTTTACTTCTTGTGCCCTAATCATGCGATTGAAGTTTGAACACCACACGTACACAATAATCTTCATGTATCAGTACATAACATTAAGACTTACACATATAAAAATCCAACATGGCGACCATCCGCAATATTTAGACAGTTGTCAATATCTACGAATCTTTTACGGCAATCAAACTGAAATTTTGTATGTTGATAGTGGCAATTAACATAATTATATAGGATATATGAAAATAGGCTTTAGTTCTTCACGGAACTACTTGCCTTTTAATTGAGCAGTGGTTGTTTGAAAATTCATCATTCATTAAATCATAATTATAAATAATTACATATTAATGTGTTTCTTGTCCTCGTACTGCAGCTCATTCACCAAGATGTTATTCGTATAAATAACTTTCTTGTCATGTGAGTGACACATGGTTAACCCCATAGACGTTCACTTTATCTTTCCGTTTCTTTTATATAGGCCTACCGGTATTGCCACTACAGAATGTAAACTACCGTAATATAGTTAAGTGGACAAGGAACTTCTTTCAGCCATTCTACTGAACTAAGATAAAATAATTTATGTTGTTTTTGCTTTGTATAACTTTTATAAAAGTTCAGTATTATAAAATATTCCTCAAATTTCTTTGACACTTTTTTTTGTGTGTGTGTGTGTGTGTAATACCGGCCTAAAACACGAGCTTTGTCCTCCAGTGGGTTGTTCCTCGAATACTACACTCGCTTCAAAACACGAACTCTCAAGAACACCGGTAGAAATTGATGGTATACTGTAGCGGCCCTTAACCTGGATGTGTACTGTTTGGTCACCCAGTGTAAGAGCTCCTCCTCATCCTATAATAATAATAATAAGCTTAGACTTTTGTACTGTACACTGTGGTAATTAGAAATCTCTCTTCATGTCTTTCATGTTAGACTTATTGCGCTCCAACTCAACGGTGAAAGATATTAATAACAGTCCGAGGTTTGGAACGAATCTACTTTGAATGTAATTGCATCTCAACGTCATGATGTTCAAAACGGGGGGCGTGGTGGCTCAGCGGTCTAGCTATATGCCTCTCACCAAGGCGGTCCGGGTTCGATTCCCGGTCAATGCATGTGAGATTTTCGGAGTGAAATGCCATGTCCTGTGGTTCGGATTCCACGTAAAAAGGAGGTCCCGTGGCTCATGATCTCAAGATTAACGGTCACGTTAAACTACAAGCTTCCTTCCTTTCCTTGTTCAAAACGAGTTCAAATATTGAATTTCAGATATATAATGTTCCTCAAAGACTTACTTCATGCTAATAACATGGTCACATCCTATTTTTTACTTTCATTTTTTAGCCTATTTTCAATTTTGAAAAAAATAGGCTTATGAGATCACCTTTTGTCCGTGTGTGTGTGTGTGCGTGTGTGTGTGTGTGTGTGATTCGTGTGTGTGTCACCCCCTAATAAAATCTAAACGGCAGGAGCGATTTCAATGAAACTCGGAAAGTTCATAGCACTATTCCCGGCGACCTCGACCGTGCCCTTCAAATTTTGTTACGACTCACCAATCCAACATGGCGGCTGTGCGAATTATTTCACCAGCATTCAATATCTCCGAAACTATTACCGATATTACCCTGACATTTTCTATGGTGATAGAGGGAACTGATATAAGTTCACTTATGTGACTTTTGAAAACCTGGTAACTACAAAACCAACATGGAGGCCAAGCGAATTTGCGACTTTTAAATAGACGTTTCTCGTGATTTGACCAACCAAACGCAATGAAACTTGGTACAGTATATGTTTATATACATTGTAATGCACCGACTTCTAACTTCGTTCAATTGTTTACATAATCACAAGATGGCGGATGTGCGAAATATTTCACCGGCATTCTATATCTCTGAAACTATTAGCGGTATCTCCCTAAATTATTGTACGGAGATAAAGGGTACTACTGGAAGTCCATCTATAAGACTTTCAAAAACCGGTTAACTACAAAACGAACATGGCGGCCAAGCGAATTTGAAAATTTTAAATAGACCTTTCTCGCGATTTAATGTTCCAAGCGCACTGAAACCTGGTACAGGAAATATTTATACACATTGTAATCCACTGGTATCTATTTAGTTCAATTGTTTACATTACCTCAAGATGGCGGCAGTGCGAATTTTAAAATTAAGTTTTTATTTCTTGTGATGTAGTCATGCGATCGAAATGAATGTTTGAATAATGAACCTACGCAATAATTTTCCTTTAATGGTACATGACTCTATGGCCTATACATTTAACAATCCAACATGGCGACCATCCGAAATATTTAGACGATACTGAATATCTACGGATCTATTTTAGCAATCAAACTGCATTTTTTAATGTTCATAGGGGCTATGAACTTAAGTTCACCTATAGGACTTTAAATAACCTGGTGATCACAAATCCAACATGGCGGTGATGCGCATTATAAATATTCACATGGACGTTTCTCGCAATTTAACCATCCGAGTGCAGTGAAACTTGGTACAGTAAATCCTTATACGAATGTTAATCCACTGGCATCTAATTTGTTTCAATTGTTTCCATAACCTCAAGATGGCAGCTGTGAAAAGTTTTAAAATCTCCTTGTTTTTTCTTGTGTCCTAATTTTGCGATTGAAGTTTGAATACTACACGTTCACAATAATCTGCATGTAACAGTACATAACTCTAGGACCTACATATATAAAATCCAACATGGCGACCATTCGAAATATTTAGTCGGTTCTTAATATCTACGAATCTATTACAGCAATCAAACAGAAATTGTGTATGTTGATAGTGGCAATTAACATAAGTAGGATATATGAAAATAGGCTGTATAGTTATTCACGGAACTACTTGTTGTCTCGTGAAATACCCCTTATGCCAAATGATTGATCCTTGCATGGAAACTGAAGCTCAAATAAAAATTTGATGGTACACGAATTGAAGAGAATATTAGAATCAACATTGCTACGTAAGTCGTCGTCGTCGGCTTTAACTCGTTTCCGAGTATAAATCTCATTTCTAATCACTCCTTACTCAATCCTGAGAATATTCTTGTGGTGACTAAACAGTCCAATCCTAGATTGGAACGAGCGTCCACACAGATCACATAGAATTATTGGAGGAGGACGTGGTTGTGCTGCGTGGAGTTTTGCGCTTTTTGCTAGGTCTCTTCATGTCTACGACGCTAAGTTGAATGGTCTTCGGCCAGAGTGTCCCAGGGTTTTGTATCTAGACCTGCCAACTTCATATTCTGCTTAAATTGGTCCCTGCAACCCCTCTTAGGACCTCCATGAGGTCTGGTGCCGGTACAACGTTTACCAAACAGAATCTGGCGTGGAAGTCTCGTATCACCCATCCGGTGGACATGTCCAAACGATCTAATCTGTTGACGAATGATGGATGATTCTATACTATTGGCATGCGCTTTCTCAAGAACAGCAAGTTTGGTGATGTGGTATTCCCTCTTGATCTTCCTAACAATGGATCGAAATTTTTCTTGTTGGAAACACTCATAAGTAAGAAAGAGTTGAACTGTGCAGTTCTCAAACCCAATGTTGGTAAGTGTAGACATTTATCCCTTGGTGTAGAGATATTTCATGAAGAAAATAATATAGTGATAATCTCTTATATAAAAACAAGTGTCCTGACTGACTGACTGACTGACTGACTGACTGACTGACTCATCATCGCCCAGCCAAAACTATTCAAGTTAGAAACATGACATTTTGGGGATACGTTCGTTGTAAGTCCAAAACGCCCACTAAGGAAGTATTTTTCGATATTCAGGTTCTAAAGGCGTGTTAAGGGGGTACACCTGCATTTCATTGAATAACAATATCTCTGGATTGGTTTCTTTGAGGGATGTGATACTCAGCTTGTGAAATCATCATTAAAAATAAGAAGACACATGTCTGAGGGTTTTTCAATGTGGTGTATATTATCAGGTGAAAGGGGTGAAAAGTGGGGGGTGAAGGATTCCTAACGGAGCGTATATCTCTTAAACGACATAGGCGAGGTGCTTGAAACTCCTCAGAAAAAAATCAGCGTAAAAATAAGTAAATAGGTGTTTGACAATTTTTTCATAAATCCAATTTGAGGGGCCCATGAGGTGGGGTGAAATTCTGGGGGAAAAAACAGGAAAGGATGTGTCCTAACTGATTGATTGACAGACTCACTCATCAAGCTCAGAGGGAAAAAACTGCTAAAAATAAGTAAATAGGTTGTTGTTGTTTGAGTCTTCAGTCTTTTGACTGGTTTGATGCAGCTCTCCATGCCTCCCTGTCCTGAGCTAATCGTTTCATCTCTACATAGCTCCGACACCCTACATCGGAGGCAATCTGTTTAACATATTCTAACCTTGGTCTACCCCTACAGTTTTTGTCCTCGACCCTTCCTTCCATAACTAAGCTTGCTATTCCTGGGTGTCTTAGTATGTGTCCTACCAACCTATCTCTTCTCTTCATTAGCAGTCGCCAGAAACATCTCTCCTCTCCCACTCGTCTTAATACCTCTTTGTTTGTAACCCTATCTACCCATCTGATCTTCATCATTCTCCTGTAACACCACATTTCAAATGCTTCAATTCTCCTCTTTTCTGCTGCACCAATAGTCCAAGTTTCACTTCCATAGAGCGCCACGCTCCAGACAAAGGCTTTCAAAAATGACTTCCTAATACCTAAATCTATATTCGATGTCAGCAGATTCCTTTTTTGTAGAAATGCTTTCTTTGCCTGAGCCAACCTACTTTTAATATCCACTTTGCTTCGTCCATCACTGGTTATTCTGCTTCCTAAGTAACAGAAGTCTCCTACTTCCTTCAGCTTTTCACCTGCCAATTTGATCTCCATAGAGGTTTCTGATATATTTCGGCTGCATTCCAGTATTTTTGTTTTACATTTATTTATTTTCATCATGAATTCTTTCCGTAAGACGGAGTCCATACCATTCAAAAACTCATTCAAATCCTCAGGCTTGTCGGCCAAGATGACGATGTCATCAGCAAATCTCAGAGTTGAAATTATTTCTCCTTGAATCTTCACTCCCACTTTAAATTTTTCTCTAATTTCCTTCATTGCTTGTTCAATGTAAAGATTGAAAAGTATGGGTGATAAGTTGCAGCCTTGCCTTACACCTTTCTGAATACCAGCTTCTCTCTCATGTCCTTCAACTCGAATGACTGCTGTCTGGTTTCTGTACAGATTGTATATCACCCTCCTATCCCTGTACTTTATTCCAATTGATTTCAAAATGTCAAACAATTTAGTCCAATCAACGTTATCAAAAGCCTTTTCTAAGTCTACAAAAGCCATGAACGTTCTCTTATCTTTCCTTATTCTACCTTCTAAAATCAGCCTAAGACTTAGTACAGCTTCCCTTGTTCCTACATTTCTCCTGAAACCAAACTGGTCTTCACCCAACTCCGTTTCTATCTGGCTTTCAATCCTCTTGTAAATTATTCTAGACAGGATCTTTGAAGCATGAGTAATCAAGCTGATTGTACGGTAATCTTCACATCTGTCAGCTCCCACTTTCTTTGGTATAGGGATGATTACATTCTTCTTGAAATCAGGTGTTCGACAGTTTTTTTCATAAACCCAATTTAAGGGGTTCATGGGGAGGGGTGAAATTCTGAAAAACGAAAATTGAAAGAAAATGTCCTGACTCACTCACAATCGCCCAGCCAAAATTATTGAAGTTAGAAACATGACATTTTGGGGATATGATCATTGTATGTCAAACCGTTCACTAAGGGAGGATTTTCGGATATTCAGGTTCTAAAGGGGTCTTAAGGGGGTTAAACCTGCATTTCATTGAATAACAATAACTCCCGATTGGTTTCATTGGGGGATGTGATACTCGGCATATAAACTCATCATTAAAAATAAGAAGACACGTGTCTGAGGGTTTTTCGATGTGGTGTATATTATTACGTGAAAGGGGTGAAACGTGGGGGTTGATGGATTCCTAACGGAGCGTGTATCTCTTAAACGACATAGGCAAGGAGTTTAAAATCAGCGGAACGAAATCAGCTTAAAAGATAAGTAAATAAGTGTTTGACATTTTTTCATAAATCCAATTTAAGGGGTTCATGGGGAGGGGTGAAATTCTGAAAAAAAAAATGAAAAAAATGTCCTGACTCACTCACTCACTCACTCATCATCGCCCAGCCAAAATTATTGAAGTTAGAAACATGACATTTTGAGGATATGTTCGTTGTATGGCAAAACCGTACTCCAAGGGAGGTTTTTCGGATATTCATGTTCTAAAGGGGCCTTCAGGGGGTTAAACCTGCATTTTATTTAATAACAATAACTCACGAGTGTTTTCATTATTTTGTGGATGTGATACTCGGCATGTAAACTAATCATTAAAAACAAGATGTTCAGTAAGGAACATATAGCCTACTTTCTCCTAAATGCATGGGTATTGTTATAACCCTTTGTCCTTTTCAAGGAGTATAATTGAATGTTGGTTGTAGTAGCTTGTTGAAATACAACTTGCTATAGGGATATTAAACATGAATATGAGGTGCCCTTTGCTAGTGCTACCTCTGTAAAAAAATTCATTCAATTCGGTTTCACCGTGTTTGAATTGATCTGGGGAATGGATTTGCACACATACATGGCCGCTATTTGCAAACTACTGGGCTGATGACCTTGTAGTCAGTCATAAGATGCTTTCCACAAAAAGGCATGTTGTTGCAAAATCCGGTAGAGATCAAATTATTAGGATGGTCGAAATTTCATTTAAGCTTTTAAAATTTGGGTGGCCGTCATTCCGTTTCCGTCAAGATGGCGGCGATATAAAACATGACACTGAGGTGCCTTTTGCTAGTGCTACCTCTGTAACAAATTTCGTTCAATTCGGTTTCATCGTGTTTGAATTGATAGGGGGAATCGATTTGCACACATACTTGGCCACCATCTGCAAACTATTGGGCTGATGATCTAGCAGTTTGGTCAGAATATGCTTCCCACATAAGGATTTGTTGTTGCAAAATTTGGTAGAGACTAGATTATTAGGTTGGTCGTAATTACATTTTAGCCTTTAACATTTGGGTGGCCGCGATTACGTTTCCGTCAAGATGGCGGTGATATAAAACATGACAATGAGGTGCCCTTTGCTAGTGCTACCTCTGTACCAAATTTCATTCCATTCGGTTTCACCGTGTTCGAATTAATAGGGGTAATCGATTTTGACACAAAGATGGCCGCCATCCGCAAACTATTAGGCTAATGACCTATTAGATTTGTCAAAGGATGCTCCCTTCATAAAGGTATGTTGTTGCAAAATTTGGTAGAGATCGGATGATTAGGTTAGTCGTAATTTGATTTAAGCTTTGAACATTTGTGTGGCCGCCATTACGTTTCCGTCAAGATGGCGGCGATATAAAACATGACACTGAGGTGTCCTTTGCTAGTGCTACCTTTGTACCAAATTTCGTTAAATTTGCGCTCACCGTGTTCGAATTGATAGGGGGGGGGGCAGACATTCAGAGTACACACACTCACACACACACACACACACACACACACAGAGACTCACACACACACATACACACACACTGACAGACACACTTTTTTTCGCCCTGTAGTGATCTCATAAGTCTACTTTCATTTTTTGCAAAAATCGAAAGTAGGCTAATAAGCAGACGTGTGTCTAAGTGTTTTTCGATGTGATGTGTATTATAAGGTGAAAGGGGTGAAAAGTGGGGGTTTAAGGATTCCTAACGGAGCGTGTATCTCTTAAACGACATAGGCGAGAAGTTTGAAATTCAGCTAATAGAAATAGCTAAAAATATAAGTAAATATGTTTTCGACCGTATTTTCACAAATCGAATTGAAGGAGCCCTTGGAGAGGTGTGAATTTCCGGGGGAAAAAAACAGGAAAAAAATTGTTCTAACTGATTAACTTACTCACTCATCAAACTCAGGGAGGAAGAACAGCTTTAATCCAATTTAAGGGGTTCATGAGAGGGGTGAATTTCTGAAAAATAAATGAAAGAAAATGTTCTGACTCACCCACTCATCATCGCCCAGCCAAAATTATTGAAGTTTTTTTGGGGTTATGTTCGTTGTATGTTGAAAACGTCCACTAAGGATGAATTTTTGGATATTCATGTTCTGAAAGGGTGTTAAGGGGGTTAAACTTGCATTTCATTGATGAACAATATCTCACGAGTTGTTTCATTTGAGGATGTGATATTCAGCATATAAATTAATCAATAAAAACAAGATGTTCAGTAAAGAACATATAGCCTACTTTCTCCTAAATGTATGAGTATAGTTATAACTCGTTGTTATTATCAAAGAGTATAATAGAACTATTCTTTGTTGAAGACCTTAGAAACGATTTACCTCTACCAAACGCCACAACCTAGATAAAAACTGCTACCATCATTGAAGAAAGAAAGATAAGAAGTATATCAAGAATGTTATGGATCTGGAGACATAATCGACCGGACTGGCTGCGTGGCTCAGCGGTAACGTTCTCGCTTGCTGGGCCCTAGGTTGCAGGTTCGTATCCTGGCGCAGTCAGCTGGCATTTGAGGGTGCACAAATGTGAGGGAGCCGTGTCAGTACATTTACTGGCACGTTAAAGATCCACTTCGGGCCAAAATTCCGGCACCCCGGTGTCTCTAAAAGCAGCAGTAGTTAAAAGGGATGTAAAACCAATAACATTATTATTATTATTATTATTATTATTATTATTATTATTATTATTATTAAGATTATTATTATTACATATACGACCTGCCGTGGGCAACATCCAACTTTGAGTTGAGGCATGTCTTTACACGTCTGGTTGTGCATGGCTTTCACAACCCTAATTGAATTAACAAATCTTTCCATGACCCTACAGAGACGTGTGTATACAAACTATGTGGATATTTTCGATTGCTATTTGCCTGAAATGAAAATGAAAATCCACAGCCTGCTTCCAGTCTCCGACCGGGTCAGGAATGGAATGAATGAAGCCCCCATCTAGCGGCGAGGATATGAACTGTGCCGGCTGCCGAGGCCTGACGCACTCCTCTGGATTTGCCTGAAATAAATGTAGTAATTAATAACCTGAACTAACACCAACGACTTGAATTCAGTTACTATGTGAAATCGTTTTGTCCTTTACTTCAAATAACATTTTCAAGTAACGCAAAATAGGCTGTTACAAACCCTTTAAAATAAAAAGTAAAAATGTATCTTAGTATCATCTTGTCATTCTTCAAATTCGATGCGCATAGAATGCCAATGGTATAGTAATCAATGGAGCCCCACGTAGACTAGTCGAGACATCTAGTGGTGAAATATCGAACAATATAATCCTAACAGAGCGAGTGCATTCTAGCGGCCAGAAGAAGAAACTTTTCAATAAAATCTGGAAGTTAATAAGTAGGTCAGCGTGCAGTTACCTTTTTGGCAGCTAGATGTCTCGAGTAAATCTGCTGGCGAATTATGTTTTAATTAAATATATATTTTACACCATAATATGCACAATATAACGCTTAATTTTAAAACATCTGAGTCATTACAAAACAATAAACATATAACATTTCATGCAAAAAACCTAACTCTGATCGGGTTTGAACCATAGGCATTTGAGCGATAGGCTAACGCTGTACCACTGAGCTAATTGTGTCAACGAATATCGTTCTATATAAAATGACTTACATAGAACTTGTTAGCAAATAATGATTTATACTAAACGATTTCATCACTGGAGTAGCCTATATTATTTATATATAAAGCATTTCATACAAAGTTTATTTATTTTGTATCAGTACGCTATATTGCATGCAATACTCAAATTGGTGAAATATAAGTCAGGCACAAGATATCCGCTGCCATCTTGTCTTATTAATGAATCAGCTCAGCTTTTTAAAATCACGTCTGCACTATAGTATTACAAAATAAACTTTTAATTTCGATCGTGCCTCTTCTTTTAGAACAGTTAAAACGATTCTCGGCTCGATAATCGGAACTGGTGGGTCCCATGATATGGATTATAAAGTTTGCATAATTCGCACGGCCGCCATCCTGAAATGGTATGGCGGACGACCTTGTAGTTTGGTCAAAAGACGCATCCTATACGAAGGTATGTTGTTACCAAATTTGGTAGAGATCGGATGATTTGGTTAGTCGTTATTTGATTTTACGTTTTGAACGTTTGAGTGGCCGCCATTCAGTTTTAGTAAAGATGGCGGCGATATGAAACATGACACTGAGGTGTCCTTTGCTAATGCTACCTTTGTACCAAATTTCGTTCAATTCGAATTCACCGTGTTCGAATTGATAGGGGGGGACAGACATTCAGAGTACACACACTCACACACACACAGACACACACACCCAAACACACACACAGACTCACACACACACATACACACACACACACACACAGACTCACACACACACATACACACACACAGACAGACACACTTTTTTCACCCTGTGTTGATCTCATAAGTCTACTTTCATTTTTTGCAAAAATCGAAAGTAGGCTAATAAGCAGACTTATGTCTAAGGGTTTATCGATAAGGTGTATATTATGAGGTCAAAGGGGTGAAAATTGTGGGTTGAAGGATTCTTAACGGAGCGTGTATCTCTTAAAAAACATTAGCGAGAAGTTTGAAATTCAGCGGGAAAAAATCAGCTTTAAAATAAGTAAATACGTGTTCGACCGTTTTTAGCCTACTTTCGATTTTTGCAAAAAATGAAAGTAGACTTATGAGATCAACACAGGGCGAAAAAAGTGTGTCTGTCTGTGTGTGTGTGTATGTGTGTGTGTGAGTCTGTGTGTGTGTGTGTGTATGTGTGTGAGTGAGTCTGTGAGTGTGTGTGTGTGTCTGTGTGTGTGTGAGTGTGTGTACTCTGAATGTCTGTCCCCCCCTATCAATTCGAACGCGGTGAATGCGAATTGAACGAAATTTGGTACAAAGGTAGCACTAGCAAAGGACACCTCAGTGTCATGTTTTATATCGCCGCCATCTTTACTAAAACTGAATGGCGGCCACTCAAACGTTCAAAACGTAAAATCAAATAACGACTAACCAAATCATCCGATCTCTACCAAATTTGGTAACAACATACCTTCGTATAGGATGCGTCTTGTGACCAAACTACAAGGTCGTCCGCCATACCATTTCAGGATGGCGGCCGTGCGAATTATGCAAACTTTATAATCCATATCATGGGACCCACCAGTTCCGATTATCGAGCCGAGAATCGTTTTAACTGTTCTAAAGGAAGAGGCACATTCAAAATTAAAAGTTTATTTTGTAATACTATAGTGCAGACGTGATTTTAAAAAGCTGAGCCGATTCAGTAATAAGACAAGATGGCAGCGGATATCTTGTGCCTGATTTATATTTCACTAATTTGAGTATTGCATGCAATATAGCGTACTGATGCAAAATAAATAAACGTTGTATGAAATGCTTTATATATAAATAATATACTCCAGTGATGAAATCGTTTAGTATAAATCATTATTTGCTAACAAGTTCTATGTAAGTCATTTTATATAGAACGATATTCGTTGACACAATTAGCTCAGTGGTACAGCGTTAGCCTATCGCTCAAATGCCTATGGTTCAAACCCGATCAGAGCTAGGTTTTTTGCTTGAAATGTTATATGTTTATTGTTTTGTAATGACTCAGATGTTTTAAAATTAAGCGTTATATTGTGCATATTATGGTGTAAAATATATATTTAATTAAAACATAATTCGCCAGCAGATTTACTCGAGACATCTAGCTGCCAAAAAGGTAACTGCACGCTGACCTACTTATTAACTTCCAGATTTTATTGAAAAGTTTCTTCTTCTGGCCGCTAGAATGCACTCGCTCTGTTAGGATTATATTGTTCGATATTTCACCACTAGATGTCACGACTAGTCTACGTGGGGCTCCATTGATTACTATACCATTGGCATTCTATGCGCATCGAATTTGAAGAATGACAAGATGATACTAAGATACATTTTTACTTTTTATTTTAAAGGGTTTGTAACAGCCTATTGTGCGTTATTTGAAAATGTTAATTGAAGTAAAGAACAAAACGATTTCACATAGTATCTGAACTCTACCGTTGGTGCTAGTTCAGGATATTAATTAATACTTTTATTTCATCCAAATAGCAATCGAAAATATCCACATAGTTGGTATACACACGTCTCTGTAGGGTCATGGAAAGATTTGTTAATTCAATTAGGGTTGTGAAAGTCATACGCAGCCAGACGTGTAAAGACATGCCTCAACTCAAAGTTGGATGTTGCCCGCGTCAGGCCGATTATGTAATAAAAATAATAATAATAATGTTATTGTTTTTACGTCCCTTTTAACTACTGTTGCTTTTAGAGACGCCGGGGTGCCAGAATTTTGTCCCGAAGGGGATCTTTAACGTGCCAGTAAATCTACTAACACGGCTCCCTCGCATTTGTGCACCCTCAAATGTCAGCTGACTGCGCCAGGATACGAACCTGAAACATACGGTCCAGCAAGCGTGAACGTTACCGCTGAGCCACGCCTCCAGTCCAGTCGATTATGTCTCCAGATCCATAACATTCTTTAGATACTTCTTATCTTTCTTTCTTCAATGATGGTAGCAGTTTTTATCTAGGTTGTGGCGTTTGGTAGAGGTAAATCGTTTCTAAGGTCTTCAACAAAGAATAGTTCTATTATACTCTTTGATAATAACAATGTGTTATAACTATACTCATACATTTAGGAGAAAGTAGGCTATATGTTATTTACTGAACATCTTGTTTTTTCATAAATCCCATTTAAGTGGTTTATGGGGAGGGGTGAAATTCTCAAAAATAAATGAAAGAAAATGTCCTGACTGACTCAGTCATCATCGCCCAGTCAAAATTATTGAATTTAGAAACATGAAATTTTTGGAATATGTTCGTTGTATGTCGAAAACATCCACTAAGGAAAGATTTTTGGATATTCAGGTTGTAAAGGGGTGTTAAGGGGGTTATCGTGCATTTCATTGAATAATAATATCTCACGAGTGGTTTCATTTGGGGATGTGATACTTGGCATATATACTGACCATTAAAAATAAGCTGACATATGTCTAATGGTTTTTCGATGTGGTGTATACTATGAGTGAACGGGGTGAAAAGTGGGGGTTGAAGGATTCATAACAGAGCGTGTATCTCTTAAACATTATAGGCGAGCAGTTTGAAACTCAGAGGAAAACAATCAGCTTAATAATAAATAAATAAATAATTAAATAAATAGTTATTCGACGTTTTTTCATCAATCCAATTTAAGGGGCCCATGGGGAGGGGTGAAATACTGGAAGAAAAACGTCCACTAAGGAAGGATTTTTGGATATTCACTCTCGTCGATCAACCAAAACTATTAAAGTTAGAAGAATGATATTTTGGGGGTATGTTTGTTGTGTGTCGAAAACGTCTACTAAGGATGGATTTTTGGATATTCAGGTTCTAAAGGGGTGTTAACGGGGTTAAACCTGCATTTCATTGAATAACAATATGGCATGACTATGACGCGAGCGAAGCCGCGGGTACCTGCTAGTCTATTATATAAAACAAAGTGTCCTGACTGACTGACTGATTCATCATCGCCCAGCCAAAACTATTAAAGTTAGAAACATGAAATTTTGGGGATATGTTCGTTGTAAGTCGAAAACGCCCACTAAGGAAGGATTTTTGGATATTCAGGTTCTAAAGGGGTGTTAAGGGGGTACATCTGCATTTCATTGAATAACAATATCTCCGGATTGGTTTAAATGAGGGATATGATACTCGGCATATTAACTCATCATTAAAAACAAGAAGTTCCGTGACGAACTAAAGAGCCTACTTTTCTTAAAATTTAAGATTCATGCCAATGATTAATGTATATGGATCTATCTAGAATAATGACGAAATTAAGTTGGTAATATCGAAATTTCTAATTAGTTCGTAATACTGTATACCTGGCATAATGTAGCCTAATAGAGAACTACAGTTGGCAGCCCTGGTGATTGAATATATTCTTAGTTCCGTCTCTTAAGGTTCAGAATACAAAATGTTTTTGAAGTCCAATGGATAGCATGGACGTTACAAGCAGTTAAACATTGGATCTAACAGCGCACGTAAAATCATGTTGGCAACAATGACATACATGTATTGGTCAGAAATAATCTGAAATAATATGGTCTATTCTTGTGTCAATTTCGAATGAAATCCATTAGTTAGTATAGAAGTTACATGCATTCCAAAATTGGACCTATCAGCAGGCTTAGAATCATGTTGGCAGC
Organism: Meconema thalassinum; assembly: GCA_946902985.2. Lineage (NCBI taxonomy): Eukaryota > Metazoa > Arthropoda > Insecta > Orthoptera > Tettigoniidae > Meconema > Meconema thalassinum. The sequence continues at coordinate 153,533,226 of OX336390.1, read as the reverse complement.
ACTGACGTGTATTAGTTACTCCAAATTAATCTAGAATGCCAGGTACTATACGTGTGCAAAGTTTAGAGCTATTAGAGCTTGCAGACTTTCTGATATATTAATATTAGGGTAACAAAAATAGACACAGTATTTCTTAACAGTTGGCAGCCCTGGTTACTCTTAAGAATCGGCATAGACATATCTGTTATGGTATACATAGCACACACGAAATTTGGTTGAAATCCAACTGATAGTATAGAAGTTATATGCATTTAAATTTGGACCTCTCAGCAGGCTTAGAATCATGTTGGTAGCACTGACGTATATAAGTTACTCCCAATTAATATAGAATGGCAGGTACTATACGTGTGCATAGTTTAAAATTGTCGGCTTGCATACTTTCTGATATATTGGTGAAAAATCCACAGCCTGCTTCCAGTCTCCGACCGGGTCAGGAATGGAATGAATGAAGCCCCCATCTAGCGGCGAGGATATGAACTGTGCCGGCTGCCGAGGCCTGACGCACTCCTCTGGGGCAATGATTAAATGAATGACAGATGAAATGAAATGATAGTGGAGAGTGTTGCTGGAATGAAATTTTGACAGGGAAAACCGGAGTACCCGGAGAAAAACCTGTCTGCCTCCGTTTTGTCCAGCACAGATCTCACATGGAGTGACCGGGATTTGAACCACGGACTCAGCGGTGAGAGGCCGACGTGCTGCCGCCTAAGCCACGGAGGCTCTCTGATATATTGGTATTTGGATAAATTAAATTGAGAGCATTTATTAACAGTTGGCAGCCCTGGTGGATCATAAGAATGCGTTGAGTCATATCTGTTTATGTACACATAGCACATACGAAATTTGGTTGAAATCCAATTGATAGTGTAGAAGTTATATGCATTTAAAATTTTGAATTATCAGCAGGTTTATAATCATTTTGGCAACACTGCGATGTATGGCCTCCTGGAAATTAAGCTGCAATATTATTATCTATACGTGTGTCAAGTTTGAAATAGCTCCCGTTCATACCTTCCAAGATATCCAACATGGAGCTCAAATTTCAATTGCGATTTTTCAGCAGTTGGTAGCACTGACATCATTTTCAAATATGGCCGTGAGTCATTCAGGTATACATCTTCACTCCTACCAAATTTTGTTTCGATTGCTGCAGCCGTTTAGGAGTTGATAGGGGGTGACACACACACAGCCAACCTGACAGACAGAAGCACAGACAGACAGACAGACAGACAAACACACATTTTCCCGATCTCATAAGTCTACTTTTTCCTCATTTTTGCAAAATGTGAAAAGTAGACTAATAAGAAGATACGGGACTGAGGGTTTTTCGATGTGGTGTATATTAGGAGGTGAAAAGTGGGGGTTGAGGGATTCCTAACGGAGCGTGTATCTCTTAAACGACATAGGCGAGGAGTTTGAAACTCAGCGGAAAAAAATCAGCATAAAAAATAAATAGGTGTTGGAGCGTTTTTTCATAAATCCAATTTAAGGGGCCCATGGGGAGGGGTAAAATTCTGAAAAAAAAAAAAAAAAAACAGGAAAGAGAATGTACTAACTGGTTGACTGACTCACTCACTCATCAAACTCAGAGGGAAAAAACCGCTTAAAAATAAGTAAATTGGTGTTCATCAGTTTTTTTTCATAAATCCAATTTAAGGGGTTCATGGGGAGGGGTGAAATTCCGAAAAAAGAAAATTCAAAGAAAAAGTCCTGACTCACTCACCATCGCCCAGCCAAAATTATTGAAGTTAGAAACATGACATTTTGGGGATATGATCATTGTATGTCAAAACCGTTCACTAAGGGAGGATTTTCGGATATTCAGGTTCTAAAGGGGTCTTAAGGGGGTTAAACCTGCATTTCATTGAATATCAATAACTCCCGATTGGTTTCATTGTGGGATGTGATACTCGGCATATAAACTCATCATTAAAAACAAGATGTTCAGTAAAGAACATATAGCCTACTTTCTCCTAAATGCATGGGTATTGTTATAACTCTTTGTCCTTTTCAAGGAGTATAATTGAATGTTGGTTGTAGTAGTTTGTTGAAATACAACTTGCTATAGGGATATTAAACATGAATATGAGGTGCCCTTTGCTAGTGCTACCTCTGTAAAAAAATTCATTCAATTCGGTTTCACCGTGTTTGAATTGATCTGGGGAATGGATTTGCACACATACATGGCCGCTATTTGCAAACTATTGGGCTGATGACCTTGTAGTCAGTCATAAGATGCTTTCCACAAAAAGGCATGTTGTTGCAAAATCCGGTAGAGATCAAATTATTAGGATGGTCGAAATTTGATTTAAGCTTTTAATATTTGGGTGGACGTCATTCCGTTTCTGTCAAGATGGCGGCGATATAAAACATGACACTGAGGTGCCTTTTGCTAGTGCTACCTCTGTACCAAATATCGTTCAATTCGGTTTCACCGTGTTTGAATTGATAGGGGGAATCGATTTGCACACATACTTGGCCACCATCTGCAAACTGTTGGGCTGATGATCTAGCAGTTTGGTCAGAATATGCTTCCCACATAAAGATTTGTTGTTGCAAAATTTGGTAGAGATTAGATTATTAGGTTGGTCGTAATTACATTTTAGCCTTTAACATTTGGGTGGCCACGATTACGTTTCCGTCAAGATGGCGGTGATATAAAACATGACACTGAGGTGGCCTTTTCTAGTGCTACCTCTGTACCAAATTTCATTCCATTCGGTTTCACCGTGTTCGAATTAATAGGGGGAATCGATTTTCACACAAAGATGGCCGCCATCCGCAAAATATTAGGCTAATGACCTATTAATTTGGTCAAAGGATGCTCCCTCCATAATGGTATGTTGATGCAAAATTTGGTAGAGATCGGATGATTAGGTTAGTCGTAATTTGATTTAAGCTTTGAACATTTATGTAGCCGCCATTACGTTTCCGTCAAGAGGGCGGTGATATAAAACATGACACTGAGGTGCCCTTTGCTAGTGCTACCTCTGTACCAAACTTCATTCCATTCGGTTTCACCGTGTTCGAATTAATAGGGGTAATCGATTTTGACACAAAGATGGCCGCCATCCGCAAACTATTAGGCTAATGACCTATTAGATTTGTCAAAGGATGCCCCCTTCATATAGGTATGTTGTTTCAAAATTTGGTAGAGATCGGATGATTAGGTTAGTCGTAATTTGATTTAAGCTTTGAACATATGGGTGGCCGCCATTACGTTTCCGTCTAGATGGCGGCAATATAAAACATGACACTGGGGTGCCCTTTGCTAGTGCTACCTCTGCACCAAATTTCATTCCATTCGGTTTCACCGTGTTTGAATTAATAGGGGTAATCGATTTTGACACAAAGATGGCCGCCATCCGCAAACTATTAGGCTAATGACCTATTAGATTTGTCAAAGGATGCTCCCTCCATAAAGGTATGTTGTTGCAAAATTTGGTAGAGATCGGATGATTAGGTTAGTCGTAATTTGATTTAAGCTTTGAACATTTGTGTGGCCGCCATTACGTTTCCGTCAAGATAGCGGCGATATAAAACATGACACTGGGGTGTTCTTTGCTAGTACTACCTCTGTACCAAATTTCGTTCCATTCGGTTTAACCGTGTTCGAATTAATAGGGGCAATCGATTTTCACACAATGATGGCCGCCATCCGCAAACTATTAGGCTGATGACCTATTGGTTTGGTCAAAGGATGCTTCCCCCATAAAGGTATGTTGTTGCAAAATTTGGTAGAGATCGGATGATTAGGTTAGTCGTAATTTGATTTAAGCTTTGAACATTTGTGTGGCCGCCATTACGGTTCCGTCAAGATGGCGGCGATATAAAACAGGACACTGAGGTGTCCTTTGCTAGTGCTACCTTTGTACCAAATTTCGTTCAATTTGCGCTCACCGTGTTCGAATTGATAGGGGGGGTCAGATATTCAGAGTCCACACACTCACACACACACACACACAGACTCACACACATACACACACACAGACAGACACACTTTTTTTCGCCCTGTAGTGATCTCATAAGTCTACTTTCATTTTTTGCAAAAATCGAAAGTAGGCTAATTAGAAGACACGTGTCTGAGGGTTTTTCGATGTGGTGTATATTATAAGGTGAAAGGGGTGAAAAGTGGGGGTTGATGGATTCCTAACGGAGCGTGTATCTCTTAAACGACATAGGCGAGAAGTTTGAAACTCAGCGGGAAAAAAATCAGCTTTAAAAACAAGATGTTCAGCAAAGAACATATAGCCTACTTTCTCCTAAATGTATGGGTATATTTATAACTCTTTGTCCTCATCCCTAAAACCACCTCTACCACCATGTATTGTTTGTTTTCTTTTATATTGAAAATTAGCCAGTAAGTGTCAAAATCAATATTATATACCTTATGATGATTGAATAACAAAACTACTAACTTATTGTAATGCATTCACGTCCGTTAATCTCTATATTAAGCCAGCCTGCAAAGTTAAGAATCTCTCGTTTTGGGTACCTTCCCCTTTAAAAATCCGCGCCGATCACAGTAGGTTGGTGTTGAGACCTAGCAGTGAATTAATATGTATCTTGTACGCCTCTGGATGTTCAACGAGCAGGCAGTTTAAAGTAGCCAGGAGGGAGGCGATCCAGCTGGCAGTGTTTAAAGTTAATCGGAGCGCGATCGTGGCTAATAGTTGAACTATCAGTATTACAAAATTGCCATACTTCAGGAGGCCAGGTATTTACACAGCGGTAAGTTTGGAACAATATTACCCACATAACCCACAAGAGGACAGCACCGTACAGAGACATTAAGAAGGCTGTGGTTGATAACAACGTGTTTCTAGTTCTTCTATTCTCCTTTTCCTAATGTCTTCTGTTTATGTGCAATGCTGGGACTGTGATTTTATTAATAAACGAGTGTATACATTGGCCTCCCCTTTGAGCTAAATGACATTTTATTCAGTATCTGTGGAAAGAGCTTGTGCACATCATTTGTAAAAGAATTCAAGAAAAAAAAGTTAACTGTAGCAGTATTCGATCCACAGTCAACTGCGTGACAGACTAACACGCTAGCCCAGAGCTAACCATATCCTTAGCAACTTGGCGATTTTAACTGATATATTAGATACAACTTGTTGGCAAATAATGACTTGAAATAAACGATTTCTTCACTGCAGTACATCTTCATTATAGATCATTTCATACAAAGTTTATATACAAAGTAGGGTATATCTCATACAACATACTAATACTACCGAAATATAAGACAGGCTCATGAGGACAGCTGCCATCTTGTCGTGTGGCAGATACGGCTCAGCTCTTTTAAGCCATTCATACAGAATACTATTATAATATTAAATTATAATAAATAACGGATCACGACCTTCAGGATAGCTTAAACCACCCTAGGCTTGATAATCTGAATTGGTGGGTCTTAAGCTATTGATTATAATGGTGGCATAATTCACACGGCCGCCATCCTGAAATGGCAAGGTCGATGACCTTGAAGTTTGAGTGAAAGACGCGTCCTATACAAAGGTGTGTTGTCACCAAATTTGGTAGTGATCGGATGATTAGTTTAGCCGTAATTTGAGTTTACGTTTTGAACGTTTGAGTGGCCGCCATTCAGTTTTGGTAAAGATGGCGGCGATATAAAGTATGACACTGAGGTGCCCTATGCTAGAGCTACCTCTGTACCAAATTTCGTTCGATTCGGTTTCAGCGTGTTCGAATTGATAGGGGGGGTGGACAGACATTCAGAGTACACACACTCACACACACACACACACAGACTCACACACACACATACACACACACAGACAGACACACAATTTTTCGCCATGTGTTGATCTCATAAGTCTACTTTCATTTTTTTTGCAAAAATCGAAAGTAGGCTAATAAGTAAATCGGTGTTCGACAGTTTTTTTTTTTCATAAATTCAATTTAAAGGGCCAATGGGGTGGGGTGACATTCTGGAAAAGAAAAGGAGAGAAAGTGTCCTATTTGACTAACTAACTCACTCACTCATCAATCTCAGGGGAAAAAGGCAGCTTAAAAAAAGTTAATAGGTGTTCGAGCGTTTTTTCATCAATCCAATTTAAGGGGCCCATGGGAAGGGGTGAAATTCTGGTAAAAATAATTGGAAGAAAATGTCCTGACTGACTCACTCACTCATCACCGCCCAGCCAAAATTATTGAAGATAGAAAAATGAAATTTTGGGGTTATGTTCATTGTATGTCAAAAACGTCCAGTAAGGAAGGATTTTTGGATATTCAGGTTCTATAGAGGGGTTAAGGGGGTAGATCTGCATTTAATTGAATAACAATATCTCCCGATTGGTTTCCTCAAGAATAAGAAGACATATGTCTGAGGGTTTTTCGATGTGGTGTAGATTATGAGGTCTATGTGTGAAAAGTGGGGGTTGAATGATTCCAAACGGAGCAAGTACGGTATCTCTTAAAAGACAGAGGCAAAAAGTGTGAAACTCAGGGGGAAAATTCAGCTAGAAAAATAAGTAAATAGGTGTTCGACAGTTTTTTCATAAATCCAATTTAAGGGGCCCATGGGGAGGAGTGAAATTCCTGGGGAAAAATGTCCACTAAGGGAGGATCTTTGGATATTCACTCATCATCCCCCAGCCAAACATATTGCTGTGAAAAACTTGACATTTTTGGGGATATGTTCTTTTTATGTCGAAAACGTCCACTAAGGATGGATTTTTGGATATACATATTCTGAAGGGGTGTTAAGGGGGTTTAACTTGCATTTCATTGAATAACAATATCTCACGAGTTGTTTCATTTAGGGATATAATACACGGCACATAAACTAATCATTAAAAATTAGCAGACTTATGTCTAAGGGTTTATCGATATGGTGTATAGGCCTATTATTAGGTGAAAAGAGTGAAAATTGGGGGTTGAAGGATTCTTAATGGAGCGTGTATCTCTTAAACGACATAGGCGAGAAGTTTGAAATTCAGCGGAAAAAGTCAGTTTAAAAATAAGTAAATAGATGTTCGACCGTTTTTTCATATATCCAATTTAAGGGACCCATGGGGAGGGGTGAAATTCTGGGGGAAAGACAGGAAAGAAAGTGTCCTAACTGATTGACTCACTTACTCGATCATCAAACTCAGGGGGAAAAACAGCTTAAAAATAAGTAAATAGGTGTTCGATCGGTTTCTTTCTTAAATTCAATTTAAGGGGTTCACGGGAAGGGGTGAAATTCTCAAAAATAAATGAAAGAAAATGTCCTGACTGACTCACTCACTCATCATTTCCCAGCCAATATTATTGAAGTTAGAAACATGAAATTTTGGGGATATGTTCGTTGTATGTCGAAAACGTCCACTAAGGATTTTTTTGATATTTAGGTTCTAAAGGGGTGTTAAGGGGGTAAACGTGCATTTAATTGAATAACAATACGACCTGACAATGACGCGAGCGAAGCCGTGGGTACCTGCTAGTCTGCTATAATTATAACTGCCGGGTTTTACATTCAAACTCAAATTTTAATTAAAGATCAACAAGTAATGTCAATTGTATTTTACTAGTGGCCAGGTCTGTACATTCAGGAAAGGTGCTAAACTATTGCCACCAGATTGTCAAAACACATTCGATATGTGCGTCTCAACTAGCTCTTTAAATCAGCAATTACGGAGCATTTACAAGTCTGCAGACACTCCATCCTCTTCGATAAAACAGTCCGTTCTATAACAGGAAAATTAGAGAAACCTGGACGTACTTCACTCGAACTCTGGACATTATCAATAAATCTACTTCCAGAAACACAGAAATATATACAGATAGTAAAAGAATAAATATGAGAGACAGGTTACCTGCGAAACAAGACAACCTAATATTCCGTTCATCGCTTACAACCAACACTACACGGATACATTCCCCCCACACACCAACACATATCGAGTGGCCCTGAACATAAACACCTTGAATTACATTCACAATCAGCACAACAACAGTCCGTCAAAAAACAAAACATCCATCGCCTACACTAAACCAGACATGTTACCAATTCAACAAAGACACATTCCGTCAAACTTCACTTCACTTCAATTCCAACTTCACTTTAGTGTCTAGGTCTTGTTGTGGTTCCGGCTTTGTCTTCTTGCCAGAGTCTTTGCATAACACAATAAGAACAATAGCAATACATAACACAACCGAATGGCGCTGAGGGATTATCAAATATAAAGAAACTAAATATATTTGTAATCCAACATCTAGCAAAGGTCTATGCTATATATTTCAACTTTCCAACAACTTTGGCGAATATTCCTACTACAGGATCTGTTTCTTATTTTCCAGTGCACTTCTCGGAAATTAATAAATTTAACACTCCTAAGCTGCTGCTGTAAGAATTTTACGAAACTACTACAAGACGCTCGCTCAAATATCGCCCGGAATACAATGGTCATGAGCCAATACTGATGGCTAAACAAACTGGTGAAACCATTTTTGACTCCATCAATGGACGGACTACTTAATCTTTATTCAACCAACAATAAATTCTCGTTTATTTAAACATACCATCAACTATAATTATTAACTACTACAACGATTTTCGTCCGAAGTCTATTAAACCATGACTAGGGAGCGAAGAACTTCTGACTTAACCATCACCGAAAAATCTATAACACCCAAAACCAGAGTAAAGTTGTTGTTGGTGCTTTAAGGGGCCTAACATCTAGGTTATCGGCCAAAACCAGAGTAAAAGTAGTACTTTAGATTACTAGTATATTTTATAAGGAACTGCCTTCATGACTCAGCGGTAACGTTCTCGCCTGCTGTTCTAAAGGTTGCAGGATCGAATCCTGACGCAGTCAGTTGACATTTGTGAGTATGCAAATGTGAGGGAGCCGAGTCAGTAAATTTACTGGTACGTTTAAGGTCCTCTTCAGGGCAAAATTCCAGGACCAATTAAATTATTATTTATCTTTTATAAGGCATCCAGTTGGCATTTGAGGGTGCGAAAATGCACGTTAATGATGTCCCAAACAGTGGGATTGGATAGATGCAAGCCAAGAATGCTAATCACAACTGAAAAAGATACTGTAGTCCCGAGAACTGATACCGTTTCATATACGCACAGACAATTAATTAAAACAAAACACTACTATTGAACTTGTTTTTTAATACACCGAGTTGAACCTCTATAGACTGCGTGGTAACAACCAACTTCACTTTAGTGTCTAGGTCTTGTTCTTGTTCTTGTTCCGGCTTTGTCTTCTTGCCACTATCTTCTCACCCCAGGGACGAGAGCCTGTTTATATTCTTCGGACAAAGGCCATCTCTGTCTTTCGGAAGTTGATACCATGTTAAAACCTAGGTAGTTGTTCGCCAATCTTCTAAATGTCTTCCTGTCGGGAATTTCTCGGTCTGGAATACCAATTTGCCTGAGATCTTTTAGCATTCCTCGAACCATCTCGGCCTTGTTGCCTTAGACTTAATGAAATTCCATATTCTTTTCGTTAATCGATCATCAGTCATCCTCAAGAAGTTACCGTAAAATAGTAGCCGTCTCTTCTTAATTGACGCTGTGATAGGGTCTATGTTGTTGTACAAGTCCTCATAATCTCTCATTCGCCACTGCTCATCAACTCATCTGTTACCTAGGATGTTTCTTAATAACTTGCACTCTCTTTTTTCCGGTTGGTCAGCTTGAGCTTTACTATTCATGGTCAAGTTTCGGACGCATTATTATTATTAAAAGTAATAATTTCTACTTAAATTATTGCTCACCCTTTGCCTATTTGTATAATGTCATCAGCTTCGTTAAATCAGGTGTATTGTATTATTTTTCTATTTAATCCCAGCGTTGGCGATGGTAAACAATGTGTCATTGGAAAAATATTGACAATGCGTCAATATTGTACCGCAAGTGTTTGATACTTGTTGATAATATCAACATTATTTTGGCTTTAATCAAATCGCTGTATCAATATTTTCATGTTTATGCCCGTTAAACATTTATGATAACAAGCTTCATAATTATTGCCACTACTTAAATATTGATATTAAATAATGATACTTTGAAAGAGACTAATGATTGTCTACAGTATTAAACAATTGTAGCTAGTTGAGGTAGCGTGGAACACTTACCCTTAGACATCTCGAGGAGGGCGCGGTTCAAAAGAAGTAGAGTGGAATTTAGATGGGCGAGAACAACGTAAGCAGTTTGATTTACACTGATGACCTGTATGATATGATAGACTCGGCTAAAAGTTATCAGTCTAAGACAGGCGTTCTCAACCCATTTGAGACTGTGTGCACCACCTCCATGACATACCGCCAAATTGAAAATAATAATTATAATAATAATAGTCATAAAAGTCGAAGAATATCTTTCTATGACCACTTAACTCGTATGAAACCCGAGAGAATCGCCAAACGGATATTTACCCTATTTCCTTAACAAGAAAACCAAGGGCCCATGGTTTTGTGAGGTAGACAATGATTTGCAAGAAGTAGGGATCACCCACGCAGACATTATGGAACGTGATCTTATGAAGGAAACGCTTGGAGCACACCACCAATTCCAAGAAAAAGCGAAATTAAAAACGGGCAAGAAGTGGTCTGATGAAAGAAAGGAGTTTCACTGGCAGCGAATGCGCGAACACTGGGCTAAGATCAAGACCCAAAGACGGAAGCCTAATCAAAGAAGGAAGAAGTCATAAAAGTATTAATAATAATAATACAAGCTTGCGCCTCACTTTTCTTTTCCTATAACTCTCTCTCTGTACTGCTGAAGTAGTCCGGATTCACCGCTCCCCAGACATGCAAAACTGCTTGCATGACTCAGCCAGATAACGTGTGTACAGTCGCGTCAAATCAGCGTCTTTCGTGTTACTCATAAAACAGGAATATCCTATTATTAGGCTATTTTCATTTATGAAAAAAAATAGGCTTATGCGAACACCTTTTGTCCGTGTGTGTGTATGTGCGTATGTGTGTGTGTCCTCCTAGTAAAATCTAAACGGCTGAGTGATTTCAATGAAACTCGGTAAGGTAATAGTACTATTTTTTTCCGTTCCCGAACGTGCCATTTAAATTTGGTTCCGTCTCACCAATCCAACATGACGGCTGTGCGAAATACGTATTTCACCAGCATTCTATATCTCCGAAACTATTACCGATATCACCCTGACATTTTGTTCGGTGATAAAGGGCACTACTAGAAGTTCATCTATGTGACTTATAAAAACCTGCTAAGTACAAAACCAACATGGCGGCCAAGTGAATTTGAAACACTCAAATAGACAATTTTCGCGAGTTAACCATCCGAACGCAGTGAAACATGGTACAGCAAATTTTTATACCCAATGTAAAGCACTGACATCTAATTTTGTTCCATTGTTCACATAACCTCAAGATAGTGGCTGTACGAAATTTGAAACATTAGTTTCTATTTCTTGAGTCCCAATCATGTGATCGAAGCGAACGTACGCCTACGCAATAACCGTCAGCTAATAGTACAATACTCCATGGCCTACATATATAAAAATCCAATATGGCGCACATCCGAAATATTTAGACAGTTCTCAATATCTACTAATCTATTACAGCAATCAAACTGAAATTTTGTGTGTTGATAAAGACTATAAACATAAGCTTTCCTATGGAACTTTCAATAACCTGATGAGCAGAAATCTAACATGGCGGCGACTCGAAGTTCAAATATTTAAATAAACATTTCTCACGATTTAACTATCGGAGCGCAGTGAAACTTGATACGGTAAATGCTTATACAAATTTTAATCCATTGACATCTAATTTACTTCAACTGTTTTTATACCCAAAATATGGCGTCTGTGTGAAATTTTTAAATTTAGTTTTTATTTCTTGTTCCTTAATTATGCAATTGAAGTTTGAATAATACACCTACGAAATATTCTTCATGTAATAGTACATAACTCTATGGCCTACATATATAAAAATCCAACATGACGACCATCCAAAATATTTAGACGATTCTCAATTTCTATGAACGTATTACAGAAATCAACATTAAATTTTATATTTTGAGAGAGGCAATTAACACAAGTAGGATATTTGTTAATAGGCTATTTAGATCTTCACAGAACTACTTGTTTTTACTGTATATTAAAAAATACAATTTCATAAAATGATAAAATTACAGTATCTGACTGTCAAAACTTGTAATGAAACCACTATTATTCGGGTTCGAGCAACTTAATTTGAATTGAAGCTTGGATCTCATGGGAGCTTTTGGCTCGTAAGATATCCTGCCATTTGGTCACCACTATCAGGCAAACTTCGTATGTGGTCAGGAGAACTCCTAAACATACGCAGTTCTCCCGGTAAGCACGCAATTTGCATGACAGTGGTGGCCAAATGGCAGGATATATTACAGAGAAGTTTTCTCCCTCGTTTATGGGTCGGCGGCACTCGCGATCGGCGATGCCATTTCAAAAGCTTGTCAACACACCCACACATGGGCGACTGTTGCCGTAATGGCGTCTCAGCCTTGCCAAGAGATGCCGGTATAGAGCGCACCTGCACGGAATTCCGACCGCAGCGCTGCAACGGCGAAATATCACAACGGGTATTACTTAAAAACCGGCCCTCATATATACTGTATATACTTAAATTATATATAAAAGTTTGAACTGACGGTGGTTTTGGGGTCTGGGGGATGTGAAACGCGAAGATAAGTCGAAATTTTCCGGAAGTCGAAACATGGTACCCATTGCAATAGTTAGCTTTCTAATAAAATCTACCTAAAACACACACATTCGACTTGACGCTATTTTAGCCACGTAGCCACTTTTAGCCGAACGTCTATAGGCGTCTGACTATCCAAAGTTATTACTGAGCCATGATATTCGGATAGTATTGATTTTGTTAGGTTTTGGCCTTCTATTTTGATTGAAAATTCAGTCTGTGGACGACATTGCAAATGATCTGTTTCCTCGGTATTCCATCAGAGACCATTCAGGTTTAAACGATCTTTCCACCTCACAGTCCGGTTCCCAGAAGTCTAAAAGTTGAGATTGCAAGAAACACATCATCGGAGTGTAATATTGCTAATGTATTCGTATCTAAATCAGACAATTACAGTATACCAATAATCTTGATGTAAACTACCAATGTCCTCTCTATTGGTATGCTACGTCAACTAATAAAATCCAAATTTCAACAAAGTACTGTATCTCAAGCAGAGGTCACAGATGAAATGTGCCTTCCAATAAGTAAATCGTATTTGTAAGTGATCAAAAGAAGACACGAGATAGTTGTTCTTTTAAGACCTGCCAGAGTTCCACAGGGAATTGGCATTGGTCCCAAACTAAGTTTACTTGGCTATTACTCCGTTCTTCCTACCATTTCAGATTAGCTTTTAAGCACATAACAAATAGAGGAATGCGAATGAAAGAGTAATAGTTTTATGTTGTCATCCCATGAGCTAGCAAACTGCAGTTTATTACAGACTAGAGCAGCGTTTCACAAACCGCGTTCCGTCAGACACATGAAGAGCAGTTCATAAAATGCCAAGTTCAGAATTAGCAATTAAAGTAAAACAAATCATCCTATCGTGCCAAGTCAGTATTTTAAAATTGGATAAAAATGAATTTTTAGACCTCCTCATGATGCAGTTGCTAGCATTATTAGTTCTCAACTCTGAGGCCTTTGTTCGATTACAGCTTTAGCAATAAATTTAATCCTAGGTTGAAATCTGATACGGAATATATTCAGCCTCATGAGTCATAATTTAGAGCAAGTAAGTTCCATTACCTTCTAAATTAATCCAATAAAGTGATTTCCCGTACTTTCCCTTCTCTACTCAAAAACAAACAACAGGATGGTAGGCTACCTAATTTAACGAAACGGCCACCGTCCGTCCATTCCTATCGCTAATTCGAAAATACAGATTCTACACACAACCAAGTACACGGTGCAACTAGACCCCGGGGTCGAAAAGTCCCTAAATAAATCAACATCAACAAAAACAAACATCATCAGCAGAAACAACAACTAAATTTTTTACTCTTTGAGTATAACAGGACCAAATTAATATGTTACAACTGATTAATTGATTCGTACAATGCTCAGAGTCTTTATAATGATGCTGCTGTTGTTGCTTTTGTTGTTGTGTTGTTGTTTCGCTCTCATCGTTGTTGGCAGAATTGTGTACAAGGATAGCATCTTTCTGAAAACGTGTGTTATTGGTGCATCTATACGTATGGATGGGGACATTATACATGCATGCACCAATCACAACGATTTATGAACTTACTGTAGTATCAATATAGTGATTTAGGACTATTTTCGTCATTGCGTGTGCGTGTGTTTGTGTGTGTGTGTGGTGAATGTTCCCCGTCCTTATCAAATCTACAAGGCTGCAGTAATTTCAATGAAACTCGGTAAGGACATACTATTGCCACCTTGTCCGACCATGACTGCTCCATTTAAATGTTTATACGTTTCACCAATCTAACATGGCAACCACGCGAAATATTTCACTAGCATTCAGTATCTCCGAAATCGTTACTGATTCATCCTGACATTTTGTGTGGTGATAGAGAATATTCACCTATGTGACTTCCAAAAATCTGTACTTAACCAACCTGCCAGCCAAGCGAACTTAATACACTTGAATGGATTTCTCTCGCGAATTAATCATGCGAGCGCAGTGAAACTTGACACAGTAAATGTTTATACAAGATATAATATACTGACATCTAATTTAATTCAATTGTTTTTGTTACGTGCAATGCCCGTTCCAACGTTTTTAAATATGTATCTTCCCTGGATGTGACTTCACGACCTTTGAAACGACCGCCTGGTGGCTTTGTTCCGATTTTGAACACGAGATGGCAGCTGCTATCGGACTTCGGCGCATCTAGCCGTGGTTCCTTCTTCTTCACCACTAGAGTGTGTTGGTGGTGCCTTATAAACTCGTCCTAATCGTGTCATATTTGAAGGCTATTATTATTCTACGTCATGAAACAAAGCCTGTGTATACATGATACCGCCAAATTAATTACTTAATAATCACATTGTTGCTTGAGGTGTCATGCTGTGATTGGACAATTACATTAACATGAATGCAATGCTGTTTCGACTTGTGATTCTCCGCCATCTTGTGAGCTGATTGTCTGTCGTCAAAGAAGCAACTAGCCTGCTGTTCGTGAAAGAGGATATCTCCGTCGCGCTGGGGGCGGTGGCCCCCAGCCTCTACGAAACATGACTTAATTCAACTAAGAAAATGTCTGTGCTCGTGAGGTTTTAATTTTCATCGTTTCGCCGTGAAGAGGAAGTACGAAATGAAAATCGCATCTCGATACAGACCAGTGCTTGTGACTTCAAACGAAGCATGTGCTGGGTTAGCCATTTTTCAGGCACATTTAATGCCGTATAATATTTCATTTAAATTGTGTGTTGATTAATTTATTATTATTGTGTCTCCACTGAGAAGTTTTTAAGGTACGTAATGTTATTCTAAACCTTATATATTTTATTATGGGAGCTCCAATATTGGCCTTGTATTTATGTTTTGATGCTGTATTTTGTTTCGCCTGGTAGGCCTAATTAGCTTACTTTCGATTTTTGCAAAAAATGAAAGTAGACTTATGAGATCACACAGGGCGAAAAAAGTGTGTCTGTCTGTGTGTGTGTATGTGCGTGTGTGAGTCTGTGTGTGTGTGTGTGAGTCTGTGTGTGTGTCTGTGTGTGTTTGAGTGTGTGTACTCTGAATGTCTGTCCCCCCCTATCAATTCGAACACGGTGAATGCGAATTGAACGAAATTTGGTACAAAGGTAGCACTAGCAAAGGACACCTCATTGTCATGTTTTATATCGCCGCCATATTGACAGAAACGTAATGGCGGCCACACAAATGTTCAAAGCTTAAATCAAATTACGACTAACCTAATCATCCGATCTCTATCAAATTTTGCAACAACATACCTTTATTGTGGAAGCATCCTTTGACCAAAGCAATAGGCCATCAGCGTAATAGTTTGCGGATGGCGGCCATGTTTGTGTGAAAATCTATTCCCCCTATTAATTCGAACACGGTGCAACCGAATGGAACGAAATTTGGTACAGAGGTAGTACTAAAAAAGGCACCTCAGTGTCATGTCTTATATCGCCGCCATCTTGACGGAAACGTAATGGCGGCCACACAAATGTTCAAAGCTTAAGTTAAATTACGACTAACATAACCATCCGATCTCTACCAAACTTTGCAACAACATACCTTTATGGAGGGAGCATCCTTTGACCAATCTAATAGGCCATTAGCCTAATAGTTTGCGGATGGCGGCCATGTTTATGTCAAAATTGATTCCCCCTATTAATTCGAACGCGGTCCAACCGAATGGAACGAAATTTTGTACAGAGATAGTACTAACAAAAGGCACCTCAGTGTCATGTCTTATATCGCCGCCATCTTGACGGAAACGTAATCGCGGCCACACGAATGTTCAAAGCTTAAATCAAATTACGATTAACCTAATCATCCGATCTCTACCAAATTTTTCAACTACATACCTTTATGGAGAGAGCATCTTTTGACCAATCTAATAGGCCATTAGCCTAATAGTTTGCGGATGGCGGCCATCTTTGTGTGAAAATCGATTCCCCCTATTAATTCGAACACGGTCCAACCGAATGGAACGAAATTTGGTACAGAGATAGTACTAACAAAAGGCACCTCAGTGTCATGTCTTATATCGCCGCCATCTTGACGGAAACGTAATGACGGCCACACAAATGTTCAAAGCTTAAATCAAATTACGACTAACCTAATCATCCGATCTCTACCAAATTTTGCAACAACATACCTTTATAGAGGAAGCATCCTTTGACCAAATGACTAGGTCATTAGCCTAATAGTTTGCGGATGGCGGCCATCTTTGTGTGAAAATAAATTCCCCCTATTAATTCAAACACGGTGAAACCGAATGGAACGAAATTTGGTACAGAGGTAGCACTAGCAAAGGGCATCTCAGTGTCATGTTTTATATCGCCGCCATATTGACAGAAACGTAATGGCGGCCACACAAATGTTCAAAGCTTAAGTTAAATTACGACTAACATAACCATCCGATCTCTACCAAACTATGCAACAACATACCTTTATGGAGGGAGCATCCTTTGACCAATCTAATAGGCCATTAGCCTAATAGTTTGCGGATGGCGGCCATCCTCATGTCAAAATTGATTCCCCGTATTTATTCGAACACGGTGGAACCGAATGGAACGAAATTTGGTACAGAGGTAGCGCTAGCAAAAGGCACCTCAGTGTCATGTTTTATATCGCCGCCATCTTGACTGAAACGTAATCGCGGCCACACGAATATTCAAAGCTTAAATCAAATTACGATTAACCTAATCATCCGATCTCTACCAAATTTTGCAACAACATACCTTTATGGAGGGAGCATCCTTTGACCAATCTAATAGGCCATTAGCCTAATAGTTTGCGGATGGCGGCCATCTTTGTGTGAAAGTCAATTCCCCCTATTAATTCAAACACGGTGAAACCGAATGGAACGAAATTTGGTACAGAGGTAGCACTAGCAAAGGGCATCTCAGTGTCATGTTTAAATCGCCGCCATATTGACAGAAACATAATGGCGGCCACACAATTGTTCAAAGCTTAAGTTAAATTACGACTAACATAACCATCCGATCTCTACCAAACTTTGCAACAACATACCTTTATGGAGGGAGCATCCTTTGACCAATCTAATGGGCCATTAGCCTAGTAGTTTGCGGATGGCGGCCATCTGTATGTCAAAATTGATTCCCCCTATTTATTCGAACACGGTGGAACCGAATGGAACGAAATTTGGTACATAGGTAGCACTAGCAAAGGGCACCTCAGTGTCATATTTTATATCGCCGCCAACTTGACTGAAACGTAATCGCGGCCACACGAATGTTCAAAGCTTAAATCAAATTACGATTAACCTAATCATCCGATCTCTACCAAATTTTGCAACTACATACCTTTATGGAGGGAGCATCCTTTGTCCAATCTAATAGGCCATTAGCCTCATTGTTGCGGATGGCGGCCATCTTTATGTCAAAATTGATTCCCACTATTAATTCGAACACGGTGGAACCGAATGAACGAAATTGGGTACAGAGATAGCACTAGCAAAGGGCATCTCAGTGTCATGATTTATATCGCCGCCATATTGACAGAAACGTAATGGCGGCCACACAAATGTTTAAAGCTTAAATCAAATTACGACTAACATAACCATCCGATCTCTACCAAACTTTGCAACAACATACCTTTATGGAGGGAGCATCCTTTGTCCAATCTAATAGGCCATTAGCCTCATTGTTGCGGATGGCGGCCATCTTTATGTCAAAATTGATTCCCACTATTAATTCGAACACGGTGGAACCGAATGAACGAAATTGGGTACAGAGGTAGCACTAGCAAAGGACACCTCAGTGTCATGTTTTATATCGCCGCCTTCTTGACGGAAACGTAATGGCGGCCACACAAATGTTCAAAGCTTAAATCAAATTACGATTAGCCTAATCATCCGATCTCTAGCAAATTTAGCAACAACATACCTTTATGGAGGGAGCAACCTTTGACCAAACTAATAGGTGATCAGCCTAATATTTTGCGGATGGCGGCCATCTTTTTGGGAAAATCGATTCCCCTTATCAATTCGAACACGGTGAAACCGAATGGAACGAAATTTGGTACAGAGGTAGCACTAGCGAAGGGCACCTCAGTGTCATGTTTTATATCTCCCGCTATCTTGACGGAAACGTAATCGCGGCCACCCAAATGTTAAAAGCTAAAATGAAATTACGACCAACCTAATAATCTAGTCTCTACCAAATTTTGCAACACCATATCTTCATGTGGGAAACATATTCAGACCAAACTGCAAGAACATCAGCCCAATAGTTTGCAGATGGTGGCCAAGTATGTGTGCAAATCGATTCCCCCTATCAATTCAAACACACTGAAACCGAATTGAACGAAATTTGGTACAGAGGTAGCACTAGCAATGGGCACCTCATATTCATGTTTAATATCCCTATAGCACGTTGTATTTCAACAAGCTACTACAACCAACATTCAATCATACTCCTTGAAAAGGACAAAGAGTTATAACAATACCCATGCATTTAGGAGAAAGTAGACTATATGTTCTTTACTGAACATCATGTTTTTTCTGTTTTAATAATGTTACCAGATATATATTAATTTTGTTATTTTTTTCTTCGTACCTTCTGGAGACACATTTCTAGTTTATTTTACGTTTTAAATTATTACTTATTTTCTTTTGGCAATCTTGGGATTGGCATATTATTAATTTAATTTACGATCCGATGCACCAGCCTCATGTCAATAGTGTTAAAGCGTAATTCCTTCCTCCTTTTAATTTCTTTCTGGTGATTTTAAAATTAATTTAATGCTAATTGCTTGCCGTAATTTCGATTTGACATGTGGTCGTCTGCTCCTGTGGCCATGTTTGTTTTGTTTTTGTTTGGCCCGAGTGCATTATGGTCTTGGAGTGCAGTCTCTTGGCGTCGAGCGGTAAACTCAAACGTGTTGTGGTGTGAGCTTAATATGTTTTTTATTAACCTTGTTGGATTAACCTTATGTTTTGGTGAATGTTCTTGTGTTTTTCTTAGTCACGATTATCGGGGATTTCTTAGTTGATCATATTTTATTTTATTAATTTAATTTTAAATATTTCGTTTTGTGTCAAAGCCTGGATCTTTGCATGTCGGATCGGTATTGCATTCCCTTGTAAATTATCAAGCCCTTTCTCATTTAATTATGCCTGTATTCTTTTTTTAATTTTTGGGCTTTAACATTTTAATTTTAATTTAATTCTTTTCTTTTTGTTTGCTTTGCAAGCAAGCATGTTAAGCCGTCTCTTGCCTTCTTTGTAATGTATGCTGGCTGATGCATGTTCTGTTTTCTGGTGGAG
This sequence comes from Meconema thalassinum, assembly GCA_946902985.2. Lineage (NCBI taxonomy): Eukaryota > Metazoa > Arthropoda > Insecta > Orthoptera > Tettigoniidae > Meconema > Meconema thalassinum. The sequence goes on along the minus strand of OX336390.1, from coordinate 153,513,286 downwards.
GTGTTCTTTAAATTTTAACAATTAAATTTGTATTTCAAATTTTCAAGCAACTGTTTTGGCATTATTTCGTCGGCGACAGTTCCGTTAGTTATTGGGGGGTGTCTGTAGAATAGCCTGTGCGTTGTCCCCTTCTCCACCTTCCTTCCACCCCGTTTGGTGTTCTTCTGTTGGGGCATGTCATCTGGAGGTGATTTTGCAGATAGCGACGCGGACCTCTTGAAAACAGGTAAGTAGCGAGCTCGTGTTCGCTTCTGCAAATATCCCCCCCTCCTTTCCCGCAGGCTCGTTTTATGGACCCTTCTGATGCTGATGGAGCGGTTGTTGATGGGATCTGTCATGCCAGTGCACTTGATGTTATGTTTTGCTAATCCTTGTCGTTTGTTTTATTTCATATTTGCCTCTGAATATCCATGTGGTGAGATAACAGTGACCTGTTCCAAGCGAGGTGTTTGCTGCTGTATTTTATCCTGTTTGAGATACAACATTCCCACTGAAAAAAGAAGTTGGTAAGTGGCTGGCATGTGTTCTCGGCATGGGAAAGTGGGTTTGTTAATATTCTGATAGCCTACATGCTACGAGTGAAGGCATCGTGGAGTCCTGTCTGAAGATGTTCGCCATGTGTTTTGTGCAAATTTTTTAAATTTAGCTTCCTGTTCTCGAGCCAAGCTGGCGGTGACGTCTGCAGTTCTGGACAGCATTGTGCATGATTTTGTATAGTATTGTGGCGGTGTTCGAGTGTCAGCCCAATCTATGGTGTTGGTAATTGGTAGTTATGGTATTGTTGTGAAAGTGTAAACTGTCCTCGTAATTCCTAAAATTTGTTTCTTTCTGTATTGTCTGCCTGTGTTCTGTGTTTTTCAAAATGGCCGACAATAATAGTGCTTTCGATTTAATTGACTTAAGAGATAACCTTGTGAATTTGGAGAGTTCTTCAGGGGTTGTACGTGAATCACCTCTGTTTACTTGGTCTGAGGTTTTGGGATCGATTTCTAGTAGTGGTTTGCCTGCCCCTCTATTGTCTGGTTCTGGCTTGCCCAGACCACTTAACCCTGCATACGGTCATTCTTCTCATGTTAGGTCACCTAATGATTTCCTGGTTCCTGCCGACCCATTGCATCCCAGCTCTTTCTCTAACAATGTAAATGTTTTGTCTCCTGTAGAGGGTGTGCGAGCCGGCTACCCTGGTAACACTGTTTCTTTTCCAAATGCTACATACTCGCCTACCGTTAATTATGGGTCGATTCCTCATCCTATTTCTAGTTTCTTAATTAAGTTGAAGAGTTTCAACCTAGATGACGTTACCCAGGTGGTCCTATTTTTAAAGCAAGTGGTCGAATTGGGTAACCATGCCTCGATTTTTGGGATGTCGGAAAATCAGATTTTCCAACTGTTATATCCTGTTGCATCCGGTATGCTGCGCGATAAGCTAATTGAAGCTATTCACCTCCGCATGTCCTTAGCTATGTTTATTAGGGAAGTGTTGTGGTTTTTGTCCCTGCGAGTGCCCTTAGTACGCTCGAGCAAAAGTTTTTATATCGTGTCCAAAGGTTGGACGAGTCCCTTAGCGACTATGTCAGTGACATTAAGGTGTATGCCCAGGTATTTGCATCCCCTTTAACTGAACGACAGTTGGTGTCATCGATTGTAAATGGGTTTTCGCCTCAATATAGGTCATACATGACTATGTGTACCAGGCCTTCGTCATTTGTCGAGCTGAAACAGGTCATTCTAGAGGCTATGGCTGTGAAACATGCAGATTCCCTTCGTGTAGCTAATGTTCCTCCTCCTTCCTTGATGTCTTGTCCCCCTCCTTCCTTGATGTCTCGTTCCCCTCCTAAAGTTATGTTTTATCCTAGACCCTATGTTAAGTGCCACACGTGCGGTGGCGTGGGACATGTTAAGAAGGTGTGTCCGAATAACCAAGTTGGGTATCGCCAATGACGGGATATTTTGGAGACCAATTCGGATGTTACTTCTAAGGATATTTCTGTGCATGAGAGTTTGGGAAAACCCTGTGAAGTTTCTGGTCGCCCTACTAATGAAAATCGTGGTAACTCTTTGAAAACTAATTCACCACGTGCTAATTCTGCTTATGTCGATGACTTACCTAACCTGTCGGTGAGCAATGTCGTGGCAAGTCAGCCTAATTCTAAACATAATGTGAAACCTGTGGTGCGGGTGTCCTCGTCATCTAATTGTAATCGTTTTAGAGTGAATAATGATTTTGGAATTTCTCCTGTGGCTAAAGGAATATCCCCGTTTATTGAAATTTGTGTTAATGACGAGCCCGTTTCTGCATTGCTTGATTCTGGTAGTGTTGCATCCTTTATAAGCGAGGACTGGTTTTTATCTATGAAGAGTGTTTGCAAATTACCTGACTTAGAGCCTAACAATGAATCTTTTATTTCGGAAAATTGTTCAAACTTAAATATTTTGGGTAGTATGACAGTCAAAATCCATATTCTAAATTTTTCTTGGAAGTTTAAATTTTTGTTGCCAGAAATCTTTCTTGTTCTGTGCTTATTGGAGCTAATTTCATGTCACACGTTGGTATGCTTCTTGATTTTGGTGCTCGCAACTTATGGTTTAAGTTTAATCCGCAAAGTAAGTTATCATTTAACCCGGTTTTATCTTCTCCTGCTGTCAATTCAGTTAGTGAACCTGTGACTATTGAGGATCTCGATCTAGAAAATTTAACGAGTCTTCAAAAGGATGCCATCAAGAGGTTATGTCAGGAGTATAGCGATGTATTTACTGACAAGTTGGGTGTAACCCATTTGATGGAGTACAAGATTGAGCTAACCGATTCTGTGCCGATGCGTTCCAGCCCGTATCGACTTGCCCCGCCCAAGATGGCTGAACTTTGGAAGATTATCGATAAGATGTTGGAAGAAGGTGTAATCCAACCCTCTATCTCTGCCTACTCATCCCCTGTATTTCTTGTGCCAAAACCTAACGGTGGTCTTCGGCCGGTGGTCGATTATAGGGCTCTTAATCAAAAAGTTGTTTTGCAATCCATCCCTTTGCCGGACCTTCATACTTGCTTTAGTTGGTTTCGCAACGCGAAGGTGTTCACGATCCTCGATTTAAATTCATCTTACTTCCAAATTCCCCTCTCTCCAGAATCCAGGCATGTTACTGCTTTTTCCACTGACTGGAACCTGTTTGAGTATGCCCATGTCCCGTTTGGCCTATCCACCGGAGCTGCTGTGTTGAGCAGACTTCTCGACAAGGTGTTTTCAGAAATTAAATTCAAATTCGTGTACCACTATCTTGACGATGTGGTGATCTATTCTGAGTCCTTCGGGGAACACGTTGATCATCTGAAGGTTGTACTTGATCGATTGCGTGACTCTGGCCTTACCGTCAAATTGTCCAAGGTTTCCTTTGCCAAGCCCAAAATTTCCTTCTTGGGTCATATTGTTCCCGCGTCTGGTATCTCCGTGGACCAATCTCGTACTCAGGCCATCAGAGATTTTAAACCACCCAAGAACGCCAAGGGTGTTGCTCGTTATATTGGTATGGTGAACTTCTTCCGTAAGTTCATCAGTAATTTTGCTGACCGTGCTGCTCCTCTAAATCAATTACGCAAAAAGGCTGTGAAGTTTGAGTGGGGTCCCTCTCAGCAGGCAGCCTTCGAAGATCTTAAGCTTGCGCTCTCTAACGCCCCTGTGTTAGCCATTCCGGATTTTGGGAAGCAGTTCATTGTGCAGACTGATGCGTCTGGTCGTGGTGTTGGTTGTGTCCTACTGCAAGAGTCTGATCTGGGTAGGCAACCCATTGCATACGCTTCTCGTACCTTAACGGACGCAGAGAGGAAGTATTCCATATACGAACTTGAGGGTTTAGCAGTGTTGTTCGCCCTGGAAAAATTCCGTATGTATCTTGAGCACACTAAGTTTCTCCTTGAGACCGATAACCAGGCCTTGAGCTGGGTGTTAGGGAAACCCCGTAAAACTGGTAGGATTGCCAGATGGGCAACTAGGATTCTGTCATTCCAGTTCACTGTCCACCATATTCGTGGGTCCGAAAATGCGGTAGCTGATTCATTAAGCCGCATGTATGAGGAAACAGCCGAAGAGGAAATTCAAGGATGTGAACCCGTAAACCTTGTGTCCCCTGTAAATTGTGTCAATGTCGTTCTCAGCAATTCCCCTGTGCTCTTTGAAGATGTGAGGAGATTCCAGAAAGAAGATCCCTCCTTATCTAGCCTAATTGACCGAATCAATTCTGGTGAAGTGATCAAGCCCTACTCTCTAAAGGATGGTGTATTGTGTTGTTCGTCTCGTCATGACCGTCTACCTAAAATTGTGCTCCCGTCGGTCCTCATTCCGGAAATCTTTCGTTACTATCACGAATCTCCTATTGGTGGCCACCTAGGAGTATTCAAGACCCGTGCTAAGATCAGACAGTTTTTCATTTGGCAAAGTATGGATGGCGACATCAGGAGGCTCATTAGAAATTGTGCTTCATGTAGTATTAGCAATCCTCCGGTTTCTACTAAGGTTGGCCTGTTGTCTTCTGAACCGGCATCTAGACCCATGGAGAGGCTTTTTATCGACCATGTTGGCCCGTTCCCTCGCTCTGGTCGGGGAAACCAATTTGCGCTTGTTTGCACTGACGGTTTCACCCGGTTTAGTTGGATATTCCTCACCAGACAGGCTACGACCAGTTCCGTCATAAAGTGTCTTAATTCCATCTTTTCATCTTTTGGGCCATGTCAGTACCTGGTGTCAGAAAATGCCAAGTGCTTTGTATCTCATCAGTTCCGTCAATTCCTATTTGATTACGCTATTTCGCATGTAACCACCACTCCCTATTTTCCTAACCCGTCTCTCGCTGAGCGAGTCAATCGTAATTTCCGTTCTGCTCTGATTACTTTCCACCACGACGACCATTCCAAGTGGGATTCTAATTTGCATTGGCTCAATTTTGCTTTCAACACCGCCGTGCATGAGAGCACTCAAGCCACCCCCTTTTCGTTAATGTTTTCCTTTATGGCTAATTCTCCATTGTCTAATCTGTGGAACCTGCACGATCTCCTTCCAGACAGTTTCACGCCCGAGGATATGAGGGCGAAATTCGACAAGGCTAGAGAGAGTATTAAGGTATCACATGACCAACTTGCCAAGCGACACAATGCCTGTCGCAAGCCAACTGATTTGGAAATTGGAGATGTTGTGTACGTCCGCAATTTCGAGCTCAAGGGCGTCAGTAATCTAGTTTCTAGCAAGTTGACCCCTCGTTTCAAAGGCCCATGTTATGTAGAGGCATTTCTGACTCCCGTTACTCTTCTTATTCAAAACCCTAAGGCCAAAAAAATTTCCAGAGTGCATCTGTCGCACATAAAACGAGGTGGAGAGGTTTGTAATGTGGAAATGCTACCATAAATTTTGTAAACTGATTTTGTATAATGTAGAGTATCCCTAACATTCATTGAAGCCTTCAGACATCTGTTCCTTCTGGAATTTTGAATTTAATTAGGTTTAAAAACTCTTCTGGGATACAGCTTGTAACTGTTGGGTAATTCCCGTTTGATGGTAAAATGTTAACCTTGGGTAATAATAGCCTATCTTTGTAAAATTTTAATTCATTTTGATGTTCTCGTAGAAGATGCTAGCATGTAAGTTGGACTCGGTGGGAGACCTAACTCATGGTCATCTTGTACACCTGATTCATTGGGAATTTGAGTGGTCATTCCTCTACCGTAGTTCCTTCTAAATGTATAGTCGTTTAACTCATGTAATCTTGAAAGGTACTTCTAGTCTGTAAAAAGGTAAACTTGTTAATGAAATTTTGTAAGCACGGATCTAGGGCATGGTCAGAAATATTTTCTTCATATTAATTCAACTTTGTTTCTCTTTTGTAAAATGTAGTAAGAATTAGTAATTTCTGTAAACCTTTTTGAAATAAGATTAACTTCTGTTTTGTAAATGGCTGCCCACGCGTCGCATGATATCTGGCACATTGCTTCCACCTACTTCGTCTAAGGCTAACTACATTGGACCTTTTGAAAATTTACCTAACGTGTCTCGGACTATGAAAGCACTGCTGGTGCTGGTGTTCTGCGTTTCTGAAGACTTATGGACACAGTGAAGCTGTTAACTAAGTGGTTTGCGAGGTGATCAATTATCCCTTCACTGATAATCTGACCCTGCACTCTTCCTAACCAAAACGATGCGGTTTCGTCCATCTATTGGAGTTAACTGGTGAACATTATCTTCTGGAAACATGCTTGGTGAATCGACTAGTTTTGGAGTACTGCCTATGCCTGGGCATATTCGTGAACGGTGTTCACGCTTAAGGGAGGGAGACTGTTACGTGCAATGCCCGTTCCAACGTTTTTAAATATGTATCTTCCCTGGATGTGACTTCACGACCTTTGAAACGACCGCCTGGTGGCTTGGTTCCGATTTTGAACACGTGATGGCAGCTGCTATTGGACTTCGGCGCATCTAGCCATGGTTCCTTCTTCTTCACCACTAGAGTGTGTTGGTGGTGCCTTATAAACTCGTCCTAATCGTGTCATATTTGAAGGCTATTATTATTCTACGTCATGAAACAAAGCCTGTGTATACGTGATACCGCCAAATTAATTACTTAATAATCACATTGTTGCTTGAGGTGTCATGCTGTGATTGGACAATTACATTAACATAAACGCAATGCTGTTTCGACTTGTGATTCTCCGCCATCTTGTGAGCTGATTGTCTGTCGTCAAAGAAGCAACTAGCCTGCTGTTCCTGAAAGAGGATCTCTCCGTCGCGCTGGGGGCGGTGGCCCCCAGCCTCTACGAAACATGACTTAATTCAACTAAGAAAATGCCTGTGCTCGTGAGGTTTTAATTTTCATCGTTTCGCCGTGAAGGGGAAGTACGAAATGAAAATCGCATCTCGGTGCAGACCAGTGCTTGTGATTTCAAACGAAGCATGTGCTGGGTTAGCCATTCTTCAGGCACATTTAATGCCGTATAATATTTTATTTAAATTGTGTGTTGATTAATTTATTATTATTGTGTCTCCACTGAGAAGTTTTTACGGTACGTAATGCTATTCTAAACCTTATATATTTTATTATGGGAGCTCCAATATTGGCCTTGTATTTATGTTTTGATGCTGTGTTTTGTTTCGCCTGGTAGGCCTAATTTTCTTTCTGTTTTAATAATGTTACCAGATATATATTAATTTTGTTATTTTTTTCTTCGTACCTTCTGGAGACACATTTCTAGTTTATTTTACGTTTTAAATTATTATTTATTTTCTTTTGGCAATCTTGGGATTGGCGTATTATTAATTTAATTTACGATCCGATGCACCAGCCTCATGTCAATAGTGTTAAAGCGTATTGACTTTTCACTTTGAAAATCTGACATACATCGACCAGGAATCGAACCCAGAGGCAAAGAGCTTGACTGCTGCGCCACCACGTCTCTGCTGGCATTTTAAAACCAAAATTTAGAGTCATGGATATGTTTTTATTCCTATCATAGATCACCCCGTGGTGTAGCGGCTAACATTCTTCGCTGTCGCTTCTTCAGGTCCGGGTTCGCTTCTCGGCTCTGCCAAGAAATTTTAATTCTGGTGTGAGGGCTGGAATGGAGTACACTCAGACTCATGAGGCAAAACTGAGAAGAGGAGGGTTCGATTCCTACCTCAGCCATCCTGGTTTTCATTTGGTTTCCCCACTTCTACTCCTCCCAAATGCCGTATAATGGTGCCTAATTTAGGCCATGGCTGCCTCCTTCCCAATCATGTCCCCGATTTACAACCTGACAATATGATAGGTTCTCACACAAATTTCACACACACCCAAACACACGGGGTTATATGACCACGGTGTAACAACCCCTAAAAGAAGGATCAACAATAACATTCTTATTACAAGTGTCGTGCACGCTTCAACGAGGGGAAACAAATTCACTTGTGGCCATGGTAACTAGTTCAACTTAATCTAGTTTTTGGTTTGATTAATCACAAAGTATTTATGGATTGATTGATCATAATTTTACTTAAATTCACTTTAACTTCATCAAGTTTACAGTCACCAAATTCAGTATTTATACTTTTACCTCTTCTTTTTAATTTTACACTTTAAATTAGTTAAATTTCATCTAGTTAATATCTTGAATATTGTATATTATGCTCTGTATTATTATTGTATGTGTTTTGCAATATGTAACATGTACTGTAATTATTGTGATCATGCTATGAAATATTCGTCAGTCTCCAGTAATCGGAATCTTATTCTGTTGAATGCAATAAATAAATAAATTAATAAATAAAAAATATAATAAATACATAATGAAATATATAAACATGTGAAAAAATGAATGAATGAATGAATTAATTATTAATTAATATAGAAAACAGAACACTCTTTCGAGAAGTTACTCCAATGGCAGGATTTCAGGAGAGAAAAACATTAACAACTGGACGAATGTAGACTCAAGAAGAGAAGGAACGACACTCTAGAACAGGGGTTCCCAACCTGGAGGCGCGCCCCCCTAGGAGGGCATGGGACTTTATCAAGGGGGGCGTGAAGTGATTACAGAATTAATTTATTTTAAACTCGAATATTACAATTTTGTAAAATAAACATTTTTCTAATCTCTCCAAGTGATTGTCGCACAAAGTCAGTCGTTCAAAAGCACTGGTAATTGCAAACTGTCGGCACAAACCTCTGCGAAGCCGCGAGGTTGGAGGTGAAATAAGGAATTTGCAGTGTTGGAAGGAACAAAATTATGCCAATTTTATCGCCTCGTTGGCATATCTTTGTGATTTCTTTGAAGCTTTGAACAGTTTGAACTTACATTTTCAAAGGCATATTTATGCGAGTCAGGATTTTCAACGCAGAGTGTCATAGAAACAAAGCAGCGCTGTCGGCTTTATGTTGCAAGTGATCTCCGCTGTGCTCTGTCAAATATCAAACAAAAAATACCGAATCTTACCAAGAGAAAACAGTATCAACCCTCTCACTGACATTTGTTGACTAAAACTTTAAGTTTTCATATTAACTGTCAGCACGGAAGCTGAAATAGATATTTCTTCTAATTTGTTGTCTAAATTAAGGATTTGTTGTAAAAGTGTGTTCTTTGTGTTGTGCCCATTCCATTATGTACTGTAGTGTTATTAGGTTAAGTTTATATCCTCCACGTCAATCGAAGAAGTTATAAAAGCGATGAGTAGTGGGAGGGGGAGGGGGGAGAGCGGAGGGGGGCACGAAGAACTCCCGTATCTGGAAAGGGGGGCGTCAGCTGACAAAGGTTGGGAACCACTGCTCTAGAAGGATGAAGGAAATTTAGAAGCAAAGCAAATCGAATACAATGAAAACAAGATGTTCAGTAAAGAACATATAGCCTAATTTCTCCTAAATGCATGGGTATTGTTATAACTCTTTGTCCTTTTCAAGGAGTATAATTGAAAGTTGGTTGTAGTAGCTTGTTGAAATACAACGTGCTATAGGGATATTAAACATGAATATGAGGTACCCTTTGCTAGTGCTACCTCTGTAAAAAAAATCATTCAATTCGGTTTCACCGTGTTTGAATTGATCTGGGGAATGGATTTGCACACATAGATGGCCGCTATTTGCAAACTATTGGGCTGATGAGCTTGTAGTCAGTCATAAGATGCTTTCCACAAAAAGGCATGTTGTTGCAAAATCCGGTAGAGATCAAATTATTAGGATGGTCGAAATTTGATTTAAGCTTTTAACATTTGGGTGGCCGTCATTCCGTTTCCGTCAAGATGGCGGCGATATAAAACATGACACTGAGGTGGCCTTTGCTAGTGCTACCTCTGTACCAAATTTCATTCCATTCGGTTTCACCGTGTTCGAATTAATAGGGGTAATCAATTTTGACACAAAGATGGCCGCCATCCGCAAACTATTAGGCTAATGACCTATTAGTTTGGTCAAAGGATGCTCCCTCCATAATGGTATGTTGTTGAAAAATTTGGTAGGGATCGGATGATAAGGTTAGTCGTAATTTTATTTAAGGTTTGAAAATTTGTGTGGCCGCCATTACGTGCCCGTCAAGATGGCGGTGATATAAAAAAACACTGAGGTGCCCTTTGCTAGTGCTACCTCTGTACCAAATTTCGTTCCATTCGGTTGCACCGTGTTCGAATTAATAGGGGGAATCGATTTTCACACAAAGATGGCCGCCATCCGCAAACTATTCCTCTGATGACCTATTAGTTTGGTCAAAGGATGCTCCCCCCAAGAAGGTATGTTGTTGCAAAATTTGGTAGAGATCGGATGATTAGGTTAGTCGTAATTTGATTTAAGCTTTGAACATTTGTGTGGCCGCCATTACGTTTCCGTCAAGACGGCGGCGATATAAAACATGACACTGAGGTGCCTTTTGTTAGTACTACCTCTGTACAAAATTTCGTTCCATTCGGTTGCACCGTGTTCGAATTAATAGGGGGAATCGATTTTCAAACAAAGATGGCCGCCATCCGCAAACTATTACGCTGATGACCTATTGGTTTGGTCAAAGGATGCTCCCCCATAAAGGTATGTTGTTGAAAAATTTGGTAGAGATCGGATGATTAGGTTAGTCGTAATTTGATTTAAACTTTGAACATTTGTGTGGCCGCCATTACGTTTCCGTCAAGATGGCGGCGATATAAAACATGACACTGAGGTGTCCTTTGCTAGTGCTACCTTTGTACCAAATTTCGTTCAATTCGCATTCACCGTGTTCGAATTGATAGGGGGGGGACAGACATTCAGAGTACACACACTCACACACACACACACACACACACACACACACACACACACAGACTCACACACACATACACACACACACACAGACTCACACACACACATACACACACACAGACAGACACACTTTTTTCGCCCTGTGCTGATCTCATAAGTCTACTTTCATTTTTTGCAAAAATCGAAAGTAGGCTAAAAATGCCCTCTCGGCACGCCGGAAGGCGGAGGTAGATTTCACCGGACAAACTTGGGGATAGGCGAAAATAGGCAGAATATGCAGGTTTTCGTAGAAGGATCAGACTTCATTTATTGCGAGAAGGTATTTTATAATTGGAGCTTAATTAACTTTGTTTTTCGTCATTTTATGTTTATTTTAAATATTTTATTGTCTTATGGGAACGGTAACCTTCTTGTCATTTGGGGTCCATTTTTATACTTGTGGTCACACTGTCCTTATGCAAGGTTTCGACACTGATGTGTAACTATGTAACGGTCTGTTACTTCTTCACACGAAATTATATCTCCCGCAGAGATGTTGGTTGGTTCCTCAGTTTAGGGGCTGCGACAACGCGGTCATGTAACCCCGTGTATTTGGGATGGCTGTTTTAGTCTGTAATTCAGGTAAGGACTGCAGACGGTCAATTACAAGCAGTAGTTCCTAATGTTGCTACCAGGTACTACCGTCAACGACACCTAGCTGTGAACTTGGCTACTAGATGCCACCGCAACCAGCAACTCGCAACGAACGTTGGAACTTCCCTTCGAAAGGAAAGCATACTGAGGGATTTTTAGCGCTCTTAGAAAATCCGACGACTTCGGCCGGCTTCGAACTCGCGACCTTGGGCATAGACATTCAGCATGCTACCAGTTACGTCACCGAAGCCGCTTCACACTTAGTCAGATGGAAATCTGAATTTGATCTCGTGCAAGTGCATTACCTTGGCAACGTCTGATGGCTCATCCCTCATCAATTTAGTAGTGTTGCCATGGCAACCACTGATAGCTCTTGGCATTTTCTTATAATTCCGAAATCATTTTTCTCATCCCTTGGCATAATGGAGGGTCATATCAAAAATTCTTTCAGACAAAAGTTTTAGGTAATTATTAGGGAAATATTTTCCATTTTGTACGGTTTTGATATTGTGCCTATTAAGAGAGATATGATTAATGTTTCCCGAAAAACCCACTTTTTCCCACCCCTTTGGTCAATGGTTGGTGCTATAAAACAACTCTACAAACATAAATTTTTGGGCTTTATCCGACACATAGTATGAACGTTGAACGGATTCGATATTTCACATATTAAGAAAGTTATAGCAATATTTCACTTTTTCGAAAAAAGCCCCCCATTTTCACCCCCTTCGACCGATTTAGCCCAGTAACGAACTCGACCGAGATTTTATAGGTATACATATTCGGTAAAAAATTCAAAGTGATTGGTGCACAATTACGGCAGTTATCGTGTCCACAAGAAACTGATATACATATACATACATAAATTATGTATAAACTTTTGAACTGACGGTGGTTTTGGGGTCTGGGGGATGTGAAACGCGAAGATATGTCGAAATTTTCCGGAAGTCGAAACATGGTACCCATTGCAATAGTTAGTTTTCTAATGAAATCTACCTCTGGTTGGTTCCTCAGTTTAGGGGCTGCGACAACGCGGTCATCTAACCCCGTGTACTTTGGGTGAGTGTAGAATCTGTCTGATAAACGGTGTGAATTGTAATGGCTGAATTAGTCTTAATTCAGGTAAGGACTGCAGAAGGACAATTTCAAGCAGTAGTTCCGAAGGTTGCTACCAGGTCCTACCGTCAACGACACCTATCTGTGAACTTGGCTACTAGATGCCACCCCAACCAGCAACTCGCAACGAACGTTGGAACTTCCCCTCCAAAGGAAAGCATACTGAGGGATTTTAGCGCTCTTAGAAAATCCGACGACTTCGGCCGGCTTTGAAACCGCGACCTTGGGCATAGACATTCAGCATGCTACCAGTTACGTCACCGAAGCCGCTTCCCACTTAGTCAGATGGAAATACTGAATCTGATCTCGTGCAAGTGCGTTGCCATGGCAACGTCTGATGGCTCATCCCTCATCAATTTAGTAGTGTTGCCATGGCAACAACTGATAGCTCTTGGCATTTTCTTATAATTCCGAAATCATTTTTCTCATCCCTTGGCGTAATGGTGGGTTATATCAAAAATTCTTTCAGACAAAAGTTTTAAGTAATTTTTAGGGGAATATTGTCCATTTTGTACGGTTTTGGTATTGTGCCTATTAAGAGAGATATGATTAATGTTTCCAGAAAAACCCACTTTTTCCCACCCCTTTGGTCAATGGTTAGTGCTATAAAAAAATCTTCAAACAGAAATTTTTGGGCTTTATCCGACACATAGTATGAACGTTGAACGGATTCGATATTTCACATATTAAGAGAGTTATAGCAATGTTTCACTTTTTGGAAAAGAGCCCCCCATTTTCACCCCCCTTCGACCGATTTAGCCCAGTAACGTACTCGACCGAGATTTTATAGGTATACATATTCGGTAAAAAAAATCAAAGTGATTGGTGCAAAATTACGGCAGTTATCGTGTCCACAAGAAACTGATATATATATATATATATATATATATATATATATATATATACATAAATTATATATAAACTTTTGAACTGACGGTGGTTTTGGGGTCTGGGGGATGTGAAACGCGAAGATATGTCGAAATTTTCCGGAAGTCGAAACATGGGACCCATTGCAATAGTTAGCTTTCTAATGAAATCTGCCTAATAGCCAAAGTTGAGTCTTTGTATCGTCCAAATGGGTTATTCGTAAGAAGAATAAATAAATAAATAAATTAATTAATTAATTGATTAATTAATTAATGGATCAATAAATTAATAAAAAATAAATAGATAATTAAATAAATAAATAAAAAATAATTGTCGGAAGTTAATCGCCGCAACACGCTTCGAGTGGGAACTATGTGCACTTGCACGTGTTGCTATAGTAACTAGGTGTCGGCAATTTGTCCTCACTAATTCCAGATAGACCCCTCAGCCCAAAAACATATATATGGTAAAACATACGAACACTACTAAGAAGCAAGTTATTGAGGTTCGCTGCTGCTCTGTCGCTCGGTGGGGGCACTATGCTCGACGCAATTTCATTGTTGTGAGTGGAAATTAAAAGTCATCAATCAGCCGTCAGGAGGCCCACTTTATGGCGGTGTCTTCCTAACATAGCTTGGGTTTATATCACAGCTCTGGAATTGAGTGATAAATTCTTCTCGGTGACAGAGATTGCTTGCCTGCATGGTGCGATAGCCCTTGAAAATAACGCCAGGTGCCACGCATATTACACGAAACTTAATGCGGTTGTTTATATCTGTCTCCCTTGTTACGTCTAGATTATATACCCGCTTTATACTTGTTTCTTGGGGTGGTTTTATTTTATTTTATTGCCAAACTTCTTGAATGCGAAGTCAGAACTGTGGCTAGTCATGAATTTTAATACTTGTTCACTAAAGCTGCAGGTGAAGTCGTAAAGGGCGTGGTGAAATGAGATACAACGCAAAGTAGGAAAAAACACACAATAAAAAAAATATTTCAAGCTATTAGGTCATGCATTTCTTCTTTTGTTGTTGCTCATTAATTTAGGGGCACTGCAATATCTTGCTAATGTAGCCCCATGTGCTTGAGTATGTGTGCGTGTAAATTTCCTGATAAACTGTGTTACTATGGTTTCTGTAGTAGTGCGAGTATTTGTAAAGGATGGAAGCTTGTAGTTTTACGTGACCGTAAATCTGGTGATCATGAGCCATGGGACCTCCTTTTTACGAGAAATCCTAACCACAGGACATGGCATTTCACTTCAAAAATCTCACACGTATTGAACAGTAATCGAAGCCGGTCTACTTTGGTGAAAGGCAAACAGCTTGACCGCTGCGCCCCATGCTATTTACGCCAGGTTTTGTATTGAGACTGGTATTGGGAAGGAGGCAACCAGCATTTTCCTGGAAGGAAAGTGGTAAACCATGGAAAACCACATCCAGAATGGCTGAGGAGAGATTCAAGTCTATCTCTCTATCTATCTATCTCCTTGGCAGAGCTGTAAATTGAATCCAGACTTCAGGGGTTACATCCACGAATCCTAGTCGCTACAACACGTGGTGGACTGTAGATATCGTTATTGCCACTGTGTATGAGGCTCTCTTTGAAGAATGTTTTCCTTATTTGAAGCACAGAATCAATCATTTGGAGAGTTTCAAAGAACGTATATCCCGTGTCTAGAAAGCACATCTTAAAGTAACTTAACAACACAGCTATACTCTTAGCTGCAATATATTTGGGATATTCTGGTCCTCACTATTTGGACAATACCTGACGTACCATCTGAGAGAGCTTTTATTTGTTATCAATCATACCTTTAAAATGGCGTATGTGGATGAATTATTCCATTTCGTTTGTTTCCAGATAAAAGCATAATTCTTCTACTTCAAGAAAATGTATGGTGTTTCCATATTTCATGCTTAATGATGCTCAGAAAATTGATTTAAATGGTTTAGGGCTCACGTGTCTAATCAAAATGCAAAACATTAAGTTTAATGCACTCCATAATAAAGAATTGTGTATTTTTACAGGTTCAAACTTCATTAAGTCAAGTTTTAATTCACCTATGAACCACAACAAGTCTCGAATTAAAGATCAATAAATTAGGATTGTCCTGTACTAAGCTGAGAAAAAATATACCCCCATTCAAAAACTGAAGATGAAGAAGGGAAAATAATATTTTCGAAATTTTGCATTTTTGAAAAACACGTGTTATATTTCTTGATATAATAGTGATAGACCAATACATTTAGTAGGGGACATAAAAACACTAATGCAAATAGTTATGTGAAAGAATAATTGACCAATACATTTAGTAGTGTGCCCTTTTAGCAAGAAATATGCCAATCACAGTATACCAGCGTAGCTCAATTCGGGATTTTCGGGGCAGCGGTAAGTTCACCCACTCTGTGACTCACATATTTTGGATTAATTAGAGGATACACTTGCAAAATAACAACAAAATCAACTCCTATTTTAACACATTTAATTAATCAAAATTATGGCGCTACAAACAATTAAACAATTAAATTACTGACCCATAATCATCTACTTGTTCCAAATGAACAAGGAATAACATAAGAATAAAACAAATATTGTATTAAAACATATGGTTTCCGTATAAACCAACAATTCCTAATTATTTTTACTTCCATAAAGCATCAACTGTAAGTTTCATATAACTCCGAGCTCTTCTGGCTCAATGCTTTCTATAATAATGGTGTCATTCTTTGTACACCTCAAATACTACTTTTTTATATATTCTTAATCATCAAAACAAATGTATAATTACATTTAAAATTACATGTTAATTATCTAACTCAATATTTGGGCATTTCACAGGTTTTCAGCTTTTATCATCTCTCTCTAGTTTTACAAATACATCAAGGTAATCAGGAAATTACTTGTGTACTCCAGAGTATGAAGATACTTGACACAGTCAAAAAACTATGGTCACTCCCGAAACCTAGTTGCCTTCAATTAACTCATGGAATCCTACTTCCATACAACATTACAATAGGGATTGTTATTTATCTCATATGTCTTATAAGACCATTATCACATAAAAAAAACCTACGATCTGAACAGGCAAGCGGAAATATCAATCTACAAGGACCTCGGTTCAACGCCCGGGTCATTAACAACTTTAAACACTCACGGTGTATTCATTACTCCTTACAAGACGGCCTTCAGACACCCCTCCTGCTCCAAGGGTCTGACCGTGCTACTCGAGCGTTATTTATGACTATGCGGGAACCTTCCCGTCTAGCCTAAGCTAGAGCTCTCTTTAATGCTTTACAAACTGCTTTTCGTTCATTCTCAATTCTTTGGGGAGACCTGGCATTCTACTCCTCGTGTACATTCAACAATATTATTGGGCTCATAAACCACATTCGTAATCTTGGCATTTATTAATTATGAAAGGTCCTCATTGATTGGGGAAGAGATATTCACATTCTACGACGAATAATAAAGGGGCTTTCACAATAAGAAGATTCTGAATTCGAATCTCTTCACATGCCTCGGGAACCATTCCCATGTAGAGGACTATACAAAATGCGATTTAGGGTCAACCTGTAGCTTATAAGACCTACGCTCAATACCATACATTTGCTCCCTTTCAATACAACATACACAATGGCCTCGTGATACTACGTCACAAATAGAGGACTTACACCAATTCTCAATTCACTACAATCAACTACCTCTCATAAGTAATTTACCAAGTACATTAACTTTTACGCGTTCCTAGCGTGACATTTTATTTTAATTGCGCTCTTTTGCGCTATACTTTATTTTTAAGCCTATCGTCATCCAAAGAACTGATAATATCATATTAAAAATTGATACACATCTCAATTTTTATATTATTCTTTTCCTTTGACAATAACTTTCTCTCTTTTTAAGAACATGCATTTGAACATCATGTCTATACTTTTTATTAAGGCTGTAACGCTCTTATGTTCACATCAATTAATTTGATCTTTATTTAATATTTCCTTACTTGGTTATTATTATTATTATTTCATATCTTCATTCTTTACACAAGCTCAAAAGCTATTTCTTTCATATAACTCAAATTTACTTTTATTTAAAAATCTTTCATGATAATTATTAATATTTCGCTTGCTCTTATGACATTCGTCAAATACACTGACATTTTATTCATCTATTTCCTCTACTGGATTTATTCTTTTACATAATTATTTATAGTTTCTCAAATTTCTATTATTGTTCAGACCGCGTTCTTGATTATTCAGTATTTATTTATTTAAACACATCCCTTTTACTCAAAAACTCCGGTGGATTCGTACACAATCATTTCCTGACACCAAAATATAATGAAATTCATTACTCACATGTTTTTAAGGTCGTCTCATGACCTTTATCCTTGTGCGGTGTTTCATTTTTGCCCACTTTTTAACTTACTCCATATTGTAGAAATTCATCTCATGTACAAACACTTCTTGACACATATTCAATACACTTAACATTGACAACATTTTTAATACACTGGTGTATCCCTTTAGAACACACAATAAACACTAAAAAATATTATTTTAACACACAATCTTGATAGATTTACACTTCACAACTTTTGATCACTAGGCCGTATTTTCCTAGCCTATCACACGTGACCTCTTAATCTCCCGTTTCCAAGGGTGAAATTTATTCAATGTCGGCTTCCTATCCTGCAGAACACGAAAGTCTCGAAACATCTACTTTTCCCTGGAATCCTAATTCTTTGAATCCTATTCTGGATGACCGGCTATTTCTCTAGCTTGAACGGCTTCTTTTTTAGATCTAGTTTATCGATCCTAGTGAAAGTCTGTTCGGATCGAGGTCCCCCCGATAACCTATCGATGATCGATGGATTTATTTTATAGCAGCTAGTACTTCTCGAGTCTAGTGCTTTAGAATAGTTCGTCTGCTTTCTGGAGATAATGTCTATAGTCTCCGTTTTTCTTTGTTTATTCGGTTCTCGCACTCCTACTTTTCTGAAATACGTTGCGAACCTTACTTTGTTTTTCCCTATTTGGGTTCTTTAAATTAGATAACTGTTTATCTTTCTATTACGGTACTTCCGTACGTTATGATATTTTCGGTCGTTTATTTAAAGACCTATCGCCTTAAGTCCAACGTTCGCAGCCTGCTCTGACTATATCTTACGAACTTTTCACTGTAAACTTGTGTACTGTCGGACCTAAATCCTGTAACTAGGATTTTCCTAATTTTTTCAACACGGCGATACTTTAATATTTCCTCTTTACAACTTCTTATGGAGGCACGCAAGTTGTTAATACTGCGACGCCTGTGGCTATCAGATATTAATTCTGTGGTGTAATACAGCGTTTCTCCCCTCAAGGAGTACTGGTAAACTGTCTTCGGTGTGAAGCAGAGTAACGCCCCACACGGCTGTCTGAATACTGATGCGTAGCAACGCCCCCTCGGGCTGTTTGGAACTGCTTGTACTGATGCGCAGTAACACCCCCTCACGGGTTGTCAGAATAACTGCATGTTTGGCTTGGTGATGCCAGGAGATTTATACTCTTTCGATACAAAAAGATAAGACTCTAGCCCTTTCCGTGCCCAACCTTTAAAATAATGGTTGCACCATTATAAAAATTATACCTTCAAAAAGCTCGTCTTCTCCATGTTAAATAATCTCATTGCGCATAAGAATCGATCGTGCAATTCGGAGATATTAATTAATTTCTCGTCCTCAACTGTGTGGGTGTTGCTGTTCATTTGCATTCTCCCCTCTCCACAGGCCTTGGTAAATCCCCTATGACGTCTACTTGCGTTTGCAGTTTTCTCCTGTGCAATTATTAAAGGGTTTTTCTTTACACAAAAATCTCTAATTCGAAATGATTCACCGTACTGTAATTGTTTACTTATTTTTATACTCGTAAACGGGTTAAATTTAATTATTCCTCTTCTGGCGCATAAGCGGTGTTGTCGTTTTCAAGCAAGCTCAGCTCGATTTCCGAGTCAGGCCTCCTTGTCTAACAGCCGAAATTTTCCACTCGGTTATTAATCCTCAAGACCAGCTCCTTCTGAATGTCAAGAGGCGTGATCTCATCTCTCGAACACCTGGCTCGCGCTGCTTGCACAATATTAGGCTAGAATCCTGGCTTGATCTTTCTCTATGTTACATTAGAAACTGTACGTTTCTTTCATTTCTTCCCCAAATACATGGATTCGACCTCCTTGGACCCTATGGCACATGGGTTCATCTCTCCCCTCCTTAGGTAAATAAATTTTCGAAAAATTTTGAGGAAATTTATTTCAATTAATCTTATCTTTCTTTATTCTTCGAAGCCATCATAACGTTGTCCGTACCTTCCGTCTCTTTTTATTTCTTTAAAGTCGTATCCGGTAATTGTGTAGGTCGGGTATGCTCTGTCCCTACCCTTTCTTTCTTTTTCCTTTATTCGTCTGGGCTTTAAGTCCCCAGAACCTCATTCTTCCTTACGGGTTTGGTCTATCCCTACCCGTTTCCTTATTTCATCATTCTCCTTTCTTAAATTGAAATTTTCTTCTTCAATAAACTCAATTATTTCTTTGATTTCCCAATACAACTTTTCCAATTCGCATTCGCACTCGAATGCTTGAGCTCTATTCTCTATTTCTTCCTTATTCTTGTTTATGTCAAAAGCGGATTCATCTCTAAATGTTTCCACAACCAGGGCTTGTTCATTTGCTTCATCGAAATCTTCGGGAGGGTAATATAATTTCAAATTTGCTGAATTCATGGTTACTTTGTGATCCGTTACACAGTGCCGAATTCTATATGCGTTATTCCTCAAATCTCTGATTATTTGATACGGTCCGTGGTACATTTTCTGGAACTTCTTGTACACACGGTTCCCTGGATCCGAAATGGCTGGTCTTTTTACTAACACCATTTCTCCTGATAATAATGGTCGATGATACCTCTTATGCCTATTTCTTCTTTGCCTCCTATCGGCTTGAGCTTTTAGATGCTCAAAAGCTCTTCTAATACGTACATCTCTTCCAGGCTGAGCGTCTGCTGGCCTAGGAATTACCAGACTCCAAGGTCTCTCTGGTTGCTCATTCCGATGTAACGTTATGGGTATCTCACCCGTGGATTCATGGATTGTATTATTTATACAAAATTCGATAATATCCAAGATATCTATCCACTTCCAATTTTCTTCGGCACAGTATATTCTACAGTACTTGGCCGTCTCCCTCATCACTCTTTCTACAGGATTTGCCTCGGGATGGCGAATACTTGACAAAATCTGACGTATTCCAAGTCTTTCTAATTCTCGTCTGAACTCTACACTGGTGAAACAACTGCCGTGATCCGACAACAAATTTTCAGGTTTTCCCAGAATCGGTATCACTTTTTCTTTTAGTCGTTTTAACACCTGTTTGGTACTAGTCTTCTGTATGGGAGCAAGGACAACCATTTTAGTGAAGACATCCATAGCCACCATTATGTGTCGATTTCCTCTTCTTGCCTTTGGCAAAGGTCCAAAATTATCAATAGATATGATTTGACCTGGCCTTTCGGGCAACAATGGTATAGGCTTCTGTCTCATCAGAAATGCATTTGGTTTGATCCTTTGACATAGATCACATGTCTTTAACGTGTCCCTTATTTTCGAGGTTAACTTTAGCTTCCTCTACTTTTCCTAACAGGTTGGTTTCGAACTCAGTTTCCAAATTATCTTCGAGTTCTCTGTTGAGGACTTCAAATATCTTTTCTATGTCCTTATAACCTTCCTCCGTTACTTCTTCCATATGCCATACCTGTTCTCCTATTTTCGCATCCTGTTCCTGTAGGTTAATGTTTTGTACATCCACATCCTCTCTTTGAATTCTAATGCAATTTTGCGCTAGGTCTATAATGACCTTGTTCTCACGGATAAAATCAATACCTAATATGACATTATACGGTAATTGATTTACCAGCAAAAAGCACTGCGAAATTTCAGCGTTACCCATGATCAGATCTATATATACCTGAAATTTACATGTTAAAGATTTTTCAGGGATAATCCCCTTAATCTTTACACTTGATGTGGGAATCTTTAATACTCGGCCCATTATTTCCAGTTCATTTAGAAGGGTTTGTGTAATTAGACTTATTGTGGATCCGGTATCAATTAATGCTCTGACCAGTAATCCTTCTATCCTAAGCATAATTATAGGTAGTTCTCTTTTAACAGGTGGGATTCCTTTCACATCCTCGTTAATTAGCTCATCTGGTCTTGCTATCCAATTCACAATTTCTACCTCCTCCCAGCTCCTGGTATGTTTCCACTTTTGACAATTTAAATTTGGAGTTTTTTTTATCCTGAGGGCATCCTTTCCCCTTATTCTTTAATTGAGCTTGTAGTTCCAAGCTTTGAGCTCCGTCTAGTCGGTCGGGTGATTTCCGGTTCTTAATTGCCTCACTCCAACGGACTTTTTGCCTATCAGGTTCATCTGTTCCTTCGTTCATATAACGAAGACTTTCCTGATATCTTTCTTCTATTTCGGCCCGATATTCATCATCCCTATCCTCTGGCCTTACATTCCTTCTGGGATAATTCTCCCATTTCTTTCTGTTTTCTTGCCTTTGATGGTTATTGTTATAGGGTCGGCTCTCTTGATGCCTATAACCTGTATTCCTAGGATTTCTTCCTCGATATCCTCCTCTGTAATATGGCTGTATCCCTCTAGGCTCCTGGTGCCCATACTCTCGACCTAGTCCCTGAGTATCCGTGCTGGTGGACTGATTCCTGGTCGCTGGTTTTTCTCTGGTTTCCTGACTGCTGGCCATATGTACTTGCTCAGTCTGTCTTTGATGCCGAGGAGTTACGTGCGAAGTCGTCACATCTAATTGACGTAATACACTCTTCACTTCCACAGCACTTCGTGCTTTGGACGAGATTAACAGCCTCTGAATCTCATACGGAAGTTGTCTTGCAATGGCGGCACACAGGTCGTTCTCTGCCGGAGCAATGTCGAGTTCGCGGAATTTACATAACTGCGCGGTGAAAAATTCCGAGTATTTAGTTGGTGCATTTGTGCTGTACTTCCTAGAGTACAGATCTAGCCTTAAATTCTCTTGGACGTCTGCTGCCCAATATCGTTTTAAAAATGCTTCCCTAAAGGCTTCCACCGTATCAAAGGTGTACCTGAAGCTTCTGAACCTGGTGAGACAATCACCTGCCAACAGCTTTTCAATAGCTCTCAGTCTCCGATCCTGAGGAACTTTCATTTCGTTTAAATACTCTGCAACTTCCTTTAGCCAGTATTTTGGAGTAATAGACATGTTATTACCCGTAAACTTTACTGGTCTGTCCTCATTCGATTTAATAATGTTTATTATCTGGCCATTTGTCTGATTCATGTACGGGGTTGACATCGCCATCGGATATCCTGGGTTCTTATAAGGGCTCTCCCCTCCTAAGTCCTTCTCCGTATCTGTGCCTTGTTCACGGGAATCTACCCATCCTGTCTTTGGAAACTCCTCCTGATTCTCAAATTTTAACTTCCTTTCCCTTCGGGCACTTTCTTCATTAGCCATGAGATGGATTTCCATTTGACTATTCTTATATTCAGTCCTCTCCAATCGGGATCTTAATTCATTCTGAATTCTTTCTTGATTCCTTTTACTATCTTCCTCTGCCTTTTTGAGTTGGAATTTCTCCTCCCTGTAACTATCCCTGAATTCATTTAGTTGGTCTTCTACCTCTTTCTTAATGACCATGGCCTGTTGATTGATAATTTCTGGCTTAACGTCACCTATGGTCTCCAGGCCCTCTCGTATCTCCTTTATTTGCTTCTCCACTTCTTTCCGACCTTTGACCATATCTAATTCAATTCCTTTCAACTTTCCCTCAGTTTTCTCTTGGCTCTTAGACACATCCGTCACTTCATCTTTGATCAATTTTACTTCATTATTTGTTTTTCCTACTCGCTCTTCTAATTTTTCGATAGTTTCCTGGACCTCATTAATACCCTTGCTTATTTCCTCTATCTTCAGGGTCTTCTCTTGATTTTCTTCATTTCGTTGCTTTCTTTCTTCCTGGATATGCTCCTCGTATTTACCGAATCTTTTATCTATTCCTTCCTCATGCTTCTTTAAGGTCTCATCTACCTGCCTAGTAAAATGATCAATCTGCCCTTTCATACCCTGTACATCCTTTTGATTTTGATTTTTCATCTCAGTTACTTCATTCTGAACTCCATCGACCTTTCCCTCGAGTTCTCCTACTTTGTCCTTTACCCCTTTAAATTCTTCTCCTAATTTCTTAAAACTTTCTTTTATCTCATCCCGGGAACGTTCACAAATATTCTTGTTAGATTCTATCTGAGCTTTCAATTCTGTCTGCACACCTTGGATCTGGGTTACAAGTTCCTTTTCACATGCTTTTACATTCTCTTTACAAGACTTTTCCATCTTATTTAACTTCTAAATTATCAAAATTTTCTTGACATTTAGCTTGGGATTTTTTTGTACTTTCCTTCAAGACATTTATTTGGTCTTGCAACTCTGACTTAAGTACATTATTTTCCTGTTTAATTTCACTTGTGATTTCCCCTTTTAATTCAGTTAACTTGTCCCCAAACTTAGTGTCAAAACCTTGGAACTTGTCATTTATTTTATCTATCTCAGCCTTCACTTCATTGTTCATTTCTACACAGTTAGCTTCGATAGTTTCTAATTTAGTTCCCATGCTATCACTTTTAACTTCGATAGCTTCTAATTTAGTTCCCATGTTAGCACTATCAATTTTTATTGACTCTAAACTTTCATTTATGGATTCGAACACTTTGTTGTTTTCATCCTTTTGGAGGCCCAATGTATTGTTTATAGCCTCCAACTTCTCATTGCTATCGGCTTTTATAGCCTCCAAAAGCCGTTGCATCTCTTCACTCAATGCCATCTTATTAGAATATAGTGGGCTACTCATGCCACCACACTAGTACATGCTTGAGAGATGATACTCTGAACCATTGTGTCCCAATTTCTTTAAAAATTTACTTTGGTACGGGTATTTACTACAACGTACCCTTTTGATACTCTTATTCAATTTCAAAGACCTTTATGGAAGTATTTAAAATTCAAAATTTCGAAAAACCATTTTTTTTTTCAAAAAATGAAAATTTTGATTTTTCGAGAAAACTCGGGTTTTCCCTAGGAAAACTCAGCCCTGCGTACTGGGCGCCAAAATCTACGATTTGCTAGGGGGGTTAATGATATAATTCAGGGCTGCTCGGTATGAGTTTCCAGGGACCCATGCGGTCAGTTAATATTTTACGTTGTAGCTATTCCTATCATGACTTTAATTTACATGTTATGACCGTCTTAAGTGTTCCTCTAGTTATTAATCCAGCATATTACTTCTATGCCCCCCATGTGCCCTTTTAGCAAGAAATATGCCAATCACAGTATACCAGCGTAGCTCAATTCGGGATTTTCGGGGCAGCGGTAAGTTCACCCACTCTGTGACTCACATATTTTGGATTAATTAGAGGATACACTTGCAAAATAACAACAAAATCAACTCCTATTTTAACACATTTAATTAATCAAAATTATGGCGCTACAAACAATTAAACAATTAAATTACTGACCCATAATCATCTACTTGTTACAAATGAACAAGGAATAACATAAGAATAAAACAAATATTGTATTAAAACATATGGTTTCCATATAAACCAACAATTCCTAATTATTTTTACTTCCATAAAGCATCAACTGTAAGTTTCATATAACTCCGAGCTCTTCTGGCTCAATGCTTTCTATAATAATGGTGTCATTCTTTGTACACCTCAAATACTACTTTTTTATATATTCTTAATCATCAAAACAAATGTATAATTACATTTAAAATTACATGTTAATTATCTAACTCAATATTTGGGCATTTCAGAGGTTTTCAGCTTTTATCATCTCTCTCTAGTTTTACAAATACATCAAGGTAATCAGGAAATTACTTGTGTACTCCAGAGTATGAAGATACTTGACACAGTCAAAAAACTATGGTCACTCCCGAAACCTAGTTGCCTTCAATTAACTCATGGAATCCTACTTCCATACAACATTACAATAGGGATTGTTATTTATCTCATATGTCTTATAAGACCATTATCACATAAAAAAACTACGATCTGAACAGGCAAGCGGAAATATCAATCTACAAGGACCTCGGTTCAACGCCCGGGTCATTAACAACTTTAAACACTCACGGTGTATTCATTACTCCTTACAAGACGGCCTTCAGACACCCCTCCTGCTCCAAGGGTCTGACCGTGCTACTCGAGCGTTATTTATGACTATGCGGGAACCCTCCCGTCTAGCCTAAGCTAGAGCTCTCTTTAATGCTTTACAAACAGCTTTTCGTTCATTCTCAATTCTTTGGGGAGACCTGGCATTCTACTCCTCGTGTACATTCAACAATATTATTGGGCTCATAAACCACATTCGTAATCTTGGCATTTATTAATTATGAAAGGTCCTCATTGATTGGGGAAGAGATATACACATTCTACGACGAATAATAAAGGGGCTTTCACAATAAGAAGATTCTGAATTCGAATCTCTTCACATGCCTCGGGAACCATTCCCATATAGAGGACTATACAAAATGCGATTTAGGGTCAGCCTATAGCTTATAAGACCTACGCTCAATACCATACATTTGCTCCCTTTCAATACAACATACACAATGGCCTCGTGATACTACGTCACAAATAGAGGACTTACACCAATTCTCAATTCACTACAATCAACTACCTCTCATAAGTAATTTACCAAGTACATTAACTTTTACGCGTTCCTAGCGTGACATTTTATTTTAATTGCGCTCTTTTGCGCTATACTTTATTTTTAAGCCTATCGTCATCCAAAGAACTGATAATATCATATTAAAAATTGATACACATCTCAATTTTTATATTATTCTTTTCCTTTGACAATAACTTTCTCTCTTTTTAAGAACATGCATTTGAACATCATGTCTATACTTTTTATTAAGGCTCTAACGCTCTTATGTTCACATCAATTAATTTGATCTTTATTTAATATTTCCTTACTTGGTTATTATTATTATTATTTCATATCTTCATTCTTTACACAAGCTCAAAAGCTATTTCTTTCATATAACTCAAATTTACTTTTATTTAAAAATCTTTCATGATAATTATTAATATTTCGCTTGCTCTTATGACATTCGTCAAATACACTGACATTTTATTCATCTATTTCCTCTACTGGATTTATTCTTTTACATAATTATTTATAGTTTCTCAAATTTCTATTATTGTTCAGACCGCGTTCTTGTTTATTCAGTATTTATTTATTTAAACACATCCCTTTTACTCAAAAACTCCGGTGGATTCGTACACAATCATTTCCTGACACCAAAATATAATGAAATTCATTACTCACATGTTTTTAAGGTCGTCTCATGACCTTTATCCTTGTGCGGTGTTTCATTTTTGCCCACTTTTTAACTTACTCCATATTGTAGAAATTCATCTCATGTACAAACACTTCTTGACACATATTCAATACACTTAACATTGACAACATTTTTAATACACTGGTGTATCCCTTTAGAACACACAATAAACACTAAAAAATATTATTTTAACACACAATCTTGATAGATTTACACTTCACAACTTTTGATCACTAGGCCGTATTTTCCTAGCCTATCACACGTGACCTCTTAATCTCCCGTTTCCAAGGGTGAAATTTATTCAATGTCGGCTTCCTATCCTGCAGAACACGAAAGTCTCGAAACATCTACTTTTCCCTGGAATCCTAATTCTTTGAATCCTATTCTGGATGACCGGCTATTTCTCTAGCTTGAACGGCTTCTTTTTTAGATCTAGTTTATCGATCCTAGTGAAAGTCTGTTCGGATCGAGGTCCCCTCGATAACCTATCGATGATCGATGGATTTATTTTATAGCAGCTAGTACTTCTCGAGTCTAGTGCTTTAGAATAGTTCGTCTGCTTTCTGGAGATAATGTCTATAGTCTCCGTTTTTCTTTGTTTATTCGGTTCTCGCACTCCTACTTTTCTGAAATACGTTGCGATCCTTACTTTGTTTTTCCCTATTTGGGTTCTTTAAATTAGATAACTGTTTATCTTTCTATTACGGTACTTCCGTACGTTATGATATTTTCGGTCGTTTATTTAAAGACCTATCGCCTTAAGTCCAACGTTCGCAGCCTGCTCTGACTATATCTTACGAACTTTTCACTGTAAACTTTTGTACTGTCGGACCTAAATCCTGTAACTAGGATTTTCCTAATTTTTTCAACACGGCGATACTTTAATATTTCCTCTTTACAACTCCTTATGGAGGCACGCAAGTTGTTAATACTGCGACGCCTGTGGCTATCAGATATTAATTATGTGGTGTAATACAGCGTTTCTCCCCTCAAGGAGTACTGGTAAACTGTCTTCGGTGTGAAGCAGAGTAACGCCCCATACGGCTGTCTGAATACTGATGCGTAGCAACGCCCCCTCGGGCTGTTTGGAACTGCTTGTACTGATGCGTAGTAACACCCCCTCACGGGTTGTCAGAATAACTGCATGTTTGGCTTGGTGATGCCAGGAGCTTTATACTCTTTCGCTACAAAAAGATAAGACTCTAGCCCTTTCCGTGCCCAACTTTTAAAATAATGGTTGCACCATTATAAAAATTATACCTTCAAAAAGCTCGTCTTCTCCATGTTAAATAATCTCATTGCGCATAAGAATCGATCGTGCAATTCGGAGATATTAATTAATTTCTCGTCCTCAACTGTGTGGGTGTTGCTGTTCATTTGCATTCTCCCCTCTCCACAGGCCTTGGTAAATCCCCTATGACGTCTGTTTGCAGTTTTCTCCTGTGCAATTATTAAAGGGTTTTTCTTTACACAAAAATCTCTAATTCGAAATGATTCACCGTACTGTAATTGTTTACTTATTTTTATACTCGTAAACGGGTTAAATTTAATTATTCCTCTTCTGGCGCATAAGCGGTGTTGTCGTTTTCAAGCAAGCTCAGCTCGATTTCCGAGTCAGGCCTCCTTGTCTAACAGCCGAAATTTTCCACTCGGTTATTAATACTCATGACCAGCTCCTTCTGAATGTCAAGAGGCGTGATCTCATCTCTCGAACACCTGGCTCGCGCTGCTTGCACAATATTAGGCTAGAATCCTGGCTTGATCTTTCTCTATGTTACATTAGAAACTGTACGTTTCTTTCATTTCTTCCCCAAATACATGGATTCGACCTCCTTGGACCCTATGGCACATGGGTTCATCTCTCCCCTCCTTAGGTAAATAAATTTTCGAAAAATTTTGAGGAAATTTATTTCAATTAATCTTATCTTTCTTTATTCTTCGAAGCCATCATAACGTTGTCCGTACCTTCCGTCTCTTTTTATTTCTTTAAAGTCGTATCCGGTAATTGTGTAGGTCGGGTATGCTCTGTCCCTACCCTTTCTTTCTTTTTCCTTTATTCGTCTGGGCTTTAAGTCCCCAGAACCTCATTCTTCCTTACGGGTTTGGTCTATCCCTACCCGTTTCCTTATTTCATCATTCTCCTTTCTTAAATTGAAATTTTCTTCTTCAATAAACTCAATTATTTCTTTGATTTCCCAATACAACTTTTCCAATTCGCATTCGCACTCGAATGCTTGAGCTCTATTCTCTATTTCTTCCTTATTCTTGTTTATGTCAAAAGCGGATTCATCTCTAAATGTTTCCATAACCAGGGCTTGTTCATTTGCTTCATCGAAATCTTCGGGAGGGTAATATAATTTCAAATTTGCTGAATTCATGGTTACTTTGTGATCCGTTTCACAGTGCCGAATTCTATATGCGTTATTCCTCAAATCTCTGATTATTTGATACGGTCCGTGGTACATTTTCTGGAACTTCTTGTACACACGGTTCCCTGGATCCGAAATGGCTGGTCTTTTTACTAACACCATTTCTCCTGCTAATAATGGTCGATGATACCTCTTATGCCTATTTCTTCTTTGCCTCCTATCGGCTTGAGCTTTTAGATGCTCAAAAGCTCTTCTAATACGTACATCTCTTCCAGGCTGAGCGTCTGCTGGCCTAGGAATTACCAGACTCCAAGGTCTCTCTGGTTGCTCATTCCGATGTAACGTTATGGGTATCTCACCCGTGGATTCATGGATTGTATTATTTATACAAAATTCGATAATATCCAAGATATCTATCCACTTCCAATTTTCTTCGGCACAGTATATTCAACAGTACTTGGCCGTCTCCCTCATCACTCTTTCTACAGGATTTGCCTCGGGATGGCGAATACTTGACAAAATCTGACGTATTCCAAGTCTTTCTAATTCTCGTCTGAACTCTACACTGGTGAAACAACTGCCGTGATCCGACAACAAATTCTCAGGTTTTCCCAGAATCGGTATCACTTTTTCTTTTAGTCGTTTTAACACCTGTTTGGTACTAGTCTTCTGTATGGGAGCAAGGACAACCATTTTAGTGAAGACATCCATAGCCACCATTATGTGTCGATTTCCTCTTCTTGCCTTTGGCAAAGGTCCAAAATTATCAATAGATATGATTTGACCTGGCCTTTCGGGCAACAATGGTATAGGCTTCTGTCTCATCAGAAATGCATTTGGTTTGATCCTTTGACATAGATCACATGTCTTTAACGTGTCCCTTATTTTCGAGGTTAACTTTAGCTTCCTCTACTTTTCCTGACAGGTTGGTTTCGAACTCAGTTTCCAAATTATCTTCGAGTTCTCTGTTGAGGACTTCAAATATCTTTTCTATGTCCTTATAACCTTCCTCCGTTACTTCTTCCATATGCCATACCTGTTCTCCTATTTTCGCATCCTGTTCCTGTAGGTTAATGTTTTGTACATCCACATCCTCTCTTTGAATTCTAATGCAATTTTGCGCTAGGTCTATAATGACCTTGTTCTCACGGATAAAATCAATACCTAATATGACATTATACGGTAATTGATTTACCAGCAAAAAGCACTGCGAAATTTCAGCGTTACCCATGATCAGATCGATATATACCTGAAATTTACATGTTAAAGATTTTTCAGGGATAATCCCCTTAATCTTTACACTTGATGTGGGAATCTTTAATACTCGGCCCCTTATTTCCAGTTCATTTAGAAGGGTTTGTGTAATTAGACTTATTGTGGATCCGGTATCAATTAATGCTCTGACCAGTAATCCTTCTATCCTAAGCATAATTATAGGTAGTTCTCTTTTAACAGGTGGGATTCCTTTCACATCCTCGTTAATTAGCTCATCTGGTCTTGCTATCCAATTCACAATTTCTACCTCCTCCCAGCTCCTGGTATGTTTCCACTTTTGACAATTTAAATTTGGAGTTTTTTTTATCCTGAGGGCTTCCTTTCCCCTCATTCTTTAATTGAGCTTGTAGTTCCAAGCTTTGAGCTCCGTCTAGTCGGTCGGGTGATTTCCGGTTCTTAATTGCCTCACTCCAACGGACGTTTTGCCTATCAGGTTCATCTGGTCGTTCGTTCATATAACGAAGACTTTCCTGATATCTTTCTTCTATTTCGGCCCGATATTCATCATCCCTATCCTCTGGCCTTACATTCCTTCTGGGATAATTCTCCCATTTCTTTCTGTTTTCTTGCCTTTGATGGTTATTGTTATAGGGTCGGCTCTCTTGTTGCCTATAACCTGTATTCCTAGGATTTCTTCCTCGATATCCTCCTCTGTAATATGGCTGTATCCCTCTAGGCTCCTGGTGCCCATACTCTCGACCTAGTCCCTGAGTATCCGTGCTGGTGGACTGATTCCTGGTCGCTGTTTTTTCTCTGGTTTCCTGACTGCTGGCCATATGTACTTGCTCAGTCTGTATTTGATGCCGAGGAGTTACGTGCGAAGTCGTCACATCTAATTGACGTAATACACTCTCCACTTCCACAGCACTTCGTGCTTTGGACGAGATTAACAGCCTCTGAATCGCATACGGAAGTTGTCTTGCAATGGCGGCACACAGGTCGTTCTCTGCCGGAGCAATGTCGAGTTCGCGGAATTTACATAACTGCGCGGTGAAAAATTCCGAGTATTTAGTTGGTGCATTTGTGCTGTACTTCCTAGAGTACAGATCTAGCCTTAAATTCTCTTGGACGTCTGCTGCCCAATATCGTTTTAAAAATGCTTCCCTAAAGGCTTCCACCGTATCAAAGGTGTACCTGAAGCTTCTGAACCAGGTGAGACAATCACCTGCCAACAGCTTTTCAATAGCTCTCAGTCTCCGATCCTGAGGAACTTTCATTTCGTTTAAATACTCTGCAACTTCCTTTAGCCAGTATTTTGGAGTAATAGACATGTTATTACCCGTAAACTTTACTGGTCTGTCCTCATTCGATTTAATAATGTTTATTATCTGGCCATTTGTCTGATTCATGTACGGGGTTGACATCGCCATCGGATATCCTGGGTTCTTATAAGGGCTCTCCCCTCCTAAGTCCCTCTCCGTATCTGTGCCTTGTTCACGGGAATCTACCCATCCTGTCTTTGGAAACTCCTCCTGATTCTCAAATTCTAACTTCCTTTCCCTTCGGGCACTTTCTTCATTAGCCATGAGATGGATTTCCATTTGACTATTCTTATGTTCAGTCCTCTCCAATCGGGATCTTAATTCATTCTGAATTCTTTCTTGATTCCTTTTACTATCTTCCTCTGCCTTTTTGAGTTGGAATTTCTCCTCCCTGTAACTATCCCTGAATTCATTTAGTTGGTCTTCTACCTCTTTCTTAATGACCATGGCCTGTTGATTGATAATTTCTGGCTTAACGTCACCTATGGTCTCCAGGCCCTCTCGTATCTCCTTTATTTGCTTCTCCACTTCTTTCCGACCTTTGACCATATC
Source organism: Meconema thalassinum (assembly GCA_946902985.2). Classification (NCBI taxonomy): domain Eukaryota; kingdom Metazoa; phylum Arthropoda; class Insecta; order Orthoptera; family Tettigoniidae; genus Meconema; species Meconema thalassinum. The sequence continues at coordinate 153,481,048 of OX336390.1, read as the reverse complement.
TAATTCAATTCCTTTCAACTTTCCCTCAGTTTTCTCTTGGCTCTTAGACACTTCCGTCACTTCATCTTTGATCAATTTTAATTCGTTATTTGTTTTTCCTACTCGCTCTTCTAATTTTTCGATAGTTTCCTGGACCTCATTAATACCCTTGCTTATTTCCTCTATCTTCAGGGTCTTCTCTTGATTTTCTTCATTTCGTTGCTTTCTTTCTTCCTGGATATGCTCCTCGTATTTACCGAATCTTTTATCTATTCCTTCCTCATGCTTCTTTAAGGTCTCATCTACCTGCCTAGTAAAATGATCAATCTGCCCTTTCATACCCTGTACATCCTTTTGATTTTGATTTTTCATCTCAGTTACTTCATTCTGAACTCCATCGACCTTTCCCTCGAGTTCTCCTACTTTGTCCTTTACCCCTTTAAATTCTTCTCCTAATTTCTTAAAACTTTCTTTTATCTCATCCCGGGAACGTTCACAAATATTCTTGTTAGATTCTATCTGAGCTTTCAATTCTGTCTGCACACCTTGGATCTGGGTTACAAGTTCCTTTTCACATGCTTTTACATTCTCTTTACAAGACTTTTCCATCTTATTTAACTTCTAAATTATCAAAATTTTCTTGACATTTAGCTTGGGATTTTTTTGTACTTTCCTTCAAGACATTTATTTGGTCTTGCAACTCTGACTTAAGTACATTATTTTCCTGTTTAATTTCACTTGTGATTTCCCCTTTTAATTCAGTTAACTTGTCCCCAAACTTAGTGTCAAAACCTTGGAACTTGTCATTTATTTTATCTATCTCAGCCTTCACTTCATTGTTCATTTCTACACAGTTAGCTTCGATAGTTTCTAATTTAGTTCCCATGCTATCACTTTTAACTTCGATAGCTTCTAATTTAGTTCCCATGTTAGCACTATCAATTTTTATTGACTCTAAACTTTCATTTATGGATTCGAACACTTTGTTGTTTTCATCCTTTTGGAGGCCCAATGTATTGTTTATAGCCTCCAACTTCTCATTGCTATCGGCTTTTATAGCCTCCAAAAGCCGTTGCATCTCTTCACTCAATGCCATCTTATTAGAATATAGTGGGCTACTCATGCCACCACACTAGTACATGCTTGAGAGATGATACTCTGAACCATTGTGTCCCAATTTCTTTAAAAATTTACTTTGGTACGGGTATTTACTACAACGTACCCTTTTGATACTCTTATTCAATTTCAAAGACTTTTATGGAAGTATTTAAAATTCAAAATTTCGAAAAACCATTTTTTTTTTCAAAAAATGAAAATTTTGATTTTTCGAGAAAACTCGGGTTTTCCCTAGGAAAACTCAGCCCTGCGTACTGGGCGCCAAAATCTACGATTTGCTAGGGGGGTTAATGATATAATTCAGGGCTGCTCGGTATGAGTTTCCAGGGACCCATGCGGTCAGTTAATATTTTACGTTGTAGCTATTCCTATCATGACTTTAATTTACATGTTATGACCGTCTTAAGTGTTCCTCTAGTTATTAATCCAGCACATTACTTCTATGCCCCCCATGTGCCCTTTTAGCAAGAAATATGCCAATCACAGTATACCAGCGTAGCTTAATTCGGGATTTTCGGGGCAGCGGTAAGTTCACCCACTCTGTGACTCACATATTTTGGATTAATTAGAGGATACACTTGCAAAATAACAACAAAATCAACTCCTATTTTAACACATTTAATTAATCAAAATTATGGCGCTACAAACAATTAAACAATTAAATTACTGACCCATAATCATCTACTTGTTCCAAATGAACAAGGAATAACATAAGAATAAAACAAATATTGTATTAAAACATATGGTTTCCATATAAACCAACAATTCCTAATTATTTTTACTTCCATAAAGCATCAACTGTAAGTTTCATATAACTCCGAGCTCTTCTGGCTCAATGCTTTCTATAATAATGGTGTCATTCTTTGTACACCTCAAATACTACTTTTTTATATATTCTTAATCATCAAAACAAATGTATAATTACATTTAAAATCTATATATTTAAAACACTAAGCTGTTTTTTGTACACACGAGATTGTGAAAACGACTTAACCGATTGGCTTCGTAAGACATTCTAACGAAAGCTCTTGACATGCAGATTTGCAGAGTTTCTTTAAAAGGAAAATATATGTTACGGTATATTTTTAAATGATTAAAGAAATATGTAATATTTGACACTCCCGCGCATGCGCACAATGGCCTTTCTCAACAAGGAAAATGGCGATTCCGGTCGTGTCTAACTGAGATCTTTGTTTATGACAATTAAAAAGGGTCTCCAATAATGTTAATTATGTTTTTACAATATGCATTGAATTAGAATTATATTAAATAAACCACGAATTGAAGGACTTAAACTGCAGGTTGAGCGTGTATACTGGTTAGATAGCTTAATACTGAAGTCTCACACAGTTGTCTGGATGGCCGAGGGGATAAGCTTACTGCCTAGAAATATGTATTATGCATGATCGAGAGGGTTCGATTCCCACCTCGGATATGTTTTTTTATTTTCGTTTTCTGCCTTCCTACGATTGGTATTACATTGTAGAAACATATTTCACTTTTATCATTCCCGTCAAGTAACGAATTCTCTGTTGCCATCCTTTGCATGGTCGAGAGGGTTCGATTCCCACCTCGGTTATGTTTTTTTATTTTCATTATCTTCCTTCCTACGATTGGTATTACATTGTAGAAACATATTTCACTTTTATCATTCCCGTAAAGTAACGAATTCTCTGTTGCCATCCTTTGCATGGTCGAGAGGGTTCGATTCCCACCTCGGATACGTTCTTTTATTTTCATTTTCTTCTTTCCTACGATTGGTATTACATTGTAGAGATATATTTCACTTTTTTTCATTCCCGTAAAGTAACGAATTCTCTGTTGCCATCCTTTGCATGGTCGAGAGGGTTCGATTCCCACCTCGGATATGGTTTTTTTTTGTTTTCTTCCTTTCTGCGATTGGTATTTCATTGTAGAAATATATTTCACTTTTATCATTCCCGTAAAGTAACGAATTCGCTGTTGCCATCTATATATTTAAAACACTAAGCTGTTTTTTGTACACACGAGATTGTGAAAACGACTTAACCGATTGGCTTCGTAAGACATTCTAACGAAAGCTCTTGGCATGCAGATTTGCAGAGTTTCTTTAAAAGGAAAATATATGTTACGGTATATTTTTAAATGATTAAAGAAATATGTAATATTTGACACTCCCGCGCATGCGCACAATGGCCTTTCTCAACAAGGAAAATGGCGATTCCGGTCGCGTCTAACTGAGATCTTTGTTTATGACAATTAAAAAGGGTCTCCAATAATGTTAATTATGTTTTTACAATATGCATTGAATTAGAATTATATTAAATAAACCACGAATTGAAGGACTTAAATTGCAGGTTGAGCGTGTATACTGGTTAGATAGCTTAATACTGAAGTCTCACACAGTTGTCTGGATGGCCGAGGGGATAAGCTTACTGCCTAGAAATATGTATTATGCATGATCGAGAGGGTTCGATTCCCACCTCGGATATGTTTTTTTATTTTCGTTTTCTGCCTTCCTACGATTGGTATTACATTGTAGAAACATATTTCACTTTTATCATTCCCGTCAAGTAACGAATTCTCTGTTGCCATCCTTTGCATGGTCGAGAGGGTTCGATTCCCACCTCGGTTATGTTTTTTTTAATTTTCATTTTCTTCCTTCCTACGATTGGTATTACATTGTAGAAACATATTTCACTTTTATCATTCCCGTAAAGTAACGAATTCTCTGTTGCCATCCTTTGCATGGTCGAGAGGGTTCGATTCCCACCTCGGATACGTTCTTTTATTTTCATTTTCTTCTTTCCTACGATTGGTATTACATTGTAGAGATATATTTCACTTTTTTCATTCCCGTAAAGTAACGAATTCTCTGTTGCCATCCTTTGCATGGTCGAGAGGGTTCGATTCCCACCTCGGATATGGTTTTTTTTTTGTTTTCTTCCTTTCTGCGATTGGTATTTCATTGTAGAAATATATTTCACTTTTATCATTCCCGTAAAGTAACGAATTCGCTGTTGCCATCTTCTATATATTTAAAACACTAAGCTGTTTTTTGTACACACGAGATTGTGAAAACGACTTAACCGATTGGCTTCGTAAGACATTCTAACGAAAGCTCTTGGCATGCAGATTTGCAGAGTTTCTTTAAAAGGAAAATATATGTTACGGTATATTTTTAAATGATTAAAGAAATATGTAATATTTGACACTCCCGCTCATGCGCACAATGGCCTTTCTCAACAAGGAAAATGGCGATTCCGGTCGCGTCTAACTGAGATCTTTGTTTATGACAATTAAAAAGGGTCTCCAATAATGTTAATTATGTTTTTACAATATGCATTGAATTAGAATTATATTAAATAAACCACGAATTGAAGGACTTAAACTGCAGGTTGAGCGTGTATACTGGTTAGATAGCTTAATACTGAAGTCTCACACAGTTGTCTGGATGGCCGAGGGGATAAGCTTACTGCCTAGAAATATGTATTATGCATGATCGAGAGGGTTCGATTCCCACCTCGGATATGTTTTTTTATTTTCGTTTTCTGCCTTCCTACGATTGGTATTACATTGTAGAAACATATTTCACTTTTATCATTCCCGTCAAGTAACGAATTCTCTGTTGCCATCCTTTGCATGGTCGAGAGGGTTCGATTCCCACCTCGGATATGGTTTTTTTTGTTTTCTTCTTTCTACGATTGGTATTACATTGTAGAAACATATTTCACTTTTATCATTCCCGTAAAGTAACGAATTCTCTGTTGCCATCCTTTGCATGGTCGAGAGGGTTCGATTCCCACCTCGGATACGTTCTTTTATTTTCATTTTCTTCTTTCCTACGATTGGTATTACATTGTAGAGATATATTTCACTTTTTTCATTCCCGTAAAGTAACGAATTCTCTGTTGCCATCCTTTGCATGGTCGAGAGGGTTCGATTCCCACCTCGGATATGGTTTTTTTTTGTTTTCTGCCTTTCTGCGATTGGTATTACATTGTAGAAATATATTTCACTTTTATCATTCCCGTAAAGTAACGAATTCGCTGTTGCTATCTATATATTTAAAACACTAAGCTGTTTTTTGTACACACGAGATTGTGAAAACGACTTAACCGATTGGCTTCGTAAGACATTCTAACGAAAGCTCTTGGCATGCAGATTTGCAGAGTTTCTTTAAAAGGAAAATATATGTTACGGTATATTTTTAAATGATTAAAGAAATATGTAATATTTGACACTCCCGCGCATGCGCACAATGGCCTTTCTCAACAAGGAAAATGGCGATTCCGGTCGCGTCTAACTGAGATCTTTGTTTATGACAATTAAAAAGGGTCTCCAATAATGTTAATTATGTTTTTACAATATGCATTGAATTAGAATTATATTAAATAAACCACGAATTGAAGGACTTAAACTGCAGGTTGAGCGTGTATACTGGTTAGATAGCTTAATACTGAAGTCTCACACAGTTGTCTGGATGGCCGAGGGGATAAGCTTACTGCCTAGAAATATGTATTATGCATGATCGAGAGGGTTCGATTCCCACCTCGGATATGTTTTTTTATTTTCGTTTTCTGCCTTCCTACGATTGGTATTACATTGTAGAAACATATTTCACTTTTATCATTCCCGTCAAGTAACGAATTCTCTGTTGCCATCCTTTGCATGGTCGAGAGGGTTCGATTCCCACCTCGGTTATGTTTTTTTATTTTCATTATCTTCCTTCCTACGATTGGTATTACATTGTAGAAACATATTTCACTTTTATCATTCCCGTAAAGTAACGAATTCTCTGTTGCCATCCTTTGCATGGTCGAGAGGGTTCGATTCCCACCTCGGATACGTTCTTTTATTTTCATTTTCTTCTTTCCTACGATTGGTATTACATTGTAGAGACATATTTCACTTTTTTCATTCCCGTAAAGTAACGAATTCTCTGTTGCCATCCTTTGCATGGTCGAGAGGGTTCGATTCCCACCTCGGATATGGTTTTTTTTGTTTTCTTCTTTCTACGATTGGTATTTCATTGTAGAAATATATTTCACTTTTATCATTCCCGTAAAGTAACGAATTCGCTGTTGCCATCTATCTATATATTTAAAACACTAAGCTGTTTTTTGTACACACGAGATTGTGAAAACGACTTAACCGATTGGCTTCGTAAGACATTCTAACGAAAGCTCTTGGCATGCAGATTTGCAGAGTTTCTTTAAAAGGAAAATATATGTTACGGTATATTTTTAAATGATTAAAGAAATATGTAATATTTGACACTCCCGCGCATGCGCACAATGGCCTTTCTCAACAAGGAAAATGGCGATTCCGGTCGCGTCTAACTGAGATCTTTGTTTATGACAATTAAAAAGGGTCTCCAATAATGTTAATTATGTTTTTACAATATGCATTGAATTAGAATTATATTAAATAAACCACGAATTGAAGGACTTAAACTGCAGGTTGAGCGTGTATACTGGTTAGATAGCTTAATACTGAAGTCTCACACAGATGTCTGGATGGCCGAGGGGACAAGCTTACTGCCTAGAAATATGTATTATGCATGATCGAGAGGGTTCGATTCCCACCTCGGATATGTTTTTTATTTTCGTTTTCTGCCCTCCTACGATTGGTATTACATTGTAGAAACATATTTCACTTTTATCATTCCCGTCAAGTAACGAATTCTCTGTTGCCATCCTTTGCATGGTCGAGAGGGTTCGATTCCCACCTCGGTTATGTTTTTTTTATTTTCATTATCTTCCTTCCTACGATTGGTATTACATTGTAGAAACATACTTCACTTTTATCATTCCCGTAAAGTAACGAATTCTCTGTTGCCATCCTTTGCATGGTCGAGAGGGTTCGATTCCCACCTGGGATACGTTCTTTTATTTTCATTTTCTTCTTTCCTACGATTGGTATTACATTGTAGAGACATATTTCACTTTTTTCATTCCCGTAAAGTAACGAATTCTCTGTTGCCATCCTTTGCATGGTCGAGAGGGTTCGATTCCCACCTCGGATATGGTTTTTTTTGTTTTCTTCTTTCTACGATTGGTATTTCATTGTAGAAATATATTTCACTTTTATCATTCCCGTAAAGTAACGAATTCGCTGTTGCCATCTATATATTTAAAACACTAAGCTGTTTTTTGTACACACGAGATTGTGAAAACGACTTAACCGATTGGCTTCGTAAGACATTCTAACGAAAGCTCTTGGCATGCAGATTTGCAGAGTGTCTCTAAAATAAACAAATATATTACGGTATATTTTTAAATTAATATAGAAAATAGCAGAATTCTAGGCCCTCACGCATGCGCACAATCCGCCTGGGGGTCATGACAAAATGGCGGTGAGAAGTCCATTAAAATGTAAGTTATTTAATAAGCTTGCATGTAATTGAAAACATACATTAACCAAGTTCTGACAGTAAAATATAATAACAGTATGAACGTATACGAATGTGCAACATTGATTTATTTGGATAATGAAATGGATTATTTTCTTCAGACAGCGGCTTTTAATGATAAAGAACGGCTGCGTCTGCTGGTGACGAAGAGTGCGCGTGTAGCTATGTGGTTAAGGCGACAGACTGTGGTTCCAAGGTTCACCGGTTCGATCCCAGCCCTCGCCGATATATATATTTTTTTTTACCACTGAAATATTGTTTAATCAAGGAGTATTAGTAAGGTTTTATGTCTGTTAAAGATACATATTTCTACATTCCCTCTCGGTATATTTTTGAATTAATATAGAAAATAGCAGAATTCTTGGCCCTCACGCATGCGCACAATCCGCCTGAGGTCATGACAAAATGGCGGTGAGAATTCCATTAAAATGTAAGTTATTTAATAAGCTTCCATGTAATTGAAAACATACATTAACCAAGTTCTGACAATAAAGTATAATAACAGTATGAACGTATACGAATGTGCAACATTGATTTATTTGGATAATGAAATTGATTATTTCCTTCAAACAGCGGCTTTTGAATATAATGAATGGCTGCGTCTGCTACTATACATGAGTGCGTGAGTAGCCATGTGGTTAAGGCGACTGACTGTGGTTCCTTGAAGCGCCGGTTCGATCCTAGCCCTCGCCAGTTTTTTTTTTTTTTTTTACCACTGAAATATTGTTTAATCAAGGAGTAACAGTAAGGTTTTATGTCTGTTAAAGATACTTATTTCTACATTCCCTCTAAATACGTTTTATTTTCGTTTTACCATTGCATTGCAGCATGTAATCAAAAGAGCAAACTGTTGTCCGCAGTACGCCGTTTAAATATCTGCAATCAGTTCCTATAACTGACAACAGATGGCAGTAATTCGCCCATATAGTTCCATTAACTGACAGCAGATGGCAACACCATTGCATCGATATATTTAAAACACAAGACATGGCATGTTTTCACGTGATGGAAAATTATAAAGGAGGGGAATATTTAAGAAGGGAAATGTTGAGGAACATTAACTGACAGTTGAATGTGTAGGCTAGGTTGTTTATGTACCTTAATATTGCAATTTCTTCCCAATGCTTCGGTGGTCAAGTTATTAGCGTCCTAGACTAAAAGTTATAATTATGCATCGTCGATATTAAAGAAAAAAGTAGTTTTCCAGGCACACGCGCGTCTCCACAATTGCTTTCGCCATGAGAGACACTTGGCAAATATAATTCGTTTGAAGGACTCCGACATCTTGGTCACTCAGCCCCGTGTACTTGGGTGTGCATGTGTGAAACTTTCTTCTGATAACCTGTGTTATTGTGATGGCTGCATTACTGTGTGTATTTGTAATTAAGGTGGTAAATGGCAAGGAGACGGCCAAGGCCTAAAGTTAGGAACCATCCCGGTATTTGCCTTAAGTGGAAGTGGGAAACCACGGAAAACCACATCCAAGATTGTCGAGGTGGGAATTAAACCTTCCTCTTCTTAGTTATACCTCAAGAGACTGAATGTACCCCGATTTTGCCCTGAGACCAGAATTAAATTTCTTGGCAGAGCAGGAAATGTAACCCGGGTCTCCGGGGCGATAGACAAGAATAGGTGGGCCTCCATGTGTTAATACGATTTTTGACATGCACGGGACATAGAATTCAAAAACTGCCTCCATTAGGGTGACTATCGAAGTGAGTATTGAGTATAGGCCTATGGTCATTCCAGTAATTGGTGAAGTGATTCTATGTTCCCCTGCAAAATGTACTGCCATAACCTATAACAGGTGATGGAAATTGCTTATTTAGAGCAGTTTCGTACTGTTTATAACAAAATGAAGAACGTCATTCTGAGCTGCGTTTTCAAGCTATCGCAAAAAATTTCGCTGGCAGGAACAATTATAAGGAATTTATTTTAAGCGATCAGTCTCATCGCATTCTCCTCACCAACCAACTTGAGTTAGAAAGTCTCTGGACGGTCATGTTGAACTTCATTGTATAAGACAATTGTTTAATGATTATTTGTTTAGAGTACGGAGTCTAACTACGTAGTTGATTTCGGCAATGGAAGTATTATTTGCCATTTAATATTTAGCGGCTCCGTTATTGCAGGACACTATAGTGTTATCGAATAATACGAAGCCACATTTAAAATCCAATATAAATAGGCCATTTCAGAAACAATTCCAGATATTATGCAATACAGTTTACTGTAAGGTCCTTGACGATCAAATGTAAACATTTTTCTACATTGTATTTCTCTTGCGTAAAATCTATGCGTGGTTATTTTGGTCTTTACTGTTGTGAGGGTAAAATTGATCTACTGGAATATAAAATATTTGCCAAGCTGCAACAATGTAATGATATTAATTTAAAAGTCATTGAACTTATATCCAGCAGTTCAAACACATACATCAGCGTTAACAGATTGGATACTGAAGATGAAAGCCAGCTACTTCATTTCCCTATTATTGAATTTTTCAATTCCTTGGAATTAAGAGATTCGCCTCCACATACTTCGAACGTTTAAGCCGTAGATATGCTTCTTAGAAATCTGAACGTTTCCCATGGACTCATATATGGTAATATATTAATTGTAAGAAATCGCTTGGATTCGGATATAATAGGTGCAGTAATAATAGGCAGAGAGCTCAAATCCTACGACTTGATTTAACACCTTACGATAAAACACTTACAGGTAGCCTACAGTACATTTTCTTTTAATAGGCAACAATTTCCTATTCGCTCGGCCTACTTTATCAAAATCAATCAAGCTCAAGGAGAAACTCTTGAACGTATTGGGCTATTTACCTCATCACGTTTTCAGTCATGACCAGCAGGATAGTGAAGGTGCAAAAAAGGTCCTGTTTGGGATGGTAAAGATAAGAGGCGGAAGGATCCTACGGATTATGTTAGAATTGTGAACAAAAGGGGACAAGAGATAGAAAATAGGGAAGAACTGAAGAAAATGTGGAAATAATATTTTGAAGAACTCCTGAACCCAAATGGAAACCACGGCGAGGAGGAAGAAATCGGGGAAGAGGTACAGTAGATGAACTGCAAATAGAAAAGGACTTAACATGGAAAGAAGTGGAAGATGCAGTGAGGAAGATGAAAGGAGGGAAGGCACCGGGTGTGGATGAGTTGAGTGTGGAGATGGTGAGAGCAGCAGGAGAGGTGGGGATACAATGGTTGTACCGAGTGATGAAGACAGCATGGAAGGAAAGGAAGACCCCAGAGGACTGGAAAAAGGGAATAATTGTCCCGATCTTCAAGAAAGGTAGTAGAACAGAATGCAGAAACTATCGGGGAATAACACTGATGAGTCATTGTGCAAAGTTGTTTGAGAAAGTTTTGGAAAGGAGAATTAGGACAAGGATAGAAGGAGGGATGAGGGAAGAACAACATGGCTTCAGATCAGGAAGGTCCACAGTGGATTTGATTTTTGCTGTAAGGCAGTTACAAGAACAGCACTATGAGTATGGAACAGATCTACTGATGACCTTTCTGGACATTGAGAAAGCATATGACAGTGTATGCAGAAACAAAGTATGGAAGTCCCTGGAGGATAGAGGAATATAAAAATGGACTATAAGGAAGATAAAGGAGATGTACAAGGGAAGCGTGAGCTGTGTGAAAGTGGGAGGAGAGAGATCGGACTGGTTGGAACAGAGAAACGGCCTGAAACAAGGAAGTGCACTGTCACCGTTACTTTTCATTGTGGTGATGGATGACATAATGACCCGAGTGGCACAAGTAATTGGGGAAGGAAAGATGAAAGCAATGGTGCTTGCAGATGATTTGATGATTTGGGGAAACAAGGAGGAGGAGGTACAGGAACAGTTGGACGTGTGGGAAGGAATAATACAAGGTTATGGGATGAAATTTAGCATAAATAAGAGTGAGATGGTGATCACACAAGGAAGAAGGAAAGAACCACAACGGAAATAACAATTGGTGGGGAACAGCCGAAGGAATTGGAGAGTTTCAAGTATCTGGGAAGCCTGATACAAGAGAATGGAAGAAACGATAGAGAAATAAATGAGCGGGGGAGACAGGCAGAAGCATTCCGGAGGAGTGTGAGAAGCATGTTATGGAGCAAGAATGTCCCTCAGAACAGCAAAAAGATCATATATCGGACGTACAATGTCCCTATCCTGACGTATGCCTCGGAGACCTGGGTTATGAAAGGAAGGGAGAAGAGCAAAATACAGGCCAGTGAGATGAGGTTCTTGAGAAGCAGTATTGGAGCTACAAAGATGGACAGAATAAGAAATGAGAGGACCGGAGAATTAATGAAGGATGAACCATTACAGACTGGTATAGAGAAATCTAGACTTAGATGGTATGGACATGTAAAACGAATGGAGGAGAAGAGGATACCCAGCAGGATACACGAGACGAAGTGGGAAGGAAAGAGACCAAGAGGGAGACCGAGAGACAGGTGGCTGAAGGGGGAGGAAGAAATCGTGAAGAAGAGAGGAGAAGACTGGACAAGGGTGGAGGCTGAGAGATGGTGGGAAGACAGAAGACGTTGGAGAGACTTGTGTTCCAAACAGACCCGGCCAGTGGCTGGAAACTGTGCAAGATGATGATGACCTAATCACGTTTTCAGTCATGACCAGCAATATATTGCAATGCTGAGAGTGCTATCTTTTGACGCCCTTAAAGTTGCAATAGTGCTAAAAAGTAATCGTACAAAGAATGTAACTTATATAAGAAGCTTCTTCAGTAATTTTGTTTTCCATTGTCCGTCATGTTTTGACGGGTTTCATCTAGTATATATTTAAAACACTAAGGTATTTTTTGTACACACGAGATTTTGAAAACGACTTAACCGATTGGCTTCGTATGGCATTCTAACGAAAGCTCTTGGCATGCAGATTTGCAGTGTGTCTTTAAAAGGAAAATATATGTTACGGTATATTTTTATATGTTTAAAGAAAAATGTAATATATGTGGCTATTGCGCGTTGCCACAATGGCGTTTCTTCATGAGAGAAATGGCGGATAAACGATCCACCGTATCGTAGAGTGATCTTTGTTTATGAGAATTGAAAAGGGAAATATCGCTTATGTTGTATCCCGATATATACTGGAATAGAATCATGAAATAAGTGACATATTGATGAACTATAACTGGCAGTTGAGTGCGTTTGTTGTTTACCTCACTTAATATTGCACTCTAATTTCGTTGTCTGGGTGGCTCAGCGGCTAACATTGTGGACAACGAAATTGATTATGCATCGTCGGAGGAGTTTGATTCCCACCTCAGACATGTAATTTTATTTCCCAATTATTCTATCTTGCAATTGGTGTTACATTGTCTAAACATATGTTACGTTTATTATTCCCGTAAGGTATGGAATTCTCCATGATTTACGTTGCCAGATACTTTTAAATTATAAAATAAAAATCGGCACAATCGCTTCGCCTTGAGAGAAAATTGTCGAACATAATTCATTTGATGGACTCAGACATCGTGGTCACTCAGCGCCGTCTACTTTGGTGTGTGAGTGTAAACCTTTCTCTGATAACCTGTGTTAATGTGATGGCTGTATTGATGTGTGCATTTGTAATTAGTATGGGGAATGGAGAGTTGACGACTGAGGCTTTAAGTTAGGAACTATCCCGGTATTTGCCTGGAGTGGAAGTGGGAAACCACGGAAAACCACATCCAAGATTGTTGAGATGGGAATCAAATTTTGCTCTTCTTAGGTTTGCCTCAAGAGTGCGCCCCGTTCCAGCCCTCAGACCAGAATTACATTTCTTGGCAGAGCAGGGATCGAACCTGGAATCTGGGGCGATAGCTCAGAATGTAGCCTTAAGACTGGGCTTCCCTGTGTTAATACGATCTTTGAAAAACACTGAACATATAATTCTAAAACTCCCTCCATTATGGTGGCTGGCGAAGTGAGTCCATGCTCATTCCAGTAGTGGCGAAGTGATTCTATGCTCCCTTGCATAATTTACTGTCATGGAAATGCAAAGTATTGTACCTTCAACAGGTGATGGAAATTGATTATTTAGAGCAGTTTCATTCTGTTTATTTCAAAATGAAGTTCGTCATCCTGAGTTGCGTTTGCAAGCAAATTGCAAAATTTGCAAGGATTTTATTATTGGCGATCAGTCTCATCGCATTCTCATCAGCAACCAACTTGAGAATGGAAGTCTCTGAACTTAGTTGTATAAGTGAATATTATAGTTTATTGATAATTTTTTCAGAGTACATAACAATGAGTCTAACCACGCAGTTGATTTTGGCAATGGAAGTAAGTTATTATTTGCTATTTAATATTTGGCTGCTGCGTTGATGCAGGCCACTATAGTATTATTTAATATGACGTTAATTTGGGGAGAAATGCGGCTATAAATAAACCCATTTTACGAAATAGAACATTAGCCGCAAACAAGTGGGAATTCGGAGAAAAATACGAAGCCACTTTTAAACTCCAATATGAATACGGCATTTCAGATACAATTCCAGATACTATACCGTTACAGTGTAGGGTCCTTGACGAACAAATGTAAACATTGTTCTGCACTGTATTTCTCTTGAGAGAAATCTACACTTGGTTACTTTGACCTTTGCTGTTGTAATGGATTAATCTGACTAAATATAAAATATTTGACATGCTGCAACAATTATTTTTCACTGGAGATGATATCTCAAGGAATTTCAGAGAGACTAATCGGCAGTACAATGCTATGTCCTTCGTTTCATTTGATGCCAATGTTACTGTGCCACACCCATACGGTCCACATTGTTTTAAGATGTATGGAGGTGCACATCATCGCATTTCTTCGTTATATTCCAAAATTATATATGACGGTTTGCGGCCAGTTTTATTAGACTCCTTCTTGAATTCCTTGGAACTAAATGACTTGCCTCCACATATTCCAAACGCTTGAACCGTTATGCTGCTTAGAAATCTGAACGTTTCCCAAGGGCTCCTAAATGCAACTATATTGCTTGGATTTGGAAATAATAAGTGCAGTTAAAATTAGGCAGAGAGGTCTAATCCTTCTACTTGATTTAACAGCATCCGATACAACACTATCATTTTGTTTTAAGAGGCAATATTTTCCAATTTATTTGGCATACTCTGTCACAATCAATAAAGCTCAAGGGAAAACTCTGGAACGTATAGGTCTCAATTTGCCTCATCAATTTTGCAGTCATGGCCAGCAGTATTTTGCAATGTTGAGAGTGAAATCTTTTGACGCCCTTATAGTTTCAATAGAGCCAAAAAATAATCGTACAAAGAATATACAGTAGGCCTACATAAGAAAATTCTTCAGTAAATATTTTTCTATTGACCGTCATTTTTGACGGGTTTCAACTAGTTACATGTTAATTATCTAACTCAATATTTGGGCATTTCAGAGGTTTTCAGCTTTTATCATCTCTCTCTAGTTTTACAAATACATCAAGGTAATCAGGAAGTTACTTGTGTACTCCAGAGTATGAAGATACTTGACACAGTCAAAAAACTATGGTCACTCCCGAAACCTAGTTGCCTTCAATTAACTCATGGAATCCTACTTCCATACAACATTACAATAGGGATTGTTATTTATCTCATATGTCTTATAAGACCATTATCACATAAAAAAACTACGATCTGAACAGGCAAGCGGAAATATCAATCTACAAGGACCTCGGTTCAACGCCCGGGTCATTAACAACTTTAAACACTCACGGTGTATTCATTACTCCTTACAAGACGGCCTTCAGACACCCCTCCTGCTCCAAGGGTCTGACCGTGCTACTCGAGCGTTATTTATGACTATGCGGGAACCCTCCCGTCTAGCCTAAGCTAGAGCTCTCTTTAATGCTTTACAAACAGCTTTTCGTTCATTCTCAATTCTTTGGGGAGACCTGGCATTCTACTCCTCGTGTACATTCAACAATATTATTGGGCTCATAAACCACATTCGTAATCTTGGCATTTATTAATTATGAAAGGTCCTCATTGATTGGGGAAGAGATATACACATTCTACGACGAATAATAAAGGGGCTTTCACAATAAGAAGATTGTGAATTCGAATCTCTTCACATGCCTCGGGAACCATTCCCATATAGAGGACTATACAAAATGCGATTTAGGGTCAGCCTATAGCTTATAAGACCTACGCTCAATACCATACATTTGCTCCCTTTCAATACAACATACACAATGGCCTCGTGATACTACGTCACAAATAGAGGACTTACACCAATTCTCAATTCACTACAATCAACTACCTCTCATAAGTAATTTACCAAGTACATTAACTTTTACGCGTTCCTAGCGTGACATTTTATTTTAATTGCGCTCTTTTGCGCTATACTTTATTTTTAAGCCTATCGTTATCCAAAGAACTGATAATATCATATTAAAAATTGATACACATCTCAATTTTTATATTATTCTTTTCCTTTGACAATAACTTTCTCTCTTTTTAAGAACATGCATTTGAACATCATGTCTATACTTTTTATTAAGGCTCTAACGCTCTTATGTTCACATCAATTAATTTGATCTTTATTTAATATTTCTTTACTTGGTTATTATTATTATTATTTCATATCTTCATTCTTTACACAAGCTCAAAAGCTATTTCTTTCATATAACTCAAATTTACTTTTATTTAAAAATCTTTCATGATAATTATTAATATTTCGCTTGCTCTTATGACATTCGTCAAATACACTGACATTTTATTCATCTATTTCCTCTACTGGATTTATTCTTTTACATAATTATTTATAGTTTCTCAAATTTCTATTATTGTTCAGACCGCGTTCTTGTTTATTCAGTATTTATTTATTTAAACACATCCCTTTTACTCAAAAACTCCGGTGGATTCGTACACAGTCATTTCCTGACACCAAAATATAATGAAATTCATTACTCACATGTTTTTAAGGTCGTCTCATGACCTTTATCCTTGTGCGGTGTTTCATTTTTGCCCACTTTTTAACTTACTCCATATTGTAGAAATTCATCTCATGTACAAACACTTCTTGACACATATTCAATACACTTAACATTGACAACATTTTTAATACACTGGTGTATCCCTTTAGAACACACAATAAACACTAAAAAATATTATTTTAACACACAATCTTGATAGATTTACACTTCACAACTTTTGATCACTAGGCCGTATTTTCCTAGCCTATCACACGTGACCTCTTAATCTCCCGTTTCCAAGGGTGAAATTTATTCAATGTCGGCTTCCTATCCTGCAGAACACGAAAGTCTCGAAACATCTACTTTTCCCTGGAATCCTAATTCTTTGAATCCTATTCTGGATGACCGGCTATTTCTCTAGCTTGAACGGCTTCTTTTTTAGATCTAGTTTATCGATCCTAGTGAAAGTCTGTTCGGATCGAGGTCCCCCCGATAACCTATCGATGATCGATGGATTTATTTTATAGCAGCTAGTACTTCTCGAGTCTAGTGCTTTAGAATAGTTCGTCTGCTTTCTGGAGATAATATCTATAGTCTCCGTTTTTCTTTGTTTATTCGGTTCTCGCACTCCTACTTTTCTGAAATACGTTGCGAACCTTACTTTGTTTTTCCCTATTTGGGTTCTTTAAATTAGATAACTGTTTATCTTTCTATTACGGTACTTCCGTACGTTATGATATTTTCGGTCGTTTATTTAAAGACCTATCGCCTTAAGTCCAACGTTCGCAGCCTGCTCTGACTATATCTTACGAACTTTTCACTGTAAACTTGTGTACTGTCGGACCTAAATCCTGTAACTAGGATTTTCCTAATTTTTTCAACACGGCGATACTTTAATATTTCCTCTTTACAACTCCTTATGGAGGCACGCAAGTTGTTAATACTGCGACGCCTGTGGCTATCAGATATTAATTCTGTGGTGTAATACAGCGTTTCTCCCCTCAAGGAGTACTGGTAAACTGTCTTCGGTGTGAAGCAGAGTAACGCCCCACACGGCTGTCTGAATACTGATGCGTAGCAACGCCCCCTCGGGCTGTTTGGAACTGCTTGTACTGATGCGTAGTAACACCCCCTCACGGGTTGTCAGAATAACTGCATGTTTGGCTTGGTGATGCCAGGAGCTTTATACTCTTTCGCTACAAAAAGATAAGACTCTAGCCCTTTCCGTGCCCAACTTTTAAAATAATGGTTGCACCATTATAAAAATTATACCTTCAAAAAGCTCGTCTTCTCCATGTTAAATAATCTCATTGCGCATAAGAATCGATCGTGCAATTCGGAGATATTAATTAATTTCTCGTCCTCAACTGTGTGGGTGTTGCTGTTCATTTGCATTCTCCCCTCTCCACAGGCCTTGGTAAATCCCCTATGACGTCTACTTGCGTTTGCAGTTTTCTCCTGTGCAATTATTAAAGGGTTTTTCTTTACACAAAAATCTCTAATTCGAAATGATTCACCGTACTGTAATTGTTTACTTATTTTTATACTCGTAAACGGGTTAAATTTAATTATTCCTCTTCTGGCGCATAAGCGGTGTTGTCGTTTTCAAGCAAGCTCAGCTCGATTTCCGAGTCAGGCCTCCTTGTCTAACAGCCGAAATTTTCCACTCGGTTATTAATACTCATGACCAGCTCCTTCTGAATGTCAAGAGGCGTGATCTCATCTCTCGAACACCTGGCTCGCGCTGCTTGCACAATATTAGGCTAGAATCCTGGCTTGATCTTTCTCTATGTTACATTAGAAACTGTACGTTTCTTTCATTTCTTCCCCAAATACATGGATTCGACCTCCTTGGACCCTATGGCACATGGGTTCAGTAGGGGACATCAAAACACTAATGCAAATAGTTATGTGAAAGAATAATTGAAATACATTCATGTGATAGTTACTAGGTGACTACAGTAAATACCACTTTCTTTTAATATTTACCTATGTAGCCAACTTTAATTTAATTTATTTGACCTGTATTATATTTTTTGTATGAAGGGTATAGATTATGGTATTGTATATACTATATCATAGAAATTGAATGGGCTTGCAATTAAAGACAACACACACCCAACTATGCCCGTGATAAGATTCGAACCAACAGTCAAACTCCAGTTCAGTTTCAAAACCAACACACTGCCATTGACGCATGCCAGTTGGCCAAAAGAGAAAAACGATTCAGATTGTACAAATATCTATCTTCTCATGGCATATTTTCACATTCATCTCGGTACGGTTTATTCTAACATAAATATTGTTAGCTGGAGATGTTCACAATAAAAGTTCCTCATCCTACAATCGTTGTGAAGTGATTGATAGACAATTTGTGACTTCTTATAGGCTGAGACACATGCATTAGAGCTGTGATGTATTCTCGCGGTGAATCTGTTAGCTGTTCTCTCACCTGGCAATGCGATGTCAAGAGATGGATACAGGTTGCGCAATTGGGTTACTGGGCATTTCAGGTCTTTCTGTTATCCCCCTCACTTCCTTTATATTACATACAGTAGATGAGGTGAGGATAGAATTCATGATGAAAATTAATAAATGTGAAACAAAGATATTAGAACGCAGCCGAAAGAAATCAGAAACCCCTATGGGCGTAGAATTGGCAGGTGAAAATCTAAACGAAGTAGAAGACTTCTGTTGCATAGGAAGCAAAATAACCAGTGATGGACGAAGCAAAGTGGATATAAAAGTAGGTTAGCACAGGCAAGGAAAGCATTTCTACACAAAAGGAATCCATTGACATCGAATATAAATTTAGGTAATAGGAAGTCATTTTTGAAAGCCATTCTCTGGAGCGTAGCACTCTTCGGAAATAAAAGAGGAGAGTTAGCGTTTGAAATGTGGCGTTTCAGGAGAATGATGAAGATGGATAGATAGGGTTATAAATGAAGAGGTATTAAAACGTTTGGGAAAGGAGAGATGCTTCTAGTGAGTGCTAAGAGAAGAGATAGGTTGGTAGGACACTTAGTTATGGAAGGAAGGGACGAGGATAAGAACTGCATGGGTAGACCAAGGTTAGAATATGTTAAACAAATTGCCTCGGATGAAGGGTGCGGTAAATATTGTAGAGATGAAACAATTAGCGCAGGACAGGGAAGCATGGAGGGATGCATCAAACCAGTTAAAAGACTGAAAACTCATACAAAAACAACAGATGATTTGTAATTTAGTTTTAATTTAGGGGCCCCTTCTACTTACATACGAGCTTACATGTCATTCTCTCCAGTAGTTTTGACGTCAACCCCATATAAAAAGAAGCAAACAGACAAACTGTGGATATTATTTGGTTAAAAAGTTTGAGCCAAACATTCGAAATGTTCAGACAGAAAGCGTAAGTTACTTTATTTATATAGATGTTAGTTATGTTTTCAATATGCTACATAAACAGTGCAACGTTGTAGGTCTACAAAAAGGCGCATTTTGTTGTGTCACATAATTAAGATAATGTAAGAAGTTAGCTGAACATTAACGTGCCTCGATCGAGCCCTTGAGGCCTACGTAATGTGAATACCGCCAAAGGCAAAGTAAGAGCGGGTGGGACGCAGCATTAGAGCAGCTGTGAGGTAGCAAGTACATCCATAAAGCAGCGGGCGAGAATTTATCGCACACACAAACACCGCCAGCTTAAAGCGAAGCTCCTTCCGTTCTATTGCATGTAGCACATATTCGCAGGCAATCTTCTGCAGTTTGATGTTCTTAGATGGAAGGAAATGAACCAACTTCATATTCAAATAACTTTACATAATGCGCCTATTTATGTTGTGATTTATTTATTCAAGCCTGTATACTCTCATTTAGTGCAAGACTGAAATGATGCCTGTAATACCACAATACTGGCAGTCCAGTTTTAAGAGTCGTCGGCACATTTTCTCTTAGGTTTCTGATTCTATTTAATTTTAATATGGATCTCTTGATGTTTATGTAGATACAGAGACGTATTCTGTTCTGAAATGAACCCCTCAGGACAAACTAAACTGTCTATGATAATAATGTTGTTTTAAGGGGCCTGACATCTAGGTTATCGGCCACTGTCAGAACAAAAGATCACGTGCGACACAGGAATGAACCAACATATGCATTTACGAGGAGTCATCAGAAACTAAGGCCGGTATTCCTGGAGTTTCGTCTGTTATAGAGAAATTTGCACTGTTGGGTAATTTGAATACATGCAGTTGGTAACATGCAGAGGTTCAGCCACCCGCCACCTACAGCGCTAGTTGTAGGTAAACAACTAATAGCAACTCGTTTGGAAAACTAGTCTTGTGAAGAGATCCCATCAGTTATTCGATTTCTGTGGGCGAAACATGTAACCGCGGCCAGGACTTCTCACTGAGGGTATCACCTTCCTTCAAGACAACACGCGACCTCATACAGCCCAGAAGTCCACCACGCTGTTGAAGCGGTTTCGCAGGGACATCATTGATCACCCTCCCTACAGCCCGGATCTCACTACAAACGATCTTTACTTGTTTCCACACTTGAAATAGCACCAAGGAGTTCGACGATTCCCTTCAGACGAGGAGGTTGAAACACTTCGCGACAACGTGGCTGAAAATGCAAGGATAGGATTTTTACCAGGAGGGAATATTCAAACTCATCTCACGAAGCGGCAAGTGCCTAAACAAACATGGAGACTATGTCCTAAAATCAGTGGCAATTCCTCCATGTAGAACGTTAGGATCATCCTACAGTCAGCTCTCAGCTGTAGCTGTTTTTTTAAATGATTGTTTTCGAAAATAGCCTTTGGGGTTACCTAGCGCGCCCTCTCCATTAGCTTTGTCTCACCGTCACTGTCAGTACTTGTAACTAGTTCTATATTTCACCCCTAGATGGGTGAAGTGTGATATTTACCGCCCGGAGTAGAAAGCTGAGGAAGGAAGCCTTGCATCCTCAAAGCATGTGTTTGTACGTTATCTTTAGAAATGTTGGAGCCCTTGAGGGGGAAGGGGCAGGTTTGGCCTGTTTAATGGCACTCTGAGGACGTTGACTGAGATCCTCAAGTCTCGCTATTGGTTGAATTTAAACCAACACTACGGGATTTTGTAAAGTGTAGGACGTAATATGATAGGCTTAACTTAAGATTATTATTATAGCTGGGCTATGAGATATTGGACTCAGTCTAAAATTAATAATTCAGTCGCACAGCACTGTTACAAACACATTACACAATACAATACAATCGAATATCACTCCAAAGATGTGCACATGTTGAAAACAGACTATCCTTCCTGACCGCGCAAAATCGTAACCAATAATCCCGTAGTGAAAATCCACAGCCTGCTTCCAGTCTCCGACCGGGTCAGGAATGGAATGAATGAAGCCCCCATCTAGCGGCAAGGATAGGAACTGTGCCGGCTGCCGAAGCCTGTCGCGCTCCCCTGGGGTAATGTTTAAATGAATGACAGATGAAATAAATTGATAGTGGAGCGTGTTGCTGGAATGAAATTTTGACAGGGAAAACCGGAGTACCCGGAGAAAAACCTGTCTGCCTCCGCTTTGTCCAGCACAAATCTCACATGGAGTGACCGGTATTTGAATCACGGACCCAGCGGTGAGAGGCCGGCGTGCTGCCGCCTACACCACGGAGGCTCCATTAATTAATCAAGCTCTGTGCACTAAGGCGTAAGTCCATTGGATCTGGTTATCTTCAAATTCACTGCACGAGTGAGTTGCAACTCCACCTAGGACGTCCTTGAAATCGATTTTAAGGTTAACCCACTTTTAAATCCAGGAAAAAGCTTGGATGGTACCTTCCTTTAGGCCATGGCGGCTTCTTTTTACGATGTTTCAATTCATTGATAGTCAAATAAACCTTATATCTCAATATAAGAAAAAAGAAACTAATACCAGCCATGTCATCCAAAACCAGGGCACAGGGAAAGAAGGCGCTCAGTCACAATTTTATAATGCACAGTAAATGACGATCAAAAAGTTTAACTCTACCAAATTTATTTCAAAAAATGATAATAAGCTATATTTCATTTCTCACTAAGCATGTCATTATTTTGAACAATTTTAACTCACTTCTCGAGTTAAAGAACATTATGGTTGGAATGATAAACTTATGACCTCTTATTTCCCGGTGCACCGTTCCTTGTTTTTCCGGTACACACAGACATGAATCATTGCTTGTAAATCCTTCTTAGGTATTGTTTAGTAACAGGAAAGAATCACTCATCTACATGAAAAAGTAAAAGTATTTAAAAATGGACATAGCCCTTTCCTTCGCTGCACCCTTCAAATATAAAAAAATATTATAAATACCTTGGTATTACCTGTTTCGGGGATCAATTTCCCATTCATCAGAGGAATAAAAGCATCAAAACATCATGATGGAGAAATTGCAGAAACACACATATTGCTCTCCTTTAGGCAGGCTGTATTGGAATTATTCTTAATTTTTTAGCCTTCAACTGGGAGTAAATAAGTCTAAACGCCCGCCAAAATAGTCTATCATTGGAGGCCATCAAAATGAAGTATCAATCGAGCACATTTCGTTCTAGCTTTCGCCTAGGTGCATGAAGTCAGGTTCATCAGTGAGCTTTTGCTTGGAGTACCCGAATCACCGCTTGGGATAGCGCTTCCTGCACCTTACAGGCCCTTGGTGCACCTAGGTGAAACCTCGTAACAGACACTGCAAAAACTTAAAACGATTACTGGAGTATAAAGAGCTTTTAGTTTATGTTAGTGATAAAATATTGGTTACATGTATTGTGTAATCTGCATTGCCAATACTATAATAAGCAAAGGTATATTTAATTGAAAGTATCTCCGAGTTTTCAAGCATTGTATGAATTTGGCCAGTCACATTCTGAGTGATTCAGGCGGCATGTGCGTATATATGCTTGAATGTTGGGTTCAAGAGTTATGTATTCCGTCTAGAGTCGAACTCCAGACCCGATTCTAAACTAAGAATTATGATTATTACTAGCAGTAGTACCCGGCTTCGCCCGGTGGAATGATGATAATGTTTTAAGGTCTCCTTAGAAATATAATGGACTTAAAATCTAAGTCATTTGCCCCCAAAGACAATGAGGGAGTAATATCTAGGTCATTTGCCCTTTTGATAAGGATGATAATAAAAACTACTGTTGAATTGACACGTCAAACTTACAAACTACCGTAATTGAAATACATATTTCAAAATTCACAGGCGAGAAAGACTTATTGTGTGTGGTGATTAATGGTGTAATGGGCGTAACATCTACTGTAGGTCATTTGCTCTTATGATGAGGATGATAAGGGAAACTACTACCGGTATTGAATTGACACTTCAACGTATAATGTACACAATGTACTGTAATAAAAATAACTATATGGCGGCTTCGGTGGCGTATTTGGTAGCATGCTGAGCTTCTATGCCCAAGATAGCGGGTTCAAACCCGGCCGAAGCCGTCGGATATTTTAAGAGCGTTAAAAATCCGTCAGTATGCCTTTCTTCGGAGGGGAAGTAAAGCCGGCGGTCCCATGTCAGATTTATGGCATGTTATTGAACCATCCACTAATTACACCTGTGTGAAGCCAAATTGGATAGGTAAACAACGCTCATAGATGTCTACGTCCGTTGCCAAGATCCGACTGCAGTGGCGTCTAGTAGCTAAGTTCCGAACTTGGCCTAGTAGTCGTTGACGGTGGCGCTTGGCGGCAAAAGTACGAACTATTTGAAGAATTCTAAGTTGCAGTTTGTACTTAAATTAAAAAACAGATAACACACACTAATACAGTCATCACAATTAACACCGGTTATCAGACAGATTCTACACACACCCCAAGTACATGGGGCTACATGACCGCGTTGTCGCAGCCCCTAAACTTAAGAACCAACCAACCAAAAATAAATATTTTAAAAATCACAGTCGAGAAAGACTTTATGCGGCGGTGATTATTGGTATGATGCGCGTAACATCTAGGTCATTTGCACTTATGATGATAATAATAAGGTAATGAAAAAATGACTACTAAACGAACATGGTGTTATTTTAAAACTAATATAGGTAATTCAGGTGTCTAGCTTCGATGTCTTCCAAAGTCTCAACCTTATTTTCTGGCTTAGGCCTGTACTGGATGCGTCTAGTGAAATAGCGTACTGCTTTTTCCTGGATTTAAAAGTGGGTTAACCTTAAAATCGATTTCAAGGACGTCCTAGGTGGAGTTGCAACTCACTCGTGCAGTGAATTTGAAGATAACCAGATCCAATGGACTTACGCCTTAGTGCACAGAGCTTATATATTCGTTTTATATAATTATAATGAAGTCAGTCACCGTGGAGGCCCGAGTTCGATTCCCAACACTGCCAAGAAATCTAATTCTGGTCTCAGTGCTGGAACGGTGTACACTCAGACTCATGAAGCAAAACTGAGATTAGGTGGGTTCGATTCCTACCTTAGCCGTCCCGAAAGTGATTTACTGTGGTTTCCCGGCAAATGCCGGGATGGTGCCTAACTTATGGCCATGGACGCTTCCTACCCAAATCCTGCCTCAATAACAAATACACACACTAGTATAGACATCGCATTGACACAGGTTATTGGACAAATTCCACATACACTCATGTATACGGGGATATTATAACCACGATGTCGCAAAGCCCCCAAGAAATCAATAATAAAGTCACAAAGTGTTAAGAATTAAAAATTTTATTTAATTTTCTTTTATAACTACTTGTAAAGGCGGCAAAAACCTTTAGGGGTAGCCTAAATTAATGCCGAAAGTACTTCACTGAGTTGTAAATAGAATTTGTAATGTAGCCTATTGTATTTAAAATTAGACCAGCACTTAAATTACTCATTGCCCAGCCAATGCGTTGAGGTCACAGCATACATTATATGAGTTGCACTTGTTTATTTTGAATTCTTCTCTCTTAACTAGCCTTTCCTTTGCCTCCATTTATTTTGTATTATAAAGTTCATTAGATAGTCGCTTGTGAATGTGAAGCACGTGCGCGCCCGCCGCTGCGAGAGTTCTGACTGAATGTGTGGCCCTACACTGTTTAATGTGTCTCTTCTTCAGTACGTGCTCGCATGTCGCTACTAACTTGTTCTTGGGATTCGGAATGAAACAGAGAATTGTTCTGAAGTTCGATTACTATCAAGTGAACTTTACACCAAGGGTCAACAACCCTAGAATATGGACGATAGCAACCTACGAAGTTACAACAGCCCACTTCATGGCGTCGTGACTAGCTAGCATTCTTGGCTGTCTTTGGAGCTTCCCTCCAGCACCAACACATGCTTTTGTGACCTGAGGGCACACTGTTAAACATATGACGTCATCAGCTGACGGCTACGCTCGAGCGGTCCGGCCCGTGCTCTCTTACGCACACCAAAGCATTCAAATGAAAAGGGAAATCCACAGCCGGCTTCCAGTTGACCGACCGGGTCAGGAATGGAATGAATGAAGCCTCCATCTAGCGGCGAGGATATCAACAGTGCCGGCTGCCGAAGCCTATCGCACTCCCCTGGGGCAATGAGTAAATGAATGACAGATGAAATGAAATAAGAGTGGAGAGTGTTGCTGGAATGAAATTGTGACAGGGAAAACCGGAGTACCCGGAGAAAAACCAGTCTGCCTCCACTTTGTCCAGCACAAATCTCACATGGAGTGACCAGGATTTGAACCACGGACCCAGTGGTGAGAGGCCGGCATGCTGCCGCCTAAGCTACGGAGGCTTAAAGCATTCAAAGCAAACGTTGAATATCATATCACTCTGGCTCCGTGGTACAACTGAGAGCAGGCGGGCGCTGACACACAGCTCAGCCATCCTACAGTAGAAATGCTTACCGTTGGTTTTATCAGTGGCGATTCCTCCATGTAGGACGTGAGGATCATCCTACAGTCAGCTCTCAGCTGTAACTGTTTAAAAAAGTTAAATTGATTGTATTGTAAAATAGTCTTTGGAGCTAGCTTGCGAGCCCTCTCGATAAGCTCTGTCTCACTGTCACTGTCAGTACTTGTAACTACTAGTAGTTCTACATTTCACCCCTAGATGGGTGAAGTGTGACCATCACCGCCCGGAGTAGAAAGCTGAGGAAGGAAGCCTTCCATCATCAAAGCACGTGTTTATAGCGTTTGTATGGGAGCTCATGAGAGGGAAGGGGCAGGTTTGGCCTGTTTAATGGCGCTCTGAGGACGTCTCGCTATTGGTTGAATTCAAACCAACACTACGGGCTTATTGGTTACGATTTCGCGCGGTCAGAATGGATACTTTGTTTTCAGCGTGTGCACATCTTTGGAGTGGTATTCGATTGTATTGTGTAATGTGTTCGTAATAGTGCTGTGCCATTCAATAATTAATATTAGACTGAGTCTACAGTACTATCTCAATTTAGCCCAGCTATGATAATCATGGAGCCTCCGTGGCTTAGGCGGCAGCACGCCAGCCTCTCACCACTGGTTCCATAGTTCAAATCTCGTTCACTCCATGTGAGATCTGTGCTGGACAAAACGGAGGCAGACAGGTTTTTCTACGGGTACTCCGATTTTCGCTTACATAATTTCATTCCAGCAACACTCTCCACTACCATCTCATTTCATACCGACTGTAGTGGCTACGCGGGCTAAAGCTCCGCGTTAGGTCAAGGGGCCAAGCTCTCTGCTGACTCGGTAGACGCGTGGGTTCGAGCCCCACCGTGGGCTGTCCTTGAAATGGTTTTCCGTGGTTTCCCATTTTCATCACCAGGCAAATGCTGGGACAGTACCTTCTGACAGGCCACGGCCGCTTCCTTCCACATCCTTGCCCAGTTTCATTCATCTTCATCCTTTCCATCTCTCATCCCGACGCGCAGGTCGCCCACGGGCGTCGACTAGAAAGACCTGCACTCGGCCTCTCAGGAGGCTACACAAAAAAAATCTCATTTCATCTGTCATTCATTAAATCATTGCCCCAGGGGAGTGCGACAGGCTTCGTCAGCCGGCACAGCTCATATCCTCGCCGCTAGATGGGGGCTTCATCCATTCCATTCCTGACCCGGTCGGTTGACTGGGAGCAGGCTGTGGATTTTCATTTTCCATAATAATTATCATAAGTTAATAAGTAGCCTATCATATAACGTCCTACACATTATACAAATCAGCAGTCGCCACTGGGTTTGATACTTTAGCTCCAGGGAAATGCCGGGATGGTCGCTAATCTAGGACACGGCCGTCTCCTTCCGAATCCTACCCACAATTACAAATACACAATATACGACAGCCAGCAAAATAACACAGATAATTACACAAATCCCTCACACACACCCAAGTACACGAGGATTAATGATCACAATGAGGCAACCTCCTAAATGACTCAGCAACAAAAACAACTCCAATGCATAATTTCACTGCGTTGAGATAACAAGGAATGTCTCCCATAATGCCCTTTTGTTGATTGATATAAGGGCTTTGCAACATCGTGGTTGTGTGACCCATGTACTGTACCCGATCATCTGGATTAATGCTCGATCACGACCTGACTTGCTGCTGTGGTTCGGGGAATGTTAGGTCCATCCCACATCATGATCTGACATTTAGATATGATAGCACTTTTCAGGATCTACAAGGTTAAATTGAAAACCAAACATGTTACAAAGTACATAAGTTTATTCATAAAAACTCCCAGAAGCAAATACAAAAATCTACAAAATATCAATATTTTGGAAAATCCAAATATAAAAATCATCAAAAATTCATAAACTTTCTCAAAAATTCACATAACTCTACATTTTCGCGTTATCTTGCTTAGGTAGTATTTACATTTTGAATATCAATCGACATTTCCTTATTAAGGCCTAGAGCATGCCTATCATTTCATTACAATTGTACTCTAAGGCTTCACGGATATTTAACCGTAATATCAATATCCCTTCTGGGCTTTCATTTATTCTTATTTCACTTTTGAATTACTTTATTATCATTCATTTTTAGCTGAATTAACTCTTCCGGTAAGCCTCAGTTTTTACACAACAAATCAACACTTTAAAATAACTTACATGCCACATCCTCGAACTCATGTCATTCCTCTATTCATTTCATGCAGTAGGGTGGTTTACAAATGACGTATCATATGCTATCATTATTCCATCACTCAGTTATTTACAAACTCAATTATAAGTTTACCCGTTTTATTTCACACATTTCTTTAGGCAGGAATTGAATATTTAGTAACAAACTTACTCTTTGACTACTGTGGTCAAATATTATCGAATTTCCACAAATTTAATGTGGGGATGATTTTCAAAAACCCACCAATTCAATTATTATTTTCATACTTTCATAGCACCTTTTTATTAAGAAATTTGCATATTCCACTACCATCTATTAGTATCTATTCAGCACCTACAACTTCTGTATATAAAGCATTCATTGTATTCGTCCCCTCGCGGTTGGAAACGGTCTGCGTTGGTTGCTAGACCTCCCTCGCCCTCTCGTTTAACGGTGATTTACGACCTTGTCCTCGTCCCATTCATTTCCCTTGCAACCTTCAGATTTTTACTTCTTCTAATAAGGGCGTATGAGAATCCAAGTTATTTCATTATTTCAACGACTATGTCCCTCACTTGACTTATTATTCATTTCACTTTCCTTGTAACCAATGCCATAATTAGAGATCACGACGCATTACATATTTATTAGGTGAAGACAAGAGATCTTCATCATCCTTGCTTCTAACCCTTTGATAGGCAGGCAAATGAGGGATCTCTATCACTCCTCATCCCTGTCCTATTATTTGAGAAGTCCGTTTGCAAAGGCCGCTAAGTGCATTATAAACGAAACCGAGTAAATGACGAAAAACTGCTACGGCCAAACTATTTAAGCTAATACCATATTTTTAGCCTACTTTCGATTTTTGCAAAAAATGAAACTAGACTTATGAGATCAACACAGGGCGAAAAATGTGTGTCTGTCTGTGTGTGTGTATGTGTGTGTGTGAGTCTGTGTGTGTGTGTGTATGTGTCTGTGTGTGTGTGAGTGTGTGTACTCTGAATGTCTGTCCCCCCCTATCAATTCGAACACGGTGAATGCAAATTGAACGAAATTTGGTACAAAGGTAGCACTAGCAAAGGACACCTCAGTGTCATGTTTTATATCGCCGCCATCTTTACTAAAACTGAATGGCGGCCACTCAAACGTTCAAAACGTAAAATCAAATAACGACTAACCAAATCATCTGATCTCTACCAAATTTGGTAACAACATACCTTCGTATAGGATGCGTCTTGTGACCAAATTACAAGGTCGTCCGCCATACCATTTCAGGATGGCGGCCGTGCGAATTATGCAAACTTTATAATCCATATCATGGGACCCACCAGTTCCGATTATCGAGCCGAGAATCGTTTTAACTGTTCTAAAGGAAGAGGCACGTTCGAAATTAAAAGTTTATTTTGTAATACTATAGTGCAGACGTGATTTTAAAAAGCTGAACTGATTCAGTAATAAGACAAGATGGCAGCGGATATCTTGTGCCGGACTTATATTTCACTAATTTGAGTATTGCATGCAATATAGCGTACTGATAAAAAATAAATAAACTTTGTATGAAATGCTTTATATATAAATAATATACTCCAGTGATGAAATCGTTTAGTATAAATCATTATTTGCTAACAAGTTCTATGTAAGTCATTTTAAATAGAGCGATATTTGTTGACACAATTAGCTCAGTGGTAGAGCGTTAGCCTATCGCTCAAATGCCTATGGTTCAAACCCGATCAGAGCTAGGTTTTTTGCTTGAAATGTTATATGTTTATTGTTTTGTAATGACTCAGATGTTTTAAAATTAAGCGTTATATTGTGCACATTATGGTGTAAAATATATATTTAATTAAAACATAATTCGCCAGCAGATTTACTCGGGACATCTAGCTGCCAAAAAGGTAACTTCCAGATTTTATTGAAAAGTTTCTTCTTCTGGCCGCTAGAATGCACTCGCTCTGTTAGGATTATATTGTTCGATATTTCACCAATAGATGTCACGACTAGTCTACGTGGGGATCCATTGATTACTATACCATTTTCATTCTATGCGCATCGAATTTGAAGAATGACAAGATGATACTACGATACATTTTAACTTTTTATTTTAAAGGGTTTGTAACAGCCTATTTTGCGTTACTTGAAAATGTTATTAAGCGTTATATTGTGCACATTATGGTGTAAAATATATATTTAATTAAAACATAATTCGCCAGCAGATTTACTCGAGACATCTAGCTGCCAAAAAGGTAACTTCCAGATTTTATTGAAAAGTTTCTTCTTCTGGCCGCTAGAATGCACTCGCTCTGTTAGGATTATATTATCGAAAATATCCACATAGTTTGTATACACACGTCTCTGTAGGGTCATGGAAAGATTTGTTAATTCAATTAGGGTTGTGAAAGCCATGCACAACCAGACGTGTAAAGACATGCCTCAACTCAAAGTTGGATGTTGCCCACGGCAGGTCGTAATAATAATAATAATAATAATGTTATTGGTTTTACATCCCTTTTAACTACTGCTGATTTTAGAGACACCGGGGTGCCGGAATTTTGGCCCGAAGGGGATCTTTAACGTGCCAGTAAATGTACTGACACGGCTCCCTCGCATTTGTGCACCCTCAAATGCCAGCTGACTGCGCCAGGATACGAACCTGCAACCTAGGGCCCAGCAAGCGAGAACGTTACCGCTGAGCCACGCCGCCAGTCCGGTCGATTATGTCTCCAGATCCATAACATTCTTGATATACTTCTTATCTTTCTTTCTTCAATGATGGTAGCAGTTTTTATCTAGGTTGTGGCGTTTGGTACAGGTAAATCGTTTCTAAGGTCTTCAACAAAGAATAGTTCTATTATACTCTTTGATAATAAAAACGAGTTATAACTATACTCATACATTTAGGAGAAAGTAGGCTATATGTTCTTTACTGAACATCTTGTTTACCCCTGAAAATCAACATAAAAACATTTATTATTCAGTTAAAATCTGTGAAATCAACGGTTGGATCTTCTGTCTCGAAACATAAATTAAAATATTGACTTATCGGTTTTTGCACACGTTTTGTGCAGTTAACGACATTTGCACCCGTGACAACAAGAGTCGTTAGTGAAACTTAGGTTGCAAAACCCGCTATTTTATTGTTTCACGAATGTCATTTGGATGAGATTTTTAATAATGAACTATTTTAGTTTCAATTTGGTTTATCAGGAAAAATATATTTTGAAGAAATAGACCACGTCGGGTGCGATAAAAGGATTTTTCTTTTTAAATACATCTTGAACACCGTGCAAGTCATTTAGACAGCATAAAAATTTACAAATTAAGAAAGTGCACAAAACAAGAAAAATTGGCACTTAAGTTAGGTCAGGTCATCCTCGACACCGTCCATCAGCTCAAAATCTGCTAGTTCTTCGTCTTCTTCCGCTTGAGGTCGGACGATATTGATGCGAATGGTTTCTTGTTCCTGGAAGATCTCACTGAAGAATTTTAGGTTGCCGTTCGCTGGCCAGTTTTCGCCGAAGTTCAGCTCTAAAAGCCGTCAGACGTCTTGTAGTTTAGTTTCTTTGAGTACAACACCTTCTTGAATTGGTGAGGGACCAGGAGGTTTTGTTAAAATACATACCACCTCAAAATTGTAGAACAGCTCCCCTCGGACCAGACATGTTATTTTTTTGTTTTGCCAAATGTGAACATGATTTTCTTCGCTTTTTGGAATTGGAAATGCTTACTACCCGGATTTTTTTTACCATGCCATCCACATACGCTTTCCAATCCCTAACAGGACATTCATCTTGTTCCAGGCGAACTACTGTCGCAAATTTCTCAATGTGCTTGATGAATCCGGAAGGATTTTCAAAGACACTCACTTTGCGAATTTGCCGTTTAATATTTCCAAAAACTCTCTCAGGTGGGATAAATTAGCGGCCCACAATTGGGAACCATAACTGTATTTCTTCTAGACATGCGGGATCTTCTAGCAGTAACCAGTGAGATAGCATGCTGATCATAGTCTTGTTTTTGTTCTGTCCCCCACAGCCATCAGAGAATAACCGAAATATTTTCCACCTTAAAAATTATGCTGGCCAGTTTGTGAAGAAATGTCGACGCTATTTGGTTTGATCCTTTGGCATGCTGATGATATTCTAACCAGACGTAAGAAGTTGTTCCCAACTCCCGATATCAACGGGTTCAACAACTTCAACTTGCACTATTTCTCCCACTACTTCTGCCGTTTCTGTTCTTCTCTCCGTATTTGGAACATCCACAATAGTATTAGAGTCCACAAATGCAATAACTGCTTCACTTAAATCAACAAGATCATTCATTTTTCTGGCTTGAAATGCCCACAACCAAGAAACAACCTGTCAATCAAATGTGCTTATACACGGTGTATTTCGACAAGGCAGCAGGTCATTGTTGTGTACGCTTCCTCGATAGTGCAGCCAACTGAAATCTGAAACACAAAACTATCCTTCCCGATCGAAATAAATAATTATTTATTGTAAAGGAATTCTGTGGGAGGAATATTGGCAGTTCTTGTACCAGTTAGCGTGTTTTGCAGCCGTATGTGGCAAGGCAGACGCCATACTTATGGAACTTAGCGGCCTTTGGACACGTGGAACATTAAACTGGCTTTGCAACCGTAGCCAACTTGCATTTAGCGGTTTTTGCAAACGAATGCGATCCTTGTTGGCCATTTTCAACGATTTTGAGCGGGATATGCACCCTGAAACTTATTCCATCGTGTAGCCAGTTAAAAGACGAACGTGACGATATGCTCAACTCAAAATCGACAAAAAGTGCACTTAGCGGCCTTTGCATCTGGGCTACTCATTTATTCATTTCACACGCTTTATTTGTTCGGATATAACACAACGATGCTGGCGAAGTACGGATTATATGACACGAGGCTCGGAGAATATTCATCCCCAGTTGTGACCATATCTCGTAGAAACCCATATACTTCCCAGATTAATACATACATATTTAGCAAAGGCCCGGCGGGTCTTATATTGCAACAAATTTACCCTGACTCGGAAACTACTGTCCGATCAGGTGGGTCATACCCTGGTAGACAACAACAATACCGAAGATTGCCGTCAATTATACTTTTTCTCATGTCTCAAAATATGCACGTTACAGGATATATTCATTTGCTAGCATAACACTACTTCATTCACTTCTTGTAGAGCTATTTCGGCAACACAACTTTTATCAAAACTTGGACTGTCATCGCATCTTTATCAACTCAACTTGCTTGCATTAGCATTTACTTCAAATTGCCTATAGCTCATAGCTTCCTATCACATTTTCACGGTGTTCGATTATCACCTTAACTCATTACATTTGTTTGCTGAATTGCGTTATTATTTCATTATTTTTACGGGATTCCAGAATTATTTCAATTATCTCAACTACTTCAATTACTTCAATTACTTCAAGTACTTCAACTATTTGATTATTTCAACTCGAGTTTACCATTATCATTATTATTAATATTCATCGCTTCATGATTAATTTGCGGAATGCAATTATTCAACTCAAAATTCATTATTTCGGAGTATTAAAACTCAATATTCATTGTTTTCGGAGTATAAAAATCAAACTTCATTATTTTCGGAGTATAAAACTCAAAATTCATTATTATTATTATTATTATTATTACGGTGCTTATTTCATTTACTTTACTTTCATTTATTTGGCGTAATTTTACTTGCCATTTTTATTATTAAATTCGATTCCTCCTTTCGGACTTCATTTCATTATTACATAATCATCTTTCGGGTCTTCATTATTTATTATCCTTCACATTTTTGCCAACCATTTTGGCGGTTTCCCTTGTTTTACATATTAACATTATTTGGTTATTCATTGGTGCATACTTTTCATACATTTTTATATATTCACTGAGTAGCATATGATACAATCATTAGATATAGTAGACATTTTTGACTCACCCTCTTTTCAGCTCATGACATGGTATCTGAATGGCTTCACCCAAACATAATTTCATCAGCACTCCATAACTACACTAAAATAGACCTTTCTTAATCTCTGGCCTTCAAATTGACACACGTATATATTCCTATGCATTTTACACTACTTGTTATAATATTTAAAACACTAAAAAGAAATTCACTAAATCACTGTATTACACTTTCACACGGACCCAAATCTCAGCGTACTGTGGTAGTAACATCACGTTGCTGGTGATCAATGATAGTGCTTTGGACGTGTGATTTCTCCTATTTCTCCTATTTTTAGGTAAGTCTCTTTCTATACTGCTTTGCACGTGAGATTTCTCCTATTCCTCCTAATTTTAGGTAAGTCTCTTTTCTTCCTATTCTTCGTAATATCGTACCTGTCTTTCGTTCGAGTACTTTCTTATAAAGCTTTTCACTTAGTAATGTTTATTTACCTATCTGCTATAACTCTATACTTTTAATATTTACAGATGCTCCTATTGCAACCTTACCGTTTTCTTTATTCTATCTTGGTCTTCCGTGAAGACTGTATACTTTAGGATTCTTGTCCTTCCAAATGTTCTGTTTTAACGAACCTGCATCCTCTGACGTTTAAAGTCTCAAGCGTGTTCTCGCGTCCTGTAATCTGACGTATCTGAACGCAACTTGGTCTCGAACTAATATGATTTCGTTCAGCTTCACTCGAAATTTAGCGGTTTTGCCTATCGCCACTCGTAAGGTACTTTGACCCTTCTGAGGCTCGAATTCTAATGTATTTGAGTACAGTTTCTTCAATAGTATCGCTAACTAGCGTAACTTTTCACTGAGGCTTGATCTAACTGATCGTACTTACTAAATTTTCTACTGCATGCCTGCACTAAGGCTTTTGTCGCAAACTGACGAACTTTGCTTATAACGTGCCTCTACTGTAGTATCTTATAGACTGACGGACTGACGTGTACTGACGTGCCTTCCACCAAGGCTTCTCGAAGACTGATGAACTTCGTGCTTTTGCTCGGGCTTTAAGCTTATTTATTCATTTTGCGTAAGAAATTAGTCCCTCACGAGCCTCGGGAGTTCAATTCCTGAATCCTAGCTCTAATCTTCTCTATATTTTAATCCCAAGTGTAATTGGTAATAATATTACAATTGCCTGCTGGCGGAACGAGAATTGTTCGCTGGTTTATTTTTAATTAATTAAAATAGTTAGTATCCACTCTACAGGGCCGGCCAACTTCTGCTTGCCGTCCGCAGGTAGTCTTCCGCTTACATTCCCATGACGTTATCCCTTAGCTTGCATTCTTTCAAGTACTTGATTTCAGGTCTGCCAACTCTTTGATTTTTACTATCCCCGCTTTGGTCTTGGCTTTAAATTTCATTAACATGGGGAGTTTATTTTGTTAAGTTGAACGTCGGGGTATTCCTTCTTTCTCTACTCATTTTTAGCCTACTTTTCACATTTTGCAAAAATGAGGAAAAAGTAGACTTATGAGATCGGGCAAATGTGTGTCTGTCTGTCCTTCTGTCTGTCTGTCAGTCCTTCTGTCTGTCTGTCTGTGTGTGTGTCCCCCCTATCAACTCCTAAACGGCTGGAGCAATCGAAACAAAATTTGGTAGAAGTAAAGATCTATACCTGAATATCTCACGGCCATATTTGAAAATGATGTCAGTGCTACCAACTGCTAAAAAATCGCAATTGAAATTTGAGCTCCATGTTGGATATCCTGGAAGGTATGAATGGGAGCTATTTCAAAATTGGCACACGTATAGATAATAATATTGCAGTTTTATTTCCAGGAGGCCATACATGGCAGTGTTGCCAAAATTATTATATACCTGCTGATAGGTCCAATTTTTATAGGCATATAACTTCTACACTATCAATTGGAATTCGACCTAATTTCGTATGTTGTATGTGTACATAACCAGATATGACTGAGCGTATTCTTAGGACCCACCAAGGCTGCCAACTGTTAATAAATGCTCTTAATTTCTTTTTTCCAAATACCAATGTATCAGAAAGTGTGCAAGCCGACAGCTTTAAACTATGCACACGTATAGTACCTGATATTCTATATTAATTTGGAGTAACATATATACGTCAGTGCTACCAACATGATTCTAAGCCTGGTGAGAGGTTCAATTTTAAATACATGTAACTTCCATACTATCATTTGGATTTCAACCACATTTCGTGTATGCTATGTGTACGATAACAGATATGACTAAGCCGAATCTTAAGAGTAACCAGGGCTGTCAACTGTTAATAAATACTGTCTCTATTTTTGTTATCTTTATATCAATATATCAGAAAGTATGCAAGCCAATAGCTCTAAACGTTTCACACGTATAGTACCTGGCATTCTAGATTAATTTGGAGTAACTAATATACGTCAGTGCTGCAAACATGATTCTAAGCCTGCTGATAGGTCCAATTTTAAAATGCATG
This sequence comes from Meconema thalassinum, assembly GCA_946902985.2. NCBI lineage: Eukaryota > Metazoa > Arthropoda > Insecta > Orthoptera > Tettigoniidae > Meconema > Meconema thalassinum. The sequence continues at coordinate 153,444,211 of OX336390.1, read as the reverse complement.
TAACTTCCATACTAACTAATGGATTTCATTCAAAATTGGCACAACAATAGATCATATTATTTCAGAATATTTCTGACGAATACATGCATGACATTGTTGCCAACATGATTTTACGCGCGCTGTTAGATCCAATGTTTTGCTGCATGTAACGTCCATGCTATTCATTGGATTTCAATCAAATTTTGTATTCTGTACCTTAAGAGATGGAACTAAGAATATATTGTCACCAGGGCTGCCAACTGCTCTATTAGGCTACATTATGCCAGATATACAGTATTTCGAACTAATTAGAAATTTCGATATTAGCAACTTAATTTCGTCATTATTCTAGATAGATCCATATAGATTAATCATTGGCATGAATCTTAAATTTTAAGAAAAGTAGGCTCTTTAGTACGTCACGGAACTTCTTGTTTTAGCTGATTAAGCATTCTGAGGGGCCACATCTCAAGTGGGCACTCGAGAAAGAGTTCGCTTGTGAATGTCACACTCGAAAAGTGATAATTTTCCGTCGAGTTGCTTCTTCATCGGAATGTCGAGTGTTATTTATAGCCTCTTGACTGGACATTTCCCTGCTTCTTTTATGGCCTCTATAATGGCTCTGTTCACTTAACCTGTCTATTTTAATGGGACTTTATATGTTTAATTAAGCCATGTGCATATCTGGCAGTATTTCTGTAGCTGTTTCTCACGAAATCTCTCTCTGACTCCTTTCTGTGTTTAATAAAATTCCATCATATTTCCTTATAAATGGTCCAGAGTTCGACTTTGTGCCAATCCTACATAGGCACAGTACATGGCTGTGTGTGTAATTTGTCTGATAACCTGTATTATTGTGATGGCTGTATTAGTGTGCGCATTTGTGATCCAGATAAGGATTAGGGAGGAGAAGGCCTTAGCCTTAAGTTAGGAGCCAACCATGTGGGAAACCACGGAAAAGCACTTCCAGGATGGCTGAGATAGGAATTGAACCCACGATCTTGGCTTCATGTGATAGACATTCCATCACTGACCCACCAAGGAATCTTATTCAAAATTAAATGTCACTAACAGAAAATGATAATGAATTACCCATGTCGTGTCATATCATGTGTTGACATAATGACTGATTGTTTGTTGTTTTATGGGACGGAATAAACGAGGTCATCTGTCCACACAGTTGACTTGACTTTGCATTTTATTTCCTTATAATTCATCATCTTTTTATTTTATTTTAAACTAGCTGAAGTACCCGTGCTTCGCTACGCGTCATAAATAAATTAAAATGTGAAGGTGACAGTTAAAACAGGGGATAGGCGAGGTGCTGCGCAGAGGGAGATTAAGGATGGAACATTTTGTCCAACTACACCGCTCGGCGTTGACCGTGTTTTATAGCACAAATTTAGGCTTTACTCGCTAACAGTTGCAGATACCTTTCGGATGGAAAATGTAATTTTAAACCTCGCATATGCAATCAAAAGTTTGCTATTTCTTAGCGTTCTCTTTTTATTTGAAATGGAAATATGAAAGTTTGAAACCAAAGGGTGTAGTGACGTCACTAAAATGGTCGCCATTTTAAATAGTGCAAAGCATTGAAATCAAAAGTAACCTATATGTTAACCAGGTAAATCACCTACTTCCATGTAAAATTCACATAAATCGGACCAGTGGTACTTGCGAGATTGAGTAATACACAGACACACACCATCTCAATTTTAGCCTCGCTTCGCTCGCGTCATAGTCGTATCTTATTGTTTTTTAATGAAATGCAGGTTTAACCCCGTTAACACCCCTTTAGAACCTGAATACCCAAAAATCCCTCCTTAGTAGACGTTTTCGACACACAACAAACAAACATGTCCCCAAAATATCATTCTTCTAACTTTAATAGTTTTGGTTGGTCGATGAGAGCAAACATACAAAAATCCTTCCTTAGTGGACGTTTTTCTTCCAGAAGTTCACCCCTTCCCATATGCCCCTTAAATTGCATTTATGAAAACACGGTCGAACACCTATTTATTTTATTTATTTATTTATTTTTAAGCTGATTGATTTCTTCCGAGTTTCAAACTCTTCGCCTATGTCGTTTAAGAGATACACGCTCCGTTAAGAATCTGTCAACCCCCACTTTTCATCCCTTTCACCTAATAATATACACTACATCGAAAAACCATTAGACATGTGTCAGCTTATTTTTAATGATTAGTATATATTCCAAGTATCACATCCCCAAATGAAACCACTCGTGAGATATTGTTATTCAATGAAGTGCACGTTTATTCCCTTAACACCTATTTAGAACCTGAATATTCAAAACTCTTCCCTTAGTGGACGTTTTCGACATACAACGAACTTATCCCCAAAATTTCATGTTTCTAACTTCAATAATTTTGGCTGGGCGATGATGAGTGAGTGAGTCAGTCAGGATATTTTCTTTCATTTATTTTTGATAATTTCACCCGTCCCCATGAACCCCCTAAATTGGATTTATGAAACAAACGGTCAAACACCTATTTACTTATTTAAAGCTGTTTTCCCCCTGAGTTTGATGAGTGAGTAAGTGAGTCAATCAGTTAGGACACTTTCTTTCCTGTTTCTTTTTCCATAATTTCACCCCTCTCCAAGGGCCCCTTAAATTGGATTTATGAAAAAACGTTCGAACACCTATTTACTTGTATTTTAAGCTGTTTTTTCCCACCGAATTTCAAACTTCACGCCTATGTCGTTTCAGAGATACACGCTCCGTCAAGAATCCCTCAACCCCCAATTTTCACCCGTTTCACCTCATAATATACACCACATCGATAAACCCTTAGACATATGTCTGATTATTTTTAATGATTAGTTTATATACCGAATATCACATCCCCAAACAAACAACTCATGAGATATCGTTATTCAATGAAATGCACGTTTACCCCCTTGACACGTCTCTAAAACCCGAATAAACAAAAATCATTCCTTAGTTAACGTTTTCGACATACAGCGAACATATTCCCAAAATTTTATGTTTAAACTTTAATAGTTTTCGCTGGGCGTGATGAGTGAGTGAGTCAGACAGGTCATTTTCTTTCATTTATTTTACCAGAATTTCACCCCTCCCCATGGGCCCCTTAAATTAGATTGATTAAAAAACGCTTGAACAGCTATTAACTTTTTTCTTAAGCTGTCTTTTTCCCCTGAGTCAGTCTCTTAGGACACTTTCTCTCATTTTTCCCCCCTGAATTTCACCCCACCCCATTGGCCCCTTAAATTAATTTATGAAAAAAAACAGTCGAAAACAGAGGCGGTTTTAGAACAAGGGCACACGGTCACGTGCCCCACCATTAATAATCATTCTCCTTGGGTTGTAGTCGTCTTGATAATCCTTCCGTGGTAATGGCGCTTATGAAGTGACCAAGCAGTTCAATCGGCTTGCTGTTCACTTTCCCCGACAGCAGGAGCATGGCACGTCACAACGAGGTGCTCTGCTGGGCACATGCCTGGTGTGACCAACACAGTGTAGCCACATGCTTCCTCTTCCTGGCCCTTTAACATCATCCCCTACTTTTACAGCGGGGAGAGGCGAGAGAGGGGCTATGGGAGTTTCCTTGACTTGGGGCACACGAATCCTGTGACTAGCCGGCGATACGGCCGTGAAAGTAGCGAGGGAGGGTCGGGGCGAGGAGGGTCGGAGAGGGGTGTTAAAGTGTACCGTTAGCAAGGAGTACCGATAGAGGGCAGACAAGTTCATACGTAGCTTATTTACCAACCTTCAGCAATTTTCCACCAAAATAATACACGGAACATAGTGCCCTTTATTAATATGTACGGAGAAAAATCAACATGTATAATATGCATTGAGAGAGAAACGTAACATTATGACCGTAGGGTATGTACCGTAAGCGAACTTGTATTATGTTATAACGTCAGGTCTGAGAAATTTCATTATCTGGGCGAACACACAACTGCGTGACGACAGCACTGCCTCAGTACTTGGTTCCGAAAGTTTTGGCGCCTACGATATTGAGTTACTGTATAATTGTGTTTGAGTGTGGTGGTCTTTTGCAGTGCTCAGTAATAGTAATCTTACATAGGCTAATATTTGTATTGGAAGCGTGTTTTGTGAATAACGGGAATAACGCGTACCAGTGTGTTATTAAACATAATTAAAATATACACTGAACGAGTATTTCGTCGTACGAGGTAAGTGGTTAATTCCTACTTATCAACTATGTATTATGTGGCATTTTATTTTTAGACCGTAACTTAATGCTGCGACAAATTACTTTATAATTTTCACTGTGTTTTCAGGCATTGAAGGTGTGCATGTCGTTACCAAAACCGTGCAATGAACGAGGTAAAATACTTACAAAAGAAGTTCTTAACTTATGAGGACAGACTATTAGCAAAGGAATTAGGCCCTCCGAAACCAGATCTGTGCATTAATCAAGTCTCTAAAGATAAAAAACAGAATATATCACAGGACTTTCAATAAATCTGTGTATAAAAAATGGGATTGGTTATGTGGATGTCCGGTAGTAAATTTATTATTTTGTTTTCCGTGCCTGTTATTTGGTGGCGATGACACATGGACCAAGACTGGCATTAATGATTTAAAACATTTACCTGAAAAAGGAAAGAAACATTGTTTGTCAAAATGCCATATGAACAATGAAATGAGTTTAGCAGTGTTAGGGAATATAAGCATAGCGCAGCAACTGGATGATGGCTACAGGATTTCTGTTCGTAAGCACAATGAACTTGTGGACAAGAATAGGTATATTATGTCGCGCATTATTGATGCTATTAAGTTTTGTGGGGAATTTGAATTGGCCTTGCGTGGACATGACGAAACCGACGAATCAATTAATCCAGGTGTTTTTAAGGGTCTCATCAATTACACTGGGGCGCTTGACAATGTTTTAAAGTATCACTTGGAAAATTCAAGCGTGTTTAAAGGGACATCGAAGGTCATCCAAAATGAAATTTTAGACACGATTCTGTCCGTTTGTCGGAAGAATGTTGTCGAGGAAATCAGTTCGGAAGACTTCCTCTCGCTCCAGGCTGACGAAACAACGGACGCTTCATGCAAAACCGAAATGTCCCTTTTTTTTAGGTATCAAATAGCAGGTAGAATTGTTGAGCGATTTTGGGGTTTCTTTGAAGTCACCGACAGGAGCGCGCACGGTCTGGCTGCAACAATATTGGGACAGTTAAACAAAATTGAAGTAGAAAAATCTCCTGAGAAACTTATTTGTCAAACGTATGACGGTGCTTCTGTGATGAGTGGGCATAGGGGTGGAGTGCAGTCGTTAATTAAGGAGAAATACCCAAACGCGAATTACATTCATTGTTACGCACATCAAGGTAATTTGATTCTCCAACACGCCACTTCATCTTGCTCCCAAAGCAGAATATTTTTTCGAGATTTGCAAGGGATAGGGCCATTTTTTTTTCAAGATCTCCAAAGAGAATGGATTGCTTGATTGAAGTGGTTCAAAAGAAAATAGGTTACGCCGCTCCGACAAGATGGTACTTTCAACATAGAACTGTCAACACTGTGTTCGAAAACAAAGAAAATCTTTTGAAATGTTTTGAGCACATTAGAGACTCGGAAGTTAATGACAGAAATGCCTCAAGTCAAGCTGCAGGATTTGTGCGTACATTGAAAGATCCCCAGTTTATATACTGGCTGACTTTCTTTCATAAAGTTATGCCACACGTAGCTATTTTCTTTGATTGTATTCAGCAAAGTGGTATTGATACTGTTAAAGTCAATGACTTTATAAAGCAGTTTTCTAAAGCGGTGACCCAAGTTCGCGAAGAATATGCGGAAAGTGAAGTGTCCTTTAGTGAGGCCGCGAGCAAAAGACTTTGTGTTGAACAAGGAAGTAGTAAGAGTAATCATCTGGCCGTAATAGAAGTGTGTGATACTATTGTTAGTAGCATTAATGACAGGTTTCAGTTTTCGGATCACTTGTGTGCTTCAAAATTATTTCTAGTTGAAAAGTTTCCATACTATTCCATTGAATTTCCAGAGAGGGATTTCCAGACAGCCGTTACATTGTTCCGTGCAATAAATGGTCCGAAACTGAGAACGGAGTTGGAGGTATTGTACTGTCGTGAAGATTTGCGTAATGCTTCCGGTGCGGCACCACTTCTGCAGTTCTTTTATAACAATAATATGTTGCGCACATTTTCAGAGTGTGTGATACTTTTAAAAATCATTGTTACTATCCCAATGACGACTGTAGAGACCGAAAGGTCATTCTCTACTTTGAAGAGGATAAAATCTTTCCTGAGAAATTCTATGGGGGCTGATAGACTGTCTGCACTTGCAATGTTGTCGATGGAGAAGAGGATGATAAACAGTATCCCAGAATTCAACACACGCGTGATAGAGGAGTTTGCTGCTGCTAAAAATAGAAGGATCGAACTATTCTACAAGAAGTGAACGATCAGGTAAGCTTTTTCTTACTTGGTATAACTCTGATTTTGTTTCATTTTTTTTTCTTTTTCCGTGGTAATCAATCCCGTGTACCCCAGCCAACTTATTGTGTGTGTTAATTACTTAGTAACCTGCGTTATTTTCTGTTTATTTGACCGGGTTTGTACTTAATTATCTGTGCCTACAATTGGGAAAGGAAGGCATGATGAGGATGACGCTCATAATCAAATCACTCAACTGTGGTTTCATAGTTCACTCATGGCACGGATTAGGGGGCAGATGACTTCGTAGTTCCTCTCCCTTAAAACAACAATAACTAACATCGAGAATTATGGTCATGTGTTTTAGCAAAACTGATACCTGCTGTGCCCCACCCTTATCAAAGCCCACGAGCCGCCTCTGGTCGAAAACCGATTTACTTACTTTTTAAGCTGATTTTTTTTCGCTGAGTTTCAAATTTCTCGCCTATGTCGTTTAAGAGATAGGCCTACACGCTGCATTAAGAATCCTTCAACCCCCACTTTTCAGCCCTTTCACCTCATAATAATACACCACATCGAAAAACGCTTAGACACATGTCTGCGTATTTTTAATGATTAGTTTATATGCCGAGTATCACATCCACAAATGAAACCACTCGTGAGATATTGATATTCAATGAAATGCAGGTTTAACCCCCTTAAGACCCCTTTAGAACCCGAATATCCAAAAAACCTCCCTTAGTGTACGGTTTTGACATACAACGAACATATCCCCGAAATGTCATGTTTCCAACTTCAATATTTTTGGCTGGGCGATGATGAGTGAGTGAATGAGTCAGGACATTTCCTTTCAATTTTTTTTTCTTCAGAATTTCACCCCTCCCGATGAACCCCTTCAATTTGATTGAAAAACAAACTGTCGAAAAGCTATTTACTTACTTTAAAGCAGGTTCCCCCTGAGTTTGATGAGTGAGTCAGTCAGTCAATCAGTTAGGACAATTTCTTTCCTGTCCCCCCCCCCCCCCGAATTTCACCCCTCCCTATGGGCCCCTTAAATTGGATTTATGGAAAAGCGGTCAAACACATATTTACTTATTTTTATGCTGATTTTTTTCCGCTGAGTTTCAAACTCCTCGCATATGTCGTTTAAGAGATACACGCTCCGTTAAGAATCTTTCAATCCCCACTTTTCACCCCTTTAACCTCATAAACACATCGGAAAACCCTCAGACACGTGTCTTGTTACTTTTTAATGATAAGTTTATATGCCGTGTATCACATCCCCCAATGAAACCAATCGGGAGATATTGTTAATCAATGAAATGCAGGTTTAACCCCCTTAAGACCCATTTAGAACCTGAATATCCGAAAATCCTCCCTTAGTAGACGGTTTTGACATACAATGAACATATCCCCAAACTGTCATGTTTCTAACTTCAATAATTTTGGCTAGGCGATGATGAGTGAGTGAGTAAGTGAGTGAGTCTGGGCATTTTCTTTCAATTTTCTTTTTTCAGAATTTCACCCCTCCCCATGAACCCCTTAAATTTGATTTATGAAAAAAAAACCTGTCGAACAGCTATTTACTTACTTTAAAGCAGTTTATTCCCCTGAGTTTGATGAGTGAGCCAGTCAGTCAATCAGTTAGGACACTTTCTTTCCTGTTCCCCCCCCCCCCAGAATTTCATCTCTCCCCATGGGCCCCTTAAATTGGATTTTTGAAAAAACTGTCAAACACATATTTACTTCTTTTTTATGTAGATTTTTTTTCGCTTTGTTTCAAACTCCTCGCGTATGTCGTTTAAGATACACACGCTCCGTTAAGAATCTTTTAATCCCCACTTTTCACCCCTTTCACCTCATAATATACACCACATCGAAAAACCCTCAGACACATGTCTTCTTATTTTTAATGATGAGTTTATATGCCGAGTATCACATCCCCCCATGAAACCAATCGGGAGATATTGCTATTCAATTAAATGCAGGTGTACCCCCTTAACACCCCTTTAGAACCTGAATAGCCAAAATTTCTCTCTTAGTGGGCATTTGCGTCCCTTGAGGAAGCTGCATACCAGATTTCATTCCAATCCGTTCGGTGGTTTCTGAGATTTCGTGATGAATAAAAGAATGAGTGAGTGAGTGAGTGAGTGGTATTTGAAAAATATATAGTAGAAAGAAGATAGTGTCAAGTCTTTGTTATGCTAAACTCGGTTGACAGTGCTGTGTGAGCAGTTGAGTAACTAACGGGATTTCAAGTAAACATCCTCATTTTCTATACCGGTAGTGCTGAGCGCAATTGGCATCAAGTCGGCCGTGTCTGGACTTGTGCTATGTTGCCATGGAAACTATCTGCCTTGCCATTCCTTCATGAATATATTTTATGATTTGATTAGCCTGTTTTTGAGTGAAAAAGGGCCGAAATCAGAAGAATGAGAAAGACTATCGAAAATTCATGTAGCCAGCGGTTCCTTCTGGGTCCTAAACTATGTGTATGCAAAATATGGTTGAGATTGGTGGAGCGGTGTAGATTTGTATACGGAACCAACATATATACATACATACATACATACATACATACATACATACATACAGACTTTCACTTTTATATATTAGATTATTTTATTTTGTTAAATTTAATTTAATTTAATTTTATTTTATTTTATTTTATTTTATTTTATTTTATTTTATTTTATTTTATTTTATGTATTTTATTTCATTCTCTCTTTTTCTTTTCTTATTCCCTTTTCTTTCCATTGGTACCTTCCTTTATTTTCTTTGTGGTCTTTTCTTTTCTTTTCTTTTCTTCTTTCATTTTCTTTCCTTTTTATTTTTTCTCTCCTTTCTGTTTCTTTAATTTGGTACTTCTCTTTTCTTTCCTCGGCTTTCTTTCTTTCTGTTATTTTATTATTTCCTTTCATTCTATTTCCTTTTCATTTCTTCCTCTCCTTTTTTCTTTACTTTTATTCTTTCATTTCATTTCTTTTCTTTCCTTCATTCCTTCTCTTTTCCTCTTTCCTCTTCTTTTCTTTCCTTTTCTTTCGTTTCTTTATGTTACTCTGTCTTTTCATTTCTTTTTACTCCTCTTTTATTTTATTCTTTTCTTTTCATTTATTTTATTTTATTTTATGTTTCTAGAGTGAATCTACAAGAGAACTTCGGAATTCAATTCCAGTGATAACAGGCCCGTGTGTCTTCCTCTCTGTAATAACTCTTTATCACTTGAGTTATAATCCATGAATTATTATCATTGTCCATGTTTATTCTACAGCTGTTTCCTTAATTGGTGTGGATCTTATAACAAGTATAATAATAATGTTATTGGTTTTACGTCCCTTTTAACTACTCTGGCTTTTAGAGACGCCGGGGTGCCGGAATTTTGCCCCAAAGGGGATCTTTAACGTGCCAGTAAATCTACTGACACGGCTCCCTCGCATTTGCGCACCCTCAAATGCCACCTGACTGCGCCAGGATACGAACCTGCAACATTGGGCCCAGCAAGCGAGAACGTTACCCCTGAGCCACGCAGCCAGGCCTTATAACAAGTAGTTCCGTGAAGAACTATACAGCCTATTTTCATTTATCCTACTTATGTTAATTGCCTCTATCTACATACACAATTTCAGTTTGATTGCTATAATAGAATCGTAGATATTGAGAACCGACTAAATATTTCGGATGGTCGCCATGTTGGAATTTATATATGTAGGTCCTAGAGTTATGTACTGTTACATAAAGATTATTTTGTATGTGTAGCATTCAAACTTCAATCGCATGATTAGGACACAAGAAGTAACAAGGAGATTAAAGAATTTCGCACAGCTGCCATCTTGTGGTTATGGAAACAATTGAAATAAATTAGATGCCAGTGGATTAACATTCGTATAAGGATTTACTGTACCAAGTTTCACTGCACTCGGATGGTTAAATTGCGAGAAACGTCCATGTGAATATTTATAATTCGCGTCGCCGCCATGTTGGATTTGTGATCACCAGGTTATTTAAAGTCCTATAGGTGAACTTAAGTTCATAGCCCCTATGAACATAAAAAAATCAGTTTGATGGCTATAATAGATTCGTAGATATTCAGAGCCGTCTACATAGTTCCGATGGTCGCCATGTTGGATTGTTAAATGTATAGGCCATAGAGACATGTACCATTAAAGGAAAATTATTGCGTAGGTTCATTATTCAAACTTTCACATCGATCGCATGATTACAACACAAGTAATAAAAACTTAATTTTAAAATTCGCAAAGCCACCATCGTGAGGTTGTGTAAACAATTGAACTAAATTAGATACCAGTGTATTGCAATGTGTATAAACATTTCCTGTACCAGATTTCATTGCGGCTGGAACATTAAATCGCGTGAAAGGTCAATTAAAAATTTTCAAATTCGCTTGGCCGCCATGTTCGTTTTGTAGTTAACCGGTTTTTGAAATTCCTATAGATGAACTTCCAGTGGTGCCCTTTATCTCCGTACAAAATTTCAGGGTGATACCGCTAATAGTTTCAGAGATATAGAATGCCGGTGAAATATTTCGCACATCCGCCATCTTCTGGTTATGTAAACAATTGAACGTTAGATGTCGGTGCATTACAATGTGTATAAACATATACTGTACCAAGTTTTATTGCGTTTGGTTGGTTAAATCGCGTGAAACGTCTATTTAAATGTCGCAAATTCACGTGGCCGCCATGTTGGTTTTGTAGTTACCAGTTTTTCATAAGTCACATAGGTGAACTTCTAGTAGTTCCCTTTATCACCGTAAAAAAATCCAGGGTGATATCAGGAATAGTTTCGGAGATATTGAATGCTGGTGAAATATTTCGCACAGCCGCCATGTTGGATTGGTGAGACGTAACATAATTTGAAGTGCACGGTCGGGGTCGTCCGGAATAGTGCTATGAACTTACCGAGTTTCATTGAAATCGCTCCTGCCGTTTAGATGTTATTAGGGACACACACACACACACACCACACTCCTCACACACACCCACACACACACACGGACAAAAGGTGATCTCATAAGCCTATTTTTTTTTTTCAAAATTGAAAATAGGCTACAAATTGTAAACAACAACACAAAATTCTGTAAATTCAGCTCCTCATCAAAGGACACGGGTGACTTCTCCCCCCCCTCCCAAACCACATTCTACTCTCACCATAAAATGTTTCAACTGCCAAAGATTGAACCATAACGCTTCTAATTGCCCTCAAGAGACCCGCTGTAACAGGTGTGGTGATCATCATTATCACACAGCTTGCAAGGTCGCACGTGACTGCCCTGAGTGCGTCAACTGTGGTGAGGGGCATGCAGCTAGCTATCTAGGTTGTAAATACATTAAGATAGCTATTAAGCGCTGGCAGTTGGAACACAGACAACATGCTAACACTTCCATCCCCTCCCTTATGTCACTCACGCTTGCCCCGCCCTCTCGAACCCAGTACTCAGCCCTAACACAATTCCTCCAAGTTCTCCAACAATTAGCCACGATTCCCCTTTAAAACTACTGCCATGCAACTCCCTTCTTGCCCCGCGCCGCTGCACGCCTGCTCGAGTGGCTGGCCACGGCTGGCTCACTCGGGATGGCGTCCTGCGGTCCGCGGGTTTGATCGCCCTATCAAGTCACCTCTGCACTTAATGCCTCGTCTATTTTTGACCCTGCTCTTGCTACTTCTTTTGCCTCCCACTATTTTTAACTTCTACGAGTCACATGGCCTCTCTGATTATATATGCTGCTGCATTCTACATCTCCCCAACCTTACCCGATTCCTAATCCTTCCCTTACCCACAAATCTCAGGTCATATTCTGGCCAGTTTGACTCCAATGTACAAACCCACACATCCTTAAACTATTAAGTTTCAATCCAACCAAATTCAAACCTTGATACAGCACTGAAGGCCCCAAATATGGACTGAGAGGCTTCGCTTGTATGGGTCGGGTCAGGTCAGGTCAGGACAACATTAAATAATACGAACGGATGGTTATTGCAACTTTCGCGATAACTGCCAAGCTACTACTATTTCGATAGCCGTCATTTCTATTATTCAATATTGCAAAGCCAAATAGACCTATAATGTTTATTGTTGAAGGAGTAAGTTTCCTTTTTAATGGCTAAATAAAGGTGTTAACTGGTTCACAATGGCTCTGCTTTTACGATACAGTTCTCGTACAATACTCATATACTTTTACTACGTTCGCTTACTTGAGGCACTGCTAGTTATTTTTTATTTTTATTTTCCGATCAACTAGAGTATATAGGATTGTATGAGAGTTATACTGGACAGCTGTACAGTACGGAGGTTAAATGTTCGAATTCCGGAAAGAGAGTCTTCATCCATTAACGAAAATGCCGGTTGTAATTTTAACTGGAGTCCTTTTACTTTGAACGTTTGACAATGTAATAGATGGATGACGAATTATGAAGCTTCTAGTCTGACCTCATTTAAGAGACATTCTAAATAATTTAATTTACATTACCCATACAAAGTAGGCTATAAGTTGAAAACTAAGCGTTATTTACAATCACTTCTAAGCTTGCATTGCCGTGGCGGTCTCCCATTTCTCTCGCTGATCTGCAAGTGCGAGCATAAACACACCACAGTGCAGCCTCAATAGTAATGGCAGTAATATTAATAATAATAATGATAATAATAATAATCATAATTTTAATGGGAGATTTTAATGCTCATCTAGGGAAGGAAAAAAAGTACAGAAAGGTGATAGGTAAATACCCAGCTCATAGTAGGACTAACAAAAATGGTGAAAGGTTAATAGATATCTGTGAATCTTTCAACATGACAATAATGTCAACACAGTTCAAGAGGACCCCAAAACAAATGAAGACATGGAGGTCACCTAACCCTCTGTTGGGGGAGTTTCAAATTGACCATGTTGCAACCAATAGCCCAAAAGAAGTCATGAATGTAAGAGTACAACGAGGAGCAAACTTCAATTCAGACCATTATCTGACAAGGATCAAAATGAGATTCATTCCTAACAATACCAAGAAGAAATCTTTCAAGATACAAAAATACAGAATTGAAGAACTGAAAATTAACCAAGATATAATAGAAAACTACCAGAAAGAACTGGATTCATTGAACACATATAAATGGGATGAAATGGCTCGAAAAATCCGAGAGGCTGCAAAACATACAATTTTCTTGCTAAAAGGAAAAAGCATCCATGGTGGAATGATGTGTGTAAAGCTGCACTAAAAACGTTCTGAGGCATGGAATATATGGAACTCCTCTAAAGAGAATTTTGATGGGTTCAGAATCCAAAGGAAATTGACAGCTACAGTTTTCAGAATTGCCAAAAGAAAATTTGAAAGGACCAACTTAGGGATATTGACGAAAACTTCAAGAAGTACAATACAAGAATCTTCTATAAGACCTTCAAATCAAAACTTAGAAAATATTCTCCACCCGCTATCTGCTTCAAGGACGATTCCGGTAAATTGATTCTGAATAACAAACAAAATTGTGAACATTTGGCCAAATACTTTAAAGTATTATTGAACTGTGAACCTCCGAAGAAAGAGATGTCATTCCAAGAACCCCAAACTAAGCTTTTCGAATCAGCCCCACCAGAAAAAGAGGAAATAAAAGAAATCATTAAGAACCTCATAAACAACAAAACATCCGGTAAGGACTCAATCGTGGCGGAATTACTAAAATACTCAGGGGACAAAGTATTACAACAGTTCGTGAGACTTTTCCAAGAGATTTGGGACACGGAAAAGATACCAGATGACTGGAAGAATGCTATCATTCATCCTTTACATAAAAAGGGAGAGAAGATTAACGTTAACAACTATAGAGGCATATCTCTCATGTCAGTTGCCTACAAGATATTATCCAAAGCGCTTCAGAATAGAATTTAGAAATCACATAGATCAGCAGTTAGGGGAATATCAAGCAGGATACAGGAAAGGGCGGTCATGTGCGGAACAGATATTTATCACCAAGACTTTAATCAAAACTAAAACTTTAGCTGCAGACAAGAAGGTAGATATTTGTAGATTTCAAAAAGGCATATGACTCCGTCGACAGGGATACATTAATAAAAGTGCTGAAAGAATTGGGAATAGATGACAAGACGACTAATACGAAGTACGTCCAGAAAGTAAGTTCCGTTTGGTAATAACATTAAATTGTGTACAAATACAGAAAAATTATTTATTGCACAACATTCTACAATCCTTAAACTACTTTTCCACATAACTGCCGAAATGTTGCAGGCATTTGTCGTAGCGTGGCATGCGTTTTTGTATACCTTCTTCATAGACGTGTGCCGCCTGTGTCTTCAACTAGTTGTACGTTCCGCTGCAGCGCAATTCCGCATATGCCCGGTAGACGCTCTGTATCAAGGAGAAGAAACGTGCGCCATTTGGAGAGCGCTGTCAGCCACGTACGCGTTGTTGTGCATGTTTACTCGTACAATGTCGGTGTTGATTGAAAATCCCGCCACTTGTGAAATCAGATCTGTGATTCGTTTTCTGAATGCTAGGAAAGTGAAACCAATTGAAATTTATCGGCAAATTCGCGAAGTGTATGAACAAAATGCGATGAGTGATTCAATTGTGAGAAGATGGGTCCGATAGTTCAATGAAGGACGTAGTGAAGTGCACGATGAAGAACGAAGTGGGCGCCCATTTTTGGTTACAGCAGAACTGGTTCACGCGATTGATGACAAGATCCGGGAAAACCGCAGGTTTACAATTAGTGCCCTCGCTACGGAATTTCCTCAAATCTCACGATCACTAATTCATGAAATTGTTACCGAATAACTGAACTTTCGTAAACTTTGCCGACGTTGGATACCAAAGATTCTTACGGAGCAACACAAAACAAAATGGATGGGTAGTGCACTTCAGTTTTTGACCCGTTACAATGAAGGCGGCGGAGAATTTCTGACACAGATAGTCACAGGAGATGAAACTAGGGTTTCTGACGACACCCCTGAAAGTAAGCGGCAATCAATGGAATGGAGGCACACTTCATCCCCAGCAAAGGTTAAGCCGAAACAAATCTTGACACCTCGGAAAATGATGTGCACAGTGTTCTGGGACTGGAAAGGCACCTTACTCATTGATTTCTTACCGCGTGGTCAAACAATCAACGCAGATGCTTACTGCGAGACAGGAAATTGCGCCGCGCAATACAGAATAAGCGCCGAGGGTTGCTGTCAAAAGGTGTTGTTTTTCTTCACGAAAACGCACGACCACACACTGCAAATGTGACGAAAAAACCCCTACAGGGATTTGGCTGGGACGTGTTTGACAACCCTCCATACAACCCTGACCTCGCTCCTAGCGACTTTCATCTGTTCACACATCTCAAGTCTTTCCTTGGCGGTCAACACTTCAACAATGACGACGAGCTGAAAGAAGATGTTTCCAGCTAGTTGAAGACACAGGCGGCAAACTTCTATGAAGAAGGTATCCAAAAACTTGTGCCACGCTATGACAAATGCCTGCAACAGTTCGGCAGTTATGTGGAAAAGTAGTTTAAGAGGTGTAGAATGTTGTGCAATAAATATTTTTTTCTGAATCTGTACACAATTTAATTTTATTACCAAACGGAACTTTCTTTCTGGACGTGCCTCGTATAATACAACAAACATTAACAAACACTCGGTCACAACTTAAATTCCTTGGAGAGTTATCAGAACCATTTGAAATCATGACGGGTGTAAGGCAAGGGGATGGTTTTTCCCCAGTCCTTTTCAAGTGCGTCTTGGAGAAGGTAATAAGAGAATGGCGAAAATAAATGGGTCGGCAAAATATTCGTAATGGAATCAAGATAGGACACAAAAAGGCTGGATTTAAATTTGAGTGTCTTGCATTTGCAGACGGCATAGTGTTTTTCGCTGAGAATCTCGAGACTGCCACTAAACAGATAGAGGTTTTACAAGAAACAGCAGAAAAGGCAGGACTGCAAATATCCTTTGAGAAAACTTAATACATGAACATAGATCCTGTACCCGTTCGACCTGGGGATGCGATGACCCATCTGCTATAACATCGCATTCCTGGAGTTCCAGGACAGAGCGGAGTTAAATGAACCTCTAGTCAAATAAGGAATGTGTCGGAAATTCAGCTGAGTTATCGAAAAAGCAGTGGGTAACACGAGACAAAGTATCTCTAGGATCGTTACGGGCTTAAGTTTAATAGAAATAATGCAAATATAAATGGGCGCCATCAACTGAATTCCTAGCAAACCACTTCCTTTCCGGTTAAGCCTTACTCAAGACAAGGAAAGAAAAGGAAAATCACACCATCATCAGATCACAACTAAGATAAAAACAAATTTTTTTCACTTTGATAGTCAGACAGACATTTTAAATATAACTCCTACCTGAGAGTATGGTCGAATGCCAACGTTAAATTGTCATTGTCCAAAAATCGAACCATCTCTTTTCTAATCAAAAATTATTTCATCCATATAGAACTGAAAAATCTCTAAAGTTCTCTTTGGTTCTCAGGATCACTGTAGCACTATGTCTTTCGTCACTGACATTTGTGAAACCTGAGACCTAATTTCTCTTTAATTTAACATCATAAATGTGGATTTGAAAAAGTTATTAATCTGTCTAAACATACACATATTATAATCACATATTTTAAATATCACGTATTTTATGGCTTGCATGGCATAATTTAAATGTTGAACATGTTAGTCAAATGCTCCTAAACATCGAATAATTAATTTACACTATTTACATTGTCATTCATAATTACTTGTTTGTGAATTACAGAAAATTCACGGCTTATTGGTCATCGTTATCATCAGCATCTAAATTAAACATTTCTCTCATTAATTCTTATCTCAAAATTCTACATATTCCTGTCAGAATCATTAATTCATCACCATTTAATCATTTAAATCCTCAACTCAAGTTGCAATTCCTCAAATTATATCTCAATTAAATTTATTTAAT
Source organism: Meconema thalassinum (assembly GCA_946902985.2). Classification (NCBI taxonomy): domain Eukaryota; kingdom Metazoa; phylum Arthropoda; class Insecta; order Orthoptera; family Tettigoniidae; genus Meconema; species Meconema thalassinum. The sequence goes on along the minus strand of OX336390.1, from coordinate 153,426,866 downwards.
TCCATATAAATTCATTAATCATCAGCTTCTTTAAATAATTATCATCTTCTAATTCTGTTATTCATCATCTATTAATTTATTTAAATCAGTTTATTTACCCAATCTTTAATTCATCCATTTATTTAATTCATTGACCTATTCCAAAATTTAATTTATCAACTTATTTAAATTTTATTCTCCTGGTTATTTAGATTTTCATTATTTCATCTAGTCATTCTGATTTTTATTTCATTAGGTCAGATCATTAATATGCTTAAATCTCAGATTATTATTTCATTAATTATTATTCTCAGAAAATCTTGTATTATCAACTTAATTTATTTGTTTAATTTCCTAACAAATTGTTTAATATGGTTTATAGAACGTTGTCTTACAGTTTTATTACTTCCAAGTTATATCTCGTATTTAATTTATCATGCCAAAAAATATTATTGCCTTCACGACATCACGTTGGATCTAACTATCCACAACGACATTATATATCCTCAATTCTTCAAATATCACATTTGAATACAACAATTATTCCACAAAAACTCCATAAATATTCAGCACATACAGCATGAATCTCAACAATTACGCTAGACTGGGTACGACAACCTCATGTCTGCTTCAAAATACATTAGCAACGTTGCTACTATCACATGGCAACTTCTACAAAATGCCTATCACAAACTTCACTTAACCATGTTGCATGATCTACAAAAAATATATAACTGGCTTCAAATTATCAACGCACACAATCTCCAATAACTGTAATTACTCTGATCACATCTAGACAACTTCTTAAACAATTGGAAAAAATATTACCTTAGTAATTCAAGATCTGCTTTCAAATAGCATAAATTCTCTTACAATTTTCATAATTCACATCACAGAAAAACACCAATGTGCTATAATCTCTCATATCAAAATCTGCAATACTGATTTGCCTTAAAATAAATCTGACCATTAATGATTCATCTTACAAGATTCAATTACTTTAACTCCTTCTCAAAGGTATCAAACACAATTATAAAAATCATCAAAACCATCAGCTGTAACAGCTGTTAAACTGAAATTACTCTCAAAATAGTATAGCAACAAAATATTGGATTGGCAAACAAGAATTACTAAACGTAACCCTGCTGACATTTATCGTTACTTTATTTAACAAAATTTCGACTGATATGTGACTAGTAGTTCCTTGTTTGATTCACTTACAATCTCATGTACACTCGGATGATAAAAATGAGTCCCTCAATGGCAAGTAAGATGAGTAACCACCGTACAATCGTATAAATACGAAAGACCTCGCCCCGTTGACTAATCATGTTAGTGCCCTGAGCGATGGGTAAGATGAGTAACCACCATACAATCGTATAAATACGAAAGACCCCATCTCGTAGACTATATGAGTGAATGTACCAGATAGGAATCAACAAGTTTCTAGTTGTCATATAAAAGCGACATTCATTCACTAAAGTGAATAACTTCTCAATATCTCCAAACAATCCAATGGAAAAAATCCCTACTGATGAATAATACACACTCGCTAGTATGCAATGAACTGACGAAGTAATTTTAGATAATCAATTGCAGATCACGAGTTCGAAATACTCGTTACACAAAAAAAACTATTCATGAAAAATATCCTTGCTGGAAAAATGTCTAAAAGACCAAACATCTGCTTAATAAAGCCAACCAATTGTGAGAATTTCGTATAATGATGCCTGCCTTATCATATGGTCACGCCATATTCTAGCAAAAATTCGAAGCATATAAAGTCAAACCATGTCTAAATAATCGTATCACTCCTATTAGAAAAATATACATGTGTGCCCAGTATTCATGAAAATAATCGTATCAGGTAGTTATGACTCTTACAGTACCTTTTCATAATCAGCTGTTATTAAATTTCCAAGATCGTCGATTTTCCCTATATAATGAATTTCTCGAAAGATCGGCGTGAATATCATTCCATCCATGAAATGACGATTGCATTCGAAATCCCAAGTGAATCAGCTGGTGGACCTCCTCTCGTCAGGAATCGAATCCATCGCTCTGCGGTGCCATCGCGTCTCTATCTGCGTTTACTCCGACATGATGAACGTCTGGTTACCCATAGCGGATATTGTCCAAATCCTCTCGAAAAACTTCATGGAAACAGCGGACCCCCTATTCCTTTTCTACGTTACGCCACTGTTCCATTAAATGTTCAGTTTGAGTGTCGAAAGTTCAATCTCCAATAACTGATAAGTCTCACTTTCGTAAAATAAAATTTTATGTGAGAGTGTCTAAGTTTATGAAACACCCTGTAGTTGTGTTCATATTCGGTAATTTATAAAACTGTATAAGAAATAAATGCATTAATGCACGAGCTAATGTTCATCAGTGCATATGCTTACAACATTCCGTTTGCTTGAAATTGTTAATGTTACTTGGAATGAGTTATGAAAAGCATAGTCGTAATGTTATTCAGAAAAACTGTGTTCAGACTGCGTTGAAATGCAGCTTAGAATAAAGTTCTCCAACTACTCGTAATGCTGTTCTAACATCCCGGCCGTCTATGCTTGCTTGCTCGGCAAGTCCGCCTGGATCAATGACCTGCTTGTCGTTCGCTGCTCGGTGATGTTGAAACTGTCGCCTACACTTTTGCCGTGACAGTTTCGGTTCGCTACGCGACCTTCACCATGCGTTTGGTTTGCGCTACTGAGCTCGACCCTGCTTGCTCGGCTGACAGAGCTCCACTGAATGTGTCCGCACTGTCTTGACTCGTATCTTCCTGGCGCAGACACGTGGCGTTCACCCCACCACTATGCTCTCGCGTCACAATTATAATCTCGAACCCTCATCATCTCGGCTATTACGTTATAAAATAACTTAAGGGTTATCTAACTTCCTTAAAATTATTACCACATATAATGCGTGTTATATATCCTCTTCTAAGATGTTTAAATACCATATTCCATATAGATCTTAATAAAGCTTCATAATTCTATCCATAATTCCATCTTCTTACGGATGTCAGTGCCTTCTTGATCCTAGACCTACTACGTCATCCTGACATTCCTCTTGACTCGATCTGGGCGCTATCTTTTCTTAACTCTTCCCAAATCCTCAACTACGGCTTAATGTCTGCTGGCGTAGCCGATAGCCTAAACTAGGTATCGGGTACATCTCTCCCGTACATCTCCTTTTTTATCAGGATTGAGAAAAAAAATACACTCTCAGGCATTCTATATATAACACATGTACACGATAGCTCTACAATTCTCTTAATCAGCATGATGGTACTTTCTGACTCTCAATAATGATGATTGACTTCCAATGATTAGCATCTTGATTCTGTATTACTTTGATGTCTATTTCTTCTTTCTTCATTACTCGTGCTTGCTCGATTGACATCTCTGACTGTCTCCTCGAGTGGTGTACTAGGCTGTCTATTTTCCTGCCTCGATCTCTCGTATTCACGATTATCTCGTCCTTCATTAGGATCGTTTCTTCGGCCATCCTGCCTGTCGTTCCTATTATACTGTTGACCTTGGCTCCAGTTATTTCTGCCACGATATCTATTGTTGTATCGATTCCTGTCTTGATATCTGGAATTCTGGTTATAATTTCTATATCGGCTATCTCTTGCTTCCTGATCGTATGGCCTCTCATATGGTCCTCTATATCGATCATTTCCTCGCACGTTACGGATTTTTCCCCGATTCCCTTCGTTCCTTCTGTTTTCCCAGGAATCTCTTCTGTCCGTTTGAGATGCGTTGTCTACGACTACCGCATTCACCTCTTGCGTGCTTCTATTGTCGTTTCTTGTATTTCTAGGCGTAACTTGAGCGCTTGTATAGTCCAATCGCCGTAAAATGTCGTCATAGTGCTCAAGTGTGTTGGCTCCCGACGCTATGAGTGTTCGCTGTACCTCAATCGGTAACTGTCTCGCTATAGCTTGTAAAAGCTCTTCTTCAGGCAATGGAGGAATCAGAAACTGTAATTTAGCCAGCTGTGACGTAAAATAATTGGCATAATGCGTCGGATGTGACGTAGAATAACGCTTCGAGTACATTTCTGCTCTTACGTTCAGTTGATCCTCGGCACTCCAAAATCTCCTCAAGAATGCGATTGCAAATTGCTCCATATTCGCAAAATTGCTTCTGAATGCTCTAAACCAAGTTAGCGCAGACCCGTCTAAGGCGCGTTCGACTATCCTTAGCTCCCTTTCTTTGGCTACCCTATGTTCCGCCATGTAGTCTCGAATATCTCGCAGAAATTCGACTGTTGTGACTCCTGTATTTCCCGAAAACTTCCTCGGCTTGTCATCCAGATTTCTGATAATGGTAACTGGACCTGAGTATCGTTCGCTTGTACCCAACGTACTCCTATTCGAACTTGGATTATCCTGAGGGGTTGAACTTGCCCTTTCGAATGTCACATTCGGTTGCATTTGACGGTCTTCTCCCATGCTAACTTCTTGATTACTCATACTGCGGTCTATCGCTGTCTGATTTACCAATGCTTCCCCTGATGTTATATTCTGACTGGTGAAACTGTTAAACATAGATTCTAGTTCAGTTATCCTATCTTCTGCCAATTTCTCTGCGGTCTTGACCTGAGTCTTCAACTCATCTAGCGACGTAACATTCTGCGTTTTGTTACTCTCGTCTAAATCGTTTTTCAACTTGTCAATCTTGTCTTCGCATGTATTCTTTACTGACGCGACTTGTTCCTTTAACAGATCAACATCTGTCCTAAATAGAGTTGAATCTATCTTCATCGCTTCCTTGTTCTCCGTAAACCTCGCTTCTAAGTTTGCCATACCTGCGATTAATTTTTCATCTAATCCTTCACGTTTCTCTTTTGCTTCGGCATCGACCTCACTATACCGTTCTTCCACGATTGCACCGACTCTATTTTTGAATAAAGCTAAGTTTTCATTAACCTTTTGCTCTATATCGTCGTCCATCTTCCTAATATCTTTCTGCAATTGATTCTCTAATGATTTTAAATTAGAATTAACCTCTCCTAAGACTTCCTCTTTAATGGTCCCAAATACTGACTTTAAATCTTTAATCTCATTACCTAGATTCATCTCTAGACCTTTGATTTTAGTCTCGAAAGATACTTCGGTAGACCACTCTTGAATTTTGCCTACATCTGCCACTAAACCATCGATGTCGAATCTCAACTTCGATACATCCGATTTAATGTCTTTCTGTATGGACATAACGTCTGTTCTTAAAGTAAAAATGTTTTCTTCTCCTCTACTTTCTAATTCAATAATATTCTTTCTTAATATTTGAACATTTTCCTCTCCTTTCATATTTACTGCAATTATATCTAATTGTAAAATTTTAAGCATCTCATTATTCTTTAAAGTTAATCTATTCTCTAATCTAGTTAACTTGTTTTCTAACTCTGTGTTAGTTTCTTCACTACGAGCTTGTAATTTCGCTTCCAATGTTTTAAAACTATCCTCACTATTTGACTGTAATCTTTCTTCTAATGATTTTAAATTTTCTTCACCAGTTGACTGTAACCTTTCTTCTAATGATTTAAAACTATCTTTCAAGTTAGCTTCACTAGCTTTCAAATGGCTTTCAGTCCTAGTCTGTAATCTAGTTTCTAATGACATCAACTCATCTTTACTATTTGACTTTAATTATTTTAAATTTTCTTCAGTACTAGTTTGTAATCTGGTCTCTAATGACTTTAAATTATCCTCACTAGTTGATTGTAACCTAGTCTCTAATGACTTTAAATTATCCTCACTAGTTGATTGTAACCTAGTCTCTAATGACCTTTAACTGTCGTTCAGATTGCCTTCGTTACTAGCCTGTAATGCTTGCACATTTTCTTTGCATCTAGCTTCTAATCTAGCTTCTGAACTATTAATCTGTTCTTTAACTTCCGTTTCCATCATAGAAATAGTTTCTGCAATACCAGACATACCAGTCTGTAACTCTCCTAACACCTTAGCTAAATCTTCCGGCAACATAATTATATTTTCAATATACGTTTTATTCAGAGACGTTAGACAACAACACATCACAATGTCTCAATTCCTGCATTCACTTGGGTATAGGAAAAAATGTCTTGTAACTAACATGATATAATACTAATACGATTAACATGAACACTGGAATGGGCACACAAGTATATTGTCTGACTAAGTTTAATACATTTTGTAACACAATTAAATGAACGTGAGATCAACCTCTCAGTAATCTAAATCTGATGTGATTCCATAGAATGAACAAAATCGAAGCCCCACAAGTTGGATAAAGCCAATTCTCCCTCTCTCTCTGTACCCGTTCGTCCTGGGGATGCGATGACCCATCTGCTATAACATCGCATTCCTGGAGTTCCAGGACAGAGCGGAGTTAAATGAACCTCTAGTCAAATAAGGAATGTGTCAGGAATTCAAATGAGTTATCGAAAAAGCAGTGGGTAACACGAGACAAAGTATCTCTAGGGACGTTACGGGCTTAAGTTTAATAGAAATAATGCAAATATAAATGGGCGCCATCAACGGAATTCCTAGCAAACCACTTCCTTTCCGGTTAAGCCTTACTCAAGACAAGGAAAGAAAAGGAAAATCACACCATCATCAGATCACAACTAAGATAAAAACAAATTTTTTTCACTTTGATAGTCAGACAGACATTTTAAATATAACTCCTACCTGAGAGTATGGTCGAATGCCAACGTTAAATTGTCATTGTCCAAAAATCGAACCATCTCTTTTCTAATCAAAAATTATTTCATCCACATAGAACAGAAAAATCTCTAAAGTTCTCTTGGGTTCTCAGGATCACTGTAGCACTATGTCTTTCGTCACTGACATTTGTGAAACCTGAGACCTAATTTCTCTTTAATTTAACATCGTAAATGTGGATTTGAAAAAGTTATTAATCTGTCTAAACATACACATATTATAATCACATATTTTAAATATCACGTATTTTATGGCTTGCATGGCATAATTTAAATGTTGAACATGTTAGTCAAATGCTCCTAAACATCGAATAATTAATTTACACTATTTACATTGTCATTCATAATTACTTGTTTGTAAATTACAGAAAATTCACGGCTTATTGGTCATCGTTATCATCATCATCAAAATTAAACATTTCTCTCATTAATTCTTATCTCAAAATTCTACATATTCCTGTCAGAATCATTAATTCATCACCATTTAATCATTTAAATCCTCAACTCAAGTTGTAATTCCTCAAATTATATCTCAATTAAATTTATTTAATTCCATATACATTCATTAATCATCAGCTTCTTTAAATAATTATCATCTTCTAATTCAGTTATTCATCATCTATTAATTTATTTAAATCAGTTTATTTACCCAAACTTTAATTCATCCATTTATTTAATTCATTGACCTATTCCAAAATTTAATTTATCAACTTATTTAAATTTTATTCTCCTGGTTATTTAGATTTTCATTATTTCATCTAGTCATTCTGATTTTTATTTCATTAGGTCAGATCATTAATATGCTTAAATCTCAGATTATTATTTCATTAATTATTATTCTCAGAAAATCTTGTATTATCAACTTAATTTATTTGTTTAATTTCCTAACAAATTGTTTAATATGGTTTATAGAACGTTGTCTTACAGTTTTATTACTTCCAAGTTATATCTCGTATTTAATTTATCATGCCAAAAAATATTATTGCCTTCACGACATCACGTTGGATCTAACTATCCACAACGACATTATATATCCTCAATTCTTCAAATATCACATTTGAATACAACAATTATTCCACAAAAACTCCATAAATATTCAGCACATACAGCATGAATCTCAACAATTACGCTAGACTGGGTACGACAACCTCATGTCTGCTTCAAAATACATTAGCAACGTTGCTACTATCACATGGCAACTTCTACAAAATGCCTATCACAAACTTCACTTAACCATGTTGCATGATCTACAAAAAATATATAACTGGCTTCAAATTATCAACGCACACAATCTCCAATAACTGTAATTACTCTGATCACATCTAGACAACTTCTTAAACAATTGGAAAAAATATTACCTTAGTAATTCAAGATCTGCTTTCAAATAGCATAAATTCTCTTACAATTTTCATAATTCACATCACAGAAAAACACCAATGTGCTATAATCTCTCATATCAAAATCTGCAATACTGATTTGCCTTAAAATAAATCTGACCATTAATGATTCATCTTACAAGATTCAATTACTTTAACTCCTTCTCAAAGGTATCAAACACAATTATAAAAATCATCAAAAGCATCAGCTGTAACAGCTGTTAAACTGAAATTACTCTCAAAATAGTATAGCAACAAAATATTGGATTGGCAAACAAGAATTACTAAACGTAACCCTGCTGACATTTATCGTTACTTTATTTAACAAAATTTCAACTGATATGTGACTAGTAGTTCCTTGTTTGATTCACTTACAATCTCATGTACACTCGGATGATAAAAATGAGTCCCTCAATGGCAAGTAAGATGAGTAACCACCGTACAATCGTATAAATACGAAAGACCTCGCCCCGTTGACTAATCATGATAGTGCCCTGAGCGATGGGTAAGATGAGTAACCACCATACAATCGTATAAATACGAAAGACCCCATCTCGTAGACTATATGAGTGAATGTACCAGATAGGAATCAACAAGTTTCTAGTTGTCATATAAAAGCGACATTCATTCACTAAAGTGAATAACTTCTCAATATCTCCAAACAATCCAATGGAAAAAATCCCTACTGATGAATAATACACACTCGCTAGTATGCAATGAACTGACGAAGTAATTTTAGATATACAATTGCAGATCACGAGTTCGAAATACTCGTTACACAAAAAAAAAACTATTCATGAAAAATATCCTTGCTGGAAAAATGTCTAAAAGACCAAACATCTGCTTAATAAAGCCAACCAATGGTGAGAATTTCGTATAATGATGCCTGCCATATCATATGGTCACTCCATATTCTAGCAAAAATTCGAAACATATAAAGTCAAACCATGTCTAAATAATCGTATCACTCCTATTAGAAAAATATACATGTGTGCCCAGTATTCATGAAAATAATCGTATCAGGTAGTTATGACTCTTACAGTACCTTTTCATAATCAGCTGTTATTAAATTTCCAAGATCGTCGATTTTCCCTATATAATGAATTTCTCGAAAGATCGGCGTGAATATCATTCCATCCATGAATTGACGATTGCATTCGAAATCCCAAGTGAATCAGCTGGTGGACCACCTTTCGTCAGGAATCGAATCCATCGCTCTGCGGTGCCATCGCGTCTCTATCTGCGTTTACTCCGACATGATGAACTTCTGGTTACTCATAGCGGATATTGTCCAAATCCTCTCGAAAAAGTTCATGGAAACAGCGGACCCCCTATTCCTCTTCTACGTTACGCCACTGTTCCATTAAATGTTCAGTTTGAGTGTCGAAAGTTCAATCTCCAATAACTGATAAGCCTCACTTTCGTAAAATAAAATTTTATGTGAGAGTGTCTAAGTTTATGAAACACCTGTAGTTGTGTTCATATTCGGTAATTTATAAAACTGTATAAGAAATAAATGCATTAATGCACGAGCTAATGTTCATCAGTGCATATGCTTACAACATTCCGTTTGCTTGAAATTGTTAATGTTACTTGGAATGCGTTATGAAAATCATAGTCGTAATGTTATTCAGAAAAACTGTGTTCAGACTGCGTTGAAATGCAGCTTAGAATAAAGTTCTCCAACTACTCGTAATGCTGTTCTAACATCCCGGCCGTCTATGCTTGCTTGCTCGGCAAGTCCGCCTGGATCAATGACCTGCTTGTCGTTCGCTGCTCGTGATGTTGAAACTGTCGCCTACACTTTTGCCGTGACAGTTTCGGTTCGCTACGCGACCTTCACCATGCGTTTGGCTTGCGCTACTGAGCTCGACCCTGCTTGCTCGGCTGACAGAGCTCCACTGAATGTGTCCGCACTGTCTTTACTCTTATCTGCCTGGCGCAGACACGTGGCGTTCACCCCACCACTATGCTCTCGCGTCACAATTATAATCTCGAACCCTCATCATCTCGGCTATTACGTTATAAAATAACTTAAGGGTTATCTAACTTCCTTAAAATTATTACCACATATAATGCATGTTATATATCCTCTTCTAAGATGTTTAAATACCATATTCCATATAGATCTTAATAAAGCTTCATAATTCTATCCATAATTCCATCTTCTTTCGGATGTCAGTGCCTTCTTGATCCTAGACCTACTACGTCATCCTGACATTCCTCTTGACTCGATCTGGGCGCTATCTTTTCTTAACTCTTCCCAAAACCTCAACTACGGCTTAATGTCTGCTGGCGTAGCCGATAGCCTAAACTAGGTATCGGGTACAATCCCAAAGAACCAACATGGATAATGAAAACCAAATATGATGACATAAGAAGAGTTCACAAATTCAAGTATATAGGGGAGATTCTGACTCCTAACAACGATGAGAAGTCAGGTATTGAAGAGAGAGCGCAGAAGATGGGGATTGCATTCAGATTATGTCAGGAAACTTATAAGTCCAAATCCCTCTCCTATGAAGCCAAACTCAGACACTATAACACCGTGTTGAAACCTGAATGCCTTTATGCAGCGGAGACAATTGCCAGAAAGGGAATCATAGAAATAGAAAAGAAAGAACGTAAATTTCTGAGGAAAATTCTGGGACCCAAGAAAGCAGCAACAAATGAGTTTACCTTCCGTTTGAGATCAAATCAAGAGCTATTTAAAAATGCGAGAACATTTCAACATCTATGAGGACAAGATGACTAACTTTCTTTGGACACTTGAGAAGAATGGGACCGGAACGCCTAGCAAATACAATCCTCATCTTTCAGGAAAGGAGAAAGACTCAAATACCATGGTGGAAAGAAGTTTATCAGGATCTTAAAAAATGTGGCATTGAGGAGGGAGTTATTGCCAACAGAAAAGTGTTCAGAAGGAAAATTGCGGAGGTGACAGATCTGTCCGTAGAGAAACCCAAGAGAACTGTAAGGGTGTTCTCGGTCGAGGAACGAGCAAGAGTGAGCCAACGAATGAAAGAGTATTGGCGTATTTGCGTATTTGCGCACCCTGAAATGCCAACTGACTGCTCGAGGATTCGATCTTGCAACCTTGGTCACAGCAGGCAAACAGGTTAATAATATGAGTCGATTACAGCAATGGTTGTATGAAACTTCGAAATGGTACCAACATTGTATAAAGATTCTGCTGAGGTATAAGGTACGTGGCTCACAGGCCAGTTGTACGTTTCGTCGCTATTCAAGTCTGTGTGCATTTGTTTTGCACTCAAGGACCGACACCGAGGCCTGCTCGTTCTCCCGATCTCAACCCATTAAACTTCTACTTATGGGGTCATTTAAAGGTCATTGTGAATGCCACACCTATTCATAACGCGGACATGCTGCGTCTGCGAATAGAGCAAGGATGTCAGCAGATACGACAGACGCCCGGAATATGGGAGCGTATGAGACAGTCGATGAAGCGGCGCATAGACACCTGTATTACAGCTCGTGGTAGCCACTTTGAGCACCTTCTGTAGAGAACTCTAAGTAGTAACGTACACTTTATCAACACAAATAACCAACCTGCATAGTGAAGCGGTCTGTGTTATGTACAGCACAAACAATGCATGTAACACGGAAACAGAAAGTAAATACACCAGATGTTCACAGGACATGTTTTTCTTTTTGTCAGGTCCTCTATCAAATCCCTGGAGCTTTCCCACGTATTTAGTTACACTCTGTATAATAATGGAATTACTGATTGTTTCTATTTTAACTTGTTCCTGGAATTTGACAAATGAGTGATATTTGATTAGGAAGTGGACTTGCAAGTTCAGAGTGAAGACAATCCCTCAAATTGCTCTACAACATTTCTGCAGTAAGTGCTCTTGATGGACAATGTCAACGTAATACCCACTGCAGACACTGCAGAGAGACAGAGACCCCTGCCCACGTTCTTGAATTTTGTTACCACGAAGAGCTCCTAAGAAACAACAGGCATCATCGTATCCGGAAGTCGTTTAAATCAGCTTTGGAACATATGAAGTCCACTGCATTGCTGAAGGAGGAAATACATGTGGTGTGGAAATGTGACGCTGGGCAAGACACGATGAAGGGTGAGTATCATTGATCCAATGGTAAGATTCGAAATGCCTCAGCTTAGACGGAAGAGTTATATGGTCTATAGTAGGAATGAGAAGGTTCCAGAATCGATATCATACACTACTTTGCAAAGTCATCCCAGTCCTCAGTTCTTTCTGCATTCTCAAATTAAAGTAGCAGCATTTACACATTCCGTTGGCAGATTCAGGTTCAGCACGCAAGTCAGGCTGGAGGACGCAATCATAGCGAGTCAGTAAGGTGGAAGCTAGCAATAAGTGAACACCTGTACAACGATAGTGCTGAGAATTAGACTATTCTAACGGATAAGTACCCATTACCAAAGTATAAATCAGTGTGAATGATTTAATGTGTGATGTATTGTGTCATATACACCAGTGTAAAATATCCATACGTAGACGCAAACTTATAATAAAACACTATAAATAGGTTGAACGTTTTTAATAACCAGATTCAATGTCAACCATAAATAGTAATATTAATAAGGTGTCATACATAATGGAACAAGTAGTTCCGTGAAGAACTATACAGCCTATTTTCATATATCCTAATTATGGTAATTGCCTCTATCTACTGTACATACAGTTTGATTGCTGTAATAGATTCGTAGATATTGAGAACGGACTAAATATTTTGGATGGTCGCCATGTTGGATTTTATATATGTAGGTCTTAGAGTTATGTACTGTTACATGAAGATTATTGTGTACGTGTCGCATTCAAACTTCAAACGCATGATTAGGACACAAGAAGTAACGAGGAGATTTTAAAATTTCGCACAGGTGCCATCTTGTGGTTATGGAAACAATTGCAATAAATTAGATGCCAGTGGATTAACATTCATATAAAAATTTACTGTACCAAGTTTCACTGCACTCGGATGGTTAAATTGCGAGAAACGCCCACGTGAATATTTATACTTCGCGTTGCCGCCATGTTGGATTTGTGAACACCAGATTATTGAAAGTCCTATAGGTGAACTTAAGGTCATAGCCCCTATGAACATAAAAAAATCAGTTTGATTGCTATAATGGATTCGTAGATATTCAGAGCCGTCTAAATATTTCGGATGGTCGCCATGTTGGATTGTTAAATGTATAGGCCATAGAGTCACGTACCATTAAAGGAAAATTATTGCGTAGGTTCATTATTCAAACCTTCACTTCGATCGCAATATTACGACATTAGAAAACAAAACTTAATTTTAAAATTCGCAAAGCCGCCATCTTGATGTTATGTAAACAATTGAACTAAATTAGATACCAGTGCATTAGAATGTGTATAAACATTTCCTGTACCAAATTTCATTGCGTTTGGAACATTAAATCGCGAGAAAGGTGTATTTAAACTTTTCAAATTCGTTTGGCCGCCATGTTCGTATTGTAGTTAGTCGGTTTTTGAAAGTTTTATAGATGAACTTCCAGTAGTGCCCTTTATGTCCTTACAAAATTTCAGGGTGACACCGCTAATAGTTTCAGAGATATAGAATACCTGTAAAATAATTCGCACATCCGCCATCTTGTGGTTATGTAAACAATTGAACCAAGTTAGATGTCGGTGCATTACAATGTGTAAAGATATATACTGTACCAAGTTTTAATGCGTTTGGTTGGTTAAATCGCGAGAAACGTCTATTTAAAAGTCGCAAATTCGCGTGGCCGCCATGTTATTTTTGTAGTTACCAGTTTTTCTAAAGTCACATAGGTGAACTTCTAGTAGTTCCCTTTAACACCGCAAAAAATTCCAGGGTGATAGCGGGAATAGTTTCGGCGATATTGAATGCTGGTGAAATATTTCGCACAGCCGCCATGTTGGTTTGGTGGGACGTAACAAAATTTGAAGGGCACGGTAGGGGTCGTCCGGAATAGTGCTATGAACTTACCGAGTTTCATTGAAATCCCTCCAGCACTTTAGATTTTATTAGGGGGGAGGGACACACATACACCTCTCTCTCTCTCACACACACACACACACACGGACAAAAGATGATCTCATAAGCCTATTTTTTCAAAATTGAAAATAGGCTAAAAAATGGAGAGCAAGGAAAGGAAGATATTGAGGAAAATCCTAGGCCTAGTCAAAGAACAATGCGAGTTCCGAAGACGCCTAAACCATGAGTTGTACACACACGTAGAGAAAATAACTGACGAGATGAGTAATGGACCAAGATTAAAATGCAGAAAAAGCAGTTGACATGACTTGGTCCTTAGTTGCCCGTAACGAAGGATGAAGAGAAGAAGAAGAAGAAGAAGCAGAAGAAGAAGAAGAAGAAGAGGAAGAAGAAGAAGAAAGTGTTATACAAAGTTACAAGAAAACCACAATTCTAAAGCTCTCTATATATAAAAATGAAAGTTTGTCTGTTATTAATGAATTTCCACGGAAATTTGAGTTATTAACGCGTTTCATACTGGTTTATGACGGTTGCGCGCAAAAATAAAATTTTTGTCTGTCTGTCTGTCTGTGCACTATTTTGTACGCGCATCACTCGAGAACGGCTGAGTGGATCAACGTAAAATTTGGTACAGATGTCCATCAGAGACACGAAATTAATCATTGATGTAACTCTTCTCCGTACCTCTCATAAAAGGGGGCCTACCCACTCAAAATACATGCTGAAATGGGCGTAGAAAGATCAGACAAATCTCATTTTCAGCGTCCCAATGTGAGAAACAAATCTCGGGAGGCCCTACGGGCCCCCGAAAACCATATTTTAAGGTCCTAGGCCTAAAACCGACAGCTTTTGAGATATTCCCAGGAAACTAATTCCATTTAATAAACTAATGAAATAATGCAAGCCGGTAACCATGGAAACACAATCTCAGGAGTCCATCTATTTCTGTAAGACGCATTGCCATTCCATTTATTCCATTACTGTGAAAGTTTGCAAACGGCTATAAGGTTATCACGGAA
Organism: Meconema thalassinum; assembly: GCA_946902985.2. Taxonomy (NCBI): domain Eukaryota; kingdom Metazoa; phylum Arthropoda; class Insecta; order Orthoptera; family Tettigoniidae; genus Meconema; species Meconema thalassinum. Next base: position 153,411,781 of record OX336390.1, on the reverse strand, counting down.
CCAACTTAAGCTGTAAAATTCATCAATACGGTTGAGGGTGTCAAGGGGTACTCTAGATTTTTTTACGCGATTTACACGTGCGGGTGTGGTACCGAAGGTCTATTCCTATCCCTATCCCTATATTATTAAATTATTATTATGATTATTATTACATTATGCCGTACATGGACGAGACAAAGCTCATTTTCAGCCCCTCAGTGACTCGGTGGCTACAACGTTTTAAGGCTCTAAAACAACGTTTCTGAGATATTCCCAGAAAAATAAATTCATTTAATAAACTAATAAAAACATGACGCGTACAGAAGAAGACCAGATTAGAAGTTATATAGATATACTGAGAACATCACAGATGTGGCCAGGAAGAGACGTCTGGCTTTCTACGGACATGTCTCAAGGATGAACCCAACAAGACTAACCAACCGGCTTCTCATCTACTGGGAGAATAGAAAGACCGTGACACCGTGGCTAACAGAAGTTAACTACGACATACAAGAACTAAAGATAATGGAAAGTGATATTAGAAGCCGATCACATCTCAGAAAGATACTTAAACAGAAGTTTTCAGGACAGACCACCCTGTAAGAAAACCGGCATCGTCTGGAAAAAAGAAAGGAGAAACGTAGCCAGAGAATGCGCGAATATTGGGCAAATATCATGTCCCTCACCAAGCTGAAAAGTTGAACGTCGTGGTTCTTAGCTGGCCTATCCGAAAGAAGAAGAATAAGAAGAAACTAATGAACGATTACAAGCCAGTAACCATGGGCAACCGTATCTCAAGAGGTGACATCCATCTTTACATCTATTTCTGGAAGAAGCAATGCCATTCAATTTATTAAATTTCTGCGAAAGTTAGCAAATGGCTATACGTTTATCATGGAATCAAACATAGACTGTAAAATTCATCAATGCGTTTAAGGTGTCAAGGGGTACCCTAGAATTTTTACACGAGACTTACACGTGTGATACAGAAGATCTATTATATCTCCAAACATCAACATTATTTCCAATAATTCCTGAATTGAGACAGTGTTCTTTTCAGCTTTTGGGAATTTGGACCATTGGAGGCTAAAAATCCTGAATTGTTATTCACCACAAGCCTTTATAATTTATTAAAGGGGTCTTCCTGGGGATGGGGACTTTCCACAACGGTGAGGGGTAGTTTTTATTTGGCATATATTGCGTTTCGTCCACGAGGTTTTCATTATAATTTTCACGCAAGGAAGTACACGTCAGATGAATTTAGTTTGAGAGCACATATTAACTAATCATATTTTTGTCGACAAACGGGATCATCGTAAAGATGATATTGTTTGACACTGTGTGGTTGATATATCTTTATGTTATATACGCCTATAACTCGTGTTCGGGTGCATGGAGCATCGTAAAATTGGGAATTGTAACCATGAGTCAATACTCCAATCATTTATAAAACTCTTCACCGTACTTCTCATAGAAGGGTGGGTATAGGGAAACACTTTTCAAAATACGTGCTAAAATAGGCGAAAAATAAAAATTATCCAAGAAAGACGACCAAAGCATATGTTGCGGTTCTCAATGTGTGACACAAAACTAGGGAGTCTATAAAGGGTCTCAGAAAACCACATTTTAAGGCCCTTAAATTAACAGTGTGATATACCCAGAAAACTAACTTCGTTCTGATAAACTTATGAAGGAATGACAAGCCCCTAACCATTGCAGCGGTAGCTCAATTGATAACGTCTGGTTTTATTAATACCGAAGACCGTTCGAAAGGTAAGGTTCAACCCTAGTGATCAGGATCATTTCGTCTCAATTATGAGAATAATAAAAATACATTTTCTTTAAGGACTTAAGTTACATATATTTTGTACCCCCCGCCAATAATATTGGGCAAATAGCGTGTCGATCGACTGAAAAGTTAAAAAAAATGAATTTTACAGACACACTGAAGAATGGCTTCAATTTTCACACATGATTTAACACACTTAGCTACGTTGTTGTTTGTACCTCAGTATGATAATGTTCAGTTAATCAAGTAGGTATTGCTGGGTGTGTTGAAGTTACCTATCAAAACCAGATGCGTCTTATTTACATGGCTGTAAACGCTCTTCCTCGTACCATTCATCACTTGTGGGCGTATACATATTATCTCTTTGTTCGCTACCGAACATTGACTGTGTTCTCCAGTTCGTTATTTATATCGCTGCTCGAGTACCCTGGATATGGCGGATGCTCGACCAACATTATTGCTGGAAGCCTTACTATTTTTAACACTGTGTGGCTATTGGAGCACTTGATATTCCCCTATTTACTCAGACATGAAATACGGCGAACTCAATCTACTGTAAATGAGAAAGTTTCAAACATGATCATAAATAAATAAATTTAATGCAATAATAATGAGTTGCACCCCGCAAAGATTTATAATTAGTATTTATAATAATATTTATAATAATAAAAATAATAATAAAAATAATGATAATATTAATAATCGATCTCCCGTAACGCAAACTTACGACATTACCACTCGGTAATCAAAACCGAGGTACTATACGCCTCTGAAACACTGATCATTGGTGCAGGTCACTATTTCATGACAGCGGCCTCGGTGGCGTAGTTGGTAGCATGCGGAAATTCTGTGCCCAAGATCGCCGGTTCGAACCCGGACGAAGTCGTCGGATTTTTAAGAGCGTTAAAATCCCTCAGTATGCCTTCCTTCGGAGGTGAAGTAACGCCGGTGGTCCCATGTCATAGATTTATGGCATGTAAAATATACTTCCACTAACTAAACTTGTGTGAAGCTAAATTTCTAGGTTAGAGTTCGTAGAAACGCTCTATCAAAGTTCCAACGTTCCCCACTAGGTGTCAGTGACATCTGGTTGTGAATGTTGGAACTACTTGAAATTCAACGGAGTTTGTAGCTCACCCCATGGGTGTCCGCTTGAAGCAGTTATAGCCTCTGGCGAGCTGAACATGTCCTCGGACACTCCCGGCACTAAACGCCATACGCTAAATAAATAATTAAATACTATTTCATAGTATACAAAAACTAGAAAGAACAAGATGTTCAGGAAAGAACATATAGCCTACTTTCTCCTAAATGTATGGGTATAGTTATAACTCTTTGTCTTTATCATCTCCTAATTTCTTCCAATTCGAAGTGCAAATTGGCACACTGGATTTGAGGAGTGGCGTTCAAATAATTTACCCCAGCATTTTGCAATTTCATCAGTAAACACTCCAAACAACGTAGGTATTCAGTTTATTAACACCGACTACTTACAATAATTTAAACTTCGTTGCTCTAAACGTATCACTGGGAGAAACATATTTAATATAACTATTACACAGCTAATTTGTAATCGCGCACGGCTAACGAGAAAGACAGGCCATGGCGCGTAAACCAAACCCTTCTGTGACGTAGGCAATGTACCGGTACTGCTTGATGATGCTTGTACGTTTAAGTCGAGAGCAATTCATAAGCAGCAGAAATGCAATATTTTATATCAATCTTCATAAAATGGACGCAGTTTAGATGTTCCGTGTGTTTTCAAACACGATAAATTATACTGTATAGGTTTGCAAAACTACGCCTATTGAAGTTGCTCCTTACAAAAATCAACGCGAACTAGGATTCAAGGGTTCGTTGTGTCTTTAATAGCTGCAACGAACAGGCTACATTAAGTCGAGTTGTAGATTCTGTGACCTTCGTTGTGAGTTAAATTATGTGCACATTAGTATAATTAGATCAAAGAATCTTGCAGCACAGTATAGATATCATTAACTTATTGTTGTTTCAAGGGGCGGAACATAAATTAATTCGTTTATAGAAGAGATCTGCGGAATACACACCCACCGACTATCGACTTGTATCAATACCTTCTATGAAGACAAGTGATAAATGAATACCAACGTTTATACAGGTTCAATGATGTAGACAAGATGACTAGGTACCACACCGGCAGTAAAACGAAGACCAGGCAGTGGTGCAACAGAACTACATTGCTGACGTCACGAAAACTCACCAGAGCCAGTCATTCTCGTTGGCCGTGATAATCGCGCCTTATCTTGGGGATGTGTACCCTCTATCGGCAAAAATAATAACCTTCGCAATTATACTGTAGACATGGGTTCACTAACTGGCCGGTAGAGAGCATAGCTCGCATCTAGAATGCTGTGGTTACCAATAACATAGTTCAAGTAATTACTCTTAGATGTCACTCCGGTGGTGAATGTTGTTTTAATTAAATATATATTTTCCATTTCAAAATGCACCATATAATGCTTTATCTCATAACGTCTCAGTACTCAAGAAATAATAAATATAAAAAAATCAAGAAAAAAAAGTCTAACTCTGATAGGATTTGAACCACGGCCAGCCTTATGAAAGACTAACGCGCTGACCACTTTTTTTTATTAGCTCTTTACAGAATTACAGAATTTTCAGATATGATAAATACCATACTATTACATCACAAGAAAATCCAGATAGTGTCCATATTTATCGTACAATTGTCCACTTTCACTAAGCTTCCAACGCTCTTTCTGCAGGTGATACCTGAGATCCAGGAACGATAAATGTTGATCATTGTCCATCACGAAGTGTACATATTGGCCCATTATCCACACAATGGCAGTCTGTTTAATTTGGGGGAAGGCGGTCACCGACAAACGAATCAACTTCCTGTCTTCAAGGTCATCCGTGGGCACATTTAATAGTTGACATACTTTTCCCTTACACCACAGCCACGTGGAGGCAACTCGCGTGCATGATGTGAAGCGGTGTATCGCCGTATCAGTTTGACTACTTATAGTACATCATGGGTAAGCTTCAAGACGGATGGTATATCGCCGTAGAGCGGTTGGGATGAGATCGCTGAGGAAGATAAAAACCTGGGAGTGTACAGCAGAAGAAATGGTCATAGCCCCAAAATTTTTCCAAACAGTGGGCCAATGGACGTAGAGGGTGGTGGTCTCGATTCGCGGTTTGGAGTGTACCACTTGCCGCAACATGTTATAAATACTTTTCGTCGTTGGAACAGTCCCTGAAGGTATTTGGCGAACAGTTTCCAGAAGGTGCTGTTGATGGTCCCTAAATATCCTCGGCAAAACTCTATCACAACCACGGGCTGTGTTTCGAATATCTTTGTATAGCACTTTCGTAAAAGTGTCATGTTGGGAAAGAATGGTGATATCGTTCTTGCAGAGGAGTGCACGGCATTTCATGCCATGAGCTGTTAGCCCTAGCCCGCCTTGCCGGGATGGGAGATACAACTGTTCCCGTTGTACTCGGAACAAAAATCCTTGCCATATAAACCAACCTGTATATTTTGCCAATTGGCTCTCAAACATTTTGGGAAGTGGGAAAAGTTGTGCGACATACCATATTTTAGAGAGCGCAAACACGTTGAGGACCATGACCCGTTGCACTATATTGAGGTTTCTTTGACCAAATTGGATCAGCACTCCCCTAACTTTGGCAATGACCTTAGTCCAGTTTGCTTGCACTGTGTCCAGAAGCGATTGCTTCCAGGTAATGCCAAGAATTTTCACCTCATTTACTATCCGGAACCAGAGCTGTTGGGTAATCACTGAGTTAGAATTGAGCGGAAGCAAAGCAGTTTTCTGGGGGTTCGATTGTGCTCCAGAGGCGATATGGTAGAGCTGAAGGACGCTATCGATGTGGGAGATGTCTTCATTATTGCGGATCAATATTGATACGTCATCAGCATAGGCACACATGCCAAAAACATGTGTGGACAGTTTGTAACCCTGTAGCTTCACCTGGGTAGTCCGAATGAACGGTTCAAGGCCAATGACAAAAAGTAGCATGGAAAGGGGACATCCTTGCCTAACTGATCGTTGTATTGGAATCAGTGGGGAAAGAAAACCGTTGACGAGCACTCGAGACGTAGCATTACAATTTATCATACGAATGTAGTCAATAAGGATTTCAGGAAATTCAAAGTGTTGCAAGACCATGTACAAGTATTCATGACTGATGCGGTCGAAAGCTTTATCAAGATCTAAGGTGAGAAAACCCATTGGCTCAGTGGGGAGCATTTCGGCTTTTAGGTGTAGGTCCCGTAGTATCGCTAAGTTTGTTAACAGAGTTCTTCCAGGAATACTGCAACATTGTTCATCACCAACGATATCATGTAGAACAGTCTTCAATCGGCATGCAAGTACTTTGGTAAGGACTTTATAATCAATGCAGAGCAGAGTAACTGGTCGGAAGTCACCAACTGCCATGGGAGAGGATGTTTTTGGTATGAGGACTATGGTACCCTCGTGATGTGATTGACAAAGAGCACGACGTTGGAGAATAGTACGCAAGACATGACAAAATTCTTTGCCAATGAGAGGCCAGAAGTGTTTATACATTTCATATGGCAGTCCATCAATGCCAGGTGAGCGGTTGTTTGGGAGGTGCTTAACCACAGAGTGAATCTCTTCATCCGTAATATCCGCGCTGAGCAGAGTTTTGTTGTCCGGAGATAGTTGGGTACTGCAAGATGAAAGCAATAGGGTCACCTGCTGTGGATCAATTGGAGCCTTAGCGTAGAACCGTTGATAAAATAATGATATTTCACTACGTATAGCGTCAGGGGAGGTGACGACACTTCCAGTACTGGTGCGGAGGCGGTGGATATATTTACGTTGCCGCTCACGTTGTCCTTTGGCGATATGGTATACACTTGCACTTACGTCCGAGAGCACTGTACGATCTTTTAAAGCCAAGTTTATATGAGCGAGCGTTCGTTGCTGTAGAGACAGGAGCTTGGTTTTAACTTCCCGAATCTGGTCATATATACGCTCCCCAGCATCAGATCTTTGCTGGAGCTGGCGAAGAACTCGATAGTAAAATTCAACTGAATCCCGTCTTTCCCGACCTCGTTGGTAGGATATGTTCTTAAAGACACGGCAGATCCCTGATTTAACTAAAATATCCCACCAGTCTGCGCAGTCGCGAAATTTGCATTTTTGTTGGACCCATCGAGTCCAGTGTTGTCTGAAAATATCTTGGTATTCCTCCTCCAGTAACAGCGAGCAATTCAGTTTCCAATAACCTCTTCCTATGTGAAATATGGGATGGGGGTAAGAGATTGCCCATACGACAGCATGATGGTTAGTGAAACTGGCAGGTATCACTTCATATCGTCTAGGCCGGATAAGTTCCTGTGAAAAGTAGATGCGGTCAATTCGTGATGAGGAGTTGTGACTTATACAGGTGTAATGGGGCAGGGGCACCCTTAAACTATCCACAGCATCAATGAGGTGAAGCGAGGTAAGAAGGGTCCTGAGAGCCGGGTTGACACCTTGGTATGGACTAGTGGAATCCTCTGGGCGTTGAATACAATTGAAATCCCCTGCAAGAATAAGTTTTTCCTTAACGTCGTGCAGATGAGGCAGTATACTCTGTTGAAAGTACATTTTCCGTTCCACACGTTTATTGGACCCGGATGGGGCATATACATTTATCAGGGTGGTATTGTTTATGTGTCCAGATATTATGCGTCCTGATGGATGACATAGCACATCTTCGAGTGGGATATCATGTCTTATGAGGAATCCGGTCCCTCTATTCGTATTGATGTATTGTTTGTAGAAGGCAGATATGGGCAAACAGGGTATAGCAACTTCTTGAATGAAGGCAATGTCAATGTCTGCATCTCGAAGGAATCTCTCCAACAGTTGAAATTTCAGAGGGCATTTTATGACATTGATATTCACAGTGGCCACAGTGAGAAATTGCGCCATGAAGAGAAGTATAAAAGCTGTGCTACACATACTGGAAGGTGGACTCGAGAAAAAAAAAAGACACAGGTGAGAAATATACTGGTGCACTATGTCAAATTAGGTTGAGATAGTTCCTTATGACTGCCATTCATAGGCCGGCTGTCAGCGTTTGAGAGCGTTCGTGGGTCCCTAGATGACGTAGAATGAAGATTTTGTTTCTTTTTCACAGCTGCGGGAACGTTTGTAGAGCCAGTTTGATTCTTCGGGGCTGGTACGGCAATCGAGGCATTTGTTTTAATCTTCTTAGATACGTTCTCGGATCCCCGATCAACCTGCTTAAGTGAGTCGGTAGGTACCAGAGAAAGTGGGGGCAGTGAAGACAAAATTTCTGTGGCAGCCTGTAGTGACGGCAGAGTTGGTTCTAAGGCTGCGATACAGGTTGCCGATAGCACAGGGGCACTCTGTGGCTCGCTGATCTGGTCAGTGCAAGGTACCAGTTCTGCGTCATGTGTGTCCGAGGCCACTTCTGGTGTTGTCCCAGCTGACTGATCAATAAGCATGTTTTCATGTGACGTTTGCTGTGTGACAACTTCCGAGTATTGGACACGTCGTTGTTGTGTAGGAGTTATACCGAGGGGAATCATTTTCTTTGGGCAGTTGATACGTAGATGTGTGTTAGCATTGCAGATTAAACAGGTCTGTTTCTGTCCATTATACGAAATATAGCCAGAATGGCCACCAAAAGTCTCAGTGGAGGGGATATCTTGTTTGATTTCCATAGTGACTGCACGTATTCCATTATACACCGGGAACTGATAAGCAGAAGACCATTGTTCTTTCCTGACGTCACTCACAGTGCCATATTTCGACAGGACGGATTTGAAAATTTCAGGGGGCACTTCGAGTGGGATATTAAATATACGCACTGTGGTAAAATTGGAATCCGCTGTAGAGAGCTTAACATTAGTCATTTCGCCTGAGTCATACTGAAATTTAATAGGATCTGCAAAAGTATTTAGCAATTTCTGATAAGTAGATATGCTGATTACCTTGATGTACATGGTTTTTTCTTGCGCATTTGACTGGATGGCTTCTACTTGGTCGACAGTCAACCGGAGGGTATCGCTAATCCAGCGGTGAATTTCTCCTGGTGTGGGGCGAGAACTCTGCCTGTCCCATTGGCAGCGTACGGTGTTTTTCCTCTGGTATCCGGACATGATTTTCAGCGGGGTTTTCTGGGTTTCTGGTTTTGTTGTCCTATCTGGAACACTACTTGAAAAAGTATTGTCCGAATGACACACGGAAGGTCAGTACACCCGTGGAACTATCGGAAGCACCAGTATTAGGAAACGTACACTCTTCCAATGCGGTCACACAGCGCGCACACACGTACCTCACTCGGCCACGACTAGTGACCAACTGCCACTCAGCCAATCGTGCACACTCTAATAGATCGTTAGGAACCAATACATATACCACGTTATGGCAAATCATGACTTGGACTAAACGTTTTCTTTACTGGAGTATATTTTAAACCGAGTTCATTTCATAGAAAGTTCATATATTTGTTACCACTAGCCTATATTGCATGCAACATACTGAAATTAAAAAAAATAAAGGTCAGAACGAGAGATCAGCTGCCATATTGTCAAATAACCGAGACGACTCAGCTTTTTAAAATCACTTCTAGACTATAATATTAAAATATAAACTTTTAATTTCAAATGGGCCACGTCGTTTCAAACGGATTAAACGATTCTTGGTTCGATAGTCGGAACTGGTGGGTCCCATGTTATGGATTATAAAGTTTGCATAATTCACACGGCCGCCATTCTGAAATGGTACGGTTGATGACCTCGTAGTTTGGGCACAAGACGCGCCTCATACGAAGGAACGTTGTTACCAAATTTGGTAAAGATCCGATTATTAGTTTGGTTGTAATGCATTATTACGTTTTGACCATTTGAGTGGCCGCCATTAAGTTTTGGTAGAGATGGCGGCAATATAAAACATGACACTGAGGTGCCCTTTGCCAGTGCTACCTCTGTACCAAATTTCGTTCAATTCGGTTTCACCGTGTTCGAATTGATAGGGGGGGGACAGACATTCAGAGTACACACACTCACACACACACAGACTCACACACATACACACACACACACAGACAGACACACAATTTTTGGCCCTGTAGTGATCTCATAAGTCTACTTTCATTTTTTGCAAAAATCGAAAGTAGGCTAAAAACTCAGCAATTTCTCTAGATTTATTGCCGTGTATTGTGCAGGGTTTCGCCTTGGAACACCAAGATATGCTAATCAGCGGGCTCTTGGTGTCCATGCCCGGCCCCCCACAGGAGTAGCGAATAGTTCACTACCTCCCTTCTTATGAAGCGCACTTGCGTTTCTTTACTGCGAGAAATAAAAGCTCAAGCAGCCTCCCACTTCCCTATAAAAGCTTCCAAAAAGATGGTATATTGGCTAACACGGCCGGAGCGTTTTTATAGTCAAATTTGACGTACTTGTCTGGCACGATAGTTCACGGCCGTGAAGGCCAATATCGATAGCGTGCCCGTAAATCTACAGACACGGCTCCCTCACATTTGTGCAACCTCAAATGCCAACTGACTACGCCGTGATTCGATCTTGCAACCTTGGTATCAGCAGACGAGAACGTTATCGCTGAGTCACGCAGTGATTAGAATACTCAACTAGGAGTCCATATGTCATCAAGGAAACATCCGGTTACTAACGTACAGTACAACTGAATTTTAGTATTTAGATCGTGGACAGAGGATGGTGGATTGACTCTGAAATCCCTCCCACAGTCTGGTATTACCTCTGTCACAACCCGTCTGGACCAGTCCACTTATGTTGTCCTGCACTAACGAGGACGAAGCTCATTACACTTCCAGCGCCTCTAATTGAGCGTGTTGCCGGTCTCATCTCGCCTCTCACACGAACTGAAGACGTGGCATCCTTCTTCACACTAGTTTTAATCACATCCATTGATTTAAAGTTACGGGACAACAATGGTAAATTTGAAATAACACATAGTCAGAATTTCAGAATAAAAACAAGAAGTTCCGTGACGAACTAAAGAGCCTACTTTTTTTAACATTTAAGATCTATGCCAATGATTAATCTATATGGAACTATCTAGAATAATGCCGAAATTAAGTTGGTAATATCAAAATTTCTAATTAGTTCGAAATACTGTATACCTGGCATAATGTAGCCTAATAGAGAACTACAGTTGGCAGCCCTGGTGACTGAATATATTCTTAGTTCCATCTCTTAAGGTACTATACGTGTGCGAAGTTTAGAGCTATTGGCTTGCATACTTTCTGATATATTGATATTAAGATAACAAAAATAGAGACAGTATTTATTAAGAGTTGGCAGCCCTGGTTACTCTTAAGAATCGGCTTAGTCATATCTGTTATGGTACACATAGCACACACGAAATTTGGTTGAAATCCAAATGATAGTATAGAAGTTACATGTATTTAAAGTTGGACCTCACAGCAGGCTTGGATTCATATTGGTAGCACTGACGTATATAAGTTACTCCAAATTAATATAGAATGTCAGGTACTATTGGTGTTCATAATTTAAAGCTGTCGGCTTGTATACTTTCTGATATATGGGTATTTGGATAGACAAAATTGAGAGCATTTATAAACAGTTGGCAGCCCTGGTGGCTCTTAAGAATACGCTCAGTCATATCTGTTTATGCAAACATAGCACATACGAAATTTGGTTGAAATCCAATTGATAGTGTAGATGTTATATGCATTTAAAATTTGGACCTATCAGCTTGCTTATAATCATTTTGGCAACACTGCCATATATGGCCTCCTGGAAATTAAACTGCAATATTATTATCTATACGTGTGCCAATTTTGAAATAGCTCCCATTCATACCTTCCAAGATATCCAACCTGGAGCTCAAATTTCAATTGCGATTTTTCAGCAGTTGGTAGCACTGACATCATATTCAAATATGGCCGAGAGATATTCAGGTATAGATCTTTTCTCCTACCAAATTTTGTTTCGATTGCTGCAGCTGTTTAGGAGTTGATAGGGGGGGGGGGTGACACACACAGCCGCCAGCCAGCCAGACAGACAGACAGAAGGACAGACAGACACACATTTGCCCGATCTCATAAGTCTACCTTTTCCTCATTTTTGCAAAATGTGAAAAGTAGGCTAAAAATTAAGTACAGTAGTTCCGTGAAAAACTAAATAGCCTATTTCCATATATCGTACTGGTCTTTTCCATCAGAAACTCTCCCAGCTATCAAAAGGATTTTTAGCTTACTTTTCATATTTTGCAAAAATGAGGAAAAAGTAGACATGAGATCGATCCGGGAAAATGTGTGTGTGTCTGTCTGTCTGTCTGTCTGTCCTTCTGTCTGTCTGGCTATGTGTGTGTCCACCCATATCAACTCCTAAACGGCTCCAGCAATCGAAACCAAATTTAATATGAGTAAAGATGTATACCGGAATATCTCATGCCCATATTTGAAAATGATGCCAGTGCTACCAACTGCTGAAAAACGCAATAGAAATTTTTGAGCTCCATGTTGGATATAATGGAAGGTATGCAAGGGAGCTATTCCAGAACTGACACACATGTAGATAATATTAGTTTAATTTCCAGGAGGCCATACATGACAGTGTTGCCAAATTAATTTTAAGCCTTCTGATAGGTCCGATATTTAAATGCATATAACTTCTACACTATTAATTGGATTTCAACCAAATTTTGTATGTAATATATGTACATGAACAGATATGACTGAATGTATTCTTAAGAGCCACCAGGGCTGCCAACTGTTAATAATTGCTCTCTCTATTTCCTTCATCCAAATACCAATATATCTGAAAGTATGCAAGCCGACAGCTTTAAACTATGCACACGTATAGTACCTGACATGTTAGATTAATTTGGAGTAACTTATATACTTTAGTTCTAAGCCTGCTGATAGGACCAATTTTTTAATGCATGTAACTCCTATACTATCAGTTGGATTTCAACCAAATTTCGTCTGTGCTTTGTGTAAAATAACAGATATGACTATAAGTATTCTTAAGAGCAATCAGGGCTGCCAACTGTTAATAAATGCTGTCTATATTTTTTTTACCCTAATATCAATATATCAGAAAGTATGCAAGCCAACCGCTCTATACTTTACACACGTATAGCACCTGACACTCTAGATTAATTTGGAGTAATTAATATAAGTCAGTGCTGCCAACATGATTCAAAGCTTGCTGAGAGGTCCAATTTTAAAATACATGTAACTTCTACACTAACAAATGGATTTCTTCCAAAATTGGCACAACAAGATATCATAATATTTCCGATTATTTCTAACCAGTACACGCATGACATTGTTTCCAACATGCTTTTACGCGTGCTGATAGATCCAGTGAGTAGCTGCATGTAACGTCCATTGGACTTCAACCAAATTTTGTATTCTGTACCTTAAGAGATGGAGCTAAGAATATATTCAGTCACCAGGGCTGCCAACTGTAGTGCTCTCTTAGGCTACATTCTACCAGGAATATTTCGAACGAATTGGACATTTCGATATTACCAACTTAATTTCGTCATTATTCTTGATAGGTTCATATACTTCTTGTTCTTGTGATGAAGATTAGTTTGTTCAAGATATAATTAATACCTATACTAACATATGGACTGGAAGCAGCAAACCTTACCGGACCAACAGTCATCTCCAGGCTGTCGAAATGAAGTTCCTCCGTTCTTGCCTTCAAAAGAAGGAAATGGATAAAATAAGGAATGAGAATATCCGACAACAACTGGGATTGGAAAGGAGCCTGCTGGAGGCACTCGAACTTAAGAGATGGAGATGGTATGGTCATATGAAGAGGATGGCTCCCCACAGGATACCTCGAGTGTACTTTGCCAGAGTGTCCCCGGGAAGAGACCAAGAGGAAGACCTCACGATGTGTGGGAGAAGCAAATTTATAAGGACCTTGAAGCTAGAGATAACAACTGGCATCAAATACAAGAACAACAGTTATGAATGGACAGGACAAATTGGAGACGGCTCACATATAACCGCACCCGGCTTGCTGGATCGGAGAAACGATGATGATGAATACTAAATAGCTTTTAGCACACGACCTATACCTCCACAAACACCATTAGATTGAGAATTTATGTACTATAATATATAACTTTCAGTATCGGTGCTTAAATTTCCTCCCTCGAGACAGCATCTTTCTGTAACGAGACTCAGGAGTTTAATTTAAGAAAAGTCAAATACGCGGCCTCTACTATTTACGAAACGTAAGCTACAAAATTTAGTGCCATGATATTATGATTATTATAATAGCCTATCATACGAATCTTCACTTCAATCGCTTGAATAGAGTACAAGAAATAAGAAAATAAGGTTTAAGAATTTTGAACGGACGCCATATTGATTTTTGAAAACAATTGAACATGAGATGTCTCTATACTAAGCTCTGAACAAAGATTCGCTTTTCCTGGCATCATTGTTCTCGAGTGGTTAGATCGCCAGAAAAATCATTTGATATATTTGAAAACCACTTAGCCTCCATGTTGTTTTTGTGTTTCTAAAGATTTTGAAATCCACAGGATAAATGTACTTAGTCAATAGCACTCTATCACCATAAATATCTCAGTTCGTTTGCTTAAATAGTTTCCTCATTACCCTCATTGATTCTAACTTATATTGAGACTTTGCGACATCGCAGTCGTGCAAACTGTGTACTTGGGTGTCTGTAGAATTTGTCTGATGACCTGTGTCATTGTGATGGATATAGGTTAAAGTTTATTTGTACTTGGGGTTAAGATTTGGTTTGGAGGTGGCAGTGACTTGAAATTAGTAACCTTCCCGCCATTTGCTTGGAGTAGAAGTGGAAAACCACGGAAAAACGTATATGACAACTGAGATGGGTATAGATTCCTCCTATTCTCAGTTCTACCTCACGAAGCTGAGTGCACCCCGTTCCAGCCGTCAGATCAGAACTAAATTTCTTGGCAGAGGTGGAAATCGAAGTCGGTTCTCCACAGTGACGGCAAAGAATGGTAATCACTACGCCATGAGGCGGACTCTGCAAATGGCTACACTATCACTACTTTCTTTTTCTTCTTCTTTTCGAATCACCCACTTTAGGGTACGTCAGATCAATCACTTCCTAGATTCTTGTGCTCTCCTTTTCTTCCCAATACTTCTTCGTTCTGTCTGATCTCCTCTTCCTTTCCTCTTCTGATATCTGCATCGGTTTTCTGGTGTCGACTCTGGTTTGGAAGTTCTTAGTGTTATCTTCGGTCACGGTATTGGCAGTACCATTCATTAACATGAGTTCAGTAATCTGGAGTTCTCGCAGGTCCTTTTCCACTTCCAAAAAACTAATCATGTTTAATATTCTTCTTGAAAAAAATTTACGTGAAGAAAACAGATGGCAGCAAGCACCGTGTTACAAAGATGAGTGAGTTACCCAAAGCTTAAAGTAAGGCCACTTAACATATAGCAATAGATTGTGTTAGTAAGCAAAAGTTGGTACACCCTCTAAGGTAACCCACACCACAATCTGTCTGTCTCTCTCCCGCATAACTGTTCATTGCATACCTCCCCTGCCGTGTTGCTGGTGCTATTTCAAACTGACCTTTCACTTTCCTCCCCTCAACAGCTGAATTCCACTCCACCCCTCCCTCCAAGATATCTCACAATAACTTGACCGCTAACACTTAACACTTTTCCTAATTCAATTTGTATGAACACATATGCAGATGATTATGTAAAATATCAAATTCGGTCAGAGGTGGGGAAGAGTATAGGTGAGTGTAAATACTTCTTACATAGACATGAAGATAACATTAGTTTAAAAGTAATCCATTCTAATATTAGAAGTCTTGCAAAACACAAGAATAGCTTAGACGTCACTCTGAAGGCTTATGAAATTATATTTGATGTTGTGGTCTTAACGGAAACGTGGAAATTAAATAACGCAAATGTTACTAAACATAGCTGCTATAAATCGTACTATAATGAAAGTGAAATAAATCAGAATGATGGAGTAGTCATCATGATAAAAGATGGATTACAGCATGAAGTTAAGTGTGTAGCATATAAAGATTTCAAATTTATTCGAGTAGTTGTTAATAAAAGCGACAACAAAATAGCAATAACAGGGGTGTACAAACCACCAAAATACAACAAAACATTATTTCTGGAGAATTTAAATAACTATATAAAAACAAATTGTCAGCTAGAAAATGAATTAATAATGAATATTAATTTATTTGAAAATCAAGATTCAGATGATTATTTAAACCTTCTTAATGAATTTGATTTCAGATCTATAATCAATGGTACAACTAGGGAAACTGAAACTAGTAAATCATGCATTGACCACGCATTTCTTAAAAGTAGGCTTTCGAATGAAAACATTCTCTCTTTAATCTCGGAAAGCAAAATAACTGATCACAATACAACAATAATTAGCCTAAAATTTAATCAAGTTAGTTGTCAGAAAAATAAACCAAACATTAGGAATTATCAAAGACATAAATTAGATTATGTGGAACTAAAACAGAAGTTAAACAACATCAACTGGGATAATAAACTTGGAGAAGGACATTTGGATACTAAAGTAAATATATTTATTGAAACAATACAAAGCTGCATCCATGAATCTACTAAACAGTTAAACTCAAAGCGAGTCAAAAGAAAAGAGTGGATAACCCTAGCATTGGTAGAGTCCATTAATACTAGAGATAAATTATACCGCGATTATATGGCAAATAAAAATAATGAAGAATTAAGAGAGAAATATAAAATATACAGAAACAAATTAAATGAGCTAATAAACTGGGCAAAAATAGATTACTACAGACATTTAGTAAATGCTAGTTCAGGAAATCCTAAAAAGATTTGGGGTATAGTTAATGAGGTAGCTCAGAGAATTAATCAAAAAGAGCAAATTAGTGAAATAAGGTATCAGAATAAAATTTACAAAAGTGACACGCAAATTGCGAATAAATTTAATGAATATTTCATAAATAAGACTACCGAGATGTCCAAATGTATAAAGAAAAGTGGAAACCCCACATTTAATATAACTAGCAATAAGAGCTCATGCTTCATGGCCCCGGTAAATTCCACTGATTTGAAAAAAATCCTAGGTGACATAAGTGACAGTAAAGCTATGGGAATAGACAATATTTCAGCAAAGGTTATAAAACAAAATATAGTATCATTAGAGAAACTGCTTTTAAATCTCATAAATCAATCTTTTACAGAAGGATATTTTCCAAAGCAACTGAAGTCAACAATAGTTAAACCAATCTTAAAATCAGGCAATACTATAGATATGGAAAATTATAGACCGATATCTCTGATTACAATAATAGCAAAAATATTTGAAAAATGTATCAAGAACAATATTTTCCAGTTTTTACTGAAGCATGACATTCTATCAGCAAGGCAATATGGATTTATAAAAAGTCGAAGTACTGTGGATGCAATTGCAACACTAACTAAACAAATACAAGAAAAATTAAATTGCTCCACACCATCACTAGGAATATTTTTAGATCTTACTAAAGCTTTCGACACCGTAGCACATGATATTCTTCTCCAAAAAATGGAAAAATATGGTATTCGAGGCACAGCTCTTAATCTCATCGGAAGTTACCTTACTGACAGAATCCAATATGTAAAAATAAATGACACATTGAGTGCACCGATGCAAGTAAAAAGGGGCATACCACAAGGAACAGTCTTAGGAACACTATTTTTTATTATATACATTAATGACATAGAAAAATCAATAAATAATCAAAAAAATAGTTCAATCATCACTTATGCAGATGACACCGCTATATTTGTTGAAGGGAATACATGGGAAATAGTCAGACAAGAAGCAACCGAAGCTTTAAAAGGGATTAAATTATGGCTGGATAATAATGAATTGTTTCTGAATGTAAATAAATCAAAATTTATTATTTTCACATTAAAAAACAATCAAAATTGCTTCAACGAGCTTACAGTACATCGAGAAAACTGTAATACAAACTGCAACTGCATAAAAATCAACCGCACACAAAATATAAAATACCTAGGAATTTATTTTGATGAAGACATGAAGTGGAGATCGCACATCAATTTCCTCACAAAGAAAATAAGGAGGACAGTTTATGTATTTCATTGTCTGAAACACATTGTCAATATTAAACTACTGAGAGATATCTACTTTGCACTTATTCAGTCTACTCTCACGTATGGAATAATTACATGGGGAGGAACTTATCGAACTATTTTAAAAAAAGCTCAAGTAATGCAAAACTTGGTGTTGCGTGAGATGTATAAAAAGGAAAGGGTATATCCTACGAATGAATTGTATGCGGAAGCAAACGTCATGAATATAGGACAACTTTACGCGACGGAAGTCTATAAATATATCTATAAAAATAAAAATTCAGTCATAAACATGAGCCACACCTACCAAACAAGAGGTAGAACAGGAAATATGTCTGTCCTCTTCAAACCAAATCTATCTATTGCAAAGCGTAATTTTCAATACTTTATTCCTAAATTTTATAATATCCTTCCTAAAGCCATAAAAGAGCAGTTACATAAATCTACAAGGTTTATACGAAACGCAAAGATATTCGTTCGAGAAAATAAAAATGTAATTAAAGATATATTAAAGTAGCTTATTCTATAAATTAGCTTTACCATTGCTACCTAGCTATTTCA
Organism: Meconema thalassinum; assembly: GCA_946902985.2. NCBI lineage: Eukaryota > Metazoa > Arthropoda > Insecta > Orthoptera > Tettigoniidae > Meconema > Meconema thalassinum. The sequence continues at coordinate 153,393,300 of OX336390.1, read as the reverse complement.
CAACGCTTATTTTAATAAATACAGTATATGTAATATATTTTCTAACATGAACACTTAACGTTATAATTAGGTAAATAGAACTAATATGCCACCCACAAGGCCTTGCCTTACGTGGTATAGCTTACATGTATTCTTCCCTGACTCGGCTGAATTTGATATTCATCACATAGATCTCAGAATGTACATTTTTAGACTAATACGTTTACTTAGATAATAATCAAAAATAGACTAAAGTTATGATATGATGAAGATTGTACATGTTTAATATAACGGGACTCCAGTGATCAAGAGAACAAGTGAATTACACACTGTTGTAGTGCAAAGGACAATGTGTATATAGCACACGCGATTTCTTGAACAATGTACGGACGTATGTCCTAATACTTAAAAAGCTATGTGTGTATATATTTTTCTTGTATTGCTGGATGTAATATTGATTATTCATAATAATAATAATAATAATAATAATAATAATAATAATAATAATAATAATCTGAAAGTCTCTCCGACTTTACATACAGAGAGTCGTTCCTATAGAAAACATGTTTGTTGTTTTGGAATTTAGGACCTATGATCTACCTCCAAAATTTCCTCTCTTTGATTTCCAATTTTTCCACTTGCCATTTTCTCCTCAAAAGTTGTGTCTCTTCTCCAAAGAGTGCCTCTGGCCTAATTACTGTGTTAGAATGGCTATCACTGCCTATTGCACAACAATTATAAAATAATTGTAATTGTAATTGGCTACTCTTGGAAGGTCACTCTATACAATGGTGGTAAAGAAAGCGGCTCTAATTATCATGGTTGGTTGGTTGGTTGATTCCTCAGTTTAGGGGTTGCGACAACGCGGTCATGTGGCCCCGGGCACTCTGGGTGTGTGTAGAATCTGTCTGATAATAACCGGTGTAAATTATCATTGCTGTATTATTGTATGCAATCTGTAATTCAGGTAAGGACTACAGACGATCAATTTCAAGTAGTTCCTACTTTTGCTACTAAATGCCAGCTGTGAACTTGGCTACTAGATGCCACCAAAACCGGATCCTGGCGGCGAACTTTGGAATTTAATAGAGCGTTAATCAAATCTAACCTACAAATTTATCTTCACACAATTGTAGTTAGTGGTAGGTTGTTTTACATGCCATAAATCAATGACATGATCCTGCCGGCTTTACTTCCCCTCCGAAGGAAGGCACACTGAGGGATTTTAACACTCTTAAAATTTCGACGACTTCGGCCAGGTTTGAACCCGCGATCTTGGGTATAGATCAAATTAATATGAAGCCCTTATTTAAAGCGATAGTAAAGACGCGGAACAGGGAATCAGCGCGTGGAAGTCGAAGGCTGGCGGTTGCCTGGTCGCTTCGGCAAGGCAGCATGCGGATGGCTGACTTTTATTTCCAAGCGCTGAGTCACTCTTCCGCGTCTTTTGAATCGCTATAAATAGAAGCTTAATGTTAATTTGAGCTAATTTTTTAACCACCGTCCAATAGTACACTCTGCCAATAACAATCCGATCGGGGGAGGTGGGGTTGACGCTACCAGAGAGTTATGTTTACAGCCTAAATTAGGGTTACTAATTTTTTGTTGTAGATAAATTAAAAGTAATAGTTAACTACCTCATTAAAATGCTTCAATTATTAGTAAGAGATACTGAAAAGCTAATCATTAAAATTTGTTTAGTTTCTTCCCATCTCTTTTTAACACTTTAGAGGATGTTTCCTTTCGTTTCAACACCATCCTAAAGAGTGCTTTATTTCTCTTCTCCACTTGCCATTCGAGCGCTACCTCTCAAGTGTAGGCGTGAAATCGCTGGTGCATCACTTAATTCATACAATCAACGGCTGGTAACTCTTTGCTGCATGGGATAACGTGAGAGGAATAGCAAAAGTTTGACTTTGCGGTATTTCACGCTACTTTGTTTCCACTGTGGCAAGGGATGAGTGCTGTAACATCACGTCTGGCTGATATCTGTCTCTAATTAAAAACGGAGAGAGTGCGTTGCTGAGCCGTATCTCAAGAAGCCCAGATATTATGCACCACTGGCTCGGTTGTAGCGCCTTGAATGGCAACGTGGACAGATTTGATGAGAGTTCTTCCGAAAAATGTTCTGAAAAAGGACACGATTAAAATGTGTATTTTTCACGGCCGTATAAATACCAACTGCGGTTTTAGACATATTTAGGGTAAATCTTGCAAGTTAGTGTTGCCTACATAAACCTATACAGCATGTGTAACGTAGGCCTATGTCTCAAGAGCTATGTAACTCGGCACATTTTTGGTGTCATCACGGCTGCCAACTGCTGATAAAGGCCCTCCATAATTTTGAACTTTAGGCTTAATGTATTCAGGCAAATAGTATGGCACATGGGTAAGTTGTAAACAATAATTTTGCAGATTCATTTTGAGCAGCCTATACGTAACAGTGTTGCCAACTTAATACTACGCGTGCTGATGGGTTCAATGTTTAACTGCATCTAACTTCCATAACATTTAAAGGTTAACTAACGAATTTTATGTATTGTTTGCATGCCGTGAGGTATAGCCTATATTTGTCCGAATTCTCAGAAGCAGCAGTCATACCAACTACCTAATAAGTCTCCCTGTTCATTTGAACCGTAGACTCTCAGTATCTCGGAATCCAAGGAAGGAAACTATTTCAAACAAATTGCAGTGCTCTATTAGGCTGTAATATCTCACGTATATTTCGTATGGCAGTATTGCCAACTTAATTTAGTCATTATTCTAAATAGGTCATTAGAGATCAAATCAATCACCTATCTTACCATGTTAAGTTTGTTCAATTCATGTTCCTTTTCCTCAGAATCTAATAAAGGTGTGATAATGAAATTTATGTCACATTTCAATCACACCTTACTTGACTTATTAATGAAGCGTTTTATATATTGGACTGTAGGGGAGTCAGATTTTGTTTAAATTGTCAAAATATAAAAATACCTTTCCAACAAAAAACCCAGCCAAACCCCAAACAGTTTTATTTTAACAAGTAAACTTCTCTTTTAAAACATTAATCAAAATTTATGGTGCAAATTTTACATCTGTGTGATAAAAAGTCGCTTAGAAAATGGAACATACATTTGTAAAAAACATGGAACTGAAAAAACTGCAGTTAAAACATTCCAAACACGAAGATTATCTCATTGTTAGCGCAAGTGTACATTAAAATTAGAGCAATTTCTAAAAGTTAACCTATAATGTATTACACACAATTATAAAGAGCAGACCTCAGAGATTCATAAAATATTTTTAAAGAAATGTTGATTTTGACAATGTTAACCGTATACGTTTAAGTTCGTCATGGAACTAAGTTATTTGTTCAGCTATAAGATTGTGTCATGATGGCTTGTACATATCATGTCCTAATAGCCAAATAACAGCATTTGGTATTCAAACGGTGGTCAAATATAAACAATTTTCGATACGCCTCACATTGGGTCTCACCGACACAGTGCTGTTGAGGTGATAGCAGTCGTTACCCAAAATAATTTTTAACGTGGTGATGAAATTATTGCAATGGGTTGTCGTTCTTAAATATCGGCTGGCTGCGTGGCTCAGCGGTAACATTCTCGCTTGCTGTGTCCAATGTTGCAGGATCGATTCCTGGCTCACTCAGCTAGCATTTGAGGGTGCGCTAATGCAAGATCCCCTTCGGAGCACCTCGGCATCTCTAAAAGCTGCAGTAGTTAAAAGGGACGTAAAACCGATAATATCTTATTATATAATACGCTAAGGTGTATGTTTCACAAAACTCAAGCTCTAAACCAGAGGGAGTTAGAAGGTGTGGTTTGTACTGATATCTTCCAAATCGTTTCAATAGTACGGGAAAAATCGTGCATTTCTTGAAAAGTCAACGGAAATATAGTCAACCCCTGGCACCATCCAGCCCATGACGGGCTAAGGCCGACCAAGCGACCGCTGCCCAGCCATTTGGCCTGCAGACATTGGGGTGACGCGTGACCAGCGTGTCGGGTCCCCTCGGCCGTTAATCTTGGTAGTCGTGATCGGGGCGCTGTCTCACTGTCAGACAGCTACTCAATTATCCTCACGAGGCTGAGTGCACCCCGTTCCAACCCTCACGTCAGTTTTAAAATCCCTGACGGAGCCGGGGATCGAACCCGGGGCCTCCGGGTGAGAGGCAGGCGCGCTACCCCAACACCACGGGGCAACGGAAATATACTTGTTTATAAATTATTGTGTTCAAACAAATGAACAAGACGATAGCACCTGCCAGAAGTAATTGCGCCACGTATAGCCCGCATAGTAGTAGCACTGGGCGGGTAGTCTGTACACATGGGGCGCACATAACCCATTATGCGAGAACTCTCGCACGGGTCCGCTAGTAGGCTATACTTAAATATCCTTAAATGTCACCGGAATGAGCCTGAATGAAAGTGTAATCTTGGGTACTTAAGTCCAGCTTAAAACAGAAGATCCAGCAAAACCATCTCCTCCTTTGGGTCTGAGAGGACTGTGTGAGCTATCTTATGAAAACTACACCATTTTCTTTTGAAGTCAATGATTTGATATTGATTTTATTAATTATTGTTGTTAATTCAATTCAGGGGTTTGGGACATCTTGGTCATCATCCTCGTGTACTTGTGTGAGTGTGCTATTTCTTTCTGATAACCTGTGTATCTATGGTGTCTGTAGTAGTGAGTGCAACTGCAATTATTAGGGTCGAGGATGTTGTGTAGGTGCTTCGAGACTTGAAAGAAGGTACTACCTCGGCAATTGCTGGGCAGGAGTGTGGATAAACCTGGTGAAGAACCACACTGAAAATAGCCACTGTCAGCATCAGGATTTGAACCCGCAATCTCCACATCGCTTCTTGCTGAGCAAATTAAAGACGACGGCTACGCAGTGGGGTGATTTATATGAAATGAAAATCCACGGCCTGCTTCCAGTCGACCGACCGGGTCAGGGATGGAATGAATGAAGCCCCATCTAGCGTTGAGGATATGAACTGTGCCGGCTGCCGAAGCCTCTCGCACTTCTCTGAGGCAATGATTAAATGCATTGCAGATGAAATGAAATGATAGTGGAGAGTGTTGCTGGAATGCAATTTTTGACAGGGAATACTGGAGTAGCCGGAGAAAAACCTGTCTGTCTCCGTTTTGTCCAGCAGAGATCTCACATGGAGTGTCCGGGATCTGAACCACGGACCCAGCACAGCGGTGAGAGGCCGGCGTCCTGCCGCCTAAGCCATTGATGCTTCGGGTGATTTATACAAATGAAAATCCACAGCCTGCTTACAGTCGACCGACCGGGTCAGGGAATGGAATGAATTAAGCCCCCATCTAGCGGAGAGGATATGAACTGTGCCAGCTGCCGAAGCCTGTCGCACTCCCCTGAGGCAATGATTAAATGAATGACAGATGAAATGAAATGATAGCGGAGAGTGTTGCTGGAATCAAATTTGTGACAGGGAAAACCGGAGTACCCGGAGAAATACCTGTCTGCCTCCGCTCTGTCTAGCACGAATCTCACATGGAGTGACGGGGATTTGAACCATGGAGCTTCGGGTGATTTATATACTTTTAGAAAATATGATGTTAGAAAATGTTACTTTTGAATTCACATTTCAATCCTCAAAGAATATAGGCTACTTTCCATATAGGACTGCAAAGGAAATTTCGCAACACTCAGTAGTAATGCGTATGTGTTTGGATGACTTACGATGTCTGAGTGCTGGACACGCCCACCAAATTGCACCTCGACGAAACGAAATGGCTCCCAGCGGTTTTGCGCGTGTTGACATTAGGGAGCAAACTCACCACGAGGGAGGGGTAAAGATTTAAACATTTGGAGCTATATATTACTTGTAAATTGTAAGGCTTCCTTCACGGATTTAGGTACTTCCCTCTTTCACTAAGTTGCCTACGTCGCAGAGAGTAAGTTGTAATATTCTGATGTCGGTAAGTTAGCCACAAAACGTGAGAAGAATGTAGTGGTGATCTTGTGCTGAAAAGCATTCATTAATTTGCACTGAAGTTGGTAAAACTCTACGAAATTTCTTCCAATCAATTTACAGGGAATATTGTTTCCATTTCATAACAATAATAGCAATAATAATAATAATAATAATAAATGGAGATGACGTCGGTAAAGAAGGCTAAGTTATAAATGAACACGTTAGATGAGAAAAAGTTATTAAAGAAACAAGATGTTCAGTAAAGAACATATAGCCTACTTTCTCCTAAATGCATGGGTATTGTTATAACTCTTTGTTATTTTCAAGGAGTATAATTGAATGTTGGTTGTAGTAGCTTGTTGAAATACAACAAGCTATACGGATATTAATCATGAATATGAGGTGCCCTTTGCTAGTGCTAACTCTGTAAAAAATGTCATTCAATTCGGTTTCACCGTGTTTGAATTGATATCGGTGAATCGATTTGCACACCTACATGGCCGCTATCTGCGAACTATTGGGCTGGTGACCTTGTAGCTTAGTCAAAGAACGCATCTCACATAAAGGTATGTTGTTGCAAAACTTGGTAGAGATCAGATGATTAGGTTGGTCGTAATTTGATTTAAGCTTTTTACATTTGGGTGGCCACCATTACATTTCCGTCAAGATAGCAGCGTTATCAAACATGACACTTAGGTGCCCTTTGCTAGTGCTATCTTTGTACCAAATTTCGTTCAATTCGGTTTCACCGTGTTTGAATTGATAGGGGAATCGATTTGAACACATACATGGCTGCCATCTGCACACTATTAGGCCGATTACCTTGTAGTTTAGTCAAAAGACGCTCGTCAGATGAATATTTATGATGTTGCAAAATTTGGTATAGATCGGATGACTACGTTAGTCGTAATTTGATTTAAGCTTTGAACATTTGGGTGGCCGCCATTACGTTTGCGTCAAGATGGCGGCGATATAAAACATGACACTGAGGTGTCACACTCTCTCTCTCACACACACACACACACACACACACACACATACACACAATTTTTGGCCCTGTGTAGATCTCATAAATCTACTTTCATTTTTTGCAAATATCGAAAGTAGGCTAATAAAAAAATCATCAAACAATAGCAAAATAAAAGTAAGAAGCCAAGCTAGTAGACCAAATTGTGTTAATACAACAAAAGAGAAACAAGGATAGTTCTATTGACAGTTACGCGGGCTTTCACTTTGAAAACATTAACAGATCTAGAACCTTTTAGCATTCACAAAACATTAAATTCCACTACCACACTGCAGTACTTGTGCACTTAGTGGCATCAATCTAGTCATCTAAATCCCGGGGTGTTTAAACGTTATTTTTCTCCAATCGGTGTTCATATCTTCATCGTGGTAATTCTGTTAATAAATTACAAAGGCAACACTGAAGAATGGCTTATAACATTTCAATATTTTAACTTTGTAAACAGTAGCACATGCAAAATAACAAATATTTCCAATAAACAAGGTTTCAAAAGATATTTCAAATAATTTTGTTGGTTGGTTTTTTGGTTGGTTCCTTAGTTTAGGGGCTGCGACAACGCGGTCATGTAGCCCCGTGTACTTTGGGTGTGTAGAATCTGTCTGATAACCGGTGTTAATTGTGATGACTGTATTAGTGTGTGTTTCTGTTTTTTAATTCAGGTAGGGACTGCAACTTTGAATTTTCAAATAGTTCCTACTTTTGCCGCCAAGCGCCACCGTCAACGACTACTAGGCCTAGTTCAGAACTAGCTACTAGACGCCACCGCAGTCGGCTCTTGGCAACGAACGTAGCAACCTAAGAGCGTTGTTTACATTCTTAACCTATCCAATTTAGTTCCACACAGGTGTAATTAGTGGAAAGATCTTTAACATGCCATAAATCTATGACATGGGACCGCCGGCTTTACTTCCCCTCCGAAGGAAGGCATACTGAGGGATTTTTAACGCTCTTAAAAAATCCGACGGCTTCGGCCGGGTTTGAACCCGCTATCTTGGGCATAGAAGCTCAGCATGCTACCAACTACGCCACCGAAGCCGCCAAATAATAATGTTGTAACATGATCATTATTATCTATATTGGCAGAAAGAGTGTCTTTGGCACCCATCAATTGGGTTCATCATTCGCATCACCATGTCCATTCATCAATTTTGTTCCTCAAGTGATGATTAACTTGTGGGAATATTACTGCATTCAGTAGTTTTGATTCAGAACGAATAACACACTAAGGAACACACCTACATAATAGAAACCTAACTAAACAGGAGCCACATACGAATTCAAAAGGTTTCATATCAAGGAAATGAATGTAAGGTGAATCACGTGGGTCAAAGTGGAATGAGATTTGACATATGTTATAAAGAACACAGAAATGCCATCAAATACGGAAGGCACTCAGCTACTTCATGAAGTAATTTTACGATGCAGCAACCTTGAGGGACGATGTTCTGAAGGTATTAGAAATAATATGAACATTAATTTTGAATTTATTTTCACATATTACAGTCAATTTAGATTCTGGGGAAATTCTAGAACATTTGAAACAGCATCCAAATTGATACAACAAAAGAATAAATTTTAAATTTCGCTACCAATATCAAGGTTAAGAATTTTCAATGTTTTTCAGCTGTAGTGAATAACTCCTATTTAAATTTTGGTACAATCGTGTTGACCGGTATTGAACCATTGATTGAATTAAAATTATCCAGTGCATTGCCAAGTGTTACAAATGAGAGCACGCGTACTAGCGGGTTGAATCTCGGGTCAAAACCAACATGAGCTAGGTTGAATCAGGGCTATAATGTTGAAAGTAGTATATGGGCATTATTAAGTTATGAAACCTATGATAATTTTAGAACATCTGAATAATTTCAATGCGTCAGTAATTTCAAACGAGGATTCACATTTACGTTCCTGGTGGGTAATGATAGATTTTTTTAATTAAAACAATTTACAAATTATAAAGAAATATACAGGTTATTTAGTCATCAGAACATGATCAGTCCCTCTCTGAGTTTAATTGGGGCTATTTACAAATATGACGCAGTCAAACGTGTCGCTCTTGCGAATGGAGCGATAAAACAGCGGCCATGTCATCATTTTGGGAGGAGGAACATGACGCTGTGTACACACTCGACAGTTCAAGTACGTGCTCCATCAGTTCTAGCACCTGCAATCCCATCATCACCACATCATTGAGGCCAGCAGGGCTATTCACAGAAATCCCGAACACGGCCGGGATCAGGTAATGTATTGTGCTTGAAATGCGATATGCAAAACCAGTGCTGTTTCGCAGGTATATTTAACGACAAAACAAGGAGTTTTCAGGGTAAACAATTAACTACCTTGTTTTATTATTTACAAGCTGCACCCGGCATGCGTTGCAATGTCAATCAAAGACAGTGTTGGCGTTGAAATTTTGTTTGTTAAAGTTATTTTGGATACACATTTTTTTTTTCAATTTCCTTCAACTGCCTTTAAACCATCGTAAAATTGATTTACTAATTTAGAAACATTCGTGGGAGTTTGCACAACAACTCACCAAAGTTTCATCGCAATTCCATGAATGGTATATGAACGCATACGGGACTTTGTTGAAACGATTCGCGTGCCATCGCTGATTTGTTGAATCTACTCGTGCGCTACCTATTTTAAAATGGATTTACTAAGCCAGAAACCTTTCCTGGAGTGTACACAACAATTCACCAAAGTTGCATCGAAATCGGTGAACGGTATAAGAATGCATACGGGAATTTGTTGAAACGCTTCGCTCGTCGTTGCTCATTTGTTGAATCTACTTGTGCGCTGCCTATTGTGAGATGGATTTACTAAGCCAGAAACCTTCCTTGGAGTGTACTCAACATCTCAAACAAGTTTCATTGCAATCGGATGAATGGAATATGGACGCATAGGAGACTTACACACAGACAATCTATCACGTAACATTCAATTTTGGATGATTCACAACGTCACAGCATACCTGTGCTCGTTAAGTAGCATACCATGGCCGTACGGAGAGCTGGAATTCAGGAAATCGAAGATTCAAATCTCGGCGTGGACTGTGACTCTTATAAGTGTGACACGGGATATACTGAGTGTGGCTTTCTCCAAGATTTTTCACACTCTCAACAGGAAAATATCGGGATAGTAGTCTACCTTATTACGATTCCTCAGGCTTCTACACTATTATTATTATTATTATGCAGTTGTTTCATTCCGCCGCATGGCTATTGCCTCTGCGGCGGCGGGCCCCCTTAGACGGTTTCGCCGTCTCTTCGGGCCAGGGGATTAAGGTTTTTGGGAGGGGTGAAATTTTTGGGGATGGGTGGGTTTGGTGTTAGGATTTGGATGAAAGTGTGTTTGAATTTAGGTTTGGGGCAATGCGGTGGAGTTTGAAGATGGGCTTGGGCGATGTGTCGCTGTTGAGAAGGGAGAGTTAGATGCTAGGTTGGGGAAGAAGGTGGAGAAGGGGGATTGAGCGGTTTGACATGGGTAGTGTTTAAAAGGTCGGATATTTATGACCAACTAAGAAAACATGGAATTACTGCTGCAACTGCCAAAAGTAGACGGTGTAACTCATATTGCTCGGAGGTTTACGTGCGTTTGGTGTTGAAGAGACTAAGTGTGGTGGATAAGGGGCTGCAATGACGTCCAGATCATAAGGTCGTGGAGGAGATAAAGTGATGGTGATGGTGAAGAGTGGGTTTGGAGCTGAAGATATATATATATATAGAGTTTTTTTTTAATGAAATGGATGTTGTCGATGACGATGGAGTAGATAAGTATGTTCGCTGAGATGAACAGGAGAATGATAATACGTTAAGAGAGAGAAAGAATAAATGAAAAAGAAGAAGAGAAAATGAAAAGGGGTAGTATAGCTGGTGATATGGGGAGTGCGGCGAATTAATGAGATGAGATGTGGAGTTCTACACTATCTCTGTCTGTAACTCTAACCACACACCTTACTAGAGTTGGTTGGTTCCTCAGTTTAGGAGCTGCGGCAACGCGGTCATGTAACCCCGTGTACTTTGGGTGTGTGTAGAATTTTTCTGATAACCGGTGTTAATTGTGATGGCTGTATTAGTGTGTGTTATCTGTGTTTCAGGTAGAAGGACTGCAGACGATTAATGTTTTCAAGTAGTTCTTACTTTTGCCACCAAATGCTACCATCCACGACACCTAGCTTCGGATGAGGTTACTAAATGCCATCACAATCAGCACCCGGTGGCGAACGTTGGAACTAATATAGCGTTATCAAACTAACTTACAATTCTTTGCTTCCACAAGTGTAATTAGTGGAAGTTTCTTTTTCATGCCATAAATCTATGACATATGACCGCCGTCTTTACTTCCCCTCCAAAGGAAGTCATACGGAGGGATTTCTAACACTCTTAAAAAAATCCGACGACTTCGGCCGGGTTTGAACCCGCGCGCGAACTTTGGCATAAAAGCTCAGCATGCTACAAATTGGGTCACCGAAGCCACTACCTTACTAGAGTAATCACGGAAACACAGGTTATCAGACACGTTTACGTAGACGGAGCTGATGACCAAAGTGTCCTATGTCCCTGAAATCAATGAACAACAAATAGATAGCATAATCGTGTGCCGATAGAATCACAATACTACGTAGTTTAAAGATTATGTGATATTAGTGAGGCGAAAATATATCAATGTTCTTTCGTGACGGATTTCTTTATAACTTACGTTATGTGTTGTTATTTGGTTCCCAATATGATGATTGGCGACCGTGAATGACGTCACAGCAGATACAAGAAAACCCGGTTATGCTACCAACATTCAAGCTATTTAGATGTTTTAGAGTCTGCAAGTGGACTGAAGACATAGTGATTTTTTGAAACATAAGTGACAATGTGACATAAGTGACCAAGCTCTATTCTTTGTTTTACTATGGATGATCTTTACCCTAATAATAGTGTTGGAGTGGAGTGCATTCAATCTCGTGAGAACAACGTAAGGACTAATATGAAACGAAATCAGTATCCGTGTAGAACTATGAATCAACAACTAGGATTAGAGCGAAGATGAAGTACAGTTGAAACTACTATTTTCTGGAGTCGTTAAGCTTTTCCTTTTTTGTTGTCGTTCGCTAATTAAGGAAACGTAGGCAAAGACAATTAGCATTTACCATCAACCTTCTCTTCATCTTTGGAAATTCCCAACCCATTCTTAATTTAATTGGCTATCACAAGACTCTTATTAATTAATGAGGTTATTCTCGGATATTCTACGATTATCCTTGAAAATTCATATTAAAAAACTCGCTTTAGCTAATTGGATCTTAAAAAGTAAGATAATAATGCTTTATTATGTTGATTGGAATGCTAGCTTCAAATATCTCCCTAATCATCCTATTAGATAAAAGACCAAATATGTTTCTTTGTTTGTAATTCCTCTTAGACTGTTAAATAAATACCGATCATCCTACTGAGAATAAATGAACAGAGAAGTTTATATTTACCATGCAAATATTCTTATAAATTCAATTATTTTTGACGTGTGGCCTCCTGACAGGCAGAGTGCAGGTCTTGCTAGTCGACGCCCGTGGGCGACCTGCATGCCGAAATGAGAGATGAAATGAATGAAATTGGGCAAGGATGTGGAAAGAAGCGGCCGTAGTCTTGTCAGAAGGTACCGTGATGTGGCAGCTGGCGTTCTTGGCTGCCACCCTGGAGGTCCGGGTTTGATTTTAGGTTCTGCCAAGGAATTAGAATTCTGGTGTGAGAGCATCGTGGTGAAAAACTGAGAAGAGAAGGGTTTGATTCCCATGTCAGTCATCCTGGAAATAATTTTCTACTCCAGGCAAATGCAGGGATGGTTCCTAACTAAAGGCCACGTCTGCCTCCTTCCCAATAATATCCCCAATTTACTGGGGTTTATTGTATTACCGGTACTGATAAACTGGAAGTAGTTATCTGGGGTTTCCCACTTCTGCTCTAGCTAAATATCATGATGGTAAGTGACTTAAATCCATAGCTGCCTCTTATACACTAATCCAAGCCCAATTACCAAATACAAACACTTGTACTGTCATCAACAATTACACAGACTATGAGACACGAGGCTATATGTCGACGACATCACAAAGCCCCAAATGAATCAGCATTATCATAGCCCTATGAAATTCAAAACCACCTTGTCAAACACTAAAGAATGACTTTTAATTAGTGCTCAAAAGTACATGTTTCGGTGTTCAATGACATCCTCGTCAGCGTAGATGGAATTAAAATAATCTTAAAACTAAATTTACAAAGACAAACGGGAATATGGATATCTTTACAAAACACTTTTAGATATTTAAATAAAAAGAAAGCTCACGAATAGAATTTAGTACAGTAAAGAACATATAGCCTACTTTCTCCTAAAAGCATGGGAGTATAATTGAATGTCTGTTGTAGCAGCTCGTTGAAATACTACGTGCTATTCGGTTATTAAACATGAATAGGAGGTGCCCATTGCTAGTGCTACCTCTGTAAAAAATTTCATTCAATTCGGTTTCACCGTGTTTGAATTGATATAGGGAATCGATTTGCACACATACATGGCCGCTATCTGCAAACTATTGGGCTGAAGACCTTGTAGTTCAGTCAAAGGATGCTTTCCACATAAAGGAATGTTGTTGCAAAATATAGTAGAGATCAAATGATTAGGTTGGTCGTAATATGATTTAAGCTTTTAATATTTGGGTGGCCACCATTACGTTTCCATCAAAATGGCGGCGATATAAAACATGACACTGAGGAGCCCTTTGCTAGTGCTACCTCTGTACCAAATTCCGTTCAATTCGATTTTACCGTGTTTGAATTGATAGGGGGAGCCGATTTGTCAACATACATGGCAGCCATAATCAAACTATTGGACTGATGACCTTGTAGTTTGGTCAAAGAACGCTTCTCACTTAGAGGTATGATGTTGCAAAATGTGGTAGAGATCAGATGATTAGATTGGTCGTAATTTGATTCAAGACTTTAACATTTGGGTGGCTGCCATTGCATTTTTGTCAAGATGGCGGCGATATAAAACATGGCACTGGGGTGCCCATTGCTAGTGCCAACTCTGTACCAAATATCGTCGAATTCGGTTTCACCGTGTTTGAATCGATATGGGTAATCGATTCGCACACATACATGGCCGCCAACTGAAAACTATTGGGCTGATGACCTTGTAGTTTGGTCAAAGGACGCTCGCCATATGACTATATGTAGTTGCTAGATTTGGTAGATATCGAACGATTAGGTTAGTCGTAATTTGATTTAAGATTTGAACATTTGGGTGGCCTCCATTTCGTTTTCGTCAAGATAGCGGCAATATAAAACGAGACACTGAGGTACCCTTTGCTGGTGCTACCTCTGTACCAAATTTTGTTCAATTCGGTTTTACCGTGTTTGAATAGATAGGGGGAATCGATTTGCACACATACATGGCCGCCATCCGCAATGTATAGGGTTGATGACCTAGCAGTTTAGTCAAAAGATTTTTCATACATAAAGGTATAATGTTGAAAAATTTGGTAGAGCTCAGATTTTAAGGTTGGTCGTTATTTGATTTAAGCTTTTAACATTTGGGAGGCCGCCATTACGTTTTCGTCAAGATGGCGGCGATATAAAACATGTCCCTGAGGTGCCCTTTGCTAGTGCTACCTCCGCTCCAAAGTTCGTTCAATTCGGTTTCACCGTGTTTGAATTGATAAGGGTAATCGATTTGCACACATACATGGCCGCCATCTAAAAACGATTGGACTGATGACCTTTTAGTTTAGTCAAAAGACGCTCGCCATACGACTATATGTAGTTGCAAAATTCGGTATATATCGGATGATTAGATTAGTCGTAATTTGATTTAAGCTTTGAACATTTGAGTGGCCGCCATTACGTTTCCGTCAAGATAGCGGCGATATAAAACATGACACTGAGGTGCCCTTTGCTTGTTCTACCTCTGTACCAAATTTCGTTCAATTCGGTTTCACCGTGTTCGAAATGATGGGGGGGTTAGACATTCTGAGTACACACACAGACTCACACGTACACACAGACAGGCACACATTTTTTGGCCCTGTAGTGATCTCATAAGTCTTCTTTAATTTATTGCAAAAATCGAAAGTAGGCTAATAAGAATAGAATGAATATAAATGTACCTTAAAGAACTGCTTGTAAATCTATAATATGGTTCGATTATAGTGAATCGGACGTCACTGCTATAGGATGTAGCTTCCAGTTATATCACAATCCTTATGTGTGGTATACTATTATTGTTGATTGGACGTAATGTGACTAAAAATCAACCTTAATCGATAGTTTGTATCACATTGATGAGTTTAACCTAGAAAATTTTTTCAGATGAAATATAATTGTCAGTTATGATATTAACAGATCGGTAAAAGACGTAGGCTACTTGTCAGTTATAAGATATTCTTAATAGATTGGTCAAAGACGTAAAATTACCATTGTCATAATGGTTAATGTTTACGCGTTTTATTATCTTCGTCATCATGATCAACATTAAAATAAAAACAGAGGTTTAAGAGAACCAAATCTGAATAAGTTTGACGTCACTAAGAGTGGGATGGAATCAGCCGGAAGTGACAGGTGACTTACATAATAGTACATTATGCAACGAGCCTATAATGGCTATAATTAAGACACGAGTATTTTTATAAAACGAGCGCATGCGAGTTTTATAATTTCCATACGAGTGTCTTAATTACCATTATAGGCGAGTTGCATACGACTGTTTATGTTCGACGATAACTATAACTTTGCTATATGTTTTAACATAAATATTCATAAATATCTGTTGAGAGTCAGCTACTTGAATTTCGTGCTCGCAGAGCGAGCGTTGGGTGTTATATCTCTGCCTTTCAAGATCTCTGGACGACCGACACATGCGCTCTGTGTGCTTACAATGCCATACGCAGGCCATATGTTTACATCTGCCGCCCCTCAGTAATATTGTCACTGGAGTTGTTTGAAGACAATGAATGCGCTGTGTAGAAATTATATTAAGGTACAGTGCTATTTGTTGTCTCATATTCGCCAGTTTATTTACGCGAACATATGGACGGTGCGTATTCCATGTCGGTAATTTATTATAGTTCGATGTTGTGTTTATGTCCGACATGTTGGATTTTGAGTGCACGCGTGAAGGTATCGTTACCTAATTGGTCAATGAACGAGCTCTGATTGGCTGGAGAAACTGTATCATAATGAAAAAGAGTGTTATAATGACCATCATTATGATACAGGTTTCAGACACATAATAGTGAGGGTCGAACATAAATGTTACGAATATTATTCTTGTCAGGTTTTTATATGATCCCAACCGTGGGGTCTATTTAATTGTACTGTATAGTTATATTTCTGTAGCTCGAAAGAGATATTTGATAAGTAACAAGATTGAAGAAGGGGAATTATATAGGGTGTTTCTTAATTTCCATTACAGATTTTGGGGGCTTGTAGTGGGAACCAAAACGATTACGTTTTGCATAGGAACTTGTGTTCGGAAACGTACTGTCATCCCACTACCCGCTAAAAACCACCACAGCACACGTTCACAGCTCCCGGATTTTCGGCGCTCTGTCCGACTCCTGCTGTTTGTCGTCTGGGTCCAATTACAGGTGGGGCTCAATGTGACGACCACGGACGTCAACACAGACACAGTACCTCCGTATCATTTTCAGGTACACACGATCACCATTCCTGGACCTCCAACATCCGCCGCAGCCATAACTCACGTTAGTAGGTCTTCCTCGGATTCCACAGGGGTATCGTAAATCAAGGTTTTCATAAGACCCCACAGGTAGTAGTCTAGTGGTGTCAAGTCGGGTGAACATGCAGATCAAGCAATCGGGCCACCAGGACCTACCCACTGTTACCCAAATCTGTGGTGATCTCGGACCGCAAGTGAAAAATGAGAAGATTCGCCATCGTGCTTAAACCAAACGTTATGACGCACATGCTGTGGCTCATCGTCTAAGAACTCATGCAGTACTACTTTAAAGAATATTAAGTATGTGGCAGCCGTGAGATTTAGTGGAAGAAGGTAGAGAATACAACCTGTAGGGGATATGGGACATCAGGTGATTGTTAAATGACGTACGTACTCTAGTCAGTGGCGTCGAAAATGCAGGAGATTTGAACGTGTTCTGTGGGTTTCATTTTTGCAGGTGGCGGGATTGATAGAACAGTAATTTTATGGATCCAAGAATTTTTGACGGGTCTTTCCCAGAAAGGGAAAGTCGAAGGCCTATTCTCGGATGAAATGACCGTAACTTCGGGTAACCCTCAGGGCAGCGTTATGGAACTTGTTATTTTTTGGCGTTTATAAATGACTTACCAAATGGGATTCGCAGTGACTGTCGATTGTTTGCGGATGATAGTGTAATATATCGAAAGATACATGACTCACAAGACAATGCAGTGCATCAACAGGACCTGAACCTGGTCTATAAGTGGGCGATTGTAAATAAAATTAAAATAAACACAAGAAAATGTAGTCTCTTAAAAATAGGGAAAGTGAGAAGGCAGGATATTCAATATAACATTGGCTCGGAAATACTTGTAGAAGAAGATTCTTGCAAATATTTGGGCGTTCACGTAAGAAATGATATGAATTGGAGTAGTCATGTAAGATGTGTAGTTTCTAGCGCTTACAAATCCCTGCACTTTGTAATGAGGGTATTAAAAGGAAGTAGTACCTCTGCTAAAGAATTAGGATATTTGTCACTTGTAAGACCTATTCTGAAATACGCCTCGGCGGTTTGGGATTCATATCAAGTAGGGCTCATAAATGAGTTGGAAATGGTACAAAGAAAGGCCGATAGACTTATGCTCAGTGACTTTAATCCCAGGAGCAGTGTGAGCCATATGTTAAAGAAACTTGGGTGGAAATCACTTGAGGCTAGGAGGATGAAATATAGACTCTGCGCTATGTACAACACGTATACAAATCAACCAGCATGGGGTGAGCTTAGCAAACGTATGGGAAAGCCTACTTACATGGATAGGAGCGATCATCCTTTTAAAGTTAAGGGCCGACCACAGCGTACAAATTATGGTAAATATTATTTCGTAATCCGTGTCATTAATAACTGGAACTCTCTACCTGCCGCAGTCTTAGAGCCTTTTCCCAAATATATAGGTGTGTTTAAGAAAAGACTGACGATTTGAGTAAATACTCCAGTTCAATTGTTATTGAATTGCTATGTATAATTATTTATTTGTTATGTACACAAGAACCTCGTTTATCCGGATAACGTGGGATCGGAACTGATACGGATGATCAAAATCCGGATAATCGGGAAAGAAACTAAAAAAATTAATACATGTTATATAATCTATTAACATACGTTGTAATACCCTTTTTCAACTGTACAAAAAATATAACAACACTTTTCTTACTTTTATGACTCAGTTTTATGCACTAAATTTATGTGTGTGTTTTTTTTCTTTTTTTACATTTGTATAGCGTTTGCGCACAGCACGATCACTTAGGCGTTTTACTAACATCAGTTCTCACTTCCAGGCGAATGCCGGGACGGTACCTTTGATAGACCGTGGCCGAATTACTTCCAATTCCTGTCCTTAACTATCGTTGGCGGAGGAGACATTCAAGAAGAGTCGACCCCGTAAAAGAAATACTGTACAGTAAAAATGGGTTTTCATTATTTTCGATCCGGAGAAACCGGTTCTTTAACAAGCCTTAAATCTATGACATGGGACCGCCAGCTTTACTTCCCTTCTGAAGGAAAGCATACCGAGGGATATTTAACGCTCTTAAAAATCCGACGACTTCGGCCGGGTTTGAACCCGCGATCTTGGGCATAGAAGCTCAGCATGCTACCAACTACGCCAACGAAGCCGTCAAAGCAACACTGAAAAATGGCTTCAAAGCTTTTTGCACTGTAATCGTAGCTATGTTTTATTTTGTATGTTTTAAGCAAATCACAATGAAATTCGATCCTTAAACTGTTCTTTCCACTGTAGCAGAAATAAGTGATTTACTTGATGACAATACTTTAGCCGTTGAAGTTTCATCCAGCAAGAACAATGGAGGTCCGTCTGACTGGGGAACATCCGCGACCGTCCTCCCTTGACGTCCATTTGTTTGCCTCAGCCGAGGACGTTATTGTGTATTGGCTGGCTTCATACGCACAATGGATATTCTATTTGAAACGTGCGATTCATTCATAAAATATGGAGCCAAGAACGGCAAGGCCTTTGTTTCGCGTTATTGAGCCGGGCCTGCTGTAGAGGACGACGACCTGTAACAAGGTCTCTAGAGGTAGTGGGACAATGTTCGGTAAGTGCTAGGAGATAATGTACTCTACAGGGTGTAGTTACTCATTTGATGACGTGTAGGCTGTAATCGGCTGCGTTCTAAATTCTAGAGAAAGGTATTGAGACCTGAAGTCTTGGGCTAGTTTTCCGACTCTGTCAGGACATTTAAGACCTGTTGTTTTTGCTGATTATTTAGCGGCTTTGCGACATCGTATTCATGTAGCCCCATGTACTAGGGTGAGTGTAGAATTTGTCAGAAAACACCATTATTAGAAGTTCTTATGAAATAGATCGTTAATGCCTATTAGAATACACTTCCGCGCCAGATACGCTCGAACTTTTTAACGA
This sequence comes from Meconema thalassinum, assembly GCA_946902985.2. Classification (NCBI taxonomy): domain Eukaryota; kingdom Metazoa; phylum Arthropoda; class Insecta; order Orthoptera; family Tettigoniidae; genus Meconema; species Meconema thalassinum. The sequence goes on along the minus strand of OX336390.1, from coordinate 153,373,702 downwards.
TCACTTCATGAAATCTAATGAGAGAACACTTCGCACCCTGCAGACATTCGTTAAGGTGAACAAAAGGATACCTTGACAAACCTGGATGTACAGGGGTGTAAAACCCCTCGCAAACGTGAGGGTGGCAAATTTATGAATTGCAGTTGTCTAGCTTCCAATGATTTGTCTTTTTAGTTTAACACTTTAGAGCTTGAAATAGCACGGTAATATAGTCCTAACGCTATATTTAAAAACAACAAGATGTTTTTTTATTCTTTAGGCCTAATTCTAATTAAAACACAAAATACAATCAGAAATATACTGCTCAAAAAAAATTAAAGCACCACTTTTTTCAAAGGCCACCAAATTTTGAAAAGTTGACCGCATAAGCTCTAAATCTCAGTATGACGTTTGCCCTGACGCCTACCAAGCATATGCTTCAGTACAACTCCCCAACTGGTGTAGTTTCGGGATAGCGCCCCCAAAACCAGCCCATTTTTGAAAACCGTAAATTGAAGTTTGTGAAAAACGCTGTAGGACTTTTCGCAGGTTGCCAAAGCAGTCGAAAATGAATGAGTCTTGCTCCTAAGGTTCCACGAACACGTTGAAATCGTTACATTTGACGTTTGGGCATTTTCAACCCCCTTAATCATCCCCTAAACATGGACTACCATTTGGGGCGTCTGAGAAGGTACCGGATGTGTTTAACCACCTGAAAACCTGCACACCGTCCTCAGTTGCTGATTGCAGTAAGTTCTTAAGGCCTCCGGCAATGTTCACCCCTCCTAACACCCTCAACTGGCAAGGGACCAAACCACCCCGTCTTGATTCACCCCTAAGGAAGGTTTAAATCGAGATTTTTATCAGTGCTGCTAATGGGGGGGCTTCTCCTAACGTTTCAAAAAAGAACCTGTGCCTGTGTCGCCACCCCTTCCCTTGCTACCCTTTTTGTATGATTTTTCGAATCAGGCCCTTTTTAAGGGCTGAAATGAGGTCTTAATCGCTGAAAGGGCTGTAAAGGTCCTTAGAAGTAGTGGTGACATGAAATCAACCCCTTCCGATGTTTGATTGATATTCCATCCCCCAAAGTTGACTTTTTTGCATCCTCAACCCTCCCTGTCCGGACGCGTAACGCGTCAAGGCAGAGTTTTCAGAGTTGGATCAAAATGAAGCTTAGGGCCTGCAATCTATCCCAAAACAGCAGGTTGGATGGAAATGTATCAGTAAGATGGGAAACGAGACCAAAATGTTTTCAAAAAAAGTTTAAACCCTCTAGTAAGTACGCCCATGCCTAGGCAACCCACATCACGTCCTTGCGTGCGGGTTGCCTATGATAAAAAGATGGAAATGGAAAAAAAAAAAAGACTCTTTGTAATGATGTTTACCCTTTAATAGCGCGTAACGCCTCCATTTGCATCAATTACAGCCTCACGCCTTCGCCTCATGCTCTCAACCAGCGTTCTGATTAGGTCTTGGGGAATGTTGGCCCACTCATCGTGTAGCGCCTGGCGCAGTTCTGCCAGAGTCTGGGGTTGCCGTTGTCGCTGCTGCACTCGCCGGATCAGCTCGTCCCAGAGATGTTCAATGACGTTTAAGTCGGGGATGTATGCTGGCCAATCGAGTGTATGGATGCCCATTGCGTGTATGTAGTCGAGCGTAACCCTTGCGACGTGCGGTCGTGCATTATCATGCTGGAGGATAATGTCTCGGCCAGCCGCTTCGATGAAAGGGACGATGTGACGATCAACAACTTCGGCGACGTACCGTTCTGCTGTCATGCTGGGTGGGGGTATGTGAACTAAAGGTGTTCGCCCGTCGCTCGTTATACCCGCCCACATCATGACGGACCCTCCACCAAACGCTTCTTCTGGCTGGTAGCAGTCTAGTCGGTACCTCTCGTTTTTTCTTCTGTAGACCCGCACCCGCCCGTCACAGCGCCGCAACTTAAACCGACACTCGTCCGTAAATAAGACGCCTTGCCAACGTCGCCTGTTCCAACCTTGGTGTTCTTGAGCAAAAGCTACCCGATTGCGCCGTTGTTGCCGTGTAAAAGCTGGACCTCGCACAGGTCTTCTGGAGCGAAGGCGTGCGCACTTCAGAATATTGCGGACAGTTTGGTCGCTGATTCTCCGATTAGTGGCGTTCTGATGCACGGACGCCAGCTTCGAGGCCGTCGCCGTACGGTCCTGAAGAGCACCGTGGACTATGGCACGATCTTCTCGAGGCGTCGTGCAGCGAGATCGCCCCTGACCAGGTCGCCGTCGGTAAGAATTTGTTTCCTGAAAGCGGCGGTAAGCATTGGAGACAACCGTGTGATTCCTCCCCAAACGGTGGCCGATCTCTCTGAAGGACAAGCCTGCTTCCCTTAGTGCAATGATTTTAATGCTCTCCTCCTCACTCACCGCTCGTCGGACCATTGCGGCTACCTGCCAAGGGAGACACGAAGAATCAGCACGACGGTTCCTTAAGACTTTCAGGGCCGTCTTTATGACATCCCTTTCCTTTTAAGATGTGACATTACTCTCCTTCGATGCCTGAGTTGACGTTCTTGGAAATAACTTCCACCGTAGACAGCACTCAGACCGTTGATTGAAGAATTGCTGAGATACTGTGTCTTCTAGACAGGCTGAAGAACTGATAACCCAGGATGTGGACACCGTGCTTTTAAAGGGCTATGGATGCTTCTCGAAGCTTTGAGTAACCGGAAACAAAGTACTGTGTATCCGGTAACACAGAACCTTCGAGAACCTTCGAGAACCTGTAGGACGAATGGCTAAACTTCTACGCCAGTACTGAGCCTTGAACCCACGATCTCCCGCATGGTAGGAATCGGCTCTAACCATTAAGCCACAATTAACGTTGCCAAAAGATACGGTAGAATGGTACGTGAACGGAATCGACTAATCAAATGACGTTCCCGACGCTTGTTGAGAGCATGAGGCGAATGTGTGAGGCTGTAATTGATGCAAATGGAGGCGTTACGCGCTATTAAAGGGTAAAAATCATTACAAAGAGTCATTTTTCTCCCATTTCCATCCTTTCCATCATAGGCAACCCGTACGCATGGACGTGATGTGGGTTGCCTAGGCATGGGCGTACTTACTAGAGGGTGTTTAATTCTTTGAAAACGTTTTGGTCTCGTTTCCCATCTTACCGATAAATTTCCATACAACCTGCTGTTTTGGGCTCGATTTCAGTCCATAAGCTTCATTTTGATCCAACTCTGAAAACTCTGCCGTGACGCGTTACGCGTCCAGACAGGGAGGGTTGAGGGTGCAAAAATGTCAACTTTGGGGGATGGAATGTCAATCGAACATCGCAAGGGGTTGATTTCGTGTCACCTCTACTTCTAAGGACCTTTACAGCCCTTTCAATGATTAAGACCTCATTTCAGCCCTTAAAAAGGGCCTGATTTGAAAAATCATACAAAAGGGGGTAGCAAGGGAAGGGGTGGCGACACAGGCACAGGTCCTTTTTTGAAACGTTAGGGGAAGACCCCCCCCCCTCCCATTAGCAGCACTGATAAAAATCTCGATTTAAACCTTCCTTAGGGGTGAATCAAGACGGGGTGGTTTGGTCCCTTGCCAGTTGAGTGTGTTAGGAGGGGTGAACATTGCCGGAGGCCTTAAGAACTTACTGCAATCAGCAACTGAGGACGGTGTGCAGGTTTTCAGGTGGTTAAACACATCCGGTACCTTCTCAGACGCCCCCAATGGTAGTCCATGTTTAGGGGATGATGAAGGGGGTTGAAAATGCCCAAACGTCAAATGTAACGATTTCAACATGTTCGTGGAACCTTAAGAGCAAGACTCATTCATTTTCGACTGCTTTGGGAACCTGCGACAAGTCCTACAGCGTTTTTCGCAAACTTCAATTTACGGTTTTCAAAAATGGGCTGGTTTTGGGGGCGCTATCCCGAAACTACACAAGTTGGGGAGTTGTGCTGAAGCATGTGCTTGGTAGGCGTCGGGGCAAACGTCATACTGAGATTTCGACCTTGTGCAGTCAACTTTCCAAATTTGGTGGCCATTGAAAAATGTGGTGCTTTAATTTTTTTGAGCAGTATAAATACAAAACATAAAATATTTGTGAACGTCCAGCAAAAAAAAACGAACACTGACTGCTGACGATCTTTGTTTACATACTCTTGAGCAAGACACGGATCATCTAGCTTGTCAACCATTGCCGAGTAGGTGCCCAGTAGACAGCAATAATTCCGTCTAATTTGTCTCGTCCTAGATCGGAAATAGTCTTTTACCCTTCACATCACCGAAAAACGTCTCTCTGCAGAACAGCTTGAAGCAGGTACGACGAGCAGATTCATGGTAATCAACAAAGTTTAGACAGAAACTGCTGGAACTCGACCGATTTGGGTAAACAGGACACAAGTGTAGCTGGCCCCATGGTGTTGGGGTAGCGCGCCTGCCTCTCACCCGGAGGCCCCGGGCTCAATTCCCGGTTCCGTCAGTGATTTTAGAAACTGACGTGAGGGCTGGAATGGAGTGCACTCAGCCTCGTGCGGACATTTGAGTAGCTGTCTGACAGTGAAGCAGCGCCCTGGTCAAGAAAACCAAGATTAACGGCCGAGGGGATCCGATACGATGACCACGTGTCACCCCTTTATCTGCAGACCAAATGGCTGGGCAGCGGTCGCTTGGTAGGCCTAGGTGCTAGGCCCTTCATGGGCTGTAGTGCTATGGGGTTAGTTAGTTGTTACGTTACGTGCACATCACTGCTTTTCAAATTTCGTCAGTGCAACGCAGGGAGCATGCGCAGGGTGTGCTTAAAACGCGAGTTGAAGAGTTGTGTTATTTTACCTTGTTTGTGTCAAAAAGGGCGCGCGCGCTGTTGTTTCTCGGCGGAAGTAATGCTTGTGTGTGTTGTGTGTCACAGTATCTTACCTCAGTTTAAACAGTGGCTCACAAATAATAGTTCGAAAATGCACCTTTTCGGATTGTCGTTGTAAGAGGACAAGCTCAATTCACCTTGGTTCTCGACTCAGTTCAGTTGGCGTCTCGGCGGAAGACGGGAGGGTGGGGAAACGGACGGTTTGTTCCACAGAATAAAGAAATTACGACTAAGCATGGCAAAGATGGCTTTACCGATTTTCCACCTAACGTAGTATTAAATCACGTATAGAATATTTTCGGGTTATTTTACTTTTTTTAAAAGGGTACTAAAATGTTTTGTCCAGCATCTGAAACTTGAGGGTGGGGAGGGTGGGGAGGCAATTCTCCCCCTGCCCTCCCCGTGTTTTACGCCCATGCCGAACCAGTCAGGGCAACTGGACGGATGGTAGAGTGTTATATGTTTGACTTAAGCCTGTCTGGTATCTCTTGGTTGTAGCGGCTTCTGTGGCGTAGTTGGTAGCATGCTGAGCTTCTATGCCCAAGATCGCGGGTTCAAACCCAGCCGCAGTCGTCGGATTTTTTAAGAGCATTAAAATCCCTCAGTATGCCTTCCTTCGGAGGAGAAATAAAGCCGGCGGTCCCATGTCATAGATTTATGGCATGTTAAAGAACCTTCCACTAATTACAACTGTGTGAAGCTAAATTAAGTTAGGTTAAACATTTGACAAACGCTCTTAGGAGCCGACTGCGGAGGCATCTGGTGACCAAGTTCTGAACTAGTAGTTGTTGACTGTGGCGTTTGGCGGCAAAAGTAGGAAGTACTTAAAACATTTCAATGTCTGCAGTCCTTACTTGAATTGGAAACAGATAAAACACACTAATACAGTCATCACAATTAACACCGGTTATCAGACAGATTCTACACACACCCAAAGTACGCGGAGCTACATGACCGAGTTGTCGCATCCCCTAAACTGAGGAACCAACTAACCATCTCTTGGTCACTTAACATTCCAGTCATAGATCGCCACTTATGCCATGTACTATTGATGCGGTTGGTTGTACCATTAGTAAGGAAGGAAGGAAGCTTTTAGTTTTACGTGACCGTTAATCATGCGATCATGAGCCACGGTACCTCCTTTTTACGTGGAATCCGAACCACAGGACATGGCATTTCACTTCGAATATCTCTCATGCATTGACCGGGAATCGAAACCCAGCCTACATTGGTGAGAGGCCAACAGCTTGACCACTGCGCCACCACGCCCCAGTGTACCATTAGTAAGAGTCCCATCGGCTGAGATAAATCTTGTAATGTCCTTTTTATTTAATTAACGCATATTATCCACATTCATGTAACGTGGCTGGATGGGTTCGATTGCTGGTTGTGACAGGGATTTTTGAATTGCTTCCCAGGGTATAAACATTTCGAACGTCACCTGGTCACCTCCTCTGAGGGTCAAGGTCGGTGTAGACCACACAGTCTTTATCTTACATATTGGTGATAAGCCACTTCCATCGTTTCCTTCCCTATCCTATCCTGAATTGCGAATATAAACACAACTACATCCGTCACAATGACACAGGTTATTAGAGTGATTCCTCACATACATACCCAAGTACATGGGATACATGACCACGATGCCACAAAATCACTCAATGAGTCGACAACAAACCCGCGGCTTAGCCGTGCTCGTTGATCTGTTCACCACGGCTGCGAGGGCAGGATGTCGCACGTTTGCATCCCGGCGCTGCCATCGGCTCTCCTGAGTGTGGTCCTCCCCTCGTTGTTACACACTCCCTCCAGGTAAATACCGGGGCTAGTACTCTGGGGCACCTACCTTACTTGTTCCCCTGGACGCTTAGAACAGAATTAAATTTACCAGCTCGTGACGCAGTGGTTAGTATTCTTGGTTGTCACCCCGGAGATACGGGTTCGATTCCTCACTCTACAATGTCATTTAATTCTGAGGGCCGGAACGTCGTACAATCAGTCTCGTGAGGCAAAATTGAGAGTAGGAAGGTTAGATACCCACCTCAGCAAGCTTAGAAGTGGGTTTTCGTGGTTTCCCAAGTCTACTCCAGGCAAATACCAGGATGTTTCCTAACTACAAGCCACGATCGCCTCCTTCAAAATCTTAGACTTGGTCACAAATACACACTCTAGAATAATAGGTACCCGCGGGTACTAATAGAGCCATCACATTAACACAGGTTATCAAAAATATTAAACACACACCCTAGTACATGGGGCTACATGACAATGACGTCGCAAAGTCCCTAAATGAATCAACTACAAATTACATTGCAGAGTCGAGAACGACAGCCGGCCCCCGCCTCGTTGCATAGTGACTAGCATTATTGGCTGTCACCCCAGAGGTCCGGCTTCGATTCCCGGCTCTGACAAGAAATTTAATTCTGGTCTGTGGGCTCGAAAGGCGTACACTCAGTATCGTGAGGCAAAACTGAGGAGAGGTGCGTTCGATTCCTACATTAGCCATCCTGGAAGTGGTTTACGGTTCCTACCTTAAGTCCATGGATGAATCCGACCCAAATCTTACCTCATTAACAAATACACACACTAGTAAAGGTATGCCAGTGGCACAGGTTATTAGACAATTTTTACACACACCCAAATACACGGGGCCACATGACCAGCAATCCCTCAGTATGCCTTCCATCGGAGGAGAAGTAAAGCCGGTGGTCCCAAGTCATAGATTTATAGCATGTAAAATAACCTTCCACTAATTACACTTGTTTGAATCTAAATTATTGGTTAGATTTGACTAACGATCTTCGGTTCCAACGTTTGTCGCCAGGAGCCGACTGCGGTGGCATCTTGTAACCAAGTTCCGAACTAGTTGTCGTTGACGGTGGCGTTTGGTAGCAAAAGTAGGAACTACTTGAAAATTGAAAGTCTGCAGTCCTCACTTGAATTAAAAACAGATAGGCCTAACACACACTAATACAGCTATCACAATTAACACCGGTTATCAGACAGATTCTTCACTCACCCAAAATACACGGGGCTACATGACCACGTTGTCGCATCCCTAAACTGAGGAACCAACCAACCACATGACCACCATGTCGCAATGCCTCTAAAAGAATGAATAATAACAACAACGAAAGCCGACATCCAGCCAAGAGGTGCACAGTGTGTCTGCATGTCACGTGTTGTAACTAAGTGCACCCTGTAGAACATGTTATCTCCAGGGCAGTGTCTGAACGCCGTCCAGTTTGACAAGACCAGGGCTATCTACAGAGGCCCTTATACAGGCTCCACCACAGTTCAATAGCTCGAAACAATGGCCGTATCGCGTTCTTGGGCCCATATTTTATAGAAGAACCACGGGTTTCAAATACGTATTGTCCGTACAAAGCCAGCCAATGCAAGCAAAACATAACAATAACATCCTGGGCCGAGGAAACAATTGGACGGCGAGTCAGAAGCGATGCCGCATGAAACATGGACAACGAACTATTGTCATCACGTCATTCATTTGTTTGTTTCTCGTACGACAACACAAATTTTGATTAATATGAAAGATTTGAAAAGTATTAAATAAGAAAATGATAGAAGATCTCAGGAAACAATAAATTTACATCACGACAAATATGGGCTACTCTATTAAAGGTTAAATCAATATTTGCTGTATAATGTACTCCTAAGAATAATAGCAATGGTAGAAATATTTTACGACAGTCCACTTCCTGGCGTAGTGACACACATCCCTGACTATTGCCAAGGAGATCCACCCAGGTACAATTCCATGAAATAAATTCTCGTCTGAGGGCTTGTACGCTCAGTCTCATGTGGCAGAACTGAGATGTGATTTCCCGCTGTTAAGGTCACCACACACAGAAAGCTAAGCTAAGCTACGCTACGCTATGCTATGCTAAGCAATGCCAAGCTATGGTGTGCTATGACACGAACAGAAAGCTAAGCTAAACTAAGCTAGGCAGCATATTTCTTATTACATGCTTTCCTACTAATGAAAATATATAGTATCTTTATTCGAAGAGATCCTACAAGACTAAAAATTAGATTAAAAATATTTTAATACTGCTTTCTAAATTAATTTTTGTGTAATACTGTATATGTAACATAAAAATAGGAACGTAGCCAGGATTATGTTTAGGTAGGGGTCCAGGTGTTACTATTTTATTAATTAAAATTGTGGCCCACTATAGCTATGTATAAGATACGTGTTTTTTTTCTAAAACTATTCAAATTTGCCTATACGTATATAAAATAGCAATAGAGTAGATACTTCTATATTACCGTATTTGAATAGCCTATGTCTTCATTTAAAAATGATATTATTAGATTCTTTGCGTTATCAACTATATTCATTACTATATGGATTACCGTATTTGACAAAATGAATTTAAAACGGTAATAATACCGGCACTACTAACAAGAAAATAAGAATAATACTATAATATCACAATTGTCAAACGATAAGTTTGCCTCTTGGTTCAATTTCGGAGAGAATACGGACCTGCCCCCCCCCCCCCTTCCTCTGACTACGTATCTACTACAAATTAAAACTAAACAATTAATTAATTGCCTCCGTCTTATTCGTCAGTTATAATTACATTTTGTTGTTGGAGGCTGGATGGACCAGTATGGGTATTATGTGAAGATAATACAAGAAGATTATTATTCCTTAAAGCTAAATATTCCTCTTCTGCAGTGGATACACTAAATATTTTAATGGAGAAAGGGGAATAAAACATATTGAAACTTATAACATTCTCCATGAAGTCTTGAAATCTAACGCGGAATTCGGTTCTAAATTCTGATATAATTTCTGCGTACTTTTGAGAATTTTGATTATCACAGTTTTGTAGGGCTGGGAAATGAACGAAGTTGTTCTTTTGGCCTGTCACCCATTGTATAAATAAAACGAAGTACGATACTACCTGAATCACTACACTACACTCACAAACACGGCTACGCACACAACTCAAAGGTCTGCGACAGCCCACCAGATCAACTGTTCCGGAATGAAAAGCGCATGCGCCAGGCCAGCTACAGCCAAGAAAATCGCCTGCCTAGCGATCTGTCTAGCTTAGCTTAGCATCGCTTCGCATAGTATAGCTTAGCATAGCGGCCTGTGTGTGTCACTCTACTTAAATGCATTGAGAGCGATATTTTTCATAACAGCGCGTAGCTTAGCTTAGCTTAGCCTAGCTTTCTGTGTGTGGTGACCTTTACACAGCCTGCCAGAATCCAATACTTCATCTAAATATAGCCGCTATTAATCTACGAAAAGCAATAATAACAACAACAATAACAACAACAATAATAATACAATGAGTCCGGGAATGTTCTCCGCAGCACCTACATGCGTCTGCGAGAGCTAGCTACAGCATATACATTGGTAGCACGGCTGCCGCTTGCATCATAACAAATAAACAGTAAACTTTGTACTCACAACAGCCATTCATAACAGATGCTGGAACCATTCACAGTACATCACTGTTTTTCCGTAAGCAGTTTGTTTTAATTCATTAACCACGGTAACTTTATAAGGGAACAACTGTCGCTTGTCTCTTACAGCTTTATGTGCTGCCGGCTTAGAGATTCCTGTTTGTTGAGCTCATTTTCGTGTTGATTTACTTGGACTACGCAGCTTTATATCGGAGATTTCATCAAGTTTTTCGTTTGTTAAAAGCGTAGGCCTGCCTGCTCCCGGTACATCGTGAACTGGGCCAGTCACACGAAATTAACTTACCAAATCCCGAACGGTAATACGGTTTGGACCCTTTGAATTAGGAAACCGCGCCTGAAATCTTAATTTTACATTTTCTGTAAACCGATCACCTTCACGAAAAATTCCTCTCGGCACGCCGGAAGGCGGAGGTAGATTTCACCGGGCAAACTAGGGGATAGGCTATAATAGGCAAAATATGCAGGTTTTCGTAGGAGGATCAGACCTCATTTATTGCGAGAAAGTATTTTACAATTGGAGGTTAGTTAACATTTTTTCGTCTTTCTATGCATACTTTTAACATTTTACTGTCTTATGGGGATGGTAACCTTCTTGTCATTTGGGGTTAATTTTTATACTTGTGATCACACTGTCCTTATGCAAGGTTTGGAACTAATGTGTAACTATCTGACAGTCTGTTACTTCTTCACGCAAAATTTTATCTCCCACAGAGATGTTGGTTGGTTCCTCAGTTTAGGGGCTGCGACAAGGTGGTCATGTAACCCCGTGTACATTGGGTGTGTGTAGAATCTGTCTGATAAACGGTGTTATTTGTGATGACTGTATTAGTCTGTAATTCAGGTAAGGTTTGCAGACGGTCAATTTTAAGTAGTAGTACCTAATTTTGTACCAAATACTAACGTCAACGACACCTAGCTGTGAACTTAGCTGCTAGATGCCACCGCAACCAGCAACTTGCAACGAACGTTGTAACTTCCCCTCCGAAGGAAAGCATGCTGACGGATTTTTAGCGCTCTTAGAAAATCCGGCGACTTTGTCCGGCTTTGAACCAGCACCTTGGGCATAGAAGTTCAGCATGCTACCAGTTAGCCGCTTCCATCATAGTCAGATGGAACAAGAAGTTCCGTGACGAACTAAAGAGCCTACTTTTCTTAAAATTAAGATTCATGCCATAGATTAATCTACAGTATATGAACCTATCTAGAATAATGACGAAATTAAGTGGGTAATATCGAAATGTCTTAATTAGTTCGAAATAAGGTATACTAGGCATAATGTAGCCTAATAGAGCAATACAGTTGGCAGCTCTGGTGACTGAATATATTCTTACTTCCATCTCCTAAGGTACAGAATACAAAATGTGGTTGAAGTCCAAAGGACGTTACATGGATTTAGACATTGGATCTATTAGTACACGTAAAAGCATGTTGGCAACAATATCATGCGAGTGCTGGTCAGAAATAATCTGAAATATTATATATTTTTGTGCCAATTTTGGATGAAATCCATTTGTTGGTATAGAAGTTACGTGTATTTAAAAATTGGTCCTATCAGCAGGCTTAGAATCATGTTGGTAGAACTGACGTATATAAGTTACTCCAAATTAATGTAAAATGTCGGGTAATTTACGTGTGCATAGTTTAAAGCTGTCGGCTTGCATACTTTCTGATATATTTGGATACAAAATAGAGAGCAATTATTAACAGTTGGCAGCCCTGGTGGCTCTTAAGAATACACTCAGTCATATATGTTTATGTACACATATTACATACAAAATTTGGTTGAAATCCAATTCATAGTGTAGAAGTTATATGCATTTAAAAATTGGACTTATCAGAAGGCTTAAAATTATTTTGGCAACGCTGTCATGTATGGCCACCTGGAAATTAAACTAAAATAGTATTATCTATATGTGTGCCAATTTTAGAATAGCTCCCATGTATACCTTCCAAGATATCCAACATGGAGCTCAAATTTCTAGTGCGTTTTTTAGCAGTTGGTAGCACTGGCATCTTTTTCAAATATGGGCCTGAGATATTCCGGTATACATCTTTACTCATACTAAATTTGGTTTCGATTGCTGCAGCCGTTTAGGAGTTGATAGGGGGACACACACACACACACACACACACACACACACAGCCAGACAGACAGAAGGACAGACAGACAGACAGACAGACAGACAGAAGGACAGACACATTTTCCCGGATATATCTTATAAGTCTACTTTTTCCTCATTTTTGAAAAGTGTGAAAAGTAGGCTAAAAATGAATGTGATCTCGTCAATGGCGTTGTCTTGGCAACCTCTGATAGATCATCCCTTATCAATTTAAAAGCGTTGTTATGGTAACCTCTGATGGCACTTGGCATTTTTTTTAAATTCCGAAATCATTTTTCTCATCCCTTGGCGTAATGGTGGGTCATATCAAAAATTCTTTCAGACAAAAGTTTTAGGTAATTATCAGGGGAATATTTTCCATTTTGTATGGTTTTGATATTGTGCCTATTAAGAGAGATATGATTAATGTTTCCCGAAAAACCCACTTTTTTCCACCCCTTTGGTCAATGGTTGGTGCTATCAAAAAACTTATTTGACATAAATGTTTGGCACTTATCCGACACATATTATGAACTTTGAATGGATTCGATATTTCACGTATTAAGAGAGTTATAGCGAAATTTCACTTTTTCGAAAAAAGCCCCCAATTTTCACCCCCTTCGACCGATTTTGCCCATTAACGAACTCGACCGATATTTTATAGGGATACATATTATGTAAAAAATTCAAAGTGATTGGTGCAAAATTACGGCAGTTATCGTGTCCACAAGAAACTGATATATATATATATAGATAGATAGATAGATACATATATACATAAATTATATATAAACTTTTGAACTGACGGTGGTTTTGGGGTCTGGGGGATGTGAAACGCGAAGATATGTCGAAATTTTCCGGAAGTCGAAACATGGTACCCATTGCAATAGTTAGCTTTCTAATGAAATCTACCTAAAAACGTATTTCACCAAAAAACTCTCTCTTCAGTAGTAAACATTACCGCCTGTATACTGTTGCACTCTTCCAATAATCTATCTGAACGCTTGCTTATTGTAATACACACTGAAGACATGCAGGTTCGCTCGCTTATCGCAATTCACACTGACAGCCCACACGGGGGAGTCCCGCTTTGATGGACAAAGTGCAGTGCAGCCAACTAAACTCATGACTCAACCACTCACAGCTGCACATACCCACTGCGGAGAACATTCTCGGGCGCCCTGTAATAATAATAATAACTCGCATATTATCCTACACAATTATGCTGAGAAAGTGTCGAAATACATGCCTCTGGCTGAAGAGATCCGACAGATGTGGCGACAGGAATTTGTCACTGCATTGCCTATCATAATCTTTCACAGGGATCATACCGAAGTCGGAGAAGGCCAACCTCGACAAAATTGGGGCTCTACCTTAATCTGCATACCAGTATGCAGAAAGTAGTTATTTTAGAGATCTGCTCCATAGTTCGTTCGTCCCTCAACCTACCAGTATAGAGAACTCCACTCCATCTTGCAACAAATGCAGATGAAATGGTGAATTGAACCCAACGATATGGTGAACATATGAGTGTTAAATAATAATAAAAATAGACATGAGCATTACAATAGTCGCATATGATGTGTAGCATCTGACATGTTATCCTACAATGAAATTGAGATGAAATTTATGTGAAGTCATCTGACATGTTATCCTACTCGTATACTACACAGCTTGGACATTCTTAAAATGTTAATTTACGCTCCGTTTTCATACTGGTACTATGATGAATGAATAGATTGAATTGGAGATATGCTACTGTCACACTTGTTTGAACAAACATCACATATTATATTGTAAATTAAGAGGAGGAATGAAATCATAGTCTCTAACTTATATATAGACTACTAGAAATAATGTTCAATACAATCAATTTCTCAAATCCTGCTTGTTGCATACTATTGTAATTACAATTAGATAAATCGTAATTTCATGTAGATTCTGTTAAAATTACGCATAATGTTATGATAGATATCGTTAAATAGATAATCCGGTAGCAAAAATAATTTCTGGGACTGGGTTCAAACCTGAGACCTCATGATTCGCAGACCAAGATGCTACCCACGCAGCCATTACAACCACAAAAATTTAGAGTACAAGACAGTTACTTATTTTCACGTGCCGGTAATAATATGGAACTATATTTTATGCTCCATTATTATTTTGCTTTTTTCGATAATGTTCCTGCGTGCAATAGAGTTATAATTAGTTATGAATACGCCTACTTGACAGTAAAGGGAATTCCTAGAGTGGTTGATGAAAAGCTAGCCCAGTTCCCGTATAAAACATCGATATATATTACATTGATCACTGCATTGCCGCAATGTTGGTTAATATCGGAATAGCCATTGAGCAGAAACATAATACCGGCCTTGCCGACTACAGTAGTTACAATGTTTCATATTAAAGCATAGCATCATTTAAATACTGATACGAAGACTTTTAACACGTGGTTTGTTTTTCAATCAGTTGACACCAGAGTTCGCATGCGCGTTTACCATTCAGTATGAAAGTGTTGAGCAAAGTTACTCGGGGAGTGGATGCCCACCACTTTTATCCAGAGATTGAAAAACAGACTCTTAATAAATCATAATTGTTTTCAGAAAATATGATATAATGAATATTTTTACACCAAAGAACGACAACTTGAAGATGATTTATTGTAGAAATATCTATAATGGCGCCTCCAAACCTTGAAGTAATCGGTATGTGATATACATTTCACATGGACGACAGTGCGTCATGGTACCAATCTCCGACACCACGCGATCTGCTTCCGTCCGATCTACTTCAGTACGATCCACTTCCGTCCCATTTTTCAAAATCACTCCCACAAAATTATCCAGCAACCGAGTGGAAAGATGTTACACATCAATAATAATAATAATCTGCAATAAACCTGCTGTGAGAAGATCACCAAATATCTGCATTTGGCTTAGGAAATACGGCAAATGTGGAGACAGCAAAGTGTAGTGGTCCTGCCCATAGTAATTTCTTCTGCCGGCATCATCCCTTAATCATCGGCAATCTACTGCAGAAATATTGGGAATACATCCCGGTCTACATATCATCATGCAGAAGGCCGTCATCTTGGAGACCTGTTCCATTGTTCGCTCGTTTCTCAATGTGCCACACTAAAAGAAGTTGTCATACCGTCTTTCAAACAAGCCGACGATATGTTAATTTGTCCCACTTATGTGGTGAAATGAATGTAATAATAATAATAATAATATAATAATAATAATATTTGAAAGCAAGAACGGAAAATTTCCCGGAATATGAATGGTCAAACGAGAGAAAATGAAATGTCAATAAAAATAATAATATCGTCAAGCGATAATCATCAGATACATTACACTTAGGCTAAAACATGTTTATGTCTGGAAATATAAAAAACAAGATGTTCAGTAAAGAACATATAGCCTACTTTCTCCTAAATATATGAGTATAGTTATAACTCGTTGTTATTATCAAAGAGTATAATAGAACTATTCTTTGTTGAAGACCTTAGCAACGATTTACCTCTACCAAACGCCACGACCTAGATAAAAACTGCTACCATCATTGAAGAAAGAAAGAAAGATAAGAAGTATATCAAGAATGTTATGGATCTGGAGACATAATCGACCGGACTGGCGGCGTGGCTCAGCGGTAACGTTCTCGCTTGCTGGGCCCTAGGTTGCAGGTTCGTATCCTGGCGCAGTCAGCTGGCATTTGAGGGTGCACAAATGCGAGGGAGCCGTGTCAGTACATTTACTGGCACGTTAAAGATCCCCTTCGGGCCAAAATTCCGGCACCCCGGTGTCTCTAAAAGCAGCAGTAGTTAAAAGGGATGTAAAACCAATAACATTATTATTATTATTATTACGACCTGCCGTGGGCAACATCCAACTTTGAGTTGAGGCATGTCTTTACACGTCTGGTTGTGCATGGCTTTCACAACCCTAATTGAATTAACAAATCTTTCCATGACCCTACAGAGACGTGTGTATACAAACTATGTGGATATTTTCGATAATATAATCCTAACAGAGCGAGTGCATTCTAGCGGCCAGAATAAGAAACTTTTCAATAAAATCTGGAAGTTACCTTTTTGGCAGCTAGATGTCTCGAGTAAATCTGCTGGCGAATTATGTTTTAATTAAATATATATTTTACACCATAATGTGGACAATATAACGCTTAATAACATTTTCAAGTAACGCAAAATAGGCTGTTACAAACCCTTTAAAATAAAAAGTTAAAATGTATCGTAGTATCAACTTGTCATTCTTCAAATTCGATGCGCATAGAATGATAATGGTATAGTAATCAATGGATCCCCACGTAGACTAGTCGGGACATCTAGTGGTGAAATATCGAACAATATAATCCTAACAGAGCGAGTGCATTCTAGCGGCCAGAAGAAGAAACTTTTCAATAAAATCTGGAAGTTACCTTTTTGGCAGCTAGATGTCTCGAGTAAATCTGCTGGCGAACTATGTTTTAATTAAATATATATTTTACACCATAATTTGCACAATATAACGCTTAATTTTAAAACATCTGAGTCATTACAAAACAATAAACATATAACATTTCAAGCAAAAAACCTAGCTCTGATCGGGTTTGAACCATAGGCAACCACTGAGCTAATTGTGTCAACGAATATCGTTCTATTTAAAATGACTTACATAGAACTTGTTAGCAAATAATGATTTATACTAAACGATTTCATCACTGGAGTATATTATCTATATATAAAGCATTTCATACAAAGTTTATTTATTTTTTATCAGTACGCTATATTGCATTCAATACTCAAATTAGTGAAATATAAGTCAGGCACAAGATATCCGCTGCCATCTTGTCTTATTACTGAATCAGTTCAGCTTTTTAAAATCACGTCTGCACTATAGTATTACAAAATAAACTTTTAATTTCGAACGTGCCTCTTCCTTTAGAACAGTTAAAACGATTCTCGGCTCGATAATCGGAACTGGTGGGTCCCATGATATGGATTATAAAGTTTGCATAATTCGCACGGCCGCCATCCTGAAATAGTATGGCGGACGACCTTGTAGTTTGGTCACAAGACGCATCCTATACGAAGGTATGTTGTTAACAAATTTGGTAGAGATCGGATGATTTGGTTAGTCGTTATTTGATTTTACGTTTTGAACGTTTGAGTGGCCGCCATTCAGTTTTAGTAAAGATGGCGGCGATATAAAACATGACACTGAGGTGTCCTTTGCTAGTGCTACCTTTGTACCAAATTTCGTTCAATTCGCATTCACCGTGTTCGAATTGATAGGGGGGGGACAGACATTCAGAGTACACACACTCACACACACACAGACACACACACACACACACAGACTCACACACACACATACACACACACACACAGACTCACACACACACATACACACACACAGACAGACACACTTTTTTCGCCCTGTGTTGATCTCATAAGTCTACTTTCATTTTTTGCAAAAATCGAAAGTAGGCTAAAAATGTAGCCTAAGTGTAATGTATCTGATGGTGATCGCTTGACGATCGAAACTGGTCATCCTAGTGTATGTATTAATCTCATGAAAACTTTTTTCAGGATTAGGGAATAACCCATCTCATTTGGATACAATCGTGTTGACCCACTGAAAAGTATCAAACTTTCGATCATCATCAATATTGTTTCTAAGCACTGAATCAATCCATGCTCTTGGTTTAACTTTGGAATATGCTTATTCTATGCCTATACTCCATTCAAATTAGTGGTATAGATTTATTATTATTATTATTATTAATATATATATATATATATATATTTAGAATTTGGCCAATTATTGACCGCTTTGAACCTAAGACTACGGTACATTGTTTCGTTTTTTCTTTTCTTCCCAAAACTTCTTCATACGTTGGCTGATGGCCTGCCTCTGTTCCGTTGATAACACTCTCCGAGGTTGATGTGAAAGTTGCAGAATCGAAAAATCTGCAGTAGTGATCAGTCGCCGGAATTCCACCCTATTAGAAATGATGTTGTTTGTGATCTTCAGTTTTTGCAGATCACACCGTATCTCTTCCAGCCTTCTAGTGGTGTTTTTTAATTTGGAGATGTATTCAAAAATGTTCTTAGTTAGCCTGCTGCTATCCATTCTATGAAGGTGACCATAAAATTGTAGTCTCCGTCTTTTAATTGAGTCTGTAATTTTTTCCACATTTCGGTAAAGGTCTTCATTTTTTCTCTTCATCCAAATATCTTTATTCTTTTGGGGACCTAAAATTTTCCTAAGTATTTTCCTTTCTTTCTTTCTTTTCCAGTTCCTCTTGTTCACCTCTTTTGTTCAACGTTAAACATTCTGATCCGTATAATACCTCTGGTTTAATTACAGTTGTGTAGTGCCTGATTTTTGCCTGGAATGAAATTGATCGTTTGTTGTATCTATGTTGGGTGAGTTTATAGGCATTTTCCATCTTTCTGAATCTCTCCTTGCAGGATGTGTTATCAAGTCCATTTGACTGGATCCATTCTCCCAAATATTTAAATTTATCAACTCTTTGAATCTGTCCATGTTGAGGTGTTAGATATTTTTCTCCATTATGTCTGTGTTCAATATATTAATAATAATATAAATATTTTATAACACTAATTTGAATTCAATTTTGTATCAAAGCTACCGTGGTGTTAATATTTTGACTTGGAGTCAATAAGTCTCTAATTTTGACATTTCATTTTACACTGCCATCTAGGTGCGAAACCAACACTTTACTAGGTGATCTGTGGCTGTGATTTAATTAATTATGTCTTGTGATCACCAGAAGTAACACAAGAGATATTTTGCGAGTCGACATCAAATATTTACCACGCTTCAAATATACGACTTTCTCACCCAGGAATCGAACCAATAATATTTGGATCATGAAGAGGACGCTAGTGATATAATGATCAATGATGATTTTTGCTGAGATCCAATGATCTAATTTTTTAGATTAATCAGCAATGAATTTCTATACTGTATAATCAGTGTACATGACGTTAGATATTATTTCAAAGAATTGACAACGCCACGATATTCAATATTCTGCAGGAAGTATTATAGTATTCAAATTAAATTCGTATCTACCGGCAGTTTCCATTAAAATGCATGATGTGTGATGCGTGATTGCTCTGTGAACCCGATGCATCCTACCCACAAGGTGGGTTTATTTAGAGGCCGTAGAGCTTGCCTCATGACTACATTGAGGGTTTGCTGAGTGTTTGGCAAGCAGCCTGACGTGTGCACTTGCTATTTCAATGCCCACAGGTTACCTTTCGTTAAGGTTAACAAAATTGAGACCTACTTCATGTTTCTTGTCCTCAATGATTCTTCTTAATCACAAAGAGTTCATAGAGGCTTCAAGAGAAAGTCAATTTTGAGCTTCATGGAGAATTTAGTATACTTCCGAAACTCGTCATTTGCATCTGCCTATATGATTAACTTTGATTTTTATTTCTCCTGTTATTAAGCACTGAATCAATCTGTGCTTTTGGTTTTGGCTTAGAAAATGTTTATTCTATTATCTAAAGTTTTATCTCGGAAGCAACCAAAACTAAAACCATATTCTCTCTCTCCATTCGTTTAGCCGATTCGGATCTCCGTCACCCCATGTACTAAACTACGCCAATTTCTTCTGTCCTGCACTGCCTCTCGAAGATTTTCCAAGCTGGAATTTAGTGCTTCTGTGATGCCATCCATCCATCTCATTCTTTGCCTCCATCTTCTTCTTGTGCCTTCTATCATCCCCAGCATTATGGTCTTCTCTAATGAATTATGTCTTCTCATGATGTGTCAAAAGTAGCCCAGTTTATGTTTTAGGATTAAGCCCTCCAAGGAACACACTGGTTTAATTTGCTGTAAAACTGACAT
Organism: Meconema thalassinum; assembly: GCA_946902985.2. NCBI lineage: Eukaryota > Metazoa > Arthropoda > Insecta > Orthoptera > Tettigoniidae > Meconema > Meconema thalassinum. Next base: position 153,353,427 of record OX336390.1, on the reverse strand, counting down.
ATTGGTTCTCTTCGCAGTCCATGGCACTCTAAGAACTTTTCTCCAACACCAAAATTCGAAGGAATCTATTCTACGGCGTTCAGCTTTTCTTATGGTCCAGGTCTCACATCCGTACATCATAACTGGAAAAACCATAGCCCTTACTCTACGGATCTTTGTTGTTAAGGTTAGATATGGGGAATACAAATCAAACCCTATTTAGACATGTATCCCTTGTGTTGCTAGAGGAGTGCATTAGGTAAGACAATTAGTGGAGTGTAGCGGAATGGTGCTCGATGAAAGAGAGAGAGATAGAGAGAGGAACTGTTTTCGGGACGTTAGTATTTTCCGTGAGTCAACGCCTAAGGTCTGAACGGGAACACTCAGCGTGAATGTGGAATTTTCGCTCTCCGGGAAAATCTAGTTTGACCCCGTCTATATGCAGCCTGAGAAGGATAGAAGATTCTGGGTTTCTGCTACAGATGTACAAGACAGTTGACAGAGTTTAGAGAAATTCTCTTCCTAGCCATGGATCCGTCAAGCAATTCTGGACGCATATTTTGTCAGCGAGGTGACTAGTGATAGTCGAGTATTTGATAGTTTGGTGCAGTGATATTCCCGGAAGACAAGTACGAGGACCTGATTCGACATGGTGTGAACAGAAACACATGACATGCAATCTCAATGGGACTCTGGTAGAGAAACTTAAAGCGGCAGGGGAGGTATGTGCGAATTGAATACCCTTGTTGATGGGACAACCTACCAAGTCATACATATTACCCAGCATTAACGAAATGGAACTATTATTTTGGGATAGTTGAAATTGCTGTTGTTTCATTTTAGGGGTTTGGACATGGTTGTCTCTTAACCCAGTGAACATGTGTGATAATTTGTGTTACTGTAATGGCTGTATTAGTGTTTTCGCATCGTTGCGTAGCGGATATCATTCTTGGCTATCACCGCGGAGACCCGTGTTTTATTCCCAGCTCTGCCAAGAAATTTCATTCAGGTCGGAGGTCCTGAATGGCATACAGTCAGCCTCGAGGGGCAAAACTGAGAAGAAATGGGTTCAATTCCCACCTCAGCCATCCTGGAAGTGGTTTTCCGTGGTTTTATACGGTTTTCCACTTCTACTCCAGGCAAACGCCGAGATGGTACCTAATTCAAAGCCACGGCCACTTCTTACCCCAATCCTACCTCAATTAAAAATGCACACACTAGTACAGACATCACTGTGACACAGGTTATCAGACAGATTCTACACACACCCAAGTACATGGAGCTACATGACCACGATATCACAAAGTCTCTAAAGAATCAACAACATCAACATTTATTCGTGTGTAAATTTGCAATTTAGACAAGAAAAGGGAATGAATGAACTGGTGACGGTGTTTTGAAAAATATGTTTGAAATAAAAAAAAAACATTATTTTCTGGTTGGCTTCTTTTCACTTTTTACCGTTGAGGCGAAGAGGAGAGAGAGAGAGGAGAGAAGAAGAAACGTTCAGCTACCCGGCAGACCTTTTCATGCAAACAAGGGCTCTTCATGCGAGCGAAGTTCTGGCCGACTTTGGCGTGGACCGTAGACTGTCGCTTTAAGACACTGCTCTGTTTCCGCCATAAGATCTAATACGTTGTGTCCGTTGACAACGGTGGACGGTCAACGCGTATTGTATAGCAGGCCGACACTTCTCATAGTGAGCTGTGTTCATACTCTCCCGTGACGTTCATATTTAACAGTAGACCATGTTCATATCTCTACCCTGATGTCCATATTTAACAGCGTGGACGCCAACAGCTCTCATTTTCCAGACATATTACATACCGCAACTGGTCTGCTATTGTTCCATTTCATCCCACAACGCGTTCATTCAGTCCTAATGGTGTAAACCCGTTGTGTTGTTTCACATAAACATCCATCCCACTCTCTAGTCTCTGGATATATTCTTATACATGACATGCATAAAGAAGCGAAGTACATTTCTATTGTAATGTTTGACAATGTCCCACTATGTGCAGTTACTGATTGCTACCACGGAGGCCTGTTGGTTAATGTTTTGTATGTACTTCCACTATTACACACTTAACGGTTACTTCTGAGGTCCAGGTTCTATTCCTGGCGCTGCCAAAAACTTAATTCTGGTCTAAAGGCTAGAACAGGGAGCCTTTTGAGGCAAAATTGACGAGAAATGGAAACGATTCCCACCTCTTTCATCATTGAATTCGTTTTCCGTGGTTACCAAGTTCTACTCCAGACAAATGCCAGGTTGGTATCTAATTTAAGACCATGGCTGCCACCTACCGAAATCCTTGCCCCAAATGCAAACACACACTAGTACAGTCATCACAATAGCATTACAAGTTTGTAGACACATCTAAATACATATTCTTTACTAGCAGGAGTACCCATTCCTTGAACGGTATTCGGTATTAATAACCAGAGCTACTGTTGCATTGGTTAGGGGCTTGGAACCTGTTTTGCGAAAAGGAAAATGATTAGTTAAAATGTGCTCTCAAACTAAATTCACCTAACGTTTACTTCCTGGCGTGAAAATAAAATTGAAAACCTCGTAGACGAAACGCAATACACGTCACATAAAATCTGACCCTCACCGTTATGTCAAATCCACAGGAAGGCCTCTTTAATAAATTATAAGGGCTTGTGCTGCATGAAAATTCAGGTTTCAAGCCTGCAATGGCCCAATTTCCTAAAAGCCATAAAAATACTATTTCAATTCAGGATTTTTTGAAAATATTGTTGCTGTTTGGAGATATAGGCTAATAAACCTTCTGTACGACATATCGCACGTGTAAATTGCGTGAAAAAATATTAGGGTACCCCTTGACCCCCTTAAGCACGTTATATAAGTTATATTGATTAATTTTACAGCTTAATTTGGTTCCGTGATAACCTTATAGCCATTTGCAAACTTTCACAGTAATGCAATAAATGGAACTGCATTGCGTCTTACAGAAATAAATGGGCCTCTGAGATTCTGTTGCTACGGTTACCGGCTTTCATTCATTCATTAGATAATTAAATGGAATTAATTTTCTGGGAATATCTCAAAAACGGTTGGTTATAGGGCCTTAACCTGTGGTTGCCCCCGAGTTTCGTTTCTCACATTGAGGGGCTGAAGATGAGTTTGTCTCACCCTTCTACGCCTATTACAGCATCTATTTTAAGGTGGTGGGCCCCCTTTTATGAGAGGTACAGATAAGAGTTACATCAATGAACAGTGCCGTGCCTCTGATGGATATCTGTACCAAATATTACGTTGATCCATTCAGCCGTTCTCGAGTTATAAGGGAACAAAAAATTGTCCACAGACAGACAAACAGACAATCAACAATTTTATTTTCGCGCGCATCCGTCATAAAACAGTCTGAAACCCGTTAACTCTTTATAGGGCAAAAGACTGGGGGTATAAAATATATATATATATATATATATATATATATATATATATATATATTTCACATTTGTACATGGGGGTGATAGATAAGTAGGAATATGCAACAATTTTATGGGCGAGGGTTCTATTTTATGAAATATGGGGTGAGAAATTATTATCCCACTGCCCACACCCGACATTATGTTTTCTTAAATGAGCAATGGGGTAATAATCTCCCACCTCCAAATTATGATGATACTGTGTTTATCACTCAGTAATGAGGTTTATTTAACAGGATATCATACTACTATATAAAAATGAGATGGTGTGTGTCTGTCTTTCTATCTGTCTGTCTGTCTGTCTGTGTGTTACTCAATAACGCAAGAACCACTGGTCCGATTTAAATGAAATTTTGCATAGATGTAGCTGATTTACCATGTTTACGTATAGGATACTTTTAATTTCGATATTTTGGACTATTAAAAATGGCGACCATTTTAGTGACGTTACTACACCCTTCGGTTTCAAAATTTCATATTTCCATGTCAAATAAAAAGAGAACGGTAGGAAATAGCAAACTATTGACGGCACATTCGGGCTTTGAAATTTAATTTCCTATCCAAAAGGTCCTTATCAGGTTTTGTGTATCTCCAACGGTTAGTGAGTAAAACCGACATTGGTGACGTCGCTACACCCTTTGGTTTCAAAATTTCATAATTCCATTTCAAATAAAAAGAAAACGCTAAGAAATAGCAAATTTTGATGGCATACATGAGCTTTAACATTTAATTTTCTATCCGAAAGTTCCTTATCACCTTTCGTATATCTCCAACGGTTAGCGAGTGAAACCAAAATTTGTGCAATAAAACACGGTCAACACCGACCGGTGCAGTATATCTCTCTATATATAACAAGATGCTCAGGAAAGAACATATAGCCTACTTTCTCCTAAATGCATGGGTATTGTTATAACCCTTTGTCCTTTTCAAGGAGTATGATTGAATGTTGGTTGTAGTAACTTGTTGAAATACAACGTGCTATAGGGATATTAAACATGAATATGAGGTGCCCTTTGCTAGTGCTACCTCTGTACCAAATTTCGTTCAATTCTGTTTCACCGTGTTGGAGTTGATAGTGGGAATCAATTTGCACACATACTTGGCCACCATCTGCAAACTATTGGGCTGATGTTCTTGCAGTTTGGTCAGAATATGTTTCCCACATAAAGATATGGTGTTGCAAATTTTGGTAGAGACTAGATTATTAGGTTGGTCGTAATTACATTTTAGCTTTTAACATTTGGGTGGCCGCGATTACGTTTCCGTCAAGATGGCGGCGATATAAAACATGACACTGAGGTGCCCTTTGCTAGTGCTACCTCTGTACCAAATTTCGTTCATTCGGTTCCACAGTGTTCGAATTGATAAGGGGAATCGATTTTCACACAAAGATGGCCGCCTGCCGCAAAATATTAGGCTAATGACCTATTAGTTTGGTCAAAGGATGCTCCCTCCATAAAGGTATGTTATTGCTAAATTTGCTAGAGATCGGATGATTAGGCTAATCGTAATTTGATTTAAGCTTTGAACATTTGTGTGGCCGCCATTACGTTTCCGTCAAGATGGCGGCGATATAAAACATGACACTGAGGTGCCCTTTGCAAGTGCTACCTCTGTACCAAATTTCGTTCATTCGGTTCCACCGTGTTCGAATTAATAGGGGGAATCACTTTTGACATAAAGATGGTCGCCATCCGCAAACTATTAGGCTAATGACCTATTTGATTGGTCAAAGGATGCTCCCTCCATAAAGGTATGTTGTTGGAAAGTTTGGTAGAGATCGGATGGTTATGTTAGTCGTAATTTGATTTAAGCTTTAAACATTTGTGTGGCCGCCATTACGTTTCTGTCAATATGGCGGCGATATAAATCATGGCACTGAAATACCCATTGCTAGTGCTATCTCTGTACCAAATTTCGTTCCATTCGGTTTCACCGTGTTTGAATTAATAGGGGGAATCGATTTTGACACAAAGATGGCCGCCATCCACAAACTATTAGGCGAATGACCTATTAGATTGGTCAAAGGATGCTCCCTCCATGAAGGTATGTAGTTGCAAAATTTGGTTGAGATCGGATTATTAGGTTAATCGTAATTTGATTTAAGCTTTGAACATTCGTGTGGCCGCCATTACGTTTCAGTCAAGATGGCGGCGATTTAAACATGACACTGAGGTGCCCTTTGCTAGTGCTATATATGTACCAAATTTCGTTCCATTGGGTTCCACCGTGATCGAATTAATAGGGGGAATCAATTTTGACATAAAGATGGCCGCCATCCGCAAACTATTAGGCTAATAACCTATTAGATTGGTCAAAGGATGCTCCCTCCATAAAGATATGTTGTTGCAAAGTTTGGTAGATATCGGATGGTTATGTTAGTCGTAATTTAACTTAAGCTTTAAACATTTGTGTGGCCGCCATTACGTTTCTGTCAATATGGGGGCCATATAAAACATGACACTGAGGTGCCTATTGTTAGTACTACCTCTGTACCAAATTTCGTTCCATTCAGTTGCACCGTGTTCGAATTAATAGGGGGAATCGGTTTCCACACAAAGATGGCCGCTATCCGCAAACTATTACGCTGATGACCTATTTGATTGGTCAGAGGATGCTCCCCCCATAAAGGTATGTTGTTACAAAATTTGGTAGAGATCGGATGATTAGGTTAGTCGTAATTTGATTTAAGCTTTGAACATTTGTGTGGCCGCCATTACGTTTCCGTCAAGATGGCGGCGATATAAAACATGACACTGAGGTGTCCTTTGCTAGTGCTACCTTTGTACCAAATTTCGTTCAATTCGCATTCACCGTGTTCGAATTGATAGGGGGGGACAGACATTAAGAGTACACACACACACACACACAGACTCACACACACACATACACACACACAGACAGACACACATTTTTCGCCCTGTGTTGATCTCATAAGTCTACTTTCATTTTTTGCAAAAATCGAAAGTAGGCTAAAAATGAAAGTTTGTCTGTTTTTCTCTGAATTTCTACGGACAATTGAGTTGTTTATGCGTTTCAGACTGTTATTGATGGATGCGCGCGATTTTTTTTCGTCTGTTTGTCTGTTTGTTTGTTCGTCTGTGGACAACTTTGTTCCCTTATAACTCGAGAACGGCTGGGTGTATCAACGTAAAATTTGGTACAGATATCCATCAGATGCACGACACTTATCATTGATATAATTCTTCTCCGTACCCCTCATAAAAGGGGGCTTACCCCCTTAAAATACATGCAGAAATAGGCGTAGAAGGACGAGACAAAGCTCATTTTCAGCCCCTCAATGTGAGAGACAAAACTCGGGTACCCGAAAACCACATTTTAAGGCCCTAAGACCAACCGTTTTTGAGATATTCCCAGAAAATTAATTTCATTTAATAAACTAATGACCAAATGCAACCCAGTAACCATGGCAACAGATTCTCAGAGGTCCATCTATTGCTGTAAGACGCAATGCAATTCCATTAATTACATTTATGTTCGACCCTCACTATTATGTGTTTGAAAACTGTATCATAATGATGGTCATTATAACACCGTTTTTCATTACGATACAGTTTCTCCAGCCAATCAGAGCTCGTTCATTGACCAATTAGGAAACGATAATTTCGCGCATGCGCTCAAAATCCAACATGTCGGACATAAACACAACATCGAACTATAATAAATTACCGACATGGAATACCCACCGTCCATATGTTCGCGTAAATAAACTGGCGAATATGAGACAAGAAATAGCACAGTACCTTAAAATCACTAACACTAATTTCTACACAGAGCATTGTCTTCAAATGACTGCGGTGACAATATTACTGAGGGACGGCTGATGTAAACATATGGCTGCATATGGCAGAGCGCATGCGTCGGCCGTTCAAAGCTCTTGAAAGACGAAGGTATAACACTCTGCGATCACAAAATTCCAGTAGCTGACTCTCAACAGATATTTATGAATATTTATGTTAAAACATATAATAAAGTTATAATTATCGTCGAACATAAACAGTCGTATGCAACTCGCCTATAATGGTAATTAAGACACTCGTATGGAAATTATAAAACTCGCATACGCTCGTTTTATAAAAAATACTCGTGTCTTAATTATAGCCATTATAGGCTCGTTGCATAATGTACTATAGTGTGAAAGTTTGCAAACGGCTAGAAGGTTATCACGGAACCAAATTAAGCCGTAAAATTCATCAATACGTTTAACGCGCTTAAGGGGATCAAGGGGTACTCTAGAATTTGTTCACGCCATTTACACATACGGTGTGGTACGGCAGGTCTATTATATTCCTATCCCCATATTATTAATTCATTCATTTCGTATAGGCAACCTATGGACCGCGTCATTCCCACTGTCTCCTATTGGCTTTGATGTTTGCCCAGTACGCCCGCATTCGTTCTCGGTGGACTTCCTTCCGTTCCTGGGTCCAAATCTTTCCCGTTTTCAGCTTCGGTTTTTCTTGGAAACCTTTGCAAGCTTGAAGTTTCATTTTGAGTGGGGCGCGCTCCTGAATGTCTATTGGCGTAATCCCCACTTCTTTCAGATCTTTAACCAGTTCTATGAACCAGGCCCATTTTGTTTTTCTCTCCTGAAAGTAAGTTATGTTGCGGTTGGTCAGTCTCGCTGGGCTCATTCGTTTCACATGCCCAAAAAATGGTATCCTTCTCTTCAGGATGACGTTACTTATCTTCTCCACATGAGTATATAGTTCATGGTTATGCCGTCTTCTGTATTCCCCATTGTCTTTGATGGAACCCAATATCTTTCTCAAAATTTTTCTTTCTTTGGCCTCCAGTTTCTGAACCAAGTCTATTTTGTTCATCGTGAGGCATTCAGAAGCATGCAAGACCTCCGGACGGATGACATTGCAGTAATGATTTAGTTTTGCGTTGAAAGATATTGACCTTTTCTTATAGATGTCCTTAGTTAAATGGTAGGCCATTTCCATTTTGCTCATGCGTGATTGAATGCTTCTTTCTCTGATAATATCCCTTCCCTGACCCGTCCTGAAAAGAAAAGTACATGGCCATAGGCTGCATTAATAATTTAAAAAAATACGTGTTATAATTTCTCCCTATATTATATTATTATTAGTATTATATTATGGCGTACAACGACGAGACAAATCCCCTCGGTGCCAGAAACAAAACTCGGGGGCTCTAAAGGGTCCTCGAAAACTATATTATAAGGCTCTAAATCCAACAGTTTCTGAAATATTCCCAGAAAACTAATTTAATTTAATTTAACAAACTAATGAAAGAATGCAAATCGGTAACCATGAGAACATTATATCAAGGGGTGGCTTACAACTTTCCTTCTATTTCTGTAAGAAGCAATGTCACTCCATTTATTACATTTCTGTGAAAGTTTGCAAATGGCTATAAGGTTATCACGGAACTAACGTAGACTGTACAATTCATCAATGCAATTAAGGGGGTCATGGGGTAACCTAGAATTTTTTCATGCAATTTTCACATTCGACATATAGTACAGAAGGTCTATTATATCTCCAAACAGCAACATTATTTTCAAACATTCTTGAATTGAACCAGCATTTTTTTTGCGGCTTTTAGGAATTTGGGCAATTTGAGACTAAAGAACCTGAATTTTCATGCACCACAAGCCTTTATAATTTATGAAAGGGGTCTTCCTGTGTATGGGCACCTAGAACAACGTAGAGGCTCAGTTTTTATGTGACGTGTATTGCGTTTCGTCTACAAGGCTTTCAATTCCATTTCACGTCAGAAAGTACACGTTAGGTGAATTTAGTCTGAGAGCACATTTTAACTTTTTTTTTGGTCGACAAACCGGTTCATCGTAAGGATGATTTTGTTTGATACTGTGTGGTAGATATACCCATATTTGGATATCTCGGTAATATGTTGTAGACAATAGAATTGTCTGCATATTAAGGCTTTCACGGCCCGGATTATTATATAAATAATTCATGCTTTTGGGCTAATGCCGTGTGTATTTTTAATTTGAACCATACGTTTCGGAGAAACCTTGCCTCCTTTTTCAATGGAAATAAACAAAGTGGCCACAGAAAGTAAATCAATGAGATTACAAAAGATATATATATATATATATATATATATATATATATATATATATATATATAGATAAATTCCTCTGTTCGTCACCAGAGAGCAGCTGCCAGAAATTACTGTATGGACCATGGTGGAACGGCGGACAGATTAGTAAGTAACGAGAAGGTAAAGGGGGCGGTGTGGAAATATAGAAACTCCTCGAAAAATGAGGAGGGGGGGGAGGTGGGAGGATTAGATGGATATATAGGGAAACATAAACAAAAGGAAAGTGTATCTGAACGATACCTAACGTCATACAGTCAACGGCGAAAAAACAGATGGAAACTCCCCCATATTTAAAATTGTACATTTTCCCTCTAGGGCTCAGAGCCTGGATTTGATCTCCTTTGTTCGTCACTGGGGGAGTTTCCATCTGTTTTTTCGCCGTTGACTGTATGACGTTAGGTATCGTTCAGATACACTTTCCTTTTGTTTATGTTTCCCTATATATCCATCTAATCCTCCCACCTCCCCCCCCCCTCCTCATTCTTCGAGGAGTTTCTATATTTCCACACCGCCCCCTTTACCTTCTCGTTACTTACTAATCTGTCCGCCGTTCCACCATGGTCCATACAGTAATTTCTGGCAGCTGCTCTCTGGTGACGAACAGAGGAATTTATCTATATTTTTTTTTTTGGTAATCTCATTGATTTACTCTCTGTGGCCACATTGTTTATTTCCATTGTAAAAGGAGGCAAGGTTTCTCCGAAACGTATGGTTCAAATTAAAAATACACACGGCATTAGCCCAAAAGCATGAATTATTTATATAATAGAATTGTCTGTCTGTCTTTCTTTGTATCTTTATGTAGCCTACGCCTATAACTCGTGCTCGGATGCTTGGAGCATCGTAAAATTAGGTATGGTAACCATGAGAGTCAATACACCAATCATTTATAAAACTCTTCACCGCACTTTTCATACAGTATAAGGGTGGATATAGAGAAAAACTTCTCAATACATGCTAAAATAGGCGAAATATAAAAATTATCCTAGAAGGACGACCGAAGCATATGTTGCGCTTCTCAATGTGAGACACAAAATTCGGGAATCTATCAAGAGTCTCCGAAAACTACATTTTAAGGGCCTTAAATTAACCGTGTGTGAGATATTCCCAGAAAACTAACTTCGTTCTAATTAACTTGAAGGAATGACAAACCGCTAACCATTGCAACAATAGCTCAATTGATAATGTCTGGTGTTAACAACGAACACCGTTTGATGAACGGGTACTTCTGCTAGTAATATATAAAAACACCCATCACACTCTATAATTTAAAAAAAACGTAACTCCCATGCAACATAAGGTCAGTGACCTATAACATCTTTGCCTAAAACTGCACAAAAAATATAAAAGTGAATTTGTAATGTTAAAAGTTAGTATATTCGAATATAATTCAATAATTTCAAAATGGTATTTACTAATAACCCAGAAAATTCATTAAAAAATCTTCTATTCTATGGCAAACACCCTGAGCAGGATAATTATTTCCATTCTAGCTGAAATATATTTACTCAAGTGACCAAAACCATTATTAACATTGTATTTCAGTTATATACCAACGTTTACAAATCTCTTATCCTCAATAAAAACACCATCTTCTGTAAAACAATGCATTTCATTCACTCAACACAACCGAACAGGCGAGCAAGAGCACTGCGGAAACCAGTGGGATATATGCTTCCTACCTTTGGTTTCTGATGACAGTATGCATCAAATTAATGGGTTTTCAATATTTCTCTGCATCTAGCATGTGTATGCATGTGGAACTGCTTGAAATGAAAGGGGTGGGAAGATACTCTCCTTAACACCGTTCTATAAATACATGGTGGGAAGATAGTATCCCAAGGACCTATAAAGGGTTTTAATAACGCAAAATTTCTGTATAAATTCAGAAAAAAACAGACAAACTTTCATTTTTATATATATAGGGATTGCCAGACAGATTGAATCCACGTGTGCTAATATAATACTATACAATTTACAAGTATATACCAAAACAGGAAGTTCCGTAACGAACTAAAGAGCCTACGTTTCTTAAAATTTGAGATCTATGCCAATGATTAATCTATATGGATCTATCTAGAATAATGACGAAATTAAGTTGGTAATATCGAAATTTCTAATTAGTTCGAAATACTGTATACCTGGCATACTGTAACCTAATAGAGAACTACAGTTGGCAGCCCTGGTGACTGAATATATTCTTAGTTCCATCTCTTAAGGTACAGAATTCAAAATTTGGTTGAAGTCCAATGGATAGCATGGACGTTACATGCAGTTAAACATTGGATCTAACAGCGCGCGTAAAATCATGTTGGCAACAATGACATACATGTATTGGTCAGAAATAATCTGAAATAATATGATCTATTGTTGTGTCAATTTTGAATAAAATCCATTAGTTAGTATAGAAGTTACATGCATTTTAAAATTGGATCTATCAGCAGGCTTAGAATCATGTTGGCAGCACTGACGTATATTAGTTACTCCAAATTAATCTAGAATGCCAGGTACTATACGTGTGCAAAGTTTAGAGCTATTGGCTTGCATACTTTCTGATATATTGATATTAGGGTAACAAAAATAGAGACAGTATTTACTAACAGTTGGCTGCCCTGGTTACTCTTAAGAATCGGCATATACATATCTGTTATGGTACACATAGCACACACGAAATTTGGTTGAAATCCAAATGATAGTATAGAAGTTACATGTATTTAAATTTGGACCTCTCAGCTGGCTTAGAATCATGTCGGTAGCAATGACGTATATAAGTTTCTCCAAATTAATATAGAATGTCAGGTACTATACGTGTGCATAGTTTAAAGCTGTCGGCTGGCATACTTTCTGATATATTGGTATTTGGATAAAATAAATTGAGAGCATTTATTAACAGTTGGCAGCCCTGGTGGATCTTAAAAATACGTTCAGTCATGTCTGTTTATGTACACATAGTACATACGAAATTTGGTTTAAATCCAATTGATAGTGTAGAAGTTATATGCATTTAAAATTTGGACCTATCAGAAGGCGTATATTCATTTTGGCAACACTGCGATGTATGGCCTCCTGGAAATTAAACTGCAATATTATTATCTATACGTGTGCCAATTTTGAAATAGCTCCTATTCATACCTTCCAAGATATCCAACATGGAGCTCAAATTTCAATTGCGATTTTTCAGCAGTTGGTAGCACTGACATCATTTTCAAATATGGGCGTGAGATATTCAGGCAATAGATCTTTACTCCTACTAAATTTTGTTTCGATTGCTGCAGCCGTTTAGGAGTTGATAGGGGGGGACACACACACAGCTAGACAGACAGACAGACAGAAGGACAGACAGACAGACAGACAGACATACACATATTTGCCCGATCTCATAAGTCTACTTTTTCCTCATTTTTGCAAAATGTGAAAAGTAGGCAAAAAATAACAAACACGATCATAAATAGAAACACGCTATTATCTATCAACAACCACAACAATACAGACACGCACTGAAACATCCTTGAAGAAAATTACCACTTGCTTTCATTCATTTCGAAATTTTCAAGGAACTTAAAAATAATTATTTACAGAACTTGAAAAGCTATCTACAGTAATCGGAAAAAGGTAAATCACATAAATGAATAAAAGAGACATATTACAAGAGTGATATCCGAGTTTGAAATACTTCAATCGCTCGTACATTTAATCAAAGAATCAATCAAACGTTTATTCATCCCCATATTCAATTAATCTATCAACAAACCAATCAAACACAAATAGAAATGAAAACAATATACATTACAATTGCAAAGGCTCTAAATGATTCAAAACCCAACAAAGAAGTTTGTGCAATTGCTAACGAGATTTGAAGCTTTCTCTTGACCTTCTGTATCACTTTGCAATACATAAATGTAACCAAGTGTTATTATATGGGTGCCTTACATTTAAATACGTAGTTCCATATTATTAGCTCCAATAGTTTAAATGCCAACCCATGCCAAATAACACACAAAGAGAGAAAATATAACTAAGGGAACATTTCGTCATTATACAATTCACTTGGATAACTACAGTGTATTATCCAAAAATTCAAAACGTTCAGATAGATGATTACCTCATCTGTAGAAATTTGTTCAGTGTCTAAATAAACACTTCCCCCGTATGGAGGTTGCCTGTGTGGTCGAAGTATAGTGATAAAGCACAAACTAGATAGTTATGATGGTCTCAAATTGAGAGGGTAGTTTTCATGGTTGATAAGACCACACTCTTAGTCAATGACAATGCGAAGTTAAATCTCGGGAGGATTTCCTCAAAATCCCTCCGTACTGTTCCTCCACCACCGATCATAGGGGTTATAATACGTCAATACGATCCATCCAATATATTTGGTACAGAAGGGGATGGTTAGATCTTTTATAATATTATTTTCGTCATGGAATTCCCAGGCTGGCTAACATGGGACTCAAAACGAACTACTTATATATCGTGGCATAGTCATGCACGTTGAAAATGAAAATCCACAGCCTGCTTCCAGTCTCCGACCGGGTCAGGAATGGAATGAATGAAGCCCTTATCTAGCGGCGAGGATACAGACTGTGCAGGCTGCCGAGGCCTGACGCACTCCTCTGGGGCAATGATTAAATGAATGACAGATGAAATGAAATGATAGTGGAGAGTGTTGCTGGAATGAAATTTTGACAGGGAAAACCGGAGTACCCGGAGAAAAACCTGTCTGCCTCCGTTTTGTCCAGCACAGATCTCACATGGAGTGACCGGGTTTTGAACCACGGACCCAGCGGTGAGAGGCCGGCGTGCTGCCGCCTAAGCACGTTAAATCACTCAAAACTCGGAGCTGACGGCGGCCATAATTAACAGTGTGAATTTCGCTGAGATTTCCTCCCACACTCTCTCCAAGAAAATGCTGGCATAATAGTTCATTTCAAGTCACCTTCCCTACCCTTATAATTGCAAATTCACCAACTACTAGAGTTACCACAGAAACACAGGTCAATAGACAAATTGAAGAATGCAAATGCATTTGCCATTGATAGCACAATGTTTCTAGATATCCGTATTGATAGATAAATTCAAAGTTTAAATTTTACACCAATCAATACTTACACAAATATATCTATTACTAGCAGAAGTACCCATTCTTCGAACGGCCTTCGGTATTAATAACCAGACGTAGCCTAATCAATTGAGCTAATGTTGCAATGGTTAGGGGCTTGGAACCTGTTTTTTCGACAGAGAAAAATGATTTGTTAAAATATGCTCAGAAACTAAATTTACCTAACGTGTACTTCCTGACGTGAAAATAAAATTGAAGACCTCGTAAACGAAACGCAATACACGTCAAATAAAACTGACCTTCACTGTGCTGTCAAGTCCCCATCCAGAGGAAGACCCCTTTAAATAAATTATAAAGGCATGTGGTGCATGAAAATTCAGTTTTTTTTTTTGCCTCCAATGGCCCAAATTCCAAAAACAAAAAAAGAACTATTTCAATTCAGGAATTTTTGAAAATAATGTTTCTGTTTGGAGATATAATAGACCTTCTGTACGACATAACGCGCATTTAAGTCGTGTGAAAAAAATCTAAGGTACCCCTTGACCCCCTTAAGCGTATTGATGAATTTTACAGTTTTAGTTGATTCCGTAATAACCTTATAGCCATTTGCAAACATTCACAGAAATTTAATAAATGGAGTGGCTTTACTTCTTGCAAAAATAGATGGAAGGTTGAATGTCACCTTTTGAGAAACTGTTGTCATGGTTACTGGCTTGCATTCCTTCATCAGTTTTAGCCTACTTTCGATTTTTGCAAAAAATGAAAGTAGACTTATGAGATCAATACAGGGCGAAAAAAGTGTGTCTGTCTGTGTGTGTGTGTGTATGTGTGTGAGTCTGTGTGTGTGTGTGTGTGTGTGTGTGTGAGTGTGTGTGTGTACTCTGAATGTCTGTCCCCCCTATCAATTCGAACACGGTGAGCGCAAATTGAACGAAATTTGGTACAAAGGTAGCACTAGCAAAGGACACCTCAGTGTCATGTTTTACATCGCCGCCATCTTGACGGAAACGTAATGGCGGCCACACAAATGTTCAAAGCTTAAATCAAATTACGACTAACCTAATCATCCGATCTCTACCAAATTTTGCAACAACATACCTTTATGGGGACAGCAGCCTTTGACCAAACTAATAAGTCATCAGCCTAATAGTTTGCGGATGGCGGGCATCTTTGTGTGAAAATCGATTGCCCCTATTAATTCGAACACGGTGAAACCGAATGGAACGAAATTTGGTACAGAGGTAGTACTAGCAAAGGGCACCCCAGTGTCATGTTTTATATCGCCGCCATCTTGACGGAAACGTAATGGCGGCCACACAAATGTTCAAAGCTTAAATCAAATTACGACTAACCTAATCATCCGATCGCTACCTTTTGCAACAACATACCTTTATGGAGGGAGCATTCTTTGACAAATCTAATAGGTCATTAGCCTAATAGTTTGCGGATGGCGGCCATCTTTGTGTCAAAATCGATTACCCCTATTAATTCGAACACGGTGAAACCGAATGGAATGAAATTTGGTACAGATGTAGCACTAGCAAAGGGCACCCCAGTGTCATGTGTTATATCGCCGCCGTCTTGACGGAAACGTAATGGCGGCCACCCAAATGTTCAAAGCTTAAATCAAATTACGACTAACCTAATCATCCGATCTCTACCAAATTTTGCAACAACATACCTTTATGGAGGGAGCATCCTTTGACAAATCTAATAGGTCATTAGCCTAATAGTTTGCGGATGGCGGCCATCTTTGTGTCAAAATCGATTACCCCTATTAATTCGAACACGGTGAAACCGAATGGAATGAAATTTGGTACAGAGGTAGCACTAGCAAAGGGCACCTCAGTGTCATGTTTTATATCGCCGCCATCTTGACGGAAACGTAATGGCGGCCCCCCAAATGTTAAAGGCTAAAATGTAATTACGACCAACCCAATAATCTAGTCTCTACCAAATTTTGCAACAACAAATCTTTATGTGGGAAGCATATTCTGACCAAACTGCTAGATCGTCAGCCCAATAGTTTGCAGATGGTGGCCAAGTATGTGTGCCAATTGATTCCCCCTATCAATTCAAACACGGTGAAACCGAATTGAACGAAATTTGGTACAGAGGTAGCACTAGCAAAAGGCACCTCAGTGTCATGTTTTATATCGCCGCCATCTTGACGGAAACGGAATGACGGCCACCCAAATGTTAAAAGCTTAAATCAAATTTCGACCATCCTAATAATTTGATCTCTACCGGATTTTGCAACAACTTTTTGTGGAAAGCATCTTATGACTGACTACAAGGTCATCAGCCCAATAGTTTGCAAATAGCGGCCATGTATGTGAGCAAATCCATTCCCCAGATCAATTCAAACACGGTGAAACCGAATTGAATGAATTTTTTTTACAGAGGTAGCACTAGCAAAAGGCACCTCATATTCATGTTTAATATCCCTATAGCACGTTGTATTTCAACAAGCTACTACAACCAACATTCAATTATACTCCTTGAAAAGGACAAGAGTTATAACAATACCCATGCATTTAGGAGAAAGTAGGCTATATGTTCTTTACTGAACATCTTGTTTATTAAATGAAATTAGTTTTCTGGGAATATCTCAGAAACTGTTAGTTTTAGAGCCTTTAATAAGCTGTATGCTGCCCCTTAAGAGGTTTTAAATATATTGGTCATCAGCTTCGCAAATTTGAGTGTATGTTCAATTTGTCTTAAAAGCTTAAGTTACACGCTTTATATTAAAAAATTAAATTTTAGACAATTAAATAATTAAATTGTATATAATTTGAATTTTTAATATAAAACCCAACATTTTATTTACAATCAATGTTAAAAAATTCATCATTTTTCTAACTATATTTTGAAAAAAAAAAATAAGCCCAATATTATATTTTATTTTATTTATTTACAATTAATATTACATTATAAGGATATCCATTTTTATTTCATTCTTTTAATTACAATTTATTTCATAAACATTTCACATCAACAAACATTAGAATTAAGAACATCTATAGTATTTTATTTTTATTATTTATTGATTTCATTTTAATTGAGCTGAAGAAGACCTCAATGTCAGGTCGAAACATGTACGGTATAAGTTATCTCTCTGTATATATAAACGAAAGTTTGTCTTTTTTTCTGAATTTCTACGGAAATTTGCGTTATTTACGTTGGGAAAAAGCCCTGTCGGATGACCTGACGGAACATCTGTCGGTCACGAGTTTGTTCCAGTGAGATATCTAGTTGTTCCATATATGACTTAACTGACGCAATCCATTTGTTCTTAGAAGCATTGCCTCTTCCTGTTACTGTGAATATCTTGTTGGCGAGTCTTTCAGAATCCAGTCGGGCCAAGTGTCCATAAAAGGTCAGGCGTATTTTCCTTATAGACGTGATGATGCCCTTCTGAAGTTCACACAATTCATTATTATGACGGATTCTGTAAATATTAATATTATAACTGCGCCCATCATAAATCTTGCACGGCTATTATACACATTTCTTAGGAAACACACGCATCTTGTTATTAAAAGCAAAGATTAACAAATTAAAAATTAAAATCGTAACTAATCTGACTCATTTTTCAAAATGTGGTCCTTGCTTTGTGCTGATCTTCACCGATTCCCCATGATAAATGGATTTTTTTACTTTTCTTTTTTCAAAGTGGGTGTTAAACATTCAGAATAACGTCCCTTACAAATAAGAAAACTACAGGACCTAAGTGGACAGAAGAAAGAAGACTGACTAAAAGTCAGAAAACGAGGGACTAAAGGAAAAAGAAGAAAGCAACAACTTTACAGAAGAGCCGATACAAGCCCCGTGGTCCTACGTAGCCTAAACGATAAAGAAAGAAAGAAAGAAAGAAAGAAAGAAGGACAGACAGAAAGAAAGAAAGAAAGAAAGAAAGAAAGAAAGAAAGAAAGAAAGAGAGAAGACTAATTTAATCCACAGATGTTGGAGTGAGATTCGAAATTTTGAGAAATGAATAAAAATAGATATGATTTGAATTTTGAAAATTTAGAACTTAACTTATAATAGCAAGATGTGTGTTTCCTTGGAAATGTATATCATTGTTGTACAAGATCTATGACCGGCACAGTTATAACATTAAAATCGTTATTGTTGTGGCTCCTTTAGCTGTATGTTCCCCCTTAAATCAATTCACAATAGCATCAAATCGAACTGTGGGATTCATAATATACCCGTTTCTGATGTCTATCTTACCAATCCTAAAGATACTTCCGTTTCATATTCAAGGCAACTTTCGCACCATGTGTATTTCAATGCATGAGTTTGGTCCTAAATTTAGAGGTAGCCGTGAACGAACGCACACACCTATAATACCGTAACAGACACTTTACTGTAAAAGCAACAATCAAAACAATAGCAATGAGCTAGCGAGTATATTTCCCCATAAGTCGTTGAAATCAAAGCCTCCTTCTTGGGGACTCCAATCACCGTTCTACTCCATCGTTTAGAAATACTCTATATAAGGAATCCGCTATATCACCATTAAACCTCTTGACAACGCAGTCTTAATGTACATGTAAAGTAAACGCGTTTATTCTTTGTTGCCATAATTTTTGAGAGCGGTCCAAGGCAATTTGTAGTCAAGATATCCAGCAACCCATAACTGTTGCATAGAGCACACGGTTCCACCTTACGTAAATTGAGTTGGTTATCCTGCTGCCTCAACATGGTTGATTATTGTATAGTATGTATATTCGCTAATTACTTATTAAGTACTTGTTTCTGCTTCACTTAGATACCTATAACACCCTGGTCATCAGCCTCGAACAAATTGTTAGATACCCTGCGTTAATAAAGTTATGTGTTCCATATCCCGGTTAGAGACGTAATTTTGCTATGTAGCGTAGAGGATATTTGACGTGGAAGAAAATTTACTTCAATGTTGACAGAAAAAATGTCTTGCTGCTACCAACATCACCAATACCCCACACCAATATCATTACTCAACTCCTGAAACCCTAATTGCCAACTACTCGGATATTCAAAGGTTTACCTGCCTAATTTCATATCTATAGTCTACTAATATAATAAAGCTGAAGAGATTGTGTGTTTTATTGTATGTTATGTGTTTAAACGCGCTAATCTCTGGAACTACCAGTCGGATTCGAAAAATTCTTTTTGTATATGATAGCCTGATTCAAGAGGAATAGGTTAGGCTATGTAGCATTAGGCTACACCTGTCAGCTAACCATAGAGATTGATTTTTGTTCAGTAAGTCGGAAGAACAAGCGCTCCAGAACGGCTCCAATAATACCGAAGTCTATTGTTGCCATGTAATGCGGGCCGGATCACGTTGCCCCTACCAATGTTCTGGTGCAGAATTGCGAGATGCTTATAAATTGCAGTCACGGGGAGTAAATAGTGCAAAAAGATTTCTTAGGCCCCTTAAAACAGTTATCTTCTAACAATAGTATGCCTCTGTATAAGGGCGATGGTGTTGGTGCAGTATACTGAGGTTATCAGCTGCAATAAGCATTGGTGCTATCAAATTTACTTTAATTTATTCCGATCTTTATCCTTGAGCGCTCCAGTTCTGTAAAACAAATAAATCCACCGGTCGAAGCCGGGCACTACTGCTAGTTATAGATAATAATATCATAAAGTGAGCACTGCACTCACTTCTCGACCAACGAAAGGTTAATAAAATGGTTGGAGGTAAAGACGGAGAATTACACATGTCCTTTTATAGGGTACACACTGAGAGTTCAATAACCACTTAGGAGAATCAAACTACTTACTGAACGAACAACTATTGTGCCGTGGGGTTCGCGACTACTCTCGATGAGACGTTAAAGCTGAGCGTTGCTTTAAAGCGGAGCCACTCATAGCTTCACTGGGAAGCGCTGTACACAATAAAAGTGCACCCTTGTATTTTCAGGGACCTCACGCTTCAACCCACCACCTCATCATACACCTTAGCAATGAACAAAAGAAAGAATGAAACAAACAAACAGATAGACAAACAAAGAAGCAAATAAATACTTGAAAAACAAACAAATAAATACTTGAAAAATGAAAATCCACAGCCTGCTTCTTGTCTCCGACCGGGTCAGGAATGGAATGAATGAAGCCCCTATCTAGCGGCGAGGATATGAACTGTGCCGGCTGCCGAGGCCTCTGGGGCAATGATTAAATGAATGACAGATGAAATGAAATGCTAGCGAAGAGTGTTGCTGGATTGAAATTTTGACAGGGAAAACCGGATTACCAGGAGAAAAGCCTGTCTGCCTCCATTTTGTCCAGCACAGATCTCAGCGGTGAGAGGCCGGCGTGCTGCGGCCTAAGCCACGGAGGCGTGATAAATAAATACATAATCGTATTAAATTAAATTAAAAAATGTGAGGCCAAATCAATTAATCTATGTTGTTGTTGTTGTTTGAGTCTTCAGTCTTTTGACTGGTTTGACGCAGCACTCCATGCCTCCCTGTCCTGAGCTAATCGTTTCATCTCTACATAGCTACCACACCCTACATCCGAAGCAATCTGTTTAACATATTCCTACCTTGGTCTACCCCTACAGTTCTTGTCCTCAACCTTTCCTTCCATAACTAAGCTTGCTATACCTGGGTGTCTTAGTATATGTCCTACTAACCTATCTCTTCTCTTCTTTAGCAATCGCCAAAAACATCTCTCCTCTCCCATTCATCTTAATACCACTTCGTTTGTAACCCTATCTACCCATCTGATCTTCATCATTCTCCTGTAACACCACATCTCAAATGCTTCAATTCTACTCTTTTGAGCTGCACCAATAGTCCAAGTTTCACTTCCATAGAGCGCCATATCTATATAATCAATATTCCGTACATTAAATGTATAACTTGCAAATAATAATAGTCCGGCCAGGATTTATATCTGGTAATTTGAACTCGTTAATGCCAGTCGCCTCTTCTTATTGAAGCGTGGTCCAAGGGCCAAACGGTAAAACTTAAAAGAACCCGCGAGTGTACACAGTCCGTCATCCGTGAATAGCATCTACATTGCATGAATGATTTTCTTGGACGTAACTACTAGTAGTCAAGATGGTTTCTATTTGGCGGCAGATAATAGTGTATTTCCTTGCTCACCTCTCGTGCTGGATGATGTTGTCTGGCCTCTTCCATTCTCCTCAATCGGCAGTTCTTTCAGTTCCAGAAGCTGTTCCTCCAAGACATCCGCCTATAACAAAAGAAAAAGAAGTCAGGCGTTTATTATAGCGTTATTTACTAACGTAACGTTGAGCTAACACTGTAGGCCTAGTTCTGGCATGTACAGGAGTTCAGGTCGCTTGTGAGCTCAGATCCAAACGCAGTGAAGAGAGCTAGTGAGAGCCACATGAATGTCTACTTCCTTACCTGGCCAGATGACGATGCACAAGTAAACAGTGGAAGGGGTATGATTGAGAGGCTGATCTTTCCAAGCGAATCAAAGAGCATTCTTTTGAATGTTCTTTTATTAATGATATTATTGGTGCTTAGACTGTACAACCAACCACATTACTAAAGAATTTTACAAAGACATTAAATTGATTATTCTACACTTCCATGTATGTACTATTCTTTATTTTGAGTATTACCCTGTCAAGGTACGAGTGCCGGTGGCCGAGTTGGGAACTATTCTTTGTTTACTTGTGTTACGTTGTCAATCTGCTTGGATGACAAGTACAGTAGCGTGGGTGGGATATGCCTCAGCTACAGTAGCCTCATTCATCGTTTTACTCTCCGTGGTGACATGAGGTCCTGTTAAGCTACACGAGTTCCTGTTAAGCTTAGCTGTGCTGTTACGCTTAACTCACCGATTATTATTAATTTTTCTGTTCACAATTCACAATATGACTTCTGTCTAACACAAGTAGCGTGCGCAATGTTACTTGACTTATGTGCGGACCGCACCACTGTGGGTCAAAATCGAAATCTAGAAGGACAAAATTATTTATTTTCATAATTAAAAAATCAAAATGTATTACTTCTACAGCATTCACATATAAGATAATTGCCGCTCACTATTCTGGGATATAAACGCATCTTAGTGTAAATCTGTCACCACTCTTCGAGCAGTCTGAATTGGAGGGTGAATGTAAGTGGCTGTGGTTTGGTTGTCTTTGTGGTTAGTGTGATGCTTTAAGATGGAACATGCAGCTGAAGGTATGATCTTTGTAACGTGTTTCAGTTATTAATGGGCGTAATTTTAACGTAATTTTAGCTATATTTGCATTGTATAATATTTAACTATTACTTTTAAAATTTAATTTTCACTTACATTTTTAGTATGTTGCGCCACTCTGCGGCACTTTCTACTTAATGTTGGTTGGTTGGTTCCTTAGTTTAGGGGCTGCGACAACGCGTTCATGTAGCCCCGTGTACTTTGGGTGTGTGTAGAATCTGTCTTATAACCGGTGTTAATTGTGATGACTGTATTAGTGTGTGTATCTGTTTTTTTAAATTCAAGTAGGGACTGCAACTTTGAATTTTCAAATAGTTCCTACTTTTGCCACCAAGCGCCACCGTCAACGACTACAAGGCCTAGATTAGAACTAGCTACTAGACGCCACCGCAGTCGGCTCTTGGCAACGAACGTAGCAACCTAAGAGCGTTGTTTACATTCTTAACCTATCCAATTTAGTTTCACACAGGTGTAATTAGTGGAAAGATCTTTAACATGCCATAAATCTATGACATGGGACCGCCGGCTTTACTTCCCCTCCGAAGGAAGGCATACTGGGGGATTTTTAACGCTCTTAAAAATCCAACGGCTTCGGCCGGGTTTGAACCCGCTATCTTGGGCATAGAAGCTCAGCATGCTACCAACTACCTACTTAATGTTAAAATGTAGATAACGTCTTGTAGTTTACGCCTGTTATAAGATATTTTGCATCTTTTTGCAACTTACTTAGTTATTTTACGTTTTAGAAGATGCCGCACAACCAGTTCTCACACGTTTACAACTGTTTGAAGCACTGGGTTCGACGATTATGTCAAAAGTGGAACCTTGTGATTTTGTTAAAAGTAAATTAGGGGTAGAAAATTGTTCTGAAGAGATAACTGAATGCTCTATTCAACTCCTAGTCATAGACAATTTCTTGCTTGTGTAGACGTAGCTTAAAAAGTATTAACTGATGTTTATTATGAAGTAAACAAATTATATACCGGTACGTTGCTTTCACTTTAAATCCATGATTAAAACGTAAAAATAATTTTGTCCCCCTAGATTTCGATTTTGACCCACTGTGTGCACTCTGCCATCGCTGTGTCCCCCTGCTCGTCCTGCAGGGCTCCTACTGCTATTATCAACAAAGTCAAGGTCAGCGGCACTCGTATTTGAAAGGCTAATACCTGTGTAGAATCGAATACAGTAGAACCTCGGTAGTCCGAGGTAATTGGGACCAAGAGGAGCTCGAATTTGGAAAATCTCGGATTACACAGAGTTACGAATTTTTTAAGGCCTTTAATTTAAAATTAGATGCACAAGAACCTTGTGTTTAAATATTCTTACAGTAAACGGCATTATTCCATCAGTTATCGTATAATGTGTTGCAATTAGGCTTTGTTTCAGAAATAAAAACAATATTCTACAAATGAAATGTAAACATGTACACATTTACTTTAAAGTAGTGAACCCATGTACCATAGGCTCGAAAGGGGTCGAATCCATATATTGTGTGAAATGAATGAAAGAATCATACAGTTTCTAATGTAACGGAGAGAGATTTCAAGCCAGGATTCTAGCCTAACATTGCGCAAGCTGCAGGACCAGGTGTTCATGAGATGAGCTCATGCCTCTTGACATTTATAAGGAGCCAGTCATGGATATTATTAGAACGAGTGGAAAGTTTGGACTGTAAGACAGAGAAGCTCGACTCGGAAATTGCTCTTACGTTGCAGGAAAACGGCAACCTCGCTGCTGAGTCAGAACAAGAATAATTAAATTTAACCCGTTTACGAGTATAAAAATAAGTAAACAAATACAGTACGGTGAATCATTTCGAATTAAAGATTTTTGTGTAAAGAAAAACCCTTTAATAATTGCACACGAGGAAAGTGCAAATGCAGCACACGTCATTGGGGATTCACTGGGACCCAAGGAGTGGGAGAATTAAAAATGAACAGCACCACCCACACAGTTGAAGACGAAAAATTAATTAATATCTCGGAAATGCACGATCGATTTCCATGCACAGGGAGATCATTTTACGTTTGGAAGACGAGCTTTCTGGAGATATAATTTTTATAATTGTGCGACAATTAGTTCAAAAGTTGGTCACGAAAAGGACTAGGATTTTATCTTTTTTTGACTAAAAGGTATAAAACTCCCGGCCAAGCCAGACCAAACATGCAGTTTCAAACGGCCGGAAGGCACGTCACTGTGCTACATCACACATCGTACAGGCAGTTACTAGTCCGTCCAGGGGACGTGACGCTGGAGCATCATAATCATGCAGTTTTCGACAGCCCAGGGGGGCGTTACGCTGGATCAATGCAGTCTACAAGCACTCCGTGAGCGGAGGCGCTGCATCACATCATATACGCAGTATTAGTCCGTCCAGGGGGGCGTGACGCGGTATCAGACATCAATCCAGAACTCGGGGAGGTCACGCTACGTGGCAGAATCACAGTTCGACTGGAGACTCCTGAGGGAGGTTACTTTGATCACAGTTCGTCATAGCACGTCTTGATGTAGGCAGTTCGCGCTGAAATTTCAAGTAGTCAATTCAAAAACACAGTTCGACAAGAGACTCCTGTGGGAGGCTATGCTACAAGTTCGCCGAGTGTAGACCAGTTACGATATGATTACGCTACGCTGATGGTTAGCAGTTCGAGACTCTGAAGAGTCCTAAATTATAAAGAACACTAACTATACGGACTTTAAAAGCAATATCGTCAAAGTAAGATACAGCGATCAGTAGGGGACTTCGAGTTCCAGAAGAACACTAGTTCGATACAGTTACGAAGTTATAAGAACTCCAACAAATAAAAGGCGTTACGTCCAGTAAAGACATTGTTAAGGACACCAAGTCCTGTAAAGGACAAGAATAAACAGTAATTACGATCGCGAAAGATAGAAGTTCTAGAAAAAGGAACTTAGGAACTTAGGTTCGAAACCAGAGGGAAAACGTACTCTAGTGAGGAAACGTCAAATAATATATGATAGACAGTATACGGTCCTCTAAGGGAGGCCAAGATATAGAAAATATAGGGTACGATAGACAGTGTACGGTCCTCGAAAGGAGGCCAAAATATAGAAACTATAGGGAGCGATAGACCACCATATATAAATAGAGGTGACGGCAAAGTAAAGACATTTATCGCCTAGTTAAAGCAGATAAAGTGAAGTCGAGTAATAGACAATAGAAGCGGTTTTGAGAGACTGAAACCAGTAGTTTCCATTGTAGGAGAGAGAAACTTTGAACGAGTAAAATCACACATCCAATGCAGGTCGATAGGATTCTCTTCAGGGATCGTCAACAGCCGACAGAAATCGTCAAAATCGCTGAGATACGCCCGTGTGATAGAAGTGAAGTGTAAATATTGTAAGAAAAAAATAAGAGTATCATTTTAAGTGTTTTAGGTAAAGTGAAAGCGTTTTATGCAAAGTGATATGTGTTATAATATGTACCAGAGTAATATTTTTTAGTGTTTTAATTGAACCCTTCAGAATAGCAGTGTTTTATGCAAGAATCTTTGATCAAGGGGTCGCGTTCAGTTCATAGTGTGGTGTTTACGTCCGCCAAACTACGTGCTTTTCTGAGGCAAGGGTTATAGGATAAAAACTATAATTAAGAAAGAAAGGAGACAAAACGTAAGATAATAACAAGATTTAATAACTAATTTGTGCATAAAAGAATAAAACAAACAAAAATAAACAAAATCCTCCCTGACTTTTCCCCTGACAGGAATATTTATCACTTTGAGGAGTCAGACAGATCTCCCCTTTTCTAATAAAATGTGGATCCTAGTTCCATTACCTTGCATATGAATTTATGTTCGCGTGATGACTGTCTACGAGAAATGAGTACTTGGATGATCGTTCGTTCACAACGGGTTAACAGCCACAGTGCTCACGAACAATCATCTCGTAAATCAACGTTTATGGATATGGGCATAACATTAATAAAAATCCTTAAATCTAATTCTGACACACATATTACAACTCTACTATTTACAGGCATCTCTCTGAGACCCTTATTAGTGTGGTGACACACTTAACCAAATGAGCTGCCACAATGGCCAGATACTCAACAACAAGGAAAAACAGCGCCGCACGTGACTCACGGGTCACTGACATGGAAAATAAACATAGAATAAACCAACAACAACAAACCACCTGAGTGGATAAGATTACTTTATATTAACAAAACTGCATGTTAAAGAAAGCGCTTCGAAGATTATCGTGTTTCGTAGGCAACTTCCATTTATTTAAACAATTTTACCATTGATCAGTTTCTCACATTTATATTTATTTTCAAGTAATTGGGAGCCAGACGTGCACTCCACTAATGAGCTCTGCTTGCGAAACTCAGCCAGCCCTTGTGACAACAACTCACCCTTTCCTCAATACCTGTCATGTCCCCCTTCCAGTGTATATAAATAGCCGACCAGCTGGACTGTTATCTCAAGGAATCAACAGCAACTAACATCTCCTCCAACTCAACATATGGTCAGACAATAATCACATATCCATAATTGTCCTCGTAAGGATACAATATGAATCTGGTACCAAGCTGACAGAAATCAGTCTCTGCTGAAATTCCCGCTTGTAATACCACAAAAATATATTCACAATACACACATCTGGGACTGACATAACGCCTTTCACACGGGTCTGCTGAATTAGAGCTCGCAAACATTTAACACAATATTTAAAACCTACGATAGAGCTGAATACTCTTCGTCACAAACTACATTGCTCCAAAGGCAATAATCACACTGAATCTGATCAATAATAAATCTCAACAAAATTTTAATTACCCTCCAATCTACTATATAATTATATTAATTCAGTCCTAATTCTGAAACACGACATATCTCCGAGAGACGTTTTTAACCGCACTTCGTAACATAGGCGAACACGGCCGTTCACATAGCTACGTTAGTTAACACAACACAAAGAAAAGAACCTTCCATCAACTACAATTGTGCGAGCTGCTTCCAAACAAAAATGTGTCAGATCAAAACTAAATATACTACATTAATCACACAAGCAAAGTATTTACAAAAAAAAATGCCCCATAAACCATAAGTTAATTTAACAAATAATAAAATATTATTTTGTACTCATCTCTTTTTGTAGTCACCCGTCAAAGAACATCAGACGCCATTCCCCAACTGGATGGTTCTTTATCTCATATCAGCCATCTGGACGGAGTGTTGAGAATTCCAAACTTCCTCTGCATTCATCGATGTCATCCTTGCGCTGATACAAAAATTAGGTTATTATACACTTTATGTCTGACTACTAAATTCGCTTGTTCAGGTACTAAATTCCCTGTCACTGTTCGTTGGCGAATTATCGACGATACTGCCCCTATAACTATAGTACTATGACTATCTATCACTGAATTTAACACTTTACAATGAATATCTTGTGTCCTCGACACACAAAAATACAAGTCTATCTCTTGTGTCCTCGACACACGGAATAAAAGTCTACGTCCGTAGACGCACAGAATAATAATCTTGTGTCCTCGACACACGGAATAAAAATCAATGTCTTGGCTCTTCGACACACTTATAAATGAACTGGCCCTTGGGTCTAGATGGAGGGGGATTTTATGTAAAAATTTCTCGAAATAATTGTGATACAGGAATGAAATAAATATCACTGAACTCGTAATATTGCACAGGTCAAGAATATGCCCATTAATCCTAGAATCGATCGTAGAGATTTCGTCTAGGCGATTTCCCGCGTGAATGCTAGCCACCGCGTACCCCAGCCGGAGTTGGCGCGCAAGTAGGCATTCTCTTCTCATTGGTTCTCCATTTTCTGTAATTTGGCGGTTTCTAGTAGATCTTGGCGTCTTGGGAGTGTCTATTTTCTTCATCAGCCATTCACGTTACTGCATCATATTTCTTCTAGGCGCGAATAACACAATGAACATACCAGAACCATGTCTCACCGCGCGTCGCTTCTAAAATTGAGGTCGCCACACCTGTCCTTATGATACATCGCTATGCTATTTCTTTTCATAGCTCAAGTATTTAGCCTTTTGTTAAACTGATGCAGGTATGTCCCTACTGTCTCCAACAAATGCTTGAAATTTCCTCATCGCTGTCTGGCTACTTTCATGATGCTGGTTGAAATATTTATTAATTGAAGAAATAAAGGTAGAATCATTTAACCAACATAGGGTAAAGGGTTCATAATGTGTGTTCTAAACGGATACACCCGTGTATTAAAAAGGTTGTCAGTGTTAAATGTATTGAATATGTGTCAAGAAATGTTTGTACATGAGATGAATTTGTACAATATGGAGTAAGTCAAGAAGGTGGGCCAAAATGACACATCGAACGAGAATAAAGGTCAGAAAACGACCTTAGACATGTGAGTAAAGATTTTCATTATGTTTTGGTGTCGGGGAATTTTTTTGTGTACAATTCCACCGGAGTTTTGAGTAAAAGGGATGTTTTTAAATAAATAATAGCTAAATAAGAACGCGATCTGAACAAAAATAAAGTTTTAAGAAATAATTATGTGAAAGAATAAATCCTGTAGAGGAAATGCCTGGAATAAAATGTCAGTGTATTTAATGAATGTTATAAAAGCAAGCGTAATAATAATAATTATAATAAAGATATTTACATAAAGGTAAATTTGAATTATATGAAAGAAATAGCTTTTGAGCTTTTGTAAGGAATGAAGACATGATGTGAATAACAAGGTAAAGAAATCTAAATAAAGATTAAATTGAATGATATAAAAATATAGAGCGTTGGAGCCTTAACAAATGTATAAGACATGATGTGAATGCATGTTCTTAAAAATGGAGCAATTTATTGTCAACGGAAAAGATAAATATAAAAATTGAGATATGTATCAATTGTTACTATGAAATTTATCAGTTCTTTGGAAGACATTTGGCCGTAAAGTGATGTGTAGCGCAATGGAACGCAATTAAATAAAAAGTCACGCTAGGAATGCGTAGAATTTAAATGTACTTGGTAAATTACTTATGAGGGGTAGTTGATTGTATTGAATTGAGATATGTTGTAAGTCCTCTAATTGTGACGTAGATCGCGAGGCCATGTGTGTGTTATTATTTAAAAGGGAGCAAATGTATGGTATTATTGAGCCTATGTCATGTAGGCCACGGCCGACTTTAAATCGCGTCTTGTATAAGTCCTCCAATGTGGAAATGGTTCCCGAGGCATGTTAAGAGATTCGAACTTAGAATCCTCTTGTTGTTGAAGCCCCTTATTATTCGTCGTAGAATGTGTATTACTCTTCCCAATCAACGAGGACCCTTCATAATTAATAAATGCCAAGATTACGAGAGTGGTTTATGAGCCAAAGAATATTGTTGAATGTGAAACGAGGAGTAGAATGCCAGGTCTCTCCATAGAACTGAAAATAAAATGAAGGTTTGTTTTAAAAGCATTGAAGAGAGCTCCAACCGTAGGCTAGGCAGGGAGCCGCTCTCCCTGTCATAAATCTCGCTCGAGTATAATGGCCTGACCCTCATAGTATGAGGGTGGGTAAAGACCGTCTTGTAAGAAGTGCTAAATACACCGTGAGTGTTTAAAGTTGTTAATGACCCGGGCGTTGAACCGAGGTCCTTGTAGATTGATATTATCGCTTGCCAGTTCAGATCGTAGTTTTCTTATGTGATAATGGTCTTATAAGACAAATGAATTAAATAGAAATCTCTATTGTAATATTGTATGGAAATAAGGAATCCACGAGTTTTGTGAAGATAACTAGATTTCGGGAGTAATCATAGTTTTTGACTTTGTCAAGTAATCTTTATGACTCTGGAGTACACAAGTAGTTTCCCGATCACCGTAGTGAATTTGCAAAACTTGAGAGAGGTGGTAAATGCGGAGAACATGTGAAATGCCCAAACATTGAAGTAGATAATTAACATGTAATTTTAAATGTAATTATATATTGTTTTGATGATAAGAAAAGATAAAAATAGTTCTTGAGGTGTACAAAAGTATGACACAATTATTATGGGAATGTATCGAGCCAAAGGAGCTCGTAGTTATATGGAACTTTAAGATAGGTACTTTATGGAAGTGAAAATAATCATGAATTGTTGGTTTTAAAGAAAACCATGTGTTTAAAGAGAATCTTTGTTTTATTCTTATGCTATTCCTTGTTCACTTTGAACAAGTAAAAAGATATTTGTCAGTAGTTTATTTGTTTTATTGTTTGTAGCGCCATAATTTTGATTAATTAAATGTGTTAAAATAGGATTTGAATTTGTTGTTATTTTTTGCAAGTGTATCCTCCATTTAATCCAAAATGTGTAAGTCACAGAGTGGGAGAACTTACCGCAGCCCCGAAAATCCCGTATTGAGCAATGCTGGCATACTGTGATTTGCATATTTCTTGCTGAAAGGGCACAGTAGGTAGGCCTACAGTCTGAGCAGACACTGTCTAGTTGGCGGAAGGGCGATAGGGTGGCAGAATTGTAAACAACGCATGCATGCACCTCCACCAAATACCTTGGGTGAGTTATGCGTCTCACTGTCATCCACCTTGGATTCAACGGAGGCTCGGACTGCCGGAACTCGGATTACCGGGGTTCTACTGTACTTGCAAAATTAATCGACTCATAAATAAAACTACACATTATGCCATCGATGGAAAGAAAGAGAGAGTTATATATACACATTTTTTGAAGTTAGGTGACTTAAAGAAAATGTCTGCGTCGTGGCGCATTGCCGATCATTCCTGGCTGTCACGGCTTGGGTCCGAGTTCGATTCCCGGCTCCACCAAGGAATGTAATTCTGCTTTGGAGGGCTGGAACAGGGGATGCATAGACTCGTGAGGGAAAACTAAGAAGGGGAGGAGTCGATTCCCACCTCAGCCATCCTGGAAGTGGTTTTCCGTGGACTCCCACTTCCACACCAGGCAAATGATAGGATGGTTTCTAACTTAAAGCCACCGTTGACTACTTCTCAATTCTCACCAGAATTATAAAAAAAAAGGAAGCTTGTAGTTTAACGTGACCGTTAATCTCGCGATCATAAGCCACGGGACCTCCGTTTTACGTGGAATCCGAACCACAGGACATGGCATTTACATGAATTATAAATCCACACAATCCTACAGACTCCAAAACAACACAGGTTAACACACAATTTCTGCACATAGCCAAGTACACGGGGCTAAATGACCACGATATCCAAGATCTTCAATTTACACAACATTTTCCATTACCGCCATTCTTTAGTCAGTGCTGCCCGAAGCACAACAACACACGGGTTTAGAAACAAGTTATTTTCCGCCTTTGCTGTCAGGCTGGTTGCTTATCTCTTAAATCGACGTGAGGGCTAAAATAATATGGCATTTCGGAATGAAATTTATTTGCACTCCAAAAGCGTTAAAATAACTTGGGAATGCAAACATTTTCGAAATAATGGATAGTTGAATAGCCTGTTTAACAATATACCAATTAGGCTAGTTTTTGAAAACGGAGAAGATCACAAAAGTCAGTCAAAGGAATATGCACAGAAGTGTGAATGTTCCAACAGTCCACCCGTTCCATAATACGATTGTTAGCCTACTTTCGATTTTGCAACAACATACCTTTATAGGGGGAGCATCCTTTGACCAAATTAATAGGTCATCAGCCTAATAGGTTGCGGATGGCGGCCATCTTTGTGTCAAAATCGATTCCCCCTATTAATTCGAACACGGTGAAACCCAATAGAACGAAATTTAGTACAGAGGTAGCACTAACAAAGGGCACCTCAGTGTCATGTTTTATATCGCCGCCATCTTGATGGAAACGTAATGGCGGCCACTCAAATGATCAAAGCTTAAATCAAATTACGATTAACCTAATCATCCGATCTCTACTAAATTTTGCATCAAGATACCTTTATGGAGGGAGCATCCTTTGAGCAAACTAATAGGTCATTAGCCTAATATTTTGCGGATGGCGGCCTTCTTTGTGTGAAAATCGATTCCCCCTATTAATTCAAACACGGTGAAACCGAATGGAACGAAATTTAGTACAGAGATAGCAGTAGCAAAGGGCACCTCAGTGTCATGTTTTATATAACCACCATCTGGACGGAAACGTAATCGCGGCCACCCAAATGTTAAAAGCTAAAATGTAACTACGACCTACCTAATAATCTAGTCTCTACCAAATTTTGTAACAACATATCTTTATGTGGAAAGCATATTCTGACCAAACTGCAAATTCATCAGCCCAATAGTTTGCAGATGGTGGCCAAGTATGCAAATCGATTCCCCCTATCAATTCAAACAGGGTGAAACCGAATTGAACGAAATTTGGTGCAGAGGTAGCACTAGCAAAGGGCACCTCAGTGTCATGTTTTATATCACCGCCATCTTGACGGAAACGGAATGACGGCCACCCAAATGTTAAAAGCTTAAATCAAATTACGACCATCCTAATAATTTGATCTCTACCAGATTTTGCCAACAACATGCCTTTTTGTGGAAAGCATCTTATGACTGACTACACGGTCATCAGCCCAATAGTTTGCAAATAGCGGCCATGTATGTGTGCAAATCCATTCCCCATATCAATTCAAACCCGGTGAAACCGAATTGAATGAAATTTTTTACAGAGGTAGCACTAGCAAAGGGCAGCTCATATTCATGTTTAATATCCCTATAGCACGTTGTATTTCAACAAGCTACTACAACCAACATTCAATTATACTCCTTGAAAAGGACAATGACTTATAACAATACCCATATATTTAGGAGAAAGTAGACTATATGTTTTTTATTGAATTAAATTGAATTTTTACTTCTAAAGAGTACGGTAGAGTTCAGAAGAATCAATGGGTCTGGCAGAATTATGTGTAGTCGATATCGAGCCCATGTTTTTGTGATGCCACATTCATTTAGAGTGACGTAGAATTCTAATCAGTCCTCTAGCTCAATCAGTGACATGGTGGCTGTAACAGATGATTGCTTCCAGCACGTAGATGGAGTACGACCTGTGGCTGATACAGGAGAAAGGTTTCACCGTTGTCGGAAACTAGTATTAATGAAATTCGTCTGTTAGGTATTTCTGCTTCGAAGCACACTCACGTCACTTCATCAATATGTCACATGGTTCAAAGGATTGAATTGAAATTCGGGAACATTGTTACGCACTTTTCTCTCTCCCACTTGCATTTTCAATGACTAGTTATTAGTAGGTTTTTTATTTGCTCTCCCAGTGCAACATACCAGTTTTAAAATAATGAGAATCGTCATGCTAAAGACTGAATTTGTCTCTACACGAGGAAAGTAATGTATTGATTCAGCTGTGACTTCGAGGATACCACCTAGGCATATAAAGAGGAGATTATCTAATGATATAAAGCGTCATCAGTTCTCGATACTTTTCATACGGTACCGATTATTTTGAATGCGACATAGGAATAAGTTTTGAGACTCATGATCGAAGAGCTGTGGTTTCAATTCCAAGCTTAGCCAAGAATTTACTAGCCTGATAAATCCAATGAGGACCACTTAATTATTTTCTGAGATGCTATATATTTTTAAAATTGACAAATGTCTTACGTTTTACCCATTAGTAAAAGGAAGACGGCATATATAGCCTCTTATTGATGATTTGAAAACTTGAAATGTCGATTAAACCTTAATGAAATGGGAAGTTTCTGGAGTGACGTAGAATTCTAGACCTTTGGGAATAGACCCCCAAATATTAAAATACTCCAGTATCAGAGGACGCTTCAGTTGGTCGTCATCAATCGAAATCTTTCACATCACGTTTCAGTTTCCTTTCTTGACCATACAGACAAGCAAAGTCCCATACTATTCTATATTTAAACGACTGTCACCACGGAATTGAGACTAATTCCAGCTAAGGAACTCTATGCAGAAAGTCGTCTGTGTTAGCAACTATTTCATAATAATACTGTAATAATAAAAATAATAATATCGTATGGCCTCGGGTGCCGAGTGCAAGCTTTGTTAATTGACACCCAGAGGGTAGCTTGCATGTTGAATTTCGTCGTTCCTTTGAACGCTATGAAAGTCAAGGAGGTTAGATATCCAAGCTCCTTGACTTGACACTACAGCGCTTTCTAGTAGAGAATGGAGGAACTTTGTGTTGGCGTAAATTCCCGAGATTAATTTTGCCATTGAACACGGCCTACTGAATTCAAATGGGTTATTTAAGATGCCAACAACGTATGACATCCATGTCGTGATTTTTGTCGCCTTTCAAAAATCACTTACCACGGCCAGGGGCGAACCTGCAAGCTTGGGGTTGGTAATACGACACGTTAACAACTCACCCACCGTGGCAAGCAAAACTATTTCATGGAACTTCGTCTACTACAGGACACTGAACAATTGATTAGGAGGAAGTGAACTTGCCATTATTAAGGCTCTACTGGTAACTAAGGGTTTTCGATTCACTGCCTACTTGACCTTCCCCTCGTCAGTTCTCTGCTATGCTAGTTGGGTCACTAGTAATTATAAGTTCCATGACATCAAAGAGCCTCCTTGTCGTTACAGGTCAGTTACTAGGTAATTAGTAAGTTTAGCAACGGATCCAGGCAAGAGACAAGGCGAGGAAGATCTGAAGGACAGTGAGAGAACATTGTCGAACTGTGAAGATTACAAAGTGGCAGCCGAAAACTTTACAAATTTCCTACTCTGCGATATAGTGCCGATGCATTGATTCTTTTTACAGGAGGTTAGAAGAATCCGAGATGCGTATGTATAGTAGCAAACAGATGAGACCTAGATATCCAAAGTCACCAATGTAGTTATTGTTCGTTATCTCTGGCCAAGGAGGACCAACTTTATGTAGCGAGATGTAGATCCTGCCAATGGAGGACCAGATTTTATGTAGGGGCAGGCCATGTTAGGACCGTTTATTTCGGACTAGTGGCTTCAACAAGGATTTCTCCAGTTTTCTCAAATCTAAGGATATTCACCATTACACCACGTACAGCAATCTCAAAGCCAGTGTGGTCGAGCGGTTCAACCGAACATTGAAAACCCATATGTGGAAAGCGTTTACCGCTCAGGGCAGTTATCGCTGGTTGGACATGTTACCTGAGCTAGTGTCACGTTACAATGACATCAACCATAGAACGATTGGGACCAAGCCACGTCTCGTAACTAAAAATATTCAGCGATTGGATAAACTGTTTAACCCCATAAAAACAGCCGATCCTAAACGTCACCGACTGAACATTGGGGATTTTGTTCGTGTGAGCAAATTTAAGTCTGCCTTCAATAAGGGCTACACGCCTCTGTGGGGGACTGAACTATTTCGAATTCGTCGAGTCTACTTGGACACTCCAGTCACCTATTTACTCGAGGACCTCAACCATCAACCCATAAAAGGTAGATTTTATCTCCATGAACTTCAGAAAACAGCATTTCCTCAGCATTATATTGTGGAAAAAGTGTTGAAACAAAAAGGAAATAAACTCTACGTCAAATGGTTAGGGTTTAACTCTACGTTTAATTCTTGGATCAATAAACTACATGTTGTGTGAACCTGTGTACTTTTTATTTATTCACACATGTTGTACACCACCTATAGCTCTATGTGTACAGTCTTCAGCTCCACATATTTCTTTCTCTTTCCACTTGTGTTCTCTCTTACATTACCCCTCCCCCTCTCCCCCCTCCACCTCCCACCACTGCTGTTCGCAGCTCTTGCCTATCTATTGGTTGTGACATCATTCCCACAAGTTGCATCATACTTTTTACTGATTCAGCGATTCCCACGCTTTGACCATTCTGTTATCAGGCACGTGGACAGCTAACGTCCCAGGCGAACACCTGTGGCGAATCAAATTTCACATGAACTTGCATTTTGTCACGTACGAAGCAAAACAGGATGTGACTTGTTAACAGTTATCGCGCACGTGGACAGATAACACCCAAGCGAACACCTGTGGAAGATCAAATTTCACATGAACTTGCATTTTGTCACGTACGAAGCAAAACAGGATGTCACTGGTTTAGCATACATGTGTTTCACAAATGTGTGTGCATGCCTTTCACACTCCCCTGCCACCACGATGGTCAGATTATTTCACCTTCAAGCGTCTTGGTCATTTTTTCCATTGCACTTGTTGTCAAGTCAGTTCAATGCCTTCCAATAAGCTCAAATGACCTTCACCTCCTGTAAGTTTGTTTTCTCTACTCGCTTTGACCAACATAGAACCAAGTTCTCATCACCGTTTACACGTCAAAGGTAAAATATCAGAAAACGCACGCTCGCTCGCTCTGTCATACACCGACCCGCCGAAATAGCGATTAATCTATTAAGCATATCCACCGTGGTTAGCGACAGGTTCGTTTAAACACACACACCCAGCCGTATCGTCTCTCTCAACCACCACGCTTCATGAACATTATAAACAAGTAAAGAAAAAAAACCAGTTTTTTTCAATGTGTATGGCGTTAGTCCCTTTGTGAATTTTTTTTTGGAAAACAATATCTACCACACTCGAAAGGGGGCGTTATCCCGAGTCCTAGGACACCTCGTACACGTCTCTAGCGTTATTGATTCGTGAGATATCGGCAAAAATCACAAAAAACACGTGTTTACCCCAAAATCGAGTTTCCAATTTTTTTAAAAAATTGCAACGAGTGGTCCATAGCAAAGAGGACGTCACCCCGAGTCCTTGGACCCGTCGTACACGCCTCTAGCATGATTAGTTCGCGAGATATAGCAAAAAGTTCAAAATCACGGTTTTACCCCAAAAAGACCGTGTTTCCAGATTTTCACCTTTTCGACACCAACATTCCCGTAAAGAGCACAACGAGACGAAAAAAACGAATCCAAGCACGCCCTCCTAGCATGGCTCCTTCCATTCCAAGGTCGCAGGGGCTCACCACTTGCTTTTGTAAGCAGCTTTCCCCTCATCCCACTACTACAGGTTTTCATCCTAGAGACTTGACATTTATTTTTGGGGTAGAGGGGGTAGGGACCATTGATTTACGTTAAACAATTTTTTTTGTAGAGTTCCGAGTTTCCAAAATATAGGATTTTCAAAATTCGAGTGTTTTCAAAAAAACATAAAAAGTAAAAAAGTTTTATTACAGAAAATAAAGGTCATAAAGACCATTCGTTTGAGCCATGGCACAACGTTCTATCCTGTTTGGTTTTCAAACTATCGCCTATTTTCGAAAACAAAAAAAAACAAAAAAAATTCAAAAATATAACGAGTGGTCCATAGCAAAGCCCCCGTCATTCCGAGTCCAACGACACTTCATTCGTGAATCTCCGACAACGGGTTCGGGAATTATCGGCTCGCATTGGGAGTAGTGGTGGGGGGAGTTAGAACACCCACTACTCCCCTACTGACTAAATTTACTCCTGTGATATTTGCTTGGGTTAAGAATATAAATTGAGGGAGTAACCGAGTTGCGAAATATACTAAAATAAGTGGTGTAGTGGCCAGAATTCTTCAGTACAGATTTCATGTCTTAAAACCTTCTGATATTTCATGACACTGAGGGGCTGTAGAATCAAATGGTTTTAATATATTTTGCCGAGGCCCCAATACAATCGGCAGCACTACGTGTAAGGAGTTGGTGTTAATGATGTGTCTTACATCTTTTAAGCACGCAGCAGTATCTCGTCTAGGACCCATCATTAGGAGAGACAGCGTGCTACAGCACAAATGAATCACATCATTTAAATATTAATGTATTCTTTCACATACACGTCTGTTTAATAATTATCCACGTAACTTTCGGTGCCCCACTATGGTCACGTGGTGGATACCTTCATAATGGGAGCAGAACAAACCACCCAAAATGCATGCTTAAGATATTCTGCATTATTCTGGGAATTAATCTCTTTTTAGGGTGAATATCAAATTTTTGGGGCTAACTTATTGTCACCAAACTCCTGCATTATTTGGGCCAACAGTCCCTAAGTAATTCCCCGATTAATCGATGTTCCGGTTAACCTCGAGAACCACTGGATGGATTTTAATGCGGTTTTCACCATTCAGTAAAGAGTTTCCCGAGGAAGGTTTCTGTAGAAAATAATTTATTTATGACCAAAATTAGCCGAGCAGTAACGATTTCAGTGAATCAAGTCGAAGAAGACCAGTCGTCCGTGCGCCTTTTAAACTTACGCTGGGTTAACCGTTAAAAATATCTATACACTATGAGTGTAAGAATTGTTCAGAATGAACAGTTCCTCAGAATTGTCCGTGACAGCATATCTTTCTATCTCCAATACATCGCCCACTATAAGTGTTCTTACGTTTTCAATTCTTCCAACAATCTCCATTCAATTACTAGCGTTTACGAGCTAACGAGCCAGAAGCACACCTCTAGCCCATTTCCCTTGTCGCTTAGTTTGAATGGCACGACGATGTTAATCATGGCCCCCAATTCCAGCCAGTCAATGAGGATGATGACTTTTGTGTCCCAGCACACTGTCGCCATTCGCTTGCCAACTGATGTCACTGTTCCTTGGTGGTGTACTGCCCCTATGTTTCCATTGCATCGACTGTTGTTTCGTTTGCGGCGAGGAAAATGGGCTAAAGTTGTGCTTCCGCAACATGACAATGCCCGCCCCCACACTAGACGAGAGACCATTGATGCCATTGACCAAATAGGATTCACGGTGCTGCTACGTCCACCATACTCTCCCGACTTGGCACCAAGTGATTATCAACGCCATTTTGCGGATTTTGCAGAACTGGACACAGATGTCAAGGCATGGGTACGCAGAACTCCGAAAGAATGGTTTCAGGAAGGTCTGGAGAGACTGAGACTTCAATGGTAAAAGTGCATAAAGTTACAAGGAGATTATGTTGAGAAGGTGGACGTAACAACTGATGTGTAATGAACTTCATTTGGGTAGAAAGAAAAAAATTAAAATAAAACAATTCGTTATTTGAGGTTATGTAATACCAAACTACTGAATTATTAATTGCGATGCTAATACGTGATGAAAGGTTTGAATTTTTCGCTCTCTTTAAGAAACATTTTATGAAAAGAAAACGTTTATATTGAAACTTAAAAGAGCAATTACCACGCAATTTCAGTATATGCATATTTTAATTTCTAAGCTTAGATTTATCTATAAACATTTCAGGAAATTCTATTGATAAATGCGGAAATTTGAAAACTAATGTCGGTTAATGACAATCCATTAATCTCTTGCTCTTGATTTTGTTCCCCTCTGTCAGGCTTTAGAAATAAGCGATTTTAAATCCTCACCAAATAACCTTTTATTGAAGCCCGCCAGATGTTCCAATACCTTCCTTTCCTCATCGTTCCATTTTATCTCCCAACGAGGGTTGTGATTTGAATTGTGAATCTCCTACAAGCGCTACTTTCTCATCTCCTTCATCTCCTCCACATATCCTTCCTTTCTCCTTTAATTCGCTATTCTAGACCCACTCAGGAATCTCTAAAATGCGAACGGTAAGGCGCATGCATGTTAGGGTCTACTTAGAGGTCGTAACCAAAAGGCCAATGAGCTCATCATCTGAAAATGACCAGACTTTCTTTTGCTCTCTTTAATCTTCTCTTACCACTATCGGCTATCGATTTTCTTTCATCTTGAAATCTGGTAACACGTCTAAACCCTCCGTACGTTTACCACAATGTGTGTCATATCGTTTCATGCGTCTTCAGTTCTGACGGGGTTTAATGAGTGAAATAAATGAACCATAAGCCACTCAACTCCACTACCGAGGCAGATGGTTTGTTCAAGAATACGAATAGACCCTTAAGAAATCTTTGATGTCTTTGC
This sequence comes from Meconema thalassinum, assembly GCA_946902985.2. Lineage (NCBI taxonomy): Eukaryota > Metazoa > Arthropoda > Insecta > Orthoptera > Tettigoniidae > Meconema > Meconema thalassinum. The sequence goes on along the minus strand of OX336390.1, from coordinate 153,312,882 downwards.
ACCACATTGAGATTGAAATGAATGAAGGAAGCTTGGTTTTACGTGATCGCTAATGTTACAATTATGAGCCTCGGGACCTCCTTTTTATGTTGAATCTGAACCACAGGACATGGTATTTTACTTCGAAATTCTTGAGGTTAAAGAGTCTCCGGAAATTATCCCTATTCAGTTACAAAATAATTTACGTACTCTCCAGTAAACTCAATGCTGATTGAACAATTAGTAGTTGTTGATTCACTTACTGCCTTAACGACATCGTGATTATGTATGTGGGTGTGTTTGGAATGTGTCTTCTAACCTATACCATTATGATGGCTGTACTAGTGGGTGTATTTGTAACTGGTGCTGGGACTTTTAGGAGGTGACCGTGACCCTAATTTAAGTATAAACCGAGCATTTACCTGGACTAGAATAAATAAACCATTGCAAAACACTTTTAGGATGGCTGCGATGTAAATCAAACTCACTCTTTTTATTTTTTCCCACTAGGCTGAGTGAACTCCGTTCCAGCTCTCAGATCAGAATTAATTACATTATATTTGGCAGGGCCGGGAATATTACCTGGACCTCAGAGGTGCAAGAAAACAATGCTAGCAACTACACAAAGGAGTAACTTTTGAAACCGTTTTCTAACATCTAAAGTATTCAGTAAATAAATGGCCAAATACGAAATTAATGCAACTTACGAAGTGATTGTCTTAGGCTAAGACCACTTCGTAGTGTAGCTGCTAGCATTCTTGATTGTCGCTTCGGAGGTCCGGGTTCGTTTGCTAATTCTGCCAAGAAATTTAATTCTTTGTCTGAGGGCTAGAATGGGGACGCTTGGCCTTGTGAGACCAAATCGGTCAGAGGCGGGTTAGACTCCCACCTCAGTCAATCAAGAAGCGGTCTTTTATGGTTTTCCATGTCTACTCCAGGGATATGCCGAGATGGCTCCTAATTTAAGGCCACCGCCACCTCCATCCAATCCAGACCTCATTTAAAAATATTCACGCTAATGCAGGCAATGAGACAAATTCTACTCACACCCATGTACACGGCGATGAAATGAACAAAATGTCCTGACCTTCTAATAAAATAGCAATAACGGATTGTCTAAATATTTTGTCAGCACTGCACATTTTTCGTGATACAAATATAAACTCATAAAAATGTGACCGGCTGTGGTGGCCGAGAGCGCTGACGCGCTTTCTCGTGCCTCGCTGGTATCAGGAAAGCGTGGTTTAAAATCCCACCTCGGCCATCCTCAAATGGTTTTCCGTGGTTACTCATTACCTCCACCAGGAAAATGCTAAGATGGCTCTTTTCAACATGTTCACGACCGACTTTCTTCCAAAATCCCTTCATGAACCTTTCCTTAATCAGACCCAAGTTAGCGGTCGCCTGGGTGATAGGCCTGTCACCATCTCCAGTTGACAAAGTGTGTTAAGCGCCCAGACACCTTCCTTGCGACGGTTGAGGAATGATTCCTCGCTGAGTTCGCAATCGAGCCGAGCTTGGAGGACAAGCGATAAGAACAAGTAGTTCCGTGAAGAACTATATAGCCTATTTTCATATGTCCTACTTATGCCTCTATCAACTTATAACATTTCAGTTTGATTGCTGTAATAGATTCAAAGATATTTAGAACCATCTAAATATTTCGGATGGTCACCATGTTTGATTTTTATATACGTAGGCCTTCGAGTTATGTATTATTTCATGAAGGTGTATTATTCAAACTTCAATCGCATGATTAGGACACGAGAAATAAAAAGAGATTCTAAAATTTCGCACTGCTGTTAAATCGGGAGAAACGTCCATTTAAATACTTACATATCGCCTCACCACCATGTTGAATTTGTGCTCACCAGGTTATTGGAAGGCCCATAGATGAACCTATGTTCATAGCCTCTATCAACATACAAAATTTAAGTTTGATTGTTGTCATAGATTAATAGACATTAAGAACCGTCTAAATATTTCGGACTGTCGACATGTTGGATTTGTATATATGTCGACCATAGAGTTATGTTCTATTAGATGACGATTATTGCGAAGGTTCATTATTCAAACGTTCATTCCAATCGCATGATTAAGACACAAGAAATAAAAACTTAGTTTTAATATTTCGCACAGCCGCCATCTTGAGGTTATATAAAACATTGAACTAAATTAGATGTTAGTGTATTACAATGTGTATTAATATTTTCTGTACCAAGTTTCACTGCGTTCGGATGGTTAATTGCGAGAGAAGTATGTTTAAATTTTTCAAATTTGCTTGCCCACCATGTTCGTTCTGTAGTAAACAGGTTTTTGAAAGTCACATAGTTGAACGTTTAGTAGTGCCCTTTATCATTGTACAAAATTTCAGGTTGATATCAGTAATAGTTTTGGAGATATAGAATGCCGGTGAAATATTTCGCACAGCCGCCATGTTGGTTTGGTTAGACATTATAAAATTTAAAGGGCACGTTTGGGGTTCGCCAAAATAGCTCTATGACGTTACCGAGTTTCATTGAAATTGCTCTAGCCGTATACATTTCATTAAGGGGACACACACACATACACACACACACACATGTACAAAAGGTGATCTCATAAGCCGTTTCTTTTTCATAATATAAAGGAGACTGAAAATGGTGCAATGAAATGGAGTCATACCTTAGTATTACTAAGATATTATTGTACGAGCCATTTCTTCACAAGTGGTGCTTTGAGAAACTTTTAGGAGCCCGACTTCATACAGTAGTTCCACGAGTGGAAGTAAGCAAGAAAAGGCAGGGATTCCTGTTGAGTGTGTACATAAGTGTGCGCGGCAATAAAACGTCGCATATAAACAGCATTACAAAGATGTGACTGCTTTGCTTCTGGGAGTCGTAAGCATGCGGGCGTTATAAAATGATATTGCATCTAAAAGATGAGTATAACTGTTTTTAAGTTCCGACTCTTCACATCTCACTTCCTGCTAACACGTTTTCTGTTTCATAGTTCTTTAATGCAGTGACTACAAGAACTCTCTTGTAGGTGATGTTAAAAGGAACGCCGAGCGGAACTCGACTCGTGAATTATCAAAGGAGGAAAGAATATGAAATACAGTATAATTCATCAAAGGGACAATTGAAGAATAACGTTATGCGGCATAAAGTGAAACGCTACATCTCAATTGATAATTGAAATGTTGTTTTTGATTCATTCAGGAGCTTGGTGACATCGTGGTTATGTAGCCCCGTGTACTTGGGCGTGTGTGGAATTTGTATGATAGCCTGTTTTATAATGATGGTTGTATTAATGTGTGTCTTTGTAATAGAGATGAGGATTGGGAACGAAGCGGCCATGGCCTCTATATAGTAACTATACCGGCAATCGCTTGGAGTGGAATTGGAAAACCACGAAAAAACACTTCCAGGATGGGTGAGGTGGGAATCGAACCCACTTCTTCTCAGTTTTGCCTCATGAGGCTGAGTGTGCCTCGTTCGAGCCCTTAGACCAGAACTAAATGTCTTGTCAGAGCCATGCGAGAGCTAAGAGTGATAAAAAGGGTAGTTGACGAACCTCAAAATTATAAATTACGACAGCCATGTTTTCAATCATCCATCTGGTGCAACCTAGATACCATCAACGTCGGGTGCAACTAATCTGTCAGATTATCTTTTCAAATATATGCTAATCTACTTTTATAACCACAAGAAATGGACCTAATACTAGAATTTCGACACCTCATGTAGTATTCCTTAGCTTGAAGAGAGGAAATATTCAATTTAAATAATAAAATTACCAATAATTATTAAAATCAAGAAATTAATTACAGTTCACACAATCTAAAGATTAAAAACTGAAATCTAAAAATTTGGTGCTTTTCAGTCGGTCAACACGATTGTAATTTTGTTGACAAACTGAAAACCACCAAGTTTTTGTTTATTAAGCCAACACTGAACAAGTAGTTCCGTAAAGAATTATACAGCCTATTTTCATGCAGCCTACTTATGTTAATTGCCACTATCAACATACAAAATTTCAGTTTCATTGCTGTAATAGATTCGTAGATATTGAGAACCGACTAAATATTGCGGATGGTCGCCATGTTGGATTTTTATATATGTAGGTCTTAGAGTTATGTACTGTTACATGATGATTATTGTGTACGTGTAGTATTCAAACTTCAATCACATGATTACGACACAAGAAGTAAAAACGAGATTTTAAAATTACCCACAGCTGCCATCTTGTGGTTATGGAAACAATTGAAAAAAATTAGATGCCAGTGGATTAACATTTGTATAAGGATTTACTGTACCAAGCGTCACTGCACTCGGATAGTTAAATTGCGAGAAACGTCCATGTGAATATTTATACTTCGTGTCACCGCCATGTTTGATTTGTGATCACCAGGTCATGTCCTATAGGTGAACTTATCTTCATAGCCCCCATGAACATTATAAAAGATCAGTTTGATTGCTATAATAGATTCGTAGATATTGAGACTCATCTAAATATTTCGGATGGTCGCCATGTTGGATTGTTATATGTATAGGCCATAGGGTCATGTACCAATAAACGAAAAGTATTGGGTAGGTTCATTATTCAAACTTTAACTTCGATCGCATGATTACGACACAAGAAATAAAAACTTAATTTTAAAATTCGCACAGCTGCTATCTTGAGGTTATGTAAACAATTGAACTAAATTAGATACCAGTGCATTCCAATGTGTATATACATTTCCTGTGCCAAGTTGCATTGCGTTTGTATTATTAAATCGCGAGAAAGGTGTATTTAAAATGTTCAATATCGCTTGGCCGCCATATTCGTTTTGTGGTTAACAGGTTTTTGCAAGTCTTATAGATGAACTTCCAGTAGTTCCCTTTATCTCCGTACAAAATTTCAGGGTGATACCGCTAATAGTTTCAGAGATATAGAATTCGGTGAAATATTTCACACAGCCGCCATCTTGAGGTTATGAAAACAATTGAACGAAGTTAGATGTCGGTGCATTACAATGTGTATAATCATATACTGTACCAAGTTTTATTGCGTTTGGTTGGTTAAGTCGCGAGAAACAACTATTTAAAAGTCACAACTTTGTTTGGCCGCCATGTTGGTTTGGTAGTTACCAGGTTTTCAAAAGTCACATAGGTGAACTTCTTGTACCCTTTATCACCGTAAAATATTCTAGGGTGATATCGCTAAAAGTTGCGGAGATAATGAATGCTGGTGAAATATTTCGCACAGCCGCCATGTTGAATTGGTGAGACGTAACAAAATTTTAAGGGCTCGGTCGGTGTCGTCCGGAATAGTGCTGTGAACTTACCGAGTTTCATTGAAATCGCTCCAGCTGTTTATAAATTATCACACACACCATCACACTCACACGCACACACAGACAGACACACGGACAACTGTGATCTCATAAGCCTATTTTAGGTAGATTTCATTAGAAAGCTAACTATTGCTATGGGTCCCATGTTTCGACTTCCGGAAAATTTCGACATATCTTCGCGTTTCACATCCCCTAGACCCCAAAACCACCGTCAGTTCAAAAGTTTATATATAATTTATTATTATTATTATTTCCGATTATTCCCCTTCAGGAGAGCGTGAGAACTTGAGCCAATCACAGCTTCACTTCCTTTTCCTCTCTTCTTTTCTTCCCAAAACCTCTTCATTAGTTCACTGTGCTTTTTCTTCCTTTCCTCTGTCCATTTTTTCCCTGATGTATCTTTCCTTGAAACTTGTACAATTTTCGTGTTTCTGATTTTATTTCTAAATGGTTCTCTGTCCTTAATGTCGTCTTCAGAGATTTTAAGTAATTCCATGTCTTCATGTACTTCTTTTATCCAACTGGTCTTTAATTTACTTGCATTCACGATATTGAAAATCTTCTTAGTGAGTCTGTTCTCATCCATCCTATATATGTGTCCATAGAACTGCAGACGTCTCTTCCTAAATTTATCTACAATGGTGTCTGTATTTTCATAAAGTTCCTTTGTTGGTCTCCTGACCCAAATTCCATTACGGAAAACAGCGCCATGGATTTTCCTAAGAATTTTTCGTTCCTGTTTCTCAATATCATGAATTCTTGTCATTCCTCTAATGACGGTTGTTTCTGCCGCGTACAAGGCTTCAGGCAAGACAACTGTGTTATAATGGCGCAATTTTGCATTGCGAGATACTGCTCTTTTGTTATAATGATTCCATGTCAGCTTGTACGCCTTCTGCAATTTTACTATTCTATCTGCATTAGAAATTGTGTTCAATCCTGTGGGTTGGATGGCTTCTCCTAAATATTTGAAGTGAGTGACCTGCGAGATTTTTCCATATTGCGTTCGCAAGGTGATGTTTCCTGTTGATTTGGTATCCATATACTGTGTTTTTTCATAGGAAATATCAAGTCCCGTTTTACTGGAGATTTCATGTAGTTTCTCTAGCGCTAATATGGCTTCATCCTTGTTGTTTGTTAAGATGGCCAGATCATCTGCAAAGGCCAAGCATTTCACAGTGACTCTTTTCCCTTTCTCCTTTCCAATTTGGATACCTTTCACATGCTTTTCCCATTCTGTGATGATTTTGTCCAGTACGATGTTGAACAAGAGTGGTGATAAACCATCCCCTTGTCGAACTCCAGTATGTATTGCAAAAGAGTTAGAGATTTCTCCCATGAATTTCACCTTTGAGGTAGTTCCCAATAATGTTTCCTGGATGATGGCCCTCGTCTTCCTGTCAACTCCTAATTCTTCTAGTCTGTTAAACAAGGTTTGTCTGTCAACCGAATCGTAAGCCTTTTTGAAATCCACAAATGTGACTGTAGTGTTCCTGCATCGTCGGATGTGCAGTATGGTCTTGAGGTTCCAGATCTGCTCAATACAGGACCTTCCCTTCCTGAAACCTGCCTGATATTCTCCAATATGGTGGTCCACCTGTGGCTCGAGTCGATTCAGCAAAGCTTTAGAGAGAATTTTATAAGCGACTGGAAGAAGCGAAATTCCTCTATAATTATTCGGATCAGTTTTGCTTCCCTTCTTATGGAGTGGGTGTATCAAAGCACTCTTCCATTCTTTTGGGATTTTCTCTGTTTTCCAGACATCTGATATTATTCTGTGAATTTTTGGTGTTATGTGTTCATGATCCAATTTCCAAACTTCTGCAATAAGTCCATCTTCACCAGGGGCTCTATTGTTTTTTAATGACTTGATTATGTCCACTATTTCTTCATGTGATGGTGGAAGTGAATCAAGGTTGGGCACTGGTTTTGCAAATTGAAGTTGTTCAGAAGGTGCTTCGCAATTAAGGAGTGTGCTGAAATATTTAGCTAGAATTTCACAATTATTGCTCGTATTTGTTTCCAGAGATCCATCAGGTCGTTGGAAGCATAAACTAGGGGGTTGAAAGCCTGCTATATTTTCTCTAAAGGTCTTGTAAAAATTTCTGGTGTTGTTCTTAGTGAAGTCCTGTTCTATTTCATTTAGCCTATTATTATCATAATTGCGCTTTTCTCGGCGAATAATTTTAGAAGTGTTTTTCCGAACCTGCACAAATTCTTGCCATTTTTCTGTTGTTTTATGGCTATTGAAATTATTCCATGCTTTAAACCTATATTCAATAGCATGATCGCATGTGATGTTCCACCACCTATGTTTTCTCTTTCTCGGAGGTTGACCGAATTTTATTGCTTGTTTCATTTTCTCTGCAAGTTCAGACCAGCTCGTGGTATCCATTTGACGGATTTCTTCAATGATGTTCATCTTGTTGAATTCAAGGTATTCTGGATCAGTTCGGAAAAGCTGGGTTCCCCTTATCCTTTGTCTGTTGGGTTGAAATTTTACCTTGATTTGTAGTAAATGATGATCTGAGTCAAAGAATCCTCTCCTGGTTTTCACATTAAGGACTTCTTTAGCGTTCCTTCTAGAGATAGCAACGTGGTCAATCTGGAATTCTCCAAGTGTTTCATTGGGGGATATCCATGTTGTTAATTTACGCGTAGGCTTCTGGAATTGTGTTGACATAATTTGGAGATTGAAATTTTGACAGAAGCTTATAAGGTGTTCACCATTTTTATTGGTTCTGCTATGAGCAGTGTATGGTCCTGTAATTCTCCTATATTTCTTTTCTTTTCCTAATTGACCATTAAAATCTCCCAGTAGAATCTTGACATGATGTTTGGGAATTTTGTTCGTGATTTCCTCCAGAAGTTCCCAGAAGTCTTCTATTACCTGAGGGTCTTTCCTGTTGTAGTCATTCGTTGGTGCATGCACGTTAATCAGTGTGTATACCTTGTTTCCCGATTTTATTGAGAGTGTTGAGAGTCTTTCTGATGGTGAAGTAAAATCAATTACTGAATCTGTGACGGACTTGCTAACCGCAAAACCTGTGCCAAATTGTCTTGGTCCTGTGTTGATCTGCACTGCAGGTTTTCCTTTATAGAGCCTGTAATTCTCAGAATCAAAGTGATTTTCATCTGTAAATCGTGTTTCCTGCAATGCCAAAATTTTGATGCTGAATTTATCAAGCGTGTTCGTTAGATGTTTGAGTTTCCAAGGCTTAAGCATAGTGTTCACATTAAGTGTACCTATGAAACACTTTCGTTTAGGTCGAAGAGGTTTTGAGAAGCTCCGATCCTTCTCTACATGACATGTCTGGTCCCCCAGAATCCTATGACCAGAACAGGGATCCAATCTATTGACTGGGGCCTGGGGTAGTGGAATCTTTTCCTGTCGTTCTGCCATGGTTGCTTCAAGTTGAAGATTGTTTGTGGTGATCTCCGATGGAGATCACAAGATTTTAAGACTTAATTGTTGAGATTAAGCCGTACTTCGAACAGCCGCACCAACTAGGTGAACAGACGCTGCTCACTAGCCGCTGGATGCCAGAACAGACACTAGTGAGTTGGATATATGGACATCCATATACCTTTTACTCTTATCAACCCCGAGCACTGGGGTGCCTCCTCCGCCTCATACGCTGTACTGAAGTCCATCTTCTCCACCGTATTCGCCGTTGAGGTCTTCACTACTAACCCTGAGCTTGGGCCCTCCATATTTGTAACCCCTGGAGAGAGGGTGTCCCAGCATTATAAAGCCCCCAGGAGTTGGGCTACCTGTTGGTCCGCGGGTTCTATTGGGGGGTATTTGAACCAACCCTACAAACTGTAGGGGCCCCCTATCCGCCACCTGGGGACGCGCTCTCTAGAGGTTACAGGTTCCCCCGAGAGATATATAATTTATGTATATATATATATATATCAGTTTCTTGTGGACACGATAACTGCCGTAATTTTGCACCAATCACTTTGAATTTTTTACCGAATATGTATACCTATAAAATCTCGGTCTAGTTCGTTACTGGGCTAAATCGGTCGAAGGGGGTGAAAATGGGGGGCTTTTTTCGAAAAGGTGAAATATTGCTATAACTCTCTTAATATGTGACATATCGAATCCGTTCTACGTTCATACTATGTGTCGGATAATGCCCAAAATTTATGTTTGAAGAGTTTTTTATAGCACCAACCATTGACCAAAGGGGTGGGAAAAAGTGGGTTTTTCGGGAAACATTAATCATATCTCTCTTAATAGGCACAATATCAAAACCGTACAAAATGGACAATATTCCCCTAATAATTACCTAAAACCTTTGTCTGAAAGAATTTTTGATATGACCCACCATTACGCCAAGGGATGAGAAAAATGATTTCGGAATTATAAGAAAATGCCAAGAGCTATCAGAGGTTGCCATGGCAACACTACTAAATTGATGAGGGATGAGCCATCATTGTTGCCATGACAACGCACTTGCACGAGATCAGATTCAGTATTTCCATCTGACTAAGTGGGAACCGGCTTCGGTGACGTAACTGGTGGCATGCTGAATGTCTATGCCCAAGGTCGCGGTTTCAAAGCCGGCCGAAGTCGTCGGATTTTCTAAGAGCGCTAAAATCCCTCAGTATGCTTTCCTTTGGAGGGGAAGTTCCAACGTTCGTTGCGAGTTGCTGGTTGGGGTGGCATCTAGTAGCCAAGTTCACAGCTAGGTGTCGTTGACGGTAGTACCTGGTAGCAACATTAGGAACTACTGCTTGAAATTAACCGTCTGCAGTCCTTACCTGAATTAAGACAAATACAGCCATTACAATTCACACCGTTTATCAGACAGATTCTACACTCTCCCAAAGTACACGGGGTTAGATGACCGCGTTGTCGCAGCCCCTAAACTGAGGAACCAACCAGAGGTAGATTTCATTAGAAAGCTGACTATTGCAACGGGTACCATGTTTCGACTTCCGGAAAATTTCGACATATCTTCGCGTTTCACATCCCCCAGACCCCAAAACCACCGTCAGTTCAAAAGTTTATATATAATTTATGCATATATATATATCAGTTTCTTGTGGGCACGATAACTGCCGTAATTTTGCACCAATCACTTTGAATTTTTAACCAAATATTGAACCCTTCAGAATAGCAGTGTTTTTGTGCAAGAATCTTAGATCAAGGGGTCGCGTTCAGTTCATAGTGTGGTGTTTACGTCCGCCAAACTACGTGCTTTTCTGAGGCAAGGGTTATAGGATGAAAACTATAACTAAGAAAGAAAGGAGACAAAACGTAAGATAATAACTAGATTTAATAACTAATTTGTGCATAAAAGAATAAAACAAACAACAATAAACAAAATCCTCCCTGAATTTTCCCCTGACAGGAATATTTATCACTTTGAGGAGTCAAATGGATCTCCCCTTTTCTAATAAAATGTGGATCCAAGTTCCACTATCTTGCATGTGAATTTATGTTCGCGTGATGACTATCTACGAGAAATGAGTACTTGGATGATCATTCGTTCACAACGGGTTAACAGCCACGGTGCTCACGAACAATCATCTCGTAAAATCAACTTTTATGGCTATGGGCATAACATTAATAAAAAAATCCTTAAATCTAACTCTGACACACATATTACAACTCTACTATTTACAGGCATCTCTCTGAGACCCTTATTAGTGTGGTGACACACTTCACAAATGAGCCGCCACTATGGCCAGATACTCAACAACAAGGAAAAACAGCGCCGCACGTGACTCACGGGCCACTGACATGTACAATAAACAAAGAATAAACCAACAACAACAAACAACCTGAGTGGTTAAGATTACTTTATATTAACAAAACTGCATGTTAAAGAAACGCTTCGAAGGTTATCGTGTTTCGTAGGCAACTCCCATTTATTTAAACAATTTTACCATTGATCAGTTTCTCACATTTATATTTATTTTCAAGTAATTGGGAGCCAGTCGTGCACTCCACTTTAATGAGCTCTGCTTGCGAAACTCAGTCAGCCCTTGTGACAACAACTCACCCCTTTCCACAATACCAGTCATGTCCCCCATCCAGTGTATATAAATAGCCGACCAGCGGAACTGTTATCTCAAGGAATCAACAGCCGCTAACATCTCCTCCCACTCAACATATGGTCAGACAATAATCACATATCCATAATTGTCCTCGCAAGGATGCAATTATGAATCTGGTACCAAGCTGACAGAAATCAGTCTCGGCTGAAGTTCCCGCTTGTAATACCACAACAATATACTCACAGTACACACATCTGGGACTGACATAACACCTTTCACATGGGTCTGCTGAATTAAAGCTCGCAAACATTTAACACAATATTTCAAACCTACGATAGAGCTGAGTACTCTTCGTCACAAATTACATTGCTCCAAAGGCTATAATCACACTGAATCTGATCAATAATAATTCTCAACAAAATTTAATTACCCTCCAATCTACTATATAATTATATTAATTCAGTCCTACTTCTGAAACACGACATATCTCCGAGAGACGTTTTTAACCACACTTCGTAACCTAGGCGAACATGGCCGTTCACATAGATACGTTAGTTAACACAACACAAAGAAAAGAACCTTCCATTAACTACCATTGTGCGAGCTGCTTCCAAACAAAAGTGTGTCAGATCAAAACAAAATATACTACATTAAATCACACAAGCAAAGTATTTACAAAAATATGTCCCATAAACAATAAGTTAATTTAATAAATAATAAAATATTATTTGTACTCATCTCGTGTTGTAGTCACCCGTCAAAGAACATCAGATGCCATTCCCCAACTTGATGGTTCTCTATCTCATAGCAGCCATCTGGACGGACTGTTGAGACTTCCACAATTCCTCTGCATTCATCGATGTCATCCTTGCGCTGATACAAAAATTAGGTTATTATACACTTTATGCCTGACTACTAAATTCGCTTGTTCAGGTACTAAATTCCCTGTCACTGTTCGTTGGCGAATTATCGACGCTACTGTCCCTATAACTATAGTACTAAGACTATCTATCACTGATTTTACCACTTTTCAATGAATCTCTTGTGTCCTTGTGACACGGAAATAAAAGTCTATCTCTTCAGATGAACAGAATCAAAGTCCTGTGTTCTCGACACACGGAATGAAAAGTCATGTCTCCTAGACACACGGAATGAAAGTCATCTCTTGTGTCCTCAACACACAGAATAAAAGTCCATGTCTTGGCTCTTCGACACACTTATAAATGAACTGGCCCTTGGGTCTAGATGGAGGGGGATTTTATGTAAAAATTTATCGAAGTAATTGTGATACAGGAATGAAATACATATCACTGAACTCGTAATATTGCACAGGTCAAGAATATGCCCATTAATCATAGAATCGATCGTAGAGATTTTGTCTAGGCGATTTCCCGCGTGAATGCTAGCCGCCGCGTACCCCAGCCAGAGTTGGCGCGCAAGTAGGCATTCTCTTCTCATTGGTTCACCATTTCTCTGTAATTTGGCGGTTTTCTAGTAGATCTTGGCGTCTTGGGAGTGTCTATTTTCTTCATCAGCCATTCACGTTACTGCATCATATTTCTTCTAGGCGCGAATATCACAATGAACATACCAGAACCATGTCTCACCGCGCGTCGCTTCTAAAATTGAGGTAGCCACACCTGTCCCTGTGATACATCGCTCAGCTATTTCTTTTCATAGCTCAAGTACTTAGCCTTTTGTTAAACTGTTGCAGGTATGTCCCTACTGTCTCCAACAAATGCTTGAAATTTCCTCATCACTGTCTGGCTACTTTCTTGATGCTGGTTGAAATATTTATTAATTGAAGAAATAAAATAGTAGAATCATTTAACCAACATAGGGTAAAGGGTTCACAACTCTCCCACTCACAAAATTTCGAACTTAGGGATAAAGTCGACAATTTTACAATACTTCCGTAGGCCAATTTGTTTTATTTCCAGAATCACCCCTTTTTCTTACTTGGTCTAGGCGCTCCTGTCTTCAATGGCATTTACTCGTTTTCATATCCTGCTTGTCTCTTCCCCTTCCAATCTTGCGTGACGCTCGATGCCTGCGGCAATACCTTACTCGCCTCGTTAATGTTTGTCAACAACAAGTCTACTTCCTCCTTCATCACGTGCCGTAGTCAACTGCTCCCCGTTGACTTTGTTGATAGTAGGACGTCCGTATATTCAAACAGCGTCATTATTTCGGCGCTACCATGGTTCACTTCGACGATACTTCTTTAGGTTGGCAGCGTTGTAAACTGACATTGTTCCTGTGCTCAATTCTTTCACTCTGTAAGCATTATTTCCAAGGTTTCTTACGATAGAATAGGGTCCTATGAATTTTTCGCAGAACTTACTAAAGATTTTCTTTTCTGGGTCCGATATAGCAGGTCGTTTTACCAAAACGAGCTGGTTGACTTCAAGATCACCGTGGAACCTCTTATTTCTTACTCGCCGTAATCTGCGGTCTGCTTGTTTCCTCATGTATTCTCTCGTTCGTTCAATTCTCAGGTCTGGTGCTATCATGGGATCTTGTGGACAGTTAATGATGCTTTTCCACGTTCTTACTGGATACTCGTTCTTGTGTAGGACCATAGGGATTTGTCCTGTTGACTCGTGCCTGGTAGAATTCATGCATGTCTCTACGTCCTTAATTTTATCGACCCATTTGTGGTGTTCGTTCGGAATGAAGATTCTCAAATATGCAGTTACAGATTTAATTACTCTCTCGCTTGGATTTGCTTGGGCATGTCGGATACTGCTTAAAACATGTTTTATAGCCATGTCTTCCATTCCTTTCTTGAATTCGGCGCTTGTGAAATAACTGCCGTGATCTGATAATATAAACTCTGGTTTTCCAAGGGTTGGAATAACTCTATTACGAATGCGACCGAGTACCTGCTTCGATGTTGTTTTATGAATAGGGCATAGTACTACAAACTTAGAAAATACATCAATGCACACTAGAAAATGACGGCAACCTCTCCTTCCCTTCGGAATTGGACCAAGACAGTCCATCGCCAGTAGCTCACATGGTTTCTGAGGTAGCAATGGTCTAGGATATTGCCTCAGTAAATAATTATTTGGCTTTGTTCTCTGACACGGGTCACAAGTTGTAATGACGTCACATATTGTTGTTCTCATACGTGGCCATGTAAATGTCTCTCCTATTGTCGCTCATGTCCTTGATATTCCTCTTGTCTCAGTAGACTTCCAGCTTCCTCAGTATGTGTATCTGGCTTCTTTCTGTTCCCAATGGCCTTTTCCCATCTTCCTAGCTCTCCACCTTGATTAGCGTGTAACTCCTCTAAGTAATTTTGTGATTGAGCGTGCCTATCATCCCAGTCATCTCGATAGTTACGTTGATCTCCTTGATTTTGATCTCTCCTTCCTTTCCATCGTTGATTGGCATTATAATCACCGTATCTTCCATAAGGCCTGTCATTCCTTCGATTATCACGCCATTGTTGATATCCTCTCTGTTGGTATCTATTGTTGCCCTGGTATCTATTGTTGTAGTAATTTTCGTTACGCTGATATGGTCTGTTTTCCCCTTCTTCCTGGTTTCGCCTAGGTGTGGAGGTGCTCGTATTAGTACCCTGCGTTTTAGTATTTCCCTGTTTTGTCTTTACGACCTCTGTAGTGTTGACTAATTCCAGCTGTCTTCCTCCTCTAAAATGACTATGAGATGTGGTCTCATCTATTTGCCGTAATATCTGCTCTGCATGTAGGGCCGTACTGACGTTTGCTGCGACTAGCACTTGTTGTACATTAACTGGCATTTGCCTTGCTATTGTCATCGCCAAATCTGATTCGTTTAATGGGTAATCCAGATCGCGAAATTTTAGCATTTGCATGATAAAGAAATCTGAGTATTTTGTCTGCTGGGTAGTTTGGTATTTTCTAGAGTAAAGCTCCATTCTTAAACTCTGTTGTATGGCGGGAGACCAGTATTTGCGCAGAAACGCTAAGTTAAAGTCTGACATGGTTCCAAATGTATATTTGAAACTTAAAAACCAGGTGAGAACATTCCCTGATAAAAATCTCTCCATCATTCTCAATCTACGTGCTTCAGGTACCCCAGTGTCATTAAAATGGTCTTCAATCTCTTTGATAAAGGCCTTAGGTGTTACCCCTGAATTTTCGGTGTATTTCTGCGGTTTATAGTCATTTGAGCGAATTACTTGAATAAGTTGTGTGGGCTGATGACCGTCCTGTGGTGTCGAGCTTCTATCTACGTTCTTACGAAATCCTTCCGTGTTTGTTGTTAATGGGCTCTCTGCTTGATTCTGACTTCCTGCTATGCTGGGTTGGGGACTATGTGAGTCATCCTGCTTGTCTTTCAATGCTCCCGTTTTAAATATAGACGATTGTTCTAATGAGCGAAGTTCGGCTTTAATGATCCTGTCTGTCTGTTCTTTAAGTCTATTTTTTACCTCTTGCTCCAAAGCTTGAATACGCGTGTGGTTTTCGCCTACTGTTTTAATAATGGTGGATCTTTCCTCTCTAGAATCAATATTCATTTTCTTCCAATCTTTCCTGATCTGTTCTTTAATCGTGCTTATTTTTTCTTCAATTTGGCTCTTATTTTCATCCTGATTATTTTCTATCTGGCTTAGCCTTTCGTCTAATGTACTCTTAAATTGTTCTTGTTCAGTTTCTAGGCTTTTCCACTGTTCCACTGATTTTATCTCTAGACGGTCCATATCTTTAATTATGCCTGAAATGTTCTCATCTACTGCTGATATTTGTTGTTGAATGACCCTGCCACTTTTCTCCATCTCCTTAAATCGTCCTTCCAACTTATCTTGGGCTATTTTGACCTCGCTTGTATTCATTGTGCATGCTATTTCAATCTGATCTAATTTAGCTAACACCGTTTCATCGAGAATGCTGAGTTTTTTATCAAAAATACTCTCCATTTTTTCAATCTGCTCTAATTGTTTCTCATTATTTTTGCTTACATCCCGGGCCAGTAATATCATCTGTTGGTTTGTGTGCTCTTTCATCTCTGCGGTTAACGAAGCTAATTGGTTCGTGTTTTTATTATTTTGCGCCTCTAACTGTGAATTTATAGTGTCATTAATTTCACTCTTTAATAACCTAGCTTGTTCCGCCTGATATTCATTTTGCTCAATTCTACTGTTATTTAACTGTGTCCGCAATGATTCACTTTGTTCTAACAGTTTAGCATTTAGCGATTCACTTTGTTCTGACAGTTTAGTACTTAGCGATTCACTCTGCTCAGATAATTTGTTTATAGATTGACTCTGTTCTGATAATTTTGTATTCAACGCTTCACTTTGCTCCAACATACTAGTGTTTATGGATTGACTCTGTTCTGATAATTTTGTATTCAACGCTTCACTTTGCTCTGCTAATTTAGTATCCAACAATTCCTGCGTTCTCCTCGCTGCACTTTCAATGATCTCCTGGATCTGCGCCACCGTTGCCATGTTTTACAATATATATGAGACATATGGGAAATGGCATACGCCAATGCCCTTTGACACGCACATAAATCCAATGCACATTTAATTTCTTTATTTTACTCAGTTCATTTATTCTTACCTTTAATCCCATTAGTTGATTGCATCTCTGAGTAGTTCTAGTTTTACTCAATTTAATTTTAACCCCAAGCACATATTTAGTCATTAAACATGTATCCTGATCTGATATTAACACTGACTAATTAACAAAGTATTAATTGTCATTTTAGGCTACAGCCTCCTAATATTTCCATGAGTTTGACTTTCTACACAAATCTAGTTTTAACTTTATCATTGGGCGCCCGGTATCACATCTTAATTTTACTTTAATTTAAAGGACAACAACGTGAACCGTATTTTACTTTGCAAACTCCTGATTTTAATTTATCTTTCACACATTTGGCGGTATCCCCTTCGCCTCAACTACTTTTAATAAAATATCACTTCCCGGTGATTAAATACTGTCATATCTGCCTGCACTTGCGGCATGCCAGTTTTACTCAAATGCGCCACTATTGACATGTGTAATCTCCCCGTTACACCACAGTGAATAGCCCCACCGTTGGCCGCCAGTTTTCACCTATGAACCCTTCAGAATAGCAGTGTTTTTGTGCAAGAATCTTAGATCAAGGGGTCGCGTTCAGTTCATAGTGTGGTGTTTACGTCCGCCAAACTACGTGCTTTTCTGAGGCAAGGGTTATAGGATGAAAACTATAACTAAGAAAGAAAGGAGACAAAACGTAAGATAATAACTAGATTTAATAACTAATTTGTGCATAAAAGAATAAAACAAACAATAATAAACAAAATCCTCCCTGAATTTTCCCCTGACAGGAATATTTATCACTTTGAGGAGTCAAATGGATCTCCCCTTTTCTAATAAAATGTGGATCCAAGTTCCACTATCTTGCATGTGAATTTATGTTCGCGTGATGACTATCTACGAGAAATGAGTACTTGGATGATCATTCGTTCACAACGGGTTAACAGCCACGGTGCTCACGAACAATCATCTCGTAAAATCAACTTTTATGGCTATGGGCATAACATTAATAAAAAAATCCTTAAATCTAACTCTGACACACATATTACAACTCTACTATTTACAGGCATCTCTCTGAGACCCTTATTAGTGTGGTGACACACTTCACAAATGAGCCGCCACTATGGCCAGATACTCAACAACAAGGAAAAACAGCGCCGCACGTGACTCACGGGCCACTGACATGTACAATAAACAAAGAATAAACCAACAACAACAAACAACCTGAGTGGTTAAGATTACTTTATATTAACAAAACTGCATGTTAAAGAAACGCTTCGAAGGTTATCGTGTTTCGTAGGCAACTCCCATTTATTTAAACAATTTTACCATTGATCAGTTTCTCACATTTATATTTATTTTCAAGTAATTGGGAGCCAGTCGTGCACTCCACTTTAATGAGCTCTGCTTGCGAAACTCAGTCAGCCCTTGTGACAACAACTCACCCCTTTCCACAATACCAGTCATGTCCCCCATCCAGTGTATATAAATAGCCGACCAGCGGAACTGTTATCTCAAGGAATCAACAGCCGCTAACATCTCCTCCCACTCAACATATGGTCAGACAATAATCACATATCCATAATTGTCCTCGCAAGGATGCAATTATGAATCTGGTACCAAGCTGACAGAAATCAGTCTCGGCTGAAGTTCCCGCTTGTAATACCACAACAATATACTCACAGTACACACATCTGGGACTGACATAACACCTTTCACATGGGTCTGCTGAATTAAAGCTCGCAAACATTTAACACAATATTTCAAACCTACGATAGAGCTGAGTACTCTTCGTCACAAATTACATTGCTCCAAAGGCAATAATCACACTGAATCTGATCAATAATAATTCTCAACAAAATTTAATTACCCTCCAATCTACTATATAATTATATTAATTCAGTCCTACTTCTGAAACACGACATATCTCCGAGAGACGTTTTTAACCGCACTTCGTAACCTAGGCGAACACGGCCGTTCACATAGATACGTTAGTTAACACAACACAAAGAAAAGAACCTTCCATTAACTACCATTGTGCGAGCTGCACCCAAACAAAAGTGTGTCAGATCAAAACAAAATATACTACATTAAATCACACAAGCAAAGTATTTACAAAAATATGTCCCATAAACCATAAGTTAATTTAATAAATAATAAAATATTATTTGTACTCATCTCGTGTTGTAGTCACCCGTCAAAGAACATCAGATGCCATTCCCCAACTTGATGGTTCTCTATCTCATAGCAGCCATCTGGACGGACTGTTGAGACTTCCACACTTCCTCTGCATTCATCGATGTCATCCTTGCGCTGATACAAAAATTAGGTTATTATACACTTTATGCCTGACTACTAAATTCGCTTGTTCAGGTACTAAATTCCCTGTCACTGTTCGTTGGCGAATTATCGACGCTACTGTCCCTATAACTATAGTACTAAGACTATCTATCACTGATTTTACCACTTTTCAATGAATCTCTTGTGTCCTTGTGACACGGAAATAAAAGTCTATCTCTTCAGATGAACAGAATCAAAGTCCTGTGTTCTCGACACACGGAATGAAAAGTCATGTCTCCTAGACACACGGAATGAAAGTCATCTCTTGTGTCCTAAACACACAGAATAAAAGTCCATGTCTTGGCTCTTCGACACACTTATAAATGAACTGGCCCTTGGGTCTAGATGGAGGGGGATTTTATGTAAAAATTTATCGAAGTAATTGTGATACAGGAATGAAATACATATCACTGAACTCGTAATATTGCACAGGTCAAGAATATGCCCATTAATCCTAGAATCGATCGTAGAGATTTTGTCTAGGCGATTTCCCGCGTGAATGCTAGCCACCGCGTACCCCAGCCAGAGTTGGCGCGCAAGTAGGCATTCTCTTCTCATTGGTTCTCCATTTCTCTGTAATTTGGCGGTTTTCTAGTAGATCTTGGCGTCTTGGGAGTGTCTATTTTCTTCATCAGCCATTCACGTTACTGCATCATATTTCTTCTAGGCGCGAATATCACAATGAACATACCAGAACCATGTCTCACCGCGCGTCGCTTCTAAAATTGAGGTAGCCACACCTGTCCCTGTGATACATCGCTCAGCTATTTCTTTTCATAGCTCAAGTACTTAGCCTTTTGTTAAACTGATGCAGGTATGTCCCTACTGTCTCCAACAAATGCTTGAAATTTCCTCATCACTGTCTGGCTACTTTCTTGATGCTGGTTGAAATATTTATTAATTGAAGAAATAAAATAGTAGAATCATTTAACCAACATAGGGTAAAGGGTTCAATATGTATACCTATAAAATTTCGGTCGAGTTCGTTACTGGGCTAAATCGGTCGAAGGGGGTGAAAATGGGGGTCTTTTTTCGAAAAAGTGAAATATTGCTATAACTCTCTTAATATGTGACATATCGAATCCGTTAAACGTTCATACTATGTGTCGGATAAAGCCCAAAAATTTATGTTTGAAGAGTTTTTTTTATAGCACCAACCATTGACCAAAAGTGGGATTTTCGGGAAACATTAATCATATCTCTCTTAATAGGCACAATATCAAAACCGTACAAAATGGACAATATTCCCCTAATAATTACCTAAAACTTTTGTCTGAAAGAATTTTTGATATGACCCACCATTACGCCAAGGGATGAGAAAAAGGATTTCGGGATTATAAGAAAATGCCAAGAGCTATCAGAGGTTGGCATGGCTACACTTCTAAATTGATGAGGGATGAGCCATCAGACGTTGCCAAGATAACGCACTTGCACGAGATCAGATTCAGATTTTCATATGACTAAGAGTGAAGCGGCTTCGGTGACGTAACTGGTAGCATGCTGAATGTCTATGCCCAAGGTCGCGAGTTCAAAGTCGGCCGAAGTCGTCGGATTTTCTAAGAGCGCTAAAAATCCCTCAGTATGCTTTCCTTTGGAGGGGAAGTTCCAACGTTCGTTGCGAATTGCCGGTTGCGGTGGCATCTAGTAGCCAAGTTCACAGCTAGGTGTCGTTGACGGTAGTACCTGGTACCAACATTAGGAACTACTGCTTGAAATTGACCGTCTGCAGTCCTTACCTGAATTACAGACTAATACAGCCATCCGTAAGTACACGGGGTTACATGACCGCGTTGTCGCAGCCCCTAAACTGAGCAACCAACCAAAATCTCTGCGGGAGATATAATTTTGCGTGAAGAAGTAACAGACCGTTACATAGTCACACATCAGTGTCGAAACCTTGCATAAGGACAGTGTGACCACAAGTATAACAAGTAGTTCCGTAAAGAACTATACAGCCTATTTTCATATATCCTGCTCATGTTAATTTCTTCTAACAACATACAAAATTTCAGTTTAATTGCTGTAACAGATTCGTAGATATTGAGAACCGTCTAAATATTTCAGATTGTCGCCAGGTTGGATTTTTATTTTTGTACTATTACATTAAGATTATTGTGTACGTGTGGTATTCAAACTTCAATCGCAGGATTAGAACACAAGAAGTAAAAACGAGATTTTAAAATTACGCACAGCAGCCATCTTGTGATTATGCAAACAATTGAAATAAATTAGATGCCAGTGGATCAACATTTGTATAAGCATTTAACGTGCAACGTTTCACAGCACTCGGATAGTTAATTCGCGAGAATCGTCCATTTAAATATTTATACTTCGCGTCGCCGCCATGTTGGATTTGTGCTCACCAGGTTAATGAAAGTCCTATAGGTGAACATATGTTCATAGTCTCTATGAACATACAAAAATTCAGTTTGGTTGCTGTAAAAGATTCATAGATATTGAGAACCGTCTAAATATTTCGGAAGCTCGCCATTTAGGATTGTTATATGTATAGGCCATAGAATTATGTACCATTCAAGGACAATTATTGCCTAGGTTCATTATTCAAACTTTCACTTCGATCGCATGATTACGATACAAGAAATAAAAACTTAATTTAAAAATTTCGCACAGCCGCCATATTGAGGTTATGTATACAATTGATTTAAATTAGATGGCAGTGCATTACAATCTGCAAAATCATTTACTGTACCACATTTCATTGCGCTCAGAGAGTTAAATCACGGGAAAAGTCTATTAAAATATTTCGAATTCGCTTGGTCGCTATGTTCGTTTTTTACTTTACAAGTTTATGAAGTATACATAGATAAACTTGTACCAGTACCCTTTATCACCGTACAAAATTGCAGGGTAATATCTGTAATAGTTTCGGAGATATAGAATGTCAGTGAAATATTTCGCACAACCGCCATTTTGAGGTTATGTAAACAATTGAACTAAATTAGACTCCAGTGCATTACTATGTGTATAAGCACTTGCTGTACCTAGTTTCATTACGTTTGGATGGTTAAATCGTGAGAAAGGTCTATTTAAAAGTCTCAACTTCGCTTGGTCGCCATGTTCGTTTTCTACTTTACAAGTTTATAAAATATACATAGGTAAACTTGTATCAGTACCCTTTATCACCGTACTAAATTGCAGGGTGAAATCTGTAATAGTTTCGGAGATATAGAATGTCAGTGAAATATTTCGCACAGCCGCCATTTTGAAGTTATGTAAACAATTGTACTAAATTAGACTCCAGTGCATTACAATGTGTATAAACATTTGCTGTACCAAGTTTCATTACGTGTGGATAGTTAAATCTCGAGAAAAGTCTATTTAAATGTCTCAACTTCGCTTGACCGCCATGTTGGTTTTTTAGTCACCAGGTTTTTGAAAGTCTCATAGGTGAACTTCTAGTAGTACCCTTTATCACCGTACACAATTTCAGGGCGATATCGGTAATAGTTTCGGAGATATTGAATGCTAGTGAAATATTTCGCACAGCCGCCATTTTGCATTGGTGAGACGTAACAAAATTTTAAGGGCACGGTTGAGGTCGCTGGGAATAGTGCTATGAACATACCGAGTTTCATTGAAATCGCTCCAGCCGTTTAGATTTTATTAGGGGGGGACACACACACGAATCACACACACACACACACACACGCACACACACACGGACAAAAGGTGATCTCATAAGCCTATTTTTTTAAAATTGAAAATAGGCTAAAAATGGACCCCAAATTACAAGAAGGTTACCGTTCCCATAAGACAATAAAATGTTTAATATAAGCATAAAATGACGGAAAACAAAGTTAATTAAGCTCCAATTATAAAATATCTTCTCGCAATAAATGAGGTCTGATCCTTCTACGAAAACCTGCATATTCTGCCTATTTTCGCCTATCCCCAAGTTTGTCCGGTGAAATCTACCTCCGCCTTCCGGCGTGCCGAGAGGACCTTTTTTTATTAATGAAAATAGGCTAAAATGGCTTCAAACACCATAAAAATGAAATCTTATTACACTTAATCTACTGTAAAGTTTTGAATCCATTCTTTCCAAGTGGCCTATACAAGCTGTTATTTGTAGCTGTTTAGTCGGTCAACATGAATTTTCTCAATAACTGGGCGGGGTACAATAAGGTTGAAAAGTTCAACCATTAGCACTTTTGACGACATACTTGTATATTGTCCTTTTGATGGTGGTTTGTATAAAGGATTAAGCCTCATATCACATTGGCAACATCATTCTATGAAGAGGGAATAGGAAAGGTCGTCCTCACACAGGACATATGCCTCATTGTTTTACAGTGATTATGTCAATAAGTAAGCTTATTTGTTGCTTACATAACGATTCGTAATTAAGTATTATTACTCTTGTCGATGTATACGTGTAATAGAGGTGACAAGACATTCGGCATTCGGACAGTCATTACTGTACAGAAAACATTTGTATGGATATCTGTATTGCGAATAGCCATTCTAGATTGTAGCCAAACATCCAAAAGGGGAAGAAGCGACTACCTAATACAGAAGTGACAAGTCTCCTACTGGAAACTACACGAGAAGTAGCATGTGCGCCATGGCTAGAATGACGGGAACACTTGGACCAAATTTTTCTCCTCGGGACTTACTCAGCTGATGGCTGGTTGGTTCCTTAGTTTAGGGGCTGCGACCACGCGGTCATGTAGCCCCGTGTACTTTGGGTGTGTACAATTTGTCTGATAACCGGTGTTAATTGTGATGGCTGTATTAGTGTGTGTTATCTGTGATTCATGTAGAAGGACTGCAAACGATTTTTTTTGTTCAAGTAGGCTAGTTCCTACTTTTGCTACCAAATGCTACCGTCCACGACACCTAGCTGTGGACGTGGATACTAAGTGACATCAGAGTCAACACCTAGCGGCGAACGTTGGAACTGATATAGCGTTATCAAAATAACCTACAAATTTTAGCTTCCACAAGTGTAGTTAGTGGAAGGTTCTCTTTCATGCCATAAATATATGAAATGGGATCGCCGGCTTTACTTCCCCTCCGAAGGAAGGCATACTGAGGGATTTTTAGCCTACTTTCGATTTTTGCAAAAAATGAAAGTAGACTTATGAGATCAACACAGGGCGAAAAAAGTGTGTCTGTCTGTGTGTGTGTATGTGTGTGTGTGAGTCTGTGTGTGTGTGTGTCTGTGTGAGAGTGTGTGTACTCTGAATGTCTGTCCCCCCCTATCAATTCGAACACGGTGAATGCGAATTGAACGAAATTTGGTACAAAAGTAGCACTAGCAAAGGACACCTCAGTTTCATGTTTTATATCGCCGCCATCTTGACTGAAACGTAATGGCGGCCACACAAATGTTCAAAGCTTAAATCAAATTACGACTAACCTAATCATCCGATCTCTACCAAATTTTGCAACAACATACCCTTATAGAGGAAGCATCCTTTGACCAAATGAATAGGTCATTAGCCTAATAGTTTGCGGATGGCGGCCATCTTTGTGTGAAAATCAATTACCCCTATTAATTCAAACACGGTGAAACCGAATGGAACGAAATTTGGTACAGAGGTAGCACTAGCAAAGGGCATCTCAGTGTCATGTTTTATATCGGCGCCATATTGGCAGAAACGTAATGGCGGCCACACAAATGTTCAAAGCTCAAGTTAAATTACGACTAACATAACCATCCGATCTCTACCAAACTGTGCAACAACATACGTTTATGGAGGGCTCCTTTGACCAATCTAATAGGTTATTAGCCTAATAGTTTGCGGATGGCGGCCATCTTTATGTCAAAATTGATTACCCCTATTAATTCGAACACGGTGGAACCGAATGGAACGAAATTTGGTACAGAGGTAGCACTAGCAAAGGGGACCTCAGTGTCATGTTTTATATCGCCGCCATCTTGACTGAAACGTAATGGTGGCCACACGAATGTTCAAAGCTTAAATCAAATTACGATTAACCTAATTATCCGATCTCTACCAAATTTTGCAACTACATACCTTTATAGAGGGAGCATCCTTTGACCAATCTAATAGGTCATTCGCCTAATATTTTGCGGATGGCGGCCATCTTTGTGTCAGAATCGATTTCCCCTATTAATTCAATCACGGTACAACCGAATGGAACGAAATTTGGTACAGAGGTAGTACTAACAAAAGGCACCTCAGTGTCATGTTTTATATCGCCGCCATCTTGACGGAAACGTAATGGCGGCCACACAAATGTTCATAGCTTAAATCAAATTACGATTAACCTAATCATCCGATCTCTACCAAATTTTGCAACAACATACCCTTATAGAGGAAGCATCCTTTGACCAAAGGAATAGGTCATTAGCCTTATAGTTTGCGGATGGCGGCCATCTTTGTGTGAAAATCAATTCCCCCTATTAATTCAAACACGGTGAAACCGAATGGAACGAAATTCGGTACAAAGGTAGCACTAGCAAAGAGCATCTCAGTGTCATGTTTTATATCGGCGCCATATTGTCAGAAACGTAATGGCGGCCACACAAATGTTCGAAGCTCAAGTTAAATTACGACTAACATAACCATCCGATCTCTACCAAACTTTGCAACAACATACGTTTATGGAGGGCTCCTTTGACCAATCTAATAGGTTATTAGCCTAATAGTTTGCGGATGGCGGCCATCTTTATGTCAAAATTGATTCCCCCTATTAATTCGAACACGGTGGAACCGAATGGAACGAAATTTGGTACAGAGGTAGCACTAGCAAAGGGCATCTCAGTGTCATGTTTTATATCGCCGCCATCTTGACTGAAACGTAATCGCGGCCACACGAATGTTCAAAGCTTAAATCGAATTACGATTAACCTAATCATCCGATCTCTACCAAATTTTGCAACTACATACCTTTATGGAGGGAGCATCCTTTGAACAATCTGATAGGTCATTCGCCTAATAGTTTGCGGATGGCGGCCATCTTTGTGTCAGAATCGATTCCCCCTATTAATTCAAACACGGTGAAACCGAATGGAACGAAATTTGGTACAGAGGTAGCACTAGCAAAGGGCACCTCAGTGTCATGTTTTATATCACCGCTATCATGACGGAAACGTAATCGCGGCCACCCAAATGTTTAAAGCTAAAATTTAATTACGACCAACCTAATAATCTAGTCTCTACTAAATTTTACAACACCATATCTTGATGTGGGAAACATATTCTGACCAAACTGCAAGAACATCAGCCCAATAGTTTGCGGATGGCGGCCATCTTTATGTCAAAATTGATTCCTCCTATTAATTCGAACACGGTGAAAACGAATTTAACGAAATTTGGTACAGAGGTAGCACTAGCAAAGGGCACCTCATATTCATGTTTAATATCCCTATAGCACGTTGTATTTCAACAAGCTACTACAACCAACATTCAATCATACTCCTTGAAAAGGACAAAGAGTTATAACAATACCCATTCATTTAGGAGAAAGTAGGCTATATGTTCTTTACTGAACATCTTGTTTAATACTCACCTGATGAAAAAAACTGAGCTCTGTCCCTGCTAGGCAAGAGGCTATAGCCCTTTTATTATTATCATTATTATTATTATTATTATTATTATTATTATTATTATTTTATTATTATTAATATTATTATTATTATTATTATTATTATTATTATTATTATTATTATTATCGTTTTGGTAGTATAGGGAGCACGAGCCAATTTCAATGCTTTGCCCATTGCTGTTCCTTCATCTTCCCCCAGTATTCCTTTATAATCTCACTATGTTTCCTCTTCCTTTCCTCGGACTATTTCGAGCCGGTTTTCTTTCCCTTCCTCCCTTGGAATCCTTGCATTTTTAGCACTTTTTGCTTAAAAATACCTCTCTGTGGTGTATCTTCTTCTCTGACATTGTTTCTGGCTACTTTATTTCTTATTTCTATATAGCCTACCACTGGATGATGTACAAAAATCCCTCGTACATTACTTGTATACTTTGCCCAATAAACAACCCACAGAATAGAATGTATCTTTGGAGGCTTCGGTGGCGTAGTTGGTAGCATTCTGAGCTTCTATGCCCTAGATCGCGGGTTCAAATCCGGCCGAAGTCGTCGGATTTTTTAAGAGCGTTAAAAATCCCTCAGTATGCCTTCCTTCGGAGGGGAAGTAAAGCCGGCGGTCCCATGTCATAGATTTATGGCATGTTAAAAAACCTTACACTAATTACACCTGTGTGAAGCTAAATTGTATAGGTTAAGAATGTAAACAACTCTCTTAGGTTCCTACGTTCGTTGCCAAGAGTCAACTGTGGTGGCGTCTGGTAGCTTAGTTCTGAACTAGTAGTCGTTGATGGTGGCGGATGGCAGCAAAAGTAGGAACTATTTGGAAAATTCAAAAGTCTGCTGTCCTTACATGAATTAAATACAGATAACACACACTAATACAGTCATCACAATTAACACCGATTATCAGACAGATTCTACACAAACCCAAAGTACACGGGGCTACATGACCGCGTTGTTGCAGCCCCTAAACTTAAGAACCAACCAACCAGAATGTATCTTTGGTCAAAATATGCTTTGTTTATGGAAGAGGACAACACAGTCCAGAAACTGGGCGACTGATTCACCACATTAAAACACGGCGTTCTCGGAACTCCTTTATATGGATATTACATCAGTTTCGAATTCGTCTGTTACAAAACTGTGAAACATGAAGCATATTTGCCATTCATGTACTAATAATGAGCACACGTCATCCTATCGTCAAACATAAATATACTCTCTGAAAAACTCTTCACCGAAATTAATTGGGGTACATGGAGTGCTCCGGTGTATAACTGATAATCTGATTTGGTTCATTATAAAGGAAGCAATTTATTTAATTCTACAACAAAATAGACAAAATAATAACATAAAACCAGATAATTGGATTTGCCCCTGTAGCATAAAATTTAGCGTAGCATCGCTCTGGAGTGTGTGTGTTATCAGGCAACTCAATCAGCCAGCCCATATTGCACCCCATTGTGTCTCGTCAGGTACAAACAATGTCTTGATAGCACTGATAAACTTCGCAGCTCAGCGAGAGAGTGTCTCTCTCACCAGCTTCCCGATGGTAAACCGACAATTTGGTGAACCATTCTTAGGATAACTCCATAAACAAACAACGAAGGATGCAGATGGGGAAGTGATAAGTAGGTGTTGGTGAATCTCATCGATATTGAGAAAATACAACTTGCAGAGGTGTGCAAATTATTAGACACCAAGCAAGTATCTCAATTAATAGAGCTAAAGAAACAAAAAACAAATTAAATACCCAAAGGCTTTACGCTACTGACGCCATGATCGACAGGAAATGGGCAAGAGCGAATCAAGAACTGCGATCGGTTCTAACCAGACTTTCAGTGCACGGCTATCACCACAAGATATGTAGAAATGACAAATTTCACGAAACAAACAATGCATGTGTATGTGTACTATGCAACGAACATTGTGAAAAATACCACCTAACTAAATGACTTAAGAGGATAATAATAATAATAATAATAATAATAATAATAACGTATTTCCTCGGGTGCCAGGTGCCGGGTGCAAGCTTTGTTATTTGACACCCAGAGGGTAGCTTGCATGTCGAATTTCGTTGTTCCTTGACTATGAAAGTCAAGGAGGTTAGATTTTAGATATCTAAGCTCCTTGTACACTATAGCGCTTTCTAGTAGAGAAATTAGGAACTTTGTGTTGGCGGAAACTCCCGACATTAATTTTGCCATTATGAACTCGGCCTACTGAATTCAAATGGGTTCTTTGACATGCCAACATCGTATGACATGCGTATCGTATATTGGCCGCCTTTCAAAAATCACTTACCACAGCCAGGAGCAAACCTGCAATCTTGGGGGTTAGTAGACCGACACGATATCCACTCACCCACTGTGGCAAGCTTCTTACGAGGATTAAGTCAATCATCGACTATGGCAAAGACTAGATCTAAGTGTATCAAACATTGTACATAGAATATAAGTCTTTATGTATGCACATTTGTGCGCATTTTATGTAATAACTCTGTTCAGAGTGACTGTGCAGATGTACTTAGTGGGAATGTTCACATATGTTCTATTGTTCTATTTCAACTGTAACTCCTTTTCCTTGGCCGTTTGGCTGCGGTAAAACTTATATATAACGCAATTTTCCAAAATTCCTTTTATACTTTTCACGGCTCAATGCTCTAAAATATGTTTGCAAGGCGTTGAATTTACTTCAAATGAATAACCAAGAGTCTTAACTATATTTTCTTTTAAGAAACTCAAAGTAAAATGATTTTTTGAATTTCTACTATCAGAGTAGCCTTGCTAATGCAAATGACACACGTTTTGCTTTGATTTATTCGCTCTACTTTTTGTGTGAATTTAGAGCATACGCTCGTTTTATAAACATACTTGTGTCTTAATTATAGCCATTATTGGCTCGTTGCATAATGTACTATTATATGTCTATTATTTGCATTTTATGAATAAATGTGTGTTCTTATCTCAATGATGATGACTTAATTGCTTAGGTTAAGTACCTTTTCTACTCTCTGATTTGGTTCAATATTATCACAGTATTATAAAAATGAAAGGAGACATTCTAAGTACCTTAAATAAGTTTTAGTCAAAGAAAAAACAGTACAATATCATACTTACCCCTATCTTACTACGACAAAGTCAAAAAGTATATTTTTAAAAAGAAAAACCTTTATTTATTTATGTTTTAATGCCAACTAAGTGGGCATATAAAATGATGATGGACAACAAATTTTATTTTTTTTGCATTATTTTAGGCGTATTTTTAATGAAATTGAAATAATAAACATAAAAAATATCAATAAAATAAAAAATAAAATTCTAGAAAATTTGAGAATTTAATGACAAAAAACAAGATGTTCGGGAAAGAACATATAGCCTACTTTCTCCTAAATGTATGGGTATAGTTATAACTCTCTGTCCTTATCATCTCCTAATTTCTTTCTATTTGAAGTGCAAATTGGCACACAGGATTTGAACAGTGGCGTTCAAACCATAGTTTATAATTTACCCCAGCATTTTGCAATTTCATCAGCAAACACTCCAAACACCGACTACTCACAATAATTGAAACTTCGTTGCTTTAATAAGGCCCATCTACAATGCGCAGTCGGCAGTCCGTAGTTGGTAGTCCTCGGTCGGCAGTCGCGATCGACTCCGTGTATACTATAGGCACCATACACAACATGAAGTTGCAGTTGGTAGCTGGCAGTTGGCAGTCGCGAATTTTATCCTTGACTGCCAACTACCCGACTGCAGCAATGTAATAGCCAATCAGAGCAGATCAGAAACTGACGTCACGTTGTTGTTCTGTGTCGTATACGAATGATATAGGACTAAGTGAAGTAACTTCGCAACCCGTTAATTTATAGGCTAATCTTAAATACACGGTATAACAAAATAATCCATCTCCAAATCATCCATATTGCAAGTTTTGAGGTTATCAACAACGCCTCTGTGCACAAGGAATAAACGAATGTTACGGTATTATTACTCCTAGCAGTCGTTAAGACTGGGTTCACTAACTGGCCGGTATAGAGCACTGCTCGAATCTACAGTTTCTGCATAGTACAACTGAAGGCTGGTAGATGTCACTCCGGTGGAGAATGTCGTTTTTTTTAATATATAATTTCCATTGCAAAAAGCACCATATAACGCTTTATTTTATAACGTCTCAGTACTCAAGAAACAATGAATATTAAAAAAATCAAGCAAAAAAGTTCTACTCTGATAGGATTTGAACCCCAGCCAACCACATGAGAGACGGGAGCTCTAACCACACAGCCAATCGTACACTCATAACTCACGCGTTATCGATCAAATACATATAACGTACTGTATTAGCAAATAATCACTTGGACTGAAGATTTCTTCACTGGAGTGTATTTCAAACCGAGTTCATTTCATATTAAGTTCATATAATTTTTATCAGTAGGTTATATTGCATGCAACATACTGAAATTAGTAAAATATAGGTCAGAACGAGAGATCAGCTGCCATCTTGTCAAATAGCTGAGACGATTCAGATTTTTAAAGTCACTTCTAGATTATAATATTACAATATAAACTTTTAATTTCGAACGAAACACGTCGCTTAGAACAGATTAAACGATTCTTGGTTCGATAATCGGAACTGGTGGGTCCCATGTTATGGATTATAAATTTTGCATAATTCACACGGCCGCCATCCTGAAATGGTACGTTTGATGACCTTGTAGTTTGGGCACAACATGCGTCCCATATGAAGGTAGGTTGTTACCAAATTTGGTAAAGATCCGATGATTAGTTTGGTGGTAATGCATTGTTAAGTTTTGACCATTCGATTGGCCGCCATTACCTTTTGGTAAAGATGGCGGCAATATAAAACATGACACTGAGGTGCCCTTTGCCAGTGCTACCTCTGTACCAAATTTCGTTCAATTCGGTTTAACCGTGTTCGAATTGATAGGGGGGGGACAGACATTCAGAGTACACACACTCACACACACACACACACACACACACACAGACTCACACACATACACACACACAGACAGACACCCTTTTTTTCGCCCTGTAGTGATCTCATAAGTCTACTTTCATTTTTTGCAAAAATCGAAAGTAGGCTAATAATATTCAAGGCTTTTGCGGCACCTCAAGATGTGGTTCTATCACAATAAAACATTGTAGAATAACTTCTCACATAAAAAGACAAATTTTAATCACTATTACAATGGATAATACAGAAAACTATTTTTTGCCCTATACGAACGTTCCACCCTATGCCACACCTATTCATAACTTGGACATGCTGCGTCAGCGAATAGAGCAAGGATGTCAGAAGATACGAGGGACGCAGGAAATATGGGAGCGTGTGAGACAGTCAATGAAGCAGCGCATCTAGGCCTGCATTACAGCTCGAGTTAGCCATTTTGAGCACCTTCAGTAGAGAACTGTAAGTATTAACGTACACTTAATCAACACAGATGACCTACCTGCGTAGTGAAGCAGTCTGTATTATGAACACCACAAACATGTTTGTAACACGGAAACGAAAGCAAATAAACCATATGTTTTGCTTGTTGTCAGTTCATCTATCAGATCCCCGTAGCTTTACCATATATTTAGTTACACCCTGGATAGTGAAGTGGACATCACTACAAGAGCAGTCATAATCTACTAAGTCTACAAAACCACATTGTCAACTCAGTTACGTCTAAGGGTTTAACATAACTAACCAACTACAAAAGCTCATCAAGTCAATAAGAAATTTAAAAAGGGACGGTTAAAAACAGTCTAGAACACAATCACTTCTCGCTACGACAGAAGCGTATGGCTTTTAGTGCCGGGAGTGTCCGAGGACATGTTCGGTTCGCCAGTTTTGTAGCTGCTTCGAGACGGACACCCAATGGGTGAGCTACAAGTACCGTGGGGGAGGAAAGTTGGAAGGGAAGGTCGAGGAGTTGGAAGGTAGCGGCTGTGGCCTATAGTTAGGGAGCAACCCCGGCTTTTGCCTGGAAGGAAGATGGGAAACCACAGAAGACCATCTTCAAGGTTGCCGGCGGGGGGATCCGAACCTCCTCGCCTCCCGGATGTGAGCGACTGCCAACAGTCATGCCGTAACGACCACGGCTAACTCACCCGGTGTTAAAGGGTTGACACTTATTCATATAAAAGGGCCTCACAATAAACGCTACACATAGAAGTGTAATAGACAAACTGAATACAAAATATTGGTTGAGAAATTCAACTCGTTACAATGTTTGATTTAAAACTTCTGCAGAAAAGTTATTGTACAGTATAAAGGGACAGTTGATAACAAAACAGTCTATAGGTAGAACACACTTTAATAGCTTCCTACGGTAGAAGTTAGGATTCTAAAAGCATTCACGCTGATGCATATAAAAGGTCTCACAACAAACGCTGCACTTACTGAAGTGTAGTCTAATAGACTAACGGAATACAAAATAATTGCTTGAGAAATTCAACACGTTACAAAGTTAAAATTAAAACTACTGTGGCTAAATAATTGTAAATACGGTTATACATAAGTGTTATATACATATCCACTGAACCAACATGAAGCCTAAATGAGCTGGTTTTAATGATGCTCGCGTGACGAACGAAACTAGTCATCTAATTTAGTCCCACATTTTATGAGAAACGTTTTGTGTAGAGTACAAATAATTCATGTTATTTGTTTCAGGCACTAGAAATCAATTATAATTCTCCGTCCAATGAAATCTGGGCACACTTGTGTTGACCAACTGAAAAGGTTCTAATAATATTATTTAAATCTGGTGCAATAGCCAACGACTATTTACTGAGAATCCGTATTTCTACTGCTTATTATTCACGTTGCTACAAGGTTGGGATGAGTTAAAATGAGTATCCATTTGGCGGGTGGCTTTTGGGGTCCAATGCCCTTCCTGACATTCCTGTCATCAGAGGTTTTAATAGAGTAAGTAAATGAAGACAAATAAAATTGTTGGTCGGTTCCTCAGTTTAGGGACTGCGACAACGCGGTCATGTAGCTTGTGTACTTTGTGTGTGTCTAGAAACTGACTAATAACCGGTGTTAATTGTGATGCCTATATTAGGATGTGTTATCTGTTTTTAATTCAAGTAAGGACTGCAGACATTGAATTTTCAAGTAGTTCCTACATTTGCCGCCAAACGACACCGTCAGCGACAAGTTCAGAGCTTGGTAACTAGACGCCACCGCAGTCGGCTCCTGGTGACGAACGTTGGAACTTAAGAGCGTTATTCAAATGTTTAACCTATAATTTAGCTTCACACAGGTGTAATTAGTGGAAGGTTATTTAACATGCCATAAATCTATGACATGGGACCGCCGGCTTTACTTCCCCTTCGGAGGAAGGCATAATGAGGTATTTTTAACGCGCTTAAAAAATCCGACAACCTAGGCCGGGTTTGAACCCGCGATCTTGGGCATGCTACCAACTACGACACCGAAGCCGCCACAAATAAAATTGGACAAGGTGTTGGAAGGTTGTCACGTTGGTCTGTAAGAAGGTATTTGCCTTGAGTTCAAAATGGGAAACCATTGAAAACCATTTCGAGGATGGTCGATGGCTGCGTCTGAACTCATCGTCTTTCATGGCCGGAGACCGATTGGCCCGATTGCCTTGAACCTAAGCAAGTGTAGTTACCCTGGTTAGGATTTTCTGAGAAGTAATTTTTGTTCAAATTGTTGCTTAGTGAATTGATTTTTGAACCCCCCTATGGTGACCTGTCAGTTTTAACCCGATGTTTGATATTTCGCCTCGACTTGCATTTTGGTCAGAATATTTATGTTCTACGAAGAACATGAGAATTTAAAATATGACCAAATCAATCACAGTGATCTGTTGGATCAATCAATCAATAAATACTGTATATTATTAATAGGTTTTATTATTGGCAGGTTTCACTTGGTGACCTGCTTATTCGCGCAGACCCTCTTGACAGCTGCCAATACCCAGCCGACTTGCAATTTGAAGGCTGCACTTTTATCCGCAACAAACACGATCAATGATTGAAACAAGCATTCCATGCCTCCAGATACAAAACTTCTAATATGGTGATGTATTTATAAATCCTTATTTTTCCTTATGACTTGTCACTGGCTATGTACTTCCAATAAAACAAAATAAGATGCTACTGATTAATCTACATGTGTTGATTTCTTCTATACGTTTTCAAAGAGAAATTAATGCTTGCTCCACAACACATTTTGTTATCAACATATTCGAAGGGAAAATATTAGGGAAGGTAGGACAAAGAAGACCGGGGAAACGGATCTTCAAGTTTCGACGTGAGGACCTCGTGTGGTGTCCTACAATTAAATGAAGCGTAAAGCTGATGACCTAATTCTAATGATGGTGATGATCGCAATGGTAATGATGGTGTTAATGCATGAATGATGCATTTGTTATCGCCCCTAGCGATAAGGATGTTATTCTGATTCATACTGCTATTTTTGTTGTTGTTAATACATTTCAGGGTTTGTAACATCAAGGTATTCAGCCCCATGCACTTGGGGGAGTATTGGACAGATGCGATAAACATTGATTTTGTGATGACCCCGTGGCGCAGTCAAACGCTATAAATCGCTCATCACGACTACGTAGGGAAGCTGCGTCAACTTTGGATATCTCGGATTCGAACCAAAGCCATGACAGTGACTATCCTGAGAGTGATTTATTCACCGATTTGTCCACACTACTACGACACAAATGCTGGGTTAATACCTTATTTGAGTCCCTGACCACATTCTCCATCTTTGACTGTAATAATTACAGTTACACGCGCTTCTACAGTCATAACCGAAACACAGGTTATCAGACACACAGAAGTACATGGGGCAGATGTTTCAAGCCCCTAAAATGGATTAAAACAACAAAATCATTGCCAGTGCTGGTTCTTACACTTTGTAGCAGCGTGTGTTATTCATCATATAACAGTGCAGTGTACTTCAAAGGAGAACAAACGTTGAAGATTTTTCTCAACGTTTACTGTTTTATGAAGGAAGAAGTGGAAGACAGCAAGAATAATACCCAAGAACAGTGCAGAAGAAAAATGATGGAAATTAGCTTTGCTGCGAGCGCCGAACGTACTTCTAGTGATTGACGTGTGATTGAAAAAGCAGCGGACGTAGGAGAGAGTGCTGAGGTAAGCAAGAAATAATACGCAGGTTAGTAGAAGTGAGTAGATAAGTTCTACACCTCTCCCAATTTATTTTTGGACTCATTGACGTGTTGACCATATGAAAAGTATTAGTATTTCATTAGATTACAAAGGCAACAATGAACAAGAAGTTCCGTGAAGAACAATACAGCCTACTTTTCATGCCAATGATTATTCTACAGTATATGAAACTATCTAGAATAATGACAAAATTAAGTTGGTAATATCGAAATATCAAATTAGTTCAAAATATACCTGGTATAATGTAGCCTAATAGAGCACTACAGTTGGCAGCCCTGGTGACTGAATTCAAAATTAGGTTGAAGTCCAATGGACGTTACATGCAGTTAGACACTGGATCTATCAGCACGCGTAAAAGCATGTTGCCAACAATACCATGCATGTGCTGGTAAGAAATAATCTGAAATATTATGATATCTTGTTGTGCCAATTTTGGATGAAATCCATTTGTTAGTATAGAAGTTACATGTATTTTAAAATTGGACATATCAGCAGGCATAGAATCATGTTGGCAGCACCGCCTTGTATTAATTACTCCAAATTAATCTACAATGTCAGGTGCTATAAGTGTGCAAATTATAGAGCTTTTGGCTTGCATACTTTCTGATATATTGATATTAGGGTAAAAAAATATAGACAGCATTTATTAACAGTTGGCAGCCTTGATTGCTCTTAACAATACTTAAGTCATATCTGTTATGGTACACATAGCACATACGAAATTTGGTTGAAATCGAACTGACAGTAGAGAAGTTACATGTATTTAAAAATTGGTACTATCAGCAGGCTTATAATCATGTTGGTAGAACTGACGTATATAAGTTACTCCAAATTAATCTAAAATGTCAGAATATACGTGTGCATAGTTTAAAGCTCTTGGATTGGATACTTTCTGATATATCGGTATTTGGATAAAAAAAATAGAGAGAGCAATTATTAACAGTTGGCAGCCCTGGTGGCTCTTAAGAATACGCTCAATCATATCTGTTTATGTACAGATATTACATACAAAATTTGGTTGAAATCCAATTGATAGTGTAGAAGTTATATGCATTTAAACATTGGACCTATCAGAAGGCTTAAAATTATTTTGGCAACACTGTCATCATTGGTCTCCTGGAAATTAAACTGAAATGGTATTATCTGTATGTGTACCAATTTTGGAATAGCTCCCATGCATACCTTGCGAGATATCCAACATGGAGCTCAAATTTCTAGTGCGTTTCTTCAGCAGTTGGTAGCACTGACATCATTTTCAAATATGGACGTGAGATATTCCGGTGCACATCTTTACTCATACTAAATTTGGTTTTGATTGCTGCAGCCGTTTAGGAGTTGATAGGGGGGGATATACACACAGCCAGACAGACAGACAGACAGACACACATTTTCCCGGATCGATCTCATAAGTCTACTTTTTCCTCATTTTTGCAAAATGTGAAAAGTAGGCTAAAAATGACTTCTAAGATTTCTGCTGTTCAGGGATGTCCTGAGAGTGAGTGGATGTCAGGGTAATGTCCACACCTGAGACCATTCAAACTTTCCAGAGAGTCTCTGACAAGGAAATCACTCTGTCAGGTTTAATATTTTATTTAACCTCGAACACTATCAAATTGGTTCAGCTCCTGGTATTAAGCCAGAGCTATCCGGAAATGAACTTGCAGCTGTTTGCAGCCACTGTAATAACCGATGATGTCCGGTGTGTAGAAGTGAAGTGATATGTGATGGGTCGACAAAACTCGGCAGAAAGCAGTATTCTGAACATGCTGTAATTATTTGTAAGGTTCTTTACTCTAATGCAATGTCCGAAATAACGTCAACTGTCTTGGTGTCGTGATTTATAGCGTATGTATCGGACTTCACCTTTTGACTGCCCAGATTTCATTTCTACCACTGCCATGGATTATGAAGACTGGAATAGAATCCACTCAGAAGTAAAACTATTCCAAAGTTTTATGCGTTTCTTGACCTTGCGATCATGAAGTGTGGTAATCTGATTCACGTGGCTTTTGACAACAAAATAAATAAAAACTTAATTTTAAAATTTCGCACAGCCGCGATCTTGAGGTTATTGAATTGAATTAAATTAGATGGCAGTAAATTACAAACTGCAAAATCATTTACTGTACCACATTTCACTGCGCTCAGAGTGTTAACTCACGAGAAAAGTCTATTAAAATATTTCAAATTCGCTTGGTCGCCATGTTTGTTTTGTACTTAACAGGTTTATGAATTATACATAGGTAAACTTGTATCAGTACCCTTTATCACCGTACAAAATTGCAGGGTGATATCTGTAATAGTTTCGTAGATATAGAATGTCAGTGAAATATTTCGCACAGCCGCCATTTTGAGGTTATGTAAACAATTGAACTAAATTAGACTCCAGTGCATTGCAATGTGTATAAACATTTGCTGTACCAATTTTCATTACGTTTGGATAGTTAAATCGTGAGAAAAGTCTATTTAAAAGTCTCAAATTCGCTTGGCCGCCATGTTGGTTTTGTAGTCACCAGGTTTTTGAAAGTCTCATAGGCGAACTTCTAGTAGTACCCTTTATCACCGTACACAATTTCAGGATAATAGTTTCGGAGATATTGAATGCTGGTGAAATATTTCGAACAGCCGCCATGTTGGATTGGTGAGACGTAACAACATTTGAAGGGCACGGTCGAGGTCGCCGGGAATAGTGCTATGAACTTACCGAGTTTCAATGAAATCGCTCCAGCCGTTTAGATTTTATTAGGGGGACACACACACCTCACACGCACACACACACACACACGCACACACACACGAACAAAAGGTGATCTCATAAGCCTATTTTTTCAAAATTGAAAATAGGCTAAAAAATGAATCAAAGAATCAAACCTGATTCACTTTGCACAGTGGGTCAAAATCGAAATCTAGGGGGACAAAATTATTTTTACGTTTTAATCATGAATTTAGGGTGAAATCAACGTATATACTCGTAATTTGTTTACTTCATAATAAACATCAGTTAAGACCTTTTTTATGCTACGTTTACACATGCAAGAAATTGTCTATGACTAGGAGTTGGATAGAGCATTCAGTTATCTCTTCAGAACAATTTTCTACCCCTAATTTACTTTTAACAAAGTCATAAAGTTCGACTTTTGACATAATCGTCGAACCCAGTGCTTCAAACAGTTGTAAATATGTGAGAACTGGTTGCGCGGCATCTTCTAAAACGTAAAATAACTAAGTAAGTTGCAAAAAGATGCAAAATATCTTATAACAGGCGTGAACTACAAGACTTTATCTACTTTTTAACATTAAGTAGAAAGTGACGCAGAGTGACGCGGCAGACTAAAAATCTAAGCGAAAATATAATTTTAAAAATAATAGTTAAATATTATATAATGCAAATATAGCTAAAATTACGTAACAATTACGTCCATTAATAACTGAAACACGTAACAAAAATCATACCTTCAGCTGCATATTCCATCTTAAAGCATCACACTAACCACAAAGACAACCAAACCACAGCCACTTACATTTACCCTCCAATTCTGACTGCTCGAACAGTGGTGACAGATTTACACTAAGATGCGTTTATATCCCAGAATAGTGAGCGGCAATTGTTTGAGAATGCTGTAGAAGTAATATATTTTGATTATTTAATTATGAAAATAAATAATTTTGTCCTCCTAGATTTCGATTTTGACCCACTGTGCTTTGGTGAGAGACAAGTGGTGATTGTGGGCTCTTCCCCTAAATCGTTTTTCGGGCTTGGGACACCTTAGTAACCAGCCCCGTGTACTTGGGTTTTGTTGAACCTGTCTGATAACCTATGTTGATCGTAGCAGTGTGTGTGTAATTATATTAGGGACAGGAATGAAGTAGGTGCCCCGTGACTTGAAATAACGTACTATACCGACATTTGCCTGGTTAGAGAACTGAAATGAGAGACGGCTCTGTACCCCACTAAAGGTCATCGCACTACACGTCCTCCATGATCTACAAATTTAGGCAAATATATCAATAATACCTAATTCATGGGCTTAGTCACCTCTTTTACAATCTGTACTCACTTACTAAAGAGTTAGTATACAGGTTGCCAGATAGTTTCCAAATACACTCAAGGCCAATGGCAAATTTGAAAGTTCAGTGACTGGGTCGTTGACAGAGGTTAAAGAACTGTACAGTACTAACATAAAATCTTTGACGTACAAAATGTAACACAATTGTATTACTCTGAAACAGCCTTCTCGATAAATTGCAGAATGTAACATTTTGCGGCATGTAATTTGTCAGACCTGTTCAGGACTTCACGAACTGTTTTCAATCCAGACGATTTTTTTTATAAGGTCGCAACTGTACATGGAGCTAATGTTGTTTTAGTTACATTTAGGGTCCTTGACATCGTGGTGATTTCAGCTGCATGTATTCGGGTGTGTGTAGAATTTTACTGATAACCAGTGTAATTATGTCTCTGTAGTAGTGTATGCATTTGTAACTGAGACTAGAATTAGGAATGCAGTTACCACGACCTTAGGGTAGGAACTATCCCAGCTAAGGTGAGGATCAAACCCATATCGTCACAGTTTAGCCTCAAAATACCGACCGAACCCCGTTCTAACCCTCACATCAAAATTACACTTCTGGACTTGAGGCTCATATTCTTGGGCTATCTCCCCTGAGGTCTGGAGTCGATCCCCGGTTCTGCCAAGAAATTTGATTCTGATCTGAGCGCTGGAACGCGGTACACTCTGCCTCGTGTGGCAGAAATGAGAAGAGGTAGGCTAGGTTCAATTCCCAGGTCAACCATCCTAGAATTGGTTTCTCGTGGATTCCTACTTCCACTCCAGTAAATGGCGGGATAGTTCTTAACCCAATCCTAGCCCTAATTACAAATACATACACTAGCCATTATATTAACACAGGTTGATTCCGCACACGGGGCTATAAACCATGATGTCGCGAAGCCCCAAAATGAATCAACAACTCATCTAACAACTCCCTTATCTACCTTATTAGCCTACTATCGACTTTTGCAAAAAATGAAAGTAGACTTATGAGATCTACACGGGCCTCTTTACTGCGAGAACTAAATCTCAAGCAGCCATAACCTCCCTATGAAGGCGCAGGTGCGCTTCATTAAAAGGGCGATAGCGCGCAGTTCGCTACTTCTGTGAGGGTCCGGGCACGGTCATCAAGAGCCCGCTGATGAGCCAGCTTGGTGTCCTAGGCGAAACCCCACACTAGACACTGCACAAACCTAGAAAATTGCTGAGTTTTAATTCACTGGCCGTGATTGCCAATGTACCAAATTCGTATTTGTATTGAAAACAGGAATGTAGCTCAGTTCTTCTCAATCTGTCAGCCATAGAACAGTTCCAAAGCTGCGTTTCTGGAAGATAAAATAAACATTAAGGGAGTTGAAGTTAAACTTGTCTCTCAATTCAATATACTCCTCCTGGCTATGCGCAACTCGGGTCTGAAAACACGAGAGAAGGTAGAGAGAGATGAAACTGCCAAGAGGATCGCCTAGTCATCCCTGCAATTTGCATGGGAACGGCCCCATTACTAACATAGTGTGCTCTATAATACATGAACGAGCTGTCTTATTATGCACTAGATTCTGCTTCTTTACTGCCTAACTCTATACCTCTCCGCTTCAATCTTTCAATTCTTATATACGAGAATAATTCACATATTAATTTTATCCGTGTGTAAATACCACCATAGAAGAGTTCAATGGTTTAGTTTATTTATTTCTCTGCATGCACATGAAAAGGGGCCATTTTTCAGATATTGAGGTAATACCATTTATAGGCTGTACATATAAGGTGTGTTCAAATGAAAAGGTACGCAACGATACTATGGGTACAATTTATTCGTTATTCAAAGGTAATCCCCACAGGACTGTGCACAGGTGTCCATTGCTTCACTAGCCACAGGATTCCCTGTTCCCAGAAGTCTTGTGGTTGTGACAGGAGCCAATCCTGTATGGTGTCCTTTAGTTCGTCGCCCGATTGGAAGCGTGTTCCCTTGAGATGTTTTTTAACGGTCCAAAGAGATGGAAGTCGCAGGGTCACAAGTTCGGATTGTAGGGCGGTTTCTCAAGTTGCTCCTACTTTAACGTGGCCAATACACCTTGTGTGACGTTAGAGACGTGTGGGCGAGCGTTATCATGGAGCAGAATCACTCCCTTCGTAAGCAGTCCAGGCCGTTTGTTCTTAATGGACTCGCGTAGGCTGCGCAGTGTCACTCAATACACGTCACTGTTAATGGTTCGTCTCAAGGGAAAACATTTCCAATCGGACGACGAATTAAAGAACACCGTACATGATTGGCTCCTATCAAAACCACAAAACTTCTGGGAACAGGGAATCCTGTGGCTAGTGAAGCAATGGGACACCTGTGAACAGACCTGTGGTAATTACTTTTGAATAACGAATAAATTGTACCCACAGTATCGTTTCGTACCTTTTCATTCGAACACCCTCATAGTTGCGTATAGGTATATAATCATACATACGGAAAACCTTACGGTGCATGCTTCACAAAACTCAAGCTCTTAAATCAGAGGGAGTTAGAAGGTGCGATTTGTAGCAAAACCTTGCACATTGTCTCAGTAGTACAGGAAGAATCTTGCAATTCATGAAATATCAGTGGAAATATCATTATGGTTTTGGTAAAATGCGTTCAAAGAAATAAACAAGATGTTGCGTGACGAACTAAAGAGCCTACTTTTCTTAAAATCAAGATTCATGCCAATGATTAATCTACAGTTTATGAGCCTACCTAGAATAATAACGAAATTAAGTTGGTGATAATCGAATTGTCTAATTATATAGTTCAAAATATACCTGGTATAATGTAGCCTAATAGAGCACTACAGTAGGTGAATGAAAATATTCTTAGTTCCATCTCTTAAGGAACAGAATACAAAATGTTGTTGAAGTCCAATGGACGTTACAGTTAGACATTGGATCTCTCAGCACGCATAAAAGCATGTTGGCAACAATGTCATGCGTGTGCTGGTCAGAAATAATATGAAATATTATATTTTGTTGTGCCAATTTTGGATGAAGTCCATTTGTTAGTATAGAAGTTTCATGTATTTTGAAATCTACCTATCTATCTATCTATCAGCAGGCATAGAATCATGTTGGCAGCACTGACTTATATTAATTACTCCAAATTAATCTAGAATGTCAGGTGCTATACGTTTTCAAAGTATAGAGCTGTTAGCTTGCATACTTTCTGTTATAGATATCAGGGTAAACAAATATAGACAGCATTTATTAACAGTTGGCAGTCCTGATTGCTCTTAAGAATACTTATAGTCATATATGTTATGTTACATATAGCACATACGAAATTTGGTTGAAACCCAACTGATAGTATAGAAGTTACATGTATTTAAAAATGGGTCGTATCAGCAGGCTTAGAATCATGTTGGTAGAACTGACGTATATCTGTTACTCCAAATTAATCTAAAATGTCAGGTACTATACGTGTGCATAGTTTAAAGCTGTCGGCTTACATACTTTCTGATATATTGGTATTTGGAAAAAAAATAGAGATACAGCAATTATTAACTGTTGGCAGCCCTGGTGGCTCTTACGAATACGCTCAGTC
Source organism: Meconema thalassinum (assembly GCA_946902985.2). Classification (NCBI taxonomy): domain Eukaryota; kingdom Metazoa; phylum Arthropoda; class Insecta; order Orthoptera; family Tettigoniidae; genus Meconema; species Meconema thalassinum. Next base: position 153,269,371 of record OX336390.1, on the reverse strand, counting down.
ATATCTGTTTATGTACACATATTACATACAAAATTTGGTTGATATCCAATTGATAGTGTAGAAGTTATAGGCATTTAAAAATTGGATTTATCAGAAGGCTTAAAATTATTTCGGCAACACTGCCCGGTATGGCCTCCTGCAAATTAAACTGAAATAGTATTATGTACATGTGTGCCAATTTTGGAATAGCTCTCATGCATACATTCCAAGATATACAACATGGAGTACAAATTTCGAGTGTTCTTTTCAGCAGTTGGTAGCACTGACATCATTTTCAAATATGGGCTTGAGATAATCCGGTATACAGCTTTACTCATACTAAATTTGGTTTCGATTGCTGCAGCTGTTTAGGAGTTGATAGGGCGGGGACACACACACACACACAGCCAGCCAGACAGACAGACAGACAGACAGCCAGAAGGACAGACAGACACACATTTTCCCGGATCGATCTCATAAGTCTACTTTTTCCTCATTTTAGCCTATTTTTATTTATGAAAAAAAACAAGAAGTTCCGTTAAGAACTATACAGCCTACTTTTCATGCCAATGATTATTCTACAGAATATGAACCTATCTAGAATAATGAAGAAATTAAGTTGCTAATATCGAAATTTCCAATTAGTTCGAAATACTGTATACCTGGCATAATGTATCCTAATAGAGCACTACAGTTGGCAGCCCTGATGACTGAATATATTCTTAGTTCCATCTCTTAAGGTACAAAATACAAAATTTGGTTGAAGTCCAATGAATCGCATGGACGTTACATGCAGTTAAACATTGGATCTAACAGCGCGCGTAAAATCATGTTGGCAACAATGTCATGCATGTATTGGTCAGAAATAATCTGAAATAATATGATCTATTGTTGTGCCAATTTTGAATGAAATCCATTAGTTAGTATAGAAGTTACATGCATTTTAAAATTGGACCTATCAGCAGGCTTAGAATCATGTTGGCAGCACTGACGTATATTAGTTACTCCAAATTCGTCTAGAATGCCAGGTACTATACGTGTGCAAATTTTAGAGCTATTGGCTTGCATACTTTCTGATATATTGATATTAGGGTAACAAAATAGGGACAGCACATATTAACAGTTGGCAGCCCTGGTTGCTCCTTAGAATACGCATAGTCATATCTGTTATGGTACACATAACACATACGAAATTTGGTTGAAATCCAAATGATAGTATGGAAGTTGCATGTATTTAAAGTTGGACCTGTCAGCAGGCTTAGAATCATGTTGGTAGGACTGACGTATATAAGTTACTCCATATTAATATAGAATGTCAGGTACTATACGTGTGCATAGTTTAAAGCTGTCGGCTTGCATACTTTCTGATATATTGGTATTTGGATAAAATAAATTAGGAGCATCTATTAACAGTTGGCAGCCCTGGTAGGTCTTAAGAATACGCTCAGTCATATCTGGTTATGTACACATACAACATACGAAATTTGGTTGAATTCCAATTGATAGTATAGAAGTTATATGCATTTAAAAATTGGACCTATCAGGAGGCTTATAATCATTTTGGCAACACTGCCATGTTTGGCCTCCTGGAAATTAAACTGAAATATTATGATCTGTACGTGTGCCAATTTTGAAATAGCTCTCATTCATACTTTCCAAGATATCCAACATGGAGCTCAAATTTCAATTGCGATTTTTTAGCAGTTGGTAGCACTGACATCATTTTCAAATATGGCCGTGAGATATTCAGGTGTAGATCTTTACTCCTACCAAATTTTGTTTCGATTGCTGCAGCCGTTTAGGAGTTGATAGGGGGGGACACACACACAGCCAGACAGACAGACAGAAGGACAGTCAGACAGACAGACAGACAGACAGACACACATTTGCCCGATCTCATAAGTCTACTTTTTCCTCATTTTTGCAAAATGTGAAAAGTAGGCTAAAAATAGGCTTATGAGATCACCTTTTGTCCGAGTGTCTGTGTGTGTCCCCTAAAAAATTCTAAACGGCTGGAGCAATTTCAATGAAACTCGGTAAGTTCATAGCACTATTCCGGACGACCCCGAACGTGCCCTTCAAGTTTTGTTACGTCTGACCAATCCAACATGGCGGCTGTGCGAAATATTTCACCAGCATTCAATATCTCCGAATCTATTACCGATATCACCCTGGAATTTTGTACGGTGATAAAGGGTAGAAGTTCACCTATGTGACGTTTGAAAACCTGCTAACTACAAAACCAACATGGCGGCCAAGTGAAGTTGCGACATTTGAATAGACGTTTCTCGCGATTTAACCAACCAAACGCAATAAAACTTGTTACAGTATATGTTTATACACATTGTGATGCACCGACATCTAACTTCGTTCAATTGTTTACACAACCTCAAGATGGCGGCTATGCGAAATATTTCACCGGCTTTCTCTATCTCTGAAACTATTAGCGGTATCACCCGGAAATTATGTACGGATATAAATGGCACTACTGGAAGTTCATCTATAAGCCTTTCAAAAACCGGTTAACTACAAAACGAACATGTGGCCAAACGAATTTAAAAATTTAAAATAGACCATTCTCGCAATTTAATGATCCAAACGCAATGAACGCTGGCATCTAATTTAGTTCAATTGTTTCCATAACCTCAAGGTGGCGGCCGTGCGAATTTTAAAATTAAGTTTATATTTCTTGTGTCGTAATCATGCGATCGAAGTGAAAGTTTGAATAATGAAACTACGCAATAATTTTCCTTTAATGGTACATGACTCTAGGGCCTATACATATAACAATCCAACATGGCGACCATCCAAAATATTTAGTCGGTTCTCAATATCTACGAATCTATTACAGCAATCAAACTGAAATTTTGTATGTTGATAGTGGCAATTAACATAAGTAGGTTATATGAAAATGGGCTATATAGTTCTTCACAGAACTACTAGTTGCAAAATGTGAAAAGTAGGCTAAAAATCCTTAGGGCCTGCCAGAATTTAGCCCGCATAACAGTAAAGATGAGTAGGTGAAGTATGATCATGGGGCGCCACAAGTAATCGATCGTAACAAGTTATCATTCAAATGAAAGAGAATTGCCCGCAGCAGTGACGAATTGCACTCCGATTTATATGTATCGACAATTTGTTTAAAAAGTCACGATAGCCCCTGCGAAAATTGTGTCGCGTCGAGCCCGCATTACAGTAAAGCCAGGAGGGTGTTTTAACACGAGATTTCTCGCACAGACCCTCAAATATTATTGAGTTCGCTTTTAAAGTCTATTATTAATTTGAAGAAAGGAACTTAGAATTTTAAGTCCACAATTATCCTATATTGTATAAAAAAGAATTTTAATTTCCTCAAAAATTACGCTATTTAAATAAAATTCATTAAAACTCCAAAAACAAATATTTTCTAAAAGCGTACGTTAAGATAAAAATATTCACTTAAACATTTTGCAATTACAATAGTGATCGCAACTAATTCATTTTTTTTCAGGAGTGTTATTTACGTATTATTCATATTATTATATACATCGTACCCCTCCAAATCATTGGGCAAATTCGTGTTGACTGACTGAAGAGCCACAACTGACAGTTTGTATAGGCTACACTGAAAAAATAGCTTGAAAACCTTACATCATGGATTTGTAACATTTAAAACAAGATGTGCAGTAAAGAACGAATAGCCTACTTTCCCCTAAATGCATGGGTATAGTTATAATTCATTGTTCTTTTCAAGGAGTATAATTGAATGTTTGTTGTAGTAGCTTGTTGAATAACAACGTGCTATATTATATTTTACTTTGATTGATTGAATCCTCACCTGAATAATAAATACACAAACTAATACAGCCATCACAATGATACAGGATAGCAGACAATATTCAACACTCCACCAAAGTAAACGGGGATAAATGACCATGCGGTTCAAACCTTTAAAATCAAACAAAACAACAACAGCTTCCTACCCATATTCTTTCTCGTTTAAATGTACACACATCGATACCATAGTGACACAGGTTGTCAGAAATCTTCTACACTCACCTACGTACACGGGGCTACCTAACCACGATGCCGCAAAGTCCCTAAAGAATCAACAACAACAAACAGCAGACTCTACCGCAGATCAACGACAGCTTCCTACACAAATCCTTCCAAGTACACACACTAGTACAGGCATCACAGTGACACAGTATATCAGACAAATTCTACACACACTCAAGTACACGGGGCTAGATGACCATGAAGCCGCAAAGCCCCTAAAGAATATACAACGACAGTCTGTACCACGGATCAAGGACAACGAATTTTAATCGCTATAGTTCCGTGTTGAAATATGTGGTGTTATATGTATAAATATTATTTTCGATTGCAAATACACACTATCACACTATTATGCTGAAGATTAGAAGGTGTGAGTAGTTATAAATCAATATAATAATAAATAACAAAATAACCCCTGGCACAACAGCCCACGAAGGGCCTAAGCCTTCCAAGCGACCACTGCCCAGCCATTTATCCTGCAGATATTGGGGTGACGCGTGAATAGCGCATCGGGTCCCCTCGGCCGTTGATCTTGGTTTTCATGATCGGGGCGCTGCCTCACTGTCAGACATCTACTCAATTGTCCTCACGAGGCTAAGTGCACCCCGTTCCAGCCCTCACGTCAGTTTCTAAAATCCCTGACGGAGCCGGGAATCGAACCCGGTCCGGGCGAGCGGTAGGTGCGCTACCCCATCACCACGAGGTCGGCAGTATAAATCAATAAATATAAAAAAAAAACAAGTAATCAAAATTGTAACTGCTAGGATTTGGACCTCAAACCTTACGATTTGGAATCTAGCACGCTACCACGCTGCTAAACATGCCCATTACATTTAGCGACGTTAACATCAGCTTTAGTACAGGGAGCGGCAAAAAGATCTGACGGTTTTTAAATCACAACAACACAAACATTTTAAATGATACAAACTCTTTTATTACTTATAACAGCAAGGTGTACATGTCAATTAATGGAAAACATGAAAGAACTATAGATTTTAACTTTTACGATTTGAAGATAACGTCTTTCAAATGATGCCCAACTTTTGCCATGCATTCTTCCAGCCTTGCACTGAAGCTTTGCATAGTCATTAATCTTCAACTGCTGGACAATAACCATTTTATACGGATGGAAATGAAAATTGAAACGCAATATTCGTCTCACTGTTTGATCAGAGCGAGTGAGACAAGCTGTGGAAACCAGTCCACGGCGGCCGGCTCGTAAACAAGCTGCTGCTTTGCAAATGTCTGATCGAACAGTGAGACGAATATTGCGTTTCGATTTGCATTTTCATCCGTATAAAATGGTTATTGTCCAGCATTTGAAGCCTAATGACTATGGAAAGCTTCAGTGCAAGACTGGAAGAATGCATGGCAAAAGATAGGCATCATTTGAAAGACGTTATCTTCAAATCATAAAAGTTAAAATCTATTGTTCTTTCATGTTTTCCATTAATTGACATGTACACTTTGCTGTTATAAGTAATAAAAGAGCTTGTATCATTTAAAATGTTTGTGTTGTTGTTATTTAAAAACCGTCAGATCTTTTTGCCGCTCCCTGTATAACTGCCTGGCTTTTTTCCCCTTCGAATTAATGATTTCATTAGCGTTTTATGCCATTGTTTATAAACCATTTGATACTAAGTTTGTATTATTTTGTTCAGTACATTCCTGGAAGATTACAGAACTACTAAAACTGGACTACCGGATGGCACGGCCCAGCACCATATGGCATGATCAGCCTGAACTGTTAGTAAGTTCTATGGTAGATTATTCTATTATGTTTTACGATGTCAAAATGTAAATGTTATATGTAAGAAAACTGTATCATAATGGGGGTCATGAAAGTACTACTTTTCATTATGATACAGTTTCTCCAACCTATCAGAGCTCAATATTTTCATTCATTGACCAATTAGGTAAGTATAGCTTCGCACATGCACTCAAAATCCAACATGTCGGACATATATTACATGTTTTGAAAGTTGACAATGTAGCCAATATTGGATCAACCATCGTAGTTACAATGCCAAACACAAAGACAAAATGGCTGGCTGCGTGGCTCAGCGGTAACGTTCTCGCTTGCTGGGCCCAAGATTGCAGTTCATATCTTGGCGAAGTCAGTGGATTTACTGACACGTTAAAGATCGCCTTCAGTGCAAAATTCCGGCATCCCGGTGTCTCTAAAAGCCAGAGTAGTTAAAAGGGACGTAAATTCAATAACATTATTATTATTATTACAAAGACAAAATCAGCACGAACCATTTCGTTTACAGGAAAATACTATGAAATATGTAAGAAATTAAGGAATTACGTCCAGAAGTTTGCAACACCATCCTTCTAGCCATTACCGACGTGGAAACTGTGCACCGTCCTTAATGTTTGCATAAACGAACTGGGCAATTTTACAAAAGAAATAGCACTGTACCTTAATATCCGCAACTCCAATTTCTACACAGGGCATTACATTCGTAAGATTTCGCCGACTGTTTTAGTGAATGCTGTTGTTGACATAAACACACCAGAACATCTTGGAAGAAGCAGGCGTGTGACATTAATTCCACGGAAATTATAATCCAGCTCTCTGTTCGGTAAATTAATTTCCTATGAAAAACTTTTCTGTCAGATGTCATAACTGTTCTATTTGGGACTCAATTGATTTACCTTCCGTTGAAATTCTATACGCAACAAATCTGAAGAATGACTAGTTGATAATGCGATACATTTTAATTTTAAAGCGTTTGTAACAGCCTATTTTGTGTTATTTGACCAAAACAACAAAACGATCCAACATAGTTCCTGTGTGCTATGTGTTGGTGATTCTTCAGGATAAACAATGTTTCAAAGCTTTGGCATTCGTTATTGGGTAGAGATCAAATGCTGAGCCCACACAATTTCTAAGAAGAAGAAAATGTCTACCGACAGAATCTCGACAGATATTTATGAATATTTATGTTAGAACATATAATAAAGTTATAATTATCGTCGAACATAAACAGTGGTATGGAACTCGCCTATAATGGTAATTAAGCCACACGTAAGGAAATTATAAAACTCGCTTCGCTCGTTTCATAAACATACTCGTGTCTTAATTATTGCCATTAATGGCTCGCTGCATAATGTACTATTATAAGATGTTAATATCCTACGGGTCACCTCCTTGAGGACAGTTTAAACCACCTTCTGTAGGTTAAACGCATTTGGAAATGGAAGGAAGGAAGGAAGAATGAAGTTTAACGTGACCGTTAATCTCGCGATCATAAGCCACGGGACCTCCATTTTACGTGGAATCCGAACCACAGGACATGGCATTAAACGCATTTGGTGAGGCCGGGCCTTGTTGAATCGTAAGTAACGGTTAGGCTATAATACTTGCATGATTCATACGTCCGCTATCTTGAAATGCTTTGGATGATGACCTTGTAGTTTGGGCAAAAGATACTCCGCATATTAAGGTACATTATTGTAAAATTTGGTAGAGATAGGATGATTAGGTAAGTCGTAATTTTAAGTTTGCTTAGAACATTTGGTTGGGCGGCTTTTTTTTTTTCGTTATGATAGCGGCAATATACAACATGATATTGAGTTGTCCCTTGCTAGTGCTACCTCAGTGTCAATGGTTGTTAGATTTCGTTTCGTTGTGTTTGAACTAATAGGGGGTATCAATTTGTACACATACACGGCCACCATCTTCAAGATCTTTCTCTGTTGACCTTGTAGTTTGGTCAAAAGACGCGTCCCACAACATTGTATGTTATTGCAAAATTTGGTAGAGATCAAGTGATTAGGTAAGTCGTAATTTGATATAAGCTTTGAACATTTGGGTGGCAGCCATTACGTTTCCGTCAAGATGGCGGCGATATAAAACATGACGCTGAGGTGTCCTTTGCTAGAGCTACATCTGTACCAAACTGTATTCAATTTGGTTTCGTCGTGTTTTGGAAAAAATCGAAAGTAGACTAAACATAGGCCTATATAAATAAATCTTTGTATTGGGTTACATATTTATTTATACACAGTTCAAAACAAGATGTTCAGTAAAGAACATATAGCCTACTTTCTCCTAAATGCATGGGTATTGTTATAACTCTTTGTCCTTTTCAATGAGTATGATTGAATGTTGGTTGTAGTAGCTTGTTGAAATACAACGTGCTATAGGGATATTAAACATGAATATGAGGTGCCCTTTGCTAGTGCTACCTCTGTACCAAATTTCGTTCAATTCGGTTTCACCGTGTTTCAATTGATAGGGGGAATTGATTTGCACACATACTTGGCCACCATCTGCAAACTATTGGGCTGATGTTCTTGCTGTTTGGTCTGAATATGTTTCCCACATAAAGATATGGTGTTGCAAAATTTGGTAGAGACTAGATTATTAGGTTGGTCGTAATTACATTTTAGCTTTTAACATTTGGGTGGCCGCGATTACGTTTCCGTCAAGATAGCGGTGATATAAAACATGACACTGAGGTGCCCTTTGCTAGTGCTACCTCTGTACCAAATTTCGTTCCATTCGGTTTCACCGTGTTCGAATTGATAAGGGGAATCGATTTTCACACAAAGATGGCCGCCATCCGCAAAATATTAGGCTGATGACATATTAGTTTGGTCAAAGGATGCTCCCTCCATAAAGGTATGTTGTTGCTAAATTTGCTAGAGATCGGATGATTAGGCTAATCGTAATTTGATTTAAGCTTTGAACATTTGTGTGGCCGCCATTACGTTTCTGTCAATATGGCGGCGATATAAAACATGACACTGAGGTGCCCTTTGCTAGTGCTATCTCTGTACCAAATTTCGTTCCATTCGGTTTCACCGTGTTTGAATTAATAGGCAGAATCGATTTTGACACAAAGATGGCCGCCATCCGCAAACTATTAGGCGAATGACCTATTAGATTGGTCGAAGGATGCTCCCTCCATAAAGGTATGTAGTTGCAAAATTTGGTAGAGATCGGATGATTAGGTTAATCGTAATTTGATTTAAGCTTTGAACATTCGTGTGGCCGCCATTAAGTTTCAGTCAAGATGGTGGCGATATAAAACATGACACTGAGGTGCCCTTTGCTAGTGCTACCTCTGTACCAAATTTCGTTCCATTCGGTTCCACCGTGTTCGAATTAATAGGGGGAATCAATTTTGACATAAAGATGGCCGCCACCCGCAAACTATTAGGCTAATAACCTATTAGATTGGTCAAAGGATGCTCCCTCCATAAAGGTATGTAGTTGCAAAATTTGGTAGAGATCGGATGATTAGGTTAATCGTAATTTGATTTAAGCTTTGAACATTCGTGTGGCCGCCATTACGTTTCTGTCAAGATGGCGGCGATATAAAACATGACACTGAGGTGCCCTTTGCTAGTGCTACCTCTGTACCAAATTTCGTTCCATTTGGTTGCACCGTGTTTGATTAATAGGGGGAATTGATTTTCACACAAAGATGGCCGCCATCCGCAAACTATTAGGCTAATGACCTAGTTATTTGGTCAAAGGATGCTTCCTCTATAAAGGTATGTTATTGCAAAATTTGGTAGAGATCGGATGATTAGGTTAGTCATAATTTGATTTAAGCTTTGAACATTTGTGTGGCCGCCATTACGTTTCCGTCAAGATGGCGGCGATATAAAACATGACACTGAGGTGCCTTTTGTTAGTACTACCTCTGTACCAAATTTCGTTCCATTCGGTTGCACCGTGTTCGAATTAATAGGGGGAATCGATTTTCACACAAAGATGGCCGCCATCCGCAAACTATTACGCTGATGACTTATTAGTTTGGTCAAAGGATGCCCCCCCCCATAAAGGTATGTTGTTGCAAAATTTGGTAGAGATCGGATGATTAGATTAGTCGTAATTTGATTTAAGCTTTGAACATTTGTGTGGCCGCCATTACGTTTCCGTCAAGATGGCGGCGATATAAAACATGACACTGAGGTGTCCTTTGCTAGTGCTACCTTTGTACCAAATTTCGTTCAATTCGCATTCACCGTGTTCGAATTGATAGGGGGGGACAGACATTCAGAGTACACACACTCACACACACACACACAGACACACAGACACACATACACACAGACTCACACACACACATACACACACACAGACAGACACACTTTTTTCGCCCTGTGTTGATCTCATAAGTCTACTTTCATTTTTTGCAAAAATCGAAAGTAGGCTAAAAAATGGGGAACATGTTTTGAAACGTGTGGTATGTAAACGTAAATTTTGTAGATGTGGTTCCAATGGTCGTACAGCATGCCTTGAGACCTTACCTACTCAGGGTATGGCAAATCGAAATTATACTCCATCTCTAGGCGTAGCCATGCATTAAATTATCAGGTGACCCCCCAAAACAAAGTGAGTAGCGGTGCATCCATGTGTTTTTGTGAGGTACACAGACTACTGCGGTCATTTGAGCACGTTGTATATAAACCAGCACATGGCATGAGCATCTTAACGAGGTTCAAGTGGCAAGGGCTGTCACTTTGATCCAGGAAGGATGGAGTATTCGTCGTGTTACTGTGGATCTCAATGTCTCTCCGTCAGTTATTCAACGCTTATGGAATCATTACAATGAGACAGGCCAGTTGACAAGAAGGGTTGAACAAGGTCGTCGACGCATGACAACCCCACAAGTTGACCGATATCTGACCATCTGTACGTTGCTGTGTCGTGCAGAAACTGGCAGGGAACTGAAACAAGACCCCATGAGGGTCACTTGAGTCGCGGTGTACGACCAGACAGTAAGGAACAGGTTAAGAGAAGTGTCCTTACGACCCAGACGTCCAGTTCGAGTGTCCCGTTTAACGCAGCAACATCACGCAGCTCGCCTACTGTTTTCCCGTACCCACGTCAACTGGCAACTTCGCCAATGGAGACCTGTGTTGTTCACAGACGAGTCCAGATTTCCCCTGGTACAGCGTGATGGACGTCAACGTGTATGGAGACGTCGTGGTGAGCACTACATGCCAAATATTGTCCAGGAAGTCAACCGATTCGGACAAGGTTCTGTGATGGTATGGGGATCAGTATTGATGGCCGTACGGATTTTGTCGTCGTCCTTAGTAATCTTACTGCTGCGGGGTACATCGAGCAGATACTGCTAGAGCATGTGTTGGCTGCTGCATACGGTGTTGGCCCTGAATTCGTACTCATGCACGACAATGCCAGGGTTCGTGTAGCGCGCATCACCAGACCTGTCTTGCGAGAACTGGACATTCAAAAGATGGAATGGCCATCAGTGAGTCCCGATCTTAATCCCATCGAGCATGTGTGGGATACGTTTGACAGAAGTGTTCGTGGGCGTCCTGTTCCACCACAGGCAATCCAAGACCTCGAACAGGCTCTCATTGAAGAATGGGACTTGATACCGCAACGTGACCTCCATCGACTTATACGGAGCATGCCATGTAGGTGCCAAGATGTGATAAATGCTCGTGGTGGACATACACAGTGCTGAAGATTTCCAACTGTGATAAAATCCACCCTGGAGTACTGTTTCCACTTTGTTTTCGCCACTATTTGGACATTTCCGTTTGTGTTCTGAAAATGAACGAGCATCCATCGATATTCTTTTGTATACGTCAACTGTAAAGAATTAAGGCTTAGTTGGTAATATAACTGGGTGTGAAGTATTGTTTCGTGGAGCATGGCATCCTTTCAAAAACATATTCCCCTATTTTTAGCCTACTTTCGATTTTTGCAAAAAATGAAAGTAGAATTATGAGATCAACACAGGGCGAAAAAAGTGTGTCTGTCTGTGTGTGTGTATGTGTGTGTGTGAGTCTGTGTGTGTGTGTGTGTGTGTATGTGTGTGTGTGTGAGTCTGTGTGTGTGTGTGTGTGTGTCTGTGTGTGTGTGAGTGTGTGTACTCTGAATGTCTGTCCCCACCTATCAATTCGAACACGGTGAATGCGAATTGAACGAAATTTGGTACAAAGGTAGCACTAGCAAAGGACACCTCAGTGTCATGTTTTATATCGCCGCCATCTTGACGGAAACGTAATGGCGGCCACACAAATGTTCAAAGCTTAAATCAAATTACGACTAACCTAATCATCCGATCTCTACCAAATTTTGCAACAACATACCTTTATGGGGGGAGCATCCTTTGACCAAACCAATAGGTCATCAGCGTAATAGTCTGTGGATGGCCGCCATCTTTGTGTGAAAACCGATTCCCCCTATTAATTCGAACACGGTGCAACCGAATGGAACGAAATTTGGTACAGAGGTAGTACTAACAAAAGGCACCTCAGTGTAATGTTTTATATCGCCACCATCTTGACGGAAACGTAATGGCGGCCACACAAATGTTCAAAGCTTAAATCAAATTACGACTAACCTAATCGTCCGATATCTACCAAATTTTGAAGCAACATACCCTTATAGAGGAAGCATCCTTTGACCAATTGAATAGGTCATTAGCCTAATAGTTTGCGGATGGCGGCCATATTTGTGTGAAAATCAATTCCCCCTATTAATTCAAACACGGTGAAACCGAATGGAACGAAATTTGGGACAGAGGTAGCACTAGCAAAGGGCATCTCATTGTCATGTCTTATATTGCCGCCATATTGACAGAAACGTAATGGCGGCCACACAAATGTTCAAAGCTTAAGTTAAATTACGACTAACATAACCGTCCGATCTCTACCAAACTTTGCAACAACATACCTTTATGGAGGGAGCATCCTTTGACCAATCTAATAGGTTATTAGCCTAATAGTTTGCGGATGGCGGCCATCTTTATGTCAAAATTGATTCCCCCTGTTAATTCGAACACGGTGAAACCGAATGGAACATAATTTGGTACAGAGGTAGCACTAGCAAAGGGCACCTCAGTGTCATGATTTATATCGACGCCATCTTGACTGAAACGTAATGGCGGCCACACGAATGTTCAAAGCTTAAAACAAATTACGATTAACCTAATCATCCGATCTCTACCAAATTTTGCAACTACATACCTTTATGGAGGGAGCATCCTTTGACCAATCTAATAGGTCATCAGCGTAATAGTTTACGGATGGCGGCCATCTTTGTGTGAAAATCGATTCCCCTATTAATTCGAACACGGTGCAACCGAATGGAACGAAATTCAGTACAGAGGTAGTACTAACAAAGGGCACCTCAGTGTCATGTTTTATATCGCCGCCATCTAGACGGAAACGTAATGGCGGCCACACAAATGTTCAAAGCTTAAATCAAATTACGATTAACCTAATCATCCGACCTCTACCAAATTTTGCAACAACATACCATAACAGAGGAAGCATCCTTTGACCAAATGAATAGGTCATTAGCCTAATAGTTTGCGGATGGCGGCCATCTTCGTGTGAAAATAAATTCCCCCTATTAATTCAAACACGGTGAAACCGAATGGAACAAAATTTGGTACAGAGGTAGCACTAGCAAAGGGAACCTCAGTCTCATGTTTTATATCGCCGCCATCTTGACTGAAACGTAATGGCGGCCACACGAATGTTCAAAGCTTAAATCAAATTACGATTAACATAATCATCCGATCTCTACCAAATTTTGCAACTACATACCTTTATGGAGGGAGCATCCTTTGACCAATCTAATAGGTCATCAGCGTAATAGTTTACGGATGGCGGCCATCTTTGTGTGAAAATCGATTCCCCTATTAATTCGAACACGGTGCAACCGAATGGAACGAAATTCAGTACAGAGGTAGTACTAACAAAGGGCACCTCAGTGTCATGTTTTATATCGCCGCCATCTTGACGGAAACGTAATGGCGGCCACACAAATGTTCAAAGCTTAAATCAAATTACGATTAACCTAATCATCCGATCTCTACCAAATTTTGCAACAACATACCATAACAGAGGAAGCATCCTTTGACCAAATGAATAGGTCATTAGCCTAATAGTTTGCGGATGGCGGCCATCTTCGTGTGAAAATAAATTCCCCCTATTAATTCAAACACGGTGAAACCGAATGGAACAAAATTTGGTACAGAGGTAGCACTAGCAAAGGGAACCTCAGTCTCATGTTTTATATCGCCGCCATCTTGACTGAAACGTAATGGCGGCCACACGAATGTTCAAAGCTTAAATCAAATTACGATTAACATAATCATCCGATCTCTACCATATTTTGCAACTACATACCTTTATGGAGGGAGCATCCTTTGACCAATCTAATAGGTCATTAGCCTAATAGTTTGCGGATGGCGGCCATCTTTGTGTCAGAATCGATTCCCCCTATTAATTCAAACACGGTGAAACCGAATGGAACGAAATTTGGTACAGAGATAGCACTAGCAAAGGGCATCTCAGTGTCATGATTAATATCGCCGCCATCTTGACGGAAACGTAATGGCGGCCACACAAATGTTCAAAGCTTAAATCAAATTACGACTAACCTAATCATCCGATCTCTACCAAATTTTGCAACAGCATACCTTTATGGGGGGGGCATCCTTTGACCAAACCAATAGGTCATCAGCGTAATAGTTTGCGGATGGCGGCCATCTTTGTGTGAAAACCGATTCCGCCTATTAATTCGAACACGGTGCAACCGAATGGAACGAAATTTGGTACAGAGGTAGTACTAACAAAAGGCACCTCAGTGTCATGTTTTATATCACCGCTATCATGACGGAAACGTAATCGCGGCCACCCAAATGTTAAAAGCTAAAATGTAATTACGACCATCCTAATAATCTAGTCTACCAAATTTTGCAACACCGTATCTTTATGTGGGAAACATATTCTGACCAAACTGCAAGAACATCAGCCCAATAGTTTGCAGATGGTGGCCAAGTATGTGTGCAAATCGATTCCCCCTATCAATTCAAACACGGTGAAACCGAATTGAACGAAATTTGGTACAGAGGTAGCACTAGCAAAGGGCACCTCATATTCATGTTTAATATCCCTATAACACGTTGTATTTCAACAAGCTACTACAACCAACATTCAATCATACTCCTTGAAAAGGACAAAGAGTTATAACAATTCCCATGGATTTAGGAGAAAGTAGGCTATATGTTCTTTACTGAACATCTTGTTTAGCCTACTTTTCACATTTTGCAAAAATGAGGAGAAAGTAGTCTTATGAGATCGATTCGGGAAAATGTGTGTCTGTCTGTCTGTCTGTCTGTCCTTCTGTCTGTCTGTCTGGCTGTGTGTGTGTCCCCCCCTATCAACTCCTAAACGGCTGGAGCAATCGAAATAAAATTTGGTAGGAGTAAAGATCCATACCTGAATAGCTCACGGCCATATTTGAAAATGATGTCAGTGCAACCAACTGCTGAAAAATCGCAATTGAAATTTGAGCTCCATGTTGGATATCTTGGAAGGTATGAATGGGAACTATTTCAAAATCGGCACACATATAGATAATAATATTGCAGTTTAATTTCCAGAAGGCCATACATGGCAGTGTATCCAAAATGATAATAAGCCTACTGATAGGTCCAATATTTAAATGCATATAACTTCTACACTATCAATTGGAATTCAACCAAATTTCGTATGTTGTATGTGTACTTATCCAGATATGACTGAACGTATTCTTATGAACCACCAGTGCTGCTAACTGTTAAAAAATGCTCTTAATTTCTTTTATCCAAATACCAATATATATATGAGAAAGTATGCAAGCCGACAGCCTTAAACTATGCACACGTATAGTACATGACATTCTATATTAATTTGGAGTAACTTATATACGTCAGTGCTACCAACATGATTCTAAGCCTGCTGAGTGGTCCAACTTTAAATACATGTAATTTCCAAACTATCATTTGGATTTCAACCAAATTTCGTATGTGCTATGTGTACCATAACAGCTATGACTATGCGTATTCTTAAGAGCAACCAGGGCAGCCAACTGTTAATAAATGCTGTCTCTATTTTTGTTACCCTAATATCAATATATCAGAAAGAATGCAAGCCAATAGCTCTAAACTTTGCACACGTATAGTACCTGGCATTCTAGATTACTTTGGAGTAACTAATATACGTCAGTGCTGCCAACATGATTCTAAGCCTGCTGATAGGTCCAATTTTAAAATGCATGTAATTTCTATACTAACTAATGGATTTCATTCAAAATTGGCACAACAATAGAAAATATTATTTCAGATTAGGCCTATTTCCGACCAATACATGCATGACACTGTTGCCAACATGATTTTACGCGCGCTGTTAGATCCAATGTTTAACTGCATGTAACGTCCATGCTATTCATTGGACTCCAACCAAATTTCGTATTCTGTACCTTAAGAGATGGAACTAAGAATATATTCAGTCACCAGGGCTGCCAACTGTAGTGCTCTATTAGGCTACATTATGCCAGGTATACAGTATTTCGTACTAATTAGAAATGTCGATATTACCAACTTAATTTCGTCATTATTCTATATAGATCCATATCGATTAATCATTGGCATGAATCTTAAATTTTAAGAAAAGTAGGCTCTTTAGTTCGTTACGGAACTTCTTGTTTGATCTGTGTATATACGAGTATATTTAATCACATGTAGACTTTTTAGGTTGATTTTTTTCGCATGTCCCAGTAATTTGGATTATATTGTGTTGACCGATTGAAAAGTCGCAATATCAATATTGTCAGTAAGGTAACATTGAAAAATGGCTTCAAATCTCTCTGTAGAAGAATATACTAATCACGGACCTAATTATAAAAGAAACAATGCCAGTGTTGATCCAACAGGGTTATCTCGCACCTGAGGCAGAGTTGAGCACAGATGACAGGGTAGGCTCCCTGCTTGTTGTATCTTTAATATAAAACTTCATTTTCTGAACGCGGCCGCCTGGTGATTTACACCCTCGTGCTCGCTACCTGCCTGGATTAAGTTAGACCCGACCCTCCTTCACGGGATTAATTTGTATTCGCTTTAAAATAATGGAATCACCGTGTTAATCTAAAATGTAACGCGGGCCAGTTTATATTCCTTATTTATGATATTACCAAATATGAAACATAACCAATAACTTCTTCTAACTACATTAATTTTGTGTGCTACAAGGATATTTCAGTACTGGAACGAGGAAGATATAAATTTACCAATTTTCATCTAATATTCGTACACGATCTTAAAATTTAAAATCCCCAGCTTTTATAATATTATAACGAAACTAGCTGCTTCTTCCCCCCCCCCCCCCCCCACCTTCTTAACAATAATAATAAATACAAATTTAGAAAATCAAGAGAGAATAATCTTTGGCACAATGTGCATAGACGGAGTGTGGATGAAAAGGTCTCACCAGTTACACCAACATTCTGAGAAAATATCAGATACTATTAGAAAAACCTTGTAGTTTAACGTGACCGTTATGAGCCACGGGACCTCCTATATACGTGGGATCCGAACCCCAGAGAATGGAATTTCACTTGAAAATCTCACATGCAATGACCGGGAATCGAACCCGGTCCACCTTGGTGAGAGGCAAGGAGCTTTATGGCTGTGCCACCACGCCCCAATACTATTTGAAAAAGGCAATTACAATTATTTTGATATAATCAAAGAATGGACCATGACCAATTTACTAAAAGTGTATTAAATCATGTCTCTTCACTAAAAGTCAAGAATAACCCGACAATCGACATTGAAAATGACTTTCAAGATATTATAATAATAACAATTGCAATTTTATTGTACAGGCTTAGCTGCAGAACGTTGGTAAACAAACATTACTTTGCTGCAAAAACCCGGATGAGAGACACCACTGACAGAAGACAGGAAGAAAACAATTTAAGTGAGTGAATGAGGGGATTTTGAGCAGAGAAGAGAGCAAATTGATATTCATCAGTATAATAGGTTCAATCGCGGTTCTTAATTGGGCATAATGTTGTAAGAAAATTGAAACAATGATAATAATATACTCTCAGACGCAATCAAAAAAAGAATAATTTATTTTTATGGACACATCCTCAGAACCAAAAAAAAAATCTTGGACTACTTCCGTAACACAAGAACCAAACTACTTTTGTTAAAGAAAACGGAGCGAGACTTAATAGAACTCCAAATCACAGTAAATAAACTCAAGGATAAAACAGCCATAACCATAACCAAGGACAAGAAACAACGGTTTTAGATCATTGTAAAACCCAAGAGATAGATCCAAATCTCTGATGCACAAAGGATATCAAGATCACAGAAAATTAGGCTATACTGGGCTTCAAAGAAAGCTCAGAATATTAAAAAGTGTTTTATTTAATGTACCCCAAAGCTGGGATAAACAGATAAAAGAAGAAGGATATTCATAATAATGCTAAACATTTTTCTATCCTTTTAAATACTGTGGCGTTTAATGACGCTGAAGGGGATCTTAACTATGCCAGTGAATCTACTGACAACGGCTCCCTCGCATTTAAGCACCCTCAGAATGCCTACTGACTGCGTCGAGATTCAACCCAGATCTGCATGACAGACAGGCTGTGAGGCGTGCTCTGAAGGAAGTCCATGGTTTTCAGGAGAAACCTTGGAAGAAATGTACACCCTGGACTATTGAAAGAAACGAGTTACACCGGCAGAAAATGCGATAATACTGGGCGAAGATCAAGACTCTGCAGTTGAATAAACGTGGACCTAAGTAGGCAAATTTGACAGAAGAAGCAGAAGAAGAAGAAAATATTTACTTAATATTATGTTCGTAGAATCCATACAATAAGTCTACAATTAATCAAGATGAAATCAGAACTACCATTAAGTCTATTAACAACAGCTAAATGTTCATATTATTTCTAAAATATAGTAGTAGTAGATGTTAAAATATAGAACTAAAAATTTTTCAAATTCAGTACTAAGTTATAGGCCTATATTGACGGACAGCCCTTGAGAAGTATCTCATGTCAAGCAGGATGATCTAATGATAATGATGATGTTGATGTTGAAGTTGATGATAACCCTATTATTTTAGCCTATTTTCATTTATGAAGAAATGGGCTTATGAGATCACCTTTTGTCCGTGTGGCTGTCTGTGTGTGCGTGTGTGATTCACGTGTGTGTGTGTGTGTGGGTGGGTGGGTGTCCCCCTAATAGCTTCTAAACGCCTGGAGCGATCTCAGTGAAACTCGGTAAGTTCATAGCACTATTTTGGACAACTCCGGCCGTGCTCTTCAAATTTTGTTACGTCTCACCAATCCAACATGGCGGCTGTGCAAAATATTTCACCAGCATTCAATAACTCCGAAACTATTACTGATATCACACTGGAATTTTGTACGGTGATAAAGGAAACTACTAGAAGTTCACCTATGTGACTTCTGAAAACCTGGTAACTACAAAAATAACATGGCGGCCAAGCGAATTTGCGACTTTTAAATAGACGTTTCTCGCGATTTAACCTACAAAAACCAATGAAACTTGGTACTGTATCCGTTCGTCCTGGGGATGCGATGACCCATCTGCTATAACATCGCATTCCTGGAGTTCCAGGACAGAGCGGAGTTAAATGAACCTCTAGTCAAATAAGGAATGTGTCAGAAATTCAGCTGAGTTATCGAAAAAGCAATGGGTATCACGAGACAAAGTATCTCTAGGGTCGTTACGGGCTTAAGTTTAATAGAAATAATGCAAATATAAATGGGCGCCATCAACTGAATTCCTAGCAAACCACTTCCTTTCCGGATAAGCCTTACTCAAGACAAGGAAAGAAAAAGGAACATCACACCATCATCAGATCACAACTAAGATAAAAACAAATTTATTTTACTTTGATAGTCAGACAGACATTTTAAATATAACTCCTACCTAAGAGTATGGTCGAATGCCAAAGTTAAATTGTCATTGTCCAAAAATCGAACCATCTCTTTTATAATCCAAAATTATTTCATCCACATAACAAGAAAAATCTCTAAAGTTCTCTTGGGTTCTCAGGATCACTGTAGCACTATGTCTTTCGTCACTGACATTTGTGAAACCTGAGACCTAATTTTTCTTTAATTTAACATCATCAATGTGGATTTGAAAAAATTATTAATCTGTCTAAACATACACATATTATAATCACACATATTAAATATCAAGTATTTTATGGTTTGCATGGCATAATTTAAATGTTGAACATGTTAGTCAAATGCTCCTAAACACTGAATAATTAATTTACACTATTTACATTGTCATTCATAATCACTTATCTGTGAATTACAGAAAATTCATGGCTCATTGGTCATCGTTATCGTCATCATCAAAATTAAATATTCCTCACATTAATTCTCACTTCAAAATTCTACATATTCCTGTCAGAATCCTTAATTCATCACCATTACATCATTTAAATCTTCAACTCAAGTTGCAATTCCTTCAAATTATCTCTCAATTAAATTTAGTTAATTCCATATAAATTCATTAATCATCAGCTTCTTTAATTAATTATCACCTTCTAATTCAGTTATTCATCATCATTACAATCGTCTATTAATTTATTTCAATCAGTTTAATTATTCCAATCTTTAATTCATCCATTTATTTAATTCATTGATTTATTCCAAAATTTAATTTATCAAATTATTTAAATTTCAATCATCTGGTTATTTAGATTTTCATTATTTCATCTAGTCATTCTGATTTTTATTTCATTAGGTCAGATCGTTAATATGCTTAAATTTCAGATTATTATTTCGTTAATTATTATTTTCAGAAAATCTTGTATTATCAACTTCATTTATTTGTTTAATTTCCTAACAAATTGTTTAATATGGTTTATAGAACGTTGTCTTACAGTTTTATCACTTACAAGTTATATCTCGTATTTAATTTATCATGCCAAAAAATATTATTGCCTCCACGACATCACGTTGGATCTAACTATCCACAACGACATTACATTTCCTCAATACTTCAAATATCACATTTGAATACAACAATTATTCCACAAAACTCCATAAATATTCAGCACATACAGCATGAATCTCAACAAATACGCTAGACTGGGTACGACGACCTCACGTCTGCTTCAAAATACATTATCAACGTTGCAACTATCACATGGCAACTTCCACAAAATGCCTACCACAAACTCCACTTAACCATGTTGCATGATCTACAAAAAATATATAACTGGCTTCAAATTATCAACGCACACAATCTCCAATAACTGTAATTACTCTGGTCACATCTAGACAACTTCTTAAACAATTGGAAAAATATTACTTCAGTAATTTAAGATCTGCTTTCAAATAGCATAAATTCTCTTACAATTTTCATAATTCACATCACAGAAAAACACCAATGTGCTATAATCTCTCATATCAAAATCTGCAATACTGATCTGCCTTGAAGTAAATCTGACCATTAATGATTAATCTTACAAGATTCAATTACTTTAAATCCTTCTCAAAGGTATCAAACACAATTATAAAACTCATCAAAAGCATCAGCTGTAACAGCTGTTAAACTGAAATTACTCTCAAAAGAGTATAGCAACAAAATATTGGATTGGCAAACAAGAATTACTAAATGCAATCCTGTTGACATTTATCGTTACTTTGTTTAACAAAATTTCGACTGATATGTGACTAGTAGTTCCTTGTTTGATTCACTTACAATCTCGTGTACAGTCGGATGATAAAAATGAGTCCCTCAATGGCGAGTAAGATGTGTAACCACCGTACAGTCGTGTAAATACGAAAGACCTCGCCCCGTGGACTTGGATGATATTGCCCTGAACGATGGGTAAGATGAGTACCACCATACAATCGTATAAATACGAAAGACCCCATCTCGTAGGCTATATGAGTGAATGTACCAGATAGGAATCAACAAGTTTCTAGTTGTCATATAAAAGCGATGTTCATTCACTAAAGTGAATAACTTCTTAATATCTCCAAACAATCCATTGGAAAAAATCCCTACTGATGAATAATACACACTCGCTAGTATGCAATGAACTGACGAAATATTTTTAGATAATCAATTGCAGATCACGAGTTCGAAATACTCGTTACACAAAAAAAACTATTCATGAAAAATATCCTAGCTGGAAAAATGTCTAAAAGACATTATAAAGCCAACCAATGGTGAGAATATCGTATAATGATGCCTGCCATATCATATGGTCACTCCATATTCTAGCAAATTCGAAGTATATAAAGTCAAACCATGTCTTAATAATCGTATCACTCCTATTAGAAAAATATACATGTGTGCCCAGTATTCATGAAAATAATCGTATCAGGTAGTTATGACTCTTACAGTACCTTTCATAATCAGCTGTAATTAAATTTCCAAGATCGTCGATTTTCCCTACATAATGAATTTCTCGAAAGATCGGCGTGAATATCATTCCATCCATGAAATGACGATTGCCTTCGAAATCCCAAGTGAATCAGCTGGTGGACTCCTCTCGTCAGGAATCGAATCCATCGCTCTGCGGTGCCATCTTGTCTCTATCTGCGTCTACTCTGACATGTTGAACTTCGGATTACCCATAGCGGATATTGTCCAACTCCTCTCGAAAATGTTCATGGAAACAGCGGACCCCCTACTCCTCTTCTAAGTTACGCCACTGTTCCATTAAATGTTCAGTTTGAGTATTGAAAGATCAATCTCCCACAACTGCTAAGTCTCACTTTCGTAAAATAAAATTTTACATAAGAGTGTCCAAGTTTACGAAACACCCTGTAGTTGTCTGTATTTGGTAAATCATGAAACTGCATAAGAAATAAATCTCATTAATGCACGATCTAATGTTCATCAGTGCCTATGCTAACAACATTCCGCTTGCTTGAAATTGTTAAAGTAACTTTGAATGCGTTATAGAAAAGCATAGTCATAAAGTTATTCATAAGAACTGTGTTCAAACTGCGTTGAAATGTAGCTTGTAATAAAGTCTCCAACTACTTGCAGTGCTGTTCTAACATATCCCGGCCGTCTGTGATTGCTTCCTCGGCAAGTCCCCCTGGATCAACGACCTGCTTGGCGTTCGCTGCTCGGCGATGCTGAAACTGTCGCCTACACTCTGCCGTGACAGTTTCGGTATGCTACGCGACCTTCACCGTGCGTCTCGCTTGCGCTATAGAGCTCGACCTTACTGCTCGTCTGACAGAGCTCCACTGAATGTGCTGGCACTGTCTTAACTCTTATCTGCCTGGCGCAGACACGTGGTGTAGTCCCCCACCACAGTGCTCTCGCGTCACGATTATAGTCTCGAACCCTCATCATCTCGGCTGTTCCGTTATAAAATAACTTAAGGGTTATCTGACTTCCTTAGAATTATTTCCACATATAATGCATGTTATATATCCTCTTCTAAGATGTTTAAATACGATATTTCCATACATATCTCAATAAAGCTTCACATCTCTATCCATAATTCCATCTTCTTACAGATGTCAGTGCCACCTTGATCCTAGACCTCCTACGTCATCTTGACATTCTTCTTGACTCGATCGGTGCGCTATCTTTTCCTAACTCTTACCCAAAACCTCAACTACGGCTTAATGTCTGCTGGCGTAGCCGATAGCCTAAACTAGGTATCGGGTACATCTCTCCCGTACATCTCCTTTTTTTTTATCAGGATTGAGAAAAAAAAATACACTCTCAGGCATTCTATATATAATACATGTACACGATAGCTCTACAATTCCCTTACTCAGCATGATGGTTCTTTCTGACTCTCAATAATGATGATTGACTTCCAATGATTAGCATCTTGATTCCGTGTTGTTCTGACGTTTGTTTCTTCCTTCGCCACTCGTGCTTGCTCGATTGACATCTCTCACTGTCTCTTCGGGTGGTGCACTAGGCTGTCTATCTTCTTGCCTCGACCTCTCATGTCCACGATTATCTCGTCTGTCGTTAGGATCGTTTCTTCGGCCATCCTGCCTGTCGTTCCCATTATACTGTTGACCTTGGCTCCAGTTATTTCTGCCCCGATATCTATTGTTATATCGATTCCTGTCTTGATATCTGGAATTCTGGTTATAATTCCTATATCGGCTATCTCTTGCTTCTTGATCGTATGGCCTCTCATATGGTCCTCTATATCGATCATTTCCTCGAGCGTTACGGATGTTTCCTCGATTCCCTTCGTTCCGTCGGTTTTCCCAGGAATCTCTTCTGTCCGTTTGAGCTGCATTGTCTACGACTAGCGCATTCACTTCTTGCGTGTTTCTATTGTCGTTTCTGGTATTTCTAGGCGTAACTTGAGCGCTTGTATGGTCCAATCGCCGTAAAATGTCGTCATAATGCTCAAGTGTATTGGCTCCCGACGCTATTAGTGATCGCTGTACCTCAATCGGTAACTGTCTCGCTATAGCTTGCAAAAGCTCTTCTTCTGGCAATGGAGGAATCAGAAATTGTAATTTAGCCAGCTGTGACGTGAAATAATTGGCATAATGCGTCGGATGTGACGTAGAATAGCGCTTTGAGTACATTTCCGCTCTTACGTTAAGTTGATCCTCGGCACTCCAAAATCTCCTCAAGAAAGCTATGGCAAATTGCTCCATGTTCGCAAAATTGCTTCTGAACGCTCTAAACCAAGTTAGCGGAGACCCATCTAAGGCGCGTTCGACTATCCTTAGCTCTCTTTCTTTGGCTACCCTATGTTCCGCCATGTAGTCTCGAATATCTCGCAGAAATTCGACTGGTGTGACTCCTGTATTTCCCGAAAACTTTCTCGGCTTGTCATCCAGATTCCTAATAATGGTGACTGGACCTGAGTATCGTTCGCTTGGACCCAACGTACTCCTGTTCGAACTTGGATTATCCTGAGGGGTTGAACTGGCCCTTTCGAATGTCACATTCGGTTGCATTTGACGGTCTTCTCCCATGCTCGCTTCTTGATTACTCATACTGCGGTCTATCGCTGTCTGATTTATCAATGTTTCCCCTTATGTTATATTCTGACTGGTGAAACTGTTAAACATGGATTCTAGTTTAGTTATCCTGTCTTCTGCTAATTTCTCCACGGTCTTGACCTGCGTCTTCAACTCATCTAGCGACGTAACATCCTGCGTTTTGTTACTCTCGTCTAAGTCGTTTCTTAATTTGTCAATTTTGCCTTCGCACGTGTTCTTTACTGACGCGACTTGTTCCTTTAACAGATCAACATCTGTTCTAAATAGAGTTGAATCTATCTTCATCGCTTCCTTGTTCTTCGTAAACCTCGCTTCTAAGTTTGCCATACCTGCGATTAATTTTTCATCTAACCCTTCACGTTTCTCTTTTGCTTCGGCATCGACCTCACTATACCGTTCTTCCACAATTGCACCGACTCTATTTTTGAACAAAGCTAAGTTTTCATTAACCTTTTGCTCTATATCGTCATCTATCTTCCTAATATCTTTCTGCAATTGATTTTCTAATGATTTTAAATTAGAATTGACCTCTCCTAAGACTTCCACTCTAATGGTCCCAATTACTGTCTTTAAATCTTTAATCTCATTACCTGGATTCGTTTCTAGACCTTTAATTTTAGTCTCGAAAGATACTTCGGTAGACCACTCTTGAATTTTGCCTACATCTGCCACCAAACCATCGATGTCGAATCTCAACTTCGATACATCTGATTTAATGTCTTTCTGTATGGACATAACGTCTGTTCTTAAAGTAAAAATATTTTCTTCTCCTCTACTTTCTAATTCAATAATATGTTTTCTTAATATTTGAACATTTTCCTCTCCTTTCATATTTACTGCAATTATGTCTAATTGTAAAGTCTTCAGCATTTCATTATTCTTTAAAGTTAAACTATTCTCTAATCCAGTTAACTTGTTTTCTAATTCAGTGTTAGTTTCTTCACTACGAGCTTGTAATTTCTCTTCCAACGACTTGAAATTATCCTCACTATTTGATTGTAATTTTTCTTCCAATGACTTAAAATTGTCTTCACTATTTAACTGTAACCTAGTCTCTAATAACATCAACTCATCTTTGCTATTTGACTGTAGCCTTTCTTCTAATGACTTAAAATTGTCCTTCAAGTTAGCTTCACTAGCTTTTAAATGACTTTCAGTACTAGTCTGTAATCTAGTTTCTAATGACTTTAAATTATCTTCATTATTAATCTGTAATGATTTTAAATTTTCTTCAGTACTAGTCTGCAATGATTGCACATTTTCTTTACATCTAGCTTCTAATCTAGCTTCTGAATTATTAATTTGTTCTTTAACTTCCGTTTCCATCTTAGAAATAGTTTCTGCAATACCAGACATACCCGTCTGTAACTCTCCTAACACCTTAGCTAAATCTTCTGGCAACATAATTATATTTTCAATATACGTTTTATATAGAGACGTTAGACAACAACACATCACAATGTCTCAATTCCTGCATTCACTTGGGTATAGGAAAAATGTCTTATAACTAACATGATATTACTAATACGATTAACATGAACACTGGATTGGGCACACAAGTACATTGTCTGACTAAGTTTAATAAATTGTGTAACACAATTAAATGAACTTGAGATCAATTTCTCAGTAATCTAAATCTTATGTGATTCCATAGAATAAACAAAATCGAAGCCCCACTAGTTGGATAAAGCCAATTCTCCCTCTCTCTCTCTGTACCCGTTCGTCCTGGGGATGCGATGACCCATCTGCTATAACATCGCATTCCTGGAGTTCCAGGACAGAGCGGAGTTAAATGAACCTCTAGTCAAATAAGGAATGTGTCGGAAATTCAGC
Source organism: Meconema thalassinum (assembly GCA_946902985.2). Classification (NCBI taxonomy): domain Eukaryota; kingdom Metazoa; phylum Arthropoda; class Insecta; order Orthoptera; family Tettigoniidae; genus Meconema; species Meconema thalassinum. Next base: position 153,242,721 of record OX336390.1, on the reverse strand, counting down.
TGAGTTATCGAAAAAGCAATGGGTATCACGAGACAAAGTATCTCTAGGGTCGTTACGGGCTTAAGTTTAATAGAAATAATGCAAATATAAATGGGCGCCATCAACTGAATTCCTAGCAAACCACTTCCTTTCCGGATAAGCCTTACTCAAGACAAGGAAAGAAAAAGGAACATCACACCATCATCAGATCACAACTAAGATAAAAACAAATTTATTTTACTTTGATAGTCAGACAAACATTTTAAATATAACTCCTACCTAAGAGTATGGTCGAATGCCAAAGTTAAATTGTCATTGTCCAAAAATCGAACCATCTCTTTTCTAATCCAAAATTATTTCATCCACATAACAAGAAAAATCTCTAAAGTTCTCTTGGGTTCTCAGGATCACTGTAGCACTATGTCTTTCGTCACTGACATTTGTGAAACCTGAGACCTAATTTTTCTTTAATTTAACATCATCAATGTGGATTTGAAAAAATTATTAATCTGTCTAAACATACACATATTATAATCACACATATTAAATATCAAGTATTTTATGGTTTGCATGGCATAATTTAAATGTTGAACATGTTAGTCAAATGCTCCTAAACACTGAATAATTAATTTACACTATTTACATTGTCATTCATAATCACTTATCTGTGAATTACAGAAAATTCATGGCTCATTGGTCATCGTTATCGTCATCATCAAAATTAAATATTCCTCACATTAATTCTCACTTCAAAATTCTACATATTCCTGTCAGAATCCTTAATTTATCACCATTACATCATTTAAATCTTCAACTCAAGTTGCAATTCCTTCAAATTATCTCTCAATTAAATTTAGTTAATTCCATATAAATTCATTAATCATCAGCTTCTTTAATTAATTATCACCTTCTAATTCAGTTATTCATCATCATTACAATCGTCTATTAATTTATTTCAATCAGTTTAATTATTCCAATCTTTAATTCATGCATTTATTTAATTCATTGATTTATTCCAAAATTTAATTTATCAAATTATTTAAATTTCAATCATCTGGTTATTTAGATTTTCATTATTTCATCTAGTCATTCTGATTTTTATTTCATTAGGTCAGATCGTTAATATGCTTAAATTTCAGATTATTATTTCGTTAATTATTATTTTCAGAAAATCTTGTATTATCAACTTCATTTATTTGTTTAATTTCCTAACAAATTGTTTAATATGGTTTATAGAACGTTGTCTTACAGTTTTATCACTTCCAAGTTATATCTCGTATTTAATTTATCATGCCAAAAAATATTATTGCCTCCACGACTTCACGTTGGATCTAACTATCCACAACGACATTACATTTCCTCAATACTTCAAATATCACATTTGAATACAACAATTATTCCACAAAACTCCATAAATATTCAGCACATACAGCATGAATCTCAACAAATACGCTAGACTGGGTACGACGACCTCACGTCTGCTTCAAAATACATTATCAACGTTGCAACTATCACATGGCAACTTCCACAAAATGCCTACCACAAACTCCACTTAACCATGTTGCATGATCTACAAAAAATATATAACTGGCTTCAAATTATCAACGCACACAATCTCCAATAACTGTAATTACTCTGATCACATCTAGACAACTTCTTAAACAATTGGAAAAATATTACTTCAGTAATTTAAGATCTGCTTTCAAATAGCATAAATTCTCTTACAATTTTCATAATTCACATCACAGAAAAACACCAATGTGCTATAATCTCTCATATCAAAATCTGCAATACTGATCTGCCTTGAAGTAAATCTGACCATTAATGATTAATCTTACAAGATTCAATTACTTTAAATCCTTCTCAAAGGTATCAAACACAATTATAAAACTCATCAAAAGCATCAGCTGTAACAGCTGTTAAACTGAAATTACTCTCAAAAGAGTATAGCAACAAAATATTGGATTGGCAAACAAGAATTACTAAATGCAATCCTGTTGACATTTATCGTTACTTTGTTTAACAAAATTTCGACTGATATGTGACTAGTAGTTCCTTGTTTGATTCACTTACAATCTCGTGTACACTCGGATGATAAAAATGAGTCCCTCAATGGCGAGTAAGATGTGTAACCACCGTACAGTCGTATAAATACGAAAGACCTCGCCCCGTCGACTTGGATGATATTGCCCTGAACGATGGGTAAGATGAGTACCACCATACAATCGTATAAATACGAAAGACCCCATCTCGTAGGCTATATGAGTGAATGTACCAGATAGGAATCAACAAGTTTCTAGTTGTCATATAAAAGCGATGTTCATTCACTAAAGTGAATAACTTCTTAATATCTCCAAACAATCCAATGGAAAAAATCCCTACTGATGAATAATACACACTCGCTAGTATGCAATGAACTGACGAAGTATTTTTAGATAATCAATTGCAGATCACGAGTTCGAAATACTCGTTACACAAAAAAAACTATTCATGAAAAATATCCTAGCTGGAAAAATGTCTAAAAGACATTATAAAGCCAACCAATGGTGAGAATATCGTATAATGATGCCTGCCATATCATATGGTCACTCCATATTCTAGCAAATTCGAAGTATATAAAGTCAAACCATGTCTTAATAATCGTATCACTCCTATTAGAAAAATATACATGTGTGCCCAGTATTCATGAAAATAATCGTATCAGGTAGTTATGACTCTTACAGTACCTTTCATAATCAGCTGTAATTAAATTTCCAAGATCGTCGATTTTCCCTACATAATGAATTTCTCGAAAGATCGGCGTGAATATCATTCCATCCATGAAATGACGATTGCCTTCGAAATCCCAAGTGAATCAGCTGGTGGACTCCTCTCGTCAGGAATCGAATCCATCGCTCTGCGGTGCCATCTTGTCTCTATCTGCGTCTACTCTGACATGTTGAACTTCGGATTACCCATAGCGGATATTGTCCAACTCCTCTCGAAAATGTTCATGGAAACAGCGGACCCCCTACTCCTCTTCTAAGATACGCCACTGTTCCATTAAATGTTCAGTTTGAGTATTGAAAGATCAATCTCCCACAACTGCTAAGTCTCACTTTCGTAAAATAAAATTTTACATAAGAGTGTCCAAGTTTACGAAACACCCTGTAGTTGTCTGTATTTGGTAAATCATGAAACTGCATAAGAAATAAATCTCATTAATGCACGATCTAATGTTCATCAGTGCCTATGCTAACAACATTCCGCTTGCTTGAAATTGTTAAAGTAACTTTGAATGCGTTATAGAAAAGCATAGTCATAAAGTTATTCATAAGAACTGTGTTCAAACTGCGTTGAAATGTAGCTTGTAATAAAGTCTCCAACTACTTGCAGTGCTGTTCTAACATATCCCGGCCGTCTGTGATTGCTTCCTCGGCAAGTCCCACTGGATCAACGACCTGCTTGGCGTTCGCTGCTCGGCGATGCTGAAACTGTCGCCTACACTCTGCCGTGACAGTTTCGGTATGCTACGCGACCTTCACCGTGCGTCTCGCTTGCGCTATAGAGCTCGACCTTACTTCTCGTCTGACAGAGCTCCACTGAATGTGCTGGCACTGTCTTAACTCTTATCTGCCTGGCGCAGACACGTGGTGTAGTCCCCCACCACAGTGCTCTCGCGTCACGATTATAGTCTCGAACCCTCATCATCTCGGCTGTTCCGTTATAAAATAACTTAAGGGTTATCTGACTTCCTTAGAATTATTTCCACATATAATGCATGTTATATATCCTCTTCTAAGATGTTTAAATACCATATTTCCATACATATCTCAATAAAGCTTCACATCTCTATCCATAATTCCATCTTCTTACAGATGTCAGTGCCTCCTTGATCCTAGACCTCCTACGTCATCTTGACATTCTTCTTGACTCGATCGTTGCGCTATCTTTTCCTAACTCTTCCCAAAACCTCAACTACGGCTTAATGTCTGCTGGCGTAGCCGATAGCCTAAACTAGGTATCGGGTACAGTACAGTATACGTGTATACACATTTTAATGCCCCGACATCTAACTTCGTTTAATTGTTAACATAACTTCAAGATAACGACTATGCGAAATATTTAACCGGCATTCTATATCTCTCAAACTATTACCGGTATCACCCTAAAATTTTGTACGTAGATAAAGGGCACTTAGGAAGTTCATCTATGAGACTTTCAAAAACCGGATAACTACACAACCAACATGGTGGCCAAGCGAATTTGAAAGTTTTAAATAGTTATTTCCTGCGACTTAATGATCCAAACGCAATGAAACTTGGTACAGCAAATGTTTATAAACATTGTAATCCACTGGTATCTAATTTAGTTCAATTGTTTACATAACCTCAAGATGGCGGCTGTGTGAATTTTAAAATTAAGTTTTTATTTCTTGTGTCGTAATCATGCGATCGAACTGAAAGTTTGAATAATGAACCTATGCAATAATTTTCCATTAATGGTACATGACTATATGGCCTATACATATAACAATCCTACATGGCGACCATCCAAAATATTTAGACGGTTCTTAATATCTACGAATATATTACAGGAATCAAACTGATTTTTTAATGTTCATAGGGGCTATGAATATAGGTTCACCTATAGGACATTCAATAACCTGGTGTTCACAAATCCAACATGGTGGTGACGCGAATTATAAATATTCACATGGACGTTTCTCGCAATTTAACCATCCGAGTGCAGTGACAATTGGTACAGTAATTTATTTCAATTGTTTCCATAACCACAAGATGGCAGCTGTGCGAAATTTTAAAATCTCATTTTTACTTCTTCTTGTGTCCTAATCATGCGATTGAAGTTGTAATACTAAACGTACACAATAATCTTCATGTAACAGTACATAACTCTAAGACCTACATATATAAAAATGCAACATGGTGACCGTACGAATTATTTAGTCGGTTCTCAATATCTACGAATCTATTGCAGGAATCAGACTGAAATTTTGTGTGTTGATAGAGGCAATTAACATAAGTAGGATATATATAAATAGGCTTTAGTTCTTCCCGGAACTACTTGTTTCCCTCGTAATAGTCTGTAGTCACATCGAAGGAAAAATAATAGCGTTCAGTATCCTTTGTGGGATAGGCTTGCAGTGCATTAGTAACATACGGAATGCAAGCAGAGGAATATCGACCTTCCTGAAAACAACGATAGTTGGGCTGCATAAAAAAATATTACGGGCAGCTGAGTCACCTGGTATATAGAGTGTAATTAATTTATTTTCTAGATTCTGTGACTCATGTTATGCCAATGTGTCCATTGAGAGCTTACTATCAAATTTGGCAATGTATGGCGATTTTATCAATGAATACCTGTTGTTTGCTCAGTGTGTGTTGGTAACACTGGGGATGCCACAGAGAGAATAAAGGGTAACGCAAAATATCTGTTGTTCTGGTCAGTGGGTGATGGTAACACTGGACATACCACAGAGAGTATAAAATGTAACAACACAAGCCTGTTGATTTTCTCAGTGGGTGTTGGTAACACCAGGGACTCCACATAGAGTGTAAAAGAGAAGTAATGGATCATAGCTAGGAAATGCAAATTAAGTTGTGGTGGAGTATCATGGCAACCTCGTATTGGATCTCATTACTTCAATGTTGATGATATTAGATTGAACTTTGATAGGGTTGCAACTCTCGTGTATTGACAACGTGCAATCCAACCATCCGAAACAGAACAAGCTAACTTGCTCAATTATTATTGAGAATGAACGACAATTCTATTAGCGTGATTCATTACCAATGAAAGAGACAGTTCCAATGCTAATGCACACTAATAGTCAGTAATTGTGCGCTTCGCAACTTGTTACGAACCTAATTTCCGGTCTTGCCTTGCACGTTTACAAACGTTTACTGGCTTATCGACCGGCTCCCAAACCCCACCCTCCTGCACTCTGCCACGTGCGACCACGGTGCCAAAAGAAGGCCCTCGCCAACCAAAGAATGCAATTAAAAATTGTCAGATTCTGCAAGCCACAATAGCAGTACCGTATGAAGTACAGTGTATCAATTGGTAAACAAATGTTTGGTGCTTTTCAGTCGGTCAACACGAATGTACCCAAAATAGTTGGGTTATACCCTAATCCTGTAAAAAATTACATGACCAGTTTTGACCGTCAAGCGATCATTATCAGATCCATTACACTTAGGCTAATAATAATAATAACATCGTTAAAAATCTATGTCTGAAAATACAGGTGAAAATATTTACAATATGTACACTTATTTAGTTGCTGTATTGGTAATGCAACTTTCCAGTATTTGTTAGTTGTAGTCTATATGATGTTTTAGTGAGATGCTGAAAGTTGATAAAACTTCGGAATTTGCCTGTTAGGTAGATTTCTTTAGAAAGCTAACTATTGCAATGGGTCCCATGTTTCGACTTCCGGAAAATTTCGACATATCTTCGCGTTTCACATCCCCCAGACCCCAAAACCGCCGTCAGTTCAAAAGTTTATATATAATTTATGTATATATGTATATACAGTGTGGTCCACCCGCCCCTTATTATTTAGTTTTATGAAACCCAACTAACATAGCATTTCTCCCGATGGTCGATATTGCTCTGCGCTCTGACTGTGTGACAGCAGTGTAATTGGGTCATGGGTCTAGCAAAGAAAAACCGACCTTAAACTTTTCCCCGCCAAATACTACGGCCCATTCTACTAACATATGACTTTCTGCTCCTTGAAATAACACACATACACGTAATACAATTGAATTAATAGCTTACGCCACGTGATCTGTAATAGTAGAAAGTTAAATCAACACCACAAACCGTGATTGAAGACTTTGAGATGGACTTAAACGTTTGAGGTGGGACGGCTACAGTAACAAAAGCACGTTTAGCGTGCAGTATTTACCATGTCTTGGTGGCTGCGAGGTTTAATGCCTGACCGTACTTGGTTGAAACGAGCGGGTAGAATGTTGCTTCGAATCCCGTAGTAGGCATAATTTTTTTGAACGAAAGCCCACATTACATTTAGTCGGGATGTAACTACATTGCCACATTTATTGCCTTACGACGAATTTTTGTGACGAGTTCGTTGAATTTTGATGATTTATAAAGAGAACACGATCGAATTGGTACGTTATGCCACGTGACCTGTTATGGCAGAAAATTTAAAAACTTGCATGAATATTAACATAACATCTCGAAGTGTTGCTCCGGAAGTCCGGGTTCGATTACCAGCTCTGCCAAGAAATGTAATACTTGTCTGAGGGCTGAAATTGGCTACACATAGCCTCGTGGAGCAAATATGAGAAGAAGTGGGTTCGATTCCCACCTCAGCCACCCTGGAAATGGTTTTCCGTGGTTTCCAAATTCCGGACGGATTCTATCTTAAGGCCACGGCCGCCTCCTTCCCAATCCTTAATTGCAAATACACACATCATTACAAGCCCGCAATAACTCAGGTTATCAGACAAATTCTACACACACACACACACACCAAGGAAACATGGCTAAATGTTCTAGGCCCTCAAATGAAACAAAACAACAACATATCGAAGGATATTCTGTTGGCCAGTGCTTGCATCGAAGTATACGTATTTCGTAGAAATTCCCATTGTATTATTAGCAAAAAATCGTGTGTCTTTCTGTGTGTGTGTGACGTGTGTGTGTGTGAGTGTGTGTACTCTGAATGTATGCCCCTCCCTTCCCACCCCCCCCTATCAATTCGAACACGGTGATACCGAATTGAACGATATTTGGTGCAGAGGTAGCACTAGTAATGGACACCTCAGTGTAATGTTTTATATCGCCGCCATCTTGACGAAAACGTAATGGCGGCCATCCTATTGTTAAGAGCTTGATTCAAATTACGACCAACCTAATAATATTATCTCTACCAAATCTTGCAACAACATACCTTTATGTGGGAAGCATATTTTGACCAAACTACAAGATCATCAGCCCAACAGTTTGCATATGGCGGCCAAGTATGTATGCAAATCGATTCCCCCTATCAATTCAAACACGGTGAAACCGAATTGAACGAAATTTGGTACAGAGGCAGCACTAGCGCAGAACACCTCAACGTCATGCTTTATATCGCCAACATCTTGACGGAAACGTAATGGTGGCCACCAAAATGTTCAAAGCTTAAATCAAATTATGACTAACTTAATCATCCAATCTCTACCAAATTTTGCAACAACGTATACTTGTATGGCGAGCATCGTTTGACTGAACTACAAGGTCATCAGCCCATTAGTTTGCAGATGGCGGTCATGTATGTGTGCAAATTGATTCCCCTATCAATTAAACACGATGTAACCGAATTGAACGAAATTTGGTACAGAGGTAGCACTAGCAAAGGGCACTCCAGTGTCATGTTTTATATCGCCGCCATATTGACGAAAACGTAATGGCGGCCATCATAATGTTAAGAGCTTGAATCAAATTATGACCAACCTAATAATCTGATCCCTACCAAATTTTGCCACGACATACCTTTATGTATAGAGAATCTGTTGACCACACTACAAGGTCATCAGACCAATAATGTGCAGCTAGCGGCCATGTTTTTGTGCAAATCGATTCCCCCTATCAATTCAAACACGGTGAAACCGAATTGAATGATTTTTTTACAGAGGTAGCACTAGCAAAGGGCACATCATATTCATGTATAATATCCGTAAAGCACGTTGTATTTCAAGAAGCTACTACAACCATCATTCAATTATTCTCCTTGAAAAGGACAAAGGGTTATAACCATACTCATGTATTTAGGAGAAAGTAGGCTATACGTTCTTTACCGAACATCTTGTTTTGTTATTAAATTTTAACAAAAAGTCTTAGCATATCTTTAGGCCCGTATCACACGACACTTGCTGGCAAGGAAGCTGGTGTGATCGCTGGTACAAAATCCTGTATAATTCTGTTCTCTTCGTCACTACACCTGCTTGTATGACCGAAGTGTATCACACGCTAGCATTTTGGACGCTAAGTTGTATGAAATAAAACCGAAGGTCTGTCGTTTGAGGGCATTAGTTGCTGTTCTTTCGCCTTATTAACGCAAAGCGGTCGCGAAAATTGCTTTAAGTAAATTAGAAAACCTCCCAGGTACTGAACGAATGCATTCCAATCAATATTTAAGATCTAACTGTAATAATTGAATATTTTACCATACGCGTTAATAAGAAGCGCAACAAAAACCTCCAGAGTGTGTTGGAAATGTGTGCAAGTGTTATTGCGCCCGCTCGCTCTTTCGAAGATCCCGGGTTCAAGACCATCCAACGGCAGATTTTTAAAATTCTTTTTAACTATTTTGCTATACCCTCCCTACCTCGTACAGCAAGATTTCAACTTGGTTTTGTTCACATTATCTACGAAGACGATAGGGAAAGTTATTTTCTTGTCTCATTTAAATGGTTATTTTCCCTAAATACTGTTTTAAACCATGTCGCCTCCGTAGCGTAGCGGTCAGCATGGTTAGCTGCCACCCCTGAGGTCCTGGGTTCGATTCCCGGCTCTGCCACGAAATTTGAAAAGTGGTATGAGGACTGGAACGGGGTCTACTCAGCCTCGGGTGGCCCAAATGAGTAGAGGGGTTTCGATTCCCACCTCAGCCATCCTCGAGGTGGTTTTCCGTGGTTTTCCGTGGTTTCCCACTTCGACTTCGGGCAATTGCCGGGGTGGTACCTACTGTAAGGCCACGGCCACCTCCGTCCCTCTTCCTAGCCTATCCATCCCAATCTTCCATCCCATCCCATCCCTCATGAGGCCCCTGTTCGCTTTGCAGGTGAGGCCGCCTGGGCGAAGTGCTGATCACACCTCCCCAGTTGTATCCCTCCCTACCAGATGTTCCAAGCTCCAGGACACTGCCCATCGAGGCAGTAGTGGTGAGTTCCCTCGCTTAGTCCGTGGGAACCACCAACCTAGAGGGTAAATTGACTAAATAAAATTTAAAAAAAATCTGTTCTAAACCATGGATGGATACTATTCGTTATAATTAATATTTTTTTAGTCGATTTTACCCTCCAGGTTAGGTTTTCCCACGGACTCAGCGAGGGATCCCATCATTACCGCCTCTACGGGCAGTGACCTGGAGCTTGAAACATCTCGTCTGGGGATACAACTGTGGAGGTGGGATCAGCACCTCGCCCAGGTGGCCTCACCTGCAAAGCGAACAGGGACATCTTGAGGGATGGGAAAGGTGGGGAGGATAGGGAGGGATAGGCAAGGAAGAGGTCGTGGCCGTACGGTAGGTAACATCCCGGCATTTGCCCGAAGGCGAAGTCGGAAACCACGGAAAACCACTTTGAGGATGGCTGAGGTGGGAATCGAACCCCCTCTATTTATTTGGACCACCCGAGACTGAGTAGACCCCGTCCCAGTCCTCACACCACTTTTCAAATTTCATGGCAAAGCCGGGAATCGAACCCAGGATGTCCGGGGTGGCAGCTAATCACGTTGACTACTACGCAACGGAGGCGACTCTATTCGTGATAATTAGAATTTTAATAGTTCAATATTTATAATAATATGACACGTTCTGTAATTATTGGCTTGCTGCGAGGCTCAGCGGTAACGTTCTCGCTTGCTGAGCCTAAGGTTGCAGGTTCGTATCCTGGCGCAGTCAGCTGGCATTTGAGGGTGCGCAAATGCGAGGGAGCCGTGTCAGTAGATTTACTGGCACGTTGAAGATCCCCTTCCGAGCAAAATTCCAGCACCCCGGCGTATCTAAAAGCCAGAGCAGTTAAAAGGGACGTAAAACCAATTATGTCATAATTATCTGTATTTACTGTAGGTTTGGGGCAGATGACCTCGTAGTTCCGCCCCTTAAAACCTCACTAACTAACTAACTAACTAACTAACTATTACTGTAAGTGTATAGCAAGCGCTTTTCGCACAGAAGCCGTTGAAAGAAATTATAGTTTCGGTCTGATGTATTTATTTATTTGTTATGTGGGTCGTCTGAGTGAGTCGGAGTTTTCCTTCAAACAAAGGTGGTCAAAATTTCGAACACTTGCTACCTTGAATATACAGGATACCTTGCTTTCGTTCTACAGATCATTATGTCGTCGTCCAATCTGGCTGCGTACCATCGGATAAGTACGGTCCTTTTGAGGACCAAATAATAAATCACCCGTTGGAACAGATAGATATGCGTCCATAATACATCCACAATAAACGACATAAAGCAAAAAAAAAAGTACTAGTTCAAGATTCGAACCTACTACAATGCTACTTCGTTGACGCTACTCTTGATTTAGCCACCATAGCTACCGAGAAGCATGGTATATAGCTGGCACGCATTGAATCCATTCGTAGACACTTCCTGTCAAAACGTAAGCATGTGTTATTCGGAGCTCTAATCGTTTCAATCATGCATTATATTTGAGGTCATTGAAAGAAAACTGCCACTATTAATTTCTACTATATTCGCGAGGATGTACTCAACGGTAAAGTTGTACAATGGACGTAAAGGAACAGGTACTAATGTTTTTAGGATGACTGTGATATACGCGTTAGTTGGGTTGCCTTCCTCCAAAAAAAAATAAGGGGCTGGCGGACCACACTGTATATATATATATATATATATATATCAGTTTCTTGTGGACACGATAACTGCCGTAATTTTGCACCAATCACATTGAATTTTTTACATAATATGTATCCCTATAAAATCTCGGTCGAGTGCGTTAATGGGCAAAATCGGCCAAAGGGGGTAAAAATGGGGGGCTTTTTTCGAAAAAGTGAAATATCGCTATAACTCTCTTAATACATGAAATATCGAATCCCTTCAAAGTTCATAATATGTGTCGGATAAGTGCCAAAAATTTATGTCAAATAAGTTTTTTGATAGCACCAACCATTGACCAAAGGGGTGGGAAAAAGTGGGTTTTTCGGGAAACATTAATCATATCTCTGTTAATAGGCAAAATATCAAAACCGCACAAAATGGACAATATTCCTCCAATAATTACCTAAAACTTTTGTCTGAAAGAATTTTTGATATGACCCACCATTACGCCACGGGGTGAACAAAATTATTTAAATTATAAGAAAACAAGCTGTACCCGGCATGCGTTGCAATGCCAATCAAAGAAAGTGTTGGCGTTGAAATTCTGTTTCTTGAAGTGCTTTTGGATACACAACATGTTAACTGCCTCTAAGCTATCATAAAATGGATTTTCTAGTTTAGAACCATTCGTGGGAGCGTGCATAACAACTTTCAAAAGTTTCATCGCTGTCACTCATTTGTTGAATCTACTCGTACGCTACCTATTGTGAAATGGATTTACTAAGTCGAAACCCTTCCCTGGCGTGTACACAATAACTCATCAATGATTCATCGTAATCGGATGAATGGTATATGCACGTATACGGGGTTTTGTTTAAACGATTCGTGCGCTGTCACTCATTTGTTGAATCTACTCGTGCGCTACCTATTGAGAAATGTATTACTAAGTCGAAGCCCTTCCCTGGCGTGTACACAATAACTCATCAAGGTTTCATCGCAATCGAAGAATGTTATATGAACGCAATAGGGGATTTTGTTGAAACGCTTCACGCGTCGTCACCCATTTGTTGCATCTACTCTTGCGCTACTTATTGTGAAATGGATTTACTAAGTCCCCTTCCCTGGCGGGTACACAACAACTGATCAATGTTTCATCGCAATCGGATGAATAGTATATGAACGCATACCTGATTTTGTTTAAACGATTCGCGCTCCGTCACTCATTTGTTGAATCTACTCGTGCGCTACCTACTGTAAAATGTATTTACTAAGTTAGAAACCGTCACGTAAGTGTCCACAACATCTCACCCAAGTTTCATCGCTATCGGACTAATGGGATATGAAGACATAGGGAACTGTATTGAAACGCTCCGCGTGTCGTCGTTCATTTGTCGAATCTACTCGTGTGCTACCAACTGTGATATGTATTTACTAAGCCAGAAACCTTCCTTGGAGTGTCCACCATATTTCACCCAAGTTTCACCGCTAACGGCAGAATGGTATATGACCTTATACGGGACTTTGTTGAAACGCTTTGCGCGTCGTCCCTCATTTGTTGAATCAACTTGTGCGCTGCATATTGTATAGTGGATTTACTAAGCCAGAACTTTTCCATGACGTGCACACAACATCTCACCCAAGTTTCATAGCTACGGACGTATGGTACATTAATGCATACGGGACTTGGTTGAAACGCTTCGCGTGTCGTCCCTCATTTGTTGATTCTACTCTTGCGCTACATATTGTAATATGGATGTACTCAGCCAGAAACCTTCCCTGAGTGTACACAACATCTCACCCAAGTTTCATCGCAATCGGATGAATGATATGTGAACGTATACGGGACGTTGTCGAAACGCTTCGCGCGTAGTCACTCATTTGTTGAATATAAACGTGCGCTTCGTATTGTAAAATGGATTTACTTAGCCAGAAACCTTTCCTGGAGTGTACACAACAATTCACCAAACATTTATCACTATCAGACGAATGGTATATGACTTTATACGGGACATTGTTGAAACGCTTCGCGTGTCATCGCTCATTTGTTGAATCTACTGGTGCGCTACCTATTGTAAAATGTATGTACTAAGCCAGAAACCTTCCCTGGAGTGTACACAACATCTCACCCAAGTTTCATCGCTATCGGATGAATGGTATATGAAATTATATGGGACTTTGTTGAAACGCTTCGCGCGTCGTCGCTCATTTGTTGATTCTACTCGTGCTCTACCTATTTTTAAAGGGATTTACTAAGCTAGAAACCTTCCCTGGAGTGCACACAAAATCTCAGCCTCCTTTCATCGCTATCGGACGAATGGTATATGAACGCAAACGTGACTTTGTTGAAATGTTTCGCGCGTCGTAGCTCATTTGTTGAATCTACTCGTGCGCTGCCTATTGTAAAGTGGATGTACTAAGCCAGAAAATTTCCCTGCAGTGGACACAACATTTTACGCAAGGTTCATAGCTATCGGACGAATGGTATATGAATGCATACGGGACTTTGTTGAAACGCTTTGCGTGTCGTCGCTCATTTGTTGAATCTACTCGTGCGCTATCTACTGTGAAATGTATTCACTAATTTTGAAACCTTCACGTAAGTGTACACAACATCTCACCCAAGTTTCATCGCTATCGGACGAATGGTATATGAACACATACGGGACTTTGTTGAAATGCTTCGCGCATCGTCGCTCATTTGTTGAATCTACGCGTGCGCTACCTATTGTAAAATGGATTTACTCAGTCAGAAACCTTCCTTGGAGTGTGCTCAACATCTCACCCAAGTTTCATCGCAATCGGACGAATGGTATATGAACGCATAGGAGACATACATACCCACCCACAGACAAACTATCACGTTACATTGATTTTTATATACTGTATATAGATGCCAAGTGCCAAGAGAGGTTGCCATGACAACTTTACTTTTAATTGATAAGGGATGACCATCAGCAGTTGCTATGACAACGCCACTGCAGGAGATCACATTCAGTTTTCATATGTCAGTGGGAAGCGACTTCGGTATCGGAACTGGTAGCATGCTGAACTTCTATGCCCAAGGTCGCGGGTTCAAACCCGGCTGAAGTCGTCGGATTTACTAAGAGCGCTAAAAAACCTGAGTTTGCTTTCCTTCGGAGGGGAACTTCCAACGTTCGTTGCGAGTTGCTGATTGAGGTGGCATCTAGTAGCCAAGTTCACAGCTAGGTGTCGTTGACTGCAGTATTTTAGGTAGATTTCATTAGAAAGCTAACTATTGCAATGGGTACCATTTTTTCGATTTCGGGAAAATTTCGACATATCTTCGCGTTTCACATCCCCCAGACCCCAAAACCACCGTCAGTTCAAAAGTTTATATATAATTTATGTAATATATGTATATATATATATATATATGTATATCAGTTTCTTGTGGACACGATAACTGCCGTAATTTTGCACCAATCACTTTGAATTTTTTACCGAATATGTATACCCATAAAATCTCGGACGAGTTCGTTACTGGGCTAAATCGGTCGAAGGGGATGAAAATGGGGGACTTTTTTTTCTCGAAAAAATGAAATATTGCTATAACTCTCTTAATATGTGAAATATCGAATCCGTTCAAAGTTCATACTATGTGTCGGATAATGCTCAGAAATTTATGTTTGAAACGTTTTTTTGATAGCACCAACCATTGACCAAAGGGGTGAGAAAAAGTGTTTTTTTCGGGAAACATTAATCATATCTCTGTTAATAGGCACAATATCAAAACCGTACAAAATGGACAATATTACCCTAATAATTACCTAAAACGTTTGTCTGAAAGAATTTTTGATATGAGCCACCATTGCGCCAAGGGATGAGAAAAATGATTTCGGAATTATAAGAAAATGCCAAGAGCTATCAGTGGTTGACATGGCAACACTACTAAATTGATGAGGGATGAGCCATCAGACGTTGCCATGACAACGCACTTGCGCGAGATCAGATTCAGATTTCCATCTGACTAAGTGTGAAGCGGCTTCGGTGACGTAACTGGTAGCATGCTGAACTTCTATGCCCAAGGTCGCGGGTTCAAAGCCGGCCAAAGTCATCGGATTTTCTAAGAGCGCTAAAAATCCCTCAGTAAGCTTTCCTTTGGAGGGGAAGTTCCAACGTTCGTTGCGAGTTGCTGATTGAGGTGGCATCTAGTAGCCAAGTTCACAGCTGGGTGGCGTTGACGTTAGTATCTGGTAGCAACATTAGGAACTACTGCTTGAAATTTAGCGTCTGCATTCCTTACCTGAATTACAGACTAATACAGCCATCACAATTCTCACCGTTTATCAGACTGATTCTACACTCACCCAAAGTACACGGGGTTATATGACCGCGTTGTCGCAGCCCCTAAACTGAGGAACCAACCAACATCTCTGCGGGAGAAATAATTTTGCGTGAAGAAGTAACAGACCGTTACATAGTTACACATCAGTGTCGAAACCTTGCATAAGGACAGTGTGACCACAAGTATAACAAGTAGTTCCGTGAAGAACTGAACAGCCTATTTTCATATATCCTGCTCATGTTAATTGCCTCTATCAACATACAAAATTTCAGTTTAATTGCTGTTTCAAATTCGTAGATATTGAGAACCGTCTAAATATTTCAGATGGTCGCCAGGTTGGATTTTTATTTTTGTACTATTATATTAAGATTATTGTGTAAGTGTGGTATTCAAACTTCAATCGCATGATTAGAACACAAGAAGTAAAAACGAGATTTTAAAATTACGCACAGCAGCCAGCTTGTGATTATGCAAACAATTGAAATAAATTAGATGCCAGTGGATCAACATTTGTGTAAGCATTTAAAACGTGCAACGTTTCACGGCACTCGGATAGTTAATTCGCGAGAAACGTCCATTTAAATATTTATACTTCGCGTCGCCGCCATGTTGGATTCGTGCTCACGAGGTTACTGAAAGTCCTATAGGTGAACATATGTTCATAGTCTCTATGAACATAAAAATTTCAGTTTGGTTGCTGTAAAAGATTCATATATATTGAGAACCGTCTAAATATTACGGAAGCTTGCCATTTAGGATTGTTATATGTATAGGCCATAGAGTTATGTACCATTCAAGGTCACTTATTGCCTAGGTTCATTATTCAAACTTTCACTTCGATCGCATGATTACGACACAAGAAATAAAAACTTAATTTTAAAATTTCGCACAGCCGCCATCTTGAGGTTATGTAAACAATTGAATTAAATTAGATGGCAGTACATTACAATCTGCAAAATCATTTACTGTACCACATTTCACTGCGCTCAGAGAGTTAACTAACGAGAAAAGTCTATTAAAATATTTCAAATTCGCTTGGTCGCCATGTTCGTTTTGTACTTTACAGGTTTATGAATTATACATAGGTAAACTTGTATCAGTACCCTTTATCACCGTACAAAATTGCAGGGTGATATCTGTAATAGTTTCGGGGATATAGAATGTCAGTGAAATATTTCGCACAGCCGCCATTTTGAGGTTATGTAAACAATTGAACTAAATTAGACTCCAGTGCATTGCAATGTGTATAAATATTTGCTGTACCAAGTTTCATTACGTTTGGATAGTTAAATCGCGAGAAAAGTCTATTTAAAAGTCTCCACTTCGCTTGGCCGCCATGTTGGTTATGTAGTAACCAGGTTTTTGAAAGTTTCATAGGTGAACTTCTAGTAGTACCCTTTATCACCGTACACAATTTCAGGGCGATATCCGTTATAGTTTCGGAGATACTGAATGCTAGTGAAATATTTCGCACATCCGCCAAGTTGGATTGGTGAGACGTAACAAAATTCGATGGGCACGATCGACGTCGCCGGGAATAGTGCTATGAACTTACTGAGTTTCACTGAAATCGCTCCAGCCGTTAGATTTAATTAGGGGGACACACACACACACCTCACACACACACACACACACACACACACACACACACACGGACAAAAGGTGATCTCATAAGCCTATTTTTTCAAAATTGAAAATAGGCTAAAAATGGACTCCAAATGACAAGAAGGTTACCGTCCCCGTAAGACAAAATGTTTAAAATATGTTTAAAATGAAGAAAAACAAAGTTAATTAATCTCCAATTATAAAATACTTTCACGCGATAAATGAGGTCTGATCCTTCTACGAAAACCTGCATATTCTGCCTATTTTCGCCTATCTCCAAGTTTGTCCGGTGAAATCTACCTCCGCCTTCCGGCGTGCCGAGAGGACTTTTTTTTTGGAATGACTATGTGGTTGTTGTGAATGGTCAGTTCTGAATGTAAAGTATTATACAGGCTACTTATATGGTTAGGAGCCTTGTGCAGTTCTGCAGCGCGCAGTTTACTCGGTGACTAGTAACTCGCGACTGAACTGGTTTGGTATATCCCAGTGCTGCTTCCCCCCTCCCCGCATTCCTAAATGTTGTGTGTGTCAAGTGCAAGTGTACTTGGTGGTTTGCCAAGACAAGACATATGGTGTATGTTACTGTAAAATGGCAATCCCTTAATGTCGATTGGTAAAATAATCTATACCCCGAAATGCGTTAGTTTGCTCACAGTGTCTGCATCAGGGACATGAATGTCCAAAGGTTTGAATCTCGGTGCTGAAAGTGGCCATCCTCAGTGTGAATCTCCCAACATCAATGCCGGATGATACCCTATTTTAAGACCTATACGCTACTTCTAACAGCAATGAATAAATACCGGATTACAGTATATTTATTTGCATGTTGCGTTATGAGCCGTCAGACGAGTTGTTTGGGTTGCCACTAACCGAAATGGCTTCCCAGACAACTCACCGTCTGGACGCATAAGCCGAGAAGGCTTCCTATAGGTCATTGCGCACGAAGACGCAGCATCCCGGGGCGATCGGGCAGACACGGCCAAAACGGTGAATGGACCCAAGAAGCACACTCTAGAAACACTTAGTTTAAAATGATAACATCCAGTCTTATGTAAAACATGAATAAAATTTATTTAAAAAATATGCAAACACCTATCCTAGTTCGGAGGGTTAATCTCGGGCTAATCCCGCTAGCTAAATTTTAAAAATGTTAATGTTGATGATCCTAAACTGATTGTAAATTGAAATAACCCTCGCGAAAGATCTAGTTACAAAAAATGCAAAAGCAGCAAGCTAGGGCAGTGGCACGTAAAGTACACCCTACACAGAGAAACGGGTTACTTATGAATTTAAATTAACAAGAACAAAGATCAAAAGAATTTACGATGGTACCACTCCCTTATTTATCTTTAAATAAGTTAAATCTAGCTAAATCCTGACAATTACAACGAAGTATACGGTGACTGACTACCGTAACCAACAAACATTTAATAACAAAGCTATGTGACAAACCAGTATAAAAAAAATCCTCTCGGCACGCCGGAAGGCGGAGGTAGATTTCACCGGGCAAACTAGGGGATTGGCTATAATAGGCAAAATATGCAGGTTTTCGTAGGAGGATCAGACCTCATTGATTGCAAGAAAGTATTTTACATTTGGAGGTTAAAAATCAACTTTTTTTCGTTTTTGTATGCATATTGTTATCATTTTATTGTCTTATGGGGATGGTAACCTTCTTGTCATTCGGGGTTCATTTTTATACTTCTGATCACACTGTCCTTATGCAAGGTTTGGAACTGATGTGTAACTATCAGACAGTCTGTTACTTCTTCTCGCAAAATTTTATCTCCCGCAGAGATTTTTGTTGGTTCCTCAGTTTAGGGACTGCGACAACGTGGTCATGTAACCCCGGGTGTGTAGAATCTGATAAACGGTGTTAATTGTGATGACTGTTTTAGTCTGTAATTCAGGTAAGGTCTGCAGACGGTCAATTTTAAGTAGTAGTTCCTAATTTTGTACCATATCCTAACGTGAACGACACCTAGCTGTGAACTTGGCTACTAGATGCCACCGCAACCAGCAACTTGCAACGAACGTTGGAACTTCTCCTCCAAAGGAAAGCATGATGAGGGTTTTTTAGCGTTTTTTTTAGCGAAAAAAAAAGCCCCCCCCCCCTCCCCATTTTCCCTCCCTTTAACCGATTTTGCCCATTAACGAACTCGACCGATTTTTTAAGGGGTTACATATTATGTAAAACATTAAAGTGATTGGTGCAAAATTACGGCAGTTATCGTGTCCACAAGAAACTGATATATATGCATATATATACACACACATATATATAAACTTTTGAACTTACGGTGGTTTGGGGTCTGGGGGATGTGAAACGCGAAGATATGTCGAAATTTTCCGGAAGTCGAAACATGGCACCCATTGCAATAGTTAGCTTTCTGATGAAATCTACCTAAAATAGGCTACATAATTTAAAATACTACCATCAACGACACCTAGCTGTGAACTTGGCCACTAGATGCCACCGGAACCATCAACTCGCAACGAACGTTGGAACCTCCCCTCCGAAGGAAAGCATACTCAGGGTTTTTTTTGGCGCTCTTAGTAAATCCGACGACTTCAGCCGGGTTTGAACCCGCGACCTTGGGCATAGAAGTTCAGCATGCTACCAGTTCCGATACCGAAGTCGCTTCCCACAGACATAGGAAAACAGAATGTGATCTCGTGCAGTGGCGTTGTCATAGCAACTGCTGATGGCTCAACCCGTATCAATTAAAAGTAAAGTTGTCATGGCAACCACTCTTGGCACTTGGAATTTTCTTATAATTTAAATCATTTTGCTCACTCCGTGGCGTAATGGTGGGTCATATCGAAAATTCTTACAGACAAAAGTTTTAGGTAATTATTGGAGGAATATTGTCCATTTTGTACGGTTTTGATATTGTGCCTATTAAGAGAGATATGATTAATGTTTCCCGAAAAACCCACTTTTTTCCACCCCTTTGGTCAATGGTTGGTGCTATCAAAAAACGTATTTGACATAAATTGTTGGCACTTATCCGACACATATTATGAACTTTGAATGGATTCGATATTTCACGTATTAAGAGAGTTATAGCGAAATTTCACTTTTTCGAAAAAAAGCCCCCCATTTTCACCCCCTTCGACCGATTTTGCCCATTAACGAACTCGACCGAGATTTTATAGGGATACATGTTATGTAAAAAATTCAAAGTGATTGGTGCAAAATTACGGCTGTTATCGTGTCCACAAGAAATATATATATATATATATATATATATATACATAAATTATATATAAACTTTTGAACTGACGGTGGTTTTGGGGTCTGGGGGATGTGAAACGCGAAGATATGTCGAAATTTTCCGGAAGTCCAAAGATGGTACCCATTGCAATAGTTAGCTTTCTAATGAAATCTACCTAAAACGGTGTTATAATGACCATTATTATGATACAGTTTTCTGACACATAATAGTGAGGGTCGAACATAAAGAAACCAGGAGAGGTGCGTTCCAGCTGGCAGTGCTTAAAGGTAATCAGAGCGCAGCCATGGCCAGAAGTTGAACTACCGTATTACAAAAAAAAAAGTCCTCTCGGCACGCCGGAAGGCGGAGGTAGATTTCACCGGACAAACTTGGGGATAGGCGAAAATAGGCAGAATATGCAGATTTTCGTAGAAGGATCAGACCTCATTTAATGCGAGAAGGTATTTTATAATTGGAGCTTAATTAACTTTGTTTTTCGTCATTTTATGCTTATTTTAAACATTTTATTGTCTTATGGGAACGGTAACCTTCTTGTCATTTGGGGTCCATTTTTATACTTGTGGTCACACTGTCCTTATGCTAGGTTTCGACACTGATGTGCAACTATGTAACGGTCTGTTACTTCTTCACGCAAAATTATATCTACCGCAGAGATTTTGGTTGGTTCCTCAGTTTAGGGGCTGCGACAACGCGGTCATGTAACCCCGTGTACTTTGGGATGGCTGTATTAGTCTGTAATTCAGGTAAGGACTGCAGACGGTCAATTTCAAGCAGTAGTTACTAATGTTGCTACCAGGTACTACCGTCAACGACACCTAGCTGTGAACTTGGCTACTAGATGCCACCGCAACCAGCAACTCGCAACGAACATTGGAACTTCCCCTCCAAAGGAAAGCATACTGAGGGATTTTTGGCGCTCTTAGAAAATCCGACGACTTCGGCCGGCTTTGAACTCGCGACCTTGGGCATAAACATTCAGCATGCTACCAGTTACGTCACCGAAGCCGCTTCACACTTAGATGGAAATCTGAATCTGATCTCGTGCAAGTGCGTTATCTTGGCAACGTCTGATGGCTCATCCCTCATCAATTTAGTAGTGTTGCCATGGCAACCACTGATAGGTCTTGGCATTTTCTTATAATTCCGAAATTATTTTTCTCATCCCTTGGCATAATGGTGGGTTATATCAAAAATTCTTTCAGACAAAAGTTTTAGGTAATTATTATGGGAATATTGTCCATTTTGTACGGTTTTGATATTGTGCCTATTAAGAGAGATATGATTAATGTGTCCCGAAAAACCCACTTTTTCCCACCCCTTTGGTCAATGGTTGGTGCTATAAAAAAAACTCTCCAAACATACATTTTTGGGCTTTATCCGACACATAGTATGAATGTTGAACGGATTCGATATTTCACATATTAAGAGAGTTATAGCAATATTTCACTTTTTCGAAAAAAAAGCCCCCCATTTTCACCCCCCAACGACCGATTTAGCCCAGTAACGAACTCGACCGAGATTTTATAGGTATACGTATTCGGTAAAAAATTCAAAGTGATTGGTACAAAATTACGGCAGTTATCGTGTCCACAATAAACTGATATACATATACATACATAAATTATATATAACTTTTGAACTGACGGTGGTTTTGGGGCCTGGGGATGTGAAACGCGAAGATATGTCGAAATTTTCCGGAAGTCGAAACATGGTACCCATTGCAATAGTTAGCTTTCTAACGAAATCTACCTCTGGTTGGTTCCTCAGTTTAGGGGCTGCGACAACGCGGTCATCTAACCCCGTGTACTTTGGGTGAGTGTAGAATCTGTCTGATACACGGTGTGAATTGTAATGGCTGTATTAGTCTTAATTCATGTAAGTACTGCAGACGGTCAATTTCAAGCAGTAGTTCCTAATGTTGCTACCAGGTACAACCGTCAACGACACCTAGCTGTGAACTTGGCTACTAGATGCCACCCCAACCATCAACTCGCAACGAACGTTGGAACTTCCCCTCCAAAGGAAAGCATACTGAGGGATTCTAGTGCTCTTAGAAAATCCGACGACTTCGGCCGGCTTTGAAACCGCGACATTGGGCACAGACATTCAGCATGCTACCAGTTACGTCACCGAAGCCGCTTCCCACTTTATCAGGCGGCTTTGGTGGCGTAGTCGGTAACATGCTGAGCTTCTATGCCCAAGATACCGGGTTCAAACCCGGCCGAAGCCGTCGGATTTTTTAAGAGCGTTAAATATCCCTCAGTATGCCTTCCTTCGGAGGGGAAGTAAAGCCGGCGGTCCCATGTCATAGATTTATGCCATGTTAAAGATCCTTCCACTAATTGCACCTGTGTGAAGCTAAATTGGATAGGCTAAGAATGTATACAACGCTCTTAGGTTTCTATGTTCGTTGCCAAGAGCCGACTGCGGCGGCGTCTAGTAGCTCAGTTCTGAACTTGGCCTCGTAGTCGTTGACAGTGGCGCTTGGCGGCAAAAGTAGGAACTATCTGAAAAATTGTTAGTTGCAGTACTTAAATTAACAAACAGATAACACACACTAATACAGTCATCACAATTAACACCGGTTATCAGACAGATTCTACACACACCCAAAGTACACGGGGCTACATGACCGCGTTGTCGCAGCCCCTAAACTTAAGAACCAACCAACCAACCACTTAATCAGATGGATATACTGAATCTGATCTCGTGCAAGTGCGTTGTCATGGCAACGTCTGATGGTCCATGCCTCATCAATTTAGTAGTGTTGCCATGGCAACCACTGATAGCTCTTGGCATTTTCTTATAATTCCGAAATCATTTTTCTCGTCCCTTGGCGTAATGATGGGTCATATCAAAAATTCTTTCAGACAAAAGTTTTAGGTAATTATTAGGGGAATATTGTCCATTTTGTACGGTTTTGATATTGTGCCTATTAAGAGAGATATGATTAATGTTTCCCGAAAAACCCACTTTTTTCCACCCCTTTGGTCAATGGTTGGTGCTATCAAAAATCTTATTTGACATAAATTTTTGGCACTTATCCGACACATATTATGAACTTTGAATGGATTCAATATTGCACGTATTAAGAGAGTTATAGCGAAATTTCCCTTTTTCGAAAAAAGCCCCCCATTTTCACCCCCTTCGACCGATTTAGCCCAGTAACGAACTCGACCGAGATTTTATAGGTATACATCTTCGGTAAAAAATTCGAAGTAATTGGTGCAAAATTACGGCAGTTATCGTGTCCACAAGAAACTGATATACATATATATATACATATATATATATATACATAAATTATATATAAACTTTTGAACTGACGGTGGTTTTGGGGTCTGGGGGATGTGAAACGCGAAGATATGTCGAAATTTTCCGGAAGTCGAAACATGGGACCCATTGCAATAGTTAGCTTTCTAATGAAATCTACCTAAAACTAAGTTCCTTACAAACTATCAGGTACAAGGGGTAAACATACATTTATATACAAATAAATAAATAAGACACAGCTTTCAGAGACCTTCATATTATTGCCCTGCGTGCACGCAAGAATACTCTTTCCATCCTTGGGTCATCTAGTGTTTGTTATGTTGGTAAATGCGTGATCCCAAAACACGTCTTATATTACTGAGGTGTCGTACGCCACTAGCTGAGAACTAATGGTCCGCGACAAGTCTGTCGTCAAAAAGTAGTGATATCAAAAATTACAAGTCATTACCCGCTCGAAAATGTGACTGATCCTTTGAGTTGGCCAGTTCGTATCCAATCGCAAGTCAAAGTTTTACTGTCATTTTAGTTATTCTAGTTATGACAATTAGGTTTTATTATTATTAGAAGCGTGATTATTATCTGTCGTCGGTTTAGAGTACTGGCTCATTCCTCAAAGGACACCTAGGCTTAAACTCGTGATGTCTCCCTAAGAACAACACAAATGATCATCGGCTTACACCTGGCCGGAATTCACAATAACACTGTCGGGGCTCGAAACTCACCGTAACAGTCTTCAAGTACTGACCTGGACATCATCGGCACACACCTGGCCGGAATAAAGGGTCGCAGATATGACAATCTGTACGAAGACGCAACACAAGGCATCACAACAATTACACAAGTCTACAAAAAACGGTGTCAAAATATCTCATAAAACAGACAAAAGCTTCAACTCATCTTGATACACACTCCTGGTGTTCAAACATCTCGCTTCCTAAAGCGGTAACTCTAGTAAATAACGTCCAATGACGTAATAAACATGTGACAGCTATGAACATTCATATAACCTTGACCCAAAGTAATCAATACATTCCGTCACGTTGAATTGGGGTGTGCGCATGCGCGTCGAGACTGAACAAAAAAAACTACAAGTCTTCTCATCTGAGCGCTTCGGATCTCCATACAGTTCACAAACATTCAGTAGCTTTTCAAAGCACTCACACTCATCTCATCGCGTCTGCCATGTAACACACTACACAGGCGTATACTATCTCTCAAATAGAAGTCTTTCTGATATAACGCTGGCTTAAAATTTAACACAATTACAAAATACTTTTCCGTGGTTTCATTTCCACGCTAACATTTCAGAAACACTGATGGGTAACGTCAAAATGTTACAAAGACAAAATAGTGGAGATATTCCACTCTAAAAATGACTTTGGAAATGGATAAAGAGATTCCACTAATAGTATTATGTACAATATGCCTTTATCAAAACTTTCTCGTGTCTCACAACTTGACACTGAACCAAAAATAATAAACAGTTGACAATCCTACTAACTGATAGGTCGTCTTAAATGATACAATGGCATCGGGTTCGATGCTGGGTTGGCATCTACAATAATGCTACCAAATATAGTTCTCCTCAGAACTGTTGTGGCATCGAAGCTCACATTAAAGCTTAAATAAATCCATTCGAAAAGGTCATGACTTCTGGCGATCATGAAAATGATACGAGGCTTAAATATCTCAAAAACTAACAGTGGCGTAAAAGAGAGGTTCGCAAACAGGGGGTCAGGAAAAAAAATAACCGAATAATGGTTTCCATTATTCCAAATTCCTAATCTAGTCCATCTGAAGGACTGACCAAATCAAACCAAAGTGATTTGAGGTCTCCCTAACCAAAATTAGGACAAAAATCCTGCGAACACTTTTACTTGCACCAAACACTCTGGTGACTAACTCATCCACTGAAATAAAGCATAATTAAACTAACTACAAGAAATCCCTGCCTGACTGGTGTCACAAGTTCGGTTAATGTCTACATTCTACAATCTATAATCTACTACCACAGATCAACCCGTACAAAAGAAAAGATTTGACTCACTCAGAAGCCACCATAATCGAAGGTTCCAACAGTATGGTGTAACAGAGATTCAGGATGGTTGGCAATCTTCCATGAACCTGCTCGAAAATCGAGCTTGTACCACTCCATTCCTCTCCATCGGCGTCTCACCTTTCGAGTAAAGATCTCCTCCTCATGGTCAACGGTAGGGTTGAGTGTACCTTGGATCTCCACGTCCAGGTTGGTGTTCGTTGATCCTCCTGCCATGGTTATAGATTCGCCCTCTTCCTTGTCGAAATATTCCTCATATCATGGTGTCTACTCCATGATACTGGTCAACATGGGCGTTGTAATAATAACGTACACGTGGTTGACGTTCAAGTACATCGTGAAATTATCACTCGTGTTTCCACTGATTTGAAGTTAAGCATAGTATAACAGTATAGCAAATCACTAGCTTTATGGTGCAGACTTTCAACAAATGGCCTTTCACTGTCAGCTTCACTGCATTTAATAGACATGCGTTGTCAGCAATCACTGATTCGAATATGTTTTCCACATCCACAAATATCGCACTGATCTGGCGAAAAAATCATACGTAAAGTGCGGCGCTATATGTAGTAAAATGAAGCACTTTTACTTTGATGGATGGTTTAGTGATCATGTCTGATTAACTGTATTTTATCACACACGTGTAACATGCAGCATGGCGTTCACAATGGAAATGTGGTGTTACACGAAAATATCCGACACAATTGTTACAAAAATATCGCACTTGACATGTGCATTTCCACAGAATATCACTGGTAACAATTACCACCATTAAATTAATTTCACAATTAATCTCTCACAGATCATTGTGGATTTTATCTCCACCTCGTGGATGTAGCATGTGGTGGTCGTCGCTTGGACGTGAATTGCACTTTTCCACACACAATTTAATAAATACTTTTCACAACGTAGCACAACACACATTCGTGCAAAAGTAATACTTATACATTGACGTAGTCGGATACACAAATTGTTCATCACCTACACGGTGGTCTTTGAATATTTCCTCGTCACACATGACGGTCTATCCCAGCACGTCTGTTCACGACGGCTGTCAAACAGTAAGAGCCATGAGTGTCGATCTCTCTGCTTCGTGCAGAGTCAAAAATTGAGTCGTTGACGGTCCATTTCCTCCCGCCAATCTACGGTGCTCTTACCTTTTACCTTATAACAAAAATGCGGTAAACATCGAAATGTTTCCTTGAAGCAGTATTATATCATGGTATGATCTGAGACTTTTAAATGCAAAATAGGTAATACTTGTGCTCAGAATAAAATATTCAGGTGAGTGTCCAGAGTCAAGACAACTTTCATATCTTCCTGTATGTCCCGCGCTGTAACGGGGCGCGTTCTGTTTCACAAACATGACTTGTTCCTCATAAGTTCCAACTAATATCACCGAGCCATGAGCTTCCACGGGCTCAATATGCATTTGCATATTTAGCCACTTTTCACCGGTTATTTCTTATTTAAACTACAAACTGGTGATGATGCATATTTTAGGGCTATATTTACAATATTTTAGAAATCTAAAAGGGTGGGCTCAAGCTCGATCTCGATTTGATGTATTATACTGACCGCGACATATAACTGCGCAGAGTCAATGCACCTGCCACCCGCGCTCCCGCCGGAGGTGTTCCCGAGGATACTTAAAGAAAGGTTCGAAAACATTTTGAACAATAAACCAGGCTTTGTGACAAATTGATAGCTTTATTAATGGGACGGGTGAACCTTTGCCAGAAACAGTAAGTGCCAATATAGCACTCAAATTCAAATACTGCCTAGTTACGTCAGTATATGTACAGCGGTCCTTTTCTGCTTATAAAAATATTTCGAGCGATCGAAGACACAATCTTACTACAGAATATTTGGAACAGTAGACTGCCTGATGGTTTCTGTTTACCATACAATATTTTTGAAATATATCCGTGCCATATAGCTTTCTATAATATTTTTAGTATCCAAGATAAACTTCCGTGGAATTGATAGTAGTTCTAGTAATCATGTCACTCATGTAATTGTTTTAATAATAGAGCATATTATACTTACATAAAAATTGTACCCTTTGTTACTGTACTATAATTTGTTTTCTTTTAATAGATATAATACATTATTAGGTAGGTTCTTTATTTAATTATTATTCTGCATTCTAATTAGTATAATTCATTTTGTATAAAGTGTCTGGTGATTGGCTCGTTTAGTTATAAGTATATTTTATATTTAGTTTTTCTTAGTTGTTAAGTTAGGTTTTTTTTTTTTTTTTTTATTACATAACTTCAAGCCAGAACATTGTATACGCTACATAAAGGGGCTCTTTAGCCTCAGTGGCAGTTATCTATGCATACATTCAAATTCAATTTAAAAAAATGTAAAATAATTTGTAAGCGATACTTTTTTTCTGATGAAGTCAATAATAACAAGAAGTTCCGTAACGAACTAAAGAGCCTACTTTTCTTAAAATTTAAGATCTATGCCAATGATTATCTATATGGATCTATCTAGAATAATGACGAAATTAAGTTGGTAATATCGAAATTTCTAATTAGTTCGAAATACTGTATACCTGGCATACTGTAGCCTAATAGAGAACTACAGTTGGCAGCCCTGGTGACTGAATATATTCTTAGTTCCATCTCTTAAGGTACAGAATACAAAATTTGGTTGAAGTCCAATGGATAGCATGGACGTTACATGCAGTTAAACATTGGATCTAACAGCGCGCGTAAAATCATGTTGGCAACAATGACATACATGTATTGGTCAGAAATAATCTGAAATAATATGATTTATTGTTGTGTCAATTTTGAATAAAATCCATTAGTTTGTATAGAAGTTACATGCATTTTAAAATTGGATCTATCAGCAGGCTTAGAATCATGTTGGCAGCACTGGCGTAGGCCTATATTAGTTACTCCAAATTAATCTAGAATGCCAGGTACTATACGTGTGCAAAGTTTAGAGCTATTGGCTTGCATACTTTCTGATATATTGATATTAGGGTAACAAAAATAGAGACAGTATTTACTAACAGTTGGCAGCCCTGGTTACTCTTAAGAATCGGCATATACATATCTGTTATGGTACACATAGCACACACGAAATTTGGTTGAAATCCAATTGACAGTGTAGAAGTTATATGCATTTAAAATTTGGACCTATCAGAAGGCGTATATTCATTTTGGCAACACTGCGATGCATGGCCTCCTGGAAATTAAACTGCAATATTATTATCTACACGTGTGCCATTTTTGAAATAGCACCTATTCATACCTTCCATGATATCCAACATGGAGCTCAAATTTCAATTGCCATTTTTCAGCAGTTGGTAGCACTGACATCATTTTCAAATATGGGCGTGAGATATTAAGGTATAGATCTTTACTCTTACCAAATTTTGTTTCGATTGCTGCAGCCGTTTAGGAGTTGATAGGGGGGGGGGGGGACGGACACACACACAGACAGACAGACAGACAGACAGAAGGACAGACAGACACACATTTGCCCGATCTCATAAGTCTACTTTTTCCTCATTTTTGCAAAATGTGAAAAGTAGGCTAAAAATTGCCGATTGTATGTTGTTTTTGAAGTAATAGAACTAATCATTACTTTGTTTTGTATTATTTGATGTTGCATATTTTAACACATTTCATGCATATTTTAACCATTTTTCATGCATATTTTAAGCATTTTTCATGCATATTTCGAGCTTTTCATGTTGCATACAATCCTGTCTGTAGTAATGATACATTCGCACTATTGCAGTTAACCCATAAATTATAATCCCGTGGAGGTAATATTGCCCCTGGCTCGGGAAATGGGTGTTTGTGACGTCATGCTCATCACGACTTACAGGCCATCAACAGGCGTCAAGTACTGTACAAATATCTGCGCCAGGTCTCCCTGGAGGTCACACACATTATTTAAATAACTTTAATGGATGTTTCCCCTTCGATTAGTCACATCTGTTTAAAATGAGACGATGGTCGGGATTGAAAAGGAAATCTCCATTCCGGGCAAGTTCATTGGCCGCCTACATCACCAACGCAACGGTCCAGAATCCACCACATCTCATAGACAGAAAGAGGACTCTGTAGAATGACTCACTGGATATCGACGAAATATCCGTGATCTTGACAGGTGACATCAAAGCGCTCTACGTGCCATTGTTTATTTATATTTCTTTCAAGCTTTGAATTAGTGGAGAGAAATAAGCTTAATCCACGTAGACAGCTCTGTAACTCGTGAGTGAAGAAATAACCAGAACCAATGGCTAAGCAAATGGGGCGGCCGTGTATTGTTTCACTTGGGAGATTGTGACGTCGTGATCAGCATGCTGTACGTCAGAGTATGTACTCTGTTTGATAACCTGTGTTATTGTGGAGGAAGACATTAAGTGTAGGTCCCCCGACTTATGACACGAGTGAATATTAACTAAGGTGGGCAAGTTTTATGCTTTGCTAAGACGAAGGCACATGGAATAAATAAATTAAAAAAATAATAATAGACTAATAAAAAGTACATAAATAGTTAATTAAGTAATCTATATATATATAAAAATCAATCTTACGTGATAGTTTGTCTGTGGGTGTGTATGTATGTCTCCTATGCATTCATATACCACTCAACCGATTGCGATGAAACTTGGGTGAGATGTTGAGTACACTCTAAGGAAGGTTTCTGACTTAGTAAATCCATTTTACAATAGGTAGCGCACGCGTAGATTCAACAAATGAGTGACGATGCGCGAAGCGTTTCAAACAAGTCCCGTATGTGTTCATATACCATTCGTCCGATAGCGATGAAACTTGGGTGAGATGTTGTATACACTTACGTGAAGGTTTCCAAATTAAAGAGTACATTTCACAGTAGATAGCGCACGAGTAGATTCTACAAATGAGCGACGACACGCAAAGTGTTTCAAAAATGTCCCGTATGCATTCATATACCATTCGTCCGATAGCTATGAAACTTGCGTAAAATGTTGTGTACACTTCAGGGAAATTTTCTGGCTTAGTAAATCCACTTTACAATAGGCAGCGCACGAGTAGATTCAACAAATGAGCTACGACGCGCGAAGCATTTCAACAAAGTCAGTTTCAAAAAAGTCCCGTATGCATTCATATACCATTCGTCCGATAGCTATGAAACTTGCGTAAAATGTTGTGTACACTTCAGGGAAATTTTCTGGCTTATTAAATCCACTTTACAATAGGCAGCGCACGAGTAGATTCAACAAATGAGCTACGACGCGTGAAGCATTTCAACAAAGTCACGTATGCGTTCATATACCATTCGTCCGATAGCGATGAAACTAGGCTGAGATGTGTGCACTCCAGGGAAGGTTTCTGGCTTAGTAAATCCCTTTAAAAATAGGAAGAGCAGGAGCAGAATCAACAAATGAGCGACGACGCGCGAAGTTTTTCATCAAAGTCCCATATAAGGTCATATACCATTCATCCGATAGCGATGAAACTTGGGTGAGCTGTTGTGTACACTCCAGGGAAGGTTTCTGGCTTAGTACATCCATTTTACAATAGGTAGCGCAGCAGTAGATTCAACAAATGAGCGATGACACGCGAAGCGTTTCAACTAAGTCCCGTATAAGGTCATATACTATTCGTCTGACAGTGATAAATGTTTGGTGAATTGTTGTGTACACTACAGGAAAGGTTTCTGGCTTAGTTAATCCATTTTACAATACGAAGCGCACGTTTAGATTCAACAAATGAGTGACTACGCGCGAAGCGTTTCGACAACGTCCCGTATACGTTCACATACCATTCATCCGATTGCGATGAAACTTGGGTGAGATGTTGTGTACACTCCAGGGAAGGTTTCTGGCTGAGTACATCCATATTACAATAAGTAGCGCAAGTAGAATCAACAAATGAGCGACGACACGCGAAGCGTTTCAACCATGTCCCGTCTGCATTCATATACCATTCGTCCGATAGCTATGAAACTTGGGTGAGATGTTGTGTACACTTCATGGAAGGTTTCTGGCTTAGTAAATCCACTATACAACAGGCAGCGCACATGTAGGCCTAGATTCAACAAATGAGGGACGACGCGCGAAGCGTTTCAACAAAGTCCCGTATAAGGTCATATACCATTCTGCCGTTAGCGGTGAAACTTGGGTGAAATATGGTGGACACTCCAAGGAAGGTTTCTGGCTTAGTAAATATATTTCACAGTAGGTAGCACACGAGTAGATTCGACAAATGAACGACGACACGCGGTGCGTTTCAATACACTCCCCTATGTCTTCATATCCCATTAGTCCGATAGCGATGAAACTTGGGTGAGATGTTGTGGACACTTACGTGACGGTTTCTAACTTGGTAAATACATTTTACAGCAGGTAGCGCACGAGTAGATTCAACACATGAGTGACGGAGCGTGAATCGTTTAAACAAAATCCGGTATGCGTTCATATACTTTTCATCCGATTGCGATGAAACATTGATCAGTTATTGTGTACACGCCAGGGAAGGGTTTCGACTTAGTAAATCCATTTCACAATAAGTAGCGCAAGAGTAGATGCAACAAATGGGTGCCGACGCGCGAAGCGTTTCAACAAAATCCCATATTGGGTTCATATAACCTTCTTCGATTGTGATGAAACCTTGATGAGTTATTGTGTACACGCCAGGGTAGGGTTTCGACTTAGCAAATTCATTTCTCAATAGGTAGCGTACGAGTAGAATCAACAAATGAGTGACAGCTCACGAATCGTTCAAACAAAATCCCGCATACGTTCATATACCATTCATCCGATTGCGATGAAACTTTTGAAAGTTGTTGTGCACGCTCCCACGATTGATTCTAAATTAGAAAATCCATTTTACGATAGCATAGGGGCAGTTAACGGAAATTGAAAAACATGTTGTGTATCCAAAAGCACTTCAATAAACAGAATTTCAACGCCAACACTTTCTTTGATTGGCATTGCAACGCATGCCGGGTACAGCTTGTATATTTATAAATAAATAACAATACGAAGCAAATTATCATCTGACCAAAGCTACATCGTGAAAGTGAGTTGGAGCAATTTAGGACATTTAGTACACAATTTTGAATATCTGATTGCACTGTCCCCTAACAGGGAAGTAATAACTTCTTTGGATGACCTGTGGCTGTGGTTTATTTAATTTTACCTTGTAATTCTCTTGTGTAATATAAGATCTCTTTGGAAGCCAACATCGTACGACTTGGGAAGCTATGGATTCTTTCTGTTCTTCAAACATTTGATTTCAACGGCCTGGAATCAAACCCAAGATTTTGGGATTATGAAGCGGCCACTCTACCAAGGATCCAACAAGGAATAACTTCTTAATTTTTAATAATTTACAATGTTCATTAGAGACGTAAAGTTGTGGTTTGCATTGCACTTTTTCCCTCTAGGTTCTAGTCGGACATTCTGGAGGATTGTGAGACTGTCGTCAGTTCCTTGGAGTTGGCTTACAAAGGTTCACAACAGAGAGAATTAAAAATAGTTTTTTAACGTCCCTTTTAACTCCTTTTTATCCTAATTTTATTTATGAAAAAAAAATAGGCTTATGAGATCCCCTTTTGTCCGTGTGTCTGACTGTGTGTGCGTGTGTAATGGTGCGGTTCCCCATAATAACTTCTAAACGGCTGGAGAGATTTCAATCAAACTCGGTTAGTTCATAGCAATATTACGGACGACCCCGACCGTGTCTTTCAAATTTTGTTACGTCTCACCAATCCAACATGGCGGCTGTGCGAAATATTTCACCAGCATTCAATATCTCCGAAACTATTACCGATAACACCCTGGAATATTTTACGGAGCTAAAGGGAACTACTAGAAGTTTACCTATGTGACTTTTGAAAACCTGGTAGCCACAAAACCAACATGGCAGCCAAGCGAAGTTGCAACTTTTAAATAGACGTTTCTCGCGATTTAACCAACCAAACGCAATAAAACTTGGTACAGTATATTTGTATACACATTGTAATGCACCGACATCTAACTTCGTTCAATTGTGTAGATAACATCGAGATGGCGGCTGTGCGAAATATTTCACCGGAATTCTATATCTCTCAAACTATTAGCGGTATCACCTTGAAATTTTGCACAGAGATAAAGGGCACTACTGGAAGTTCATCTATAAGGCTTTCAAAAACCGGTTAACTACAAAACGAATATGGCGGCCAAGCGAATTTGAAATGTTTAAATGGACCTTTCTCGCGATTTAATGATCCAAACGCAATGAAACTTGGTACAGCAAATGTTTATACACATTGTAATGCACTGGTATCCAATTTAGTTCAATTGTTTACATAACCTCCAGATGGTGGCTGTGCGAATTTTAAAATTAAGTTTTTATTTCTTGTGTCGTAATCATGCGATCGAAGTGAAAGTTTGAATAATGAACCTAAGCAATAATTTTCCTTTAATGATACATGACTCTATGGCCTATACAATTAACAATCCAACATGGCGACCATCCGAAATATTTGGATGGATCTCAATATCTACGAATCTATTAAAGCAATCAAACTGATTTTTTTATGTTCATAGGGGCCATTAACTTAAGTTCACCTATAGGTGATCACAAATCCAACTTGGCGACGACGCGAAGTATAAATATTCACATGGACGTTTCTCGCAATTTAACCATCTGAGTGCAGTGAAACTTGGTACAGTAAATCCTTATACAAATGTTAATCCACTGGCACCTAATTTTTCAATTTTTTCCATAACCCCAAGATGACAGATGTGCGAAATTTTAAAATCTCGTTTTTACTTCTTTTGTCCTAATCATGCGGTTGAAGTTTGAATAGGCCTACTACACGTACACAATAATCTTCATGTAACAGTACATAACTCTAAGACCTCCATTTATAAAAATCCAACATGGCGACCACCCGCAATATTTAGTCGGTAATCAATATCTACGAATCTATTACAACAATCAAACTGAAATTTTGTATGTTGATAGAGGCAATTAACTTAAGCAGGATATATGAAAATAGGCTGTTTAGTTCTTCACGGAACTAGTTGTTTAAAATTCATTTCTTGTTCACAAAGACAGCTGCAAACACTGATCACTGAATACAATTCCCTCTTAAAGGATATGTTCAAAGTTCATTGCAGTCTTTGAAATGAACAAATCATCAAGAATCATAATATCACAATGATGACTACACGTATTGTTAGAATTTATATAAAATATTGACAAAAGCACTGTTGATACACTTCCGCTGTACGAGTTTCCATCGTTCTTTCCGGAGGTGATCCTGAAAACCAGGCTGGTTATGCACCAGGGTTGTTCGGTAACCAGAAAGATCGTGTTGGATTGCTCAGGCTGCTAGCCATAAGATGGCATTCTTTTTCGACAGTCCAAGTACATCCCGTATATCGAAGTTCAAGAACTCTTCCTCCCTGTTGCGTGTAGATATTAGCCCTTTATGCTGTGTATAGCATTCATCGTCCAGCGCCACACGCCGTTCGTACTCCCACATATAGTGATGCGGTGGATGAGGGTGTCTGTCTACTTGTCCGTGCCGCTTCGTTCTTGGGGACACGGTCCAGCCAAGGACAAAGGAAGCAGAAAATTTAGTTAGGACCAGTCTGGAGCTTATTTAATAGCTCTATTGGCTACCACTGGCCAACAATATTCAATTATTGCCCTTTGAAACCCACAAATCCTGTTCCACGGGATGAGTTTGTGATTGATTCTGCTGGCAAGCCCTGTTCACGTCTCTTCGAATACAGCAGTGGCCAGCACACGATAAACGTTGTGAATAATCTATTCTCAATCGATATAGGCCTAATAACATTTCGAGTTATACAATTGAAATTACAATCCCTAACTACAATACTTTGACTCCACTCAACACGTGATGCTGTTTTCATTTTTGTTTCCGTTGCCATGTTCATACCATGTAATTAACCTTCTATGGTGTCCGGGTACGTGTTAAGACTCCCGTCTCAAAGGACTTGGGTTCAAATTCCAGCTCCCATAAGAAATGTATTTCTGGTCTTAAGGATGGAATGAGGTACACCCAGCCTCGTGAGTCAAAACTGCAAAGAGATGGATTTGATTCCCATTTCAGTTGTTCTAGGAGTGGTTTTCGGTGGTTCCCACTTCTCCTCCAGGCAAATGTGGGATAGCTCCTAACTTAAGGCCTTGTTCGGCACCTTCGACATCCTATCCTGCAATACAAATTCACTCAATACTTCAGTCATCATAATGACACAGGTTATCAGCGAGATTTGGCACACACACACACCTATGTGCACAGGGCTACTTGATCACCCCTAAATGAATCAACAACAGCAACAACAACAAATATGTCATATAACCTGAAGGTAAACTAATGTACAGTATTTTTTTTTTTCACTGTGTTAAGGCACAATAATCAATGAACAAACATAATCAAGATATGACTATGCAAGTGTGTGTTGTGTGGCATGGTGGATTTCGAATCCATGCTCTTTTACTAATATGGAACATACGTCAGTGCTTTGTTTGTACATGCGGTTAATAGATCATACTGCACTATAAGGGCAAGATGTGTACCCATACAGTAGGAAGGAGACTACGGTATATCTTTACTTCTCGAGGTATTTGTTTAAGTTGAACGCCTTCCGTTTTCTGTCGTTGTCTTTGCAGAAGACGGTCCTCTCTCCTAAATGATAAACTGAAAATTAAACTCACATGGAAGCTATGTGATTTCAAGGTCATAAGTGTGGTTCATACTCAGTACAATCTGAAATCATTATTATTAAGAATATATTCAACACATAGCCTCCGTGGCTTAGGCGGTAGCATGCCGGCCTCTCACCGCTAGGTCCGTGGTTCAAATCCCGGTCACTCCATGTGAGATTTGGGCTGGACAAAGTGGAGGCAGATAGGTTTTTCTCCGTGTACTCTGGTTTTCCCTGTCACAATTTCATACCAGCAGCACTCTCCACTATCATTTAATCATTGACCCAGGGGTGCGCGACAGGCTTCGGCAGCCGGCACAGCTCATATCCTCGCCGCTAGATGAAAGCTTCATTCATTACATTCCCTGACCCAGTCGGTCGACTGGAAGCAGTCTGTGGATTTTCATATTTAACACAACTTCAGCTACTAACGATAAACGGGGGTGGTGTTAGACGTTAGAGGATCCCAAAGTGCCTGATTGCAGAGAACGTTTGTGATCACGTGATAGAACACACTTGATACTCAGGGGAATGAACAGTAATTCCACGTACTACAGTAGTTTGCTTGGCTGTGTCGAAGAAGTCTGCCACCTTGGAATGGAACCAGTGTGTGGCATTCGTCTTCAGCTCACTAAACACCTGCTGTACCAGAAGAGTACCGAAACAACCTAACACCCGACGACAAAAAATGCTGCGCGTAGGAGGAGCACTGATATTTTTGCAGTAGTGCCATACTAATGGCGACGAGTTCTTCGACAGGATCGCCAACGGCGATGAGACGTGGGTTGCCCCTTGACCTGTCCTCCGGTCTTCCTTTTCACACTGACGAAGAGCTGAAGACAAATGTTTCCAGGAATGAAAAAGTCAATCCCATGATATGACAGGTGTACAATTTCTGGTGGTGATTATGTCAAAAAATTGCTCAAAAATTGCTGAATTTGGTGCATATGCAGATTTTTAAATAACTATGTCTTCTTTTTATTTAAATGGATTATCTTTATAAATGATATGTCATTTTGATCATAAATGTTTAGATAATTTACTGAGCAACTTTTGAATGAAGTAGCATATTTATTGCAGCTAATGATCATCGAATAAATAATATACACAATATAGAAGTTGCACAAATTTTCCATTTTAGAGTCTGGTTCGAACGTTTTCGTTCCATTTGAAAGAAAGTTGGAAACACACAGTGTCTAGATTGCCTTTTAGGTTTCTTAGGTGCAAAACTGTGTCAACGGTACCAACCTCCTCCTAAACCACGTTACATTATATCAGTGGCACCAATCTCTACATAAATTGCATATCTATTTTGAGCCTGGTAGGTGAAACTTCACTGTGTTGCAGATCCGGTCATCATATGCCGGTTTTTGATGTGTAACATCTTTCCGCTCGGTTGCTAAATAGTTTTGTGGGAGTGATTTTGAAAATTGGGGACGGAAGTGGATCGGAACGATCGAGCTGGCAGTGGTGGATCGAACGGAAGTATGCACTGCCCGCTCGATCGATCGAACGGAAGTGTACTAGCTGGCAGTGGTGGAAAACGGAAGTATGCACTGCCCGCTCGATCAATCGAACGGAAGTGTATTAGCTGGCAGTGGAGGAAAACGGAAGTATGCACTGCCCACTCGATCGTTCGAACGGAAGAGTATTAGCTGGCAGTGGTGGATAACGGAACTATGCACTGCCCGTTCGACCGATCGATCCAGTGGGCATTGGTAAGACCCAGCTGGCAGTGGTACGAGAATCAATTGAAATTGATACCATGACGTACTCTCGGCCATGTGGAATGTGTATGGCACACTGAACGGAAAACGCTCATGCGAACTCTGGTGTCAAGTGATTGAAACAAAGGACATGGTACATGCTCGAAGTCTTCGTATCAGTATTTAAATGGTAAAATGCCTTAAGGACATTGTAAGTAGTCGGCATTGCCGGTATTATGTTTCTGCACAATGGCTATTCAAATATTAACCCACATAACGGTAATGCAGTCATCAATATAATATAATCGTTATAGTTATACGAGAATTGAGCAAGCCTTCATGAACTATTACTGAATACATTCTCTTTACTCACAAGAGGGCCTATTCATAAGGCATTTTAAACTCAATTACACGCAGGAACATTATCGAAACAAGCAAAATATAAATGAAACTTAATTCCGTAATGCAGTATTATTGGAACGTGGAAATAAGTCACCATCTTGTGCACAAAATTTGCTTGGTCGAAATAGCCTTGAGGTTAGTGCTTATGACAGTGAATCTAGAGAATTTGGGTTCGAATCCCGGACGGGGTATATATTTTTGCTATCAGATTATCATTTTAAAATATATTTATCATATCAATATGACTCATTTTAACAGAATCCATATGAAATTACGTGTTGGTCTGTGAATCAAGAGGACCTGTTTATAAGGAATTTAAGGTTATGAGCGGTGTCGCGTCTATTATTCTAGTTGATCCATAACGTGTTCTTTATTTAGGCTAGTGCTGGTGGAAGCTACAAATCATCGAATAAAATGAGTTCCGTATTATAAACTACAATATCTGCAAAACACTCCCTTTTACAATAGGTTAATATTTGTGCCAATAATAGTATAAAATACCGGTGTATCAAAAATTTCACGTGAGGTTTCTTCTATGTCTGATATTACACATTAAATGCGACTACTGTAACGCTCGTTATTTTTTTACTTAACCGTTCATGTTTCGTTTGACTTTTTCTGCTTACTTTGATTTTCATTTATGAAGACATCACATAATATAATAGGACCAGTTCCCGAACCAATGGAATTAGTCAGAGGATATTAAAATCCCCTCAGCCTAACCAAGAATTGAACCCGGGACATTTCCGGCCAAGGTCTAGCTTGCTAACCTATTAACCATGGAGCTGGACTGTTCAGCTCGAAATTTGGTACTTTCTAGTCCTCTAGTATCATTGCGACAGTTGCAAAGAAATCATCCAATAATTATGTTCTTTTATTGGTAATTCCTTTGATTATCTCCTCATAGAAAAGGGTGTCCGAGAGTTGGAAAATTTGACCTCAACACCTCAACATAATATTGTTCTCTAGCTAGGAAATGCACTAGGTGGGACGGTGTGTAGTTCGACACACATAGTGCCTTTTTGCGGAAAGTTACCTTTACTTTCTCAAGTTCTTTCAGAAGAGCTTGTGAAATGCTGCCAGGTATATATTTCTTAAAGACCATATGTGACAACTGGGGACACGTTAACCTATTTCCGGCGGCTTCGGTGGCGTAGTTGGTAGCATGCTGAGCTTCTATGTCCAAGGCCGAAGTCTTCGGATTATATAAGTGCGTTATAAATCCCTCAGTATGCCTTCCTTTGGAGGGGAAGTAAAGCCGGCAGGCCCATGTAATAGACTTATGGCATGTAAAAGATACTTCCACTAACTAAAATTGTGTGAAGCTAAATTTGTAGGTTATATTTGATTAATACTCTAAGTTCCAACGTTCGTCGCCAAGTGCCGGTTGCGGTGACCTCTAGTAACCAAGTTCGCAGCTAGGTGCCGTGGACGGTAGCATTTAGTAGCGAAAGTAGGAATTACTTGAAATTGATCGCCTACAGTGCTTACTTGAATTACAGATAACACACATGAATACAGCCACCACAATTAACATCGGTTATCAGACAGATTCTACACACACCCAAAGCACACGGGACTACATGGCCACGTAATCGCAGCCCTGAAACTGAAGTACCAACCAACCTACTTTCCATAAAATGTCATATTTTTAAGCTAAGAACCATGTTAATCCCTTCCGTAATTTTTGCCTATTTTTTATTGTGCAACGCATTTCTACTCCGGATATTAATGCTTGGTAATGCTGGACCTAGAAATGAGAACATGCCGCACTGAATATCTACCTTAAGAACATGTTATAGCCGAATAAACTAGTACGTGGAATTAGGCTCCTATTCATTACTTTGAGTGTCAAGTGTGTTCTATCATGTGTATAATCTTCACGTCACTTCAGTTGGTGGAGGTAGAACTATTTATATTACTAACGCTAAATTTAACTAAGTCAATTAATTTCATCCCACCTCACGTGGTTTTCTACCTGACGGCTAATTTAGTTAGCAGTGAACACTCCAAACCCCTTTTCTCTTGCTCAAGTCTTGGAAGAGGTGGGGTAATAACACTGCAATCTTTATTACCTGAAACCACGTCGCGTCTTTTGACGGGCAAGACAAAACTACGTTCACAGCCAGGACAGAATATTTCAGGTGTACATTATTCATTATTCAGAGTTTCTCACTTACTCTTGGAAATGTTTTGTTTCTATTTATACACCGTAATTTATCGCGGTGACAAGAACTTCATTCTGGAAATGGAACTTTGCAGTACAAAGTCTCGTTGGAAATCTGCATATTCTGATGTACTTTCACAGTGAGGAGAAATATTCATGCTGCATATACATTATAATAAGAGCAGAAATATTTCTTCGTTGATGAATATAAATTATGCACAGTGGTGGTAACATTTATCGCAACACATTGGATACCTGATTACCTGTTCACCTTAATCTAATCTTTGATGAATTAAATTGTTTTCCTATATTTCTTATCAACAACCAATTAACATTATTTTATTCAAGATTTTGTATTATATAAGTTAAGTCAAGTTAAGTGGGAATTAACATCCAAACATTCTTCTAGTAATCCATGCCTTTTGTGGTATTTCACCTAACTAAACCGACAAATTAGCAGAAATAGAAGAGTAGTCAAAATAGAAGAGGAAGCAAAACTTGTAGTTTTACGTGACCGTTAATGTCAGTAATTTGAAGTGGGGTTTTTACAGGACGTGATATTTTACTCAGAATATATCACATACCCTTGACCGGGAAGCGAACCCGGTCCAGCTTGGTGAGGGAGAAGCAGCTTGACCTCTGCAGCACCATCACGCTCCCGAAGAAGTCAGTTGTCTGAATATTCCCGTTTGGGATTAGATGATTTCAAGATAGCTTTGAAACCATTTTTTGTGTTGCCTTATTAACAATTGAGTGGGTGCTCGCAAAAACGGGCTAACCATCATTTATCTAAAGCTGAGAAAATAGGACATTTGCGTTAAACAAACACCGGCATTCTATATCTCCGAAACTATTACAGATATCACCCTGACATTTTGAAGGGCATTATTAGAAGTTCACCCATGTTACTTTCAAAACACTGTTAAGTACAAAACGAACATGGCGGCCAAGCGAAGTTGAAACTTTCAAAATAGCATGAAATTCAAAATCATGTACTTCGTTAAATAAGCGTCTCTGATGTTAGCCTGTTTCAGAAAAGATAGCTCACACTTTTCTCCATAGACTGAAAAACATAACTCAATATATGAACAAGATGTTCAGTAAAGAACATATAGCCTACTTTCTCCTAAATGCATGGGTATTGTTTTAACTCTTTGTCCTTTTCAAGGAGTATAATTGAATGTTGGTTGTAGTAGCTTGTTGAAATACAACGTGCTATAGGGATATTAAACATGAATATGAGGTGCCCTTTGCTAGTGCTACCTCTGTAAAAAATTTCATTCAATTCGGTTTCACCGTGTTTGAATTGAAATGGGAAATGGATTTGCACACATACATGGCCGCTATTTGCAAACTATTGGGCTGATGACCTTGTAGTCAGTCATAAGATGCTTTCCACAAAAAGGCATGTTGTTGCAAAATCTGGTAGAGATCAAATTATTATTAGGATGGTCGTAATTTGATTTAAGCTTTTAACATTTGGGTGGCCGTCATTCCGTTTCCGTCAACATGGCGGCGATATAAAACATGGCACTGAGGTGCCCTTTGCTATTGCTACCTCTGTACCAAATTTCGTTCAATTCGGTTTCACCGTGTTTGAATTGATAGGGGGAATCGATTTGCACACATACTTGGCCACCATCTGCAAACTATTGGGCTGATGATCTTGCAGTTTGATCAGAATATGCTTCCCACATAAAGATATGTTGTTTCAAAATTTGGCAGAGACTAGATTATTAGGTTGGTCGTAATTACATTTTAGCTTTTAACATTTGGGTGGCCACGATTACGTTTCCCTCAAGATGGCGGTGATATAAAACATGACACTGAGGTGCCCTTTGCTAGTGCTACCTCTGTACCAAATTTCGTTCCATTCGGTTTGACCGTGTTCGAATTGATAGGGGGAATCGATTTTCACACAAATATGGCCGCCATCCGAAAAATGTCAGGCTAATGACCTATTAGTTTGGTCAAAGGATGCTCCCTCCATAAAGGTATGTAGTTGCAAAGTTTGGTAGAGATCGGATGATTAGGTTAATCGTAATTTGATTTAAGCTTTGAACATTTGTGGGGCCGCCATTACGTTTCCGACAAGATGGCGGCGATATTATACATGACACTGAGGTGCCCTTTGCTAGTACTACCTCTGTACCAAATTTCGTTCCATTCGGTTTCACCTTGTTCGAATTAATAGGTGGAATCAATTTTCACACAAAGATGGCCGCCATCCGCAAACTATTAGGCTGATGACCTATTAGTTTGGTCAATGGATGCTTCCTCCATAAAGGTATTTTGTTGCAAAATTTGGTATAAATCGGATGATTAGGTTAGTCGTAATTTGATTTAAGCTTTGAACTTTTGTGTGGCCGCCATTACGTTTCCGACAACATGGCGGCGATATAATACATGACACTGAGGTGCCCTTTGCTAGTGCTACCTCTGTACCAAATTTCGTTCCACCGTGTTCACCGTGTTCGAATTGATAGGGGGGGGGGGGGGGGACAGACATTCAGAGTTCACACACTCACACACACACACACACACACACAGACTCATCCACACACATACACACACACACACACACACAGACAGACACACTTTTTTTTCGCCCTGTGTTGATCTCATAAGTCTACTTTCATTTTTTGCAAAAATCGAAAGTAGGCTAAAAACTACTACCATCATTGAAGAAAGATAGATAAGAAGTATCTCAGGAATGTTATGGATCTGGAGACATAATCGACCGGACTGGCTGCGTGGCTCAGCGGTAACGTTCTCGCTTGCTGGGCCCTAGGTTGCAGGTTCGTATCCTGGCGCAGTCAGCTGGCATTTGAGGGTGCACAAATGCGAGGGAGCCGTGTCAGTAGATTTACTGGCACGTTAATGATCCCTTTCGGGCCAAAATTCCGGCACCCCGGCGTATCTAAAAGCAGCAGTAGTTAAAAGGACGTAAAACAAATAACATTATTATTATTGTTATTATTACATAATCGACCTGCCGTGGGCAACATCCAACTTTGATTTTAAGCTTGTCTTTACACGTCTGGTTGTGCATGGCTTTCACAACTCTAATTGAATTAACAAATCTTTCCATGACCATACTGAGACGTGGGTATACAAACTATGTGGATATTTTCGATTGCTATTTGCCTGAAATAAAAGTAGTAATAACCAGAACTAGCACCAGCGGCTAGAATTCAGTTACTGTGTGAAGACGTTCTGTTCTTTACTACAAATAACATTTTCAAATAACGCACAATAGGCTGTTAAAAACCCTTTAAAATAAGAAGTAAACAAGATGTTCATTAAAGAACATATAGCCTACTTTCTCCTAAATGCATGGGTATTGTTATAACTCTTTGTCCTTTTCAAGGAGTATAATTGAATGTTGGTTGAAATACAACGTGCTATAGGGATATTAAACATGAATATGAGGTGCCCTTGGCTAGTGCTACCTCTGTAAAAAAATTCATTCAATTCGGTTTCACCGTGTTTGAATTGATCTGGGGAATGGATTTGCACACATACATGGCCACTATTTGCAAACTATTGGGCTGATGACCTTGTAGTCAGTCATAAGATGCTTTCCACAAAAAGGCATGTTGTGGCAAAATCCGGTACAGATCAAATTATTAGGATGGTCGAAATTTGATTTAAGCTTTTAAAATTTGGGTGGCCGTCATTCCGTTTCCGTCATGATGGCGGCGATATAAAACATGACACTGAGATGCCTTTTGCTAGTGCTACCTCTGTACCAAATTTCGTTCAA
Source organism: Meconema thalassinum (assembly GCA_946902985.2). Taxonomy (NCBI): domain Eukaryota; kingdom Metazoa; phylum Arthropoda; class Insecta; order Orthoptera; family Tettigoniidae; genus Meconema; species Meconema thalassinum. The sequence goes on along the minus strand of OX336390.1, from coordinate 153,198,017 downwards.
TTCGGTTTCACCGTATTTGAATTGATAGGGGGAATCGATTTGCACACATACTAGGCCACCATCTGCAAACTATTGGACTGATGATCTAGCAGTTTGGTCAGAATATGCTTCCCACATAAAGATTTGTTGTTGCAAAATTTGGTAGAGACTAGATTATTAGGTTGGTCGTAATTACATTTTTGCCTTTAACATTTGGGTGGCCGCGATTACGTTTCCGTCAAGATGGCGGTGATATAAAACATGACACTGAGGTGGCCTTTTCTAGTGCTACCTCTGTAGCAAATTTCGTTCCATTCGGTTTCACCGTGTTCGAATTAATAGGGGGAATCGATTTTCACACAAAGATGGCCGCCATCCGCAAAATATTAGGCTAATGACCTATTAGTTTGGTCAAAGGATGCTCCCTCCATAATGGTATGTTGATGCAAAATTTGGTAGAGATCGGATGATTAGGTTAATCGTAATTTGATTTAAGCTTTGAATATTTGTGTGGCCGCCATTACGTTTCCGTCAAGATGGCGGCGATATAAAACATGAAACTGAGGTGCCCTTTGCTAGTGCTACCTCTGTACCAAATTTCATTCCATTCAGTTTCACCGTGTTCGAATTAATAGGGGTAATAGATTTTGACACAAAGATGGCCGCCATCCGCAAACTATTAGGCTAATGACCTATTAGATTTGTCAAAGGATGCTTCCTCCATAAAGGTATGTTGCTGCAAAATTTGGTAGAGATCGGATGATTAGGTTAGTCGTAATTTGATTTAAGCTTTGAACATTTGTGTGGCCGCCATTACGTTTCCGTTAAGATGGCGGTGATATAAAACATGACACTGAGGTGCCCATTGCTAGTGCTACCTCTGTACCAAACTTCATTCCATTCGGTTTCACCGTGTTCGAATTAATAGGGGTAATCGATTTTGACACAAAGATGGCCGCCATCCACAAATTATTAGGCTAATGACCTATTAGATTTGTCAAACGATGCTCCCTCCATAAAGGTATGTTGTTGCAAACTTTGGTAGAGATCGGATGATTAAGTTGGTCGTAATTTGATTTAAGCTTTGAACATTTGTGTGGCCGCCATTACGTTACCGTCAAGATGGCGGCGATATAAAACATGACACAGGGGAGCCCTTTGCTAGTACTACCTCTGTACCAAATTTCGTTCCATTCGGTTTCACCGTGTTCGAATTAATAGGGGCAGTCGATTTTCACACAAAGATGGCCGCCATCCGCAAACTATTAGGCTGATGAACTATTAGTTTGGTCAAAGAATGCTGCCCTCATACAGGTATGTTGTTGCAAAATTTGGTAGAGATCGGATGATTAGGTTAGTCGTAATTTGATTTAAGCTTTGAACATTTGTGTGGCCGCCATTACGTTTCCGTCATGATGGCGGCGATATAAAACATGACACTGAGGTGTCCTTTGCTAGTGCTACCTTTGTACCAAATTTCGTTCAATTTGCGCTCACCGTGTTCGAATTGATAGGGGGCGGACAGACATTCAGAGTACACACTCACACACACACACACACACACACACACACACACACAGACTCACACACACACATACACACACACACAGACAGACACACTTTTTTTCGCCCTGTAGTGATCTCATAAGTCTACTTTCATTTCTTGCAAAAATCGAAAGTAGGCTAAAATGTATCATAGTAGCCTATCATCTTGTCATTCTTCAAATTCGATGCGCATAGAATGCCAATGGTATACTATCAAAGGAGTCCCCTGTAGACAAGTCGTGAAATCTAGTGGAGAAGTATCGAACAATATAATCCTAACTGGGCGAGTGCATTCTATCGGCCATAAGAAGAAACTTTTCAATAAAATCTGGAAGTTAATAAGTAGGCCGGCGTGCAGTTACCTTTTTGGCTGCTAGATATCTCGAGCAAATCTGCTGGCGAATTATGTTTTAATTAAATACATGTTTTGCACCGTAATATGCACATTATAACGCTTAATTTTAAAACGTCTGAGTCATTACAAAGCAACAAATATGTAAAATTTCAAGCAAAAACCTTACACTGACGCGGTATGAACCATAGGCATATGAATGATAGACCAACGCTTTACCACGGAGCCATTTGTGCCAACGAGCATTGATCTATATAAAATGACTTACGTAGAACTTGTTAGCAAATAATGATTTAGACCTAACGATTTCATCAGTGGAGTATATTATTTATATATAAAGCATTTCATACAAAGTGTATTTATTTTGTATCAGTACGCTATATTGCATGCAATACTCAAATTAGTGAAATATAAGTCAGGCACAAGATATCCGCTGCCATCTTGTCTTCTTACCGAGACGGCTCAGCTTTTTAAAATCACTTCTGCACTATAGTATTACAAAATAAACCTTTAATTTCGAACGTGCCTCTTCCTTTAGAACAGTTAAATCGATTCTCGGCTCGATAATCGGAACTGGTGGGTCCCATGATATGGATTATAAAGTTTGCATAATTCGCACGGCCGCCATCCTGGGATGGTACGGCGGATGACCTTGTAGTTTGGTCACAAGACGCGTCCTATACGAAGGTATGTTATTACCAAATTTGGTAGAGATCGGATAATTTGGTTAGTCGTTATTTGATTTTACGTTTTGAACGTTTGAGTGGCCGCAATTCAGTTTTGGTAAAGATGGCGGCGATATAAAACATGACACTGAGGTACCCTTTGCTTGTTCTACCTCTGTACCAAATTTCGTTCAATTTGGTTTCACCGTGTTCGAATTGAAGGGGGGGGGCAGACATTCAGAGTACACACACACACAGACTCACACACACACATACACACATACAGACAGACACACAATTTTTGGCCCTGTAGTGATCTCATAAGTCTACTTTCATTTTTTGCAAAAATTGAAAGTAGGCTAAAAATGATGGTTAGCCTGTTTTTGCGAGCTGCCACTCAATTAATATTGTAGCTTTCAAATGGTCAACACAAAATAATTCCGATTATTGGAAAATGCGAAAGAAACCTGAAATACATTGCATGGGATTATGATTTATATAATTGTTATGTTACGGCCAATTGAACATGTTATCCTTTAGTTATCTTATTTTTCTTCAATAGTCAGTAAGAATGTAATATATAAATATTAATAACATATATTTGGCGTTTTCGGTGGCGTAGTTGGAAGCATGCTGAGCTTCTATGCCCAAGATCGTGGGTTCAAACCCGACCGAAGTCGTCGGATATTTAAGAGCGTTAAACATCCCTCAGTATGCCTTCCTTTGGATGGGAAGTAACGCCGGAGGCATGTAAAAAAATTCCATTAACTACAATTGTGTGAAACTAAATTTGTAGGTTAGATTTGACTAAAGTTCTAAGTTCCAATGTTCGCCACCAGGTGCTGGCTGCGGTGGTATCTAGTAGCCAAGTTTGGAGCTAGGTGTCGTTGACATTAGCATTTGGTATCGAAAGTAGGGACCACTAAAAATTGATCGTGTGAAGGCCTTATCTGAATTATAGATTAATACAGCCGTCACAATTAACACCGGTTATCAGAGAGATTCTACACACACCCAAAGTACACGGGGTTACATGACCGCTTTGTCGCTGCCCCTAAACTGAGGAACCAACCAATCAATGACATATAATTTATTTCAGGGATTTTCACATATTCCAGTAATTAGAATCATTTTGTGTTTACCGACTGAAAAATACAATATTAACCCTTTTCTGGTCCTTGGTCTGTAGATGTGTAAGTATATGTTTATGTACCTACTACAAGGACAATGTATATTGTCAAAGATGCTGATGATTGAATCTCTCAGCCATATTTTTTTTAATGGTTAATATTTCTGAAAACTAAATATTAGAGCTAAGGTGCTTGATATAATATTTCTAGAATAATAAAAAGTAAAATTAAAGAGTGAAAAACTATAATATGATAATAAAAATTAGAATTAAAAATAAACATGGTTGTATAAATTTAAAATAAATAAGTTCATAAGAATTAAAATTATAATAAATTTATAATCTTAATATTGAGATTATAAACATAATTTCAAAACTTACAAATTATCAAAATGAAAATGAACATTAAAATGTTAAAGTAGAGAAAAAATAAAATACTAATAATTACAATTAGTCAAAAATAGTTTATTTGAAAATTTAAAAATTACAAATAAAATATAGGGGCAGATGACCGCACAATAACCAACAACATATCTTCAATAATATTATGCCATATAGGCCTAAAGGGTTAATAGATGATTTCGGGAAACTCTGGATTGATATATATCTCTCATTTGTAAAACTATGAGATAACTAACCCCTAGGTGAAAAAGTTTAGCACCAGAGTTATTCGTTCCTAATATAAATTACATTCCCATCGGGTCGCAATTACCTTCAGGTCACTGCCCAGGGTAATGGAACAGCATTGTCTAAGGCATGGCATGTTGGCACCCTCTTCATTTAACTTCATCATGAGATCAAACGTCCACACAATTATCGCTCTTCCGGCTCATTTGCAGACTGGCTTGCAGACGCTTGTGCCCAATGGTTTGAATAATTCGATCATATACTCGCTGCAGGGGCACTAGAGGTGCGGCAGCCACTCTGATTTTCTTCTTAAGTGTGCAACTACGGTATTATATTGGCAATCGATTTACAGCACTGGCTATAATATTAGACTCAGGTTCATTAAAAAAAAGACAACGCAGTTTTTATGACTTTAGTAAATGCATTATTGAGGCTTGTACCTAGGTATTAGACAGAGTAGGTCTCCTGAATATTTAGTTTTATAAAACCCAAAGAACATTGCAATTCTCTCGATATTGCTCAGGGCTCTGCCTGTGTTAGAGCAATGAATATTGAGCCTTGGGCTTAGCAAAGAAGAATCGACCATGCACACTTCCCCACTAAATACTAAGGACCATTCAACAAATATGTGCTCCTTGAAACAACACACACGAACACGTAAGACGATCGATATAAAAGGTTATGTACGTGATCTGTAATACTGTAGTAGAAAGTTAAATGAACACTATAAACCACGACTGAAAACTTTGACACGGATATTAATGTTCTAGGTGGAACGGCCATAGTTAAGTACAGTAGTTAAGTAGCGTCTTCTGTATGTTGTCTTCAAGGCTGAGTCAGTTAAAGGTCGGTATATACGTGGTGTATGAGAAAGGGTAGAATGGTGATTCGTATCCAGCATTACACATATTTTTTGAACGTAAGCCCGTGCTCCATATTAGTGGGGATACAAATTAGCCACACCTTCAATCACATCACCTCATTTATTCACTCACGATGTATTCCTGTGAGTTTTGCTAATTTATAGAGAAAATACGATGGAAGTGGTATGAACGCATCCACCAAACTTACAAAAGGCCTTAGGTGAATTGGATCTGATGATGGTCGTTTCTCTAATGAAACATCTTATCCACCTAAACCCTCTTTTTCGAGTAGTTTTCAAAATGTAGATAAGTGTTGTTCGACATCAAACTTAATTGGATACATAAACGTGTTGACTGACAGAAAATCAATTTTTTGCTAGATTACACAAAGGTGACGTGGATATACCCGTCGATTCAGGTACATGTTACCCAGTCTCAGGAAGCAGCGTTCTGAGTGTTCTATCAGTGTTTCAATGGTGATGCAAATTTACTACCACTCTTAGAACGGATCATCGTAAGTAGAAATGAGTTTATTCATTAACGTTGGTCCGTATGACCTTCCATCGAAAATGAAGTCCCATTTCAGCGCAAACTCACAAATAGAACAGCATAACACGCCAGTCAAACAGGCCTTTTCATATATATATTTTAACTAGCAGTCGTGCCCAGCTTCGCCCGGTCGATTTATTTATTTTATGGATGATAATGAATACTACTACAGAACTGGAGCGCTCAAGGATAAGGATCGGAATATGTGAAAGTAAATTTGAAAGCACCAACGCTTATTGCAGCTGATAACCTCAGTATACTGCTCCAACACCATCGCCCTTATACAGAGGTATACTATTGTCATTATGATAACTGTTTACGGGGCCTAAGAAATCTTTTTGCACTAATTACTCCCCGTGAATGCAATTTATAAGCAGCTCGCAATTCTTCACCAGAACACTGGTAGGGGAGACGTGATGCAGCCCGCATTGCCAGGATACAATAGACTTAGGTATTATTGAAGCTGTTCGGGAGCGCTTGTTCTTCCGACTTGGCCTACTGAACAAAAATCAATCTCTAAGGTTCCCTGAAATGTGTAGCCCAATGCTACATAGCCTAAACTATTCCTCGTGAATCAGGCTATCATATACAAAAATAAATTTCAAATCCGACTGTTAGTTCCAGAGATTAGCGCGTTTAAACACACAAACAAACAAACAAAAGCCTCTTCAGCTTTATTATATTAGTATACTGTAGATAAGTGACACCAAGATTCTATTCCAACTTTTTGAAGAAGTTTCACCGCATATCTGAATAAATAATAGGTGATATGTGGCTTAATGCTGAATAATTACCTCGAACTTTATATCAATCACTAGAAAATGCATAATACTTAGTCATGGTATTTGATCTCACCGGCCGCGGCGGCTGAGAACGCTAACACACTACCTCGTGCCTCACTGATATCGGGAGAGCGTGGATTTTAACCCCACATAAGCCGCCTTGAAAAACATTTTCCGTGGTTTCCCATCTTTACCGCTAGGCAAATGCCGGGACGGTCCCTTTCAACAGGTCCACTGCAGACTTCTTTCGCACTCCCTTCCCTAACCTTTCCATCATTGGACCCAAGTTAAGAGTCGCCTGGGCGATGGACCTGTCACCATCCCCAGTTGAATCTGCGGAAAATTCTGTCCAGCTTCAAGACACTGTTCTTGCAGCAGTAGAGGAACGATACACGGAAAACCACTTCTTGAATGGCTGAGGTGGGAATTGAACCAACATCTTCCCCTGTTTTACCTCACGAGGCTGAGTGTACCCCGTTCCAATCCTAATAGCAGATTTAAATTTCTTGGCAGAGCCGGGAATGGAACTCGGAATTCCGGCGTGACAACCAGCAAAACTAGCTGCTTGACTACAAGGTGATCTACTGTACGTTATAATGGACAAGGTCTCACTTCAAAACGTACTGTACAAACCATGCTCTGTAATACCACTTCCCTGTTGACTCAGGATGTTAACCTTTATCAGGCAGAATATTATATCTTTTGAAAATGAAAATCCACAGCCTGCTTCCAGTCTCGGACCGGGTCAGGAATGGAATGAATGAAGCCCCTCATCTAGCGGCGAGGATATGAACTGTGCCGGCTGCCGAGGCCTGACGCACACCTCTGGGGCAATGATTAAATGAATGACAGATGAAATGAAATGATAGTGGAGAGTGTTGCTGGAATGAAATGTTGACAGGGAAAACCGGAGTACCCGGAGAAAAACCTGTCTGCCTCCGTTTTGTCCAGCACAGATCTCACATGGAGTGACCGGGATTTGAACCACGGACCCAGCGGTGAGAGGCCGGCGTGCTGCCGCCTAAGCCACGGAGGCTTTAGAATATTATATCTTTTATTTGTATTTATTTAAATTTAATTTTAATTATTTTAACCTAATTGTACTTAAGTTATAACTAATTTTGATGTTTGTTTTATTTAACATTTTAATCTCAATATTCATTTTTATAATTTTTATTTTATTTATTTTTCTTAAAATTAAGATTATAAAGTATTATTATTATTATTATTATTATTATTTTAATTTTATAGGCTTATTTTGTTTAAAATTTTGCAAGCATATTTTATCTAATTCTAATTTATATCATAGTATTTTTATTGTAATTGTTTTTATTGTTAAAAAATCATGCACCTTAGGTCAGGGATACAAAGAATTTCTTTGTCATAAATATTAACATTTCCAAAATAAATTCCTTGATATATGACTGAAAGATTCAACCATCAGCAAATTTGGCAATATAGCAAGTGGTTAATATACAGAACACTGTTCTATAAAGGGTTAAAGAATGCATAGGATCCAAAGGGGAAATCCACATCAATTCATAAAATGTAATATACATGTATACAAGATTTTACAGAGACTTACATATATCGGAAATGTGAAATGTGATTCAAGAAGTTCAGCTTGAGTGTGCTGTAGCATTTGATAACCACAACACATATTTTATGGACGAGGAAGCTTAACGTAATCCGCTTAGGAGCCCTGACATAGCCGTCAAAGCTTCTCTTACCACCCGCACATTGTCTTACTCGTCACTGAGGACTGGAGGAACACTGGTAATCCATGACGGTTTACTCAACATCTGAACAACCAATTAATCAGCGAGTGATTTACTCCTGATTTTGGTGCTAATCATAGACAAATTTGATGAATATTGTCTACAGACATATTCTCTAATATATTGTTTTTGTTGTTTAATAAACGTAGCAAGACTGTAGGCGATATTTGCTTTTACTAGTGATATATCAGACTGACCGTTCACGTAAAATTGTATATTAATTAAATCCTACAACTCTTCATACTTCTACAATGAAATTAAATTCCGGCCCGGATTCGCTTTTCGACATCATCATAATATATAATCACAAAAACTATAGTTACAAAATTCAATGCAATACTCTTCTTCTCCGGAGACAGAATACTGGTACGTTTAATAGTTCATCACTGGTCCCTTTTTAAGTGTGAAAATTGTTTCATGTTTGGCATTTAAATCACAGATGAGCTACCGATCTGAAAGGGCAGATTTTTTATGGACATGTCGGATAAAGGAGATTAATATAGGCCTACACGATTGTCATATACCTCAATATTTTATTTAAACAAAGGCGTTCATGTACAGTATATCACAAAATATTATAAATATTCAAAACGATTAACGTAAAAGATGAAATATTCCAAATTATACGCCAAATCAATACTCAATATATAAATTGAGTATTGATTTGGCGTATAATTTTGAATATTTGATTAACTTCTATTCAAAACGGATTTTAAAACATTTGTTTTAATGGCAAATGTATTCGCATTTTATAAAAGTTCGAGACAATGCCGCCATGTTATTAGTCTGCATTTTGTGCCATCGGATTATATGTATTTAAAATCTTATGTTGCACATAATTATGTAATTGATGACATTTTTGAACTTCTGTCTGGACACTGACATACTTATGAGTAATATTTGATATTTAATATTTTGAGATGGGGTAGGAGATTAATATTTATTTCGTAAAACAGTAGCATAGAGCTCTGTTGTCTCACATATATTGCACAATACATAAAATAGGCAATAAAATCAACTGAAAATACTCTGTGGATATTTAATCGAAGTTGTAAGTAACTCAGAAAAAGAATATTGTAATAATTCGGTCAAGTCTGTATACACAAAGATATTATTATTAAAGATATATCGCACAAATTGTGCATATTGATGAAAACAAACTGTCATTCACAAAATTTTACAATGGATGATCCCCGATTTACACAAGAAATTACGTTGTATCTACTACATTGCACACCGCATAATTTACATACGCAGGATTCATCAGGGTCATGAAAGTACTCGGTATTACACAGTTTATGGTGATACCCATGTACCGCCATCGAATTGACAAAGTGTCGCAAGTCTTGATTTGTGTTCATCCATGTCCTAGTCATCATGGCCTCCGTGGTGTAAAACTCGAACCAGATTTCGTCCCTTTTCTGTATTCTTTCCTGCATTAGTTTTTTCCAGGCGTCTGTGGATGGTAGCCCTCTCTTCAACCGGAGGTCCTCAATGAAGAAGGTCTCCCTGGCGAGTTCATATGCTAATCTTGATTTTGAATATTTCGATATCCCCAGGGTAGCCTTCAGGAAGCGCGATTTGACTGCTTCAAGCGTCCTCAAGTCTGCCAGGGATAATTTCTCCCATATGATTTCAAGTCCATATGTGGCGATGGGCGTTATTTTCGCGTCGAATAATGTCATAGCAGTTCCCAAAGAGAGCTTCGTGATTGTTTTGATGTCATATATGGCTTTGGTAGCGGCTATTGCTCGAGATTTTATGTGGACTCTGTAGGCTCTTGCTGTTGTTTGCATTGTCAATCCTAGATATTTAAATGTATTGACTGACTTAAGGGGAGTCGTTCCTAGGTATATCCTGTCTCCTGAAGCCTCTCTGCCTCCTTTACGAAACGTCATTTTCACTGTTTTCTCTGTGTTTATTTTCATCTTGTTGTCCTTTGCCCACCTATCTAGATTGTCTAAGGCTTTTTGAACTTCAGTAATGGATCTCGAGCCAATGACCATATCATCTGCGTATAATAATATTGTGAGATTTGCTGTTCTTTGCCTAGTTGCCATCACCACATCATATGTCGCTATGTTGAACAGGAGGGGGCTAAGTGGGTCTCCTTGAAGTACGCCATTGGTTTGCATTATCAAATTCGAGGTTGAGACACGGTCATCTATTTGTATGAAGTTTGTCGTCAGAATGTTACTTATCAGGTTCGTTAGTTTATTACCCTCACCCACTATGGATTCCAGTTTTGCGAGTATTAAAGGCCTACTTAACATGTCAAAAGCTTTTGCATAATCAACAAAAACAACATGAAATTTTCCACCAGGGTGTCGTAGTGTTTCTTCAATGTCATTGAGTAAGTTGGTAATGGCATGAAAGGCACTCCGTCCTTTACGAAATCCAAACTGTTCATCTGGTAGTTTATGGTCTACTTCTTCTGTGATCCTCTTGGTAAGGAGCTTTGTCATTATTTTCATCATGGTATTTTCTATGGCAATCCCTCTGTAGGAGTTCGGATCTGACTGGTCACCTTTCCCCTTAAACATCACTTTGATAGTCGAAATTCTCCATGCTGAGGGGATGTTACCCATTTGAAGACAAAGATTCATTAGGTCCGAAATTGCTGAAAGTAATACCTCTGATGAGTCTTTCACATGTTCATTGCATATACCGTCGGGTCCAAAGGCCTTACTGTTTTTAGTGACATAATAGCTTCGTGCACTTCCTCCATTGTGAACGGGTCAGTTTCTTTTTGGTATGTTCCTGACAAAGCTACCACGGGATTGCCAAGATCTTCTTCAACGTTTAGTATGTTCCTGAAGTGTTCTTCCCATTCAATCATTTCTATTTTTCCACTACATTGTATTTTCCTAGGGTTCAATGCTAGAAATGGATCGCTGACAGCTTCTTATATTATCCTTCTCGCCTCTTTTTCCAGGTGTTCATTTCGTTTTACAGATAACAGCATTTTGTATTTCTTCTTAATGATGCTGTAATGTTTTATTGCCTCCTGGTTCTGATTGAATTTTACTGCATGCATGGCCTCAACGACGCTTCTTCTCAACAAATAGCATTCTTTATCAAACCATATTCGCGATCTTCTTTTCCGCTGATACACAAATGCAGATTTAATTGTCTTTTCCAGGGATAAGGCGGCTGCGTCAATATTGTTTTTCTCCATGCAATTATCAGGTTCTTTCCATTCCTCAAAGTTCTGTTTAAGAACATCTTTATCGATCTGTCGAGAAGGATTAGTATCTTCAGGTTTTTCTCTCTTATCCAATCTTGAGATGTTAAAGTGGGTCGAGACTGGACAATGTTTCTTTATCAGCGCCTCCTCTGAAGTGAGACATACAGTGTAGTTCAGAAGCTTAATGTTGCAGCCTTTATAAAAAACGAAATCTATTGTGCTACACCCTGAATGTGCAAAATAAGTTCTGTCTTCAACCTTGTTAACAAGGATAAAGCCTTCCTCTGTCATTAGTTCAAGTAGTTCTTTCGCTCTTTGATTATCAATGTCTAGTCTGCAGTTTAGGTCTCCAGCCAGTATTATGTCTCTGCCTGGAGCTACGTGTCCCAAGGAAAGCATGATGGTTGCTATCAACTCTTCAATAGTTGTTAGTGGCGGTGCATATATGGCAATCACTGATATCCATTCGAAGTTTATTATCAACGTGTCATGGTCTTGGTGCGTACTCTGAATTTTACCTAGGCTGGGTTTGTAGTAGCAGGAGGTGCCACGCATTGGTCTACCTCTTGACCCTTGTGTTGCAGGTATATGCTGTGCGTAGAATCCATTAATGTCTATGGGTTTGGTCGAAAGAGTCTCTAGTAATATAAGTATATCATGAGAATGCAGTAGGTTATTGTTAGTGAATGTTGTGGCGCTCTTAAGACCCTCAACATTCCAGAGTAAGACGTGAAGCTGGTTAGGCTGGAAGTGAAATTCCTCTATTGCGGGAGCGAAAAAGCCGGTATCGTCTCACGATGACACCACTCGGCCACGCTCCTGGAACGTAGACCTTTGGAAGTTCATGTAGAGGTATAACTACTCTTAGAGCTTTAACCGTGTCGCTGGTAGGAAGTTCTTCACACTCGATTATATTTGTCACATGAAGATTTGTTAGGTGGCGCTGCACCATTTCTATTGTAGCGTTATGGTGGAGTCGCCCTATGTATAACCATGCTCTTGGTTCTGCCGCTTGTAATTCTGTTATATTTGACGTACTACCATTTTTTGAGTTGATCAAACATGGGTCTACTGTTGTCGAGATTGATGACTGCGAGTTAAAGTACATGGATTTACGTTGCGCAGGTCGATAATCGACAATCCCATCTTTGTATGCACGGCTTTGATACATTGAAGGTTCCATAGATGTCGTATTAGAGGTGATTGCTTGCACCACTTCATTATTCGTTGTGAGCAAGTTAGATGTCGTATTAGAGGTGATTGCTTGCACCACTTCATTATTCGTTGTGAGCAAGGTATTTCCTCGCAAATCGTCCTTACCACATCGGCTGATAAGTTCAGTATCATGAATGGAAGTTCTCTTATTAATTTCCTCACGTACCATCCTCTTAAGATTGACTGATAAAGTCTCCACCATGGCTTGCATATCCTGCGTTAATTTCCTTGTAATTCTTACCTCCATGTCGTGTTCGGGGAGATGATCTATGTTGCCCAATTGGAGGTTGACCAGTTGGCCACTAGATTGCTCCTGACCCAGAACGTGCTGTTCTGAAAGCATGGCCTCATCTCTCACCTCGAAAGGTGTAATCTCCATGCCATGTCCGTTGCTCCCAGAACTGTTCTGCGAGTGTCCGTCATGCGACTGCCTATTGCTATGTAAACTAGGCGAGTTGCCGTGAGATGGCGCCACCAGTTCAGTAGGTATTCTATCTAACATGGATATACCATCCTTTTGGATAACCTCATTGACCTCTTGCTGAGGAAACTGATTTCTCGTACTATTGTTAGTAACTAGCATGATTTTCATGTCATTAAAACAATTTACAATGACACTCACCGTTTTATGAATATCATCTTTAGTTTCTTTCTTCATATATCCACCTACATCAGCGGTATTCTGTAGAAATCTGAGAGCAATTTGCAACCGACTTTCGATCTCGTCCGCCATCTTACTTATCCACAAAGATATGAAATGTTGAAAATCACAGGTTGAACAAGTGATATGGATTAACGGACGAGACTTCTTTGTCATTGTAACACAAACATCGTTGAAGAGATTTTGTACACAAGTCTTCAATTTCGTGTCAATATGAGGACAAGAACAGAAGCCCCAAGAAATGGAACTTTGCCACCCTTCTCAACAGTTGAATGTGCTAATCTAATAATGTAGAAGTCAAATTAAATTTAAATGAAAGGCAATTCTTTATCTGTCAATAAAAGGTTGACAGAGAACATTAGGCAGAAAATGTGGCCATTTTGTGTACGATGACATAAAGTTGAATTTTAGGTCATAATTTAGAGGACAAAAATCTCAGAGAGTAATACACGGAACACCTGAATAATAAAAGAAAGTATGGTTCTGAAGAAAAGGGGAGCATCATTATTCACTGGTTTTAACCATTCAACTTCAGATATTGATGGTCCTAACATGTAAAGCAAGACCTCATTATACACCTAACTTCCAACAGTGGATCATACTAGCCATATACCTAGGTAGTTACGAATAGATGATGATGACGTTGATGATGATTGTTGTTTAATGGAGCGAAACAGCGAGGTCATCTGCCCCTGGTTACGAAGAGACTAAGTATGAGAATATGAAACAAGTATAAAATTTCATTTCTTTTGAACATATGAAAAATAGAGACGACACTATATTTCAACATGTATCAGATGAAGGATTATTTTCGATATTTAATTAACTTGGAAGTATGATTAACTTATTTCAATCAATACGAATTGAACAATATTTACATGAAATTTAATTTAACACAATTTATGTATGCTCATATGCATTTTAAATGATTATAAAAATTATTTAGTTCAATATAAATTTTTTCTTCCTCTTTAAGATCTGGACCATTATGGACAACGGAGTAACAACTGCGGTATCATGGATAATCCTTTCCCTCCACTGGCTTTGATCATCTGCGAATACAGCTTCATTCGGTAACTCATCTGCTGTCCTCTGAAAAGACCACATTTGACGTTGTATTTTCTCCTTCTCTTCATAAATCGCTGAAGTTTGAAACTATCGAAAGTAGTTCCTGTTTTGATTAATTAATTTAATTTTAATGAGATTTTTTTCATTTTAAATTAACTCCATTTAATTTAGAATAAATTAACAAAATTTTAACTTAATAATGATTTATTTAAAATGTTATTATTTTTAATTCCACTTTTATTTAATGAAGTTTAATTTAAAATTTTGAAATTTTGAATTTTAGAATTTTAGAATTTTAGAATTTTAGAATTTTCGTTCTTTTATTTTTTATCTTTTATTTTTTATTTTTTTATTTTGTATTTTATTTCTGATATTTTATTTTAATTCAATTCAACTCAATTCAATTCAGTTTAATTATTTTAAGGGGTATAATTATCCATCCACGCTTAGGAAATATTCATAGCCATGTCCCTGGACCAATGAAAAACCTCGGAAATTAAATTGTCCCGACCACTTCGTACTTAGGTACAACAACACCGCCAACTCCAGTTGTTAACATTAAATGCCCAAATATCTTGCTCTTTACAACATATACTTTCATGCGGGCATACCATCAGTTCCCTTCTTACAGCCTAATGTTTTTGTGAAGTCTCCTGAAAAAAAAATCAACTCGGTCAATTATAGAGCACTAATCTAACTTTGTAATTAAATATTTAAACACGCAATGCCCTGTTTTTGTTCCGAAGGGAACAATGAAACTCGGAACTTTCTTGAAATTGGTGAATGCGCCTTTTTAGCAGCGGTAGCATTTGCTGCGTCTAAAGTGAAGCAATTACGAGAACTCAGGGAAGGGAATAAAATGCATCAAATACATCTCCACTTAGCGTTGAAATATTTACGCACGCGATTCGTAAGAAAAGGGATACAACATTCCAAATGATCCATTAAGTCTTCTAGCTAATTATATCCATTGATGTTATGAGCCTCTCGTGCACAGGGAAATAACAACGTAATAAATAAATGAAGTGAAATATATAGGATAATTAAAAACCACTTAGTAAATATCTAATAAGAGAGTCAAGGGTGAGCTTCAGGAGATCGCAAAGGGCTAGGGCGAGCTTTTGGGCAAATAGTTACATTTATTCGGAGCTCGTGATTAATTGTTAATGAATTCATTTAAAATTAAACGTTAAGGAAATTAAGGTGATTTACTAATTCAAGGCGGCTTCGGTGGGGTAGTTGGTAGCATGCTGAACTTCTATGCCCAAGGTCGCGGGTTCAAACCCGGCTGAAGTCGTCAGATTTTTTAAGAGCGTTAAAATCCCTCCCTTCCCTTCCTAAGGAGGGGAAGTACAGCCGGTGGTCCCATGTCATAGATTTATGGCATGAAAAAAGAACCTTCCACTAACTACACTTGTGTGAAGCCAAAATTTGTGGGTTGGAATTGATAACACTCTATTAGTTCCTAGGTTCGCCACCGGACGCTGACTGCGATGCCATCTAGTAGCCAAGTCTGGAAGCTAGGTGTCGTGGACGGTAGCATTTGGTAGCAAAAGTAGGAACTACTTGAAATTATTGTCTGTAGTCCATTACGTGAATTATAACAGATAACACACACTAATACAGCCATCACAATTAACACCGGTTATCAGACAGATTCTACACATAACCAAAGTACAAGGGGCTACATGACCGCGTTGTCGCAGCCCCTAAACTGAGGAACCAACCAACCCATGTATTTTGAGATTTCGTGGAGAATAATTCAACAAGGAAGGACACTACCCGTTTACAAGTAACTGTATATCTGTAGCGAAAGCGATAAAATCATGAGTTCTGTTGCCATTAGCAAAGCGGAAGTTGAAGTTGAAGGTTGCCACGGCCTTAACATAAGCATCATCCCGGCATTTGTATGGAGTAGTTGAGAAACCATAGAAGACCACTTCTATGATTGAAGAGATGCAAATCGAAATTGAACCCTCGCGAAGCGGTGCATATCTTGTTCCAACCCTCAGACCAGAATTAAATTACTTGGCAGATTCTTAATTGAAGCCAGATCTCAAGGGTGACAGTCAAGAATGTTAGCGGTGTAGTCAAAGTCATCCCAACTGAAATATACTCAATTACCTACACTTTCCCTCGAGCCTGCATCCAACATCAATCCTTCATTCTACGAAAATCCACAGCATAAGAACTGTCCATCGGCTCCAATTTAATCTGATTGTTCGTTTTCAGTTTCATTGCTTTAAGGCGACCTACCAAAAGCACTCTCCTATTTCTATGCCGATCTTAATCCGTACACTGATGATTTGTATTATACATCAAAGATTTCGGGCTGGCTGTATGGTACAGGGGTAACGTTCGCATCGTACTGTTATGTACAAGGTTGTGGGATCTAATTTAGGTGCAGTCATTTGGCATTTGCGGGTGCTTAAATGCAAGAGAACCATGTAAGTAGATTTACTGGCACTTTCATGTTCGGGGTCTAATCCGGCAACCTGGTGTCTCTAAAAGTCGTAGTAGTTGAAAGAACGTAAATCAAATAGCATTATTATTTATTTATTTATTTATTTATTTATTTATTATTCACTATTCGGCCAACTAGGGACCGCGATAAGTTCTACTATGCATTCTGGCATTTATTCAATTTACGATTGTTCCAGTAGGTTTTCATTAACTTGCTGTGTCGAGCACGGCGTTCATCCGAACACTTTGCACCGGTTGTCCAATTCTCATCTCGGAAAGTCCCAAAAGTCACGATGATTTTTCGGAAAAGTTCTCGTTTGTGCGCGTCATCAGATCGTAGGGCCATTTCTTGGAGGTCTTTCTTGACGTTAACGTACCAGGGAACTGTTGTTTTTGGTTTTGAGTCGAAATTATTAAATATACGTTTTGTCCATCTATAGTCGTCCATCCATCGCAAGTGACCGTAAAAGCGAAATTATTACTGGGATAACAATAATCAGACAATTTGACACGTGTCAAGCAGTACTGCCTTTTGCATTATTATTATTATTTATTATTATTATTATTATTGTTATATTTTCCGGCCCCGTGGCGTTGGTGTAGCGCGCCTTCCTCTCAACCGGAGGCTCTGGGTTCGATTCCTGGCTCCGTCAGGGATTTTAGAAACTGACGTGACAGCTGAAACAGGGTGCACTCAGCCTCGAGAGGACCATTGAGTAGCTGTTGGACAGTGAGGCAGCGCCCCGATCACCAAAACCAAGATTAACGGCCGAGGGGACCCGATGCGCTGCCCACGAGTCACCCCAATATCTACAGGCCAAATAGCTGGGCAGGGTTCGCATGGTATGCCTAGGCCCTTCATGGGTTGTGGTGCCAGGGGTTATTATTAGGCTATATTAATTTCTTTATGGATATGGTGAGTCTCAATACACAAGATACGGACTTCACAATTAAGTAACTTATACTGAAATTATTACTGGGATAACAATAATCAGACTAAGTGACACGGATCAAGCAACACTGCCTTTTGCATTCTAGCGATCAGATGTTTCACTTTTTGTTCCTCCAGACGCGTTACCATAGCCTTTGGAGGTATTCCCGTTGCTGACATTACCGGTGGTAAAATTTTCACAGAGTTAACTTGCCACATCTTCCTGCATTCTTCTGCCAACGGCGCATATTTGTTTGTTTTGTGCCTGTGTGGTCTTGAGGTTTTGGTTTTAGTGGTGCCGCGATTCCTATCAGATAACCCTTTGATTTGTTTTGTTAAGGTACACGATATCTGATCGATTTGGCAGGGTTTCTGACCCATTAGGACAGGTGTGTCCCAATACCGTTTGTACACGTCATCTTAATGTACGTTGGACGGCTGATAGGTGTAATAACTTATCATATTGTCGTTTCCAGAAGTCCTCCTGTTATAGTAAGCTCTTGTTGCATGATCTTGGATACCTCGTTATGCCTCTTTTTATACTCCACAGCTGCTAGATAAGAGTAGCCACCAATGATATGGTCAATAGATTCCTTCGCCAAGGTGCATCTACGGCATCGTTCATCGGCCACGTTCTCTTTGAGAATGTGTTTCTATAGTTCTTCGTGGCTTATTTATCATTATTATTTATTTATTTATTTATTTGGTATGTTTCGACCCATACAGGATCACATAAAGCAAGTTATGATCTGTTGCTGTTATTTTTCATGTTCTTCCAGAATTCTTTCATCATGTCGCTATGTTTAGCTCGACGTTCGTCAGTACATTTTCCCCTAGGTCTGCTGCGCTTATCTTCTGATGCAGCTTCCCAAGTGTAGATCTTATGTCTGAAAGTTTTGCGGTCTTCGATATCTGTGGGTGTGATGTTGACGTTATTGAGATCAGTTTCGACTTGTTTAATCCAAACCGTTGTCTCTTTAACTTTTGTGAGTACATCAATATTTTCTTTGTTAATCGGTTGTCATCTAGCCTCATAAGGTGTCCATAAAATTTCAAGCGTCGTTTACGGAAATCGGTTTTAATATTTGAATATTTTTCTGTGATCTTGTGCGATTGTAAACGATATCCTTCATCTGTAAGTCTTGGGCCAAGAATTTTTCGGATGATTTTCCTTTCAGCTTTCTTGATGTTTTCAACCCTACTTAATTGAGGTTTAAGGTCTCACTGGCGTAGAGTGTTTCGGGTTTGATGACCGTCGCGTAATGTCGAATTTTAGTGTTAATGCTCATGCATTTTTTATTGTAGATGTTTGCGTTTTTCCCATATGATTTCCGCATTTTGAGT
This sequence comes from Meconema thalassinum, assembly GCA_946902985.2. Lineage (NCBI taxonomy): Eukaryota > Metazoa > Arthropoda > Insecta > Orthoptera > Tettigoniidae > Meconema > Meconema thalassinum. Next base: position 153,178,879 of record OX336390.1, on the reverse strand, counting down.
TCACGTGTTCTTTGTGCTATTATTTCTGTGCCTGTAGGTTCAATAATTTCACCTAAGTCTTTGAAATGATTAACCTTGTTGATTGAACCGTATTTTGTTACCAAAGTTTGGGTTTCAATGTGTTTTGTAGCCATGAATTCAGTTTTTGTGAAGAAGATTTGCAACCCTACTTTCGCAGCACATTCTTTGAGGACTTTAATCTGGTGAAATGCCGTTCGTTCATCTCCGGAGAGGATTGCCAAATCATCAGCAAAAGCTAAGCATGTAACATTGATATTATCCTTCTGTCTTCCTAACACGACAGGTTTCCATATGTTGCGACTTTTTAATTCTTTTTCCCATTCTTTGATGACCTTATCTAGAGCGATGTTGAACAGCAATGGAGAAAGTCCATCACCCTGCCGAACACCAGTTTTAATGGGAAAAGGTTGGGAGATCTCTCCAATGAATTTGACCTTGGAAATTGTGTCGGTTAAGCTTTGTTGGATGACTCGTCTCGTCTTCGGATCGAGATGGTTTTCTTCGAGTACATTAAAAAGAGATTTTTGATCAATGGAGTCATAAGCCTTATTATTATTATTATTATTATTATTATTATTATTATTATTATTATTATTATTATTATTATTATTATTCATTCGTTACGCCAACCAAGGACCACGTCATGTCAAGTGTTTCTTCTGCATTTTAATGTTGGCCCATTACTCTTTCATTCGCAATCGTAGTTGCACCTTTCTCCCTGTCGTCCACGCCTTCCCGGTTCTTAGTTTCGGCTTAAGTTCAAAACTCCGATGTTTTTGAAGATTTTCCCTTAGTGGGTCACGCTCCTGGATATCTTCACATGCTATCTCAGTCTCCAACAGACCTTTCTCTACTTTACTGAACCAGGTCTCCTGTGTCTTTTTCTCAGGGAGATAAACAAAAATTCGGTTGGATAGCCGTGTTAATTTCTTTCGGGTTATATGTCCATAAAAATAAATCTTCCTTTTCCTCATCTCGTCAGTTATTTTCTCTACGTGTGTGTATTATGATTATTGTTATTATTATTATTATTATTATTAATAATAATAATATTTGACTACAAAAGGTTTTGACATAGTCTGCCATTACAATTAGGTCATTCCTGGGCTATTTAGCTGTGGTAAAATGGTCGGACCATTTCTTCATGGGGATGGAGGGGCAATGGACCTGCTTGCGTCAGTATGCATACGCTCAATTTGGCAAGCATTGTATTAGAATGTGGTTAGGCTTACACTTGTACAGTGTGTGTTGGTTGGATGGTACCACATATCAAGCCTACAAGGTGGCATGTTCGTAACCAGAGATTTTTTTACTCTCCACGCGGATAAAAAATTCCAGCAACTAACGGTAAATTTTCAAAAACTATTTTGTTCCTGAATTTGTTTTTCTGGAATATCACACAACAGATAAATTATTCCGTCCAGTACTGTCAACTTAAGAGCAATAATCCATGCAGTCAACTGTTCAATGGCATCGTGCAACTCCTCTAATCAACGCAAATGAAAATATATTGCCAATGAATAGCTGTCACAGAGGTGATACGAACTCTATAGCCTTGTATTCATCAAACATATTCCGCGATATTTAAAATTGGCCTTTGATACGAGAATTGCATTTGATATCGAATAAAAATAACGTCATATTAGAGTGATGGACATGGGATAGAAAAATATTGCTTTTAGCACACACTCACACTGGAATTTAGTTTTGCGTTCAAGTACACCTTCATTCCATAGATATCAAATATAGTTGTTCCAAATTAATAAAAGTTTCTACAGCTGACATAGAATTACTGTAACCAGTCTGATGAGCATTTGCCATTGTCAGGCGAGTTCGCTGTCTCTATTTAAAATATGTCTATCACCCCGTCAGCAAGAGGGACGACGTTTACACCGCATCAAGCGTTATAGACACTAGCAGATTGCGATACACAAAAATGCAGAGTACATAGAAATCAAACGTGATAAAGAATTGCATATGGAAGCAATGTATTGTGAAATCAAGAGGTCGGATGAATTTAAATATCTATGTGATTGGAACCAGCTGAATTGTCCTGATGAAGAAGCAAGTAGACACATTATCAGAAATATGGAGGTAGATCATAGGCTAGAGTAGATTAAACAAGAGAGGGATATCACAATTACAGAGCTGTGCATGTAATTAGATTCAATTTAAAGTTATTTAAAACAGACACATTATTTTCAAAACCCTTTCTTTGACCAACTAGTTGCAATTTTTACTGTCGTTCTTGGTACTGTTTTCTCCCATACGGACTTACTGTAAAACTTCATCAGCATAGAATTTTGGGTGGAAAGTTTTGTAATTGGGATTCCAACTAATACCTGGGTAGGGTCGGTTTCATCCCTTTTTCCCTGGAGATTAGGTGATGTCAACCCCATCGTCCAAGAATCTTTGAATAGTTCAAGAGTGGCCCACCAATTAAAAAAAAACGTTAATTCCTCTGCTCTAAATGTACACCAAAACAAAAGTCAAGCAATAAAAACGAAATATTCCAATCGTAGCGCACTTCTATTTGTGACCACGTTTCCACCACATGTGTTTCTATCATACTGGTTTTCACTCGAATGAAATCGGGCACGCCAATGTGAAACTTCTCTCTGTGCACTCTTTGGCACTCAGCGCATGCGCCATTGCTCCTCCGCTCTCGCTTTGCACGTTGAGAAATCAGGAAAGTTTGTCCATTGTCATGGTGGTCTGTTTTCCATCTTTGTTAAACAGCTGCCCAGTGAATTGATATTACGGAGCTTATAGGCTACTGTATTAGAAACGTTCCATTATTATTTTCTTCTTCTGTTGATTTTGGCCTACTGTGGACCGCGGTAAACAATCGGCTGACTTGCCAATCTCTATTTCTCCTCCCAAAATTTCTTCAGAAGGTCGCTAAGTCCCCTCCATCTGTCTTCAGAACCTTCCCGCGAAACCCTGTTCTGTTTAGTATAACTTCTGGATCAATTCTAACTTCATGTCAATCCTTTCTTGTTTCTTGAACCAAATTTGTTGATGATGATGATAATTGTTGTTTTAAGGGTCCTAACATCTAAATTATCGGCCCCCAACGGTGTGGGTGATCGTGAAGATGAAAATGAAATGTAAACTATAAATAAAACTAACTACTGACTTATATAATAGGAGAAGAAATGGTGAACAAAAGGAGAATAAGGCAAATAAAGGACAGGAGAAAGAGAAATGCCCACAACTCCCGAAGAATGCGGATTGAGGTGCTTGGAAGGAAGGAGAGCCATGAAAGGCAGATATAAAAGTGAAAGAGGGGAGGGTCCGACCCACAGGTAATGGATAAAAGGAGGAAAACCGGACCCAGCTCAGGAATCCCTCGGAGTCGCCAACTCTCGAACTCACCAGCCGTGAGCCCCTGTGGGTGTAGCAATATCTAGGGTGCACCAGAAGTGGTGGGGCTACATACACCCTGCCTCTTTAAGGGCCTTGAGCACAAGGCAGGAGGTAAAAGGAAAAGAAAAAGAAGTCTGACCCTTCGCAGAAGGAGGGTATCAGAAAAGAAGAGACAAGCGCCAATTAAGGCGGGAATGGAAGAGGCTCCCTAGGCCTCGGATACCCTAATACCGTCGGAAGAGAACAAGAGTTGACCAAGAAGACGGAGAGGAGCCCGGCACAAGTAAGTGGAAGCAATGCCGGACTCAGCTGGGGCCCCGTGGTCGCCAACCCACGTCCCACTAGATGTGATCCCCGTGGGGAAGAACCGAATTTGTGGTGGATTTCAACTTGGCAATGTAAATGAAGATCCTTTTGGTCAAGCTACTGTTGTTCATCCTTGTGAGGTGTTCCGAGAACTAAATCCTTCTCGTACGTATTGTGTCCGTGAGTTTCTCCGCCTGGCTGTACAAGTTACTATTTCTCCTTTACGTCCACAAGCCATGTGGTCTCGTTTCTGGCCCCAATATTTTCCAAGGAATTCCTCGTTCTTTCTCTTGTAACTCCCTTATTTCTATTTTTGTTGTTGATGTGTAACATCTTTCCACTAGGTAGCTGGATATTTTTTCTGGGAGTTATTTTGGAAAAGGGACGGAAATGGGACGGAAATGGGACTGAAACAATGAGCGCGCGCGGTGGCGGAGATTGGTACCACACGTACTGTCGGCCATGTGGCTATGTAAAATGTATATCACATACGGTTCACTTCAAAGTTTGGAGGCCCCATTAAATATATTCCTACAATAAATCATCTTCAAGTTGTCATTCTTTGGTGTGAAAATATTAATGGTATCATATTTGCTGAGAACGATGATTTATTAAATCTTCATACTTTTGCTGAATTTTTATTAAATGTAAGCATTCGAGGTACTGTCGGCCAACATATAGCCCTATGTGGAATGTATATCGCATACGGGTTACTTCAAGGTTTGGAGGCCCAATTAAAGATATTCTCACAATAAATCATTTTCAAGTTGTCGTTCTTTGGTGTGAACATATTCAGAGCCTTACAGTAGTCGCATATGATGTGTAATATGTGACATGTTATCTTACTATGTGTCTGCCGGCAGCGCAAATCCCTAGCTAACAGTGAACTCTGTTGGTCATTGAAATAACTACTTGTAAAACTCCAGTGCCAAATCCTGACTGGTCCGCGCATGTCGGCCATGTGGCTATGTGGAATATATATCGCACACGGTTTACTTCAAGGTTTGGAGGTCACATTAAAGATATTCCTACAATAAATTATCTTCAAGTTGTCGTTCTTTGGGGTGAAAATATTCATTATATCATATTTGCTGAAAACAATTATGATTTATTAATTCTTCACACATTTGCTGTATTCTTATTTAATGTAAGTATTCAAGGTACTGTCAGCCAACAACTACAGCCCTACGTGGAATGTATATCACATACAGTTTTCTTCAAGGTTTGGAGGACCCCTTAAAGATTCTTATTTAATGTAAGCATCCAAGCACTGTCGGCCAACATACAGCCCTATGTGGAATGAATATCGCATACGGTTTACTTCTAGGTTTGGAGGCCCCATTAAAGATATTCCTACAATAAATCATTGGCACTGGAGTTTTACAAGTAGTTATTTCAATGACCAAAATAGTTTACTGTTAACAAGGGATTTGCGCTCCCGGGACACTCATAGTAGGATAACATGTCACATGTTACACATCATATGCGACTACTGTAAGGCTCGTAATTTGTTGTTGTTGTTGTTGAGATTCAGACATTTTGAACTATTGAGTGCTTCAGGTTTTAACATCATGGTATAATGCCTTATTATTATTATTACTAACGTGTTTGATATTGTTTTGTTGTTATGTGTTGTGGTATTGGTATCTAAATATATGGCCAGACGACAAATTTACAGTTGATGACGTCACAGATCTACCTGAAAATAAGGATTCGTAGATGTGCGGTAGAGAGTTGTCACAAGAGTTCTCTATGACAACCAAGTACCAACTTACTTTAACTCTAAGATTTAACAGACTATAACTCAGCAATATTTCTAGGTTCATGCCGTGTCTCCTGTGGGGTTTCGCCTAGGACACCAAGCTGGCTCATCAGCGCCCGGACCCACACAAGACACGGCACAAACTTAGAAAAATTTCTGAGTTTGAATTCACTGGCCGTGAAAGTCAATACACCATTTACCAGACTGTTGTACAACCAGATTAACTACATGCCACTGAATGTTGGGCTACCAATAAAGTGCAGAGCATTCTTTCCTCGCAATGGAAGTGTGGATGCTATGACAAACTACGAACATTCTACTACGCGGATACTTGTAATGTATGACGATCATATCAGGCGACAGTTTGGTGCTTTTCAAATTCCCGAAATGATGGTTGAACAAAGACTCTGCTGGTATGCGCATGTGTTAAGAGCAATACCCACTACCCTGGTAGGTAATGCCTACGAACCAACTGAAATTTTATGTGAGAAGACCAAGAGGCAAGTCTAAACAACGGTGGAAAGGCACTGTCAACACAAAATTGCAAAGCTCCTGCCAGAAGATGTAGCTGATCGAATAAAGTGGCGACCATTGATCCGAAAGGCGGACTCCATCCCAATGATAAAACGCTAAGAATAAGAATAATTAAAAGTGCATTGTTCTTTTAGAGAGATCCACTTTGGACGCAGAAACGTTTTCAAATTTGAACGTAGAACTGATTATTTTTTCCTCACTTCATATGGTATGTAGGAGTAATTCTTTAATTAATAATTTTATTAATGCAGCCAATGGCCATGTATTCTTCTTTTCAGGACGGGTCAGGGAAGGGCTTGTGAAAGGAAATCGGCCGTGTACCTATTGAAAGAACCGTCCCGGCATTTGCCTGGTAGTGAAAATGGGAAACCACGAAAACCATTTTCAGGATGGCCGAGGTGGGATTCGATCCCTTGTTCTCCCGATGCCAGCGAGACACGAGGTAGCGCGTTAGCGCTCTCGACCACCGCGGGCTCTTTAATTGACCGTAACTTAAAATTGCAATCGACTCCCACTACTTTTACTTGCATATGGCAATATATTGAATATTGGATTGAAAAATAAAAACTGTATCAAATGAAATGTGAATATCTACTCGCATTGCTTGTTGAGTCGGTGGAAGATAGCTACATCACAAAAATGCACCAAATTGGACTCGTTACCCGGCTGTCACGCATCCTGACAGATGTCACTGCGTTTGAACCACGTGTCATATCAATGACGTTAGTACATCAGTTCGTAACTAGAGAGCAGCGTCATAGGATGCATATTACAATACCAGAAATATTTTGACCCATTTAAAAGTTTCAAATTGAATAATTGAAATTGAAGTATCAAAGATAGGACAGTAAGTTTTATCACAACCAATGAACTGCATTTATCTGCCAAGCCGAAGCCTCCGAAATTGAGTAGTTATTATTATTATTATTATTATTATTGTTGTTGTTTGAATCTTCAGTGTTTTGACTGGTTTTATGCAGCTCTCCAAGAGTCCTTGTCATGAGCTAATCGTTTCATCTCTCCATAGCTACCACACCCTACATCCGAGGCAATGTGTTTAACATATTCTAACCTTGGTCTAGCCCTACAGTTCTTGTCCTCGACCCTTCCTTCCATAACTAAGCATGCTATTCCTGGGTGTCTTAGTATGTGTCCTACCAACCTATCTCTTCTCTTCATTAGCAGTCGACAGAAACATCTCTCATCTCCCACTCGTCCCAATACCTCTTCGTTTGTAACCCTATCTAACCATTTTCATCAGTCTCCTTTAACACCACATTTCAAACGCTTCAATTCTCCTCTTTTCTGCTGCACCAATAGTCCAAGTTTCACTTCCATAGAGACCCATGCTCCAGACAAAGGCTTTCCAAAATGAATTCTAATACCTAAAGCTAAACTGCTCAGAAACATTAAAGCACCACTTTTTTCAAAGGCCACCAAATTTTGAAAAGTTGACCGCACAAGCTCGAAATCTTAGTATGACGTTTGTCCTGACGCCTACTAAGCATATGCTTCAGCACAACTCCCCAAGTTGAGTAGTTTCGGGGTAGCGCCCCGAAAACCAGCCCATTTTTGATAACCGCAAATTGAAGTTTGCGAAAAACGCTGTAGGACTTGTCGCAGGTTGTCAAAGCAGTCGAAAATGAATGAGTCTTGCTCTCAAAGGTTCCACAAACACGTTGAAATCGTTACATTTGACGTTTGGGCCTTTTCAACCCCCTTCATCATCCCCTAAACATGGACAAACATTGGGGGCGTCTGAGAAGGTACCGGGTGTGTTTAACCACCTGAAAACCTGCACACCGTCCTCAGTTGCTGATTGCAGTAAGTTATTAAGACCTCCGGCAATGTTCACTCCACCTAACACCCTCAACTGGCATGGGACCAAACCACCCCCTCTCGATTCACCGCTAATGAAGGTTTTAATCGAGATGTCTGTCAGTGCTGTGAATGGGGAGGTCTTCCCTTAACGTTTCAGAAAAGGAGCTGTGCCTGTGTCTCCACCCCTTCCCCTACTACCCCCGTTTGTATGATTTTTCGAACCATTCCCTTTATAAGAGCTGAAACGAGGTCTTAATCGCTGAAAGGGCTGTAAAGATCCTTAGAAGTAATGGTGACACTAAATAAACCCCTTCCGATCGTTGATTGACATTCCGTCCCCCAAATTTCAAATTTTTGCACCCCCAACCCTCCCTGTCTGGACGCGTAACGCGTCATGGTAGAGTTTTCTGAGTTGGATGAAAATGAAGCTTATGGCCTCCAATCGAGCTCAAAACAGCAGGTTGGATGGAAATTCATCGGAAGAGTGGGAAACGGGACCAAAAAGTTATCAAAAAAGTTAACAGCCTATAGTAAGTACGCCCATGCATAGGCAACCCACATTACGTCCGTGCTTCCGGGTTGCCTATGATCGGCAATAGGTTACAAAGGTTGGAAATGGGAGAAAAATGACTCGATGTGGGTTGCCTATGCATGGGTGCACTTACTAGAGGCTGTTAAATTTTTTGAAAAATTTCTGGTCCAGTTTCCCACCCTACCGATGAATTTCCATCTAACCTGCTGTTTTGGGCTCGATTGCAGGCCATAAGTTTCATTTTCATCCAACTCTGAAAACTCTGCCATGATGCGTTACGCGTCCAGAAAGGGAGGATTGAGGGTGCAACAATTTCAAGTTTGGGAGATGGAATGTCAATCAACGATCGGAAGGGGTTGATTTCATGTCACCACTACTTCTAAGGACCTTTACAGCTTTTTCAGCGATTAAGACCTCGTTTCAGCTCTTAAAAAGGGCCTGATTCGAAAAATACGGGGGTAGCAGGGGAAGGGTGGTGACACAGGCTCAGCTCCTTTTTTTAAACGTTAGGGGAAGACCCCCCCATTCACAGCACTGATAGACATCTAGATTAAAACCTTCCTTAAGGGTGAATCGAGAGGGGGTGGTTTGGTCCCATGCCTGTTGAGGGTGTTAGGGGGGGGGGGGGTGAACATTGCCGGAGGCCTTAAGAACTTACTGCAATCTGCAACTGACGACGGTGTGCAGGTTTTCAGGTGGTTAAACACACCCGGTACCTTCTCAGACGCCCCCAATGGTAGTCCATGTTTAGGGGATGATGAAGGGGGTTGAAAAGGCCCAAACGTCAAATGTAACGATTTCAACGTGTTTGTGGAACCTTTTAGAGCAAGACTCATTCATTTTCGACTGCTTTGACAACCTGCGACAAGTCCTACAGCGTTTTTCGCAAACTTCAATTTGCGGTTATCGAAAATGGGCTGGTTTTCGGGGCGCTACTCCGAAACTACTCAACTTGGGGAGTTGTGCTGAAGCATATGCTTGGTAGGCGTCAGGACAAACGTCATACTGAGATTTCGAGCTTGTGCGGTCAACTTTTCAAAATCTGGTGGCCTTTGAAAAAAGTGGTGCTTTAATTTTTTTGAGCAGCATATATTCGAAGTCAACAGATTCCTTTTTTGTAGAAATGCTTTCCTTCCCTGAGCCAACCTACATTTTATGTCCTCTTTGCTTCGTCCATCACTGGTTAGTTTGCTTCCAAAGTAACGGAAGTCTCCTACTTCCTTCATATTTTCGCCTGCCAATTTGATGTCCATAGAGGTTTCTGATTTATTTTGGCTGCTTTCCAATATTTTTGTTTTGCTTTTATTAATTTTCATCATGAATTCTTTCCTCAAGACAGAGTTCATACCATTCAAAAACTCATTCAAATATTATTATTATTATTATAATTATGATCATTAGATTTTGGTTCTTGTTCTTCTTCGTCTTCTGCTTGTAAAACCGGCTAAGTAAAATGTTTAGAAACATACCCAAGAATCGACTCAGATGGACTCCGAGTTGTAATAATCGCCTTTGCATGCATTGGAATTAACATGCAACAACTCTAAAAACCTTTTCTCAATCGACCTTGCATTGCTGAAGTAATACAGGAAGAGGCCTATTCTGCACGGTTCCCAGAGTGCGAAAAGCAAGACAATGCCTGTAATGTTTCGTTACAAGGCAGCGTTCATCTATTTTTTGTAGAAAGTAATGGCATAAGCACAAACCAGTTGTACATCCCGTTTTTGTTTCTCGCCAGCTTGATAAGAGTGAAAGTAACATTAAGTACAACGTTTGTCGCACTATACTACATCATTCACATCGCGATTAACAGCAACTTGAAGTTGCGCTTTTTCCTGAGGAGATGCAAATTATGCACGTTTCGCTGATCTCAATCGTCAGGTTGTTGTTGATTTAAGGTCTTTGCGACATGAAGCCCCGTGTACTTGTGTGTGTGTGTGTGTTTGAAGAATTCATTGGATAACCTGTGTTATTGTGATGGGTGTATTAGTGTGTGTATTTGTAATTCCGATGATGATTGTGAAGGAGGCAGCCGTGGCCTGAATTTAGGATCCATCCCGGCATTCGCATGGAATAGAAGTGAGAAGCCATGGAAAACCACTTCCAGGATGGCTGAGGTGGGAATCGAACCCACCTCTTCTCAGTTTTGCCTCACGAGGCTTAGTGTACCCCGTTCCAGCCCTCATACTAGAATTAAATAACTTGGTAGAGCCGGGAATCAAACCCCGGCTTCCGTGGATACAGCCAAGAGTACTGGCCACTACGCAACGAGGCGGACTCTCAAGAATCAACTTAATATTGAAATTTCAAGAGATGCAATTGACTTATTGCGATCCAACAAACACCATTCATAGAGTGAGTCTCGATGTTATCAATTGCGCAGGTAGTAATTTGGGGTTTCCTTTTAATAATACATCATAATATATGGGGTGTCCTTTTAAAAATACATCATACATCATATTTGATTACCTTTTTAAATACCCATTTTATTTAATTTAAAGGGCTCCTACCCTGTATTCATGCTTGTGAAGGTCGTTTTTCAATACTGTCTCTATTGGTTTTTCTTCTTTTATTCAGAGAAAGTTTTAAGCGTGCCATCCTGTACAGAGGAACTCTGTGAAATGTCGTGCTTCGAAGACACCTACACTAACACCAGGATGGACTTGTTTCTCAAGGCAATGGGCAGGTCTGTTACCTTCATTTCCATAGATACTGGAAACTGATCTCAGAGAGTAATGTGTGCAAAACCAACTTTGTGCGGTGACGACCATGGCCATAACTTAGTTACACTTCTCCACACAAATTTCACAGCACACATGGGATGAGAAAATCTTACAATAGTTTGAGAGCAAACTGAAGACGAAGAGTAAGTTTTCTAACTTGTAGGAAGCGACAAGTTATTTATCAAGGGAAACTACCCACTAGTAGTATAAAAATGAGAAAAAAGCTTAAACTATTCCTGGGTAGGAGCATAAAAAAGTTGATAGATTCAGTGGCTTGTCTCTAAAGTTGTGAAATTCTGTGTAAATCATTAATCTGCCTCGAACAAACTCCAGCTTACAGACGAAGATTGAATACGTATAGAGGTGTGCAAATTATTAGACTCGATGGCAGTTTTCCAATATTTACTTTGTAGATTTTATGATTTGATAGAGTGGAAATGTTTTACAAGGCGCTGAAATTATTTCAAATGTTTAATCAATAGTCTTAATAACATGTTTTTAAAGAATCTGTCAGTAAACTTTTTTTTTTACAGTTTCCACTAAATGGGGAGCCATATTAATCCAGAATGTCACAAGTTTTGTTTTGATTACTTTACTCTAGTTTTCGTGTGAATTTAGAACAGAGAGATTGAAAATATTTTATTCCTGACTGTCCACTCATGAACTATTCAAAGATTCATGGAAAAAATTGGTTTAAAATCACCCCATTTATAGGGTACATTCCAAAGTCAACGAAAAGTGTCAAAACGGACCCAGCTCAGGTATCCCTCAGAATCTCCAATTTCGAATATTTCCAGATGCAACTTCTTATGGGAAACGTTGTAAGTCCACAGGGGAGAAAATTTTACTAAGTGGGGTAATAAAATAGTACAATATGCAACGAGCCTATAATGGCATTAATTAAGACACGAGTATGTTTATAAAACATGCGTATGCGAGTTTTATAATTTCCATACGAGTGTCTTAATTACCATTATAGGCGAATTGCATACGACTGTTTATGTTCGACGATAATTATTATAACTAGTTTATGTTGTTGTTTGAGTCTTCAGTCTTCTGACTGGTTTGATGCAGCACTCCATGCCTCCCTGTCCTGAGCTAATCGTTTCATCTCTACATAGCTACCACACCCTACATCCGAGGCAATCTGTTTAACATACTCTAACCTTGGTCTACCCCTACAGTTCTTGTCCTCGACCCTTCCTTCCATAACTAAGCATGCTATTCCTGGGTGCCTTAGTATGTGTCCTACTAACCTATCTCTTCTCTTCATTAGCAGTCGCCAGAAACATCTCTCCTCTCCCACTCGTCTTAATACCTCATTGTTTGTAGCCCTACCTACCCATCTGATCTTCATCATTCTTCTGTAACACCACATTTCAAATGCTTCAATTCTCCTCTTTTCTGCTGCACCATTAGTCCAAGTTTCACTTCCATAGAGCGCCACGCTCCAGACAAAGGCTTTCAGAAATGACTTCCTAATACCTAAATCTATATTCGATGTCAATAGATTCCTTCTTTATAGAAATGCTTTCTTTGCCTGAGCCAATCTACTTTTTATAACCTCCTTGCTTCGTCCATCACTGGTTATTCTGCTTCCTAAGTAAGAGAAGTCTCCTACTTCCTTCAGCTTTTCACCTGCCAATTTGATCTCCATAGAGGTTTCTAATTTATTTCGGCTGCATTCCAGTATTTTTGATTTACATTTTTAATTTTCATCATGAATTCTTTCCAAAAGACGGAGTCCATACCATTCAAAAACTCATTCAAATCCTCAGGCGTGTCGGACAAGATGACGATGTCATCAGCAAATCTCAGAGTTGAAATTATTTCTCCTTGACTCTTCACTCCCACTTTAAATTTTTCTCTAATTTCCTTCATTGCTTGTTCAATGTAAATATTGAAAAGTATGGGTGATAAGTTGCAGCCTTGCCTAACACCTTTCTGAATATCAGCTTCTCTCTCATGTCCTTCAGCTCGAATGACTGCTGTCTGGTTTCTGTATAGATTGTAGATCACCCCCCTATCCCTGTACTTCATTCCAATAGATTTCAAAATGTCAAACAATTTAGTCCAATCAACGTTATCAAAAGCCTTTTCTAAGTCTACAAATACGATGAACGTTCTCTTATCTTTCCTTAATCTACCTTCCAAAATCTGCCTAAGACTTAGTACAGCTTCCCTTGTTCCTACATTTCTCCTGAAACCAAACTGGTCTTCACCAAACTCCGTTTCTATCTGGCTTTCAATCCTCTTGTAAATTATTCTAGATAGGATCTTTGAAGCATGAGTAATCAAGCTGATTGTACGGTAATCTTCACATCTGTCAGCTCCCACTTTCTTTGGTATAGGGATGATTACATTCTTCTTGAAATCAGGGGGTACCTCACCTGTCTCATAAATCCTACACACCAAGTGAAATAACCTGATCAGACCTTCATCTCCTATGCAGCGTAGCAACTCAATCGGTATATCATCTATGCCTGGTGCTTTGTTCCTGCTTAAGTCTTCCAAAGCTCTATCAAATTCTGATCTCAATATTAAGTCTCCTTTCGCATCCTAATCAATTTCCTCCTCCCTTTCCATTACATGATTCTCAATCTCCTTTCCGTTATACAAACTCTCTATGTAAGCTTTCCATCTATCAACCTTTTCTTCCCTATCTGTTAGAGGCTTTCCATTTGTGTCCTTAATATTACAGCACTTAGTCTTCTTTTCGCCAAAAGTATTCTTAATACTTCGAAAAGCTGTGTCTACTTTTCCGAATTTCAGACAATTTTCCATACCTGCACATTTCTCTTTCAACCATTCTTCTTTCGCTTCCTTGCACTTCTTGTTAACCTCATTTCTCAGACGTCTGTATTCTGCTTTCCCCTTTTCATCTCTAACATTCTTGTGTTTCCGCCTTTCATCCATCAATTCTAGTATATCCTGAGTGATCCACGGTTTTCTACCTATTCTTTCTTTCCTACCAATGTTTTCTTCTGCGGATTTTGTTATTTCATTCTTCAAAAGTGCCCATTCGTCTGCAATTGAAGTTTGTTTAGGGTTTTTCATTAGTCCTTCCTTTATACTCTTCTTGAATCTTTCGTTTACATCCTTTACTTTCAGTCTGTCTATTGCCCACCTTCTTGGCTTTTGACTTTTCTTCCGTTTCTTCAACTTTAATCTGCATTTCATTACAACCAGATTGTGGTCAGAGTTTATGTCAGCACCAGGATATGTTTTACAATCCAAAATCTGGTTTTGAAACCTCTGCTTGACCATAATGAAGTCGATTTGGTAACGCCCAGTATCTCCTGGTCTCATCCATGTGTATATTCTTCTATTGTGGTTATTGAATAAGGTGTTAGCTATGACCAACTCATGCTCGGTGCAGAATTCCATCAGCCTGCTTCCACGATCATTCCTTTCACCTAATCCGAAATCTCCTACTATCCTTCCTTCTCTCCCTTTTCCTACCACAGCATTCCAATCTCCCATTATTATGACATTTTCATCACCCTTGATGTACCTCAGAATTTCGTATATTTCTTCGTAGACCTTTTCAACATCCTCATCATCAGCTTGACTGGCAGGCATATAAACTTGTACCACTGTGGTTCACGTAGGTTCAGTATTGATTTTTGCTAAAATAATCCGTTCACTATATTGCTCATAATATTCCACCCGCTGTCCAAGTTTCCTCTTCAATATGAGACCAACCCCTGTTTGGCCATTGTTTGATTTAGTGCTAATGACCCTATAGTCTCCTGACCAAAAGTCCTGTTCTTCCTGCCAGCGCATTTCACTAATCCCAACCAAATCCATTTTCCTTTCTAAGTTTTCTAACCTTCCACTTCCTAGCAGACTTCTAACATTCCACGCTCCGATCTGTAGAATGTCATATTTCCTCTTTGCCACTTCTGTGATGTTAACCCCCTCTCGAGTAGTCCCCACCCGGAGATCCGAACGGGGGACTAGTTTACCTCCGGATTTAAATTTTACAAGGGAGGAGGCCATCATCACTTGTAATTATGCATAGAGAGGTGCATATACTCGGGAATAGCATACGGCTGTAGTTTCCCGTTGCTTTCAGCCGTGCAGCAGGACGCAGTGTAGCCATTGTTTGGCTTATATTATCAATATCTTAACCGTCTATAAGACAAGTAAAGAATTGATTTATTCTGAAAGGCTACTACTCCCTTTCAGAATAAGTAATAGAGCAATTCTACTAACAAAAATACTAACCTTCTACTAACAATTAAATACCAAAATTCTACCAACGAAAAAAATACTTAAGTTCAACCAACAACAAATACTACCACTAAAACCGTCTGTCACCAGGCACACTCACATGCACCGACACACATCACAGTCTACTGAAACAATGAACTATAACTAATAAACAATGCAACTGCTACCAGACACACTCACACACAACAGTCTAATATACTTACTTATTCCTCTATAATTTTCCAAATCTTTCATATTTCCCTTCTGATGAAGAGGGACAACTTGCCTTTTACCCATCTTCTGGAGGCCTGTTACCCATCCAGATTAAATTCAATAATCTGAGAAATCTTTTCTTGAAGGCAACGCCTGAATATTTCAACGTTTTTGCATTTATTGAATCTTCTCCAAGTGTTTTCCCATTTCAAAGTTTCCTCAAGACTTGTTCTAATTCTTCGAGTGTACTATTTTCCGAAGACTTATTGTTAGATGCTTGTAAAACAAGTTGTTCAACTATTTTATATTCGAACATAAATATTCATAAATATCTGTGGAGATTTCGCCAGTTATATGTACAGAACAGAGCGCATGGGACGCAGACAATGCCTTGTATTTGACCATGGCCTCCTCGATTACTCTACTATGACACTAGGCCACGCAGTAAAATTTAAATTAGAAGGCCGTGGAACTCAGCGCAGGTGCGATGCTATCGTTATCTAATTGGCCAAACAATTGTTTCTTGAGCTCTGATTGGTGGGTGGAACTGTTTCATAATGAAAAATAGTGTTATAATGAGCCTCATTATAGTACAGTTTTCTGACATATAATAGTCAGGGTCGAACATAATAGTACATTATGCAACGAGCCTATAATGGCTATAATTAAGACACGAGTACTTTTATAAAACGAGCGTATGCGAGTTTTATAATTTCCATACGATTGTCTTAATTACCATTATAGGCGAGTCGCATACGACTGTTTATGGTTGACGATAAATATAACTTTATTATATGTTTTAACATAAATATTCATAAATATACGCTGAGAGTCAGCCACTTAAATTTTGTGATCGCAGTGCGAGCACTGGGTATATCTCTGTCTTTCAAGATCTCTGAACGACCGACGCAAGCGCTCTGTGTGCTTTCAATGCCATATGCAGGCCACATGTTTACATCTGCCGTCCCTCAGTAATATTGTCACCGGAGTCGTTTGAAGGCAGTGCGCTGTGTAGAAATTAGCGTTGGTGATATTAAGGTACAGTGCTATTTCTTGTCTCATATTCGCCTGTTTATTTACGTGAACATGGACGGTGCGTATTCCATGTCGGTAATTTATTATAGTTCGATGTTGTGTTTATGTCCGACATGTTGGATTTTGAGCGCATGCGTGAAGGTATCGTTACCTAATTGGTCAATGAACGAGCTCTGATTGGCTGGAGAAACTGTATCATAATGAAAAACAGTGTTATAATGACCATCATTATGATACAGTTTTCTGACACATAATAGTGAGGGTCGAACATAAATAAATTAAAGTGATTTTGAATAAACAATTGTGATTGATTTATTATTTAAGTCTAATAATTTGCGCACATCTGTAATAAAGGCATGTCAAACAGTTTTTGTAGTTTGACAATTGCACGTTGTTTGGTGTGTTGATTCTTTAGGGGCTTTGTAACATCATGCTCATTTAGCCACGTGTGCTTGGGTGTGTGTATAAGTTGTCTGACAACCTGTGTCAAAGTGATGACTTTACTAGTGTGAGTGCTTGTAATCGAGGTAGGATTTGGTTAGGAAGCAGCAGTGGTCTTAATTAAGGTACCATCCTGTCATTTGTTGGGAGTAGAAGTGAGAAACCACAGAAAACCACATCTAGGATGGCTGAGGTAGGAATTGAACCATCCTCTTCTCAGTTTTGCCTCACGAGGCTTCAGAACAGAATTGAAATCCGTTGGCAGATCCTGAAATTGAACCTGTGCCTTCACGGTGACTGCAAGAAACGCTAGCCATTACGCAGCTAGGTGGGCAAGTCATATGAATGGCTATGTTCGCGAGATAGAGTTCAGGTAACCCACGAACATCTCTCACGGAGCAAGTGTTTCTACCACTATTCTGTGGTGTTGATTCTCAAGGTGATAATTCCAGCCCCAGATATACATCAGCATAAGTTGCCAATCCAGTTTGTTTGACAGGAATTCGTGAAATTAATGAACGACTCAAGAATAATTATTAATAGAAAAATGTACTAATACATAATTTTCTTGCATGAGTTAGATAAATTATACTGTAGATATTATGCATAGCAATCTCCTACAAATTAATTGACCCCGTAACTCCGATTCATAATATTTTATCACTATTTTACCACTATTAATTATAGAAATTATATGACCAGAAAATATTATTTGAATCTTCAGTCTTTTGACTGGTTTCATGCAGCCCTCCATGGTTCCTTGTCCAGAGCTAATCGTTTCATCTCTATATAGCTACCACACCCTACATCCGAGGCAATCTGTTTAACATCTTCTAACCTTGGTACCTCTACAGTTCTTATCCTCAACCCATCCTTCCTGAACTATTGATATCGCGCAAGGAGATGGCTGTTGGGTTTGAACTGCAGATGTCTTCCCGCTCACTGCGTATCGCGCATTCCAAAAGCATTAACTCGTCACTACTTCATTAACTCACTCAGCACATTCCTTCTTTCACTGGCTGCGTGTCGTCTGCTGCGATAACAACCATTGGCATGCTGGAAGCTGATATTTTTAGGTTTGGAATTGGCGGGCCGCGCATGCGCACTGCAAGATCCCCCGCATCCCGTCACAGCGCGTTGAACTGCCATCTCTTGGGTGTCTTAGTATGTGTCCTACCAATCTATCTCTTCTCTTCACTAGTAGTCGCCAGAATCATCTCTCCTCTCCCAATCGTCTTCATACCTCTTCATTTGTAACCCTATCTCTACCCATCCGATCTTCATCTTTCTCTTGTAATACCACATTCCAAAATCTTCAATTTTCCTCCTTTCTGTAGCTCCAACAGTCCATGTTTCACTTCCATGGAGAGTCACGCTCCAGACAAGACTAGAAAGTGAAAAAAATAATACCGTACAAATATTTCGAATTTTCCAGATTTCACGAAGCTAACACAGCCAAGCATATAATAAACAACATACTCATGATCAGTTGTCCTGGAATTGAATAAACATGTAATAACCAAATGGCCTACATTGTGGTAGATACAGATATGCGGAAAACATTCATTGACTGCGTATGTGATGTATGACGACCAATTGGCTCATCAGTTCGCATATACGGAATAAGTCGCTCCTATAACATTGTGAAATGTATTGCCAGAGTTCGCTGCTCGGTTCTTCAGTTTAGGGGCTGCGTAAACGCGGTCATATAGCTCCGTGTACTTTGGGTGTGTGTAGAATCTGTCTGATAACCGGTGTTAATTGTGATGGATGTATTTGTGTGTACTTTCTGTAACTCAGGCACTGACTGCAGACGATGAATTTCAAGTAGTTCCTACTATTGCTACCGTCAACGACACCTAGATTTGAACTTGGCTACTAGATGCCACCGGAAACGGCACCTGGCGGCGAACGTTGGAATTTATAGAGCATTAATCAAATGTAACCTACAAATTTAGCTGCATACAATTGGAGTTAGTGGAAAGTTTTTAAATGCCATAAATCTATGACATGGGCCTGCAGTCTATACTTCCGCTCCGAAGGAAGGCATACTGAGGGATTTTTAACACTCTTAAAATATCCGACGACTTCAGCCGGGTTTGAGCCCGCGGTCTTGGGCATAGAAGCTCAGCATGCAACCAAATACTGTACGCCACCAAAGCCACCGTATTGCCGGAGTAATGACTAGACTTAGATCAATTAATAATGACTGAATATATGATCCCTTTTAGATTAAACTTTTCTTTCGTATAGGTGACTGTACGATTAAATGGTTGCCAAATTTAAGAGGAAATAAAACATTAATTTATTACTTTCTAGATAATAAGTGGTGTCAATTTAAGAACAAGCTTTAGTAGAAAGTATATTTTGGAACAAATTATAGTTAAAACATTAACAAATAACAATCACTATGTACAGGACTGATCTGGCAAAGCAAGTAGTAAAAATTATGTTATTATTAACTTATTTATTTATTTATTTATTTATTTATTTATTTATTTACCGACAGCGGTAGCTACGCTCGCTAACGCTTAGCGCTAGGCCTTGGAGTCGAACTATCTGCGGACTTGTTAGATGTGAGTTTGAGCCCCACCGTCGGCCGTCCTTGAAATGGTTTTCCGTGGATTCCCCATTTTCAACTCCGGGCAAATGCCGGAACGGTACCTTCTGATAGGCCTCGGCCGCTTCCTTCCACTTCCTTGTCCAGTTACAGTCATATCAATTAATGCCATCTCTCATTAACTCCTCTCCTGAGGTTGGCGTTAGGAAGGGCATCCGCCACATAGACTTTCATCCCGTTGTAAACAGAACTAATAAGGGGTTTATTTATTTACTAGCAGAAGTACCCGCTCTTCGAACGGTCTTAATAACCAAACGTTATAATTTGAGCTACTGTTGCAATGGTTAGGGGCTTGTCATTCCTTCATAAGCTTATCAGAACGAAGTTAGTTATCTGGGTATATCGCAGACACTGTTAATTTAAGGGCCATAAAATGTGGTTTTCGGAGACCCTTCATAGACTCCCTAGTTTTGTATCACACAATGAGATGCGCAGCATATGCTTTGGTCGTCCTTCTAGGATATTTTTTTTGTTTTTCGCCTATTTTAGCATGTATTTTGAGTTTTTCCTTACACCCACCCTTCTATGAGAAGTATGTAGAAGAGTATTCTAAATGAATGGTGTATTGACTCATGGTTACAATACCTAATTTTACGATGCTACAAGCACCCGAACATGAATTATAGGCGTACATGAACTTAAATATATATGAACCACACAGTATCAATCAAAATCATCGGTACGATAAACCCGTTGGTTTATGATTACTTAAAATGTGCTCTCAAACTAAATTCACCTAACGTGTACTTCCTGACGTGAAAATAATATTGAAAACCTCTTAGACGAAACGCAATATATGTCAAACTAAAACTGACCCTCACCGTTATTGAAAGTCCCCATCCCCTGGAAGACCCCCTTAATAAATTATAAAGGTTTGTGGTGCATGAAAATTCTGGATTTTTAGCCTTCAATAGCCCATATTCCCAAAAGCTGCAAAAAACACTATTCCAATCCAGAAATTTTTGAAAATAATGTTGCTGTTTGGAGATTTAATAGACCTTCTGTACAACATATCGCATATCGCACGTGTAAGTCACGTGTAAAATTCTAGGGTAGCCCTTGACTCCCTTAATCGCATTGTTGAATTTTACAGTCCATGTTTGATTCCACGATAACCTTATAGCCATTTGCAAACTTTCACAGAAATGTAATAAATTGAGTGGCATTGCTTCTTACAGAAATAGATGGAAAGTAGGATGTCACCTCTTGTGATATTTTTGTCATGGTTACCGGCTTGCATTAGTTCATTAGTTTCTTCTTGTTCTTCTTCTTTCGGATGGGCCAGCTAAGGACCACGACGTTCAACTTTTCAGCTTGGCGAGGGACTTGATGTTTGCCCAATATTCGCGTATTCTCTGGCTATGTTTCTCCATTCTCTCTTTTGTCCAGATGATGCCGGTTTTCTTACAGGGTGGTCTGTCCTGAAAACTCTTCTGTTTTCTGGGAATATTCTAGAAACGTGGTTTTAGAGCCTTAAAACGTAGTAGCCACCGAGGGGCTGAAAATGAGTTTTGTCTCGTCCTTGTACGTCATAATATAATAATAATAATCACAATAATAATTTAATAATATAGGGATAGCGATATAATATACCTTTAGTACCATACCCGCCCATGTAAATCACGTCAAAAAAATCAAGAGTACCCCTTGACCCCCTTAAGCGCATTATATACATATTGATGAATTTTACAGCTTAAGTTGGTTCCATGATAACCTTATAGCCGTTTGCGAACGTTCACAGTAATGTAATAAATGGAATGGCATTGCGGCATACAGAAATAGATGGACTTTAGAGATTATGTTGCCGTGGTTACCAGCTTGCATTCTTTCAATAGCTTAATAAATGACATTAGTTTTCTGGGTGTATCTCAAAAACTGTTGGTTTCAGAACCTTAAAATGTGGTTTTCGGGGCCCATAGGGCTCCCGAATTTTGTTTCTCACATAGAGACGCTGAAAATTGGCTTTGTCTCGTCTTTCTACGCCCATTTCAGCATGCATTTTAAGGGGTAGGCCCTCTTTTATAAGATGTATGGAGAAGACTTATATCAATGATTACTTTTGTGCCTCTGATGGACATATGTACCAAATTTTACGTTGATTCACTCAGCCGTTCTCGAGTGATGCGCATGCAAAGTTGTATACAGACAGACAGACAGACAAACAGACAGACAGACAGACAAAATATTGTTTTTGGCGCAACCCTGATAAACCAGTCTGAATCGCGTTAATAACTCAAACTTCCGTGGAAATTCAGAAAAAACAGACAAACTTTAATTTTTATATAATTAAATAAATATTTAGCTTATAGCGTTTAGTCCCGGGTGTGTCCGAGGACATGTTCGACTCGCCAAAGTTTGTAGCTGCTTCTATGCGAATACCCATCGGGTGAGCTACAAGTACCGTTAAATTTCAAGTAGCCTAGTTCCAACTTTGGCTACCAGATGTCACTGACACTTAGTGGTTAGTTAGTTATTGTTTTTAAGGGGCAGAACTACGAGGTCATCTGCCCCTAACACCTATTGGCGAACGTTGAAACTTGATAGAGCGTTTCAAACTAAATATAACCTACAAATTTGGCTACACACTACCAATTGTAGCGGTAGGTTCATTTTCATGCCATAAATCTGTGAAATGGGCCCGCTGGCTTAGGGGCCGATAACCTCGATGTTAGGCCCTTTAAAACAACAATTATCATCATCATTTACTTGTCCTCCGAAGGGAGGCATACTGAAGGAATTTATTTATTTATTTATATACATGTATTTCTTATTTTTTATAGCAAATGTCTTTATAACATTATTGCAGAATTGGTCATTCACCCAAATATACAAAAGATATTGTTCAAGAATTTTAATGAAAAAACAATCGACGCCATTCAAATCAGTAGTTTTTTTTTCTTTTCTAGAAGTGCATTAAATGACAAACACTGAAAAATAAACCAGTTTTCATTCTTGTATGACATCTTCCCTAGAGTCGTACGTTAAACCCAGTGTATTCACTAAGGCTCAACTATCCACCATCTTACAGTGAGTTGGCTATAAAAATGTTCAGTGAACTGGATATTACAGCAGCTAGACATGGGATGACAAAGTGCGAACAGAAGTGTTGAACGATTTATCACATGGAGCGAGGGCTTGAGGAAATGTGAGTAATACCATTATTGACTGTTGAGACACAGCTAAACATTGCAACCTCCCCGATACTTCCACTTCCCTGAGCAATACCATTCCTCTTCCCTTCTTCCTCTTTATCAATACTTGCACTCCACTTGAATATGAATGTTCCTTCACTCCTACAACACGAGCCTGTTTCTGCTACAGTACTGAAGATGCCCTTAGGATACAATATACAGGATTATTCATAAGTAAATGGCAAGACTCCGACCGTCTCATCCTCATTAGTTTGGGTTATAAACATTGAAATCATTGTTCTGTTAGTCCAACTATTAAACCAGTAATTAGGTGACTTCGCTGGCGTAGTTGGTAGCATGCTGATCTTCTATGCCCAAGGTCGCGGGTTCCAACCCGACCGAAGTCGTCGGATTTTTAAGAGCGTTAAAAATCCCTCAGATGCCTTCATTCGGAGGGAAGTAAAGCCGGCGGTCCCATGCCATATATTTATGGCATGATAAAGAACCTTCCACTAATTACACCTGTGTTAAGCTAAATTATAGGTTATCTTAGGTTCAACGTTTGCCGCCAGGAGCCAACTGCAGTGGCATCTAGTAACAAAGTTCAGAAATAGTTGGTCGTTGACGGTGGCGTTTGGTAGCGAAAGTTGGAACTACTTGAAAATCGAATGTATGCATTCCTTACTTGAATTAAACACAGGCAACACACACTAATACAGCCATCAAAATTAACACCAGTTATCAGATAGATTCTACACACTCCCAAAGTACACGGTGCTACATGACCGCGTTGTCGCAGCCCCTAAACTGAGGAACCAACCAACCAAACCGGTAATTACATTTTTATTTGTGAATGACTTGGAAACCGCCAGTGACTCGAGTCAGCGTGAGGGAAATCCTACTAGCGTGAATAACCCGTTTCTCCTGTCTTGTCTACTCGTCTCCCCACCACTGTACGTATGTAGCCAACAGAATACTTTTTTTAATGAAACAATTGATATTTAATCGGTCAACAGGCTAATGTGCTGAATTAAATTGGAGGGAAATAACACACCACACCTACTTAACTGTCGTTCATATTTATAAAGGGATTAATAGCACCTCGTGACAGCTGATCGACTGCTGGTTAATGATAGAACTGTAAAACACTGTGAATGGAGATATTTTGTTTACATTTACAAGGTAATTCAAAAATAACTGATAAGCCTTGAACTATGTGCAGAGGAGTCATGAACACATTGGGAAATACTGTATATTGATATTTGTATGTATTTGTTGCTTTAAAATTATAGCTTTACATCGTGGTATCACCCATTAGATAGCAACTAGAAAACGTAGCAGTAATTCGTAGGGTGCAAATATCTCCAATTGTGTAAGAGTTAATTTTTATAGAACTCATAGCGTTGAGAAAATGTAAACGTGTTAAGAATGGAAGTAAATAAAAAACGATGGAATATTTGAGCGCCGTGTTTGGCTGTGATATCAACGGAACACAGGTGCTACTGGCTTTATATGCTATACCGGATGTCTTCACACTAATTACTGAACGGCCACGATGGTAAACCAAATATGATGAGATACAAGGGAAGTGCACAGTAAAGCTTATGTGGCATAACTCCTTGCTTGTTCTATACTACAGACATCATAGAAGTTATTTTTCAGTACTGCCTCCCTAATTTTGTAAAGGGATTGCTTCTCAATCCGTCAACTTGCTAATGAGCATAACTTAATTACTGTAGATGGGAAATAACACTTGGCCGGACGTTTGTTTTAGACGATTGCCCTTGACCTTGAAGCCTGCGGGCGAGCCTGTACACAGTCACTCTCTCACCCTATCGCTTCACATTTGTCAACAACGATCTGATGTGATGGAATTCCAGACTTGAGCACGTGGCGACACCGACTTGCAGACAGTACAGTCACCGTCGGAGTATTATGTGACGCGGAAGTACACGTTACGTATTTACGAACAGAACGTCATTATATTTGCCAATGACTGTACTTCAGTAGGAGTGTGAGACAGCTTCGTCAATCATCGGACCGCTTGGGGCAGCTGATAACAACACAGGTACTGCAGTAACTCGCCTCCAGGCTTCCATTAAGATTTTTCACTCGTCTAAAACAAACGTCCGGTCCCAAGCTGGGAAAATTACGCGGAAACATTTTCTTAAGTTTCAGTCATTTCAATCGTTTTAGAGACCATATTTCAGTGTTTCCTTCATAATCTGGTAACAGAATTAGTTTTCAGTCGGTCAACAAGCTAATTACACAGTGAAATGTATATACACCACTCAGGCAAAAGACTCAAACCACCGAGGCTGAATTGAATATTGATCCATGTAATTTTTTCCACGTTAGTAAGAGTGAGTCGATAAACGTTATTCCCCATCCAAATAAATTAGGCACATTAACGCGTTACCTGATTGAAAAGCTAGATTTAGGAGGCAATACCGAAAAATTACTTCTATAATTTCTGTGGTATAACACATCAAAATAGTCTGACATATATGACGCTCTGCATTACCACATCATGTTTTGTTTACCATTAGAAATTGGCGTGGGAGATGTAGGACATACCGGAGCCCCTTACAAAATAGCGTGGGCGATGTAGGACATCCCGGAATATCTTAGAAATTATCATGGGCGATGTAGGACATCTTGGTACCTTACAAATCATCGTGGGCGATGTAGGACGTCACGGAGTCCCTTAAAAAAGTGTGGGCGATGCTGGACATCCCAGAGTCCCTCAGAAATTACCGTGGGCGATATAGGACATCCTGGAGTTTGTTAGGAATTAGCATGGGCGATGTAGTACATCCCAGAATCCCTTTGGAATTATCATGGGCGATGTAGGACATCCCGAAATCCCTACGAAATTACCGTGGGCGATGTAGGACTTCCCAGAGTCCCTTACAAATTAGCGTGGGCGATGTAGGACATCCCAGAGTCCCTTACAAATTAGCGTGGGCGATGTAGGACATCCCAGAGTCCCTTACAAATTAGCGTGGGTGATATAGGACATCCCGGAGTCCCTTAGAAATTAGCGTGGGCGATGGAGACATCCCAGAGTCCCTTACAAATTAGCGTGGGTGATATAGGACATCCCGACGTCCCTTAGAAATTAGCGTGGGCGATGTAGAACAACCCGAAGTCCCTACGAAATTAGCGTGGGTGATATAGGCTTGGACATCCAGGAGTTCCTTAGAAATTAGCGTGGGCGATGTAGGACAACCCGGAGTCCCTTAGAAATTAGCGTGGGCGATATAGGCTTGGACATCCAGGAGTTCCTTAGAAATTATCGTGGGCGATGTAGGACATCCCAGAGTCCCTTACAAATTAGCGTGGGTGATATAGGACATCCCGAAGTCCCTTAGAAATTAGCGTGGGCGATGTAGGACAACCCGAAGTCCCTACGAAATTAGCGTGGGTGATATAGGCTTGGACATCCAGGAGTTCCTTAGAAATTAGCGTGGGCGATGTAGGACAACCCGGAGTCCCTATGAAATTAGCGTGGTTGATATAGGACATCCCGGAGTCCCTTAGAAATTAGCGTGGGCGATGTAGGACATCCGGGAGACCCTTAGAAATTACCGTGGGAGAGTGCAAGTCCTTCTAGTGACGCTCGTAGGCAACCTGCGCAGCGGGATGTGAGACGGAATGGATGAAGATGAATGAGATTGGGCAAGGATGAGGAAGGGAGCAGTCGTGGCCTGTCAAAATGTAACATTCCAGAATTTGCCTGGTGTTGAAAATGGGAAAACAACCGAAAACCAATTCAAGAACAGCCGACGGTGTTTACCGGTGTCTACCCAGTCAGAAGTGTGCTTGGCCCCATGACCTAACGCTGCTCTTTAGCGAGCGTAGCCACCGCTGTCGGTACAAGCATGGCTGCTCAGTGGGAAGTGCTCCGGGAAGCTCTGCTGAGGATACCACAGGAAGAAATAAATGCTGGCTCACGTCACGGAGATGTAGCCTACTACAACTGATGATTTCCCATCACCATAAAGTGAGGTCCTTTATTGCTGAAAAATGTCAGAAGGAAGAAGGCAGAAGTTGACACCGTGAAATGGGACGTTTACATCCCAAGGTACCTTTTTATAAAGAGAAATGAAAAAAATGAAAATCCACAGCCTGCTTCCAGTCGACCTACCGGGTCAGGGAATGGAATGAATGAAGCCACCATCTAGCGGCGAGGATATGAACTGTGCCGGCTGCCAAATCTTGTCACACTCCCCTGGGGCAATGATTAAATGAATGTCAGATGAATTGAAATGATAGTGGAGAGTGTTGCTGGAATGAAATACGTGACAGGGAAAACTGGAGTACCCGGAGAAAAACCTCTCCCTCCGCTTTGTCCAGCACAAATCTCACATGGAGTGACCGGGATTTGAACCACGTATCCAGCGGTGAGAGGCCGGCGAGCTGCCGCCTAAGCCACGGAGGCTCTATTAAGAGAAATACCACGCTGATTAGATTGAGGTAATATGGATAATGCTCGGAGCACGTACCGGTCTTCTTCGTCAAGTTCTGGGAACGGTTCGGTTCGCCGAACCACGTCATATCAGTAACATGTACTTCCATTGGAAATATTGAGTTCCCACATTTACAATTTACCTTTGAACACTCTTGAATGTATATCTACCCTTCATTATTCCTGTTTTCTACGGAGTTGGGGATGAGATCCGATAAAAGTGTATGTGGCGGATGGCTTTTAAAGTCGGATGCACTTCCAGACGCAAACCTCATGAGAGGAGTTAATGAGATTTAAATGAATGAAGATGAATGAAACTGGCTAAGGATGTGGAAGGAAGCGGTCATGGACTGTCAGAAGGTATCGTCTTCCAAGCCTAGCACTGCGCGATAGCGAGCGTAGCTACCACTGTCGATTTAAACATTCTTGAATACTAGCCTCAATCAGAATGATAGCGTATGTCACCTTAAATTCCAACCTTGTAGCTTTAAAAAATTTCTTTTTTTCCTTGTATACTTTGTGCATTTTTGCCAGCCCGTACATACGGGAAGTTAATGATTTTTAGTGAATAAAACATACTCATGTCAATGATATCCGTTTAGTAATGGGATTGCGGGAAAACTACGGGTTTCGCTCTTCTTGGTTCCATCTAATTCTAAGTAGTGAACATTGCAACCAACTACAATATCTAGATAGAGGATTATATTTTGTCATTAATGCTAGACAGTATCTAACATTCATGCAGCTCAAATCTGGAGCTTTCATTGCATTCTGCTCGAGAGCTCGGTCAATAATAGTAACGGGTTCACATAAAAGCAATCTTAACTACGAAACCTCAGCTTGGCTTCTACTCTTAAGCGACGGACTATTCTGCAAGTGGGAATAATGTTCATTCGCAAACAGAGCACAAGCATCAAGTTTAAAGCACACATAACTCAATCCCTTGAATATTAGATTAAGTGGAAAGCATACAAACACAGAAATACGGTACACAGTGGAAGCCCGCCAAAGCTATTACCACAAAGGAGTGTCTATTATACACAAGCGCTATTATAATACTCTCGGCGTTTATACGTAGCACATTCTGGTAGAAGGAGCATGCAGCAATTTCCACTGTTTCGTCAAAGTTAATGTCAAAAACATGACAATGATCCAGTGATCTCAATGATTGCTGTGAGTTACTCAGCAATATTCTCTGTCGCCCAGTCTGGAGATTATTATGAATAGCCCTTTACTACTGCATTTCATATCCTTATTGCACATGTTATTGGTCTGTATTATTGCTTGCTTGTAAACTTGTGCTATTGAGGGACGGTTACAAACTGTTCGGAATATAAACAATTGTATATAAGATATTGTATTTATTTCTTCCATAATCTGTGAATATTTTTCCGTGTTTGTAATATTTACCCTTAAAATTGGTTAAAATAGATGATTCTAAATATTTCACCAGTTTTTCAACGTCAATCATTATGTTAAAGTTTACACTCTGGATAAGAATACATCACTAGGTCAACAACGGTATATTTAACTTTAAACAAATGGCAAAATATCGAAACCTTTTATGAACTTGAACATTCTGGAGTGCCTTTTTGCTATTATTGATTAATGATTTGTTACTTTTCGGCCGAGAATTTAAAAGTCACACGAAATTAATTCGAATAAAATTTCAAAATTCCTTGTAATGAACGTGTACTTTCTTTTGATAAGTGTTCAATGGATAAAATAAAGGATCATTTGCTGATAGAGTCAGTGTAAAGAATACTATGAGTGCAGTCTAAAGTGTCTAATTTTAAAAAAGAAATTCTGCAAGATAATAGTTAGTATTTCCTTCTAAATAAGTTTTTTTTAATATAAAACAAATAATATTTTATTCCATCTAGTCAATAACGTCTAATGCAGTGCCTTTGTTTCAAGTGGTGGCCGGCCGACATACAGCGAGACCGCTGCTTGCCAGCTGAGTTGAATATTCACGGACCTTAAATTCAAGTAAACTCACTGTTCGGGATTATAACGGATCTATAACACGAAGACAAACACAAACACTTTGTCTCACAACGTATCAAGTCCCATTAACTGTCTTATAAGCACATGGAGTAAGACAACCTGTGCGGACAGAACGGGTTAGAAGCAGTATTATTCGCCCCGCTGTGGGACACTTGCCGGCCACCACTTGAAACAAAGGCACTGTTTAATCATATCCAGTACTTGTTACAAATCACTGAGGATTCTTTATCAGTTAGGAATAACGGTAATAATAAACAATCAGAACATTCAACTATAATAAAAAGGCCTTCAATCTTCTTCGGTATTCTTATAAGTACGCGGGAAGTTCCAAGAATACATTTTGTCGTTTCTTTTACAAAGACCCTTTATTTATAAACTGGCATACACCATGACACTATGAACTATACACCTTGTACTATTTTTAGACATAGTCACCGGCGACATTGAAACACTTATAGCGTGCAATCAGTTTGAAGAAACAACTCTGGTAAACATCATGTCCTCTACTCGAACAATGTTGTTGTTATTCGTGGATATGGAGGGACACCCACTTCGATCTTCATCCTCCACACCCTGCCATCCATCACTGAACATGTAAAACCAGCGACCAACCATTTGACGAGAAATGGCCGCTTCACCAGACACGGTCTCTAGGTATTCATGGATGACTGGTAAACTAATCCCACGTACCCATTCATACCGGATAACAGCACGCACTTCCATTGGCGAGCACGTTGTCAGTAGACATCTGTCTACCATTGTGAGTTGCACTCGAATGATATCGGACACACCGGTCTGCTGCTTCTCTATCTCCGTCAGCGCTCTGCACATGCCTCATTCCCTTGCGCTCACGCTCCTTCCGTCGCGTCGTTGAGCCAGCTACGGGTGGGAATTCTTATGGCGATTGTTTGCGTCAACTGGTGTACCATATGCTTATGCAATAAAATAACGAATGTAACGAATCCCTCGTGAAAAGCTTAACAGTGCCCAACCTGAAAAACATGTGTTGAGTTAAGTAATCGTATTATACTCAATGTTAACGAAGTTGCAAGTAAGTTTTGCAGGCCTGCTTCCGTTGTTCTTCTGTCCAGGCTCCTCCGGTCTTCCAAGACCTCTAGCTTCTACAGCGTGTATTTCATGGATAGACATTCACCACGGTGTGGCAGTGATTCATTTCGCAATTCTACTTCTTATTGTAGATGTCTTTCATCAAGCCATGTGCCATATTAGACTATTATTAATATTAATAGTATTAATATTATCATTGTTATTATTAATAATAGTATTCATATTATTATTATTATTATAAGGAAATTTATAGGAAGTCACTAGTGCAAGTGCAGAGGTGGGATGCTTTGCACGTGGCATCTGCATATCGCTCGGTCTCTGAAGAAGCAGTTTTTCTTATTGCTGGGATAATTCCAATTTTTGTTTTATTGTGAAATAACGCAAGTAAATTTACTGGAGGAAATCTGAGATAGGTTTACAAAATGCAAGACGAACAGCAAGATTACAAACCTTTCATAATTGGCAGATCAAATGGGAGCAAGGAGACCAAAGCCAGTGGACAAAGAGAATGATCCCCCAGGTGCAGGTTTGGACAGAGAGGAAACGTGATGGGGTTGGTTATTATCTCAAACATTTCTTGACTGGGCATGGGTACTTCTCTTCTTATATTAAGCAGACGGGGAAGGTGGATTCACCAGATTGTATCTACTGTGTTAATGAACTAGATAATGCTAATAACTAGGGCCTGGATGTTGATGACATGTCATCTTTTTACTGAGTTGTCTAAAACAACCCTGAAGTACATAGAAACCCCCGACGGGCCACCCCGTCTTCAAATATGTCATTTATTTTTGCATCTTTTTGAATTATTTGCTATTTTCCCATTTTAAGAGCATTTTAAGTTTGGCAGAGTTTTTGGGTCATATTTTAGAGAAATCGGCCTTTTAAGGTGTTTTTTTTTTCAATTTAGTGATGTCACAGCTTTATATGAGGGAGTTACGTCTCTCAGAGTTAAGAAGGAGCTAGTAGCTGATACAAGACAATTTAAAATATTGAAACAAAATATTTCAGCATTGCTATTAGTAGAAAAATATATCTTGGATGCAGAAGAAGGGTACCGTACAGATGCTCTTGTTTTCGTCGCAAACCAGTTATTAGAGGAATAGAATGTTACCTGCTCTGTTGACCATGGTCAGCTGAGGCGGGTTAGAAAGGGGAAGGAGTGTATAGGCCTATTCTTGTCTCAGTTCAATTTCTCACTCTTATAGTGCATTTTTCATTTTTTTTAAATATTGTTGAGTTTATTTTTATAAGATCATTTTCTCGATTTTATAGTGCATTTTTCGATTTTTTAGGTCAATTATTTAAGTCATTTTTGAAAATTTTAAGTGCATTTTTTAATTTTTTTTTATGTTCGACCCTGACTATTATATGTCTGAAAACTGTATCATAATGATGGTCATTATAACACTATTTTTCATTATGAAACCGTTTCTCCCACCAATCACAGCTCAAGAAACAGTTGTTTGACCAAATAGATAAGGATACCTTCGTGCATGCGCTCAAAATCCAACATGTCTATATAAATTACCGAAAGTGCACCGTCCATATGTTCGCGTAAATAAACTGGTGAATATGACACAAGAAATAGCACTGTGCCTTAATATCCCCAAATCAAATTTGAACACAGCACGTTGTTTTCAAACGATGACTTCGGTGACAGTTTTACGGAATACTGGTGCAAAATCTGCACATATGGCATTGAAGCACACAGAGCGCATGCGTCGGTCGGCCAGAGAGCTTGGAGAATAGAGATATCCTACCCAGCGAAGCACCCGATCACAAAATTCTAGTGACTGGACAGATATTTATGAATATTTATGTTAAAACATATAATAAAATTATAATTATCGTCGAACATAAACAGTCGTATGCAACTCGCCTATAATGGTAATTATGATACTTGTATGGAAATTATAAAACTCGCTTACGCTCGTTTTATAAACATACTCGTGTCTTAATTATAGCCATTATAGGCTCGTTGCATAATGTACTATAATGTTCCATTGTTGAGGGCCCTACTAATAACACTTCCTTCTCTTGTGGACGGTACAAGAGCACATTGAGGTGGAGATACCCCCTGACAATATTGTTGCGGTGATGCTACAAACTGAAGAAAATTGAAAGCTGGTAACAAGTTCTGTTGAAAATATCCTCCGAACAAAGAAGACAGATCTGGATCGCCGTTGAAGATAATTTGCTACGGAAGAATGCCCCACTGGCAAAGATAAACTGACTCTAGCCTGTAGTAATATGATATACGGTTCCAGGGTAGTGTTCAGAAGTAACGGGGGGAAGTTTTAGTGAGTAGTCTGCCACTCACGAGCCCGAGACTATGTGCTTAAATGCATTTCTTCCCTCCTCCCTAAATAAGAAAGAAATATTATTTAGTTAATATTAGTGAAAAATGAAAATCCACAGCCTGCTTCCAGTCTCCGACCGGGTCAGGAATGGAATGAATGGAGACCCTATCTAGCGGCGAGGATATGAACTGTGCCGGCTGCCGATGCCTGACGCACTCCTCTGGGGCAATGATTAAATGAATGACAGATGAAATGAAATGATAGTGGAGAGTATTGCTGGATTGAAATTTTGACAGGGAAAACCGGATTACCCGGAGAAAAACTTGTCTGCCTCCGTTTTATCCAGTACAGATCTCACATGGAGTGACCGGGATTTGAACCACGGACCCAGCGGTGAGAGTCCGGCGTGCTGCCACCTAAGCCAGGGAGGCACAAGTTAAGTTAATATTAGTATTATTATTAAAAACTTCGTAGTGAAATATTGGTTCTGACAACACAATTTTGAGACAGCTCGTAATACTTAAATTTAAGAACGATATCGCAAGAAACAGTGTAACGATACAGCCAGAATTTTATAAAGGATTGGAAAAATTTCCCTAATAAAAAACAGCATAATTATTAATTTATAAAAAATTCCTTTGCCAGATAAATCGAAATGCACAACCCATATCTTTCGAATTATTCAAACTGCTGCCATAAAATTCTGTACATTCAAAAGGCTTTACTAGACCGTATGGCAAATAATTTTGTCAATTAAATATTTTAAGGTTAATCACGGGAGATTTTAGTGGACATCGTTTCGGTATAATTTTGGAGGAGTTGTTATGTTATATTATAAGGCTTATCACCTCCTCGTTATCAGTATGCACTAACTTAGGTATTGTACGCATAAACTCACTTCATGTCTTAAAAGGAATGTTTACAATTTTTCTTTTTCCCTGAATGTTTTCATTTATTAGAAAATGGCTTAATTTGAATATGTTTTTGCTGTAATAACCAACCGCGGTAACTACGCTTGCAATCGTACAAGGATGTGTGGCCAGTGTATCAATCCCCTCCATCGGCAGTTCTTGAATTGGTTCTTCGTGATTTCCTGATTCACCACGAACCTTCACTTCCAATTACTTGTCAGTTCGTTCATCTTCATCCATTGCATCTATCAAAAACTCGATTCATGAGTTTGGTGTCACGTAGGGCATCTGGCTGTAATTTAGGTTTTGCCTCATAGAAAATCATAACACTCCGAATCCAACCCAGTGGAACCTAGAATGGGGTAACCTATTCATTTTTACTGTGCAAGTTAAAAAAACAGCCAGCCTTTTATGTAAACAAAAACTGAAATTTGATTTTATTTATATCTCGTCGATTTTATTATAACCCTTTTTTCTGCTTCGTGGGATTATATAAGCTCCTTTGCTGGCTGTCGAGCAGTGTCACAGCGGCCGATAGGGACTGTCATCGTTTTAATAAGCACTTGAACGCTCCAGTTCACACGAGATGTAAATTGAAGCTCTAAAGCTATGGATGTTTAACCTTACAACTCCACTTGACCCTAGCGTATTGACTACTCCTCCCATGGCAGTCAAAGCAGCACTTCCGGTTATACATCAGCACCCTCAAACTGCCAGACTTACAGGAAGGGGTGCGTCGTATGAGAAGAGGGGGTATTTATGAGATCTATCAGCATTGGTTATTGCTGACCGTTCAAACTCCTGCTGGCAGACCGTATTTCATTCGCAGTGTGTGCAGAAGAGCCACTCGCTTACCAACTCGGGGCTGAAGTGGAATAAGGGAACTACTGAGAGCCACACGGATTAAAGTGCTATATTGCCCGAGCATGCAAACTCGCCTTCTTGTATCCAAGAGACAGTATAAACTTATCGGATACAAATACCACATTTCTCTTATAATAATTATGATTATTATGATAATAGTTACTGTTGTTTCAAGGGGTGGAACAGCAACGTCACCTGCCCCTCACGAAAAAGACAACAACAATGCAGTTTGTGTAGCGTAGGCTAATACTGTATTGGGCGAAGCAAAGAGGATATAAAAAGTAGGTTGGCTCAGGCAAGGAAAGTATTTCTACAGAAAAGGAATCTGTTGACATCGAATATAGATTTAGGCATTAGGAAGACATTTTTGAAAACCTTTGTCTGGAGCGTCACACTCTATGGAAGTGAAACTTGGACTATTGGTGCAGCAGAAAAGAGGAGAATTGAAGCGTTTCAAATGTGGTGTTACTGGAGAATGCTGAAGATCAGATGGGTAGATAGGGTTACAAACGAAGAGGCATTAAGACGAGTGGGAGAGGAGAGATGTTTTTGGCGAATGCTAATGAAGAGAAGAGATAGGTTGGTATGACACATACTAAGACACCCAGGAATAGCAAGCTTAGTTAAGGAAGGAAGGGTCGAGGACAAGAACTGTAGGGGTAGATCAAGGTTAGAATATGTTAAACAGATTGCCTCGGATGTAGGGTGTGGTAGCTATGTAGAGATGAAACGATTAGATCAGGACAGGGAGGCATGGAGCGCTGCATCACACCAGTCAAAAGACTGCAGACTCAAACAAAAATACTGTATTGATACAACAAAATATACAACTAATAATTATAATTACAAACGAAAATATTTCAGATTAAACAAGTAGCTCCTTGAAGGACTAAACAGCCTACTTGCTTATACGAGGGTCATTCCATAATCCATGGCAACTATGTTATATCTTTCGATAATGCTACAGCATGGGAAATTCACGATGTGCATTGAACCGTTAAGACGGTGAGATAACTCAATGCCAACAGAAAGTAGGGTTCGAATACGGGAGTTAACGGCAATGGTACAAATGAAAACCACACAATTGAACTCCGTGTAAATTTGTTTTGCACTTGTGCAAATGGAACACAAATCAATCAATTAACATCCAGGGCACCGTTTCCAAGCAATGGAATGGAACACAAATCAATCAATCAATTAACATCCAGGGCACCGTTTCCAAGCATTGGAATGGAACACAAATTAATCAATTAACTTCCAGGGCACCGTTTCCAAGCATTGGAATGGAACACAAATCAATTAATTAACATCCAGGGCACCGTTTCCAAGCATTGGAATGGAACACAAATCAATGAATTAACATCCATGGCACCGTCTCCAAGCATTGGAATGGAACACAAATCAATCAATCAATTAACATCCAGGGCACCGTTTACGAGCATTGGAATTGAACACAAATCAATCAATTAACATCCAGGGCACCGTTTCCGGGCATTGAAATGGAACACAAATCAATCAATCAATTAGCATCCAGGTCACCGTTTCCAAGCATTGTAATGGAGCACAAATCAATCAATTAACTTCCAGGGCACCGTTTCCGAGCATTGGAATTGAACAAATCAATCAATTAACATCCAGGGCACCGTTTCCAAGCATTGTAATGGAACACAAATTAATCAATTAACTTCCAGGGCACCGTTTCCGAGCATTGGAATGGAACACAAATCAATCAATCAATTAACATCCAGGGCACCGTCTCCAAGCATTGGAATGGAACACAAATCAATCAATCAATTAACATCCAGGGCAGCGTTTCCAAGCATTGTAATGGATCACAAATCAATCAATTAACTTCCAGGTCACCGTTTCCGAGCATTGGAATTGAACACAAATCAATCAATTAACATCCAGGGCACCGTTTCCGAGCATTGGAATGGAACACAAATCAATCAATTGACATCCAGAGCACCGTTTACAAGCATTGGAATGGAACACAAATCAATCAATTAACATCCAGGGCACCATTTCCAAGCGTTGGAATGGAACACAAATCAATCAATTGACATCCAGGGCACCGTTTACAAGCGTTGGAATGGAACACAAATCAATCAATTGACATCCAGAGCACCGTTTACAAGCATTGGAATGGAACACAAATCAATCAATTAACATCCAGGGCACCATTTACAAGCGTTGGAATGGAACACAAATCAATCAATTGACTTCCAGGGCACCGTTTCCAAGCATTGTAATGGAACACAAATCAATCAATTAACTTCCAGGGCACCGTTTCCGAGCATTGGAATTGAACACAAATCAATCAATTAACATCCAGGGCACCGTTTCCGAGCATTGGAATGGAACACGAATCAATTAATTAACATCCAGGGCACCGTTTCCGAGCATTGGAACACTGTTCAATAACAGACACAGACATGTAAGTTCGGGCAGACAAGGGCGGCGAGTCTGCAGTTGCTGCGCGTCCATGTCGGAAAGCCTTCACCCAACGTGCAACTGTTCGATAATCACCAACAGCTTCACATAGTGCTGCATGACACTGTGTAGCATTTCAGCCACCGAGAAAAGCAATTTTCACAAAGGATCACTGTTCCAATTTGCTTACATCCATCTTGTAGCACGGCCAAGCTCAGAATGAACGTGTATGGCGGTGGTATATAGCCACTTGCACTAACAGTCGCCTTCTGTCGGTTGAATTCTGTGTTGTTTGCAGCGGGGTTTCGAATGTCTTCACTGGAGTTACCGTGATGCCATATATTTGAAAGATACAACGTAGTTGCCATGACTTATGGAATGACACTCGTATAATAATGGTATTTTGAACTAAAAACACTCCCTCCTATTAAAAGGACTTTCCAAGTAATGCCCTAAGTAGCTTTAGGTACACGACCTACGTTGTGATAAAGCATACAGGAAGAAAATCATACTCAAAAACTCAATACCCATAAGTAATAGTCATTTCAAACAAGAAATATAAAATAAATATATTTTAAGAATATATTACTATGTTGAACCTTCCGTGGCTTAGGCGGCAGCACGCCGGCCTCTCGCCGCTGGGTGCGTGGTTCAAACCCGGTCACTCCACGTGAGATCTGTGCTGGACAAAACGGAGGCAGACAGGTTTTTCTCCGGGTAGTCCGGTTTTCCCTGTCAACATTTCATTCCAGCAACACTCTCCACTATCATTTCATTTTATCTGTCATTCATTTAAGCATTGCCCCAGAGGAGTGCGTCAGGCCTCGGCAGCCGGCACAGTTCATATCCTCGCCGCTAGATGGGGGCTCCATTCATCCCATTCCTGACCCGGTCGGAGACTGGAAGCAGGCTGTTGATTTTTTATATTACTATGTTAATTGTGCATGTCCTGTTTTAAATCAAAGATTTCTTACTTCCTCGAGATAATTCACGTCAACACACCACCAGCACTGGAAAATATGTTTCCAAACTTACACAATAAAGCTTTTAGTGCTACGGAAATGTGTTCTGGTGTATCAGCTAACATAAAAGCAGGTTCAATGGAACAAAGTAAAACATAAAACTCAGCAATTTTTCCAGGTTTGTGCCGTGTCTTGTGTGGGGTTTCGCATAGGACACCAATCTGGCTCATCAGCGGGCTCTCGGTGTCCCTGCCCGGACACCCACTGGAGTAGCGCTGTGTACTACCTCCATTTTTATGAAACACACCTGCGCCTCTTTACTGCGGGAACTAAAAGCTCAAGCAGCCATAACCTCCCTATGAAGGCTTCCAAAAGGATGGTATATTGGCTTTCACGGCCAGTGAATTACAACACAAAAATTTTTCTAGGTTTGTGCCGTGTCTTGTGTGGGGTTTCGCCTAAGACACCAAGCTGGCTCATCGGCGGGCACAAACCTATAAGAATTGCTGAGTTTTAATTCACTGGCCGTGAAAGCCAATATACCCATTTTTGAAAGCCTTCATAGGGAGGTTATGGCTGCTTGAGCATTTAGTTCTCGCAGTAAAGAGGCGCAGGTGCGCTTCATAAAAGGGGAGGTAGCTCAGAGTTCGTTAGTCTAGTGGGAGTTCGGGCGGGGACACGAAGGGCCCGCTGATGAGCCAGGTTGGTGATCTATGCGAAACCCCACACAAGACACGGTATAAACCTAGAAAAATTGCTGAGTTTTAATTCACTGGCCGTGAAAGCCAATATTATACCAACAGTAAAACATGTTCCTCTTCGGATATGAAGAGGCGTATAACCTATGATTTACGGAAAATTACAAGATTCAGCTTTCTGCTTCCTACTACGGTATATTATATTTCTAAAAGGTCCCATATATAAGTCTTCGTATAAACATAACATCACACTGGCCACTAATATAACTGAATTTGGTTTATTCCGATATAATGAGGTTACCACATGTCTCTGTGGACCTATCACTCGACTTGACAGACAATTTCCTTCCCCCCAGTCTGGAACTGCTAGCCTTTCCCGCAGGGAAGAGGGAGCGCTCTCACCACACTCCACTCATTACGTAGTCAATTACCTCCCGACACGTACATCTGCATTATAACAGCTTCACTTTATCCAAGTCCACGTTGTCTTATACAAAGACACTATTGAAGATGGGATATCAACCTAGATAAATAGTCCACTTCTAAGAACTGAGTTAGTTAGCTATTGAGGTTTTTAACGGGCGGAACTTCGAGGTCATCTGCCCTTCCAAGCACTGAGATGTAGATTCAATTATTCTTCCATGAGACATTCTAGTAAAAATTATAATAAATTAACTTATCCCTTATTATTCCTGTTTCAAGAAGGTCGGTATGCCGGGTGCAAGCTTTGTTATCTGACACCCAGAGGGTAGCTTGCATGTCGAATTTTGTTGTTCCAGGAAACACTATGAAAGGCAAGGAGGTTAGATATCTAAGCTCCTTGACACTATGGCGCTTTCTAGTAGAGAAATGAGGAACTTTGTATTGGCGGAAAATCCCGAGATTAATTTTGCTATTATGAACACGGCCTACTGAATTCAAATGGGTTCTTTAACATGCCAGCATCGTATGACATGCGTATCGTGGTTTTGTGCCGCCTTTCAAAAATCACTTACCACGGCCAGGAGTGAACCTGCAAGTTAGGCGTTAGTAATCCGCCACGATAACCACTCACCCACCGTGGCAAGCAAGAGGGTCGGTGATGAGGTTCGATGAATATCTATGTGGCGGATGTTTAGTATGGCCGGATCTCCTCCTTGATGCTAGAATTCCTGGCTGTCACCCCAGAGGTCCAGGTTCGATTCCTGGCCCGGCCAAGAAATGTTATTCTGGTCTGAGGGCTGGAACGGCATTCAAAGCCTCGAGGGGTAAAACTGAGAAGAGGTGGGTTTGATTCCCGCCTCAGCCAAACTTGAAGTGACTTTTCATGTTTTCCCCACTTCTACTCTAGGCAAATGCTGGGATGGTTCCTAACTTAAAGCCATGGTCACCTTATTCACAATCCTCACTTGAATAACAAACATACAGACTAATTCAGCCATAAAAATAACACAGGATACCAGACAAAGTTCTCCACACACTAAAGTAGACGGGACGAAATATCCACGATGTCCGGGATGAAATGAATGAAGGTGAGCGGAATTGGGCAAGGAGTTGGAAGTTCGCGGCCGTGGCCTATCCTATCAGATGGTACAGCCCCGGTATTTGCCTGGAGCTGAATGTGAGAAACCACGGAGAACCACTTCAAGGCCGGTCGACGGTAGGGTTCAGACCTACGTCCTCTGAGGATGCAGGTACCTCGGCCCCATGACCTAGCATTGCGCCTTGGCGAGCATAGCTCCACCAGTGGCTAGCATTTTGATGACAATATGAGGACATTGTAGTTTTTGGTGTTGCTGTTATTGCTTTTGTTTCATTTAGAATCTTAAGACACACTATTCCATTATCCTTTTGAAAATTAACAACTTGTGCCTTACCAGTACCCCTGTAAAGGTCTACACACTTTTTAAGATGAGCCAGCATTCCGAATTTTGAATTTTATAGTTTTTTGATTGTGTCACATTACCATCACCTTTTATCTTTATTAGACTACTTTCGATTTTTGCAAAAATGAAAGAAGACTTATGAGATCACTACAGGGCCAAAAATTGTGTGTTTGTGTGTGAGTGTGTGTGTGTACTCTGAATCCCCCCTATCAATTCGAACACGGTGATTCCGAATTGAACGAAATTTGGTACAGAG
The DNA here is from genome assembly GCA_946902985.2 of Meconema thalassinum. Lineage (NCBI taxonomy): Eukaryota > Metazoa > Arthropoda > Insecta > Orthoptera > Tettigoniidae > Meconema > Meconema thalassinum. The sequence goes on along the minus strand of OX336390.1, from coordinate 153,138,318 downwards.
GTAAAACTAGCAAAGGGCACCTCAGTGTCATGTTTTATATCGCCGCTATCTTGACGGAAACGTAATGGCGGCCACCCAAATGTTCAAAGCTTACATCAAATTACGACTAACCTGATCATCCAATCTCTACCAAATTGTGCAACAACATATATTTATATGGCGAGCGTCTTTTGACTAAATTACAAGGTCATCGGCCCAATAGTTTGCAGATGGCGGCCAAGTATGTGCGCAAATCGATTTCTCCTATCAATTCAAACACGGTGTAAGCATCATCATCATCATCATCTTGTACAGTTTCCAGCCCCAGGCTGGGTCTGTTTGGAACATAAGCCTCGCCACTTATTTCTTTCTTCCCACCATCTCTCCGCTGTCACTCTGGTCCAGTCCTCGCCTCTCTTCTTGACACATTCCTCCACTCCTTTCAGCCATCGATCTCTTGGTCTTCCCCTTGGTCGTTTCTTCTGCACCTGCATCTCATGTATCCTCTTGGGAATCTTCTTCTCATCCATTCTCTTTAAGTGTCCATACCACCTCAGTCTTGATGTCTCAATCCTACCTTGCAAGGGCTCCTCTTTCACCATTTCCCTGACCTTTTCATTCCTCACCCTGTCTCTTCTTGTTACTCCGATCCTACTTCGCAGGAACTTCATTTCACCTGCCTGTATTCTGCTTATGTCTCTTTTCTTCATTGTCCACGTTTCTGAAGCATAGGTCAGTATCGGGATATAGTAGCTTCTGTATAACACTTCCTTGCTTTTTTGTGGGACATCCTTATTCCACACTAAGCTCCTAATGCTTCTCAGAAATGCTTCTGCCTGTCTGCCACGTTCCGTAATCTCTTTGTCATTTCTCCCATTTTCCTCCACTATACTTCCCAAGTACTTGAGACTTTCCACCTTCTTCAGCTGTCCACCTCCAAGTGTTATCCCACTCATTGGTCTGTCCTTTTTCCTGGTCGTTAACAGGATCTCACATTTACTGATGTTGAACTTCCATCCGTACTCTCCCACTGTTTCTTCCCAAGCCTTCAGTTGCTCCTGGATTTCCTCCTCCTTGTTTCCCCAGACCATGAGTTCATCTGCAAACACCATTGCCTTCATCTTATCTTCTCCTATCTTTCCTGCTATCCGTGTCATTACCTCGTCCATAACCACAATAAAGAGAAGGGGTGACAGCGCACTACCCTGTTTCAGGCCACTCATTTGTCTGAACCAGTCTGTTCTTTCCCCTCCAACTTTCACACAACTCACACTTCCACAATACATCTCCTTCACTCTGCCTACAGTCTCTTTTTCCACTCCCATGTTTTCCATTGCTTTCCAAACCTTCTCCCTACACACACTATCATAGGCCTTTTCGATGTCCAGGAAGGCCATCAACAGATGCTCTCCAAATTCGTAGTGGTGTTCCTGGAGCTGTCTCACTGAAAATATGAGATCCACTGTTGAACTCCCAGGTCTGAATCCATACTGTTCCTCTCTCAATTTTCTCTCCACCTTGGTTCGTATTCTACTTTCTAATATCTTTTCATATATCTTGGCACAGTGAGGTATGAGTGTGACTCCCCTGTAATTTCTGCACTCCTTTCTGCTTCCTTTCTTAAATATTGGGACAATTAATCCTTTCTTCCAATCTTCTGGGGTCTTTTTCTCCTTCCATATCACCCTCATCACACGGTACAGCCACTGTTTCCCAACCTCCCCTGCTGCCTTCACCATTTCAACACTCACTTCATCCACACCTGGTGCCCTTCCTCCTTTCATCTTGTCTATAGCCATTTCCAGTTCTCTCCAAGCCAGGTCCTTTTCCATTCCTGTGTTGTCTTCTCCATCTTCCAATACATTGTCTTCCTCCCTATGACCATTTGGATTCAGCAAATCCTCAAAGTACTCTTTCCACACTGTCTTGAGTGTCTCTTTGTTGTGTACCTCAGTTCCGTTTTTGTCCATCATTACCACATCCTCTCGCAGACCTCTTCTCTTACTTTTGACCATCCCATAAAGTACTTTCTTATTTCCTCTGCTGTCTTCCTCCATCATCTCTGTCCACTTTACCATCCACTTCTTCCTCTCCTCTGCGACAATCTTGTTTGCTTCTTTCTTCTCTATCTTATAATCTTCCCTTGCCAGATCAGTTCTTTCCTGGAACCACACTCTGAAAGCCGTGTTCTTCCTTCCCACAGCTTCTTTTACTCTCTCATTCCACCATGGTGTCTCTTTACACCGCTTTCTGTTGCTTGTTCTTCCACATACTGCCACTGCAGCTTCCACCATTGTGTTTTTGAATTGCTTCCATTCCTCTTCCCCTGTTTTAGGATTGTCTGTTGGCATCTTTTCCCTTATTATCTTCTGGAATTCTTCCTTGACTTCATTTTCCTTGAGTTTCCATACTTTGAAGCAAATTGACCAAATTTGGTACAGAAGTAGCGCTAGCAAAGGGCACCTCAGTTTCGTGTATTATATTGCCGCCATCTTGACGTAAACGTAATGGCGGCCACCCAAATGTTAAAAGCTTAAATCAAATTACGACCAACCTAATAATCAGATCTCTACCAAATTTTGCAACACCATACCTTTTTGTAGGAAGCATATTTTGACGAAACTACAAGATCATCAGCACAATAGGTTGCTGATGGTGGCAATCTAAGTAAGCAAATCGATTCCCCCTATCAATTCAAACACGGTGAAACCGAATTGAACGAAATTTGGTACAGTGGTATCACTAGTAAATGGCACTCCAGTGTCATTTTTTTTAATATTGCCACCGTCTTGACGAAAACGTAAAGGCGGCAACCCAAATGTTCAAAGCTTAAATCACATTACGACTAACCTAATCATACGATCTCTACCAAAGTTTGCAACAATATTTATTCTTATGGCGAGCGTCTTTTGACTAAACTACAAGGTCATCAGACCAATAGTTTCCAGATGGTGGCCATGTATCTGTGCAAATCAATTCCCCCATCAAGTCAAACACGGTGAAATCGAATTGAACGAAATTTGGTACAGTGATAGCACTAGCAAAGGGCACTCCAGTGTCATTTTTTATATTGCCGCCGTCTTGCCGAAAAACGTAATGGCGGCCAGCCAAATGTTAAAAGCTTGAATCAAATTACGACCAACTTAATCATCTAATATCTAATAAATTTTGAAACGTTATACCTTTATGTATAAAGAATCTTTTGACCAAACCACAAGATCATCAGCCCAATAATTTGCGGATGGGGGCCATGTATGTGTGCAAGTCGATTCCCCCTATCTTTTCAAACACGGTGTAACCGAAATTAACGAAATTTGGTACAGAGGTAGCACTAGTAAAGGGCACCTTAGTTTCATGTTTTATATCGCCGACATCTTGACGGAAACGGAATGGTGGCCACCCAATTGTTAAAAGTTTAAATCAAATCACCACCAACCTAATCATATGATCTCTACCAAATTTTGCAACAACATACCTTTTTGTGGGAAGCATCTTTTGACTGAAGTACAATGTCATCAGCCCAATGGTTTGCGGATAGTGGCCATGTATGTGTGCAAATCGATTCCCCATATTAATTAAAACACGGTGAACCCAAATTGAATGATTTTTTTACAGAGGTAGCACTAGCAAAGGGCACCTCTTATTCTTGCTTAATATCCGTATAGCACGTAGTATTTCAACAAGCTACTACAATCAACATTCAATTATATTCCTTGAAAAGGACAAAGAGTTATAAAAAATACCCAAGCATTTAGGAGAAAGTAGGCTATATATTCTTTACTGAACATCTTGTTTTTTCCTCTTCTTCTTGCCGTGTCGTCTTCTATCGAAGATTGGCGGTAATCATGGCTATTTCAGTCTTGGAGTCTGCCACAGGGTCGTTGTGTCCATCTCAAGCCTGTCCCTCAGGTTTGTTGCCCATGAGATTCTCCTAGGGTATATTTATATATACGTTTAGAAAGAAAATCCACATTTTTGAAGCTCATTGACACATTACACATTACTTCATTTTTTGTATCAGAGACTTTGTTTTCTGTTTTCTGTTTTCTGAATTTTTGATAAACAGAATAAAAATTACAATATTTCAAACTGCTATTAAATTACTAAATATTATTCAATTATCAAATATATTTTACTGAGTTCTTCTATGAAATGCACATAATGTTCTGAACTAGAATCGTAACAGACCGAGTGTAGGAATTTTGTTTTAATTTTCAAAAAAGAAATTCAATTCCATCATTGATTTAAATAAACAAGATGGCTACAATTATCATAGTATCCTAAAATTCGGAGTTCACAGCATCTCTACATTCATTATCTTTAATTTGATGTATCAATTGTATTCCTATACCTATGTTTTATGTTAATTTTGTTAATTTGAAAGGCACAAAGTATTAAAGAATTTAATTCTGAGAATAACGTAAATGAAGATACACATTTGTGATATGACCAAGTAAACTAACTTCGGCATAATAAAAATGGTAATTATTCGGGAGTGATGAACCTGGATCCTCCTCTTGTACTTGTAACGGCTACAAGGGCTTTAGGAATATGGTCCCATTGTTGGGCGTCATTTGTAACGGCTACAGCTATTACAATCAATACTCCTTAAAACCACCTCATCGTTCTTATTTAGCATTGGCCTGTCTAGACAGACGACATACACTTTATTAATTTAGTTTTACTGGGCGCCAGTTATCGTTAAGATAACAAATTAAAATGTATTAAGCCACGGCCGCTCCCTTCCTTGAGCCAAGATCTATCATTGGAGTGTAGGGCAATAAACTTGCTCTATGAGATACTCTGTGCATTTCAACTATCCTATATATTCAACTCCCAATGAACAAGACATTTTAATTAATACTGGTTTATTTACAACAAAATTATTAATAACATTTGATATGAGGTTTCGAGCTGTGTACAATATGTGCATTAATATTCCCTAATTGCTGGGCAATATTGACTGTCTTCTCGCTAGCGCTGATCTTCTGTGTTGATAATAACTCGGTCCACATACCTGGTGCCTTGTGGTTCAAAGTCCATCTCGTTGGTCTCCTTGTAGGCTAAATTGAGATCTTACGCCAACACGCGTTTATTGACCTTTGAAACCATATGTTTTCACTTTGCTAACTGTACTTCGTCTAGTTGTTGTGGTTGTTGTTGTTGTTGCTGCTGCTGCTTGTTTCTGAGTTTGATCACCATGGTAAGCAAATTTGAACAAACCAGGCTAATTGAATTCACTAAGTCCCATCTTACTGAGGGACTGACAGAGTCTACGACTCACAAAGTCAATGAGTGAGTGCGTGATCGAATAAGTGAATGACAGAATAGAATCAATAGAATAGCCAGTGCTGAAGTCGCGCTGGGCTTTTATACACTCTGAATGGTCCCAATGTATCGCGGCATAAATTTGCCCCTATCTATCAGACCAATTATAGCAAAGCATTTCTCAGTCCTCAAGCGTCGCGTTACTTTTCCGAGCGGGAATACAGGCCCGCGTACTTCAAATATTCCACTCAGTACCCGCTATTCCTCTCGTTGCGCATGTATAATTTTCCGCCAAATATTTCTCCAAGCCCTTGTCTCCTGTCAGCTTGGCTTCGTTCCAGAAATACATTTTCTTGCAATATGTTGCTTCACCGTCCGTAACTTCTTCCAACCATGCCCGTCCTGTCTTTACAATTTAACTAATAAAACAGCCCGACCTCTATAAAAACCCAGTTTCTTAATCTAAACACTTGACAGTATTATATATGATTATGGTAATGACGTGAATATGGTATGGCCCCTCCCTTGAAATTAATGGGTGAATAAAACGATATAACTTTGATATTTCAATAATAATAATAATAATAATAATAATAATTACACAATGACTTTAATAATAATAATAATAATAATAATAATAATAATAATAATAATAATTTGTACCGTAATCAAGATTACGTTACAAAACGTCTCCATGGTTTCATAAAGAATGTAATGAATGATGAAATCACAAATCTTCCCGTTAAAACTTAACAGGAAATACACTGAATATACATATATGACCCTTCAAATTACATACATAATGATTATACACTTTAGATTTTCCTTGATCGATCTGCACTCTTCTTGCAATGTTACATTAATCAATCTGATTGTTCTGTGCAGTCATACAGGATTTACATGCTACATTTGTTCTTGTAGTCCCTTACAATAACAGAACGCAATATATTGCTTCTTGTTTCACGCAACACAAGTGATTTATCTCACTTCCACCAATTCCTTAGAGCCACGACACGACTCTAATTATATGTTAACACACGGCAGTCTGCCCTTCTTTCTGCACTTGCTCTTTTCTATAATATATCCTCAGATTGTAAATGTTATATGTACCTATGACACAATTTTCCTGATCTTTCAATAAGTAGGCATTCTTTCCTATCCTCTTCGAAACGACATAAGGTCCAGTAAACAATAAGAACAGCTTTGACATTTTTCCTTCCAATGCACAAGATGGCAACGGCTTACGTAACAAAACTTCGCTACCTACTTCCAATTCGTCGTAGACCCCCTTCTGTCGGCGTTTCCTTTGGTTTCCTGACTTTACTAAGTTGTCCCTGGCCAACAGAAGATAATACTCCGTGGAGTGTTCCTCACCCGGATCTAAACCTATCATTCTTGCTATTTCGTTAGAGGACTTCCTTCCATAACGAATTTCATATGGTGAACATCCCGTACTCTCGTGTAACACTGAGTTTAACCAGCGTTCGGCATCATCCAATCGTGAGAACCACGCGTTGTGTTTGTCGTGCACGTATGTACGGAATATTCTTCCAATGGATTGCATAGACCGTTCAACCATGTTGCCATCTTCCTCAAACGTACACACTTTCATCTGTTTGTCAGTCTTAGACACCTTATACGTAACCTGAACTTCTTTATCCTGCCAAAATAAGCATATCCTGCCAAAATGAAAATCTAATTTAATTTGATGTAATGATAACCATCCTGCACCGAGAAACACCGGATATACTAAATTTGGAACTGCCAAACAGGGCTGAAATTTAACTAACTCACTAATGTTAATTGGAACTCCGACTTGCTTAGATATTTTCTGAGACCTACTACCTACAGCTGTGACAATGAAAGTGGACTTAACTGGAATTATATCAACATGAATACCTTCTCTCATTACATCTTCCAAAAATCTTAAATTTATACAAGTGTTTTCGCTTCCACTGTCCAATAAAACATCAACTTCTTTACCCCACACATAAGGTTTAATTACTGGCGACATAATCTCATTCTCAACATTATCTAAATTTCCACCATTTAGGTCATAAAGCAGTTCTTCTCTAACATCTATATTAAAATCTCTTAAATACTCAATATTCCTAGGACATTGAACTGCAACCACTTCGGGCTGTCTGTTGACCTCACTGCAACCCGTTATTCGTTTAAATTAGGCCTACCTGCCCCTGGTGTAGATTGTTGTTGTTGTTGACCTGTACGTCTGTCTGGCCTAGTACCTCCCCCTATTCTGTTCAAACTCTCGTTCCTCGTATTTGCTGTGCGTCCCCCATTGTCAAGTCGTCTTTCGTAATTCGCATTCCTGCCTTGTTCTCTTCCCCTCTCTCTCTCACCTTGCACGAAATTATCTCCTCTACTTATTGGCTTGCGTTCGGTCCTACTATTTTCAAGAGAGTCAAAGTTTTCCAATAGATTCTCGAATCCGTGAATAGTAGTAATATTCTGCATGAAGAATGCTTCTTTAATTATATCTGGAAAATGCCTTAATAATGTTTTAATTACCTGTGATTCAGTCTCTAAACCTTCTAAATTCTGGCATATAAGTACATGCGCTAAGAAATACTCTGAGTACGAAACACCATCTCTCCTTTGGTACTTTCCAAAAATAATGTTACATCTTTCTCTTTCTTGCACATTTTCATTCCAGTACTTGGCTATGAACTTCTCTTTAAATTTTCTAAAACTAGTCATCAGGTATTTATACACACTGAACCATGACCTTGAATCCCAAACAAAAGATTCACCTAGCATCTCAAGTACTTGTTCCCATTGAACGATCCCCTCTTCTAAATCTTTAGCGAACTTCTTTTCTACTGTTTTTAAGAATTCCATTGGTTTTTATGCCTTGCCTGGGAATACTGGCAAATCTGCCTCTATAGTTAGAAATCTACTTAAATTTCCTAATTTTACATTACCGCTATTTGTTGCTATTTGCTTCTGACATCTCTGAAATTTCTCCTCCATTTTATCTGTTTTACTCGCTACTTGTTCACTGATACTGTTAAATTTACTGTTAACCTCTTCCCTAATTTCTTGATTATCGCTCTCTAGTTTATTTTCTAAATTACCTATTTTAGCAATATTATTATCACACTTGACCTTCATGCTGTTGACTTCTCCTTCTAAGTCAATCCTAACCTTACTACATTTAATTTTCATTTCCTCGTCAATTTTGTCAACTCGCTCCGACACTTGTTGCATTCTGGCGTCAACCTTAAGTGACCATGATTTCTCCACCTCAGTAATCCTGTTTTCTAACTTATTGTGAAATTCTCGGCCTACTTCTTTAATTTGTCTATTGAAATTCTCTGTAGCTTCATCAAACTTCTTACGTTGTTCATCTAGCTTCTTACTATGCTCAGTGAACTTAAGATCTATTGCTTTTTTTAATTGATCACTACGCACGTCAAATTTCTTACTTTGTTCCTTTTGCTTCTTACTCTGTTCAGCTAACCTAATATCTATGTTTCTGTTCTGTTCCTCTTGCTTCTTACTCTGTTCTGTTATCAGCATCGTCAGGTTTAGAAGCCAGGAAGGATTCTCCCCCTCATTAATCTGGATGTTTGTAGCCCCGTCTTGTTTATTTTCCTCAGTTTCCTGATTTTCGCTTACTTTTGACATCTCATCATTGATACCCTGCACATCTAATTTCGACATTTTAACTGATCTTATAATACTACGGTTTCTCAAATTTATATTCCCCAAATTATCCCTGTTACTCATTACCCAAAAAACAACTCATCAAAAGAACACTCCTAATTTATAACCGTAGTTCCCTAACTTGATATATGCCTCTTTATTGAAAAACTCGGAATGAATGCAAAGAGTACTCGTTTATATCGTACATGAATACAACTTTAAACTTTAACATACTTGAAATAAACTGGATTTACACATAATATCCATTCACTACAGTACGATATTTCGTAGCCCCACAGTTGGTTGTGCCATTTGTAACGGCTACAAGGGCTTTAGGAATATCGTCCCATTGTTGGGCGTCATTTGTAACGGCTACAGCTATTACAATCAATACTCCTTAAAACCACCTCATCGTTCTTATTTAGCATTGGCCTGTCTAGACAGACGACATACACTTTATTAATTTAGTTTTACTGGGCGCCAGTTATCGTTAAGATAACAAATTAAAATGTATTAAGCCACGGCCGCTCCCTTCCTTGAGCCAAGATCTATCATCGGAGCGTAGGGCAATAAACTTGCTCTATGAGATACTCTGTGCATTTCAACTATCCTATATATTCAACTCCCAATGAACAAGACATTTTAATTAATACTGGTTTATTTACAACAAAATTATTAATAACATTTGATCTGAGGTTTCGAGCTGTGTACAATATGTGCATTAATATTCCCTAATTGCTGGGCAATATTGACTGTCTTCTCGCTAGCGCTGATCTTCTGTGTTGATAATAACTCGGTCCACATACCTGGTGCCTTGTGGTTCAAAGTCCATCTCGTTGGTCTCCTTGTAGGCTAATTTGAGATCTTACGCCAACACGCGTTTATTGACCTTTGAAACCATATGTTTTCACTTTGCTAACTGTACTTCGTCTAGTTGTTGTGGTTGTTGTTGTTGTTGCTGCTGCTGCTGCTTGTTTCTGAGTTTGATCACCATGGTAAGCAAATTTGAACAAACCAGGCTAATTGAATTCACTAAGTCCCATCTTACTGAGGGACTGACAGAGTCTACGACTCACAAAGTCAATGAGTGAGTGCGTGATCGAATAAGTGAATGACAGAATAGAATCAATAGAATAGCCAGTGCTGAAGTCGCGCTGGGCTTTTATACACTCTGAATGGTCCCAATGTATCGCGGCATAAATTTGCCCGCTATCTATCAGACTAATTATAGCAAAGCATTTCTCAGTCCTCAAGCGTCGCGTTACTTTTCCGAGCGGGAATACAGGTCCGCGTACTTCAAATATTCCACTCAGTACCCGCTATTCCTCTCGTTGCGCATGTATAATTTTCCGCCAAACCTTTCTCCAAGCCCTTGTCTCCTGTCAGCTTGGCTTCGTTCCAGAAATATATTTTCTTGCAATATGTTGCTTCACCGTCCGTAACTTCTTCCAACCATGTCCGTCCTGTCGTTACAATTTAACTAATAAAACAGCCCTAGACCTCTATAAAAACCCTGTTTCTTAATCTAAACACTTGACAATCTATATATATAAAGCACAAAGTTTGTCTGTCTGTATGTCTGTCTGTCTGTCTGTCTGTCTGTCTGTCTGTCTGTCTGTTATGTATACAAATCTACACCGTTTCACCGATCTGAACCAAAATTTGTATACTTACCCTTTGGAACCCTGCGGGTAACCCCGTCAACATTAAATTTCGGACAGACCACCCCATGCCCTGCATTTAGGCCCTTTTGCACAAATCTACACCTTTTCACCGATCTGAACCAAAAGTTGTATATTTAACCTTTGGAACCCTGCGAGTAACACTGTCCACTTGAAATTTCGGACAGACCACCCCATTCCCTGCATTTAGGCCCTTTGGTCCAAATCCACACCGTTTCACCGATCTCAACCAAAATTTGTATATTTACCCATTGGAACCCTGCGAGTACCACTGACCACTTAAAATTTCGGACAGACCACCCCATTCCCTGCATTTAGGCCCTTTGGTCCAAATCTACACCGTTTCACCGATCAGAACCAAAATTCGTATTCTTACCCTTTGGTGCCCTGCGAGTAACAGTGTCTGCTTGAAATTGCGGACAGACCACTCCATTCCCTGCATTTAGGCCCTTTGGCCCAAATCTATACCGTTTGACCGATCTCAACCAAAATTTGTATATTTACCCTATGGAACACTGCGACTAACACTGTCAGCTTGAAATTTCGGACAGACCACGCCATTCCCTGCATTTAGGCCCTTTGGTCCAAATCTACACCGTTTCACCGATCAGAACCAAAATTCGTATTCATACCCTTTGGTGCCCTTCGAGTAACACTGTCTGCTTGAAATTGCGGACAGACCACTCCATTCCCTGCATTTAGGCCCTTTGGCCCAAATCTATACCGTTTCACCGATCTCAACCAAAATTTGTATATTTACCCTATGGAACACTGCGACTAACACTGTCTGCTTGAAATTTCGGACAGACCACGCCATTCCCTGCATTTAGGCCCTTTTTGCACAAATCTACACCGTTTCACCGATCTGAACCAAAATGTGTATACTTACCCTTTGGAACCCTGCGAGTAACACTGTCTGCTTGAAATTGCGGACAGACCACTCCATTCCCTGCATTTAGGCCCTTTGGCCCAAACCTACACCGTTCCACCTATCTCAACCAAAATTTGTATATTTACCCTTTGGAACACTGCGACTAACACTGTCTGCTTGAAATTGCAGAGAGGCTACTCCATCCCATGCATTTAGGCCCTTTGGCACAAATCTACACCGTTTCACCGATCTGAACCAAACTTTGTATACTTACCCTTTGGAACCCTGCGAGTAACACTGTCCACTTAAAATTTCGGACAGACCACCCCATTCCCTGCATTTAGGCACTTTGGCACAAATCGACACCGTTTCACCGATCAGAACCAATATTCGTAAACTTACCCTTTGGTACCCAGCGAGTAACACTGTCTGCTTGAAATTGCGGACAGACCACTCCATTCCCTGCATTTAGGCCCTTTGTCCCAAATCTACACCGTTTCACCGATCTCAACCAAAATTTGTATATTTACCCTTTGGAACACTGCGACTAACACTGTCTGCTTGAAATTGCGGCGAGGCCACTCCATCCCTTGCATTTAGGCTGTTTGGCACAAATCTACACCGTTTCACCGATCTGACCCCAATTGTATATACTTACCCGTAGAATCCGACAAGTAACACTGTTCACTTTAAATTCCCTGCTTTTTGGCCCTTTGGCAGAAAACTACACCGTTTCACGGATCTCAACCAGATTTTACATAATTACGCTTTGGAACTCGACGAGTAACACTGTCCACTCGAAATTTCGGACAGACCACTCCATTCCACGCATTTAGGCCCTTTGGCACAAATCTACATCGTTCACCGATCGAAAACAAAATGTGTATACTTACCCTTTGGAACCCGATGAGTAACACTGTCCACTTTAAAATTTGGACAGGCCACTCCATTCCCTGCATTTTGGCCCTTGGCACAAAACTACACCGTTTCACCGATCTCAACCAGATTTTACATAATTACCGTTTGGAACTCGACGAGTAACACTGTCCACTCGAAATTTCGGACAGACCACTCCATTTCCCGCATTAAGGCCCTTTGGTACAAATCTACATCGTTCACCGATCGAAAACAAAGTGTGTATACTTACCCTTTGGAACCCGATGCGTAACACTGTCCACTTGAAATTTCTGACATACCACTCCATTCCCTGCATGTAGCTCAGGAATTCCTCGGGGTTGCCAGCTTCCTAACTCACCAGTCATGAGCCCTTGAGGGTGTACCAGAAGTGGTGGGTCTACACACACCCTGCCTCTTTGAGGGCCTTGAGCAGAAGACAGGAGATATTATGAAAAGGAAAAGAAGGCAGACCCCTCGAAGAATGAGGGTATCAGGAAAGATGAGACAAAGCCAATTAAGGCGGGAAATTGAAAGACTCCCTAGCCCTCGGATACCCTAATACAGTCTGGGTCGGAAGAGAACATGAGTTGACCAAGGGAGGCCGACAGGAAAGAGAACTGAAATGAGTCCGGCACCAGGAAGTAGAAGCGATGCCAGACTCAGCTGTGGTTCCGTGGTCGCCAACCCACGTCCCACAAGTTGTGAGACCCTGAGGGGGGGGTCAGTTGTGAGAATAGCTTGCTGATTCATCGTGAGGTGACTTGAGAGTACTTTCCAGAGCCCGCCGTGTTATCTCCTGCTGTCTATGCTGATGCCAGCACAGGGCCGTTGCGAAACAGTGAGTGATTCCCGGTCAATCTGTATAGGACGGGGAACCCCGAACGTGTGTCATCATATTTCGTCATCATCTGCGATCATCTCAGGTTCGTGCAGCTTGGACCTATATTCTTTGTCTTTGCCGAGCAGTACACTCTTTCACTAGACGCATCCAGTACAGGCCTAAGCCAGAAAATAAGGTTGAGACTTTGGAAGACATCGAAGCTAGACACCAGAATTACCTATATCAGTTTTAAAATAACACCATGTTCGTTTAGTAGTCATTTTTTCATTACCTTATTATTATCATCATAAGTGCAAATGACCTAGATGTTACGCGCATCATACCAATAATCACCGCCGCATAAAGTCTTTCTCGACTGTGATTTTTAAAATATTTATTTTTGGTTGGTTGGTTCTTAAGTTTAGGGGCTGCGACAACGCGGTCATGTAGCCCCGTGTACTTTGGGTGTGTGTAGAATCTGTCTGATAACCGGTGTTAATTGTGATGACTGTATTAGTGTGTGTTATCTGTTTTTTAATTTAAGTACAAACTGCAACTTAGAATTCTTCAAATAGTTCGTACTTTTGCCGCCATTCGCCACCGTCAACGACTACTAGGCCAAGTTCGGAACTTAGCTACTAGACGCCACTGCAGTCGGCTCTTGGCAACGGACGTAGACATCTATGAGCGTTGTTTACCTATCCAATTTAGCTTCACACGGGTGTAATTAGTGGAAGGTTCAATAACATGCCATAAATCTGACATGGGACCGCCGGCTTTACTTCCCCTCTGAAGAAAGGCATACTGACTGATTTTTAACGCTCTTAAAATATCCGACGGCTTCGGCCGGGTTTGAACCCGCTATCTTGGGCATAGAAGCTCAGCATGCTACCAAATACGCCACCGAAACCGCCATGTAGTTATTTTTATTACAGTACATTGTGTACATTATACGTTGAAGTGTCAATTCAATACCGGTAGTAGTTTCCCTTATCATCCTCATCATAAGAGCAAATGACCAACAGTAGATGTTACGCCCATTACACCATTAATCACCACACACAATAAGTCTTCCTCGCCTGTGAATTTTGAAATATGTATTTGTATTACGGTAGTTTGTAAGTTTGACGTGTCAATTCAACAGTAGTTTTTATTATCATCCTTATCAAAAGGGCAAATGACCTAGATATTACTCCCTCATTGTCTTTGGGGGCAAATGACTTAGATTTTAAGTCCATTATATTTCTAAGGAGTCCTTAAAACATTATCATCATTCCACCGGGCGAAGCCGGGTGCTACTGCTAGTATTATATATGATTATGGTAATGACGTGAATATGGTATAGCCCCTCCCTTGATATTAATGGGTGAATAAAACGATATAACTTTGATATTTCAATAATAATAATAATAATAATTACACAATGATTTTAATAATAATAATAATAATTTGTGCCGTAATCAAGATTACGTTACATACTTAGCTAATACGAGTATATGTCAATTTCATGATTTCAATACCTTATTTTATATTCCATGTTATTTAGTTGCAAGTAAGATGCTGTGGAGCCACGCCCCCCAGAGAGGTACACATGAGCACCCATAAAATAGTTTTTCAACTACTTACAGGTAGAGTATCGACATGAAATATATACTAATTTGAAGCAGACATATAAGATTTCCATTTACAATGACAAAACAAAAATTGAATGTTTGATCAAAAATGTCATTTCAAACGCATACCTTGAGCCAGGTCTCCGTTGTTCAGAGATCTTCCACTGAATCACCAACTGTAGGATCCTGTATTTTTCATTCCGCATCACGTGCCAGAAGTATTCGAGTTTCTGCTTCTCAATAGAAAGGAGCATTTATGTCTCCTACTATAACCTTCCCATTACGTCAGTATTCCTTACTCTTTCGGTCCATGAGATACGTAACATACGCCGATACACCAACATTTTGAAGGCTTCCAGTTTCCTGCATAGGGCCTGATCTTTATAATTTATCCTATAAAGGAACTATGTGAGTTTGCAACTGTTCTATAATATCTTCCAGACGAGCACATCTAAGGGATCATTGTACTGCTCATTACTGATTCGATATTCATGCATCAACATAGTTCCGACCCATTCGAAATTGGCTATTGTGTAATGAGCGCATGGTTCTTTACCGCAGGAATCGTACGTGTGCAGGATTGAGGTTTTTACAACTCAATCACCCTGTTGTTATCTGTACTAATTAAGGATGCGGGCTATAAGTGACAATTAAAGTGGATTACGAGATAGTGGTATGTGGATTTGGTGTAGAGTATATTTTATTAAATATAAATATTGCTGAATATTTGTGGAATGCGTACACGAAAATGAACTTCTTATGCCTACGTATGTAATCAATCAATCAATCAATCAATAAATCAACAATTAAAAAGATAAACAATTAGTAAATAAATAAACTAATTAATAAATTAATCATTCATTCATTCAATCATTTCATCAATCAATGTGCTTGAAATGTAATGAACGCCTGTAAGTGGTTAAGTGGTATGTACTGTTAAACACAGAGTAGTTAGCTTAGACTTGGGCTGGGATGACGCATTCATGCGCTGCCCGTGACGGCATGTCACTCGTGCAATTTCTCGTTATGTAACCTCCCGCTCAATGTACTACTGTAGTAGCTTGTACAGTGTTCAGATTATATTCAGTAACTTTGTTATAGGCATTGCTGAAAGTGGTATCCACGTGCAGTCACATTTTCCTGATATCTTTTGATGAAATTACCATTCACATTCATGAGTTTTTCTTTGATAATATTCCTAATCTCTATTGTAACATTCTCCAGCAGTTCTTCTACTGACAGTGAAAGGGTTATTCCCTTAAATTTAATTTTCATCATATGAGCTTTGCGATAAATATTTCACTGGTTCTTAATATATCCAAAACTATTCCAGCAATTAAACTAAAATATTTATTGTAGTTTAAACCTACAGATATAAAACTATACCTTCCTTTCCATAGATGGCGTGCATATCAATTCCTGAAACATAATTCACCTAGGTCATCACTGAATGATTCGATCACAGTGAAACGTACCATAGTGGGTCCTCACCATAATCCAAATTTCCAGATATTTAAATCTATTACTCCCTCTCTACAAATTATAGATGACATGGGTGTCAATTTAGGAGGTATGAATTCCTGCAATTCGTTTCGAAAAAACCACCATTGTGAAACTTAGTATCTAATTTGAATCGTATATTTTATTCGCATTAATCATAGTTATTAATTCTTCAAACAGAAATTCGCCTAGTTCATCATTCAATGCTTTGATCACTGTGAATAATCACATAGTGGACCCCTGTTTGAATCGAAACCTCCAAATTACATAGGCCTACTCGTACATCTGTTACTCCCATTTCACAAAATACAGATGACACGATTGTGAAATTTCTTAACTCGTCATAGTGGGACCCGATCGCAGTAAAAATTGGTATGGTTGCCTGACGCTATGAGAAAACAATGTGACATTTACCTTTCTAGAGCATTGCTTCTCAGTTATAGATGGTGCTCATTTTATCATCTCAGATAAATGCTTTCTGACATCGAATTATTTATGTACCCGTATATTTCCGAAAATTACTACAATGTTTGAATATTGAGTTATGAGAATATTATTATTTCTCTGTGCCTCATCACAATGTATGACATAAAACGAAAAGCCCTTTAGTCCATCACATGAAAAATATATTTCATTGAAGGGAGATCTTTGAGGTGAAGAAAAACAGCGCAATGCATACAAATAGGCTATATTAGTACTTAAAGAAATTACAGTGGGCCTACTCGTTAATTTTTTTAAATA
Organism: Meconema thalassinum; assembly: GCA_946902985.2. Classification (NCBI taxonomy): domain Eukaryota; kingdom Metazoa; phylum Arthropoda; class Insecta; order Orthoptera; family Tettigoniidae; genus Meconema; species Meconema thalassinum. The sequence goes on along the minus strand of OX336390.1, from coordinate 153,121,281 downwards.
TTCTTCATTGGGATCCCCCACACCCCATAAATACTTGATAATAAATACATCATATTTCTTTCTGGGTGCTAACGGGTTCACAAATTCACAAAGAAAATTTGAAAATGGTCCGTCTAGCTCAAAAACAGTTGGTGCAGCTCGTGAGGACATTTGCGCCTTGCAAAGGCCTTCTCAGTGTGAAGCCTCCGTGGCTTGGGCGGCAGCACGCCAGCCTCTCACCGCTGGGCCCGTGGTTCAAATCCCGGTCACTCCATGTGAGATGTGTGCTGGACAAAACGGAGGCAGACAGGTTTTTCTCCGGGTACTCCGGTTTTCCCTGTCAAAATTTCATTCCAGCAACACTCTCCACTATCATTTCATTTCATCTGTCATTCATTTAATCATTGCCCCAGAGGAGTGCGTCAGGCCTCGGCAGCCGGCACGGTCCATATCCTCGCCGCTAGATGGGGGCTTCATTCATTCCATTCCTATTTTATTCGCATAGGAAGCAGGCCCTTGGAAGCAGGCTGTGGATTTTCATTTCAAAGGCCTTCTCAGTATGTGCTAGCCACGTACCTCGGTGAGGTGTACCATTAACCAACTGAAGAGCCCATTGGTGCACTGGGGAAAACGCTGGTCGCTAGTTTTGAGCTAGCCGGACCATTTACAAATTTTCTTTGTGAATTTGCGAATATACACAGCTCAATTGGATATTTAAAATCCTATTTCTTTCGGGAACAGACATTTCCAATATGCTAAAGGGTTAGTTTTAATGAATATTTTTAACGCACCTGTTTAAAACAAATACAAATGAAATACTTATGAAAATGTATTCAAAATTGGAACTCTTTTATTTAAATGCGCAACCTTAAAATCATTTGGTTATGTGGGTGTATTTATTTCACCTGATTACGTATGCTTTGATGCATAATTTTGAAACAACTTCTGATGTCGAGATACATGCACACTTTTCATTCTTTAAATATGTAGAGCTGGAAATACTACAAAGAATTTTGGAAATTTGACACCTGACTTTGTTTATGAAAGGGATATCAATTGGAGCTAAATAATGAGAACATATGCACCAAATTCTAAGCTGAAGTCGACAAACTTTCTGCGTCAGCATTAATGAAGAATTTGGCCGATGTACTGAGGATTGTACAGCCCTGGAGTAACGTCAGCAGGAGGCGTAGTCTTTAATACAAATGTAAATAAACCTGGCGGGCGTGAGAAGAGAGAGATTCCCAGGGGGCCATGCAAAGTCTACCGGGTCTTAAGTGCTTATAAGCAAGAAGGCAGTGCAGTTTCCGCAAGCCTAGCGCTGTGAAAGACCGCTTTCTACTCCACGTGCGTAAAAGCGGCCACAACCCCCTTCAGGCAACAGAAGATGTGTTTGGGTAATGAACAGTACCACGTGAACTTTCAAAAGAGTTGGGAATTACAGCTGAAAGCTATGTATAAAAGGAAATACGAACGGAGGGAGGATGGTGTTTGAATCCTCTTTTACACGATGAGAATAATTTCAAGCAAGAAATAAAAGTTGGAAAAATTAAATTACAGAGCACTGGACAAAGTGTGCTGACATATTTTAATATTAGCATCAGTAGCCCTGAGCCGAAATGAATGACAAACTGCCAAGGGATTATTCACTGTTCTCTGTTCATTTTCTATTTATAAATATATTTAACTCACAGTAACGATTTTAGCCGACCCCATGGTGTAGGGATAGCAAGCTTCCCTTTACATAGGGTCTCCACGGAGATCCGGGTTCGATTCCTGGCTCTGCCGAGAAATTAAATTCTGATCTGAGGGTTGGAACGGGGTAAACACAGCCTCGTGAGACAAAACTGAGATGAGGCAGGTTTTATTCCCACCTCAACTATCCTGGAAGTTGTTTACGTGGTTTCCCATTTCTACTTAAGGCGAATGGTTGGATGCTTCCTAATTAAGGCAACGGCCACCTCCTTCCCAATCCTCATTTCAATTACAAATACACCCACTAATACAGCCATCACAATAGCGTAGGTTATCAGGCAAATTTTACACACACCCAAGTACACGGGTCTACATGACCATGTTGTCAAAAAGGCTACATTTAAACAATCTTTACACAGAAGGTTCGGCCCGAATTTGAAATGTGATGTGAGGGTTGGAATTGGGTGCACTAAGGCTCGTGTAGCTGCTTGAAAGCAAAAGTAGTGCCACATAGCCAACACCAGTTGATACGGTTGAAGATGTTGTCACGCTGGTCTCCCATAATTCGTCGACTATGAGCTGTGCGGCAGTCGTTTTGTTAGTTGCGTGATTTCCCGTTCCCAATCACGGTAATCATTGTAGTAATTTTCGGATATATACGGGTACATAAATAATTCAATGAGAGAAGGCATTTATCTTGGCTCTGCCAAGAAATTTTAACTCTTCTGTGAGGGCTGGAACGGAGTTCACTCAGCCTCGCGTGAGAAAACTGAGAAGAGGAGGGTTCGATTCCCCACCCCAGCCATCCTTACTATACAACTTATATTTCAGGCAAATGCCATGATGGTTTCTAACTTAAGGCCACGGCCGCCTCCTTCCCAATCCTATCCTAATTTACAAATACACACACTAGTACAGTGATCACAGTAACACAAATACCACACACACCACAGTACACGGGGCTGCTATGTCACAAAGTCCCTAACATAAGCCAAAAGAATCAAAACCAACCACGGGCAGCTACGCACGCTAAGGAGTTAAACCATGGGGTAGGGTCATGGGCTTGATTCTTATAAGTGACCTTTTTGAAAGGATTGCAACGTTTCTGATGTTTCCCATTTTAACTTGAGGAAATTGCCGAGATAGTATATTCTAAAGGATCACGTCTGCTTCCTTCCAACTCTGTACCTCGCAATTTCATTGAATATTTGAGCATGGATCAGAATACGAGTTCGCGCATGAATCTTGATTGCATTGACACGGCTTTGAAAGTCGTTATCAAAGTAGTCCAGCAACAGACACTCACAAAAATCTTCCCCGGTCACGCAGAACAAGATTAACGGCCGAGGGACCCAACGCACTGACCACTCATCACCCCATAATCTTTAGGTCGAATGGCTGGGCAGCGGTCACTTAAACGGCCTAGGCCCTTCATGGCCTGTAGCGCAACGGAGTTTAGTTTGCTTTTGAACAAAATGTATTAAAAACAAGAAGTTCCGTGACGAACTAAAGAGCCTACTTTTCTTGAAATTTAAGATTCATGCCAATGATTAATCTATATGTATCTATCTAGAATAATGACGAAATTAAGTTGGTAATATCGAAATTTCTAATTACTTCGAAATATTGTATACCTGGCATAATGTAGCCTAATAGAGAACTACAGTTGGTAGCCCTGGTGACTGAATATATTCTTAGTTCCATCTCTTAAGGTACAGAATACGAAATTTGGTTCAAGTCCAATGGATAGCACGGACGTCACATGCAGTTAAACATTGGATCTAACAGCGCACGTAAAATCATGTTGCCAACAATGACATACCGGTACATGTATTGGTCAGAAATAATCTGAAATAATATGATCTATTGTTGCGTCAATTTTGAATGAAATACATTAGTTAGTATAGAAGTTAAATCCATTTTAAAATTGGACCTATCAGCAGGCTTAGAATCATGTTGGCAGCACTGGCGTAGGCCTATATTAGTTACTCCAAATTAATCTAGAATGCCAGGTACTATACGTGTGCAAAGTTTAGAGCTATTGGCTTGCATACTTTCTCATATTTTGAAATGAGGGTAACAAAAATAGAGACAGCATTTATTAAGAGTTGGCAGCCCTGGTTACTCTTAAGAATCGGCATAGTCATATCTGTTATGGTACACATAGCACACACGAAATTTGGTTGAAATCCAAATGATAGTATAGAAGTTGCATGCATTTAAAGTTGGACCTCTCAGCAGGCTTAGAATCATGTTGGTAGAACTGACGTATATAAGTTACTCCAAATTAATATAGAATGTCAGGTACTATACGTGTGCATAGTTTAAAGCTGTCGGCTTGCATACTTTCGGATATATGGGTATTCGGATTTTTAAAAAATGAGAGCATTTATTAACAGTTGGCAGCCCTGGCGGCTCTTAAGAATATGCTCAGTCATATCTGTTTATGTACACATAGCACATACGAAATCTGGTTGAAATCCAATTGATAGTGTAGAAGTTATATGAATTTAAAAATTGGACCTATCAGCAGGCTTATAATCATTTTGGCAACATTGCCATATATGACCTCCTGGAATTTAAACTGAAATATTATTATCTATACGTGTGCCAATTTTGAAATAGCTCCCATTCATAAATTCCAAGATATCCAACATGGAGCTCTAATTTCAATTGCGATTTGTCAGCAGTTGGTAGCACTGACATCATTTTCAAATATGGCCGTGAGATATTCAGGTATAGATCTTTAGTCCTACCAAATGTTGTTTCGATTGCTACAGCCGTTTAGGAGTTGATAGGGGGGGACACACACACAGCCAGACAGACAGAAGGACAGACAGATAGACAGACATACACACTTTGCCCGATCTCATAAGTCTACTTTTTCCTCATTTCTGCAAAATGTGAAAAGTAGGCTAAAAATGTATAGATCAAAATATTGAGCAATGGACCTTGCACCCGGAATATTGATGGTTACCAGTATATACTATAGACTATTTATCCGGAATGTGGAAGAGATTTAAATAATGGAAAGAAAATCAATGCAGTGTGCCCATATTAAATAACACAATAAGGCATTTCTGGGTGAAAGCCACATTTCAACTTGAACGTGATGTGTTTGAAGTGACTGACAATGTTATCCTGGACAAAGAGGATGCAAGTTGCTAATTATCGTTTGTGCTTGACTGATTTCTATCCACAAACATGGTTTTTTTTAAAGCAGCTACAAAAACAAGATGTTCAGGAAAGAACATATAGCCTACTTTCTCCTAAATATATGGGTATAGTTAGAAGTCTTTGTCCTTATCACCTCCTAATCTCTTGCTATTCAAAATGCAAATAGGCACACAGGAATTGAGCATTGGCGTTGAAACCATAGTTAATAATTTACCCCAGCATTTTGCAATTTCATCAGCAAACACTCCACACAACGTAGTTAATCATTATATAGACACCGACTACTTAAAATCATTGAAATTTCGTTGCTCTAATAAGGCCGATCCACAATGCGCAGTCGGCAGTCGCGATCGACCCCGTGTACTGTATACTATAGGCACCATGCACAACATGCAGTTGCAGTTGGTAGCTGGCAGTTGGTAGACGGTAGTCGGCAGTCGAGAATTTTATCCTCGACTGTCAACTACCCGACTGCAGCAATGTAATAGCCAATCAGAGCAGATCAGAAACTGACGTCACGTTGTTGTTCTGTGTCGTGTACAAAGAGGATATAGGCCTAAGTGAAGTAACTTCGCAACCCGTAAATTTATAATCTTAAATACACGGCACAACAAAATAATCCATCTCCAAATCATCCATATTGCAAGTTTTGAGGTTATCAACAACGCCTCTGTGAATAAGGAATAAACGAATGTCACTGTATTATTACTCCTAGCAGTCGTTAAGACTGGGTTCACTAACTGGCCGGTATAGAGCCCAGCTCGCATCTAGAGAGCTGTGGTTAGCTCCTGTCTTCGAGCAGATGCTGCATAGTACAACTGAAAGCTGGTAGACGTCACTCCGGTGGAGAATGTCGTTTTATTTAAACATATATTTTCCAGTTCAAAAAGCACCATATAACGCTTAATTGTATAACGTCTCAGTACTCAAGAAAAAATAAATATAAAACAAAAATCAACTCTGATAGGATTTGAACCTTGGCCAGCCAGGTGAAAGACGGAAACCCTAACCACACAGCCAATCGTACACTCGCAACCCAAGCGTTATCAATCAAATACATACAACGTATTAGTAAATAATCACTTGGACTGAACGACTTCTTCACTGGAGTATATTTCAAACCGAGTTCATTTCATATTAAGTTCATATAAATTTTATCAGCAGGTTATATGGCATACAACATACTGAAATTAGTAAAATATAGGTCAGAATGAGAGATCAGCTGCAATCTTGTCAAATAACCGAGACGAATCAGATTTTTAACGTCACTTCTAGACTATAATTTTACAATATAAACTGTTAATTTCGAACGAACCACGTAGTTTAGAACAGAACGATTCGAGGTTCGATAATCGGAACTGGTAGGTCCCATGTTATGGATTATAAAGTTTGCATAATTCACACAGCCACCATCCTAAAATGGTGCGCTTGATGACCCTGTAGTTTGGGCACAAGACGCGTCCCATATGAAGGTATGTTGTTACCAAATTTGGTAACGACCCGATGAATAGTTTGACCATTTGATTGGCTGCCATTACGTTTTGGTAAAGATGGCGGCAATATAAAACATGACACTGAGGTGCCCTTTGCCAGTGATACCTCTGTACCAAATTTCGTTCAATTCGGTTTCACCGTGTTCGAATTGACAGGGGGAACAGACATTCCGAGTACACACACAGACACACAATTTTTAGCCTATTTTCAATTTTGAAAAAATTGGCTTATGAGATCACCTTGTCCGCGTGTGTGTGTGCGTGTGTGTGTGTGTGTGTCCTAATAACTTCTAAACGGCTGGAGCGATTTCAATGAAACTCGGTAACTTCATAGCACTATTCCGAACGACCCCGACCGTGCCCTTTAAATTTTGTTACGTCTCACCAATCCAACATGGCGGCTGTGCGAAATATTTCTCCAGCATTCAATATCTCCGAAACTATTCCCGATATCACCCTGGATTTTTTTAGGTGATAAAGGGAACTACTAGAAGTTCACTTATGTGACTTTTGAAAAACTGATAACTACAAAACCAACATGGCGGCCAAGCGAATTTGCGACATTTAAATAGACGTTTCTCGCGATTTAACCAACCAAACGCAATAAAACTTGGTAGAGTATATGTTTATACACATTGTAATGCACCGACATCTAACTTCGTTCAATTGTTTTCATAACCACAAGATGGCAGATGTGCGAAATATTTCACCGGCATTCTATATCTCTGAAACTATTAGCGGTATAACCCTGAAATTTTGAACGGAGATAAAGGGCACTACTGGCAGTTCATCTATAAGACCGGTTAACTACAAAACGAACATGGCGGCCAAGCGAAGTTGAAAACTTTAAATAGAACTTTCACGCGATTTAATGTTCCAACCGCAATTAAATCTGGTGCAGGAAATGTTTATACACATTGTAATGCACTGGTATCTAATTTAGTTCAATTGTTTACATAACCTCAAGTTGGCGGCTTTGCGAATTTTAAAATTAATTTTTTATTTCTTGTGTCGTAATCATGAGATCGAAGTAAAAGTTTGAATAATGAACCTACGCAATAATTTTCCTTTAATGGTACATGACTCTATGGCCTATACATTTAACAATCCAACATGGCGACCATCCGAAATATTTAGACGGCTCTGAATATCTACGAATCTATTATAGCAATCAAACTGATTTTTTAATGTTCATAGGGGCTATGGACTTTAGTTCACCTATAGGACTTTAAATAACCTGGTGAGAACAAATCCAACATGGCGGCGACGCGACGTATGAATATTCACATGAACGTTTCTCGCAATTTAACCATCCGAGTGCAGTGAAACTTGGTACAGTAAATCCTTATACGAATGTTAATCCACTGGCATCTAATTTATTTCAATTTTCTCCATAACCACAACGTGGCAGCTGTTCGAAATTTTAAAATTTGTTTTTACTTCTTGTGTCCTAATCATGCGATTGAAGTTTGAATGCTACACGTACACAATAATCTTCATGTATCAGTGCGTAACTCTAGGACCTACATATATAAAATCCAACATGGCGACCACCCGCAATATTTAGTCGGTTCTCAATATCTACGAATCTATTACAGGAATCAAACTGAAATTTTGTATGTAGATAGAGGCAATTAACATAAGTAGGATGTATGGAAATAGGCTGTGTAGTTCTTCACGGAACTACTTGTTTGGCCCTGTGTTGATCTCATAAGTCGACTTTCATTTTTTGCAAAAATCGAAAGTAGGCTAATTAGTAGATTAATTATTTATATTTTCTGTTGATTTTCGAGTAGATATATCTAGGTCATCGGAGAGGGCTGGATCGAAGTGAAGGCTGAAATATGATAGGACCAAGAGAAAGGAGAATGTGCTTATGTTCTAAGCAGATCCGGGAGTGTGTGGAGAATGAGGAAGCTTATAATAATGATCTAGGTAGTATATTTCCAGAAAAGAATCCAACATTTTAGGTGAACCTGGTGAATACAATATAGTAATAGACTGAACGTATAGCTTTCTAATGCATGTGATGACAACGTGATGGTGCATATAACATTTGTTAAATTAACCTTGCCGATGATTATTAAATAAATAGACGCGTTATTTTCCAGTCATCGGTGATTGCATAACCGTATGCATATTTTGAAACTCATGCTTGCTTGTAATAATAAATTTAATTGATGGATACGAGAATTGAAATACTAAAATAATGTTCAATCTACTGAATATGTAAAATTACAGAGACAAACGGTACATTAGTCAGGGCAATGACATTTCAACTATGAAAATGTAATGTTTCGTGTTTTCATGTGGAAATCTAGCGAGATAATGTAATAATATATCATGGAAACATTGTGAAAATGTAATTAATATGCAACAACAATTAAGAGCAAAATCCATACACACTACCTTCCGGACGTATAGAGACTCCAGTCACAAAGGCCCTTGGTTTTTATTCCCGACACTACCAATGCATTCAATTTGATCAGATTTTCTTTTAAAAGGGGAAACATTAAGGTTTCTTGGTTTCTTATTTCTACTCCAAGGAAGAACCGGAATTTAGTTGTTGTTGCTTATAGTCCGATTACCGGGTGAGTTAGCCGTGGTCGTTACGGCATGACTGCTGTCAGTCACTCACATTTGGGAGGCGAGGAGGTTCGAATCCCCGGCAACCATGAAGATGGTCTTCTGTGGTTTCCCATGTTCCTTCCAAGCAAATGCCGGACTTGGTCCCTAACTATAGGCCACAGCCGCTACCTTCCAACTCCTGGTCCTTATATTCCAACTTCCCACCCCAACGGAACGTGTAGCTCACCCATTGGGTGTCCGTCTCGAAGTAGCTACAAAACTGGCTACTCGAACATGTCCTCGAACACTCCCGGCACTAAAAGCCATACGCTCAAAAGAGAAAAATAACGATTTATTTTGGTGTATATAGAATTTGTCTGATAACCTGTGTTATTGTGATGGCTGTGTTAGTGTGTCTATTTGTAAATTGGGGATGTTTTACTGAATTGTTACAATTTTTCTTTAACTAGCTGGTTATGTAGCTGAACAAACTGATCTATCTGTTTCAGTGTTAGCGGAGAGTAAGTTAAGCAGGAGAGTGGCCAAAACTTAACACAGTCCTTGGAGTATGAGGAAGAGAGAACAATTTTTCATTTGGTATGCAACAGACGATCTTTAAGAGCCCTTTAATCTATCAGAATCCCTTTTACATACAAAGTAACTCACTGACATTCCAGATCCTCGCGAAATTGCGTGTCGACCTTATTGTAACGAGTTGGCTGAGAGCACGTGGCCAGCCGCCCATTCTGTTAGTAGCTGTGTCTCTTCTCGAGCTCATACAATATTACCCCTACGTAAGGCAGCAAAAATCACGATACGCATGTCATGCGATGTTGGCATATTAAAGGACTCCTTTGAATTCAGTAGGCCGTGTTCATAACGACCAAATTAATCTCGCGATTTTTCGCCAACAAAAAGTTCATCATTTCTCTACTAGAAAGCGCTATAGTGTCAAGGAGCTTAGATATCTAACCTCCTTGAATTTCATAGTGCTTCAAGGAACAACAAAAATTTTACATGCAAGCTACCCTCAGGGTGTTATATAACGAAGCTTGCACCCGGCACCCGAGTCCATACGGTATTATTAATATTATTATTATTATTACTCCTACGTACGTACGCACATTATGAGCAACTCTTCAGAATGACAATAAATGTGTTTCATTTGGTGCCTTGGAAGTTCTGCACTGCTCCTTTTTTTTTGGGGGGGGGGGGGGGGGGGGTTGTATGTGTAAATTATCTGATGACCAGTATTGTTGTGGTATCCATAGAAGAGTTTATTTTGTAACTGAAACCAGGATTAGCATTGAGGCGGCCCTGGCCTTAAGTAAGGGAACAGTCTGGCATTTTTGTAGCATATAACTTGGGAAACTACGGAAAACCACTTATAAAATGGCTGAGGTGAGAATCGAACCCACCTCTTGGCAACATAGTTATGCCTCAAGAGACTGTTGTACCCCTTTCAAACCTTAGAAACCAGATTACATTTCTGGGCCAGTCTAGGAATCTAACCCAGGACCTCTGAGACCGGAGTCTCAATACTCAGATGGCAGATCATGAGCAATTACTCTGGTATTTAGCACAAAGACACTTTACAGCGATTAGCAAATAAGGTTATAATGAATTTAGGGGAAGTTAATTTTATCTGAATTTAAGCAAAATTCTATTATCAACTTCTCTAAGTACGCATAGTAATATATAGTTGAGACTGTACAAGCACATAACTGGACGGGAAGTAATATGTAACACGGTACGAAGTGAGGTCATCATTTTTATGGTTTCACATGAGTGTGGCTATTTTATTCTGCCGTCAGATGCATATATATATATATTTCCTTTGATCTGTACAACTTTCCAGTGTGGTGATCTACAATGCTAGAGTAGTTTGACCGATGCCAAGCAAATAAAACAGTTGCAAATAACTTTACCTCATGTCTGGAATGCCAACATACAGTGTATAATGACAAAGGCTACGTGTAACCTGATTCGCACGTGAAACTGGAACTTTCCATGAGCTACGAGGGAAGCCTTTTGCAAGCCCATTAGAGCATTATGTGCAACATGCAGTATGTCTGGCTTGAACTGGCTGCATGCAGGAGTAGAGTGTCGCATTACATAATGAACATCATAGACACAAAACTTCACAAATACGTTGCATTTAATACGCAACGAATTTGAAGAATGACAATACGATATATTTTTATTTTTATTTTAAGCGTTTGTAACAGCCTATTGTGTGTTATTTGAAAATGTTGTTTGAACTAAAGATCAAAACGATCTCCCATAGTACCTGACTATATGTTAGTGCTAGTTCAGGATATTAATTAATACTTTTATTGCAGCAAAATAGCAATTGAAAATAAAGAATGAACATGTACACTAAAATTGCACTCTGGGGATTTGAATTGCATAGTCTTCGATTGATTGTTTTCTTTTACTACAGAGCTCTAAGTGGTAGCGTTCACATGCTTGTCCACATAGTTGTTATACACACGTCACTGTAGGGTCATGGAAAGATTTGTTAATGCAAGTAAGGTGGTGAAAGCCATGGACAGCCAGACGTGTAAACAGATGCCTCAAATCAAAGTTGGATATTGCCCACGTCTGGTCGAATATGTCTCCAGATCCATAAATTATTCAGATATTTCTTTCTTTCTTTCTTTCTTTCTTTCTTTCTTTCTTTCTTTCTTCCTTCAATGATGGTAGTAGTTTTTCGAGGTGTACCTGAGTGTGTGTTTGTGTATGTGCGTGTGTGCGTATGTGCGTGTCTGTGTGTGTGTCCCCTAATAAAACGGCTGGAGCGATTTCAATGAAACTCGGTAAGGTCATAGTACTATTTTGTCCGACCCTGACGGTGCCCTTCCAAGTTTTATTACGTTTTGCCAATCCAACATGGGGCTATACAAAATAATTCACCGGCATTCTATATCTCCGAAACTATTTCTGATATCACAGTGAAATTTTGTACAGTGATAAAGGGCACTAAAATAAGTTCATCAATGTGACTTTCAAAACCCTCTTAAGTACAAAACAATCATGGTGGCAAAGCGAAGTTGAAACATTTAAATATACTTTTCTCGCGATTTCACTCTCCGAGCGTAGTGAAACATGGCACCGCAGATGTTAATACACATAGTAATGTCCTGATATCTAATTTAATTCAATTGCTTACATAATATCAAGATGGCGGTTGTGCAAAATTTTAAACTTAAATTTTTATTTCTTGTGTCCTAATCATGCGATTGCAGTCAACGTTTGGTTGATGAACCTACGCAATAATCGTCATCTATTAGTACATAACTCTATGGCCTTCATATATAAAAATTAAACATGGCTACCATCCGAACTATTTAGACGTTTCTCAATATCTTCTAATCTATGACAGCAATCTAACTGAAATATTGCTATTGATAAAGGCTATGAACACAATTAATAAATTAAATAAATAAACAAATAAGTAAATGTATGTGTATCCTTAATTACTCCCGTTTCCAACGGGGTCTGGGATGAGATGAGATGAAAGTCCATGTGGCGGATGGATTCTACGGCCGGATGCCCTACATGACGCTAACCTCATGAGAGCATTTGTCTGGAGTTGAAAATGGGAAACCACTGGAAACCATTTCAACGACGGCCAACGGTGGGGATCGAATCCACGTCTACCGAGTCTGCAGAGAACTTGGCCTCATGGCCTAGCACTGTGTGTTAGCGATTATATCTACTGCTGTCGGTAAATAAATCATCATACTAATATATAACAAGAAGTTCCGTGAAGAACTATACAGCCTACTTTTCATGCCAATGATTATTCTACAGAATATGAACATATCTAGAATAATGACGAAATTAAGTTGGTAATATCGAAATATCTAATTAGTTCAAAATATACCAGGTATAATGTAGCCTAATAGAGCACTACAGTTGGCAGCCCTGGTGACTGAATATATTCTTAGTTCCATTTCTTCAGGTACAGAATACAAAATTTGGTTGAAGTCCAATGGACGTTACATGCAGTTAGACACTGGATCTATCAGCACGCGTAAAAGCATGTTGCCAACAATACCATGCGTGTGCTGGTCATAAATAATCTGAAATATTATGATATCTTGTTGTGCCAATTTTGGATGAAATCCATTTGTTAGCATAGAAGTTACATGTATTTTAAAATTGGACATATTAGCAGGCATAGAATCATGTTGGCAGCACTGCCTTGTATTAATTACTCCAAATTAATCTAGAATGTCAGGTGCTATACGTGTGCAAAGTATAGAGCTGTTGGCTTGCATACTTTCTGATATATTGATATTAGGTTAAACAAAATATAGACAGCATTTATTAACAGTTGGCATCCCTGATTGCTCTCAACAATACTTATAGTCATATCTGTTATGGTACACATAGCACATACGAAATTTGGTTGAAATCCAACTGATAGTATAGAAGTTACATGTATTTAAAAATTGGTACTATCTGCAGGCTTATAATCATGTTGGTAGAACTGACGTATATAAGTTACTCCAAATTAATCTAAAATGTCAGAATATACGTGTGCATAGTTTAAAGCTGTTGGCTTGCATACTTTCAGATATATTGGTATTTGGATAAAATAAATAAATAAATAGAGAGAGCAATTATAAACAGTTGGCAGCCCTGGTGGCTCTTAAGAATACGCGCAGTCATATCTGTTTATGTACAGATGTTACATACAAAATTTGGCTGAAATCCAATTGATAGTGTAGAAGTTATATGCATTTAAACATTGGATCTATCAGAAGGCTTAAAATTATTTTGGCAACACTGTCATAATTGGACCCCTGGAAATTAAACTGAAAAAGTCTTATCTACATGTGTGCCAATTTTGGAATAGCTCCCATGCATACCTTGCAAGATATCCAACGTGGAGCTCAAATTTCTAGTGCGTTTTTTCAGCAGTTGGTAGCACTGACATCATTTTCAAATATGGACGTGAGATATTCCGGTGCACATCTTTACTCATACTAAATTTGGTTTTGATTGCTGCAGCCATTTAGGAGTTGATAGGGGGGGACACACACATACCCAGACAGACAGACAGACACACATTTTCCCGGATCGATCTCATAAGTCTACTTTTTCCTCATTTTTGCAAAATGTGAAAAGTAGGCTAAAATGAGATGGATTGTGTCTATCTGTCTGTCTGTTACTCAATCACGCAGGATCCACTGGTCCGATTTAAATGAAATTTTGCATGGCTGTAGCTGATTTACCAAGTTTACATATAGGCTTTTGATTTCGATATTTTGCACTATTTAAAAATGGCGACCATTTTAGTGACGTCACTACACCCTTTGGTTTCAAAATTTCATATTTCCATTTCAAATAAAAAGAGAACGCTAAGTAATAGTAACCTTTTTATGGCATATACGAGCTTTAAAATTTAATTTTCTATCCGAAGGGTCCTTATCACTTTTCGTGTATCTCCAACGATTAGCGAGTAATACCTAAATTTGTGCTATAAACACGATCAACGCCGAGCGGGGCAGTATCTCAATATATACAAAAAAATGAAAGTTTTTTTCTGAATTTCTATGGAAATTTGCGTTATTTACGCGTTTCAGACTGTTTTATGCCGGATGCGCGCGAAAATATCATTTTTGTCTGTCTATATGTATGTCTGTCTGTTTGTCTGTGGACAATTTTGTTCCCTTATAACTCGAGAACGGCTGGGTGTATCAACGTCAAATTTGGTACAGATATCCTTCAGAGGCACGACACTAATCATTGATGTAACTCTTCTCTGTACCTCTCATAAAAGGGGGCCTACCCCCTTAAAATACTTGCTGAAATAGGCGTAGAAGGGCGAGACAAAGCTCATTTTCAACCCCTCAATGTGAGAAACGTAACTCGGAGGGTCCCCGAAAACCTCATTTTAAGGCCCTAAAACCAACAGTTTTTTAGATATTCCCAGAAAATTAATTTCATTTAATACAATAATGAAAGAAAGCAAGCCAGTAACCATGGCAACAGAAACTCACAGGTCCATCTATTGCTGTAAGACGCAATACAATTCCATTTATTACATTACTCAGATAGTTTGCAAACGGCTATAAGGATATAAGGGAACTAAATTAAGCTGTAAAAATAATCACTACATATAATGCGCTTTAGGGGGACAAGGGGTACTCTAGATTTTTTCACGCGATTTACACGAGCTGGTGTGGTACGGAAGGTCTATTATATCCCTATCCCTATATTATTATGTTATTATTATAATTATTATTATTATACTACGGCCGACAACGACGAGACAAAGCTTATTTTCAGCCCCTTGGTGTCAGAAACAAAACTCGGGGCCCCTAAACAGCCGTAAAGGGTCCCCAAAAACTACATTTTAAGGCTCGAAAACCAAGAGTTTCTGAGATATTCCCTGAAAACTAATTTCATTTAATAAACTAATGTAGGAATGCAAGCCAGTAACCATGACAACAGTGTCTCGAAAAGTTACATCCAACTTTCCATTAATTTCTGAAGTCAAACAAACAAACAAACAAACAAGATGTTCAGCAAAGAACATATAGCCTACTTTCTCCTAAATGTATGGGTATATTTATAACTCTTTGTCCTCATCCCTAAAACCACCTCTACCACCATGTAGTGTTTGTTTTCTTTTATATTGATAATTAGCCAGTAAGTGTCAAAATCAATATTATATACTTTATGATGATTGAATAACAAAACTACTAACTTATTGTAATGCATTCACGTCCGTTAATCTCTATATTAAGCCAGCCTGCAAACTTAAGGATCTATCGTTTTGGGTACCTTCCCCTTAAAAAATCCGCGCCAATCACAGTAGGTTGGTGCTGCGACCTAGCAGTGAATTCATATTTATCTAGTACGCCTCTGGGTGTTCAACGAGTAGGCAGTTTAAAGTAGCCAGGAGGGAGGCGATCCAACTGGCAGTGTTTAATGATAGAGCGCATAGTCACTCGTCCTGCTAGAAGGACCTTCCGGAAGTACTTTTGTACACAGCGGTGCGTCCTTCCAGCAGGACTTTGGACCCTTATGGCAAATGTTTGAACTGGCCTTCCAGCAGGACGCGTCCTTCCGGCAGTACTTAGGGTTATCAGAGCGTAATAATATTGCAGTTCTGGTACTGGGCAAACAATAAAAGTCTGTAAATATTCTAAAATATTCAATATGACTCATATTGACTAATACAATAACTGTCTCTTAACAACATATTGACTCTAAAATATATAAACGTATAAAGTATAAACGTGTTTTCTTATAGTACAGAGACTAAATAAATGTATGAGCGACGGCGCGTCCATCACTCGAGAATAAATAAATTAAAAAAAGCCTAGTTGTGTTTTTGTCAATATCCCACTGCACAGTTGCACAACTACACGTAATTTAAACTACAGTACCATGACATTTACTGATATCATAATTACTAGCAAATAACGAGCGACTCCATGCATCTCCGCTGTTTGGAGCATCGAAATAGGCAGCAAAAACATAAACACAGTCACCATTACGTATAATCGCCGCCATTACTGAACGGTCAGAGCTACCAACTTCAGACTTGCATGCGCTGATTCGTTACATTTCCCTCTATACAATGGAAAAAAGAACGGTCCTGCCAGCAGGACGCTTCGTCCTCATATAAGCAATTGAATTACGTACTCAAATGAGGACCTAACTTCCTGCCGGCAGTGCCTTGTACGTTCTATCATTAAAGGTAATCGGAGCGCGATCGTGGCTAATAGTCGAACTACCAGTATTACAAAATTGCCATACTTTAGGAGGCCAGGTATTGACACAGCGGTATATTTGGAACAATACTACCCACATAACCCACAAGAGGACAGCACCGTACAGAGACATTAAGAAGACTGTGGTTGATAACAACGTGTATCTAATTCTTCTATTCTCCTTTTCGTAATGTCTTCTGTTTATGTGCAATGCTGGGACTGTGATTTTATTAATAAACGAGTGTATACATTAGCCTCCCCTTTGAGCTAAATGACATTTTATTCAGTATCTGTGAAAAAAGCATGTGCACATCATTTGTAAAAGAATTCAAGAAAAAAAAGTCAATTGTAGCAATATTCGATCCCCAGTCAACTGTGTGACAGGCTAACACGCTAGCCCAGAGCTAAACATATCCGTAACATCATAGCGATCTTAACTGATATATTAGATTCAACCTGTTGGCAAATAATGACTTGAAATAAACTATTTCTTCACTGCAGTACATCTTCATTATAGATCATTTCATACAAAGTTTATATTATTGTATCAGTAGGGTATATCGCATACAACATACTAAAACTACTGAAATATAAGACAGGCTCATGAGGACAGCTGCCATCTTGTCGTGTGGCAGGTACAGCTCAGGTCTTTTAAGCCAGTCATACAGAATAATATTATAATATTAAATTATAATAAATAACGGATCACGACCTTCAGGATAGCTTAAACCACCCTAGGCTTGATAATCTGAATTGGTGGGTCTTAAGCTATCGATTATAATGGTTGCATAATTCACACGGCCACCATCCTGAAATGGCAAGGCCGATGACCTTGAAGTTTGGGTGAAAGACGCGTCCTATATAAAGGTATGTTGTCACCAAATTTGGTAGAGATCGGATGATTAGTTTAGCCGTAATTTGAGTTTACGTTTTGAACGTTTGAGTGGCTGCCATTCAGTTTTGGTAAAGATGGCGGCGATATAAAGTATGGCACTGAGGTGCCCTATGCTAGAGCTACCTCTGTACCAAATTTCGTTCAATTCGGTTTCACCGTGTTCGAATTGATAGGGGGGGACAGACATTCAGAGTACACTCACTCACTCACACACACACACACACACACACACACAGACTCACACACACATATACACACAGACAGACACACAATTTTTCGCCCTGTGTTGATCTCATAAGTCTACTTTCATTTTTTACAAAAATCGAAAGTAGGCTAAAAAGTCAACCCCTGGCACTATACAGCCCATGACGGGCTAAGGCCGACCAAGCAACCGCTGCCCAGCCATTCGGCCTGCAGATATTGGGGTGACGCGTGATCAGCGCGTCGGGTCCCCTTGGCCGTTAATCTTGGTTTTCGTGATCAGGGCGCTGTCTCACTGTCAGACAGCTACTCAATTGTCCTCACGAGGCTGAGTGCACCCCGTTCCAACTCTCACGTCAGGTTTAAAATCCCTGCCGAAGTCGGGGATCGAACCCGGGGCCTCCGGGTGAGAGGCAGGCGCACTACCCCAACACCATAGGGCCGGCCTCCATTAATTTCTGCAAGAAGTAATGCCACTCCATTTATTACATTTCTGTGAAAGTTTGCAAATGGCTATAAGTTTATCACGGAACCAACAAAAACTGTAAAATTCATCATTGCGCTTAAGGGGGTCAAGGGGTACCCTAGATATTTTCAAAAGACTTAAACGTGCGATATGTCGTACAGAAGGTCTATTATATCTTCAAACAGCAACATTATTTTCAAAAAATCCTGAATTGAAATAATTAACTTTTTATTTTATTTTTTGGCTTTTAGGAATTTGGGCCATTGGAGGCTAAAAAACTGAATTTTCATGCACCACAAGCCTTTATAATTTATTAAAGGGGTCTTCCTCTGGATGCGGACTTGACACAACAGTGAGGGACAGTTTTATATGAAGTGTATTGCGTTTCATCTACGAGGTTAGCAATTTTATTTTCACGTCAAGAAGTACAGGTTAGGTAAATTAGTTTCAGAGAATATTTCAACTAATCATTTATCTTTGCCGACAAACAGGTTCCAAGCCCCAAACCAATGCAACAGTAGCTCAATTGATTACGTGTGGTTATTAATACCGAAGACCGTTCGAAGAATGGGTACTTCTGCTAGTATCTCTATATGTAGACTATATAAAAAAGAAAGTTCGTCTGATTTGTCTAAATTTGTAAGGAAATTTGAGTTATTTACGCGTTTCAGACTGTTTTATGATGGATGCGCGCGAGAATAATTTTTTGTCTGTCTGTCTAATTGTTTGTTTGTCTGTGGACAACTATTTCCCTTATAACTCGAGAACGGCTGGGTGTATCAACGTAAAATTTGGTACAGATATCCATCAGAGGCACGACACCAATCATTGATGTAACTCTTCTCCGTACCTCTCATAAAAGAGGGCCTACCCCCTTAAAATGCATGCTGAAATAGGCGTAGAAGGACGAGACAGAGATCATTTTCAGCCCCTCAATGTGAGAGACAAAACTCGAGGGCCCTAAGGGGTCAATAAAGGGTCTCCGTGTCGGTCTACCAACCCCAAGCTTGCAGGTTCACTCCTGGCCGCGGTAAGTGATTTTTGAAAGGCGGCAAAAATACGACACGCATCTCATACGATGTTGGCATGTTTAAGAACCCATTTGAATTCAGTAGGCCTTGTTTATAATGGCAAAATTAATCTCGGGAATTTCCGCCAACACAAAGTTCCTCATTTCTCTAGTCTACTAGAAAGGGCTAAAGTGTTCAAGGAGCTTAGATATATAACCTCCTTGACTTTCATGGTGCTTCAAGGAACAACGAAATTCGACATGCAAGCTACCCTCTAGATGTCAAACAACAAAGCTTGCACCCGGCACCGAGGCCATACGATGTTGTTATTATTATTATTGTTCACCGAAACATAATATGTGACAATGTTACTGGTAAACTGAGTGTTATTGTGACCAGAGTGCCAAGATGGCAGCCACAGCAATCACGCTCAGGAAACTTTCACACACTACAGCTTACTCAGCTGTTGGCAGTAGAGTGAAGACAAACAGACGAGAATCGATCGGCGCCCATTAGTCGTGTAACTTGAGATGGGAAACGCACACGATGGCACGCAAATGTGTGACGTAAGAAAATAACCTGGGGGTGTCCAAGAAAGTACTGATGTGCCTCCCTGAACAGAAGTAATAACAGACAACTGATTTTATTATGAGCGCTCTAATGGACACCACCACAGCCTGCTTCCAGTCGACTGACCGGGTCAGGGAATGGAATGAATGAAGCCCCATCTAGCGGCGAGGACATGAACTGTGCCGGCTGCCGAAGCCTGTCGCTCTCCCTTGGGGCAATGCTTAAATGAATGATAAATGATTATGATGGGGTTTAAACCATTTTTCAGTGTTGCCTTAGTAAACAAAAGTTTGGTGCTTTTCAGTCGGAGTTTATACGAGAACTGAACAAGCCTAATCCTGAAAAAAATTACATGAGATTAATAAATACACTAGGATGACCAGTTTCGATCGTCAAGCGATCATCATCAGATCCATTACACTTAGGCTATAAAATCTATGTTTTAAAATACAGGTGAAAATATTTACAACATGTAGGCCTACAATTAAGTTATTTAGTTGCAGTATTGGTAATGCAACTTGTCGGTGTATGCTAGTTGTGGTAAGTTATATATGATGTTAGGTGAAATGCTAAAATGGTGATAGAAATCCGGATTTTGTCTGTTTGGAGTGATTGTAGGGTTGTAAAAAGTCAACTATGGTTGTACGGTATAGTACAGACTACTACTTATCTGGTTGGGTGTCTTCCGCACTGTTGCTGCGAGCAGTATCCACTTCACTCTTGCACCAATGAAGGGTCGACTGAATTGGAATAACATATGAAATGAAATGATAGTGGAGAGTGTTGCTGGAATGAAATTGTGACAGGGAAAGCCGGAGTACTTGGAGAAAATCCTGTCTGCCTCCGCTTTGTCCAGCACAAATCTCACATGGAGTGACCAGGATTTAAACCACGGACCCAGCGGTGAGAGGCTGGCATGCCGCCGCCTAAGCCACGGAGGCGCCTAATGGACACCACCATGAAGATAAAATTCAAGAAGGCGAGGACACTTTGAGATTTCACTGGTAGACCCCAGCTGGATATTGAAAAATTACGATAAAATCCTTTCCCTGCAGGTCGATTCATACGACTTAATATTTAACGGGATATGGGAATGAAAACACGAATCGGTTCATCTCATTAAATCATACCCAGACTTCGCTTAAGGCAGCCCCTGTGAAGACAGCTACGAGACTTATCAATGTGAACTTTGACATAGTCCAGCAGCGGTCTCATGATTGGAATATATTTGCTCTACAGGAGTGCCGAGACATGCCACCTGTCACATCTAAAGTACCTGGCTTTGATCTTCCTCGTCGGATATGGTCGAAATTAAACTGGATCAGGACCAATTCTGGTGTTTGTGCGGACTCTATGTTTAAGTGGAACAGGTTACCCTCTCCAAAGTGTGACTGTGGAGCCGATAGACAAACGGTGAAGCACATCATTCAGGACTGTCCTCTAAGATCCAATGGTGGTAACAAAATGGATTTTATCAAAGCGAATCTTGCATCAGTGGACTGTATTTTAAATTTAGATGTTAAATTATGAGACTAACTGTTCATTTTTTTTTCAATGTGTCATTAAGCTGTAATATGATGTAAGTGTGTAGGCCTACTACACCATACGATTAATAATAATAATAATAATAATAATAATAATAATAATAATAATAATAATAATAATAATAAACAATTACAGTAGTCACATATGATGTGTAACATCTGACATAGAAGAAACCTCACGTGAAATTGTTGATACACCGGTATTTTATACTATTATTGGCACAAATAGTAATCTATTGTAAAAGGGAGTATTTTACAGATATTGTAGACTATAATACGGAACTCATTTTATTAGATGATTTGTAGCTTCTACCAGCATTAGCCTAAATAAAGAATACGATATGGATCAACTAGATTAATAGAAGCGATACCGCTCGTAACCTTAAATTCCTTATAAACAGGTCCTCTTGATTCACAGACCAACACGTAATTTCAAATGTATTATGTTAAAATGAGTCATATTGATATGATAAATATCGTTTAAAATGATAATCTGGTAGCAAAAATATCTACCCCGTCCGGGATTCGAACCCAAGATCTCTAGATTCACAGTCAGAAGCACTAACCCCACGGCTACTTCGACTACGCAAATTTTGTGCACAAGATGGTGAATTATTTCCACGTTCCAATAACACTGCATTACGGAATTAAGTTTCATTTATATTTTGCTTGTTTCGATAATGTTCCTGCGTGAAATTGAGTTTAAAATGCCTTATGAATAGGCCCTCTTGTTAGTAAAAAGAATGTATTCAGTAATAGTTCATAAAGGCTTGCTCAATTCTCGTATAACCACAACGATTATATTATATTGATTACTGCATTACCGTTATGTGGGTTGATATTTGAATAGCCATTGTGCAGAAACATAATACCGGCAATGCCGACTGGATCGATCGATCGAGCGGACAGTGCATACTTCCGTTTTCCACCACTGCCAGCTAGTACACTTCCGTTCGATCGATCGAGCGGGCAGTGCATACTTCCGTTTTCCACCACTGCCAGCTAGTACACTTCCGTTCGATCCACCACTGCCAGCTCGATCGTTCCGATCCTCTTCCGTCCCCAGTTTTCAAAATCACTCCCACAAAACTATCCAGCAACCGAGCGGAAATATGTTACACATCAATAATAATAATAATAATAATAACGATAAGTACAGTATATAACCAGCTGTGTGTGAATGGTGTCAAGAGAGGGGTCCACTGGACCATCTGCGCAAGTTAAGGAGGTGCGTTGGTGTGGGAATTTACTTGTCATTTACTTGTACTGCACGAATACCGACAGTAGTGGCTACGCTGGCTAAAGCGCGGCGTTAGGTCATGGGGCCAAGCTCTCTGCTGACTCGGTAGACGCGTGGGTTCGAGCCCCACCATCGGATGTCCTTGAAATGGTTTTCCGTGGTTTCCCATTTTCAACACCAGGCAAATGCTGGGACAGTACCTTCTGACAGGCCACGGCCGCTTCCTTCCACATCCTTGCCCAGTTTCATTCATATTCATCCATTCCATCTCTCATCCCGACGCGCAGGTCGCCCACGGGCGTCGAAAAGAAAGACCTGCACTCGGCCTCTCAGGAGGCTACACGACAACAACAACAAAACTACACGAATATATCTATCGGAATATTTGACTGGGTGCGTGGCTTAGCGGTAACGTTCTCGCCCGCTATGTCCAACGTTGCAGGATCGAATCTTGGCGCAGTCAGTTGGCATTTGAGGGTGCGCAAATGCAAGGGAGCCGTATCAGTAGATTTATTGGCACGTTATAGATCCCTTTCGGGGCGAAATTCCGGTACCCCGGCGTCTCTAAAAGCCGCGGTAGTTGAAAGGAACGTAAAACCAACAACATTATTATTATTATTATTATTATTATTTATGTGAATATGGATGCCTTTATTGAAATTTCCTGCTCTCTGTTGTATCATTAGGACCTTGGATGATCGTAGTATAAACCCCATGTACTTAACAATGTGCTAAGTATGTTAGACAATATTTGTGCTAATGCAGAGTATCTACGTGTAATTAGGACAAAGATTGAGAGGGCGTGTTGGTTAAGTCCATAAGTTACTGTATGTACCATTTCCAGGAGTACACGTAAATCGACGCAGTCTAGGGAATAGAACCCATACATTCTCAGATGTTTTCAAGTGACTGAGTGAATTCCATTCCAGAACTCACACAAGAATGTTAGTTGTCGCCAGAGTGGGAACTGGCCACGGTGGTCGAGAGTTCTAATGCGCTAGCCCGTGCCTCGTTGGCAACGGAGAGAACGTGAGTTCGAATCTCATCTCGGCTGCCCTGAAAATGATTTTTGTCTTTCCCCATTTTAATCACCTCAGTTTCTTTCAACAGGTCCACGGTCGACTTCCTTCCCAAATCCATTTCCTGACCCTTCCTTAATTAGACCCAAGTTAGCGATCACCTGGGCGATCGGCCTGTCACCATCCCCAGTTGTATCTGCTGACAAAGTTTGTTCATTTCCAAAACTTCGTCTTTTTGAAGGTAGAAGAATGACCCCTCACGGAGTCCGTGGGTGAAGCCGAGTTTGTATGATAAGCGATTAAAAATAACCTCTCATGAAAGGAGAACAAATGGCGAATACCCCTCAAACTGCATACTTAAATAGGCGAAATATCAAAGTTATCTTAGGAGAACAAGACAGAAATCATGCTGAACCCCTAGAGGTGAGAAACAGAACTTGGTAGGTCCCTGGTGGCACCCCGAAAACAATATTTTTAGACCCTAGAACCAAACGTTTCCGAGATATTTCTAACAAATCCACACTTTTGGCGGATGCAACTTAAATGTTTATGATCTTTGGAGGGGCTGGTAATTACCAAGGGCCGTTCGATGAACGGGTACGACTGTTACTAATTGATAAATGCTAAATTGTCTTACAACAACAACGTTCATAGCTGAAGCTCCTTACACGTAAGAATGATTATCTTTAATTCCGTGCAAGTAATGCTTGAAATGTACTCACCGAATCAATGCCTTCTCCTGGACACTTCATATTTCTATAAACGTTTGTAATCATCTCGTACTTACCTGGAAACGATTCAATAAATAATTAGCAACTCAATTCCAACAGTAATAATCATTGTAACACAGGTACATATTAGGGGAGACAGTACATTGGTCAACATAGATCATAGTCCACTGTCCTGCCTATGAACAAAACATAAATTATTCACTTACTGCTAGGCCCAAGATCGTGGGTTCAAACCCGACCCTAAACGTCGGAATTTTTAAGAGCGTTAAAATCCTTCAGTATGCCTTCCTTCCAAGGGGAAGTAAAGCCGGCGGGCATTGTCATAGATTTATAGCATGTAAGAAAACCTACCACTGCAATTGGTAGTGTGCAGCCAAAATTTGTAGGTTATTTGGTTAGAAACGTTCTATCAAGTTCCAATGTTCACCGCTGGGTGTCAGTGACAGTGGCATATCTGGTAGCCAAAGTTGGAACTACTTGAAATTGAACTTGATGGAGAGACTACGGGCGTTCAATTAAAATGAAATTCAAATATAATAACAATTATTCATATGAAACTAGCTGGGTCAGCCCCATTTGAACTACCCTCTGTCCCAAAATTGCAAATACTATCTTATGAATGTAAATCATTCTCAGACCTGAAAATACACTCGGATCAGAAAATTAGTACAGACAGATACGTACAGGATAACCGCCTGGATGACATTTTCCTGGACATGAAAATAAACACAACAATGATTATTATAGTAATTTACTGTATTTTAATCAATAATGTACAGAGTTAAGCAACTACGCCGTGTTCACTTACAAAATAAAAGAAATACAGTAGAGCCTAGAGGCTGGAGAATTAATCACATTCTCCCCCTTTCATAAAAAAGAAAGGTGTAATCACCACTAATGTACAAAGTTTGGGGCCAAACTTTGTTTCATGACTCCCTTATTACCAATTGTCAGAATGGGAAGTGAGGCAAGGAGGAAATTGCGGAGAACGTTGTTATTGACTCAACCTGTGAAACAACAACACATTTCGAATCAAACATTGAGGGACTTGTAAAATATCAACATAACGTTTAGGGCCACTTGTTATTTTAAAATAATTATTATGTGATATTTTGAGAAATTGAGCGTGAAAATTTTATTTTTATGACACATAGCGTTGTGGCATAAAAACATTGAAATAACTTAATTCATCGCAAATTATGATTTACCCTATGCCCAGTAAACTGAGAGCGATCAAAGGAAATACACGCGTGTGGCGGAACTCTTTCCGGTCATGGAGAGAGTCCGTCGTTTTGTGTAGGCTAAGGATAGGTCATACAAGATTCACCCACTCGTACCTATTGTGGAGGGAGGACTCCCCACTTTGTACCTGTGGAGCCCTTTTCACCGTGACCCACATATTAACCGAGTGTGTGGATCTTGCTGACTTACGAAGAAACCTTGGTTTGCAGATGACACTCAAACTTATATTAGCCGATGACGCGGTGGCTGCTGATCTCGTCATCCGCTTTATAAGTGAGAGTGGGTTAGGGCCAGCCATCTAAATTTTCCAGTGAACACTGACTCAACGACTTGTTCGTTTTTGAATGATGAATTTTTGTTTTTCCATAATTTTTGTGTATTTTTATAATTAATAGTTTTATTTAATATTTTGTTTTATTAATTTTAGGTCTTTTCAAATTTAGGTATCCAACTCTAAATTTTTAATGCCATTCGAAATTTGTATACTTTAATCTGTGTTAAGACGGGAAGATGACCTCGTAGTTCCACCCCTCAAAACCTCATTAAATAAATATAAATAACACCTGGCACTACAGCCCGTGAAGGGCCTAGGCCTACCAAACGACCGCTGCCCAGCCACTCGGCCTGCAAACACTGGGGCGACACGTGATCAACACATCAGGCCCCCTCGGTCATTAATCTTGGTTTTCGTGATCGGGGCACTGCCTCAACGTAAGACAGCTACTCAATTGTCCTCACGAGGCTGAGTGCACCCCGTTCCAGCCCTCGCGTCAGTTTCTAAAATCCCTGAAGGAGCCGGGAATCGAATCCGGAACCTCCGGGTAAGAGGCAGGCGCGCTACCCTAACACCACGGGGCCGGATAAAACCACAATAACTAACTAAATTATGATTTAAGGAATGAAAACAGCAAAACATCCACAATTTATGAAGTAAAGGTAGACCCAGGAGGCGATGGTTAGATTCGGAATTTAACGATTTCAAAGTGAGAGGTATAGAAGGTTAGTTGTTTGGTTCCTTAGTTTAGGGGCAGGGATAACGCGGTCATGTAGCCCCGTGTACTTTGGGTGAGTGTAGAATCTGTCTGATAACTGGTGTAATTATGATGACTGTATAAGTGTGTGTTATCGAGGTGTAGTCCGGCTCCATGGCTAAATGGATAACTTGCTAGGCTTTGGCCCAAAGTGCCCCGGGTTCGATTCCCGGCCGAGCCATCAGGGATTTTAATGTCTTGGGGTTAATTCCCGTGGCTCGGGGACTGGGTGTATGTGACGTCTTCATCATCACTTCATCCTCATTACGACGCGCAAGTCGCCCACGGGCGTCAACTAGAAAGACCTGCACACGGCCTCTCTGGAGGCCACACGATCATCATCATCATCGAGGTGTAGAAGAAGAGGAGACAGCAATGCTAACTGCTAATAGGGAATCATGGAGGCAACTTGTTCGCAAACAGAGGATTGCAGACTAGACTGCGAGCTGAAAGGCCAAACAGTCTGAAATGAAAATGTAATGTAAATAATATTCAATTAGCAGTCTGAAAACAGAGTTCCTGGTCAACTTTATTAGGTTCCTCGTGAGTTGGTTGCTGTAACCATTTTTGTGTACACAGCCGCAAGGGCCTTTCTCTGTTATGAGACGGGAGCTGAGCTAGGCTTGAGCTATTCAAAGCTGGCGCGGTCAGTCGATAAAACCTCGCCGGAGATTTATTATTCTCCGCAGGGAACTGATTTTGTCCTCCTAGAAGGAATTAATTCCCTACTCTTCGCTAATCTATGAGGCGTGGCCTAACGCAATCAGAGCCCTGAGAGCTTATGATCACGGTGCTTATAAAGTAGAACAGAGCCCGGTAAATATTACAAAAGCGAGCGTTTGAGCAGAAACCAAAGAGAGTGCACTGTTTGATGTGGGGTGCTGTGTAGCCATGGTAATACAAAGGAGTAAGCTGAGTAAAGTCCTGCTATAATTGAGACGAGCGTTCAAGTTTATCAAGTTAAGCAGCTTTTATAAAAGGAACAGTAAACAACAACGTACAAGAGTCAATAATAGTCTATCTTTAATAGGCTGTAATTGAAACCTAGAAGGGATATTTTCTTTTAAAAGTGAAATCGAATTGAGAGTTGATATTTTTAGCCTACTTTTCACATTTTGCAAAATTGAGGAAAAAGTAGACTTATGAGATCGATCCGGGAAAATGTGTGTTTGTCTGTCTGTCTGTCTGTGTGTAACCATTGCTATCAACTCCTAAACGGCTGCAACAATAGAAACAAAATTTGATATGAGTAAAGATCTATACCTGAATATCTTAATGCCGTATTTGAAAATATTGTCAGTGCTACCAACTGCTGAAAAATCGCAATTGAAATGTATGCTCCTTGTTGGATATCTTGGAAGGTATGCATGGGAGCAATTTCAAAATTGGCACACGTATAGATAATAATAGTTCAGTATTTCCAGGAGGCCATACATGTCACTGTTGCCAAAATGATTCTAAGCCTGCTGATAAGTCCAATTTTTTAATGCATATAACTTCTACACTATCAATTGGTATTCAACCAAATTTCGTATGTACTATGTGTACATAATCAGATTTGACTGAGCGTATTCGTAAGAGCCACCAGGGCTGCCAACTGTTAATAAATGCTCTCAATTTATTTGATCGAAATACCAATATATCAGAAAGTAAGCAAGCCGACAGCTTTAAAATATGCACTGACATTCTGTATTAACTCGAAGTAACTAACATACGTCAGTGCTACCAACATGATTGTAAGCCAGCTGATAGGTCCAATTTTAAATACATGTAACTTCTATACTACCATTTGGATTTCAACCAAATATCGTATGTGCTATGTGTACCATAACCGATATGACTATGCGTATTCGTAAGAGCAACCAGATCTGCCAACTGCTAATAAAAGCTGTCTCTATTTCTGTTACCCTAATACCATTATATCAGAAAGTATGCAAGCCAACAGCTCTAAACTTTGCACACGTATAGTACCTGGCATTCTGGATTAATTTGGAGTAACTAATATACGTCAGTGCTGCCAACATGATTCTAAGCCTGCTGATAAGTCCAATTTTAAAATGCATGTAACTTCTATATTAACTAATGGATTTCATTCAAAATTGGCACGACAATATATCATATTATTTCAGATTATTTCTGACCAACACATGCATGACATGTTTGCCACCATTATTTTACGCGCACTGCTAGTTCCAATGTCTAACTGCATGTAACGTCCATGCTATCCATTGGACTTCAACCAAATTTTGTATGTGAATTCTGTACCGTACCTTAAGAGATGGAACTAAGAATATATTCAGTATCCAGGGCTGCCAACAATAGTGCTCTATTAGGCTACATACTGTATTTCGAACTCATTAGAAATTTCGACCAACTTAATTTCGTCTTTGTTCTAGATCTTATAGATTCATCAAAGGCATGAACCTTAAATTTTAAGGGAAGTAGGCTCTTTAGTTCTTCACCGAACTTCTTGTTTATTTCTTCACACTCATTTACACACAGAATTGTGACCTGGCAACCAATGCGTTACTTCTTTGCAGTGATGTCAAATTACGTTTGCAAGAAATTTCTAGACACTGGATTCCTATGTTATCAAGAGAGAGATAATATTTTGTTGTTACAGGGGCTTGAAAGATTCACTTTTTAGCCTACTTTCGATTTTTGCAAAAAATGAAAGTAGACTTATGAGATCAACACAGGGCGAAAAAAGTGTGTCTGTCTGTGTGTGTGTATGTGTGTGTGTGAGTCTGTGTGTGTGTGTATGTGTGTGTGTGAGTCTGTGTGTGTGTGTGTGTGTGTGTGTGTGTCTGTGTGTGTGAGTGTGTGTACTCTGAATGTCTGTCCCCCCCCTATCAATTCGAACACGGTGAAACCGAATTGAACGAAATTTGGCACAGAGGTAGCACTAGTAAAGGACACCTCAGTGTCATACTTTATATTGCCGCCATCTTTACCAAAACAGAATGGCGGCCACTCAAATGTTCAAAACGTAAAATCAAATTACGGCTAAACTAATCATCCGATCTCTACCAAATTTGGTGACAACATACCTGTATATAGGACGCGTCTTTCACCCAAAATTCAAGGTCATCGGCCATGCCATTTCAGGATGGCGGCCGTGTGAATTATGCAACCATTTTAATAAATAGCTTAAGACCCACCAATTCCGATTATCGAGCCTAGGGGGGTTTAAGCTATCCTGAAGGTCGTGATCCGTTATTTATTATAATTTAATATTATCATATTATACAGTATGAGTGGCTTAAAAGAGCTGAGCCGTTTGTGTCACACGACAAGATGGCAGCTGTCCTCATGTGCCTGTCTTATATTTCAGTAGTTTTAGTATGTTGTATGTGATATACCGTACTGATACAATAATATACACTTTGTATGAAATGATCTTTAATGAAGATGTACTGCAGTGAAGAAATCGTTTATTTAAAGTCATTATTTGCCAACAGTTTGTATCTAATATGTCAGTTAAGAACACCTGACGTCATGGATACGGTTAGCTCTGGGCTAGCATGTTAGTCTGACACGCAGTCGACTGGGGATCGAATACTGCTACAGTTAGGTTTTTTTTTCTTGAATGCTTTTACAAATGATGTGCACGAGCTTTTCCCACAGATACTGAATAAAATGTAATTTAGCTCAAAGGAGAGGATAAAGTATACACTCGTATATTAATAAAATCACAGTCCCAGCATCGCACATAAACAGAAGACATTAGAAAAAGGAGAATAGAAGAACTAGATACACGTTGTCATTAACCACAGCCTTCTTAATGCCTCTGTACGGTGCTGTCCTCTTGTGGGTTATGTGGGTAATATTGTTCCAAACATAACGCTGTGTAAATGCCTGAGCTGGCCTCCTGAAGTATGGCAATTTTGTAATACTGGTAGTTCAACTATTAGCCACGATCGCGCTCCGAATACCTTTAAACACTGCCAGCTGGATCGCCTCCCTCTTGGCTACTTTAAACTGCCTACTCATTCAACACCCATAGAACACTGCCATCGTAGTACATTACGATGGCAGTGCATAGGCGTACAAGATAAAGATTAATTCACTGATAGGTCGCAGCACCACCTACTGTGATTGGGGCGGAAGATGATTGGGGCGGAAGATTCTTAATTTTGCAGGCTGGCTTAATATAGAGATTAACGGACGTGAATGCATTACAATAAGTTAGTAGTTTTGTTATTCAATCATCATAAAGTATATAATATTGATCTTGACACTTACTGGCTTATTATCAATATAAAAGAAAACAAACAATACATTGTGGTTGGGGTGATTGTTTTAGGGATGAGGACAAAGAGTCATAAAGATACCCATACATTTAGGAGAAAGTAGGCTATATGTTCTTTGCTGAACATCTTGTTTATTATTATTTCACAACGCTGAATTCATATTATATGGTTATCGTGTGCAAGATCGGAAAAATTTGCGGCCAATAATGTAATGCATCTCTTTATAATGTTCCTCGTACCATATTATTATTATTATTATTATTATTATTATTCAATTCTCTTTTTTCTATATTCTATGAAGCGTGGCATAACGCAATCAGTGCCCCTCACAGCACATAGATTATGGTCATGGCGCTTTCATAAGACGTTTCAAATCAGGCGTAGATGAGAGATACGTTAGTTTTTTATTTAGTTAGTTGTTGTTGACTTTGTAGTTGTGGAACAACGAGTTCATCTGCCTCTCGTAGAAGAAACTTTCGACTTATGACTTTTCAAATTAAATCGAATTGAGTGTTTTAAAATTATAATTTTCTGAAGCTCCTATGCTCTCTGAATTGTGACCCGACCTCCAATTTAATACTTCGTTGCAGTGATACCAAATTATGATAAATGCTACTCAAAAGTTACTAGATTCCTGTTTTCAATAGAGAGAAAATAACATTGTCTTTAAACCAACTTTGAAAAGTCGCTTCAATCCTATTTGAACAGCACTAAATATTTAAAATATTATTGAGAAAATATATGTAATAAAATCATTGGTAGTCTATGGGATATAATCTCTAGAATTTGGTAGTCAATTATGCAATCATCTCTTTAGAATGTCCCACGTTCCATTTTATTACTATGATTAATTAATTTTCTATTTCTAGGTAATCTATGAGGCCTGGCCTAACGTAATCAGTGATCTGCGCTCGAGGGAGTCTTGTGATCACGGTGCTTATAAGGTAAAACAAAACCCGGTCAAGTTTGAAAAATCTAGCTTTTGAGTAGAAACCACGTGAGATTGCGTTGTTTCGAGTGGCTGTATAGTTGTGGGGATACAGAAGAGTAAGGCGAATAAAAGCCTGTTGTTATTGAGAGGCGTATCAAGTTAATCAGCTTTCATAAAAGTTATGTCTATATAAATGTACTCAGGTATGAGGTATTAAGTAGTAATATAATATGGGACTGGCTGCGGTGGTTGAAAACTCAAATGTGTTATCTCGTGTATCACTGGTATCGGGAGTGCTTGGGTTCGATGTCCACCTCGACCGTCCTGGAAATGGTTATCCGTGGTTTCCCATTATTACCCCCAGGTGAATGCTGGGATGGTTTCTTTCAACGGCCGACTTCCTTCCCTCACTCTTCCCTGACCCTTCCTGCATTAGCCGCAAGTTAGCGGTCACCTGGGCGATCGGCCTGTTACTATCCACCGTTGTATCTGCTGACAGAGTGTGTTATTTCCAAGACACTCTCCTTGTGGCGGTGAGCAATGATCCATCGCAGAGTCCGTGGGTGAAGCCGACTTGGAGGATAAGTCATTACAAAAACAAGATGTTTAATAAATAACATATAGCCTACTTTCTCCTAAATGTTTGGGTATAGTTACAACTCTTTGTCTTTATTAAGGAGTGTAATAGAATCATTTCTTGGTTGAGGACCTTATAAAATATTTACCTCTACCAAACACCAGAGCCTCGGAAAAACTACTAACATCATTGAAGAAAAAAAAAGAGAAGGCATACCTCAAGAATTGTATGGAACTGGAGACATGAGCGACCGGACATGGGCAACATCCAACTTTGGGTTTACACGTCTGGCTGCCTATTGCTTTTACCACATGGATAATAATTATATTAACAAATCTTTACATGGCCCTACAGTGGCGTGTGTATGCCAACTATGTGGACGAGCATGTGAACAGGAAGTAACTACACTCCCACAGCCACAAGTTTCCAAGGTTTATCGCCATTCCTGCAGTCTTGTGATCACGAGTTAGCTGCCTCGGCACTTGT
Organism: Meconema thalassinum; assembly: GCA_946902985.2. Classification (NCBI taxonomy): domain Eukaryota; kingdom Metazoa; phylum Arthropoda; class Insecta; order Orthoptera; family Tettigoniidae; genus Meconema; species Meconema thalassinum. The sequence goes on along the minus strand of OX336390.1, from coordinate 153,088,437 downwards.
GTGTAGAACATGTCTGATAACCTGCATTTATGGGATGACTGTAGTAGGGTGTGTAACTCTATAACTTCACTGAAGAAAATGGAAATTGCAACACCATGAAGGCATTGGTCGTTTGTGTTGATTTTCAAGATATGGAACGATGCCATGTAGGTATGTAAACGATCAAAGTTTCAGACCAATTGGATTGTTGTTACAGGTCTCCCCACGTGATTGGTCGCGGAGGAATCAACTCCAGTATACGAACTCTGGTGTAGCGTAGTTGACTTGCAGTCTGTGCAGTGAAGTGTTCCCCGTCAAACATGCCTCGACGACAGAGAAGGGCACGCTATCAACAACTGTCGCCGTTTGAGAGGGCTCGGATAATTGGGCTCGGATAATTGGGCTGTGTGAGGCTGGATTATCGCTAAGGACTGTCACTGCACGTGTTGGCCGACAGGCATCTACGGTATAACGTGTATGGCAGCAGTGGTCAAATGAAGGTACCCACACTCCTAGACCTGGCACAGGCCCAGCGCGACAGACAAGTTTGAGAGAGGATCGCCGCATCATTCGGATGGCCCGGATGGAACCTCATGCAACAGCAGCGCAAATTAGAGCAGCTGTGACACCCCGCGTTACACAACAAACAGTTGGTAATCGCCTGCGTGCAGCTGGCTTACGATCCCGTGTCCCTGCAGAAGGTGTTCCATAGACCCCAAAACAGCGACGTGTAAGGCTGGCCTGGTGTCGAGAACGATCGACGTGGGTCGACGAATGGCATAGGGTCGTCTTTAGTGATGAATCGTGCTTCTGTCTTACCCGCAGTGATCGCCGGAATCGTGTGCGCCGACGTACCGGGGAGAGGGGCCGCCCAGACCTTATTGTCGAGAGGCACACAGGGCCAACACCTAGCATTATGGTCTGGGGAGCTCTTGGCTTTAATGTGAAATCACAATTAGTGCTTGTTGAGGGCACTGACTGCTCGACAGTACGTTGATAGGGTACTCAATCCAGTGGTTGTCCCTATGTTGGCGAACATTGCTAATGGGATGTTTCAGCAGGACAATGCCCGGATTCACACTGCACATATCTCCAGAGAAGCTCTCCACGACACCGCAACCTTAGAATGGTCCGCCAGATCCCCGAACCTCAGTCCTATTGAGCATGTGTGGGACATGATGGGTCGACAACTGGCCAACCGTCCTCAGCCACCCACAACTGTGGAACAACTGACCCATGCAGTGCAGCAAGCATGGGCCACAATTCCTCAGGAAGCGATCCAGGGCCTTATTGACTCCATGCCTCGACGAATTCATCAATGTATTGCAGCAGCTCGTGGTGGGCACATCCTGTATTGATTGTTGTCCAAACTTGCGGTCAGAGGGACCTGAAAGTGTAATCATCGAATCACAACCGAACACTCGTCCTGCATGTTCAAATGCATCAATGTAGCACCACTCCTTCCGGGTGTTGCAATTTCCATTTTCTTCAGTGTATATTAGAGACAGGGATGAGGTAGGTGCCCCAGGACTTGAAAAATGTACTATCCCGGCATTTGCCTCTCAGGAGTGTGAAAAAGCACATTCAGGGTTGGCACTATCAGAGTCAGGATTCGAACATTCGATCTCTGGACTTGCTGCACCTGCCATTGCGGACATGGTGCTCGATTTAACGAGCACAGCTACGCCAAGGGTTCACTCTAATGAGCTTGGGCACGCCGATCTGCTACTTCTCTTTCTGTTTTGGCCCTCAGCGCATGCATCAGCGTTCCTTTGATCTCGTTCTGCCCATCGAGATATACAGTACGAAATATTGTCATTTTCTCATGACTATATGTTTTCCGACTTTATAATGATTGTTGGTTCATTTAAGAGGCTTGGACATCGTGGTCATTTAGCCCCGTGTACTTGTGTGTGTGTGTGTGTGTGTGTGGAATTGTGTATCATTATCTGTGTTATTTTGTTGGCTGTATTAGTGTGTGTATAATTCAGTGGATGATTGGGAAGAAGGTGGCCGTGGCCTTAAGTTAGGAACCATCCCGTCATGTGCCTGGAGTAGAAGTGGAAAACCACGGAAGACCACTTCCAGGATAGACATTAGCAGTGACGAATTGCACTCTAATTTCTTCTCTGTTCTGCCTCATGAGGCTCAGTGAACCCCGTTCCATCCCTACAATCAGTATGGAATTTCTTGTCAGAGCCGGCAATCGAACCCGGAACTTCTGGACGATAGCCAAAAATACTGGCCGCTGCACCACGAGGTACTCATGATTTTTTAACAGAGCTTCCCGGTGAATTCTACTCCAGGCACATGCTGGGATGGTACCTAACTTATGGCCACGGCCAATTTTTGCCAATCATCCACTGAATTATACACACACTAATACAACCCTCTAAGACGAAATAAACGCATCACGCCCGTAGTAGACAAAATCACGACGAAATCATCCTCAACAATTACTGGGTTATCGTCAAGGAGAATAAAATTGCACGAGTTTAAATACATGAAGCAAACGAAGCATGGCCAGCAAGATTTTATAGTTAAGCTCGTTTGTACTCTACATCCAATAGCTCTAATACACTCCCCTTCTCGAAAGGCTGCATTCCACGACGAGCAGAAAACTCCACCAAAATGATTGCTTTTGAAAACCATTGTGGCTGTGCGAAATTTAACAGCCTGTGCGTTGTGTGATACATAAAATTTCAAATGAAACATAGACAAAGCTGTCACCGCTACAAAGAGTTAATGGGGTGGTCACAAGTGGCACAGCATTGCAGGGTTTGTGTTGCAATAACACACAATGTGGTCGATCTGCTGTTGGAGCAATATTGATTGGTGCAACGATCATCGGTCAAAATAACTTACATAATCTCCGAATAGCTATTTAGAATAGACGCTAGGGAAGATTTCTCACGAGGTTTGCATGATAACTCAAACACACACGTTGCCAACTTAACACAGGGAAATGTTCATCGTTTTTGCTGTGGTCAAATGGATTACCCGCCTTACCATCCAGATCTTTCTATTTGCGACTGTAACGTTTTTAGTCCAATGATGAAGTTCATGAAGGGTAAAACAGATCAAGATTTTCGTGTTGTTGCGGAAGAGTGGTTTCAACAGCAATTAGTATTCTTCTAAGTGAAGCTATAGGAAAACGTGTTCAGGGTTGGTACAGATTCCTGAACAGTGGAGGTGAAAATCTGTACGATTCCCTCGAACTGTCATATACATGCTGTCGTTTGATATTGTGTATATTGTCCGACACATTTTATGTTTGTTTCTAGACATCAGTCTATGATTCATTTGAATAGCCCTTACAGAATGTTCGTGACACTTTGAAGTTCTTGACGTGTAGGTGTATTTTGGTGTGGAATTTCTATTTGTGAGGTGGTGGTGGTGGTGGTAGTTGCGGTGGGGTTCGAGGTAGGAAACATGGGTAGTATCTTATTTTTAACACGTGCCATAGGCCCTACTCACTGTAAACAACGTGCAAAATAGATGTAGGTGAGTGATTGGTGAGAGCGTTTGTACATCATGCACGGTACACTACATGTTACGTACATATTTAATTTTAATTTCATTCCATTTTTCCATTGTTACCTATAGTAGTACATATATATGAATAACTTTGCTGGGATATGAGAGTTCGTGTCCTAAGGATAGAATAAGGAATTATTCTATCTGAGGATCAGTGAAATTGAGACTCATAGGAAAGAAGGTTCAAGAGAGTAGGCTCCGATGGTTTGGGCATGTGCTGAGAAAAGAGGGGGACTACGTGCGGAAAAGAGTTGGAAATCTGGAAATTGAGAGGTCAAGGAAGAGAGGAAGACCCAAAATGAGGTGGAAAGACATGGTTGTTGGGGACCTCAGAGAAAAGGGATGGAAGAAGGAGGAAGCAAGGGATAGATGAGAGAAGATGAGAGTGTATGTCCTTTACATGTCCCCTTCATCACGGAAAAGCTGTAATTAAAAGGCATTGCCTACTAAATTACTGAGTAAATCATCATATATATTATTTCAGTAGTATATATCCCTCCCGTGGGCGCTCACAAGTGACCGATCGTGAAAATAAGCATTCAAATGAAAGAGAATAGACATTAGCAGTGACGAATTGCACTCTAATTTCATAAATATCTATAATTTCTTTAATAAATGTACGAAGTGTGCGATTTTCAGATACTGTTTCTGTCGGAAAATACGCTCCATAATTGCTGTCCACTTCACATTTTGGCCACTGTGACGCCTGTTTCATGTCATTTTAAAATTCTCAGTTCTTTCCTTTATCATTTTGCATGGATTTCAGAAACAGTAGCCTAAGTCAAAGGAATGAGTACTCAAATCGTATAATTTCATAAATATCGAATAACCGGTGAATGTTAAGATGATTCAATTTTCTGTGATTGCCTTCTTAAGTTAGGGAACGTAGAACTTGGAATTCTAACTGAAATGTAAATAGTGTTCAATAATCATTTGGTTGAAATAATAACATAACAACCTTTCTCCTTAAGTGTCTCATTATAAACCTATTAGGGAAAGTGTGGTTTATGAACATGCGAGATTTCTCGCACGGGTCCGCTAGTCATTAATTCAGGAAAATAGTATTCATTCACCACGCAACTCTGGAACTTCGTATAGATAGAGGAACCCGTGAGACAACTTAGTACTGTAGTCATGTAGTTTTATGTATGTCTACCAGGCACAATAAGTTCACCCAACTCTTGTTAGACAATTATGAGGCCGTACATTGTTCACCCATTGTTCCCTGTCACGTAAATATTGCGTGTATGTTCCAAGGACTGTCCTAACGAATGGAGCCCTATTGTTAGCGATAATACCACATAAATCTGCACTTAAAACTGGGACAATTGAAGCTCATTTTTCATTTGTTTAGAAATAAATTGGTCTCAACTACGAAATGAATCCAGGCCATTAGAAAGAGTAGTTATGTAAATAGTAGAGCAGTTTGAATATGGAATGTCCAATGATTGGGGCTGTAGTTACGTTAATTGTTCTGCATACATTGTGTTTGAGGTCATAACATGCCTACCGTGTTATGTTGGTGGTATCGAGCAGGGGTGGGCAGCTGTTGCAACATGGTGCACATGTTGAATGAACTCGCATTATGTTCCTTTTGTGGGACAAACTGTGCAGTGCCCAGGTAAAAACTGTTCCAGGTTACAACTTAAAACCACACCGAGCACTTGATATAAACTTTTCAAGATGCCCATTTATGGAATCAGATTTGTGAAATGAAGTGAGTTCGAGCTCAACCGTGTTCGTATTTTTTTACACAACCACGGCTCAAATTCATGACCTCTGACATTACGAAACGTTATGGTGTTTGAAGCCATTTTTAGCCTATTTTCATTTTGTGAAAAAAAAATTGGCTTATGCTATTACCTTTTGTCCGTGTGTGTGTGTATATATATGTGCGAATGTGTGTCTCCCTTTAATAACTTCTAAACGGCTGAATCGATTTTAATGAAACTTGGTAAAGTCATAGTAGTATATCAGCCGACTCTCGACCGTGCCCTTCAAATATTATTACGTTTCACCAATCCAACATGGCGGCTGTGCGAAATATTTCACCCACATTCAATATCTCCGAAACTATTACTTATATCACCCTGAAATTTCGTGCGGTGATAAAGGGCACTACTAGATATTCATCTACGAGTCTTTCAAAAGCATGTTAAATATAAAACGAACATGGTGGCCAAGCGAAGTTGACAATTTTGAATAGACCTTTCTCGCGATTTGAAAATCCAAACGCATTGAAACTTGGTACAGCAAATGTTTATGCACATTGTAATGCACTGGCATCTAACTTAGATGAATTGTTTACATAACCTAAAGATGGCGGCTGTGCGAAATATTACACCGGCATTCTATATCTCCGAAACTATTACTGATATCACCCTGAATTCTTTTACAGTGATGAAGGGCCCTACTAAAAGTTCACTTATGAGACTTTCAAAAAGGGGCAGATGACCTCGTAGTTCCGCCCCTTAAGACAACAATAACTAACTTACTAGACTTTCAAAAACCTGTTAACTACAGGACGAACATGGCGACCAAACGAAGTTGAAACATTTAAATAGCCCGTTCTCTCGATTTAACCATCCAATCGAAATGAAACTTGGTACAGCAAATGTTTAAACACATTGTAATGCACTGGCGTCTAAATTAGTTCAATTGTTTACATAACCTCAAGGTGGCGGCTGTACGATATATTTCACAGGCATTCTATATCTCCGATATTATCACCGCTATCACCCTGAAATTTTGTACGATAATAAAGGGCACTACTAGAAGTTCAGCTACGAGACATCCAAACACTTGTAAAATACAAAACGAACATGGCGGCCAAGCGAAATAGAAATATTTTAATAGAATTTTCTCGCGATAGAACCATCTGAGTACAGTGAAATATGGTACAGTAAATGTTTATACACATTGAAATGTACTGGCGTCTAATTTAGTTCAATTGTTAACATTACCTCAAGACGGCGGCAGTGCACATTTTAAAATTAAGTTTGTATTTCTTGTATATTAATCATGCGATCTATGTGAACTTTCGAATGAAGAACCTACGCAAAAGTGATCATCTAATAGTACTTAACTCTAAGACCTACATATATAACAAGATGTTCAGTAAAGAACATATAGCCTACTTTCTCCTAAATGTATGAGTATAGTTATAACTCGTTGTTATTATCAAAGAGTATAATAGAATCATTTCTTGGTTGAAGACCTTAGAAACTATTTACCTCTACCAAACGCCACAACCTAGAAATAAACTACTACCATCATTGAAGAAAGATAGATAAGAAGTATCTCAAGAATGTTATGGATCTGGAGACATAATCGACCGGACTGGCTGCGTGGCTCAGCGGTAACGTTCTCGCTTGCTGGGCCCTAGGTTGCAGGTTCGTATCCTGGCACAGTCAGCTGGCATTTGAGGGTGCACAAATGCGAGGGAGCCGTGTCAGTAGATTTACTGGCACGTTAAAGATCCCCTTCGGGCCAAAATTCTGGCACCCCGGCGTATCTAAAAGCAGCAGTAGTTAAAAGGGACGTAAAACAAATAACATTATTATTATTGTTATTATTACATAATCGACCTGCCGTGGGCAACATCCAACTTTGAGTTGAGGCATGTCTTTACACGTCTGGTTGTGCATGGCTTTCACAACCCTAATTGAATTAACAAATCTTTCCATGACCCTACAGAGACGTGTGTATACAAACTATGTGGATATTATTTGCCTGAAATAAAAGTATTAATAACCTGAACTAGCACCAGCGGCTAGAATTCAGTTACTATGTGAAATCGTTTTGTTCCTTACTTCAAATAACATTTTCAAATAACGCACAATAGGCTGTTAAAAACCCTTTAAAATAAGAAGTAAAAATGTATCATAGTAGCCTATCATCTTGTCATTCTTCAAATTCGATGCGCATAGAATGGCAATGGTATACTATCAATGGAGTCCCATGTAGACCAATCGTGAAATCTAGTGGAGAAGTATCGAACAATATAATCCTAACAGGGCGAGTGCATTCTAGCGGCCATACGAAGAAACTTCTGGAAGTTAATAAGTAGGCCGCCGTGCAGTTACCTTTTTGGCTGCTAGATGCCTCGAGCAAATCTGCTGGCGAATTATGTTTTAATTAAATATATGTTTTGCACCGTAATATGCACAATATAACGCTTAATTTTAATAACGTCTGAGTCATTGCAAAGCAACAAATATGTAAAATTTCAAGCAAAAAACCTAACACTGATGGGGTTTGAACCATAGGAATATGAATTATAAACCAACGCTTTACCACGGAGCCACTTGTGCCAACGAACATTGATCTATATAAAATGACTTACATAGAACTTGTTAGCAAATAATGATTTAGACCTAACGATTTCATCAGTGGAGTATATTATTTATATATAAAGCATTTCATACAAAGTTTATTTATTTTGTATCAATACGCTATATTGCACGCAGTACTCAATTTAGTGAAATATAAGTCAGGCACAAGATATCCGCTGCCATCTTGTCTTCTTACCGAGACGGCTCAGCTTTTTAAAATCACTTCTGCACTATAGTATTATAAAATAAACTTTTAATTTCGAACGTGCCTCTTCCTTTAGAACAGTTAAATCGATTCTTGGCTCGATAATCGGAACTGGTGGGTCCCATGATATGGATTATAAAGTTTGCATAATTCGCACGGCCGCCATCCTGAAATTGTACGGCGGATGACCTTGTAGTTTGGTCACAGGACGCGTCCTATATGAAGGTATGTTATTACCAAATTTGGTAGAGATCGGATAATTTGGTTAGTCGCTATTTGATTTTACGTTTTGAACGTTTGAGTGGCCGCCATTCAGTTTTGGTAAAGATGGCGGCGATATAAAACATGACACTGAGGTGCCCTTTGCTTGTTCTACCTCTGTACCAAATTTCGTTCAATGCGGTTTCACCGTGTTCGAATTGATAGGGGGGGGGGACAGACATTCAGAATACACACACACACACAGACACACACACACATACACACACACAGGCAGACATACAATTTTTGGCCCTGTAGTGATCTCATGTCTACTTTCATTTTTTGTAAAAATCGAAAGTAGGCTAAAAATCCAACATGGCAATCATCCGAATTATTGAGACGGTTCTCGATATCTACAAATGTATTGCAGCAATCAAACTGAAATTTTGTTTGTCGATAGTGGCAATTAACATAAATAGGATATAAGAAAATAGGCTGTATAGTTCTTCACGGAACTACTTGTTCAGTGTTTCCTTGGTAATCAAAATGTAATGCAATCCAGCCGGATAACACAATTGCACCCAATTTTAATGTGTGGTTCCCTAATCATAAAAAATATGCTTTCGTGAGATTAATCAATACACTTGGAAGACCAGTTTCAATCGTCATGCAATCATCATCAGATCCTGTACACTTAGGCTATTAAATCTACGTCTACAAGAATCGGTGATAGTACTTACAATATGTAGACTTCACTAATTTAGTTGCAATTACCGTAGTAGTTAAAATAACACAACTAGTCAATATGTGTTAGTTAGTAGTTATTGTGGTTTTAAGCGGTGGAACTACGAGGTCATCTGCCCCTACATTCAATCAATATGTGTTAGTTATATGTAATATTCTGTTAAGATACTGAAAGTGGTGATTTAAATTCAAATTTGCTTGCTTTGTGTGATTATTGCGATTGTTGTATAGTGGTCAAATGAGAGTGGATTGTGTACTTAGCTGCTTGAGTGGTTTTGTGGTCCGGATGCGAGCAGCTACTCCCGTGAATGCCTGCACTGAAGTGAACAGTATACAATCCACTCTATCCAGGATTAGGGAACAAGAACAACCCATTACATACGTTTCGACCGACTGAAAAACTTTTAATTTCGATTCCTTTACCAAACATATACGTATTTTGTACAAACATTGTATAGCCTATCCCAGTATTCACTAGTATTTTACTCCAACGAACCTAAATGGTATCTGGCAGAGGGACAGGGAGAGCTGCTGTCTGCCATGATGAGCTCTAATCTCTTCACTGGGTTGCTTATAAGCCGATATCTCAGTTCAAAACTTGTCGGTGTTTTGATTGAAGATGACTGTCCACTAGCAGGCCTTTCTTCTCCATTAGTAGGTGACACAACAAATACTGGCAATATGGAGAACATATCTAGTCGCCTCCGTACCGTAGCGGTCAGCACGGTTAGCTGCCGCCCCGGAGGTCCTGAGTTCGATTCCCGGCTCTGCCACGAAATTTGAAAAGTGGTATGAGGACTGGAACGGGGTCTACTCAGCCTCGGGTGGCCCAAATGAGTAGAGGGGGTTCGATTCCCTCCTCAGCCATCCTCGAAGTGGTTTTCCGTGGTTTCCTACTTCGTCTTCGGGCAAATGCCGGGATGGTACCTACTGTAAGGCCACGGCCGCCTCCTTCCCTCTTCCTTGCCTATCCATCCCAATCTTCCATCCTCTCCCCTCCCTCATGAGGCCCCTGTTCGCTTTGCAGGTGAGGCCGCCTGGGCGAAGTGCTGATCACACCTCCCCAGTTGTATCCTTCCTGACCAGATGTTCCCTGCTCCAGGACACTGCCCATAGAGGCGGTAGTGGTGAGTTCCCTCGCTGCGTCCGTGGGAACCACCAACCTAGAGGGTAAATTGACTAAATAAAAAAAAAGAAATATCTATTCTGAACATTGGAGTGGAATACGACTAAGGATTAGTATATAGTACATAATGCAACAATCAATCAATCACTAGGCTGGATCATATTTCAAATTATGCCATCAGAAATCGGTTTGGTGTTGCCCCAATCGGGGAAAAAAATGCAGGAAAACCGTCTGAGATGGTTTGGACATGTGCTGCGCGCAGAGGGCGACACAATGACAAAAGCAGCTCACACACTGGATGTGGCTGGAAAGAGGCCCAGAGGGCGACCAAGGCAACGGTGGGCCGATACACTGCACAATGATCTAAAGGCTGTCAATCTTCATCCAGCCATGGCCCATGACCGAGGGAAATGGAGACTACGATCCCACATAGCGGACCCTGTCACAAGGTGAGACAAACGCTAAAGGAAAAGAAGAAGAAGAAGATGCAACGAGCCTATAATGTAAATTATTAAGACACGAGTATGTTTATAAAGCGAGCGTAGCGAGTTTTATTATTTCCATACGAGTGTCTTAATTACCATTATAGGAGAGTTGGATTGTGTATTAACATAAATATTAACATAAATATTCATAAATATCTGTGGGATTAAGTAACTTCAGTTAGTGAACAGAGCGCACTGGGTGGTTTGCTGACTGAACAGAGCGCATGCGTGGGTCAAAGAATTTCGAAGGCAGATACCATTTACGTTGCTTGACAATGCTATTGTTTACAGCCTGCATGATGTCTAGAACCAATTAGAACTAGCATTCACTATTATTGTCACCGAAGTCGTTTGAAAGCAATGCGCTGTGTGGAAATTGGCGTTGGGGATATTAAGGTACAGTGCTATTTCTTGTCTCATTTTCGCCAGTTTATTTACGCGAACATATGGGACGGTGCACTTTCCATGTCGGTAATTTATATAGAAGAATTGCTTGCCACGGTGGGTGAGTGGTTATAGTGTCGGACTACCAACCCCAAGATTGCAGGTTCGCCCCTGGCCATGGTAAGTGATTTTTGAAGGCGACAAAAATCACGATACTCATGTCATACGTTGTTGGCATGTTAAAGAACCCATTTGAATTCAGTAGGCCGTGTTCAATGGTAAAATTAATCTCGGGATTTTCCGCCAACACAAAGTTCCTCCATTCTCTACTTGAAAGCGCTGTAGTGTCAAGGAGCTTAGATATCTAACCTCCTTGACTTTCATAGCGTTCAAAGGAACGACGAAATTCGACAAGCAAGCTACCCTCTGGGTGTCAATTAACAAAGCTTGCACCAGGCATCCGAGGCCATACGATATTATTATTATTATATAGAAGAATGCTGTGTTGCTATCATCTCGAAGTAGATTCATAAATTTCGTGCATATATCATAGTATTTTCTTGTTACCGTTAAAGTTCGTGCTGATTTTGCCTTTGTGTTTGGGATTGTAACTACAATGGTTGATCCGATATCCAATTTGAACTTTCAAATCATGTAATTCATGTCCGACATGTTGGATTTTGAGCCATGCGCGAAGCTATCCTTACCTAATTTGTCAATGAATGAACTCTGATGGCTGGAGAAACTGTTTCATAATGAAGAATAGTACTCTAATGACCCTCATTATGATACAGTTTTCTAACTTATAATATTTACATTTCGACATCGTCGAACATAAAATAATTAAGAACATGCATTGTGATAGGCTATGCCAGAGTTTCTCAAAGTCCTAGACATCACGGACCCCCACCTAAAAACGTAGCAACTTCGCGGACCTCCTACACACAAAAAATACATATCTATTACTATTGAACAATGATACATACAACTCTTATTTTTGGTTTATATCGAAGGCACATAAGCAGTATATATCCTGAAATAATTTTAAATACTGTAATTTTTGGCTTACTGTTATAACCCTCAATAACTGCTTAGGCCTACATGTTTTCGAACAATGCGAACTAACCACACACTTACCCAACCCTCAATTCAGCTGATATATGAAATGATTGTAATTATGAGTGGCCCAACATTGTTTGACGCAACATAATCCCTTTGTGCTTTGATATAAAAGAATATACATTGCGGATTGCAAGAATGAAATATATTTTATCAATTTAAATATTGCATACGTTTACACGTAAGAATAGTTTTAATTGGTATTTCTCATAGGCCCACTGGTGTTAGAATTTGGAATAAATAATTCGGAAAAATATTCACCTTTCACAAAACATTAAGTCGGCGATGATGAATCAAATTCAACATGTATTAGGTTCACCCCCAAGAAGAATCGTTTGTGTACTGATTGTCAAAACTACTATATATTCACACACATCATTGAAATATTGCTGGCCTCTAGATTAACTCAGAACAGGTATAACAAACGAGCGATATTGTACAAAGCAAAACTCAGACATTACAGTACAGTGGTAAAGCCAAAGGGCCTGTATGCTCCGAGTGTCTAACCCAGAACAAAAAAGGGGAGCTGAAGGAACTTGAGATAAAGGAAAGGAGGATCCTGAGGAAAATTCTCGGACCACGAAAAGATGACGGAACATGGAAAAAAAGGTAAAATGAAGATCTGTATATGCAGACCGAAACCATTGTGGTCACAATGCGTAAAAGAAGGCTAAAGTTTTTCGGGCAATTGATGAGAATGGACGGAAACCGGCTGTCAAAGAAACATTTGAAATATATCACAGGGTTAAAAGCTACTACAAAATGGGTAGAAGAGGTCAAAAGAGAAGCCATTGACGTTGGACTAACTGAACTTGTCATTCACGATGGGAAAACGTTTCGAAGCCGAGTTGACAATATCAAGGCGTTCAAAGAAAAACCACCACAACACTGGCCAAATTTGGTAATAACAGAGGAGTAAAGAAAGATTAGAAGTGAAAGAATGAAGAGGCTCTGCGAAGAAAATAAGAAAAAATTGGCCAGAAAGCCTTAGGTTCCATGCGGTCCACAGTTGGCCAATGTCGAAAGAAAAAAAACCATTGCTGGAACATTGTCGTAATTTGAGAAAAATTAGGGTCATATAGGAATGTGAAATACTTGCAGTGTAAGATAGGCTCAGTTCACTACCCACCAAGGCTACATATTTACAGAAACCAGCACAAAGGATGATTGCATGACCTTTAAAAGATTATTTCTCTCTCCGCACCACTGACAGGTATTATATTAAGAAGGGAAGAAACAGTCTCCCCTTTGATCACTTTTAAAAAGATTAGTGTAAAATTACGTTTTTTACTGAACACTCAACACGTGCTATGTATGACTGTAGCATTCAATAGAATAAAGCGGAGCCTATTTCTGTCGAAAAGTATCAAGACAGCCTCGAGGCTTAATATCTTCTGACATCTATATATGACGCCTTCACTCCTCACGCAATGTGCAGACGTCCTGACCATGACAAGTTTAATTCTGGACTCGGCAAAACTATTTTCTCCATGTCAACAAGGGTGAAGAGTTGATATTTAGTTTGTGTGTAGAGCGATGGTATTTGTTGTTGTTGTTGTTGTTTGAGTTTTCAGTCTTTTAACTGGTATGATGCAGCCTCCAAGCCTCCCTGCCCTGAGCTAATCGTTTCATCTCTACATAGCTACCACACCCTACAGCCGAGGCAATCTGTTTAATATATACTAATCTTGGTCTACCCCGACAGTTCTTGTCCTCGACCCTTCCTTTCATAACTAAGCTTGCTATTCCTTTTTGTGTCTTAGTATGTTTCCTACCAACCTATCTATTCCAAATAATCTGTTTTTGATTCCTGGCTCTGCCAAGAAGTTTGATTCTGGTCTGTGTGATGGAACGGGTACACTCAGCCACGTGGGAACAGAAATATGAAGATATAGATTCAACTTCCACCTGAGTTATACTACTAGTGGTATTTTGTGTTTTCCCATTTCTAAAAAAGGTTGTAATATGACGTGGCCCTTAATCTCACGATCATGAGCCCCAGGACCTCCATTTTAACGTGTAATCTGAACCACAAGACGTGATATTTTACTTCGAAAATCTCTCATGCAATGAACGGCAAGCAAACTCAGTCCACATAGGTGAGAGACAAGCAGCCCCTTTATCTCTTCTACTTCAGGCGAATGCTGAGATTGTTCCTATCTTAAAACTACGCTCACCTCCTTCCAAGTTGGGTTCTATTCCCGGTTCTGCCAAGAAATTTAATTGTGATGTAAGGACTGAAACTGGGCACACTAAGCCTCGTGAGCCCTCGTGGTTTCAATTCCCACCTCAAGCATCCTGGAAATGGTTTTCCGTGGTTTCCCATTTCTACTTAAGGCAATTGCCGGGAAGGTATCTAACGTAGGACCACGGCCATATCCTTCCCAATTCTCAGCTGAATTGCCAAGACGCACACTACTAAAACTCAGCAATTTTTCTAGCTTTATGCCGTGTCATCAGCGGTTTCTTGGTGTCCGTGCCCAGACCCCCACAGGAGTAGCGAACTTCGTGCTACGTCACTGGCCGTGAAAGCCAATATACACACACTACTAATGCTACTACTACAGGCACTACAATAACACAGGTTATCAGACAGATATTTATTTATTTATATATATATATATATACACCCAAGTATATGGGTCTAAATTAGCACAACATCCAGGCTCGTCAAATGAAACAACATCAATAACAAAATTATGATTTTCAATGCCGGCGTTTTCCACACTCCCTCTAGGCAAATGCTGGGATGCACCTTATTTCAAGTCCCGGCGCACCTACTCCATACCGGAACCTGATAATTACTGTTGCACACATAAGTACAGTTACCACAGAAACACAGGTTATCAGACAATTCTAACACACACACAAGTACACGGGGATGATTTTCAAACATGTCTCATACCTCTAATACAAATCAACATTAACACCTAAACTTTTGAGCGTGCAGTATTTTGTACGTTTCTCGCAGGAACATCTGCACCTGTGGGAATCCATTCAGTGCAGTTTAAACGCAACTGAACGATTCAGCTGTATGGATAAGGTTATTAGATTATCCTGGGCAATGAAATGACAGAATGTATAAGGGGTGATTAAAAAGTTTCTGTTTGACAGTCGTAAAGTCCAGAATCAGTTTGTCGATCAGGCAAAATTGCCGTGAGCATTGAGAGAGGCAATCACCCCATCGACGCACCATGTTGAAGATACCCGTGTAGTGAAACACCATGTTCTACTGCGTGAAGAAGTCCGTAACCACCTGCTGCACAGGAATTGTCGACCTTTCAAGGCCTTATATATAAGGGACCAAAAGCGTGATAATCGCACGAGGAGAGATCAGAACTGTAGAGCGGTTGTTCGAGTGTCTCCCACTTGAGTTGGCGTACCTTTTGAATCACAACCTTTGTGGTATGGGGACGTACGTTATCATGAAGCAGCACCCTTTGTTGCAGTTTTACCAGACCTTTCTCCTTAATTGCATGCCGTAATTTATCCAGTGTTGTGCAGTTCCGTTCCCCAATGATTGGAACACCAAGTTCCTTGAAATCAATAATCAATGGAACCCAGTATTCAAAGAACAACGGTGGTTTTCGGCAGAAATGCTGCCCCTTACATATTCGTCAATCTCCGATGGATGTCCACCGGTGTTTTTCCCTCGACAGCCAAGAAAAGAACAACAGCATGTTGGACCTGCATGGGTGCATTTTGTAATAACGTTGCCATAGTTCCCGTTGCCACATTTAAGACACACACCTTGGCAAGACACGACTGCCACACTATTCCCTTGTCTACTTGTCCGATCTTACATACCTGCATCGGAATCGCGCTTCGCTGCTTGTACGCTGCAGAATCGCGCTCAAGTGGAAACTTTTTGATCATCCCTTATAATTCAAGTTCATATAGAATGACATAAAAGTGACCATGATATCCCGATACCTTCTTGACCTGTTAATTATAAACTATTTATTTTTACGTAAAGACAATATTTATTACATTGAAAACCATACTGGTTTCGGTCATATTTTGACCTTCTTCAGCTGGTATATGATGAGTAACTGAGTAGTACCATACCAAAAGTTCACATAGTAAATTAAAACAAGTAGTTCCGTGAAGAACTATACAGCCTATTTTCATATATCCTACTTATGTTAATTGCCTCTATCTACATACAAAATTTCAGTTTGATTCCTGTAATAGATTCGTAGATATTGAGAACCGACTAAATATTTCGGATGGTCGCCATGTTGGATTTTATATATGTAGGTCCTAGAGTTATGTACTGTTACATGAAGATTATTGTGTACGTGTAGCATTCAAACTTCAATCGCATGATTAGGACAGACACAAGAAGTAACAAGGAGATTTTAAAATTTCGCACAGCTGCCATCTTGTGGTTATGGAAACTGTTCCGTGCAATGCCCGTTCCAACGTTTTTAAATATGTATCTTCCCTGTATGTGACTTCACGACCTTTGAAACGACCGCCTGGTGACTTGGTTCCGATTTTGAACACGGGATGGCAGCTGCTATCGGACTTCGGCGCTTCTAGCCGTGGTTCCTTCTTCACCGCTAGAGTGTGTTGGTGGTGCCTTATAAACTCGTCCTAATCGTGTCATATTTGAAGGCTATTTATTATATTCTACGTCATGGAACAAAAGACTGTATATACATGATACCGCCAAATTAATTACTTAATAATCACATTGTTGCTTAATGTGTCAAGCTGTGATTGGACAATTACATTTACATGAATGCAATGCTGTTTCTGACGTGTGATTCTCCGCCATCTTGTGATCTTCATTGTCTGTCGTCAAGGAAGCAAGAAGCCAGCTGGTGTGACAGAGTATCTCTCTGTGTGCTGGGGGCATTGGCCCCTAGCTTTTACAAAATATGAATACCTATTCAACTAAGAAAATGCCTGTGCTCGTAAGGCTTTAATTTTCATCGTTTCGCCGTGAGGAGGAAGTATGAAATGCATATCGTATCTCGAGGCAGACAGGAGTGCTTGTGATTCCAAAACGGCGCATGGCTGGGTGGGCCATTTTCAGGCAATTTAGTGCCGTATAATATTTTATTTAAATTGTGTGTTGATTAATTTACTATAATTGTGTCTCCACTGAGAAGTTTTTAAGGTACGTAATGTTATTCTAAACCTTATATATTTTATTATGGGAGCTCCAATATTGGCCTTGTATTTATGTTTTGATGCTGTGTTTTGTTTCGTCTGGTAGGCCTAATTTTTTTCTGTTTTAATAATGTTACCAGATATATATTAATTTTGTTATTTTTCTTCGTTCCTTCTGGAGACACATTTCTAGTTTATTTTACGTTTTAAATTATTATTTACTTTCTTTTGGCAATCTTGGGATTGGCATATTATTAATTTAATTTACGATCCGAAGCACCAGCCTCATGTCAATAGTGTTAAAGCGTAATTCCTTCCAACCTTTTAATTTCTCTCTGGTGATTTTAAAATTAATTTAATGCTAATTGTTTGCCGTAATTTCGATTTGACATGTGGTCGTCTGCTCCTGTGGCCATGTTTGTTTTGTTTTTGTTTGGCCCGAGTGCATTCTGGTCTTGGAGTGCAGTCTCTTGGCGTCGAGCGGTAAACTCAAACGTGTTGTGGTGTTAGCTTAATATGCTTTTGTTAATCTTGTTGGTTTAACCTTATGTTTTTGGTGAATGTTCTTGTGTTTTTCTTAGTCACGATTATCGGGAATTTCTTAGTTGATCATATTTTATTTTATTAATTTAATTTTAAATTTTTCGTTTTATGGCGTGGTCTGGATCTCTGCATGTCGGATCGGTATTGCATTACCTTGTAAATTATCAAGCCCTTTCTTATTTAATTATGCCTGTATTTTTTTAAATCTTTGGGCTTTAACATTTTAATTTTAATTTAATTATTTTCTTTTTGTTTGCTTTGCAAGCAAGCATGTTAAGCCGTCTCTTGCCTTCTTTGTAAATTATGCTGGTTGATGCATGTTTTCTGGTGGAGGTGTTCTTTAAATTCTAACAATTAAATTTTTATTTTAAATATTTAAGCAACTGTTGTGGCATTATTTCGTCGGCGACAATTCCATTAGTTATTGGGGGGTGTCTGTAGAATAGCCTGTGCGTTGTCCCCTTCTCCACCTCCTTCCACCCCTTTTGGTGATCTTCTGTTGGGGCATGTCTTCTGGAAGTGTTTTTGCAGATAGCGACGCGGACCTCTTGAAAACAGGTCCCGCGTGTCATAGAAACAATTGAAATAAATTAGATGCCAGTGGATTAACATTCGTATAAGGAATTACTGTACCAAGTTTTACTGCACTCGGATGGTTAAATTGCGAGAAACGTTCATGTGAATATTTATACGTCGCGTCGCCGCCATGTTGGATTTGTGCTCACCAGGTTATTTAAAGTCATATAGGTGAACTTAAGCTCATAGTCCCTATGAACATAAACAATCAGTTTGATTGCTATAATAGATTCGTAGATATTCAGAGCCGTCTAAATATTTCGGATGGTCGCCATGTTGGATTGTTAAATGTATAGGCCATAGAGTCATGTACCATTAGAGGAAAATTTTGCGTAGGTTCATAAATCAAACTTTCACTTCGATCGCATGATTACGACACAAGAAATAAAAACTTTATTTGAAAATTCGCACAGCCGCCATCTTGAAGTTATGTAAATAATTGAACTAAATTAGATACCAGTGCATTACAATGTGTATAAACATTTCCCGTACCAGATTTCATTGCGTTTGGACATTAAATCGCGAGAAAGGTCTATTTAAAATTTTCTAATTCGCTTGGCCGCCATGTTCGTTTTGTAGTTAACCGGTTTTTGAAAGTCTTATAGATGAACTTCTAGTAGTGCCCTTTATATTCGTACAAAATTTCAGGATGATACCGCTAATAGTTTCAGAGATATAGAATGCCGGTGAAATATTTCGCACATCCGCCATCTTGTGGTTATGTAAACAATTGTACGAAGTTAGATGTGTGTGCATTACAATGTGTATAAATATATATTGTACCAAGTTTTATTCCGTTTGGTCAGTTAAATCGCGAGAAACGTCTATTTAAAAGTCGCGAATTCGCGTGGCCGCCATGTTGGTTTGATAGTTACCAGTTTTTCAAACGTCACATAGGTGAAGTCTAGTAGTTCCCTTTATTACCGTAATAAATCCCAGGGAGATATCGCGAATAGTTTCGGTGATATTGAATGCTGGTGAAATATTTCGCACAGCAGCCATGTTGGATTGGTGAGACGTAACAAAGTTTGAAGGGCACGGTCGGGGTCGCCCGGAATAGGGCTATGAACTTACCGAGTTTCATTGAAATCGCTCCAGCCGTTTAGAAATTATTAGGGGGACACACACACACCACACACACACACACACACACGCACACACACACGGACAAAAGGTGAGCTCATAAGCCTACTTTTTTCAAAAAATTAAGAATTTGTTCTTTTTAGATCTCTTCATTTCTACGCTGTCTTTCAAGACAATTTGTTATGCTTAATTTACAAAATGTATTGTAACAGATCTGTTTCCTTTGGAAAATTTACTATGTGAACTTTCGGTATGGTACTACTCAGTTACTCATCATATTCCAGCTGAAGAAGGTCACAATGTGACCGAAACCAGTGCGGGTTTCAATGAAATAAATATTGTCTTTACGTAAAAATAAATAGTTTATGTTCGACCCTCACTATTATGTGTTAGAAAACTGTATCATAATGATGGTCATTATAACACTCTTTTTCGTTACGATACAGTTTCTCCAGCCAATCAGAGCTCGTTCATTGACCAATTAGGTAACGATACATTCACGCGTGCACTCAAAATCCAACATGTCGGACATAAACACAACATCGAACTATAATAAATTACCGACATGGAATACGCACCGTCCATATGTTCGCGTAAATAAACTGGCGAATATGAGACAACAAATAGCACTGTACCTTAATATAATTTCTACACAGCGCATTCATTGTCTTCAAACAACTCCAGTGACAAAATTACTGAGGGGCGGCAGATGTCAACATATGGCCTGCATATGGCATTGCAAGCACACAGAGCGCATGCGTCGGTCGTCCTGAGATCTTGAAAGACAGAGATATAACACCCAACGCTCGCTCTGCGATCACAAAATTCTTGTGGCTGACTCTCAACAGATATTTATGAATATTTATGTTAAAACATATAATAAAGTTATAATTATCGTCGAACATAAACAGTCGTATGCAACTCGCCTATAATGGTAATAAAGACACTCGTATGGAAATTATAAAACTCGCATACGCTCGTTTTATAAAAATACTCGTGTCTTAATTATAGCCATTATAGGCTCGTTGCATAATGTACTCAATGTACTAATGTAATTCAATTTCATATTACCCTTTTTAATTCGTCGCATTAACTTATACAGTATTAATGTGAACACACCATGACTTGACCAAAATAATTATCAATAATGGGGTCTCCCTTACTTTAACTAACAGTAGGTTTTCTTTATATTCTACGTTTTGAATCATCGGGACTCGTATAAAATACATAAAATCAGTATATACTGTTCCACCGAGATGAGTCTAGCTAGGAGGAAGTCATATTATGCTACAAGCGCACATTTTAAGACCCATGAAAAGCAAACAGTTCAATATACCACCCCAATGCGACGTTATTACATAAGACTGAAGCACACTCAGACTTACAAGGGTGGAAATAACTGTGGAACAGATTCCAAGCAGCATTTCAATCGATCATTGAGGATATCTTGTAACGGTCTACTTTACATAAAATTAGAATATACTTCAAAGAGGACTTGTGGAGGAATGGGAGGCAATATCTGAAAGCTGATTGTGTCGAGCATAAAGACACTCAATGACTTGGAAAAGACAGAAGAAGATAAGAGGAAATTGGAATGGAAGCTTTTGAGGCTAGAAACTTGTGTACTTAGAAGTATGAGGAGATCAATCGGTAACTAACCAAGTGGAAATATTACCAACCATCATCGTGTCTTCCACAAGAACAAGCGGGGAGATCTACCACAGCCAAGAAGGAAAAGATCGTCTGTTACGTATCTGCATTACTTTTTACTTTACTGCTAATTGTTATAAGCAGGGCATTTTTTCAGAGGGAACGCGAGGGTACCCTTACCCCTTAAATATTTGAAACTGTTTAAGAAAAAAATATTGGCAACTTTGTATCTATTCCGGCAAATATAATTTCCGACTTGAAAGTTCATCAGCTGGCGCCAACGCCCTGTTCACAACAGCTGGAGGAGATTTCGAGTAATCCTCGATTTAAATCGATCTATTGAATCAGATTGTTTTGATCGACAACTCGGCACGCAGCATCGAAACTATAGAACATATTATTTTCTGCTCGACAAAAGCTTTGTGTAATTGCAGCCTTATTCGAAGAAATACACTTGTTTAGGCAAGAATAAGTAACATACTCTAACAATCATGAAAAGGAAGTTCTGTTCTTATAAGCACGCAGGCTAGTGTTAAGAGGTGGGGTAGGTTGTCATTTTGTGCGTGTCGTTAGTTTTGAAGGATAAAGAAAATAACGAACTATTTTTCATCCGCCCAGGCATCCAAAAAGCAGAAAGTTAATGAATTAATGAGTTAGTAAGTTGACCCAATTCAACCTTTCATTTAACATTTCAGCCCATAATGTAATAACCGGACTCTGAAAATTGGCGAAAGTTGCAAGATCATGATGTTTTGTCGACTACAGCTGAGAGTACCCCTTAAATTTTGTTTAAAAAAAACGCACTATTACAGTCACTGAACATTGATGAGCCATAGAGGTCGTGATTTAAACCTCAGTTTCTTTAAGATTTAAAATCCAAAGTATCTTCCTCCTTATCGAGTGCTCCACATTGAAGAATATGCAGCAGGCGTTCAGAAATCCGAGCTTTAAATGAACATTTTCACAGTAAAACTTTGCTTAATACATTTTCTCTACTGTACAGAAGAGGATGTCGCCTGCGTAGCGTTGCGGTCAGCATGGATAGCTGCCGCCCCGGAGGTCCTGGGTTCGATTCCCGGCTCTGCCACGAAATTTGAAAAGTGGTATGAGGACTAGAACGGGGTCTACTCAGCCTCGGGTGGTCCAAATGAGTAGAGGGGGTTCGATTCCCACCTCAGCCATCCTCGAAGTGGTTTTCCGTGATTTCCCACTTCGTCTTCGGGCAAATGCCGCCCCTTCCCTCTTCCTAGCCTATCCATCCCAATCTTCCATCCCTTCCCCTCCCTCATGAGGCCCCTGTTCGCTTTGCAGGTGAGGCCGCCTGGGCGAAGTGCTGATCACACCTCCCCAGTTGTATCCATCCCGACCAGATGTTCCAAGCTCCAAGACACTGCCCATAGAGGCGGTAGTGGTGAGTTCCCTTGCTGAGTCCGTGAGAACCACCAACCTAGAGGGTAAATTGACTAAATAAAATATAAAAAATAAAAAATAAAAAAACAGAAGAGGATATAAATAATATTATTCAGCATACTTCCACAAATAAGCAACAAAATAACTTCAAGGTGTTTAATTACTACTGATGTCACAATATAAGTCACTGAGTGGCTATATTACAGGTAACAATGTTAAGAA
The DNA here is from genome assembly GCA_946902985.2 of Meconema thalassinum. Classification (NCBI taxonomy): domain Eukaryota; kingdom Metazoa; phylum Arthropoda; class Insecta; order Orthoptera; family Tettigoniidae; genus Meconema; species Meconema thalassinum. The sequence continues at coordinate 153,065,718 of OX336390.1, read as the reverse complement.
TGATTCATATTCAAATACTGAGATTCAAGTGTAGGAAATAATCTATTCTATAACGCTGTCTGTTTATGTGATACAAACATCACATCAATAGCGGATTCGGTGGCGTAGTTGGTAGCATGCTGAACTGCTGTGCCCAAGATAGCGGGTTCAAACCCGGCCGAAGTCGTCGGATTTTTTAAGAGCGTTAAAATCCTTCAGTATGCTTTCCCTCGGAGGGGAGTGTAAAGCCGGCGGGCCATATCATAGATTTATGGCACGTAAAAGATCCTTCCACAGTCTAAACTTGCGTGAAGCTAATTTTCTAGGTTATATTTCGTTGGAACGCTCTATCAAGTTCCAACGTTCTCCACTAGGTAGCATTGATATCAGGTAGCGAAAGTTGGAACTACTTGAAATTGAACGGAACTTGTAGCTCACCCTATGGGTGTCCGCTAGAAGCAGCTACAGCCTCTGGCGAGCCAAACACGTCCTCGGAGACTCCCGGCACTAAAAGCCATACGATAAATAAATAAATCACATTAATAAAACAAAAATCTAAATACTTTTTTTTGATTAATTGACATTGAAATATAATTTAGATTTGCTATCTTCGAAGATTTGAAAACAGCGAGAAAACACACTCTGTCTTTCTTTCTTTCTTTCTTTCTTTCTTTCTTTTAATCTTTCTCTCTATCTTTCATTCTATCTTTCTTCTTTTCTTTAATTCTATCTCTCTTTCTTTCTTTCTTTCTTTCTTTCTTTCTTTCTTTCTTGAGCCCAAGGTTGCAGGTTCGAAACCTGGCGCAGTCAGCTGGCATTTGAGGGTGCGCAAATGCGAGGAAGCCGTGTCAGTACATTTACTGGCACGTTAAAGATCCCCTTCGGGGCAAAATTCCGGCACCCCGGCGTCTCTAAAAGCCAGGGTAGTTAAAAGGGACGTAAAACCAATAACATTATTATTATCTTTCTTTCTTTCTTTCTTTCTTTCTAACTTTCTTTTTTTTTAATTTATTGTTCATACTCTCTGCATGCTCCACTACATAAGTAGTACTACATGCACTTACATTACGTTTTATAAATGAACAAAATAAATTAAATTATAATAATTCAATTTCTAGATGTATTAATCTTAACAATATCAAACAATATTATTCATCGTTTTCCCTAGAGTTTGAAAATCCAGAGCATTAACAAATTTTAAAAAATTCCTTCCAATACTTTTTTAACAGCACAGATTTCTGAATCGGCCAGTTATCGTCTCTATTAACACTATTGATCAAGAATTGCCTAATATTTTTCACTTCACAGCACACGAAAAGTATATGATCTATAGTCTGAGGGCTGCTTTTACAGGAACACTCGGGATTACGTATAGTTTTAAGTCTGTGTAAGTACGAAGCAATATTTCCATGTTCAGTCAGTATTGTAGTCATATTAGGTGTGAAGGTGATTTTGGATTTTAATCTACCTGCAACTGTTGGAAAGAATTCTTTTGTAACTGTGCCTTTTGAAGTTTGTTCCCATTTTTGCTGCCATTCATGAATTGATTCTTCTTTGATATTTTTTTTAAAAGTTGAGATGGGTATTCTATCGAAACAAACCTCACTTAATTTTGTAGCCTCCTTTGCAATTTTATCAGCCAGTTCATTGCCTGCAACACCTGTATGTGCCTTAACCCGTTCAAATTTTATTATCCATTTTTTTCTTTTTAGAATAGTTATATTCTCAATTAGTTCGTTATGATTTCTGAAGTCCGCAATGGAGTCAATTGCTATTTTACTACCTGTGTAAATAATTACTTTCTTATCTTAATCATCCTCTGTCCTAGTAGTATCTAAGAACTCCAGAGATTTAAGTATAGCTAATTGCTTCGCCTGATTATTCGAACAGTTGTCTTGCAGTCTATATTTCAATTGGTCTACTAATTCATGCAATCTGAATATAGCTATGACAGCTCCCACTCCTTCACTTTTGCTTCCATCTGTGTAAATTTTGAATGGGATATATTCATTTAATGCTATTCTTGGATCTTCGGTACCAGGAAAATAGGCTGGATGGAGCCATCTCATAGGTTTTTCGGGGTGGTCAATGACATAGTTCATAGTTGTTTTTCCTGACTTGATTTTGTATCGAGTAACAATCTCTTTAGCCAGTATATCTATAGGAGTAATTCCTGTAATCATGCACAGTGCCTCATGAGATACAGTGCGGTACGATTTTGCTATTCTCAAGAGAATAAGTCTTTGCACTCTCACGTATTTAATCATATTACATTTCTTTTCTAGGGATTCAATCCAGATCGGAGCAGCATATAACAGCATTGGCAAAATTTTCATTTATAAATTGTTTCCAAAGCCTGGTGTTTTAGACCCCATCCTATTCTAGCCGATTTTGATAATGCGTTTATTAATTTAATACATTTTTCACTAACTTTATTGATGTGGTCATTGAACTTTAAGCGAGAGTCTTTAGTTATTCATATATATTCCATCGTATCTACTTGTACAAGACGTTTCCAATTCATAAAGATATCAATTGTCTTCCTTGCTTTTCTTCTTCTTGATATTAGAATAACTCTTGACTTACTTTCATTAAAACGGGTTTTGTTTTCTGTTGACCACTTAGTAACTTTCCGTAATTCCATATTCACAATATTTTCTGCTTCAATTTCAGTTTCAGCCCGGACTGCAATTATAAGGTCATCAGCAAATGCTATAGCTTTGGTGTTTTTACCGTATTCCAAACTGAGCAGTGAATTATACTGTACATTCCAGTACCTCGGTCCACAACATGAACCTTGAGGACATCCTTTATTAACTACTGTTTCTACTTGGATACTATTGGAATTCATGAACGTCGTTCTATCTTTGAAGTAGCTCTTAGTCAGGTAGTACAAATTTCTCGGGCATTTGAAGTCTTTTAGGGCCTTTAGGACACATGGACACCACGCAGAGTCAAAAGCTCCTTTGACATCAAGACTAACTATAACGGTAATTTGACCATTTTTGAACGCCTCAGTTATAAATTCCTTAAGTGCCATAGCTGCATCAGTAGAAGAATTTTGAACTGTGAAGCCATATTGATTTTCGTTCAGTAGTTTATTGGTATAGAGGTAGTGATATATTCTATTTATTAGAAGTTTCTCTAATACTTTGCCCGCCACATTTATCAGGCTTATTGGTCGGAATTTAGAGGGACCCTGAATCTTATCTTTCACTGGTTTTGTGATTGGAATAAGTCTCGCATTTTTCCATCGCTTCGGGAAACAAGCATTGTTCAAGCAACCATTATATAATGATGTCATAGTTCTAGGGATACTTTCATACGTCCACCAAAGTATGTTACTAGTGATTCCATCTTCACCTGGTGTCTTTTTATGACCTAGATCATGGATTGCAGAAGCCTCCGTGGCTTAGGCGGCAGCACGCCGGCCTCTCACCGCTGGGTCCGTGGTTCAAATCCTGGTCACTCCATGTGAGATCTGTGCTGGACTAAACGGAGGCAGACAGGTTTTTCTCCGGGTACTCCGGTTTTCCCTGTCAACATTTCATTCCAGCAACACTCTCCACTATCATTTCATTTCATCTGTCATTCATTTAATCATTGCCCCAGAGGAGTGCGTCAGGCCTCGGCAGCCGGCACAGTTCATATCCTCGCCGCTAGATAGGGGCGTCATTCATTCCATTCCTGACCCGGTCGGAGACTGGAAGCAGGCTGTGGATTTTCATTTTTCATCATGGATTGCAGATTTAATTTCTTCTTCTGTAAATTCCCAGTCGTCCAGAGTGTCTATTGGTTCCTCTACTTCCTTCCTTATTTGCTTTTGCTGAGCAGTATCTTCCATTTCATCATCCTTCTGAATGAGATGGTTTAATATACACTGCATTGTTTCCTTTAAGTCTCTTCTGTATATGACCTTCATTGTTAATAAGAGTTGATACAATTTGAGTATTCTTAATTTTTCCTGTCGCTGATTTATAGACTATGTCCCAGGGATTTGAAGAAATTTTACTACAGTATTCTTTCCAAGACAGTATCTTTGCAATTCTGATTTTAGCTTGGTATTTAGTTTTTCAGCAAAGTATTCAGTTTTTCGCTGATCTCGGAGGTCATTATCATTTGACGTTCTCTGGAATTTTCTTCTGAATGAATTTACTTTCTTCCGCATTGTCGTAAGTTCTTCATTCCACCAAGGCACTGTTCTGTGTTTTAGGCTGATAGTTTTGCCAGAAGGTCTACTAACTTTGAAAGCCTGCATGTAAACTTTCGTCTGGGCAGAGCTAACTTTATTTACTATGTCCTCCATATCTGCAGAATTATTTATGTACACTGATAGTTTATTGTCAATATCTTCAGTATGTTCTTCCTGTATTATTCCCCAGAAATGTCGTGCTATTTCTTTCTTTAACATTTCTTGATAAAATTCACGATCTTCTTCTCTCTTTCTTTATTTGTTTGTTTGTTTGTTTGTTTGTTTGTTCCTTTCTTTCTTTCTTTCTTTCTTTCTTTCTTTCTTTCTTTCATTCCTTCTTTCTTTCTTTCTATCTATCTATCTTTCTTTATTTGTTTGTTGGTTTGTGTGTTTGTGGTTTGTTTCTTTCTTTCTATCTATCTATCTATCTATCTATCTATCTTTATTTGTTTGATTGTTTGTTTGTTTCTTTCTTTATTTCTTTCTTTCTTCCTTCCTTCTTTCTTTCTTTCTTACGAATATTTACCTTTAATTCACACTTTTTAAATTGGACTATGTAACTTTATTATGGGGAGCTTTCCATATATTGACAGTCGTTCTTTGTATTGGTTCTCTTCGTTAAAGGTGGTTTTATTTACACACACGTTAAAGGAGAATTCTTGAGTATTAATATATGCATTTCTGAGGTAGACATGCTAGCCAATCTGTGATCCAAATTATTTTAAAAAAACTTTTCGAAGTGAAATGCCATGTCCTGTGGTTCGGATTCCACGTAAAAAGGAGGTCCCGTGGCTCATAATCACAAGATTCACGGTCACGTAACACTACAATCTTCCTTCCTTATTATTAAAATAACACTTAACTACAGACACCACAACAACACATGTTCAGATAAATTTCACAGAATGCTACTAATTTGGACGATGTACCATAACGAGTAGGGTATCTTCTTAAGTATAAAAAAGATGTTCAGTAAAAACATATAGCTTATTTCTCCTAAAGGTTTGGGCATAGTTGCAACTCCTTGTCCTGATCAAAGAGTATAATTGAATGTTCGTTGTAGTAGCTATTTGAAATACAACGTGGTGTATTATACATTACTAATTCTTGGGGGCATGGTGGAGCAGCGGTCAAGCTGTTGGCCTCTCACCAAGGTGGACTGGGTTCGATTCCCGGTCAATGCATGTGAGATTTTCGAAGTGAAATGCCATGTCCTGTGGTTCGGATTCCCCGTAAAAGGGAGGTCTGGTGGCTCATAATCGCAAGATTCTCGGTCACGTAAAACAACAGCCTTCCTTCTTCTTCCTTTATTAATTCTTGATTTAAATGGCGGAACAGCGTGACCATCTGCCCCTGTATTATACGTTACACTACGCTACAGATTTTCCTTATTTCGAATCATTACGGCACATTCTGAACCTATTATCGGCTTCTTAACTCAATGTGGTACTTTGGTCGAGTAGTCTATACATTTGATAGCCTATTTTCAATTTTGAACAAGATGTTCAGCAAAGAACATATAGCCTACTTTCTCCTAAATGTATGGGTATATTTATAACTCTTTTTCCTCATCCCTAAATCCTCTACCCCCATGTAGTGTTTGTTTTCTTTTATATTGATAATTAGCCAGTAAGTGTCAAAATCAATATTATACTAGTTGAAACCCGTCAAAAATGACGGTCAATAGAAAAATATTTACTGAAGAATTTTCTTATGTAGGCCTACTGTATATTCTTTGTACGATTATTTTTTGGCTCTATTGAAACTATAAGGGCGTCAAAAGATTTCACTCTCAACATTGCAAAATACTGCTGGCCATGACTGCAAAATTGATGAGGCAAATTGAGACCTATACGTTCCAGAGTTTTCCCTTGAGCTTTATTGATTGTGACAGAGTATGCCAAATAAATTGGAAAATATTGCCTCTTAAAACAAAATGATAGTGTTGTATCGGATGCTGTTAAATCAAGTAGAAGGATTAGACCTCTCTGCCTAATTTTAACTGCACTTATTATTTCCAAATCCAAGCAATATAGTTGCATTTAGGAGCCCTTGGGAAACGTTCAGATTTCTAAGCAGCATAACGGTTCAAGCGTTTGGAATATGTGGAGGCAAGTCATTTAGTTCCAAGGAATTCAAGAAGGAGTCTAATAAAACTGGCCGCAAACCGTCATATATAATTTTGGAATATAACGAAGAAATGCGATGATGTGCACCTCCATACATCTTAAAACAATGTGGACCGTATGGGTGTGGCACAGTAACATTGGCACCAAATGAAACGAAGGACATAGCATTGTACTGCCGATTAGTCTCTCTGAAATTCCTTGAGATATCATCTCCAGTGAAAAATAATTGTTGCAGCATGTCAAATATTTTATATTTAGTCAGATTAATCCATTACAACAGCAAAGGTCAAAGTAACCAAGTGTAGATTTCTCTCAAGAGAAATACAGTGCAGAACAATGTTTACATTTGTTCGTCAAGGACCCTACACTGTAACGGTATAGTATCTGGAATTGTATCTGAAATGCCGTATTCATATTGGAGTTTAAAAGTGGCTTCGTATTTTTCTCCGATTTCCCACTTGTTTGCGGCTAATGTTCTATTTCGTAAAATGGGTTTATTTATAGCCGCATTTCTCCCCAAATTAACGTCATATTAAATAATACTATAGTGGCCTGCATCAACGCAGCAGCCAAATATTAAATAGCAAATAATAACTTACTTCCATTGCCAAAATCAACTGCGTGGTTAGACTCATTGTTATGTACTCTGAAAAAATTATCAATAAACTATAATATTCACTTATACAACTAAGTTCAGAGACTTCCATTCTCAAGTTGGTTGCTGATGAGAATGCGATGAGACTGATCGCCAATAATAAAATCCTTGCAATTTTTGCAATTTGCTTGCAAACGCAACTCAGGATGACGAACTTCATTTTGAAATAAACAGAATGAAACTGCTCTAAATAATCAATTTCCATCACCTGTTGAAGGTACAATACTTTGCATTTCCATGACAGTAAATTATGCAAGGGAGCATAGAATCACTTCGCCACTACTGGAATGAGCATGGACTCACTTCGCCAGCCACCATAATGGAGGGAGTTTTAGAATTATATGTTCAGTGTTTTTCAAAGATCGTATTAACACAGGGAAGCCCAGTCTTAAGGCTACATTCTGAGCTATCGCCCCAGATTCCAGGTTCGATCCCTGCTCTGCCAAGAAATGTAATTCTGGTCTGAGGGCTGGAACGGGGCGCACTCTTGAGGCAAACCTAAGAAGAGCAAAATTTGATTCCCATCTCAACAATCTTGGATGTGGTTTTCCGTGGTTTCCCACTTCCACTCCAGGCAAATACCGGGATAGTTCCTAACTTAAAGCCTCAGTCGTCAACTCTCCATTCCCCATACTAATTACAAATGCACACATCAATACAGCCATCACATTAACACAGGTTATCAGAGAAAGGTTTACACTCACACACCAAAGTAGACGGCGCTGAGTGACCACGATGTCTGAGTCCATCAAATGAATTATGTTCGACAATTTTCTCTCAAGGCGAAGCGATTGTGCCGATTTTTATTTTATAATTTAAAAGTATCTGGCAACGTAAATCATGGAGAATTCCATACCTTACGGGAATAATAAACGTAACATATGTTTAGACAATGTAATACCAATTGCAAGATAGAATAATTGGGAAATAAAATTACATGTCTGAGGTGGGAATCAAACTCCTCCGACGATGCATAATCAATTTCGTTGTCCACAATGTTAGCCGCTGAGCCACCCAGACAACGAAATTAGAGTGCAATATTAAGTGAGGTAAACAACAAACGCACTCAACTGCCAGTTATAGTTCATCAATATGTCACTTATTTCATGATTCTATTCCAGTATATATCGGGATACAACATAAGCGATATTTCCCTTTTCAATTCTCATAAACAAAGATCACTCTACGATACGGTGGATCGTTTATCCGCCATTTCTCTCATGAAGAAACGCCATTGTGGCAACGCGCAATAGCCACATATATTACATTTTTCTTTAAACATATAAAAATATACCGTAACATATATTTTCCTTTTAAAGACACACTGCAAATCTGCATGCCAAGAGCTTTCGTTAGAATGCCATACGAAGCCAATCGGTTAAGTCGTTTTCAAAATCTCGTGTGTACAAAAAATACCTTAGTGTTTTAAATATATATGGCAACAGCGAATTCGTTACTTTACGGGAATGATAAAAGTGAAATATATTTCTACAATGAAATACCAATCGTAGAAAGAAGAAAACAAAAAAAACCATATCCGAGGTGGGAATCGAACCCTCTCGACCATGCAAAGGATGGCAACAGAGAATTCGTTACTTTACGGGAATGAAAAAAGTGAAATATGTCTCTACAATGTAATACCAATCGTAGGAAAGAAGAAAATGAAAATAAAAGAACGTATCCGAGGTGGGAATCGAACCCTCTCGACCATGCAAAGGATGGCAACAGAGAATTCGTTACTTTACGGGAATGATAAAAGTGAAATATGTTTCTACAATGTAATACCAATCGTAGGAAGGAAGATAATGAAAATAAAAAAAACATAACCGAGGTGGGAATCGAACCCTCTCGACCATGCAAAGGATGGCAACAGAGAATTCGTTACTTGACGGGAATGATAAAAGTGAAATATGTTTCTACAATGTAATACCAATCGTAGGAGGGCAGAAAACGAAAATAAAAAACATATCCGAGGTGGGAATCGAACCCTCTCGATCATGCATAATACATAATTCTAGGCAGTAAGCTTATCCCCTCGGCCATCCAGACATCTGTGTGAGACTTCAGTATTAAGCTATCTAACCAGTATACACGCTCAACCTGCAGTTTAAGTCCTTCAATTCGTGGTTTATTTAATATAATTCTAATTCAATGCATATTGTAAAAACATAATTAACATTATTGGAGACCCTTTTTAATTGTCATAAACAAAGATCTCAGTTAGACGCGACCGGAATCGCCATTTTCCTTGTTGAGAAAGGCCATTGTGCGCATGCGCGGGAGTGTCAAATATTACATATTTCTTTAATCATTTAAAAATATACCGTAACATATATTTTCCTTTTAAAGAAACTCTGCAAATCTGCATGCCAAGAGCTTTCGTTAGAATGTCTTACGAAGCCAATCGGTTAAGTCGTTTTCACAATCTCGTGTGTACAAAAAACAGCTTAGTGTTTTAAATATATAGACTAGCAACCCGCCCCGGCTTCGCCCGGGAACAGTTATGAATGTGCAAGGAATTCCTGTCAGACGTAATTTAAGAATGGCGAGGTGCAAGCCAAATGCCCCTCCCGTCCAAACTAAAAACACTTATAGTGGGCGATGTATCGAAGATAGAGATATGCTCTCGCGGACTTTTTTGTAGAATTTTTCACGCTGAACAATTCTTACGCTCATAATATAATGATATTTTTAACGGTTCGCCCAGCGTAAGCTTAAAAAGCGAACGGACGCCAGGCTATTTTTTCGACCTTTTCACTGAAATCGTTACTGCTTGGCTCCCTTTGGTCATAAATAAATTATTTTCTACACAAATCTTCCTCGAGATCACCTTTACAGAATGGTGAAAGCAGCATCAAAATCCATCCAGTGGTTCTTGAGATTACACATTTAATATACGTACTGTACAGCTGATTCCTTATCGCGCCTATAATGGGAGGGGAGTGCGCTCTACCGGCAACGAGTAGAAACTTTCCAATTACATGTTATACATGGGTTCTGACTGGGAATGTCAAGGCCGGTATAGAGCGCAGCTCGTATTCAGTCGGCCGTGGTGGCCTGCATCAACGCAGCCGCCAAATATTCAGTGGCAAATAATACTTCCATTGCCAAAATCAACAGCGTGGTTAGACTCATTGTTATGTACTCTAAACAAATAATCAATAAACAATAATATTCACGTATACAATGAAGTTCAGATACTTTCATTCTCAAGTTTGTTGCTGATGAGAATGCGATGATACTGATAGCCAATAATAAAATCCTTATAATTATTCATGCCAGCAACAATTTTTGCAATTTGCTTGCAAACGCAGCTCAGGATAACGTCCTGCATTATGGAATAAACAGTACGAAACTGCTCTAAATAAGCAATTTCCATCACCTGATGTAGGTACAATCCCTTGCATTTTCATGACAGTAAATTAAGCAAGGGAGCATACTTCGCCAACTACTGGAATGAGCATAGACTCACTTCGACAGCCACCGTAATGGAGGGAGTTTAAGAGTTAGACTATATGCTCAGTGCTTGTCAAAAATCGTATTAACACAGGGAAGCCCAATCTGAAGGCTACATTCTCAGCTATCGCCCCGGATTCCAGGTACGATCCCTGGTTTGCCAAGAAATTTACTTCTGGTCTGAGGGCTGGAACGGGGCACACTCTTGAGGCAAAACTCGGGAGAGCAAGGTTACATTCCTATCTCAACAATCTGGGATGTGACTTTCCGTGGTTTGCCACGTCCACTGCAGGTAAATACAGGGATAGTTCGTAACTTAAAGCCTCGGTCGTCAATTCCCCATTCCCCACTTGAATTACAAATGCACACATCAGTACAGCCATCACAATAACACAGGTTATCAGAGAAAATTTTACACACACACACACACCAAAGTAGACGGGGCTGAGCGACCACGATGTCGGAGTCCATCAAATGAATTATATTCGTCAATTGTCTCTCATGGAGAAAGCGATTGTGGCCATCTTTTATTTAATAATTTAAAAGTATATGGCAATGTAAATCGTGGAGAATTCCTTACTGTACGGGAATAACGAAAGTAAAATATGTTAAGACGGTGAATTGCCAATAGCCAGAAAGAATAATTAGGAAATAAAAATACATGTCTGAGGTGAGACGCCTTCGACTATGCAAAATTCATTCCTGGGTTCGCAATGTTACCCCTGAGCTACCCAGTCAACAGACTTCTAAACCAATATTAAGTTACTTAAACAACAAACGAACTCAAACGCCTGTTGAAGTTCTTCTATCCCCTCTTTTTAATTCTCAAAAACAAACATCACACTACGATACGGTGAATCCTTTATCCGCCATTTTTCTAGAACTGTAATTCTGGTCTGAGGGCTGAAACGGGGCGCACTCTTGAGGCAAAACTAAGAAGGGCAAGGTTCGATTCCCATCTCAACAATCTGGGATTTGGTTTACCGTGGTTTGCCACTTCCACTGCAGGTGTAATTCTGGTCTGAGGGCTGGAACGGGGCGCACTCTTGAGGCAAAACTAAGTAGGGCAAGGTTCTATTCCCATCTCAACAATCTGGGATGTGGTTTTCCGTGGTTTACCACTTCCACTGCAGGTAAATACCAGGATAGTTCCTAACTTAAAGCCTCGGTCGCCAATTTCCCATTCCCCACTTTAATTACAAATGCACACATCAGTACAGCCATCACAATAACACAGGTTATCAGAGAAAATTTGACACACACACCAAAGTAGACGGGGCTGAGTGACCACGATGTCTGAGTCCAACAAATGAATTATGTTCGTCAATTGTCTCTCATGGCGAAAGCGATTGTGGCCATCTTTTATTTAATAATTTAAAAGTATATGGCAATGTAAATCGTGGAGAATTCCTTACTTTATGGGAATAATAAAAGTAAAATATGTTAAGACAATGAATTACCAATAGCCAGAAAGAATAATTGAGAAATAAAAATATGTGTCGGAGGTGGGATTCGAACTGCTTCCATTGCGCGATGCATAAATTAAGAGTTCTGAACTCTACCGCCTGAGCTACCGAATCACTGGTAAAAGAGTGCAATATTAAGGTACTTAAAGAACATTCGCTCTCAACAGTCTGTATAAGTTCTTCTACATTTCCCGTTTTTTATAATATTCTATTCCTGTTTATATCGTGTAAACTTCATAATCAGTATTCCCCTCCTTTATTATAATTCTTATAAATAACTATTGCATTAATACGCGGTGGACATCCGCCATGTCTGTCATTAACCAAGATGATTCTGCGCATGCGCTTGAACCAATAATTTTGCAGTTTTGTTTATAAATTTAAAAATATGTCGTAACATATTTGTTTATTTTAAAGACACTCTGCAAATCTACAGGCCTACAGCTTTCGACAGATAGCTCTGTGAAGTGAATCGGTTCTACCGTTCCTACAATCTCGCGGTAACAAAAATCAGCTTAGTGTTTTAAATATATAGATAGATAGATGGCAATGTAAATCGTGGAGAATTCCTTACTGTACGGGAATAACGAAAGTAAAATATGTTAAGACGGTGAATTGCCAATAGCCAGAAAGAATAATTAGGAAATAAAAATACATGTCTGAGGTGAGACGCCTTCGACTATGCAAAATTCATTCCTGGGTTCGCAATGTTACCCCTGAGCTACCCAGTCAACAGACTTCTAAACCAATATTAAGTTACTTAAACAACAAACGAACTCAAACGCCTGTTGAAGTTCTTCTATCCCCTCTTTTTAATTCTCAAAAACAAAGATCACACTACGATACGGTGAATCCTTTATCCGCCATTTCTCTAGAACTGTAATTCTGGTCTGAGGGCTGGAACGGGGCGCACTCTTGAGGCAAAACTAAGAAGGGCAAGGTTCGATTCCCATCTCAACAATCTGGGATTTGGTTTACCGTGGTTTGCCACTTCCACTGCAGGTGTAATTCTGGTCTGAGGGCTGGAACGGGGCGCACTCTTGAGGCAAAACTAAGTAGGGCAAGGTTCGATTCCCATCTCAACAATCTGGGATGTGGTTTTCCGTGGTTTACCACTTCCACTGCAGGTAAATACCAGGATAGTTCCTAACTTAAAGCCTCGGTCGCCAATTTCCCATTCCCCACTTTAATTACAAATGCACACATCAGTACAGCCATCACAATAACACAGGTTATCAGAGAAAATTTGACACACACACGCACCAAAGTAGACGGGGCTGAGTGACCACGATGTCTGAGTCCAACAAATGAATTATGTTCGTCAATTGTCTCTCATGGCGAAAGCGATTGTGGCCATCTTTTATTTAATAATTTAAAAGTATATGGCAATGTAAATCGTGGAGAATTCCTTACTTTATGGGAATAATAAAAGTAAAATATGTTAAGACAATGAATTACCAATAGCCAGAAAGAATAATTGAGAAATAAAAATATGTGTCGGAGGTGGGGTTCGAACTGCTTCCATTGAGCGATGCATAAATTAAGGGTTCTGAACTCTACCGCCTGAGCTACCGAATCACTGGTAAAAGAGTGCAATATTAAGGTACTTAAAGAACATTCGCTCTCAACAGTCTGTATAAGTTCTTCTACATTTCCCGTTTTTTATAATATTCTATTCCTGTTTATATCGTGTAAACTTCATAATCAGTATTCCCCTCCTTTATTATAATTCTTATAAATAACTATTGCATTAATACGCGGTGGACATCCGCCATGTCTGTCATTAACCAAGATGATTCTGCGCATGCGCTTGAACCAATAATTTTGCAGTTTTGTTTATAAATTTAAAAATATGTCGTAACATATTTGTTTATTTTAAAGACACTCTGCAAATCTACAGGCCTACAGCTTTCGACAGATAGCTCTGTGAAGTGAATCGGTTCTACCGTTCCTACAATCTCGCGGTAACAAAAATCAGCTTAGTGTTTTAAATATATAGATGGCAACAGCGAATTCGTTACTTTACGGGAATGATAAAAGTGAAATATATTTCTACAATGAAATACCAATCGTAGAAAGAAGAAAACAAAAAAAAACATATCCGAGGTGGGAATCGAACCCTCTCGACCATGCAAAGGATGGCAACAGAGTATTCGTTACTTTACGGGAATGAAAAAAGTGAAATATGTCTCTACAATGTAATACCAATCGTAGGAAAGAAGAAAATGAAAATAAAAGAACGTATCCGAGGTGGGAATCGAACCCTCTCGACCATGCAAAGGATGGCAACAGAGAATTCGTTACTTTACGGGAATGATAAAAGTGAAATATGTTTCTACAATGTAATACCAATCGTAGGAAGTAAGATAATGAAAATAAAAAAACATAACCGAGGTGGGAATCGAACCCTCTCGACCATGCAAAGGATGGCAACAGAGAATTCGTTACTTGACGGGAATGATAAAAGTGAAATATGTTTCTACAATGTAATACCAATCGTAGGAAGGCAGAAAACGAAAATAAAAAAACATATCCGAGGTGGGAATCGAACCCTCTCGATCATGCATAATACATATTTCTAGGCAGTAAGCTTATCCCCTCGGCCATCCAGACAACTGTGTGAGACTTCAGTATTAAGCTATCTAACCAGTATACACGCTCAACCTGCAGTTTAAGTCCTTCAATTCGTGGTTTATTTAATATAATTCTAATTCAATGCATATTGTAAAAACATAATTAACATTATTGGAGACCCTTTTTAATTGTCATAAACAAAGATCTCAGTTAGACGCGACCGGAATCGCCATTTTCCTTGTTGAGAAAGGCCATTGTGCGCATGCGCGGGAGTGTCAAATATTACATATTTCTTTAATCATTTAAAAATATACCGTAACATATATTTTCCTTTTAAAGAAACTCTGCAAATCTGCATGCCAAGAGCTTTCGTTAGAATGTCTTACGAAGCCAATCGGTTAAGTCGTTTTCACAATCTCGTGTGTACAAAAAACAGCTTAGTGTTTTAAATATATAGATAGCAACAGCGAATTCGTTACTTTACGGGAATGATAAAAGTGAAATATATTTCTACAATGTAATACCAATCGCAGAAAGGAAGAAAACAAAAAAAAACCATATCCGAGGTGGGAATCGAACCCTCTCGACCATGCAAAGGATGGCAACAGAGAATTCGTTACTTTACGGGAATGAAAAAAGTGAAATATATCTCTACAATGTAATACCAATCGTAGGAAAGAAGAAAATGAAAATAAAAGAACGTATCCGAGGTGGGAATCGAACCCTCTCGACCATGCAAAGGATGGCAACAGAGAATTCGTTACTTTACGGGAATGATAAAAGTGAAATATGTTTCTACAATGTAATACCAATCGTAGGAAGGAAGATAATGAAAATAAAAAAAAACATAACCGAGGTGGGAATCGAACCCTCTCGACCATGCAAAGGATGGCAACAGAGAATTCGTTACTTGACGGGAATGATAAAAGTGAAATATGTTTCTACAATGTAATACCAATCGTAGGAAGGCAGAAAACGAAAATAAAAAAACATATCCGAGGTGGGAATCGAACCCTCTCGATCATGCATAATACATATTTCTAGGCAGTAAGCTTATCCCCTCGGCCATCCAGACAACAGTGCGAGACTTCAGTATTAAGCTATCTAACCAGTATACACGCTCAACCTGCAGTTTAAGTCCTTCAATTCGTGGTTTATTTAATATAATTCTAATTCAATGCATATTGTAAAAACATAATTAACATTATTGGAGACCCTTTTTAATTGTCATAAACAAAGATCTCCGTTAGACGCGACCGGAATCGCCATTTTCCTTGTTGAGAAAGGCCATTGTGCGCATGAGCGGGAGTGTCAAATATTACATATTTCTTTAATCATTTAAAAATATACCGTAACATATATTTTCCTTTTAAAGAAACTCTGCAAATCTGCATGCCAAGAGCTTTCGTTAGAATGTCTTACGAAGCCAATCGGTTAAGTCGTTTTCACAATCTCGTGTGTACAAAAAACAGCTTAGTGTTTTAAATATATAGATAGATAGATGGCAACAGCGAATTCGTTACTTTTCGGGAATGATAAAAGTGAAATATATTTCTACAATGAAATACCAATCGCAGAAAGGAAGAAAACAAAAAAAAACCATATCCGAGGTGGGAATCGAACCCTCTCGACCATGCAAAGGATGGCAACAGAGAATTCGTTACTTTACGGGAATGAAAAAAGTGAAATATATCTCTACAATGTAATACCAATCGTAGGAAAGAAGAAAATGAAAATAAAAGAACGTATCCGAGGTGGGAATCGAACCCTCTCGACCATGCAAAGGATGGCAACAGAGAATTCGTTACTTTACGGGAATGATAAAAGTGAAATATGTTTCTATAATGTAATACAAATCGTAGGAAGGAAGAAAATGAAAATAAAAAAAAACATAACCGAGGTGGGAATCGAACCCTCTCGACCATGCAAAGGATGGCAACAGAGAATTCGTTACTTGACGGGAATGATAAAAGTGAAATATGTTTCTACAATGTAATACCAATCGTAGGAAGGCAGAAAACGAAAATAAAAAAACATATCCGAGGTGGGAATCGAACCCTCTCGATCATGCATAATACATATTTCTAGGCAGTAAGCTTATCCCCTCGGCCATCCAGACAACTGTGTGAGACTTCAGTATTAAGCTATCTAACCAGTATACACGCTCAACCTGCAATTTAAGTCCTTCAATTCGTGGTTTATTTAATATAATTCTAATTCAATGCATATTGTAAAAACATAATTAACATTATTGGAGACCCTTTTTAATTGTCATAAACAAAGATCTCAGTTAGACGCGACCGGAATCGCCATTTTCCTTGTTGAGAAAGGCCATTGTGCGCATGCGCGGGAGTGTCAAATATTACATATTTCTTTAATCATTTAAAAATATACCGTAACATATATTTTCCTTTTAAAGAAACTCTGCAAATCTGCATGCCAAGAGCTTTCGTTAGAATGTCTTACGAAGCCAATCGGTTAAGTCGTTTTCACAATCTCGTGTGTACAAAAAACAGCTTAGTGTTTTAAATATATAGATGGCAACAGCGAATTCGTTACTTTACGGGAATGATAAAAGTGAAATATATTTCTACAATGAAATACCAATCGTAGAAAGAAGAAAACAAAAAAAACCATATCCGAGGTGGGAATCGAACCCTCTCGACCATGCAAAGGATGGCAACAGAGAATTCGTTACTTTACGGGAATGAAAAAAGTGAAATATGTCTCTACAATGTAATACCAATCGTAGGAAAGAAGAAAATGAAAATAAAAGAACGTATCCGAGGTGGGAATCGAACCCTCTCGACCATGCAAAGGATGGCAACAGAGAATTCGTTACTTTACGGGAATGATAAAAGTGAAATATGTTTCTACAATGTAATACCAATCGTAGGAAGGAAGATAATGAAAATTTAAAAAAACATAACCGAGGTGGGAATCGAACCCTCTCGACCATGCAAAGGATGGCAACAGAGAATTCGTTACTTGACGGGAATGATAAAAGTGAAATATGTTTCTACAATGTAATACCAATCGTAGGAAGGCAGAAAACGAAAATAAAAAAACATATCCGAGGTGGGAATCGAACCCTCTCGATCATGCATAATACATATTTCTAGGCAGTAAGCTTATCGCCTCGGCCATCCAGACAACTGTGTGAGGCTTCAGTATTAAGCTATCTAACCAGTATACACGCTCAACCTGCAGTTTAAGTCCTTCAATTCGTGGTTTATTTAATATAATTCTAATTCAATGCATATTGTAAAAACATAATTAACATTATTGGAGACCCTTTTTAATTGTCATAAACAAAGATCTCAGTTAGACGCGACCGGAATCGCCATTTTCCTTGTTGAGAAAGGCCATTGTGCGCATGCGCGGGAGTGTCAAATATTACATATTTCTTTAATCATTTAAAAATATACCGTAACATATATTTTCCTTTTAAAGAAACTCTGCAAATCTGCATGCCAAGAGCTTTCGTTAGAATGTCTTACGAAGCCAATCGGTTAAGTCGTTTTCACAATCTCGTGTGTACAAAAAACAGCTTAGTGTTTTAAATATATAGATAGATGGCAACAGCGAATTCGTTACTTTACGGGAATGATAAAAGTGAAATATATTTCTACAATGAAATACCAATCGTAGAAAGAAGAAAACAAAAAAAACCATATCCATGGTGGGAATCGAACCCTCTCGACCATGCAAAGGATGGCAACAGAGAATTCGTTACTTTACGGGAATGAAAAAAGTGAAATATGTCTCTACAATGTAATACCAATCGTAGGAAAGAAGAAAATGAAAATAAAAGAACGTATCCGAGGTGGGAATCGAACCCTCTCGACCATGCAAAGGATGGCAACAGAGAATTCGTTACTTTACGGGAATGATAAAAGTGAAATATGTTTCTACAATGTAATACCAATCGTAGGAAGGAAGATAATGAAAATAAAAAAAACATAACCGAGGTGGGAATCGAACCCTCTCGACCATGCAAAGGATGGCAACAGAGAATTCGTTACTTGACGGGAATGATAAAAGTGAAATATGTTTCTACAATGTAATACCAATCGTAGGAGGGCAGAAAACGAAAATAAAAAACATATCCGAGGTGGGAATCGAACCCTCTCGATCATGCATAATACATATTTCTAGGCAGTAAGCTTATCCCCTCGGCCATCCAGACATCTGTGTGAGACTTCAGTATTAAGCTATCTAACCAGTATACACGCTCAACCTGCAGTTTAAGTCCTTCAATTCGTGGTTTATTTAATATAATTCTAATTCAATGCATATTGTAAAAACATAATTAACATTATTGGAGACCCTTTTTAATTGTCATAAACAAAGATCTCAGTTAGACGCGACCGGAATCGCCATTTTCCTTGTTGAGAAAGGCCATTGTGCGCATGCGCGGGAGTGTCAAATATTACATATTTCTTTAATCATTTAAAAATATACCGTAACATATATTTTCCTTTTAAAGAAACTCTGCAAATCTGCATGCCAAGAGCTTTCGTTAGAATGTCTTACGAAGCCAATCGGTTAAGTCGTTTTCACAATCTCGTGTGTACAAAAAACAGCTTAGTGTTTTAAATATATAGATAGATGGCAACAGCGAATTCGTTACTTTACGGGAATGATAAAAGTGAAATATATTTCTACAATGAAATACCAATCGTAGAAAGAAGAAAACAAAAAAAAACCATATCCGAGGTGGGAATCGAACCCTCTCGACCATGCAAAGGATGGCAACAGAGAATTCGTTACTTTACGGGAATGAAAAAAGTGAAATATGTCTCTACAATGTAATACCAATCGTAGGAAAGAAGAAAATGAAAATAAAAGAACGTATCCGAGGTGGGAATCGAACCCTCTCGACCATGCAAAGGATGGCAACAGAGAATTCGTTACTTTACGGGAATGATAAAAGTGAAATATGTTTCTACAATGTAATACCAATCGTAGGAAGGAAGATAATGAAAATAAAAAAACATAACCGAGGTGGGAATCGAACCCTCTCGACCATGCAAAGGATGGCAACAGAGAATTCGTTACTTGACGGGAATGATAAAAGTGAAATATGTTTCTACAATGTAATACCAATCGTAGGAAGGCAGAAAACGAAAATAAAAAAACATATCCGAGGTGGGAATCGAACCCTCTCGATCATGCATAATACATATTTCTAGGCAGTAAGCTTATCCCCTCGGCCATCCAGACATCTGTGTGAGACTTCAGTATTAAGCTATCTAACCAGTATACACGCTCAACCTGCAGTTTAAGTCCTTCAATTCGTGGTTTATTTAATATAATTCTAATTCAATGCATATTGTAAAAACATAATTAACATTATTGGAGACCCTTTTTAATTGTCATAAACAAAGATCTCAGTTAGACGCGACCGGAATCGCCATTTTCCTTGTTGAGAAAGGCCATTGGGCGCATGCGCGGGAGTGTCAAATATTACATATTTCTTTAATCATTTAAAAATATACCGTAACATATATTTTCATTTTAAAGAAACTCTGCAAATCTGCATGCCAAGAGCTTTCGTTAGAATGTCTTACGAAGCCAATCGGTTAAGTCGTTTTCACAATCTCGTGTGTACAAAAAACAGCTTAGTGTTTTAAATATATAGATAGATGGCAACAGCGAATTCGTTACTTTACGGGAATGATAAAAGTGAAATATATTTCTACAATGAAATACCAATCGTAGAAAGAAGAAAACAAAAAAAACCATATCCGAGGTGGGAATCGAACCCTCTCGACCATGCAAAGGATGGCAACAGAGAATTCGTTACTTTACGGGAATGAAAAAAGTGAAATATGTCTCTACAATGTAATACCAATCGTAGGAAAGAAGAAAATGAAAATAAAAGAACGTATCCGAGGTGGGAATCTAACCCTCTCGACCATGCAAAGGATGTCAACAGAGAATTCGTTACTTTACGGGAATGATAAAAGTGAAATATGTTTCTACAATGTAATACCAATCGTAGGAAGGCAGAAAACGAAAATAAAAAAACATATCCGAGGTGGGAATCGAACCCTCTCGATCATGCATAATACATATTTCTAGGCAGTAAGCTTATCGCCTCGGCCATCCAGACAACTGTGTGAGGCTTCAGTATTAAGCTATCTAACCAGTATACACGCTCAACCTGCAGTTTAAGTCCTTCAATTCGTGGTTTATTTAATATAATTCTAATTCAATGCATATTGTAAAAACATAATTAACATTATTGGAGACCCTTTTTAATTGTCATAAACAAAGATCTCAGTTAGACGCGACCGGAATCGCCATTTTCCTTGTTGAGAAAGGCCATTGTGCGCATGCGCGGGAGTGTCAAATATTACATATTTCTTTAATCATTTAAAAATATACCGTAACATATATTTTCCTTTTAAAGAAACTCTGCAAATCTGCATGCCAAGAGCTTTCGTTAGAATGTCTTACGAAGCCAATCGGTTAAGTCGTTTTCACAATCTCGTGTGTACAAAAAACAGCTTAGTGTTTTAAATATATAGATAGATGGCAACAGCGAATTCGTTACTTTACGGGAATGATAAAAGTGAAATATATTTCTACAATGAAATACCAATCGTAGAAAGAAGAAAACAAAAAAAACCATATCCATGGTGGGAATCGAACCCTCTCGACCATGCAAAGGATGGCAACAGAGAATTCGTTACTTTACGGGAATGAAAAAAGTGAAATATGTCTCTACAATGTAATACCAATCGTAGGAAAGAAGAAAATGAAAATAAAAGAACGTATCCGAGGTGGGAATCGAACCCTCTCGACCATGCAAAGGATGGCAACAGAGAATTCGTTACTTTACGGGAATGATAAAAGTGAAATATGTTTCTACAATGTAATACCAATCGTAGGAAGGAAGATAATGAAAATAAAAAAAACATAACCGAGGTGGGAATCGAACCCTCTCGACCATGCAAAGGATGGCAACAGAGAATTCGTTACTTGACGGGAATGATAAAAGTGAAATATGTTTCTACAATGTAATACCAATCGTAGGAGGGCAGAAAACGAAAATAAAAAACATATCCGAGGTGGGAATCGAACCCTCTCGATCATGCATAATACATATTTCTAGGCAGTAAGCTTATCCCCTCGGCCATCCAGACATCTGTGTGAGACTTCAGTATTAAGCTATCTAACCAGTATACACGCTCAACCTGCAGTTTAAGTCCTTCAATTCGTGGTTTATTTAATATAATTCTAATTCAATGCATATTGTAAAAACATAATTAACATTATTGGAGACCCTTTTTAATTGTCATAAACAAAGATCTCAGTTAGACGCGACCGGAATCGCCATTTTCCTTGTTGAGAAAGGCCATTGTGCGCATGCGCGGGAGTGTCAAATATTACATATTTCTTTAATCATTTAAAAATATACCGTAACATATATTTTCCTTTTAAAGAAACTCTGCAAATCTGCATGCCAAGAGCTTTCGTTAGAATGTCTTACGAAGCCAATCGGTTAAGTCGTTTTCACAATCTCGTGTGTACAAAAAACAGCTTAGTGTTTTAAATATATAGATAGATGGCAACAGCGAATTCGTTACTTTACGGGAATGATAAAAGTGAAATATATTTCTACAATGAAATACCAATCGTAGAAAGAAGAAAACAAAAAAAAACCATATCCGAGGTGGGAATCGAACCCTCTCGACCATGCAAAGGATGGCAACAGAGAATTCGTTACTTTACGGGAATGAAAAAAGTGAAATATGTCTCTACAATGTAATACCAATCGTAGGAAAGAAGAAAATGAAAATAAAAGAACGTATCCGAGGTGGGAATCGAACCCTCTCGACCATGCAAAGGATGGCAACAGAGAATTCGTTACTTTACGGGAATGATAAAAGTGAAATATGTTTCTACAATGTAATACCAATCGTAGGAAGGAAGATAATGAAAATAAAAAAACATAACCGAGGTGGGAATCGAACCCTCTCGACCATGCAAAGGATGGCAACAGAGAATTCGTTACTTGACGGGAATGATAAAAGTGAAATATGTTTCTACAATGTAATACCAATCGTAGGAAGGCAGAAAACGAAAATAAAAAAACATATCCGAGGTGGGAATCGAACCCTCTCGATCATGCATAATACATATTTCTAGGCAGTAAGCTTATCCCCTCGGCCATCCAGACAACTGTGTGAGACTTCAGTATTAAGCTATCTAACCAGTATACACGCTCAACCTGCAATTTAAGTCCTTCAATTCGTGGTTTATTTAATATAATTCTAATTCAATGCATATTGTAAAAACATAATTAACATTATTGGAGACCCTTTTTAATTGTCATAAACAAAGATCTCAGTTAGACGCGACCGGAATCGCCATTTTCCTTGTTGAGAAAGGCCATTGTGCGCATGCGCGGGAGTGTCAAATATTACATATTTCTTTAATCATTTAAAAATATACCGTAACATATATTTTCCTTTTAAAGAAACTCTGCAAATCTGCATGCCAAGAGCTTTCGTTAGAATGTCTTACGAAGCCAATCGGTTAAGTCGTTTTCACAATCTCGTGTGTACAAAAAACAGCTTAGTGTTTTAAATATATAGATGGCAACAGCGAATTCGTTACTTTACGGGAATGATAAAAGTGAAATATATTTCTACAATGAAATACCAATCGTAGAAAGAAGAAAACAAAAAAAACCATATCCGAGGTGGGAATCGAACCCTCTCGACCATGCAAAGGATGGCAACAGAGAATTCGTTACTTTACGGGAATGAAAAAAGTGAAATATGTCTCTACAATGTAATACCAATCGTAGGAAAGAAGAAAATGAAAATAAAAGAACGTATCCGAGGTGGGAATCGAACCCTCTCGACCATGCAAAGGATGGCAACAGAGAATTCGTTACTTTACGGGTATGATAAAAGTGAAATATGTTTCTACAATGTAATACCAATCGTAGGAAGGAAGATAATGAAAATAAAAAAAACATAACCGAGGTGGGAATCGAACCCTCTCGACCATGCAAAGGATGGCAACAGAGAATTCGTTACTTGACGGGAATGATAAAAGTGAAATATGTTTCTACAATGTAATACCAATCGTAGGAGGGCAGAAAACGAAAATAAAAAACATATCCGAGGTGGGAATCGAACCCTCTCGATCATGCATAATACATATTTCTAGGCGGTAAGCTTATCCCCTCGGCCATCCAGACATCTGTGTGAGACTTCAGTATTAAGCTATCTAACCAGTATACACGCTCAACCTGCAGTTTAAGTCCTTCAATTCGTGGTTTATTTAATATAATTCTAATTCAATGCATATTGTAAAAACATAATTAACATTATTGGAGACCCTTTTTAATTGTCATAAACAAAGATCTCAGTTAGACGCGACCGGAATCGCCATTTTCCTTGTTGAGAAAGGCCATTGGGCGCATGCGCGGGAGTGTCAAATATTACATATTTCTTTAATCATTTAAAAATATACCGTAACATATATTTTCATTTTAAAGAAACTCTGCAAATCTGCATGCCAAGAGCTTTCGTTAGAATGTCTTACGAAGCCAATCGGTTAAGTCGTTTTCACAATCTCGTGTGTACAAAAAACAGCTTAGTGTTTTAAATATATAGATAGATGGCAACAGCGAATTCGTTACTTTACGGGAATGATAAAAGTGAAATATATTTCTACAATGAAATACCAATCGTAGAAAGAAGAAAACAAAAAAAACCATATCCGAGGTGGGAATCGAACCCTCTCGACCATGCAAAGGATGGCAACAGAGAATTCGTTACTTTACGGGAATGAAAAAAGTGAAATATGTCTCTACAATGTAATACCAATCGTAGGAAAGAAGAAAATGAAAATAAAAGAACGTATCCGAGGTGGGAATCTAACCCTCTCGACCATGCAAAGGATGTCAACAGAGAATTCGTTACTTTACGGGAATGATAAAAGTGAAATATGTTTCTACAATGTAATACCAATCGTAGGAAGGAAGATAATGAAAATAAAAAAACATAACCGAGGTGGGAATCGAACCCTCTCGACCATGCAAAGGATGGCAACAGAGAATTCGTTACTTGACGGGAATGATAAAAGTGAAATATGTTTCTACAATGTAATACCAATCGTAGGAAGGCAGAAAACGAAAATAAAAAAACATATCCGAGGTGGGAATCGAACCCTCTCGATCATGCATAATAAATATTTGTAGGCAGTAAGCTTATCCCCTCGGCCATCCAGACAACAGTGTGAGACTTCAGTATTAAGCTATCTAACCAGTATACACGCTCAACCTGCAGTTTAAGTCCTTCAATTCGTGGTTTATTTAATATAATTCTAATTCAATGCATATTGTAAAAACATAATTAACATTATTGGAGACCCTTTTTAATTGTCATAAACAAAGATCTCCGTTAGACGCGACCGGAATCGCCATTTTCCTTGTTGAGAAAGGCCATTGTGCGCATGAGCGGGAGTGTCAAATATTACATATTTCTTTAATCATTTAAAAATATACCGTAACATATATTTTCCTTTTAAAGAAACTCTGCAAATCTGCATGCCAAGAGCTTTCGTTAGAATGTCTTACGAAGCCAATCGGTTAAGTCGTTTTCACAATCTCGTGTGTACAAAAAACAGCTTAGTGTTTTAAATATATAGATAGATAGATGGCAACAGCGAATTCGTTACTTTTCGGGAATGATAAAAGTGAAATATATTTCTACAATGAAATACCAATCGCAGAAAGGAAGAAAACAAAAAAAAACCATATCCGAGGTGGGAATCGAACCCTCTCGACCATGCAAAGGATGGCAACAGAGAATTCGTTACTTTACGGGAATGAAAAAAGTGAAATATATCTCTACAATGTAATACCAATCGTAGGAAAGAAGAAAATGAAAATAAAAGAACGTATCCGAGGTGGGAATCGAACCCTCTCGACCATGCAAAGGATGGCAACAGAGAATTCGTTACTTTACGGGAATGATAAAAGTGAAATATGTTTCTACAATGTAATACCAATCGTAGGAAGGAAGATAATGAAAATAAAAAAACATAACCGAGGTGGGAATCGAACCCTCTCGACCATGCAAAGGATGGCAACAGAGAATTCGTTACTTGACGGGAATGATAAAAGTGAAATATGTTTCTACAATGTAATACCAATCGTAGGAAGGCAGAAAACGAAAATAAAAAAACATATCCGAGGTGGGAATCGAACCCTCTCGATCATGCATAATACATATTCCTAGGCAGTAAGCTTATCCCCTCGGCCATCCAGACAACTGTGTGAGACTTCAGTATTAAGCTATCTAACCAGTATACACGCTCAACCTGCAGTTTAAGTCCTTCAATTCGTGGTTTATTTAATATAATTCTAATTCAATGCATATTGTAAAAACATAATTAACATTATTGGAGACCCTTTTTAATTGTCATAAACAAAGATCTCAGTTAGACGCGACCGGAATCGCCATTTTCCTTGTTGAGAAAGGCCATTGTGCGCATGCGCGGGAGTGTCAAATATTACATATTTCTTTAATCATTTAAAAATATACCGTAACATATATTTTCCTTTTAAAGAAACTCTGCAAATCTGCATGCCAAGAGCTTTCGTTAGAATGTCTTACGAAGCCAATCGGTTAAGTCGTTTTCACAATCTCGTGTGTACAAAAAACAGCTTAGTGTTTTAAATATATAGATAGCAACAGCGAATTCGTTACTTTACGGGAATGATAAAAGTGAAATATATTTCTACAATGTAATACCAATCGCAGAAAGGAAGAAAACAAAAAAAAACATATCCGAGGTGGGAATCGAACCCTCTCGACCATGCAAAGGATGGCAACAGAGAATTCGTTACTTTACGGGAATGAAAAAAGTGAAATATATCTCTACAATGTAATACCAATCGTAGGAAAGAAGAAAATGAAAATAAAAGAACGTATCCGAGGTGGGAATCGAACCCTCTCGACCATGCAAAGGATGGCAACAGAGAATTCGTTACTTTACGGGAATGATAAAAGTGAAATATGTTTCTACAATGTAATACCAATCGTAGGAAGGAAGATAATGAAAATAAAAAAAAACATAACCGAGGTGGGAATCGAACCCTCTCGACCATGCAAAGGATGGCAAAGAGAATTCGTTACTTGACGGGAATGATAAAAGTGAAATATGTTTCTACAATGTAATACCAATCGTAGGAAGGCAGAAAACGAAAATAAAAAAACATATCCGAGGTGGGAATCGAACCCTCTCGATCATGCATAATACATATTTCTAGGCAGTAAGCTTATCCCCTCGGCCATCCAGACAACAGTGTGAGACTTCAGTATTAAGCTATCTAACCAGTATACACGCTCAACCTGCAGTTTAAGTCCTTCAATTCGTGGTTTATTTAATATAATTCTAATTCAATGCATATTGTAAAAACATAATTAACATTATTGGAGACCCTTTTTAATTGTCATAAACAAAGATCTCAGTTAGACGCGACCGGAATCGCCATTTTCCTTGTTGAGAAAGGCCATTGTGCGCATGAGCGGGAGTGTCAAATATTACATATTTCTTTAATCATTTAAAAATATACCGTAACATATATTTTCCTTTTAAAGAAACGCTGCAAATCTGCATGCCAAGAGCTTTCGTTAGAATGTCTTACGAAGCCAATCGGTTAAGTCGTTTTCACAATCTCGTGTGTACAAAAAACAGCTTAGTGTTTTAAATATATAGATACTTTATGATGATTGAATAACAAAACTACTAACTTATTGTAATGCCTTCACGTCCGTTAATCTCTATATTAAGCCAGGCTGCAAACTTAAGAATCTTTCGTTTTGGGTACTTTCCCCTTTAAAAATCCGCGCCGATCACAGTATGTTCGACCCTAACTATTATGTCTCAGAAAACTGTATCATAATTAGGCTCATTATAACACTATTTTTCATTATGAAACAGTTTCTCCCACCAATCAGAGCTCAAGAAACAGCTGTGTGACCAATTAGATAAGGATACCTTCGCGCATGCCTTCAAAATCCAACATGTCTATATAAATTACCGAAATTGCACCGTCCATATGTTCCCGTAAATAAACTGAGACAAGAAATGGCACTGTATTTTAATATCCCCAAAATCAATTTCTACACAGCGCGTGGTTTTGAAACGACTTCGGTGACAGTTTTACTGAATACTGGAGCACAATCTGAACATATGGCATTGAAGCACACAGAACGCATGCGTCGGTTGTCCAGAGAGCTTAGGAAACAGAGATATACTACCCACCGCAGCACCCGATCACAACAGTCTAGTGACTGAACAGATATTTATGAATATTTATGTTAAAACATATAATAAAGTTATAATTATCGTCGAACATAAACAGTCGTATGCAACTCCCCTATAATGGTAATTAAAACACTCGTATGGAAATTATAGCTGCCGCCCCGGAGGTCCTGGGTTCGATTCCCGGCTCTGCCACGAAATTTGAAAAAGTGGTACGAGGACTGGAACGGGGTCTACTCAGCCTCGGGTGGCCCAAATGAGTAGAGGGGGTTCGATTCCCCCTCAGCCATCCTCGAAGTGGTTTTCCGTGGTTTCCCACTTCGTCTTCGGGCAAATGCCGGGATGGTACCTTCTTCAAGGCCACGGCCGCCTCCTTCCCTCTTCCTTGCCTATCCATCCTCGCCATCCCTTACCTTCCCTCATGAGGCCCCTGTTCGCTTTGCAGGTGAGGCCGCCTGGGCGAGGTGCCGATCCCACCTCACCAGTTATATCCCTTCCGATTCGATGTTCCCAGCTCTAGGACACTGCCCGTAGAGGCGGTAGTGGTGAGTTCCCTTGCTGAGTCTGTGGGTTCCACCAACCTGGAGGGTAAACGACTAAAAAAAAAAAAAAAAAAAATGGAAATTATAAAACTCGCATACGCTCGTTTTATAAAACTACTGGTGTCTTAATTATGGCCATTATAGGCTCGTTGCATAATGTACTAATCTTGTACGCCTCTGGGTGTTCAATGAGCAGGCAGTTTAAAGTAGCCAGGAGGGAGGTGATCCTGCTGGCAGTGTTTAAAGGTAATCGGAGCGCGAACGTGGCTAATAGTTGAACTACCAGTATTACAAAATTGCCATACTTCAGGAGGCCAGGTATTTACACAGCCGTATGTTTGGAACAATATTACCCACATAACTCACAAGAGTACAGCACCGTACAGAGACATTAAGAAGGCTGTGGTTGATGACAACGTGTATCTAGTTCTTCTATTCTCCTTTTCCTAATGTCTTCTGTTTATGTGCAATGCTGGGACTGTGATTTTATTAATAATCGAGTGTATACATTAGCCTCCCCTTTGAGCTAAATGACATTTTATTTCAGTATCTGTGGTAAGAACTTGTGCACATCATTTGTAAAACAATTCAAGAAAAAAAAAAGGTCAAGTGTAGCAGTATTCGATCCCCAGTCAACTGCGTGACAGACTAACACGCTAGCCCGGAGCTAACTATATCCTTAACATCATGGTGTTCTTAACTGATATATTAGATGCAACCTGTTGGCAAATAATGACTTGAAATAAACGATTTCTTCACTGCAGTACAACTTCATTATAGATCATTTCATACAAAGTTTATATTATTGTATCAGTAGGGTATATCACATATAACATACTAAAACTACTGCAATATAGAGACAGGCTCATGAGGACAGCTGCCATCTTGTCGTGTGGCAGAGACGGCTCAGCTCTTTTAAGCCACTCATACAGTATAATATTATAATACTAAATTATAATAAATAACGGATCACGACCTTCAGGATAGCTTAAACCACCCTAGGCTCGATAATCGGAATTGGTAGGTCTTAAGCTATTGTTTATAATGGTTGCATGATTCACACGGCCGCCATCCTGAAATGGCAAGGCCGATGACCTTGATGTTCGGGTGAAAGACGCGTCCTATATAAAGGTATGTTGTCACCAAATTTGGTAGAGATCGGATGATTAGTTTAGCCATACTTTGAGTTTACGTTTTGAACGTTTGAGTGGCCGCCATTCAGTTTTGGTAAAGATGGCGGCGATATAAAATATGACACTGAGGTGCCCTTTGCTAGTGCTACCTCTGTACCAAATTTCGTTCAATTCGGTTTCACCATGTTCGAATTGATAGGGGGGGACAGACATTCAGAGTACACACACTCACACACACACACACACACACACAGACTCACACACCCACAGACAGACACACAATTTTTCGCCCTGTGTTGATCTCATAAGTCTACTTTCATTTTTTGCAAAAATCAAAAGTAGGCTAAATAAAAAATAGGCTTATGAGATTACCTTTTGTCCGTGTGTGTGTGCGTGCGTGTGTGTGTGTGTGTGTGTGTGTCCCTAATAACTTCTAAACGGCTGGAGCTATTTCAATGAAACTCGGTAAGTTTATAGCACTATTCAGGCCAATACCGACGGTGCCCTTCAAATTTTGGTACGTCTCACCAATCCAACATGGCGGCTGTGCGAAATATTTCACTAGCATTCAATATCTCCGAAACTATTCCCGACATCAGCCTGGAAATTTTCACGATGATAAAGGGAACTACTAGAAGTTCACCTATGTGACCTTTGAAAAACTGGTAACTACAAAACCAGCATGGCGGCCACGCGAATTCGCGACTTTTAAATATACGTTTCTCGCGATTTAACCAACAAAACGCAATAAAACTTGGTACAGTATTTGTTTATACAGATTGTAATGCACCGACATCTAACTTGGTTCAATTGTTTACATAACCATAAGATGGTGGATATACGAAATATTTCACCGGCATTCTATATCACTGAAACTATTAGCGGCATCACCCTGAAATTTTGTACAGAGATAAAGGGCACTACTGGAAGTTCACCTATAAGACTTTCAAAAATCGGTTAACTACAAAACAAACATGGCGGCCAAGCGAATTTGAAAATTTTAAATAGAACTTTCTCGTGATTTTGTTGTTCCAAACGCAATGAAATCTGGTACAGGAAATGATTATACACATTGTAATGCACTGGTATCTAATTTAGTTCAATGGTTTACATAATCTCAAGAGGGCGGCTTTGCGAATTTTAAAATTAAGTTTTTATTTCTTTTGTCGTAATCATGCGATCGAAGTGAAAGTTTGAATAATGAACCTACGCAATAATTTTCCTTTAATGGTACATGACTATATGACCTATACGTTTAACAATCCAAAATGGCGACCATCCGAAATATTTAGAAGGCTCTGAATATCTACGAATCTATTATAGCAATCGAACTGAATTTTTTAATGTTCACAGGGGCTATGAACCTAAGTTCACCTATTGGATTTTAAATAACCTGGTGATAACAAATCCAACATGGCGGCGACACGAAATATAAATATTCACATGGACGTTTCTCGCAATTTAACCATCCGAGTGCAGTGAAACTTGGTGCAGTAAATCCTTATACGAATGTTAATCCACTGGCATCTAATTTATTTCAATTGTTTCCATAACCACAAGATGGCAGCTGTGCGAAATTTTAAAATCTCCTTGTTACTTCTTGTGTCTTCATCAAGCGATTGAAGTTTGAATGCTACACGTACACAATAATATTCAAGTAACAGTACATAACTCTAAGACCTACATATATAAAATCCAACATGGCGACCATCCGAAATATTTAGTCAGTTCTCAATATCTACGAATCTATTACAGCAATCAAACTGAAATTTTGTATGTAGATAGAGGCATTTAACATAAGTAGGATATATGAAAATAGGCTGTATAATTCTTCACGGAACTACTTGTTGTTTTATTATATGCCACATAATTACATACAGTGCGTATTTTCTAATGGGAAATAAATACGAATTACACAGCACGTTCTGTTGTAAGCATCCAAAACAAAGATACTAATTCAATGGCTAAGGTTCCCTACACCAGTGCCTTATCCAATAAACACATGACCTACTAGTAATATACAGAATATTATTTGCTATATGCGTCGGAAACTATATTGGCTGTAGAAGATTCTACCGCGGATCATGGGCAATGAAACGAATCGCTGTGGTAGCATGTTGGTGTTAAAGTATATAGTATAAAATATTTTCCATTGCAAAATGCACGCTATGTAATGTATGATTGATAATATAACTTCTGAATAATTATAAAACAAAAAACACTGAAAATTAACTAAAACAAATACCCCCGCTTGGATTTGAAACCCAGACTTCCGAGCAAGAGTCTGTCACGCTACCCTTGGCTAAATCTGTCCATTGCTTGAAGAATGTTATCAAGAGCCTTATATATAACTGCCTAGCAAATAATGTCTTGGAATAAATACATTTCTTCAGCAAATTATGTCTTTATTATAAACCATTTTATACTAAATGTATATAATTTCTTTCATATTTCCCAATTACTCTTATTTTCCTTTCAATAATAACCATTACATTCATACGTTTTCCAACTTAATATTAAGATACCACTTTCTTACTACGATTGGTATTGCAACGCATGTCCGGTACAGCTAATTACTTAAATTTACTAATCTAATTTAAAGATCCATCATCTCTGTACTGAGAGTTACCACAAAGCCCAACGTTGCATTTACGCTGCAGCAACGTGCTCAAACGGAAACTTTTTGATCACGTCTTTTAATTCAAGTTCATATTACCCCATTTAATTTGTTGCACTAATAATAATATCGTATGGCCTCGGATGCCTGGTGCAAGCTTTGTAATTTGACACCCAGAGAGTAGCTTGCATGTCGAATTTCGTTTTTCCATGAATCACTATGAAAGTCAAGGAGGTTAGATAACAGATATCTAAGCTCCTTGAACATTATAGTGCTTTCTAGTAGAGAAATGAGGTACTTTGTGTTGGCGGAAACTCCCGAGATTAATTTTGCCATTATGAACTCGGCCTACTGAATTCAAATGGGTTCTTTGACATGCCAACATCGTATGACATGCGTATCGTATTTTTGCCGCCTTTCAAAAATCACTTACCACGGCCAGGGGCGAACCTGCAATCTTGGGGTTAGTAGACCGACACGTTATCCACTCATCCACCGTGGCAACCTATTTGTTGCACTGACTTTTAGAGTATTAATGTAAACTCACCATGACTGGACCAAAATAATTATCAATAATGGGGTCTCTCCTTCATTGACTACTGACTGTGGGTATTCAATATATTCTAAGTTTAGAAACATTGGCACTCGTATAAATACATAAAATTATATAGTATATACTGATCCACCAAGATGAGTCTAGCTAGAAGGAGGTCATGTGCTACATGCGCATATTTTAAGATCCACGAAAAGCAAATGTTTTGTTATTTACTCTACTAAACGCGAATCGTTTAGTCCAGGCAAATTGCGATCCACATTAAGTTGAAAATTAAATCGGCTACAACTGGTTTTTCTTGGTTACTTTAGTTCTTGTAACAAGCACATATTTTAAACTGAGAATTGTGTAGAAAATAATATACCCATAGAATAGAGGTTATTAACATACGGAAAGAATACTGAATTAAACCCTTGCAGAACACGCAACCAACAATACAGCTCTGCTAAGAGTGAGAATGGGTTTCTAGCACGCACACAATCAGCGCGGATAGGCTACCCGATATTTTTCACAAAGAAGGAAGGAACTTTGTAGTTTTATCAAAATCTTGCGATCATGAACCACAGGTCCGCCATTTTTACGTGGAATACAAACCACAGGATGTGATATTTCACTTCCATAATCTCACATGCATTGAACCCGGGGCCTACGGGCGAGAGGCAGGCAAGGCTGGCCGACTCCTGCCACATACGCCCCTTTATTGTAATGGCCTCATCTTGTGAATTCATACTAGGAAGGTCTCATATCCACAACCTAGGACGGATTCC
Source organism: Meconema thalassinum (assembly GCA_946902985.2). NCBI lineage: Eukaryota > Metazoa > Arthropoda > Insecta > Orthoptera > Tettigoniidae > Meconema > Meconema thalassinum. Next base: position 153,032,353 of record OX336390.1, on the reverse strand, counting down.
AAACGGTAGTGAAACACTCACGAGGGAATGGGATGAATTCAGACAACGAACATTAAAATAAACAAGTTCCGTGATGAACTTAATATTTAAGATTCATGGCAATGATTAATCTTTATGGATCTACCAAGAATAATGACGAAATTAAGTTCGTAATATCGACATTTCTAATTAGTCAGGAATACTGTATACCTGGCATAATGTAGCCTAATAGAGCACTACAGTTGGCAGCCCTGGTGACAGAATATAATTTTAGTTCCATCTCATAGGGTACAGATTACAAAATTTGGTTGAAGTTCAATGGATAGCATGGACGTTGCATGCAGTTAAACATTGGATTTAACAGCGCGCGTAAAATCATGATGGCAACAATGTCATGCATGTATTGGTCAGAAATAATCTGATATAATATGATCTATTGTTGTGCCAATTTTGAATTAAATCCATTAGTTAGTATAGAAGTTACATGCACTTTAAAATTGGACATATCAGCAGGCTTAGAATCAAGTTGGCAGCACTGACGTATATTAGTTACTCCAAATTAATCTAGAATGCCAGGTACTATACGTGTGCAAAGTTTAGAGCTATTGGCTTGCATACTTTCTGATATATTGATATTAGGGTAACAAAAATTGAGACAGCATTTATTAACAGTTGGCAGCCCTGGTTGCTCGTAAGAATACGCACAGTCATATCTGTTAGGGTACACATATCATATACGAAATGTGGTTGAAATCCGAATGATAGTATAGAAGTTACATGCATTTAAAGTTTGACCTCTCAGCTGATCTAGAATCATGGTGGTAGCACTGACGTATATAAGTTACTCCAAATTAATATAGAATATAAGGTACTATACGTGTGCATATTTTAAAGCTGTCGGCTTGCATACTTTCTGATATATTGGTATTTGGATAAAATAAATTAAGAGCATTTATTAACAGTTGGCAGCCCTGGTGGATCTTAAGAATACACTCAGTTATATCGGGTTATGTACGCATAGCACATACGAAATTTGGCTGTATTCCAATTGATAGTGTAGAAGTTATACGCATTTAAAAATTGGACCTATCAGCAGGCTTATAATCATTTTGGCAACACTGGCATATATGGCCTCCTGGAAATTAAACTGAAATATCATTTTCTATACGTATGCCAATTTTGAAATAGCTCCCATTCATACCTTCCAGGATATCCAACATGGAGCTCAAATTTCAATTGCGATTTTTCAGCAGTTGGTAGCACTGACATCGTTTTCAAATACGGCATTGCGATAATGAGATATTTGTTTCGATTGCTGCAGCCGTTTAGGAGTTGATATGGGGGACACACACACACAGACAGACAGACAGACAGACAGACAGACAGACAGACAGAAGGACAGGCAGACAGACACACATTTGCCTTGATCGATCTCATAAGTCTATTTTCCTCATTTTTGCAAAATAAGAAAATTAGGCTAAATATAAAAAATAAGGGGGAAAAATCATCAAAGAATTTCCAGGGTAAAATAGGTTTCTTGGGTGTGCCTAATTAGTCTTTTTGAATAGGAGATTGGCTCGTGCTTCAAATAGAAGTCGCTAAATGTCAGTGCCTGCAGACTGCACCTGTGCGTGCTTCCTCATCTTCTCTCTGGGGGAGTATGGGTGGCGGGGGCTCAGGAGAGATCCTCTGTGTACCATATTGTAAGGAACATGCATATTTCAACAGAATGGAAGCATGAACTTGGCATCGTGTAGCCTACTGGCACACCCATTTCTGCTGAGTGCAGATCAGCAAACCAAGCATGTTTAAAGTGATAAATAGTGTGGATTGAACATAACCTATTAACTTCGCGACAAGACAGAAGACAATCCCTTAAAGACATAAGTTTTCACCTAAATTACCAACATTTAGATTGTTTGCTCCCACTAATAAAAACTAAATAAAATTAGAACCCACTAAAACCTGTTTCGCCTTGAAAATACTTTCACAAATTAGTCATTTATTTTCCGTAATTCGTTGTTGTTGCTATTTAGTTCGTCTTAGGGGATTGCGAATTTTTCGTCGCTTGCCCCATGTATTTGGGTGTGTGTTGAGTTTGTGTGATAACCTATGTTTCTAGAGTGAATGTCGTAGTGTGTGCAGCTGTGAATATTAAGGTCGGAGATGGGGTATGTGCCCCATAACTTGTCATACGATACTATCTGAGAGTTTGCTTGTAGGGAATGTGAGAAAACATGGGAAGAATCCATACTCAGCTGCCCTTCCTGTTGTGGTCGTGGTGAGGAATTAAATGAACACAAATAGGTCTCGGGGTTTTCATATTTCGATGTCTGACCTCGTAGCCTGATCTCATCAGTCAGAAATCCAATGCTTCAACGAACAAATCATGCCGGCTGGCAAATGTATTCTTAGTGACCATTGATACGAGGCACGTCCAGAAAGTAAGTTCCGTTTGGTAATAAAATTAAATTGTGTACAGATACAGAACAATTATTTATTGCACAACATTCTACACCTCTTAAACTACTTTTCCACATAACTGCCGAACTTTTGCAGGCATTTGTCATAGCGTGGCACAAGTTTTTGGATACCTTCTTCATAGAAGTTTGCCGCCTGTGTCTTCAACCAGTTGGAAACATCTCCTTTCAGCTCGTCGTCATTGTTGAAGTGTTGACCGCTGTGTGAACAGATGAAAGTCGCTAGGAGCGAGGTCAGGGCTGTACGGAGGGTGGTCAAACACGTCCCAGCCAAATCCCTGTAGGAGGTTTTTCGTCACATTAGCAGTGTGTGGTCGTGCGTTGTCGTGAAGAAAAACAACTCCTTTTGACAGCAACCCTCGGCGCTTATTCTGTATTGCGCGGCGCAATTTTCTAAGTGTCTCGCAGTAAGCATCTGCGTTGATTGTTTGAGCACGCGTTAAGATATCAATGAATAAGATGCCGTTCCAGTCCCAGAACACCGTGCACATCATTTTCCGAGGTGTCAAGGTTTGTTTCGGCTTAACAATTGCTGGGGATGAAGTGTGCCTCCATTCCATTGATTGCCGCTTACTTTCAGGGGTGTCGTAAGAAACCCAAGTTTCATCTCCTGTGACTATCTGTGTCAGAAATTCTCCACCGCCTTCATTGTAACGGGTCAAAAACCGAAGTGCACTACCCATCCGTTTTGTTTTGTGTTGCTCCGTAAGAATCTTTGGTACCCAACGTCGGCAAAGTTTACGAAATTTCAGATTTTCGGTAACAATTTCATGAATTAGTGAACGTGAGATTTGGGGAAATTCCATATCGAGAGCACTAATTGTAAACCTGCGGTTTTCCCGGATCTTGTCATCAATCGCGTGAACCAGTTCTTCTGCAACCAAAGATGGACGCCCACTTCGTTCTTCATCGTGCACTTCACTACGTCCTTCATTGAACTGTCGGACCCATCTTCTCACCATTGAATCACTCAACGCATTTTGTCCATACACTTCGCAAATTTGCCGATAAATTTCAATTGGTTTCACTTTCCTAGCATTCAGAAAACGAATCGCAGATCTGATTTCACACGCGGCGGGATTTTCAATCAACACCGACATTGTACGAGTAAACATGCACAACAACGCGTACGTGGCTGACAGCGCTCTCCAAATGGCGCACGTTTCTTCTCCTTGATACAGAGCGTCTACCGCTCATATGCGGAACTGCGCTGCAGCGGAACGTACAACTAGTTGAAGACACAGGCGGCACACGTCTATGAAGAAGGTATACAAAAACTCGTGCCACGCTACGACAAATGCCTGCAACATTTCGTCAGTTATGTGGAAAAGTAGTTTAAGGGTTGTAGAGTTTTGTACAGTTAATAATTTTTCTGTATCTGTACACAATTTAATGTTATTACCAAACTGATCGTACTTTCTGGACGTACTTCGTATAACAAATTTTCAGCCGATCAACACAAAATAATCTCTATTACTGAGACATGCGAATAATAAAGTCAAACAAATTACATGTGTCTAAGTACAGTGCGCCCGGGAATTTTCTCCGCAGTGCCTACATGCTGCTGCGACAGATTACGTCACCAGTCGCTTGTATCATAACAAACAAACAGTAAACTTTATACTCACCACAGCCATTCATAACATACTGTTGCACTCTTCCAATAATCTAACTCGACACACTGACGATTTCGACATCCCACAGCCCACACATGTGGCCTTCACCCTATCAATGACACTGTGCTGCCAACTAAACTGATGACGCTACCTCTCGCAGCTGCACGTAGCCTCTGCGGAGAACATATCCTGGCACCCTGTATATACTAGGTGAATCAGCTGCCCCTAATAATTTTGTTTATTGCTGCCCATCTAACGCGTGTTACCAGGAAAGACAATATTTCTCTGCTTGCATCCCGTATGGTACTAATTCAGAGCAAGCATATCCTGCAAACGGTACTAAGCACTATTATTTGTTCCCTCATATTAGTCTGCAGTCACATCGAGGGGAAAATAATATTGTTCAGTATCGTTCGAGGGATATGCTTATGGTGCATTAGTACTAAGTTATATGGGATGCAAGCAGAGACATATTGACCTTCCTGATAAAAACGCTAGTATGGCTGCATAACACAATATTATTATGGGCAGCTGATTCACCTACGGTACTTGTTTCGGACTATAAAAGAGGGAGAAAACGAAGGGAAGACAAGTTTCGCTCATCAAGCGAGCATCATCAGCTCCAAATCCATACAGGTCATTACCAAAGTGACAATGACACCCACTGAAAGTCACTGCCCTCCCAAAACAAAGCGATTAAAACGTTAAACACTTAGAAAGTGTGGCAACTGTTGTTGGTAAAATACCAAAGCATCAAGCATCTGAGAAAGTAACTACTGTATTTTATTTACGCTACCCACTAGGTTACAAGGCTGGGAAATGACAATCCCAACAACAAACATTCTTACTCCACCAACAAGGTGTAGCTACTATTGCTGTGATATACACTGCTGTGCAAAGCTTAAGGATGAACTGCCGTATGTCGTGCTACTGCCAGTAACAAATCACGTTGAACCTCAAACCATATATATGGGAAGGCCTGCTACAGTATGGTATGGACGGCAACTGAAAGGAATATTCGATGTGACGAAAGAAATGCTACTTTTATACAGAGAAAAAACATTACACATAAGTCTCTGCGACTCATGATGGTCCCCTGGACATCACAAAAGAAGTGACATGGTTCTTAAAAGGGTGTGTGAACACCACGGACGGCGATGCATGCTCTGCTACGTGTTCCCATGTTGGCCACAAGATTGGTAAAGAGTTCTTGATATCCTATATGACTTCATCTATCTCGTCCTTAAGTTTAGCTCAGCAGTTGACTTAACCCGCGAGGACTGGCGCATGAGTATCTTTGCCCCGAAGCTTAATTAATGCTCTATATTTTCGTTTAGGTCAGCCCTTATTTCCTGTCGCTTACTGTACCTTCCTTCTTAGCCTTGAACTTTACCCTGCAAAAGAAGCACGTCCATAGCTTTTTGAACACTCAAGTTATTTCCATATTATTTACGGTCGGGTCAGATTTACCCATGGCGCCAGTCCTCGCGTGACGATTTTCGGCTTACGTTAGTCGGGACAATCTGTAAAAAATAAGGGGGATAACGCACCTATTTTGGTGCAGCACACTCGCATGGCTCACGATCTTGTTCATCCATGTATAAGATCTAGGGACACCTTGGCCATCAGTTCCTTTGTTCAAAAGAATTAAGATGACTGCATTACCGACACTATCGAGGCCAATGATACTGTTGCAAAAATTCTTGTCGTGTTTCTGCTTGTTGAATTTTAAAAATGTAAATAAACCTTATTTTATATTGGGAATAGTTCATAGGAAGACACCAGGTGTAGAATTACTTCATTAAAATTCGTACGATTACGACTAAAAGAGAGTGACGCACTATGGGTCAAAATGGCCCAGTGCCAGTGCTCGTGTTATACGTTTTCACGTCAGTTCTCAAGGGTTAAGTAATAGGTGCTAAAATACTGTAGCATTGCAAATTAATGCAAGAATGACCTATGAGAGCTCTGCTGACTGACTAAAGAGTTGTAATATACGAGGGCTATTCCAAAACTAAGGTCCGTTTATTTTTAAAAATTAACCGAACATTTTATTTTGAAACCACATTTATTTTTAGGTTTTACATACCTTCCTCTATTTTTCTACATAGTTGCCTCGTTATTTAGGCACTTGTCATACCTTAAAACTAAGTTCCCAAATCCCTCTGCATAAAAGTTTGCCGCCTGCTCTGACAACCAAGAATTCACACTTGAGGAAACTCCATTGATAGAGTGGTTATCATGAATCTTCGGTCCTAGTGAATTTTCGTGTCAAATGCAGTCACCAAGTCATTTGTGATCACAGACCTGAGCGTTCAACGTCATGAATATTTTCACGGCCACTTTTGAACTCGCGTACCAATTTTCTCACTTTACCTCCCGTCATTGCATTATCACCATACACCTGACAAAGCTGACGATGAATGTCTGCAGCCGACTTGTTTCTTGCACTCAAAAAAACGTATCACAGATCGTACCTCACACGCGGCGGGCGAATCAATAATCTTGAACATTGTAAAGATGCACAGTTCAGCGTACAGGTTAGCTGCACAGCTGCAAGTGACGCCTGCTTGTTTGCAAAGGATGCCGGGAGGTAGCGCACACGCTTATTGCGGCGTGCGCACTAACTACGGGCTTAAATAAGAAAACGGATCTTAGTTTTGGAATAGCCCTCGTAAATACTGAACATGGCAACTCTGAAGAATTAATTAAAAGCTATCTATTGTTTGTGACCATCATTTAAGGTAGAGTAATAAAATCTCCGATGAAAGTTAATGTTGTGGTTGATGATGGCTATTTCAGATTAGTTTCTACATGCCATGATTTTAATCACTAGCAGACTGAGCTTAACTCACTTGAGACATGAATTCGAGAGACCATATTTATTCCATGACGTGATACAAGTGATATTGCGACGCGACAATAACTCTCCTAGAGTTGAGGGGTGAGATAAGGTCTGTCACGCCATGGCACATTATACACCAGGCTTTTTAATCGCACCCTTATATTTCATCGTCACAGCTTGGAGGTCCAGCTGTACTGAATATAACTTTGTGATATGCACCACAACTCAGCAACCTGTGACCAGGACAGTTTTATCCCACAGGATTTGGGCAAACAAATGAGATTTAAAGCGTTAACTGGGCTCGTGATATTATACAAACCTACAGGGTGCAAAGGACATTTCATTAAATAGGCTACTCCGAATTGTGATTCTGAATAATTACAAATATGTGGGAACTAATCACGGCCCATAGTTGCCCAGCCGTCTTTTGTAGTCTCAGGATACTTATTGTAGACCTGAAATTATATTATTATTATTATTATTATTATTATTATTATTATTATTGTGTTTGAGTCTTCAGTCTTTTGACTGGTTTGATGCAGCTCTCCATGCCTCCCTGTCCTGAGCTAATCGTTTCATCTCTACATAGCTACCACACCCCACATCCGAGGCAATCTGTTTAACATATTCTAACCTTGGTCTACCCCTATAGTTCTTGTCCTCGACCCTTCCTTCCATAACTAAGCTTGCTATTCCTGGATGTCTTAGTATGTGTCCTACCAACCTATCTCTTCTCTTCATTAGCAGTCGCCAGAAACATCTCTCCTCTCCCACTCGTCTTAATACCTCTTTGTTTGTAACCCTATCTACCCATCTGATCTTCATCATTCTCCTGTAACACCACATTTCAAATGCTTCAATTCTCCTCTTTTCTGCTACACCAATAGTCCAAGTTTCACTTCCATAGAGCGCCACGCTCCAGACAAAGGCTTTCAAAAATGACTTCCTAATACCTAAATCTATATTCGATGTCAGCAGATTCCTTTTTTGTAGAAATGCTTTCTTTGCCTGAGCCAACCTACTTTTTATATCCTCTTTGCTTCGTCCATCACTGGTTATTCTGCTTCCTAAGTAACAGAAGTCTCCTGCTTCCTTCAGCTTTTCACCTGCCAATTTGATCTCCATAGAGGTTTCCGATTTATTTCGGCTGCATTCCAGTATTTTTGTTTTACATTTATTAATTTTCATCATGAACTAGATGAAACCCGTCAAAACATGACGGACAATGGAAAACAAAATTACTGAAGAAGCTTCTTATATAAGTTACATTCTTTGTACGATTACTTTTTAGCACTATTGCAACTTTAAGGGCGTCAAAAGATAGCACTCTCAGCATTGCAATATATTGCTGGTCATGACTGAAAACGTGATTAGGTCATCATCATCTTGCACAGTTTCCAGCCACTGGCCGGGTCTGTTTGGAACACAAGTCTCTCCAACGTCTTCTGTCTTCCCACCATCTCTCAGCCTCCACCCTTGTCCAGTCTTCTCCTCTCTTCTTCACGATTTCTTCCTCCCCCTTCAGCCACCTGTCTCTCGGTCTCCCTCTTGGTCTCTTTCCTTCCCACTTCGTCTCGTGTATCCTGCTGGGTATCCTCTTCTCCTCCATTCGTTTTACATGTCCATACCATCTAAGTCTAGATTTCTCTATACCAGTCTGTAATGGTTCATCCTTATTAATTCTCCGGTCCTCTCATTTCTTATTCTGTCCATCTTTGTAGCTCCAATACTGCTTCTCAAGAACCTCATCTCACTGGCCTGTATTTTGCTCTTCTCCCTTCCTTTCATAACCCAGGTCTCCGAGGCATACGTCAGGATAGGGACATTGTACGTCCGATATATGATCTTTTTGCTGTTCTGAGGGACATTCTTGCTCCATAACATGCTTCTCACACTCCTCCGGAATGCTTCTGCCTGTCTCCCCCGCTCATTTATTTCTCTATCGTTTCTTCCATTCTCTTGTATCAGGCTTCCCAGATACTTGAAACTCTCCAATTCCTTCGGCTGTTCCCCACCAATTGTTATTTCCGTTGTGGTTCTTTCCTTCTTCCTTGTGTGATCACCATCTCACTCTTATTTATGCTAAATTTCATCCCATAACCTTGTATTATTCCTTCCCACACGTCCAACTGTTCCTGTACCTCCTCCTCCTTGTTTCCCCAAATCATCAAATCATCTGCAAGCACCATTGCTTTCATCTTTCCTTCCCCAATTACTTGTGCCACTCGGGTCATTATGTCATCCATCACCACAATGAAAAGTAACGGTGACAGTGCACTTCCTTGTTTCAGGCCGTTTCTCTGTTCCAACCAGTCCGATCTCTCTCCTCCCACTTTCACACAGCTCACGCTTCCCTTGTACATCTCCTTTATCTTCCTTATAGTCCATTTTTATATTCCTCTATCCTCCAGGGACTTCCATACTTTGTTTCTGCATACACTGTCATATGCTTTCTCAATGTCCAGAAAGGTCATCAGTAGATCTGTTCCATACTCATAGTGCTGTTCTTGTAACTGCCTTACAGCAAAAATCAAATCCACTGTGGACCTTCCTGATCTGAAGCCATGTTGTTCTTCCCTCATCCCTCCTTCTATCCTTGTCCTAATTCTCCTTTCCAAAACTTTCTCAAACAACTTTGCACAATGACTCATCAGTGTTATTCCCCGATAGTTTCTGCATTCTGTTCTACTACCTTTCTTGAAGATCGGGACAATTATTCCCTTTTTCCAGTCCTCTGGGGTCTTCCTTTCCTTCCATGCTGTCTTCATCACTCGGTACAACCATTGTATCCCCACCTCTCCTGCTGCTCTCACCATCTCCACACTCAACTCATCCACACCCGGTGCCTTCCCTCCTTTCATCTTCCTCACTGCATCTTCCACTTCTTTCCATGTTAAGTCCTTTTCTATTTGCAGTTCATCTACTGTACCTCTTCCCCGATTTCTTCCTCCTCGCCGTGGTTTCCATTTGGGTTCAGGAGTTCTTCAAAATATTATTTCCACATTTTCTTCAGTTCTTCCCTATTTTCTATCTCTTGTCCCCTTTTGTTCACAATTCTAACATAATCCGTAGGATCCTTCCGCCTCTTATCTTTACCATCCCAAACAGGACCTTTTTTGCACCTTCACTATCCTGCTGGTCATGACTGAAAACGTGATGAGGTAAATAGCCCAATACGTTCAAGAGTTTCTCCTTGAGCTTGATTGATTTTGATAAAGTAGGCCGAGCGAATAGGAAATTGTTGCCTATTAAAAGAAAATGTACTGTAGGCTACCTGTAAGTGTTTTATCGTAAGGTGTTAAATCAAGTCGTAGGATTTGAGCTCTCTGCCTATTATTACTGCACCTATTATATCCGAATCCAAGCGATTTCTTACAATTAATATATTACCATATATGAGTCCATGGGAAACGTTCAGATTTCTAAGAAGCATATCTACGGCTTAAACGTTCGAAGTATGTGGAGGCGAATCTCTTAATTCCAAGGAATTGAAAAATTCAATAATAGGGAAATGAAGTAGCTGGCTTTCATCTTCAGTATCCAATCTGTTAACGCTGATGTATGTGTTTGAACTGCTGGATATAAGTTCAATGACTTTTAAATTAATATCATTACATTGTTGCAGCTTGGCAAATATTTTATATTCCAGTAGATCAATTTTACCCTCACAACAGTAAAGACCAAAATAACCACGCATAGATTTTACGCAAGAGAAATACAATGTAGAAAAATGTTTACATTTGATCGTCAAGGACCTTACAGTAAACTGTATTGCATAATATCTGGAATTGTTTCTGAAATGGCCTATTTATATTGGATTTTAAATGTGGCTTCGTATTATTCGATAACACTATAGTGTCCTGCAATAACGGAGCCGCTAAATATTAAATGGCAAATAATACTTCCATTGCCGAAATCAACTACGTAGTTAGACTCCGTACTCTAAACAAATAATCATTAAACAATTGTCTTATACAATGAAGTTCAACATGACCGTCCAGAGACTTTCTAACTCAAGTTGGTTGGTGAGGAGAATGCGATGAGACTGATCGCTTAAAATAAATTCCTTATAATTGTTCCTGCCAGCGAAATTTTTTGCGATAGCTTGAAAACGCAGCTCAGAATGACGTTCTTCATTTTGTTATAAACAGTACGAAACTGCTCTAAATAAGCAATTTCCATCACCTGTTATAGGTTATGGCAGTACATTTTGCAGGGGAACATAGAATCACTTCACCAACTACTGGAATGACCATAGGCCTATACTCAATACTCACTTCGATAGTCACCCTAATGGAGGCAGTTTTTGAATTCTATGTCCCGTGCATGTCAAAAATCGTATTAACACATGGAGGCCCACCTATTCTTGTCTATCGCCCCGGAGACCCGGGTTACATTTCCTGCTCTGCCAAGAAATTTAATTCTGGTCTCAGGGCAAAATCGGGGTACATTCAGTCTCTTGAGGTATAACTAAGAAGAGGAAGGTTTAATTCCCACCTCGACAATCTTGGATGTGGTTTTCCGTGGTTTCCCACTTCCACTTAAGGCAAATACCGGGATGGTTCCTAACTTTAGGCCTTGGCCGTCTCCTTGCCATTTACCACCTTAATTACAAATACACACAGTAATGCAGCCATCACAATAACACAGGTTATCAGAAGAAAGTTTCACACATGCACACCCAAGTACACGGGGCTGAGTGACCAAGATGTCGGAGTCCTTCAAACGAATTATATTTGCCAAGTGTCTCTCATGGCGAAAGCAATTGTGGAGACGCGCGTGTGCCTGGAAAACTACTTTTTTCTTTAATATCGACGATGCATAATTATAACTTTTAGTCTAGGACGCTAATAACTTGACCACCGAAGCATTGGGAAGAAATTGCAATATTAAGGTACATAAACAACCTAGCCTACACATTCAACTGTCAGTTAATGTTCCTCAACATTTCCCTTCTTAAATATTCCCCTCCTTTATAATTTTCCATCACGTGAAAACATGCCATGTCTTGTGTTTTAAATATATCGATGCAATGGTGTTGCCATCTGCTGTCAGTTAATGGAACTATATGGGCGAATTACTGCCATCTGTTGTCAGTTATAGGAACTGATTGCAGATATTTAAACGGCGTACTGCGGACAACAGTTTGCTCTTTTGATTACATGCTGCAATGCAATGGTAAAACGAAAATAAAACGTATTTAGAGGGAATGTAGAAATAAGTATCTTTAACAGACATAAAACCTTACTGTTACTCCTTGATTAAACAATATTTCAGTGGTAAAAAAAAAAAAAAACTGGCGAGGGCTAGGATCGAACCGGCGCTTCATGGAACCACAGTCAGTCGCCTTAACCACATGGCTACTCACGCACTCATGTATAGTAGCAGACGCAGCCATTCATTATATTCAAAAGCCGCTGTTTGAAGGAAATAATCAATTTCATTATCCAAATAAATCAATGTTGCACATTCGTATACGTTCATACTGTTATTATACTTTATTGTCAGAACTTGGTTAATGTATGTTTTCAATTACATGGAAGCTTATTAAATAACTTACATTTTAATGGAATTCTCACCGCCATTTTGTCATGACCTCAGGCGGATTGTGCGCATGCGTGAGGGCCAAGAATTCTGCTATTTTCTATATTAATTCAAAAATATACCGAGAGGGAATGTAGAAATATGTATCTTTAACAGACATAAAACCTTACTAATACTCCTTGATTAAACAATATTTCAGTGGTAAAAAAAAAATATATATATCGGCGAGGGCTGGGATCGAACCGGTGAACCTTGGAACCACAGTCTGTCGCCTTAACCACATAGCTACACGCGCACTCTTGGTCACCAGCAGACGCAGCCGTTCTTTATCATTAAAAGCCGCTGTCTGAAGAAAATAATCCATTTCATTATCCAAATAAATCAATGTTGCACATTCGTATACGTTCATACTGTTATTATATTTTACTGTCAGAACTTGGTTAATGTATGTTTTCAATTACATGCAAGCTTATTAAATAACTTACATTTTAATGGACTTCTCACCGCCATTTTGTCATGACCCCCAGGCGGATTGTGCGCATGCGTGAGGGCCTAGAATTCTGCTATTTTCTATATTAATTTAAAAATATACCGTAATATATTTGTTTATTTTAGAGACACTCTGCAAATCTGCATGCCAAGAGCTTTCGTTAGAATGTCTTACGAAGCCAATCGGTTAAGTCGTTTTCACAATCTCGTGTGTACAAAAAACAGCTTAGTGTTTTAAATATATAGATAGATAGATTTCAGTGGTAAAAAAAAAAAAACTGGCGAGGGCTAGGATCGAACCGGCGCTTCATGGAACCACAGTCAGTCGCCTTAAACACATGGCTACTCACGCACTCATGTATAGTAGCAGACGCAGCCATTCATTATATTCAAAAGCCGCTGTTTGAAGGAAATAATCAATTTCATTATCCAAATAAATCAATGTTGCACATTCGTATACGTTCATACTGTTATTATACTTTATTGTCAGAACTTGGTTAATGTATGTTTTCAATTACATGGAAGCTTATTAAATAACTTACATTTTAATGGAATTCTCACCGCCATTTTGTCATGACCTCAGGCGGATTGTGCGCATGCGTGAGGGCCAAGAATTCTGCTATTTTCTATATTAATTCAAAAATATACCGAGAGGGAATGTAGAAATATGTATCTTTAACAGACATAAAACCTTACTAATACTCCTTGATTAAACAATATTTCAGTGGTAAAAAAAAAATATATATATCGGCGAGGGCTGGGATCGAACCGGTGAACCTTGGAACCACAGTCTGTCGCCTTAACCACATAGCTACACGCGCACTCTTGGTCACCAGCAGACGCAGCCGTTCTTTATCATTAAAAGCCGCTGTTTGAAGAAAATAATCCATTTCATTATCCAAATAAATCAATGTTGCACATTCGTATACGTTCATACTGTTATTATATTTTACTGTCAGAACTTGGTTAATGTATGTTTTCAATTACATGCAAGCTTATTAAATAACTTACATTTTAATGGACTTCTCACCGCCATTTTGTCATGACCCCCAGGCGGATTGTGCGCATGCGTGAGGGCCTAGAATTCTGCTATTTTCTATATTAATTTAAAAATATACCGTAATATATTTGTTTATTTTAGAGACACTCTGCAAATCTGCATGCCAAGAGCTTTCGTTAGAATGTCTTACGAAGCCAATCGGTTAAGTCGTTTTCACAATCTCGTGTGTACAAAAAACAGCTTAGTGTTTTAAATATATAGATTCTTTCCGTAAGACGGAGTCCATACCATTCAAAAACTCATTCAAATCCTCAGGCTTGTCAGCCAAGATGACGATGTCATCAGCAAATCTCAGAGTTGAAATTATTTCTCCTTGAATCTTCACTCCCACTTTACATTTTTCTCTAATTTCCTTCATTGCTTGTTCAATGTAAAGATTGAAAAGTATGGGTGATAAGTTGCAGCCTTGCCTTACACCTTTCTGAATACCAGCTTCTCTCTCATGTCCTTCAACTCGAATGACTGCTGTCTGGTTTCTGTATAGATTGTATATCACCCTCCTATCCCTGTACTTTATTCCAATCGATTTCAAAATGTCAAACAATTTAGTCCAATCAACGTTATCAAAAGCCTTTTCTAAGTCTACAAAAGCCATGAACGTTCTCTTATCTTTCCTTATTCTACCTTCCAAAATCAGCCTAAGACTTAGTACAGCTTCCCTTGTTCCTACATTTCTCCTGAAACCAAACTGGTCTTCACCCAACTCCGTTTCTATCTGGCTTTCAATCCTCTTGTAAATTATTCTTCACAGGATCTTTGAAGCATGAGTAATCAAGCTGATTGTACGGTAATCTTCACATCTGTCAGCTCCCACTTTCTTTGGTATAGGGATGATTACATTCTTCTTGAAATCAGGGGGTACCTCACCTGTCTCATAAATCCTACACACCAAGTGAAATAACCTGATCAGACCTTCATCTCCTATGCAGCGTAGCAACTCAATCGGTATATCATCTATGCCCGGTGCTTTGTTCCTGCTTAAGTCTTCCAAAGCTCTATCAAATTCTGATCTCAATATTAAATATCCTTTCGCATCCTCATCAATTTCATCCTCCCTTTCCATTACATGATTCTCAATCTCCTTTCCCTTATACAAACTCGCTATGTAAGCTTTCCATCTCTCAACCTTTTCTTCCCTATCTGTTAGAGGCTTTCCATTTGTGTCCTTAATATTACAGCACTTAGCCTTCTTTTCCCCAAAAGTATTCTTAATCCTTCGATAAGCTGTGTCTACTTTTCCTAATTTCAGACAATTTTCTATACCTGCACATTTCTCTTTCAACCATTCTTCTTTCGCTTCCTTGCACTTCTTGTTAACCTCATTTCTCAGACGTCTGTATTCTGCTTTCCCCTTTTCATCTCTTACATTCTTGTGTTTCCGCCTTTCATCCATCAATTCTAGTATATCCTGAGTGATCCACGGTTTTCTACCTATTCTTTCTTTCCTACCAATGTTTTCTTCTGCGGATTTTGTTATTTCATTCTTCAAAAGTGCCCATTCGTCTGCAATTGAAGTTTGTTTAGGGTTTTTCATTAGTCCTTCCTTTATACTCTTCTTGAATCTTTCGTTTACATCCTTCTCTTTCAGTCTGTCTATTGCCCACCTTTTTGGCTTTTGACTTTTCTTCAGTTTCTTCAACTTTAATCTGCATTTCATTACAACCAGATTGTGGTCAGAGTTTATGTCAGCACCAGGATATGTTTTACAATCCAAAATCTGGTTTCGAAACCTCTGCTTGACCATAATGAAGTCGATTTGGTAACGCCCTGTATCTCCTGGTCTCATCCATGTGTATATTCTTCTATTGTGGTTATTGAATAAGGTGTTAGCTATGACCAACTCATGCTCGGTGCAGAATTCTACCAGCCTGCTTCCTCGATCATTCCTTTCACCTAATCCGAAATCTCCTACTATCTTCCCTTCTCTCCCTTTTCCTACCACAGCATTCCAATCTCCCATTACTATAACATTTTCATCACCCTTGATATACCTCAGAATTTCGTCTATTTCTTCGTAGACCTTTTCAACATCCTCATCATCAGCTTGACTGGTAGGCATATAGACTTGTACCACTGTGGTGCAGGTAGGTTTAGTATTGATTTTTGCTACAATAATCCGTTCACTATATTGCTCATAATATTCCACCCGCTGTCCAAGTTTCCTACTCAATATGAGGCCAACCCCTGCTTGGCCATTGTTTGATTTAGTGCTAATGACCCTATAGTCTCCTGACCAAAAGTCCTGTTCTTCCTGCCAGCGCATTTCACTAATCCCAACCAAATCCAACCTCAAACTATCCATTTCCCTTTCTAAGTTTTCTAACCTTCCACTTCCTAGCAGACTTCTAACATTCCACGCTCCGATCCGTAGAATGTCAGATTTCCTCTTTGTCACTTCTGTGATGTTGACCCCCTCTCGAGTAGTCCCCACCCGGAGATCCGAACGGGGGACTAGTTTACCTCCGGATTGAAATTTTACAAGGGAGGAGGCCATCATCACATGTAATTATGCATAGAGAGGTGCATATCCTCGGGAATAGCATACGGCTGTAGTTTCCCGTTGCTTTCAGCCGTGCAGCAGGACGCAGTGTAGCCATTATTTGGCTTATATTATCAATATCTTAACCGTCTATAAGACTAGTAAAGAATTGATTTATTCTGAAAGGCTGCTACTCCCTTTCAGAATAAGTAAAGAGCAATTCTACTAACAAAAATACTAACCTTCTACCGTACTAACAATTAAATACCAAAATTCTACAAACGAAAAAAATACTAAAGTTCCACCAACAACAAATACTACCACTAAAACAGTCTGTCACCAGGCACACTCACATGCACCCTCACACATCACAGTCTACTGAAACAATGAACTATAACTAATAAACAATGCAACTGCTACCAGACACACTCACACACCACAGTCTAATAGACTAACTACCTACTTACAACTAAAACTAACTACATACTTACTGTACTGTTATTTGAATTGACAATATTTACAAAATGCAATTTAGTTAGAAAATACTTACAAAATGTAATTTAGATTCAAAATAGTCACAAAATGCAATTGAGAATAAAAATACTTACAAAATACCCACCCTACACAATATTGGCATTTATCGAAGGATTGATTAATTATCTTAATGTCTTTCAGCAATTAAAATTCAAAATACTCACTAAAAGGCCCGGCCACCTGCATTGAAAGACTTACTAAAAAGCAATTTAGATTGTCAATCTTTACAAAATGCAATTGAGGTTGAAAACAATCGCGAGATGTACTTTAGATCGAAAAAAACTTACAAAATGCAACGTAGATTAAAAATTAATTAAAGCTCTAAAATAAATATAAAACAGAATTGTAGCATGAAGTTATCCTGAAGAAGTCGTTTGATTAGAACGACTACAGTATGTAACGTGTTTTTCGAGGGGTTTTTATGCAACTGGCATAAGTCAGTAGGAAGCCATTCTATATTTATTTACGCGGCAAATTGTTCAGCCAAGAGAATTTTTCATGTTAATTTATTATTATTGTTAATTTATTATAATTATTATTAAGGTATTTTCGGAGCATTTTATAAAAATTATTAGCATTCAGATAGGTTTTCTATGTCTTAGAAAACGCTAGAAAACGCTATCAAGCAAATTATTACGAACGACAATATCATAGAAAATTATGTGATTGCGGAATTTTACGGAGTTTTCGTCAGTTAGGGTATATCGAGAGACGTGACTCACTGGGAATTCAAGTACACGCTTAATCTTGTCGGAAAGCATGACGCAATCCTGGGTCGCAGCGTCCAGGAAAGGCGAATAGTTGGAACGGAAATCGACTTCATCATCGCCGCGCCGTGTGTAATGACCCGGAGGAGGGGAAGATCGCGTAGTGGGTCAGCCAATCAGTGAGGACCACGCAAGCTACAAGTCGGATGAAGGGTGGGGAAACGGCGGGTGCATATATCGTTCGACGCGCCGTGGAACGAGGACAATCTGTGAAATACTTGACGAGTATGGGTGCGCGTGCGAGTGGCTCCGATGTTCGGTGGAGTTAGCAACTATCTGTATAGAATTTAACGAGTACGGTTGTACGCGGGAATCGCTCCGATGTTCCGTGGATTGGAGGACTAACTTTTGTAAAACTTAACCAGTGCGGTTGTACGAGTGTTTGGGTCCGCTGTACGGACCATAGAATTATCTAATCTACCAGAATCTCATCAAATATCGACGAAGATGTCGACGTCCAGGAGACTGTGGGAAGCTCACAGCATCATCCAGTACGAGGGAAATGTTTCGGCAATTTCCAGTGGTAATCGCGAATGACGCAGAAATACGCAATCTCTCATTTCTCTTGGTTTTATATTTCATATTTCAGTAACTTCATAGCTTGGGAATAAGAGTAAAATCAATAATTTATCAGACTCCGTTTTCACGTAATTTTCTATCGGTAATATTAAAATCACAACGCTCCTATTTAAATTTTAAACTTATTATTATTATTAATTTTGCTATTCTTGTTTTATATAATAAATTCATTTCTTTTACAATGCAATCTTTGCTTTCAGTAGGTAGCATTAGATATAGACCAATTCCTTCTCCTGATACAATTGTTTGTTGGGTTAATGATCAAATCATACCACGATCTGAGTGAATAGAGTCTTGAAGGTGTTCTGCCAGAGCTAGACGTTGTTAAATACAAATTTAGATTTCAACATTGCATTGAGGTCTTGGTGCCCATTAAAACAACATAGCTTAGGCAAAGGGTGGGCTAGCAAAACTGCTACATTTGTACGCTCAACGTGGAGCAAAGTAAATCCCGTTTCACTTGTCATCCCAGCCTAAGCGAACCTGCTACAAGTACTTGAATTCGAATGATTCCATTCGCTTGGAATTATTAGTAGTTTGCAACGACTTGTTTCATTCGAATGATTCCAACGATTGCTTTGGGATCAGTCATTTGCAAACGACTTGTTTTTGATACGGCGCAGATACGGTGAGTAGTCGTTGAATTCATTCGACTGTTCTCTTAAAAGTAGTCGAATAAGTCGATGGTTTTAACTATCGACTAATTCGACTGTTTTCAGTCGACTGTTGCCCATCTCTACTGGAGACACTCGTACTCAGAGATTGAGATGGTATGGTCACATGAAGAGGATGGCTCCCCACAGGATACCTCGAGTGTACTTTGGCTAGTGTGTCCCCGGGAAGAGACCAAGACGAAGACCTCGCGATGTGTGGGAGAAGCAAATTTATAAGGACCTTGTAGCTATAGATAAGAGCTGGCATCAAATACAAGAACAACAGTTATGGATGGACAGGACAAATTGGAGACGGCTCATTTATTATTGCACCCGGCTTGCTGGAGCGAAGAAACGGGCAGTTGCACTCTATATAAAGGGAGGTAGCGCGCAGTTCGTTACTCCTGTGGGGGTCCGGGCGGGGAAAACAAGAGCCCGCCGATGAGCCAGCTTGGTGTCCTAGGCGAAACCCCACACAAGACACGGCACAAACCTAGAAGAATTGCTGAGAATTGAAAAATGGCTTCAATGCTATGTATACTGTAACTAAACCTTAACTCTTATAGTGCCACCGGGCCGATCTATTGGCCTAGGGAGCTTCTGCCGATCTATTGGTCCAATTTTTCTAATTCTTTAGGTGTTATTTCTAGTCACGCAGCGCTAAAACTGTTGTAACCAAGACGACGCGGGAATCATTCTCTCTCAGAATATATTGATGTGTTTAAGTTCCGTGGATAACTGGATTTATAATGAATATTCTTTGAACATGCTGCAGTCAGCAGGCTTCCCGCATGTGTTATCTTTTGAAGTTCTGTATGTTTATGATCTTGCTTGGAGCTAATTAAGACATGGCATAATAAATATGACTAGCTCTTTCAACGAAGGGAGAATAAATAATGTTTTAATGCTAAGTGAAGTGTGCGAGAGTGAACTTTCTACTGATGACGACTTTGATTTGCTGATGACAATACACCTAATGCCGTAAAACTGCATATCCATATCTTGGTAGAAGCTGCAGTGGCAGTATGTGGAAGAACAAGCAACAGAAAGCGGTGTAAAGAGACACCATGGTGGAATGAGAGAGTAAAAGAAGCTGTGGGAAGGAAGAACAAGGCTTTCAGAGTGTGGTTCCAGGAAAGAACTGATCTGGCAAGGGAAGATTATAAGATAAAGAAGAAAGAAGCAAACAAGATTGTCGCAGAGGAGAGGAAGAAGTGGATGGTAAAGTGGACGGAGATGATGGAGGAAGACAACAGAGGAAATAAGAAAGTTCTTTATGGGATGGTCAAAAGTAAGAGAAGAGGTCTGCGAGAGGATGTGGTAATGATGGACAAAAACGGAAATGAGGTACACTTTAAACTGCAACATTTCGTGATTTACAGCGTGGCCACTGTCTCTTGTTTCTCGAACCCACTCCAGAACGTTTATGTCCACATTTTTATACTTTCCTTTCTTCACACCGCGGAAGGACTTCGAAGTTTTCTTGGTTCCCAATAATTATTCCTTTTGGTTGCGCCAATACCAAATCATACACGGCTGCACTTCGTATTTACGACCCGACGCTTTCACTCCATTTTTCTGCAGCAAATTCTAGCACTTCCAACTTGAAGTATGCCGTAAAACTTATCTTGCTCATCTTCAGTCCTGCTTGTGTACTGCGCGCTTCTTAATTATACACCACACTCGGCCGCGAGACCCGTTACTCGTAACTTGGAGGGTAGGGGGTGTATGTCGTAACAACGCACAGGTGGTGCAGGCAGAAGCGTGGGTTTTACCATTAACTGGAATGTTGTAGGCCTATTTGCTGTATTTTTCTGATGATTATTTCTCCTTCCCAATTTTTTTTTTTTTTTTTTACAATTATTCCCCCCCCCCCCAATAATAGTTGAAAATTGAGGGGGGGGGGGGGTGTTATAGGCGAGTAAATACGGTACTATTTAGATTGCATAGGCTGTCAAATTTCTATTAAAATTTCCAATTTAAATATTTTTTAGCAGAAATAGTGTTTCAAGATATTTTGAACTTCACAAATAAATCAAAATATTATTTATTTAGCATCTAGTATGTTAGTAATATGTTTAACTGCTACAGAAAAAGAAATTCAACATTCTATCTTAAAAATATAGGTTAGAGATAATTTTTATTTAACACTTGTAATTTCACTGAACTTGGGTTGGCAATTTTAGCATAACCACTCAATAAATGCTTGGCATCAAAAGGGTAAAGATTCTTCCTCTTCAAACACTATATCTATAACCTCACTATCATTAATGCAATGCCGGTTTGACTGCATGCTGAATGATCAGCTAAGAATCCCAACACAACACGTAGAACCAAACTTAATGGTTTACCCATAGACCATGACTCGGCTTTTATTAATTGAAGATTCTGGCAGGAATGAACAAACATAAACAAAGCAATGTGTCACTGCAAATCAAGCCTGTCATAAGATTTAAGTGCCAACAGGCTGCCTAGAGACCATAACTTGTGAAATTATGACAGTGGGTTGTAACAGAATTTATTAGCTTGCCACGGTGGGTGAGTGGATAGCGTGTCGGTCTACTAACCCCAAGATTGCAGGTTCGCCCCTGTCCGTGGTAAGTGATTTTTGAAAGGCGGCAAAAATTATTATTATTATTATGTATTTATTTACCATAAATTATACTTGAGGTATGGAATGTCTAGTGAAAATGGGCAAGCCCCACATACATAATTTATTCATCATGTGGTGTCTTCGGTGGCGTAGTTGGTAGCTTGCTGATAATCTATGCACAAGATCACGGGTTCAAATCCGGCTGAAGTCGTCGGATTTTTATGAGCGTTAAAAATCCCTCAGTATTGCTTCCTTCGCGGGGGATATAAAGCCGGTGGGCCCATGTCATAGATTTATGGCACGCAAAGAAACCTTCCACTAACTACAATTGAGTGACGCTAAATTTGTAAGTTTGAATCGATTTACGCACTATTAAGTTTCAACGTTGGCCGCCAGGTGCCAGTTGCGGTAGCATCTAGCAGAAACACTCACAACTAGGTGTCGTTGACTGTAGCAATTGGTAGCAAAAGTAGGGACTACTTGAAATTGATCGTCTGCAGTCCTCACCTGAATTACAGAAAACACACCCTAATACAGCCATCACTATCAACACTGGTTATCAGAGGGAATCTACACGTACCTAATGTCCACGGGGCTACATGACCGTGTTGTCGCAGCTCCTAAACTGAGGAACCAACCAACAATTCTTCATGTGCACACCTTACATCTACATATCATATTTACAATAATTCATATTTACTCCAATTCGAAAACACAACCCCGTGCACACTGAGATAGAAATAGCGTCACAGCCAGCATCAGAACAACGATTTCCAGAGCAACTCCCTTCTAGGAATCTAGATCAGACAAAATTGCAGGACATAACATTTACTGAAGAAGCAAAAGCCCTCATCGCTCAGGATCAATTAGATGACGCGGCGCAGTGTGTTAGCCTGTTGATCAGCAAAGCCTTCGTCTACAGAAGAAGGAGACATGCACAAAAATGGTTCGATACTGAGTGCTACACCACTCGGAAAATTACACTGCAATCGTTGTACAAAGCAAAGTGCACAAACGACAAAGATGATTTGGAGGATTACGCTACGAGGAGGAAAGAGTATAAACTACTACTTCAGAGTAAAAGAACCGAGCACATTGAAGACGAAGCTAGGGAAACAGCGGAACTAGCGAGATCAGATCCCTACTTAGCTCTAAGAAAGAGGCAAGCTCCTAAGGCAAGAGAGGTACCAATAGAGACATGGGCGGAACATTTCTCTGGGATCCTCAACAAGAATGGAACATTGGAAGAACACCAAGTCTCTGCTACAAATTGCACAACTGATGATTTCCTCCAAATAACCACCGATGAAATACAAATTAATATCACGTCATCTAAGAAGGGTAAGGCGGCAGGACCTGACAAGATATTCATAGAACACATAAAAGAGACACAATAACTGCTCCTGCCCATCTGGACAGACCTATTTAATAAGTGCTTGTATACAGGAGTCATTCCTGTAAGCTGGAGAACGGCCCAAATGACAATTCTGTACAAGGGGAAATAAAACACTGAAGATCCCAACTCTTACAGAGGAATAGTACTGGAGCCCACGATATTCAAGATTTTCTCTAAAATTTTAACAAAAAGACTAGCCAAGGAGGTGGATATGTACATACCAGATTGCCAATTCGGCTTTCGAGACAGACGGAGTACTCTACACGCAGTGGCATTACTGCAAGAAGAAGTGAAACAGGCTCTGAGGCACAAGAAAGGGAAATTTCACGTGGTCTTCATAGACTATCGTAAAGCTTTTGACTTGATAGACAGGAATATCCTCATAAATAAACTTAAAGGTATGCTAGGAAACTCTAACCCCCTAGTGAGAATAGTTGAGGTAATCCTAGCATACAACTATATCATTTTAAATGACGGTGTAGTTCTGTCTGAATAGGTCCGTCAGACAAATGGCGTACTTCAAGGCGATCCTATGAGTCCCCTACTTTTTAACATCATGACAGCTGACATTATGAACACCGTCCAAGACTACCCAACAGTGAAACTTATCATGTACGCTTATGACATGGCACTAGGGTCACATTGCATAAATGACCTGCGTGCCGCTCTTCAGAAACTTGAATTATGGGCTAACGAAAACAGTTTAGTGATCAACAAAGAAAAAACAGTGCACATGACTTTTAGAAAAGGAGGCAAACTGGCGTTGGATGATCATTTAACTCTGCAAGGAGATATGCTAAGAGTAGTAAATAATTTCCGGTATTTAGGAGTATATCTACAAACGACATTGTCTTCCTACAGGATACACACCCAGGAAAGGGCTTCAGCAGCTACGAAAGCCACTCATCGAATTAAAAATATCCGAAAACTTTCTTTGCCCACTGCAATGTCATTATTAAAAACAGTAATACCTCCAATTGCCTCGTATGGAATAGAATTAATATGGGATAAGCTTACGAGTAGCGATTTCAAACGATTAGAAAGTGTTAAAGCACCCTGAAGAGTGCTTTGGGAGTTGGGATTTATGCACCATCAAGGATTGTATACGAATTAGCAAGGGAAAGCTTCTTCTTAGAAGACCTGAGACTGCAATTCACGCTGCTATCTACCGGCCCTTACCAAGCGCATCTCGAACTGCGGCGGGAGAAGAGAAATGACATCGACACTGATGTTTATAGCACTAACGCAATGATGGATCGACAATGGACTAAGGCAGGACAAGATCTAAGACATGTGGTAACGAGACTTGCAACTCATGGTTTTCACCATAAGATTTGCTTCACTCAAGGTTTCTACCAGCCAGGTGAAGAATGCGGATGTTCGTTGTGTAACAAGAGGTGTGACCGTTATCACTTAACTAAGTGTGCAAAAAGAACTAAATCCATCAGAGACTACAGTGAAAACTAAATAGCACTGTAAGATCAAATTGTATTTAGAATGATAGTTTCGTGTAAGGCACTTGATGGCATTCAACAAGGTATTAAGGTCAATGGTAATTATATTAATAATATACGGTACGCAGATGATACTGTATTGATTGCAAATAGTTTCGAAGGACTTAAAGAGATTGTTACTATGGTGTATCAAAAGAGTAAACAATATGGCCTTGAACTCAACATTAAGAAAACAAAATATATGATAATATCGCGAAAACCAGCATTGTCACAAGTCCTTTTAGTCGATGGACATCAGGTTGAGCGAGTCAAGAGTTTGGTTTATTTAGGACAGAATATTAATGAGAATTGGGATCCTTCGGTTGAAATAAGATGCCGTATAGAGAAGGCTAGATCCATCTTATGACAATGAAACAACTACTATGCTGTCGAGATCTCAGTATGACGCTTAAGAAAAGAATTGTGAAGTGTTATGTTGTCTCCACCCTTCTTTATGGTGTTGAAGCTTGGACCTTGTCCGTAGCTACAGAAAAGAAGATTCGAGCTTTTTAAATGTGGATATACCGGCGGATTCTTAAAATTTCGTGGACAGAACATGTGAGTAATGCCGAGGTTCTTCAGCGTGTGAGCAGCCAACCTGAGCTGTTAAACACAATTAAGAAGAGGACATTGGAATACTTGGGACACATGATGAGGAGTCCAAAATACCGTCTGCTTCAAGTTATACTTCAGGGTAAAATTGAAGGTCAGCGTGGACCGGGAAGGAGACGAATAACTTGGATGGATAATTTAAGAACGTGGTTTGGGCTGTCTTCCACGGAACTCTTCAGGATTGCACAGGATAAGAAGGTGTTAGCCATGGTGGTAGCCAACGTCCGTATCGGATAAGGTAGAAGAAGAAGAAGAAGTTTCGTGTATTATGTAGGTTAAGTAATGCTCTTTCGGGCGCATCTTATTAAATTATATTTACAATAATTACTTGCTTTCCAAAGCTATTGGTAGTGTTTAAATACTTATTAACAATAAGATAAATAATACAGTGTACATTATTCGGAACACTTACTCTCTCACGTACGTATTTTCATCGCCTCACTGTTCGTTCATTTATTTTTCATTCCGATACTCATTCATTCAGTGGGACAATCAATTTGCTCATACAGAAGTTTATTTACGTGATATACTTTTTTATGAATGTCAAATGTCGTCAATCTCCAAAGCGGCATATTCTTGGCAGTTCCTGTCAGTGTTCCATAACCACGGATTGCGACCATAGAAACCAGCCTGGTAGGCATTAATACAAGAAAAGGGTGGAACAAGAGTCACGCCTCGATCTCTCCGAACAGTGCTTTTATGCCAATGTCAATCGGCAAAAGGGATTAATTTTAACGGAACCTGTGAGGGCTTCTCTTTTGGGTAAACAAATGAGTTTGTTTACCTGTTGTCTCTATAGATTGACATTTTGTCAAAGGGGAAGGATACGTTTTATAGTCATGTTTAGCCTATTTTCATCATGTGAAATATAGGCTTATGAGATCACCTTTTGTCCGCACGTGTGTGTGTGCGTGTGTGTTAATACGTTTCACCAATCCGACACGGCGGCCGGCGCGAAACATTTAACTCGCATTCTATATCTCCAAAACTGTCACTGACATCACCCTGACTCTTTGTATGGTGATGGAGAATACGAAGATACATTCACTTATGTGTTATTTAAAATCCTGTTAAGTATGAAACGAACATGGTGGCTCAGAAAAATTAATACATTTTAATTTATTTTTCTCACGATTTATTTACCCGAGTGCAATGAAAGTTGATACGGTAAATTTTAAAACAAGATGTAATCCTCTGTCATCTAATTAAATTCAATTTTAACATTAACGCAAGATGGCGGCTGTGCGAAATTTTAAAAATAAGTTTTTTTGTGTCCTCGTAGTGAACGTTTGTATAATGAACCAACGCAATAATATTCATCTACTGGAAAACGCCCTCGTGGGAGGCCACGGAACACTTTCATGAGATCCTTCCTACATAGCTCTGGCCTACGAAGTTATGAAGTGGTCAAAAGGACAGCTCAAGACCGAACAACGTGGAAAAGACTCATTCTAGGGGCAGACCAGTCGCTTGATTGAAAAACATGATGATGATGATGGTGCATACATTTCTGTCCTACATATAGAACAATCCAACATGGTGATAATCCAAAATGAATCACCGGTTCTCAATATCTACGATTGTATTACAGCAATCAAACTAAAATTTTGTATGCTCATAAAGGCCATTGATATAGGTTCTCCCATGGGACTTTCAATAGACTGATCATCACAAAATAACATGGCGCTGTTGCAAAATTTAAATAGTTAAATGTAGTTTTTTTCGCGACTTATTGATCCGAGTGCTGGGAAATTTCGTTTTCCCAGTTATAATCCTAGAAAATGCCGGAATGATTCCTAACTTGAAGTCACGGCCGTTTCCTTCCCATTCCTAGCGTCAATTAGAAATATACTAACTACTACACACACCCACGCACACGGAGCTATTACCACGATGTCCAAGCTCCTCAAATGAAACATCATCATCATCATCAAAAACAACAACAACAGATCTGAGAAAGGTTGTGTTTAGGCAGCTCTGTTAATTCACGTGCAATGTGGGATATATGAATCTGTTTCAAGGGTTACGAGACCAATGATTCAGGAAGCAACCGATATGTATATTATTCATACTAGACAATGTAAAGTTGGCAAAAAATATAATTTTTCCAATTTTTCCTCTTATTGATGTCACACACCGACGATAAATCTGAGAAAGGACGTCAATTCCAGCAGAGCCTGTCATAAAGTAATACGATTCGCCGGCTTCTGGCAGGAGAATCCCGTCAAGTAGGCTTCGGTCTCTCACTTGTCAGAGAAGCCCCATCAACGTCTCGTTGTGTTGGGGAAACACGTACATCTCAGCTTCCTCACAAGGCTTCATTATGAGTAGGAACAACTATCACGACGACTAATTTAAACTCATGGCAATCATCTGATGAAGATTAGTGTCATTCAAATAAATTTTGGCGTGAAATTAATCCTATTCAAAATGGATCTTTTTTGAAAATTATATCACTGTGCGAGGAATGCGTGGCCAGACAATGGAAGTGGAGAGATAACGAGGGACTAGTATCGTTTGGAAAATTCTGTGTCAGTTCTTATCGGACAGGGACTGAACATCGCCTAAATGACCAGCTAAATAGGCTACTTTAATTCATGAACACCAACCTGATCATTTACTAACCATTACAGATTATCACACTAAACAATTAAACTTATAGGTCAAGGACTTCTAGAATTATTAAAAAAAGAAACTAACTAGCCAACAGCCTGGCCATGTTGAAACACCGGATCCCATGACAACTCCGCAGTTAAGCAGCATTGGGCGTGGTTGGACCTTGGATGGAATGCCGGTTCAGTGGAACAGTGCGCTGTTAGCGGGGAAAGAAGGAGCAGAAAGCCCTGAACACCCTACCGCCCGTAAACTCCGGCTAAAGATAGCCTCATTGGACCGGCCTTCGGGCCGAATACCAATAATAATAATAATAATAATAATAATATTAATAATAATAATAATAATAATAATAATTAACCTGACAGGTTACTCAAGTTAACATAATCTCATGTAAGCTTTTTCGGGATTAGGAACCACCTATTACGATTGGGTACAATCGTGTTGACCGACTGAAAAATATCAAATTCTGTTTACTAAGACAGCACTGAAGGATGGCTTCCAACTCGATAAAGTCATAGATTATTAGTCTGAGTGTAAAGATCTGATGATGATCACTTGACGATCTAAACTGGTTATCCAAGTGTATTAATTATTCTCATGTAATATTTTTCTGATGTAGGGAATAACAGCGATTATAATTTAGGTATGATCGTGTTGATCGACTGAAAAGCTACTAAATTTCATATCACTACAAGTTTAATTGCTTTTTTCAAATCTCGTCAATGACTACATCAATATTATTGGATGACATTATGTCGGTTCACTTATAACATGAGAACAACTCGACAGAGATCCTTGAAACTTTGTAAATAGCTTTATTCACCCAAAGCACAGTTAATGCACAGGGGGCAAGGGGAATGAACATTCATGTTCGTCTAACTTACTGTTCTGTTGAAAGAAAAAGGACTCAAAAGTTTCTTTGAAAACAAATTCACACATGCGGGTTTTTTCTATACTATAATATATTTAATTATTATTTTCTTATCTTTTTAGCTTTTTATCTGTTTTGGTCCTTACAGTTATCATTTCTACGCTAATGGATCCGTATTATTTATTTATCTATTACGTATGGCTTTTAGTGCCGAGAGTGTCCGAGGACATCTTCACCTCACCTGAGTCAGTAGCTGCTTCCAGCGGACACCCTTATGGTGAGCTACAAGTTCCGTTCAATTTCAAGTAGTTCCAACTTACGCTACCAGATATCACTGACACCTAGTGGTGAACATTGGAACTTTCATAGAGCGTTTCAACGAAATCTAACCTACACATTTAGCTTCACACAAGTTTAGTTAGTGGTAGGATCTTTTACATGCCATAAATCTATGACATGGGACCGCCGGCTTTACTTCCCCTACGAAGGAAGGCATACTGAATGACTTAACGCTCTTAAATAATCCGACAACTTCGGCCGTGGTTGAACCCGCGACCTTGGGCACAGTAGTTCAGCATGCTACCAATTATGCCACCGAAGCCGGTCCGTGATGGCGAGAGATGAGTCACCATGTAGTAAATGTTTTCTTAATTCAATCGAATTTCCTTCCTGACGCTGTTAATGGAGTAAGGCGATGATTTGGTCATGCAGTAGCATGGTGGTGGCCAGTGTTGTCTAGTTCAAATGTGACTGGGGGTTCTACACCTGAATGTTGCAGTGTTTGGTATTGATGTTATGTATATTGGCTGTGTTTTCGTAGTGCCATTTTTATTAATCACAATACTGAAATTCCTCGTCTGTTGAGTATCACCGCAAATCATAGCTGTCTCTAAGAATCACTAGTGCCATTCGGATGAACCATCACTGGATAGCAACGGAAAACGATTTCTGACTGAGAGGACCGAACCCATTCATCCGCAAAATATGGATAGAGCCTGACTTCGGTCCTTGTGTATTACAGTAAAATGAATAGCTAAACCAATGTGTGCCAACGGTCTCAAAGTTATTACAATTTGATCTTCGTTGTACGAACCCTATGAATATTGCATCGTGAAGATTATAGTTGCTTGATGTAACAAAGAAGGGTTCCTTTTGTCGGCATGTGTGTAGCCTATTGAGCACAAGCTGTACATATTTCAGGTACAGGCTTAAGTTGCCATGACGAGTACTGCAATAGAATCTAAAAAAAAACTTGTATTTGGCTGCCAACCGTCCATCGATAGAGCTAACATGGAGGAACAATCACATCTCTAGTTAACAGCTCGGCTCTTTGGCTGAGGTTATTAGGTTATTCAGGACAAATACATGGCAGAGTGTAATGTACTCAAACTGGTTGGTCGGTTGGTTGGTTCCTTAGTTTAGGGGCTGCGACAACGCGGTCATGTAGCTCCGTGTACCTTGGGTGTGTGTAGATTTTGTCTGATAACCGGTGTTAATTGTGATGGCTGTATAAGTGTGTGTTATCTGTGATTCAGGTAGGACTGCAGACGATTATTTTTTTCAAGAAGTTCCTACTTTTGCTACCAAATGCTACCATCCTCGACACCTAGCTGCACACGTGGCTACTAAATGCCATCGCAGTCAGTACCTAGCGGCGAACGTTGGCACTTACACCCTATAGTGTTATCAAACTAACCTACAAATTTTAGCTTCCACAAGTTTAGTTAATGGAAGGTACTTCTTCATGCCAGAAATCTGTGACATGGGACCGCCGGCTTTACCGTACTTCCTCTCCAAAGGAAGGCATACTGAGGGATTTTTAACGCTCTTAAAAATCCGACGATTTCTGCCGGTTTTGAATACAAACTCTCATATTATAAGCAATAATGTACCCACTCTTTGTTTGAACGACAGTGCATATTGCCAATTCATGGCGCTGTACCGAGCATTCTTGACTGCCATCCCTGATGTCCAGGTTCGGTTCTTGTTGCTCCCAACATAAAATTTTGGATTGGGGTTTTGAACGAGGCACATTCAGCCTAGTGGGAAAAAATGGGGAGAGATGGGTTTGATTCCTACTTCAGACATGTTTTTACATGGTTTCCCACTTCCACGCCTCCTTCTGAATGCTAGCCGCATTTAAATCAAACGCACGTGTGCAGACACCACAATAACACATATAGCAGACAATGTTTGCACTCTCAAGTAAACGGGGCTGAAATAATCCCCTCAATAGAAACAACTTGATAAAGGAGATCCCAATCTATATTAATGCTAAGGATATAATATGCACCACAAATGCATTCTGTTAACAGGCTGTAATCTCGTCACCGTGCAGCCTAATAGTTCATATATTATCTAGAGTATGAACAAGGTGTAAGCTTATTGATGGACACATCCTGCATTATGTAACACCGACAGGGGCATGAATCTTAATCTGAACAAGAGCCACGCAACATGTTTGACGTTGCTAGATCGATCTTGGCAAAACAGTCTAGCTTATGCAGCCTGTTCACCACATGTATATACTGGCTGGTATCGTACTGCTCGAGTCTAAGCTGCGTGGACCTGAGAGGAATGTGCATCGCAGACTATGAGTAGTGGTGGTGACGAGTGATGAGGTTTCTCGGTCCTTGCGTAGTAACAGAAGCAAATACATTAGTCGGTGACTCAGTCACTCATTCCCAACGCCACACTGGTTTCAGAAAAGAACCATGTTAGCAGTATTGGAATAGACGAGAATGTCAGGTAACACGGCGGGCTGTCGACAGGCTTCTCAATTCTCGCCTGCTCCTACCCTGCCTCTGCCCTTCATCCCGCAAGTTCACAGAGCTTGGAACCGAGCAGTACCCAGCGTCACGTGGGTGAACGTACAGAGCTGACTTATGGACGCACTAACTAATGTTTGCGTAACTATATGGGAACACGGAGAAACAAGAGATAGAAACAGAGTGACTATCAACAGTTCGTAAGCAAGCGAGATTGTGTTAGTAGACGACAAACTAGACTGTAAAGAACACATCCTTTACTAAAACATGATATTCCAAGTCAATCAGCTGTTCGTTCATAAATAGGAAACCACTTTCCACATAGCTTCTCACCCTATAAACCAAAAAACTAACGCTCCTAACGATCATAAAAAGCTCAAATTTAGATAACGGAGGTCTTGGATGAATCATATTGGAATCAGAGCAAGACTGAACTGAGTTGATAAAAGCAAGATGTTCGATAAAGAACATGGTCGCCACGCGTTGTATTCACTGTGTTATTCTTAAGCTATGGCTTATTTCAACTTGAACCCATATATGCTACTTCTTTCTTGCTAAGATTCGTTTTAGTTCCGCAATTACATTTTGAATGATTCTTTATAACATTTTAGTACAAGGCCCAGCCACCATTTGAAAAATTGAAGTTGCTATAATTTTCCATTGGGTATACGATATACGTAGCATATAGGTTTCTACCTTATCACTAAGTTTAGTTATTGTAATTCTAAGACATAAAGTTTTTTTTATTTTTAAATTATGAAATTTCAAGATGACCGCTGCGCACTATTTTCAGTGTGATAAATTATGAAATTTCAAGATGGCCGCTGCGCACTACTTTCAGTGTGATAAATTATGAAATTTCAAGATGACCGCTGCGCACTATTTTCAGTGTGATAAATTATGAAATTTCAAGATGACCGCTGCGCACTATTTTCAGTGTGATAAATTATGAAATTTCAAGATGACCGCTGCGCACTATTTTCAGTGTGATAAATTATGAAATTTCAAGGTGACCGCTGCGCACTATTTTCAGTGTGATAAATTATGAAATTTCAAGATGACCGCTGCGCACTATTTTCAGTGTGATAAATTATGAAATTTCAAGATGACCGCTGCGCACTATTTTCAGTGTGATAAATTATGAAATTTCAAGGTGACCGCTGCGCACTATTTTCAGTGTGATAAATTATGAAATTTCAAGATGACCGCTGCGCACTATTTTCAGTGTGATAAATTATGAAATTTCAAGGTGACCGCTGCGCACTATTTTCAGTGTGATAAATTATGAAATTTCAAGGTGACCGCTGCGCACTATTTTCAGTGTGATAAATTATGAAATTTCAAGGTGACCGCTGCGCACTATTTTCAGTGTGATAAATTATGAAATTTCAAGATGACCGCTGCGCACTATTTTCAGTGTGATAAATTATGAAATTTCAAGATGACCGCTGCGCACTATTTTCAGTGTGATAAATTATGAAATTTCAAGATGACCGCTGCGCACTATTTTCAGTGTGATAAATTATGAAATTTCAAGATGACCGCTGCGCACTATTTTCAGTGTGATAAATTATGAAATTTCAAGGTGACCGATGCGCACTATTTTCAGTGTGATAAATTATGAAATTTCAAGGTGACCGCTGCGCACTATTTTCAGTGTGATAAATTATGAAATTTCAAGATGACCGCTGCGCACTATTTTCAGTGTGATAAATTATGAAATTTCAAGATGACCGCTGCGCACTATTTTCAGTGTGATAAATTATGAAATTTCAAGATGACCGCTGCGCACTATTTTCAGTGTGATAAATTATGAAATTTCAAGATGACCGCTGCGCACTATTTTCAGTGTGATAAATTATGAAATTTCAAGATGACCGCTGCGCACTATTTTCAGTGTGATAAATTATGAAATTTCAAGATGACCGCTGCGCACTATTTTCAGTGTGATAAATTATGAAATTTCAAGATGACCGCTGCGCACTATTTTCAGTGTGATAAATTATGAAATTTCAAGATGACCGCTGCGCACTATTTTCAGTGTGATAAATTATGAAATTTCAAGATGACCGCTGCGCACTATTTTCAGTGTGATAAATTATGAAATTTCAAGATGACCGCTGCGCACTATTTTCAGTGTGATAAATTATGAAATTTCAAGATGACCGCTGCGCACTATTTTCAGTGTGATAAATTATGAAATTTCAAGATGACCGCTGCGCACTATTTTCAGTGTGATAAATTATGAAATTTCAAGATGACCGCTGCGCACTATTTTCAGTGTGATAAATTATGAAATTTCAAGATGACCGCTGCGCACTATTTTCAGTGTGATAAATTATGAAATTTCAAGATGACCGCTGCGCACTATTTTCAGTGTGATAAATTATGAAATTTCAAGATGACCGCTGCGCACTATTTTCAGTGTGATAAATTATGAAATTTCAAGATGACCGCTGCGCACTATTTTCAGTGTGATAAATTATGAAATTTCAAGGTGACCGCTGCGCACTATTTTCAGTGTGATAAATTATGAAATTTCAAGGTGACCGCTGCGCACTATTTTCAGTGTGATAAATTATGATATTTCAAGATGACCGCTGCGCACTATTTTCAGTGTGATAAATTATGAAATTTCAAGATGACCGCTGCGCACTATTTTCAGTGTGATAAATTATGAAATTTCAAGATGACCGCTGCGCACTATTTTCAGTGTGATAAATTATGAAATTTCAAGGTGACCGCTGCGCACTATTTTCAGTGTGATAAATTATGAAATTTCAAGATGACCGCTGCGCACTATTTTCAGTGTGATAAATTATGAAATTTCAAGGTGACCGCTGCGCACTATTTTCAGTGTGATAAATTATGAAATTTCAAGATGACCGCTGTGCACTATTTTCAGTGTGATAAATTATGAAATTTCAAGATGACCGCTGCGCACTATTTTCAGTGTGATAAATTATGAAATTTCAAGATGGCCGCTGCGCACTATTTTCAGTGTGATAAATTATGAAATTTCAAGATGACCGCTGCGCACTATTTTCAGTGTGATAAATTATGAAATTTCAAGGTGACCGCTGCGCACTATTTTCAGTGTGATAAATTATGAAATTTCAAGATGACCGCTGCGCACTATTTTCAGTGTGATAAATTATGAAATTTCAAGGTGACCGCTGCGCACTATTTTCAGTGTGATAAATTATGAAATTTCAAGATGACCGCTGCGCACTATTTTCAGTGTGATAAATTATGAAATTTCAAGGTGACCGCTGCGCACTATTTTCAGTGTGATAAATTATGAAATTTCAAGATGACCGCTGCGCACTATTTTCAGTGTGATAAATTATGAAATTTCAAGATGGCCGCTGCGCACTATTTTCAGTGTGATAAATTATGAAATTTCAAGATGACCGCTGCGCACTATTTTCAGTGTGATAAATTATGAAATTTCAAGATGGCCGCTGCGCACTACTTTCAGTGTGATAAATTATGAAATTTCAAGATGACCGCTGCGCACTATTTTCAGTGTGATAAATTATGAAATTTCAAGATGGCCGCTGCGCACTATTTTCAGTGTGATAAATTATGAAATTTCAAGATGACCGCTGCGCACTATTTTCAGTGTGATAAATTATGAAATTTCAAGATGACCACTGCGCACTATTTTCAGTGTGATAAATTATGAAATTTCAAGATGACCGCTGCGCACTATTTTCAGTGTGATAAATTATGAAATTTCAAGATGACCGCTGCGCACTATTTTCAGTGTGATAAATTATGAAATTTCAAGGTGACCGCTGCGCACTATTTTCAGTGTGATAAATTATGAAATTTCAAGGTGACCTCTGCGCACTATTTTCAGTGTGATAAATTATGAAATTTCAAGGTGACCGCTGCGCACTATTTTCAGTGTGATAAATTATGATATTTCAAGATGACCGCTGCGCACTATTTTCAGTGTGATAAATTATGAAATTTCAAGATGACCGCTGCGCACTATTTTCAGTGTGATAAATTATGAAATTTCAAGATGACCGCTGCGCACTATTTTCAGTGTGATAAATTATGAAATTTCAAGGTGACCGCTGCGCACTATTTTCAGTGTGATAAATTATGAAATTTCAAGATGACCGCTGCGCACTATTTTCAGTGTGATAAATTATGAAATTTCAAGGTGACCGCTGCGCACTATTTTCAGTGTGATAAATTATGAAATTTCAAGATGACCGCTGTGCACTATTTTCAGTGTGATAAATTATGAAATTTCAAGATGACCGCTGCGCACTATTTTCAGTGTGATAAATTATGAAATTTCAAGATGACCGCTGCGCACTATTTTCAGTGTGATAAATTATGAAATTTCAAGATGACCGCTGCGCACTATTTTCAGTGTGATAAATTATGAAATTTCAAGGTGACCGCTGCGCACTATTTTCAGTGTGATAAATTATGAAATTTCAAGATGACCGCTGCGCACTATTTTCAGTGTGATAAATTATGAAATTTCAAGGTGACCGCTGCGCACTATTTTCAGTGTGATAAATTATGAAATTTCAAGATGACCGCTGCGCACTATTTTCAGTGTGATAAATTATGAAATTTCAAGGTGACCGCTGCGCACTATTTTCAGTGTGATAAATTATGAAATTTCAAGATGACCGCTGCGCACTATTTTCAGTGTGATAAATTATGAAATTTCAAGATGGCCGCTGCGCACTATTTTCAGTGTGATAAATTATGAAATTTCAAGATGACCGCTGCGCACTATTTTCAGTGTGATAAATTATGAAATTTCAAGATGGCCGCTGCGCACTACTTTCAGTGTGATAAATTATGAAATTTCAAGATGACCGCTGCGCACTATTTTCAGTGTGATAAATTATGAAATTTCAAGATGGCCGCTGCGCACTATTTTCAGTGTGATAAATTATGAAATTTCAAGATGACCGCTGCGCACTATTTTCAGTGTGATAAATTATGAAATTTCAAGATGACCACTGCGCACTATTTTCAGTGTGATAAATTATGAAATTTCAAGGTGACCGCTGCGCACTATTTTCAGTGTGATAAATTATGAAATTTCAAGATGACCGCTGCGCACTATTTTCAGTGTGATAAATTATGAAATTTCAAGATGACCGCTGCGCACTATTTTCAGTGTGATAAATTATGAAATTTCAAGGTGACCGCTGCGCACTATTTTCAGTGTGATAAATTATGAAATTTCAAGATGACCGCTGCGCACTATTTTCAGTGTGATAAATTATGAAATTTCAAGGTGACCGCTGCGCACTATTTTCAGTGTGATAAATTATGAAATTTCAAGGTGACCGCTGCGCACTATTTTCAGTGTGATAAATTATGAAATTTCAAGATGACCGCTGCGCACTATTTTCAGTGTGATAAATTATGAAATTTCAAGGTGACCGCTGCGCACTATTTTCAGTGTGATAAATTATGAAATTTCAAGGTGACCGCTGCGCACTATTTTCAGTGTGATAAATTATGAAATTTCAAGATGACCGCTGCGCACTATTTTCAGTGTGATAAATTATGAAATTTCAAGATGACCGCTGCGCACTATTTTCAGTGTGATAAATTATGAAATTTCAAGGTGACCGCTGCGCACTATTTTCAGTGTGATAAATTATGAAATTTCAAGATGACCGCTGCGCACTATTTTCAGTGTGATAAATTATGAAATTTCAAGGTGACCGCTGCGCACTATTTTCAGTGTGATAAATTATGAAATTTCAAGGTGACCGCTGCGCACTATTTTCAGTGTGATAAATTATGAAATTTCAAGATGACCGCTGCGCACTATTTTCAGTGTGATAAATTATGAAATTTCAAGATGACCGCTGCGCACTATTTTCAGTGTGATAAATTATGAAATTTCAAGATGACCGCTGCGCACTATTTTCAGTGTGATAAATTATGAAATTTCAAGATGGCCACTGCGCACTATTTTCAGTGTGATAAATTATGAAATTTCAAGATGACCGCTGCGCACTATTTTCAGTGTGATAAATTATGAAATTTCAAGATGACCACTGCGCACTATTTTCAGTGTGATAAATTATGAAATTTCAAGATGACCGCTGCGCACTATTTTCAGTGTGATAAATTATGAAATTTCAAGATGACCGCTGCGCACTACTTTCAGTGTGATAAATTATGAAATTTCAAGATGACCGCTGCGCACTATTTTCAGTGTGATAAATTATGAAATATCAAGATGACCGCTGCGCACTACTTTCAGTGTGATAGATTATGAAATTTCAAGATGACCGCTGCGCACTATTTTCAGTGTGATAAATGTATCACTAACGGTACTTGGGACCCCAATACAATACTCCCCATCACCATGTTTTGCCTTAATTGTGCAATTGCGTCCTGAGTTACTAACTTGTATGCCTTAATAGTACGCCTAGCTGTCATCTTGAATCTATTGAGTCACTGCTTTTTAACTTTGTCTGGCTGCGTGGCTCAGGGGTAACGTTCTCGCTTGCTGAGCCCAAGGTTGCAGGTTCGAAACCTGGCGCAGTCAGCTGGCATTTGAGGGTGCGCAAATGCGAGGGAGCCGTGTCAGTACATTTACTGGCACGTTAAAGATCCCCTTCGGGGCAAAATTCCGGCACCCCGGCGTCTCTAAAAGCCAGGGTAGTTAAAAGGTGACTTAAAACCAATAACATTATTATTATTATTATTATTTTTAACTTTGGGAATGCGAAGTAACTTACAGGGTTCTATTTTTTTTTTTTATTATAGCTCTAGAATACCGAAAGTTATTAAATTGTTTCGAAATTTCAAGGCGGTCGCAATGCGCTAAATTCAAAGTGATAATTGTTTGACCAACGCAAGTGAGAGGTCTTATATGATAATAATCTATGGGCAAGATTCGTCTTGATTACTCAATTTGATTCTGAGAAGTCGATCTAATATTCTAATAGGTCGCACAGCTGCCATCTTGAATGCATGGCGAGAGTGGTCTATTTCTTCGGCCATACAAGGCCTGACTGGCGGTGAATATTCAAATCACTGAGGCTAAAAATCATGAGCTTAGACAAGAGCATTAAGTGTAATACATAAACTTCGTACCATATCAGAGATATTTATAGACCTAGCCTCAGAAATGAGTAGAATCTCATGACGATTGCGCGACAATCAAACATGTCATCCAATCAAGTACTCGCACATTTCTCTTTAGTACATTAAAAGCGTGTTATTTTCTGATAAATATCTCATGTTATTTTTCATCCGTGTTAGGGTGTGTGAATACTTGATTTCCCGTCTTCTTCTACTTCTTCTTCTTCTTCGTTACCTTTTGAGACCAGAAATGATCACTTTAACCAACCATTAGTTCGTCAACTTGTAGAACTGTACGAGCCTTGCGGTATTCCCAGTACTTCTTCATGCGTATTGATCTTCTTGCCCTTTCTTGGGCGAAAAATATTCTTTTTGGAATTTTCTTTTCTTATGAGTGGAAAATAAAAAGTCATTTTTTAAGTGCTGTAGTTAACCTTTTCTTATTTGTAGCATCTACTGTTGTTAGGCCAATTTCCTTTAAGTCCTCTCTGATTTTTTAAACCATCGGCATCCAGTTGTTGTGTATTTTGAAGCAAGATTGTACTGTACTAGTTGTTTTAGAAGACGTGAATCTGGCATTCTCATGATGTGCCCAAATAATTCTAGTCTTTTCTTTCGCATGGTATCCCGTCTAATGTAAATGGGCACTATTTGTGTTCACCGATTGAAAAACTTTCTACAATAGTCTTCATTAATAAATTACTGTTACACTTGGATGTGAGCTACACTATTATGAAGTATTCATCCATTTTCTGAGCTGGGAGGACTTTATTGTCACTCAAGGGTTGTCGCAGTACGCAGAGTATTAGAATCCCTTATCGGATTAGCACTGAAAAGCGAATGCATCTCAGAGTTCCAGATTCTATACGTACTTAGAATTCCTTGGCATATAAATCTACCTCAATGAAAAGATTTAATTTCCTTGGACGCCCAATATGGCCCTTCATCTGCACTGATGGCATTGGTGTCAGTCTCACCATTTCAATTTCCGATGACAATAAGGTAACGTCTTGTGAGATTGCTTCCTCCTGCAAATGAGCCTCGACCCGATCACTGGTGTTCGCTGTTCATCCTCTGCCCACCCGATGAGTCAGTCTAAAATCACCTGTTCCTATGGCAATCGAATGACTCCACGGATGC
The DNA here is from genome assembly GCA_946902985.2 of Meconema thalassinum. NCBI lineage: Eukaryota > Metazoa > Arthropoda > Insecta > Orthoptera > Tettigoniidae > Meconema > Meconema thalassinum. The sequence goes on along the minus strand of OX336390.1, from coordinate 152,992,747 downwards.
ATTCTTCTCCCCCATGTGAGATTCAATTTAAACCCCTGCTACCTTCAATCCTGCTCTTGATTTTGTTCTTCGATCTCTTTTTATTTGGGGGAGATCTGTCCGTGGAAATCACTGATGGCCATAATGTATTGCATTCAAGGAAATTAGGTTCCAGCGTACCTACATGGCATACCTACTCTAGTATACTGTAGGTGCGAGTTACTTTAAACCACAACAAGAATCAAGAAATTTTTCTCCTGACTTATTTATTCCCATTTCAATGTTTGATACTTGCAGTATTTTTTGTCATTTCAAATGATCTTGTCGACTTCATCGTTATGCTTGAGTCTAACGTTATGCGTTACCAAGACGGCGACCGCGTGACGTCATGCAGCCGCCCGGGTAGCCTAAGTTAATGGGTAATGGACGGCAAGTGCGTGACGTCATGCAGACACGCGAGAAGCCTGAGTCTAACGTTATGCGTTACGGAGACGGCGACCGCGTGACGTCATGCAGCCGCGCGGGAAGCCTAAGTTAATGGGTAATGGACGGCGAGTGCGTGACGTCATGCAGGCACGCGGGAAACCTAAGTTAAAGGGTAATGGAGTCTATTGAAAGAGTCCTGGGGCGTCGAGCGACCTGGGGCTTCAAGCGAAGTGAGAAGGCAGTTGTAGCATGCGTCATTTGAAATGATATAAAGTCTAGTCTTTCAGACTGACTGTAACTTTTTGTTAAAAGAGTTGTTGGGGTTTTGGGAGATACTGGTCTACAGCTTCGTGTACTTGAAGGTGTGTTTAATTTGCCTGATAACCTGTATCACTGTAGTGACTGTAGTAGGGTATGTTGCTGTAATTATTAGTGTCAGGAATGGTGTTGGTGTCCCGGTACTTAAAACAAACAAAAAATACGAGCCTTACAGTAGTCGCATATGATGTGTAACTGTGACATGTTATCCCTAGTTAACAGTGAACTCTGTTGGTCATTGAAATAACTACTTGTAAAACTCCAGTGCCGATTTTCAGCAAATATGATATAATGATTATTTTCACGCCAAAGAACGACAACTTGAATATGATTTATTGTAGGAATATCTTTAATGGGACCTCCAAACCTTGAAGTAATTTTGTATGCGATATAGATTACACATAGCCACATGGCCGACAGTACCTCGAGTGCTTACATTAAATAAGAATACATCAAAAGTATGGTGATTTAATAAATCATAATTATTGTTCTCAGCAAATAGGATATAATGATTATTTTCACACCAAAGAAAGACAACTTGAAGATGATGTATTGTAGGAATATATTTAAAGGGGCCTCCAAACCTTGAAGTAAACCGTATGCGATATTCATTCCACATAGCCACATGGCCGACAGTACCAATCTACGTCACCGCGTGCGCTCATTGTTTCCGTCCCATCCATATCCGTTTCATTGTTTCCGTCCCATCCATCGCCGTTTCATTTTTCAAAATCACCCCCACAAAAATATACAGATACCGAGTGGAATGATGTTACACAAAAAAAAAATGATATGAGCCATACAGTAGTCACATATGATGTGTAACATCTGACATGTTATCCTACTCGTATACTACACAGCTTGGAAATTGTTATAATGTTAATTTACACTCCATTTTCATACTGGTACTATGATGAATGTATAGATTGAATTGGAGATAATGCTACTGTCATATTTGTGGCGCAGTGGTCAAGCTGTTAGTCTCTCACCAAGATAGACCGGATTTGATTCCCGGTCAATATATGTGAGATTTTCGAATTGAAATGCCATGTCCTGTGGTACGCATTCCACTTAAAAGGGAGGTACCGTGGATCATGATCGTGAGATTAACGGACACGCAAAACTACAAGCGTCCTTCCTTTCTTTTACATTAACAATTCATAATAACAAAGTGACACACAACGTCGACAGCACTCTCAAATACTGTGAGCACATTCCTCAGTTGCTATAAGAATCATTATTCTCAAGACTCTCATACAGTTCGTCGTAAACAATCAAAACATGGCTTCCTACAATCATGAAATGACCTAGTCCCACATATGATGAAAATACAGCTTTTATTCCACTCATATAACTACATTCTGTTATGCATTTAATATTTGACTACTCACCCACAGCTTGACAATAATGCCGCTTACTTAAATGTCATTAGTCGTCTTTGACCTACCCCATGTGATATTCAACCTTGAACGTGAAGCTTCATAAACTGCTCAATGACAAATGAAAGTCGGTGAAACATTTGCCACTGTGCTCGTCAAACCAGTGCCTGCTAAATGCACTGCCTACTGTATTGCCATAACATTCTCGTGCTACAGAGCACACACTGCTTTGTTTCCAATACACACATTTTCAATTGTACATCCAGATGGCAGTGCGTCTTCACTTCCGTCCGATCCACTTCCGCCCGATTCACTTCCGTCCCATTTTTCTGGCAGTGCGTCTTCACTTCCGTCCGATCCACTTCCGTTCGATCCACTTTCGCCCGATTCACTTCCGTCCCCAATTTTCAAAATCATTCCCACAAAACTATCCAGCAACCGAGCGGAAAGATGTTACACATCCAAAGGTACTATCTTAGCATTCACCTAGAGGATATTTCGAAAACCCAAATGGGTAAGTCATACTCAGCGACGAGATCCAAACCTCCGATCTCCGGACTTGATGTAACTCTCCATCGTGGTCATGGTGAGCGACTTCATACGCACAACTACCCAGTGGGGTATTTACAGTACCAGTATACATCGTTATCTATACCGGATGTACCTGATAAGGGTCGCCAAAACGCCAAAATGTGTAATCTCCAGTGATTTTGAAGATACCAACTCGTGGTGTATGGCTAGCATTCATGGCTGTCACACATGAGGCCAGGGTTCAACTTCTAGTTCTGCCAATAATTTAATGCGAATAGTATATATTTCACGATACCTTATACTACAAAATTCCCCTAGACACAAAATGCCGGCACCCATGACCACATAGACGACTCTAAAGGTTTAATTGATGCATACATATTACATTGTATGTGTGAAAAAGGGTTTACATACAAACACCTAGGTAACCCCCCTGCTTGTAATACAAGCAGTAATTTACGACCAGACAGTCACCTAACCTAGTAGCGACCAATGGCTTAGTCTCACCATTGCTTTAGAAGAGAACAGTGCAACATTCAATTAAATTGAACAATTAAACGTTAGTTAGAACATTTGTAGCCCAACTCACAATGAAGACTCGCGCTTGAACACATGATACTGTATCCACATGTAACGACGCACTGTTTGAAACCCAATACAGCTGAGTAATATGACGGCAATTCAAGCCACAATATCAAACACACGAACATCAACTTCCACAAGTCATCCGTGTTAAGTCATCGACTACACTAAAATTTTCCCGTAGACACGTATCGTGGTATATACTTGAACAAATTCCATTCTAGTCAGGGGACTAGAACGGGACACATTCAGACACGTGAGAGAGAACTAAGGAAAAGCGGTTTCGATTCCCATCTAACCTGTCCTAGAGGTGATTCAGTCAATGCTGCGATTCATTTAATTAACTGGACATTTGCTTCCCCCTTACAGTCGACTTAACGCCCATAGCTGAGCTGCAGGACAAAAATGAAATTAAGGGGTTGAGGTACTTGCAGAAATTACTTCATTAATCCACAGAATTTTTCATACATTAGATGAAATGGAGAAGCTTCAGAAAGTACCCAATTCTGAGTGGTGAGTATGACGGCGAATCTCGTTAGATTGCCCCATAATCTTTACCACTACAGTACATGACGAGTTTTATATATTTAAAAACTTTCCTTCCAGCCAGCTATAGGGTGTTATTGGTAAAGTTTAACAGGGGATTTTCTACTCGCGCGAGCCAATGATGTAATTTGAAATAATTTCGTTTGTTGCGCAAGTGGCGTGGGATTGCTTTGGGAACAGGGAAGTGATATTGGATAAGAAAAGCAAGTGGCGCGAAAGTGAACCGAGATGTTTCTAGGGTGAGGGGGTTGAAGAGAGTGTTTCACAAGAGCTCCTAGCATAGGGCCGTGATATGTTTAAGATATTCAAGGAATGGGGAAGGAAGCTTTTGAGTATACACGAGCGACTGAAAGCTCAACTTTTGTTATGCTTCTTGCTTCAATTAGAGTTGTTGTTCTAGTTGATCATTTAGGGGCATTGCGACATCGTGGTCATGTAGCCCCGTATACTTGGGTGTGTGTACATTTTGACTGATAACCTGTCACTGTGATGTATGTACTAGTGTGTACATTTGTAATTGGGTTACAATTTGGGTAGTAAGCAGCCGTAGCCTTATGTTAGGTACCATCCCGGCATTTGCCTGGAGTGGAAGTGGGTAAACCACGGAAAACCACGGATGAAGTAGGAATCGAAGACAGGAATTAAAATTCTTGGCAAAGAATCGAACCCGGGTCTCCACGGCGTCAGCCAAAATGCCAGCCAATACGCAATGAAGTGGCTTCAAGTAGAGTAGTCATAGTGGAGTAAGAAGATTATTATCGATAAAATACGCTTAAAATAATGCCATCTATGTAGTTGAGAAGTCAAATTGGCAGGCAGTTAAGATGTAAGATGTTTTATTTCATGAATTTACAGTAATTTGGAAACATCCTTTTCGTCTCATGTAAGAGTATATCCTTCTTTCGTGATTGCCACATATTGTCTTAAGTATAATCCATTTTGTTCTCTGTGTAGAATTATCATATTCTGCTTCCTCGATCGTTCGTTTGACACATACGAAATTCCCCTGCTGTATTCCCTTCTCTTCCATTTCCGACAACAGCATACCAGCACACAGAATACATTTTCGCTACCCTGAATATAATTCAGAAGTTCATCTATTTTCTTTCTTCTAGGAACTCAACTCATTTATCATCCAATTGCCTAGTAAGCATATAGAATTGTACTACTGGGATGCATTTAGGTTTCTTACCGACTTAAAATACAAAGCTCTTCCAGTATATTGCTCACACTATTCTAACCGTTGTCCTAGATTGTGAATCGAGATGAGGCCTTCTCTCGCATAACCATTGTTTGATCTATTGTTAATGATCCTGCAATCTCCTAACCTGAAGTATTGTCTTTTTTGCGATAATAATACACGATACCATAGAATTTCCACTCACACACAAATATTCGCGCCGAAGACCTCAAAACAAAACAGAGAACGAGACATGTAATTCTCTAGGCTTATTATATAAACAAGATATTCAGCAAATAACATATAGCCTACTTTTATTAAATGTATGGGTATAGTAATAACTCTTTGTCCTTATAAACGAGTAGATTATAGTTGAATGTTCTTTGTGGTAGCTTGTTGAAATACAACTTGGTTATTGTACGTTATGCTATGCTAATGACTTTACTTATTTCCTCTCATCACGGTACTTACTCGACCTATTACCGACTGCAAAACTCAATATGGTACTTTTGACGAGTGGTCGTCTGGCACCATGGCTAATGGTTTGTCATGATAGGCTTTGGTCCTCAAGCCTGTATCACACGACAGTCGTTAGCATGGAAGCTTCTACCAGTATGGGTAAACGCTGGTAAAGACGTCATTATTGCCGTGTGAATTGTACCTTCTAGGCTAGGTTCTGCATTCTATGGTATCTTTTATGCAAATCACGAAATTGAGCAGGTGCCATTTTTCCAGCAATTTTCATGAATGATTGAGTACAACAACCAATCGCATCGCTTTTCTTGTTCTAGTCGAAATCCTAGCAGCAATATAAACAAATATATTGTAGCCTGTAAAGGTGCCATTAGTAAGCAAGGATCGACTTTCGCCATACTTATACAAGAAATTGCGCACTCTTCTTTACTTCGCTCAAAGGTAATTGGAGCGCGCTCATGGCTATACGTTGAACTATGACAAAATTGTAATATATATTTCAGAACGCCAGAGATTTGCAAGATCACCCGCTCTAAATCAGTAATCTCTGGTCTGTGATTATATTAACACTGCTTACTCTCAGAAAGAGCTATATGTACTTAGGATCTACTAGGAAGAGACAATATGAGCAATCTGTGATCGAACACCGCTCACCAAAAGAACATTAAATGGCATGCCACCAAAGATAACTCCACGTAGGCTATATAGCCGAGATGTAAGAAACGAACACTATGATGATATTGACCACTCCGTTCGAGGAAACCCAAATTATCCTTCCGTCATCTGTAATGTGGAGAGCTTAGCAATATTTGTTGCAAAACTGGAATATACGAGAGGGAATACGGCGTCAGCCGCCACAACATCCGGTTTCAACTTTTAATGAAATACATATTTTCCATTGTTAAATACAAAATATAACGCTTAATTTTATATCGTTTGAGTAGTTGCAAAACAATAAATATTACAGAATTCAATTTAGAAAATATAATCCTAGTAGGATTCGAACCACAGCCAACCGCGTGAGACCAACGCCTTACCACAAAGCCAGCCACGTCCATAGTACTTCAGTATTATCAGCCTACTTAGGTACAAAATATTAGCAAATAATGACTTGGAATAATCGTTTTAGTCAGTGCAGTGTACCTTCATTATAAACCATTTCATACAAAGTTTATATTATTTTTATTAGTAGGCTTTATTGAATGTAACATACTCGAACTACTAGCTGCAATTTTGCCATGTGACTGAGACGGCTCAGCTCTTCTAAGTCACTGCGACAGTATAATATTATAATACAAATTACACTAACCAACTGGTCACGTCCTTTAGCATAGCTTAATCTACCCTCGGTTCAATATTTGGAATTGGTGGGTCGTAAGTTATATATTATAATGCTTGCATGATTCACACGACCGCCATATTGAATTGGTATTGCTGATGACCGTTTAGTTCGTGCGCAGGACCTGCCCAATATGAAGGTATGTTTTTGCTAAATTTGGTAGAGATCCTATGATTAGTTTAGTCGTAGTTTGATTTTAAGTTTTGAACATTTGGGTGGTCGCCATTAAGTTTCGTTTAAGATGGCGGCAAAATAAAACATGAAACGGAGAGGCTCTTTTCTAGTGCTACCTCTGTACCAAATGCCTTTCGATTTGGTTTCGTCATATTTGAATTGATGAAGGAGACAGACATACACACACACTCACACACACACAGACAGACTGACAACGTTTGACCCCTGTAGATCTCATTGGTCTACAATGCTTTCATTTTGAGCAAAAATAGAAATTAGGCTAATAAGACGCGTTTCTAATAGTTAATTGACTTTATCACCATTTCTCATAAATGTTGAAATGAATTAACAAAATGCTAATAAATGACGAATGAGTTTCCGAAAGTGTCGTATGTTCATTTCATCGTCTTCCCTAATTACATCAATTGAGTGAGCCTATCCTAAGGATAATTGCTTAAGCTTATCTCGCCAGCAGAGTTGAATATTGAGGAGCATTAGGAGCATCCCGGAGGCTCGGTCCCAAATTGAAGTTGCAGACGATCAAATATGACTGCGCCTGATGTCGCTTCCGCCGCGTTGAGCACATTTTATGAAATTAATTGGAGTTTAATTCGCAATCGGGTCCACGCGCATTGTGGCAGTTCATTAGTACAGATTCCAGAATCGCTCCACAGAATGCACTGTGCTCGCTTCATGGCAATGCCTGCTCATTAATGTCACTTCTTATAATATCGCGAACAAAATTAAGTTAATAATCAACGGTATCTTTCACTTCATCGCTCGTTCCTGAGATGCACGAGGGGTCGACACATCGGAGTTGTGCAGAGAATCAACATAAGTTAAGGTTGTTGTTCACATTACCATAACATGCACCATGCTACTCGAAAAATCGTTCCTGTGTTGTTTAATTAAGGGCGGATGTAACCGAAAATGCATAGCTGGCTTTAAAACTTCACTGAGTTCACGATGTAAGACATGGAAAATTGAAACTTTGTACAGTTGTCTAATGGTGTTTGATATATTATGTGGCAAGCAACAGTTATCTTGGGTGGCAAAATAACAACAGTGCAGTCACTGCAAATTGTTTGTTACATCCTCTTATTTAGGTACGCTTTACAACATTGCTATAAAAGATCCTGGCCTGAGCTTTTAACTAGTTTAAACATATGTCACTATCTCTAACTTTATGTAGAATTATCCAAGTACGAAGAATAGTTTTCTTTATATGGTCATTTGAATTTTGGATTCTATAACCCTCAGTGAATTTATGAATATAGTGTAAATGCATGCAATGGTTCCACATAAATATGTGTATAATCACTCAATAAATAATTCCTGGAAATTTCAGTCAGTGTTTCAGAGAAAAAGGTACCTATGTGGTGGAAAAATTTATATTGAGAAAACAACATTATTTTTAAAGTTGGATATGTTCCTTTACTCACATTCAAGTAACTTTGTCTATAGGCATGCATCATCAGATATAAATAATTTTAAAAATACTTCCAGTTGAATAATGAGCTTCAATTTTTTACACAAAGTATAAAAAAGGCCATATTTGATAAGAAACACATATTTCAAAATTTTTATATTTTGATCCCCCATCGGTTACATCCCCCCTTAATAATGGGAATGAGGGCTACTTACAATACGTGTGGATATTACCCAACTTGTCAATGTAAATAAACAACAGCTAATAGACACTATTCACAACTTCCAGAGCATGTTTCAGATACTGTGTTCCCTCACAAGCTTTATACATAACTATTTAAAGACAAGAAAATAACCATGTCTTGAAAATGACGCTTACTGAAAAACTTGGAGAAATAATGATAATATACCTTCAGTCAATAAATATTATTATTATTATTGTTCTAAAGTACCCGTATCGGTCACATTATGACCTCCATCAGCCATGTATATTAAAGTTGCAAGACAGTGAAATTACATGATAGAAAATAGAAATGAAATAATAATTTTCTCAGTACTGTTGAGAGAAATAGTTCAACAGTTAACAAGATGTTCAGTAAAGAACATATAGCCTACTTTCTCCTAAATGCATGGGTTTAGTTATAACTCTTTGTCCTCTTCAAGGAGTATTATTGAATGTTGATTGCAGTAGCTTGTTGAAACACAACGTTCTATACGGATATTATACGTTGATTGATTGAATCCTCACCTGAATGATATATACACACACTAATACAGCCATCACAATAACACGGGTTATGAGACAAAATTCAACACTCACCCAAGTACACGGGACTAAATGACCATGATGTTCATGAATCTCAAATGAAACAGCAGCAACAACTGCTTCTTACCCAAATCCTGCCTCGTATAAAAGTACACATACTAGTAAGCCTACAGACCTCACAGTGACACAGGTTATCAGACAACTTCTACACACACCCAAGTACACCGGCCTACAAGACCATGATGCCGCAAAACCCCTTAAGAATCAACAACAAAAATAACAACGAGAGACTCAACCCGTGGATCAAGGACAAAGATATAAAAAGCTCTAGTCGAGTTAAAACTCAGCAATTCTTCTAGGTTTGTGCCGTGTCTTGTGTGGGGTTTCGCCTAGGACACCAAGCAAGGCTCTTCGGCGGGCTCTTGGTGTCCCTGCCCGGACCCCCACAGGAGTATCGAACTGCGCGATACCTCCCTTTATATAGAGTGCAACTACACTCCTTGACTGCGAGAGCCAAAAGCTCAAGCAGCAGTAACCTCCCTATGAAGGCTTCCAAAAAGATGGTGTATTGGCTTTCACGGCCGGTGAATTAAAACTCAGCAATTCTTCTAGGTTTGTGCCGTGTCTTGTGTGGGGTTTAGCCTAGGACACCAAGCAAGGCTCTTCGGCGGGCTCTTGGTGTCCCTGCCCGGACCCCCACAGGAGTATCGAACTGCGCGATACCTCCCTTTATATAGAGTGCAACTACACTCCTTGACTGCGAGAGCCAAAAGCTCAAGCAGCCGTAACCTACCTATGAAGGCTTCCAAAAAGATGGTGTATTGGCTTTCACGGCCGGTGAATTAAAACTCAGCAATTCTTCTAGGTTTGTGCCATGTCTTGTGTGGGGTTTCGCCTAGGACACCAAGCAAGGCTCTTCGGCGGGCTCTTGGTGTCCCTGCCCGGACCCCCACAGGAGTATCGAACTGCGCGATACCTCCCTTTATATGGAGTGCAACTACACTCCTTGACTGCGAGAGCCAAAAGCTCAAGCAGCCGTAACCTCCCTATGAAGGCTTCCAAAAAGATGGTGTATTGGCTTTCACGGCCGGTGAATTAAAACTCAGCAATTCTTCTAGGTTTGTGCCGTGTCTTGTGTGGGGTTTTGCCTAGGACACCAAGCAAGGCTCTTCGGCGGGCTCTTGGTGTCCCTGTCCGGACCCCCACAGGAGTATCGAACAGCGCGATACCTCCCTTTATATAGAGTGCAACTACACTCCTTGACTGCGAGAGCCAAAAGCTCAAGCAGCCGTAACCTCCCTATGAAGGCTTCCAAAAAGATGGTGTATTGGCTTTCACGGCCGGTGAATTAAAACTCAGCAATTCTTCTAGGTTTGTGCCGTGTCTTGTGTGGGGTTTCGCCTAGGACACCAAGCAAGGCACTTCGGCGGGCTCTTGGTATCCCTGCCCGGACCCCCACAGGAGTATCGAACTGCGCGATACCTCCCTTTATATAGAGTGCAACTACACTCCTTGACTGCGAGAGCCAAAAGCTCAAGCAGCCGTAACCTCCCTATGAAGGCTTCCAAAAATATGGTGTATTGGCTTTCACGGCCGGTGAATTAAAACTCAGCAATTCTTCTAGGTTTGTGCCGTGTCTTGTGTGGGGTTTCGCCTAGGACACCAAGCAAGGCTCTTCGGCGGGCTCTTGGTGTCCCTGCCCGGACCCCCACAGGAGTATCGAACTGCGCGATACCTCCCTTTATATAGAGTGCAACTACACTCCTTGACTGCGAGAGCCAAAAGCTCAAGCAGCCGTAACCTCCCTATGAAGGCTTCCAAAAAGATGGTGTATTGGCTTTCACGGCTGGTGAATTAAAACTCAGCAATTCTTCTAGGTTTGTGCCGTGTCTCGTGTGGGGTTTCGCCTAGGACACCAAGCAAGGCTCTTCGGCGGGCTCTTGGTGTCCCTGCCCGGACCCCCCACAGGAGTATCGAACTGCGCGATACCTCCCTTTATATAGAGTGCAACTACACTCCTTGACTGCGAGAGCCAAAAGCTCAAGCAGCCGTAACCTCCCTATTAAGGCTTCCAAAAAGATGGTGTATTGGCTTTCACGGCCGGTGAATTAAAACTCAGCAATTCTTCTAGGTTTGTGCCGTGTCTTGTGTGGGGTTTCGCCTAGGACACCAAGCAAGGCTCTTCGGCGGGCTCTTGGTGTCCCTGCCCGGACCCCCACAGGAGTATCGAACTGCGCGATACCTCCCTTTATATAGAGTGCAACTACACTCCTTGACTGCGAGAGCCAAAAGCTCAAGCAGCCGTAACCTCCCTATGAAGGCTTCCAAAAAGATGGTGTATTGGCTTTCACGGCCGGTGAATTAAAACTCAGCAATTCTTCTAGGTTTGTGCCGTGTCTCGTGTGGGGTTTCGCCTAGGACACCAAGCAAGGCTCTTCGGCGGGCTCTTGGTGTCCCTGCCCGGACCCCCACAGGAGTATCGAACTGCGCGATACCTCCCTTTATATAGAGTGCAACTACACTCCTTGACTGCGAGAGCCAAAAGCTCAAGCAGCCGTAACCTCCCTATGAAGGCTTCCAAAAAGATGGTGTATTGGCTTTCACGGCCGGTGAATTAAAACTCAGCAATTCTTCTAGGTTTGTGCCGTGTCTCGTGTGGGGTTTCGCCTAGGACACCAAGCAAGGCTCTTCGGCGGGCTCTTGGTGTCCCTGCCCGGACCCCCACAGGAGTATCGAACTGCGCGATACCTCCCTTTATATACAGTGCAACTACAATCCTTGACTGCGAGAGCCAAAAGCTCAAGCAGCCGTAACCTCCCTATGAAGGCTTCCAAAAAGATGGTGTATTGGCTTTCACGGCCGGTGAATTAAAACTCAGCAATTCTTCTAGGTTTGTGCCGTGTCTTGTGTGGGGTTTCGCCTAGGACACCAAGCAAGGCTCTTCGGCGGGCTCTTGGTGTCCCTGCCCGGACCCCCACAGGAGTATCGAACTGCGCGATACCTCCCTTTATATAGAGTGCAACTACACTCCTTGACTGCGAGAGCCAAAAGCTCAAGCAGCCGTAACCTCCCTATGAAGGCTTCCAAAAAGATGGTGTATTGGCTTTCACGGCCGGTGAATTAAAACTCAGCAATTCTTCTAGGTTTGTGCCGTGTCTTGTGTGGGGTTTCGCCTAGGACACCAAGCAAGGCTCTTCGGCGGGCTCTTGGTGTCCCTGCCCGGACCCCCACAGGAGTATCGAACTGCGCGATACCTCCCTTTATATAGAGTGCAACTACACTCCTTGACTGCGAGAGCCAAAAGCTCAAGCAGCCGTAACCTCCCTATGAAGGCTTCCAAAAAGATGGTGTATTGGTTTTCACGGCCGGTGAATTAAAACTCAGCAATTCTTCTAGGTTTGTGCCGTGTCTCGTGTGGGGTTTCGCCTAGGACACTAAGCAAGGCTCTTCGGCGGGATCTTGGTGTCCCTGCCCGGACCCCCCACAGGAGTATCGAACTGCGCGATACCTCCCTTTATATAGAGTGCAACTACACTCCTTGACTGCGAGAGCCAAAAGCTCAAGCAGCCGTAACCTCCCTATGAAGGCTTCCAAAAAGATGGTGTATTGGCTTTCACGGCCGGTGAATTAAAACTCAGCAATTCTTCTAGGTTTGTGCCGTGTCTTGTGTGGGGTTTCGCCTAGGACACCAAGCAAGGCTCTTCGGCGGGCTCTTGGTGTCCCTGCCCGGACCCCCACAGGAGTATCGAACTGCGCGATACCTCCCTTTATATAGAGTGCAACTACACTCCTTGACTGCGAGAGCCAAAAGCTCAAGCAGCCGTAACCTCCCTATGAAGGCTTCCAAAAGATGGTGTATTGGCTTTCACGGCCGGTGAATTAAAACTCAGCAATTCTTCTAGGTTTGTGCCGTGTCTTGTGTAGGGTTTCGCCTAGGACACCAAGCAAGGCTCTTCGGCGGGCTCTTGGTGTCCCTGCCCGGACCCCCGAAGGAGTATCGAACTGCGCGATACCTCCCTTTATATAGAGTGCAACTACACTCCTTGACTGCGAGAGCCAAAAGCTCAAGCAGCCGTAACCTCCCTATGAAGGCTTCCAAAAAGATGGTGTATTGGCTTTCACGGCCGGTGAATTAAAACTCAGCAATTCTTCTAGGTTTGTGCCGTGTCTCGTGTGGGGTTTCGCCTAGGACACCAAGCAAGGCTCTTCGGCGGAATCTTGGTGTCCCTGCCCGGACCCCCACAGGAGTATCGAACTGCGCGATACCTCCCTTTATATAGAGTGCAACTACACTCCTTGACTGCGAGAGCCAAAAGCTCAAGCAGCCGTAACCTCCCTATGAAGGCTTCCAAAAAGATGGTGTATTGGCTTTCACGACCGGTGAATTAAAACTCAGCAATTCTTCTAGGTTTGTGCCGTGTCTTGTGTGGGGTTTCGCCTAGGACACCAAGCAAGGCTCTTCGGCGGGCTCTTGGTGTCCCTGCCCGGACCCCCACAGGAGTATCGAACTGCGCGATACCTCCCTTTATATAGAGTGCAACTACACTCCTTGACTGCGAGAGCCAAAAGCTCAAGCAGCCGTAACCTCCCTATGAAGGCTTCCAAAAGATGGTGTATTGGCTTTCACGGCCGGTGAATTAAAACTCAGCAATTCTTCTAGGTTTGTGCCGTGTCTCGTGTGGGGTTTCGCCTAGGACACCAAGCAAGGCTCTTCGGCGGGCTCTTGGTGTCCCTGCCCGGACCCCCCACAGGAGTATCGAACTGCGCGATACCTCCCTTTATATACAGTGCAACTACACTCCTTGACTGCGAGAACCAAAAGCTCAAGCAGCCGTAACCTCCCTATGAAGGCTTCCAAAAAGATGGTGTATTGGCTTTCACGGCCGGTGAATTAAAACTCAGCAATTCTTCTAGGATTGTGCCGTGTCTTGTGTGGGGTTTCGCCTAGGACACCAAGCAAGTCTCTTCGGCGGGCTCTTGGTGTCCCTGCCCGGACCCCCACAGGAGTATCGAACTGCGCGATACCTCCCTTTATATAGAGTGCAACTACACTCCTTGACTGCGAGAGCCAAAAGCTCAAGCAGCCGTAACCTCCCTATGAAGGCTTCCAAAAAGATGGTGTATTGGCTTTCACGGCCGGTGAATTAAAACTCAGCAATTCTTCTAGGTTTGAGCCGTGTCTTGTGTGGGGTTTTGCCTAGGACACCAAGCAAGGCTCTTCGGCGGGCTCTTGGTGTCCCTGCCCGGACCCCCATAGGAGTATCGAACAGCGCGATACCTCCCTTTATATAGAGTGCAACTACACTCCTTGACTGCGAGAGCCAAAAGCTCAAGCAGCCGTAACCTCCCTATGAAGGCTTCCAAAAAGATGGTGTATTGGCTTTCACGGCCGGTGAATTAAAACTCAGCAATTCTTCTAGGTTTGTGCCGTGTCTTGTGTGGGGTTTCGCCTAGGACACCAAACAAGGCAACGGCGGGCTCTTGGTATCCCTGCCCGGACCCCCACAGGAGTATCGAACTGCGCGATACCTCCCTTTATATAGAGTGCAACTACACTCCTTGACTGCGAGAGCCAAAAGCTCAAGCAGCCGTAACCTCCCTATGAAGGCTTCCAAAAATATGGTGTATTGGCTTTCACGGCCGGTGAATTAAAACTCAGCAATTCTTCTAGGTTTGTGCCGTGTCTTGTGTGGGGTTTCGCCTAGGACACCAAGCAAGGCTCTTCGGCGGGCTCTTGGTGTCCCTGCCCGGACCCCCACAGGAGTATCGAACTGCGCGATACCTCCCTTTATATAGAGTGCAACTACACTCCTTGACTGCGAGAGCCAAAAGCTCAAGCAGCCGTAACCTCCCTATGAAGGCTTCCAAAAAGATGGTGTATTGGCTTTCACGGCTGGTGAATTAAAACTCAGCAATTCTTCTAGGTTTGTGCCGTGTCTTGTGTGGGGTTTCGCCTAGGACACCAAGCAAGGCCCTTCGGCGGGCTCTTGGTGTCCCTGCCTGGACCCCCACAGGAGTATCGAACTGCGCGATACCTCCCTTTATATAGAGTGCAACTACACTCCTTGACTGCGAGAGCCAAAAGCTCAAGCAGCCGTAACCTCCCTATGAAGGCTTCCAAAAAGATGGTGTATTGGCTTTCACGGCCGGTGAATTAAAACTCAGCAATTCTTCTAGGTTTGTGCCGTGTCTTGTGTGGGGTTTCGCCTAGGACACCAAGCAAGTCTCTTCTGCGGGCTCTTGGTGTCCCTGCACGGATCCCCACAGGAGTATCGAACTGCGCGATACCTCCCTTTATATAGAGTGCATCTACACTCCTTGACTGCGAGAGCCAAAAGCTCAAGCAGCCGTAACCTCCCTATGAAGGCTTCCAAAAAGATGGTGTATTGGCTTTCACGGCCGGTGAATTAAAACTCAGCAATTCTTCTAGGTTTGTGCCGTGTCTCGTGTGGTGTTTCGCCTAGGACACCAAGCAAGGCTCTTCGGCGGGCTCTTGGTGTCCCTGCCCGGACCCCCACAGGAGTATCGAACTGCGCGATACCTCCCTTTATATAGAGTGCAACTACACTCCTTGACTGCGAGAGCCAAAAGCTCAAGCAGCCGTAACCTCCCTATGAAGGCTTCCAAATAGATGGTGTATTGGCTTTCACGGCCGGTGAATTAAAACTCACCAATTTTTCTAGGTTTGTGCCGTGTCTCGTGTGGGGTTTCGCCTAGGACACCAAGCAAGGCTCTTCGGCGGGCTCTTGGTGTCCCTGCCCGGACCCCCCACAGGAGTATCGAACTGCGCGATACCTCCCTTTATATACAGTGCAACTACACTCCTTGACTGCGAGAGCCAAAAGCTCAAGCAGCCGTAACCTCCCTATGAAGGCTTCCAAAAAGATGGTGTATTGGCTTTCACGGCCGGTGAATTAAAACTCAGCAATTCTTCTAGGTTTGTGCCGTGTCTTGTGTGGGGTTTCGCCTAGGACACCAAGCAAGGCTCTTCGGCGGGCTCTTGGTGTCCCTGCCCGGACCCCCACAGGAGTATCGAACTGCGCGATACCTCCCTTTATATAGAGTGCAACTACACTCCTTGACTGCGAGAGCCAAAAGCTCAAGCAGCCGTAACCTCCCTATGAAGGCTTCCAAAAAGATGGTGTATTGGCTTTCACGGCCGGTGAATTAAAACTCAGCAATTCTTCTAGGTTTGTGCCGTGTCTCGTGTGGGGTTTCGCCTAGGACACTAAGCAAGGCTCTTCGGCGGGCTCTTGGTGTCCCTGCCCGGACCCCCCACAGGAGTATCGATCTGCGCGATACCTCCCTTTATATAGAGTGCAACTACACTCCTTGACTGCGAGAGCCAAAAGCTCAAGCAGCCGTAACCTCCCTATGAAGGCTTCCAAAAAGATGGTGTATTGGCTTTCACGGCCGGTGAATTAAAACTCAGCAATTCTTCTAGGTTTGTGCCGTGTCTTGTGTGGGGTTTCGCCTAGGACACCAAGCAAGGCTCTTCGGCGGGCTCTTGGTGTCCCTGCCCGGACCCCCACAGGAGTATCGAACTGCGCGATACCTCCCTTTATATAGAGTGCAACTACACTCCATGACTGCGAGAGCCAAAAGCTCAAGCAGCCGTAACCTCCCTATGAAGGCTTCCAAAATGATGGTGTATTGGCTTTCACGGCCGGTGAATTAAAACTCAGCAATTCTTCTAGGTTTGTGCCGTGTCTTGTGTAGGGTCTCGCCTAGGACACCAAGCAAGGCTCTTCGGCGGGCTCTTGGTGTCCCTGCCCGGACCCCCACAGGAGTATCGAACTGCGCGATACCTCCCTTTATATACAGTGCAACTACAATCCTTGACTGCGAGAGCCAAAAGCTCAAGCAGCCGTAACCTCCCTATGAAGGCTTCCAAAAAGATGGTGTATTGGCTTTCACGGCCGGTGAATTAAAACTCAGCAATTCTTCTAGGTTTGTGCCGTGTCTTGTGTGGGGTTTCGCCTAGGACACCAAGCAAGGCTCTTCGGCGGGCTCTTGGTGTCCCTGCCCGGACCCCCACAGGAGTATCGAACTGCGCGATACCTCCCTTTATATAGAGTGCAACTACACTCCTTGACTGCGAGAGCCAAAAGCTCAAGCAGCCGTAACCTCCCTATGAAGGCTTCCAAAAAGATGGTGTATTGGCTTTCACGGCCGGTGAATTAAAACTCAGCAATTCTTCTTGGTTTGTGCCGTGTCTTGTGTGGGGTTTCGCCTAGGACACCAAGCAAGGCTCTTCGGCGGGCTCTTGGTGTCCCTGCCCGGACCCCCACAGGAGTATCGAACTGCGCGATACCTCCCTTTATATAGAGTGGAACTACACTCCTTGACTGCGAGAGCCAAAAGCTCAAGCAGCCGTAACCTCCCTATGAAGGCTTCCAAAAAGATGGTGTATTGGTTTTCACGGCCGGTGAATTAAAACTCAGCAATTCTTCTAGGTTTGTGCCGTGTCTCGTGTGGGGTTTCGCCTAGGACACTAAGCAAGGCTCTTCGGCGGGCTCTTGGTGTCCCTGCCCGGACCCCCCACAGGAGTATCGAACTGCGCGATACCTCCCTTTATATAGAGTGCAACTACACTCCTTGACTGCGAGAGCCAAAAGCTCAAGCAGCCGTAACCTCCCTATGAAGGCTTCCAAAAAGATGGTGTATTGGCTTTCACGGCCGGTGAATTAAAACTCAGCAATTCTTCTAGGTTTGTGCCGTGTCTTGTGTGGGGTTTCGCCTAGGACACCAAGCAAGGCTCTTCGGCGGGCTCTTGGTGTCCCTGCCCGGACCCCCACAGGAGTATCGAACTGCGCGATACCTCCCTTTATATAGAGTGCAACTACACTCCTTGACTGCGAGAGCCAAAAGCTCAAGCAGCCGTAACCTCCCTATGAAGGCTTCCAAAAGATGGTGTATTGGCTTTCACGGCCGGTGAATTAAAACTCAGCAATTCTTCTAGATTTGTGCCGTGTCTTGTGTAGGGTTTCGCCTAGGACACCAAGCAAGGCTCTTCGGCGGGCTCTTGGTGTCCCTGCCCGGACCCCCACAGGAGTATCGAACTGCGCGATACCTCCCTTTATATAGAGTGCAACTACACTCCTTGACTGCGAGAGCCAAAAGCTCAAGCAGCCGTAACCTCCCTATGAAGGCTTCCAAAAAGATGGTGTATTGGCTTTCACGGCCGGTGAATTAAAACGCAGCCATTCTTCTAGGTTTGTGCCGTGTCTCGTGTGGGGTTTCGCCTAGGACACCAAGCAAGGCTCTTCGGCGGGCTCTTGGTGTCCCTGCCCGGACCCCCACAGGAGTATCGAACTGCGCGATACCTCCCTTTATATAGAGTGCAACTACACTCCTTGACTGCGAGAGCCAAAAGCTCAAGCAGCCGTAACCTCCCTATGAAGGCTTCCAAAAGATGGTGTATTGGCTTTCACGGCCGGTGAATTAAAACTCAGCAATTCTTCTAGGTTTGTGCCGTGTCTCGTGTGGGGTTTCGCCTAGGACACCAAGCAAGGCTCTTCGGCGGGCTCTTGGTGTCCCTGCCCGGACCCCCCACAGGAGTATCGAACTGCGCGATACCTCCCTTTATATACAGTGCAACTACACTCCTTGACTGCGAGAACCAAAAGCTCAAGCAGCCGTAACCTCCCTATGAAGGCTTCCAAAAAGATGGTGTATTGGCTTTCACGGCCGGTGAATTAAAACTCAGCAATTCTTCTAGGATTGTGCCGTGTCTTGTGTGGGGTTTCGCCTAGGACACCAAGCAAGGCTCTTCGGCGGGCTCTTGGTGTCCCTGCCCGGACCCCCACAGGAGTATCGAACTGCGCGATACCTCCCTTTATATAGAGTGCAACTACACTCCTTGACTGCGAGTGCCAAAAGCTCAAGCAGCCGTAACCTCCCTATGAAGGCTTCCAAAAAGATGGTGTATTGGCTTTCACGGCCGGTGAATTAAAACTCAGCAATTCTTCTAGGTTTGAGCCGTGTCTTGTGTGGGGTTTTGCCTAGGACACCAAGCAAGGCTCTTCGGCGGGCTCTTGGTGTCCCTGCCCGGACCCCCATAGGAGTATCGAACAGCGCGATACCTCCCTTTATATAGAGTGCAACTACACTCCTTGACTGCGAGAGCCAAAAGCTCAAGCAGCCGTAACCTCCCTATGAAGGCTTCCAAAAAGATGGTGTATTGGCTTTCACGGCCGGTGAATTAAAACTCAGCAATTCTTCTAGGTTTGTGCCGTGTCTTGTGTGGGGTTTCGCCTAGGACACCAAGCAAGGCACTTCGGCGGGCTCTTGGTATCCCTGCCCGGACCCCCGCAGGAGTATCGAACTGCGCGATACCTCCCTTTATATAGAGTGCAACTACACTCCTTGACTGCGAGAGCCAAAAGCTCAAGCAGCCGTAACCTCCCTATGAAGGCTTCCAAAAATATGGTGTATTGGCTTTCACGGCCGGTGAATTAAAACTCAGCAATTCTTCTAGGTTTGTGCCGTGTCTTGTGTGGGGTTTCGCCTAGGACACCAAGCAAGGCTCTTCGGCGGGCTCTTGGTGTCCCTGCCCGGACCCCCACAGGAGTATCGAACTGCGCGATACCTCCCTTTATATAGAGTGCAACTACACTCCTTGACTGCGAGAGCCAAAAGCTCAAGCAGCCGTAACCTCCCTATGAAGGCTTCCAAAAAGATGGTGTATTGGCTTTCACGGCTGGTGAATTAAAACTCAGCAATTCTTCTAGGTTTGTGCCGTGTCTTGTGTGGGGTTTCGCCTAGGACACCAAGCAAGGCTCTTCGGCGGGCTCTTGGTGTCCCTGCCCGGACCCCCACAGGAGTATCGAACTGCGCGATACCTCCCTTTATATAGAGTGCAACTACACTCCTTGACTGCGAGAGCCAAAAGCTCAAGCAGCCGTAACCTCCCTATGAAGGCTTCCAAAAAGATGGTGTATTGGCTTTCACGGCCGGTGAATTAAAACTCAGCAATTCTTCTAGGTTTGTGCCGTGTCTCGTGTGGTGTTTCGCCTAGGACACCAAGCAAGGCTCTTCGGCGGGCTCTTGGTGTCCCTGCCCGGACCCCCACAGGAGTATCGAACTGCGCGATACCTCCCTTTATATAGAGTGCAACTACACTCCTTGACTGCGAGAGCCAAAAGCTCAAGCAGCCGTAACCTCCCTATGAAGGCTTCCAAAAAGATGGTGTATTGGCTTTCACGGCCGGTGAATTAAAACTCAGCAATTTTTCTAGGTTTGTGCCGTGTCTCGTGTGGGGTTTCGCCTAGGACACCAAGCAAGGCTCTTCGGCGGGCTCTTGGTGTTCCTGCCCGGACCCCCCACAGGAGTATCGAACTGCGCGATACCTCCCTTTATATACAGTGCAACTACACTCCTTGACTGCGAGAGCCAAAAGCTCAAGCAGCCGTAACCTCCCTATGAAGGCTTCCAAAAAGATGGTGTATTGGCTTTCACGGCCGGTGAATTAAAACTCAGCAATTCTTCTAGGTTTGTGCCGTGTCTCGTGTGGGGTTTCGCCTAGGACACTAAGCAAGGCTCTTCGGCGGGCTCTTGGTGTCCCTGCCCGGACCCCCCACAGGAGTATCGATCTGCGCGATACCTCCCTTTATATAGAGTGCAACTACACTCCTTGACTGCGAGAGCCAAAAGCTCAAGCAGCCGTAACCTCCCTATGAAGGCTTCCAAAAAGATGGTGTATTGGCTTTCACGGCCGGTGAATTAAAACTCAGCAATTCTTCTAGGTTTGTGCCGTGTCTTGTGTGGGGTTTCGCCTAGGACACCAAGCAAGGCTCTTCGGCGGGCTCTTGGTGTCCCTGCCCGGACCCCCACAGGAGTATCGAACTGCGCGATACCTCCCTTTATATAGAGTGCAACTACACTCCTTGACTGCGAGAGCCAAAAGCTCAAGCAGCCGTAACCTCCCTATGAAGGCTTCCAAAATGATGGTGTATTGGCTTTCACGGCCGGTGAATTAAAACTCAGCAATTCTTCTAGGTTTGTGCCGTGTCTTGTGTAGGGTTTCGCCTAGGACACCAAGCAAGGCTCTTCGGCGGGCTCTTGGTGTCCCTGCCCGGACCCCCACAGGAGTATCGAACTGCGCGATACCTCCCTTTATATAGAGTGCAACTACACTCCTTGACTGCGAGAGCCAAAAGCTCAAGCAGCCGTAACCTCCCTATGAAGGCTTCCAAAAAGATGGTGTATTGGCTTTCACGGCCGGTGAATTAAAACTCAGCAATTCTTCTAGGTTTGTGCCGTGTCTCGTGTGGGGTTTCGCCTAGGACACCAAGCAAGGCTCTTCGGCGGGCTCTTGGTGACCCTGCCCGGACCCCCCACAGGAGTATCGAACTGCGCGATACCTCCCTTTATATAGAGTGCAACTACACTCCTTGACTGCGAGAGCCAAAAGCTCAAGCAGCCGTAACCTCCCTATGAAGGCTTCCAAGAAGATGGTGTATTGGCTTTCACGGCCGGTGAATTAAAACTCAGCAATTCTTCTAGGATTGTGCCGTGTCTTGTGTGGGGTTTCGCCTAGGACACCAAGCAAGGCTCTTCGGCGGGCTCTTGGTGTCCCTGCCCGGACCCCCACAGGAGTATCGAACTGCGCGATACCTCCCTTTATATAGAGTGCAACTACACTCCTTGACTGCGAGAGCCAAAAGCTCAAGCAGCCGTAACCTCCCTATGAAGGCTTCCAAAATGATGGTGTATTGGCTTTCACGGCCGGTGAATTAAAACTCAGCAATTCTTCTAGGTTTGTGCCGTGTCTTGTGTAGGGTTTCGCCTAGGACACCAAGCAAGGCTCTTCGGCGGGCTCTTGGTGTCCCTGCCCGGACCCCCACAGGAGTATCGAACTGCGCGATACCTCCCTTTATATAGAGTGCAACTACACTCCTTGACTGCGAGAGCCAAAAGCTCAAGCAGCCGTAACCTCCCTATGAAGGCTTCCAAAAAGATGGTGTATTGGCTTTCACGGCCGGTGAATTAAAACTCAGCAATTCTTCTAGGTTTGTGCCGTGTCTCGTGTGGGGTTTCGCCTAGGACACCAAGCAAGGCTCTTCGGCGGGCTCTTGGTGACCCTGCCCGGACCCCCCACAGGAGTATCGAACTGCGCGATACCTCCCTTTATATAGAGTGCAACTACACTCCTTGACTGCGAGAGCCAAAAGCTCAAGCAGCCGTAACCTCCCTATGAAGGCTTCCAAGAAGATGGTGTATTGGCTTTCACGGCCGGTGAATTAAAACTCAGCAATTCTTCTAGGATTGTGCCGTGTCTTGTGTGGGGTTTCGCCTAGGACACCAAGCAAGGCTCTTCGGCGGGCTCTTGGTGTCCCTGCCCGGACCCCCACAGGAGTATCGAACTGCGCGATACCTCCCTTTATATAGAGTGCAACTACACTCCTTGACTGCGAGAGCCAAAAGCTCAAGCAGCCGTAACCTCCCTATGAAGGCTTCCAAAAAGATGGTGTATTGGCTTTCACGGCCGGTGAATTAAAACTCAGCAATTCTTCTAGGTTTGTGCCGTGTCTTGTGTGGGGTTTTGCCTAGGACACCAAGCAAGGCTCTTCGGCGGGCTCTTTGTGTCCCTGCCCGGACCCCCACAGGAGTATCGAACTGCGCGATACCTCCCTTTATATAGAGTGCAACTATATATAAAGGGAGGTATCGCGCAGTTCGATACTCCTGTGGGGGTCAGGGCAGGGACACCAAGAGCCCGCCGAAGAGCCTTGCTTGGTGTCCTAGGCGAAAACCCACACAAGACACGGCACAAACCTAGAAGAATTGCTGAGTTTTAATTCACCGGCCGTGAAAGCCAATACACCATCTTTTTGGAAGCCTTCATAGGGAGGTTACGGCTGCTTGAGCTTTTGGCTCTCGCAGTCAAGGAGTGTAGTTGCACTCTATATAAAGGGAGGTATCGCGCAGTTCGATACTCCTGTGGGGGTCCGGGCAGGGACACCAAGAGCCCGCCGAAGAGCCTTGCTTGGTGTCCTAGGCGAAACCCCACACAAGACACGGCACAAACCTAGAAGAATTGCTGAGTTTTAATTCACCGGCCGTGAAAGCCAATACACCATCTTTTTGGAAGCCTTCATAGGGAGGTTACGGCTGCTTGAGCTTTTGGCTCTCGCAGTCAAGGAGTGTAGTTGCACTCTATATAAAGGGAGGTATCGCGCAGTTCGATACTCCTGTGGGGGTCCGGGCAGGGACACCAAGAGCCCGCCGAAGAGCCTTGCTTGGTGTCCTAGGCGAAACCCCACACAAGACACGGCACAAACCTAGAAGAATTGCTGAGTTTTAATTCACCGGCCGTGAAAGCCAATACACCATCTTTTTGGAAGCCTTCATAGGGAGGTTACGGCTGCTTGAGCTTTTGGCTCTCGCAGTCAAGGAGTGTAGTTGCACTCTATATAAAGGGAGGTATCGCGCAGTTCGATACTCCTGTGGGGGTCCGGGCAGGGACACCAAGAGCCCGCCGATGAGCCTTGCTTGGTGTCCTAGGCGAAACCCCACACAAGACACAGCACAAACCTAGAAGAATTGCTGAGTTTTAATTCACCGGCCGTGAAAGCCAATACACCATCTTTTTGGAAGCCTTCATAGGGAGGTTACGGCTGCTTGAGCTTTTGGCTCTCGCAGTCAAGGAGTGTAGTTGCACTCTATATAAAGGGAGGTATCGCGCAGTTCGATACTCCTGTGGGGGTCCGGGCAGGGACACCAAGAGCCCGCCGAAGAGCCTTGCTTGGTGTCCTAGCTGAAACCCCACACAAGACACGGCACAAACCTAGAAGAATTGCTGAGTCTTAATTCACCGGCCGTGAAAGCCAATACACCATCTTTTTGGAAGCCTTCATAGGGAGGTTACGGCTGCTTGAGCTTTTGGCTCTCGCAGTCAAGGAGTGTAGTTGCACTCTATATAAAGGGAGGTATCGCGCAGTTCGATACTCCTGTGGGGGGTCTGGGCAGGGACACCAAGAGCCCGCCGAAGAGCCTTGCTTGGTGTCCTAGGCGAAACCCCACACAAGACACGGCACAAACCTAGAAGAATTGCTGAGTTTTAATTCACCGGCCATGAAAGCCAATACACCATCTTTTTGGAAGCCTTCATAGGGAGGTTACGGCTGCTTGAGCTTTTGGCTCTCGCAGTCAAGGAGTGTAGTTGCACTCTATATAAAGGGAGGTATCGCGCAGTTCGATATTCCTGTGGGGGTCCGGGCAGGGACACCAAGAGCCCGCCGAAGAGCCTTGCTTGGTGTCCTAGGCGAAACCCCACACAAGACACGGCACAAACCTAGAAGAATTGCTGAGTCTTAATTCACCGGCCGTGAAAGCCAATACACCATCTTTTTGGAAGCCTTCATAGGGAGGTTACGGCTGCTTGAGCTTTTGGCTCTCGCAGTCAAGGAGTGTAGTTGCACTCTATATAAAGGGAGGTATCGCGCAGTTCGATACTCCTGTGGGGGTCCGGGCAGGGACACCAAGAGCCCGCCGAAGAGCCTTGCTTGGTGTCCTAGGCGAAACCTAGAAGAATTGCTGAGTTTTAATTCACCGGCCGTGAAAGCCAATACGCCATCTCTAGTCGAGTGTTGAAATGTGTGGTTTTATGAGTACAGCATATTATATAATCTTTTCGATTGCAAATACACACAATATATGCTTAACATTATAACGTGTGAGTAGTTATGAACCAATTAATACAAAAAAAACGAAGTAAAAATAAATGAAACTACGGGGATTTGAACCACGGAACCCTTCACAATGCAGTACAAGACGGAAATGTAAATAACTTCTTTAGTACGAATGTATCATATTTTGTGTTGTGATCAACGATTTCATTAGCTTTTTTTGGCACTTCTATAAACCATTTGATACTAAATATGTATTATTTTGTTCAGTACATTCCTAAAAGGATATAACCTTATGCAGTTACGAACATAAATGGATTTACGAGCACAGATAGCGGGCATATTGTGTACGACCCACAACCATAAGGCATGGTCAATCAGACCTGTTAAGTCACTTCTACGGTTACATATTCTATTATAATAGGCTAATATCCTACCGGTCACCTCCTAGAGGACAGTTTAAACCTCCATATGTACGATGAGCTGAATTGTTGAGATCAGGCCTTGTTGAATCGTAAGTTATGGTTGGGCTATAATACTTGCATGATTCATACATCCACCATCCTGAAACTATAGTTTGGACAAAAGACGTTTCCCACATTAAGGTATATTGTTGCAAAATTTAGTAGAGATCGGATGATTAGGTAAGTCGTAATTTGATTTAAGCTTTGAACATTTGGGTGGCCGCCATTACGATTCCGTCAAGACGGCGGCATATAAAACATGACACTGAGGTGCCCTTTGCTAGCGCTACCTCTGTACCGAATTTCGTTCAATTCGGTTTCACCGTTTTTGAATTGATAGAGGGAATCGATTTGCACACATACATGGCCGCCATCCACAAATTACTGGGCTGATTACCTTCAAGTTTGGTGAAAAGATCCTTGATATATAAAGGTATAATGTTACAATATTTGGTAGAGATCGGATGATTAGGTTAGTCGTAATTTGATTTAAGCTTTGAACATTTGGGTGGCCGCCATTACGTTTCCGTGAAGATGGCGGCGATATATAACTAGTGCTACCTCTGTACCAAATTTCATTCAATTCTGTTTCACCGTGTTGGAATTGATAGGGGGGGGGGGACAGACATTCAGAGTACACACACTCACACACCCACACACCCACACACGCACACACAGTCACACACAGACAGACACACAATTTTTGACCCTGTGTAGATCTCATAAGTCTACTTTCATTTTTTGCAAAAATTGAAAGTAGGCTAAACATGAATTTATAATAAAGGAGGTGAGATTTGTTTCAACAGCACTAAGAAAATTATTAATTAATTTCTCATTATCAATTAATTACACTGACTTGCTACTTCAATATTCATTAAACATTGCTGATGACGGTCACAATGTGACCGAAACCGGTTCTTTAGAATAATAATAATAATAATAATAATAATAATAATAATAATAATAATAATAATAAAAACTTTTACGAGCCTTACAGTAGTCGCATATGATGTGTAACATCTGACATAGAAGAAACCTCACATGAAATTGTTGATACACCGGTATTGTACGTCTGTCCCTTATTATTCCTGTTTTCCTACGGGGTTGGGGATGAGATGCGATGGAAGTATTTGTGGCGGATGGTTTTTACGGCCGGATGCCCTTCCTGACGCCAACCTCACGAGAGGAGTTAATGAGAGATGAAATGAATGATGATGAATGAAACTGGGTAAGGATGTGGAAGGAAGCAGCCGTGGCCTGTCAGAAGGCACCGTCCCAGCATTTGCCTGGAGTTGAAAATGGGGAAACCACGGAAAACTATTTCAAGGACGGCAAATTGTTGATACACCGGTATTTTATAATATTTTTGGCACAAATATTAATCTATTGTAAAAGGGAGTGTTTTACAAATATTGTAGTTTATTATACGGAACTCATATTATTAGAGGTTTTGTAGCTTCCACCAGTACTAGCCTAAATAAAGAATACGATATGGATCAACTAGACTAATGGACGCGACACCGCTCATAACCTTAAATTCCCTATAAATAGGCCAACTTGCGAGTAAATGCAATGTGCACAGCAGTAGATCATGAAAGGCTTGCCCTGTTCCCGGACCTCTTGATTCACAGACCAACACGTAATTTCATATGGATTCTGTTAAAATGAGTCATATTGACATGATAAATATAGTTTAAAATAATAATCTGGTAGCAAAAATAGCAAATCCATCCGGGATTCGAACACGAGATCTCTAGATTCACAGCTAATGACGCTAACCCCATGGCTATTTCGACCACACTAATGTTAGGTACAAGATGGTGACTTATTTTCACGTACCAATAATACTGCATCACGGAATTAAGTTTCATTTATATTTTGCTTGTTTCGATAATGTTCCTGAGTGAAATTGAGTTTAAAATGCCTTATGAATAGGCCCTCTTGTGAGTAAAGAGAATATATTCAGTAATAGTTCTCGAAGGCTTGCTCAGTTCTTGCATAATCACGATTATATTATATTGATGACTGCATTACCGTTATGTGGGTTAATATTTGAATAGCCATTGTGCAGAAACATAATACCGGAAATGCCGACAACTTACAATGTTTGATATTAAATCATTTTATCATTTAAATACTGATACGAAGACTTCGAACATGTGCCATGCGCTTTGTTTCAATCACTTGACACCAGAGTTCGCCTGAGCATTTACCGTCAGAATGAAAGTGTTCAGCAATGCGATCCAGCTGCCAGTGCGTTCTACACACTTCCGTTCGATCGACCACTGCCAGCTGGATCCGATCCACTTCTGTCCCATATTGCAAAATCACTCCCTCCAATATCCTGCAACCGAGTGGAAAGATGTTACACATCAATTATTATTGGTTGTATATAATCAATTTTTCTTAACACATCATCTAAATAGCAAGATTCATTGTTATATTAATCTTCTGCGATTCAGCACATATTTTGTATAATTTTACTGTATTTTTAAGAATTTGACATAAAGGAGGACAACGGATTGAGAGAGACGTGTTTAGAATAATTTCACAACGATAATGATTGCAGTATTCCACTGTCTGTTAGAACTTCTGCATGACCATTTACTGTAATCTATCATTTCTGTATGTGCTGTCATCTTCTTGCATCAAAGTTAACCACTACCAAAGAGAATTGACTCAGTGATTTAGCAGCGGGAAATATTTTAAACACGCCATGTTGTGTGTAGGACACGCAGAGTCCAAGGAGGTTAACAAAAAGGAAGAAACATGTTGTGTCAACAAGCAGGCCTGCGCACTGACGAGAGAGACTGCGTTATATGCAAGGGACAAAGAGACATGGAACAGCAAAATGGATGCTGGTGCTTCAAATGGAAGAAGAGGAATGCTATGGTATTGTTATGTTCCAAAACCCGCAAAAATCTTTGAATCCAATTTCTCGCTAAAATGTTTTTCTATATATACAGGGTGGGCCAAGTAAGTTGAAATTGTACATTATCTCAAAAACTAAGCGTTGTATAAAGAACACTTCCTGGAATAAAAGTTGCGTGATATTAAGGGGGAAAGAAATCAAAAGAAGAATTGGGCAAATATGGAAACAATTCTGATCCTTGAAATTCATTTTAGGAGATAAATCTCAGATACTAAGTCTGAAGACATAAGTTCTAGAGAAATGTGTAATACCAGTAATGCTTTATGGATGCCAAACATGGTCACTAACTTAGAAACAAAGAAATGCGCTTCTGATAGTCCAACGCAGGATGGAACGAAAAATCCTTAAAATCACGTTGAAAGACAGAATAAGGAACGAGGAGGTAGGTAGAAGAACCGGTATTGGAAACGCCATCAACACAGCGGACAGACTAAAATGGAAATGGGGAGGCCACGTGGCGAGGATGGATCATAAGAGGTGGACGCACAGACTAACGATGTAGGACCCCGGAACCGGCAGGAGAAACGTACGAAGACCGAGTACTTGCTCGGCTGACACAAAGAAATTGGCCGGACATCAATGGACAAGAGGATCAAGAGTGGAAGACCATAGAAAAGCTCCTTTTCAAAACATAGTATATGCGAGGATAAGAAAGGAGCAACTCGGTGCAACATAGTGCACCCTTAAATACAAAAGCGATAGTGCATTGAGGACAGTTAAAACTCAACTAAAATAAAGTAAACATGTGCTAGAAAAAATTAACAATTTTGCAAATATTAGATACGAGAACAAGAATACATAACATAGAGAATACTGTAACTAGGTTAGGAATATATATATATCAATAGCTATAACAACAATTCAAGAACAGAGACTACTGATTTGCCAGAAAGGTGCACCACTAGGTGCCTCACTACTCTTTAGGACTGCTCACCTAATGAGTGTAATGGAGCAAAATCCCTGCCTAGGCAGGAGGCCATTGCCCTTAGGAGATTAAAGGGCTGTATTTATATTTATTATTATAAGGGGGAATGAACATGCTACGTGTCGTAGTTAATTTGGAGAACGTTTGGATGGTGATTTGATGGTCACGTGACGTTCTTCAAATGGGAACCAGCAATTTGTATTGTGTTTCCTTATTCCTGATACAAAACTAAAAAAGCATTTCGTACACAAGTACATGGTTCTGTCCCTGGTGTAGACTGCAACATTGATGACAGGTAGTACACAGCGTAATACCAGTTATTGCATACGCATCGATCTTAGCGTAATATATGTTCAAAATGATGGCCTTAATCTCACTGCATTTTCCAACTCTGGGAATGAGCAATAGATTTGTCCGTACATGCCTCTGTAAATCCTGGCACAAGCAGTTTGTATCCGTGCCTTCATGTTGTCCAGAGTCGTTGGTTTATCACAATACACTTATCTTTCAGGTAACCCCATAAGTCCACGGAAGTAAGGTCAATTAACGGGATCTATCTAATGAAAAATGAAAATCCACAGCCTGCTTCCAGTCTCCGACCGGGTCAGGAATGGAATGAATGAAGCCCCCATCTAACGGCGAGGATATGAACTGTGCCGGCTGCCCAAGCCTGACGCACTCCTCTGGGGCAATGATTAAATGAATGACAGATGAAATGAAATGATAGTGGAGAGTGTTGGTGGAATGGAATTTTGACAGGGAAAACCGGAGTACCCGGAGAAAAACCTGTCTGCCTCCGTTTTGTCCAGCACAGATCTCACATGGAGTGACCGGGATTTAAACCACGGACCCAGCGGTGAGAGGCCGGCGAGCTGCCGCCTAAGCCACGGAGGCTTGGATCTATCCAATGATCATCGAAATTGTTACCGGTATTTGAAACATCCCGAGCAGGGCATTCATGTATTTCGTTCATACTTGATGTCATTATGTACGTTTGTGTACGAACAAGTGCTTCATACAAAAGTTGTTAAGGTTTGTATGAGGAATAAGGAAACAAAATATGCAAGTACTGTAGTTCCGTGAAGAATTAAAGCCTATTTGCATATATCCTACTTATGTTAATTGCCACTATCAACATACAAAATTTCAGTTTGATTGCTGTAATAGATTCGTAGATACTGACAACCGTCTAATATTTCGGGTGGTCACCATGTTGGATTTTTATACATGTAGGTCTTAGAGTTATGTACTATTACATGAAGGTTATTGTGTACGTGTAGTATTCAAACTTGAATCCCAAGATTAGGAGACAAGAAGTAAAACGGAGATTTTAAAATTTCGCACAGCTGCCATCTTGTGGCTACGAAAGCAAATTAAATAAATTAGATGCCAGTGGATTAAAATTTGTATAAGTATTTACCGTACCAAGTTTCACTACACTCGGATGGTTAAATTGCGAGAAAAGTTCATTTAAATATAATATACAGTATACTTTGGTCGCCGCCTTCTTGGATTTGTGTTCACCAGGTTATTGAAAGTCCTATTGGTGAACGTATGTTCATAGCCTCTATGAACATAAAACATTTCAGTTTGATTGCTGTAAAAGATACGTAGATATTGAGAACCGTCTAAATATTTTAGATATGCCGCCATGTTGGATTGTTATGTGTATAGTCCATAAAGTTATGTACCATTGGAGGAAAATTATTGCGTAGCTTCATTGTTCAAACGTTATTTTTGATCACATTATTACGACACAAGAAATAAAAACGTAATTTTAAAATTTCACACTGCCGCCATCTTGAGGTCATGGAAACAATTGAACTAAATTAGGTGCGAGTGTATAACAATATGTATAAACATTTACTGTGCCATACTTCACTGCGCTCAAATGGTTAAATCGCGATAAACGTCTATTAAAATGTTTCAGATTCGTTTGGCCGCCATGTTCGTTTTGTACTTTGCAGGTATTTGAATGTTACATAAATGAACTTGTAGTAGTGCCCTTTATAACCTTAAAAATTGCAGGGTGATATCAAGAATATTTTCGGAGATATTGAATGCTGGTGAAGTATTTCGCACAGCCGCCATGTTGGATTGTTGAGACGTAATAGAATTTGATAGGCACGGTCTGGGTCTGTGAAGATGGTGCTATGACCTTGTCGAGTTTCATTGAAATCGCTCCAGCAGTTTAGAAGTTGTTAGAGGGAGATACACACACACATACACACACACACACACACACACACGGACAAAAGGTGATCTCATAAGCCTATTTGTTCATAAAATTAAAGTAGGCTAAACATGTTGGTTCACATGTAAAGAGCGTCACGTAACCATCAAATCACCATCCAAACGTTCTCCAAATAAACCACGAAATATAGTATGTTCATCCCCCCTTAATATCACGCAACTTTATTTCCAGACAGTTCTTAATACAAAGGTTGGATTTCAAGATATTGTACAGTCTCAACTTACGTGTTCCAGCCTGTATATATAATTTCCTTTTTTTTTTCGTAAATTTTCAACATACAAAGCTGATATTGTTAGATGTAATTCCTCCTTACATGTTTATTATTTTTCAGCATCAGTATTTTTAGACTACTTTCGATTTTTGTAAAAAAAAAAAAATGAAAGTAGACTGATGAGATCAACACAGCGCCAAAACATTGCGTCAGTCTGTGTGTCTGGGAGTGTGTATGTGTGTGTGAGTATTCTGCATGTACACACGGTGAAACCGAATTGAACGAAATTTGGCACAGAGGTACCACTAGCAAAGGGAACGTCAGGATCATGTTTTATATCACCGCCATCTTGATGGAAACGTAATGGCGGCCAACCAAATGTTCAGAGCTAAAATCAAATAATCTAATAATCTAAAATCTAAAAATCTCTTCTGATTATACCTTCGTGTGGGAAGAGTCTTTTGGCCAAACTTCAAGTTCGTTATCCCAATAGTTTGAGGATGATGGCCGTGCATGTGTCCAAATCAATCCCCCCTATCAATTCAAAAACAACGAAACCAAATCGAACCACCTTTGGTAGAGTGGTAGCACTAGCAAGGGACAACTCAGTGTCATGTTGTATACTGCCGCCATCATAACAAAAAGGAAATGGTGCCCACCCAAATGTTCTGAGCTGAAATCAAATTACGACCAACCCAATCATCCGACCTCTAACAAATTTTGAACAATATACTGTACCTTAATGTGGGAAGCGTCATTTACCCAAACTACAAGGTCATCAGCCTAATAAATCCATGATGACGGATGTATGAATCATCCAAGTATTATCGCTTAACCGTAACTTACGATTCAACAAGGCCTCGCCTCAACTATTCAGCTTATCGTGCCTAGGCAGGTTTAAACTGTCCTCAAGGAGGTGACTGGTAGGATATTAGCATATTATAATAGAATATGTAACCTGAGCTGTTGATATGGAGGGGAAGAAGTGAGATGATTATTGTGTGTGTGCTGGAGAATTTGAAATTAGAGTGAGTACAATAAATGGAGAAAGATGTTTTTTGTTAAAAGTATCCCTCATTGAGTATAATCAACCATGACCCCGGAATTGTACGGTTACAATTATGACGCCACAACGCGAGGATCGAAAGAGGGATACGGACACGAATACGGAAAAGAAGAACGAAAAGCAAACTTTAACAAAGTGATTCAGTGCAGGAAAAAGGAAGTATACGGCCTTATTATGCATAATAGCAGAGAGAGTTTGCTCCAAATACTTACGGCTATGAAAGAATCTATGATGAAGCAGGAAGAGTCGCTTCTCGGATCTATGAAGAAGCAGGAACCGTCGCTTCTCGAATCTATGAAGAAGCAGGATGAGTCTTTGAAAGAGTTAAGTAAGGAAATAGGAGGTCTGAAAAAGGGAATAGGAGGTGTGAAAGAGGAAATAGAATCTTGGAAAGTGCCTTTGAGGGTGTCTGTGGAGGAGGAGAAAGAAAGAGAAGGAGCAGAAGAAGGAGACAGAGAAGAAGGAGCAGGAGGAGGAGAAAGGAAAGTTGTAAGAGCACAGAGTGGAGATCACATGTATTGTAGTGAGATAGTACGTGATGCTGGTGGGCGTGTAGAAGATGGTAATGGAGGGGAAGAAGGAATGAAAGATGGACAAGATATAGAGGAGGAAGAAGTGGAGGATAAGATAAAAGAGGAGGAAGTGAATGAGATAAGTGAGATTAAGGAACAAGAAGATTATCAAAGATGTGGAGGGAGTAAGGAAGAAAATGGACTAGAGAGAGAACAAGAGAAAGGAGAAACGGATAACGGAGAAGGAGAAATGGAAGAAACTGAAGAGAAAGGAGAAACGGATAAGGGAGAAGGTGAAACAGAAGAGCGTGAGAAAGCAAAAGATATGGGAGAAATTGAAGAAAATAAAGGAGAATCAGATGAGGTTGGTAATGAAGACAGTAGCAATCAAGAAAAAGAGGCTAAAGATGAGTGCAAGAGTGAGCCATGGAGAAGACAACATACTATAAGAAGATAAGGTGAAGAAGAAACAGAGGAAAATTAAGTGGAAGAAGAGAAAGGAACTGTTGAGTAAGACAAGACAGACGAGGAAGTGGTGGAAAATGTGGAAAGGAAGAAGAGAGAAGTGGTTGAGAATGATGACAAAGAGAACCAGGAGAACAGATAAAAGAATGAGTTGGAAAGCAAATAGAAGGAGTAGGAAGAAGATGAGATGTCAGGTAAAGGAAGATAAGAGAGTGAAGGATCAGAAGAAGAAGAAGAAGAAAATGAGGAAGGGAAGGAGAGAGGAACGGTGGAGATGGAAGATGAGGAGTACAAGGTACGGAATGACACGGCGGATAAAGAAAAAGACGAGATGGAAGGCAGAGAAGAAAACCAAATCCGAGAAGAAGACGCCAAAAA
Source organism: Meconema thalassinum (assembly GCA_946902985.2). NCBI lineage: Eukaryota > Metazoa > Arthropoda > Insecta > Orthoptera > Tettigoniidae > Meconema > Meconema thalassinum. The sequence continues at coordinate 152,958,786 of OX336390.1, read as the reverse complement.
GGATCTCAAGTGGTAAACGTGGAGAACAGGATGCCGAATCGGAAACGCTGAGTAATGCTGATGAAAATCATGATTAGTCTATGGATGTTGATGGAAATGAATATTTGTACATTCGAGATTGTAATGGCATCGGAGGTAGCGGTTCGGATGATGAAAGGAGTGGAGATGGCATGTCTTTATCAAATGAACTTATTTCTTTGGCGCTTCGAGACTTATTTGGAACGTGGATTAGCTTGATGACGATTATGTAGTTCCTTCGGAAGTAGTTAAGTTATTTTATGTTGTGTGTGATATTTTAGTGTATGTGTGGAATGTGTTGTTTATTTGTATATTTTTATATATATACGTGTGATTCTCGCGTGTTTCACACGTGAGAATTACATATATAGGAGGGCGTATTGTCACAGTACAATCTTTATGACTTTTGGTTTTGATCATGGCTACTCTTTGCTGGTGAGCTATTGCAGGTCTCAGCGCAGAGCTTAGAGATTCCTGGCAATGGTGAACCAGTAAAGGAGAAGAGGACCATGACACATCTGTATTTTTATTCCTATTTACGTTGTTCTTTTGTTTTTTTATATATCTTTTATATATCAGTACTCTATGACTATTCTTGTGAGGAGTCCATACTGGAAGATTTTTATGAGAGTATCTGTGCAATTCATCGATTAGATTATTGAGATGTTGATATGAAGGGGAAGAAGTGAGATGATTATTGTGTGTGTGCTTGAGAAGTTGAAATTAGAGTGAGTACAATAAATGGAGAAAGATGTTCTTTTGTTAAAAGTATCCCTCATTGAGTATAATCAACCATGACCCTGGAATTGTACGGTTACAAGCATATTATAATAGAATATGTAACCGTAGAAGTGACTAACAGGTCAGACTGACCACACCATACCGGTGTGGGTCCGTGCTGTCCCGTTGTCAAAATGGCCGCTATTTTTGCTCGTATATCCATATATTTCCTTAACTGCGTAAGTTTATATCCCTTTAGGAATGTACTGAACAAAATAATACGTATTTAGTATAAAATGGTTCATAGAAACGGCAGAAAACGCTAATGAAATCGTCGATTTCAACACAAAATACGATACAGTTATATTAAAGAAGTTGTTTACCTAGTACTATCGTAGTGCATTCGTCTGAAGTTTCGTGGTACAAATCCCTGCCGGTACATTTTTTTACTTCGTTTTTTTGGTATTTATTGATTTATAACTACTCAACTCCCACGTTATAATGTTAAGCATATAGACTAAAGTGTGTATTTGCAATCGAAAATATCATATATGTACTTATAACACCCCATATTTCAACACTCGAATACTGCGATTAATATTCGTTGACCTTTATCCGCGGTAGAGTCTATTGTTGTTGATTCTTTAGGGGTTTTACGGCATCAGGGTCTTGTTGCCCCATTTACTTGGGTGTATGTAGAAGTTTTCTGATAACCTGTGTCACTGTGATGTATGTAGGCTTACTAGTTTGTGTACTTTTATACGAAGAATGGGTTTGGGAAGGAAGCTGCTGTTGTTGTTGTTGTTGTTGTTTCATTTGAGATGCATTGACATCTTGGTCATTTAGCCTCATGCACTTGGTTGGGTGAATGTTAAATTTTGTCTGATGACTTGTGTTATTGTGAAGGCTGTATTACTGTTTGTAGGCCTATATATAATTCAGGCGAGGGTTCAATCAATCAAAGTTACGGTCACCTAATCCAGCCTAAGTTGACTCTTGATGTTCGAAACATGTCATTCAATTAAGTATCCCATTTTGTACATAAAAACCTGTTATTTTGTATTAATACCTTGTTTCCTTCGTGTTAGGACATGTAAATTTTGTTTCACTTCTAATATAATTGAGCATAATTTGTGTCGATCGGCTGGAAAGCTTTCTTTAATAAAATAATAATCAATCTTTCCTGTTACCCATCTATCTACTGTACTGCCACGCAGCTGATGGGTCACGCGAAACAAGTCAAGTCATTGTCCATCTTTCCTATTCAATCCGAAACTGCTGAGTAGTGATCACTGTTTAATATTATTGTATAGTATGATGTTCGTGGAATTTGCCATGGACGTGTCTGATGTAGTGGTTTATTGTTCCCTGCTGGAGTATCTGTTGTAGTCTTTGGCTCATGAGCACAAGCACTCTTGCATCAAACATTCAGGACTCATTATTGCAGCATGGTGTTCATGACACGTAGTGTCCCGGGCGTCCTCTCCTCACCAACTTCTCAACATTCACGCCATATCACTCCCCGGAGTACAACACCACCAGATTCATTAAAAACGAACACTTTGTTAATTTTTATATGTCCACTGTCTAAACTGCCAGCTCACACCAGCATTTGCTACGGAATATGACGTGAAAGATTGAGGTGAGTAATTGTGCATTGTTACACGCTACCGTATCTCGGCTAGCGTTCTTGGTTGTCACCCCGGAGGTCTGGTTCGATTTTCGACTCAACGAAGACATTTTAATCCATGTGTGAGGACTGGAACGGGCTACATTCACCATTCGTAAATTGGGCGATATTCCGGCACCCTGGCGTCTCTAGAAACCACCGTAAATAAAAGGGATAAACAGTTTCTTACGTAGGATTGGGAAGGAGGCGGCCATGACCTTAAGTCAGGAACCATAACAGCTTTTGTCTGTAGTAGAAGTGTGAAACAACGGAAAACTACTTCCAGTATGGCTGAGGTAGGAATCGCACCCTCCTCTTCACAGTTTTGCCTCACGAGGCTAAATGTACCCCTTTCCAGCCCTCTCACAATAATTAACATTTCTTGGCAGAACCGGTAATCATACCTGGACCTCTGGAGCAAAAGCCAGGGACGTTATCCACTACACCCAAAGGTGGTCCACTAGAAGTTGTAATATACTACTTATGACCTCACAACCATACTATATAACCAGAACTTATTGCAGTGATTTTTTTCTTCGGTATGTTTAATTTTCTATCTCACCGAAAAGACGTAAATCTGTCTCGTAGAGCAGACTATTATGCATGACTGGGCTCGAAGCCAAGACTGGTCGGATGCTATCTTCCATTCCTTACCGCGCACAGTACATTTAGCAGATAACTGAATTTCCATATAAGAGACAATGTTGTTACGAAATGTGTATTTATTTATTTATTTATTTATTTATTTATTTAGCGTATGGCATGGTACATGTACTTAATTACATGCTAAGGAACACATTAAACATACTATACATTTACGAAACGTGCAATCCCATTTGAAATATCAAACTTACAACCTTAACGTCAGTTATTATATCTTTCAACATTCACTTTGAAATCAATGACTAGACTATGTTATTTCGCATTGTCTGTTCGTTTTACGTTTCCGTGATGCTTTGGTAAGGATCTGAGGAAGAGAATTTCATTTTCAGTAAATGTGATAGGATCCGAAAATTTGGGTAGTTACAATACTATCACTGCACTTATAAAATCCAGCATGTGACAATGTTCACTTATTCCATTATTTCCCTGATGAGTGGTCAAGACATATGTGGTTGTAACAAATTGGTAAGGATAAATTTCCTATGTAGAAGGAAGTAAACCTAAGGGCATAGCACATAAATGGATGGGAGAGAACGATATTTTCTCATAGCGGGTTTATTTTAGGTGCAGTGTCATAACATAATGTACGACATAATAGCTAAAAAACCGCCTTTTAATTCGGATATCGTAAATAATTCAAATTTGAATAATGAAAATATTTAGGGTACCTTACCACGCATTATCTAAATTATAAAACGCCGAGTTATAGCCAACTACCGAGAAATGTACTGTTGGTGGAGGAATTATTATTCCAAGGGTATACAAAAAATGGCGTCCAATAACCACAGGCCGTGATAAAGGAGATCGGGGCAAGTAAAATGCAACATATTCTAATTTAACAACCAGGTGGTAGAAACTTGTTTCTTCTGACATAAGCAAGCTATTGAAATGTACTGCTTCACTGCTGAACTTGGAACGTCTACTACACCTCTTATACAGACATGGCCAAATCATTAAAATTATAATAACAATTACCTAAAATCATTAACTATTTGTAACCCTAATTAAGATGTAGGATTTGTTTTCATAAATTTAATTTTATTCACTATAAATATGAAATTTCAAAAATTTAAATTCGATGGAATTAATTTAGGCCAAATGGACTCTATCTTCGTCATTGTTTGGTAAAATAGAAATCACATTTGTTCCTTCATAATGTGAAAATAGTTTTATTTAGAACATACTCAGACATGTCACTGTCCACTAAGAAGCAAATGTATAAGTTATTTCATTATCCAATTACATGCAGCATTACAACATCACTTATAAGGCAATAACATTTACAATGTGAGCGATTACGACGTAACCACTTCCTTAATTTATTTGTATTGATTTATTTCCAATGTTTTTGGTTTAAATGTAGCCTACCTCAAATATTTAAATATAAGATCAAAGAATGATTTACTTTAAGGTGCGCTTCAAAGAGCATTACTCAATCTAGTGATTTTCACATCCTCTGTCCAATATTTTGTTCACAGTTTCAAACTTGCGACTTTTCCCCTACTATATTCTCTGATTGACTTTTCACATTTCGAACACACAGTGATATTACATAGGCTACTCGTTTGATCACAGTAAGTATAAATGCACTCATTGTTGGGTTTGTGAAAGGTGGTATTCCTGCAGATAGTGTATGGCCAGCTTGGTAACAACATGGCTTTGTTCTTGACATTCTTTAGTCTATGAAAATGAAAATACATAGCTTGCTTCCAGTCGACCAACTGGGTCAGTGGTGGAATTAATCAAGCCCCACTCTAGCGGCGAGGATATGAACTGTGCCAGCTGCCGAAGCCTGTCGCACTCCTCTGAGGCAATGATTAAAAGAATGACAGATGAAATGAAATGATGGTGGAGAGTGTTGCTGGATTGAAATTTTTGACAGGGAAAACCGGAGTACCCGGAGAAAAACCTGTCTGCCGCCGTTTTGTCCAGCACAGATCTCACATGGAGTGACCGGGATTTGAAGTACGGACCCAGCTGAGAGAGGCCGGCGTGCTGCCGCCTAAGCCACGGAGGATTATTCTTTAGTCTATACAGGTATGACAATGAATCGTTACTTGATAGCTACATTATTACATTATGTGTTTGGAAAACGAATATAGAACAAAATTCTAATAATTTGACCACATAAGTTGACTAAATATAAGTTTGTATAGACATTTTAGAAGATATAATTCAGTGTTGCCTTCGTATTCTAGTGAAAGATTTGCTTTTCAGTCGGTCAACACGTTAACGTGTCCAATGTGAGCAGGAAACAACACATCTACAAACCTGAAAAACATTTACATACATGAATAAATTATATAGGGGATACTTTGATAACTCCGCAGTAGTCTACTTGAAATATTCGTTTTCTGCAGAGATATCCCAGCGCAAGAGACGAGTTCATCTCAACAGTTGTGTTGGTTGAGTCAATTGTTTAATTTCCAATGGTTATGAATTTTGAAACGGCAAATGCTACCATCTAGTGGTAAACAAGATGTTCAGGAAAGAACATATAGCCTACTTTCTCCTAAATGCATGGGTATTGTTATAACTCTTTGTCCTTTTCAAGGAGTATGATTGAATGTTGGTTGTAATAGCTTGTTGAAATACAACGTGCTATAGGGATATTAAACATGAATATGAGGTGCCCTTTGCTAGTGCTACCTCTGTACCAAATTTCGATCCATTCGGTTTCACCGTGTTTGAATTGATAGGGGGAATCGATTTGCACACATACTTGGCCACCATCTGCAAACTATTGGGCTGATGTTCTTGCAGTTTGGTCAGAATATGTTTCCCACATAAAGATATGGTGTTGCAAAATTTGGTAGAGACTAGATTATTAGGTTGGTCGTAATTACATTTTAGCTTTTAACATTTGGGTGGCCGCGATTACGTTTCCGTCAAGATAGCGGTGATATAAAACATGACACTGAGGTGCCCTTTGCTAGTGCTATCTCTGTACCAAATTTCGTACCATTCGGTTTCACCGTGTTCGAATTGATAAGGGGAATCGATTTTCACACAAAGATGGCCGCCATCCGCAAAATGTTAGGCTAATGACCTATTAGTTTGGTCAAAGGATGCTCCCTCCATAAAGGTATGTTGTTGCTAAATTTGTTAGAGATCGGATGATTAGGCTAATCGTAATTTGATTTAAGCTTTGAACATTTGTGTGGCCGCCATTACGTTTCCGTCAAGATGGCGGCGATATAAAACATGACACTGAGGTGCCCTTTGCTAGAGCTACCTCTGTACCAAATTTCGTTCCATTCGGTTTCACCGTGTTTGAATTAATAGGGGGAATCGATTTTGACACAAAGATGGCCGCCATTCGCAAACTATTAGGCGAATGACCTACTAGATTGGTCAAAGGATGCTCCCACCATAAAGGTATGTAGTTGCAAAATTTGGTAGAGATCGGATGATTAGGTTAATCGTAATTTGATTTAAGCTTTGAACATTCGTGTGGCTGCCATTACGTTTCAGTTAAGATGGCGGCGATATAAAACATGACACTGAGGTGCCCTTTGCTAGTGCTACCTCTGTACCAAATTTCGTTCCATTCGGTTCGACCGTGTTCGAATTAATAGGGGGAATCAATTTTGACATAAAGATGGTCGCCATCCGCAAACTATACGGCTAATAACCTATTAGATTGGTCAAAGGATGCTCCCTCCATAATGGTATGTTGTTGCCAAGTTTGGTAGAGATCGGATGGTTATGTTAGTCGTAATTTAACTTAAGCTTTGAACATTTGTGTGGCCGCCATTACGTTTCTGTCAATATGGCGGTGACATAAAACATGACACTGAGATGCACTTTGCTAGTGCTACCTCTGTACCAAATTTCGTTCCATTCGGTTTCACCGTGTTCGAATTGATAAGGGGAATCGATTTTCACACAAAGATGGCCGCCATCCGCAAACTATTACGCTGATGACCTATTAGTTTGGTCAAAGGTTGCTCCCCCCATAAAGGTATGTTGTTACAAAATTTGGTAGAGATCGGATGATTAGGTTAGTCGTAATTTGATTTAAGCTTTGAACATTTGTGTGGCCGCCATTACGTTTCCGTCAAGATGGCGGCGATATAAAGCATGACACTGAGGTGCCTTTTGTTAGTACTACCTCTGTACCAAATTTCGTTCCATTCGGTTGCACCGTGTTCGAATTAATAGGGGGAATCAATTTTCACACAAAGATGGCCGCCATCCGCAAACTATTACGCTGATGACCTATTAGTTTGGTCAAAGGATGCTCCCCCCATAAAGGTATGTTGTTGCAAAATTTGGTAGAGATCAGATGATTAGGTTAATCGTAATTTGATTTAAGCTTTGAACATTTGTGTGGCCGCCATTACGTTTCCGTCAAGATGGCGGCGATATAAAGCATGACACTGAGGTGCCTTTTGTTAGTACTACCTCTGTACCAAATTTCGTTCCATTCGGTTGCACTGTTTTCGAATTAATAGGGGGAATCAATTTTCACACAAAGATGGCCGCCATCCGCAAACAATTACGCTGATGACCTATTAGTTTGGTCAAAGGATGCTCCCCCCATAAAGGTATGTTGTTGCAAAATTTGGTAGAGATCGGATGATTAGGTTAGTCGTAATTTGTTTTAAGCTTTGAACATTTGTGTGGCCGCCATTACGTTTCCGTCAAGATGGCGGCGATATAATACATGACTCTGAGGTGTCCTTTGCTGGAGCTACCTTTGTACCAAATTTCGTTCAATTCGCATTCACCGTGTTCGAATTGATAGGGTGGACAGACATTCAGAGTACACACACTCACACACACACACACACACAGACTCACACACACACAAACACACACATACACACACACAGACAGACACACTTTTTTCGCCCTGTGTTGATCTCATAAGTCTACTTTCATTTTTTGCAAAAATCGAAAGTAGGCTAAAAAAATTATGAAGACCTGTGTTGTATTTCGGTTTTTGAAGTATTTGTAAAACTCATGTATTTCGGTGATGCATTTAAGCGGTAATTTAGTGGTAGTAATGCAACATATTTGCGGTCAAGCTGTTGACCTCGCACCAAGGTAGACAAGGTTCGATTCCCAGTCAATACATGTGAGATTATCGAAGTGAAATGCCATGTCCTGTGGTTCGGATTCCAAGTAAAAAGGAGGTCCCGTGGCTCATGATCGCATGATTAACGATAAGCTAAAAGTTCCTTCCTTTTAATGCAACAAATTATTAGATTTATTATATTGTAGGTTTAGACAATGCTTCACGGATTTCGCACTAGCAACAACAAAAACAGTGTCTTCGGTGGCGTAGTTGGTAGCATGCTGACCATCTATGCCTATGATCACGGGTTCAAACCCAGCCGAAGACGTCGTATTTTAAAGAGCGTTAAAACTCCATCAGTATGCTTTCCTTCCGAGGGGAAGTAAAGCCGGCCGACCCATGTCATAGATTTATAGCATGTAAAAGAACCTTTCACTAACTACAACTGTGTGAAGCCAAATTTGATTAACGCTCTAAGTTCCAACGTTCGACACCAGGGGCTGGTTGCAGTGGCATCTAGTTGCCAAGTTCAAAGCTAGGTTTCGTTGACGGTAGAATTTGGTAGCCAAAGTACGAGTTACTACTTCAAATTGATCGTCTGCAGTCCTTATCTGAATTACATGTAACACACACTAATACAGCCATCACAATTAACACCGGTATTCAGACAGATGCTACACATACCCCATGTACACGGGGGCTACATGACTACGTTGTCGCAGCCCCTAAACTGAGCAAACCAACCAACAACAAAACCATTAAAAGTCACTAAGTTAAAATTTCTTCGAAAGTGTTATCAATTGATTTAGACAGCCTGTGCCAAATTAAATATTAAGAACTGAATTTGTAACAAATATGAAGTAATTTAATTCCCATTTTGATTCTTTGAAACCATTTCCCTTAATGTATCATGTTTACCTTCAACGCCTTAGTATTGCGGATTTAACTGGGCCTCCCCTAAGTTTACACACCACTCGTAGAAAATGTACATATATTATCACATGTATACTTTCTGAGAGAAATGTATGAAAAAGAGTAATTAATTCATGTATATATTTTCAGATTATTAGATGTGATTGCATAATTGATATTCCCTGCCAAATTTAACTAGGAACTTTATAGTGTTGATCGACTGAAAAGAAATACTGATTTATCATTTGTCATCACGAAGACAAATATTAGAACATATTGAAGGAATTGAATCTATGACGACTGGCTGCGTTGTACAGCGGTAACGTTTTTTCACCTGCTGTTCCTAAGGGTGCAGGATCGAATTCTGGCGCAGTTAGTTGGCAATTGAGGGTACGCGAATGCGAGGGAGCCGTGTCAGTAGATTAACTGGCACGTTTGAGAACCCCCTTGGGGGACAGAATTCCGGCACCCCGGGGTCTCTAAGAGCCACAGTAGTTAAAAATGACTAAAAACCAATAACATAATTGTTATTAAAACTCAGCAATTTTTCTAGGTTTATGCCGTGTCTTGTGTGGGGTTTCGCCTAGGATCACCAAGCCGGCTTATCAGCGGGCTCTTGATGCCCGTGCCCAGACCCCCACGGTCATCAAGAGCCCGCTGATGAGCCAGCTTGGTGTTCCTAGGCGAAACCCCACACAAGACACGGAATAAACCTAGAAAATTGCTGAGTTTTAATTCCATGGCTCTGAAAGGAATTATGTCATATTATTGTTATTATTATTATCATTATTGTTATTATTATTGAATCTATTTAGCCACCAATGCTGCTACGGCAATCTTGACCTCTTGTTGAGAGAGTGGGCTGCCAAATTTAGGTACAGTACCTCGATGCTACAGCACTGGTGGCCAAAGGCAAATTTTATATTTCCATTTCTAGTATTTAATTTTCTACTTTACATCTACTGTATTTATGACTTGCACTCATTGTACACAATACGACCTAATAGTTGAAAGTCCCTTTAGTTATAAATCCGAACACCTCATGGTGTAGTGGCTAGCATTATTGGGTGTCACCCCGGAGGTTCGGGGTCGATTTCCGGCTCTGCCAAGAACTTCAATTCTAGTCTGGGAGTTGGGACGGGGTACACTCAGCCTCGTGAGACATAACTGAGAAGAGGTAGGTTTGACTCCCACCTCAGCCATCTTGCAGTGGTTTTCCTTGGTTCCTCCTCCACTTCTTCTCCAGGTTAATGCCGGTAAGGTTCCTACGTCAAGTATGGGGGAAATTTACTAATTCCGCAGTACTTGAAATATATTTCTTTCTGCAGAGAAACCCCAGGGCAAGAGACGAGTTCATCTCACCAGTTGTGTTGAGCCAAATGTTTAATTTCTCTTCACCATGAATTTCGGAACGACAAATGCTACCACCAGGCGGTAAAATTGTGAAAGTTTGTGAAGTAGGCTATTTCTAAAATCACATGAATTTTGGTGATGCCATAGTGGTAGCAATGAAGCATATTATTAGACTTATCATATTGTGGATTTAGAAAAGGTATCGTGGATTCAGTCCTAACGCCAATAGTGTCAACCAAAAATTCCCTAATAGATTACTACCGTAAATTTTTAAAATTTCTTCGAAAATGTTGTTTTACGCGATTTAGACAACCCATGCCAGATTAAATTTTAAGAATAATAATGTCAATAATGTTTGGTTGGTTGGTTCCTTAGTTTAGGGGCTGTGACAACGCGGTAATGTATCCCCGTGTACTTTGGGTGTTTGTTAAATCTGTCTGATAACCGGTGTTAATTGTGTTGGCTGTATCAGTGTGTGACATCTGTTTTAATTCAAGTAAGGAGTGCAGACAATAATTTCAAGTAGTTCCTACTTTTGCTACCAAATGCTACCGTCCACGAAACCTATATTACGATCTTGCCTAACAGATGCCATCACGGTCAGCACCTGGCGGTGAACGTTGGAACTAATAGAGCGTTATCAATTCTAACCTACAAATTTTGGCTTCACACGAATGTTGTTAGGGGAAGGTCCTTTTTCATGCCATAAATCTACGGCATGGGACCGTTGGCTTCACTTCCTCTCAGAAGGAAGGCATACTAAAGGATTTTGAACGCTCTTAAAAATCCGACGAGTTCGGCTGGTTTTAAACCCGTGACCTTGGGAATAGAAGCTCAGCATGCTACCTACTACTCCACCGTAGCCGCTTAATGCCAATAATATGTAGTCATTTCATTTCTATATTGATGTTTTGAAATAGTCTCTGTTAATTTATCATGTTTACCACCAGCCCCTAACATTGCGGAGTTTGATAACACGGGCTGAATGACCGCGATGTCCAAGACCCTCAAATGAAGTAACAACTACAGTTGTTATAAATCCTGTATCGAAGATCCTATTCTCTGAAGCACGATGATGAGATGGACTACACTAGCCCGTTTTGTGGACAGTTATTGGCCACTATCTAGTGAACGGCTGATACACATGTTGGAAATATCTTTTCCCGTAGGAAACAGGATGTAAAATTGTCCGATTGAGCTATGTACATTAACAAATTCACAAAGAAATTTGATACAATGGTCCGGCTAGCTCAAAACAGTTGCCAGCGCCGCGCCCCCGTGTACCAATGGGCTCTTCAGTTGGTTATGGTACACCTCACCAAGACGCGTGGCTAGTACATACTGTGAAGGCCGCTGCAAGGCACAAATGTTGACACGAGCAGCGCCAATGTACTATGGAAGTCAAAACTTCCTTTCAAAAATAATGTTAGCTTACCTAGCTAATCCATATTGGAAATATCTGTTCCCGTAGGAAACAGGATGTAAAATTGTCCGATTGAGCTATGTACATTAACAAATTGTATCAAATTTCTTTGTGAATTGTAACAAATTTCTTTGTGAATTTGTTAATGTACATAGCTCAATCGGACAATTTTACATCATGTTTCCTACGGGAACAGATATTTTCAATATGGATTAGCCAGGTAAGCTAACATTATTTTTGAAAGGAAGTTTTGACTTCCATAGTACATTGGCGCTGCTCGTGGCAACATTTGTTCCTTGCAGCGGCCTTCACAGTATGTACTAGCCACGCGTCTTGGTGAGGTGTACCATAACCAACTGAAGAGCCCATTGGTACACGGGAGCGAGGCGCTGGTAACTGTTTTGAGCTAGCCGGACCATTGTATCAAATTTCTTTGTGAATTTGTTAATGACACACATGTACTGTATGTGATAATGCCTCTTAAATATTTATAAATACACAAGCCAATGTTATTATGGATAATGCCACCAATTTAGTAATCACCAGTATCAATTAAATTAAATTCCAGGTATTATAGGAAATCCGTTAGCCTATGGAAATGGGCGCAACATATTAATGGCATATTTGAATCTTTCAAATAAAATAACACAGTGATTAGAGGGATTAATATTCTTAATTGCAATAGAAAAAGTATTTAAACAATGAGCAAACATTTATTTTAAATTACCATCGCATTACAACTGATTAAATTGATTAATTCAGTTCATGTTTTGATATAGTGTAGCACCTCATTTCAACATGCATCTGTACATAAACAGATATTTTATTTATTTACTGTTTCATGTCCTCAAGGGACGTAAGTGACCAAATTAAAATACTTGCCTACAATGAGGGAAAACAAAGCTGGCAGTCTGACCTGCAGTTTAGGAGCGGTAGGGCGTCCAGTACACTTCCTATCTTCTTGCTCCTGCTACCATACCATAAGGTGGGTTTCTATTTCACCACCTCGTGGTGTAGTGGCTGGAATTGTTAGCTGTCGCACCGCAGGTCTGGGTTCTTTTCTCGGCTCTGCCAAGAAAACCAATTCTGGTGTCAAGGTTGGAACGGGGTACACTCAGTTTCAGCCTCTCTGAGGAGAGGGGGGATCCATTGGCACTTCAATGAACCCAGAAGTAGTTTTCTGTGGTTTCCCCATTTCTGCTCCAGGCAACTGCTGGGATGCTTCCTTACTTAGGCCATGGCCAACTCCACCCCAACCCTTGCCACAGTTGCAAATACACTCACCCTAATTCAAACACCACAATAACAGAGGTTATCAGGAAATTTCCACCCACAACTAAGTACACGGGGATGAAATTATCGCCATTTCAAAGTTCTTAAATGAAACAGCAATTACGACAGGTTTCCATTGTGCATCACGAGGCTGGGATATTCCAACCAGACCATATCAAGACTATTGAATTCTTAGCAGAATCGAGTTTTAAACCCGGGACCTCGTGGATGGGATATAGCAATTACGTTGTTGTTGTTGTTGTTGTTGTTGATAATTCATTCAAGTTCTTTGTGATGTCGTGGTTATTAAGCCCCGTGTACAAAAAAAAAAAAAAATACTGTGTGCAGAATTTTTCTGATAACCAGTGTCACTGTGATGTCTGCACTAGTGTGTGTATTTGTAATTCAGGTGCCGTAATTGGCAGCATGCTGAACTGCTGTGCCGAAGATCGCGGATTCAAACCAAGACGAAATCGTCGGATTTTTTAAGAACGTTAAAATCCTTCAGTATGTCTCCCTTCGGAGGGGAAGTAGAGCCGGCGGTCCCATGTCACAGATTTATGGCATGTAAAAGATCCTTCCACTAACTTAACTTGTGAGAAGGTAATTTTCTAGGTTAGATTTCATTGAAACGCTCTATCAAAGTTCCAACCTTCACCACTAGAAGATATCTGGTAGCGAACGTTAGAAATGCTTGAAATTGAACGGAACATGTAGCACGCCCCATGGGTGTTCCCTTGAAGCAGCTACAGCTTCTGGCGAGCCGAACATGTCTTCGGACACTCCCGGCACTAAACTCCAGACAATAAATAAATAAATAAATAAATAAATAAATGAGGTATGATTTGGTTAGGAAGCAGCTGGGGCTTTACGTTACATACCATCCCGGCATTTACCTGAAATATAAGTGGTAAACCACGGAAGACCACTTTCAAGATGGCTGAGGTAGGAATAAAGCCCACGTCTTCTTGGTTTTGCCTCATGAGGCTGAGTTTACCCCGCTCCAGCCATCAAATCAGAATTAAATGTATTGGGAAAGCCGGGAATCAAACTTGGCCCTCCGCGGTTACAGCCAACAACGCTAGCCACTACACAATGAGGCGGACGATAGTAATACTATCCATTACACTACGATGCGGTCATAAAGGGGTATGCATTTATTGAATTATACAGTTGGCAATTCCGCGTGAAAGAGAAGTCTAGAAATGACTGACTAGGACGTATCAGAGCCGGTAAGGTCAAGAGATCCCTAACCAGTAATTATGAGCTGGAGTTAGTGGTCAGTTCCTATTCACTTGTTCTACCACATCAATAGGCAGATTCCAATTTGGCTCATGATGCAGGGTGACCCTGCACTTCACCACACCACACCATACCACACCATGACTTCAATTTTTTTGGCGGAGCTGAGATTAGAAGCTAGGATGTCTGAGATGATTTCCAACAACGCTAAGCACTTCGCCAAGAGGCAGTAAATATCCTGTAGCTACCAATTAATTGTTATTATGGGGTTTAAAGCCATTTTTCAGTGTTGCCTTAGTAAACAAAAGTTTGGTGCTTTTCAGTCGGTCAACACGAATGTATCCAAAAGAGTTGAGTTATACCCTAATCCGAAAAAAATACATGATATGTATTTATTAATCTCATGTAATTTTTTCAGGATTAGGGTATAACCCAACTCTTTTGGGTACATTCTTGTTGACCGACTGATAAGGACCAAACTTTTGTCTACCAATTAATGCTGCCACGTTTGAATTATCTGAACCTCTGTACCCAATCTCGGATTGCCAGACACTGGGAAATAATATTATGATAAGAAAGAACATACTGCTATAAAAAAAACACGTAATACAGAAATTCATCCAAAATTCCGTTAAAACTCGCAGATTACATAAGTGAATCATTACGTGAACGGAGCAGATTACCAAGGATAGCTTAAGTCCTAATTTTAGCAACAACAACTTTGTATTTGGAGGGGGGGGGGTGATTGTTATATTAAGGGGTGGAGCAGCATGGAGGTCATCTCCCGCTAAACAATATGTTATCGAAATAAAATAGTTGGTGTGTGTCAATTTACTTTTGATTGAACTCCACAAAGCATATAAATTCCCTGCCTCATAACTTAACAAAATATTGTTGAGAGTGTCACCTTATTAGAAAATGAATAGCAAGAAATGCACGACGCTATCCTGTTGTACAACACGGTACCTTGGGCTTCACGTCACTATGTATTTAGGAGATAGATCTTGCTATTCCCCAGGAAGTCGTTCGCCATGGACTGCTTTCTAGATAATAAAGTTCTACTTCAACTTGATTCGCAGAGTTTCGATATCAAGAAGAGTGAAGGGGATTCTCCTGGGCACTACAGGGAAACAAAACAATGTCATTCCGGGCTTTCTGTTATCAACTCTTCCTTTCTTAAAGTTATAACTTAATATACAGTAGAGAATATTGGTTTCATCATACTAGTGACTCAAATGTATATCGTCGGGATAACAAAATATATTGGAGAAATTTGGTTTCTATATATTTGAAACACTAAGGTGATATCTTTTTACCGCGAGATTGAGAGACGGGATGAACCGATTGACGTTGTAAAGGACTCTGACGAAAGCTCTCGGCCTAGAGATTTGCAGAATATCTTTAAAAGAGAAAAATATGTTACCGTATATTTTTAAAATAATGAAAACGAATGCACAATTCTTGATACTTGCGCATGCGCACAAATACCTTGGCATATGACAGGCATGGTGAATAGAAATCCACCGCGTTTTGATGTGATAGTTATTTATGAGTATTTTAAATGAGGAGAAGATTGTCTATGATGTTTCTACGATATGTATACTGGGATAGAATTATAAAAGAAGGGAATTGTTGAAGAATGTTAACTGACTGTTGAATGTGTACGTTGCTTATGTTGCGCAATATTGTGTTACCCTTGCTGTGGTACGGTGGCTCAGGCGGTAGCGTCTCATGCTTTGAATTATACCGGTGCGGCAGAAATAACTGATGAATTTCAAACGTAAATGACACAGCAACGCAAAGAGCCATTTAAAAATGTACTACACAGTTGGAAATATCAGTGTTTGCCATTTACATCATATACACATACACACTAGGTTTTAAAATTATGTCATCCAAATGCCGACCGCCCTTTTCGATGCATTTCTGAAGCCTCTCCCTGAAGTTCCGCATTACCCTCCTGGTCATGTCCAGTGGTATTGCCTCGATTTCCTCACGGATAGCAGCTTTCAGGTCCTGTAGTGTTCGTGGCCTACGTTGGAAGACGCGAGCCTTCGGGTGTCCCTAGGGAAAGAAATCACAAGAGGCGAGATCAGGGGAACGGGCTGGTCATGGGACTTCACCCCGCAAGGAGATTAGATGTTATCTGGGCAGGCTCATCGATGCCCTGGCCGTGTCTGCAGTGGCATCAACTTTTTGAAACAACACAGGAGGATTCCCTAAGTCGTTATACGTAACGTGCAGATGTTACTGTCACAGCTTTGGCCTCCTCTTCAGAATGGTAAGGGCCTACAATTCTGAAATCAAGGACAGCGCACCAAACAGTCACACGTTCGCTGAGGAGAGGTCGTTCATGGATCTGTCGAGGATTGGTTCCGGACCAGCCAGTACTGAAAATTTTGTTTACCAACGTAGTCCGACAAATGAAAGTGCGCTTCATCCCTTGCCAGTAGCCTGGAGTCAGCTGCCACAGCTTCCAGGATAGTCTCACAACACGCTCTGCGGTTGGCCCAATCACATTCACTGAGTTCCTGCACACCCACCATTATATACGGATCTTCATCGCAGTGTGTAGAAGTCTCCTTACGGTGCAATCTGAGAGTCCTATAGCACGTGCGTGCCTACGTTGAGGAGGGAATGTCTCACTGCACGGATGTTCTCGGACGCCACGAGGCCTACCACACGGCTTCGCGTTAACACTCGAACCAGGTCTCTCAAACACAAACTCCAAACCCAAAGTGTTGTGGTAACAGTCGGTGTTTTTTAAGTACATTTCAATGACGAAACCTCAATGCTCACCACTCCACGCCATGCTAGCGACTTATGAGGCGATGCACGTATTCTCCAAGGCCACACGCACATCGACAATAATACCTGCTAAAGCGCTATGGACAATACGGGTGCTAGATATCATCAATGGCAAACACTCCTCCTTTAAACTGCGCAATACATTTGTAAATGGTGTGTTGCGTTGTTGTGTTATTTATGTTTGAAATTCGTGAGTTATTTCTGCCGCACCCTGTATTATGACTCGTCGAACTGGTTCGAATCCCACCTCCGATATGTTTCCGAATTCTTATTTCTTGCTATTGGTATTACATTGTCAAAACATTCTTTACTTTCATCATTACCGTAAAGTAAAGAATTCTCCGCGATTTACGATGCCATATACTTTTAAATTAGTAAACAAATATTTAGTATTCCATGCTATCGCGCGTGCGCACAGTCGAATTCGCCATGCCAGACAATTGGCAAAATCATTTACACGACCACGTGGATTAGTGGCTAACATTCTCGGCTGTTGCCTTGAAGGTCCGAGTTTGAATCCCGGCTCTATTCTGGTCTGAGAGCTAGAACGGGGTACACTGCGCATCCCGAGGCAAGACTTGGAAGTTGTTTTGCGTGTTTTCCCACTTCTACATCCTATCAGAAGGCCACAGAACCTCCTTTCCAATCCTCATCGGAATTACAAATACACACACTACTATAGCCGTCACAGTAACACAGGTATCTGAAAAATTCCATACCAGTTAAGTTCATGGGGGGGGGGGGGGGGGGGCTACTTGACCAAGATGTCGCAAAGCTTCTAAAGCAATCAACAACAACAGAACCATTTAAGCTCATTTAAACTTAATACTAAGTTTCGAGATGATATCTCCAGCCGTTGCAAAGTTACGCCATATGCAGGGTTAGCCCATGTATTTCCTTTCTAATTTCAATTCCCTTCAACGACCCCTGTTAATAACTTTTAAAAAATACGTATTCATATTTTTATGGCGTTCAGATTGCTAATGTTCTTATCGAGGTTTGTATTGGAAATAGAGTGGCATGGCCTATTACAGAGATAAATGTAAACCTGGTGGTCACGTCTTGAGCTGCTGTTGACGTGGAGAAAATGTAGGGGCATAACCTCTTACAGAGATAGATGGAACCTTGGTGGTCACGCCTTGAGCTACTGTTGTCATGGAGACCGCCGGCCTTGCCATTCCTTCATCAGTTCATTTACTGACTTTATTACCCTTTCCTAGAGTGCCAATAGTCCGAACTCAGAAGAATGAGAAAAACTGTCAAAAGTTCATGTAGCCTGCAGTTTATTCTGGGTCCTGAACTATGTGCATGCAAAATTTTGTTGAGATTTGTTGAACGGTGTAGATTTGTATAGAGAACAAACACACCCACATACATACATACTTTCACTTTTATATATACAATTGGCAGGTCTAATGACTAAGAATATTTCAGCTCTTAAGATACACAGTGCCGTACAAAATTTGGCTGAAGTCAAATAAATGGCACGGGCGTTACATGCAGTTAAACATTGAACCCATCAGCAATCGCAGAATCGTGTTGGCTACACTGTCGTATATGGGTTACTAAAAATTAATTTTAAATGTTATGATCTACGAGGGCAGATCAAAAAATATGCTACACTTCCCAGTTATGGCAATTTATTACACCACCTATACAACAGCAACAGGCCTATAACGACATACAATATATCGTCACATTTCCACATAGTTTCCAAGAGACTCCAAATATTTCTGCGAACGCACAACCAACTTGTCGATGCCGGATGCATAGTATGTTCCTCCAGCGTTCTACAACCACACGGAGACAGCGGCCTTCACCTCCTCATCGGTCTGGGAATGTCGACCACCGTTCTGTCTAATGATCGCATTCACACTGTTGACATTTGCACGGGTCCTGGAGGTTGCGGGCCTGCCCTCGCAATATTCGTCCGTGATATCCGTGCGTCCGGCTTCGAATTGCTGACACCACTTTACGATCCCTTGCCGGAAAATGGCCCGCTCCCCATACACTGCACTAATTTCACGATGAATGTCCGTGCAATTCATCCTTTTGGCCCATAGGAATCGGATTGTCACACGCACCTCATGTTTGGAGTGAACGTCCAGTCGACACGCCATTGCTTTTGGCCGCTATTCACACCAAACAAGACGAGACACCACAGCGACCTGCCTAACAGATGTGTGGGCGGTGTCTGTCCCTTTCTCCGCTGTGCCCACGTTTGCGACACACAGCGCGCTGCTGCAGCGCGTTAGTGCAACTAACTTTTTGATCCACCTTCGTATATACTGCATGTGCCTATTTTGGAAGAAATCCATTTGATAGCATGGAAATAAAATGCAGTTCTGCATTCGACCAATCAGTATGCGTGAAATAGAGTTGGTAGCACTTTCGTGTACGGGCTCCTAAACATAATTCGAAATAGTGTGTTCGATATGTTTGCCAATTTTGGAACGGTCGCCATGCATACCGCATGAGATATCCAGCATAAAGTTAAAATCTTAATTATTAGGATTTGAGCAGTTGGTAACAGAGGCGTCCTTTCCAATTATAGCCTTGAGATATCATGGTATAGATCTTCACTCATACAACCTTTAGTTTCGATAACTGCAGCCATTTACGAATGTCTACTTTTTCATCATTTTTGCAAAACGAGAAAAATAGGCTGAACTCATGGTATGAATGGAGTGACAGGTTTACTATGCCTCCATAAATGACTGTAATATTAAGCGTGAATAGAGGATTGTCGAGATGCCTGGTTCATTCACCAGTCTCAAGTGTCTATGAGGAAAATATGGGTATTGAAATCATCATCATGCTCATATTTATAATCATAATTAAGCTAAACTCCAACCATTCTCGAGGGGTATACTATTGGCCCAAGTTAACTAGTCTAACTTCTCGTGGACAATAAGCAAATTATTATGGTGATTCATTACGCAGTTTACAATGTTGTAGTTTAATCTACTTCATGAAAATGGATTAAGAGCTTAGACATTAGAATTCTCTCGCAAATGCAGAGAATGATAAATCAACCAACATTGGCAACTGGGGGGATAATCCTTGCTTTGAGAACTCGTGTTCTTTCTGCTGTACTTGTTGGGCCGGGGTTATCGTGTCCTCTCAACTCCAGAGAACAGACAGCAGTGTGGGAAAGGACTTGTCGACTGTCGGTGCTTCGTGCAGTGACGTTAAACTTAATGTGAAGAACCGTCACTTTACCCTCACTGTAGATGGTGTTAAAGACAATTGGGGAGTAAAGCACTTTATTGCTTCTTAAAGGCATATTTACTCAACTAACTCCTAAAGTATTGGCTGCAATGCTTCATATACTGGCTTCGATTCTCGCCTCTGCCAATGATTCTAATAGCGTGAAGGTTGTAACGGGATATACTCAGCCTAGGGAGGATAACTGACAGACGGGGCAGGAGTTGATTTCCAAATGAGTCATCTTAGAAGTGTTTTTGTGGTTTATTCAATACTACTCCAGGCGAATGCTGGGATGAAGCTTAACTCAGGCACGGCCACCTTATTGTAATTTCAATATTGAATACTTGTACAGACACCACGATTGCCACTGGCTAATAGACAGTTTCTATGGTCAAACACCCGAGTAAATGACGCTGATTACCACTATGTTCTAAGTCCTTATATGAAACACCTATAATAAAAAGGCTTTGTGATGTATTTTGGAAGTATGTACTGTAGGTGCATGTATAATTGTGTAATGTACAGTATGCAACTGTAGATAATTTGGTGCAAGATTGTGTTAGTTCCCTCCAGGGAGAGGAATAATGCACAATTCCAGCATTAGCATTGCACATGATCTTGGATTCATTTGGAGATTAGCTCAGGATTGTAACTATCAGCACCGGGAATTAAATTTTCGTTCCGAAGTTCTCAACTACCCAGTTCTCAATGTCACACACTCTGTATCTAAGATGGAAAGGCTAATGAAAATGAAAATCCACAGCCTGTTTCCAGTCTCCGACCGGGTCAGGAATGGAATGAATGAAGCCCCCATCTAGCGGCGATGATATGGACTGTGCCGGCTGCCAAGGCCTGACACACTCCTCTGGGGCAATGATTGAATGAATGACTGATGAAATGAAATGATAGTGGAGAGTGTTGCTGGAATGAAATTTTGACAGGGAAAACCGGAGTACCCGGAGAAAAACCTGTCTGCCTCCGTTTTGTCCAGCACAGATCTCACATGGAATGACCGGGATTTGAACCACGGACCCAGCGGTGAGAG
The DNA here is from genome assembly GCA_946902985.2 of Meconema thalassinum. Lineage (NCBI taxonomy): Eukaryota > Metazoa > Arthropoda > Insecta > Orthoptera > Tettigoniidae > Meconema > Meconema thalassinum. The sequence continues at coordinate 152,937,428 of OX336390.1, read as the reverse complement.
GCCGGCGTGCTGCCGCCTAAGCCACGGAGGCTTAATAAAGGCTAATAATATGCTTTATTTCTACCCTCATACCAAATTCTTCACAGGTGTTAATAATAGAGTTGATATAAATAAACGTGAATGAAACTTGGCAAGGCATTGGAAGGAAATTGATGTGAACCATACAATCGTTATAAACCAAATACAACCAGAAATACCATGCGAGTGGTCTCAACCACATGTAAGCAATATTTCATAATTATCTGGGAGAGAACGTTCACCAGGTTGTCTTTTATCATTTCAAATGATCTTGTCGACTTCGTCATTATGCTTGATTCCAACGTTATGCGTTACGGAGACGGAGACGGAGACGGAAGTGACATCATGCAGCCGCGCGGGAAGTGACGTCATGTAGCTGCGCGGGAACTGAGTGAAAGAGTCCTGCGGCGTCGAGCGACCTGGGGCTTTGAGCGAAGCGAACACAAGAATAGAGGGTGACTTCTAAAGAGATATACAAGATGCCATATAAGAATACAGGGTGCCTCCTAAAGAGGTGTGCAGGATGTCAGAGCAAAACACAGTACAAGATGCCAGATAACAATACAGGGTGACTCCTAAAGAGATATACAAGATGCCAGATAAGAATACAAGGTGACTCTTAAAGAGGTGTACACAATGGCAGAGAAGAATACAGGGTGACACCTAAAGAGGTGCACAAGATGTCAGACAAGATTAAAGGATGAATCCTAAAGAGGTGTACAAGATGTCACACAAGAATACAGGGTGACTCCTAAAGAGATATACAAGATGCCAGATAAGAATACAAGATGACCCTTAAACAGGTGTACAAGATGGCAGAGAAGAATACAGGGTGACTCCTAAAGAGGTGCACAAGATGTCAGAAAAGAATACAGGGTGACTCCTAAAGAGGTGTACAAGATGTCACACAAGAATACAGGGTGACTTCTAAAGAGATATACAAGATGCCAGATAAGAATACAGGGTGCCTCCTAAAGAGGTGTGCAGGATGTCAGAGCAAATAACAGGGTGACACTTAACGAGGTGCCCGCGCGGGAAGCCTAAGTTAATGGGTAATGGAGTCTGTTGAAAGAGTCCTGGGGCTTCTAACATGTGTAGCATTTGTAGCATGCGTCATTTGAAATGATATAACGTCTAGTCTTTCTGACTGTAATTTTTTTGCTATGCAGACTGCCTTTTGATAGCGTTTTACTTGTAATGCAGCAGCTTCGGTGGCGTAGTCGGTAGCATGCTGAACTGCTGTGCCCAAGATAGTGGGTTAAAATCTGGCCGAAGTCGTCGGATTTTTAAGACCGTTAAAATCGTTCATTATGCCTTCCTTCGTAGGGGAAGTAAAGCCGTCGGTCCCATGTCATAGATTTATGGCATGTAAATGATCCTTCCACAGACTAAACTTGTGTGAAGCTAAATTGTTAGGTTGGATTTCGTCGGAACGCTCCATCAAAGTTCCAACGTTCACCACTAGGTACCATTGATATCTGGTAGCGAAAGTTGGAACTACTTGAAATTGAACGGTACTTGTAGCTCACCATAAGGGTGTCCGCTGGAAGCAGCTACAGACTAAGGCGAGCCAAACATGTCCTCGGAAACTCACGGCACTAATAGCCATACGATAAATAAATAAACTTGCAATGCTTCGTTATATCAAATTTTTCAAAGCTTAACACAACACTTACAATTTTTAATTATAAAACATTAATTAAATAAAACTGAACTTTGAGGAGTATACTTAGTGGCCAAAAGTCACGGAAAGGACAGTTCCATGAGAAAATGTGCCGTGTACGTTTCCTGACTGCGGCGGAGCAGAGCAGTCTGTCACAGATACGAGTGTAGTGAAGTTGGCAACACGTCGCGAATTAACTGACTTAGAACGTGGGATGATCATCGGCGCACGGAGATTACATGCGAATTCGGGTTTCAGAGGTCAATAGTGTTGCGGGTGGATCTTCAATATCGCAAAGATAGTGTTACCTTCCGCGTAAACCGCAGCATGGGACGACTACAGGTGTTTAACGAACGGACATCACGTCACCTCAGCAGAACCATCGCAGGGCTACTGTGAGTCAGATCACCGCCCAGTTGCATGTTGGAAAGTCAGGAACTCATTTCAACCAGGACTGTTAGGAGACACCTGCACCGCATGGGCTTCACTGGTCTACATTTTCTCATGGGATTATCCTTTCCAAGACTTTTGGCCACTGAGTGTACATTTCTTAAAGCAGATAATCGAGTTTATTAGACAGAGAAATACTGCCATTCAAATTTTGAAATTCTAAAATATATATCAATGCCACTACACAGTAGTTATTATTTATTTTATTTTTAAGCCTCCTTTTCTCATTTTGCAAAAATGAGGAAAAGGTAGACAAATTAGATCGATCAGGGAAAATGTGTGTGTCTGTCTTTACTTCTGCCTGTCTGTCCATCTGCTGTCTGTGTGTGTGTGTGTGTGTGTGTGTGTACCCCTCTATCAACTCCTGAACGGCTGCATATATCGGAACCAAATAAAAAATGACGTCAGTGCTACCAACTACTAAAAAATCGCAATTGAAATTTGAGCTTCATGTTGGATATCTCCAAAGGTAGGCATGGGAGCTATACCAAAAATGGCACACATGTGTCATACCGTTATATTCATATAACTTGCATACTATCAATTCGATTTCAACGAAATTTCGTATCTACTATGTGCACCAAAACAGATAATATGACCATGCGTATTCATAAGAACAATCAGGGCTGCCAACTGTTAATAAATGTTCTCTTAATTGTTTTATCCTAATACCAATATATCAGAAAGTTTGCAAGCCAACAGCTCAAAACTTTCCACACGTATAGTTAATTTGGAATAACTAATATACGTCAATGCTGCCAACATTATTCTAAGCCTGCTGTTAGGTCCAATTTTTAAATGCATGTAACTTCTATACTAACAAATCAATTTCAACCAAATTTCGTATGTGCTTTGTGTACCATAACTGATATGACTAAGCGTATTCTTAGGAGCAAGCAGGGCTGCCAACTGAAAGTAAATGCTCTCTCTATTTTTAGCCTACTTTCGATTTTTGCAAAAAATGAAAGTAGACTTATGAGATCAACACAGGGCGAAAAAAGTGTGTCTGTCTGTGTGTCTGTGTGTATGTGTGTGTGTGAGTCTCTGTGTGTATGTATGTGTATGTGTATGTGTGTGTGTGTCTGTCTGTGTGTGTGTCTGTGTGTGAGTGTGTGTACTCTGAATGTCTGTCTCCCCCTATCAATTCGAACACGGTGAATGTGAATTGAACGAAATTTGGTACAAAGGTAGCACTAGCAAAGGACACCTCAGTGTCATGTTTTATATCGCCGCCATCTTGACCGAAACGTAATGGCGGCCACACAAATGTTCAAAGCTTTAATCAAATTACGACTAACCTAATCATCCGATCTCTACCAAATTTTGCAACAACATACCTTTATGGGGGAGCATCCTAAGACCAAACCCATAGGTCATTAGCTTAATAGTTTGCGGATGGCGGCCATCTTTGTGTGAAAATCGATTCCCCCTATTAATTCGAACATGGTGCAACCGAATGGAACGAAATTTGGTACAGAGGTAGTACTAACAAAAGGCACCTCAGTGTCATGTTTTATATCGCCGCCACCTTGACGGACACGTAAGGCGGCCACACAAATGTTCAAAGCTTAAATCAAATTACGACTAACCTAATCATCCGATCTCTACCAAATTTTGCAACAACATACCATTATGGGAGGAGCATCCTTTGACCAAAGTAATAGGTCATCAGCGTAATAGTTTGCGGATGGCGGCCATCTTCTTGTGAAAATCGATTCCCCCTATTAATTCGAACACGGTGAACCCCAATGGAACGAAATTTGGTACAGAGGTAGCACTAGCAAAGGGAATCTCGGTGTCATGTTTTATATCGTCGCCATCTTGACGGAAACGTAATGGCGGCCACACAAATGTTCAAAGCTTTATTCAAATTACGACTAACCTAATCATCCGATCTCTACCAAACTATGCAACTACATACCTTTATGGAGGGAGCATCCTTTGACCAATCGAATAGGTCATTAGCCTAATAATTTGCGGATGGCGGCCATCTTTATGTCAAAATTGATTCCCCTTATTAATTCGAACACGGTGGAACCGAATGGAACGAAATTTGGTACAGAGGTAGCACTAGCAAAAGGCACCTCAGTGTCATGTTTTATATCGCCGCCAACTTGACTGAAACGTAATGGCGGCCACACGAATGTTCAAAGCTTAAATCAAATTACGATTAACCTAATCATCCGATCTCTACCAAATTTTGCAACAACATACCTTTGTGGAGGGAGCTTCCTATGACCAATCCAATAGGTCATCAGCGTAATAGTTTGCGGATGGCAGCCATCTTTGTGAGAAAATTGATTCCCCCTATTAATTCGAACATGGTGCAACCGAATGGAACGAAATTTGGTACAGAGGTAGTATTAACAAAAGGCACCTCAGTGTCATGTTTTATATCGCCGCCATCTTGACGGAAACGTAATGGCGGCCACACAAATGTTCAAAGCTTAAATCAAATTACGATTAACCTAATCATCCGATCCCTACCAAATTTTGCAACAACATACCCTTATAGAGGAAGCATCCTTTGACCAAATGAATAGGTCATTAGCCTAACAGTTTGCGGATGGCGGCCATCTTTGTGCGAAAATCAATTCCCCCTATTAATTCAAACACGGTGAACCCGAATGGAACGAAATTTGGTACAGAGGTAGCACTAGCAAAGGGCATCTCAGTGTCATGTTTTATATCGCCGCCATATTGACAGAAACGTAATGGCGGCCACACAAATGTTCAAAGCTTAAGTTAAATTACGACTAACATAACCATCCGATCTCTACCAAACTATGCAACAACATACCTTTATGGAGGGAGCATCCTTTGACCAATCTAATAGGTTATTAGCCTAATAGTTTGCGGATGGCGGCCATCTTTATGTCAAAATTGATTCCCCCTATTAATTCGAACACGGTGGAACCGAATGGAACGAAATTTGGTACAGAGGTAGCACTAGCAAAAGGCACCTCAGTGTCATGTTTTATATCGCCGCCAACTTGACTGAAACGTAATGGCGGCCACACGAATGTTCAAAGCTTAAATCAAATTACGATTAACCTAATCATCCGATCTCTACCACATTTTGCAACTACATACCTTTATGGAGGGAGCATCCTTTGACCAATCGAATAGGTCATTAGCCTAATAGTTTGCGGATGGCGGCCATCTTTATGTCAAAATTGATTCCCCATATTAATTCGAACACGGTGGAACCGAATGAACGAAATTTGGTACAGCGGTAGCACTAGCAAAGGGCACCTCAGTGTCATGTTTTATATCACCGCTATCTTGACGGAAGCGAAATCGCGGCCACCCAAATGTTAAAAGCTAAAATGTAATTACGACCAACCTAATAATCTAGTCTCTACGAAATTTTGCAACACCATATCTTTATGTGGGAAACATATTCTGACCAAACTGCAAGAACATCAGCCCAATTGTTTGCAGATGGTGGCCAAGTATGTGTGCAAATCGATTCCCCCTATCAATTCAAACACGGTGAAACCGAATTGAACGAAATTTGTTACAGAGGTAGCACTAGCAAAGGGCACCTCATATTCATGTTTAACATCCCTATAGCCCGTTGTATTTCAACAAGCTACTACAACCAACATTCAATCATACTCCTTGAAAAAGACAAAGAGTTATAACAATACCCATGCATTTATGAGAAATTAGGCTATATGTTCTTTACTGAACATCTTTTTCCCTAATACTTATAAATCGGAAAGTATGCAAGCCAACTGCTCTAAACTTTGCATACGTATAGTACCGAACATTCTAAATTAATTTGGAGTAACTACAGTAATATACGTCAGTGCTGCCAATATGATATAAGCACGCTGATGGGTCCAATTTTTAAATGTATGTAACTTCTATACTAACAAATGGATTTCAACCGAAATTAGCAAAATAATATATCAAATATTTCAGAATGATTATACTCAAAACATAAATTACATTGTTGCCAAAAATATTTTACTCGCGCTGATAGATCCAATGTCTAACTGCATGAAACGTCCATATTATACATTGAACATCAACCAAATTTTGTATGTGCATTCTGTACCTTAAGAGATGGATCTTTGAATTTATTCAGAGTCACAAGGGCTGCCAACTGTAGTGCTCTATTAGACTAAACTATTTCAGGTACACTTTGAACTAATTAGAAATGTCAGTATTACCAACTTAATTTCGTCATTATTCCAGACGAAATCATTGGCATGAATCTTGATTTTTTAGAAACATAGGCTCTTTTCTTAGTCATGGTACTACTTGTTTATATATGAATCGCAGCCAATGGCCATAGCAGGGCAATTTAATTGAACGCCCGTAGGCTCCCAACAAATTCAATTTCAAGTAGTTCCAACTTTGGCTACCAGATGCTACTGTCAGTAACCATAGCGGCGAACGTTGGAACTTAATAGAGCGTTTCAAACTAGCCAAATATAACCTTCTAATTTTGCTACACATTAACAATTGCAGTGGTAGCTTCTTTTACGTGCCATAAATCTATGACATGGGCCCACCATTATTTCCCCCCTCCCCCACCTCAAGGAATACAAAGCCCTACTGAAGGATTTCAACGCTTCTAAAATTCCAAAGACTTCGGCTGGGTTTAAACCCGTGATTGTGGGCATAGCAATTCAGCATGATAACGACTACACCACCAGAGTCTTTAGCAGTGGCGAAGTTAGGCCTCATGACCCACCCTCTCACTTAACCACGCAATATGGTTCCGGTACATATGAAACAATTACATAAAACAAGATGTTCAGCAAAGAACATATAGCCTACTTTCTCCTAAATGCATGGGTATTGTTATAACCCTTTGTCCTTTTCAAGGAGTATAATTGAATGTTGGTTGCAGTAGCTTGTTGAAATACAACGTGCTATAGGGATATTAAACATGAATATGAGGTGCCCTTTGCTAGTGCTACCTCTGTAAAAAAAAATCAATCAATTCGGTTTCACCCTGTTTGAAACGATATGGGGAATGGATTTGCACTCATACATGGCCGCTATTTGCAAACTATTGGGATGATGACCTTGTAGTCAGACATATGATCCTTTCCACAAAAAGGCATATTGTTGCAAAATCTGGTAGAGATCAAATTATTAGGACGGTCGTAATTTGATTTAAGATTTTAACATTTGGGTGGCCGTCATTCCGTTTCCATCAAGATGGCGGCGATATAAAACATGACACTGAGGTGCCCTTTGCTAGTGCTACCTCTGTACCAAATTTCGTTCCATTCGGTTTCACCGTGTTCGATTTGAAAGGCGGAATCGATTTTCACACAAAGATGGCCGCCATCCGCAAAATATTAGGCTAATGACCTATTAGTTTGGTCAAAGGATACTCCCTCTATAAAGGTATGTTGTTGCAAAATTTGGTAGAGATCGGATGATTAGGTAAATCGTAATTTGATTTAAGCTTTGAACATTTGAGTGGCCGCCCTTACGTTTATGTTAAGATGGCGGCGATATAAAATATGACACTGAGGTGCCCTTTGCTAGCGCTACTTCTGTACCAAATTTCGTTCCATTCGGTTTCACCGTGTTCGAATTAATAGGGGAATCGAATTTCACACAAAGATGGCCGCCATCCGCAAACTATTAGGCTGATGAGCTATTAGTTTGGTCAAAGGATGCTCCCCCCATAAAGGTATGTTGTTGCAAAATTTGGTAGAGATCGTATGATTAGGTAAAACGTAATTTGATTTAAGCTTTGTACATTTGTGTGGCCGCCCTTACGTTTCTGTTAAGATGGCGGCGATATAAAACATGACACTATGGTGCCCTTTGCTAGCGCTACTTCTGTTCCAAATTTCGTTCCATTCGGTTTCACCGTGTTCGAATTAATAGGGGGAATCGATTTCCACACAAAGATGGCCACCATCCGCAAACTATTTGGCTGATGAGCTATTAGTTTGGTCAAAGGATGCTCCCCCATAAAGGTATGTTGTTGCAAAATTTGGTAGATATCGGATAATTAGGTTAGTCGTAATTTGATTTAAGCTTTGAACATTTGTGTGGCCGCCATTACGTTTCCGTCAAGATGGCGGCGATATAAAACATGACACTGAGGTGTCCTTTGCTAGTGCTACCCTTGTACCAAATTTCGTTCAATTCTCGTTCACCGTGTTCGAATTGATAGGGGGGACAGATATTCAGAGTTCACACACTCACACACACATACACACACACAGACAGACACACTTTTTTCGCCCTGTATTGATCTCATAAGTCTACTTTAATTTTTTGCAAAAATCGAAAGTAGGCTAATACACACATCAAAAAAAGTTTTGCATCACCTCGGTTCCAAGAGTTCCGGAACCGTTAAATACAAAGGGAATAGAGATCAACACAAACAACATTTCAGCTCGTTTTATTGCTCATGAGACCCACACATTGCATGTTGTACCATCATACAGCTAGACTTTCAGCATTTGTGGTCCAGATTGCAGTACACACCACTACCTCTAATACCCAGTAGCACGTCCTCTTGCATTGATGCATGCCTGTATTCGCCGTGGCATACTATCCACAAGTTCATCAAGACACTGTTGGTCCAAATTGTCCCACTCCTCAACGACAATTCGGCGTAAATCTCTCAGAGTGGTTGGTGGGTCAAGACGTCCATAAACAGCCCTTTTCAACATATCCCAGGCATGTTCGATAGGGTTCATGTCTGGCGAACATGCTGGCCACTGTAGTCGAGCGATGTCGTTATCTTGAAGGAACGCATTCACAAGATGTGCACGATGAGGTCGAGAATTGTCGTCCATGAAGACAAATGCCTCTCCAATATTCTGCCGATATGGTTGCACTATGGGTCGGAGGATGTCATTCAGGTATCGTAAAGCCGTTTCGGAGCCTTCCATGACCACCAGTGGCGTACGTCGGCCCCACATAATGCCACCCCAAAACATCAGGGAAACACCACCTTGCTGCACTCGCTGGACAGTGTGTCTAAGACGTTCAGCCTGACCAGGGTGCCTCCAAACACGTCTCCGACGATTGTCTGGTTGAAGGCATATGCGACACTCATCGGTGAAGAGAACGTGATGCCAATTCCGTGGGGTCCATTCAGCATGTTGTTGGGCCCATCTGTACCGCGCTGCATGGTGTCGGGGTTGCAAAGCTGGACCTCGCCATGGACGTCGGGAGTGAAGTTGCGCATCATGCAGCCTATTGCGCACAGTTTGAGTTGAAACACGACGTCCTGTGGCTGAACGAAACGCATTATTCAACATGGTGGCATTGCTGTCAGGGTTCCTCCGAGCGGCAATCCGTAAGTAGCGGTCATCCACTACAGTAGTAGCCCTTGGGCGGCCTGAGCGAGGCCTGTCATCGACAGTTCCTGTATCTCTGTACCTCCTCCATGTCCGAACAACATCGCTTTGGTTCACTCTGAGACGCCTGGAAACTTCCCTTGTTGAGAGCCCTTCTTGACACAAAGTAACAATGCGGACGCGATCGAACTGCGGTATTGACCTTCTAGGCATGGTAGAACTACAGACAACATGAGCAGCGTACCTTCGTCCTGGTGGAATGACTGGAACTGATCGGCTGTCGTACCCCCTCCGTCTAATAGGCCCTGCTCATGCATGGTTGTTTACATCTTTGAGCAGTTTTAGTGACATCTATGAACAGTCAAAGGGACTTAATCTTGGATACAATATACACAGTCAACGTCTATATGCCGGAGATCTGGGCACCGAGGTGATGCAAACCTTTTTTTGATGTGTGTACAATAAATAACTACAAGTTTATTATGGTGACTAGAGGGCGGATTTCTATGACAAGTCATAATTTTCCCCTTAACATTATATCTTATAGTCTTGTATTTCCAACACGTTTCCAAGCATGACAATCAAAATTAAACAGGTTTTATTGGGAATATAAATGCATATTTAGGCTTTCTTAAGTTTTATGGCATATTTTGAACAAAATATCATTATGAACGGCATATTTTGGTAATTTTCATTTGAATTTCGTTTTATAAAAGTCAGAATAAGCTCTAGAAATTATTGTTCAGGATAGACTGGAATATACTACTGAAGAACCATTCTAAAGTAGTGTATGGAATGTTTCTAACAGGCAAGAGCTCTTGTTTGCTAGCAGGGTCTATTCCTGGAAACCGGGCTATTGTTTACACGGAAGCAGAGGTAATTACGCAGTTATTTGTCATCGTTCTTATCTTTCTCCTTCGCCCTTCCCTCTTCCACCTTCAACACACTGAATGACCTTGGTCACTCATTAGGGAGCTTCATTCATTCATTTCCTTCCAATATGCCTAGTTTTCATGTCTTCCACAGAGTCCGTCCGTGCCTAGGTGTATGCAGTGTAACCTTAATGAGGTTAAAGATTTGAAAGAATATTTTTTTTAAACTCTTAAATAATTGCAGCCTGTATCAATCGTAATAAATGTGTTTCTATCTAACGTAGATGCTATTCATTAAGTCATATTTTGAATGTTATAGGTCATATTTTAATATTTTAGGTCATAAATGCATACATATTTCATACATTTTAGGTCATAGAAATCCGCCCCCTATGATCAATAAAGTGTAAATTAACTATGTTAACACTAATATTAAAATAAGGCATTATAATAGCAATAAAAATAATAATAATAACAATAATCACAATATCACAAAACTGAAAATTATCCTAGCTCAGTCTTACATCATGCTATCCTTACGAGTCACACAGCAGAATTCAACTGGTAATCATGACACGCGGCCTTGAATTACTTTGTTTTAGAATTGATGATAATTCTAGGAGTTGAATTACAAAGTCGAGATATACCTACAGCTAAAGAACGATTGAACGTGGATTAGTGATTGATGGAACTTACTTACTTTCAAACCCTTTGAAAAATTAGAATTACAATTAATTTATTTAGTGACGTTTAATCACTTGTTCTTAATTTTCAATATCTTGACATTTTAAATTTTATCCGTTTGTTATCAGAAGGCTATATTGTAGGCCTAAGGGAATTGCCCAATAATCGCATGTTTGAACTATCGATAGTTGCAAAAAATACCCCCTTTCCCAATGTCTGTAAATTCGGTAATGGGTACGGAGGGTATTCTATATTTCAATTTGATAACATTTATCAATACGCAAAGGAAATTTACCACGTTTTGGCTCCGAGAACGATGAGGAATGCATTAATATGCACCATTACTATAATTAAATTTCCAGAGGTAACGGGGGATCGGGAGAAAACATGCTCCACGTTCTCTTCGTACAACATAAAACTTCCTCTTGCCAATTAGGATTTAAAGTCAAGATGTAATAGTGAAAATATGACGTCTAACTCTATGATTCATGGAGGACCACTGATACACTTGTACACATTGTACAGGATAAATAACCAAGACATTCGTGTCTTTCATATAAAGCTAAAACACCGACGACAAGATTTGCTCATTCAATGCTCATTCTTGGACTTAGCAGTGGAATCCCGTGATGTACTAGGTAAATAGGCTATTTGTGGCCACCAACCTAACACGCTAGTATTCCGGAGGAGTCTAATCGCGTTCACATTCCAATGCCTTCTAGACAAATGAGAGCAGGGATTATATTTTTAAGAATACTTTCAAATCTCATAAATTCAATAAGTTATAAATCGTATACTCTTTCATCCATTTCGCCTAATTTCATTTCATGTCATATCATTTCTTTGAATCATCCATTACCATAAATATTTTATGAGAACGTCTGGTATAGAGCTTAAAGTATTTATTAGGTTTATCACGCTGTATAAACGGAATGTGTGTACTGCAGTAAAAGCTAAAAACTATTGGATTTATATAATTTCTAAAATATAACCAAAGCAAGCTTGTAGTTTAACGTGACCGTTAGTAAAATATAACCATTTTTCACAATAATTCGGTAATACAGTGTTTATATGTTACAGCGTCTTTAAATACGACGAAACGTAGGTTGATATTTATACTAACACGTAAGGAATATAAACATGAGGAGTATTCTTACTGCCGGCAAATAAAGAAACGTAACATTTAGAATAATATAAGTTGTCGAAAACTGTTTCATAATTACGTTCATTGTATGTCTCGGACAAAGGATCATGTTTTGTACAATTGGGTACAAGAATGTGAAAATGTACAGTTTATAAATGGATTCTGTCGCCTAAGATTAGATTTGGAATTTTTTTGGCGGTATCTGCAATACCTTTATAGCTTCGCGCGTACACTATTAGTGACATGTGAGAATGGTGGTTTGTTGTACCATTGTTGGGCTCTCATCTCATGACTTGTTATTAAGTATTTCCTAGAGCATCGAGAAGTTCTGTCGTAGTAAGGATGAGTAAAGACTGAATGTGCAAGGGTGTGTTGTGACGTTTTAGTGGCAGTGATTTTCGTTTAAGCACTAAACATTGGAAAAAAATCAGCGATGTTTGTTCATGAAAATTTTCCAAAAATCAATGAATTCATTTATACTCATCTGATAGTAATTTTTAAGTAAAAAATAATCTTTCCCATATAATGAAGATATATTCCTTGCATTACAGTTTCCTAATAATGCAAGTAAAAGTAATTTTGTGTTCATTGTTTGAAAATATCCAGGTGTTATTTTAGCCGGCAGTGTATTAAATATACTGTAAGTTACGAGCAACCCGCCCCGGCTTCGCCCGGAAACAGTCATGAATACATTACGTGATAAGCGCTTTCTTTCGTTGTCAATGAACTACGACCCATATCAGTTTTACGTCTCAGCATGATCGGTTAAAATCACTAACTGGACTATTAATTACATTATCATGGAGATGCATGTGCAAAAAATTATTGTCAAACTTTATTTAAGAATGGCGAGATGCATGCAACACATATCCCCCTTCCGTCCAATCTGAACGTGACTGTGTATTTTGCGGAACGAAAAGTTCACAGGCGAAATGAAGAAAAGCCGAGTTGCACTTCCTGGAATACTCCAAAAACAACCAATCTTCTCTGAAGCCTTAACTCAACACGACTCGACAGCTTTCTGCTGGCTGTATCTGGGGTAATAGGCTCGCCCGTTAGCTAGGCTGTAACTGGGGTGATAGGCTGGCCCCTAGCTAGCTCCTAAACTGTTACCTCAGTAATTGAATGGAGATTGATGGAAGAAATGAAAACTAAGATCACTTGGAGTGGGCGATGTTTTGAAGATATAGATATGCTCTCACGGACTTTTTTGTAGATCTTTTCATGATGAACAATTCTTACACTCATAATATATAGATATTATGTTTAACGGTTTGCCCAGCGTAAGCTTAAATTACGCATGGACGCCAGGTTTTTATTTTATTTTTTTCATTTACTTTTCCACTGTAATTGTTACTGCTTGACTTCCTTTGGTCATAAATAAATTATTTTCTACAGAAACCTTCCTCGAGATAACCTTTGTAGATATCAAAATCCATCCAGTGGTTCTGGATATTACCCGTGACATCCACGAATCGGCGACTTTGTTTTATACTAATTAGAGATAAGTCAAGTCTGAACTAGGGCTGGACGAGGAAATTGACAATGGAACTATCCCAAAATTTGCCTGAAGATGAAATGCTAAAAGTGATTTAAACTTATGATTCACGAGTCCCAAATAGGCGGTCACGTGGTTAATTCTTGCAATATATTCTCATTACAATCTTAAAATATTATTTGATTTATCATAAGATTTTAATTTTATAAGACTAGCTGCTTGGCGCAGCGGTAACGTTCTGGCCTCCTGTGCCCAAGGTTGCAGGATCGCAGTCAGTTGGAATTGGAGGGCGCAAATTGGAGAGAGCCGTGCCAGTAGATTTACTGGCACGTTAAAAATGCCCTGCGAGGTGAAATTCAGCCCCCAGTGTCCCTAAAGGCAGTAGTAGGGTCGTGAAACCAATCATTGCAATGTCATCATCAATCTAATGCTTTGATCTTCTGCATGATTGTAGTATTTTTTACTCTGGGATTACATTGCAGTGGACTAAGGAGCTGAGATGTGTTTGTTCTACTGTCCATCGGCAAGCCTGTGCTGAAAGACGTGGACTTCATTACTGTAGTGATACATTGTACTGAGTTTGTCTCGTTATTTTTCGTCCCTGCCTCCATCAGCATCTCATTTCCATAGAGTGGCGCAACAATGCCATGCCTGTCTATCTCACTTGGCTTCCTCATTTCCTCTATACCCTCTCTGTCATGCACTCTTTGACAAATTACCACTATTCTCTTCATAATAATGAAAGCACGAGCATATAGCCATCATCGTTCAGGTTGTCTTCTGCTTTCAAATTGGCAGACCCTTTACTCAGCGAATAAAGACTTTGTTTTGGACATAACATTTATTAACATGCGAATAAATTATATTACCCCATCATCGAGTTGAGGAGTGTATAACTAAACAAACGAAGTATAGTAGCCTTCCAATTAGTATTATTATTATTATTATTATTGGCCAAGGAGCCGCGCTATCTGCGGACTCGAAAGACATGGGTTCGAGCCCCTTCGTAGGTCGTCATTAAATGTTTTTTCGTGGTTTCCCCCATTTTCAAATCCAGGCAAATCCTGGGACATTATCTTCTTACAGAACATGGCTACTTCCTTCCACATCCTTGTCTAGATGCATTCATCCTTATGCATTTAATCTCTCATTAACTTCTCTCATGAAGTTGTCATTAAAAACGACATGTGGACGTAAAATCCACCCGCCATAAGGACTCTCATCGCGTCTCACCCCCAACCTCGTTAATAAGGGCAATAATGAGTGGATAGACATACATACATTATTATTATTAATGAGGGTCAACCTTTTCCTCCTGTTTGAATCCGTTCATTATCTACGTGTCTACATGCCCACTGTCGCAGGTGGAATGAAACATCGCATCGGTTCAATGTGTAACATACAGGTAAGGCTCTAGCAAATGTGTAAATGATTATAATTCTGGTATGAATGAACATGAGTTTCGTCCGCTGGAATGCTCTCCTTACACCAGCGGCGTTCAGCCTTTGCACTCTCGGCGTGCAAGTTATGCTGCGCCGCACGCCGGCAGGCTAGCTCCTACATATCTTGGCTGGGCTGCCTGCCCCGAAAGATGGCGCTGCGACAGCTCTTCGCCACGTCTGACCGAGTCAAGTTGGAATCGCTAGGGCACCAGACGTAATATAAGCAAACCAACGAGGTAGAGAAAGGTATATAGAGTGGAAATGGCGCCGCCATTATGGAAGAAGGTTGAACTGGCGGCCGCCATTATATACACCGTCAAGATGATGATGATGATGATGATAATTGTTGTTTTAAGGGGCCTAACATCTTGGCTATCGGCCCCTAATGGTTTGGGTGATAGTGAAAGATGAGATGAGAATGAAAACTATAACTAATACTAACTAAAAACTTATATAGGCTACTAGAAGAAGAAATGGTAAACAAATAAAGGATGTGGTCAATAAAGGGCAGGAAGAAGAGAAATACCCTCAACCCTCGAAGAATGAGGATTGAGGGACTTGGAAGGAAGGAGAGCCATGAAAGGCAGATAGGAAAGGGAAAGAGGAGAGTGCACACCCCTAAGTCAGTGGAAAAGGGGGGTGAAACGGACCCAGCTCTGGAATCCCTCGGGATCGCCAACTTCCGAACTCACCAGCCGTGAGTCCCTAAGGGTGTAGCAATATCCAGGGAGCACCAGAAGTGATGGGGCTACATACACCCTGCCTCCTTGAGGGCCTTGAGCTGAAGGCAGGAAATAACATGGAAAGAAAAAGAAGGCTGACCACTCGCAGACGGAGGTTATCAGGAAAGATGAGACAAGGGCCAATTAAGGCGGGAAATGAGAGACTTCCTAGACCTCGGAAACCCTAATACCGTCGGGGTCGGAAGAGAACAAGAGTTGACCAAGAGTGGTCGACAGGAAAGCAGACTGAGAGGAGCTGGTACGAGTAAGTGGATGCAATGCCGGACTCAGCTGGGGTCCCGTGGTCGCCAACCCATGTCCCACTATTGTGAGCCCCAGGGGGATTATACATTTATCTTCAAATTGTAGGAAACAAATAAAGCTGTATCTCGTGGGGTACAATTTTTTAAAATCTTTTTCATCTTGACAACCCATTGTTCAGTTAGTTCCTGGTTCTGCAAAGGGAATCTGAAATGTAAATATCACACAAATTTAAACTGCTGCACCACGTTTTCGTAAAGAGTCTACCTCATTAATTTATGAATTTGGATGACATTTCTTACCTGAAATACGATACTCATGTTGTCTTATTACTTCTATTCGTACAACTGAATGACGAACACACTGACTGCATGGTCTATGTTTTTTTCAAATAAGTTGCATTCAACGCATGTCCCCACACAGCCCGAACAATCAAAAGTTCTTGCCAGATGACGTTCTGAATCATGGCCGCCTTAACTCAGGTTGCCTCAGCCCAGAGCGCTGCTACGTGGCTCCTTGCCTCTCTATATACCTTTTTCTAGCTCGTTGAAGCAAACATACAAACTATTCGTCCAATGCGTTGGTTACCCGACAGATCTACATTGTGTTTAGCGTGTTTCTACCTGTACCGTTACTTCAAGATTAAGTGCTTAAGACAGTCGGAAATACGGATAAGGTATCATGGAAATCATAGTGTACCTAACATTGCAATTTCGGTCAATTTGTTTATCCCCTTCTTTTGTTTAGTGTCAATTTGTTTTCATATTTACAATATACAATATAAACGTTCGACCGATCAACCACAACACAGCGAAGGCAGTACGGGAGGGAATGAGACGGGAAAACGAGTGAGAAAGACAGACACATAGTCTTCCCCCAATATTGCTGAAAGGTCGTTATCGCCAAAAGCAGGCCAGTGTGTTGTATGGACATCTCTGCCTTACACTATGAAATGATTCGCCAAAACAAAGTGTTTGTACTTGACCTGTTGTGAGGTGAACGGGCCTTTTAGAGACGCCAGATTGGCGGAATCATTTTGCCTCGAATAGGTTATTTGGTTGGTCGGTTCCTCAGTTTACGGGCTGCGACAACGCGGTCATGTAGCCCCGTGCACTTTGGGTGTGTGTAGAATCTGTCTGATAACCGGTGTTAATTGTGATGACTGTATTAGTGAGTGTTATCTGTTTTTTTTTATTCAAGCAAGCACTACAGACATTGATTTTTTCAAGTTGTTCCTACTTTTGCCACCAAACGCCACCATCAACGACTACTAGTCCTGAACTTTGTTACTAGACGCCACCGCAGTCAGCTCCCGGCGACCAACGTTGGAACCTAAGTGCGTTAGTCAAATTTAACCTATAATTTAGCTTCACACAAGTGTAATTAGTGAAGGTTCATTACTTGACTTATTTCCTTTCGCTCCGTGCGGAGCATAGGGCATCCAAGAATGATTTCCATCGGGCTCTGTGTGTTGCCAAGTTCTTCACTTCCATCCAAGTCTCTCCCGCTTTTCTGGCCTCCTCTTCAATGGTGCGTTTCCAGGTGTTCCTTGGTCTTCCCCGTCTCCGAGCTCCTTGAGGATTCCAGTCCAGAGCTCTCCTTTCTACTGCATCATTCTGTTTCCGCAGAGTATGCCCAATCCAGCCCCATTTCCTCCGTTTAATTTGGACTTCTATAGGTTGTTGGTTAGCCCTTTGCCACAGCTCTTCGTTTGGGATTATATCTGGCCATCGTATACCCAGAATTCGACGCAGACAACGATTGATGAATACTTGAAGTTGGTGGCTGATAGGATTGGTAACTTTCCATGTTTCACATGCATACAATAGGACAGCTTTCACATTGGTATTAAATAGTCTGATTTTCGTCTTCCTGGATATGTTACGGTTTCTCCATACTGGATAGAGCTGCACAAAAGCCCCATTTGCCTTTCTTATTCTGCTCTTGACATCCTCCTCAGCCCCTCCACTTCTCGTTACCACGCTTCCCAAGTAAACAAATGTATCCACCTGTTCTACATCTACACCTCCCACAGTGAGACCAGCCTGTACTGTGGAGTTCACTCTCAGCTCCTTTGTCTTCTTTGGGTTTATCTTAAGTCCAACCTTACCAGCTTCAAGTTCTAAGTATGCCAGTTTTCCCTCTATGGCTCTAAAGCGCTGTGCTAGCATACAGATGTCATCAGCAAAATCAAGATCCTCCAACCTGTCTCGAAGTCCCCACTGTATCCCTCTCTTCCTTCCTCTCCCCACCTTCCTAAGAGTATTATCAAGAACAATCAGGAACAAAGTGGGAGAAAGTATACATCCTTGTCGTACTCCAGTCTGGATGGCCAATGGCTGGGATAGCTGACCCTCATGCAGGACTTGACATTCATAACCAGAATACATCTCTCGTATAATGTTAACTATTTTACTTGGTATACCATATTCCTTTAAGGTCTCCCACATGACCTTCCTATTAATGGAATCAAAGGCCTTCTCAAAATCTATAAATGTGATGTTGTGCAGTGCTGCTTGCCATTCGTTACTCTGCTCCACAATAATCCGTAAAGTGTTAATTAAGTCCACACAACTACGGTGTTCCCTAAATCCAGCTTGTTCTTTCCTCAACTTCGACTCGATAGACTTCTTAACGCGATTCAAGATTATCCTGAGAAATACTTTGCTTGGTACGGATAGGAAGGTAATACCTCTCCAGTTGTTACAATTCGTCAAGTCACCCTTCTTTGGGATTTTAACAATCACACCTTTCTTCCATTCCGCAGGCAGCTTCTCTTCAAACCAGATCTTTTCCATCAGTGGCTTCAGGATATTAGCTGTGGTGTCCATGTCTATCTTGAGGACATCTGGCGAAATGTTGTCGACACCGGGGGCTTTTCCATTCTTCAGTTGTAGCAAGGCTTCTTTGATTTCAGCACAAGTTGGACTGTGCAAAAAATATTTGGATCAGAATTATCAGGTTCATCATTCCTCTCTTCGTGGTGTTCATTAATCCCTCGATCAACATTAAAAATTTCGGTGAAGTATTCCCTCCACCGTTCTTGTTGTTCTTCTTGAGTTGTGAGTAAATTTCCCTGTTTGTCTTTTATGGGCCGGTTCTTTCGGAAACTTTTCTTGGACAGCACTTTTGTGATGCGGTACATTTCTTTGCTGTCACCTTTTGATGCAGCATCTTCTGCCTTCTTCGCCATCTCATCGATCCAATTACTCTTATCTCTTTTCACACTCTTTTTGACTTCTTTGTCAACGACCGTGTATTCTGCTTGCACTTTTGCTTTCTGATGTCGAGTCTTACACATATTCAACCTCTCCTTAATCATTTTCCTATGACTTATTGCCTCCCAAGTTTGTTCTGACATCCAATCCTTCTTGAGAGGATTGCTCTTTCCCAGGACTATTTCACTTGTATCAAGGATGATGTTCTTTACATTACTCCAGGAAGATTCAATATCAGTTCCTGCTGTATCAGATTGGAGTACCTGAAAACGATTTCTTAGCTCCAATTTAAATTCATCTCTGACCTTCTCCTCCTTCAACTTCCTCACATCAAATCTCTTGCTCTGTTTTTCAAACCTCTTCTTTGCCACCATGATCTTCATCTTGAACTCAGCCAGCATAAGGTGGTGATCACTGCTAGCATCAGCTCCTCTCTTATTCCGAACATCGGTGAGCGATCTTCTGAATCTCCTACTCACTGCGATGTGGTCAATTTGGTTCTCAGTGTCATGATCAGGGGAAATCCACGTGATCTTATGACACCTCTTATGAGGAAACAAAGTACCTCCAATAACAAGGTCATGGCTAGCACAGAAGTTTGTGAACTTTTCCCCATTTCCATTCCTATCCCCAAGGCCATGTACACCCATCACATGTTCTAGTCCCTCGTTGTTCTCTCCTACCTTAGCATTAAGGTCTCCTATTATTATAATCACATCTCTCTTACTGCTTTTCTTTACTGTCTCATGTAGAAGGGAGTAGAATGCTTCTTTAAGTTCTTCTTCTGATGGTTCCGTGGGTGCATAGCATTGTATAATCGTAACATTGCGAATGCGAGTCTTAAATCGTGCTGATAATATTCGCTCGGAAATGGGTTGCCAACTTATAAGGCTTTTCTTTGCATGTTCAGTAAGCAAAAGACCAACTCCATCTCTGCGTTCCGCATTCTCCTCGCTCCTCCCAGAGTATATGAGGGTAGTCCTTCATAAGTTTTTATCTCACCAAAATCTGGCCATCTTATCTCACTGAGCCCAAGTATATCAAGTTTATACGAGATCATTTCTCTGGTCACCTGCCTCAGCCTACTACTCTCACCCAGAGTCCTCACATTCCAGAAACCTATTCGTGTCTTCCTTTTCGTGCCGAAAGTTGTCAACATGAGATCCGTCCGGTTTTCATTCTTTTCAGTTTCTTTAATAAACAATTTCGGAGAGTGCGAGTTATTAGCCCACAGCTTCCTAGTTTTCTGGTAGGGCTGCCACCTTAAGGACTGAAAACGAGCCCCCGCAGTTTTCCAACCGTACCACTGAATTACAGCTCCGCCTGGAAATAATCTACTGATGACGCTGCTGCCCACCATCATGGTGTAGTCTGTCATTTAGTCTGGTCTCTCACCCTCGACTTTACCGGCATGGGTGACCCTGCCAGGAGCCGAAGCTCCCGCCGGCATTGCTCTCGGGATCACTGAAACACACAAGCCTCCCCACCACGTCAAGGTACCAGACCATGGGGGAGAAAGGTTCATTAACATGCCATAAATTTATGACATGGGACCGCCGGCTTTACTTCCCCTCCGAAGGAAGGCATACTGGGGGATTTTTAACGCTCTTAAAAACCGACGACTTCGGTGAATAGGTTCTTTAACGTGCCAGCAAATTTACTGACGCAGCTCCGTCACATTTGAGCACCTATAATACCAACTGACTACGCCGGGATTCAATCCCGCCACCTTCGAACCAGCAAGCGAGAGCGTTACTGTCACAATCAGTGAAATGACGCTTGATTGGAATGCGTAAAATTTGATTGTAGGGCTCTACATATATGAACATCAAATTATAGAATTGTTCAAATAATTTCAAATACGTATATTTGATTCGACCATACGAATAGTTCGATATTCAATTTACTTGCAAATTACAGGACCATTGTATCAAATTTCTTTGTGAATTTGTTAATGTACATAGCTCAATCGGACAATTTTACATTCTGTTTCCTATGGTAACAGATATTCCAATATGGATTAGCAAGGTATGCTAACATTATTTTTGAAAGGAAGTTTTGACTTCCGTAGTACATTGGCGCTGCTCGTGGCAGCATTTGTGCTTGCAGCGGCCTTCACAGTATGTACTAGCCACGCGTCTTGGTGAGGTGTACCATAACCAACTGAAGAGCCCATTGGTACACTGGGGCGAAACGCTGGCAACTGTTTTGTGCTAGCCGCACCATTGTATCAAATTTCTTTGTGAATTTGTTAATGTACATAGCTCAATCGGACAATTTTACATCCTGTTTCCTATGGTAACAGATATTTCCAATATGGATTAGCAAGGTAAGCTAACATTATTTTTGAAAGGAAGTTTTGACTTCCGAAGTACATTGGCGCTGCTCGTGGCAGCATTTGTGCTTGCAGTGGCCTTCACAGTATGTACTAGCCACGCGTCTTGGTGAGGTGTACCATAACCAACTGAAGAGCCCATTGGTACACTGGGGCGAAACGCTGGCAACTGTTTTGAGCTAGCCGGACAATTGTATCAAATTTCTTTGGTAATTTGTTAATCTTGTGGTTATGTAAACAATTGAATCAAGTTAGATGTCGGTGCATTACAATGTGTATAAACATATACTGTACCAAGGTTTATTGCGTTTGGTTGGTTATATCGCGAAACATCTATTTAAAAGTCGCAAATTCATGTGGCCGCCATGTTGGTTTTGTAGTTACCAGTTTTTCAAAAGTTATATAGGTGAACTTTTAGTAATTCCCTTTATCACCGAATAAAATTCCAGGGTGATATCGGTAATAGTTTCGGAGATATTGAATGCTGGTGAAATATTTCGCACAGCCGCCATGTTGGATTGGTGAGACGTAAGAAAATTTCAAGGGCACGGTCGGGGTTGTTCGGAATAGTGCTATGAACTTACCGAGTTTCATTGAAATCGCTCTAGCCGTTTAGAAGTTATTAGGGACACACACCTCACACACACACACGTACACACGGGCAAAAGGTGATCTCATAAGCCTATTTTTTAGCCTATTTTTAATTTTGAAAAAATAGGCTTATGAGATCACCTTTTGTCCGTGTGTGTGTGTGTGTGTGTGTGTGTGTGTGTGTGTGTCCCTAATAAAATCTAAACGGCTGGAGCGATTTCAGTGAAACTCGGTAAGTTCATAGCACTATTCCCGGCGACCTCGACTGTGCCCTTCAAATTTTGTTACATCTCACCAATCCAACATGGCGGCTGTGCGAAATATTTCACTAGCATTCAATATCTCCGAAACTATTACCGATATCGCCCTGAAATTGTGTACGGTGATAAAGGGCACTACTAGATGTTCACCTATGAGACTTTCAAAAACCTGGTGACTACAAAACCAACATGGCGGCCAAACGAAGTTGAGACTTTTAAATAGACTTTTCTCGCGATTTAACTATCCAAACGTAATTCTGGACTGCAGATGGCGTTGTTCTGATCCGCATTGATGACACGAGGCATCGTGTGAAAACACTCCGAGAATTGGACTTTTTGAAGAAAAAGTTTCCCGCTCCTCGTACGTAAAGGACCCTCATACGTGCCAGTGTGAGGGGGCTCAACTGATCAAAGTTACAAGTGTAAGCACAAACATGTAATATGGTTACTGGTGGAACTTTAACTACAGTGTCTAGTCAAAATACAAGCCGATATTATTGATTAATATTTAGAAAATAGCTTAAGTTTTAGATTTTGTAATTTTTGATATTTCTTGTTTAACAATTTTACAATAACTTTCAATTATCTTTTGCATGGATATTAGTACTGCCCCCGTAATTGAATTATATAGAGACCACGGTGGCTATATTGGAAATTATAAAGAAAGTTATGGCTGTCATAGTTATGACGTGGGTAGTCATGACGTAAGCACGGATGACGCAGATGTTATGCCAGCAGGCTACTTGAGCTGAGATTCTCAGTGACGTCAGCATTTATTCGAGAAAGATCCAAGATGTACGACGCAGTCGCAGGAAACGTGGAATTCTGCTGAGGAAGAAGTTATGCTATTGGAGGGGAGGCTTGAACCAATGAACGATAGTTTGAAGGAAGACGGAGATTGCTGAAACTATGGTATTTTTATTACTTTTTGGAATGCAGAATTGTTGAAATCCATTTGCAGTAGAGGCATTGTTCTGGAATTTTGGTGAAATTTATTTTCAGTTTTTGAATTTTGAAAATCCGTCATGTATTGACGAAGTTGGAACTTCTAGCGATGACGCAGTAACACGCGATGGAAGGGATAGATACGCCCCTCATGAAGTTCATAAAAGGCCTTGCGCAGAAGAGAGGAGCCTCATTCTCAATCGTCAGATCTCAAATAGTCATTTCAGTGAAACGTCGAGTGAGATTATTAGAAAGAGTCGTCTGTATAACGCGTGGTGAATCCACTGCATTAAACGAGAGTCGAACATACAAGCAGTGCAGGTTTACTGTGAAGTAAATCTAGGTGAAGTTGAAACGCACATTATAACGCTTCTACAAGATTAGCTGTGAACAGTTAGCGGTCGCCTATAAGCTAATTCTATTGTGCATTGCTACAGTAAGGAGTGTAGAAAAGTTGAACAATTTCGAGTAAATATTTTGGAAGATATTGACAATTTTAGACGACTGACAAAAGTGATTTTCTCGCCACAGGAGAAACACTTTGTATAGCCAGAATCTACGCTACGGCTGACACGGCTAGTGAAATAGGGAGACTTCAGATTGCTTTTGTGACACAACGCTACAGTATTATGGAGCAGTTTAATATGGCAGTTTGTTCTTATATTACCATAACTGAAGAGAAGATGGAAGGCTAAAGGACTTAATGCAATTGGGACATATTTCAACGGAGTAAGATAGCAACATGGAACTTCGCTAATTGCTATTCCACACAAGCGAACATGTGGTAAATAACCATCTACACCCATGTTTCGTGATTAAAGGCTGAATACTATCAAACAGCAATGGAAATGATTTCATACTCTCTGAATATGAATATTTCTTCGGAAATTTCTACAAAAACTTCATGGCGATTTTCAACTGGAACTTCAGGGATTTTTCAAGAGAGGTCAGGGTTGTCCCGACTCACAAAGAAGATTATTGCCGGAAGGATGTCGTTCGTCTTCACGAAGCAGTGCAATTTCCCGGAGAAGGAAGCAGTTCGATTCTCCGAGGGTGCTGTTTCTGGTTTCGAGGATGGAGCTCAGCTTTAACTTGGTGAAATGGATCCATCAACAGTCTTCTTTGGGGAATTTTCCTCTGGAACGTCAATCGGCAGATAAGGTAGTCGTGAACGTTTATTGTATTTGAGTTTCTTAGCAATATTTGAGCAACCATTTTCCCATATTTTTGTCCTCATGTATTTTGCCCGATATTCTTGTTGAGATTCCTATTCTCAGTACACCTTGATGAGTTATGCCTTTTTCGACGTTTTATTAAGACATTGTTATGTCATGGGCATAGTTAAACGATTTTGGATCAGTTGAGACTGATATTTAGATTTTTCAGTAATTTGCTTGATTTTTTGTAGTCACGATTTGACTGTAAGTTAATGTTCTTTATGGCAGATTTAAATTCAGACAGCGTGTCACTTTATTAAAGTAATTCTACCCCTGTTTAATTACTTTGACCAATTTTCTGTCATCATCAAGAAGGAAGAACATTTAAATGATTTTAGAGCGTTAAAATCCAGTACGTTGTCGACGATCTTGGAAATACTAGTCGGTATTTGAATTGATTGCAACACAGATATTTATCATCAGGTATGAACGATCATTGCATCATAGACAATTTTGTGAAAGATGAACTTTAATTATGAATTATTGAATGCATTAAAGTCGTGTACTTTTGTTAGGAGTTTTTTCTCATTTAGAGATTTATATAATGATGTTTGCATCCTCCAGTCTAATTGGATTCTATTCGACTATTTTGCAGTTAATCGCACTTTGTTTGATGATAGTATTTTTATACTACAATTCTTTGAAGATGTTAATCTTAAATTTTGATAGACCAGACAGGCGTGTATAAGCGTATTCGCTATTAAATTTGTTTGTGATTGGCAAAGTTTTCACTTCAATTCGATTCATGAATGAAATCCACGAAGGTTAAATGACAACAGTTTTGAAACAATTAATGATTATAAGAATTTTTAAGTGGAACTATGAATGTATAATCGATAGTGCAGCGGACATGTTGAAAGTCGCTGATGTATAATGCCCTTAAATAAATGAAGGAGATTCCCACAGTAATTAATGAAGTTAAAGATTGTATTAGTGGAGGTTTTTTTAAATTCTGTGGAAGATTTTGTTGCCGTATATTTTTCAATATATGATGAATTTTGGGCCTAATTTTTAATGCAGTTTATGCATTATTTTGTAAGCGAAGTATTATCCGCTAGAGTGTATTGTCATAGTTCGTTGAAAATTAATCAAGTGAATTTACTGTTATAATTAACAAGAGTTTTGAAAGAATTTGAGATAAGATTTTGAATGAAGATTACCGTCACAAATAATAATAATTATTACAACCTTTATTAAACCAGATTGTGACATTTACATGTATAACTAACCTTCATTGGTCGATTATATGGAAACGATTATGAAATTACCAACCGGATAAAACATGTGGTTCAATGTATTTCTTAAATTAATAATTTAAATAATTTAAATGTTAATATTGTAAATAATAATGTATATATCTTGGACAATAATGTGGAACGAAAGTAATGTTAAAGGCGTGTTTAAAATTTTTGTAATTATCTTCGACAATATTATAAACAATTTCTAATTGTTATAAATAATTTATGTGATTTTGTTATAAACATTTAAGAGTGTGTTTTATACTCTAAACTATACTGATTAAACATTTGGATGATAACTTAACAAGTTTAGGGATTGTCAGAATAATCCAGTGGTATGTGAGTTAAGCATTTGAAAGATTTGCGTCAATATATATGAGTTGTCTTGTAGACATTTAAAGCTTTGAAAGGAGCTGAATTCTTACGCAGTGTGGCGTGACGAGTGAGCCCCATTTGACGGGCATGCGCCAGGTTGAAGAGTAGACCAGCCGGCCAGACATCTGGTTATCAGCGGGTGAGGTCGATACTCTGGCCTTGCGCCTATTAATACAAGTGTCATGTTTATTAAAAGAAACCAAATGCTCTATATATATGTGTTGCATCCTGACTTCCTCATCCAATCCAAATGTGTTTTGAATGTTACGTTATTTTGAGCTCATGGGAGCTAACATATTGTTTGATAACTTTGCAAGTCTTTTAGGAGGACATAGTCAGATTGACATGGGCTACTGATAGCCACATTTATTTTGTTGAGTTTGTTAAAGTCATACCCTTTATTTGAAATAAAGCTTTTGTACAGTTCAAAGTTCTTGCCTTCGTTTTGGTTCATTTTTAAATGTCATGGTGAAGATTATTGTGGGAGCATACTTTAGAGATCCTGTTGTCAACCCAATCCCCGAGATATTTTTAAGAGGTAAGTAAAAGTAAGTATGAAACCCCCGTCTATTTTGGTGTGTTCCACAATAATTTTCTTGGTAACTTCTGTGTTCAAACCTCGGTAGTATCTGTCAGTGCCATTTTCATTGATGTAGCTGAGCCGGTGCGATTGATTGTTGGCAATCCGATTGAGGGGGCGGATATCTGACAGCCTACTATCCGGGTAAACGGGGACAGAAGGATTGGCGACCCTAAAACGTGGGGCTGATTCAACATAACTGGATCACCAGGTTGAACGCCAGAAGGATTGGCGCAGTCAACGTGTGGGGCATGTTCAACAACACTGGATCACCAGGTTGAACAATAGAAGGATTGGCACACCTATAACGTGGGGATGAGTCAACAGTAGGATTGGCAAACCTAAAACGTGTGGATCGATTAGACTCAAATAAAGAGGTTGATTCTTTGTTAGATGTCTAGGCCAATTGTAGAATTTAAGAGTGTGATTATATAGGAATTAAATGTTGCATTGTATTAGGAAAATTACACTCAGAAAAGATCAGATCTTATACAACTTGAGAAAGGTTAAATAGGCTGGAAACTTAGGAAAAATCGCCTATGATCTGGAATCTTACTTTATTTGACCGGCTTATGACATTTTAGTCATATTAAAAATAAAATTAAATTATTTGGATTGTAAATGTAAATTATTTGTGTTAGGATATTATAAAATGGGCCAGGGAAATTTGAACATGTGCTTGAGTTTGTTTCAACATGAAGGGTCTTCGAAAGTTAATTATAAGATAGTTATAAGTTAGATTTAAGACAGAAAATTGATCAAATTTATATATGGTGAATAGTGTTGCTCAAATGTTGTTATTTTGCTCTTTTGATGTATGTCCCTACAGCAGTCTAATTTTTGAATAATATTGTAATGGCAGATGAAAGTTTGAAGATGATGTTAGCGGAGATGTCTGCTAACATGAATAGTAATATGAAGCAGATGATGGAGGAGAATGTTAGTAATTTGTCTGCTAACTTGAAAGCAAGCATGAATAGTAGTATGAAGGAGATGGAAGCTAGGAATACTAGTCGAATGGAGGAGAATGCTAGTTATTTGAAAGCTAGCATGGGTGAAAGTTTGAAAGCTATTCAGACTAGTGCTGCTAACTTAGAGGATAATATGTCGCGTTTACAGATTAATACCGAAGGAATTGAGAATACTGTAACTGACATCCGCACAGACGTGTCCAATGTTAAAATAGATGTGTCTAATGTGCATAAAGATCTTACAATGTTGAATTTAGATGTTGCTAATGTCCGAAGTGATATTTCTTGTGCTAGGGCTGAGGTAGTTGTTGTTAAAAATGACGTTGCGACTGTCCAAGACAAGGTTGAGGAAGTCCAAAGAGGAATCCAAAATGTTAGAACTGATGTGTCCAATGTTCAGGTTGATATTAATATCATTCATTCGGATGTAAACGAGATGCAAAGTGACATAAATAAAATTCAAGTAGAGGTCAACAAAGTTTTCGTAGATGTTGCTAAAGTCCAAACTGATGTAAATAAAGTCAGGGAAGAGATAGAAAATTCTAAAACTCTTTGTACACGTAATATAAGTGCATTAACGACTAGGCTAGTTGATGAGTCGGTTAGAACGACAGCGTCTTTAGAAGGTTTAAAGTTTGATGTAGAGGTCATGAGAACCCAGGTATTAGACCATAATAAAGTATTGAAAGAGGATATCGAAATAGACATAGCAGAAATGTTAACGGCAAATGTAGCAATATGGAAAGGCGAGTGGAATAGGTCAAGTGGGGAACATGTAACCCAAATTCAGGAACGTATTGAAAGGAAACTTGCCAGTACTCAAATTGATATTAACAATGAAGTAGTACAGATTAGGAAAGATTTAAGCGTCAGGATGGATTCGCTATCCGAAAGACAAGTTGAAGATAGAACACAATTAGATCGGGATGTGCAAACATTAAAATCTGCATTGGAGGAACAGATTCATAAAGTTGTCTCTGATGTGAATGAAACGTCGAGCAAACTGCAGAATTTGAAGATAGGAGAGGCTAGTTTGATGGAGACCTACAAAGAAGAGTTAATCAAGAAAGTCTTAACGGAAATCACTAACAAGGATACAGAAGGCTTGGCTTGCGAAACCAATAGGAATTATGCCAGAAGATATAACATAGATCCAGAAGAGAGAGACGTGAATCCTGAAGAACGTATATCCAGATTCAGGGAGGAAGATGACCAGAGGAATATGGAACCTGAGTGGAACTATCGAGATAGTGGGAAAAACTACCCGGATTCATATCCGAGGAACGTGACGGTCATCAGGAATTTTGAAGACAAACCGCAAAAATTCAGCAACACTGATAGTTTTGACACCCATAGAATATGTAAGGAACCTCAAAGATTATTTCATCGAAGCTCACATTCCCAGAGAGAGAGAGATGAAGATAGTGGAGAGATATTTGATTGGAGGACCCCTCGAATGGTTTCTCGCATTTAGATACACATTCAGTAACTTTGACGAGTTTGCAGAGGCATTAATCAAACGATTTTGGTCCATAGAAGCGCAGAATTCGTTAAGAGCGGAGGTGTATTCAAGAAAATACTCAGGTACTCTTCCAACGCGGTACGCTGATTTCTTTACGAGTCAATTATCCCGCTTGAGATTTTTGCAACCCCCATTGTCAACGGAGCAACTTATTGATGCGATTTCTCGTATGCTACCTGTGGAGGTGAGGAGACTAATTATTTCATCAAACATCAGGGATTTAACCAGCATGGATGAATTACTGAGGAGGTTAGACTACACAAGTCCAATGCCTAACGTGGTACAGAAAGGTCAAAGGCATGACTTCAAAGAAATAAATACTGTATATATGGACCAAGTCCAACAAACTGACAAGCCAGATGAGGAGAAAACTGACAATGTAGGTCCTCACAGGAATAATCAGTTTCGAAATAACAGATCGCCAGGTTACTGACCGTATCAACAGAGAAGAGGCTGGAACTATAGTCGAGGAAATTACAATGGAAGAGGCAGATATTACAACAATAATGGTTATAACAGAAATTATAATAGGAATAACCAGAACCAAAACAGAAATCAGAATCCTCAAGGTCAGGTTATGACACCCGATCAGTATCAGGAAAGAGAGAAGGACAGCCAGCGATACCTGAAAGAATTACGGGAAAAAGAAGCCAACAACCAAAAGAAAAGGCAGGATGTTGTAATCGATCCTGGGCCTTCTACGAGCCAGCAGAACTTCGAAAATAGAAATACTGGACAGAAGAGAAAGTAGAGAGGAAAGAAATGCATTTAACCACACACAACCCAGAGAGAGGAGAGATTAATGATTAAGGAACATAGAGGAAATATCATCCTAGAGTAAGCCAGTAATAATTCAATTTCGTGTTCAAGAGAGTTGAGATACTTGTAGCATCGAGTTTAAAAACAATTTGCAACTGTTTTTAAAACGTGGTGAGAGGAGAATGCCCCCGTAATTGAATTATATAGAGACCACGGTGGCTATATTGGAAATTATAAAGAAAGTTATGGCTGTCATAGTTATGACGTGGGTAGTCATGACGTAAGCACGGATGACGCAGATGTTATGCCAGCAGGTTACTTGAGCTGAGATTCTCAGTGACGTCAGCATTTATTCGAGAAAGATCCAAGATGTACGACGCAGTCGCAGGAAACGTGGAATTCTGCTGAGGAAGAAGTTATGCTATTGGAGGGGAGGCTTGAACCAATGAACGATAGTTTGAAGGAAGACGGAGATTGCTGAAACTATGGTATTTTTATTACTTTTTGGAATGCAGAATTGTGGAAATCCATTTGCAGTAGAGGCATTGTTCTGGAATTTTGGTGAAATTTATTTTCTGTTTTTGAATTTTGAAAATCCGTCATGTATTGACGAAGTTGGAACTTCTAGCGATGACGCAGTAACACGCGATGGAAGGGATAGATACGCCCCTCATGAAGTTCATAAAAGGCCTTGCGCAGAAGAGAGGAGCCTCATTCTCAATCGTCAGATCTCAAATAGTCATTTCAGTGAAACGTCGAGTGAGATTATTAGAAAGAGTCGTCTGTATAACGCGTGGTGAATCCACTGCATTAAACGAGAGTCGAACATACAAGCAGTGCAGGTTTACTGTGAAGTAAATCTAGGTGAAGTTGAAACGCACATTATAACGCTTCTACAAGATTAGCTGTGAACAGTTAGCGGTCGCCTATAAGCTAATTCTATTGTGCATTGCTACAGTAAGGAGTGTAGAAAAGTTGAACAATTTCGAGTAAATATTTTGGAAGATATTGACAATTTTAGACGACTGACAAAAGTGATTTTCTCGCCACAGGAGGAACACTTTGTATAGCCAGAATCTACGCTACGGCTGACACGGCTAGTGAAATAGGGAGACTTCAGATTGCTTTTGTGACACAACGCTACAGTATTATGGAGCAGTTTAATATGGCAGTTTGTTCTTATATTACCATAACTGAAGAGAAGATGGAAGGCTAAAGGACTTAATGCAATTGGGACATATTTCAACGGAGTAAGATAGCAACATGGAACTTCGCTAATTGCTATTCCACACAAGCGAACATGTGGTAAATAACCATCTACACCCATGTTTCGTGATTAAAGGCTGAATACTATCAAACAGCAATGGAAATGATTTCATACTCTCTGAATATGAATATTTCTTCGGAAATTTCTACAAAAACTTCATGGCGATTTTCAACTGGAACTTCAGGGATTTTTCAAGAGAGGTCAGGGTTGTCCCGACTCACAAAGAAGATTATTGCCGGAAGGATGTCGTTCGTCTTCACGAAGCAGTGCAATTTCCCGGAGAAGGAAGCAGTTCGATTCTCCGAGGGTGCTGTTTCTGGTTTCGAGGATGGAGCTCAGCTTTAACTTGGTGAAATGGATCCATCAACAGTCTTCTTTGGGGAATTTTCCTCTGGAACGTCAATCGGCAGATAAGGTAGTCGTGAACGTTTATTGTATTTGAGTTTCTTAGCAATATTTGAGCAACCATTTTCCCATATTTTTGTCCTCGTGTATTTTGCCCGATATTCTTGTTGAGATTCCTATTCTCAGTACACCTTGATGAGTTATGCCTTTTTCGACGTTTTATTAAGACATTGTTATGTCATGGGCATAGTTAAACGATTTTGGATCAGTTGAGACTGATATTTAGATTTTTCAGTAATTTGCTTGATTTTTTGTAGTCACGATTTGACTGTAAGTTAATGTTCTTTATGGCAGATTTAAATTCAGACAGCGTGTCACTTTATTAAAGTAATTCTACCCCTGTTTAATTACTTTGACCAATTTTCTGTCATCATCAAGAAGGAAGAACATTTAAATGATTTTAGAGCGTTAAAATCCAGTACGTTGTCGACGATCTTGGAAATACTAGTCGGTATTTGAATTGATTGCAACACAGATATTTATCGTCAGGTATGAACGATCATTGCATCATAGACAATTTTGTGAAAGATGAACTTTAATTATGAATTATTGAATGCATTAAAGTCGTGTACTTTTGTTAGGAGTTTTTTCTCATTTAGAGATTTATATAATGATGTTTGCATCCCCCAGTCTAATTGGATTCTATTCGACTATTTTGCAGTTAATCGCACTTTGTTTGATGATAGTATTTTTATACTACAATTCTTTGAAGATGTTAATCTTAAATTTTGATAGACCAGACAGGCGTGTATAAGCGTATTCACTATTAAATTTGTTTGTGATTGGCAAAGTTTTCACTTCAATTCGATTCATGAATGAAATCCACGAAGGTTAAATGACAACAGTTTTGAAACAATTAATGATTATAAGAATTTTTAAGTGGAACTATGAATGTATAATCGATAGTGCAGCGGACATGTTGAAAGTCGCTGATGTATAATGCCCTTAAATAAATGAAGGAGATTCCCACAGTAATTAATGAAGTTAAAGATTGTATTAGTGGAGGTTTTTGTAAATTCTGTGGAAGATTTTGTTGCCGTATATTTTTCAATATATGATGAATTTTGGGCCTAATTTTTAATGCAGTTTATGCATTATTTTGTAAGCGAAGTATTATCCGCTAGAGTGTATTGTCATAGTTCGTTGAAAATTAATCAAGTGAATTTACTGTTATAATTAACAAGAGTTTTGAAAGAATTTGAGATAAGATTTTGAATGAAGATTACCCTCACAAATAATAATAATTATTACAACCTTTATTAAACCAGATTGTGACATTTACATGTATAACTAACCTTCATTGGTCGATTATATGGAAACGATTATGAAATTACCAACCGGATAAAACATGTGGTTCAATGTATTTCTTAAATTAATAATTTAAATAATTTAAATGTTGATATTGTAAATAATAATGTATATATCTTTGACAATAATGTGGAACGAAAGTAATGTTAAAGGCGTGTTTAAAATTTTTGTAATTATCTTCGACAATATTATAAACAATTTCTAATTGTTATAAATAATTTATGTGATTTTGTTATAAACATTTAAGAGTGTGTTTTATACTCTAAACTATACTGATTAAACATTTGGATGATAACTTAACAAGTTTAGGGATTGTCAGAATAATCCAGTGGTATGTGAGTTAAGCATTTGAAAGATTTGCGTCAATATATATGAGTTGTCTTGTAGACATTTAAAGCTTTGAAAGGAGCTGAATTCTTACGCAGTGTGGCGTGACGAGTGAGCCCCATTTGACGGGCATGCGCCAGGTTGAAGAGTAGACCAGCCGGCCAGACATCTGGTTATCAGCGGGTGAGGTCGATACTCTGGCCTTGCGCCTATTAATACAAGTGTCATGTTTATTAAAAGAAACCAAATGCTCTATATATATGTGTCGCATCCTGACTTCCTCATCCAATCCAAATGTGTTTTGAATGTTACGTTATTTTGAGCTCATGGGAGCTAACATATTGTTTGATAACTTTGCAAGTCTTTTAGGAGGACATAGTCAGATTAACATGGGCTACTGATAGCCACATTTATTTTGTTGAGTTTGTTAAAGTCATACCCTTTATTTGAAATAAAGCTTTTGTACAGTTCAAAGTTCTTGCCTTCGTTTTGGTTCATTTTTAAATGTCATGGTCAAGATTATTGTGGGAGCATACTTTAGAGATCCTGTTGTCAACCCAATCCCCGAGATATTTTTAAGAGGTAAGTAAAAGTAAGTATGAAACCCCCGTCTATTTTGGTGTGTTCCACAATAATTTTCTTGGTAACTTCTGTGTTCAAACCTCGGTAGTATCTGTCAGTGCCATTTTCATTGATGTAGCTGAGCCGGTGCGATTGATTGTTGGCAATCCGATTGAGGGGGCGGATATCTGACAGCCTACTATCCGGGTAAACGGGGACAGTACCAATGAGTATGATACGCATGCCTATCTTTGTGATATAGCTGATAGATTACCCAATGATTTTAAAGTAACTCACCTGAACACGCAGTCACTTAAAATGCTAGAACATTTCGCAGAATTTGAATACACATTTGTTAACTCCGGTATTGATGTAATCGCTGTTAGTGAAACATGGTTCAATAAGTCCATTACTGATTCACCTGTTACCTTGCCAGGATATAATATCTACCGCAATGACAGAGAACGTAGAGAAGGGGGTGGTGTAGCAGTGTATGTTCGACAGCACATTAAGTGCCGGGTTATCTGCAAATCCCCAAATAATGAGAATTTCAGACCTGAGTACCTATTCGTAGAGATTTGCCTGAAAGATACTAAAGTATTATTTATTTGTGTTTATAGAGCACCCAAAGTCGGTTTTATGGAACTACTATTAAATGACATGCTTTCACACATTTTAAGTTAGAATATGTAATATTAGCCGGTGATTTGAATGCCCATTTTGGGTCGGCTACATTTGAAACGAAAAACATAGTAGAAACTCTAAATACTTGCAATCTGTCGTGGCTCCCGTATCAAGATACACATCACACTGCAACCTCCTCTTCTACTCTGGATCTAATAGCATCCAACTGCAATGAGCACGTGATTGAGTTTGGCCAAACAGCTGCTTCTGGATTCTCAGCACATGATCTCTTATAATCAGTATATACCCTGTCAACTCCAAAATATAAGCCCAGTATTCGAACTTTTCGAGACTTCAGCAGGTTTAATTATGAAAGGTTTAAGGCCGATGCCATCTCAGTTCCATGGCACACTGTTTTCGAGCAGCAAACTATAGATGAGAAGGTAGAAACATTCAACACATTTTTAATTGATTTATATGATCGCCATGCCCCAGTGCGCTCAGCTAACGTGAGGCACGCACCAGCTGCCTGGATCAACACAGAAATAAAATATCTAATAAGATCTCGAAATAGAGCCAGAAAGAAGTGCAACAGAACACAGAAACCCGAGGACATTGTAGAATACAAAAGCTTACGCAACAGAACCCAGCAAGTTATTCGTAATACAAAGATACGTTACACTTATTCGCTAATTAATTCAGCTAAAAACTCTTCGGCTTTGTGGAGAGCTACAAAAACTCTCGGTGTTGGAAAATCCAGACACAAAAGCAATAACCCAACAATGAGCGCTGATGAGCTTAATAAGCATTATTTAAACGTATCAACCGTTGTAGACAGCAATAGAGTTTTGTCAACTGTTGCTAACTACAGGGAAAAATTTACTGACCGACGGGAAGAATTTCATTTTGGAAATATATATATATATCCTGAGGACATTCATTTAGCCATATTTAGGATAACTTCAAAAGCCATAGGACCAGATCGTATATCTATTACGCTATTGAAAAGGAATATGGACCTCCTCATGCCAGTTTTATTGCATATATTTAACTATAGCCTGCAAATGGGTATTTATCCGACACAATGGAAAAAAGCCAACATCAAAGCAATACCAAAATTCACGAACGCCTTAAACTGTAGCGACTTTAGACCAATAAGTATATTGTGTGCAATTGGGAAAGCGTTAGAACGGATTGTTTTTGATCAGTTTTATGAATATATAAATTCCAACAATATCCTAAACCCGAACCAATCTGGATATAAATCAAAACATAGTACTCTGACAGCCCTTATCAAAGTCACAGACGACATTCGTCTAGCAATGGACCGGAAGGAAATAGCTATATTATCTCTATTCGATTTCAGCAAAGCTTTTGACAGAGTTCACCATGAGATCCTACTAGTTAAATTAAGAAATCTAGGCCTTTCAAAGTCAGTAACGAACTGGTTTAGGTCTTACCTAACAGGCAGATGTCAGAGAGTAGTCCTAGCAGATGACAATGTTTCAGAATGGTGTGAAGTAACAACAGGTGTGCCGCAGGGTTCGGTCCTAGGTCCACTCCTGTTCTCCGTGTATATAAATGATCTTCCATCTGTCCTTAAATTCTGTCAACATCATATGTACGCAGATGACCTTCAGCTATATCTACACGCGGATCTGAAATCCATTCATTTGAACGTAGCTCTAATTAACAGTGACATTCAAAGCCTATCTCACTACGCACTCGATCATAATCTAATACTTAACTTCGAAAAAACGCAACCGATCATCATCGGCTATACCAAATTACTCAGTTCCCTACCTGACCCAGTACCACCTTTACAGCTTGCATCCCAAACAGTTCCGTACCAGTCAGCAGTAAGAAATCTGGGAGTTATTTTTGACTCTCGATTATCGTGGCAGGATCACACACTCCATTTTACGTCCAGATTGGATGGCTTAAGTTAAAGGAACGAAGACAGTATGCCATGGCTCTGACTGTAATAAAAATTCTAAAATTCAAAATTCCGTCTTATATTTACTGCACACTAACTCCCATGTCGCGGCTCATAGCCGGCAGGCTTAAAGATGAGGTTACTTTCTCCTGACAAGACCACGCCAGTTTAGGCCTATACGCTCGCGGAATGTGTGCTGGCCGTTCGCGTCGCGGTTCATAGCCGGCAGGCATAAAGACAAGATTACTTTCTCCTGACAAGATCACCCCAGATTATACGCTCGCGGAATGTGCTAAGTGATGAAGCTTGCCGCTCGCGTCACAGTTCATTGCCCGCAAGCATAAAGACGAGATATTTTTCGTCTGACAAAGTCGCGCCCGGTTATAAAGTCGCGGCAGCGTGTGCAACTGACTGGCGCACAAATACGAACATGCTATGCGACGATTATGCGATGACATTTTATAAATCTATTTTAGTGTTTGAAAAGTAGGGTGCGACGATTACGCGGTGGCGACGATTATGCGGGGAAATACGGTACTTTTATGAACATAATGTATGACAGAATGAGGTATTGGTTTAATGATTCTATCGTTGGAAATGTGGTATTTATGATTTTTTTCGAATAATCTGCATGACCATTGAAAATGGCTTGGCATTCTTGGCAAGTATTTGAGGAAATGGTTTGGCACTAAGAGGGTTAATGGATGTTAGCGACCACAGGATGCATCTTTTGCTTATGAACTGCGATGTGGAATAATTTATCCTGTCCACTGTTTTATGTTATCCTTCTTCGGCTCCTTCCTCTTTAACCTTCGATCCAGTAACAACTTGAGAAGTCGATATTTGGTGTTCTGCAAGATATGCCCCAGGTCTTTTAAAGGTGCATAATAAGTTTCGTTGTCTGTTCATTCTATGCAGTACTTCAATATTAGTTCTTCATGCAGTCCATGGTGTCTTCAGCTGTCAGCGGTAAAGGCCTCTATCTTCTTTGTTGTTGCCGCATTTATTGTCCATCCTTCAGACCTCATACAGACCAAATGAAGCAGCTTACTAACCGAAGTCTAAGAGTGAGATTTAAGTCCGTACTTGTGGGAAATAGAAGAACAAGTTACTGTATGGAATCAAGAGATGGAGAATGAAAAGAAGTGTGGAGAACAGTAAGACTGTAGTGATGATAAGAAACAAGAGAGAAGGAATACAGAATATTGAAGTCAATGGAAATCCATTGGAAATGGTAAAAAGCTCTACGTATTTGGAGAGCATACTCACAGATGCAGAAGAAACGACCAAGGGGAAGACAAGAGATAGATGGCTGAAAGGAGTGGAGGAATGTGTCAAGAAGAGAGGCGAGGACTGGACCAGAGTGACAGCGGAGAGGTGGTGGGAAGAAAGAACTAAGTGGCGAGGCTTATGTTCCAAACAGACCCAGCCTGGGGCTGGAAACTGTACAAGATGATGATGATGATGATGATGATGACTCACAGAAGATGGTACAATAAATGAAGAAATTGGAAAGAGAATCCAACAAGCTAATGGGTTTCACCAGTGTGTGAGAGGTTTAGTGCGGAACCAGGAAGTCCCAGAGAAATGCAAGAAAGTTCTATTCTCAATGTATTACACACCAGTTTTGACATGGGACATTGAGACTGGGCAACAGTGTACCTCGTTCATTGGGCACACCGGTGATGTTATGTCTCTGTCCTTATCACCTGATATGCGCACTTTTGTATCTGGTGCATGTGATGCCTCAGCGAAGGTAAGTTTTCACCTCATTATATTATTAGGAATAGCTTTTTTTTTTTTTAATTTGGCTATGTACAGAAATGTTGTTAAAAACATATTTTTATCCATGGTAAACTTGACCTGAGAAATGCAGTTCAATTAATTGTTTCTTGCTCTGAAATGCTGCAAAATTAGTAGTTTTGAATAAAATAGGTTGTTGTTGTTGTTTTAAGGGGCCTAACATCTAGGTTATCGGCCATTGAATAAAATAACCCTATACCCAAGAAACTAACATGAGAAAACATTTCTCAATAAAATTCTCTAAATATAGTCCAGGACACCTTAAATAAGTTACTAGAAAACCAACATGGCCGCCACATTTGGTGTTGCCAACTTACATCATTTAACACCAAAAAGTCAGCACACACATCCATGTAACACGTATCGCAAATGATCCAAACTAAGTAAAGGCTCTTTTACGAAAATACGTTTTACATGAAGTTGTGAAGCAGTCCTTGCTCAAGTTATGGACATCTTGGTCATCAGTCCTCGACACTAACTCTTAAGCAGTATTATGGTAGTGAAGTTAACTTAAATTATCTCTTCTAGATTGATTTTTAAAGCATCATATAAAATGCATAAGAACAGAAACATTAATACTTACTCAATTATTTTCGCCAGGGAGCTAAAGATGAGCATGTTCATTTCTTCTTATAGGCTATATTTTTATAATTAGTCAAAAAATGCAGACCATTCTGTTTTAAGAAGAGTGTTCAGAGAAGGATTTAGGAGTAGAAGAGAAATATAATAGTATGGTACATATTAGCTTATTATTTCTTTATTTTTGATAAGTACCGTACTCATTTCTTGCATGTATTGGCAACTCAAACTAACACTTGGGGCGCTGCGGTCGGTCTGGATAAGTAGGGTAAAAATACTCAATAACACGCGTTTGATATGGAACACTTTTTATTTTTCGGTTATAATCAGTAAATGTGGTCCCTAAAATAATGACTGTTATTTTTGATTGTATATATGTATAACTGTGCGATACACGTGATCTAATTTGTGTGTTCCATTGGATTTTATGTGTCAATTGCATATTATCAAGCATCGGTTGTCTGCTGGTGTCTGTTTTTGAGCAGTTCGAGTCATGGCGCTGTTACTTTAAAAGCTATATTTGAGTTTGCTCACTGTACCATAGACTGTAGAAATTATTTGCTGCTTGGTAGGGCGAAGGGATGAGTTTAACTTGTATTAAAGCTCGGGGGACACAGGAATTGCTTGATTTAGATGGTTAGCTGGTGGGTTTGGTGTAGAATATCGGACTGGTAGCAGGTTCTCGCAGAGTAGATATTTACCCTGCGAAGTCAAGTTAGGCCTATATGACTCGTAGTGGAATGGCTCGGATATCGCAGAGCGAGGTGATGGCGATTGGTAGGGTAATTGGAAATGAACTAGGGAGGGGGAAGGATACCTGACTGATGAAGCTTGGCTGTAGTCGGCTGGTGTAGGCCTAGCTGTCTTGGTACGGCTTGGCTCGGCGTAAACAGTGAACAACCCGTCCTGTCGTCAGTGAGTGTAGTGGTGAGTGGTCCAACCCGCTCCTGTTGCCCGTATTTATTTGGTATCGTCACCTTTTGGCTATTGCTATTTACATCTTTTGGAAAGTGATGAAAACTTATATCCGCAGCCCTCTTTTATGCATCGACTTACAGCCGTAAACTGAGCAATATACGTTGCTTTTACTCATTTTACACTCCATGTAAGTATGTAGTTGGTTTTAGTTGTAAGTAGGTAGTTAGTTTGTCTATTAGATATGTCATTGTTCTATTAGACTGTGGTGTGTATATGTGTGTGTGTGTGTGTGTGTCTGGTAGCAGTTGCATTGTTTATTAGTTATAGTTCATTGTTTCAGTAGACTGTGGTGTGTGAGGGTGCATGTGAGTGTGCCTGGTGACAGACTGTTTTAGTGGTAGTATTTGTTGTTGGTGGAACTTAAGTATTTTTTTCGTTAGTAGAATTTTGGTATTTAATTGTTAGTACGGTAGAAGGTTAGTATTTTTGTTAGTAGAATTGCTCTTTACTTATTCTGAAAGGGAGTAGCAGCTTTTCAGAATAAATCAATTCTTTACTAGTCTTATAGACGGTTAAGATATTGATAATATAAGCCAAATAATGGCTACACTGCGTCCTGCTGCACGGCTGAAAGCAACGGGAAACTACAGCCTTATGCTATTCCCGAGGATATGCACCTCTCTATGCATAATTACATGTGATGATGGCCTCCTCCCTTGTAAAATTTCAATCCGGAGGTAAACTAGCCCCCGTTCGGATCTCCGGGTGGGGACTACTCGAGAGGGGGTTAACATCACAGAAGGGACAAAGAGGAAATCTGACATTCTACGGATCGGAGCGTGGAATGTTAGAAGTCTGCTAGGAAGTGGAAGGTTAGAAAACTTAGAAAGGGAAATGGATAGGTTGAGGTTGGATTTGGTTGGGATTAGTGAAATGCGCTGGCAGGAAGAACAGGACTTTTGGTCAGGAGACTATAGGGTCATTAGCAGTAAATCAAACAATGGCCAAGCAGGGGTTGGCCTCATATTGAGTAGGAAACTTGGACAGCGGGTGGAATATTATGAGCAATATAGTGAACGGATTATTGTAGCAAAAATCAATACTAAACCTACCTGCACCACAGTGGTGCAAGTCTATATGCCTACCAGTCAAGCTGATGATGAGGATGTTGAAAAGGTCTACGAAGAAATAGACGAAATTCTGAGGTATATCAAGGGTGATGAAAATGTTATAGTAATGGGGGATTGGAATGCTGTAGTAGGAAATGGGAGAGAAGGGAAGATAGTAGGAGATTTCGGATTAGGTGAAAGGAATGATCGAGGAAGCAGACTGGTAGAATTCTGCGCCGAGCATGAGTTTGTCATAGCTAACACCTTATTCAATAACCACAATAGAAGAATATACACATGGATGAGACCAGGAGATACAGGGCGTTACCAAATCGACTTCATTATGGTCAAGCAGAGGTTTCTAAACCAGATTTTGGATTGTAAAACATATCCTGGTGCTGACATAAACACTGACCACAATCTGGTTGTAATGAAATGCAGATTAAAGTTGAAGAAACTGAAGAAAAGTCAAAAGCCAAAAAGGTGGGCAATAGACAGACTGAGAGAGAAGGATGTAAACGAAAGATTCAAGAAGAGTATAAAGGAAGGACTAATGACAATCCCTAAACAAACTTCAATTGCAGACGAATGGGCACTTTTGAAGAATGAAATAACAAAATCCGCAGAAGAAAACATTGGTAGGAAAGAAAGAATAGCTAGAAAACCGTGGATCACTCAGGATATACTAGAATTGATGGATGAAAGGCGGAAACACAAGAATGTAAGAGATGAAAAGGGGAAAGCAGAATACAGACGTCTGAGAAATCAGGTTAACAAGAAGTGCAAGGAAGCGAAAGAAGAATGGTTGAAAGAGAAATGTGCAGGTATAGAAAATTGTCTGAAATTAGGAAAAGTAGACACAGCTTATCGAAGGATTAAGAATACTTTTGGGGAAAAGAAGACTAAGTGCTGTAATATTAAGGACACAAATGGAAAGCCTCTAACAGATAGGGAAGAAAAGGTTGAGAGATGGAAAGCTTACATAGAGAGTTTGTAT
The DNA here is from genome assembly GCA_946902985.2 of Meconema thalassinum. Taxonomy (NCBI): domain Eukaryota; kingdom Metazoa; phylum Arthropoda; class Insecta; order Orthoptera; family Tettigoniidae; genus Meconema; species Meconema thalassinum. The sequence goes on along the minus strand of OX336390.1, from coordinate 152,895,534 downwards.
CAGGGAAAGGAGATTGAGAATCATGTAATGGAAAGGGAGGAGGAAATTGATGAGGATGCGAAAGGAGATTTAATATTGAGATCAGAATTTGATAGAGCTTTGGAAGACTTAAGCAGGAACAAAGCACCAGGCATTGATGATATACCGATTGAGTTGCTACGCTGCATAGGAGATGAAGGTCTGATCAGGTTATTTCACTTGGTGTGTAGGATTTATGAGACAGGTGAGGTACCCCCTGATTTCAAGAAGAATGTAATCATCCCTATACCAAAGAAAGTGGGAGCTGACAGATGTGAAGATTACCGTACAATCAGTTTGATTACTCATGCTTCAAAGATCCTGTCTAGAATAATTTACAAGAGGATTGAAAGCCAGATAGGAACGGAGTTGGGTGAAGACCAGTTTGGTTTCAGGAGAAATGTAGGAACAAGGGAAGCTGTACTAAGTCTTAGGCTGATTTTGGAAGGTAGAATAAGGAAAGATAAGAGAACGTTCATGGCTTTTGTAGACTTAGAAAAGGCTTTTGATAACGTTGATTGGACTAAATTGTTTGACATTTTGAAATCGATTGGAATAAAGTACAGGGATAAGAGGGTGATATACAATCTATACTGAAACCAGACAGCAGTCATTCGAGTTGAAGGACATGAGAGAGAAGCTGGTATTCAGAAAGGTGTAAGGCAAGGCTGCAACTTATCACCCATACTTTTCAATCTTTACATTGAACAAGCAATGAAGGAAATTAGAGAAAAATGTAAAGTGGAAGTGAAGATTCAAGGAGAAATAATTTCAACTCTGAGATTTGCTGATGACATAGTCATCTTGGCCGACAAGCCTGAGGATTTGAATGAGTTTTTGAATGGTATGGACTCCGTCTTACGGAAAGAATTCATGATGAAAATTAATAAATGTAAAACAAAAATACTGGAATGCAGCCGAAATAAATCAGAAACCTCTATGGAGATCAAATTGGCAGGTGAAAAGCTGAAGGAAGTAGGAGACTTCTGTTACTTAGGAAGCAGAATAACCAGTGATGGACGAAGCAAAGAGGATATAAAAAGTAGGTTGGCTCAGGCAAAGAAAGCATTTCTACAAAAAAGGAATCTGCTGACATCGAATATAGATTTAGGTATTAGGAAGTCATTTTTGAAAGCCTTTGTCTGGAGCGTGGCGCTCTATGGAAGTGAAACTTGGACTATTGGTGTAGCAGAAAAGAGGAGAATTGAAGCATTTGAAATGTGGTGTTACAGGAGAATGATGAAGATCAGATGGGTAGATAGGGTTACAAACAAAGAGGTATTAAGACGAGTGGGAGAGGAGAGATGTTTCTGGCGACTGCTAATGAAGAGAAGAGATAGGTTGGTAGGACACATACTAAGACACCCAGGAATAGCAAGCTTAGTTATGGAAGGAAGGGTCGAGGACAAGAACTGTAGGGGTAGACCAAGGTTAGAATATGTTAAACAGATAGCCTCGGATGTAGGGTGTGGTAGCTATGTAGAGATGAAACGATTAGCTGAGGACAGGGAGGCATGGAAAGCTGCATCAAACCAGTCAAAAGACTGAAGACTCAAACAACAACAACAACTCCCATGCAATCAGTGCATAACCGTGCGAATAGACACACTGCACAAATGCTCCAGATACCTCATCACAGAACCGAAAAATGCAAAGGTTCCTTCCGTATTTCAGCTAGTATTCTCTGGAATAAATATAAATTGCACCAGTATTCAGGACTTCCTATCAGAGCGATAAAACACTCCCTTCATTGTAATCTATCAGCTATACAATTATCATGTTCAAGGTGAACGGATGTAATAACAAGAACTTCTATTGTCAACTGTATGTATAGGTTAAGTTTTTTCTTTCTTCATTTATTCTATTGCATTTAACCGCCCTCTGAATGAAGAGAGCTGCATAAAGAGGCTTTGTAGCCTCAGTGGCCTGTATAAGAGAAACAATAAATTCAAATTCAAATGTCTTACAGCAATTAAACTGAAATTTTGTATGTTGATAGAGGCAATTAACGTGAGCAGGATATATGAAAATAGGCTGTATAGTTCTTCACGGAACTACTTTTTTTTTTCAAATAGAAAATAGGCTAAAAAGAACGAGAAAGAAAAAAAAGAATGAGATAGTAAGTGACGCTTGTTTTGAATTATAAGCAACTATAAGGCTGAATGGGGAAGGGGTTAACCCCCATCCGACCCCTTGGATTCGAACAACTGAGCCATTGGACATAGTTCATTACACAAATTACAGTAGAAGTCCAATTATCCGAATCAATTGGGACCAGACTCCATTCAGATGACCAACAATTCGGATAATTGGATTTACAAACAAGGTATACATATAAATTATGTATTTTAAAGAAAAAGAGCTTATCCTGGGTACTTGTGTAGGCTATGCATTTTTAGCCTATTTTCATTTTATGAAAAATTTATATTTTCTGAAAGCGATTCGGATAGTCGGAGTTCATATAATTGGAGTTCTACTGTACTGTAATTTTCTAGTACAAAACTTATTATCCTCCGTAATTCAGATATTTGAACTATTCGATTTCATTTAATAATCGAAATAATTTACTACTTGAAATGTTCGAATGATTCGAGCAACTGAAGTATTCTGACATCGGCATTGTTCGTGCATTTGAATTGGGAAATATTCCAACTAGTCAAATGAATCGAATATTCGAATGATATGATATAATGGTCGTATCGACGTGATGAGCACAACCTGAAGCTGAGTGAGAATGAGCAATGGACATACACACATCAAAAAAAGTTTTGCATCACCTCGGTTCCAAGAGTTCCGGAACCTTTAAATACAAAGGGAATAGAGATCAACACAAACAACATTTCAGCTCGTTTTATTGCTCATGAGACCCACACATTGCATGTTGTACCATCATACAGCTAGACTTTCAGCATTTGTGGTCCAGATTGCAGTACACACCACTACCTCTAATACCCAGTAGCACGTCCTCTTGCATTGATGCATGCCTGTATTCGTCGTGGCATACTATCCACAAGTTCATCAAGACACTGTTGGTCCAAATTGTCCCACTCCTCAACGACAATTCGGCGTAAATCTCTCAGAGTGGTTGGTGGGTCAAGACGTCCATAAACAGCCCTTTTCAACATATCCCAGGCATGTTCGATAGGGTTCATGTCTGGCGAACATGCTGGCCACTGTAGTCGAGCGATGTCGTTATCTTGAAGGAACGCATTCACAAGATGTGCACGATGAGGTCGAGAATTGTCGTCCATGAAGACAAATGCCTCTCCAATATTCTGCCGATATGGGTGCACTATGGGTCGGAGGATGTCATTCAGGTATCGTAAAGCCGTTTCGGAGCCTTCCATGACCACCAGTGGCGTACGTCGGCCCCATATAATGCCACCCCAAAACATCAGGGAACCACCACCTTGCTGCACTCGCTGGACAGTGTGTCTAAGACGTTCAGCCTGACCAGGGTGCCTCCAAACACGTCTCCGACGATTGTCTGGTTGAAGGCATATGCGACACTCATCGGTGAAGAGAACGTGATGCCAATTCTGTGGGGTCCATTCAGCATGTTGTTGGGCCCATCTGTACCGCGCTGCATGGTGTCGGGGTTGCAAAGCTGGACCTCGCCATGGACGTCGGGAGTGAAGTTGCGCATCATGCAGCCTATTGCGCACAGTTTGAGTTGAAACACGACGTCCTGTGGCTGAACGAAACGCATTATTCAACATGGTGGCATTGCTGTCAGGGTTCCTCCGAGCGGCAATCCGTAAGTAGCGGTCATCCACTACAGTAGTAGCCCTTGGGCGGCCTGAGCGAGGCCTGTCATCGACAGTTCCTGTATCTCTGTACCTCCTCCATGTCCGAACAACATCGCTTTGGTTCACTCTGAGACGCCTGGAAACTTCCCTTGTTGAGAGCCCTTCTTGACACAAAGTAACAATGCGGACGCGATCGAACTGCGGTATTGACCTTCTAGGCATGGTAGAACTACAGACAACATGAGCAGCGTACCTTCGTCCTGGTGGAATGACTGGAACTGATCGGCTGTCGTACCCCCTCCGTCTAATAGGCCCTGCTCATGCATGGTTGTTTACATCTTTGAGCAGTTTTAGTGACATCTATGAACAGTCAAAGGGACTGTATCTTGGATACAATATACACAGTCAACGTCTATATGCCGGAGATCTGGGAACCGAGGTGATGCAGAACTTTTTTTGATGTGTGTATAAGGGTCAATAGAGAGCTATGTGTTATAAAGGTTTCTATTTTCATAAGTCTCAAGTGACTTTAGCGAGTAGATACCTCTGTGCGTCGGCTAGGCAATCACAGATATTTCCATGTATTTCGGAAACTTCTGCAACAGAACCTGGTAAAATACGACTTGAAAATTGGCTGCGGTTGGAGCATAGCCGCATTGGTGCAAGTACAGGGCGAGAGCTAATTTGTTGAAATGACTCGCACGCCATCTACTGTAAACTGGATCTTCTAATTCAAAATCCTTCGAGGGAATTTGAACAACAATTCACCTAAGTTTTATCGCAGTAGGATGAATGGTATATGGAAGCATGTGGAACTTTGTTGAAATGATTTGCAAGCCAATACTCATTTGTTGAAAGTACTCGCGCGCCAGTTATTGTAAAATTGGCCTACTAATTCAGAACCTTTCACGATAGAGGGCACAACAATTCATCAACGTTTTATCGCAGTGGGATGAATGGTATATGAACGCATGAGGAACCTTATTGAAACGATTTGCAAGCCAATACTCATTTGTTGAAAGTACTCGTGCGCCATTTATTGTAAAATTGGTCTACTAATTCAGAACCTTACACGAGAGAGGACACAACAATTCATCAACGTTTTATCGCAGTGGGATGAATGGTATATGAAAGCATGTGGAACCTTATTGAAACGATTTGCGAGCCAATACTCATTTGTTGAAAGTACTCGTGCGCCATTTATTGTAAAATTGGTCTACTAATTCAGAACCCTTCACGGGAGAGGGCACAACAATTCGCCAAGGATTTATCGCAGTGGGATGAATGGTATATGAACGCACGTGGAACCTTATTGAAACGATTTGCGAGCCAATACTCATTTGTTGAAAGTACTCGCGCGCCATTTATTGTAAAATTGGTCCACTAATTCAGAACCTTTCGCGAGAGAGGGCACAACAATTCATCAACGTTTTATCGCAGTGGGATGAATGGTATATGAACGCATGTGGAACTTTATTGAATCGATTTGCAAGCCAATACTCATTTGTTGAAAGTACTCGCACGCCATTTATTGTAAAATTGGTCTACTACTTCAGAATCTTTCACGAGAGAGGGCACAACAATTCATCAACATTTTATCGCAGTGGGATGAATGGTATATGAACGCATGTGGAACTTTGTTGAAATGATTTGCGAGCCAACACTCATTTGTTGAAAGTACTCGCGCGCCAATTATTGTAAAATGGGTCTACTAATTCGCAACCCTTCACGAGAGAGGGCACAAAAATTTATCTATGTTTTATCGCAGTGGGATGAATGGTATATGAACGCATGTGGAACCTTCTTGAAACGATTTGCAAGCCAATACTCATTTGTTGAAAGTACTCCCGCGCCATTTATTGTAAAATGGGTCTACTAATTCAGAACCCTTCACGGGAGAGGGCACAACAATTCACCAACTTTTCATCGCAATCGGATGAATGGTAATGAACGCATGCGGGACTTTGTTGAAACGATTCGCGCACCAACACACATTTCATGAAACTACTCGCGTGCTATCTACTGTAAAATGGATTTACTAATTACATAACTTTCCCGATAGTAGGCACAACAGCTCACCAAAGCTCCATTGCATTCGTATGAATGCTATATGAACACATACGGGACGTTTTTGAAACGATTCGCGCACCAACACTAATTTGTTGAAACTACTCGCGCACCATGTATTAAAAATGAATTCACTATATATATATATAACCATCCTGGGAGAAGGTACAACAACCCACCAATGTTTCATCGCAATCGGTTAAATGTTGTATGAACGCATAAAAGAACGAAAAACAAAACGAACAAATAAACATTGATTCTTATATATCACAAGCTGTACCCGGCATGCGTTGCAATGCCAATCAAAGGAAGTGTTGGCGTTGAAATTCTGTTTCTTGAAGTGCTTTTGGATACACAACATGTTAACTGCCTCTAAGCTATCGTAAAATGGATTTTCTAATTTAGAACCATTCGTGGGAGCGTGCACAACAACTTTCAAAAGTTTCATCGCTGTCACTCATTTGTTGAATCAACTCGTACGCTACCTATTGTGAAATGGATTTACTAAGTCCCTTCCCTGGCGTGTACACAATAACTCATCAATGATTCATCGCAATCGGATGAATGGTATATGCACGTATACGGGGTTTTGTTTAAACGATTCGTGCGCTGTCACTCATTTGTTGAATCTACTCGTGCGCTACCTATTGAGAAATGTATTACTAAGTCGAAGCCCTTCCCTGGCGTGTACACAATAACTCATCAAGGTTTCATCGTAATCGAAGAATGTTATATGAACGCAATAGGGGATTTTGTTGAAACGCTTCGCGCGTCGTCACCCATTTGTTGCATCTACTCTTGCGCTACTTATTGTGAAATTGATTTACTAAGTCCCCTTCCCTGGCGGTTACACAATAACTGATCAATGTTTCATCGCAATCGGATGAATAGTATATGAACGCATACCTGATTTTGTTTAAACGATTCGCGCTCCGTCACTCATTTGTTGAATCTTCTCGTGCGCTACCTACTGTAAAATGTATTTACTAAGTTAGAAACCGTCACGTAAGTGTCCACAACATCTCACCCAAGTTTCATCGCTATCGGACTAATGGGATATGAAGACATAGGGGACTGTATTGAAACGCTCCGCGTGTCGTCGTTCATTTGTCGAATCTACTCGTGTGCTACCTACTGTGAAATGTATTTACTAAGCCAGAAACCTTCCTTGAAGTGTCCACCATATTTCACCCAAGTTTCACCGCTAACGGCAGAATGGTATATGACCTTATACGGGACTTTGTTGAAACGCTTCGCGCGTCGTCCCTCATTTGTTGAATCAACTTGTGCGCTGCATATTGTATAGGGGATTTACTAAGCCAGAAATTTTCCATGACGTGTACACAACATCTCACCCAAGTTTCATAGCTACGGACGAATGGTACATGTATTCATACGGGACTTGGTTGAAACGCTTCGCGTGTCGTCGCCCATTTGTTGATTCTACTCTTGCGCTACATATTGTAATATGGATGTACTCAGCCATAAACCTTCCCTGTAGTGTATACAACATCTCCCCCAAGTTTCATCGCAAACGGATGAATGGTATGCGAACGAATACGGGACGTTGTCGAAACGCTTCGCACGTAGTCACTCATTTGTTGAACATAAACGTGCGCTTCGTATTGTAAAATGGATTTACTTAGCCAGAAACCTTTCCTGGAGTGTACACAACAATTCACCAAACATTTATCACTATCAGACGAATGGTATATGACTTTATACGGGACTTTATTGAAACGCTTCACGTGTCATCGCTCATTTGTTGAATCTACTGGTGCGCTACCTATTGTAAAATGTATGTACTAAGCCAGATACCTTCCCTGGAGTGTACACAACATCTCACCTAAGTTTCATCGCTATCGGATGAACGGTATATGAAATTATATGGGACTTTGTTGAAACGCTTCGCGCGTCGTCGCTCATTTGTTGATTCTACTCGTGCTCTACCTATTTTTAAAGGGATTTACTGAGCTGGAAACCTTCCCTGGAGTGCACACAAAATCTCAGCCTAGTTTCATCGCTATCGGACGAATGGTATATGAACGCAAACGTGACTTTGTTGAAATGCTTCGCGCGCCGTAGCTCATTTGTTGAATCTGCTCGTGCGCTGCCTATTGTAAAGTGGATGTACTAAGCCAGAAAATTTCCCCGCAGAGTACACAACATTTTACGCAAGTTTCATAGCTATCGGACGAATGGTATATGAATGCATACGGCACTTTGTTGAAACGCTGTGCGTGTCGTCGCTCATTTGTTGAATCTACTCGTGCGCTATCTACTGTGAAATGTATTCACTAATTTTGAAACCTTCACGTAAGTGTACACAACATCTCACCCAAGTTTCATCGCTATCGGACGAATGGTATATGAACACATACGGGACTTTGTTGAAATGCTTCGCGCATCGTCGCTCATTTGTTGAATCTACGCGTACGCTACCTATTGTAAAATGGATTTACTAAGTCAGAAACCTTCCTTGGAGGGTACTCAACATCTCACCCAAGTTTCATCGCAATCGGACGAATGGTATATGAGCGCATAGGAGACATACTGAACCCGAGGAGGTTATGCTGACTGGAATTGAACGTGGTTCTCAGAGACTGTGATCTCAGTATAAAGGTTCCACCAGGGAACGTACCAGAGATCTGTAGAGGCAGTTTCATGGTAAAAACCCCTCGAAAGAAGCGTATATTTAATCACTGGTGTGATTTTGGTGCAATGACATTATTTATTAAAATAATGCAGGGACTAATGAGCAGATTACAGCATTATTAGACTACTTGGTGTAGGCTATACGAGGCTTGAAGCACGGAGAGGACAGAGTTGACATTTTACAAATTAGCCCAGAATTGTGGGTGGGGCTCAGTGGAGCCATGTCCATCTCTGTGACCCCATTCTGTCGTCTGGAGCAGGGTGGAGGCCTGAATAATGACCCAGTTATTCCCCGACGGAGAATAGATTTGAGGAGTGGGAGGAGAGATGCCCAGGAAAATCATTGATTACTCGTGATTGGAGCAACGAATTGAGATGAGAGTTGCTCACAGATGAATCTTTTGGCAGGAGGCTAATTTTAGAGTCTTTTACCTGCGAAATTGAGGCATATTTAACGAAGTGCGGAAGGACTGTAAAACGACCATTGTGCGCGGATAGATTTGAGAATGTTGCCGGGGAATACCCGTAAGATAGCGTCCCACGCTATGGAGAAAGGAATTAATATTAATTAATTGGACGAGCGATTCCTTTGCACGCAGATAGTTTTGGAATCTGTGAAGAAAGAGGAACCCAATGATCACGGTTTGGAGACCAGATTCACGCTGGGAGAGGAGCCAAGATTACGCGGGAAGATTTCGCCCTACTTTCCGTGGGAATACGATATAAGGGAGTAGACCCTTGGAGGAGCACCCAGTCGAAGCTCTGTTGAAACACAGTCGAAGACAGTCAAGCTCAGTCTACGCGCAGTTCACGTGCAGTGTGCACCCAGTTACAGCCCAAGTTGCAGTCTTACGCAGTCTTCACGACGTTAGAAGTTACCCAGTTGCAGCACAGTTGCAGTAAGTTGCAATCAGTATGCAGCAAGTACGAGGGCAGTACGAGACAGTATGTAAGCAGTATACAGCAGTCTTCAAGTAAGGTACGAGCAGTCTTCAAGTGAATCTTCAGTCAGGTACAGCCACTGTGAAGCAAGTTCGTCAAGGCAGAACGCATGGCGGTTCTACTCATAATAGACGCCGGACAAAGACTGGTACATGTAAATGAAGCATTTTATAAGCTTTTATGAATAATAGTCGTGCTATAGGCATGATCAGCAGTACGAACTATGCCGTGTTCAGTTACGAAGCACCGTGTAGGCTAACGGCAGAACTACTGTAAATAATTATTTGTGTAAAGTATTGGACAGTGTTGAGCGCAATGTGTAAAGTAGTGACTGATCGTATATGTGTAATTACGATGGTATGCGCTAAATGAAACTCTATGAAGTGTTTGGTAATGGCATGAGAGTACCGGATGATAACACATGTACGGGAGCTAGCATATTTATGCAACGCAGGACGCTTACCGTAGGAGTAAAAATAATAAAAACTGTTGGTGAATTCCGAAAGCAGGTAAACCAGACTTTCAATCAGGAGTTGATAGGAGCACGGGAGATGCCGTCGACGCCTGCAATTTCGATCTTTGCTAGGGAATTTCAGCATTGAAAAGTGTATAAAGTGACGTGTGTTAAGTGTACAGCATATGTAAAATATCCTTTAAAGTAGTGATTAGATAAGTGTTTCATATGTGTGGGAGCGATAGCTTCCTGAGAGTTATGCAACGTGTCGTGTTGTTGATGAAAATTATGTGTTATAAAGTGTGTGTAGTCAAGATGAATATGTCGCGTTAAACCTGCTAATGGCAGGCGACATGGAGAAATATGATTGGTCGGAGCCACCATAGACGCCTATAGAAATGTAAGTACCCCACACGTTATGATTATGTAGAAATATGGGCCACTGCATGTTGTGAATTCCTTAAAGATGCCAGTAAAAATCAGTTTAGGAGGCAGATCCTCCATGTTTAATCATTATTGTGTTGATTTTTTTATAGAGTTGAGATGTTAATTTGCATCATTAAGTGGAGTAATTATTCCCACTATGAATTAAGAATGGCAATCAGTTATGTAAATGTGACGAACGCGATTGTTCGAATTTTTAGGACGTTTAGCTATGTCGGATTTTTGGTAATTTATGTGAGAAGAATAATAAAGTAATGATTTTTGGTCATTTATGTCAGTGAGATTAATAAGAATAATAAAGTAATGATTTTGGTCATTTATGTCAGTGAGATTAATGGTAATAATAATAACGAATATTAAAAGTATGAATGAACACATCAGGAAACAAATAAATGTTGTAAGCGAGAGATTTACGCTAATTGCAAGACTTATCAATCTAAGCAGTAAGATGATACAGTAAGATTACATTACAGTAATTAAGGAAAGAAGTTTTATATCAGAATATTGCATATATTCAGTAATGATGCCAGGCATGAAAGAGCTTTTAGTGAATTGAATTTGCAGCTTATATGAGAAGCTTATAGAGTAAATTGATAGATTTCTCTTAATAATATAGGTCGGAGGTCGTAGCATTGATTAAGGGGCCAGATGGTCTAGTCTACGTATGAAATCTCCTATGTCATGGGCATAAGTGGAGATATAATTTTATGCCAGAGTTGTAGTGTGTACCCTAGCTCTGAGGAAGGATATGAAAGTGTTCCGGGTTGGAATCCTGTGATAGAGGCGAGGAAAACGAGGACACCTCGAAACTCTATGATTTCCCGAGAACTTAGTGATGAGTTATTCCGCTCGTGGTAGCGAAACTCATGGCGACAGCCTGGACTGAGCGCCTATATTTTACTTGAGACATCGGTCACCCGTTAGACTAATGCATTACGAACCCCGAACCTTCATGTTGAATGGACCCGTGTGAGGCCAGTAATTATTATATCCTCTGTGTAGGAGTAATTATAAAAGCTCATTCAATACCTGTTTGCATAATAGTCAATTAAGATCCTTTGGGATATGTGTGTCGGTCAGACGACAGTATTTGTCTTGTAAATCTTTACTGCTTAGAAAGGAAAGCATTCAAAACCTTTAAGGAGGGTCGAGGTAATTGGTGGAACACCCATTCCATTTTCTATTGTGTGCGGACTCCTCTAGCCGAGGGTCTGCAGTCTAAACTCGAACCGTCAAGGCAAGTTGAAAGGGACAGATTTTCGACCCTGGTAAATGACATATAATGAAAGATTGTTATGTTGAGTAATATAGCCATGTGGTTTAGGAACACATGGATAATTATAGATTATCCTGATGGTTCATTATTTTAGCTATCTGACGAATAGTTAGATGATGTATTTGTACTGTCACTGAAACCAAGTTTTGAAGTTAGTTACCAGATGCCAATCGCCACGAGAGCAAGGTAATCTATTGTACCATCCGACACCAGCTATAACGTAACGTTTTATGTAGGAATCACATACAGCATGCAGTGGAACCATATAAATAGAGGAAGTGGAGGGGTAGCTTACATAATTATGGAGTTGCACGTTGATTGCGGTGCAACGTCCGAATAGGTAAATGCATGTAAGCATTTGTTTGGTGAGAAGAGAAAAATCAAAACACGCACGGCACACATAATTGTTAAAACCAAGAGGTTTAAGGAATAATTAATTTGTGATATTAAAGAAGTCACATTGTATGACTGTTATGTTAATGTACAGTTTGTATTGAAGTCGTAGGTGCATCAGCGCACTAGAATATCTTTATGTAGTTCACATAAGGGTACAGCTTTATGGTTTAATATGACTTTATTATGATTTCATTTTTGTTTATTTGTGGATTGTGGAAGTAAATTTTTGTTTGCTTTGTTTTTTTGGGGGGGGGGTTTGGGATTGTTTTTGTGGTTGAAGCCATGATTTTCATTTACTGAATTAAAGTTTTAGAATAGAGTTGTGCCTTGTTATTGTAGAGTTGATACCTTATAGCCTCAAATCCAAAATATGCACTGCTCATTTGGGGGAACGGCACGCGCCTGAGACCTGATGCTAGCTGGAGGCAGCTGCATATTTACCATCGAGATTACTCACATGGGTACAATACATACCCACAGACAGACAAACTATCACGTAACATTGATTTTTATATATATAGATTATTGAAATAGCGCACATTGTGCAAAATACAAAACTGAGTAACCAGCTGTACATTATTACAATCCCAATTGGGTTATTGAAGTATGTCTTTGTCGGCAAAATTTTGCATGATACCGTGTACAGCATTCACTGCATATATCACACGCACATTCTTCAGTTGGCTGGTGGAATCTCTTGTTTTTGCAGAACTTGTAGTGAAAGCCATGTGTAGTGTATCGTGTCATTACGTGTCGTAGTTCGTAGTTTGCCTGTTTCCATTCGTCAGTCATTTTGGCGTCAGTAGAGAAGAAATCATCCCAGATAGGGTTTTGCTTTTATGTGAGTATTTGAAGGGCATTCTCATAGGCCTTGGTGCACGGTAGTAACATCTGCAGTCCAATGTACGAAGAAAATTTATTTTGTGTGAAGACATAAGTAAGTCTTCACAGCGCTGTCTTCCCGATAGCCAAGACTCTATTCATATAGCGGGCTTTGACTTTCTCTAATGCTAATAGGTCATTCTCTTTTAGTTTGTCCCAAATTATGTGGATTTCATAAGTCGCTATTGGTGCTATGGCCGTTTTAAATAGTGATAGCCGATTTTATTGAGAGTTTTTGAGGCTGTTGAATGTGGTAAATTGCTCTTATCGCTGCTGTTGCTCTTTCTTTCACATGAATGTTGAATGATGTCAGTGTTGTTTGGAGAGTAACTCCAAGATATTTGAATTTTGAAACTACTTCTAGATGATTATTTTGAAGGGTCAGTGTGTCCTTTGGTGAGAATTTTCCACCTCTTCTGAAAATCATTTGTTTAGTTTTGTCGTGATTTATTCTTATATATGAGAGTATAATATAACTAGCGGACTCGTGCGAGAACTCTCGCATAATGGGATGTGTGTGCCCCATGTGTACAGATTACCCGCCCGGCACTAGTGCCATGCGGGCTACTCGCGCTTGCCTTGTTTATGTGTTTAAAAGCACTATATATTTCCGTTGACTTTTCAAGAAATGCAAGATTATTCCTGCAGTATTGAATCGATTTGGAAGATCTTGGTACAAACCACACCTTCTAACTCCCTCTGGATTAGGAGCTTGAGTTTTGTGAAACATACACCTTAGCGTATTATATAATAAGATACTGTAGATTGACAATCCAATTTCTGCGGGTGTGGAACACCGTGGTGCAGCCGAGTGTCACACCTACCTGAAATGCAGGGAATTTGTTATCGAATCCCCACAGTGGTCTTAACTTAAACTCTTACGCCTCAACGTATGCAATCGTTTAGTTTGACCTTCATACCATCAGAACTACGGCAGTGCTCGTAACGAAAATGATCACTTTGCGTGATAGGTAAGTGTATTACTAAACATTGAAGAAAATTAACCTCATAGATTCCTAGTAGCCCAAAGGGAATCCTCAATCAGGCAAATGCCGATAAAAGTCTGATTCACGGCATCCGGAAGAGTGAGGATAGAGTCCTGTCAGACCCGAAGAGCTATGCCTGCGCATGTAGTACCTTCCTTTGATGGTAACTTCAATCCTTGGTGCACTCCAACACAGAAATCCCCATCCTCCTCTCTTTAACATGCGTGCGTGCCAATATATCTTTATTGCTGTCGAATGCTTGTAATGGAGTAGTTTAAAAGAATTGTATGTATGTATGCCCCTTGTTATTCTCGTTTCCCAACGGGATCGGGGATGAGATGCGATGAAAGACTTTATGGCGGAAGGATTTTACGGGAAGATGCCCTGCCTGACGCCAACCTCACGAGAGGAGCTAATGACGAATGAAATTTTTTTAAACTTATTTATTTACCTACGGCTTTTAGTGCCGGGAGTGTCAGAGAACATGTTCGGCTTGCCTGTGTCTGTAGCTGCTTCCAGCGGACACCCTTATGGTGAGCTACAAGTTCCGTTCAATTTCACGTAGTTCCAACGTTCGCTACGAGATATCAATGATGCCCAGTGGTGTACGTTGGAACTTTGATAGAGCGTTCAGACGAAATCTAACCTAACAATTTAGCTTCACACAAGTTTAGTCTGTGGAAGGATCTTTTACATGCCATAAATATAACACATGGGACCGCCGGATTTACTTCCCCACAGAAGGTAGGCATACTGAAGGACTTTTAACGCTCTTAAAAAATCCGACGACTTCGGCCGTGTTTGAGCTCGCTATCTTGGGCACAGCAGTTCAGCATGCTACCAACTACGACACCGAAGCCGCTAGAGATGAAACGAATGATGGTGACTGAAACTGGGCAAGGATGTGGGAGTGGCCGTGGCCTCTCAGAAGGTACCTCCCCAGCATTTGCCTGGAGTTGAAAATGCGGAAACCACGGAAAAACATTTCAAGGACAGCCGACGGTGGGGCTCGAACCCACGACTACTGAGTCCACGGTGAACTTGGGTCCATGGCCTGGAGCTGCACGTTGGCGAGCGTAGCTACCGTAGTTTAAAATAATTAAATATATTAAATCTCATCTTTGTATTTATTTCTCTTCGCCACGTGGCACTACATCGTTCGCATTTAATCATACATAATGCCCAAGATAGCGGGTTCAAACCCGGCCGAAGCCGTCGGATTTTTTAAGAGCGTTAAAAACCCTCAGTATGCCTTCCTTCGGAGGGGAAGTAAAACCGGCGGTCCCATGTCATAGATTTATGGCATGTTAAAGAACCTTCCACTAGTTACACCTGTGTGAAGCTAAATTGGATAGGTTAGGAATGTAAACAACGCTCTTAGGTTTCTACGTTCGTTGCTAAGAGCCGACTGCAGTGGCGTCTAGTAGCTTATTTCTGAACTAGGCCTAGTAGTCGTTGACGGTGGCGTTTGGCGGCAAAAGTAGGAACTATTTGAAAAATTCAACGTTTCAGTCCTTACTTGAATTGAAAAACAGATACACACACTAATAGAGCCATCACAATTAACACCGGTTATCAGACAGATTCTACACACACCCAAAGTACACGGGGCTACATGACCGCGTTGTCGCAGCCCCTAAACTGAGGAACCAACCACCAACCAACCGTGGTGATTTTTGGTCGGAATCCCCGTACTGACAAAGGATATCCTTAATTTGGTTTCATCTTGGGTTTCCCTACACAACCTCCATGAATATGTTGGGATACTAGACTACTTGATTCTTAGCTGTCACATCTGAGGTCTGGGTTCGATACTCGTCACTGGCAAGAAATTAAATTCTGGTCTGAGAGCTGAAACGGGGAACACTCGGCCTTGTGAGGTAAAACTAAGAAGCGGTGGGTTTGATTCACGCTTCAGTCATCCTTCAGGCGGTTTTACCTGGTGCCTCATTACTCATTACCTACCCAGGCAAATGCTGAGATGGCCTTAACTAAAAGCCACGGCTACTCCTTCCCAATTCTAGCCTTAATTAGAAATTCTTACACTTCTATAAACACCGCACTAACGCACACAATCGGAAAAAATCAACACAAACACTCAAGAACACGGAGCTAAACAATTATGTGCCAAGACCTTAGAAATGTATAATGAAAGAAACATTTATCTTAAAAAATGAACGCAATAAATCCAAAAAATAATTTAGAATTAACGCCAGTACCAAGCAAGATTACATTAGTTACATCCAAATTACAAAGCCTCCGTGGTTTAGGCGGCAGCACGCCGGCCTCTCACCGCTGGGTCCGTGGTTCAAATCCCGGTCACTCCATGTGCGATTTGTGCTGGACAAAACGGAGGCAGACAGGTTTTTCTCCGGGTACTCTGGTTTTCCCTGTCAACAATATAATTCCAGCAACACTCTCCACTATCATTTCATTTCATCTGTCATTCATTTAATCATTGCCCCAGGGGAGTGCGACAGGCTTCGGTAGCCGGCACAGTTCATATCTTCGCCGCTAGATGCGGGCTTCATTCATTCCATTCCCTGACCCGGTCGGTCGACTGGAAGCAGGCAGTGGATTTTCACATCCAAATTACAGCATATAATATGCAGGTAGATATTACCTACATGAAGAAACTGGATTTCTCCAAACTTATGATTGTTCGTTTCTTTCCAAACCACCCCATGCATCTGGCCAAATTATTGTTTAGCACAAGAAGGACTAGGTGTAGTGATTCAATATACGTAAACATCAAATTGTCCAAATATTGATGGTGATTAGCTGACCTAATAACTAACTAACTAACTAACTAAATAAATAAATAAATAAAAAACTCACTTAACAGAGTTTTATTCACAAAGTAATAAAACACTGGAGCTGTTTGGTTTCCCCCAAGATGACTTAAGGCACAGCATATCCCTCAATCCTCGTTAGGACAATTCATTAACAAACATTTTTTTTTTACAATTTAAAATCCAGTAGTATTTTCTGATCATAAAAGTCAGACGTTGGCACTCTTGTAAGTATGGTGCTGCAATATGGCCACCTAGTCAGCAATGATACCCTCAGCAAGAGTGATTAGGCTATTCCTTTCTATGCCGAGCTTCTGGAACTGCTCCAAAACTTCTCGATAGATAGTGCCCCTGGCACCAAACAGCATTCCTCGTACATTGAAGGTGTGATTCCTGAATCTATATCCGTATTTTTCACGAAAGTACGGAACGAAATCGTCATAAATGGCCTTTTTCTCCTAGTCAACCTCTTTAGCCTGATCTGATGCATTCTTCTCAAACTGAATGGTTGGATCAATAATATAGGCTTCATTAGATGTTTTCCTAAACTGGAAAATATCAAAAAAGAAATGGATAGACTTGAGATCGACGTTCTAGGACTAAGCGAAGTGAGATGGCCAAATAATGGAGACTTCTGGAGTGGTGACTACAAGATTATTTATTCAGGAGATACGGATGGAGTAGGTGGAGTTGGCTTTATTTTAAAACGAAAACTGGCGTGTCAGGTCGAAAGCTTTTGGGGATTCAGCGAAAGAATTATCATGATCACACTCAAGACAGTACTAATCCAGACATACATGTCTTCTTCGAGTTACACTGATGATGAAGTGGAAGAAGATATCTATGAACAACTGGAGGAAGTATTGATGAAAGTTAAAGAAGATGATAACCTTATCATCATGGGTGACTGGAATGCTGTTGTAGGAGAAGGTACAGTAGACAACTGTATTGGAAAGTAAGGACTTGGAAATATGAATGCAAGAGGGAACAGGCTTATTGAGTTCTGCAGAAGCCATACGCTGATTGTTGCCAATACATGCTTTGAACAACCAAAAAGAAGAAGATACACGTGGACAATGCCAGGCAATGGTGACAGATATCAGATAGATTACACACTGATAACAAGTCGTTATCGTAATCAAGCAAAATCTTGTAAGACCTACCCGGGTGCAGATGTGGATTCAGACCACAACCTGGTATTATGAAAAGCCAACTTAGATTAAGAAGAAAAGTTATAAAACAACCCTGTAAGAGATGGAACATCAGCAAGGTAAAAAATAACAATCAAGCTTTACAAGAGTTCAGAGAAGACACAAATACTTGAATTGGCCTCCAGGTGATGTCTGGAAATATACAAGAGAGATGGGACAAAACAAAAAATGGGAATAACCGAAACAGCCGAGGCATGCTTTGGTGGACAGGAAAGGGCGATTTATTATCCTTGGATTACCGAAGAGCTACTGGGAAGAACGAAGAAAATGCAAAGTAAGAGGAAACCATGAGGAGTATGCGAGACTTCGAAACAAGATTAATAAAGAAGCCAAGAGAGTAAGAGAAGAATGGTATGAAAAGAAGAGCAAAGATATAGACGAACATATGGTGAAAGGTAATAGTGAGAGAGCATACGCCGAGATACGGAAACAATGTGGAACAAAAAGAAATATGATGAACATCTTACGGAGCAAGAATGGCGAAGCCCTAACGGAAGATGGTGAGGTAGCGTTACGATGGAAGAAGTACACAGAGGAACTGTATGAGGGAGTTCTAGATGCAAATGTCCTTGAAAGTGAAGACCAGGTGGATGCTGATGAATTAGGACCATTAATTTTAAGAGAATAATATGATAGAGCCCTCAATGAGTTACGACACAGAAAGGTTCCAGGTCCAGATGGGATCCCTGCAGAGATTCTACTGGCCCTCGGAAATAAAGCCAAGGACAATCTATACAATCTAATAATTAAATATATGTAACAGGAAAAATGCCAAAGGACTTTGAGCAAACTATTCTTATTCCCATACCAAAAAAAGCACAGAGCACAAATATGCGAAGATTATAGAAGTTTGAGCCTTCTCTCCCATGCCTGGAAAATTAAAACAAGAATCATCTTGCATCGGATCGAGATAAAAGTAGAAGAAAATATTTCAGAAGAACAGTTTAGATTTAGGAAGGGAAGAGGTACATGAGAAGCCATCCTAAGTCTCAGAATAATTATTGAAAAATCCCCGGAAATCGACTAACTTGTTCTAATTGCTTTCATTGATTTAGAGAAAGCTTTTGATAATGTAAATTGGAAGGTGCTGTTTGAACCCCTAAGAAAACTGAAGATAGACTTTAGGGACAGAAGAATTCTCTATCAACTTTACAAGAACCAGACAGCATTAATTGGCAAGGAAAGAGTGGAAGCAAGAATTGGGAAGGGAGTAAGACAAGGATGTGGACTATCGCCACTGTTATTTAATATCTACATTGAAGAGGCCATTCAAGAATTCTTAGCTAACAACAGTCATGGCATAAAAGTTAATGGCAAGCTGTACAGTACCATACGATTTGCAGATGATATAGCCCTGATAACTGAAAATGAGAGTGATATGGAAAATGCTCTGAATCACATAAATGAATTATTGCAAGAGAAGCGTGGTATGAGGATAAGTAAAAAGAAATCCAAAGTATTGGCATGCACTAGGGATGGTGACCAAATAGTCAATGTGCTAATGGATGGTGAAAAACTAGCCCAAGTAAATGATTTCAAATATCTGGTGAGCTTGATCACATCAAATGGAAAGTGTACGAGAGAAGTAAATGCTCGAATCGCACAGGCAAAAGAAGCCTTATCAAAAAAGAAGTATTTACTAACATCCAAGACTGTTAACTTAGAGGTGCGAAAACACTTCGTGAAAAGTTTTATATGGAGTATTGCAAGTTATGGCTCTGAAACATGGACTCTGCGACAAGCAGATGTATCAAAACTTAGGGCATTCGAGATGTGTTGCTGGCGACGACTACTTAAGATACCTTGGACTGACAAAGTCACGAATGAGAATGTTCTCAAAAGAGCAAAGGAGACACGTACCTTGGTTGAATCCTTAAACAGAAGAAGGAATTGATTTGTTGGCCATTTGATTCGTCATTCTGACTGGTGCACCACACTCTTCGAAGGGAAACTAGAAGGAAAGAGGAGTCGAGGAAGACCAAGGACTCAATTCATAGACAGCATTAAAGGCAAGCACACTTATTGCCATTTGAAACTCCAGGCCAGAGAAAGAAGACGTTTTGGAAGACATGCATGTTACCCACCAACCTAGCGGTTGAGGAGAAGAAGTTGAAGAAGAAGAAGATGTTTTCTTAAATGCAACAATGACACCAAAACGGTTCCTGCCTTGACGAGTGCATGCACTTCCTCGTAGCATTCAAATCCCTTCTTGCTCAGTATGTTGATGATTGAATGTTTAACTTTAATGTGTCTTCTGTTAATAAGCAAAGAATTAAAAGGGTAATTTCCAAGTACATGACTTGGTGTTTCAGTCTCCTTTGCTCATCTTCTACAAAGGGAATTGAACGTATATTCTCCGTTATTACCAGGACTCCTCTGAGATTGGCGTAATTTACATTTATATTTAAGAGAGCTGTCCATTCTGAAGATGTTATAGGTTATTAATCTTATCAGTCATGAAGTTGTTTGCCAGCGCATACTGAGCAAAATGCATAATTCCAATTCCTTGCCATTGCATAGAGGACCAATCTTGGAAAGACGACTGTCTTAGGCGTTGACGAATTTTCCTCGCAATCACACACGAAGAATAAGCTTCTTGTGTGATATTTAATCTACTCAAGCTTATTTGAATTTCTTCGTGAATATTAAACAGTTTAATAAAGAGAGGATCATCACACTTTGACAATTTACGTGCAATAGAAATGTGTTGCAAAGGAGCTACCCATATACAGTTAACAATTATTGTAATACCTCTCATCTGACGCGGCGAATATAACATAGCACTAGATGTTCTATCCGGAAGTCCAACAATTTCCTTTACCGTCTAATGATAACAGCAATACCATCCAGAATATATAGTGGATTTTTTACGAGAGGTGCTCTCTGAAGACGGTAAATTCGAGATGGGAAAATATACTGGTTGATTATATTAAGCTTTTGGTTGGGTTTTAAAAGTGGAGATTTTAGTAGTTTTTCAAGATTTTGGTTGAATTATTTTAAAAACTCTCTACTAAAGATCAGGTCCTTAGTAAAAGTACACCCTAGGCATTTTATAGTTATTAGCCTACTTTTCACATTTTGCAAATATGAGGAAAAAGTAGACTTATGAGATCGGGCAAATGTGTGTCTGTCTGTCTGTCTGTCTGTCTGTCCTTCTGTCTGTCTGTCTGGCTGTGTGTGTCCCCCCTATCAACTCCTTAACGGCTGCAGCATCGAAACAAAATTTGGTAGGCGTAAAGCTCTATACCTGAATATCTCACGGCCATATTTGAAAATTATGTCAGTGCTACCAACTGCTGAAAAATCGCAATTGAAATTTGAGCTCCATGTTGGATATCTTGGAAGGTATGAGTGGGAGCTACTTCAAAATTGGCACACGTATAGATAATTATATTGCAGTTTAATTTCCAGGAGGCCATACATGGCAGTGTTGCCAAAATGCTTATAAGCCTGCTGATAGGTCCAAATTTTAAATGCATATAACTTCTACACTATCAATTGGATTTCAACCAAATTTCGTATGTGCTATGTGTACATAAACAGATATGCCTGAACGTATTCTTAAGATCCACCAGGGCTGCCAACTGTTAATAAATGCTTTCAATTTTTTAAATATCCAAATACCCATATATCAGAAAGTATGCAAGCCGACAGCTTTAAACTTTGCACACGTATAGTACCTGGCATTCTATATTAATTTGGAGTAACTTATATACGTCAGTGCTACCGACATGATTCTAAGCCTGCTGAGGGTCCAAATTTAAATACATGTAACTTCTATACTATCATTTTGGATTTCAACCAAATTTCGTGTGTGCTATGTGTACCATAACAGATATGACTATGCCGATTCTTAAGAGCATCCACGACTGCCAACTGTTAATAAATACTGCCTGTATTATTGTTACCCAAATATCAATATAACAGAAAGTATGCAAGCCAATAGCTCTATACTTTGCTCACGTATAGTACCTGGCATTCTAGATTAATTTGGAGTAACTAATATACGTCAGTGCTGTCAACATGATTCTAAGCCTGCTGATAGGTCCAATTTTAAAATGCATGTAACTTCTATACTAACTAATGGATTTCATTCAAAATTGACCCAACAATATACCATATTATTTCAGATTATTTCTGACCAATAAATGTATGTCATTGTTGCCAACATGATTTTACGCGCGCTGTTAGATCCAATGTTTAACTACATGTAACGCCCATGCTATCCATTGAAATTCAACCAAATTTTGTATTCTGTACCTTAAGAGATGGAACTAAGAATATATTCAGTCACGAGGGCTGCCAACTGTAGTTCTCTATTAGGCTACATTATGTCACGTATACAGTATTTCGAACTAATTAGAAATTTCGATATTACCAACATAATTTCGTCATTATTCTAGATAGATCCGTATAGATCAATCATTGGCACGAATCTTAAATTTTAAGAAAAGTAGGCTCTTTAGTTCGTCACGGAACTTCTTGTTGTCATTGATATGGATGGGATTATCTCTCCAGAGCCCAGACGCAGGTCATACTGTATCAGATCACCTTGTTGAACAACAATGGCAGAACATTTGCTGGAATTTATTTCTAAACATATGGATAATAATACGTGTTTTGTGGTATCAATTATACGTATTGCTGAATCAATACTGCAGGCTGTTACTGCTTGGTCATCTGCAAACCAGTCAAATGAATAAATAAATAAATAAATGAAAATCTACAGCCTGCTTCCAGTCTCCGACCGGGTCAGGAAGGAATGAATGGAGCCCCGTTCTAGTGGCAAGGATATGAACTGTGCCGGCTGCCGAGGCCTGACGCACACCTCTGGGGCAATGATTAAAAGAATGACAGATGAAATGAAATGATAGTGGATAGTGTTGCTGGAATGAAATGTTGACTGGGAAAACCAGAGTACCCGGAGAAAAATCTGTCTGCCTCCGTTTTGTCCAGCACATATCTCACATGAAACAACCGGGATTTGAACCACGGACCCAGCGGTGAGAGGCCGGCGTGCTGCCGCCTAAGCCACGGATAAATAAATCAATAAATAAATAAATAAATAAATAAATAAATAAATAAATAAATAAATAAATAAATAAATATATAAATAAATAAATAAATAAATCATACTAATATATAAAAATGAGATGGTGTGTTTGTGTCTGTCTGTCTGTCTGTCTGTGTGTTACTCAATAACGCAAGAACCACTGGTCCGATTTAAATGAAATTTTGCATGGATGTAGCTGAGTTACTAGGATTACATATAGGATACTTTTGATTTCGATATTTTACACTATTAAAAAATGGCGACCATTTTAGTGACGTCACTACACCCTTTGGTTTAAAAATTTCATATTTCCATATCAAATAAAAAGAGAACGCTAAGAAATAGCAAACTTCTGATGGTATACACGAGCTTTAACATTTAATTTTCTATCCAAAAGGTCCTGATTACTTTTCGTGTATCTCCAACGGTTAGCGAGTAAAACCTAAATTTGTGCAATAAAACACGGTCAACACCGAGCGGTGCACATATATAACAAGTAGTTCCGTGAAGAAATATACAGCCTATTTTCATATATTCTACTTATGTTAATTGCCACTATCAACATACAAAATTTCAGTTTTATTGCTGTAATAGATTCGTAGATATTGAGAACCGAATAAATATTTCGGATGGTCGCCATGTTGGACTTTATTTATGTAGGTTCTAGATTTATGTACTGTTACATGAAGATTATTATGTACGTGTAGCATTCAAACTTTAATCGCATGATTAGGACACAAGAAGTAAAAACTAGATTTTGAAATTTCACACAGCTGCCATCTTGTGGTTATGGAAACAATTGAAATAAATTAGATGCCAGTGGATTAACGTTCATATAAGGATTTACTGTACCAAGTTTCACTGCACTCGGATGGTTAAATTGCGAGAAACGTCCATGTGAATATTTATAATTCGCGTTGCCGCCATGTTGGATTTGTGATCACCAGGTTATTGAAAGTCCTATAGGTGAACTTATGTTTATAGCCCCTATGAACATTAAAAACTTCAGTTTGATTGCTGTAATAGATTCGTAGATATTGAGATCCATCAAAATATTTCGGATGGACGCTATGTTGGATTATTATATGTATAGGCCATAGATTCATGTACCATTAAAGGAAAATTATTGCGTAGGTTCATTATTCAAACTTCCACTTCGATCGCATAATTACGACACAAGAAATAAAAACTTAATTTTAAAAATCGCACAGCCGCCATTTTTAGGTTATGTAAATAATTGAAATAAATTAGATACCAGTGCATTACAATGTGTATAAACATTTCCTGTACCAAGTTTCAATGCGTTCGGAACATTGAATCGCGAGAAAGGTCTATTTAAATTTTCAAATTCTCTTGGCCGCCATGTTCGTTTTGTAGTTAACCGGTTTTTGAAAATCTTATAGGTGAAATTCCAGCAGTGCCCTTTATCACCGTACAAAATTTCAGGGTGATACCGCTAATAGTATCAGAGATATAGTATGCCGGTGAAATATTTTGAACAGCCGCCATCTTGTAGTTATGTAAACAATTGAACGAAGTTAGATGTCGGTGCATTACAAAGTGTATAAACATATACTGTACCAAATTTTATTGCGTTTGGTTGGTTAAATCGCGAAAGTCTATTTAAAACTCGCAAATTCGCTTGGCCGCCATGTTGGTTTTGTAGTTACCAGTTTTTCAAGAGTCACAGAGGTGAACTTCCAGTAGTTCCCTTTATCACCGTAAAAAAATCCAGGGTGATATCAGTATTAGTTTCGGAGATATTGAATGCTGGTGAAATATTTCGCACAGCCGCCATGTTGGATTGGTGAGACGTAACAAAATTTGAAGGGCACGGTCGGGGTCGCCCGGAATAGTGCTATGAACTTACCGAGTTTCATTGAAATCGCTCCAGCCGTTTAGAATTTATTACGGGGGACACACACACACACCTCACACAAACCCACACACACACGCACACACACACGGACAAAAGGTGATCACATAAGCCTATTTTTTTTCAAAATTGAAAATAGGCTAAAAATGAAAGTTTGTCTGTTTTTTCTGAATTTCTACGGAAATTTGAGTTATTTACGCGTTTCAGACTGTTTTATGATGGTTGCGCGCGAAAATATTTTTCTGTCTGTCTGGCTGTTTGTTTGTTTGTTTGTCTGTGGACAACTTTGTTCCCTTATAACTCGAGAACGGCTGGGTGTATCAACGTAAAATTTGGTACAGATATCCATCAGCACTAATCATTGAGGTAACTCTTCCCCGTACCGGTACCTCTCATAAAAGGATGCTTACCCCCTTAAAAACATGCTGAAATAGGAGTAGAAGGACGAGACAAAGCTCATTTTCAGGCCCTCAATGTGAGAGACAAAACTCGGGGGCCCTAAAGGGTCCCCGAAACCTACATTTTAAGGCCCTAAAACCAACCGTTTTGAGATATTCCCAGAAAACTAATTTCATTTAATAAACTAATGAACGAATGCAAGCCGGTAACCATGGCAACAGATTCTCAGAGGTGCATCTATTGCTGTAAGACGCAATGCAATTCCATTAATTACATTAGTGTGAAAGTTTACAAACGGCTAGAAGGTTATCAGAGAACCAAATTAAGCTGTATAATTCATCAATACGTATAATGCGCTTAAGGGGGACAAGGAGTACACTAGAATTTTTTCACGCGTTTTACACCTGCGGGTGTGGTACGGCAGGTCTGTTATATTCCTATCCCTATATTGTGTTATTATTATTATTATTATATTATGGCCCACTTAATTCCATACAGGACTGCCAACAATTCCGGCAAGCCATCCGACAGGAGTTTTTCCTGTATCACTGACAGCTATATAGGAAGAACACTGGTGTCAGCAGACCACCATGGACGGAGGAAAGGAAGGTGGCTCATAGTCAGATGATGAAAGAGTACTGGAAGAAGAGAAACGACAAAGCGACGAGGAGATACGGGCCCTGTGGTCCTCAGTAGGCCCAAACGACGAAGAAGAATTATGGCCCCTCGGTGCCAGAAACAAAACTCAGGGGCCCCAAAGGGTCCTCGAAAACTACACACATCAAAAAAAGTTTTGCATCACCTCGGTTCCAAGAGTTCCGGAACCGTTAAATACAAAGGGAATAGAGATCAACACAAACAACATTTCAGCTCGTTTTATTGCTCATGAGACCCACACATTGCATGTTGTACCATCATACAGCTAGACTTTCAGCATTTGTGGTCCAGATTTCAGTACACACCACTACCTCTAATACCCAGTAGCACGTCCTCTTGCATTGATGCATGCCTGTATTCGCCGTGGCATACTATCCACAAGTTCATCAAGACACTGTTGGTCCAAATTGTCCCACTCCTCAACGACAATTCGGCGTAAATCTCTCAGAGTGGTTGGTGGGTCAAGACGTCCATAAACAGCCCTTTTCAACATATCCCAGGCATGTTCGATAGGGTTCATGTCTGGCGAACATGCTGGCCACTGTAGTCGAGCGATGTCGTTATCTTGAAGGAACGCATTCACAAGATGTGCACGATGAGGTCGAGAATTGTCGTCCATGAAGACAAATGCCTCTCCAATATTCTGCCGATATGGTTGCACTATGGGTCGGAGGATGTCATTCAGGTATCGTAAAGCCGTTTCGGAGCCTTCCATGACCACCAGTGGCGTACGTCGGCCCCACATAATGCCACCCCAAAACATCAGGGAACCACCACCTTGCTGCACTCGCTGGACAGTGTGTCTAAGACGTTCAGCCTGACCAGGGTGCCTCCAAACACGTCTCCGACGATTGTCTGGTTGAAGGCATATGCGACACTCATCGGTGAAGAGAACGTGATGCCAATTCCGTGGGGTCCATTCAGCATGTTGTTGGGTCCATCTGTACCGCGCTGCATGGTGTCGGGGTTGCAAAGCTGGACCTCGCCATGGACGTCGGGAGTGAAGTTGCGCATCATGCAGCCTATTGCGCACAGTTTGAGTTGAAACACGACGTCCTGTGGCTGAACGAAACGCATTATTCAACATGGTGGCATTGCTGTCAGGGTTCCTCCGAGCGGCAATCCGTAAGTAGCGGTCATCCACTACAGTAGTAGCCCTTGGGCGGCCTGAGCGAGGCCTGTCATCGACAGTTCCTGTATCTCTGTACCTCCTCCATGTCCGAACAACATCGCTTTGGTTCACTCTGAGACGCCTGGAAACTTCCCTTGTTGAGAGCCCTTCTTGACACAAAGTAACAATGCGGACGCGATCGAACTGCGGTATTGACCTTCTAGGCATGGTAGAACTACAGACAACATGAGCAGCGTACCTTCGTCCTGGTGGAATGACTGGAACTGATCGGCTGTCGTACCCCCTCCGTCTAATAGGCCCTGCTCATGCATGGTTGTTTACATCTTTGAGCAGTTT
Source organism: Meconema thalassinum (assembly GCA_946902985.2). Classification (NCBI taxonomy): domain Eukaryota; kingdom Metazoa; phylum Arthropoda; class Insecta; order Orthoptera; family Tettigoniidae; genus Meconema; species Meconema thalassinum. The sequence continues at coordinate 152,868,209 of OX336390.1, read as the reverse complement.
TAGTGACATCTATGAACAGTCAAAGGGACTGTATCTTGGATACAATATACACAGTCAACGTCTATATGCCGGAGATCTGGGAACCGAGGTGATGCAAAACTTTTTTTGATGTGTGTACATCATAAGGCTCTAAAACCAACAGTTTCTGAAATATTCCCAGAAAAGTAATTTAATTTAATTTAACAAACTAATGAAGGACTGCAAATCGGTAACCATGACAACTTTATCTCAAGGGGTGGCATCCAACTTTCCACCTATTTCTGTAAGAAGCAATGTCACTCCATTTATTACATTTCTGTGAAAGTTTGCAAATGGCTATAAGGTTATCACGGAATAATTCATCAATGCAATTAAGGGGGTCAAGGGGTAACCTAGAATTTTTCATGCAATTTTCCCGTGTGACATATATTACAGAAGGTCTATTATATTTCCAAACAGCAACATTATTTTCAAAAAATCCTGAGTTGAATCAGCATTTTTTTCGGCTTTTAGGAATTTGGGCCATTTGAGGCTTAAGAACATGAATTTTCATGCACCACAAGCCTTTATAATTTATGAAAGAGGTCTTCCTGTGTATGGGGTCCTAACACAACGTAGAGGGTCAGTTTTTATGTGACGTGCGTTGCGTTTCGTCTACAAGGCTTTCAATTCTATTTCACGTCACGAAGTACACGTTAGGTGAATTTAGTTTGAGAGCACATTTTAACTAATCTTTTTTTTTTTTCTATTTTTGTCGACATACGGGTTCATCGTAAGGATGATTTTGTTTGATACTGTGTGGTAGATATACCCATATTTGGACATCCGGGAGATATGTTGTAGAAAATAGAATTGTCTGTCTGTATTTCTGTGTATCTTAATGTACGCTTATAACTCGTGTTCGGATGCTTGGTGCATCGTAAAATTAGGTATGGTTAAACATGAGAGCCAATACACCAATCATTTATTAAACCCCTCACCGTACTTTTCACACAGTAGAATGGTGGATATAGGGAAAAACTTCTCAAAATACATGCTAAAATAGGCGAAATATAAAATTATCCTAGAAGGACGACCAAAGCATATGTTGCGCTTCTCAATGAGAGACACAAAATTTGGGAGTCTATAAAGGGTCTCCGAAAACCACATTTTAAGGCCCTTAAATTAACAGTGTGTGTGATATTCCCATAAAACTAACTTCGTTATGATAAACTTATGATGGAATGACAAACCGCTAACAATTGCAACAGTAGCTCAATTGATAATGTTTGGTGTTAACACCGAACACCGTTCGAAGAAATTGTGCTTCTGCTAGTAAATAAATAAATAAATAAATAAATAAATAAATAAATAAATAAATAAATAGAAAAGGAAGAAATTCAAATATTTGGGAGAGACCTTTCAAGAAAATCGTATAGAAGATTCTGCTATAAAGGAGAGAAAGATTGAAAGAGCGTACGTTATAACTAAGAATACCTTCAACAAAAAGTGCTTACCCAAAATTCTTAAAATAAAGCACTACAACACAGTAATGAAACCGAAATGTCAGCGAATGCCTAGCTTGATAAATATGAAGAATTATTAGGAAAATAGTACGTCCTCGAATGATTGCAGAGTAACAATGAAATTTATTAGAACATATAAAACATATCAGAAACAATAAGGAATAGAAGACTTGTCTTGAACATATTTGCAGAATGGAATACAATAGACTAACGAAATGAATTTCCAAATATCATTGGGAAAATAAATCAACCATCACCTGGTTTCAAGAAGTCAAGAAAGATCTGGAAAGGAACAACATATGAGAAGAAGAATTATTGAAATGAGAGGTTTTAGGACGAAAGCCTTGCAACTGGAAGGATTGCAAGAGTGGAAGGGATAGAAAACTGGCGTAAAGTAAACTGAAGACAGGGAAAGGAAGCTTGGTGCAACGATGAAGGAATACTGGAAGAAATGAAAGGACCAAGTAAGAAGGACGAATTCAAATTGGAACGTCTTCCTTAGAAGGTCGTAACGAAAGAAGAAGAAGAAGAATAAATAAATACATAAAACTAATAAAGTAAATACATTTATTTATGTCCATGACAGGAGCCCTTCCTGGCTGAGAAGCGATCTATCTTCTGTTGTGATACATATTTTCAAAACAAACTTCACGAATGAGTGCCTCGCCTTTCTGTGATTTATTTGTTTGAAAGTTTTTATCCACATCGTACATAACATAGATTGTGGATGCACATGATCTACGGAGTATCTCTAACTTGATAATTTTGTATTTTTAATTCTCTAGCATTTGTCCAGGATTGATTCTCGCTGGCCGTTCAGCTAAACTGTATACTACACGTTAAAATGAGTAATGGGAGATATTTAATTGTTCTGAAAACATACACCTCAACGCACGCAATGGGTATAATAATTTATCTTCTTCTCCACATGCTTTTGTGTTTACGTTCTCCATCACAGACTACGATAGCGTAAGGCATCAGAACAACGCACAGGGGAAATGCACCTTTCTGTAGACTAGCATCATTAGGTCCCGGGATTGAATGCTGCAAATACATTTAATTCTGATCTGAGGGTAGGAACGGTTTACACTTCGCAACTGGACTGGCTGCGTTGCTCAGCGGTAACGTTCTCGCCTGCTGTTCGCAAGGTTACAGTATCGAAACCTGGCGCAGTCAACTGGCATTTGAGGGTGCGCAAATGCGAGGGAGCCGTGTTGGTTTATTTATTAGCTTGTTTAAGATCCCCTTCGGGGAAAAATTCTGGCAACCCAGCGTCTCCAAAATCTGAAGCTGTTGAAAGGAATGTAAACCAATTACTTTATTATTATTATTATTATTATTATTATTATTAATAATAATAATAGACTATTGTTGTTATCTAAGATGAAAATACACAGCATATGTCTCAAGACTTGAAATAAACTACCATACCAAACGCTCCCTAATTTCCTGTTGGGTAGCGTGCCGTAGTCCACATTTACTGCGCTGGTTGTGATCAACCAATTGTCATAAAACTTCCCTCATGTGTATCGTCTGTAGCGTGCAAAGACCACTGACCTGCAAGTGTACAGTTTATTGAAAAGGTCAATTTCAATTGACCAGTCCAATATTAGTCTCTATATATAACAAGTAATTCCGTGAAGAATTACAGTATACAGCCTATTTTCATGTATCCTACTTATGTTAAATGCCACTATCAACATACTACATTTCAGTTTGAATGTTGTAATAGATTCGTAGATATTGAGAACCGACTAAATATTTCGGATGGTCGCCATGTTGGATTTTATATATTTAGGTCCTAGAGTTATGTACTGTTACATGAAGATTACTGTGTACGTGTAGTATTCAAACTTCAATCGCATGATTAGGACACAAGAAGTAACAAGGAGACTTTAAAATTTCGCACAGCTGCCATCTTGTGGTTATGGAAACAATTGAAATAAATTAGATGCCAGTGGATTAACATTTGTATACGGATATACTGTACCAAGTTTCACTGCACTAGGATGGTTGAATTGCGAGAAACGTCCATGTGAATAGTTATACTTCGCGTCGCCGCCATGTTGGATTTGTGATCACCACGTTATTTAAAGTCATATAGGTGAACTTAAGTTCATAGCCCCTATGAACATAAAAAATTCAGTTAGATTGCAGTAGCCTAATAGATTCGTAGATATTGAGATCCATCAAAATATTTCGGAGAGTCACCATATTGGATTGTTATATGTATAGGCCACTAGCAGTAGTACCCGGCTTCGCCCGGTGGAATGATGATAATGTTTTAAGGTCTCCTTAGAAATATAATGGACTTAAAATCTAAGTCATTTGCCCCCAAAGACAATGAGGGAGTAATATCTAGGTCATTTGCCCTTTTGATAAGGATGATAATAAAAACTACTGTTGAATTGACACGTCAAACTTACAAACTACCGTAATAGAAATACATATTTCAAAATTCACAGGCGAGGAAGACTTATTGTGTGTGGTGATTAATGGTGGTGTAATGGGCGTAACATCTACTGTAGGTCATTTGCTCTTATGATGAGGATGATAAGGGAAACTACTACCGGTATTGAATTGACACTTCAACGTATAATGTACACAATGTACTGTAATAAAAATAACTATATGGCGGCTTCGGTGGTGTATTTGGTAGCATGCTGAGCTTCTATGCCCAAGATAGCGGGTTCAAACCCGGACGAAGCCGTCGGATATTTTAAGAGCGTTAAAATCCGTCAGTATGCCTTTCTTCGGAGGGGAAGTAAAGCCGGCGGTCCCATGTCAGATTTATGGCATGTTAAAGAACCTTTTACTAATTACACCTGTGTGAAGCTAAATTGGATAGGTAAATAACGCGCATAGATGTCTACGTCCGTTGCCAAGAGCCGACTGCAGTGGCGTCTAGTAGCTAAGTTCCGAACTTGGCCTAGTAGTCGTTGACGGTGGCGCTTGGCGGCAAAAGTACGAACTGTTTGAAGAATTCTAAGTTGCAGTTTGTACTTAAATTAAAAAACAGATAACACACACTAATACAGTCATCACAATTAACACCGGTTATCAGACAGATTCTACACACACCCAAAGTACACGGGGCTACATGACCGCGTTGTCGCAGCCCCTAAACTTAAGAACCAACCAACCAAAAATAAATATTTTAAAAATCACAGTCGAGAAAGACTTTATGCGGCCGTGATTATTGGTATGATGCGCGTAACATCTAGGTCATTTGCACTTATGATGATAATAATAAGGTAATGAAAAAATGACTACTAAACGAACATGGTGTTATTTTAAAACTGATATAGGTAATTCAGGTGTCTAGCTTCGATGTCTTCCAAAGTCTCAACCTTATTTTCTGGCTTAGGCCTGTACTGGATGCGTCTAGTGAAAGAGCGTACTGCTCGGCAAAGACAAAGAATATAGGTCCAACCTGCACGAACCTGAGATGATCGCAGATGATGACGAAATATGATGACACACGTTCGGGGTTCCCCGTCCTATACAGATTGACCGGGAATCACTCACTGTTTCGCAACGGCCCTGTGCTGGCATCAGCATAGACAGCAGGAGATAACACGGCGGGCTCTGGAAAGTACACTCAAGTCACCTCGCGATGAATCAGCAAGCTATTCTCACAACTGACCCCCCCCCCAGGGTCTCACAACTTGTGGGACGTGGGTTGGCGACCACAGAACCCCAGCTGAGTCTGGCATCGCTTCTACTTCCTGGTGCCGGGCTCATTTCAGTTCTCATTCCTGTCGGCCTCCCTTGGTCAACTCTTGTTCTCTTCCGACCCAGACTGTATTAAAGTATCCGAGGGCTAGGGAGTCTTTCAATTTTCCGCCTTAATTGGCTTTGTCTCATCTTTCCTGATACCCTCATTCTTCGAGGGGTCTGCCTTCTTTTCCTTTTCATAATATGTCCTGTCTTCTGCTCAAGGCCCTCAAAGAGGCAGGGTGTGTGTAGACCCACCACTTCTGGTACACCCTCAAGGGCTCATGACTGGTGAGTTAGGAAGCTGGCAACCCCGAGGAATTCCTGAGCTACATGCAGGGAATGGAGTGGTAGGCCTATGTCAGAAATTTCAAGTGGACAGTGTTACGCATCGGGTTCCAAAGGGTAAGTAAGTATACACACTTTGTTTTCGATCGGTGAACGATGTAGATTTGTACCAAAGGGCCTTAATGCGGAAAATGGAGTGGTCTATCCGAAATTTCGAGTGAACAGTGTTACTCGTCGAGTTCCAAACGGTAATTATGTAAAATCTGCTTGAGATCGGTGAAACTATGTAGTTTTGTGCCAAGGGCCAAAATGCAGGGGATGGAGTGGCCTGTCCAAATTTTAAAGTGGACAGTGTTACTCATCATCATCTTGTACAGTTTCCAGCGCCAGGCTGGGTCTGTTTGGAACATCGGGTTACTCATCGGGTTCCAAAGGGTAAGTATACACATTTTGTTTTCGATCGGTGAACGATGTAGATTTGTGCCAAAGGGCCTAAATGCGTGAAATGGAGTGGTCTGTCCGAAATTTCGAGTGGACAGTGTTACTCGTCGAGTTCCAAAGGGTAATTATGTAAAATCTGGTTGAGATCGGTGAAACGGTGTAGTTTTCTGCCAAAGGGCCAAAAAGCAGGGAATAGTGTGGTCTGTCCGAAATTTAAAGTGAACAGTGTTACTTGTCGGGTTCTACGGGTAAGTATATAAAATTGGGGTCAGATCGGTGAAACGGTGTAGATTTGTGCCAAACAGCCTAAATGCAAGGGATGGAGTGGCCTCGCCGCAATTTCAAGCAGACAGTGTTAGTCGCAGTGTTCCAAAGGGTAAATATACAAATTTTGGTTGAGATCGGTGAAACGGTGTAGATTTGGGACAAAGGGCCTAAATGCAGGGAATGGAGTGGTCTGTCCGCAATTTCAAGCAGACAGTGTTACTTTCTGGGTACCAAAGGGTAAGTTTCCGAATATTGGTTCTTATCGGTGAAACGGTGTAGATTTGTGCCAAAGTGCCTAAATGCAGGGAATGGGGTGGTCTGTCCGAAATTTTAAGTGGACAGTGTTACTTGCAGGGTTCCAAAGGGTAAGTATACAAAGTTTGGTTCAGATCGATGAAACGGTGTAGATTTGTGCCAAAGGGCCTAAATGTAGGGGATGGAGTCGCCTCTCTGCAATTTCAAGCAGACAGTGTTAGTCGCAGTGTTCCAAAGGGTAAATATACAAATTTTGGTTGAGATCGGTGGAATGGTGTAGATTTGGGCCAAAGGGCCTAAATGCAGGGAATGGAGTGGTCTGTCCGCAATTTCAAGCCGACAGTGTTACTCGCAGGGTTCCAAAGGGTAAGTATACACATTTTGGTTCAGATCAGTGAAACGGTGTAGATTTGTGCAAAAAGGGCCTAAATGCAGGGAATGGCGTGGTCTGTCCGAAATTTCAAGCAGACAGTGTTACTCGCAGCGCACCAAAGGGTAAGAATACGAATTTTGGTTCTGATCGGTGAAACGGTGTAGATTTGGACCAAAGGCCCTAAATGCAGGGAATGGGGTGGTCTGTCCGAAATTTTAAGTGGTCAGTGTTACTCGCAGGGTTCCAAAGGGTAAATATACAAATTTTGGTTGAGATCGGTGAAACGGTGTGGATTTGGACCAAAGGGCCTAAATGCAGGGAATGGGGTGGTCTGTCCGAAATTTCAAGTGGACAGTGTTACTCGCAGGGTTCCAAAGGTTAAATATACAACTTTAGGTTCAGATCGGTGAAACGGTGTAGATTTGTGCAAAAGGGCCTAAATGCAGGGCATGGGGTGGTCTGTCCGAAATTTAATGTTGACAGGGTTACCCGCAGGGTTCCAAAGGGTATGTATACAAATTTTGGTTCAGATCGGTGAAACGGTGTAGATTTGTATACATAACAGACAGACAGACAGACAGACAGACAAACTTTGTGCTTTATATATATAGATAGAGTCATGTACCATTAAAGAAAAATTATTGCGTAGGTTCATTATTCAAACTTTCACATCGATTGCATGATTACGACACAAGAAATAAAAACTTATTTTTAAAATTCGCAAAGCCACCATCTTGAGGTTATGTAAACAATTGAACTAAATTAGATACCAGTGCATTACAATGTGTATAAACATTTCCTGTACCAGATTTCATTGCGGTTGGAACATTAAATCGCGAGAAAGGTTTATTTAAAATTTTCAAATTCGCTTGGTGTCATGTTCGTGTTGTAGTTAACCGGTTTTTGAAAGTCTTATAGATGAACTTCCAGTAGTGCCCCTTTATCTTCGTACAAAATTTCAGGGCGATACCGCAAATAGTTACAGAGATATAGAATGCCGGTGAAATATTTCGCACATCCGCCATCTTGTGGTTATGTAAACAATTGAACCAAGATAGATGTCGATGCATTACAATGTGTATAAACATATACTGTACCAAGTTGTATTGCGTTTGGTTGTTTAAATCGCGTGAAACTTCTATTTAAAAGTCGCATATTCGCGTGGCCGCCATGTTGGTTTTGTAGTTACCAGTTTTTCAAAAGTCACATAGGTGAACTTCTAGTAGTTCCCTTCATCCCGTAGAAAGTTCCAGGGTTATATCGGGAATAGTTTCGGAGATATTGAATGCTGGTGAAATATTTCGCACAGCCGCCATGTTGGATTGGTGAGACGTAACAAAATTTGAAGGGCACGGTCGGGGTCGCCCGCAGTAGTGCTATGAACTTACTGAGTTTCATTGAAATCGCTCCAGCCGTTTAGAGGTTATTAGGGAAACACACACACACACTCCTCACACACACACACACACACGCGCGCGCGCTCGCACACACGCACACACACACGGACAAAAGGTGATCTCATAAGCCTATGTTTTCAAAATTGAAAATAGGTTAAAAATGAATGTTACGTGATAGTTTGTCTGTGTGTATGTCTCCTATGCGTTCATATACCATTCATACAATTGCGACGAAACTTGGGTGAGGTGTTGGGTGCTCTCCAAGGAAGGTTTCTGGCTTAGTAAATCCATATTACATAGTTAGCGCACGGGTAGATTCGACAAATGAGCGACGACGCGCAAAGCGTTACAACAATGTCCCGTATGAGTTCATTTATATGATTCGTCCGATAGCGATGAAACTTGGGTGAGATGTTGTGTACACTCCATGAAAGAATATTGGAATACTGTCATAGTGCTCCAAAGAACAACAGAATTCGACATACAAGCAGCCCTCTGGGAGTCAAATAACAAAGCCTGCATCCGGCACCCGAGGCCACACGATATTATTATTATTATTATTATTATTATTACTTTCTTCGTTAACGAGCGGCGACTCAAACGTTAGGCAGTAGCACGTGACGACAATAACCATTGTTCGCTGCTGACCAATAGCATGCTTCCTCTATCTCTCCACGAGGAGTCCAGAGTGCGGTCCTGGTGGCCAGCTCGCCTGTCAGGTGTCCAGTGTTGCACAGCTGCGCGTAGTTCTGTCCAGTCTCGCTGCTTGCTGTCAGTGACTACGGTGAAGAGTTGACAACACTGTGCCTCGAGCTGGGAAAGCTTTGGCTCCACGAAGACATGGAATGTAAACATATCCGCCTAACTAGGTTTCACAGGCGAGCCGCTCGCTAACGAGGAAAGTGGGAGAACTATATCTACGGTAACTCCAGACGGTCCAGGTGCACGGAACTGTCAATCAACTCATGGCTTAACCATCATTTCAGGAGAGATTGCCTGCCCCAACTCAATTGCCAAACCGATTAGCGTAAGCTGACTGGACTCTCTGCCTTAAACCCAATTAAATCAGTTCGACCATCCCGGAAAGGATTTGCAGTATTTCCATAAGGAACCACAAACTGAAAACAAAATCCCTTTGTAGGGCCAATATAAAATAAGCTACGAACTGGTTTATTCATTCATTTATCGTATGTCTTTTAGTTCCGGGAGTGTCCGAGGACATGTTCGTCTCGCCATAGGCTGTAGCTCCTTCAAGCGGACACCCATAGGGTGAACTACAAGTTCCGTTCAATCCCAAATAGTTCCAACTTTCGCTACCAGATATCACTGAACCTAGTGGTGAACGTTCGAACTTTGATAGAGCGTTCCAACGAAATCTAACCTAAAAATTTAGCTTCACACAAGTTTAGTCTGTGGAAGGATCTTTTACATGCCATAAATCTATGACATGGGACTGCCGGTTTACTTCCCCTCCGAAGGAAGGCATACTGAAAGATTTTAACGTTCTTAAAGAATTTGACAACTTCGTCCGTGTTTGAACCCGCCATCTTGGGCACAGCAGTTCAGCATGCTACCAACTACGCCAAGAACTGATATTTGAACAGTTATTCTAAAAATATATCCCATCGTGTGAATGAGGCTCTATTTCCCATGGCTAGCTTTGTTATAGGAGTGACAATTTTTAAAAGCTTTTTGTTTTATAATAGAGAATAACCGTTTGAAGCTATAGATAATAGTTACAATCATTTAGACGTACAGTGGTACATTTCATGGTTACTGTTATAATTGGCATCATTTCAAAATATGTCTCGTTTGATAAAATCACACAAATGGGAGGACTGTGTCGCCCAACAAATTACAACAGACATTCTGTCACGAGTTTATCGAACAACACAGGGAATGACGGCGTTGTTCAACGTTTCAGGAATCGACAGTGGGGCAGCCGGTATGCAGTGGCGTAGCCAGGAGGGTGTTACTGGGAGCTTAGAAGACCCCGTCCCGATTGGAGATTTTACAAAAAAATAAAATAATACTGATAATAAAACTCAGACAGTACAATTCAGTAGTAAAACCATCTGTTCTGTGCGCCTCAGAATGCCTCGTGATGGCCAGGAAAGGCCCACTCAGGAAACTTGAACTCAAGGAGAGGAAGATCCTGCGGAGGATACTAGGACCTATACGGGAAGAGGGAGGCACCTACAGAATTCGGCACAATGATGAGCTTTACAGCCATCAAGAAGACATTGTTACTTGTATAAGAAAGAGGCGCTTGGCCTTCTATGGACACTTGACCCGCATGATCCCTTGCCGGCTCACCAGTAAGATCTTCACAGTGGCAGGAAGAGGGAAGGCCTCTAGGTCCAAGTGGATATCTACGGTCAGGACGGATTTAGACCACCTAGGGATCCCACTTAATTCCATACAGGACCGCCAACAATTCCGGCATGCCATCCGACAGGGAGTTTTTCCTGTATCACTGACAGCTAGGAAGAACACTGGTGTCAGCAGACCACCATGGACGGAGAAAAGAAAGCTGGCTCATAGTCAGATGATGAAAGAGTACTGGAAGAAGAGAAAAGACAAAGCGACGAGGAGATACGAGCCCCGTGGTCCTCAGTAGGCCCAAACGAAGTAGAAGAAGAAGAAGAAGAATACCGATAATAAACAGTAAGCTAAATTAACCGTTCGTAAATGAAGTAATGACGCTTGCTGATAAGTCTATAGCTCGTGCTATGTGGGAAATCGGTATGATTTGTGTCTGCATCACCAATTCACTGCACTGTTGTCGCTTTTCGGCTCGGCTGCCTATTTGAGGCCAAACGCATCTTCATGACAAAGCAATTTGCACACTTAATAAGTATCAACATCATTGGTGTCGGACGATGGCAACATAAATTCGGAAATCAACCACAGAGTACAGTCGGCCTGGATGAAATGAAAAAAGATTTCTGGAATTCTTTGTGACAAGAGACTCAACATAAAGTGAACACAAGACAGCAGTAAGGCCAGCCATGTTATACAAAGCAGAGACGTGCGCTACAACAAAGTCACAATGCAATAAACTACAGTATATGTGATGGAGATGAAGATGCTTAGATGGATGAGTGGTGTCACTAAGAAGGACCGCATAAAATATGAGAAAATCACAGGAACTATTAAAGTGACAGAAGCATGAATGAAAATCCAGGAGAAGAGACTGTTGTGGTATGGGCATATTATGCGAAGGGACGACAGCCATGTAGGGAGGAGAGTTATGGATATGGTTGTACAGTAGATGGAACAATAGAAAGGGGCAGACCCAGATGAAGACGGGCTGACAATATCAGAGAAGACATGTAGAAGAAATAGTTAGAGGAAGATGATGTGCGGGACAGGAAAAAGTAGAAAAGAACGGCCAGAAACATCGGCCCCGTTTGAAGCGGGATAAGAAGAAGAAGAAGAAGTATCAACATCATTCGCTTGTATTGTTGTCTCTATAAGGCTATAATGATGTGCATTATTTTGAAACTATAACATCTCCCATTGCCGGCCCCGTGGTGTTGGGGTAGCGCACTTGCCTCTCCTCCGGAGGCTCCGGGTTCGATTCCCGGGTCCGCCAAGGATTTTAGAAACTGACGTGAGTGCTGGAACGGGGTGCACTCAGCTTCGTGAGGACAATTGAATAGCTGTCTGACAGTGAGGCAGCGCCCCGATCGTGAAAATCAAGATTAACGGCCGAGGGGACCCGATGCACTGATCACGCGTCACCCCAATATCTGCAGGCCCTATGGTTGGGCAGCGGTCGCTTGGTAGGCCTAGGCCCTTCATCAGCTGTAGTGCCAGGGGTTATTTAACATGCCCCATTGATCGATCTTTGCTGCGCTACTGTGTATGGAGAATGGAATAATTCACTTGGTTAAAACGTTGAGGTGGTACATAACGTCCGACGCAACATAACAATTAAATAGGTTCATTTACTACTGATACGGTCTTAAAAGAAGAACAATACTTCGAATCTATCCTCAGTGAGTCTTACTACAGAACACAAAAGGGGTATAAATACAAATTCAACAACAAAAGCTGTCAAGAGTACCGCAACGTAACTCACTTGTTATCATACCCCGTAGCGTAACATTGCTCGTTAAATCGTGTGCCCGGGATGGTCGAACTCCGCTAATTAGGTTAAACCCAAACAGTTCAGTCAGATTACGCTAATGGGTTTGGGAAGAGAATGGGGGTAGGCAACCTCTCCTGAAATGTTGGTTAAGCCATGAGTTGCCTGACAGCTACGAACACCTGGAGATTCCGTATATAGTGTATAATCAGTGCAGCTAACATATTATCCATGTACAGTGATAGAAGTGCACGATTGAGAGTTATAGGAAACTCTAAATGTTGTAAGTTTGAGTTGTCACTAAGGGGCCGAAAGTGGAGGTGTTCCAACAGGGAATTCATTTACGAATGCACCTTATTTTGTAGCAGAATATATCTATAAGCGTTTTGGTTCCCAAGATATCGTTTTAAAGCTCATAATGCAGGCTATAACTTGCATGTTGACGAAGCCACAACATAAAAATTAAAATGTGCAGATCTGAATAGTAACTGTGAAACACAAAGAAAATAACCGAAACTTATCTTTATCAAACGCAAGGCAAAAAGAAAAAAAGAATCTGGAATAATACCTAACTTTGCTAATGAGTAGCATCGAATACGTCTTTGAGAAACCAAGAGTAGATAGTGGCGAACACCGTAAATATCAGGACATGTTGACACATTCCAAAATATATTTACCTTGACGTCCAGTTTGGAGTGGGGGGCAGTGAAACACGCCTCAGGCAACTTATCCTGTTAGGATTTTCCAAATTGACCCCCGTGGAGAGAACTCATTAGCGGAGCTCGGTATCACTCCGTGCGCCACGGCCATGAGGGCAGCTGAAGCAAGTTCGGAGATTGGAGGTTCAAAATCCTGGCGCTGCCATCAACTACCCTGAGTGGTTATTTTTCGTTTTTTCCACACTCCCTCCAGCCAAATGCCGGGATAGTACCTCACTTCAAATTTTGGGGCACCCACCCTATCCCTGTCCCTATTACATCTACACCTACTACTACAGTCACCACAAGCTCAACACTCACCAATTACGTGGGGCTGATGGCCAAGATGTCCCAAGCCCCTTAAAGTAATTAAAAACACCATGTTTGTGGTGTTTGAAGCCATTTTTCAGTGTTGCCTTAGTAAACAAAAGTTTGGTGCTTTTCAGTCGGTCAACACGAATGTACCCAAAAGAGCTGGGTTATGCCCTAATCCTGCAAAGAAATACATGAGATTAATAAATACATTAATTAATATATACTGTATATTAATCTCATGTAATATTTTCACGATTAGGGAAAAACCCAGCTCTTTTGGTAAATTCGAGTTGGCCTACTGAAAGGCACCAAACTTTTGATCACCATATTTAATCATTCATTATGGATTTTGTCGTCCCTTTGTTTCTTTGTAATGCAATATTGTTTAAATTATTATATTAAGATTAATGTTATTGGTTTTACGTCCCTTTTAAGTAGTGCGACTTTTAGAAACGCCAGGGTGCCGGAATTTGCCTCGAATGGGATATTTAACATGCCAGTAAATCTACTGACACAGCTTCCTCGCATTAGCGCACCCTCAAATGCCAGCTCACTGTGCCAGGATTCGATCCTGCAACCTTTGGAACAGCTGGCGAGGACGTTACCGCTGAGCCACAAAACCGGTCGAAATAAATTATTGGACGTTTGGTAAGTTTTATGCTTCTAGACAGACCTGTATTCAAGGAAGCAATACGTAAATGAAAAACAAAATGTTGCTAGGGAGTTCCTAAAGCCACAGATTGTTAGAAGACTCTCAAGTTCCTACCTAGATCAGAGAGTGGACCCAGTTGCTTCTCGGAATAACACCTGAATCTTCGCCTAATGAACGTTATGGAGACGAAGGGCGCTGTTCTGAATGTGGGTTAAGCTAGAAATAGTAAGATATGCCATAAACACAAGTGTCCCGATTAACTTAAATACGTGTGTCACCTGCCTTCGAAACCAGCCGAAGTAGAATATTCGCGTATCCTAGGAAGGTTTTACTCAGATCTCATGAGGTTGAATAGCATCAGAAGTGTGTGTAAAAATGTAGGTTTTCAGTTACCCCGACCATATCTTACGAGCTAAGTCAATACCAGGTGTTTTTTGACGATACACACGGCATCTGTACATTATGTCTGTTCGTCCAGTCGAGATAGTGGAAGTAAACACAGTTGTACACGTGATTGCAGGGCTGCCTGTAAGGGGCGCATAGAGCTGTGCCTATTGAACGAACACTAACTTCAGGCTGACTTATCGGTTACATGCTTCAGCGCGGTTTATTTATTGTTTGTTTAAGTATTAATGTAATTAATTAATTAGGTCTTAACTGCTTACGACAGGCAACAGTACACAGTGCAGCAAGTCTTGTCTTTTCTAGGGCTACGGCATGACTAATGATCTCGGAGCTTCTTGGCTACCCCTGTCCGGCAGAGCCGATGACGTGAACTGGGCGAGTTTCCCTGTCCAGGCAATCAAGTGACCACATGCAATTATTTACGCGCACTATCTCGACTCGGCGAACAGACTTTAGTACCTTCTCACTCACTCCAGACCTTCACTTCAGACAAGTTTCGACAACAATGGAAATGACACTGGTTAAATAGCTTAGGGAATGATACATCGATGACGCCGGCCTGCACCAGTGTAGCGTAGCGATAGACATTTTAATTCTTAATTTCATCCTATTGTATATAGGCTATACAGGGCCTAATAACTGAAGGCCTTCATTTGTGGTATTGTTGTTCTGAAAATCAAAATTTTGGAACCTAGAAGTTTGTGTGTTCATAAAAATTCTAATTGTTAATTTTAATTGTGTAATTTCCCTTTCATCCCTCAACCAAGTGTCCGTCTGTTTGAGTCACGTTACCTGGCGCACGGTTCGTTGTCAACCAATTTTGTTTTCAGTTGTTTACAGGCTACCAATCATATAAAAATGCCATCTAAAGGTGTTTTCTCTTTTGTTTAATGTATTTTTACAAATGAAAACATAAATGCTCATTACAATTATTTTTGAATGCACTTAAAATGGATAATCATTGACATGTGACCTAGATTCTAAACTGATAGTTAATCCACCTAAAATTAGTGGAATGCTCGATAATACACTGAAATAATCTTATATATAAAAGTGAAAGTCTGTATGTGGGTATGTATGTATGTGGGTCTGTTCCGTATACAAATCTACACCGTTACACCAATCTCAACCGAATTTTGCATACACATAGTTTAGGACCCAGAAGGAACCGCTGGCTACATGAATTTTCGATAGTCTTTCTCATTCTTCTGATTTCGACCCTTTTGCACTCCAGCACATGCTAATCAAATCATAAAATATACTCATGAAGGAATGGCAAGGCGGATAGTTTCCATGGCAACATAGCTCAAGTCGAGACACGGCCGACTGGATGCCATTTGCGCTCTGCACTACCGGTATAGAAAATGAGGATCTTTACTTGAAATCACGTTAGTTACTCAACTGCTCACAAAGCGCTGTCAACCGAGTTTAGCATAACAAAGACTTGACACTATCTACTATATATTTGTCAAATACCACTCACTCACTCATTCATTCATCACGAAATCTCAGAAACCATCAAACGGATTGGAATGAAATTTGGTATGCAGCTTCCCCAAGGGCCGCAAATGCCCACTAAGAGAGGATTGTTGGATATTCTGGTTCTAAAGGGGTGTTAAGGGGGTAGACCTGCATTTCATTGAACAGCAATATCTCCCGATTGGTTTAATTGGGGGATCTGATACTCGGCACATAAACTCATCATTAAAAATAAGAAGACACGAGTCGGAGGGTTTTTCGATGTGGTGTATATTATGAGGTGAAAGGGGTGAAAAGTGGGGATTGAAAGATTCATAACGGAGCGTGTATCTCTTAAACGACATAGGCGAGGAGTTTGAAACTCAGCGGGAAAAAATCAGCATAAAAATAAGTAAATATGTGTTTGACCGTTTTATCATAAATCCAATTTAAGGGGCCCATGGGGAGGGGTGAAATTCTGGAGGGGGGGGGGGAAACAGGAAAGAAAGTGTCCCAACTGATTGACTGACTCACTCACTCATCAAACTCAGGGGGAAAAACTGCTTTAAAGTAAGTAAATAGCTGTTCGACAGTTTTTTTTCATAAATCAAATTTAAGGGGTTCATGGGGAGAGGTGAAATTCTGAAAAAAGAAAATTGAAAGAAAATGTCCTGACTCACTCACTCACTCACTCACTCACTCACTCATCATCGCCCAGCCATAATTATTGAAGTTAGAAACATGACAGTTTGGGGATATGTTCATTGTATTTCAAAACAGTCTACTAAGGGAGGATTTTCGGATATTCAGGTTCTAAAGGGGTCTTAATGGGGTTAAACCTGCATATCATTGAATAACAATATCTCCCGATTGGTTTCATTGGGGGATGTGATACACGGCATATAAACTCATCATTAAAAAGTAAGACACGTGTCTGAGGGATTTTCGATGTGGTGTATATTATGAGGTGAAAGGGGTGAAAAGTAGGGATTGAAAGATTCTTAACGGAGCGTGTATGTCTTAAACGACATAGGCGAGGAGTTTGAAACTCAGCGGAAAAAAATCAGCATAAAAATATGTAAATATGTGTTTGACCGTTTTTTCATAAATCCAATTTAAGAGGCCCATTGGGAGGGGTGAAATTCTGTGGGGGGGGGGGACAGGAAAGAAAATGTCCTAACTGCTTGACTGACTGACTCACTCATCAAACTCAGGGGGGAAAACTGCTTTAAAAATAAGTTAATAGGTGTACAAGCGTTTTTTCATCAATCCAATTTAAGGGGCCCATGGGGAGGGGTGAAATTCTGGTAAAAATAATTGAAAGAAAATGTCCTGTCTGACTCACTCACTCATCACGCCCAGCGAAAACTATTTAAGTTGGAAAAATGAAATCTTGGGAATATGTTCGCTGTATGTCGAAAACGTCAACTAAGGAATGATTTTTGTTTATTCGGGTTTTAAAGAGATGTTAAGGGGGTAAACGTGCATTTCAATGAATAACGATATACTAATCATTAAAAATAATCAGACATATGTCTAAGGGTTTATCGATGTGGTGTATATTATGAGGTGATAGGGGTGAAAATTGGGGGTTGAGGGATTCTTGACGGAGCGTGTATCTCTTAAAGGACATAGGCGAGAAGTTTGAAATTCGGCGGAAAAAGAACAGCTTAAAATACAAGTAAATAGGTGTTCGACTGTTTTTTTTTCATAAATCCAATTTAAGGGGTCCTTGGAGAGAGGTGAAATTCTGGGGGGGGGGGGGGAACAGGAAAGAAAGTGTCCTAACTGATTGACTCACTTACTCACTCATCAAACTCAGGGGGAAAACAGCTTTAAATAAGTAAATAGGTGTTCGACCGTTTGTTTCATAAATCCAATTTAAGGGGTTCATGGGGAGGGGTGAAATTATCAAAAATAAATGAAAGGAAATGTCCTGACTGACTCACTCACTCATCATAGCCCTGCCAAAATTATTAAAGTTAGAAACATGAAATTTTGGGGATATGTTCGTTGTATGTCGAAAACGTCCACTAAGGAAAGAGTTTTGAATATTCAGGTTCTAAATAGGTGTTAAGGGGGGTAAACGTGCATTTCATTGAATAACAATATCTCACGAGTGGTTTCATTTGGGGATGTGATACTTGGCATATATAGGCCTACTAATCATTAAAATAAGCTGACACATGTCTAATGGTTTTTCGATGTAGTGTATATTATGAGGTTAAAGGGATGAATAGTGGGGGTTGAAAGATTCCTAACGGACCCTGTATCTCTTAAACGACATAGGCGAGGAGTTTGAAACTCGAAGGAAATCAATCAGCTTAAAAATAAATAAATAAATAAATAAAATAAATGTGTTCGACCGTTTTTTCATAAATCCAATTTAAGGGGCCTATGGGTAGGGGTGAAATTCTGGAAGAAAAACATCCCCTAAGGAAGGATTTTTGGATGTTCACTCTCATCGACCAACCCAAACGATTAAAGTTAGAAGAATGATATTTTGGGGATATGTTTGTTGTGTGTCGAAAACGTCTACCCAGGAGGGATTTTTGGATATTCAGGTTCTAAAGGGGTGTTAATGGGGTTAAACCTGCATTTCATTGAATAACAATATGACACGACTATGACGCGAGCGAAGCGAGGCTAAAAATGAGATGATGTGCGTCTATGTATTACTCAATCATGCAAGTACCACTGGTCCGATTTACATGAATTTTACATGGAAGTAGCTGATTTACCGGGTTAACATATAGGTTACTTTTGATTTCAATACTTTGTACTATTTAAAGATGGCGACCATTTTAGTGACTTCACTACACCCTTTGGTTTAAAACTTTCATATTTCCATTTCAAATACAAAGAGAACGCTAAGAAATAGCAAACCTTTGATGGTATGTACGAGGTTAAAAATTACATTTTCTATCCGAAAGGTATCTCCAACCGTTAGCGAGTAAAACCTAAATTTGTGCTATAAAACACGGTCAACGCCGAGCGGTGTAGTTGGACAAAATGTTCCATCCTTAATCTCCCTCTGCGCAGCACCTCGCCTATCCCCTGTTTAACTGTCACCTTCATATTTTAATTTATTTATGACGCGTAGCGAAGCACGGGTACTTCAGCTAGTAACATATAAAAGCAATAAAGGACTGGATAAAGAGTAAACCTGTTTGCCATGTGTAACAAATCCTCTGCACTTTATCCCCTCATGACGAATCCTCATTGGGAAAGTCCTATATCATCACTGTCACATCTAAACATATTAAAAATCGTTTTGCGTATTGCCATGGAGCAAATTGGGGGTGAAAGTGAGGATGGACTTATTTATTAAGCAGTGCCCACGACTGCTGTACACAATTGAGATCAGGAGCGTAGGCAGGCCATTCCATTCTGTGCATACCATTGTCCTGAAGAAAGGCATTGACATTGCCAGCTCTGAGCGGGCGAGCATTATCGGTCACGAAAGCAAAATTTGGGCCTAAATAGTCAGCATAGCCTTTCACTACAGGTGCCAGGATAGTATCCCTGTAGCATATGCCTGTCATACGCCTTGGGATGTACACAAGAGGGGTTCGGTGACCATACATGATGCCACCCGAATACATTGCACCACCTCCTCCCTGTTGGTATCGGTCTCGGATGTATTGGTCGTGCATACGTTCGCCGGGTCGTCTCCACACTCGCACAGATCTATCTTCATTGACACAGGAGACTATACATAGCCAATACACACTCACGCAAGAACGACTAATGGGTTTGAGACCACTACGACTCTCTGCCAGCAATATGCAAAACTTCTTTTGATGTGTGTAATATGTTTCGTTGAGTTCTTTGAATGTTCCTCACATACAAAATTATTATTATATCACACAGAATTATTGTACAACGATTACCCTATCGACCACACAGACCACATCGTACCTTTTGCCCTCATCCCATTTGTCTTTCTGGCTCATTGTAGTCATCTTTATTAGTTTCGTGTTCGTAGTCAGTTTACCTCCAAGTAGGCTTTTCCCACGGACTCAGCGAGGTATCCCACCTTTACCGTCTTTACGGGCTGTGTCTGGACGATATAACTGGGAAGGCAGGACCAGCGCCTCGCCCAGGTGGCCTCACCTGCAAAGTGAACAGGGGACCTCATGAGGTATGGGACGGGATGGGAAGAATGGGAGGAATATACAAGGAAGAGGGAAGAAGGTGGCCGTGGCCTGACGGCACCATCCCGGCATTTGCCCGAAGACGAAGTGGGAAACCATGGAAAGCCTCATCGAGGATGGCTGAGGTGGGAATCGAACCCCCTCTAGTCATTTGGACCACCCGAGGCTGAGTAGACCCCGTTTCAGTCCTCATGCTACTTTTCAAATTTCGTGGCAGAGCCGGGAATCGAACCTCAGACCTCCAGGGTGGCAGGTAAGCCCGCGGACCACTACGCAACGGAGGCGACGTCATCTGTATTACGAAATTTATTCACAAATAAACGGGTGACCATTCGCAATGACAAATTTTGAAAATGTGTTCTAATGTGCGGACAAAAGGAAATGTCAAAGATTTACATGTTGTTTAAATGATCGGGTGCAACCAGCCTAGGTTTCCTAGAATTCACTTGCGATAATTACACACGTGCCGTTTCCATTGTTGTTGAAACTGCTGTAGAAAAGCACAGGAGTGAGAGGGAAGGTACTTGTAACGAGGAGATGATAGGTTTACAGTTCTATGAATCATGGCGTTAAAAGGATGCACTAGCGTGCTCGGTTGAGAGCTAAATAATGTAAAAAAAATATCAACATTCAGGGTTTTATATTGGTTTTTTTAGATATTGAATTTATACAAATACAAAATTACTCGTAAAATAAGATTTCAGTTGCAAAATTTATTTTTATTAATGTACAGAATATAAACATTGAATAACAGGTGTCATCCACGCAAGCTGACATGTTACTTTATGACATGCCCCCGACGTAAGCTTAAATCGTAAGGTCGATGTATTTAAGTTAAGCGGCTGCATGGCTCAGCGGTAACGTTCTCGCTTGCTGTACCCAAGGTTGCAGGATCGAATCCTGGTGCAGTCAGCTGGCATTTGAGGGTGCGCAAATGCGAGGGAGCCGTCTCAGTAGATTTACTAGCACGTTAAAGATCCCCATCGGGTCAAAATTCAGGCACTCCGGCGTCTCTAAAAGTCGTAGATGTTAAGGGGATGTAAAACAAATAACTTGATTATTATTCTTTAAGTTCATTTTTTTTTCGTAGTCAGTAGGCATGAAATTTTAAATTTTAATTCTGATAAATTTTGAAAATTAAGTTCATTTTCACCAGATGAAATCCTTGCATATACTCCTTATTTATTAGATGTTCTCAGTTTCTTCAGTAATTCTCATGCAATTCAAGAGGACGCGGTACGTTGTTTCGTCGCCCCGGGCTGCTGCTGGCGCTGGAAGTGCGTTCCCGTGTTCCTCAGCGCGTGGCTATGTCTTACCTTGCTCGGCGAGAAACAAGACACTGGTGGGACGGAGCGCATATTCCATTAGCTCAAGAGATGAATGGGGCGGGACATAATACAGCCTTGGGCCGGTCTCGCTTTACAACCATAGGCGTGTTCTTCCGCAGCACACGGCAAATAAGAAAGAATCTTACAGCTTCCTGGTTGTCGAGGGACAGATAATGAAAAATAAATCTTTAATATCCAGCGGAGAATCTGCGGGAATTTCAAGAGTTCTTTATGTCTTGTTGTTCCTTGTTACCTCTACAATCCACCGTTGTACCAACTCAGCTACCAGAGGATGGTCAATGCTGGTTTTTGTTTGTTACCATGGCCTGTTTGCCATCGCTTGATGAATGCAGTACATTTGCATTTGTCTGTTGGCACAGGCTAGAGTAAATTGTGCATTTTCACCGATGTCTCAGTCTCACTCATGGATGTGATTATATGGAAGCTACTGAGGTATGGGTGGTGCTTAGTAATAGAGACAGGATTTTAAAGGGAACAATATTCATTAAAAAGGACCAAAAAGGGGAAAAATTATTCAATAAAAAAGGACCAAAAAAGGGGAAAATATTCATTAAAAAGGGATTATTTAGGAAAAGGGAACTGGTCAATAGAATAAAGGAAATAAAAAGGTATGCATAATCAGTTAATCACTTCTAATCTAACTTTACTGCATTAAAGAATGGTATCAATTACATGTCCAACATTTGAGGATGTTAAGGATATAGGCCTATTCTCTTTTATGTAGTGTCCTCGTGTTACAGTGTTTATTGCATTAAGAACGAATTGAACCTGATGACATTTAACATTTCAGTATGTTTGAAGGTCAAATTTTGTCTCTTTGAATTTAAAATATCTTTATACAAAGAAAATGAGCGCTCAACATCAACGGAAACCAGTGGGGAATACTTGGTTTTTACTCTAAACTCTAAATCAGTGCACTTCACTAGTTTTTCAATGTCTGGATTCTTTGCTAAGCTTGCCTTAAGTTTTTCTTTTGCGAATCCCTCAAGCATGTTGTCAGTTCTTTCAACCACACTCCACTGCACCTCCTTGGATAAGCACTGTTCTTCCAGTTGCAAGATGACGGCAGGAAGAAACTTGAACGTATGCACTGCGTACAGCTCTGTCTCCAAATTTGGATCACTCAGCAGGTCCTTCGCTCGACCCACAGCTGCAGATTCAACATCGTCCAAAGACAGTATAAATTCCTTTATCTTAGTGAAATGTTCACAAATGAAAACTGCACATGAAATCCATGTCCCCCATCTAGTTATGATGGGAAACTTAGGTAGTGGTAGGCCTGTAACTTCCTTGTAAAGCTGTATTCTACTTGGAGCTTTAACCAATGTCTTCTTAAGTTCGGATATGAAGGCATTTGCAACAATATATTCAACCCTTATTGCTTCACATACCCTATGCAAAGCATGAGCAATACAAGTTGTATGGTGAAGATTAGAATACATAGGCTTCAACTGTGCAAATGCTGAGACCATGTATGATGCTTGGTCCGTAACAACTTGCCACACTTTGTTGTACTGTATTCCTGATGGCCAGAGTTTAAAACAACAGTCATTGAAACTCTGCATTATAAATGTAGAGTTTACTTTCTCCAATTCGTACATGGCAGCCAACATTGGTTTTGATGGGTCTCCTGTCAATGGCATCACACGAATGTTTAGAACAGCTCTTGAAAGTGAATCGGTTGCTTCATCCAAAATGAAGCAAACTGGATGGTCTCCAACAACCTCCTTAACTTTTTGTACATTAGCTTCATAAATTGCTTGTAGGTAACTCTTTCTAAGTGTACTTTCATCAGGGACAGTGCGTTGTGTGTATTTTTCCAAGAAACTCTTCATTGATGGGTTATTTACCTTATTTAAAGGAATTCCACACTGAACAAGGGTAACTGTGAGGTCACTGAAAAAAACGTTTCGTTCTCTGCTTTTTTGTTCGGCCTTCTGAAAAGATTCCTGTAAAAATGACTGCTTGGAAACTTTCGCACGAATAGCTTTGTTTTTCTCATGTTTGGCATACTTGAGATTCTGAATTATTCTGTCCTTTATATGTTTTCCATCTACTTTAATATCAATATCACATATAGAACATCGAATAACGGTACCATCCGTTTCGATTAAATCGTCCTTGAAACTGCTTACCGCTCTTCGCATTTTATTGCTAAAAGACGACTTTGCCATCACTATTACAAACTACTGCTGCCACTTAACGGTGCGTGCTATTCTCTATGACTCTGTTTCTGCTACTGAGGCGAGCAAGCTACTGTAAGCAAAGAGAATAGGCTGTAACTGCTTCACACATTCTGGAGGGGATGCGACGATTCTAACAACACCTGCGGGAGGGGTGAGGTGGTGCAGTGGGCGAATTCAACTCTGGGGTGAGCAGTATAGAGCCCGTGTTAATTCTTTCTTCCCTTACGCTACATCGGTATTTTATGCAGGTATTTTCCCTCAAAGTGAAATAAATTCTTGAGGTTTTGCCGTATATTCTTAAAAAAAGGGAAAATAAGGGCAGATGTAGGAGAAAACGGAACAAGGGCTAAAAAAAGGGAAAAAAGGGAAAAATGGAAGTTAAAACACGGCAATCTTGAGTTTAAAATATAGTTTTAACCCATAGTATCGATTATTTCTTGTTTCCAATAAAATTAAAAAAAGGTATTCCCTTTAAAATCCGGTCTCTAGTAATGACATTCAGGACACAGTCAGTGCCTGTGGATGCTGTGAATGGTTCTACTCATAGGGTTAGTACTGCTGTTCTGACTCAGTGAGGAAAGCAATTCCAAAGTACCTCACTCCTCTTCTTGCCTAGTGAAAATGAAATCCACAGTCTGCTTCCAGTCTACCGACCGGGTCAGGGAATGGAATGAATGAAGCCCCCATCTAGTGGCGAGGAAATGAACTCTGCCGGCTGCCGATGCCTGTCGCACTCCTCTGAGGCAATGATTAAATGAATGGCAGATGAAATGAAATGATAGTGGAGAGTGTTGCTGGAATGAAATTGTGACAGGGAAAACCGGAGTACCCGGAGAAAAACCTGTCTGCCTCCGCATTGTCCAGCACAAATCTCACATGGAGTGACCGGGATTTGAACCACGGACCCAGCGGTGAGAGACCGGCGTGCTGCCGCCTAAGCCACGGAGGCTCTCCTCTCCTCGAATGGAAATAATAAAATGAGCGAAGCGACATACTCGTGTATTAATTATTGCCATTATAGGCTCGTTGTACAATTACGATATTATGTCCAACTAAGGAGTGCGATTGAACCTATTTCACAGATCAATTTGACTTAGCTTTCTTCTCTTCCCAAAATATCTTCATTCTCTCACTGTGATCCTTCTTCCTTTCTGCTGCCCATACAGTGGCAGCTCTCATCCGGAGGTTTGCAGCAAAGTGATGTTTGTTCATCAACAATCTGAATATAAATATCCTCCATAAAATTTCGTCTGTTACCTTTATTTCTTGAAATGCCAGCTGACTGCACCAGTAGGTTTTTAATAAGGAGGCATGATTATATATCCTTTTTGCAAGCTTTTCACTGCCCATTATTTGAATATGTCCATAAAAGTTTAATCGTATTATTCTAATAGTGTCTCATGACCCATGAGACCTCTTCCGCATACACACTCCCTCTATGCACGCAGGGCCAAAGATTTTCCTGACGATTTTCCTTTCTTGTTTTTCTAAATTATTAATTAATTTTTATTTATTTATATATTTATCTATGGCTTTTAGTGCCGGGAGTGTCCGAAGACATGTTCGGCTCGCCAAGGCTATAGCTGCTTCAAGCGGACACCGATAGGGTGAGCTACATGTTCCGTTCAATTTGCAAGTAGTTCCAACTTTCGCTACCGGATGTCACTGATACCTAGTGGTGAATGTTGGAACTTGGATAGAGTATTCCATCGAAATCCAACCTAGAAATTTAGCTTCACACAAGTTTAGTCTTTGGATGAATCTTTTACATGCCATACTGTGCCCAATTCTAGGAATGGGTATTCCAAGTTTCAGACACCTAGATATCAAGGGAAAGGCTGTAGCAGCTTTTGAAAGTTCGGATATTTGAATATCGCGCTACATTGCTTCTCGAAGCCATTCGAAGGAAATTACCGATAGTTGGATGGTAAATGACGTAGCGAGTAACAGCAGAGGTGGAGACTATTTATTGATTAAATAGTTAACTATGGAGCAGAGACTTGAGACTGGGATCAGATTACTGGCACGGCCAAATAAAAGAGAATGCAATTAGTATCAAGTAAATCGGACCAGGGATTCAAGAGATATGAGGATTTTTAGATATCAGGCGATGACGCGTGACCCTGACCGTTTTTGTATAAAAGCAAGCTGGAGCAGGCTTAGTTAGCTCAATTCATCACAAGCACTTGGCGAACAAGTTGCGTCTACGCTGAGCCAAGGCACATGGTTGCCACGTCTACGAAGAAGTACTTTTCAAATCGTGATAGTCACGAGAAGTGCTGCGCAAACGAGTTGGAACTTAGTAAGTTTCTGGTGAGGAGAATCACTGAGGTGATTGTTTTTCTACAGACATTGGTGGAAATATTTATATTTCCAAAAGGACATATGCTAGACTTGGTCTAGAAAATAGTATTGTCACAGTCCAATAGTAAATTAATACTTGGATGTTTAGATCCATTTGAAGTCAGTTTTCATATTTTGTAACTATTTAACCACTTCGATCCGTCAGTACATTGAAGAATAGTCTATAACGGTGGCGTTCATTAGTCTACGCAAGGGAAACTGCAAGTTGTCTAGCGCATGGCAGATGGTGATATACAAACCATGCCCAGGGAACGATCTTCAGAACAGCCGTTAACTGCTTAGACTGTCAACGTTTTTCTTGTACTGATGAGATTACAGTGAGTTAGGTTACAACTGACACATTTAAGAAGAGATCGCTTAGATCTGACTGACCCTTTTCAAACAAACTGTTATGGCTTTGTTAGAAGCCCATATTAAAATGGAACCACAGTCATTTAAAACGTCGAAAGATACTACCACTATGTCTGACTAGACGATTTGTGGGTCTACAATGGCGGCCGATACAAGGATTATACGTGCTTGTCCGCTAGGGCATGTCTACGGATAAATCTGGTATAGACCAGGTTTACGACACTTCAAGAACATCAAGAAATGTAAGCCACATTTGAATTATTTTATGCTTAGCTAATTGGAACAAACTATTTTTCTGCAGATGACCAACACATTTTTTTCGTCGTATTTAAAGCTTGTAATGATTTACGCAAGACTAGTGAGATTTATTCTGAGCATTTTCAGCACTCAGAACAGTTTAGGATCGATGACCGAGCATTTTGAGCATTTATTTGAATTTTTCATATTTTTGGGAAATCACGGTAATCAGCCGATGTAACTGTAAAAGTTAAATTTATTTTTGTTGAGGAATGGATATTTTTTCCATATTCGAAGGTTCGAACATGTGGATTCTCACATAATGAGATGATAATTAAACATATTTGAAATAATAATAATAATAATAATCCACTAATAATAATAATAATAATTTTCATAATTTTTCTAAATAATTCTTGGATATTATATTTTATAATAATCATATGTATTGAGAAAGAGCCTATGAAGTAGTTGAAACATTTCTAGTTTGGAACAGGAGATTTTACGAAGGAGAGTGGTTAGCGCATGCCCGCATTCAACCTACATTTCAGTTCTGGTTGAACAGTTGATATTTGCTATGAGCAAAGTATATGTTTCATATAACACGGAGAGGCATGAAACGGGAAGCAATTGATATTTGTATCAAATAGGATTTTTGTATTTATATAAAATCATGACGTAAATACACTTCGAAAGTGAAATGAAGCTTTTCATGAGTATGGTAAATTCACGGGTTAAACTGAATGGTAAAATAAAATAAACTTGTAAGTTTATTAATCTTCCAGTGTTGATGACAAGCAGAGGCTTGATTTATTGTATAAATTTTGGGAAGATAATTTATGTGTGTGGAATAGTTGAAATGCCATTCCCAGGTGCGCATGTTAAGTCGCAGGAATGAAGGTTGTTTCGAGCATCAATCAAATAGCAGGTTCGATGGCTCAGGTTTATAGTAGGAGTATTGGAGCCACACATTTCGTCGTATGAATAACCCGAAGGTTATTTCTTTGAAACCATCAGTTCTTATTTCAACCTTGTTTACGAATTCCATTTAGAATTTGATTTTGCTAGAACCCGGATTTGTCATGATAGTAGTTTATTCTTCTTCAGAGGAAGACCTTTGCCGTTGTTGTTGTTGTTATAATATTGTGTTCTTACACAAATAGTAGAATGGGCCACTGCCAATTTAAAATAATTCTTTAACCACGAATAATTTGAAGGATATTTTCAAATCCTAGTGCCATGAACTAAATGAATTCATTATAAGACTACAATTCTAATTTCCGCATTCTGTCGAAGAATTGCAAGTTGTGAAAGTTGCTAGAAATGGCCATAAATATAAATATTTTTTTTCATAATAATTCCAAGTGGAAAAATCTAATAGTTGAATGGTTCAACCATTTATTGATCAAGTTAATGATTCAGAAATCATATGTTTTGTTTGGAACTTGAAGTTCATAATCGAGTCACTTCTCGAATGTTTAATGTCAGAAGAACAATTAATTGTTGTTGTGCTTCGCACAGTTCTTCGATGCTATGCTCAATGGTCAAATACTTTTCAGATGTTGTTAATATGTGTTAATAATTTGTGTTGCTACGATGATAATAAGTTTCAACGATATATTTTGGAAAACAAATGAAAGTTTAAGAAATTCTATAAACATTTATTCTACGAGTGTTAATACCATGTAAATAGTTAAACAGTGATCTACGTTATTTCCAGTATGGACAATTCATTTTGCACTGGAGTTAAAATGTTAATAATTTTGGAACACAGTCCACAGGACTAACAATCGGACTTGTGTTTTCAAAAAGATTGTCAAATGTGTTTGGAATATTTCTGTATATTGTGTGTAAATAAGAGTGTGGATCGCCACACGTGGATGATGCTGCTTTGAGCATTATTCTTGCAGTCAGATTTTAACTTTAAATAAACTGAGATAATTTTACCAGATGTGTTTCACCCAATTAAATCTCCTTCTATCCTTATTGTTGCATTGAGCCAAAAATCAGCAAAGCATTTTTATAAATTTGATGTCGTTTTTGCGATTTGCTTTAACCCATCTGGCGCTCCGGGATATTTTGATTCTCGTGCTGACTGATTATTGGTAAAATGCATATGTGGTCGTGCGGACTCCGGTCTAAACGGGCACATAAAATCTATGACATGGGACCGCCACCGAAGGAAGGCATACTGAAGGACTTGAACGCTCTTAAAAAATCCGATGAATTCGGCCGGGTTTGAACCCACTATCTTGGGTACAGCAGTTCAGAATGCTACCAACTACTCCTCTAATGATTAGGGTTTATGATGCGTATAATGCTTCAGGTTGAATTACCGTGCTATTTTATTTTAATTTTGCGTTCCAAGATATTGATTTTTTGTTTTAGCTGTTCCAGGTTTAGAGATTCTGCCTTTGTTTGCTTCACTATTTAATGCAGATGGTCGTATGATTTCCCCTAAGTCCACCCCTGGCACTATACAGCCCATGAAGGGCCTAGGGCGACCAAGCGACCGCTGCCCAGCAATTTGGCCTGCAGATATTGGGGTGACGCGTGATCAGCGCATGGGTTCCCTCGGCCGTTTATCTTGGTTTTCATGATCGGGGCACTGCCTCACTGTCAGACAGCTACTCAATTGTCCTCACAAGGCTGAGTGCCCCCCCGTTCCAACCCTCACGTCAGTTTTTAAATCCCTGACGGAGCCGGGATTCGAACCCGGGGCCTCCGGGTGAGAGGCAGGCACGCTACCCCAACACCACGGGGCACTAAGTATTTGAAACTATTTACCTGAGGGTCTTCCCAAATTGAGTAATCCGATGTTGTTTGTCTAAGAACATAGGAGTTACTTCTATGTTATTACTATTATTATTATCAATACTTATAACACATTGCTGGTACATCACAATATAACTATACGGGCTTCAGGGAACCGAAGTATAGTTACTGAAACAGCCACTTCTAAGCTGGAAAGTCGCTACGCAAGAACTGACGGTCGATTCTGGTTGTTGAGAGAACTACTGCCTTCTGCATTAGTTTGTACAGTTGAGTATCCAGATCCAGTTCCTTAAAGCCTTGGAGCAAGGTACTTGGGATCAAGCCCTTACTTGTGGCAACAGTTGGTAGCGAAACTGAATGTGTGTTTTGTCTGTCTTTGGTGATGTTGGAGAGTAGAACGTTGGATTCTAGTTGTTGAAACCATAAATCTGGCTTATTTCTCCAGAACGGTGGCGGCTTATCGGCGACTCTCGATATCGACAACAGTTCCGTTTCGCTGATTCCAGATGCTGATGTACCGCTATCTTGTTCGTTCAACATTTTACATCACGTCGGGGTTGGAGAATAAGTTCTGCCCTAAAACTTCCCCATACGGGAGAACGAAACGCATCAGGCGAAAGCCTGGACAAAATAACTACTGTGGTCAAGAAAATTAGACTGAAGCGGTGCGGGGTAGTGGGCATGAAATACGTGACTAGAAAACCAATGTAGGTAGCAATACATTAACAATTTTTATTTCTAATAATAAATTTATAACCAATAAACAAATTGCATTTAAGTGCTTATCACAGAAATGAACAATTATAAATGTAGCAAAGTGTGAGGGCCTGATGACAGAAACCCAGATTAAAGAAAGGTCCATGAAACAAGCTTGCTTGATTGGAGAGAAGTTGAGCTTAACATAAAAAAAAGGGATGCACTTTATAAAAAGAGAGAACCATAAAAAAATGATTAAGAGTGTAAAATAACTGGTATGATATAAGTTCTTCATAAAAGTAAACTTATCTTTGAAGAGCCAGCTCCTTAAAAGTTCCAGCTAGCACACGTTGATTTAAAAGTCCTCACAGTTTCTTTAGAAGGAGGCGTACATGGCCTAGAGATATGTGCACCATTGATAAAATGTCAACTCTCTCTTCTTTTCTTGAGAAGGAATGACGTTTATAGCTTCCAAGTGATGATCCAGCAGTATTTCGAAAGATGATCCAAAGTATCCCATCTAAGGTGAAGGTGAAGAGTACAACAGCTGGCAATTAGTCTTGCCATCTTGAGTAATACGTCATGGTGCAGATCTCGTGACGTAACTGCTAGGTAGCGTAGAGACTAGCGATGGTGTCATGAGATGCAGTAGCGGTGACCAGCAGGTTGAAGTAATCAGAAGTGGTGGTTGATCAGAAGTGGCGGTTGATCAGAAGTGGTGAAGAACGCCAGCAAGTGGCGTCTTAAATAGGGATCATGGAACCCTCTCGAAGCTGGAGATCGCCCGACTGGACAAAGACCTGCCATTGGTCGAACGAAAGTCAGGGTGACGTCAGTCGACACTACTCAGCGGACAGTGGATCAACCAGTAGATGTCCTGTATGTCGGGAGTGAGGACGCTTGAGGTAGCGAGCGACTGAAACACTCGAGGTGAGAACTATAATATCTATGAATAAGTGATTGATAACAAGATTATGCATATGGTTTAAGCAATTAATACATTGGTAAAGAAATAATTACCATTCGGGGATCTCGGTAACAAGAAATAAAATTTGACCGACAAATGGGCCAAGCTAAACATTGAAAGTATCACAAAAGTGATCAGGGGTCATCAAATGTATTATTATTATTATTATTATTATTTATAGCATTCTCGGTTGTCACCGTGGAGTTACAGTCATTCCTGGCTCATATAAGGAATTTGATTCTGGTCTAAATAAAGACCACAGCCACATTCCACCCGAATCCTAGTCCCAACTATAAAATATGCACAGAGTAATGCAGCCATCACAATGACACATGCTGTCAGACAGTTTCCACACATGCCGAAGTATACGGAGCTAAATATCTCATTGTCTATAATTTAGGCAGATAAACACTCCTGAATTTACCGACAGCAGTAGCTACGCTCGCTAACGCGCAGCGTTCGGAAATGGGGCCAAGCTCTTTGTAGACTCGGTAGAGGTTGGTTTGAGTCCCACCGTCAGCCATCCTTGAAATGGTAACCCGTGGTTTCCCCTTTTTCACCTCCAGGCAAATACTGGGACGGTACCATCTGATAGGGCCACGGTTGGTGCCTTCGGCATCCTTGCCGAGTTTCATTCATCTTCATTCATTAAATCTCTCATGAACTCCTCTCGTGAAATTGGCATCAGGAAGGGCATCCAGCCATAAGAACCATCTGCCACGTAGATTTTCATCGCATCTCATCCCAAACCCCATTGGAAACGGGAATAATAAGGGGTAACATATAAACACTCTTGAATTTAAATTTGCTGCACACGTGTGATTACAGTAGCCTATATCTAAAGCCCTGCGCAGATGCGGTTATCCGCAACATTTTTCGCCATGCGGATATAGTTTGCATGGCTGTGCGGATAGCGGATAATCTGCGGATAATGTTTGGAGAAAATTTACGGATAGTTTTTAGAATACAATCCGAACTCGTTGAATATCATTACTAGGACCCGGATGTTTATGAGATATCATATTTTTCCGTTTTTTTTTCATGACAAATGTAAGATGATTATTCAGCGGCTTCGGTGGCGTAGTCGGTAACATGCCGAGCTTCTAAGCCCAAGATAGCGGGTTCAAAGCCGGGCGAAGCCGTCGGATTTTTTAAGAGCGTTAAAAACCCTCAGTATGCCTGCCTTCGGAGGGGAAGTAAAGCCTCTGGTCCCATGTCATAGATTTATGGCATGTTAAAGAACCTTCCACTAATTACACCTGTGTGAAGCTAAATTGGATAGGTTAATAATGCAAACAAGCAAGCCTCCGTGGCTTAGGCGGCAGCACGCCGGCCTCTCACCGCTGGGTCCGTGGTTCAAATCCCGGTCACTCCAAGTGAGATCTGTGCTGGACAAAACGGAGGCAGACAGGTTTTTCTCCGGGTACTCCGGTTTTCCCTGTCGAAATTTCATTCCAGCAACACTCTCCACTATCATTTCATTTCATCTGTCATTCATTTAATCATTGCCCCAGAGGAGTGCGTCAGGCCTCGGCAGCCGGCACAGTTCATATCCTCGCCGCTAGGTGGGGGCTCCATTCATTCCATTCCTGACCCGGTCGGAGACTGGAAGCAGGCTGTGGATTTTCATAATGCAAACAACGCTCTTAGGTTTCTACGTTCGTTGCCAAGAGCCGACTGCGGTGGCATCTAGAAGCTAAGTTCTGAACTTGGCCTAGTAGTCGTTGACGGTGGTGCTTGGCGGCAAATGTAGGAACTATTTGAAAAATTCTAAGTTTCAGTCTGTACTTAAATTAAACAAGATGTTCAGTAAAGAACATATAGCCTACTTTCTCCTAAATGTATGAGTATAGTTATAACTCGTTGTTATTATCAAAGAGTATAATAGAACTATTCTTTGTTGAAGACCTTAGAAACGATTTATCTCTACCAAACGCCACAACCTAGATAAAAACTGCTACCATCATTGAAGAAAGAAAGAAAGATAAGAAGTATCTAAAGAATGTTATGGATATGGAGACATAATCGACCGGACTGGCGGCGTGGCTCAGCGGTAACGTTCTCGCTTGCTGGACCGTATGTTTCAGGTTCGTATCCTGGCGCAGTCAGCTGGCATTTGAGGGTGCACAAATGCGAGGGAGCCGTGTTAGTAGATTTACTGGCACGTTAAAGATCCCCTTCGGGACAAAATTCTGGCACCCCGGCGTCTCTAAAAGCAACAGTAGTTAAAAGGGACGTAAAACCAATAACATTATTATTATTATTATTATTATTATTATTACATAATCGGCCTGACGCGGGCAACATCCAACTTTGAGATGAGGCATGTCTTTACACGTCTGGCTGCGTATGACTTTCACAACCCTAATTGAATTAACAAATCTTTCCATGACCCTACAGAGACGTGTGTATACCAACTATGTGGATATTTTCGATTGCTATTTGGCTGAAATAGAAGTATTAATTAATATCCTGAACTAGCACCAACGGTAGAGTTCAGATACTATGTGAAATCGTTTTGTTCTTTACTTCAATTAACATTTCCAAATAACGCACAATAGGCTGTTACAAACCCTTTAAAATAGAAAGTAAAATGTATCGTAGTATCATCTTGTCATTCTTCAAATTCGATGCGCATAGAATGCAAATGGTATAGTAATCAATGGAGCTCCACGTAGACTAGTCGAGATATCTAGTGGTGAAATATCTAACAATATAATCCTAACAGAGCGAGTGCATTCTAGCGGCCAGAAGAAGAAACTTTTCAATAAAATCTGGTCGGCGTGCAGTTACCTTTTTGGCAGCTAGATGTCTCGAGTAAATCTGCTGGCGAATTATGTTTTAATTAAATATATATTTTACACCATAATATGCACAATATAACGCTTAATTTTAAAACATCTGAGTCATTACAAAACAATAAACATATAAAATTTCAAGCAAAAAAACTAGCTCTGATCGGGTTTGAACCATAGGCATTTGAGCGATAGGCTAACGCTCTACCACTGAGCTAATTGTGTCAACGAATATCGTTCTATATAAAATGACTTACATAGAATTTGTTAGCAAATAGTGATTTATACTAAACGATTTCATCACTGGAGTATATTATTTATATATAAAGCATTTCATACAAAGTTTATTTATTTTATATCAGTACGCTATATTGCATGCAGTACTCAAATTAGTGAAATATAAGTCAGGCACAAAATATCCGCTGCCATCTTGTCTTATTACTAAATCAGCTCAGCATTTTAAAATCACGTCTGCACTATAGTATTACAAAATAAACTTTTAATTTCGAACGTGCCTCTTCCTTTAGAACAGTTAAAACGATTCTCGGCTCGATAATCGGAACTGGTGGGTCCCATGATATGGATTATAAAGTTTGCATAATTCGCACGGCCGCCATCCTGAAATGGTATAGCGGACGACCTTGTAGTTTGGTCACAAGACGCATCCTATACGAAGGTATGTTGTTACCAAATTTGGTAGAGATCGGATGATTTGGTTAGTCGTTATTTGATTTTACCTTTTGAACGTTTGAGTGGCCGCCATTCAGTTTTAGTAAAGATGGCGGCGATATAAAACATGACACTGAGGTGTGCTTTGCTAGTGCTACCTTTGTACCAAATTTCGTTCAATTCGCATTCACCGTGTTCGAATTGATAGGGGGGGGGGGACAGACATTCAGAGTACACACACTCTCACACACACACACAGACACACAGACACACACACACACACAGACTCACACACACACATACACACACACAGACAGACACACTTTTTTTCGCCCTGTGTTGATCTCATAAGTCTACTTTCATTTTTTGCAAAAATCGAAAGTAGGCTAAAAACAGATAACACACACTAATACAGTCATCACAATTAACACAGGTTATCAGACAGTTTCTACACACACCCAAAGTACACGGGGCTACACGACCGCGTTGTCGCAGCCCCTAAACTTAAGAACCAACCAACCAGCCAACCATTATTTAAGCTAATCTCATTCAAATTGTGTCATTAAGCACAATTAACACTCCGAACTGAAAAGGGTTGCAATTCTGGCTGTGTAACATTCATTTTAAACAGCACTTGACATCAATACAGTGGCCTAAGGAAACGATTTTCTCCTCAGAACTTTAATATTTTATTCAATTAAAAGTATTAACTTATTTTACTGTTTGTAGATTCGGATAATAATCGTGTGGATGCGGATAAAAGTCGTGCAGATGCGGGGCGGATGCGGATAACAGTCGTGCGGATGAGGGTTGGATGCCGATAACAGTCGTACGGATGCGGGGCGGATGCGGATAACAGTCGTGCGGATGAGGGTTGGATGCCGATAACAGTCGTACGGATGCGGGGCGGATGCGGATAACAGTCGTGCGGATGCGGGTTGGATGCCATTAACAGTCGTGCGGATGCGGGTTGGATGCCATTAACAGTCGTGCGGCTGCGGGGTTGATGCGGATAACAGTCGTGCGGATGCGGGTTGGATGCGGATATCAGTCGTGCGGATGCGGGGTGGATGCGGATAACAATCGTGCGGATGCGGGGTGGATGCGGATAACAATCGTGCGGTTGCGGGGCGGATGCGGATAACAGTCGTGCGGATGCGGGTTGGATGCGGATATCAGTCGTGCAGATGCGGGTTGGATGCGGATATCAGTCGTGCGGGTGCGGGGTGGATGCGGATAACAATCGTGCGGTTGCGGGGCGGATGCGGATAACAGTCGTGCGGTTGCGGGGCGGATACGGATAAGGTTTTGTTTATCCGCGCAGGGCTCTATCTATATCCACTTAATTAACTGCACTTGAACATGCAGGGATTAAAAGAAAGCTGTCATTTCCGTGCAGAATTTTTACGGATTATAGTCCTCACTCTGCATAACCGAGATATCTATACTAATATAATAAAGCTGAAGAGTTTGTTTGTTTGTGTGTTTAAACGCGCTATTCTCTGGAACTACCAGACGGATTCAAAACATTATTTTTGTATATGATAGCAAGATTCAAAAGGAATAGTTTAGGCTGTGTAGCATTAGGCTACACCTCTCAGGTAACCTTAAAGATTGATTTTTGTTCAGTAAGTCGGAAGAACAAGCGCTCCCGAACAGCTTCAATAATACCTAAGTGTATTGTTGCCCGACAATACGGGCTGCATCACGTCGCCCCTACCAGTGTTCTGGTGCAGAATTCGAGCTGCTTATAAATTGCAGTCATGGGGAGTAATTAGTGCAACAAGATTTCTTAGGCCCCTTAAAACAGTTATCATCAAGACAATAGTATGCCTCTGTATAAAGGCGATGGTGTTGGTGCAGTATACTGAGGTTATCAGCTGCAATAAGCGTTGGTGCTTTCCGATCCTTATCCTTGAGTGCTCCAGTTCTGTAGTAGAATTCATAATCATCCATAAAACAAATAAATCCACCGAGCGAAGCCGGGCACTACTGCTAGTCCAATATAAAATTGCGGCTTTTTCAAACAGTATTTTTCCCATTGGCTCTATATTTGAACTGATCCTCCTCTTTTAATCTCATATACAGTTTTGCTCTTGTTTTTAACAATAATACAAATTAAATTGGGCAGGAAGTTAAGGCACCACAAACGAAATGGCATCACCAAAACTTTATACATTTTACTGGACCGTGGTCGTATCCATTAACGCCACTGCAAATTGAATGGTTTCCTGGCGCTGAAATACATTAATGTACTGGTGGAAAGCTATAATTTTCATATCCGAATCAGCTTAATTGAAGTCTAATTCTAGGAAGTTAAATGGGAAAATCTGTTCCCGCTATGCTGATACAAAATGACGATATGCAATATTATTAATGGAGCAATAATGTAGTTTGCATGATGTTTACAGAATTGATTCGCATGTTTTATTGTTAACCTTAACATGACCTATGGTTATAATTAGAGACAGGGGTATATAATTTATGTATATGCTAAAAGTACCCAATATTCTTTTCTTTTAATCAGCACCAAGCCCGTCTGCTACCCTGCACCCCTATGTTCGTCAATAAGCGAATGAGTGCCAAATTCAGTGAGTGTCCTTTACTTGCCACGGTGGATGAGTGGATTGCGTGTCGGTCTACTAACCCCAAGATTGCAGGTTCGCTCCTGGCCGTGGTAAGTGATTTGTGAAAGGCGGCAAAAATACGATACCCATGTCATACGACGTTGGCATGTCAAAGAACCCATTTGAATTCAGTAGGCCGTGTTCATAATGGCAAAATTAATCTCGGGAGTTTCCGCCAACAAAGTTCCTCATTTCTCTACTAGAAAGTGCTATGGTGTTCAAGGAGATTAGATATCTAACCTCCTTGACTTTCATAGTGATTCAAGGAACAACGAAATTCGACATGCAAGCTACCCTCTGGGTGTCAAATTACAAAGCTTGCACCCGGCACCCGAGGCCATACGATATTATTATTATTATTACTGGTATTTCAAAGGTTAGATGCTTGCCACGGTGGGTGAGTGGTTATAGTGTCGGACTACCAACCCCAAGCTTGCAGGTTCGCCCCTGG
This sequence comes from Meconema thalassinum, assembly GCA_946902985.2. NCBI lineage: Eukaryota > Metazoa > Arthropoda > Insecta > Orthoptera > Tettigoniidae > Meconema > Meconema thalassinum. The sequence continues at coordinate 152,830,742 of OX336390.1, read as the reverse complement.
CCATGGTAAGTGATTTTTGAGAGGCGACAAAAATCACGACACTCATGTCATACGTTGTTGGCATGTTAAAGAACCCATTTGAATTCAGTAGGCCATGTTCAATGGCAAAATTAATCTCGGGATTTTTCGCCATCACATAGTTCCTTCATTCTCTACTTGAAAGCGCTGTAGTGTCAAGGAGTTTAGATATCTAACCTCCTTGACTTTCATAGCGTTCAAAGGAACGACGAAATTCGACATGCAAGCTACCCTCTGGGTGTCAATTAACAAAGCAAGCACCAGGCACCCGAGGCCATACGATATAAAAATATAAAAAAAGGTTAGACTCATGACAGTTGTTGTGCTAAGAGCTTAGCATCGAGGATATCGGCCCCTTATGGTGTGGGTGATAGTGAAAATGGAGAACTCAACAAGTACCTTACTTACTAGAAGAAGAAAAGGACAAAAAGGATAAGAAAAAAGGAAAAAGAACAAACAGGAAAAAGGAGTACCTTAAATTCCCGAAGGAGGAGGATCAAGGGACTCGGAAATTAATAGAGATGAAAAGGTACATGGGAAAGGGAAAGAGGGTATAATCCGCCCCAAAGCTTTTGGAATAAGAGGATAAATAAGACCCAACTCTGGAATATCTCTAGGTCGCTAATTCCCAAACTCACTAGTCATGAGCCCTTAAGGGTGTAGGGCCAGCAATCTAAATGTTCCAGTGTACATTGACTCAATCAATAACTTCTTTTTTTTTTTAATTCTGAATTTTTAGTTTATTCCGTAAATTTTGTTTATTATTATAATTATTAGTTTTATTTAATTTTTTGCTTTATTAATTTTCGGTCTGTTCAAATTTAGGTGTCCACCTCTAAATTTTAAATTCCATTCCAAATTTGTATAGTTTAATCTGTGTAAACTTAAGGGTGTAGCACTATCCTGGGTGCACCATAAATGGTGGGGCTACACACACCCTACCTTCTTTAGGGCCTTGAGTAGAAAGCAGTAGATATCATGAAAAGAAAATCAAGAGGTCTGACCCCTTGAAGAATGAGGATATCAGGAAATATGAGACAAGGACCTATTAAGACGGGAATGTGTAATACACCCTAGGCCCGGATTCCATGGTACCATCAGATTCGGAAGAGAAAAAGAGTTGACCAAGGGTGATCGGCAGGAAATATAGCAACATGTTTTGCCTTTCCTTCTCGTTCATTACATGGTTTAGTTCCACCAAATTTTCCTCTTGCTTCGCTGGCGTCGGGAGAGCGTGGGTTAGAATCCCAACCCGGCCGTTGTGAAAATGATTTATATGGATTCCCATTTTCACTTATAGTCAAACGCCAGGACGGTTCCTTTCAAATGGCCCACGATCTATTTCGTTCCAAAATCCTTTCCCTGACCCGTCCTGAAAGTAAAATAAACGACCATTGGCTCCATTAAAATAGTACATTATGCAACGAGCCTATAATGGCAATAATTAAGACACGAGTACGTTTATAAAACGAGCGTATGCGAGTTTTATAATTTCCATACGAGTGCCTTAATTACTATTATAGGCGAGTTGCATACGACTGTTTATGTTCGACGATAATTATTATAACTATTTTATGTTCGAACATAAATATTCATAAATATCTGTCAAGATTTCGCCAGTTTTATGTACAGAACAGAGCGCAAGGGACGCACAGAATACCTTGTATTTGACCATGACCTCCTCGATCACCCCACTATCACACTATGCCACGCAGTGAAATTTAAATTAGAAGGCCTTGGAACTCAGCGCATGTGCGATGCTATCCTCACTTAATTTGTCAAACAACTGTTTCCTGAGCTCTGATTGGTGGGAGAAACTGTTTCATAATGAAAAAAGTGTTATAATAACCCTCATTATGACACAGTTTTCTCAGATATAATATTTACATTTCGACATCGTCGAACATAAAAGTTATTAATACTCAAGCAGCCTTCAATTAGAGAGACCAGAAAAGGATGCATTATGTTACTCTTCCTTCTCTACGTTCCTGAAGATAGTCAAAATAATAATTTAAAAGATCACAGGTTAACATACTTTAAACTACAGTACAGTACATTAATAATAACGCAACAACTACTGTATAGAATTGAGCAATAATAGGCCTATCTAGAAACGACATATTGAAGGCGTCAAATTGGGATTCGATAGAATACTCTCCAGGGTTGGATAACTTCATCTTTTTGAAATATTATGCGCTGTTCCGTATCATTAGCCTATACCTACAGTAGCTGGAAGCAACAACAGATAGCTCTCAGCATGGACGCCCGATAGACAGTCCATTAAGGTAAATTTACATTAACATTTAATCTCGTTCTTTATGTATTTTCTATTTTTTTTGTGAACTTCATTTATTTACATTCTAATGCTTTTGTAAGGATATCCATTTTTTCTTTGTATTTATTATCATAGTTTTTAAGAATTTATTTTATCTTATCTACGCTGACGAAGGTATCATTTTATACTGAAACATGTACGTTTTAATAATTAAACTTCTTAGTGTTTGACAAGGCGGATTTATAAATGGAGATTAGATCAAATATATTTGTCGCGTTACACAAGTTTTTACTAACTTATATAATCTAAATAATGTATATATTTTTAGCCCACTTTCGATTTTTTCAAAAAATGAAAGTAGCCTTATGAGCTCAACACAGGGCCAAAAAATGTGTGTCCGTCTGTGTGTCTGTATTTGTGTGTGAGTGTGTGTACTCCGAATGTCTGTCCCCCCTATCAATTCGAACAGGGTGAATTGAACGAAATTTGGTACAGAGGTAGCACTAGCAAAGGGAAACTTAGTGTCATGTTTTATATCGCCGCCATCTTGACGGGAACGTGATGGTGGCCACCCAAATGTTAAAAGCTTGGAGCAAATTACGACCAATCTAATCATCTGATCTCTACTACATTTTGCATCGGCTTACCTTTTTGTGGGAAGCATATTTCCTCCAAACTACAAGGTCATCAGCCAAATAGTTTCAAAGTGGTGGATGTATGAATCATGCAAATATTATAGCTAACCGTAACTTATTATTAAACAAGGCCTGGCCTCAACAATTCAGTTATCGTATATAGGGAGGTTTAATCTGTACTCAATGAGGTGTCCGGTATGATATTAACATCTTATGTTAGAATATGAAACCGTAGAAGTGACTAACAGGTCAGGCTTACCATGCCATATCGTTGTGGGCGCATGCCGTCCCGTTGTCAGCATGGCCTCTATTTTTGCTCGTAAATACTTATATTTCCGTAACCTCCTAAGTGTATACCCTTTTCGGAATGTACTGAACAAATTAATACATATTTAGTATGTAATGGTTTATACAAACGCCAGAAAACGTTAATGAAATCGTATGGCATCCGTGGCGTAATGGTAGCGATTTGGGCTCTTATTCTGAGGGTTCGTGGATCAAATCACTGCAGGTTCAAATTTCTTTACTTCGTTCTCTTTGGTATTTATTGATTTATAACTACTCACACGTTATAATGTTAAGCATATATACTGTAGTGTGTATTTGCAATCAAAAATATTATATATATACTTAAAACAGCACATATTTCAACACTCGAATACCGCGATTAATATTCGTTGAAATTGATCCGCTGTAGAGACTATGGTTGTTGTTTTTGTTGTTGATTCTTTAGGGGTTTTGTGGCATCATGGATTTGTAGCCCCTTTTACTTGGAAGTTGTCTGATATTCCTAGTGAGTGTACTTTTATACGACGAAGGATTTGGGCAGGAAGCTGTTGTTGTTGTTGTTTCATTTGTGATGCATGGACATAATGGTCATTTAGCCTCGTGTACTTTGGTGAGTGTTGATTTTTTTTCTTATAGCCTGTGTTATTGTGATGGCTGTATTAGTGTGTGTATATATAATTCAGGGGAGGATTCAATCAATCAACGTTTAATATCCGTATAGCACGTTGCATTTCAAGAAGCTACTTCAGCCAAAATCCAATTACACTCGTTGAGAAGGACAAAGAGTTATTACTATACCCATGTATTTAGGAGAAAATAGGCTATATGTTATTTACTGAACATCTTGTTGTATACGTGTAATTCATAAAATTTTTACAAAAACTAAGCCTAAGTGAGCAATATCTGATGATGATCGCTTGACGATCGAAACATGTCATCCAATTAATTCCTCCCATTTTTTGCATGAAAGCTTGTTATTATTAATATTGATTTAACCCAACTAAGGAGCACTTATGACTAGTTCTTCGATGCTCTCTTCCGTTCCCAATATCTCTCACGCCCGGCTGCTAGTATTTCCTTTCCCTCCTGCGAGAGGGGTTTCTACACTTAGACACTCTGGGAGGCTCGTATTAGGTTTCGTAACAAGTTATTTTTTACGAGGTGAGGTTGTTAGCCCCACACTCAACCCCCAACATGGAGGGCCAGTCCAGTTTTTTTTTTCACGGTGGGGTTTATTACAGCTTGCAGCATCTTCTGAAATCTCAGCTGATCAGCAGAAGGAGCAGGAAACGCATATATAAGATGGTGTTACGACCCATTGTAATGTACGCATCTGAGACTTGGGCAATGACAAGACGTGATGAGATACGTCTAGACACCTGGGAGAGGAAAATATTACGTCGTGTATATGGTCCTGTGCAGGACGAAGATGGAAGGCGTATTAGGACGAATACCGAGGTATACGAGATGGATGAAGAGCCTAGTGTTGTGACGGAGGTCAAGAGAACAAGGCTCAGATGGCTGGCACACATCGAACGTATGCCAGCTGAAATAATTGTAAAGAAGGTATATTGCCAGAAACCAGAGGGACGTCGCCTGCCTGGATGTCCAAGGAAAAGATGGCTTGATGACGTGGAGGAAGATCTCTGGCAGATGGGTGTGATAGGCTGGCGCCGTCGAGCCCGGGACCAGAACGAGTGGAAGAGGATCATTGAGGCGGCCAAGGCTCTACATGGGCCGTAGTGCCAATGAGTGAGGTGTGTGTGAGACACTCTGGGAGGCGGAGATAAATAGTTAACCATATCAGCAAAGCGTGTTATTTTGTATTAAATATCTTATTTCATACAGGTCAGGGCATGTAAATACTTGTCTTCCCACCTAATGTAATTGGGCACAATTTGTGTTCACCAACTGGAAAGATTTCTGTAATAATTCCTTTAAACGTTTCTTTATTCCGATTCAGAGACAGGTGTACGGTGTAACCAGAAACTGAAACATCAACCATCAATCAAATATCTATGAACTCATTTGCTATTCATAGGTACAATCAAGTGCTCATTGCCTCTCTTTATTTGGCACGTGAATCATTTATACTGATGCAATAATAGTCATATGAATTATCCCACAACTGTGGATGAAATGTATTTGTTTATCGTTAAGTACCATCAACTGTATTTACCCCGTGTATTACTGAATGCCTATCAACCACTGCATGATCCACCACTGATTGCATCATCTACATATCAGTAAACAGTTCAATATTGTATTGGATACAATGATAATTTTGCATTTAATACGCCTTTGATTCAATGTACTGTGCCCGATTCCAGGTGGGAAGCGATGGCCTATCTAAACAAGATGTTCAGTAAAGATCATATAGCCTACTTTCTCCTAAATGCATGGGTATTGTTATAACTCTTTGTCCTTTTCAAGGAGCATAATTGAATGTTGGTTGTAGTAGCTTGTTGAAATACAATGTTCTATACTGATATTAAACATGAATATGAGGAGCCCTTTGCTAGTGCTACCTCTGTAAAAAAAATCATTCAATTTGGTTTAACCGTGTTTGAATTGCTATGGGGAATCTATTTGCACATATACATGGCCGCTATATGCAAACTATTGGGCTGATGACCTCGTAGTTCAGTCAAAAGATGCTTCCCACAAAAAGGTATATTGTTGCAAAATTTGGTAGAGATCAAATGATTTGGTTGGTCATAATTTGATTTAAGCTTTTAACATTCGGGTGGCCAAAATTACGTTTCCGTCAAGATGGCGGCGATATAAAACATGACACTGAAGTGCCCTTTTTTAGTGCTACCTCTGTACCTGATTTTGTTCAATTCGGTTTCCTCGTGTTTGAAAAGTTTGAAATGATAGGGGTAATCGATTAGCACACATACATGGCCACCATCCGCAAATGATTAGCCGGATGACCTTGTAGATTGGTCAAAAGTCGCTCGCTATATGACTGTATGTTGTTGCAAAATTTGGTAGAGATCGGATGATTAGGTTAGTCGTAATTTGATTTTAGCTTTGAATATTTGGGTGGCCGCCATTACGCTTTCCGTCAAGGCGGCGAAATAAAACACGACATTGAGGTGCCCTTTGCTAGTTCTACCTCTGTACCAAATTTCGTTCAATTCGGTTTCACCGTGTTTGAATAGATAGGGGGGACAGACATTCAGAGTACACGCACTCACAAACACACACAGACAGACACACCATTTTTGGCCCTGTGTAGATCTCATAAGTCTACTTTTATTTTTTGCAAAAATCGAAGTAGGCTGAAAATCACCACCTACCTAGAAAATAACACACTAAATAATAATATTCTGTGACTGAAATTTGGTTTGAAGGAAAGGAAGGAAGCATTCAGTTTTACGTGACCGTTAATCACGTGATCATGAGCCACCGGACCTCCTTTTTACGTGGAATCCGAACCAGAAGACATGGTATTTTACTTCGAAAATCTCACATGCATTGGTTGGGAATCGAAACCGGTCCACCTTGTTGAGAGGCCAACAGATTGACCACTGCGCCACCATGCCCCTCGAAATTTGGTTTCATAACGACAAGACAAACATTACCTCGGTATGTCAAGATCAAAATATCTCAGGGGGTTCAAAAGATGTATAGTCTTCCCGGTTTAGAATAATTACATCATCGAGATTATCTTGGCCTCTCCTAACACAAAGTTTTACTCCGATGTTTTTGAGGGGTCTACCTATCTATCTATCGTATGGATTTTAGTGCAGGGATTGTCCGAGGACATGTTCGGCTCGCCTGAGTCTGTAGCTGCTTCCAACGGACAACCTTATTAGGGTGAGCTACAAGTTCCGTTCAATTTCAAGTAGTTCCAACTTTCGATACCAGATATCAATGATTCCTAGTGGTGAACGTTGGAACTTTGATAGAGCGTTCCGACGAAATCTAATCTAACAATTTAGCTTTACAGAAGTTTAGTCTGTGAAAGGATCTTTTACATGCCATAAATCTATGACATGGGACCACCGGCTTTACTTCCCCTCCAAAGGAAGGCATACTGGAGAATTTCTAACGCTCTTAAAACATCCGACGACTTCGGCCGGGTTTGAACCCGCTTTCTTGGGCACAACAGTTCAGCTTGCTACAAACTACGCCACCAAAGCCGCTTCTTGAGGGGTGGTAAGTAGGGGGAGGGGGTAGTCACTCCCTCACTCGCTCTCAACCATAGGATTTTAGTGTAATTCGAAAGGCAATATGATCTTAAATAATTCCGAGGTGTACTTTTTATTCTTCTTAATGTTTCAAAGACTACGTTCTTGCGTAAGTAAGCAATATTAATTTTTCTTATGTCATAAAAAATCCATATCATGTGATCTGATCTAATGCTTGTCATTTAACCCTGTAGTTATGTCGGTTTGCCACTCTGTTATGTGATGTCAGATAAGGTAACTGCCCTACCATTCAAATTATTTGTCGTTGCGTCAAAGTGACGTAACGTATATTGTCATAACTCGGCAAACTACAAAACGATCGCTTCCCTTGGGATCGGGGAGAGTATATAAATGAAAAGTACAATTGGTTTCTTCTTATCATATTTGGCCCTCCTGTGTATACATATCTTGCGTTTTATAAAGCACTGGACTTCCTATCACTGCTGTATTCCGAATGGCAAGTCGGCTAGAAAATGTTTCTTGCATGTAGAGTCTTTCCACTCTTACTGAAGTCTGCCAGACTACCGCAAACTTCTCCCCTCTGCCAGTTCCAGTATCAGATAACCCACACATCTGCATATAGTGAAGACCTTTTGTGACGAGGAAATCAAAGTGTAACACTAAGGGGAAAAACAATTCTCTTGCTTTCATTGTATGTGTTGTATTTTAAGTTGAAAATGCCTGAACGCTTCAAAACAACCAAAAGTAATTTGGTTAGCAAATAAAAAGTACTTCTCTGCCACCGTTTGTAACAAGGCTGTCTATGCTCTACATCAACCAAAGGAACAGCCTCCTGCACCGAACAAAGCTACAGAGATATATAAAAAACAATCGGTATCGAGCCACAGAGATTTTTTTTGTTTTATTTGAGGGACTTGGGCAACGCGTCATTTAGCTCCGTGTATTTTGGTGTGTATATAGAATTTGTCCGGTAAAATGTCTTATTGACGTGTGAGTATTAGTGTGTACATTTTAAAATCAGTTGGGGTTGGGAAGGAAGCGTCAGTGGCTTTGAGTTAGGAACCACCCCGGCATTTATCTGGAGTGGAGAGATGGAAATAAATTCTATGTTTGCACTGATGGGAATCGAATTCCGTATCTTCTCAGTACTCTCCCAGCCCTCAGACCACAGAATTAACTCTATTGACACAGACGAGAATCGTATTGGGTCTCGGGAATGCCAGGAAGGAATTCTACCCACTACACCACCGGACAGCACATAACTTGCATGTTATAATATGCCATAACATTTACCATTGAGGTTAATGAGTAAGTATTGACTTAAAAAGTTTATAAAAAGTTGAACCTACATTTTCGAAAACTCATCCAATTATACTTCTTAACAAATGGCCTTTTCCATTATGTGTATTGTAACAAAGGGCAAGTTTATTATTTGAGCTTAACCAATTAAATAGTTTTTCTTTTCATTTATCCACTTCAATTATTATCACATACTGTATCCGTCCGTCCTTTATAGTGCTCCTGGTAGACACCTGCCTACTAACCATCGTATAAATTCGTATTGACCTTAGACGCTTTCCATGTAGTTTTCAGAACATTAATACAAAGAATTGGGACATTCAACGAAACTAAAATCACATGTTCTTAATAATATACAAAACTATGTACTTTTCTTTTCTCGGCACTTTTAGATTTCAAATTGACATTTCACATAATATTACGAGGTCACCTTCCTTTTTCTAAATCATATCTGTTTATTTCTTAGATTCAAGCTCTTCATGGCTATTTTTATTTGAAATATTTTAATTGGTTTAACAGAATTATTTTACAAGTACGTTCTTCCTTCTTTTATGAAATATTATTTTAAAAAAGATTTCAAAACTCTCATAATGTAAAGGAGTTTCCACAAATTTGATATTATCATGATATGACGATTCTCTATGTTTGTTGGTCTTCTACCAGTTTTATCTAGTTTCCTCTTTTGATGATGAACTGTATAGCCTACTTACAGAGTTATGTTCATTGAGATGTACAAAAATTCTCATTAATTGCTTTGTAATTGATAAGATATTCTTTTAGTTTCTAGTTTCATGGCGATGAAGAATTCACTGTATTTCATAACATGCACACAGACAACCATTAAGGTTGTTTGTGTAATTACTGTATGTTAGGTTTAGATTGTCCTTTTTTGTGACAGTGACATGTCTTTGTCGAGTCGCTACTGCAGGCAACAAGTGGTGGTGACTGCAGTCCACTGAGCTGTGTGGTGTGAGCATAATATATAAAATGTGCCGTATTTAACAGCAAGTATTCCAGAATAAGTAGGCTGCAAGTGCAAATATTTGTACTATGTTCTGAATTTAAACATGGTGAATAGAAAATGAACTAATACATTCATAGTATTAGTGTCTAAAATGTACAAATATGTACCAATGAAAACGACAGAGTCTCGACTTCAACTACGTGAAGGACATTGGCGTTTATTTTGCTATTGAAATGTATTGTGCCATTTAAGATTCATCCCCATACACTCATAGTACACATCTGTGACCATTTCGTTTTAGGCCCCTTGTGACAATGACTTCTTGAAGCCATTATTCAGTATTGGCTGTACAAGCTATCTAGTTATCCTCTACAGTCCTTCAACACGCTTTTTATCAAATTTAATCAGGTGGAGAATATTTGAAACACACTATTCCTGAAAAACTTACATGTATTAATATTATCTCGTACTGTAGATTCAGGTATTAGTTCGAAACATGGTAAAAATGAGCTTGCTATAGCCGTATTGACTAATGGTAAAATATAATATGTATTGTGTAACCCGCCTTGTCATTACTATGCAATGATGTTTAATAATATATTTTAAACGTACATGTTTCGATATGGCAATGGCATCTTCATCAGCGTTGATAGTTTAATAGCTTAACAGTAGCTGCTCAGGGCTCATCCTTTGAAGAAGTGGAAGGAAAGCTGACTTCCGCGATGGACGAACTCTCCAAGTACTATGATACCAACCATCTGAAGCTGAACCCTAATAAGACACAAGTGTGTGCGTTCCATCTACGACACAGGGAAGCACGGCGAAAGCTGGACATCACATGGCGAGGGGAGCGATTGAAACATTGCCCAACACCAGTTTACCTAGGTGTCACACTAGACCGTGCTCTAACGTACAGACAGCAATGTCTGAACACGAAACAAAAGGTTACTGCTCGTAATGGCATACTCAAGAAGCTGATCAGCAGCACCTGGGGAGCCAGCCCGCACATCCTGAGGACTTCCGGAATTGCACAGTGTGTCAGCCGCTGAGTATGCCGCTCATGTGTGGAACGCTTCAGCACATGCTAAGCAGGTTGATACTGCTGTCAACGACACTGCAAGGATAATATCGGGATGCCTGAAACCAACACAAGTGCACAAACTATACCCTATTGTTGGAATAGCCCCACCCAACATCCGGAGGGCCACTGCTGCGGACGCCGAGAGAACAAAGCAGGAGAATGACCATCGACATCCACTATATGGGCACCAGGCAGCAAGGTCTCGCCTCAGATCCCGCAAGTGTTTCCTTGCTAGGACTCTGCCGCTGGAGAGAACACCAGAGACAACTCGTCTCAATAGATGGAGGAGCTCACTACCCACAGACATGTCACCAAAGGAAGAACTGGCTCCTGGCGCCGACCTACCTTATCCTGTGTGGAGGTCCCTCAACCGCTTAAGAGTGAGTGCCCCTCGATGCAAGACCAACCTGCAAAAATGGGGGATCCTTCCAGCAGACGCAGTCACCTCTTGTGAATGTGGTGCTGAACAAGACCCAAGCCACCTACTTATCTGCCCCCTCCTGGACAACCCATGTACAATGGATGATGTTTTTAGAGGAAGTAACAAGGCCATCGCAGCTGCAGATTTTTCGAAATGTTGACCGGACACGGAATTGAATTGAGCCTAACATAATATCTAAAGTGCTTGCCACGGTGGATGAGTGGTCAACGTGTCGGTCTACCTACCCCAAGATTGCAGGTTCGCTCCTGGCCGTGGTAAGTGGCGGAAAAAATTACGACACCATGTCATACGAAGTTGGCATGTCAAAGATCGCATTTGGTTTCGGTAGGCCGTGTTCATAATGGCAAAATTAATCTCAGGATTTCCCGCCAACCCAAAGTTCCTCATTTCTCTACTAGAAAGCGCTATAGTGTTCAAGGAGCTTATCGACTTTAATAGTGCTTCAAGGAACAATGGAATTCGACATGCAAGCTACCCTTTGGGTGTCAAATAACAAAGATTGCACCCGGCACCCGAGGCCATACGATATTATTATTATTATTATTATTATTATTAGGCCTATTATTATTATTATTATTATATCTAAAGTGAAATGGATATCCTTACAAAGTTTGGTTTAAATTAAATGAAAGGTTCACATACAAATTAAAATTTACACACTAGTTTCTAGAAACATTTTTTTCTTTTTGTGAACTTTTCATTTCATTTGAAATTAAATTTTGTAAGGATATCTATTTCACTTTATGTATTATGTTGAACTATTAAACTATCAACGCTGCTGAAGATAGCATTGTTATATCGAAACGTATATTTTTAAAATATATTATTTAACATCATTTCATGGTACTGACAAGGCGGATCACGCAATACATAGGCTATTATTTTTCTCCTTCCTCTGTCTTTCGTGACATCTTATGTGTCACATCCGTTCCCATTTTGTGGACTTAAACATACCTAAGTATACTAGACTACATGTAGTGGCAATACGTTTTATTCAGTTTCCTTTATAAACACTTCCTAGGATTCCTTTTACTAACACAACTCCTTGGTTTGTAGTACCTCTACATAAGATTTCAAGAAGTAGATTCCCTGTCTCTCTCATCTTGGGCGTGCACGGGATGATAACTCCTGATCTCCATACCGTAGGGATGCGTGGTTGTTGAACTCGTGATTCGGTCCACAGAAACAGCGCGTTTTAACTGACAAAGAATATTGTTTACAATATGATAGCACATTTTTAGTAAAGTACAAGTACGCTGGTGTATACTTCGTAGAGCTGATAAGCACTCAAGGGACAGCCTACATCACCTTAGCAGGCAAAGTGCTTGCTGTGGGTAGCGCTCAAGCCTCCGTTCAGTGCTGATGATAGAAATTACCACAACGCACACTTGCTTACACACAGAGTGATATTATGATGTTGTTGTAAATTCAACTCAGGGAGTTGAGAATTTTGGTTTTCAAACCTCTGATCTTGAGTAGACGTAACGTAAGATGGGACAAAAAATAATTTCATGGGCGTTTACAAATAGGGAAATGGGGTTTAATCATAGCGTACATTTCCTTTCTCATACACCCTAAATGATTTTGTTGATTAGTAGTAGAACATGCCTTTCATGATCTCAAGTTCACGGGTTCGATTCCAGATCGAAGAAATGAACATAGTAAAATCCAAACTTAAGTACCAATTTTATTTGGAATATAAATGAAAAAAAAAACACATTTATTTTATTTAACGTAGCCTACAAGCAAGGCTAAAGTAAAATATTGATTTTCTCCGATGTCTCAGTCTCATGGCTGTGATTATATGGAAGTTACAGAGGTATGGGAGGTGCAGATCAATGGCCTTCATGTCACAGCTTGTGCCTGTGTGTTTATAGAACGGTTCTACTCATAGGGTCAGTGTTGTTGTTCTGTGAGAAAATCAATCGCAAACTACCTCGACCCTCGCCTTGCCTAGTACGCCTAATTATATTGCTGCCTTGGGTTTTTGTAGGTATCTACCCACATAACATACGGCGGTACATTGTGATGATCCAACAGCCTCCGGGCTGACAACCTAACAGACTGACGAGTAGACATGATGAATAATGATTTTGAATCTTCTTTTGTATAATAAACATGACATACAAACAACCAGGCACTTTGTTAGCTCATAATTTTGGCCACCAAACATCACTGTCTATGAGGCATTTATTTTCCAAGACATTTGTTCGTCGGTAGTAATTCCATAATATACGATCGTTGTTTCACTGATGCTTGGACGAAGAGCGCTTTTCAAATTCAATTTGATATTTAGCTCCTGTGTTGAAATTTGCAGATTTACACGCACGAAAATAGTTGTTCACAAAAAATATTAAACCAGAATATATTCCAGCAAACACAAACACATAAACTGTCACTAAACTTCACTGGCTCCGTCCGATGTCTCAGGACTGCTGATGTCAATGTTCGCTTTCACAAACTTATGGTACTTAACTAAAGACCACGGTCGCTTCCTACCCAAATCCTGCGTTAATTACAAATACACACACTAGTAAAGACATCACAGCGACACAGATTATCACACAAATTCTACACACACAAAAACAACAAGAAAATTTTCACTACTTCCCAATTCTCACTTTCTTATTTACACTCCATTTATACATCTAAATAACCTTCTTCATTCATTCAAAATACACTGTATAATTAATATTGCTCATAAGTCAGTAATGACTAATCATCAGTCTACATTTTATCAGTATTTCCTTTCCTTACTCTAATATTAAACTTACTTCTAAGATCATATTTATTCACCCTAGCAATAAATTAGCAATGCTACAATTTCCTGTATATACCAAGCTAATCTGTTTTTATATGTATTTTATATTCGACGATGTTGTAATGTAAACATTATGTATCAGAAAACTGTATCATAATGAGGCTCATTATAACACTATTTTTCATTATGAAACAGTTTCTCCCACGTCAGAGCTCAAGAAAAAGTTGTGTGACCAATTAGGTAAGGATACTTTCGCGCATGCGCTCAAAATTCAACATATATCTGTGTTGGCAGGCAAAGTGAATGGTCTCTGCTCTCGGATTGCCTTGACCCACGCATGCGCTCTGTTCAGTCAGCAAAGCCAGCGCGCTCTGTTCACTAACTGAATTAACTGAATCCCACAGATATTTATGAATATTTATGTTAAAACATATAATAAAGTTATAATTATCGTCGAACATAAACAGTCGTATGCAACTCGCCTATAATGGTAATTAAGACACTCGTATAGAAATTATAAAACTCGCTTACGCTCGTTTTGTAAACAGACTCGTGTCTTAATTATTGTCATTATAGGCTCGTTGCATAATGTACTATTATATTGTATCAACATTGTTAGACTTAAGTAGTATTTTTATTGTTCATTGTGTATCAATTGAATAATCTGGTTAGATGGAAAATGGGGCCCAATGGCCCTAATCTTGCCAGACAAATAAATCTATCTATCTATCTATCTAACAAACTGGTGTTACTCATTCGAATAATTTGCACACGGCTTTTATATTCAGTGTTACAAGTCAGGTGATCAATATTTGTACATTGGTTTTGAGCTCCACCGTGCATGAAGTTTCCTGGTTACATTATTTCATGCATTAGTGGTGATGTAACCTGCGGCTATGTTGATGACAGGGTGGGGCTAACAAGCCAAAGTGCCAGAGACATGACGATGATGCGCGTTTACAATGTTTCGTACATCAGTGAGCTTGTGGTCGTTGGTGAGCAGAGATCCCCCCCCCCCCATCTGCTCTGTGATGCACACGATACTGACCGAGCCTTATTAGCAGGTTTCTCATTAATTCTTGCCATGACCAGAACCTTTCTTTTACACATTTTTACCTCGCATTAGAAATTGAAAATACTGTCAATCATCACTGCTGCACTGGATATATTTCTTATATTATGTAAATAATTTACTCCATTTCTTACTCATTCAACCTGTCTGTTTATCACGTCTTGATGAATTCAGTACATTAGCATTTGTCTGTTGGCACAGGCTAGAGTAAAATGTGGCTTTTCACCAATGTCACAGTCTCATTCATGGCTGTGATTATATGGAAGCTACTGAGGTATGGGTGGTGCTTAGTAGTGCCTGTGTGTGTTCTGAAAGATTCTGCTCATAGGGTTAGTAGTAGTACAGATATACTGGCTCAGTGGGACAGTGTTTTTGTGGGTTTTTGAGGATCCAACCAGCCCCCAGGCTGACTACCTAACAGACAGAGATACAGACTCATTCAACTGTGGCAGCTATTTTTTATGCACACACACTGACGTCATATCACGTCCTATCACTGTTGACAACATGTCCTATAGAAAATACACCACACGACACACGTAACATTGTAATTATATAATTATGTAATTATGTGAAAAAAGAAATAATTATTATAACCAGTGGCCTGGATAAAGGTTATTGATGCCTGACAAAAACTAAGGTTGTTTATATCGTATAACGTGGCCCCCTGGACCTATATTGGTCCAGGCAAAAACCATTGGTTTGGATGAAAATTATTGTTGCGTTATGATATTCTTGATTGAAACTAGAGATCGTTAACGCGCAACTCGTGCAATCCTTGTCTAACTTAAGACTGAAACTTGGCACATTTTCACATTAACTAAGCAGCGTTCTTTTGTATTACGATACCAGACATGAAATAGTACCGAATGCGTGGGGTTGGCAATACTGTAGCCTACTTGTTGCTAAATCAGGTCCATAATGGCGGAACCAGCTGGAATTCTATCTATGGAAGTCATGATCAAGTTTAGGAGGGTTGGTGGGTTATAGACAGCGGAGGAGTAAACATATACATATATATCATCTCCAGATATTTTTACGAGCATTTCTACAAGTAATTTAGCTAATTTCAGTAGTTTAGGAACGTTTTCTCCCGTGGTTCTGGTCAAGGCGAGCTCTAGTGATCTCTCGGCAGTGGAGCAAAAAGACCAGGGAGACATGGAGGTTGGTAAGTTTCTCTTGGAACAACTTTTAAATATGACATTATAGTACAGTGTTGTGAAACTTGCACCAGCCATGTGCAAGAGTACGGTACTGTAATTTATTTACTAAATGCTATTGAGAATTTCATTTTGAAATACGAGTGTGGAAAATGCTACTTTGGAATGGCTTGAGAATCAGTGCGACATACGTGAAGAAACACGTTTCAGGCATTTTAATGAGAGGGAACAGTGTGTTTTTGAAAACCATGTGCATGTTAACAGTGACAAAGTGCTTCATATATCCGTAACAAGTTGGAAACAGGAGAAGTATCAAACACGAAAATGTAGAATATCGGCAATTAGCAAGGCTCACAACATCAAGACCAGGAAGGAAAACTTTGATAGTTCAGTTTCTCTCGTCTCGTTGCGTAGTGGCAAACTTTCTTGACTGTCACCATGGAGGCCTGGGTTAATTCCCCGCTCTGCCAAGAAATGTAATACTGCTCTGAGGTGTTGTGTTCACCTCGTGGTGTAGTGACTAGCTTCCTTGGTTGTCACCACTGATGTCCGGGTTTCATTCCCGGCTCTGTCAAGAAATCAAATTCTGGACTGAGGACTGGTATGATGTACATTCAGCTTCGTGAGACAAAACTGAGTAGTGATGGATTTAATTCTCATCTCAGCCAACTTATAGCTCTGAAAATTCAACTCAAGGCCCGGAATGAGGGCTCTGCCGATGCAAGCGATCAAAGGAGGGAGGAAAAGCACGTGGTTCATAATGTCAGTAATTGAGGTCCGTATTGACTAACTATAAATTAGAAAGAAAATAAAGGGATTCTGACTTTCAAATACTTGTATTGAACCTACTCACAGGTACATGTTTGTAGGTTCAATACAAGTATTGGAAAGGCAGAATCCCTTTATTTTCTTTCTAATTTAAGCACGTGGTGGGCAAGATGAGAGAGTGACACCATTGGCAAATCATCTTCACGTGGGTGCTACCCATCCCCAGTTGGTTTCTGCGCAAGTCACACCTTTCAGTGGCAGTAAATAGCAGTAGATCCTGCAACACGATTACTAGGGGGACAAGGGGAAGCCTAGTAGTTTACATATTTCCCGGGGCTTCAGATGGACTTGTCGCGCTATATAAATGGTTTTCCGGAGATTCCCATTTCTGTTCCATTTAAACGCCGGTAATATAACTGAAATAAAACCACGGCCACCTTCTAACAAAATACTAGTCCGAATTGCAAATGCACACACTAGTACAGACATTACAATAACTCAGGTTATTAGAAAGATACCAGACATGCACTAGAATGCAGGACCACATGACTACGATGTAATAAAGCCCCAAACATACACCTAGGAAGATAGAAGTCATTTTCATAAAATTACTTCATGTGAAGTATTTTGAGTGTTGGCGTATCAATTGTGAGATTATGACACTGAGGTACTTACACTGGTTATCTGGTGTTCTCCTGGTGTCTTGTATTTGGAATGTTGTAGCCTTGGGCTCGCATTTCCCCACCCACACACTGAAAACAGAAAAATAAAATACATGAAGTAAATGAGACCAATGAAAAAGATCTTCATAGCATGATCGAAACGTCGGAAATCATAAACAAAGTACAAACCCAAAAGACTTAATTTATAATTCCCGTAATAGTTTCTATTACTCATATTATGGGGGCGTGGAGGTGCAATGGCCAAGCTGATCCCCTCTCATCAAAGTGGATCGGGTTCGATTCCCGGTTAATGCATGTGAGATTTTCGAAGTGAAATATCATGTCCTGTGGCTCGGAGTCCACGTAATGATGGAGGTCCCGAGGCTCATTATCACGAAATTAACGGTCACGTAAAATTACAAACTACCTTACTTTTATTCTGTTATAATAATAAAAATACTTAAGATCTTATGTTACAATGCATACTTCTTCAGGAGCGGCACAACTAAGTACATTATACATATCTGCAAACACCACAATTAAAAAGTGATAGCAATCCATGTAGGCCTACATTTTATTATACGAATTTGTTGTGAAGTTTTTGCGCAGTGCTTAGCATTGTTGGCTGTCATCCATGAGGACTGAGTTCACAAATGAAGACACCCAACAATAACGAATCGAGTTACGGAAAGAAGAGTCGAGAACAAGAACACTACGGGTGGAGCAAGGTTACAATATATAAAACAGATTGCCTTGGATGTAAGGTGGACTAGCTTTGTAGGGATGAAACGATTATATCAGGACAGGGAGGCATGGAGAGGTATATTTATGCAGTTTATAAAACGTTTAACGTTCATATACCTGGAAACTTAAAGAGTAGATCCATGCATCAGTATTAAATAATGCATTTGGATGTTGTTCAGGAGAAAACTCACTTGTAGTCTCAATATAAGTTTTACATTGTACACACTTACCTATATAACTGCTATAACTATTTTTAGGTGTGGAGGGAAGTTCGCTTATATAAAATTCAGTCCTCTTTAATGTGGTCACATTAAATGTTGGCGTCCAATACTTACTTTGTGCTCGTGCCAATATTTCAAGAATCTTGGAATCAGACCTGTAACGATGTAATAAAAGCCCTTTGGGGACAATCGGCTAAAATGCTTGAACAATTCTCTTTTCAATGAGCTCTAATTTATAACCACGGTGAATGCAAACGACCATCCAACTGAATGCTTTTAACCAAATAGAAGTGACACAGCATAAATCATGATGTCTCCTTGCTTTCCAGCTCGTGTTCAAACCAGCCATATTCAGTGTTAAACATCACTCATACTTTCAGTGGCAACAAAATTTGTGAGCATTCATCAACAATTCATTACGAAATAACATGTTTTTAAATAGTGCAAACCCATAAACTTTGCAAAGAACACAATGCTACGTAAATCTTGTTTATCATTGTCAGTACAAATGGGAAATCTGTTATCAAACATGTTGTGTGTACGTTGCTGTTAATTTGTTTTAGGGGATAGCAACATCATAAACTTTAGCCCCGTAAAGTTGGGTGTGTGTCAGATTTGTCTGATCTATGATTCTATGGTTGGTTGGTTGGTTGGTTGGTTCCTCAGTTTAGGGGCTGCGACCACGCGGTCATGTAGCCCCGTGTACCATGGGAGTATGTAGAATCTGTCTGATAACCGGTGTTAATTGTGATGGCTGTATTAGTGTGTGTATCTGTTTTTTAATTCAAGTAAGGACTGCAACTTTGAATTTTTCAAAATGGTTTCTACTTTTGCCGCCAAACGCCACCGTCAACGACTACTAGGTCTAGTTCAGAACTTAGCTACTAGACGCCACCGCAGTCGGCTCTTGGCAACGAACGTAGAAACCTAAGAGCGTTGTTTACATTCCTAACCTATACAATTTAGCTTCACACAGGTGTAATTAGTGGAAGGTTCTTTAACATGCCATAAATCTATTACATGGGACCGCCGGCTTTACTTCCCCTCCAAAGGAAGGCATACTGAGAGATTTTTAACGCTCTAAAAAATCCGACGACTTCAGCCGGGTTTGAACCCACTATCTTGGGCATGGAAGCTCAGCATGCTACCAACTACGCCACCGAAGCCGCCTGATTCTATGGTAGACTATTGGTAGACTGAAGTATATGTAACTGTAACTGTATTCATTGGGCTCAAGTAGGCTAGGAAACTCGGGACTTACAATCAGTTACCTTCCCGGTATTTTCAATAGGAGAGTGTGGAATAAAAAGGAGAATCAAACTCATAATGGCCGCTATCATCACCTAGATTTGAGCAACGTTTCTCCAAACTTTCTGCAGTGCTCCTTGGCAGTCGTAGGGCACTATTTAACTTATCGCTTGGCAATCTTGCCTGTTAAAATTACTTTTCGTGACATAATATACATTGTCCATTACATATTGTGGTTGATTTTATACATTAGCGGCATCGGTGGCGTAGTTGGTAGCATGCTGAACTGCTGTGCCCAAGTTCACGGGTAAAAAACCGGCCGATGTCGTCGAATTCTTTAAGAGCGTTAAACATTCCTCAGTATGCCTTCCTTCGGAAGGGAAGTAAAGTCGGCGGTACCATGTCATAGATTTATGGCATGTTAAAGAACCTTTCACTAATTACACTTGTGTGAAGCTAAATTATAGGTCATATTTGACTAACGTTTATAGGTTACAACGTTCGTCGCCAGGAGCCGACTGCGGTGGCATCTAATACCAAGTTCAGAACTAATTGGTCGTTGACGGTGGTACTTGGTAGCAAAATTTGGAACTACTTGAAAATCGAATGTCTTCAGTCCTTACTTGAATTAAAAACAGATAACACTCACTAATACAGTCATCACAATTAACTCCGGTTATCAGAGAGATTCTACACACGCCCAAAGTACACGGGACTACACGACCGTGCTTTCGGAGCCCTAAACTGAGGAATCAACCAACCATTCTATACATCAACCCTTAGTGTTGGATGAGACTGAGTCATCGGTGAGGAACCACAGTTTACTTTAGCCTTGCTTGTAGGCTACGTTAAAATAATGTGTGTTTCCGTTTATATTACACACACATACACAAATATGTACGCTAGAGTTTAATATGCAATTTGAATGCTTTTCAGTAAACGAAGGTAAAAATTATGCCCTCAGCGTTCCACTGTATTCAATTCTTTGCATTGCCTAGCTACAGGGCCATCCGCACAGCGCTCCGGCCGCGCTCTAAGCCAGTGCTCCGAGCTCTTTGGTGGATGGTAGTCTCGGTCGTGGTGGGAGAAGCTTGGCTGGCTAAGCGAGCGGTCTTCCCTCCGCGCCGAAGTAAGCAGCCGATTCATCAGTCCCTAGTCTAGTCCAATGCGCTTTGTTGACAGCGTATAAGTAAATCAGTTTTGCAGTGGTAATGACTGAACATAATACAAACAAGTAGTTCCGTGAAGAACTATGCAGCCTATTTTCATATATCCTACTTATGCTAATTGCCACTATCAACATACATAATTTCAGTTTGGTTGCTGTAATAGATTCGTAGATATTGAGAACCGACTATATATTTCGGATGGTCGCCATGTTGGATTTTATATATGTAGGTCCTAGAGTTATGTGCTGTTATATGAAGATTATTGTGTACGTGTAGCATTCAAACTTCAATCGCATGATTAGGACACAAGAAGTAACAACGAGATTTAAAAATTTCGCACAGCTGCCATCTTGTGGTTATGGAAACAATTGAAATAAATTAGATGCCAGTGGATTAACATTCGTATAAGGATTTACTGTACCAAGTCTCACTGCACTAGGATGGTTAAATTGCGAGAAACGTCCATGTGAATATTTATAGTTCGCATCGCCGCCATGTTGGATTTGTGGTCACCAGGTTATTTAAAGTCCTATAGGTGAACTTAAGTTCATAGCCCCTATGAATAAAACAAAATCCGTTTGATTGCTATAATAGATTCGTAGATATTCAGAGCCGTCTAAATATTTCGGACGGTCGCCATGTTGGATTGTTAAATGTATAGGCCATAGAGTCATGTACCATCAAAGGAAAATTATTGCGTAGGTTCATTATTCAAACTTTCACATCGATCGCATGATTACGATACAAGAAATAAGAACTTAATTTTGAAATTCACAAAGTCGCCATCTTGAGGTCATGTAAACAATTGAACTAAATTATATACCAATGTATTACAATTTGTATAAACATTTCCTATACCAGATTTCATTGCGGTTGGAACATTAAATCGCGTCAAAGGTCTATTTAAAAATTACAAATTCCCTTGGCCGCCATGTTCGTTTTGTAGTTAACCGGTTTTTGAAAGTCTTATAGATGAACTTCCAGTAGTGCCCTTTATCTCGGTACAAAATTTCAGTATTATACCGCTAATAGTTTCCGAGATATAGAATGCCGGTGAAATATTTCGCACATCCGCCATCTTGTGGTTATGTAAACAATTGAACCAAGTTAGATGTCGGTGCATTACAATGTGTATAAACATATACTGTACCAAGTTTTATTGCGTTTGGTTGGTTAAATCGCGAGAAAAGTCTATTTAAAAGTCGCAAATTCGCGTGGCCGCCATGCTGGTTTTGTAGTTATCAGTTACATAGGTGTACTTCTAGTAGTTCCCTTTATCACCGCACAAATTTCCAGGGTGATATCGGGAATAGTTACGGAGATATTGAATGCTGGTGAAATATTTCACACAGCCGCCATGTTGGATTGGTGAGATGTAACAAAACTTGAAGGGCACGGCCGAGGTCGCCCGGAATAGTGCTATGAACTTACTGAGTTTCATTGAAATCGCTCCAGCCGTTTAGAATTTATTAGGGACACACACACACACACACCTCACACACACACACACACACACACGCACATACACACGGACAAAAGGTGATCTCATAAGCCTATTTCTTCAAAATTGAAAATAGGCTAAAAAGGAGTGGTGAAGCAGCAGCTTTCCACAAGAAGAATATTCCCTTTTGTATAAATATGCATGTTAAGTTCTGTCAATATTCGGCTCAACTTACATTTGTGAGCGTTTCTTTGCGATTCTTCAGCTTACCAAACGTAAACATCGTGCGACGATGAGTGATAGAATCTATCGCAATTGTTTACGAATAGCTGTGTCCAGAAATATTGTACCCAATTTGGAAAAGATTGTTTCCTCCAAAAGTAAAAGCTCGTAAAAATGACGGAGCAAAAGTCACTCAAGGTCTGTACTATTTGCTCATTTAAGACTTGCGTTCATTTCCTGCACTTCCATACAGTTGGCAGTTGGCAGTCAAAGTGAAAGGTTGTGTTTTTCCCGAGCTCTCAGGCGTGCTGAAATGGGTTGTTCTCTGGAGTGTTATCGCGCGAGGATCGGGCTGTGGTATGCGAAGGGTAGTCGGGATTTCCGGTGTTTGTGTGTGCGTACGGGACCTAGCAACTTGTGGTTCATAGCCTTAGTGATAGCTGCGTTTCTAGTTATTGGTGGAGTGGAAGTGAATCCAGGCCCTGTTACTCCAAATATGAATCAGGCAAATGATCCAGTGGCAGCTTTAAAGTGTTCGACGTGCAGTAAAACATTGAAGAACGGTGTTCAGTGTGGACTAAGTGAGAAATGGTTTCACTTCGGCTGTATTAAGGTCAAGAAGGAGGATTGTGATGTCAGGAATTGGTTTTGCAAAGTATGTGATACGCCGGACTGTTTGAGGGTGCAAATCAAAGCAAGGGATCAAATAATACAGGAACTTAGAACAAAGCTTCGTGAATCAGAGGAAACGGTGAAGGATGTGACTGAACGCCTTTCTACTGGGATCAGTGTGGAAGAGGGCGTGCAGGAGCAAACTGAGGATGACGTTATCATAATGGGTGATTCTATGATACGATGGAGTGCGAATATCTCGAGGAAATCAGATGCGAAAGTGCGGTGTTATCCGGGGATTACAATTGACCAGCTTGCCCAACAAGTGGGAGAAGCAAATGTAGAAGACTGTGACAAAGTTAAAGAGTTGTTGCTCCATGTTGGGACGAACGATTTGAAGAAGAGGGCTACAGCTGATTACATCATGGGGGAGCTCTACGAACTAGGCAGAAAAGCTAAAAGCAAGTTTGGAAATAAAAAAATTAAAATGAGTGGCATTGTTCGGCGGGAGATGTTCCGTTAAGGCGAGTTAAGACTGTAAATGACCGCATGGACTGGGTTTGTGCACAACTGGGATTAGTGTACGTAGATGCTGACAGCTGGATTGGTGGCCGTGACTTCGCCCGAGACGGGCTGCATTTAAATCGACGGGGCGCTTTCAACCTGGGGAGCCTACATGACAGGGTCATCGGTTCGTGCCGGCCATTGTGAGGAGGAGCAGGTCCAGAGGTTGACAGCCAACGGGAACAGAAGGAGCTACTTCGGGATTTTTGCTGCGGAGGTAAGACTCTAAGATTACTGCAGGTTAATTGTCAGAGTTTAGGAAATAAATTAATTGAATTTTGGAATCTTGTAGAGACGTTTTCTCCGGACATTGTCATTGCTACTGAATCGTGGTTATATGAGGATATAAATAGTAATGAAATAATTCAAGGGACCTACGAAATGTACAGAAGGGATCGGGGGAAGCGAGGTGGTGGGCTATTTATTTGTGTGCGCAAAAATATAGCTAGTTTCTTAAAGTGGCCTGATACGGATCATGAAATGTTGTGTGTACAAATTTCGGATAAAGGAAATAAATTCCCTCTTCAGGTAATAGGGGCGTATAGAGCACCGAAAGATAACTTTTCGCTTCTCGACACACTGTATGATAAAACTTGTACGGGTAATGCTATGAAAAAGAGCATAATAATTGCCGGAGATTTAAAACTCCCCAAAGTGGAATGGTCTGGTGAGTCAACTAGCTGTGGTCAAGCTCAGAGTGCGGAAAACAAATTCTTAAGGGAGGGGGGATTTTCCCAAGTAGTTGACTTCCCAACTAGAGGCAATAATACCTTAGATGTTTATCTCGTAAGGCCTGTAGAGCTGTATATTAACTGTCTGAAAGTACAAGGAATTAGTGACCATTCTGGGGTTGAATTAAATATTAGATACGGTGATATTACAAAATTAGACTCTGATGTAGCAAATAAGATCATATTCCAGTATCGCAGGGCGGATCAGGGCAAATTTCAGGGGTATTTGAATGAGCTATTTGTAGGATGGGCATCGGAAGGAAATCACATTAATATCCTGTGGACTAACTTTTTGAAAATTTTAAATAGCGCTATTGATAAATTTGTTCCATTTAAATTACTGAAACAAAACCCAGTTCCTGAGTATTACACACGGGAAATCAGGAGTCTTAAATGGCAAATTAGGAAATTATACAATAAAAGACATGATAGTGACGAGTAGGTATATGTTGAAATTTAAGTCCTTATCAAGAGAGCTCGTCTTAAAAAAGAGGGCTGCTCATGACAATTATATGAAAGGTTTACTTGGTTCGGGAGGCGATGGGTGGAAAAAAAATTACAGTTATATTAGGAGAAGAAAGGGAAATTCAAATAATTTGTCGATGATAATGTCCGGTGACGGTAAATTAATTACTGAGAAGCAGGCCATTGATAATGAATTAAATGTCTTTTATGGTAGTGTGTTCAATAAATCCAATAGCTGTGTGTTGGACCTTAACTGTGAATCAGGGGCTCCACTTCTCCAAGTAAACCAGTCAGCAATTGTAAAGCTAATCCAAAAATTACGTTACAATATATCGAAGGGTCCTGATAATATTGTTAGTGAAGTACATAAACTAGGAGGTAGGGCCGTGGCACGAAACTTAGAGGTGATGTTTAATGTGTCCATAAACAATGCGCAAATCCCGGATGACTGGAAAAGAGCTACGGTAGTCCCAATATTTAAGGGAGGGAGCAGACTTGAATTGGGCAACTACAGGCCAGTTAGTCTTACGTCCATCGTTTGTAAACAGATGGAGCATCTCATTTGCGACTACTTGAGGGAACAGTGGGAAACATTATCATGGTTTAATGATAGGCAACATGGATTTCGGAAAGCTTACTCATGCGAGAGTCAGATGCTATCAATTTTTCAAGATATTAGCTAATCGTTAGACGATGGAGTTTCAGTCGACGCCGTAATTATAGATTTTGCGAAGGCATTTGATGTCGTGCCGCGTGGCATGCTACTCCACAAATTAGCTTCGACGAAGATTGATAGAAGAGTAATTTTATGGATCCAAGAATTTTTGACGGGTCGTTCCCAGAAAGTGAAAGTTGAAGGCCGATTCTCGGATGAAATTACCGTAACGTCGGGTATCCCTCAGGGCAGCGTAATCGGAACTTTGTTATTTTTGGCGTTTATAAATGACTTACCAAATGGGATTCGCAGTGTCTGTCGATTGTTTGCGGATGATTGTGTAATATATCGAAAGATACATGACTCACAAGACAATGCAGGGCTTCAAGATGACCTGAACCTGGTCTATAAGTGGGCGATTGAAAATAAAATGAAAATAAACAAAAGAAAATGTAGTCTAATAAAATAGGGAAAGTGAGAAGGCAAGATTTTCAATATAACATTGGCTCGGAAATTCCTGTAGAAGAAGATTCTTGCAAATATTTGGGCGTTCACGTAAGAAATGATATGAAATGGAGTAGTCATATAGGATGTGTAGTGTCTAAAGCTTACAAATCCCTGTACTTTGTAATGAGGGTATTAAAAGGAAGTAGTACCTCTGCTAAAGAATTAGGATATTTGTCACTTGTAAGACCTATTCTGGAATACGCCTCGGCGGTTTGGGATCCATATCAAGTAGGGCTCATAAATGAGTTGGAAATGGTACAAAGAAAGGCCGCTAGATTTGTGTTCAGTGACTTTAATCCCAGGAGCAGTGTGAGCCGTATGTTAAAGAAACTTGGGTGGGAATCACTTGAGGCTAGGAGAAAGAAATCTAGACTCTGCGCTATGTACAACACGTATACAAATCAACCAGCATGGGGTGAGCTTAGCAAACTTATGGAAAAGCCTACCTACATGGGTAGGAGCGATCACCCTTTCAAAGTTAAGGGCTGACCACGGCGAACAAATTATGGTAAATATTCTTTCGTAAACCGTGCCATTGATAATTGGAACTCTCTACCTGCCGCAGTCTTTGAGCCTTTTCCCAAACATATAGGTGTGTTTAAGAAAAGACTGACTATTTGTGTAAATACTGCAGTTTAATTGTTAGTGAATTGTTATGTACAATTATTTATTTGTTATGTATATCTAATTTGCCACCGGGGGACACACCCCCAATTGCAAATAAACGAATGAATGAATGAATGAATGAACATCGGAGTAGGCCTACCATTCGATTTGTATATGCGGTATTTATTTTATGGCAAAACAGCCCTATCAGTATGATGTCAACAATCCCACAAAAGGCGTCGGCTGCACGACTGTTCGTACGTATCTAGTCAGCACGGACCGAACATCGCCCGTCTGTCTCATGTCTTCTCGCTGCCACAGTGTAGTGGTGGTAGGGGAAGGAGCGCTAGTATGACTGCCCAGTGCTCCCCGAGCGCGGCCGCGCTCTTGGAGCGCAATGACTGGATGGCCCTGGAGCATGAGGTATCAGTCATTTTTCCATCGTTTATGTTGTTCCCTTTTACGTATTCGTTCTGTTCGAATGTATAATTTGAATTCTGCTAATGTATTATAATAATAACAATAATAATAATACCATTTCTGTAATTTTAGATTATTGTTTTAAGAGAGGGATAGAAATGTATTATTTTTCCGTTCTGACGTTCAGTATATAGAGAGTTGATTAGTTCTCATCGGGTAGTTATTAATGTGTAATTTCAGCCTGTACAGAAGTTCTCGTGCAACTATATTTACACAAATGAATTAGTCATTTAAGAAAGGCTCAATTAATTTCTTTTCCACAAAATGAGTTCCTTACGTAGCCAATGTATGTTCCTACATGGTAGACACATCTATTCACTATGAAATGGGCTCAATTACGCAATATTGTACTGGGGAATTTAGGGGCTCAGTTGCTGGATTGGAGACGTTTCTAAACTGAACTCAACTGACATCTAATGATAGCATTCAAGAACTTTGACCGACTCGATCCATATTTTTGCTTCTTTGAAAGACTCTAGTAGCAAATGAAACTCAAGAAAATAAAACGAGACGAAAGAGTCATGTTTCAACCTACGTTGTTCAATCAGTTTGAATAATCTTTTGAAAACCCTGGACAGGAAATTTGCTCAAGATATATTGATGGTCTGGTACAGAATTCATTTGATTTACGGTTGCCAGATCCATCAGGAGTGGTTGAAGTTCCAACGCCTCAAGCTTATTACAGGCGAGTGCCTATAAATTACAAATAGATTGAAGATTTGAAGCAACGTATGTGCTATATCCCCGAAGAGCACAAAGGCTTTTATGAAGTGCGGAGTCTCATTGGTGAACTCATGAACAATGGGCATTGGAAGTGTGACATTGAAGTTAATTCAATGATAATATTATCTTGTTGAATGTTTTGAACTAACTTTTATCTAATTTTATTTAATAAAATTTAAACACCTACCAAAACCATACATATCACATTACATTTCAGTTTAGTCTGTTTTGAAAGAGCTCAACTCCATGATTTTTACGTTCAAATTATCTGTATTTCATAAAATATAATGCAAGGTTACTCAACAGAAGTATTAACCCCTTCAGTACCAACAATGTAGAGATAATGTAAATTCATGAGTAATTACATAGTAAGAGAAACAAGTAGTTCATTGATGAACTAAAGAGCCTACTTTTCTTAAAATTTAAGATTCGTGCCAATGATTAATCTACATATACACCTATCTAGAATAATGACGAAACTAAGTTGGTAATACTGAAATTTATAATTAGTTGAAAATATACCTGAAATAGTGTAGCCTATTAGAGCACTATAGTCGGCAGCCCTGGTGACTGAATATACTATCTGTAAAGGTACGGGATGTACTTACAAAACTTGGTTGAAATCCAATGGATAGCATGGACGCTACATGCAGTTAGACATTGGATATATCAGCGCGTTGATGTTATCGCACTGAACAACTCAAAAGCATTCTAAAATACAGGTTGGGGCAAATAAAAGTGGCCTGGGAAACAGAATTCCAGGTTACTAGCAGTAGTGACCGGCTTCGCCCGGTGGATTCATTTGTTTTACAGAACTGGAGTGCTCAAGGATAAGGATCTGAAAGTAAATTTGAAAGCACCAACGCTTATTGCAGCTGATAACCACAGTATACTGTACCAACACCATCGCCCTTATACAGAGGCATACTATGATAACTGCTTTAAAAGGGCCTCAGAAATCTTTTTGCACTGATTATTCCGCGTGACTGCAATATATAAGCAGCTCGCAATTCTACACCAGAGCATTGGTAGGGGTGACGTGATGCAGCCCGCATTACATGACAACAATAGACTTCGGTATTATTGAAGCCGTTCTGGAGCGCTTGTTCTTCCGACTTACTGAACAAAAATCAAACTTTAAGGTTACCTGAGAGGTGTAGCCTAATGCTACATAGGCTAAACTATTCCTCTTGAATCAGGCTATCATATACAAAAAGAATTTTTCGAATCCGACTGGTAGTTCCAGAGATTAGCACGTTTAAACACATAAACAAACATACAAACTCTTCAGCTTTATTAGATTAGTATAGACAACGAAACACACTTCACAGTTCACTAACCTGTTTATAGTAGATATGTCGACATTTCCGGAAGAAGTAACTTGTTTGTAGCTTGCTCATGAAATCTACCTAAAAGCGTGAACACGATATTATAGGATATCATATTGTTTGTCTAGCCTTAGTAAACCTAATACTCAGCGCCCCTCTCGTGTGGGTGACTAATGCAGGGAGATTGACCTCAAATTATCAGCCACGCCATTAAGTATGTTCTGGCTTAATAGGTCTGTAAATGCATCATGTACTCATTAATTAATTTTGTAATACACAGATAATAAATTATGTTGACATTTTGCTTGCATGAGCTAGCGTAACTAAATGTATTCGTTCATGTACATAAATATCTCATTAACGATTGGTTCACAGATTTTGGTTTTGTTCTTGTCATCAATTTCCTGTTAGAAAATTAAACTGCATGAAAGCACTTACGGTAACGTACTGTATCTGATTTTTTTCAACACGATGAACTCCGCCACGCAATGAAACAGCCAGCGTGTAGCGCTTCATGTAGGAGATGTTCATAGAACAGGGAAATGTGACGTGGAGACAACTTCATGTTTGTTGTTGTGGAATTCGAAATCTAAACTATCTATAAAATAAATTTCGAGAGATAATGTAATGTAATGTAATGAAGGTAATGTTGTTTGCAGACGATGTTGTGATCTGGGGCGAGGATCAGATGGAGATACAAGAACAGTTAGACGTAATAAATGAAAAGATTGAGCAATGGGGATTGAAGTTAAATGTGCAGAAGAGTAAAACAGTGGTGATGAGTAGAGATAAGAAAGAAGGAAAAGGAGTAATCAAAGTAGGAGATAAGTGAACTGACTGAAGATGGAGGACTAGATTTGTAAATTAGCAGAAGAATACAACTCGGGAGTGCTTTCTACCAACAGGTACGGGGACTAGGATGGAACAAGGATATACCAATTAGGGCTAAAGAAGTTATGTACAAAGCATATTATGTTCCTATAATGACATATGCAACAGACACTTGGACAGTGACTAAGAGGGATGAGAGCAGAGTACAAGCAGCTGAAATGAGATTCCTGAGAAGTATGGTCCAGAAAACGAGGAGGGACAGAGTGAGAAATGAAGATATACGGAAAGAACTGAGAGTACAGAAACTAAATGACAAACTGGAGCAAAACAGATTGAGATGGTTTGGACATGTCAAACGGATGAATGAAGTAAGGCTACCATGACGAGCACTGGAACGACGGATGACAGGGAAGAGAGGAAGAGGAAGACCAAGAATGCGTTGGATGGACTCGGTGGAGAATAGTATTACAAAACGGATCCTGGATTGGAACACTGTGTCGGAAGAAGAATGGTGGAACGACAGAACAATGTGGAGAGGTACCATATTTGCCCCAACCCAGTGTCAACTGGAAAAGGGGAAATGAAGATGATGGATTATCATGTGTTATCGCACATAATGAGATATTAATTGAGGAGTTGTCGACATCCCTCACGTGACTACTTACGTTATAAAAGGAGACGCATCTGCATAAACAAGGTGGGATACATTTTTAAGTATGCACAACTCCAACCGCTTGACGTATAGTCTGATGTGCTATACTACGCTCTTGATTCTCCTGTTTTCTTCAATTTTGTATACGTTTTCTCATCTAAAATCTAGCTATATCCATGCTAAAAGGAAAAGTATTCGCACAAGTCTTGGAAGAAAAGAAATTATAGGCTACTGAAAAATTTATGAAGTTAGTATCTAGAGTAGTTTATGAAAATCCATCACATCAGATTACCACGTATTCAAAGAACAATTGATCTCATTTTATATTCAGGACAGAATCACCAGAAAAATCATACTCCAAATTATTTCGAAAGTTACAGATACATTACTTATAACGAACCCAAGACGAAAATACAGTAATACTATATAATACGGGTGTTACGTCCCTTTCAACTACTGCGGCTTTTAGAAATATTGAGGTACCATATTTTGCCTTGAATGGGATCTTTAACGTCTAAACACCTTCCAATCCCAACTAATACGTGAGCATTCAATAGGAGTACCAGGACACGGGATAGGGAAATGAATTCATTTGACATTTAACTTAACCAAGTAGTAAGCAAACCGATTTAATTGGAATGAGTTTACCAAGTGACAATTTCATCCATTTCGGGATTCACTGCACCCAGGCCATGGAATTCTTATTTTTAATTTCAAGAGAATTGCTCATAAATAAACCGTAGAATGCATAATCGTAACAGGAAGTTCCGTGAAGAACTATACAGCCTACTTTTCATGCCAATGATTATTCTACAGTATATGAATCTATCTAGAATAATGACGAAATTAAGTTGGTAATATCGAAATATCTAATAAGTTCAAAATATACCTGGTATAATGTAGCCTAATAGAGCACTACAGTTGGCAGCCCTGGTGACTGATATATTCTTAGTTCCATCTTTTAAGGTACAGAATACAACATTTGGTTGAAGTCCAATGGACGTTACATGCAGTTAGACACTGGATCTATCAGCACGCGTAGAAGCATGTTTCCAAAAATACCATGCGTGTGCTGGTCAGAAATAATCTGAAATATTATGATATCTTGTTGTGCCAATTTTGGATGAAATCCATTTGTTAGTATAGAAGTTCCATGTATTTTAAAATTGGACATAGCAGCAGGCATAGAATCATGTTGGCAGCACTGCCTTGTATTAATTACTCAAAATTAATCTAGAATATCAGGTGCTATACGTGTGCAAAGTATAGAGCTGATGGCTTGCATACTTCCTGATATATTGATATTAGGGTAAAATATATAGACAGCATTTATTAACAGTTGGCAGCCCTGATTGCTCTTAACAATACTTATAGTCATATATGTTATGGTACACATAGCACATACGAAATTTGGTCGAAATCCAACTGATGGTATAGAAGTTACATGTACTTAAAAATTGGTACTATCAGCAGGCTTATAATCATGTTGGTAGAACTAACGTATATAAGTTACTCCAAATTAATCTATAATGTCAGAATATACGTGTACATAGTTTAAAGCTGTTGGCTTGCATACTTTCTGGTATATTGGTATTTGGATAAAAGAAAATAGAGAGAGCAATTATTAACAGTTGGTAGCCCTGGTGGCTCTTAAGAATACGCTCAGTCATGTCTATTTATATACAGATATTACATACAAAATTTGGTTGAAATCCAATTGATAGTGTAGAAGTTATATGCATTGAAACATTGGACCTATCAGAAGGCTTAACATTATTTTGGCAACACTGTCATGGTTGGCCTCCTGGAAATTAAACTGAAATAGTATTATCTACATGTGTGCCAATTTTGGAATAGCTGCCATGCATACCTTGCAAGATATCCAACATGGAGCTCAAATTTCTAGTGCGTTTTTTCAGCAGTTGGTAGCACTGACATCATTTTCAAATATCGACGTGAGATATTCCGGTGCACATCTTTACTCATACTAAATTTGGTTTTGATTGATGCAGCCGTTTAGGAGTTGATAGGGGGGGACACACACACAGCCAGACAGACAGACAGACAGACACACATTTTCCCGGATCGATCTCATAAGTCTACTTTTTCCTCATTTTTGCAAAATGTGGAAAGTAGGCTAAAAAAGCTCAGACACATTTCATTCAAACTTATCAACGGCAAATGCTCGGTGACCTCGTATACAAAATTACTTTAGATGCAACTCTTTGTGCCATGTAATGGTGGTCTAGGGGATAATGTGCTTGACCATGGATTAAGAACCTAATTGTATGTGGATCGAATCACCCCTCAGCCTCATCAAGATGTTAGAGATAAGATACATTGTATCGACAGAAATCTATTTAACCGTTCCTCCCCATCCCAGGCGATTCAAAAGAGCTGCCTGGAATTTCTTTCCCCAGGAGTCTTTGTAAGGCGAGATAGCGGCTGCACAATGGAGATCCAAAGAGGTCAAGTTGCATGCGTAAACAACGACCTCCAATACAAGTGCTCCGTTCACTGCGTGGGATTCCTTGCCCTTCTCGTTTACCTTCAAGCCGGCAGTTGTGTGGAATCTGATCTTTATCTCTGTATTAAGGTTGAATTTTCTTGAATAACTTTCTAGAGGGAAATGTTATCTTCTACGTTTTATCTTCTAGTATCCTGCTTATCTACTTGCAACTTAGAGAGGAAATCACGATAAGGGAAAGAATTTTGTATTGTACAACAGAGCTTCATTTTCTTGGAAAATAAAATATGCAAGCGTAAGGAGACCATGCATTCGATTGTTCATATACAGAGTGTTTCTAAATTCTCATTACAGACTTTGAGTTCTTGTAGTGGGGAGAAATACGGTTAAGTTTAGCATAGAAACTTGTGGCCGGAAACGTACCATCTCCCCACTACCCGCAAGAAACCCACCACAGCGCACTCTGTGCACTTGGTGGTACAGTATTAGTTCGTCCTCAAATTATACTGATTCAGGATAACACGATAAGGGGATAAAATGTACAAACAGTGAGTCGTAATAGTGAGAAAAGAAATGTTCTACAGCAACGCTGTTTTTTCTTCGAGAAATGAAAGAAAGTCAATTTCACCATGCTACCTGACATTGAAGTCCTGTATACGGGTCGCTGCTGCAGTGGCCTTGGCCGAGCTTGTGGCGCGCCATGGGCTCCTGCTGAACTTATGAAAGCGCGCGTAATACCTACGAGGGCTGGGTTTTTTTCAAGTTCCGAAGGACTGTATAAAAATAACAGATTGACATTCCAAACTGATTTTACTACTAAAAGTTTGCTTTTTTTATTCGTATGTCTCAACATAATCGCCAAAACAATTGAAACATTTGCCGTATCGTTACACCAGCTTTCCAATGCCCTCGGCAAAATATTCTGCTGCCAATGAGGTGGGTACGTCTTGACAGTCTCCTGAAGTTTTTCCATTTTGACGAGGAGTTGCCGCCCATCTCTACCTTACTCTCTATACACAAGATTTGAGTTAGTGAAAGATGACTCTCTTCCACGTTTGTTGCCATTTTTGTAGTGAGCTTGGAGAGCGGCTACAGAGGGCCCTGAGTGTTTCACCATTTTCGAGATTTAAATGTATGTTTGGGTGGCAACGCCTTGCCAAAAAGGAAAAACTTCAGGAGACCGTCCAGACGAACCCACCTCAGTGGCGGCAGAATATTTTATCGAGGGCATTAGAAAGCTGGTTTAACGATACGACAAATGTTTCAATTGTTTTGGTGATTATGTTGAGACATAGGCATAAGACAAGCAAACATTTAGTAGTAAAGTCAGTTTGGTATGTCAATCTGTTATTTTTATACAGTCCATCGGAACTTGAAAATAAAATAAAAAAACTCGTATGTACTATGCGCGCGCTGTTAATAACGCAGTAGGGGGCCATGGCACGCCACAAGCTCGGCCAAGGTCATCGCAGCAGCGAATAACAGAACTGCCGCTTGCCGTTGTTACTTTATATGAAAGACCCTGTACTATTGCTACTACAATATCTGGCCAGATTATCAAGATCATTCGTACATTTCTGGTATTTATCTGTTATTAACATGGTTTCCTCTATACAGGAGATTTTAGTTAAAGAAAGATGACCAACTCTCTTCCACGTTTCTTGGCATTTTGGTAGTGAGCTTGGAGTCACTCAGCTGGTTTTGGTGAGCAATTATAGAGGGATCTAAGTTTCTCAGTGAGTCGTTTGCTTTTGTGGGTTTTTGTTTAAGTTACAACTGTTTTGTCGATAAGATTGAATATTTGGTTGCTCTTAGCTAAAAATCATTTCATTTATACTTAGGGACCCTGATTTATGGTAATAAGAAAGGCTTCAAAGCGGTGAAATGAATTGTTCAAAGTGGTGAAATAACAAAAGCGAGGTGTGAGTGTGCTTAATAACCAAGGTGCACATATTCGGTTAAATAATGAACACTACACAAATATTTGGAGGAGTAAAAACAATTTATTCTGGTTCTTTTTTTTTCATGTTTTCAGGACTTCAACCAATCAAGTCTGAGAAGGAACTTCGTTAACCCGCATCATACGAAACATTTATTAAGGTTTCTTATTTTCTAAGAAGGGACTGTTTCGATTAATTTTAAAGTAAATATTTTTAAAAATTATCTTATTACCAGTGTTTCGTTGTCATTTAGCATCTTAGGGTGAAAATAACATATTTCGCAAAATACATTTATTTCGTGATATTTCGCGGCTACAATATTTTAATAAAATGGCTTATTTAGAATAAATATATCGTTGTGATAACATATGCGTGTTTGCTGTAATATTTCGCGGATACCGTTAAAGCCAAAATTCCGGGACTCTATTTATACTGCTCTCACAAGGGAAGTATCTGGTAAGACAGGTCGAAACCTATCTTGTAACTTTGTGGACGTAATCGTTGTACTATAAGAGGAGAACGTGCAGACAAACAGCCTCCATATTGAATTGCAAGGCTCCGAAATCGTACCTGACATCCTGGTACGCAGGCCTGACGGCTAGCAGAGCTGGACATCCCTGTGGCACTCGAGGTAGTAGCGAGGGTATATGCTGACTGGGGCGTGCGGCTGCTTCCCACCGGCCTTGAATGCCTGGTCAGGGCTGTCCCTTCCAACATGTACGGAAATCGCTACTTCCCATTGATTTATATGAGAGATTCGCCACATGATTTCGGAGCCTTGCAGTACAATATGGTCGCTGATTTTCCATACGTTGTCCTCTTATAGTACAAAGATTGCGTCCACAAAGTTTAAAGATAGGACCTGTCTTTCCTGATACTTCCCTTATTAGTTATTTGTGCATTCGATGTAATCTTCATTCTGTTGTTGTTGTTGTTTGAGTCTTCAGTCTTTTGACTGGTTTGATGCAGCTCTCCAAGCCTCCCTGTCCTGAGCTAATCGTTTCATCTCTACATAGCTCCCACACCGTACATCCTAGGCAATCTGTTTAACATAATCTAACCTTGGTCTACCCCTACAGTTCTTGTCCTCGACCCTTCCTTCCATAACTAGCCATGCTATTCCTGGGTGTCTTAATATGTGTCCTACTAACCTATCTCTTCTCTTCATTAGCAGTCGCCAGGAACATCTCTCCTCTCCCACTCGTCTTAATACCTCTTCGTTTGTAACCCTATCTACCCATCTGATCTTCATCATTCTCCTGTAACACCTCATTTCAAATGCTTCAATTCCCCTCTTTTCTGCTGCACCAATAGTCCAAGTTTCACTTCCATAGAGCGCCACGCTCCAGACAAAGGCTTTCAAAAATGACTTCCTAATACCTAAATCTATATTCGATGTCAACAGATTCCTTTTTTGTAGAAATGCTTTCCTTGCCTGAGCCAACCTACTTTTTATATCCTCTTTTCTTCGTCTATCACTGGTTATTTTTCTTCCTAAGTAACAGAAGTCTCCTACTTCCTTAAGCTTTTCATCTGCCAATTTGATATCCATAGAGGTTTCAGATTTATTTCGGCTGCGTTCCCGTATTTTTGTTTTACATTTTATATTTCTTTCTGATGGGAAAATTAAGAAACCACTCTCCCTAGAAATGAGCCTTTATTTTCGTGCAACTTGCAAATTGCAATCCCATACCAACAGAAATAAGCCAACAACTAGGCAAGTATTGTATCAAATGTCTGTGGAATGCATCACGATGAGTAATTTGAAATGGGAACAGGATATCAGAAGGTAAAGAAATGCAGAACACGAGGAAAGCATCACACAAACATTTACCGGTACTTGATTATAATAATCTGCCCAGGTATTGTAAGTAGAGAAAGAGTGCGCATGGTACTGAACAACAATAGAAGGTCTTCAGCTCAGTAACGATGGGTGGTAAAGTTTAACCTAAAAATCCTTTGAACTGCATTTTAATTCCTGGTCACATATCGAAAAGAACACCTCGTGGTGAAGCTGGTAGCGTCCTTGGGTGGCCTCCTAAAGGTCCGGGTTTGATTCCCGGCTCTGCTAAAAAGAATTCTGGTGTGAGGGCTAAAACGGGGTACACTCAGCCTCGTGTGGCAAAATGAGAATAGGAGGGTTCAATTCCCGTCTCAGCCACCCTGGAGTAGTTTCCCGTGGTTTCCTACTCCAAATACAAGAAAATGCTGGGTTGCTTTCTAACTTAAGGCCACGACCGCCTCCTTCCCAATCATATCCCCAATTTACAAACACACACACACACTAGTACTGACATCATATTAACACAGGTTATTACACAAGTCCCACATCTACTCACCTAAATACATGGGGCTATATAACCACGATCTCTTAGCCTATAAAGTAAGCAGCAACAACAACAAAATCAATATCAGAGTATTAACTAATCACCAGCATAAACTATTGCAATCGTATCCTCAAAGACGCTGCGCCAAACTTCAGATTTGGACATACAGTATATGCATTCGTAAGATATGGACTTAAATGTAAAACAATTTTGAAACACACTATGGTTAATACAATTGCTTTTTAGTCGGCCAGCACGGTGATTTAACCAATTCAATTGGACGGGAGCAAAACACATCTTCTCACTACTGATAACCTGAAAAATACATTAACTTATATTTGGATTTATCATTTCAATCATTTCGAAATGAGGAAAATTGTACGACACGTTTCTTTCTACAGAAGATAATCAGATCCTCTTTATTTAAGGTGTTTATAGTGTTGACACCCGGTGCGGTGACCACGTGTCACCCCGTAATCTGCAGGCAGCCAAATGATTGAGCAACGGTCGCTTATTAAGCTAAGAGCTTCAAGCCACGGGGATGAAAGGTTGGCAGATATATCACTTATGTACAACTTACAACACAAATTATTTGTTTCTAAAAACATATCAATACCGTGTCAATCTTAGATTAAATGATGCGAGTAGAAACGTGTTACTTCATGTCCAATTGCATTCGGTATATTAACGTGTTGCTTACTTACTTAATTCCTGCCGCTCCTTCCGGAGCATAGGGCCTTGGCGAAATTTCTCCACGCAGTACGGTTCCTGGCCATTCTCTTCACTTGACTCCAGTTCTTGTCCACCTCTGCAATTTCATTTTCGATCGTCCTCTTCCAGGTCTTCTTAGGTCGACCTCGCTTCCTGGCGCCTTGAGGATTCCAGTCTAGCGCCGCCCTCTCAATAGCTCCACCCGGCTTCCTTAGTGTGTGACCAATCCAGCGCCATTTCCTCTCCTTGATCTGGATGCTAATCGGTTGTTGATTGGTGATGGTCCAAAGATCTTCATTTGAGATTATGTCCGGCCACCTCACATTCATGATGCGACGCAGACATCTGTTAATGAACACCTGTAGCTGGTTGTTGATCGGTTTTGTGACTTTCCATGTTTCACAGCCGTAGAGAAGAATCGACTTTAGGTTGCTATTGAAAAGGCGGAGCTTGGTCTTCCTGGAAATGTTTCTATTTCTCCAGATGGGGTAGAGCTGGACAAAGGCACCATTTGCCTTCCTGATACGGCTTCGAACATCTTCCTCTGCTCCCCCATCATTTGTGACTATACTTCCAAGGTAGAGCAAGGACTCAACTCGCTCAATGTCCTTTCCGTTGACTGTCAAACTAATCGTGATGTCAGAATTTATCTTCATCTCTTTGGTCTTGTTGGTGTTGATCATCAATCCTGCACGTTCTGCTTCTCTCTGCAACCTCCCCAGCTTATCTTCTATGTCTCGGTACCGTTGTGCCATAAGACAAATGTCGTCTGCAAAATCCAGATCTTCAAGCCTGTCATTTATACCCCATTGAATACCCCTCTTCCGTCCTCCCATTACCTTCTTCATCACACTATCCAGGACCAACAGGAACAGAGTGGGGGAAAGGACACACCCCTGTCTCACTCCGGAACTGACCTTTATCTTTTCTGTTAATTTGCCTTCGTGAAGAACCTGGCACTCATACCCTTCGTACATCTCTTCCATGATTCTGATGATCTTTGTTGGAATTTTATATTCCTCGAGGGTCTTCCACATGATTCTTTGATTTACGGAGTCGTAGGCTTTCTCGAAGTCAACAAATGTGAGGTAAAGGGTATTCCGCCACTCCACACTCTGCTCCAGGATGATTCGGAGGGTGTTGATGAGATCCACACAGCTGCGATGTTGTCGAAATCCAGCCTGTTCCTTCCTAAGCCTTTTTTCTACGCAGTCTTTTATACGATTCAGGATGACTCTCGCCAGCATTTTGCTTGGAATGGACAGCAAGGTGATACCCCTCCAGTTGTTACAGTTTGTGGTGTCCCCTTTCTTCGGCAACTTGACTATCAACCCCTTCTTCCAGTCGGTTGGTATTTTATCCTCCTTACAGATCTTCTCCAACAGCGGGTGCAGCAGATCGATCGTAATATCCAGGTCTGCTTTCAGTACTTCCGCTGGGATATTATCCAGACCTGGTGCCTTCCCGCATTTCATCTGCTTCAACGCTGTCCGTATTTCGCCCCGAGTTGGGGAGTCGAGGCTGATGCTTGGGTCACTTTCTGCTTCCTCTTCATCTTCTCCTCGCTGCTTACTTTCTGGTCCTCTATCTCTATTAAGAACCTCCGCAAAGTGTTCTCTCTATCTTGTCAGCTGCTGTTCACACGTCGTGAGGATCTCGCCAGTCTTACTCTTCACAGGCCTAGTTTTATTAAAACCTTTCTTCGAAAGCGTCTTTGTGATGCCATAGAGCTCCTTAACGTCCCCCCTTCTTGCAGCTTCTTCTGCTTTCTCTGCCTGCTCATCAATCCACCTCCTATGATCCTTCCGTACACTCCTCTTTACCTCCCTGTTTGCTGATGCTGTTTGCGGTCGCACAGCTAGTTCCAGTGAGCACGAAAACTGCGAGTAGCTGTAGTAAGGAAGACAATCAGATAAGTAGTTAGCCTACAATTTTATAGTTTAACCATAGTTTACAACCATATAATCTCTCCAAAGTACAACTATCACCATTTAGCATTTCACCTAACATCATATACAGGGTGTATTTGATATGATGGAAGTCCTTTACACTGGTGATAGAAGATGGTATTCTAAGCAAATATCTTCATGAAATTAAGTCGGATCTTAATTAGTGTAGGTGGAATTAAATCACAAAAACCGTCGGTCAATATCTTGGAAACGGGCTTTCACTTCATTCCCCTCAGCAGCAGAGCTGACTTCTCCCCGTCTCCCTCCCCTCCTACGCTGAGGAATGTTGACCAGAGTCTGCAGTTGAGTGACCTCCTCGCCTTGTCTGCCAATGACATTGAAATACACAAACCGAGCCTATGAACAGCTGATTCACACCTTCATGGGGAGTGGCTACATGACTAGTGATGGTGGATCTGTCTTGGATTTTTCCAGCTTCATGAACTATGCATAGAAAATAGAAATCCTAAAGATTTAGTAAATTAATTTAAGGAACTGTTGGTCTATCTTTGTGTGAAGATAGTGCAACAACTGTAATAAACTTATTAATAATACTAATAATAGTAATAGTAGGCTTTTAGACACACTAACTTCTTTTATGTTTCTTTTTGGTATGTCGAGTTGCCAGACTTTAATGTACGTAGGATTTCTTGTATGTGCCATGAAATCCATGGAGATGATCTTATTAGATCCCATTCATTTACTACATGACTGAACGTAGATCGCACCCTCGGGAAGGTTAGCACTCTACCACCAGAACTACACATGCTGACTCTTATTATTATTATTATTAGACTATTATTATTATTATAACACTGTATTATAACAATGTATTTGTATTTTATTTTCATTTTCGTGTATTTTCATATGTATTTACATTGTTGGTGGACCAATAAATCAATCCTCCCCCCCCCCTCTCCAGTTAATGGCCACCCGAGGGCTGGAGATGGGATGGGACAATTCACAATATGAACATGTGGTACCATACTAGTATTAAATCTTGGAAGTAGGTTTCCATGGGTTCCCACTTCTACCCCAGGCAAATGTCGGGATTGTTCCTAACTTAAGGCCACGGCCGCCTTCTTCTCAATAATCATAACCGCTGGCAGTGCAGCCCATGAAGGGCCTAGGCCTACCAAGCGACCGCTGTCCAGCCATTTGGCCTGCAGATATTAGGGTGACGCGTGGTCAGTGCATCGGGTCCCCTCGGCCATTAATCTTGATTTTCCTGACTCGGGCACTGCCTCACTGTTAGACAGCTACTTAATTGCCCTCACGAGGCTTAGTGCACTGCGTTACAGCCCTCACGTCAGTTTCTAATATCCCTGATGGAGCCAGGAATCGAACCCAGGGCCTCCAGTTGAGAGGCAGTTGCACTGCCCCAACACCACAGGGCCGGCGCCTTCTTCCGAATCCTCACCTGAATTACAAATACCCACATTACTACAGAAACCACAAAACACAGGTTATCACACAAATTCTACCCACACCCAGCTACATGGGGCTAAATGACCAAAATCGCCAAGCCTCTCAAACAAAACATCAAGTTTTTTACTTCCGTCCTAAATGCCTAGTTCTGAACAGACTGCGGGATGTCGGAATTTTGTCACACTGCATTTCATTAAGAGAATGTTTTTAGTATTTTCAGAAACTAGTCAACAGAAGGTCCGACACGGACGCCAATGATACATCAGGGCTGAGTATCGAAATTATTTTATACATGAACATCAATCAATGAATTCCACACTTACAAAGTAGGCTACACAATACTACCGGTCCTGACGTCCCAAGCCATTGCGTGCGTTGTCAACAACAACAACAACAAGAACAACGGCAATGCACATTTTCTTACGAGACGGTAGAGCTCAAACAGCTGATAGCCTACCACCCCTCAAGTCAACCGGTAAGGTCAATGCTCCGATTACGTAACAACTTCCCCTTCGCGCGTCGTCACATCGGGCTCCGCCTCGTTTCCCCAGCCTGCCGCACCACTTTCTGCCTGATAAGTTTCTGAAATAACTAAAAACATTGACTTTTTAATGATTAATT
Source organism: Meconema thalassinum (assembly GCA_946902985.2). Lineage (NCBI taxonomy): Eukaryota > Metazoa > Arthropoda > Insecta > Orthoptera > Tettigoniidae > Meconema > Meconema thalassinum. Next base: position 152,788,515 of record OX336390.1, on the reverse strand, counting down.
ATCAATTTCAAGATAGGTGACAAATTTTTTACCTAGGAAGCTTAGAATAGTCTCTTCTATCACCAGTGTAACGGACTTCCATCATATCAAATACACCCTGTATACTGCATTTAGCATACACTGACAGTTGCAGTACCAATACTGCAACTAAATAATTGTACATATTGTAAATATTTTCACCTGTGTTTCAAACATAGACTTTATAGCCTAAGTGTAATGGATCTGATGATGATCGCTTGACGATCGAAACTGGTCATCCTAGTGTTTTATTAATCTCATGTAATTTATTTCAGGATTAGGGCATAACCCATCTCTTTTGGGTACATTCGTGTTGACCGACTGAAAAGCACTAAACTCTTGACAATAAAATGTTAAAAACATGCATAGTAAGACGAAAGAAAAGTTAATTGAGCTCCAATTACATTGTAAAATACTTTCTCGCAATAAATGAGGTATGATCCTGCTACAAAAACCTGCATATTAGGTAGTTTTGCCTATTATAGCCTTTCCCCTAGTTTGCCCGGTGAAATCTACCTCCGCCTTCCGGCGTGCCGAGAGGAATTTATTTAAAATGTATATACACTCTGTGTAGAAATGGCTGAACCCAAGATAGCGGGATCGAATTTTGGCGCATTCAGATAGCATTTGAAGGTGCTTAAATGCAAGGTAGCCATGTCAGTTGATTTAATGGCACGTTAAAGATCCTCTTCGGGGCAAAATTCCGGCCCCCTGGCGTCTCTAAAAGCCACAGAACTTAAAACGGACGCAAACCAAAAACATTATTATGGGTATAAATTAACGGACACGGCAATGCATAATAAAGGCATTAAACATTATACTCCTTACTCTATTATCTCAGAACGATGGATAATGATAAGTAAAATGACATTACAACGCTGCGTCGTTCATTGCTTCAGCGCCCCTCCACCCAACTTTCATTTCCTTTCTCCCAGCTAATTACTCTTATCTTATCCAACTAATGAGAAACATAAACTGTGGGTGCGGAGATGATGTTATTTCCGTCTAAGTATGATTTGTTATCCAATTGGTCCTAGACTTTGACGGAGAGACATAAAGAAATTCCACTGCCTTTGCAAGAACGTTTTATTTCTTCCTTAACAATGCACTTTCTCATTGTTCAGAATAGTCGAAGTTCTTTGGGACTGAGTAGTTGATATTGATGTATTAATAATAATAACAGGGTGGAAGACCTGGAAACAACAATTAGGAAAAGACGTTTACGTATCTATGGACATATGGTTAGAATGGATCCAACAAGAATAAATAAACACATTTTTGATAAAATATATAATCTGAAGAGCGAAAGGGGTTACACCAAGCAGATGAAGGAAGAACTCCGGAGGCTAGGAATTACAGATGACGACTGTCGAGACAGAACACAATTCATGGTTCATGTGGGAGAAAGAAGGTACGCAGGGGAGGAAGGTGGACAGCAGAGAGAAAGGCGCAACACTCTGAAAGAATGAAGGAAGTGTGGAGGAAGAGAAAGGAAGAAAGAACTATGAGAATGAAATGAAATGATATTTGTGTGGCCCTTAGTTTTGGCCGGTTCGCATAATGTAATATAATGAAATAACTGTAATGCAGCACAATGACCAGATGCAGGATATAAAGAATTTGCTTATGATTCATATGAACACATCTTCTCGGACCTGTTAAGCACAATTGAATTGTTACTTTTTTTTTTACTACATTCGCTAAATGACTTGGTTCGTTTTTCAAATTTATCAATGTGATATCCCTCGCAAATTTTCAGACACAAATTATACACCCATGTTTCACTTGGTTCATGAAAGGAAGTATTTTTGCAGAATTTATAGTGGAAGCCATGCACTGCCAAACGTGTTATGGCATTCCGCAGTTATTGATTTGGTCTCGTTCAGTTTCTGTTTAGCATGGCGTCTGTTGAGCAGAACTCTTCGGGGATCTAGTTCTTTTTCTCTTCTCCTCGCTTCGTGTGTTCTGACATTTGCGGGGTAGATGGTAGTACCATAATGTACTTTATATCTTCAATGAAGGAAGTTTCTTTCTCCAGTTCAGAGACCAGACGGTTTGGGATTACTTTTGAAACCCCAGGAATTTGTGGCCTTTACCGTTTCCTGGGCTGCGAGTTCTCAAATTTTTGAGTGGTCCCGAATAAGCTCAATTTCATTTGTAATTACAGGCATTGTTAACGTTCGAAATAGCTCCATTGCCGTTTCTAACGATACCCTGCAAAGTATTGAAGTATTATAATTCATTTTTCAGTGTTGGTTAGTTCACTTATAGGTAGACTCGCTTTTCAGACGGTCAATACAATTTGTGTCCAATTACATTAGGCGGGAAAACAAGCATTTAAACGCCCTAATATTAAATAAATATTCCACGAGATATTCAGCATTAAATAACACGCATTTATGTACAAAACAAAGGAGGAAGAGGGGGGGGGGGAGGGGGGGGGGGGGAAGGGGACTCAATTGGAAATCTTCCTTACGTGGATGTGTCATAAGCTATGTGTCTGAATAAAGCTTATAATAATTCGCAATATATCTAACACTCATTTATAATTCAGGCTTCCAAGGCTCAGACAATCAAAGAAGAAAGTTCATATTGTGTACCTCGAAAACTGATTGTAACGTTTAGTTCTTATGTCATTTTGACAATTTCTCAATAAGAATTGCTCTTGTACCCCACTGGAAAACGTGCGCGTACCCCTGGGGTACACGTACCACAGTTTGAGAATCGCTGCTCTAAACGAACTAGCCAGTGTCACTCAGTACTACAATGACCATATGAACATTATCAGTTACGTGGCTTTGTGTACATCTATGCTAGGAATAGTTCATCTCAATAGGACTCTAGGGACCATTGTGCAAATAAAGCGGGAGTTTGATTTCCACTAAAGTTGCTTTAAAATACGCTCCAAGCTCGCTTCTACTGTAGTTAGACAATGTGTATGCATGCAAACAGTTTCCTTTGATGTACATTTGCATTTTCTATAAGCATACTTTAGAGATATTCTGTCAGAGGAGGAGAAAGAGCGAGTGAGAGTGATTGGATTCTTTATTCTTCAAATAGCTTTGCAGTCACTTGTGTTGACAATTTCAGCATTATTGGCAGTTTACATTTCTTCCCTTGCTCTGCAAACATTTTCGGGCAACGATTATGTCATCGAAGGAAATACAAATGTAAAATAGTTCTCTTTTGTTTTTACCGGTTAATGGTAATCGAACCACCAGCATCGGCGAGGGAATTACACCGAGCTCCCTGAATGGAAGTGGTAGCTGCACGTTTGGGTATCCGTGGTTGAAATCCCCGTTCAGGCATTCGTCACCCTGAGAATTGTTTGCTACGAATTTCCTAGTCCTTCAGACCCTAGTCCAACACATTGCCAGGATGGAGCCTTTTAGGTAGATTTCATTAGAAAGCTAACTATTGCAATGGGTACCATGTTTCGACTTCCGGAAAATTTCGACATATCTTCACGTTTCACATCCCCTAGACCCCAAAACCACCGTCAGTTAAAAAGTTTATATATAATTTATGTATAAATGTATATATATACATATATCACTTTCTTGTGGACACGATAACTACCGCAATTTTGCACCAATCAATTTGAATTTTTTACATAATATGTATCCCTATAAAATCTCGGTCGAGTTCGTTAATGGGCACAATCGGTCGACGGGGGTGAAAATAGGGGTCATTTTTCGAAAAAGTGGAATATCGCTATAACTCTCTTAATATTTGAAATATCGAATCCATTCAAAGTTCATACTATGTGTCAAATAAGGCCCAAAAATTTATGTTTGAAGAGTTTTTTGATAGCACCAACCATTGACCAAAGGGGTGGGAAAAAGTGGGTTTTTCGGGAAACATTAATCATATCTCTCTTAATAGGCACAATATCAAAACCGTACAAAATGGACAATATTTCCCTAATAATTACCTAAAACTTTTGTCTGAAAGAATTTTTCATACGACCCACCATTACGCCAAGGGATGAGAAAAATGGTTTCGGAATTATAAGAAAATGCCAAGAGCTATCAGAGGTTGCCATGACAACACTACTAAATTGATGAGGGATGAGCCATCAGACGTTGCCATGACAACGCACTTGCATGCGATCACATTCAGTTTTCCATCTGACTAAGTGAGAAGCGGCCTCGGTGACGTGACTGGTAGTATGCTGAACTTCTAAGCCCAAGGTCGCGGGTTCAAAGCCAGCCGAAGTCGTCGGATTTTCTAAGAGCGCTAAAAAAACCTCAGTATGCTAGCCTTTGGAGGGGAAGATCCAACGTTCGTTGCCAGTTGCTGGTTGCGGTGGCATCTCGTAGCCAAGTTCAGAGCTAGGTGTCGTTGACGGTAGTATCTGCTAGCAACATTAGGAACTACTGCTTGAAATTGACCGTCTGCAGTCCTTACCTGAATTACAGACTAATACAGCCATCACAATTCACACTGTTTATCAGACATATTCTACACTCACCCAAAGTACACGGGGTTACATGACCACGTTGTCGCAGTCCCTAAACTGAGGAACCAACCAAAATCTCTGCGAGAGATATAATTTTGCGTGAAGAAGTAACAGACCGTTACATAGTTACACATCAGTGTCGAAACCTTGCATAAGGACAGTGTGACCACAATTATAAAAATGTACCCCAAATGGCAAGAAGTTAACCGTCCCCATAAGACAATAAAATGTTTAAAATATGCATAATATGACGAAAAACAAAGATAATTAAGCTCCAATTATAAACTACTTTCTCGCAATAAATGAGGTCTGATCCTTCTACGAAAACGTGCATATTCTGCCTATTTTCGCCTATCCCCAAGTTTGCCCGATGAAATCTACCTCCGCCTTCCGGCGTGCCGAGAGGACGTTTTTTAAAAGCACCAAGGCACCAACAAAAAATCATGACTCAAATTAATATTATAGAAACTCACATTACTACAGAGACCAAAATAAAAAGGGTAGAATGTCCAACTCATTTTTCCATGAATACGGTTTTGATTTCCGGCTAATAGAATGTATTTTTTTTTATAAAAAGTCAACGGCTCACCAAACTGTATGTCATCGGCTAGTAAATAACTTTCCAAATCACACTTTGTAACTATAAGACACACTTAGCTGCATCTCAGACACAGGCCACCAAATGGTCCTAGTTCTTCTGCTAATCATCGTTGCAAACGGCACAGAATGTCAAGATTGGGGAGTAGGCCACCTAGATTGCTCTATATCAAAATATCCTTACCTTTTTTAATAAACATTGCATTAGACCAGAGATGGGCACAATTCGGCTCATTGAGCAGCGCTCCCGCTCCGGCAGGAGAAAGAGCCGAGTAGGCGCTCGCACCGAAGTTAACCTTCTAGATGCTTGCACAGTTTGCCGTTAAAAGCGGCGTATCACAACAGCTTCATACTTGTGCCCTGTTTGTTGTGCATTAGATGATTAGATTATGGTGCTACGTACATAAGCTTAATTATATTCCTTTTATTATATTCTGTGCAGGAAACATAAATAATTACTTTGACAGCTGATAAGAACACACTCCTTTGTCCACTACCGATAGTTCTGAAACTACAATAAGCCAACCTAGCAACTTATTTAGAACACAAGGAACGAAAACTTGCTGTAGGAGTACAGAAATAAATACATGAATAAATATCATTCACTATAAACAAAACATAGGCCTATGTGTTCTTATATAGTCTATCTGAACTGTCATTCTGCAGATGATGAGGAGGTGTGCGTATCCTTTCTCTGAAGCAGACGGGTTACATTTGGAGCGATCGATCTTGCACTTGCAATTCGAAGAACGGCAGAGAGATGTGCGTCAGTTAGAGTGGCTCTTCGTGGAGATTTATTTATCTTCATTAGAGAGAACAGTTTCTCACACAGATATGTTAAACCAAACATTGATATAAGTTTGGCAGTCATTTTGTGCATGTTTGGGAAATCTGTTTGCCAAAACTGTTCATAAAATTGTGCTATGCTTGTTCGTGATTCATATTTAGCGTACAGCCGTACACATAATGTAGGCCTACTCAGTCCGGTACAATGCTGTACCTATGCTTGCGCCTTGACTGCGCATCCAGCACAAACTATTAGCGAGCAGTCAGCTGGTCCCGGCTCCTTGGCTCCGCTCGTGCTCATGTAGTTGGCTCCAGGAGCTGCACTCTCTCATTGCCCACCTATGCATTAGACCCTCAAGAGGTCATGATTAATGAAGAGTATATTATAGATGATTGTAGTTTTAAGATCTAAGGAGGTCACAACATGTCATTACTTTCAATAAAGAGGGTATGAAGAAAGAGAGAAAGAAAGAACGAAATAATTGTGACCTTTTGAAAAGTGCAGACATTTGTAAGAAAAAGTAAGGGTCCTGAAAGTCACAAATAGGAAACCTTCTATTTGACATGATTCGTAATAACCTTAGAGTAGAAACTAAACAAGATTTGACTAAGAAAAAGATGGAAGTTGGGAACTTGATACAACTAGGTGGAAGCAAAGTGAAACTCCAGTAAATCAAAACTCAGCAATTCTTCTAGGTTTGTGCCGTGCCCTGTGTGGGGTTTCGCCTAGGACACCAAGCTGGCTCATCGGCGGGCTCTTGGTGTCCCCGCCCGGTGGCGCGCAGTTCGCTACTCCAGTGGGGGTCCAGGCGGGGACACCAAGAGCCCGCCGATGAGCCAGCTTGGTGTCCTAGGCGAAACCCCACACAGGACACGGCACAAACCTAGAAGAATTGCTGAGTTTTAATTCACTGGCCGTGATAGCCAATATACCATGTTTTTGGAAGCCTTCATAGGGAGGTTGAGGCTGCTTGGGTTTTTAGTTCTCGCAGTCAAGAGGTGCAGTTGCACCTTACATAAAGGGAGGTGGCGCGCAGTTCGCTACTCTAGCGGGGGTCCGGGCGGGGACACCAAGAGCCCGCCGATGAGCCAGCTTGGTGTCCTAGGCGAAACCCCACACAGGACACGGCACAAACCTAGAAGAATTGCTGAGTTTTAATTCACTGGCCGTGAAAGTCAATATACCATCTTTCCAGTAAATCAACTGCACTAACACAGCTTTATTGCATTTAAGGATACTCAATTGATTGTACCAAGTTAATTCGTACAATCTTGACCATGGTTCACGAGAGCCTTACCGAATACATCATGCAGCACGCCTCATTTCATTGAGAGAAACAGTTTTTCTCAAAATTCATGAAAACCCTAACACTCGCACATAGTCGCATCAAGCACCGTTCTGTAGGAAAGATCAAGCACATCGTGTTCAAACTGAAACAGAGATTACCTCTGTAGAGCGATTACAGGTAAGTAAAGTGGCTGTATGGCTTGTGACGTAACCAGTGAAGATCTCACATACTGTGAAAAGGGAGCAGTTAGAATCTTTCTACATTCGTTTGACCAGTGGCACTTAATTTATTGAAACATTCAAAATCCCACTCTAAATATCAAATTCTGGCACTCAATTAGGCCTAGCCGCCTCCATAGCGTAGCGGTCAGCATGGTTAGCTGCCACCCCGGAGGTCTTGGGTTCGATTCCCGGCTCTGCCACGAAATTTGAAAAGTGGTATGAGGACTGGAACGGGGTCTACTCAGCCCCGGGTTGCCCAAATGAGTAGAGGGGGTTCGAATCCTACCTCAGCCATCCTCGAAGTGGTTTTCCGTGGTTTCCCACTTCGTCTTCGGGCAAATGCCGGGATGGTACTGCCCCCGTAATTGAATTATATAGAGACCACGGTGGCTATATTTGAAATTATAAGGAGAGTTATGGCTGTCATAGTTACGACGTGGGTAGTCATGACGTAAGCACGGATGACGTAAATGTTATGCCAGCAAGCTACTTGAGCTGAGATTCTCAGTGACGTCAGCATTTAGTCGAGAATGTTCCCAGATTTACGACGCAGTCGCAGGAAACGAGGAATTCTGTTGAGGAAGAAACTATGCTATTGGAGGAGAGGCAAGAACCAATGAACGATAGTTTAAAGGAAGACGGAGATTGCTAAAACTATGGTATTTTTATTACTTTTGGAATGCAGAATTGTGGAAATCCTTTTGCAGTAAAAGCATCGATTTGGAATTTTGGTGAAATTTATTTTCAGTTTTTGAATTTTGAAAATCCGTCTTGTATTAACGAAGTTGGAAGTTTTAGCGATGACGCAGTATCACGCTTTGGAAGGGATGGTAACGCCCCTCGTGAAGTTAATAAAAGGGCTTGCGCAGAAGAGAGGAGCCCCTTTCGTTCTCTGATCATTCTGAGATCTCATTCTCAGAGCATCGAAGTATATTTGTGAAAGTTCTTTTCTTATACATTCATTATAGTGAGACGTCGAAGTGAACAGCAGTGAAAAGAATCGTCTTTATAACGTGTGGCGAGGCCACTATATTAACGAGATCCAAGTCAAACTAGGTGAAGTTGAAACGGACCTTAGAAAGCTTCTACAAGTTTAGCTTCGAACAGTTAGCGGTCTCCGATAAGCTAATTGTATTGTGCAGTGCTACATGCAGTTATAGAGAAAAGCTGAACAATTTCGACCGATTAGTTCGAAAGATATTAGCAGTTTTATACGACTGAGAAAAGTGATTATCTCGCCACAAGAGAAGCACTTTTGTATTGCCAGAATCAACGCAAGGCTGACGCTGCGAGTGGAATAGAAAGACTTCAGAGTGCTTTGTTACACAACGATACAGTATAATGGAGCAATTGAATACGGCAGTTTGTTCTTCTGACACTACAACCGAAGAGCAGATGGAAGGCTAAGGCGCTTATTGCAATTGGGACATACTTCAACGGAGTAAGATAGCGACATGGAACTTCGCTAATTGCTATTCCACACAAGCGAACATGCGGTGAATACCATCTACACCCATGTTTCGTAATTAACGGCTGAATACCATCGAACAGCCATAGAAACAATTTCATACTCTGAATATGAATAATTTCTTCGGAAATTTCCACAAAACTTCATGGCGATTGTCTACTGGAACTTCAGGGAATTTTTCAAGAGAGGTCAGGGATATCCCGACGCACAAAGAAGATTATTGTCGGAAGGATGTCTATTCGTCTTCGAGGAGCAGAGCGATTCACGGAGAAGGAAGCAGTTCGATTCTCCGAAGGTGCTATTTCCTATTTCGAGGATGGAGCTCAACTTTAACGTGGTGAAATGGATCCATCAGCAGTCTTCTTTGGGGAATTTTCCTCTGGAACGTCAATCGGCAGATAAGGTAGTCGTGAACGTTTATTGTATTTGAGTATATTAATGATGTTTGAGCAACCATTTTTCCCATATTTTTATCCTTATGTGTTTTTGCCCTATTTTCTTGTTGAGATTCTTATTCTCAGTACACCTTGATGAGTTTTGCATTTTTCGACGATTTATTAAGACATTGTTATGTCATGGGCATAGTTAACGATTTTGGATCAGTTGAGACTGATATTTAGAATTTTCAGTAATTAATATTTTTGTAGTCACGATTTGACTGTAAGTTAATGATTTTTTTTATGGCAGATTTAAATTCAGACAGCGTGTCACTTTATTAAAGTAATTCTACCCCTGTTTAATTACTTTGACCAATTTTCTGTCATCATCAAGAAGGAAGAACATTTAAATGATTTTAGAGCGTTAAAATCTCTTACGTTGTCGACGATCTTGGAAATACTAGTCGTTATTTGTATTGATTGCAACACAGACATTTATCGTCAGTTATGAATGAACATTGCATTATATACACTTTTGTGAAAGATTAACTTTAATAATGAATTTTTGAATGCATTAAAGTCAAGTACTTTTGTTAGGAGTTTTTCTCAATTAGAGATTTATAGAACGATGTTTGCATTCCCCAGTCTAATTGGATTCTATTCGACTACTTTGCATTTAGTCGCACTTTATTTGAAGATAGTATTTTCATACTACACATTTCGTTTAAGATGTCAATCTTAAATTTTGATAGACCAGACAGGCGTATATGAGCGTATTCACTATTAAATTTGTTTGTGATTGGCAAGTTTTGACTTCAGTTCGGTTCATGAATGAAATTCACGAAGGTTATAGAAAAACAGTTTTGAAACAATTAATGATTATAAAAATTTTTAAGTGGAACTATGAATGTATAATCGCTAGTGCAGCGCGTGTTGAAAGTCGCTGAGGTACAATGCCCTTGAATATGAAGGAAGTTCCCACAGGAATAAATGTTAAAGAATTATTTGTGGAAGTTTTGTAAGTTATGTGGAAGTTGAATGCCATATAGATTAATATATGATGATTTTGGGCATATTTTTAATGCAGTTTGTGCATTAACTTGTTAGCGAAGGATTTTCCGCTGGAGTAAGATTGTCATAGTTCGTTGAAAATAAATCAAGTGAATTACTGTTATAATTAACACGAGTTTTGAAAGAATTTGAGATAAGATTTTGAATGAAGGTTGCCGTCACAAATCATTATTAAAACCTTTATTAAACCAGATTGTGACATTAACATGTATAACTAACCTTCATTGGTCGATTATATAAATCACGATTATGAAAATTACAAACCGAATGAACATGTGGTCAATGTATTTATTAAATTAATAATTTAAACAATTTAAATGTTAATATTGTAAATAAGTGCTGTAAATATTTTTGAAAATAATGTGAAACGAGAGTGATGTTAAAGACGTGCTTATAATATTTGTATTGTCTTTGACAAATATTATAAACAATTTCTAATTGTTATAAATAATTTATGTGATTTGTTATAAACATTTAAGAGCTAATTAAACAATTGGATGAGAAGTTAACAAGTTTAAGGAATTAACAGAATGATTCAATAGGATGTGAGCAAAGTACTTGAAAGATTTGCGTAAATATAATGTGATCTGTCTTGTAGACAGATAAAAGTTTGAGAGAGCAAGCTACCCTTACGTAACGTAGCAGGTGAGAAGGGAGTCCATTCAACCAGTATGCAACAGGTTCGAGGTTAGCTCGCAGCTGGGCCAACATCTGGTTCACAGAGAGTGAGGTCGTACACACTCCGGCCTTGCGACTATAAATACCATTCTCTTGTTTATTAAAAGGAAACCAAATGCTCTATATATGTCACACCCTTACGTCCTTTTCCAATCCAATTGTGTTAATAATATTACGTTATTTGGAGCTCTTGGGAGCTAAAATGTTTTATATCATGTTGTATGATAATTTTGCAAGTCCTACTGAGGACGTAGTCAGATTGACTTGGGCTACTGATAGCCACGTTGATTTTGTTGTGTTAGTAAAATCATACCCTTTATTAGAAATAAAGCTTTTGTACAGTTCAAAGTTCTCGTCTTCGTTTCTGGTTCATTTTTAAATGTCATGGTGGAGGTTATTGTGTGAACAGACTTTAGTGATCCTGTTGTCAACTCAAACCCCGAGATAATTAAGAGGTAAGTAACGGTAAGTATGATCCCCCGTCTATTTTGGTGTGTTCCACAATGATTTCCTGTGAACTTCTGTGCTCTTATCTCGATAGTATCTGTCAGTGCCATTTTCATTGATGTAACTGTGCCGGTGCGAGTGATAATTGGCAATCCGATTGAGGGGGCGGATATCTGACAGCCTACTATCCAGGTAAATGAGTCAACAGAAAGATTGGCGCCGTCAACGTGTGGGGCATGTTCAACAACAATGGATTACCAGGTTGAACAATAGAAAGATTGGCGACCCAAGAGCGTGGGGATGAGTCAACAGAAAGAGTGGCAAACCTAAAACGTGAGGTTCAATTAGACTCAGATAAAGAGGTTGATTCTTTGTTAGATGTCTAGGCCAATTGTAGAATTTAAGAGTGTGATTATATAGGAATTAAATGTTGTATTGTGTTAGGAAAATTACACTCAGAAAAGATCAGATCTTATACAACTTGAGAAAGGTTAAATAGGCTGGAAACTTAGAAAAATCGCCTATAATCTGGAATCTTATTTTATTTGACCGGCTTATGACATTTTAGTCATATTAAAGATAAAATTAAATTATTTGGATTGTAAATGTAAATTATTTGTGTTAGGATATTTTAAAATGAGCCAGAGAAATTTGAACATGTGCTTGAGTTTGTTTCAACATGAAGTATCTTCGAAGGTTAATTATAAGGTAGTTATAAGTTAGATTTAAGACAGAAAATTGATCAAAATTATATATGGTGAAAAGTGTTGCTCAAATGTTGTTATTTTGCTCTTTTGATGTATGTCCCTACAGCAATCCATTTTTGAATAATATTGTAATGGCAGATGAAAGTTTGAAGAAAATGTTAGAGGAGATGTCTGCTAACATGAAGCAGATGATGGAGGAGAATGCTAATTTGAATGCAAGGATGGAGGAGAATGCTCGTAATTTGAATAGCAGTATGAAGGAGATGGAAGCGAGGAATAATAGTCGAATGGAGGAGAATATGAAGGTTCTTCATACTAGTGCTGCCAATTTAGAGGATAATATGTCGCGTTTACAGATTAATACCCTAGGAATTGAAAATACTGTAACGGACATGCGCACAGAGGTGTCTAATGTCCATAAAGATGTGTCTATTGTGCATAAAAGTGTTGATGATGTTAAATTTGATGTGTCTAAGGTACAGAGAGACCTTACAATGTTAAATCTAGATGTAGCTAATGTCCGAGGGGATATTTCTTGTGCGAGAGCCGAAGTTGTAGTTGTCAAAAACGATGTAGCGACTGTCCAAGACAAGGTCGAGGAAGTCCAGAAAGAAATTCAAAAAGCTCGAACTGATGTATCCAATGTTCAGGTAGACATTAATAATATTCATGCGGATATAACTGAGGTGCAAAGTGACATAACTAAGATTCAGGTAGAGGTCAACACAGTTTTCGTAGATATCACTAAAGTCCAAACTGACGTAAATAAAGTCAGGGAAGAAATCGAAAACTCAAAAACTCTTTGTACGCGTAATATAACTGCATTAGCGACTAGGTTAGTCGATGAATCAGTTAGAACAACAACGTCTTTAGCAGAGTTGAAGTATGATGTAGAGGTCATGAGAACACAGGTATTAGACCACAATAGAGTATTAAAAGAGGATATCGAAGTAGACATAGCCGAAATGTTAACAGCAAACGTAGCGGTATGGAAAGACGAGTGGAATAAGTCAAGTGGGGAACATGTAACCCAAATTCAGGAAAGGATTGAAAGAAAACTTGCCAGTACGCAGATAGAAATTAACAATGAAGTAGTACAGATTAGGAAAGATTTAAGCGTCAGGATAAATTCGTTATCCGAAAAACAAGTTGACGATAGAACACAACTAGATCAGGATATGCAAACTTTAAAATCTACATTAGAGGATCAGATGCATAAAGTTGTCTCGGATGTAAATGAAACGACGAGTAAACTGAAAAATTTGAAGTTAGGAGAGGCTAGTTTAATGGAGAACTACAAAGAAGAGATTATCAAGAAAGTCTTAACAGAAATCACCGACAAGGATACAGAAGGCTTAGCTTGCGAATTGAATAGGAATTATGCTAGAAGACGTAACCTAGAGCCAGAAGAAAGAGACGTGACTCCTGAAGAACGTGTATCCAGATTCAGAGAGGAGGATGACGAGAGGAACATGGAACCTGAGTGGAATTATAGAGATAGTGGGAAAAACTATCCGGATTCATATCCGAGGAACGTGACGGTCATCAGGAATTTCGAAGACAAGCCACAAAAATTCAGTAACACTGATAGTTTGACACCTATAGAGTATGTAAGAAATCTCAAAGATTATTTCATCGAAGCTCACATTCCCAGAGAGAGAGAGATGAAGATAGTAGAGAGATATCTGATTGGAGGACCCCTTGAATGGTTTTGCGCATTTAGATACACATTCAGTAACTTTGACGAGTTTGCAGAGGCATTAATCAAACGATTTTGGTCTATAGAAGCGCAGAATTCGTTAAGAGCGGAGGTGTATTCAAGAAAATACTCAGGTACTCTTCCAACGAGGTACGCTGATTTCTTTACGAGTCAGTTGTCCCGCTTGAGATTTTTGCAACCCCCATTGTCCACGGAGCAACTTATAGATGCGATTTCTCGTATGCTGCCAGTTGAGGTGAGGAGACTTATAATTTCGTCCAACATCAGGGATTTATCCAGCATGGATGAATTACTAAGGAGGTTAGACTACACAAGTCCAATGCCTAACGTAGTCCAGAAAGGTCAAAGGCAGGAGTTTAAGGAAATCAATACGGTATACATGGACCAAGTCCAACAAACTGACAAGCCAGAGGAGGAGAAAAATGACAATGTAGGTCCTCACAGGAATAATCTGTTTAGAAATTACAGATCACAAGGTTACCGACCGTATCAACAGAGAAGAGGTTGGAACTACAACCGAGGAAACTACAATGGAAGAGGCAGATATTACAACAATAATGGGTATAACCGTAACTATAATAGGAATAACCAAAACCAAAATAGAAACCAGAATACTCAAAGTCAGGTTATGACACCTGAGCAGTATCAGCAAAGAGAAAAGGAAAGCCAGCAATACTTAAAAGAATTAAGGGATAAAGAAGCTGACAATCAAAAGAAAAGGCAGGATGTTGTAATCGATCCTGGTCCTTCTACGAGCCAGCAGAACTTTGAAAATAGAAATACTGGTCAGAAGAGGAATTAGAGAGGAAAGAATACATTAACCACATAAACCCAGAGTAGAAGATAATGATTAAGGAACATAGAGGAAATATCATCCTAGAGTAAGCCAGTAATAATTCAATTTCGTGTTCAAGAGAGTTGAGATACTTGTAACATTGAGTTTAAAAACAATTTGCAACTGTTTTTAAAACGTGGTGGGAGGAGAATGCCCCCGTAATTGAATTATATAGAGACCACGGTGGCTATATTTGAAATTATAAGGAGAGTTATGGCTGTCATAGTTACGACGTGGGTAGTCATGACGTAAGCACGGATGACGTAAATGTTATGCCAGCAAGCTACTTGAGCTGAGATTCTCAGTGACGTCAGCATTTAGTCGAGAATGTTCCCAGATTTACGACGCAGTCGCAGGAAACGAGGAATTCTGCTGAGGAAGAAACTATGCTATTGGAGGAGAGGCAAGAACCAATGAACGATAGTTTAAAGGAAGACGGAGATTGCTAAAACTATGGTATTTTTATTACTTTTGGAATGCAGAATTGTGGAAATCCTTTTGCAGTAAAAGCATCGATTTGGAATTTTGGTGAAATTTATTTTCAGTTTTTGAATTTTGAAAATCCGTCTTGTATTAACGAAGTTGGAAGTTTTAGCGATGACGCAGTATCACGCTTTGGAAGGGATGGTAACGCCCCTCGTGAAGTTAATAAAAGGGCTTGCGCAGAAGAGAGGAGCCCCTTTCGTTCTCTGATCATTCTGAGATCTCATTCTCAGAGCATCGAAGTATATTTGTGAAAGTTCTTTTCTTATACATTCATTATAGTGAGACGTCGAAGTGAACAGCAGTGAAAAGAATCGTCTTTATAACGTGTGGCGAGGCCACTATATTAACGAGATCCAAGTCAAACTAGGTGAAGTTGAAACGGACCTTAGAAAGCTTCTACAAGTTTAGCTTCGAACAGTTAGCGGTCTCCGATAAGCTAATTGTATTGTGCAGTGCTACATGCAGTTATAGAGAAAAGCTGAACAATTTCGACCGATTAGTTCGAAAGATATTAGCAGTTTTATACGACTGAGAAAAGTGATTATCTCGCCACAAGAGAAGCACTTTTGTATTGCCAGAATCAACGCAAGGCTGACGCTGCGAGTGGAATAGAAAGACTTCAGAGTGCTTTGTTACACAACGATACAGTATAATGGAGCAATTGAATACGGCAGTTTGTTCTTCTGACACTACAACCGAAGAGCAGATGGAAGGCTAAGGCGCTTATTGCAATTGGGACATACTTCAACGGAGTAAGATAGCGACATGGAACTTCGCTAATTGCTATTCCACACAAGCGAACATGCGGTGAATACCATCTACACCCATGTTTCGTAATTAACGGCTGAATACCATCGAACAGCCATAGAAACAATTTCATACTCTGAATATGAATAATTTCTTCGGAAATTTCCACAAAACTTCATGGCGATTGTCTACTGGAACTTCAGGGAATTTTTCAAGAGAGGTCAGGGATATCCCGACGCACAAAGAAGATTATTGTCGGAAGGATGTCTATTCGTCTTCGAGGAGCAGAGCGATTCACGGAGAAGGAAGCAGTTCGATTCTCCGAAGGTGCTATTTCCTATTTCGAGGATGGAGCTCAACTTTAACGTGGTGAAATGGATCCATCAGCAGTCTTCTTTGGGGAATTTTCCTCTGGAACGTCAATCGGCAGATAAGGTAGTCGTGAACGTTTATTGTATTTGAGTATATTAATGATGTTTGAGCAACCATTTTTCCCATATTTTTATCCTTATGTGTTTTTGCCCTATTTTCTTGTTGAGATTCTTATTCTCAGTACACCTTGATGAGTTTTGCATTTTTCGACGATTTATTAAGACATTGTTATGTCATGGGCATAGTTAACGATTTTGGATCAGTTGAGACTGATATTTAGAATTTTCAGTAATTAATATTTTTGTAGTCACGATTTGACTGTAAGTTAATGATTTTTTTTATGGCAGATTTAAATTCAGACAGCGTGTCACTTTATTAAAGTAATTCTACCCCTGTTTAATTACTTTGACCAATTTTCTGTCACCATCAAGAAGGAAGAACATTTAAATGATTTTAGAGCGTTAAAATCTCTTACGTTGTCGACGATCTTGGAAATACTAGTCGTTATTTGTATTGATTGCAACACAGACATTTATCGTCAGTTATGAATGAACATTGCATTATAGACACTTTTGTGAAAGATTAACTTTAATAATGAATTTTTGAATGCATTAAAGTCAAGTACTTTTGTTAGGAGTTTTTCTCAATTAGAGATTTATAGAACGATGTTTGCATTCCCCAGTCTAATTGGATTCTATTCGACTACTTTGCATTTAGTCGCACTTTATTTGAAGATAGTATTTTCATACTACACATTTCGTTTAAGATGTCAATCTTAAATTTTGATAGACCAGACAGGCGTATATGAGCGTATTCACTATTAAATTTGTTTGTGATTGGCAAGTTTTGACTTCAGTTCGGTTCATGAATGAAATTCACGAAGGTTATAGAAAAACAGTTTTGAAACAATTAATGATTATAAAAAATTTTAAGTGGAACTATGAATGTATAATCGCTAGTGCAGCGCGTGTTGAAAGTCGCTGAGGTACAATGCCCTTGAATATGAAGGAAGTTCCCACAGGAATAAATGTTAAAGAATTATTTGTGGAAGTTTTGTAAGTTATGTGGAAGTTGAATGCCATATAGATTAATATATGATGATTTTGGGCATATTTTTAATGCAGTTTGTGCATTAACTTGTTAGCGAAGGATTTTCCGCTGGAGTAAGATTGTCATAGTTCGTTGAAAATAAATCAAGTGAATTACTGTTATAATTAACACGAGTTTTGAAAGAATTTGAGATAAGATTTTGAATGAAGGTTGCCGTCACAAATCATTATTAAAACCTTTATTAAACCAGATTGTGACATTAACATGTATAACTAACCTTCATTGGTCGATTATATAAATCACGATTATGAAAATTACAAACCGAATGAACATGTGGTCAATGTATTTATTAAATTAATAATTTAAACAATTTAAATGTTAATATTGTAAATAAGTGCTGTAAATATTTTTGAAAATAATGTGAAACGAGAGTGATGTTAAAGACGTGCTTATAATATTTGTATTGTCTTTGACAAATATTATAAACAATTTCTAATTGTTATAAATAATTTATGTGATTTGTTATAAACATTTAAGAGCTAATTAAACAATTGGATGAGAAGTTAACAAGTTTAAGGAATTAACAGAATGATTCAATAGGATGTGAGCAAAGTACTTGAAAGATTTGCGTAAATATAATGTGATCTGTCTTGTAGACAGATAAAAGTTTGAGAGAGCAAGCTACCCTTACGTAACGTAGCAGGTGAGAAGGGAGTCCATTCAACCAGTATGCAACAGGTTCGAGGTTAGCTCGCAGCTGGGCCAACATCTGGTTCACAGAGAGTGAGGTCGTACACACTCCGGCCTTGCGACTATAAATACCATTCTCTTGTTTATTAAAAGGAAACCAAATGCTCTATATATGTCACACCCTTACGTCCTTTTCCAATCCAATTGTGTTAATAATATTACGTTATTTGGAGCTCTTGGGAGCTAAAATGTTTTATATCATGTTGTATGATAATTTTGCAAGTCCTACTGAGGACGTAGTCAGATTGACTTGGGCTACTGATAGCCACGTTGATTTTGTTGTGTTAGTAAAATCATACCCTTTATTAGAAATAAAGCTTTTGTACAGTTCAAAGTTCTCGTCTTCGTTTCTGGTTCATTTTTAAATGTCATGGTGGAGGTTATTGTGTGAACAGACTTTAGTGATCCTGTTGTCAACTCAAACCCCGAGATAATTAAGAGGTAAGTAACGGTAAGTATGATCCCCCGTCTGTTTTGGTGTGTTCCACAATGATTTCCTGTGAACTTCTGTGCTCTTATCTCGATAGTATCTGTCAGTGCCATTTTCATTGATGTAACTGTGCCGGTGCGAGTGATAATTGGCAATCCGATTGAGGGGGCGGATATCTGACAGCCTACTATCCAGGTAAACGGGGACAGTACCTACTGTAAGGCCACGGCCGACTCCTTCCCTCTTCCTAGCCTATCCATCTCAATCTTCCATCCCTTCCCATCCCTCATGAGTCCCCTGTTCGCTTTGCAGGTGAGGCCGCCTGGGCGAAGTGCTGATCACACCTCCCCAATTGTATCCCCCCGACCAGATGTTCCAAGCTCCAGGACACTGCCCATAGAGGCGGTAGTGGTGAGTTCCCTCGCTGAATCCGTGGGAACCACCAACCTAGAGGGTAAATTGACTAAATAAATAAAAAAACAATTAGGCCTATCTCCAAAAACTCCCTCCTCAAGCTAACATTTTAGACATAAATAAACAGAGACAGAGGCTACATTAATTCATATATGTGAGTTCACAACTTAGACGAAGAAAACTGTAGCATGTAAAGAAAACAAGTTATATAAATTGATTCAAAGAAAAGGACTTAGTACAAAATTATGAAGATTTTATAAAAATCTGGTACACTAATCCTAGAAAATTGCTTCTCGTCTCCCACACACGAGAATAGTTAGTTCATCTCAGCCTATCTCATTTGATCATATCGTATGCAGAGCATGAAGTTTATTTACTTATGAAGATTATAATTGTCAGTCTACGAATATTGCAAAATTACAAAATAATTCAATCACTTCTAGTCTATTTTCCCTTCATATTATATGGTTTTGTCGTTTTCAGTGGTAAATATGTAGGCCATCTGCTTCTTTTAATATATTGTGACAGATTTATCTGGGTGACGGTCAAAGTTCCCCTTGCCATGCCTGCCGCTAGCCTCAGTGCTATCCTCGCAAATAATAGCCCTGGTGAAACATGCGAGGTCAGTGACACGCCGAACAGTGCCGAGTTCGTTCGATTTCTGGGAAAGGATGGGGCAAGCACCCACGTGACAGTGCAGGTCAAAGTCGTCATCCAGTGGCTCTAATGGGGTTTGGTGTGTAGTTGGGCCACAAAATACGACAGGGCCGTTAATGGGTATTTAAAGTTTCCTCGGCTATACCAGTTGTTAGATTAGCATAAACTTCGGTAAAAGCTAAAGATAACTATTTTAGTGTCATATCCTTCGGTGACATAATCGTTGCACTAAAATATTTGCAGTTCGCTAGAGAGTTAAGACATGAGCAGAGTAAGCAGCTAATTAGAGTCCAGTTGAATTCGGAGTTGACAGTATATTCGAGAGCAATTGTGTCAACAGTGACTGACAGTTGTGAGTAGCGGTGACAAAGTGTGCATCGCAGAAGTTAAGACAGTGTGTTTTATGTACGTGAATGTTTTCCCACGGATCGTTGTGTGTGTGGGTTTGCTGTGAAGGTGTGGTCCAATAGTGGACTACAAGCGTGACTAGAACCTGAGCTGCTAAGTGGAACCTTGACGAGGGGAGATTAAACTGTGGACTTGGCAGCCTGTAGCGTAAGGATCATTAAATACTGTAATTTTATAGTAGTCATAATAAAGCTTAACTCACGCTACCAGTGTTGTATTTTGATTCACCGAGTGAAACCTCGCTTCCTTTCACACTTCACAATATGGTTACCTTCAGGAAGGGAAATGGAAAAGTTCCCTCACATCAGTAATGATAATTTTGGGAAATGAAAGGGAAGACCCATAGTAGGAAGGTTAATTTGAAATACTCAATGAACCTTTTTTATGTAATATTGTTGGAGTTGAACGAGTGAAAAAGAGTGGAAGCAATACCAACCTCAGATGGCATCCTGTGTTCGCCAGCCATCATCCCACAAATTATTAACTCTTGGGAGTGGGAGGAGTTCAGTCCTTAAAGTGCTAAATATCTGAAAAACAACTTCATCATTTTCCAATGGATCAGTTTCTAATTTCTGTTTAAACTAATTCACCATGTGAACAATCGCAACATAGCTATTCAAATTATTTTAAATATGCTCCTGATGGCCGATTCACGTTAGACAGATGTTTTCGACCACATCCAACACAACACGAATAAATAATAAATGATGTATTTGTGTGCCACTTAACAGCATGTTTATTAAATCACGAGCAAAAATACAATAGCGCCGAGTATGACAGAGCTATGCAAACACCTACAATAACAATAGCAGGCAGGCAAACCAATCAATGGTTGGACAAAACTGCTGTTGCTACTACTACTGTTAACATTGCGGAGTTATATTTTAATTGCAGTGGCTTAAGAGACATCGGAGTGCCGAAATTACAGTATGCTATGGTGGAGATCATTAAGGTTCCAGAGATTCTACCAATACGAATCTCTCACTTGTAAACACCCCCAAATCCAATCGACTGCGCCAGAAGTCGATTCCACAATTTTGAGAAAATGACCAAATCAAGTGAGATTATTATTATTATTATTATTATTATTATTATCATATTATCATTATTACCATAAGTATTATTGTTATTTTTATTAATTTCTCATAAATATTATTATTATTATTATTTTATATTCTTTTTATTGTTATTATATTATTAGTAGTAGTAGTATTGACGAAGTGTGATGCTGATGAGCCTTAACTGCTCGTCTTTCCCTCGGACGGCCGGGGTTCAATTTCCTATTGGCAACAGGGTGGAATTTTGAACAGAAATCGTACTTACATCCGGCCTTAAATTCCCGAGTAAACCAAAATGACACTGGCTGGCTCCGGTATTATTATTATTGTTATTATATGTTTATCATTGAATCAAGACTAATTACAAATCATTGATTATTTATTTTACTTACTTTTACACCTTTATAAATCATATAGATGACAGTCTGAAGAGGGTTTGCTGTTAAGATCGAGAACCTGTCCCCACACTGAACCTCTGAATAAGTTTCACTGTACATCCCATGGAGATGGACGCTAGTTGCTAATGAAACTATTTCTCCACAAAATCACTAGGCCTAACTGCTTGATGAATGGTGTAACGCATACCTTTATGCTTACCAGACACATGACTGTTGCATGGAAAACGACCTTAGCTGTGACAGTGGTTTCACCAGCAACCAGCATCCTCTTTCGCGGGAGATAAGAAAATTTTGTTCGGCATTAATATAGGTGCCCTAACAGTGGAGATGAATATCTGTAAACTTCCCGAACTATCATCTGAGTGTTGTTGTGATATACTGTAGTGCATATTGTCCAATATTCTTGTATAATAGCTTAGGCTTTCACGGCCGGCGTTAATAACTAGGTACCCTTTTTCCGTGGTCCAAGTAGGATATCAATGCTTCCTTTCAAGCGGACCCTTGATAGTGCCGGTCGCAGTTTCCGGTGAAACGTCGGGAGATATCCTGCCTGGACCACGGCCTACAAGGCCGGATAATTTGTACCTAGTAACATATTGTTGTATTCCCACCTAATGGTACGGCCTCAAGCCATAGGCAGATCAGATGTTTAGCAAGATTTCCTGCCAGGCTCGTTATCGTGTCCTCACAGATTGATTCTTATTGGAATTACAATACTGGGAGGAAAAATGGGACAGGGACGTAATTCCATGAATCCGAGAATTCTCCCCTAATAAGAGAGCTTGAAATGCTAAACGTCCATTGTATTAAGTGGCTCGGTAAAAGGGACCACCTCCGTGGATAGAAGGATTGAATTTAATTATGTTCAATCACAAACTGAAATTTTAAAATGAAGGTTATCACATGTGTCCACAGCTCCGTCAGTGATGGCGCTCCGTGCCCCTTGGTCACTGAACCTGAATTCCTGAATTCTTGATTGGGAGGCAATAATTGGCCTCACATGTTCTAAGCCAGCGACATTTTTATACTGAGCAAGCGAAGTTCTTGCTTACCAGGTTGAACTGGGGTTGATTGTCCGGTACGGTATCGCCTTGAAGCGACATCGGGACATAACAATAACTTGTTTGTTTCTATACATCAGCCTGAGTTTCATTTGGGCCACCCTTAAGCTATACTTTGTTGGAGAGGGTACTTAATAAGTAGTTCCGTGAGGAACTATATAGCCTATTTTCATATATCCCACTTATGTTAGTTGCCCCTATCAACATACAACATTTCAATATGATTGCTGCAATAGATTCGTAGATATTGAGAACAGTCTAAATATATCGCATGGCCATGTTGGATTTTTATATAACTAACTTAGGTCTTATTCTTATATACTATTGCTTGAAGATTATTGTGTAGGTATAGTAGCTTATTCAAACTTCAATCGCATGACTAGGACACAAGAAATAACAACGAGATTTTAAAATTTCGCACGGCCGCCATCTAGTGGTTATGAAATCAATTGAAATAAATTAGATGCCAGTGGATAATTTTTTTATATGCATACACCGTACCAAGTTTCACTGCGCTTGTATGAATAAATAATGAGAAACGTCCATTTAAATATTTAAATTTCGCGTCACCGCCATGATGCATTTGTGCTCACCAGGTTATTGAAAATCCCATTAGTAAACTTATGTTTATAGCCTATATCAACACACAACATTTGAGTCTGCTGTCATACATTAATAGATATTGAGAACCGTCCAAATACTGTATTTCGGAAGGTCACCATGTTGGAGTTTTATATACTGTATTTAGGCCAAAGAGTTAGGTGCTATTAGATGACGATTATTGCTCAGGATCATTATTCAAAAGTTGGCCTCGATCGCATAATTAGGACACACAAAATAAAAACGAGATTTTTTAAGATTCGCACAGCCACCATCTTGAGGTTATGGAAGAAATTTAACTAAATTAGATGCCAGTGCATTACAATGTTATAAACATTTGCTGTACCAAGTTTCACTGTGCTAGGACGGTTAAATCGCGAGAAAAGTCTATATAAATGTTTCAAATTTGCATGGTCGCCACTTTCGTTGTCTTGTTAACAGGTTTTTGAATGTCACATAGGTAAACTTCTAGTACTGCCTTTTTTTTACCGTACAACATTTCAGGGTGATGTCGATAATAGTTTCGTAGATCAGAATGCCTGTGAAATACTTCACACAACCGCAATGTTGGATAGGTGAGACGTAATAAAATTTGAAGGGCACGGTCGGTGTCGGCCAAAATAGTACTATGACCACATAGTTTCATTGAAATCGCTCCAGTTGTATAGATTTTATTAGGAGACACACACACACGGACAAAAGTGATCTTTTTCACCTTCCCGATAAACATGTTGTTGATAATTCATTTTAGGTGCTTCGGACATATTTGTCACCATCCACGTGTTGTTGCGTGCGTGTCAATTTCTCTGATAACCTGTGATCGGTGGTTATTGTGGTGTGTGAAATTATTAGATTTTGGAATAGGGTAAGTGCCCCGGGACTTGAAATAACGTACTATCCGGGATTTTAACTAGAGGGAGCGTTGAAGAAAAACGGGAAACCCACACAAAGGAAAGCCACTGCCATCGCCGGTATTCGAACCCCCGATGCCCAGTGTTGCTGCAGTTCCCTATCGCAGTCACAGCGAGAGATTTGGCGCTTACGGCTACACTGCTCTGCCATGATAGACTGGAGGCATTGCACGCGTTAAGAATTATTAAACGTCTTCAACTACGCTCTAGGTTTGATTACAACCCTTGGTATCGATTACAAAGATTTACTTTAAGATAGAAAATCTGAATGCTTAATGAATTCAGGATTTTTCGTAAAAGGAGCATCACATTTTAATAAATACATCCCGCTGACATGAACTTTTCTGACCCCTGATTGCGTGGAACGTTGCACGCACTTGTTGGTAGCGTGACATATCAGTAGAATTGAAGTGAAATTTCTCAATGAACCATGACCTTTAAATTACACAGTTAATTAATGTCCATGTACTTCTAAACAGCAATTCACCCTTAGTACAGTATTTTAAATATATGTAGTCGTAACAGGACACTTAACCTTATGTTCCTGTGTGACATTAAAATAGGAACAGCTGATATAATCAGTGATTTTGTGGGCGTTGAAGTCGTTAACAAGAATTGTGGCTAGTGCACTCTCACAATGGGCCTGGCGGCTCCTGGTAATGATTTGCTAGGCCTTATCTGACCACTGCTTCATCCTGCAGCTCCGACATTGTGTTCGGGCGAGCGATGCTAGATAACCCGTGATGTATGGCCGTCATTAACACGAATTTCATATTTCTTTCTGGTTTTGTGGGCGTGCATTGCTGTTGCACATTATGGCACTTCTTTTAGAATGGCGAAATACTTGATAAGAGTTCAAAAATTGTATCATCCTTTGTGTTTTTCCACCACTTATCTGAACAACATCAGCGTTATTGTTGCTGGCACTGTAACCTATTTTACTGCTATTGGATATCTAACGACGAAAACATTTCCTTCGATAGAAAGAGAAAATGTATGTTCCACAACAAATATTGCATAACGACTCTTCGTTTTCAGCCCAGACATATTTATAACCTCATTTCCTCCAGAGGAAGCTTATTTCCCTGGTAGCTCAAACAAAAGGCTTTTTCTACATCAGTACTGGATATTTTTGTTGTTGCTGATTCATTCAGTGACTTTGGGACATCGTGATTATTTAACTCCATGTCCATGGGTGTGTGTGGAACTTATAAACTGTGTGATTGTGAAGACTGTATTAGTGTTCGGATATGTGTTTTTGAAGGTACAAGATGATTTTTTTGCCGGAGTGGGGCCAACGGCCAGCTACCATGAACGCGCACGCCTTTCAACAACCAACCGAATTCGGTCCGCAGATTACGCGGAGGTAGAAACCATAACAGAGTACATTAATTAATGGTAAATTCATCAGAAAATCATGATTAAAGAACTTACCTTTTCACGGAAGCGGAAAATGTTCTCATTCAGCTGACAGACATGCATTGTTCCGAGTAAATAAATTTGCGTTTACACGTTGTAATTCCCGTATGTTGTGAGGGATATCTGCTGCCGTATATTGTCCTCCAGCTCCACTATAATACAGGTAATTGATCAGTACACTTTGTTTTTTAAATTACCCCACAATTAAACATCAAACGGGCTTAGATCCGTGCTTCGATTAATTACAGTAAACACGCAGGGGGGTACAGGAGTAGCTACATAATGTATCGATGCAAGTTCCAAAGTTACTGTCTGTCAGCTGAAGGAAAACATTATCAGCATCTTTTGTGAAAATGACTTGATTTGCTGGTGAATTAACCATTAATTAATTAATGTACTCTGTTACGGTTTTTACCTCCGCGCAAACTGCGGCCCGAGTTCGGTTGGCTGGCGCAAGGCGAACGCGCACTTGGTAGCTGGCCGCTAGCCCTGATCCAGCAAACAGCCACCCTGTAGTATTGATTGGAAAGCGACCCTGAGTGAAATTTAGGTACCATCCCTGCATTTGCATAAAGTTAAAGTGGTGAAACCACGGAAAGCCACTTCTAGGATTTCTGAGGTGGGAATCGAACCCACCTTTTCCCAGTTTTCCCTCACGAGTCTGTCTGTAACCCGTTTCAGTCCTCAGATCAGAATTAAAACCAAGTTTCGTTTCAGTACCGACTAACACTACACTACCAAAAGTAAAAATTAAATTATTATATTGGAATTGCAGCCAATGGCCATAGCAAGGCATTGAAAGCCCTTAGGCTCCCCATCAAGTTCAATTTCAAGTACTTCAATCTTTGGCTATAAGGCGTCACTGTCACTGAAACCCAGAAGCGAACGTTGATAGAGCGTTTCTAACCAAATAACCTACAAATTGTGACTACCCACTACCAATTGTAGAGGTTGGTTCTTTTACATGCCATAAATCTATGACATGGGACCGCCATCTTTACTTCTCCGAAGGAAGGCATACTGAAGGATTTTAACGCTCTTAAATATCCTAGTTGGCTGCATGGATCAGCAGTAACGTTCTCACTTGCTGTGCCCAAGGTTGCAGGTTGCGCGAATGTGAGGGAGCCGTGTCAGTAGACTTACTGGCAAGTTAAAGATCCCCTACGGGACAAAAATCCGCCACCCCAGCGTCTCCAAAAGCCAAAGAGTATAAAAGGGACGTAAAACAAATAATATTATTATTTATTATTAAAAAAGCAAATACCTCGGCTGGGTTTGAACCCGCGATCTTGGGCATAGCGGTTCAGTATATTACTGACTACGCTACCGAATCCGTCATAAAATAATATTGTGTTCGAGTAATTTTCCTTTGATTCATCCAATTTCTAAAAAATACTTTTTGCTAATTGTGAGGATTAAGTTTTCTGCTCTTATTAATTAGGTTCACTTTTATATAATTGTTCACCCCATTATTTTGTAAGACCATTGGTTGCACAAAAGTATTAATATAATTGTTTACTGGATGGAATGAAAATACGATGGGTCAAGTAAATATATTTAAATTGTTGATTTCTACAACTATTTTAACGTAAATTGAGGTTTTTCTACTTCTTTGTATTGGTTAATTATTCTGAATGCTTGATGAGAATATGAATCAATTAATTTTCATTATATCCACGGTATATTTAAGTGATTGGTCATTTAAACTTCATTGGTAGTTTTTATGAAACGTATGTTAAAAGTGTACGTTTAATGAAATGTACAAGTCATGGTAGCCTCCGTGGCTTAGGCGGCAGCACGCTTGCCTCTCACCGCTGGGATCCGTGGTTCAAATCCCCGTCATTCCATGTGAGATTTGTGCTGGACAAAGCGGAGGCAGACAGGATTTTCTACGGGTACTCTGTTTTTCCCTGTCAATATTTCATTCCAGCAACACTCTCCACTTTCATTTCCTCTGTCATTCATTTAATCGTTGCCCCAGAGGAGAGCGATAGCCTTCGGCTGCCGGCACAGTTCATATCCTCGCCGCTAGATGGAGGCTTAATTTATTCCATTCCTGACCCGATCGGTCGACTGGAAACAGACTGTGGATTTTCATTTCACAATTCATGGTGGAAATATCTAGTTATGCCTATGTTCAGAACTCACAGGTAGACTGATTTATACGCGCTCATAGTGTTGATATTCAAATACTAGACGGCGTGTTAAATGAGTAAACAGAGCAACACGCACGGAATGTAGTGAGCTTCAGCGTGTCACTCATAAATGACATTTCATGTATCGTCATTTCGTAGAGAGACAGAATGCTAACAATTCATCTCGACTAAATTGCGTAGCAAGGGCAGGGATCGAACTGTGGAGTGCTTCACAGTGACAGAACACAATTAACACACGATTATGGACCTAATTACCACTAGAGATGGATGAGGTGAGGGACACATTGACTACCATTCGTCCACTCTCCTTGCTCACTTGTCTGACTCCTTGTTTGTTATGCACCCAGAAATACAACAGAAGACGGTCAGTAACATAATGCCTTCGTACAGTGGTGGATAATGGAACAAGAGGAACGAGGACCACCGTTTATTCATTACTAACTTTTGTCTCCGGTGGTGCCTGCAAGGTGTCTTACCCCTTAACGTGCCACGGTTCGTTCTATCGGCCCCGATTTTATATATTTTTTAAATTATTTCCATCCAAGCACTGTTGTAAACAAGATCACGCGGGAACCATTCTCTCTCTGGATATATCGATGTGCTTAAATTCCGTAAATAACTGGATTAATAATAAGTATTCTTTCAACATGCCGCAGTCAGCTGACTTCTCGCAGGTGCGATTTTTAAAGGTGTGTTTCTTTACGCCCTTAGTCGGACCTGATTTGGATACTTAGCAATAATGTACGTATATAAACTCTTTGAATTAAGACGAAATAACTAACGTTTTAACGCTAAATGAAATATATGAGATTGAATTGTCGATTGATGACAACGAATTTGAAAGAAATCAAATTCAATTTAAACAAGTAGTTCCATGAAGAACTATACAGCCTATTTTCATATATCCTACTCATGTTAATTGCCACTATCAACATAAAAAATTTCAGTTTAATTGCTGTAACAGATTAGTAGATATTGAGAACCGTCTAAATATTTCACATGGTCGCCAGGTTGGATTTTTATTTTTGTACTATTACATTAAGATTATTGTGTACGTGTGGTATTCAAACTTCAATCGCATGATTAGAACACAAGAAGTAAAAACGAGATTTTAAAATTACGCACAGCAGCCATCTTGTGATTATGCAAACAATTGAAATAAATTACATGCCAGTGGATCAACATTTGTACAAGCATTTAACGTGCAACCTTTCACGGCACTCGGATAGTTAATTCGCGAAAAACGTCCATTTAAATATTTATACTTCGCGTCGCCGCCATGTTGGATTTGTGCTCACCAGGTTACTGAAAGTCCTATAGGTAAACATATGTTCATATTCTCTATGAACATAAAAATTCAGTTTGGATGCTGTAAAAGATTCATAGATATTGAGAACCGTCTAAATATTTCGGAAGCTCGCCATTTAGTATTGTTATATGTATAGGCCATAGAGTTATGTACCATTCAAGGACAATTATTACCTAGTCATTATTCAAACTTTCACTTCGATCGCATGATAACGACACACGAAATAAAAAACTTAATTTTAAAATTTCGCACAGCCGCCATCTTGAGGTTATGTAAACAATTGAATTAAATTAGATGGCAGTGCATTACAATCTGCAAAATCATTTACTGCACCACATTTCACTTCGCTCATAGAGTTAAATCACGAGAACATCTTATTAAAATATTTCAAATTCGCTTAGTCGCCATGTTCGTTTTGTACTTTACAGATTTATGAAATATACATAGGTAAACTTGTATCAGTGCCCTTTATCACTGTTCAAAATTGCAGGGTGATATCTGTAATAGTTTCGGAGATATACAATGTCAGTGAAATATTTCGCACAGCCGCCATTTTGAGGTTATGTAATCAATTGAACTAAATTAGTCTCCAGTGCATTGCAATGTGTATAAACATTTGCTGTACCAAATTTCATTACGTTTGGATAGTTAAATCGCGAGAAAAGTCTTTTTAAAAGTCTCAACTTCGCTTGACCGCCATGTTGGTTTTGTAGTCACCAGGTTTTTAAAAGTCTCATAGGTGAACTTCTAGTAGTGCCTTTTATCACCGTGCACAATTTCAGGGCGATATCTGTAATAGTTTCGGAGATATTGCATGCTAGTGAAATATTTCGCACAGCCGCCATGTTGGATTGGTGAGACGTAACAAAATTTGAAGGGCACGGCCGAGGTTGCCGGGAATAGTGCTATGAACTTACCGAGTTTCATTGAAATCGCTCCAGCCGTTTAGATTTTATTAGGGGGACACACACACACACCTCTCTCACACACACACACACACGCGCACACACACACGGACAAAAGGTGATCTCATAAGCCTATTATTTCAAAATTGAAAATAGGCTAAAAATATACATTCTTAATAAAACAAATGAAACTGAGTTTTAGTTATTTATAGTACGTTTAAAATATATTTACCTGCTGCGGGAAAATAATATCAACATTCTAGAATATATAGGTTAGAGATAATATTTATCAAATAGCGGTACTTGTAACTTCATGAAAAATAGCTTGACATTGTTAACATAATCACTCATTATAGCTTGGCATCAAAAGGGTAAATATACTAGGGCTTAGGATTGGGGTCGATACTGAGGAGTATGAAATAGTTAATTTAATAAACGCTCGGTATTTAGGTTTGGTAATAGAAAAAGCTTATTGTCAAAATGTGCCTGTACGTAAATTGGATAGCATTTTGATATTTTGTAGGTTCCTCCTCGAGGAAATGGGGAAGAAACCATGAAAATATACAGGGTGATTCAAAAAGAGTGCCACAACTTTAAAAATGTGTATTTAATGAAAGAAACATAATATAACCTTCTGTTATACATCATTACAAAGAGTATTTAAAAATGTCTTTTTTTTTCACTCAAAAACAAGTTCAGAGATCTTCAATATGGCCCCCTTCAGACACTCGAGCAATATCAACCCGATACTCCAACTCGTTCCACACTCTCTGTAGCATATCAGGCGTAACAGTTTGGATAGCTGCTGTTATTTCTTGTTTCAAATCATCAATGGTGGCTGGGAGAGGTGGCCGAAACACCATATCCTTAACA
Source organism: Meconema thalassinum (assembly GCA_946902985.2). Lineage (NCBI taxonomy): Eukaryota > Metazoa > Arthropoda > Insecta > Orthoptera > Tettigoniidae > Meconema > Meconema thalassinum. The sequence goes on along the minus strand of OX336390.1, from coordinate 152,757,835 downwards.
TACCCCCATAAGAAACGAGTAGTTCCGTGAAGAACTATACAGCCTATTTTCATATATCCTGCTCATGTTAATTGCCTCTATCAACATACAAAATTTCAGTTTAATTGCTATAACAGATTCGTAGATATTGAGAACCGTCTAAATATTTCAGATGGTCGCCAGGTTGGATTTTTATTTTTGTACTATTACATTAAGATTATTGTGTACGTGTGGCATTCCAACTTCAATCGCATGATTAGAACACAAGAAGTAAAAACGAGATTTTAAAATTACGCACAGCAGCCATCTTGTGATTATGCAAACAATTGAAATAAATTAGAAGCCAGTGGATCAACATTTGTAAAAGCATTTAACGTGCAATGTTTCACGGCACTCGGATAGTTAATTCGCGAGAAATGTCCATTTAAATATTTATACTTCGCGTCGCCGCCATGTTGGATTTGTGCTCTCCAGGTTACTGAAATTCCTATAGGTGAACATATGTTCATAGTCTCTATGAACATTAAAAAAATCAGTTTGGTTGCTGTAAAAGATTCATAGATATTGAGAACCGTCTAAATATTTCGGAAGCTCGCCATTTAGGATTGTTATATGTATAGGCCATAGAGTTATGTACCATTCAAGGACAATTATTGCCTATGTTCATTATTCAAACTTTCACTTCGATCGCATGATTACGACACAAGAAATTAAAACTTAATTTTAAAATTTCACACAGCCGCCATCTTGATGTTATGTAAACAATTGAATTAAATTAGATGGCAGTGCATTACAATCTGCAAAATCATTTACTGTACCACATTTCACTGCGCTCAGAGAGTTAAATCACGAGAAAAGTCTATTAAAATATTATAAATTCGCTTGGTCGCCATGTTCGTTTTGTACTTTACAGGTTTATGAAATATACATAGGTAAACTTGTATCAGTACCCTTTATCACCGTACAAAATTGCAGGGTGATATCTGTAATAGTTTCGGAGATATAGAATGTCAGTGAAATATTTCGCACAGCCGCCATTTTGAGGTTTTGTAAACAATTTAGACTCCAGTGCATTACAATGTGTATAAACATTTGCTGTACCAAGTTTCATTACATTTGGATAGTTAAATCGCGAGAAAAGTCTATTTAAAAGTCTCAACTTCGCTTGGCCGCCATGTTGGTTTTGTAGTCTCCAGGTTTTTGAAAGTCTCATAGGTGAACTTCTAGTAGTGCCCTTTATCACCATACACAATTTCAGGGCGATATCGGTAATAGCTTCGGAGATATTGAATGCTAGTGAAATATTTCCTACAGCCGCCATGTTGGATCGGTGAGACGTAACAAAATTTGAAGGGCACGGTCGAGGTCGCCGGGAATAGTGCTATGGACTTACCGAGTTTCATTGAAATCGCTCCAGCCGTTTAGATTTTATTAGGGGGGACACACACACAACTCACACACACACACACGCACACACACACGGACAAAAGGTGATCTCATAAGCCTATTTTTTCAAAATTGAAAATAGGCTAAAAATCGCACGGGGTAAGATCAGGGCTTCTTGGAGGCCAGTGATGAAGTGCTCTGTCACGGGCTGCCTGGCGGCCGATCCATCGCCTCGGGTAGTTGACGTTCAGGTAGTTACGGACAGATAAGTGCCAATGTGGTGGCGCTCCATCCTGCTGAAATATGAATTGTTGTGCTTCTTGTTCGAGCTGAGGGAACAGCCAATTCTCTAACATCTCCAGATACTGTAGTCCAGTTACAGTAGCACCTTCGAAGAAAAAGGGACCAAAAACTTTATTGGCTGAAATGGCACAGAAAACGTTCACCTTAGGCGAGTCACGTTCATGCTGAATTGTTTCCCGTGGATTCTCAGTGCCCCATAGACATTGTGACGGTTGACTTTCCCGTTAGTGTGGAAAGTTGCTTCATCACTAAACACAATCTTTGAAACGAAAGATTCATCTGTTTCCATTTGAGCAAGGATAAAATCACAGAAATCGATTCTTTTAATCTTATCAGCTGCAGACAGTGCTTGAACCAATTTCCGACGATAAGGTTTCATAACTAACCTTTTTCGTAGGACTCTCCATACAGTTGATTGTGGAATTTGCAGCTCTCTGCTAGCTCTGCGAGTCGATTTTCCTGGGCTGCGAACAAATGCTTGCTGGATGCGTGCTACATTTTCATCACTCGTTCTCGGCCGTCCAGACCTTTTCCCTTTGCACAAACACCCATTCTCTGTAAACTGTTTATACCAACGTTTAATACACCACCTATCAGGAGGTTGAACACCATACTTCATTCGAAATGCACGCTGAACAACTGTCGTCGATTCACTTCTGCCGTACTCAATAACACAAAAAGCTTTCTGTTGAGCGGTCGCCATCTTAGCATCAACTGACGCTGACGCCTAGTCAACAGCGCCTCAAGCGAACAAATGTACAACTAAATGAAATTTATAGCTCCCTTAATTCGCCGACAGATAGTGCTTAGCTCTGCCTTTTTTCGTTGCAGAGTTTTGAATTCCTAAAGTTGTGGTATTCTTTTTGAATCACCCTGTATATTCATGAATGCTGCTGTCAACGTTGGTATTTGAACTTTTGATCTCAGAATTTCTAGTTTCCTACTTAGCGATATCTCTTAGCACAAGAGGAAAGATAACAACCATATGATACCCCCCAAAGAATATATCTAAACCCTAAATTGTGTGAGTCCATGATAAAGTACCAGTTCCAGCCTTCCTCAATATAGCTACTAACAGCCCTGGAATTCGAACCTTCGATCTGCAAACTACTAGCTTCCCCTCTTTATTTACACTCGTTGTCTTCATGGAGAGATAACACTTAGCACAAAAGGAAGGTAAACCGCCATATTATACCTTCCAAGGAACATATTCAAATGTGGTGTGTGTTCATATAGTAAGGTACCAGGTTTCAACATTCTATCATGTGGGAGTGAAGATTCAAGGAGAAATAATAATTATTTCAACTCTGAGATTTGCCGATGACATCGTCATCTTGGCCGACACGCCTGAGGATTTGAATGCGTTTTTGAATGGTATGGACTCCGTCTTGAGGAAAGAATTCATGACGAAAATTAATAAATATAAAACAAATATATTGGAATGCAGTCGCAATAAATCAGAAACTTCTATGGACATCAAATTGGCAGGGGAAAAATTAAAGGAAGTAGGAGACTTCTCTTACTTAGGAAGCAAAATAACCAGTGATGGACCAAGCAAAGTGGATATAAAAAGTAGGTTGGTTCAGGCAAGGAAAGCATTTCTACAGAAAAGGAATCTGTTGACATCGAATATAGATTTAGATATTAGGAATACATTTTTGAAAACCTTTGTCTGGAGCGTGGCACTCAATGGAAGTGAAACTTGGACTATTGGTGCAGCAGAAAAGAGGAGAATTTGAAGCGTTTGAAATGTGGTGTTACAGGAGAATGATGAAGATCAGATGGGTACATAGGGTTACAAACGAAGAGGTATTAAGACGAGTGGGAGAGGAGAGATGTTACTGGCGACTGCTAATGAAGAGAAGAGATAGGTTGGTAGGACACATACTAAGACACCCAGAAATAGCAAGCTTAGTTATGGAAGGAAGGGTCGAGGACAAGAACTGTAGGGGTAGACCAAGGTTAGAGTATGTTAAAGAGATTGCCTCGGATGTAGGGTGTGGTAGCTATGTAGAGATGAAACGATTAGCTTAGGACAGGGAGGCATGGACAGCTGCATCAAACCAGTCAAAAGACTGAAGACTCAAACAACAACATCCTGTCAGCATTGGAATTCAAAACTTTGAATTCCGAACTTGTAAGTTACCTTTTGAACTCACACGTTATCTTCCTGGTGAAGTAATTGTTAGCACAAGATGAACCACATTATACCTTCCATAGGACATATTCCTACAGAGTGTGCATTAATATCATGGGTATCTGTTTCCAAATACCACAAAATGACTACTGTCAGCGCTGGGATACGAACCTTCGATGTCTGAACTTTGAACACCCTTTTGCAATCGGGATATGTGATTTGACAATTGCTGCTCTGGTGGGGGTTGAATGAAGAATATAGGACTGAGGCAGTGTCCAAGCAGAAATCTTGGATTTAGAAGTCAAGTAGTAGGCTTACCAACTGAGTTATCAAATATCTCCACAAAAATACAGTAAAAAGAGAAAAGACAATCCCTGGCATAACATCATTGTATCGAATTCCGCTAGCCTTTGAATATTCTCTTCTCTTCGCTCCCACACGGTGTCCCCTGGTGAGGCCGGAAGAGCCCCACGTTCCGCTGATATATTCAATATACCACCCTCCAGACTTGTCTTGGAGTAAACCTAATCTACCTGCAGCCGGCTGTTCCTTGCCTTCCATTTACTTTATATTCCTCAACATATCTTCCTGAGTGCGCCATTCCTTGTTTTAGATCAGCATATTCTAAATCCATATGAGTCCCATTCTATTTCCTGAATATTGTGTTTAAAAATGAATTTGTTGTGTGAATCAGCTGGGGAAAATTGGGAATGCTGGTCGAGAAAAATAGGAAACCGTGGCGAAGAAACCTGTTGAAAACGCACATTTTCTTCGCCACATGGGAAAACGTAGAATCATAGATATGTAATGTTAACGACTTTCTGATGCCTGAGCTTCTTTGAATCACAGAAACGCCTTGCACCCTCGCATAAGTACAGTAGTTGTAGGGGAGAATGCCGTATCGAGAATATATTTTTGAAAATCATTCTATTCCTTCCCTGCACATCTCCCTTTGCAATAATTTGAACACATTTCAGCGGTCAATATTACTCTATACGAAATATACATTCGTAAATAAACAAACAATACGTAACCAAGACAAGTACTGTAACTAAGAGCTTGTGTTCTTATAGCTACATTGGCTACGTGGCTCAGTGATAATGATCTTGCTTGCTGTTCCCAAGGTTGCAGGATCGATTCCTGACGCAGTAAGTTGGCATTTGAGGGTGCGAAAATGCAAGAGAGTCGTGTTCGTAGATTTACTGGCACATTAAATATCCCCTTCGGGGCAAAAGTCCGTCACACTTTGCCTCTAAAATCCATAGTAGTTGAAAGGGACGTAAAGCAAATAGCATTATTATTATTATTATTATTATTATTTTTATTATTATTATTATTATTATTATTATCATTATTACTATTATTATTTGTTAATATTTTTAATATTATGTTCCTTTTACTTCTGAGGCTTTCAACATCTTGGTAATTAATTTCCCGTATTTTAAATAATAATAATAATAATAATAATAATATTAATAATAATATCGTACGGCCTTGGCTGCCAGATGCAAACTTTGTTATTTGAAGACACAAGGGCAGCTTGCATGTCGAGTTTTGTCGTTCCTTGTAATGCTATGAAAGGCAAGGAGGTTAGATATCTAAGCTCCTTCACACTACAGCGCTCTCTAGTAGAGAAAGGAGGAACTTTGTTTTGGCGAAAAATCCTTAGATTAATTTTGCCGTTATGAACGCGGCCTACTTAATTAAAATGGGTTATTGAACATGCCAACAGCATATGACATGCGTGCTGTGTTTATTGTCGCCTTTCAAAAATCACATACCACGGCCAGGGGCGAACTTGCAAGCTTGGGGTTGGTAGTGCAACACGATAACCACTCACCCGCCGTGGCAAGCATTCCCGTAATAGGGTGTGTGTAAAATATGTCTACTAACCTGTGTTATTTTGGTGTATTGGAAGTACCATTTAGTAACAGGCAGCCGTGGTCGGATGTTAGGCATCATTATGACATGTGTGTGGCGTAGGTGCGGGCAACATAGGAAAACCACCTTCTAGGACGGCTGAGGTCGGAATCAAGCCCATCTCTCCTCAATCACCGCCACAAGCCGGAGAGTAACCCTTTACAGCCCACAGGACAGACTTAAATTACATAGTAGAACCTAGAAATAAACCTGGGACCTCACAGATGACAGATAAAAAGAAGATGTTCAGGAATGAACATATAGCCTACTTCCTTCTAAATGTATGGGTATAGTTATAACTCTTTGTCTTTATCACCTCCTAATTGCTTCCAATTCGAAGTGCAAATTGGCACACTGGATTTGAGGAGTGGCGTTCAAACCATAGTTGATAATTTACCCCAGCATTTTGCAATTTCATCAGCAAACACTCCAAACAACGTAGGTATTCAGTATATTAACACCGACAACTTACAATAATTGAAACTTCGTTGCTCTAAAAGTATCACTGAGAGAAACATATTTAATATACCGGTACCTATTACACAGCTAATTTGAAATCGCGCACGGGTAACGAGAAAGACAGGCCATGGCGTGTAAACCAAACCCTTCTGTGACGTAGGCAATGTACTGCTTATTGGTGCCTGAGTTATGTATCCCGTCTAGGTTCGAACCCCAGACCCCATTCTAACCTAAGGGTTATGGTCATTCTTCCTATAGAAGGAACATCATTGCCCAATATGCTATTAACAAAGTGTTTACTTGATGAATGTTCATTCTTGGAACCAAGGAAATGACATTGCATAATTCATTCACAACATGTTATTGTCAACGTAATTACTTCACAATCTGTACATTGTTATTTGTCAAATACTTCCTAGAAGGAACTAAGGAAATGACCCTGTACATTTCCTCATATGATTATTCAATATTTTATTTCAAATGTGTTGACTCCAACAGCTATGAGTGGTCAAATTCACGGAACTGATATCAAAGACATGAGTCCATATCCTGTAAGATGTATATTTCCACATACATGTTATCGAGTACGCCCCACTAATGTGACGCACATTGTTATGAAAGGATTTGTATAAAAGACCTGGGCTAAGAAGCAAAAGGTCTCTTCCAACAGCAGCAACTAAACAGGTTGTCTGACTGGTGTTAACTTGTATATATTGGATCGTCAAAGATTAATAAATACTTCTACAAACTAACCAACGAGTTCTCATTCATAGAAAGCAGATATTACTCATCAGAAGTACGAACCACGAGACCTACTGACTTAGCAGTAGCAACAAGTTCTTAGTACATCACTAAAGAAGACTGTTAAGCGACAAACTTAACTGGGGGCCCAGTCCGGGATAGGTAACGATTATCATTGCCAGATAATCTACGAGTAAGTTGGTACAGTGTTCTGACAAACCTCACAAGGAGGCCTTTCGTCATTATACTAGTGACACCAAGATACCTATCTTCAACACTAGATGCAGTCATCGTTTCTATGAATTAGCCAGCAAGCCAGGAGTGGTACTGACAACCTCAGGGAGGCCTTTCGTCCACAAACGACTTCGCCAGCTTGAAGGAAGCAAGTTAGAAGTGGAACTGACAACGTACCAAGAGACGCCTTTCGTCCACAACCAACTTTGCTAACTTAACGGAAGGAAGGAAGTTAGCCGACAACGTTCCAAGAAACGCAACAACCGACCGCCATCGCCGTACGTGCCGACAAAGCTCCAGAAGCGCTTTCCGACCACACGACGACACAAGAGAACCAACCGACTCCTCAGTTCCAAAAGGATGCAGCCAGCACTGATCATCTTTTCTTGTCTGTAAGTCAAACTCCAAATAATACCTTATTTGTGAACTAGAGTATTATTAGTAAAGCATGGTTCAATATTTCAAGTAACAAATTGGGAGAGCAACAATAATAATAATAAAACCTAAATAATACATTCTTTCCTTTTCAAACGAAAACAAATTACAGTTAACTTTAACTAGTAGAGTTTGCCTTGTCATTTCGATTTGAATTAAAATTAATGAACTTAAAACAAATAATAAATACATAATAATAAATATTTGTACTTTCAAGAAGAAATAATTTAGTGGGCTCTAATTAGCAGACCTTACACTCTTTATTTACTTTTGAATTAATATTGTAACTAAACAATTAAAACAAAAATTAATAATAAAGTAATATAATTTCCTAACAAAAGTGAGTTAGTGCAGCCCATACTGGTCTTTCGCTTATCACTATTAGAGGAATTAATAAAATAATTAAATATTTATTATCATCATAAATCAACATTCTCATTTCAGAAGACATATCATTAATTTTATCATTTAACTAGTTCATATTGTGGAGAATCTAAACGGGATATCCACATATCATTAATTTTAAATTAATAATAATAATAAGTTATTTCCTTTATTGTGAAAACCTAACCGGGGCTCTTTCACATATATTTTGATCATTAATAATAATAATAAGTTATTTCTTTTATTGTGATAACCTAACCGGGGCTCTTTCATATATATTTTGATTAATATTAACACTTATTAGTAAGTAATTACCTTTTAAAAATAATCCATTTAATTTATTTAATTTTCATTAACTTTCAATTAATTTTATTTCATAAACAATTTTGAAAACCGTCTTCATAAATTCGAACAAAATGCCTGAAACCGAGTTACTTTCAAAATTCGAATATGCTCAGATACAGCTTTTGCCTGAATTTAACGGCACTAATTCTTGCAGTCTTGAATATTTCTTAGCAAGAACAGAATCGTTTCTAAACACTCATAAGAGAATAGCGTCAGCTACAAACTCAGTATTAATAAATGACTTCCTATTTAACGTCATAAAGTCAAAACTAAAAACTGAAGCATGTAGCATTCTTGACTTAGAAGCCAACAGTACTTATGAAACATTTAAAGATAAACTCATAAGAAAATACGGTAACGTCAAAGACGAGAGACTTCTCATCCAGGAGATCTCTAATTGCTACCAGAAAAGAAACGAATCATACAATGACTACCATGATAAATTGGAAGGATTGACTTTGGAATACAAAAGCTTATGCAAACTCAATTACCAAAATCAAATTTTGGAATTGAAATTAAGAGAACTTGAAGAGTTAAGCCTAAACACGTTTAAAGCAGGAGTTTTGGAACCCTACCGGTCATACTTAAGATATGCACAGATTACAGACCTGAATCATTGCCTCAGGTTATGCAGGTCTTATGATAACGATCGCGCCCATGAAGATTACATGGACCAACTAAGAGGAAAACTACCTCCTAGCATGTTTCCAACAGCTCGACCACTAGGCCACTCAGCACACAATCCATTCTCGAATTTTAACCCAGCTCCACCAAGGAACCCATTTAACCAACCTTTCATGCAAAATCAAACCCACAGACCCTTCTTTAAAGATAAACCACAACCCATTTTCGGACACACTCAAGCTCCGAACACTCAGCCTTTCAGGCCACCAAATTCCTTGAATCGTCCTTACCCAACTCCCAATAATATTGGCCGACGTTTGACACCCACTAACCAGCAAAGATTTCCACAGCCGATGTCAGGTGTTTCAACCATTAGAGGTAATCTGAATGCTCACTTAGAACCATCAGAAGACATCGAACAGGAAGCTTTAGGTCCCATGCAGCAATCACTAGAGTATGTAGATGAGTACAACATACAGAACTACCCACAACGACACTCAGTACTATGAATACGAGTGCGATACAGAGGAACAGTCTCAGGATTTTCGCTTGGCCCAGCCATCAAAATCGAAGACTTAAATAACTTGGGTAATGCTCCCAAACTACCATTCATCACACTGTTTGGACTAAAGATCTTAATTGATAGCGGTGCTTGCAATTCAATTATGAACCCTGAATTCGCACACTCATTGTTCGCAGAGTATATGTTTAAAGAACCATTTTGTATTCAATCAATCCACTCACAAACAATAGGAGAAGATAATATCCAATTCGCTATTTTTTCCGAATACAACATAGATTCACCTATAACATTCAGAGTTATGCAATGGCATAATTACTTCGACGCATTAATTGGTAGCGCAGCTATTGCTCAGCTAGGTGCAAAGATTGACTACGCCTCGAACCTAGTCACTCTCAACAACACGGACATACCGTTTCACTTTCATTCCCCACATAAGCAAGAAAGCTTTCAACCTGCATTAAATGCATATCATCTAGCTATACCTGTCAACATACAACACGGAGACGTGTATATTTCCAAATTTGAATACGAAGGAATATGTTTTCCAGATGCTATTCTTCTTGCAGAGAACTACCAGGTTCTATATCCCACAAACACTCAGTTGAAACAAGAATTCACCGAGCCCATACTAGTTGAAACTTTAGAGAATGTAACAATCCAACCACTGGAAATTAATTCCATTTCTGAAAGAAACATTCGTGAACACCTCCGAACACAACACTTGAACGATCTAGAAAACAGTGCTATTCAAGACATATGCTCGGAATTCTCAGATGTTTTCTATTACCCAGGATGTGATCTGACATTTTCAAGTGCAGTAAAGCATTTTATTCGCACTACAGATGAAGACCCAGTACACCAAAGAAATTATCGGTACCCACCACCTCTAAAGCAGATATTAAATAACGAAGTAGAGAAACTTTTGAACCAGGGAATAGTCACGCATAGCGAATCTCCATACTGCAATCCAGTCTGGATTGTCCCCAAGAAGCTTGACGCTTCAGGACAAAAAAATGGAGACTAGTCATAGATTTCAGACAGTTGAACAAGAAAACTATCGAGGATAAATATCCCCTGCCTAGAATAACAGAGATCTTAGATAATCTCGGTCGATGTCAGTACTTCAGTACTTTAGATCTGGCTCAGGGATTTCACCAAATTGAGATGGACCCCAGGTCTATCGAGAAAACAGCCTTTACAATCGACAATAGACACCTAATGTTCAAAAGAATGCCCTTCGGCCTAAAAAAATGCACCAGCCCCGTTTCAACGTGTAATGGACAATGTCTTGCGTCCTTATCTATACAAGTTCTGCTTTGTGTACATTGACGACATAATAATCTTCAGCAAGTCGCTAAGCGAACATGTACAACATTTAACCCTTGTGCTACAGAAATTGAGAGAAGTAAATCTTAAAATACAACTAGACAAGACAGAGTTTCTTCACAAAGAAGTTGCTTTTCTTGGTCACATTGTATCACAAGACGGAGTCAAACCAAACCCCGAAAAGATCAGAGTAGTCAAGGACTATCCTATTCCGAAGTCTACCAAAGAAATCAAACAATTTCTTGGCCTTGCTGGATTTTACAGAAAATTCATCAAAGATTTCGCAAAAGTAGCACAACCCATGGTTCGCTGCTTAAAGAAAGGATCCAAAGTCGATATAGAGAATACTGAATACAAGTCCGCTTTTATGAACCTTAAGACCCATTGTTAGTTTATCCAAACTTCGAAGAAGCATTCACGTTAACCACGGACAGTTCAGATTTTACTCTGGGAAGCGTCCTATCACAGAAGGGACACCCCATCGCATACTACTCCAGGACTCTAAACCCAGCAGAGAAAAACTACTCTACAATAGAGAGAGAGTTATTAGGAATTGAAGAAAGCTGCAAACATTTCAAGCCTTATTTATGGGGACGACACTTTCAAGTAGAATGTGATCACCGCCCGTTACAGTGGCTCTTCACGCTAAAGGATCCTAGTTCGAGACTTTACCGTTGGAAGACAAAGCATGGAGAGTTTGACTTTGATATCAAATACGTCAAAGGCAAAACCAACTATGTCGCAGACGCACTTTCTAGAGTAGAGATTAACATGGCTGATGAAACTGCTTCAATCGTTGCCATCCCCGGAGATGACACACACATTGAAAGACAAGTAAATCAGTTGAAAATTGTAAAAGAGAGGCATACTAAACCTAACACCGACACTTTCAATCATAATCACCAACTTAATGAAACTGTCTACGTATTAGATCCCCTCACCAGAAACAAGAAACCAAAAAACCTGTACAACGAAGGTATCATTACCAAAATCGAAGAAAACAGGGTATACTGTAAAATGAGAAACGGTAAAACACACGTAAGGAATTTTCGGGACATTAAACCAAAAAGAAAATTTCTTATTCTAGATTCCTCAGCGGATATGGCACTATCATCACACAGCCCATCCAGACACAAGGATTCTATGCCGACTCATTACGACCAGCCTTAATAATTAACGATTATCACCGGTTCATGTTTCATTTCAATTTAACGAGTTTAAAAGAATCTTATAATAATATTCAAGACACTATCTCAAGTCTCGTATCACGAAGCAATAATACGTTTCCTTATCTAATATCAGAATTAAGAGAATCAATTAAAGAAACAAAAAAGGAATTAAATAAGTTGCTACCTGCTACACCTAGAAGTAAGAGAGGTCTTATAAATGGTTTAGGTAGTATAATTAAATTCATATCAGGTAATCTAGACCAAGATGATCTAGACAACCTACAAGAGCATTTAGAAGCATTAAAACAAGGTAACGCCAAGGAAATTAAACATACTAATAAATTAGTATCATTCAGTAACTCCATTGCTCAAAAGTTCTATAATGAAATGGACCATGTAAACTATAATATGAAGGTAATTAAAGGTATTTTACAAAAAGAAGACATCAAGATTAACCTTCTGGAACATCAACAATATGTGCTCTTGTGTACGAACAGATTAGATAAAATCATCCAAGTGATGCAAGATACTATTAGCTTGTCATTTAATGAAATGACAAATATCAAGATGTTCTCCCAAAAGGATTTAACAAATGTTGTAAAACATTACAACTAATCTACCCAACAAAAACTATAATTCATACTGACCAGTATCATCAATTTGAGAACCTTAAACTGTCAAAAACGCAAGTTCTCATGATGAACGAAGAAATGGTTGTAATATTATATATGCCAATCACTGATGCTAGAACTTATACATTGTATAAAATTTCTCCTGTACCTATCAATAATCTAATATTAATCCCTCCGGAAAAATATTACTTGCAAGGACCTACCTTAAGATAGTCTAACGCACCTTGTATAAAAATTACTCAATATTACGCATGTATACTCTTTAATACTAGAATAACTTCATGTAATTTAACGGACACTACCAGATGTCAATTTGCCACTGTAAAACACGAGGTACAACTATTTCAACCTCTAAATAAGAAGCACAGACTTTTCTCTAGTAAAAATCCTCAAATAATATTGCAAACCTGCCCAGAATCTCAGAGAACTATAAAATTAGCAGGATCATATGTTATCTACTCAAATGAGTCTTGCCCTATTACAAGCATGGGTATAACTTTGCAACAGCAACCTACAAATTATGTACTCCTGTTTCCACTCCTATCAACTCCAAATGATTCATATGTTAAAACCGAAATAAATTTCCATTCATCCCACCTTGATGTGAAAGGAATGAAGTTAGATTTAAAAACCATTCCAGAATACAATACTAAAATGAAAACTTTTGTGTCTGAGAACACAAGTATTATAATACTTATTTTCTGTGTTATCATGTTAATATTTAGAACAAGAATATATCAATATATTAAATCTGTAAAGAATAGATTTAAGAAATTTGTTATCGAGGACGATAACGAGCAACAAATGGTGGAGGAGTTATGTGTCCCGTCTAGGTTCGAGCCCCAGACCCCATTCTAACCTAAAGGTTATGGTCATTCTTCCTATAGAAGGAACATCATTGCCCAATATGCTATTAACAAAGTGTTTATTTGATGAATGTTCATTCTTGGAACCAAGGAAATGACATTGCATACTTCTTTCACAACATGTAATTGTCAACGTAATTACTTCACAATCTGTAAATTGTTATTTGTCAAATACTTCCTAGAAGGAACTAAGGAAATGACCCTGTACATTTCCTCATATGATTATTCAATATGTTATTTCAAATGTGTTGACTCCAACAGCTATGAGTGGTCAAATTCACGGAACTGTTATCAAAGACATGAGTCCATATCCTGTAAGATGTATATTTCCACATACATGTTATCGAGTACGCCCCACTAATGTGACGCACATTGTTATGAAAGGATTTGTATAAAAGACCTGGGCTAAGAAGCAAAAGGTCTCTTCCAACGGCAGCAACTAAACAGGTTGTCTGACTGGTGTTAACTTGTATATATTGGATCGTCAAAGATTAATAAATACTTCTACAAACTAACCAACGAGTTCTCATTCATAGAAAGCAGATATTACTCATAAGAAGTAAGAACCACGAGACCTACTGACTTAGCAGTAGCAACAAGTTCTTAGTACATCACTAAAGAAGACTGTTAAGCGACAAACTTAACTCTTGTACGGTTAAGCCGAGAGCCATTCATAAGCAGCATAAATGCAATATTTTATATCAATCTGCATAAAATGGACGTAGTATAGATGTCCGTATGTTTTCAAACACGATACATTATACTGTATAGGTTTGCAAAACTACGCCTGTTGAAGTTACTCGTTACAAAATTCCACGCGAACTAGGATTCAAGGTTTCGTTGTGTCTTTAATAACTGGAACGAATAGGTTATAGTAAGTTCAGTTGTAGAGTCTGTGACCTTCGTTGTGAGTTAAATTATGTGCACATGTGTATAATTAGATCAAAGAATCTTGCAGCACAGTATTGATATCATTGTCTTATTGTTGTTTCAAGGGCCGGATCATAAATTAATACGTTTATGGAACAGATCTGCGGAATATACTAGCCACCGACTAACGACTTGTATCAATACCTTCTATGAAGACAAGTGATAAATGAATACCAACATTTATACAGGTTCAATGATGTAGACAAGATGACTAGGTACCACACCGGCAGTAAAACGAAGACCATAGAATATTATGTTCTTGAATATATTTCACTTACAAAAACGTATGATACATTTATGTCCGGTATATCTTTCAATTATAAGACTTATACATGCATATATTGTCCGACGTCATTCATAGCTTTCCTTAACTTTCCTGAACACTATGTAACCGTCAAGTAATTCAACATAATTCACAAGCAGCCGCCAGGGAAAGATAACATTCGTTATGTATATTTTGTATATTTTCCTGAAACGTATTATCTTGTGAACAACACAACGATTAACACTATGTAACCGTCAAGTAATTCAACATAATTCACAAGCAGCCGCCAGGGAACGATAACATTCGTTATGTATATTTTGTATATTTTCCTGAAACGTATTATCTTGTGAACAACACAACGATTAATAGTCTACTGGTAGTACATAGAGTAGACTACAGGTAATAGTGCAACAGAACTACATTACTGACGTCACGAACACGCACCAGGGCCAGTCATTCTCGTTGGCCGTAATAATTGCGCCTAATCTAGGGGATGTGTGCGTTCTATTGGGAAAAAATAAGAAACTTTTCATAGGCAAGGGTTCACTAACTGGCCGGTATAGAGCGCAGCTTGCATCTAGAAGGCTGTGGTTAGGTAATACATTGTTCACCTAATTACTATTAAATGTCACTCCGGTGGAGAATATTGTTTTAATTAAATATATATTTTCCAATGCAAAAAGGGCCACATAATGCTTTATTTTATAACGTCTCAGTACTCAAGAAATAATAAATATTAAAAAAATCAAGCACAAAAATCAACTCTGATAGGACTTGAACCACGGCCAGCCTGATGAAAGACCAACGCCCTAACCACTTTTTTTTACCACATTTTTATTAGCTCTCTACATAATTACAGAAGTTTCAGATAGGATAAATACCATACTATTACATCACAAGAAAATCCAAATAGTGACAATATTTATCTTACAATTGTCCGCTTTCACTAAGCTTCCAGCGCTCTTTCTGCAGGTGATACATGAGATCCAGGAACGTGAAATGTTGATCATTGTCCATCACGAAGTGTACACATTGGCCCATTATCCACACAATGGCAGTCTATTTAATTTGAGGGAAGGCGGTCACCGACAAACGAATCAACTTCCTGTCATCAAGGTCACCCCTGGGAACATTTAATAGTTGACATACTTGTCCCTTACACCACAACACGTGGAGGCAACTCGCGTGCATGTTGTGAAGCGATGTATCACCGTATCAGTTTGACCACATATAGTACACCATGGGTGAGATTGAAGACGGATGTTATATCGCCGTAGAGCAGTTGGGATGAGATCATTGAGGAAGATAAAAACCTGGGAGTGTACAGCAGAAGAAATGGTCATAGTCCCAAAATTTTTCCAAACAGTGCGCCAATGGACGTAGAGGGTGGTGGCCTCGATTCGCGGTTGTACCACTTGCCGCAACATGGTATACATACTTTTCGTCGTTGGAACAGTCCCTGAAGGCATTTGGCGAAGAGTTTCCAGAAGGTGCTGTTGATGGTCCCTAAATATCTTCGGCAAAGCTCTATCACAACCACGGGCTGTGTTTCGAAGATCCTTGTATAGTGCTTTCGTAAAAGTGTCATGTTGGGAAAGGATGGTGACATCGTTCTTGCAGAGGAGTGCACGGCATTTCATGCAATGAGCTGTTAGCCCTAGCCCGCCTTGCCGGGATGGGAGATACAACTGTTCCCGTTGTACTTGGAACAATGATCCTTGCCATATAAACCAACCTGTGTATTTTGACAATTGGCTTTCAAACATCTTGGGAAGTGGGAAAAGTTGTGCGACATACCATACTTTAGAGAGCGCAAACACGTTGAGGACATTGACCCGTTGCACTATATTGAGGTTTCTTTGAACAAATTGGATCAGCACTCCCCTAACTTTGGCAATGACCTTATTCCAGTTTGCTTGCACTGTGTCCAGAAGCGATTGCTTCCAGGTAATGCCAAGAATTTTCACCTCATTTACTATCCCTGAACAAGGGCTGCTGGGTAATCACTGAGTTAGTATTGAGAGGAAGCAAAGCAGTTTTCTGGGGGTTCGATTGTGCTCCAGAGGCGATATGGTAGTGTTGAAGGACGCTATCGATGTGGGAGATGTCTTCATTATTGCGGATCAATATTGATACGTCATCAGCATAGGTACACATGCCAAAAACATGTGTGGACAGTTTGTAACCCTGTAGCTTCACCTGGGTAGTCCGAATGAACGGTTCAAGGCCAATGACAAAAAGTAGCACGGAAAGTGGACATCCTTGCCTAACTGATCGTTGTATTGGAATCATAGGGGAATGAAAACTGTTGACGGGAACTCGAGACGTAGCATTACAATTTATCATACGAATGTAGTCAATAACGATTGCAGGAAATTCAAAGTGCTGCAAGACCATGTACAAGTATTCATGATTGATGCGATCGAAAGCTTTATCAAGATCTAAGGTGAGAAAACTCATTGGCTCAGTGGGGAGCACTTCGGCTTTCAGGTGTAGGTCCCGTAGTATCGCTAAATTCGTTAACAGAGTTCTTCCAGGAATACTGCAACATTGTTCATCACCAATGGTATCATGTAGAACAGTCTTTAATCGGCATGCAAGTATTTTGGTAAGGACTTTATAATTACTGCAGAGTAACTGGTCGGAAGTCACCAACTGCCATGGAAGAGGATGTTTTTGGTATGAGGACTATGGTACCCTCGTGATGTGAATGACAAAGAGCACGACGTTGGAGAATGGTACGCAAAACGTGACAAAATTATTTGCCAATGAGAGGCCAGAAGTGTTTATACAGTTCATATGACAGTCCATCAATGCCAGGTGAATGGTTATTTGGGAGGTGCTTAACCACAGAGTGAATATCGTCATCCGTAATGTCCGCGCTAAGCCGAGTTTTGTTGTCCAGAGATAGTTGGGTACTGCAATATGAAAGCAATAGGGTCATCTGCTGTGGATCAATTGGAGCCTTAGCGTAGAACCGCTGATAAAATAATGATATTTCACTACGTATAGCGTCAGGGGAGGTGACGACACTTCCAGTACTGGTGCGGAGGCGGTGGATATATTTACGTTGCCGCTCACGTTGTCCTTTGGCGATATGGTATACACTTGCACTTTCGTCCGGGAGCACTGTAGGATCTTTTAAAGCCACGTTTGTATGAGCAAGCGTTCGTTGCTGTAGAGACAGGAGCTTGGCTTTAACTTCCCAAATCTGGTCATAGATACGCTCCCCAGCATCAGATCTTTTCTGGAGCGAAGAAATCGATAGTAAAATTCAACTGTATCCCGCCTTTCCCAACCTCGTTGGTAGGATATGTTTTTAAAGACGCGGCGGATTCCTGGTTGAACTAAAATATCCCACCAGTCTGCACAGTCGCGATAGGTGCATTTTTGTTGGACCCATCGATTCCATTGTTGTCTGAAAATATCTTGGCATTCCTCCTCCAGTAACAGCGAGCAATTCAATTTCCAAAAACCTATTCCTATGTGAAAAACGGGATGGGGGTAAGAGATTGTACATACGACTGCATGATGGTTAGTGAAATTGGCAGGTATCACTTCGTATCGTCTGGGCTGGATAAGTTCTTGGGGAAAGTAGATGCGGTCAATTCGTGATGAGGAGTTGTGACTTATACAGGGGTAATGGGGCAGGAGCACCCTTAAACTATCCACAGCATCTATGAGGTGTAAGGAAGTAAGGAGGGTCCTGAAAGCCGGGTTGACACCTTGGTATGGACTAGTGGAATCCTCTAGGCGTTGAATACAATTTAAATCCCCTGCAAGAATAAGTTTTTCCTTAACGTCGTGCTGATGAGGCAGTATACTCTGTTGAAAGAACATTTTCCGTTCCACACGTTTGCTGGACCAGGATGGGGCATATACATTTATCTGGGTGGTATTGTTTATGTGTCCAGATATTATGCGTCCTGGTGGATGACATAGCACACCTTCGAGTGGGATATCATGTCTTATGAGGAAGCCGGTCCCTCAATTATTAGTACCGGTATTAATGTATTGTTTCTAGAAGGCAGATATGGGAAGACAGGGTATAGCAACTTCTTGAATGAAAGCAATGTCAATGTCTGCATCTCCAAGGAATCTCTCTAACAGTTGAAATTTCAGGGGAAATTCTATTACATTGATATTCACAGTGGCCACAGTGAGAAGTTGCGCCATTAAGAGGAGTATAAGAGCTGTGCTAGACATCCTGGAGGTGGACTCGAGAAAAAGGATAAAGAATAAAAAGAAGAAAGACACGGGTGAGAAACATACTGGTGCACTATGTCAAATTAGGGTGAGAGAGTTCCTTATGAGAGCCATTCATTGGCCGGCTGTCAGCGTTTGAGAGCGTTCGTGGGTCTCTAGATGACGTAGAAAGAAGATTTTGTTTCTTTCTCACAGCTGCGGGAGCATGTGTAGAACCAGTTTGATTCTTCGGGGCTGGTACAGCAATCGAGGCATTTGTTTTAATCTTCTTAGTTACGTTCTCAGATCCCCGATCAACCTGCTTCAGTGAGTCGGTAGGTACCAGAGTAGGTGGAGGCTGGGAAGACAAAATTCCTGGTGCAGCCTGTAGTGACGGAGGAGTCGGCTCAAGGGCTGCAATACAGGTGGCCTATGGCGCAGGGGCACTATGTAGCTCGCTGATCTGTTCAGTGCAAGGTACGTGGTCTGCGTCATGTGTGGATGAGGCCACTTCTGCCGGTGTCCCAGCTGACTAATCAATAAGCATGTTTTCATGTGACGTTTGCTGTGTCACAACATCGGAGTATTGGACACGTCGTTGTTGGGTAGGAGTAATACCGAGGGGAATCATTTTCTTTGGGAAATTGATACGGAGATGTGTGTTAGCATTGCAAATTAAACAGGTCTGATTCTGTCCATTATATGATACATAGCCAGAATGGCCACCAAAAGTCTCAGTGGACGGGATATCTTGCTTGATTTCCATAGTGACTGCACGTATTCCATTATACACCGGGAACTGATAAGCAGAAGGCCATTGTTCTTTCCTGACGTCACTCACAGTGCCATATTTCGACAGGACGGATTTGAACATTTCAGGGGGAACTTTGAGTGGGACATTAAATATACGCACTGTGGTAAAGTTGGAATCCGCTGTGGAGTGTTTAACATTAGTCACCTCGCCTGAGTCATACTGAAATTTATTAGGAGCTTCAAAAGTATTTAGCAATTTTTGATATGTAGATATGCTGATTACCTTGATGTACATGGTTCTTTCTTGGGCATTTAACTGGATGGCTTCTACTTGGTCGACAGTCAACCGGAGGGTATCGCTAATCCAGCGGTGAATTTCTCCTGGTGTGGGGCGAGAACTCTGCCTGTCCCATTGGCAGCGTACAGTGTTTTTCCTCTGGTATCCGGACATGATGTTCAGCGGGGTTTTCTGGGTTTCTTGATTTGTTGTCCTATCTGGAACACTACTTGAAAAGTATTGTCTGAATGACACACGGAAGGTCAGTACACCCGTGGAACTATCGGATGCACCGGTATTAAGAAACGTACACTCTTCCAAATCGATCACACAACTCTCACACGCGCACCTCACTCCGCCACGATTAGTGACCAACTCAACCACTCAACCAATCGTGCACTCACTAATTGAGCGTTAGGAACCAATATATACAACGTTATAGCAAAGAATGACTTGGACTAAACGATTTCTTCACTGGAGTATACATCAAACCGAGTTCATTTCATATAAAGTTCATATAATTTTTATCACTAGGCTATATTGCATGCAACATACTGAAATTAATAAAATATAGGTCAGAACGAGAGATCAGCAGCCATCCTGTCAAATAACCAAGACGACTCAGCTTTTTAAAATCACTTCTAGACTATAATATCACAATATAAACTTTTAATTTCAAACAGGCCACGTCGTGTATAACAGATAAAACGATTTTTGGTTCGATAATTGGAACTGGTGTGTCCCATCTTATGGATTATAAAGATTGCATAATTCACACGCCGCCATCCTGAAATGGTACGGTTGATGACCTCGTAGTTTGGGCACATGACGCGTTCCATATGAAGGTATCTTGTTACCAAATTTAGTAAAGATCCGATGATTAGTTTGGTCGTAATGCATTATTAAGTTTTGACCATTTGAGTGGCCGCCATTAAGTTTTGGTAAATATGGCGGCAATATAAGACATGACACTGAGGTGCCCTTTGCCAGTGCTACCTCTGTACCAAATTTCGTTCAATTGAACCGTGTTCAAATTGATATGGAGGGACAAATATTCAGAGTACACACACTCACACACACACACACCCACACACACACACACACACACACAGACAGACACACTATTTTCAGCCCTGTGTTGATCTCATAAGTATACTTTCATTTTTTTGAAAAATCGAAAGTAGGCTAATAACACTAGCCAGTTCACCATGATACATTTTACTTCAAACAAGATGTTCAGTAAAGAACATATAGCCCACTTTCTTCTAAATGCATGGGTATTGTTATAACTCTTTGCCCTTTTCAAGGAGTATAATTGAATGTCGTTTGTAGTAGCTTGTTGAAATACTACGTGTTAAACGGTTATTAAACATGAATATAAGGTGCCCTTTGCTTGTTCTACCTCTGTACAAAATTTCATTCAATTCGGTTTCACCGTGTTTGAATTGATATGTTGAATCGATTTGCACACATACTGTAACCGATATCGCATGGTTTTGAGAGCTCTGGCAACGTCGCATAGCAGGAGGAAGAAAGCATGTGGAAGTAACATGAGGTTGATGTTTTTACGTCATGGACATAGTCGACAGCATGACTAGGCGAAGGTTCCAGAAGTGTAGAGGGCGCTGTGAGCTCCAGGAAAACACAAGGTGGGAAGGTCACGTTGGAGAAGCAGGTCACTTTCTTTTGTGTCGCCGTACGCCGAAGTTCACTTTCTTTTGTGTCGCCGTACGCCGAAGTTCATTTTCTTTTGTGTCGCCGTACGCCGAAGTAACAAGCAAGTGTGTAGGGGCAGTCGTACCGTGGCAACTTGGAACCAGCGCGGTATTCCGATTGTTTTTTTTAACATAGCTGAAAGACTCAGTATTATTTCTTGCGTGGACAGTTCTATTAACGAATATTAAAGCCAAATGTGGCGAGGTGATATTATAACGCGGATCATAATGCATTATGTTGTAGGATACTAGTCATTAGTACAACGGAGTGCGAGCAAACAGACGTGGGTCTTAAGCTTTTACGAGGTACGGGACTGCATGGGCCGTGCGCGATATAATTGACGCCCAGAACATATGAACGAAGCGATGTGCATTTGCATGACGAGCGGACAAGTGAGTATCCAGGGTCAGTGAACTATGAGAGATATACTGAGTGTAGTCCAAATATAGAGCGACATCCAAGGCCAAGGACGGACGTAATCTCTTATGAATGCAGGCTGGTGTATTGCGTACGATATAACCTGTGTTGTTATAGAGTTATCATCACAGCCATAAGTTGATATTACTTGGCATATTCGACATGAAGATTGCAGCGATGTATTGGACGGACATAAAGGCTATCAGTACAGACCAGTGCGAGTTTTGTGACAAGAACTTTACGAGCGAAGAGATGGCTGGCTAGATCTAGAAATGTGGAAGCTGTTATGATGACGTGGAAACCAAGGCGAGCCATGACCATGGACACCCAGAGGGTTGCGAGCTGGATCCAGGGCGAGATGGGAGGATGTTCAATGAGAAGAACGGGGAACCAAAACCCCAGGAAACGTGTCAGCGGAACCAAGACTGAGGTGGTCGAAAGGTACTGAAAACCATGTTAATTCTTGAGTAGTGGTTAATGGGTAGTGGTTACTAAGATTTGGACAGATGGGCTTATAATCTAAATAGAATTTAATCAAAAAGATAAAATGCGATAACATGACAAGATTATTAGGACAGTAAATTTTAAGTTTTCTCTTGAGAGATTATTACAGTCATATTTAGGATTTAAAATGAAATATATGGATGCTTAAAAATATAATCTGAGTACATGGATCTTTCAGCGTGTTACGTCGCTGTGTTCTTTGAAATGGTGCAACCTGGATGACAATTTATGGGTTAACAGGCTTAAATTACAGGGGGAACATTTACACTTAAGGGGCCACTTTTTGTGCGCACACCATGATATTTATACTAAACACTCACACGTCACTGAGTTTTCCCTTTACATGCTAACATGAGGAGATGCATTTGGTAGGAAACTGATACAAGATTGTGTGAATAATGAAACTTCATTGATAAAATAGTGGGGTTGTCTAATACGAAGTTATGATGAAACTAAAGGTTCTCACTATAGCGAGGTGAATAAAATAAATTATTATAATTAATGTTACGTGATAGGTTAAAGTATATGAAATTTGGAGGCAATTGTCAGTTGAAAAATAATACAGATAGGCAGAGGCCATCTACTTAAATGTTTATGGTGTATTTATAAATGTGTGAAGTGCATGTAGTGGTTAACAAAAAATAAATACATATCTGGAATCATAAAGATTTTACAATGTTAAATAATATATGTAGCCGCCAGCAACCAGTCATTTTTCTGAGTGAGGCACAGCTGAACGGAAACCAGTGAAAATAATAATGAAAGTATTTAATCCATGAATTAAAATTTTGTAAATTAATTCTTTAACGCCAGTGACATCCATATATAAATATATATATTTTCTTTTGGTGATTACATTTAGTTAGAAGGAGATCGAATGAGGCAATAATTTTTCCTCTGAATATTTTCTCACAGTTATGCACCTGCTCATTTATGGACTTTCAACGGAGAGGTGACATAGCATTTTGAAGTAATGGTTGTAATACTAGGGTGATATAGCTCTGATCTCCGTTAGTTATTTTGTATCCAAAGATTAAGACGCCCGGAGATTTTTGTCCTCATTAATTTGAATTTTGCTTCTGCGTCATTAATTTATTTGCCCATCAAGAGTAATTTTGAGATGTCTCCGAGCGAAGGTAGGCTTCTGTGTTTGATTTTATGTATTTCGTGGTGTGGTTCTGTAATAAATGCTGGATGAGTTTTATTTTAACAGCGGAGTTGTTTGTCATTCTTGTTCGTTGTCATACTTGTGTGTCCACCGGATCAATTTTGAGATTTTACCCCTGTTGTAACCATCTTTATAAAGACCCCGGGATTGCTTGAATCTCGTTTCCGACATAGTATTTTTAATGCCAAAATTGATTCAGATATTCATGATTTTTTTCTCTTCGAGTTGTACCGAATTCTGGGTGAGGGTTGACGTGTGTGTCGGGCCACCCAATCCAAAGCCAGATTATCGGGCACAATACATGGCCGCTACCTGCAAACTATTGGGCTGATGACCTTGTCGTTTGGTCAAAAGATGCTTACATCATAAAGGGGTATTGCTTGCAAAATTCAGTAGAGATCAGATGATTAGGTTAGTCGTAATTTGATTTAAGCTTTTAACATTTGGGTGGCCGCCATTACGTGTCCGTCAAGATGGCGGCAATATAAATCATGACACTGAGGTGCCCTTTGCTAGTGCTACCTCTGTAAAAAAAACGTTCAATTCGGTTTCACCGTGTTTGAATAGATAGGAGGAAACGATTTGCCCACATACATGGCCACCATCAGCAAATTTTTGGGCTGATTACCTTGTATTTCGGCCAAAAGATTATTCGTACTGTACCCGATACCTAGTTGAGGCTATCGGCTACGCCAGCAGACATTAAGTCGTAGTTGAGATTATGGGAAGAGTTATGAAAAGATAGCGCTCAGATCAAGTCAAGAGGAATGTCAAGATGACGTAGAAGGTCTAGGATTAAGAAGGCACTGACAGCAGTCAAGCAGATGGAATTATGGATGGAAATATGAAGTTTATTAAGATCTATATTGAACATGGTATTTAAACATCTCAGAAGATAAGATATAACAAGCATTATATATGATAATAATTTGAAGAAAGACAGATAACCCTTAAGTTATTGTATAACTTAATAGCCGAGATGATGGGGGTTCGAGATTATATTTGTGACGCAAGACCACAGAGGTGGGGAGAACGTCACGTGACTGCGCCAGGGAGGTACAGGTCAATGCAGTCCAGAGACAGTCAGTCGAGCTCTGTAAGCAGAGGAGTCGAGCTCAGTTAGCAAGAGAGTCAAGTACAGTTAGCAAGAGAGCGAGCTGAGTAGGACATATGCCGAGCGTATGGTAAAGTCGCGCAGCGAACAGCATTTGTCACGGAAAGTGAAAGCAACAGGTTTACTTCACCAAGCAGAGAACGGAAAGTAGGTCAGTGAGCCAGGCAGACACCCGCAGTAGGCAGCGTGAAGACCGGTTACAGAACCAGCTGTACGGGCCAAGCAAGCATGAGAAGGCCGGGGTTTAGAACAGCACTGTAATAGTAGTTGGAGAACTTTATTTTGAGCTGCATTTTGGTAACGCAGAACAGTATAGCAGAGCGGCATGGCGAGGCCAGCTTTAGGCGGAGATTATTCTAGAATATTGCAGTAGAGACGAGCGGGTTATTTCCAATTTTATACGCAAGCAATATGATAGAAGCTGAACTTCATTACAACATTGAGTTGGAACTTATATTCAGTAATTGAATTGTACGGGCAGATAGTTACGAGATACTGCAACTGTGAACTTCAAATGAACATAGTTATTCAATGACATTACGACTACGCATTTCATTACGGAACATGCAGAGCGACCATGGGGTCCAAGTAACATTAACGATTTTAGGCAAACGGAATATTATAAGCATATGCACTTATGAACATTGGCGCGTGCATTAATGCAATTCTTTCTTATGAGGTGTTATAAATTACCGAGTACGAACACAGCTACAGGGTGTTTCACAAACTTATACACTCTAATAAATATAATTTATTTTCTTCAAGTGAGACTTAACCACTATGGGGATTGAACTTTCAACACTCAAACCGAACATTGTATGGAACAGTGGCGTAACGTAGACGAGGAATATGGGGTCCGCTGTTTCTATGAACCTTTTCGTGAGGATTTGGACAGTATCCGCTATGGATAACCAGCAGTTTATCATGTCGGAGTAAACGAAGACAGAGACGCGATGGCACCACAGAGCGATGGATACGATTCCTGAAGAGGAGGAGGTCCACCAGCTGATTCACTTGGGATTTGAAGGCAATCGTCATTCCGTGGTTGGAATGATATTCACGCCGATCTTTCGAGAAATTCATTACATAAGGATACTCGACGATCTTTGAAATTTAATAACAGCTGATTATGAGAAGGTACTGTAAGAGTTATAACTTCCTGATACGATTATTTTCATGAATACTGGGCACACATGTATATTTTTCTAATAGGAGTGATACGATTATTTAGACATGGCTTTTGACTTTATACGCTTCAAATTTTGCTAGAATATGGCGTGACCATATGATATGGCAGGCATCATTATACGAAATTCTCACCATTGGTTGGCTTTATTAAGCAGATATTTGGTCTTTTAGACATTTTTCCAGTAAGGATAGTTTTCATGAATAGTTTTTTTTGTGTGACGAGTATTTCGAACTCGTGATCTGCAATTGACTATCTAAATTACTTCGTCAGTTCATTGCATACTAGCGAGTGTGTATTATTCATCAGTAGGGATTTTTTTCCATTGGATTGTTTGGAGATATTAAGATGTTATTCACTTTAGTGAATGAATATCGCTTTTTTATGACAACTAGAGACTTGTTGATTCCGATCTGGTACATTCACTCATTTAGTCTTCGAGATGGGGTCTTTCGTATTTATACGATTGTATGGTGGTTACTCATCTTACCCATCGTTCAGGGCACTATCATGTTAGACGACGGGGCGAGGTCTTTCGTATTTATACGATTGTACGGTGGTTACTCATCTTACTTGCCATTGAGGGACTCATTTTTATCATCCGAGTGTACATGAGATTGTAAGAGAATCAAACAAGGAACTACTAGTCACATATCAGTCGAATTTTTGTAAAATAAATTAAAGATAAGTGTCAGCAGGGTTACGTTTGTAATTCTTGTTTGCCAATCCAATATTTTGTTGCTATACTCTTTTGAGAGTACTTTCAGTTTAACAGCTGGTACAGCTGATGCTTTTGATGATTTTTATAATAGTGTTTGATACCTTTGAGAAGGATTTAAAGCAATTGAATCTTGTAAGATGAATCATTAATGGTCAGATTTATTTTAAGGCAGATCAGTATTGCATATTTTGATATGAGAGATTATAGCACATTGGTGTTTTTCTGTGATGTGAATTATGAGAATTGTAAGAGAATTTATGCTATTTGAAAGCAGATCTTGAATTACTAAGGTAATATTTTTTTCTAATTGTTTAAGAAGTTGTCTAGATGTGATCAGAGTAATTACAGTTATTGGAGATTGTGTGCGTTGATAATTTGAAGCCAGTTATATATTTTTTGTAGATCATGCAACATGGTTAAGTGAAGTTTGTGATAGGCATTTTGTAGAAGTTGCCAAGTGATAGTTGCAATGTTGCTAATGTATTTTGAGGCAGACATGAGGTTGTCGAACCCAGTCTAGCGTAATTGTTGAGATTCATGCTGTATGCGCTGAATATTTATGGAGTTTTGTGGAATAATTGTGGTATTCAAATGTGATATTTGAAGATGTGAGGATATATAATGTAGTTGTGGATAGTCAGATCCAACGTGATGTCGTGAAGGCAATAATATTTTTGGCATGATAATTAAATACGAGATATAACTTGGAAGTGATAAAACTGTAATACAACGTTCTATAACCCATATTAAACAATTTGTTAGGAAATTAAACAAATAAATAAAGTTGATAATACAAGATTTTCTGATAATAATAATTAATGAAATAATAATCTGAAATTTAAGCAAATTTATGATCTGACCTAATGAAATAAAAATCAGAACGACTAGATGAAATAATAAAAATCTAAATAACCAGAAGAATAAAATTTAAATAAATTAATAAATTAAATTTTGAAATAAATCAATGAATTAAATAAATGGATGAATTAAAGATTGAATAAATAAACTGATTTAAATAAATTAATAGATGATTGGATAGATGATGAATAACTGAATTAGAAGGTGATAATTAATTAAAGAAGCTGATGATTAATGAATTTATATGGATTAAAATAAATTTAATTGAGAGATGATTTAAAGAAATTGCAACTTGAGTTGAGGAATTAAACGATTTATATTGATGATTTAAGATGATTTAATCTGAAGGAGATGATAAGATAAGAGTGTATGAATAATTAGAAAGTATAATGAAGTGATGATAATAATTTTCATTTAAATGATTTAATGGTGATGAGTTAATGATTCTGAGAGGAATATGTTGAATTTTGAGATAAGAATTAATGTGAGAAATATTTAACTTTGATGATGATGATGAGTATGACCAATGTGCAGTGGATTTTCTGTAATTCACAAACAAGCAATTATTAATGACAATGTAAATAGTGTAAATTAATTATTCGATGTTTAGGAGCATTTTTCTAACGTATTCAACATTTAAATTATGCCATGCAAGCCATAAATTACGTGATATTTAAAATATGTGATTATAATATGTGTGTTTAGACAGATTAATATTTTTTTTAAATCCACATTCATGATGTTAATTTAAAGATAAATTAGGTCTCAGGTATCACAAATGTCAGTGACGAAAGACATAGTGCTACAGTGATCCTGAGAATCCAAGAGAACTTTAGAGATTTTTCCTGTTTTATGTGGATGAAATACTTTTGATTAGAAAAGAGATGGTTCGATTTTTGGACAATGACAATTTAACGTTGGCATTCGACCATGCTCTCAGGTAGGATGAATATTTAAAATGTCTGTCTGACTATCAAAGTGAAATAAATTTGTTTTTATCGTAGTTGTGATCTGATGATGGTGTGATTTTCCTTTTTCTTTCCTTGTCTTGATTAAGGCTTAACCGGAAATGATGTGGTTTGCTAGGAGTTCAGTTGATGGCGCCCATTTATATTTGCATTTTTTTAATTAAACTTAAGCCCGTAACGACCCTAGAGATACTTTGTCTCGTGTTACCCTCTGCTTTTTCGATATATCAGCTGAATTTCAGACACATTCCTTATTTGACTAGAGGTTCATTTAACTCCGCTCTGTCCTGGAACTCCAGGAATGCGATGTAATAGCAGATGGGTCATCGCATCCCGAGGACGAACGGGTACAGTACATAAAGGTAAACTGTTGCAACATTTGGTAGAATTCACATGATTAGGTTGGTCGTAATGTGATAAGGCTTTTAACATTTGGGTGGCCGCCATTATGTTTCCGTCAAGATGGCGGCGACATAAAACATGACAATGAGGTGTCCTTTGCTACTGCTACCTCTGTTCCAAATTTCGGTCAATTCGGTTTCACCATGTTTGAATAGATAGCGGGAATCGATTTGCACACATACATGGCCGCCATCCGCAAATTATTGGGCTGATGACCTTGTAGTTCGGTCAAAACATTCTTATCACATAAAGGTATCATGTTGCAATAAGTGTGTAGAGATCAAATGATTAAGTTGGTCGTAATTTGATTTAAGCTTTTAACATTTGCGGGGCCGTCATTACATTTTTTTCAAGATGGCGGCAATATAAGACATGACACTGAGGTGCCGTTTGCTAATGCTACCTCTGTATCAAATTTCGTTCAATTCGGTTTCATCGTGTTTGAATAGATAGGGGGAATCGATTTGCACACAAACATGGCCGCCATCCCCAAATTATTGGGTTGATGACCTTGTAGTTTGGTCAGAAGATTTTTTCATGCAAGAAGGTATAATGTTGCAATAATTGGTAGAGATCAGATGTTTAGGTTGGTCGTAATTTGATTTAAGCTTTTAACATTTGGGTGGCCACCATTACGTTTTCGTCAAGATGGCGGCGATATAAAACATGACACTGAGGTGCGCTTTGCTAGTGCTACCTCTGTACCATATTTCGTTCAATTCGGTTTCACACCATGTTTTAATAGATAGGGG
This sequence comes from Meconema thalassinum, assembly GCA_946902985.2. Classification (NCBI taxonomy): domain Eukaryota; kingdom Metazoa; phylum Arthropoda; class Insecta; order Orthoptera; family Tettigoniidae; genus Meconema; species Meconema thalassinum. The sequence continues at coordinate 152,728,156 of OX336390.1, read as the reverse complement.
GAATTGATTTGCACACAAATATGGCCGCCATCCTCAAATTATTGGGTTGATGACCTTATAGTTTGGTCAAAAGATTTTTTCATACATAAAGGCATAATGTTGCAAAAATTGGTAGAGATCATATGATTAGGTTGGTCGTAATTTGATTTAAGCTTTTAACATTTGAGTGGCCACCATTACGTTTTCGTCAAGATGGCGGCGATATAAAACATAACACTGAGGTGCCCTTTCCTAGTGCTACCTCTGTACCAAATTTCGTTCAATTCGGTTTCACCATGTTTTAATAGATAGGGGGAATCTATTTGCACACAAATATGGCCGCCATCCTCAAATTATTGGGCTGATGACCTTGTAGTTTGGTCATAAGATTTTTTCCAACATAAAGGTATAATGTTGCAAAAATTGGTAGAGATCAGATGATTAGGTTGGTCGTAATTTGCATTAAGCTTTTTACACTTGGGTGGCCGCCATTACGTTTTCGTCAAGATGGCGGCGATATAAAACATGACACTGAGGTGTCCTTTGCTAGTGCTACCTCTGTACCTAATTCCATTCAATTCTGTTTCACCGTGTTCGAATTGATGGGGGGGGACAGCGATTCAGAGTACACACATTCACACACACACACTCAGACTCACACACACAGACAGACACACAATTTTTCGCCCTGTGTTGATCTCATAAGTCTACTTTCATTTTTTTGCAAAAATCGAAAGTAGGCTAAAAAGAAACAAGTAGTGCCGTGATGAACTAAAGAGGCTACTTTTCTTAAAATAAAATTTAATTTAATTTAATTTAATTTAATTTAATAATGATTAATCTATTTAAATCTATCTAGAATAATGACGAAATTAAGTTGGTAATACTGACATTTTTAATTATTTCGAAATATACCTTAAATAGTGTAGCCTAATAGAGCACTGCAGTTGGCAGCCCTGGTGAATGAAAATATTCTTAGTTCCATCACATAAGGTACAGAATGCACATACAAAATTTGTTTAAGTCTAATGGATAGCAGTGACGTTACATGCAGTTAGACATTGGATGTATGAGCACGCGTAATACCATGATGGCAACAATGTCATGTAGACTATGTGTTGCTCAGAATAATTCTCTAATATTATGATCTATTGTTGAGCCAATTTTAGATGAAATCCATTTGCTTGTATAGAAGTTACTTGTACTAAAAAATTGGACTTATCAGCAGGCTTATAATCATGTTGGCAGCAATGATGTATATTAGTTACTCCAAATTAATCTGTAATGTCAGGTACTATACGTGTTCTGCAGATAGGGAACAAGTCCGAAACAGGATCCCTATTTGCTGGAGCTCCTCTCAAGGAGGGTCTACGCAGCAGTACTGCCAATATACAGCAAATAAAAAATAGATGACAGCAGGAATTCTTTGGTCCATATGCTTTGAAATTTAGTCACATCGTGACCTAAAACAGCAGAATCTCGTGATGAAGACGAAGATAACTGTGAACTTCAACGTTCCAAAATGTCGGATAATAATTATTTAGACACCTTTAACAAACTATGTTCTTACAACAAAACAAGTGTATATATAAAATACTATTTTTTTTAACAACAAATTAACCCAAAGTTTGACGTGAAAACCCAATTTACTGGAGCAAGACAACATGTCTAAAACAAAAACAAATTCCTCTTCCTTTTTCCTTATGTAAAATATCTATTGACATGAAAACCCAATTTACTGGAGCAAGAGAACATGTCTAAAACAAAAAACAAATTCCTCTCCCTTATTTCTTATGTCAAAAAATCTATTAAATGTAAATAAAGAACGAGTATGCTTATATTAGGACGAGAAAAATATATGTAAGGAGAAAATTTATATAAAACTGTGCAAACCAATATTTTGTCTCTCCTGAAAAGTTAGTAAAAGTGGACATGTTGCCTTTCTGCAGTTTGCGATTCACATACTCTCGACATCATACAGCGTTCTCACACTTGTTAAACATATTTAGAGGGATATAACTCTCAGCATCTAAACACTCCACTAATCTCTCATAAAGTAGCAGATTATCTGGACGTTTCCCCCTCCCACTTAAAACAGGAATAATCATCACTTTCCGACCTGCTTTATTCAAGCACTGAAATGGCCTTAGAGCATAGCTGTCATATGTACTCAGACTTGAAATTGTAAGCACAGTTGAGATTCAATCATAGATATGTTCATGTCATTCCAGTGCCTCTCCATTCGTCACAATAGCACCTCTCCATTTAAGACTTGAAAGTGTGTCGCGGTTGGAGTATGGATGCATTGGTGGAAATGGCTAAACGCACCTACCCAGACAGTGGAGATTCTGGTTCGAATCCAGACTGGGCTCACATTTTCATTTTCAGCTCAACAGATAATATTAGTTTAATACAGTCAGCCATAAAATACAACTTAATTTAATTTCTAACATTAATCTTGGTCTCTACTCCAACAGAAATCTTTTTCTTCACAAAAATGGTATCACATAATTTACTCACGCAATGTGGTGTGCTGTAAGTTTTTTCTGTTGTCCTGCAGACTTTATGTTTTTTTTTTAGCGTATGGCTTTTGTGCCGGGAGTGTCCGAGGACATGTTCGGCTCGCCAGTTTTGTAGCTGCTTCGAGACGGACACCCAATGGGTGAGCTACAAGTACCGTTGGGGAGGGAAGTTGGAATGTAAGGGCAAGGAGTTGGAAGGTAGCGGCTGTGGCCTATAGTTAGGGACCAACCCCGGCATTTGCCTGGAAGGAAGATGGGAAACCACAGAAGACCATCTTCAAGGTTGCCGGCGGGGTGGATTCGAAACTCCTCGCCTCCCGGATGTGAGCGACTGCCAGCAGTCATGCTGTAACGACCACGGCTAACTCACCCGGTTTTATGGTGGTATCCATGTACCATTAGTTTTGTCACTGCGGGAAGTCCGCTGGCCTTGGGGTATATCTGAGACTTGTTCTCGTACAAATCTGTCGCTTTCAGTGACATCAGCGAAAAACGAAAGCTTTCAAAGATAATCGCCTTGTAAGTGGAAAGCAGCGCATCAATGCGGTTCTCATCAGGAGATCTTTATTATTTTCATTGTACATTTTCCTTGAAGATTATTATGTTGGGGGCCATTTTTCAGTGTTACCTTAGTAATCAAAATTAAATATTTTTCCACGATCAAAACTGGTGTGTATCTCTTCTTCTCTTTCTTCTTCGTTTCGGCCTGCTATGGCCCAAGTTACTTCGACTGTTTCCGTCTTTGAGCTTTAATCTTTTCCCAGTAGTCCTTCTTCCGTTTCCTGTGCGCCTCCTTTCTGTCAGCCTTCCACTTCTAGCCTGTTCTCAGTTTTGGCTTCTCTTGGAATCGCTGGTGTGCTCTAAGTTTTTTTTTCTGGAGAGGAAGACGTTCTTGAATGTCCTCAAGATAAATACCTACTTCTATAAGATTTTTTCGATCACAGAAAACCATGGTCTCTTGGTTTTCTTGTCTACAAAGTAGGAAAATATGCGGTTGGTCAGTCTCTGCGTGCTCATGGGTGTTACGTGGCCATAGAAACTAATTCTCATTTTTCGCATCAAGTCCGTTATCCTTTCCACACGTATGTAGAGTTCGTTGTTATGTCGCCTCCTGTACACTCCATTTTCTCTGACTGGTCCTAGGATCTTTCTCAGGATTTTTTCGTTATTTGGCCTCAAACGTTTCAACTAAATATTTCTTATTCATTGCAAGGCATTCTGTTGCATACAGAGCTTCTGGACGAATAACTGAAAAATAACGCCTAATTGATGGACACTGATCGTTTATTGTAAACATCTCTGATTAGCTGGTACGCAGTTTCCATCTTGTTGATCCTTGATGTAAATGTTTCTTTCTCAGAGGTGAGTATTAATATCATATAAATTATTTTCAACATTAAGAATTCACCCATTATAATTGGGTACAATCATGTTGAACTTAGTGGAGGAGTCATTGTGGCCCCTGATCTAGGCTCACAGGATGGAGCCACGTCGTGTATCGGTGATATGATCACCGATACATGACGCGGCTCCATCCTTTAAGCCTACCTGATAAACTAGTCACCGGTCGAAATACCTTACGATGTAAATATACTGTAATAACTAGGGCTCGGATTTTTAGGTAAATAAATATTTTTTTTATGTAAATACATATTTTAAGCATTTTTTCTATAAATACATAAATTCCTGCTTTTCACTTATTAGCACATAAAATACATAATATTTACATTTTTAACAAGTTGTTCAATAAAGAACATATAGCCTACTTTCTCCTAAATGCATGAGTATTGTTATAACTCTTTGTCCTTTTCAAGGAGTATAATTGAATGTTGGTTGTAGTAGCTTGTTGAAACACAACGTGCTATAACGATATTAAACATGAGTATGAGGTGCCATTTGCCAGTGTTACCTCTGTAAAAAAATTCATTCAATTCGGTGTCACCGTGTTTGAATTGATATGGGGAGTGGATTTGCACAAATACATACCCGCTATTTGCAAACTATTGGGCTGATGACCTTGTAGTCAGTCATAAGCTGCTTTCCACAAAAAGGCATGTTGTTGCAAAATCTGGTAGAGATCAAATTATTAGGATGGGGTGCGTCATTCCATTTCCGTCAAGATGGCGGCGATATAAAACATGACACTGAGGTCCCTTTGCTAGTGCTACCTCTGTACCAAATTTCGTTCAATTCGGTTTCACCGTGTTCGAATTGATAGGGGGAATCGATTTGCACACATACTGGCCACCATCTGCAAACTATTGGGCTGATGATCTTGCAGTTTGGTCAGAATATGATTCCCACATAAAGATATGTTGTTGCAAAATTTGGTAGAGACTAGATTATTTGGTTGGTCGTAATTACATTTTAGCTTTCAACATTCGGGTGGCCGCGATTACGTTCCCGTCAAGATGGCGGTGATATAAAATATCACACTGAGGTGCCCGTTGCCAGTGCTACCTCTGTACCAAATTTCGTTCCATTCGGTTTCACCGTGTTCGAATTAATAGAGAAAAATCGATTTTCACACAAATATGGCCGCCATTCGAAAAGTATTAGGGTAATAACCCATTAGATTGGTCAAAGGATGCTCCCTCCATAAAGGTATGTTGTTGCAAAATTTGGTAGAGATCGGATGATTCGGTTAATCGTAATTTATTTAAGCTTTGAACATTTGTGTGGTCGCCATTACGTTTCCGTCAAGATGGCGACGATATAAAACATGACACTGAGGTGCCCTTTGCTAGTGCTACCTCTGTACCAAATTCTGTTCCTTTCGGTTTCACCGTGTTCGAATTAATAGGGGGAATCGATTTTGACACAAAGATGGCCGCCATCTGCAAACTATTAGGGTAAAGACCTATTAATTTGGTCAAAGGATGCTTACTCCATAAAGGTATGTTGTTGCAAAATTTGGTAGAGATCGGATGATTAGGTTAGTCGTAATTTGATTTAAGCTTTGAACATTTGTGTGGCCGCCATTACGTTTCCGTCAAGATGGTGGTGATATAAAACATGACACTGAGATGCCTTTTTCTAGTACTACCTGTGTACCAAATTTCGTTCCGTTCGGTTTCACCGTGTTCGAATTAAGAGGGGGGATCGATTTTCACACAAAGATGGCCGCTATCCGCAAACTATTAGGCTGATGATCTATTAGTTTGGTCAAAGGATGCTCCCCCCAAAAAGGTATGTTGGTGCAAAATTTTGTAGAGATCGGATGATTAGGTTAGTCGTAATTTGATTTAAGCTTTGAACATTTGTGTGGCCGCCATTACGTTTCCGTCAAGATGGCGGCGATATAAAACATGACACTGAGGTGTCCTTTGCTAGTGCTACCTTTGTACCAAATTTCGTTCAATTCGCGTTCACCGTGTTCGAATTGATAGGGGGGGGGGGCTCACATTCAGAGTACACACACTCCCACACACACAGACAGACTCACACACATACACACACACACACACACAGACAGACACACTTTTTTTCGCCCTGTGTTGATCTCATTTTTTGCAAAAATCGAAAGTAGTCTAAAAATCAGCATGTTAGATCTTTCAGTTTATTGCATCTTTGTGCTGTGTTACTTCAACGGGGAAGAACCTGTGAGCTCTCTAATCTTAATGCAGAGCGTACGTCAGCTTGCAACTGTGTTATTCATTACATGTTGCCCCGTGCCACTCACTGTGGAAGCCAGGGATTTCCTTATCCATAGCCATATTCCCCCATGTGCTAGACCACCTCCCCCCTCCTAACTACCTGGAACCAGTGTCACTCTCATGCAGTTCATTTCTGGCACTGTGAAGTGTAAGGGAGTTCTACGATGCCTAAAATAAAAACAACTACAAGTTATCGTTTGCAGCAGTATGTTGCAGAATTTAAATATTATTTTACTTTTTATGGGACCGTTCTGTTCTGCCAACCATGTGGGAAAGCAATCATGGCTGAACTGCAATCTCAAGTTACACAACACCTCGAGGGCAAGACACATATTACCGCAGTTTCGCGCCTTCAGAAGAAGTGTTTCACGATAATCGTCGGTTATTTGTGATGGACTACCTGAAGATATGTCTCGTTGTGTATTGTAATTCTTCAGTAGTCAATGAGACATAGCATAAATTGCATTCGTGAGTACTGTATATTGCTTATATTCACATTAATAAACTAAATTACAATTAAATAATTTTACTTTTTTGTCACATATTTCAGGTATTTTTAATACATAAAAAATAAATATTTCGCCGATTTTTAGCACCTAAAAATCCTAACCCTAGTAATAACCTTATTAGTCTCTATAATATAAGCGCCTTAAAATGCTGAGAATATTCATTGATTATTTGCAGGCACTACTTTACTTAAACGTGGTTTGTGAGATTGAGAGTAAATCCACAGTTATCTTGGATGTCACAATGTTTCTGATATCACCTGGGGAATTCGGAGAAGAGAACGGAATCAATTCTATCGCTGGTTGAAATAAAGTTACCTGAGCAAGTCCCAGAGGAAGTCCTTAAGGCTTAGTCTGCCCCGCACCACAGGATCACTGCGAGTGAGCAGGCCACGCTAACCGCAGGAGAGCTGTCGAGACTTATAATTACTTGAGCTACTCGCTCCATGGACTTGACACAGCTCAAACCACACTGTTCAAACTTTCAATTGAACGTCAATTTTGTGTTTAAATTTGTTATTGGAAACGACATTATTTAATAGGTACTATAATCTTGTACGTACATTTTAGTATCGAGGTATTGTGCCCGTTTAGACCGGAGTCCGCACGACCACATATGCATTTTACCAATAATCAGTCAGCACGAGAGTCAAAATATCCCGGAGCGCCAGATGGGTTAAAGCAAATCGCAAAAACGACATCAAATTTAAAAAAATGCTTTACTGATTTTTGGCTCAATGCAACAATAAGGATAGAAGGAGATTTAATTGGGTGAAACACATCTGGTAAAATTATCTCAGTTTATTTTAAAGTTAAAATCTGACTGCAAAGATGCTCAAAGCAGCATCACTCCACGTGTGGCGATCCACACCCTTATTTACACACAATATACAGAAATCTTCCAAACACATTTGACAATCTTTTTGGAAACACAAGTCCGATTAATAGTCCTGTGGACTGTGTTCCAAAATTATTAATATTTAATTCCAGTTCAAAATTAATTGTCTATACTGGAAATAACGTAGATCACTGTTTGACTATTCACATGATATTAACACTCGTAGAATAAATGTTTATAGAATTCCTTAAACTTTCACTTGTTTTTCCAGTTTCATAAATATATCGTCGAAAATATTATCATCATTTAAGCAACACAAATTATTTATACATATTAATAACATCTGAAACGTATTTGACCATTGAGCATAGCATCGAAGAACTGTGCGAAGCACAACAACAATTAATTGTTCTTCTGACATTAAACATTCGAGAAGTGACTCGATTATGAACTTCAAGTTCCAAACAAAATACATGATTTCTGAATCATCAACTTGATCAATAAATGGTTGAACCATTCAACTATTCAATTTTCCACTTGGGAACAATATTATAAAAATATTTATATTCATGGCCATTTCTAGTAACTTTCACAACTTGCAATTCTTCGACAGAATGCGGAAATTAGAATTGCAGTTTCATAATGAATTCATTTAGTTCATGGCACTAGGACTGAAAATATCCTTCAAATTATTCGTGGTTAAAGAATTATTTTTAATTGGCAGTGGCCCATTCTATTATTTGTGTAAGAACACAATATTACAACAACAACAACAACGGCAAAGGTCTTCCTCTGAAGAAGAATAAACTACTATCATGACAAATCCGGGTTCTAGTAAAATCAAAGTCTAAATGGAATTTGTAAACAAGGTTGAAATAAGAACTGATGGTTTCAAAGAAATAACCTTCGGGTTATTCATACGACGAAATGTGTGGCTCCAATACTCCTACTATAAACATGAGCCATCGAACCTGCTATTTGATTGATGCTCGAAAAAAACCTTAATTCCTGCGACTTAACATGCGCACCTGGGGATGGCATTTCAACTACTCCACACATATAAATTATCTTCCCAAAATTTATACAATAAATCAAGCCTCTGCTTGTTATCAACACTGGAAGATTAATAAACTTACAAGTTTATTTTATTTTACCATTCAGTTCAACCCGTGACTTTACCATACTTATGAAAAGCTTTATTTCACTTTCGAGTGTATTTACGTCATGATTTTATATAAATATAACAATATCCTATTTGATACAAATATCATTTGCTTCCCGTTTCATACCTCTCCGTGTTATCTGAAAAATGTACTTTACTCACTGCAAATATCAACTGTTCAACCAGAACTGACATGTTGGTTGAATGCGGGCTTGCGCTAACCACTTTCCTTCGGAAAATCTCATGTTCCAAACTAGAAATGATTAAACTACTTCATAGGCTCTTTCTCAATACATATGATTATTATAAAATATGATATCCAAGAATTATTTAGAAAAATTATGAAAATTATTATTATTATTATTAGTGGATTATTATTATTATTATTATTTATATTACTTTAAATATGTTTAATTATCATCTCATTATGTGAGAATCCACATGTTCGAACCTTCGAATATGGAAAAAATATCCATTCCTCAACAAAATAAATTTAACTTTTACAGTTACATCGGGGGTTTTCCGTGGTTTCCTTAAAATATGAAAAATTCAAATAAATGCTCGAAATGCTCGGTCATCGATCCTAAACTGTTCTGAGTGTTGCAAATGCTCAGAATAACTCTAATAAGTCTTGCGTAAATCATTACAAGCTTTAAATACGACGAAAAAAATGTGTTGGTATTCTGCAGAAAAATAGTTTGTTCCAATTAGCTAGGCATAATATAATTCAAATGTGGCTTACATTTCTTGATGGTCTTGAAGTGTAGTAAACCTGGTCTGTACCAGATTTATCCATAGACATGCCCTATCGGATAAGCACGTATAATCCTTGTATCGGCCGCCATTGTAGACCCACAATTCATCTAGTCAGACATAGTGGTAGTATCTTTCGACGTTTGAATAAACTGTTGTTCCATTTTAATATGGGCTTCTATCAAAGCCATAACAGTTTGTTGAAATAGGGTCAGATCTAAGTGATCTCTTCTTAAATATGTCAGTTGTAACATAACTCACTGTAATCTCATCAGTACAAGAAAAACATTGACAGTCTAAGCAATTAACGGCTGTTCTGAAGATCGTTCCCTGGGCATGGTTTATTAATATCACCATCTGCCATGCGCTAAGCAACCTGCAGTTTCCCTTGCGTAGACTAATGAACGCCACCGTTATAGACTAGTCTTCAGTGTACTGACAGATCGAAGTGGTTAACTAGTTACAAAAATGAAAAACTGACTTGAAATGGATTTAAACATCCAAGTATTAAGTTACTACTGGACTGTGACAAAATACTATTTTTCTAGACAAAGTCTAGCATATGTCCTTTTGGAAATATAAATATTTCCACCAATGTCTGTAGAAATCAATCACCTCAGTGATTCTCCTCACCAGAAACTTACTAAGTTCCAACTCGTTTGCGCAGCACTTCTCGTGACTATCACGATTTGAAAAGAACTTCTGCGTAGATTCGGCAACCATGTGCCTTGGCTCAGCGTAGACGCAACTTGCTTGCCAAGTGCTTGTGTTAGAATGAGCTGACCATGCCTGCTCCAGCTGGCTTTTATTCAAAACGGTCAGGGTCACGCGTCATCACCTGATATCTAGAAATCCTCATATCTCTTGAATCCCTGGTCCGATTTACTTGATACTAATTGCATTCTCTTTCATTTGGTCGTGCCAGTAATCTGATCCCAGTCTCAAGTCTCTACTCCATAGTTAACTATTTAATCGATAAATAGCCTCCACCTCTGCTATTACTCGCTACGTCACTTGACATCCAACTATCGGTAAAATTCTTCTAAATGCTTCTCGAAGCAATGTAGCGCGATATTCAAATATCTGAACTTTCAAAAGCGGCTACAGCCTTTCCCTTGATATCTAGGTGTCTGAAACTTGGAATACCCATTCCTAGAGTTGGGCACATCCACCCCACACCTAGCAAAAAATAAAAATTGAAAAATTTTTATTTTTCCTTTCTACACATTAAATCATCTGGTTCTTGAATAATAGATCTTCAAATTCGATGCATTATAAGTTCCCACGATGTTACCAGTTCGTGTATTAGCTACTTCATAGCTTCCATTATTGTTTACTTCCACAATACGATAGGGTCCAGCGTAAAGGCTTGCAAATTTCGAGTACACTCGATTTTGCACGTCAGAGGGTGTAGGTCTTTTCACTAAAACAAGAGTTCCTACGCGCAAGGGTCTGCGAAAACGCTTTCCTCTCACTCTGCGCTCTGTCTTCTCAGCTTGACTCCTCAACTTGTCTAAAGCTAGAGTTTCCCTCATCTGACGACTTGGTTCAATCTCAGGTGGAATAGAGATGATTCGATCCCATAATCGTGTTGGTTTAATTCCATGATGAAGCAACATGGGAATCTGTCCAGTACTCTCATGAATAGTAGAGTTGATGGATTCGGATGCTAAAGAAAGAACATACATCCATTTCCAATGCTCATTTGGACAATAGAGGCGGCAAAATTTTGCTATCTCAGCCATCACGCGTTCCGCTGGATTGCTCTCTGGATGTCTAATAGAACAAAACAATTGTCTAATCCCAAGATTATTCATGATGGTTCGAAACTCCAAAGATGTAAATTGAGGTCCACGATCTGATAAAAGGAATTCCGGTTTGCCTGCTTCCGGAATCACGCTGTCTCTTCTTCTCTTCGCAAAATACTTTGCGTTTGCCTTCTGAATTGGATGTAACATGGTGTATTTGCTGAAAACATCCATAGTCACCAGAATATATCGGTTACCTCTTTTAGACTTTGGGAGAGGACCATATAAATCAGTCGCGAAGATTTCGCAAGGCTTAGAAGGAATAATAGGCCTTGGTAATTCTCTCAATAATCTAGAATTATGTTTACTCCTTTGGCATAAGTCGCATTCTCGAATAGTGTTTCTGACAGTTTGTCGCATTCGCTCCCACGAAAATTTCTCTTGAATCATGTTGACTGTCTTATCTACTCCAGCATGACCTGCGATTCTATGTGCCATCCAAATAATGGGTTTTTGCAATCGTGGAGGTATCACTACTCTCAGCTTCGTATGGTCGGGATCTGCAAACTTGTAGATTAAACCATCTAACATCAAAAAATCTCTTGAAATTCTTTCAGTTTCCACAAAATCATCATCATTTTGATCCATGTTCCCCTGTAGAAAACGAAAAATGTTCCTAAGACGTCGGTCTCTCCTCTGGGATAAATGCAATAACCTTAACCTTCTCAAGGTATCTTCATCCTCCTGCGTCAGGTTAACTTGAAAAACCTTAGATGTAGACTCCACTGCTCTACTTAACAAATCAGCTCCAACGTTCAACTTTCCAGGAGTGTGTTCAATAACTAGGTTGAATTGCTGAATAAAAAGTGACCATCTAGTTATTCTATCGCTGGCAAAGTTTGTTCTCAAAATGAACTCCAATGCGTGGTGATCAGTCCTCACAATGACTGAATGTCCAATTAACATTTTCTTCCACGACTCCAATGCGAATATTACAGCAAGTGCTTCTAACTCTGTGGTGTAATAATTCCTCTCTGATGGACGAAGTTTTCTGCTAATGAACGCCAGGTAATGTCTCTTATGGTCTTCATCTTCTTGAAGTAGAATAGCTCCAATCCCTACGGTGGATGCATCAGATTCTATGATGAAATTCTTGGTAAAGTCAGGATACTCCAATTTCACACTGTTTACCAATAACCTCTTGGCATCTTGAAATGATTGTTCACAATCTTTATCCCATTTCCATTTATTTCCTTTCTTTAACAATTCCTGCAATGGCGCAACTGTCTTTGTGAAGATCGGACAATGCCCTGCAAAGAATTGGCATGTCCCGAGAAAACTGCGGACATTCTTCACTCTAGTAGGTCTAGGGAAATTTGCAATAGCTTGTATCTTCGTCTCATTGGGACGGTATCCTTCTCCATCCAAAATGTGACCCAAAAATTTTATTTCCTTTCGAAAGAACTGACATTTTCGAAGGTTTACCTTGAAGTTCGCTTTTCTCAAATCTGCGAATAACATCTGAAGATGTAACAAATGTTCCTCCTTAGTCTCAGATGCAATTAAGATATCATCAATATAACGAATTGCTATCTCTTTTACTTCAGGACTCAAATTTTGTTCCAGGGCTCTGATCAAAACGGATCCAGATGTTTTGACTCCAAATGGTAAACGGCGGAATACATATGTCTGCTGGTCAAACATAAATCCTGTAAACTTCTTAGAATCTTCACTAAGCCTAATATGATGGTAGGACGAAGTGAGATCAATATTAGAGAACCAGACCTTGCCTTGGAATTTCCTTAACAGTTCCCTAATGATTGGTGGTCTGTCATACTCTGGCAGTAATCTTGAATTCAAATTTCGCGCGTCTAAACATAGTCTCAGACTTCCATCTTGCTTAGACACTACTGCTAATGGATTGACATAAGATGTAGTGTACTTTTCAATCACATTGTTGCTTTCCATGTCCTTGATAAGCACTTTTACTCTTTCTCGATGCTTTTCTGCTACTGGATACAATTTAGCATGAAAAGGTGCATCATCATTTACACGAATATGATATTCAAAATCCTTAATTTCACCAGGTTTAATGTCAAAAATATCTTGATACTCTACCAAAATCTTCCCTAGCTCTGGGGACTCCTTCTCAGTGTAGACTTCTCTTCCTTCAGCTTCATGAAAAATCAGAGACCATTGAGCATCTCCCTCGATGTCTTCCTCTTCTTTTCCCTCGAAGTTAATCTCTTCGGTATTCTTGAATTTGATCGTCTCTGTCTTCATATCTATCACTGCTTGATATTTCTGAATGAAATCTGCTCCCAATATCATGTCAAAAGCCATGTCCTTCATTACAACAAACACATGTCGAAAAGCATGTCCTCCAATCGTAATACATAAGTATAATTGCGTTTTACACAGAGATATTTTATTGGGTATTATTCCTTGGATCTTAATTCCTGATACTGGAATTTCCTCTAAATTCTCTTTGAGCTTCCACAGAATATAAAGCTTCTCACTCACCAGACAAAGCATAGCCCCAGTATCGATCAAAGTATCGACAGGCATACCGAATACTTCGCATGAAATAATTGGCATCCTAATTCTTGTACCCATTTCTTTTCGTTCGTCATTCTGTTGAATTAAGTCATCATCCTCTGCTTGTCATTTAATAATTCTGGAAGTGAAAGTATTCAAAATTCTATCTTCTACTGTGAATTCGAAGTATTTTTTTCATTACCATTCCCCCGGGATTGTTGTGTTCCCGATGGACCTGGTTCGTTGGGCCTCTGCTCCAAAAATTGCAAGTTATCTTGGTGTCTTGCTTCCAAATTTTTCCTCGTCTCCTTGTTAAACTCTTCATTGGACTGACGAGTATCTACATTCCCTCTGTTATTATAGTTGTTTCTACCATAATATCTTCTTTCCTGGTACCTTCCTTGACTATCTCGTGGTCTTCTCCTTCGAGTATTGTATCGATTACCACCATCCGGTCTTGCATATGGCTTGTAACTGTATCTGTTACGGTACTGGTTCCATCCTCCTTTATTTGGATCTTCCCTCGGCGATTTCTCTTCTCGCTCCTCTCGAATCTCTCGAGGTGTCTGAGAATAACTATCAGCCATAACAGCATACACAGCGTTGTTATTCTTTACTCCCTTCTGATTGAAGAATTGTGCGTTTGTATGATCCAGCTTCTGTAATACTTCATCAAATTGTTCCATATTATAGATATCAGCAGCGATCAAAGTCCTCTGGACGTCTGCTGGAAATTGACGTATCAATGCAGTAATCAACTCGTTATCTGGCATTGGCGGATCTAAATGTTGGAGTTTAGACAGCTGTCCAGAAAAGTACGTAGAGTATCGAGTAGGTTGTGACGTCGAGAATCTCTTCGAATATAACTCTGCTCTGACTTGCTGTTGGGTTTCCGGGGACCAAAACTTCTTCAATAGCCCACGAGAAAACTCCTCAAAAGTGGTTAGAGTGGATCTAAATGCTCTAAACCACAGAAGTGCAGGACCTTCCAAGAACTTCCCTATCACTCGGATCTGTCTTTCTTTAGGGATCTTAGAATCTTTCAGGTAATCACCTGCTTCTCTCAAAAATTCCACGGGTGTTACAGAATCTCGCCCTGAAAATTTAGAAGGCTTATCTTCTATATTCTTAAATACAGTTATGGGGTTGGATTGAAATACTGTCCTGACCTCATCCTGTCTATCAGTCTCTCTAGCTCCTCCTAGATTTATCTGTATCTGTTCCTTTCCCCTTACATTTGGCATTTTCAACAGATGATCAGACTGTTTCTCATCCTTGATTTGAGTTTTCATAGCCTCAAGTTCCTTCTGGTTTTCTTCTGCCATCTTCTTAATTGCTTCAGTTTCTTTACAATTGTCTTTAACATCAATGGATATCTGGTTCATAACAGCCTCATGACTTTTCAATGACCCTGTCATATCTGATATGTCCTTCTGAGTTGCTTGGATATCTTTGGCAATTACTTCAATATGGGATGACAAAGATTCCCTAATCTCCTTGATTCCCTCTTGATTCTCCAGCTTGAGTGTGTCTTTAATTTCATTGACAACTGTGGTTTTAATTTCAGTTTGTAACTCATTAATCACACCTTCTCTTATTTCTCCCATGACAAGTTCTTTGAATTGTTCCGTTAAACGTTGAACAACTAGAATTCCCATCTCGTTACTCTCCTTCTTCACTCTGACTTCCAGGTTGACCATGTCTTCACCAACTTTCCTAAGACTATGTTCTATCCTATCAGCTAAGCTTTGGGATCGAAGATCGGCATCGCGAAATTTATCGTCCATTAAACTTGCGTTAGTAGCTAATGAAGTTTCGAGCTCATGTGTTTTATCGCATAATTTATTCATTTTACTCTCAAGTGTCATTTTCAAAATTTCAGAATTTTCTTTAAATTTACTTTCCATTGAATTAAATTTACTGTTTAAATTTTCTTTCAAGTTACCTTTTAACCTGCTTTCTAAAGAATCAGAATTTTCTTTAAGTTTATTTTCCAAAGAATCAGAATTTTCTTTAAGTTTATTTTCCAAAGAATCAGAATTTTCTTAAAGTTTTTCATCTAAACTTTCTTTCAAATTATCAGAATTTTCTTTAAGTTTACTTTCTAAAGAATCAGAATTTTCTTTAAGTTTCTTTTCTAAAGCCTCTGTATTTTCTTTCATAATAGCGGCTACACGCCGTCCAGCCTCTTTCGAACTCTCCTCCAAACTCCTCATCATCCTCATCATTTCTTCCATAATTTCAATTATTATTCAAAACTTAGGGGTATACAACAGTGGCAAACACAAGCTTATAACTAGAACAAGAAATATGAATAGCTAATTGGAACACTATAATAAAATGAGATTTGTCCTAATGTCGACGTGATGGAAAAACAAAATTCTCTACTTTTACGAATTACATTTACCACAATATCACAAGAAAAATATGCAAGTTCTCAAATATCCTCCACCTGGATTCTAATAATGTGTATGTCCAGTCATCGAACGTTTACTACTGAATTTACTTGACGCCCTAATGGTTAAGCCATTATCAAAAATAATCAAACCCATTCTAATTATTAACCAAGTTAAATTTTTAAGTATCCCCACTAATTGGGTTTCCTACTAATTTATTCATCCAAACCAGACATCTCTCAACTCCCAAAATATTTCTATAAAAATTATCACAATTTCAAATCGGCATGCGATTGACCATGTCTAAATCGGGACCCACGTTCGAAGCCATTTCTCTCTCTATCTTATTTTATGTGCCCGTTTAGACCGGAGTCCGCACGACCACATATGCATTTTACCAATAATCAGTCAGCACGAGAGTCAAAATATCCCGGAGCGCCAGATGGGTTAAAGCAAATCGCAAAAACGACATCAAATTTAAACAAGATGTTCAGTAAAGAACATATAGACTACTTTCTCCTAAATGCATGGGTATTGTTATAACTCTTTGTCCTTTTCAAGGAGTATGATTGAATGTTGGTTGTAGTAGCTTGTTGAAATACAACGTGCTATAGGGATATTAAACATGAATATGAGGTGCCCTTTGCAAGTGCTACCTCTGTACCAAATTTCGTTCAATTCGGTTTCACAGTGTTTGAATTGATAGGGGGAATCGATTTGCACACATACTTGGCCACCATCTGCAAACTATTGGGCTGATATTCTTGCAGTTTGGTCTGAATATGTTTCCCACATAAAGATATGGTGTTGCAAAATTTGGTAGAGACTAGATTATTAGGTTGGTCGTAATTACATTTTAGCTTTTAACATTTGGGTGGCCGCGATTACGTTTCCGTCAAGATAGCGGTGATATAAAACATGACACTGAGGTGCCCTTTGCTAGTGCTACCTCTGTACCAAATTTCGTTCCATTCGGTTTCACCGTGTTCGAATTGATAAGGGGAATCGATTTTCACACAAATATGGCCGCCATCCGCAAAATATTAGGCTGATGACCTATTAGTTTGGTCAAAGGATGCTCCCTCCACAAAGGTATGCTGTTGCTAAATTTGCTAGAGATCGGATGATTAGGCTAATCGTAATTTGATTTAAGCTTTGAACATTTGTGTGGCCGCCATTACGTTTCTCTCAATATGGCGGCGATATAAATCATGACACTGAGATGCCCTTTGCTAGTGCTATCTCTGTACCAAATTTCGTTCCATTCGGTTTCACCGTGTTTGAATTAATAGACAGAATCGATTTTGACACAAATATGGCCGCCGTCCGCAAACTATTAGGCGAATGACCTATTAGATTGGTCAAAGGATGTTCCCTCCATAAAGGTATGTAGTTGCAAAATTTGGTAGAGATCGGATGATTAGGTTAATCGTAATTTGATTTAAGCTTTGAACATTCGTGTGGCCGCCATTACGTTTCAGTCAAGATGGTGGCGATATAAAACAAGACACTGCGGTGCCCATTGCTAGTGCTACCTCTGTACCAAATTTCGTTCCATTCGGTTCCACTGTGTTCGAATTAATAGGGGGAATTAATTTTGACATAAAGATGGCCGCCACCCGCAAACTATTAGGCTAATAACCTATTAGATTGGTCAAAGGACGCTTCCTCCATAAAGGTATGTAGTTGCAAAATTTGGTAGAGATCGGATGATTAGGTTAATCGTAATTTGTTTTAAGCTTTGAACATTCGTGTGGCCGCCATTACGTTTCTGTCAAGATGGCGGCGATATAAAACATGACACTGAGGTGCCCTTTGCTAGTGCTACCTCTGTACCAAATTTCGTTCCATTTGGTTTCACCGTGTTTGAATTAATAGGGGGAATTGATTTTCACACAAAGATGGCCGCCATCCGCAAACTATTAGGCTAATGACCTAGTTATATGGTCAAAGGATGCTTCCTCTATAAAGGTATGTTGTTGCAACATTTGGTAGAGATCGGATGATTAGGTTAATCGTAATTTGAGTTAAGCTTTGAACATTTGTGTGGCCGCCATTACGTTTCCGTCAAGATGGCGGCGATATAAAACATGACACTGAGGTGCCTTTTGTTAGTACTACCTCTGTACCAAATTTCGTTCCATTCGGTTGCACCGTGTTCGAATTAATAGGGGGAATCGATTTTCACACAAAGATGGCCGCCATCCGCAAACTATTACGCTGATGACTTATTAGTTTGGTCAAAGGATGCTCCCCCCATAAAGGTATGTTGTTGCAAAATTTGGTAGAGATCGGATGATTAGGTTAGTCGTAATTTGATTTAAGCTTTGAACATTTGTGTGGCCGCCATTACGTTTCCGTCAAGATGGCGGCGATATAAAACATGACACTGAGGTGTCCTTTGCTAGTGCTACCTTTGTACCAAATTTCGTTCAATTCGCATTCACCGTGTTCGAATTGATAGGGGGGGACAGACATTCAGAGTACACACACTCACACACACACAGACACACAGACACACACACACACAGACTCACACACACACATACACACACACAGACAGACACACTTTTTTCGCCCTGTGTTGATCTCATAAGTCTACTTTCATTTTTTGCAAAAATCGAAAGTAGGCTAAAAAATGCTTTACTGATTTTTGGCTCAATGCAACAATAAGGATAGAAGGAGATTTAATTGGGTGAAACACATCTGGTAAAATTATCTCAGTTTATTTTAAAGTTAAAATCTGACTGCAAAGATGCTCAAAGCAGCATCACTCCACGTGTGGCGATCCACACCCTTATTTACACACAATATACAGAAATCTTCCAAACACATTTGACAATCTTTTTGGAAACACAAGTCCGATTAATAGTCCTGTGGACTGTGTTCCAAAATTATTAATATTTAATTCCAGTTCAAAATTAATTGTCTATACTGGAAATAACGTAGATCACTGTTTGACTATTTACATGATATTAACACTCGTAGAATAAATGTTTATAGAATTCCTTAAACTTTCACTTGTTTTTCCAGTTTCAAAAATATATCGTCGAAAATATTATCATCATTTAAGCAACACAAATTATTTATACATATTAATAACATCTGAAACGTATTTGACCATTGAGCATAGCATCGAAGAACTGTGCGAAGCACAACAACAATTAATTGTTCTTCTGACATTAAACATTCAAGAAGTGACTCGATTATGAACTTCAAGTTCCAAACAAAATACATGATTTCTGAATCATCAACTTGATCAATAAATGGTTGAACCATTCAACTATTCAATTTTCCACTTGGGAACAATATTATAAAAATATTTATATTTATGGCCATTTCTAGTAACTTTCACAACTTGCAATTCTTCGACAGAATGCGGAAATTAGAATTGCAGTTTCATAATGAATTCATTTAGTTCATGGCACTAGGACTGAAAATATCCTTCAAATTATTCGTGGTTAAAGAATTATTTTTAATTGGCAGTGGCCCATTCTATTATTTGTGTAAGAACACAATATTACAACAACAACAACAACGGCAAAGGTCTTCCTCTGAAGAAGAATAAACTACTATCATGACAAATCCGGGTTCTAGCAAAATCAAAGTCTAAATGGAATTCGTAAACAAGGTTGAAATAAGAACTGATGGTTTCAAAGAAATAACCTTCGGGTTATTCATACGACGAAATGTGTGGCTCCAATACTCCTACTATAAACATGAGCCATCGAACCTGCTATTTGATTGATGCTCGAAAAAAACCTTAATTCCTGCGAGTTAACATGCGCACCTGGGAATGGCATTTCAACTACTCCACACATATAAATTATCTTCCCAAAATTTATACAATAAATCAAGCCTCTGCTTGTTATCAACACTGGAAGATTAATAAACTTACAAGTTTATTTTATTTTACCATTCAGTTCAACCCGTGACTTTACCATACTTATGAAAAGCTTTATTTCACTTTCGAGTGTATTTACGTCATGATTTTATATAAATATAACAATATCCTATTTGATACAAATATCATTTGCTTCCCGTTTCATGCCTCTCCGTGTTATCTGAAAAATGTACTTTACTCACTGCAAATATCAACTGTTCAACCAGAACTGACATGTTGGTTGAATGCGGGCTTGCGCTAACCACTTTCCTTCGGAAAATCTCATGTTCCAAACTAGAAATGATTAAACTACTTCATAGGCTCTTTCTCAATACATATGATTATTATAAAATATGATATCCAAGAATTATTTAGAAAAATTATGAAAATTATTATTATTATTATTAGTGGATTATTATTATTATTATTATTTATATTACTTTAAATATGTTTAATTATCATCTCATTATGTGAGAATCCACATGTTCGAACCTTCGAATATGGAAAAAATATCCATTCCTCAACAAAATAAATTTAACTTTTACAGTTACATCGGGGGTTTTCCGTGGTTTCCTTAAAATATGAAAAATTCAAATAAATGCTCGAAATGCTCGGTCATCGATCCTAAACTGTTCTGAGTGTTGCAAATGCTCAGAATAACTCTAATAAGTCTTGCGTAAATCATTACAAGCTTTAAATACGACGAAAAAAATGTGTTGGTCATGTGCAGAAAAATAGTTTGTTCCAATTAGCTAGGCATAATATAATTCAAATGTGGCTTACATTTCTTGATGGTCTTGAAGAGTAGTAAACCTGGTCTGTACCAGATTTATCCATAGACATGCCCTATCGGACAAGCACGTATAATCCTTGTATCGGCCGCCATTGTAGACCCACAATTCGTCTAGTCAGACATAGTGGTAGTATCTTTCGACGTTTGAATAAACTGTTGTTCCATTTTAATATGGGCTTCTATCAAAGCCATAACAGTTTGTTGAAATAGGGTCAGATCTAAGTGATCTCTTCTTAAATATGTCAGTTGTAACATAACTCACTGTAATCTCATCAGTACAAGAAAAACATTGACAGTCTAAGCAATTAACGGCTGTTCTGAAGATCGTTCCCTGGGCATGGTTTATTAATATCACCATCTGCCATGCGCTAAGCAACCTGCAGTTTCCCTTGCGTAGACTAATGAACGCCACCGTTATAGACTAGTCTTCAGTGTACTGACAGATCGAAGTGGTTAACTAGTTACAAAAATGAAAAACTGACTTGAAATGGATTTAAACATCCAAGTATTAAGTTACTACTGGACTGTGACAAAATACTATTTTTCTAGACAAAGTCTAGCATATGTCCTTTTGGAAATATAAATATTTCCACCAATGTCTGTAGAAATCAATCACCTCAGTGATTCTCCTCACCAGAAACTTACTAAGTTCCAACTCGTTTGCGCAGCACTTCTCGTGACTATCACGATTTGAAAAGAACTTCTGCGTAGATTCGGCAACCATGTGCCTTGGCTCAGCGTAGACGCAACTTGCTTGCCAAGTGCTTGTGTTAGAATGAGCTGACCATGCCTGCTCCAGCTGGCTTTTATTCAAAACGGTCAGGGTCACGCGTCATCACCTGATATCTAGAAATCCTCATATCTCTTGAATCCCTGGTCCGATTTACTTGATACTAATTGCATTCTCTTTCATTTGGCCGTGCCAGTAATCTGATCCCAGTCTCAAGTCTCTACTCCATAGTTAACTATTTAATCAATAAATAGCCTCAACCTCTGCTATTACTCGCTACGTCACTTGACATCCAACTATCGGTAAATTCCTTCTAAATGCTTCTCGAAGCAATGTAGCGCGATATTCAAATATCTGAACTTTCAAAAGCGGCTACAGCCTTTCCCTTGATATCTAGGTGTCTGAAACTTGGAATAGCCATTCCTAGAGTTGGGCACAGTATAGCTGATTGTTTTGAGGGGTTAACTGTTCACATATTCTACCTTAGGTAGCGCATGAATTAGAGACATGTTCATTTCTGAAATAGGACAGCTCTCACTGATATTATATTTAACCGGCCTTTGGAAATTGTGTTAAGGGGACCTTGTAGGTTACGAATGCCCTATTTATCCAAAGTTAAATGTAACAAATTTAGATACACGTTTTAGACAAAAGAACCACTGGTATCTAAGAAAAATCATGGATGCAGGTTATTATAATTATGTTGAACAATACCATCTATATCTATATATTTAAAACACTAAAGTGACTTTTGTTACCGCGGGATTGACAGATCGGCTGAATTGATTGACTTCGCAAAGCACTCAGACGAAAGCTCTTGGACTGTACATTTTCAGAATGTATTTAAAAGAAAAGAAATATGTTACTGTATATTTTTAAATTAATAAAGAAAAATGTAAAATTCTTGAGCTTCGCCCATGCGCCCAATCGCCTTGGATTATGACTGACACGACGAGTAGAAATCCACAACGTTTTAATCTGATAGTTATTTATGAGCATTGAAAATGAAGGGAAAATATTTTATGATGTTTCTACGATGTATAGACTGGAATAGAATTATAAAAGAAGGGAAATGTTGAAGGACTTAAACTGACAGTTGAGTGTGAATTTTGTTTACGCAACTTAAAAATTGCACTCCTTTTCCAATGAATTGGAGGCTGAGGTGGTAGCGTTGCAATCTCTGAATTTCATTATGCATCGTTGAAGGAGGTCGAATACCACTTCCGTTATTTTTTATTTCCGTTATCTTCTTTCTTGATATTGGTATTACATTGTCAAAACATACCTTACTTTTATAATTCCCGTAAAGTAACGAATTCTCCGCGATTTACGTTGCCATCTGTATATCTAAAACAAAAGGCGTTCTATTTTGCAATTCACCAACAACCCCCCACTGGATCTATATTTATGAAATGTGATTTAGATGAAAGGTACCTGATAAATATTTCTACTTCCTGCATCATTACGTTGTTTCCGTTTATATATACCAGTTTAAAGGAGTTTCTCATTTTTCAGGCAAAGGTTCATCTAGGTCCTAGAAAGCACTTTCAATACAAACAAACAGTTCCAGTAACTGCCAACAGATGGCAGCTCTTCGTCTGGCTATTTTGGTCTATGCTGTTCAAATAAAAAAAAAGCCTGCGAGTCGTATGCCTCATGACTTAAAATAATTACTCACAGGGAATAACGAACAGTCCAACAATTTCAGGGATAACATTCGTCACAAAAACAACGCAGAATCCCTGTATCATTTGGAGTAAAATATAAAACTACCTTCGGGTCATGGACCTTATTGTTTTAAAATGCAAGGCGTAGTACATCATTATAGTTCATCTTCATACCCTCACAATGATACAAACCCTTCTTATGGGCAGTTATATGTTTGAGAAAATTCCGAATCTAACCAATTCAGCCCAGGAAATTCATCAAATAGGTGCCAGAAAAATGTACTTTACTGACCCAGGGACTTATTATTTCGTAGAATTTCAAGGGGTTCACCCTAGTGCAGATTTAATACAATAGCGTTCATGAGCTCTGAGATATAAATAAAATAATATGTGATTCATTTTTTACTATAAAAGTCAAAATTTCCGCATTTGTCATATAACTATTTTCACTTCTACGCAATAGATTGCCACAACTTTGCACTATTTTCATAATTTGTGTGTGAAGACAAAGTTGTGTAAGTTTCATTGTTATATCTTTCCTACTTTTCAAGAAACATGTACCTAAATCTGAAGAACATCGTAGCTTCGATTTATAAGCTACACCAATGAAATTTATCTTTTACCTCCACAATTAGAGGTAACCTCACACGCGCACACTGGAAGGAAGGAACTGTCTGAATTTTATGAAACAAACGTATATTTATTAAGAAATGTGTGCATAATCGTGCTAAACAGTAACCTAATTCATAGATTTGATCCCTCTAAGCTACAAGATCCCCAAACCCAGTTCCGTCAACTGATTTTCTGGCACATAATTCTTTAATATTCTATTTTATATAGAAACTCATCATGATATTTTATACTCGTGAAATCTAGTACTAGAGAAGTGCTCAAGCTAGTTATCTATGTAACGACGAAATCTTTGGTTTATGAGAGTACCAGAATAAAATCGTTCTGCTCCATTAAAATATAATTTTTATGTTTTGTGTAAAATAATGATAATGTTTGAGCATTGAGATTGAAATTATTGCTCCATACTTATCACAATGTAGATCATGTAGTAGAAGCTACTTGCTTCAAGTAAAATGTAAGAAAAACTTTCGGCATTTTCATTTAATTATTCATAACTTATATTAGCCCATCAATCGCACTTTTCACATTTTGCAAAAATGAGGAAAAAGTAGACTTATGAGATCGGGCAAATGTGTGTCTGTCTGTCTGTCCTTCTGTCTGTCTGTGTGTCTGTATGGCTGTGTGTGTCCCCCTATCAACTCCTAAAAGGCTGCAGCAATCGAAACAAAATTTGGTAGGAGTAAAGATCTATACCTGAATATCACACGGCCATATTTGAAAATGATGTCAGTGCTACCAACTGCTGAAAAATCGCAATTGAAGTTGAGCTCCATGTTGGATATCTTGGAAGGTATGAATGGGAGCTATTTCAAAATTGGCACACGTATAGATAATAATATTTCAGTATAATTTCCTGGAGGCCATACATGGCAGTGTTGCCAAAATGATTATAAGCTTGCTGATAGGTCCAATTTTTAAATGCTTATAACTTCTTCACTATCAATTGGAATTCAACCAAATTTCATATGTACTATGTGTACATACACATATATTAATGAGCATATTCTTAAGAGCCACCAGGGCTGCCAACTGTTAATAAATGCACTCCCTATTGTTTTTATCCAAATACCAATGTATCAGAAAGTATGCAATCAGACAGCATTAAATTATGCACACGCATAGTACCTGACTTTCTATATTAATTTGGAGTAACTAATATACGTCAGTGCTGCCAACATCATTCTAAGCCGGCAGATATGTCCAATTTTAAAATGCATCTAACTTCTATACTAACTAATGGATTAAATTCGAAATTGACACAACAATATATCATATTATTTCAGATTATTTCTGACCAATACATGTATGTCATTCTTGCCAACATGATCGTACGCCCGCTGTTAGATCCAATGTTTAACTTCATCTAACGTCCATGCTATCCAGTGGACTTCAACCAAATATTGTATTCTGTACCTTAAGAGATGGAACTAAGAATATATTCAGTCACCAGGGCTGCCAACTGTAGTTCCCTATTAGGCTACTTTATGCCAAGTATACAGTATTTCGAACTAATTAGACATTTCGGTATTACCAACTTAACTTCGTGCAGTGACGAAGACTTGAATTAAGTACTGTATAATATTACTAATAGTAGGCTAACATAACACGTACAACGAAATTAAATTAAATTAACTATAACGTATGCTGAATGTAACATAAAGAAAACAATCGAAATAAAATAAGTAAAGTACAAGCACAAGGAAATGTGTGAAGTTTCGACTGCAGTTAAAGTTGAAGTACGTTATTATTAAAGAAAAGACTCCTCATTGGCTTACCTTTCATGATTACAACAGACAGACAGTCATCACAGTCAGTTGATTCAGTATCTGATGAAGAGCTGTCACCGAGATTTATGAGTAGAGGTTCAATGTCATCCTGAATTTCATCGGCTTTCCACATTTCAGACTCAATATTTTTTACATGCTCGACACAGTAATTCCACTTTTCGGTTGTCACATTATTAAATCCTTCCAGTATCAACTGCTCCATATGTTTTTACTTTGAGGTGAAAATTGTTCATTTTAACATGATGTTTGACCTGACTCCACACTAATTCAATTGGATTTGGTTCGCAATGATAAGGTGGAAGGCGTGGAACTAAATGACCCATTTCTTTAGCCATTTCATCAATTTTTTACTTATTGTATTTATATTTCACACTTTTAATAATTTCCATTAAATGTTTCTTCAACATATGCTCTTCATACGGCTCCCCATGCGAGGAAAGCCATTCCTGCATTTTTCCTTTTTTCCATGCCGAAGTCGGAATAGCCTCAACTTTACGACTGTGATATGACGCATTGTCAATAACAATCACAGATTTGGCCGGCGGGTTAGGTAGCACTTGGTGTTTGAAATAATTTTCGTACGTTTCACCATCCATTTCATCATGCGCGTCTGCGGTGTTCTTTTTGCACAAAAATACTAACTGCGCGTTGGGTACAAATCCATTTTCATTTCCTGTGTGGACTATTGCAAACCGCGGACCTCGTGCAGTAGGAGCCTTTAGGCCTGTCGAAAGTCCCGCCGGAAACTCTTGCTTTGGTGTTGTTATTGTCTTGTCTTGCCAAATCTTCTCAATTGTAGTCCCAGTATCATGATTCATCACTATACACAACATTCCGCCCTTCATTTCTGTACCGTTTTATTGCCACAAGATAATCATGACCCCATATCACTAAATCACTCCTTTCAACCATTATGGCTTTATTTCCTCTTCTCGTGTACTCAAATCCCATGTCCTTAAGCAGCGAATGAAAAGTAGTTTTTTAGCCTACTTTTCACATTTTGAAAAAATGAGGAAAAAGTAGACTTATGAGATCGGGCAAATGTGTGTCTGTCTGTCTGTCCTTCTGTCTGGCTGTGTGTGTGTGTGTCCCCCCTATCAACTCCTAAACGGCTGGAGCAATCGAAACAAAATTTAGTAGGAGTAAAGATCTATACCTGAATATCTCACGGCCATATTTGATAATAATGTCAATGCTACCAACTGCTGAAAAATCGCAATTGAAATTTGAGCTCCATGTTGAATATCTTGGAAGGTATAAATGGGAGCTATTTCAAAATTGGCACACGTAAAGATAATAATATGGCAGTTTAATTTCCAGGATGCCATACATGGCAGTGTTGCCAAAATGATTATAAGCCTGCTGATAAGTCCAATTTTTAAATGCATATAACTTCTACACTATCAATTGGAATTCAACCAAATTTCGTATATGCTATGTGTATGTAAACAGATATGACTGAGCGTATTCTTAAGAGCCTCCATGGCTGCCAACTGTTAATAAATGCTCTCAATTCTTTAAATCCAAATACCCATATATCAGAAAGTATGCTAGCCGACAGCTTTAAACTATGCACACGTATAGTACCTGACATTCTATATTAATTTGGAGTAACTTATAGACGTCAGTGCTACCAACATGATTCTAAGCCTGCTGAGAGAACCAACTTTAAATACATATAACTTCTATACTATCATTTGGATTTCAACCAAATTTCGTGTGTGCTATGTGTACCTTAACAGATATGACTATGCCGATTCTTAAGAGTAACCAGGGCTGCCAACTGTTAAGAAATGCTGTCTCTATTTTTGTTACCCTAATATCAATATATCAGAAAGTATGCCAGCCAATAGCTCTTAACTTTGCACACGTATCGTACCTGGCATTCTAGATTAATTTGGAGTAACTAATATTGGCCTACACCAGTGCTGCCAACATGAGTCTAAGCCTGCTGATAGGTCCAATTTTCAAATGCATGTAACTTCTATACTAACTAATGGATTTCATTCAAAATTGACACAACAATAGATCACATTATTTCAGATTATTTCTGACCAATACATGTATGTCATTGTTGCCAACATGATTTTACGCGCGCTGTTAGATCTAATGTTTAACTGCATGTAACGTCCATGCTATCCATTGGACTTCAACCAATTTTTGTATTCTGTACCTTAAGAGATGGAACTAAGAATATATTCAGTCCCCAGGGCTGCCAACTGTAGTTCTCTATTAGGCTACATTATGTCAGGTATACAGTATTTTGAACTAATTAGAAATGTCGATATTACCAACTTAATTTCGTCATTATTTTAGATAGATCCATATAGATTAATCATTGGCATGAATATTACATTTTAAGAAAAGTAGGCTCTTTAGTTCGTCACGGAACTTCTTGTTAAAATCTGGAAGGTCGGAATCGGAGTTTACTGCAGCCAGGATTGAATGTAAAGTTGGTGGTTGGTTTCGAAAGTAAAATTTGTGGATTTTGCGACGGATGCTGCTCCTCACAAAGTCATTATATTTAACATTCCTGCTATTCTTGCGAAGTGTATTACTTAGCTTCTTTTTGCGTGGCGACAGTACTGGACCCTGTCCACTCTCACTACGTATTTTAAATCAAAAACGGTAGTCTTTGATATTCCTGTGGCCAGAGCAGTTTCATTGACTAAATTATTTATACTTTCGTTAGGTTTAAGATTCTTAAAATAACTGAACACATTAATTACGACCTGTTTTCCCTTCTTTCTGAGCGCTTGACCACGCTTTCTTTTCACAAAACTATCCATTGTTGTACGTGAAATACGTAAAATACAACACGTTAAATCTAACAGAACTGCTGCACATACACTCATGACAGAGACTGATGAACAGCTGAAATACAAGCTCGAAGGGCACAGTAATAAAACTGTGAGTAGCATGCTGCACCCCGCTGTCCTTCGAAACGTCATTCATATAATCCGCGGTCAATGAACAGCCCGGCCTGTGTAAACAATTAAACCTACACTCTGGGTAAGCAGGTACAAAAATTCTTCCAACATTCCTCTACAACTCTCAAACTGACATGACATGGTTATCTTTAAAAATAGAAAAGTTGTCAGCATACGAACTTTTTCAATGCTGCTATGCGGTTATGAGAGAATATTCAGAAGTTTTACCTACATGAAAATTGTAATATTGCCAGTATAAAATATTTCAATAATCCATCATCAAGACGGCACATGTAGCTACACGTGTGTGAAAAATAGGCATCACAAAGTCAATGCAACATGTTATAAGATCGATTTTACTAAAAAGGGGACACAGTTTATAGTTTTTTTTTTAATATGGATATCTAATTTTTTCTAGCATTTCTATCAAGTTTACGTAGTTCGAATATAGGACAAAAAAGATCGGCAAAACATAATTCTATCCGAATATGCTGTTGTTTCGACAAAGAAAAATTTTCGACTGATATGGCAACAGTGGATTGCTAGAAATTGACAGCGTCATACATGTCTCACGAGTAACAGAAAGAGAGAAGAATATCCCTATCTAACAAGTGCTTCATTCTAAACGTTGGATGCCTTATAAATAGATCCATATAGATTAATCATTGGCATGAATCTTAAATTTTAAGAAAAGTAGGCTCTTTAGTTCGTCACGGAACTTCTTGTTTGCTGCTAGATGTCTCGAGCAAATCTGCTGGCGATTTTTTTTTATCAATTCAAATGATCTTGTCGAATTCGTCGTTATGCTTGAGTCTAACGTTATGCGTTACGGTTACGGTTACGACGTGTATGACGTCATCATGTTGTTCAGAGCATATGCACCGAGTCTGAGTTTACTCCCGGGAGACGGCGAGTGCGTGACGGAAAACAGGGTGGCTCCTAAAGGGGTGTGCAAGTTGTCAGACAGGAATACAGGGTGACTCCTAAAGAGATGTACAAGATGTCACACAAGAATACAGGGTGACTCCTAAAGAGATATACAAGACGTCAGATAAGATTACAGGGTGACTCCTAAAGAGGTGTACACGATGTCAGACAGGAATACAGGGTGACTCCTAAAGAGGTGTACAAGATGTCACACAAGAATACAGGGTGACTCCTAAAGAGATATACAAGACGTCATATAAGAATACAGGGTGACTCCTAAAGAGGTGTACAAGATGCCAGATAAGAATACAGGGTGACTCCTAAAGATATATACAATATGCCAGATAAGAATACAAGGTGACTCTTAAAGAGGTGTACAAGATGGCAGAGAAGAATACAGGGTGACTCCTAAAGGGGTGCACAAGATGTCAGACAAGAATACAGGGTGATTCATAAAGAGGTGTACAAGATGCCAGATAAGAATACAGGGTGACCCTTAACGAGGTGTACAGGTTGTCAGACAAGAATACAGGGTGACTCCTTAAGAGATATACAAGACGTCAGATAAGAATACAGGGTGACTCCTAAAGAGGTGTACACGGTGTCAGACAGGAATACAGGGTGACTCCTAAAGAGGTGTACAAGATGTCACACAAGAATACAGGGTGAATCCTAAAGAGATACACAAGACGTCATATAAGAATACAGGGTGACTCCTAAAGAGGTGTACAAGATGCCAGATAAGAATACAGGGTGACTCCTAAAGAGATATACAAGATGCCAGATAAGAATACAAGATGACTCATAAAGAGGTGTACATGATGGCAGAGAAGAATACAGGGTGACTCCTAAAGAGGTGCACATGACGTCAGACGAGAATACAGGGTGACTCCTAAAGAGGTGTACAAAATGCCAGACAAGAATACAGGGTGACTCCTAAAGAGGTGTACAAGGTGTCACACAAGAATACAGGGTGACTCCTAAAGAGATATACAAGATGCCAGATGAGAATACAGGGTGTCTCCTAAAGAGGTGTGCAGGATGTCAGAGCAAAATACGGGGTGACACATAACGAGGTGTACAGTATATTAGATTCAATTCAAATGCGGAGAGACCCTTAAAGAGGTTTGCAAGATATCAGATTCAAATAACGGGTGACCCTTAAAGGGTTGTAAAAGATGTCAGACTCAAATACAGGATGACCCTTAAAGAGGTGCCCGCGCGGGAAGCCTAAGTTAATGGGTAATGGAGTCCGTTGAAAGAGTAATGGGCCATTCTGAGCCATTCTAACATGTGTAGCATTTGTAGCATGCGTCATTTGAAATGATATGAAGTCTAGTCTCTCAGACTGACTGTATCCTTTTAATTAAAAATATATTTTCCATCGTAATATGCACAATACAACGCTTAATTTTAA
Source organism: Meconema thalassinum (assembly GCA_946902985.2). Classification (NCBI taxonomy): domain Eukaryota; kingdom Metazoa; phylum Arthropoda; class Insecta; order Orthoptera; family Tettigoniidae; genus Meconema; species Meconema thalassinum. The sequence continues at coordinate 152,697,291 of OX336390.1, read as the reverse complement.
AACGTCTGAGTCATTACAAAACAATAAATATAAAAATCAAGCAAAAACCTAACTCTGATGGGGTTTGAACCACAGCCATAAGAGTGATAGGCCAATGCTTTACAACGGAGCCAAACGTGCCAACGAGCATCGTCCGATATCAAAAGAGTTACATATAACTTGTTAGCAAATAATGATTTAGACTAAACGATTTCATTAGTGGAGTATATTATTTATATATAAAGCATTTTATACAAAGTTTATTTATTTTGTATCAGTACGCTATATTGCATGCAATAATCAAATTAGTGAAATATAAGACAGGCACAAGATATCCGCTGCCATTTGACTTGTAGCTGAGACGGCTCAGCATTTTAAAATCACTTCTGCACTATAGTATTACAAAATAAACTTTTAATTTCGAACGTGCCTCTTCCTTTAGAACAGTTAAAACGATTCTCGGCTCGATAATCGGAACTGGTGTGTCCCATGATATGGATTATATAGTTTGCATAATTCGCACGGCCGCCATCCTGAAATAGTACGGCGGATGACCTTGTAGTTTGGTCACAAGACGCGCCCTATATGAAATGTTGTTACCAAATTTGGTAGAGATCGGACGATTTGGTTAGTCGTTATTTGATTTTACGTTTTGAACGTTTGAGTGGCCGCCATTCAGTTTTGGTAAAGATGGCGACGATATAAAACATGACACTGAGGTGCCCTTTGCTAGTTCTGCCTCTGTATCACATTTCGTTCAATTCGGTTTCACCGTGTTTGAATTGATAGTGGGGGACAGACATTCAGAGTACACACACTCACACACACAGCCAGACACACATTTTTGGCCCTGTGTAGATCTCATAAGTCTACTTTCATTTTTTGCAAAAATCGAAAGTAGGCTAAAAATACGAGTCTTACAGTAGTCGCATATGATGTGTAACATGTGACATGTTATCCTACTATGTCTCTGCCGGGAGAGCAAATCCCTTGTTAACAGTGAACTCTGTTGGTCATTGAAATAACTATTGGTAAAACTCCTGTGCCAAATCCTTTCAGCAAATATGATATAATGAATATCTTCACACCAAAGAACGACAACTTCAAGATGATTTATTGAAGGAATATCTTGAATGGGGCCTCCAAACCTTGAAGTTAACCGTATGCGATATACATTCCACATAGCCACATGGCCTACAGTATGTCGTTGTACCAATCTTCGCCACCGCGCACGCTCATTGTTTCCATCCCATTTCCGTCCCTTTCCCAAAATCACCCCCGTCAAGAATATACAGCAACCTAGCGGAAAGATGTTACACATCAAAAAGACACGTCATCCGATTCATAGATAAAGACTCTGTAGAACATCGAAATACCACGCCAGAATTTACAGAGAAGCAATCTAAACTAATGAACCTTTCACAAAATTTTAATCGTAAAATGGAGTTACTGTATATCACCGGCGTCCAGCTGTGGTGGTGCCTTGACTGCCAGCACTGAGACAGCTCTTCGCCGCGTCCGAACGTGTCCTGTTGGGATCGCTAGTCCACCGAATGTAATGTAAACAAACAATCTGTCCGACACTACATTTCAATTCGCGCGTTTCTCCGCGTAACGGTACTTGTAGATTACGTGAGTAGCATTAGAACAGTCTAAAATAATGCTAGATTTTTTTGGAACTCATTTAATGAATTGCCATTTCGGTCGTATTATTGTTTTCTATTGTTTGCTTTCGTTTCCTTTTCGTACAAACAGTACTGAACCCTATTATTTCTCCCTGGATGTGACTACAGACTAATACCAGAGAAAAGTAATAATTGTGTTCAGCATCGCTTGGGAGATATGCTTGCAGTGCATTAGGCCTAGTGCCATACGGGATGCAGCCAGAGAAATATCGAATTTCCATCCAATACGCGTTAATTGGGTTGCAGCAAACGATATTGGATGGGACTGCTGAATCAACCGGTGTACCAAATGATATTAATGTCAGAAAGTATACTGTAGTAGTATCAAGAGTAGCAGTAGGAGTCTGTTAATCTATCAACAAGCAAGTTGTTGTGCGCTCTCTATATTTACGGAAAAGTCCCCTTGAGATATTTCGTAATTTTCATTCTACCACGTAGAAACATAATTATCATAAGATACAAAGAATCACCTTCCTGCCATTTCTAAGGAATTGGTGATGTGAGAGAGAGGAGCCCATGCCGAACGTCACAAAAGTCTTGACTAAACGTGGCTCATAATTCGCTCTTGAGCGCTCTTGTATATCGCGTCATAGCGAGTTGGCTCTTCCTCGCTAGGCATGGTAGACACAGCACAGCGTCCACTCCAGCAAGGCGCGTGGAGTGTACTCAAGAGCTTCAAGAGCACAGACCAGCCAATTAGAGCGGGTACTTGACAGGTTCATCTCAAATGACGCTCGTGTTCTGGACCTGTTTTACTCAAACATGACAGTGGTGCACTCTGCCGTCATGAAGCTTATCTAGCACTGCAGGCGTAAAGCTGGGATCAACAACCAGTCGGTTGTTAACAACCGGTCGATTTTGGAGGTAGATCTCCTGAATCGCAACATACGATATGCAGTTGATTTCAGAGGCTAGGACGGGGATGCTAATATTAGATTTCATTACAGAACGTGCTGAAATGTAGTTGAGAACACATGTTACCATTCAATAAAGTCGTTGCCAAAAATAAGTGTCTCTATTCACAGTTCTAGCCAAAATGAAGATTGTGACTCTGTTTACTTGCAGATTCAGTGATACAAAGCTTCATCATTCAGAACTTCGACCTGCTTTTACTCCCCAACCTCCATTTTAAGTTTTGTTGTGGTTACTTCCTTTGAGGGGTTTGGACATCACTTTCATTTAGCCCCGTGTGTTTAGTTGTGTGTAGAATTTGTCTGATAATCTGTTTTATTGTCAAATCTGTAGTATGTATGTATGTCTACCCCTTATTATTCCCGTTTTCCAACGGGGTCGGGGATGAGATGCGATGGAAGTCTTTGTGGCGATGGTTTTTACGGCCGGATGCCCTTCCTGACGCCAACCTCATGAATATTTGTAATTCAGATGACGATTGCAAAGGAGGCAGATGAGGCCTTATATCCCCTAAAAGAATCAACAACAACTCATCGTTTACCACTACATATTAACGCAATGCTATGGTGTTGGAATCATCAACTGAAAAATCTAATTAAAAGAGTTTTACATGACTGTCAGTTGTAACTCTTCAGTCGGTCAACACGAATTTACTTCAAGACTGGGCGGGGTACGATGTATAGCATCTTATTATATAATACTAGCAGACCCGGGCGAGAACTCTCGCGTAATGAGTTTTATGATCGACCCTCCCTATTATGTGTCAGAAAACGGTATCATAATGATGTTCATTATAACACTGTTTTTCATTACGATACAGTTTATCCAGCCAATCAGAGCTCGTTCATTGACCAATTAGGTAACGATACCTTCGCGCATGCGCTCAAAATCCAACATGTCGGACATAAACACAACATCGAACTATAATAAAACCGACATGGAATACGCATCGTCCATATGTTCACGTAAATAAACTGGCGAATATGAGACAAGAAATAGCACTGAACCTTAATATCACTAACCCTAATTTCTACACAGCGCATTGCCTTCAACGACTCCGGTGACAATATTACTGAGGGACGGCAGATGTAAACATATGGCCTGCATAATATGGCATTGCAAGCACACAGAGCGCATGCGTCGGTCGGTCAGAGATCTTGAAAGACAGAGATATACCCAGCGCTCGCTCTCCGATCACAAAATTCAAGTGGCTGACTCTCAACAGATATTTATGAATATGAATGTTAAAACATATAATAAAGTTATAATTATCGTCGAACATAAACAGTCGTATGCAACTCGCCTATAATGGTAATTAAGACACTCGTACGGAAATTATAAAACTCACATACGCTCGTTATATAAAAATACTCGTGTCTTAATTATAGCCATTATAGGCTCGTTGCATAATGTACTAGTGTGCTCCCCATGTGTACAGACTATCCACCCGGCCTTAGTGCTGTGCGGGATGTTCACGGCACAGTTCTACCAGGGTCTATCGTCTTGTGCATTTGTTTAAAACACTTTATAAACAAATAAATATGTTTCCAATATGTAGATTAAGGCTTTCATGGCCCGGATTACTATATAACTAATTGAGGAGCTTGGTATCAAAGTTGGACAAATTCCTCTTTTGCTTTTTTTACAGGAGAGGTGAAACACTAAATCCACAATATGGTTGTCAGTATCATGGTGATTTTATTCATTTCATTCTTATAGTTCACATAAACATTTTTAGCCTATTTTCAATTTGAAAAAAATAGGCTTATGAGATCACCTTTTGTCCGTGTTTGTGTGTGTGTGTGTGTGTGTGTGTGTGATTCGTGTGTGTGTGTCCCCCTACTAAAATCTAAACGGCAGGTGCGATTTCAATGAAACTCGGAAAGTTCATAGCACTATTCCCGGCGACCTCGACCGTGCCCTTCAAATTTTGTTACGACTCACCAATCCAACATGGCGGCTGTGCGAAATATTTCACCAGCATTCAATATCTCCGAAACTATTACCGATATTACCCTGACATTTTCCATGGTGATAGAGGGAACTACTATAAGTTCACTTATGTGACTTTTGAAAATCTGGTAACTACAAAACCAACATGGCGGCCAAGCGAATTTGCGACTTTTAAATAGTCGTTTCTCGCGATTTGACAAACCAAACGCAATGAAACTTGGTACAGTATATGTTTATATACATTGTAATGCACCGACATCTAACTTCGTTCAATTGTTTACATAATCACAAGATGGCGGATGTGCGAAATATTTCACCGGCATTCTATATCTCTGAAACTATTAGCGGTATCTCCCTAAAATTTTGTACGGAGATAAATGGCACTACTGGAAGTCCATCTATAAGATTTTCAAAAACCGGTTTACTACAAAACGAACATGGCGGCCAAGCGAATTTGAACATTTTAAATAGACCTTTCTCGCGATTTAATGTTCCAAGCGCGCTGAAACCAGGTACAGGAAATATTTATACACATTGTAATCCACTGGTATCTAATTTAGTTCAATTGTTTACATAACCTCAAGATGGCGGCAGTGCGAATTTTAAAATTAAGTTTTTATTTCTTGTGATGTAGTCATGCGATCGAAGTGAAAGTTTGTATAATGAACCTACGCAATACTTTTCCTTTAATGGTACATGACTATGGCCTATACATTTAACAATCCAACATGGCGACCATCCGAAATATTTAGACGATACTGAATATCTACGAATCTATTTTAGCAATCAAACTGCATTTTTTAATGTTCATAGGGGCTATGAACTTAAGTTCACCTATAGGACTTTAAATAACCTGGTGAACACAAATCCAACATGGCGGTGACGCGAATTATAAATATTCACATGGACGTTTCTCGTAATTTAACCATCCGCGTGCAGTGAAACTTGGTACAGTAAATCTTTATCCGAATGTTAATCCACTGGCATCTAATTTATTTCAATTGTTTCCATAACCTCAAGATGGCAGCTGTGAAAAAATTTTAAATCTCCTTGTTTTTTCTTGTGTCCTAATTATGCGATTGAAGTTTGAATACTACACGTTCACAATAATCTGCATGTAACAGTACATAACTCTAGGACCTACATATATAAAATCCAACATGGCGACCATCCGAAATATTTAGTCGGTTCTCAATATCTACGAATCTATTACAGCAATCAAACTGAAATTGTGTTTGTTGATAGTGGCAATTAACATAAGTAGGATATATGAAAATAGGCTGTATAGTTCTTCACGGAACTACTTGTTTCATACTCATTAAATTTAAATGAATATTTAAGCCGTAATTAGAATTTAAATAGTGGAGTTGGCGATGTATGAAACCAAGTCATGGAGTTGTTTGTTTTTGAAGCCAAAGGGAGCCATTTTGAAATTGATTCTGTTCTCTTTTGAAAACAAATAATTATGAAATCAATATCAATGAATTTATTTTATTTTCTTCATCTACACTTCAACAAAATCATATAAAATGCGTCTTATAGTTAAAAATGAAGTGAACAAATTGTACTGAAACGCCTTTTGACAAAACTGAAATTCTTGATTTATTCTTACACCTTAGGAAGAACTTGTTCATAAAAATCTGCACTCTCCAAATCATCACACTCACAATGTCCACTGTTTAGAATATTACCAGTGTCGTTACAGGTTAAACATTCAGCCATGATGGATTTGCAGTTCATGTTGGGAGCAGATTGCATGAATGCAAGCTTCTCATTGGCTACTGAAGGAGTTTTCATTTTTTGAAACGAAACTATGGTGGAATTGTCCATGTTTGATTCTGAACTGAGCAAATACATGATATTTTCCCTAAGTTCTGTCTTTTTTTTTGAAGCAAAACCGTTGTAGATTCGCATTCAGAATGAAAAGCCACATAAGAATAAACCAAAATCTCAAAGCTGACAAAAATGGATACCAAGCTCCTCAATTCATGATTTTGGGCCTAATGCCGTGTGAAGATAAATTAAAACCATACGTTTCGGAGAAACCTCGCCTCCGTTTTCAACGGAATCAAACAAAGGCAAGGTTTCTCCGAAACGTATGGTTCTAATTTAATTTCACACGGCATTAGCCCAAAAAACATGAATTATTTATAAATATGTTCCCGTTGACTTTTCAAAAATGGAAGATTCTTCCTGTACTATTGAGACGATTTGGAAGATTTTCTACAAACCACACCTTCTAAGGTGTATGTTTCACAAATCTCAAGCTCCTAAACCAGAGGGAGTTAGAAGGTGTGGTTTGTACCAAACTCTTCCAAATCGTCTCAATAGTAAAGGATAAGTCTTGTATTTCTTGAAAAGTCAACGGAAATATATGAATTTGTTTATAAACTGCTTTTAAACCAATAAACAAGATGATAGCACCTGGCAGAAATGTGTTGCGTACAGCCACATAGCACTAGAGCCAGGCGGGTGAGCACACAACCCATTATGCGAGAGTTCTTGCACGGGTCCGCTAGTATATGAATAATAGGTAAATTACACTACGGGAAAAAATTACATGAATTAGTTATGATCACTATTACAATGGGGCAATTTTTTGGATTACGCGTTCACTGAGTTTCACATAAGGTAGAAATTTCCGCAGTTAAAAAATATATTCAAATCACACTTGGAGGTTCTTCTGCTGTGCATGGTGGCCACTGTTTCTTTAAGGGGTGAGACATAGAAAGCAGACTCAGTCTCTACTGTTCTTCATATATTCTACACCGTGTCAGTACCTATACATCAAGGACCATGGACGTCATGAAGCCTGCTACTGTCAGGGCAATGTTTCAGGATAGTTGAAAAGCTAATAAATTCCATATTGTTGACAGCAGGGTAGAGCTTCAAGAATGTTCGAGAGACAAGTTTAAAATATAGCCAGGCAAATATTGGCATACCGGTGCTCCACAGCAAGTTGAAACGCTATTGAACTTGACTGCTCTTGTCTTCTCCCCTGGCATGTGACCATTCATAACCCTATTTCATTTCCTTTTTACGTTACGCTTCGGGCTTGATTTATTTTCCCCCTCCTTTTGAGTCAGGAATGAATAGAATGTGGGCCCATTAAAGAGACTGAATTTCCTCTGGTTGGGGGAAAAATTGGTATTTTCATTCACTTATATTTTATCCCGCAAAATGGTTTCTAGACAATTTAATCAGGCGGCGTCAGTGGCGTAGTAGGAAGCATGCTGACCTTTAATGCTCAAGGTCGCGGGTTCAAACCCTGTCGAATTCGTTGGATTTTTATGAGCGTTAAAAAACCCTCAGTATGCCTTCCTTCGAAGGGGAAGTAGAGCCAGTGGTCCCATGTCATAGATTTACGTCATGTAAAAGAACCTTCCATTAACTAAACGTGTTGGAAGCAAAATTTTTAGGTTAGGTTTGATTAATGTGTTCGTCACCAGGCGCTGGTTGCGATGGCACCTAGTAGTAGCCAAGTTTACAGCTAGGTGTCATGGATGGTAGCAAAAGTAGGAACTACTTGAAATTATCGTCTGCAGTCCTTACTTGAAATAAAAACAGATAACCCACACTAATACAGTCATCACAATTAACACCGGTTATCAGACAGATTCTACACACATCCAAAGTACATGGAGCTACATGACCGCGTTGTCGCAGCCCCTAAACTAAGGAACCAACCAACCAGACAATTTAATTAATTAGTGTTACTGTAAGTACAAAATGTCAATGATTGCAAATTTTGCAGAAATATCGAAATATCTTTTCATTTATACTGTACTTTCCTTATTGAAGTATTAGAAGCCATTTTTCAGTGCTGTCTAGTCATCTATTATAGAATAATTTTAGTAGCACAACACACTTGTGCCCAATTTATTTATTTGGCGTATGATGCTACACAACACAGGAACAATTACAGAATACAGTACCAACAACAACAGACACAGTATGCTCACAGTGAAAGTTACACTTTTATATCTAATCCGTTGAGCCAACACACCGCCTCTGGAGTAGCTGAGTGCAGGTCCTCCAAACTACCAGGGAAGGCACGGAGGGGACAATCCACCACTATGTGTTTCATTGATTGTGGGATGTCAGCAAAATCACAGTGTGGAGAATCTATCCAACCCCATTTATAAAGAACCGAAGCGGTTCTTCCCAAGCCACACCTGATGCGATTAAGTCTACACCAAACATTCCTTGGCAAAGTGAAACCACTTAGTTTCACAGTTGGATTTGCGATTTTTATAATACCATGTGGTGGGGAAGATGTCCACTCATTCCGCCAGGTGTCTTTAAGATTGAATTGCTTGGTTATCAGTTCCAAGGCAGTTACGGGATTTCAGTATGGATGATCCTAGATGACTCACATCCCATTTACATTAGGCAGGAATTACAAATATTAAAACACTTAACCTGAAATAAATATTGCAAGAGTATAATCTATCACTTAATTAACACACAAAAAAGGAGGGTTATTAATTGAAAGATATATTTCGATCGTCACGCGCTCATCATCAGATCAAGTTAAACTAGGCACGGCAGATATTTTTACACTTAGGCCTATTACACGTTTGACGAATCCTTGCCTGCAGTAGATGTATGAACTACAAGTTGTCAACAATGTGACGCAATCTGTTTTCTCGGAGATATTAGTACAGTCTGCACTGTCTAAATGATTGTGACATGAACTTTCCATTTGGCCAGATGAGAATTTCAAGTCTATGTTAAATGAATAATGTTGATGCATCCATGTGCTTAACTGAAGATTAGTGTATTAGTACAGTAGAACTAGTACGATGCATTAGTATCAGCATCAGTTCAGCAAACAATGAATAACAATGTAAATAACACTTGATATGTACTGCACATGCCTTCCCTCTTGCCCTACAGTAGCCTTAACTAACCGATAAACAGACGTAAACAGGTGACAGTGCACTCACTTCAGAACGGCAATGACTCGTCAGACGTGAAATATGTACAAATGTTTTTTACAATTACATAGATTGAAGCATCGACATATCTTTATTTACAGCTATACTACAGTATATTTACAATCCTTTACGAGTCTACGTGGACCCCATTATTTTCGTGGCAAAGCTAGGAATCGAATGCGGACATTAGCAGTGAGCGACAATAATAGCAGCCACTACACCGTGAGATCATGTTACCAGTTTGCAATGTTTCATCTCTCTTTCTTGCTTTAACTACGGGTACCGATGTACTTGGTTATCAGCGCTTTGTACATGCATGTGTAATGAAATTGCTTGAAAACCTCTGGTATTAGAATCACTGTAGCAGTATTTAAAATCTAATTGGTATTCTGCCCGAAGGCAGGTCCGAGCCTCCGAAGAGGCTACCCCCTAGCCGGAGTTTACTTGCGGTAGGGTGGCCAGGGTCCTTCCGTTCCTCCTTATGATGGCAAACAGCGCACAGTACCAAGAACCGGCATACCATCCAAGTTCCGACCACGCACGGTACAATTTAACTACGGAGTTCTCATGGAATCCGGTGTTTCAACACGGCTAGGCTGTTGGAAACTACAGTATAATTACTAGGGTTCACAATAAAATGTTCGGGGGAAAACAACAATAAGATAGCCGTTGTTAGCGCCAGTACTCACCCCTCGCATCTCTGAAAGATCAGTGATACACTCCAGTCGTATAGCCTAACTTTAGGGCTGAGAATTGATTTTAAATGGATGCAGAATATTGAGATTCATAACAGAAGCTCGAGTCAGCCGGCAAGGCGGTGCGCAGAACACTGCGCTACCATTACGTCATGCCTCACTTCCATCCCACCAATCACAGTCAGTCCGTCTTGAGAATCTGAGCTAGTGTGTTGTCAGAAAGGCGAAGTGATTATATCGTAATATAAGATGCGTTCAAAAAGTAACGAGCCGGAGGCTGTAATGCGCAAACCGGAGACGACATGGGCTAATCGTGGCGTGTGTAACGAGGTGTGGTTCCGACCAGAGCGTGGAAGGTCACAGCCCGTCGCTAGAGGGCACGCGTGCACGTCACATGACGGAACAAAGCGAGCAGCAGCATGCAACAATCGTCCAATGCTGCCAGTCGGATTGCAAACAGTGACATGGAGGCGTCAAACGAAGGGCAAAGAGGTGTTGTTCGGTTTCTGACAACGAAAGGAGTAGGGGGAACATGCATTCATCGCCGAATGTCACAAGTGTACAGCGAACACTGCATGTCCTTTGCAAGGGTCAGGGCGTGGCACAAGCACTTCAGGGAAAGACGGGTGTCGTTGGCGGATGATGCCTGGTCTGATGCACACCCTGCATTACCGATGACATCGTCCAGCTGGTTGATGCACTCATTACCCAGGACCGCCGAGTGACAGTGAACGCCATAGCCACCGTGGTCGGAATGAGCGTCGGAATTGTGCACACCATCATGAATGAACGACTGCACTTGCGGAAAGTGTGTGCCCAATGGGTGCCCCACCGTCTTCAACCACACCAGAAAGCATGTCGAATGGCCTGCTGTCTTAGTCTTGGTTGGACGATTGATGCATGCTGCTGCTCGCTTTGTATCGTCACGTGACGTGCACGCGTGCCCTCTAGCGACGGGCTGTGACCTTCCATGCTCTGGTCGGAACCACACCTCGTTACACACGCCACGATTAGCCGATGTCGTCACCAGTTTGCGCATTCCAGCCTTCGGGTCGTTATTTTTGAACGCTCCTCCTTATATTTAAAGATTCAGTGGAAGCAATTGTGTACATTTTGAGTGCTATGGAAGCAGAGGGAAGTAAACGACAGGTTGTGCATAAGCAAGCCCTAGAAATAGTTTACAAAGTGTACCAATATTTTGAAATTCTAAAGCAGCGTGAAAGAGACGGGCTCGATGAGGCAAGCGACGGTGTTGCCACATTGCAGGAACTCACCGCAGTAGCTTGCGGTGTGGGGACTCGGACATGGTGCACCTGTTGCAACAGTGGACATGTATCTCTGTCTCTCTCTGCGCAAATCCCAGAGGGCCGGCCGTCTTCCCGGCTGACGCGAGCTTCTAATAACATATCACAGGGATCTAAAAATCAAGCTGCATTGTTTTGCGCATCGTGGGAAATTTTAATTCTTCTCATTTTAAAATTACACATGTAGGTCTACAGCTTTGGTAGCGTAGTCGGTAGCATGCTAAACTCCTATGCCCAAGATCGCGGGTTCAAACCCGGCGAAAGTTGTTGGATTTTTAAGAGCGTTAAAATCCTTCAGTATGACTTCCTTTGGAAAGGAAGTAAAGTGGGCGGGCACATGTCATAGATTTATGGCAAGTAAAAGAACCTACCACTACAATAGGTAGTGTGTAGCTAAATTTGTAGGTTATTTGGTTAGAAAAGCTCTATCATGTTCCAACGTCTACCGCTAGGTGTCAGTGACAGTGGCATCTCTGGTAGACAAAGTTGGAACTACTTGAAATTGAACTTGGTATGGAGTTACTCAACAATGGCCATTGGCTGGAATTCAAATGAATGAAAATCCACAGCCTGCTTCCAGTCTCCGACCTGGTCAAGAATGGAATGAATGAAGCCCACATCTAGCGGCGAGGATATGAACTGTGCCGGCTGCCGAGGCCTGACGCACTCCTCTGGGGCAGTGATTAAATTAATGAGAGATGAAATGAAATGATATTGGAGAGTGTTGCTGGAATGAAATTTGACAGGGAAAACCGGAGTACCCGGAGAAAAACCTGTCTGCCTCCGTTTTGTCCAGCACAGATCTCACATGGAGTGACCGGGATTTGAACCACGGACCCAGCGGTGAAAGGCCGGCGTGCTGCCGCCTAAGCCACGGAGGCTTGTTGAAATTCAAATATAATAATTTACTATATGTTAATAATCTGTGATTTATTATATCGGAAAGAGATTTGAGGTATAAAACACAAAGAACTGTGGGTGCAGGAGGTACCCGTGTCCTTTTATTTCAGGTGTAATGAGTAAATTAGTACAGCATTTTATGTACAACTTATTTAATAATGTATTAAGTAGATTATGCTCATAATTTTATGCTATAAGTTGTCGGAGGACCACCTGACGTCTTTATGGGAATATCTTGCCGTTGTTAATGGTGACATTTTCTTAACATCTTCCGAAAATAACCTCCTCATGAATGAAGGCAGTGGAAATGAGTAGTTCAGATATCAACAATTAGACAGAGAACATGTTCAGAGTACGAGTTGAAATCAATGGACATGTGTGCACAACCTGTATCTCCTAATGTAGGGTCTTCTTCAGATACCGGAAATTAATAAACTGAGTGTGGGAGGAGATAGATAAATATAAGGAAAAGCCCGAGAATTGTGTGATACTTGTCACAGGATCCATCGAGCTTATAATTGAGATTTACAACAAAAAAAAGCAATCACTTGTGTCATCAGAGCAAATGTTTGATACGTGTCTCTGAACTTATCAAATAGTTCATAAAATAACAACAGCATTAATAATAATCATTGAACAGTATATTTAAGAAATCATTTTATAAGATGTTATGAAAATGTCGCCATTGTTGTTATTGTTATTATTATTATTATTAATATTATTATTATAACCTTAAGGACTTAGTTCCATGCCGCATAATTCTTAAATTGTAACTGTGGGAGACACTCTCGACCTACCCGGTCAATGTTCCCTTTTACAATCCATTTATGAAATTACAGACACCAATATTTTTTACCGGCTCTGCTTCACTCGCTTGTATTTCTCTTAAGTAACCATCAGCAATGAATACAAATATAACAAGCAACAAGGCCTCCTTGATAGACATTTGTTCTGACGTAAAAAGAGTCCAAGCGGTTGGGTTTGTTACTAACACTCCACAGTAACTATCTAGGTGATTCCTATTCCATGGGTCGCTAGTACAGTCACCTTGCAGAAAGACAAATTTTGGGGGATGGTCTCTAGATTTAGAAAAGGAGAAAAGGAAGTAATGTAAGAACGAAAGAAAGAAAGAAAGAAAGAAAGAAAGAAAGAAAGAAAGAAAGGAAGTGGAGAAGGAATGAGCGTTTCGTTTTACGTGACTATTAATCTCGCAATCATAAACCACGAGATCTTCTTTCTTCTAACGTATAATTTGAGCCACCCAGCGTGACATTTCACCTCACAGATTCCACACTCATTTACCAAAACTTAAAATCGATCCAACTTGGTGAGAAGCTGGCAATTGAACCGCTGTGTCATCAATCCCACTTGTGAATATTAATAAAATGTGCACCGTACTCACCAAAAAATGTATGGATTCTATTTTGCGTGCCTATATCGTGCCCGCCTCGTGTGGTAGTAGCTATAATTCGTTGCTGTTTCCGTGGAGGTTCGGTTTCTTGCTCTGGCAAGAAATTTAATTCTGCTATGAGGGCAGGAATGGGGTTCACTTTGTAGAACTGAGAAGAGGCTGGTTCAATTTACACGTAGAACTTGTTTCCCGTACTTTCCACACTTTTACATCAGACAAATGTAAGAATGATACCTAAACTATGGCATTCCTTTTGATCGTAAGTATAAAAAGCGGCTTCGGTGGCGTAGTCGGTAGAATGCTGAGCTTCTATGCCCAAGATAGCGGGTTCAAACCCGGCGAAGCCATCGGATTTTTTAAGAGAGTTAAAAATCCCTCAGTATGCCTTCCTTCGCAGGGGAAGAAAAGCCGGCGGTCCCATGTCATAGATTTATGACATATTAAGGAATCTTCCACTAATTACACCTGTGTGAAGCTAAATTGGATAGGTTAAGAATGTAAACAACGCTCTTAGGTTTCTACGTTCGTTGCCAAGAGCCGACTGCGGTGGCGTCTAGTAGCTAAGTTCTGAACTTGGCCTAGTAGTCGTTGACGGTGGCGCTTGGCGGCAAAAGTAGGAACTATTTGAAAAATTCTAAGTTGCAGTCTGTACATAAATTAAAAAACAGATAACACAAACTCATACAGTCATCACAATTAACACCGGTTATCAGACAGATTCTACACACACCCAAAGTACACGGGGCTACATGACCACGTTGTCGCAGCCCCTAAACTTAAGAACCAACCAACCTAAGAATACAAAATATATTGAGAAAAATCATTCCAAAACGCTATGTTGAAACAAAGTATTCTATTGAATTCCAAAATTCAATTGTGATAATTTAATTCTTCAAGCTGTTAGTCATTTGAACCTCACGAACATCAACTCCCCGGTCTAACCGAGGCTTTTTACACATATTCTTAGGAGTACAAGGTGATTCTTAAACTCCCTTCGTCCATTTATAGAGATTGCAAAATTACGTGATATTGAAGAAATTTGAGTTACCCAGTGACCTATAACATGCGCAAGTTAAAGTTCCTTGTAATTTCTGACCTATCACTGCACCACCCTTCCTTTCGTTAGCAGGTTGAAAGGTTCTTCATAGAATAATTAAATTACAGTCCCCCAATATTTTCCATCAAATGCTGAATTGTGGAATGTGGATATAGGTGCAATAAGTGACTTACTAACAATTCAATCAAACATTAAACAATAGTACATTATGCAACGAGCCAATAATGGCTATAATTAAGACACGAGTATGTTTATAAAACGAGCGTATGCCAGTTTTATAATTTCCATACGAGTGTCTTATTTACCATTATAGGCGAGTTGCATACGACTGTTTATGTTCGACAATTATAACTTTATTATATGTTTTAACATAAATATTCATAAATATCTGTTGAGATTGTCACTAGAATTTTGTGATCGGGTGCTGAACTGGGTAATATATCTCTGATTCCCAAGCTCTATGACCGACCGACGCATGCGCTCTGTGTGCATCAATGCCATATGTGCAGATTGAGCACCAGTATTCAGTAAAAATGTCACCGATGTCGTTTCAAAACAACGCGCTGTGTAGAAATTGGGTTTGGGGATATTAAGGTACAGTGTCTCATATTCACCAGTTTATTTACGAGAACATTATGGACGGTGCACTTTCAATAATTTATATAGACATGTTGGATTTTGAGCGCATGCGCGAAGGTATCCTTATCTAATTGGTAAAACAACTGTTTCTTGAGCTGTGATTGATGGGAGAAACTGTTTCATAATGAAAAATAGTGTTATAATGACCATCATTATGATACAGTTTTCAGACATATAATAGTCAGGGTCGAACATAAATCAAATTTCAGCACTGCCATTGTCTTTATAATATGTTCATACAATTAATTTAGTCACACAGAAGTAATAATTATTTAATTCAGAAAGTTGACAAAACTGGAATACTGAAAGAGGATATGTATCTCAGTTTGGCAGAATTGTATGTTGTTTGTGTTGTTGGTGGTGATGATGATTAATTCAGGGGATTGGCGACATCGTGGTCATGTGTCCCGTGTACTTTGGTTTGTGTAGAATTTGCCTTATAACAAGTGTCACTTTCATGTCCGTAATAAAGTGTACATTTGTAATTGTGGGAGAATTTGGGTAGGAAACGGTCGTGGCCTTTCAGTTAAGAACAATCCCGGGATTTGCCTGGAGTAGAAGTGGGATAGCACGGAAAATCACTTCCAAGATGGCTGAGATGGGAATCGAACCTTCCACTTCTCAGCTTTGCCGAACAAGCCGGAGTGAACCCCATTCACGCCCTCAGACTAGAATTAAAATTTCTGAGCAGAGCCGTGATTCAAACCCGGACCTCCGGGATGTCAGCCAAGAATGCTAGCCACTACACCACGAGATTATCGCAATAGTATGAACAGCGTAATACAAGTACGGAAAATTAATGAAGCTCATAGTGTTTGTCTGGAGGGGCTTGGTACAACGCACGCACCTTTTTGAACTCGTATAATTTTGTCGTTCATTTAGGGGCAGATGACCTCGTAGTTTCCCCCCATAAAACAACAATAACTAACTAACTGTCCTTCATGTGCGCCAAGTTTCATCAGGATCGGAGAGTTCAGGTCTGCAATATTCCTTTGTAAGTTATTTATTGGTTCTTTGGTCTTCACCTGCACTGACAATAACGTCACATCCCGCCATGTGTCAAGGGATGTCTTGTTAGGAGTAATGGCACTATGTGTGATACGTCCGGTCGACCCAAGAGACGCTCTGACATGCCGCTGGAAAGGACGAGAGTTGCTGCGCAGACGACACGCGTCGTTAGTGACATCCATTCCCTCGGGAATCCTCCACACACCTCGCAGCCGTCTGTCACCCAGTGCTTGTTATTTCTGACAGCAGGCTCTTGTTCTTGCTACTTCACCATCCTCATCATCGTCCTTCTCACTTGTGATGTCTAGACGAAAAGAACACTCACGGTCACCCACAAAGAGCAGGAGCCAACCTAGTGCTCTTGCAACCATTCAGAAAAGTTCATCTTAAGTCCCAGACACTCACCAACACCCAAGTTTCCATCCTGCTCTAATAAACATTGCCTTTCTATCTGCATTATACCAGGTGAAACAGCTGCCCTTTTTGTTATTGTTTTATGCAGCCCAACTAACGTGTGTTAATGGGAAGGTCGATATTTCTCTGCTTCCGCCTTGTAATGTACTAATGCACTGATAGCATATCCCGCAAACGATACTGAACACTATTATTTTTACCTCGATGTAACTACAGATCGCTCGACTAATATTATGTGCCTGTAAATGATTTTTGTGGAACATATCATCTGAGCGAAGATGTCAAGTGACTGAATATAGCAAATCATGTAATTAACGTACGCTAGGAGGATCTTAATACAAGGCTCCAACAAAGCCGAGGAGTAACACATGTACATCATAATATTCGAACGGTCTGTAGTCACATCGAGGGATAAATAATAGTTGGTATATTGGTTTTCACGGCCGGTGAATTAAAACTCAGCAATTCCTCTAGGTTTGTGCCGTGTCTTGTGTGAGGTTTCGCCTAGGACACCAAGCTGCCTCATCGGCGTACACTTGGTATTCCCTCCCGGACTCCCCACATGAGTAACGAACTGCGCGCTACCTCCCTTTATACAGAGTGCAACTGCACTACTTGACTGCGAGAACCAAAAGCTCAAGAAGCCTCAACCTCCCAATGAAGTCTTCCAAAAAGATGGTTCCAGGCGGGGACACCAAGAGTGCGCCGATGAGCCAGCTTAGTGTGCTTGGCGAAACCCCACACAAGACACGGCACAAACATAGACGAATTGCTGAGTTTTAAAAATAATAGTGTCCAGTATCGTTTACGGGATATACTTGCGGTGCAATAGTACCATACGGGATGCAAGAAGAGAAATATCGACCTTCCTGACAACGCGTGTAAGTTGGGCTGCATGGAACTATTTTATTAGGGGCAGCTGATTCACCTTGTATAGCTAGAAGCTCTTTAGTCGGTCAACACGAGTGTACGCAATTGGATTGAGCGAGGATTTACAATCAATTTCCTAGTGCCTGAACAAAATTGCATGTATTATTTATACCCTTGATTAAATAAATTTGTGCGAGAAGTGGACAGTCTATCACCACTGCTTTTCAATTTGGTCTTGGATAAAGTCATGAGGACGTTTTGGGAGAAGAACGATTCAAGTGCTAAAATTGGTACACAGAATCAGAACCTCAAAGTCAAAGGTTTAGCATTTGCTGACGACATAGCGTTGTTTGCTGAATCAGAACAAGAAGCTATTAACAAAATTTATCAGTTAAAAGAAATGGCGGAAAAAGCGGCATTACAGATTTCGTTGGTAAAAACAGAGATGATGACAAGTGATCAGAAATTCACTAAGAAAATGATAAAAACAAATTATGGGATTTAAATATCTTGGAGAAATAATTAGTAGCAATGGGACGGATAAATTGGCAATTGAGAACAAAAAAGGGAAATTGGAAAGATTACATTTTGGTACAAAAAATATATACAATAAAAAGAACCTGTCTATCAATGAAAAATTACGACATTTTTATACAGTTGTTAGACCACTCATCTTGTACGGCATGGAAACTACAAATATAACCGTAATGGAGAATTTGCTCAAGATAGAAAGAAGAATTTTAAAATCGACAACCTTGAAGTGATGATCAGAAAACGGCGACTTCAGTTCTACGGACATATGGTCCACATGGATTGCTCAAGGTTAAACAAACAAATTTTTGATAAAATCTGGAACTATAAAGGTCAAGTAGGCTATGTAAAGCAAATGAAAGAAGAACTTCAAAAATTCAAAATTACTGAAGAAGATTGTCTAAATCGAATAGAGTACAGAGAAAAATATTGGCCTCAAAATTCTTGTCAGGGGAAGAAGAATCTCAACAGCGGAGAATGGACTGCTGAAAGAAGACCTGCGCAGTCGTCCAGGATGAAAGACTACTGGAAGAGAAAGAAGGAAACTAGACCTAAAAAGAAGTGATATTTGCGTGGTCCTTGTTGGCCTGTCCGCGGTATATATAAGACAATCTTTAGTTCAGGCACTAGGAAATTATTGCAACTCTCCACCACATATAATGGACGCACTCGTGTTGACCGACTGAAGACCTCCTAAAAATGAATTACTTAGGCAAAACTGAAAATTGCTTCTAATATTCCGATAACTTGTGTCTGCAGCTGACAGTGGTTGACTTTCTCTAATTTTAGAGCTTGGATTTCATGATGATGATCATCATCGTGTACTTAGATACGTATGAAATTTGTCTGCGTACAGTAGGCCTACCTCTGTTATTTGTGACTAGCTTTCATTACCTATGCCAGTCCCGTGGAAATGGGGTAGCACGCCTGCGTCGCACCCCGGGGCCCCGGGTTCAATTCCCGGCTCCGTCAGGGACATGAGGGCTGAAGCGGGATGGACTCAGCCTCGTTAGGTCAATTGAGTAGCAGCCTGACAGTGAGGCCGCGCCCCGGTCAAGGAGACCAAGACTAACGGTTGAGGAGACCCAACGCGCTGATCACGCGTCATCCCTTAATCAGCAGGCTGAATGGCGGCACAGCGATCGCTTGGTAGGCCTAGGCTCTACATGGGCTGGTTGCGCCATGGTGGGGTTTCATTACCTATCGTTGACCAATTGTTGTTGGTATTTCATTTGAGGGGCTTGGGAATAGTGGTCATTTAGTCTCGTGTACTTGGATGTCTGTGGAATTTTGTCTGATGGCCAGTGGTATAGTGATGGCTGTATTATTGTGTGTGTAATGCAGGTAAGGATTGGGGAGAAAACGATCGTGGCCTTAGGTTAGGAAACATCCCGCATTCACCTAGAAAAGAAGTGGAAAACCACGCAAAACCACTTCCACGTTGGCTGAGGTGGGAATTGCACCACCCATCTCCTCTCAGAGTAACTTGTTCCAGCCCTCAGACCAGAATTAAAGCATAATCGAAAATCAAACCCAGACCTCCGGGGTGACAGCCAAGAAGTCTATCCGCTACACTAAGAGGAGGTTGATGGGGTAAATGAAGGAAATTTATGACGACAACTTCTAGATAATTTTCCCTAAATATATATATATATATATATTAATGTTTGTGGTTTTACATCCCTTTTACCTAATGTGGTTTGAGGGGATGCCGGGCTGCCGGAAATATATATTTTTGTTTTACAATTAACCATTCAACAAAGGTTAATGATTTTGCTCAATTTCGTAGTCTCTATCACACGTGAGAAAATGAGCATTGTACTACACCTTTTATTTTAGGGTTACAAGGGAAACGGATTTTAAAAATGTAGTTTTAAGACAATGAACGGCATAATTACTTGATTCCTTAAATAGCCTGAATATACCTACCTTTTAAAATCGTAACTCCAAAATTAATGGGGATATTTTAAAATTCCTTTCACCAACGTGAGGAGTAGGTTTATATTTTAGAAAATAATTTAAAAAATGGAATATTGTCTAGTCATTTGCTCCATTAGTTTTGACGCAAACCTATAACAAATACTTTCTGCTGATATTAAATGAGATTAATAGTGTCGTCTGTCGCGAAGTACAGTATTATGAGAACACCTACACTGCATGATGCATCATTTCCATCTATACGATGAAAGCATCTTACAGGATGACATTAAACCTTGCCAATCAGATAGAATTGTGCTTGAATGTTACAAATACGTTCTAAAGATCTGCATTATATGGGCTGGCGCCCTAACTCACATGATTTTAACCCGATCTTAACGGGCCCATTGAATCGAGGCTTGATATATATATATATATACAAGCTGACCTAGCAGACGTTGTCCTGCCAATCGAAGAAAGTGTTGTAACGTTGTTTCTTGAAGTGGCTTGAGATGCACAATATTTTTTTCAATTTCTGTTAACTGCCTCTAAACTATCGTGAGTTGAATTAACTAATTTAGAAACATTTGTTGGAGCGTGCACAACAACTCTCCAAAGTTTCATCGCAAACGGATAAATGGCATTTTTACGCATACGGGATTTGGTTTAAATGATTCGTGCTCTGTCACTCATTTGTTGAATCTGCACTTGCTCTACCAACGGTGAAATGGATTTACTAAGTTAGAAAGCTTCTCGTAAGTGTACACAACTCATCGAAGTTTTATCGCAATCGCTGAATAGTATATGAACGCATACAGGATTTTGTTGGAACGCTTCGCGCGTCGTCACTCATTTGTTACATCTACTCGTGCGCTACCAATATTGTAAAATGGATTTACCAAGTTGCACACCTTCCCTGGCGTGTACACAACAACTCATCAAAGTTTCATCGGAATCGGATGAATGACATATGAACGCATAAGTGATTTTCTTTAAACGATTCGCGTGCCGTCACTCATTTGTTGAATCTACTCATGCGCTACCAATTGTAAAATAGATTTACTGAGCCTGAAATCTTCTCTGGCGTGTACTCAATGATTCACCAAGATTTGATCGCAATCGCATGAATGATATATGACCGCATACAGGACATTGTGGAAATGATTCGCGCGCCGTCACTCATTTGTTGAATCTACTCGTGCGCTACTTATTAAAAACTGGATTTACTAAGACAGAATCATTTCCTGGAGTGTACACAACAATTCACCAAAGTTTCATCGCAATCGGATAAATGTTATATGAACGCATACGGTACTTTGTTGAAATGATTGGTGTGCCGTCACACATATGTTGAATCTACTCGTGCGCTACCTATTGTATAATGGATTTAATAAGCCAGAAACCTTCCGTAGGGTGTACACAACATCTCACCCAAGTTTCATCGTAATCGGACGAATGGTATTTGAACGCATACGGGACCTTATTGAAACGCTTCGCGCGTCGTCGCTCATTTGTTGAATCTACTCGTGTGAAACCTCCTGTGAAATGGATTTACTAAGTAAGAAACCCTCACGTAATTGTACACAACATCTCACCCAAGTTTCATTGCAATCGGAAGAATGGTATATGAACGCATACGGGACTTTGATTAAAAGTTCGCGTCTCGATGCTCATTTGTTGAATCTACTCATGCGCTACCTATTGTAAAATAGATTTACTAAGCCTGAAACCTTCTCTGGAGTGTACTCAATCATTCACCAAGGTTTCATCGCAATCGGATGAATGATATATGACCGCATACGCGACAATGTAGAAACGATTCACGTGCCGTCGCTCATTTGTTGAATCTACTCGTGCGCTACTTCCTAAAAACTGGATTTATTAATCCAGAAACCTTTAATGGAGTGTACACAACAATTCACCAAAGTTTCATCGTAATCGGATAAATGGTATATGAACGCATACAGGACTATGTTGAAACGATACGCGCGCCATCGCACATTTGTTGAATCTACTCGTCCGCTACCTATTGTAAAATGAATTTACTTAGCCAGAAACCTTTACTGAAGTGTACACAACAATTTACCAAAGTTTCATCGCAATGGGATAAATGGTATATGTACGCATATGGTACTTTGTTGAAATGATTCTCGTGCAGTCACTCATTTGTTGAATCTACTCGTGCGCTACCAATTGTAAAATGGATTTATTAAGACAGAAACCTTCCGTAGGGTGTACACAACATCTCACCCAAGTTTCATCGTAATCGGACGAATGGTATTTGAACGCATACGGGACCTTATTGAAACGCTTCGCGCGTCGTCGCTCCTTTGTTGAGTCTACTCGTGCGCAACCTCCTGTGAAATGGATTTACTAAGTTAGAAACCCTCATGTAAGTGTACACAACATCTCAACCAAGTTTCATTGCAATCGGATGAATGGTATATGAACGCATACGGGACTTAATTTAAACGTTCGGACATCGTCGCTCATTTATAGAATCTACTCGTGCGCTACCTATTGTAAAATGGATTTACTAATCCTGAAGCCTCCCCTGGAGGGTACACAACATCGCACCCTAGTTTCATCGCTATCGGACGAATGGTATTTGAACGCATACGGGACCTTGTTGAAACGCTTCGCACATCGCCGCTCATTTGTTGAATCTACTCGTGCGCAACCTCCTGTGAAATGGATTTACTAAGTTAGAAACCTTCACGTAAGTGTACACAACAACTCATCAAAGTTTCATCTCAATCGATGATTGGTATATAAACTTATACGGGATTTTGTTGAAACGCTTCGCGCGTCGTCACTCATTTGTTGAATCTAGTCGTGCGCTACCTATTGTAAAATTAATTTACTAAGCCAGGTGCCTTCCCTGGAGTGCAAACAACATATCACTCAAGTTTCATCGCTATCGGACGAATGGTATTTGAACGCATACGGAACCTTGTTGAAACGCTTCGTGCGTCGGCGCTCATTTGTTTAATCTACTGGTGCTTAACCTCATGTGAAATGGATTTACTAAGTTAGAAACCTTCACGTAAGTGTACACAACAACTCATCAAAGTTTCATCGCAATCGATGAATGGTATATAAACTTATACGGGATTTCGTTGAAACATTTCGCGCGTCGTCGCTCATTTGTTGAATCTACTCGTGCGCTACCTATATTAAAATGAATTTACTAAGCCAGAAGCCTTCCCTGGAGTGTACACAACATCTCACCCAAGTTTCATCGCAATCGAATGAATGGTATATGAACGCATACGGATCTTTGAAGCGCTCTAACGTGCAGAGACAAACAGAATTCGATATCACTGCCACCTTTGGTATAAAACACAACTTTCCGCCATGGGCGAAGTGTATGTTATGGCGGTAGTTGCACAGGTTGCGACCAGGTGGCTCTACGTCCAGAGACACACAGTTTAAAAGGATCACTTTTCACTAAGACTAGCGGTTTCCATGACGACTGTTTATGACTGTATATTGTGGTTCTAAATTTGTTCGTAAATTGTGGTACTAAAATTCCAAAATTCCACCTATCTCGTCAAATTGTGAATCTAAACCATACATGGGCCCACCCTAACATTCATACAAAACTTCATCAAAATCGGCCCAGGCGTTGAGGAGAAGTTCAGTCACATACACACGTGTCGAAGAATTATATATATAAAGAAAGATATTTAACATTATGCATCAGTCACATTGTAGAATGTACAAAACTGAAGGATTCATTATACAACAAATACAAGGAGGGAACATCGAAGCAACAGCGCATACACTAGAGGCCGTCATTAGAAGAGCACAGGTGAGAACCCCTCGAAGGAAAAGAAGATCCCAAGCTTGGTTCGACAAGGAGTGTTTCGAAAGAAGAACTGTCGTTCTTGAGCTACTTCACAAAACAAAGAACTCGAATGTAGAAGAATTTCGAATAGGATACAATTGCCACAGATATAGGTATAAGAAATTGCTAAAGGCAAAAAGAGCAAAATGGGTGGAAGAGGAGAGTATGAAATTGGTGTTGAAAGCCATAGAAAATCATTTCACTGATATCAAAGTAAAACCCCCAAAGTTAGCTCAGTCGATCACGATGGAAACATGGGAAAATCACTTCAAGAAACTTTTTAACGACGGAAACGTTCCCTTAGTCAGAAACACAAGTCAAATACGCGATTTCCCAAGAATCACGGTGGAAGAAGTACGAAAAACAATCCATAATTTGAAAAACAACAAGTAGTTCCGTGAAGAACTATACCGCCTATTTTCATATATCCTACTTATGTTAATTGCCACTACCAACATACACAATTTCAGTTTGATTGCTGTAATAGATTCGTAGATATTGAGAACCGAATAAATATTTCGGATGGTCGCCATGTTGGATTTTATATATGTAGGTCCTAGAGTTATGTACTGTTACATGAAGATTATTGTGAACGTGTAGTATTCAAACTTCAATCGCATAATTATGACACAAGAAAAAACAAGGAGATTTAAAATGTTTTCACAGCTGCCATCTTGAGGTTATGGTAACAATTGAAATAAATTAGATGCCAGTGGATTAACATTCGGATAAAGATTTACTGTACCAAGTGTCACTGCACGCGGATGGTTAAATTGCGAGAAACGTCCATGTGAATATTTATAATTCGCGTCACCGCCATGTTGGATTTTTGATCACCAGGTTATTTCAAGTCCTATAGGTGAACTTAAGTTCATAGCCCCTATGAACATTAAAAAATGCAGTTTGATTGCTAAAATAGATTCGTAGATATTCAGTATCGTCTAAATATTTCGGATGGTCGCCATGTTGGATTGTTAAATGTATAGGCCATAGAGTCATGTACCATTAAAGGAAAATTACTGCGTAGGTTCATTATTCAAACTTTCACTTCGATCGCATGACTACATCACAAGAAATAAAAACTTAATTTTAAAATTCGCACTGCCGCCATCTTGAGGGTATGTAAACAATTGAACTAAACTAGATACCAGTGGATTACAATGTGTATAAATATTTCCTGTACCAGGTTTCAGTGCGCTTGGAACATTAAATCGCGAGAAAGGTCTATTTAAAATGTTCAAATTCGCTTGGCCACCATGTTCGTTTTGTAGTTAACCGGTTTTTGAAAATCTTATAGATGGATTTCCAGTAGTGCCCTTTATCTCCGTACAAAATTTTAGGGAGATACCGCTAATAGTTTCAGAGATATAGAATGCCGGTGAAATATTTCGCACATCCGCCATCTTGTGATTATGTAAACAATTGAACGAAGTTAGATGTCGGTGCATTACAATGGATATAAACATATACTGTACCAAGTTTCATTGCGTTTGGTTGGTCAAATCGCGAGAAACGTCTATTTAAAAGTCGCAAATTCGCTTGGCCGCCATGTTGGTTTTGTAGTTACCAGGTTTTCAAAGGTCACGTAAGTGAACTTATAGTAGTTCCCTCTATCACCATAGAAAATGTCAGGGTAATATCGGTAATAGTTTCGGAGATATTGAAGGCTGGTGAAATATTTCGCACAGCCGCCATGTTGGATTGGTGAGTCGTAACAAAATTTGAAGGGCACGGTCGAGGTCGTCGGGAATAGTGCTATAAACTTACCGAGTTTCATTGAAATCGCTCCTGCCGTTTAGATTTTATTAGGGGGGGACTCCCACACGAATCACACACACACGCACACACAAACGGACAAAAGGTGATCCCATAAGCCTATTTTTTCAAAATTGAAAATAGGCTAACAAAGCTGCCAGGCCAGACAAGTATTCAACGAGCATTTAAAAGAAGCTTTACCCTACCTTGAAAAAATATGGACGGCATTGTTCAATAAATGCTTGGAGACATCCACGATACCATCCAACTGGAGGACATCAACATTGAAAGTTCTATATAAGGACAAAGGTTCCCCGGACTCACCTGATTCCTACAGGAGAATTGCGCTGGAAATTACTACATTCAATGTATTCAGCAAAATAGTAGCCAACAGATTATTAGAAGAAACAATTAGTATGCTACGAGATAACCAATTTGGTTTTAGGAAAGGGAGATCCACCCTACATGAAATCAGCAATATGCTGGAAGACATCAAAGAAACTCTCAGACATATGGGAAGGAAATTCCATACCATCTTTTTTGATTACCGAAAGGCTTTCGACCTATTATACCGTCAGCTTATCGCAGATAAACCTCGCCGACTACTTGGGAACGGTCACTACCTAGCGAGATCATATCTGAAATGTTACAGCATAACATAATTATCATCAAAGACAGCCTACAGTCACCATCACCCATTGTTCAAGCAAAAAGGAGTCTTGCAGGGAGATCCTGTTAGTCCGCTGTTGTTTACCTTGACTACCTCAGACGTCATAGAAGTTCTTGAAGGCCACGAAGAAGTAGTTTCCTTCTACGCTTACGCAGACGATATGGTGATATGGTCTTATGATCTTAAAACTCTCCAGGAAAGCTGGAACAGATTAACACTTTGGGCAGAAAGGAATAACCTACAGCTGAATAGGGACAAAACGGTCCATATGGTTTTTAGAAAGGGTGGAGAAATAGCAGCCTGTGAAGAACTGTGTCATGGAGGAGAGCCACTGAAATTAACAAAACACTTTAACTATTTAGGAATCACGCTACAGACTTCTGGTACTACATTCACGAAACATATCGATAATCGAATAACAGCAGCAACAATAGCGATGAATGACATCAAACTCCTTAGAAGGATACCTATTAATACAGCCATGAAGATTTTCTCCAGTAAAATAATTCCATTGGGACCTATGGTATTGAGTTGTTTTGGGGTTACCTTAATAAAACAAACCTCAAGAAAATTGTGACAATTAAATCGACCTTTATCAAGAGGATTCTCTCTATTTCAAAAAATACACCATACAGACTGACTTACGAACTTACTGGTGAGCCATTCTTCATACAAGAACTCCGTGTAAAGCTGCTCTTGCCAGCTACAGGCGCCTACCAGAACTACTGGAAGAGATTCAAACCAAGCTAGATTTCTACTCCTCAGAAGCTATGTTGAACCCAGCAGAATGGAAAAGACCTGACTATGAGCTGCGTCACTCAAGGACATGACTTGCAGTGCATGGTTTTCATTTTCAGTCTGTAAGACGGAAGTTTACCATTCGCCTGCTGCAGACTGTATTTGTAAATTTTGTGGGAAACATTGTGATCGGCATCACGCCCTGGAATGCGAACGGAAGCTGTCGCTCAGGGAACTTTGTAGAGACAATGATCCTTCATGTTAGTATGAAATGTAGTATTGTAATTTATTTATTTTTGGCCATTGGCTCTAATAAATATTTAATATAATTATATAGACTGTGATGGCAATTGTTGTTTAAACTAATCACTAGGGCTCGGATGTTGATGCCGCAAAAATGTTTAAAAAATGCACTAAAAATTTCAAAAATAACTGTAATAAATATCCTAAAAATTTTTAAAATTCATTATAAAATTGAGAAAATGATCTTATAATAAAATCGCCAATATATCAAAAATGACATCTTGCTCAAACTGAAAAGCCAATAGATTTCTAGCACTTAACAAAAGGTTTATGTTCACTATAGTCTGAGTTGCACTGCACTAAGCTTGTCATTTTGATGTTGTCAAATGTAAATGATCTGCGATTATCAGCCAACAAATTTTATATCTCGAAAAGCTGCGTTCAACATCAACTGATGTGATCGGAGCGTACTTGAAGTGAGGAAGGTAGTTTGCTGCTAAATCCATCCGTGCAGTAGTTTTCACCAGAAAGAATATCTGAGATTTTGCATAATGTTTTATACCCGGTGTTTTTCTCCAGCAATTTTTTCAGTTTTCATGCAACATCCGCAACAATTTCGCCGCGATTGTTGCAAAGACTAGTTTCCACCCGGTTGATTAATGAAATGGATTCAATAGTTCAATATTTCAAATTATCTTGTATCAGCTACTAACTTCTTAATTCTGAGAGACGTAACTCCCCCGTATAAAGCTGGAAAAAATTGGAAAAAATGACCTCAAAAGGCCGATTTCTCTAAAAATAAGACCAAAAAATCTGCCCAGCTTTAAAAAATGCTCTTAAAATGGAAAGATAGCAAAACATGCAAAAAGATGCAAAATAAAAATGACATATTTGAAGACGGGGTGGCCCGTCCGGAGTTTCTATGTACTTCAGCTTTGTTTCAGACAGCTCAGTAAAAAGATGACATGTCATCAACATCCGGGCCCTAATAATCACCATAACATGACACTATTATTAAGGATTCTTATCAGCACCTAAAGGAATCCTTTCCATGATATGTCCTGGAAGTCATTAGTGTCAAAGATGAAACCTCGAACTAATAACATAGTGGTTGAAATTCAATAATCACTCAGTATACAACAAACATCCTTGAATGATATTTTCCGCAAGAACAAATGGCATCAACCAGGATTACTTACTGTAACTTGGCATTTTGATTCACCAGTGCCTAGCAGATAAATTCATATTTTTTCGCATGCCTTCTTCATGAATGAAACAAAAAGTATCATGCATCAAGTAGGTAATCCGCTACAGTGGACAGTGAAGGCTGATTTGTTCCCTATAACATACATGAATGCAAACCCCAGTATATTGGGACTGCGAACATTTTCTGATTCGGACAGGACCATTTCCTCTCTCCCACTCGATTCTCTGATTTTCCGTCTGTCAGTATGTCCATATGTCTAACTCAACAAATCACCAATGCGATTAATATGGTTTAAAGTATTAAAATCCGTTGTGTTTCATTTTTTAACGCTCACGATCCACCTAGACGGCGTTGTTGTTTTGGTGAACGCTCTGCTCAAATGTGTGGGCTGCCTGAATAAAATTGACAGGCACGGTAAAGCATTGTCGGTGGATCAATATTTTCTTTTATATAAAATGCAGAACAATGGACATCGTACGTCGTGAGATTAGTGGACATTCGTGAAATAAACTGTATGAGAGCAAGGTAGTTAGGATTTTCACCCACATATCTCGTGACCCATGTAAGATATCGATATTCCGTTTTATAGCAATTCAGTGGTTAGCATTCCAGGCATTGAATCACTTTACTCCCAGGAGTGGTATGGGCGGTTTTTATCCTGTATAGTTAATTTTACTGGCTCGGCGATTGAGTGTTTTTGATATGAACATTCCATCTTCATCACAACGCTAGGATCGCCCACAGGCGTCAACTCGTATTACGAACACTAGACCTCCCAGTAAGTCAAACGGTGTTTCATACCATTTTTCCTTAATAAATTATATAAATGAATAATTCATGTTTTTTGGGCTAATGCCGTGTGTATTTAGATTGGAACCATACGTATCGGAGAAACCTTGCCTCTTTTTTCAATGGAAATCAAACAATGTGGCCAAAGAAAGTATATCAATGAGATTACAAAAATTACAAAAAATATAGATAAATTCCTCTGTTCGTCACCAGAGAGCAGCTGCCAGAAATTACTGTATGGGCCATGGTAGAACGGCGGACAGAGTAGTAAGTAAGGAGAAGGTAAAGGGGGCGGGGGAAAATATAGAGACTCTTCGAAGAATGAGGATGTCCAAAATAAACGGTGGGGAGGGGGGGGGGGGAGGTGGGAGGGTTAGATGGATATAAGGAAACATAAACAAAAGGGAAGTGTATCTGGACGATACCTAACGTCATACAGACAAAGGCGAAAAAACAGATGGAAACTCCTCCAGTGACGAACAAAGGAGATCTCCAAGGTTTCTCCGAAACGTATGGTTCTAATCTAAATACACATGGCATTAGCCTAAAAAACATGAATTATTTATATAATCCGGGCCGTGAAAGCCTTAATATACACGATAAAAATGCAATCTATAAAATGACGTGAACTGGGTGTGGTATGAGGAAAGAGTCACAGAACTAGACGTGCCAATTTTTTTTTCTTCTAAATTGTATAGTATTGTAAGTTATTCCCATTTCCAACGGGATTGGGGATGAGATGCTATGAAAGTCAATTTATTTATTTATCGTATGGCTTTTAGTGCCGGGAGTGTCCGAGGACATGTTCGGCTCGCCTGAGTCTGTAGCTGCTTCCAGCGGACACCCTAAAGGGCGAGCTACAAGTTCCGTTCAATTTCAAGTAGTTCCAACTTTCGCCACCAGATATCAATGATACCTAGTGGTGAACGTTGGAACTTTGATAGAGCGTTCTGACGAAATCTAACCTAACAAATTTTGCTTTACACAAGTTAAGACTGTGAAAGGTTCTTTTACATGCCATAAATCTATGACATGGGACCGCCGGCTTTACTTCCCCTCCGAAGGAAGGCATACTGAAGGATTTTTAACGCTCTTAAAAATCCGACGACTTCGGCCGGGTTTGAACCCGCTATCTTGGGCATAGCAGTTCAGCATGCTACCGACTACGCCACCGAAGCCGATAAGAAAGTCAATGAGGTGGGAGTTTTAACGGACGGATGCCCTTTCTGATGCCAAACTCATGGGAGGAATTAATGAGAGATGAAATGAATTAATATGAATCAAGATGGGCAAGAATGTGGAAGGAAGCGACCGTCGCCCGTTAGAAGGTACCGTCCCAGCATTTGCCTGGAGTTGGAAAAGTGAAACCACGAAAACCATTTCAAGGATGACTGATGGTGGGGATTGAACCCATGTCTACTGAGTCTGCAGATAGCTTGGCCCCATAGTAAGCGTAGTTACCGTTGTTGGTCTTAATTTTCTAAGTTGATCTATGATAATTTCCTCGTGCATCAGGGTATTATTGTTGTTGTTGTTTGAGTCTTCAGTCTTTTGACTGGTTTGATTCAGCCGTCCATGCCTCCGCGTCCTGAGGTAATCGTTTCATCTCTACATAGCTACCACACCCTACATCCGAGGCAATCTGTTTAACATATTCTAACCTTGGTCTACCCCTACCGTTCTTGTCCTCGACCCTTCCTTCCATAACTAAGCTTGCTATTCCTGGGTGTCTTAGTATGTGTCCTAACAACCTATCTCTTCTCTTCATTAGCAGTCGCCAGAAACATCTCTCCTCTCCCACTCGTCTTAATTCCTCTTCCTTTGTAACCCTATCTACCCATCTGATCATCATCATTCTCCTGTAACACCACATTTCAAACGCTTCAATTCTCCTCCTTTCTGCTGCACCAATAGTCCAAGTTTCACTTCCATAGAGCGCCACGCTCCAGACAAAGGCTTTCAAAAATGTCTTCCTAATACCTAAATCTATATTCGATGTCAACAGATTCCTTTATTGTAGAAATGCTTTCCTTGCCTGAGCCAACCTACCTTTTATATCCTCTTTTCTTCGTCCGTCACTGGTTATTATTACTTATCTTTAGATATTTAATATCTTTGGAACATCGTAGTCATATAGTCCCCGTTTCTTGGGTGGATTTGAAATATGTCTGACAACCAGTGTCATTGTGATAACTGTGGTAGTGTGTGTATTTGAGTAATATAGAGGCTACGATTTGTAAGGAGGTGGCGTTTGTCTTAAGTTACTAGCCATCCCGCCACTTCCCTGGAACAGGAGAGGAAACCACGGAAAACCACCAATAGGACAGCTAAGGTGCAATCAAACCCACTTATTCCAAACTGAGCGTCAGAGGCTAATTGTACTCCGTTACAACTCCGTCCAAGCAATGCCAGGGTGAAAACACGTAGTTTGCGCTCAGGACTGGCTCGGCTGACTGGTCAAAAGAGGTTGTTGTTGATGATGATGATGATGATGATGATGATGATGATAATTGTTGTTTTAAGGGGTCTAACATCTAGGTTATCGGCCCCTAATGGTTTGGGTGATAGTGAAAGATGAGATGAGAATGAAAACTATAACTAATATTAACTACAGTCTTACAAACTAGGAGAAGAAATGGTAACCAAATAAAGAATAAGGCAAACAATGGACAGTAGGAAAAGTAATGCCTTCAACCCTCGAAGAATGAGGATTGAGGGACTTGGAAGGAAGAAGAGCCAGGAAAGGCAGATAGAAAAGGGAAAGAAAAGTGGGTCCACCTCAGAGGCATTGGAAAAAGGGGGAAAGAACGGACCCAGCTCAGGAATTCATTGGGGTTGCCAACTCCCAAAATCACTAGCCGTGAGCCCTTGAGGGTGTAGCAGTGTCCAGAGTGCATCAGAAGTGGTGGGGCTACACACACCCTGCCTCCTTAAGGGCCTTGAGCAGAAGGCAGGAGATGGAAGAGAACACAACAGGTCTGATCCCTCGAAGAATGAGGGATCAGGACAGATGAGACAAGGGTCAATTAAGGGGGGAATGTTAAAGACTCCCTAGGCCTCGGATACCCTAATTCCTTCGTGGTCGGAAATGTACAAGAGTTGACCAAGAGTGGTCGATAGGAAAAATGACAGAAAGGAGGCCGGCACTAGTAAATGGTAGCAATGCCGAACTCAGCTGGGGGTCCCTTGGTCGCCAACCCACGTCTCACTAGGCGTGAGCCCCTGGGGAAGGTCAAAAAGGCGCGATGCTACTGAATAATTAGCGCGGGAGGGTGGCGTGAACTTGGCTTCAACCAACTGTCGCAATGGCTGGGCTGCCAAGCTCCACCCATCACATTCTCTTTTCACTTCCTCCGTGTGACGTCATGCGCAAACCAACTTCACAGATTCCGGGGATGAGGTATAGATTCAAATGACTTGCTAGAGCAGAGAATTGAAGCCAGGTCGTTTGGATCCAAAGTCTTATAACATACCCTGAAAACATAGGAGGCGACCCAGGACTCAGGCAGTCACATATGGCAGTGTAGTTAAATTCTCTATTAGAATGCATTATTTGAGGAAAACAAGTACTAAACAGTACGATTCTAATCTTTGTGCTTTGCGGCTTTGGATGATTACGGAAATAGTGGAATATTGATATGCCATCTTATGGCTAGCAGCTGGAGCAATTCACTACAACCTTACTGGTTACCGAACACCCCTGGTGACTCCATGCCTGGTTTCCTGGATCACCGCCGGAAAGAACGATGGAAACTCGTACAGTGGAAGTGCTTTTGGCAACTTTTTATATACATTCTAAAAAATACATATCATCATCATTGTGCTACAGTATTATGATTCATGGTGTTTGTTCTTGTGTTGTTGTTGTTTTTTTTTTTTCAACGTCTGCAGTGAACTTTGAACTTGAGTAGGGAATTGTATTCAGTGATCAGTGTTTGAAGCTGTTTTTGTAAACAAAACAATGAATAATAAAATAAACTTTCTAACAAAAAAAGATTGTAAGCCATGAAAATCCACTAGTAGGATGGGTTGAGAACTGTGGGCTACGAGCGTCGTGATGTGTATGGAATGTTCATGTCAAAAACACTCACTCGGCAAGCTAGTAAAAATTAACCATAGAGAATTAAAACCGCCCATGCCCTGACTGGGAGTCGAATCCGGATCATTACTTACCATGGGAAAACAATGAACCTCTTCTTAGATCTCTAAATGAAGAATAATACCCCGGGACAAGAGCAGCCATCAAAATCGCAATATGTTTGTATATAAACTAGTAATATGACAGACTGTTACGTGCCACCCCCTAGTGGCACATCCATTAACTGGATTACGGTGGGTAGAAGCACAACTCAAATTGTTCCTTCAAAGAAACGTATTAGCTTTATTGCGGGCCAGAAAGATACACCACACAAATAGCAAATACAAGCAATTAATATCTCACTCTAATTTCCTCTTGTAGGGAACGCTTGCCTTTCACATGTCAATAAGCCACAGAAGTTAATCCTTCATAATGGGACCGGTGGCCTCGGTAGAACTACCTGCAACACTTCCTTGAATACACACGCTACAGTTATTTATGATAGCCAGTCACTCTCCACTACACTCTGCTTCGCTGTCAAGAGAATCAGCTTCACTAAGGTTTCGCAAGTCACGTCACCAACAACTGTCGCTCAGGTCAAAGCACGCACTAGCTCAAAAAACACTGTCCACCTCGCTGGCCAGGTCGCTCTTATATAGCTGGCTGGTGACTCAATGAATGCTTCTAGATCCGTCCAGGATTCAAGGCTTCTCGAGATTTCCATCGCTGGCTGGGTCACGAATATTCTGGACCATCCCTTTTGTCCTAGTAGCCCTGTTGCGTAAGGTGCAGGTAATACACAGAGGCAGAGCATAGCCCGGGGACGGCGGTGACTCACGTGGCGAGGCGACGAAACAAACTCACAGCCGTAACACCACCCCCTTCCTAAAAGGCTGATCGTCCCATCAATCGTTGGTCCGTCTGTGTCCCTCCGTGGGCTGCCAGGCGATCTCGATGCACGATCTTCATCTTCGCCCTCGGGCTCCGCTGGATCCTGTATACGACATCGTTGATCCGTTTCACGCCTCGGTACGGGCCCTCCCAGGACTTCTGCAGTTTGGGTGACAGCCCTTTCTTCCGTAATGGTATGAAGAGCCAGACCAGGTCGACCTCCTGGAATCCGCCGGCATCCGTCTGCTGGTCGTATCGGGTCTTCATTCGGTCGGTCTCGATCCGCAGTCTCCTCCTCGCGAACGCGTGCACGTCCTCCAGTTGGTCGACCAGTTCTCGACAATACTGGCTTGCTGGGACCGGATCATTCCCAGGTCGGCCGAAGGCAAGATCGACAGGTAGACGGAGTTCCCTCCCAAACATGGCCCGGGCTGGTGTGCACCAGGTGGTTTCATACACGGCGGCGCGGTAGGCCAGGAGAAATAGTGGAAGATGTTTGTCCAAATCCCTCTGGTGCTCACTGACGACTATTCGGAGATGGTTCTCGATGGTGCGATTGAATCGCTCTACCATCCCGTCGGACTGAGGGTGTAGCGGCGTCGTCCTTGTCCTACGGATTCCCAGCAGCTGGCATAGGTTCTAGAACACCTGCGACTCGAAATTCCTCCCTTGGTCGGAGTGCAGCTCCAGGGGTACTCCGTACCGGCTGACGAATTCCTTCACCAGGGTCTCAGCGATCGTCGCGGCTTCTTGGTTAGGGACCGCATACGCCTCTGGCCATTTGGTGAAGTAGTCGCTGACGTCCAATATGTAGCGGTTCCCTGCCTCGCTTAACGGGAATGGCCCAGCAACATCGATGGCCACTCTCTCCATGGGGCCGCCCACGTTGTAGGTCTTCAGTGGACCCCGTCGTCTTCGTCCTGGGCCCTTGCTGGCTGCGCAATCGTGGCACCTCGCGCAGTGGTTCTCCACGTCTGTTCGGCATCCGATCCAGTAGAACCGCTCTCTCAGCTTTTCCAGGGTCTTCTTTATCCCTAGGTGTCCACCAGATGATCCTCCATGGACTTCCTTCAGGACTTCCTCCGACATAGCCTTTGGAACGACGACTTGTTCCCGAGATGTCTTCCCGTTGGTGCTCTCCCAGGTACGGCAGATGAGGCCATCCCTTACAATCAGCGAGTCCCAGTGCGCCCAGTAGGACTTAAACTTTGGGCTGCAGTCACTCACAATGTTCCACCCGGGTCTGGGGACACAGACCCTCTTCCATTCGGCTATCGGTCCCAGGTCATCATCTTCTTCTTGTGCCCGCGTGAAAGATTCGCGGCTCCAGCTCCCTTGAAGTTCCACGGTAGTCCTTCGGCACTGTATCCCGGTGTTCTCCTCCCCTGGTACAGAAGGTGCAGTCTTCGGGGCACGGTCTTCGTGACAGGGCGTCGGCATTAGAATGCAGTTGGCCTTTCCTGTGATGGATCTCAACGTTGTACTGTTGAAGCCTCTCTAACCACCGCGCGAGTTGACCCTCGGGCTGCTTGAAGTTCAGGAGCCTCCGCAGGGATTCATGGTCGGTTCTGATGAGAAATTCTTGCCCGTACAGGTACTTGTGGAAGTGTTCAATGGTCTTCATGATGGCGAGCAGTTCCTTCCTGGTGACGCAGTAGTTTCTCTCTGGCTTTGATAAGGCTTTGCTGAAGTAGGCCACTACTCTCTCCTCGCCATCCACTATTTGCGACAGGATTCCCCCTGAACCAAAGTCGCTGGCATCGGTTTTGACGATGAACCTAGTTCCAGGTCTGGGGTAGGCCAGAATAGGTGCGGTGCACAGAGCCTGCTGCTTCTACCCACCGTAATGCAGTTAACGGAAGTGCCACTATGGGGTGGCACGTAACAACTGGTGTCAGAAGTGGGATAGAAGCACAACTCCAATTGCTCCTTTAAAGAAACGTATTAGCTTTATTGCGGGCCAGAAAGAAACACAACACAAATAGCAAATATAAGCAATTAGTATCTCACTCTAGTTTCCTCTTGTAGGGAACACTTGCCTTTCACTTGTCAATAAGCCACAGAAGTTAATCCCTCCTAATGGAACCGGTGGCCTCGGTAGAAGTACCTGCAACACTTCCTTGAATAAACACGCTGCAGTTATTTACGATAGCCAGTCACTCACCACTACACTCTGCTTCGCTGTCAAGAGAATCAGCTTCACTAGGGTTTCGCAAGTCATGTCACCAACAACTGTCGCACAGGTCAAAGCACGCACTAGCTCAAAAAACACTGTTCACCTCGCTGGCCAGGTCGCTCTCATATAGCTGGCTGGTGACTCAATGAATGCTTCTAGATCCGTCCAGGATTCATGGCTTCTCGAGATTTCCGTCACTGGCTGGGCCACGAATATTCTGGACCATCCCTTTTGTCCTAGTAGCCCTGTTGCGTAAGGTGCAGGTAATACACAGAGGCAGAGCATAGCCCGGGGACGGCGGTGACTCACGCGGCGAGGCAACGAAACAAATTCACAGCCGTAACAATACACAGTGGAGCAGGAATGTTTTGTCGCTTCATGCGTGTCTTAATAAGCGACCAATTTTTCAGGATTAGGTTTGGTGTTAGATCGCAGGAATTGGCTCAGTTTGAAACATGAAGTTGCTTATGTCACTACCAGTAATTTAAGTACAACAGTGATACCGGTATGAATATCAATGGTATGGGGATAAGAGAAACCTTCAATCGCTCCGCATATTTGAACTTTCATAGACAAAAGGCTTTTGTAACCACCAGCCATAACCTTGGCAGACTAATGTTTTTAGTGTCCGCTTACCATATCCTCGGCAGACCAATAGGGGTTTTGTCTTGTCGGTGGTTTCAAGAGGTTGTGGGTACGTGTACACAGTGGCTTCAGGGGATTGGGGAGAAGTGAAGTTGGCAGGATTGCCTCAACATTGCCTTTTCAAAAATGGTGACTATTGTTACCGTGAATTTACTGCTCCAAAACTTCGATAGTTCCCTTATTCAAGTGCTAATATGTTGTGTTATGAAAGTAATTAGCGTCTATAATCGTGACAAAGTAAAGCTCTCAAGTTCAACTTAAGCCTTGAATGAGGACGCTGACGGCAGGGCGAGCGAAGGAATATATTGCACGAGGTGGGCGGGGAGACAGAGTGACACCATTGGTTAATCATCCTCACATACACTCTACCCAGCGCCAGTTGCTTTCTGTGCAAGTCACGCCTTTCCGCGACAGCAAATAGCAGTAGATCCAGCAACATGTTGACTAGAGGGCCAAGGGAAAGCCTAGAAGCTCACCTATTTTCCTGGGCTTCAGATGAACTTGTCATGCTGTAGAAACAACTTTCTGTGTAATACATGCATAGTAACAAATGTTGAAAAATTTGCCCAGTCAACTTCACGAGAACCATTCTTAGTAGCGCTGAGAATATATTCAAGGTCAAGAACCTCAATACGTGACCATAGAACATGAAGACAGACACTCAATTTCTGAGTGAGACTGCGACCGTCATGTGGAGATAAACAATGAATGCATAAATGGACCAACATCTACACGCGACAGGGAGGCTGAAGTCTCGAACTTTGAAGTCAGAGATGTACAGAGTGAGGTGGACAAAAAATGCCATCTCATGGCTAGCTACGGAAGCCTTCCACTATAACATTAATTGATACCAGCAATTGATTGGCTGCGTGGCTCAGCAGTAACGGTTTTGCTTGCTGTTCCCAAGGTTGCAGGATCGAATCCTGCCGCAGTCAGCTGGAATTTCAGGGTGCGCAAATGCGAGGTAGCCGTGTCAATAGATTTACTGGCTCATTTAAGATCCTTTTCGGGGGAAAATTCCTGCACCCCGGTGTCTCAGAAATACAGAGTAGTTAAAAGGGACGTAAAACTAATAACATTATTATTATTATTATTATTATTATGATATCAACAACCCTTTGTGACCACCCTGACTGGTTTCCTGGATCACCTGAGATGATAACGCTAGAAGTTAGTGCAGCAGAAGTGTCTTAACACTGCTTTAAAAAATTATTAGTATAGCCTACGTTCAAAACAAATTCTGTTATCATTCCGTTTATTATCACAATTTATTATCATTATAATAACTAAGATTACTTTTTGTATGTACGAAATCAAAGTTTGTATAGTGAAATGTGTTGTGTTCTGTTCTGTTTTCTCAAAGACTGACATGAACTTTGAATATAGTACTACGGAGGAAACTGTGTATAAAATTATAAGTGTTTGATGTGTAAATAAATGTGGGGAAAACCAAAAAATGTATAGTTGTGTTTTTGAATTCTTGTTTATCTTCTTTGTTTTAAATATTTTTACATGAAACCTGGAGGTTAGTTAGTTATTGTTGGTTAAGGAGTAGATCTGTGAGGTAATTTTCTCCTCTTAACCCAGATAAAATTACACATTTAGATTAATCTAAAAATTAGAGGTGGACGCGTAAATATAAAATAAAACCTAATAATAATCAAACAAAATAATTAATATATATATATAAGTTAATAATTATAATATTGAACAAATATCAGACATGATTCCAGAAAGGCAGGTCTTGTGCAGAACAAATCCTCAATCTTAAGACCATCCTGAAATTCTCTAAAGCTAGACAAACTGTGATCGCATTTGTAAACTGCAAGAAAGCCCATAACTCAATAGACAGATCGACCCTTTTCTGTGTATTAGAGGAAATCCAATTAGACAGAAAAACTAGAGAATTAATCAAGAAAACATTAACAGGATTAACAGGATTCAAAGGATTTTTAGGCGAAATTCCTGAACCTTTTGATGTTAAAACTGGATTATGACAAGGAGATGGACTGTGCTCCTTACTATTGTTCTAGAAAGGGATTTAGTCCAGTCAAATTTGACCAAAAATGATGGTTTTGCTGCATTAAATCATGTAGTTCCAAATTTTTTAGGAATGTGTAGAGGGAGGTTCCCTGAACAACGCCTAATAAAGTCCCGTCGATTGCAGGTGCTGCGGGGGGCAGGAGGGGGCTCGAAGGCCCCCCTTTTTCGTTTTTGGCGCATAACTTTCAAACGGTGCATCTTACAGAAATGTGTACACTTTACTAACTGAAAGGTAATTAAATACCCTACAAAATGGTATATTCATTTTCACACCTGTGTTACCTTCTTTGAGATATGAGCTGGTGAACATGGAAAATTTGCAGAAAAATATGTAGCGCCTCACGTTTCTCGTCAAACTTGCCCTTCCAATCCGTTTGCCTTCCATTTTACAGGAAAGTCGTGAGGAAGGAAGTTGTAGAGCACGAGGTTGCCTTCAAGAATATATGTATACTTATGGTAATTTATCTTTATATCTTTAAACGTTAGAGCGTTTTGACATATCGGGGTCGGTTTCGTGATTTCGCTAGTAAACTGCTCATTATTTTACTTCCGTTTTCAACGGCTTTAACACTCTGTATCACATTATTTATTTTCATTATGCAAAGAAATCGTATTTAACCCATATAACTAATATAATATACTGTCTGTTGTTGTCAGCCAGAAGGCTGGTTGGATCCTCAAGACAGAAGAAAGCTTGCACCGTGGATGACTAATCACCCGCCTTTTGCTGTACGTGATTCTTTGATGTCCCTTTCAACCGGTTTAATAGGAACCAGAAACATCTACTGTTACCTATCATTGGAAATCGGAACCGGTACAATGGGGACTTTTGTTGGAATGAACTTTTCAGAAATTCGGCTGTGTAAGAAGAACGCAGTAGTCCCTTTGGCTGCTATGAGCAACACTATCGAACTGGACAACGAAGTGGTCGAGCCTTTAATGATTTTCCAGAGAACCATTATAAACAAGAGAACTGAAGGGGATGTAGAGGAGCTGTTGAAGTGTGAGTTAGCCTCATATACCATGACTCTTTTTGATGAAGGGATGATGAGGAAAACCAAAAGGTCCGCTTTCTACGATGCCTTTCATTCATGCAGTCAAATAATCAACCTGAAGAACTGTTTCACGGTAATCGATGGCGGCTTTCTTCTTCATAGAGTCAAGTGGAACAACAACACTAAGTTCGCCTCCATCTGCGATCAATATGTGTCCTACGTTATCAACCATTATGACCACAACTCTGATGTTGTGTTTGATGGTTACGAAGACACGAGTTCCACGAAAAGAGGCGAACAACGTCGGAGAGCATCAAGTAAAACATCAGTGGATATAGACTTCGATGAGAACATGGTGGCTTCTGTTCATCAGGAAAACTTCCTTTCCAACGAAAGAATCAAAATTAAGCTGATTAGTATGTTAGCGCAGGCTTTGGATGCAAAAGGTATACAGTTCACTATAGGCAAAGCAGACGCTGACTGCAGCATTTTCAGGTATGGATTACAACATACCCCTCATTCGACTGTGGTGGTAATTGGCGAGGACGTAGGCCTGCTCGTCTTACTCGTGGCACTCACACCACGAGACACGAATGTCCTTTTCATGAAGCCTGGACGAGGCAACACAGAAGACAGACTGTACTCCTCCCAACAACTTCAGACCTTGCCATTCTGCCAGTACATTCTATTTATCCATGGCTTCACTGGATGTGATACCACTTCTGCCATTTTTGGGAGAAGTAAAGCAACCATAATCAAATGTTTCGAGCGGTATCCTAACGAAACCAAAAGCATCGCAGAAGTTTCGTCCAACGAGTAAATTTATTTTTATTATAAGAGGGTAACAGTGGCGTTAACTATAAAAGAGGCATTTATAACTTATTTTTTTAAGAATATATATAGAACGAAAAATAACGAACTCTTCAGAACATATATATACCGGTATACTCCGATGGTCTGGACTGCATACTATTAGATTTTGATCATGTTTTCATTCCCATAAAAACGATATTTTATTCCGAAATATTGGGCTCCCCCAAAACAATCATATATACGCCACTGCGTTCATATATATTTATACATTCTAGGTATATATCATTATTTATATGGGTAATAAATACCATTTATGTTTACATAATCAATAAATAACGAGTTACAGAGTGTTAAAGCCGTTGAAAACATAAGTAAAATAATGAGCAGTTTACTAGCGAAATATCGAAACCGACCCCGATACGTCAAAACGCTATAACGTTTAAAGATATATAGATAAATTAGCATACGTATTTATCTTCTTGAAGGCAACTTCGTGCTCTACAACTTCCTTCCTCACGACTTTCCTGTAAAATGGAAGGCAAACGGATTGGAAGGGCAAGTTTGACGAGAAACGTGAGGCGCTACATATTTTTCTGCAAATTTTCCATGTTCACCAGCTCATATCTCGAAGAAGACAACACACAGGTGTAAAAATTAATATATTATTTTGTAGGGCATTTAATTATCTTTCAGTTAGGAAAGTATAAAAATTTCTGTAAGATGCACCGTTTGAAATTTATGCGCCAAAAACGAAAAAGGGGGGCCTTCGAGCCCCCCTCCTGCCCCCCGCAGCACCTGAAATCGACGGGACTTTATTAGGCGTTGTTCAGGGGACCTTCCTCTACACATTCCAGAAAAAATTGGAACTACATGATTTAATGCAGCAAAAAATCCTAATTTGACTGGACTAATTATGATATGGGAAAAGGAAGTAAAAGGCATAATCATTGACAGACTATGTGAGAAAAAAAATGCATATGCTCAAGAGTACACAGTATCATTAATCAGCATAAAATATTCATCGCGTTTAACTCACAGCTTGTGGTGGAGATGTCTTCCTTCGATAATTTAATTAGACTGTATATGTAATTAAGAACGTCTTGTGCCTCTCGAGTGCCGCAGTCAAAGGCATTAATTACGGGAATGGGTTTTCTGACGCCTCGGAGTTACTGTGCTATATTCTCACATACCACTAACCTTAATGACTGTGAACGAGGGCTGTGGAATGAATCACAGCGATAAGGAGACATCCTTACAGACGTCACACAGGGTATTAAGTGGTAAAAATAGAGTTCACCACTCATCATGATCGATCCCATGCCCCTTAATCTCTCATCTTGACCATGATGGGGAGCTGTAGCAAGCCCGGAGTACGGTTGTTTGAAACCCGGTCCTGACAGGGGCTATACTGAGTGTGGTTTCCCCCGTTTATTTCCACACTTCTTCCGTGCAAATTCCGGGTTAATATCTTATTTGAAGTCTTGGGGCACCAACTCATCCCCGTACCTAATAACTACAGCTACGCACAACCTACTATACGGGGCTGATGACGCAAAGATGCCCCAAGCTCACAATACGAATTTGCTGTTGTTGATTCCTTAGGGACTTTGCTATATCGTGGTCATGTAGCCCCATGTACTTGAGTGTGTGTATAAGTTGTCTGTTAGCCTGTGTCACTGTGATGTCAGTACTAGTGTTGGTTGGTTGGTTCCTCAATTTAGGGGCTGTGACAACGCGGTAATGTAGCCCCGTGTACTTTGGGTGTGTGTAGAATCTGTCTGATAACCGGTGTTAATTGTGATGGCTGTATTAGTGTGTGTATCTGTTTTTTAATTCAAGTAAGGACTGCAACTTAGAATTTTTAAAATAGTTCCTACTTTTGCGGCCAAACGCCAACGTCTATGACTAATAGGCCTAGTTCAGAACTTAGCTACTAGACGCCACCGCAGTCGGCTCTTGGCAACGAACGTAGAAACCTAAGAGCGTTGTTTACATTCCTAACCTATACAATTTAGCTTCACACAGGTGTAATTAGTGGAAGGTTCTTTAACATGCCATAAATCTATGACATGGGGCCGCCGGCTTTACTTCCCCTCCAAAGGAAGGCATACTGAGGGATTTTTAACGCTCTTAAAAATCCGACGGCTTCGGCCGGGTTTGAACCCGCTATCTTGGGCATAGATGCTCAGCATGCTACCTACTACGACACCGAAGCCACCTCTGTACTAGTGTGTGTACTTAAAATCGAGGTAGGATTTTGGTAGGAAGTGTCCGTTGCCTGAAGTGAAGTAATACAAAGAAACAACCAGAAATACAATCATAATGTCCGTTTGGTGAGACCACGGACAACTCAGATTCGTGAGATAGAATTGGGAAGATGTGGGCTCTATTCCTTCCACAGCCGTCCTAGAAGAGGTATTCCATGAGTTTCCACTTCTTCTCGACTGATGGCAGAGTCGTAACTAAATTAAGGCAACTGCCACGTTCTACTCAAGTAATGACACGAATTACCAAAACACACACTAGTACAGCCAACACAAAGACACAGGTTATCAGAAGTGGGATATCACACGCACCCATGTACATGGGAGCTACATGACGATGATATCGCAAAGCCTCAACTAGAACAGCTGGAAGGGGCAGATGACCTCTTAGTTCCGTTCCTTAAAACCTCAATAACTAAATAAATAGAACAGCTCGAGGGCTGCCAATTCACAGTGTAAACAAAAATGGTTGCCATAGTAACCAAGCGACAGCCATCTTGGATTGCCCGCAGTGTCCATGTTTGATTTTCAGTGCTGCCAACTTCTAAGAGTGAATTTCCCATAGATTTTCCCGTAAATTCCCCTAGATTTGAATTATAGCACCTATATTTGAAGTTGGGTGCGATATTTAAAAGTTTAGCACTTAATGATCCATGGAATAATCGAAAGGAGTGGTCATGCAGAACAGAAGCTACCAACCTGTGATCAGGAAATT
This sequence comes from Meconema thalassinum, assembly GCA_946902985.2. Taxonomy (NCBI): domain Eukaryota; kingdom Metazoa; phylum Arthropoda; class Insecta; order Orthoptera; family Tettigoniidae; genus Meconema; species Meconema thalassinum. The sequence continues at coordinate 152,653,204 of OX336390.1, read as the reverse complement.
TACTCAAATTCCTCATGTTTTGAATTTTTTTAACAAATGATTATTCAAACAAAATTAGTTGTCATGGGGAGTCAATGGTGGTTATGTTTTATAGTTAAGAGGAGGTATCAACCTGCGAATGATGAAATTTATTGAGACTTGACATTTTGGTGTTAATTGGTTCATGAGATAAACAAAACGGGTTAATATGGAGACTCAGTTCTGGCAGTTTTGAATGAATAGCAAGCTGTCAGTGATGAAATTTTCCAAGTTTTCATTCGAAGTCTCATGACTTGAGTTATGGTGCAGGATTTAACTAAGTTGTCATGGAGACTTAAGGAGCAGACTATTAATGATCCATGGATTAAGCAAAACGAGACTAAGTGGTAGAGTTACCAACAATTTGGCTCACGGATCACGCATTTTCACAATCAGAGCAGGGAAGTCTACTTTCTAGATATCGTATGACGTTATGCTCTGACAGGTGACTAACCTAGAAAGAGAGTAGATCACGTACAAGCTGAATCTTGGTTTTGAAACAGAGAATGACACCTAGTTATTACAATAAATTTGCAAGCTATTCCCTCCCACTCACTTTTCAGGTAGACCGGCGTATTGGCGTACCCATGGCCAACGAATTTAAAGACGATATAATAGAATAACTCGGTTGGTATCCCCACAAAGCTGTTACAACTGATTCTCCATGATTACCCATTTTGTATATATCATGAAGCATTTAATACCAATATTTCAAATCATAGTAAATATCATCACTCACAGGTTCGTACACTCTCTAAACTACTCAAAATAACTACCACCGAATCTGCATGACAACTCATTTTGTATATTCTGGGGATTATTGTACAGCTAAATTCAAATCATGATGAATTTGAGTAAATAACTCAGAGGTTGGTAACTCCACCACTGAGTCTGTAATGGCTACTCAATTTGTATATTCCATAAATCATTAAGCGCCAATTCTTTAAATCTCGCTCCAAAATTCAAATCTACGTGAATTTCACTCTCACAGGTTGGCAGCACTGAAAACGCAACATGACCGCCACGCACTATCCAAGTTGGCTGCCGCTTGTATACCATGGCAACAAATTTTGTTTAAACTGTTCTACTGTCCTAAATATTGACAATAACAATATTAAATACCATATTTATTACGAAGTTTCACATAAAATCCTTTTGTCATGCCAATTTACATACTTGAAACTTGATTAGATGCTAACCATTCAAATTTAATGTTTCAAGAATAGTGCATTATGCAACGAGCCTATAATGGCAATAATTAAGGCACGAGTATGTATATGAATTTCCATACGAGTGTCTTAATTACCAATATAGGCGAGTTGCTTACGACTGTTTATGTTCGACGATAATTATAACTTTATTATATGTTTTAACATAAGTATTCATACATATCTGTGGGATTCAGTCACTTCAGTTAGTGAACAGAGCCCGCTGGGATTGCTGACTAAACAGAGCGCATACGTGGATCAAAGTAGCCTACGTCGAAAGCAGAGACCATTTACTTTGCTTTGCAATGCTATTGTTTATAGCCTGCATGATGTCATAGTGCCGATCAGCACTTGCATTCACTAATATTGTCACCGAAGTCGTTTGAAAGCAATGCGCTGTGTAGAAATTGGAGTTGGGGATATTAAGGTACAATGCTATTTCTTGTCTCATATTCCCCAGTTTATTTACGCGAATATATGGGACGGTGCACTTTCCATGTCAGTAATTTATATAGAAGGATGCTGTGTTGCTAACTTCTGGACGTATATTCATAAATTTCTTGGATATGTCATAGTATTTTCTTGTTACCGTAAAGGTTCGTGCTGATTTTGTCTTTGTGTTTGGGATTGTAACTACAATGGTTGATCCAATATCCAATTTGAACTTTCAAACCATGTAATTCATGTCCGACATGTTATATTTTGAGCGCATGCGCGAAGCTATCCTTACATAATTGGTCAATGAATGAGCTCTGATTGGCTGTAGAAACGCTCTCATAATAAAAAAAATAGTGTCATAATGACCCTAATTATGATACACTTTTCTGACATATAATATTTGCATTTCGACATCGTCGAACATAAAGTAGGTTATGTGTTCTTTAGGGAACACCTTGTTCTGTAACCCAGGTAACACGACGTACAGAAGCTAGTCTGATTATAAAATACATTTCTGTCGTGCAAATTCTTATTACATTCTTATTGAATGCTCTTTTGAAAAATCCCTGTAATTGGCCTTATGCTTTGAATTCTTCTATCTGGAGAAAGAGATCTCATCACTATATTTTATCAATGTCTTGGGATGGAAAGCTGTGTCAAAAGGGGTAGTAAACCCTTGCTCTCACTAACAACCCTACCCTTTATTCAACCTTGCATGTGTCTGAATATATGATGCTCATTATATGCACAGTCATTAATAATTTTCTCCCTTCTAACACCCCATTTTCTTATTCAACCCCTGTTTCTCTCATATTTTCTACATTTATTTGCAGAGCCCATGCAACGTATTTTATTGTATTTAAATGTAAATCCACCCCACCCTCCTTCAGCTCCCCTTACAATTTCATGTTGTCTAAAACGTCTCTTGTTACCGGATGTTCCTCAATACACAGTCTCTCCTTAAAATTTAATTTAACGAGCTCCGTCTATATATAAATAGTTTATCAATAGAGACGAGGCTATAAGGGATTTGAATGAATTTATTTTGGATTTTTACGAAGTGAATTATATTTGTCGAATTTCCTCTAGAGTTTAAAACAGTAGGTTCTTTAGATATTTGTACGGCTCAACCTAAAGCATTAGTCAAATTAGGAATAGTGATGTCAAAAAACGGGGGGTGGGAAATCGCTTTAAGCCATCGAAAATATTTATGAAAATAAAAGATACCGGTATTTATTTATTTTGTCCAGCCCAGTGGACAATTGATTAGGATACTAGGCATTAGGCTGAATGATCGTAGGCTCAATCTCTGAGATTTTAATCTGTTAGGATACATTCCTCAGGGATTGATATTGTGACGTCTTAGTCATTCATTTAATCGTCAACAGAACATTCAGGTCCTCACTAATGGACGTCTTTTTAAAAGTCCTGCACCAGGCCTCTATAGAGGTTTCATGTCATTATATTAGTATTATTATCTTTATTAATTTCTTATACATATGGCATAACGCATTCTACAAGATTCTGAGTTCATAATCAAGTATCTTGATAATCTTACGGAAATTAAAAATATCATAAATACAATTATCCAGCAACACTGCATTCTGTATTCTGGCAATCAGTGTTTCTTTTGCAGCTTCTCTAGAATCCTTACCATTAATTATTAATTATTATTATTATAGTTTTAACAACAATTATTCATCCGCCTTAGTCAATACATAAACGAAAGGAAATATAATTAGATTTGCTCCTGGTACATGTAGATGATGATAATGATCATTAAAAGTATTATAGTAAAAACAAGTAGTTCCGTGAAGAACTATACAGCCTATTTTCATATATCCTGCTCATGTTAATTGCCTCTATCAACATACAAAATTTCAGTTTAATTGCTGTAACAGATTCGTAGATATTGAGAACCGTCTAAATATTTCATATGGTCGCCAGGTTGGATTTTTATTTTTGTACTATTACATTAAGATTATTGTGTACGTGTGGTATTCAAACGTCAATCGCATGATTAGAACACAAGAAGTAAAAATTAGATTTTAAAATTACGCACAGCAGCCATCTTGTGATTATGCAAACAATCAAAATAAATTAGATGCTAGTGGATCAACATTTGTATAAGCATTTAACGTGCAACGTTTCACGGCACTCGGATAGTTAATTCGCGAGAAACGTCCATTTAAATATTTATACTTCGCGTCGCCGCCATGTTGGATTTGTGCTCACCAGGTTACTGAAAGTCCTATAGGTGAACATATGTTCATAGTCTCTATGAACATAAAAAAAAATCAGTTTGGTTGCTGTAAAAGATTCTTAGATATTGAGAACCGTCTAAATATTTCGGAACCTCGCCAATTAGGATTGTTATATGTATAGGCCATAGAGTTATGTACCATTCAAGGACAATTTAGGCCTAGGTTTATTATTCAAACTTTCACTTCGATCGCATGATTACGACACAAGAAATCAAAACTTAATTTTAAAATTTCGCACAGCCGCCATCTTGAGATTATGTAAACAATTGAATTAAATTAGATGGCAGTGCATTACAATCTGCAAAATCATTTACTGTACCACATTTTACTGCGCTCAGAGAGTTAACTCACGAGAAAAGTATATTAAAATATTTCAAATTCGCTTGGTCGCCATGTTCGTTTTGTACTTGACAGATTTATGAAATATACATAGGTAAACTTGTATCAGTACCCTTTATCACCGTACAAAATTGCAGGGTGATATCTGTAATAGTTTCGGAGATATAGAATGTCAGTGAAATATTTAACACAGCCGCCATTTTGAGGTTATGTAAACTATTGAACTAAATTAGACTCCAGTGCATTGCAATGTGTATGAATATTTGCTGTACCAAGTTTCATTACGTTTGGATAGTTAAATCGCGAGAAAAGTCTATTTAAATGTCTCAACTTCGCTTTGCCGCCATGTTGGTTTTTTAGTCACCAGGTTTTTGAAAGTCTCATAGGTGAACTTTTAGTAGTGCCCTTTATCACCGTACACAATTTCAGGGCGATATCGGTAATAGTTTCGGAGATATTGAATGCTAGTGAAATATTTCGCACAGCCGCCATGTTGGATTGGTGAGACGTAACAAGATTTGAAGGGCACGGTCGAGGTCGCCGGGAATAGTGCTATAAACTTACCCAGTTTCACTGAAATCGCTCCAGCCGTTTAGATTTTATTAGGGGGACACACACACACACCTCACACACACACGCACACACACACACGGACAAAAGGTGATCTCATAAGCCTATTTTTTCAAAATTGAAAATAGGCTAATAAAGGTATTCATTATCATCGTCATTATCGGAAGTAATGTGATAAACGGTTCCAGGCTAGTGTTCAGAAGTAACGGGGGGTGGGGTTAGTTGGTAGTCTGCCACTCAGGAGTCCGACACTATGTGCGTGAATTCATTTGAATGAAATTATCACATTACCGCCCAAGTAGAAAAATATTTCTTTTAAATCTTTAATATTTAGCCTATTTTTCATGATATTTTAAATGAGATTTTAAATGTACGCGAACAATGGTGCGGCACATTTTTTTAAACAATTGTACTGTAGCAGTGCCTTCATCTCGTGCCAAACTCTATGTTAATATACAATAATCATTCACGGAGTGATGCAGCCTCTTTTCCCAGTTATCCTCATAAAGTTAAGTGCAGCCGCACTCAATTACGTACTCCAAAACGTTGTGTGACAAAGTCAGTAATAGAAATGACTCAATATATACCACGAGTCCAAGACCGAATACACGTGTCACACTACGTTTCCATTAGATTTAGTTAAGGACCCCAATTATATTCATTAATAAATGTAATATTTGGTATTAATGTTCCTCATTTCCCATTATACGGAGATTGTTACGACACGAAGTACGAATGAATTATTGCCATAAGAACATGAGTAATATTGTCTCTCCTCAAAATTAAACTTTTACTGCTTGAGTTACAATGCGACTGTGTATATTTATTGATTTACATGCATTCTATTATTTATTTGGTAGAAAATGTTTAGCACCAACCATAATTGCAATTGGTTATTACATTATCATTCGTGTTTTATTATACTATTGATTTATAATAGCAACCCGCTCCGGCTTCGCCCGGTATCTTTAACCCAGCGTAAGTTTAAAAGGCGCATGGACAGCAAGTCCCAAAAGTAATTCAGAAAAAACGAGGTGAACAGCGGAACTCCAAACATATTTAATCTTCTCTGAAAACTTAACTCGACATGATTCGGCAGATTGATGCTGGCCAAAGCTGGGGTAATAGGCTCGCTCGCTACCTCGTAAACTCACTCCGAAGTTAGTAATTTAAATTTCCACTCAATGAAGATTGTTGGAGGAAATGAAAACGTCAAAACACGTATAGTGGGCGATGTATTAATGATAGATATATGCTGTCGGGGACGCATTTGTAGAACGTTTCATGCTGATCAATTCTTACACTAATAGTATATGGATATTTTTAACAGTTTACCCAGCGTAAGCTAAAAAGCCGCATGGACGGCAGGCTTTTCTTCGACTCGATTCACTAAAATCATTATTGCTCGGCTTTATTTAATCATATATACATGTTTTTGTACAGAGACCCTCCTCGAGAAATCATTAAAAGAATGGTGAAAACTGCATCAAAATCCATCCAGTGGTTCTCGAGATTACCCGTAACATCCAAGAATCGGGAACTTTATTTTTACTATGTAGAGATAGTTATGTTCCATGTAATGTAATGGCAATGCATCTCTGAGGTCTATAATATCCACAATATTGTACTCGTATTTGACAGGTAGACTATATTCCGTAAGGAGGAAATATACTACAAGAGCCATTTCAGTCAATCAACATGTTAATACAGTATATTAATACTAGCATAAGTACCCGTTTTTCGAACGCTGTTCAGAGTTAACACCAGACATTTTCAATTGAGCTACTGTTGCAATGGTTAGCGGTTTGTTATTCCTTCATAAGTTTATCAGAACGGAGTTAGTTTTCTGGGAATATCACACACACTGTTAATTTAAGGACCTTAAAATGTGGTTTTCGGAGACCCTTTATAGACTCCCGAATTTTGTGTCTCACATTGAGGTAAATTTTATATTTCGCCTATTTTAGCACGTAATTTGAAACGTTTTTCCGTACATCCACCCTTCTACTGTATGAAAAGTACGGTGAAGAATTTTATAAATGATTGGTGTATTGACTCTCATGGTTACCATACCTAATTTTACGATGCACCAAGCATCCGAACACGAGTTATAGGCGTACATCAAGATACACAGAAAGACAGACACACAAGTCTATTGTCTACAACATATCACCCAGATATTCAAATATGGTTATATCCACCACACAGTATCAAACAAAATCATCCTTATGTTGAACCCGTATGTCGACAAAAAAAAAAAGATTAGTTAAAATGTGCTCTCAAACTAAATTCACCTAACGTGTACTTCCTGACGAAAAACAGAATTGAAAGCTTTGTAGACGAAACGCAATACACGTCACATAAAAACTGACCCTCTACGCTGTCTTCCATACACAAGAAGACTTCTTTCATAAATTATAAAGGCTTGTGGTGCATGAAAATGCAGGTTCTTTAGCCTCAAATGGCCCAAATTCCTAAAAGCTGCAAAAAATGCTGATTCAATTCAGGAACAAAAGTTTGGTGCTTTTCAGTCGGTCAACACGAATGTATATTTATTAATCTTATGTAATTTATTTCAGGATCAGGGCATAACACAGCTCTATTTGGGTACATTCGTGTTGACCGACTGAAAAGCACCAAACTTTTGTTTACTTAGGCAACACTGAAAAATGGCTTCAAACCTCACAATGTCAATTCAGGAATTTTTGAAAATAATGTTGCTGTTTGGAGATATAATAGACCTTCTGTACTATATGTCGCACGTGAAAATTGCATGAACAAGTTCTAGGTTATCCCTTGACCCCCTTAATTGCATTGATGAATTATGCAGTCTACGTAGGTTCCGTGATAGCCATTTGCAAACATTCACAGAAATGTAATAAATGGTGTGACATTGCTTCTTACAGAAATAGATGGAAAGTTGGATGCCACCCCTTGAGATAATGTTGTCATGGTTACCGTTTTGCAATCCTTTCTTTAGTTTGTTAAATTAAATTAAATTAGTTTACTGGGAATATTTCAGAAGCTGTTGGATTTAGAGCCTTATAAAGTAGTTTTCGAGGACCCTTTAGGGCCCCCGAGTTTTGTTTCTGGCACCGAGGGGCTTTGTCTCGTCGTTGTACGCCATAATATAATACTACTACCACTAATAATAATATAATATAAACCCGCCAACCTGGGCCCAACCTTTGGGAAGCCAGGCTCTGCCTGTCACAAGCCAGGACTAAGGGTGAGTGATAGAGGAGTAACACCTCTTCAAAAAACCTTGGTCCAGCTGGCCCGGCTGGTAGTACCTTGTATGGGTCCCTGCCGGGGTTACAGGTGAAGATAGACAACGGTTTAGAAGGCGGAAGAGGACCTCGCGTCCCAACGGCGGATAAAGCGGAGGAACTATCTTCAAGCTCTGGGGCTTACAACCTTGGTTCTACTAACGGGAAGGAGCAATCCAACCCACATATTTCTTAACAATCAAGCATCATGGAAAGTCGTCAAAAGGAAGACACTACACCAGGTGGTAACTGTTTAAGGGAATCCACCGCTCCTAGGAGTGCACGCAAGCCTTTGGATTCTGGGGAGCTTGCAAGTAGATGCTTAAAGAATACTAAATTGAAGACGAAACAGAAATATTATTTTGGAACGTTAAATGTCAACTCATTACTCAAAGTTGGTAAACACAAGGAACTAACAAATATGATGGACGAACATAACATCTCAATCCTGGCCTTTCAGGAAACACGGTATCAGGACGAAGATATAATGGACATTGAGGGCTATAGGGTCTATAAAGGACAGAGAGCAGTGAAGATAGGCAAGAATATGCCAATGTTTGGAGCAGATTTTGCTGTAAATAAGAAGGTAATCAGTGCAGTTGTGGACTTCTCTAGCCCATCAGAAAGACTATCACTCCTAAATCTACGCTGTGGTAACAAAGGCTATACCCTGATCAATGCACATGCGCCAATTAATGAAGACAACAGGCGTAATCCCGAGAAAGTGGAACAATTCTGGGACCTTATAGAGGAGGAGATGGAGAAAATACCTATAAAGAACATCAAGGTTTTATTGGGCGACTTCAACGCTCAACTGGGAATAGAAGCAAGATATAGATCGACAGTAGGAAAATATCCTGCTCACAGAATGACCAACAAAAATGGAACAAGGTTTGTCGAACTATGTAGAACGTTTGACCTTCAGATAATGTCAACTTTATATAAACACAAACCAAGTAAACAGAAGACATGGCGTTCACCTGGCAATTTGAACGGAGAGAAACAAATTGATCACGTGGCAATATCCAGGACAGCAATGAAGGAGATTATGAATGTTAAAGTACAGAGAGGGGCCAAATTTGATTCAGATCATTATCTCTCCAAGATTAAAATGAATTTCATTCCTTTTAGAAAGGCTCCGAAAGCTGGAAATAAACTTCACAGATATGATGTGACAAAACTTAAGGTTGATCAAAAAGTATTGGAGCAATACCACCAGCAATTAACATTTAAATCTAAGAATTGGACTGACATTGCCTCCACAATCCAACAAGCAGCCAATGTTTCAATCTTGACAGCACAGAAGCGTAAACACAGATGGTGGAACGAGACCTGTGATAGTGCATGTGTACAAAGAACAGATGCCTGGAAGAAATGGAACTCAACGAAGAGACAAGAAGATTATAACTCGTTTTGTGACAGTCGGAGAGATGCAGCCCGGGTTTTCCGAATTGCAAGGCGATCATATGAAAAACAACAGATGGAACAGATTGATCAGGATTTCAGGAAGAATAATGTCAGGGACTTCTATCAAACTTTCAAGTCTAATCTGAAAGGGTATCAAGCACCGAGCTTGTGCTTCAGAGATGAAAATGGAAAGTTAGGTCTGAACAACAAGGAGAACTGTCGTATCTTGGCTGAGTACTTTAAGAAATTACTCAATTGTGATGAACCAAAACATAGGCTACTCATAGGCCGTCCTACTCAAGTAATGGCCAACTCGCATCCACCTTCTAAGACAGAAATTAAAATGATTATCGATGGTCTAAAGAATAATAAAGCAGCGGGAGAGGATTCCATTGTGGCAGAGCTTCTAAAACTGGCAAATGAAGATACTCTGAATATATTAGCTGAGGTCTTTGCGGAGATATGGAGAACTGGTAGGATACCCACGGAGTGGCAGTCTGCATTAATTAACCCTCTCCACAAAAAGGGGGATAAGAAGGACGTTAATAATTACAGGGGTATATCAATTGTATCTGTTCCCTACAAGATCCTATCCAAAGCACTCCTGAACAGAATTGAAGAACATCTTGATAATCAGATTGGGGAGTACCAGGCCGGTTTCAGAAAGGGACGTTCTTGTCCGGAACAAATTTTTTACCTGAAAAACATCATTAGGTATAAGACGATAGGCAGGTATGACTATGTGGTCGTATTCATTGATTTTAAGAAAGCGTATGACTCAATTGACCGCGAGTCGCTACTGAATATTCTGGAAGAATTTGGAGTGGAAGACACGTCTCGAAACCTGATTAAACAGACTTTGACCGACACAGTGTCAAAAGTAAAATTCATTGGCGAGATCTCAGATCCCTTTGTAATCAAAACTGGTGTCAGACAAGGTGATGGATTATCTCCAATCCTTTTCAACTGTGTATTAGAGAAGGTCATTCGTGAATGGAGGAAGACACTGAGTCGGGAAGAAGGGAATGAAGAACGATTCAGGCTAGGGCCCAAACTGAAAGGGGTGCATGTTGATTGTTTGGCTTTTGCAGATGACCTAGCTATTTTTTGCCAACAATATTAAATCAGCCATTGTAAAGATTAATCGGTTGTCAGAGATGGCTGAGAAAGTAGGTTTACAGATTTCCTTTGAGAATACAAAGTACATGACAAACATCAGTGATGGACCAGAATGGATGAAAAAAAACAAAACAAGGAAAGATTAAACGTCTAAAGAAATTTAAATACTTGGGTGAGGTAATCCAACAAAATGGCCTGGAACAGGAAGCAATTAATCTTAGAATCTGGAAATTAGACCAAGCCTATCGCCTGACGAAAAATCTCTATACTAAGAAGTCGCTGAGCATTGGAGCCAAATTAAGACACTACAGCACGGTTGTCAAACCTGAAGCATTATATGCTTCGGAGACTTTGACTATGAACAGGCGGGGACTAGTCGACCAGTTGGTCAAAAGAGAACGCAGGGTATTGAGAAAATTTTTAGGCAACAGATGGGTTGACGGGCACATACGTTTGAAGTCGAACGAAGAGTTATATAGAAAGATAGAACCAGTCACGTCAACAATAAAAAGGAAAAGGTTGTTTTTCTATGGACACATTTTCAGAATGTCCAACGATCGTCTAACAAAGAAAATTAGGAATTTCGTGAAACCAAAGATGAAAAAATTGGCATGGTTTGAAGAATGTAACAAAGATCTTCTAGAAATTGGTATTCCGGACCGCAAAATTATGAACAGGTGTGAATTCAGACACCTAATCAAAAATTACCAGGGATTTAAGGTAGGGGCAGAACCCAAAAGACGGAGTGGACCTCTTTCAGAAGATCGGAAGAAGGCGCTGAGTGATGGGCTCAAGAGATACTGACAGGACATCAAAGCTGGCAGACGATCTAGAACGAAACATTGATTTTGATTGTTACTCCGTAGTCCATAGTGGCTCAATTCGAATGTAAAAAAAAAATATAATATAGGGATAGGAATATAATAGACCTGCCGTACCACACCCGCAGGTGTAAATCGCGTGAAAAATTCTAGAGGACCCCCTTAAGCGCATTATACGTATTGATGAATTTGACAGCTTAATTTGGTTCTAGCCGTTTACAAACTTTCTCACTAATGTAATTAATGGAATTTCATTGCGTCTTACAACAATACATGGACCTCTGAGAATATGTTGTCATGGTTACTGGCTTGCATTCGTTCATTAGTTTTCTGGGAATATCTCAAACGGTTGGTTTTAGGGCCTTAAGGGCCTAAAGGGTCCCCAAGTTTTGTCTCTCACATTCATCATCTTCCTAGTATTAATCCCGCTTTATTGCAGGGTCTGCTTTTCTGCACTTTTTCTTCCATACTGCTCGATCTTGAGCGTCTCTAGTTGTGGCATTCACTAGTTGCATGTCCTCCCGCATAGTACCCAGCCAGCGCTTTCTCGGTCGCCCTCGTGGTCGTCGACCTTCTGGACTGATGTCAAGTGCAGTTCTCGCGACTGAAGAGTGATTGCTACGCAGTACATGGCCATACCAACGCAGACGGCTCTCCCGCATTTTTTCATGGATTGCAGCCACACCAAATGTAGCTCGAACATTGTCATTCCTGATGTGGTCCAGTCTAGTAAGTCTCTCACATTGAGGGGCTGAAAATGAGCTTTGTCTCGTCCTTCTACGCCTATTTCAGCATGCATTTTAAGGGGGTAGGCCCGCTTTTATGAGAGGTACGGAGAAGAGTTGCATCAATGATTAGTGTCGAGCCTCTGATGGATATCTATACGAAATTTTACGTTGATACACCCAGCCGTTCTCGAGTTATAAGGGAACAAAATTGTCCACAGACAAACAAACAGACAGACAGACAAAAATTATTTTCGCATCCATCATAAAACAGCCTGAAACGCGTAAATAACTCAAATTTCCGTAGAAATTCAGAAAAAAACAAACAAACTTTCATTTTTATATAGAGAGATATATACTGCACCGCTCGGTGTTGACGAGTTTTATTGCACAAATTTAGGTTTTACTCGCTAACCGTTGGAAATACACGAAAAGTGATAAGGACCCCTCGGATAGGAAATTAAATTTTAAAGCTCGCATGTGCCATCAAAAGTTTGCTATTTCTATGCGTTCTCTTTTTATTTGAAATGGAAATATGAAATTTTGAAACCAAAGGGTATAGTGACGTCACTAAAATGGTCGCCATTTTTAGCCTACTTTCGATTTTTGCAAAAAATGAAAGTAGACTTATGAGATCAACACAGGGCGAAAAAAGTGTGTCTGTCTGTGTGTGTGTATGTGTGTGTGTGAGTCTGTGTGTGTGTGTATGTGTGTGTGTGAGTCTGTGTGTGTGTGTGTGTATGTGTGTGTGTGAGTGTGTGTACTCTGAATGTCTGTCCCCCCCTATCAATTCGAACACGGTGAATGCAAATTGAACGAAATTTGGTACAAAGGTAGCACTAGCAAAGCACACCTCAGTTTCATGTTTTATATCGCCGCCATCTTTACTAAAACTGAATGGCGGCCACTCAAACGTTCAAAACGTAAAATCAAATAACGACTAACCAAATCATCCGATCTCTATCAAATTTGGTAACAACATACCTTCGTATAGGATGCGTCTTCTGACCAAACTACAAGGTCGTCCGCCATACCATTTCAGGATGGCGGCCGTGCGAATTATGCAAACTTTATAATCCATATCATGGGACCCACCAGTTCCGATTATCGAGCCGAGAATCGTTTTAACTGTTCTAAAGGAAGAGACACGTTCGAAATTAAAAGTTTATTTTGTAATACTATAGTGCAGACGTGATTTTAAAAAGCTGAGCCGATTCAGTAATAAGACAAGATGGCAGCGGATATCTTGTGCCTGACTTATATTTCACTAATTTGAGTATTGCATGCAATATAGCGTACTGATACAAAATAAATAAATAAATAAATAAACGTTGTATGAAATGCTTTATATATAAATAATATACTCCAGTGATGAAATCGTTTAGTATAAATCATTATTTGCTAACAAGTTCTATGTAAGTCATTTTATATAGAACGATATTCGTTGACACAATTAGCTCAGTGGTAGAGCGTTAGCCTATCGCTGAAATGCCTATGGTTCAAACCCGATCAGAGCTAGGTTTTTTGCTTGAAATGTTATATGTTAATTGTTTTGTAATGACTCAGATGTTTTAAAATTAAGCGTTATATTGTGCATATTATGGTGTAAAATATATATTTAATTACAACATAATTCGCCAGCAGATTTACTCGAGACATCTAGCTGCCAAAAAGGTAACTGCACGCTGACCTACTTATTAACTTCCAGATTTTATTGAAAAGTTTCTTCTTCTGGCCGCTAGAATGCACTCGCTCTGTTAGGATTATATTGTTCGATATTTCACCACTACATGTCACGACTAGTCTACGTGGGGCTCCATTGATTACTATACCATTGGCATTCTATGCGCATCGAATTTGAAGAATGACAAGATGATACTACGATACATTTTTACTTTTTATTTTAAAGGGTTTGTAACAGCCTATTGTGCGTTATTTGAAAATGTTAATTGAAGTAAAGAACAAAACGATTTCACATAGTATCTGAACTCTACCGTTGGTGCTAGTTCAGGATATTAATTAATACTTTTATTTCAGCCAAATAGCAATCGAAAATATCCACATAGTTGGTATACACACGTCTCTGTAGGGTCATGGAAAGATTTGTTAATTCAATTAGGGTTGTGAAAGTCATACGCAGCCAGACGTGTAAAGACATGCCTCAACTCAAAGTTGGATGTTGCCCGCGTCAGGCCGATTATGTAATAATAATAATAATAATAATAATAATAATAATAATGTTATTGGTTTTACGTCCCTTTTAACTACTGTTGCTTTTAGAGACGCCGGGGTGCCAGAATTTTGTCCCGAAGGGGATCTTTAACGTGCCAGTAAATCTACTAACACGGCTCCCTCGCATTTGTGCACCCTCAAATGCCAGCTGACTGCGCCAGGATACGAACCTGAAACATACGGTCCAGCAAGCGAGAACGTTACCGTTGAGCCACGCCGCCAGTCCGGTCGATTATGTCTCCAGATCCATAACATTCTTTAGATACTTCTTATCTTTCTTTCTTTCTTTCTTCAATGATGGCAGCAGTTTTTATCTAGGTTGTGGCGTTTGGTAGAGGTAAATCGTTTCTAAGGTCTTCAACAAAGAATAGTTCTATTATACTCTTTGATAATAACAACGAGTTATAACTATACTCATACATTTAGGAGAAAGTAGGCTATATGTTCTTTACTGAACATCTTGTTTAATAGTGCAAAATATCGAAATCAAAAGCATCCTATATGTAAACCTGGTAAATCAGCTTCATCCATGCAAAATTTGCAACAACATACCTTTATAGAGGAAGCATCCTTTGACCAAATGAATAGGTCATTCGCCTAATAGTTTGCGGATGGCGGCCATCTTTGTGTCAAAATCGATTCCCCCTATTAATTCAAACACGGTGAAACCGAATGGAACGAAATTTGGTACAGAGATAGCACTAGCAAAGGGCATCTCAGTGTCATGATTTATATCGCTGCCATATTGACAGAAACGTAATGGCGGCCACACAAATGTTTAAAGCTTAAATCAAATTACGACTAACATAACCATCCGATCTCTACCAAACTTTGCAACAACATACCTTTATGGAGGGAGCATCTTTTGACCAATCTAATAGGTCATTAGCCTAATAGTTTGCGGATGGCGTCCATGTTTATGTCAAAATTGATTCCCCCTATTAATTCGATCACGGTGGAACCGAATGAACGAAATTTGGTACAGAGGTAGCACTATCAAAGGGCACCTCAGTGTCATGTTTTATATCGCCGCCATCTTGACGGAAACGTAATGGCGGCCACACAAATGTTCAAAGCTTAAATCAAATTACGATTAGCCTAATCATCCGATCTCTAGCAAATTTAGCAACAACATACCTTTATGGAGGGAGCATCCTTTGACCAAACTAATAGGTCATTAGCCTAATAGTTTGCGGATGGCGGCCATCTTTGTGTGAAAATCGATTCCCCTTATCAATTCGATCACGGTGGAACCGAATGAACGAAATTTGGTACAGAGGTAGCACTAGCAAAGGGCACCTCAGTGTCATGTTTTATATCACCGCTATCTTGACGGAAACGTAATCGTGGCCACCCAAATGTTAAAAGCTATAATGTAATTACGACCAACCTAATAATCTAGTCTCTACCAAATTTTGCAACACCATATCTTTATGTGAGAAACATATTGTGGCCAAACTGCAAGAACATCAGCCCAATAGTTTGCAGATGGTGGCCAAGTATGTGTGCAAATCGATTCCCCCTATCAATTCAAACACGGTGAAACCGAATTGAACGAAATTTGGTAAAGAGGTAGCACTAGGAAAGGGCACCTCATATTCATGTTTAATATCCCTTTAGCACGTTGTATTTCAACAAGCTACTACAACCAACATTCAATCATACTCCTTGAAAAGGACAAAGAGTTATAACAATACCCATGCATTTAGGAGAAAGTAGGCTATATGTTCTTTCCAGAACATCTTGTTATATATTAGTATGATAACTAATTATCATACAGTAATTACTTGCCTAGATACATTAATATGGATTAAATATACAGTTCTGTTGTTAATGTTGTTATTAATTCATTTGAGGAGCTTGGGGTATCTTGGTCAAGAACCTCGTGTAGTTCGTTGTGTGTGGAACTTAACTGTTAACCTGTATTGCTGTGATTACTGTAGTTGTGTGTGTAAATGTATCAGAGACAAGGTTGAATAGACTCCCTAGGACTTCAAGTTAGGTACAATCTCGGCATTTGCCTGGAGGGAATGTGGAGAAATATCGAGGTAAAGCACACTCAGGATAGCTTCTGTCAGCGTTGGGATTCGAATCAGTGAACTGCGGATTTGTTGCAGCTGCCCTTGTGTTCATACGCACGATATAACGAGCACGGCTACGTCTCAGGACATAGAAATGTTCAGATTGATTTGTACCTACAAGGAAGTTAGTTCCGAATGCATGTTTTTTATGATTTGACACATACAGTACGTATTGTACACCTACTCTGATGAGTTTCTTATTTGAAATATTTTCTGATTATCATAGTTACCTAGTTTTTATATGTATTAAATCATACTTTTTCTGCCGTACTCGTTTGCTATGTAACAGAAGACTTATCATATTACAGGAGAGAGCCTTGCAGACCTGTCTTCTTTTGAATGCCTCATTTGTGATAAATGATATTGTAGCGTTGGCAAAGGAAATTCTTGCGCGCACACGGTGTTCTCTACCTCTTTGTTCGTAAGCAACCTTGCCATTATCGCTTTTTGCTTCCAAGACTGATCTGCCAAGTAATTAAGTCAACACCCCTTTAATAATACAGCCAGTTCATGAAGGCTGGGCCTCCCTCTTGTCAACAAGTACAGTGAGGAACAATGGGTTGAGTTGTCATGGCAACGTGGGCAGTGTTTCTCTATTGAAGCGCCCAATAAAGGAAGGCTCTGGGACCAATCAATGCTGTACGCACTCTCTGGGAAACAGCTTCAAACTTTACTCAATGGATTCTGTCCTATGATACTGTTGCGGTATACTACTACTAATATTATTAATAATGAAAAATCCACAGCCTGCTTCCAGTCTCCGACCGGGTCAGGAATGGAATGAATGGAGCCCCTATCTAGCGGCGAGGATATGAACTGTGCCGGCTGCCGAGGCCTGACGCACTCCTCTGGGGCAATGATTAAATGAATGACAGATGAAAGGAAATGATAGTGGAGAGTGTTGCTGGAATGAAATTTTGACAGGGAAAACCGGAGTACCCGGAGAAAAACCTGTCTGCCTCCGTTTTGTCCAGCACAGATCTCACATGGAGTGACCGGGATTTGAACCAGGGAACCAGCGGTGAGAGGCCGGCGTGCTGCCGCCTAAGCCACGGAGGCTTCTAATATTATTATTAATAATAATAATAATAATAATTTAAAAATAAATTGTCACAAATGTGGCATTCGAAGGAATGTAACGTGATATGTCTTATGTTACATAGCAAAACGAGTATGGTAGAAAAAGTATAATTTATTCAAGACATATAATATCAATCGGTATCAGACAACAGGCCGGATGGTGGTTGTCAGCAAGAAAATGATGCAAACCACCTAATTAATTTTGTGATCCCTAACAACAAATATCTCCAATCAAAGCGCATAAGAAAGATCAGAAGTTATTAAGTTCGTTGGCCCTATTAGAAGGCAATGCCATATAGAACGGATAAATACCATACCTATCATTGTCTCGAGTACGTGCGTCATCCCAAGTACCTTCCTCCCAGGTCTTAAACAACTGGATATTGATATTCAATTGTAAAAACTAATGCAGAAGGCAGTAGTTCTCTCAATAACCCAATTTCGAGGCAGATTGCCTCAATGTTGCGCCGCTTAAAACCTCAATAACTATTAACTAACAACCCGATTTTAACTTTCCAGCTTTGAAGTGTCTGTTTTATTAACTATACTACGGGTCCCTTAAGCTCGTTTAATTATCTTGTGATGTACGAGCAATGTGTTATATGCATATAAAATAAATACAATAATAATAATAATAATAATAATAATAATAATAATAATAATAAACAGTGGCTTGTCGAGAGGTCAACAGCAAGATCCTTGATTTAACACCCATGGGTGTCCTATGTATCGTAATGAGAATAAAATGAATGTTGAAGACATCAAACACATCCAGTCTCCAGGCCAGGGAAATTATCTGTTTAAGATTGAAATCCCCAAGGCCTCGAATCGAACCCATGATCCTTCGGGCTGAGGTCTTCCATGCATGCCACTTAGCCACGATGCCAGACTACTCCAGCGATATATTTCTGCTAATGAAAATGCTTGTTACTAACTACGTTACAATAATTGATGTATTTTGTATTTTTAACTAGATATGTCAAGAAGGAATGTTTGGGCTTATGCCTTTGTCCCTTCATATTGTTAAATAAATAAATGTCTTGCGAGAATATCACGCTTAACATTTCTGCAAGAGATACACTAATATAAAAAAACTATCCGTAAATGTTTATATTCCAAGTGTCCATAAAGCTCGGTTTCATTTTATTATCGAATTTTATTATTTTAAAATTAAATGTTTCAATAAATATATAAGCAATGCTCATGATTCAGTTTCCTAAGGACAAGATGATTCCATGAGACGCCCGTAGTTAAGATAATTATATCAGGTGAATCATCTGCCACTGAAAATGAAAATCCACAGCCTGCTTCCAGTCTCCGACCGGGTCAGGAATGGAATGAATGAAGCCCCTATCTAGCGGCGAGGATATGAACTGTGCCAGCTGCCGAGGCCTGACGCACTCCTCTGGGGCAATGATTAAATGAATGACAGATGAAATGAAATGATAGTGGAGAGTGTTGCTGGAATGAAATTTTGACAGGGAAAACCGGAGTACCCGGAGAAAAACCTGTCTGCCTCCGTTTTGCCCAGCAGAGATCTCACATGGAGTGACCGGGATTTGAACCACGGACCCAGCGGTGAGAGGCCGGCGTGCTGCCGCCTAAGCCACGGAGGCTTAATCAGCTGTCACTAATAATATATAATAGTTTTATGCAGCCCAACCAACGCGTGTTGTCAGGAAGGTCGATTTTTCTCTGCTTGCATCCGGTATGGTACTAATTCACTGCAAGCAATCACCCGCAAACGATTCTGAACCCTATTATTTTCCCCTCGTATTAGGCTGTAGGCACGTCGAGGGATAAATAATAGTGTTCAGTATCGCTTGCAGGAAATGCCTGCTGTGCATTAGTAACATACGGGATGCAAACAGAGAAACATTGACCTACTTAATAGCACTTGTTGGGATGGAAACAAGATGTTCAGTAAAGAACATATAGCCTACTTTCTCCTAAATGCATGGGTATTGTTATAACTCTTTGTCCTTTTCAAGGAGTATAATTGAATGTTGGTTGTAGTAGCTTGTTGAAATACAACGTGCTATAGGGATATTAAACATGAATATGAGATGCCCTTTGCTAGTGCTACCTCTGTAAAAAAATTCATTCAATTCGGTTTCACCGTGTTTGAATTGATCTGGGGAATGGATTTGCACACATACATGACCGCTATTTGCAAACTATTGGGCTGATGACCTTGTAGACAATCATAAGATGCTTTCCACAAAAAGGCATGTTGTTGCAAAATCCGGTAGAGATCAAATTATTAGGATGGTCGAAATTTGATTTAAGCTTTTAACATTTGGGTGGCCGTCATTCCGTTTCCGTCAAGATGGCGGCGATATAAAACATGACACTGAGGTGCCTTTTGCTATTGCTACCTCTGTACCAAATTTCGTTCAATTCGGTTTCACCGTGTTTGAATTGATTGGGGGAATCGATTTGCACACATACTTGGCCACCATCTGCAAACTATTGTGCTGATGATCTAGCAGTTTGGTCAGAATATGCTTCCCACATAAAGATTTGTTGTTGCAAAATTTGGTAGAGACTAGATTATTAGGTTGGTCGTAATTACATTTTAGCCTTTAACATTTGGGTGGCCGCGATTACGTTTCCGTCAAGATGGCGGAGATATAAAACATGACACTGAGGTGGCCTTTTCTAGTGCTACCTCTGTACCAAATTTCGTTCCATTCGGTTTCACCGTGTTCAAATTAATAGGGGAATCGATTTTCACACAAAGATGGCCGCCATCCGCAAAATATTAGTTTAATGACCTGTTAGTTTGGTCAAAGGATGCTCCCTCCATAATGGTATGATGATGCAAAATTTGGTAGAGATCGGATGATTAGGTTAATCGTAATTTGATTTAAGCTTTGAATATTTGTGTGGCCGCCATTACGTTTCCGTCAAGATAGCGGCGATATAAAACATGACACTGAGGTGCCCTTTGCTAGTGCTACCTCTGTACCAAATTTCATTCCCTTCGGTTTCACCGTGTTCGAATTAATAGGGGTAATCGATTTTGAGACTAAGATGGCCGCCATCCGCAAACTATTAGGCTAATGACCTATTAGATTTGTCAAAGGATGCTCCCTCCATAAAGGTATGTTGTTGCAAAATTTGGTAGAGATCGGATGATTAGGTTAGTCGTAATTTGATTTAAGCTTTGAACATTTGTGTGGCCGCCATTACGTTTCCGTCATGATGGCGGCGATATAAAACATGACACTGAGGTGTCCTTTGCTAGTGCTACCTTTGTACCAAATTTCGTTCAATTTGCGCTCACCGTGTTCGAATTGATAGGGGTGGACAGACATTCAGAGTACACACACTCACACACACACCCACACACACACACACACACACAGACTCACACACACAGACAGACACACTTTTTTCGTCCTGTAGTGATCTCATAAGTCTACTTTCATTTTTTGCAAAAATCGAAAGTAGGCTAAAAACAATATTATTAGGGGAAATTATTCACCCGGTATAAAGACGTCTGATCATATCTCGAATTGAAGTATACGCATTCTGCGGGCTGTTAGAAGAGTGGGGATGCACTGGCCACTAAAAACAAAATAAATCTACCCATAAAAATCTCCTCAAAAGCTCAAATCAACTCTCAGACGGGTGATTTTGGAGGCGTAGTTGCCAGCATGCTGAGCTTCTATGCCCAAGATCGCGTGTTCAAACCTGGCTGAAATCGTCGGATTTCTTAAAAGTTTTAAAAATCCCACAGTATGCCTTCCTTCGGAGGGAAAGTAAACCAGGGGGCCCATGCCATAGATGTGTGGCATGTAAATGAACGTTCCACTAACTACATCAATTATGTGAAGCTAAATTTGTTGGTTAGATTTGATGAACGATTTATTAAGTTCCAACGTTCGCCACCAGGTGCAGGTTGCAGTGGCAGTTAGTAGCCAAGTTCTTACCTACTTGTCGTTGACGGTAACATTTGGTAAAAATAGTAGGAACTACTTGGAAGCCTCCGTGGCTTAGGCGGCAGCACGCCGGCCTCTCACCGCTGGGTCCGTGGTTCAAATCCCGGTCACTCCATGTGAGATCTGTGCTGGACAAAACGGAGGCAGACAGGTTTTTCTCCGGGTACTCCGGTTTTCCCTGTCAAAATTTCATTCCAGCAACACTCTCCACTGTCATTTCATTTCATCTGTCATTCATTTAATCATTGCCCCAGAGGAGTGCGTCAGGCCTCGGCAGCCGGCACAGTTCATATCCTCGCCGCTAGATGGGGTCTTCATTCATTCCATTCCTGACCCGGTCGGAGACTGGAAGCAGGCTGTGGATTTTCATTTTTCAGTAGGAACTACTTGAAATTGATCTGCAGTCCTTACCTGAATTGCTGATAACATACACTAGGTACAGCCATCACAACTAACACCGGTTATTAGACCGATTTTACACACACCCAAAGTACACGGGGCTACATGACCACGTTGTCGCAGCCCCTAAACTGAGGAACCAACTAACTCTCAGACGATAATTTACCAAAGTACCGGAACACGATTTGCGAATAAACTTGAGATATGTAGAAAACTCTGGAAAATAAAGGTACCATAGTAGTTTAGAGAACCATGGCCACTTTCATCGAAGAATAATCGGTATCAATGTCATATCAATAATTTCTCCTGGACTTATTTTTTATTTTTTGCAAAGTAGGGGAACAAATGAAGAGGTAATAAGACGAGTGGGAGATGTTTCTGGCGACTGCTGATGAAGAGTAGAATTAGGTTGGTAGGACACATACTAAGACACCCAGGAATAGCAAATGAAGTTATGGAAGGAAGGGTCGAGGACAAGAACTGTGCAGGTAGGGGTAGGTTAGAAGGTTAGAATAGATTTCCCTCGGATGTATGGTGTGGTAGCTGTGTAGTGATGAAACGGTTAGTCCAGGACAGGGAGACATGGATAGCTGCCTCAAATCAGTAAAAAACTATGATTCAAACAACATCCACAATAACAAAATAGTTTTTTTTGTGTGTAACATCTTTCCACTCGGTAGCTGGACATTTTTGTGGGAGTGATTTTGGAAAAGGGACGGAAGTGCATAGGACGGAAGTGCATAGGACAGAAACAATGAGCGCGACCATGGAGAGAAGACAACAAGTTTCATCCTCCATTACCATGAGTTTTATGGGCTAATAGGCCTAATAATGGGAGATGACGAGGTGGAAGGCCTCTGGAAAGCAGTTTAAGTGATGAGTATTAAAAAATTGATTTATTGATTTTGGACGAGGGGAATCAAATGACCTCGGCCGGGTTTGAACCCGTGACCTTGGGCATAGAAACTCAGCATGCTACCAACTACACCACAGAATCCGCCTCTTTCAAATTTTATCAGGAAATGGAAGTAATCTTGTGGCATGTACTCAAACTACCATGAGACTCATGATCTCAAGATTAACGGTCACGTTAAACTACAAGCTTCCTTCCTGAAGAGAGATAGATCTTTAAGCTATGTTATCCTTGGACATACATACTTTACACTTTCATTTGAAAAAAAGGAAGGAAGCTTGTAGTTTAACGTGACCGTTAATCTCGAGATAATGAGCCATGGGACCTCCTTTTTACGTGGAATCCGAACCACAGGGCATGGCATTTCACTTCGAAAATCTCACATGCATACTTTCATTTGAGACTGGTTGGTTGGTTCCTCAGTTTAAGGGCTGCGACAACGCGGCCATATAGCCCCGTGTACTTTGGGTGTGTGTAGAATCTGTCTGATAACCGGTGTTAATTGTATGTTATGATTGTATTAGTGTGTGTTATCTATTTTTTTATTCAAGTAAGGACTGCAGACAATAATTTCAAGTAGTTCCTACTTTTGCTACCAAATGCTACCGTCCACGACACCTGGCTTGCCTTGGCTACTAGATGGCATCGCAGTCAACACCTGGTGGCGAACTTTGGAACTAATTGAGCTCTATCAATTCTAACCTACTAATTTTGGCTTCACAGAAGTGTAGTTAGTGGAAGGTTCTTTTCATGCCATAAATCTATGACATGGGACCGCCGACTTTACTTCCCCTCCGATGGAAGGCATACTGAGGGATTTATAACGCTCTTAAAAATCCGATGACTACGACCGGGTTTGAACCCACGACCTTCATTTGAGTCTGTTTGCCTTCCAGTGTCCAGTCTAGTCTGCACGCCTTTGTTTGCGAACAAATTGTCCCCATGATGCCCTATTAGCAGTTAGCACTGCAGCCTCATCTGATTCTACACCTCTCATCTTGAAAGCGTTCAGTACAGTATCTAACCATCGCCTCCTAGGTCTACGTTTGCACTACTTACCCTCTACAGCTGAACTCATTAACCTCTTAGGTAATCTCACCTACGATCGCGAGTTCAAACCCGGCCGAAATCGTCGGATTTTTTAAGAGTGTTAAAAAATCCCTTAGTATGCCTTCCTTCGGAGGGGAAGTAAAGCCAAGTAGACCCCGTTACAGTCCTCATACCCCTTTTCAAATTTCGTGGCCGAGCCTGGAATCGAACCTCCGACCTCTGAGGTGGCAGCTATGCACACTGACCACTACACCCAAATGCCCAGCACACCGCAGATTATGTCAGAGATCGAGTCGGCACTTCAAAGTGAATGAGGATATGAAAATAAGAAGTTCTTGTGCACCGTCCATAAACGGGCGAAGCACTCAACGGGTTAATACGCTAGGCCAAACTTTTCGGCTGAAGGTGTGGTATACTAATATCAAATATCGATGAAATAACGTGATATTTACACCTCAACTACCAGTTCTACTCGGCAAAGCTCGTGTTTCGAATTTCAATCAACAGCCATCTACGTTAGAAGGAAGGAAGCTTGTAGTTTAACGTGACCGTTAATCTCGAGATCATGAGCCACGGGACCTCCTTTTTACGTGGAATCCGAACCACAGGACATGGCATTTCACTTTGAAAATCTCACATGCATTGACCGGGAATCGAACCCGGACCGCCTTGGTGAGAGGCATACAGCTAGACCGCTGAGCCACCACACCCCTATCTACGTTAGAGATTTACAGTTTTGTTTCCTTCTTTAGTCGTATTAAAGAAAGCTTTTCAGTCGGTCAACATAAATTGTGCCCAATTACATTAGGTGCGAAAACAAGTATTTAAATACTCTATAAACTAACACGCTCTTATGCACATAGAACAAGAAGATCCGTGACGAACTAAAGGGCCTACTTTTATTAAAATTTAAGTATCATGCCAATGATTAATCTATATGGATCTATCTAGAATAATGACGAAAATAAGTTGGTAATAACGAAATTTCTAATTAGTTCGAAATACTGTATACATGGCATAATGTAGCCTAATAGAGCACTACAGTTGGCAGCCTTGGTGACTGAATATACTCTTAGTTCCATCTCTTCGGGTACAGAATACAAAATTTGGTTGAAGTTCAATCGATAGCATGGACGTTACATGCAGTTAGACATTGGATCTAACAGCACGCGTAAAATCATGTTGGCAACAATGCCATGCATGTATTGGTCAGAAATAATCTGAAATAATATGATCTATTGTTGTGCCAATTTTGAATGAAATCCAATAGTTAGTATAGAGGTTACGTGCATTTTAAAATTGGACCTAACTGCAGGCTTAGAATCAAGTTGGCAGCACTGACGTATATTAGTTGCTCCATATTAATCTAGAACGCCAGCTACTATACGTGTGCAAAGTTTAGAGCTATTGAGTTGCATACTTTCTGATATATTGATATTAGGGTAACAAAAATAGAGACAGCATTTATTAACAGTTGGCAGCCCTGGTTACTCTTAAGAATACGCATAGTCATATCTGTTATGGCACACAGAGCACATACGAAATTTGATTGAAATCCGAATAATAGTATAGAAATTACATGTATTTAAAGTTGGACCTCTCAGCAGGCTTAGAATCATGTTGGTAGCACTGACGTATATAAGTTACTATAAATTATTACAGAATGTCAGGTCTTATACGTGTGCATAGTTTCAAGCTGTCGGCTTGTATACTTTCTGATATATTGGTATTTGGATAAAATAAATTGAGACCATTTATTAACAGTTGGCAGCCCTCGTGGCTCTTAAGAATACGCTCAGTTATATCTGTTTATGTACACATAGCACATACGAAATTTGGTTGAATTCCATTTGACAGTTTATACGTTATATGCATTTAAAAATTGGACCTATCAGCAAGCTTAGAATCATTATGTCAACACTGCCATGTATGGCCTCCTGGAAATTAAACCGAAATATCATTATCTATATGTGTGCCAATTTTAAAATAGCTCCCATTCATACCTTCCAAGATATACAACATGGAGCTCAAATTTCAATTGCAATTTTTCAGCAGTTGGTAACACTGACATCATTTTCAAATACGGCCTTGAGATATTCAGGTATAGCTCTCTACTCCCACCAAATTTTGTTTCTATTGCTGCAGCCGTTTAGGATTTGATAGGGTGGGGGGCAGACAAACAGACAGAAAGAAGGACAGACAGAGAGACATTTGCCCGGATCAATCTCATTAGTCTACTTTTTCCTCATTTATGCAAAATGTGTAAATTAGGCAAAAAATGGCTTCCATCCCTACAATTTCTTCAGTCGTATAACACAGTGAATACAACATTTAAATATTTTCTTAGTGTAAATATCATTTCAATAATATGCTGAGAAAAGCATACAGAAGTTCCTACTCACATACTGTATGTAAGGAAGGCTTTGAAGTGGCCTTTATTCTTGTTGGATATTCGATCCAAGGATCCAGTTCTTACCTGAAAAGAGAAAAGAAAGAATGACATCATTTTGAAATTATGTACAGTCATATAGTCTTGTAGAGCATCCATGAATAATATTTTACCATTTTAGATGCCGTGGTCTCTTTGAGTCACCCTTTCAGTAATATTTCTGGTTCACAGACAATGGAGAGAATATCAACACCGCCTTGCTTTGAACTTCCTCACTATCTTGAAACATTTACTCTGCTTGAAGACATGCACAGATATAATGGTACTTCCACAGCAATCGGTACATTACCGGATCCACATCGTGACGTAGTAGTTAGCTTTCTTGGCTGCCACCATGGAGGTATGGGTTCGATTTCTGGCTCTGACAAGAAATTAATTTCTGTCTTGAGAACTGAAAAGGGATACACTCATCGTGAGGTAGAATTGAGAACATCTGTGATTCCTAATTGAGGCCACGCCAACTTGAACACAATACCTAAAACAAATTACAAAAATCATACAGGAGATTACATCCTCGTCGCGGAATTTGAATGCGGTCCACTTCCATCGGCCTTCGTAGGCACCGGCACATCACTATAACGTGTAATATCCGACATCGCACAATAATTCCCTCTCTTATGATGTTGCTACCTCAAAGAGCCAAGGAATGAATGCGGCATTCAACGTTTCCTGGGTGAACCGTTTATCCTCCTGCCCACCGTTATCGTTAGTTTGTGTGCAGGTGACCTCGCCAGTTCCGAACACTTTCTAATTGTAGCAACACAGTATCCAGAAGGTAGTGCAAGAACAGAGTAACAAAAAGGCAGTGCGAGAGTACAAATATCAAGTAGGCAGTGAAGAAAAAAAGTCTTGGAATTGTTATGTATTATGAGTGTGTAAAAAAATAGAAATATTTGTGTGTTGATGAATGTCAAGAATTGTAAAAACGGTAACACAACCAATACCCATAGCATGAGACACTATTTGCGGGGTACGGAGAGGTCTGATGGTTCTCTGACGTGCAATGAACGGTACAGACTGGGCCTTCAGTGTACAAACGTATACATATAATAGAGTACACCTGACCGTTTATAATACCAATGTATTTGCAATGCCCCGACTGTACATTATGTAATGTCACAAACGTTCAACCCCATACGATGATTTCAGAATCCCTTTTCCAGTACACAGAACACGTTATTACAATTGACTGCAAAATGAACATTATTCATGACACCTACAGTTGTACGAATTGCCGATGTTCACGGAAAAAAAGAAGATCACCGGTGGGATTCGAACCAGTGATCCCACGCTTACGAAGCAGGGCTCTTCCCGCTGAACCATGCGCTCCTTGGCTTCAGGTTAACGTACAGCGCACATAAACGCGCTACAGCAATTACGAATAATTAATAATTAATTTCTCGGAATCGGCTGAGAAGCGCACCTTACTACTTGCACCTTGTATACACCTAGTCATTACACCTAGTCATGCCATACACGTGTAATAAAGATGGTTCGAATCGGTGACCCATACATCGTATCCTCTCCTTGTTAGTCAGATGGAAATCTGAATCTGATCTCGTGCAAGTGCGTTATGTTGGCAACGTCTGATTGCTCATCCCTTATCAATTTAAAAGCGTTGTTATGGTAACCTCTGATGGCACTTGGCATTTTTTTAAATTCCGAAATCATTTTTCTCATCCCTTGGCGTAAAGGTGGGTCATATCAAAAATTCTTTCAGACAAAAGTTTTAGGTAATTATTAGGGGAATATTGTCCATTTTGTACGCTTTTGATATTGTGCCTATTAAGAGAGATATGATTAATGTTTCCCGAAAAACTCACTTTTCCCCACCCCTTTAGTGAATGGTTGGTGCTATAAAAAAACTCTTCAAACATTAATTTTTGGGCTTTATCCGACACATAGTATGAACGTTGAACGGATTCGATATTTCACATATTAAGAGAGTTATAGCAATATTTCACTTTTTCGAAAAAAAAGCCCCCCATTTTCACCCCCTTCGACCGATTTAGCCCAGTAACGAACTCGACCGAGATTTCATAGGTATACATATTCGGTAAAAAAATTCAAAGTGATTGGTGCAAAATTACGGCAGTTATCGTGTTCACAAGAAACTGATATACATATATATATATATATATATATATATATATATATATATATATATATATATATATATACATATATGCAGTGTGGTCCACCCGCCCCTTATTATTTAGTTTTATGAAACCCAACTAACATCTTAATTCTCCCGATGGTCGATATTGCTCTGCGCTCTGACTGTGTGACAGCAATGTAATTGGGTCAAGGGTCTAGCAAAGAAAAACCGACCTTAAACTTTTCCCCGCCAAATACTATGGCCCATTCTACTAACATGTGACTTACTGCTCCTTGAAATAACACACATACACGTAATACGATCGAATTAATAGCTTACGCCACGTGATCTGTAATAGTAGAAAGTAAAATCAACACCATAAACCGTGATTGAAGACCTTGAGATGGACTTAAACGTTTTAGGTGGGACGGCTATAGTAACTACAGCACGTTTAGCGTAGGATATCTACCACGTGTTGGTGGCTGAGAGGTTTAAAGCCTGACCGTACGTAGTGGGCGCGAGCGGGTAGAGTGCTGCTTCGAATCCAGTAGTAAGCATACTTTTTTTGAACGAAAGCCCACATTCCATTTTAGTCGAGATGTAACTACATTGCCACATTATTGCCTTACGACGTATTTTTGTGAAGGGTACGTTGAATTATGATGATTTATAAAGAAAATACGATCGAATTGGTACGTTATGCCACGTGACCTGTAATGGCAGAAAATTTAAAAACTGGCATGAATATTAACATAACATATCGAAGTGTTGCTCGGAGGTCCGGGTTCGATTCCCAGCTCTATCAAGAAATGTAATACTTGTCTGAGGGCTGAAATTGGGTACACGTAGCCTCGAGAAGCAAATATGAGAAGAAGTGGGTTCGATTCCCACATCAGCCACCCTGGAAATGGTTTTCCGTAGTTTCCCACTTCTACTCCGGCCAAATTCCGGGACGGATTCTATCTTAAGGCCACGGCCAACTCCTTCCCAATCCTTAATTGCAAATGCACACATTATTACATGCCCGCAATAACTCAGGTAATCAGACAAATTCTACACACACACCCAAGTAAACGGGGCTAAATGACCGCGATGTTCTAGCCCCTCAAATGAAACAAAACAACAACATATCGAAGGATATTCTGATCGCCAGTGCTTGCATCGAAGTATACGTATTCCTCAGAAATTCCCATGGTATTATTAGCATACTTTCGATTTTTGCAAACAATGAAGTAGACTTATGAGATCTACACAGGGCCAAAAATTGTGTGTCTGTCTGTGTGTGTGTGACTGTGTGTCTATGTGTGTGTGAGTGTGTGAACTCTGAATGTCTGCCCCCCTATCAATTCGAACACGGTGAAACCGAATTGAACGAAATTTGGCACAGAGGTAGCACTAGCGTAGAACACCTCAGTGTCATGTTTTATATCGCCACCATCTTGACGGAAACGTAATGGTGGCCACCCAAATGTTCAAAGCTTAAATCAAATTACGACTAACTTAATCATCCGATCTCTACCAAATTTTGCAACAACATAAAGTCATATGGCGAGCGTCGTTTGACTGAACTACAAGGTCCTCAGCCCATTAGTTTGCAGATGACGGTCGTGTATGTGTGCATATCGATTCCCCCTATCAATTCAAACACTGTGAAACTGAATTGAACGAAATTTGGTACAGAGGCAGCACTAGCAAAGGGCACTCCAGTGTCATGTTTATATCGCCGCCATCTTGACGAAAACGTAATGGCGGCCATCCTAATGTTAAAAGCTTGAATCAAATTACGACCAAACTAATAATCTGATCTCTACCAAATTTTGCAACAACATACCTTTGTGTATGGAGAATCTTTTGACCACACAACAAGGTCATCAGGTCAATAATGTTCGGATAGCGGTCATGGTTGTGTGAAAATCGATTCCCCCTATCTTTTCAAACAAGGTGAAACCGAATGGAACGGAGTTTGGTGGTGAGGTAGCATTAGCAAAGGCCACCTCAGTGTCATGTTTTATATCGCCGCCATCTTGAAGGAAACGGAATGGTGGCCACCCAAATGTTAAAAGCTTAAATCAAATTACGAACAAACTAATCATTTGATCTCTACCAAATTTTTCAACAACATACCTTTTTGTGGGAAGCATGTTTTGATTGAACTACAAGGTCATCAGCCCAATAGTTTGCAGATAGCGGACATGTATGTGTGCAAATCGATTCCCCATATCAATTCAAGCACGGTGAAACCTATTTGAATGAATTTTTTTTACCGAGGTAGCACTAGCAAAGGGCACATCATATTCATGTATAATATCCGTATAGCACGTTGTATGTCAGGAACCAACATTCAATTATACTTCTTGAAAAGGACAAAGAGTTATAACAATACCCATGCATTTAGGAGAAAGTAGGCTATACGTTCTTTACCGAACATCTTGTTTTGTTATTAAATTTTAACAAAAAGTCATAGCATATCTTTAGGCCCATATCACACGACACTCGCTGGCAAGGAAGCTGCTGTGATCGCTGGTACAAAATCCTGTATGATTCTGTTCTCTTCGTCAGTACACCTGCTTATATGACCGAAGTGTATCACATGCTAGCATTTTGTACGCTAAGTTGTATGAAATAAAACCGAAGGGCTGCCGTCTGAGGGCATTATTTGCTGTTCTGTCGCCTTATTAACGTAAAGCGGTCGCGAAACTTGCTTTAAGTAAATTAGAAAACATGCCAGGTACTGAATGAATGCATTCCAATCAATATTTAAGATCTAACTGTAATAATTGATTATTTTACCATACGCTTTAATAAGAAGTGCAATAAAAACCTCCAGAGTGTGTTGGAAATGTGTGCAAGTGTTATTGCGTCCGCTCGCTCTTTCGAAGATCCCGGGTTCAAGACTATCCAACGGCAGATTTTTTAATTCTTTTTAACTATTTTATTATACCTCCCTACCTCGTACAGCAAGATTTCAACTTGGTTTTGTTCACATTATCTACGAAGACGATAGGGAAAGTTATTTTCTTGTCTCGTTTAAATGGCTATTTTCCCTAAATACTGTTCAAAACCATGGATGGATACTATTCGTTATAATAATTATTATTTTTTGTCGATTTTACCCTCCAGGTTAGGTTTTCCTACTGACTCAGCGAGGGATTCCATCATTACTGCCTCTACGGGCAGTGTCCTGGAGCTTGAAACATTTCTACTGGGGGATACAACTGGGGAGGTGAGGACAGCACCTCACCCAGGCGGCCTCACCTGCAAAGCGAACAGGGTCCTCTTGAGGGATGGGAAGGGAGGGGCAGATCGGGAGGGATAGGCAAGGAAGA
This sequence comes from Meconema thalassinum, assembly GCA_946902985.2. Lineage (NCBI taxonomy): Eukaryota > Metazoa > Arthropoda > Insecta > Orthoptera > Tettigoniidae > Meconema > Meconema thalassinum. Next base: position 152,621,451 of record OX336390.1, on the reverse strand, counting down.
GGGAAGGAGGCGGCCGTGGCCGTACGGTAGGTAACATCCCGGCATTTTCCCTAAGGCGAAGTGGGAAATCACGGAAAACCACCTTGAGGATGGCTGAGGTGGGAATCGAAACCCCTCTACTCATATGGACCACCCGAGGCTGAGTAGACCCCGTCCCAGTCCTCATACCACTTTTCAAATTTCGTGGCAGAGCCGGGAATCGAACCCAGGAAGTCCGGGTTGGCAGCGAATCACGCTGACCTCTACGCAACGGATGCGACTCTATTCGTGATAATTAGAATTTTAATAGTTCAATATTTATAATAATATGACACGTTCTGTAATTACTGCCTTGCTGCGAAGCTCAGCGGTAACGTTCTCGCTTGCTGTGCCCAAGGTTGCAGGTTCGTATCCTGGCGCAGTCAGCTGGCATTTGAGGGTGCGCAAATGCGAGGGAGCCATGTCAGTAGATTTACTGGCACGTTGATGAGCCCCTTCGGAGCAAAATTCCGGCAACCCGGCGTATCTAAAAGCCAGAGCAGTTAAAAGGGACGTAAAACCAATAATGTTATAATTATCTTCTTTTACTGTATGTTTGGGGCAGATGTCCTCGTAGTTCCGCCCCTTAAAACCTCACTAACTCTTATTGTAAGTGTATAGCAAGCGCTTTTCGCACAGACGACGTTGAAAGAAATTATAGTTTCGGTCTGATGTATTTATTCGTGAGCCTACCCACATAACAAAATACTATTTGTTATGTGGGTCGTTTGAGTGAGTCAAAGTTTTCCTTTAAACAAAGGTGGTCAAAATTTCGAACACTTGCTACGTTGAATATACAGGATACCTTGCTTTCGTTCTACACTTCATTATGTCGTCGTCCAATCTGGCTGCGTACCATCGGATAAGTACGGTGCTTTTGAGGACCAAATAAAAAATCACTCGTTGGAACAGATAGATATGCGTCCATAATACATCCACAATAAACGACATTAAGCAAAAAAAAGCACTAGTTCAAGGTTCGAACCTAGTAGCATGCGGCATCGTTGACGCCACTCTAGCAATTCTTGATTTAACCACCATAGCTACCGAGAACCTTGATGTAATGCTGGCACTTATTGAATCTATTCGTAGACACTTCCTGTCCAAACGTAAGAAGGAGTTATTCGGAGCTCTGGTCGTTTCAATCATGCATTATATTTGAAGTCATTGAAAGAACAGTGCCACTATTGATTTATACTATATTCGCGAGGATGTACTCAACGGTAAAGTTGTACAATTGACGTAAAGGAGCAGGTACTAATGTTTTTGGAATGACTGTGATATACGCGTTAGTTGGGTTGCCTTCCTCCAAAAAAAAATAAGGGGCTGGTGGACCACAATGTATATATATACATACATAAATTATGTATAAACTTTTGAACTGACGGTGGTTTTGGGGTCTGGGGGATGTGAAACGCGAAGATATGTCGAAATTTTCCGGAAGTCGAAACATGGGACCCATTGCAATAGTTAGCTTTCTAATGAAATCTACCTAACTAGAGACAATGGTTCTGCTATCACAAAAACACAGGTTAACAATCAGAAACAAAACACACAAATGCTCAAGCCTACTTTTCCACGAGTTTAAAATGTCTCTACGTGAACCGACAAATAAACAACAACATATTACCAATTTTTTAGATTGTTGGTACTATATATCAGTATGCAGTTCACTTTCTGTGATTTTCTTTATTGAGGATGATGATTATGTTGTTTTAAGGGGCCTAACATCTAGGTTATCGGCCCCTAATGGTTTGGGTGATCGTGAAGATAATAATGAAATGTAAACTATAACTAAAACTAACTACTAACTTATAAGAAGAAGAAATGGAAAACAAAAGGAGGTTAAGGCAAGTAAAGGACAGGAGGAAAAGAATGCGGATTGAGGGACTTGTAAGGAAGGAGAGCCATGAAAGGCAGATAGGAAAGTGAAAGAGGAGAGGGTCCGCCCCAGAGGTAATGGATAAAAGGGGGAAAACCGGACCCAGATCTGGAATCCATTGGGGTCGCCAACTCCCGAACTCACCAGCCGTGAGCCCCTGAGGGTGTAACAGTTCTAGGGCGCACCAGAAGTGGAGGGGCTACATACACCATGCCTCCTTGAGGACCTTGAGCAGAAGGCAGGAGATAACATGAAAAGATAAAGAAGGCTGACTCATCGCAGAAGGAGGGTATCAGGAAAGAAGAGACAAGGGCCAATTAAGGCGGGAAAGGAAGAGACTCCCTAGGCCTCGGATACACTAATACCGTCGGGGTCGGAAGAGAACAAGAGTTCACCAAGTTAGATCGACAGGAAAGAAGACGGAGAGGAGCCCGGCACAAGTACTGTAAGTGGAAGCAATGCCGGACTCAGCTGGGGCACCGTGGTCGCCAACCCAAGTCCCACAAGATGTGAGCCCGGAGGATCTTCATTGATGATTACGAACATCAATCCAGCCGGCGTTGGTGGCATAGTTGGTAGCATGCTGAGCTTCTATGCCTGAGATCGTGGGTTCAAACCCGTCCGAAGCCGTAGGATTTTTAAGAGCGTTAAAAATCCCTCAGTATGCCTTCCTTCGGAGAGGAAAAAAGTCCGTGGGCCCACGTCATAGATTTATAGCATGTAAAAGAACCTTTCACTAACAACAACTGTGTGAAGCTAAATTTGTAGGTTAGATTTGATTAACGCTAATTATATTCCAAGTTCACCGCCAAGTGTTGGTTGCGGTATCATCTAGTAGACGAGCTCGCATCTAGGTGTCGTTGACGGTAGCATTTGTTAGCAAAAGTAGGAACTACTTGAAATTTGATCATCAGCAGTCCGTACCTGAATTACAGATAACACACACTATTTAACACCGGTTTTCAGACAGATTCTACACAAACCCAAGTACACGGGGCTACATGACCGCGTTGTCGTAGGCCATAAACTGAGGAATCAACCAACCGAACTTCAATCCATTTACAGATACAATCCCTCTAACTTGCATAAAGTACATTTTTTTAATCTGCTTTCAGTTGTATATGAAGTTTGTTCAGGTTTCTATTCCAACTCGGAAATGCAGTAACCCTTCGCTGAAATGTAAATGAAAGTGTTGTAGTTTCAATTGAGGTCTTAGGCATCCTATCAATTTCAGTTGTTTGTTCTTAGGTCTGTGAGTGTGAAACTTGTATTTTAACGTATGCTATTTTGAAGACTGAACTTGTATGAGTATTTAGAACTGAGGCTACGATTGGAAAGGAACCATCCCGGAAATTGCCAGGAATAGAAGTGTAATACCGTGTAAAGACCCCTTCCAGTGGCTGAAGAGGTAATCGAACCCACTTGTCTCATGGGTCTGAGTGTACTCCGTTCCAACCCTCAGGCAAGAATTACATTTCTTAGCCTGGATCTCGCGAGGTTACAGTCAAGAATGATGGCTAATCCACGAGCTGGTGGAAAACAAAGGCTGGTATTTGACAGAACAACAGAATCTAATAGTTCATTAATGTCAGATGTGCTTAAGAACTACCCAATGCAGTAGTAGGTTAGTAAACCGTTACTCTACCATATCGTAAAAGTTGATTGTACCATTGCCGATGATGAAGCGGGTTTGATCCCGATTGTAGCCTTATCAGCTTACTCTTTGCAGTTGAAAAATAAAGCAAACTAAGCAGGATTACATGTGGGGCTAATGTTTGTATGTGTGGGCTTGTACTTGTGTGTCCTCCTACCCAGTGATAACTTATGAATATCTGCGTCGATTTCAAACAACGTGGGGTGCAAGCAAGTGCTGTGCATGGATTTTTGATATTTTTATCAGCACCATTGATGCCAACTGGAATTAAGACGCTCAAATCTAATTTGATAGTGTACTTTGTGTCTCCTAAACCAATCAGCATAACGTCACTTAAATCAAACACTAGCACAACACGCAAGAATAAATAGTTTTAAAGAATGACAATGATGATGATGATCGTTGTTTTAAGAGGCCTAATATCGAGGTTATCGGTCCCTAATGAAATGAAATGGCATGAAATGGAAGGATGAAGATAAAAACAGCTCACTGCCATGGATGAAACGAAAATGGTTTATATAAAATTGACAGTGAGCCCCAACAAGTATGCCGTATTTGAATAAAGAATAAAAAAGGCGGATGGTAAAAAGAAAACAATAAAACAAATAAGGCATAGTGAATAATAAAATAGAAGAACGCAATAAAAAACATAAAACAGACTTAACCTGAACTAAAAGTCTTAACTTACATTAAAACTTAAAAAAGTAACCACTCTCCCTCATGAACCGGATGACGAGGTCTACTGACGGCCCGTCATCACGGAGAATAAGGGAGAGGGTATTAGGCAGTTTAAGAGTCCTCCTCAGATAGGCCAGATCCACACACTCCAAGAGAATGTGAGCAACGGTTAGGTGGGCGTCGCAAGTACACACAGGGGGGTCTTCTCTCTTTAGCAAGTAGGAGTGCGTAGCAATCCCATGGCCGATCCGGAATCGACAGAGTACCACAGATTCCTTCCGGAGAGATCGGAAGGAAGATTTCTACACCTTCGTTGTCTCCTTGATGCCTCTCAGTTTGAATGTCAATGACACCATTGGGTTACCACTATTGTGAGGTGCTTGTAATTAACTGATAATAACCTCCAATCCATTGAGTAGATCTACATCAGGGGCGTATATACATTTTTTTCGGGGGGGGGGGGGGGGCTGACTATCCTGGAAAATTGTGAGTACTTAATGAATGTCCTATTATAGCCTGTGGAGTATGAATGGCAAGTATCTAAATGGATTACTTGTTAATTTATTCAGCAAATTTTACAAATTGATAAGCATTTCTTAAAAGTACTGTGAAATACATTGTATTTTGTACACAAGTTGGCTTTTTCGGGGGGGGGGGGGATGAAGCCCCCTCAGCACCCCCCTTATATACGCCCCTGATCTACATTGAATATGAAACCCTTTTAGTAATGTAGTATTTCAATATATGCCGTTTAGTTCTCGAGACATTAGACAGAAGCAGTAGCATGAGCGCTAAGGTACGTGTGTTGCGCACTTTTTATAACTTTTCAATTAATGTAAATACCCAGGAGCGTTTTTCACGGAGAACCAATCATGTGAGGCAAAGATCAACGCCAGGATCCAAGCATGAAATCAAACTCTCTACAGCCTATCACAGCTTCTTCGGTCCAGATGCCTCTCCAGACAGTTCAAAATTCATCTGTATAAAACTCTGATCCATCCCGTTGTACTACTGTAAATGGCTGTGAGACATGAGTATCCGGAAACAGGATTTTTCATAAAATACTAGTATTTGAGAGAAAAGTTCCTCGGAATATCTTCGGACTGGTGAGGGATGTACACACGGGTGAATGGAGGATTAGAAATAACCACAAAGTACCATGGTGCCAACATAGCTGGATCCATCAAAACCAGAAGACTGCAGTTGGCTGGACATGTAGCCCGGATGGAAGACCACAGATGGCCACGGAAGTTACTGGATTTTATCCCCACAGGAAGGAGACCACCAGGGAGACCAAGGCAGGAGTGGAGCGATGGACTCCATGAAGATCTGCATCAGGCAGCGATACGTGTGGACAGATGGCGGAAGGCAGCTATGCATAGGAGACGATTGAGAAGGAAACTTGTAGCAGCGCGTGGTCCGCTGGGCCTGATCGCGTTGAAGAAGATATCTCAGTAGAATTTCTTTAAAAATGTTATGCGTATAAGGAAACAAACGTCCTTTTCCTCGAACTGATTGAAGATGTTTGGAAATGAAATTAAATGTTTCCCAAACATTTATAAATTGTTGCAAATTGATAGAGCATAATTTGCAAAGGTTTCTAACAGAACACATATGAGTAAAGTATTAGTAATTGAAAATAAATCGGCGACAAAAAGGAGCAAAGAAATTGTTGCATCAGTTGCGTCTGTCACTGGTACCCGATATACTGTAGATGCCGACCTTGCTCGGGAAAGGTGTCGCAAGTAAAATAGTAACAAAATAAAATTTATGGTAATTTATTCAACTCCATATTGAGTATTAGAACATGCTACAAGACAATTATATTTTGAAGAATACATAAAAGAATACAGCGGCTTCGGTGTCGTAGTTGGTAGCATGCTGAACTTCTATGCCCAAGATCGTGGGTTCAAACCCAGATTGACGTCGGATTTTTTAAGAACGTTAAAAATCCCTCAGTATGCCTTCCTTCGGAGGGGAAGTAAAGCCGGCGATCCCCTGTCATAGATTTATGACATGGTTAAAGAATCTTCCACTAATTACACCTGTGTGAAGCTAAAATATATATAGGTTAAACATTTGACTAACGTACTTAGGTTCCTACGTTCGACGTCAAGAGCCGAATGTGGTGGCATCTGGTAACTAAGTTCTGAACTAGTTGGTCGTTGACGGTGGCGTTTGGCGACAAAAGTAGGAACTACTTGGAAAAATTGAATGCCTGCAGTCCTTACTTGAATTAAACAGATACACACACTAATACAGTCATCACAATTAACACCGGTTATCAGACAGATTCTACACACACCCAAAGTACACGGGGCTACATGACCACGTTGTCGCAGCCCCTAAACTAAGGAACCAACCAACCAACCATCAAAGAATACATAAGTAAATATCTCTTGTAATATTTCTTTCGAGTTAGGGTGTTTAAATACTTGTTTTCCAACCTAATATAATTGGACAAAATTTGTGTTGACCGACTGAAAAGCTTTCTATAAAAGAACTAGGCAAAACTGAAAAATGGCTTCTAACAATACCTTATTGAATACTATGCGCAGCTGGCATATGAAAAATGGCTTCTAACAATACCTTATTGAATACTATGCGCAGCTGGCATATGAAAAATGGCTTCTAACAATACCTTATTGAATACTATGCGCAGCTGGCATATGAAAAATGGCTTCTAACAATACCTTAATGAATACTATGCGCAGCTGGCATATGAAAAATGGCTTCTAACAATACCTTATTGAATACTATGCGCAGCTGGCATATGAAAAATGGCTTCTAACAATACCTTATTGAATACTATGCGCAGCTGGCATATGAAAAATGGCTTCTAACAATACCTTATTGAATACTATGCGCAGCTGGCATATGAAAAATGGCTTCTAACAATACCTTATTGAATACTATGCGCAGCTGGCATATGAAAAATGGCTTCTAACAATACCTTATTGAATACTATGCGCAGCTGGCATATGAAAAATGGCTTCTAACAATACCTTATTGAATACTATGCGCAGCTGGCATATGAAAAATGGCTTCTAACAATACCTTATTGAATACTATGCGCAGCTGGCATATGAAAAATGGCTTCTAACAATACCTTATTGAATACTATGCGCAGCTGGCATATGAAAAATGGCTTCTAACAATACCTTATTGAATACTATGCGCAGCTGGCATATGAAAAATGGCTTCTAACAATACCTTATTGAATACTATGCGCAGCTGGCATATGAAAAATGAAAATTCACAGCCTGCTTCCAGTCTCCGACTGGGTCAGGAATGAAATGAATGAAGCCCCCATCTAGCGGCGAGGATATGAACTGTGCCGGCTGCCGAGGCCTGACGCACTCCTCTGGGGCAATGATTAAATGAATGACAGATGAAATGAAATGATAGCGTAGAGTGTTGCTGGAATGAAATTTTGACAGGGAAAACCGGAGTACCCGGAGAAAAACCTGTCTGCCTCCGTTTTGTCCAGCACAGATCTCACATGGAGTGACTGGAATTTGAACCACGGACCCTGCGGTGGGAGGCCGGCTTGCTGCCGCCTAAGCCACGGAGGCTTAGCTGGCATAAAGAATACGTTAAATATTAAAATCTAGATGCGGGTGTGCTTATAGCTCTTCAATTAGAAATAAGTGAACATGTGATTCAGATATTGTCACTCTAACAACAACAACAACCATTGTCATTGTATTCTGAATGCAAAATAACAGAATAATTATTGTGAAACTTGTTTGGGATTTATGTAAGGAAATGAAAGTAAGTATTTTAATTTTTCACGGGAAGAACTGTTTATAACTCTAATCTCTAACGTATGATCGCGCTACTAGAAACTATTGTATAAACTGATGTCTGCAGAAGTCAATTCCCAAATCAGTGACGCCAGTGACCGTGCTTGGGAAAGACGAGAGGACAGTAGCCTAAATATTTCTCTCCTCTCTCGCACTGTCGGCTGTCATCCTCTATCAAAATGCACAGACAGTTGTCCACAACAATCTGACGTTTGAGTTGAATGCTTGAAGGAGTACTAAAGCCCTGCGTGGATACAGTTTGCATAACTGTGTGGATAGCGGATAAGCTGTGGATAATGTTTGGAGAACATTCGCGGATAGTTTTATAGAATAAAATACGAACTTGTTTAATATCATTACTAGGACCCGGATATTTGTGAGTTATGACATATCATATTTTAACGTTATGCTTTCTTTCATGGCAAATGTAAGACGATGTTTTAAGCTAATCTCATTCAAAATATGTCACTAAGCATAATTAACACTCCGAACAACCGGGTGAGTTAGCCGTGGTCGTTACGTCATGACTGCTGGCAGTCGCTCACACCCGGGAGGTGAGGAGGTTCGAATCCCCCCGCCGGCAACCTTGAAGATGGTCTTCTGTGGTGTCCCATCTTCTTTCCAGGCAAATGCCGGGGTTGGTCCCTAACTATAGGCCACAGCCACTACCTTCCAACTCCTCGTCCTTACATTCCAACTTTCCTCCCCAACGGTACTTGTAGCTCACCCATTGGTTGTCCGTCTCGAAGCAGCTACAAAACTGGCGAGCCGAACATGTCCTCGGACACTCGCGGCACTAAAAGCCATACGCAAAAAAAAAAAAAAAAAAAAAAAAAAACACTCTGAACAGGAAAGGGTTGCAGTTCTGGGTGTATAACATTCATTTTAAATATAAGAACATAGCATGCAAAGCCTAAGGGAACGAATTTTTCCTCAAATGTCTATATATGTCGCTTTAGTAATTTATGCTTCATGTAATTAGAAATACTTTTGTAATGCCTGTAGATTCAGATAACAAACTTGCAAATGCGGAAATGAGTCGTGCGGATGCGGGGAGGGTGCAGATAATAGTTGTTCGGATGCGGGGCGGATGCGGGGCGGATGCGGATAACGTGTTTTTTTTAATCCTCGCAGGGCTCTAAGGAGAACCCAACTTCCTATCAAAATAAGCAGAGTGGGAATTGCGTTATGTTTGGCATTGTTCTGTATAACACGTGTCGTGTTGTACTAGAGCTCTGCATTATACCCACGTCCGATGAAAAGTAATTCATATAATTATTGTAATATCTGGGTGGAAACCAACTTGTACCTAGGATACGGCGCAATTTGTAATGACGGCATCCATGACGTGTAGCTCTCTCCGATGCCTCTACACCTTTTCTTTTTCCCCTCTTTCATCTTCCTATCGCACACACCTTCTTATTGATTGAAGAGTGTAATAAGGTTGGCAGCTGTAACGAGCTCTCTGAGGAGGATGTCACGTCTCCTCGCCAACGGGAAATTAGCGCCAGAATATTAACAGCACGTCACGCCATATTAACTGAGTGACAAAAGAATGAGGCCTCCAAGTGGGCGCGCGCTTGTAATGGGCTTAGACTGTCAGTGTGATTAACTCGGCGCACTTCGGCATAAATGAGCCTTTCTTTCAAGACCTCTGGAGAAAATATGACTGAATTATAAGCCAAAGGGTGTGGGGACTATGCTTCGGTATATTCAAATATTTCTCTTCTTTTAGTGTTAAGTAACAGTATTATTTCTAAATCGATATCCCACAGGGAACGCCTCAATAATTAGATAATAAGGTTAACCATCTTCAGGCTGCCAGTCTCTTGTATCTTCATCCAGTTTAGGATGGAGAAGGTTTTTGGAAGGGGAGGGGCGGAGCGTGTCTTCAGATGTGGTTACTGAGGGTCAATAGTGTCAGGATTTGCATCTGGCACGGTTTACATTTTAGTGTTAAGAACTAAGTGTGGAAATAACTGAAAATTGCAAGCAAGTTGTTGGGTTTGTAGTTGTTTATTGATTTAGTAGCTTCTCGACGTCGTGGTCATGTACTTGTGTGTGTGTGGATTTTTTCTGATATCCTGTAATCCGCTGTGGCTCCGATTTGTACAGTGTAATTAACACGTTGCTTCAAAGGTTATAACTTTCTACATCAGTTCTTCAGTTACGAGGGTAATTCCAAAAGTAAGGTCCGATTCGCCATAAATATTTGAAAGCGGCGCCAAGGGCAAAACACGCATGCGCGCCGACTCCTGGCATGCCCTGCGCGGCAAAAGCCGCCAGTAGCGTTGTTACTGTTGCTGTGTGCTGTTGATAGTGTCAGTTCACAATGTTTAAGACAATTAATCAGCCCGCCGATTGTGAAGTAACGGCAGTGATACGGTTTCTGTCTGCAAGAAATATTTCTGCGGCAGAAATTCATCGGCTGATTACTGAAGTGTACGGTCCTAACATAATGAGTGACAGTCAAGTGCGCAAGTGGGTGCGAGCCTTTAATGACATTTGGATGGGAACAGATGGACTATCCACCGTACAGTCCGGACTTGGCGCCAAGTGATTTCCACCTGTTCCGCTACCTAAAGGAGTTTCTTGGCGGCAAGCGCTTCGACAAAGATGATGAAGTGAAAGAAGCTGTTAAAGACTGGTTAGCTTCGCAGGCGGCCGAGTTCTACGACTTGGGCATTCAAAAGCTTGTGGAACGATGTGACAAACGTGTAAATAAGTATGAAAATTATGTAGAAAAGTAGAGACAGACGTAAGGAACTTTAATAAAACAATTGTTTTAGAAACAATTTTGATTTTGAATGTTTTTTTAACCGGACCTTAGTTTTGGAATAGCCCTCGTATATAGAGTACCATAGTAGAATTGGAAATAAGTAATTAGATTATTTTTGTGGCATAACTTAGACGTGTGATGAATTGACTTGCTTGAGAAAACATGATGGTGTCATGAAAATGAGCACCCATTTTATTGACAGAATTATGACTCGTATTATACAAAGCTTTTATGTTGCTCAACCGAAATCACATTAGGCGGAAAAGCAAGGATTTAAATGGCCTAACTTGAAATACTTGTAAAAACTTGTTTCCCGCCTAATGTAATTTGACGCAATATTTGTTGACCGACTGAAAAGCTTTCTGTAAAAGAACTAAGTAACACTGATAACACTAGTCCACAAAATGAAACTCTTTTCAGTTACAGAAACAAAATAAAACAAGCTGTTTCTGGAAGATATTTTGTCCCTGAATCTAGATCTAAACTCATAATGTATGTATCGGCCACAGTTTCCATGCGTTTATAATGGGTTTTGTGAATGCTTGCGCCAGCGTTTACATTCCATGTGTCTGGCAAAAGGAGAACAAAACAATCTGTGTTACTACACAAATTAATCAAAGAAATGAGCTACATTAGAGCAAAGAAAAGTGAATAAACATAAAACAATACAACAATCACCAACATGTTGCAATGGGTTAGAGCATGACTCATCCGCCTCTTTCGTACCCTGGCGGTGGATTTTGGAACTGAGGATATTGAATGGACGACCATGCATATACCAAGACCAACTACAATACTCAGACCTTAATGCAGGTCTCGAAAGTGTGAAAATGGCGTATGCTGAAGCCCCGGCATATTGTTTGTTTACATTCGTTGCTGGGATACACTATTTAGCTTGATTAGCTTCGTTTGATGAAAGTTGCGATAAACTGTCGCTCGTCTGTAATTTTTAGTGTCTTCTGTATGTCTGTAAAGTCCAGTTCGCGTTAATGTACTGCAATCGTATGTAAATATGTGATAATACGCTTAATATGGACTGGTTCGTTTGTGTGTGTCCAGTCAACCGATGGCATTGTGTCATTTACTTCGGATGTTGAAGTACCTAAGACTAAAGCATAATAGAAGTGTCTCAAGAATATACACCGCAATGATTTGCTAGTTTAGTGATAATAATAGCTTAGTACACGTCACTAGTGTCGAACTTAAGTACGTAAAGGGAAAACGTAATGAGCATCTACGGCTAGACCAAACCATTGACGTTATCTTGAACGCTCAGCAATATGTGCCTCCGTAAATCCTTACCAGTCTGGCAGATGTTTTACACTGCCTTGTATACACGCCAAATAATACAGTGAACTCTTTTATTGGTTAAGGAAGATGTTCCCCCTGTGCCAAACAGTGAACTCATTGTGTTCCGTCATTATTCATACTTTTGTGATTCTTACAGCTTGCAAGTTATTTTTATTATGATGTGTGTAATAAAGTGTTGTGAGTACCTTGCCAATTATGTTCTTATATTGCGAGATGGTGTGCCGCGATAATTACGTAAGAGGGAGATGGTGCTTTCCAACCTATAGTACTTTACTAAATCAACTATTTACAGCGTACAACTATTCCAAACGGTAACAGCGAATGTTTAATAGGTTAGATGGTAACATATTATCGTGTCCCTTGTGTGTAGTATTCTCCATAATTATGTTCAGATATCCACACGACTTCTTTGCATATTTTTTTACAACTAATTCGGTGTGATGTTTTACCCGAGATTTTAGACAATTCCACGAGAGGTCTTAATTGAATTGTATCTCTATGGTGTTGGTTCGATTATTTCAGGCAACTATTCTCATTCTGATTGTGTACACAAATACTCTGCATGTGCTGGGACAGCACTTCAGTAACCGGGTACTTTCTTCTCTCCTACTTCAGAATCTGTTTGATTTTTTGCTAATAATATTAATCTATAATTACTGAACTTAAATACAAATCATGACAACTCGCCAAAAAGCGTCTTATTGATCCACAGAAACAGTGAGACTATTGCAGTTGCCCCTTGGGTGAAGACGAAGAAACCTATAATTCGAGGCCAGCACTATATAGATAAATTAATTCAGGTAAGACTAAATTATTGATGAATATTTCTTCGGAACCTGGTCTCGTCTTGCGATATCTTTCATGATATTAGGTGAGTAAAAATAATAATTTACACGAACTGTGACAAGCCCGATGACATGATCTTAGCTATTGGTAGGGCAACCATCGCCGCCATGTTGTTTCTACATTAAGGTCTGAGGATTGTAGTTGGTCTTGCATATACGTATAACTCGATTGTTTTCCAACAATTGCATCCGCAAAAGGAAACTGAAAGCAAATGCATTAAGCAATACCAACGTAACCAAAATGCAGCGTTTGCAAGGTATTTAAAGATAGAGGGTACCATATTACGAAAACTGAGCCCGATAGACAAAGATGAATTTAATTTTCGAATTTAGCACCCACGACTTAGCTTCAAACAACATTCACCTTCTTTGTAACAAAACTTCTGTTTACCAGTGTAATTGATTTCTAATACTTCACTATTATGACTCGTAGGTAATAAATAATGGTCATCAGAGGAGATGGAATGACAATATCTTCTTTTGATAAATTGAAAATCCGCCTTTCTCTAGTATTGATCAATTTATCAATTCTATCAATCTATACGGATATATATATATTTAGCATTTTATATAAGTGGTTAATCTCTACGCATTCTATAATAATCTTCTATTTGAAACATGCCTGATGAATTGCAGTTGGAATCAACTAAGTACATATTTCTCGCGTTTTATGTAGACGTAGGCTAATAAATATTAAAAGTATGTGTGTTACTTTGATAAATTACTGGGTAGTTTAAATTTAGACCAGACTACTACAGGCTTCGTTGTAATCAACTCGATATACCTCATGAAAATGTCAAGCATTTGTTCTCAAATTCGAAGGATTTTTAAAGTTTAATATTACGTAGGTCTACACATATTATACGTGGCATATGAGAAAATGTAAATATTTACAGTAGGATGCTGTGAAAATAAATAACAATAATAACTATAATATCAAGCCTAAAGCAGTGGATAGCCGTAGAAATAATGTAATATTATTGCAAGTTACCGAACGTTTCAGTGTTATCTTGAAGCCCGTGCGTGATATTACCACATATGGAGTTATTCTATGCTTTACGTCTCTATAAAATGTTCTACTTTCTAAATAATTGAATAGTTTTCCCCTGAAATAACTAAAATAAGTATTATGGTGCCTTCAATGAACTAACGCATTTAACACACGCATACGAGAGAGTGGCTAGGCAATCTGAAACGCCCAACACATGGCGAGATGAGAAACGTCAATACTATTCTTGAACCGTACAGAGTATATTTGCACATTATAAGACCTAATAGTAATTCTTTATAATAATAATAATAATAATCCTAAGGTTCCACTACACCAAAACAGGCACAATAAATTAACAAGTATGCACAGTTGGCAGAAGAAATCAGGACACTTTGAGATAATTTTACCACTGGTGATGTCAACATTGGGAGTGGTTCCAAAGGCTCTGGTAACGGGTCTGGATGAGCTAAAAATTTAACATCTGACTGCCAGAATATAGAAGGCAGTGTTGATAGATACATGTCACATAGTCCGATTATTTATAGTCCAGTAATACTTTTAAGGTTCTTGATATTTAAGTGCGTATATTGTGTAGTCAGAGTCACGATATCCAGGAGGAATTAATTAATTATTATTATTAATAATAATAATAAAAATAATAATAATAACAAGAGACTAAAATAATATGCAAGAAGCAATTCATTCAATTGAAAAATTACATGAAATTGCCATCAAAACGGTCAAATCTCGTATGAGAAAACTCAGTCATGATACTTCGATAGACAACCTATGATAACGAAACTCGGCAAAATCATTCAAGTGAACCAATTTAAATATCTAGGAGAAATTATTAAGCCCTCTGGTTTAAACCGGAACAAAGAAAGAATTTCAAACTTACAGAAAGCTTACAGAATCACTTGGAACATATCTCTAGTTCTCTACTTAGTATAAAATTAAGCCCCCGAATCTTGGATGTCACGGGTAATCTCGAGAACCACTGAATGGATTTTGATGCGGTTTCCACCATTCTGTAAAGGATATCTCGTGGACGATTTCTGTAGAAAATTATTTATTTATGATCAACGATAGGCGAGCAGTAACGATTTCAGTGAAAAAGTCCAAACAAAAACCTGGCGTCCCTGCTCTTATTAAGCTTACGCTGGGCAAACCGTTAAAAATATCAATATGCTATGAGTGTAAGAATTGTTCAGCATTAAACTTTCTACGAAAACGTCCGCGAGAATTCAGTGTTTCATGCACCTCGCCATTCTTAAATTACGTCTGACAAGAATTCGTTGCACATGCATCTCCATGATAAAATAATTAATAGTCCAGTCAGAGATTTTAAACCATCATGCCGATATGTAAAACGAATATAGGTCGTAGTTCATTGACATCGAAAAAGAAACCGCTTATCACGTAATGCATTGATAACTGTTCCCGGGTGAAGCCGGGGCAAGTTGCTAGTAGTAAATAATCAATAACTCGGAAAGCAAAACTTTGGCATTATAATTCTGTGATCAATTGAAGCGTTATATGCATCGGAAACCTTAATCATTGGTGGCGGATCTTTAACCAAAGACATAGAGAAAGCAAAATTTTACGAAAACGTTTTTGACTTTTTGGCCCAGTTTGTATAGAGGGAATATGGATAAATAAATCATCCCAGGAAATATATTGTCAATCTGAAAAAATCTCTTTCACTTTTCGGAAAATACGATTAACATTTTATGGACACACCATTAGAATGAACAATAAGAGACTAACTAAAAGAGTTCTCAACCTGTCCCTTCTTCGTCAAATTGAAACAGATCTCCAATAAATCAACATCACAGAAGACATTGTACGGGACAGATGTAAATTCAGAACCAAAATCGACAATCACCAATTCGGAGACAAACCCAACACCAGAGCCACTATAACTTGAACAGAAGAGCGAAGGAAGAAGCTTAGCGAGAGGATGAAGAGATTTTGGGAGGAAAAGAAGACCAACACATCAGCCAAACAGGTTCAACCGTGCTCCTGAGTAGGGCATAACGATGTAAGCCCGCGAATATTCTAGTTGTAATGAGTACACTTAGCAAAATCTCAATCATGAATACTATGACTGATTTATCCTTGGTATGAATAATCAGACTTTATCAATTCAGCTACTGGTGCAGTGGTTCGGGTTTGTCATTCCTTCATAGGTATATCAGAGCGAAGTTAGTTTTCTGGGAATATCACAGACACTGTTAATTTAAGGGCCTTTAAATGTGGTTTTCGGAGACCCTTTATAGTCGGGTGAAAAAGACCTTACGTACCACACTCACACGTGAAAATTGCGTGAAAATATTCTAGAGCGCCCCTTGACCCCCTTAAGCGCATTATACTGTATGTTTTGATGAATTTTACAGCTTAATTTTGTTCAGTGATAACCTCATAACCATCTGAAAACTTCCACAGTAATGTAATAGTTGGAATTGCATTGCGTCTTACAGAAATAGATGGACCTGTGAGATTCTTTAACCATGGTTACAGTGTTGCATTCTTTCATTATTTCATTGTAAATATACATGTTTTAAGATATTTATTTCATTGTGAGACATTTAAAGAGTATGTGAGTGCGTTTCGTTTACGCATTGGGTTATGCTGAACCTGTAGGTACCCCATATGTGTAGGTTGGTGTTAATGGGACCTCATTTTCGGTACAAAACTGGAATGAGAGCTTAGCAGAACAATATAGGGAGGGATATTAGCAGCCGGCCCCGTGGTATTGGGTGGTGCACCTGACTCTCACCCGAAGGCCCCGGGTACGATTCCTGGCTCCGTCAGGGATATTAAATAATGACATGAGGGCGGCAACAGGGTGCATTCAGCCTCATGTGGATTACTGAGTAGCTGTCTTACGGCGAGGCAGCGCCCCTCTCTGGAAAACCTACATTAATAGCCAAGGGGATTCAACGCGCTGACCACGCGTTACCCCGCAATCTGCTGGTCAAATGGACAAATAGCGTTTGATTGGTAGGCCAAGCTCACATCCTATTTTCGGTCAAAGGTCAATACCACTCCTTTAGTGCCACGGTGATTTTAATCCCTCCCTATATTATTCTGCTAAAGTCCCATTCCAATTTGGTACCGAGAATAAGGTCCCATTAACACCAACCTACACATATGGGGTACCCACAGGTTCAGCATAACCCAATGCGTAAGCGAAACGCACTCACTTACTCTTTAAATGCCTCACAATTAAATAAATACCTTAAAACATGTATATTTACAATGAAATAATTAATGAATGCAACACGGTAACCCCGGTAACAGAATTTCACAAGTCAATCTATTTCTGTAAGACGCAATGCAATTCCAATTATTACATTACTGTGAACGTTTCCAGACGGTTATAAGGTTATCAATGAACCAAAGTAAGCTGTAAAATTCATCAATACATACAGTATAATGCGCTTAAAGGGGTCAAGGGGCACTCCAGAATTTTTCAAGCAATTTTCCGGTGTGAGAGTGGTACGAAAGGTCTTTTTCACCCGGCTATAAAAGGTCTCCGAAAACCACATTTAAAGGCCCTTAAATTAACAGCGTCTGTGATATTTGCAGAAAACTAACTTCGCTCTGATATACCTATGGAGGAATGGCAAACTCCTAACCACTGCACCAGTAGCTGAATTGATCAAGTCTGATCATTCATACCAAGGATAAATCAGACATAGCATTCATGATTGAGATTTTGTTAAGTGTATTCTTTTCTACTAGAATATTCGCGGGTGAAGCCGCGACGGGTAATGCTAGTAATAATAAATATAATAATAATAGCAATAATATTATAAATTATAGTTTTAATAATGCACTAAATTTGCACCATCGCGGATTGGAAAGTTCTGCAAGTCTATAAGACAGATGTTCTAAAGTTAATTTCGTGTGATCCTTACAATTCTCTTTCCCTCTCAGGTTTTCACTACTGTATCCAATTTTAGAAGATATGTTGAAGAAATTTACTGCTTGGCTTTTCTTTCCCCAAAGCTCTTTTGATTGGAAAGTCCATAAAGTTTCGAAAGAAAAATCGATTTGACTCGAGTCGTTTGGTTCCTTTATTATCAAGTCCTCGCTGCCGACTGATGTACTTTTCCCCCAGCTTGAAAGAGCGATACAACTGTCCCTGCGGGTCGCGTCCTGTCCATCCAACTGCTATCGCCAGGGGTCGCGGAGAGGTTTATCACTGGAACTTCGGCGTCCACGATTACTCCGCTTGTTTATTACGCTTGACCTGTCAGCAAGAGAGGGTGCTCTAACCACTTTAAGAAGAAGAAAATTCTTTATTCAAACATGCAGTGTCTTTAACCCACCCTGCTCTATAAATGCATATATAATCTACTCCTTTTTAATATCCCTTATAAACCCTCATAATAATAATAATAATACTAATACTACTAATAATAATAATAATATTAATAATTATGCCAGATGGCATGGTTACGAAAAGAACTGCATGGTGTACACCCTCACATGCTCAGCCAACATCATGTCGACCGATCATTGTCGAACTTATGGTTGAAGCATGGTTCGCTCTTCAGTGAAACTGAGGGCTTTGTAATTGCGATACAAGACCGTGTCATTGCAACAAAAAATTACAGAAAGCACATCCTTAAAGAGAATGTAGCAGATGATCTATGTCGTAGATGCACCTCAGCGCTGGAAACCATCGATCATATCATCGGTGGCTGCTCTACGCTGGCTGGCATAGAGTATACCAAGAGGCACAATGATGTTGCTAAGATCTTACATCAAGGGCTAGCTATAAAATGTAGACTTCTGAATACGAGCGTGGTGTACTACAATTACCACCAGCCAACGTGCTTGAAAATGAGCATTATAAGATGTATTGGGATAGACCTATTTTAACCGACCAGAAAGTCTTGGCCAATCGACCTGATATTGTCTATCTCAATTCAAATAAACCAAAAGGCCTATTTGATAGACATTGCTGTCCCACTTAGCCAAAATATGCGAACTACGCAAGCTAAGAAAACAAACAAGTACGCACCGTTGGCTGAAGAAATGCGTAAACTATGGGGGTTAAAATGCGTGAGAATTTTGCCAGTGGTGATCTCTTCCACGGGAGTTGTTCCAAAGACGTTGGCAACGGCTTTGGAGGAACTGCAAATGAAACACCTGATTTCCACAATACAGAAGGCAGTGCTGCTGGATGCATGTCATATTGTTAGGCTATTTTTATCTCAATAAGAGGTTTACACGATACTTGATTATCTAATCCGTATCTTGTAGACTGAGTTGTACCATAATAATTTATGAGAAATTAAAGATGATAATAATAATAATAATAATAATAGTAATAATAATAATAATAACTCCACCTGCAGCAACTACTGGGTGGATTGAGTAGCTCAGTCGTTGCTGTTGCCGGTCCCAAGTCCGGCTCGAAGCCGTAAAATAATATTCAGCCCAGAACACCAAGAGGCACCAGTAAACCACAGCATAACATCAGCTGCCGTATGAACTAACAATCCTTACAATGAGAGTGAATTTTATGGATTATCAGCGATTCACTCGCCCTGGGCTCACGCCCACCAGCTAAAATCAACCACGAACTTAGCATGATGGAAGCACAAGCAAAAAAGCAACTACCTCAGGCCAGAGCTAAGAAGAGCGAAGGCGAACCTGGTCATTCGGCTTCTGGGGGACCAGGACATCATGCCGGGAAGGATCGGAGCTTCCCAAAACTCCTCAAACCTAAGCGAACGCAATTCATTGGTACACTAAACGTACAGACGCTGACCAAAACTGGGAAACTCAAGACACTGACGGACACCAGCGACAGATTCGGAATTCTCATACTTGCAGTACAAGAAACACGATTCCGTGATTGTGATCACTTCGACTCCGGTGGATACCGTATCTATAAGGGAAAACCAGCTACTAAGCTAAGAAATAGTAATTTACATGTGTTCGGAACAGCATTCCTTGTGCACAACAGTATCCAGAACTCAGTGATAGACTTCACATCACCTTCGAATCGTGTCTCTCTACTCACAGTTAAATGCGCCAATAAGGCCTATGCATTGATAAACTCACATGCTCCAGTTAACAATGATCCTGACAAAAACAAAGTTGAGAAGTTCAGGTCTCAACTTGAACGGACACTTACTAAGATTCCTCAACACCACATTAAGATCCTCCTCGGAGATTTCAATGCGCAAATTGGCAGAGAACGGGAACACAGACATATCATTGGGAATTTCTCGGCACTCAAAAAGACGAATGCGAATGGGCTTCGCTTAATCAACATATGTGGAATGGCCAACCTACAACTAATGTCCACACATTTCAAGACACCACCACGAAAAATGACTACATGGAAATCTCCCATAAACCACATCGGGGAGTATCAAATAGATCATGTAGCAATAACCAGACAATTCTCTCCAGAAATCATGAACGTGAGGGTACGCAAAGGTTACGTAGAGTCCGACCATCATCTCTCGCAGATCAAAGTCCGCTTCATACCCAATCGTAAAAAGCGTCCAAATTCCAAACTCCCACGCATAGATCCGGAATACCTAAAAGAACACGCACAGGAGTTTACACAATCATTACAGACTAACACGGAAACATGGGATGAACTTCTCAAGGCCATCCAAGAATCAACAAGAAAACTCGGCAAACCACCAAGGAAACGAAAACACAGATGGTGGAGCATAGACTGTGATAAAGCCCTAGAGTCCCGAATCCGAGCCTGGAAGACATGGAATAGCAACCGAACACCAGAACATTGGCTGAACCTTTTAGAAACGCAGAAGCAAACATCCAAAACAATCAGACGAGTTAAACGCATGTACCACCTCAAACGATTGGAAGAAATCGATAATTATTTTAAGAGGAACAACACACGAAATTTCCACAGGACATTTAGGGAAGAACTGACGAACTACAAGCCGCCCAGTCTTTGTTTTCGCCGCCCTGATGGCACACTTGAGACAAACACAAAGGCCAATTGTGATATCCTGAAACAGTTCTTCGAGGAGCTTCACAATTGTGAACCACCTGCAGAGAATCTCCAACTCCACTTTACTGCCCCAAACTAGGACTCAGTACCACCAACATATGATGAGATACAAAACATCATATTACATCTCAAAAACAACAAGGCACCAGGAGAAGACGGTGTAATCGCCGAAGTGCTCAAGATTGGAGGTGAACTCTTGACTGAAAGACTACAAAACATCATTGCTAATATATGGGAGAGTGACACCATACCGGTTGATTGGAAAACTGCTTTGATTCACCCACTACACAAAAAGGGCGACAAGACAGATCCGAATAATTACCGAGACATTTCACTCCTGCCAATCGCCTACAAGGTACTCTCACGTGCCCTCCTCACCAGATTGGAGCAACTGACAGAGCACATGATCGGTGAATATCAGGCGGGATTTCGACCGCGTCGATCGTGTGCAGAACAGATCTGGAACCTCAAGATGGTACTCCAACATCGCCAGTCGAATCGCACAGTTGTCACCTTTGTAGATTTTAAGAAAGCATATGATTCAATCGACCGCGCAACTCTGTTTAATATACTTCGTGAATATGGTGTGGACAACAAAACAACTACATTAATCCAACTGACCTTGACAGATACAACTTCTAAAGTTAAATTTATGGGTGAAGTGTCCGAACCTTTTCACATTAGAACAGGCGTAAGACAGGGTGATGGGTTGTCCCCACTCCTATTCAACCTGGTACTAGATAAGATCATCAGAACATGGGAGAAAGAAATACCTGGAATAAGTATGGGAACAAAAGAACAACGAATCAACATAAAATGCTTCGCCTTTGCTGACGACCTAGCAATAATTACCCGGACTCCAGAAGAAGCCAGACATGCCATCGAGAAGCTTCATGAGATATCAATCAGAACCGGCCTCCATATCTCTTACGAGAAAACACAGTACATGGATTCCAAGAGCACAAACATGGCATCAATTACAACCAAATATGGCGACATCACACAAGTTAAGCACTTCAAGTACCTAGGTGAAATTATCGGGAACACTGGTAACGAAAGAATGGCTAACAAAACACGTGCAGAAAAATTACGCAAAGCTTACACAATCACTTGGAATATTTACAACAAAAAATCACTTTCCACTAAAACCAAACTCCATCATACCACACAGTCATCCTCCCAGAGGCACTCTATGCGATTGAGACGTCATCGTTAACCATCAACATCAAATACATTGAGAAGATAGAACGACAAATACTGAGAATTTTTTTTGACCAAAGCTTCAGGACGGTATCTGGATGAGGAAAAGCTCAGACGAACTGTATTCACGGACTGAACGATTCGCCTCACTCGCACGTAAAAGACGCATGAAATTCTACGGACATATAGCTCGAATGGACAACTCCCGACTGACGAAGAAAATCTTCCTCATAGTCAATGGAAACCGACAAACCAAAGTACGCTGGCTAGCAGACACCCAAAAGGACCTCACTGAAATCAATATTGACCCACTGACAACGACGCGGACTGCATATAGACAAAAAGTAAATTCGTATAAGTTTCCACCCAAGATCCCTACGGGACAGAATTTGAAACTTAAAGCTGCATGGACACAAGAAAGAAGACAGGCACATAGCGAAAGGATGAGGAAGTTTTGGGAAGATAAGAAGAACAAGAAGACTAATGTTAACTAATGGTTCTACGTGCTCCTTAGAGGGCCAAACGCATTATATATATATATATATATATATATATATATATATATATATAATAATAATAATAATAATAAAATCTTACTTAAAATAATAACAATGTTGTTTCAAGCTTGTATTTAGAGACGCCGGGGTGCTGGAATTTGACCCGAAGGTGATCATTAACGTGCCAGTAAATCTATTTACACGGCTCCCCCACATTTGCGCACCTTTAAATGTCAGCGGACTGCGCCAGGATTCAATCCTGCAACCTTGGGAACAGCAAGCGAGAATGTTACCGCTGAGCCACGCATCCAGACTTTACAGTAATTAGTGGAACAGGAAAAATACTGTTACTTCAACTAAATTTAGTGGTTTGGAGTTTGAAGAACTGCACCAGGCCAGTAGGCTAAACGAAATTATTATTATTAATAATATTATCATTATAATTTTTGTCATTTGTATTATTATTAATAATATTATCAATATCGACTTCAATTCATTGAATATGAGGAGAAAGCTGAGTAAAAGCTGAGTAAAAGCAATCAAGACACTCATGTAATCTTCTAGAGTGCTTTTAAGGAACATACAATGTATCCTCCAAGATGTCTTTCTAGAATGAGCTCTTAGAAAACTAACCTTTCTATTTTCATTATTTTAGAAACAAACGTTTATAGGAAAAGGGTTTAGCAGGAAGGGAGCTACGGGAGATGGCACGTTAGTTGTTCGGTGTATAAGAGAGAGAGATTGTAGGAAATAAAAGCGAATGGTGTTGCACCAGATGATCAGTCGACTTAAATCCACATTTAAAGGCAATATGCAATCATTTTGAAAACCTTAGCACGTTCCTAAAGCATAGATGATCAAATAGATTTAGTCTATGGTGTAGAGACTCTGAAGTAGAAGAAAATAAAATAGTCATACATTTAAGTGGCTTTTGTTGGAAAGATTGCCCTTTTAAACTCCATTCAGGCGGCTTCGGTGGCGTAGTTGGTAGCATGCTGAGCTTCTATGCCCAAGAACGCGGGGTCAAACCCAGCCGAAGTCGTCGGTTTTTTTAAGAGCGTTAAAAATCCCTCAGTAAGCCATCCTTCGGAGATGAAGTACTGCCAGCGGTCCCATGTCATAGATTTATGGCATGTTAAAGAACCTTCCAATAATTACACTTGTGTGAAGCTAAATTATAGGTTAAATTTGACTAACGCTCTTAGGTTCCAACATTCCTCGCCAGGAGCCGTCTACGGTGGCATCTAGTAACCATGTTTAGAACTAGTAGTCGTTGACGGTGGCGTTTGGCGGAAAAGTAGGAATTATTTGAAAATTCAATGTCTGCAGTCCTTACATGAATATAAAAATAACAGATAACACACACTAATACAGCCATCGCAATTAACACCACTTATCAGACAGATTATACACACACTCAAAGTACACGGGGCTTCAAGACCGCGTTGTCGCAGCCCCTAAACTGAGGAACCAACCTACCAAACTCTATTCAGCATTGAGAAAAAGATACAGTCAGTCTGAGAGACTAGACTTTATCTCATATCAAATGACGCATGCTACAAATGCTACACATGTTAGAAAGGCTCAGGAGGGCCCCAAGACTCTTTCAACAGACTCTATTACCCATTAACATAGGCTTCCCGCGCGGGGAACGGAGAGCGAGAGGTGCACTCTGCTGCATGACGTCACGCACTCGCCGTCTCCGTATCGCAAAACACCAGACCCCAGGAGTAAACTCAGACTCAACAGACTCCATTACCCTTTAACTTAGGCTTCCCGCGTGGGGAACGGAGAGCGGGAGGGGCACTCTGGTGCATAACGTCACGCACTCACCGTCTCCGTATCGCATAACGCCAGACCCCAGGAGTATACTCAGACTCGGTGCATATGCACTGAACAACATGATGACGTCATATACGCCGTAACCGTAACGCATAACGGTAGACCAAAGCATAACGATGAAGTCGACAAGATCAATTGAAATGATAAAATGTTATTAATCTTGATCATGAAATTCATACTTTATTCGTTCCTTTCTATGGATAACTCACAGTACCAACACTTTCTGTCGAATGAAATCGATCATACTCCTAATATAAAGATTGATATGTAGGAGGATACGTTGGAATGCATTTTTTGGAGTGGCAGAAATTTTAATGAAATGATTAACAGAGTAATGCAAAACTTCGCAAATATTCATATCCCATTTATAACAGTACTAGCAGGTACCCGCGGCTTCGCTCGCGTCATAGTCTTGTCATATTGTTATTCAATGAAATGTAGGTTTAACCCCGTTCACACCCCTTTAGAATCTGAATATCCAAAATTCCCTCCTTAGTAGACGTTTTCGACACACAACAAACATATCCCCAAAATATCATTCTTGTAACTTTAATTGTTTAGGTTGGTCGATGAGAGTGAATATCCAAAAATCCTTCCTTAGTGGACGTTTTTCTTCCAGAATTTCACCCCTCCCCATGGGCCCCGTAAATTGGATCTATGAAAAAACGGTCGAACACTTATTTATTTAATTATTTATTTATTATTTATTATTAAGCTGATTGTTTTCCTCTGAGTTTCAAACTCCTCGCCTATGTCGATTAAGAGATGCACGCTCCGTTAGGAATCCTTCAACGCCCACTTTTCTCCCCTTTCACTCAAAATATACACCACATCGAAAAACCATTAGACATGTGTCAGCTTATTTTTAATGATTGGTTTATATGCCAAGTATCACATCCCCAAATGAAACCACTCGTGATATATTGTTATTCAATGAAATATACGTTTACCCCCTTAACACCCCTTTAGAACCTGAATATCCAAAAATCTTTCCTTAGTGGACGTTTTCGACATTCAACGAACATATCCAAAAAATTTCATCTTTCTAACTTCAATAATTTTGGCTGGGCGATGATGAGTGAGTGAGTCAATCAGGACATTTTCTTTCATTTATTTTTGAGAATTTCACCCCTCCCCATGAACCCTTTAAATGGGGTTTATAAAAAAAACGGTTAAACACCTATGTACTTATTTATTAAGCTGATTTTTTCCGCTGAATTTCAAACTTCTCGCTAATGTCGTTTAAATAAGCACGCTCCGTTAAGAATCCTTCAACCCCCATTTTTCACCCCTTTCACCTCATAATATACACCATATCGATAAACCCTTAGACATATGTTTGCTTATTTTTATTAATTAATTTATATGCCTAATATAACATCCCCAAATGAAACAACTCGTGAGATATTGTTAATCAATGAAATGCAAGTTTTACCCCCTTAACACCCCTTCAGAACATGAATATCCAAAAATCCATCTTAGTGGACATTTTCGAAATACAACGAACATATCCCCCAAATGTTTTAAGTTTCTAACTGCTATAGGTTTGGCTGGGGGATGATGAGTGAATATCCAAAAATCCTTCCTTAGAGGACTTCCTTCCCCAGAATTTCACCCCTCCCCATGGGCCCCTTAAATTGCATTTATGAAACAATGGTCGACCACCTATTTACTTATTTTTCAAGCTGATTTCCCCCCCTGAGTTTCGTACTTGATGCCTCTATCTTTAAAGATATACATGCTCCGTTAGGATTCCGTCAACCCCCACTTTTCACACATACACCTCATAATATACACTACATCCAAAAACCCTCAGACATGAGTCTTGTTATTCTTAATGATGAGTTTATACGCCGAGTATCGCATCCCCCAAGGAAACCAATCGGGAGATATTGTTATTCAATTAAATGCAGGTCTACCCCCTTAACACCCCCTTTAGAACCTGAATATCCAAAAATCCTTCCTTGGTGAACGTTTTCGACATACAACGAACATAACCCCAAAATGTCATGTTTCTAGCATCAATACTTTTGGCTGGGCGATGATGAGTGAGTGAGTCAGTCAGGACATTTTCTTTCATTTATTTTTCTGAATTTCACCCCTCTCGTGAACCCCTTAAATTGGATTTATGAAAATAAAACGGTCGAACACCTATTTACTTATTTTTAAGATGTTCTTCCCCCCTGAGTTTGATAAGTGAGTGAGTTAATCAGTTAGAACACTTTCTTTCCTGTTTTTTCCCCAGAATTTCACCCCTCTCCAAAGGCCATATAATTGGATTTATGAAAAAACGGTCAAACACCTATTTACTTATATTTTAAGCTGTTTTTTTTCGCTGAATTTCAAACTTCTCGCCTATGTCGTTTAAGAGATACACGCTCCGTTAAGAATCCTTCAACACCCAATTTTCACCCCCTTTCACCTCATAATATACACCACATCGATAAACCCTTAGTCATAATTATGTCTGCTTATTTTTAATGATTAGTTTATTTGCCGAATATCACACCCCCAAAGAAACAACTCATGAGATATCGTTATTCAATGAAATACACGTTTACCCTCCTTAACACCTCTTCAGAACCCGAATAAACAAAAATCCTTCCTTAGTTTACGTTTTCGACATACAGCGAACATATTCCCAAATTTTAATGTTTCCAACTTCAATCGTTTTTGCTGGGCGATGACGAGTGAGTGAGTCAGTCAGGTCATTTTCTTTCAATTATTTTGACCAGAAATTTTCCCCTCCCCATGGGCCCCTTAAATTTGATTTATGAAGAAACGCTCGAACATCGATTTACTTATTTTTAAGTGATTTTTCCCGCTGAGTTTAAAACTTCTCGCCCATGTCGTTTAAGAGATACACGCACCGATAGGAATCCTTCAACCCCCAATTTTCACCCCTTTCACCTTATAATATACACCACATCGAAAAACCCCTACACACATGTCTGCTTATTTTTAATGATTAGTTTATATGCCGAGTATCACATCCATAAATGAAACCACTCGTGAGATATTGTTATTCAATAAAATGCAGGTTTAACCCCTTAAGACCCCTTTAGAACCTGAATATCCGAAAATCCTCTCTTAGTGTACGGGTTTGACATACAACGAACAACGAACATATCCCCAAAATCTCATGTTTCTAACTTCAATAATTTTGGCTGGGCGATGATGAGTGAGTGAGTGAGTGAGTGAGTGAGGACATTTTATTTCATTTTTCTTCCAGAATTTCACCCCTCCCCAAGAACCCCTTAAATTTGATTTATGAAAAAAAAATGTCGAACACTTATTTACTTATTTTTAAGCAGTTTTCTGTCCCTGAGTTTGAGGAGTGAGTGAGTCAGTCAATCAGGACACTTTCTTTCCTGTCTCGCCCCCCACAATTTCACCCCTCCCCATGGGCCCCTTAAATTGAATTTATGAAAAAAATAACGGTCGAACTCCTATTTACTTATCTTTTAAGCTGATTTTTTTCCGCTGAGTTTCAAACTCGTCGCCAATTCGTTTAAGAGATACACGCTCCGTTAGTATTCCTTCAACCCCCACTTTTCACCCCTTTCACCTCATAATATACACCACATCGAAAAACTCTCAGACACGTGTCTTCTTATTTTTAATGCTGAGTTTATATGCCGAGTATCACATCCCCCAATGAAACCAATCGTGAGTTATTGTTATTCAATGAAATGCAGGTTTAACCCCCTTAAGACCCCTTTAGAACCTGAACATCAGAAAATCCTCACTTAGTGGACGGCTTTGACATACAATGATCATTTCCCCAAAATGTCTTGTTTCTAACTTCAATAATTTTTTGGGGCGATGGTGAGTGAGTCAGGACTTTTTATTTCAATTTCCTTTTCTCAGAATTTCACCCCTCCCCATGAACACTTTAAATTGGGGTTATGAAAACAAAACTGTCGAACACCTATTTACTTATTTTCAAGCCGTTTTTCCCCCTGAGTTTGATGAGTGAGTCTGCCAGTCAATCAGTTAGGACACTTTCTTTCGTGTTTTTTCCCCCTGAATTTCACCCCTCCCCATGGGCCCCTTAAATTGGATTTATGAAAAAACGGTGAAACACCTATTTACTTATTTTTTAAGATGATTTTTTTCCGCTGAGTTTCAAACTCCCCGCTTATGTCGTTTAAGAGATACACGCTCCGTTAGGAATCCTTCAACCCCCACTTTTCACCCCTTTCACCTCAAAATATACACCCCATCGAAAAACCCTCAGACACGTGTCTTCTTATTTTTAATGGTGAGTTTATATGCCGAGTATCACATCCCTCAATGAAACCAAGCCGGAGATATTGTTATTCAATGAAATGCAGGTGTACCCCCTTAACACCCTTTTAGAACCTGAATATCCAAAAATCCTTCCTTAGTGGGCGTTTTCGACTTACAACGAACATATCTCCAAAATTTCATGTTTCTAACTTTAATAGTTTTGGCTGGGCGATGATGAGTCAGTCAGTCAGTCAGTCAGTCAGTCAGGACACTTGTTTTAGGTAGATTTCTTTAGAAAGCTAACTATTGCAATGGGTCCCATGTTTCGACTTCCGGAAAATTTCGACATATCTTCGCGTTTCACATCCCCCAGACCCCAAAACCACCGTCAGTTCAAAAGTTTATATATAATTTATGTATATATGTATCTATCTATCTATCTATCTATCTATATATATATATATCAGTTTCTTGTGGACACGATAACTGCCGTATTTTTGCACCAATCACTTTGAATTTTTTACATAATATGTATCCCTATAAAATCTCGGTCGAGTTCGTTAATGGGCAAAATCGGTCAAAGGGGGTAAAAATGGGGGGCTTTTTTCGAAAAAGTGAAATATCGCTATAACTCTCTTAATACATGAAATATCGAATCCCTTCAAAGTTCATAATATGTGTCGGATAAGTGCCAAAAAATTATGTCAAATAAGTTTTTTGATAGCACCAACCATTGACCAAAGGGGTGGGAAAAAGTGGGTTTTTCGGGAAACATTAATCATATCTCTGTTAATAGGCACAATATCAAAACCGCACAAAATGGACAATATTCCTCCAATAATAACCTAAAACTTTTGTCTGAAAGAATTTTTGATATGACCCACCATTACGCCACGGGGTGAACAAAATGATTTAAATTATAAGAAAATGGCAAGTGCCAAGAGAGGTTGCCATGACAACTTTACTTTTAATTGATAAGGGATGACCATCAGCAGTTGCTATGACAACGCCACTGCACGAGATCACATTCAGTAAGGTAGATTTCTTTAGAAAGCTAACTATTGCAATGGGTCCCATGTTTCGACTTCCGGAAAATTTCGACATATCTTCGCGTTTCACATCCCCCAGACCCCAAAACCACCGTCAGTTCAAAAGTTTATATATAATTTATGTATATATGTATCTATCTATCTATCTATCTATATATATATATATATATATATATATATATATATATCAGTTTCTTGTGGACACGATAACTGCCGTAATTTTGCACCAATCACTTTGAATTTTTTACATAATATGTATCCCTATAAAATCTCGGTCGAGTTCGTTAATGGGCAAAATCGGTCAAAGGGGGTAAAAATGGGGGGCTTTTTTTTTCGAAAAAGTGAAATATCGCTATAACTCTCTTAGTACATGAAATATCGAATCCCTTCAAAGTTCATAATATGTGTCGGATAAGTGCCAAAAATTTATGTCAAATAAGTTTTTTGATAGCACCAACCATTGACCAAAGGGGTGGGAAAAAGTGGGTTTTTCGGGAAACATTACTCATATCTCTGTTAATAGGCACAATATCAAAACCGCACAAAATGGACAATATTCCTCCAATAATTACCTAAAACATTTGTCTGAAAGAATTTTTGATATGACCCACCATTACGCCACGGGGTGAACAAAATGATTTAAATTATAAGAAAATGCCAAGTGCCAAGAGAGGTTGCCATGACAACTTTACTTTTAATTGATAAGGGATGACCATCAGCAGTTGCTATGACAACGCCACTGCACGAGATCACATTCAGTTTTCATATGTCAGTGGGAAGCGACTTCGGTATCGGAACTGGTAGCATGCTGAACTTCTATGCCCAAGGTCGCGGGTTCAAACCCGGCTGAAGTCGTCGGATTTACTAAGAGCGCTAAAAAAACTGAGTTTGCTTTCCTTCGGAGGGGAAGTTCCAACGTTCGTTGCGAGTTGCTGATTGAGGTGGCATCTAGTAGCCAAGTTCACAGCTAGGCGTCGTTGACGGCAGTATTTTAGGTAGATTTCATTAGAAAGCTAACTATTGCAATGGGTACCATGTTTCGATTTCCGGAAAATTTCGACATATCTTCGCGTTTCACATCCCCCAGACCCCAAAACCACCGTCAGTTCAAAAGTTTATATATAATTTATGTAATATATGTATATATGTATATCAGTTTCTTGTGGACACGATAACTGCCGTAATTTTGCACCAATCACTTTGAATTTTTTACCGAATATGTATACCCATAAAATCTCGGACGAGTTTGTTACTGGGCTAAATCGGTCGAAGGGGATGAAAATGGGGGACTTTTTTTTTTTCGAAAAAATGAAATATTGCTATAACTCTCTTAATATGTGAAATATCGAATCCGTTCAAAGTTCATACTATGTGTCGGATAAAGCTCAGAAATTTATGTTTGAAACGTTTTTTGATAGCACCAACCATTGACCAAAGGGGTGGGAAAAAGTGTTTTTTTCGGGAAACATTAATCATATCTCTGTTAATAGGCACAATATCAAAACCGTACAAAATGGACAATATTCCCCTAATAATTACCTAAAACGTTTGTCTGAAAGAATTTTTGATATGAGCCACCATTGCGCCAAGGGATGAGAAAAATGATTTCGGAATTATAAGAAAATGCCAAGAGCTATCAGTGGTTTACATGGCAACACTACTAAATTGATGAGGGATGAGCCATCAGACGTTGCCATGACAACGCACTTGCGCGAGATCAGATTCAGATTTCCATCTGACTAAGTGTGAAGCGGCTTCGGTGACGTAACTGGTAGCATGCTGAACTTCTATGCCCAAGGTCGCGGGTTCAAAGCCGGCCAAATTCGTCGGATTTTCTAAGAGCGCTAAAAATCCCTCAGTAAGCTTTCCTTTGGAGGGGAAGTTCCAACGTTCGTTGCGAGTTGCTGATTGAGGTGGCATCCAGTAGCCAAGTTCACAGCTGGGTGGCGTTGACGTTAGTATCTGGTAGCAACATTAGGAACTACTGCTTGAAATTTAGCGTCTGCATTCCTTACCTGAATTACAGACTAATACAGCCATCACAATTCACACCGTTTATCAGACAGATTCTACACTCACCCAAAGTACACGGGGTTATATGACCGCGTTGTCGCAGCCCCTAAACTGAGGAACCAACCAACATCTCTGCGGGAGATATAATTTTGCGTGAAGAAGTAACAGACCGTTACATAGTTACACATCAGTGTCGAAACCTTGCATAAGGACAGTGTGACCACATGTATAACAAGTAGTTCCGTGAAGAACTGTACAGCCTATGTTCATATATCCTGCTCATGTTAATTGCCTCTATCAACATACAAAATTTCAGTTTAATTGCTGTAACAGATTCGTAGATATTGAGAACCGTCTAAATATTTCAGACGGTCGCCAGGTTGGATTTTTATTTTTGTACTATTATATTAAGATTATTGTGTAAGTGTGGTATTCAAACTTCAATCGCATGATAAGAACACAAGAAGTAAAAACTAGATTTTAAAATTACGCACAGCAGCCATCTTGTGATTATGCAAACAATTGAAATAAATTAGATGCCAGTGGATCAACATTTGTGTAAGCATTTAAAACGTGCAACGTTTCACGGCACTCGGATAGTTAATTCGCGAGGAACGTCCATTTAAATATTTATACTTCGCGTCGCCGCCATGTTGGATTCGTGCTCACGAGGTTACTGAAAGTCCTATAGGTGAACATATGTTCATAGTCTCTATGAACATAAAAATTTCAGTTTGGTTGCTGTAAAAGATTCATATATATTCAGAACCGTCTAAATATTACGGAAGCTTGCCATTTAGGATTGTTATATGTATAGGCCATAGAGTTATCTACCATTCAAGGTCACTTATTGCCTAGGTTCATTATTCAAACTTTCACTTCGATCGCATGATTACGACACAAGAAATAAAAACTTAATTTTAAAATTTCGCACAGCCGCCATCTTGAGGTTATGTAAACAATTGAATTAAATTAGATGGCAGTACATTACAATCTGCAAAATCATTTACTGTACCACATTTCACTGCGCTCAGAGAGTTAACTCACGAGAAAAGTCTATTAAAATATTTCAAATTCGCTTGGTCGCCATGTTCGTTTCGTACTTTACTGGTTTATGAATTATACATAGGTAAACTTGTATCAGTACCCTTTATCACCGTACAAAATTGCAGGGTGATATCTGTAATAGTTTCGGGGATATAGAATGTCAGTGAAATATTTCGCACAGGCGCCATTTTGAGGTTATGTAAACAATTGAACTAAATTAGACTCCAGTGCATTGCAATGTGTATAAATATTTGCTGTACCAAGTTTCATTACGTTTGGATAGTTAAATCGCGAGAAAAGTCTATTTAAAAGTCTCCACTTCGCTTGGCCGCCATGTTGGTTATGTAGTAACCAGGTTTTTGAAAGTTTCATAGGTGAACTTCTAGTAGTACCCTTTATTACCGTACACAATTTCAGGGCGATATCCGTTATAGTTTCGGAGATACTGAATGCTAGTGAAATATTTCGCACAGCCGCCATGTTGGATTGGTGAGACGTAACAAAATTCGATGGGCACGGTCGACGTCGCCGGGAATAGTGCTATGAACTTACCGAGTTTCACTGAAATCGCTCCAGCCGTTTAGATTTTATTAGGGGGGGGGGGGGACACACACCCACACCTCACACACACACACACACACGCACACACACACGGACAAAAGGTGATCTCATAAGCCTATTTTTTCAAAATTGAAAATAGGCTAAAAATGGACTCCAAATGACAAGAAGGTTACCGTCCCCGTAAGACAATAAAATGTTTGAAATATGTTTAAAATGAAGACAAACAAAGTTAATTAATCTCCAATTATAAAATACTTTCACGCGATAAATGAGGTCTGATCCTTCTACGAAAACCTGCATATTCTGCCTATTTTCGCCTATCTCCAAGTTTGTCCGGTGAAATCTACCTCCGCCTTCCGGCGTGCCGAGAGGACTTTTTTTTTATATAAGAGATTACACATCTCTTACACCACTAAAAATAAATCATACTCACTCAATCACTCAGAAGGCTTCTATGGGACACGAAGATCCCGCGCCGATCTCACAAAGTGCCTCCACTGAACTCTATTTTGGGCCAGGTCTTGCCAGTTGTCCACATTTAGATGTCTACAAAGTTTGGAGATTTCATTCTTACAGGAACTTAATGCTCTTTCCAATGGCCTTTTTCCTCTTGAGTCTTCTTTAAAGATTTGTAAGACCCTCGTATCAACTCCTGTCCTTAGTATACGACCAGCCCATTAAAGTCTTGATGTTGAAAGAACGAAACATAGGAAGCAAAATTATTCGAAATTACTTCAGTCAACTTACTTTTAGATGTTGGCCGTCTTAAGACAAAACCTTCAGTTTTTGGTCAGTACACCGTCAACTTACTTTAAATTAATGGCAGCCTGAAGAGGAATCTTTAGTTATCGGTCAGCATACCACCAACTTAGTTTGAGGTGTTGGCCATCCGAAAAGCAATCCTGAGTTTTCGGTCAACACTCCGTCAATTATTTTAACGAATTATCTGTCTGAAGTAAGACCTTAATTGAAATATTTTTCCTACCTGGTCAAGGCAGAAAACATGGCAACAAGAGGATCAAACAAGTAGTTCCGTGAAGAACTATGCATCCTATTTTCATATATCCTACTCCTGTTAATTGCCTCTATCAACATACAAAATTTCTGTTTGATTGTTGTGATAGATTCGTAGATATTGAGAACCGACTAATTATTTCAGATGGTCGCCAGGTTGGATTTTTAGTTATGTACTATTACATGAAGATTATTTTGTACGAGTGGTATTCAAATTTCAATCGCATGATTAGGGCACAAGAAGTAAAAACGATATTTTAAAATTTCAATACTTAAATAGAGATGAACTGATTCAACATGCATATGAATAGGGAAGTAGCTGGCCGTGGTCTATGTGATGGAATTAGCCCAGAACTGAAATGGTAACCATGGAATGTGATTTCAAAAACACCTATTACTTGGAGAGGTTAGAACAAACCCTTCTTCTGAGGTTGGGTATAAAGTAACCTACCTCGTGGACTGATCAGTTCGGTACAAGATGCCCACGCTTAGTAAAACGTTAACGTGAATAGGGTGTTTCTCTCGCGTGCGTAGAAGTTGAGTTGGATCCCACTCGCCACCCCCTCATGTGACGTTGTCCGTGTTGCTCCTTTCTGACTAGCTTGCTTCTCGTCCGTGGTGATGCGGAGAGGGGGATAAGATGGAAGAAATTGCAGCTGGCAGAAATAACTTTGCAGGCCGGCAAGGGCTCTTCACTCGAGCAAAGGCTTTGGCTGACCCTGGGTCAGGAGATGCCCTAGAAGAGGTAATGTCTTTACTAAAGTAATATCATCAAGTACCGGTGATCACTGAAAATGCCTCAGTTCTCCTGTAATTTGCAAGGGGTTTCTGTTATGAAACAGAAAGTATACGGATATAAGTCCAATATGAGAACTACAAAAATTCTTAAGTAAACATTCATCAACTCTAGGAGTCTTAACCCGTCTGTATAAACCTGAGGTTTGGCGTGAACAACGTACCATACATCTGTACAGAGAAGATTTATTGTGGGTTCTTAAATATGTGATGATAATTTAATCCAGCTATAAGTCTTTCGACGTGGAACTAATGATTGAATCAGTTGGATTCAATCTCAGCCTGAAAGCCGCGGGCTTGTAGCCATCAACTGGCATACAGCAACGGAAATCGTTCTCTACCCTCACGGGAAGCTTACAGAAAGGATTTGGTGGTAGAATACGCTCTGTGTACTAATGGCACACTATTGAATAAAAAGAACGAACATAAATATACCTTCTAGGCCTCTTCAATAGCATATATTTCTTCCTTATTTGGTCTCAGGATAAAGAAGACAGATATTGACCTCAAAGAACGTCGTTACGAGAACCAAAAGATACTTAATTTTGACAATATACTTTCAATACTCGATATTGTGTTTCTTCTACAAAGAGGAAGGACAGAATTCCAGTACCTAAAGTTTAGATGATTAAATAAATTAAACATAAAATAAAGAAAAAGGATTTGTGGAATCAGTATTTATTTATTTTGCAATTAAGCAGAATAATGTTTAAGTACCAAACAACTAGAATAGTACCAAAATTCGATCACAGTGTAATTATCATAACACATAGTGTAATAATAGTATTATTTTTTATTAATAAATAATAATAATAATGTTTGTGTTCATAAAATTCATTACAATTTATACAGTTTTACAGACCAGGTTCCTGGAATTAGTTCAGAATAGGGTTATTTGGCACGGAAGAAAGACATTTCTGATGTGATGAATAGTGTTTTGTTGTAGCAATTTCGTTGTTCAAGTTGTGGTTATTCTCCCCACGTTCTTAGAAAATATTGGAATATTTAAAATCGTATTATCTCTTAAAGGCAAGAGATTAATATTATGGTTCGTGTCTGCTTAATTTGGTTCAATGGCAATATTTATGCCGAACTGTATTCATTTGAAAAGATGGAGATACACCTACTAATATCTTGATATTGTATTACTTCTACACAGAGAAAAAACAGAACTGGTATCACATGTAGACCGGTGCCATAACAATAAACGAGTTGTGTGAAGGTGACGGTGAACACAGATGTCATTCCATATGAACAGTTTGCTCAACTTTCTAACTCAGGTGTTGTTTCAACAAAACACCACTACGTTTATTTTAACTTAATCTATTTTAGAATAAATATATGTGGGTAAATAGAACCCTTCATGAGGTGGCGTAAATTAGTTCGCCAGTGTATTGAGCAATCCCCTTTATTAACTTCTGAAAGCCAACGCTTACATTCATGACATATTTAGTAAGTAATGTATTTTCCTGGACGTTGGACTTTGCCCTTGCCATTGATTTCAAGCGAGTAAGCTAAAGAAATGCAGTAGGTTTTATGAACTTAATATTTACTATTGAATAATCACATAAGCACTGAACCTATTTTGGCCTAACGTCATTTGAAAAATGGTATGTGGGAGAATTATTCATAATCAATTTATATTTCATTTACCTTACTCACTTTTTAAGGCTACTATAATTTTCACAAACACCATTTTCACTTTTACAAAACCATAACAAATATCACACACGTTTAAAACAAATGGTATAGAAACTACCTAGTTAGTTATTTAGTTAGTTAGTTAGTTAGTCAGTCAGTTATTGCTGATTTCAGGGGCGGAACAGGGAGATCATTTTCCCCTAGAAACTACCCCAACTGACCATTTTCTCTTTGATCTTGCAACTACATAATGTAGGGGAAAGATACGAGTGAACCCATGAAGTTCAAGGGACGTGATAATCGACTGTAGTTGCTTCACTTACGTTCTTAGGACATCTTTGGTCATCATTCCAGTGTGTATGGTATTTGTCAAAGGACTTGCATTATTGTGATGACTGTAGAAGTGTGCGTTATTATAAGTATTAGGTTGTATCATTTTAGTAGTATTCAGGGACTTGAAATTAGGTTCTTTAGTGGCATTTGGGTACAGTCCGTATGGAAAGTCCTGGGGAAAATCATCAATCAGAATTACAACTGTTAGTTATTGTTGTTTTAATGGGAGGAACAGCGAGTTCATCTGTCCCAAATGGCCACTGTCAGTGCCGGGATTCGAAACTCAGATCTCCCTACTTCAACTCCGCATTACATTTTACGAGCGTAACTACGAATATATACATTTGGCTACGTTGTTGCACCGGGTGAATTTCTTTTTGCGGAGCATCATCCACATCATACATTAACATTCATCCATGTATTGAAATTAAACTTGAGCTTTCTATCAGCCCTGAACATAAGTTTAAATACCAGGATTAGTTATATTCCTGGGGGTGAAGCTGATTCCTGCCCGTGGTGCCCCTGCTAAGGTAGTTGGAATTATATTTCCATTACCGAACTGAACGTCAGCAATCCAGAAGCAAATCAAAGAATGGTGAAAATTAATATAAACCGGCCCTTTTCAGCGCCAAAACTGACAATCATCTCTGTCAATATTGAAGGTCTTTCATCCACCAAGGAAGAGTTATTAAGCCAGATATGCCATGAACAGAAATGTGATTTACTATGTATTCAGGAAACCCACCGAGACTTGACTCTCCACCGTCCAAAAATCAAGGGTATGAGCCTAATAGTTGAACATCCTCATCGACATTATGGCAGCATTATCTTTGCCAAACCTAATATTCAGATCGTCTCCACAGGAATTTCCATTGTAGATGACACCGAAATTCTTACAGTAGAGCTTAGCAACTGTTCTGTAACATCAGTTTATAAGCCCCCAGGTACTGTATTTAAATTTGTAGAACCCAGCAACTTCCAGCATCAATCTGTGAAGTTTGTTGTTGGTGATTTCAACAGCCGTAACACAATATGGGGTTACTCAACTACCGATGAAAGTGGTGAGGCCGTGGCTGAATGGGCAGACTCATATGATCTCAACTTATTGCATGATAACAAACTTCCAGCATCTTTCAACAGTGCAAGATGGAGGCGTGGATATAATCCCGATATGATATTTGTGAGTGAAAACATATCTCATTTATCAATAAAATCAGTGGGTCAAGCTATTCCTCACACGCAACACCGGCCTATTATATGCCAGATTTATGCTGCCATTCGACCACAGTCAGTTCCTTTCCGACGTAGATACAATTTTAAGAAGGCTGATTGGGAGAAATTTACCATTTCTCTAGAAGAGAATATTCTAAATATTGAGCCAGTTCCTGAATTATATGACGACTTTGTAAATATCGTGAAGTATTGTTCCCGTGTTTCAATTCCCCGAGGCTGCAGAGCACAATATATAAAAGGTCTGACTTTGGAAACTGAGGAACTTTTGAAAAACTATCTTGACCTCTTTGATAATGACCCATTTGGTAACGATACCCTTCAAGCTGGGGAAGATCTTTTAACAGCGATTTCCAAGAACAGGAACGATGCATGGTGCCAATTGATGGAGGAGACGGATCTAAGTAAGAGTAGTCAGAAAGCCTGGAGACTCCTTAAGTACCTGAGTTGTGATCCAACAACAAAAGAGGGACACAAAAATACAACAGCTAATCAGATTGCTCGTCAGCTCGTGGAAAATGGTAAATCTGACCATCCATTACGCAGGTCAGATCATAAAATTGCTCGGTCAGAAGAACTCGAGACTAGTCAACTTATGCAACCTTTTTGCATGGCAGAACTGACGGCAGCCATTGATAGTTGTAAGATCGGCAAGGCAGCAGGAGTAGATGATATCAGATTAGAGCAGATCAAACACTTTGGGGAACGAGCAAGAGAATGGGTCCTAGCTTTCTTCAACAACTGTTTGAAATCCTGCAATTTCCCAAAAACCTGGAGGAAATCACGAGTCATACCGATTCTGAAACCTGGAAAAATGTCAACTGAACCTCAAAACTACAGGCCAATATCCTTGTTGTGTCACCTGCTTAAAATCTTTGAACGAATGTTACTGAACCGCCTAGTTCATGTCGTAGAGCCTGCTCTCATACAACAACAAGCAGGCTTCAGACCAGGGAAAAGTTGTACATCCCAGATCCTTAACCTCACTCAATTCATTGAGGATGGCTTTGAAACACGGAATATCACGGGAGTAGCTTTTATCGATTTGACCGCTGCCTATGACACTGTCAATCATCGTGCTTTGTTACAGAAGATTTATGGAATCACGAAGGATTACAGTTTCACAAAACTTATTGAAAGTTTCCTTCAAAACAGGAGATTTTATGTGGAATTCCAAGGACAGCGCAGTCGATGGAGACGTCAAAGAAATGGCTTACCTCAAGGTAGTGTTCTATCACCAATGTTGTTTAACGTCTACACTAACGACCAACCACTTCCAAGGAACACTAGAAGTTTTCTTTATGCCGACGATCTAGCATTAGCTTGTCAGGGGAAATCCTTCGAAGATGTTGAAGCTCATTTAACACAAGCATTGACTGAGTTGGATGTCTATTACTATGATAATCAACTTCGTCCAAATCCATCAAAAACTCAGTTGTGTGCATTTCATCTGAAGCACAAGCAGGCTCGTCGTGAACTTAACGTCTCTTGGCAAGGAACACGCTTAGTTAACACTCCTCATCCAAAATATCTGGGAGTTACCCTCGATCGTACTCTGACCTACAAACAGCATTGCCGGAATACCAGACTAAAGGTGGAAGCTAGAAATAACATCCTACGTAAGATCACTGGTAGCACCTGGGGCTCTCAACCATCAACCTTGAGAACGACAGCGCTTGCAACATGTTACAGTGTTGCAGAATATGCATGTCCAGTGTGGTACAAATCCACCCATGCAAATAATGTTAACAAGGCGCTTAATGAAACATGTAGGCTTATTACAGGTTGTTTGAAGCCTACACCTCTTGCAAAACTTTACCAGCTTGCAGGGATAGCACCACCGGATATACGTCGTGAGGTAGCAGCCAATGAAGAGAGAGCTAAACAGGTTAGTCAGTTTTCCCATCCGTTGTACGGTTATGTACCAGCCACCCGTAGGTTGAAGTCCAGGAGAAGTTTCCTCAACACCACTGCAGTCTTGCTAACTACACCAGCTACAGCTAGAAAACAATTGTGGACTTCTCGGCTTGGGAATAACTCTCTATGGGATCACCCTTCGGAAAGCCTCCCACCTGGACATGATCAGAAATGGATCGTGTGGAGGGCACTTAATCGTCTCCGTTCTGCTGTTGGAAGATCTAAGGATAACTTGCAGAAATGGCACTTCCCCGTCGACTCCACCAACTGCGACTGCGGTATGCCCCATACCATGGAGCATCTACTGAATTGTCCGCTGTGCCCTGCCACTTGTACAGCAGAAGATCTTTTACTAGCAACTTCCAATGCTATACAGGTTGCACATTTTTGGTTGACCGTGGTTTGAAAAGACATTGTGTGTTGTATGGTTTACTTTGTAAATATGTATGTAATTTTAGTGTAATCCAGTATTTTGTTTGCTTCTGACACGAATAAATAAAAAAATAATAAATAAAGTTATATTCCTTGCTTGAAATAATAACAACCGTTTGGAAACCCTCACTCCAGTCTACCGCAGTGCTTCGCTTATACTGCTATAGGATTAATTATACACATAAAGTGGCTTCATTTACTTTAATGGGCATGTATAAAAAGTAATATAGACTATCGTTTCCAATTACAAAAGGTTAGCAAAAATAATTCAAATACACTGCTCCATTACGTAAAATGTTTTGTTTTTATAAAGTTGTTGATAATTACTGTTGATTGACATTTGGGGCATGAGATAACAGGGTTATTTAGCTCCATTGTATAGTAGCTAGCATTCTTGTCGGTCGCCTCTAAGGTCTGGTTATGCCAAGAAAATTAATTCTGGTCTGAGGGCTGGAACGGAGTTCACTTTGCTTCGTGAGGCAAAACTGAGGAGAGGTGGGTTCAATCTCAACGTCAACTATCCTTCTTCCTCTTCTTAGCGTGCCAGTCCGGTTTCGGACGCTGGCGATCAGCATGGCTATTCTGGCGTTATCTGTGGCAATTCGGAACAATTCTTCAGAGCTTTTGTTGAACCAGGTTCTAAGGTTGTCGAGCCAGGAAATTCTCCTTCTGCCGGGCGATCTCTTTCCTTCTATTTTTCCTTGTAGTATAAGTTGAAGCAGCTCATACCTTTTTGATTCCTCGTAATGTGACCAAGGTACTCTAATTTACGACACTTAATGATGTTGATCAGTTCTGGTCTTTTTTTCAGCTCTGCATAGAACTTCCTGATTTGAAACTTTATGAAACCATGATATTCTCGGTATTCTTCTGTAAAACCATATTTCAAAGGCTTCAAGTCTAACCGTGGTAGCCTTCGTAAGGGTCCATGTTTCTACACCATACAAGAGAACTGAGAACACATAGCTCCTGAGGAGCCGTAGTTTGGTCTTCATGGTAAGATTGTGGCTTTTGAAAATTGAGCTCATTGAATTGAAAACACTATCCTAGAAGAGGTTTATTTAGCGTATGGCATTACACACGAAACACAATAAAAATAAAAATACTAATAATAATAAAAAGTACATACAAGCACGGATATCGACCTTATTATAACCTTATGTCCAGTGTATTTTCTCCAGTCCAGGCTCGATGGTGTAGCACTGAAAAAGTCATTATGGTCACCTAGGTACGCTCTTACTTTGCAATCTTCCACAATGTGCCTGATGACCTGGTTCCATGTACCACAATCACAGCAGGGGTCTGGCTGCTTCCCCCATTTTTGCAGGTTGTATGCACAAACTCCATGTCCTGTACGGATGTGGTTAATGGTCTTCCATATATATCGCGGTTGTTCAAAGCACTTGGTCTTCTTTACGGGATCACGTAATTGGTGGGGCATTTCTAGTCCTTGTTTTATGCCATTTATTTGCCATGTTGATATTACTATCAGCAAGCTGGTGAGCCTGTGGCACGGGTGGGTTCTTTTTTTATTATTACATTGATTTATTCATTCTTGTGTTTACAAAAAAGACAGCTACACACAATGATCACTAAATACAATTTCCTCCTCAAGGTAATGTTCTAAGTTCATAATAGTCTTTGGGAAAAAACAAAATATAAAAACACACAAAACACAAGAACAAAACACCAAGCATCATAAGACTGTTGCACAATGATGACCACACCTATGTAGTTAGAATTTGTATAAAAAGTTTCCAGAAACACTGTTGAGACACTTCCGCTGTACGAGTTTCCATCGTTCTTTTCGGAGGTGATCCAGAAAACCAGGCAGGGTATTCACCAGGGGTGTCCGGTAACCAGTAAGGTTGTGGTGGATTGCTGCAGCTGCTAGCCATAATATGGCATTCTTTTTCGGCTCACCAAGTACATCCCGTAATTCGAAGTTCAAGATCTCCTCGTCCCTGTTGCGTGTTAGCCCGGTTATGCTGTGAATAGCATTCATCGTCCATCGCCACACGCCGTTCGCACTCCCACATGTAGTGATGCGGTGGATGAGGGTGTCAGTCCTGTTGCACACAGGACAGGCATCATCAGCTACTTGTTCGTGCCGCTTCATTTTTTTCACCAGTGGGGATGATTTCATTAATGCAGGCATATACAGACAGTCGCCATTCTAAGGGAAAGCCATTTGTTGCGCACATTATCCCAGATATGCTTCCAGTCTTTGTTGGGGTACTTTAAATGCACCAGGGGTGAGAAATTACGGAGTTGCAATAAAAAAAGCATAAATGTGTTTAGCTTCATTAAAGGAACCATCGGAGATGTGGGCAGCGGGAAGTTTTAGCAAAAGGGCCAGGGCTTTCCTAAACAAAGTTCGGAACAGATGGCGTTGTCGTAAAGGAGTAGTTTCAATGACTTTCAGAGCAGCACAAACGAACGGATCACCTGTAGACTGTCTCGCCTTGATAATATGTTTCAAGAAGAGTGTAGAGCATTTCAGTTCAACTGCAAAAAGTCGCAGCCCACCACACTGTTCTGGTAATTGCAGTTGTTCCCGTCGAATTCTATAGCGATAGCCTTTCCAAAGATGGAATTCAATCGTCATTTCAATGCGCTGGCTGATTATATGTGGAGGGGGAAGTACTTGCGCCATATACCACAGTTTCGACAGAGCAAACATATTAATGTGCCAGGTTTTTTGCAGAATATTGAGCCGTCTTGAAAGTTCCTCTTTCAGTTGGAACCTCAGAACATGTAATCGGGCAGCCCAGTTGGTCTGTATGGTCTCCGCAATATCTCGACTGAAAGTTATACCCAATACTTTGCATGCGGTGACTGTAGGAATACCGGTAGTATTGGAGTAGTGCCTATTGTCACCTGGGTCTAAGAGCAATAAGGATGACTTT
This sequence comes from Meconema thalassinum, assembly GCA_946902985.2. Taxonomy (NCBI): domain Eukaryota; kingdom Metazoa; phylum Arthropoda; class Insecta; order Orthoptera; family Tettigoniidae; genus Meconema; species Meconema thalassinum. The sequence goes on along the minus strand of OX336390.1, from coordinate 152,577,759 downwards.
CTATAGTATACTTGTGCTCCACTGGCCTGACAAAATGACTCAAGTGTCTGTTGGACGAGTATCACGTCGCCTTCATTTGTGAGTAGTGTCGTTACGTCATCGGCATAGGCTCGCAGTGTGATACGCTCTCCGTTGATCGTGAGGCCAGTGAGTACGTTGTTCATCATCCTGACCATGGGTTCCAGCGCCAAGACGATTAGAGCCATTGATAGGGGGCATCCTTGTCTGACAGACTTCTTGACTGGAATTTTCGATGACAGAAACCCGTTGACCATTACACGAGAAGAAGCCGTTTGCTAAAGTCGTTGGAAAGTTGGGAAAATGAAAGCGTTCTATTACCTTCCATAAATACTTGTGGGATATTCTGCCAAAGGCCTTATTAAGATCAATGCTTGCAAGTGCAGCTGCGGGGTTATCAGTAACAGAGTAGTGTATGATAATATCACGAATGGCTAGAAGGTTGTGCACGATATTTCTTCCTGGAATGGTACAAGTTTGCCCAGTGCCAATTAAAGCGGGAAGAATGCGTCCGATTCTGTTTGCTAACACCTTGGCCAGAAGTTTATAATCGGTATTTAAGACAGTAATGGGTCTGTAGTCAGTGATATAGACACATTTCGATTGTTTCGGAGTCAGAAGAATAACCCCTTCTGTGAAGGTATTCGGAATGTCACCGGTCAATGCTTGATTAAGCACACTTGTCAGGTCATCTCCGACCATGGTCCAAAAGTGTTGGTACCACTCGTACGGGATGCCATCAACGCCGGGTGTCTTATCAGATGCAGTCTGGTCTAGAGCATGTTTCACCTCTTCCTTCGTGATAGACGTCTCAAGAAAATGGATGTCATCGTCCTCGAGGTGTCTGTCAACAGATCGCAAGATGTTATTTACATGCAAATCACTAACGCTGTCTTTTCCCAACATATCACGAAAGTAGCGCTCACTTTCGGCGAGTATGTGTTCGTGAGTTCTGATGACCATACCTTGTTCATTAATCAATTCATGCACAAATTGTCGGTTTGCTGATCTTCGCAATTTGGCTAAATGAAAGAGCGACATTCGTTCATCTGCTAGGATGGAGGTTTCTTTAAAGTGAGGGAGCAAGTCCTGGAGACTCTGCTCTTTAATCCCTATAGTAGTCTTCTTGATGGAACTGAGGGGTGTTGAAACATTTTCAACTAGCCGTTCCTTCCGATGCAGGTCATACATGACTGTGGTATAATAGTCGAGTTTCCTGCTTAGGTCGTGGTACCGTTCATAGGTGAAAGTTTTGGCTGTAGATCTAATGGTTGGCTTTAACTTCTTTATCCACCAGTCTAGAATATTATGGTATCGATCTTTTGTTGTAGTACATTGTTGATAAACGGTGGCACAGCGTCGGTCATTGTCGTGGGTTTGAAAAGCATTCTTGTTCATTTTCCATGAACCCCGACCAATGAAGCATCTGTCTCCCCGTTGCGCATTGAGAGTAAATATGACACTGTGGTGGTCACTGCAGGCCACGGGAACTACTTTACAGCTATCAAGAAGATGTGCTTGAGGCTGGGAGATATAAGCGCGATCTATTCTAGATCTGGAATCCCGACGACAGAAGGTAAATTCTACGTACGAACCATGCAATCGTTGCCAGGCATCCACCGGCTGCATGCTATGGGTAAGTGTCTGGAGCCCTGGACAGAAGTTGAATGCACCTGTTTGATTACGAGGATGCAGTGTGCAATTGAAATCACCGGCTTAAATCACCGGACCTGACGTCGCTACATGTGTCATGATGTCATGGCTGAACAGTGCGTTCCGGTCATGCTTGTAGTTCGTCCCGGACTGGCCGTATACATTGATCAGTCTGATGTTATTATAGGAAGCGGACAAAATTCTACCTGAGGGGTCCATGATGACATCGGTAATTTCGAAACCCTTTCTATTGTTGTACCCCTAGGGTACGCTATACCATCCCTTAAGGAAAATATACAAATTCATAAAACTACAGACTTCTGATATAAGATTCTAATAAAATACCACATACAAAATTAAATGAAGAACACAAGTACCACGTTCAGGAAGTCAGGTAGGCTCGTACCAAAGGTAACGACCTGGGAAAGGTGCACGACACGAGAGGAATGTAGGAATTCGCCGAGCGTGCACACCAAAGTTATAAAGACCATTGAGGTCAAGTGCTGGGATCATTAATTACTCAGTCCTCTCAGTGCAACGACGTGCCGTACCGCTGCTGTCTTCAGGTCGGGTAAGTGTCTTAGCGATCCACACTCTAACCACTACACTACACACTTCCCCTTCCCCTGTGCTTGGACTGTATTCTATTTATTATTATCTACTAGTTTCTTTTAGAGTATCTCTCAATAGAGATAACCATTAAAACTCTAATTAACAGAAGCCACTGGTCTTACTCCTTTATTTATTTAGTCAGTAGGTTCCTACCCTAACAGATTCCACTTAGGTAGGACTTAGAAATAGCTTTAGTGTTTATTTGCTTAATCACTACTCTTGATCAGCAAGTGTCCTTGATACGTGCCGACCACAGCTAACTCGCTACTTGCTCGCGTGCTTATAGCTCTCTGCAGACCGCGTGGCGCCGGCCTCGCGCTTTGGCTTACAACTTAATAGCTCTTACCAACTACCCCTTTACCTAGAACTACCCCGTCAAACAGCACCTTGGGGAGTTCTCCTGGCTGATCACTTAATCGATCTCCTTTCATAAAACAATCCCTATCTCTTACAAATTCGCCAAGCTACAACCCCAATTTAGATTAATTTCATCCCCTAGATTTAGTATTTGTATTGGCATCCCTCACAGATACCATACAAGTGGTGGAGGCAAGGGTACCGCGACGTTGATTTAAAGCAACGTCTAAGGGAGTTCAAACAACGAATTTCCGCGGAAAAGATCCCTAAACCTCGTGCTAAGCCAAGCAAACGCCACCCAAAATTGGGAAAATTTTTTGAGACATAGAATTAGATAAAATCTTTATACCCAACCCAAGCCCGCCCCGCTAGGAAATAAATTTTAAACGCCACCCTTACCTAACAATACATAATTTGTAGCCTTAGGAATACAGAAGGACATACAACAATGACCCATGCTCAAATTTAAAAAGACTAGTAAGGTCCACCGTGTGTTTAGAGATACAGCACACACCCTAGCCGCTGCTACCAAACCCCTACGCCCTAAAATCCTAGTTAAGAACCCTGACCTTATAACAGAAAATAACGTAGGCCAATTACTTGAGGAACTTGAGGACGCAGTTGTACATATTAAACTTAAATACCCAAAAGCGATCAGACAACGTCCCAACACACGGGCACAGACACAGAACGCCCAACAGTTGCCCCCAGATAACGAGGATAGTGACGACTTAACCCCCACATTACCAGAAGCTTTGTTACAACACCTTAGTGACACACAACAGACCTATAACGGGTTGCAGGTCCTGTTACAACAGCTAGACGAAATTACACACAACTCATCAAACGGGAAGCTAATTGCAGATATAAACACTATTGCAGCAACCCTAGGCGGCCAAATTAACAAAGCGCTTACCGCACTACAGGAGGTTAATATTATACACGACTTGTCGCTAGATAATATCCAGGGTACGGAGCAATTTAATACGCAGGACGCTCCACAATCTACCCCTAATCATCCAGGCACGTCCCAAAGCAGAAATACACATACTACACCAATTCAGATCCACCACCAGCCCCTAAGCCACGTACACTCTAACGTTCAATTACCGAACGACGACTTAGAGCCCCCAGTTGAGATTAACCCCATATCCACCGCCGACAGCTCCTACAGCGCGAACATGGCCATGCCCACGAAGTATCCCATGATACAACCCACTAGATACCCTGGTGACAAAGAGGACCCCGAGGAATATCTAAGAGCCTTCAATCGAACGGCTAAGATTAATGGTTGGACGGATGAGGACAAGAAACGCCTCTTACCAGCCTACCTCACTAAATCGGCCCTCACATGGTATGAACTCCATGAGGCCACCTTGGCAAATGCCACATGGGAACAATTTTCAACTGCCCTCATGAACACATTTCAATTGACCCCTGATGAGGATGACTTATATGATAAAATCCGAGCTCATACACAAGGTCCCACGGAAGGCACACAAGCGTACATTAATGCCAAGTTATTAATGTGCGAGAGATAGAATAAGCACATGCCAGATAAGCAGAAAGTACGGCTCCTCATGCAAGGTATGCGCCCCACATTAGTTGACAAGCTGTGTACATTACAGAGTAACATAGTGCCGGAATTGCAAGCGAACATCAGGTTTATTGAGGAGGGCAATAAAATGACCCAAAAAGCCGTGGATCAGCATATCCGTACAGACAACGGAGATTTGCATCAACAGATCCGCGATCTGACAAAACAAATGCAAGAAATGCAAATCACGGCCATCCACGCTAGCCCTAAAACACGCCCTCAGGGGGATGAACATAGAAATATATGGCGAGGGCCAAGGGGAAAGCAACAGGGTCAAAGTAAACCTACCCACCCCCATTGGCGTAATACACCCCCGGTAAGAGAGGCGAATTATTATTCGCAATACCGGGAGGAAGCGCCACGCCATAACGAGTCCCATCCCTTCCCGCGGACACAGCATCCAACAAATACTCGCCCACGCGACAACACATCCCCAAACCGCACACCGAACCGTCATCCCCAATATAGGGACGACCGAAACTGGCAGCATGACCAAAACGCCAGATACGCACGACCACCCAAGGCCACTCAATATCGTCGGCCAAACACACCCCCGCAGCATGAGCGGTATGAGCCTCTATATGAAAGGCCTCCCCCGGTATACCCTCAATACAGCCCTATCCGAAGAAAGAGAGGACCGGAGGACTACCCGCTACCCGACCACCCTCCACGGGGTGAACGCAGGCGGTCACCCTCGCGTGATAGACAAGGCTTGCTCCACAAACGCCAATACCAGCCCCGGCCAAATAACTGGCGAAACGAGGCACCCAGGGGACAGCCTCGTTACACCGAAAACAGAGGTTACTCCCACCAAAAAAACTTTTAGACAGGGAAGGGCCAGTACCCACAAACTCGGATAACCCTTCCCTAACAACCAACAATCGTTCAAATCCACCCTCCAAAAGCAAGTCCGATGATAAAGCCAGAAAACCGAAAGTCACCCCCACTGTCGCCCGTCAGAACACAGAGCAGAAAATCCCTCCCCGATCGCAGCTCCAGGAACATACGGTCAAAGGGGACGGGAATTGCCTTTTCAGAGCGATTAGTTTTCTGCTCCATAAAACTGAGGACCAGCATAAGGAGCTACGAACGCAGCTGGCCATGTATGTCATGACACATTGGGACGAGTACAAGTATTTCCTCGCCGACGGTAATGATGCCTTATTCCCCAATAAATATGCATATGGGGATTATATGCACCGAGATGGCACTTACGCAGGTGCAGCAGAGATTACCGCCCTAGGCCACGTCCTTAAGACCAACATCCATGTATACACACTGGATAAAATGGCGCCAATGTTCTCCACCGTAGGATATGACAAAGACATACACCTCTTGTTCACGGGAAGTCCGAATGCGGGACATTACAGCCCCCTCACCAACACATCATCTCACAAACCTCAACCGGCCGCCTCTCAGAACGGGCAAAAGCTCAGGAGAAGCATATTAAAGAACAGAATTAACATTACCATCCCTCAGAACGCGCCCGCAAATAACACAATTAAGTTACCCGTGGTAAAACCACCCACATTGATTTTACCCGTGCACACAAGCGGCCCGACCACTAAACCAGGTGCGGCAAAGCCGGTAACTTTTATAAACACCGGCGCAAGCACAGTAGTTTCACAAACACCCGGATATAAACCCACAACCACTCAAACAAACCGGCCCTTTAGGACACCATTGCCCAGGCTAGGAGTAACATCACGGGATAGCAGACATAGTTATAGATATTTAGCGAGCCACCGAAAGCTCAAGAGAAAGCTTCGGACAACACAAGTGGCAGATAGACATGACACAGCTGAAGTGCGATTCCCAGTTTCACGGGACTCAGCAAAGCGTGTCAGGTTCAGTAATCAGGCCACAACACCGCGTTTGCTCGACACACGTAATAGACCGGAAGAACACACAGTCTCGCAGGATGCGATAGAAGGCAATAAAAACAAATCACCGTCCCAAAATCCCCTGGTGCCAATAATAAAATACACTCTTAACAACATGTACACTGCACAAGATGGACACAACATTACAGCCCTGTCTAGCCCGGCCAAAATTAACGGGTACCAAATCCAAATTCTAATTGATACTGGGTCAGCTATTTGCTGCGTAAGCAGTAAATACATCAACGGCGAGCGCATACGCAAGATGCCTATCAACACTTGCCTTGTGGCTGCCAACTCGCAAACCATTTCATGCTTAGGCATTACGGATGTACATTTGCAAATAGGCTCCTTTGAGACCAGCTTTCCCATGTTCGTCATTAAGGACCTTTCTGTCCCGGGAATCATTGGCACGAACTTTCTTGCCCAGTTCGAAGCCAATATTAGCTTTGTCACTAATAACATACGATTAGTGAACGGAGACCTTATTACCACACACCCAATATCATGCGCCCGGGACACATACAACCCACGAGCGCAGCGAGACGCGCAAGCACACCAGGTCTCTCCGTTTGTCACAATAGTACCGCCAACGAACACAAGTGCTGACACAAACACGCCCGCTACTGGGGAAACACAGTTACTAACCCCAGAGCAGACTATAAAACTTGAAAACCTATTACGAGAATATAAGGATATTTTTGCCCATTCCCTTGACGATTTAGAGGTGACCGACTTAATTCACCACCGTGTGGAATTAACCAGTGATACTCCCGTTCACCAGGCACCTTACAAAGTTAGCGCCAAAGAGAGACAAGCTATAGAAACACAAATTCAGGAGATGCTCCAAGCCGGTATAATTCACCCCATCGTGTCCAATTATAGCGCACCGGTACTCCTTACCCGAAAACCGGATGGTTCCCATAGATTTGGTACTGATTATCGACGCCTTAATAGACTCATTAAGAGTGACAATTATCCGTTACCGCGAACAGACACTTACCTAGAGACCCTGAGCGGGGCAAAGTACTTTTAGATAATGGATTGTTATTCCGGATTTTACTCAATCCCTGTATATAAACCCGATAGGCACAAGTTGGCATTTGTCACCGAAAACGGTCTCTACAGTTACGCGGTCCTCCCCATGGGTTTAAAGAATGTTAGTCAAACATTCCAAAAATTGGTAGACAAGGCATTCGCAGGCCTCAAATACCGCTCGGTATTAACTTACATAGACGACATAACAGTCTTTTCACAAACCTTCGAAGAGCACATTATACACTTAACCGAAGCTTTTGACAGGATTAGGCACGCTAAATTAAAGTTAAACCATCCAAATGTCAATTTGCGAAAACGAAGGTCCATATTCTCGGCCACATTGTCAGCCGCGAAGGTATCACACCCGACCCTGCCAAAATCGCCGCAATTACCGATATTCCAATGCCGGAAAACATTAAACAGTTACGTTCTTTTATGGGACTAGCGAGTTATTATCGTCGATTCATTCATGGGTTTGCACAGATAGCTAACCCTCTCACTGAGCTTACACACGAAAAAACACCATTTATAATTACAAAGATACATAGAGAGACCTTTGAGAAACTCAAACATTTACTCACTTCACCGCCCCTGCTCCAGCATTTTCAAGAGGATAGGCCCACCTTTGTACACGTGGATGCAAGCCAATTTGGCATCGGAGCAGCCCTATTACAAGAGGCGGATGATGGAAAACAACACCCGATTACATACGCTAGCCGCAAACTTACACCGGTGGAAACTAGATACTCCGCTACCGAAAGAGAAATGCTGGCATTCTCGTGGGCCGTAAACTACTTCCGAACATACCTGTATGGTATACACTTTACGGTAGTTACGGACCACGCCAGCCTTCTCTACTGGGATAAATTTAAAAATCCTAATTCACGGCTTAACAGATTCATATTTAAATTATACGACTATACCTTTGAAGTTAAACACAAGAAAGGAAAAGAGCACCTTGATGCAGACGGTCTCTCTAGACTACCCGTATTCGAACCTCCTGAAGAGGATAATATTCATGTCTGGGATTCTTTACCCACATTTGCGGTCACTCAAATTAATACAAAACAGGAGCAAATAGACGATCCCCAGTTGGGACAAATTAGAATTGCTCTACAGGATCGCGACCAGGTAGATAGTAAAACTGCCCGCTTATCACGTAGATTTTTTCTTGATAAGGACGATATACTTAGGTGCAAACCCACGGCCACACATGACGTCACACCCATTGCCCTTCCAACTACACTCCGCAACCACGTGATGACGGAATACCATTGTCCACCAATTAATGGCGCACACTTTGGAGTCCATAAAACATATTTACGCATTCGCAATAAATATTACTGGGAGAATATGAAAAATTATATTACAGAATTCATTAAAACTTGTCACACATGCCAGAGATACAAACACCGCCCTGGTAAACCACATGGATTACTCCACCCCATCCCTGTAGGTGAACTTTTCCACCGCATAGGTATTGACGTAAAAGGTCCAATCACAACATCAGACAAAGCTAATAAATACATATTAGTAGCAACCGAGTATCTCACCCGATACATCATTACTAAAGCGGTCCCAAAAGCTAGCGCACAGCAAATTGCAGAGTTCCTCATGGAAATAATTACCAAATACGGTACTTTCCGCACATTATTATCCGACAGAGGAACAGTTTTCACATCAAATGTTATCACACAGCTTCTCAAATTACTTCAAATTAGAGCATACACCACCACTAGTTTCAGTCCTCATACGAATGGATTAACTGAAGCTATGAACAAAATCCTTGGCAGCGCGATAGCTCGTTTTACTAACGACGACGGCACGGACTGGGATAATTACCTCCCAGCAGTAACATTTAGTTACAACACATCCGTGTCGCAGGCGACCAAACACACCCCGCATTTTTTGTTACACGGATATCACCCGCGCAGTCCGATCGACAATATTTACATCCCACAGGATACACTCCCTAGCAACGTTGAAAGATTGCAATATTTATGCACAGCCCGTAACACCGCGCGACAAAATATCCGTACATCACAAAACAGACAGAAAAAAACATATGATAAAGCTCACAAACACCAGGAATACAAACCCGGACAGCTCATTATGGTATGGTCACCTACTCGCATTAAAAATGTGTCCGAATTCCTAATCCCGAAATGGACAGGTCCGTTTAGAATCCAGAGAAAAATTTCGGACCTAAACTACCTTGTCAACATTCGGCACAATCACAAAATTATTAAAGACACGATTCATGTACCGCGTATGAAACCATACTATTCACGGAAAACCACCCCCACACCTCACCCTCCCGCAGCTAAGAAACTCAAGCGCTAAGCTATTAGCGTAAGGGAGAAAAACATATGTTTCCGCCACAGAATTCAAACCCAGTGAAAGGTAAATTGAAACAAGCGCCCTATACGCTAGAACATTTGATAGCTATAATAATAACTAGCAATATCTGGTAATCTCCAGTACTGCATAACAAGGGATTAATTATAAGATGCATGTTTAGCATAAGAGGTACAATAAAATGTACCAGGTTATATTACATGTGTACTATATTATGTTAAATTGATGAATTTTGTTAACACAAACTAGCTGCAAATAGCGCATGGCTAGACACATATTCAATACTAATTAGGCCATACATTTTCCCATAGGTCCCCATAGCTCAAATACGCCATATAAGCCTTGGCAAGGGCGCCAAGTAGAAGGTGGCATATAGTAACCATACTCAGAGACAGGAGTCACCACCAAATTTTAGTTGATCAAGCAACATAACTCAACTTTCAGCATAAAAATCCCCATAGGACATAATGACAGAGTAAAATTGATAATAATTATACATTTATAATATAATAGGAGCACGAAAAATTTCATAGACAATACATGGTAGATAGAATATTACACATGTCGTCTACAGCGTGCAGAAAGCGAGGTCACGACTCTGCCGTAGCAGGCGGAAGTAATAAGACACGAAGCGCGCGATCAGCGGAATACGCTCAGTACATAGCAACAGGGACTTACGCAAAGTCACGTAAAAATGCCACACGCACACATAGCCGTACGAAGCATGGGGTCATTTACCCATATGTGGGCCATATGGCAGAAAATAGCAGGATTTCTTTATTATAGGGAAATGCCTAGACACTTTCTATAAATAAAAATTAATAATGGCGCACATTCTTATAAAACTACTCGCATTTAGATTCAAATACAAACATAATCGCAAAACTTAGGTGAGCGAGCAAAGATCTAATTACCTATCGTAAGGAAATGTAAAATAACGGACCCTTGTCCTATAAACATACAATATCAGAACACAGTTCGATTACCATATTATAAAAATTCATTATTTACCCATAGGCTACATCCCGATAGATATTATAAATAATAGCGACTCTATAAAATTCCAATAACGATTTGGGAAAGAACAACCTATAGATAATGAACACCTATAAGAGATTAAAACACATTTTTTTATTGAACAATTTAGAAAGTGCACGGATTCCAACAGTTACCCCATATGCAAGAGGGATAACAGGCCGATACAATATAGGGCCACAGAATAGACTAACAAAATAACACATAGGACCTAATGTACTATACAACGACACATTGCTACGGTTTCTCTAACTAACGCCCTTACAACCGTAATAGCGAAAATACATACAGTACAATAACACAGGTTAGCCGCACTGCATAAACACGACAAACACAGATTGGCGGCATTTAGGGAAGCAAACGTAATACTTCTACACTCGTGCAGATGAACGACATGTCCCACACGGTTCAAGGTAGACACACAATAACACAGGTTAGCGAATTCCACTACAAAGGCAGAGTAACACTTGCAATAGTATATAGCAAGCAGTGATACCATTACGCTCAGTATGGCGACAGTACACAGGTAGATTATTAATACCACAATCAATAGGAAGTGACACAATAACACAGGTTGTTAGAATATCACAGCGAACACCATATACAGTTCCGATAAACACGCAAGTAGGAAACACGAGGAAAGGAGTTGACAAATACTTACACGTAGTACCAGTAATCCAATACATTATAATCCACAAGAGGTTTTTAATCATAAATGTTAATTTGCCTCACACAGACTTCTTGCTAAGGCAGTCTCCACACACACACTGAATCATGATCTGCAAACAAGGCGACTGCATGCGTATACAGATTAACGACACCGGAGACGATAGTAGACCGCGACTCACGTGGTGAGCACAGCGCTTCCGGCGTTCACACAGAATCTGTCCCACATTTTTTTACCCACATAGGGGATCTTTTTAGATAGCTCTGCTTTATAGATTAAAGTGGATCTAACCAACAAATAACGTCATATAAGACAGACATAATGAACAGTTTCCATACAAAGCACAATATTCTCACTTAGCCAACGATTAGGGAAATCATTTGAAGTACGATTACAACTAACAATCATCACATTAAATAGCCTACGACAGATCGGACGACTAGTTAATCTAGGCGATCGGGGTATTCCTCTAACGATCTAAATAGTTTCTCATCTATCATCCAAACGCCGAATACAAACTGTTCGTAATTGTCTACTTAATGACGAAACGATAGTCGTCATCCTAACAAAATTAACTCAGCATTTTCATAACAGCCACAAGGCTCATTAAGGACCACAAATCCTTGCAGAGATCCCCTCTAGTTTGCATACACACAACAGAGCAACAGATAACAGTACAATCGTCGGTTGGCCCAAATAATTTCCATAATTTCCTTTTGAGGCAACGTAGTACGACATGGCACACACAGATGTATGTCCATTAGTAACCCAATAACGCCATGGCCCATAGATGTCCTACTGTAGACCTCAGGCGTTCCATAAGACCAAAGCAGGTGTATGCCTACCTTCCTAGGTCAAAACACTGAAGGATAGATATCAGCCATGAGTGTATAGATGTAAATATATTCGGCAATAAATACGTTACATGGTCCATAGCTATTCTACGTTATCTCAGGCGTTCCATAAGTCAAGAGCAGGTGTTTGCCTACCCTCCGGGGATGACGATAAGGAATAAGTATCGAGCATAAACATAATCATGCCGAATTTTATAGATAATATTTAATAAAGGCCCGAGGATTCTCTTTAACACATAACAAGTAAATACACACTTGATTACACAAACAAGAATATACAGAATTTGGAAGACACTATTCTCAGACAAATACATCCGGTCAGGAAAATACATTGCGTATTTTCACTGCTATATAGCAGAATACCCAATAAAGGTAGCCCATTATATTTCCCCACGAACAGTCTACCATGCGGAACGCAATATTGGATGTCCATACACATATTGCTACACCCAGCCATATTTTTCATTTTCATTTTCAAGGAATGGGGAGTGCAAACCACTGATACACTTTCCTACACAATTTTACATAGAATTGTTACAGCCATAGGAATGCGACATATGCTTCCAAACATGTAAAAACACAATCCAGAATACTACATATATTTTCCTGGAGTAGAAAGTGAAAACCACTGACACACTTTTCTCCACATTATTACAGAGAATTTTTATACCCATAGGAATGCGACATATGATTCCAAACATGTAAAACACAATCTAGAATACTACATATATTTTCCTGGAGGAGAAAGTGAAAACCACTGACATACTTTTCTCCACATTATTACAGAGAATTTTTATACCCATAGGAATGCGACATATGATTCCAAACATGTAAAACACAATCTAGAATACTACATATATTTTCCTGGAGGAGACACTGAAAACCACTGACACACTTTTCTCCACATTATTATAGAGAATTTTTATACCCATAGGTGCGACATATGATTACGAACATACAAAATACACTCCAGAATACCACGGGTATACTAGATAGTAAACACATTACTAATATAAATCGCACTTATCACATCTCGGCACGATATAATGACAAAATAGTCCCATTAGGATTTAGCCAAAGGAGGACATATATAGATTCCCAGAATACAGATGCATAGCTAAGGACCTTTACCCAGGGTGTACAACACGCCAGGTATACAGTCCAAACCGTGGGTAAACAATACATTAAACGCGTAACACGTGCGCTTGACAGTTCCTTCGCGGAGCGATAACAAAGCCCTAATGGTACCAACCCACTCTTGTCGCTCGCATCCAATCAGAGTACGAACATGATAAACACGACTTGCTCCAATCGGACAGCCAATTACAGGCTACGGGTCACGCCTCACACTGACGACAGGTGATATCTCACATACACAAGCGTTATCTACGAACACGCCTCCCACGAGATACATAACTTGCAAACGGCCATAATGGATTTAAGTCGCATAAGGAGCGCCAAATTTAAACGGCACTAGAAGACAGACAGGTAGTTAATACAATGTAATTCAAACAATAGGGCAACCAAATGCTTTTATTTTAGTTTACCCCTATCATCCCTCAACCCTTTACACCGGGATAACATATTTAACAGCCAGCAACTAATATTCTCGGGGATATTTACACCGCGCCCCGCTTTACAATAAATAAGCCACATTTTATATCCTAGTGAACTTTTGACACATTTTTGCCCTCAAATACAATTTTATCTAAACACGCCAGTAAATATTGAACAATATGAACATATATCCGTCACCAAATAGGTAGATAAATCCACTTTCCCATTAGGAGGTTTTAATTTATTTTATTTTGGAACACGGCGATATTATTTAAAACATTAGCTTTCAGAGTAGACTGACAGAGTTGTTCCAGGGGACAGCATGTCCATATAACCACAATAGATTGTCCCCCCTTTTGAAATCCATAATCAAAAATCCACACTTAGGGATATTTATGAAAATAGTTTAATAGATAGATGGCAGTTATATATACCATTATTCCAGTTCAGAGGATGGCAATAAACACTTACGTACCCCCCCCCCCCCCCCATTTTCATAGGGTGGATAGCGTGTTATATTTTTTTGCAGCGATCAATCCCATCAGGGGAGGGAATTACGACACATATAATGCGCTGCAGTATAGCCTGGTTTAAGATACCTATACATAGGATCTCTAATAAAAACCCATAGACAATATCAATAGATGTAATCTATAGCCGATGGCTCTAGATAATATATCTAGACAGCACACCTAGATACAATTTACACACGGCATCTATATACAGTAAATATAGACGGAGTTTATAGCAAATATCTATCAGCAATAGCACTAGATAGTATACCTAGATAATACCACTAGACAATACCTCTAGTTAAGGAACCCTACTATATATAATAATAATAGATGACCAGTTTTTTTAAGATAGACTTTATAGACTATAAGTCTAATAAATATCATACGAGAGTAAAAAGCAATCACATATTATTATGGCGATAGGTGCCATATATTACCCATATTATGTCCATGCCACAGAGCACATTTACCTCCCATGATACACATTAAACAATATACAAATAACACAGATACACTTCCTCCCCTATCCATGCGAGGCACTATGGTTATTATGCAAATACCAGGGTGTATACCATGCCTTATCGCTCATGGTTGGATGTTATTGAACACTCGGAACCTTAAAGCTAACAGCTAGCGTTCCAGGCATAACCCTCTAACACAAGTGCATGCAATGATACATTTTTTTTCACCAATGTTTTCACCCTGCATGTTAACTAAAAGCATACAATGCTAATCCATATCCTTCAGCACGGTCACTAACAACCAAGACTGAATACCCAGATCCTACACAATAAAATCCTCACCTACACCGGTCGAGAGTTCCTACCCATTAACGTATCCATAAATCCCCATAGGACCAAGATTCCGTGAACCTTTATTACCATCCCGTTACCAGTAATTAACAACTTTTTAACATACATACAATTACCCAATAACATGGGAATACCAGTCCAAATCCCTCACTTACCTACTAACATGTGAGAAGGAAATATACGCAGCTGATATTAGCTGGAAATCCGATTAACCAGGCGCAACGATAATGCACCGTGCCACCACAATTAACCCCCCCCCCGTATAACTACAACACCATAAAACAACATTGAAACGCTAGACACTTATTCTTCATAGTTTACGCATGGCGATGCGCTTGGAAGAATGTGAAATATGTTTTCCAGTTGAAAATATATAATGAAAAATATTTTCCAGGCGAAAATATATATTAAGGTGTCAATAAATTGTACCATGACATGACATGACAGGACGTCGACGGTGACGATCGACGAGAGGTTATAGTGATGACGCGTTAGGGAGGGCAAGCGCCTGTGTTGTGAGGAAGTACCCAGCCTGTCTCCTCTCAAGGCAGGGTCCGTTATACCGTTTTTTTTGCCCTAACGTCGTCTAAGCTATACCTGCGGTCGGAGGAATAATGGTTCGATGAGGGAATAAGTTACCCCTACATCGAACAAAATCCTTCCTCCTTCCCAAGACGACCCCTAGGACTAAACATTAGTCAGTAAATAGAGTTAAGTAGATGCTCTAAAGTAGGAGCAAACGCCTGCAGCGGCAGGTGTATAGGAATAAGATGAGTATTGAGAAAAGGGAGTAATGAGATAAGTGTATAAGGAAATAAGGAAAGAAGGAAATAGTAAGAGAATATGATAGAGAAATAAGGGTATAAGGAAACAAGGAAATATGGAAACAGTAACAGAAGGTGACAAGGAAAGAATACAAAATAATAAAGGAAGAAGGATATTGATATTACACAAGAGGCAATACAAGAAGCGTCGAGACCGGACACAGCGCGGATAGGGATGCAATTTGCACATGTAGCATAGACCAAGGATGGCAATGCGAGTGGGAGGTCACTCGGTACGGAGGTAACTCCAAGCGCAGGCTATGTAAGAGTAAACCAAACCACTATACGTATGGGTCAACTGGGTAAGCCATTTCAAACAGAATCCGTTGTTTTCGCAAACCACAATCTGCATTCGCAGTCACTCGGTTTACCGATACTACATTGCAAATTGGACGAAGGTCCCTGGATTACTATACGTCCTTAATGCCCCATACCATGTTACGTATTTAGCCGGTCCACTGGTAAAGGAAGTCCTTCTAGGCCCTCTTAGTTCTGACACCACCCTGCATATTGGACAGCCCTTGGTTCAATTACATCATAAAAATTCGAATATTTTTTTACGGCATAGAAACCAAAGACTATATATCTCGTGAGTAGAATTCTGCAACCCAGGCATACGACTAGTTATTAAAAATATGAGCGCTGAGTCCGATCTTGCATACGCAAGTTAGACACAAGATACACTGAAGTTACACAAAACACAGAATAAGGAAGAATAAAGACACACAAAGATAAACACGTTGATGAACGAACAAACAGTTAGAGCAATGATGTGAAACAGAAATAAGTAGGAGAAAAGTACAGTGAAATAATAGGAGACAAAGGGTAAGAAAGAATAAAGAAAGATAAAGGCAAATACCATAATGAAGGAAGATAATGATAGAGCAAGGAGGTGAAACAGAAATAAGTAGGAGCAAAGTACAGTGAAATAATAGGAGACAATAGGTAAGAAAGAATAAAGAAAGATAAAGGTAGATACAATAATAAAGGAAGATAATGATAGAGCAATGATGTGAAACAGAAATAAGTAGGAGTAAAGTACAGTGAAATAATAGGAGACAATAGGTAAGAAAGAATAAAGAAAGATAAAGGTAGATACAATAATAAAGGAAGATAATGATAGAGCAATGATGTGAAACAGAAATAAGTAGGAGTAAAGTATAGTGAAATAATAGGAAACAAAGGGTAAGAAAGAATAAAGAGAGATAAAGGTAAATACAATAATGAAGGAAGAAAATAATAGAGCAATGATGTGAAACAGAAATAAGTAGGAGCAAAGTACAGTGAAATAATAGGAGACAATAGGTAAGAAAGAATAAAGAAAGATAAAGGTAGATACAATAATAAAGGAAGATAATGATAGAGCAATGATGTGAAACAGAAATAAGTAGGAGTAAAGTATAGTGAAATAATAGGAAACAAAGGGTAAGAAAGAATAAAGAGAGATAAAGGTAAATACAATAATGAAGGAAGATAATGATAGAGCAATGATGTGAAACAGAAATAAGTAGGAGCAAAGTACAGTGAAATAATAGGAGACAAGGAGTAAGAAAGAATAAGGAAAGATAAAGGTGAATACAATAATGAACAAATTTAATAGTGGAGCAATGGTATAAAACAGAAGTCGATAGGAGTACAGAACAGTAAAGTCATAGGAGACAAGGAATAAGAAAGAATAAAGAAAGCTAAAGGTGAATACTATAATGAATGAAGATAATGGTAGAGCAATGATGTAAAACAGAAATAAATAGGAGTAAAGTACAGTGAAGTTACAAAGGATAGTGAATAAGAAGAAGTAAATAGAGTGTGAATACATACCCAATAAGAGATAAAGGTTGAAATAATACAAAGACTTAGGAGACAGATAAAGGTGGATAAGTAAATACAAAGGTAAACAAATAGTTAATAAAACATGGCCAATATCATTTAAGAACCTAAATATTTTGATAATAAACATGTATTTCCATTTCAGCGCAGGTTGAAAACCTGAGGCGCTGATCCCAGACAAAGCACACATGGTGGTGCACAGTTTGAAAGCATGTATCGGGAGTGGCTCCATTTTGGGGCGCTCACCGACAATAACAATGATCATGATAAAGGGTGATTTATTAACTACAAATAATGTTTTTATATATGCTTCCACAGACAATAACAATGATCACAGGATAATTTATTAACTACAAATAATGTTTTTATATATGTTTCCACAGGATTAACTACGCAAAGGACGAGGGAAAATGCCCTCTGGAATAATCATTTTTATATTATGGATCCACAACAATTATAACAAAGATTTTTTATGCACTAACCATGTAAATTGTATTGTGTTACACAAATGCCCCACCCCCAAAAGCGTACACACAAATGCCCCATAAAACAACCCCCCCCCCTAGCACACAATATCCATTTTCAGGTACATATCCAGACCACAGTAGAGATATACCTGTGGGATATCCTCCACTGAAGGTCGGATCAACGAATCAAATTAGCACCTAAAATGAGAGGTGCATTACGGCCACACAACTCGCGCCTATCTCTGTAAAGGACGAGCTGTGCAGCCAAGATGACTTCGCTCGCCCACAGGGAGCAAGCCATACAATAAAAGATTCTGAAACAACTAGTATATCACCTGCAGGTAGTAGATAATAGATAATAAATAAGGGGTAATAGTTAATAAATAATAGATTATAAGTACGTATTAAGTTAAGAAATACAATCGAAGGAAAGGTAAAATATGTTGAATACAGTATTCGAAGGAGTAGAATTGCGCAACTAGAGTGATCACAAAAGAGGTATAAATAATTACGAGAAATTGGTTTATTTGTTGATACAGAAGGATAACACATAAATAAGAAAGGCTAATCTTACTAGTCTAGAAAGACAACACAGTTAAATGTATTTGACTTTGTTTTTACTGAAGATGTGAATGAGAGAAATGAATTTTGTTAATGTATTGATATGAATAATAGTATTTTATTTCAGGTTTTAAGGGTTTTAATGATGTTACACAAGATGAGGACTAATTTTTTTTTTGTTGATATGTAACCGAAATATGATCACTTTGTAATACACATTATTTTTTTCCTTTCCACTCTTCTAAATTTCACATTGTAAAAGTGTCGCATTTCTCCCCACACAATAAAACACTTTGCAATTTAAACCTTTAATTACACCTTGCGACATTTATTTTTCTATCTCTATACCCTATCCCTTTTACACACATACAGGGCACGCGAGAGCAGTTTTTCATCCCCATTGGAGGCAAGTAATTATATATATGTATCCATGACCTCCCCATTTAACCCTCGGATGTTTTTTCCTCTCGTGTGTTCCTGCACCCCTTAATTTACCATGTTACAAGTGAAAATTTTATAAAATGTCATGAGTTGTTTACCAAGTTAATATTTTCATTATGTTTGTACATCAAACACACCATAAGGGATCCAATTGACATCCCATCAAGTATACGCAAAGATGAAAAATAGTAAGCTTCACACCCCACTGTTGATTTTTAAGAAACGAATTGTAAAGAAATATTGTTCCCCTCACAACAGACAATTACACTTGATCGCTAAGCACACCTCACACCCAATTAATAGAAGGCACAATTACTCGGCTCTCGAAATTCGATAACTAAAAGTATAGCACTAAATTTCTATTTACCCCCTAACTTACCCCTATCTTTTACAAGGCCACCAATCCACCCCCTACGACACCAACCACACGAAAAGGACCTAAATTAAAAGAAGAAAAGAAGAGAAGAGCAGAAGACAGAAGATTATCAAGAGAGAAGATGATGTCTTATATTTTCAAAAACCACCCCCACGTCTTCGTCCAGTTATCGAGGTCGATAACTAACCCTACAAAGGGGGTTGTTGTACCCCTAGGGTACGCTATACCATCCCTTAAGGGAAATATACAAATTCATAAAACTACAGACTTCTGATATAAGATTCTAATAAAATACCACATACAAAATTAAATGAAGAACACAAGTACCACGTTCAGGAAGTCAGGTAGGCTCGTACCAAAGGTAACGACCTGGGAAAGGTGCACGACACGGGAGGAATGTAGGAATTCGCCGAGCGTGCACACCAAAGTTATAAAGACCATTGAGGTCAAGTGCTGGGATGGATCATTAATTACTCAGTCCTCTCAGTGCAACGACGTGCCGTACCGCTGCTGTCTTCAGGTTGGGTAAGTGTCTTAGCGATCCACACTCTAACCACTACACTACACACTTCCCCTTCCCCTGTGCTTGGACTGTATTCTATTTATTATTATCTACTAGTTTCTTTTAGAGTATCTCTCAATAGAGATAACCATTAAAACTCTAATTAACAGAAGCCACTGGTCTTACTCCTTTATTTATTTAGTCAGTAGGTTCCTACCCTAACAGATTCCACTTAGGTAGGACTTAGAAATAGCTTTAGTGTTTATTTGCTTAATCACTACTCTTGATCAGCAAGTGTCCTTGATACGTGCCGACCACAGCTAACTCGCTACTTGCTCGCGTGCTTATAGCTCTCTGCAGACCGCGTGGCGCCGGCCTCGCGCTTTGGCTTACAACTTAATAGCTCTTACCAACTACCCCTTTACCTAGAACTACCCCGTCAAACAGCACCTTGGGGAGTTCTCCTGGCTGATCACTTAATCGATCTCCTTTCATAAAACAATCCCTACCTCTTACAAATTTGCCAAGCTACAACCCCAATTTAGATTAATTTCATCCCCTAGATTTAGTATTTGTATTGGCATCCCTCACAGATACCATACACTATACACGATACCGGTGCCACGGACGTTGTCCCCCACATTCACAACATGGTCATAATTGCACAAGCAGCCAGAATGTTTTCATTGACTTCCTGCAGAAACAATATATCAATATCATACTCTTTCAAGAACCTACACAGCAGGGCCGGTGTGGAGACATTCTTCACGCCATTGACATTGAGAGTAGCAAACGTCGTGAGAATACTGGCCATGCTCTGAAAAACGAGCACGAAATGTAGAAACAAAGGAGAGAAATACATGTTCTATATGCGATAGTGGCCCGTAAAGCTGACGTTATTGATGAAAAACAAAGGAACAGCAGCAAATATTGTAGGTCAGCGTTTAGAATTGCCCAGGGATTTGTCAGTACTCTTCAGTCTCGGAGGTAATCGTGGGTCTCGATGACTAAGCGTGGCGGGTTTCACATGAGTGATTTCCTTGTGCGTTGTAGCAGCTGATGGGGATAAGGACGTAGTCTTTCCAGTGTCCGGAGCTGTCACGGGGCGGTGAGCAGTACTAGCTGTTCCACTCCCAGCAACCTCAATTTCCATATTGACATCTGTGGCAAGGCTGTTTGCAGTGTCAGTTAGATTGGGCAGTGGGGCCGTCGGGGGCGAATCCGGAACGTGTGGTGAGGGGTTATCCTGCAGCAGATCAGAGCTTGTCGGCGCAATTACTTCAGCTGTTGTGTACATGTCGGAAATCCCGTCATGGGTTCCTGGTGGTGGTGGGACTGTTAAATCGGTACCTTCACTGTCCGGTTTCCGACGTTTGTGAGTGCTTTCATCAAGTGTGGGGAAGTCCGAGTGATCAACAGCGTGCTTAGGTGCTGGAGCTGATGGCGGGCACAGAAATAGCCAAGCAGAGTACCGGTACCTCACGTGAGTCAGACGCGACCTCGCTCGACGAAGGCTGTCGAGCAACTAGTTCCTCGACCCGAGCCGGAGCCAGAGTGGGAATGGGTGACTCGAGGTTGATGGGTCGCCACTAACTGGCAGGGCGGTATTTTCTAGTTCAACAATGTCAGGTCCTGCCGTACGCTGGTCGAAAGCGCGTGCTCCTCGCAGAGGTCACTGGGGTCGTAAATGGTTTGTCGAATTACATGCAAGGCAAGTTCACATTTGACCATCATAAACAATCTGTGCACGATAGCCTTCAATGGAAATGAACGAGGGGATGGCTTCCATCAAGTCCATGCGCACTGCGCGTATGCCATTCTGCACCCGAAATGGGTATTGCGCAGACCATTCTTCATTTCGATGCTCATTCACTTTACCATATTTGCTAAGAGTACTTATTATTGAACTGATGGGGACCTCCGGGGGAACATTGAGAATACGAACTGTTTTGATGACATTGTCGGCAGCAGTAATTTGCTCAGTCCCTATTCGACCATCTGACAAAGTAATTTTCTGTTGGCCCGCATGTAAACTTAACAACCACTCAAACAGTACTTAGGAAATTACCTTTAAATATACGGCGTTGTCCAAATTGTCTAGTTGAATCACCTCAATCTGGTCAGCAGTGATTTTCAAACAAGAGGAGATCCAATTGTGCACCTCCCATGCGCTGGGCCTGTTGTCGCGTTCAAAAACACATTTTAAAGTGAGCTTGCGCACAAATTTTGTAACCATGGTGATTATCGTTTACGAGTACAAGACGAGAGTTATGCGAATATGAACCGCTCACAGAACACGGTATTCAGTGGATCGAGAGCAGATATACGCACAGAAATAGCCAAGCACAGTACCGGTACCTCACGTGAGTCAGACGCGACCTCGCTCGACGAAGGCTGTCGAGCAACTAGTTCCTCGACGCGAGCCGGAGCCAGAGTGGGAATGTCGTCATGGATTGGAAGTGCAGGGTTATCCGTGGTTTCCCACATCTACTCCAGACAAATACAACTATGGCTCCTATTTTAAAGCCACGGTCTCCTCCCTCGCAATCCTGACTTTCATTAAAAATTCACACTCTGCTACAAAGACCCCAATAACACAGTTCGGGGACTATTTCTATACACACATCCAAGAACTTGGGGCTGTAATGATCAGGATGTCCAAGCCACTAAACGAAACTACAGTAACAATCAATTAGGTCAAAGCAGTGTTCGCTAACTTCGCCTGTAGCGAGCGAACGCAGTGTAATTACTCTACAGTAGAGGCTTCATTTCTGTGTTGGAATACCACGTTTCTTTCTGAGATTCATGTTTCGGAATAACGCAGAAAGAACGATCAGCAGAGCAATAATGGAATGTAGCTGTTCAGAGCATTCTTGTATTGATAAAATACTCACCCACCAGTGGTCGCTATATGAGCAACATACTCGTGGTTTTTGAACATTGGCTTGCCTTTCAAACATCATTTGGTTTCGACCTTGAGCGCTGGTATACCTTTCCACAGCAGCTTTGAGGGGAGGATGGATTCATTGGTTGCGTTCACGGTAGCAAACAGTTGATCAACTGTTGAAGAAAGTACGCTGTGAACGCGGTGTGATGGAGCGCTCCCTAAACATGTTCCATGGAGTGGACGACATTTTATGGAGCGTAGAAAAACTTCGCTCCATCCACGGAACATGTTTAAATCCAACATGGCGTAGCATGAAGTAGATTTAAAAACAAATGTAAACATTTTGAAGAACACAACATCACGGTCCCTCTATAGCCTATAAAATGACCTGCATTGTGTTAAATTCGTGATATATCTTTATTCCGATTTACGGACCGCAGTTGCGACAAATGTTAACCTATGTGTGAAACAACATAACCTGATATATCGGATGTTACATCCTTTATTTTGTTCCAAGTATTAAATGTGCATTTTTAAGGTTTTTAAATCGATGTTTCAGCGTTTTTTCATCACTTGTCTGGGGTAATTTGGTCTGAAAATACGATTTTAACCTATGCTTTGGGCTAAATACTGTACCTCGATGAATATATTGTTGTGTAGGCAGTATAGAGAGAATCAAACTTCTAGGCTACCGGTACCGGTACTGTATAAAAATACCTTTCATTTGGAGCAAGCATAGGCTACCGGTACTGTATAAAAAATACCTGCATTGTAAGGCCTACTTGGCCTAAGACCTATTGTCAAGAATCTTGACTCAAAAATAAATTATTTCAATACCGTAGGCTACCGGTACTTGTTGGGTTAAGGATTTGTAAGCAATAAGATATAAGAATTACCGTAGGTCTGTCTGTGCCTGCATAATTATGTGATTCTTCCAATAGAAAACTGAGTGTTTGGCTGATCAGAATGTAATGACTGGGAAATACTAGTAGCCTATCAGTATTTTTATTTTCATGGTATTATCAGACTTATCTTAACAGTTCTCTTGCGTCTTGGATGCTGTTTAGGTCTAGATTAGCCTACACATCCACATTCCTTTCAAGAATGCTGAAAAACCTATTCACTAGGCCAATATTTTTTCTTGAAACAATCGTAAATGTTTCACTAAATTGTACGGTATTTTAAATTCACACAGCTCATTATCAGACCGCAAGACCCCCCCTGGCTTTCAGCTTGGACTGAATGAAGTTAATTTGGTCTTGTATAGGCCCTAGCCTATAAATATGTTTCTATGTTTGAGAGAAACCAGCTTCCCTTGGTAAGCATTTCAAGTACCGGTAACCATTACTTTTCTTTTCATGGCATTAGCAGTCTTATCTCAACAGTTATCTTGCTTCTCGGTTGTTGTTCAGGTCTAGATTAAACAGCCACATTCCTTTCAATGTAATGAATATTACCAACCGTACTGGTACCATTGGCTATAATTGGGCAAGCTCAATAGCCAATGTTCACTGCAGTAGGCTACCAGTACCGTACATCAAGAAGCTGGGAATGATTATGCACTGAAACTCAAGATATAATATACTGTATATACTTTTCTTTTCTTACACAAGGAGAGAATATTAAGCACTCTTCAACATACGGTAGCACTTACCCAGTTTGTCCTTTATTTCCTTCATTTACGGTATCTCAACATGCCTGCGTATTAACATTTTGTGACAATTATTGTATGCACATACTGTATTTTGTCCATGCTTCAACAAATCCAACACCAAAATTTCCATCCTTGACTTCCTTTTGTCAAACGAGCGATGATTTTCTCTCAGGGGACAGGTTAGGTCTCTGTACTCAAATAGGAACTGACTATTAAGTAAAATGCATTATGAGAATGGATTTAGAAATTGTGACATAAGGCTAATTTATTTTACTCACTCTCTTGTGTGTATGCTACATGAAATGAAAATCCACAGCCTGCTTCCAGTCTCCGACCGGGTCAGGAATGGAATGAATGAAGCCCCCAACTAGCGGCGAGGATATGAACTGTGCCGGCTGCCGAAGCCTGACGCACTCCTCTGGGGCAATGATTAAATGAATGACAGATGTAATGAAATGATAGTGGAGAGTGTTGCTGGAATGAAATTGTGACAGGGAAAACCGGAGTACCCGGAGAAAAACCTGTCTGCCTCCGTTTTGTCCAGCACAGATCTCACATGGAGTGACCGGGATTTGAACCACGGACCCAGCGGTGAGAGGCCGGCGTGCTGCCGCCTAAGCCACGGAGGCTTTGTATGCTACATATTGATCTATATTTTAACAGTAGCCTAGGCTACAGGATACATTTCAAAATGCTGTGGTGTCAGTGACATGTGCATGTATTTTTTAACTGAGGCTAGGATTGGGAAGCTTAATAACCTGTATAGGAAATTGTTTGTAAAATAAAAACTTTAAGGGAGTGAGGAGTCATGAATATTACCTACTGGTACTGTACAGTAGGCTATAGGCTACAATTGGTCAAGCTTTCTAGCCTAGGGTCACTGCAGTAGGCGACCAGTACATCAAGAAGCTGGTAATGGTTATGTACTGAAACTCAAGATATTATATTTTTCTTCTTACATTAGCAGATAAAACTGAGCACTGTTCAACACAGCACTATCCAGTTTGTCCAGTATTTCCTTACCTTATCTCAACCTGCCTGGGTTTTAACACCTCATTACAGTGATGCTTTACTTTATAATCTGCATATACTATCACACAGCAGTACTTGCTGCTGACCACAGAAGACCTGATGTTCTTGTACAGTGACTGAATGAACTATGTTTGTTACAAAACTTCACCTACGGTATAGTTCTGCCGTACTGTAGTTTCATTTGTATTCAAACTGGTAATGAGCCTAGGTTGAAGATATTACTTCTTTTAACATTTAGTTTGCTGATTCGTACCAACCATCACTCACATATTGAGCAACAAAGGGAATTGTTAGTAACCAAGTATCAATACCTTTAAGAGAGTGACGAGTCATGAATGTTACCTTCGGTAATGGTATGAAATTTGGCGAGCCCACTAGCCAATCCCCATTGAAGTACCAGTATCGTACATCAAGCAGCTGGTAATGATTATGTACTGAAATTCAAGATCAAATGTAGTCATTGCTGCTTTTCGGGTACAAATTATAAATATATAAACACACTCCTGGAAAAAGTTACACTTTATTAGTTAGTTATCACACTTAAATGGGCAATGGGCAACTAATACATGTAATTGTTTCCAGGAGTGTGTTTACATATTTATAATTTTGTACTCCATGTTGACCGACTGAGAAGCAGCAAAGACAATTTGTACAGGCAACACTAAAAAAAAAAAAAAAAATGGCTTCAAATTATCACAGAAAAGATGCATTCTTTAGCACTGCTTCATTTATCTTTGCTCCTAGGAGTCATTCATCCTGATACTTTCCTGCTTTTTAAATTTTTTTCCAGTTTATATTTTTGCAGTCTAGTTTCCTCTACCTCAGTCTGTACTGTCCAGACTTGGGTAGTAATAATTTTAAAATGCCCTATTAGCCTACTTTCGATTTTTGCAAAAAATTAAAGTAGACTTATGAGATCAACACAGGGCGAAAAAAGTGTGTCTGTCTCTGTGTGTGTGTGAGTCTGTGTGTGTGTGTGTGTATGTGTGTGTGTGAGTCTGTGTGTGTGTCTGTGTGTGTGTGAGTGTGTGTACTCTGAATGTCTGTCCCCCCTATCAATTCGAACACGGTGAATGCGAATTGAACGAAATTTGGTACAGAGGTAGAACAAGCAAAGGGCACCTCAGTGTCATGCTTTATATTGCCGCCACCTTTACTAAAACTGAATGGCGGCCACTCAAACGTTCAAAACGTAAAATCAAATAACGACTAACCAAATCATCCGATCTCTACCAAATTTGGTAACAACATACCTTCGTATAGGATGCGTCTTGTGACCAAACTACAAGGTCGTCCGCCATACCATTTCAGGATGGCGGCCGTGCGAATTATGCAAACTTTACAATCCATATCATGGGACCCATCAGTTCCGATTACCGAGCCGAGAATCGTTTTAACTGTTCTAAAGGAAGAGGCACGTTCGAAATTAAAAGTTTATTTTGTAATACTATAGTGCAGACGTGATTTTAAAAAGCTGAGCCGATTCAGTAATAAGACAAGAGGGCAGCGGATATCTTGTGCCTGACTTATATTTCACTAATTTGAGTATTGCATGCAATATAGCGTACTGATACAAAATAAATAAGCTTTGTATGAAATGCTTTAAATATAAATAATATACTCCAGTGATGAAATCGTTTAGTATAAATCATTATTTTCTAACAAGTTCTATGTAAGTCATTTTATATAGAACGATATTCGTTGACACAATTAGCTCAGTGGTAGAGCGTTAGCCTATCGCTCAAATGCCTATGGTTCAAACCCAATCAGAGCTAGGTTTTTTGCTTGAAATGTTATATGTTTATTGTTTTGTAATGACTCAGACGTTTTAAAATTAAGCGTTATATTGTGCATATTATGGTGTAAAATATATATTTAATTAAAACATAATTCGCCAGCAGATTTACTCGAGACATCTAGCTGCCAAAAAGGTAACTGCACGCTGACCTACTTATTAACTTCCAGATTTTATTGAAAAGTTTATTCTTATGGCCGCTAGAATGCACTCGCTCTGTTAGGATTATATTGTTCGATATTTCACCACTAGATGTCACGACTAGTCTACGTGGGGCTCCATTGATTACTATACCATTGGCATTCTATGCGCATCGAATTTGAAGAATGACAAGATGATACTACGATACATTTTTACTTTTTATTTTAAAGGGTTTGTAACAGCCTATTTTGCGTTACTTGAAAATGTTATTTGAAGTAAAGAACACAACGATTTCACATAGTAACTGAATTCAAGCCGTTGGTGTTAGTTCAGGTTATTAATTACTACTTTTATTTCAGGCAAATAGCAATCGAAAATATCCACATAGTTTGTATACACACGTCTCTGTAGGGTCATGGAAAGATTTGTTAATTCAATTAGGGTTGTGAAAGCCATGCACAACTCAAAGTTGGATGTTGCCCACGGCAGGTCGTATATGTAATAATAATAATAATAATAATAATAATAATAATAATAATAATAATAATGTTATTGGTTTTACATCCCTTTTAACTACTGCTGCTTTTAGAGACACCGGGGTGCCGGAATTTTGGCCCGAAGGGGATCTTTAACGTGCCAGTAAATCTACTGACACGGCTCCCTCGCATTTGTGCACCCTCAAATGGCAGCTGACTGCGCCAGGATACGAACCTGCAACCTAGGGCCCAGCAAGCGAGAACGTTACCGCTGAGCCACGCAGCCAGTCCGGTCGATTATGTCTCCAGATCCATAACATTCTTGATATACTTCTTATCTTTCTTTCTTCAATGATGGTAGCAGTTTTTATCTAGGTTGTGGCGTTTGGTAGAGGTAAATCGTTTCTAAGGTCTTCAACAAAGAATAGTTCTATTATACTCTTTGATAATAACAACGAGTTATAACTATACTCATACATTTAGGAGAAAGTAGGCTATATGTTCTTTACTGAACATCTTGTTTTTCTGAATTCTTTCTATGTTACTGGACCATTTGATGACATGATCTATTGAAAAATCAATTGTGAAAGCATCTTTTAGACAACTGTTTTCAACCAAAAATCTGTAGCCCTACATTTTTCATTTTCATTAGATGATCAGTAGCCTATAGGGAATGTGGTATGGAAACCAGTTGTGTATTGATAGGAGGAGAATGGACTGCCAAGTAAGAGACTAAGTTAATCCATCAACAGTTCATGTTGTGCCTTTCTCTTTACGTACTAATATTGGGGTGTAAACAAGTAAGGTAAGGTATAACAAGGATAATACAGGCTCGTACCATGATTTCCTTTGCTTTAGATGAGGGACCCAGAAATTTTATTTCTAGATGCTGGTTATAATTTTAAAGGGTGGAACCTTGAGGTCATCTGACCTTATTAGATAGGGGAAGGGTAATGATCCAGATAAATACCTCTAGTTGACACGTAGGGACAATGTGATGTACATTCTTGCAGTGTTTCAAATTAATTTTGCAATCTAACCTGATTTTTTGGTAAATACAATTAATTTGTATAGTACAGTAACTAAAAACTGTACAGCACAGTTAAGCTGATGAATAAATCCAAAAGCTTCAAATCCTTGAGAAGAAAACTAGAGTGAAATAGAAAAGATATAAGAAGCAGGAAAGTATCAGCATGAAGGATACCTAGGGACAAATTAGATAGATGAAGCAGTGCTAACAAATAATAAAGTCATCATGTGTGGTTGACTGGCAAGAGGTTTACTGCTAGACTTACAGACTCTTGACCCTTCTCATAGGATATAACCCTACATTAATAAAATCAAAGCTATATTGGTATTCTTAAATAGCCTAAATATTCGTCTATTGAGACGTAGGCCTAACCTACCTTGTTCAATTTGAAGAGATTAAAATTACTTCAATTATCATAAGTCTTGGGATATACCACCTTAATATACCGTACCATACGTTAAACTGTTAAGTATTCTTTACCATAGCCAAACTAGCATAACACAATAAATGCCGTATCAGAATGGCAAGAAATTTACGTACGTAGGCCTAAAATTATAGGGACCAAGGCATGGTTTGATACATGTTCACAGCCTTCGGTACATAGTTTCAGAGCAATTTCGTTCCGAGTTGCAAAACTAAAAGTAAATTAGATACTGATCTAATATCAGCATTCACTCTCACAAGATTATCTGATCATTTCAACATCGCAGGCTCGAGGATAATACATCGCCCTTGTCCACTTTCGAACAACGCGCGCTGCTACAGATCAGAAGGAGCAAACCGTTCACAGGTACACGTAAAACCTGATCCCGCTCCCGATGCATCAGCTTTGGAGCTGTTGATCAACTGTTTGCTACCGTGACCGCAACCATTGTCACGCGCTTCAATGACCTCGTGAAGATACAGGGAGGGAGAAATTATGACCTTCCCTCAGCAGGGAACATTTTGCTTCACGCACGACCAGTCATGGTTGGTTGGTTGGTTGGTTTTGGGGCTGAGACAACACGGTCTAAAGCTCCGTATACTTTGGGTGTGTGTAGAATTTGTCTGATAACCGGTGTTAATTGTGATGGCTGTATTAGTGTGTGTTATCAGTAATTCAGGTAAGGACTGCAGACGATCAATTTTTCAATTAGTTCCTACGTTCGCTACCAAATGCTACCGTCCTCGACACCTAGCTGTGAACTTGGCTACTAGATGGCATCTCAGCTAACACCTGGCGACAAACGTTGAAACTAATATAACAAGTGTAGATAGTTGAAGGTTCTTTCTCATGCCATAAATCTATGACATGGGACCGCCGGCTTTACTACCCCTCCGAAAGGAAGGTATACGGAGTGACTTTTAACGCTCTTAAAAATCCGACGACTTTGGCTGGATTTGAACCCGTGACCTTAGGCATAGAAACTCAGGATGCTTCCAACTGTGCCACCGAAGCCGCCTAATGTCACGTTGGCAATAATCTCTGTACGTTGTTATAATTTCACAATACACGGAATTATTATCTTACTAGAAGGTACCCGCGCCTTCGCTCGCGATCAAGACAATGGGGACGATGCATTATTGCTGATAATTGGTCTATTCTATTACAGCAATCGCGGCTACAGGTGGGTCCATTCTAATACTGAAAATTCTGATACATACAATACATTTACATGAGCATAAAAGTGGAAATTTTATAGAGTTGTGAAAGTCTGTAGGGTACGATGTTACATTATGTGAACACAGTTGAAAATTACGTTTTTGGTTTTGCCATTTTTGCTGAGACATAACGATTTTGTTGTCCGGATACTCGTGAGCACGCCACATACAGTTGCCCTAGGAAAAAATGGTTTTGTCTAAATGTACACCTACTGCTGTTAAGTGTGTGTCATTGCGCTTTGTTAATAGAAATTGCAAATATTGTTTGAAGAGGGAACTGCAGTCTTGCACACTGGAATGGCAAATCTATCGGAATATGGGGAATTAAAAGTATTTTTCCTTAATCTATTCTGGATGTAATTTTGCCACACTCATTGATGATTTGTGTGTCAACATGTCGCTATTAATAGACCTATAGTAAAATATCTCTCAACTTGGCCGCTGATGTACATTATGCAGTCTCTTCCAGTGTTACATCCCAGGGATTGAAATTCTCCAACAACCCTTTGCCTCACATGTCTCTCCAAGTAATTAAAATTCCTGATTGTTGTTGTTCGAGTCTTCAGTTTTTTGACTGCTTTGATGCAGCCCTCCATGCCTCCCCCTCCTGAGCTAATCGTATAATTTATACATAGCTACCACACCCTACATCCGAGGCAATCTGTTTAACCCTGGTCTACCCCTACAGTTCTTGTCCTCGACCCCCCCCCCCCCCATCCATCACCAAGCTTGCTATTCCTGGGTGTCTTAATAAGTGTCCTACCAACCTATCTCTTCTCTTCATTAGTAGTCGCCAGAAACACCTCTCCTCTCCCACTCGTCTTAATACCTCTTCATTTGTTACCCTATCTACCCATCTGATCTTCATCATTCTCCTGTAACACCACATTTCAAACGCTTCAATTCTCCTCTTTTCTGCTGCACCATTAGTCCAAGTTTCACTTACTTACAGTGTCACGCTCCAGACAAAAGCTTTCAAAAATGACTTCCTAATACCTAAATGTATATTCGATGTCAACATAATCCTTTTCTGTAGAAATGCTTTCCTTGCCTGAGCCAACCTACTTTTATATCCTCTTTGCTTCGTCCATCACCGGATATTTTGCTTCCTAAGTAACAGACGTCTACTACTTCCCTTAGCGTTTCACCTGCCAATTTGATGTCCATAGAGGTTTCTGAATTATTTCTACTGCATTCGAAAAAAATTGTTTTACATTTATTGATTTTCATCATGAATTCGTTCCTCAAGACGGAGTCCATACCTTTCAAAAACTCGTTCGAATCCTCTGGCATATCGGCCAAGATGACGATGTCATCAGCAAATCTCAGAGATGAAATTATTTCTCCTTGAATCTTCGCTCCAACTTTAAATGTTTCTCCAATTTTCTGATTATTGTGTTTTTAGAGATCCCACGCACATGGTGTAGATGAATTGTCAAAGGAAAACATTCCATGTTACGAACATGGGCCGCGTAACCTGTACCGAAAGCCTATTCTGAACAGCAGTTCCTTTAACTCAGATTTGCCAACATTTTATTGTATCTTTCCATGTGGTATATTTCTGTACCTCAACATACAGAAGAGTGCTTTAAAAATCATGTCTGGTGAAAATTTTGGAAAAGGTAGTGAGTATGTTTTATACCGGAGTGGACACTCGCTTGTAGAAATTATTATCAGTAAAATAGACTGTTTCACAATTTTGCAAGTGTACATTGAGGAATGTGACGTCGGGATGCCTTAAGTGTTACGGAAACGGCTATAGCCGCCACAGAGCTTCGTTGCTACTGAAATAACGACCAGACTGATATTTGTACTTAACTGTACGGGATTTATGAGCCCAGTGTTTATGATATTGAACGTAGCTATATCGCTACCTTTATTTAGTAGCCGCTACTGTCGTGTTTAAAAATTAAAGTTGGTATTAAAAGGCGCATTCCCTAATTTTTTACCCCTGGCACTACAGCCCATAAAGGGCCTAGGCCTATCATGCGACCGCTTCCCAGCCATTTCGCCTGCAGATATTGGGGTGACGCGTGGTCAGAGCATCGTGTCCCCTCGCCCGTTAATCTTGTTCTTCGTGACCGGGGCACTGCCTCACTATCAGACAGCTACTCAATTGTCCTCACGAAGCTGAGTGCATGCCGTTTCAGCCCTCACGGCAGTGTCTAGAATCTCTGACGGAGCCGGGAATCGAACCCAGGGCATCCGAATGAGAGGCAGGCGCACTACCATGTTCTTATTATCTTATATATAAAAGTGAAAGTCTGTATGTATGTATGTATGTGGGTGGGTGGGTGGGTTGGTTCCATATACAAATCTACACCGTTCCACCAATCTCAACCAAATTTTGCATACACATAGTTTAGGACCCAGAAGGAACCGCTGGCTACATGAATTTTCGATACTCTTTCCCATTCTTCTGATTTCGGCCCTTTTGCACTCAAGCACAGGCTAATCAAATCATAAAATATACTCATGAAGGAATGGCAAGGCAGATAGTTTCCATGGCAACATAGCTCAAGTCGAGACACGGCCGTCTGGATGCCAGTTGCGCTTTGCACTACCGGTATAGAAAATGAGCATCTTTACTTGAAATCCCGTTAGTTACTCACCTACTCACACAGCACTGTCAACCGAGTTTAGCATAACAAAGAATTGACACTATCTTCTACTATACTGTTTTAGATCCCTTAGTTGGGGGTAGTTAGGTCTAAAACATATGCGTTAGTGTACTAATTTGGAAGGTGATTCCTAGAGAGGGCAGCTTCCCGTAGCTGGGTAAGCTTGCCAGTGTAGAGTGTTGTGTGATGTTTAAATGCTAGGGGGTGCTCCTATAAAGACGTAAGCGTCGCTTAGGGGATGATCCTCTGGGCGCAGGTTAATGTACTGGCCTCCCAGCTGGTCGGAAGGAATTATATAACAGACCTGCTTATTTCAGCTATGGCGGCGGCTTGCTGCCTGCGGACGCGTGCGGGAGGCACAATGGAACTTGAGCAGGCGATTACCGGCTACTATTGTCACGCTTACTCGTGACGAGAGACAGGAATGGTATTAGGATGTAAAGGGGCGTGTAATTACGAATG
The DNA here is from genome assembly GCA_946902985.2 of Meconema thalassinum. Classification (NCBI taxonomy): domain Eukaryota; kingdom Metazoa; phylum Arthropoda; class Insecta; order Orthoptera; family Tettigoniidae; genus Meconema; species Meconema thalassinum. The sequence continues at coordinate 152,544,069 of OX336390.1, read as the reverse complement.
CAGTGTGTAGATTACTGACCAAGTATTTATTGGCCAGTGAGTATGAAATTGTATGTCCCTTTTAGGGGAACGTGAATAATAATGCAAGTTATGTGTACAAGTTTGTGGGTAGGTTTTACAAAGTATAGGATATCTGAACACTTGCTGACTCACCTGATGATAGCAGCAGTTAACAGGGCCTCCGGCTACACACACTGTATGACAGATAATAGAGAGAGCCTGTCCTCATTAAGGCCTTCCTTCTTATAGGTTCTGGCGTTGCTTCGTCGACATTCCATCGATGTAGGTGCCCTAGTTAGCTATTGTGTAGATGTTTGTGAGTGTGATGCAAGTGGTTGGCAGGCTTCCCAAGCTGGGCAGCCGCCCTTGCTGTGTAAAAGGTACTGTTCTGGACTTATGATGTTTGCCAGTTAGGGGTGGTTTTAATAGATGATGGAGGGTGGCTTCAGGGGGTGCAGCCCCCTGGGGGCCTGTACAATATATTTGTCACATACCACTCACTCACTCACTCACTCATTCATTCATCACGAAATCTCAGAAACCACCGAACGGATTGGAATGAAATTTGGTATGCTGCTTCCCCAAGGGCAGCAAATGCCCACTAAGAGAGGAATTTTGTATATTCAGGTTCTAAAGGGGTGTTAAGGGGGTGGACCTGCATTTCATTGAATAGCAATATCTCCCGATTGGTTTCATTGGGGGATGTGATACTCGGCACATAAACTCATCATTAAAAATAAGAAGACACGAGTCTGAGGGTTTTTCGATGTGGCGTATATTATGAGGTGAAAGGCGTGAAAAGTGGGGATTGAAAGATTCCTAACGGAGCGTGTATCTCTTAAACGACATAGGCGAGGAGTTTGAAACTCAGCGGGAAAAAAAGCATAAAAAATAAGTAAATATGTGTTTGACCGTTTATTCATAAATCCAATTTAAGGGGCCCATGGGGAGGGGTCACATTCTGGGGTGGAACAGGAAAGAAAGTATCCTAACTGATTATCTGACTGACTCACTCATCAAACTCAGGGGGAAAAACTGCTTTAAAGTAAGTAAATAGCTGTTCGACGTTTTTTTTCATAAATCAAATTTAAGGGGTTCATGGGGAGGGGTGAAATTCTGAAAAAAGAAAATTGAAAGGAAATGTCCTGTCTGACTCACTCACTCATCTCGCCCAGCGAAAACTATTAAAATTGGAAAAATGAAATTTTGGGAATATGTTCGCTGTATGTCGAAAACGTCAACTAAGGAATGAATTTGTTTATTCGGGTTTTAAAGAGATGTTAAGGGGATAAACGTGCATTTAATTGAATAACGATATTTCATGAGTTGTTTCTTTGGGGATGTGATATTCGGTATAAACTAATCATTAAAAATAATCAGACATATATCTAAGGGTTTATCGATGTGGTGTATATTATGAGGTGAAAGGGGTGAAAATTGGGGGTTGAGGGATACTTAACGGAGCGTGTATCTCTTAAACGACATAGGCGAGAAGTTTGAAATTCGGCGGGAAAAACAGCTTAAAATACAAGTAAATAGGTGTTCGACCGTTTTTTCATAAATCCAATTTAAGGGGCCCTTGGAGAGGGGTGAAAGTATGGGGGAAAAACAGGAAAGAAAGTGTCCTAACTGATTGACTCACTTATTCACTCATCAAACTCAGGGCGAAAACAGCTTTAAATAAGTAAATAGGTGTTCGACCTTTTGTTTCATAAATCCAATTTAAGGGGTCCATGGGGATGGGTGACATTATCAAAAATAAATGAAAGAAAATGTCCTGACTCACTCACTCACTCACTCATCATCGCCAAGCCAAAATTATTGAAGTTAGAAACATGAAATTTTGGGGATATGTTCGTTGTATGTCTAAAACGTCCACTAAGGAGAGAGTTTTGAATATTCAGGTTCTAAATAGGTGTTAAGGGGGTAAACGTGCATTTCATTGAATAAAAATATCTCACGAGTGGTTTCATTTGGGGATGTGATACTTGGCATATATACTAATCATTAAAATAAGCTGACACATGTCTAATGGTTTTTCGATGTAGTGTATATTATGAGGTGAAAGGGATGAAAAGTTGGGGTTGAAAGATTCTTAACGGAGCGTGTATCTCTTAAACGACATAGGCGAGGAGTTTGAAACTCGGAGGAAATCAATCAGCTTAAAAATAAATAAAAAATAAAATAAATAGGTGTTCGGCCGTTTTTTCATAAATCCAATTTAAGGGGCCTATGGGCAGGGGTGAAATTCTGGAAGAAAAACGTCCACTAAGGAAGAATTTTTGTATGTTCACTCTCATCGACCAACCCAAACTATTAATGTTAGCAGAATGATATTTTGGGGATATGTTTGTTGTGTGTCGAAAACGTCTACTAAGGAGGGATTTTTGGATATTCAGGTTCTAAAGGGGTGTTAACGGGGTTAAACCTGCATTTCACTGAATAACAATATGACACGACTATGACCCGAGCGAATCGAAGCTAAAAATGAGATGGTGTGTGTCTGTGTATTACTCAATCACGCAAGTACCACTGGTCCGATTTACATGAATTTTACAAGGAAGTAGCTGATTTACCTGGTTAACATATAGGTTACTTTTGTTTTCAATACTTTGCACTATTTAAAGATGGCGACCATTTTAGTGACGTTACTACACCCTTTGGTTTCAAACTTTCATATTTCCATTTCAAATAAAAAGAGAACGCTAAGAAATAGCAAACGTTTGGTGGCATATACGAGGTTTAAACTTACATTTCCTGTCCGAAAGTTATCTCCAACCGTTAGCGAGTAAAACCTAAATTTTTGCTATAAAACACGGTCAACCTCGAGCGGTGTAGTTGGACAAAATGTTCCATCCTTAATCTCCCTCTGCGCAGCACCTCGCCTATCCCCTGTTTTAACTGTCACCTTCACATTTTATTTTATTTATGACGCGTAGCGAAGCACGGGTACTTCAGCTAGTGTTTTATATATCTTGAAAAAGATAATAAATGTATTGACATTTCCTCCTACACGGATATATAGAAAATCGGATTTCATACCTTGATGTACTCTTGCTATGGAGACGGACTTGCCATTAGTTCATCAGTTTATCAGAGCGATGATAGTTTTCTGCGAATATCTTTAAAACTGTTGGTTTTAGGGCCTTAAAATGTGGTATTGTATTGTATTTTTTCTCGCATCGAGGGACGTAAAATGAGCTGTGTCCGGTCTTTATGCGATAATTTCGATATATTGTCCCAGTTGAGTATTTTTGGTGACTTTTCAGTTATGTTGCCCGTTCCACGGGAACAATAATTTATTTATGGATGAAAGGCAGCCTACATGTTAATCCAGATTATAAGCTGTCTCAGTTTCAAATTTCATCCAAATCCGTCCAGCCGCTTTAGTGTCAAGAGGTAACAAACTAACACAGACACACAGACACACACACACACATTTTCACAATTATAATATACTAGCAGTAGTACCCGGCTTCCGCCGGTGGAATGATGATAATATTTCAGTCTCCTTAACATTCAACGTCATTGATGAAGATGATACTGACGACGAATACTATTGAACGGGTATAATAAACTTACACTCTAATAGAAATACATATTTTTAAATTACCGGCGAGGAAGACTGTGGTGTTGCCTAGTAGTATAATGGGCGTAACATGTAGGTCATTTTACCTTTTGATGAGGATGACAATGAAGACTACTACTACTGAACATGTATATTAAACTTACAAACTAATGGAAATACACATTTTATAAATCACAGGCAATGAAGACTGTGGTGTTGCTTAGTAGTACTGTATAATGGACGTAACATCTAGGTCATTTGCCCTTTTGATGAGGATGATAATGAAGACGACTACTACTGAACGGGTATATCAACCTTACAAACTAATGCAAATACAATTTTTTTAAATCACAGGCTAGGTAGACTCTGGTGTTGCTTAGTAGTATAATGGACGTAACATCTAGGTCATTTGCCCTTTTGATGAGGATGATAATGAAGACGACTACTACTGAACGGGTATATCAAACTTACAAACTAATGGAAATACACATTTTAAAATCACAGGCGATGAAGACTGTGGTGTTACTTAGTAGTATAATGGACGTAATATTTAGGCCATTTGCCCTTTTGATGAGGATGGTAATGAAAACTACTGTTGAATTGTCACGACAAACTTACAAACTACCGTGATAGAAAGAAATATTTCAAAATTCACAGGCGACGAAGACTTATTGTGTTTGGTGATTAGTGGTATAAAGGGTGTAACATCTAGGTCATTTGCCCTTATGATAATAATAAGGTAATGAAAAATGACTACTAAACGAACATGGTGTAATTTTAAATCTGATATAGGTAATTCAGATTACTACCTTCGATGTCTTCCAAAGTCTGAACGTTATATTCTGGCTTAGGCCTATACTCGATGCGTGTAGTGAAAGAGCTTATCGAGTACTGCTCGGGTCCAAGCTGCACGTAGCTGAGAATATCGCAGATGATGACGATATATGATGACAGACGTTCGGGGGGGTTCCCGGTCCTATTCACATTGACCGGTGAATCACTCATTCTTTCGTAACACTACAGTGGTTTGAGCAAAGACCCTGTATGAACATCAGCATAGTCAGCAATAACAGGTAACACGGCGGGGTCTGGACATTTTTCTCATGTCACCTCGCGATGAATGAGCAAGCTCTTCTCACCCCTGCCCCCTCTTCCCCCCTCCACCCACCAGGGTCACAACTTGTGGGACGTGGGTTTGCGACCACGGGACCCCAGCTGAGTCCGGCATTGCTTCTACTTACTGGTGCCGGGCACCTTTCAGTTCTCTTTCCTGTCAGCCTCCCTTGGTCAAACTCTTGTTCTCTTCCGACCCCGATGGTATCAGGTTATCCGAGGCCTAGCGACTCTTTCACTTTCCCGCCTTAATTGGCCCTTGTCTAATCATTCCTGATAGCCTCATTCTTTTCTTAATATTTCATATCTTCTGCTCAAGACCCTCAAGGAGGCAGGGTGTGTGTAGCCCTGGTGCACCCTGGATAGTGCTACATCCTCAAGGGCTCATGGCTGGTGAGTTCAGGAGCTGGCAACCCTGAAGGTTTCCTGAGCGGGTCCGGTTTTACCCCTTTTTTCCATTGCCTTTGGGACGGACCCTGTCCACTTTCCGGGAATGGAGTGGTCTGTCCGCAATTTCAAGCAGACAGTGTTACTCGCAGGGTACCAAAGGGTAAGTATACAAATTTTGGTTCTGATCGGTGAAACGGTGTAGATTTGGACCAAAGGGCCTAAATGCAGAGATTGGGTTGGACTGTCCGAAATTTCAAGTGGACAGGGTTACCCGCAGGGTTGCAAAGGGTAAGTATACACATTTTGGTTCTGATCGGTAAAACGGTGTAGATTTGGACCAAAGGGCCTAAATGCAGAGATTGGGTTGGTCTGTCCGAAATTTCAAGTGGACAGGGTTACCCGCAGGGTTGCAAAGGGTAAGTATACAAATTTTGGTTCGGATCGGTGAAACGGTGTAGAGGTTTGCCAAAGGGCCTAAATGCAGGAAATGGGGTGGTCTGTCGGAAATTTCAAGTGGACAGGGTTACCCGCAGGGATCCGAAGGGTAAGTATACAAATTTTGGTTCAGATCGGTGAAACGGTGTGGATTTGTATACATAACAGACAGACAGACAGACAGACAGACAGACAAACATTGAGCTTTATATATATAGACTAGCAGGTACCCGCGGCTTCGCTCGCGATCAAGACAATGGGGACGATGCATTAATTGGTCTATTCTATTACAGCAATCGCGGCTACAGATGGGTCAATTCTAATTCTGAAAATTCTGATACATACAGTACAGTATATTGATATGAGCTGAAAAGTGGGATTTTTTTTTAGAGTTGTCAAAATCTGCAGGGTACGATGTTACACTATATGAACACATTTTAAAATTACGTTTTTGGTTTTGCCATCTTCTGCTGAGACATAACGATTTTGTTGTCCGGATACTCGCGAGCACGCCACAAACAGTTTCCCATGGGAAAAAAAGGTTTTGTCTAAATGTACACCTGCTGCTGTTAAGTGTGTGTCATTGCGCTTTGTTAATAGAAATTGCGAATATAGTTTGAAGAGGGAACTGCACTCTTGCACACTGGAATGGCAAATCTATCGGAATATGGGGAATTAAAAGTATTTTTCCTTAAGCTATTCTGGGTGTAATTTTGCCACACTTTTGATGATTTGAACATCAACATGTCGCTATTAATAGACCTATAGTAAAATATATCTCACCTTGGCCGCTGATGTACTCGTACATTATGCAGTCTCTTCCAGTGTTACGTCCCAGGGATTGAAATTCTCCAAAAACCCTTTTGCCTCACATGCCTCTCTAAATATTTAAAATTCCTCATTTTTGTTGTTGTTGTTGCTTGATTCTTCAGTTTTTTACTGGTTTGATGCAGCCCACCACGCCCCCTCTCCTGAGCTAATCGTTTCATCTCTACACAGCAACCACACCCTACATCCGAGGCAATCTGTTTAACCCTGGACTATGCCTACAGTTCTTTTCCTCGACCCTTCCTTCCATAACTAAGCTTGCTATTCCTGGGTGTCTTATTTATGTGTCCTACCAACCTATATCTTCCCTTCATTAGCAGTCGCCAGAAACAACCCTCCTCTCCCACTCGTCTTAATACCTCTTCATTTGTTACCCTATCTACCCATCTGATCTTCATCATTCTCCTGTAACACCACATTTCAAACGCTTCAATTCTCCTCTTTTCTGCTGCACCATTAGTCCAAGTATGACTTCCTTATAATGTCACGTTCCAGACAAAAGCTTTCAAAAATGACTTCCTAATACCTAAATGTATATTCGATGTCAACAGATTCCTTTTCTGTAGAAATGCTTTCCTTGCCTGAGCAAACCTGCTTTTTATATCCCCTTTACTTCGTCCATCACTGGATATTTTGCTTCCTAAGTAACAGAAGTATCCTACTTCCTGTAGCGTTTCACCAGCCAATTTGAGGTCCATAGAGGTTTCTGATTTATTTCGGCTGCATTCCAATAATTTTGTTTTACATTTATTGATTTTCATCATGAATTCATTCCTAAAGACGGAGTTCATACCATTCAAAAACTCGTTCAAATCCTCTGGCGTATCGGCCAAGACGACGATGTCATCAGCAAATCTCAAAGATGAAATTATTTATCCTTGAATCTTCGCTCCCCCTTTAAATTTTTCTCCAATTTCCTGATTATTGTGGTATTAGAGATCTTTGAAATGCGTTGTCCTCGCACATGGTGTAGATGCATTGTCGAAGGATAACATTCCATGTTACGAACATGGGCCGCATAACCTGCACCGAAAGCCTATTCTGGACAGCAGTTCCTTGAATTCAGATTTGCCAACATTTTATTGTATCTTTCCATGTGGTATATCTCTGTACCTCAACATACAGAAGAGTGCTTTAAAAATCATGTCTTGTGTACATTTTGGAAAAGGTGGTGAGTGTGGTTTTTGCCAGAGTGGATACTCGCACGTAGAAATTCTTTTCAGTAAATAGACTGGTTCACAATTTTGTAAGTGCACATTGAGGTATGTGACGGCGAGATGCCTTAAGTGTTACGGAAACGGCAATAGCCGCCACAGAGCTTCGTTGCTACTGAAATAACGACCAGACTGATATTTGTACTTAACTATACGGGATTCTTAAGCCCAGTGTTTATGAAATTGAACGCAGGTATATCTCTACCTTTATTGAGTAGCCGCTAGTGTAGTGTTTAAAATTTAAAAGTGGTATTACAAGGCGCTATCCCTAATTTTTTTTACCCCTGGCACTACAGGCCACGAAGGGCCTAGGCCTGTCATGCGACCGCTTCCCAGCCATTTGGCCTGCAGATATTGTGGTGACGCGTGGTCAGTGCATCGTGTTCGCTTGGCCGTTTATCTTGTTCTTCGTGACTGGGGCGCTGCCTCTCTATCAGACAGCTACTCAATTGTCCTCACGAAGCTGAGTGCACTCCGTTGCAGCCCTCACGCCAGTGTCAAAAATCTCTGACGGGGCCGGGAATCGAACCCGGGGCCTCCGGATGGGAGGCAGGCACGCTACCCTGTTCTTGTGTTTATATATCTCTTGAAAAAGATAATAAATGGATTGGCACTGCCTCCTACAGGGATATATAGAAAATCGGATGTCATACCTTGAGGTTCAGTTGCCATGGAAACGGACTTGCCATTAGTTCATCAGTTTACCAGAGTGAAGATAGTTTTCTGCGAATATCTTTGAAACTGTTGGTTTTAGGGCCTTAAAATGTGGTTTTTCGGTGTCCCGTGGGGACCTACCGAGTATTGTTTCTCGCATCGAGGGGCGTAAAATGAGCTTTGTCCGGTCCATATGCGACAACTTCGATATTTTGTACCGGCTGAGTATTTTTGGTGACTTTTCAGTTATGTTGCCCGTTCAACGGGAACAATGATTTATTTCCGGATGAAAGGCAGCCTATATGTTATCCTAGGGTATAAGCTGTCTCCATTCCAAATGTCATCCAAATACGTCCACCCGTTTTAGTGTCAAGAGGTAACAAACTAACACACACACGGACACACAGATTTTCACAATTATAATATATATAGGGATATACTGTATATATATATATATATATATATATATATATATATATATATATATATATATAGGGATTTTGATTCATGGTTGTAACAGTGTTATTAGAAACTTATTATATCAAAGTTTGGTGCAATTATTGTGTGACAACAAATTCAAGTCATAACATTTTAGTTTGGTTTGGTGGAACTCCACGTGGTCAGATCGAGGGCAAAAATAGTGAGACTTTGAATACAATGAACATAAATATCCAAAAGTTATAGGGCTACGACAGAAAAGTTACATATTATTCCTGGGTAATAATTACAATTAGACGGTTTTAACTGCTTTTGATACAAAAAAGGGAACGAGAGCATCAAAGTGATTACATTTTGTGAGGAGGTTTCTTAGTGTTTCAGAAATTTCAATTTGATTTTGAAATGTATTTATGCATGTATATGTATTTATCGTATGGCTTTTATTGCCGGGAGTGTCCGAGGATATGTTCGGCTCGCCTGAGTCTGTAGCTGCTTCCAGTGGACACCCTAAAGGGTGAGCTACAAGTTCCGTTCAATTTCAAGTAGTTCCAACTTTCGCCACCAGATATCAATGATACCTAGTGGCGAACGTTGGAACTTTGATAGAGCGTTCTGACGAAATCTAACCTAACAAATTTTGCTTTACACAAGTTTAGTCTGTGAAAGGATCTTTTACATGCCATAAATCTATGACATGGGACCGCCGGCTTTACTTCCCCTCCGAAAGAAGGCATACTGAAGGCATACTGTCTGTTTTATTAGCTGGACTACTGTAACTTTGTTGGTAATAATCTAGGTTATTTATATATCTCTGAAGAAAACCCAAAAGAAAATATGACTACATTGAGACATTTTACTTGTAATGATATGTTCAAGTTCAATAACGTGAACTTGGACCCATTGACAGAAACTTATGGCCTATCTTTCTACATGCAGTACTTGGCTCATTGGCCAGGGTACTTTCAAGTTGCGGAGTCGCCAAATGGAGAAATTATGGGTTATATCATGGGGAAAGCTGAAGCATATGGAAAAAGTTGGCACGGTCACGTTACTGCCCTGACAGTATCGTCAGAGTTTCGCCGCCTTGGGCTTGCTGCTACTTTGATGACTTGGCTGGAAGACGTATCGGAGAAGAAGCGGGCTTACTTTGTGGAACTGTTTGTGCGAGTGTCTAATAAAGTCGCTATTAACATGTACAAAAGACTTGGCTACATAGTGTATCGCACCGTACTCGAGTACTATGCATGTATAAATTGTTATGGATGGACAAGTCAATTTGGAGACGGCTTTTACATAACCGCACCTGGCTTGCTGGAGCGAAGAAACGATGAAGATGATGTATAAATTGCTATGTATTATGCAAGCAATTCATATCTTAGTGTGAGCCTTTTGCTCAACGTGCGACCTCTGGCATAATTTTCGACCTGGAAAACCTGCGTGGAATGCTGGATATCCTGGATTGAATGCCGATACTAGTCTCATTTTGAAATCATTCTCAACATTTATGCCCATACTAAGTATTATCTTTTCTCTATCAGATATGTTATATTTAGTGAATCGTTCTACTGTATTCTACTTTCATTGCGATTTCATACTCATGAAAATGGCATATACACTTTCAGTTACATTCTGAAGTTTGTATTAAAAAACTTAGCACGTTCAATAGTAGCCTACTATTGCCGGAGCTGCTCGCTCTACAAACTTTATTTTGTCTTCTGAAATGGTGAGCCGATACTCCTTGGAAATCTTCTATAAGATCATTACGCCCCTGGTGGCTGCTTCCTGCAGCTAGCTCACGTACGAGCCATTTCTAAGTCGACGTGGCAATGCATACACTTGGAGGTTATGTCTGTCCTTGTATTGGATATGAATATTTTAGGATAGGACTGAGACTACCAGCTGGTCCACCATCTTATGAATAACTATGTTAACAACTTTATACATAAAACAACAACATAATCTTCAGACAGCGAGCAACGGTGAAATATTATATAGGTTTATGCTTATCCATTGACCTGCTTCTAGATAAATATGCTGATGAAGTTGGTAGGTAAATTACGGTGTATGTTCGCGTATAGTGCTTTGGCTATAAATATTGAACGTGATGAAGACGAACACGGCATACCGTAAGCTAAGATTTAATATCCCATCAAAGACACAGACTGGTGAGTTTTCATTAATATTCATATTACAGCCATAAAAGTATTTTCATACATAGCTAAACCTCAGCACTTGATGAGAGCCATGTGACTTGGTAATAAATAATTTTACTTCATGCTTCGGTTCACTAAATTTCGTTTTTATGACTGCCAGAGCTATGCTGCTACAAAAAATATAGAATGAAAAGTACTGAATACAAGTAAGGGTGAGAATTTGTCCATACATAAATCGTGTAAAGAGAGATATTCAGTAAATATATATGGTTAAATGATAATAATAATAATAATAATAATAATAATAATAATAATAATAATGGTCCCAGGAATCAACCTGAGAGGAGACCTTGTGTCTCTGGGCAAATGGGAGTGAAATGCGTCGTTGCTAGTCATCTGCAACATTAATATATTGGATTCAGCAAGAGAATCCAACTAGCCTCTTTCACTCCAACTCCAGCACATAACCTACAAGAGGTGCCCCTGTTAAACCAAGCAACCCAGTGGAAGGTTGGGTAACCAATCCTAGCGGGAAACTGGGTCGGTGAGCCGATCAGTGCTGGGGGCTCCAAGGCTCACAACCTTGGCAGTATCCTTGTCAGTGTGAAACATCACTGGCCTAAGTCAACAGTCTTTCAACTGTTAAAAGCATGGAGGAACGTTCAGCAAATGCTATTACCCCAGGTGGTAACCAATCCACCGTCGCTTCGAGTGACGCATGCAAGCCTTCGGAATCTGGGGAGCTTGCACCGAAATGCTTGGAGGTATCGGAGACTCCACGAAAGATCAATCATAGAGTCAAGAATTTCTTTGCTACCTTTAACACAAATTCTCTGCGGAAGGTTGGAAAATTAAAACAACTCACGGATGCTCTAACTGAACATCAGATCCAAATTGCGGCAGTTCAGGAAACACGATTTACTGATGAGCATGCCTTTGAATCAGAAGGCTACAGAATCTTCAAGGGTAAGCCAGGTAAACGTGTTATAGAAACGGTTCCCCAACTCGGTACTGGATTTGTAGTCAACAAGAAGATTCTAGACTCCATCACAAATTTCACTTCTGTAAGCAGTCGAGTCTCGACCCTTTCCTTTCCAAGTACAAATAAAATGTATACTATTGTGAACGTTCATGCACCGATCAACGTAGCGAACAAGAAAGACCCGGAAGGAACTGATCGATTCTGGGAAGAACTTGAAGACATTTTATCGAAGATTCCAGACAAACATAATATCATTCTACTTGGGGATTTCAATGCCCAGGTAGGCAAAGAAAGAAAATTTCGAAACATTGTTGGAAATTACTGCGCTCATTACAGAACGAATCGTAATGGAGAACGGCTAATAGAGCTATGTAGGGCCTTCAACCTGGTAATGAAATCCACTGCTTTCAAACATCTGCCCAGGAAACAAAAGACCTGGAAATCCCCAAATCCCAGTCTTGGCGAATTCCAGATTGATCACGTCGCAATTGCACGGAAAGCTCAAAAATAAATTCAAAATGTGAAAGTTCTACGAAATGCAAACCTGGACTCGGATCATTATCTATCTAAAATTAAAATCAAACTCCTCCCGAGAAACACACGAAGGTTCCGAGCCAAAAAGACTGAAAGATATGATGTTGAAAAACTGGCGTCCGGTAATGAGTTTACACGAAAACTACAAACTGTGGACGCTGAGAACTGGGAACAACTGCGAGAGGCGCTGGTTGAGACAGCAAAAGAGACCGTCCTACTAACTAAAACGAGGAAGCATGCATGGTGGAACAGTGAATGTGACGCAGTAATAAGGAAGAGACAGCATGCCTGGCAGAAATGGAATTCGCAACAAAATGAAGTCAACTGGACAGACTTCTTGAATGAGAGAACGAGTGCAGCAAAAACCATCCGCAATGCTAAACGTGCCTTTCATAAAAACCAGATGGATCAAATCGAACAGGATTTCCAGAAGAATAATATGCGCAACTTCTATAGAACATTTAAAAGCAACTTGAAGAAATATAGCCCTCCATGTCTTCAGTTCAGGGATTGCAATCGAAAACTAGTTTATAGCGACAAAGATAATTGTCAGGTGCTTGCAAAATATTTTGAGTCCCTTTTTAACTGTGAGACTCCAAGTTCCATATTCACATTTAATGACCATGCGCAAGTCCACCCAGATTCCTCTTCTCCCACGAAAGAGGAAGTCAAACAGATTATCCGATCTCTAAAGAACCATAAAGCTCCAGGTGGAGACTCGATAATCGCTGAACTGTGGAAGTTTGCTAGTGACAATACAGTGGATAAATTAACGGACATCATACTGAAATTTGGGATACCGAAAGACTTCCAACTGATTGGACTTCTGCTTTAATCCACCCCCTTCATAAGAAAGGCGATAAAGCAGATGTTAACAACTATCGAGGCATCTCCCTCCTACTGGTAACTTACAAAATCCTTTCAAAAGCTCTTCAAACTAGGGCTGAAGAACAGCTAGATACAGAACTGGGTGATTATCAAGGAGGTTTTAGGAAGGGACGGTCATGTGTGGAGCAAATCATGAATTTCAAATCTATCCTTTCATATCTGAAACTAAGGAGCAAGAAATTTGTAGTAACTTTCATTGATTTTAAGAAAGCTTATGACTCCATTGATCGGACTACCCTACTTAAGATTCTAAAGGAGTTCGGCCTAGACAACAAAACCAGAGCGATCATCCAACAGACTCTCACCAACACCACTTCCAAAGTTAAGTTTAGAGGCGAGATTTCCAATGCCTTCGAGATAAGGACAGGAGTTCGACAGGGAGATGGTCTCTCGCCTCCACTATTCAACTGCGTTCTTGAGAAAGTTATCCGTGAGTGGCGCAAAACAATGAGTGTTGAAGGAGTCGAAAATGGAATCAGACTTGGTCACAAGAATAAGAACCTATCAATTGACTGTCTAGCCTTTGCAGATGACCTTGCGGTTTTTGCAGATTCGTTGGATACGGCCAGGAAACAGATCAACCAGCTTCAAACACAAGCTGCAAAGGCGGGCCTCCTGATCTCTTTCGAGAAAACAGAATTTATTACTAACATCAAAACGGCTCCAAAACATATTGAAGTGAATCATGGGAAAATCAAGCGGGTTGTGAAATTTAAGTATCTTGGGGAATGGATAGACCCTACAATGTCCGAAAACGAGGCTTTTGCGTCACGCTTGAATAAAATTGAAATGGCTTACCATCTAACTAAGAATGTGTACAACAAAAGATCTATATCCGGCCAGAAGCTTTGTATGCAGCGGAATGTCTCTCATGAATAGAAAAGGCATAATGGAAAAACTGGAGACCAAGGAAAGGAAGATATTGAGGAAAATCCTGGGTCCAGTCAAAGAACACGGCGAGTTCCGAAGACGCCACAACCACGAGTTGTACACTCACGTAGAGAAAATAACGGACGTGATGAGGAAAAGGAGGATTTCTTTTTATGGACATATAACCCGAATGAAATCAACACGGCTATCCAAAATAATTTTTGCTTTTCTCCGTGAGAAAAAGACAAAGGGGGCCTGTTTCAATGATGTAGAGAAAGATCTGTTGGAGACTGGGATTACACGTGATATCCAAGAGCGTGGCCCACTTAGGGAGAAACTTCAGAAACATCGGAGTTTTCAACTTAAGCCGAAGCTAAAAACCGGGAAGGCGTGGACGACAGAGAGAAAGGCGCAACATCGATTGCGAATGAAGGAGTACTGGGCTAACATTAAAATGCAGAAAAAACAGTTGACATGACGTGGTCCTTAGTTGGCCGTAACGAAGGAATAATAATAATAATAATAATAATAATAATGTTATTGGCTTTACGTCCCTTTTAACTGCTCTGACTTTTAGAAACGCCGGGGTGTCGAAATTTTATACCGAAGGGGATCTTTAACCTGCCAGTAAATCTTCTGACACGGCTCCCTCGCATTTGCGCACCCTCAAATGCCAGCTGACTGCGCTAAGATACGAACCTGCAACCTTGGGCCCAGCAAGAGAGAACATTACCGCTGAGCCACGCAGCCAGAATATAGTGAAATGAGATTGAATACAAATACAATACGAATATTATCTATAACATCCCGAGTAACACGTTGGCATAAGCTTAGCTGTATTGTGCATACAATATATATGAAGGATATTTTATTAATTATAGTCATAAAATCTGGAACTTTTCGACAACACCTTGTTAACTACGCTTTCCTGCAGGACCAGGACCTAGATGATGATGAAGATAATTGTTGTTTTAAGGGGCCTAACATCTAGGTTATCGGCCCCTAATGGTTTGGGTGACCGTGAAGATGAAAATGAAATGTAAACTTATAACTTAAACTAACTACTAACTTATAGACTAGAAGAAGAAATGGAAAACAAAAGGAGAATAAGGCAAATAAAGGACAGGAGGAGAAGAAGTGCCCTCAACCCTCGAAGAATGCGGATGAGGGACTTGGAAGGAAGGGTAGCCTTGAACGGCAGATAGGAAAGTGAAACAGGAGAGGGTCCAGCCCACAGGGAAGGGACAAAAGGGGGAAACTGGACCCAGCTCAGGAATCCCTCGGGGTCGCCAACTCCCGAACTCACCAGTCGTGAGCCCCTGAGGGTGTAGCATTATCTAGGGTGCACCAGAAGTGGTGGGGCTACATACACCCGGCCTCCTTGAGGGCCTTGAGCAGAAGGCAGGAGATAACATGAAAAGAAAAGGAAGGCTGACCCCTCGCAGAAGGAGGGCATCAGAAAAGATGAGACAAGGGCCAATTAAGGCGGGAAATGAAGAGACCCCCTAGACCTCGGATACACTAATACCGTCGGGGTCGGAAGAGAACAAGTGTTCACCAAGTGAGGTCGACAGGAAAGAAGACGGAGAGCAGCAGGACCTAGAATGTCATGGGCAATGTTATTGTTTGTTTGGGTATATAGTGTAAAATGGTGGAAATCATTGGAAAGCAGTTTGTAATTAGGAAATATATTATTGCCAAACCAATCTAGTGCCTATTTTGTTAGTCCCACTACTAAACAGAGAGCAAATTAAATGGCGGCTTATTTGCCAAATTTAGGAGTGTTTTACCATCGCCATCTGCTATGCTCTAATACCTCCCCATTCAGCGCGAGTTGCGGGCTAAGTAATGAACATCCCCTACTTGACGATCTTCCCGACAGTAGCGCTGCTTGGTTGAACCGATTGTGAGCCTGTACAAGCGCGCAATTTCGCTTATACTGTTTTGTAGCAAAATAAACGCAATTTTGCAATATTTCCGTTTGTTGCTATAATTTTGGACATCAGTGTTAAGTGTTGGTGTTGATGCGTTGATATTTTGTATTACTTACAGGAGTTACAGTATTTCCACTACGATTCCATGATTTTGTCATGGCTATGGAATATACAGACAGGTTTGTTTATTTAATTTAAATACCAATCTTATGTTGTGCCCACGTAATCTCTCGAGTAACAATCCACTAGTACTGCGAGGTAAGAGGTGGAGAATTTTATTACTTCTGCCTGTTCGCTGTTTGGAATGAAGTGAGGAGGTGTTCGATCATAGCAGACGGTGGTGGTTTTACAAAGTGTCCATAGTACTGTTACCAATTACATAATTATTAATCAAATAAGGTAAAATTGCATTCTATGTATGATGGATAGTTGAGGGACAGTTTTTAAATTTCGTGTGTTCATCTTAAATTGGGATGTGAGTAGTCTCAAAAATACACTTGCCTATTCCTATTTATTTCTGCTACTACTGTAATCTATCTCATACCACTTCATGGAATAAACTCATGTTTTCCTGACCATTTCATGGTTCATTGAACTTCTAAACACACCTTAACGATCTTGAAATACAAAAGTATTCTTGCCAAAAATATATTTTGTGTGAGAACTGACCATGCAGAACAGGAACTGATGAACTAGGTGGGAATGAGTAGAGGTTATGGTACCACAATGCTACAAATTTCAATAAGATTTCTCCGTTTGTTTATATGTTGAAGCTTTACAAAAACATTCTACTATAATAATCCTTATTTTAGAAATACTACCAATGTTGAAAAACATAACTAGTAGATATTAAATTCTTGTTCTTAAATATCTCAATTAAACTCTTGTTGTTAAATATTTCAATATTCAGCAACAAGAAGTTAATTTTTACTAGCTTTGTTTTACAACAAACACATTATGTGACTTATTATGTTAAGGAAGTATGTTTGCATTCTACTATTGCATAATATTATCACAGAAAGTAAATGGATATACAATGGAAGATAACACACGCAACCATTTGCGTGGTCCGATCCAAGCCAGCGCCTTATCTCTGACCCACGCCAGTCAGTGAAAAGAAAAACAGATAGAAGTAAGAAGCTTGATTAGGACACATGTATTCATATAACACATCTAGGCCTATCTCATTTTCAAATATTGTGTTGTGTTTTGCGATGACTTGAGTCATAAGCCCGTGTCCTTAAAGTCTAGTACATCTGTAAGGAAGGGAAGTAGTTGCACATTGTATAATATTATTGTCTTAATTACCTAGACAGATATTTGAATTTAACACAGTGAAGGTTCATTCCATCAAAATTATTATTTGATGAAAATCTTCACAGTTAAATTCCCAATGATTTTTGTTCTTTACAGTGAACCCTTATCATTGTGTCCAATAATAATGTTTCATATTATTAAAATCGCTGGAAATACTAAATACATGATATGCCGGATATTTGAGTAAAATTGATGTAGCAAGAAATCTGGACTTGGTATGACGGGCTACGTGCTGGCTGAAAACTACCGACAGTTTCACAACCAATGCTATTCTTATATTTCTGAGAAAATCAGATATGACGCTGTGGCGTACGTGACCATCGACAGGCCAAAATGCTGGGTACAAGGCAAGGAGTGAGAGAGAGGACAAGTGTCGTGACGTGAAAATAAGGGCGGGATTTGTAAGGTCAGAACTCCGACGCCAACTTATCTGACCAATAAGAAAACATGACGCCAGAACATAGCGTCAGTGTGTTTTGCGCGCCAATCGGTTATAAAAAGATCTAGCGATCGGTTTGCATGTTCGGCGGCAGATTCGCGACCTGTGAGAAAATACAAGATTTTTGAGAGGTCACACATAATTATAGGTCCATTATTTAAAATATTGAGGAGCTATTTTCTCCCACCATTGAAACTTTAGGCTTTCTGTATAAATACAAATGTCTGAGATGAACCGGGGCACTCCTAATTATTCTTCGACAGTCATTTTAAGACGTCCTTAAGACGGTATGGTTTTAAAATTCTAGTTGTGTGTCGACAACGAAGTTATAAATTTCATAAATTGTGAGATGGCAATTAGCCATAGAATAGGGAAAGTCTACGATTCTGCATAGGACGATATGAGGAAATAAAATACTCATAACGCAGATAGAACAGTTTTAAAACTTTAATTTAATTGTGTTTTAACAGCAGCAAGATGACGACCATGGAGAGAAGACAACAAGTTTCATCCTCCATTACCATGAGTTTTATGGGCTAATAGGCCTAATAATGGGAGATGACGAGGTGGAAGGCCTCTGGAAAGCAGTTTAAGTGATGAGTATTAAAAAATTGATTTATTGATTTTGGACGAGGGGAATCGCGAGAGATGTGTGGAACTTTGTACAGATTTTATTTGTGTGGTTTAATTTAAATTTTAAGGTTTGATTTCTTAACTGACATGCGTGTAGTAAATTTTGGCATTGCGTGACAATTATGTTGTACAGTAAATTTTGTAACTTAAATGTTGTCCTTATGTATACGTAATTCTTATAGCGAAATGGCCGCATATGATTAACGTATCAATAAAAAGTGTAGCCATGAATGAGAACCTAGGAACGACAATGATAAATGGACTGAATTAATGATATGTTAAACTAATTACTACGTGGGGGGAAAATTAGTGTTTTGTTGCTTTGATAACTCGGGCTAAGTCTGATCCCAGTTATTAATTCTTTATTGTCATTTGGACATGTTGTGTGTCATTTATCTGAGGGGTGTGCTGATTCATGCTACGACGAGATCTTCGAGAAAAGTGCCACGTGTGTTTGGGTGTAAGTGAATATGAGGAAAGGTAAAGCCTGTCCTTGACTGCGACATCATTCCGGCAAATTAGTTACCCTTGGGGGTAAGTTTGACCTGGAGATGTGTTCTTAAAAATCCCTGAGAGGATGTTTTGAGATAATGTGATATTTGTTTGTACGCGTTTAACAGGTGGCGATTAGCAAAGGTGCTGGACGCTGGCTATGGGCCAGAATCTATATTTAGCGTGGCACTAATTACTACGTGGGGGAAGAAATCAGCCACTCACTCGGAGATGCGATAACAGGCCCGGCTGTCTCCAGCTCGGTTATGGCACGTTATGTTTGCTTTAAAGCCTAATGAGTTAAGGTTATTTTATTTGGTTTAATTTGGGGAGTTGCCATGTTGTCGATCCAAGTTTCTTTTATCATTACTACGACTTATTTGTTCATTGTTTTAAAACGCCCAATTTTCTGGCGTGAGAATTAAAATTTGTATTTTGTTGTTGTTGGCTCTTATTTTCAAGGCCATTGTATTCATTATAAATATAATTTGGCAACCGGCCAAACTTGTTCATGTCATGTTATGCTTTCCTAGTGTTTAAGGTATAAGACGGTAATTCCGCAGCCCTTATTTTAAATAATACACACGTGTATTTGGTTGTGGTAATCTAAGGTTAGAGCATGTCAGTAGTGTATACAAATATGTAATTGTTGTTCCCTCATTTCCGTAATTCGTCCTTCGCAGTACGGAGTTCGTTCCCGAACCAACTGTTTTGGTCGGAAACGAGCGCCCGTCAAAGTGCTCATTACTTAAACTAGTCTTAAAACGCGTGTCGCTCATAAATATTAAATTCTTGTACTATTTTATTTGTTTGTTACTTTTGTATCTTGTGATCCGTTCTCTTTTGTTACTTTGAATTAAGTGACATTGTAGTCACAATGCTTGTTTGACAGCTGTCATGCCGTGTTATCATGGTACGTCAGGCTGGTCAGTGTCAGATCTGTTCACGTGCGAGTGAACAATATAAGGGTGGTTTATCGTTAAGTGTTTTTTATGTTTGATTCAGTTATTAAATTTCATTTGTTAGTAGATCCTGTTGTTTTCTTGGCTTTGTAATAATAAGTTAACCTTATGAACCCTGGAAGTTATTTTGATAGCATAAACCTCTAAATCACATTCACAAGAATCCATTACGACCCCGAAATTTTGAATCTTGTCTACATGCTATTTCCCAAGGGTATATAAGAGGTACTTTGGCTTCCGAACGTGGGGAATTTGTGTTTTAGAGTAAAGAAAATAGATCACCGGCATGTGATAAGTTTATTAACGTAAGTTAGGCGAAGATAGTACCGCCAAATGTTTGAAAATATAAAGTCATGGAGTTTGCAATAAAGTAAATGTGGAACAAGCTAAGTGTTTGAACTTTTATTAAAATTAGAACAAACTGTTCCAGGCGCCCAATGAAATTAAATTAGCTTTGTGTAGAAAAGCCAAACTCAAAGAATTATTTGACAGGAAGGTTAGACCTTAAAAACTAATTAATACTCTTTTAATTGGTTACTATTTGTAATTGAAGTAAGGTCAGGAAGATCATAACTGAATAAAAGGGTTAAAAATTAAATGGAATAATAATTAAATTATACTCAGTGATGCTATAGTTTGTGGGAGTAATTTAAAGTAAATGAACTGAGTATGTAAAGGGTTAATGTGTGTATATTTAATATATGTGAGCGCGCGTATCCAGGGCTCCGCCCCTATATCATTTCCCTATGCCTCAAATACATTATTGTTGTGATGGCAACTCTTGGAGAAATCCGCGAAGTGATTGAATTAGCATCCGCTCGTACGCGAGAACAACTTAGTGAGATGAGAAAGGACATAACCAATGAAATACAGACACAGTTAGCGGCGAATAGTGAAGAAACGCAGACACAGTTGGCGGCAAATAATGAAGAAATGCAGACACAGTTAACGGCCATAAATAAACAATCGGCAGAAACGCAGACACAGTTAGCGGCAAATAGTGTAGAAATGCAGACACAGTTAGCGGCGAATAGTGTAGAAATGCAGACACAGTTAACGGCTATAAATAAACAATCGGAAGAAATACAGACACAGTTAAACACAAAACTATCTGAAGTTAACGAGAATATAAATCAGAAAATCGCTACACAAAACATTCTGGTTAGTGAACAATTACATAGGCAGTCTGAGAAAAACAATGAAATGTTAAACGCACAAGACGAAAGGAACACTCAAAATTTAGCTGCGCTAACGGTAGAAATCAAAGAGCACACAAAAGAACAGCTAATCCAATTAGCAAAGGACGTTAGCACTAACAATACCAAACAATTAGGAATAATAAAAGGTATCGAAGATTCGTTTAAAAAGGAAATAAAAGCAATGGATGAGACTGTTATGGCAAAACTAGCACAAATCGAGCAAGCGTGTTTGACCAACTCATCTGAGATTGAAGAAGCACACATAAACTTTAAAAAAAGGTTTGAGAAGATCGAACGAGGGACACAGGGTATGCAAGATCAGATAATTACAGTAGATAACAATATCACGGGCTTAGTGACGGAACTCAACAAATTAGAGATACAATCAATTGAGAAATGGAAAAAGTTAGAAATTGACCAGGAAGAAATTAAACAAACATTAGAACAGAATAACATTTCTCTGGGGGAAAGGATAGATAAACTCGAAGATAATCAGGAGGCTAATCAACAGGAAGTCGAAAAAACACATTGTTAAATTGAACGATACCATTAGAAAAGATTGGACCAAGATGAGCGCTGATTCGAAAGATGAACGGCTCGCAGTAAGCAAGAAGCTAGGGGAAAATAACGCGAAAATACAGGCTTTAGAAGAAAATATGAAGTTAAGATTTCAAATTCAAGAGGACCGCATGATAAAATCGGAGTTGCAGTCACTTGGACATAATACGATGTTTGCGACACTAATGGAAAAGGGGAAAGGGGAGAATGCGGAAAGAGAGCACACAGTAGACAGCCACGAGCTTGGGCATAGTCCAAGAACGATAGACACGCAAGCATTCCAGAATTATGAGGGTCGTAGCTCGACACCTCAAAACACACAACTTCCCACGCAAGGTATACAAGTCATCCGTGGAAACGAATTTAAACCCAATAAGTTTTTACCAGAGAGCGGAGGGACACCTAAAGCTTTCTTAAGAGAAATGACAGAATATTTTTCGGACCAAAATGTTAGCTCAACGCGACTATTAAGAATGGTTGAAAAATTTTTGGCGGGCTCAGCACTTACCTGGTATCTTGGATTTAAGAACACATTTAAATCAATGGAAGGGTTCCACAAGGCCTTCCTAAGCAAATACTGGAGTGGGTCATATCAACAAAGCTTGCGAATGGACTTATACTCGCGCAAATACCATTCCACGCATCAGACGAAATATGCAGATTTTTTCGCCATGCAACTTGTCAAATTGCAAGATCTTGATAATCCCCCGAGCGAAATGGAGCTAATAACTACTATAGGAAAACAGATGCCTATTAGCGTTCAGCAATTCTTGGTGGCGGCAAATATTACGACCGTGGTCCAGGCAGAAGAGGTATTAAGGAGGATAGATGAAACCACTAATTACATCAACCCGAGAGAGAAGAGACAGATAGAGTTAGTTAATGCAGTCGAAGTAGTCAAGACACCGAACAAAAACACGAGGTCGCAAGCTACAAACACTGGGGATAATCAAAGACGGCAGAGCACCGAAAAATATGAGCCGAGATCTCAACCGAGATACGAAAATAGGCACAGAAACCATAACAATCAGGAAGAAACTAACCGCTACCGGAACACAAACAATCAGCAGTGGCGAGATAATAGGAGATACCAAACGTCATACAATAGGAATAATAATAATAACGCACCTTATAATCGGGGATGGCGTGGAGGACACTATAATCAACAATATAGGCCCAGGGACAATAGGCGTTACAATCAACAACATAACGCACAGGATAACCAGCGGTTTAACGAGCAATCGGATCCAAGGGAGGAGCGAAGAAATTGGAACCAGAGACACGCTGACCCACAACAGTACCTGGAGGAGCCACATAACATACAGGGAAATAATAAGGATAAATGGGAAAGAGCAATAGATCGGCGGAAGAATCCCGACAACCACGAGGAGGAAAACGGAACACATCAAATATTGGAGGCCATGCATGTAGAAACCCAGAGATATTTGGAGGAGCTGCATGGAGAAGAAGAAAATAGAGCAACCGACAACAGGAAACAGATGAATAGCAGGAGAGATTCGCAGGCCGTGTCAGGCAAGGGTCTCGAAATATTGTAAAAAAAAGTTATTGTACGGGAATAGGAGAAGAAGAAGGGAGAAGGAAGAAGATGGCAACGCGGGGGAGAAGAAGGAGATGACATCACGGTAAAATGGAGAAGAGACAGGAGCGGCTTAAGGAAGTTCAACTAGGGGTTACGAACTTAGGTAACAACGCCTACAGAGTCCGAGAGGTGAGCACAGGAAACATGGCAGTATATAATATTTCAAATTTAAAATTGTATCATCAGAGAGAGCCATACGAACCGAGAAATAATGTTACTGCAGCAAATTAAACATTCGCGTGATAACATACAACAAAAGATACGGGGGTACTCTAGTGGTGAATGCGCTCTAAAGACGGCTCTGACGTGTTTACAAATTCAGGCGGAAGTTGTAAATCAGCAATGTTGATGTTTTGAAAGAGTGAGAGGGGAGACGAGTAGCGAGGAAAGAGGCCGGAGGGCATAAGCGTACAGGAATTTCCTAATGAGTTTGGAGCGAGACGGCTACTGAAACAGACAGAGGCGGACAGTCATTATATTTTGAGGGTGACCAGCAACTTCAAATTTGAGCCAGAAAAGTAGGGGATGTGAAATTCGACTTCATTTGAGTTCGAATTTCATCAACTAGGGGTCAGATGAACCCTTATCATTGTGTCCAATAATAATGTTTCATATTATTAAAATCGCTGGAAATACTAAATACATGATATGCTGGATATTTGAGTAAAATTGATGTAGCAAGAAATCTGGACTTGGTAAGACGGGCTACGTGCTGGCTGGAAACTACCGACAGTTTCACAACCAATGCTATTCTTATATTTCTGAGAAAATCAGATATGACGCTGTGGCGTACGTGACCATCGACAGGCCAAAATGCTGGGTACAAGGCAAGGAGTGAGAGAGAGGACAAGTGTCGTGACGTGAAAATAAGGGCGGGATTTGTAAGGTCAGAACTCCGACGCCAACTTATCTGACCAATAAGAAAACATGACGCCAGAACATAGCGTCAGTGTGTTTTGCGCGCCAATCGGTTATAAAAAGATCTAGCGATCGGTTTGCATGTTCGGCGGCAGATTCGCGACCTGTGAGAAAATACAAGATTTTTGAGAGGTCACACATAATTATAGGTCCATTATTTAAAATATTGAGGAGCTATTTTCTCCCACCATTGAAACTTTAGGCTTTCTGTATATATACAAATGTCTGAGATGAACCGGGGCACTCCTAATTATTCTTCGACAGTCATTTTAAGACGTCCTTAAGACATATGGTTTTAAAATTCTAGTTGTGTGTCGACAACGAAGTTATAAATTTCATAAATTGTGAGATGGCAATTAGCCATAGAATAGGGAAAGTCTACGATTCTGCATAGGACGATATGAGGAAATAAAATACTCATAACCCAGATAGAACAGTTTTAAAACTTTAATTTAATTGTGTTTTAACAGCAGCAAGATGACGACCATGGAGAGAAGACAACAAGTTTCATCCTCCATTACCATGAGTTTTATGGGCTAATAGGCCTAATAATGGGAGATGACGAGGTGGAAGGCCTCTGGAAAGCAGTTTAAGTGATGAGTATTAAAAAATTGATTTATTGATTTTGGACGAGGGGAATCGCGAGAGATGTGTGGAACTTTGTACAGATTTTATTTGTGTGGTTTAATTTAAATTTTAGGGTTTGATTTCTTAACTGACATGCGTGTAGTAAATTTTGGCATTGCGTGACAATTATGTTGTACAGTAAATTTTGTAACTTAAATGTTGTCCTTATGTATACGTAATTCTTATAGCGAAATGGCCGCATATGATTAACGTATCAATAAAAAGTGTAGCCATGAATGAGAACCTAGGAACGACAATGATAAATGGACTGAATTAATGATATGTTAAACTAATTACTACGTGGGGGGAAAATTAGTGTTTTGTTGCTTTGATAACTCGGGCTAAGTCTGATCCCAGTTATTAATTCTTTATTGTCATTTTGACATGTTGTGTGTCATTTATCTGAGGGGTGTGCTGATTCATGCTACGACGAGATCTTCGAGAAAAGTGCCACGTGTGTTTGGGTGTAAGTGAATATGAGGAAAGGTAAAGCCTGTCCTTGACTGCGACATCATTCCGGCAAATTAGTTACCCTTGGGGGTAAGTTTGACCTGGAGATGTGTTCTTAAAAATCCCTGAGAGGATGTTTTGAGATAATGTGATATTTATTTGTACGCGTTTAACAGGTGGCGATTAGCAAAGGTGCTGGACGCTGGCTATGGGCCAGAATCTATATTTAGCGTGGCACTAATTACTACGTGGGGGAAGAAATCAGCCACTCACTCGGAGATGCGATAACAGGCCCGGCTGTCTCCAGCTCGGTTATGACACGTTATGTTTGCTTTAAAGCCTAATGAGTTAAGGTTATTTTATTTGGTTTAATTTGGGGAGTTGCCATGTTAACGATCCAAGTTTCTTTTATCATTACTACGACTTATTTGTTCATTGTTTTAAAACGCCAAATTTTCTGGCGTGAGAATTAAAATTTGTATTTTGTTGTTGTTGGCTCTTATTTTCAAGGCCATTGTATTCATTATAAATATAATTTGGCAACCGGCCAAACTTGTTCATGTCATGTTATGCTTTCCTAGTGTTTAAGGTATAAGACGGTAATTCCGCAGCCCTTATTTTAAATAATACACACGTGTATTTGGTTGTGGTAATCTAAGGTTAGAGCATTTCAGTAGTGTATATAAATATGTAATTGTTGTTCCCTCATTTCCGTAATTCGTCCTTCGCAGTACGGAGTTCGTTCCCGAACCAACTGTTTTGGTCGGAAACGAGCGCCCGTCAAAGTGCTCATTACTTAAACTAGTCTTAAAACGCGTGTCGCTCATAAATATTAAATTCTTGTACTATTTTATTTGTTTGTTACTTTTGGATCTTGTGATCCGTTTTGTTTTGTTACTTTGAATTAAGTGACATTGTAGTCACAATGCTTGTTTGACAGCTGTCATGCCGTGTTATCATGGTACGTCAGGCTGGTCAGTGTCAGATCTGTTCACGTGCGAGTGAACAATATAAGGGTGGTTTATCGTTAAGTGTTTTTTATGTTTGATTCAGTTATTAAATTTCATTTGTTAGTAGATCCTGTTGTTTTCTTGGCTTTGTAATAATAAGTTAACCTTATGAACCCTGGAAGTTATTTTGATAGCATAACCCTCTAAATCACATTCACAAGAATCCATTACGACCCCGAAATTTTGAATCTTGTCTACATGCTATTTCCCAAGGGTATAACAGATTCTAAATTATACTGACCGCTTTGATAAATCGGATAGAAAAAGGACCAGGAGCTTCCTCGTGTAACCCCCATCGCCATTGAGGACTATATACATAATTTGGAGTCAAGTTTCATTTTAGTCCTGCGGTGTAGCCCTGCCCATTAAATCATGCGCCATGGCCACGTGGGCAGCTGAGGCAGTCCGGAAATCTTAGGTTGGAATCCCGGCGCTGACACCGGCTATCTTGAGAGTGTTCTCCCCGTTTATTCACACTCCCTCAAGGCAAATGCCGCGATTGTACCTTTCTTAAAATCCCGGGGCACCACCCCATCCCTGTGCCTATTACAGTTACACACACTACTACAGACATTACAGGAATATAAGTTGTCAGACAAATTTCACCCGCACGTGACTACTCGGGGATGATGACTAAGATGCCCCTCAAATTAGCTAACAACACCAGTGTTATTTTAGAGATGCCTTCGACAAAAATTCGAATTTCCATGCCATTCACTGCTGTTGTTTCGACGTTAAGTCATGACAAAACGAACACTTAGAAATTAAACTAAGGGTATATAATGGTCATTATCTACTTTATCTGCGATAAATACGAGAATTCAAAATGGTCAAACAGAAAGCTCACTTTATTGGAATAAGTTATCTATTATTACACAAGTCTTATGTTTTATCATGCAAAAGAATTATATGATAGAGAGAACTTCCGTATTAACCGGCTATTTAGTGAAACGTTCAGTTAAATTGAACACAAATGTATATTTAATGAAAATATAAATGTGCTCGCAGAGTTTATGAATAATTTAATACAAACAATGGAATTAGGACATGAAATGCAACGAGGAGGTATAAGTTAAACGAGAGTAGAAAAAATGAAAAATAATTCTCGCATATTTCTTGCTAATGGCTGTAGCCTACTGTTTGTTAATGAAATTACGAGGCCCTAGCACCAATATGCTGCACTCAGTGACTGTTTGTCATTTAGGAATACATCACGGGCTTTGCAACGCTGTCCGCGATACTGAAGAAAATAAATCTACGCCTAGTAATTTATTGGAACAAACCCTGTGAATTGATAGCATTAGGAGATTATCGACATTGGCTGTCCATTGTGTTGTACACTCACATGCATACAGCAAGTCATTTCACTACACTATTAATATGAGACAGTATCATTCGTACAATAACGTTTAAGTTGGATGAACATATTATCTTTATGTTCGACGTTGTCGAAATGTAAACATCATGTGTCAGAAAACTGTATTATAATGAGGCTCATTTTAACACTATTTTTCATTATGAAACAGTTTCTACCACCAATACGAGTTCAAGAAACAGTTGTGTGACCAATTAGATAAGGATACCTTCACGCATGCGCTCAAAATCCAACATATCTATATAAATTACGGAAAGTGCACCGTCGATATGTTCGCGTAAATGAACTGGCGAATATGAGACAAGAAATAGCACTGCACCTTAATATCCCCAAGTCCAATTTCTACACAGCACATTGCTTTCAAACGACTTCGGTGACAATATTAGTGAGTGCTATAGAGCTGGACGGCAGGCTGTAAACAATAGGTGTTCTGTGTTGGCAAGCAAAGTGAATGATCTCTGCTTTCGGAGTGCCTTGACCCACGCATTCGCTCTGTTCAGTAAGCAAAGCCGCGCGCCCTCTTCACTAACTGAATTAACTGAATCCCACAGATATTTATGAATATTTATGTTGAAACATATAATAAAGTTATAATTATCGTCGAACATAAACAGTTGTATGCAACTCGCCTATACTGGTAATTAAGACACTCGTATGCAAATTATAAAACTCGCTTACGCTCGTTTTATAAACATACTCGTGTCTTAAATATTGCCATTATAGGCTCATTGCATAATGTACTATTGTTTGATCGCTGGTCAAGATAGTTCGATAATAGCCCTTTTTCTTCTGACCAAGCAGTGCTATAGATAGCGTTCATTCCATATTATTATTGTTGTTATTACTGTTGTTTTAATTATTACTCTTCCCTTCTTCGTTTAAGCCTGTTGTGGACCACGTAATTTCAACTGGTTGCATCCTTGATATATAATTTTCTCCTATACTTCCGCATTGCCTTCAATGGGGCTCCTTTCTTTCACTACTCCATTTATTGCCTGTTAATACTACTACTACTACTAATAATAATAATAATATTAATAATAATATTAATAATAGGTGTATTTGTAAGTGCATGTCTGTGCTAGCCTAATATATTAGGGGTGTTCAAATGGAAAAGTACGAAACGATACTGTTGGTACAATTTATTCGTTATTCAAAAGTAATCACCACAGGCCTGTACACAGGTGTCCCATTGCTTCTCTAGCCGCAGGGTTCCCTGTTCCCAGAAGTCTTGTGGTTGTGACAGGAGCCAATCCTTTACGGTGTACTTTAGTTCGTCGTCCGATTGGAGACGTTTCCCTTGACACGAACCATTAACAGTGTCGTGTATTGTGCGACACTCAACAGCCTACGCAGTTCATCGAAAACAAACGGCCTGGACTGCTCACGAAGGGAGTGATTCTGCTCCATCATAACGCTCACCCACACGTCTCTAACGTCACACAAGGTGTATTGGCCACGTTCAAGTTGGAGTAACTTGAGGATCACCCCACACACCGGATTTGTCACCCTGCGACTTCCATCTGTTTCGTCCGTTAAAAAAACATCTCAAGGGAAAATGTTTCCAATCGGATGGCGAACTAAGGGACACCGTACAGGAATTGCTCCTGTCACAACCACAAGACTTCTGGGAACAGG
This sequence comes from Meconema thalassinum, assembly GCA_946902985.2. Classification (NCBI taxonomy): domain Eukaryota; kingdom Metazoa; phylum Arthropoda; class Insecta; order Orthoptera; family Tettigoniidae; genus Meconema; species Meconema thalassinum. The sequence continues at coordinate 152,514,850 of OX336390.1, read as the reverse complement.
GAATCCTGCGGCTAGTGAAGCAATGGACACCTGTGCACAGCCCTGTGGGGAATACTTTTGAATAACGAATAAATTGTACCCAGAGTATCGTTTCGTTTCTTTTAATTTGAACACCCCTATGTACCTAATACGTACGTGAACGTATAACGCAACTTTGTGAGAAAACCGCAGTACTAACGCTCATGTGTTATACAAAAAAATAAAGGATAAAGGATAAATCTCAGGATTACTAGAAAACTATTATTCATCTAACTACGTCCATTATTCGCCTCAAATACATTCGCGGACTGCGAAATTGATGAAGGAATAGCCAAACGTATCCATTATATATATTTCGTATGGCATGAAGATGCAATGTACAATTATTTACATTCTACAGTACTTACAGTACAAATATGTACAGATTGAGACCTTGATCTGCAAGTAGCTTCAGTTTTGTTAGAGCTGGATACCTAATTTCTCTAACCATTCTAAAGCTTCATCACTAGCTTGATGAATCTCCTTCATTGGACCATTGAACCTTCGGAGTGGGCAATCCATAGCGATGTGACTGATGGTCTGAGGCACATCTGCACGGTTGCAGAAAGGATTCTCGGCAATTTTCCATTTGTACTTCTAGAACTGACACCTACCGTGTTGAGTTCTTATACGGTTCAGCGACGTCCAGATTTTCCTGGGAAGGTCGAAACCAGGGGGCTGCTTAACTGGATCCGAGATAAGACCTAATCTGTCTGGATTTGAAGTCAGCCACTCATTGCGCCAAGCTTCATTCACTTGAAACTGCTCTTGGACCAACTTCCTTCCTTGTCTCCAAGAAGGATTCCGGGATTTCAGCCTGAGATCTTTAGGTGAGCAGTCAAGATGAATTGGCAGAAGAGGGTTGTCACAACATTTAAGCCATTCTCTCTTCAGTGCCATTTGTCTTCGAAGATGAGGAGGCGGGATGTTGGAGAGTACTGGTAACCATTCCAAAGGTGTAGATTGGATGGTTCCTGATACAGTCCTCATTGTGTCGTTCAGCTGTACGTCTACCTTCCTTGCATGGGCGCTGTTAAGCCATACTGGGCAGCAATATTCAGCTACTGGATACACTAGGGCAAGTGCTGAAGTTCTGAGGGTGGATGCTGTTGGGCCCCAGCCCGTTCCTGTGAGTTTGTGCAGGCAGGTTTTGAAGAACTTGTCGAGTCTGCAGAGATCTTCCGTAAGTACGGTTTATTCTGTTGCAAAGTCGTTGGACTGAGCTGTCAATGCAAGATCGTCAGCGTATACGAACATTCTAGCCCTAGTAGGAGATAAGTCTGCGGTGTAAATATTGAACAGCAATGGGGCAAGGACCGATCCTTGTCGTAACCCATCATTTAGTTTGTGAGATCTGCTTACGTTGCCATTTAGGTGAACTTCAATCACTCTGTTGACCAGCATATTTTTCAGTAGGATGGCAAGTTTCTTGCAAGGGATTATTTTCAGGAATTTGAGGATCATTCCTTTTCGCCAAACTATATCGTATGCTGCCGTGAGATCCACAAACACAGATACGGTCTTCTTTCGATCTTGAAATCCTCTCTCTATGTGAGTGGTTAGGGTCAACACCTGTCGGTACAACTGCTCTTTGGTCTGAAGCCACCTTGCTCATTTGGTATGTGCTCAGGAACTGTAATTGAGATTCTATTATATATTATTCTTTCCAGCAGCTTGTAACAGACGCTCAGGAGGGCAATAGGCCTGTAATCTTCTGCACTATCTCCACTTTTCCCAGGTTTGAGTACAGCAACTACTTTAGTTCTTTTGAGTGCTGGTGGAAGTTGACCATCGCGTAAGATGTTGCTATAAAATTTAGCAAGCCATTCAATTGTTCGAGGACCACAACGTTGTAGGAATTCTGGGTAAAGACCATCCACCCAGCTGCTTTTCCTGATTTTACTTCTTTTAGCGCAGTTGAAACTTCAGCAGCCGTGATATCAGCTGTAAACTGGGATGTTGTTTCTGCATGGAACATCTTAAATTTTAGTTCTAACTGAATTCTTTTTGCCTCTTTCTTGTCAGTATCGGCAGGTTTTCTTGTCAGACTAACTAATCTGCTTGCTATCGCATCTGGCTTTATCTTGGTGCACTTGGAACTGAATTTTGGAGTGCTGCTACCAAGTTTCCTTAAAAGAGACCATGCTTTTCGACTGGAGTGTTGAAAATTCGTATTTTCCATTAGGATGGTCTATTTTTCCCTTCTAGCTGAGTCTAAAGACTGTAGTAGTTCGTTGGCAACTTCAGGATCACTGGCGAGTTTATACTCCTCATATAGTTCATTGCATTTTGGACTCCAACCAGGAATATAGGTCCTTCTGTATCCTCTTGGGATATGTTTCCTTGCAATAGCACAAATTAGTCCAGCGATGCGCTCGTAATTACCTATTTTAGGTGGGATACACTGTATATTATGTTCCAATTCGCTGGTGAATTTTGACCAGTTGTCTTTGGTGAAATTCCAACGTGGCAGTGGAACTGATCTGACGACAGGCATTTCTAGGCCAACTTTGACAAGTGCTGGTCTGTGCTGACTTCGGGGGAAGTTGTCTAGAATATTCCTGCTGCACTTTAGGGGTTTACCAAACGAGTCATTTGAGACAAAGCACAGATCAGTGTTATAGTCCTTATTCCATATGGCAGAGTGGAAGGAGCCTTTTTCTTTGGCATCATGCATTAGAAAAAGGTCTTCTGCATCAGCCCATTCCGACACACCTTGGCCCTCTTTGTTGGTATTATTATAACCCCAGTTAGTATTCTTGCTGTTAAAATCTCCGAGGATTACAGATGGGTGGTGAATGTTCTGGATGGTCTTACTCAAGATCCAAGGTTGACAGGGAGGCTTATAGATGTTTATAATTTCAGTACCTGCAATTTTCATTTTGGAGGCAAACATATTGTTGTCTACATTTGTGCTTATTATGTCAATTTTCTCTATGTTGCTCTTTGCATACGTTTCAGTGCCATAACTTTTGTGAAATGTTGCTTTAAGCAGGGTATATCCCGGAATCTTACATCTCGCATAAAGCTGATCCTGGTTTTCACAGTGGGTCTCTTGCAATAGAACAACATCCACCTTGTGGTTGGTCAGTACTTTTGTTAGGTAATCGCTTTTTGATCGGCTTACTCCTTCAATGTTGAGTTGTAGTATCCTTAGTGTGGGGTGAAAGTCTTCAATGGGTCTCCGAAAAGAGCCATTTCCATGAGTCATATTGCTATATCTTCTAATTGCTGGGATATCCTGAAAGCGTAGCTTTGGGTCCAGCAGCCAACGTTGTTGCTTTCTTAGCACCACCCAGGGGTCACGTGTAGGGCACTTTAAGGTTATTCCTATGGACGTGGAGGAACGTCAACCCCGTTTAGTTAATATCTTCTCACATAACCCTAACCTGCGTGCCGTATGAATCAGAACAACGGTTCACAATAATTTGTCGGACAGATGATACAATTGGACAGTAGATAGATTAACGGCGTATCAATACACAACACAAAGTCTCAATTTAACTATTCAAAGGAATATTACCATGAAGATGTATAACCTAACCTGGTTCAAGTTATTCCTAAGCAACAGAGTAAACAAAGATCACGCGCAACAAATTTATCAAATATCACTACAAGAGCTCTCACAACACCATAAAACACTAAATACCAACAGTAAATCACCCAAAATCAACGTATAAATCATAAAACAAACAATTAAACGTGAAGGAACTAAATAAACTATACAAATATCAGGAGCCTCAATTCGACTAGCCTCACTAAGTCACTGCCACGTATCCATTAGAAGGCCAGCTCACGAGATCCCGTCACCGCATGCAATTCTTACCTCAATCTATTTCAGTCCACTAGATGAACCCACTGCATTTACCATTGGATGGCTCTGTAAGTGTATGAACACGTGTCCACGTGATCATCTGATCTTTTAATGCTATGCCATGGGAGTCTGATGTACTTTCTCTTAATATGGCCATTTCATTACAAGCGCCATTGTACCAGTAAATACATCTATCGGAATGCAATGAATGAAGAACGTATTGTTACGTGCCACCCCCTAGTGGCACCTTTGTTAACTGGATTACGGTGGGTATAAAGCACAACACCAATCACTGCTTAAAGAAATAATTAATTTTATTGCAGCCAGAAAAATACACTACTCAACAGCAATCATTACCTTACTCCAGTTTCCTCACGTCGAGAATACTTTCCCTTTCACTTGTCAACAGACCACAGTTAATCCTCTTCGCTAATGAGTCCGCTCCCGTACGCTCGCTGGAAATAGCTGCACTAGGTCTGTCACTGTACTATACACTGTTTCACAACCACCACAATCACTTCCTCGGTGTCAAGAGAATCAGCTTCACTAGGGGTTTCGCACAAGTCACCACACTTCTGTCGCTCAAGATAATCGCTCGCACTAGCTCGTAAAACACAACAACAACAACTGCTAGACAGGTCGCACTTATATAGCAGGCCGGTGACTCAATAAATGCTTCTAGATCCATCCAGGGTTCACGGCTTCTCGAGGTTTTCATCGCTGGTCCAGTCACGAATATTCTGGACTACCCCTTTGTCCTAGTAGCCCTGTGGCATAAGGCACATGCAATACAGGAGACAGGCCACAGCCCAGCCCTGGGGCAGTTGTGACTCATGCGGCGAGTGATGACACAAACTCACAGCCGTAACACCATTATCGATAACTGGGAATTCTGTGCTTCAATGCTTTATGATTTCCGTTTTGTTTTCATGGTTACTTATTCACTGACTTAATATTCTGCTACCTAGCAGAAACACAATCGTTACCCTATTCGTCATTCTTATCACTGAAGAGCACACACACTAAACTTTCCATTTTCTTCGGTAAAATGAGTTCTGTTCCTAAGAAAGCACGCCTCAGAAGGCGTACTGTTTTACGAGGCACTGCAGAGATCGCAGCTTGAACTAGGGATCGAGATAATAATGTCCTATAGACTACAGGGACAGAAGAATACTCTATCAAGTTTACAAGAACCAGACAGCATTAATTGGCAAAGAAAGAGTGGAAGCAAGAATTAGGAAGGTAGTAAGACAAGGATATGGACTATCACCACTGTTATTTAATATCTATATTGAAGAAGCCATTCATGAAGTCTTAGCTACCAACAGTCATGGCATAAAATTTAATGGCAAGCTGTACAGTACCATACGATTTGCAGATGATATAGCCCTGAAAACTGAAAATGAGAGTGATATGGAAAATGCTCTGAATCACATAAATGAATTATTGCAAGAGAAGTGTGGTATGAGGATAAATAAAAATAAATCCAAAGTAATGGCATGCACTCGGGATGGCGACCAAATAGTCAATGTGCTAATGGGTGGTGAAAAACTAGCCCAAGTAAAGGATTTCAAATATCTGGGGAGCTTGATCACATCAAATGGAAAGTGTACGAGAAAAGTAAATGCTCGAATCGCATAAGAAAAAGAAGCCTTCTCTAAAAAGAAATCTTTACTAACATCCAAGACTGTTAACTTAGAGGTGCGAAAACAATTCGTGAAAAGTTTTGTATGGAGTATTGCTAGTGATGGCTCTGAAACATGGACTCTGCGACAAGCAGATGTATCAAAACTTAGGGCATTCGAGATGTGGTGCTGGCAACGACTATTAAAGACACCTTGGACTGATAAAGTCACGAATGAAAATGTTCTCAAAAGAGCAAAGGATACACGTACCTCGGTTGAATCCTTAAACAGAAGAAGAAATAGTTTTGTTGGCCATTTCATTCGTCATTCTGACTGGTGCACCACACTCTTCGAAGGGAAGCTAGGAGGAAAGAGCAGTCGAGGAAGACCAAGGACCCAATTTATAGACAGCATTAAAGGCAAGCACACTTATTGTCATTTGAAACTACAGGCCAGAGAAAGATGACGTTTTGGAAGACATGCAGGTTACCCACCAACCTAGCGGTTGAGGAGAAGCAGAAGAAGATAGTGCAAATAGTCCATTGTTTCACAACGGAAATGTACGTTTAAAGGAAAGTAAATGGTCTGCCGGAGGTCAGTATATTCTCCGTTACTTTCCTCACGCATCCTTTATCATCAGTTTCATATTTATTTTTATTTATTTATAGACCAAGATATGATAAACATTTCAGATTTTCGACCAAGCTGTGTATTTATCCCGAAGGAGTTATATAATAACCAAATACAATATACTCCCAATTAAATGTTAGGTTTCCTGTTTGTTTGTTATGGGTTGGCATCAAAACTGCTGTAGAGAATGGCATTAACATTTATATTTAAGAGGAAGGCATCCCTACAATAAAACTTGAAGACACATTATTAAAATAGTCCTAACCAATGAGCTGGTAAGAGGAAATCCTTCATTGTGTTTCGATATGTTTAATTTATTATTTCAGTTTAATTTAGAACAATATGTAATTGGAAATTTAATTCAGCCAACACTATTTATGCTGGACTGAAGTCCCACTGAAAGGCAATAAAAACAAGAAGTTCCGTGAAGAACTATACAGCCAACTTTTCATGCCAATGACTATTCTACAGTATATGAACCTATCTAGAATAATGACAAAATTAAGTTGGTAATATCGAAATATCAAATTAGTTCAAAATATACCTGGTATAATGTAGCTTAATAGAGCACTACAGTTGGCAGCCCTGGTGACTGAATATATTCTTAGTTCCATCTCTTAAGCTACAGAATACAAAATTAGGTAGAAGTCCAATCGACGTTACATGCAGTTAGACACTGGATCTATCAGCACGCGTAAAAGCATGTTGCCAACAATACCATGCGTGTGCTGGTCAGAAATAATCTGAAATATTATGATATCTTGCTGTGCCAATTTTGGATGAAATCCATTTGTTAGTATAGAAGTTAGATATATTTAAAAATTGGACATATCAGCAGGCATATAATCATGGTAGCAGCACTGCCTTGTATTAATTATATCAAATTAATCTACAATGTCAGGTGCTATACGTGTGCAAAGTATAGAGCTGTTGGCTTGCATACTTTCTGATATATTGATATTAGGGTAAAAAAATGTAGACAGCATTTATTAACAGTTGGCAGCCCTGATTGCTCTTAACAATACTTACAGTCATATCTGTTATGGTACACATAGCACATACGAAATTTGGTTGAAATCCAACTGATACTATAGGAGTTACATGTATTTAAAAATTGGTACTATCGGCAGGCTTATAATCATGTTGGTAGAACTGACGTATATAAGTTACTCCAAATTAATCTAAAATGTCAGAATATACGTGTGCATACTTTAAAGCTGTTGGCTTGCATACTTTCTAATATATTGGTATTTGGATAAAAAAAAATAGAGAGAGCAATTATTAACAGTTGGCAGCCCTGGTGGCTCTTAAGAATACGCTCAATCATATATGTTTATGTACAGATATTACATACAAAATTTGGTTGAAATCCAATTGATAGTGTAGATGTTATATGCATTTAAACATTGGACCTATCAGAAGGCTTAAAATTATTTTGGCAACACTGTCATTATTGGCCTCCTGGAAATTAAACTGAAATAGTATTATCTGCATGTGTACCTATTTTGGAATAGCTCCCATGCATACCTTGCGAGATATCTAACATGGAGCTCAAATTTCTAGTGCGTTTTTTCAGCAGTTTGTAGCACTGACATCATTTTCAAATATGGACGTGAGATATTCCGGTACACATCTTTACTCATACTAAATTTGGTTTTGATTGCTGCAGCCGTTTAGGAGTTGATAGGGGGGGACACACACACAGCCAGACGGACAGACAGACAGACACACATTTTCCCGGATCGATCTCATAAGTCTACTTTTTCCTCATTTTTGCAAAATGTGAAAAGTAGGCTAAAAATGTCTCCTCACCACCACTGATGATGTGGGGTCCGAGTTAAATGAGCGGAAGTGGCGAATGGGCAATGATAATCTTGAGCATAATAAGCCTGTACTACCCTATTAGTGACATGACTCCTTGAATGTGCAGCTCGTAGAAGCTACTACTCTTACTAGTGCAATCTGAAAGTCGTGGAATCATCAGTGTTGGTATTGTAAAGTGTGATGAAACCAAAAACAAACGTTTTGTTTCCGCAGTTAAACAGGTGTCACGAAGATACATGATTTGGCGTAGTATAGCACAATCTTACGTCATCATGCCACATCTAATTCCTGCCAGTTTTTCAGAAGTAATGTTCATTCAGTTACGCAGTTGTATAATGTGCATGCATTTCCTTGACTCTGAGAAGAACTGTCTTTGATATTTAGGGCCAATGACTCATGCCATCATTCTTAGCATCACGTTTACACATGAACGTGTGATAGATATACACTGGTCAAAAAATGTTTTGCATATTGCAAGATTTTGTATTTCTGAACATGACCGGTAAATTATGTGGCATTTCTTTGTTTGTATCATCGTTGAAACGCGTTATATTTGTTTTCCTAGCACTGTGCTCATACAGTCACTACCTGTGAGCGATTATGATCGGTTGCGAGGTTGAGCTGATGGAGTGTTCAGTACAGCCGTCGAGTGTCCGGCTCTGACATTTCTCATGAGGGAGGGAGACAGCGTTGCCGGTTCTGTACCGCGAAATATAAAACAGCGTGGACTACATAAAATATTTCACATGTTTTTAAATGAATTCTGACGAACCACTGACCATATTACTAAAGTAATATAATTACACCCAGTTAACCGGTAAGTATGCACACACAAGACAATAAAACAACAAACCTGCACTAACACAAAGAGAAACAGAAGAGAGCCCTTGCAACATCGAGCTAAATGTAAAGACCGGCTTACCGGGAAAGCCGCTGATTGGTACAGGTGACACAATTCTTCATGGTAGTTAGCGACTTCACCTACAGAGGCGCAATTCCACTGCAATCGAAGAATTTAGGTTTTGTAACCGCAAAATGTCGGAATAACAAAATGATGCAGAAAATTGCAAATAGGGTGTGCGACTTCCACGATACATAGTGAAGACGTTATAGAAGAATTAAAATGATGACAAGCTTCAAGGTTCTATTAACAGCTTCTCATTGTCGTAAGTTGGCTATATTGTACTCTTTACCCCTCTTCTCCCACCATCGCCAAACGTCAGAGCCAGACACTCAGCGGCTGGACTGTAGTTGTAAAGGACGTGATAATACTGTTTACCATGTAATTTACGGCACCACAGTAACACCAATACTACGGTACACGATTTCAGCAGCAGACAGAGTTCAAATAGTGACTTTAATGCAACATGGTCACATGGCACAAGCCGAAGTAGAGCAGACGCAAGAAAAGCTTGCCGAAACTCAACGATGCGCAGATACCAATATCAATCGGCGTATTCTAATGCTCATTGCGGGGCACCTGTAATGCTGATTACCGGGCTCACTGCTCACTCAACTCTTCAAGAACGCAGGTCGCTCCGAGACGGTCTACAGCTGAGATCTCACTTGAACCCCAGTCACAGTCAGCCTGCCAAGCCTGGGAAGACGATCCGTTCAGAACTGCTGCTATCCAGCTACTGCCGGGAAGTGGGAGAGGCGTTGTATGCCACTACCGAACACTCACGAACACCCGAACATGGCCGGAGATTTGCGCAGCATTTTTCGGCACGCTTTTATTGCGTCTGCTCTACCTCAAGTGGTGTGATGTAATCAAAGTGACGTTTCCGGACTGTGGTGGAAATTCCAACAGACACACACCATAGCTGATAAGCCTAGGATAGGTCGACCTCGCAAAACAAACGCTGCGCAAGACCGATACAACTGTATGTCCGCTAGGAGACAACCTAGGAGCCTAGTTACCACCTTACGGAGGGAGCTTGGAGCGGCTACAGGAGTCAATGTTTCTACACAAACTGTGCGAAATTGACTCCACAATGTAGGACTACATTCACGAATATCGCCACAGACATCAGCGTCTAGCATGGGTAAGAAGCTATGAAACTTGGACCCGGGAACAAAAGGCCCAAACTTTATTTACAGATGAGGTACATATTTCGTTGCATCCAGATGACAAAAGTATTCATGTCTGGATGGCAAATGGTCAACGTTTCAATGAAGCTTTCATTGTTGAAAGCTACCAGCGAGGTGGTGGTTCAGCACTCTTCTGGGGAGGAATAATGATGGGTCACCGCACACCACTCGCCCAAATCCAGAGCAATATGACGTCACGAAAAGACTAGAACTACGTCCTTGAACCAATTGTTCGTGAATTTAGAGCTGAAATTGGAGCAGATTTCACTTTCATGGACGACAATGCTCGTGCCCACCACGTACAGTCTGTGAATAGGTTTTTGGAAATACGTGGTATTCACTAGATAGTGTGGTCACCATCGTCTCCTGATTTGAATTGCGTGGAACATATATGGAAATTACTGAAAACAGCAACGTCCAACCATCCCCAAGTACCACAAGCCCTACAAGACCTTATCCCTGCTGACATAGAGGAATGGGACAATCTTCCACAAGATGTACTGGATACCCTGGTATTGAACATGCCAAATCGCCTCCAAGAATGTCGCAGGGCTCGTGGAGGCCACACACACTACTGATTACACAGAAAATTGCCTTTAATTGCTGTTTAAGGATTACGTGAGGAGTTGTTTACATTGCTGTTATGACTACATATTCGATTTTGCACATTGGCTCATGTGTTAACTCAATGATAATTTGTTTATGTGTTTGTACTGAAAACTATTATCAGATAAAACACGTTGTATGATATTTGGTCTAGAAATACAAAATCTTGCAATATGCAAAACTTATTTTGACCAGTGTATTACATGAGTATATATCGCATCGGTCGAGGAAGACTGACATAATTCAAAGAATACATCTGCAGTTTAGAAACTCTGAAGAACAAAAACCATCGGGAATATAACAGTGAAGATTTTCGGCCATTAATATTTTTCTTGGAATGAACCTTCACGGAGATAAATGAAAATATCAGTCTAGGAAAATAAGACAATAATTAAACAATCTGCAATTATTTCCCTTCCACACAGATGTACTGGATTGATGGCACACGGACTTATGACTCAAGGCATCGGTCAGCACAACAGGACATTTGAAAATGAGATAGTTGTGTTATATGGATACATATGTTCTAATCAATCTTCTTACTTCTACCAGCTTTTCGATGGCCGGCATGGGTCAGAGGTAAGGCGTTGGTCTTGAAACTGAGCTCACCTGCTGGCTTGAATTGGAGCACGGACATGGATGTGTGTGATGTCTTTATTAGTAAGCCCGTTTACATTCTGTGACTATTACATACTAATTAAACAACCTTCCTTATGGTAAATAGGCTTTCACGGCCAGTGAATTAAAACTCAGCAACATTTCTAGGTTTGTGTCGTTTTTTGTGTGGGGTTTCGCCTAGAACACCAAGCGGCCTGATCAGAGGGCTCTTGGTGTCCCCACCCCACAGGAGTAGTGAACTGCGCGCTACCTCCCTTTTTATGATGTGCAACTGCGCATCTTTACTGCGATAACTAGAAGCTCAAGCAGACATAACCTCCCTATGAAGGCTTCCAATAAGATGGTATATTGGCTTTCACGCCCAGTGAATTTAAACTCAGCAATAATTGCAGATTGTATTATTATTCTAGACAAATTCTAGAAAAATGTAACAAAGAAATATTACGGAACGATTAATGTTTGAAGGAATGCATTAATGAGAATTTAATTTACACTAGAGTTGTTTTTCAATGTTGGTATGATTTCTGAACTGTAGATTAAATCATAGAATAAATGGGAGTATAAGAGAATGTAAAGCATTGTAATGAAATGCAAATTAGGCACTGCTTAACTAACTTTTCTCAATAACGCTTGAATATCTCCAGTAAAAAACATTTTCTGTCGTAATATGTTACCACAATACACAATATTATAGTTTAGGAGTGGACATTCGTTGTTGGAACAAGCTTCAAAATTCCATTTTTCAGCCATGTAGGGAGTAAAGAAGTTAGAGTTGTGGCAAAGTGGCGTGCACTATCCAATGAGTAGTGTATCTCGAATTCATACAATCTTTACTCAAGGCAGTCTTCTTCCAGGGGTCCAATAACGCTCCTTGCCTTCTTCTTTCAGAATTGACGTGTTGACTGGCGTTCATCTTTAAGACAGTTTAATGATTATTGTTGTCACTCAACTACTCTTCCTAATTTCAATTCTAAGCAGAACAATATATAGGGTTCAAATTATGAAATCACACGAGCGCTGACCAAATCAAGTCCACTGCAACCTGTCTCTTGAGCGCTGTTACATCAACAGCAAAAATCCGTCAACGACGAGAGAACGAAATGCCAAATATAGGCTATAATAAGTGAATAGAAGTGGTCGTGAAAATCCATTTCTGGTATCTATCCTATATACATGTAGATCTCAATAAATTAGTAGCACAAGCAAACGTTCAGATGCACCCCAATGACGTTAGAATTAAATAGTCTCTTGCGATAGCTCAGCTGGCAGAACAGTGGAGGACAATTTCGAAGACGTGGGTCAAATCCCTCATAAAAAATAATCAATTCTCTACTTTCAATCTATACAGCTGAACTGTTTCTAGAATGCCCGACCTAATAAATGAACCCCCCATTTGCCAACGGTTCGGTCATTAAAATTAATTACCTCTCAAGTGACACTTTGCAAAAAAGAAAGGTTACTCCAGCCTATATGATAGGCTAGTATTACCACGCCCTTTCTTTAGGGAAGTGAACTTGGCTCAGAAGTCATTCCTTTCTCTCTGAACAAAAGAGGATTTACATGGTATTAGGCATGGGACGTCGATTCATTCTAAAGAAGTCTCTGAGAAAATAAAGATACACACACGGATATGATTGATGCTAGCGTATGCTTTTTATTTATTTAATTAGGCTAATTATTTATTTCTTTCTTTATTTATATTTTTAGTTTTTTCTTTATTTATTTATTGATAATTTTTTAACATTTTTTAAACTATTTTCTATTTCTTTTTATATTTTATGTATTTAGAAGTGGCGAAGTTTGGGCTCAAGGCCATCTATTGCACTTAACGACGCATTATGGTACAGGTACATATGGAACATTTACATAAAGTACAATACATATTTTACAAGTTCATTATGACGATCATTGTATTAAAGCTGTTGAATTGAATGACCAGAATTTGATTGGTTTCCTCTGCAAGTCACTAATATATAATATCTAAATTTATTTTGTTTAATATATAAAACACAACATAATAGCCATGAACCTCTGGGTGAACCCTGCATTCGAATAACATTATGAATAGGCCTATATGGGATAAAGAAATTCAATTTTTTTGAACATTAAATATTCATTATTTTTTAAACCTGTGTCTGAAATCTAGATTTCTCCGACCCTAGAGTAGTCCTTTGAAGGAGTTAATCCCATTAAATATCCTATATGGCGGCCTGCTCCTGGACTTGGTTACTGCCAAGGTCTCTAATATCCACAACAAACAGAGCTCTGCTGGATTATGGCGTAATATTGGACGTGATGTGCCCATGGAGCAGAACACTTTGGCGTCTCATTAAGAACATTCCTTGGCTTTGGTGGACGAGAAACGACGTTTAATTAACTGAGATTAGCTTAAGCCATCGAGGGATCGTGGTCAACATTGTGAGAACTCCTGTTAATTACTTTCTGCAACAGTGTGAACAGAAAATTAAGATAAAACTATTCCAGTTTGGGAGTTCGTGTTACAATGTGGTGGACCAACTCTTGTGAAGCAGGAGGATTCTCAATTAACACAACTTCACTATCCACGTGTTTATACCTCGCCTGAGCGTCAGACGGGCGCTAATGAAACAACATTCCTGAAAGTTACAATGATAATAATAACAGCGCACCAAACTTTTTGACAGTAGGCCAACATGAATTGTAGAGTGGAGACCGCATGAAGGAATAGTTTTAACCTGGCTCAGGTATGAAAATAGAGCTGAGTTTTCACCTCAACTCCCAAGTGTATTACTGCAAAAACCAGAAAGACTTCTCATCCATACAGGGTGTAACTTAAACAGAACGAATCCTTTGAACAGATGATAGATTAAACCATTCTAACGTGCATATTTAAAATATTCCCCTTAATTGCACTGGTATAGGGGAAACCAGTCGCCTCCGTTGTGTAGTGGTCAGCGTTCTTAGATGCCACCCCGGAGTTCCCCGGTTCGATTCCCGTGCTGCCACGAAATTTAAAAAGTAAAGGAAGGAAGTTTTTAGTTTTACGTGACCGTTAATCTCGAGATGATGAGCCACGGGACCTCCGTTTTACGTAGAATCCAAACCACAGGACATGGCATTTCACTTTGAAAATATCACATGCATTGATCGGGAATCAAACCCGGTCCGCCGTGGTGAGAGGCCAACAGCTTGACCGCTGCGCCACCACGCCCCAAAATGTGAATAGTGATATGAGGACTAAAACGGGGACTTCTCAGCCTCGGATGGTCCAAATGAGTAGCGGGGGTTCGATTCCCACCTCAGCCATCCTCGAAGTGGTTTTCCGTGGTTTCCCACTTTGTCTTGATGCCAGGATAGAACCTACCGTTAGGCCACGGCCACCTCCTTCCCTCTTCCTTGTCTATCCCTCACATTCTTTCCTACCCATCCCATCCCTCGTGAGGCCCCCTGTTCGCCTTGCAGGTGAGGCCACCTGGGCGAGGCTCTAGACCCGCCTCCCCATTTGTATCCCCCACCTGATGTCAAGCTCCAGGACACTGCCCGTAGAGGCAGTAAAGGTGGGATTCCTCGCTGAGTCTGTGGGAAAAGCCGATCTGGAGGGTAAACTGACTACTGAAAAAAATAGAGGAAATCTCCAAATATTGGTCTATGTTTCTTACAGAATAAGTAATCACAAATATCTACAGAACAAAACATAACACAGCAGTGGTTTTACCGTAGATCAATCTTCGAGGCAAGTGTTTCTCCATCTACAGACAGTTGATACATATTCCATTGTTCTATTAAAGAAAGCCTTCCAGTCAATCAACAGAAATTGTGCCCAATTAAATTAGGCGGGAAATTAAGTATTTATAATATGTCCTTTATGTGCGTAAGACGTGTTACTCATAAACTCATAAATATCGTACGTTAACCCCATTATGGGATAGTGGTCTCTATATTAACCAGCTGTCATAAGGACAGTTTATGCTTTTAAAGATGTTGACGGTTGAAACTTTAAGCCAAATTTCGGATAATTTTCAAGCCGAAGTGCTAGTATTTCTAAAATATATCAAATATTATAATTATACGTATCTACTTGACGTAATGTAGGCCTATTGGATAAAATTTTCACAAATGTGAAACCAAAAACATTAACAATTGAAGTGTAAAAACAAAGTATAAATATAGAAATAAAAATAATAAAAATAAAATTACAATAACAAAAGAAATACAAAAATTAAAATAATAAACATAACTATAAAAATATGAAATAATTATAAAATCAATTAGAAATTGATTAATTAATCAATTCAATAGAGAAATATCAAAATTAAATCTATAAGAACATAAATTGAAAATGGAAAATAAATATATATACATTAAAATTAGAGAATCAAAAATAACATTATTAATAATTATAATGAAATGAAAATCCACAGCCTGCTTCCAGTCTCCGACCGGGTCAGGTATGGAATGAATGAAGCCCCCATCTAGCGGCGAGGATATGAACTGTGTCGGCTGCCGAGGCCTGACACACTCCTCTGGAGCAATGATTAAATGAATGACAGATGAAATGAAATGATAGTGGAGAGTGTTGCTGGAATGAAATGTTGACAGGGAAAACCGGAGTACCCGGAGAAAAACCTGTCTGCCTCCGTTTTGTCCAGCACGGATCTCACATGGAGTGACCGGGATTTGAATCACGGATCCAGCGGTGAAAGGCCGGCGTGCTGCCGCCTAAGCCACGGAGGCTTTATTAATAATTATAATATTTAAAATAAATTAAAACGTAAAAACTCATAAAAATGGAAAATAGTATTTCCCTATAAAGGGTTAACTAAGCCTAAGTAAGCAGGATCTGATGATGATCGCTTGACGATCGAAACTTGTCATCCAGTAAAGTACCCTCCCAAACCTTGTACATAAGAGGCTGTTATTTTGGGACAAATATCTAATGTAATATTTATTTCAGTTTGGAGTAAATAATTACTTGCTTTCCCGCCTAATGTAATTGGGCACAATTTGTGATGACTGACTGAAAAGCTTTCTATAATAGAACTAGGCAACACTGAAAAATGGCTTTTATCAGTTCAATATTCCATTATCGAACCACAAGGAGATGACTCACGCTGAGTACGTGCATACGCCAGAGGGCACATGAGCCTCATACAGTACATATAAGACATATTAAACTGAGACCGTTGACTTCTTAAAACTTAATATAATATTGAACGATATATAAAAATGTACTGAAGATAATTTGCTAAGAATGGCCTAATTTATCACCAGTTTAAAGGACATCACATATATCATAAATCTAGTATAACGGGTGGACTACAAAGGCTCCGACGAAATTTCTGTAGGCTATATTTTGCCCCGATGTCGAAAATTCAGTCATCATGTGGCTCCCTAAAACTGACCGGGTATGGACGAGTGGATTTGAACACCACCGACGCTTGCATTGAAAAGGTTTCCCATGATTTCGCCTTTTTAATGTGGAGGCAAATATCGGGACGGTAAGTTCAAATGGGTCATAAGCGCTTCCTTCCAAATGCTTGTCCTATTTCATTCATTGATTTAATCTGCAAAATTACCATTTCAGACTACGATCTTAAGATTATATATTACTGTAGATACTGTATTTGTATATAGCTATGTATCACTTCATCATACGATACATAAATAATTGATTTAATTTCTCTTAAAAACAGCTGATAAGAACAGTGTCAGGATAGGCATACGCACGTAAAATCTACGCATCACAATGAACTGAAAGCCCATCTCATCTCCCACGTAGAAACGGGGATAACAATGGGTGGAAACACGACCATTTGGTTCAGGGGAAAATTTCTTATTTTTCTTTTCTATTAAAACTACAGTAGGGGAAGGGGGAGGGGGACGCCAAGAAAAAAAAATGTTCAGGTGCATTATACAATATGTTGATAATATAACCTTAAATAGTTCCATTTTGTGTCGGAAACTTACTTACTTACTCCATGGCGCTACAACCCGGGGTGGGTTTTGGCCTCTTGGACAACTGCTCTCCATGTTGGTCTATCCATCGCCTTGCTCCTCCATCCTCTCACTCCCATTGCGACGAGGTCTGCAGTCACACCATCCAACCATCTCTTCTTAGGACGTCCTTTCCTCCTCCTGGAGAATAGCCTCCCTTTCAACATTCTCTTGGGCATCTGGCTCTCCGGCATCCTCTCTATATGCCCCAACCATTGGATTCTCTGTGCCTTTATAAACTTTACGATATCTTGTTTTCCAATCAATTCGTTTAGTTCATGGTTATATCGTATTCTCCATCCATCATCCTCTCTAACAGGGCCATATATTCTTCGCAGTATTTTCCTTTCAAATGTGTCGGAAACTAGAATTTGGAATAATTATTTTCATCGTTTAAGCCTCCGTGGCTTGGGCGGCAGCACGCCGGCCTCTCACCGCTGGGTCTGTGGTTCAAATCCCGGTCACTCCATGTGAGATTTGTGCTGGACAAAGCGGAGGCAGACAGGGTTTTCTCCGGGTACTCCGGTTTTCCCTGTCACAATTTCATTCCAGCAACACTCTTCACTATCATTTCATTTCATCTGTAATTCATTTAATCATTGCCCCAGGGGAGTGGGACAGGCTTCGGCAGCCGGCACAGTTCATATCCTCGCCGCTAGATTGGGGCTTCATTCATTCCATTCCCTGACCCGGTCGGTCGACTGGAGGCAGGCTATGGATTTTCATTTTCATCGTTAGAAATTGTACATTCCTAAGAACTTTCAAACGTGCATGTTAAGATTTTTTCTCTTGGTGAGGTGGTTACAATGCTTGGCCCTGCCAAGAAATTGAATGCTGGTTTGAGGGCTGGAACGTGGTACACTCACCCTCATGAAGCAAAACTGATATGATGTGGGTTCGATTCTCTCCTCAGCCATCTAGGAAGTGGTTTTCCGTGGTTTCATATGCAAAAGCCTGGATGATTCCTAACTTAAGCCCACGGCTGCTTCCTTCCCAATCCTCAACTCAATTACTAATGCACGTATACAGCCATCACAATAACACACATTATCAGACAAATTTCAATGCTCTCAAGTACACGGGGCTCAATGACTACGATGTCCAAGCCCCTAAAATGAAACAACAACAACAAATCATTTCCTTTTGAACTCGTAGGCCAACTAGTACAAAATGTGTGCGAATGTGTGGGTGAATGAATATATTAAAACTTTAGTTTGTTAGTTAGTTTGTTAATGTTGTTTTAAAGGGTGGAATAACGAGCTAATCTTCTGCATAGAAGTAATTTGTTAAACTTTCTTAAACGTTTATAGTTTACTTAAAATCAGATTATTGTACTTCACTTCTAGTATTTACGTTTGGCAGGTTAAAAATGGTGTTGTTTTTGTTGGTTATTTAGGGGCTCTGCAACATCGTGGTCATGTAGCCCCGTGTACTCGGGTGTGTGTGGAATTTGTCTGATAACCTGTGTAACTGTGATGAATGCAAAGGTGTGTGTATTTCTAATTCATATGAGGATTGGGAAGGAAGCAGCCGTGGCCTTGGGTTAGGAGCCATCCATTTACCTGGAGTAGAATTGGGATACCCCGGAAAACCAATTCCAAGATAGCTGAAATGGGAATCAAACTTACCTCTTCTGAGTTTTTGCCTCACGAGGCTTAGTGTATCCCATTCCAGCCCTCAGAACACAATAAAATGTCTTTGCAGAGCCGTGAATCGAATCCGGACCTCTGGAGTGACAGCCCTAAATGCTAGCTACTACACCAGATTAAGAATGATAAATGTGAGTATTTATTTGTAATAAATTGCATTGTGTGTGCTTAAGTGTAAGAAAAAGCCAATACAGCCAATTTTGCCATAATAGGGGCATCAATATTAATATAATTAATAATAATAATAATAATAACAATAATAATAATAATAATAATAATACAAAAATTCGTCACTTCAACACTGTCATCAAACCAGTACCGCTATATGCATCTGAATGACTTATCCTATCCAAGAAATGTTTGCTCGCTAATTTAGAGAGAAAAGAAAGAAAGAAAGAAAGAAAGAAAGAAAGAAAGAGAGAAAGAAAGATCCTACACATCATACTTGGCCCGGACTACAAAAATGGCATCTACATTAGAAAATCCAGGCACGAAATATACTCGAAGATAGAGAAGATCACAGTCACTATGCGAAAACGCAGAGTTTGCTTCTACGGACATATACGACGGATGATCGACTCCCGATGGACGAAACGTATCTTCATTATATTCGACGCAAAACCTAAAACGACAATGCCATGGTATGTTAACGTCCAAAAAGATCTGAAAGAAATAGGGATACGAGTAGAATATGCACAGGACCGAAATCTTTATAGAGCAGCCATCAAGACGTTTGGGAATTTCCGGGACGAAAAACGGACAACTGGTGCGAAATGAACAGAAGAACGTCGTGCTAAGCACAATGAGTTCATGAAGGCAATGTGGATCAAGAGAAAAATGAACAAATGCCAGAATGTAAAATGAGTCTTATCGTGGTCCCTAGTTGGCGAAATTTAATGAATAATAATAATAATAATAATAATAATAATAATAATAATAATAATAATAATAATAATAATAATAAAGATAAACGAAATAAATATTCTTTAAAATTATTTAAAGCTGGACCATCGAACTATGATTATAATTCACGGATCTGATGACCAAAGTACTCCATGTGAACTAAATGAAGCAACAATACATTTAGCAGCGTGGGTCATTCAGCCACATGACTTCAGTCTCTAATCTCCCTCCAGCAACTGCCCTAGGCAGTAGTAAATATGTGGATAACGCTGTGCTCCACAGCGGCTATCACTCCAAGTAGACGCATACAGCCAGAGCCGCGAGTTTATGGATGAAGTACTGTATTTCCAATTCCATCAATGCCCACTGAACGGCTCAATGAATTCTAATACATTCCCGAAAGCCACCGGAACTAACCGTTAGTTTATTTAGTGGGAAGGTTATGGTCTTCAATTGTCCATACATCCATAGTGATGTTGAGTTCCGGACTGTTAACTGGTCTATGCGACGCCTCCGGATAACCGCAGCCGGGGGCGCCCCTTCGCATATCGTGTTCCCTAGGCAATTGATTTTATTGATGAAATGTAACAGCGCGAACCATCCATCAATGTGCACCACTGCGGTTGCGAATTCAATTCGTTAGATTCTTGTTCTCTGACTCCCTCCGCAGTATACAGCATAATGGACTGGATGTGTGGTGCAGCGGTAATGTTCTCCCTGTTGTCCCCGAGGTTGCAGGATCAGATTCAGACCCAGTCAGTTGGCATTGGAAGGTGTGCATACGCGAGAGAGCCGTGTCATTAGATTTACTGGCATGTTAAAGATCCCTTTCGGGGCAAAAGTCCAATCTCGGCGTCTCTAAACCACTTAATAGTTAAAAGGGACGTATAATCAATAACATTATCATTTTTGTGGAGACAGGAATATATCCATGTCTAGATAATGACCATTATTGACAAAGTTAGAGAGACAACGATAATATGCCTTCGGTCAATAAAATTATTATTATGTTTTCTAAAGTACCAGTTTCGGTCATATTATGACCTTCGTCAGCAACGAATAATGATTATGTATAAGTAGAATCAGGTATGAAGTTCGTGGAATAATATGGTAGAGGCTATTGGAACAATTGCTGCGAGAGGGGGCTAGCAAGTGAGTTTGCGATTTTGGAGGATATAAATAATAAACAAGATGTTCAGTAAAGAACATACAGCCTACTTTCTCCTAAATGCATGGGTATTGTTATAACTCTTTGCCCTTTTCAAGGAGTATGATTGAATGTTGGTTGTAGTAGCTTGTTGAAATACAACGTGCTATAGGGATATTAAACATGAATATGAGGTGCCCTTTGCTAGTGCTATCTCTGTACCAAATTTCGTTCAATTCGGTTTCACCGTGTTTGAATTGATAGGGGGAATCGATTTGCACACATACTTGGCCACCATCTGCAAAATATGGGGCTGATGTTCTTGCAGTTTGGTCTGAATATGTTTCCCACATAAAGATATGGTGTTGCAAAATTTGGTAGAGACTAGATTATTAGGTTGGTCGTAATTACATTTTAGCTTTTAACATTTGGGTGGCCGCGATTACGTTTCCGTCAAGATAGCGGTGATATAAAACATGACACTGAGGTGCCCTTTGCTAGTGCTACCTCTGTACCAAATTTCGTTCCATTCGGTTTCACCGTGTTCGAATTGATAAGGGGAATCGATTTTCACACAAATATGGCCGCCATCCGCAAAATATTAGGCTGATGACCTATTAGTTTGGTCAAAGGATGCTCCCTCCATAAAGGTATGCTGTTGCTAAATTTGCTAGAGATCGGATGATTAGGCTAATCGTAATTTGATTTAAGCTTTGAACATTTGTGTGGCCGCCATTACGTTTCTCTCAATATGGCGGCGATATAAATCATGACACTGAGATGCCCTTTGCTAGTGCTATCTCTGTACCAAATTTCGTTCCATTCGGTTTCACCGTGTTTGAATTAATAGAGAGAATCGATTTTGACACAAATATGGCCGCCGTCCGCAAACTATTAGGCGAATGACCTATTAGATTGGTCAAAGGATGCTCCCTCCATAAAGGTATGTAGTTGCAAAATTTGGTAGAGATCGGATGATTAGGTTAATCGTAATTTGATTTAAGCTTTGAACATTCGTGTGGCCGCCATTACGTTTCAGTCAAGATGGTGGCGATATAAAACAAGACACTGCGGTGCCCATTGCTAGTGTTACCTCTGTACCAAATTTCGTTCCATTCGGTTCCACCGTGTTCGAATTAATAGGGGGAATCAATTTTGACATAAAGATGGCCGCCACCCGCAAACTATTAGGCTAATAACCTATTAGATTGGTCAAAGGACGCTTCCTCCATAAAGGTATGTAGTTGCAAAATTTGGTAGAGATCGGATGATTAGGTTAATCGTAATTTGATTTAAGCTTTGAACATTCGTGTGGCCGCCATTACGTTTCTGTCAAGATGGCGGCGATATAAAACATGACACTGAGGTGTTTTAGATCCCTTATTTAGGGGTGGTAGGACCTAAAACGGAAGAGTTACTGTATTGATTTTGAATGGAGTGTCTAAAAGGGGGTAGCTGCCTTTGGAGGGGCAAGCTGACCAGTGTGGAGTGTTGTTTAGCGTTAGGAACTAGGGGGCGCTCCTATAAAGACTGTAAATGTGGTTTAAGGGATGTAGCCTTAGCACGCGGGTCGATGTACTAGTCGCCCAGCCGGCTACTTATTATATAATCACCTTGCTAGTGTCAGCGGTTCGGCACGCGCTTCACTTGAGCACGCGAGCCGCTGTGAGGAATACAATGACGTCTGAGTTGGCGTTATTACTACGGTGCGTCACGTCTGACTGTGACGGGAGTAAGGAAGGACGTTGGGACGTGAAGAAGAGTGTAGATCAGTAATGCAAGTGTAAGAGACTGACCAAGTGTTTATTGGTCAGCAATGAGTAACTGTTAGTCCCTTTTAAGGGATCTTGTGATGTTATAATGTGAGTACAAACGGTGGGTGTTAGGTTACAAAAGTAGGATTCTGAACACTGACTGACTGACTCACCTCGGTTGACACTGTCGTTAGCCTCCGGCTGTCTCGTCGAAGCACTGATGATGGAGAGATCCTCGTGACCCACTTAAGGCACCTTTTATACCTTTAGCCTCTGTTCTGTCAGCGCGTTGTGGCATAGTTGAACCAGTTTGTAGTATGTCGCTGTGTGTCATAATTACGCAAGGGTTGAGCTGCTTTATGGAGTAGCCAGCTGCCCTTATAGTATTGATGGATATTGGGTAGGCTTTTAAAGGGTTGCCTTTTATGAGATTTAGACAGATGATGGGGGGGATGATCTCTAAGGGGTGCATACCCCTTGGGTATTGTACAGAGGTGCCCTTTGCTAGTGCTACCTCTGTACCAAATTTCGTTCCATTTGGTTTGGCCGTGTTTGAATTAATAGGGGGAATTGATTTTCACACAAAGATGGCCGCCATCCACAAACTATTAGGCTAATGACCTAGTTATTTGGTCAAAGGATGCTTCCTCTATAAAGGTATGTTGTTGCAAAATTTGGTAGAGATCGGATGATTAGGTTAATCGTAATTTGATTTAAGCTTTGAACATTTGTGTGGCCGCCATTACGTTTCCGTCAAGATGGTGGCGATATAAAACATGACACTGAGGTGCCTTTTGTTAGTACTACCTCTGTACCAAATTTCGTTCCATTCAGTTGCACCGTGTTCGAATTAATAGGGGGAATCGATTTTCACACAAAGATGGCCGCCATCCGCAAACTATTACGCTGATGACTTATTAGTTTGGTCAAAGGATGCTCCCCCCATAAAGGTATGTTGTTGCAAAATTTGGTAGAGATCGGATGATTAGGTTAGTCGTAATTTGATTTAAGCTTTGAACATTTGTGTGGCCGCCATTACGTTTCCGTCAAGATGGCGGCGATATAAAACATGACACTGAGGTGTCCTTTGCTAGTGCTACCTTTGTACCAAATTTCGTTCAATTCGCATTCACCGTGTTCGAATTGATAGGGGGGACAGACATTCAGAGTACACACACTCACACACACACAGACACACAGACACACACACACACAGACTCACACACACACATACACACACACAGACAGACACACTTTTTTCGCCCTGTGTTGATCTCATAAGTCTACTTTCATTTTTTGCAAAAATCGAAAGTAGGCTAAAATCTAAATTGTCTATTACAGTGTTTGCATGTTCACCACAATCCATTGCAACACCAGTCTAGAAGCAATATTTTTGAATGTTTAAAATAAAATATTTATGTATTTGGAACTTTAATTTTAATTAAATTATTTGTATGGTTGTTCATTTTTAGCCTATTTTCAATTTTGAAAAAATAGGTTTATGAGATCACCTTTTGTCCGTGTGTGTGTGCGTGTGTGTGTGTGTGTGTGTGTGAGGTGTGTGTGTGTGTCCCCCTAATAAAATCAAAACGGCTGGAGCGATTTCAATGAAACTCGGTAAATTCATAGCACTATTCCCGGCGACCTCGACCGTGCCCTTCAAATTTTGTTACGCCTCACCAATCCAACATGGCGGCTGTGCAAAATATTTCACTAGCATTCAATATCTCCGAAACTATTACCGATATCGCCCTGAAATTGTGTACGGTGATAAAGGGCACTACTAGAAGTTCACCTATGAGACTTTCAAAACCCTGGTGACTACAAAACCAACATGGCGGTCAAGCGAAATTGAGACTTTTAAATAGACATTTCTCGCGATTTAACTATTCAAACGTAATGAAACTTGGTACCGCAAATGTTTATACATATTGTAATGCATTGGAGTCTAATTTAGTACAATTGTTTACATAACCTCAAAATGGCGGCTGTGCGAAATATTTCACTGACATTCTATATCTCCGAAACTATTACAGATATCATCATGCAATTTTGTACGGTCATAAAGGGTACTGATACAAGTTTACCTATGTATATTTCATAAACATGTAAAGTACAAAACGAACATGGCGACCAAGCGAATTTGAAATATTTTAATAGACTTTTCTCGTGATTTAACTCTCTGAGCGCAGTGAAATGTGGTACAGTAAATGATTTTGCAGATTGTAATGCACTGCCATCTAATTTAATTCAATTGTTTACATAACCTCAAGATGGTGGCTGTGAGAAATTTTAAAATTAAGTTTTTATTCTTGTGTCGTAATCATGCGATCGAAGTGAAAGTTTGAATAATGAAGCTAGGCAATAATTGTCCTTGAATGGTACATAACTCTATGGCCTATACATCTAACAATCCTAAATGGCGAGCTTCTGAAATATTAAACGGTTCTCAATATCTATGAATCTTTTACAGCAACCAAACTGAATTTTTGTATGTTCATAGAGACTATGAACATATGTTCACCTATAGAACTTTCAGTAACCTGGTGAGCACAAATCCAACATGGCGGCGACGCGAAGTATAAATATTTAAATGGACGTTTCTCGCGAATTAACTATCCGAGTGCCATGAAACGTTGCACGTTAAATACTTATACAAATGTTGATCCACTGGCATGTAATTTATTTCAATTGTTTGCATAATCACAAGATGGCTGGTGTGCGTACTTTTAAAATCTCGTTTTTTACTTCTTGTGTTCTAATCACGCGATTGAAGTTTGAATACCACACGTACACAATAATCTTAATGTAATAGTACAAAAATAAAAATCCATCCTGGCGACCATATGAAATATTTAGACGGTTCCCAATATCTACGAATCTTGTCGTTTAGACTTTCACGGCCCGTGTTACTACTCATAATGTTGAATTTTGGGCTTATGCCGTGTTTTATTATATTAATATTCGACGCGTTTCGAAAGAAACCATGTCTTTCTTCGTCAGGAATAATCTGGAATACGACAATGTTGCTAAGAGAAAGCAACGAAGAACACATAGAAGGTGCCCAAAGATGGACGCCATTATAGCCCCATGTTAGGGACAACGGAAAGCAGCAGTGAATTACTTTCTCAGGGTTCTGATAATAGGTAGCCAGGATTCACTGAGATTGTAGCCGGTGTCGCGGTTGAAATTATCTGGGTGTTTGCGTATTTCAACCGCCTCCCTGATGATTCTGGGACGATATTGCTTTATGCAAATAATAATAGGACGTCAGTTGAGAAAAGAGATGTAACAGGAACTGCTTACCTTCCGTACATACATAACACGACGGATCGTATTGCTAAAATCCTACGTCGGTACAACATACGGGCTGTATTTGGAACTTCTGTTAAGATTAGGCAACTCCTGCGACCAACTAAGGACAGTTTGCCTAAATTGCAACAACCGGGTATCTACAGAGTTCCCTGTACTTGTGGCAAGGTTTACATCGGGCAGACTTCGAGAACAATATGCACTCGCATTAAGGAACATAATAGATGTATCAGGCTCATTCAACCTGATAAATCAGCTGTTGCCGATCATGCTTTAACACCTGGCCATGATGTCATGTTCCAAGGAGTGGATGTTCTTGCCCGTATAAAGCAATATCGTCCCAGAATCATCAGGGTGGCGGTTGAAATACGCAAACACCCAGATAATTTCAACTGCGACACCGGCTACAATCTCAGTGAATCCTGGCTACCTATTATCAGAACCCTGAGAAAGTAATTCACTGCTGCTTTCCGTTGTCCCTAACATTGGGCTATAATGGCGTCCATCTTTGGGCACCTTCTATATGTTCTTCGTTGCTTTCTCTTAGCAACATTGTCGTATTCCAGATTATTCCTGACGAAGAAAGACATGGTTTCTTTCGAAACGCGTCGAATATTAATATAATAAAACACGGCATAAGCCCAAAATTCAACATTATGAATATCTACGAATCTGTTACAGCAATTAAACTGAAATTTTGTAAGATGATAGAGGCAATTAACATGAGCAGAATATATGAAAATAGGCTGTATAGTTCTTCACGGAACTACTTGTTTATATTATTAATGTTAAACACCATTAATTTGAACACTGAAGTAGATATCATTGTATATCTAAACACGTTTGTTTAAATAATTATAATATCTAACTACATATATTAGCCTGGACAAGGCATACGATATACGGTATATACTTGGAAGGGTAAGAAATGTGAAGTGTTGTATCGTTTGTGCCACAATCGCTTCACTGTCCTGGCCGAAATGCTGGGGAATATACTCGTAGTTTGAGTACCAATAGGGTTCTGCTTTTATGCTCTTACTCCTCACATTATTTACAGTAGTTAATGCCTGGAGTTACATGTTATAGGGCGGTATATTGAATATCCTCCAACGCTGTTAATCTCAAAGCTAAGCTGAATGTGACTGGATGGCAGAAACCCATTATGAAAGTTTCAACACTGTAATACATTCGTGTTGGGTAACTTATACTCCTGTTAAGGCTCTTCAACCCTCTACTTAGAAGTTCTTGTCAGTTTAAGTCATGGATATATTTTTTGAAAGAGAATAGTTTCTGATAGTTTCAAACTTTTGAAGTTTCCTTTAAAGCTACTATAGTAGGGACTACGAACTATTCTCCAGTAATTACTTGTCAGTCACTCACAACTATCTCATTGCGACATCAAAGAATGTACGTGGAGCATATTCATAAGTAAGGAGTTCAGTACGGCTCCCTTATTTTCTTTCATAAATCACTAGAAAACGCCGCTAATTGTTCAAAATTAGGAAACACATTTGCAGGCGGTGGTGACTCAGAGGATAGCAAGATCCACATCCGCTATCATCTTATCTACAGTATGTTAACACCGGAGCGGATAGAAATATAGAAATAGCATGTCAATGAGCTACAAGAGAATTCTTATTAATAATTATCATTATTATTATTATCTGGAAAATAGACCGGGCATTCCATCTGATGCAAGACATCTATAATAAGAAGGCATTGAGTATAGGAGCCTAACATAGGCGCTATAGCACGGTACGTAAACCGTAAGAGCTGTATGCTCTGGAGACTTTGACTTTGTGTAGACAAGGAGGAGTCGATAAATTATTAAAACAAGAACGAATGATATTACGAAAGATTATAGGCAACAGGTCGTTTGATGGGAGGGTACGATTGAGACTCAATGAATAACTACACACTTAAATAACACCAATTCTGTCGTCCATCAAAAAGAGAAGATTGCTGCTTTACGGGCACATCTTCCGTACCGGTATGTCTAATGATTGACTAACAAATAGAATCTGGAATGTCACCCAAAGCTAACCAAATGGAGGTGAAAGGGAACTTGAGCTCTTAGCTCTCGCAGTAAAGAAGCGCGGGTGCGCTTCATTTGAAGGGAGATAGTGCACAGTTCGCTACTCCAGTCGGGGTCCGGGCACGGACACTAAGATCCCGCTGATGAGCCAGCTTGGTGTTCCTAGGTGAAACCCCACACAAGACACGGCACAAATCTAGGAAAATTGCCGACTTTTAATTCCTTGGCCGTGAAGCCAATATACCATCAAATGGAGATGATTTCAATAATGTGAGAAGGACCTGATACAAATTAGTATTCCAGAAATGAAAATCCACGGCATATTTGAATTTCGAGAAATGATTAAAACTATCAGGGTTTTAAAGTAGAATCTGAGCCCAAGAGATGGATGGGGCCTCTGCAAGAAGCACGAAAGAAGGCACTGAAATACTGGGAGGATGTCAAGGACAATAGAAGAACAAGCTCTATACACAAGTGAAAATAAATGTTAACATGCAGTCCATACAGACTCGATTAAAATGTAAAATAATAATAATAATAATAATAATAATAATAATAATAGTAATGTTCATTCTGATGCATGGGAGAATGCACACTCGGAAAGCATGAAAACCTGGTGGGCCCGCAAGAAAGCAAACAGTTGAGATCTCGCAATCGTTAGTGGCCCTCACGATGAAGTGTAGAAAAATAATAATATATTCCCACCTCAGCCACTCCAGAAGTGGTTTTCCATGGTGTTCTACTTCTACAGAAGGAAAAAATCCAAATGGTGCCTAAATGAAAGCCACGGTCACCTCTTTTCTCAATCCAAATGTGAATTTAAATACACACACTATTAGACCCTTCACTATAACACAGGTTATCGTACAAATCCTACACACACCCAAGTACTCAGGGTCACATAACCACGACGTGGCAAAGCCCCTAAATCAAACAACAACAACAATCAACATCATGTGTAAACAGTAGTGTCGTTTATTTAATTCAGGCAGGCATATGCACGAGGAAACACAGATGCTCAAGTAGTGTCTACCAATAATTTAAGACCATTTGCTGGATTTCAACAAAAGCTTCCTGGACTTATAATGTTGTTACGAATTTTACCAAACATTTTATTAAAATGATTTGGTCACTTAGACATTCCTCTGTCTCAAAACATTATGACATGACCTTCAGTTTTTGAGTTTCAATAATTTTATACAACTGGAGTATCGGAGAAAAAAAACATTCCTAACCGCAGATTAATTTGTGGACGGACACTTAACCAATAAGGTTATGTTTTCAATTATATTTTTGAATTTATAGAAGGTATGAAAACATTTTTGTGGAAGAAAAAATATCCCAAAAATGTTACGGCCATTTGGTAGTGATTTTTGTACGTTTTGTAAATTGTTAACAATTGAAGTGTTCATTGGTTAAAACCATTTATGAGGGCTGAGCTAGCGCAGACCGTGTATTGGCGAAATGCCGTGCTACAGCCTAGGGAATGTTTGGTCTGCGCTAGCTCAATGCTCAAATAAGCTATTAACCAGTGAACGCTTCAATAGTTAACAATTTACAAAAAGTACACAAATCACTACCAAATGGCCATAACATTTTCGAGTTACTCTTTCTTGCACCAAAACGTTTTTATGCCTTCTACAAAACTTGAAAAAGAATATTAGTAAAATAATCCCATTGGTTTAGTTACCACAAATTACTCTGTGGCTAGGAATGTTTTGCTTCTGACACTCCATTTCTATTAAAACAAATTGAAACACACCAACTGAAAGTCACAACACAATATTCGGGTACAAGTGGAATGTCTATGTGTCGAAATTATTTTAATATAATATTTCGTAAAATTTGTAACAAAATTATAAGACCAAGGAGCGTTTGTTGAAAACCAGCAAGTGGTCTTCAATAATATTGGTAGGCACCGTATACATCTGGATTCACACTGCTCGTCACAAACGACGAAGTTCGCAGGTTATTATGGAGTGACACCAACTTGAGACAAGATGCGAGAAAGTCGTCTAGGATGGTATGGACGGACACGTTCTTCGTACAGAAGCAATTTGAGTGGCAAAAACTGGATTTAGTTTACAAATAGATGAGAAACGGCCAGTAGGACGACCAAAGAAGTAATGGCTTGACACACTACACATATCTCAGGCCTGCACCCTGAATAGGGACAAGATCGTGTGAATTGGAGACAGAGGAGTAAAACAGTGGACCACACCAGCATACGGGATAAACGCTAAGGAAGAAGACTAAGAAGATATGCGTGAGAATGATTCTATGAAAAGTTTTAGTTTGTGATATTCTTTGAACAATCTATATTAATATTTAAGTAATTAGGATCAAGGTTCGTAGCCAAGAAAGGTTTCATTGTTGTAATGGTGAGATTCAATTCTTAGATCTGAGTTATAAATCCCGCTGCTAGTAGCAGATACCCGGAGTGTAGTTTCTTCCCCAACTTCATAATGATGATGATGAATTTTGTTAGGAGTGAAACAGTGAGGTCATCTGACCCATTTCCATGCACATTTTAGGTAAATGTACTACAGGTAGTTTACCTTATTTCAAGTCCCGGAAATACTTCCGCAATTATATACCCTAATAATTACATACATGCACACTACTTTAGTTACTACAAAAACATCGGTTATCTCACTTATACCACGTAAACACTGTGTGCCCTACCTGAACCAACAGCATAAAGAACCAATACTTTGTTCTGTGTAATAAATATTTAGTTCTATTTAAAATGCTGTCCCATTAGTTTTAGATTAGCAACGTGTTTTACCTGGCGCCTAAACGTCGCATCGTAGTGAAACAGCTGTTACAACTGCTTCACAGGTTCCTTTTAAACAAATAAAACCTCAAAATGTAAAATTGGCGAAAACTTTTTAGAAATATTACTGAGATCTACATTAATTTTCCTCTATCAATAGCCTACATTGTGGAATATGAACTTACACGTTTGCCTCGTAGCGTAGTGGTTATATTAGGTAATGAAGGGAGATCCTGAGCCAGGGGCTATTGTGCAAGATGGTCACCGTTAGTTCATGCCCTTTATATGTCCTTGGGATACTATCTTCCCACCATGTATTTATAGAACGATGTTAGGGAGAGAATCTTCCCACCCCTTTCATTTCAAGCAGTTCCACATGCATCCACAAGCTAGATGCAGAGAAATATTGAAAACCCTTTAATTTGATGTATACTGTCATCAGAAACCAAAGGTGAGAAGCATTATATCACAGTGGTCTCCACAGTGCACGTGCTCGCCAGTTCGGTTGTGTTGAGTGATTGCAATGCATTGTTTTCCAGAAGAAGGTGTATTTATGGAAGATAAGAGATTTGTAAACGTTGGTATATAACTGAAATACAATGTTAATAATGGTTTTGGTCACTTGAGTAAATATATTTCAGCTAGAATGGAAATAATTATCCTGCTCAGGGTGTTTGCCATAAAATAGAAGATTTTTAAAATTAATTTTCTGTGTTCTTAGTAAATACTATTTTGAAATTATTGAAT
The DNA here is from genome assembly GCA_946902985.2 of Meconema thalassinum. Classification (NCBI taxonomy): domain Eukaryota; kingdom Metazoa; phylum Arthropoda; class Insecta; order Orthoptera; family Tettigoniidae; genus Meconema; species Meconema thalassinum. Next base: position 152,483,328 of record OX336390.1, on the reverse strand, counting down.
TTTATTCAAATATACTTACTGTTAACATTCCAAAATCGCTTTTATATGTTTTGTGCAGTTTTCGGCAAAGATGATATAGGTCACTGACCTTATGTTGCGTGGAAGTAACGTTTCTTTTATTATAGAGCGTGATGGGTGTTTTTATATATTTTATCCTGTTAAATAAACCTCATTCTTGTGTGATAAACACAGTATCATCATAATTTGGAGGTGGGAAATTATTACCTCATTGCTCATTTAAGAAAACATACTGTCGGGTGTGGGCAGTGGGATAATAATTTCCCAACCCATATTTCATAAAATAGAATCCACACCCATACAATTGTTGAATATTCCTACTCATCTATCACCCCCAATAACAAATGTGCCAAACAAATATTTTATACCCCCAGTCTTAGGCCCTATAAAGGGTTGGGAGGCTGGGACTGAATTTATGAAAAATAGTAATTATTGATAGAATTGAATGAAATTTGGTTTGTGGTCTCCTGATGGGGAAATAAGGCCATATACCAATTTTCAGGATAATAGCAACATAGTTTTCTGAGAAATTAACACTTACAATTTAATTTTTTTTAAATCGGTAAGCGTAAAAAGTGCTCCAGCTGAACAGTTCGGCCTACTTCAAATATCACATTGAAAACTGGTGTACAGGCACTTCAAGGTATGGAAAGAATTTTAACAGAGAGAAAGTCTGCATATGCATTCCATGAATGTGAAGAAAAAATATGTTTTATGTGTTTATGTTTTTCTCAAATTATGCTAAAAATACCCCCTTTGAAGGCTACTATCTTTTAAAGTATCAACATTATAAAAAATCCTTCTGTTAATATCAAGACAATACAGGTCTTAACAACCCATGAAATTCTCATGGAATTTGAAACCAAATTGGTTCAGCTGGATCATTTTAAATACCGGTACCTGAAAATGTATATATGAAAAAAACACATTTTAGTAAATAAAACATTGTTGAAGGCTAAACTAATAATACGTGAGTTATATAAATAGAACTGAACACAGAAGAAACACATTACGTAATTGGAATTTCTATAGTGAACGTAGTATTGTTACCTCGTCAACTCACTAGATAGTAGCTCTGGGGGCAATTTGAAGATGTGCATTGTTGCGTTGAAGGTAGTGGATGGGGGCGTTTCCCCAGCACTCAACCGGACATTTAAATGTCACGCTAGTACTTAAAAATGGCCGAACCCGAAAAATTCCACCACTAAATGATCCGCCGGAGTCCGGCATACAATAATATGCAAAAATTGAAAAAATTATAATTTTTACTTTTTTCACCAAAAACTCAGTCCCAGCCTCCCTAAGCACATTGGCACGTTAGTACATGGGCACATTGGCCCATGATAACTTGCATAGACAACCACTAGAGTAGTGATGAAAATCGCTTAGCACGAACTCCCTTAACGTGGTGGCGAAGCGGTTAAGCTGTATGCCTCTCACCAAGGTGGACCGGGTTCGATTCCCGGTCAATGCATGTGAGATTTTCGAAGTGAAATGCCATGTCCTGTGGTTCGGATTCCACGAAAAAAGGAGGTCCCGTGGCTCATGATCTCGCGATTAACGGTCACGTTAAACTACAAGCTTGCTTGCTTGCTTGCTTGCTTGCAAACAATTTGCTCGACACGAACTAACGGCGGCCATCTTGCACATTAGCCCCTGGCCCAGGATTCCAATTTTATACCTCCTGGTTAGACTTCTTGGTTGTCATTGCTGAGGGGTAGGTTTGATTCCCGGCTCTGCCGAGAAACTTCATTCTTGTCTAAGGACTGGAATGGCACCATGAGGTTCAGCTGAGAAGAGTCCATCCTAGAAGTTATTTCCCAGGTTTCCCAAATTTCTACTCCAGGAAAATGCTGAGATGAAACCTGAACGATGGCCACGGCCGTCCTCTAACCAAATTTTAGCCTGTATTAGAAATATACACACCAGTTCAGCCATCACAATGAAAATGTTTATCAGACAATTTCCACACACACACAATTTCTACACGACGATGATGTCCCAAAGCCCCTAAAATGAAGCACGACAAACAATTACGTAAAATAATTGTACAAGACTGATAGCAAGATTTCATGGTTGCATGCATAGAGGAATTTAAAGCCACCGATGTATTTTGTTTAGTTGAGTGCTGTCCACTCCATCTGGATTACTATTTGAATATAGACCTGTGAGGGTCTATGGTACGTCACATCTGACAGTAGGCTAGGACAGCCAACATGTCAAAAAATGAACCACTCAAACCTCATTCGGCTGTTGGCAGTCATATTCTCTTCATGCGAATGATTGATAGGGAATATTGATTTTATTCAAATGCGATTCTTTCGAACCTGATTTGACGTTCAGGTTTTGTGAGTAAGTTTAAAGCTCAATGCACTGTGCCATTTTGTTGAAGCTATACGGCTTGGCCTATGTTTTATAATTATTTGCTCCATACTTGCTTACGGCTATCACATCGTGGAAAATATTCAATGGATTCATATACCGTTCAGTTTACGTATATTCTTTGTTTTAATTCTGTACACTCTATATTATTGTTTATAATTCAATGTACATTCCAATTACTAACACCTCCCCAGGGTCTGGATTTGCTGTTGATATGGTCCAAACTCATGATAAACATGCATATGCAATAATCATTAAAGTAGCGCACCAAGCCTTCTACTGACTACATAATGAAATGAATATTCTACAATATTATATTTCCGATGATTCATTTTCAGATTTCGCCTGTTGTTTTCTGTCATATGTCATGATCCCCTGCTTTATCAGAGAGAAAGATGGAACATTTTCTGGTTCCTTGGAATAGGATGTATATTATAAATTTATAATCTAATTTTAGCCTTCTTTCGAATTTTAGCATGAAATAAAAGTAGTCTTGTGACTGGTTTAGTAAATCCACTTTACCGTACAATAGTTAGCGCACAAGTAGATTCAACAAATGCCCGACGACGCACGAAGCGTTTCAACCAAGTCCCGAATGCGTTCATATACCATTCGTCCGATAGCAATAAAACTTGGGTGAGAGGTTGTGTACACTTCAGGCAAGGTTTCTGGCTTAGTAAATCCGTGTTACAATAGGTTGCCCACGAGTAGATTCAACACATGAGCGACGACGCGCGAAGCGCTTCAACAAAGTGCCGTATGCGTTCATATACCATTCGTCCGATAGCGCTGAAATTTGGGTGAGATGTTATTTACACTTCAGGGAAGGTTTTTGGCTTAGTAAATCCACTTCACAATAGGTGTCGCACAAGTAGATTACACAAATGAGCGACGACGCGCGAAGTATTTCAACAAAGTCCCGTATGCGTTCATATACCATTCACCCGATCGATGAAACTTAGGTGAGTTGTTGTGTACACTTCAGGGAAGGTTTCTGGCTTAGTAAATCCATTTTAAAATGAATATTGTACACTATTCTATTTCCAATGATTCATTTTCAGATTTTCGCCTGTTGTTTTGTGTCATATTTCATGATCTCCTGTTTTACCAGAAAGGAAGATGGAACATTTTCTAGATCCCTGCAATAGGATGTATATTATACATTTCTGTTCTAATTTTAGCCGTCTTTCAATTTTTAGTTGGTTGTTTCCATAGATAAGGGGCTGTGACAACGCGGTCATGTAGCCGCGTGTACTTTGGGTGTGTGTAGAAACTGTCTGATAACCTGTGTTAATTGTGATAGCTGTATAGGTGTGTTTTATCTGTTTTAATTCAAGTAGGCCTAATCACTACACACAATAATTTCAAGTAGTTCCTACTTTTGCCACCAAATGCTACCGTCCACGACACCTAGATTGTGGACTTTGCTACTAGATGGCACCGCAGTCAGCACCTGGTGGCAAACGTTGGAACTAATAGAGCGTTGTCAATTCTAACCTACAAATTTTGGATTCACACAAGGGTAGTTAGTGGAAGGTTCTATTTCATGCCATAAATCTATGACATGGGACAGCCGGCTTTACTTCCCCTCCGAAGGAAGGCATACTAAAGGATTTTAACGCTCACAAAAATCCAATGACCTCGGCCGGGTTTGAACCCGTGACCTTGGGCATAGAAACTCAGCATGCTACCAACTACACCACAGAATCTGCCTCTTTCAAATTTTATCAAGAAATGGAAGTAATCTTGTGGCATGTACTCAAACTACCATGAGACTGCCCAATAGTGTTCCAACTTATAAGCGAGAGCTGTAAGGGCTGTATTGTAAACTAATGCTAAAACTTTCATACTACGAGGGAAGATCTGAAAGTACAGAAAGTTTCGTCATTTTATTGCACGAGCAGATGGTTCACCAGGTGACACAATCAATCGCCATAAGGATCCACACACGTGGCTGGTTTAACGACGGAAAGAGCGTCAGCAGAGGAGGAATGACGCATGCGCAGACACTTCTTAGTTTTAAACATAGTTTTCATTTTGGCTAGCATCTCGATGAACCTCGTACCAGAGAGAATACACGCACTACTAATTGCATCGACTTCCAATTAAGTATTTTCATGTCATTGGGAAAGGAATTTACTAATTTATGTGTTGGCCTTAATCGAAAAACAGTAACATTCCTGGCTCTGGTTTTCAAGAAGGAACTACTGTATTTTTTCCATCTTTAAACGGGTGTCTTATAAGTTGTTATTGTGTTTGATTATTTTAGGGGCTTCCGTCGTAGTGGACATTCAGCCCCGTGTACTGTTTGCCACGGTGGGTGAGTGGTTAACGTGTCGGTCTACTAACCCCAAGCTTGCAGGTTCGCTTCTGGCCATTGTAAGTAATTTTTTAAAGGCGGCAAAAATTATGACGCGCATGTCATACGATGTTGGCATGTCAAAGAACCCATTTTAATTCAGTAGGCCGTGTTCATAATGGCAAAATCTCTACTAGAAAGCACCATAGTGTTCAAAGAACTTAGATATCTAACCTTCTTTACTTTCATAGTGCTTCAAGGAACAACGAAATTCAACATGCAAGCTACCCTATGGGTGTCTAATAACAAAGCTTGCACCCGGCACCCTAGACCATACGATATTATTATTATTATTATTATTATTATTATTATTATTATTATTATTATTATTATTATTATTATTATTACTATTGTCCACGTGTACTTGGGCTTGAGTAGCATTTGCTTGATAACCTGTTTAATTGTAGCGTCTGTAGTAGAGAGAGTATTTTTAATTGCTGGGAAGGAGTTGGCCGTTCCTTTAGAATAGGTATAAACTCACTAATCACCTGAATCTGAAGTGGGTAAACCATAGAAAATCACTTGTATAATGGCTGAGATATGAATTAGACCAAGGACTTTTGAGTCTTTAGTCTTAATACGCACCTGCTATTGGAAACATAGTTTTGATAAGAGTTTAAATTCTGCAAAAATATTTTGAACTGTAGGAAAATGTTTGTGAAGGTACCTACCAGCTGGCCATGTCCACTTCCTTCCAACTGATTTTGAAATTAAATCAACATAGTACATGTCATCTATCATCAAATCTGCCCACGAGATTGGTGCCAGGATAGGCACCCGACAGTAAAAGCAATTCTCTACAATTCTCCTCAATATCATACAAACGGAAATAATAACGGATAGAAATACGTCTTTTGAAGATTTCGTAGAAACAAATAACATCCATTATATTTGCAACAATCTATGAAATTTAGACGTCTGTCCTCAAACCTGGATTTCTGAAAGTCCTTTGTCGTGTCATAAGTGATCACGTTCCGGTATCTTAGACTTTTGACACATTTGTTGTGACTTGCAGAGCATCTGGTATGTTGTGTTGAGTATTTGACAGCCTTGCCAATCTTCTACCAGACGTTAGCGAGGGAAATACAGTATATTCTCCTTGAAGTGGAAATATTTATATTAGAATTTATTGGAAAAATATTTACCCGGAAGTGAGGCGAGAGTTTGTTCAACCCGTTGCGAGGAAGATATATAACGTCTGAGATGCTCCGCAGAGTTGGAGAGTAATAACAAGTTTGAATTCTTAAGAAATTCTCTATCAGTGTTGGTTTAAAACTACGGAATACTGAAGGTAAGAGGATCTTTTCTTGCAGATAGTATTTCTTCTATGAATTCCTGTCTAAGATAATATCGAGTGAACCACTTATAAACGAAAACATTTTACAGTAGACTTTGAAGGTGATATATAATAAGAAGAATGATAATAAAGCCGAAGGAAATTGTATCGATAAGGCCCAGTCAAATTTTTTTGAATGTAACATTTTGATTACCTTACGCCAATCTCCTGCAAGCACAGTTCTCTGTGACGTCACCGGCCAGAGAATCCGTGCTCCGTTTCTCCAACGGAACGTGAAAAGAGGAATGTAGGAGCGGTGGAAGGGAGGGCAAACATGTCTATAACACTGGGGGACCCCTACTCAACTATGCGTGCGCAGTATTCTTTATAGTAATACTTGAACATTGTAAAAGGCATATTTTTCTCTGTTAACCTATAGCGTTTGAACACTTATTACTTAGTAATACTATAATATTTATCACTTTAATAAGAATTTGTTTTAATTTAATAATGACTGTTGTCATGCACACCAGCAGAACATATGTGCAATGCCCATTTGTTTCATAACCAATAATAATATACATGTAAACATTTGTTATAAATCATACAGAATACAAAATAATAATAATAATAATAATAATAATAATAATAATAATAATAATAATAATAATAAAATAATAATAATAATAATGATGCTGAAGGTTGAACTTTTTCACATGTTGAAGTATCTTAAATGACACTAAACATTTCGCCATTCCTCCATATTCGACAAACAAGAATAGTTCTGTGTGGACAGACAAGAAAATGTTATGATTCAACGGCCTTTGGGTGTCAGATGTTAGAAATAATATTAACTTTAATGAGGCGGCGTGCAACTCTGTGTACCGGAAGAGGCACCATTGCACTGGCTGGCTGGAAAGCGCGCTCTCAACAAGGAAAGCACTGAACGCGGAAAGCTCATCCTTCGTCACAAACAAGGCAGGTGTAGGAGGCAGTCTTACGCAATATAATGCTCATAGGTCTTATGTACCTAGGCAGATAATAGTACATTATGCAACGAGCCTATAATGGCTATAATTAAGACACGAGTATTTTTTATAAAACGAGCGTATGCGAGTTTTATAATTTCCATACGAGTGTCTTAATTACCATTATAGGCGAGTTGCATACGACTGTTTATGTTCGACGATAATTATAACTTTATTATATGTTTTAACATAAATATTCATAAATATCTGTTGAGAGTCAGCTACTGGAATTTTGTGATCGCAGAGCGAGCGTTGGGTGTTATACCTTCGTCTTTCAAGAGCTTTGAACGGCCGACGCATGCGATCTGTGGGCTTGCAATGCCATATGCAGCCATATGTTTACATCAGCCGTCCCTCAGTAATATTGTCACCGCAGTCATTTGAAGACAATGCGTTGTGTAGAAATTAGTGTTAGTGATTTTAAGGTACTGTGCTATTTCTTGTCTCATATTCGCCAGTTTATTTACGCGAACATATGGACGGTGGGTATTCCATGTCGGTAATTTATTATAGTTCGATGTTGTGTTTATGTCCGACATGTTGGATTTTGAGCGCATGCGCGAAATTATCGTTACCTAATTGGTCAATGAACGAGCTCTGATTGGCTGGAGAAACTGTATCGTAATGAAAAACGGTGTTATAATGACCATCATTATGATACAGTTTTCAAACACATAATAGTGAGGGTCGAACATAAAGTATGTATTTGAGAGGTCCAAGACATGTTATAAAGTATAATCTCCGCTTCTGCAAATTTAGAATTGAGAGTTTCGTCTCCTGGAACTGACAGCGGTCTCTCTGAATGTGATATTGTGAAAGATTTTCAAGTCTCACTGTTGGTATTGGTACCTTATTTCATGGAGAATGATACTGTGGTTGCAGAGTCGTGGTTGTACAGTTCCACACGTCTAACCTAGATGGCCCGGATTGGATTTTCTAGCAATGCATGTTGCATTTCGGAAATCAGACATCATGTATTGTAGTTGAAATTCCACCCACATAACCAGGAGACTTGGAAACTTTTGATCGTTGGTATCAAAGCCACATGAAACTGAGCCTCATTGTTTTCGTCATTGTATTACTTTTGTCACCTTCTGCAATCCGTTAACCTCCTAACAGCAGCTACGTACACAATAATTACTCATGAAATCAAATGGACTCCGGAATATTAATTTATTTATTGTTTTATTTACTGATGTATTTATTTATTTTTTATTTATTTACTTATTTATTTATTTATTGAGATTACACAACAGATCTCAATGTGAACTCTGCCAAAAAAGCAAGTAACGGGGCTGATTACCAATTCATCACCAGTTCCTAAACGAAGAACAGAACGTTATGGAGATGATATAAATAAGAGAGTCAAACCAGAATACTGTAATTTATGATGAAATGTATATCAATGTACCAGGTGAATGTACTATTAAACTTGAATCCAAGGTTAACAAAATATGATCAAACAGACAATTTATTTTTATATGAAATATTTCTGTGTGGGTAATGTAACCTGTATGAATATAGTTTGATGATTAACTAGTAGTTCCGTGACGAACTAAAAAGCCTACTTTTCTTAAATTTAAGATTCATGCCAATGATTAATCTATATAGACTTATCTATAATAATGACAAAATTAAGTTGGTAATATACCTGAAATAGCGTGGTCTAATAGAACACTACAATTGGCAGCCATGGTGACTAAATATATTCTAGTTCCATCTCTTAAGGTACAGAATGCACATACAAAACTTGATTGATGTCCAATGGATTGTATGGACGTTACATGCAGTTAGACGTTGGATCTATCAGCGCACTAAAATCATGTTGGCAACAATGTCATGTATGTGTTGTTCAGAATTAATCTATAATATTAAGATCTATTATTGTGCCAATTTTCGATGAAATCCATTTGTTAGTGTAGAAGTTACATGCATTTTAAAATTAGACATATTTGCAGGGTAGAATCATTTTGACAGCACTGAAGTATATTAGTTTCTTCAAATTAATCTAGAATGGCAGGTACTACACGTGTGCAAAAATTAGACCTGTTGGCTTGCATACATTCTGATATATTGGTGTTAGGATAGAGGAGTAGAGAGAACATTTATTAACAGTTGGCAGCACTGCTGGCTCTTAAGAATACGCATAGCCATATCAGTTATGGTACACAAAGCACATACAAAATTTGTTTGTAATCCATTTGCTAGTATAGAAGATACGTGTATTAAAAAATTGGACTTATCAGCAGGCTAGGAATCATGTTGGCAGCACTGATGTATATTAGTCCCTCCATATTAACCTAGAATGTCAGGTTCTATACTTGTCCAAAATTTACAGCTGTTTGCTTATATACTGTCTGATATGTTGATATTATGGTTAAAAATAGTTCCGTGAAGAACTAAATAGCCTATTTTCATATATCCTACTTATGTTAATTGCCTCTATCAACATACACAATTTCTGATTGATTGCTGTCATGGATTAATGGATATTGAGAACCGTCTAAATATTTCGGATGGTCGCCATGTAGGGTTTTAATATATGTACGCCAGAGAGTTATGTACTATTAGATGACATTTATTATGTAGCTTCAATATTAAAACCTTGACTTCGATCGCATGATTGGGACACAAGAAATAAAAACTTTTTTTTTAAATTTCGTCATCATGAGGTTATGTGAAACAATATGTATGTGCATTACAATGTGTATTAACATTTGCTCTACCAGCTTTTACTGCTTTCGGATGGTTAAATCGTGAGAAAAGTCTATTTAAATGTTTCAACTTCGCTTGGCGGCCATGCTCGTTTTGTACTTAACAGGTTTTTGAAAGTCACATATGTGAATTTTATTAGTGCCCTTCATCACCATAGAAAATGTCAGGATGATATCTTTAATAGTTTTGGGGATATAGAATGCCGGTGAAATATATCGCACAGCCGCGATGTTAGATCGGTGAGACATAATCAAATTTGAAGGGTACGGTCGGGGTTGGCCACAATAGTACTATGACCATACCAAGTTTCATAGAAATTGCTCAAGTCCTTTATATTTCATTAGGGGGAACACACCCACACACACGCACACACACACACACACACACACACATACACACGGACAAAATGTGATCTCATAGCCTAAGCCTATTTTTTTTATAAATGAACATAGGCTAAAAATAGAGAGAGCATTTATTAACAGTTGGCAGTCTTGGTTGCTCTTAAGAATACGCATATTCCTATCACTTATGGTACACATAGCACATACGAAATTTGGTTGAAATCCAATTGATTGTATGGAGGTTAAATGCATGTAACTATGTATATGACCTACTGTATTAGCAGCCGTAGAATTATGACGGCAACACTGTAACGTATGACCTGGAAATTAAACTGAAATATTAGTATCTACAGTATATGAGTGCCAATTTTGGAATAGCTCCCATGCATACCTTTCGAGATATCAAAATGGAGCTCAAATTTCAATTGTGAATTTTCAGCAGTTGGTAGCACTGACGTCATTTTCATATATAGCAGTAAGATCTTTACTCATACCAAATATTGTTTCGATAGCAGGAGCCATTTAGGAGTTGATAGGGGGGACACACACAGACAGAAGGACAGATAGACGGACAGACACACATTTGACCTGATCGATCTCATAAGTCTACTTTTTGTTCATTTTAGTCTACTTTTTACATTTTACAAATCAACTCCTAAACGGCTGCAGCAATCAAAATCAAATTTGGTAAGAGTAAAGATATATACCTGAATATCTCAAGCCTATATTTGAAAATTCTCTCAATGCTACCGACTGCTGAAAAACCGCCCTTGAAAGTTGAGCTCCATGTTGCATATCTTGGAAGACATGCATGATACCTATTCCAAAATTGGCACACATATAGATAATAATATTTCAGTTTAATTTCCAAGAGGCCATATATAGCAGTGTTGCCAAAATGATTCTATTCCTGCTGATAGGTCCAATTTTTAAATGCATGTTACTTCTACACTATCAATTAGACTTCAGCCAAATTTCGTATGTAATATGTGAAAACCAACAGATATGACTGAGCGTATTCTTAAAAACCACCTGGGCTGCCAACTGTTAACAAACTCTCTCTCTATGTTTTTATCCAAATATTAATATATCAGAAAGTATGCAAGCCGACAGCTTTAAGCTATGCACACGTATAGTACCTGACATTATAGATTAATTTGGAGTAACTGATATACGTTAGTGCTACCAACATGATTCTAAGCCTCATGATAAGACCAATTGTTAAATACATGTAACTTCTATATTATCATTTGGATTTCAACCAAATTTCGTACGCGCTATGTGTACCATAACAGATATGACTATGCGTATTGTTAAGAGCAACCATGGCTTCCAACTGTTAATAAATGCTCTGTCTATTTCTTTAACCTAATATCAATATATCAGAAAGTATGCAAGCCAACAGCTCTAAACTTTGCACACGTATAGTACCTGACATTCTAGATTAATTTGGAGTAACTAATATACTTCAGTGCTGCCAAAATGATTTTCAGCCTGCTGATAGGTCAAATTTTAAAATACATGTAACTTCTATACTGTGCCCGTTTAGACCGGAGTCCGCACGACCACATATGCATTTTACCAATAATCAGTCAGCACGAGAGTCAAAATATCCCGGAGCGCCAGATGGGTTAAAGCAAATCGCAAAAACGACATCAAATTAAAAAAATGCTTTACTGATTTTTGGCTCAATGCAACAATAAGGATAGAAGGAGATTTAATTGGGAGTAACACATCCTGTAAAATTATCTCAGTTTATTTTGAAGTTAAAATCTGACTGCAAATATGCTCAAAGCAGCATCATCCACGTGTGGCGATCCACACTCTTATTTACACACAATATAAAGAAATTTTCCAAACACATTTGACAATCTTTTTGGAAACACAAGTCCGATTAATAGTCCTGTAGACTGTGTTCCAAAATTATTAATATTTAATTCCAGTTCAAAGTTAATTGTCTATACTGGAAATATCGTAGATCACTGTTTGAATATTTACATGATATTAACACTCGTAGAATAAATGTTCATAGAATTTTAACTTTCACTTATTTTCCAGTTTCAAAAAATATATATATTGTCGAAAAATATTATTATCATTGAAGCAACACAAATTATTAACACATATTAATAACATCTGAAAAGTATTTGACCATTGAGCATAGCATCGAAGAACTGTGCGAAGCACAACAACAATTAATTGTTCTTCTGCCATTAAACATTCGAGAAGTGACTCGATTATGAACTTCAAGTTCCTAACAAAATATATGATTTCTGAATCATCAACTTGATCACTAAATTGTTGAACCATTCAACTATTCATTTTTCCACTTAGGAACATTATTATAAAAATATTTATATTCATGGCCATTTTTAGCAACTTTCACAACTTGCAATTCTTCGACAGAATGCGGAAATTAGAATTGTAGTTTCATAATAAATTCATTTAGTTCATGGCACTAGGATTGAAAATATCCTTCAAATTATTCGTAGTTAAAGAATTATTTTTAATTGGCAGTGGCCCATTCTATTATTTGTGTAAGAACACAATATTACAACAACAACGGCAAAGGTCTTCCTCTGAAGAAGAATAAACTACTATCATGACAAATCCGGGTTCTAGCAAAATCAAAGTCTAAATGGAATTCGTAAACAAAGTTGAAATAAGAACTGATGGTTTCAAAGAAATAACCTTCGGGTTATTCATACGACGAAATGTGTAGTTCCAATACTCCTACTATAAACCTGAGCCATCGAACCTGCTATTTGATTGATGCTCGAAAAAACCTCTTCATTCCTGCGACTTAACATGCGCACCTGGGAATGGCATTTCAACTACTCCACACATAAATTATCTTCCCAAAATTTATACAATAAATCAAGCCTCTGCTTGTTATCAACACTGGAAGATTAATAAACTTACAAGTTTATTTTATTTTACCATTCAGTTCAACCCGTGAATTTACCATACTTATGAAAATCTTTATTTCACTTTCGAGTGTATTTACGTCATGATTTTATATAAATACAAAAATATCCTATTTGATACAAATATCATTTGCTTCCCGTTTCATGCCTCTCCGTGTTATCTGAAAAATATACTTTGCTCAATGCAAATATCAACTGTTCAACCAGAACTGAAATGTTGGTTGAATGCGGGCTTGCGCTAACCACTTCCCTTAGGAAAATCTCCTGTTCCAAACTCGAAATGATTAAACTACTTCACAGGCTCTTTCTCAATACACATGATTATTAGAAAATATAATATCCAAGAATTATTTAGAAAAATTATAAAAATTATTATTATTATTATTAGTGGATTATTATTATTATTATTATTATTATTTATATCATTTTAAATATGTTTAATTATCATCTCATTATGTGAGAATCCACACGTTCGAACCTTCGAATATGGGAAAAATATCCATTCCTCAACAAAAATAAATTATTAACTTTTACAGTTACATCGGTTGTTTTCCGTGGTTTCCTTAAAATATGAAAAATTCAAATAAATCTTCGAAATGCTCGGTCATCGATTCTAAACTGTTCTGAGTGTTGCAAATGCTCAGAATAACTCTAATAAGTCTTGCGTAAATCATTGCAAGCTTTAAATACGAAGAAAAATAATGTGTTGGTCATCTGCAGAAAAATAGTTTGTTCCAATTAGCTAGGCATAATATAATTCAAATGTGGCTTACATTTCTTGATGGTCTTGAAGTGTAGTAAACCTGGTCTGTACCAGATTTATCCATAGACATGCCCTGTCGGACAAGCACGTATAATCCTTGTATCCGCCGCCATCATATACCCACAATTCGTCTAGTCAGACATAGTGGTAGTATCTTTCGACGTTTGAATTAACTGTTGTTCCATTTTAATATGAGCTTCTATCAAAGCCATAACAGTTTGTTTAAATGGGGTCAGATCTAAGTGATCTCTTCTTAAATATGTCAGTTGTAACATAACTCACTGTAATCTCATCAGTACAAGAAAAACATTGACAGTCTAAGCAATTAACGGCTGTTCTGAAGATCGTTCCCTGGGCATGGTTTGTTATATCACCATCTACCATGTGCTAGGCAACTTGTAGTTTCCCTTGCGTAGACTAATGAACGCCACCGTTATATACTAGTCTTCAGTGTACTGACAGATCGAAGTGGTTAACTAGTTACAAAAATGAAAACTGACTTGAAATGGATTTAAACATCCAAGTATTAAGTTATTACTGGACTGTGACAAAATACTATTTTCTAGACAAAGTCTAGCATATGTCCTTGTAGAAATATAAATATTTCCACCAATGTCTGTAGAAAAACAATCACCTCAGTGATTCTCCTCGCCGTAAACTTACTAAGTTCCAACTCGTAGCGCAGCACTTTTCGTGACTATCACGACTTTAAAAAGAACTTCTGCGTAGATCCGGCAACCATGTGCCTTGGCTCAGCGTCGCAGCAACTTGCTTGCCATGTGCTTGTGTTAGAATGAGCTGAAGTTGCTTCGGCCAGCTGGCTTTTATTCAAAACTGTCAGGGTCACGCGTCATCACCTGATATCTAGAAATCCTCATATCTCTTGAATCCCTGGTCCGATTTACTTGATACTAATTGCATTCTCTTTTATTTGGCCGTGCCAGTAATCTGATCCCAGTCTCAAGTCTCTACTCCATGGTTAACTATTTAATCAATAAATAGCCTCCACCTCTGCTATTACTCGCTACGTCACTTGACATCCAACTATCGGTAAATTCTTTCTAAATGCTTCGAGAAGCAAAGTAGCGCGATATTCAAATATCTCAACTTTCAAAAGCGGCTACAGCCTTTCCCTTGATATCTAGGTGTCTGAAACTTGGAATACCCATTCCTAGAGTTGGGCACAATACTAACAAATGGATTTCATCCAAAATTGGCACAACAAGGGATCATAACATTTCAGATTATTTCTGACCAACACATGCATGACATTGTTGCCAACATGAATTTACGCGCGCTGATAGATGTAATGTCTAACTGCATGTAACGTCCATTGGACTTCAACCAAATTGTGTATTCCGTGCCTTAAGAGTTGGAACTAAGAATATATTCAGTCATCAGTTCTGCCAACAGTAGTGCTCTATTATGCTACATTAGACCTGGTATATTTTGAACTAATTAGTAATTTCGATATTACCAACTTAATTTCGTCATTATTCTATATAGGTCCATATAGATTAATCATTGGCATGAATCTTCATTTTAAGAAAAGTAGGCTCTTTAGTTCGTCACGGAACTTCTTGTTACAAAATGAGAAAAGTAGGCTAAACATATCTCTGTAACGTATCCTAGTAGCATGTGACTTATTATTTAAAGATCATCCTCAAGATATCGTCCAATTAAGGGAAAGTTGGATGTGGCCGTTCCACCCACATGAGATGTTTTCCTCTATAGCCACAGATGACGTCCTGTAATGCCTGGGCGCCCCTAAGTGGGCTAATGCACTCCCGCCACGCACAAGTAATGTGCGACAAGCAGGACAATATTGTCCGCATATGGTTCAACATGAGGGGATGTGGTAAGTGCTACCAATCACTGCCTGATAAGCAGCTGTTCTCTTTGCACGTTGTTTGATAAACAGAAAAAATAAATTGCCATCAACCCTATACTTACGTGTGATTGGAACCTGTAAATCTTAGAATAAAGACAAGTGTGAACATAGAGGAGGAGGCTCTACTGGAGCGTGTGTTTGGGTAGAGCAAGAAGAAATGCCTAGAAAACATAATTACCTACTACGGTATATTAGTGGGCTTCAAAGAGACTCTATCTCATTTTTTAGTCGGCATACGTAAAAGACTAAGAGGAAAGAGGAAATAATTCATGATGAAAATCTCTACTTAGTACAAAACGAAGTCCTCGATTCTTGGATGTTACGGGTAAACTCGAGAACCACTGGATGGATTTTGATGCAGTTTTCACTATTCTGTAAAGGATATCTCGAGGATGATTTCTGTAGAAAAAATAATTATTTATGATCAAAGGAAGCCGATCAGTAACGATTTCAGTGGAAAAGTCGAAAAAAAAAACTGGCGTCCGACAGCTTTGAAAGCTTACGCTGGGCAAACCGTTAAAAATATCTAAATACTATGAGTGTATGAATTGTGCAGCATGAAAAGTTTTACAAAAAGTCCACGAGAGCATATGTCTATCTTCAATACCACTATAAGTGATTTTACGTTTTAATTTCTTCCACCCATGTCCATTCAACTACTTAGGCGATAGTTTACGAGCTTACCAAGGGCGAGTCTGTCATCCCTGTTACAGACTAGCTGGCCCCAGTTACAGCCAGAAGAAAACCATCGAGTTGTGTTGAGTTAAGACTTCTGAGAAGGGTGGTTGTGTTTGGTGTTTCTCTTGAAGTGTAACTCGGGGTTTCTTCATTTCGCCTGTGAAACACAGTCAAGTTAAGATTGGACGGAAGGGGGATTTGAGTTTCATTCACCTCGCCATTCCCTGGAAGTGCAACTCTCCTTTCTACTTTAAGTCCCCGATTCTTCGATGTCATGGCTAATCTCGAGAACCAGTGAATGGATTTTAATGCGGCTTTCACCATTCTGTAAAGGATACCTCGAGGAAGGTTTCTGTAGAAAACAATTTATTTATCATCAAAAGAAGCCAAGCAGTAACGATTTCAGAGAAAATGTCGAAAAAATCCTGGCGTCCGTGCACTCTTTAAGCTTACGCTGGGCAAACCGTTAAAAATATCAATATACAATGAGTGTAAGAATAGTTCAGCATGGCAATTTCTACAAACACGTACGCGAGATCACATCTCTATATTCAATATATCGACCATTATAAGTTTTTTTTAGATTGGACGGAAGGGGGATTTGTGTTTCATGCACTTCGCCATTCTTAAATTACGTCTGACAAAAATTTGTTGCACATGCATCTCCATGATATTATAGTTAATAGTTTAGTCAATGATTTTAACCCATCATGCCGAGACGCAAAACGGATATAGATCGTAGTTCATTGACATCGTAAAGAAGCGCTTATCACGTAATGCATTCACAACTGTTCCCGGGCGAAGCCGGGACGGGTTGCTAGTTGATAAATATAAATCAAAAATATTGGAATGCAGCCGAAATAAATCAGAAATCCCTAAAGGACATCAAATTGGCAGGTGAAAAGCTAAACGAAGTATTTAGGAAGCAAATTAATCAGTGATGGATGAAGCAAAGAGGATATAAAAAGTAGGTTGACTCAGACTAGGAAATCATTTCTAAAAAAACGGAATCTGTTGACATCGAATATAGATTTAGGTATTAGGAAGTCATTTTTGAAATACTTTGTCTGGAGCGTGGCGCCGATGGAAGCGAAACTTGAGCTATTGGTGCAGCAGAAAAAGGATATTTGAAGCGTTTGAAATGTGGTGTTACAGGAGAATGATGAAGATCAGATGGGTAGATAGGGTTACAAACGATGAAGTATTAAGACGAGTGGCAGAGGAGAGATGTTTCTGGCAACTGCTAATGAAGAGGAGTGATAGGGTGGTAGGGCACATACTAAGGCACCCAGGAAGAGCAAGCTTAGTTATGAAAGGGAGGGTCGAGGACAAGAACTGTAGGGGAAGGCCAAGGTTTGAATATGTTAAACAGATTGCCTCGGATATAGGGTGTGGGAGCTATGTAGAGATGCAACTATTTGCTCAGGAGGGGAAGCTTGGAGGGCTGCATCAAACCATTCAAAAGACTGAAGACGCAAACAACAACACATAAAATACCTCAACTTTAGAAGAGCCTCTGATGAAGCAGTTGAAGTGTCATTTGTCCTCCTGAGAAATCATCTCTACTTATTATAAAACGAAGTCCCCGATTATTAGATGTCACGGGTAATCACGAAAACCACTGGATGGATTTTGATGCGGTTTTCACTAGTATGTAAAGGATATCTCGAAGATGGTTTCTGTATTATTTATGATCAAAGGAATCCAAGCAGTTACGATTTCAGTGAAGAAGTCGAAAAGAAACCTGGCGTCCATGCGCTTTTTAAGCTTACGCTGGACAGACTGTTAAAAATATCAATATACTATGAGTGTAAGAATTGTTCAGCATCAAAAGTTCTACAAAAAAAAGTCATGAGAGCATATCTATATCTTCAATACATCGTCCACTATAAGTGTTTTTACGTTTTCATTTCTTCCAACAAACTTCATTCAATTACTGAGACGACAGTTTACGAGATAGCAAGTAATGCATTCATAATTGTTCCCGGGCAACGCCGGGGAGGATTGCTAGTTCGTATTAATTTAAAAAATCTCCAATGATATCCTGGAGGCCCAGTGGACAGGAGAATTAAACCCTATAACGGTAGCGCTAATTGCAACGTTGTTATCGGTAGCACTTTGCATCGGCGAAGACTACGATTCTAGAAACTGATAATAAACACTACATACGTGGTATGATAGCTTTTAATAATTCGAGTCAGTGTAGAACATGAAAGACAAACTGCTCAAAATAATCTTATAAAATATGCTTTTCAGAAGATAGGTTATTTTCACAATTTTCAGCCAATGCGTCTATTGCAGGTGATCACTTTGTGGTTTTCCATGTCTAATACAAACACTACATAAAACTTCGGTTTTGCGGTCTTTACTTCACTGATAGGGTCTCCCACAAGTCCAACCCCTCCTCTACGTGGTGGGAGACGGGCAACGGCATGAAGTAGGGGGTTGTCTGTAGGGGTGAAGTACAGTGGGGACTTTGTGTGCCCCGGGACCGCTACGGCAGCTGTGAAGTCTCTAGGGGAACCCTGAAAAGTGACGGCTGACGGGGCTCTGGTGAAGCTACGATAGGCCTAGCAAGCCAGTAGAGGATATCATATTTGCTTTCAAACCAGGAACAGGCCTCGGAAAGGACGGATGCAAACGACGACGACACGGATATGCTAATGGACTACGAGTTGGGACATTAAACATACAGACACTGACAGGAAAAGTGGAGGAGATTGTAGATGTGATGGAGAGAAGAAAACTGGATGTACTGGGCTTGGCAGAAACAAGATGGAAAGGAGAAGGTCGCACAGAACTGAGTAAAGGGTACCGGTTGTACTGGAGTGGGAACAGTGAAGGAAGGAGCAGCGGAGTAGGAGTAGTTGTGAGAGATGGAATTAAGGAAGAGGTAAAGGGAATACGTGACAGGATTATGAAGATCAGAGTAACTGTAAAGGGAAGAAGCCTGGAGATAGCCCAGGTATATGCCCCTCAAGTTGGATGTACAGCTCAAGAGAAGGAAGACTTTGATGAGGAGCTACAACAGCAGTTGAATGGTTAGAGCATCATTGTCATGGGAGATTTGCTTGCACATGTAGGACGAGAAAGGCAAGGATATGAAAATGTATTGGGAGCAGAAGGATGGGGTAGCAGGAATGAAGAAGGGAGAAAGTTGCTGGATTTTTGCAAGAGAAACGGTTTAGTGGTAGGCAACTCCTGGTTCCGGAAGAAAGAAAGCCACAAGGTAACGTGGTACAGCAGTGATTTAACAAAGAAATCTTTGGTGGATTACATGCTGTACGACTGGGAAATGAAGAGAAGTGTCAGAGATATAAAGGTAATACCATCAGAGGCCTTAGATAGCGACCACAGAATACTTGTAATGAACCTGGGAGTTGTTAAGGATAGCAAGAGGACAGAGTACCAGGAAAGGAGAAGCAAAGTATGGAAACTCAAGGAAAAGGAAGTAAAGGAAGAATTCCAGAAGATAATAAAGGAAAGGATGCCAACAGACAATCCTAAAACAGGGGAAGAGGAATGGAAGCAATTCAAAAACACAATGGTGGAAGCTGCAGTGGCAGTATGTGGAAGAACAAGGAACAGAAAGTGGTGTAAAGAGACAGCATGGTGGAATGAGAGAGTAAAAGAAGCTGTGGGAAGGAAGAACAAGGCTTTCAGAGTGTGGTTCCAGGAAATAACTGATCTGGCAAGGGAAGATTATAAGATAAATAAGAAAGAAGCAAACAAGATTGTCGCAGAGGAGAGGAAGAAGTGGATGGTAAAGTGGACAGAGATGATGGAGGAAGACAGCGGAGGAAATAAGAATGTTCTTTATGGGATGGCCAAAAGTAAGAGGTCTGCGAGAGGATGTGGTAATGATGGACAAAAACGGAAATGAGGTACACAACAAAGAGACACTCAAGACAGTGTGGAAAGAGTACTTTGAAGATTTGCTGAATCCAAATGGTCATAGGGAGGAAGACAATGTATTGGAAGATGGAGAAAACAACACAGGAATGGAAAAGGACCTGACTTGGAGAGAACTGGAAATGGCTATAGACAAGATGAAAGGAGGAAGGGCACCAGGATGAAGTGAGTGTTGAAATGGTGAAGGCAGCAGGGGAGGTTGGGAAACAGTGGCTGTACCGCGTGATGAGGGTGATATGGAAGGAGAAAAAGAACCCATAAGATTGGAAGAAAGGATTAATTGTCACAATATTTATGAAAGGAAGCAGAAAGGAGTGCAAAAACAAGATGTTCAGTAAAGAACATATAGCCTAATTTCTCCTAAATGCATGGGTATTGTTATACCTCTTTGTCCTTTTCAAGGACTATGATTGAATGTTGGTTGTAGTAGCTTGTTGAAATACAACGTCCTATAGGGATATTAAACATGAATATGAGGTGCCCTTTGCTAGTGCTACCTCTGTACCAAATTTCGTTCAATTCGGTTTCACCGTGTTTGAATTGATAGGGGGAATCGATTTGCACACATACTTGGCCACCATCTGCAAACTATTGGGCTGATGTTCTTGCAGTTTGGTCAGAATATGTTTCCCACATAAAGATATGGTGTTGCAAAATTTGGTAGAGACTAGATTATTAGGTTGGTCGTAATTACATTTTAGCTTTTAACATTTGGGTGGCCGCGATTACGTTTCCGTCAAGATAGCGGTGATATAAAACATGACACTGAGGTGCCCTTTGCTAGTGCTACCTCTGTACCAAATTTCGTTCATTCGGTTCCACCGTGTTCGAATTAATAGGGGGAATCGATTCTGACACAAAGATGGCCGCCA
This sequence comes from Meconema thalassinum, assembly GCA_946902985.2. Taxonomy (NCBI): domain Eukaryota; kingdom Metazoa; phylum Arthropoda; class Insecta; order Orthoptera; family Tettigoniidae; genus Meconema; species Meconema thalassinum. The sequence goes on along the minus strand of OX336390.1, from coordinate 152,462,166 downwards.
TCCGCAAACTATTAGGCGAATGACCTATTAGATTGGTCAAAGGATGCTCCCTCCATAAAGGTTTGTAGTTGCAAAATTTGGTAGAGATCGGATGATTACGTTAATCGTAATTTGATTTAATCTTTGAACATTCGTGTGGCCGCCATTACGTTTCAGTCAAGATGGCGGGGATATAAAACATGACACAGAGGTGCCCTTTGCTAGTGCTACCTCTGTGCCAAATTTCGTTCCATTCGGTTCCACCGTGTTCAAATTAATAGGGGGAATCAATTTTGACATAAAGATGGCCGCCATCCGCAAACTATTAGGCGAATGACCTATTAGATTGGTCAAAGGATGCTCCCTCCATAAAGGTTTGTAGTTGCAAAATTTGGTAGAGATCGGAAGATTAGGTTAATCGTAATTTGATTTAATCTTTGAACATTCGTGTAGCCGCCATTACGTTTCAGTCAAGATGGCGGCGATATAAAACATGACACAGAGGTGCCCTTTGCTAGTGCTACCTCTGTGCCAAATTTCGTTCCATTCGGTTCCACCGTGTTCGAATTAATAGGGGGAATCAATTTTGACATAAAGATGGCCGCCATCCGCAAACTATTAGGCGAATGACCTATTAGATTGGTCAAAGGATCCTCCCTCCATAAAGGTATGTTGTTGCAAAATTTGGTAGAGATCGGATTATTAGGTTAATCGTAATTTGATTTAAGCTTTGAACATTCGTGTGGCCGCCATTACGTTTCAGTAAAGATGGCGGCGATATAAAACATGACACTGAGGTGCCCTTTGCTAGTGCTACCTCTGTACCAAATTTCGTTCCATTCGGTTTCACCGTGTTTGAATTAATAGGGGGAATTGATTTTCACACAAAGATGGCCGCCATCCGCAAACTATTACGCTGATGACCTATTAGTTTGGCCAAATGATGCTCCCCCCATAAAGGTATGTTGTTGCAAAATTTGGTAGAGATCGGATGATTAGGTTAGTCGTAATTTGATTTAAGCTTTGAATCTTTGTGTGGCCGCCATTACGTTTTCGACAAGATGGCGGCGATACAAAACATGACACTGAGTGCTTTTGTTAGTACTACCTCTGTACCAAATTTCGTTCCATTCGGTTGCACCGTGTTCGAATTAATAGGGGGAATTGATTTTCACACAAAGATGGCCGCCATCCGCAAACTATTACGCTGATGACCTATTAGTTTGGTCAAAGGATGCTCCCCCTATAAAGGTATGTTGTTGCAAAATTTGGTAGAGATCGGATGATTAGGCTAGTCGTAATTTAACTTAAGCTTTGAACATTTGTGTGGCCGCTATTACGTTTCTGTCAATATGGCGGCGATATAAAACATGACACTGAGATGCACTTTGCTAGTGCTACCTCTGTACCAAATTTCGTTCCATTCGGTTTCACCGTGTTTGAATTAATAGGGGGAATTGATTTTCACACAAAGATGGCCGCCATCCGCAAACTATTACGCTGATGACCTATTAGATTGGTCAAAGGATGCTCCCTCCATAAAGGTATGCAGTTGCAAAATGTGGTAGATATCGGATGATTAGGTTAGTCGTAATTTGATTTAAGCTTTGAACTTTCGTGTGGCCGCCATTACGTTTCAGTCAAGATGGCGGCGATGTAAAACATGACACTGAGGTGCCCTTTGCTAGTGCTACCTCTGTACCAAATTTCATTCCATTCGGTTCCACCGTGTTCGAATTAATAGGGGGAATCAATTTTGACATAAAGATGGCTGCCATCCGCAAACTATTAGGCTAATAACCTATTAGATTGGTCAAAGGATGCTCCCTCCATAAAGGTATGTTGTTGCAAAGTTTGGTAGAGATCGGATGGTTATGTTAGTCGTAATTTAACTTAAGCTTTGAACATTTCTGTGGCCGCCATTACGTTTCTGTCAATATGGCGGCGATATAAAACATGACACTGAGATGCCCTTTGCTAGTGCTACCTCTGTACCAAATTTCGTTCCATTCGGTTTCACCGTGTATGAATTGATAGGGGGAGTTTATTTTCACACAAAGATGGCCGCCATCCGCAAACTATTACGCTGATGACCTATTAGTTTGGTCAAAGGATGCTCCTCCCATAAAGGTATGTCGTTGCAAAATTTGGTAGAGACCGGATGATTAGGTTAGTCGGTAATTTGATTTAAGCTTTGAACATTTGTGTGGCCGTCATTACGTTTCCGTCAAGATGGCGGCGATATAAAATATGACACTGAGGTGCCTTTTGTTAGTACTACCTCTGTACCAAATTTCGTTCCATTCGGTTGCACCGTGTTCGAATTAATAGGGGGAATCGATTTTCACACAAAGATGGCCGCCATCCGCAAACTATTACGCTGATGACCTATTAGTTTGGTCAAAGGATGCTCCTCCCATAAAGGTATGTTGTTGCAAAATTTGGTAGAGACTGGATGATTAGGTTAGTCGTAATTTGATTTAAGCTTTGAACATTTGTGTGACCGCCATTACGTTTCCGTCAAGATGGCGGCGATATAAAACATGACACTGAGGTGCCTTTTGTTATTACTACCTCTGTACCAAATGTCGTTCCATTCGGTTGCACCGTGTTCGAATTAATAGGGGGAATCGTTCTTCACACAAAGATGGCCGCCATCCGCAAACTGTTACGCTGATGACCTATTGGTTTGGTCAATGGATGCTCCCCCCATTAAGGTATGTTTTTGCAAAATTTGGTAGAGATCGGATGATTAGGTTAGTTGTTATTTGATTTTAGCTTTGAACATTTGTTTGGCCGCCATTACGTTTCCGTCAAGATGGCAGCGATATAAAACATGACACTGAGGTGTCCTTTGCTAGTGCTACCTTTGTACCAAATTTCGTTCAATTCGCATTCACCGTGTTCGAATTGATAGGGGGGGGGGACAGACATTCAGAGTACACACACTCACACACACACACACACACACACACAGACTCACACACACACATACACACACACACACAGACTCACACACACACATACACACACACATACAGACACACTTTTTTCGCCCTGTATTGATCTCATAAGTCTACTTTCATTTTTTGCAAAAATCGAAAGTAGGCTAATTACAGGGGAGTCACACTCATACCTCACTGTGCCAAGATATATGAGAAGATATTAGAATGTAGAATACGAGCCAAAGTGGAGAGAAAATTTCGAGAGGAACAGTATGGAGTCAGACCTGGGAGATCAACAGTGGATCTCATATTTTCAGCGAGACAGCTCCAGGAACACCACTACGAATTTGGAGAGGATCTGTTGATGGCCTTCCTGGACATCGAAAAGGCCTATGATAGTGTGTGTAGGGAGAAGGTTTGGAAAGCAATGGAAAACATGGGAGTGGAAAAAGAGACTGTAGGCAGAGTGAAGGAGATGTATTGTGGAAGTGTAAGTTGTGTGAAAGTTGGAGGGGAAAGAACAGACTGGTTCAGACAAATGAGTGGCCTGTAACAGGGTAGTGCGCTGTCACCCCTTCTCTTTATTGTGGTTATGGACGAGGTAATGACACGGATAGCAGAAAAGATAGAAGAAGATAAGATGAAAGCAATGGTGTTTGGAGATGATCTCGTGGTCTGGGGAAACAAGGAGGAGGAAATTCAGGAGCAACTGAAGGCTTGGGAAGAAACAGTGGGAGAGTACGGATGGAAGTTCAACATCAGTAAATGAGAGATCCTGTTAACGACCAGGAAAAAGGACAGACCAATGAGTGGGATAACACTTGGAGGTGGACAGCTGAAGAAGGTGGAAAGCCTCAAGTACTTGGGAAGTTTGGTGGAGGAAAATCGGAGAAATGACAAAGGGATTACGGAACGTGGCAGACAGGCAGAAGCATTTCTGAGAAGCATTAGGAGCTTAGTGTGGAATAAAGATGTCCCACAAAAAAGCAAGGATGTGTTATACAGAAGCTAGTATATCCCGATACTGACCTATGCTTCAGAAACGTGGACAATGAAGAAAAGAGTCATAAGCAGAATATAGGCAGGTGAAATGAAGTTCCGGCGAAGTAAGATCGGAGTAACAAGAAGAGACAGGGTGAGGAATGGAAAGGTCAGAGAAATGGTGAAAGAGGAGCCCTTGCAAGGTAGGATTGAGACGTCAAGACTGAGGTGGTATGGACACTTAAAGAGAATGGATGAGAAGAAGATTCCCAAGAGGATACATGAGATGCAGATGCAGAAGAAACGACCAAGGGGAAGACCAAGAGATAGATGGCTGAAAGGAGTGGAGGAATGTGTCAAGACGAGAGGCGAGGACTGGACCAGATTGACACCGGAGAGGTGGTGGGAAGAAAGAACTAAGTGGAGAGGCTTATGTTCCAAACAGACCCAGCCTGGTGCTGGAAACTGTACAAGATGATGATGATGACTTCTCTGATAGGCAGGGAAAGTATTGCAATGAATAAGGTGGAGTGTGACATCACCCCAAGGTCTGTGTCCAGGCAACTGATAAATACGCAGACCAAAGGTCAAAGTACCACTGACTACCTACCAGGGAGACAAACAAAGTCAGGGGAGATACAATAAATCGATGCTACTAACTTCAAAACATCCCAGAATAAAATTACTCTGGGGTGGGCGTGCATCCACCTTACTTATCCAGAGTTAAAATAACTTTTTCTTAGTACGTCGAGTCAGGGAAATAACCATGTCTAGAAAAAGACCCTTATTGACAAATTTTGAGAGACAACGATAATATACTCTAGTCAACAAAATTATTATTAATGTTTACTGAAGTACCGGTTTCGATCACATCATGGACCTTCATCAGCAATGTTTAATGAATATTTACGAATATAAACAAGTTCGAAGTTGCAAGTTCATGAAGTAATTCGATATAGGTAAAACAAAAATTTTGTAATTGTTATCGAAAGAAATAGTTCAACAAGTAAAAAATTAAATCTATAAAAGTAGATTCAATAATATTTCTAAAGTGTTTTCTATCTAAATTACCGGTAATTGAAAATTATAAAATCAGATCTGTTGATCATCATTTGTAACTTTCTTGTGAACACGATAACTACCACCATTTTCCACCAATCACTTTCAAATTCATACAAAAAATATTTTCAAATGAAATTCCGGTCGAGTTCGTTAATAGGCAAAATTGGACTAAGGGAATAAAATTGGGGGGCCGTTTTTGAAAACGTGAAATATCACATAAGCTATCTTAATATGAAAAACAAGATGTTCAGTAAAGAACATATAGCCTACTTTCTCCTAAATACATGGGTATTGTTATAACTCTTTGTCCTTTTCAAGGAGTATAATTGAATGTTGGTTGTAGTAGCTTGTTGAAATACAACGTGCTATAGGGATATTAAACATGAATATGAGGTGCCCTTTGCTAGTGCTACCTCTGTAAAAAAAATCATTCAATTCGGTATCACCGTGTTTGAATTGATCTGGGGAATGGATTTGCAGACATACATGGCCGCTATTTGCAAACTATTGGGCTGATGACCTTGTAGTCAGTCATAAGATGCTTTCCACAAAAAGGCATGTTGTTGCAAAATCCGGTAGAGATCAAATTATTAGAATGGTCGAAATTTGATTTAAGCTTTTAACATTTGGGTGGCCGTCATTCCGTTTCCGTCAAGATGGCGGCGATAGAAAACATGACACTGAGGTGCCTTTTGCACGTGCTACCTCTGTATCAAATTTCGATCAATTCGGTTTCACAGTGTTTGAATTGATAGGGGGAATCGATTTGCACACATACTTGGCCACCATCTGCAAACTATTGGGCTGATGATCTAGCAGTTTGGTCAGAATATGCTTCCCACATAAAGATTTGTTGTTGCCAAATTTGGTAGAGACTAGATTATTAGGTTGGTCGTAATTACATTTTAGCCTTTAACATTTGGGTGGCCGCGATTAAGTTTCCGTCAAGATGGCGGTGATATAAAACAAGACACTGAGGTGGCCTTTTCTAGTGCTACCTCTGTACCAAATTTCGATCCATTCGGTTTCACCGTGTTCGAATTAATAGGGGGAATCGATTTGCACACAAAGATGGCCGCCATCCGCAAAATATTAGGCTAATGACCTATTAGTTTGGTCAAAATATGCTCCCTCCATAATGGTATGATGATGCAAAATTTGGCAGAGATCGGATGATTAGGTTAATCGTAATTTGATTTAAGCTTTGAATATTTGTGTGGCCGCCATTACATTTCCGTCAAGACGGCGGCGATATAAAACATGACATTGAGGTGCCCTTTGCTAGTGCTACCTCTGTACCAAATTTCATTCCATTCGGTTTCACCGTGTTCGAATTAATAGGCGTAATCGATTTTGACACAAAGATGGCCGCCATCCGCAAACTATTAGGCAAATGACCTATTAGATTTGTCAAAGGATGCTTCCTCCATAAAGGTATGTTGTTGCAAAATGTGGTAGAGATCGGATGATTAGGTTAGTCGTAATTTGATTTAAGCTTTGAACATTTGAGTGGCCGCCATTACGTTTCCGTCAAGATGGCGGTGATATAAAACAAGACACTGAGGTGCCCTTCGCTAGTGCTACCTCTGTACCAAATTTCATTCCATTCGGTTTCACCGTGTTCGAATTAATAGGGGTAATCCATTTTGACACAAAGATGGCCGCCATCCGCAAACTATTAGGCTAATGACCTATTAGATTTGGCAAAGGATGCTCCCTCCATATAGGTATGTTGTTGCAAAATTTGGTAGAGATCGGATGATTAGGTTAGTCGTAATTTGATTTAAGCTTTGAACATTTGGGTGGCCGCCATTACGTTTCCGTCAAGATGGCGGCGTGATAAAAACATGACACTGGGGTGCCCTTTGCTAGTGCTACCTCTGTACCAAATTTCATTCCATTCGGTTTCACCGTGTTCGAATTAATAGGGATAATCGATTTTGACACAAAGATGGCCGCAATCCGCAAACTATTAGGGTAATGACCTATTAGATTTGTCAAAGGATGCTCCCTCCATAAAGGTATGTTGTTGCAAAATTTGGTAGAGATCGGATGATTAGGTTAGTCGTAATTTGATTTAAGCTTTGAACATTTGTGTGGCCGCCATTACGTTTCCGTCAAGATGGCGGTGATATAAAACATGACACTGAGGTATCCTTTGCAAGTGCTACCTTTGTACCAAATTTCGTTCAATTTGCGCTCACCGTGTTCGAATTGATAGGGGGGGACAGACATTCAGAGTACACACACTCACACACACACACACACACAGACACACACATACACACACACAGACAGACACACTTTTTTTCGCCCTGTAGTGATCTCATAAGTCTACTTTCATTTTTTGCAAAAATCGAAAGTAGGCTAATAGAATCCATTCGAAGTTCCTATTCTTCTTCTTAAAATAAGGGCCAAAAACGTATCTGAGTAAAGCTTCAAGATAGCACCAAACTTTGTGCAAAGGGATGGTAAAATAATAGTTTTGGGATTTTAAAAATTATGCCTCCCTTTATAGGCACAGTATCAAAACCAAATTGTCCCTTGTCCACTAATAATCTAAAACGTGTGTCTGAAAGAATTTTTGATATGACCCACCCTTACGCCAAGGTCTGAACAAAATATATGAGGAATAAATAGAATGCAAGCCATGTGGAACTCTTGTAGGTATACAAGAATTAAATTTAGTGAATTCGAAATATTTTTGTTTCTTTGCGAAATCTACCTTCCCGTGTGCGGAGAGGAATTATTTGTACGTGGAAGATGGTTTTTACTGTCAGATGTCCTTTCTTACACCAACATCATGACAGCTTTCAAGGAAGATGGGATGAATGACACTGGGCAAGGAGTTGGAAGCAATTGGCCATTGCCAAATTAAATGTACCATCTCGGTATTTGTCTGGAGATGACAATCGGGAATGATGGAAAAAAACATCTCAAGGACGGTCGACGGTGGGGTACGAAACGACTCGCCCTGCGCTCTTTTGCCTTAGCGCGAGTGGCTGCCTACTGTGATGGTAATAATAATAATAATAATGAAAAATCCACAGCCTGCTTCCAGTCTCCGACCGGGTCAGGAATGGAATGAATGAAGCCCCTATCTAGCGGCGAGGATATGAACTGTGCCGGCTGCCGAGGCCTGACGCACTCCTCTGGGGCAATGATTAAATGAATGACAGATGAAATGAAATGATAGTGGAGAGTGTTGCTGGAATGAAATTTTGACAGGGAAAACCGGAGTACCCGGAGAAAAACCTGTCTGCCTCCGTTTTGTCCAGCACAGATCTCACATGGAGTGACCGGGATTTGAACCACGGACCCAGCGGTGAGAGGCCGGCGAGCTGCCGCCTGAGCCACGGAGGCTTAATAATAATAATAATAATAATAATAATAATAATAACAATATCGTATGGCCTTGGGTGCCGGGTCCAGGCTTTGTTAATTGACGCCCTGAGGGCAACTTGCATGTCGAATTGTATCGCTCCTTGAGGCACTGTGAATGTCAAGGAGGTTGGATATCTAAGCTCGTTGACTCTATAGCACTTTCTTATAGAGAAATGAGGAACTTTGTGTTGGCGGAAAATCCCGAGATTAATTTTGCCATTATGAACACGGCCTACTGAATTCAAATGGGTTATTTAACATGCCAACAACGTACGACATGCGTATCGTGATTTTTGTCGCCTTTCAAAAAAAATCACATACCATGGCCAGGAGCGAACCCCTCACCCACCGTGGCAAGCGCCTACTGTGATGAACCTTATTTTTAGCCTGCCATGACTTGTTCGAGACATGATGAGTACACTCGCTCGATACTCCTGACCGAGGTATGCTAGCGGTGACCTTTGGAATGGAAAGGTTACACTTAACCCCTTGGCTTCCTTCCCACAGAACACTATATGTCAGTCTCATGGTAGCCCCATTCACAAATTACAATACAGGCCATATTTATATTATAGTATTTATTGATCTTTAACCAAAAAAAAATACAGTCAGTCTGAATGACGCATGCTACAAATGCTACATATGTTAGAAAGGCTCAGGAGGGCCAGTCGCTTCGCTCGAAGCCCCAGGACTCTTTCAACAGACTCCATTACCCATTAACTTAGGCTTCCCGTGCGGGCACCTCTTTAAGGGTCACCCTGTATTTGATTCTGACATCTTTTACAACTCTTTAAGAGTCACCCATTGTTTGAATCTGATATCTCGCAAACCTCTTTAAGGGTCACGCTGTACTTGAATTGAATCTAACATACTGTACACCTCGTTAAGTGTCACCCTGTAATTTGCTCTGACATCCTGCACACCTCTTTAGGAGGCACCCTGTATTCTTATCTGGCATCTTGTATATCTCTTTAGAAGTCACTCTGTATTCTTGTGTGACATCTTGTACACCTCTTTAGGAGTCACCCTTTATTCTTGTCTGACATCTTTTGACCTCTTTAGGAGTCCCTGTATTCTTCTCTGCCATTTTGTACACCTCTTTAAGAGTCATCTTGTATTCTTATCTGGCATCTTGTATATCTCTTTAGGAGGCACCCTGTAAACTATTCAAGGATTTCCATGTCACCCAATCTTGATCATGACCAGGAGGTAAAATTTCGGCTATCCTTTTCCAGCCCAGGGAGATTTCTTAACTTTCCATAATTCTAGCCTGGCTTTTTCACAATTAGGCTCATTATAGAACAAGTTTTCACTATGGGACAGTTTCCCCCACTAATCAGAGCTCAAGAAACAGTCGTGTGACCAATTAGGTAAGAATAGCATCGTCGAACATAAACAGTCGTATGCAACTCACCTATAGTGGTAATTAAGACACTCATATAGAAATTATAAAACTCGCATACGCTCGTTTTATAAACATACAGGTGTCTTAATTACAGCCATTATAGGCTCGTTGCATAATGTACTATTATAAGCTCGCTAGTATATCTGGTACTTGCCTGGAGTTGAAATTGTGCATTTCAAAATTAGTTCTAGGATGAAAGGAAGAAAAACTACTATTCGTCAATTGTCCTCGTAAGACCGAGTACTCCCCGTTGAAACTCTGATTCCTTTCTTTCTTTCTTTATTTCTTTCTTTCTTTCTGTCTGTCTGTCTTTCTTTCTTTCTTTCTTTCTTTCTTTCTGTCTTTCTTTCGTTCGTTCATCTGTGGGTGTTGGTCTCCTTGTACTTTCCCTTGAATTACGAGTTCTTCCATGGCTCCAGTACGTCTTCAGCTGTAGCCCAAGCATTTAAATATAACTTGCCTAATCTTCTTCATGAACCTTACATGGAGCTTGAATTCCTCAAGAATCAAAGATTTGCTATGGAGCTCAGTCTATGCTATTTGCGGGACACGGCACATTTCCAACGAATTTAATACTATTCGTAAAATCATACTTGGTAGGAAAGTGTATATAATAAAATTCTGCGGTGATTATGTAGAGAACGGCTTAAACTTTAAATGGGCACTGACTGCAATACATCTTTATTAAAGCGTACATGGTAGAGCAGGAAATTGAAACTGAGTAGCCAACTAAGTGGAAAGTTACTAAAGACCACTATCTTGTAGCTTAGAATGGGAGTAGGCAATCATGTTGTGGAAAAATAGACCTAAATCTGTATCACCGACGAGCTACGACAATTGACGCACAATGCCATGAGGCCATGTTATCTTTAAGCGTAGTAATGCGCGTTAAATCGGTCACTGACAACCGCAAAAGGATCCTGAAGCAACTTCGGAGATCGGAGTTTCGAATCCCGGCGCTGAGAATAGCTATGATGAGTGTTGACTGCCTTGGGTTTTTCCAAAGCCCTGCAATTAACTACCGGGATAGTATCTTAATTCAATTCCAGGGGAACCCCTCCCCTCCGTGATCCACATAATTACAGTTACTCACACTATTACAGTCACTACTGGAACACCGGTTATGAGATAAAGTGAACACACACTCAAGTACACGTGGCTGATGATTAGGATGTTCCAAGATCCAAGATTGAATTAACGACTAATACGAGAGTATCACTCCTTGTTGTTGTTGTTGATTCTTTTAGGGGCTTTGCGACATCATGTACATATAGCCACATGTACTTGGGTGTGTGCAGAATTTTTATGATAACCTATGTCACTGAGAAGTCTGTACTAGTGTGTGTATTAGGTAGATTTCATTAGAAAGCTAACTATTGCAATGGGTACCATGTTTCGACTTCCGTAAAATTTCGACATATCATCGCGTTTCACATCCCCCAGACCCCAAAACCACTGTCAGTTCAAAAGTTTATATATAATTTATGTATATATGTATCTATATAAATATATATATATATATATATATATATATATATATATATATATATCAGTTTCTTGTGGACACGATAACTGCCGTAATTTTGCACCAATCACTTTGAATATTTTACATAATATATATCCCTATAAAATCTCGGTCGAGTTCGTTAATGGGCAAAACCGGTCGAAGGGGGGTAACAATGGGGGGCTTTTTTCGAACAAGTGAAATATCACTATAACTCTCTTAATATGTGAAATATCTAATGCCTTTGAAGTTCATATTTGTGTCGGATAAGTGCCAACAATTTATGTTTAAAAAGTTTTTTGATTGCACCAACCATTGACCAATGGGGTGAAAAAAGTGGGTTTTTCGGGAAACATTAATCATATCTCTCTTAATAGGCACAATATCAAAACCGTACAAAATGTACGATATTCCCCTAATAATTACCTATAACTTTTGTCTGAAATAATTTTTGATACAACCCACCGTTACGCCAAGGGATGAGAAAAACAAGTAGTTCCGTGAAGAACTATACAGCCTGTTTTCATATATCCTGCTCATGTTAATTGTCTCTATCAACATACAAAATTTAAGTTTAATTGCTGTAACAGATTCGTAGATATTGAGAACGATCTAAATATTTCATATGGTCGCCAGGATGGATTTTTATTTTTGTACTATTACATTAAAATGATTGTGTACGTGTGGTATTCAAACTTCAATAGCATGATTAGAACACAAGAAGTAAAAACGAGATTTTAAAAGTACGCACACCAGCCATCTTGTGATTATGCAAACAATAAATTACATGCCAGTGGATCAACATTTGTATAAGCATTTTTAACGTGCAACGTTTCACGGCACTCGGATAGTTAATTCGCGAGAAACGTCCATTTAAATATTTATACTTCGCGTCGCCGCCATGTTGGATTTGTGCTCACCAGGTTACTGAAAGTCCTATAGGTGAACATATGTTCATAGTCTCTATGAACATAAAAAAAATCAGTTTGGTTGCTGTAAAAGATTCTTAGATATTGAGAACCGTCTAATTATTTCGGATGCTCGCCATTTAGGATTGTTATATGTATAAGCCATAGAGTTATGTACCATTCAAGGACAATTATTGCCTAGCTTCATTATTCAAACTTTCACTTCGATCGCATGATTACGACACAAGAATAAAAACTTAATTTTAAAATTTCGCACAGCCGCCATCTTGAGGTTATGTAAACAATTGAATTAAATTAGATGGCAGTGCTTTACAATCTGCAAAATCATTTACTGTACCACATTTCACTGCGCTCAGAGAGTTAAACCACGAGAAAAGTCTATTAAAATATTTCAATTTCGCTTGGTCGCCATGTTCGTTTTGTACTTTACAGGTTTATGAAATATACATAGGTAAACTTGTATCAGTACCCTTTATCTCCGTACAAAATTGCATGATGATATCTGTAATAGTTTCGGAGATATAGAATGTCAGTGAAATATTTCGCACAGCCGCCATTTTAAGGTTATGTAAACAATTGAACTAAATTAGACTCCAGTGCATTACAATGTATATAAACATTTGCTGCACCAAGTTTAATTACGTTTGGATAGTTAAATCGCGAGAAATGTCTATTTAAAAGTCTCAATTTCGCTTGACCGCCATGTTGGTTTTGTAGTCACCAGGTTTTTGAAAGTCTCATAGATGAACTTCTAGTAGTGGCCTTTATCACCGTACACAATTTCAGGGCGATATCGGTAATAGTTTCGGAGATATTGAATGCTAGTGAAATATTTCGCACAGCCGCCATGTTGGATTGGTGAGACGTAACAAAATTTGAAGGGCACGGTCAAGGTCGCCGGGAATATTGCTATGAACTTACCGAGTTTCATTGAAATCGCTCCAGCCGTTTAGATTTTATTAGGGGGGGGGGGGACACACACACACCTCACAAACACACACGGACAAAAGGTGATCTCATAAGCCTAATTTTTCAAAATTGAAAATAGGCTAATGATTTCGGAATTAGAAGAAAATGCCAAGAGCCATCAGAGGTTACCATGACAACGCTTCTAAATTGATGAGGGATGAGCTATCAGAGGTTGCCATGACAACGAGATCACATTCAGTTTTCCATCTAAGTGGGAAGCAGCTTCGGTGACGTAGCCTAGCTGGTAGCATGCTGAACTTCTTTGCCCAAGGTCGCGGGTTCAAAGCCGGCTGAAGTCGTCGGATTTTCAAAGAGCGCTGAAAATCCCTCAGTATGCTTTCCTTCAGAGGGTAAGTCCAACGTTCGTTGCACGTTACTGGTTGCGGTGGCATCTAGTAGCCAAGTTCACAGCTAGGTGTCGTTGATGGTATATTTGGTACCAACATTAGGAATTACTACTTGAAATTGACCGTCTGCAGTCCTTACCTGAATTACAGACTAATACAGCCATGACAATTAACACCGTTCATCAGACGGATTCTACACACACCCAAAGTAGGACTACACGGGGTTACATGACCGCGTTGTCGCAGCCCTAAACTGAGGAATCAACCAACATCTCTGCGGGAGATATAATTTGAAGTGAAGAAGTTTTTTTTTTTTTTTTTTTTTTTTTTTTTTTTTTTTTTTTTCGTGTAGCCTCCTGAGAGGCCGAGTGCAGGTCTTTCTAGTCGACGCCCGTGGGCGACCTGCGCGTCGGAGTGAAGAAGTAATAGACTATTAGATAGTTGCACATCAGTTCCAAACCTTGCATAAGGACGGTGTGAACACAAGCATAAAAAAATGGACCCCAAATGACAAGAAGGTTACCGTCCCCATAAGACAATAAAATATTAAAAATATGCGTAGTAAGACGAAAGAAGAGTTAATTGAGCTCCAATTAATTGTAAAATACTTTCGCGCAATAAATGAGGTCTGATCCTTCTACGAAAACCTGCATATTTTGCCTATTATAGCCTATCCCCTAGTTTGCCCGGTGAAATCTACCTCCCCCTTCCAGCGTGCCGAGAGGATTTTTTTTTTTTTTTTTTTGTAATTGAGGTAGGATTTGGGTAGGAAGTGGCCGTGGCTTAATGTTAGGTACTATCCCGGCATTTGTGTGGAGTATAAGTGGGAAACTACGGAAAACCACTTCCAGGATGGCTGAGGTAAGGTTTGAACCCCCCTCAGCTAAGTTTTGCCACACAAGACTTAGTGTATCACTTCTAATATACCACGTCCTATTTTTAAACTCCTAGTCCTATTTCACTTTGCTCTTCAAATTATTTTATTTCTCATTATATGCCTTTCAGGATACAATTGCTGCTGGTTGAGGTGGGAACTATTCTTTGCTTACTTGAGTCACTCTGTCAGCCTGCTTGGTTGACAAGTACAGTCGCGCCGGTAGGATATAACTCAGCTCCAGTAGTCAGTCATCGTTCTCCTCTCCATGGTGACAAGAGATCCCGTTACTTTTAGCTGTGCTGTTGCGAAACAATTAGAATCACACCATCCTTAATTCCCCCTTTCTCTTCTCCTTCTTTCATTTCACCCTCTTTGTGGCACGTTGAAGCAATCATTTTTCTGTGTGTTGTTCTTTCCTTAGTGCTCAGTATTTCTTCAGTCTTTTTGATCTGATATTCCTCTCCTGGGTTTGGATTGTATTGTAGATTTGTCTTGGACCTTATATTTTTGTGTTTAGTAATCACTAGCATATCTCGCGTAGAATATCTACGTGCTAGATTAAAGAAAGTTTTTTTTTAGATTTGAACCATTTTTGATGTTAAATTTACAGTACATTCACATTATGACCTCGTAAATTTCGTTAAATTTCGCCATGATGCTGATAGTCCACCCTGTGATGTCGGCGAGGCATCGTTGCACTTGCTTAAACGTTTCCACCTGGTATGACGGCCCCACGCCGACAGAGCTGTACGGAACACTGACCTGTCCGGTACCACGACAGTGGGCACTGGTGGGCCAATCTGAATGCCAACTCTACTCGACCCCTGTTCTGGGAGTGTCTCCGACCATTTCTTCTGGGTGTTTCAATTTCTACAAACAATAGTGTATTTTGAGAAGTGCAGTGATAGATAAACATAAAAACATAAAAATATATCAGTTTGTTGTGTGGATGGAGTGCTTTGAGAACCAAGAAGGTTCCAGTAAATTTTCTATAAAATTTTAGTTTTACTTTGGACAATTCATTACATTGCAAAATTTTCAGGTTTTCTAGTTGATAGATCAACATTTAGGTTTGTCAGAAAGAATAGTTAAAAATGTCTCTGGATGTCCACTTACATGGTGGAAAATGTATGAGATTTTGTCATAATAGATATTTTAATATCGCAAATCTGTCACTGGCAACAAAATTATTAAATTGGCACCACTGGGTCATTACATGGTATAGTTGTTGTGAGGTACAGCGTAGGCCCTACAATATCCTAATTCATCTGGGGAAGAGTTATTTGACTCAGAATGGGTAATATAACCCATTCCCCTCCAGTCACTCCCATTGATAGAACGATTGGGACCAGTAATTCAGAACAGGTTTCTTTAACTATACTAATTATCTAAAATATCCAGCAGTCCAGGAGAACTCTGTAACTTAATTTCTCAGATGATCTCCAGAAAGACAACAGCAAGTCTTTCATTTTCTAGTTATTTATTATTTATCGTTTGGCAATACAAGATTTCAGAGTAAGTTACAAAGAAAATCACTTTAAAATCTACTGTACATTATTTTTACTGTTTACACTATTATTACAGTCTCAGATCTAAAGAGTCTATCCATTGGACCACGTCAGGTGTCGCCAACAGGAAGTCGATCCAGTCCCCTCCATATGCCCTCAGAGGACAGTCAGTTGTAATGTGTTGGATGGTTTGATTAGGAGCACCACAATCACACTGAGGAGACACCATTTTTCCCCATTTGAACAAAGTTCCATTGCATACTCCGTGGTTTGTCCGAATCCTATTGAGGGTTGCCCAAGCCCTCCTAGGCAGATCGGAACCTGGAGTGGATGTTCTTGTAGGGTCCAGGAAGGAGCTCGACTCAGGACAAGCTTTTAGTGTCCATTCTGTAATCCACTGCATGCTGGAATCAAAATGGTTTCTTACAAGCCTCTGGGCATGACAAATGGGTGGCTTCCTGGATTTGAGCCTGTTCATTTGAAGAGAGGGGATGTTTTCATGAATAGGTAGTGTAGGGTGATCCATGATCTTGTAGTACTCCCGTAGCAGGGCAACTTCTCTACGAAGGTGGGGTGGAAGAATATTGCTGAGGGCTGGAAGCCAATATGCTGGTGTAGTTCTTATACAACCAGCGATTAGTCTCATGGTGTTGTTCAACTGGGTGTCAACGAGTTTGACATGTGGGCTATTGAGCCAAACTGGGGCGCAGTATTGAGCCACAGAGAAGGCTAGACCTAAGGCAGAGCATCTTGTAGTAGTGGCAGAAGCTCCCCAAGATGTTCCACATAGCTTTAGCAATATATTGTTGCGGCTTCTAATTTTAGCTGCTGTGCTCTGGAGGTGTTGCTTGTAAGAGAGTGTTCGGTCCTCAGTTTTTGTAGCACTGGGTTGGAGCCTCCATTTGTGGAAATATCTTCCAAGTTTAGCCAAATCATCTTCAAGTACATTTTCCAAATCTTCCATATTTTGGTGTCTAGTGGCCAATGCTATGTCATCAGCATAACAAAACATTTTTGAGTTTGTTTCTGGTAGATCCGATAAGTACAGATTGAAGAGGAGAGGAGCCAGTACTGAACCCTGTGGGAGGCCATTAGTTAGCTTCTTTCGTTTGCTGATTTTTGATCCCAAGACAACCTGGAAATGTCTGTTGTTAATCATATTGTCAATAAGCTGGGCCATAGATTTACAGGGAATCACTTTTAGGAATTTATACAGTAGACCTTCTCTCCAAACTGTATCATACGCAGCAGTTAAATCTAAGAAGGCAACGGCTGTTTTCTGGTGAAGTTGGAAACCAGCTTCTATGTGAGATGTAAGAGCGAGGACTTGATCACAGCAACTTCGGTTTTTCAGGAAACCAGCTTGCTCAATGGGGATGTGTTGGGTGATACTGGGGCTGATTCTGTTCAAAATCAGTCTTTCAAGAAGCTTATAGGTGCAGCTAAGTAGGGCTATAGGTTGATAGCTCTGAGGCAAATCTTTTGGTTTCCCAGGTTTTAAGATGGCAATTATTTTGGATTTCTTGAACTGCTTTGGGAGTATTCCTGTTCGGAGAATATCAGAGAAGAAACGAGCCAGCCATTTTTTTGCATTGTTTCCCATATGTATGAGGAACTCTGGATGGATACCATCAAAGCCTGGTGCTTTTCTAGCTTTCATGTCCTTCAAGGCAATGTTGATTTCTTCATGAGTGAAGGGTCCAGAGTATGCAGAATGAGTTGGTGAAGAGGCTTTGAGTTGTTTTAATTTTCTTTTCACCAGTCTTGTGTGATTTACATCCTGAGTGATTCTGGAAGTTGAGACAATGTGCTTAGCAATCTCATCTGGTGTAATGTTAGATTTCTCTTTTATTATTGGTGTGCTACCCCCAAGTTTCCGCAGTAAGCTCCAAGTTTTTCTACTGGAGTGACGAAAATCCATCTCTTCAACAGTCTTGGACCATTTTTCCCTGCGTGCCGCATCTAAGCTTCGTAACAGTTCCTCCGCTACTTCACGGTCTCCATTTCTTAGATATTCATTGTAGAGTGTATCACTCTGCTGATTCCATCCTGGAACATACTCTTTTCTGAAACCTCTTGGAACGTATTTCTTTGCCACAGAAATCACCAGGCCAACAAACCTTTGATAGCAACTGCTTTTTGCCGGAATAAACCTGATGCATTTATCTAAGTCGGTTGAGAACTTCTCCCAATCTGCCTTCAGGAAGTTCCAGCGGGGATGAGGAAATGATGTAATTAAGTGGATAGTTAGCCCTACTTCTATAAGTACTGGTCTATGTTGGCTTCGTGGAAAGTCAGCTAGTACTCTTCTTGTTGTAGGTAGGAATTGGCCCTTGTTGTCACTAGAGACAAAACATAGATCTGGGTTATGTTCATTCTTCCAAGCAGCAGATCTGAATGTCCCTCTATCTTTTGCATCAAAGATAAGATGTAGGTTGAGTTCATCAGCCCGGTCAGAAAGAGCAACACCGCAGTCATTATTCTTGGCGTATTTCCAATTTTCATGGTGACTGTTGAAATCACCAGCATAAATTGCAGGATGGTTCACAGGTGAGAGAACAGTAGCAGGCCAAGGAATTGTAGGTGGCTTGTAGATATTTACAACTGTAATATCTTGCAGTTTTACTACAACAGAATGAATGTTGTTGTCAGAACAAGCAGAAATAAGATGGATATCTTCCAGATTGTTACGAGAATATGTTACTACTCCATATGCGCTGTGATAAGTTGCACCAACCATTGTGTACCCACAGATCTTGCCTCTTTTTCTGAGTTCATCCTCATTGCTAGTGTGGGTTTCCTGAATAAGAGCCAGATGTACATTATTCTCACGGTGAATCCGAGAGAGGTAGTCACATTTGGTTCGACTGATACCTTCAATATTTAATTGGCATATTTTAACACCTTGTCCAAGATTTCGTGTCAAGGAGTTCTGAGAAGAACTGTTTGGTACAGTAAATCATTTTCTAGTAACTAAGGTCCATTGTTTAATATTTTTGTTTAAACATTTTTCTGACAGGTCAAGGGGGATAACAGTTATTTTGTACAAAACAAATTAATTCGAAGAAGTGCTAGGAAGACTGTAGGCTTTTAGTTTTTTATTAGTTGTATATGACAAAAATGTTCTGTAATGATTTTCAACTTCTTTTATCTGGATATAGGGTGAGATTTGTTTTGTTTTCTTGCTAAAGGGTTGGCTAGTAGTAATTTTATTCAGAAAAGATCCTTCGTTAAGTAACCCTGATTTTTGGATCTTATAGCATACATTTTTCTGCTGGTCAAGTGGAACCGCATTGATTTGATACCCACACTTTTCTGCCAGTCAAGTGGAACCGCAGTGATTTAATACCCACAAGTTTGTTTGAAGGAGGGGTTCTTGAACCTTATTTTCTGACAGGAGGCCAAGGGGGACATAGTGTTTATAATACATAATTATGTTTATTTGAAGAAGGGTCAGCATAGGACATCTGTTATTTTCAACAAGAGATATGCATTCGAAGAAGAGCTAGGAAGACAGTAAGTTTTCAGTTATGTTGTATGTATGTCAAAATGTTGTGTAATGTTTAGGAAGACAGTAGGTTTTTAGTTTTTTTTAGTTGTATATGACAGAAATGTTCTGTAATGATTTTCAACTTCTTTTATCTGGATATAGGGTGAGATTTGTTTTGTTTTCTTGCTAAAGGGTCAGCTAGTAGTTATTTTATTCAGAAAAGATCCTTCGTTAAGTAACCCTAATTTTTGGACCTTCTAGCATACATTTTTATGCTGGTCAAGTGGAACCGCAGCGAATTGATACCCACAAGTTTGTTTGAAGGAGTGGTTTTTGAACCTTATTTTTCTGACAGGAGGCCAAGGGGGACATAATGTTTATATACAGTACATAATTATGTTTATTTGAAGAAGGGTCAGCATAGGATATATGTTATTTTCTATAACAGATATTCATTCGAAGAAGAGCTAGGAAGATAGTAAGTTTCAGTTATGTTGTATGTATGTCAAAATGTTCTGTAATGTTTAGGAAGAAGGTAATTAGTTTTTTTTTGTAGTTTATGACAAAAAAATTCTGTTATGATGTTTAACTTCTTTTATGTTCGACCCTCACTATTATGTGTCAGAAAACTGTATCATAATGATGGTCATTATAACACTGTTTTTCATTATGATACAGTTTCTCCAGCCAATCAGAGCTCGCTCATTGACCAATTAGGTAACGATACTGCACCGCCCTCTTAAAATAAACATATTCTTGGCGTGCCTCCTAGCTGCATCACTGGAACCAACTAGAAAAGAAAGGAGTACGCAGTGGAAATAGATGTTAATTTCTGACCTGTGCTGGGCCCGTACTTGCAGGCCAGATGTGCCGAGCGACTCCAGACTCCGTGAAGGTGGTCCCACGACGAGTGGTAGGAATACCCTCCTGGTGCTAGAAAGCTAGAATAAGTCAGGCCTAGGTTTGAAGAGAGAGAGAGAGAGAGAGAGAGAGAGAGCGAGCAGCCCGATCGCCAAACACTACTAAATAAGACACATGGGTAAAGAAATGGAAATTTAATGAATTGAAACCGAACACACAAAGAAACCCGGCCAGAATAACACACACAAAAAAGAATACCCTTCACCTAGGGGTCAAATAAAGTCACTTTCAAACGGGGAGGATAAATATAAATAACAATAAATAACTTACGATAGTAAATAACGTTAACAAATTAAATTCATACCTGTGCTCACTTCGGTGAAAACGATGTAAAAAGGGAGGAAGTAAATGATCAAGAGGCAATAGAGCCGG
This sequence comes from Meconema thalassinum, assembly GCA_946902985.2. Taxonomy (NCBI): domain Eukaryota; kingdom Metazoa; phylum Arthropoda; class Insecta; order Orthoptera; family Tettigoniidae; genus Meconema; species Meconema thalassinum. Next base: position 152,441,493 of record OX336390.1, on the reverse strand, counting down.
TCGCTGGTAAACAACAATCACTTCTCTGCCTAGAGATGGATGGTTGTCATGACGACCACAAATAACAAGCATAGCAAAGATAAAACAAGAGGCTGTGTGCGTGTCGCAGAGGCTGTGGCGAGCAATGGGGATGCGATCGAGCTGGCAGTCCCCAGAGAAAAGAAATGCAAAAACCAAAGATACTACAAGGAGAAACAAATGACGTCAAGTGTCCGTGAAATATATCATGATACATGCACGCAATCAAACACACAAAATGCCAGCCGTCGATGCAGTAATAAAACACAAAGCAACTCGTGCTTGTAGGTAGTCTAGCAAAACATGCTAAACCTATATAGTCCCCAACTTACGTTCCGAGTTCGAGCTGAATACGGTAAGGCCTACTTAAAGTTACCGCCGTGATCCAGTTGCCCGAAGCATGGAATGAAGGGAAAACATAAGGGCTAAAATATATGGTGTCATGCCTCGTGTTGGGAGAATGGTCGAAACGCCAACGTCCACAAACCACGGGAGACCCATTCGAAGATATGCCCAATCAAAACAGCATCAATGCACCTGGCAGCAAGAAAAACATACACTCACAAAATCACTCGCAGATATATTTCACGGCACAAATAAAAGGTTAAACGAAGACTCAAACAAAATAAAACAGGAGACCGCCATTACGATTGGTTCCACAGCAAATCCAAGCACACGACGAAGATCAAAAAGAAAGGTTAAATTTCGGAAATGAGCATAGTGGACACAAGGTTAGATGTATTACTTACATGAGTAAATGGAAGGCTTCGGCATAATAACAATGTTAAATAAAAAGGAAAAACATTACATTTTAAATAATAAGGCGGAGAGCCTCAAGGCACGTCCGGACAGAACGTATCTCACATGGCGACTGAGTCAACCGGGACGGCCACCAAAGAAAATAAAGAAATGAGAGATGTTAAACATGGCTCAGGATCCACACCACCCCCCAAAAGAAAAATTATTTATAATAATAAAAGATGTTTCTTTTTACATCATTAAGTACCACCGCTTTGAAATCAATCATGTCCCAAGTGTTCCAAAATACACAACATCCTTACCACACAGGTGGTTTGTCAACAACTATAACAGTACACAAAATATGAGGGGGGAGGGTGATCGATATAACAATCACTTAAGCAATTGAGCCATATCAGAAAGAATACAGTTATAAAATGAAGTAATATATAAAAATAATCAGATCGCTTCGGCGATCGCAATATCAGGACAGAACTCCTTCGGGGTCCCCAAAGGCGCGCGTTCCTTTGACGATCCCTGGGCTTGTCATAATGGTATTACGGTTCGCCTGAGCGTTACAATGACAAGAAAAGTAGATAGAGACACGGACGAAAATCATAAACAAAAGACTTTCGCCCTTTGACGCCGAAGTCTGCCATTCTCCTTATACCCATCATGAAAGTGACGTATTAAAATAACAAAAAAGCGATATAATGTGTCCATTATTTATAGAATATAAATTCTCTACTGGCCGAATTCGCAAAAATACATATTTTTACAATAAATATTAAGTTACACAGAGTATGTAGGCCTATTTCTTCTTGTATTATTTTCTTTCTTGAGCTCGTAAATTTGTACTTGACTCTGCCTCGGTCAAAATTGGTTCAATAATAGGCAGGTCAAGGAGACGCCATATGAATACTAGCTTCCTTGGATAACATAAGCAAATTATGATTGGCTAACCTACGCAGAAAAAGGACAACATTAATCACAGCAAATAAGAAGGTTACACAATAAATGGTTTCAATTGAGATATGTGAGCTCTGGATACGTCGGTGGGATTCTCCTTGGAGATCAATTCAACAGTGACAGGTGTTAAAAATCTAGTGATAGTTTTGGGCGTGCTCCAGCGAAGCATTAGCTTAGCTGACTCCTTATTCTTGGCCGAACTCTGTGGGTGCAGGCGCACTAGCACGTCGTCATTCACCTGAAAACAAACAGGTTGCCTACCCTTGTTATAGCGAGACGCCACGCGATCTCGTGCCCTTTTCAGATGCCGTACAGCAACTTCCCATTTTTCTTTGACTGAGGTACGGCGGGATGGCGCAGCCAGATAATCTATTTTCCACTGAAGCTGAAGTGGATCAACAATACGCCTTCCTAAAAACAATTCCGAAGGGGTAGAATTCGTCGATTCATGAAGAGCAGTGTTAAATCCTAAGGAGAAAAACTGAAGATTTGCGTTCCAACGTGACTGATCTGCGTTGTGGAACGCAATCAAGCAAGCCTTCAAGTTACGATGAAACCTTTCAACGTGATTTGGCTGAGGGTGGTAGGGTGCCAAAAAGACATCATCAATTCCCCAAGAAAAACACATTGATCTAAAAGACTTGGACCGGAAAACGCTCGCGTTATCGGACACTAAAAACTTTGGAGGACCAAAAACACCAAAAATATGATTGGTCAAAAGCCTAACAGTGGTACGTGTCGTGATTTCCCTGACAGGAAATAACCATACAAATTTTGAAAATCCATCAACGACAGTAAGTATAGCTTGATGACCAGAAGATGACCTAACTAGGGGACCAAAATAATCTATAAACAGGCGCTCATTAGGATATGACATCGTGTCAGCGTGGTGAAGTCCAATGCGAGAATTCTTTGCTGGCTTAGAACGTTGACACTTAACGCATTTTCGGACGAAAGCAAAAGCATCCGCTTTCAAATGAGGCCAGAAGAATTCCTGAGAGATTTTATGGAAAGTCTTCGTCATACCTAAATGTAATCCAAAACAGGATTCATGGAAATACGCCAAGAGCATACTTCGTATATTCTCTGGCACGAAAATCCTACATTTCGAAGATCGAGGAGCGGTATGCACTATAACATCATTGCGCAATGAAAACTCAGATACACCAGGATCTTTCCCGAGAATTTTTTCACGCAATGTGACACAAAATGGGTCATCTGCTTGGTACGTACGGATGTCAGTAAAAGACCATGGAATGTGTTGGAGAAGATTCACTGGCTCTGGGATCTCAACAATGGGAGGAGGTTCCTCAAACATGCGTGACAAACAATCCGCTACAACATTTTCACTACCTCTGACGTGAATGATGTCAAAGCTGAAAGAGGATAGACGAAGAATCCAACGATTTATACGTCCCAATTTTTTGACATGCGAGCGCATCCAGGACAGAGCTTCATTGTCGGTATACACTATGAAATGCCGATGTTCTAGAAAAGATCTGAAACGTTCACAGCCGAATACGACAGCCAGACTTTCTTTCTCGAAAGTGGAATACCGGCGTTCGCAATCATTAAGCATCCGACTGGCAAAAGCGATGGGTGCCAAATTACCATGCACCTGCTGACTAAGCACACAAGAAACTGCGACATCACTCGCATCACAATGTAACATAAAATCTTTCCCAAAATCCGGAGTTCGAAGGACGGGAGCAGAAGAAAGACATTCTTTCAATTTCTCAAAGGCGAGACACTGGTCGGGGCCCCACACGAATCGTACATTCTTCTTCTTCTTCAAATAATTCAGGGGCGCTGAAATGTCCGAAAAGCCCTTAATGAACCTACTGTAAAAGCCTGCCATTCCCAAAAAACGTCGGACTGCTTTCACATTCGTGGGAGTAGGGAACTCTTGGATACATTGCACACGCTCAGGGTTCACTTCTATGCCCACATCCGAAAGAATGTGACCTAAAAATTTGATTTGGTTCGAAGCCAAAGAGATTTTGTCCGGGTTAACAGTGAGTCCGGCTCTGCGAAGACGACATAGGACTTCACGTAAATGGATCAGGTGATCCTCAAAAGACTGACTGTAAATCACGAGGTCATCTAGATAGTTAAACACAGATGAATACTTTAAATCTCCAAATAACTCGTCCAAAGCCCTACTCAATACTTGTCCGCCGATAGAAATGCCCATGGGTAACTTATTGAACTCAAAAAGGCCGAACGGAGTGGAGAACGCAGTTACCTTACGGCTCTCGGGATCGAGAGGAATTTGATAATATGCACAATTCAAATCTAGGACGGAATAGTACTTCGCCCCGTGAAAATGCTGAAAAGCGCTCTCCAGAGTTGGAAGGGGAAAGTTGTCGAACACCACCTTAGAATTGAGTCGACGATAATCAACTACTAAACGAAAAGTACCCTCTTTCTTAGGCACCAGGAATGCTGGACTACCATAAGAAGACTTAGAAGGACTCACAACACCGCGTGCCTTAAGATCATCAATATATTCTCTCATGGCAATGAGTTTGGGTGGAGAGCACGAAAATGGCGCCGACCTAACTGGAACCTCATCAGTTAAATCAATATGACACTCGTAGCCGATAGCGGAACCCAGTTCCGACGTGAGAACATCAGGAAATTCATTCACCAAATCAGATAAAGCGTCACGTTGACTCGTGAATAAAGTAGGAGGGATTAGAACAGCAGAGATACCAGAAAAATTACAAGGAACACTCGCTTCACAAGTATTAAAATGAAACCGCTCCTTGGATTTAAACAAAAAACTGAAGGAATGATCCGAAAAATCAAGCCTCACCCTGCTTTGTGCATAAAATCAGAACCTAAGATCATAGGCGTAGATAAGTCATCCACCACATGGAAGTTCCAATCCCAAGAATAACCACATATCTTAATATGACATGTTACAACGCTAGAAACAGAAATAGATGACTTCACCGCAGAATAAAATTTTAAATCCCCATCTTGTGGACAGATCTGAGTAACAGGAAGCTGTTCCGCGATGGAGCGCTGAATAAATGAACGTGAAGCACCAGAATCCAGTAAAGCGGGTATCGACAATTTCTTAACACTTACAGGGACCCAAGGACAGAAGTTTCCAGTCGTGGAAATGTTCATTTCCCGGCGAACTTCATTGCATGGCCACTCCGGCGGGTCTAAACCGGGGAGCCATGCTCGTTTCCCTGACGCGAAGCACATCTAGGACAGGCTATGTGCGTCACGTCACGAAGACCACATGTGTGACAAAACACACGAGAGGGCGCACGGCAGGAATTAAAATGATGCCCCAAACGATCACAATTCCAACATTTTATACGGTTATACATGTTCGGGTTTCGAGGTAACTGTTGATCCTGAGGAGCGAGATTCGCATAAGAAGTAGCATTGGGAATACTCCCGACAATATGCGAGTGGGGACGGTTAACTGCCCGGTCCTCCTGACGAGTTATTGAAGATGGGTGCGCAGTCCTCTGAATCTGGGATTCCGCGCATGCAGTCTCTGGAAACAAACTGTCAGAGGGGAGGGGTGGGGGTACATATGACTTGCGCAGGCGCCGATTGAACTCGCATTCACGTCCTTGATCAACAATGTCAGCCACACTATACACACTGGACCGGCGTATGAAAGACTTGTACTCAGGTGCTAGATTTCTATACACAATATCAACAGTTTCAATAAGGGGAAGGGGCTGCGACAACCTACTTATTAAAGTCATTAGCCCAGTAACAAAATCGTCTACAGGCTCTTCCAAACCCTGGGTACGGCGATGAATTTCAGCCTTCAAGTCATGTTCAAAATCATAAGTCGTAAACCGCTCCTTTATTGACTTACAGAAATCAACCCACGAGATGAAAGATCTGTTGGTAAGTCGATACCATTTTAAAGCTAAACCACTCAACAATAACGGTAGGCAGACAACAATGTCGTCTGGTTCGAGGTCATAACAATGGCAGAGTTCACTGACCCTGTCTAAGAACTCAAATACAGACGAAACTCCCAGTTCACCAGAAAATGAAATTCCCCACTTGGACACTATATTGGCTACGCCTCCCTTGCGATGGCCTTTCACCTCAGTCAATGGATTAGTGTCTTTCCCACAGACACTTTCAAACGATAGCAGATCATCGTCAGACTGGATGAGCTCCTTCTTCACGTTACAACCTGGGAGAGAATACATGGCTAAACTACAGAAGTACTGCTAGCTACAATTCAAAACAATAACTACAAATGTCTTGCCTCCGTCCTGCGCCTGAAATGAGTACGAAACAAGAAGTAGGGTTGGTTAGTACATTACCAATGCTGGGGTTCGTTGATAGGGACCAACTCATTGCACTCTCCTTACAGTTTGTTATTTTTATGGTCCATACTCCTTGGAAGTTCACATTGACTCTCAATATTTGTTTGCATAGTATGCAATAGGGAACATGAAACAGAATAAAAACAACATTGAAAAATATGCAGCGAAATATTAAAATCCAATGGATATGGCTAAGCGACCAGGAGACTTAACCTCGCAACTGATACCATCTGCACCGCCCTCTTAAAATAAACATATTCTTGGCGTGCCTCCTAGCTGCATCACTGGAACCAACTAGAAAAGAAAGGAGTACGCAGTGGAAATGGATGTTAATTTCTGACCTGTGCTGGGCCCGTACTTGCAGGCCAGATGTGCCGAGCGACTCCAGACTCCGTGAAGGTGGTCCCACGACGAGTGGTAGGAATACCCTCCTGGTGCTAGAAAGCTAGAATAAGTCAGGCCTAGGTTTGAAGAGAGAGAGAGAGAGAGAGAGAGAGAGCGAGCAGCCCGATCGCCAAACACTACTAAATAAGACACATGGGTAAAGAAATGGAAATTTAATGAATTGAAACCGAACACACAAAGAAACCCGGCCAGAATAACACACACAAAAAAGAATACCCTTCACCTAGGGGTCAAATAAAGTCACTTTCAAACGGGGAGGATAAATATAAATAACAATAAATAACTTACGATAGTAAATAACGTTAACAAATTAAATTCATACCTGTGCTCACTTCGGTGAAAACGATGTAAAAAGGGAGGAAGTAAATGATCAAGAGGCAATCGAGCCGGTCGCTGGTCAACAACAATCACTTCTCTGCCTAGAGATGGATGGTTGTCATGACGACCACAAATAACAAGCATAGCAAAGATAAAACAAGAGGCTGTGTGCGTGTCGCAGAGGCTGTGGCGAGCAATGGGGATGCGATCGAGCTGGCAGTCCCCAGAGAAAAGAAATGCAAAAACCAAAGATACTACAAGGAGAAACAAATGACGTCAAGTGTCCGTGAAATATATCATGATACATGCACGCAATCAAACACACAAAATGCCAGCCGTCGATGCAGTAATAAAACACAAAGCAACTCGTGCTTGTAGGTAGTCTAGCAAAACATGCTAAACCTATATGGTCCCCAACTTACGTTCCGAGTTCGAGCTGAATACGGTAAGGCCTACTTAAAGTTACCGCCGTGATCCAGTTGCCCGAAGCATGGAATGAAGGGAAAACATAAGGGCTAAAATATATGGTGTCATGCCTCGTGTTGGGAGAATGGTCGAAACGCCAACGTCCACAAACCACGGGAGACCCATTCGAAGATATGCCCAATCAAAACAGCATCAATGCACCTGGCAGCAAGAAAAACATACACTCACAAAATCACTCGCAGATATATTTCACGGCACAAATAAAAGGTTAAACGAAGACTCAAACAAAATAAAACAGGAGACCGCCATTACGATTGGTTCCACAGCAAATCCAAGCACACGACGAAGATCAAAAAGAAAGGTTAAATTTAGGAAATGAGCATAGTGGACACAAGGTTAGATGTATTACTTACATGAGTAAATGGAAGGCTTCGGCATAATAACAATGTTAAATAAAAAGGAAAAACATTACATTTTAAATAATAAGGCGGAGAGCCTCAAGGCACGTCCGGACAGAACGTATCTCACATGGCGACTGAGTCAACCGGGACGGCCACCAAAGAAAATAAAGAAATGAGAGATGTTAAACATGGCTCAATACCTTCGCGCATGCGCTCAAAATCCAACATGTCGGACATAAACACAACATCGAACTATAATAAATTACCGACATGGAATACGCACCGTCCATATGTTCGCATAAATAAACTGGCGAATATGAGACAAGAAATAGCACTGTACCTTAATATCACCAACTCTAATTTCCACACAGCGCATTGACATGAAACGACTCCGGTGACAATATTACTGAGGGGCGGCAGATGTAAACATATGGCCTGCATATGGCATTGCAAGCACACAGAGCGCAAGCGTCGGTCGTTCAGAGATCTTCAAAGACAGAGATATCATACTTAGCGCTCACTCTCCAATCACAAAATTCAACTGGCTGACTCTCAACAGATATTTATGAATATTTATGTTAAAACATATAATAAAGTTATAATTATCGTCGAACATAAACAGTCGTATGCAACTCGCCTATAATGGTAATTAAGACACTCGTATGGAAAGACTCGTGTCTTAATTATAGCCATTATAGGCTCGTTGCATAATGTACTATTATCTATCATGATACAGTCAGGGAAGTATATAAGGGGGCCCCAGGCGCCCCCCCCCCGATATTTTTGTCACATATATTATTTGTTTATGAATTAAAACATTAAAAACGAATATACTCGTATTTATCATGTACTATTGTTACTAAGCGACGTATGGCAACGTTGCAAAGCAAGACGATGGCAGAGCGATGTAAACAGTGTGACAATCAGTTTGGTCTGATAACCTCTTATTACTCTCCAGTGCCATAACAGCAACAAGTGCCCTTGAAGCGTTTGACAAAAGTTTCCCCCTAACTTTTAAACCCTTAACAGACTTTTGGCAAATTTCCCTCTCTCTGTAGCTACCGGTACTGCCGAACGGAGTTTGAGTTGGTTGAAAACATACTTAAGAAATTCTATTACTAAAAACAGACTCAACGGTATAGTATTGTTATCTATTCATAGAGACATACATCTCACTGACGATGAAGTTATAAACCGATTTGGTAATGCTTCAAGAAACCTTGACTTTATATAATAGTGTAAGTTGTAAATCAAATCAGTAACATTAATTCTTTCCATGTAAACACTATCAAGTGAGCAGGATGATTGTATTAATAAAAAGTAACATAAAATGGTCGTAGTTGTGTTTGATATTAACCAAACTTAAAACATCACAACAAATTGGTAGAAAAAGTGATGCCGGATAGCCTTAAAATTCATCAATTTGCCCCAAATTATACAAAAGTTTCCTGGGAAGAACCCCGGACCCCCTATTCTTTGGGGCCTATACCAAGCCCCTAAACCCTCGGTTGGGCACACCCCGAAATAAAACTCTATATATGCCCCTGTGATACAGTGTTAGTCATTGCCAGAAAAATGGTTAAATTTCAAATACCAATGTAACTTTACAGAGGATCCTTGAAATAAACTAATTTAAAAATCACTGTTGTCCAACTTGACTTCATGTCACAAAACTTAATGACGATCACAAAACAGGATCTTCTTCGAATAAATATAGCCTTTCTTTTTCTCATACAAGACCAGAAGATAGTAGCTAGTTGCTATATTTTTGTAATGTTATTCTGTTTTACTGGAGAGTAAGGGCCAGTAGGATACTGGCTGCTTTTGTGAGTGAGATCCTGAAAGGAAGTTACCTTCTATGTTGATTTATTTCTGGTAAACACGATCTAGAAATGAATATTTCTGTTAATGAAATAATAATTTTAGGGGGCATAATGTTTAAGGAGGCAGTAGGGGGCCTGTTTCTCTGAAAGAAAGGAAAATAAAATACAGAATTAGAGATGAACATAATGATTTTGTATCTTTTCCTTGCAAGAGATTCTGAAGTATTGTCGAATTTTATAACTTAAGCTCAGGTCGAACTTGAATGGGCTTTTCTGGCAGTAGGCACAGAAAAGTGTACCTGTCTATGTATTGTTTCTGTGTGTACATAGATTATTTTATTAATAATTTGTTCCTGCAAATTGTTTTGTGTATTGAAATATTCGATTGTTTCCTTCCGTCAATCCCCAGTTAAGCCATATGCGATTTATCGACGTTGTGGTTCATCTTCATTTGAATAACTGTATCAATGTCTCTTCATATTGATATAACGTTGACAGGAACGTCAAGATACTGCAATTTTGCCCTGTCAGGGTGCGTCAACGTCCTAGTAAGTGCACATACGTTGTCCCATTTTGTTCTCTCGTAAAATGCCTGCTACAACGGCAGGATTCGAACCAGCGGAGCGATAATTAGGCCTATTTAGTGGTAACTTTTCTAACTGTCAGTGAACTCCAAATAGTATTATCATTTTCCTATAAATATGAATTTATATTCGCTTTTGAGTGACTGAGTGTGTAAAGGAGCCGCGTGATTAGCGGCGGCTGTACCGGCCCTAAGCGTGACGTCACTACAGGAACCTTGCGGCCTGGACATTACGATGGCAGTGGAGAAGCCAGCTGTTAGGTCGTGTATTGTTTCGGGAAGCTTCGACGGTGTTCGTAGCTGGTCGGTGCTGCTCGCTGTGTCGAGCACTCTCTGTTCAGTATCAAAGAAGCTGTTACGCTGACCGTGTGTCTACATATAATTACAAAACTTTTACAAATTCTCAGTGCTACGACCGGTTCTCACCAGTTTCTGCGTGTGCCCGTGCTAGCGAGTATATCTATACCAGTGCTTGTGTTCGTGTGCGTCATGGTGAAAACACCGTCTAATGCGGCTAAAATGCCGCCTTCTGCTCAAGCTTCTTCTTCTCCAGCTCCGTCCATGCCGTCGCTGCTGATGGACTCGGAATCTGATCACGACCAACCTGAGGTGAGTGAAAGTGAAATGGAAACTCTGCCAATTAAAATGGCCCGCAAGGAACGCTCGCCTCCTCCCATCGAGCGTGCTAAGAAGCCTTGTTATCCAGGGCAGAGTTCTGCTTCCACTAGCACTACTTGTACGCCCACGGATGAGGTCCCTGAAGAGCTGGGTATTAAGAGCCTTTTGGAGATTGACTCTCCGCTCCGCCGCCTCTCACCATCTCGTATCGCTGCCCCGTTTCACTTCCCACCTCGATCGCCGCAACAAAACCAATCTCAATCTTCCGACGTCTACATGCCGGCCAATATTGTACCCGGCCCACTTCTCCGCAGCTACGCCGACGCAGCACGGAACCCCGCCTTACCCTCTGCTGTCCGCACGCGTAGTGTCACCGCCCCCTCCCTCATCCCGTCTCCCACCTACTATGTCGTCCGTCTTGTCAAACTCATGCCTGAGCACAACCACCCCCGCCATCTCCACCAAGTCCTTTCCAAATTTATTCCCAACCTTGCTGCCTACAACCTCGAAATACAGAGGACCAAGGAGGGACACAACCTCAAATCCACTGAGCCGCTGTTCAGCATCATAGTAAACTCCATCGGCACAGCCAACCTCTCCCCCTCCTGTCGGGCTTATAATGTCACTATGGCACAGCCTTCACATCAGCCTCCCCCACCTCACCGCACTACGCCCATCATGTCAGCGGTTATCTATGGGGTCGAACGTTCATACTCCGCCGACGAGGTTGCCGCTCAGCTCCAACTCGCCGGCCTGGATGTCTTCAAGGTGGTACGGATCAACAACGCCCATGGCCCCACCACCCTGGTGCGGGTGCTGTGCAAGAACGTCACTTCCATCGACGCCCTTCTGCGCAACGGTGCATCCATCTATTGTAAGCGTCATCGCGTGGAGCCCTCCCGGACTCCCGCCCCTCAACGTACGCGCTGCGACCGGTGCCAGAAATTTGACCACCCACCTGGAGCCATCTGCCCGAACGATCAGGTATGTGGAATTTGTGCTCAAGAACACCCTACCGCTCGTTGCGTAAATCGGGAGCACCCGAAGTGCGCAACCTGCGGTGAGGCCCACCCCGCCTTCGCATACCGATGCCGGGGCCGGCCTCTTCCCGACCCTGCTAAGCCTGAACAGGTTGTCCCCGTCATATCCCAGGATCTTCCCACCCCCCCTTCCGCATCCCCTACCCCTCCCCCTACCACGGAGAACGTCGTCCGATTCGTGACGATGGTCCTCCAAAACGTCCTTCCCTTCGCCCGTCCACTCATTGTTTCCCAAGTCCAACTCGCCGCCCGTCTCACTCTGAATACGCATGTCGACATGTCGTATAGTGGGAATAAGATGCATTTTGCATTTTTCCCGCTGAGTACCGTCCCTGCATATTGATAAATGCCTAATCTCACCCTTTACTTTGTCAACATCCGCTCCCTCTTCTCCAACCGACCATTGTTGGACATCTCCCTTTCCCAACATGCCCCGGACATCATGATTTTCAATGAAACCTTCCTCAAACCTCTACAAGCAATTCCCCCCTTTGATGGTTACCAACTCATTCGCGCCGATCGTCACTTTCAGCGGTCGGGTGGGGTTGCAGTTGCTGTTCGCAACTCAATTCCCACTCGCCAGCACTTTTTCAATTTCCCTGACGGCTTTAATGAATACCTCATTCTTGACCTTATCTTTCCTAACCAAACTCTCACCCTTGTCACTATGTATCTGGTACCCCGCTCCCCTCCCCCTATCGCTTTCTTCCGCTTCCTCGAAGCCAATTTTCCTACTTATTTCTTTGCCGCCGATATCAATGTTACCTCCTACACCCCTGTCCAAGCCCGTCTTTTCCAGGACTTCTTATCCATCAGCCGGGGCATGTCCGTCCCTTTTCCCTCCCCCACACTTCCCTATTCCAACTCCACCCCCGATTTTCTTATGCTTACTCCCAATCTCGCCAATATTGCTAATGTTACTGTCCTCCCCACTATCGGTAGTAACCACCTTCCAACCCTCATTTCCCTGTCTAACTACCTCCCCGCCCCTTTCCAACCTCCTCCACGACCTCCTCCCACCCGTCAATACTCTAAAACCGATTGGAACGCCTACCGTACCACCTTAACTTCCTCCCTCACCCCCCTTCCTCCTACACCCCCTGCCTCTCTCCCTGCCCTCTCACAACTCATTCATCGTGTTGAACAGGCCTTAATTACCGCCGATCTCCGCCATGTTCCCCGCCGCTCCTATCACCCTTCGAAACCTCCTATCCCCCCCCGCGCCCTCCGTCTCCTTCGTACTGCTCATGATCTCTACCGCTCCTACTGTCGAACCCGCGATCCTGCCACCCTAACCGAACACCGTAAAACCCTTCGTCACGCTCGCTCCTTTATCAAAGCCATCCGCCGCAAGCAATGGAATGACGCCTGTTCCGACCTTTCCCACAGCCCTGACCCTACCATTTTCTGGAAAACTTTCTCCCGCCTTTCCCAGCGTCGTAAATCCCATCCCACGTACCCTATACTCCGTAATGGTTCACCTGTAGTTTCTAATCAAGCAAAAGCCGATATGTTTGCTCAGCATTACTCCCATGTTTTCTTCCCCACTATCGCCCCTCACCTCTCCCACCCCGACGAACCTACCATTCATGCCTATACCGACCCAACCTCCCCTCGTCTCACGCCTTCCTTTGCCCACCTTCCCTCCACTGATTACCAACACCCTCTCAATTCCCCCATCACCCCACTTGAAATCCGCAATCTCCTTAAGCATCGCCGCACTACGGCCCCCGGGGGTGACGGCATTACTTACCGTCACCTTCGCGAGGCCCCCGACATCCTCTTCCTTTACCTTGCTCAGATCTACAACACTATCCTCTACACCGGACATTTTCCCCACCACTGGGGAAATGCCAACATCCTTCTTTTTCTCAAACCTTCTAAACTTCCTTCGGACATTAATTCTTACCGTCCAATCTCCCTTCTCCCTGTTCTTTCCAAACTTTTCGAACTTATTATCACCAAACGCCTCTATCCCTATCTTCACTCCCTTAATCTCATCCCCGCTCATCAAGCTGGATTCCGCCCTAACTTCTCCACCCACGATCACCTCTTTCACATCACTGCCTCCATTGAAGCCTTCCTAGCCTCCCCCAATAACAAACATGCCCTTCTCCTCTGTTTCGATGTCGAAAAAGCTTTCGACAAAGTCTGGTTCCCTGGCCTCCTCTTCAAGCTCCTCCACCTCCCCTTACCCATCACGTACGTCCGCCTCATTGCAAACTTCTTGTATAATCGCACGGCCCAAATCCTCATCCATGGTACTTCTTCCTTCACTTTCCCTATCCACGCCGGAGTCCCTCAAGGCAGCCCCCTTTCTCCCCTTCTCTATGTCCTCTACACCCACGATATCCCTACCCCTTCTCCTCCGCTCCGTTTGTATCAATACGCCGACGACCTTGCCATTCTCGCCCTCTTCCCTCGTTCTCACACCCTCCAACGCCATGTACAACGCTACCTTCATACACTCCAAACCTGGTGCAATCACTGGCACATTCAAGTCAACCCCCAGAAGTCCCAATACATCCATATCAAACGCTCCCGCACCCGTCGCCGCCCTTCCCAGCGCCTCCATTTCACCTTTAATGATTCTCTTATTCCTCAACTTAATCAGCTTAAATACCTCGGCATTACCTTCCAAAACAACCTCAAATGGAACCTTCACTTCGATTCAGTCTACAAGCGCTCCCTCTCCCGCTTCCGCATTCTCCGTCTCCTCACCGGTAAGACCTGGGGCCTACGGCCCCCTCAGACCCTTAACGTTTACAAGACCTTCATTCGCCCAGTTTTCACCTATGCCTCCCTTACCTGGCTCACCGCCCACCCCCGCCTCTATTTTCGTCTCCTCACCCTCGACCGTCACGCTATCAGAATCGCCTATCATTGTAAACTCGATACCCCTTCCGCCACCCTCACTGGTATGCTCACTTTCCCTTCTGCACTCGCCCATGTTCACTCCCTTCGATTCTCCTACCTTACTCGCGCACGCCGCTCCCATGCCACACAACCCCTTGAAGCTCTTGAGCTCTCCCCCTATGCCACTGCTATCCTCAACTCCACACGCACCCCTGAAACCGGTCATCTCTTCCCTCCACTCATCGACTAGCCCCCTCTCACGCTCTCATTATTCTGTTCTGTGCACATTTTTCACATGTTCTACTTTCTTTTGGGGGGCTATAGTCAGCCCCGCCTCTTTGTTACTGTCGGCACCACAAGTGCCCTCTCATTGTTTATTTTTCGTTCAGTTTTATCCTATTCACATCGCCCCTGTCGCAGTTACATAAATTTTTTTTTTTTTTTTTGCCCCACTAAACCTTATTTAGTCTACTTCGTTCTCCGGAATGGCTCCACGCATCGTCACACAGTGCTCCCAGTGCTCCAAAAATTTAACGGCCTTGTTGCCGCTTCACCCCAGTGCTTCAAGTGATGCGTGTGCTTCCGAATTATTTTTGTTTCTCTTTCAGCATGGACAATAGACACTCTTTTGAACTTTAATACATATCAATTTATTCATTTCCTGTGCTTTTTCCAGTGTCTTTATCTTTTCCAGCCATACGAACAATAGACATTCTTTCTGGACATTACTTTTCAATTTGTTGTATATAATTCTGTATTTTGCCCACGGCAATATTTATTTTATGTATTATGTATATTTTTGAATAAACGGGGCTAGTGGGGTAATGCTCCGGCGAGTGTGGTGGGGGGCCTCGTCTGGGGGGGTCCGCCTTGGGGTCGCGGTGACTTCTGCGCCATTGCATCCTCCTTCATCCCTCCTATCCATATGCCTAGCATATCTTCTTCCAATATAACTTACTCTCTAACCCTTTTCTCTTCTTTGGCACAAGAGCTCCCTGTTGAGCTGGGTGCCCGCCCTGCCTCGCTTTGCGGGGCAGGGAATGAAATAACTCCTGTTCATTCATTCTGTGTCGAGAAACCATAGTACGTCGTCAGCTAAAGTGTAATGACACACAAGTAGCGCAGGGGTTGTATAATATGAAATTGCATCCACAGATCGCCGTTTAATGACAAAATGATTATGTTGCTTGATGAATAAAATTTATTTGTATCAGATGAGCTATTTTAAAGGAACCTAAGTCTATTAGTTTGAGTATAGTCTAGCACTAGAATGTTACCTCTCGTGTGTCCGCGGTGACAAATGTTGTATAAGATAGATTTGGCTTCATTATACGTTATATTGTTAATTATAATTACTTGATTCTAAGGTTGGACAGCGAATTTTCTGTAATTTTTAGCCTATTTTCAATTTTGAAAAAATAGGCTTATGAGATCACCTTTTGTCCGTGTGTGTGTGTGTCCCCCTAATAAAATATAAACGGCTGGAGCGATTTCAATGAAACTCGGTATTTTCATAGCACTGTTCCCGGCGACCTCGACCGTGCCCTTCAAGTTTTGTTACGTCTCACCAATGCAAAATGGCGGCTGTGCGAAATATTTCACTAGCATTCAATATCTCCGAAACTATTACCGATATCGCCCTGAAATTGTGTACGGTGATAAAGGGTACTACTAGAAGTTCACCTATGAGACTTTCAAAAACCTGGTGAATACAAAACCAACATGGCGGTCAAGCGAAGTTGAGACATTTAAATAGACTTTTCTCGCGATTTAACTATCCACACGTAATGAAACTTGGTACAGCAAATGTTTATACACATTGTAATGCACTGGAGTCTAATTTAGTTCAATTATTTACATAACTTCAAAATGGTGGCTGTGCGAATTATTTCACTGACATTCTATATCTCCGAAACTATTACAGATATCACCCTGCAATTTAGTACGGTGATAAAGGGTACTGATACAAGTTTACCTATGTATATTTCATAAACTTGTAAAGTAGAAAACGAACATGGCGACCAAGCGAAGTTGAGACTTTAAATAGACTTTTCTCACGATTTAACCATCCAAACTTAATGAAACTAGGTACAGCAAGTGTTTATACACATAGTAATGCACTGGAGTCTAATTTAGTTCAATTGTTTACATAACCTCAAAATGGCGGCTGTGCGAAATATTTAACTGACATTCTATATCTCCGAAACTATTACAGATATTACCCTGCAATTTTGTACGGTGATAAAGGGTACTGGTGAAAGTTTATCTATGTATACTTCATAAACTTGTAAAGTAAAAAACGAACATGGCGACCAAGCGAATTTGAAATATTTTAATAGACTTTTCTCGTGAATTAACTCTCTGAGCGCAGTGAAATGTGGTACAGTAAATGATTTTGCAGATTGTAATGCACTGCCATCTAATTTAAATCAATTGTTTACATAACCTCAATATGGCGGCTGTGCGAAATTTTAAAATTAAGATTTTATTTCTTGTGTCGTAATCATGCGATCGAAGTGAAAGTTTGAATAATGAACCTAGGCAATAATTGTCCTTGAATGGTACATAATTCTATGGCCGATACATATAACAATCCTAAATGGCGAGCTTCCGAAATATTTAGACGGTTCTCAATATCTATGAATCTTTTACAGCAACCAAACTGAATTTTGTAATGTTCATAGAGACTATGAACATATGTTCACCTATAGGACTTTCATTAACCTGGTGAGCACAAATCCAACATGGCGGCGACGCGAAGTATAAATATTTAAATGGACGATTCTCGCGAATTAACTATCCGAGTGCTGTGAAACGTTGCACGTTAAATGCTTATACAAATGTTGATCCACTGGCATCTAATTTATTTCAATTGTTTGCATAATCACAAGATGGCTGCTGTGCGTAATTTTAAAATCTCATTTTTACTTCTTGTGTTCTAATCATGCGATTGAAGTTTGAATACCACAAGTACACAATAATCTTAATGTAATAGTACAAAAATAAACAAGATGTTCAGTAAAGAACATATAGCCTACTTTCTCCTAAATGCATGGGTATTGTTATAACTCTTTGTCCTTTTCAAGGAGTATGATTGAATGTTGGTTGTAGTAGCTTGTTGAAATACAACGTGCTATAGGGATATTAAACATGAATATGAGGTGCCCTTTGCTAGTGCTACCTCTGTACCAAATTTCGTTCAATTCGGTTTCGCCGTGTTTGAATTGATAGGGGGAATCCATTTGCACACATACTTGGCCACCATCTGCAAACTATTGGGCTGATGTTCTTGCAGTTTGGTCAGAATATGTTTCCCACATAAAGATATGGTGTTGCAAAATTTGGTAGAGACTAGATTATTAGGTTGGTCGTAATTACATTTTAGCTTTTAACATTTGGGTGGCCGCGATTACGTTTCCGTCAAGATAGCGGTGATATAAAACATGACACTGAGGTGCCTCTTGCTAGTGCTACCTCTGTACCAAATTTCGTTCATTCGGTTCCACCGTGTTCGAATTAATAGGGGGAATCAATTTTGACATAAAGATGGCCGCCATCCGCAAACTATTAGGCTAATGACCTATTAGATTGGTCAAAGGATGCTCCCTCCATAAAGGTATGTTGTTGCAAAGTTTGGTAGAGATCGAATGGTTATGTTAGTCGTAATTTGATTTAAGCTTTAAATATTTGTGTGGCCGCTATTACGTTTCTGTTAATATGGCGGCGATATTAATCATGACACTGAGATGCCCTTTGCTAGTGCTATCTTTGTACCAAATTTCGTTCCATTCTGTTTCACCGTGTTTGAATTAATAGGGGGAATCGATTCTGACACAAAGATGGCCGCCATCCGCAAACTATTAGGCGAATGACCTATTAGATTGGTCAAAGGATGCTCCCTCCATAAAGGTATGTAGTTGCAAAATTTGGTTGAGATCGGATGATTAGGTTAATCGTAATTTGATTTAAGCTTTGAACATTCGTGTGGCCGCCATTACGTTTCAGTCAAGACGGCGGCGATATAAAACATGACACTGAGGTGCCCTTTGCTAGTGCTACCTCTGTACCAAATTTCGTTCCATTAGGTTCCTCCGTGTTCGAATTAATAGGGGGAATCAATTTTGACATAAAGATGGCCGCCATCCGCAAACTATTAGGCTAATAACCTATTAGATTGGTCAAAGGATGCTCCCTCCAAAAAGGAATGTTGTTGCAAAGTTTGGTAGAGATCGGATGGTTATGTTAGTCTAATTTAACTTAAGCTTTGAACATTTGTGTGGCCGCCATTACGTTTCTGTCAATATGGCGGCGATATAAAACATGACACTGAGATGCCCTTTGCTAGTGCTACCTCTGTACCAAATTTCGTTCCATTCGGTTTCACCGTGTTTGAATTAATAGGGGGAATTGATTTTCACACAAAGATGGCCGCCATTCGCAAACTATTAGGCTAATGACCTATTCATTTGGTCAAAGGATGCTTCCTCTATAAGGGTATGTTGTTGCAAAATTTGGTAGAGATCGGATGATTAGGTTAATCGTAATTTGATTTAAGCTTTGAACATTTGTGTGGCCGCCATTACGTTTCCGTCAAGATGGCGGCGATATAAGACATGAAACTGAGGTGCCTTTCGTTAGTACTACTTCCGTACCAAATTTCGTTCCATTCGGTTGCACCGTGTTCGAATTAATAGGGGGAATCGATTTTCACTCAAAGATGGCCGCCATCCGTAAACTATTACGCTGATGACCTATTGGTTTGGTCATAGGATGCTCCCCCCATAAAGGTATATTGTTGCAAAATTTGGTAGAGATCGGATGATTAGGTTAGTCGTAATTTGATTTAAGCTTTGAACATTTGTGAGGCCGCCATTACGTTTCCGTCAAGATGGCGGCGATATAAAACATGACACTGAGGTGTCCTTTGCTAGTGCTACCTTTGTACCAAATTTCGTTCAATTCGCATTCACCGTGTTCGAATTGATAGGGGGGGGGGGGACAGACATTCAGAGTACACACACTCACACACACACAGACACACACACACACAGACACACACACAGACTCACATACACACATACACACACACAGACAGACACACTTTTTTCGCCCTGTGTTGATCTCATAAGTCTACTTTCATTTTTTGCAAAAATCGAAAGTAGGCTAAAATCCAACCTGGCGGCAATCTGAAATATTTAGACGGTTCTCAATATCTACGAATCTGTTACAGCAATTAAACTGAAATTTTGTATGTTGTTAGAAGAAATTAACATGAGCAGGATATATGAAAATAGGCTGTATAGTTCTTTACGGAACTACTTGTTTATTATACTATGTCTGTTTCAGTTTCTTTGTGGTTTTTTTTTCGGATACAGATGAATTGAAAGTTTTATTTGGTTAATATATTATAGTTCATTCTAAGAAGTTGGCCGTGAAAATGTAAATTCATCTATTATTATTAATTCTTTTAGTCGCAATATACAATATAACTTTTAACACAAGGAGCGCGCGCAATGTTGCTTTACATATATGGAGACTGCACTCCGTCATCGCTGTGCCCCCTCATCTTCCTGCAAGGCTCCTGCTGCTATAAACTACAAACGCTGGTGCAGCCAAGTTCATCGGCACTCGTATCTCGAAAGGGTAATACCTCCTGTCATATTATATTTGGCGAGAGGAAAGGCATCTGGCAAACGTAACCAATGCCTCATGAAAAAATCCACAGACTGCTTCCAGTCTTCGACCGGGTCAGGAATGGATATGCACTGTGCCGGCTGCCGAGGCCTGACGCACTCCTCTGGGGCAATGATTAAATGAATGACAGAGGAAATGAAATGATAGTGGAGAGTGTTGCTGGAATGAAATTTTGACAGGGAAAACCGGAGTACCCGGAGAAAAACCTGTCTGCCTCCGTTTTATCCAGCACAGATCTCACATGGAGTGACCGGGATTTGAACCACGGACCCAGCGGTGAGAGGCCGTCGTGCTGCCGCCTAAGCCACGGAGGCTACAACCAACCAATGCCTCATAGTGACTAATATCATTTCATCCCCTCAGAAACAGAATAATGTGTAATGAATGTATCCCTTATTATTCAACGATGTTGGGAATGAGATGCGAGGAAGGTCCATGTGGTGGGTGTTTTACGGCCAGATGTCCTTCGCGACGCCAACCTCATCAGAGGAGTTAATGTGAGATGAAATGATTGAAGATGAAGGAGGTGGAAGGAAGCGGCCATGACCTAATAGAAGGTGCCGTCCCCGGCATATGCCTGGAGTTGAAAATGGTAAACCACCGAAAACCCCTTCAACGACGGCTGACGGTGGGGTTTGGACCTCGTGTCTATAGATAGCTTCGCTCCATGGCCTGCCGCTTTTCTTTAGCGAGCTTAGGTACTGCTGTCGGTAAACGGAATAATAGGGGGGTTAAAATACTTCAGAAAACGCATTGAATATCGCCCTCTTTGCAGCACATGTTGGATTAATCCCCATATAGTCCATATATTGTTCATGTTCCAAATACGTCATGTAGCTGCGTTATAATATGTCATTTGGAAACATCAATTATTTCACACAGCAGTTACTCTAAGCAGATCATGAGATGGTCTTATGAATTATAGTGAATGATTAAATGCCGTCTGCGATGCACATTATGAAGATTCATTACCGCTGGGGGTAGAACAATTTCAAGCTCATAATCACGGGAACTGTTAATGGTCAGCGCACATGAACACACGATGAAAGTTTAATTGCATTAAGTAGAGACATAATTCAACCAACACTTGGTCAACCAATAGCACCAGACGATTCATAATGCATTACATGGAAATGCAAGTTGAGCTAACTGTTTCTTAGGGTCGGAGAGATTTGTTGATTGAAGAACCCAAGGTTATGTTTCATGTTTGCTTGCCAAGTGTGAAATTTATAAACCAATTTCTTCCTGTTTCAGCAGGGTTCAGAGACGATTTTTTTTTGTCGTGTAGCCTCCTGAGAGGCCGAGTGCAGGTCTTTCTATTCGACGCCCGTGGGCGACCTGCGCGTCGGGATGAGAGATGGAATGTATGAAGATGAATGAAACTGGGCAAGGATGTGGAAGGAAGCGGCCATGGCCTGTCAGAAGGTTCTGTCCCAGCATTTGCCTGGTGTTGAAAATGGGAAACCACGGAAAACCATTACAAGGACAGCCGACGGTGGGGCTCGAACCCACGCGTCTACCGAGTCAGCAGAGAGCTTGGCCCCAAGACCTAAAGCCGCGCTTTAACCAGCGTAGCCACTACTGTCGGTAGAAACGAGGTGAGACAAATCATTGGAGACGAAGTTTACGTAGATATGTCCTTCTTGATGCCAACCACAGAAAATGAATTAATGAAAGATAATATTAATAATAATAATAATAATAATAATAATAATACACGGAGAAGGAATGTCTTGCCATGAGCAAGAAAGAGACGTTGGAACTAAGGAATAGAACAGGGCCATCCAGTCATTGCACTCCGGGAGCGCGGCCGCGCTCGGGGAGCACTGGGCAGTCAGAGAGGCGCTCCTTCCCCTACCACCACTACACTGTGGCAGCGAGGAGACAGACGAGGTTCGGACCACGCTGACTAGATACGTACGTACAGTCGTGCGGCCGACGGCTCTTGTGGGATTGTTGACATATTGATAGGGCTGTTTTGCCATAGCAAATATACCGCATATACAAATCGAATGGTACTCCAATGTATGGAATGTGCAGGAAACGAACACAAGTGTTCAGTAAAGAATATTGTGATTTATATCCAAACTGAAATGTGAACATATTAGAGAGGAAAATTCAACAACA
Source organism: Meconema thalassinum (assembly GCA_946902985.2). Lineage (NCBI taxonomy): Eukaryota > Metazoa > Arthropoda > Insecta > Orthoptera > Tettigoniidae > Meconema > Meconema thalassinum. The sequence goes on along the minus strand of OX336390.1, from coordinate 152,419,158 downwards.
AATTGTGTTATTTTTAACCCATTACATCTCTGTTGCCCACTAAACATTTGGCATGCCCTTTATAAGCTGCACAGAAACATGAAAATCCCATTCTGCTTTAAAGACTGCTGCTTCACCACTCCTTCTTTGTATGCTGCTCGGTCATGACCACTGCGAAACTGATTTACTTACACGCTGTCAACAAAGCACATTGGACGAGACTAGCGACTGATGGATTGGCTGTACACTCCAGCGTGCTCAGCCAGCCAAGCTCCTCCCGCCACTTCTAAAACTACCTTCAACCAAAGCGCTCGGAACACAGGCTTAGAGCGCGGCCGGAGCGCTATCTGGATGGCCCTGGAATGGAAGGTTTTGAGGAAATTCTAAGGTCCGTGGCCAACAGGCGGTCCGTGAGTGCATCGGGAGGGTCCGCGGGAGAAAAGGGACCACCAGCACATTTAAAAAGGTGGCCAATAACTGGGGATTTCGAAAAGGATGTGCGTTGAACGAGAATTGTCCGAATGTATTCGCGGCGATGATTATCAGGTTTTGAATTGAAATATCTTTAAAATAAGTGTTATTGAGAAAGGGCTACCACTGATAATGTGTATTTTGGGGAGAGGGGAGGGGGTGGTCCGTACATGATTCAATTTCAGGCTGAGTAGTCCGCAGACTTCTACGGGTTCAGAACCTCTGGGAAAATGGTGAGTTTAGAGGACGGCTTAACCAGGATTTATATACTCACTAGCTGAAGTACCCGTGCTTCGCTACGCGTCATAAATAAATTAAAATATGACGGTTACAGTAAAAAAAAAAGGGGATAGGCGAGGTGCTGCGCAGAGGGAGATTAAGGATGGAGCATTTTGTCCAACTACACCTCTCGGCGTTGACCGTGTTTTATAGCACAAATATAGGTTTTACTCGCTAATCGTTGGAGATATCTTTCGGATAGAAAATGTAATTTTAAATCTCGTATATGCCATCAAAAATTTGCTATTTCATAGCGTTCTCTTTTTATTTGAAATGAAAATATGAAAGTTTGAAACCAAAGGGTGTAGTGACGTCACTAAAATGGTCGCCATCTTTAAATAATGCAAAGTATTGAAATCAAAAGTAACCTATATGTTAACCATGTAAATCAGCTACCTCCATGTAAAATTTATGTAAATCGAACCAGTGGTACTTGCGTGATTGAATAATACACAGGCACGCACCATCTCATTTTTAGCCTCGCTTCGCTCGCGTCATAGTCGTGTCATATTGTTATTCAATGAAATGCAGGTTTAACCCCGTTAACAACCCTTTAGAACCTGAATATCCAAAAATCCTTCCTTAGTAGACGTTTTCGACACACAACAAACATATCCCCAAAATATCATTCTTCCAAATTTAATAGTTTTGGTTGGTCGATGAGAGTGAACATCCAAAAATCCTTCCTTAGAGGACGTTTTTCTTCCACAATTTCACCCCTCACCATAGCCCCTTAAATTGCATTTATGAAAAAAAAAACGGTCGAACACCTAATTATGTTATTTATTTATTTTTAAGCTGATTGATTTCCTCCGAGTTTCAAACTCCTCGCCTATGTCGTTTAAGAGATACACGCTCCGTTAGGAATCTTTCAACCCCCACTTTTCATCCCTTTCTCCTCATAATATACACTACATCGAAAAACCATTAGATATGTGTCAGCTTATTTTTAATGATTAGTATATATGCCAAGTATCACATCCCCAAATGAAACCACTCGTGAGATATTGTTATTCAATGAAATGCACGTTTACCCCCTTAACACCTCTTTAGAACCTGAATATCCAAAACTCTTTCCTTAGTGGACGTTTTCGACATACAACGAACATATCCCCAAAATTTCATGTTTCTAACTTCAATAATTTTGGCTGGGCGATGATGAGTGAGTGAGTCAGTCAGGACATTTTCTTTCATTTATTTTTGATAATTTCACCCCTCCCCATGAACCCCTTAAATTGGATTTATGAAACAAACGGTCGAACACCTATTTACTTATTTAAAGCTGTTTTCCCCCTGAGTTTGATGAGTGAGTGAGTCAATCAGTTAGGACACTTTCTTTCTTGTTCCCCCCCCCCCCCCAGAATTTCACCCCTCTCCAAGGGACTCTTAAATTGGATTTATGAAAAAACGGTCGAACACCTATTTACTTGTATTTTAAGCTTCTCGCCTATGTCGTTTCAGATATACACGCTCCGTTAAGAATCCCTCAACCCCCAATTTTCACCCCTTACATCTCATAATATACACCACATCGAAAAACCCTCAGACACGTGTCCTCTTATTTTTAATGATGAGTTTATATGCCGAGTATCACATCCCCCAATGAAACCAATCGGGAAATATTGCTATTCAATGACATTCAAGTCTACCCCCTTAAGACCCCTTTAGAACCTGAATATCCAAAAAATCCTCTCTTTGTGGGCATTTCCGGCCCTTGAGGAAGCTGCATACCAAATTTATTCCAATCCGTTTGGTGGTTTCTGAGATTTGGTGATGAATGAATGAGTGAGTGAGTGAGTGAGTGAGTGGTATTTGACAAATATATAGTAGATAGTGTCAAGTCTTTGTTATGCTAAACTCGGTTGACAGTGCTGTGTGAGCATTTGAGTAACTAACGGGATTTGATGTAAATTACCTCATTTTGTATACCGGTAGTGCAGAGCGCAACTGGCATCCAGTCGGCCGTGTCTCGACTTGAGCTATGTTGCCATGGAAACGATCTGCATTGCCATTCCTTCATGAGTATCTTTTATGAATGTATTAGCCTTTGCTCGAGTGCAAAAGGGCCGAAATCAGAACAATGAGAAAGACTATCGAAAATTCATGTAGCCAGCGGTTCCTTCTGGGTCCTAAACTATGTGTATACAAAATTTGGTTGAGATTGGTGGACCGGTGTAGATTTGTATACGGAACAGACCCACATACATACATACATACATACATACAGACTTTCACTTTTATATATTAGATGTGGAGAAAATTACTGACGCTATGCGGAAAATACTGATTACGTTTTATGGGCACGTGACCCGAATGACGTCAACATGATTAACCAACTTTATTTTCTCTTCTTTCCAAGAGAAGTAAGACAATGAAAGCCTGGTTCAGTGAGATAAAGAAAGATCTGCAGGAGATTTAGATCTCATGTGAAAATATCCAGGAGCGTAACCAGCTCAAGAGAAAACTCTTCGAACATACATCGAAGTTTTCAACTTAAGCCGACAATTAAAACCGGAAGGGCATGGACAAAAGAGTGAAAGGAACAACACCGTCAACGAATGAAGGAATATTGGTTTTAATTTTAAAACTAAAAGGAAAGAGTTGAAATGGTCCTTGGTTGGCCGAAACAAAATAAATAATAATAAAAATAAAACTAATAATGTTGTGATCGGAGATTATCAGGCTGGATTCCGAAAAGGAAGATCCTGCGCAGAACAAATCCTAAACCTAAAAACCATACTTCAGATTCGCAAAACCAAACAAACGGTAATCACATTTATTGACTTCAAAAAGGCGTATGATTTCATACATCGCCAGACCTTGTTCAACATACATGTATTAGAGGAATTCCAAGTCGACCGCAAAACTAGGGAACTGATTCAACACCTCTGACCAACACAAAATCAAAATTTAAGTTCTTGGGAGAAATTTCAGAACATTTCGATATCAGAACTGGTGTCCGACAGGGAGATAGACTATCCCCATTACTGTTCAATTTAGTTTTGGAAAAAGTGATTCGTGAATGGAGAAAAGAACCTAAAGGTATAACCATTGGCAGACGTCTTAAAGACAGAATTCACCTTGATTGTTTAGCTTACGCAGATGACCTTGCAATCCTTTCAAACAACAGACAAGTAGCAATACACTCCATAGAAAAATTGCATGCATTAGCCGCAAGAACCGGACTTCAAATATCATTTGAAAAGACACAGTTTATGGAAGGCACTAAATCAAGATTTGACAATCATCCACCATGGCCTCCGTGGCTTAGGCGACAGCACGCCGGCCTCTCACCACTGGGCCCGTGGTTCAAATCCCGGTCACTCGATGTGAGATTTGTGCTGGACAAAGCGGAGGCAGACAGGTTTTTATCCGGGTACTCCGGTTTTCCCTGTCTAAACTTTCATTCCAGCAACACTCTCCACTATCATTTCATTTCATCTGTCATTCATTTTGTCATTGCCTCTGAGGAGTGCGACAGGCTTCGGCAGCCGGCATAGTTCATATCCTTGCCGCTAGATGGAGGGGCTTCATTCATTCCATCTCTGACCCGGTCAGACGACTGGAACAGGCTGTGGATTTTCATTCAACTAATCACCAAATACGGAGTAATTTCCCAAGTAGACAAATTCAAGTATCTGGGCGAAATTATTCAGCCAGCAGGGTTAAATCAGGAAGCTAACAAAGGAAGAACTGCTAAATTGCAAAGGCCTTACAAAATCACATGGAACAGATACAACAAAAGGTGTATCTCAAAGAATGCTAAATTACGACACAGTCATCAAACCAGAGGCACTGTATGCATCCAAAACACCGGTAATTGGGGGCAGGTCACAAATGATAAGCGTCGAGAAACAAGAGAGGAAAATTCTCAGAAAATTCGTAGGACCAACGTTTGAAAATAGAATTTGTATGAAAAAGAAAACACATGAATTTTTTCGATCCGCAGAAAAGATAACAGATACTATCAGAAAACAACGATTAAAATTCTAGGGACACCTTAACAGAATGGATAATGACAGGCTGACAAAGAGAAAATCGGCAACAATTGGTTAACAGAAATACATGAAGATCTACAAGAGATGGGTATTGCTGAGAAAACCATTCCAGATAGAGCAAAATTTAGAAGCCTAGTAAACAAACATAAATATCAGAGAAACCTAAAAGAAAAATACAGGCTGGACCGAAGCACGCAGAAAGGAACACAGTGAACGAATGAAGAGATATTGGGAAGAAAAGAAGAAGGAACATTGTGCAAAATAAGTTCAAGCGCGCTCCGTAGTTGGGCATAACGATTTAACAAAAAATAATGTTGTGTTTAGAAGACAGCATAAACAGAAATCGTACATACATGTTGAGAAAATTACTGACCCAATGAGAGGATAATGCCTTATTTCAAGTCCCGGGGCACCAACGTCATTCCTGCCCTTAATAACAACAGTTATACACACTCCTACAGTCACCATGGAAATACAGGTTATGAGACATATGTAACATGTCCCAAGTACACGGACTGATGGCAAGTTGCCCCAATCTTCTATAATTAATTAACAACAATATGTAGATGGTTAATAATTTAATTATTCAAAATTAAACAAAAGTTGATGCTTCACTTAGGAATGTGAGAGGGTAATAACCCACTGAGATAAGGGACCCCTATACACAGGAATTTCCCCTCAGTCGAGTGCATACAGTGAACAAGTTAACTGCTCTCAACAGGACCGCGCAAGACTCAACCAGATTATACAAGCGATCATTATCAGATCCATTACACTTAGGCTATAAAATCTAAGTCTGAAAATATGGGTGAAAATACAATACAATCTGAATTGACCATTTACAACAACCACATATTCACTCCAAACAAGCAAATTCCGGAGGTCAATCACCACTTCCAGTAACTCAACAAAACATCACATAGACCACAACTTACAAATATTGACGACTTGCATTATCTCAACTAATACTGCAACTAAATAAGAGTATATATTGTAAATATTTTCACCCATATTTTCAGACATGGATGTTATAGCCTAAGTGTCTGATGATGATCGCTTGATGATCGAAACTGGTCATTCAAGTGTATTTATTAAGCTCATGTATTTCTTTTCATGATTAGGAATAACCCATCTCATTTGGGTACAATCGTGTTGACCGACTAAAAAGAATCAAACTTTTGTTTACTAAGGCAAGCCTGAAAAATGGCGTCAAACACCATAATTATTCAAAATTCGAATATTTTATTGATTATAATTTACCTTGACTTTCAGTAACTCATATTTTAATAGAATGTTTCTATCATTAAGGAAACAATATTAATGATAATAACTCAACTATTTTCAGTCTATTTGTATTACACTAACGACCTGCATTTCCCTAGCCTCCTTCATGAAAGTAGAACAACAGTTTAAAACCATGACTGTAGCAAATTTGGCCTTTTGATGACATTTGCTGAACTTGTGGTGTGCGGGTGTACTAACGAGCCCCTACAACAGCGTCTTGCTGAGTCATGGCGTCTGATTGTTGCTGCCTCACAAAAGCGTCTGGCGTCGCGTCGTCTGGAGCACGTGCCTAGGCACGCTACCTGCGTTCTCTGTCAACTGGGACGTGGGATCATGTTTCATTACTGTCTCCATTGTTGTAGCGTCGCGGTGTCACACTCTTCAGAACGTCGCGTCGTTAGCATTTTCTGACAGCTTCCACACGGAGACAAATGAATGTATATAAACTCAACAGGAGAGAGCATACAGAACACTGGGATGAGTTACTGTCGCCTTCCTCGCCGCAAGCTAAATGAATCAATTACTTTTTAAAAGAGTACAGCGTGGCACGAACGATCCCTGAACAGTTGGTAAAGATATATGATTTGAGTCTTCAAATAATATTTCAATTGAATGATTTCATAATGGAATAAAGAATACCCTCTGTTCCAAATCTGGAATATTGTCAGTGATTGGGGCAACTTGAAGCCTCCATGGCTTAGGCGACAGCACGCCGGCCTCTCACCGCTCGGGTCCATGGTTTAAATCCCGGTCACTCCATGTGAGATTTGTGCTGGGGAAATCGGAGGCAGACAGATTTTCCTCCGGGCAATCCGGTTTTCCCTGTAAATATTTCATTCCAGCAACGCTCTCCACTTTCATTTCCTTTCATCTGTCATTCATTTAATCATTACCCCAGAGGAGTGCGACAGGCTTCGGCAGCCGGCACAGTTCATATCCTCGCCGCTAGATGGGGGCATCATTCATCCCATTCCTGACCCAGTCGGTCGACTGGAAACAGGCTGTGGATTTTCATTGGGGCAACTTGTGGTGTGCGGGTGTACTAACGAACCCCTACAACAGCGTTTTGCTGTGCCATGGTGGCGGATTATTGCTGCCTCACAAAGGCTTCTGACGTTTATGCAACCGTCAGATGATACATGCGATTATTTAGTTATTCGTTGGCTCTCTTACAATAACTCCCTACTAGCCTAGTACGAACGTCAATCTGAGTGAGTTTTAGGTAAAAACTAAAAATAATATTGAAATATCACAAAAAATAAGTCAAAGAAACCTACAAATAATACAACTGGTATTGAAATGTCTACAAAGTTAGAATCTAATCGATATATGTTGATATATTGATATTTTGAAACACAGTGTAATATTTAATATATAAAGGGTACCATTATGAACGACTATTCTGTTCTATTTTATTTTAATTATCTTGACATTCACAACGTGTTTTCGTCGAGGAGAAATTCTCCCTCGCCCTTATATTTGTCTCAATGCATCTTACAGTTAGTGTGTTAATCATCTGTTGCTTTTCTATCCCACGTTCACATGATAACATTAAATAGTTTCGCTAAATTACATAACCTGTCTACCTCAATTCCATGTGTAGTCATCATCATCATCATCATTTCCCCTTATCCAGCTCCTGCCGGGTCGGGGTATTTATGGCACTTCTCCACTTTCCTCTTTCCTTCCACCATTCTTCTTCCACGATCTTGTCCCAGTCCAGATTTCTTTTTCTTACGCCGTTCTTCACTGAATCCATCCACCTTGTTCTAGGTCTTCCTCTTGGTCTCTTACCCTTGCACTTCGCCTCCAGCATCTGTCTTGGTATTCTATTTTCCTCCATCCTCTTTACATGTCCAAACCACCTTAGTTTATTCTTCTCAATTCTCTCATTTAGTTTTCCCATCCCAACTTTCTTCCTAACATCTTCATTCCTCACTCTGTCTTTCCTTGTCTTTCCTATCATACTTCTTAGGAATTTCATTTCACTGGCTTGGATTCTACTCTCTTGCCTGCTTGTCAGGGTCCAAGTCTCAGCTGCATAAGTTAATATGGGTACATAGTACACTTTATACATTACCTCCTTGCTTTTCCTTGGTACTTCCTTATCCCAAACAAGTTTTCTTACACTTTGATAGAATGCATTGCTCTGCTGTACCCTCCTGCCAATCTCCATGTCCAACCTACCAGTTTGCATCAATTCACTTCCTAGGTATTTGAACGTGTCCACAATTTCCAAACTCTGACTTCCAATTTTCACAGTGCCCTTTCCTTGTCTTTCCCCTCTTGTCATCACCATGGTCTTGCTTTTCTCTATACTGATTTTCAGGCCATATTTCTGAATATTTTCGTTCAGTGAATCTAGTTGTTTTTGCACTTCTTCGGTGTTCCTTCCCCAGACCACAATATCATCTGCAAATAACAGTAACTTCATTTCTTTATGTTCATATGCTTCCTTTGTTTCCTTTACTATTTCATCCATTACCATTATGAACAAGAGAGGTGACAGCACACTCCCCTGTCTTAGTCCAGTCTTGTTCCTAAACCAATCTGTCTTTCCAACTGGGGTCAGTACCCTGCTAACACAGTTGTTGTACATTGCTTGCACCATTTCCAACATTTCTCTTCCCAGTCTCTTCTTAACCATGGTTTCCCATACCTTCTCTCTGGGGACACTATCATATGCCTTTTCTAGATCTATGAAAGTCATGATCAAATCCTCTCCATATTCCCAGTTCTTTTCCATCACCTGCCTCAAGCTAAAGATTGGGTCCACTGTGGATCTTCCACTCCTGAAGCCATACTGTTCCTCTTGCAACTCTCCTTCCACCTTTCTTCTCATTCTTCTTTCTAATATCCTTTCCAGTACTTTTACTATCTGTGATATGAGGGTGATCCCTCTATAGTTATCACACACCTTGTCCCCCTTCTTAAACACTGGTATTATTAGCCCTTTCTTCCAGTCTTCTGGTACACATTTCCATTTCCACACACACTTTAGCAGTCGATACAGCCATTGCATACCAACAGGTCCAGCAGCCTTTATCATTTCTACACTGACTTCATCCACCCCTGTTGCTTTTCCCATCTTCATTTTCTGTACTGCTAATTCCACCTCCAGCATTGTTATATTATCTTCTGTTATAGAGTCGTCAGGTTGTGTCACTTCCATCTCACCAGTACCATTGCTCACATTCAATAGCTTATCGAAATACTCCTTCCATCGTCCCTTTATCTCTTCTGGGTGTGTTAACAACTCTCCATCTTCCTTTTTCACTAGCTTTGTAGTAACTCTTTCTTTCCTCTTACTTCTTAGAAGTCCATACAGCATCCTTTTACTGCCACTTACATCTGTTTCCATTCTTCGTGTAAATTCTTCCCAACTTTTCTTCTTTTCTTCTCCTACCACTTTCTTACACCTCCGTTTGCTGTCGTGGTACTTCCTTTTGCTTTCTTCTGTTTGATCTCGGTTCCATTCTTTCCATGCAGACTTCTTTTCTTTCACTGCTTTCCTCACTTCCTCATTCCACCATGGTGTCTCATTCTCTTTCACTCTTGTTGACGTCCTACCACAAGCACTCTCTGCTGCACCAACAAATGCCTTTTTAAAGTGAGACCATTCCTCTTCCATGTTTTCCACTTCAGTAACTGGGATTTGTTGCTTCAATCTCTCCTGAAAATCTTCCTGTACGGTTTTTTCTTTCAATTTCCATACTTTTATTTTACTTTCTCTGATCTCCTTTAGGTTTTCCAATTTTTCCCATCTAAATTTTGCCACCACAGCTCTATGGTCCCCATCAAATGCTTCTCCTGGTAAAGCTGTCACATCTATCAGCTTTCTGCGATTAGTCCTTTCCACCAGAAAGTAGTCAATTACTGATTTTGTTCTTCTATCGCCCCAACCATATCTCGTAATTTTCCTGCTGTTTTTCTTCCGAAACCATGAATTACCCACTATCAGTCCATTCCTTTCACAAAAGTTTACAAGTTCCTCTCCTTCCCGGTTCTTTTTCCCATATCCATATGGTCCAATGACTTCTTCCTTTCCTTGTCTCTCGTTTCCGACTTGTGCATTCATATCTCCCATGATCACCACTTCTACATCTGAAATTACTCTTTCTACATCCTCCAGGAATACTTCAATATCTTCTTCTCTGTTTCCAGTCTGTGGTGCATACACTTGTATGAAGTCCATCACGTCATTTTTCATCTTCATTCTAATTTTCATTATTCTGTCACTCACACACTCGACCACTTCAACATACTCCTCCAGTTGTTTCGAGGTTATCAGTCCCACACCATTTTTGGCCTCTTGGCCACCACTCCAGTATAATGTATATCCTTTCCTCAATTTCTTCCTTCCTTTACCTTTCCATTTCACTTCACTCAGCCCCATCATTCCAACCTTCTCCCTCTCCATGAAGTCTACCACCTCCTCCACCTTGCCTGTCAGGGTCATGACATTCATGATTCCCACTTTCATTTCGGTTCCATGTGTAGTAATTTTATTTATTTCATCGAATTGCACTTTTACAGTGCACTTTAAATCAATATATCAATTCTTTGTTTCCCTTCCGCCCACATTTGTTTCATACTCTCTGATATCTACATCCTGAGTGGCTGCTTTCTTCTGCTTTCTTGTTCATCCCTAAAGATGAATCTTAGAAGTTTTCCTCGAAATAAATCTTAATTGTGTGTGTCTTCCCTTAGGTCTTTCAATGTCTGTTCTATGAGAGTGCAATTTTCATATTTACCTTCTAACATCTATCAATATGGCTTGAATATTAAATTTATTCCTTGTGCTGGTCCCAAGCCGGAACAATGGAGGAGTGAGAAGGGCCGGTTGTTGAACCTTGGGCCGGTGCACGGATGTCGAGTGTGTGCAGTTGTTAAAACTCGAGAAATATTAAATTGACAGTCTACCTGTCAATGCAACCAGAAAATCCAATTCTTGAAATCTGATGGTGTCAAAGCGTACCAAATGATCCCCTTTATCCTTCATTAATATGTAAGTTCTTAGAGTTTGGAAGAACATCATATACTACTGTACTACTACTTGTTACAGTGCTCCAATTTGTAGTTTGTTTCCTAAGCTTTCTGAAATATTCCTGATTGACCCAGCCATTAGTATACTTTATTATAAATAACAGAATTCTCGACGACGTTGGCTTCACTTTGAGCAATTTGTACAGTTTACGTAGATACAATCTGGCTTTGTGGCGAAATGGGTAATCCACTAGCCCTTGATCCAAAGGCCCCAAATTCCATTCCCGGCTGTGTCGTGGAATTTTTGACTCCAAATGGTTGATTCTCCTAGCTCAGCAGCTGGGTGTTCGTGACGTCTTCATCATTATGCACAACAATTTAAAGAAATAAACATTACAGTACAATTGATTTATATAGGTGTACTAGCAGGTACCCGCGGCTTCGCCCGCTATCAAGACAACGGGGACGATGCATTATTGCTGATAATTGGTCTATTCTATTAGAGCAATCGCGGCTATAGGTGGGTCCATTCTAATTCTGAATATTCTGATACATACAGTATATTGATATGAGCAGCAAAGTGGGAATTTTATGGAATTGTGAAAGTCTGCAGGGTTTGATGTTACATTATGTTAACACATTTTAAAATTACGTTTTTGGTTTTGCCATTTTCTGCTGCGACATAACGATTTTGTTGTCCGGATGCTCGCGAGCACGCCACATACAGTTGCCCATGGGAAAAATGGTTTTGTCTAAATGTACACGTGCTACTGTTAAGTGTGTGTCATTGCGCTTTGTTAAAGAAATTGCGAATATTGTTTGAAGAGGGAACTGCACTCATGCACACTGGAATGGAAAATCTATCGGAATATGGGGAATTAAAAGTATTCTTACTTAAGCTATTCTGGATTAACATTATAGTGATATCTTCATTCAATATGAAAATCTCGAAAAGAAGTACAACATTTTCGTTAATCCTAAAGCCTTTTCCCTTTCAGAATGGCTTTTAAGATTTTCAAAAAAATATACGTAGAATAGAATTATGATATACGTTCATTCAGGCAAGTTTCAATGCCGTGGGTAAAATATGTCCTTCTTTATGTGAATTTCTGTGAAGCACCGTGTATACATTAGCATAACCATTTAACGCACATAGAAATGAAGATGTGGTACGATAAGTCCTTAAACACATTAGGCCTAACTACGTCGACAAATTACTTTTATTTTGTGCAATCATTAGATCATTTGTCCATGCGTTTATATTTTCACCAATCCTCATTAAAGTGGTGTTTATGAGCCTACACACAAATATCAGATTGTGGGCCACCAAATTAGCACTCTTTCCTCGTATTTTTGACTGTGAAAAGTATCCATTGGGTCGATGTCAGTTTCAGGTGCCACTGAAGTCTACACAGTAGAGTAATATGCTATGAACAGCGTTACAAATGAGAGGATGGACCGAATCAGATTAATTGAAATAGTGAATCAAGTACCAATTGATTATATGGAATCCATCACCTGATTCGATTAACAGCGAAAATCGATTTATGCAATTAAATTGAACCATTTTGTTATGATTGAATCGCATTGGAAATGTCAGGCTGGGGGTCAGGGATAATTCACTATTTTACTTGATTACCACAATTAGACCGGAGCTGAAATATCCATTGACTGTACAACGACAATAGATGAAATGATACATAATCACGCTATCATGTCCGGCTCTATGGATAAATAGTTAGCGTGCTAGGCTTTGGCCCGAAGGGCTCCGGGTCCTATTCCTGGCCGGGCCATTATGGATTTAAATCTCCCGGGGACTGGGTGTATGTGACGTCATCATCATCACTTAATCCTCATGAAGACGCGCAGGTCACCCACGGGCGTCAACTAGAAAGACCTGCACATGGCCTGACAGGAAGCCACACGGAAAAAGGGGGAAAAATACCGCTATCATAAACGATTTGACCAGTTTTACTGACATAATAATAAATAATAATAATAATAATATTAATTATCAGCATAACGGAAACGTTAAGACAAAGGAGATTGATGTTTTTGGACATATTTACAGAATGGATGATTACAGATTAACAAAAAGGATATTCAAGTACCTTTAGGAAAAAAGATCAATTACTAGCTGGATTCATGAAGTTTAGAAAGATTTATAAAGAAATAATGTAAGAGAAGACTACACTGTGGACAGACAGATTTTTCGAAAGAAGGATTCCAGGGAAGAGTGGAAAGGAAACCTGGGACGAAGTCGTGTGAGGACAGAGAGAAGAAGCATAGTCTAAGAATGAAGAAATATTGGGAAGAACGGAAAAGAAAGCAACAAAGGGTGAAGAATTGAAATTGGCTCGTGGCCAATAGCAGGTCTTTTCGGAAAGAAGAACAAGAATATCAATAATGTCCTAAGAATGACAAATACCGTATATGCAACAGATCGACTGAATCACGGGATGATGCCAAACCCTTGGTCCAAAAAAATACTTGGAGTGACACAGCAACGTACGGAATGTAGTCCATCGAGCCTTTGGGCGGTGATATGGTTTTGTTGAGAAGGAAGTTCCATATTCTAAATGCAGACCAGATCAGGTTTTGAACAATGACAAAGCCAATATCTTATGTGATTCCACTATAGGCTAATAAATGATCGTTTTATACTGTAGAAGACAACAGGCCAGACCTTGTAACACTCGATAAGCAAGCACGCAAGCCTACCATTGTCGGTGTTACTGTTCAAAACGATGCAAACCTACAAGACACAGTGGCAAAGAAAAGGTGCAAATACCAGTCACTTGACACGGAGCTCAGTCACATATACAGCTTGAAAGATGTTTTCGTCTTTCCAGTTGTTATCTCTGTGAATAGTAAGTTATAGTTGCAAAGACTAGGAAAATGCAAAGGAGAAACTTGGCTTGAAGAAGAACCATAGGAAGATCATACAAAAGGCGGTCCTCCTTGGTACTGCTAGTATAGTACGCAAGGATTTGACTCTTTAGTGACGTGCTTAGAACATATTGAGATCCAGTACTGTCATCAGCGTCTTTGGCTTGCAAGGAGTCCGACGATGATGCTTTTGTGTTTTAATGTTTATTTCATATACTTTATAATGTTAGAACTTGAACATAAATGTAGGGGGTATGGTATGAAGATCAGCATTTTAAAGACAAAGGTTTTGTCGCTAGGGAAGAAACAAAAGAAGATAGAATGCCAGGTAGGAGGAACTAAATCGGAGCAGGTGGAACATTTGAAATACTTAGGGTTAACATCACAGAAGTGACAAAGAGGAAATCTGACATTCTACGGATCGGAGCGTGGAATGTTAGAAGTCTGCTAGGAAGTGGAAGGTTAGGAAACTTAGAAAGGGAAATGGATAGGTTTAGGTTGGATTTGGTTGGGATTAGTGAAATGCGCTGGCAGGAAGAACAGGACTTTTGGTCAGGAGACTATAGGGTCATTAGCACTAAATCAAACAATGGCCAAGCAGGGGTTGGCCTCATATTGAGTAGGAAACTTGGACAGCGGGTGGAATATTATGAGCAATATAGCGAACGGATTATTGTAGCAAAAATCAATACAAAACCTACCTGCACTACAGTGGTACAAGTCTATATGCCTACCAGTCAAGCTGATGATGAGGATGTTGAAAAGGTCTACGAAGAAATAGACGAAATTCTGAGGTATATCAAGGGTGATGAAAATGTTATAGTAATGGGAGATTGGAATGCTGTGGTAGGAAAAGGGAGAGAAGGGAAGATAGTAGGAGATTTCGGATTAGGTGAAAGGAATGATCGAGGAAGCAGGCTGAGAGAATTCTGCACCGAGCATGAATTGGTCATAGCTAACACCTTATTCAATAACCACAATAGAAGAATATACACATGGATGAGACCAGGAGATACAGGGCGTTACCAAATCGACTTCATTACGGTCAAGCAGAGGTTTCGAAACCAGATTTTGGATTGTAAAACATATCCTGGTGCTGACATAAACTCTGATCACAATCGGGTTGTAATGAAATGCAGATTAAAGTTGAAGAAACTGAAGAAAAGTCAAAAGCCAAAAAGGTGGGCAATAGACAGACTGAAAGAGAAGGAAGTAAACAAAAGATTCAAGAAGAGTATAAAGGAAAGACTAATGAAAAACCCTAAACAAACTTCAATTGCAGATGAATGGGCACTTTTGAAGAATGAAATAACAAAATCCGCAGAAGAAAACATTGGTAGGAAAGAAAGAATAGGTAAAAAACCGTGGATCACTCAGGATATACTAGAATTGATGGATGAAAGGCGGAAACACAAGAATCTAAGAGATGAAAAGGGGAAAGCAGAATACAGACGTCTGAGAAATGAGGTTAACAAGAAGTGCAAAGAAGCGAAAGAAGAATGGTTGAAAGAGAAATGTGCAGGTATAGAAAATTGTCTGAAATTAGGAAAAGTAGACACAGCTTATCGAAGGATTAAGAATACTTGTGGGGAAAAGAAGACTAAGTGCTGTAATATTAAGGACACAAATGGAAAGCCTCTAACAGATAGGGAAGAAAAGGTTGAGAGATGGAAAGCTTACATAGAGAGTTTGTATAAGGGAAAGGAGATTGAGAATCATGTAATGGAAAGGGAGGAGGAAATTGATGAGGATGCGAAAGGAGATTTAATATTGAGATCAGAATTTGATAGAGCTTTGGAAGACTTAAGCAGGAACAAAGCACCAGGCATAGATGATATACCGATTGAGTTGCTACGCTGCATAGGAGATGAAGGTCTGATCAGGTTATTTCACTTGGTGTGTAGGATTTATGAGACAGGTGAGGTATCCCCTGATTTCAAGAAGAATGTAATCATCCCTATACCAAAGAAAGTGGGAGCTGACAGATGTGAAGATTACCGTACAATCAGCTTGATTACTCATGCTTCAAAGATCCTGTCTAGAATAATTTACAAGAGGATTGAAAGCCAGATAGAAACGGAGTTGGGTGAAGACCAGTTTGGTTTCAGGAGAAATGTAGGAACAAGGGAAGCTGTACTAAGTCTTAGGCTGATTTTAGAAGGTAGAATAAGGAAAGATAAGAGAACGTTCATGGCTTTTGTAGACTTAGAAAAGGCTTTTGATAACGTTGATTGGACTAAATTGTTTGACATTTTGAAATCAATTGGAATAAAGTACAGGGATAGGAGGGTGATATACAATCTGTACAGAAACCAGACAGCAGTCATTCGAGTTGAAGGACATGAGAGAGAAGCTGGTATTCAGAAAGGTGTAAGGCAAGGCTGCAACTTACCACCCATACTTTTCAATCTTTGCATTGAACAAGCAATGAAGGAAATTAGAGAAAAATTTAAAGTGGGAGTGAAGATTCAAGGAGAAATAATTTCAACTCTGAGATTTGCTGATGACATCGTCATCTTGGCCGACAAGCCTGAGGATTTGAATGAGTTTTTGAATGGTATGGACTCCGTCTTACGGAAAGAATTCATGATGAAAATAAATAAATGTAAAACAAAAATACTGGAATGCAGCCGAAATAAATCAGAAACCTCTATGGAGATCAAATTGGCAGGTGAAAAGCTGAAGGAAGTAGGAGACTTCTGTTACTTAGGAAGCAGAATAACCAGTGATGGACGAAGCAAAGAGGATATTAAAAGTAGGTTGGCTCAGGCAAAGAAAGCATTTCTACAAAAAAGGAATCTGCTGACATCGAATATAGATTTAGGTATTAGGAAGTCATTTTTGAAAGCCTTTGTCTGGAGCGTGGCGCTCTATGGAAGTGAAACTTGGACTATTGATGCAGCAGAAAAGAGGAGAATTGAAGCATTTGAAATGTGGTGTTACAGGAGAATGATGAAGATCAGATGGGTAGATAGGGTTACAAACAAAGAGGTATTAAGACGAGTGGGAGAGGAGAGATGTTTCTGGCGACTGCTAATGAAGAGAAGAGATAGGTTGGTAGGACACATACTAAGACACCCAGGAATAGCAAGCTTAGTTATGGAAGGAAGGGTCGAGGACAAAAACTGTAGGGGTAGACCAAGGTTAGAATATGTTAAACAGATTGCCTCCGATGTAGGGTGTCGGAGCTATGTAGAGATGAAACGATTAGCTCAGGACAGGGAGGCATGGAGAGCTGCATCAAACCAGTCAAAAGACTGAAGACTCAAACAACAACAGCCTATATTCTCTCAGGATGGTACTTTGGGAGAAGAAATACGCTCGAGGTGTATAAAAGACAATAGAGTGAGTTCTCAGTGGAAATCTACAATATTCTGCAAGAAAGAAGTTAATGTAGTCACGAAACTCTTCCTACATCGCTCAGTATATAGTCCGACTTAGTTTATAGAAGTGAGAGCTGGGTTAATTCAGGGTATCAAAAATATAAATTAGAGGTAACTGATGAAAGGTACCACTAATAAATGCCGGGATAAATAGATGTGAACAATGGCAGATGGGTACTCGAAATGTAGATATAAAGGCTAAGTTAAAAATTAACACACTAAATGAAGCTGTTCGTATAATCCGACTCAGATGGTGAGGTCATGTGATGAGAATGGGGTAGGAGAGATTACCTAAGAGGTTAATGATTTCGGCTGTAGAGGTAGTCCTAGGATACGATGGTCAGATTCAGTCACGAACGATCTTAAAAGTAACAGGTGTTGAATCAGAGGTAATGTTTTTTTTTTTTTTTTTTTTTTTTAGCGTATGGCTTTTAGAGCCGGGAGTGTCCGAGGACATGTTCGGCTCGCCAGTTTTGTAGCTGCTTCGAGACGGACACCCAATGGGTTAGCTACAAGTACCGTTGGGAAGGGAAGGAGGGAAGTTGGAATGTAAGGACGAGGAGTTGGAAGCTAGGGGCTGTGGCCTATAGTTAGGACCAACCCCGGCATTTGCCTGGAAGGAAGATGGGAAACCACAGAAGGCCATCTTCAAGGTTGCCGGCGGGGGGATTCGAACCTCCTCGCCTCCCGGATGTGAGCGACTGCCTTCAGTCATGCCGTAACCACCACGGCTAACTCACCCGGTAGAGGTAATGGTATTAAGGCATCATAGAGGTGACTTTTTCGCGAATAGAGGCTTGCAAACTAGACTGGATGCTGAAAGGCCAATCAGTCGCAAATGAAAATGTATGCTTGTATGTTTATATATATTTAATAATAATAATAGTAATAATCTTGAAGCCTCCGTGGCTTAGGCGGCAGAACGCCGGCCTCTCACCGCTGGGTCCGTGGTTCAAATCCCGGTCACTCCATGTGAGATCTGTGCTGGACAAAACGGAGGCAGACAGGTTTTTCTCCGGGTACTCCGCTTTTCCCTGTCAACATTTCATTCCAGCAACACTCTCCACTATTTATTTCATTTCATCTGTCATTCATTTAATCATTGCCCCAGAGGAGTGCGTCAGGCCTCAGCAGCCGGCACAGTTCAAATCCTCGCCGCTAGATGGGGGCTTCATTAATTCCATTCCTGACCCGGTCGGAGACTGGAAGCAGGCAGTGGATTTTCATTTTCAATAGTAATAATCTTATGGGGTTGTATTTTAGTTGCTGCGATTTAAGAGACGCCCAAGTTCCAAAATTATGCCTGGGTGGGGATCATTAATGTTCCAGAATGTCTAATGCAACCTTCTTAGTTATTACTCCTGAGATTGTAGTTAAATTCCTGGCTCTGTTAAGACATTAAATTCTGGTCTAAGAGCTGTAACAGGGTACACTCAGCCTCATGAGACAAAACTCTAAATATGTGAGTTCGATGTTCACTCAGTCATCTTAGTAGTACGTTTCCGTGGTTTCCCTTTTATCTATATAAAAAATTTTCTTACAGCCTATTGAGGATTAATACTGAGGGAGTGAGTGCTTTATTTCTATGTGGAGAGAAGATTGAAGTATTTCAAGGCAATTGTGTCACACGCTGGAAAATTAGCAGTGTTCATATCCACGCTAGGATATACCTATCTGAATTACTGCGTAAATTCGTTTTTTATTCCTTTTAATTAGGCCTACTAGTCCATGACACAGACCAACACAACATAGCTCTATTTTTTTTCAAAATCTGCATACCTGTCTGTTAATGATACACTTTCGCTTGCTTACAACCCATTTATGTATCGTTTATTCTGTCAGCTAACACACAAAACGTATATACACAAGGGGGTAATTCCCAACTCACTGGATACGACTAATGAAATTATCCTATCAAGTAGGCCTACGAGGTACAACTGACATAAGCCCGCAAAAATATTATATGTATTTATATGTATAAAAAAATATTTACAATGTAACTCTGCGTAACACGGATGGGCAGGCGCTTAATTATGATTAAGCCTATTACTGATGAATAGGGCCAGGATGTTGATGGCGTACGACCCTGACTATTATATGTCTGAAAACTGTATCATAATGATGGTCATTATAACACTATTCTTCATTATGAAACAGTTTCTCCCACCAATCACAGCTCAAGAAACAGTTGTTTGACCAATTAGATAAGGATACCATCGCGCATGCTCTCAAAATCCAACATGTCTATATAAATTACCGAAAGTGCACCGTCATTATGTTCGCGTAAATAAACTGGTGAATATGAGACAAAATACAAGATGTTCAGTAAAGAACATATAGCCTACTTTCACCTAAATGCATGGGTATTGTTATAACTCTTTGTCCTTTTCAAGGAGTATGATTGAATGTTGGTTGTAGTAGCTTGTTGAAAAACAACGTGCTATAGGGATATTAAACATGAATATGAGGTGTCCTATGCTAGTGCTACCTCTGTACCAAATTTCGTTCAATTCGGTTTCACCGTGTTCGAATTAATAGGGGGAATAAATTTTGACATAAAGATGGCCGCCATCTGCAAACTATTAGACTAATAACCTATTAGATTGGTCAAAGGATGCTCCCTCCATAAAGGTATGTTGTTGCAAAGATTGGTAGAGATCGGATGGTTATGTTAGTCGTAATTTAACTTAAGCTTTGAACATTTGTGTGGCCGCCATTACGTTTCTGTCAATATGGCGGCGATATAAAACATGACACTGAGATGCCCTTTGCTAGTGCTACCTCTGTACCAAATTTCGTTCCATTCGGTTTCACCGTGTTTGAATTAATAGGGGGAATTGATTTTCACACAAAGATGGCCGCCATCCACAAACTATTAGGCTAATGACCTACTCATTTGGTCAAAGGATGCTTCCTCTACAAGGGTATGTTGTTGCAAAATTTGGTAGAGATCGGATGATTAGGTTAATCGTAATTTGATTTAAGCTTTGAACATTTGTGTGGCCGCCATTACGTTTCCGTCAAGATGGCGGCGATATAAAACATGACGCTGAGGTGCCCTTTGCTAGTGCTACCTCTGTACCAAATTTCGTTCCATTCGGTTCCACCGTGTTCGAATTAATAGGGGGAATCAATTTTGACATAAAGATGGCCGCCATCCGCAAACTATTAGGCTAATAACCTATTAGATTGGTCAAAGAATGCTTCCTCTATAAGGGTATGTTGTTGCAAAATTTGGTAGAGATCGGATGATTAGATTAATCGTAATTTGATTTAATCTTTGAATATTTGTGTGGCCTCCATTAAGTTTCCGTCAAGATGGCTGCGATATTAAACATGACACTGAGGTGTCTTTTGTTAGTACTCTCTGTACCAAATTTCGTTCCATTCGGTTGCACCGTGTTCGAATAAATAGGGGGAATCGATTTTCACGCAAATATGGCCGCCATCCGCAAACTATTACGCTGATGACCTATTGGTTTGGTCAAAGGATGCTCCCCCCATAAAGGTATGTTGTTGCAAAATTTGGTACAGATCGGATGATTAGGTTAGTTGTAATTTGATTTAAGCTTTGAACATTTGTGTGGCCGCGATTACGTTTCCGTCAAGATAGCGGTGATATAAAACATGACACTGAGGTGCCCTTTGCTAGTGATACCTCTGTACCAAATTTCGTTCATTCGGTTCCACTGTGTTCGAATTAATAGGGGGAATCAATTTTGACATAAAGATGGCCGCCATCCGCAAACTATTAGGCAAATGACCTATTAGATTGGTCAAAGGATGCTCCCTCCATAAAGGTATGTAGTTGCAAAATTTGGTAGAGATCGGATGATTAGGTAATCGTAATTTGATTTAAGCTTTGAACATTCGTGTGGCCGCCATTACGTTTCAGTCAAGATGGCGGCGATATAAAACATGACACTGAGGTGCCCTTTGCTAGTGCTACATCTGTACCAAATTTCGTTCCATTCGGTTCCACCGTGTTCGAATTAATAGGGGGAATCAATTTTGACATAAAGATGGCCGCCATCTGCAAACTATTAGACTAATAACCTACTAGATTGGTCAAAGGATGCTCCCTCCATAAAGGTATGTTGTTGCAAAGTTTGGTAGAGATCGGATGGTTATGTTAGTCGTAATTTAACTTAAGCTTTGAACATTTGTGTGGCCACCATTACGTTTCTGTCAATATGGCGGTGATATAAAACATGACACTGAGATGCCCTTTGCTAGTGCTACCTCTGTACCAAATTTTGTTCCATTCGGTTTCACCGTGTTTGAATTAATAGGGGGAATTGATTTTCACACAAAGATGGCCGCCATCCGCAAACTATTAGGCTAATGACCTATTCATTTGGTCAAAGGATGCTTCCTCTATAAGGGTATGTTGTTGCAAAATTTGGTAGAGATCGGATGATTAGGTTAATCGTAATTTGATTTAAGCTTTGAACATTTGTGTGGCCGCCATTACGTTTCCGTCAAGATGGCGGCGATATAAAACATGACGCTGAGGTGCCTCTTGTTAGTACTACCTCTGTACCAAATTTCGTTCCATTCGGTCGCACCGTGTTCGAATTAATGGGGGGAATCGATTTTCACACAAAGATGGCCGCCATCCGCAAACTATTACGCTGATGACCTATTAGTGTGGTCAAAGGATGCTCCCCCCATAAAGGTATGTTGTTGCAAAATTTGGTAGAGATCGGATGATTAGGTTAATCGTAATTTGATTTAAGCTTTGAACATTCGTGTGGCCGCCATTACGTTTCAGTCAAGATGGCGGCGATATAAAACATGACACTGAGGTGCCCTTTGCTAGTGCTACCTCTGTACCAAATTTCGTTCCATTCGGTTCCACCGTGTTCGAATTAATAGGGGGAATCAATTTTGACATAAAGATGGCCGCCATCCGGAAACTATTAGGCTAATAACCTATTAGATTGGTCAAAGAATGCTTCCTCTATAAGGGTATGTTGTTGCAAAATTTGGTAAAGATCGGATGATTAGTTTAATCGTAATTTGATTTAAGCTTTGAACATTTGTGTGGCCGATATTACGTTTCCGTCAAGATGGCTGCGATATAAAACATGACACTGAGGTGTCTTTTGTTAGTACTCTCTGTACCAAATTTCGTTCCATTCGGTTGCACCGTGTTCTAATTAATAGGGTGAATCGATTTTCACACAAAGATGGCCGCCATCCGCAAACTATTACGCTGATGACCTATTAGTGTGGTCAAAGGATGCTCCCCCCCCATAAAGGTATGTAGTTGCAAAATTTGGTAGAGATCGGATGATTAGGTTAGTCGTAATTTGATTTAAGCTTTGAACATTTGTGTGGCCGCCATTACGTTTCCGTCAAGATCGCGGCGATATTAAACATGACACTGAGGTGTCCTTTGCTAGTGCTACCTTTGTACCAAATTTCGTTCAATTCGCATTCACCGTGTTCGAATTGATAGGGGGGACAGACATTCAGAGTACACTCACTCACACACACACACACACACAGACACACACACACACACACAGACTCACACACACACACACACACACACAGACTCACACACACACATACACACACACAGACAGACACACTTTTTTCGCCCTGTGTTGATCTCATAAGTCTACTTTCATTTTTTGCAAAAATCGAAAGTAGGCTAATAGCACTGTACCTTAATATCCCCAAATACAATTTCTACACAGCTCGTTGTTTTCAAACGACTTCGGTGACAGTTTTACTGAATACTGGTGCACAATATGCACATATGGCATTAAAGCACACATAGCGCATGCGTCGGTCGGCCAGAGAGCTTGGAGAACAGAGATATCCTACCCAGCGCATCACCCGATCACAAAATTCTGGTGACTGAACAGATATTTATGTTAAAACATTATAATAATGTTATAATTATCGTAGAACATAAACAGTCGTATGCAACTCGCCTATAATGGTAATTAAGACACTCGTATGGAAATTATAAAACTCGCTTACGCTCGTTTTATAAACATACTCGTGACTTAATTGTAGCCATTATAGGCTCGTTGCAAAATGTACTATTAAAAATTGCACTTAAAATTTTCAAAAATGACTGTAATATATGACCTAAAAATCGAAAAATGCACTATAAAATGGAGAAAATGATCTTATAATAATTGACTAAACTCACCAATATTTCAAAAATTCGAAAAATGCACTATAAAATGGAGAAAATGATCTTATAATAAGAAACTAACCAATATTTCAAAAATGACATTTGAAGCTCAAACTTAAAAGTCAATCAAAATAGATTTCTAGCACTTAACAAAAGGTTTATGTTCATAGCTACTAGCTTCTTCTTAACTCTGAGAGACGTAACTCAATCATATAAAGCTGTGACATCACTAAATTGAAAAAGAAATGACCTTAAAAGGCTGATTTCTCTAAAATATGACAAAAAATCTACCAAACTTAAAAAAATGCTCTTAAAATGGAAAAATAGCAAAAAATGCAAAAAGATGCAAAATAAAAATGACATATTTGAAGACGGGGTGGCCCGTCCGGAGTTCTATGTACTTCAGCATTGTTTTAGACAGCTCAGTAAAAATATGACATGTCATCAACATCCGGGACCTACTGATGAATAATAGCAAACACAACTTCTAAACACGCTAGTAGGCATTGATAATCATTTCCTATGCTTTAATAATGCAATCTCAAGTTATTGTAGCCACTGCTGCTTATCAGTCAATTATTGGTAACAGTGTTAATATTGTACATTCCCTCCTCTGGAACAATATTGCCCCGGTCGGCGCGGCGCGGCGCGGCGCCTTGTTCCACATTACTTGTGCGTGGCGGGAGTGCATTAGACCACTCAGGGGCACTCTGCCATTACAAGACGTCATCTGTCCCATCCATAGACACAGGGAACTCATGTGGCCCCATGCTTAAATGTAACTAGTGGCTTAAATACTCAAGGACTTTAGAAAATTAGTACGTTATACCCGACTGGGAGCTGTTAATGAGATATTTTCGGTAATACAATAGAAGACAGAGCCAGGATATAAAGGGTGACAGCCAAGAACGCTTGCGACTAAAGCACGAGGTGGTCATGTATACATCTGATCGGGGCATCGCTATCGCTCTGCCTGTCTTTATGTATTTCTGTCGGCTCCCTGCACTAGTCACCTACGTCTTTCTCTGTGGGTCAGTGATAGATTGTTCACTTTATGGCACCAAGCTCGCGGGTTCTATTACTAGCCAAGAAAGTCTTTTTTTTTTAAATTGTGGTAAAATCCAGAACACTCAAATGTCGGTTCGTAAAAAAAAAACTCTAGTATCAAATGTGGTGATTACGAATTCATTAAATGTCAGCCATAGGTC
Source organism: Meconema thalassinum (assembly GCA_946902985.2). Taxonomy (NCBI): domain Eukaryota; kingdom Metazoa; phylum Arthropoda; class Insecta; order Orthoptera; family Tettigoniidae; genus Meconema; species Meconema thalassinum. The sequence continues at coordinate 152,394,524 of OX336390.1, read as the reverse complement.
AACAAATACCGTAGAGTTCAAGTTTCACTAAAAGAAGACAGTGCAAAACGAAACATAGAAAATGGAGAGTAGATCTAATGGCCTCTAAAATGGCTCCTAATACTAGGTGAATGATGCCAAATGATAATAATTATTATCATCAGAAATTCAGAGAAGAAATTCCCAGGGAACTTTCTTGGGTTCGGAGGACACTCAACAAAATAGCTATATCTTCAAGTGGGCGTGAAAGGGGATTTTCTCAGATGAACTTGGTTGTGACTCCAGAAATATCATCTTTGTCAGTGAAAACCATTACTTCATTACTATTTATAAGAATTGTAGGACCTCCCTTGACGGTATTTGATCCAACGAAGTATATCAAACTTGGTTGATACAAGGTCGTCATTCAGCCATGGATACAAAAAGCAAGACCAGAAAACGAACTGAGGAGGATGATAACATGTCAAAAATTTGGAAATTGTTTTGAATTCAGTGTAAGTAGGTTTCAATGAAAATTACATGTTCGGTAAATCCCATGTCTTCTTCCTTAATTTCCCTCCTGTGAGTTACGGCACGTCTTTTTCAAGAAAATAAGCCCTGATTACAACTATTATTATTATAATAATTAATGAATATTATTATTACGTTACTTCCCTGTCCCCTCGTCCCATCACGATGTTTATTGGTGAGGGGCAAGCAGCTTCATCACTGAAAAATCCAACCTTAAAAATTACCCTTCGCATTGGAAGCTCACCTCACCTTATCTCATACCCAGTAATAAAGTGAATAATATGGAGGGTAGCAGTTCATAGACACCTTTTGGAAATACTGATTAGTTGTAGCTGACAATAAAAAGAATTTCTATCACACTCTGCTATACAACTTTTGTTAACACAGCACGTCGTTAAAGTATGCCGCTCCGCTGATCTCGCTGTCTGTGATGCAGCCAAGAGGAGAATCGTGCACTGACCTAGCACTCCTCACTCATTTGTTCGCTGCCAAATGATGATATTCCCAGGCTATAAAAAGTCAATCTTTCGCTCTTTCCATATATTCAAATCAGTCCGCTGTTCGTTACAAAATTAAATGTTCCGTATAAGTTGGGAAATATACTGTATATCACTCGCAGGTGAATTATTGTCACAGGGAACGCTTTGCGTCACAGAGAGGATTGCTTGAGTCAACACATTTAGACTGGCACTACATCATTTTTATTTTTTATTTTTTATGTTTTATTTTGGATCGCCAGTTTCTGGCTGCTTCTATGCGGACACATACCGTCGCGTGTGGAGTGTTGTCTGGGGAGGAAATTTTGAATGTAAGGACGAGGAGTTGGAAGATAGCGGCTGTGGCCTATAGTTGGGAACCAACCCCGGCATTTGCCTGGAAGGAAGATGGGAAACCACAGAAGACCATCTTCAAGGTTGCCGGCGGGGGGATTCGAACCTCCTCGCCTCCCGGATGTGAGCCACTGCCAGCAGCCTTGCCGTAACGACCACGGCTAACTCACCCGGTATCATTTGTTACAAATGTGCACAAACTGTGCAAATTATAAAGACAAAATTGGCTAACTTCAGTTTGTGCAGAAGTCTATGATAGATTTTCCTCGTTTTGTGCATTTAAGCACATGGTATCGTTCATAATGTTGGTCACATAACTCGCAGATGCACACAGGTATGGTTCATGGTAGCATTGCATCTTACAGGTGTTTTGGTGGTAGCCATGTACAACCATGGAGTTTACAAAATGTCGTAGGTCTTGGTTCGCGTCTATCCAGGCTCTATTTGTCATGGCCTCTTTCAAATAGAACTCTATCGAGATATCTTCTCTTTTGAGGGTTCTGGGTTCTAATGAACCCCTCGAAGTGTCAGTAAATTTCACCAATATTTAGTATCTTAAAACCTATAATACGAAGAACTCTTTAGCAACTTCGTATACCAGCCTTGAACGGGCGTATTTAGATACCCCAATCAACGTTTTCAGATATCTTGCTTTGACTTTCTCAAGTATCAGGATATCTCCAATGCTTAGTGTGTACCTTGTTTCATCAATTCTTTAAGGGTATACGGAACGTAATTTGAGAGGATCCCATTTTGGGGGCGTGGGAATTTCTTTTTAATATGGCATAGGCCTACATACCACGAGGAAATGACATATGGAAGCATTGAATTTCATTCTTTAATGTCTTGGGTATGCTGAGTGTTTTGCTCTGGTATGGCGGCTGACTTGCTGCCAACACATGACGTTTCAAATACCATGCTTGTTTAAGAATTGTTTATCTGGTTGAAAGAAATGTTATTGATGATCATATTGTAGCTACTTGCATAGTTGATCGTCCTTTGTTTGTTGTATAGCAACAGGTTGAAACGCGTTTATTTGACACACACAGAGACAGACAGACAAAATTTGGTCACGTGTAGATCTCATAAGTCTGCTTTCATATTTTTCAAAAATCAAAAGTAGACTAATACTTAATTTCATAACCGAGATCTGAAAGAGGCCAGTATTGTATGTTTTATCTTAAGCCAGCCATTCACACTGCAGTTTGCTGGCTGCCGGGCTGCCCGCTATCCAGTTGCTGGATTGTGTATTGCGTTGCTGACAGCACAGTCCAGCACAATCGCGCTGGATGAAAAATACTGTACGTCCAGTTAGCTTCCCCCCCCACGTGCCGTCCACCCTGATGGCATGTTTGTGTCGAGGCGGCCAGTGGAGCATCCAGCCACATACATAAGTGTGTGACAAAGTAATCGGTTGAAAGGTGGTTAATACAGTAGAATAGCAATACTGGATAAATAGACCTTGGGAGTATTCATACAAACGTACAAAGAAAAGTCGTGCCTTTGAATTCCCAGTTCCCAATATTATTCAAATAGGCAAATAACAAATACTACTTTAGAGGATGTATTGGAAATTCACCCACACTTTCTTTTGTAAGGACAACAAACAAATACAAAGCAGTGATAGTTTCTGTCATTTAGTCACAAATCGCAATGCCTGTGGTATTTTCACATAGACAACCTATCGGATTGATAGTCAAACGTGAAATGAAGCTGGACGCCCTGCTGCTGTATGAATGAGCTAGACTTTTCCAGCCCGGAGGCCTGCAAGCTGGAGTTTGAACGGCTGGCTTTAAAGGCAACCTCCAACAAACAGGAGTAAAAATAAATCTTTGACTTGCCAGGGAAACAGTGAAACTCGACAACTTAGCTGTGACAATTTTGAATTATTTTATTTTGTATATTTAACTGTTCTGATGACAGCAGGTAGTTTTCATGTAAACAGTTTCAGTGGTTTATATTATTAACTTTATATGTTAAGTTTTCAAGGTGTTATGCTATGCGTTCCCCTTTGAGTAGGACAGTCTGCACGTCCTGATGATGATGGAATCCATACGAATACATAACAGTCTAGTGGTGTCTGTCTGTCTGCCTGTCTGGTATTCTTTCACGCAAATTCTACATTACCGATTTAGTTGAAATTTCTTACGAACTTCAATAATATACCAAAGAAAAACATAGGACTATTACCGCATCGACATGTTTCATCGCTTTAATATGGTTGCAGAAGTCACGTTTCATTTCAGTAGCAGTTGCAGAGTGTCCTGACCGGCGAGCAGGTATCCATGGCAGGTATCATATAGACTATGCACCCCTGACCATGTTTCTCGCTGCTGAATTTTCACTTTCGAAACAGAGTTCATTTACTCAGGTTAGAACAAGAAATATTTTTGGAGTGTAAGATACTCACACAAGTAGGTCTACATTTGCACCTGTGCGAATGACGGGTTACCAATTAGTGAACGGTAATTATGTCACTAGTACGTGGTCTTCGAGCCAGGGGAATTAACCACTGGAGACTAACCTTCTTGCGGTAGCGCCCCTTCATGTAACACACGTGGTCGCGTGACGGTAATCTACCGTCCTCCCGTTTTTTTTTTCAATTGTGAGTTTCTTTTTCACTTTCAATGGCAATATGAATGGCGTTGAGGTTGATCGAACAAGTAGTTGACATACAGAGGTGTAAATATAGAAAATGTATTCAATAAATAGCCATAAAAAAGGTGACAACGGTGCACAGTGGATCAAAATCGAAATCTAGGAGGACAAAATTATTTATTTTCATAATTAAAAAATCAAAATGTATTACTTCTACAGCATTCTCATATAAATGCCGCTCACTATTCTGGGATATAAACGCATCTTAGAGTAAATCTGTCACCACTGTTCGAGCAGCCTGAATTGGAGGATGAATGTAAGTGGCTGTGGTTTGGTTGTCTTTGTGGTTAGTGTGATGCTTTAAGATGGAACATGCAGCTGAAGGTATGATCTTTGTAACGTGTTTCAGTTATTAATGGGCGTAATGGTTACGTAATTTTAGCTATATTTGCATTATATAATATTAAACTATTATTTTTAAAATTATATTTTCACTTAGATTTTTAGTATGTCGCGTCACTCTGCGTCACTTTCTACTTAATGTTAAAATGTAGATAATGTCTTGTAGTTTACGCCTGTTATAAGATTTTTTGCATCTTTTTGCAACTTACTTAGTTATTTTACGTTTTAGAAGATGACGCGCAACCAATTCTCACACGTTTACAACTGTTTGAAGCACTGGCTTCGACGATTATGTCAAAAGTGGAACTTTGTGACTTTGTTAAAAGTAAATTAGGGGTAGAAAATTGTTCTGAAGAGATAACTGAATGCTCTAGGCTATCCAACTCCTAGTCATAGACAATTTCTTGCATGTGTAGACGTAGCTTAAAAAGGTCTTAACTGATGTTTATTATGACGTAAACAAATTATATACGTTGCTTTCACTCTAAATTCATGATTAAAACGTAAACATAATTTTGTTCCCCTAGATTTCGATTTTGACCCACTGTGCGGTGGGGAGAAAATGAAAAGGCACTATATGAAAGCTTCAAAGATAGTGTTGTGTGCATGCGTGTGTGTGGATGTTGGGGGGAGAATGAGCAACTGGGCTATCAATAGTGAATGAAATGTGTTAGAAATGAGGAAATACTATGATAAATACTCACATTTTGTTTCGGGTGGTCGGCAAAAAAATTGCACTCTTGGTCGCTCGCGACGGTAGTCTACCGCTCGACTGCGCCCTTGGCACTTTGATGAATAACTGAGCGAAAACGTCGCTATCAAGAGCCGCTACTCCTCTGTCATCTAGCGAAGGATATCGCACCATGAGAATACATGTGCCTTTTGCGCCCTTTGTAATGATCAGATGAGCTCTATGCGCGTTCATTTCAATGGGACGGTAATCTACCGCAGGCGCGACCGAATGAAGGTTAAAATTAACAGATAAAAATCAGAAATCACACCTTGGGCACTTAGGAGCAAAGCCTAATTTAGCCTCCGGGCCGGATTTCTGATCGATGAATGTGCCTCAATGCATGTGGCTACGCAGGTGGATAATTAATTTATTATTACTTTATATACAGACAAGTAGTTCCGTGAAGAACTATACAGCCTATTTTCATATATCCTACTTATGTTAATTGCCTCTATCAACGTACAATATTTCAGTTAGATTGCTGTAATAGATTCGTAGATATTGAGATTCGACTAAATATTGCGGATGGTCGCCATGTTGGATTGGTGAGGTCTAACGAAATTTGAAGGTCACGGTCGGGGTCGTCCCATATAGTGCTATGAACTTACCGAGTTTCATTGAAATCGCTCTGGCCATTTAGATGTTATTAGGGGGGGGGGGGAGGGGACACACACTATCACACATACATCACACACACCATCACACACACACACGCACACACAGACAGACACACGGACAAAAGGTGGTCTCATAAGCCTACTTTTCTCAAAAATGAAGATAGGCTAAAAAATAAAATGTACATTTGGTTATTGGAGTATTCATAAGTTGATTTGTATATCGGCCTATATTGGTTTGCTATCCAACTTGTTTTTCTATAAATTGAGAACCGCTACACGCAGGTGTATCTGATAGCAGCCGATGCCTGATATTGATATATTAATCAGGACCTCACTCGCCCTGAGGGGAGCCCCTTAACTCCATTACGGAAATATGAAACTCAGCAGGCCGTGAGAGACTGGCGCTCCGGCGGGCAATCTCTGGCGGCTTACCGTGTGATTGGCTGGCGTAGATGCCACCATTAACTTGCCATCACTCAGATGAGCATGAACCTGTAACTAAAATGGCTTAGATTATGCCTGATGGTACCAACATTGTCTTTCATACTACCGTGCAGACTGCACATTGAACGAATTTTCCAAGAGGGTTGACGAATATTATCGACCGAATCCCTTACTTCCTTTTTTCCTTACTGTCGTATTTCTTTACTTGCGTTGCTTCCTTACTTCCTTAGTTCCCCACTTCCTTACTTCCTTATTTCCTTATTTTCCTAATTCATTACTTCCTTATTTCCTTACTGTCTTATTTCCTTACTGTCTTATTTCCTTATTTCCTTACTTCCCCACTTACTCACTTATTTCCTTATTTCCCTACTTCATTACTTCTTTATTCCCTTACTTCCTTGTTTCCTTACTGTCTTATTTCCTTACTGTCTTATTTCCTTATTTCGCTACTTCCTTACTTCCCCACTTCCTTACTTCCTTATTTCCTTATTTTCCTACTTCATTACTTCCTTATTCCCTTACTTCCTTGTTTCCTTACTGTCTTATTTCCTTATTTCGCTACTTCCTTACTTCCCCACATCCTTACTTCCTTATTTCCTTATTTTCTTAATTCCTTACTCTTTACTTCCTTATTACCTTACTTCCCCACTTACTTCCTTATTACCTTATTTCCCTATTTCATTACTTCCTTATTTCCTTACTTCCTTATTTCCTTATTGTCTTATTTCCTTATTTCCTTACTTCCCCACTTCCTAATTTCCTTATTTGCTTATTTCCTTACTCTTTACTTCCTTACTTGCTTACTACCTTATTTCCTTACTTCATTACTTCCTTATTTGCTTATTTCTTTACGTCCTTAATTCCTCATTTCTTAACTTCGTAACTTTAGTAACTTTAGTAACTTCAGTAACTTTAGTACCTTAGTAACTTCGTAACTTAGTAACTTCGTAACTTAGTTTTACTTGCGGCATCTCTCCCGTGCAAAGTTGGCATTTATACCAGGTACCAGTCAAGCCTCCGTGGCTTAGGCGGCAGCACGCCGGCCTCTCACCGCTGGGTCCGTGGTTCAAATTCCGGTCACTCCATGTGAGATCAGTGCTGGACAAAACGGAGGCAGACAGGTTTTTCTCCGGGTACTCGGGTTTTCCCTGTCAAAATTTCATTCCAGCAACACTCTCCACTATCATTTCATTTCATCTGGCATTCATTTAATCATTGCCTCAGAGGAGTGCGTCAGGCCTCGGCAGCTGGCACAGTTCATATCCTCGCCGCTAGATGGGGGCTTCATTCATCCCATTCCTAACCCGGTCTGAGACTGGAAGCAGGTTGTGGATTTTCATTTTCACCAGGTACCAGTGAGAGACGCCGCTGATGCAACAATTTCTTTGTTCCTTCGTTTTGCCAATTTATTTTCAATTACAAATGTTTTACTCATATGTGATCTATTGCAATGTTATCAAAATATGCTCTATCAATGTTCAGCAATTGTTAATGCATTCTACTGTGATTTTACGAAAGTTATAAATAGTGCGGTAACAGTACCGGAGTTACCTAAGATGCGCAGGCAAACCCTGCTTTTGTGACAAGGGCCAAATAGATTTCAGGCAGTTAAACTGGGCCTAGGATTGAGTATGAGGTGACCGTGGTCATAAGTGTTTTACCATCTCCGCATTAGACTGAAGTATCAAAGGAGACCATGGAAACTTCTAGAATGGCTGAGGTGGGAATCAACGCCACCTCTTCTCAGTTCTACGAGAGCTCATGATAGAGTCGAGAATGCAATATGGACCTTGGTGCGACAACCAGAGTGCTAGCCACTGCGCCACAAATATCAATATTTTCGATTTTTAGCCTATTTTCATTTTATGAAAAAAAAAAGGCTTATGAGAACACCTTTTGTCCGTGTGTCTGTGTGTGCGTGTGAGTGTGTGTGATGGTGTGTGTGTGTGCCCCCCATAATAACTTCTAAACGGCTGGAGCTATTTCAATGATACTCGTAAAGATCATAGCACCATTCTGGCCGACCCCGACCGTGCCCTTCAAAGTTTATTGTCTCTCACCAATCCAACATGGCGGCTGTGCATAATATTTCACCAACATGCAGTATCTCCGAAACTATTGCCGATATCACCCTGAAATAGCGTAGGGTGATAAAGGACACTACTAGAAGTTCACCTATGTTACTTTCAAAAACCTGGTAACTACAAAACCAACATGGCGGTCAAGCGAATTTGAGACTTTTAAGTAGACTTTTCTCGCGATGTAACCATCCAAACGTAATGAAACTTGGTACAGCAAATGTTAATACACATTGTAATGCACTGGCGTCTAAGTTAGTTCAATTGTTTCTATAACCTCAAAATATTTCACTGGCATTCTATATCTACGAAACTTTTACAGGTATCACCCTGAAATTTTGTACGGTGATAAAGGGCACTAGTACAAGTTAATCTATGTAACTTTAATAAACCTGTCAAGTACAAAACGAACATGGCGGCCAAGCGAAGTTGAAACATTTTTATATACTTTTCTCGAGATTAAATTCTCTGAGCGCAGTGAAATGTGGTACAGTAAACGATTATACATATTTTAATGCACTGGCATCTAATTTAGTTCAATTGTTTACATAACCTCAAGATGGCGGCTGTGCGAAATTTTTAAATTAAGTTTTTATTTCTTGTGTCGTAATCATGCGATCGAAGTGGAAGTTTGAATAATGAAGCTACGCAATAATTTTCCTTTAATGATACATAACTCTGTGGCCTACACATATATCAATCCAAAATGGCGAGCATCCGAAATATTTAGACAGTTCTCAATATCTAAGAATCTTTTACAGCAATCGAACTGAACTTTTTTTTCATATTTATAGAAGCTATGAAAATAAGTTCACCTATAGGACTTTCAATAACCTGGTGAACACAAATCCAACATGGCGGCGACGCGAATTATAATGATTTAAATGGATGTTTCTTGCGATTTAACCATCCGAGTGCAGTGAAACTTGGCTCGTTAAATGCTTATAAACATGTTAATCCACTGGCATTTAATTTATTTCAATTGTTTTCATAACCACAAGATGGCAGCAGTGCGAAATTTTAAAATCGCCTTGTAACTTCTTGTGTCCTAATCATGATATTGAAGTTTGAATGCTACACGTACACAATAATCTTCATGTAACAGTACATGACTCTAGGACCTACATTTATAAAATCCAACATGGCGACCTTCCGAAATATTTAGTCGGTTCTCAATATCTACGAATCTATTACAGCAATCAAAACTGAAATTTTGTATGTTGATAGTGGCAGTTAACACAAGTAGGATATATGAAAATAGGCTGTATAGTTCTTCACGGAACTACTCGTTACTTCATGTGTTCTAATCATGCGATTGAAGTTTGAATGCCACACGTACACAATAATCTTCATATAATAGTGCATAAATCAAAATCGAACCTGGCGACCATCTGAAATATTTAGATGGTTCTCAATATCTACGAATCTATCACAACCTTCAAACTGAAATTTTGTATGTTGATAGAGGCAATTATCATGAGTAGGATATATGAAAATAGGCTGTATACTGTAGTTCTTCACGGAACTACTTGTTTGATGTGTAACATCCTTCCGCTCGGTTGCTGGATATTTTTAATGTGTAATATCATTCCACTTGGTTGCTGTATATTTTTGTGTGAGGGTGATTTTGAAAAAAAAAAAAAAAGGTCAGAAGTGGGACGGAAATGCAACGGAAACAATGAGCGAGCGCGGTGGCGGAGATTGGTACAACGACATACTCTCGGCCATGTGGCTATGTGGAATGTAAATCGCACACGGTTTACTTCAAGGTTTGGAGGCCCAATTATAGATTTCCTACAATAAATCATCTTCAAACTGTCGTTCTTTGGCGTGAAAATATTCATTATATCATATTTGCTGAAAACAATTATGATTCATTAAATCTTACTACTTTTGCTGTATTCTTATTTAATGTAAGCATTCGAGGTACTTTCGGCCAAAATACAGCACTATTATTTGTTGAAAGGATTTGTCACTGGAGTTTTACAAGTAGTTATTGCAGAAATAATAGTAATGAGAACTTACTGATGGTAATAACAAGAAGAAATCCTTCATATTTGCTGGCACAAGGTAGCACTATGAGTTCATGCTTTAAAACAATGCGAGTGAGTAATATGGAATTATGTGAATAACATGTCAGATGTTACACATCATATGCAACTACTGTAAGGGTCGTAATTTTTTTTAATGTATACATTAAACATGAGCTTGACTTAATTTAGGATCCACTTCTTCACTCATACAGAATCCTTCACATATCTTACCAGACCTATCATTTTTTCTACAAGCATCGAATTGAAAATGGCCGTGGCGCCATTTGTGCTTAAGTCACTACGAAACAAGGAAAATGGAATCCCCTTGTCGCATGCTAGCAGCTGAGCAGGTGCTTTTATTAGAATTCAATTCCGCTCAGAATTTGCAATTCTGCCGTCTTCAGGGAGAGTATACTCGGAGGATATTCTGAAGACTTTCATCGCCTAGGGATACCAGTCATGGCGATAACTTGCCCAATGTTAGAACATTTTATCCAATCTATGTGATAAGTTATTGTCTCAAGCCTGTTAGAACCTCGAATGCCACCACCGAAGTTTTCGTGTGCGGAAACCCAAAAAGCCAAGGCAGAGATAAAATGAGGTGTGCTAAGCAAGGTGAGGAGTGAGGAGGCTTTCACTACACTCCTCACTGAGCCAGCCAAGTGCAGTCGCACTGACCCCATCAGTAGTACGTTCCACAGCAACCAGAGACTCTACCATAACTAGAAACCATCCAAATCTTAGTAGTTTCAATATAATCACAGCCATCAACGAGACTGAGGCATTGGTGAAAATCCAAATGCAAAAAACAGTGCATTCAACAGTAGATAGTCCGCCTCATAACGTAATGGCTATCATTCTTGTCTGTCACCGCGAAAGCCCGGGTTGGATTCCTCCTTTTATCAAGAACTTTACTTCTAGTCTGAGGGCTGGAATGGTGTATATTCAGCCTCGTGAGGTAAAATAGAGGAGAGGCTGGTTCAATTCCTGCTTAAGCCATCCTGGAAGTGGTTTTTCATGGCTTCCCACTTCCACTCCAGACAAAGTCCAGGATGGCTCCTAACTTAAGGTCACGGCCGCTTCATACCGAAATACTACCTCAATTACTAAACAAGATGATCTGTAAATAAAATATGAGCCTACATTCTCCTAAATGTATGGGTAGGCTATAGTTATAACTCTTTGTCTTTATCAAGGAGTATAATAGAATAATTTCTTGGTTAAAGACCTTAGAAACTATTTACCTCTAGCAAACGGCAGAGCCTCGGAACAACTACTAAGAGATGACATACCACAATAATGTTATGGAACTGGAGACATGATCGACCGGTCGTGGGCAACATCCAACAGCTTGACCACTGCGACACCACACCACCATAAACACGAGTTGACCGACAAAAGTAATTCTCAATTTATTGTAAGCCGAGATTAGGTGAATTAAAACTGGTATAACTTTCGAACTGCACTATAGATCAAATAAAATATTTTTACTTCGCATTATGTTGCCAGCATTTTATTATTATTATTATTATTATTATTATTACTATTATTATTTGCGTACATTCCCCTTTAAATATGTATTGATCGCAGGCAATGGCCATACAAGAAAAGAATGTCTTAAAAATTAAAAGCCTCCCCTCGGTTACACAGCTGTCATTCCTTTTGCACACAAGCACATTATTGTCTAGCGTAATCACACAATGATTTGGATCGATTTTTGCAAAATTTCTAGTGGTATCTGCCACACCGAACATCACACAGTTTACACACACACGAATCACAAGGTTCATGAAATCGCTTATTGGTGCAGACCGCATGATGGAAACCATGGCATGCAAACCTGGTGACAACATGTCTCAACTCGTAGTTAGTCTGAGTCCAGTGTCTATTCATCATCGCGTCAGAGCTGTAAAATTCCCACCATACGTCTGCTCTTCTTTTGTTCTCGTCTGCTTATAGTGTCTTGGAAAGCGGTCGTTGATGGCAGAAACATTCTATTTCTGATCTCTTGTATCAGATATTCTTCCTTAGATGTATATATACGAGTCTTGAACGAGTGAATTTCGAGACACCAAGCGTTCTCTTGAGGAAAGAGCGCTAAATATACAAAAATCTAGCTTTTGGTGATGGTGGTGGCTCTTTTCTCCTTTCACCAAGGCAGACCGGATTTGATCCCAGGTCAATGCATGTGCGATTTTCGAAGTGAAATGCCACGTCCTCTGGTTAGGTTTCCACGTAGCTCATAATTTAAAGGAAATTACTAGTAAAAGCTTTCAGTCGGCCAACACAAGTGTGCCCAATTAGATTGGACAGAATATTAAAATTCATTTCCTAGTGTCTGAAATAAATTACAAGATTTAAATATGCACATCATAAAACACCCGAGATGTCAATAGATCGCCACCTAAATGGACGCACGGACGGACGTCTTTTACCCCAACTTCTGGCAATTCATTGGAATGCATCCTCCATTAAAGTAGTTGATAACATTTACGTTCTTCTCCATTATTATTCATGGAAAGATAACAATTATGTCTGATTAAATGGCGCAGGTATGTGAGTGCTCACTTTGAGAATACAAAGGTTTTGGTCTGAGTCAGGCCATTACTGATCATATTAAGGATACTTAAAATGTGATGGCCCCGTGTTGATATAAATGTTTTGACACATTAAAGGGCCCTCCAGAAATTAATTCCGGTACCCCGATGTCCATGTAGGAATGGTGCATTGGTAACATTATTATTATTATTATTATTATTATTATTATTATTATTATTATTATTATTATTATTATTATCATTACAGACTCTACATATAATTGTGTTGTGTGCGTTTAAGTACAGTCCACGTAGTTACAAGTTTGGAAATCGACGATGTGTTTACAGAATCCACATTGAGTTAAATTTTCACCACGTATCATTCCCCTCGAACACAGGTAGAGAATGGAATGCTACATTATTTTAATATATCTAAAACGTAACCCATCTTAAGTCCATATACATACAAATGTACTCACTAACAAGACGATAAAATAATGCAGGATAAAATACCAATTCCGTACACTAAATGTAACTGGGGCTCAAGACCAAGATGTCTCTATCCCATAGTTGAAGCAACAACAATGAATAACGATTTTACTAACAACCAAGTTGCCTAAACAAGGTTGTTGGCAATAATGTCAATGACCTGTAAATGAAGCAAAACAATACTATGATGACAGCCGGCGGTTTAAACATGTCTGAACCGTGTCTGTCAATACCCTATGTAGAATATCCTGCGTCAAAGCAGTCTTTGAACTTCACGTTGAAAGAGCCGAATCCCAAACTGTGCAGCGGTCGATCCTTTGTGTATTATTCATGAAATTCTCACGAGTAGGTGATGACACTGTGGCAGAATTCGATTCCTTCGCAGTATGGAATGTCCAAAACTGTAACACCAATACTTCGTACTCTCCCAACGCGAGATCTTCTACACCAGGGAATATATTGTATAAATCACAACGTTAGGTCTCCCGTATATGTGCTGATATAGTTTCACTGTAAACAAATCTATACTATACATCGTATCGAGTTATCTTCAATGTTGGGAATTGGAAGATGTATTTTCAACATGATTATTTAAAGCAATACAGGATCAATATGGAATATGGTTAATCAATAGAAACTGACATACATACATATATGCACACATGCAACTTATACAAACATACGTAGCTTACATACATACATATACTAATTCATGTGAAGGGGCGTGGTGAGGGTGTGGTCAAGCTGTGTGCCTCTCACCAAGGTAGACCGACTTCGATTTCTGCTCAATGCATGTGAGATATTTGAAGTGAAATGCCATGTCCTGTGGTTTGAATTCCACGTAAAAAGGATGTCCCGTGCCTCATGATCGCGAGATTAACGGTCATTTAAACGTACAATCGTACTTCCTTTACTAATTCATGTGTACAGCGCCACTGTTCCCTCCATTAACGTTTAATGAGTATAGCTTTTATTGTTGTTTTTGTTGTTGTTGTAAGTTTATATTAGGCAGCAATAAAAGCCACAAAACGAAAACTAAATAATGGTCTACAACAGGGATTTGTTTTAGCCCCATTGCTCTTCAATTTGTACATGCATGATTTACCAGTCACAACATCAACTAACTTCATATATGCTGATGACATCGCTCTTGTAGCACAGAGTAATAACTTTGAAGATGGTGAACAAATCCGTACAGAGGATCTCAAGAAGATGTCAACTTTCTTTAAGACCTGGAGATTGATCCCCAGCACTTCAAAAACTGAAGTCTCTTGTTTCCATCTATCGAATCGTGCTACAAACTACAATCCAAGAGTTTTGTTCAACGAACAAAATCTAAGGTACAATCCTTTTCCGAAATACCTTGGAGTCACTTTAGACAGATCCCGGAGCTACAAAGAACACATCACTAAGCTTTCCCACAAAGTCGCCTCAACAGCATATTGCATAAGCTCAGTGGTACATCCTGGGGAGCTTCTGCTGACTGTTTACGCTTATCTGCCATCAGTCTTGTCTACTTGGCCGCTGAGTACTGTGCACCCGTCTGGCTGGAAAGCGTACATGTGAAGAAGGTAGATACAAAATTGAATGATACAATGCGTTGCATTACTGGTTCCATCAAAACAACTCCATGTCACTGGTTACCCATGCTGAGTCACAATCCACCACCTCACTTAAGGAGGAAGCAAGCTCTACTAAGGGAGGCTAAGAAAATCTTTGCATCACCCTCTTTGCCATTGCATCAAGAATTCCGCCATCCATGACAGCAACGACTGCAATCTAGAAGACCAGTATGTGTCACTGCGGGGCAACTCATTTCTGCTGGATTTGACCCAAATGGAAGCTTGAGTGGTCAACTAAAACATTGGGAACAAGTGCCCACCATCTTGATCCCACAAAGAAACCAAACGGCTTTGACTTACCGAGGAACCTCTGGTGCCGCATCAAAAGGCTGAGGACTGGACATGGTTGCTGCAATTATTTCAGGTACAAGTGGGGCTGGATCAGCTCACCAATGTGTGAGTGTAACCTGGAAGAACAGACGATCGAACATCTGGTCCAACGCTGTGCTCTTTATTCGTACCCTGGCATTCCTGAAGATGTGTTCGCTCTCACACCCGGTTTAACCGAATGGTTGAAAAGGATGGACTTTAAAGTTTGAATATTACCTTGTTATCTATAATTGTATATTGTATAAATTACCATACGATTAAATAAATTAGGTGTTTGAGACATCTTAGGTCACTTTTGTGTGAGTTAAATTTGTGTGATGAACTGAATATCTGCGGTGATTATAATAATTTTATTAATGCAGCCAATGGCCATGTATTTCTCTTTTCAGGATGGGTCAGGGTAGGAATTATTTGGTAAGAAATCTGCCGTGGACCATGGTGATTGCACTTGTAAGTTTATCCGTAATAATTAGGTTTAAATAATGAGATAGGTGCCCCGGGACTTGCACTAGAGTAATATCCCAGCATTTTACCTGAAAGGAGTGTGGGAAAAGCAGGGAAAACCACACTCAGGATAGCCATTGTCAGAGACAGGATTTGAATCTCCCGACTTTCTGCAGTTAGCTGTCGCCATTTTCGTGATATATTTATTTGCAAAAAGTTTAAAGCACTGATTTACATAATGAACTGATCATAAATATAATTAAGTCACTTTAGTGGAGTGTTCATTATGTCTAACTTCATCCCCATTTCCGAGAGCTATTTCCACTAGCCATTGGGGCATATAACCTCTATGCTTAGTCCCCTGAAACAATAAGCATCACAACCAAACCTGCAATTCCGTCGCGGCTTTCACAAGTGTATTCATATCCATGAAAGCCAGCCAGCTGTTCCTGAAGCTCAACGAGATCTGTCGAACGTTAGGCGTCTTATCAGTTATTCCCAGATATCCGACACAGTAATTTGCTATGAGTAGACAATGCAGACTCTGCAAATGTAAAAGTTAATTTACGAGCTTGGACATTGACGTCGTTTCAGGCCCGTGTGTGTAGAACTAACTAATAGCCTAAGTTTGTGTGGCGTTTCTGGTAGTGTATATAAGGGAGAATCAGCTAAATCCGCAATATTAAGGGGTTGAGGGTGAACAAGATACATTTGGGGACACGTTTCTAAAAAATCTACCTTAGAAATTAAATTACCACACAGCCCATTTGTGACATAAATTCAGTTCTTAAAATAGCGGCTTCGGTGGCGTAGTTGGTAGCATGCTGAGCTACTGCGCCAAAGATAGCGGGTTCAAACCCGACCAAAGTCGTTGGATTTTTAAGAGCGTTAAAATCCTTCAGTACGCCTTTCTTCGGAGGGGAAGTAAATCCGGCTGTCCCATGACATAGATTTATGGCATGTAAAAGATCCTTCCACAGACTAAACTTGTGTGAAGCTAAATTGTTAGGTTAGATTTCGTCGGAACACTATCAAAGTTCCAACGTTCACCACTAGTTATCATTGATATCTGGTGGCGAAAGTTGGAACTACCTGAAATTGAACGGAACTTGTAGCTCACCCTAAGGGTGTCCGCTGGAAGCAGCTACAGACTCAGGTGAGCCGAACATGTCCTCGCACACTCACGGTAATAAAACCCATACGATAAATACATAAATAAATAAAATTTCTTAAAATGTCTTCTGTCATAGGTTGTGTAAATCAATTAATAACACTTGCTAAGAAATAAAATTTGGTAACTTCTTAGTTCTTTTAATAATATTGGTGAAAAATGAAAATCCACAGCCTGCTTCCAGCCTCCGACCGGGTCAGGAATGGAATGAATGAAGCCCCCATCTAGCGGCGAGGATATGGACTGTGCCGGCTGCCGAGGCCTGACGCTCTCCTCTGGGGCAATGATTAAATGAATGCCAGATGAAATGAAATGATAGTGGAGAGTGTTGAAGGAATGAAATTTTGACAGGGAAAACCGGAGTACCCGGAGAAAAACCTGTCGGCCTCCGTTTTGTCCAGCACAGATCTCACATGGAGTGACCGGGATTTGAACCACGGACCCAGCGGTGAGAGGCCGGCGTGCTGCCGCCTAAGCCACGGAGTTTCTTTTATATAATATTGGTACTAGGGATAAATTAGTGGTACCTTGTCTAAATTTACAACATCTTAAGTCTACTAATATGCATCATTACTAACACTACAGTACTTCATAAATGAATAATCGAAATACATGTGTTTTTATGATTACTCCACAAACAAAATACAAAGTATTTGTCGTTTATAAATTCACAGACTAGCACTCCTTCCCCTTCCACAACTACAGTGTGGCAGTGAGGAGATCTGAGACAGACGGACGATGTTCGAACCACGCTGACAAGATACGTACATACAGTCATTACAGTCATGCTGCCGATGGCTTTTGTGGGATTGTTGACATCATATTGATAAAATATGCCGCTTATACAAATCGAATGGTACTCCGATGTATGGAATGTGAAGGAAACAAACGCCAGTGTTAAGTAAAGATATTGTGATTTATTCCAAACCGAAATGTGAACATGTTACAGAGGAAAATTCAACAATATTTTACCAATGAACAAATAGTACAGATCTTGAGTGACTTTTGCTCCTTTATAAGCTGTACAGAAAAATGAAATTTCCCATTCTGCTTTAAAGAATGCTGCTTCACCACTGTATCCATTGTGTTTGTATGATGTTCAGGTACGACCACTGTCAAAGTGATTCACTTAGACGCTGTCAACAAAGCGCATTGCACTAGAATAGTGACTGATGATCGGCAGCTCATTTCAGTGTACTCAGCCAGCCAAGCTCCTCCCACCACTTCCGAAACTAAGTGCTCCGAGCACTGGCTTAGAGCTAGCTGGAGCGCTAGCGCTGGGGAAGTGCTGTGTGTATGGCCCTGATCTAAATGCTTTTATTACCAATAATACAGTGTAAGTCTAGTTGGCTCGGCAAATATCATATTGCCGAAAGCCTCTTCAGTGGCTGAGTGGTAGATTATCCATGTGTCCTTTTCCCAATAACATGCGTTAGGTATCCGACCAAGGATGACGGATTTTTGAAGGGAAGCAGACCTCTACGGCACTCTGAGTCAAAGGGTGTCAATCCGTAAAAATTCTCTCGTATCACAATCGCTGAGTTCAAGACAAAACAAATTAAATCTCAGCCTCAGGTTACCAAGAAGATGTCTGTTTCACTGCCACTCTGCCCAATTATTCCAATGAACCATTATTATACCTACGGACAACATACACAGTTTTATCATTTCAAATGATCTTGTCGACTTCATCGTTATGCTTGAGTCAAACGTTATGCGTTACGGAGACGGAGACGGTGATGTCATGCAGCCGCGCGGGAAGCCTAAGTTAATGGGTAAAGGACGGCGAGTGCGTGACGTCATGCAGCCACGCGGGAAGCCTAAGCAAATGGTTAATGGAGTCTGTTGAAAGAGCCCTGGGGCATCGAGCGACCTGGAGCTTCGAGCGAAGCGAAAATAATACAGGGTAACTCCTAAAGAGGTGTACAAGATGCCAGAGAAGAATACATGGTGATTCCTAAAGAGATATACAAGATGCCAGATAAGAATACAAGGTGACTCTTAAAGAGGTGTACAAGATGGCAGGGAAGAATACAGGGTGACTCCTAAAGAGGTGCACAAGATGTCAGACAAGAATACAGGGTGACTCCTAAAGAGGTGCAGAAGATGTCACACAAGAATACATGGTGACTACTAAATAGGTGCACAAGATATCAGACAAGAATACAGGGTGACTCCTAAAGAGGCATACAAGATGTCACACAAGAATACAGGGTGACTTCTAAAGAGATATACAAGATGCAGATAAGAATACAGGATGTCACAGCAAAATACAGGGTGACACTTAACGAGGTGTATAGTAGGCTATGTTAGATTCAATTCAAATGCAGGGTGACCCTTAAGAGGTTTGCAAGATATCAGATTCAAATAATGGGTGACCCTTAATGAGTTGTAAAAGATGTCAGACTCAATGCAGGGTGACCCTTGAAGAGGTGCCCGCGCGGGAAGCCTAAGTTAACGGGTAATGGAGTCTGTTGAAACGGTCCTGGTGCTTCGAGCGAAGCAAGCAGCCCTCCTGAGCCTTTCTAACATGTGTAGCATTTGTAGCCTGCGTCATTTGAAATGATATAACGTCTAGTCTTTCAGACTGACTGTAATTTTTTCCCCCATCCCCACTAACATTCTATACTAGTTTTCTTTGTACGTGGGATAACCTATGTATCCCTCTATCAAAGTTCCAACGTTCACCACTAGGTATCATTGATATCTGGTGGCGAAAGTTGGAACTACTTGAAATTGATCGGAACTTGTAGCTCACCCTTTAGGGTATCCGCTGGAAGCAGCTACAGACTCAGGCGAGCCGAACATGTCCTCGGACACTCCCGGCACTAAAAGCCGTACGAGAAATAAATAAATAAATAAATAAATAAATAAATTTAGAGTTTTGCCTCTATTTAGTCTTAGTAACATATGACAGTCCTAACATCTGCTCGATGCACTCAATGCAGGATGACCCTTGAAGAGGTTCCCGCGCGGGAAGCCTAAGTTAACGGGTAATGGAGTCTGTTGAAACGGTCCTGGTGCTTCGAGCGAAGCAAGCAGCCCTCCTGAGCCTTTCTAACATGTGTAGCATTTGTAGCCTGCGTCATTTGAAATGATATAACGTCTAGTCTTTCAGACTGACTGTAATTTTTTCCCCCATCCCCACTAACATTCTATACTAGTTTTCTTTGTACGTGGGATAACCTATGTATCCCTCTATCAAAGTTCCAACGTTCACCACTAGGTATCATTGATATCTGGTGGCGAAAGTTGGAACTACTTGAAATTGATCGGAACTTGTAGCTCACCCTTTAGGGTATCCGCTGGAAGCAGCTACAGACTCAGGCGAGCCGAACATGTCCTCGGACACTCCCGGCACTAAAAGCCGTACGAGAAATAAATAAATAAATAAATAAATAAATTTAGAGTTTTGCCTCTATTTAGTCTTAGTAACATATGACAGTCCTAACATCTGCTCGATTCATTTTATGATGAAATTCATGTTAGTCTCTGATACCCAAGTGATTTAACGTCAATTTGTGATCATCTTGTTATTTCTATCATGAAAATGTCCTCGATAGTAAAAGGCAAAACGTCGGTTTACCGATAGCCTAAATATGTCAACGCCAATAATTCCAAAAATAAAAAATCAGTAGTTATTTGTACCTTGAAAATGAGCTCGATATTAAAAGGCGAAAGTTGGATTACCAATAACTGAAATATATAAACGCTGAGAATTCCAAAAAGAGGAATTCAGTAGCCGGCTGTATGCTAACAATCAACTTGAGGGGCAGATATCCAGTCGGCATGGGACTGCCTGCGAAGCAGCCCAGTGACATGTCAAACAGGAGTTACCTAAAACATCATAATAATGATTTGCTTGTGCAAACACAAGAACTGTAATACATTTAATGTTAGCTCAGTTTCAGAAGCCAGCCCGTGGTGTTAGGGTAGCGCGCCTGCCTCTCACCCGGAAGACACGGGTTCGATTTCCGGCTCCGCTAGGAGTTTTAAAACTGACGTGAGGGCTGGAACGGGGTGCACTCAGACTCGTGAGGACAATTGAATAGCTTTGTGACAGTGAGACAGTGACCCGGTCACGAAAACCAATATTAACGGCCGAAGGAACTTGATGCGCTGACCGCGCGACACCCCAATATCTGCAGGCCAAATGGCTGGGCAGCGGTCGCTTGGTAGGCCAAGGCACTTCGGGGCTGTAGTGCCAGGGGTTATTATCAGTTTCAGGAAGAACGTCTCTTGCGTGGTTTTTGGTGTGGTTGTTCCATTATGAAATATAATGCATTTATAAAACGAATTCCTAAACTAGTGTTAAATAGTGAACCATAATAACTAAAATTCAAGCCAAAACAATATCGCCACCAGGAGGAAAGGCCTATATTTTTGAGAAAATTAATACGACCTCTAGAGCAAATTAGATCAGTTATATATATATATATATATATATATATATATTGCACAACCAAAAATGTAATGTGGTAGATACTTGTTTGAGCTATGCTCTTTGTGATCGTTACGCGATATCAGCATTTATATTGGAAATAGCAAATTCATTCACAAAGTCAGCAGGTATCTAATATACGGTTTTTCAGGAGACCAACCCAATTCTGCTCAAACGCGTACCCAAAACTTCCAAGATAATGGTGTGCTTTACTGTTCCCATATTTCAGCCCGAGATTCATTCCAGTCACCAATAAATTTTCTGATATTTTACCGTGACACTTTAGATCTTCTATCTATGCATGTGTTACATAGGCTACATCAATAGGGAAACCAATAATTGTAATATTGATGTGTAACATCTTTCCGCTCGGTTGCTGGATAGTTTTGTGGGAGTGATTTTGAAAATTGGGGACGGAAGTGAATCGGGAGGAAGTGGATCGAACGGAAGTGGATCGGACGGAAGTGAAGACGCACTGCCAGAAAAATGGGACGGAAGTGAATCGGGCGGAAGTGGATCGAACGGAAGTGAAGACGCACTGCCAGCTGGATGCACAATTTAAAATGTGTGTATTGGAAACAAGGCAGTGTGTGCTCTGTAGCGCGAGAATGTTATGGCAATACAGTAGGCAGTGCAATTAGCAGGCACTGGTTTGACGAGCACAGTGGCAAATGTTTCACCGACTTTCATTTGTCATTGAGCAGTTTATGAAGCTTCACGTTCAAGGTTGAATATCACATGGGGTAGGACAAAGACGACAAATGACATTTAAGTAAGCGGCATTATTGTTAAGCTGTGGGTGAGTAGTCAAATATTAAATGCACAACAGAATCTCTATATGAAGAGGTCAAAGTGGAAATAGTGAATGCAGTTAAATACCTTGGGATCACTTTACAGACTACCGGAACATTCAGACTACACATCCAAGACAGAGCAGTGGCTTGCTTGAAAGCCATGTACGACATTATCAATCTACAGCAGCTATCCTTAAAAACAGCTATGCATCTGTTTGACGCAAAGATCCTACCAATTCTCACGTACGGGATCCACTTGATATGGGACCGACTAACGAAGAGAGATCTGGCCACCATCGAAAGAGTTAAAGCCCAATTCCTGAAAACCTTAATGGGCATCTCAAAATACACGCGCTCCCGCCTAACATATGAATTAGCACGGGAACCCTTCCTCGTCGAAGAAATAAGAACAAAATTACAGCTTCCATCAACAAAGAATGCTGAAGCGCACCTAGCAGAGAGAAGAGAGAAGAGAAAAGGCATTCCGCTAGAATTTTACAGCACGGATGCCATGATCAACCGGAACTGGACCAGCGCCAATCAGAAACTAAGACATGTGGTGATAAAGTTAGCAGTGCATGGGTACCACCATAAAATATGTAAAAACATGTCCTACCACGCCCCAAATGAACTCTGCGTGTGCTCGTTATGTGACCAGTTCTGTGACACATATCACATCACACGATGTAAAAATAACCAGAAATCACTCTGTGATTATAGCAAGGACTAACATTTAAAATGAACAAAGCATCATACAGTGTTGCTCTATTTCACAAATAACATTCAATTCACAATATAATGACTGGTCATGAATGAATGCTTTAATGCACACATTCCTGATTGATTACTGGATCATGATGTTTTTCACATCAATTAACTCTTTATAGCATGTTTGTTTCACTAGTGTAAATCTATGTTATGCACATTCGTGCGCTTTTCTGTTAATAATAATATATATATAAGAATGAAAGTTTGTCTGTTTTTTCTGAATTTCTACGGAAATTTGCGTTATTTACGCGTTTCAGACTGTTTTATGACGGATGCGCGCGAAATTTTTTTTTGTCTGTCTGTCTGTCTGTCTGTCTGTCTGTATGTCTGTCTGTTTGTCTGTGGACAAGTATGTTCCCTTATAATTCGAGAACGGCTGGGTGGATCAACGTAAATTTTGGTACAGATATCCTTCAGAGGCACGACACTAATCATTGATGTAACTCTTCTCTGTAGCTCCAATAAAAGGGGGCCTACCCCCTTAAAACACTTGCTAAAATAGGCGTAGACGGGCGAGACAAAGCTCATTTTCAGTCCCTCAATGTGAGAAACGAAACTCAGGGGCCCCAAAGGGACCCCGAAAACCACATTTTAAGGCCCTAAAACCAACAGTTTTTGAGATAATTCCAGAAAACTAATTTCATTTAATACAATAACGAAAGAATGCAAGCCGGTAACCATGGCAACGGAATCTCACAGGTCCATCTATTGCTGTAAGACGCAATACAATTCCATTTATTACATTTATGTTCGACCCTCACTATTATGTGTCAGATAACTGTATCATAATGATGGTCATTATAACACTGTTTTCCATTATGATACAGTTTCTCCAGCCAATCAGAGCTCGTTCATTGACCAATTAGGTAACGATAACTTCGCGCATGCGCTCAAAATCCAACATGTCGGACATCAACACAACATCGAACTATAATAAATTACCGACATGGAATACCCACCGTCCATATGTTCGCGTAAATAAACTGGCGAATATGAGACAAGAAATAGCACTGTACCTTGAAATCACCAACACTAATTTCTACACAGCGCATTGTCTTCAAATGACTGCGGTGACAATATTACTGAGGGACGGCTGAGGTAAACATATGGCTGCATATGCCATTGCAAGCCCACAGAGCGCATGCGTCGGTCGTTCAAAGCTCTTGAAAGACAAAGATATAACACCCAACGCTCGCTCTGCGATCACAAAATTCCAGTAGCTGACTCTCAACACATATTTATGAATATTTATGTTAAAACATATAATAAAGTTATAATTCTCGTCGAACATAAACAGTCGTATGCAACTCGCCTATAATGGTAATTAAGACACTCGTATGGAAATTATAAAACTCGCATACGCTCGTTTTATAAAAAATACTCGTGTCTTAATTATAGCCATTATAGGCTCGTTGCATAATGTACTATACTGAGATAGTTTGAAAACGGCTATAAGGTTATAACGGAACCAAATTAAGCTGTAAAATTCATCAATGTCATATAATGCGCTTAAGGGGGTCAAGGTGTACTCTAATTTTTTTTCACGCGATTTACACGTGCGGGTGTGGTACGGAAGGTCTATTATATCCCTATCCCTATATTTTCATATTATTATTATAATTATTATTATTATACTACGGCCTACAACGACGAGACAAAGCTTATTTTCAGCCCCTTGCTGTCAGAAACAAAACTCGGTGCACCTAAATAGCAGTAAAGGGTCCCCGAAAAGTACATTTTAAGGCTCTAAAACCAACAGTTTCTGAGATATTCCCAGAAAACTAATTTCATTTAATAAACTAATGAAGGAATGCAAGCCAGTAACCATGACAACAATATCTGAAAAGGTGTTATCCATCTTTCCATCTATTTCTGCAAGAAGTAAAGCCACTCCATTTATTAAATTTCTGTGAATGTTTGCAAATGGCTATAAGGTTATTACGGAATCAACTAAAACTGTAAAATTCATCACTGCGTTTAAGGGGGTCAAGGGGTCCCTAGATTTTTTTCACACGACTTAAATGTGCGTTATGTCGTACAAAAGGTATATTATATCTCCAAACAGAAACATTATTTTCAAAAATTCCTGAATTGAAATACAGTAGTTTTTTTCTCTTTTCTTTTAGGAATTTGGTCCATTGGAATCTAAAAAACCTGAATTTTCATGCACCACAAGCCTTTATAAATTATTAAAGGGGTCTTCCTCTGGATGGGGACTTGACACAACAGTGAAGGTCTGTTTTATTTGACGTGTATTGCGTTTCGTCCACGGGGTTTTCATTTTTATTTTTTTTTCACGTCCGGAAGTACACGTTAGGTAAATTTAGTTTCAGAGCATATTTTAACTAATCACTCTTCTTTGTCGAGAAACAGATTCTAAGTCTCTAACCATTGCAACAGTAGCTCAATTGATTACGTCTGGTTATTAATACCGAAGACCGTTCGAAGAATGGGTACGTCTGCTAGTGTTGTTATACACACATCAAAAAAAGTTTTGCATCACCTCGGTTCCCAGATCTCCGGCATATAGACGTTGACTGTGTATATTGTATCCAAGATACAGTCCCTTTGACTGTTCATAGATGTCACTAAAACTGCTCAAAGATGTAAACAACCATGCATGAGCAGGGCCTATTAGACGGAGGGGGTACGACAGCCGATCAGTTCCAGTCATTCCACCAGGACGAAGGTACGCTGCTCATGTTGTCTGTAGTTCTACCATGCCTAGAAGGTCAATACCGCAGTTCGATCGCGTCCGCATTGTTACTTTGGGTCAAGAAGGGCTCTCAACAAGGGAAGTTTCCAGGCGTCTCAGAGTGAACCAAAGCGATGTTGTTCGGACATGGAGGAGGTACAGAGATACAGGAACTGTCGATGACAGGCCTCGCTCAGGCCGCCCAAGGGCTACTACTGTAGTGGATGACCGCTACTTACGGATTGCCGCTCGGAGGAACCCTGACAGCAATGCCACCATGTTGAATAATGCGTTTCGTTCAGCCACAGGACGTCGTGTTTCAACTCAAACTGTGCGCAATAGGCTGCATGATGCGCAACTTCACTCCCGACGTCCATGGCGAGGTCCAGCTTTGCAACCCCGACACCATGCAGCGCGGTACAGATGGGCCCAACAACATGCTGAATGGACCCCACGGAATTGGCATCACGTTCTCTTCACCGATGAGTGTCGCATATGCCTTCAACCAGACAATCGTCGGAGACGTGTTTGGAGGCACCCTGGTCAGGCTGAACGTCTTAGACACACTGTCCAGCGAGTGCAGCAAGGTGGTGGTTCCCTGATGTTTTGGGGTGGCATTATGTGGGGCCGACGTACGCCACTGGTGGTCATGGAAGGCTCCGAAACGGCTTTACGATACCTGAATGACATCCTCCGACCCATAGTGCAACCATATCGGCAGAATATTGGAGAGGCATTTGTCTTCATGGACGACAATTCTCGACCTCATCGTGCACATCTTGTGAATGCGTTCCTTCAAGATAACGACATCGCTCGACTACAGTGGCCAGCATGTTCGCCAGACATGAACCCTATCGAACATGCCTGGGATATGTTGAAAAGGGCTGTTTATGGACGTCTTGACCCACCAACCACTCTGAGAGATTTACGCCGAATTGTCGTTGAGGAGTGGGACAATTTGGACCAACAGTGTCTTGATGAACTTGTGGATAGTATGCCACGGCGAATACAGGCATGCATCAATGCAAGAGGACGTTCTACTGGGTATTAGAGGTAGTGGTGTGTACTGCAATCTGGACCACAAATGCTGAAAGTCTAGCTGTATGATGGTACAACATGCAATGTGTGGGTCTCATGAGCAATAAAACGAGCTGAAATGTTGTTTGTGTTGATCTCTATTCCCTTTGTATTTAACGGTTCCGGAACTCTTGGAACCGAGGTGATGCAAAACTTTTTTTGATGTGTGTATGAGTGGAATAAAAGCTGTATTTTCATCATATGTGAGACTAGGTCATTTCATGATTGTAGGAAGCCATGTTTTGATTGTTTACGACGAACTGTATGAGAGCCTTGAGAATAATGAATGTTATAGTTACTGAGGAATGTGCTCACAGTATTTGAGAGTACTGTCGACGTTGTGTGTCACTTTGTTATTATGAATTATTAATGTAAAAGGAAGGAAGGAATCTTGTAGTTTTGCGTGTCCGTTAATCTCACGATCATGATCCACGGTACCTCCCTTTTACGTGGAATGCGAACCACAGGACATGGCATTTCAATTCGAAAATCTCACATGTATTGACCGGGAATCAAATCCGGTCTACCTTGGCGAGAGACTAACAGCTTGACCGCTGCGCCAAAATTGTGACAGTAGCATATCTCCAATTCAATCTATACATTCATCATAGTACCAGTATGAAAATGGAGTGTAAATTAACATTTTAAGAATGTCCAAGCTGTGTAGTACACGAGTAGGATAACATGTCACATGTTACACATCATATGCGACTACTGTAAGGCTCGTATAATTTTTCTTCATGGCCATTAGTCAGCTTAATATAAATTCTGTTGGTATACGCTTTAACCCGTCAGTGGACATATTATGGATTATGTAAAGTGGTGTAATGACTTTCAATAACCTCACGTATTTTGTAACGGGTTATCGGATTTTGAACATGAGCTCCCTCCAATCCGTATTGGTTTCCTATCCCTAACACGATGCCGTGTATTGGGTTATTCTCTTTGTGGTTATTTACAGCCTGGAGTGATCAAACATCCGGAATCCGTTCGATCGAAAGAATTGGAAATAACACAGAATATAACGTAGACGTAAACGTTATTAACTGGTCTTCATTAAAATGAACGCTAAATGAAATTTTAAAATTAGGTTGATACTTACTTGATTCAATGCATGTCCAATTTCTTTTTACCCGTGCTGGCTGGGAGTTTCGTTTCAGAACAATCTAATAATCGTCAACCATTGTACTCTTAATTAAACACATCATTATTAATCAATTACCAAATTATTTTCAACACTAGTAACATTCTGTGTAATCTGGTGAATAAATACAGTATAACACATTTATATTTTACTGAATTTAAATTGTTAAACGCCATTCATTTATAGACTAAGCCTCCCTGGCTTAGGCGGCAGCACGCCGGCCTCTCACCGCTGGGTCCGTGGTTCAAATCCCGGTCACTCCATGTGAGATCTGTGCCGGACAGAACGGAGGCAGACAAGTTTTTCTCCGGGTACTCCGGGTTTCCCTGCCAAAATTTCATTCCAGTAACACTCTCCACTGTCATTTCATTTCATCTGGCATTTATTTAATCATTGCCCCAGAGAAGTGCGTCAGGCCTCGGCAGCCGGCACAGTTCATATCCTCGCCGCTAGATGGGGGCTTCATTCATTCCATTCCTGACCCGGTCGGAGACTGGAAGCAGGCTGTGGATTTTCATTTTCAATGGATGGATGAAGAATATGAATTACTCACTGCACTCAGGTGGAATCTTGTTTTCAAACTCTTTACCTGAAAGCAGAAGGAAGAAAAAATTAGAAGATAGCTTGCAATTGCAATGAATATCTAACAAATCATTCATGAAAGTAATTCTTCAAAAGTATATCTTGCAACTATTTAAAATTGTCTATGTAAGAAAATTAATTTTGTTTCTTAATTCAGTTAGATTACGATCGTACTCTATACAAACGATAATAATCGATCTGATAATTATCAAACCACTTCTCTAACTCATTTGTTAAGGACTGTTTACTTATTTGCCCTCTGCTTGAAAATTATGCATAAATTAATGTTGTACATATATTTAGGGAGATTTTTAGCCTACTTTCGATTTTTGCAAAAAATGAAAGTAGACTTATGAGATCAACACAGGGCCAAAAATTGTGTGTCTGTCTGTGTGGGTGTGTGTGTGTGTGTGTGAGTGTGTGTGAGAGTGTGTGTACTCTGAATGTCTGTCCCCCCATATCAATTCAAACACGGTGAATCCGAACTGAACGAAATTTGGTAAAGAGCAAAGGGCACCTCAGTGTCATGTTTTATATCGCCGCCATCTTGACGTAAACGTAATGGCGGCCACCCAAATGTTCAAAGCTTAAATAAAATTACGACTAACCTATTCAGCATATCTCTACCAAGTTCTGTAACATTATACCGTTATGTATGAAAAATCATTTGACCAAACTACGAGGTCATCTGCCCAATAATTTGCGGATGGTGGCCATGTTTGTGTGTAAACCGTTTCCCCTACCTATTGAAACACGGTGAATCGGAATTGAACGAAATTTGGTACAGAGGTAGCACTAGCAAAGGACACCTCAGTGTCATGTTTTATATCGTCGTCATCTTGACGTAAACGTAACGGCGGCCACCCAAATGTTCAAAGCTTAAATCAAATTACGACCAACCTCTTCATCTGATCTCTACCAAATTTTATAACGTTATACCTTTGTATATGAAGAATCTTTGACCAAACTACGAGGTCATCTACCCAATAATTTGCGGATGGCGGCCATGTTTGTGTGCAAATCGATTCCTCCTATCTATTCAAACACGATGAAACGGAATTGAACGAAATTTGGTACAGAGGTAGCACTAAAAAAGGGTACCTCAGTGTTATGTTCTATATCGCCGCCATCTTGACGCACACGTAATGGCGGCCACCCAAATGTTGTAAATAAATCTATCTATCTAAATCTATCTATCTATCTATCATCTGATCTCTAACACTGGGGGCGTGGTGGCTCAGCGGTTGTAACATTATACCTTTATGTATGAAGAATCTTTTGACCAAACTACGAGGTCATCTGCTTAATGATTTACGGAAGGCGGCCATGATTGTGTGCAAATCGATTCCCCCTATCTATTCAAACACGGTGAAGCGGAATTGAACGAAATTTGGTATAGAGGTAGCACTAGCAAAGGGCACCTCAGTGTCATGTTTTAAATTGCCGCCGTCTTGACGTAAACGTATTGGCGGCCACTCAAATGTAAAAGCTTAAATCAAATTATGACCAACCTAATCGTTTAATCTCTACCAAATTTTGCAACATTATACCTTTATGTATGAAGAATCATTTGACCAAACTACGGGGTCATCTGTTCAATAATTTGCGGATGGCGGCCATGATTATGTGCCAATCGATTCCCCTTATCTATTCAAACACGGCAAAAACGAATTGATCGAAATTTGGTACAGAGGTAGCATTAGCAAAGGGCACCCCAGTGTCATGTTTTATATTGCCGCCATCCTGACTGAAACGGAATGGCGGCCACCCAAATGTTAAAAGCTTAAATCAAATTACGAACAACCTAATCATTTGATCTCTAGCAAATTATGCAAAAACATACCCTTTTTGTGAGAAGCATCTTTTGACTGAACTACAAGGTCATCAGCCCAATAGTTTGCAGATAGCGGCCATATATGTGTGCAAATCGATTCATCATGTCAATTCGAACTTGGTGAAGCCGAATTGAATGAAATTTTGTACAGAGGTAGCACTAGCAAAGGGCACCTCATATTCATGTTTAATATCCGTATAACACGTATTTCAACAAGCTACTACAACCACCATTCAATTATACTCCTCGAAAAGGACAATGAGTTATAACAATACCCATGCTTTTAGGAGAAAGTAGGCTATTTGTTCTTTACTGAACATCTTGTTCAGTGTTACCATATTGACAATTGATTTTTCAACTTTTGAGCCGGGCAACCCAATATAATCCTAATTGCTGGCAACTAAATCCTGAAAATAATTACTTGTTATTAAGAAACATTTGCTACGGATTATTAGAAGAGGGAGAAACTACAGGATGACATATTTCGCTCGTCATGCAAGCATCTCCATATCCCAAAGTTCAAATCTGCAAGACAAAATGGTTCTACAAGACATCACTAAATCGCACAACGGAAAAATGGGACCCAATCACCAACCCTCATAGGATTGACAGAACGTTACAAAGTGCGGTTAATGTAGTTGTTAAACTGAAGTGCTATGCCTCCTTAAGAAGAAAATTTATTGATATCAACAAGACTACTGGGCTGAAAAAATCATATAACCACTGATAAACGGTCACCCTTTTTCCTCAAAACTAATCCACGAAGGCTTGGCTAAGTCAGTGAACACAAATTATGCCGAACTACCTTACTACTCTTATCTATGTTTCCCGTTTCTTCTTCTAGAATGTGGGTGTGTGGTTGGTTTTAGTTGTAGGAATGTAGTTAGTTTGATTATTAGATATAGTTCATTGTTCCATTAGACTGTGGTGTGTGTGTCTGGTGGCAGTTGCATTGTTTATTAGATATAGCTCTTCACAGACTGTGATGTGTGAGGGTGCATGTGAGTGTGTCTGGTGACAGACTGTTTTAGTGGTAGTATTTTGTTTTTGGTGGAACTTAATTTTTTTTTCGTTGGTAGAATTTTGGTATTTAATTGTTGGTAGAAGGTTAGTATTTTTGTTAGTAGAATTGCTCTATTACTTATTCTGAAAGGGAGAAGCAGCCTTTCAGAATAAATCAATTCTTTACTTGTCTTATAGACGGTTAAGATATTGATAATATAAGTCAACTAATGGCTACACTGCGTTCTGCTGCACGGCTGAAAGCAACGGGAAACTACAGCCGTAATGTTCTTCCCGAGGATATGCACCTCTCTATGCATAATCACATGTGATTATGGCCTCCTCCCTTGTATAATTTCAATCCGGAGGTAAACTAGTCCCCCGTTCGGATCTCCGGGTGGGGACTACTCGAGAGGGGGTTAACATCACAGAAGTTACAAAGAGGAAATCTGGCATTCTACGATCGGAGCGTGGAATGTTAGAAGTCTGCTGGAAAGTGGAAGGTTTGAAAACGTAGAAAGGGAAATGGATAGGTTGAGGTTGGATTTGGTTGGGATTAGTGAAATGCGATGGCAGGAAAAACAGGACTTTTGGTCAGGAGACTATAGGGTCATTAGCACTAAATCAAACAATGGCCAAGCAGGGGTTGGTCTCATATTGAGTAGGAAACTTGGACAACGGGTGGAATATTATGAGCAATATAGTGAACAGATTATTGTAGCAAAGATCAATACGAAACCTATGTGCACCATAGTGGTACAAGTTTATATGCCTACCAGTCAAGCTGATGATGAAGATGTTGAAAAGGTCTACGAAGAAATAGATGAAATTCTCAGGTATAACAAGGGTGATGAAAAATGTTATAGTAATGGGAGTTTAGAATGCTGTGGTAGGAAAAGGAAGAGAAGGGAAGATAGTAAGAGATTTCGGATTAGATGAAAGGAATGATCGAGGAAGCAGGCTGATGGAATTCTGCACCAAGCATGAGTTGGTCATAGCTAACATCTTATTCAATAACCACAATAGAAGAATATACAATTGGATAAGACCGGGAGATACGGGGTGTTACCAAATCGACTTCATTATGGTCAAGCAGAGGTTTCGAAACCAGATTTTCGATTGTAAAACATATCCCGGTGTTTACATAAACTCTCGCCACAATCTGGTTGTTCTGAAATGGAGATTAAAGTTTTTTTTTTTTTTGTCGTGTAGCCTCCTGAGAGGCCGAGTGCAGGTCTTTCTAGTCGACGCCCGTGGGCGACCTGCGCGTCGGGATGAGAGATGGAATGGATGAAGATGAATGAAACTGGGCAAGGATGTGGAAGGAAGCGGCCGTGGCCTGTCAGAAGGTACTGTCCCAGCATTTGCCTGGTGTTGAAAATGGGAAACCACGGAAGACCATTTCAAGGACAGCCGACGGTGGGGCTCGAACCCACGCGTCTACCGAGTCAGCAGAGAGCTTGGCCCCTTGACTTAACGCAGCGCTTTAGCCCGCGTAGCCACTACTGTCGGTGAGATTAAAGTTGAAGAGACTGAAGAAATGTCAAATGCAAAAAAGGTGGGCAATAGACAGACTGAAAGAGGAGGATATAAACGAAAGATTCAAGAAGAGTATAAAGGAAGGACTAATGAAAACTCCTAAACAAACTTCAATTGCAGACGAATGGGCACTTTTGAAGAATGAAATAACAAAATCCGCAGAAGAAAACAATGGTAGGAAAGAAATAATAGGTAGAAAAACCGTGGATCACTCAGGATATTCTAGAATTGATGGATGAAAGGCGGAAACACAAGAATGTAAGAGATGAAAAAGGGAAAGAAGAATTCAGAATCTGAGAAATGAGGTTAACAAGAAGTGCTAGGAAGCGAAAGAAGAATGGTTGAAAGAGAAATGTGGAGGTATAGAAAATTGTCTGAAATTAGGAAAAGTAGACACAGCTTATCGAAGGATTAAGAATACTTTTGTGGAAAACAAGACTAAGTGCTGTAATATTAAGGACACAAATGGAAAGCCTCTAACAGATAGGGAAGAAAAGGTTGAGAGATGGAAAGCTTACATAGAGTGTTTGTATAAGGGAAAGGAGATTGAGAATCATGTAATGGAAACGGAGGAGGAGATTGATGAGGATGCAAAAGGAGATTTAATATTGAGATCAGAATTTGATAGAGTATTGGAAAAGCAGGAACAAAGCACCAGGCATAGATGATATACCGATTGAGTTGCTACACTGCATAGGAGATGACGGTCTGATCAGGTTATTCCACTTGGTGTATAAGATTTATGGGACAGGTGAGGTACCCTCTGATTTCAAGAAGAATGTTATCATCCCTATACCGAAGAAAGTGGGAGCTGACAGATTTGAAGATTACCATACAATCAGCTTGATTACTCATGCTTCAAACATACTGTCAAGAATAATTTACAAGAGGATGGATAGCCAGATAGAAACGGAGTTGGGAGAAGACCAGTTTGGTTTCAAAAGAAATGTAGGATCAAGGGAAGCTGTACTAAGTCTTAGGCTGATTTTGGAAGGTAGAATAAGGAAAGATAAGAAAACGGTGTGAGTTAGCCGTGGTCGTTACGGCATGACTGCTGGCAGTCGCTCACATCCGGGAGGCGAGGTGGCTCGAATCCCCTCGCCGGCAACCTTGAAGATGGTCTTCTGTGGTTTCCCATCTTGCTTCCAGGCAAATGCCGGGGTTGGTCCCTAACTATAGGCCACAGCCGCTACCTTCCAAATCCTCGCCCTTACATTCCAACTTTCCTCCCCAACGGTACTTGTAGCTCACCCATTGGGTGTCCGTCTTGAAGCAGCTACAAATCTGGCGAGCCGAACATGTCCTTGGACACTCCCGGCACTAAAAGCCATACGCTAAAAAAAATGAGAACGGTCATGACATTTGTAGACTTTGAAAGGGCCTTTGATAACGTTGATTGGACTAAATTTTTTGACATTTTGAAAATGATTGGAATAAAGTACAGGGATAGGGGGGAGATCTACAATCTATACAGAAACCAGACAGCAGTCATTCGAGCTGAAGGACATGAGAGAGAAGCTGGTATTCAGAAGGGTGTAAGGCAAGGCTGCTACTTATCACCTATACTTTTCAATCTTCAAATCGAACAAGCAATGGAGAAAATTGGAGAAAGATTTAAGATGGGAGTGAAGATTCAAGGAGAAATAATTTCAACTCTGAGATTTGCCGATGACTTAGTCATCTTGGCCGACACGCCTGAGGATTTGAATGAGTTTTTGAATGGTATGGACTCCGTCCTGAGGAAAAAATTCATGATGAAAATTAATAAATGTAAAACAAAAATATTGCAATGCAGCCGAAATAAATCAGAATCCTCTATGGAGATCAAATTGGCAGGTGAAAAACTAAAGGAAGTAGGAGACTTCTGTTATTGAGGATGCAATATAACCAGTGATGGACGAAGCTAAGAGGATATAAAAAGTAGGTTAGCTCAGGCAAGGAAAGCATTTCTACACAAAAGGAATCTGTTGACAACGAATATAGATTTGGGTGTTAGTAAGTCATTTTTGAAGGCCTTTGTCTGGCACGTGGCAATCTATGGAAGTGAAACGTGGACTATTGGTGCAGCAGAAAAGAGGAAAATTGAAGCGTTTGAAATGTGGTGTTACAGGAGAATGATGAAGATCAGATGGGTATATAGGGTTACAAACGGAGAGGTATTAAGACTAGTGGGAAAGGAGAGATGTTTCTGGCGACTACTAATGAAGAGAAGGGATAGGTTGGTAGGGCACATACTGAGACACCCAGGAATATCAAGCTTAGTTATGGAAGGAAGGGTCGAGGACAAGAACTGTAGGGCTAGACCAAGGTTAGAATATAGATTGCCTCGGATGTAGGGTGTGGTAGCTATGTAGAGGTGAAACGATTAGCTCAGGAAAGGGAGGCGTGGATGGCTGCATCAAACCAGTCAAAAGACTGAAGACTCAAACAACACAACAAACAACCTTAGGCGAGAAAGTAAATATTTATACACATTAACGTGAAAGTTTGTACACCCCCTCCATTCTTGTATATAAATGAAAATCCACAGCCTGTTTCCAGTCGACCGACCGGGTCAGGGAATGGAATGAATGAAGCCCCCCCATCTAACGGCGAGGATATGAACTGTGCCGGCTGCCGAAGCCTGTCGCACTCCCCTGGGGCAAGGATTAAATGAATGACAGATGAAATGAAATGAAAGTGGAGAGTGTTGCTGGAAGGAAATTGTGACAGGGAAAACCGGAGTACCCGGAGGAAAACCTGTCTGCCTCCATTCTGTCCAGCACATATCTCACATGGAGTGACCGGGATTTGAACCACGGATCCAGCGGTGAGAGGCCGGCGTGCTGCCGCCTAATTCACGGAGGCTTCATTCTTGTATATAAAAGAGTGTTATTTTGTGATAAATATCTCATGTAATATTTCTTTCAGCTTAGGGTGTATAAATACTTGTTTTCCCGCCTAATTTAATTGGGCACAATTCGTGTTGACCGACTGGAAAGCCTTCTTTATTAGAATAAGGCAACACTGAAAAATGGCTTCTATACTGATGAGGAATACTTAAAGCAACAAGCCCCCAGAATAGAAATATAAACACTGAAATAAGTAAATGTCTACAAGTGTGTTGCAAACTTAATGTACCGTATGCTATTGTTTCGCGTTTCCCAATAATTGAGATTATATTGTGTTAACCGGCTGAAAACCTGCAATGAGTTGAGTGTGAGCCTACAGTCTCTTGATTGGTCTGATGCAGCTCTCCACTCCTCCCTGTCCTGAGCTAATCGTTTCATATCTACATAGCTACCATACCTTACACCCGAGGCAATCCGTTTAACATATTATAACCTTGACCTACGCCTACAGTTCTTGTTCTTTACCCTTCCTTCCATAACTAAGCTGGCTAGCTATTCCTGGGTTTCTTAATATGTGTCCCACCAACCTATATCTTCTCTTTATTACCAGTCACCACAAACATCTCTCCCCTCCAAATCGCCTTAATACCTCTTCATTTGTAACCCTATCTACCCATCTGATCTTCACAATTCTCCTGAAACAACACATTTCAAACGCTTCAACTCTCTTCCTTTCTGCTGCTCCAATAGTCCAAGTTTGACTTCCATAGAGCACCACGCTCCAGAGAAAGGATTTCAAAAATGACTTCCTAATACCGAAATCTACATTCGATGTCAAAAGATTCCTTTTCTGTAGAAATGCTTTCCTTCCCTGAGGCAATCTACATTTTACTCTTTGGTTCGTCCATCACTGGTTATTTTCCATATTCAGTAATCATTACAGATATTTAGCCTTATTCATTGTTTTTACTTCGCCCGTTGGTTCCTTTCCACTGGAGAACGTTAATACAGTAGTTGTAATGTGTAATAGGACATCGATATCATCATGTATTGGATGATGTATGAGGCAACGGTATGGAGCTGTCATTAACACTATAGAGTAGGAGGGTTGATTACAGTTTAAATGAAAGGCGTTGCAGCTCAATAGTAATTACGATACCCTGTCTCCATGACAGCTGGAACAAAGATTACGGAATATTGTCATGATTGTTCTTCATAGCATCAAAGTTATCAGTCCTTCGTATCAATTATTACAAAGAAAGAAATATTGTAATAATGCCATTCCTAGCATCAGGGTATTGTTATGTGTCCTCCTGATCGTACGGACTTAACGCCATTGATAATTGGAACTCTCTACCTGCCGCAGTCTTAAAGCCTTTTCCCAAACATATAGGTGTGTTTAAGAAAAGACTGTCTATTTGTGTAAATACTCCAGTTTAATTGTTAGTGACTTGTTATGTACAATTATTTATTTGTTATGTATATCTAATTTGCCACCGGGGGACACACCCCCAATTGCAAATAAACGAATGAATGAATAAGCCGATCACGGGTTCTGCAAGATGATGTAACATGATCGCTATTGTGTCCTTACCGATACTTTCTGATAGGAATTACAGTACAGTCCCTGTTATACAAGGAAATGGGAGATTGACGTGATTCCAATTTATTCAATGTGGGAGTTAAGCGATCTATCACCATGAATTCAAGGATCAAATGTATTATGACTCAATCCTGAAGTAAAATCGAAAAACTGGTTCTCACCTGTTCCCCCACCTATACTAACGATGCACAGTGGGTCAAAATCGAAATCTAGGAGGTCAAAATTATTTATTTTCACCATTAAAAATCAAAATGTATTACTTCTACAGCAATTTCATACAATTGCTGCTCACTATTCTGGGATATAAACGCATCTTAGTGTAAATCTGTCACCACTGTTCGAACAGTCTGAATTGGAGGGTGAATGTAAGTGGCTGTGGTTTGGTTGTCTTTCTGGCTGGTGTGATGCTTTAAGATGGAACATGCAGCTGAAGTTATCATCTTTGTAGCGTGTTTCAGTTATTAATGGGCGTAATTGTTACGTAATTTTAGCTATATTTGCATTATATAATATTTAACTATTATTTTTAAAATTATATTTTCTCTTAGATTTTTAGTATGTCGCGTCACACTGCGTCACTTTCTACTTAATGTTAAAATGTAGATAAAGTATTATAGTTTACGCCAGTTTACGTTTAAGAAGATGCCGCGCAACCAGTTCTCACACGTTTACAACTGTTTGAAGCACTGGGTTCGACGATTATGACAAAAGTGGAACTTTGTGACTTTGTTAAAAGTAAATTAGAGATATAAAATTCTTCTGAAGAGATAACTGAATGCGCTATCCAACTCCTAGTCACAGACAATTTCTTGCTTGTGTAGACGTAGTTTAAAACAAGTAGTTCAGTGAATAACTAAAGCCTATTTTCATATATCCTACTTATGTTAATTGCCTCTATCTACATACAAAATTTCAGTTTGATTGCTGTAATAGATTCGTAGATATTGAGAACCGACTAAATATTTCAGATGGTCGCCATGTTGGATTTTATATATGTAGGTCCTAGAGTTATGTACTGTTACATGAAGATTATTGTGTACGTGTAGCATTCAAACTTTAATCTCATGATTAGGACACAAGAAGTAACAAGTAGATTTTAAAATTTCGCACAGCTGCCATCTTGTGGTTATAGAAACAATTGAAATAAATTATATGCCAGTGGATTAACATTCGTATAAGGATTTACTGTACCAAGTTTCACTGCACTCGGATGGTTAAATTGCTAGAAACGACCATGTGAATATTTATACTTCGTGTCGCCGCCATGTTGGATTTGTGATCACCAGGTTATTTTAAGTCCTATAGGTGAACTTAAGTTGATAGCCCCTATGAACATAAAAAAATCAGTTTGATTGCTATAATAGATTCGTAGATATTCAGAGCCGTCTAAATATTTCGGATGGTCGCCATGTTGGATTGTTAAATGTATAGGCCATAGAGTCATGTACCATTAAAGGAAAATTATTGCGTAGGTACATTATTCAAACTTTCACAACGATCGCATGATTACGACACAAGAAATAATAACTTAATTTTAAAATTCGCAAAGCCGCCATCTTGGGGTTATGTAAACAATTGAACTAAATTAGATACCAGTGTATTACAATGTGTATAAACATTTCCTGTGCCAGATTTCATTGCGTTTGGAATATTAAATCGCGAGAAAGGTCTATTTAAAATGTTCAAATTCGCTTGGCCGCCATGTTCGTTTTGTAGTTAACCGGATTTTGAAAGTCTACTAGATGATCTTCCAGTAGTGCCCTTTATCTGCGTACATATTTTCAGGGTAATACCGCTAATAGTTTCAGAGATATAGAATGCCAGTGAAATATTTTGCACACCCGCCATCTTGTGGTTATGTAAACAATTGAATCAAGTTAGATGTCGGTGCATTACAATGTGTATAAACATATACTGTACCAAGTTTTATTGCGTTTGGTCGTTTAAATCGCGAGAAACGTATATTTAAAAGTCGCAAATTCGCGTGGCCACCATGTTGGTTTTGTAGTTACCAGTTTTTCAAAAGTCACATACGTGAACTTCTAGTAGTTCCCTTTATTACCGTAAAAATTTCCAGGGTGATATCGGGAATAGTTTCGGAGATATTGATTGCTGGTGAAATATTTCGCACTGCCGCCATGTTGGATTGGTGAGTCGTAACAAAATTTGAAGGGCACGGTCGGGGTCCTCTGGAGTAGTGCTATGAACTTACCGAGTTTCATTGAAATCGCTCCAGCCGTTTAGAAGTTATTAGGGGACACACACACACACGCGCTTGCACACACACACGGACAAAAGGTGATCTCATAAGCCTATATTTTCAAAATTGAAAATAGGCTAAAAAGGTCTTAACTGATGTTCATTACGAAGTAAACAAATTATATACGTTGCTTTAACTCTAAATTCATGATTAAAACGTAAAAATAATTTTGTCCCCCTAGATTTCGATTTTGACCCACTGTGCGATGGTTCTCTCAAGTACCGCCTCAGCTCCGTGCACCTTGGTCAACGAGCGTCAAACGACCCAACTTGTTCGATCCCCCGATCGATAGGCAATTGATCTCTGTCATTGTCTGGCCTTCACCGATGCAGTGCCAGACTGACATTTTATGACCTAAGCACATAGGTTTTCATAGTGAGGAAGTGAGGTTCTTGCTGACCAGCTTGAACTGAGGTTGAATGTCACATACAGTTTTGTCTTGAACTTGTTGAACTGACATCTGAACATAACATTATCAATAAATGAAATTGAAGGAGTAAAGTGGGTAAAATAATGACACCGTACCCTTGGCTATTGTAGAATATTCATAGAGTGTGTGTTGTCAATGGAGCGCGCCTTTCTACGTAGAGCTTGGTTTATAGCGAAGGAAGAATTGTTTTCAGCCAAGCACGTTATTTGTACTTAATTCTTAATTTTAGTGACGAGATCGAAATCGTAACATTCAAGTCAAATAATTACGACGGTACCCCTAAGCCAATGCAGAGGACAGTTCACTTTTAAAGAATTGAAGATGAATTGAAGACAATAACTAATAAACAACTTTTTAAAAAATATGAATATTTAATACATGCCATTGAATGAATATAGATAGATTCTTCCTTTGTACTAGACTCGGAGAAAATTCGATCATCCATACGATTATAATTATTTATGTCATGTCCATTTGATTGAGTAATAAATAGGTTAAAATTTCTGCCTGATCAATACTTATATATATCACTGTGTGGTCATTGGTGGGACATGTTTCGAGGCCTAATTATTATTTTTGGCCCTTTCATCAGCCAATATGTATGAAACAATAAATGTCAAAGACACAAGATATTTGTATAGCATAACACTAAAACTAAAACGTCCCTTGTTATTAAACCTTATATGGTGCACCATTGGTAATTAAACGCCTAAAGCAACACAATATGATGTATGAGAATATGAATAAAATAATCATATGAAACAGATTTGAAACACATATTAAAACTCTAAAAAATGCCTGATTTTATTGCAGATCACTGCTAGTGGAAATACGTGGTTAGTAAAAAGCCTTATAAACTAGGAACACTTTCAATAGGGTAAAACTGAGTAGTACAAATCTTCAGATGTGTTCATCGACGAGACAATTTATGAAAACAAACACACCCTTTTTACTAACCACGCTATACAATTATCTTGTGTCTTTGACTAATTCATATCGGCTGACGAAGGGGCCAACAATAATAATTAGTCCTCGAAACATGTCCCACCAATGGCCACATAGGTATCATATATACGTATTGATCAGGCGGAACTTTTAACCTGTTTATTACTGAATTAGTTTATCAATACGGAACCAGAATGAACCTTTAAAGTTCTAAAATGTCCATTTAAAGCAAGCAGCGCTAATATAATCAAAATGGTCAAAATTAAATGTTAATGAAACAATCATTTAATATCTCAAACGGTCGTCAATGCATGATTTTCTGATAAGAATGCAATATTGAAGACACACTGTTTTATTAATTCACTAGCAACTCGACCCAGCTTCGCCCGGGAACAGTTATGAATGCATTACGTGATAAGTGCTTTTTTTATGTCAATGAACAACGACCAATATCCGTTTTACGTCCCGGCATGATGGGTTAAAATCACTGACTAGACTATTAATTATATTATCAAGCATGTGCAACAAATTCTTGTCAGGCGTAATTTAAGAATGACGAGGTGCATGAAACACAAATCCCCCTTCCGTCCTATCTTAACTTGACTGTGGATTTTGCAGAACGAAATGAAGAAAAGCCGAGTTGCACTTCCAGGGGAACTCCAGACACCACCACTCTTCTCTGAAGTTTTTAACTCAACACGACTCGACAGTTTGCTGCTGGCTGTAGCTGGTGCAATAAGCTCGTCCGCTAGCTAAGCTGTAACTGGGATGATAGATTCTCCCCTAGCTAGCTCGTAAACTGTCGCCTCAGTAACTGAATGGAGTTTGTTGGAAGAAATGAAAACGTAAAAACACTTATAATAGGTGATGTACTGAAGATAGAGATATGCTCTCCCGGGCTTTTTTGTAGAACTTTTCATGCTTACACTCATAGTATATACATTTTAACGGTTTGCCCAGCGTAAGCTTAAAAAGCGCACGGACACCAGATTGTTTAGACCTTTTCACTGAAATCGTTAATGCTTGACTTCCTTTGGTCATAAATAAATTATTTTCTACAGAAACCTTCCTCGAGATATCCTTTACAGAATGGTGACTACCGCATCAAAATCCATTCAGTGGTTTTCGAGATTACCCGTGACATCCATGAATCGGGGACTTTGTTTTATACTAAGTAGAGATTATACACCAATCAGTATGATTTAATATAATATAATGCCCCTTCCGTCCAATCTTAAATTGACTGTGAATTTTTGCGGAACGAAAAGTTCAGAGGCGAAATGAGAGTTGCACTTCCAGGGAATGGCGAGGTGAATGAAACTCAAATCCCCTTTCCGTCCAATCTTAACTTGACTGTGTTTCACAGGCGAAATGAAGAAAACCCGAGTTGCACTTCCAGGGAAACTCCAAACACAACCTCCCTTCTCAGAAGTCTTAATTCAACACGACTCAACGGTTTGCTGCTGGCCGTATCTGGGGCAATAGGTTTGCCCGCTAGCTAGGCTGTAACAGGGATGAGAGACTCATTCTTAGCTAGCTCGTGAACTGTCGTCTCAGTAGTTGTATGGACACGGTTGGAAAAAATTAAAACGTAAAAAAATTATGGTGGGCGATGTATTGAGTATAGACATATGCTCTCGCGGACTTTTTTGTAGAACTTTTCATGTTGAACAATTCTTACATTCATAGTATTTGGATATTTTTAACGGTTTGCCCAGCGTAAGCTTACAACGCGCTCGGACGCCAGGTTTTTTTCGACTTTTCAACTGAAATCGTTACTGCTCGACTTCCTTTGATCATAAATAAATTATTTCTACAGAAATCATCCTCGGGATATCCTCTACAGAATGGTGAAAACCGCATAAAAATCCATCCAGTGGTTCTTGAGTTTACCCGTAACAACCAAGAATCGGGGACTTTGTTTTATACTAAGTAGAGATATTTCATTTATTGCAATTAGTAAAAAGGCTCGATATACGGCATTTCTATCAACAGTTGAGTCATATTTCGACCACCACGTGGTTTAGCGACTAGCGTTATTTGCTGTCGCCCTGGAGGTCCAGGTTTGAATCCCGGCTTTGCCAAGAAATTTTAATTCAGTTATAAGGGCTGGAACTGGGTACACTCAGCCCCGTGAGGCAAAACTGTTGAGGAGAAGAGAGTTCGATTTCCACCTCAGCCATCCTAGAAGTGGTTTTCCGTGGTTTCCCCGCTCACCGGTGAGATAGCCTATGATACAACCATCGACAGAAGAACGGCACAGTCGTCACACTTCAAGATTTCTATGTAGAAGAAAATCCTTCTATCTGACGCTAAGATTCTCGAACGTCTCTGTCACATTCACAAAAATACCTGTACATAATACATCTTCTCTAGATAGTGAGTTGTTT
This sequence comes from Meconema thalassinum, assembly GCA_946902985.2. Lineage (NCBI taxonomy): Eukaryota > Metazoa > Arthropoda > Insecta > Orthoptera > Tettigoniidae > Meconema > Meconema thalassinum. Next base: position 152,351,372 of record OX336390.1, on the reverse strand, counting down.
CTGGTAATGTTACACCCTTAAAATATTGGTCGACCAGACATGTATCTGTGTGTCATCGTATCTAATAGCACGTTGAAAGGTTACTGGGTTGAATGAGGGCGTGGCTTGATAAATGATACAGTCCATTAGCACACTTGGGTGTGTTGCTGAGGATATCATCCGTTTGTTTAGATGTTGAGTAAATGAAAGTCTCACTTCAGTAATATGAGATACAAAGTAATATCCTTCCCGTCCGAAATGTTACTCGGATATTTTCTTGTAGTTCTTACGGCCTGATTATGGCTATCACAATTCACCCTTGCTTTTTGAAAATGTTATCTCGTTGGAGTTACTGACCTATTTGGTTGATGATGATGATGATGATGATAATTGTTGTTTTAAGGAGCCTAACATCTAGGTTATCGGCCCCTAATGATCTGGTTGATAGCAAAAATGAAGATGATGATGATGATGATAATTGTTGCTTTAAGGGGCCTAACATCGAGGTTATCGGCCCCTAATGAAATGAAATGGCGTGAAATGAAAGGATGTAGATAGACAGCTCACTGTCCTGGATGAAACGAAAATGGTGTTTATGTTCGACGCTCACTATCATGTGTCAGAAAACTCTATCATAATGATGGTCATTATAACACCGTTTTTCATTACGATACAGTTTCTCCAGCCAATCAGAGCTCGTTCATTGACCAATTAGGTAACGATACCTTCGCGCATGCACTCAAAATCCAACATGTCGGACATAAACACAACATCGAACTATAATAAATTACCGACATGGAATACGCACCGTCCGTATGTTCGCGTAAATAAACTGGCGAATATGAGACAAGAAATAGCACTGTACCGGTACCTTAATATCCCCAAAACCAATTTCTACACAGCGCGTGGTTTTGACACGACTTCAGTGACAGTTTTACTGAATACTGGTGCGCAATCTGAACATATGGTATTGAAGCACACGGAGCGCATGCGTCGGTTGTCCAGAGAGCTTGGACAAGAGATATATACTACCCACCGCAGCACCCGATCACACATTTTAGTGACTGAACAGATATTTATGAATATTTATGTTAAAACATATAATAAAGTTATAATTATCGTCGAACATAAACAGTCGTATGCAACTCGCCTATAATGGTAATTAAGACACTCGTATGGAAATTATAAAACTCGCATACGCTCGTTTTATAAAAATACTCGTGTCTTAATTATAACCATTATAGGCTCGTTGCATAATGTACTATTATAAAACAGACAGTGAGCCCCAAAAAGTATGCCTTATTTGAATAAAAAAGAAAAAAAGGCGGATGGTAAAAAAGAATAAAACAAATAAGGCATAGTGAACAATAAAATAGATGGACACAATAAAAAACATAAAACAGACTTAACCTGAATTAAAAGTTGTAATTACACATTAAAACTTAAAAAAGTAACCACTCTCCCTCATGAACCGGATGACGAGGTCAACTGACGGCCCGTCATCACGGAGAATAAGGGAGAGTGAATTAGGCAGTTTAAGAGTCCTTCGCAGATCGGCCAGATCCACAGACCTATTTGGGATTATACGAAGGGCATACTACTGTATATTGTTTTATACTTTACTAGCAGGTACCCGCGGCTTCGCTCGCGATAAAGACAATTGGGACGATGCATTATTGCTGAAAATTGGTCTATTCTATCACATCAATCGCGGCTACAGGTGGGTCCATTCTAATTCTGAAAATTCTAATACATACAGTGTATTGATATGAGCAGCAAAGTGGGACTTTCATATAGTTGAGAAAGTCCACAGGGTATGATGTTACCTTATGTGAACACATTTGAAAATTACTTTTTGGTTTTGCCATCTTCTGCTGAGACATAACAATTATGTTGTCCGGATACTCGTGAGCAGGCCACATACAGTTGTTCATGGGAAAAAATGATTTTGTCTAAATGTACACCTGCTGCTGTTAAGTGTGTCATTGCGCTTTGTTAATGGAAATTGCTAATATTGTTGGAAAAGGGAACTGCACTCTTGCACACTGGAATGGCAAATCTATCGGAATTTGGGGATTTAAAAGTATTTTTCCTTAAGCTATTCACAATGTAATTTTGCCATAATTATTGATGGTTTGAACGACAACATGTCGCTATTAATAGACCCATAGTGAAATATCTCTCACCTTGGCCGCTGGAGCACATTATGCAGTCTCTTCCAGTGTTACATCCCTGGGATTGAAATTCTCCAGATGCCTCTGTGGGTAATTAAAATTCCTGATTGTTGTTGTTGTTTGTTAGAGTCTTCAGTCTTTTGACTGGTTTGATACAGACCTCCATGCCTCCCTCTCCTGAGCTAATCGTTTCATCTCTACATAGCTACTTCATCCTACATCCGAGGCAATCTGTTTAACCTTGGTCTACCCCTACAGTTCTTGGGCTCGACCCTCCCATCCATAACTAAGCTTGCTATTCCTGGGTGTCTTAATATGTGTCGTACCAACTTATCTCTTCTCTGCATAAGCAATCGCCAGACACATCTCTCCTCTCCCACTCGTCTTAATACCGCTTCATTTGTTACCCTATCTACCCATCTATCTTCATCATTCTTCTGTAACACCGCGTTTCAATCGCTTCAATTCTATGTCAAACGATTCCTTTTCTGTAGAAATGCTGTCCTTGCCTGAGCCAACCTACTTTTGATATCCTCTTTGCTTCGTCCTTCACTGGTTATTTTGCTTCCAAAGTAACAGACGTCTCCTACTGCCCGTAGCGTTTCACCTGCCAATTTGATGTCCATAGAGGTTTTTGATCTTTTTCGGCTGCATTCCAATTTTTTTGTTTTACAATTATTGATTTTCATCATGAATTCTTTCCTCAAGACGGATTTCATACCATTCAAAAACTCATTCAAATTCTCTGGCGTATTGGCCAAGATGACGATGTCATCAGCAAATCACAGAGTCGAAGTGATTTCTCCTTGAATCTTCTCTCCCACTATACATTTTCTCCAATTTCCTGATTACTGTGTTTTTAGAGATCTTTGAAATGCGTTGCCCTCGCACATGGTGTAGATGCATTGTCAAAGGAAAACATTCTATGTTACGAACATGGGATGCATAACCTGTACCGAAAGCTTCTGCAGATTTAACACAAAGCCTATTCTGAACAGCAGTTCCTTAAACTCAGATTTGCCAACATTTTATTGTATCTTTCCATGTGGTATATATCTGTACCTCAACATACAGAAGAGTGCTTTCAAAATCACGTCTTGTGTAAATTTTGCAAAAGGTAGTTCACAATTTTATAAGTGCACATTGACTATTTATTTATCGTATGGTTTTTAGTGCCGGGAGTGTCCGAAGACATGTTCGGCTCGCCTGAGTCTGTAGCTGCTTCCAGCGGACACCCTAAAGGGTGAGCTACAAGTTCCGTTCAATTTCAAGTAGTTCCAACTTTCGCCACAAGATATCAATGATACGTAGTGGTGAACGTTGGAACTTTGATAGAGCGTTCTGACGAAATCTAACCTAACAATTTTGCTTTACACAAGTTTAGTCTGTGAAAGGATCTTTTACATGCCATAAATCTATGACATGGGACCGCCGGCTTTACTTCCCCTCCGAAGGAAGGCATACTGAAGGATTTTCAACGCTCTTAAAAAAATCCGACGACTTCGGCCGGGTTTGAACCCGCTATCTTGGGCACAGCAGTTCAGCATGCTACCGACTACGCCACCGACTATGAGACGGCGGGATGCCTTTAGTGTTACGGAAACGGCAATAGCCGCCACAGAGCTTCGTTGCTACTGACATAACGACCAGACTGATATTTGTACTGAAATATACGGGATTTGTGAGCCCAGTGTTTATGAAATTGAACGTAGCTTGATCGCTACCTTTATTTAGTAGCCGCTACTGTAGTGTTTAAAACTTAAAGGCGGTATTAGAAGGCGCTTCCCCTAATTTTTTTACCCCTGGCACTACAGCCCATGAAGGGCTTAGGCCTATAATGCGACCGCTTCCCAGTCATTTGGCCTGCAGATATTGTGGTGACGCGTGGTCAGTGCATCGTATCCCTCGGCCGTTAATGTTGTTCTTCGTGACCGGGGCGCTGCCTCACTATCAGACAGCTACTCAATTGTCCTCACGAATCTGAATGCACACCGTTGCAAACCTCGCGTCAGTGTCAAAAATCTCTGACTGAGCCGGGAATCGAACCCAGGGCCCCCAGTTGAGAGGTCGGCGCGCTACCCTGTTCTTATTGTGTTTATATATATCTTGAAAAAGATAACAAATGGATTGGCATTGCCTCCTATAGGGATTTATATAAAATCGGATGTCATACCTTGAGGTAGTGTTGCCATGGAAACGGACTTTCCATTAGTTCAGTTTATCAGAGCGAAGATAGTTTTCTGCGAATATCTTTGAAAATACTGGTTTTAGGGCCTTAAAAAGAGGTTTTCGGTGTCCCGTAGGGACCAACCGAGTATTGTTTCTCGCATCGAGGGGCGTAAAATGAGCTGTGTCCGCTCTTTATGCGACAACTTCGATATTTTGTCCCAGTTGAGTATTTTTAGTGACGTTTCTGTTATGTTGCTCGTTCCACGGGAACAATGATTTATTTCTGGGTGAAAGGCATCCTATATGTTATCCCAGGGTATAAGCTGTCTCCATTTCAAATTTCATCCAAATCCGTCCAGCCGTTTTAGTGTCAAGAGGTAACAAACTAACACACACACAGACTTTCACAATTATAATATACTAGCTGAAGTACCCGTGCTTCGCTACGGGTCGTAAATAAATTAAAATGTGAAGGTGACAGTTAAAACAGGGGATAGGCGAGGTGCTGCGCAGAGGGAGATTAAGGATGGAACATTTTGTCCAACTACACCGCTCTGCCTTGACCGTGTTTTATAGCACACATTTAGGTTTTACTCGCTAACGGTTGGAGATACATTTCGGATAGAAAATGCAATTTTTAACCTCGTACATGCCATCAAAACTTTGCTATTTCATAGCGTTCTTTTTTTATTTGAAATGGAAATATGAAAGTTTAAAACCAAAGGGTAGAGTGACGTCACAAAAATGGTCGCCATCTTTAATTAGTGCAAAGTATTGAAATCAAAATAACCTGTATGTTAACCAGGTAAATCTGCTACTTCCATGTAAAATTCATGTAAATCGGACCAGTGGTACTTGCGTGATTGAGTAATACACAGACACACACCATCTCATTTTTAGTCTCGCCTCGCTCGCGTCATAGTCGTGTCATATTGTTATTCAATGAAATGCAGGTTTAACCCCGTTAACACCCCTTTAGAACCTGAATATCCAAAAATCTCTCCTTAGTAGATGTTTTCGACACACGACAAACATATCCTCAAAATATCATTCTTCTAACATTAATAGTTTTGGTTGTTCGATGAGAGTGAACATCCAACAATCCTTCCTTAGGGGACGTTTTTCTTCCAGAATTTCACCCCTCCCCATAGGCCCCTTAAATTGGATTTATGAAAAAATTGTCGAACACCTATTTATTTTATTTATTTATTTATTTATTTATTTATTTATTTTTTTATTTATTTATTTATTTATTTATTTATTTATTTATTTATTTATTTATTTATTTTAAGCTGATTGATTTCCTCCGAGTTTCAAACTCCTCGCCTATGTCGTTTAAGAGATACACGATCCGTTAGGAATCTTTCAACCCCCACTTTTCATCCCTTTCACCTCATAATATACACAATATCGAAAAACCATTAGACATGTGTCAGCTTATTTTTAATGATTAGTATATATGCCAAGTATCAATCCCCAAATGAAACCACTCGTGAGATATTGTTATTCAATGAAATGCACGTTTACCCCCCCCCCCCCCTTAACACCTATTTAGAACCTGAATATTCAAAACTCTTTCCCTAGTGGACGTTTTCGACATAAAACGAACATATCCCCAAAATTTCATGTTTCCAACTTCAATAATTTTGGCTGGGCGATGATGAGTGAGTGAGTCAGTCAGGACATTTTCTTTCATTTATATTTGATAATTTCACCCCTCCCCATGAACCCGTAAAATTGGATTTATGAAACAAACGGTCGAACACCTATTTACTTATTTAAAGCTGATTTCCCCCTGAGTTTGATGAGTGAGTAAGTGAGTCAATCAGTTAGGACACTTTCTTTCCTGTTTTATCCCCCCAGAATTTCACCCCTCTCCAAGGGCCCCTTAAATTGGATTTATGAAAAAACGGTCGAACACATATTTACTTGTATTTTAAGCTGTTTTATCCCGCCGAATTTCAAACTTCTCGCCTATGTCGTTTAAGAGATACACGCTCCGTTAAGAATCCCTCAATCCCCAATTTTCACCCCTTTCACCTCATAATATACACGACATCGATAAACCTTTATATATATGTCTAATTATTTGTAATGATTAATTTATATACCGAATATCACATCCCCAAAGAAACAACTCATGAGATATCGTTATTCAATGAAATGCACGTTAACCCCCTTAACATCTCTTTAAAACCCGAATAAAGAAAAATCATTCCTTAGTTGACGTTTTGACATACAGCGAACATATTCCCAAAATTTCATTTTTCCAACATTAATAGTTTTCGCTGGGCGTGATGAGTGAGTGAGTCAGACAGGACATTTTCTTTCAATTATTTTACCAGAATGTCACCCCTCCCCATGGGCCCCTTAAATTGGATTGATGAAAAAACGCTTGAACACCTATTAACTTATTTTTTTAGCTGTCTTTTTCCCCTGAGTTTGATGAGTGAGTGAGTTAGTCAGTCAGTTAGGACACTTTTCTCCTTCCTCCGCCCCCCCCCAGAATTTCACCCCACCCCATTGGCCCCTTAAATTAATTTATGAAAAAACGGTCGAACACCGATTTACTTAATTTTTTAGCTGATTTTTTTTTCGCTGAGTTTCAAATTTCTCGCCTATGTCGTTTAAGAGATAGGCCTACACGCTCCGTTAGGAATCCTTCAACCCCCAATTTTCACCCCTTTCACCTCATAATAATACACCACATCGAAAAACACTTAGACACATGTCTGCTTATTTTTAATGATTAGTTTTTATGCCGAGTATCACATCCACAAATGAAACCACTCGTGAGATATTGTTATTCAATGAAATGCAGGTTTAACCCCCTTAAGACCCCTTTAGAGCCTGAATATCAAAAAATCCTCCCTTAGTGTACGGTTTTGAGATACAACGAACATATCCCCAGAATGCCATGGTTCCAACTTCAATATTTTTGACTGGGCGATCATGAGTGAATGAGTCAGGACATTTTCTTTCACTTTTTCCTTCAGAATTTCATCCCTCCCGATGAACCCCTTCAATATGATTGATCAAAAAAACTGTCGAACAGCTATTAACTTACTTTAAAGCAGTCCCCCCCTCTGAGTTTGATGAGTGAGTGAGTCAGTCAATCAGTTAGGACACTTTATTTCCTGTTCCCCCCCCCCCCCCCAGAATTTCACCCCTCCCCATGGGCCACTTAAATTGGATTTACGAAAAACGGTCAAACACATATTTACTTATTTTTTATGCTGATTTTTTCCGCTGAGTTTCAAACTCCTCGCCTATGTCGTTTAAGAGATACACGCTCCGTTAGGAATCTTTCAATTCTTACTTTTCACCCCTTTCACCTCATAATATACACCACATCGAAAACCCCTCAGAGACGTGTCTTCTTCCTTTTTAATGATGAGTTTATATGTCGTGTATCATATCCCCCAATGAAACCAATCGGAAGATATTGTTATTCAATGGAATGCAGGTTTAACCCCCTTAAGACCCCTTCAGAACCTGAATATCCGAAAATCCTCCCTTAGTAGACGGTTTTGACATACAATGAACATATCCCCAAACTGGCATGTTTCTAACTTCAATAATTTTGGCTGGGCGATGATGAGTGTGTGAGTGAGTGAGTCAGGACATTATCTTTCAATTTTCTTTTTTCAGAATTTTACCCCTCCCCATGAACCCCTTGAATTTGATTTAATAAAAAAAACTGTAGAACAGCTATTTACTTACTTTAAAGCAGTTTTTCCCCCCTGAGTTTGATGAGTGAGTGAGTCAGTCAATCAGTTAGGACACTTTCTTCCTGTCCCCCCCCCCCCCAGAATTTCACCCCTCCCCATGGGCCCCTTAAATTGGATTTATGAATAAACGGTCAAACACATATTGACGTATTTTGTATGCTGATTGTTTTCCGCTGAGTTTCAAACTCCTCACCTATGTCGTTTAAGAGATACACGCTCCGTTAGAAATCTTTTAATCCCCACTTTTCACCCCTTTCACCTCATAATATACACCACATCCAAAAACCCTCAGACTCGTGTCTTCTTATTTTTAATGATGAGTTTACGTGCCGAGTATCACATCCCCCAATGATACCAATCGGGAGATATTGAAATTCAATGAAATGCAGGTCTACCCCCTTAACACCCCTTTAGAACCTGAATATCGAAAAATCCTATCTTAGGGGGCATTTGCGGCCCTTTGGGAAGCTGCATACCAAATTTCATTCCAATCCGTCGGTGGTTTCTGAGATTTCGTGATGAATGAATGAGTGAGTGGTATTTCACAAATATATATAGTAGATGATAGTGTCAAGTCTTTGTTATGCTAATCTCGGTTGACATTGCTGTGTGAGCACTTGAGTAACTAACGGGATTTCAAGTAAAGATCCTCGTTTTCTATACCGGTAGTGCAGAGCAGAACTGGCATCCAGTCGGCCGTGTCTCGACTTTAGCTATGTTGCCATGGAAACTATCTGGCTTGCCATTCCTTCATGAGTATATTTTATGATTTGATTAGCCTGTGCTTGAGTGCAAAAGGGCCAAAATCAGAAGAATGAGAAAGACTATCGAAAATTCATGTAGCCAGCGGTTCCTTCTGGATCCTAAACTATATGTATGCAAAATTTGGTTGAGATTGGCGGAACGGTGTAGATTTGTATACGGAACAGACCCACATACCCACATACCCACATACATACAGACTTTCACTTTTATATATAAGACTCGGTTGACAGTGCTGTGTGAGTAGGTGAGTAACTAACGGGATTTCAAGTAAAGATCCTCTTTTTCTATACCGGTAGTGCAGAGCAGAACTGGCATCCAGTCGGCCGTGTCTCGACTTGAGCTATGTTGCCATGGAAACTATCTGGCTTGCCATTCCTTCATGAGTATATTTTATGATTTGATTAGCCTGTGCTTGAGTGCAAAAGGGCCGAAATCAGAAGAATGAGAAAGACTATCGAAAATTCATGTAGCCAGCGGTTCCTTCTGGATCCTAAACTATATGTATGCAAAATTTGGTTGAGATTGGTGGTACGGTGTAGATTTGTATACGGAACAGACCCACATACATACATACATACCCACATACAGACTTTCACTTTTATATATAAGATATAGGGATATAGGGATTTTTAGCATACTTTCGATTTTTGCAAAATATGAAAGTAGACTTATGAGATCAACACAGGGCGAAAAGAAGTGTGTCTGTCTGTGTGTGTGTGTGTGTGTATGTGTGTGTGTGAGTCTGTGTGTGTGTATGTGTGTGTGAGTGTGTGTGTGTACTCTGAATGTCTGTCCCCCCCCCTATCAATTCGAACACGGTGAACGCGAATTGAACGAAATTTGGTACAAAGGTAGCACTAGCAAAGGGCACCTCAGTGTCAAGTTTTATATCGCCGCCATCCTGACGGAAACGTAATGGCGGCCACACAAATGTTCAAAGCTTAAATCAAATTACGACTAATCTAATGATCCGATCTCTGCCAAATTTTGCAACAACATACCTTTACGGGGGGGAGCATCCTTTGACCAAACTAGTAGGTCATCAGCCTAATTGTTTGTGGATGGCGGCCATCTTTGTGTGAAAATCGATTCTCCCTATTAATTCGAACACGGTGAAACCGAATGGAACAAAATATCGTACAGAGGTAGTACTAGCAAAGGGCACCTTAGTGTCATGTTTTATATCGCCGCCATCTTGACGGAAACGTATGGCGGCCACACAAATGTTCACAGCTTGAATCAAATTACGACTAACCTAATCATCCGATCTCTACCAAATTTTGCAACAACATACCTTTTTGGGGGGCAGCATCCTTTGACCAAAGTAATAGGTCATAAACCTAATAGTTTGCGGATGGCGGCCATCTTTGTGTCAAAATCGATTCCCCCTATTAATTCGAACACGGTGAAACCGAATGTAACGAAATTTGGTACAGAGGTAGTACAAGCAAAGGGCACCTTAGTATCATGTTTTATATCGCCGCCATCTTGACGGAAACGTAATGGCGGCCACACAAATGTTCAAAGCTTAAATCAAATTACGACTAACCTAATCATCCGATCTCTACCAAATTTTGCAACAACATACCTTTATGGGGGATGCATCCCTAGATCGAACTAATAGGTCATTAGCCTAATAGTTTGCGGATGGCGGCCATCTTTGTGTCAAAATAGATTCCCCCTATTAATTCAAACACGGTGAAATCGAATGGAACGAAATTTGGTACAGAGGTAGCGTTAGCAACGGGCACCTCAGTGTCATGTTTTATATCGCCGCCATCTTGACGGGAACGTAATGGTGGCCACACAAATGTTCAAAGCTTAAATAAAATTACGACTAACATAATCATCCGATCTCGACCAAATTTTGCAACAACATACCTTTGTGGAGGGAGCATCCTTTGACCAAACTAATAGGTCATTATCTTAATATTTTGTGGATGGCGGCCATCTTTGTGTGAAAATCGGTTCCCCCTATCGATTCGAACACGATGATATCGAATGGAACGAAATTTGGTACACAGTTAGCACTAGCTGAGGGCACCTCAGTGTCATGTTTTATATCACCGCCACCTTGACGGAAACGTAATCGCTGGCCACCTAAATGTTAAAAGCTAAAATGTAATTACGACCAACCTAATAATCTAGTCTCTACAAAATTTTGCAACAACATATCTTTATGTGGGAAGCATATTCTGACCAAATTGCAAGATCATCAGTCCAATAGTTTACAGATGGAGGCCATGTATGTGTGCAAATCGATTCCCCCTATCAATTCAAACACGGTGAAACCTAATTGAACGAAATTTGGTACAGAGGTAGCACTAGCAAAGGGCACTTCAGTGTCATGATATTATATCGCCGCCATCTTGACGGAAACGGAATTACGGCCACCCAAATGTTAAAAGCTTAAATCAAATTACGATCATCCTAATAATTTGATCTCTACCAGATTTTGCAACAACATGCCTTTTTGTGGAAAGCATCTTATGACTGACTACAAGGTCATCAGCCCAATAGTTTGCAAATAGCGGCCTTGTATGTGTGCAAATCCATTCCCCATATCAATTCAAACACGGTGAAACCGAATTGAATGACAATTTTTTACCGAGATAGCACTAGCAAACGGCACCTCATATTCATGTTTAATATCCCTATAGCACGTTGTATTTCAACAAGCTACTACAACCAACATTCAATTATACTCCTTGAAAAGGACAAAGAGTTATAACAATACCCATGCATTTAGGAGAAAGTAGGCTATAAGTTCTTTACTGAACATCTTGGTTTCTACCCAAATGAAGTACATTACAAATCTGTTGTTACGTACACCTTCTCACAAAATCTCCTTGTAGTTTTATGCACTTTTGCCATCGATGTGTCAGTCTCTTCAGACCTTCCTGAAACCATTATTTCGGAGTGCTGCGTAGCCTTGATTTGTAGGCTGTGTCCAGTTCTGCAAAATCTGCAAAACGGCGACCATGCAATGGAAGCATAGGAGCAGTCCACCACCAAAGAAATATCGGGCTGTGCCATCAGTTGGCAGGTGACTGGCGACAGTGTTCTGAGACACAATGCGGATCATTCTGATTGACAGGCTGAAATTGGGGCCACGATTAACAGTGCAGGATATGTGGCAACCTTTAAGCTCTAAGTCGTGCCATTCAAACTAAGCAGCCAGGAAAATGGGCTAAAGGTGTGCTCTGCAATATGACAATGCCCGCCCCCACACCAGCCGAGAGACCACCACTGCCATTGATCAAATGGGATTCACGGTGCTGCCACACCCACCATACTCTTGCTACTTGGCACCAAGTGATTATCAGCAGTTCGGGAACATGAAACCAGCGGTCAAGGCATGGTTACGCAGCACTCCCAATGAATGGTTTCGGGACGGTCTTGTGAGACTGACACATCGATGACAAAAGTGCATAAAGTTACAAGGAGATTATGTTGAGAAGGTGGACGTAACAACTGATGTGTAATGATCTTCATTTAGGTAGAAGAAATAAAGTGTATGACAATATGGTACGCCCCTCGTAAATCATGACCGGTAAAATGGAAAATTTACCTTAGGTTTTAGCCTGCGTCCTACAGTTTTATAGAAAATTATCAGATACCTTTATATCCATGCGTGTGAAAATCCTAACAGTGCTTGTATCGCTAATGCTCTCTGTGAAATCAATTAAGCCATATATGAATGATTCAGGGACTAGAAGACCCAGGTAGCACACAGCGTACTATCATCCTCAACTACGAACAGAAATCCTTGAAACTGACTGTGAGGATGGAATCTCACTTAAATCAGGCTCAAGAGGTGCATGAAAATAAGCCAGTCGCAATCTTACAAACTGCTTCTCAATGGATGTAAAAATATTATATTCATCCTATTGAAATTATCCGCCTTATGACAGAGGCCCAAGCCAGAATTCTACCGCTCTTCGTGGGCGTGTTTAGGATATTGGGGATCCTTAACTCCACCACTGAACAGGTACCAATTTCGTAATGTAGGAATTCATTGTCACATTACGTCACTACATGCATTATGGGTGGGGTATAGCCCGACAGCCGGGTACATATGATTCCTCAGGCCAGAAAGCACTGAAGATGAAGAAAACGTATCATACAACGTGCGTGGTTTAGCTGGAAAATATTGTTTAGTTGGATCATGAAGTCCCGTCTAGCAGGCTAACCGTACGTGTTCCCGGTTGCCTAGCCATATCACTCCAACCCTATAGTGTCACTTTTAGAAGATATTCCAGATGAAGACAGTGGACCTTTTGGTACGCTAGAACAATATGTCATCTCACATACGGAGGGAGCTACAGCACTTGAGGACACTCTTCTCTACCTCGAGCAGAATATCAAGACCACGTGTGGAAGCGCTGACGGGACATCATGGCTTTGCTCAGATTGTATTTTCTTCGTCACAAGAAACTAATAGACTTCATAAAAAATAAGTACTGAATCAGCAATAATTTATGATATAATAATAATATCGTACGGCCTCGGGTGCCGGGAGCAAGCTTTGTAATTTGACACCCAAAATGGTAGCTTGCATGTCTAATTTCATTTTTCCTTGAAGCACTATGAAAGTCAAGGAGGTTAGATATCTAAGCTACAGCGCTTTTCTAGTAGAGAAATGAGGAACATTGTGTTGGCGGAAACCCCCGAGATTAATATTGCTATTATGAACACGGCCTACTGAATTCAAATAGGTTCTCGACATACATGTCATAATTTTTGCCGCTTTTCAAAAACCACTTATCACGGCCAAGAGCGAACCTGCAAGCTTGGGGTTAGTAGACCGATACGATAAACACTGACAAGAATAATTAATGATAAGATACTTGTAACCTTCAGTATCGACTTTTTGAAGATTTAATTTATAGTTTCAATCATTACAATTACTGATCAATATCTAATAAAAAGGAACTTTTCTTTCTAATATATTTATGTATTTGTCTATATATTTATTTGGTTACTTATTTGTTTATTTATTTTACGTATTATTTATTATTCATTTAATTTATTATCAGTATTTATTTTAATACTTATGTTTTTTTTACTATACCTGTTCGGATTATCCGGACTTGTGGTTTAGTGGAATTAAGGTTAGTGAGGTTCTACTGTACGTAAAAACTATCTTCTATTCATCCCATTATCTTAGGTGAAAACCATTCGTATGTGTTAAAAGGTTATTGTGTAAGTCTCAAGAGCAATGTATATTTAACGATCGATTTAGTTTCCTCGTTCGTGTTAGTTAGTGCTACAATGACGCAGCTGTGGAAGTATGCATTTGAAAGAGAAAAGTTAGTCAATAATCTTATTAGCAAGATAATCAGTGCAATTTAGTAGCAATGAGGCCTTGAATTCGATAATCAACTCGTTGAATACATCAGTCGTCTATCTCTCTCTCTTTCCTCGGCTTATCCAAATTAATGGGGGTCGCCGGAGCCAACCTGGCTCATTTTGGTTTAAGCCGGGGATTTAAGACCGGATGCCCTTCCTGACGCCACGTGATTTTTCAAGTGAAAATTCCACCCCGCTGTCACCGGGATTCGAACCCCGGCCGTCCGGGTGAAAGACGAGCAGCTAAGCCACAGCGCCATCATGCTCCTCAATACATCAGTCGTCTATCAATATGTTTAAATTGTACTGCGATACAACATTATTTGGTGAGGAGGAAAATATTACATCCATATCATTGATTTTTCCACCCGTATAATTCAAAACGTCTTGACACTGCAACAGTATAATGGGGTAATTTACTTTAGGGTTTTCTTCTTCTTCCTCGCTTTTTCCCCCTTTACGCGGGGTCGGCTTTCTTAATGCTGAGGCACCAGTCGTTTCGTTGTAAAGCATCATCAGCAGATAGGCCCAATACTCTCATGTCCCTTTGAGGTCTGCTGCTCCCTCTGTTGTGTGTAGCTATGGAAAGGCACTCTTCACTACATGATTCTCCGGTATTCGCATAACATGTCCATACCACCTTAGCCTGGACTCTAAATGCTTCTCAATTATAGGCGCTGCTTTGAAACTGCCTCGCACCTGTTCATTTCAGATTTTATCTTTGAGGGTAACTCCACCAGCCCAACGTAACAAACGTATTTCTGTGGTATGTAGCTTTTGCTCATGTGCCTTTGTAATAGCTCATGTTTTTCTACCATAGAGTATGATTGGTCTTACGGCAGTTTTATAAACTGTACCCTTCATACTTATGGGTATTTTTGGATTACATAAAACTCCTGTTAGTTCGCGCCATTTATTCCACCCAGACAGACGTGTCCCTATATATTATATCGGCGGTTATCGTACCATCTTCAGCAATGATAGAACCTACATATTTAAATTTTGTTAGTCTTGGTAAGGTTTCACCATCTAGTTTAAGTTCCATATTTGTCATGCTGGGTTTAGTGTGGTGGAAGTCGCATACCTTATATTCAGTTTTTGTTCTAATAATGCGCAGTCCACTAGACTCGAGAGCTCTCCTCCATTGGTCTAAACTCTCGTGCAGTTCATAAATACTGTAATTTACTTCAGAGCCGACCAGGAAAATTTGCTAACACGGAGAGCCCTTGTATGCCTGCACGAGTCTGCCGGACTCTACCTTCGCTGCAAATGTATCCACGCTACGTCTCAGTTGAGCAATAGGACAGCCAAGAACGAGCAGTTTATCCGATACCACGCAGCAAGCGATACCTTGCTGGATCGGCCGCTTCGTCAATACACGCGAGCCGCACCCTACGTTCACGTGAAATTTTGTACGCGGTGGCAAACTATGATTTAGTCATAACCTATGTTTCTGCTATGATATTTCCTTCATATCCTTAATAAATTCATTCCTATTGTAACACTTCAGTGTATATATGTCTATAAAATACATAACATAAATTAAAATGTTACAATATTTAAATTTATTGGACTCCACTGTTGCCAACCCTTTAAATTTGTAAAATTTTAAATCAAATGGTTCAAGAAATATTTACGATGGACATTATGATTTCTCTTTCTGTATTTCATGAAACATGTGAATGTACCTCGTTATAATGCTAAGTACTCACATTTAGTGCTTCCGCTGTTACAGGCATTACATACATAATTTCCATTCCGTAATGTGTATATGACTGTGAACGATCATATTAGTGTACTCGAGTATCGTGTTCCCAGTTTGAATATCGTTCTATATGTAGATATAGCACCATTAAGGTCTAACAGCGGAGATAGCATGCGTTAAGCGAGAAAGAATATTCAGATGGCTATATAGGCTCTATCACTTAATACATGATGAAATATAGTGTTGTTAGAAAGGCGAATTTTTGAGAATTAGAAACACGTGGACATTGAGTTAGTCGATCACATTGCCATTTAATTTAGGGTTAATTAATGTCAGTTGTTTTGGGAGCACTGCATAACAAGAGTCACAGAATTTGTCTAATTGGTTGTGGATGTATTGTAATTGTTTCAGGAATAAAATGATCTTGTTGTTGTTGCTTATTTTGGGGCTGTGATATCATAGTCATATAGTCCCATGTATTCGGGTGTGTGTGTGGAATTTGTACGATACCCTGTGTTATTGTGATGGCTGTACTCGTTTGTGTACTTTTAAGTGGGTTTAGGAAAGATGCAGTGTATCAGACTGATTCGTCACGCACTCTCAAATACAAGGGGCTGTATGACCAGGATGCCATTAATCCCCTAAATCAACCAACAACTACAACATGTGTACATTAAATCACGCACCATGACCGTGATGGGGAGCTGCAGTAAGTCCAGAGGTTATAGGCCTGAATCCCAGCGCTGATAGCGGCTATACTCCTGCACACTCCCTCTGGGCAAATGCTTGGATAGTACCTCACATTAAGTCCCTAATACATCTACACTTACACTTTCACAGTTATCTCGCCTGTTATCAGACGAAATCAATAGACACTGCCAAATACGCGGCGCTGATTGCCAAGATGTTCTAATCCCATAAAAGTGAACAACAAGCACTACTAAGTAATTACCACTACAGTCGGGGAACACGGTAAGAGCCTCCCCGAAGAGTGTGTGATTTATATTCGGGCGTCTCCTGGGCAACGGTGATACACCGGCTGATCTTTCCAATCCAGAAGTAACATAAATGTATACTTTTCATACGAATAAATAAACCACTACAGTCGTCCCGCAATTCTGGAGGTCACTGGTTGAAATCTCTGAGCTGACAGCGGCTATCTGAGTGTAGGTTCTCCACACTACCTCCGGGATAGTACCTTACTTGATTGTAGTCCCGGGGCACCTGTCTAATTCCTATTACTAATACACTTATACAGTCATCATATCAATACTGGTTATCAGACAATTTCAGCACACAACCAAGATGATCAAGGTGTTCCAAGCCCCTGAACTGAATTAATAACAACATACTACTATAGTCAGTGTAATCATACAGGTTAAAGAAATTCAATACGAACTTTTGTACATGGGGTTAATGATCAGGATGACCCATTTCATTATAGAAAACAACAGCAACATTCGCCCTCGTAACTTCTTGTCTTCTAAACACGAAACATTATGTAAAATTGAAAATATTTTATACCAGGTTACTCAGTTGGAGGTCTGTATGAGAACAGGCACGGAGAATGTTAGCGGAATCAAAATGCCTCAGTGCTCTATAATGATTAGGGCCCCGATGTTGATGCCGTAAAAAAGTTTAAAAAATGCACTTAAAATTATCAAAAATGACTAATAAATGACCTAAAAAGTCGAAAAATGCACTATAAAATGGAGAAAATGATCGTATAATAATAAACTCAGCAATATTTCAAAAATTCGAAAAAAGCACTGTGAAATGGAGAAAATGATCGTATAATAATTAACTCAGCAATATTTCAAAAATTAAAAAAAAAAGTACTGTGAAATGGAGAAAATGATCTTATAATAATAAACTCACCAATATTTCTAAAATGACATCTGAAGTTCAAACTAAAAAGTCCATCAAAATAGATTTCAAGCACTTAACAAAAGGTTCATAGCTACTAGCTTCTTTTTAACTCTGACAGACGTAACTCCCTCATATAAAGCTGTGACATGACTAAATTGAAAAATAAAGACCTTAAAAGGCCGATTTCTCTAAAATATGTCAAAAAAAAATCTACCAAACTTAAAAAATGCTCTTAAAATGGAAAAATAGCAAAAAATGCAACAAGATGCAAAATAAAAATGACATATTTGAAGACGGGGTGGCCCGTCCGGAGTTTCTATGTACTTCAGCATTGTTTTAGACAGCTCAGTAAAAAAGATGACATGTCATCAACATCCGGGCCCTAATAATGACAATGCTCCTTGAATTATATCAAGATTGAACGAGTCGCTCGCAGTGATGAAATATAATGAATTGTGACAAAAGGACGTACGTGCTCACACGTCCACAGTTTAAGTGGCCAGGTTTCAGTCACTTATGATTCGACTGTGACTGACATTCTGAACTGCAGTGTGATGACTTCTTCAAGTCAATCACGAAGCCAACTATAGTTTATGAACTTTTGGTATCATATTGTTCATTATAATCTGTAGGCTATACTATTTATCTATATTGTATGTGTGGATTTGTAATCTATATATATAACAAGAAGTTCCGTGCCAAACTAAAGAGCCTACTTTTCTTAAAATTTAAGATTCATGCCAATGATTAATCTATATGGATCTATCAAGAATAATGACGAAATTAAGTTGCTAATATCGAAATTTCTAATTAGTTCGAAATACTTTATACTTGGCATAATGTAGCCTAATAGAGCACTACAGTTGGCAGCCCTGGTGACTTAGTTCCATCTCTTAAGGTACAGAATACAAAATTTGGTTGAAGTCCAATGAATAGCATGGACGTTACATGCAATTAAACATTGGATCTAACAGCACACGTAAAATCATGTTGGCAACAATGTAATGCATGTAAAATTCAGAAATAATCTGAAATAATATGATCTTTTGTTGTGCCAATTTTGAATGAAATCCATTAGTTAGTATAGAAGTTACATGCATTTTAAAATTGGACCTATCAACAGGCTTAGAATCATGCTGGCTGCACTGACGTATATTAGTTACTCCAAATTCATCTAGAATGCCATGTACTATACGTGTGCAAAGTGTAGAGCTATTGGCTTGCATACTTTCTGATATATTGATATTAGGGTAACAAAAATAGAGACAGCACATATTAACAGTTGGTAGCCCTGGTTGCTCTTAAGAATACGCATAGTCATATCTGTTATGGTACACATAGCACATACGAAATTTGGTTGAAATCCAAATGATAGTATGGAAGTTACATGTATTTAAATTTGAACCTCTCATCAGGCTTTGAATCATGTTGGTAGCACTGACGTATTTATGTTACTCCAAATTAATATAGAATGTCAGGTACTATACGTGTGCATAGTTTAAAGCTGTCGGCTTGCATACTTTCTGATATATTGGTATTTGGATAAAAGAAATTAAGATAATTTATTAACAGTTGGCAGCCCTGGTGGGTCTTAAGAATACGCTCAGTCATATCAGGTGATGTACACATACAACATACGAAATTTGATTGAATTCCAATTGATAGTGTAGAAGTTATATGCATTAAAAATTGGACCTATCAGCAGGCTTACAATCATTTTGGCAACACTGCCATGTATGGCCCCATGGTAATTAAATTGCAATATTATTATCTATACGAGTGCCAAATTTGAAATAGCTCCCATTTATACCTTCCAAGATATCCAACATTGAGCTCAAATTTCAATTGCGATTTTTTAGCAGTTGGTAGCACTGACATCATTTTCAAATATGGCCGTGAGATATTCAGGTATAGATCTTTACTCCTGCCAAATTTTGTTTCGATTGCTCCAGCCGTTTAGGAGTTGATAGGGGGGGACACACACACAACCAGACACACAGACAGACTGAAGGACAGACAGACCGACACACACACACACACACATTTGCCCGATCTCATAAGTCTACTTTTTCCTCATTTTTGCAAAATGTGAAGAAGTAGGCTAAAAATCAATGTTACTTGATAGTATGTATGTGGGTGTGTATGTCTCCTATGCGTAGAGTAGCGCACGAGTAGATTCAACAAATGAGCGACGACGCGCGAAGCATTTCGACACAGTCCCGTATTTGTTCGTAAACCTTTCATCTGATTGCGATGAAACTTGGTGAGAAGTGGTTTCCACTCCAGGGAAGGTTTCTAACTTAGTAAATACATTTCACAGTAGATAGCGCACGAATAGATTCAACAAATGAGTGACGACACCCAAAGCGTTTCAACAAAGTCCCGTATGCATTCATATACCATTCGTCCGATAGCTATGAAACTTGGGTTAGATGTTGTGTACACTTCAGGGAAGGTTTCTGGCTTAGTAAATCCACTTTACAATAGGCAGCGCTCGAGTAGATTCAACAAATGAGCTACGACGCACGAAGCGTTTCAACAAAGACCCGTATGCGTTCATATACCATTCGTCCGATTCCGATTAAACTTGGGTGAGATGTTGTGTACACTCGAGGAAAGGTGTCTGGCTTAGTAAATCTACTTTACAATAGGCAGCGCACAATAATTAGATTCAACAAATGAGCTACGACGCAAGAAGCGTTTCAACAAAGTCCCGTATGCCTTCATATACCATTCGTCCGATAGCGATGAAACTTTGGTGAGATGTTGTGTACACTCCAGGGACGGTTTCTGGCTTAGTACATCCATTTAACAATTGATAGCGCACGAGTAGATTCAACAAATGAGCGACGACGCGCGAAGCATTTCAACAATGTCCCGTATGCGTTCATATACCATTCGGTCAATAGCGATGAAACTTGGGTGAGATATTGAGTACATTCTAAGGAAGGATTCTGGCTTAGTATATCCACTTTACAATAGGTAGCGCACGAGTAGATGCAACAAATGAGTGACGACGCGCGAAGCGTTTCAACAAAGTCCCGTACGTGTTCATGTACCATTCGTACGATAGCAATCAAACTTGGGTGAGATATTGTGTACACATAGGTGAAGGTTTCTAACTTAGTAAATACATTTCACAGTAGATAGCGCACGAGTAGTTTCAACTAATGAGTGACGACACGCAAAGTGTTTCAAGTAAGTCCCATATGCATTCACATACCATTTGTCCGATAGCTATGGAACTTGGGTTAGATGTTGTGTACACTTCAGGGAAGGTTTCTGCCTTAGTAAATCCACTTTGCAATAGGCAGCGTGCGAGTAGATTCAACAAATGAGCTACGACACGTGAAGCGTTTCAACAAAGCCATGTATGCGTTCATATACCATTCGTCCGATAGCGATGAAACTAGGGTGAGATGTTGTGTACACTCCAGAGAGGATGTCTGGCTTAGTAAATCTACTTTACAATACGCAGCGCTTGAGTAGATTACACAAGTGAGTGACGGCACGCGAATCGTTTCAACAAAGTCCCGTATAAGGTCATATACCATTCGTCCGATAGCAATGAAACTTGGGTGAGATATTGAGTAACTCTAAGGAAGGATTCTGGCTTAGTATATCCACTTTACAATAGGTAGCGCACGAGTAGATTCAACAAATGAGCGACGACGCGCGAAGCGTTTCAACAAAGTACCGTACGCGTTCATATAGGCCTACCATTCGTCCGATAGCGATGAAACTTGGCTGAGATGTGGTGCACAATCCAGGAAAGGTTTTTGACTTAGGAAATCCATTGCACAATAGGTAGCGCACGAGTGAGATATTGAGTACACTCTATGGAAGGATTCTGGCTTAGTGTATCCACTTTACAATAGGTAGCGCACGAGTAGATTCAACTAATGAGCGAAGGCACGCGAATCGCTTCAACAAAGTCCCGTATGCGTTCATATAGGCCTACTATTCATCCAATTGCGATGAAACTTGGGTGAGATTTGTGCACACTATAGGGAACATTTCTAATTTAGTAAGTACATTGTATAATGGGTTGCGCACGAGTAGTTTCAACAAATGAGTGACAGCGCACAAACCGCTTCAACAAAGTTCCATCTACGTTCATATACCATTCATCCGATTGTGATTAAACTAGGGTGAGTTGTTGTGCACACTGCAGGGAAGGTTTCTGACTTAGTAAATCCATTGTACAATTGGTAGCGGGCGAGTTGATTCAACAAATGAGTGACGGCGAGCGAATCGTTTAAACAAAATCCCGTAAGCGTTCATATGCCATTCATCCGATTGCGATGAAACTTTGATGATTTGTTGTGTATACGCCAGGGAAGGATTTCGACTTAGTAAATCCATTTTACAATAGGTAGCGCACGAGTAGATGCAACAAATGAGTGACGACGCGTGAAGTGTTTCAGCAAAGTTCCATCTGCGTTCATTTACCATTCATCCGATTGCGATGAAACTTTGGTGCGTTGTTGCGCACTCTCCCACAAATGTTTCAAAATTAGTAAATCCATTCTACGATCGCTTAGAGGCAGTTAACGGAAATTGAAGAAAAAATTGTGTATCCAAAAGCACTTCAAGAAACCAAATTACAATGCCAACACTTTCTTTGATCGGCATTGCAACGCATGCCGGGTACAGCTTGTGCTGTATATTATTCGTTTATTTACATCTGCATTATTCATACTTACAATTAATACATGCTAATATTGGTAGGCTATATTTTCTATGGAACATTGTTCGCAATCTAGGTTGGATCTCTGAATTTCAGCTCCCATTGCAGTCGAGCACCTTGCAAACTCAGCTACGCTGCTAGGCACATGTTCTTCGAGTATTATAGATCGCGAAACATTACACTCCAAAATTCTCCTAGTCACAAAATGGCGGCTTTCATGACGTCATGGAAGGCAATAAAGGTTTAAACGATGCATACAAGTTAATTCTGTATGTTAATAAGGCTTTACGTACAGTACAAATACAAAACCTGATAGACCCTCTTGCTTGTAGTAATTTTCGTCCTGGTAGACGTATAACTTAGAGACGATCAATGGCTTTGCCCCGACTGTCATCTAACCAAATAGCAACCAATGGCTTTGTCTCACCATGGCTTTAGAAAAACACAGTGCATTTTTTCAACTTCTTTTCTTCTTTAGCGTTTGTCCCACCTTGTGGCAGGGTCCGCTATGTGGGATCGTAGTCTCCATTTCCCTCGGACATGGGCCATGTCTGGATGAAGATTGACAGCCTTTAGATCATTGTGCAGTGTATCGGCCCACCGTTGCCTTGGTCGCCCTCTGGACCTCTTTCCAGCCACATCCGGTGTGTAAGCTGCTTTTGTCATTGTGTCGCCCTCTGCACGCAGCACATGTCCAAACCATCTCAGACGGTTTTCCTGCATTTTTTTTCCAGATTGGAGCAACACCAAACCGATTTCTGATGGCATCATTTGAAATATGATCCAGCCTAGTGAAACCTGCTGACCATCTAAGCATCTTCGTCTCCATGACACATAGGCGACGTTCTGCTTCCTTAGTAGATGGCCAGCACTCCGTGCCGTAGAGAGCGACAGGACGAATGACAGTCCGGTAGATCTTAGATTTCAGATGTTCGTTCATCCTACGGTCACAGGTGACGCCAGTTGTCATTCGCCACTTCGGCCAGGCTGCGTGTATCCTTGTGTTGAACTCGTCAGTAAGTCGCCCATCATCAGAGATAGTGGAACCAAGATACTTAAATTTCGCTACACGTGGTAAATCTTCTCCGTCAACAGTAATGGTGCCCACTTCTTGTGTATCGGTTGTCATGTATTCTGTCTTCTTCTTGTTGAGGCGCAGACCATATTGCGCAAGTCGATTGTACCACTCTTGTGTTTGACGTTGGAGATCAAGCTTCGTCTCAGCAGCCAACATGATGTCATCTGCATAGAGAAGTGTCCATGGTAGCGGCTGGTGCAGCTCTGACGTTACAGTGTCCATCACAAGAATGAACAGCAGTGGTGATAAGGCGGAGCCCTGGTGGACACCTACGGTGATGCGGAAATCATTAGACTCTCCCGCGGCAGCTAGGACATAGCTCCTTGGTTCTGCGTAAAACAGCTGCACCCATTTAAGAAGGTGTTCTGGGATGCCGTGTTGACGGAGCGCTAACCAGATTAGGTCATGTGGCACCCGATCAAAAGCCTTCTCAAGGTCGAGGCAAGCAAGATGCAAAGGTTAATTTCTTTTCGAGTATTTCTCATCCAGTTGCGGTACAGCGAAGATCTGTTGTGCCGCAGTTTTTCACAAAGCCTGCTTGGTTCCTTGTGATTTTGGCAATCGCACGAATTCTTTTGTCAAGGATACGCTCGAAAACTTTCATTGCGTGGCACAGAAGTCTGATCGGGCGGTAATTTGAACATTCGGCAGGGCTTCCCTTCTTTTTGAAGATTGGTACTGTGATACTCCATTGCCAATCTGTTGGTATTCGACCTTCTTTGGTAATCCGATTGAAGAATTGTGTTAACCATCCTGCAGCATCCCACTCCTTGGAGCACCATAACTCTGCTGGGAGATCATCGGGGCCGGTGGCTTTCCCAGGATTCATCTCCTTCAGAGCAGCCTCAACTTCGGCAATGTCGATCTCCTTAATTGGTCCTTCAACAGCACAGGGGGTTGGGATTGGTGGATGGGGGAAATTCTTCAGTCGAAATGTTCTCGAAGTAGCTGCGCCAGCGTTCCCTTCCTTTCTCCCAGTCTACTAGCAGCTCACCCACTTCAATGTTGATGCCATAGAAATGTTGGATATCTTCCGTTTTTCGATGCCTCTATTTGATTACCCGATAAATGTCACGCTCGCCCTCACGCGTATCAAGTTTCTTGTAGAGGTCTGCATATCGCTCAGTGCATTTTTTTTTCAACAACTGAAATTAATTTATGAACATTTGTATGCCACCACAACACGTCGCATTTGAACACATGTCACTACTTCGGCAAGTAACGATTCACTGTTTGAAACCCCATACAGCTTAATTAATGGTGGCAATTCAAGCCAAAGCATCAACGTTCACACACCATTCTTGATATTATCGACTACACTAAAATTTTACCTTATACCCATACGTATCGTGGTATATACTCGAACCCATGCTTTTATAATTGCACATCTTTCACTCCAAAAATACACATTATATCACGTACGTTATCTATTATTTTAAAATGGAGGTTAAGATGCAAGTTTCATGAAACATTTATGATGTGATAATTACATTCTTTATTACAACAAAAACAAACGACTCAAATTGTGTAATTCATGCTAAATTTACCCTCCAGTAGTCGTGTTTGGAAATGTAACGCAAGTAGTCACGTGGATTACAATCTTAGGCAGTTTTTTTAGTCGTTTACCCTCCAGGTTGGTGGAACCCATGGACTCAGCGACGGAACTCACCACTACCGCCTCTACGGGCAGTGTCCTAGAGCTGGGAACATCGAATCGGAAGGGATACAACTGGTGAGGTGGGATTGCCACCTCGCCCAGGCAGCCTCACCTGCAAAGCGAACAGGGGCCTCATGAGGGAAGGTAAGGGATGGTTAGGATGGATAGGCAAGGAAGAGGGAAGGAGGCGGCCGTGGCCTTGAAGAAGGTACTGAGACCGTATTTTGTATTGAGTTGGATCTATGTTAGACAGGTGTGTACTTAGGTACATTCTTGAGGCGCTTCTTACACGGCACACAGCTCAGGGATACTCCGTCGCGAGGTTAGGAGCAGATAGGCAGCACGCCATACAGCCTGGTGCACGTGTTTTATTTTAGTACCAGGGAGCTCTACAAAATGGAGACAGCAGTAACGTCAATCTGATGAAACATGATATACTTTGATATAGTAGCCATGAAACAGAATAGTAATTGACAAATGCATTATGTTTAAAGAAGAGGAAACTTGAGTGTATTTCACACATATATAAATGCAGATAACAAATAATCATAATATTATCGAACATGATCCAGTGTCGATATCGATAGTCAATATCGTTCCTGAACGAACAGCACTATGGGTTTCGCAGAGAAGTAAGCAAAGAGCTGTCGAGGCAGAGACACGAGTTTGCAATATACTTCGCTGGGAGTACGTCACTGATATCGTTCGCGAGAACGCGGACGTGTTTTTACTTAAAGTTAGACAGTTCGTACCGCAAATTTTTATGTCTTAGCTTATTATAGCTGAAGACTGTGTTAAACTTCATCATCAGGAGCAGTGAACTTTGTATTCACCAGGACTTGTGTGATATTTTATATGCCAGTAAAAAGACTTTATTCTACAACGGTACAGTTTACAGTATACAAGCATATTATCATTATGACTTCAGAACAGAAGTTGATTGAACGGAGACTTCACCAAGACATGGCTATGTCACGTATGGGATAAAATGGAAAGCAGGAATGCGATGCAATAGTGGAATTGACTACTTAGGTTGATCACCAAAACCAAACATGGATTATTATAACAGCAGAAAACTCTTTAAGAAGAGGTGGAAGACGTCTTGGAGATGTTTATTATACATTCATACTGTAACTGCATGAAATACAATCGCATACTACGAATAAGCTCAAGCTATACCTTGGGAACGTGTGAGAGCGATGAACTTGTTTCGCGAACAGCTGTTTTTACTTTTCAAACGTTCGAACTCGGGTTCGGTTCTTTACAAGATCCAGTCGTATCGAGGACTACGCGACCTGATGAACGAGGGTTCAGTTCCAGAACGAGGACAGTATGTTTCTCGCATACTCATATTTCAACCAGATGGCAGCGTACAAGGTAGCTGACCACCCATTTTCATAGTAAACAGTATGAATTAGACATACTCTAGAGTGTTCCTTTTCACCAATTTTTCTTAGTAGTTAGAAAACACACTCCAGTGCTAGACCCGATTCATCGCTTCTGTTTTGTAGTGTATTTTATTTTTGTAGTTAACATTAATATTTTTAATGCTATTTTTTATGCATTAAATCACTTTTTTCTATATCTGAGCATGTAATGGAATTATATAACTTGTTGAGGAGATTAATAAGAAAAGTAGAGAGAAGACTACGATATGTTTATATAAGAATAGTAGTTAGCAAGCAGATGACCAATACGCTACGTATACTTGAAGATTATTTGAATAGACATTTCTACGAATTTCGAATTTGAACTTGAACACTTATGCATTTCATGCGAGTTTCTCTAATAGACGTGCGGGTCTATTTTTCATCAAGTGCAGTATAAATATGGAAACATAATGATTTATAGTGCAGATATTTGCGATTTTTGGATTGATTTTGGTAATCTACAGCTCTTGAGATTTTTCTTTTTGGAGTGGTCTTAGACACTATTAGATCGTTCAGTTTCTTTTTGTTCATGATTAGTTTGTTGAACTCCATCCTGGTTAAGCGTTGGATTCTAATAGTTTTCGTGTACCTTCTTAAGCCAGGCTCATTTCTATGGTGTAGAATCTTTCGTGTATCTTTGGGGGAGGATCTCCAGTCGAGTTTTTGTCTAGTGGAGCTGAATCGTTCTTTTTACAGTGATCTATCCACAGTTTCTTGAAAGATATAGTTATGAACATGAGATTATAATGAGAAATAAATTACTATTGTAAAATAATTGTACAAAATATTTTCATAACAAAGCGAAATATAATGTCAAAAATTCTCAAGCACTGTTATTTAAACAGCTGATTATGTTATATTTGCCTTGGTTCTGATAAAAATTGTCCATGATACTTTAACTTATGTTAATTTGATGCACGATATTTCATGACTTTTATGTTAAAGCTTAATTGAACTTAAAGATGTTTGGAAAAAGGTTTACAAGCTATGGAGGGCTTATCTATGAATGAAGCAACGTGTATTTGCGAATTTGATTGTTATATTGAGATATTAGGCATCAATGAATGATCTATGTCATTTTTCTGTCCAGTATAAATTAGCTATTGAGCTATGTCTGTATACAATTATGTGTATATTTTGAACGTGCAGTATAGTCACGAATATTAATACTAGAAGGCTAGTATGAGGTTAATACATCCAACATTTAAGTGAAACAGCATTATAATAATTGTTCTAGAATAGATTGTTCAAATTAATAGCATTTGTTTTTGGTAAAAGGTTAATTGGAAAGACGAGTAATAATATTGATATGGTCCTGTATTAATAACCACTAAAAGCTTTAGAGATAATAATAATACCATGAATAACTATGTGATTTAAAATGTTGTTAACATTTTTTTTGCTATGATAATGCGTTCGATAAACTTAACCATTCGTCGAACATGCCCTAATTTGACTTTAACTAATACTATAGAATGCTAATTGATGGAATCGAATTTATTACTGATGAAGAATTTGAACGTGTACAATAATGTATGTCTGTTAGGTAGTCAGCCCGAAGGCTGGTTGGATCCTCAGAAAGTACCGCCGTTACGTTATGCGAGTAGATACCAACAAAAACCCTAGGCAGCGCTATTTTGAGGCGTTCTAGGCAAGAAGAGGAGTGAGGTAGTTTGCCATTGCTTTCCTCACTGAGTCAGAACAGTAGTCCTAACCCTATGAGTAGAACCTTTCACAGCATTCACAGGCACTGACTGTGCCCCGAATGCCATTACTAAGCACCACCCATACCTCAGTAGCTTCCATATAATCACGGCCATGAGTGAGACTGAGACATCGGTGAAAAGCCACCTTTTACTCTAGCCTGTGCCAACTGACAAATGAAAATGTACTGTATTCATCAAGGAATGGCAAACAGACCACAATAATGTATAAATGTAAATAATATCATAAACTTTGAGGATCATTTAAATATGTAACGAGTGTATATAATAATGTTTAAATATTTTTGAAACTGTTTTTTTACATGTGATTAGGATACTGTATTTTGAAAGCATTTTTCAATATATTTCGATGCTAATGTTATTATGAGATTTCTATGCTTCAGTAGAGGTGAATTATTTTGTTTAGTGGAGAGATAGTCCACCATGCAACAGTCTTTAGATTAATAAACTGTTGGTCAATTTTAAATACTTCGGATGTCTTGATCATTTATACTAGAAATAGGATGCGCTACGAGGACCAGTGGGTCAGTTTTTAGAATGCCTAGCGCCACGCTCGAGATTAATTTAGTCTTTTTTAGAGTCTCGTTAGCTCACTTAGAGTTATTTTTCGTTTTCATTTTATCGACCACTGGCATCTTCCTATCGCATTCTTCTTAAGAGAGGTATCCTTATCCCTGGTTGATCCTAGTTGGTAGAATTTTAGGGGCATTTCAGCCGGGCGCTTCCAGATTCTACGATCCATCACTGCCATCGGATTTCATCAGGTAAGACCACGTGGATACGGGTGCATCTTAATTGGCGAACCCATAACGTGGGGCATTCGAATTGGTATTATCGAATAACCTAGTGGTTAGCCGATCTTAATTGGCAAATCCATTTATGGGACTAGATATTTTATTTTTGCTTTAAAGGTAACTGTTCATGATTACGGCATGATCATAAGAGATATTTCCTGGAAACTTTTAAGGATCAGCGTGGTCATATGGAGGCATGATATGGGGCCATTTTTCACTCCATGCTTTTCGGCCATTTTATACTTGTCACCAGCGATTATATTTTGTAGATCATCAGTCACATTAACTTCATCTCTTTTTGGATAATAAATTAATAAGCTAGATTTGCGAGTAGAATTTAATTATTTTTAGTATAAATTACCAAGCACATACACTTCCTATTTTTTATAGTTATACTTTACTATTAAGTTTAGAAGCCAAACAAGTTATATTATTCATGTTGGTGAAAAGGGTCATTCTGAGTGTGTCAATTCTACTACATATGTATTGCATTCCTATATTTCTCCATTTTATATTGTATAATTATGTCAGGTGCAGCAACACTAGATGATGTAGTAGCCTTACTACAAGCTATGCAGGAAAAGTCGGCCAAGCAAGAGCAGGACTTGGCTGAAATTAAGTCAAATGCTCAAACTAATCTTGAGCGAATAACTGAATCAAATAATAAGAATACTGAATTAATAACTAGAAACACAGAAGTAATACAAGCAGATATGTCCCAAATTCATTTGTCTATGAAACGTTTCAAGGATAGCAATCGAAAAATTTCAGATAGGTCCAAGGAAATTAAGGAGAAAGTTAATGATGTTGAACTAAGTGTTGATAGTGTGTTAGAAGATGTAAGACTTGTTCAATTGGATATAAGTGATGTGAATGTTGAAGTGAGTCACGTTCGCTCCAGCGTAGCCACAGTTGAGGTAAAATTAAATGCAGCTCAAACTGACATTACGGCTACACAGGAGAAAATAATTAGCACAGAGGCTAAATAGATGCTACACAGGAGAAAATAATTAGCACAGAGGCTAAAGTAGATGCTACACAGGAGAAAATAATTAGCACAGAGACTAAAGTAGATGCTACACAGGAGAAAATAATTAGCACAGAGGCTAAAGTAGATGCTACACAGGAGAAAATAATTAGCACAGAGGCTAAATAGATGCTACACAGGAGAAAATAATTAACACAGATGGTAAAGTAGATGCTACACAGGAGAAAATAATTAGCACAGAGGCTAAATAGATGCTACACAGGAGAAAATAATTAGCACAGAGGCTAAATAGATGCTACACAGGAGAAAATAATTAACACAGAGGCTAAATAGATGCTACACAGGAGAAAATAATTAACACAGAGGCTAAATAGATGCTACACAGGAGAAAATAATTAACACAGAGGCTAGAATAATTAGCACAGAGGCTAGAATAGTTAGCACCGAGGCTAAAGTAGATGCTATACAGGAGAAAATAATTAGCACAGAGGCTAGAATGATTAGCACTGAACAAAAGATTGTACAGACAGAAAAACTTGTAACCAGCATACAATCTAATATTTCGGGCATTAAGGAGGATGTCAAAAGTGTTAGATTGGAACTGGAACATAGTCAAAAGGAAAATAAACATTGTTTAGATGCACTTCGAGTACAATTCTCCAATGAAGGTAGTAATACACAAGAGACTTTGTCAAAATTAGAAAATGACATGGTTCTCTTAAATGATAAAGTAGAGGACCACAATAAGGTTCTGAGAAAAGATATAGAAATTGATCTTAAAGCTATTGTTAAAGATCATATAACCATTATTCGTGGTGAAATAACCAAAGTTAACTAGGAGATAATTAAAAATGTTACCTCTAATTTGGAATTAAAAATTTCTCGAACCAAAATCAAGTTGAACAAAGATATATCAAATGTTAAATTAGACACTGACAGAAGAATAGATTCAGTCCAGACTAGTCAAATAGATAATATCAATGGTCTTAGGGAAGATTTGGAATCACGAGTTAACACTGTAACATCAAGGTTAGAGCAAGTGAGATTAGACGTCAATTCAGAACGTGAAAAGAAAACATCTGAATTAAACGCGATTAGGGAGAAGTTGAACAAATTTAACTTGGCTGATCATGTTAATGTAGATGCTTTAAGAAGCGAATTTAATAAGCAAATTGAAGCTCTAAAAACCAATGTGAGTCCCAACAGGGAAGGCACAGTTCCTCATGTTAGGCAAAGCTTAGATGTAACATCCCCAGCTAGGAATTTTATTGAACGTTCTAATGGGGCAGTAGGAGGCGAACAGCCCAGAAAACGGTCAGAAGTCCCAAGTACCTCTAATCTTGAATATGTTCCTAGGGATTTCAGGACATCTACTCCCAATAACAGGTCAAATGTAACGATTGTGAGAAATTATGAAGAAAATATAAAAAACAAGTAGTTCCGTGAAGAACTATACAGCCTATTTTCATATATCCTGCTCATGTTAATTGTCTCTATCAACATACAAAATTTCAGTTTAATTGCTGTAACAGATTCGTAGATATTGAGAACCGTCTAAATATTTCATATGGTTGCCAGGATGGATTTTTATTTTTTTACTATTACATTAAGATTATTGTGTACGTGTGGTATTCAAACTTCAATCGCATGATTAGAACACAAGAAGTAAAAACGAGATTTTAAAAGTACGCACACCAGCCATCTTGTGATTATGCAAACAATTGAAATAAATTACATGCCAGTGGATCAACATTTGTATAAGCATCTAGCGTGCAATGTTTCACGACACTCGGATAGTTAATTCGCGAGAAACGTCCATTTAAATATTTATACTTCGCGTCGCCGCCATGTTGGATTTGTGCTCACCAGGTTACTGAAAGTCCTATAGGTGAACATATGTTCATAGTCTCTATGAACATAAAAAAAATCAGTTTGGTTGCTGTAAAAGATTCATAGATATTGAGAACCGTCTAAGTATTTCGGAAGCTCGCCATTTAGGATTGTTATATGTATAGGCCATAGAGTTATGTACCATTCAAGGACAATTATTGCCTAGCTTCATTATTCAAACTTTCACTTCGATCGCATGATTACGACACAAGAATAAAAACTTAATTTTAAAATTTCGCACAGCCGTCATCTTGAGGTTATGTAAACAATTGAATTAAATTAGATGGCAGTGCATTACAATCTGCAAGATCATTTACTGTTCCACATTTCACTGCGCTCAGAGAGTTAAATCACGAGAAAAGTCTATTAAAATATTTCAAATTCGCTTGGTCTCCATGTTCGATTTGTACGTTACAGGTTTATGAAATATACATAGGTAAACTTGTATCAGTACCCTTTATCACCGTACAAAATTGCATGATGATATCTGTAAAAGTTTCGGAGATATAGAATGTCAGTGAAATATTTCGCACAGCTGCCATTTTGAGGTTATGTAAACAATTGAACTAAATTAGACTCCAGTGCATTACAATGTGTATAAACATTTGCTGTACCAAGTTTCATTACGTTTGGATAGTTAAATCGCGAGAAATGTCTATTTAAAAGTCTCAATTTCGCTTGACCGCCATGTTGGTTTTGTAGTCTCCAGGTTTTTGAAAGTCTCATAGGTGAACTTCTAGTAGTGACCTTTATCACCGTACACAATGTCAGGGCGATATCGGTAATAGTTTCGGAGAAATTGAATGCTAGTGAAATATTTCGCACAGCCGCCATGTTGGATTGGTGAGACGTAACAAAATTTGAAGGGCACGGTCGAGGTCGCCGGGAATAGTGCTATGAACTTACCGAGTTTCATTGAAATCGCTCCAGCCGTTTAGATTTTATTAGGGGGGGGGGACACACACCTCTCACACACACACACACACACACACCACGGACAAAAGTGATCTCATAAGCCTATTTTTTCAAAATTGAAAATAGGCTAAAAAATCCAACACCGAGAGTTTAACACCGATTGAATTTATTAGAAATCGTCAAGATTATTTCATAGAACATCACGTTAGTAGAGACAGGGAACTCCGAATTGTAGAGAGACATTTACTGGAAGGTCCTTTAAATTGGTTTCGAGCTTTCCGCTATACTTTTGACAACTTTGAGCAATTCTCTGAAGCATTCATTAAGAGATTTTGGTCTATTGAAGTCCAACATGCAGTAAGGGCAGAAATATACTCTAGGATGTACAGTAGTACTGGACCTACTAGTTACTCCGAATTCTACACTTCACAATTAGCCCGCCTACGTTATCTTCAACGCCCATTAACTCAGGAGGAAATATTAGAAACTATTTCAGGACAGTTGCCAGTTGAAGTTAGGCGTAATATAATTTCGTCAGGGGTGACAGATTTGGCTCAGATGGACGATTTACTCCGAAGACTTGATCATACGTCCATTCCTCCCACGATATCAAAAGGCGGAAGAACGGAAGTCAAAAGCGTGAACGCCGTAGTCGTAGATAGGACCCAACAAACGGAAAAACCCAGTCAGAATGAGTCAAGATGGGTAGGTCCCATTCGAAACAACAGGTACAATGAACAACCACGCGATCATAGGGATAATCAAGCACCATTCCGTAGTTACCAGTCTCGGTATCATCGAGGACAGGATAGTGTTTTAGATCCCTAATTTGGGGGTGGATCTAAAAGAGAGAGTTGTTGTACTAATTTATAAGGTGGTGCCTAAAAGAAGGGCAGCCTCCCTGGGCAGGGTAAGCTGACCAGTGTAGAGTGTTGTGGTGTGCTAGGAACTAGGGGGCGTTCCTATGAATAAGGTAGTAGTGTTTGAAGGGATGGGACCCAACACAAGGGTCACTGTTCTGGTCGCTCAGCTGACTGCTTATTATGTAATTGAATCTGCTCGTATCAGCCGAGTGGCACGTGCTGCTTACTGGCAGCCGAGCCGGCTCGGGAAACACAAAGGTACCTGAGTTAGCGCTATTAGACTACCGTCTATCACGTCTTACCGTGACGGGAGTAAGGAAGGGCGTTGGGATGTAAAAAGGCGTATAAACAGTAAAGCGTGTGTAGAGTGTGGACCAAGTGTTTATTGGTCTGTAGTTTTGAGTAGGACTCCCTTGTAGGGAATGAGATTATGTTCACAATGTGTACAAGTGGTGGGTTACAGGTTACAAAAATAGGAACTCTGAACACGATTGACTGACTCACCTCGGTTGACACCAGCGTAGCCTCGGCCGTCTCGATGAAGCACTGACAATGAAGAGATCCTCTGACCTCATTAGGACGTCTTCTTATACCTTCTGACGCCCTGCTGTCAGCATTGTGTTGGCATGCTGCCCCAGTTAGTACTATGTCGCTGAGTGTAATGATTACGTAAGGCTTGAGCTGCTTTATGGAGTAGCAAGCTGTCCTTACAGTATTAATGGATGTTGCCCCGGCTTTCCAAGAGTTGCCATTTTAGGGGATTTAGCCAGATGCCGGGGGGATGGTCTCCAAGGGGTGCATACCCCTGGGATGCTGTACAATAGATCGTATCAATCGAATAGAGATCAAGAGAGATATAGACCATATCAAGACAGGTATAGGAATGATGGATTTGACAATAGAGATCAAGGGAGATACAGACCGTATCAAAATAGGGATAGAAACGACAGATTTGATAACAGATATCAAGATAGAGAAATAAATCAGCCAAGAAATAATCGGTATCAACATCAGGAAACCGACAATAGAAACTTAGGAAAAGGGGAACGGCAAGGTTATTTCCAGAGACAGGAGAATAGCCAATGAGGATATTCTAGGTACAAAAATTACCGTGATAAGGACTATCAAACTGAGGAAGAAAGGAATCAGTCCAGAAGGGACAGAGACAAAAGAGAAGGAATAATAGACGTAGGGACTCAGACAGCGATCCAGAACCTGGGACCAGCCAACAAGTTGAGAGGCAGGAGGGTAGTCCCAATAAATAAAACGCCAATTGTGAATTCCTCATATAATCAGAGTTAAATTCGTTTCCATTCGATATAGTCATTCAAGACGTTTATGAAGTGACAGACGAGGATCTGTTGTTCGAAGAAAATGAAGGATTGGTCCAAAACGAGACTGAACTACCGATAATTGAAATCTCCGTGGGTGAACAGACCTGTAAATCTTAAATCGACACGGGGGCGGTCATTTCTCTGATGTCTGAGGACTGTTTTTTGAAGCTAGAGAAGGATCAGCAGTTTGAGACATTGCCGGCTTCGTCAGTCAAAATTAAAGGCCTATTTCAAGACAAATCGATTAAATGCAATTTGCAAGTTCTTTTGAAATTTAAGATTAATGAACGAATATTTGAACATATTTTTGTGGTGATTAAGAATATTCACTTTGAAGTCATTCTGGGAATTGATTTTATCACTCGAGCCAGAATGGTCATTGACATGGACAAGAGGATAATCAAATTCCAAGAGAAAGCTATTAGGAAGATAGCATATTAAAATCTAGATCCTGACTATGATGTAGACAACCTAGTCAGAGAAGAAATTTTAGAAAACATTATAAGCCAGGTCGAACAAGAGAGAGAGCGATATGCACTTCACGCCGAGGGATTTACTGAAATAGAACAGGAATTTCGTAAATTGATCAAAGAATTTGATGACATATTTGATGACAAGCCAGGCCTCATTAAGAATTTTAAGTATCAGATCAGGTTGAATGATGACTCTCCCTATCAAGTAAAATTGTACCCCATACCTGACAAGTACTATGAAGAAGTCAGAGAGATTATTAGGAAAATGGAAACAGAGGGTATCATAGAGAAGCAAGCATCCTTCTGCTATCTCTAAAGAGGAACCTAGGGCAATTGTTCCCTATAAACCCCATGAACTTATGGCCTGCGACCTGTTCGGTCCGTGTCCGAAAGGTGCCAGGGGTAACCAGTTCCTACTTGTCACCGTAGATGTGTTTTCAAAGTTTGTAACTCTAGACCCAATGCAGAATGCAACATCGGCACAGGTTATCAGTCGGTTAGGACAGAGTGGTTTCAAGAAAGCTGGCAGGCCGGAAAATATATTATCTGATCACGGAACACAGTTTACCTCACAAGAGTTTAAAGTTTTCATGCAAAGGTTTCGAATACGCCATGTATTTTCCAGTGTCAGATATCCAGAGTTCAACAACTCAGAACGTTTGATGTCTGAGGTTTCAAAATTCGCACGCTTGTATTGGCCGAACGATCATCCCAGTTGGGTGAAATATGTACATCTGATGGAGACTTGTCTGAATACGACTCATCATGAGAGCTTAGGAGATATCCCTATGTTAGTCCACCACAATAAGAAGCCAGAAAGTGCGTGGGACGACGTAACACAATTCCTCACTAAGGAGAGCAGGAATGGGTAGATAATGCCCGAGAAAGCCTGATGAATGCGGCGGAAAAAAAGGCAGAAAAGATATATAGGAAAGCGCTATAACCCGCCTCTAGAACAGGATAACTTAGTTCTTATACGTAAGTCAACTAAAACTGACGTAGCGAGGAAGATCTATAGCAAGTTCAGTAACCTGTACATTGGCCCCTTCAAGGTAGGCAGAGTGTACGGGAAATACAGCTATCAGATTTTGGACATCCTTACTGGCGAGGAAATAGGGCGATTCAATGTGAATAACCTCAAAAGATATTATAAAAAGATTCAACAATGACAAAATACTGCTCATGAAGTGAATATCAAGAATGATAAAATAGAAGTATTGTCACACTTTTATTTCTTGAGTTGGGAGGGAGATGAGACCGTATTTTGTATTGAGTTGGATATATGTTGGACAGGTGTGTACTTAGGTGCATTACTGAGACGCTTCTTACATGGCACACAGTGCAGGGATACTCCGTGGCGAGGTTAGGAGAAGATAGGCAGCACGCCATACAGCCTGGAGCACGTGCTTTATTTTAGTACCCTGGAGCTCTACAAAATGGAGACAGCAGTAACGTCAATCTGATGCAACATGATATACTTTGATATAGTAGCCATGAAACAGAATAGTAATTGGCAAATGCATTATGTTTAAAGAAGAGGAAACTTGAGTGTATTTCACACATACCTAAATGCAGATAACAAAATATCAGAATATTATCGAACATGATCCAGTGTTGATATCGATAGTCAATATCGTTCCTGAACGAACAGCACTATGGGTTTCGCAGAGCAGTAAGCAAAGAGCTGTCCAGACAGAGACACGAGTTTGCAATATACTTCGCTGGGAGTACGACACTCATATCGTGCGCGAGAACGTGGACGTGTTTTACTTAATGTTAGACAGTTCGTACCGCAAATTTTTATGTCTTAGCTCATTATAGCTGAAGACTGTGTTAAACT
This sequence comes from Meconema thalassinum, assembly GCA_946902985.2. Taxonomy (NCBI): domain Eukaryota; kingdom Metazoa; phylum Arthropoda; class Insecta; order Orthoptera; family Tettigoniidae; genus Meconema; species Meconema thalassinum. The sequence goes on along the minus strand of OX336390.1, from coordinate 152,313,952 downwards.
TCATCAGGAGCAGTGAACTTTGTATTCACCAGGACTTGTGTGATATATTACATGCCAGTACAAGACTTTATTCTACAACGGTACAGTTTACAGTATACAAGCATATTATCATTATGACTTCAGAACAGAAGTTGATTGAACGGAGACTTCACCAAGACATGGCTATGTCACGTATGGGATAAAATGGAAAGCAGGAATGCGATGCAATAGTGGAATTGACTACTTAGGATGATCACCAAAACCAAACATGGATTATTATAACAGCAGAAAACTCTTTAAGAAGAGGTGGAAGACGTCTTGGAGATGTTTATTATACATTCATACTGTAACTGCATGAAATACAATGGCATACTACGAATAAGCTCCAGCTATACCTTGGGAACGTGTGAGAGCAATGAACTTGTTTCGCGAACAGCTGTTTTTACTTTTCAAACGTTCGAACTCGGGTTCGGTTCTTTACAAGATCCAGTCGTATCGAGGACTACGCGACCTGATGAACGAGGGTTCAGTTCCAGAACGAGGACACTGTGTTTCTCGCATACTCATATTTCAACCAGATGGCAACGTACAAGGTAGCTGACCACCCATTTTCATAGTAGACAGTATGAATTAGACATACTCTAGAGTGTTCCTTTTCACCAAATTTTCTTAGTAGTTAGAAAATACACTCCATGGCTAGACCCGATTCATCGCTTCTGCTTCGTAGTGTATTTTATTTTTGTAGTTAACATTAATATTTTTAATGCTATTTTGTATGAATTAATTCACTTTTTTTCTCTATCTGAGCATTTAAAGGAATTATATGACATGTTGAGAAGATTAATATGAAGAGTAGAGAGAAGACTACGATAACATTATATAAGAATAGTAGTTAGCAAGCAGATGACCAATACGCTACGTATACTTGAAGATTATTTGAATAGACATTTCTACGAATTTCGAATTTGAACTTGAACACTTATGCATTTCATGCGAGTTTCTCTAATAGACGTGCGGGTCTATTTTTCATCAAGTGCAGTATAAATATGGAAACATAATGATTTATAGAGCAGATATTTGCGATTTTTGGATTGATTTTGGTAATCTACAACTCTTGAGATTTTTCTTTTTGGAGTTGTCTTAGACAGTATTAGATCGTTCAGTTTCTTTTTGTTCATGATTAGTTTGTTGAACTCCATCCTGGTTAAGCGTTGGATTCTAATAGTTTTCGTGTACCTTCTTAAGCCAGGCTCATTTCTATGGTGTAGAATCTTTCGTGTTTCTTTGGGGGAGGATCTCCAGTCGAGTTTTTGTCTAGTGGAGCTGAATCGTTCTTTTTACAGTGATCTATCCACAGTTTCTTGAAGGATATAGTTATGAACATGAGATTATAATGAGAAATAAATTACTATTGTAAAATGATTGTACAAAATATTTTCATTACAAAGCGAAATGATAATGTCAAAAATTCTCAAGCACTGTTATTTAAACAGCTGATTATGTTATATTTGCCTTAGTTCATATAAAACTTGTCCATGATACTTTAACTTATGTTAATTTGATGCACGATATTTCAAGACTTTTATGTTAAAGCTTAATTGAACTTAAAGATGTTTGGAAAAATGTATACAAGCTATGGAGAGCTTATCTATGAATGAAGCAACGTGTATTTGCGAATTTGATTGTTATATTGAGATATTAGACATCAATGGATGATCTATGTCATTTTTCTGTCCAGTATTAATTAGCTATTGAGCTATGTCTGAATACAATTATGTGTATATTTTACACGTGCAGTATAGTCACGAATATTAATACTAGAAGGCTAGTATGAGGTTAATACATCCAACATTTAAGTGAAACAGCATTATGATAATTGTTCTAGAATAGATTGTTCAAATTAATAGCATTTTTTTTGGAAAAAGGTTAATTGGAAAGACGAGTAATAATATTGATATGGTCCTGTAATAATAACCACTAAAAGCTTTAGAGATAATAATAATACCATGAATAACTATGTGATTTAAAATGTAGTTAACATATTTTTTTTGCTATGATAATGCGTTCGATAAACTTAACCATTCGTCGAACATGCCCTAATTTGACTTTAACTAATACTATAGAATGCTAATTGATGGAATCGAATTTATTACTGATGAAGAATTTGAACGTGTACAATAATAATATAAATGTAAATAATATCATAAACTTTGAGGATCATTTAAATATGTAACGAATGTATATAATAATGTTTAAATATTTTTGAAACTGTTTTTTAGATGTGATTAGGATACTGTATTTTGAAAGCATTTTTGAATATATTTCGATGCTAATGTTATTGTGAGATTTCTACGCTTCAGTAGAGGTGAATTATTTTGTTTAGAGGAGAGATAGTCCACCATGCAACAGTCTTTAGATTAATAAACTGTTGGTCAATTTTAAATACTTCGGATGTCTTGATCATTTATACTAGAAATAGGATGCGCTACGAGGACCAGTGGGTCAGTTTTTAGAATGCCTAGCGCCACGCTCGAGATTAATTTAGTCTTCTTTAGAGTCTCGTTAGCTCACTTAGAGTTATTTTTATTTTTCATTTTATCGACCACTGGCATCTTCCTATCTCATTCTTTTTAAGAGAGGTATCCTTATCCCTGGTTGATCCTAGTTGGTAGAATTTTAGGAGCATTTCAGCCGGGCGCTTCCAGATTCTACGATCCATCAGTGCCATCGGATTTCATCAGGTAAGACCACGTGAATTCGGGTGCATCTTAATTGGCGAACCCATATCGTGGGGAATTCGAATTGGTATTATCGATTAACCTAGTTGTTAGCCGATCTTAATTGGCAAATCCATTTATGGGACTAGATATTTTATTTTTGCTTTAAAAGTAACTCTTAATGATTACGGCATGATCATAAGAGATATTTCCTGGAAACTTTTATGGATCAGCGTGGTCATATGGAGGCATGATATGGGGCCATTTTTCACTCCATGCTTGTCGGCCATTTTATACTTGTCACCGGCGATGATATTTTGTAGATCATCAGTCACATTAACTTCATTTCTTTTTGGATAATAAATTAATAAGCTAGATTTGCGAGTAGTATTTAATTATTTTTAGTATAAATTACCAAGCACATACACCTCCTAATTTTTATAGTTATACTTTACCATTAAGTTTAGAAGCCAAACAAGTTATATTATTCATGTTGGTGAAAAGGGTCACTCTGAGTGTGTCAATCCTACTATATATGTATTGCATTCCTATATTACTCCATTTTATATTGTATAATTATGTCAGGTGCAGCAACACTAGATGATGTAGTAGCCTTACTACAAGCTATGCAGGAAAAGTCGGCCAAGCAAGAGCAGGACTTGGCTGAAATTAAGTCAAATGCTCAAACTAATCTTGAGCGAATAACTGAATCAAATAATAAGAATACTGAATTAATAACTAGAAACACAGAAGTAATACAAGATAGCGGGTTCAAACCCGGCCGAAGCCGTCGGATTTTTTAAGAGCGTTAAAATCCCTCAGTATGCCTTCCTTCGGAGGGGAAGTAAAGCCGGCGGTCCCATGTCATAGATTTATGGCATGTTAAAGATCTTTCCACTAATTACACCTGTGTGAAACTAAATTGGATAGGTTAAGAATGTAAACAACGCTCTTAGGTTGCTACGTTCGTTGCCAAGAGCCGACTGCGGTGGCGTCTAGTAGCTAGTTCTGAACTAGGCCTAGTAATCGTTGACGGTGGCGTTTGGCGGCAAAAGTAGGAACTAATTGAAAATTCAAAGTTGCAGTCCCTACTTGAATTAAAAAAGCAGATACACACACTAATACAGTCATCACAATTAACACCGGTTATCAGACAAATTCGACACACACCCAAAGTACACGGGGCTACATGACCGCGTTGTCGCAGCCCCTAAACTTAAGAACCAACCAACCAACCAACCAAGCAGATATGTCCCAACTTCATTTGTCTATGAAACGTTTGCAGGACAGCAACCAAAAAAGTTTCAGATAGGTCCAAGGAAATTAAGGAGAAAGTTAATGATGTTGAACTAAGTGTTGATAGTGTGTTAGAAGATGTAAGACTTGTTCAATTGGATATAAGCAATGTGAATGTTGAAGTGAGTCACGTTCGCTCCAGCGTAGCCACAGTTGAGGTAAAATTAAATGCAGCTCAAACTGACATTACGGCTACACAGGAGAAAATAATTACCACAGAGGCTAGAATAGTTAGCACAGAGGCTAAAGTAGATGCTATACAGGAGAAAATAATTAGCACAGAGGCTAGAATGATTAGCACTGAACAAAAGATTATACAGGCAGAAAAACTTGTAACCAGCATACAATCTAATATTTCGGGCATTAAGGAGGATGTCAAAAGTGTTAGATTGGAAGTGGAACATAGTCAAAGGGAAAATAAACATAGTTTAGATGCGCTTCGAGTACAATTCTCCAATGAAGCTAGAAATACACAAGAGACGTTGTCAAAATTAGAAAATGACATGGTTCTCTTAAAAGAGAAAGTAGAGGACCACAATAAGGTTCTGAGAAAAGATATAGAAATTGATCTTAATGCTATTGTTAAAGATCATATAACCATTATTCGTGGTGAAATAACCAAAGTTAACTAGGAGATAATTAAAAATGTTACCTCTAATTTGGAATTAAAAATTTCTCGAACCGAAATCAAGTTGAACAAAGATATATCAAATGTTAAATTAGACACTGACAAAAGAATAGATTCAGTCCAGACTAGTCTTAGGGAAGATTTGGAATCACGAGTTAACACTGTAACATCAAGGTTAGAGCAAGTGAGATTAGACGTCAATTCAGAACGTGAAAAGAAAACATCTGAATTAAACGCGATTATGGAGGAGTTGAACAAATTTAACTTGGCTGATCACGTTAATGTAGATGCTTTAAGAAGCGAATTTAATAAGCAAATTGAAGCTCTAAAAACCAATGTGACTCCCAACAGGGAAGGCACAGTTCCTCATGTTAGGCAAAGCTTAGATGTAACATCCCCAGCTAGGAATTTTATTGAACGTTCTAATGGGGCAGTAGGAGGCGAACAGCCCAGAACGGTCAGAAGTCCCAAGTACCTCTAATCTTGAATATGTTCCTAGGGATTTCAGGACATCTACTCCCAATGACAGGTCAAATGTAACGATTGTGAGAAATTATGAAGGAAAGATAAAACAAGAAGTTCCGTGAAGAACTATACAGCCTACTTTTCATGCCAATGATTATTCTACAGTATATGAACCTATCTAGAATAATGACAGAATTAAGTTGGTAATATCGAAATATATAATTAGTTCAAAATATACCTGGTATGATGTAGCCTAATAGAGCACTACAGTTGGCAGCCCTGGTGACTGAATATATTCTTAGTTCAATCTCTTAAGGTACAGAATACAAAATTTGGTTTAAGTCCAATGGACGTTACATGCAGTTAGACACTGGATCTATCAGCACGCGTAAAAGCATGTTGCCAACAATACCATGCGTGTGCTGGTCAGAAATAATCTGAAATATTATGATATCTTGTTGTGCCAATTAAGGATGAAATCCATTTGTTAGTATAGAAATTACATGTATTTTAAAATTGGACATATCAGCAGGCATAGAATCATGTTGGCAGCACTGCCTTGTATTAATTACTCCAAATTAATCTAGAATGTCAGGTGCTATACGTGTGCAAAGTATAGAGCTGTTGGCTTGCATACTTTCTGGTATATTGATATTAGGGTAAAAACAATATAGACAGCATTTATTAACAGTTGGCAGCCCTGATTGCTCTCAGCAATACTTATAGTCATATCTGTCATGGTACACATAGCACATACGAAATTTGGTTGAAATCCAACTGATAGTATAGAAGTTACATGTATTTAAAAATTGGTACTATCAGCAGGCTTATAATCATGTTGGTAGAACTGACGTATATAAGTTACTCCAAATTAATCTAAAATGTCAGAATATACGTGTGCATAGTGTAAAGCTGTTGGCTTGCATACTTTCTGATATATTGGTATTTGGATAAAATAAATAAATAGAGAGAGCAATTATTAACAGTTGGTAGCCCTGTTGGGTCTTAAGAATATGCTCATTCATATATGTTTATGTACAGATGTTACATACAAAATTTGGTTGAAATCCAATTGATAGTGTAGAAGTTATATGCATTTAAACATTGGATCTATCAGAAGGCTTAAAATTATTTTGGCAACACTGTCATTGTTGGCCTCCTGGAAATTAAACTGAAATAGTATTATCTGCATGTGTGCCAATTTTGGAATAGCTCTCATGCATACCTTGCAAGATATCCAACATGGAGCTCAAATTTCTAGTGCGTTTTTTCAGCAGTTGGTAGCACTGACATCATTTTCAAATATGGACGTGAGCTATTCCGGTGCACATCTTTACTCATACTAAATTTGGTTTGGATTGCTGCAGCCGTTTAGGAGTTGATAGGGGGGGACACACACACAGCCAGACAGACAGACAGAAGGACAGACAGACAGACAGACAGACAGACAGACAGACAGACACACATTTGCCCGATCTCATAAGTCTACTTTTTCCTCATTTTTGCAAAATGTGAAAAGTAGGCTAAAAATCCAACACCGAGAGTTTAACTCCGATTGAATTTATTAGAAATCTTCAAGATTATTTCATAGAACATCACGTTAGTAGAGACAGGGAACTCCGAATTGTAGAGAGACATTTGCTGGAAGGTCCTTTAAATTGGTTTCGAGCTTTCCGCTATACTTTTGACAACTTTGAGCAATTCTCTGAGGCATTCATTAAGAGATTTTGGTCTATTGAAGTCCAACATGCAGTATGGGCAGAAATATACTCTAGGAAGTTCAGTAGTACTGGACCTACTAGTTACTCCGAATTCTACACTTCACAATTAGCCCGCCTACGTTATCTTCAACCCCCATTAACTCAGGAGGAAATATTAGGAACTATTTCAGGACAGTTGCCAGTTGAAGTTAGGCGTAATATAATTTCGTCAGGGGTGACAGATTTAGCTCAGATGGACGATTTACTCCGAAGACTTGATCATACGTCCATTCCTCCCACGATATCAAAAGGCGGAAGAACGGAAGTCAAAAGCGTGAACGCCGTCGTCGTAGATAGGACCCAACAAACGGAAAAACCCAGTCAGAATGAGTCAAGATGGGTAGGTCCCATTCGAAACAACAGGTACAATGAACAACCACGCGATCATAGGGATAATCAAGCACCATTCCGTAGTTACCAGACTCGGTATTATCGAGGACAGGATAGGTCGTATCAATCGAATAGAGATCAAGAGAGATATAGACCATATCAAGACAGGTATAGCAATGATGGATTTGACAATAGAGATCAAGGGAGATACAGGCCGTATCAAAATAGGGAGAGAAACGACAGATTTGATAACAGATATCAAGATAGAGAAAGAAATCAGCCAAGAAATAATCGGTATCATAATCAGGACACCAACAATAGAAACTTAGAAAAAGGGGAACGGCAAGGTTATTTCCAGAGACAGGAGAATAACCAACGAGGATATTCTAGGTACAAAAATTACCGTGATAAGGACTATCAAACTGAGGAAGAAAGAAATCAGTCCAGAAAGGACAGAGACAAAAGAGAAGACAGGAATAATTGACGTAGGGACACAGACAGTGATCCAGAACCTGGGACCAGCCAACAAGTTGAGAGGCAGGAGGGTAGTCCCAATAAAAAAAAACGCCAATTGTGAATTCCTCATAGAATCAGAGTTAAATTCGTCTCCATTCGATATAGTCATTCAAGACGTTTATGAAGTGACAGACGAGGATCTGTTGTTCGAAGAAAATGAAGGATTGGTCCAAAACGAGACTGAACTACCGATAATTGAAATCTCCGTGGGTGAACAAACCTGTAAATCTTTAATCGACACGGGGGCGGTCATTTCTCTGATGTCTGAAGACTGTTTTTGAAGCTAGAGAAGGAACAGCAATTTGAGACATTGCCGGCTTCGTCAGTCAAAATTAAAGGCCTATTTCAAGATAAATCGATAAAATGCAAGTTGCAAGTTCTTTTGAAATCTAAGATTAATGAACGAATATTTGAACATATTTTTGTGGTGCTTAAGAATATTCACTTTGAAGTCATTCTGGGAATTGATTTTATCACTCGAGCCAGAATGGTCATTGACATGGACAAGGGGATAATCAAATTCCAAGAGAAAGCTATTAGGAAGATAGCATATGAAAATCTAGATCCTGACTATGATGTAGAAAACCTAGTCAGAGAAGATATTTTAGAAAACATGATAAGCCAGGTCGAAGAAGAGAGAGAGCGATATGCACTTCACGCCGAGGGATTTTGTGAAATAAAACAGGAATTTCGTAAATTGATCAAAGAATTTGATGACATATTTGATGACAAGCCAGGCCTAATTAAGAATTTTAAGTATCAGATCAGGTTGAATGATGACTCACCCTATCAAGCAAAATTGTACCCCTTACCTGACAAGTACTATGAAGAAGTCAGAGAGATTATTAGGAAAATGGAAACAGAGGGTATCATAGAGAAGCAAGCATCCTTCTGCTATCTCTAAAGAGGAACCTAGGGAAATTATTCCCTATTAACCCCATGAACTTATGGCCTGCGATCTGTTCGGTCCGTGTCCGAAAGGTGCCAGGGGTAACCAGTTCCTACATGTCACCGTAGATGTGTTTTCAAAGTTTGTAACTCTAGACCCAATGCAGAATGCAACATCGGCACATGTTATCAGTCGGTTAGGACAGAGTGTTTTCAAGAAAGCTGGAAGGCCGGAAAAAATATTATCTGATCACGGAACACAGTTCACCTCACAAGAGTTTAAAGTTGCCATGCAAAGGTTTGGAATACGCCATGTATTTTCCAGTGTCAGATATCCAGAGTCCAACAACTCAGAACGTTTGATGTCTGAGGTTTCAAAATTCGCACGCTTGTATTGTCCGAACGATCATCCCAGTTGGGTGAAATATGTACCTCTGATGGAGACTTGTCTGAATACGACACATCATGAGAGCTTAAGAGATATCCCAATGTTAGTCCACCACAATAAGAAGCCAGAAAGAGCGTGGGACAATATAACACAATTCCTCACTAAGGAGAGCAGGAAAGGGTAGATAATGCCCGAGAAAGCCTGATGAATGCGGCGGAAAAAGGCAGAAAAGATATGTAGGAAAGCACTATAACCGGCCTCTAGAACAGGATAACTTAGTTCTTATACGTAAATCAACTAAAACTGACGTAGCGAGGAAGATCTATAGCAAGTTCAGTAACCTGTACATTGGCCCCTTCAAGGTAGGCAGAGTGTACGAGAACAACAGCTATCAGATTTTGGACATCCTTACTGGCGAGGAAATAGGGAGATTCAATGCGAAGAACCTCAAAAGATATTATGAAAAGATTGAACAATGACAAAATACTGCTCATGAAGTGAATATCAAGAATGATAAAATAAAAGTATTGTCACACTTTTATTTCTTGAGTTGGGAGGGAGATGAGACCGTATTTTGTATTGAGTTGGATCTATGTTGGACAGGTGTGTACTTAGGTGCATTCCTGACGCGCTTCTTACACGGCAAACTGCGCAGGGATACTCCGTGGCGAGGTTAGGAGCAGATAGGCAGCACGCCATACAGCCTGGAGCACGTGCTTTATTTTAGTACCAGGGAGCTCTACAAAATGGAGACAGCAGTAACGTCAATCTGATGCAACATGATATACTTTGTTATAGTAGCCATGAAACAGAATAGTAATTGACAAATGCATTATGTTTAAAGAAGAGGAAACTTGAGTGTATTTTACACATATATAAATGCAGATAACAAAATATCAGATTATTATCGAACATGATCCAGTGTCGATATTGATAGTCAATATCGTTCCTGAACGAACAGCACTATGGGTTTCGCAGAGCAGTAAGCAAAGAGCTGTCCAGGCAGAGACACGAGTTTGCAATATACTTCGCTGGGAGTACGACACTCATATCGTGCGCGAGAACGCGGACGTGTTTTTACTTAAAGTTAGACAGTTCGTACCGCAAATTTTTATGTCTTAGATTATTGTAGCTGAAGACTGTGTTAAACTTCATCATCAGGAGCAGTGATCTTTGTATTCACCAGGACATGTGTGATATTTTACATGCCAGTACAAGACTTTATTCTACAACGGTACAGTTTACAATATACAAGCATATTATAAATATGACTTCAGAACAGAAGTTGATTGAACGGAGACTTCACCAAGACATGACTATGTCACGTATGGGCTAAAATGGAAAGCAGGAATGCGATGCAATAGTGGAATTGACTACTTAGGATGATCACCAAAACCAAACATGCATTATTATAACAGCAGAAAACTCTTTAAGAAGAGGTGGAAGACGTCTTGGAGATGTTTATTATACATTCATACTGTAACTGCATGAAATACAATGGTATACTACGATTAAGCTCCAGCTATACCTTGGGAACGTGTGAGAGCGATGAACTTGTTTCGCGAACAGCTGTTTTTACTTTTCAAACGTTCGAACTCGGGTTCGATTCTTTACAAGATCCAGTCGTATCGAGGACTACGCGACCTGATGAACGAGGGTTCAGTTCCAGAACGAGGACAGTGTGTTTCTCGCATACTCATATTTCAACCAGATGGCAACGTACAAGGTAGCTGAACACCCATTTTCATAGTAGACAGTATGAATTAGACATACTCTAGAGTGTTCCTTTTCAGCAATTTTTCATAGTAGTTAGAAAATACACTCCAGGGCTAGACCCGATTCATCGCTTCTGTTTTGTAGTGTATTATATTTTTGTAGTTAACATTAATATTTTTAATGCTATTTTTGTATGCATTAATTCTCTTTTTTTCTATATCTGAGCATTTGATGGAATTATATAACTTGTTGAGAAGATTATTATGAAGAGTAGAGAGAAGACTACGATAACATTATATAAGAATAGTAGTTAGCAAGCAGATGACCAATACGCTACGTATACTTGAAGATTATTTGAATAGACATTTCTACGAATTTCGAATTTGAACTTGAACACTTATGCATTTCATGCGAGTTTCTCTAATAGACGTGCGAGTCTATTTTTCATCGAGTGCAGTATAAATATGGAAACATAATGATTTATAGAGCAGATATTTGCGATTTTTGGATTGATTTTGGTAATCTACAGCTCTTGAGATTTTTCTTTTTGGAGTGGTCTTAGACACTATTAGATCGTTCAGTTTCTTTTTGTTCATGATTAGTTTGTTGAACTCCATCCTGGTTAAGCGTTGGATTCTAATAGTTTTCGTGTACCTTCTTAAGCCAGGCTCAATTCTATGGTGTAGAATCTTTCGTGTATCTTTGGGGGAGGATCTCCAGTCGAGTTTTTGTCTAGTGGAGCTGAATCGTTCTTTTTACAGCGATCTATCCACAGTTTCTTGAAGGATATAGTTATGAACATGAGATTATAATGAGAAATAAATTACTATTGTAAAATGATTGTACAAAATATTTTCATTACAAAGCGAAATGATAATGTCAAAAATTCTCAAGCACTGTTTTTTAAACAGCTGATTATGTTATATTTGCCTTAGTTCTGATAAAAATTGTCCATGATACTTTAACTTATGTTAATTTGATGCACGATATTTCATGACTTTTATGTTAAAGCTTAATTGAACTTAAAGATGTTTGGAAAAATGTTTACAAGCCATGGAGAGCTTATCTATGAATGAAGCAACGTGTATTTGCGAATTTGATTGTTATATTGAGATATTAGACATCAATGGATGACCTATGTCATTTTTCTGTCCAGTATAAATTAGCTATTGAGCTATGTCTGAATACAATTATGTGTATATTTTGAACGTGCAGTATAGTCACGAATATTAATACTAGAAGGCTAGTACGAGGTTACTACATCCAACATTTAAGTGAAACAGCATTATGATAATTGTTCTAGAATAGATTGTTCAAATTAATAGCATTTGTTTTTGGAGAAAGGTTAATTGGAAAGACGAGTAATAATATTGATATGGTCCTGTAATAATAACCACTAAAAGCTTTAGAGATAATAATAATACCATGAATAACTTTGTGATTTAAAATGTTATTAACATTTTTTTTGCTATGATAATGCGTTCGATAAACTTAACCATTCGTTGAACATGCCCTAATTTGACTTTAACTAATACTATAGAATGCTAATTCATGGAATCGAATTTATTACTGATGAATAATTTGAACGTGTACAATAATGTATAAATATAAATAATATCATAAACTTTGAGGATCATTTAAATATGTAACGAGTGTATATAATAAGGTTTAAATATTTTTGAAACTGTTTTTTTTACATGCGATTAGTATACTGTATTTTGAGAGCATTTTTGAATATATTTCGATGCTAATGTTATTGTGAGATTTCTACGCTTCAGTAGAGGTGAATTATTTTGTTTAGTGGAGAGATAGTCCGCCATGCAACAGTCTTTAGATTAATAAACTGTTGGTCAATTTTAAATACTTCGGATGTCTTGGTCATTTATACTAGAAATAGGATGCGCTACGAGGACCAGTGGGTCAGTTTTTAGAATGCCTAGCGCCACGCTCGAGATTAATTTAGTCTTTTTTTAGAGTCTCGTTAGCTCACTTAGAGTTATTTTTCGTTTTCATTTTATCGACCACTGGCATCTATCTTCCTATCGCATTCTTCTTAAGAGAGGTATCCTTATCCCTGGTTGATCATAGTTGGTAGAATTTTAGGGGCATTTCAGCCGGGCGCTTCCAGATTCTATGATCCATCAGTGCCATCGGATTTCAACAGGTAAGACCACGTGGATACGGGTGCAGTACCATCCCTGCATTTGCCCGAAGACGAAGTGGGAAACCACGGAAACCCACTTCGAGGATGGCTGAGGGGGAGTCGAACCCCCTCTACTCATTTGGGCCACCCGAGGCTGAGTAGACCCCGTTCCAGTCCTCGTACCACTTTTCAAATTTCGTGGCAGAGCCGGGAATCGAACCCAGGGGCGGCAGCTAACCATGCTGACCGCTACGCTACGGAGGCGACAGAATTTTATTTAAAGTTTTAATATTTTTATTTTGAATTTTATAAGAAGGATGGAGTGTGATAAATATAGTCTACTTATTATAGGCACATACATGAAATACCAAATAATTTGAGAAACATATTTAATTTTAACTTTTTAGAGAAATTTGGTAATATTTCCTGTATTGAGTAAAAACATGAAATATTTGTAAATGAGCGTTCATAATATATCCAGTTTCCAAATTCTATACACTTCTATACCTATAACGTACATGCAAACCAATGCAGTTCAAGCTAAATTACGTAAATAGTTGCGTGGACCACAGTTGTAATCTAAGTTAACACTTTGGTTTGCCACTGACGTGCTAGTGATCATTGATGTAATATTTCACGGTGATTATATTGGGGAGACCTTCTCAGGAGCGGCTTCGGTGGCGTATTTGGTAGCATGCTGAGCTTCTATGAGTAGTGGAGTGATGACAGTTCTAACCCCCCCCACTAATAACTTCTCTGACGTCACAATCTCAGATATATAATACTTGATATTTCGCGACCCCATGGTCCGATTTTGACATGCAATATATCGTTGGACTCGGGCTGACGCCCTCTTTCCAATGGACTACTCATTTCAACCCCTAAATAAAACCTACCCCTACTAGGGGGTGAAATTGTAATTTTTTAGTGAAAGTCTCTTTTCAAATACGACATGTATAAGCTGCGCTGCTAAAATGAACTTAAACGTGGTTGCTCATATCGCGCATGCGTTTTACGAGATGCCGCTATGGATGAACATTTTTGTTTTTGTTTTGTACGCATGCGCACTTGGGATTTTTGTAAGAGGGCGAGCTCTTTGAAAAAAATGATTGATAAGAAGGGTTTTGGTGGTGAGGAGAGAACCAGATAATCGCCTACTTTCCTACGACGTTTGCCGATATCTCTCGAACGCAAGGTCGGATTTGGACGTGTGACGTGTCAAATCGCTTGTCTCAAAGCCCTATATATGTTATTAATAGGTTAAAGTTTTGAGAATGAGGGAAACAGGCGTTTTGGGGTAAAATTATGATTTTAGACTTTTTCTGATATTTCACGAATGCCTGGTCGGATTTGGTCCTATGACGTGTCAAATGGCTTGTCTCGAAACCCTCTTTATTTTGGTAATAGGTTAAAGTTTTTGAGAATGAGGGAAACAGAATTTTTTGTTGTAAAACCGTGATTTTAGACTTTTTGTTATATCTCACAAACCAATAACGCCAGAGACGTATACGAGGTGTTGTAGGACTCGGGGTGACGCCCCTCCCCTCTCTCCCTTTCGAATATAGTATTTATGTTTAAAAAAATGCGAAAGAGCCTAACGACACTTATGTTGAAAACATTTCAGTTTTTAAAACTTTTCTTAAATTTGTCTAAAATGTTCATGACGAGTGGTTGTAGATAGAAAGAGACGATACCACTGGACACGTGTTTCAACGAAGCTATTACTGGCCACGGTGGTGATATACCAATACAGTATTCGCTATTTCGATGAGACGGCGGGTCGAGGGTTCGTTTTCTGATTTTTCCTATGATGGAATTCCCAATTCCTAAACCCCCTGAAGGGGGTCTTTAACGTGTAAACGATTATGAGTGACATGACAAATGATAATTCCTTGATTCGATGAAGTTGGCTTTAGATAGAACAAACAGAACTTGGTTATATGTTGCTTGAAGTGAGTATAGAAAACAAACTTGCTGGGGCAGACTGACAGGATGTGAATGTTATTTGATCTTATTGGAATGCATTGACTTGACAGGGCAATGAAAAAAAGCACAGAGATGCTGAGGACACTTGAAGGTCAAACGATATGGCAACCATGGTGGGAGGGGGAAGCTAGGATGATGTCGCCGATCATGTTCAATGGATGAATTTATATTTTGCGAAGCATTGTTCGGAGAGGGTCATGGGACGACTTGTTTTAAGGGTATTTATTTTTTCGATGTTTCCTATGGTGGACTCATTGATTGAAATAATCCAAAACTGCTAGGGCATGGCCTTGAGATTTTATAAACCGATAATGGGATTTTGACATACAAGATCCACTCAGAACTTGACATGATGTCATTCTTTTTATGGCTTATGAATTTCCCCAAAAAAGACCCAAAACAACAAGATCATGGACTTTTGCTTTTCTTAATATATTGCAAACCCATAATGTAAGATGTTTACTGTGAGTGACGAAATCTAGCTAGGTAACGAAAGAATTATTGTAGGATATATGTATGGTGACTGACACGTCTTTGACCATTGGAACTTGTTTTCAGATCTGACTGTAGTACATAGGGAGTATAGGTTGTAGGCATGGATTGACAAACGGTGCACACAAAATTCAATTTATCGATTCAAGAATTAAGAGTAGACTATCATTAATTAATTGGTTAAAGAGTGTAGCTAAAAATAAAAAAATGGTGACTACATTAAACTAAACTGAACCAAGTCGAATCAAACCCAACCGAACCAAACCAAGCCTAAAGCAAACCAAACCTAATCAAGAACAAGCCAAGGGCTTAAGTGTAAAACTTGTGGGGGAATGCAGTCATTGGCAATGTCCAAAGAAAGGGATAACGCTCTACCTCTAGAGGGTAAGGTAAAGCTAGCGCATGGTGCTAATGCATATTCCCAAGTACATGAACCACACACACACAACTATCCTATGCTGTTTTTATGAGTTAACTGTTAAAACTTACTCAGTGGTTACTGAGCAAGATGGTCGCTACACACAACAAGCTTTAAATACTTGAGGCTAATAATCTATACACACACACACACGCGTGTTCTAAACTAAACTGTCTTGCTGGCAGTGCTCACACAGTAGGCAAATGACAGAAATGCTTGGCTAACAGAAATACAATCATTTTCGTTTGTCTAATGTTACCAGCTAACCATTACATGCTATAGTGGTGAGCACATGTGCCTCTTGCACTGGAGATCGTAACTCGATTTCTAGCTCTAAGGCCTAGAATGAATCAAACTAAGAAAGAAGGGTATGGTGACGCAGTGGTTAAACTGTTAGCCTTTCACTAAGGTAGACTAGGGTTTGATTTTAGGTTAATATACATGTCATAAACAAACAAACAAACAAACAAACAAACAAAAAAGCAGAGATAATGTTTAAAAACTGATTACACTTGTCTCTTTTCAAATTATTACTTAGATTGCAAATACAAAGGTGGACTGGGTTTGATATTCAGTTAATGCTGCCTATCGCATACTAGCCTGTAAGAAAGCCAAACAAGCAAAAGGCGTAGGTAGAGCAGTGGTAAAATCGCTATGTGTAGAGAACTACCTAACGGTTTTATGAACTGGCAATGGTATGTCGCATAAACAGTGCAGGATACAATCCAGCAACCATAATTTGTATCTTGTGGAGCAGAGAAAACATATATATAGAGAAAGATATAGAAAGCTAGTGTATGTATGGGTAGCATTGATAATTTGACCAGAGAAAATACGATGAGGTAGGGTGGGGAGAGGGAGAATTAACACTTATATATGAATGAATGGTAAATAGTATTTTAGTTTTTTTTCCCCAATAGTTTTGTTTTTTAAATGCAGTGGTAGATAGTCGTTATTTTGTAAAACATTCTTACTTGCAGTAGTAATAAGACTCTATGGTTTCGCTAACACATAGATAGACTGTATTATTGCCATGGTCAAGCACTCACATTAAGATCATTTACAAAATCATAAAATGAAAAATAAAAAATCTTGTTTTGGAAATATCGTTTTTCAACATACACAAAATAAATATATAAAAAATTTGTAAACAGCAAAATGGAAAATCCATGGTCAAGCACTCACATTAAGATCATTTACAAAATCATAAAATGAAAAATAAAAATCTTGTTTTGGAAATATCGATTTTTTTCAACATACACAAAATAAATATATAAAAAATTTGTAAACAGCAAAATGGAAAATCCATGTTTCCATATAGACAAAATTTAAAAACCTTAAACGGACATTTAAGAAAATATATGCAAATGGGAAATTGACATATGTGTAAATATGAAAATGGAAAAATCCATGTTTCCATATCATGAAATTGAAAAACATCAAACTGTCATTTAAAAAAATGCAAATGGAAAATTGACAAATTGCAATGTGTGAAATGTGAAATTGAACAAATGGCTATCATTATTTAAAAAAAAAAGAACATGGTGCTCTATGGTTGAGGTGTGAATCAAACCCTTTCTACTTATTTGGACCACCCGAGACTGAGTAGACTAGTTTAAGTTGTCATACCACTTTTAAAAGTTTGTGTTAAATCTAGGAATTGAACCCAAGAGCTTGTAGGGGAGATCAAAGGTTATAATATGTTAAACAGATAGCCTTGAATGAAGGGTGTGGTAGCTATATAGAGATGAGACGTTTCGCTCGGGGCAGGGAGGCATGGAGATCTGCATCAAACCAGTCAAAGGACTAAAGACTCAAACAACAACATGTACGTTCACCAAAATAATGTTGTGTAACGGTAAATGTTAGTCAACGAACAGTAATGCATTACTAAAACCCATGACACGATACCTAAGAGCTTTTCTAAAATGATTTTAAAATGCCTTTAACCCTATATTGAACACCCAGTTCACAAGACTCATAACTGCAATGTTATGGTAAAACAAAACAAAATCTATATTTCAAAACAAACAAGTGGTTTAGTCAATGTATACTGGAAAAAGTTTTGTAAACACTCAAGTCCTCAAGACCAATTAAATTAGTAACTGTCAGGTTGGCCGAGTGGTTAAGGTGTTTGACTTAAGATCAAATTTCTGTATAAGGAAGCAAGGGTTCGAATCCCTTACCTGACATAACTATTGCCTTAACATGGCTTGGCCACACTGTATTATTATGATACTCAGTACACAAACCATAGATATAGTGTATTGTTTAAGGCCACTCTCTTTCTGAACATAGTCAGAGACTGTTGATGGTTAACAATTGTATTAATAGTGGGACATGGGGATAGCAATTAAGAAAAAACAGCCAATACCCATACAATATTTTTATTCATTTTAGTTTTTTTTACAATAGTTACACACTGAATACAACTTTTTATCTCTTTACCATTGTTTGATATAGATTTTAAACACAACGCTTGTTGTAGATCCTTTTACAACTTTCTCCAGGTACTCTTGTTCTTAAAAACTGGGGAAGCCGCAATGGTTTTATAGACATTAAACCCTCATTCTCTTCTTTTTCATCATCATCATCATCATTATTATAAATATTATCTTTATAATTATTATAGTCATTGTCACCATCATTATCATCATCATCATCATCCTCAACATCACTAGAACTATCCAATTCCATTTTTTCCTTTTCAAAAGGGATCTCTTGAAGAGTCTGTGTTGCTTTTGATAGTGTTACGGGTTTATTGAACGTTGACAACTGTCCTAACATGACTTTTTGAGGAGATAAATGTTTTTTCATAAGGAAGTCACTATGTTGAGTAACACTATGTTTTTGTCGGACTTGCTTTTTCTTGTTCTTTTGATCATGTTTTGTTAACACTAACGGTGTTTCATTTGGTATACCACATTGATGAGTACCCACACTTAAGACCTCACCATGTTTACTTTTTAGATGACCTAGACATTTTGTTGTTCTTTGTTTTGAGCACTGCCAAAATATGATGCCATTCGCATTTTCTCGCTTATAGTTATAAGAGTACCCATGATACAGGGCACGTGGTTTACCTTTATTGGTTATAGTATATTCCATAGTAGTCACTGACTTGTATAGTCGATCCGCCTACTACAAAGGTCTGAACACTTGTAGTGAAAGAATGATGTTGTGTTGACGTTTTATGCAGGATAATGTTGGTGGCATATGTGGGTGGCTTATGTTGATGACATGTGTTGTTGGCTGATTTTGGTGGCTTATGTTGATGGTTTATGGTGGTGGCTTATGTTGATGGCTTATGTTGGTGGCTTATGTTGATGACATATGTTGGTGACTTATGTTGATAGCTTATGTTGGTGGCTAATGTTGATGACATATGTTGTTGGCTTATGGTGGTGGCTTATGTTGATGGTATATGTTGCTGGCCTATGTTGATGGTTTATGTTAATGGCTTAGGTTAATATCTTAGGTTGATGGCATAAGTTGATGGCTTATGTTGGTGGCTTATGGTGGTGGATTATGCTGGTGGCTTATGCTAGTGGCTTATGGTGGTGGTTTATGGTGGTGGCTTATGTTGATGACATATGTTGGTGGCTTATGTTGGTGGCTTATGTTGGTGGCTTATGGTGGTGGCTTATGGTGGTGGGTTATGGTGGTGGATTATGGTGGCTTATAGTGGTGGCTTATGGTGGTGGTTTATGGTGGTGGCTTATGTTGATGACATATGTTGGTGGCTTATGATGGCTTATGGTGGTGATTTATAGTGGTGGCCTATGTTGGTGGCTTATTTTTGGTGGTTTACGTTAATACCTTATTTGTAATGGCTTATTTGACAAGTTATTGTTGTCAATGTATTTAGAGGATTTTTCTCTTGGTTTTGGAAAGTATCTCAACTCTTTTTTATGGTAGCATAATGCTTACCGCCATGTTTGTAAGCAACAACAACACACTAAAATTCCAAGAATCCAAAGTACTCTAAGGTTAATGATTGTCTCTCAACTCCATTCAACGTCTAGTCAAAAAACATTATATATTTTTCACATTTTACAAAAAAAGGTAAATTGGGAAAGTAAGCTATATGTTTAAACTAAAAATCATATCAAATCATATGCTAACTCCAACACCTACGTCTACCCCAATCTCAGTCAAAAAAATATAATATTCTTCAAATTTTTCCAAAACAGTATTTGGAAAGTAGGCCATATTTTGAAAACTAATCATCCTATAAAGTCATATATATATATACTGAAACCAATGGCTTTTATATCCTTAATCTTAAGAACAAAATATGGAATTTTTGACATTTTTTCCAAAAATGTTCATTTTAAAACGGGGCTATATTTTGGAAACTAGGAATTTTACAAGAAAGTTTGTTTAACGTAAATGGCAGGTATTTACCCCCCACTACCCGCAAACCAAGTCCCAGGTCTCTGGGGAAAAATCCAAAAAAAGTTCAATTTGGAAAGTAGGCAATATTTTGAAAACTAATCATCCTAAAAAGTCATATATAGACTCAAACCAATGGCTTTTATGTCCTTAATTGGTAGAACAAAACTTAACATTTTTTCAGTTTTTCCAAAAAAGTCCAATTTTCAAAAATTGTCTATATTTTGGGAACTAAGAAATTTACAAAAAAGTTTGTTTAACGAAAATGAAAGGTCTTTACCCCCCTCTACCCAAAACATAAATTTCAGGTCCCTAGGACAAAAACTGTGCAGTATATATATATATATATATATATATATTTTTTTTGGGGAGGGGGTCTATATTCACTTTACCTCCCCACTTCACAAGATGGCGGCCATAGCTTAACTTAACCTAGCCTAACCTAACCTGACCTACGAGGTGTGATCAAATAGTTCCAAAAATGTGGCTGCAACTTAACCAAACCTAGCCTAGCCTAACCTAACCTCCCTGTTGACTAGCCCCCTTTGGACGGGTCCTTTTTGAAGGGAGTCATTTTTTTTACGTGTCCCGGAGGACGGGTCCTTGTTGACGGGTCCCAGTGGCGGGTCCCCTTTGACATAATTTGGATAAAATGCAAGGCCAGTCCATAGGGATCAGTCCAAAGGACCCGCCACAGGGACCCGTCAACAAGGACCCGTCCTCCGGGACACGTAAAAAAATGACTCCCTTCAAAAAGGACCCGTCCAAAGGGGGCTAGTCAACAGGGAGGTTAGGTTAGGCTAGGCTAGGTTTGGTTAAGTTGCAGCCACATTTTTGGAACTTTTTGATCACACCTCGTAGGTCAGGTTAGGTTAGGCTAGGTTAAGTTAAGCTATGGCCGCCATCTTGTGAAGTGGGGAGGTAAAGTGAATATAGACCCCCTCCCCCCCAAAAAAAATATATATATATACTGCACAGTTTTTGTCCTAGGGACCTGAAATTTATGTTTTGGGTAGAGGGGGGTAAAGACCTTTCATTTTCGTTAAACAAACTTTTTTGTAAAATTCTTAGTTCCCAAAATATAGACAATTTTTGAAAATTGGACTTTTTTGGAAAAACTGAAAAAATGTTAAGTTTTGTTCTACCAATTAAGGACATAAAAGCCATTGGTTTGAGTCTATATATGACTTTTTAGGATGATTAGTTTTCAAAATATTGCCTACTTTCCAAATTGAACTTTTTTTGGATTTTTCCCCAGAGACCTGGGACTTGGTTTGCGGGTAGTGGGGGTAAATACCTGCCATTTACGTTAAACAAACTTTCTTGTAAAATTCCTAGTTTCCAAAATATAGCCCCGTTTTAAAATGAACATTTTTGGAAAAAATGTCAAAAATTCCATATTTTGTTCTTAAGATTAAGGATATAAAAGCCATTGGTTTCAGTATATATATATATGACTTTATAGGATGATTAGTTTTCAAAATATGGCCTACTTTCCAAATACTGTTTTGGAAAAATTTGAAGAATATTATATTTTTTTGACTGAGATTGGGGTAGACGTAGGTGTTGGAGTTAGCATATGATTTGATATGATTTTTAGTTTAAACATATAGCTTACTTTCCCAATTTACCTTTTTTTGTAAAATGTGAAAAATATATAATGTTTTTTGACTAGACGTTGAATGGAGTTGAGAGACAATCATTAACCTTAGAGTACTTTGGATTCTTGGAATTTTAGTGTGTTGTTGTTGCTTACAAACATGGCGGTAAGCATTATGCTACCATAAAAAAGAGTTGAGATACTTTCCAAAACCAAGAGAAAAATCCTCTAAATACATTGACAACAATAACTTGTCAAATAAGCCATTACAAATAAGGTATTAACGTAAACCACCAAAAATAAGCCACCAACATAGGCCACCACTATAAATCACCACCATAAGCCATCATAAGCCACCAACATATGTCATCAACATAAGCCACCACCATAAACCACCACCATAAGCCACCACTATAAGCCACCATAATCCACCACCATAACCCACCACCATAAGCCACCACCATAAGCCACCAACATAAGCCACCAACATAAGCCACCAACATATGTCATCAACATAAGCCACCACCATAAACCACCACCATAAGCCACTAGCATAAGCCACCAGCATAAGCCACCACCATAAGCCACCAACATAAGCCATCAACTTATGCCATCAACCTAAGATATTAACCTAAGCCATTAACATAAACCATCAACATAGGCCAGCAACATATACCATCAACATAAGCCACCACCATAAGCCAATAACATATGTCATCAACATTAGCCACCAACATAAGCTATCAACATAAGTCACCAACATATGTCATCAACATAAGCCACCAACATAAGCCATCAACATAAGCCACCACCATAAACCATCAACATAAGCCACCAAAATCAGCCAACAACACATGTCATCAACATAAGCCACCCACATATGCCACCAACATTATCCTGCATAAAACGTCAACACAACATCATTCTTTCACCACAAGTGTTCAGACCTTTGTAGTAGGCGGATCGACTATACAAGTCAGTGACTACTATGGAATATACTATAACCAATAAAGGTAAACCACGTGCCCTGTATCATGGGTACTCTTATAACTATAAGCGAGAAAATGCGAATGGCATCATATTTTGGCAGTGCTCAAAACAAAGAACAACAAAATGTCTAGGTCATCTAAAAAGTAAACATGGTGAGGTCTTAAGTGTGGGTACTCATCAATGTGGTATACCAAATGAAACACCGTTAGTGTTAACAAAACATGATCAAAAGAACAAGAAAAAGCAAGTCCGACAAAAACATAGTGTTACTCAACATAGTGACTTCCTTATGAAAAAACATTTATCTCCTCAAAAAGTCATGTTAGGACAGTTGTCAACGTTCAATAAACCCGTAACACTATCAAAAGCAACACAGACTCTTCAAGAGATCCCTTTTGAAAAGGAAAAAATGGAATTGGATAGTTCTAGTGATGTTGAGGATGATGATGATGATGATAATGATGGTGACAATGACTATAATAATTATAAAGATAATATTTATAATAATGATGATGATGATGATGAAAAAGAAGAGAATGAGGGTTTAATGTCTATAAAACCATTGCGGCTTCCCCAGTTTTTAAGAACAAGAGTACCTGGAGAAAGTTGTAAAAGGATCTACAACAAGCGTTGTGTTTAAAATCTATATCAAACAATGGTAAAGAGATAAAAAGTTGTATTCAGTGTGTAACTATTGTAAAAAAAACTAAAATGAATAAAAATATTGTATGGGTATTGGCTGTTTTTTCTTAATTGCTATCCCCATGTCCCACTATTAATACAATTGTTAACCATCAACAGTCTCTGACTATGTTCAGAAAGAGAGTGGCCTTAAACAATACACTATATCTATGGTTTGTGTACTGAGTATCATAATAATACAGTGTGGCCAAGCCATGTTAAGGCAATAGTTATGTCAGGTAAGGGATTCGAACCCTTGCTTCCTTATACAGAAATTTGATCTTAAGTCAAACACCTTAACCACTCGGCCAACCTGACAGTTACTAATTTAATTGGTCTTGAGGACTTGAGTGTTTACAAAACTTTTTCCAGTATACATTGACTAAACCACTTGTTTGTTTTGAAATATAGATTTTGTTTTGTTTTACCATAACATTGCAGTTATGAGTCTTGTGAACTGGGTGTTCAATATAGGGTTAAAGGCATTTTAAAATCATTTTAGAAAAGCTCTTAGGTATCGTGTCATGGGTTTTAGTAATGCATTACTGTTCGTTGACTAACATTTACCGTTACACAACATTATTTTGGTGAACGTACATGTTGTTGTTTGAGTCTTTAGTCCTTTGACTGGTTTGATGCAGATCTCCATGCCTCCCTGCCCCGAGCGAAACGTCTCATCTCTATATAGCTACCACACCCTTCATTCAAGGCTATCTGTTTAACATATTATAACCTTTGATCTCCCCTACAAGCTCTTGGGTTCAATTCCTAGATTTAACACAAACTTTTAAAAGTGGTATGACAACTTAAACTAGTCTACTCAGTCTCGGGTGGTCCAAATAAGTAGAAAGGGTTTGATTCACACCTCAACCATAGAGCACCATGTTCTTTTTTTTTTAAATAATGATAGCCATTTGTTCAATTTCACATTTCACACATTGCAATTTGTCAATTTTCCATTTGCATTTTTTTAAATGACAGTTTGATGTTTTTCAATTTCATGATATGGAAACATGGATTTTTCCATTTTCATATTTACACATATGTCAATTTCCCATTTGCATATATTTTCTTAAATGTCCGTTTAAGGTTTTTAAATTTTGTCTATATGGAAACATGGATTTTCCATTTTGCTGTTTACAAATTTTTTATATATTTATTTTGTGTATGTTGAAAAAAATCGATATTTCCAAAACAAGATTTTTATTTTTCATTTTATGATTTTGTAAATGATCTTAATGTGAGTGCTTGACCATGGATTTTCCATTTTGCTGTTTACAAATTTTTTATATATTTATTTTGTGTATGTTGAAAAACGATATTTCCAAAACAAGATTTTTTATTTTTCATTTTATGATTTTGTAAATGATCTTAATGTGAGTGCTTGACCATGGCAATAATACAGTCTATCTATGTGTTAGCGAAACCATAGAGTCTTATTACTACTGCAAGTAAGAATGTTTTACAAAATAACGACTATCTACCACTGCATTTAAAAAACAAAACTATTGGGGAAAAAAAACTAAAATACTATTTACCATTCATTCATATATAAGTGTTAATTCTCCCTCTCCCCACCCTACCTCATCGTATTTTCTCTGGTCAAATTATCAATGCTACCCATACATACACTAGCTTTCTATATCTTTCTCTATATATATGTTTTCTCTGCTCCACAAGATACAAATTATGGTTGCTGGATTGTATCCTGCACTGTTTATGCGACATACCATTGCCAGTTCATAAAACCGTTAGGTAGTTCTCTACACATAGCGATTTTACCACTGCTCTACCTACGCCTTTTGCTTGTTTGGCTTTCTTACAGGCTAGTATGCGATAGGCAGCATTAACTGAATATCAAACCCAGTCCACCTTTGTATTTGCAATCTAAGTAATAATTTGAAAAGAGACAAGTGTAATCAGTTTTAAACATTATCTCTGCTTTTTTGTTTGTTTGTTTGTTTGTTTGTTTATGACATGTATATTAACCTAAAATCAAACCCTAGTCTACCTTAGTGAAAGGCTAACAGTTTAACCACTGCGTCACCATACCCTTCTTTCTTAGTTTGATTCATTCTAGGCCTTAGAGCTAGAAATCGAGTTACGACCTCCAGTGCAAGAGGCACATGTGCTCACCACTATAGCATGTAATGGTTAGCTGGTAACATTAGACAAACGAAAATGATTGTATTTCTGTTAGCCAAGCATTTCTGTCATTTGCCTACTGTGTGAGCACTGCCAGCAAGACAGTTTAGTTTAGAACACGCGTGTGTGTGTGTGTATAGATTATTAGCCTCAAGTATTTAAAGCTTGTTGTGTGTAGCGACCATCTTGCTCAGTAACCACTGAGTAAGTTTTAACAGTTAACTCATAAAAACAGCATAGGATAGTTGTGTGTGTGTGGTTCATGTACTTGGGAATATGCATTAGCACCATGCGCTAGCTTTACCTTACCCTCTAGAGGTAGAGCGTTATCCCTTTCTTTGGACATTGCCAATGACTGCATTCCCCCACAAGTTTTACACTTAAGCCCTTGGCTTGTTCTTGATTAGGTTTGGTTTGCTTTAGGCTTGGTTTGGTTCGGTTGGGTTTGATTCGACTTGGTTCAGTTTAGTTTAATGTAGTCACCATTTTTTTATTTTTAGCTACACTCTTTAACCAATTAATTAATGATAGTCTACTCTTAATTCTTGAATCGATAAATTGAATTTTGTGTGCACCGTTTGTCAATCCATGCCTACAACCTATACTCCCTATGTACTACAGTCAGATCTGAAAACAAGTTCCAATGGTCAAAGACGTGTCAGTCACCATACATATATCCTACAATAATTCTTTCGTTACCTAGCTAGATTTCGTCACTCACAGTAAACATCTTACATTATGGGTTTGCAATATATTAAGAAAAGCAAAAGTCCATGATCTTGTTGTTTTGGGTCTTTTTTGGGGAAATTCATAAGCCATAAAAAGAATGACATCATGTCAAGTTCTGAGTGGATCTTGTATGTCAAAATCCCATTATCGGTTTATAAAATCTCAAGGCCATGCCCTAGCAGTTTTGGATTATTTCAATCAATGAGTCCACCATAGGAAACATCGAAAAAATAAATACCCTTAAAACAAGTCGTCCCATGACCCTCTCCGAACAATGCTTCGCAAAATATAAATTCATCCATTGAACATGATCGGCGACATCATCCTAGCTTCCCCCTCCCACCATGGTTGCCATATCGTTTGACCTTCAAGTGTCCTCAGCATCTCTGTGCTTTTTTTCATTGCCCTGTCAAGTCAATGCATTCCAATAAGATCAAATAACATTCACATCCTGTCAGTCTGCCCCAGCAAGTTTGTTTTCTATACTCACTTCAAGCAACATATAACCAAGTTCTGTTTGTTCTATCTAAAGCCAACTTCATCGAATCAAGGAATTATCATTTGTCATGTCACTCATAATCGTTTACACGTTAAAGACCCCCTTCAGGGGGTTTAGGAATTAGGAATTCCATCATAGGAAAAATCAGAAAACGAACCCTCGACCCGCCGTCTCATCGAAATAGCGAATACTGTATTGGTATATCACCACCGTGGCCAGTAATAGCTTCGTTGAAACACGTGTCCAGTGGTATCGTCTCTTTCTATCTACAACCACTCGTCATGAACATTTTAGACAAATTTAAGAAAAGTTTTAAAAACTGAAATGTTTTCAACATAAGTGTCGTTAGGCTCTTTCGCATTTTTTTAAACATAAATACTATATTCGAAAGGGAGAGAGGGGAGGGGCGTCACCCCGAGTCCTACAACACCTCGTATACGTCTCTGGCGTTATTGGTTTGTGAGATATAACAAAAAGTCTAAAATCACGGTTTTACAACAAAAAATTCTGTTTCCCTCATTCTCAAAAACTTTAACCTATTACCAAAATAAAGAGGGTTTCGAGACAAGCCATTTGACACGTCATAGGACCAAATCCGACCAGGCATTCGTGAAATATCAGAAAAAGTCTAAAATCATAATTTTACCCCAAAACGCCTGTTTCCCTCATTCTCAAAACTTTAACCTATTAATAACATATATAGGGCTTTGAGACAAGCGATTTGACACGTCACACGTCCAAATCCGACCTTGCGTTCGAGAGATATCGGCAAACGTCGTAGGAAAGTAGGCGATTATCTGGTTCTCTCCTCACCACCAAAACCCTTCTTATCAATCATTTTTTTCAAAGAGCTCGCCCTCTTACAAAAATCCCAAGTGCGCATGCGTACAAAACAAAAACAAAAATGTTCATCCATAGCGGCATCTCGTAAAACGCATGCGCGATATGAGCAACCACGTTTAAGTTCATTTTAGCAGCGCAGCTTATACATGTCGTATTTGAAAAGAGACTTTCACTAAAAAATTACAATTTCACCCCCTAGTAGGGGTAGGTTTTATTTAGGGGTTGAAATGAGTAGTCCATTGGAAAGAGGGCGTCAGCCCGAGTCCAACGATATATTGCATGTCAAAATCGGACCATGGGGTCGCGAAATATCAAGTATTATATATCTGAGATTGTGACGTCAGAGAAGTTATTAGTGGGGGGGGGTTAGAACTGTCATCACTCCACTACTTCTATGCCCAAGATCGCGGGTTCAAACCCGGCCGAAATCGTCGGATTTTTAAGAGCTTTAAAATCCCTCAGTATGCCTACATAATTCACTTTGTAAAGTTTATTAAAAGTGTAGGTACTATAAATTAATTTATAATGTATATTCCTTTGATGATTATGTCTTCGGAGGGGAAGTAAAGCCAGCGGTCCCATGTCATAGATTTATGGCATGTTAAAGAACCTTCCACTAATTACACCTGTGTGAAGCTAAATTAACTTATAGGTTAAATAACGCTCTTAAGGTTCCTACGTTCGTCACCAGGAGCTGACTGCGGTGGCGACTAGCAGCCAAGTTATGAAAAAGTAGTTGTTGACGGTGGCGTTTGGCGGCAAAAGTAGAAACTACTTGAAAATCAATGTCTGCAGTCTTTATTGAATTAAAAACTGATAACACACACTAATACATACATCACAATTAACGCCGGTTATCAGACAGATTCTACACACACCCAAAGTACACGGGGCTACATGAACGCGTTGTCGCAGCCCCTAAACCAAGGAACCAACCAACCAGACCTTCTCAGGAAGGTACTGTATAATATAAAGCAATAATTAATAGTGTGTTGTCGCCTCCATAGCGTAGCGGTCAGCATGGTTAGCTGCCGCCCCGGAGGTCCTGGGTTCGATTCCCGGCTCTGCCACGAAATTTGAAAAATGGTATGAGGACTGGAACGGGGTCTACTCAGCCTCGGGTGGTCGAAATGAGTAGAGGGGGTTTGATTCCCACCTCAGCCATCCTCGAAGTGGTTTTCCGTGGTTTCCCACTTCGTCTTCGGGCAAATGCTGGGATGGTACCTACTGTAAGGCCACGGCCGCCTCCTTCCCTCTTCCTAGCCTATCCATCCCGATCTTCCATCCCTTCCCATCCCTCATGAGGCCCCTGTTCGCTTTGCAGGTGAGGCCGCCTGGGCGAAGTGCTGATCACACCTCTC
Source organism: Meconema thalassinum (assembly GCA_946902985.2). Taxonomy (NCBI): domain Eukaryota; kingdom Metazoa; phylum Arthropoda; class Insecta; order Orthoptera; family Tettigoniidae; genus Meconema; species Meconema thalassinum. The sequence continues at coordinate 152,284,987 of OX336390.1, read as the reverse complement.
CAGTTGTATCCACCCCGACCAGATGTTCCAAGCTCCAGGACACTGCCCGTAGAGGCGGTAGTGGTGAGTTCCCTCGCTGAGTCAGTGGAGACCACCAACCTAGAGGGTAAATCGACTTTAAAAAAAAGTGTGTTACAGTACGTTCATAGATACAAAACAAATGAACCTGAATTAAAATAGCAATCCACGCGATCAATGGAGCGTTATTAAGCCACTGTTATTTTTAAGTTCTAATCTGACAATTATTCCTTGTATCCATGGAAGATAGGCCTACCTAGTGAAACCTTCAAAATTATCGCTGATTCCGTTAACACTCACAGAAGTTTTCATTCTTTAATGAAAAATGTTGGGAATGCTCATATGTCAAATTGAAAGAGATTTCTCGCACTGCAGTAATTGGAGGAAGAATTAGTCATTAATGTTGGAATGGGTTCTGACTGAATTGGGTGCTGAATGAATGTGGACAGTTTTAATTATACCCTCACAAATACGTTTGATATTACATCCCTTCACCTTCTGGTTCAATTGTTGTTTATGTGTACAGAATTAATTACAGAAATATTTATCATTATTTAATTAATTCTGGCGTTCGAATTACAGATGAGACAACACGCAGGAACGATAGCTTACGTGTACGATACATCAATGCTTGATATTTACGGTTTGATTAAAACACGATTATCACAGATAAGAGTCTTCCACATTGTTCATGAAAGAAAATAACATTTTTAATTGATAAAAGGGTAATATCGGAACAGGGATGATTTTACGAGAATCTATCTCCAAGGTATTCAACAGATGAGAACCGTATCACGACGTAGTAGTCAAAATTGATATGAATAATAATAATAATAATGACTTTATTTCTTTTCTAAATAGTGCGGCTTTTAGAGACGCCGGGGTGCCTGAATTTTGCTCCAACACAGCTCCCTGGCAATTGCCCACTCTCAAATATCAACTGATTGCACCATGATTCTATCCTGCAACTTTGGGCACAAAGATTGAAATGATCATTGCAGCCAGAAACTTTCAATTTGGCTTGGAGATAGATTGTTAGTAAGACATAGCCACAAATAATGAAAATACCCGAAATAGTTGTTCAAAAATTCAAATTTATGAAATGTAATTCGTACTTTATTTTACGAATAATAATAATAATTATAATAATAGTAATAACAATAGGAAATGTGGGAGAAAAGAGAGAACGCAGACGAGGAAGATGGACAGTGGACAGAAAGGCGCAACACTCTGAAAGAATGAAGGAAGTGTGGAGGAAGAGAAAGGAAGAAAGAACTATGAGAAGGAAATGAAATGATATTTGCGTGGTCCTTAGTTTTGGCCAGTTCGCATAATGTAATGCAATATAATAATAATAATAATAATAATAATAATAATAATAATAATAATAATAATAATAATAATAATATGCGACGGATGATCGATTCCCGATGGACGAAACGTATCTTCAGTATATTCGACTCAAAACCAAAAACGACAATGCCATGGTATGTTAACGTCCAGAAAGATCTGAAAGAAATGGGGATACGAGCAGAAGATGCACAAGACCGAAATCTTTATAGAGCAGCCATCAAGACGTTTGGGACTTTCCGAGACGAAAAACGGACAACTGGTGCGAAATGGACAGAGGAACGTCGTGCTAAACACAGTGAGCTCATGAAGGCAATGTGGATCAAGCAAAAAATGAGCAAATGCCAGAATGTAAAATGAGGCTTCTCGTGGTCCCTAGTTGGCCGATTAGCGAAATTGAATGAATGAATGAATAATAATAATAATAATAATAATAATAATAATAATAATAATAATATGGGGATTCCAATGGCTCTTTCACAAATATGTTGAGGTTATCGATTATTTATATCTTAATTTCATATCTCATTGTGTTTATTGCACAGGTTTTTTCTTCCAGTATTACATTGAACTGCCTGTGTAGCTAGGATTTAGAAATTTAGCATGAACAAAGGTGGAAGGTGACAAAATCATAAGTGTCAAATATAAGTATTATTATTTGATTTAAATGAATATAAGCCATAATATGATACCACATAGTAATGTACAGGCCGGACGTTTGTTTTAGACGAGTGAAAAATCCTAATGGAAGCCTGGAGGCGAGTTACTACTGTTTCTGTGTTGTTATCAGCTGCCCCAAGCAGTCCGATGATTGAAAAAGCTGTTTCACACTCTGCTGAAGTACAGTTATTGGCAAATATAATGACGTTCTGTTCGTAACTACGTAACGTGTACTTCCGCGTCACACAATACTTCGACGAGGACTGTACTGTCTGCTCAAGTCTGGAATTCCATTACATCAGATCGGTGGTGACAAGTGTGAAGCGATAGGGTGAGAGAGTGAGTGTGTGTAGGCTCACCCGCAGGCTTCAAGGTCAAGGGCAATCGTCTAAAACAAACGTCCGGCCTGTACAGGTAATTATTTCACGGAAGTTATGTGTCAATAATTCGAATTTGAAATCTATCCATTATTTTCTGTATGCGTAGTATGCTCTTCTCGTGTCAAATTTACAGTCCAATTTTTAGTGAATATTACTCACTTTATGGTTCCTTTGGGATAATATTCAAATGGTACTTGGCACTAAACTGTAGTAAACCAAAGTAAATGTATGAATGACCATAATGTCGCAATCACCTAAATGAATCACTAACCAATCATTAGGCTGGACCAAGTTTTATTCTGTTCTCCGTATCAGCGAACCATGGCACTAAACTGTAGTAAACCTTTCCTTATAAGTTAAAATCTCGAGATCCAGTTGGGAATTGTACCCACAAGCCATCAGACCAATGTCAAGCGTCGTATGCTCTCATTCACGAAGCCGGATACGATAGAAGATATAATCACCCTACATTTTGTCTAAGATTAGTTCGCTATATTATCAAGCCATGCAAGTGGGCTTTGAGTGTGTTGTAGGAGCTCCTGGAGTCTGTGATAGTGCGTGTGTAACGTGCACACAAGCTGCGTGCGGTCAACATGATGTCATTAGCGACAGAGGCCACACAAATGTAATAACGTTAGGCAGGCGCTAATCGCTGAGCAGGTCCATTAGCAACTATCCACCCAGACCAACACCGTAACACTACAGAATATACTATAAACACCTCCTCATATTTTATAGCACTCCAAGTAGAACAGAGCCTTTTGACAAAAAAAAAACGTAATATAATAATACACAAATAATTTGGAACTGAAAGAACGGAAGATCTTGAGGAAAATCATGGTTCCCATTAAATAGGGAGGATTGTAGTTTTACGTGACCGTTAATTTCGAGATCATGAGCAACGTGACCTCCATTTCTTAACGTGTAACCACAGGACATAGCATTTCACTTTGAAAATCTCACATGCATTAACCGGGAATCGAGCCCAGACCGCCGTGGTAAAATTCCATCATCTTAACCCCCTTGAAGAGGAGGAGGTGAATACAGAATCAAGCACGACAAGAGCTTTACCAACATTTGGAGAGCATAACATCAGCCTATAGAAAGAGGAGACTTATCTTCTACGGTCACATATTCAGAATGGACAACAAGAGATTGACCTCAAGAACCTTCAACATCATTTATAGAGGGAAGGGAACAAATAATCAACAGGGATAAATTTAGAATGTTGATCAGAACATCCGCCACTCTCCAGACATTGACACTGCGTCCTGGAGTGGGAGTGAAGTGGACTCAGGAAAGGAAAGCAACCCATAGTGCAAGATGAAGGAATACTGGGATATAAAGGGAGCTTGCCAGAGGTAGGAACCACGTGGTCCAAGATGCCTTAACGAACCAAGAAGAATAATACACAAAAGACAGCTCTGCCCAACAGTCTGACTTCACATTCCACTGCAGAGGGTTGAACGAAGTCTGCTATCCCGTAAGTAAGTTACTAGCCCTGTTAACTCATGTGGTGTTAAATTGATTTATTCATTGGTTGGTTGGCTCTTAAGATTAGGGGCTGCGACAACGCGGTCATGTAGCCCCGTGTACTTTGGGTGTGTGTAGAATCTGTCTGATAACCGGTGTTAATTGTGATGACTGTATTAGTGTGTGTTATCTGTTTTTTGATTTAAGTACTGACTGCAACTTAGAATTTTTCAAATAGTTCCTACTTTTGCCGCCAAGCACCATCGTCAACGACTACTAGGCTAAGTTCAGAACTTAGCTACTAGACGCCACCGCAGTCGGCTCTTGGCAACGAACGTAGAAACCGAAGAGCGTTGTTTACATTCTTAACCTATCCAATTTAGCTTCACACAGTTGTAATTAGTAGAAGGGTCTTTAACATGCCATAAATCTATGACATGGGATGGCCGGCTTTACTTCCCCTCCGAAGGAAGGCATTCTGAAGGATTTTTAACGCTCTTAAAAAATCTGACGGCTTCGGCCGCGTTTGAACCCGCTATCTTGGGCATAGAAGCTCAGCATGCTACCGACTACGCCAACGAAGCTGCTGATTTATTCATTGATGGATATATATCTTCGCTCGTTTTATAAACATACTCGTGTCTTAATTATTGCCATTATAGGCTCGTTGCCTAATGTACTATTCTCGTATCTCTGACAGTTCTTGTCTTCAGAATACGTACTGTCCTAGACGTTTTGTTGGACTCACTTGTTTCAAAGTTGAATACAGGCATGGACTCTTTAACTTGTGTGCTTGTTCGAGATACTTCTTTTTTCTCTCTTTCTCTTTTTTCTGCACGACTCTAAGTCTCCGTTCTCATCAGCCAGCGTTTGAAAATAAACATGCAGTGAAGCACGATAGCGACTGGTGGGTAGAGTTGTAATTTGATGTTCTGACTGCTGCGTTTCCCAATCTGGAAAAAGAAGAACTTCAAATCCATATATAATTAGGAATTGGAAAAGAAGCCAGCGTCACATTCTAAAGACGATAACTTGGAATTATTTCTCTTCAGTAAGTTTTGATTTATTATTTATTTATTTATCTGTGGCTTTTAGTGTCTGGATTGTCCAAGGAAATGTTCGGCTCGCTAGAGTTTGTAGCTGCTTCTATGCGGACACCCAGGGGGTGATTACAAATACCGCCACGTATGGTTAAAGAATGAAGAGCAAGTTCAATCTCATGTAGTTCCAACTTTGGACTACAGATGCCACTGACACCTAGTGGCTAACGTTGGAACTTGATAGAGCGTTTCTAACGAAATATAACGTATAACTTTGGATACACACCACCAATTGCAGAGGTAGGTTCGATTTCATGCCATTAATCTATGACATGGGCCCTCCGGCTTTACTTCCCCTCCGAAGGAAGGCATAGCCTACTGAAGGATTTTAATGCTATTAAAAATCCAATGACTTCGGTCGGGTTTGCACCCGCGGACTTGGGCATAGCAGTTCAGCATGCTACCAACTACTCAGTGACAGCGGGATCTTACGACAATTTTGAATTGACAAAGTGGCAAGCGTCACATTCTAAAGACGAGAACTAACGTATAATGTTATTTCTGTTCATCAAGATTTAAAATGTGACCACAGTCGGGTTTCGGGACCGTATTGTGTCCTGTCAAGGCAGGTGCGTTTAGCTTACTTACTCACAAATGATGTTGCTGTTGATTTGTTTTATGGCTTTGCGACACCTTGGTCATGTAGCCCCGTGCTTTTGTGTTTGTGTGTGGAATCTGTCTGTTAACCTGTGGCATTGTGATGGCTATATCAGCGTGTGCATTTCAAATGGAGGCTATTATTATTATTATTATTATTATCGTATCATAAAAACCATTTACACAGTTAAATTATGCATAGTAAAAACATAACACGAATAAATTGCAAAGCACTTCACACCAATCTCCATCAGAACCTAGCAACATCAAGTGCATTTTTGTTGCATTAAAAAGATCATCTTCGGAGCAGGAGGATCGGCACAATGGACACTGGAGCATATTGAGCCCGTCAGAGGAGCTGCCAGGACAGCCAACAACCGAAATGACTTCCCTAACATCTCATCCGCCGGACCTAAATGCCAAGAGGATCAGGTGAACATCCACACAGGCCAAAGCGGCACGAGAATCCATCATCCACGGGGATTGTGGTACATGGTGACTAAAGGTCATAGACTGCCTAAGGAAAGGTTCACCTTTAAACCTAGACTGAGAAAAGAAACATCCAGACTTATGTAAAACATCGTAAAGATTTATTTTAAAATCGACGAACCCCTATCCTAGTTCGGAGGGTTTCTATCGGCTAATCTGCAAGCTAATAAATAATCAAAAATAAAGAGCTGGTCCCTACCCGAGAAGTTACTGTAAACCCTCGTGAAAGATCTATCTCACAATTATTAAAGCAACAACAGCAACACTAGGAAAATGGTACGGCGAAAAACCCTAGATCAAGTTACAAGATCAAGCTAATATCGGAATTTACATTTAACAGGGCAGCAAAACAAATCTAAGTTAGGATGATACCATTTCCTCATTTACATTTAATATTAATTCATCTAGCTAAGTCCTACCAATTAATTACAAAATTTACGGCGGTGACGTCCGTAATATCAAACAATTACAATCAAAGCTATGTGACAAGCCATAAAAAAACATCTAAGGCATTCTTACAAACTAGGTGCTAATCGGCACACAAAAGGTGACATGGAGGATTTATACACTTTCACATCAATAAATCAATAAATACAAGACCACAGTTTTATTCAAAGCCTACCTACACCTTGGTTTACTGTTTGTAAGCCATAGTCATTTAACGTGTGTAATTACGGTGACGACTGCGTAGTGGAAACTACGTCTAACTTCGTATGGCCTGAGCTCCACCAGCTACGAACTATAGGTTCAAGCAAGCCTCTGTCGTTACAAAAAAAAGTGTTAGCTGTCCTAAGGTCATTTCCTCCAGGAAATACTTTCATTGGCACGGCTATGTTAGCAGGTTCCAAATGCAAATGAACAAGGTTAAATAGAAAAGATTTGTTATTTATATTTTTTTTATCAAAATTATGCGTTTTATTATTAAGATGTCGGTTTAAATTATAGTTGGTTTATGGCGAATAACAGCTGACTAGCCTGGCATGGAGCGTCTCTGCGAGATCATCTGTGCCGAAGAGCCTCGACTCAAAAGTCGGGATACGATCAACGAGTAATAACATCTCGGACACACAAAAACACGAGTTACCAGCGGCGCGCAGCTCGCGTTCAATAACTTTGGGACAGGCCTGGAAACACATCAGTTACCCTCCCTAAATATTTGGTCTACGGGAACTGTCCCAGACATGGTACACAAAATACCTCCTTACATGAAAAGCATCTTCACGGGGGGGGGGTCACTAAGCCTCCAACATAATATAAGAATCCTGACATAACTGTACTCGTCGAAACAACGGTACACGCAAAAGGCGTTTAACTAAGAAATAACAATCTACAGAACGTGTGTTCAGACACAGAAATGGACACTGGGTTCCATGAGCTATCAATGCAATGAAAAAGAAAAATGCTGCAAGCATTGCGTCCTGTGTTAAAAATAAGTCTGTCTCACTTGGAAGCAAGCGCTCTCAATCGTGCGCTGGGAAATATTCACACACCTGTCTTTGTGTCACAGCGAGTTACAGGCTCCCTGTACTATTTGACACAACACGTTGACTGGGCCGGCAGTTTTGGCAAGAAAATAACTATAAAACTGGCCTCATAATAATACCTTTACCATGGGTCATAAACATCAAAGAATGTGTGCATTAAGAGCACGCTATAAAGCTGAATATAAATATATAAATCTGTCTTTCATAGCAAAGACGTTTAAAAGATAGCAATGTCTATCATTGCTGGAGCTCTTTGCTCTCAAAGATAAAACACTTCATTTGTTTCTTGTATCAAACATTCAAATAAATCACGTGTCATTACACTTGACACAAACAAAATAATATTATGGCGCAAACCCCACTCTGCTGGATTTGCTTAATGATACAGTACGTTGGGAACTGGGTTCGATGCTAGGTTACAATGAACATCCCTTTTACTTGCAAGGTCTACACTCGACCTGGATGGCTTCTGAGCACATCCTGAATGAAATATAAATGCAGTTACAAAACTGGTAATTACAGTCGATTACCTAAATGATACGACTTCTCTAATCTAGTCAGGGGCGTAACGTTGACTGGCTGCTATAAGTGCAGTTAAAGAGTTATGACCATGGCATCAACTTGCCATGACAGGACTCTGCTAAGACTCGAAAATCACCCCAGATGGGGTTAAACAAAGTAGCCCTGAGATGACTACGGTCACGTTTAGCAATATACAGGAATTGGAGTCCTACGACGTCCATCAGGTTGCACCAGGGTTAAACAAAATATCGAACCCAAGGGGGCTCACAATCACTGTAAATAAATAACATCTAATTATACTAATTACATTCCCTGCCTATAAAATGTCTGTCACGAAGTTCGACTGATTTACAATCTACACTAATCTAAATATACCACCTATGACTAGAACAATGAAGGGTTGTACAAACTCACGATATGAAGGAGCCCACACTTAGCTCTTTCCAACGACAAGGGTTGAACAAGAGCACCTCTTGCTTACAGGATTGGTTTTGTCCATATCAGAACTTCCATCTTGGCTCTCCCAAAGACCAGGGTTCGGTCTGTCCCCGTAGTTGACATCGTGAATGGGTTGGACATGCCTAGAAAGGGCATCCTCGACTCCTTCCTTCTCGTTCGACGTTCTTGAAGTTCCAAATCATGCTCGTTCCATTCGAGACGTCTCCCTCATACCATGACGGTATCTAGCCCATCATCTTCGACTCGAACATGGTGTTATAAATGTCGAACACGTGGTCGTTAATATTAGACATTATGTATTTTTAGCCTACTTTCGATTTTTGCAAAAAATGAAAGTAGACTTATGAGATCAACACAGGGCGAAAAAAGTGTGTCTGTCTGTGTGTATGTGTGTGTGTGAGTCTGTGTGTGTGTGTGTGTCTGTGTGTGTGTGTGTGAGTGTGTGTACTCTGAATGTCTGTCCCCCCCTATCAATTCGAACACGGTGAATGCGAATTGAACGAAATTTGGTACAAAGGTAGCACTAGCAAAGGACACCTCAGTGTCATGTTTTATATCACCGCCATCTTGACGGAAACGTATTGGCGGCCACACAAATGTTCAAAGCTTAAATCAAATTACGACTAACCTAATCATCCGATCTCTACCAAATTTTGCAACAACATACCTTTATGGGGGGAGCATCCTTTGACCAAACTAATAAGTCATCAGCGTAATAGATTGCGGATGGCGGCCATCTTTGTGTGAAAATCGATTCCCCCTATTAATTCGAACACGGTGCAACCGAATGGAACGAAATTTGGTACAGAGGTAGTACTAACAAAAGGCACCTCAGTGTCATGTTTTATATCGCCGCCATCTTGACGGAAACGTAATGGCGGCCACACAAATGTTCAAAGCTTAAATCAAATTACGATTAACCTAATCATCCGATCTCTACCAAATTTTGCAACAACATACCTTTATAGAGGAAGCATCGTTTGACCAAATAACTAGGTCATTAGCCTAATAGTTTGCGGATGGCGGCCATCTTTATGTGAAAATCAATTCCCCGTATTAATTCAAACACGGTGAAATCAAATGGAACTAAATTTGGTACAGAGGTAGCACTAGCAAAGGGCACCACAGTGTCATGTTTTATATCGCCGCCATCTTGACAGAAACGTAATGGCGGCCACACGAATGTTCAAAGCTTAAATCAAATTACGATTAACCTAATCATCCGATCTCTACCAAATTTTGCAACTACATACCTTTATGGAGGGAGCATCCTTTGACCAATCTAATAGGTCATTAGCCTAATAGTTTGCGGGTGGCGGCCATCTTTATGACAAAATTGATTCCCCCTATTAATTCGTACACGGTGGAACCGAATGGAACGAAATTTGGTACAGAGGTAGCACTAGCAAAGGGCACCTCAGTGTCATGTTTTATATCACCACCATCTTGACTGAAACGTAATGGCGGCCACACGAATGTTCAAAGCTTAAATCAAATTACGATTAACCTAATCATCCGATCTCTACCAAATTTTGCAACTACATACCTTTATGGAGGGAGCATCCTTTGACCAATCTAATAGGTCATTCGCTTAATAGTTTGCGGATGGCGGCCACCTTTGTGTCAAAATCGATTCTCCCTATTAATTCAAACACGGTGAAACCGAATGGAACGAAATTTGGTACAGAGATAGCACTAGCAAAGGGCATCTCAGTGTCATGATTTATATCGCCGCCATATTGACAGAAACGTAATGGCGGCCACACAAATGTTCAAAGCTTAAATCAAATTACGATTAGCCTAATCATCCGATCTCTAGCAAATTTAGCAACAAGATACCTTTATGGAGGGAGCATCCTTTGACCAATCTAATAGGTCATCAGCCTAATATTTTGCGGATGGCGGCCATCTTTGTGTGAAAATCGATTCCCCTTATCAATTCGAACAGGGTGAAACCGAATGGAACGAAATTTTGTACAGAGGTAGCACTAGCAAAGGGCACCTCAGTGTCATGTTTTATATCACCGCTATCTTGACGGAAACGTAATGGCGGCCACACAAATGTTCAAAGCTTAAATCAAATTACGATTAACCTAATCATCCGATCTCTACCAAATTTTGCAACAACATACCGTTATAGAGGAAGCATCCTTTGACCAAATAACTAGGTCATTAGCCTAATAGTTTGCGGATGGCGGCCATCTTTGTGTGAAAATCAATTCTCCCTATTAATTCAAACACGGTGAAACCAAATGGAACGAAATTTGGTACAGAGGTAGCACTAGCAAAGGGCACCTCAGTGTCATGTTTTATATCGCCGCCATCTTGACAGAAACGTAATGGCGGCCACACGAATGTTCAAAGCTTAAATCAAATTACGATTAACGTAATCATCCGATCTCTACCAAATTTTGCAACTATATACCTTTATGGAGGGAGCATCCTTTGACAAATCTAATAGGTTATTAGCCTAATAGTTTGCGGGTGGCGGCCATCTTTATGTCAAAATTGATTCCCCCTATTAATTCGAACTCGGTGGAACCGAATGGAACGAAATTTGGTACAGAGGTAGCACTAGCAAAGGGCACCTCAGTGTCATGTTTTATATCGCCACCATCTTGACTGAAACGTAATGGCGGCCACACGAATGTTCAAAGCTTAAGTCAAATTACGATTAACCTAATCATCCGATCTCTACCAAATTTTGCAACTACATACCTTTATGGAGGGAGCATCCTTTGACCAATCTAATATGTCATTCGCCTAATAGTTTGCGGAATGCGGCCATCTTTGTGTCAAAATCGATTCTCCCTATTAATTCAAACACAGTGAAACCGAATGGAACGAAATTTGGTACAGAGATAGCACTAGCAAAGGGCATCTCAGTGTCATGATTTATATCGCCGCCATATTGACAGAAACGTAATGGCGGCCATACAAATGTTCAAAGCTTAAATCAAATTACGATTAGCCTAATCATCCGATCTCTAGCAAATTTAGCAACAACATACCTTTATGGAGGGAGCATCCTTTGACCAAACTAATAGGTCATCAGCCTAATATTTTGCGGATGGCGGCCATCTTTGTGTGAAAATCGATTCCCCTTATCAATTCGAACACGGTGAAACCGAATGGAACGGAATTTGGTACAGAGGTAGCACTAGCAAAGGGCACCTCAGTGTCATGTTTTATATCACCGCTATCTTGACGGAAACGTAATCGCGGCCACCCAAATGTTAAAAGCTAAAATGTAATTACGACCAACCTAATAATCTAGTCTCTACCAAATTTTGCAACACCATATCTTTATGTGGGAAACATATTCAGACCAAACGGCAAGAACATCAGCCCAATAGTTTGCAGATGGTGGCCAAGTATGTGTGCAAATCGATTCCCCCTATCAATTCAAACACGGTGAAACCGAATTGAACGAAATTTGGTACAGAGGTAGCACTTGCAAAGGGCACCTCATATTCATGTTTAATATCCCTATAGCACGTTGTATTTCAACAAGCTACTACAACCAACATTCAATCATACTCCTTGAAAAGGGCAAAGAGTTATAACAATACCCATGCATTTAGGAGAAAGTAGGCTATATGTTCTTTACTGAACATCTTGTTTTATCACTTGAAATTGCGGTGTGCTTTGTAGCTATCACAGGCGTTACACGTATATCTAGCAAAACAGCCTCTACACTTTGCAGATATCATAAATAAATGGCCATGCACTGATCTGCTGGTTCACACGTGCACAGATTCTATTTTAGAAATCACGTGGCATCCGTGAAATTGGCGTCGAATTCTTGCGGATAAATCCACTGTAGCAATTTATACACGAAGCGTATTTAATATAACACTCGTTTAATGCAACGTTATCACAATTACTTGTATATTTGACACCAGGCTTTAGCCCTCCACAAATCACGTGGGTACAAATGCGGTGCCACAAAATCGTAGAAAATTCACAATACGTTTCGAATAAATTCACAATACTATTAGTGCTGATCACTACACTTTGATAATCGTGATGCACAATACGATGGTGCTCGATGACACTTGATAAAATTCTTCGCTATAAAGCGGACTATTCCCACGTCTTACACGACGGGTATTACAACACGCCTCAACCGGGCGGATCCTCAAGACGTAGTGCACGGAACTGTGTTCCCCGTGGAATCAAGTCGTCAAACTAAGTCGTTTAGCGACTATTTACATTCCTTTTTGCATATCTGCAATGATATTACCATACCTTAAAGTGAAAAAAAAAAAAAAAACACCGACAGTAGTGGCTACGCTGGCTAAAGCGCAGCATTAGGCCATGGGGCCAAGCTCTCTGCTGACTCGGTAGACGCGTGGGTTCGAGCCCCACCGTCGGCCGTCCTTGAAATGGTTTTCCGTGGTTTCCCATTTTCAACACCAGGCAAATGCTGGGACGGTACCTTCTAACAGGCCACGGCCGCTTCCTTCCACATCCTTGCCCAGTTTCATTCACAATCATTCATTTAATCTCTCATTAACTCCTCTCATGAGGTTGGCGTCAGGAAGGGCATCCGGCCGTAAAAATCATCGCCACAAAGACTTCCATCGCATCTCATCCCCGACCCCGTAGGAACAACGGGAATAATAAGGGGTAGACATACATACAAAGTGAAAAAAAAACATTCTCCTAAATGTTTCAATAATACTGAATGACGAAATGGAATATTCTGAGTCTCGCAGAAAGTTAAAGTTGATTAATAAGACATCAGTTCCAAACCTTGCATAAGGACATTGTGATCACAAGTATAACAAGATGTTCAGTAAAGAACATATAGCCTACTTTCTCCTAAATACATGGGTATTGTTATAACTCTTTGTCCTTTTCAAGGAGTATGATTGAATGTTGGTTGTAGTAGCTTGTTGAAATACAACGTGCTATAGGGATATTAAACATGAATATGAGGTGCCCTTTGCTAGTGCTACCTTTGTACCAAGTTTCGTTCAATTCTGTTTCACCATGTTTGAATTGATAGGGGGAATCGATTTGCACACATACTTGGCCACCATCTGCAAACTATTGGGCTGATGTTCTTGCAGTTTGGTCAGAATATGTTTCCCACATAAAGATATGGTGTTGCAAAATTTGGTAGAGACTAGATTATTAGGTTGGTCGTAATTACATTTTAGCTTTTAACATTTGGGTGGCCGCGATTACGTTTCCGTCAAGATAGCGGTGATATAAAACATGACACTGAGGTGCCCTTTGCTAGTGCTACCTCTGTACCAAATTTCGTTCATTTGGTTCCACCGTGTTCGAATTAATAGGGGGAATCAATTTTGACATACAGATGGCCGCCATCCGCAAACTATTAGGCTAATGACCTAATAGATTGGTCAAAGGATGCTCCCTTCATAAAGGTATGTTGTTGCAAAGTTTGGTAGAGATCGGATGGTTATGTTAGTCGTAATTTGATTTAACCTTTAAACATTTGTGTGGCCACCATTACGTTTCTGTCAATATGGCAGCGATATTAATCATGACACTGAGATGCCCTTTGCTAGTGCTATCTCTGTACCAAATTTCGTTCCATTCGGTTTCACCGTGTTTGAATTAATAGGTGGAATCGATTCTGACACAAAGATGGCTGCCATCCGCAAACTATTAGGCGAATGACCTATTAGATTGGTCAAAGGATGCTCCCTCCATAAAGGTATGTAGTTGCAAAATTTGGTAGAGATCGGATGATTAGGTTAATCGTAATTTGATTTAAACTTTGAACATTCGTGTGACTGCCATTTCGTTTCAGTCAAGATGGCGGCGATATAAAACATGACACTGAGGTGCCCTTTGCTAGTGCTACCTCTGTACCAAATTTCGTTCCATTCGGTTCCACCGTGTTCGAATTAATAGGGGGAATCAATTTTGGCATAAAGATGGCTGCCATCCGCAAACTATTAGGCTAATAACCTATTAGATTGGTCAAAGGAAGCTCCCTCCATAAAGGTATGTAGTTGCAAAATTTGGTAGAGATCGGATGGTTATGTTAGTCGTAATTTAACTTAAGCTTTGAACATTTGTGTGGCCGCCATTCCGTTTCTGTCAATATGGCGGCGATATAAACCATGACACTGAGATGCCCTTTGCTAGTGCTACCTCTGTACCAAATTTAGTTCCATTCGGTTTCACCGTGTTTGAATTAATAGGGGGAATTGATTTTCACACAAAGATGGCCGCCATCCGCAAACCATTAGGCTAATGACCTATTCATTTGGTCAAAGGATGCTTCCTCTATAAGGGTATGTTGTTGCAAAATTTGGTAGAGATCGGATGATTAGGTTAATCGTAATTTGATTTAAGCTTTGAACATTTGTGTGACCGCCATTACGTTTCCATCAAGATGGCGGCGATATAAAACATGACACTGAGGTGACTTTTGTTAGTACTACCTCTGTACCAAATTTAGTTCCATTCCGTTGCACCGTGTTCGAATTAATAGGGGGAATCGATTTTCACACAAAGATGGCCGCCATCCGCAAACTATTATGCTGATGACCTATTAGATTGGTCAAAGGATGCTCCCTCCATAAAGGTATGTAGTTGCAAAATTTGTGA
The DNA here is from genome assembly GCA_946902985.2 of Meconema thalassinum. Lineage (NCBI taxonomy): Eukaryota > Metazoa > Arthropoda > Insecta > Orthoptera > Tettigoniidae > Meconema > Meconema thalassinum. The sequence continues at coordinate 152,269,861 of OX336390.1, read as the reverse complement.
GAGATCGGATGATTAGGTTAATCGTAATTTGATTTAAGCTTTGAACATATGTGTGGCCGCCATTACGTTTCCGTCAAGATGGCGGCGATACAAAACATGACACTGAGGTGCCTTTTGTTATCACTACCTCTGTACCAAATTTCGTTCCATTCGGTTGCACCGTGTTCGAATTAATAGGGGGAATCCATTTTCACACAAAGATGGCCGCCATCCGCAAACTATTACGCTGGTGACCTATTGGTTTGGTCAAAAGATGCTCCCCCCATAAAGGTATGTTGTTGCAAAATTTGGTAGAGATCGGATGATTAGGCTAGTCGTAATTTGATTTAAGCTTTGAACATTTGTGTGGCCGCCATTACGTTTCCGTCAAGATGGCGGTGATATAAAACATGACACTGAGGTGTCCTTTGCTAGTGCTACCTTTGTACCAAATTTCGTTCAATTCGCATTCACCGTGTTCGAATTGATAGGGGGGGACAGACATTCAGAGTACACACACTCACACACACACAGACACACACACACACACACACACACACACAGACTCACACACACACATACACACACACACACACACACACACACAGACTCACCCACACACATACACACACACAGACAGACACACTTTTTTCGCCCTGTGTTGATCTCATAAGTCTACTTTCATTTTTTGCAAAAATCGAAAGTAGGCTAATTAGCAGACTTCACCAAAGTCAATAGTGCGATCCTTCGCTACTCCAAAGAGAATTGTATAAGCTCTCAGCTTCTAGTTGCTTTCTGGGTGTGTTCAAAGGTAGTACATCCCATCATAAATGTGTTGTCATGAAAAATATCACATGAACCTTAGCTCAGCGGGTTCATCATGCTGCATAGTTTGATCTTCACCACAGTCACATGTGATGTTGCTGGCATTGATATAGCCCCATCTTGCTAGGTTGACTTTGGATCTGTCCACTCCTGTCCTCCATCTGTTCAAGGACTTCCACACAGTCCAGTCTTCATGACAGCCAGGTGGCAAACGTTCTGCAACTGCCATTTGTCCTGGGTTGACGGGGAGCTTGGCTTTCCAAAGCCGTACTCTCGCTGTAGTAGGTGATCCAGTTAGTTCCTCAGACATTCGTAGGAAGCTTTCTCTTGACTTAAGTCTCTGAACTTGAGGCTATGATGCAGTTAGGATGAAATGATATGCAGTTTGGGTCTAAGGGCTGGAACGGTGGGTATGATTCTTGCCCAAGCCATCGTCGAATTGATTTTGCGTGGTTTTCCATTTCTACAACAGTAACATGCTGGTATGGACCTTAACTTAAGACCATGACTGCCTCTAACCCAATCCTCGCTTCAATTGAAAATACACACACCAATACAGACACAACAATAAAACAGGTTATCAGACAACAAAATTATATACATATATACACCAAAGTACATGGGGCTCAAATGACCACGATGTCCGAGCCCCTAGCATGAAAGCAACATCAAGAGAAGAATGGCATATCGAGGATAAAGTTTTGAAACTCATTCTGTTCCTTCACCTGTCCCAGTGCCTCACAACCAGTGAGACGTGATTTGGCGACCACGGGACACCAGCAGATTTAGGCATTATTTTCAATTTTTTCTGTGTCATCTTTCCTGTCGACCTTCCTTGGTCAAGTCTAATTATTCATTTCACTTGGTATTAAAGTATCCGAGGCCTAGGGAATACTTCACTTTCCCGCCTTATTTAACCCTTGTCTCATCTTTCCTGATATCCGCAATCTTCGATGAATCAGACTTTTTCTTTTCCTTTCGTGGTATCTCCTGTCTTCTGCGCATGACCCTAAAGGAGGCAGGGTGTGTAACACCCCACCACCTGTGGTGCACCTTGGATAGTGGTTCACCATCAAGGGCTTATGTCTTAAGAGATCAGAAGTTGGTGACTTTGAGGGATTCCTGAGCTGGGCCTTGTATTTTCCCTTTTTCTAGTGTATCTGGGGCGAACCCTATTCACCTTCCCTTTCCTGTCTGCCTTTCATAGCTCCACTCTTTCCAAATCCCTCAATCCTCACTCCTCGAGGGTTGAGAGAAATGCTGTTCCTTGTCGTTTATTTCCCTTATTCCTTTTTTGTCCTTATGTTCCCTCTTTTAGTCCGTAAGTTAGATGTAAAATAGTTTAAAATGCATAGATTATTAGCCATTATGAATATGGTTTCAAATATTATCCGTGTTGACTGATATTAATCTCCAATTATAAAATCCGCCTTGTCACACACTAAGAAGTTTAATAATTAAATTAAAACGTACATGTTTCGGTATAACAATGATACCTTCGTCAGCGTAGATTAAATAAAAAGAATCTTGAAATCTATGCTAACAAATACAAAGAGAAAATGGATATCCTTACTAAAGCATTAGAATGTATATAAATGAAATTTCACAAAATATTTAGAAAATACATAAAGAACAAGATTAAAAGTTCATACAAATCTACCTTAATGGACTGTCTATCGGACTTCGCTGCTGAGAGCTATAGGCTGTTTCTTCCAGCTCTCAGCAGCGACGTCCGATAGACAGTCCATTAAGGTAGATTAATATTAACTTTTAATCTTGATCTTTTATGTTTTTTTTTGTTTTTTTTGAACTTTCATTTATTTACATTCAAATGTTTTTGTAAGGATATCCATTTTCTCTTTGTATTTGTTAACAAAGATTTTAAGATACTTTTTATGTAATCTTCGCTGACGAAGGTATCATTGATATACCGATACATGTACGTTTTAATTTAATTATTAAACTTCTTAGTGTTTGACATGGCGGATTGTATAATTGGAGATTGTAAAATAGTTGTCAGAATTCGTGGTTTGCTACCTTTTATATTATTTTTGATTGTCACTCATATCATTAGTGACCGATAACCTAGATGTCATGCCCCATAAAACAACATCTTTCTTCATCGCACGTTTTCGTTCGCGATAATATTTCTGCGTTCCCCATTCTATGAAGCAACAAGTAGTTCCGTGAAGAACTAAAGCCTATTTTCATATATCCTACTTAGGCTATGTTAATTGCCTCTATCAACATACAAAATTTCAGGTTGATTGCTGTAATAAATTCATAGATATTGAGTACCGACTAAATATTTCGGATGGTCGCCATGTTGGATTTTTATACATGTAGATCCTAGAGTTATGTGCTGTTACATGAAGATTATTGTGTACGTGTAGCATTCAAACTTCAATCGCATGATTAGGACACAATAAGTAAAAACAAGATATTAAAATTCGCGCAGCCGCCATCTTGAGGTTATGTAAACAATTGAACTAAATTAGATACCAGTGCATTACAATGTATATAAACATTTGCTGTACCAAGTTTCATTGCGTTTGGATCATTAAATCGCGAGAAAGGTCTATTTAAAATGGTCAAATTCGCTTGGCCGCCATGTTCGTTTTGTAGTCAACCGGTTTGTGAAAGTCTTATATATGAACTTACCGTATTGTCCCTTATCTCAGTACAAACGTTCAGGGTGATACCGGTAATAGTTTTAGAGATATAGAATGCCGGCGAAATATTTCGCACGGCCGCCATTTTGAGGTTATGTAAACAATTGAACGAAGTTAGATGTTGGTGCATTACAATGTGTATTAACATATACTGCACCAAGTTTTATTGCATTTGGTTGGTTAAATCGCGAGAAACGTCTATTTAAAGTCGCAACTTCGCTTGGCCGCCATGTTAGTTTTGTAGTTACCAGGTTTTCAAAGATCACATAGGTGAACTTCTAGTAGTTTCCTTTATCATTGTACAAAATTCCAGGGGGATATCGATAATAGTTTCGGAGATATTGAATGCTGGTGATATATTTCGCACAGCCGGCATGTTAGATTGGTGAGACGTAACAAAATTTGAAGGGCACGGTCGGGGTCTTCCGGAAGAGTGCTATGAACTTACTGTGTTTCATAGAAATCGCTCCAGCCGTTTAGATTTTATTAGGGGGGGGGGACACACCCTCACCATCACACACACACACGCACACACAGACACACGGACAAAAGGTGATCTCATGAAAGAAGAAAAAGGCTAAAAATATACTATCACCAAACAAGTTATACTTGTCTAAAACATGCAGCTTAGAGCCTGCAATCTTCGTAGCAATTTATAGGGCGTAGTCGGTATCATGCTGAGCTTCTATACCCAAGATAGTGGGTTCAAATCCGGCCGAAGTTGTCGGATTTTTAAGAGCGTTAAAAATCCCTCCGTATGCCTTCCTTCGGAGGGGAAGTAAAGCCGGCTGTCCCATGTCATAGATTTTTGGCATGTTAAAGAACATTCCACTAATTACACCTGTGTGAAGCTAAATTGTTGTATATGTTAAGAATGTAAACAACATTCTTAGGTTCCTATGCTCGTTGCCAAGAGCCGACTTCGGTGGCATCTGGTATCTAAGTTCTGAACTAGTAGTCGTCGGTGGTGTTTGGTGGCAAATGTAGGAACTATTTGAAAAATTCATAAGTCTCCAGTCCTTACTTGAATTAAAACAAGTAGTTCCGGTGAAATATTTCGCACATCCGCCATCTTGTGGTTATGTAAACAATTGAACCAAGTTAGATGTCGGTGCATTACAATGTGTATAAACACATACTGTACCAAGTTTTATTGCGTTTGGTTGGTTGGTTGGTTAAATCGCGAGAAACGTCTATTTAAATGTCGCAAATTTGCGTGGGCGCCATGTCGGTTTTGTAGTTACCAGTTATCACCGTAAAAAATTCCAGGGTGATATCGGTAATAGTTTCGGAGATATTGAATGCTGGTGACATATTTCGCACATTCGCCATGTTGGATTGGTGAGACGTAACAAAATTTGAAGAGCACAGTCGGGGTCGTCCGGAATAGTGCTATGAACTTACCGAGTTTCATTGAAATCGCTCCAGCCGTTTAGATTTTATAAGGGAGACACACACACACACACACCTCACACACACACACGCACACGCACACACACACACACGGACAAAAGGTGATCTCACAAGCCTATTTTTTCAAAAGTGAAAATAGGCTAAAAACAGATAACACACACTATACAATCATCACATTCAACACCGGTTATCAGACAGATTCTACACACACCCAAAGTACACCGCGTTGTCGTATCCCCTAAACTTAACACTCCAGTGGGCGTGCGGAGTGCAGGTGACCTCCAGTGATTTTGTTTTGTGTGACTACAAGGGACGGCAACACTTGTGACCTTGAGCGGCCCTATACCTTCCTTGCCCCTCATCCTCTGCCCGTCAGTGCATCGTCAGCTTTTATTTTCGCCTATTGTCGCCTATTGTCGCCGTGACCTCGTGTTTATTTGCTCTGTGCAGAAGTGGAGGACACTTGTCCTCCGCGCGCCCACTGGCGTTACAGTTTTTTTCCGATATTGCTGTGGTATTTTCATTTCATTTCATAGTTTTGAAAGTCACAACGGTTTAATTGAAATAGTTTAAGTGTGAAAACAATAATGACCAGTGGAAGTGAAATCAATGCAGAAGATGACCCGGTTGATGTTCCAGACGAATCTGAGGAAATGGAAGTGGTAATGAAGCAGGCCCTCCTGTCCCTTTCGTCAAGCCAGAGTTTTATTAGGGAAAAGTTCGCACATCAAGGTGGTACTTAGAACCTCAAGTTGCCCAGACTTAACATTATTCCAGGACCTCAATGGTCTGCGAAAAATACTGTCACTCCAGAAGCTGCGTCACCGTGTAATATTGATGATGAAATGGTGAAAAAGAATAGTTGATTGTACTAACGTTTACGTAACTAAAATTCGCCCTCAGTTTGTCAGAGAAAGAGATACTAGGCCCACTGTTTCCCGAGAAATTCGTGCATTGATTGGTAGACCTATATTATATCTGCTGGGATTTTGAAGGCTGGAAGAAGAAACGTATTTGAAATGTGGGATAATTCACTCGGAACGGGAGTAGAGGCTGTTTATGTAACCATGAGCTCAAAGAGGTATTGAGTTCTTTTACATTGTATGAGATTTGATAACGTACACAACAGAGATCAAAGAAAAATTGTTGACAAACTAGCTGCTTTTCCAGAAATCTTTGAAATCTTTGTGCTCAATTGCAAGAATGCATAAAAACCAACCGACTACCTTACCATTGATGAACAGCTAGTTTCATTTTGAGGAAACTGTCCCTTCCGTGTGTATATGCCTAGTAAACCTGAAAAGTATGGGGTAAGTGTCGTTTGCTATGGTTTTCAAAACAACCTTCTATGCTACAAACCTTCAAGTGTATGTAGGGAAGCAACCAAGCGGCCCTTTTAGAAGAAGTAACAACACGTCAGACTTGGTTTGAGATTGATGCAGCCTATTTCAGGAACCAATAGGAATATAACCTGTGACAATTGGTTCGCATCTGTGCCCTTGGCAATAAATCTACGGGAAGAAGAAAAAAACTATGATTGCTACTCTGAGAAAGAACAAAGCAGCAGTTCCACCAAACCTTCTACCTGATAAGTCAAGAGAAGTCAAAAGCAGTTTGTTTGGGTTTCAAAAAAGCTGTTTTTTTATATGCTTCACTAAGATGGAAAATTAGTTATACACTTTTATTTTTTTATACTACGAAACCAATTTGCATTTTCAAACTAGAAATAATTAACAACACTTAATTTTTATAATTTTTCATTTATAACACGAAACTTACACACATTTTAGTAATATTTATAACCTAACTTACCAAACTCTTACAAGTTTTGATTTATTAACCATAATTATGTATTTCCCGCTTAATATTTTGTAGCATACACTCTTTTATATGAAAAATGTGTTTAATATATTCCTACCTAACCCAAAACCAACAAGTAGTTCTGTGAAGAACTATGCAGCCTATTTTCATATATCCTACTTATATTAACTGCCACTATCAAATTACAAAATTTCATTTTGATTGCTGTAATAGATTCGCAGATATTGAGTACCGACTAAATATTTTGGATGGTCGCCATGTTGCATTTTATATATGTAGGTCCAAGAGTTATGAAATGTTACATGAAGATTATTGTGTACGTGTAGCATTCAAACTTCAATCGCATGATTAGGACACAAGAACTAACAAGGAGATTTAAAAATTTCGCACAGCTGCCATCTTGTGGTTATGGAAACAATTGATATAAATTAGATGCCAGTGGATTAACATTCGTAAAATGATTTACTGTACCAAGTTTCACTGCACTCGGATGGTTAAATTGCGAGAAACGTCCATGTCAAAATTTATACTTCGCGTCGCCGCCATGTTGGATTTGTGATCACCAGGTTATTTAAAGTCCTATAGGTGAAGTTAAGTTCATAGCCCCTATGAACATAAAAAATTCAGTTTGATTGCTATAATAGATTCGTAGATATTCAGAGTCGTCAAAATATTTCGGATGGTCGCCATGTTGGATTGTTAAATGTATAGGCCATAGAGTCATGTACCATTAAAGGAAAATTATTGCGTAGGTTCATTATTCAAACTTTCACTTCAGTTGCTTGATTACGACAAAAGAAATAAAAACGTAATTTTTAAATTCGCACAGCCGCCATCTTGAGGTTATGTAAAAATTTAACTAAATTTAACACAAGAAGTAAAAACAAGATATTAAAATTCGCGCAGCCGCCATCTTGAGGTTATGTAAACAATTGAACTAAATTAGATACCAGTGCATTACAATGTATATAAACATTTGCTGTACCAGATTTCTTTGCGTTTGGTACATTAAATCGCGAGAAAAGTCTATTTAAAATTTTCAAATTCGCTTGGCCGCCATGTTAGTTTTGTAGTTAACCCCTTTTTGAAAGTCTTATAGATGAACTTCCAGTAATGCCCTTTATCTCCGTACAAAATTTCAGGGTGATGCAGCTAATAGTTTCAGAGATATAGAATGCCGGTGAAATATGTCGCTCATCCACCATCTTGTGGTTATGTAAACAATTGAACCAAGTTGGATGTCGGTGCATTACAATGTGAATAAACATATACTGTACCAAGTTTTATTGCGTTTGGTTGGTTAAATCGCGAGAAACGTCTATCTAAAAGTCGCAAATTCGCGTGGCCGCCATGTTGGTTTTGTAGTTACCAGTTATTCAAAAGTCACATAGGTGAACTTCTAGTAGTTCCCTTTATCACCGTAAAAAAATCCAGGGTGATGTCGGTAATTGTTTCGGAGATATTGAATGCTGTTGAAATATTTTGCACAGCCGCAATGTTGGATTGGTGAGCCGTAACAAAATTTGAAGGGCACGGTCGTGGTCGCCCGGAATAGTGCTATGAACTTACCGAGTTTCATTGAAATCGCTCGCGCCGTTTAGATTTTATTAGGACACACACACACACACACTCCTCACACACTTACACACACACACGCACACACGGACAAAAGGTGATCTCATAAGCCTATTTTTAGCCTACTTTCGATTTTTGCAAAAAAAAGAAAGTAGACTTATGAGATCACAACAGGGCGAAAAAAGTGTGTCTGTCTGTGTGTGTGTATGTGTGTGAGTCTGTGTGTGTGTGTGAGTGTGTGTACTCTGAATGTCTGTCCCCCCCTATCAATTCGAAAACGGTTAAACCGGATTGAACGAAATTTGGTACAGAGGTAGCACTGGCAAAGGGCACCTCAGTGTCATGTTTTATATTGCCGCCATCTTCACCAAAAGGTAATGGCGGCCAATCGAATGGTCAAAACTTAATAATGCATTACGACCAAACTAATCATCGAATCTTTACCAAATTTGGTAACAACCTACCTTCATATGCGACGCGTCTTGTGCCCAAACTACAAGGTCATCAAACGTACCATTTCAGGATGGCGGCCGTGTGAATTATGCAAAATTTATAATCCATAACATGGGACCCACCAGTTCCGATTATCGAACCAAGAATCGTTTAATCTGTTCTAAGCGACGTGGTTCGTTCGAAATTAAAAGTTTATATTGTAATATTATAATCTAGAAGTGACTTTAAACATCTGAATCGTCTCGGCTATTTGACAAGATGGCAGCTGATCTCTCGTTCTGACCTATATTTTACTAATTTCAGTATGTTGCATGCAATATAACCTACTGATAAAAATTATATGAACTTAATATGAAATGAACTCGGTTTGAAATATACTCCAGTGAAGAAATCTTCAGTCCAAGTGATTATTTGCTAATACAGTACGTTATATGTATTTAATCGATAACGCGTGAGTTATGAGTGTACGTTTGGCTGTGTGGTTAGAGCTCCCGTCTCTCATGTGGCTGGCCGGGGTTCAAATCCTATCAAAGTAGAACTTTTTTGCTTGATTTTTTTATATTTATTGTTCCTTGAGTACTGAGACGTTATAAAATAAAGCGTTATATGGTGCGTTTTGCAATGGAAATTATATATAAAAAAAAACGACATTCTCCACCGGAGCGACATCTACCAGCCTTCAGTTGTACTATTCAGAAACTATAGATTCGAGCAGCGCTCTATACCGGCCAGTTAGTGAACCCAGTCTTAACGACTCCTAGGAGTAATAATACAGTAACAGTCGTTTATTCCTTGTGCACATCGAACCAAGAATCGTTTAATCTGTTCTAAGCGACGTGGTTCGTTCGAAATTAAAAGTTTATATTGTAATATTATAATCTAGAAGTGACTTTAAAAATCTGAATCGTCTCGGCTATTTGACAAGATGGCAGCTGATCTCTCGTTCTGACCTACATTTTACTAATTTCAGTATGTTGCATGCAATATAACCTACTGATAAAAATTATATGAACTTAATATGAAATGAACTCGGTTTGAAATACACTCCAGTGAAGAAATCTTCAGTGCAAGTGATTATTTGCTAATACAGTACGTTATATGTATTTGATCGATAACGCGCGAGTTATGAGTGTACGATTGGCTGTGTGGTTAGAGCTCCCGTCTCTCATGTGGCTGGCCTGGGTTCAAATCCTGTCAGAGTAGAACTTTTTTGCTTGATTTTTTTATATTCATTGATTCTTGAGCACTGAGACGTTATAAAATAAAGCGTTATATGGTGCTTTTTGCAATGGAAATTATATATTTAAAAAAACGACATTCTCCACCGGAGTGACATCTACCAGCCTTCAGTTGTACTATGCAGAAACTATAGATTCGAGCAGCACTCTATACCGGCCAGTTAGTGAACCCAGTCTTAACGACTGCTAGGAGTAATAATACAGTAACATTCGTTTATTCCTTGTGCACAGAGGCGTTTTTGATAACCTCAAAACTTGCAATATGGATGATTTGGAGATGGATTATTTTGTTATACCGTGTATTTAAGATTAGCCTATAAATTAACGGGTTGCGAAGTTACTTCACTTAGTCCTATATCATTCGTATACGACACAGAACAACAACGTGACGTCAGTTTCTGATCTGCTCTCATTGGCTATTACATTGCTGCAGTCGGGTAGTTGGCAGTCAAGGATAACATTCGCGACTGCCAACTGCCAGCTACCAACTGCAACTTGATGTTGTGTATGGTGCCTATAGTATACACGGAGTCGATCGCGACTGCCGACCGAGGACTACCAACTACGGACTGCCGACTGCGCATTGTAGATGGACCTTATTAGAGCAACGAAGTTTCAATTATTGTAAGTAGTCGGTGTTTGGAGTGTTTGCTGATGAAATTGCAAAATGCTGGGGTAAATTATAAACTATGGTTTGAACGCCCCTGTTCAAATCCTGTGTGCCAATTTGCACTTCAAATAGGAAGAAATTAGGAGATGATAAGGACAGAGAGTTATAACTATACCCATACATTTAGGAGAAAGTAGGCTATATGTTCTTTCCCGAACATCTTGTTTCAAAATTGAAAATAGGCTAAAAAATAGATAACACACACTAATACAGTCATCACATTTAACACCGGTTATCAGACAGATTCAACACACATCCAAAGTACACGGGGCTACATGGCCGCGTTGTCGTATCTCCTAAACTTAAGAACCAACCACCAACCAGCAATATAGATGACGCTAATGACTTAGTATCACACAGATGACCGTCACTGGTTGCCAGGGTTACAACTTATTGTAAACGCTAACTCCAGAAGTCAAGCTCCCATTCCGTGGCACATTGGCATTTTGTGTCTTGTGGTGCCTTCTCAGTACAGTATGTGCTAGCCATGCGTCTTGGTGAGGTGTGTCTGTACCAACTGACGAGCCCAACGGCACACTGGGACGAAACGCTGGCATTTTATGTTTGATCTGGCTGGACCAATTTTATCATATTAATTGATTGTTTTTAGTCGTTTAGCCTCCAGGTTGATGGAACCCACGGACAGGCAGTGTCCTAGAGCTGGGAACATTGAATCGGAAGGGATACAACTGGTGAAGTGGGATTGGCACCTCGCCCAGGCGGCCTCGCCTGCAAAGCGAACGGGGGCCTCGTGAGGGAAGGTAAGGGATGGTTAGGATGGATAGACAAGGAAGATTGAAGGAGGCAGCCGTGGCCTTGAAGAAGAGACCATCCCGGCATTTGCCCGAAGACGATGTGGGAAACCACGGAAAACCACTTCGAGGATGGCTGATGGGGAATCAAACCCCCTCTACTCATTTGGGCCACCCGAGGCTGAGTAGACCCCGTTCCAGTCCTCGTACCACTTGCCAAATTTCGTGGCAGAGCCGGGAATCGAACCCAGGACCTCCGGGGCGGTAGCTATTCATACTGACCGCTACGCTACGGAGGCGACTATTAATTGATAATACGAAAATTATTGTAATTTTTCTGTATGTTTAATCTGAAAAATATAAACAAACCTCATTTTATACTGGGAATAGTTCATAGGAAGACACCAGGTGTATAATTATTTCATTAAAATCCGTACGACTACGAAAAATACAAAAAGTTCCGTGACGAACTAAAGAGCCTACTTTTCTTAAAATTAGGTTTCTTGCCAATGATTAATCTACAGTATATGAACCTATCTAGAATAATGACGAAATTAAGTTGGTAATATCAAAATGTCTAATTAGATCGAAATATACCTGGTATAATGTAGCCTAATAGTGCATTACAATTGGCAGCCCTGGTGACTGAATATATTCTTAGTTACATCTCTTAATGTACAGAGTAAAAAAATTGGTTGAAGTCCAATGGACATTGCGTGCAGTTAGACATTGGATCTATCAACACGCGTAAAAGCATGTTGGCAACAATGCCAGGCGTGTGCTGGACAGAAATAGCCTAATCTGAAATATTATATCTCGTTGTGCCAATTTTGGACGAAATCCATTTGTTAGTATAGAATTTACATGTATTTTAAAATTGGAACTGTCAGCAGGCATAGAATCATGTTGGCAGCACTGACTTATATTAATTTTTCCAAATTAATCTAGAATGTCAGGTGCTATACGTGCGCAAAGTATAGGGCCATTGGCATACTTCCTGATATATTGATATAAGGTTAAAAAAATATAGACAGCATTTATTAACAGTTGACAACCCTTATTGCTCTTAAGAATACTTAAAGTCATATCTATTATGTTACACATAGCACATACAAAATTTGGTTGAAATCCAACTGATAGTATAGAAATTACATGTATTTACAAATTGGCCCTATCAGCAGGTTTAGAATCATGTTGGTAGAACTGAAGTATATAAGTTACTCCAAAATTAATTTAAAATGTCAGGTAATATATGTGTGCATAGTTTAAAGCTGTCGGCGTGCATACTTTCTGATATATTGGTATTTGGATAAAAGAATAGAGAGAGCAATTATTAACAGTTGGTAGCCCTGGTGGCTCTTAAGAATACGCTCAGTCATATCTGTTTATGTACACATATTATATACAAAATGTGGTTGAAATCCAATTGATAGTGTGGAAGTTATAGGCATTTAAAAATTGGACCTATCAGAAGGTTGAAAATTATTTTGGCAACACTGTCATGTATCGCTTCCTGGAAATTAAACTGAAATAGTGTTAGCTACATGTGTGCCAATTTTAGAATAGCTCCCATGCATACCTTCCAATATATCCAACATGGATCTCAAATTTCTAGTGCGTTTTTTCAGCAGTTGGTAGCTCTGACATCATTTTCAAATATGGACGTGAGATATTCCGGTTTACATCTTTACTCATCCTAAATTTGGTTTCGATTTCTGCAGCCGTTTAGGAGTTGATAGGGGGGTGGGGGGACGACACACACACACAGCCAGACAGACAGACACACATTTTCCCGAATCAATCTCATAAGTCTACTTTTCCTCATTTTTTTAAAAAGTGAAAAGTAGGCTAAAAGGAGTGTCCTACTATGGGTCAAGATGACCCGGCGTCAGGCTTCGTGTTATATTCTTTTATGCCAGTTCTCAAGGGTTAAAACATATACATAGTAACGGGTACAATATAGAAGTAGAAATGCCTCAGAACGTTGCATTTACTTTATGTTGATGAGGAAGCAGTGGTAGATCTCCTTCAATTTAATTGACCTGGTTGCTATCTAGGTGTATCCATAGCCATGCTTGTGGTGTACCTGTTTACCTGAACTTGCTTGGATTGGGCAAATCAAATGATTGCCTACCAGACCGTCTGTCTATTGGCCTGCGTTAGGAAGTGCTTGCCCATCTGTCAACAAGCAGATTACATTCAGCATGATGAAACACGGACCATGCAAAAGGAGTCAGCCAGGCGCAATGCGGTCCTAAACCAAGAAGATACCGGTACATGAAATGAAAGATACAACCTCCGTATAACAGGTACATCACCTCCTGGAGTCATACGTGTTCCCATATATTATTAATAATAATAATGATATATTGTTATTATTTTATCATTATAGGTCATGGAAAGCATATTCACCAACTTCTATAGCCTATGTTTCTCTCACAAAATGACAACATTTCGACGGAAATACAATATCTCATAAGATTCAATACTGTTCCTTTCAGGTAGATTTCATTAGAAAGCTAACTATTGCAATGGGTACCATGTTTCGACTTCCGGAAAATTTCGACATATCTTCGCGTTTCACATCCCCCAGACCCCAAAACCACCGTCAGTTCAAAAGTTTATATATAATATATGTATAGATATCAGTTTCTTGTGGACACGATAACTGCCGTAATTTTTCACCAATCACTTTGAATTTTTTAACATAATATGTATCCCCTTAAAATCTCGGTCGAGTTCGTTAATGGGCTAAATCGGTCAAAGGGGGTGAATATGGGAGGCTTTTTTCGAAAAATTGATATATCGCTATAACTCTCTTAATATCTGAAATATTGAATCCATTCCAAGTGTGTCGGATAAGGCCCTAAAATTTATGTTCGAAAAGTTTTTTATAGCACTAACCATTGACCAAAGGGGTGGGAAAAAGTGGGGTTTTCGGGAAACATTAATCATATCTCTGTTAATAGGCACAATATCAAAACCGTACAAAATGGACAATATTCCTCCAATAATTACCTAAAACTTTTGTCTGAAAGAATTTTCGTTATGACCCACCATTACGCCACGGGGTGAGCAAAATGATTTAAATTATAAGAAATTGCCAAGTGCCAAGAGAGGTTGCCATGGCAAATTTACTTTTAATTGATAAGGTATGAGCCATCAGCAGTTGCTATGACAACGCCACTGCACGAGATCACATTCAGTTTTCATATGTCTGTGGGAAGCGACTTCGGTAACGGAACTGGTAGCATGCTGAACTTCTATGCCCAAGGTCGCGGGTTCAAACCCGGCTGAAGTCGTCGGATTTACTAAGAGCGCTAAAAAAACAGAGTATGCTTTCCTTCGGAGGGGAAGTTCCAACGTTCGTTGCGAGTTGATGGTTCCGGTGGCATCTAGTAGCCAAGTTCACAGCTAGGTGTCGTTGATTGTAGTATTTTTAATGTAGCCTATTTTAGGTAGATTTCATCAGAAAGCTAACTATTGCAATGGGTGCCATGTTTCGACTTCCGGAAAATTTCGACATATCTTCGCGTTTCACATCCCCCAGACCCCCAAACCACCGTCAGTTCCAAAGTTTATATATATATATATATAGTTTCTTGTGGACACGATAACTGCCGTAATTTTTCACCAATCACTTTGAATGTTTTACATAATATGTAACCCATTATAATATCGGTCGAGTTCGTTAATGGGCAAAATCGGTTGAAGGGGGTGAAAATGGGAGGGGCTTTTCTTTTCTTCGAAAAAGTGAAATATCGCTATAACTCTCTTAATACGTGAAATATCGAATCCATTCAAAGTTCATAATATGTGTCGGATAAGTGCCAAAAATTTATGTTTGAAAAGTTTTTGATGGCACCAAACATTGACCAAAGGGGTGGAAAAAGGTTTTTTTTAGGGAAACATTAATCATATCTCTCTTAATAGGCACAATATCAAAACCGTACAAAATGGAAAATATTCCCCTAATAATTACCTAAAACTTTGTCTGAAAGAATTTTTGATCTGACCTACCATTACGCCAAGGGATGAGAAAAATGATTTCGGAATTAAAGAAAATGCCAAGTTCCATCAGAGGTTACCAATACAAAGCTTCTTAATTGATGAGGGATGAGCTATCAGAAGTTGCCAAGACAACGCCATCGCACGAGATCACATTCATTTTTCCATCTGACTCTGTGGGAAGCGGCTAACTGGTAGCATGCTGAACTTATAAGCCCAAGGTCCCTGGTTGAAAGCCGGCCAAAGTCGTCGGATTTTCTAAGAGCGCTAAAAATCCCTCAGCATGCTTTCCTTTGGAGGGCAAGTTCCAACGTTCGTTGCAAGTTGCTGGTTGCGGTGGCATCTAGTAGCCAAATTCACAGCTAGGTGTCGTTGACGTTAGTATATGGTACAAAATTAGGAACTACTACTTAAAATTGACCGTCTGCAGACCTTACCTGAATTACAGACTAATACAGTCATCACAATTAACACCGTTTATCAGATTCTACACACACCCAGTGTACACGGGGTTACATGACCACGTTGTCGCAGCCCCTAAACTGAGGAACCAACAAAAATCTCTGCAGGAGATAAAATTTCGCGTGAAGAAGTAACAGACTGTCAGATTGTTACACATCAGTTCCAACCTTGCATAAGGACAGTGTGACCACAAGTATAAAAATGAACCCCAAATGACATGAAGGTTACCATCCCCATAAAACAATAAAATGATAAAAATTTGCATACAAAAACGAAAAAAAAGTTAATTAACCTCTAAATATAAAATAATTTCTTGCAATCAATGAGGTCTGATCCTCCTACGAAAACCTGCATATTTTGCCTATTATAGCCTATCCCCTAGTTTGCCCGGTGAAATCTACCTCCGCCTTCCGGCGTGCCGAGAGGATTTTTTTTTATTTTCTACCTTGTAGCTGGTCACGGCGCCTAGATGTACGTGGATTTTCAACCTCTCCGAAAATTGTATTTTAAGTTGATCTTTGTTTGGCCAAGTGCAGAGGGCATCGAACCTGAAATATTAAGTTTGATGGTAGAGTATATCCACCCATGGCTAGAGGCTGTACACTAAACATATAGAAGAGAATAGAAATAGCGGCATGGTGGCTTTCGAAATCTCCAGTTCCCACCATTGATATACATGTGTGTACCATGACACTTACAATTAAAACTTCTTATGTTTACTCTGAGTAAAATGTTGAAATTCTAAACCAGGGAAGCCATATGAAAGAAAAATCATAATTCCTATAATGGTTTGAAGTAGACACTACACCAAATGTCACTGCTGTAGTTTCATTTGTATGTTACAGCTGTTGTCGATGTCTTTGTTTACTATTTAATTAGAATCCTTCTCCAATCAATACAAATTATATTCAAATGATAGCACATGTTTCAATATATCATGATATCGTCTTCAGCGTTTATACAATACTAGCAGAAGTACCCGTTCTTCGAACGGTGTTCGGTGTTAACACCAGACATTATAATAATAATAATAATAATAATAATGTTATTGGTGTTACGTCCCTTTTAAGTACTGTTGCTTTTAGAGACGCACCAGACATTATCAATTGAGCTACTGTTGCAATGGTTAGCGACTTGTCATTCCTTCATAAGTTTATCAAAACGAAGTTAGTTTTCTGGGAATATCACACACACTGTTAATTTAAGGGCCTTATAATGTGGTTTTCGGAGACCCTTTATAGACTCGCGAATTTTGTGTCTCACATTGAGAAGTGCAACATATGCTTTGGTCGTCCTTCTAGGATAATTTTTATATTTCGCCTATTTTAGCATGTATTTTGAGACGTTTTTCCCTATATCCACCCTTCTACTGTATGAAATGAACGGTGAAGAGTTTTATAAATGATTGGTGTATTGACTCATGTTTACCATACCTAATTTTACGATGCACCAAGCATCCGAACATGAGTTATAGGCGTACATAAGGATACACAGAAAGACAGACAGACAGACAATACTATTGTCTACAACATATCACCCAGAAATCCAAATATGGGTATATCTACCACACAGTATCAAAGAAAATCATCCTTACGATGAACCCGTATGTCGACAAAAAAAAAAAAGATTAGTTGAAATGTGCTCTCAAAATAAATTCACCTGACGTGTACTTCCTGACATGAAATAGAATTGAAAGCCTTGTAGATGAAACGCAATACACGTCACATAAAAACTGACCCTCTACGTTGTGTTGGGTCCCCATACACAGGAAGACCTCTTTCATAAATTATAAAAGCTTGTGGTGCATGAAAATTCAGGTTCTTCAGTCTCAAATGGCCCAAATTCCTAAAAGGCGCAAAACATGCTGATTCAATTCAGGAATTTTTGAAAATAATGTTGCTGTTTTGAGATATAATAGACCTTCTGCACTATATGTCGCACGTGAAAATTGCATGAAAAAATCCTAGGTTACCCCTTGACCCCCTTAATTGCATTGATGAATTATACAGTCTACGTTGGTTCCGTGATAACCTTATATTTGCAAACTTTCACAGAAATGTAATAAATGTAATAAATTGCTTCTTACTGAAATAGATGGAAAGTTGGATGCCACCCCATGAGATAATGTTGTCATGGTTACCGATTTGCATTCCTTCATTAGTTTGTTAAATTTAATTTAATTAGTTTTCTGGGAATGTTTCAGAAACTGTTGGTTTTAGAGCCTTATAATGTAGTTTTCGAGGACCCTCGAGTTTTATTTCTGGCACCGAGGGGCTTTGTCTCGTCGTTGTACGCCATAATATAATACTAATAATAATAATATAACATAGGGATAGGAATATAATAGACCTGCCATACCACTCCCGCAGATGTAAATCGCGTGAAAAAAATCTAGACTACCCCTTGACCCCCTTAAGCGCATTTTACGTATTGATGAAATTTACAGCTTAATTTGGTTCCATAATAACCATCTAACCGTTTGCAAACTTTCACACTAATGTAATTAATGGAATTGTGTTGCGTCTTACAGCAATAGATGGATCTCTGAGAATCTGTTGCCATGGTTATCGGCTTGCATTCGTTCATAGTTTATTAAATTAAATTAGTTTTCTGGGAATATGTCAAAAACGGTTGGACGTAGGACCTTAAAATGTGCGTTTAGGGCCCCCGAGTTTTGTCTCTCACATTGAGGGGCTGAAAATGAGCATTGTCTCGTCCTTCTACTCCTATTTCAGTATGTATTTTAAGGGGGTATGCCCCTTTTATGAGAGGTATAGAGAAGAGTTACATCAATGATTAGTGTCGTGCCTCTGATGGATATCTGTACCAAATTTTACGTTGATACACCCAGCCGTTCTCGAGTTATAAGGGAACAAAGTTGTCCACAGACAATCAAGCAGACAGACAGACAGACCAAAACATTATTTTCGCGCGCATCTATCATAAAACAGTCTGAAACGTGTAAATAACTCAAATTTCCGTAGAAATTCAGAAAAAAGACAAATTTTCTTTTTCATATATGTAGAGATATACTGCACCGCTCGATGTGACCGTGTTTTATTGCACAAATTTAGGTTTTACTCGCTAACCGTCGGAGATACACGAAAAGTGATAAGAACCTTTTGGATAGAAAATTAAATGCTAAAGCTCGTGTATACCATCAAAAGTTTGCTATTTCTTAGCGTTCTCTTTTTATTTGAAATGGAAATATGAAATTTTGAAACCAAAGGGTGTAGTGACGTCACAAAAGTAGGTTTTACTCGCTAACCGTTGGAGATACACGAAAAGTGATAAGGACCTTTCGGATAGAAAATTAAATTTTGAAGCTCGTATGAGCCATCAAAAGTTTGCTATTTCCTACCGTTCTCTTTTTATTTGATATGGAAATATGAAATTTTGGAACCAAAGGGTGTAGTGACGTCACTAAAATGGTCGCCATTTCTTAATAGTGCAAAATATCGAAATTGAAAGTATCCTATATGTAAACCTGGTATTTCAGCTACATCCATGCAAAATTTCATTTAAATCGGACCAGTGGTTCTTGCGTTATTAGGTAACAGACAGACAGACAGACAGACAGACAGAAAGACAGACACACACCATCTCATTTTTATATATTAGTATGATTAAAATTAAATTAAATTAAATAAATTAAAATGGATATCCTTACAAATAATTTGATTAAATAATAGTACATTATGCAACGTGCCTATAATGGCAATAATTAAGACACATGCGAGTTTTATAATTTCCATACGAGTGTCTTAATTGCCATTATAGGCGAGTGGCATACGACTGCTTATGTTCGACGATAATTTTAATTTTATTATATGTTCTAACATTAATATTCATAAATATCTGTTGAGATTCTGATAGTTGATGTACAGTAAGTGCATGCGCCGGGAATTGTGAGGGCTCAGCATTTCCACTCTACCCAATAACAAATTCCAAAGCTTTCAAATATTGTTTGCCCTGAACTGGCACCAACAGATAGCCCATAGGTACTATGGTGAATCATTTTGATATTTTGGTCAAGTAACGCATAATAGGCTGTAGCATACGATTTACAATTAAAATGTATCGTATTATCAACTATTTATTCTTCAAATTCGATGCGTATAGAATGTCAACGTAAGGCAATTCAATGGAGTTCCACATTGAACATTCTTGACATCTGGCGGAGAAGTCTGGCTTAAGAAATCTCTTTACAGAACAGAGAGCCGGGTTACTGATTTCCGTGGATCTAATGCCATATGTTTGGTGCCTCCATGACGTGGTTCTATCAACACCAGCATTCAATAAAGTTGTCGCCGATATCGTACGAAGGCAATGGCCTGTGTAGAAAATGGAGTAGGGGATAATTAGATACAGTGCTATTTATTTTCCAATTTTTGCGAGTTTATTT
Source organism: Meconema thalassinum (assembly GCA_946902985.2). NCBI lineage: Eukaryota > Metazoa > Arthropoda > Insecta > Orthoptera > Tettigoniidae > Meconema > Meconema thalassinum. Next base: position 152,249,588 of record OX336390.1, on the reverse strand, counting down.
TTAGCCTACATTCGATTCTAGCAAAATATGAAAGTAATATCATGATATCTACACGGGCCAAAAGTTGTCAGTCTGTCTGTGCGTGCGTGCGTGTGTGTGTGTGTGTGTGTGTGTGAGAGAGAGAGAGAGAGAGAGTGAGTGAGTGACTGAGTGTGTGTGTGTGTGTGTGTGTGAGAGTGTGTATATCTGTACCTCCCCCCTATCAATTCAAGCACGACGAAATCGAATTGAACGAAATATATTAGCACTGGCAAATGGCACCTCCGCGTCATGTTTTATATCGCCACCATCTTTATCAAAACAGAATGGCGGCCACTCAAACGTTCTAAACGTAAAATCAAATTACGAGTAAAATAATCATCCGATCTCTACCAAATTTGGTAACAACATACCTTCGTATGGGACGCGTCTTGCGCCCAACCTACAAGATCATCCGCCGGAGCATTTCAAGATAGCGGTCGTGTGAATTGCGCAAAAATTATAACTCATAACCTTGAACCCACCAGTTCCGATTATCGAACCGAGAATGGTCTAAACTCTCCTAAAGGACGTGGCCCGTTTGATATTCTAAGTTCATATTATAATATTACACAGTAGCAATGGCTTTAAAATACCGAGTCATGGCAGTTGATATCTTGTGCCTGATCTATAAATCACTAGTTTGAGTATTGCATGCAATATAGCCTACTGATAGAAATAATATAAAATTTGTATGAAATGCTTTACAATAAAAAAAATAGCCGTTCCATGACGAACTTGAGTGCCTACTTTACTTAAAATTTAAGATTCATGCCAATCTATATAGACGCATCTAGAAAAATGACGAAAACAAGATGGTAATACTAACAATTCTAAGTACTGCAGTTTGAAATACACCTGAAATAGTGTAGCTTAATAGGGTAACTTACTACAGTTGGCAGCCCAAGTGACTCGGAATATATTCTTAGTTACATCGCTTAAGGTATAGGTCCAGTCACAATTATAAGGAACCTAGATGACAAACCGAGAAAGTTTTCGGGAAATACAGGTGTTACACCAGTAGAATTTCTGCGAGATATTCGAGACTACATGGCGGAACACAGGGTAGCCAAAGAAAGAGAGCTAAGGATAGTGGAACGCGCCTTAGATGGATCTGCACTTACGTGGTTTAGAGCGTTCAGAAGCAACTTTGCGAACATGGAGCAATTTGCCATGGCTTTCTTGAGGAGATTCTGGAGTGCCGAGGATCAACTCAACGTAAGAGCGGAGATGTACTCTAAACGCTATTCTACGTCACATCCAACGCATTACGCCAACTATTTCACGTCACAGCTGGCTAAATTACAGTTCCTTATTCCTCCATTGCCAGAAGAAGAGCTTTTGCAAGCTATAGCGCGACAGTTACCGATAGAGGTACAGCGATCACTGATAGCATCAGGAGCCAATACGCTGGAACATTATGATGACATTTTGCGGCGGTTAGATTATACAAGCGCACAGGTCACGCCTAGAAGTAATCGAAACGACAACAGGAACACGCAAGAAGTAAATGCGGTAGTCGTGGACAATGCAGCTCAAACGGACAGAAGGGATTCCTGGGAAAACCGACGGGACGATGGGAATCGAGGAAATATCCGTAACGCAAGAGGCAATGATCGATATAGAGGACCATTTGAAAGGCCATACGATCAAGAAGCGAGAGATAGCCGGTATAGGAATTATAACCAAAATTCCAGGTATCAGGACAGGAATCGGTATAATAACAGATATTGGGGAAGGAATAACTGGAACCAAGGTCACCAGTATAATGGAAACGACCGACAGGATGGCCGAAGAAACGATCCTAACGACAGAAGGGATAATCGTGGACATGAGAGGTCGAGACAAGAGGATAGACAGCCTAGTGCACCACTCGAGGAGACAGTGAGAGATGTCAATCGAGCCAGCACGAGTGAAGACAGAAGAAATAAACGTCAGAATAACACAGAATCAAGGTGTTAATCATTGGAAGTCATCATTATAGAGAGTCAGAAAGAACCATCATGCTGAGTAAGGAAATTGTAGAGCTATCGTGTACATGTAAAATATATTGAATGCCTGAGAGTGTATTTTTTTTCTCAATCCTGATAAAAAAAGGAGATGTACGGGAGAGATGTACCCGATACCTATTTTAGGCTATCGGCTACGCCAGCAGACATTAAGCTGTAGTTGAGGTTTTGGGAAGCAATAAGAAAAGATAGCGCATCGATCGTGTCAAGAAGAAAGCCAAGATGACGTAGGAGGTCAAGTATCAAGGAGGCATTGAAATCTGTAAGAAGATAGAATTATGAATGGAGATGTGAAGCTTTATTGAAATGTATATGGGATTATAGTAATCAAAACAACTTAGAAGAGGATATATAACATGCATTATATGTGGAAATAATTTTATGGAAATAAGTTATATTATAACAGAACAGCCGAGAGGATTCGGGTTCGAGACTATGTTCATGACGCAGGAACACTGTGGTGGCGGAATGAGCCACGTGCCGAGCGGAGCACAAAAAGACGGAACGCAGCACTAGCAAGTCAGTTGGGCTCTGGGAGACGAGCAGTTCAGAGCAGCTCTATAGCACAGCGAGACGGGCATTGAAGGTCACGCAACTTACGTAAACCGTCACGGCAGGAGTAGGCGACATTTCTCGCATCACCGAGCAGCGAAGGCCGCGCGGGTCGTTGATCCAGGCGATCTGGCCGAGGAGACAATTGTAGATAGCCGGGGTATTTCAAAACCACACTGATCGTATTTGAAGACTTTATTTTAAGCTTCATTTCGACGCTGTTCGAGCACAGGCTTTCACAAATAACCTTATAACCATGCTGTTATATAACACATTCAAAGCGACTTTTACTATTCCAAGTAAACTGAATGTTTAGCATAGGCTCTGATGAACATTACAACGTGCATTTATAAGATTTATATCTTATGCCATTTTCATGAGTTATCAATTATAGACAGATACAGGGTGTATCGCAATCTTGAACACTATCTAGTAAAATTTTTATTTTACTCAAGTGGAACTTTGCAGTAAGTTGAGATTGGACTTACAATTCTCAAACTGAACATTTAACAGAACAGTGGCGTATATCAGAAGAGGAGTAGGGGGTCCGCTGTTTCCATGAACTTTTCGAGAAGGAGTTGGACAATATCCGCTATGGGTAATTCGAGGTTCAACATGACCGAGTAAACGTGAATAGAGACAAGATGGCACCACAGAGCGATGGATTCGATTCCTGACGAGAGGAGTCCAACAGCTGATTCGCTTGGGATTTCGAAGGAAATCTGCATTTCATGGATGAAATGATATTCACGCCGATCTTACGAGAAATTTTTAGGTAGGGAAAATCGACGATCTTGGAAATTATATTACAACTGATAATGCAAGGTACTGTAAGAGTTCTAACTACCTGATTCGATTATTTTCATGAATACTGGGCACACATGTATATTTTTCTAATAGGAGTGATTTGATTATTAAGACATGGTTTGAATTTATATACTTCGAATTTGCTAGAATATGGAGTGACCATATGATATGGCAGGCATCATTATACGAAATTCTCACCGTTGTTTGGCTTTATTAAGCAGATGTTTGATCTTTTAGACATTTTTCCAGCTAGGATATTTTTCATGAATATTTTTTTTTGTGCAACGAGTATTTCTAACTCGTGATCTGCAATTGATTATCAGAAACTACTTCGTCAGTTCATTGCATACTAGCGAGTGTGTATTATTCATCAGTAGGGATTTTTTCCATTGGATTGTTTGGAGATATTAAGAAGTTATTCACTTTAGTGAATGAAGGTCGCTTTTATATGACAACTAGAAACTTGTTGATTCCTTTCTGGTACATTCACTCATATAATTCTACGAGATGGGGTCTTTCGTATTTATACGATTGTACGGTGGTTACACATCTTACTCGCCATTGAGGGATTCATTTTATCATCCGAATGTACACGAGATGTAAGTGAATTAAACAAGGAACTACTAGTCACATATCAGTCGAAATTTTGTTAAATAAAGTAACGATAAATGTCAACAGGATTGCATTTAGTAATTCTTGTTTGCCAATCCAATATTTTGTTGCTATACTCTTTTGAGAGTAATTTCAATTTAACAGCTGTTACAGCTGATGCTTTGATGATTTTTATAATTGTGTTTGATACCTTTGAGAAGGATTTAAAGTAATTGAATCTTATGAGATCAATCATTAATGGTCATAATTATTTTAAGGCAGATCAGTATTGCAGATTTTGGTGTGAGAGATTATAGCACATTGGTGTTTTTCTGCGATGTGAATTATGAAACTTGTAAAAGAATTTATGCTATTTGAAAGCGAATCTTAAATTACTGAAGTAATATTTTTCCAATTGTTTAAGGAGTTGTCTAGAGGTGATCAGAGTAATTACAGTCATTGGAGATTATGTGCGTTAATAATTTGAAGCCATTTATATATTTTTGTAGATCATGCAACGTGGTTAAGTGGAGTTTGTGATAGGCATTTTGTGGAATTTGCCATGTAATAGTTGCATCGTTGATAATGTATTTTGAGGCAGACATGAGGTCGTCGTACCCAGTCTAGCGTAATTGTTGAGATTCATGCTGTATGTGCTGAATATTTATGGAGTTTTTGGAGTAATTCTTATATTCAAATGTGATATTTGGAATATTGAAGAAATATAATGTCGTTGTGGATAGTTAGATCCAACGTGATGTCGTGGAGACAATAATATTTTTTGGCATGATAAATTAAATACGAGATATAACTTGGAAGTAATAAAACTGTAAGACAACGTTCTATAAACCTTATTAAACAATTTGTTAGGAAATTAAACAAATAAATGAAGTTGATAATACAAGATTTTCTGAAAATAATAATTAATGAAATAATAATCTGAGATTTAAGCATGTTAACGATCTGACCTAATGAAATAAAAATCAGAATGACTAGATGAAATAATAAAATCTAAATAACCAGATGATTGAAATTTAAATAAGTTGATAAATTAAATTTTGAATAAATCAATGAATTAAATAAGTGGATGAATTAAAGGTTGAATAAATAAACTGATTGAAATGAATTAATCGACGATTGTAATGATGATAAATAACTGAATTAGAAGGTGATGATTAATTAAAGAAGCTGATGATTAATGAATTTTTATGGAATTAAATAAATTTAATTGAGAGATAATGTGAAGGAATTGCAACTTGAATTGTGAATTTAAATGATGTAATGGTGATGAATTAACGATTCTGACAGGAATATTTGGAATTTTGAAGTGAGAATAAATGTGAGAAATATTTAATTTTGATAATAATGATGATGATGACCGATGAGAATTTGAATTTTCTGTAATTCACAGATAAGAGATTAATGACGATGTAAATAATGTAAATTAATTATTCAATGTTTAGGAGTATTTGATTAACATGTTCTACGTTCAAATTATACCATGCAAACCATAATTTATGTGATATTTAATATGAGTGATTATTATATGTGTATGTTTAGACAGCTTAATAACTTAATTAAATCCACATTGATGTTAAATTAAAGAGAATTAGGTCTCAGGTTTCACAAATGTCAGTGACGAAAGACATAGTGCTACAGTGATCCTGAGAACCCAAGAGAACTTTATACATTTTTCTTGTTATGTGGATTGAAATAATTTTGCATTAGAAAGGAGATGGTTCGATTTTTGGACAATGACAATTTAACTTTGCATTCGACCATACTCTTAGGTAGGAATTATATTTAAAATGTCTGTCTGACTATCAAAGTAAAATAAATTTGTTTTTATCTTAGTTGTGATCTGATGATGGTGTGATGTTCCTTTTTCTTTCCTTGTCTTGAGTAAGGCTTATCCGGAAAGGAAGTGGTTTTGCTAGGAATTCAGTTGATGGCGCCCATTTATATTTGAATTATTTTTATTAACTTAAGCCCGTAACGACCCTAGAGATACTTTGTCTCGTGAAACCCACTGCTTTTTCAAGAACTCAGCTGAATTTCCGACACATTCCTTATTTGACTAGAGGTTCATTTAACTCCGCTCTGTCCTGGAACTCCAGGGATGTGATGTTATAGCAGATGGGTCATCGCATCCCCAGGACGAACGGGTACAGAGAGAGAGAGGGAGAATTGGCTTTATCCAACTAGTGGGGCTTTTCGATTTTGTTAATTCTATGGAATCACATCAGATTTAGATTACTGAGAGATTGATCTCAAGTTCATTTAAGTGTGTTACAAAATTTATTAAACTTAGTCAGACAATGTACTTGTGTGCCCAATCCAGTGTTCATGTTAATCGTATCAGTAATATCATGTTAGTTATAAGATATTTTTCCCTATACCCAAGTGAATGCAGGAATTGAGACATTGTGATGTGTTGTTGTCTAACGTCTCTATATAATTCTATATTGAAATATAATTATGTTGCCAGAAGATTTAGCGAAGGTGTTAGGAGAGTTGCAGACGGGTATGTCTGGAATTGCAGAAACCATTTCTAAGATGGAAACGGAAGTTAAAGAACAAATTAATAATTCAGAAGCTAGATTAGAAGCTAAATGTAAAGAGAATGTAAAATCATTGCAGACGAGTACTGAAGATAATTTAAAATCATTAGAGACTAGGCTACAGTCAACTACTGAAGAAAATTTAAAACTATTACAGTCAAATAGCAAAGATGAGTTGAAGTCATTAGAAGCTAGATTACAAACTAATACTGAAAGACATTTAAAAGCTAGTGAAGCTAACTTTAAATCGTTGGAAGAGAAATTACAGTCTCGTAGTGAAGAAACTAACACTGAATTAGAAAATAAGTTAACCAGATTAGAGAATAGTTTAACTTTAAAGAATAATGAGATGCTGAAAACTTTACAATTAGACATAATTGCAGTAAACATGAAAGGAGAGGAAAATGTTCAGATATTGAGGAAAAATATTATTGAGTTAGAAAGTAGAGGAGAAGAAAATATTTTCACTTTAAGAACAGACGTTATGACCATACAGAAAGACATTAAGTCAGATGTATCGAAGTTGAGATTCGACATCGATGGTTTAGTGGCAGATGTAGGAAAAATTCAAGATTGGTCTACCGAAGTATCTTTCGAGACTAAGATTAAAGGTCTAGAAACGAATCTAGGTAACGAGATAAAAGATTTGAAGACAGTAATTGGGACCATTAAAGATGAAGTCTTGGGAGAGGTCAATTCTAATTTAAAGTCGTTAGAAAATCAATTGCAGAAGGATATTAGGAAGATAGACGACGATATAGAGCAAAAGGTTAACGAAAACTTAGCTTTATTTAAAAATAGAGTCGGAGCAATTGTGGAAGAACGATATAATGAGGTCGATGCCGAAGCAAAAGAGAAACGTGACGGGTTAGATGAAAAATTAATCGCAGGTATGGCAAACTTAGAAGCTAGGTTTACGGAAAGCAAAGAAGCGATGAAGATAGATTCAACTCTATTTAGAACAGATGTTGATCTGTTGAAAGAACAAGTCGCGTTAGTAAGGAACACGTGCGAAGGAAAAATCGACAAGTTGAGGAACGATCTAGACGAAAGTAACAAGACGCAGGATGTTACATCGTTAGATGAACTGAAAACGCAGGTCAAGAGATTAGCAGAAGACAGGATGACTAAACTAGAATCCATAGTTAACAGTTTTACCAGTCATAATGTAACATCAGGGGAAACATTGATAAATCAAACAGCGATAGACCGCAGTATGACGAATCAAGAACCGAGCATGGTAGAAGACCGTCAAATGCAACCGAATGTGACATTCGAAAGGGTCAGTTCAACCCCGCAGGAGAATCCAAGTTCGAATCGGAGTACGTCGGGTCCAAGCGAACGATACTCAGGTCCAGTCACAATTATAAGGAACCTAGATGACAAACCGAGAAAGTTTTCGGGAAATACAGGTGTTACACCAGTAGAATTTCTGCGAGATATTCGAGACTACATGGCGGAACACAGGGTAGCCAAAGAAAGAGAGCTAAGGATAGTGGAACGCGCCTTAGATGGATCTGCACTTACGTGGTTTAGAGCGTTCAGAAGCAACTTTGCGAACATGGAGCAATTTGCCATGGCTTTCTTGAGGAGATTCTGGAGTGCCGAGGATCAACTCAACGTAAGAGCGGAGATGTACTCTAAACGCTATTCTACGTCACATCCAACGCATTACGCCAACTATTTCACGTCACAGCTGGCTAAATTACAGTTCCTTATTCCTCCATTGCCAGAAGAAGAGCTTTTGCAAGCTATAGCGCGACAGTTACCGATAGAGGTACAGCGATCACTGATAGCATCAGGAGCCAATACGCTGGAACATTATGATGACATTTTGCGGCGGTTAGATTATACAAGCGCACAGGTCACGCCTAGAAGTAATCGAAACGACAACAGGAACACGCAAGAAGTAAATGCGGTAGTCGTGGACAATGCAGCTCAAACGGACAGAAGGGATTCCTGGGAAAACCGACGGGACGATGGGAATCGAGGAAATATCCGTAACGCAAGAGGCAATGATCGATATAGAGGACCATATGAAAGGCCATACGATCAAGAAGCGAGAGATAGCCGGTATAGGAATTATAACCAAAATTCCAGGTATCAGGACAGGAATCGGTATAATAACAGATATTGGGGAAGGAATAACTGGAACCAAGGTCACCAGTATAATGGAAACGACCGACAGGATGGCCGAAGAAACGATCCTAACGACAGAAGGGATAATCGTGGACATGAGAGGTCGAGACAAGAGGATAGACAGCCTAGTGCACCACTCGAGGAGACAGTGAGAGATGTCAATCGAGCCAGCACGAGTGAAGACAGAAGAAATAAACGTCAGAATAACACAGAATCAAAGTGTTAATCATTGGAAGTCATCATTATAGAGAGTCAGAAAGAACCATCATGCTGAGTAAGGAAATTGTAGAGCTATCGTGTACATGTAAAATATATTGAATGCCTGAGAGTGTATTTTTTTTCTCAATCCTGATAAAAAAGGAGATGTACGGGAGAGATGTACCCGATACCTATTTTAGGCTATCGGCTACGCCAGCAGACATTAAGCTGTAGTTGAGGTTTTGGGAAGCAATAAGAAAAGATAGCGCATCGATCGCGTCAAGAAGAAAGCCAAGATGACGTAGGAGGTCAAGTATCAAGGAGGCATTGAAATCTGTAAGAAGATAGAATTATGAATGGAGATGTGAAGCTTTATTGAAATGTATATGGGATTATAGTAATCAAAACAACTTAGAAGAGGATGTATAACATGCATTATATGTGGAAATAATTTTATGGAAATAAGTTATATTATAACAGAACAGCCGAGAGGATTCGGGTTCGAGACTATGTTCATGACGCAGGAACACTGTGGTGGGGGAATGAGCCACGTGCCGAGCGGAGCACAAAAAGACGGAACGCAGCACTAGCAAGTCAGTTGGGCTCTGGGAGACGAGCAGTTCAGAGCAGCTCTATAGCACAGCGAGACGGGCATTGAAGGTCACGCAACTTACGTAAACCGTCACGGCAGGAGTAGGCGACATTTCTCGCATCACCGAGCAGCGAAGGCCGCGCGGGTCGTTGATCCAGGCGACCTGGCCGAGGAGACAATTGTAGATAGCCGGGGTATTTCAAAACCACACTGATCGTATTTGAAGACTTTATTTTAAGCTTCATTTCGACGCTGTTCGAGCACAGGCTTTCACAAATAACCTTATAACCATGCTGTTATATAACACATTCAAAGCGACTTTTACTATTCCAAGTAAACTGAATGTTTAGCATAGGCTCTGATGAACATTACAACGTGCATTTATAAGATTTATATCTTATGCCATTTTCATGAGTTATCAATTATAGACAGATACAGGGTGTATCGCAATCTTGAACACTATCTAGTAAAATTTTTATTTTACTCAAGTGGAACTTTGCAGTAAGTTGAGATTGGACTTACAATTCTCAAACTGAACATTTAACAGAACAGTGGCGTATATCAGAAGAGGAGTAGGGGGTCCGCTGTTTCCATGAACTTTTCGAGAAGGAGTTGGACAATATCCGCTATGGGTAATTCGAGGTTCAACATGACCGAGTAAACGTGAATAGAGACAAGATGGCACCACAGAGCGAGTGATTCGATTCCTGACGAGAGGAGTCCAACAGCTGATTCGCTTGGGATTTCGAAGGAAATCTGCATTTCATGGATGAAATGATATTCACGCCGATCTTACGAGAAATTTTTAGGTAGGGAAAATCGACGATCTTGGAAATTATATTACAACTGATAATGAAAGGTACTGTAAGAGTTCTAACTACCTGATTCGATTATTTTCATGAATACTGGGCACACATGTATATTTTTCTAATAGGAGTGATTTGATTATTAAGACATGGTTTGAATTTATATATTTCGAATTTGCTAGAATATGGAGTGACCATATGATATGGCAGGCATCATTATACGAAATTCTCACCGTTGTTTGGCTTTATTAAGCAGATGTTTGATCTTTTAGACATTTTTCCAGCTAGGATATTTTTCATGAATATTTTTTGTTGTTGTGGTGTTTGAAGCCATATTTTCAGTGTTGCCTTAGTAAACAAGAGTTTAGTGCTTTTCAGTCGGTCAACACGAATGTACCCAAAAGAGATGGGTTATGCCCTAATCCTGAAATAAATTACATGAGATTAATAAAACACTAGGATGACCAGTTTCGATCGTCAAGCGATCATCATCAGATCCAATACACTTAGGCTATAAAATCTATGTTTGAAATACAGGTGAAAATATTTACAATATGTACAATTATTTAGTTGCAGTATTGGTACTGCAACTGTCAGTGTATGCTAAATGCAGTATATATGTTAGGTGAAATGCTAAATGGTGATGGCTATCCGGAGATTGTACTTTAGAGAGATTATATGGTTGTAAACTATGGTTAAACTATAAAATTTTAGGCTAACTACTTATCTGATTGTCTTCCGTACTACAGCTATTCGCAGTTTCCGTGCTCACTTGAACTCGTTAAGATAACCACCGCAGTCGACTGCACAGCGAGTTCAAGTGAGCACGGAAACTGCGAATAGCTGTAGTACGGAAGACAATCAGATAAGTAGTTAGCCTAAAATTTTATAGTTTAACCATAGTTTACAACCATATAATCTCTCTAAAGTACAATCTCCGGATAGCCATCTCCATTTAGCATTTCACCTAACATATATACTGCATTTAGCATACACTGACAGTTGCAGTACCAATACTGCAACTAAATAATTGTACATATTGTAAATATTTTCACCTGTATTTCAAACATAGATTTTATAGCCTAAGTGTATTGGATCTGATGATGATCGCTTGACGATCGAAACTGGTCATCCTAGTGTTTTATTAATCTCATGTAATTTATTTCAGGATTAGGGCATAACCCATCTCTTTTGGGTACATTCGTGTTGACCGACTGAAAAGCACTAAACTCTTATTTTTTTTTGTGCAACGAGTATTTCTAACTCGTGATCTGCAATTGATTATCAGAAACTACTTCGTCAGTTCATTGCATACTAGCGAGTGTGTATTATTCATCAGTAGAAATTTTTTCCATTGGATTGTTTGGAGATATTAAGAAGTTATTCACTTTAGTGAATGAACGTCGCTTTTATATGACAACTAGAAACTTGTTGATTCCTTTCTGGTACATTCACTCATATAATTCTACGAGATGGGGTCTTTCGTATTTATACGATTGTATGGTGGTTACTCATCTTACCCATCGTTCAGGGAACTATCATCCAAGTCGACGGGGCGAGGTCCTTCGTATTTATACGATTGTACGGTGGTTACACATCTTACTCGCCATTGAGGGATTCATTTTATCATCCGAATGTACACGAGATGTAAGTGAATTAAACAAGGAACTACTAGTCACATATCAGTCGAAATTTTGTTAAATAAAGTAACGATAAATGTCAACAGGATTGCATTTAGTAATTCTTGTTTGCCAATCCAATATTTTGTTGCTATACTCTTTTGAGAGTAATTTCAATTTAACAGCTGTTACAGCTGATGCTTTGATGATTTTTATAATTGTGTTTGATACCTTTGAGAAGGATTTAAAGTAATTGAATCTTATGAGATCAATCATTAATGGTCATAATTATTTTAAGGCAGATCAGTATTGCAGATTTTGGTGTGAGAGATTATAGCACATTGGTGTTTTTCTGCGATGTGAATTATGAAACTTGTAAAAGAATTTATGCTATTTGAAAGCGAATCTTAAATTACTGAAGTAATATTTTTCCAATTGTTTAAGGAGTTGTCTAGAGGTGATCAGAGTAATTACAGTCATTGGAGATTATGTGCGTTAATAATTTGAAGCCATTTATATATTTTTGTAGATCATGCAACGTGGTTAAGTGGAGTTTGTGATAGGCATTTTGTGGAATTTGCCATGTAATAGTTGCATCGTTGATAATGTATTTTGAGGCAGACATGAGGTCGTCGTACCCAGTCTAGCGTAATTGTTGAGATTCATGCTGTATGTGCTGAATATTTATGGAGTTTTTGGAGTAATTCTTATATTCAAATGTGATATTTGGAATATTGAAGAAATATAATGTCGTTGTGGATAGTTAGATCCAACGTGATGTCGTGGAGACAATAATATTTTTTGGCATGATAAATTAAATACGAGATATAACTTGGAAGTAATAAAACTGTAAGACAACGTTCTATAAACCTTATTAAACAATTTGTTAGGAAATTAAACAAATAAATGAAGTTGATAATACAAGATTTTCTGAAAATAATAATTAATGAAATAATAATCTGAGATTTAAGCATGTTAACGATCTGACCTAATGAAATAAAAATCAGAATGACTAGATGAAATAATAAAATCTAAATAACCAGATGATTGAAATTTAAATAAGTTGATAAATTAAATTTTGAATAAATCAATGAATTAAATAAGTGGATGAATTAAAGGTTGAATAAATAAACTGATTGAAATGAATTAATCGACGATTGTAATGATGATAAATAACTGAATTAGAAGGTGATGATTAATTAAAGAAGCTGATGATTAATGAATTTTTATGGAATTAAATAAATTTAATTGAGAGATAATGTGAAGGAATTGCAACATGAATTGTGAATTTAAATGATGTAATGGTGATGAATTAACGATTCTGACAGGAATATTTGGAATTTTGAAGTGAGAATAAATGTGAGAAATATTTAATTTTGATAATAATGATGATGATGACCGATGAGAATTTGAATTTTCTGTAATTCACAGATAAGAGATTAATGACGATGTAAATCATGTAAATTAATTATTCAATGTTTAGGAACATTTGATTAACATGTTCTACGTTCAAATTATACCATGCAAACCATAATTTATGTGATATTTAATATGAGTGATTATTATATGTGTATGTTTAGACAGCTTAATAACTTAATTAAATCCACATTGATGTTAATTTAAAGAGAATTAGGTCTCAGGTTTCACAAATGTCAGTGACGAAAGACATAGTGCTACAGTGATCCTGAGAACCCAAGAGAACTTTATACATTTTTCTTGTTATGTGGATTGAAATAATTTTGCATTAGAAAGGAGATGGTTCGATTTTTGGACAATGACAATTTAACTTTGCATTCGACCATACTCTTAGGTAGGAATTATATTTAAAATGTCTGTCTGACTATCAAAGTAAAATAAATTTGTTTTTATCTTAGTTGTGATCTGATGATGGTGTGATGTTCCTTTTTCTTTCCTTGTCTTGAGTAAGGCTTATCCGGAAAGGAAGTGGTTTTGCTAGGAATTCAGTTGATGGCGCCCATTTATATTTGAATTATTTTTATTAACTTAAGCCCGTAACGACCCTAGAGATACTTTGTCTCGTGAAACCCACTGCTTTTTCAAGAACTCAGCTGAATTTCCGACACATTCCTTATTTGACTAGAGGTTCATTTAACTCCGCTCTGTCCTGGAACTCCAGGGATGTGATGTTATAGCAGATGGGTCATCGCATCCCCAGGATGAACGGGTACAGTATGGACGTTATTTAATATTAGATTTATCATTGCGCGTAAAATCATGTTGGGAACAATGTTATGTATGTGATACTGAGAATTAATCTGAAATATTACGATCTCTTATAGTGCCTATTTTTTAAAAATTCATTTGTTAGTATGGAAGTTACATTTAGTTTTAAATTGAAATTATCAGAATGCTTAGAATCATGTTGTCAGCACTGAAGAATATTAATTACTCCAAATTAATCTAGAATGTCCGGTACTATACGCGTGCAAAGTTTAGAGCTGATGGCTTGCATACTTTCTGATTTATTTACAGTTGGCAGACCTGATGATTGTTACGAATATGCGAAGTAGCTGTTATGGTACACAAAGTTCATACGAAATTTGGTTGAAATCCATTTGTTAGTTTAGAAGTTACATGCATTTAAATTCTGGGCCTCTCAGCAGGCTCAGGATCGTGTTGGCAAGAACTGGTGTATATAAGTTATACCAAACTAAGGTAGAATGGCAGGTATTATATGTGTGCAAAGTTTAGAACTGTTGGCTTGCATACTTTCTGATATATTAATATTAGAGTTAAAACATTGAGAGAGAATTTATTTATAGTTGGCAGCCATGGTAGCCCTTTAGAATACGCACAGTCATATCTGTTGTAGTACACATAGTACATATGCAATTTGGAAGAAATCCAATCGTTAGTATAGAAGTTACATTCATTTAGAAATTGAATCTATCGGCAGGCTTAGAATCATGTTGGCAACACTAGCATGTATGGACTTCTGAAATTTAATCTGGAATCTATAGCCTATGTGTGTTAATTTTGGGATAGTTCGCATGCATAACTTCTGAGATATCCAACATAGAGCTCAAATTTCAATTGCGATTTTTCAGCAGTTGGTAGCACTGACTTCAATTTCAGATATGGCCGTGAGATATACATGTATATATCTTTACTCTTACTAAATTTGGTTTCGATAGCTGCAGCCGTTTAGGAATTGATAGGGGACACACACACACACACAGACAGACAGACAGACAGACAAAAGGACACACAGACATTTTCCCGGATAAATCTCATAAGTCTACTTTTTCCTCATTTTTGCAAATTGAGAAAAGTAGGCCAGACAAGATGTTTAGGACAGACCATATAGCCTACTTTCTCCTAAATGTATTGGCATAGTTATAACTCTTTGTCCTTATCACCTATTTACTTCCTATTCGAAATGCAAATTGGCACACTGGATTTGAGCAGCGGCGTTCAAACCATAGTTTATAATTTACTCTAGTATTTTACAATTTCATCAGCAAACACTCCAAACAACGTAGGAATTCAGTATATTAACACCGACTACTAACAATTATTGAGACTTCGTTGGTCTTAACTGGGTGAAACACATTTAATATACCTACTGCACACCCACTTTTTAATCGTGCTTATACTTGGCAGTGCGCTCTATCGGCAAAAAGAGGCCATTTTCAATAACACCGCTGGCATGGGTTCACTAACTGGCCGGTATAGAGCGCAGTTCGCATCTAGTATGCTGTGGATAGCATCCGCATACTGTAGTTCAACTAGTTGCTATTTGATGTCACTCCTACAAATCCATTGGAGAACTTTGATTTAATTAAGTATATATTTTCCATTGCAAAATGCACAATATAACGCTCAATTCTATTACACCTCAGTACTCAGAAAACAATCAATATAAAAACTAAGCAAAAAATACCACTCTGTTAGGATTAGAACCTCAGCCGGCCGGGTGAGAGACCAACGCTGTAACCACAGACTTAAATATAACCTCCCAAGTTCAATGTTATCAACCGGTTTAGATACAACGCTTTAGCAAATAATGACTTTGACTAAACGATTTCTTCTCCGGAATATATTTCAAACAATGATCATTTTATACAAAGTTCATATTACTTCTATCAGTAGGCTATATTGCATCCAACATACTCAAATTAGTGAAATATAGGTAAGAACGAGAGATCAGCTGCCATCTTGTCTGTAACCGTGACGCCTCAGCTTTTTAAAACCACTTCTCCACTATAATATTACAATATAAACTTTTGATTTCGAACGGGCCACGGCCTTTAGAAAAGTTTAAACGATTGTCGGTTCGATAATCGGAATTGGTGGGTCCCATGTTATAGATTAAAAAGTTTGCATAATTCACACGGCCGCCATCCTGAAATGGTACAGCTGATGACCTTGTCGTTTCGGCACAATAGGCGTCCCATATGAAGGTATGTTGTTACCAAATTTGGTAAAGATCCAATGATTAGGTTGGTCGTAATTTAAATTAAAGTTTTGACCATTTGAGTGGCCGCCATTACGTTTTGGTAAAGATGGCGGCAATATAAAACATGACACTGACGTGCCCCTTGCAAGTGCTACCTCTGTAACAAATTTCGTTCAATGCGGATTCACCGTGTTTGAATGGATAGTGGGGGACAGACATGCAGAGTACACACATTCACATTCACACACACACATACACATACACACAGACACACAATGTTTGGCCCTGTGTAGATCTCATAAGTCTACTTCCATTTTTTTGCAAAAATCGAAAGAAGGCTAAAAAATACTCAACTGAAGAAATCGTTTGGTCCAAATCATTATTTGTAAGACGTCGTGTGTAAGTCAATTGATAATGTTACGGCTGTGAGTTTGTTTTGTCGCTCGCCGCATGAGTCACAGCTCCCCCGGGCTGTGTGTGCTCTGCCTCAGTGTATTACGTGCGCGTTACACAACGGACTGCGAAGTGAAAGGGATGGTCCAGAATATTCGTGACCCAGCCAGTGAAGGAAATGTCGAGAAGCCGTGTGTCCTGAACGATTCTAGAATTCAGTGAGTCACCAGCCTGCTATATAAGCGGCTTCAACAGTGAGGGGACCGAGTTTTCTGTGTGTGTGTGTTTCTGAGCTAGTGCGTGTTTTTTTTTCCTGAGCGACAGAAGTGTGGTGACGAAGTGCCGTGCGAGTTACGAAATCCAGTGACATTGTTTCCCCCAGCTTGTGGACAGCGAAATAGCGTGTAGCGGAATATCGTAAGTAACTGTAGTTGGTGTACATGAGGAAGAGGTGCAGGTAGCTTCTGTCAAGGCCACCGGACTCATTAAGACGGTTTTGCTTCTGTGGTTTGTTGAGAAGTGAAAGGGGCAAGAGCGCCATAAGGAAGAGACTTGAGGAAACTGGAGTAAGGTTCTAATTGCTTGTATTTGCTGTTGAGTGGTGTATCTTTCCTGCAAGCAATAAAGCTAACTTCTCTTTAAAGCAGTAATTGGTATTGTGCGTCCTACCCTCCGTAATCCAGTTACCGGAATTGCCACTAGGGGGTGGCACGTAACAATAACGACAAATTTCAGTGGACATGTTTGGCTAAGTGGTAAAGCGTTAATCTTTCACCCGTTTGGCTGGGGTTCAAAACCAAACAGAGTTGTGTTATTTTGCTTGAATGATTTTATATTGAATGTTTTGTAATTACTCAGACGTTACAAAAGTAAGCGTTATACTGTGGATATTACAATGGAAAATATGTATTTAATTAAAACAACATTCACCACCAGATATGCACGAGAGACCTCTAACAGCAACCAGATGAACTATGACGGTGACAAACACAGCCAACTGCATGTGAGCTGCGCACCGACCTCAACGTTGGAACAGCTGTAATTGAAAAGTTTCCTATTATGGCCGCTAGAGCGGATTCGCCCTATTAAGATTATCTTACGCGAAACTTTCCACCAAATGTCATAACTCGTCTGTCTGGGACTCCATTGGTTGACCTTCCGTTGGCATTCAATACGCATCGAATTTGAAGAATGACAAGTTGCCCACGCCTGGTTGATCATGTCTCCAGTTCCATAAAATTCTCCTGTAAGATACTGTATAATGTAATTTCGCCACCACTGTCAGTCAAATGGCAGCATATCGTACAGGGGAGTTTTCTCTCTTGTCTATGAGTCGATGCTACTCTCGATCTGCGATGCCATTTCAAAAGCTTGTCAACACACGTACACATGGGTGACTGTTGCCGTAATGGCGTTTCAGCCTTGCCAATAGATGCAGGTACACAGCGTGGCTGCACGCAATGCCGACCACAGCGCTTCAACGGCGTAATATCACAACGGCTTTACTTCAAAAACGCGTTTCGTATGTACTTGTTATTATTTATTTAATCGATTGTTCCCCTTTAGGAGAGCGATTGAACTTGAAGACATGATTTCATCTTCTGGCGTTTTCCCGCTTCTGTTCCCAAAACCTCTTCATCCTCTCAGAATGCTCCTTCTTCCGCTCAACTGTCCACTTTCTTTCAGGCTGTCGTGATGGTCTATGATCTAGCTTAACATTTTTGATTTTATTCCTGCACTCAGTGCGGTCCTCAAAATTTTCAATGTTGACCTGTTGTAGGTCCCTCTGGACCTCTGTCAGCCACTCCGTGCCACACTTACTCCGTGTTATAACGTTGAGCAATTTCTTCGGCGTTCTGAAATTTTCCATCCTGTAAATGTGTGTATAAAACTGTACTCGGCGTTTTCTGATTACTTCCGTTATCGTGTGGATCTTTTGGTAGAGTTCGCTTTGAGGTCTCTTCATCCAAATACCGTTATTATTAACTGCCCCGTAAATCTTTCTGAGAATTTTCCTTTCCTGTTTTTCTATATCCTTAATTTTGGAATGACCGTCGATCACCATTGTTTCGGCTGCGTAAGTTGCTTCCGGAAGAATCACCGTTGTATAGTGGCTTAATTTTGCGTCCAGCGAGATGCACTTCTTGTTGTAGTGAGCCCACGTTAGCTTGTAGGCCTTCTGTAGTTTGGTGATTCTTTCTTCATTGGCGATTCGGTTTAGTCCCGGGGACTGTATGATTTCACCAAGGTATTTAAAATGGGGGACTTGTGTTATTTTACCGTATTGTGTGATTAAAGAAGTGTTATTTTCTGGCCGTATTTCCATATAGTGGGTTTTTTCATAAGAAATTTGTAGTCCGGTTCTTTGAGCAATTTCATGTAATTTTTCCACTGCGTGTATGTATGGCTTCATGTCTGGTGTTAGTGATAAGGGCAATATCGTCCGCAAAAGCGAGGCACTTGACTGTAAGACGGTTCTCTTTTATGATTCCAATTTGAATGCATTTTACATGAGGTTCCCATTCCCTAATAATCTTTTCTAGAACGATATTAAAGAGCATTGGGGATAATCCGTCCCCCTGTCGAACTCCAGTTTTGATGAGAAAGGGCTCCGATATTTCACCCATGAATTTCACTTTGGACATAGTTCCTGTAAGCGTCTGTTCAATGATTTTTCGGGTCTTTCTGTCTATCCCGAATTCTTTCATGATCATAAAAATGTACTTGTTATTATTATTATTATTATTATTATTATTATTATTATTATTATTGTGATTCATGTGTTGTGCCATACGCTTCATAAATAAATAAGACAGTTATCGGTTAAAGTACGTGTATTATATTTAGTCCACAAATACACAAGCTTGCAATATGCAAAACTATTTTTGACCAGTGTAGAATGCGGTGAAGAATTTCGCACAGCCACCATGTTGGATTCGTGAGACTTAATGGAATTTGAAGGGCCGGTCGGAGTCAGACAAGATACCTGAGTAGTACTATGACTTTACCGAGTTTCATTGAAATCGCTCCAGCCGTTTAGATCTCATTAGGGGGATACACACACACACATCCGCACACACACACATACACACACACACACACACGGACAAAAGGTGATCTCCTAAGCCTGTTTTTTCATAAATGAAAATAGGCTAAAGAAATGGGGCGTTTAGTAGCAAAATCGTATAAGTCCATTATTTTACGAAGAATGATGATCTGGCGATAATCAGCCATGAGACCTCATTTTTTGTGTCGAATCAAAACCACTGCACGTGGTATTTCACCTGAAAGAATGTCATAGGAATTAACCGAGGATCGTGCCGGATCCTCTTTGATGGGAGGCAAGCAGCTTTACCGCAGTGATATCACGCCCATGTTCTACATCTCAATGTATTTCATTTTAATAACATCTGCACATGAATAGTGTGATAAATTACCAGCCATAGTAAATCGTCTTTACCTCAATTCAAATGTAATTAGCGCAATGTCAAAGGCGCACTTTGACCGCAGCCCTGAATAATTCTAAGGCAGGTAGGTTAACCCGCAAACCACAGCACAGGGAATAGAGAACGGCACGCAACCCGCAGTGCACTGCATGCACATGAGAGCTCGGTGAGTGAGGAATATGCTTAGAGCGAATGCACAATACATTTACCTTCTTGTTGCTATGTCATAGTGTTCAAGGAACAAACATCTGAACTGAAGCTGCGTTGGAAAGAAGGCCTATTTTTCGTATTGGAAAAAAGAATAAAGATTGCTATTGATTTATTTATGGGCTATGCTGTGGCCTGGTGTACTGGGTGTATGTGGAATCAGTTCGATAATATGTGTCATGTTGAAGGTTTTTCAACTTGGCGTTATAATTTGAATATGAGGTGGCCGTGGCCTTAATTTAAGTACCATCCTTGCATTTACCTGCAGCAGAAGTGAAAAAAAAGGGAAAATCATTTCTAGAATGGCTGAGATGAAAATCGTTGTTGATGTTGCTGAATCATTTAGGGGTTTTGCAACATCATGGTCATGTAGACCCATGTACTTGAGTGAGTGTGTGTGTGTGTGTATGAGTGTGGAATTTGTCTGATAACCAGTGTTATTGTGATAGCTGTACTAGTGTGTGTGTTTGTAATTCAGATGAGGGTTGGGAAGGAGAAGGCCTTGGCCTTAATGTTGTAACCGTCCCGGCATTCGCCGGAAGTGGAAGTGCGAAACCACGGACAACCACTTCCAGGATGGTAGAAGTGTGAATCGAGCTCACCTCAGTTTTGTCTCACGAGGCTGAGTGTACCTCATCCCAGCTCTCAGAGCAGAATTGAATTTATTAATAGAACTTGGAATCGAACTCGGATCTCCACTTGGCATTACGCCATGAGGTGTTCTATAGGAATGATGGAGCGTGTGGTAATGTTAACACTCTGCGTAGCTCGGATCACTAGCGGTTAGCTTGTAATCCTACCTGTTGTTCCCATTTCTGCCACGTGATAGGAGATGAAGTGATGTTGTTGTTGTTTCACTTGAGAGGCTTGGACATCCTGGCCATTTATCCCTGTGTACACAATTGTGTGTGTATAATTTTGTCTGATAACCTATGTTATTGCGGTATCTGTATTTGTAATTCAGATGAGAAATTGGAAGGATGCGGCCGTGACCTTATGTTAGGAATCATCCTGGCATTTACCTGGAGTATAAGTGTGAAACCACTGAAAATCACTTACATGATGGTTGAGGTGGGAATCGAACCCATATCTTCTCATTTTTGTCTTACGAGATTGAGTGTACTCATTTCCAGCCCTCAGAACAGAATTAAATTTCTTAGCTGAGCCAGGAATCGAACCTTTACCTCTGGGGCGTCAGCCAAAAATGCTAGCCGCTACACCACCAGGGGGTTTCAAATGATGTGAGATGACTGTCTGTGTCGCGAATATTTTTAAAAGACCAGGTGATCTACCTGATGTCAACCCTATTAGAGGAGTTAATAAACGACAAAATACGTTTCAATAGGCCAACATTTGGAAGAAGGAGATAGTGGCCTATTAACGTCGTGTCAATGGCTTGGATTTGAGAATGTAAAATAACATAAACCCATTTTTAAAACATCCGTCGGTGTGGTTCGATTCCACTCGTCGATTGAGCATGGAGACAGTGTGGTTAGATGACCCTCAGAATTATTACACTGAGCTAGCCCGTTCGGATATTACACGGCGGAATGCAAATGCAAGTTACATCAGATCTCTCATTAGTAACTTGGTGCAGCCTTGCAAGAGTGAAGACAATGGGAATGTCTGTTTCGCCTGAACTTGTGCATTAGCAGCAGCCGGATATTACTTGTGAAGTAACACTCAGCTACAGTTTCTCGTCTGCCACACCAAAGTGCTTAGAGATCTTCTTAAACTATGTAGAAAGTATGTTTAAGTCTATTTCCTTCTTTACTGGGTGCCCCAATGACCCCTTTCCACTTAGGCCGGATGTGCGACTTCTTCTCTTGAGTTGCTCTTGGTTATGGGAACAATAAAATGCACATTTGGTTGGTACAGTTGTATTGAAGGCTTTTAAAGGGAATGGATCGTGTTAAGTAGATTTACCAACAAGTAAAACAATTCCTTCTATTATCAATGTCCATCAATCCGACGTCTCTAAATCCATATCAGTTGTTATAATTTCCATTTGCATATTACTTTATGGTCTCTCTGAAACAGAACGTAGCTTTAACGATTACGACCAAGATTTTTTTTAAAAGTACGGATTTATATTTTATTTACTATAGCTATAGTTTCTTACAACGGGAAAATGGAGAGGAACATTACCGTTGAGGGTTCTCACATCATTTACAATATACTCATATTCATTCAAGTTTACAATACATGCATAACATGTTGTAATTTTTCCTAGTATATATTTTCCTTGGGCATTCAAGAAATCACAGTGGCTTGTGTGGAAACAGAATCATATTCTCAGTCATTTTTGGGGGCATCGTGCACCCGTATTCATACATCAGATCAGAATAATTTTTTGACAGTGACCAGAACTGAACTTTCCTTCTGTTGCCTTCGGGACGGATCATTGAATACGTAGGTAACAGCAGAAAGATCCCAGAGTTACATATTGAGGTCCACCAAGGTAAAATTTACTGCTACTTGCCGATCGGTTAATGAGTAATGGAATATCGAAACAGAGGTACACACTTCCTTAGATCTATGAATTGAAAAAGAAAACTGCCCCTGGACCGATATCTCTCCAGAGGGAATACGTAAGTGGAGGGACTACGTCTTGAACATCATTCTCAACTGCATGAGGACCACCTCTTGGTGTAGTGACCAGCATTCTTGGCTGTCACCCTGAAGGACCGGGTTTTTGATTCCCGGCCCTCCCAATTCTGGAGTGAGGGATCAATGGGGTACACTCAGCCTAGTGAGCTAAAACTGAGAAAAGAAGGGTTTGATTCCCACCTGAGCTACCCTTGTAGTGGTTTTCGTGTTTTCCCGCTTCTACTCCTGAGAAATTCCGAGATGATTCCTAGCTGAATGCCACGACCACATCCTACACAATCTGATTTCCAATTTACAAACACACACACTAGTACAACCATCACAATAACACAGGTTATCACAGAAAATCCACACACACCCAAGTGCAGGGGGCTACATGACCACGATATCGCAAAGCCCAGAAAATAAGCAACAATAACTGCATGAAACAAATAAGAACGACAACTGGGGGATAGTTTCAAATCTCATATCTGGACATCGTATCTAGGTCCCTTCATTGGGGGACGATAACGCCCTATAAAGAGTCAAAGTTGTCCTCATCTATCAACTAACTTGTATTAATCTGAGGTCAAGCGGCTTCGTTGGCGTAGTCTGTAGCACGTTGAACTGCTATGCACAAGATCGTGGGTTCAAACCTGGCCGAAGTCGTTGGATTTTTAAGAGCGTAAAAACCGTATAACTTCCTTCGGAGGGGAAATAAAGCCTGCGGGCCCATGTCTAAGATTTATGGCACGTAAAAGAAACTACCATTGCAATTGGTAGTGTGTAGCAAAATTTGTAGGTTATAATTGACTAGTTAGAAACGGTCTATCAAGTTCCAACGTTTGCCACCAGGTGACAGTAGCATCTGGTGACTAAAACTGGAACTACTTGAAATTGAACTTGTTGGGAGCCCTCAGGCGTTAAATCTAAAATACCCAGCTATGGCCATTGTCTGCAATTCATATATAATTATTCTGAGGTCAGGGGTTTTAAGATTACAATTATAGCACAGACTGTAGTCATCGTCAATGTGCTTTATCGGTCGTTGTTTTATACTCTCCACAGAAAGTCTGAAATTATACCTTAATTTAACTTGACGGGCAACTACCGAAATCATAAAATCTAATAGTACTACAGTAACATAACACTTCGGACAACTTTTCAGTAATAATAATAATAATAATAATAATAATAATAACAATAGACCATCATGACAGCCTGGAAGAAAATGGACAACTGAGAGGAAGAAGGAGCATTCTGAGAGGATGAAGAGATTTTCGGAAGAGAAGCGGGAAAACGCCAGAAGTTGAAATCATGTATTCAAGTTCAATCGCTCTCCTAAAGGGAAACAATCGATTAAATAAATAAATAATAATAATAGCGTATCACCAATATCAACCAGTGAGTGATCTGGAAAACAATTTCAACATGTTGTATTGGGAGCGAACTATTCTGTCTGATCAATCGGTATCACAGAACAAGCCTGATATGGTGGTTGTCAGCAAATGAAAGAAGCAAACTACCTAGATTGATATTGCGATCCGTAACAACGATAAACTCCAATCAAAGCACACATAAATGATCAGCAAATTCAGTGAGTTGGTCGGTCCTATCAGACGCAATGGCATGTAGAACGGGTAAAATCCATACTTAGTATTGTCTCATGTATGAGCATGATACCAAGTACCCTGCCCACAGGCCTTACAGATCTGGTTCTGGATACACAACTATACAAACTAATGCAGAACACAATAGTTCTCTCAACAACCAAAATTACCTGGAAGTTTTTGGGTAGCGATTGCGACTTTCCAGCATAGAAATGTCTGTTTTAGTAACTATACTTTGGTTCCCTGAATCCCGTGTAGTTATGTTGTAAAAAAAAGGAAGCTTGTAGTTTAACGTGACCGTTAATCTTGAGATCATGAGCCATGGGACCTCCTTTTTACGTGGAATCCGAACCACAGGACATGGCATTTCACTTCGAAAAGTTATGTTGTGATGCATTGTATAAAATAATTATAAATGTAACCATATGGCCTCATGTACCAGCTGAAGATTTTTTCTGGTAGAGCCATCTACAGGGTCTTTCATATAAAATAAGATCGGCGAGCGGCGGCTTTGTTATCCGCTGCTACAGTAACCTTGGCCGAGCTTGTGGCGTGCCACGGCCCTCTGCTGTAGTATTGAAAGCGCGCGCATAGGCGCATATACTGTACTTGACCTTGCAATAAGCGTGCAGGTGTTCAGTCACCAGTCTCAGATGTTAACATGAGGCAGGTATCATTACAACATCGTATTTTTGTATGTAAAACTTATTTTAAGAACGAGTCGGCTCGGCGGGTACGTGATGCATTTGTTCAGCAATTTCCTTCACTAGCAGATTCACGTAATTGTAAATAAGTTTGACACTACTGACTCAGTGATCAATAGAAAGCATAAAAATTTTAAATCATAAACATTGCAGTGGCAGAACTCACTCGCGTCAGGCAAAATGTGGTTACCAGATACAATGCCTGTATAACCCAGGAAGGACGACACTTCCAGCATCTTTTTTAAGGTAATATTTCATACAGGGTTGTACACACGCTTAAAGCAGGGGCCGTGGTGCGCCACAAGCTCGGCCAAGGCCACCGTAGCAGCGAATAACAAAACTGCCGCTTGCCGTTCTTACTTTATATGAAAGACCCTGTATATGATATGCTTTCCAATTTCAGCGATTCGCTCGCAGTACTATCAAACAGTGAAAATGAATCTCTGTTGGAGGAGCTGTGGTTGAAATTTAATGCAGTATATTTTTGCAATCGACAAATGAAATTAATAACAGACTGCGAAATTCACGAAATTTTTATCAAACTATAAAACAAGTGGTTCGGAACAAGGAAGTTATAGAAAAAGCAAAACTTCCTAAGTATACGACCTATTACTCACCCATTGTCACATATGGACGTTGTCGGAAAGGGAATGAAACACACTGCAAGCAGGGAAAATTAAGTTTCTCGGAACGGAAAACATGATTAGATAGAATACGAAAAGTTGAAATTAGAAAAGAACTAAAACAGGAAGGTATGAGGGAGTGAGTTGAGAAAATGAGATTACGATCGTATGGACATGTTAAGAGGATGAGTGGACAAAGGCTGCCAAATACAATGTAAGCCCTAACGATTGAGGGAAAAAGACATTCAGGTGTGAGAGCCTGTATAGAGAGAAGAGGATATAACTGGCATCATGTGGTGGAAGAAAAGTGGTGGGAAGACAGAATTAGACGGAGAGGACTCGTAAGCAACCAGACCAGGCAATAGCTGGAACGGGATTTGGATATGATGAGTCGACAAATGGGATTTAAAAAGTTACGAGCCGACATCGTATGACTCAGTAATCCGGGTATTTCCCTACCCTCCAAAATTCCACTTTCTTAGCAGAGAGAGTCATGATGCAGACAATATAGCCTACCGCTTATGCAGCGAGAAGCTTCATACAACAATAACATGCAGCAAGGTCCAATGTACAAGATAGTCCTAGCATAAAATGAACGTGAATGAAGATAGAGTAAACAAGTAGTTACATGAAGAACTACATAGCCCATTTACATATACAGAGAGTTTAGTTTGTATGTAACGGAGACCCTCACTTGCCCGCTCGCCCGCGTTGCGCGCCTGTCTCCCGTCAGGCACTTTGTCGTTATGCGGCGCTCGCGCAGCACTGAGTCATTGAGTATAGGAATTTGTACTTCAATGTGATTCTTGACCAATTTTTTGACGAACTGACTTACGGAGAGCGATTGTGAAATTACTTTCAACAAGATTCTGCCACTGCTCACACTGACGAAGCATCCATGACAGAATTGCGTCGCATTTTCGGTACGAGGGACGTGTGGCCCCCGCGATGCCCAGACTTATCACCATGTGACTTTTATTTGTGGGGGACGCTTAAAAATAGAGTGTATGCGAGAAACCCTCACACTATAAATGAGCTTAAAGACTATTACAGCTGAAATACAGTCAATCGATGCTGAGGAACTTCAGAGGGTAAATGCCAGTTTCATAAAAAGGTGCCAGCGATGTGTAGCAGTGAATGGCGAACATTTTCAGCACCAGCTGTGAACTAGCTAAGTACAAATTCCTATACTCAATGACTCAGTGCCGCGACGGCGCCGCATAACGGCAAAGTGCGTGGCGCGAGACAGGCTCACGCCACGGGCGAGCGGGCAAGCGAGGGTCTCCGTTACATACAAACTAAACTCTCTGTATCATGTTCATGTTAATTGCCTCTATCAACATACAAAATTTCAGTTTGATTGTAGTAATACCGGTAGATTAGTAGATATTGAGAACCGTCTATGTATTTCATATGGTTGCCATGTTGTATTTTCATATATGTAGGCCTTAGAGTTATGTATTATTACATGAAGATAATCGTGTAGGTGAATTATACAAATTTCAATCGCATGATTAGGTCACAATAAATAGAAACCAGATTTTAAAATTTTGCACAGCCGCCATATTGTGGTTTTGAAAATAATTTAAAAATCTGATGCCATTGGATTATCATTTGTATAAGCGTATATCGTACCAAGATTCACTGCACTTGGATTGTTAAATCGCGAGAAACGTCCATTTAAATATTAAAATTTCGCGTCGGCACCATGTTGGATTGGGCTCACCAGGATATTGAAAGTCCCATAGGTGAACTTATGTGTATAGCCTCTATCAGCATACAAAATTTCAGTTTGATTCCTGTCATAGATTAATAGATATTGAGAACCGTGTAAATATTTCGGATGGTCGCCATGTTGGATTTTAATATATGTAGTACATAGAGTTATGTACTATTAGATGAGGATTATTGCGTACATTCATTATTCAAACGTTGACTACGATCGCATGATTAGGACACAAGAGATTAAAACCTAATTGAAATAATTCGCACAGCCGCTATCTTGGGGTTAAGTAAAAGATTGTACTAAATTAGATGTCAGTGCATTGCAATGTGTATGAACATTTGCTGTTCCCAGTTTCACTTAGTTCGGATGGTTACATTACGAGAAAAGTCTATTTAAATGTTTCTAATTGGCTTGGCCACCATGTTCGTTTGGGGTTAACAGGTCTTTGAAAGTCAGATAGGTGAACTTCGAATAGTGCCCTTTATAACCGTACAAAATGTCAGGGTGATATCGGTAACAGTTTCGGAGATATAGAATGCCGGTGAAATATTCCGCACAGACACCATGTTGGATTTGTGAGACGTAATAAAATTTGAAGGGCACGGTCGGGGTCGGCGAAATAGTACAATGACTTTATTGAGTTTCATTGAAATCGCTCCAGCCATTTAGATTTTATAAGGGACACACACACTCGGACACACACACATACACACACACTCGGACAAAGGGTGAACTCATAAGCCCATTTATAGCCTACTTTCGATTTTTGCAGAAAATGAAAGTAGACTTACGAGATTACACGGGCCAAATGTGTGAGTCTGTCTGTGTGTGTGTGTACTCTGAATGTGTTCCCCCCCCCCTATCAATTCGAACACGGTGAAACCAAATTGAAAAAAAAAAATTGGTACAGAGGTAGAACTAGCAAAGGGCACCTCAGTTTCATGTTTTATATTGCCGCCATCTTGACGGAAACGTAATGGTGGCCACCCAAATGTTCAAAGCTTAAATCAAATTACGACTAACCTAATCATCCGATCTCTACCAAATTTTGCAACAACATATATTTATATGGCAAGCGTCTTTCAACTCAACTACAAGGTCATCAGCCCAATAGTTTGTTGATGGCGGACATGTATGTGTGCATATCCATTCCCCCTATCAATTCAAACAAGGAGAAACCGAATTGAACGAAATTTGATACAGTGGTAGGACTAGTAAAGGGCACTCCATTGTCATGTTGTATATCGCCGCCCTCTTGACGAAAACGTAATGGCGACAAACCAAATGTTAAAAGCTTAAATCAAATTACGACCAAACTTTAATCTGATCTCTGCCAAATTTTGCAACATTATACCCTTATGTATGAAGAATATTTTGAACAAACTACAAGGTAGTCAGCCTAATACTTTGCGTATGGCGGCCATGTATGTGTTCAAATCGATTCCCCTTATCAATTCGAACACGGTGAAACCGAATTGAACAACATTTGGTACAGAGGTAGAACTAGCAAAGGGCATCTCAGTGTCATGATTTATATCGCCGCCATCTTGACGGAAACGCAATGGCGGCCTCCCAAATATTCAAAGCTTAAATCAAATAACGACTAACCTAATCATCCGATCTCCAACAAATGTTTAACAACATATAATCATATGGCGGGTGTCTTTTGACTACACTACAATGTCATCAGCCCAATAGTTTGAAGATGGCGGCCATGTATATGTGCAAATCGATTCCCCCTATCAATTCAAACATGGTGAAACCCAATTGAACGAAATTTAGTACAGAGGTAGCACTAGTAAAGGACACTCCAGTGTCATGTGGTATATCGCTGCCATGTTGACGAAAACGTAATGGCGGCCACCCAAAAATTAAAAGCTTGAATCAAATTATGACCAAACTAATCATCCGATCTCTGCCAAATTTTTCAACACTATACCTTTATATATAAAGAATCTTTTGACCAATCTACAAGGGCATCAGCACAATAATTTGCAGATGAAAGCCGTGTATGCGTAAAATCGATTCCCCCTATCTTTTCAAACACGGTGAAACCAAACTGAACGAAATTTGGTACAGAGGTATCACTAGGAAAGGGCACCTCAGTGTCATGTTTTATATCGCCGCCATCTTGACGAAAACGTAATGGTGGCCATCCAAATGTAAAAAGCTTTAATCAAATTACGACCAACCTAATCATCTGATCTCTACCAAATTTTGCAACAACATAGGCTACCTTTATGCGAGAAGAGTTCTTTGACCAAGCTACAATTTTGCATATATTTATATGGCAAGCGTCTTTCGACTAAACTACAAGGTCATCAGTCCAATAGTTTGCATATGGTGGCCATGTATGTGTGCAAATCGATTCCCCATACCGGTATCAATTCAAACATGGTGAATCCGAATTGAATGGCATTTTTTTTCAGAGGTAGCACTAGCAAAGGGCACCTCATATTCATGTTTAATATCCATATAGCACGTTGTATTTCAACAAGCTACTACAACCAACATTCAATTATATTCGTTGAAAAGGACAAAGAGTTATAACAATACCCATGCATTTAGGAGAAAGTAGGCTATATGTTCTTTACTGAACATCTTGTTTTTTTTTCATAAATGAAAATAGGCTAGAAAAATAGCTGTATCCAAAATAACTTACTTGTATAACACAGTCTTGCTTGTCTACCTGGAGCTTCAGTTTAATTCTCTATTTCCTCGCTTCCTAATCTCTGAAGCTGAAACCCGTCCGCTGGCCCCATCCATCCAAGTCCGTGCTAGGAATGGTGAGGGGAAGTTGCTCACAGTGTTTGTGGATTTGGTGGCATGTGACAGGGTATGAGGACAGGTGCCTTAGCGCTGAGATCTGCTCTAATCGCGTCCAAAAGTTTCTCCTCCTCTTGAAACTCCTCTGGAGGTAGAGACTTATTAATGCAATTTTTACGCTTGGAGTTTTAACTTTTCTCCATCCTTATGGACATCTTCAGTCGTGCACCGCAAGGACAGCTGCAGCAAGTCCGGACAACGCAGATTTGAATCCCGGCGCTGACAGAGGCTATCTCGAGTGTGGTTATCTCCCGCTTTTTTTTCCACACTCCATCCAGGGAAAAGCCATGATAGTACCTTATGTCAAGTACACTAGCTCATCCATTTCCCTATCAACATTTGATTTCTGCTGAGCGTGGCTGCGCCAGCGTTTGTAGTTTATCGTAGCGTGAGCCCCGCGGGGGTGAAGCGGAGGACACAGCGATGTCAGAATGCAGTCTGTATATACGTCAAGCAGCATTGCATCAGATAAGAGTCACAGGAGCTCACGTTACCACGGACAGTTAAACGATGACTGAGGCTACTGGAGCTGAGTCATATCCTACTCGCGCATCTGTACCTGTTAACGAAGCAGGCTGACGTGTGACACAAGTAAACAACGAATAGTTCCCATCTCGACCTCCACCAATCAACTTGTGAAAGGGCAATACACACACTACTGCAGTCATCACAACAATACAGGTTATCAGACAAGTTCAACACTGACCCAACTAAGCGAGGCTGATAAAAAAGATGTCCCAAAGCCCTCAAATTTAATAACAAGAGCTAAAGTATTTCCGACCAGTGGCAGCCACACCATCGCGGAATAGTGTGCGGAGAGTGATTATTTCTGTGTGACTTTGTGATTTTTCAATATTGTAGATATTAAAATAAGTAGTTATTTGTCTTATTTCACAAATGTTTTATCCGTACTTGACTAAGATTTTGTGTAGATGTTTTCAGGTGGAGCCATCTAGCTGATCTACTTTCCAATTTCGGATGTCTCTCTCGCACTACCATCAACAAGTGAGCTTTGTTGGAAGACCTGTGGTTGAAATTTATTGCATTTCTCTTTTGTTATCGAAGGAGGATCCCGACTGTTTATGATAAACATTTAATACTATTTCGTAGATATATTTTATCTTGTGTATTTCTTTGACTTGAGTGATTGGACCTGACGATGCTCGGTTCACGAACGAATCATGTTATCCTTTTAACTGTCCTTGAAATCTGTCCAAACAATAATTAGTCATGTGGGAGTTTTCATATGGATTAACAATTAAATTGGGCATATACTTGTGTTGTCCGTATGAAAGTAAACATTCAATTTTTCACTCCACAGCCTAATTTGAAAACGCTGTTGTTGTTTAACTTAGAAGCTTTCTAACAACGTGATTATAATAGCCCCAGGTATTTGGATGAGCGTGGAATCTGCCTTATAACCTGTGTTATTGTGATAGCTGTAGCTTACTAGTGTGTATATCTACCCCTCATCACTCCCGTATTCATGAGATAAATTTCTATGTGGTCGGTGATCTTTATAGTTGAATGCCCGTCCTGTTGCCAACCACATAAGAGGAGTTATAGAGAGATGAACGGTACGATGATGAATGAAACTGGTCAAGCAGATGGAAAGAACCATGCCCTTAGCTTAGGCAACATTCGATATTTTCTTAGGTATATATATATTCGTATCCAGGACAATACAATTATTAACAAATTTAAAACATACTTACAATATACATGGAAATTGTTTACGTATTAAATTGATTTTGAGGCCCAGAATTCGGCAGTATTGATTGCAGGAGCATTTGCTAAAACCAGGTCATCCAGCGTCCAGGCTTCAGGCAATTTCGGGAAGACCAAGAGGTGTTCAACATCTTGAATGTCTCCCCATTTGCAGGTTGCATCTTCAGTAATGTAGCCCCACCGCTTCAAATTTTGTTTGCACCGCGTCACTCCAGTTCGCAGTCTGTTCAAAGTCTTCCACGTCTGGTAAGGTAGTTGAAAACCAGCAGCCGGCTCTTCCTTTCGGTTATGGCCATTAGTTCCAGGTGTCCTGTTTCACCATAGTGTTATACGGCGAGCGGAAGATGTTGTTGCAATTGCTTCAGTTGTTCGAAGAAAGATCTTTCTTGACTTCAGCCTGGGACGTGATGCTTCACTTCCAAACATGGGATGCCTAGGATCATATTCCTGTTTTCTCTTATCAACCTCTGCCACTTGGTATCATAGTGCGAAACCACGGACAGTCACATCAAAGATGGCTAAAATAAGAATCGTTGCCACATCTCTTCAGTTATTCTCATAAAATAGAACCTCTGTTCCTGCCGTCAGACTAGAATTCAATGTCCTGCCAGGACAGGAAATCAAACCTGGACCCTGTGGACAACAGTCTCAATAGGCCCGCCTAGACATCGCTTACGTAGTAGTGCCACTTGATTAAATATTTTAACTGCTATGTATTCCAGATGAATAAACATCCCTATGATGAGTTATTTTCACACATCTTAGCCATATTCTACATCAAGTCCCTAAATCAATTTAACATATTCTCTAACTTCCGTGGGTTTGATAGTAGTTCGAGTAATCATGTCACTCATGAACTTGTTGTAAGATCATATTATAATTCATACACAAATTGTAGTCTCTCTTAACATATTGTAATATCTTTTTTGTTTCAATAGATTTAATAATACATTTGGTAGGTTATTTGTTTAGTTATCAAATTCCAATTTGTATTATTCGTCTTGTATACGACATGTTTTCTGATTGGCTTGTTTTGTAATAAGTGTCATTTATATTTTATTTTATTATTTGTTAAGCTAGGTTTAGTTTCTTATTACCATACTTCAAGCTGAAACAATATATACGCTTCATAAAGGGGCTCTTTAGCCTCCGTGGCAGTTCTCTATCAATAAATTCAATAAACTCTTCTATTGGTTCTAATATTACATATTATATTGGGTTATAATTTACACACATGTACTCAAATAACTTTCCTCCAGGGGCGCGCCCGAAAGATAATTTGGTTGGCGGGAGGCAGCGGATTTGTAGTTAGGAATAGACTGTCTTATGTGGAGATTAGCTCTAGGCCCTGTCTCTTTAAGGGTGACAAATCATCCCTTTAGGAAAATATGTATCTTCTATGTCCTTTGGGGTACGATAGTCGTTTAGATTCACCACTAATCCAACTACTACACTACTTGGTATATTGTCAGCCATTGCAGCGCAGAGAAGTCAATTATTGCCATCTCTGTGTAAAAAAAAAATAGCGTAATTCACATCACCATAGAGATTAAAAACGTAAAGTAAATTCTTCTATGGACTATCACAAAATAGTACATACAGTAAATCTACTTTCTAATGACACTGCCTCAAACAGTTGAAATGTGGAAGTAAAGAGGCGCGTGCGTAGTGACGAACCATTTCGTCAATATCACTCTGGAGGTTCCGTAGCTCGAGACCAAAGTATGGCAAGAGAACTGTTGAGATCCAGAACCTGTCCACTGCCTAGCTGTAGAATTTGAGTTCTTTTTGATGCTGTTAATTCATTTGAGGTGCTTGGGACAACTTCCGATGAATAACGAAAGTCTGATCCTTTTTGTTGGTCAACACGGTTGTACTCAAATAAGATGGGTTATTCCCTAATCCTGAGGAAAAAATACATGAGATTAATTATAACACTTGGATGACCAGTTTCGATCGTCAAGCGATCGATAATCATCAGATCCATTACACTTAGGCATTAAAATTTATGTCTGAAAATGTTAAAATTTTAAAGCCAAAGTGTAATGGATCTGATAATGATCGCTTGATGATCAAAACTGGTAATCCAAGTGTTTTTTTAATCTCATGATTTTTTTCAGGATTAGAGAATAACCCATCTCATTTGGGTACAATCGTGTTGACCGACTAAAAAGCATTAAACTTGAGTTTGCTAAGGCAACACTGAAAATGGCTTCAAACGCCATAATGAGTTGGATTTGATCTTGCCATAAAGTTAAGGTAGCGGGTTATGACTCGAAGCTGACGCGAAGACTGAAGAGATTAAAACAAAACGTTGATAACAATCTTTCTCTCATGAAGTAAATCATATACTGTACTTTTTATTTATTTTGGGATTTTGAAAGTCGTGGTTATTAGCATTATCAGTATCATCGTACAACGGGCAGTAATCGACCGTGGATTAGTTGAAGAATCATTCATTCAATTATGCTACGCCTTCTCAGTAAGTCATTGACGAATTGCAGTCAGCAAGTCACTCACGCAAGGGAATCAGTATCTGAGCTCGTTAATTTGTTTATATTCGACCATGTCGAAATGTGAACATTATGTGTCAGAAAACTGTATCATAATGAGGCTCATTAAAGTACTGTTTTCCATTATGATAGAGTTTCTCCAGCCAATCAGAACTCATTCATTGACCAATTAGGTAAGGATACCTTCGCGCATGAGCTCAAAATCCAACATGTCGGACATAAACACAGCATCCTTCCTATATAAATTACCGACATGGAAAGTGCACCGTCCATATGTTCGCGTAAATAAACTGGCGAATAAGAGACAAGAAATAGCACTGTACCTTAATATTCCCAATTCCAATTTCTTCACAGCACATTGCTTTCAAACGACATCGGTGACAGTTTGACTGAATGCTGCTGCTCATCGGTGTTCGGCAGCCTGTAATCATATTACATTGCCAAGCAGACAGAGCTCATGCGTTGGTCGGTCAGAGAACTCGTAAAGCAGAGATATCACCCAGCGCTTGCACTCCGATCACAAAATTCCAGTGACTAAGTTCAACTGATATTTATGAATATTTATGTTAAAACATATAATAAAGTTATAATTATCGTCGAACATAAACAGTCGTGTGCAACTCGCCTATAATGGTAATTAAGACACTCGTATGGAAATTATAAAACTCGCGTACGATTGTTTTATAAACATACTCCTGTTTTAATTATTGCCATTATAGGCTCTTTGCATAATGTACTAATTCCTTGCGCAGTTTACGATATCACCGACATGTATTATTGTAATTATTCATTTGTTGACTATGACATTTGGTATAATACACCATTTCATCGACAATATTGTTGCAGGATAGAGTGTAGTTATTTATGTTGTAGGTTGAGGAACGAACGAACTATGGAGCAGAACACTAAAATTACTGCTTTCTGCATGCTATACAGATCATACAGTAACACATTTCTGTCACCACACCTGTAGGATCTCTTCAACCACAGGCATGTATTTGGTCACTTTCTCCGCATAATTTGTTGATGCAAGTAGCGGATTGCGATGTCGAGGAGAAGGGTTCTCTTCTCTATTCTCTATCAATAAGAATAAAAAGTCCTCTCGGCACGCCGGAAGGCGGAGGTAGATTTCACCGGACAAACTTGGGGATAGGTGAAAATAGGCAGAATATGCAGGTTTTCGTAGAAGGATCAGACCTCATTTATTGCGAGAAAGTATTTGATAATTGGAGCTTAATTAACTTTGTTCTTCGTCATTTTATGCATATTTTAAACATTTTATTGTTTTATGGGGACGGTAACCTTCTTGTCATTTGGGGTCCATTTTTATACTTGTGGTCACACTGTCCTTATGCAAGGTCTCGACACTGATGTGTAACTATGTAGCGGTCTGTTACTTCTTCACGCAAAATTATATCTCCCGCAGAGATTTTGGTTGGTTCCTCAGTTTAGGGGCTGCGACAACGCAATCATGTAGGCTAACCCCGTGTAATTGGGTGAGTGTAGAATCTCTCTGATAAACGGTGTGAATTGTGATGGCTGTATTAGTCTGAAATTCAGGTAAGGACTGCAGACGGTCAATTTCAAGCAGTAGTTCCTAATGTTGCTACCAGATACTACCATCAACGACACCTAGCTGTGAACTTGCTACTAGATGCCACCGCAACCAGCAACTCACAACGAACGTTGGAACTTCCCCTCCAAAGGAAAGCATACTGAGGGATTTTTAGCGCTCTTAGAAAATCCGACGACTTCGGCCGGCTTTGAACCCGTGACCTTGGACATAGAAGTTCAGCATGCTACCAGTTACGTCACCGAAGCCGCTTCACACTTTGTCAGATGGAAATCTGAATCTGATCTCGTGCAAGTGCGTTGTCATGGCAACGTCTCATGGCTCATCCCTCATCAATTTAGTAGTGTTGCCATGGTAACCTCTGATAGCTCTTGGCATTTTCTTATAATTCCAAAATAATTTTTCTCATCCCTTGGCGTAATGGTGGGTCATATCAAAAATTATTTCAGACAAAAAGTTTTAGGTAATTATTAGGGGAATGTTGTCCATTCTGTACGGTTTTGATATTGTGCCTATTAAGAGAGATATGATTAATGTTTCCCGAAAAACCCACTTTTTCCCACCCCTTTGGTCAATGGTTGGTGCTATAAAAAACTCTTCAAACATAAACTTTTGGGCTTTATCCGACACATAGTATGAACTTTGAACGGATTCGATATTTCACATATTAAGAGAGTTATAGCAATATTTCACTTTTTCGAAAAAAAAAAGCCCCCACTTTCATCCCCTTTGACCGATTTAGCCCAGTAACGAACTCGACCGAGATTTTATAGGTATACATATTCGGTAAAAAATTCAAAGTGATTGGTGCAAAATTACGGCTGTTATCGTGTCCACAAGAAACTGATATATATATATATATATATATATGTAGCCCCGGGGTCCGAGGCGGTAAACGACTTAGAGTGCACAACTTCATTTCATGTCAAAACTATTATGAAGTGTTCTGATATGACTCTTTTCGATGAAAATACAGCCAATGAATAGTATAGAAGAAGGAAGATTGTAGTTTTACGTGACCGTGAATCTTGTGATTATGAGCCACGGGACCTCCTTTTTACGTGGAATCCGAACCACAGGACATGGCATTTCACTTCGAAAATATATCATGCATTGACCGGGAATCGAACCCGGACCGCCTTGGTGAGAGGCATTCAGCTAGACCGCTGAGCCACCACGCCCCATGAATAGTATAGGCTACATTTTGTAAGTATTTTCTATCTAAATTGCATTTTGTAAATATTGTCAATTCAAATAAAAGTACAGTAAGTATGTAGTTAGTTGTAGTTGTAAGAAGGTAGTTAGTTTGTCTATTAGATATATGTCATTGTTCTATTAGACTATGGTGTGTGAGTGTGTCTGGTAGCAGTTGCATTGTTTATTAGTTATAGTTCATTGTTTCAGTAGACTGTGATGTGTGAGGGTGCATGTGAGTGTGCCTGGTGACAGACTGTTTTAGTGGTAGTATTTGTTGTTGGTGGAACTTAAGTGTTTTGTTAGTAGAGTTTTGGTATTTAATTGTTAGTACGGTAGAAGGTTAGTATTTTTGTTAGTAGAATTGCTCTTTACTTATTCTGAAAGGGAGTAGCAGCCTTTCAGAATAAATCAATTCTTTACTAGTCTTATAGACGGTTAAGATATTGATAATATAAGCCAACTAATGGCTACACTGCGTCTTGCTGCACGGCTGAAAGCAACGGGAAACTACAGCCGTATGCTATTCCCGAGGATATGCACCTCTCTATGCATAATTACATGTGATGATGGCCTCCTCCCTTGTAAAATTTCAATCCGGAGGTAAACTAGTCCCCCGTTCGGATCTCCGGGTGGGGACTACTCGAGAGGGGGTTAACATCACAGAAGTGACAAAGAGGAAATCTGACATTCTACGGATCGGAGCGTGGAATGTTAGAAGTCTGCTAGGAAGTGGAAGGTTAGAAAACTTAGAAAGGGAAATGGATAGGTTGAGGTTGGATTTGGTTGGGATTAGTGAAATGCGCTGGCAGGAAGAACAGGACTTTTGGTCAGGAGACTATAGGGTCATTAGCACTAAATCAAACAATGGCCAAGCAGGGGTTGGTCTCATATTGAGTAGGAAACTTGGACAGCGGGTGGAATATTATGAGCAATATAGTGAACGGATTATTGTAGCAAAAATCAATACAAAACCTACCTGCACTACAGTGGTACAAGTCTATATGCCTACCAGTCAAGCTGATGATGAGGATGTTGAAAAGGTCTACGAAGAAATAGACGAAATTCTGAGGTATATCAAGGGTGATGAAAATGTTATAGTAATGGGAGATTGGAATGCTGTGGTAGGAAAAGGGAGAGAAGGGAAGATAGTAGGAGATTTCGGATTAGGTGAAAGGAATGATCGAGGAAGCAGGCTGGTAGAATTCTGCACCGAGCATGAATTGGTCATAGCTAACACCTTATTCAATAACCACAATAGAAGAATATACACATGGATGAGACCAGGAGATACAGGGCGTTACCAAATCGACTTCATTATGGTCAAGCAGAGGTTTCGAAACCAGATTTTGGATTGTAAAACATATCCTGGTGCTGACATAAACTCTGATCACAATCTGGTTGTAATGAAATGCAGAATAAAGTTGAAGAAACTGAAGAAAAGTCAAAAGCCAAAAAGGTGGGCAATAGACAGATTGAAAGAGAAGGATGTAAACGAAAGATTCAAGAAGAGTATAAAGGAAGGACTAATGAAAAACCCTAAACAAACTTCAATTGCAGACGAATGGGCACTTTTGAAGAATGAAATAACAAAATCCGCAGAAGAAAACATTGGTAGGAAAGAAAGAATAGGTAGAAAACCGTGGATCACTCAGGATATACTAGAATTGATGGATGAAAGGCGGAAACACAAGAATCTAAGAGATGAAAAGGGGGAAGCAGAATACAGACGTCTGAGAAATGAGGTTAACAAGAAGTGCAAGGAAGCGAAAGAAGAATGGTTGAAAGAGAAATGTGCAGGTATTGAAAATTGTCTGAAATTAGGAAAAGTAGACACAGCTTATCGAAGGATTAAGAATACTTTTGGGGAAAAGAAGACTAAGTGCTGTAATATTAAGGACACAAATGGAAAGCCTCTAACAGATAGGGAAGAAAAGGTTGAGAGATGGAAAGCTTACATAGAGAGTTTGTATAAGGGAAAGGAGATTGAGAATCATGTAATGGAAAGGGAGGAGAAAATTGATGAGGATGCGAAAGGAGATTTAATATTGAGATCAGAATTTGATAGAGCTTTGGAAGACTTAAGCAGGAACAAAGCACCAGGCATAGATGATATACCGATTGAGTTGCTACGCTGCATAGGAGATGAAGGTCTGATCAGGTTATTTCACTTGGTGTGTAGGATTTATGAGACAGGTGAGGTACCCCCTGATTTCAAGAAGAATGTAATCATCCCTATACCAAAGAAAGTGGGAGCTGACAGATGTGAAGATTACCGTACAATCAGCTTGATTACTCATGCTTCAAAGATCCTGTCTAGAATAATTTACAAGAGGATTGAAAGCCAGATAGAAACGGAGTTGGGTGAAGACCAGTTTGGTTTCAGGAGAAATGTAGGAACAAGGGAAGCTGTACTAAGTCTTAGGCTGATTTTAGAAGGTAGAATAATGAAAGATAAGAGAACGTGCATGGCTTTTGTAGACTTAGAAAAGGCTTTTGATAACGTTGATTGGACTAAATTGTTTGACATTTTGAAATCAATTGGAATAAAGTACAGGGATAGGAGGGTGATATACAATCTGTACAGAAACCAGACAGCAGTCATTCGAGTTGAAGGACATGAGAGAGAAGCTGGTATTCAGAAAGGTGTAAGGCAAGGCTGCAACTTATCACCCATACTTTTCAATCTTTACATTGAACAAGCAATGAAGGAAATTAGAGAAAAATTTAAAGTGGGAGTGAAGATTCAAGGAGAAATAATTTCAACTCTGAGATTTGCTGATGACATCGTCATCTTGGCCGACAAGCCTGAGGATTTGAATGAGTTTTTGAATGGTATGGACTCCGTCTTACGGAAAGAATTCATGATGAAAATAAATAAATGTAAAACAAAAATACTGGAATGCAGCCGAAATAAATCAGAAACCTCTATGGAGATCAAATTGGCAGGTGAAAAGCTGAAGGAAGTAGGAGACTTCTGTTACTTAGGAAGCAGAATAACCAGTGATGGACGAAGCAAAGAGGATATTAAAAGTAGGTTGGCTCAGGCAAAGAAAGCATTTCTACAAAAAAGGAATCTGCTGACATAGAATATAGATTTAGGTATTAGGAAGTCATTTTTGAAAGACTTTGTCTGGAGCGTGGCGCTCTATGGAAGTGAAACTTGGACTATTGGTGCAGCAGAAAAGAGGAGAATTGAAGCATTTGAAATGTGGTGTTACAGGAGAATGATGAAGATCAGATGGGTAGATAGGGTTACAAACAAAGAGGTATTAAGACGAGTGGGAGAGGAGAGATGTTTCTGGCGACTGCTAATGAAGAGAAGAGATAGGTTGGTAGGACACATACTAAGACACCCAGGAATAGCAAGCTTAGTTATGGAAGGAAGGGTCGAGGACAAAAACTGTAGGGGTAGACCAAGGTTAGAATATGTCAAACAGATTGCCTCCGATGTAGGGTGTCGGAGCTATGTAGAGATGAAACGATTAGCTCAGGACAGGGAGGCATAGAGAGCTGCATCAAACCAGTCAAAAGACTGAAGACTCAAACAACAACAGGATACATACATAAATTATATATAAACTTTTGAACTGACGGTGGTTTTGCGGTCTGGGGGATGTGAAACGCGAAGATATGTCGAAATTTTCCGGAAGTCGAAACATGGTACCCATTGCAATAGTTAGCTTTGTAATGAAATCTACCTACAGTAAATGTCTGGTCTGCTTACTGATATACGCCAATCTGTTAT
Source organism: Meconema thalassinum (assembly GCA_946902985.2). Taxonomy (NCBI): domain Eukaryota; kingdom Metazoa; phylum Arthropoda; class Insecta; order Orthoptera; family Tettigoniidae; genus Meconema; species Meconema thalassinum. The sequence goes on along the minus strand of OX336390.1, from coordinate 152,208,396 downwards.
ATCACTGACCTGTCCCATAGTAACTTACGTGTATTTTTCTCCAGAACACCATCAGGAATATATTGGTAGTAAGGCAGAACATTATTACTTAAGCTGTAATAATTATAATAAGCTTGCACCTCAGGATATAGGGGCTATAAAACTAGCTTTAAAATGAATCCACAAAGGACAAGATACTGGGATAACAAAATCCACTGTTATTTATTAATTAAAGGCAAGCTTCCATTACCTTTCCTGGCATCCCACACAAAATCAACACTTCACACCAAGAGTAATTCAATCCATTATAAAAAAAACTAGGTTCCATAGACAATTTTCTTTTATCTCCAACTAGCCTCCATCTTGCCTGAATTCCCACTAACAACAGCTCATTCCCATGGGAACATCACCATGCCAAAGAACCTTTTGCCAATCTGCCAAGGCCACCTGGTTATTTTGCACAGCCACCTACCAGCAATAGCCAGACCACCGCCGAGAATCTCTATAGCCAAAACACATAAGGCATTCTGTGGTGGTCTATCAATGTGGCCACGGCTGGCAACCAGATATAAAATAAATAAATAAATAAATAAATACTACCAACTGCACAAGGAAAAAAAAACTTAAAGGTGAACCATTGTACGGTTTCAATACGCCCCCCCCCCCCTTGAAAATGAATTTCTAACTGAAAGTTTGAGATTCATTCTCAACCCAAATACATAAATTAAGATACATAAAGCAAACACTAAGACAAACATTAAAACTGAAACAAACTTTACATCATAGTCAGAAAAACCATTGGCACTATCATCGCAGAAACTATGACTCTATGTTCACCAGCATCACCAGCATAAATATATTCTTCTGACAGCGTAGCCGAAGCTATCTCATCGAGTCTATCAGACATTTCTGCACCATCGGAAAAATCCGACAACAATATCGTAGTCAGAAGGAACGGCAGAATCATCATCAGCCCTGTCTGTGCCGTTTTCATAAACATCTTCGTCTTCATCATCATCATCATCATCATCATCAAGTCTTTCCCTTTCTTCTTCTTTCTCTTATGCTTTCGGTCTTCCTCATCTGCTTCACTGTCTTCCGGCTGTGTCTCGCCTGCTCCTTCAGTCTTCTTGGCTGTCTCCTTCTTCTGCTTCTTCCTTTCCTTCTTGTGTTCCATGCTGCCCTCTGACGGCAGGGGAACTTGGTCCACAATCTCCACCTCCACCTTCTGTTCTTCCTGGTCAGCAGTGGCTTGCTGCTGCTTGGTCTTGTTGGGCCGTATCCTGATGCCGGGTCGAGGAAACTTGCGGTCGTCCACCGCAGGCATCTTCATGCATTGGGCCATGCGAGCCTGCAGCAGGGCCTGAGCACGCGCACGGTCTGCTTAGTGTTTGGGCGTCAGCCACTTGCCTTCCGCCTTCATTCTCTCCTTCCTCTCCCTTCCCCTTCTTTTCCTCATCTGCCTTATCTTGCTCAGCAATTTTTTCTTCTTATCTATTCTTTTCTCTTTGCCTTTATCCCTTTTATCTTCTCCTTTTTCTTCTTCTTCTGATCCTTCCTCCCTTATCTCGATCTGCCTGACATCTCTTCCTCTTCTTACTCCTTCTCTTTGCCTTCCATCTGGTCCATTTCTTCCTCCAACTTGTTCTCCTGCCTATCCTTCTCCTTCTCCTACGTCGGCAGCGACCTCTGTGTCTACCTCCGCAATTACTCTCTCTTCTTCGCCTGCTATGGTCTCCCCAACATACATCTCTAAAACCTCGCCTTATCTTTTCCACTTCTTGATTATTTTCCTCACGCCCCCTAACATCACGTACATCACAGATCTCTTCCTCTTCCTCTACACACACGCTCTCAGATTCGACTATCCCAACTTTCTCATCTACAATGCATATGCTAATCACCTGCTCTTTGACCTTGTCAAGCTTCTCAGATATATGCTCACTGACCTCATCAAGCTTCCTTGACCTTATCTTTTCCACTTCTTTACGCCCCCTAGCATCACGTACTTCACATTTCTTCACCTCTTTCTCCTCCTTCACAGACACACTCAGAAATTCCACCATTTCAACTTTCTCTTCTACAACACATACGACCTTCACTCTCTGTTCTTCCAACTTGCCTTTCTCCTTCTCCTCCTGCTCCAACTTCTCATGGTCAAGCTGTATGCCTCTCACCAAGGTGGACCGGGTTCGATTCCCGGTCAATGCATGTGAAATTTTTGAAATGAAATGCCATGTCCCATGGTTCGGATTCCACGTAAAACGGAGGTCCCGTGGCTTATGATCGCGAGATTAATGGTCACGTTAAACTACAAGCTTCCTTTTACGAGTTCTCTTTCTCCTTCGCAGCCTTCTGCCGGTTGATCATCCTATCCTGCACCTCTAAGATCTTCACTATGGCTATCATCTCAGCTTCAGCTACAAAACTTAACTTGTTTTCGCCCATATTTCTTATTTCGTTATTCGTGCTCCTGTCTTTGGGTAATTCATCAATTCTTGCTTACAAGTTGGGCGTCATTGTAAAAATTATAATGCTTGTCACCTCAGGTTCGTGGGGAAATATACTTGGTAATATGATATCACAAATAACAGGACACCAACTTACAAAATTTACACACAATTTAATAATACAGGCAATCTTCCATTACCTGCATCTCTCATCCTTGCCTGGCATCCCCACGCAATCAACACTAACTTGTTTCCATTCCACATCACATTTTCTAAATCAACACCTACCGTTCTGCCTGGCATCAATCAACAAGAGTAATTCATTCCCATAAACATCTCTTCAATAATTTTTATTGCAACAAACTTTTTCAGAACACCTCCATTTTTGCCTGCCATATTACCTAACAACAACTCATCCCCATGGCAACCTAGCCATGTCAAGGAATCTTGACCTCACACACACAGGTCAAAGCCACCTGATACAACACCACTGGCTACCCACCACTCAACAATCCTAGACCAGAGAGCATACAAGACTCTCCTTGGCGGCCTACCAACAAATGGCCATGGCTGGCAACCCGATAAAAACAAAAGTAAATAACAAATACTACCAACTGCACAAGGCAAAAAAATTAAAGGTGAGCCATTGTACGGTTACAAAGCAGTGGTTGTTTGTCAGGTTTAGGTATATAATCTCGCCTAGGTTGTCATGCCTCTTCATGTAACAAGAAGTAGAAATTATTATTATGATTATTATTATTGTTATTATTATTAACTGAGGCTGAGATTTTAGCCACCGCCAAGCGATTACAATCATAAAGACATGGTAAAGAGTGTAGAATGGCCATTTTGGTTCATTTATTCACCTGACGCTATAGAGGTAGAAATAACGGTACGTGACAACAGCCATTGTACAAAGATTTGCTTGTTAAACTTGTGATTCAAGTGAAACGTTTATTGAAAATATCCGAGCCTTCAAAACCGTATTGGAGGAGTGAAGATGTTTGGTTATTCTTGTGGCGTGCTTATATAAAAACAGCTGTCCAGCTTCTATCCATCAAATGAAAACACTTTGGTGCTGAAGTTACCAACAAATGTATCCGTTAAAGACTAAAACGTCCTTATACATATCGAGGGCTGTTGAGCGGTTGGCTATCGATTGCGCTGTTGCCATGGCAACCAGTCCACCCTCTCGTCCTCCTCCTGATAGAAATAAAGAAACAGAAATAGAAAAGAGCAGAGCGACACCCAGTTTTATTGGGCCACTTATCTCCACAATTGCACGATGGATGGGTTTCCTCTCCCCCACTGTCCAGACGACTTGCCATAATATAAACGACCTTGTTTAGCAACACTAACCAGAGAGACGGGCTCTTATTGCCCAAGCCATCAATATTTTCAGTGTCATGTATCTCTTGCCGCCCTTGTAAGGTCTGAAAGGTAGGGGATTTTATAAGAGCTGGAAAGAAAATAATGGCAACCTACGCATTTAGGGGCAGATGACCTCGCTATTTTACCCGCTAAAACAGCAACTAACATACCCTTCCCTTGATATTTTACTGAGGGTTTCAAGACTACAGAGGAAATAGAGCTAATTCTCAGGGAGTGATATGCAGTGTTCAAAGATTCACAAAAAAACAGGATTCCAAAACTATAATAATTTGTTGTTGTTTGAGTCTTCAGTCTTTTGACTGGTTTGATGCAGCTTTCCATGCATCCCTGTCCTGAGCTAATCGTTTCATCTCTGCATAGCTACCACACCCTACTGTACATCCGAGGCAATCTGTTTAACATATTTTAACCTTGATCTACCCCTCGACCCTTCCTTCCGTAACTAAGCTTTCTATTCCTGGGTGTCTTAGTATGTGTCCTACCAACCTATTCTCTTCTCTTCATTAGCAGTCGCCAGAAACATCTCTCTTCTCCCACTAGTCTTAATACCTCTTCGTTTGTAACCCTATCTACCCATCTGAGCTTCATTCTCCTGTAACACCACATTTCAAACGCTTCAATTCTCCTCTTTTCTGCTGCACCATTAGTCCAAGTTTCACTTCCATAGAGCGCCACGCTCCAGTCAAAGGCCGTCAAAAATGACTTCCTAATACCTAAATCTATATTCGATGCCAACAGATTCCATTTCTGTAGAAATGCTTTCCTTGCCTGAGCTAACCTACTTTTGATATGCTCTTTGCTTCGTCCATCACTGGTTATTTTGCTTCCTAACTAAGAGAAGTCTCCTACTTCCTTTAGTTTTTCACCTGCCAATTTGATGTCCATAGAGGATTCTGATTTATTTCGGCTGCATTCCAATATTTTTGTTTTACATTTATTATTTTTCATCATGAATTCTTTCCTTAAGACGGAGTCCATACCATTCAAAAACTCATTCAAATTCTCAGGCGTGTCCGCCAAGATGACTATGTCATCGGCAAATCTCAGAGTTGAAATTATTTCTCCTTGAATCTTCACTCCCACTTTAAATTTTTCTACAATGTCCTTCATTGCTTGTTCAATGTAAAGATTGAAAAGTATGGTTGATAAGTTGCTGATTTGCCTTACAGCTTGATAATATCAAAAAAACATGGTTTAGGGCCGACGTCCACATTACGTATACTAGAGTGCGTTCACTTACGGGTGGGGCCGATGGAATCCTCGTGCGCGCGCCAGTATGGTCGAGAAGGCATCAGTTAGTTTGAAGCCAACCAGCTGTGTGATTTCTATTTATGGGGAACACTAAAGACTAATGTTTATAGGAATAATCTGCATGACATAGATGAATTGAAGGAGAATATAACAACAACAATTGGGAAAGATTACCCAACAAGAGCTTACCCGTGTGAACCGTCATTTTATTAAACGATGTCAGAACTGTGTTTTAGCAGACGGGCATCACTTAATGAATTACTTAATGTCTGCTTCCCGCCCACAAGCGACAGCGTAGCTCATGCTAGGCAAGCACACGCCCGGTAGTGAACGCACTGTACTGTTTCAGGAAATATTGTTGTAAATGAATTAAAATTACTGCACCACGCAATGGATCCTGATTGCATTTCCCTGGAATTAAATTTAAAAATGTCGTTGCCGTAGATGTTAGTACGTGACTAAAGCTTAAGAGTTTGTATTGCTAGCAAGTTGTTAACATAATACATAATTGTAAAATGCTTAGGTAGGTAACAGTCAAAATTTTATACGTATTGGCCTATTAAAACAATTCAATGATTGCTTTGAATTTCACAAATAATAATAGAAAAAAATAATTACAATAACAATTACATTATTTCTCTTCTCTTCATCGTGATGGCCACTCAAGACTGCAAGATCTCAATTGTTTGCCTCCTTGCGGGCCCAGCTGGATATCATCTGTTTGGTGTGTGCCCTTCCATTCATCAGAACGAATATTACTTTTGATATTATTATCATTATTGTCGTCATTATTATTATTATTATAGTTTTTTTTAGCGTATGGCTTTTAGTGCCGGGAGTGTCCGAGGACATGTTCGGCTCGCCAGTTTTGTAGCTGCTTCGAGACGGACACCCAATGGGTGAGCTACAAGTACCGTTGGGGAGGAAAGTTGGAAGGGAAGGGCGAGGAGTTGGAAGGTAGCGGCTGTGGCCTATAGTGAGGGACCAATCCCGGCATTTGCCTGGAAGGAAGATGGGAAACCACAGAAGACCATCTTCAAGGTTGCCGGCGGGGGGATTCGAACCTCCTCACCTCCCGGATGTGAGCGACTGCTATTAGTCATGCCGTAACCACCAGGGCTAACTCACCCGGTGTTATTATTATTATTAACTTTTAATGGACATGTGAAGCGAATAAATTCAGCGAGACAGACCAACCCAATCCAAGCGTTCTGTACCGTCAGGAGAGGAAAACCAAATGGTCCTGGTTCATTGAACTGGACAAATACCTCAATAAAGTGGCGATTAGATTATAAATTTTCAACATTGAATGGCTCCAGACATCCAACAGAAAATTGGTTTTGTGAGCTGTGGTGTGCAAATTGATAAGAAATGTGTTGAATTACTACGTCAGCCATTGTATGAGTTGTTGATGTTTTTTTATTAACTTCTACCCCAGGAAAATGTCAGGATGGTTTCAAATTTATGATCACGGTCACCTCCTTCCCAATTGTAACCTCAGTTAGAAATAATGATGCCACGATAATGCACAAGTACACGCGTCTGATGACCACGGCGTCAATGTTCCTAAATAAAACAATAAGAACAGCTAATGTGTCCATACTGTTAATTGTTCTCAAATTCTTTTGAAAGCCAACTAGAATTAATCAAAGGATGTTGAAGAGTAATTATAAAAGAGGAAGACCCTGGTCAGTTAGCGGAAATGCCTTTGCGGATGCCAAGAAATTATTTGACTGAAAATATTCATGTGTAGTATGAACTGATATTGTACTTTGTAATTTCATGCAATGCAAGCAGTGACATAGTTTCAATTTGTTTCTTTACAGTGAATAAATCAACCTGGCCCACACAATTAATGGACGGTAAGTTATTTTTGCTGTTATACTCAAGAGGTCTTCAATGTATCTGAGTTGAGCACATGGTCAAACCATTCCTCTGCGGATTATCATCAATTCCTGAAGGATCGGGGTCATGTACGGCCCCTAGTCGGTCACGGTCCAGTTGGAACTCTGGTTAGAAGGGTAGGTTTATTAAATTGTTAATGCTTGTGTGCTCCATTTTATTTAAATGTCCTTCTTGATATTCACAGGTATCAATATCAAGTGCACTTCAATACCAAAGACAATTATTACTGTACATCCCCATTTCATGTTTAATATAATAAGGTCTTAGTTTGGTACTTCTAATGAAACATGAAATAAGGTTAAATAACCTAACCGAATCTAACCTAACATAACCTCACTCACCTCAGCTTACTCACTTCACCTAGAATAACAGAATCTAACCTTTCCTAAGCTCACCTAACATAACATAGACTCGACGGTAATCCGTAAAAGATAGGTTTAACCGTAGCTCGAACTCAAACATGTCTGTGACTACTGGGGACAGTTCCATAGGACCAACTCAAACTTCCGTCTGACCTGATTATGGAACCAACTTGACGGCCCCATTTATGGGCATGACTAACCGTGGGCCCAAATCAACATCACCTGAGATCTTTAGGCTACAAGGTGCTCTGAACTTCTGTTTGTTTAATAGAGTGTCGAAGGCCGAATATTGGTATCATAGCAATAAACCTTAGATAAATACTGAATAACAATGTTCATTTCAACGATTCAAAATTCTCATCCGTGGAGAAAAATTATTTATGACACAGAATGCTTTGAATAGTTCCCGCAATGAAATGATTTATGAACCAGTAAAATACTGCTGCGTTCCAGATATATTTTCACACAGCTTGGAAAACATATATAATTTGAAATTATGAAAGAAATTTGAGAATATTCCTCGTATTGTGTAAAAAAAATGAATATTTGCGAGCAGATGAGGCCTTTTCTACAATAATATATTCAGTTTCCCAATTATATACAATACTATACAGATACAAGCAAATCAACACATTTAAAGCGTAGTTCCGTAAATGATGGCGTGGAGTACAGTTGAAATCCAAGTAAACTCCTTGGTATGCCACTGACACGCTAATGGTCGTTGATGTAATATTCAACGGTGATTATAGTGAGAAGACCTTCTAGGAAAGGTACTGAACAGTAAGTACCAGATTCTACTGTATTATGACCGCTGATATAAAACAAATGAACGTGGATTACAATTAATTGCACTCACTTACGTAGATCGAAGCGTTTACACAGTAACCAACATCCTAAAGAAACACAATATGAACATCGCTTTTAAAACCAATAATTCTAATTTCAACAAATTTTTCAATTCCAATAAGGTCATCAGTAGTGATAAACATTTAAAATCGGGAGTTTATGAGCTCAGATATAATTTTTGAAATTCAAATTACGCGGAACGAACGGGTAGGAGCATACGTTCTCGCTATGCTGAGCATGTTTAGGCCATAAAACACAGGAAGTTTTCAGCCATGGCGGTACACATGGAAGAAACGGGACATAAGTTCATGGACATAAATAATTACGTCAAAATTCTGCATTACGCATCGAAGGCAGCTATATGAATATTTTGGAAAATATTCATATCATTACTTATCAGAGGTCAAAGGAATGCAATAATCTAAACTATGTTAATTTTGAATCGAATGAATTATTTGATTTATTAGCAGCTTATTTAAATAATAATAAACGCAAACCACCTCCTCAACCCCCACCGCAATAGGTTAATTCCAACATACATTTCTGACTTGAATTATTTTCATGACGCCACACACAATTACCTTCCTGGTTGCTAGTTAGTGTTTTCTCCGCTTTTGGCAAGGTTATACGACACTTATGTGCATTTCAGCAACCCACGTTGAAACTAGCAATGAGTAAATGTGTCAATGTTCCTTGTACCATATTCGTTACTTCAACTAATAAGTGTTTATTCCGTGAGTGACATTAATGTGTCGAATGACACAGGCCTAACTAAGAAAGAACAAGAGAATAAATGTGAACTGTGTTTTGTTATTTAGTGAGGTTATCGATGTAATTTGATGTTTTACACCAATTAGTGGGCTGATGAAGGAAACATTAAGCGTTTTCGAAACATGTACCTGTAGAAATTTATGTAAGTAAAAAGTATTGATTTGGCGAGAAATTTATGTTATACTTCGTGGATTACAATAGTAAAATACGCGAACAATGGAGCGTTAATCAAAAACGGTTCCGGTTCTAAGTGCACATGGCTTTGGAGATAATAATAATATCGTATAGCCTCGGGTGCCGCATGCAAGCTTTGTTATTTGACACCCAGAAGGTGGCTTGCATGCCAAATTTTGTTGTTCCTTGAAGCACTATGAAAGTCAAAGAGGTTAGATATCTAAGCTATTGAACACTATACAGCTTTCTAGTAGAGAAATAAGGAACTGTGTTGGCGGAAAATTCCGAAATTAATTTTGCCACTATGAACACGGACTACTGAATTCAAATAGGTTCTTTGACATGCCAACATCGTATGACATGCGTGTCGTAATTTTTTCCGCCTTTAAAAAAATCACTTACCACGGCCAGGAGTGAACCTGCAAGCTTGGGGTTAGTAATCCGACAGGATAACCTTTCACACACCGTGGAAAGCGCTTTGGATATAGAAATGATAAATGAAACTGACTTATTCACGCCATACAAAAACACAACATTGAACAATAATTCGTTCTGAACTATTTGCGAGTGCATTTACAGTTGATCTGAGAATTACATGACAATTTTTGTGCTCATTGTTTTGCATTATTTATTCTGATTAATGTTTTATAATATGCCCACTGGTGATATTTACAATAAAAGTAATCACAGACGGATTCCCAATGGATTCACGTTAATCATTCTCTGCTATGGTCCAACAACAAATGTTTGCTCATGAAACGTAATGAAAAGCGCGGGTCAATTTGTTAAATTTTCCTGACATTGTTTGTCGCTCTCTGTTCCAGTTGTGGTCTGGTATTCAATGCCTCGTTATCAGCACGACGGTACAATATTGCATGCATATTAATAATGTGTTGAGCATACAAATATGTGCATACAGCTAACAATTGCATAGTATTTAATATAACAAGCCTACAGTTTTGTATTTGAATACGTCCCTTCACACGATCAGTACGTGATCAACTGCTCTACAATATTACTGAGAAATTAAAATAGTGTTTAGTCCCGACAATGGTACCATCTTGCATTTTTTCTTGTATTATTTATATTTTTGGACATTTCTTATCACCAAACTTTAATATTGTAGCTGTATCAAATATAGGAAAAGAATTGGAACAATTATATATAGAACTGGATATGCCCTGAGCCAACACCTATCATCAAGAAACGTAAATATAGGGGACTTTACTAGTAAAATTAGCTCACGTCAGCATACATAGAACCAGTAAGTGCACATGGATTTGTAGACTTCGTAAAAGAACGCAAACAAAAGAAGAGTATTCAAGACCTCCTTCATAACTCTTACACACATGAAATTGACATGGCAATCTCCTCACGGCTTGATTTCGACCTATGCAATACGTTAGAAAAAGTTCGAGATACCCAAGTCACTCAAAACTTGAAGTTCAGTATAGAGCATATAGGCTAATGGTGCAAGAGAAATTCCAGATATGGTGCGTGGCCCCCGAGATTTCGTAGGCCACGGATATGGTGAATGTGACGAAACTATGAGAAACCGCACAGGCTACAAAGAGAAACCACAGATAAAGCCGAACTACACAGGGAGTTAAGTGAACAACACATACAGGATTCAATCCTGATTTAACAGTCCAAGAAATGTACTGTATGACATACTAGAACAAGCCGTATCAGAGTTGAGCAAAGAAGCCTCAAAAGGCAGAGGAACCAAAACAAATAAGAACAGACTACGCGCAGTCAAAAGGGAACTAATTGGCACAAGAGAGACGATTCAGAATGTAACAAAATAGTATATGTACGGTAGCCTTGGACAAACCCACAGACACATTACGAAAGTTATTTGTGTCCACTTTTCATTAATAACCTCGAAGAAGGAAAATTTTAAAATGGCTCACGTGCAAATGATTGTTATTCCTATCATAATTGTTTCGATGTTACAAAACTGTCAGGGTAGGAGGGAAACATTCTATACTCCATACCTCTCTGACTCCCCATCTCTTTCTTATAGTCAAAGACATGTAATGGTTCCGACACCTCTTTAATATATGTGCACCTTATTGCGCAATAACTAGCATTTTTTACTGTCAACATGAGGTCCTGATTTGACTCCCAGCTCTGACAACAAACTTAATTTTGATTCAAGGTTTATATCGGGTTGCACACTGCCTCGTGAGGTGGAACTCAGAAGAGGCGGATTCGAATTGATTCCCACCTCAGGCATTCACCTCAAAAGTGGTTATCCATAGTTCCTCGTTCCCAATAATTGCCTGAATTACAAATACACACACCATACCATAGGTTATCACTAGGGACCGGATCTTTTGAAAATATATAAGTGCATATGCAGATGCATATTTTGTGGGTATATTGGATTTATTGCATATTCTGAACATAACAGCATATTTTAACAAATACATTTTAAATTAAGTATAATTTAAAAAATTCCCTTGGACGTCCCTTGTAAGCAACTTTCTGAGAAACAGATAACGAGTTAACAGTATTTTACGCAAGCATGATGCCTCTAAATGCCTAAAGAGAAGAGCAGCAGAAAGTATTTATTAAATCAGCGGGTGTCAGGTAATAGTGATTATTCAACTTATATCGTTGTCATCTATTGTCAAGTATGCTCAAAGAAAGTGAAATATGAAAAGAAATTACAACTTGAACAACATGCAAACACCACTGCACCTATTACGGCAAAGGAGGGAAAGGAGAGTGAATAAGATTGGCTTATTCTTAAGTGTATATTTCTCAATTTGTAATGCATATTTTCTAAATTTTGAGTGCATAAAATTATTGCATCCGTATTTCAATCGTTTTAGTGCATAAATGTCCGATCACTAGTTATCAGACAGACCCCATATTCAACCAAAGTACACGGGGATGAAACGACCGTGATGCCCTAACCACTAAATGAAACAAGAACAAATCTTAAAACTTACAGAGCCATCTACACAGGTGGCTATATTATTATGGTAAATCTATATACAGCCAAATTAATTATTGTTAAATGGTTCTCAGAATCTTCAACAATGTATACATTTCCTGTATCCTGATGAAGATAATGTGTCGTTGTGGCATCCTTACCGAATCAGTTTTGACCGCCAATTGAGCTAATGCGGCTGCGAATTAATTAAATTGATGTTTTGTAGTCAATAATTGTCTGTGAAATATTTCCTCTACTTACGATATTCGTATGCCGTACATTACTAGTAACAAGAGAAGATACGACGACAGATTTATTTTAGTTCCGACAGCACACCGTTTTGTTTTTCTTGGAGTGATTGGCCTTTTGATGTCTATTGCTTAGTGGAAAATAAAATAATATAAAAGCGTTTTAACGTTAAATGCGAAAAAATTACATAAATTCATATGATGTTGGTTCGTAAAAGGTCTTTTGTAGCACATTTTGTACATACATGACAAAACACAACCAAGAAATGTCCTGCAACGGTGACTCGGACTCAAATAAAACCTTACATGTTATTGCATTGCATCTTGATTTGTAATAAAGAATGTGGTTCTATTCAGCTTTGCCATAATAATTTGGCCACCTCTATACTCCAAATGGCACCCTGAAACATTATTAGCCTAAATATAATTATATTATCGAGAGGAATAATACGGATATTGCTATATGTCTGTACGTTAATGATGGAAGTTATTGCTGTGCATTGGAAACAATAAATTCTAGCACAATGTCTTCATGAAATATGCAGTGTGTTTGTGTGATGTGAGTAACGGCTTCCGGTGTGAATACTGCAACGAGATTAACGATATGCTCAACAGTATTGCTACCTTCGTCGTTACAAACAAACAACTCTGATAATCTACATGGATATGATAAAGCCGGTTTCAAATACTGCTTTGTGGTATGCTGTACGTAATGACAGTAGCTTACCCTTAACTTGTTGATACCAGTACAGCTGACAGAGGAGATCAAACGTAATGCTGGTTTCCGCAACATATTACAAATATGGATATTGATCGTCTATAATAGGCAGAATGATTGATCAATTTAACTAGTGAGGCAACGAGGAACAATGGACGGAGACAGATTTAATTGATATTGTGACTTCCAGTCGGTAAAATAATCCCAATTACTGGAATATCCTTCTGCAATAGTCCATTGCTGTTCAATATGGTCATGGACACGGTTACTTCAGATCTACAACAACCGTTAGCTTGCAGCATTCTATACGCTGATGATGTCTGTTGGCCGCTCAAAACAAGCTGGATCGCCCACATCAAGTCCTGTCAGTTGAGTAAATATGGCCTGCGGCTTAACAAAGCTAAAATGGAATATATGACATCGGATGCAGGAGAAATCGGAACAATCCAAGTCGACGGCGATGACCTGCCTCGAACGACAAAATGTAAGTATCTTGACTCTACGATAACTGCTGAAGGTCGTCGAACCGAGGAGGTCGAAGTAAGAATTAACACTGCGTGGATGAAGTGGTGAACAACGACAGGTGTCATGTGCGATCGCCAGATGAATGACCACCTAAAATAGAAGATTTACCGCACTGTCATTCGTCCCGTGGCGCTTTATAGTACTGAATGTTGGCCGACCACCAAGGAAGCGGAACGTCGGCTAAGTGTCATGGAGACCAAGCTGGCACATCCCCAATGAAAGAATAAGGGAACGATTTGGTGTCACAGCAATCTACAACAAAATGCGTGAGGGTCGTCTGCGAAGCTTTGGGCATGTGCTACGGTCAGGAGCGGACACCTTTGCAAAACAGGGCTATTCTAGAGGTCGCCGGGAAAAGACCAAAGGGGCGACAGAGATAACGTTGGGCCGATACACTGCACAGGGATCTGAAAAACGTCCACCTACATCCGGACATGGCCCATGACAGGGTAAAGTGGAGACAGTGGATTCACATAGCGGACCCTGCCACGAGGCGGGACAAACGCTAAAGCAAAAGAAGAAGAAGAAGAATAGTCCACAACAATATAAGATATCGTAATCACATATACAGTAATACTGTATATTTCAGTTTATATTTTCTCATTCCAGTTAATGGAATTATTTTGTATTGATCGACTATAATAATAATAATATCGTATGGCCTCGGGTGCCGGGTGCAAGCTTTGATCTTTGACACCCAGAGGGTAGCTTGCTTGTCGAATTTCGTTGTTCTTTGAAGCACTAAGAGAGTCAAGGAGGTTAGATATCTGAGCGCTTATTAGTACAGAAATTAGGAACTTTGTGTTGGCGGAAACTCCCGAGATTAATTTTGCCATTATGAAAACAGCCTACTGAATTCAAATCGGTTCTTTGACACGCCAACATCGTATGGCATGCGTGTCGTAAATTTTTTTCGCCTTTCAAAAATCACTTAACACGGCCAGGAGCGAACGTGCAAGCTTGGGGTTAGTAGACCGACACGTTAACCACTCACCCCCCGTGGCAAGCATTGGCCGACTGAAAGTTTCAATTGTCAATAAGGCCACACTGGGAAATGGCTTTAACCCTGGATGAGTAAGGTCTACACCTTACAGCACTATGAGCAAGGTGGGGTGTATACGAACTCCACTTATTAAAGTTTAAATATAATGAGGGGAATTATTTTGAACTTTCCTTTAGTAGATTGAAGTTACTTACCTATCGTTTTATTACCAATTTAATGCAAAGAAAATGATATCTTTTAATAATTCGAGTTAGTATAGAACAAACAAGAAAAAGAGACTGATAGTCAGTCTGAAAGACTGGACTTTATATCATTTTAAATGCTAGCAGCCGAGTACCAAGAAGGCAGTGCGAGAACTGAGTTTCAAGATTCTATTTTGTTTCTTCACTGCCTACTGGATTGTTTTCGCACTTCCTTCTTGAAACTCTGTTCTCGCACTGCCTTCTTGGTACTCGGCTGCTACATCGTGCTATGACGTCACACACTTCAGTGCATTCTCGATACGGTGCATTTCGTCCCGTCACCCTCAGCGTAACGACGAAGTCGACAAGATCATTTAAAATGATAAAACTGTTTCAATATAATGTTCTAAAATATGCTATTCAGGAAAGCGGTTATTTTCTCACTGGTCTGCCAATGCAGATATTTAAGGTGATCACTAGGGTTCGGAAGTTAATGACCTAATGAAGTACAAAATAGCCTATGCAAGCAAATATGCCCTAAAACTAGCTAAATATGACCTAAAAACTATGAAATATGACATGAATTTGGGGATAGGTAGAGTATCACTAACATACAGTAAACGTCTTAAGTGCCAAAACGTGATCAGCGATAATACACCAGATACATTTAATTGTACAAACTGACAGAGAGCTACAGTACATTGAAATTTTCAACATTCATTCAGTATCATAGCCTTGAGATGCAGTTCTTGCTCGGTTTATTTACTACACTATTCGGAAATCCTTTATTTGAAACTCGACACAGATAACACGTACATTGTTAACGATGCCTCAATTTAAACAAAAATGCTGAAATTATAACCAAATATGACCTTATATTACTGAAATATGACCAAATATGACCAACACAATAAGAATGGCCGAAATATGCATTTATAGGCAACATCAAATTGCTTTAAACGTGGTCAGAGACCCGTCATTCAAACATTCTTTTCAAATTTCTGTTAAAATGAGCTCATGAAAAAAATATGACTTTTCCTTAACATCCGAACCTTAGTGAATACTTTGTGTTCCTCGCATAGAGGTCTATTACAAAACACCACAAAAACTTAAGTTTAGAGGTCTTTACTTCTCGGACAAGCATAGCATTGCACAACAGGTAAACTATGGCATTGAGTAAGGTAGGGTGCGACACCACCCCAAGGTCTGAGACAAAGAAAGAGCCAGGAGAGATAAAAGTAACCAAAGCTACCAACTTCAAAACAACCCAGAATAAATAAACACTGGAGTGAACCTGCACCACACCTTACTGATCCAGGGTTAAAGCTATATTTACTCAATGTCAGACAGAACTGATTTACTCATCCAATACTTCTGGCAGAAAAACCAAGCTACCAAGGAGACTTTTAGCTATTGTGTTCTGATTTTAGAACTTAAAAGGTTCATTCTGGTTCCGTATTTATAAACTAATTTGTATAAACAGGTTAAATGTTCCGCCAGATCAATACTTTTATTAATTATGATCACCGTGTGGTCACTAGAGGGACATGTTTCGAGGCCTAATTAATATTGTTGGCCCCTTCATCAGCTGATGTCACAGAGAACGATAAAAGATTATTCCTCACGTAGCACTCAAAATTCAATCTTTTATGGTGCACCATAAAGCGAGATTCAAACATCTCACGCCCAACATGAGACTTGTCAAAAGTCTTAATAAACTAGGCCCGTAAACAGTTTCAATAGACGCCTCAGGGAATTCCCCAGACGCTATTGAAAGCACAAATGCACGGTACTGGTCCAGTACAACAGCTACAGTTACCGTGAGGCGTCTATTGAAACTGTTTATGGGCCTAGTTCATTAAGACTTTTGACAAGGCTCATGCTGGGCGTGAGATGTTTCAATCTCGCTTTATGGTGCACCATACAAGATTGAATTTTGAGTGCTACGTGAGGAATAATCTTGTATCGTTCTCTGTGACATCGGCCGATGAAGGGGCCAAAAATATTAATTAGGCCTCGAAACATGTCCCACTAGTGACCACACAGTGATCTTAATTAATAAAAGTATTGATCAGGCGGAACCTTTAACCTGTTTATACTAATTTCTTGTGATTGTTGTTGTTTTAAGGGGCGGAGCAGTGAGACGAACTTCTCCATTGGCTTGTGTACTGTACAAAACGTAGAACGTTTAAAATTGCGTGAAAAGTAGAAGACTTATTCATGCACGTTCAAAATTGTGTATTTGGTTATAATTTTCTAATTTTAGCCTATTTTCAATTTTGAAAAAATAGGCTTATGAGATCACATTTTGTCCGTGTGTGTGTCCCCCCCCCCTAATAAAATCTAAACGGCTGGAGCGATTTCAATGAAACTCGGAAAGTTCATAGCACTATTCCCGGCGACCTCGACCGTACCCTTCAAATTTTGTTACGACTCACCAATCCAACATGGCGGCTGTGCGAAATATTTCACCAGCATTCAATATCTCCGAAACTATTACCGATATTACCCTGACATTTTCTATAGTGATAGAGGGAACTACTATAAGTTCACTTATGTGACTTTGAAAACCTCTTAACAACAAAACCAACATGGCGGCCAAGCGAATTTGCGACTTTTAAATAGACGTTTCTCGCGATTTGACCAACCAAACGCAATGAAACTTGGTACAGTATATGTTTATAGACATTGTAATGCACCGACATCTAACTTCGTTCAATTGTTTACATAATCACAAGATGGCGGATGTGCGAAACATTTCACCGGCATTCTATATCTCTGAAACTATTAGCGGTAAACCCCTGAAATTTTGTACGGAGATAAAGGACACTACTGGAAGTCCATCTATAAGACTTTCAAAAACCGGTTAACTGCAAAACGAACATGGCGGTCAAGCGAATTTGAAAATTTTAAATAGACCTTTCTCGCGATTTAATGTTCCAAGCACACTGAAACCTGGCACAGGAAATATTTATACACATTGTAATCCACTGGTATCTAATTTAGTTCAATTGTTTACATAACCTCAAGATGGCGGCAGTGCGAATTTTAAAATTAAGATTTTATTTATTGTGATGTAGTTATGCGATCGAAGTGAAAGTTTGAATAATGAACCTACGCAATAATTTTCCTTTAATGGTACATGACCCTATGGCCTATACATTTAACAATCCAAATTGGCGACCATCCGAAATATTTAGACGATACTGAATATCTACGAATCTAATTTAGCAATCAAACTGCATTTTTTAATGTTCATAGGGGCTATGAACTTAAGTTCACCTATAGGACTTTAAATAACCGGGTGATCACAAATCCAACATGGCGGTGACGCGAATTATAAATATTCACATGGACGTTTCTCGCAATTTAACCATCCGCGTGCAGTGAAACTTGGTACAGTAAATCCTTATACGAATGATAATCCACCGGCATCAAATTTATTTCGATTGTTTCCATAACCTCAAGATGGCAGCTGTGAAAAATTTTAAACTCTCCTTGTTTTTTCTTGTGTCCTAACTATGCGATTGAAGTTTGAATACTACGCGTTCACACTAATCTGCATGTAACAGTACATAACTCTAGGACCTACATATATAAAATCCAACATGGCGACCATCCGAAATATTTAGTCTGTTCTCAATATCTACGAATCTATTACAGCAATCAAACTGAAATTGTGTATGTTGATAGTGGCAATTAACATAAGTTGTTGTTTGAGTCTTCAGTCTTTTGACTGGTTTGATGCAGCTCTCCATGCCTCCCTGTCCTGAGCTAATCGTTTCATCTCTACATAGCTCCGACACCCTACATCCAAGGCAATCTGTTTAACATATTCTAACCTTGGTCTACCCCTACAGTTTTTGTCCTCGACCCTTCCTGCCATAACTAAGCTTGCTATTCCTGGGTGTCTTAGTATGTGTCCTACCAACCTATCTCTTCTCTTCATTAACAGTCGCCAGAAACATCTCTCCTCTCCCACTCGTCTTAATACCTCTTTGTTTGTAACCCTATGTACCCATCTGATCTTCATCATTCTCCTGTAACACCACATTTCAAATGCTTCAATTCTCCTCTTTTCTGCTGCACCAATAGTCCAAGTTTCACTTCCATAGAGCACCACGCTCCAGACAAAGGCTTTCAAAAATGACTTCCTAACACCTAAATCTATATTCGATGTCAGCAGATTACTTTTTTGTAGAAATGCTTTCTTTGCCTGAGCCAACCTACTTTTTATATCCTCTTTGCTTCGTCCATCACTGGTTATTCTGCTTCTAAGTAACAGTAGTCTCCTACTTCCTTCAGCTTTTCACCTGCCAATTTGATCTCCATAGAGGTTTCTGATTTATTTCGGCTGCATTCCAGTATTTTTGTTTTACATTTATTAATTTTCATCATGAATTCTTTCCGTAAGACGGAGTCCATACCATTCAAAAACTCATAAGTAGGATATATGAAAATAGGCTGTATAGTTCTTCACGGAACTACTTGTTCTAATTCCATATGAAGGCTTAATTCTTCTACTAATACAAAGTATGGTTTTTACATGTTCCATACATAAATGGACAAGGGCGCACGTGTATAATCATTATGCAAAGTTATAAACCTAATTTACTCAATAACTGTGAATTCTTATTATTTTGGGCCGATAACCTGGATGTTAGGCCCCTTAAGACAACAATTTTCATCATCATCATCTTATTATTTTAAGGTTCATACGTCAATATGTTTAATGATAATTCACTTATCAACTTCAACATGGACTCAAACTAACAAAATTATCAAATTAACTAAAATCATTAAATTACCAAATCTTAGAAAAAGTATGTCCCCATTCAAAGATAGGAGAAAAGTATTTTTGAGATTTTGTGTATATGAAAGAATATCTTTATCTCTCTTGGTATAGTTGTGATAATGAACTTAGTAGGGGACATTGAAAACCAACGAATGCTAGTAGTAATGTTAAAGAAAAATTGAAAAATATATTAATTGTGGTAGTCACTAAGTGATCCCAAACAAATACCATTTTCCTTTAAAAAAAAACATTTTTGGACACCCATTGACTATTAAAATAACCCTACTGATGGCATAACTACCTTTATTTACATTTTAGTTGACCACAAAAAAATCTAAAAGTTGGTTTAAAATTGGGGAAATCTTCTTAGAACCTTAAGCGTGCAGGAATCAAACCCGCAAACTCTGGCTTTAGTTACCGATGCTCTACCACTTTTCTATTAATTATCACATACTTTTTGCCTTTATATTAATTGAGCTTACTTTCCTTTCATGAAGGTGTCACAAACACTTGCTCCCCGATCCAGTTGATGATTGAAATCACCACGACCCGGGCAAGAACCAAACCCAAATTATTTAGGGCCAAGGTCAAGCTGCTAACTACGGAGTCAGGAACTATACACCACTGAGTTATGCGAATATTGTATTTACAGTGGTATACCAATACAGGGTCCTTCATATAAAGTAAGAACGGCTGGCAGCAGTTTTGTTATTCGCTGCTTCGGACTGCGGTGGCCTTGGCCGAGCTTGTGGCGCGCCATGGCCCCCTGCTGTACTATTGAAAGCGCGCGCATAGTACAAAAGAAGGCGTTGGAAAGCTGGTGTAGTGATACGACAAATGTTTCAATCGTATTGGCGATTATGTTGAGACATAAGAACAAAACAAGCAAACATTTAGTAGTAAAGTCAGTTTGATATGTCAATCTGTTATTTTTATACAGTCCATCGGAACTTGAAAAAAAGAGATACGAACCTTACAGTAGTCGCATATGATGTGTAACATCTGACATGTTATCCTACTCGTATACTACACAGCTTGGACATTCTTAAAATGTTAATTTACACTCCATTTTCATACTGGTACTATGATGAATGTATAGATTGAATTGGAGATATGGTACTGTCACATTTGTGGCGCAGCGGTCAAGCTGTTAGTCTCTCACCAAGGTAGACCGGGTTTGATTCCCGGTCAATACATGTGAGATTTTCGAATTGTAATGCCATGTCTTGTGGTTCGCATTCCACGTAAAAAGGAGGTACCGTGGATCATGATCGTGAGATTAACGGACACGCAAAACTACAAGCTTCCTTCCTTCCTTTTACATTAATAATTCATAATAAAAATGTGACACACAACGTCGACAGTACTCTCAAATACTCTGAGCACATTCCTCAGTAACAATAACATTCATTATTCTCAAAGCTCTCATACAGTTCTTCGTAAACAATCAAAACATGGCTTCCTACAATCATGAAATGACCTAGTCTCACATATGACGAAAATACAGCTTTTATTCAACTCATATAATAACATTCTGTTATGCATTTAATATTTGACTACTTACCCACAGCTTGACAATAATGCCGCTTACTTAAATGTCAATTGTCGTGTTTGTCCTACCCCATGTGATATTCAACCTTGAACGTGAAGCTTCATAAACTGCTCAAGGACAAATGAAAGTCGGTGAAACATTTGCCACTGTGCTCGTCAAACCAGTGCCTGCTAAATGCACTGCCTACTGTATTGCCATAACATTCTCGCGCTACAGAGCACACACTGCCTCGTTTCCAATACACACATTTTCAATTGTACATCCAGCTACGAGTGCGTCTTCACTTCCGTCCGATCCGCTTCCGTTCGATCCACTTCCGCCCGATTCACTTCCGTCCCATTTTTCAGGCAGTGCGTCTTCACTTCCGTCCGCTCCACTTCCGTTCGATCCACTTCCACCCGATTCACTTCCGTCCCCAATTTTCACAATCACTTCCACAAAACAATCCAGCAACCGAGCGGAAAGATGTTACACATCAAAAACAGCCTTCGTATGTCCTATGCGTGCTCTTTTAATAGTATAGCAGGGGGCCATGGCACGCCACAAGCTCGGCCAAGGCCACCTCAGCAACGAATAACAAAACTGCTGCTTGCCGTTCTTACTTCATATGAAAGACCCTGTATGTGCCGTTAGCCTATGCTGACATAAACACACTGTTATTATCACCCGCTCTAGGTATACTCTTTATACAATACATGGCCTAATAGCTGAACGTCAACAATGCATCAATGTAACCGTCATTATCACTTCCTCCAAATTTCAACTCCATGCTGCAAAACCGTGAAAGTGTGCTGAATTTTCCTGATAACCAGTGCTTATGTGATGCCTGTAGCAGTGTGTGTAACAGTATTAGGGAGAGGAATGATATAGGAGCCACGTGACACGAAATAAGGTACTACATAATACCGGAATTTTCCTGGAAAGAGTTTGTAGAAGCCCGAGGTAAAACCAATCACTGGATGGTTATTGTCAGTGCCGGGAATCAAACCTACGATCTCCAAACTTGCTGCAGCTTCCCAAGCGAACATAGTGAATGATTTAACGAGCTCGCTTAAGCCGCAGGACCTGAACTAAGAGTAGGATACTAAGTCACTTTTAAAATGGCTGAGGCTAGAATTGAAACCAGAAGACAAATATATGGGTGACGAATATTTTGGAGGCATTATGAGGCGTACTGATTCGTTGAAAATACAATAAATTATGCTTGCAAAGGTGGAAGGGTCTCGGAGACGAGGGCGGCCAGCATTGAGATGGATCGACTCCATCAAATCCAACATGAATATGTCAGTGAAGGATCTGAAGTATATGGCTGAAGACCGAATCATATGGAGACAGTCCATCCATGCAGTCGCTAGGAATCGACGCCGACTTGATGGCATCTGATCATCATCATCATCAGAATTGAATCCACGCCATGTCAGTTGTCAAAATTAAATTTTGTTTATTTGTTATCATTTTACAATGCTGAGTGCATCCCGTTTCAATGTGTAAGTCCCTAGACCACGAAGGTGAATTCATTATAACTCTCCTCCTTCTATTGGTTAGGAAGATTTCAATATTGCACAAAGTATTCGTACTTTATGCCGGCCCCATGGTGTTGTGGTGGCGTGCCTGCCTCTCAATTGGAGGACCTGGGTTCGATTCCCGGCTCCGTCAGGGATTTTAGAAACTGACATGAGGGCTGGAACGGGGTGCACTCAGCCTCGTGAGGACAATTGAGTAGCTGTCTGATGCGCTGATCACGCGTCACCCTAAAATCTGCAGACCAAATGGCTGGGCAGCGGTCGCTTGGTAGGCCAAGTCCTTCACCGGCTGTAGTGACAGGAGTTATTATTCGTACTTTATGGTATACAGACGAATATAATTCGAGGCAGAGCTGTACCTTATATTCCTTCAAGTTTTCTTTATATTCTATCCAACAGAAATTTAATACAAAATGTTACCCTGTGAAAATATCCCAAGATATGGAAGTGTAATAAAATCACAATATAAGGGAAGCCAAGACTACGGATGTCATTCATCGAACTCCCACACATGTCAGAATGAATGGCACAGCTGAAGCAAAGGAAAGGAAAGCAATATCTAGACGACGTGTCACACGCTGAAGGTGATTGGTTTCCATCATATGAATAACTTTACACTTGGCATCCCAAGTATCATTCATTCAAGCGAAAGAAATGAATGGTTTTTACATTATTCTTTACGTGTTTGGCAGTAGTGATACGGATTTAGCAGATTTCTTTGTCTATAAATCTTCTCAGCTCATGTGTAAAAAATTTATTTATGTCGTTTGTATTTCACCCCGTATTTTTACCGTAAGTACGATATTGGTGATGAGATTATATGTATCTCTACGTGTTGAATGGTTTTACGCCCATGAGCTGTTCCTGGTGTCAACCGTATCAGAGGAATTGCCGGAAATGTGAGTTGAAGCTAATGAAATAATCGTTTTACTGTATTATGGAAAGCCTGAAATTATACAGGGTGTCTTTTATATACCTTTGGAAAATGATAGGTCGTGTAGGGGACGGGTATAGAAGTAATTTGAGATAGGGAACTTGGGGTCGGAGCGGCCTCCTTAACCTCTAAAATAAGCGTTGATTCAGGTCCTCCATCCAGTAAGTTAGGCAACCGACCCAAGACTCTATTACCTTTCTCAATCCTTTTAACTCTAGGCAAGATTCACTTCAGCATGTGTAAGGTTTGTAAGCTTGATACCTTCGGTGAATTAAATCATGTGACTACAATACGACAAATAACATTTAAAAAATGCACAAGCCCGGAATCGAACCCGCGGCTACCGGCCTTTCGCACCGCAACGCTATCCATTACGCCAGCGCCACATTAAGGGATTAAGGAGGCCGCTACGACCCCAAGTTCCCTATCTCAAATTACTTCTATACCTGTCCCCTACATGCCCTATCATTCTCCAAAGGTACATAAAGGTAGCCAATGACAATAGCTGGGTATTTTTGATTGAACGCAAGAGGGCACCCAACAGGTTCAATTTCAAGTAGTTCAAACTTTGTCTACCAGATGCTTCTGTCACTACCACCTAGCGGCGAACGTGAGAACTTGATAGAGCGTTTCTAAATAGCCTAATATAACCTACAAATTTCGCTACACACTACTAATTGCAGTGGTAGGTTCTATTACGTGCCATAAATCGATGACATGGGCCCGCTGGCTGAAATAAAAAGGGCTTTTCTTAAGAGTACTTAAATAAAGCCTTCCAGTCGGTCAACACAAAATTGGCTACACTGAAGAAATGGCGTCTATCACTTCAATTATCCTAAGACACTTTATATCGAAATTGATACAGTCAGTCTGAGAGACTAGACTTTATATCATTCCAAATGACGCATGCTACAAATGCTACACATGATAGAAAGGCTCAGGCTTCGCTCGAAGCCCCAGGCCTCTTTCAACAAACTCCATTACCCATTAACTTAGGCTTCCCGCGCGGACACCTCTTTAAGGGTCACCCTGTATTTGAGTCTGACATCTTGTACACCTCTTTAGGAGTCACCCTGTATTCTTATCTGGCATCTTGCACACCTCTTCAGGAGTCATCCTGTATTCTTCTATGACGTTTTGTATATATCTTTAGGAGTCACCCTGTATTCTTGTGTGACATCTTGTACACCTCTTTAGGAGTCACCCTGTATTCCTGTCTGATATCGTGTACACCTCTTTAGGAGTCACCCTGTATCCCTGTCTGACTTCTTGTACACCTCTTTAGGAGTCATCCTGTAATCTTATCTGACGTCTTGTATATATCTTTAGGAGTCACCCTGTATTCTTGTCTGACATCTTGTACACCTCGTTAAGGGTCACCCTGTATTCTTATCTGACATCGTGTACATCTCTTTAGGAGTCACCCTGTATTCCTGTCTGACATCTTGCACACCTCTTTAGGAGTCACCCTGTTTTCCTCTCTGACGTCATGTGCTCGCCGTCTCCCAGGAGTAAACTCAGACTCGGTGCATATGCACTGAACAACATGATGACGTCATACACGCCGTAACCGTAACCGTAACGCATAACGTTGGACCCAAGCATAACGAGGAAGTCGACAAGATCATTTTGAAATGATAAAACTTTAATTTATGATGTAAATTAGGTTTTATAACTGTTACGTGCAAGAGCCCGTCCCAACGTTTCAAACATGTATCATCCCCTGGATGGAATTCATGACATTTTGAATCGACCGCCTGGTGACTTGATTCCGTTTGTGAACACGAGATGGTAGCTGCTGTCGGACTTCGGGGTATCTTCACGTGGTTCCGTCTTCTCCGATAGAGTGTGTTGGGGTGCCTAATAAACTCATCCTATTCCAGTCATGTTCGAGGGCATTTATTATATTCTACGTCATGTAACAAATGCCTGTGTATTCATGATACCGCCAAATTATTTACTTAATAATGACATTGTTGATTAATGTGTCAAGCCTTGATTGGACGATAAATATTTACATGCATGCAGTTCGGTATCTGACGCGCGATTCTCCGCCATCTTGTGGAGTCCATTGTCTATCGTCTTGAAAACAACAAGCCAGCTGGTTGGAACAGTATCTATCCGTTGTGCTAGGGGAGCCTTGGCCCCTAGCTTTTACCAAAAATGAATACAAATTCAAGAAAAGGAGACGCCTGTGCTACATAAGGATTTAATTTCATCGTTCCGCCGTGAAGAGGAAATATGCAATGTAAATCGCATCTGGATACAACAGGAGTGCTTGTGACATCAAAACGGCGCATGGGCCTGTTAGCCATTTTAAAGGCAATCAAGTGCCAGATTATATTTTATTTATATTGTGTGTTAATTATTTTATTTTCATTGTGTCTCCGATGAGAAGGATGTAAGGTACGTTGAATTATATTTATATTTATTATTGTTATGGAGCTCCGATATCGTCTTATAGTAATGTTTTAATTCTGTACCTTATTTTGTTTTATAGGCCTAATTTTATTTCTGTTTCTCAACGTTACCTGATAAAAAAAAAGGTTATTGTTTTTTTTGTACCTTCTGGGGACACATTTCTAAGTTTATTTTACGTTTTAAATTATTATTTATTTTCCTTTGGCAATCTTGGGATTGGCATATTTTTTATCTGATGTAAGATCCGTCGCAACATAAACCGACTAGTGTTAATAGTTTTTAGATGTAATTGTTTTCCTCCTTTCATTCCTCTCTGGGAATTCTAAATTAATTTAATGCTAATTGTTTGCCGTAGTTTCGATTTGACATGCGGTCTCCTGTTTTTGGTGGCCATGTTTGTTTTTTGTTTTGCCGAGATGCATTCTGGTCTCGAGGTCAGTCTCTTGGCGCGGACCGCAAAACTCAAACGTGTTGTGGTGTTAGCTTAATTTGCTTTGTTAATCTTGTTGGTTTAACTTTGTGTTTTTGGTGAATGTTCTTGTGTGTTTCTTAGTCACGAATATCGGGAATTTCTTAATTGATCATATTTTATTTTATTAATTTTTATTTTAAATTTGTTTTCGTTTTATTGCGTGGCCTGGATCTCCGCATGTCGGATCGGTATTGCATTCCCTTTTAAACTATCATGCCCTTTCTCATTTAATTATGCAAGCAAGCAAGTTCTGTTTCTGGTGGAGGTGCTCCTTTAAATTTTAACATTAAAATTTATTTTAAATTTTTAATCAACTGTTGTGGCATTATTTCGTCGGCAGCAGTTCTGTCGGTTATTGGGGGGTGTCTGTAGAATAGCCTGTGCGTTCCCCTTCTCCACCTTCCTTCCACCCCTTTGGAGCTCTTCTGTTGGGGCATGTCATCTGGAGGTGATTTTGTTGCTGTGGAAGCGACACGGACCTCTAAAGACAGGTAAGTAGGCCCATCCACCCTGGCCGTCATGCGATGTCATTCATTTCCAGAGTGCATCTGTCGCACATTAAACGAGGTGGAGAGGTTTCTAATGAGGAAATGCTACCATAAATTTTGTAAACTGATTTTGTATAATGTAGAGTATCCCTAACCTTCTTTGATGCCTTCAGGCATCTGTTCCTTCTGGAATTTTGAACTGGATATGAAAACTCTGCTGGGATACAAACTGTAACTGTCGGGTAATTCCCATTTTTATGGTATATTGTAATATTGAAATTAAATTTTGATGTTTTCATTGAAGATGCGAGTATGTAAGTTGGACTCGGTGGGAGACATGACTCATTTAATTTATATACCTGATTCATTGGGAATTTAAGTGGTCATTCCTCTACCGTAGTTCCTTCTAAATGTATTGTCGTTTAACTCATGTCATCTGGAGGTGATTTTGTTGCTGTGGAAGCGAGGCGGACCTCTAAAGACAGGCAAGTAGGCCCATCCATCCACCCTGGCCGTCATGCGGTGTCAATAACCATTAATCCTCTCTGGGTGGTGGGCTTCGGCATGGTAGTAACTGACGTGATAGAGGAAATACCAGGGAAATGACCTCAAGGAAAACCAAGGAAAACATTTTGTCAACTGACAACTGTTATTTGTAACTCTTCAGTTGGTTAACACGTTTTTGCCCTATGACTGAGCGGGGTACAATGTATACCAAGTGAATCAGTTGCCCCTAATAATTTAGTTTTATGCAGCCCAACTAGCGTTGTTTTCAAGAAAGTCAGTATTTCTCAGCTGCATCCCGTATAGTACTAATACCCTACAAGCATACCCTACAAACGATACTGAACACTATTTATTAGCTTTCCCTCGATGTGACCACAGACTATTACGCGGGAAACATAATAGTGTTCAGCATTACTTGCGGGATATGCTTCCAATGCATTAGTACCATAGTTTTAATCATTTTAAATGATCTTGTCGACTTCGTCGTTACGCTGAGGTCTGGTGTTACGTTACGGTGACGGGACGAAATGTACTTAGGATGCACTGAAGTGTGTGACGTCATAGTACGATGTAGCAGCCGAGTACCAGAAAGGCAGTGCGAGAACAGAATTTCAATTTTAACAATCAAGTAGGCAGAGAAGAAACAAAATAGAATCTTGAAACTCTGTTCTCGCACTGCCTTCTTGGTACTCGGCTGCTAGCATTTAAAATGATATTAAGTCCAGTCTCTCAGACTGACTATCCGTGTCTTTTCTGTTAGGTACGCTTGGTGGTTGGTATATATAGATTTGTTTCAAAAACATGTAGTATTCAATATGTTTCCAGAATACTATTAAAATTAAGGGGATAAATTAACAAGTAAAAAAATGTGACGGTTAAAATATAACCGAGCGAGGCCGTACTAATTCGTAGAATACCAAATATATCATTTTACCTCACACACCAGCCACACACCACGCCCACGTGTGCTTTATCACAGTGTAGCCATCTCTGTCCTAGTAACAGCATTGAAGTCAAGACCACTTCTCCTTATTTTGATACTGGATTATGGCGGAAAGAGAAAACAGAGAGCCAGAGTAAACGAAAGGAATGTCGGGCAGGTTTAGTCCTCCCCCTCCCTATACCATTATTGGTAAGGCTCAGACCCGGTTGACAATGATGGGAGAAAATATCAGTAAAATATTGACCACCAATCTGTGCCTCGGGGTGTAGAGTGTCACAATATTGGAGCTGTCACCAAGTGCTGCCATGGCGTGGCCGTATTCTTCAAGTAGCACACGAGGAAGCGATCACCACGTTAAATAAAATATAAGCATCCAAGAGGAGGAGAGTGCAGTTTAGTGTCTAGCATATCACCGTACCGCACTCTCACTAGAAACTTTGAAAACGTATTCCATCATTTATGATACATACCAGGTTAGGTAGAGAACAAAACATCAAATTTTCCTATTGGAACTTTTCAAGGAGAAGAATGAACTCTGAAATAACCAGCGTTGTACTCATTCTTTGTTTTACTGTATTGACTGTGCATACATTACAGCAAACCTTTCACATCATAAACTTAGGCTACAATAGCATTTATTGCTGAAATTGAAAATAAATTTTCATACACAATAGTAAGAGGATACGTTTTATTTAAGATAAGTCGTTATTTGGTTGTTATTTGGTTTTCCTTGATATTTACTACTTAGTATATGGGCCAATTTTAAGATTAATAATTATTTACGTTTCAACTCTTTTCATTTGGAATTCTATTTTCTGGCATAATATTTTTAGCCTACTTTCGATTTTTGCAAAAAATGAAAGTAGACTTATGAGATCAACACAGGGCGAAAACGTGTGTCTGTCTGTGTGTGTGTATGTGTGTGAGTCTGTGTGTGTGTGTGTGTGTGTGTGTGTGTGTGTGTGAGTGTGTGTACTCTGAATGCTTGTCCCCCTATCAATTCGAACACGGTGAGCGCAAATTGAACGAAATTTGGTACAAAGGTAGCACTAGCAAAGGACACCTCAGTGTCATGTTTTATATCGCCACCATCTTGACGGAAACGTAATGGCGGCCACACAAATGTTCAAAGCTTAAATCAAATTACGACTAACCTAATCATCCGATCTCTACCAAATTTTGCAACAACATACCTTATGGGGGCAGCATCCTTTGACCAAACTAATAGGTCATCAGCCTAATAGTTTGCGGATGGAGACCATCTTTGTGTGAAAATCGATTGCCCCTATTAATTCGAATACGGTGAAACCGAACGGAACTAAATTTGGTACAGAGGTAGTACTAGCAAAGGGCACCCCAGTGTCATGGTTTATATCGCCGCCATCTTGACGGAAACGTAATGGCGGCCACACAAATGTTCAAAGCTTAAATCAAATTACGACTAACCTAATCATCCGATCTCTACCAAATTTTGCAACGACATACCTTTGTAGAGGGAGCATCCTTTGACAAATCTAATAGGTCATTAGCATAATAGTTTGCGGATGGCGGCCATCTTTGTGCCAAAATCGATTACCCCTATTAATTCGAACACGGTGAAACCGAATGGAATGATATTTGGTACAGAGGTAGCACTAGCAAAGGGCACCTCAGTGTCATGTTATATATCACCGCCATCTTGACGGAAACGTAATGGCGGCCACCCAAATGTTCAAAGCTTAAATCAAATTACGACTAACCTAATCATCAGATCTCTACCAAATTTTGCAACAACATACCTTTATGAAGGGAGCATCCTTTGACAAATCTAATAGGTCATTAGCCTGATAGTTTTCGGATGGCAGCCATCTTTGTGTCAAAATCGATTACCCCTATTAATTCAAACACGGTGAAACCGAATGTAATGAAATTTGGTACAGAGGTAGCACTAGCAAAGGGCACCTCAGTGTCATGTTTTATATCACCACCATCTTGACGGAAACGTAATGGCGGCCACACAAATGTTCAAAGCTTAAATCAAATTACGACTAACCTAATCATCCGATCTCTACCAAATTTTGCAACATACTTTTATGGAGGAAGCATCCTTTGACAAATCTAATAGGCCATTAGCCTAATAGTTTGCGGATGGCGGCCATCTTTGTGTCAAAATCGATTACCCCTATTAATTCAAACACGGTGAAACCGAATGGAATGAAATTTGCTACAGGGGTAGCACTAGCAAAGGGCACCTCAGTGTCATGTTTTATATCGCCACCATCTTGACGGAAACGCAATGGCGGCCACACAAATATTCAAAGCTTAAATCAAATTACGATTAACCTAATCATCCGATCTCTACCAAATTTTGCATCAACATACCATTATGGAGGGAGCATCCTTTGACCAAACTAATAGGTCATTAGCCTAATATTTTGCGGATGGCGGCCATCTTTGTGTGAAAATCGATTCCCCCTAATAATTCGAACACGGTGAAATCGAATGGAACGAAATTTGGTACAGAGCTAGCACTAGAAAAGGCCACCTCAGTGTCATGTTTTATATCACCACCATCTTGACGGAAACGTAATCGCGGCCACCCAAATGTTAAAGGCTAAAATGTAATTACGACCAACCTAATAATCTAGTCTCTACCAAATTTTGCAACAACAAATCTTTATGTGAGAAGCAAATTCTGACCAAACTGCTAGATCATCAGCCCAATAGTTTGCAGATGGTGGCCAAGTATGTGTGCAAATCGATTCCCCCTATCAATTCAAACACGGTGAAACCGAATTGAACTAAATTTGGTACAGAGTTAGCACCAGCAAAAGGCACCTCAGTGTCATGTTTTATATCGCCGCCATCTTGACGGAAACGGAATGACGGCCACCCAAATGTTAAAAGCTTAAATCAAATTTCGACCATCCTAATAATTTGATCTCTACCGGATTTTGCAACAACATGCCTTTTTGTGGAAAGCATCTTATGACTGACTACAAGGTCATCAGCCCAATAGTTTGCAAATAGCGGCCATGTATGTGTGCAAATCCATTCCCCGGATCAATTCAAACACGGTGAAACCGAATTGAATGAATTTTTTTACAGAGGTAGCACTAGCAAAGGGCACCTCATATTCATGTTTAATATCCCTATAACACGTTGTATTTCAACAAGCTACTACAACCAACATTCAATTATACTCCTTGAAAAGGACAAAGAGTTATAACAATACCCATGCATTTAGGAGAAAGTAGGCTATATGTTCTTTACTGAACATCTTGTTTTAACATTATTTAATTACACTGGCGGACCCGTTTGAAAAATGTCGTATGTCCATAAACCACACTTTCCCCAATAGGTTTATAATGAGATACTTAAGGAGAATGTTGTTATGTTTTATATCAGCCAAATTATTATGGAACTCTATTTACATTTCAGTTAGAATTCCAAGTTCTACGTTCCCTAACTTAAGAAGGCAATCACTGAAAATTGAATAATCATAACACTCGTCGGTTATTCGATACTTATGAAATCATACGATTAGAGTACGCATTCCTTTGATTTACTGTTTCTAAAATCCATGCAAAATGATATAGGAAATAACTCAGAATATTAAATTGACAAGAAACAGGTGTCACAGCGGACAAAATGTGAAATGGACAGCAATTATGGAGCGTTTTTAGCCTACTTTCGATTTTTGCAAAAAATGAAAGTAGACTTATGAGATCAACACAGGGCGAAAAAAGTGTGTCTGTCTGTGTGTGTGTATGTGTGTGTGTGAGTCTGTGTGTGTGTGTGTGTGTGTGTATGTGTGTGTGTGAGTCTGTGTGTGTGTTTCTGTGTGTGTGTGTGAGTGTGTGTACTCTGAATGTCTGTCCCCCCCTATCAATTCGAACACGGTGAATGCGAATTGAACGAAATTTGGTACAAAGGTAGCACTAGCAAAGAACACCTCAGCGTCATGTTTTATATCGCCACCATCTTTACTAAAACTGAACGGCGGCCACTCAAACGTTCAAAATGTAAAATCAAATAACGACTAACCAAATCATCCGATCTCTACCAAATTTGGTAACAACATACCTTCATATAGGATGCGTCTTGTGACCAAACTACAAGGTCGTCCGCCATACCATTTCAGGATGTCGGCCGTGCGAATTATGCAAACTTTATAATCCATATCATGGGACCCAGCAGTTCCGATTATCGAGCCGAGAATCGTTTTAACTGTTCTAAAGGAAGAGGCACGTTCGAAATTAAAAGTTTATTTTGTAATACTATAGTGCAGACGTGATTTTAAAAAGCTGATCCGATTCAGTAATAAGACAAGATGGCAGCGGATATCTTGTGCCTGTCTTATATTTCACTAATTTGAGTATTGCATGCAATATAGCGTACTGATACAAAATAAATAAACTTTGTATGAAATGCTTTATATATAAATAATATACTCCAGTGATGAAATCGTTTAGTATAAATCATTATTTGCTAACAAGTTCTATGTAAGTCATTTTATATAGAACGATATTCGTTGACACAATTAGCTCAGTGGTAGAGCGTTAGCCTATCGCTCAAATGCCTATGGTTCAAACCCGATCAGAGCTAGGTTTTTTGCTTGAAATGTTATATGTTTATTGTTTTGTAATGACTCAGATGTTTTAAAATTAAGCGTTATATTGTGCATATTATGGTGTAAAATATATATTTAATTAAAACATAATTCGCTAGCAGATTTACTCGAGACATCTAGCTGCCAAAAAGGTAACTGCACGCCGACCTACTTATTAACTTCCAGATTGTATTGAAAAGTTTCTTCTTCTGGCCGCTAGAATGCACTCGCTCTGTTAGGATTATATTGTTCGATATTTCCCCACTAGATGTCACGACTAGTCTACGTGAGGCTCCATTGATTACTATACCATTGGCATTCTATGCGCATCGAATTTGAAGAATGACAAGACGATACTACGATACATTTTTACTTTTTATTTTAAAGGGTTTGTAACAGCCTATTTTGCGTTACTTGAAAATGTTATTTGAAGTAAAGAACAAAACGATTTCACATAGTAACTGAATTCAAGCCGTTGGTGTTAGTTCAGGTTATTAATTACTACTTTTATTTCAGGCAAATAGCAATCGAAAATATCCACATAGTTTGTATACTCACGTCTCTGTAGGGTCATGGAAAGATTTGTTAATTCAATTAGGGTTGTGAAAGCCTTGCACAACCAGACGTGTAAAGACATGCCTCAACTCAAAGTTGGATGTTGCCCACGGCAGGTCGTATATGTAATAATAATAATAATAATAATAATAATAATGAAAATGAAAATCCACAGCCTGCTTCCAGTCTCCGACCGGGTCAGGAATGGAATGAATGAAGCCCCGATCTAGCGGCGAGGATATGAACTGTGCCGGCTGCCGAGGCCTGACGCACTCCTCTGGGGCAATGATTAAATGAATGACATATGAAATGAAATGATAGTGGAGAGTGTTGCTGGAATGAAATTTGACAGGGAAAACCGGAGTACCCGGAGAAAAACCTGTCTGCCTCCGTTTTGTCCAGCACAGATCTCACATGGAGTGACCGGGATTTGAACCACGGACCCAGTGGTGAGAGGCCGGCGTGCTGCCGCCTAAGCCACGGAAGCTCAATAATAATAATACTAATAATAATAATAATAATAATAAATATAATAATAATATTATTGGTTTTACATCCCTTTTAACTACTGCTGCTTTTAGAGACACCGGGGTGCCAGAATTTTGGCCCGAAGGGGATCTTTAACGTGCCAGTAAATGAACTGACACGGCTCCCTCGCATTTGTCCACCCTCAAATGCCCGCTGACTGCGCCAGGATACGAACCTGCAACCTAGGGCCCAGCAAGCGAGAACTTTACCACTGAGCCACGCAGCCAGTCCGGTCAATTATGTCTCCAGATCCATAACATTCTTGATATACTTCTTATCTTTCTTTCTTTCTTCAATGATGGTAGCAGTTTTTATCTAGGTTGTGGCGTTTGGTAGAGGTAAATCGTTTCTAAGGGCTTCAACAAAGAATAGTTCTATTATACTCTTTGATAATAACAACGAGTTATAACTATACTCATACATTTAGGAGAAAGTAGGCTATATGTTCTTTACTGAACATCTTGTTTCCTAATGCATTAATATATGAAAATCGCACAATTCGTAAATTTTTAAAATCTTCCACGGAACTCTTCAGGATTGCACAGGATAAGAAGGTGTTAGTCATGGTGGTAGCCAACGTCCGTATCGGATAAGGTAGAAGAAGAAAAAAATATTTAAAAAAATATAGATAATTATGAAATTAGAGAGCAATTCGTCACTGTTAATGTCTAATCTCTTTCATTTGAATGCTCATTAGTCACGATCGGTCACTTGTGAGTGCCGCAGGAGGGATCTATACTACAGAAATAATATATATGATTCTAATAATAATTAGAATTAATTTCTTCCCGGTTTCGATTTAATAACTCAAGTGATATATTAACAACAAAGCTTTGCATTGGTTCTTTATAGCAACACCGCTGATGTAGGCGCAAAATAGTACATTATAGTAATTAATTTATATTGATTTAATTATAATTGATATTTATTACGCACCAAATGGTATTCATTTGGATATGATTACTCGTAAAATACCCTCAGGTCTCTCACCAGCATAGGACTCGAAACTCCAGCTTTAGTTCATCGTACAATTTATGTAGTTTGCAAGACAAAAGTGCATTGCGTACTGCATACTATGCAGGCATTTCTCCCAACTGGTTGAGCAAGACCTAAATCGCGCAACCTTTCGCCAGTGTGTAGTAAATCATGGAAGGGAACGAGTATCAATAAAATGTTGCTGACAAGGGCGTTAAAACATTGACCGTTGGTTGTGCTCGCAGGGCCGGCGGGCGGGAAAATGAACGACCACCACAATATTGGAGCTGTCACAAAGAGCTGAGCCAAGCCACGACTAACGCGACCACATTCTTCAAGTAGCTCGCAGCAAACCGATCACGGAGCTGAATAAAATATAAGCTCACGTGAGGAAACTGAAGTTTAGTTCCTTGTCGGATCAATTAGTCTGCACGCCAACACTCTACTTGTTACTTGTTTTATTTCCTTCGACACGGTGAAAACATATTAAGCAGAAATAAGTTTTGACTTGCCCAAGATGTTGTCGCTACTGAGTTATTAAGGGAAGGCGTACTGTAAAAATCTATAAGGCACAGAGGTTCATAAAATTAGGATAGGATTTAAACCGATAAACAATCAGCACCACGACATTTTTTTTCTATATAACACATTTCAACACCACAGCTGTTAATATTATTCAATGTAAGGTATATATAAATATCTACATAGTATAAAAGAAAGTCACCGATTCTTAGATGTAACGGAAAGTATCCAGAACCACTGGATGGATTTTGATGCGGTTTTCACCATACTGTAAAGGATTTCTCGAGGACGGTTTTTAAAGGAAAACATTCATTAATGACCAAAGGGAGTCGAGCAGTAACGATTGCAGTGAATCGAGCCGAAGAAAAACCTGTAATCCGTGCGCCTTTTAAGTTTACGCTGGGTAAACCGTAAAAAACAAGTAGTTCCGTGAAGAACTATAAAGCCTATTGTCATATATATATATTAATTATGTTAATTGCCACTATCAACATACACAATTTCAGTTTGATTGCTGCAATAGATTCGTAGATATTGAGAACCAACTAAATTTTTCGGATGGTCGCCATGTTGGTCTTTCTATATGTAGGTCCTAGAGTTATGTACTGTTACATGAAGATTAGCCAATTGCGTACGTGT
This sequence comes from Meconema thalassinum, assembly GCA_946902985.2. NCBI lineage: Eukaryota > Metazoa > Arthropoda > Insecta > Orthoptera > Tettigoniidae > Meconema > Meconema thalassinum. The sequence continues at coordinate 152,172,201 of OX336390.1, read as the reverse complement.
AGCATTCAAACTGCAATCGCATGATTAGGACACAAGAAGTAACAACGAGATTTTTAAATTTCGCACAGCTGCCATCTTGTGGTTATGGAAACAATTGAAATAAATTAGATGCCGGTGGATTAACATTCGTATAAGGATTTACTGCACCAAGTTTCACTGCACTCGAATGGTTAAATTGCGAGAAACGTCCATGTGAATATTTATACTTCGCGTCGCCGCCATATTGGATTTGTGATCACCAGGTTATTCCAAGTCCTATAGGTGAACTTATGTTCATAGCCCCTATGAACAAAAAAATATTCAGTTTGATTGCTATAATAGATTCGTAAATATTCAGAGCCGTCTAAATATATCGGATGGTCGCCATGTTGGATTGTTAAATGTATAGGCCATGGAGTCATGTACCATTGAAGGAAAAAATATTGCGTAGGTTCATTATTCAAACTTTCACTTCGATCACATGATTACGACATAGTAAATAAAACCTTAATTTTAAAATTCGCGCAGCCACCATCTTGAGGTTATTTTAAACAATTGAAATAAATTAGATACCAGTGCATTACAATGTGTATAAACATATCCTGAACCAAGTTTCATTGCGTTTGGAACATTAAATCGCGAGAAAGGTCTAATTAAATTTTCAAATTCGCTTCGCCGCCATGTTCGTTTTGTAGATAACCGGTTTTTTAAAGTCTCATAGATGAACTTTAAGTAGTGCCCTTTATCTTCGTACAAAATTTCAGGGTGATACCGCTAATAGTTTCAGAGATATAGAATGCCAGTGAAATATTTCGCACAGCCACCATTTTGTGGTTATGTAAACAATTGAACGAAGTTAGATGTCGGTGCATTACAATGTGTATAAACATATACTGTACCATGTTTTATTGCGTTGGGTTGTGTTAAATCGCGAGAAACGTCTATTTAAAAGTCGCAAATTCGCTTGGCCGCCATGATGGTTTTGTAGTTACCATTTTTTCAAGAGTCACATAGGTGAACTTCTAGTAGTTCCCTTTGTTACCGTAAAAAAATCCAGGGTGATATCGGTAATAATTTCCGAGATATTGAATGCTGGTGAGATATTTCGCACAGCGGCCATGTTGGATTGGAGAGACGTAACAACATTTGAAGGGCACGGTCGGGGTCGCCAGGAATAGTGCTATGAACTTACCGAGTTTCATTGAAATCTCTCCAGCCGTTTATTATTTATTAGGGGGGAACACACACACACCTCAAACAAACACACACACACACACACACACGGACAAAAGGTGATCTCATAAGCCTATTCTTTCAAAATTGAAAATAGGCAAAAAAACAAGATGTTCAGTAAAGAACATATAGCCTACTTTCTCCTAAATGCATGGGTATTGTTATAACTCTTTGTCCTTTTCAAGGAGTACAATTGAATGTTGGTTGTAGTAGCTTGTTGAAATACAACGTGCTATATGGATATTAAACATGAATATGAGGTGCCCTTTGCTAGTGCTACCTCTGTAAAAAAAAAAATCATTCAATTCGGTTTCACCGTGTTTGAATTGATCTGGGGAATGGATTTGCACACATACATGGCCGCTATTTGAAAACTATTGGGCTGATGACCTTGTAGTCAGTCATAAGATGCTTTCCACAAAAAGGCATGTTGTTGCAAAATCCGGTAGAGATCAAATTATTAGGATGGTCGAAATTTGAATTATGCTTTTAACATTTGCGTGGCCGTCATTCCGTTTCCGTCAAGATGGCGGCGATATAAAACATGACACTGAGGTGCCTTTTGCTAGTGCTACCTCTGTACCAAATTTCGTTCAATTCTGTTTCACCGTGTTTGAATTGATAGGGGGAATCGATTTGCACACATACATGGCCACCATCTGCAAACTATTGGGCTGATGATCTAGCAGTTTGGTCAGAATATGCTTCCCACATAAAGATTTGTTGTTGCAAAATTTGGTAGAGACTAGATTATTAGCTTGGTGGTAATTACATTTTAGCCTTTAATATTTGGGTGCCGCGATTACGTTTCCGTCAAGATAGCGGTGATATAAAACATGACACTGAGGTGGCCTTTTCGAGTGCTACCTCTGTACCAAATTTCGTTCCATTCGGTTTCACCGTGTTCGAATTAATAGGGGAATCGATTTTCACACAAAGATGGCCGCCATCCGCAAAATATTAGGCTAGTGACCTATTAGTTTGGTCAAAGGATGCTCCCTCCATAATGGTATGTTGATGCAAAATTTGGTAGAGGTTGGATGATTAGGTTAATCGTAATTTGATTTAAGCTATGAATATTTGTGTGGCCGCGATTACGTTTCCGTCAAGATGGCGGTGATATAAAACATGACACTGAGGTGGCCTTTTCAAGTGCTACCTCTGTACCAAATTTCGTTCCATTCGGTTTCACCGTGTTCGAATTAATAGGGGAATCGATTTTCACACAAAGATGGCCGCCATCCGCAAAATATTAGGCTAGTGACCTATTAGTTTGGTCAAACGATGCTCCCTCCATAATGGTATGTTGATGCAAAATTTGGTAGAGATCGGATGATTAGGTTAATCGTAATTTGATTTAAGCTATGAATATTTGTGTGGCCGCCATTACGTTTCCGTCAAGATGGCGGCGATATAAAACATGACACTGAGGTGCTCTTTGCTAGTGCTACCTCTGTACCAAATTTCATTCCATTCGGTTTCACCGTGTTCGAATTAATAGGGGTAATCGATTTTGACACAAAGATGGCCGCCATCCGCAAACTATTAGGCTAATGACCTACTAGATTTGTCAAAGGATGCTTCATCCATAAAGGTATGTTGTTGCAAAATTTGGTGCAGATCGGATGATTAGGTTAGTCGTAATTTGATTTAAGCTTTGAACATTTGGGTGGCCGCCATTACGTTTCCGTCAAGATGGCGGCGATATAAAACATGACACTGTGGTGCCCTTTGCTAGTGCTTCCTCTGTACCAAATTTCATTCCATTCGGTTTCACCGTGTTCGAATGAATAGGGGTAATCCATTTTGACACAAAGATGGCCGCCATCCGCAAACTATTAGGCTAATGACCTATTAGATTTGTCAAGGGATGCTTCCTCTATAAAGGTATGTTGTTGCAAAATTTGGTAGAGATCGGAAGATTAGGTTAGTCGTAATTTGATTTAAGCTTTGAACATTTGGGTGGCCGCCATTACGTTCCCGTCAAGATGGCGGTGATATAAAACATGACACTGAGGTGCCCTTTGCTAGTGCTACCTCTGTACTATATTTCGTTCCATTCGGTTTCACCGAGTTCGAATTAATAGGGGCAATCGATTTTCACACCAAGATGGCCGCCATCCGCAAACTATTAGGCTGATGACCTATTAGTTTGGTCAAAGGATGCTGCCCCCATAAAGGTATGTTGTTGCAAAATTTGGTAGAGATCGGATGACTAGGTTAGTCGTAATTTGATTTAAGCTTTGAACATTTGTGTGGCCGCCATTACGTTTCCGTCAAGATGGCGGCAATATAAAACATGACACTGAGGTGTCCTTTGCTAGTGCTACCTTTGTACCAAATTTCGTTCAATTTGCGCTCACCATGTTCGAATTGATAGGGGGGGGGCAGACATTCACACACACTCATACACACACACAGACTCACACACACACATACACACACACAGACAGACACACTTTTTTTCGCCCTGTAGTGATCTCATAAGTCTACTTTCATTTTTTGCAAAAATCGAAAGTATGCTAATATATACTTCTAGCTGTAACCGGCATGCGTTGCATTTTCACTCAAAGAAAGTTCAGGCCTCGTAACTTTGTTTTTTGAAGTGCTTTTGGTTACACAATATTTCTTTTTCCGTTAACTGCCTCTAAACGAGAGTTTAGTGCTTTCCAGTCCGTCAACACGAATGTACCCAAAAGTGCTGGGTTATGCCCTAATCCTGAAATAAATTACATGAGATTAATAAATACACTAGGATGACCAGTTTCGATCGTCAAGCGATCATCATCAGATCCATTACACTTAGGTTATAAAATCTATGTTTGAAAATACAGGTAAAAGTATTAACAATATGTTCAGTTATTTAGCTGCAGTATTGGTACTGCACGATATAGGTTTTTGAAAGTTACATAGGTGAACATTTAGTAGTGCCCTTTATGACCCTACGAGATTTCAGGGTGTATTTGGAGATATAGAATGCCGGTGAAATATTTCGCACAAACGCCATGATGGATTGGTGTGACGTAATAAAGTTTGACGGGCACGGTCGGTGTTGGACAAAACCTTACCAAGGTTCATTGAATCGCTCCAGCTGTTTAGATTTTATTTGGGACACACACACACATACGCACACACACAGGTCTAAATACACACATACACGGACAAAAGGTGATCTCATAAGCCTATTTTTTTTTTCATAAATGAAAATCGGCTAAATTTCTACCCTTTTATATAAAAAAAGGGGAGTTAGCGCGCAGTTCGTTACTCCTGTGGGGGTTTGGGCGGGGACAGCAAGAGCCCGCCGATGAGCCAGCTTGGTGTCCTAGGCGAAACCCCACACAAGACATGGTACAAACGTAGAAGAATTGCTGAGCTCTACCCTTTTTAATAGTGATCATAACTAATTTATGTATTTTTTTCCAGGAGTGTTATTTAATGTTCATTAGGTACATTGTACCCCGCCCAGTCTATGGATAAATTCATGTTGACCGACTGAAGAGCCACAACTGAAAACATTTATCCATATATTTTAAAGTAGTGCTTTGTGAGGATCCAACCAGCCTTCGTGTACATTTATCCATTCTTCCGCAAACGATTGATATTTCCTTTAACCCTTAACTACTGTATATTGGTGCGGACTTCTAAACCGCGAGAGATAACTCCACATAGGGTAAACCTGGGTAATTTCGTGATAATTTTAGGATGATTTCATTTATAGGGGTAAGAAAATAATTTCCAAATTTTATGAGTTACTTTTCATGAAGCTACAATGTTGGTGCGCAAAGCATCAAGGATAAAGTTGTAATTAAATGCACATGGCTTCGATTTAAAATCAGTTGAGTCTTGAAAGGAATATGTTGGTTATTTCGTGATGTCAGTGGCAATATCGTGACAACACCTTGATAATTTTGTGATAGTTAAATAAATATCTTAAGCAATGCAACGAAAACTTATAATACACATTTATTGAAATATATACCTCGAAATTGACTGATCAACCGCATGAAAATGCTGTAACATCGGATCAGCAGCGAGAAAAATGATATTTAGGAGGCATTTGATGAACAGAAGAAAACACGGTATGGTAATTTCGTGATACATTGGTTAATTCGTGATATGTTAATTTACTGTAGTAAATAATGCAAAATGAAGTCTTTTTAATTTACTATCTCTATTTGATTATTGAATGACTAATGTTCTAATTTTAAGGACACGTAACGGCTAACATATAGGAACGGTGCCGAGCGCGGTAAAAATAGTTATAAAATCGTAAAAATTATGCCGGCAAAGCGAAGGTGGTACTGTGTAATCAAATAATGCAAAAAATATCTAATTATGTCAAAAAAATCCAGTAATGTACAATTGGTTGTTATACGAAATCATAGACTCTTGCCTTTTATATATCTCCAATTATCTGTTGTGAAATAAGCACACAGATTCCTCTGTGATAAATGCACTACAGATATACCCTCAACAAGCACAAAGACTCACTCAGTCAACCAGCACTCAAGGACAAAGCCTAGGGTGGTGAATTTAGAAACACGACATGTCATGCCATCTATGAAAGAAATTTGGCACTGCTCGTACGGTTGGTTACTTCATGAAGTAAAGATAAAGGAATACCACGAAATAATCAATGTCACGAAATAACCAAGGTTTACCCTACGTACTTAGTGTGGGCTCGTCCGGCTTGTACTGTAATCGCTTAGCTCGTTATTTCATAATAGCAGGAAGTCGAGAGGCAACAATCGACAAGATTTTCACAATTACTTGTTATAGCACTGTGTATTTCTCGGACCCGGGTGTAAGTGCAATACGGAGCGCTACGGGGATCTCGGAAACTGTTACGTTTGATGACACTAATTTTGATAAAACAGTACAAGAGTCAGTAGATGACGTTTAAGGAAGTGAAGTATCCGGAGAGGAGGATATATATTTGACCTCAGTTAATGGTACGGTAAAGCCATTTGTATGGAGTGAACAGCAGAAATATTTAAAAGTGCAAGGATAAAGTATGAAAATTTGTACATTTAATGTGCTCGAAATTTTCAAGAAAGCATTGTGTATTTCAAACAGTCTTATGCATTGTGATTTATTATTGTATTAAAAATCAAGAAACCAAACCAAATCCTATGACGCTACAGCCCATGAATGCCTAGGCCTACCAAGCGAACTCTGCCCAGCCATTTGTCTGCAGATTATGGTGTGAGGCGTGGTCAGCGTGTCGGGTCCCCTTGGTTATACATCTTGGTCTCCGTGACCGGGGCGCTGCCTCATTGTCAGGCAGCTACTCAATTATTGTCCTCTCGAGGTTGAAAGCACCCCGTTGCAGCCCTCACGCCAGTTCCTAAAATCACTGACGAAGTCGGGCGCACTACCCCAATTTTTCAAACCTTAATATCGTCTCAACACCATTGTAAATACTTTTTATGTGCATAGGAGCAACAAACACATGCAAATAAGTGTTCCTTTTATTGTTATTACTTAAACAATACTGCTCATCTATTCTTACAGTATTTCACTGTTTCATTGTAACTTAATAGAACTTTGTAATAGGTCCATTTCTATTACAAATTGTGGAAATAAACCGGCTTCGGTGGCGTAGCCAATAACATGCTGGACTGCTATGCCCAAGATCGTGGGTTCAAACCCGGCCGAAATCATTGGATTTTTAAGAGCAAAAAATCCTTCAGGTCGCCTCCGTAGCGTAGCGGTCAGCATGGTTAGCTGCCGCCCCGGAGGTCCTGGGTTCGATTCCCGGCTCTGCCACGAAATTTGAAAAGTGGTATGAGGACTGGAACGGGGTCTACTCAGCCTCGGGTGTTCCAAATGAGTAGAGGGGGTTCGATTCCCACCTCAGCCATCCTCGAAGTGGTTTTCCGTGGTTTCCCACTTCGTCTTCGGGCAAATGCCGGGATGGTACTGTACCCGTAATCCACGTGGTCTTACCTGTTGCAATCCGATGGAAGGCTGGATCGTAGATTCTAGAAGTTCCCGGCTCAAATGACCTCTGAAAAACCTACCAACTAGGATCAACCAGGGATCAGGATACGTCGATATAAAAGAATGCGGTACGAAGATGCCAGTGGTGTATAAAATTACGATGAAACAAAGCTCAAAAGAACTCGAACAAGAGACTCTAAAATAAAATGAAAATGTCTCGGGCGTTAAGTTTAAGCAAACTCAAAGAAAACCACCCACTGGTCCTCCTAACGCACTCCCCTTTTCTGATATAAAACACTAGTCGTTCTAAGATTCTTTAAAATTAAATTCAATTTATTGACTGATTAATGATGAATGTCCGTCAATTCGACACAAAGTTAAAGAAAAGCTTCTTTAAATCAAATGATAAAAAAATGTAGTTTTAAATAAATGCCTACAATAAGGCCCCATCTTACTGTTCATATAATCCGCTGAACAAATAACAAGAAAATTACAATATTACATTATATACTGATGTTATACCCTTAAAGATTTATACATATTTTACACTTTATATACAAGTTACATCCTCAATTAGGATTTTGTTCAAAACGCTGCCTATCTTCATTTAATTTTACAAGCATGTTTCATGGTTATCATTTCCTTAATTCGATGTATTCAACAATCAATTAAGATAATCGAATAATGTTACAAGTTGTGAAAATAGTTTATTAACTATTTATATGCTTCAAAGAATGCAGTATATTTTTACTTAAAATTACTGAAATATCACATGTATTATGTTGCATGAATTAGTTTAAGTTGTCAAGAAGTATCTGTGTTACTTGAATATGGGTGTTATGATATAGACAATTCATCTCCGGCAAATCCTACTAAGCGAGAATAAAACGTAGGGTTACTTGCATAAAACAAGCATATAAGAGAAACATTCGTGATTCCAAATCACGATAACTACAACATCAAATCCAAAAAGGTGATAGCTCAAAAGCTAATTTCACTCTTACAAAAACGCAAAAACTACGTTAACGTCTTCTCAAAAGACTACAAGAACAATATCCAGCATTAATATTGACCATCCAATGATGTCAAATATTTGCTGCACTAACACAATAAATCGTATGCACAAAATTGCAATACCTCAATTCAGCTTTCCAAAGCTGTCAAGAATTAAACCCAAACGTTATTAAACTTGAAACCTTTCAGAAATTGCTCTGAAAATATCATGCCCCATCATAAACGAATATAGAAATGCCACATATTACTTCCTTTCTAACTTCATTAAACAAGAAGCAACAATTTGTTAGATAAATTGTATTATTCATTTCCACAATAATCGTCTTTAAAGTCTACGACAAATTCTGTTATAACAATGTGAACAGTTAAATTTGATTCACAATTCCAATATATTTATATATATTTCCATAATGACTTATATGTGAGAGAAAAATTGTAAATAGACACTATCAAAATAGTCGTTTCAGTTTCGCCTATCCAAATTCGAAAAATGGCTCAACTACTCAGAAGAAAACACGTGAGACTGACATCATGGAAAGGAGTCTATTATCATATCAATAGATACACGCAAACCATTAAATCAAACTATGATCTATCCAAGAGTCTTCCCAAAAACGAATTGAAATAATACAAGCAAAAACTGAACGAACAAAAATATTACATTTAAAGAAAAATCTTTAATCAAAAAATATGAAAGTAGGCTGCAAATGCCTTGGCAATCAATTCACAATTGTTTTCGCCGGACGATTTCCATAAATCCATAACCATGGAAAAGAACGATGAAAACGCACTATCATTTCTAAAAGAAAGAATTTCTACTAGAATGTCATAAGTCCAAACGAATAGTATCACTCAAATATTTTTGGAATAGTTCAAGTGCACGAGTGTGTTGCCATCTTCTTCCTAATTGCTATTCTTATACAAAGATATCGTCGTCTTGTTCCTAATTATGCTGCATATATCTTCCCAACAAAATTGAATGCTTGGTTTTATTTCCAAAATTTTAAAAATAAAAGCAACAAAGTAATGCTCTAAATAGCATCACGTTTACTGTTAACTACTCAAAAATTACATTCTCCGACAGAAATGATAATGAAGAACCAGATCTAATCTTTGAATGAAATTCATACTAATTAAAAAAATATTGGTGAAAAGAATCGAACTAAAGGTGACAAGTTCTACTGTCTACAAGAGAAGAAAAGTTTTCCAGCTACCTTGGGCGAAGTTCTGGTTGAAATTGAAGAAAATATAGGAATATACATTCCTGTCAGGAATTGAACCATCATCCCTGAGTAGTTCATGGCTGGATCTGCAAGTCGCCGAACCAACTTCCTCCTAACCCGAAAACTACTGTCCACGAAACGGAGTTCCTGCATATTGCTTGCACAAGGCTCCCTCGACGTTATCAGTAAAGTAGCTTTCTTTCTATGGAGTTGTTTCTTCATTCTTGGCTACTTTAAAGTCACTGGATTAGAACTAATGTTCCCAACGTTTCTTTTTCTTCATTGTAGAGTTCAAAAGGATGTCATTCCAAATGATCAACTCTGCTACTGCATTACATTCCTGAACGATATGTTTAGCACATCATTACTCCAATAGTTTGTTTCTCACAAGAAAATCCAGTCATAATGTTCTTGATAATAATGCTTTCTTGCATTTCAAACCAATACGTAACAGATTTCCTCATCGAAGTCTGTATTAACAAAGTCCATGTGTTGGCTAAGCTCACTCGTTCGAACCGCGCTGCGTGTAGAAAGCACTCGTATTATCGCGTGATACACGGAACTTTCTCATACGAACGATAACATGTTCACTGCATAAGCTGCTGTACTCAAGTGTCTCTCGCCTCAAAGCTGCTGATCCAAGACCCAGCTGGGAGTCTACCCAAGATGCATCACACTTGTATCGAGGTGGACAATCGAACCCAATCGATTATCATTCCATATATCCCTCAACTAGTTGCAATGACAAGTCCTTGAGCATGTCCTGTGCACGTGATCAGGAGCGTGGCGTGGTAGTCTATCCACCTCCTTAGTGCATATGAAGCAAACTGTGGCTCAAAGTCTACAGTCAAAATACTGTCAAGCAATAACTTCCAAATACGTCTCGCTGTCATATCAGGGTTCCAATAAATAGCAAAATACTGTCTCATCCTCCTCCCAACCTAGCTAATAAAAGTGTGCGAATACTTTTATTACACCATTCTAGGTATTCGTCAATGAACAGAATTTTGCGTTTTATTCCACTTTCTTGAAGTACTTTCTGAAAATCCCTCGACGTAAAGTGCATAATGCTCTCTTTCTTGTTCGGCCTGATTTATAATATTTTCTAAAACTTCTTCCCTGATCAAATTTTCCACATCCTCATTGGAATCAATATTTTCATGTACTATCTTCCTAATAGTTTTCTCTGGGAACCTGATAATTCTCCTGTCCATGTCAATGGTAATTCTGGCACGGGTAATAAAATCAATCCCAAGGATTATTTCAAAATTAATATTTTTGAGCACCACAAAAATATGTTCAAAACATCTTTCATTTATACTGAACCTCAGCTGGACTTGTAATTTGCATTTCATCGATTTATCTTGAAATAGTCCTCTCACTTTGATCGATGAAGCTGGCAATGTGGTAAATTGTTGTTCCTTTTCTAATTTCAAAAAGCAATCTTCGGACATGATTGAAATGACCGCTCCCGTGTCTATAAGAGACCTGCAATGTTGATTGCCCACAGAGATTTCAATTATAGGCAATTCAGCACGTTCACTCACAATTCCTTCCATTTCTTCGAATAACAAATCTTCGTCCGTGACCTCATAAACATCTTGTATAATTATATCAAATGGAGACGGCTGGCTGTTTAATCCTTCCGGGATTTCAAAATTGGCGTTTTTTTTCCTGTGAACCCCTTTCATTATCACTAGTGTGATGGCTAGTGTTAGGTTCTGGTTCACTTTCTGTGTCCCTTCGATCCTTCCTTTCTTCACGCCTATCCCTGTCCTTTCTAGACTGTGCTCTATCTTCCTGGTTATAATAGTTTTTGTCTCGATAGTTTTTATATCTGGCAAACCCTTGTTGACCTCTATTCTGTTGCTGATACTGGCCTTGTCTATCCCTATTATCATAGTATCGGTTATTATTCTGATAACCTCGATACCTGTTATTCCTAGGTTGGTATTGTTCTCTTTCCTGATTACCATTCATGTACCTGTCATTCCTATTTCTACTTTCGTAAGGTCTATACCTTTCTTGAATACGATCGGTTTGGTTAGGTCTATTCCGGTCTCGATCGTACCTCTGTTGGTAGTTTCCATATGGTCGTTGGTTGTTTCTATCTTCAAATCTTCGACTATACGTCCTACTGTTCCTCATCGGACCTTCCCATCTAGATCCTGTCCTATTTGACCTTTCTGTTTGTTGAGTTTGATCAACGACTACAGTGTTCACGGCCTTAGTTTCCGTCCTTCCGCTTTTGACTATAGTAGGCGACATAGAAGTGTGGTCTAGCCTACGCAGCAAGTCGTCCATTGCCGCTAAATCCTCTACGCCTGATGAAATTAAATTCCTTCTAACTTCCACCGGTAACTGGCGTGAAATTGTTTCAAGAATTTCCTCCTGTCTCAATGGGGGTTGAAGATATCTAAGGCGGGCTAACTGAGATGTGAAGAATTCAGAGTAACTGGTGGGTCCAGTGCTACTATATTTCCTTGAGTAGACTTCCGCCCTCACTGCGTGTTGTATTTCTATCGACCAGAATCTTTTAATAAATGCTTCCGAAAACTGTTCGAAGTTATCGAAAGTATATCGGAAAGCTCGGAACCAATTTAAGGGTGCATCTGCCAGATGCTTCTCCACAATCCGCAGTTCTCTGTCCCTTGCAACATGATGTTCCGCAAAGTGATCTTGTAGATTTCTAATGAATTCTATAGGAGTCAAACCCTCCGTATTTGAAAACTTCTTAATTTTCTCCTCGTAATTTCTCACTATCGTGACATGAGATCTGTCATTAGGCGTTGACATCCTAAAATCTCTGGGATTTATTTCTGACGTAGCCTCATTCGGGATCTCTGATCGAACATGACCCTGTTCTGTCTCATGTGCCTTATTCAACCTCGCTAAATAGTTCCTAGCTGGCGTTGTGGTATCCATCCTGTCCCTTAAATGGTGTACCTTTCCTTCCCCATCGGAATTTATAGGTTTCCCCAACGTTTCCAATTGTGACTTGATTTCCGTTCTTAATTTATTTATGTCTATATGATCCATTAACCTGAACGTTTGAAACTCTTGTCTAATCTCATTTAATTCTGATGTTTTCATTTCACGCTCTGAGTTTAGATCTATCTTAACTTGGTCTACTTTTAGAATTACGCCTTTAATCTGCGTTTCTAAATCCTCCCTAAGAACAGTAACGCTTTCGACCTGCATAGTCTGAACTGAATCGATTCCTTTGTCAGTGTCTATTCTAGCCTGGGAAATATCTTGGTTAAGTCTTAATTCTGTTCTGTTAACCTTTAATTCCAAATCTGACTTAATGCTTTTAATGACATCTGCATTTATTTTCGTGATTTCCCCCCTTAAGATGGTCACTTGATCGTTAACAATGGCCTTGAGATCGATCTCAATATCTTTTCTCAAGACCTTGTTGTGATCTTCAACCTTTTCTTTAAGTTGGGCCATATCACCCTCTAATTTGGTTAGAGTTTCTTGCGTTGCACTTGCTTCGTTTGAAAACTGCAATTGCAATGCATCTAAACTAATTTTATTTTCTTTCTGATTACAATCTAGTTCCGCTTTAATATTTCTAACATCCTCCTTTATGGTAGAAATACTAGCTCGTATACCAGTTACAATGCCTTCAGTTGAATCTATTTTGCTTTCTGTTGAATTTATCTTACTCTGCATTGCATCTAATTTGCCTTCAGCTGAATCTATTTTACCTTGCATTGCAGTAATATCAACTTGAGCTGAATCAATTTTACTTTCTGTTGAATTTATTTTTACTTCTAATGATGCAACATTAGACCTAACATGACCAACTTCTACATTAATACTGCTAATGTCAAGTTGAACAAGCTTGACATCGGCTGTCACACTGTCGATGCCTGTTTCTACATCAATAATCTTTTCCTTTATATCTTTAGCGTTAGCTGCAATCTTACGATTACTGTCTTGAAGATATTTGAGGGACAAGTGTATTTGATTAATATCCCCTACAGATCCCTGAACTAATTCAGTATTCTTATTGACAATGGAGTTAATATTGTCAAAGCTAGTTTGGGAATTACTCCTTATCTCAGCTAATTCATTAGCGTGACTGCCCATCTTCTCCTGGATTGCCATCAATATATTGGCAATGTCCTCCATTGACACAGCTGTCATGGTAAATACAATTATAAAAAAACACAGGAATGCAATACATAAAAAGCAGAATTGACACATTTAGAATGACCCTTTTCACTAATACAAGCATTGAATTTTGTTTTGCTTCTAAACTTATTATATAAATTAAGTCTATAAGAAAATAGGAGGTATGCAACGACGGTGATTTATATTAGAAACGGTTTAAATTAAAATTGAAATGATGAATTATTTATATTATTATTAAAGAAAGTGATTCTATTATTACAGATGTTCTAAAAGTCATCGCCGGTAACGAACACAAAATGGCCGACAAGCATGGAGTGAAAAATGGCCCCATGTCATGTCCCATCTGACCACGCCGATCCATAAAAATTTCCTAGAAATCTCTTGTATTGTCATGTCGTAATCAATCAAATTACTTTTTACTTGGCACGCACAAAACAAATAAATTTAAGCAATGGCGATAATTCTATCTGTATGCCAGGTAGATTGAGTAAACTCATCTTCACGATTTGAAGAAACGTGAATTCCCAACGAATTCGACGTGTATAATCGTAGCAATGCCAAAGAAAATTTTGCTAACGACTACATCGTTCGAAAACTGCTAAACTCAATAATCTCATAAAATGGATTCTCACACATGGGTTTAGCATTGGAGAAATCGAGAATGCCAATTCGAGCCCCACGTTGGGCGCCATATATAGATGTACCCGTAATCCACGTGGTCTTACCTGTTGCAATCCGATGGAAGGCTGGATCGTAGATTCTAGAAGTTCCCGGCTCAAATTACCTCTGAAAAACCTACCAACTAGGATCAACCAGGGATCAGGATACGTCGATATAAAAGAATGCGGTACGAAGATGCCAGTGGTGTATAAAATTACGATGAAACAAAGCTCAAAAGAACTCGAACAAGAGACTCTAAAATAAAATTAAAATATCTCGGGCGTTAAGTTTAAGCAAACTCAAAGAAAACCACCCACTGGTCCTCCTAACGCACTCCCCTTTTCTGATATAAAACACTAGTCGTTCTAAGATTCTTTAAAATTAAATTCAATTTATTGACTGATTAATGATGAATGTCCGTCAATTCGACACAAAGTTAAAGAAAAGCTTCTTTAAATCAAATGATAAAAAAAATGTAGTTTTAAATAAATGCCTACAATAAGGCCCCATCTTACTGTTCATATAATCCGCTGAACAAATAACAAGAAAATTACAATATTACATTATATACTGATGTTATACCCTTAAAGATTTATACATATTTTACACTTTATATACAAGTTACATCCTCAATTAGGATTTTGTTCAAAACGCTGCCTATCTTCATTTAATTTTACAAGTATGTTTCATGGTTATCATTTCCTTAATTCGATGTATTCAACAATCAATTAAGATAATCGAATATTGTTACAAGTTGTGAAAATAGTTTATTAACTATTTATATGCTTCAAAGAATGCAGTATATTTTTACTTAAAATTACTGAAATATCACATGTATTATGTTGCATGAATTAGTTTAAGTTGTCAAGAAGTATCTGTGTTACTTGAATATGGGTGTTATGATATAGACAATTCATCTCCGGCAAATCCTACTAGGCGAGAATAAAACGTAGGGTTACTTGCATAAAACAAGCATATAAGAGAAACATTCGTGATTCCAAATCACGATAACTACAACATCAAATCCAAAAAGGTGATAGCTCAAAAGCTAATTTCACTCTTACAAAAACGCAAAAACTACGTTAACGTCTTCTCAAAAGACTACAAGAACAATATCCAGCATTAATATTGACCATCCAATGATGTCAAATATTTGCTGCACTAACACAATAAATCGTATGCACAAAATTGCAATACCTCAATTCAGCTTTCCAAAGCTGTCAAGAATTAAACCCAAACGTTATTAAACTTGAAACCTTTCAGAAATTGCTCTGAAAATATCATGCCCCATCATAAACGAATATAGAAATGCCACATATTACTTCCTTTCTAACTTCATTAAACAAGAAGCAACAATTTGTTAGATAAATTGTATTATTCATTTCCACAATAATCGTCTTTAAAGTCTACGACAAATTCTGTTATAACAATGTGAACAGTTAAATTTGATTCACAATTCCAATATATTTATATATATTTCCATAATGACTTATATGTGAGAGAAAAATTGTAAATAGACACTATCAAAATAGTCGTTTCAGTTTCGCCTATCCAAATTCGAAAAATGGCTCAACTACTCAGAAGAAAACACGTGAGACTGACATCATGGAAAGGAGTCTATTATCATATCAATAGATACACGCAAACCATTAAATCAAACTATGATCTATCCAAGAGTCTTCCCAAAAACGAATTGAAATAATACAAGCAAAAACTGAACGAACAAAAATATTACATTTAAAGAAAAATCTTTAATCAAAAAATATGAAAGTAGGCTGCAAATGCCTTGGCAATCAATTCACAATTGTTTTCGCCGGACGATTTCCATAAATCCATAACCATGGAAAAGAACGATGAAAAAGCACTATCATTTCTAAAAGAAAGAATTTCTACTAGAATGTCATAAGTCCAAACGAATAGTATCACTCAAATATTTTTGGAATAGTTCAAGTGCACGAGTGTGTTGCCATCTTCTTCCTAATTGCTATTCTTATACAAAGATATCGTCGTCTTGTTCCTAATTATGCTGCATATATCTTCCCAACAAAATTGAATGCTTGGTTTTATTTCCAAAATTTCAAAAATAAAAGCAACAAAGTAATGCTCTAAATAGCATCACGTTTACTGTTAACTACACAAAAATTACATTCTCCGACAGAAATGATAAAGAAGAACCAGATCTAATCTTTGAATGAAATTCATACTAATTAAAAAAATATTGGTGAAAAGAATCGAACTAAAGGTGACAAGTTCTACTGTCTACAGGAGAAGAAAAGTTTTCCAGCTACCTTGGGCGAAGTTCTGGTTGAAATTGAAGAAAATATAGGAATATACATTCCTGTCAGGAATTGAACCATCATCCCTGAGTAGTTCATGGCTGGATCTGCAAGTCGCCGAACCAACTTCCTCCTAACCCGAAAACTACTGTCCACGAAACGGAGTTCCTGCATATTGCTTGCACAAGGCTCCCTCGACGTTATCAGTAAAGTAGCTTTCTTTCTATGGAGTTGTTTCTTCATTCTTGGCTACTTTAAAGTCACTGGATTAGAACTAATGTTCCCAACGTTTCTTTCTCTTCATTGTAGAGTTCAAAAGGATGTCATTCCAAATGATCAACTCTGCTACTGCATTACATTCCTGAACGATATGTTTAGCACATCATTACTCCAATAGTTTGTTTCTCACAAGAAAATCCAGTCATAATGTTCTTGATAATAATGCTTTCTTGCATTTCAAACCAATACGTAACAGATTTCCTCATCGAAGTCTGTATTAACAAAGTCCATGTGTAGGCTAAGCTCACTCGTTCGAACCGCGCTGCGTGTAGAAAGCACTCGTATTATCGCGTGATACACGGAACTTTCTCATACGAACGATAACATGTTCACTGCATAAGCTGCTGTACTCAAGTGTCTCTCGTCTCAAAGCTGCTGATCCAAGACCCAGCTGGGAGTCTACCCAAGATGCATCACACCTGTATCGAGGTGGACAATCGAACCCAATCGATTATCATTCCATATATCCCTCAACTAGTTGCAATGACAAGTCCGTGAGCATGTCCTGTGCACGTGATCAGGAACGTGGCGGGGTAGTCTATCCATCTCCTTAGTGCATATGAAGCAAACTGTGGCTCAAAGTCTACAGTCAAAATACTGTCAAGCAATAACTTCCAAATACGTCTCGCTGTCATATCAGGGTTCCAATAAATAGCAAAATACTGTCTCAGTACTGCCCCCGTAAATTGAATTATACTGAGACCACGATGGTTGTATTGGCAAATATGAATCAAGTTATGGCTGTCATAGTTGTGACGTGGATATTCATGACGTAGGCACGGATGACGCAGACTTTATGCAAGTAGGCTGATTGAGCTGAGATTCTTGGTGACGTCATGATTTTGTTCGAGAAAGATCTGAGATTTACGACGCAGTCGCAGGGAAACAAAGAATTGTGCTAAGGAAGAAGTTACGCTATTGGAGGAGAGGCTCGAACCAATGAATGATAGTTTGGAGGGAGACGGAGATTACTGAAACTACCATATTTAATTACTTTTGGCATGCAGAATTGTGGTAAACTATTTTCAGTTATGGCATTGATTTGGAATTTTGAAGAAATTAATTTTGAGTTTTTGAAATTTGAAAATCCGTCAAGTATAGCCAAAGTTAAAACTTCTAGCAATTACGGAGGAACAAGCTATGGAAGGGATGGATACGCCCCTTAAGAAGTTGATAAAAGGTCTTGCACAGGAGAGAGGAGCTCTCATATCTCATTTTCTCGTGTCTCATAGTGGTTTTTCTGATTATCATATTGTCAGACTTCGAGTGATTCAGTGAAGCAAGTCGTCTTTAGCGTGCGGTAAAGCCCACCGCATCGAACGAGCACGGAGCAGTGCAGCAGTTCCATTTTACGGTGTTTGAAACTAGGCGAAGTTGAAACGCACACATTAACGAGTCTACCAGATAATATATCAAGAGTTAACGACTGCCTTTAAGCTAAATCTATTTTGCATTACAGTATTAAAGTGTGTTGTAAGTTGAACATTTTCACGATGATAATTTGGAAGATATTGACATTTTAAGACTGCCAACAAAAGTGATTTTCTCGCCACCTGAGAAGCACTTTTATAATATCACATTCTACGCTACGGCTGACACGGGTATTGCAACCGTGATACTACATATTGCATTTGGTGATACAACGCTACATTATAGAATGGAACAATATAATATGGCAGTTCTTTCAACTATGATTATAACAGAAGTGGAGATGGAAGGCTAAACCTTTAATGCAATTGGGACATATATCATTGGAGTGAAATAGCAGCATGGAACTTCGCTAATCGTCTTTCTACAAAAGCGAGCATGTAGTGATTATCCAACTACACTCATGCATCGTTGTCCAACGCTGAATTATATCAAATGGCATTGGAAATATTTTCATACTCCATAAATATGAATATTTCTGCGGAGATAACTGCAATAAACTTCATGGCGAATTTCTACCAGAACTTCAGGGAACTTGCAAGAGAGGCCAGGGTGGACCCGGCTCACAAAGAAGAGTTTTGCCAGAACTTCAGGGAACTTTCAAGAGACGCCAGGGTGGACCCGGCTCACAAAGAAGAGTTTTGCCAGAAGGATGTCTATCGTTTACACGGAGCAGTGCAATTTCCGGAGGAGGAAGCAGTTCTATTCTCCGAGGGCGCTGGTTCCAGGTTCGAGGACGGAGCACATCTTTACGTTGGTGAAATGGAACTATCAGCAGTCTTCTTTGGAAGATTTTCCTCTAGAACTTCAATCAACAGATAAGGTAGTCGTGAACGTTTCTTGTTTTATTTGAGCCATTTAGCGATATCTGAGCAACCATTTTTCCCATATTTTCTGTCCCATATATTTTGCCCCATATTCTTGCTTGATATTTTCTGTACTCAGTACACTTTGATGAGTTATGCCTTTTTCTACGATTTATTAAGACATTGTTATGTCATTGGCATATTTAAATAATTTTGGATCAGTTGAGACTGATAAAATTTATATTCTTTCAGTAATTTGCATATTTTTGTAGTCACGATTTGACTGTAAAGTTAACGATTTTCTATGGCAGATTTGAATTCAGACAGCGTGTCATTTTATTAAAGTAATTCTATTCAGTAAATTACTTTGACCAATTTTCTGTCATCCTCAACAAAGAAGAATAATTAAAAGATTTTAGAGCGTTAAAATCTATTACTGTATCGACGATCTTGGAAATACTAGTCGTTTTATGAACATGATTGCAACATAGACATTTATCGTCAGTTCTGAAATACCTTTGCATTATAGACAATTTTATGAAATATGAACTTTGAGTACGATTTATTGAATACACTATAGTAATGAACATTTGATAGGAATTTTTCTCAATTCTAGATTGGAACAATAATGTTTGCATTCCACAGTCTAATTGTATTCTATTCGATTATTTATGCAGTTTAGATGAACTTAGATTGAAGATAGTATTTTTATACTGCGATACTTTGAAGATATTAATCTCAATTTTGATAGACCAGGGAGGCGTGTATAATCGTATTTGCTATTAAATTTATTTGTGATTGGCAAATTTTTAGTTCATATCGATTCATGAATGAAACCCACGAAGGTTAAATATAATAACAGTTATGATACAATTAATGAATATAAGAATTTTTAAAGAGGAACTATGGATGTTAGTTCAGTGGACGTGTAAAAGTCGCTGATGAATAATGCCCTTGAATAAGTGAAGGAGGTTCCCACAGTAATTAATGAAGTTCATGAATTTATAAGTGGAGGTTTTTGTATGTGGAAGATTTTGTATGCCATATATATTGAGATATATGATGAATTCTGGGCCAATTTTTGTGCAATTTTGTGCGTTTGAGCGAGGTATTTTTCCGCTGAGTGTATTGTCCAGATCCTTTGAAAATTAATCATGAGAAGTTACTGTTAAAATTAACAAGAGTGTTTAAATAATTTGAGATAACGATTTTGAATGGAGGTTACCGTCACAAATAATAATAATAATAATTATTAAACCTTATTAAACCTGAATCTAACATTTAGATATAACTAACCTTCATTGGTCGATTATATTAACACGATTTCAGTAATTATCAACCGGATAGACGTGTGGTTAAATGTATTTCTAAAATAAATAATAATATAAATATTGTAAATAAATATGTAAATATCTTTAATAATAATTTGATATGAAAGGGATTAATAGAGGCTTGTATAAATTTTTCAATTGTCGTTTGACAATGTTATAAACAATTAATAATTGTTATAAATAATTAATGCACAATTTGTTATAAACAATTTAAAATGTTATTATACTCTAAACAACGCTAGTTAAACATTTGGATTATATAATTAAACAAGTTTTGGGATTATTAGAGTAATCCATGGATATGTGAATGGAGCATTTAAAAGATTTGCGTGATAATATTTGAATGGAGATGTGGACGTTTAAATTGTTTTGAAAAGGAGCTAGGCTCTGATGTAACTAGCATATGCTAACGTTGGCTGGACAGGTGAGTCCATTTGACGATGCAGGCATGCGACATGGTGTAGAGGTCATCGCAGCTGGCCTGACAACTGGATGAAAGAGGCCAAGGTCACTTACATAGCAGGCTTGCAGTTATAAATAAAGTGTGATGTTTATTAAAAGGAAAACAATTGCTATATGTCTCGTCCCAACTACCTTATCCATTCCAAGTGTATTATTATTATTACGTTCTTTTGAGCTAGAAAGCTGAAATTTTGTATGCAAAGTCTACATGTCCTACAGGAGGACATGATTACATTGACAATGGCTTCTGATCGCCACGTTTATTTTGTTGTTATTTTTTAGTTCCGTTTGGGCCGGCTGTGGACCACGTGGTTCTTATCTCTGGCAGCTTTCCTCCTAGCCCAGTATTCCTTCATTCTGGCACTGTGAATGTCCTTCCGCTCCTGAGTCCATTTCGCACCTACTCCTGGACGCACTGCTTTTGCTGTTAGTGACTGGAGAGAGTCTGATGTTCTGACTAAAGTCCTGTATTTATTCCTGTCATAGATGTTACTGGGGTCAATATCCAATTGTTCAAGGTCTTTTCTGACTAGTTTCGACCACTTGGCGTTAGTTGCTTTCCCTCTAGAGACAGTGTTGAAAATTCTGGAGGTGAGCCTCTGATTATCCATTCTCACAATATGACCATAGAAGATCAGCCTCCTCTTCCTCATAGCTGTTGTAATGCTCTCCACTTGTTCATAGAGTTCATTGTTGTGCCTGATTCTATACTTGCCTTCCTCTTTAATAGGGCCCATGATTTTTCGTAGAATCTTCCGATCCTTCAGCTCCAATTTCCGGAGTTGTCCTTTTCTGACCATATTTAGGCATTCTGAGGCATATAGTACTGATGGTCTCACTACAGTACTGTAGTGTCTGAGTTTGAAATTCATTGAGAGGGATTTTGATTTGTACATATTCTTGCATAGGTGGTAGGCTCTCTCCAGTTTGATGCATCTGTCGTTCATGGCCAGGTCTTCATTGATGTTTGGGGTTATCCATTCTCCTAGGTATTTGAAGGAGTTAGTCCTTTGTACTACTTTGTCCCCCAGTGGGATTGACTCGGGCGCATCTCTGATGTTGCTGATAAACTGTGTTTTGTTGATGGCGATCTTTAAGCCTACTTTAGCTGCTATATAGTTCAGAGAGGATAGTTGATGGTTAGCTTCCTCCACACTGGACGCTAGGAGTGCAAGGTCGTCTGCAAAGGCTAAACAGGGGACTGTTAACTTGTCTTTCTTGTAGCCTATTCTTAATCCAGAATCATCCTTCAGAGTTTTCGTCCACTCACGAATTACCTTTTCTAGTAGGCAATTGAAGAGGATCGGAGACAAGCCATCCCCTTGTCTAACACCAGTTCTGACTTCGAAGCTCTTGGACAGTTCCCCTCTGAATTTGACTTTGACTGTGGTGTTAGTGAGAGTCGCTTTCACTAGATTCAGGGTCTTTTTATCTAGCCCCAATTCAGCCAGTGTCTCAAAGAGTGACTCTATATCTACTGAGTCGTATGCTTTTTGGAAGTCAACGAAAATTGCAACATAAGGTGAGGCACTTAGATTTTTGTACGTGAGAATGGTTTTGAGATTCAGAATCTGTTCGGTGCATGACCTTGACTTTCGAAACCCAGCTTGGTACTCTCCAATGCAGGAATCCAGTTGAACCTCTACTCTTGTGAGCAATACTTTGGAGAGTATCTTGTATGTCACTGATACCAGGGAAATCCCTCTGTAGTTGTTGAGATCTGATTTGTCACCTTTTTTATGTAGTGGGTGAATGATAGCTGAGGTCCAGTCACTAGGTAATTGTTCTGTCAACCAGACGTTAGATATGATGTCATGGATACTCTGTATCGACTCCTCGTCAGCATACTTCCAGAGCTCTGCAATGATCCCATCTTCGCCTGCTGCTTTATTGGACTTTAATTCGGAAATGACTTTCTGGATCTCTTCCTTTGTTGGAGGGAAAGAGTGTGGCTTAGCAACGTTCTTGGGTTCAAAAGGTAGCTTTTCCATGGGTTCCTCGGAGTTAAGAAGGTTAAATTCATTCCTTTATGTGAAATAAATTATTGTGCAGTTTAAAGTTTCATGTTTCCGTCTTGGTTCATTTTAAATATCGTGGTGGAGGTTATTGTGTGGGCATACATTTAAGTGATCCAGTTGACAACCCAGACCCGAGATTAATTTGAATAGGTAAGTAAAGGTAAGTATGAACCCCCGTATATTTTGGTGTGTTCCACAATAATTTCTTGTTAACTGCTGTGCTCTAATCTCGGTAGTATCTGTCAGTGCCATTTTCATTGATGTAGCTGTGCCGGTGCGATTGATTATTGGCAATCCGATTGAGGGGGCGGATATCTGACAGCCTACTATCTGGATTTCGGGGACAGTAGGATTGGCGACCCTAAAACGTGGGGCACGTTCAACAAAACTGGATTACCAGGTTGAACGCCAGTAGGATTGGCGCCGCAATTCGGTGGGGCTCGATTGACAACACTGGATTACCAGATTGAACGCCAGTAGAATTGGCACAATCGAAGTTCGGAATGCTTGAATAACATTGGATTACCAAGTTATTGCAGTAGAATTGGCACCGCAATTTTGTGGAGTGTTCGAATAACATTGGATTACCAAGTTATCGATGTCAATGGGATTGTGAAGACTCAAATAAAGAGGTTGATTCTTTGTTAGATGTCTTGGCCAATTGTAGAATTTGAGAGTGTGATTATATAGGGATAAAATGTTGTGTTGTATTAGGAAAATTACACCTAAAAAAGATCAGATCTTATACAACTTGAGAGAGGTTAAATAGGCTGGAAACTTAGAAAAATCGCCTATGATCTGGAATCTTATTTTATTTGACCGGCTTATGACATGTTTAGTCATGTTAAAGATAAAATTAAACTATTTGGATTGAAAATGTAAATTATTTGTGTTTGGATATTTTAAAATGAACCAAGGAAATTTGAACATGTGCTTGAGTTTGTTTCAACATAAAGTGTCTACGAAAGTTAATTATAAGGTAATTATAAGTTAGATTTAAGACAGAAAATTGCTCAAACATATATATGGTGAAAGATGTTGCTCAGATGTTGTTATCTTGCTCTGTTTGATGTATGTCCCTAAAGCAGTCTATTATTGAAATATTATTGAAATGGCAGATGAGAGTATGAGGAAGATGTTGGAGGAGATGTCCAACAGTTTGTCGGCTAATTTGTCTATTAGGCTGGATGAAAGTGCGAGGGAGATGAAAGCTAGCATGAATGAAAGCATGAAGGAGATGGAAGCTAGGAATGCTAGTCGAACGAAGCAGATGCTGGATAAAAAATTGAAAGTTCTTCAGACCAGTTCTGCAAACTTAGAAAATGATATGTCGCGTTTACAGATCAGTACCCAGGGAATCGAGAATGCTGTAACTGACATGCGCACAGACGTGTCCAATGTCCATAAAGATTTATCCAATGTACATAAAGATGTTTCAGATGTTAAGACTGATGTTTCTAAGGTACAGAAAGACCTTACTATGTTGAATCTTGATGTTGCTAATGTCCGGGGTGATATTTCATGTGCTAGAGCAGAAGTAATTGTTGTTAGGAATGATGTTGCTACGGTACAAGATAAAGTAGAAGAGGTTCAAAGAGAGATTAAAAATGTTCGAACCGATGTGTCAAACGTTCAAGTAGACATAAATAATATTCATTCTGATGTAAATGAGATGCAAAGCGACATTAATAAGATACAAGTAGAAGTAAATACAGTTTTTGTAGACATTGCCAAAGTTCAAACTGATGTTAATAAAGTAAGAGAAGAAATTGAAACTTCAAAAACGCTTTGTACTCGTAACATTAGTGCTTTAACAACTAGGTTGGTTGACGAGTCTGTTAGGACAACAGCTTCTTTAGCTGGATTGAAATATGATGTAGAGGTCACGAGAACCCAAGTTTTAGATCATAATCGTTTACTTAAGGAAGACATTGAAGTAGATATTGCGGAAATGTTAACTGCAAATGTAACGGTTTGGAAAGATGAATGGAACAGGTCAAGTGGGGAACATGTCACTCAGATTCAGGAGCGAATTGAACGAAAACTTGCCAGTACACAAGTAGATATCAATAATGAAGTAGTTCAAATTAGAAAGGATTTGAGTATAAGGATGGATTCGCTATCCGAAAAGCAGGTAGAGGATAGAACTCAAATAGGTCAGGACGTGCAAACATTAAAGGAACAAATTCATAAGGTTGTCTCTGATGTTAATGAAACTACGAGCAAACTTCAGAATATGAAACTAGGAGAAGCTAGCATGTTGGAAACCTATAATGAAGAGTTGATTAGGAAAGTCATCACGGAAATCACAGATAAGGATCCTGAAGGATTGACTTGCGAAGATGATAGGAATTACGTCAGAAGATGTAACCTCGCTACAGAAGAGAGAGATATTAGTCCTGAGGAACATATATCCAGATTTCGGGAAGAAGATGAGGATAGGAATATTGAACCTGAATGGAAATATCGAGATAGTGGGAAGAATTACATGGATTCATATCCGAGAAATGTGACAGTCATCCGAAATTTTGAGGACAAACCTCAAAAATTTAGTAACACTGATAGTCTAACACCGATTGAATATATCAGGAACCTTAAAGACTATTTTATTGAAGCTCATATTCCCAGAGAAAGAGAGATGAGAATCGTAGAAAGATTTCTAGCTGGAGGACCCCTTGAATGGTTCAGAGCATTTCGGTACACTTTCAGTAATTTTGACGAATTTGCAGAGGCACTGATAAAACGATTCTGGTCAATAGAAGCACAGAATTCATTAAGAGCTGAGGTATACTCGAGGAAGTATTCAGGTACTCTTCCAACACGGTACGCTGATTTCTTCACGAGCCAGATATCGCGCTTGAGATTTTTGCAACCCCCATTGTCGACAGAGCAGTTGATAGATGCTATTTCTCGTATGCTGCCTGTGGAAGTAAGAAGACTCATTATATCGTCAAATATCAGGGATTTGACCAGTATGGACGAACTATTAAGAAGGCTTGACTACACGAGTCCAATGCCAAATGTGGTTCAAAAAGGTCAGAGGCACGAATTCAAAGACATTAATACAGTCTACATGGATCAAGTCCAGCAAACTGATAAGCCTGCTGAGGAAGAGAAAACTGAAAATGTAGGTCCTCATAGGAATAATTATTTCCGCAACAACAGATCCCAAGGTTACCGTCCATATCAACAAAGACGAGTCTGGAACAATAATAGAGGGAATTATAATAATGGAAAAGGTAGATACTACAATAGGAACTACAATAGAAATAACCAGAATCGAAATCAGAATTCTCAAGGTCAGGTTATGACACCCGACAAGTATCATGAGAGAGAGAAAGAAAGTCAGCAGTATTTGAAGGAATTAAGAGAGAAGGAAGCTGAAAACCAGAAGAAAAGACAGGATGTAGTGATCGATCCTGGTCCTTCTACAAGCCAGCAGAACTTGGAAAACAGGAATACAGGACAGAAGAGAAAGTAGAGAGGAGAGAATGCATTAGCCACACACAACCCAGAGAAGAAGAGATTGATGATTAAGGAACATAGAAGAAATATCATACAAGAGTAAACCAATAATAATTCAATTTCGTGTTCAAATGAATTCAGATATTTATAACCCAGAGTTTAAAAACAATTTGCAACTGTTTTTAAAACGTGGTGAAGGGAGAATGCCCCCGTAAATTGAATTATACTGAGACCACGATGGTTGTATTGGCAAATATGAATAAAGTTATGGCTGTCATAGTTGTGACGTGGATATTCATGACGTAGGCACGGATGACGCAGACTTTATGCAAGTAGGCTGATTGAGCTGAGATTCTTGGTGATGTCATGATTTTGTTCGAGAAAGATCTGAGATTTACGACGCAGTCGCAGGGAAACAAAGAATTGTGCTAAGGAAGAAGTTACGCTATTGGAGGAGAGGCTCGAACCAATGAATGATAGTTTGGAGGGAGACGGAGATTACTGAAACTACCATATTTAATTACTTTTGGCATGCAGAATTGTGGAAAACTATTTTCAGTTATGGCATTGATTTGGAATTTTGAAGAAATTAATTTTGAGTTTTTGAAATTTGAAAATCCGTCAAGTATAGCCAAAGTTAAAACTTCTAGCAATGACGGAGGAACAAGCTATGGAAGGGATGGATACGCCCCTTAAGAAGTTGATAAAAGGTCTTGCACAGGAGAGAGGAGCTCTCATATCTCATTTTCTCGTGTCTCATAGTGTTTTTTCTGATTATCATATTGTCAGACTTCGAGTGATTCAG
This sequence comes from Meconema thalassinum, assembly GCA_946902985.2. Lineage (NCBI taxonomy): Eukaryota > Metazoa > Arthropoda > Insecta > Orthoptera > Tettigoniidae > Meconema > Meconema thalassinum. The sequence continues at coordinate 152,145,136 of OX336390.1, read as the reverse complement.
TGAAGCAAGTCGTCTTTAGCGTGCGGTAAAGCCCACCGCATCGAACGAGCACGGAGCAGTGCAGCAGTTCCATTTTACGGTGTTTGAAACTAGGCGAAGTTGAAACGCACACATTAACGAGTCTACCAGGTAATATATCAAGAGTTAACGACTGCCTTTAAGCTAAATCTATTGTGCATTACAGTATTAAAGTGTGTTGTAAAGTTGAACATTTTCACGATGATAATTTGGAAGATATTGACATTTTAAGACTGCCAACAAAAGTGATTTTCTCGCCACCTGAGAAGCACTTTTATAATATCACATTCTACGCTACGGCTGACACGGGTATTGCAACCGTGATACTACATATTGCATTTGGTGATACAACGCTACATTATAGAATGGAACAATATAATATGGCAGTTCTTTCAACTATGATTATAACAGAAGTGGAGATGGAAGGCTAAACCTTTAATGCAATTGGGACATATATCATTGGAGTGAAATAGCAGCATGGAACTTCGCTAATCGTCTTTCTACAAAAGCGAGCATGTAGTGAATATCCAACTACACTCATGCATCGTTGTCCAACGCTGAATTATATCAAATGGCATTGGAAATATTTTCATACTCCATAAATATGAATATTTCTGCGGAGATAACTGCAATAAACTTCATGGCGAATTTCTACCAGAACTTCAGGGAACTTGCAAGAGAGGCCAGGGTGGACCCGGCTCACAAAGAAGAGTTTTGCCAGAACTTCAGGGAACTTTCAAGAGACGCCAGGGTGGACCCGGCTCACAAAGAAGAGTTTTGCCAGAAGGATGTCTATCGTTTACACGGAGCAGTGCAATTTCCGGAGGAGGAAGCAGTTCTATTCTCCGAGGGCGCTGGTTCCAGGTTCGAGGACGGAGCACATCTTTACGTTGGTGAAATGGAACTATCAGCAGTCTTCTTTGGAAGATTTTCCTCTAGAACTTCAATCAACAGATAAGGTAGTCGTGAACGTTTCTTGTTTTATTTGAGCCATTTAGCGATATCTGAGCAACCATTTTTCCCATATTTTCTGTCCCATATATTTTGCCCCATATTCTTGCTTGATATTTCTGTACTCAGTACACTTTGACGAGTTATGCCTTTTTCTACGATTTATTAAGACATTGTTATGTCATTGGCATATTTAAATAATTTTGGATCAGTTGAGACTGATAAAATTTATATTCTTTCAGTAATTTGCATATTTTTGTAGTCACGATTTGACTGTAAAGTTAACGATTTTCTATGGCAGATTTGAATTCAGACAGCGTGTCATTTTATTAAAGTAATTCTATTCAGTAAATTACTTTGACCAATTTTCTGTCATCCTCAACAAAGAAGAATAATTAAAAGATTTTAGAGCGTTAAAATCTATTACTGTATCGACGATCTTGGAAATACTAGTCGTTTTATGAACATGATTGTAACATAGACATTTATCGTCAGTTCTGAAATACCTTTGCATTATAGACAATTTTATGAAATATGAACTTTGAGTACGATTTATTGAATACACTATAGTAATGAACATTTGATAGGAATTTTTCTCAATTCTAGATTGGAACAGTAATGTTTGCATTCCACAGTCTAATTGTATTCTATTCGATTATTTATGCAGTTTAGATGAACTTTGATTGAAGATAGTATTTTTATACTGCGATACTTTGAAGATATTAATCTCAATTTTGATAGACCAGGGAGGCGTGTATAATCGTATTTGCTATTAAATTTATTTGTGATTGGCAAATTTTTACTTCATATCGATTCATGAATGAAACCCACGAAGGTTAAATATAATAACAGTTATGATACAATTAATGAATATAAGAATTTTTAAAGAGGAACTATGGATGTTAGTTCAGTGGACGTGTAAAAGTCGCTGATGAATAATGCCCTTGAATAAGTGATGGAGGTTCCCACAGTAATTAATGAAGTTAATGAATTTATAAGTGGAGGTTTTTGTATGTGGAAGATTTTGTATGCCATATATATTGAGATATATGATGAATTCTGGGCCAATTTTTGTGCAATTTTGTGCGTTTGAGCGAGGTATTTTTCCGCTGAGTGTATTGTCCAGATCCTTTGAAAATTAATCATGAGAAGTTATTGTTAAAATTAACAAGAGTGTTTAAATAATTTGAGATAACGATTTTGAATGGAGGTTACCGTCACAAATAATAATAATAATAATTATTAAACCTTATTAAACCTGAATCTAACATTTAAATATAACTAACCTTCATTGGTCGATTATATTAACAAGATTTAAGTAATTATCAACCGGATAGACGTGTGGTTAAATGTATTTCTAAAATAAATAATAATATAAATATTGTAAATAAATATGTAAATATCTTTAATAATAATTTGATATGAAAGGGATTAATAGAGGCTTGTATAAATTTTTCAATTGTCGTTTGACAATGTTATAAACAATTAATAATTGTTATAAATAATTAATGAACAATTTGTTATAAACAATTTAAAATGTTATTATACTCTAAACAACGCTAGTTAAACATTTGGATTATATAATTAAACAAGTTTTGAGATTATTAGAGTAATCCATGGATATGTGAATGGAGCATTTAAAAGATTTGCGTGATAATATTTGAATGGAGATGTGGACGTTTAAATTGTTTTGAAAAGGAGCTAGGCTCTGATGTAACTAGCATATGCTAACGTTGGCTGGACAGGTGAGTCCATTTGACGATGCAGGCATGCGACATGGTGTAGGGTGCATCGCAGCTGGCCTGACAACTGGATGATAGAGGCCAAGGTCACTTACATAGCAGGCTTGCAGTTATAAATAAAGTGTGATGTTTATTAAAAGGAAAACAATTGCTATATGTCTCGTCCCAACTCCCTTATCCATTCCAAGTGTATTATTATTATTACGTTCTTTTGAGCTAGAAAGCTGAAATTTTGTATGCAAAGTCTACAAGTCCTACAGGAGGACATGATTACATTGACAATGGCTTCTGATCGCCACGTTTATTTTGCTGTTATATTTTTGGTTAAATTCATTCCTTTATGTGAAATAAATTATTGTGCAGTTTAAAGTTTCTTGTTTCCGTCTTAGTTCATTTTAAATATCGTGGTGGATGTTATTGTGTGGGCATACATTTAAGTGATCCAGTTGACAACCCAGACCCGAGATTAATTTGAATAGGTAAGTAAAGGTAAGTATGAACCCCCGTATATTTTGGTGTGTTCCACAATAATTTCTTGTTAACTGCTGTGCTCTAATCTCGGTAGTATCTGTCAGTGCCATTTTCATTGATGTAGCTGTGCCGGTGCGATTGATTATTGGCAATCCGATTGAGGGGGCGGATATCTGACAGCCTACTATCCGGATTTCGGGGACAGTACCTACTGTAAGGCCACGGATGCCTCCTTCCCTCTTCCTCGCCTATCCATCCCCATCTTGCATCCCTTCCCATCCCTCATGAGGCCCCTGTTCGCTTTGCAGGTGAGGCTGCCTGGGCGAAGTGCTGATCACACCTCCCCAGTTGTATCCATCACGACCAGATGTTCCAGGCTCCAGGACACTGCCCATAGAGGCGGTAGTGGTGAGTTCCCTCGCTGAGTCCGTGGGAACCACCAACCTAGATGGTAAATTTCCTTAAAAAAAATCATTCAGAATGCCTTCCTTCTGAGGGGAAGTAAAACCGGCGGGCCCATGTTATATATATATGGCACGTAAATGAACCAGCCACTGCAATTGCTAGTGTGTAGCAAAATTTGTAGGTTATATTTGGCTAGTTAGATACGCTCCATCAAGTTCCAACGTTCGCCACTAGGTGTTAATGTTAGTAGCATATGGTAGCCAAAGTTGGAACTACTAGAAATTGAACTTGTTATGAGCCCCCGGGCGTTCCTTCTAAAATACCCAGCTATGGCAATTGGCTGCAATTCATATATAATAAATTGCGGAAATAACCAAAAGATGGATGTCTATTTTTAATATTGGACGTGAATTATGTGAGAGATCTCTCAGACAGGACCCGGGTATTCATGTCCTTATTGAGGTACCCGGGTAGTTGAGGGTTAAATATGAAATATATCACAAGTATTTCCACATATAAACGTATATGCTGCTTACCATTATTCATTCTATGCTAAAACCTACCATTAATTGGTTACTTTACTGAAACTATTTCTAGATTTTATCATGATTCTATTTCAAAGAACAATTTACATTAATAGGTTTGCTAACGACCGTCTTTTGTAATTATAAGGAGGTGGTAAAGTACGAAAATAGAGCAACAGGATACAATTCGGTAACAACATTACACAAGAGGAAGCAAATCCTCTACTACTTTAGACGGCAATAAAACTCCCTGTGCTCCCTCGGCGACGACTTTCCTTCTCTCATTATCTCCCAGTGCGTTTCCCTTCCAAATCCCCATCCTACAATTCGAATAACTCCACCATCAAAATACTAAAGTTAAACACGCAACTTACTGTGAAAATTCCAACAAATGCCGTGTTTAAAAAGTCCTATAAATGAAACTCTAACAACAGAATCAGAATTATGTATGTATTGAAATAATAGAAGCCATTTTAGAAATCTGCATATCTAACCTACTGTATTATTAGAAGCTTTTCAGTGGTCAACAATAGTGTACCCAAATTAGATTGGGCGGGGAATTACAATAAATTTCCTAGTGCCTGCAATCAATTACATTAATTATTAATTTTATTTGATACCGACGGCGGTAGCTACTGTCACTAATGCGCAGCGCTAGGCCATGGAACCAAGCTACCAACTTAGTGGACGTGGGTTCGAGCCCCACCGTCGGCCGCCCTTGTAATGGTTTTCTGTGATTTCCCACCTGTAACTGCAGGCAAATGTGGGGTGGTTCCTTCTGATAGGCCACGGCCGTTTCCTTCCACATCCTTGCCCAGTTTCATTCATGATCATTTATTTCATCTCTCATTAACTCATTTCATAAGGATGGTGACAGGAAGGGAATCCAACCGTAAAACACCCACCCCATAGTCTTTCATCGCATCTCATCCCCGACCTCATTGAAAACGGAAATAATAAGGGGTAGACAAACACATAAATTAATTACCAATATAATGACGTATATTGGATGACAAGTTTCGTTCGTCGCGCAAGCATCGTCAGAACCTGCTCACTTAGACGTAATTGAGGTGTAGTGGATTTTTATGCAGTATATAACACTTGTGTACAACAGTGATTGTTAAAACTCAGCAATTCTTCTAGGTTTGCGCCATGTCTTGTGTGAGGTTTCGCCTAGGACACCAAGCTGGTTCTTCAGCGGGCTCTAGGTGTCCCCGCCCGGAGCTCCACTGGAGTAGCGAACTAAGCGCTATCTCCCTTTATATAAAGTGCAACTCCATCAGTTTACTACGAGAACTAAAAGCTCAAGTAGCCTTAACCTCCCTATGAAGGCTTCCAAAAAGAAGGTATATTGACTTTCACGGCCAGTGAATTAAAACTCAGCAATTCTTCTAGGTTTGTGCCGTGTCTTGTGTTGTGTAGGGTTTTGCCTAGGACACCAAGGTGCCTCATCAGCGGGCTCTTGGTGTCCCGCCCGGACCCCCACTGGAGCAGCGAACTGCACGCTACCTCCCTTTATATAATGTGCAACTGCACATGTTTACTGTGAGAACTAAAAGTTCTAGCAGCCATAACCTCCCTATAATATGCAAGCCACACACGGTTATACCTTTCAGTGGCATAAGTGATTGCTCTTCCTGCTCTGCATGAATTTATATACTTTCTCGACCAGTCTTTATCATATTGCAACAATATAATTAATAACTGTAAATTTACAGGTTAAACCAATAAGTAGGAATTGTATGGAAACTCATAAAACGTGTACAGTCTTTCTGAATTTTGTAAACTCTGTATAATTATTAGTAAGTGTTTAATAAATTAACTAATTTTCCAAGAGTATCCATTCCGCAGGTAGCTTGGTCCTATGACCTAAAGCTGCGCATTAGCGAGCGCAACTACTGTTGTCCATTGTTACTAATTATGAGTGTTTTTTTTTATTAATTTAAGAAATCAAGTACTGTTCAGAATTTCCACTGCCTTGTTAGGTGACTAGCAGTACTGATTAAAACCCTTTGGGCGTTTTCTTGGCGAGATATATGATCGCTCTTGTGTATACCATGTAATTAATTTTACTGAAGATACTCTCTAGGGAGTTTTTGCTGCAGCGACCAGCCTGCGGGTTATTGGTTAATGCTTACGCAACTTCTGAATACACCGCACTGAATTGAAGGGACTAGATCAAGACTCTGGTGACTACTTAAAGTGCTGCGCATGCGATAGATTAGTCACGACCATGAAATATATTTGCAGTTACAGTGTTGGTCTTCCTCAGTAGATCAGTGATGTGTCCACCTCCTTAACCCATGATCGTGGGTTTGGACCCCGGACGAAGACACCGGTTTTATGAAGGTCGGGAAAAATCTACGGTACTTCTTTTAGTACGATCATGACTTGTTGCTGTTGTTTCATTTGAGTGGCTTATACATCGTAGTCTTTTAGCACCGGGTACTTGGGTGTGCGAAGAATTTATCTGGTATCCTGTGTTATTGTGTTGTCTGTAGTAGTACGTGTATTTGAGATTCAGGTGACCCCACGGTGGCGTAGCCATGCTCGTTAAAATAGGCAGCTGCAGCAAATCCGGAGATCCTGAGTACGAATCCCAGCGCTGACAGCGGCTATCCTGAGAGTAGTTTTTCCCTTGGGTTTTCCACACTCCCTCCAGCCAATTGTCACGTCACACGAGTGGTTTTCCATAGTTTCCCTGTTATAGTTCAGACAAACTCTGGGTTGGTTCCTAACTTAATGCCAAGACTCCGTCCTTGCGAATCCTTGTTCCAGTTACAAATGCACGCACTGTTACAATGACACAGGTTATCCGACAGATTCCAGACACTGCCAAGTGCTCGGGGCTACATGACCACGATGTCTTAAATTCCTAACCGAATCAATATCAACACACTCTTTGATGGTTTCAACGAAACATCAGTATTTAGGGAGACCAATGTCACAGTATTATTTCTCTTGATTCCAGGTCTGCATCAGAGCATTAGTAATTATAATCAATCTTGCAAGTATTCTTAGAATTTTATCTGATCCATCATTTGGAAAAAATGGAAACGAAGTCCAATACTATTCAATACCATCGGGATTATTTTGTACAGGCTACTGTACACCAAGCTCTATGGAATCCATGTAGGCCATACTCACGAGTTTAATGAGAGAACAGACATTTATTTCCGCATTTTTGGAATTTTTCTGTTTTTTCTGTTAAGTCTCGACGTAATTGCCAATATCGTATATATTTTCCCAATTGTTTATCCAATCATAGAATCTTTCAAATCGATATGAATTACTAGCTTCATCACTGCCATCCCGTTGTGATCTAATGACGATTGTTCTTTTAATGGGCCTGTTTGAAAGTTTTATCTTCGCGTAATGGCACTAAATGAAAAGATAATTTAAGCATTAATCCACCATCTGAAATAACATAGCAATGAGAAAACTAAAATAGCCAATAGGTTCGTTATGAAATAATGTTCTTTTTACGTACTGATTTAAACATTTTCATGTTTATTTATTTATAAATAATTCTTAAAATTGATACGAGACACTATAAAATTCATACGAGACATTATATATAAAAGGATTCAGATTTAAATTTTCTTCATCAAAGTTAAAGGCCGTGAAATATACCAGTCCCAATCCTAAATTGTATGACAATCTGAACACATTGCTGTTATTCTGGAGTATGGTGGAGATGGTAAGCGGTTGATTCACAAGCAAGAGACCTACTACGAGCTGCTCCTCGCAGGCTCATAGTGTTTTGTTTCCTCTTTTGACGATATGGAAACTTGTGACTATCCGCTGGTGGATCCCTAAACGTCATAAAGCCACTGCTTCTTTCAACGATATCCTAAAAGTATTAATTTAGCTTGTGGAAACTTACCATATCATGACATCCAAGTTACCAGCCGCATCTAGTTTGAGGAAGTGTGAATTGTTTTTGAAGGTCTATGGGAAGTCAACTCACCTGAAAATAAAAGTAAGTTATTTAAATATAAATTTAAATTTAAATTACCATTTATCTAGTGTACATTTAACTTACAATAACAATAACAATTACAATACAATAATTAAAAACCACAATTTCAATTTGTGTCCTGTACGTCGAAAGAGTAAAGCGATCAGTAATGAACTGTAAAAAAAAACTACGTTACGTACTAGGAACAAGAAGAAAGACGGGGAAAATGACGGTGTAAAGAAACACCTTAAGCCCTAGAAGAATGTGGACTGAGTGACTCGGAAACAAGTAGAGCCATGAAAGGCAGATAGGCAATAAGAGATTGACCGCCCCAAAGGCATTGGAAATAGGGAAATTCGGACCCAACTCAGGAAACCCTCGGGATTGACAACTCCCGAGCTCACCATCCGTGATCTCTTGAAGGTTTAGCACAATCCAGGGTGCATCATAAGGGGTGGAGCTTCACACACTCTGCATCCTTTAAGGCCTTTTGCAGAAAGCAGGAGATACCTGGTAAAGAGAAATAAGAGGTCTTAACCCTTGAAGAATGACGGTAAAGGAAGAGATGAGAGAAGGGCCAATTAAGGCGGAAATTGACACCTTAGGCCTAGGGATCCCTAACAGTATCGGGGTTAGAAAAGAACAAGTGTTGCCCAAGGGTGATCGATAGGAAACATGAAAGGGAGGAGACCAGTAAAGTAAATGGAAACAATGCCAAGTTCAGCTCGGGTCCCGAGGTCTCCAACCCACGTCCCACTAGTCGTGAGCCCCTGGGGGATGGTAATTTGTTGAAAATAATACAAACGGAGTCATGCAAGAACTCACGCTATTTGTTTCAACGCACCTTTTAAGGAAATTGTCCATGATTATGAAAGCAGATTGCCAATCCTCACTGTTGCGGGTAATTCTCTTTCTTTTGAGTACTCATTTGTTACGATCGGTTACTTTATGAGCGCGCCATATGTACGAAGGTGGATCAAAAAGTTAGTTGCACTAACGCGCTGCAGCAGCACGCTGGGTGTCGCAAACGTAGGCACAGCGGAGAAAGGGACAGACACTGCCCGCACACCTTTTAGGCAGGTCGCTGTGGTGTCTCGTCTTGTGTGGTGTGAATAGCGACCAAAAACAATGGCGCGTCGACTGGACGCTCACTCCAAATATGAGGTGCGTGCAAGAATCCGATTCCCATGGGCCAAAAGGAAGAATTGCACGGACATTCATCGTGAAATTAGTGATGTGTATGGGGAGTGGGCCATTTTCCGGCAAGGGATCGTAAAGTGGTGTCAGCAATTTGAAGCGGGACGCACGGATATCACGGACGATATCATGAGGGCAGGCCCGCAACGTCCAGGACCCGTGCAAATGTCAACAGTGTGAATCAGATCATTAGACAGAACGGTGATCGACATTCCCAGACCGATGAGGACGTGAAGGCCGCTGTATCCGTGTGGTTGCAGAACGATGGATGGACTTTCTATGCATCCAGCATCGACAAGTTGGTTGTGCGTTCGCAGAAATGTTTGGAATCTCTTGGAAACAATGTGGAAAAGTGACGTTACATTGTACGAGGCACGTCCAGAAATTAAGTTCCGTTTGGTAATAAAATTAAATTGTGTACAGATACAGAAAAATTATTTATTGCACAACATTCTACACCTCTTAAACTACTTTTCCACAAAACTGCCGAACTTTTGCAGGCATTTGTCATAGCGTGGCACAAGTTTTTGGATACCTTCTTCATAGAAGTTTGCCGCCGACCCGTAAACGAGAGTGAAGACTCCTCTGTAAGATATCCTACCGTTTGGCCACAACTGTTAGGCAAATTGCGCGCTTACCAGGAGAACTGCGTTTGTTTAGGAGTTCTCCTGACCACATACGCAATTTGCCTAACAGTGGTGGCCAAACAGTAGGATATCTTACAGGAGAGTCTTCACTCTCGTTTACGGGTCGGCGGCAAACTTCTATGAAGGAGGTATCCAAAAACTTGTGCCACGCTATGACAAATGCCTGCAAAAGTTCGGCAGTTATGTGGGAAAGTAGTTTAAGAGGTGTATAATGTTGTGCAATAAATATTTTTTCTGTATCTGTACACAATTTAATTTTATTACCAAACGGAACTTACTTTCTGGACGTGCCTCGTATGTGGTTATAGGCGTGTTGCTGTTGCATAGGTGGTGTAATAAATGGCCATAACTTGGAAGTGCAACTTATTTATTGATCTGCCCTCGTATATACTGTAACGTAATCTAGATTACAGTACAAATTATTATTATTATTTTTAAAGTCATTGTGTTATTATTACTATTATTATTATTGAAATATCAAAGTTAAATCGTTTTATTCACCCATTAATATCAAGGGAGGGGCCATAACATATTCACGTCATTACCATAATCATATATAATATTGTCAAGTGTTTAGATTTAGAAACAGGGTTTTTATATTTATGTATTTATGTATTTCTGGAACGAAGCCAAGCTGACGGGAGACAAGGGCTTGGAGAAAGATTTGGGCGGAAAATATACATGCGCAACAAGAGGAATAGCGGGTTCTGAGTGGAATATTTGAAGTACGCGGGCCTGTATTCCCTCTCGGAGAAGTTACAGCGTCGCTTGAGGACTGAGAAATGCTTTGCTATAATTGGTCTGATGGGTCGCGGGCAAATTTATGCCGCGAAACATCGGGACCATTCTGAGTGTATAAAAGCCCAGCGCGACTTCAGCACTGGCTATTCAATTCTATAGATTCTATTCTGTAATTCACTTATTCAATCACGCACTCACTCATTGACTTTGTGAGTCGTAGACTCTGTCAGTCCCTCAGTAAGATGGGACTTAGTGAATACAATTAGCCTGGTTTGTTCAAATTTGCTTACCATGGTGATCAAACTCAGAAACATGCAGCAGCAGCAGCAACAACAACAACAACCACAACAACTAGACGAAGTACAGTTAGCAAAGTGAAAACATATATTTTCAATGGTCAATAAACGTGTGTTGGCGTATGATCTCAAATTAGCCTACAAGCAGACCAACGAGATGGACTTTGAACTACAAGGCACCAGGTATGTGGACCGAGTTATTATCAACACAGAAGATCAGCGCTAGCGAGAAGACAGTCAATATTTCCCAGCAATTAGGGAATATTAATGCACATATTGTACACAGCTCGAAACCTCAGATCAAATGTTATTAATAATTTTGTTGTAAATAAACCAGTATTAGTTAAAATGTCTTGTTCATTGGGAGTTGAATATATAGGATAGTTGGAATGCAAAGAGTATCTCATAGAGCAAGTTTATTGCCCTACGCTCCGATGATAGATCTTGGCTCAAGAAAGGGAGCGGCCGTGGCTAAATAAAATTTGTAATGTGTTATCTTTACGATAACTGGCGCCCAGTAAAACTAAATTAATAAAGTGTGTGTCGTCTGTCTAGACAGGCCAATGCTAAATAAGAACGATGAGGTGGTTTTAAGGAGTCTTGAGTGTAATATCTGTAGAAACGTTATAAATGATCGCCCAACTTGTAGAGCGATATCCAACGACAAAGGTAGCCGTTACAAATGGCACAACCAATGTGCGGCTACGAAATATCGTACTGAAGTGAATGGATATTATGTATAAATCCAGTTTATTTCAAGTATGTTAAAGTATAAAATGGTTTTCATGTACGATATAAACGAGTACTCTTTGCATTCATTCCGAGTTTTTCAATAAAGAGGCATATATCAAGTTAGGGAACTACGGTTATAAATTAGGAGTGTTCTTTTGATGTGTTGTTTTTTGGGTAATGAGTAACAGGGATAATTTGCGGAACATAAATTTGAGAAACCGTAGTATTATAAGATCAGTTAAAATGTCGAAATTAGATGGGCAGGGTACCAATGATGAGATGTCAAAAGTAAGCGAAAATCAGGAAACTGAGGAAAATAAACAAGACGGGGCTACAAACATCGAGATTAATGAGGGGGAGAACCCTTCCTGGCTTCGAAACCTGACGATGCTGATAACAGAACAAAAGAGAAACATAGATATTAAGTTAGGCGAGCAAAGTGCAAAGTTAGCTGAACAGAGTATGAAGTTAGAGGAACAAAGTAAGAAATTTGACGTGCGTAGTGATCAATTAGAGAAATCAATAGATCTTAAGTTCACTGAGCATAGTAAGAAGCTAGATGAACAACGTAAGAAGTTTGATGAAGCTACAGAGAACTTCAATAAACAAATTAATGAAGTAGGCCGAGAATTTCACAATAAGTTAGAAAACAGGATTACTGAGGTGGAGGAATCATGGTCACTTAAGGTTGACGCCAGAATGCAACAAGTGTCGGAGCGAGTTGAAAAATTGACGAGGAAGTGAAAATTAAATGTAGTAAGGTTAGGGTTGACATAGAAGGAGAAGTCAACAGTATGAAGGTCAAGTTTGATAATAATATTGCTAAAATAGGTATTTTAGATAATAAACTAGAGAGCGATAATCAAGAAATTAGGGAAGAGGTTAACAGTAAATTTAACAGTATCAGTGAAGAAGTAGCGAGTAAAACAGATAAAATGGAGGATAAATTGCAGAGATGTCAGAAGCAAATAGCAACAAATAGCGGTAATGTACAAATAGGAAATTTAAGTAGATTTCTAACTAAAGAGGCAGATTTGCCAGTATTCACAGGCAAGGCATATAACCCAATGGAATTCTTAAAAACAGTAGAAAAGAAGTTCGATAAAGATTTAGAGGAGGGGATCGTTCAATGGGAACAAGTAATTGAGATGCTAGATAAATCCTTTGTTAGGGATTCAAGGTCATGGTTCAGTGTGTATAAATACCAGATGACTAGTTTTAGAAAATTTAAAGAGAAGTTCATAGCCAAGTACTGGAATGAAAATGTGCAAGAAAGAGAAAGATGTAAAATTATTTTTGGAAAGTACCAAAGGAGAGATGGTGTTTCGTACACAGAGTATTTCTTAGCGCATGTACTTATATGCCAGAATTTAGAAGGTTTAGAGACTGAATCACAGGTAATTAAAACATTATTAAGGCATTTTCCAGATATAATTAAAGAAGCATTCTTCATGCAGAATATTACTACTATTGACGGATTCGAGAAGCTATTGGAAAACTTTGACTCTCTTGAAAATAGTAGGACCGAACGCAAGCCAATAAGTAGAGGAGATAATTTCGTGCAAAGTGAGAGAGAGAGGGGAAGAGAACAAGGCAGGAATGCGAATTACGAAAGACGACTAGACAATGGGGGACGCACAGCAAATACGAGGAACGAGAATTTGAACAGAGTAGGGGAAGGTACTAGGCCAGACAGACGTACAGGTCAACAACAACAACAACAACAATCTACACCAGGGGCAGGTAGGCCTAATTGAAACGAATAACGGGTTGCAGTGAGGTCAACAGACAGCCCGAAGTGATTGCAGTTCAATGTTCTAGGAATATTGAGTATTTAGGAGATTTTAATATAGATGTTAGAGAAGAACTGCTTTATGACCTAAATTGTGGAAATTTAGACAATGTTGAGAATGAGATTATGTCACCTGTAATTAAACTTAATGTGTGGGGTAAAGAAGTTGATGTTTTATTGGACAGTGGAAGCGAAAACTCTTGTATAAATTTAAGATATTTGGAAGATGTAATGAGAGAAGGTATTCATGTTGATATAATTCCAGTTAAGTCCACTTTCATTGTCACAGCTGTAGGTTGTAGGTCTCAGAAAATATCTAAGCAAGTCGCAGTTCCAATTAACATTAGTGAGTTAGTTAAATTTCAGCCCTGTTTGGCAGTTCCAAATTTAGTATATCCGGTGATTCTCGGTGCAGAATTGTTATCATCACATCAAGTTCAATTAGATTTTCATTTTGGCAGGATATGTTTATTTTGGCAGGATAAAGAAGTTCAGGTTACGTATAAGGTGTCTAATACTGACAAACAGATGAAAGTGTGTATGTTTGAGGAAGAAAGCAACGTGGTTGTGAGTGATGAGTTTCCTGAAGTAAATGAGGTAGACCGCGGAGATGCTAGTAAGAGCAAAGTTTTTAAGGTGCGTCAGGTTGCAATGGAGTCTGAACTTGAGAGTAAGATCCATGATGCATTGTCACAGTGTAAGCTGGATGAGGTGCAAGGTCATCAGTTACATGAGGTATTAATAAAATATAAGGAAATTTTCAGCACAAAACCCGGAGCAACACACTTATACGATCATAGTTTTGTCGTTAAGGACACAAGTAGTTTCGTAGGGCCTAGGTATCCTGTCGCAACTAAATATATGAAAGCCGTCGAAGAACAGATATAATTAATGTTGGAAAACGACATAATTGAGCCTTCAGCTAGCCATTGTTTAAATCCATTAGTTGTAGTAGCCAAGAAAGACAATTCAGTGAGACTATGCATAGACGGCAGAATGTTAAATACTAGGGTCGAAAGCGACCAGCTGAGAACTGAAGCAGTGGAGGATTTAGTTCAACGTTTTCAGGGGCGGAAGTGGTTCTCAACAGTAGATTTTAGTAGTAGTTGCTCAACGTTAGTGAGGAAATTAGGTAGGACACTAGGTAGTTATTTCAGGTATGTATTGTTGACTGATGTGATGTTATCGAGACTAGTCAGTGTTTTGTTGAGAGGTAGGAAGTACATGGAAGTTTGTAGCAACGATTGTTACGTAAGCCGTTGCCATCTTGTGCATTGGAAGGGAAAATGGCAAAGCTGTTTTTATTGTTTACTGGACCTTATGTCGTTTCCAAGGGGATAGGAAAGAATGCCTACTTATTGAAAGATCAGGAAAATTGTGTCATAGGTACATATAACATTTACAATCTGAGGAAATATCATAGAAAAGATCAAGTGCAGCAATAAGGGCAGACTGCCGTGTGGTAACGTATAATTAGAGTCGTGTCGTGGCTCTAAGGAATTGGTGGAAGTGAGATGAATCACTTGTGTTGCGTGAAACAAGAAGCAATATATTGTGTTCTGTTATTGTAAGGGACTACAAGAACAAATGTAGCATGTAAATCCTGTATGACTGCACAGGACAATCAGAATGTTTAATTTAACATTGCAAGAAGAGTGCAGATCAATCAAGGAAAATGTAAAGGGTATAATCATTATGTATGTATTTGAAGGGCCATCCATATATGTGTATTCAGTGTATTTCCTGTTAAGTTTTAAAGGGAAGATTTGTGATTTCATCATTCATTACATTCTCCATGAAACCATGGGGACGTTTTGTAACGTAATCTTGATTACGGTACAAATTATTATTATTATTATTTTTAAAGTCATTGTGTAATTATTATTATTATTATTATTATTGAAATATCAAAGTTATATCGTTTTAACACCCATTAATATCAAGGGAGGGGCCATAACATATTCACGTCATTACTATAATCATATATAATATTGTCAAGTGTTTAGATTTAGAAACAGGGTTTTTATAGAGGTCTAGGGCTGTTTTATTAGTTAAATTGTAAAGACAGGACGGGTATGGTTGGAAGAAGTTATGGACGTTGAAGCAACATATTGCAAGAAAATGTATTTCTGGAACGAAGCCAAGCTGACGGGAGACAAGGGCTCGGAGAAAGGTTTGGGCGGAAAATATACATGCGCAACGAGAGGAATAGCGGGTTCTGAGTGGAATATTTGAAGTACGCGGGCCTGTATTCCCGCTCGGAGAAGTTACAGCGTCGCTTGAGGACTGAGAAATGCTTTGCTATAATTGGCCTGATGGGTCGCGGGCAAATTTATGCCGCGAAACATCGGGACCATTCAGAGTGTATAAAAGCCCAGCGCGACTTCAGCACTGGCTATTCAATTCTATAGATTCTATTCTGTCATTCACTTATTCGATCACGCACTCACTCATTGACTTTGTGAGTCGTAGACTCTGTCAGTCCCTCAGTAAGATGGGACTTAGTGAATTCAATTAGCCTGGTTTGTTCAAATTTGCTTACCATGGTGATCAAACTCAGAAACAAGCAGCAGCAACAACAACAACAACCACAACAACTAGACGAAGTACAGTTAGCAAAGTGAAAACATATGTTTTCAATGGTCAATAAACGTGTGTTGGCGTAAGATCTCAAATTAGCCTACAAGCAGACCAACGAGATGGACTTTGAACCACAAGGCACCAGGTATGTGGACCGAGTTATTGGTGTTACGGCTGTGAGTTTGTGTCATCGCTCGCCGCATGAGTCACAACTGCCCCAGGGCTGGGCTGTGCCCTGCCTCCTGTTTGCGCGCGCCTTATGCAACAGGCTACTAGGACAAAAGGGATAGTCCAGAATATTCGTGACTGGACCAGCGATGGAAACCTCGAGAAGCCGTGGACCCTGGATGGATCTATAAGAATTCATTGAGTCACCGGCCTGCTATATAAGCGGCTTCAACAGTGAGGGGACCGAGTTTTTCTGTGGGTGTGTGTTTTTGAGCCAGTGCGACAGAAGTGTGGTGACGAAGTGCTGTGCGAGTTACGAAATCCAGTGACATTGTTTCTCCAGCTTGTGGACAGGGAAATAGCCTGCAGCAAGTGAACGTAAGTAATTGTGGTCGGTGAACATAAAGGAGAAGAGCAGGTAGTTTCTGTCAAGGCCACCGTACTCATTAGGACGGATTAACTTCTGTGATCTGTTGACAAGTAGTGGAAGGGCCAAGAGCGCTCAAGGAAGAGACATAAAGGAAACTGGAGTAAGGCTCCTAATTGCTTGTATTTGCTGATTAGTGTAATTTTCTAGCCACAATAAAGTTAATTATTTCTTTAAGCAGAAATTGGTGTTGTGCTTTGTACTCCCACCGTAATCCAGTTAACATAAGTGCCACTAGGGGGTGGCTCGTAACATTATCAACCCAGAAGATCAGCGCTAGCGAGAAGACAGTCAATATTGCCCAACAATTAGGGAATATTAATTCACATATTGTACCAGCTAGAAACCTCAAATCAAATGTTATTAAAAATGTTGTTGTAAATAAACCAGTATTAGTTAAAATGTCTTGTTCATTGGGAGTTGAATATATAGGATAGTTGGAATGCAAAGAGTACCTCATAGAGCAAGTTTATTGCCCTACGCTCCGATGATAGATCTTGGCTCAAGAAAGGGAGCGGCCGTGGCTAAATAAAATTTTAATGTGTTGTCTTTACGATAACTGGCGCCCAGTAAAACTAAATTAATAAAGTGTGTGTCGTCTGTCTAGACAGGCCAATGCTAAATAAGAACGATGAGGTGGTTTTAAGGAGTCATGAGTGTAATATCTGTAGAAACGTTATAAATGATCGCCCAACTTGTAGAGCGATGTCCAACGAGAGATTTAGCCGTTACAATACCACCCACACGGCTTTACTGCTATGCAGTCTCGACGCAACACATTTCTGGCAGGGGCTATCATCTTGTTTATTTGTTTAAACGGACTTAGTAAACAAATATATTTCCGCTGATGTTTAAGAAATTCAAGATTTTCCCTGTACTATTGAGACAATTTGGAATATTTTGCTACAAATCACACCTTCTAACTCTCTCTGGTTTAAGAGCTTTAGTTTTGTGAAACATACACCTTAGCGTTTGTATTCGATAATGAGTGTGAGGAATTATGTACACTAATGGGACTACGGGTTTACATATGCCACTGCACAGACGAGTTTGTAATAATAATACGACATGCGTGATATAAACAACGTTATCTTCCCTTTGAAACATATTTCCCGTGTAGCAGACAGTATTATGTTCTTTCAGGTGATCAACTCACCACTGTAACTAAATTTGAATATGTTACACTCTGTGTTATAATGATGTGTCAAGAAGACCTCTATGCAAATGCCTCACCCATCGTGTACTAACGAAGCGACGCCCTACGTCAACAGAGGCGAACAGCGCCGCTTGCTGAAGGCGGAAACGACTCCGCCGTAGCATACTTCCGTCAGCAGCTGCCGCCAGCTCATTAAAAGCCAAAGCATTGCTGTTCGCTGCCCACCAACCAAATACTCGACTGAGGCTACACACAGGAAATTAGCTGGTATTTCTGCTTACAGCAGGAAGCCAAACCAGGATCTTTGTAAATATTTCTTGAGTTACAGCCACATACACGGCATTCAAATGTTGTAATCAATAATAACCCCTGGCACTACAGCCCATGAAGGGCCTAGGCCTACCAAGCGACCACTGCCCAGCCATTTGGCCTGCAGATATTGGGGTGACACGTGGTCAGCACATCAGTTCCCCTCGGCCGTTAATCATGGTTTTCATGTTCGGGGTGCTGCCTCACTGTCAGGCAGCTACTCAATTGTCCTCGCGAGGCTGAGTGCACCCCGTTCCAGCCTTCACGACAGTTTCTAAAATCCCTGACGGAGCCAAAAATCGAACCCGGAGCCTCCGGCTGAGAGGCAGGCACTCTACCCCAACACAAGGGGGCCGGCGTTGTAATCAATACTGGGATATTAACCTCGTTACTCGAGCGTAATACACTGTAGGTCATGCTCGAAAGATTTTGTTGTTAATACACGTCGTAAGGGTTTGGAACAGCATTGGTCATGAGCTTCGTGTACTTGGGTGAGTGTTCGATTTGTCTGGTAACCTGTTTGTTGTTGTTGTTGTTGATTCTTTAGGGGCCTGCCACACCAGTGTGTGTTGAAGTTGTCTGATAACCTCTGGCATTGTGTTGTGTACTTGTGTGTGTGCTTGTAGAGGATAGTATTATTATTATTAATAATAATAATAATAATAGCAATAACAATAATGTGTCCCATATTTTAACACCAATGAATTCCAGCTTGCTATAAGGGAATATTTCCCGCAAGCTTGAGATAAATTGCTGATAGCTTTAGAATCTTCTCTAGACACTTCGGCAGAAAGTTTTCACTTTCCTAAGCCCCCTTTGACTTCCTTTTAGTCTACTTTTCACATTTTGCAAAAATGAGGAAAAAGTAGACTTATGAGATCGATCCGGGAAAATGTGTGCCTGTCTGTCTGTCTGTCCGTCTGTCTGTCCTTCTGTATGTCTGTCTGTCTGTCTGTCTGGCTGTGTGTGTGCCCTCCTATCAACTCCTAAACGGCTGCAGCTATCGAAACCAAATTTGGTAGGAGCAAAGATCTATACCTGAGTATCTCACGGCCATATTTTAAATTGACGTCAGTGCTACCAACTGCTGAAAAATCGCAATTGTAATTTGAGCTCTATGTTGGATATCTCAGAAGTTATGCAAGAGAACAATTCCAAAATAGGCACACACATAGACAATAGCATTTCAGACTAATTTTCAGAAGACCATACGTTCCAGTATTGCCAACATGATTCTAAGCCTGCCGATAGGTCCAATTTCTAAATGCATGTAACTTATATACTATCGATTGGATTTCAACCAGATTTCGTATGTACTATGTGTACTACAGCAGATATGACTGTGCGTATTCTAATGAGCCACCAGGGCTGCCAACTGTTAATAAATACTCTCACTATGTTTTTATCCTAATGTCAATATCTCAGAAAGTATGAAAGCCAACAGCTCTAAACTTTGCACACGTATAGTACCTGATATTCTACCTTAGTTCGGTATAACTTATATACATCAGTGCTGCCAACATGATTCTAAGCCTGCTGATATGTCCAGATTTGAATGCATATAACATCCATACTAACAAATGGATTTCAACCAAATTTCGTATGTGCTTTGTGTACCATAACAGTTATGACTATGCGTATTCGTAAGAACAATCAGGGCTGCCAACTGTTAATAAATACTCTCTCTATTTGTTTAATCCTAATATCAATATATCGGAAAGTATGCAAGTCATCATCTCTAAACTTTGCACACGTATAGTACCTGACATTCTAGATAAATTTGGAGTATCAAATATACCTCAGTGCTGCCAACATGATTCTAAGCTTTCTGATAATTTCAATTTTTATTTACATGTAACTTCTATACTAACAAATGGATTTTATCTAAAATTGGCAATATAATAAATCCTAATATTTCAGATTAATTCTGAGCATCACATACATGTCATTGTTACCAACACGATTTTACGCGCACTGATAAATTCAATATCAAACAGCATGTAACGTTCATACTGTCCAAATTTTGTATGTGCATTCTATACCTTAAGAGATGGATCTAAGTCAGACTATTCAGAGTCACCAGGGCTGCCTACTGTAGTAATTTACTCTATTACTTGATTTCGTCATTATTCTAGATAGGTCAATATAGATTGATATCAATCTGAAATTTTAAGAAAAGTAGGCTCTTTAGTTCTTCACGGAACTACTTGTTAAGAGAAGAGATAGGTCCTGCTCCATGCTTGCGTGGAAAGTTGAAATTGATACATTTCTGTAGGTAAGGCGTATGTACAAGTGGTGATTTATTTCTCGATTTTGCTGAGCTGTAACGTTTACTCTTTGAATTTTTGTATACGGCGTTTTGTTCTTCCGACTTTATGTCTAGCCAGAAATCGTCTCGGTGGGAGTCAGGCAGCAGCATTGCTATCATTACGGCCCGGCCTGCGCCGAGAAAGACATTATGAAGACAGATCGTGGCGTTCTGTGATGGAGATTTAGTGCTTGAGTCGCTTTGCAAATGTTTCGGTCCGCAATCTGTCTCCAGATCCTCACGTTCTCATCTTATTGCATCGCTTCCTGCCGTCTAAATCATCAAAAGAATTCTTGACATTGACAATGAACACACACTAGATGGATGAGGCACGAGCTGACATCGCATTATCTGAAGAAATGCCAATATCTCTGATTCTTTGTGAAATTCCAATTGATTGCATTGACGTTGGAGTCTCAAAATTCTTTCAAAGAATTGGGTAAGATACTTTTCTGTTGCAAGTGGCAGATGAAAGTTGCTTAGTGATGCAGTTTTAGTAGAATTGTAACGAATAGGCAATACGTTGCTATAGAATAGTATGTACAATAAATTACTCTTTTAATGGCTACCTACTGTATGTTGATTATATATTCCACAAATTCATATAGCATATTTTATGTAGACCTATAAAAGCTCGTTGTAGGTGTCAAGTTCTATTGTACAATATGGCATATGATGTAGATACCACCTCATTGACAACCATATACCAAGTGTCTCTAAAATAAGTTGCGAAAAACTTATTTATTTATTTATCCCAAAATTGAATGGTTACTTTGTTATGTGATCTCTGTTCCTCGTCTGATCTTCATGTGGAAGTATACAGCACATGAGTGTGCAACCTGTTACTTTATTTTGTGTGTGTTTAACAATAGCGCGTAATTTCTGGTGTTGAAATAAGAACATTTCGTGGTTCATTGCACGTTCTCCACAATGATACAAAAGAAAAAGCAAATAATTCATCTGCTGAAACTTAACCTAGACTACATGGTGTTCAGAATGCTAAGAAAATATCTGAGATGTCATCCCTAGATTTATTTGGGCCCTCCTTAGACAGGGCAGCACTGAATACGTTTGAATTCTGACGCTTGGAGCAGCACAATTGATGACACCACCAAAACTCAGCGCGTTCATTCTCCAGAGCCTCTTTAAGTAATGCGAGAGTATTCGGGCACGTATGGCTCATGTGTACTGTACTTAGGGATGAAATGCATTTTACAGAGGCTTTCCTTGCAACCTGGTTCGCGATCATCCCTTCTCAGCGCCTCGTGAAGAGAATCTAAGAAGAGATGAGTTCTATTCCCACCTCAGCCATCCTAGAAGTGTTTTTCCGCGGTTTACCACTTCTAATCCAGGCAAATGCGGGAATGGTTTCTAACTTTAGGCCATGGCCGCCTCCATCCCGATCTCACCCTCGATTACAAATACACTACTTCAAACACCACAATAACTCAGGTTATCAGACAAATTCTACAGATACTAAAGTTCACGGCGCTGATGTTCACAATGTCCAAACCCTTAAATGAAGCAACAACAAAACATCTCTGGGGTAATAACGTAATAACCACTTGTTTTGGGGCATCGCGTCAAGAAGTTACAGTGAGAAATCGATACACTTCCAACAAGTAGCAAGAAGAGGACTCGAGGGAAGAGGACGAAATATACTCTCCGGAATTGAGGAGTTAGGGGGAGGTAAATCTTGCCGTCAGATCAGACACTCCATCATGTCACAGGTTATAATGTCTGACGTAATAGCACAACAGCCGTCCTTACTAAGTCATCCAACATCGCCATAAATGTAGTTCAGCACGAGAAGAATATCCTACATCGTACGGTGTGTTTTGCTCCCTGAAAATAAATGATGCGTCCTCATAGTAATTTCCTGTTGTTGTTGTTTCAGTCTACAGTCTTTTGACTGGTTTGATGCTGCTTTCCAATCCTCCCTCTCCTGAGCTAATCGTTTCATCTCTACATAGCTACCACACCCTACATCCGAGGCAATCTGTTTAACATATTCTAACCTTGGTTTACCCCTACAGTTCTTGTCCTCGACCCTTCCTTCCATAACTAAGCTTGCTATTCCTGGGTGTCTTCGTATGTGTCCTACCAACCTATCTCTTATCTTCATTAGCAGTCGCCAGAGACATCTCTCCTCTCCCACTAGTCTTAATACCTCATCGTTTGTAACCCTATCTACCCATCTGATCTTAATCATTCTCCTGTAACACCACATTTCAAACACTTCAATTCTCCTCTTTTCTGCTGCAACAATGGTCGAAGTTTCACTTCCATAGAGTGCCACGCTCCAGACAAAGGCCTTCAAAAATGACTTCCTAATACATAAATCTATATTCGATGGCAACAGATTCCTTTTCTGTAGAAATGCTTTCCTTGCCTGAGCTAATCTACTTTTTATTTCCTACGAAGAATATATAAGACGTGATCAAAACGTTTCCAGAGTCGGTTTTCTAATCAGGCAAAATCGCCGTGAGCAATGAGGCATTCATCCCATCGACGCACCAGGTTCAAGAACCCCGTGTGGTAAAACACCTTGTCCTGCTGTTTGAGGTAGTCCGTAACCATCTGCTGCACATCCTTGTCGACCCATCAATACCTGTTTCAAGGGGTCGAAGGCGTGATAATCGTATGGGGAGCGATCAGGCCTGTAGGGCGGTTGCTTGAGTGTTTCCCACTTCAGTTGGCGTACGTTCTGAATTACAACCTTTGCGGTTTGGGGACGTGCGTTATCATTAAGCAGCAGAACCCCTTGTCGCATTTCCCGAACGTTTTGTCTTTGTCACTCCGTAATTTTTCCAGTGTTGCACAGTGCCTTTCTACAGTGACGGAGGCACCAAGTTTCTTGAATTCAATAAGTAATGGGCCACGGTAATGAAAATCCACAGCCTGCTCCCAGTCCCCGACCAGGTCAGGAATGGAATGAATGAAGCCCCCATCCAGCGGCGAGGATATGAACTGTGCCGGCTGCCGAGACCTGACGCACTCCTCTGGGGCAATGAGTAAATGAATGACAGATTAAATGAAATGATAATGGAGAGTGTTGCTGGAATGAAATGTTGACAGGGAAAACCGGAGTACCCGGAGAAAAACCTGTCTGCCTCCGTTTTGTCCAGCACAGATCTCACATGGTGTGACCGGGATTTGAACCACGGACCCAGCAGTGAGAGGCCGGCGTCTGGTCGCCTAAGTCACGGAGGAAAAAAGGAAGCTTGTAGTTTAACGTGATCGTTAATCTCGCGATCATAAGCCACGGGACCTTCGTTTTACGTGGAATCCGAACCACTGGACATGGCATTTCACATAGAAAATCTCACATGCATTGACCGCGAATCGAACCCGGTCCGCCTTGGGGAGAGGCATACAGCTTGACCGCAAGCCACGGAGGCTTGGCCACGGTAATCAATAATAATAATAATAATAATAATAATAATAATAATAATGTTATTGGTTTTACGTCCCTTTAACTACTCCGGATTTTAGAGACGCCAGGGTGCGGGAATTTTGCCCCGAAAGGGATCTTAAACGTGTACGTAAATCTACTGACACGACATTCTCGCATTTGTGCACCCTCAAATGCCAGCTGACTTCGCCAGGACACGATGCCACGGTAATCAAATAACACGGTGAGCATCAACTTTCCAGTGGATGGCTGGCTCTTGAACTTCTTGGAACGACGTTGAATGACACTACTGCATCGTCGACGCAGTCGATTCTGTTTCCCAGTGGTGGAACCAGCTTTCGTCGCCAGCAACAATTCGCAACAGAAACGTGTTGCTTTCAGCATTAAAATGCATCAGGGGCTGCAGGCAAACAGGCATCCGGTGTGCTTTTTGTTCGGCATTCAACTCTCGGGGTATCGCTGCTGCAATGCTCTCAAACAGAAACGTTTTGATCAGGCCTTGTATGATGGTAACAAACATGCGTGCTGACGTGAAGGTGCTTCCTTCAACTAAAGCAGAATAGGTTTGATTCTAGGTTATTGCAAGTGAGAATTTCTAGATGAAATGTCACATTCGGTGGCCAGGCTTTCACGAAATAATAAATGGTTATATGGCTTATGATTGCAAAACTAAAGGTCACGTAAACCTGCAAACTTTCTGCCGTTTCCTCTCTAATAATAGTACAGTATAAAGCCTAATATGGTGTTATCAGCTCTGTAGAGTTAAGGGGAGTAAGATATTTCCTTAAGAACACATAGTCTCTTTTCGTTTGAATTCGTGATTTCCTACCTGTCTTCTCTTCATATTGTGGAAGAAGATTCAACTCAACTAGACTGATAGATTTTCTGCTTCAAATACAGTCCGACCTCCGTACAAAGATTACCGATACAACGATAAAGCCGAGTACAGCAGTAATTTTACATGTTCTCTCCTGATTTCCTATATTTACTATGCTACTTACCCCTCATTACAACGATGATAGCGGCTTCGGTGGCGTAGTCGGTAGCATGCTGAACTGCTGTGCCCAAGATAGCCGGTTCAAACCCGACCGAAGTCGTCGGAATTTTTAAGAGCGTTAAAAATCCTTCAGTATGCCTTCCTTCGGAGGGGAAGTAAAGTCAAAGGTCCCATGTCATAGATTTATGGCATGTAAAAGATCCTTCCACAGACTAAACTTGTGTGGAGCTAAATTTCTAATTGGATTTCATTGGAACGCTCTATAAAAGTTCCAACGTTCACCACTAGGTATCATTGACATCTGGTAGCGAAAGTTGGAACTACTTGACATTGAACGGAACTTGTAGCTCACCCTCTGGGTGTCCGCTGGAAGCAGCTACTGACTCTGGTTGGTTGGTTCCTCAGTTTGGGGGCTGCGACAACGTGGTCATGTAGCCCCGTGTACTTTGGGTGTGTATAGGATCTGTCTGATAACCGGTGTTAATTGTGATGACTGTAATAGTGTGTGTTATCTGGTATTTTTATAATTCAAGTAAGGACTGCAGACTTTGCATTTTTCAAATATTTCCTACTTTTGCCACCAAACGCCACCGTCAACGACTACTAGTTCTGAACTTAGCTACTAGACGCCACCGCAGTAAGCAACGAACTTAGGAACCAAAGAGCGTTGTTTATATTCTTAACCTATAAAATTTAGCTTTACACAGGTGTAATTAGTGGAAGGTTCTTTAACATGCCATTTATTTAATTATTTATTTATTTATTTATTTATTTATTTATCGTATGGCTTTTAGTGCCGGGAGTGTCCGAGGACATGTTTGGCTCGCCTGAGTCTGTAGCTGCTTCCAGCGGACACCCTAAAGGGTGAGCTACGAGTTCCGTTCAATTTCAAGTAGTTCCAAATTTCGCCACCAGATATCAATTATTATTAAAAGAAAAGCGCACAATGTGCAAATACATATTTTGTACATAAATGATCAATTATGCTAACGCCAGTCTTATTATTGAGGTTGTCTTCATTTTGCAGTTTTGTGCGTGGTACCTTCCACAATGATCGTTGCACAGGTCACACACACAGTCTTCATTCGGTTGGTGGAAATTCTTGGTTTTGCAAAATCTATAGTGAAATCCATGGGTGGCGTAACGTGTTATTACGTGTCGTAGCTCGTAATTAGCTTGTTTCCACTCTTCTGTCATTATGGCATCTGTGGAGTAAAAGTCGGACCAAATGGCATTTCGTTTCTCATTTAAGCTTCGGCGTGCATTCTCATAGGCTTTGGTGTTTGGTAGGTAAAACTGTATTTTGATGTCGTCGATGAAGTAGTCCTCCTTAGTTAATACATATGTCAACCTTGAAGGGGCAGACTTTCCTATGCCTAAAATCCTCTTAAGATATCGGGCCTTGACCTTTTCTATTATCATCAGGTCGCTGAGTGTGAGTTTTTCCCAGGTAATGCTAATCCCATAGGTTGCTATTGGTGATATGGCTGTTCTGAACAGTAGCATTGCTGTACCCAATGATATTTGTTGAGGTTGTTCGATGTGGTAGATGGCTTTTATTGCTGCGGCCGCTCTTTCTTTAACGTGGATATTGTAGGATGTTAGAGTAGTTTGGAGGGTGACTCCGAGGTACTTGAATTTCGGCACTACTTCTAGTGGTTTGTTGTGAAGAGTCATTGTGTTTTTAAGTGAATGCCTTCCTCCTTTCCTGAAGGTCATCTGTTTGGTTTTGCTGTGGTTAATTTGTAGGCCATTTCTTTCTGTCCATGATGTGAGCCTGTTGAGGACCTCTTGGAGCTCTTCTATGTTATCTGAACCTATTGCCATGTCGTCCGCATAAAGTAAAAGTGATGCTGATGTATCTATGATTACTTCTGTGATATCTGCTGTCATGATGTTGAATAATATTGGGCTGATTGGATCTCCTTGTAGGATTCCGTTTGTTTGGGTTATGTTTTTGGATAGGGCTATGCTATCTGATATTTGGACATAGTTATATCTGATCATAATCGAGATTATGATTACTAACGGATGTGTAGCCCCTAGTAGGTGATTGAGTTTCCGGACGAGCGTCGTTCTGTCAATGAGGTCAAAAGCCTTACGGTAGTCTACGAAGACCACAAAGTATTTCTTTCCTGGCTGCCTCATTGTATCCTGGGCTTGTTCAATTAGATATTTCACGGCATGTAATGTGCTTCTTCCCTTTCGGAAGCCGAATTGACTCTCTGGTATCTGGAAATCTATTTCTTCGGTAAGCCTGTTTGTTAAGATTTTCATGAATACTTTGAAGGATGTATTTTCGAGAGCTATACCTCGGTATGAATCAGGGTCATCAATTTCTCCTTTCTTGAACATCACTTTGATTGTTGACGACCTCCATTGCTCTGGGATTTCCCCAGTGAGTATGCATGTGTTGAATAGTTCTACCCAGTAGTCTAGCATGACAGGCAGAGAGTCTTTTAGGTGTTCATTGCAGATGCTGTCAGGACCGGGGGCTTTTCCATTTTTTGCTATCTTGGGCACAGCAGTTCAGCATGCTACTGACTAAGCCACCGAAGCTGTGGCCATAAATCTATGACATGGGACCGCCGGCTTTATTTCCCCTGCGAAGGAACACTCTGGCGAGCATGTCCTCGGAAACTCCCGGCACTAAAAGCCATAGGATAAATAAATAAATAAATAAATAAACAACGATGATATTCAGCAGAAGTAGAAACTATTATGGGTATCTTGCCATTTTTAGCCTACGAATGCGACTGCTTCAAATACACTCAAACCTCCGTACAACGATTACCGATACAACGATAAAGCCGTTTACTGCTTTTATATGGTCGCGTTGTGACGTTGGCTGGCCTCCCAACCTGGTTAGTGCTCTATAAGAGACAGTAGCGCAAAATGCGGGCGGTGGCACGGTTTGCAGGCGAAATAGAAGGCCGATTGGCAGGTCTATCGAGCGTTCGGAGGCTAAGATGTCTTCTTTCATTTCTTGCAAAATTGGTAAAATCCCCGAAACTTTTTCATTGTTATAACAGGGCATTACTTTAATTACTTCATCGTTGTAATGAGGGGTAATTAACACAGTAAATAAATTTGCATTAAATGAAAGTAGACTTATGAGTTCTACACTGGCCAAAAGTCGAGCATTATGGGACTTTTCAAGATCAAAAAGTAAACTCCCGTATTTGTCCCAGGTCACTATATTTTCCGTACATTTCTCGTATCGCTCGACAACCTGGTTATGGTCACATTTTTAGAACTTATGAGTCTGTCTGTGTGTGATATTTATTGTCAATCATATAAATTATTATAAATTATCAGCTTTTTTTTTTTGGTCGTGTGGCCTCATGAGAGGCCGAGTGCAGGTCTTTCTATTCGACGCCCGTGGGCGACCTGCGCGTCGGTATGAGAGATGGAATGGATGAAGATGAATGAAACTGGGCAAGGATGTGGAAGGAATCGGCCGTGGCCTATCAGAAGGTACCGTCCCAGCATTTGCCTGGTGTTGAAAATGGGAAACCACGGAAACCCATTTCAAGGACAGCCGAATCTCGCATATTTTCACATTATTAATTAATTAATTAAGCGTCATTATTTCCATTTTTATTCTGAGCAAACTCTACAAAAATGTTAAAGTTTCATAGAAAGACTAATTAAAGTCACATCGGTTTTGAGTGAGATTAATTTTGTAGCAGAAGGTTTAACACCCACATTAAAAAAAGAAAACTCCAAAAATCCCTATAAACACGGGAGATATCAGGGAAACGGTGAAGGTCAGCACAAAACAAGAACCAGTTTTGAAAAAATTGATAAAAATAATTATCATTTGAATTTTGAAAATTTTTAACTTTGCTTCTACTAGCAAGGTATGTGTGTTTCCTTGGATATGTATATCATTGTTGTACAAGATTTGTGGCAGGCACAGTTATAATGTTAAAATCGTTATTGTTGTGGCTCCTTGAGCTGTATGTGCCCCCTTAGCACTCCCAAATATCCTTTAACGTTTAGCTTGGTTCCCTGCTCTGGCTTGAGGGCTGCAACGTGGTACACTAAGTCTCGTGAGGAAAAACTGTCATCTTGGAATTGGTTATCCGTTGTTAACCACATCTACTCCAGGCAATTGTCGGGATGGTTCGTAACTCAAGGCCATGGCCGGCTCCTTCCCATTATTTCAGATACAGCCATTACATTAACACTGGTTATCAGACAAAAATTACACGCACACACTCAAGTTTTCTACATGGAGCTAAATAACCACGATGCCCAAGCCCCTGAAATAAAACAACAACAACAACAAGAACGAAATTATATTTACAGCCATCACAAATACAACGGTTGTCAGTTTCCGTACTTTCCTAAGTGCACGGAGCTGAACAACCGCGATGTACTCTCACCGATATGACAAGTCGTCAATAATTTACAGCTGTTTGATTTTTACTGATATTATTTTGGGAGTGCGTGAAGAGCAATGAGGAAGTCGAATATGGTAACTAACTTGGTTATATCTGAATATAGTCACTCTATTAACTGAAGGAGAGTTTAGCAATGTCTGGAAGGATAGAGAGCTCTGACTGACACGGGCGAAGTTAACCTGTGAAGGTTGAGTTGGGAGAGAAGAACAGTTCAGCACTGTCAGGTCTGTCAGCTGAGAGAGATAGTCCAAGTTAATGCAATTCGCAGAGCGCGTGAGTGTAATACGATACGCCGAACGTGGCAGTATAATACGGTACGTGAAACTTCACTACGGTCTTGCACGTAAGAATTATCGAACTCAGTACACCGGGTAAGTTGTATCAAATACGAAACGCCGCGAGTCATCTTAAACATTTAGGAAGTATAAACTTGTAGCCGTGATATCTACACACATCAAAAAAAGTTTTGCATCACTTCGGTTCCCAGATCTCCGGCATATAGACGTTGACTGTGTATATTGTATCCAAGATACAGTCCCTTTGACTGTTCATAGATGTCACTAAAGCTGCTCAAAGATGTAAACAACCATGCATGAGCAGGGCCTATTAGACGGAGGGGGTACGACAGCCGATCAGTTCCAGTCATTCCACCAGGACGAAGGTACGCTGCTCATGTTGTCTGTAGTTCTACCATGCCTAGAAGGTCAATACCGCAGTTCGATCGCGTCCGCATTGTTACTTTGTGTCAAGAAGGGCTCTCAACAAGGGAAGTTTCCAGGCGTCTCAGAGTGAACCAAAGCGATGTTGTTCGGACATGGAGGAGGTACAGAGATACAGGAACTGTCGATGACAGGCCTCGCTCAGGCCGCCCAAGGGCTACTACTGTAGTGGATGACCGCTACTTACGGATTGCCGCTCGGAGGAACCCTGACAGCAATGCCACCATGTTGAATAATGCGTTTCGTTCAGCCACAGGACGTCGTGTTTCAACTCAAACTGTGCGCAATAGGCTGCATGATGCGCAACTTCACTCCCGACGTCCATGGCGAGGTCCAGCTTTGCAACCCCGACACCATGCAGCGCGGTACAGATGGGCCCAACAACATGCTGAATGGACCCCACGGAATTGGCATCACGTTCTCTTCACCGATGAGTGTCGCATATGCCTTCAACCAGACAATCGTCGGAGACGTGTTTGGAGGCACCCTGGTCAGGCTGAACGTCTTAGACACACTGTCCAGCGAGTGCAGCAAGGTGGTGGTTCCCTGATGTTTTGGGGTGGCATTATGTGGAGCCGACGTACGCCACTGGTGGTCATGGAAGGCTCCGAAACGGCTTTACGATACCTGAATGACATCCTCCGACCCATAGTGCAACCATATCGGCAGAATATTGGAGAGGCATTTGTCTTCATGGACGACAATTCTCGACCTCATCGTGCACATCTTGTGAATGCGTTCCTTCAAGATAACGACATCGCTCGACTACAGTGGCCAGCATGTTCGCCAGACATGAACCCTATCGAACATGCCTGGGATATGTTGAAAAGGGCTGTTTATGGACGTCTTGACCCACCAACCACTCTGAGAGCTTTACGCCGAATTGTCGTTGAGGAGTGGGACAATTTGGACCAACAGTGTCTTGATGAACTTGTGGATAGTATGCCACGACGAATACAGGCATGCATCAATGCAAGAGGACGTGCTACTGGGTATTAGAGGTAGTGGTGTGTACTGCAATCTGGACCACAAATGCTGAAAGTCTAGCTGTATGATGGTACAACATGCAATGTGTGGGTCTCATGAGCAATAAAACGAGCTGAAATGTTGTTTGTGTTGATCTCTATTCCCTTTGTATTTAAAGGTTCCGGAACTCTTGGAACCGAGGTGATGCAAAACTTTTTTGATGTGTGTAGTATGAATTCAGATAGAGGCGAAGCATATATGACGGTAAAATTATTCAAGTTACGATGCATTTCTGTAAAGAACGGTTATAGGACATAACGTACCACGGACATAACGTACCACGGACATAACGTACCACGGACATAACGTACCACGGACATAACGTACCACGGACATAACGTACCACGGACATAACGTACCACGGACATAACGTACCACGGACATAACGTACCACGGACATAACGTACCACGGACATAACGTACCACGGACATAACGTACCACCGGACATAACGTACCACCGGACATAACGTACCACGGACATAACGTACCACGGACATAACGTACCACGGACATAACGTACCACGGACATAACGTACCACGGACATAACGTACCACCGGACATAACGTACCACCGGACATAACGTACCACGGACATAACGTACCACCGGACATAACGTACCACGGACATAACGTACCACGGACATAACGTACCACGGACATAACGTACCACGGACATAACGTACCACGGACATAACGTACCACCGGACATAACGTACCACGGACATAACGTACCACCGGACATAACGTACCACGGACATAACGTACCACCGGACATAACGTACCACGGACATAACGTACCACGGACATAACGTACCACGGACATAACGTACCACCGGACATAACGTACCACGGACATAACGTACCACTTGGCCGGCTGATTACCTGCGAAGAGTCAGCTAATGGCCTTAAAATATTTCGGAGAGGACATAACGTACCACTTGAAAGAGTGGGAATTATTTAGGATGCGTGAAATCCTAACCGCACGTCCACTTGCTCGGTATTGCTCAATTAATCCTGGTAATAAATACGTGGGCAATAACATAACATAAACGAATATAAAATTAGATAAGTTTTTGGATTTCCATCACACTTTATCCAGGATTTGGACTGGCGGCGTGTTTAAAATCAGCTGTGGTTAAGCTCTTGTCATTTTTCGTTTTCTTTACTATGATTTTTATTTAAAAAATGAATTGTTTTTTGTGGGTTTTATATCTTAGCGAATAGCAAGTTCGTCATGGGATGTTTCATTCTAAGTGAATAGCAAGTTTGCCTTGTGAAGTTTCATTCCAAGTTCAGCGAATATGAGAGAGCTCTCAAGCAAGATTTCAAGTTTCCATTCTCTTCATACCGCTTCATTATTCTGTCAAGCCTTTCATCATAATTGACATATTTCTTCCTTCTCCTTGAACTTTCAATGTACAATTCGTACTTCATCCGTCGAAGTGCGCACATAAACCGCCCTTATTCGTTGTACACAACTCCATGTTACAATACAACAATGTTTAAAGCGGCACAGTGTGATCGCCACTGATGTTTATGTGGTAATGAACCTGTAACTGGAATGCCCATCTGACATCAAGTGGTACGTTATGTCCTAGTGTAAATATTAGGGGATTACGAGAAAACCGTTCTTAGGTAGATAACGACCAAGGTGATACGTTATGTCCTCGAAAATCAAGTGGTACGTTTTGTCCGTGGTACGTTATGTCCGGAAGAACACGTACCGGTAAAACAGTGGATGGTGAAAGGGACTCGAAACATCGCAAGCTGTACGAACGTAATATTGTCGACACGTCAGCTGTTTTACGAGGAAACAAATGAGTGAGGCGATGTGCTTTTGTTCTAGGACGGACAGGTGAACGACTTTGCCAGAACATAATTTTGTTTAGACAGCAGTTTGAGGGCTGCATGTGTGTCAAGACCAGCCGCTCGAACGAAAAATATTACGAGAACTTTTACGCCCAGTAGTAGGCGATTTTAGCACGCCAGTGGGCGAAACTGACAGAATCTGAATCCGATGGGCGATTTGAAAAAAAAAAAGTGGTGGGAAAATAATTCAGTTTTTATATACTGTATATACAATATGACCGAGAATTTTTTTTGCCTATAAAAGCAAGGAAAAAAATAAAATGGCAAACAAGTAATTTAATTACGTCAAATAATCTTGCCACGAAATCTAGAAATAGGTTAGAAATTGAATAGCGAGGAGATCTTAAAACGTTTCTCACAAGAAAGACTCCTGACATCAACAAATTGATTGAAACTCATCAAATCCATCCCTCACGTTAATTATACATAGGTATTCATGTTGTTTAATTAATTAGATATACAAATGCATGTAGTTTCAATTTTATTTTTTTCTTTAATCAATTTCATTAATTGTTATTCCTTTTTAGACCTATTTTTGTAAATTTTTAATGATCATAATTATACCTAAATAAGCATGATGTACCTATTAAGAAAATTCCGTAAAAATCCTCATTTCTCAACTTATATGAAGGTATTTGTATGTATGGGTTAGTAACTTTAAGATATGTGCATTTTTTGAAATGAGGTGGGTGATAAACAAATTATACATCTTGAAAGTGGGCGATGGTCAGAAAATGTTTGGGAAACCCTGCACTAGTGCAATTATGTACATGCATTATTAACTCTCAACAGAAAGCACATAATATGAACATTAAAATGCAGTTTTTGAGCAGTAAGGTCATCACTAGCGAGTTTTTCTTCATGAACTATCAAAGCGAAGTGATGTCTGGATAAGCCACTTGAGATGGAAGCCGTGACGACGATGTGATGTGGGACGAGACGCGAGACGCTGACATGGAACTAGGACGGAGACCATAGGACCCGGAGATGAGTCGGAGGCAGAAGAGTGAGGTCCGAAGGAGGAGGAAATGGGGCCGATCTTGGGGTGGAGGCATCGAAAGTACACGCAACACATTAAGTGCGATCCAGAATAAAATACGCTAACTAGCAATAGGCAAATTGGGTTACGGTGATATGGATTATTTGGCAGATGGAACTAAATTAGGATTTATTGCGAATTAATTATTTAATTTTAATGGATGTCCAGGTTACAAATTTTACGTGGAATTTGGTTAAAACAGGAGAATTATGAAGATATCATGTGAATGATGAGCGCTATAACAGGCCATATTTTTCTACGAATATTTAACAGGATTTTCAGTACACGATAGAGTTGAAGATATTACTTAAACCAACGTACACTTTTAGAATTACAGATTATACTGTTGAATTTAACGGGGTGCACTCAGCCTCGTGAGGACAGTTGAGTAGCTGTCTGACTGTGAGACAGCGCCTCGATCACAATACCAAGATTAACGGCCGAGGGGACCCGATGCGCTGATCACGCGTCGCCCCAATATCTGCAGGCCAAATGGCTGGGCAGCGGTCGCTTGGTCGGCCTTAGCCTGTCATGGGCTGTATAGTGCCAGGGGTTGTTTTTAGACTGTTACATTTTGCTCACAACACTATGCTTTAATCTAGGGAGAATGAAGATGTAGAGGCAACTTATATCAACATTAAAGGAAAGATATGTACGGTAGATAATTGAACTAAATATTGTAAATAAATGGAACAAGTGTTCTGTTAAATGCTGATATTGACTCTATGAAGGAGATAATGAAATTAAACAATCTCCATAATGCTGGGGTTTGGTGATAAGTAATAGTGACTACATGGAATGAATATTGTAGGTAATTAGAGTTGATGTCACGATAACTTAAAACGAGGTGATAATTAAATAAGAGAATAATCCACAGATAACTTAGAGAAATTCTATGGAGTTATTGGATGAATCAGGAAGGTTATAAAATATCATGAAATAAGTTGAGAAATAGATATTCAGGTGGAGTGAGGCTGATAACAGAGTAATGGTGCATTATGGGTGTTCTTATAATTTAATTTAAGAGTGAGGGTGTTTAATTGACTGAAAGCACGCAGTCATGTCCAGATAAAATGTTTATATTTCGTGTGAAAAAGTTGTCGGCATTTCTGTCCATTTGGATGTGGTTTTACTTTAAAGATTTTTAAATCTAGTATAGTAACGGACTATAGATCCGCAACGCACACAAAATTATCATATAATGGTCTTACAGCAGTGTGGATAATAAGGAAGTTCACTTAGGAAATTAATTAATTTATGTGACTTTCCTAATGGAACCTTCGGCTTCCTTTCTTCAAAGTTGTAACTGAGGATGAAAGTGAACTTCAACTATAATCCAATAATTGATCCTGTGATTAAATTAAATTAAGAATAAAACTGATGAAATGAAATGATTACTAGACAGAACTATAATTAAACAAATGTGAATCGACATGAAAGTGGTAGACATATGAATATGATCTAATGGAAGAAAGTTGTAAATAATATGTGTAAATTTGTACAAATTGATGAAGTGAGAAGCGAACATCCATATTTTTCGAATTTCAATTTAGATAGAAGGAGATCATAAGAATTTAATTTATATTGACTTTGAGAATTTTCTTAATCTGACACCTTCTCTTACCCACATGAACGTTATTAATGAGGGGTGATTAAATACTTTTGTAAAAGTTAAATGTTATGATTAAAAATTAATCAGCGGCTTCGGTGGCGTAGTTGGTAGCATGCTGAGCTTCTATGCCCAAGGTAGCGGGTTCAAACCCGGCCGAAACCGTCGGATTTTTAAGAGCGTTAAAAATCCCTCAGTATGCCTTCCTTCGGAGGGTAAGTAAAGCCGGCGGTCCCGTGTCATAGATTGATGGCATGTTAAAGAACCTTCCACTAATTACACCTGTGTGAAGCTAAATTGTATAGGCTAAGAATGTAAACAACGCTCTTAGGTTTCTACGTTCGTTGCCAACAACCGATTGCGGTGGCGTCTAGTAGCTAAGTTCTGAACTTGACCTAGTAATCGTTAACGGTGGCATTTGGCGGCAAAAGTAGGAACTATTTGAAAAATTAAAAGTTGCAGTCCTTACTTGAATTTAAAAAAACAGATACACACACTAATACAGCCATCACAATTAACACCGCTTATCAAACAGATTCTACACACACCCAAAGTACATGGGGCAACATGACCGCATTGTCGCAGCCCCAAAACTGAGGAACCAATCAACCAAGCAACCAAAAATTAATCAAGGATCTCCATCAGTTGATTTATATCCAAGGATAGTACGCGATGAGATTTTTGCCCCAATTAAATCGAATTGAGTTGAACATTTTAAAATAATTTAATTGCATTGCACCTCTTGCAGTAAGGTCGAGGAATCTCCAAGCATAGGTAGGAATTTATTTCTTTTAATGCTTGCATTTTATGTGATTTTAATAAAATGTTGGATGTGTTTTATCTTGGCCCAGCTGAGTTTTATATTATTTTTTTGTCGTCGCCTGAATTTAACGATTATAGGAATAATTTCGGGGCTTTACCCAGTTGAACCGTATTCCCGTTAATGCTCTGGGATTATGTGAATCTCGTCCTCACGGTTTCTTTTTACTGAAATTATTTTGAGCGTTCAAGGTTTTCTATACTTAGACTATGTTGTACCAATTTCTAGCTGAGAGTTGAGGTGTTGAGCTGGGCCACTCAATCTACAGTAAGGCAGAATTACGGGACACAGTACCAAAGCTCCAAAGGAAACCAATAACAATAATTATCTCACTTTTAGCCCCATTTTCACACCCTCAAGCCTAGAGTTACAATTTATTACCCACATGCGTGTTTTCCATGTTAACAACGAACATACTGAACGAACATTTTCGGAACAGCAGCTGTAACACTTAACAATAAACCTGTTCATGTTCACATGAACACATGCAGTTAGAATTGCATGGTTTCAATATATTACCGTGTGTGTTGGTTTTGTTCTGCAATGTCTACTCTGAATAACGAATTGTTAGTAATGTAATTACCTGTTTTGTAATCACAAACCCTCGATGAGGACATTTCATAAGGTGCCTGAAGTGGCTCCCAGCCCTATTTCAAGAATTAAGGGTGATTTCTAAATATGACATTGCAATGGAGTACTTAACAAGCCTCCGTGGTTTAGGCGGCAGCACGCCGGCCTCTAACCGCTGGGTCCGTGGTTCAAATCCCAGTCACTTCATGTGAGATCTGTGCTGGACAAAACGGAGGCAGACAGGTTTTTCTCCGGGTACTCCGATTTTCCCTGTCAAAATTTCATTCCAGCAACACTTTCCACTATCATTTCATTTCATCTGTCATTCATTTAATCATTGCCCCAGAGGAGTGCGTCAGACCTCGACAGCCGGCACATTTCATATCCTCGCCGCTGGATGGGGGGCTTCATTCATTCCATTCCTGACCCGGTCGGAGATTGGACGCAGGCTGTGGATTTTTGAATGGATTACTTAACGACTCCAGAGCTGAAAAATAGAAGTTCGTGGAGAGGGAGATCCAATTATTTCTGATAATTTATTTTGATTTTTCGGTCTACCAGAATTGTACATTTTAATGTTACCAGGATTAGGGATAATTTCTCTTATTATTAATGGCTTTACTATTTATGAATTTATTCTAGCGGGCCCAGGTGAGAACTCTCGCGTATGTTTAAATCAATCACCCAGCTGTATTGGTATACGGGTTCGATGCGACAGAGTTCTGTCAGAGGCTATCGTCTTGTTTATTTGTTTTTTTTTACACTTTTTAAACTAATTGTCGATATTTATGGAATCAGAGTGTAATTCGTCGTTGTTGCGATCGGTTACTTGGTATACTCACAGCGTGGTGCAGCCTAAAAATATCGTCTACTGTGTCAAATCCAGGCGCCTTCAGTTGGAATTTGAGGGTACGCAAATATGATGGAGTCATTTCAGTAGATTACTGGCCCGTTAAAGATCCCTTTCTAAAATCCTCAGTAGTTAAAAGGGACAAAAAACAATAACATTTTTTTAAATAACTTATAAGCTCCCCCTGTGTATATACCACCCACCTAGCATAACTCGTGAGGTTGGACGCGACACAGTACTTACAGGGGCTATCGTCTTGTTCAATTGTTTAAACGCAGTTTATAAACAATTGTATTTCCGTTGAGTTTTCACGAAATACAAAATTCCTTGTAGTATTGAGACGATTTGGAAGATTTTTCTACAAATCCCTCTGGTTGAAGAGGTTGAGCTTTCTGGAACATAAACCTTAGCGTGCTATTTCTTTAATTTATTATTTCTTCACTAATAAAAAGATATAAAATGAATTAAAATAACTTGTAAAATTGAACAATCTTCCATCACCAGCTGGGTGTAAATTTCCTTTATCAATTAGATCCCCTATTTTACGGCGAGTCATGACGCTCACCATGTTTGATATTCATGCTTTGGCATTGGCACCAATTTCCTATCGTATCTGAATAATTTAATGTCAACCCCATTGAAGTAGACTTTAATTATTTTTACACATTCTGTTACATAATATAGGCTACAACTATTCGTACTTACAGTATGTTCATACATATGACCACCTCGTGGTGTAGTGGCTAGCATACTTGGCTGTCACCCTGGAGGTTTGTGTTTGATTCTTGAGGCTGCCAGCGCTTAAATGCGGTACACTCAGCCTCATGAGGCAAACCTCTGAATAGGTGGGTTCGATCCGCATCTCAGCTATCTGGGAAGTGGTTTTCCGTGGTTTCCCACTTCCGGTCCTGCAAATGCCGGAATGGTTTCTAGCTTGAGGCCACGGCCGCTTCCTTCTCAATACTCAATTGAATTACAACCACAGACATTATTACAGCCATCACAATTACACAAGTTTATCAGATAAATTCCACACAAACCCAAGTACATGGGGCTACATGACCGTGATATCACAATGCGCTTAATAAATCAACAACAACATACATACAGACATCAGTCATAAATCAGCATTGTATGTGAGAGAGAATATTTTTCACATCTCACGTTAAGTTTATGCTAACTACCTTGGATTGGTCCAATGTTGTGCAAATTATTAGACTCATATAAAGATTTTAGATCAGTGTTTTTTTTTAATTTGAAATCCTGTTATTTTATGTTTTTATTACCCCATTTAGCAATGTTTTGTCGCCTTAGTACTTACAACTATTTCCATGAGGAACTGCGTATGGAAATTTCGGAAATTGGAGATTTTGAGGGATACCTAAACTGGTTCAGTTTCGTATTTTTTAATCGACTTTGGAATGTATACTCTAAATCAAGTGATTTCAATCCAGGGTCCACGAATCTTTGAATAGTTTAACAGTGGACCATCAGTTATAAAATACTTCCTATCCCTCTACTCTAAATACTAGAATAAAGTAATCAAATCGATGACGTGTGACATTCTGCATTACCAAGACTCCTCTATTAGTGAAAATTCTAAAACATAATTTGACGGTACCTATTCTTAAGGAAAATATAATTAGCCTACAACTATTGGTTAAACAGTTTTAATAATTTCAGGGGCCTTGCAAATATATTTACTGTGTAAAATCCTTAAATGATAATAAGGAAATGATGGAAAACTGACATCGATTCTAATAATTTGCACACCTCTGAAGAGTGAAAGAGATGTGCTGATTTTACCTTCCTTACTAACATTTATCACCTGGATATCAGGGAGTCAGTGAACTGTGACAGTTGGCCAGCCTTTTTTTCGTCAGCTTTCTGGACATTCATCATATTGATATCGTATCTCTGCTATCATAAAATTGATGTATGCCAGTATTGTCGGCCACGTCATTTTAGTCTAGGTAAATAAATATACTAGTGTACATGATAGTATTGCAGGAATAACAAGAACGCAAAATATAAAGTATTATTTAATGCCTGTAATGAGAGTAAAATAAGTTAAATATATGTAAAGTACATTCTCATTATCAGTGTCATAGAAGCGTAAATCGTACACATTTTTGTTTTCAACATAACACTATGTCATGGACTATACCTGATAAATGAACTTGTGAAAATACTGTAGCTAATGGATAAGTAGCCGAGAGGGGGGCACGTTATTACATTATTCAAATTTAAAATTTTGAAAAAATCTGCTTTCAACTATATTTAAAATATACAGTGTAAGTGAATAACTATAAATTTCTACATGGTATAAAGCAAAGTCCCCGATTCTTGGATGTAACGGGTAATCTCGAGAACCACTGGATGGATTTTGATGCAGTGATCACCATTCTGTAAAAGATTTCTCATGGAAGGTTTCTTTATAAAGACATTCATTTATGATCAACAGAAGCCGAGCAGTAACGATTTCAGTGAATCGATTCCGTGCGCCATTTAAGCTATGATGGGTAAAGCGTTAAAATATCTAAGTTATATACTATGAGTGTAAGAATTCTTCAGCATGAAAAGTTCTACCATAAAGTCCGGGAGAGTATACTTCTATCTTTAATAAATCACCCACTATTAGTGTTTTTACATTATCATATCTTCCAACAATCTCCATTCAGTGGAAATTTTAATTAATAGCTTCGGAGCGAGTTTACTAACCAGCGGGCTTACCACCCCAGATTCGACCAGCATCAAACTGTCGAGTCGTGTCAAGTTAAGACTTCAGAGAAGAGTATATGTGTGTGGAGTTTCGCTGTTCATCTCGGCTTTTCTGAATTACGTCTAGGACCTGCACCGTGCGAAGCCGGGGCGGGTTGCTAGTATTCTAATAAGCATTCTTCTATCAGCTTTTAATATACTCGTATTTATTGCAGAAACAGAGCTCACTCAGCCTTGTGTAGCATAACTAAGTAGAAAGCGTTGCGATTCCCATCTCAATCATCTAGAAGTAATTTTCCGTGGTTTTCCACATGCGAATGCGGGAATAATACCTGAATGAAGTTCACGGCCGACTCGTAAGAAAACCATAGCCCCAATTAAAAATACATACACTATTACATCCTCCAGAAACCTCTATGGAAGCACGCCGGACTCTCACCGATGGGTCCATGGTTCAAATCTCGGTCACTCCATGTGAGATTAGTGCTGGACAATACGGAGGCAGACAGGTTTTTCTCCGGATACTCCGGTTTTCCCTGTCAACATTTCATTTCAGCAACACTCTCCACTATCATTTCATTTCATCTGTCATTTATTTAATCATTGCCCCAGGTGAGTGCGACAGGTTTCTGCAGCCGGCACCGCTCATATCCTCGCTACTAGATGGGGGCTTCATTCATTCCATTCCTGACCCGGTCAGTCGACTGGAAGCAGGCTGTGGATTTTCATTACAGCCACCACAATGACACACTTCATCAGAGAGATTCCTCACACACCCAAGTACACGGGGCCTAATGACCACGCATTTCAAAAAGACCATGCGAAGCTTAAAAAACTAATCTGCGCAGCTCAAAATATCAATGCGCAGCTCAAAAACTAATCTGAGCATTTCAAAAAGACCATGCGAAGCACAAAAAACTAATCTGCGAAGCTCAAAATATCTATGCGCAGCTCAAAAATCTAATCTGCGCATTTAAAAAAGGCCATGCGAAGCTCAAAAAACTAATCCACGCATTTCAAAAAGGCCATGCGAAGCTCAAAAAACTAATCTCTGCAGCTCAAAAAGGCAATACGCACCTCAAAAAACTAATCTGCGCAGCTCAAAAAGTCAATGCGCACCTCAAAAAACTTATCTGTGCAGCTCAAAAAGGCCATGCGCACCTCAAAAAGTCAATGCGCAGCTCAAAAACTAATCTGCTACTTTCTTCTTCCGTTCTGACTAGCAAGTCATCATGAACACCATCAGTTAGACCACATCCTTTGTGATATGTACTTCACTAAATTCATGTAAAGTTTATTTTTCCTTTAGTTATTAGCCTATTTTCATTTATTCTTTTAATATGCTTATGAGATCAACTTTTGTCCCTGCGTCTGTCTGTGTGTGCGTGTGTGTGAATGTGTGTGTCCCTCCCTAATAACTTCTAAACGGCTGGAGCGATTACAATGAAACTCAGTGAGTTCATAGAACTATTTTGGATGACTCCGACCGTGCCTTCAAATTTTGTTACGTCTCACCAATCCAACGTGGCGGCTGTGCGAAATATCTCACCAGCATTCAATATCTCCGAAACT
The DNA here is from genome assembly GCA_946902985.2 of Meconema thalassinum. Classification (NCBI taxonomy): domain Eukaryota; kingdom Metazoa; phylum Arthropoda; class Insecta; order Orthoptera; family Tettigoniidae; genus Meconema; species Meconema thalassinum. The sequence continues at coordinate 152,103,094 of OX336390.1, read as the reverse complement.
ATTACCGATATCACCCTGGAATATCTTATGGTGATAAAGGGAATTAGTAGAAGTTCACCTGTGTGACCTTTGAAAACCTGGTAACTACAAAACCAATATGGCGGCCAAGCGAAGTTGCGACTTTTAAATAGACGTTTCTCGCGATTTAACCAGCCAAACTCTATAAAACTTGGTACAGTGTATGTTTATACACATTGTAATGCACCGACATCCAACTTCGTTCAATTGTTTACATAACCTCAAGATGGTGGCTGTGGGAATTTTAAAATTAAGTTTTTATTTCTTGTGTCGTAATCATGCGATCGAAGTGAAAGTTTGAATAATGAACTTACGCAATAATTTTCCTTTAATGGTACATGACTCTATGGCCTAAACATGTAACAATCCAACATGGCGACCATCCGAAATATTTAGATGTATCTCAATATCTACGAATCTATTACAGCAATCAAACTGAATTTGTTAATGTTCATAGGGGCTAAGAACATAAGTTCACCTATAGGACTTTCAATAACCTGATGATCACAAATCCAACATGGCGGCGACGCGAAGTATAAATATTCACATTGTCGTTTCTCACAATTTAACCATCCGAGTGCAGTGACACTTGGTACAGTAAATCCTTTTACCAATGTTAATCCACTGGCATCTCATTTACTTCAATTGTTTCCATAACCACAAGATTGCTGCTGTGCGAAATTTTAAAATGTCGTTTTCACTTCTTGTGCCCTAATCATGCAATTGAAGTTTGAATACTACACGTACATAATAATCTTCATGTAACAGTACATGACTCTAAGACTTACATTTATAAAAATCAAACATGGCGACCATCCGCATTATTTAGTCGGTTCTCAACAACTACGAATCTATCACAGCAATCAAACTGAATTTTTGTATGTTGATAGTGGCAATTAACGTAAGTAGGATGTATGAAAATAGGCTGTATTGTTCTTCAAGGAACTACTTGTTTGTTATTGTAATATCTTAGGCTAATTTTCAAGTCATGTTTTCATCTTGAGTTCCCAGCCTTAAGGGAATTGTTTTTTATTTATTTTGTTTTTGTAAGGCAGAGACTGGCTGTGGGTGTCACAGTATGTTTAAATGTATATTGAAGAGCTATTTGTCTTGCATATTTAAATCTCATTATGCTCGCTTGACAAGCGAAACAAGTATCCCTTAATTTTCTTCCTCCTTAACCTTTTAAGTGCTGCGTTATTTCATTCGCATATTAAAAATAATGTAGAACCCGTACATTTTAACTTATCAGGGAAGTAATAAGCTTAAAATGTCTAGTGTATATTTTTTTTAACTAAGGAAAAATTATAATCCTATTTTAATATTTATTTCGTATTTTGATACAAATCGAAAAAAAAAATATTTGTGCCCATGCTTGCTTTATTTTCATACCAGGTGAAGAACCTGAAAAACAATCCTAAAATCAGAAGGCAAATAATAGTCTACTTGTTGCTCCATACTAGTGCAAAAATTCATATTCTTTGATCCAAAATCACAACGCAACGAGAAGAATTCTTTATTGTTCCATCATGCCTGTTCACATCAGTGATAAATTCCATCTGTAGAGGACAGACGTCTACAAAATGCTCTGTTAGTTACTTCTGGTAGCAAAAATCCAAAGTAAAGTAGTATTAATGCTGTCAAACAGATGGCAGTATATGCCAGAGATCGACTCGGCACTGGAGAGCGAACGGGGACGGAAAACATATTGATGTTCTTGTGCACCGTCTATAGACGGGCGTAGCAATCAACGGGTTAATAGTCCGTAATTGGAATTATTTCGCGTTGACCTACTGAAAGTTACAATATTAATTGTCATGAACTTTAGTAACTAGCAGTAGTGCCCGTCTTCGCCCGGTGGTTTTATTTGTTTTATGTTCGACCCTCACTATTATGTGTCAGAAAACTGTATCATAATGATGGTCTTTATAACACAGTTTTCCATTATGATACAGTTTCTCCAGACAATCAGAGCTCGTTCATTGACCAATTAGGTAACGATACCTTCGCGCATGCGCTCAAAATCCAACATGTCGGACATAAACACAACATCGACATATAATAAATTACCGACATGGAATACGCACCGTCCATATGTTCACGTAAATAAACTGGCGAATATGAGACAAGAAATAGCACTGTACCTTAGAATCAACAACACTAATTTCTACACAGCGCATTTTCTTGAAACGACTCCGGTGACAATATTACTGAGGGGCGGCAGATGTAAACATATGGCCTGCATATGGCATTGCAAGCACACAGAGCGCATGCGTCGGTCGGCCAGAGAGCTTGGGACATGGAGATATGCTACCTAGCGCACCACCCGATCACAAAATTCTAGTTACTGAACAGATATTTATGAATATTTATGTTAAAACATGTAATAAAGTTATAATTATCCTCGAACACAAACAGTCGTATGCAACTCGCCTATAATGGTAATTAAGACACTCGTATGGAAATTATAAAACTCGCTAAAGCTCGTTTTTTAAACATACTCGTGTCTTAATTATAGCCATTATAGGCTCGTTGCATAATGCACTATTATGGATGATAAGGTATACTACTAGAGACCTGGAGCGCTCAAGGATAAGAATCGTATTAAATGAAAGTAAATTTGAAAGCACCAACGCTTATTGCAGCTGATAACCACAGTGTACTGCACCACACCATCGCCCTTATACAGAGGCATACTATTGTCATGATAATAACTGTTTTAAGGGGACTAAGAAATCTTTTTGCACTAATTACTCCCCGTGACTGCAATTTATAACCAGCTCGCAATTCTGCACTAGAACACTGGTAGGGGCGACGTGTTGCAGCTCGCATTGCCAGGCAACAAAAGACTTAGGTATTATTGAAGCTGTATGGGAGCGCTTGTTCTTCCGACTTACTGAAGAAAAATCAATCATTAAGGTTACCTGAGAAGTGTAGCCTAATGCTACATAACCTAAACTATTCCTCTTGAATTAGGCTAACATATAGACTACAAAAAGAGTTTTTCGAATCCGACTGGTAGTTCCAGAGATTATCGCGTTTAAACAAACAAACAAACAAACAATCTCATCATAGCCCGGTCAAGTTAGACATGCAAGGTTAAAAAAAAATCGCATAGAGCTGAAAATTTGTACTAATGGTCGAAACGCCATTATAAATGAAATGTGAAAAGTCCCCATCGATCCGACAACGGCAAAAAAAAATATTGAAGGCCAAAGTTCGAAAACATGGGTTCCTTGCGTTATTGAACCAAACGGTAAGTTTTATCATAAAAATAGATCAGACTAAAATTGTAGAACATGTCATTATCTATAAAAATTGTCTCAACACTTTTTCCCCTAAGAGTTACCGTTTTTGAGATATAACGATTCAAAAAGTTGAAGGAGTTGTATTCTTCATAATATGCACACGTTTCCACGCCACCTGTGAGGTAGTGTACTTGGCGCGTTTTTTTAACGTGGTTTCCTCGGTAGGCTTATTCCACTATCTATTGTGATCCTGTTTAATTCAATAATATTTAATAATAAACAAGAAGTTCCGTGACGAACTGAAGAGCCTACTTTTCTTGAAATTTAAGATGCATGCCAATGATTAATCTATATGGATCTATCTAGAATAATGACGAAATTAAGTTGGTAATATCGAAATGTCTAATAAGTTCGAAATACTGTATACCTGGTATAATGTAGCCTAATAGAGAACTACAGTTGGCAGCCCTGGTGACTGAATATATTCTTAGTTCCATCTCTTAAGGTACAGAATTCAAAATTTGGTTGAAGTCCAATGGTTAGCATGGACATTACATGCAGTTAAACATTGGATCTAATAGCGCGCGTAAAATCATGTTGGCAACAATGAACTACATGCATTGGTCAGAAATAATCTGAAATAATATGATCTATTGCTGCGTCAATTTTGAATGAAATCCATTAGTTAGTATAGAAGTTACATGCATTTTAAAATTGGACCTATCAGCAGCTTAGAATCATGTTGGTAGCACTGACGTATATAAGTTACTCCAAATTAATATAGAATGTCAGGTACTATACGTGTGCATAGTCTAAAGCTGTCGGCTTGTATACTTTCTTGTATATGGGTATTTGGATTAATAAAAATTGAGAGCATTTATTAACAGTTGGCAGCCCTGGTGGCTCTTAAGAATACGCTCAGTCATATCTGTTTATGTACACATACCACATACGAAATTTGGTTGAAATCCAATTGATAGTGTAGAAGTTATATGCATTTAAAATTTGGACCTATCATGAGGCTTATAATCATTTTGGCAACACTGCCATATATGGTCTCCTGGAATTTAAACTGCAATATTATTATCTATACGTGTGCCAATTTTGAAATAGCTCCCATTCATACCTTCCAAGATATCCAACATGGAGCTCAAATTTCAATTGCGATTTTTCAGCAGTTGGTAGCACTGACATCATTTTCAAATATGGCCGTGAGATATTCAGGTATAGATCTTTACTCCTACCAAATTTTGTTTCGATTGATGCAGCCATTTAGGAGTTGATAGGGGGGGGGGGACACACACACAGCCAGACAGACAGAAGGACAGACAGACAGACACATATTTGCCCGATCTCATAAGTCTACTTTTTCCTCATTTTTGCAAAATGTGAAAAGTAGGCTAAAAATGGTACTATTGGAAATTACGAAAGCGGTGTGAATATTAAGAAATTGGGGGAAATTATTCGAAATCATCTAATATTTCTGCATCCTCATGTTCTTGTTCTTCTTTTCTTCTTGTTCCTCTTCTTCTTCTTGTTCCTACTCTTCTTACTCTTCTTCTTCCTCCTCTTCTTCCTGCTGGGTGCAAAACACTTTGTTGAGGAGTTTTCCGGTGCAGGTGGGAGTAAAGTCTGGATTGGTTCCAATGTATTGTCGAATAAATTCCAATATTAACTTCTGGGTCTAATTGATTACCAAGCCACAATTGAACTTGATAATATACCCGAAATAGATGTTGATGAGCAGAAGCAGAGGTTGGAGGAAGACGAGGTAATTGCAATTGTTTTTTGTTCCAACTGATGTTGATCTTTCCCAGGATTTAAAAATAAATAATTTCTTCGGTTGGAGTTCGAGCAGTAAGTAATATGAGTAAGTGAACGTCTTCACCAACAACAATATTTGTATTTGTCAAGTTGAACTGTTCTATTGCTCTTTCAATTATCAGGACATCAGCAATTGTAAAAAGGGATGTAATGCTAAATGCGGCTGCAAAAAAGTTGGAATATTTTGTTCATTAGCATGTACCAGTTGTCAAGGCCAGTCATGTTCCAATGTTGATTGCCATCAGAAGAGTGTTCATACGATATCAGCGAGGAGACATCTGATTCGTCGCTGATAGGACAATTTACCTGCATCCAGCAGGAAGAAGAGGAGGAACAAGAAGAAGAGAACAAGAAGTAAAAGAAGAACAAGAACATGAGGAAGCAGAAATATTAGCTGATTCCGAATAATTTCCCCCAATTTCTTAAAATTCACACCGCTTTCATCATTTCCAATAGTAGCATTTTTTTTATTTTTTTACTAGCGGACCCGTGCGAGATTTTCATAAACCACACTTTCCCCAATAGGTTTATAATGAGAGACTTGAGGAGAAAGGTTGTTATGTTTTTATTTCAACCAAATGATTATAGAACACTATTTACATTTCAGTTAGAATTCCAAGTTCTACGCTCCCTAACTTAAGAAGGCAATCACTGAAAATTGGATCATCATAACACTCACCGGTTATTCGATATTTATGAAATTATATGATTTGAGTATTCATTTCTTTGATTTACTGTTTCTAAAATCCATGAACAATGGTAAAGGAAAGACCTCAGATGTTAAAAAAGACATGAAACAGGCGTCACAGCAGTTAAAATGGGAAGTGGACAGCAATTATGGAGGGTATTTTCCTACATCAACAATATATGCAAATCGCACACTTCTTACATTTTTCAAGTCACTTTTTAAGGAAAGTATAGATATTTATGAAATTAGAGTGCAATTCATCACAGATAATGTCTATTCTCTTTCATTAGAATGTGCATTTGTCACAATCGGTCTCTTGTAAGCCCCGGAGGAGGGATCTATACTACTGAAATAATATATATGATTAAATAGTGTTGAAATAAATAGGATCACAATAGATAGTGGAATAGGCCTACAGGAGAAACCACGTAAAAAACGCCAAGTACACTACCTCAAAGGTGGCGTGGAAACGTGTGCATATTATGAAGAATACAACTTTTTCAACTTTTTGAATCGTTATATCTCAACAATATGTTCGGGAAAGAACATATAGCCTACTTTCTCCTAAATGTATGGGTATAGTTATAACTCTCTGTCCTTATCATCTCCTAATTTCTTCCTATTTGAAGTGCAAATTGGCACACAGGATTTGAACAGTGGCGTTCAAACCATAGTTTATAATTTACCCCAGCATTTTGCAATTTCATCAGCAAACACTCAAACACCGACTACTTACAATAATTGAAACTTCGTTGCTCTAATAAGGCCCATCTACAATGCGCAGTCGGCAGTCCGTAGTTGGTAGTCCTCGGTCGGCAGTCGCGATCGACTCCGTGTATACTATAGGCACCATACACAACATGAAGTTGCAGTTGGTAGTTGGCAGTTGGCAGTCGCGAATTTTATCCTTGAATGCCAACTACCCGACTGCAGCAATGTAATAGCCAATCAGAGTAGATCAGAAACTGACGTCACGTTGTTGTTCTGTGTCGTATACGAATGATATAGGACTAAGTGATGTAACTTCGCAACCCGTTAATTTATAGGCTAATCTTAAATACACGGTATAACAAAATAATCCATCTCCAAATCATCCATATTGCAAGTTTTGAGGTTATCAACAACGCCTCTGTGCACAAGGAATAAACGAATGTTACTGTATTATTACTCCTAGCAGTCGTTAAGACTGGGTTCACTAACTGGCCGGTATAGAGCGTTGCTCGAATCTATAGTTTCTGCATAGTACAACTGAATGCTGGTAAATGTCACTCCGGTGGAGAATGTGGTTTTTTTTATATATAATTTCCATTGCAAAAAGCACCATATAACGCTTTATTTTATAACGTCTCAGTACTCAAGAAACAATGAATATAAAAAAAAATCTAGCAAAAAAGTTCTACTCTGGTAGGATTTGAACCCCGGCCAGCCACATGAGAGACATGAGCTCTAACCACACAGCCAATCGTACACTCATAACTCACGCGTTATCGATCAAATACATATAACGTACTGTATTAGCAAATAATCACTTGGACTGAAGATTTCTTCACGGGAGTGTATTTCAAACCGAGTTCATTTCATATTAAGTTCATATAATTTTATCAGTAGGTTATATTGCATGCAACATACTGAAATTAGTAAAATGTAGGTCAGAACGAGAGATCAGCTGCCATCTTGTCAAATAGCCGAGACGATTCAGATTTTTAAAGTCACTTCTAGATTATAATATTACAATATAAACTTTTAATTTCGAACGAACCACGTCGCTTAGAACAGATTAAACGATTCTTGGTTCGATAATCGGAACTGGTGGGTCCCATGTTATGGATTATAAATTTTGCATAATTCACACGGCCGCCATCCTGAAATGGTACGTTTGATGACCTTGTAGTTTGGGCACAAGACGCGTCCCATATGAAGGTAGGTTGTCACCAAATTTGGTAAAGATCCGATGATTGGTTTGTTCGTAATGCATTATTAAGTTTTGACCATTCGATTGGCCGCCATTACCTTTTGGTAAAGATGGCGGCAATATAAAACATGACACTGAGGTGCCCTTTGCCAGTGCTACCTCTGTACCAAATTTCGTTCAATTTGGTTTAACCGTGTTCGAATTGATAGGGGGGGGGGGCAGACATTCAGAGTACACACACTCACACACACACACACAGACTCACACACATACACACACACAGACAGACACACTTTTTTTCGCCCTGTAGTGATCTCATAAGTCTACTTTCATTTTTTGCAAAAATCGAAAGTAGGCTAAAAACGGTGACTCTTAAGATAAAAAGTGAGAAGACATTTCTTATAGATAATGGCATGATCTACAATTTTAGTCCGATCTATTAGCCTACTTTCGATTTTTGCAAAAAATGAAAGTAGACTTATGAGATCACTACAGGGCGAAAAAAGTGTGTCTGTCCGTGTGTGTGTATGTGTGTGAGTCTGTGTGTGTGTGTGTGAGTGTGTGAGTGTGTGGACTCTGAATGTCTGTCCCCCCTATCAATTCGAACACGGTGAGCGCAAATTGAACGAAATTTGGTACAAAGGTAGCACTAGCAAAGGACACCTCAGTGTCATGTTTTATATCGCCACCATCTTGACGGAAACGTAATGGCGGCCACACAAATGTTCAAAGCTTAAATCAAATTACGACTAACCTAATCATCCGATCTCTACCAAATTTTGCAACAACATACCTTTATGGGGGCAGCATCCTTTGACCAAACTAATAGGACATCAGCCTAATAGTTTGCGGATGGCGGCCATCTTTGTGTGAAAATCGATTGCCCCTATTAATTCGAACACGGTGAAACCGAATGGAACGAAATTTGGTACAGAGGTAGTACAAGCAAAGGGCACCCCAGTGTCATGTTTTGTATCGCCGCCATCTTGACGGAAACGTAATGGCGGCCACACAAATGTTCAAAGCTTAAATCAAATTACGACTAACCTAATCATCCGATCTCTACCAAATTTTGCAACAACATACCTTTATGGAGGGAGCATTCTTTGGCAAATCTAATAGGTCATTAGCCTAATAGTTTGCGGATGGCGGCCATCTTTGTGCCAAAATCGATTACCCCTATTAATTCGAACACGGTGAAACCGAATGGAATGAAATTTGGTGCAGAGGTAGCACTAGCAAAGGGCACCCCAGTGTCGTGTTTTATATCGCCGCCATCTTGACGGAAACGTAATGGCGGCCACACAAATGTTCAAAGCTTAAATCAAATTACGACTAACCTAATCATCCGATCTCTACCAAATTTTGCAACACCATACCTTTATGGAGGAAGCATCCTTTGACGAATCTAATAGGTCATTAGCCTAATAGTTTGCGGATGGCGGCCATCTTTGTGTAAAAATCGATTACCCCTATTAATTCGAACACAGTGAAACCGAATGGAATGAAATTTGGTACAGAGGTAGCACTAGCAAAGGGCACCTCAGTTTCATGTTTTATATCGCCGCCATCTTGACGGAAACGTAATGGCGGCCACACAAATATTCAAAGCTTAAATCAAATTACGATTAACCTAATCATCCGATCTCTACCAAATTTTGCATCAACATACCATTATGGAGGGAGCATCCTTTGACCAAACTAATAGGTCATTAGCCTAATATTTTGCGGATGGCGGCCATCTTTGTGTGAAAATCGATTCCCCCTATTAATTCGAACACGGTGAAACCGAAAGGAACGAAATTTGGTACACAGGTAGCACTAGCAAAAGGCGCCTCAGTGTCATGAGTAATATCGCCGCCATCTTGACGGAAACGGCTGACGGCCACCCAAATGTTAAAAGCTTAAATCAAATTTCGACCATCCTAATAATTTGATCTCTACCGGATTTTGCAACAACATGCCATTTTGTGGAAAGCATCTTATGACTGACTACAAGGTCATCAGCCCAATAGTTTGCAAATAGCGGCCATGTATGTGTGCAAATCCATTCCCCAGATCAATTCAAACACGGTGAAACCGAATTGAATGAATTTTTTACAGAGGTAGCACTAGCAAAGGGCACCTCATATTCATGTTTAATATCCCTATAGCACGTTGTATTTCAACAAGCTACTACAACCAACATTCAATTATACTCCTTGTAAAGGACAAAGAGTTATAACAATACCCATGTATTTAGGAGAAAGTAGGCTATATGTTCTTTACTGAACATCTTGTTTTTATGATAAAACTTACCGTTTGGCTGAAAAACGCAAAAACCCATATTTGCGAACTTTGACCTTGAATAATTTTTTTGCCGTTGTCGGACCTATGGGGACTTTTCACATTTTATTTATAATGGTGTTTAGACCATTAGTTCAACTTTTCAGCTCTATGCGAATTTTTGTAACCTTACGCCTATTTTTGGGCTAATTTGACCGGGCTATCAGCTTAGTTATATTAGTATAGATATTTTGACACCCCGACACATGGATATCTAACTGGTGTGTTCCTCCAACGAGCAATACTAGGTACATAAATTTTCCTATCAGCAAGTGTAACGGAGCGCAATAAACTTGTTACTGTCCAAATGAACATGCAGTGACAATGGTCTTGTTTCAATGCATTATCGTGTGAATTGGCGCTGCACTCTACCGTCGACACTGAACAAGGACCGCTTTAATTTGTACGTTTTGTTCGTTTTTATCATTCCTCTCGCCACATTGTACGGTTACTTAGTGGTCTCGTGATATCAAAACCCTTCAGGCTGTGGAGAACAGTAAATTGCGTTCGGGACTGCCATAAATTCACGCTGGAGCCCTGTCGCAGGTTGAAAGTGACAACAAAGAACACCGCAATGAAATCTTCATTAAGTTCTCCTGGATAGTGAGCCAGTACTTCTGAGCTTTCGAACAAATGGTGCTGTTAGATCTACTGCTGCGATTTGATTGCAAAGGTCATGTAAACATATGTAACAAAGGAAGAGTTGATATGCGGAATGAACTGGCGGAGTTTAACGTATGAATACTTCCAAATGAATACTGTCAAGGTACATGTGTCAGCAGTGGCGTAGCCAGAGGGGGAGCCGCCCCCCGCAAAAAAAAAATCCAGGTATTTTCTTGCGGCTCAAACAAATTTAGAACCTACAACGAAAAGAATAGTAGGTGCCTCAGTACTGGGAATACAACCAGGTGATGATGAAAAAGTCTACCTTTAAACAGCACTGTATAAATTACACTAACAATAATAGACCTAAATGTTTTGCAACCTACCTTCTTTGCTTGATGCCTTCATGAGTGTCCCTTCTTCCTGTTATCTACTCCTGATGGGTTTGGTTTGGACATATTCATTCAATTGACAAAATATATTTCTGGTAAATGAACTATTTAAAAACACCAAGACATAGTACGGTATTAATGTAAAGAACATACTGAACTGAAACGTGTGAATATGTCATAATAGTAGTATTCTGATAACTGATAATTGAAAATCTGAGCATTAGAGACAAATATAGGCACTGACACAGCTGTGAGCTGCCTCAAAACAAAACAACGAAGGCCGGAATTCAGAAGGGCATGAACAGACCGAAGATTTTTGTCCGAAGCTAAAAGTGAACCCTAAAGTACTTATACTCAGAACAAGTACTTCCTTGAAGAACTATATAGCCTACTTTTAAATAATCTTATTGGTCTTCTTTATTAAAAAATTATCCCGCCTATGAAAAGGAACGCCATGTTGGATTGTTCTGTATGTAGGCCATAGAGTTATGCACCATTAGATGAAGATTATTGCGTAGGTTTATTCAAACAACCGACAGTGGTAGCTACGCTCACTAAGGCGCATCGTTAGGCCATGGGGCGAAACTCTCTGCTGACTCGATAGACGGACTGGTTCAAGCCCCTTGAAATGGTTTCCCATGGTTTCCCATATTCAACACCAGGAATATGCTGGGAAGGTACCTTCTGCTAGGACGCGGCCGCTTCCTTCCACATCCTTGCCCAGTTTCATTCATCTTAATCATTCCATCTCTCATCATGACGCGCAGGTCGCCCACGGAACTCGACTAGAAACACCTGCAATCGGCCTCTCAGAAGGTTAAAAAAATCAAACGTTCACTTCGATCGCATGATTAGGATACATGAAATAAAAATTCAATTTTAAAATTTCTCAGGACCGCCATCTTGGGGTTATGAAACAATTGAATTTAATTAGATGCCAGTAGCATTTGTATGAATATTTACCGTACCAAGTCTCACTGCGCTCGGATGATTAAATCGCGAGTCAATCCCATTGAAATGCGTTAACTTCGCATGGCCGCCATGTTTGTGTTGTGCTCACTATGTTATTGAAAGTCCAATAGGTGAACTTATATTAATAGCCTCTATCAGCATACAAAATGTCAGTTTGATGCTGCAATAGATTCGTAGATATTGAGAACCATCTAAATATTTCGGATGGTTGCCATGTTGGATGAGTATATATGTAGGCCATAAAATTATGTACAATTAGATGAAAATTATTGCGTAGGTTCATTATTCAAACTTCCACTTCGATCGCATGATTAGGACACACGAAATAAAAACTTAATTTATAATTTGCCACAGCCGCCTTCTTTAAGTTATGTAAACAATTGAACAAAATTAGATGTCAGTAGATAAGAATTTGTATAAACAATTACCGTTTCAAGTTCCACTGCGCTCGGATGGTTAAATCGCGTGAAATATCCATTAAAATGGTTCAAATTCGCTTGGCCGCCATGTTCGGTTTGTACTTAACAGGTTTTGTAAAGTCACATAGGTAAACTTGTAGTAGTACCCTTTATCACTGTACAAAATTTCAGGGTGATATATGTTACCGTTCAGGAGATAGAGGCCTAGAATGCCAGTGAAATATTTCGCATGGTCCGCATGTTGAATTGGTGAAACGTATCAAAATTTGAAAGGCACGGTCGAGGTTGGACGAGGTAGTAGTACCGATTTCATTGAAATCGCTCCGGTCCCTTAGATTTTATTAAGAGTAGGTGGGGGGAAGGGGGGGGGAGGGGGGAGGAGGGGGGGGCAGACAATCGTACACACATGAAAATAGACTAAAGTATATGAACTCCTGCAGTAATAGATGTGGACCTAATGCCCCCCCCCCCCCCCCAAACTAAAATCCTGGCTACGCTACTGCGTCAACGTGCAAGTTCATTGGGCCAGTCTAGAGCTGTATTTGGAAGACAAGTGGGATAGGGCTGTACATAACATTGGAATATTCAGTAAATTCGACTACTTCAAATATTCGCCAATAGAAAAATCGAATAAATTATTTGAAAGTTCAAAGTACAGGGTCTTTCATTTAAATTAAGAACGGTGAGTGGCGGCTTTGTTATCCGCTGCTGCAGTGGCCTTGGCCGAGCCTGTGGCGTGCCACGGCTCCCTGCTGTAGCATTGAAAGCGCGCGCATAGTATACTGTACTCGACCTTGCAATAAACGTGCAGGTGTCCAGTCGCCAGTCTGAACCTCAGATGTTAACATGAGACAGTTGTCATTACAACATCGTATTTTTGTATGTAAAACTTATTTTAGGTTCGAGTCGGCTTGGCGGGAACATGATACATTTGTTCAGCAATTTCATGATGAAGGGCCACCTTCACTAGCACAGATTCACGTAATTGTAAATAAGTTTGACACTACTAACTCAGTGCTCAATAAAACGCATAAAATTAAAAATCAGAAGCATTAAATTGGCAAAACTCACTCGCGGCAGCCAGAAAGTGGTTGCCAGATACAATGCCTGTATAGCCCAGGAAGGACGACACTTCCAGCATCTTTATAAGGTAATATTTCATACAGGATTGTACATACGCTTAAAGCAGGGGGCCGTGGCGCGCCACACGCTCGGCCAAGGCCACCGCAGCAGAGAATAATAAAGATGCCTCTTGCCGTTCTTACTTATATGAAAGACCCAGTATGCGACTATTTGAATGTTCGAAGAATTCAAATGTTCGAACAATACGGATGTCCAAGTACTTAGGTTGTTCGAATCATTTGAATATTCGGAGTATGGTACTTGAGTTTCCAATGGTCGACTATGAAAATAAATCAAACAGTTCTAACATTTGAATTATTCAAAGATGATAAGCACCCGAAAATTACAGCAATTTGTGTGAAGAAATATGTCCAGTGGACGAGTTGTTCAAACCAGGGTGAATGCAGGGGTTGGAAGGCGGTTAACCATTACCCTTGCTTACTTACTTTCTCTGCGCTACAGCCTGGGGTAGGCTTTGGTCTCTCTCACGATTCCTCTTCATTCGTCGCTTCTATAAGTTTTCTCCCATCATCTTCCAACCCTCATATTTCTCAGGTCTTCTACAAAGTCTTGTTTTCGAGGTTCGTCATCGTTATTTCCGACCAAATTCCGAGGCTTCTTTGAGAGTTTCGAAACTTTTGAGATTTTACAGTATGGGGTTGTTAGCCCCACGCCTATCCCCCAACCTGGAGGACCAGGCTACGCTCTTAGTTGGCTCATCACTTTAGACCTGTCCAGATCGGGTGGCCCTACCAGGAGCTTAAGCTCCCGTTTGAATAACTCTAAAGATCATTTGAGTTCGCAAGCCCCCAAGACACCCGGCAATAACAAATTGCCTTCATCAAGGTGGCAGTACTGGCGGGGGGTAACCCCTTACCCATTCAGCCTAAAGATTGATTAATTTATATTCCCATCAGTGTATCTACAATATATTTACAGTGAGCTAAAAGCTAAATCACACTTAATACTCGGGATATGTTTGGACCCAGCTATATGTCTCAATACACTCACGACGATTACTGCGGAGAAGGTTTCGCCTAAATCTGTAATCGGGAAGTTCAGTTCATCTTTGTTGCGGAGATAATTGGCATATGTTATACAACCATTTGTGTATTTGTTAGTTTTCATAAGTATTGTTGAAATGTGGACGCGAATGAAAATGAACCTGAGGTCACTGAAATGTTTCTCATAGTTCAAGGTTATTAGCGGTGAATCTTTGCCACTTGTCGATACTAGACTGGAGACATGATTTAGCTATACCATGTAAGCAGCCTGTATACTCAGCTTTAGACACTAACAAGAGAGATCGCATGCCACTTTTGCAAGACTCAGGGACACGCTAAGATCACATATATAAGGTGCGTTCAAAAAGTAATGAGCCGGAGGCTGGAATACACAAACCGGTGACAACATCGGCTAATCGTGGCGTGTGTAACGAGGTGTGGTTCGGACCAGAGCACGGAAGGTCACAGCCCGTCGCTAGAGGGCACGCGTGAACGTCACGTGACGATACAAAGCGAGCAGCAGCATGCATCAATCGTCCAACGCTGCCAGTCGCATTGCAAACAGTGACATGGAGACGTCAACCGAAGAGCAAAGAGGTGTTGTTCACTTTCTGACAGCGGAAGGAGTAGGAGGAATGGACATTAATCGCCGAATGTCACAAGTGTACGGCAAACACTGCATGTCCCTTGCAAGGGACAAGGCGTGGCACAAGCGCTTCAGGGAAGGACGGGTGTCGCTAGCCGATGTTGCCCGGTCTGGGGCACCCCCCTGCATTACCGATGGCAACGTCCAGCTGGTTGATGCACTCATTACCCAGGACCGCCGAGTGACAGTGAACGCCATAGCCACCATGGTCGCTCCACGACAATGCACGACCTCATACGACCAACACAGTCGCGGCACTCCCGCAGAAATCAAATGGGAGGAGCTCGGCCACCCTCCATAGAGTCCAGACCACTCTCCCTGTGATTACGCCATGTTTGGTACCCTGAAAATGGCTCTGCGGGGCCAACGATTCACCTCGGACGCCGACGTCCAGCTGTACGTGCGGAACTAGTTCACATCGCAGCCCAGGGAATTTTATGAGACAGCCATTCACCGCCTCGTGTCACAATGGGACATGTGCATAAACAGCCAGGGCCAATTCTTCTAATATACAGGTACCGTTTTCTGTAATTATGCCTCCGGCTCGTTACTTTTTGAACGCTCCTGATATTTTGTTGTTATTGTAGTTTCTACAGTGGTGTTTCTTTCCCTTGTCAGACATGGTAGACTCTTACCCACGTGTCATTCTCATAAGGAACTTGATGAACGTAGCTGTATTGCTACTTGCATTGCTTTCGTACAGAGAAACAAAGTTTGTGACTTGGATTTTGATGTTTACGTTCCAAAGACACTCCGCTTTGAAAAGACGATTCCACAATTTGGAAACTTTTTGTACAATGATATTCACCTACGTGTACAGGATAACAAGTAGTGCAGTAGTTGAGCAAAATAAAGAATAATTGTCTTAGGATATCGCAAATGAACAGAATAACGTTTAAATCAGAAGAATATGTTCTTGACAATGAAGTGATTTAGATTATATTTCAAGAACGAAATAACTTAAATAATATCAATAATGAAAATTAATATGTTTGTTTTGGGGATACAAACCTATTGTTAAATTCAAGATTTTGTTGGAGAGACAGTAAATTATTTTCGCAGGACAGTGTCAATAGCAAAAAGCAGCTTATTTTACAATAATTAACAGGGGAATATAATACTGCTCTTGAGAATCAAACGTGATTTACTGAAGGAACGGTCACGTTAACAGCAGCTATTCACGACTTTACAAGATAATAAAAGGCGATTTTAAAAGGTTGTTACAGAGTACTAGTGTAAATTCTGTTTATATGAGTTTGAGTTGCGTTGCTTTCTGTGTGGTCACCTTTTAAACCCACCTTATCTCTTCTGTAGACAGCGACACTGTCTGAACACTTGCCACGTTAGGCGCAAAGTAGCAGCGGGCTTGGTAAATCTGCTGTAGTCGCGATATTTATTACCCAAATCCTCTTCTCCTCGCTATTCAGGCGGAAAACTGAATTCCCTCGCTCCAGCATCTTTCTTCTTGTGAGATAAAGGCGGCAAGCGGCGTCCCAGCGCTCTGCTCGCGTCTTTGTGACGGCGCGGCGTAATGGCGTGCCGGCCGATTGTCTGTGGTATGAGACGAGCTCCGCCAAGATGAGTACAGTACCGCTTCTCTGATCGATATCACTTAGAGCAACATTGGGTGCAACAGCATCATCTCAAGCAGAAACCTTTAAAAATTTGCATACATTGATTTTCATGACCTAAAATTACTAAAATATGACCTCTATATAAGAGTAGCCAAGTTGCCAAACATGCTAAAAGTCAAAACTTTGCCAAAGTAGTGAGGATCTAATTATGTAAACTCTTCATGGAACAGAAGTATGTTTTCAAACGTATTATTACTGTATTTTAATTTATTTTATGTTCGACCCTCACTATTACGTGTCAGAAAACTGTATCATAATGATGGTCATTATAACACTGTTTTCCATTATGATACAGTTTCTCCAGCCAATCAGAGCTCGTTCATTGACCAATTAGGTAACGATACCTTCGCTCATGCGCTCAAAATCCAACATGTCGGACATAAACACAACATCGAACTATAATAAATTACCGACATGGAATACGCACCGTCCATATGTTCGCGTAAATAAACTGGCGAATATGAGACAAGCAATAGCACTGTACCTTAAAATCACCAACGCTAATTTCTGCACAGCGCATTGTCTTCAAATTACACCGGTGACAATATTACTGAGGGACGGCTGATGTAAACATATGGCTGCATATGGCATTGCAAGCACACAGAGCGCATGCTTCGGTCGTTCAAAGATCTTGAAAGACTGAGACATAACACCCAACGCTCGCTCTGCGATCACAAAATTCAAGTACCGTAGCTGACTCTCAACAGATATTTATGAATATTTATGTTAAAACATATAATAAAGTTATAATTATCGTCGAACATAAACAGTCGTATGCAACTCGCCTATAATGGTAATTAAGACACTCGTATGGAAATTATAAAACTCGCATACGCTCGTTTTATAAAAATACTCGTGTCTTAATTATAGCCATTATAGGCTCGTTGCATAATGTACTATTATTTGAATTGATTTGTGATTCACTATGCTCAACTGAGGAGCGCGTTAGTTCTTATTTAGCACAATGATTTATATTTTCTTCCCAATTTCTCTTCATCCAATCACTGAGCTCTATTATGCATTCTTCTGTCCATCCTCTATTCTTCCGTGTAAGTTTCTCAGCAAATTTGTGTCTAATTATTAGGGTTCTAAATGTTGGTCTGTTCTTAATGATTTTCTCGTGGACACAAATTTTATATTACAGTAATTATTATTATTCTTCATTTTAATTTCATAAATTATTTTAATTTTTAGCCTAATTTCATTTCGAAAAAGTAGCCTTATGAGATCACCTTTTGTCCGTGTGCGTGTGTGTCCCTAATAAAATCTAAACGGCTGGAGCGATTTCCATGAAACTCAGTGAGGTCATAGCCCCATTCCGGCCAATCCCGACCGTGCCCTTCAAATTGAATTTCGTCTAATCAATCCAACATGGCGGCTGTGCTAAATATTACACCGGCTTTCTGTATCTTAAAATCTGTTACTGATCTCACCTTGAAATTTTGTACCGTGATAAAGTGTACTACTAGAAGTTCACCTATGAGACTTTCAAAAACACGTTAACTACATAACGAGCATGGTAGCCAAGTGAATTTGAAACATTTAAATAGACTTTTCTCGCGATTTAACCATCCGAACGTAATGAAACTTGGTAGAGCAAATATCTATACACATTGTAATGCACTGGCATCTAAGTTAGTTCAGTCGTTACATAACCTCAAGATGGCGGCTGTGTGAAATATTTCACCGGCATTCTATATCTCCAAAACTATTACTGATATCACCCTCAAATTTTGAACGGTGATAAAAGGCACTACTACATGTTCATCTCTGTAACTTCCAAAACCTGTAAAGTACAAAACGAACATGGCAGCCAAGCGAATTTGAAACACTTAAATAGACTTTTCTCGATTTAACCATCTGAGCACAGTGAAATATGGTACAGTAAATGATTATACACATTGTAATGTACTGGCATCTAATTTAGTTCAATTGTTTACATAACGTAACCTGAAGATAGTGGCTATTCGGAATTTCCAAATTAAGTTTTAATTTCTCGTGCATTAATCATGCGATCAGAATGAACGTTTGAACAATGAACCCACGCAACAATCATCATCTAATCGTTCGTAACTCTATGGCCTGCATATAAAAGAATCCAACATGGCGACCATCCGAAATGTTTAGACGGTCCTCAATATCTATTAATCTATAATAGCCATAAAACAGAAATCTTGTATGTTTATAAATTCACCTATGGGACTTTCAATAACCTGGTGAGCACAAATATAACATGGCGGCAACGCGAAATATAAAAAATTAAATTAACATTTCTCGCGATTTAACCATCCGAGCGCAGTGAAACTTGGTACGGTAAATGCTTATACAAATATTAATCCACTGGCATCTATTTTATTTCAATATTTTTCATAACCACAAGATGGCAGCTGTGCTAAATTTTAAAATCTAGTTTTTATTTCTGATGGCTTAATCATGTGGTTTAAGTTTGAGTGATTTGAATAGATGATGATGATGATAATTGTTGTTTTAAGGGACCTAACATCGAGGTTATCGGCCCCAAGATGATTTGAATAGTACACCTACAGAATAGTCTTCATGTAATAGTACATAACTCTAAGACCTACGTATATAAAGATCCTACATGGCGACCATCCGAAATATTTAGACGGTTCTCAATTTATACGAATTTGTTACAGCAATCAAACTGAAATTTGGTATGTTGATAGAGGCAATTAACATAAATGGGAAATATTAAAAAAAAGGCTGTATAGTTCTTCATGGAACTACTAGTTTTTCCTGTGTCACTATTCACTGGACCATACATCCATTCCTACACCCTAAACCCTCTCCAGTTAGACTCCTTATATGGTGTTAAGGTATGTAATAGACTCCGGTCATGATGATTCCAACTCTGCAAGAAATGTAATTCTGGTGGGCTGGAACGGCGTACACTCAGTCTTGTGAGGCAAAACTGGGATGAGGTTGGTTCGATTCCCACCAGCAATCCACCTAAATACGTTTTAAGCAGTGTATAACTTGGTCCAACATTATCCTTGCCCAGTTTTCTCGTGATTTTCGAGTTTTGACAAGTTAAAATTTGAAGCAGTGTATTTCTTAAGTGGGAAGTATAAGCTGTAATTTTGAGCAACTCCATTACTTTCACACAGTTGCATCATATTTCCTGGAAATGTTCATGTAAGTTGAATAAATTAAATACATGCGAGTACCATTAAATAAGCATGGCATTACAGACGTGCGACAGCAACTTGGTGGGTAATTAGTGATACAGTAGCTCCTAACTTGGATAAGAGACAGGCCCAAGTCTCAAACAAAACTTTGGTGAAGTCATTGCTTTCTCTCTCTCATGCAGATGGAGCCAGGGTCTCACGGCGCCAAAGCTGTCACGCTGTTAGTCTAGTAACACGCCTCAAACTGCTTCCCACGGGAGAATACACCACACAAGCAAAATCCACGGAATATTTCACGAACTGGGTGTTTTCAAAATGTTTACGCAAGGAAATAACGATACAAGTGGATGGTTCAAAAGGAAGGAAGGAAGCTTGTAGTTTAACGTGACCATTAATCTTGAGGTCATGAGCCTCAGGACCTCCTTTTTACGTGGAATCCGAACCACAGGACATGGCATTTCACTTCGAAAAGTGGATGTTTCACCTCATGGTGTAGAGACCAGCATCTGAGGTCTGGGTTGAATTTTGGCTCTTCCAAAGAATTCTCGTCTGAGGGCCGGAACGGAGTACACTCAGCCACGTGAGGCAAAACAGAGAAAATGCGGGTTCGATTCCTACCTCATCCATTCTAGAAATGTTTTTTCTTGGCTTTCCACTTCCACTCCAGGCAAACGCCGGGATGGTGCCTACTTTAAGGCCACAGCCACCTCAATTACACGTACACCCTAGTACATACATCACTGTGCCACAGGTTATCAGACAAATTTTATGCACACCCAAGTACAAGGGGATATATGACAGTGGCGTCTCAAAACCCCTAGATGAATTAACAACACCAATGTGTGTATTCTGTCTGGGTGGTAACATAGTGAAAGAACAACTGACAAGTTACAGAGAAGCCAATGCAGCGAGATGCATTGTACTGTATTTGAGAAGAAAGTAATTAGTGCAGTGACGCAGTTCGCTCTTCATGACTGAGTTTTAAGACCAATTTTGCTGTATGGAAGTGATGCTGAGTGAATTCAGGATAACTTACAGGTAACTGTTATGAGAGTAGTTATTAACAAGAAAAGTACATCCGCCTGAATCAATACTTTAAAGAAGATTCTTCGTAACAGATGCAATACTTCAAAGAAACAAGTAGTTCCGTGAAGAACTATACAGCCTATTTTCATATATCCTACTCATGTTAATTGCCACTATGAGCAAACAAAATTTCAGTTTGATTGCTGTAATTGAGAACCGACTAAATATTCCGGATGGTCGCCATGATGGATTTTATATATGTAGGTCCTAGAGTTATGTACTGTTACATGAAGATTATTGTGTACGTGTAGCATTCAAATTTCAATCGCATGATTAGGACACAAGAAGTAACCAGGAGATTCTAAAATTTCGCACAGCTGCCATCTTGCAGTTATGGAAACAATTGAAATAAATTAGATGCCAGTGGATTAACATTCGTATAAGGATTTACTGTACCAAGTTTCACTGCACTAGGATAGTTAAACTGCGAGAAACGTCCATGTGAATACTTATACTTCGCGTCGCCGCCAGGTTGGATGTTTGATCACCAGGTTATTTAAAGTCCTATAGGTGAACTTATGTTCATAGCCCCTATGAACTTAAAGAAATTCAGTTTGATTGCTATAATAGATTCGTAGATATTCAGAGCCGTCTAAATATTTCGGATGGTCGCCATGTAGGATTGTTAAATGTATAGGCCTTAGAGGCATGTACCATTAAAGGAAAATTATTGCGTAGGTTCATTATTCAAACTTTCACTTCGATCGCATGATTACGACACAAGAATAAAAACTTAATTTTAAAATTCGCACAGCTGCCATTTTGAGGTTATGTAAACAATTCAACTAAATTGGATACCAGTGCATTACAATGTGTATAAACATTTCCTGTCCGAGATTTCATTGCGTTTGGAACATTAAATCGCGAGAAAGGTCTATTAAAATATTTAATTCGCTTGGCCGCCATGTTCGTTGTGTAGTTAACTGGTTTTTGAAAGTCTTATAGATGAACTTCCAGTAGTGCCCATTATCTCCGTACAAAATTTCAGGGTGATACCGCTAATAGTTTCAGAGATATAGAATGCCGGTGAAATATTTCGCACATCCGCCGTCTTGTGGTTATGTAAACAATTGATCGAAGTTTGATGTCGGTGCATTACAATGTGTATAAACATACACTGTACCAATTTGTATTGCGTTTGATTGGTTAAATCGCGAGAAACGTCTATTTAAAAGTCGCAAATTGGCGTGGCCGCCATGTTTGTTTTGTAGTTACCAGTTTTTCAATAGTCACATAGGTGAACTTCTAGTAGTTTCCCTTATCACCGTAAAAAAATCCAGGGTGATATCGGGAATAGTTTCGGAGATATTGAATGCTGGTGAAATATTTCGCACAGCCGCTATGTTGGATTGGTGAGACGTAACAAAATTTGAAGGGCACGGTCGGGGTCGCCCGGAATAGTGCTATGAACTTACCGAGTTTCATTGAAATCGCTCCAACCGTATAGAAGTTATTAGGGGGACACACACACACACACGCACGCACGCACACACAGACACACGGACAAAGGTGATCTCATAAGCCTATTTTTTCAAAATTGAAAATAGGCTAAAAATAAATTATTAAACCTGTTTCCAGTACATGTTTCGAGGATTAATGACATTTTATCCCCTTCATCAGCTATTGAAAAACACAAAACAAAGCGTAGCACAGTAATAAGATACGTATTTAAATCTAATATGGTGCACCATAAAATTTAGGTTATAAGAAGAGAATAAAATGAAATGTCATCGAAGGTGACGGTGATCAGCTTGCAGGTGCTTGTGACAAATAATAGTTCCGTATTGAAGCTTGAAACGGTAGATATGGAACACCAATACTTCACCAATCCGTGTAGATCTATAATAAATGAAGATCCTGTATCCAATTTTAGCCTTTATTTGTAACAAACACCTGCAAGCTGATCACCGTCACCTTTTATGCCATTTAATTTTATTCTCTTCTTATAACCTAAATTTTATGGTGCACCATATTAGATTTGAATAAGAATCTTATTAATGTGCCACGTTTTGTTTTGTATTTTTCAATAGCTGATGAAGGGTATAAAATGTAATTAATCCTCGAAACATGCACAGGAAACAAGTTTAATAATGATTTTTTTCTTTATAGTATTGATTCAGGCGGAAGTACTTTTCTTGATAATAACTATTCTAGCATATCAGTACGGAAAGGAAGCTTGTAGTTTAACGTGACCGTCAATCTCGCGATCATAAGCCACGGGACCTCCGACATTTAAATAATGTAACTGTTATGAGGGTGACATGAATTATTGCTGGGAAAATACAGTAGATGGGAGAAATGGCAGGAGGGCGCTGGTAATGAAGATACAGAGGCTAAATTACAGATGAGCCGGTTATAATAAGCTATTCGCTTGAATCGACTCTGATGGTTGGGTCATGTAATGAGAACAGAGGAAGAAGTAAATACCAAATAAGTTAATGAGCTTTGCTAGACTGTGTAAGAGAAGCTCAGGTAGACCTAGTAGGGATAATTATATTCAGTGTTCAACGATTTCAAGATGAGAGTTGTAGAAGCAGTTGAGGCCGCAAAGTTAACCGCTAATACGAGGCAGGTGCAGAAAGTAAGTTCCTTTTTTATACGTTGCCCCAGCATCACTGCAATAGCAGTTGGTCCATTCGTGGTAGTTGCTCTGAGTGAAGAAGAAGGAGATGACGTCATTTTGAGATCGAAGTCTGTGGTATATACTTTATAGTACTTGGTTACAATGGCAATGTTGACTGAAAATCCCACCGCATGTGACATTAGATCTGCCATTTGATTTTGTGTATTTTTGAATGCAACCAACACTAAAAGCATTCGACAAACATTGACATATTTACGAGATGTTCGGAGAAAATGCGATGAGTGATTCAATGGTAAAGAAGTGGGTTCGCCAGATCAATGAAGTATGTGATCAAGGGCACGATGACGAATGAAGTTGACGTCCATTGTTGTTTAAAGACGACTTGGTTCGTCCAGTTGAAGAGCGCGTTAAGGAAAACCATAGGTATACAGTATCTGACCTTTCTTTAATCTTTCCGCAAACTTATAGATCAACACAGATGGCAACGTTTTTTGAAGAAGGCACACAACTACTTGTGCCACGCTATGACAAGAGGGAGCTTTGTAGAAAAACAGTTCAAGATTTTCAGTTTGTTTTACAATAAATAACTTGTCTCTATCTGTACTCGTTTTTATTTTCTTACCAAACGTAAGTTACTTTTTCGACGCACAACGTACATCAGATACTTGGAGACTGGGCGGGACACTGAAAGTCAACACATTCTAAAATGAAACTGAAGGAATGAATGATTGCACGACATATTCCACGCACGTGCTGAACGCAGCAGAATGATATGATTGATTTTAATGCTTCACTGTCGATAGATCAGAAACGGCTGTAAAGCACTGTTGCATTAGTGGAAGTCTATAGAGCGTCTCAACCTTAAAAGACAGTGTGGAGTTAAATGTAGTATTTGCCTCTCACTCGCACTCCTATGTCCTGCAATTAGCTTCGTCCTCTTCTACCCCGGCGATGTTGCCATTTTCCAATAATTGAAAGTGACAAATCTAAGAAAATGTTTGCGTGGTATTATAGAGAATTTCCCGCTCTTTATGATGGTGTAAAAATAAAAGCCATACATAATTAACACATGGCCCAATTTTAACAATTACGATATTTTAGCGCGAATCTATATTTTTGCATTTATAAAACTTACCACGCCATAGATTTTTTTTTGTAGCGTATGGCTTTTACTGCCGGGAGTGTCCGAGGACATGTTCGGCTCGCCAGTTTTGTAGCTGCTTCGAGACGGACACCCAATGGGTGAGCTACAATTACCGTGGGGGAGGAAAGTTGGAAGGGAAGGTCGAGGATTTGGAAGGTAGCGGCTGTGGCCTATAGTTAGGGACCAACCCCGGCATTTGCCTAGAAGGGAGATGGAAAACCACTGAAGACCATCTTCAAGGTTGCCGGTGGGGGGATTCGAACCTCCTCCTCTTCCGGATGTGAGCGACTGCCAACAGTCATGCCGTAACGACCGCGGCTAACTCACCCGGGACGCCATAGATAATGAACTAATGATCGCAACAGATCAAGAATTTATTTTTAGATTGCCTGATGTTGGTAGAAGATACCCTACTTCTCAG
Organism: Meconema thalassinum; assembly: GCA_946902985.2. Lineage (NCBI taxonomy): Eukaryota > Metazoa > Arthropoda > Insecta > Orthoptera > Tettigoniidae > Meconema > Meconema thalassinum. The sequence goes on along the minus strand of OX336390.1, from coordinate 152,077,903 downwards.
GGCAGTAATTATTTTCATAATAAGAAAGTTATGATTTTTTTTCTTAAATGTTACTTGAAAAATCTGGGATGGTGTCACATAAAAGTTAGCTAGCGAGAAAGTTTTTTTTTTTTTTTGATGTTGACTTTACGTTGGTGACTAAGCGAGAAGAAATGTTCATTAATGTCTGAAATAGTTTTTAAAACAAACCAGAGCTCATTTTTTTTTGTCGTGTGGCCTCCTCATAGGCCGAGTGCCCGTGGGCGACCTGCGCGTCGGTATGGAATGGATGAAGATGAAGGATGTGGAAGGAATCGGCCGTGGCCTATCAGAAGGTACCGTCCCAGCATTTGCCTGGTGTTGAAAATGGGAAACCACGGAAAACCATTTCAAGGACGGCCGACGGTGGGGCTCGAACCCACGCGTCTACTGAGTCAGCAGAGAGCTTGGTCCCAGGACCTAACGCTGCGCTTTAACCAGCTGAGCCACTGCTGTCGGTACCAGAGCTCAATATTAGGTAGCGTTCATATGTTATAGCACTTCGCTTAGTCCTCCCGCTCAGCGCTGACGCACCGGAACTATGTTTACTAATGTGGCCCGCAGGCTATCTCCCCCGACTACGTTTGAAGGAGGATAGGTGATGATGTGAAGTAAAACTAAGAAATGAAGTGGATTTTGCGTTCTTTATAAATTGTCCGCCTCGTTGTGTTCTTGGCTGTCACTGTGCTGTCACTGTGGAGGCCCGGGTTTGAATCCCAGCTCTGCCGAGAAATGTAATTCTGGTCTGAGGGCTGGAACGGGGTGTACTCAACTCCATGAGACAAAACTGAGAAGAGGCGGGTTCGATTCCTACCTCAGCCATCCTCGAAGTGGTTTCCGTAGTATGCCTTTGTTCGTCCCGGGAATTAACAAGGGTTCGTTAATGGTGCAGAGTTAACGTTTCTGTGCCAAAAAGAACACGGTAGACACACACGACAAAATGACAGGTGAAGTATATGAAAAGTGGTTCGCCGAGCAATATTGTTGCTCAATGTTCCCGAAGGATCTAGCCTAGTAATAGATATGTAGGCTATCACATCAGAGAAATATGTTCTTGCTTGTCACCTTACCACACCACCATACCACTGTGAACTTAATCCCATCGAAATGGTATGGGCGTAAGTGAAGAACTATATAAAATTGAACAACGTCTCGTTCAAGAAACAAGAAATGAATAATTTAATTTCGGCTGCATACCCCCACTTGACCACGCAATATTGGGTAAATTAATTGGACCAAAATATATTTTAATTATTATTATTATTATTATTATTATTATTATTATGTCATATTATAATTTATTATAACCTATGATATTCGAGAAAAATGCCTTATCATATTCATGAATAATTGAATAATTGAAAATTATAACTTATTATAATGTGTGCATTAAAATCGCGCTCTGAGCTTCGGTGTATCATAATCTAAATATTGTACCGTATTTCGCTTCAGGGCATGAGGTACAAACAAATATTTTGGAAATTCCCCGAGTTTTGCGTAAAAGCACGCCTGTATACTGTGCCCAATCGGACACGGCAGACTGGCATCGAACTCGGGTCTTATCAGAGAAGACCAGGCCTGTGATTCTGCCTAGAGCCGAACCATTGATCTCGGAGGGGGAACAGCTACAGGGAACCCGAAGAGCAATGAGATGTATAATGACATATAATAATATAGCATGATTTCACGGCTAGAATGTGAATATCATAGCTGTTTAAGGGAATAATTGTTAGAAAATGCAGTCATATGAACGTTTTCGAAGCATAGTAGCATGAAGGCAAGCCAGCTTGACATTTGACTAATCGCAGCCAGCGGATGGGAGGAGATTCATGGCGCCGAAGGGACTCATTTCGTCTGGACCGCTGGGACAGCTCGAAATTAATGACCCTGGGATTCCCCAATGGACAACACTTGAGACCGGAGTGGGGATGATTGTCCACGGAAATTAATTGTTTGCAGCCAATTGGAGCATCGAAATGGAATAAAATGTACACCCAGGTGAATATATTCTAGGAGAGATAATTTAGGAGTGGTCTCACACCTAAATTATAGCTTATATCTCTAAATAAGCCTGTTAATACCGAGCTTACGCTCGAGAGGAGTGATTTGGTGACCAGCAAGAGGGGATTCACCATGGTGGCGTCATGACGCTATGGAATAAGGCAATTAATTGTAATTAATTGGCCGAAGCGATCGCTTGCACGCGAGTGAGTATGGGACTTCCACATCTAGTTAAACAAGGTGTATACGTCATTTTAAATGGATGTGCATTATTTCAAGAAAGGAGTCGCTCTCGTGTGTCCTGTGGACTACATTTTACGAGAAACCTTTATATAGGGGAAGCAGCACAGACCAAGAGAGTTCGTCTTTAGTTCGTCTTTAGTTGCTCTACAGTTCATCTGCAGTCTACACGTAAACTAAACGCTGCCAGTAGTGCGCGAAATGTTAGAGTATCGAAGCTCGAATGTATATGAAGAACAATGGAAGCGCATCATATAGCTTCTTAATGGTAATCAAGAATCGCGTAAGATTTAATCTACAGCAGATAATTACGCAAGTGTAGTTTGCTACAGCGTAGCAATAATTTAGGATGGTTTTGGACACTGAATACCAGGAGGTATTGTCATACTTATAAATGACGCAGTATCGTCAGGATCATTACAGTTATGGGAGCCGAGAGGCATCAGAAGTAATCATGACGGTGTAATGAACAGTATTGAAGGTGACGAGGATCGAACGCACGTACACGCAGATAGACTTTCACGGAGACCAGCGGTTGTCGTAGCTTCATCGCATCTCTGAGGTCAGGCGTTAGGAGGAGTCCAATTAAGGATCCTCATCTGAAATAGTGCAAAAAGTGTATATAAGTTTTATTATAGTGATTTCAAAAGTGTTTATGTGTATTGTGAATAATATGTATCGTGTTAAAGTGAGAAAAGCCACTGATAAAAGTATGATTACCGTGTGTGAAAAATGTGATACCATGTGGTGTGTGAGATATAGCATGATGGCGTAAATCAAGCGTCATGGTAGGTCCGTGGCTGGTGTGCTGGAATAATCCAGCGAAAATGAAAAGTGAGTACAAATTTACAATGTTATTCTAACTAAATAGTTCACCATACAACGAAACATCACTTTAAGACTAAGATGTAACAGTCACTTATGTACGAGCTTTCACCACTCGTATTTGGTAGAATATGGCTTGGAAGGTGATTTGTTTATGGCCATTCAGGCCTAAGATAGTGATGAATGTAACGGTAACGTTAAATGATAATAATAATAATAGTAATCTGGGGTCGGTAACAGTAAAGTAAAGTAATAGGCATTTCAGGCCTAAATAACGTTCAAAGTGTGTCATGTCTAATATAAAGATACTGTATTTGGTAAACAGTAAGAAAGTAACGTGAAATATAGCGAGATACGAGAGTTTTTCAGTGTCAGTGAAGTGTTGAATGAATATTTGATATGGTCAATTCTTTGGATTGTATTTGAGAACCATTAAAGTAATGTAAGCCAGTAAATTTATACTTGTTTTTAGGAGCTATTTAAAGCTTTGGCTTAAGTCATCGCAGAGAGGACGTGAGTGCCTCAATAATTGAGTCATCTATGAGAAGTATTGTTTGAAGCCGCATAGAGCGAGCGAAGTAACGTAGAATCCAGTGATTTACGTCAATAAAGTTGCGGGGACCATTCTAATATAGCTTGCACGTTAGGTGAAATGTTGGCTAATCTACGAGTTAGTATCGCCGTTGTGCATACTTTTATTATTCGCAGCGGATTGGAACGGACCGTGTCTGTGTCCATCGCTTGCAGGAATAATTGCCACAAGGGATGTTCTTCGAGACCCCGTGAGCACATGTATTAAATGATCTGCCCAGAGAGGAGATTCATGTTCGTCGTATAGGAAACGCAGATTTCCTTATTATTATATTATAGGCAGCTGCTGATGAGCAATCTTGTATTCTCATTATGATGCGCGCCCAAAGCCACTTGTATTCACCACAGAACGGCAAGGCTATTACAGGATCCATCCCCAGCCATGAATGTTAATTAAGGAGCCGAGTTGAGCCCATTACACTATAAATATAGGTGATAAATAATCAGAATGACTCAGTTACGTGAGACAACACTCAACGTAACTCCATTGTACTGCAATTGTAAACAAAGATGACCTTGCTAGCAGCAAGAGGGGGGTGATATGTATGCCACGAAGGACGGCGGCCATCTTGCTCGGCCAGCTGGAACTAATTTTATTGCCTACTTGAAAGGGAGGTTTGGAGACCCAGTCCCTTTATTTTAAAAGCATAGTGGGACACTGAAGAATCTCGATATTTCGAAATGTAATTAAGATATGTTTCTTGTGATAATGCCAATTGAATTAAATGATGTGTTTCAACACACATACATTGTTTGATCGTTGTGATCGGATAATATTTGGCCCAGTTATTCTCTGAGGAGGAACGCTGAACCAAATAAATGTAGGCATCTTTTTAAAGCGCATTTTTGCCCAGTTCACACTAATTTATGCAGACGGGTAGATGATTTCTAATAACATGACATGTTTGTAACGATAATAATTCCGACCAGACCCAGAAAATCGTTGTATGGTGAAACTATAAACATTTCTGTCCATGTGTATTTTGGAAGGGAAAACGTACCACCTTTAGCGTTTCATATTGATGGGAAGGAGGAAGATGATTCACACGACACAACAACATTTGTTAATTGAGGCATAAAATAACGAGTTTATGTTAATGAAAGTAAATGCCCGTGAGAAATGGATTAATGTTTTATTATTACAGAATTAATGTCATTTAAAGTGATATGTGACTTTTGTGTTGTGATACTCCAGTTTGTTAAATTGTGTCACATGATGAACACTATGAAGACTCGTAGATGTCTGAAAGTATCGATGATAGGATGCTAGAAATAGATTTGAGTGCAGTGTAGCACTAATTAAGAAGAGACTCACAAAATAACCTTGATTTTCATTGTGGGAATTAAATGTAAATTATCCTTTGTTTGTATTTTGTTGTATAGCCATGACTTTATATCAGTAAATGTTTTATTTAGGAATATGTTGTTTCTTTCATGTAGAGTAGTTACCTGGTAGACTCAAATCCTGAGCATGTGGTCGTATGGTGGGCATGAACGTCCCATACCTCAAAAGACCGTGAGTTAGCTGGGATACGAACACATGTACCACATGATGACAATTGGGTACAATACGAGTTATGTTACATCATATGCCCGGCCTTGCAGAACTTTGTATATGCAGCAGATCTGGCATCAGCGCGCTCCATTTAATGCGTACTGTCTTTTAAGGTAGAGACGCACTATAATTCGTGATTGATTCCTGCTTAGTGTAGCAGATAGTAAGATAAGATCCTTGAACAATCGGTTTTCATCTAAGGCATCGGGAGAGCGTGGGTTTGAATCCCACCTCGGCCGTCATGAAATTGGTTTTCGTGGTTTCCCATTTTCACCACCAGGCAAATGCAGGGACAGTTCCTTTCAATAGATCCACGGCCAATTTACTTCCAATATCCCTTCCCTGACCTGTCCTGAAAAGAAAAGTACATGGCCATTGGCTACATTAATAACATTATTTAAGGATCAAATTTTATGTAGTCCTCGGAAGTCGTTATTCTAGTACTTATGTTTGATTATACAGTCAGGTCCTTCTCTATAGAACGGAACCTCACCAGGGCCATGTGACGGGGGAATTCTATGACTTATGGCCAGATGACTAGCATTTAGAGATCGGGCCATTTAGGAAGACGGCTGGTGAGGGGAAATGTGCGAGTGAGAAAGCTGAACCGTGGGAGTGAGAACCCTGACTTCCCCTTCTCGCTCGGTGTTGTGGCGACGTACAGACGACCCGAAATTTTTGTCATAGCGGACGTGTAACTCCGCAGATTTTCAGTTAGTGGAATTACCTTCCAGCTGTAAATTACAGACATACCTAGCTGAAATGTATTTATTTAAAAGCGTTACAGATGTTAGATAGATTAAGGAGTTAGAACATAATTTAACCACTTACTCTAGTAACTGTCAAAATATTTTTCGTGTAACAATTTGCATAGCCAATGGTTTAAATTATAATTAGATGTAGAATTAACTTTACGACGCTGTAGATGCATAGTGTATAATATGGTTTGGCATAACAGCAGGCTTCGGGAGTCATTTATAGGCTAATGCATGAAAATCCACAGCCTGCTTCCAGTCTCCGACCGGGTCAGGAATGGAATGAATGAAGCCCCCATCTAGCGGCGAGGATATGAACTGTGCCGGCTGCCGAGGCCTGACGCACTCCTCTGGGGCAATGATTAAATGAATGACAGATGAAATGAAATGATAGTGGAGAGTGTTGCTGGAATGAAATTTTGACAGGGAAAACCGGTGTACCCGGAGAAAAACCTGTCTGCCTCCGTTTTGTCCAGCACAGATCACACATGGAGTGACCGGGATTTGAACCACGGACACAGCGGTGAGAGGCCGGCGTGCTGCCGCCTAAGCCACGGAGGCTTAATAGGCTAATAATAATAATAATAATAATAATAATATTTTTTTTTGTCGTGTAGCCTCCTGAGAGGCCGAGTGCAGGTCTTTCTAGTCGACGCCCGTGGGCGACCTGCGCGTCGGGATGAGAGATGGAATGGATGAAGATGAATGAAACTGGGCAAGGATGTGGAAGGAAGCGGCCGTGGCCTGTCAGAAGGTACTGTCCCAGCATTTGCCTGGTGTTGAAAATGGGAAACCACGGAAAACCATTTCAAGGACAGTTGACGGTGGGGCTCGAACCCACGCGTCTACCGAGTCAGCAGAGAGCTTGGCCCCTTGACCTAACGCAGCGCTTTAGCCCGCGTAGCCACTACTGTCGGTATAATAATAATAATAATTACTTTTGTTACAAGGCGAGAAAGCATCGTTAGACTATATGAACGTATGTTTCTAGCTCCTTTCTCTCTTGTAAAATAATTTACACCACGGGAAAAGTATAAACTTATGCACTGAAGTGTCCTTGCATCACGAGCTCTGGAAGGCGGGACTACGCTGCGCTGGATCGTCGTAAGTGCCCATGCGCGGCCAAACTCCTTCCTAGCTGGTCGGATCTCTACCTATTACACAAAAATGGGTCGGTAAACAACGGATGCTGTCATAGCATCCATTACATTCGTAGCTGGCGAGTTACCTTAGTTGAGAGGGGTAAGACTTGTGGTGAAGTACTGTAGCCTATCTCGTATCCTGTGAACATTGTTAGGTGTAAAACAAGACATCAAATTTTCCTAGTGTAAACTTAGTCTTCTCAAGAAGAAGCCTTACAATAATTGTGTTCGTAAGTATCAGTGCCGCGTGATTTTTACTCGTGAGGGAACCTCAAACAAAACGTACACAGAAACAATCCGCGTACTCTGATGCTCTCGAGAATGAAATAACTGCACTGATACAAAATATCAGTGAGGATGAATTACAGTGAGTGTAACAAAACTTTCTACGTTGGTGCAGCGTGTTTAGAAATTAAAGGACATAATTTCCAGCAACTATTCTGAAATGTATGCATGAGTCATCATCATCATCTTCATTTCCCCTTTTCCAGTTGACACTGGGTGGGGGCAAATATGGTTCCTCTCCACTTTGTTCTGTCGTTCCACCATTCCTCTTCCGACACAGTGTTCCAATCCAGGTTCCGTTTTCTAATACTATTCTCCACCGAGTCCATCCAACGCATTCTTGGTCTTCCTCGTCCTCTCTTCCCTGTCATCCGTCGTTCCAGTGCTCGTCTTGGTAGCCTTAGTTCATTCATCTGTTTGACAAGTCCAAACCATCTCAATCTGTTTTGCTCCAGTTTGTCATTTAGTTTCTTTACTCCCAGTTCTTTCCGTATATCTTCATTTCTCATTCGGTCTCTCCTCGTTTTCTGGACCATACTTCTCAGGAATCTCATCTCAGCTGCTTGTACTCTGCTTTCATCCCTCTTAGTCATTGTCCAAGTTTTTGCTGCATATGTCATTATAGGAACATAAAATGCTTTGTACTTAAATTCTTTAGCCTTAATTGGTATATCCTTGTTCCATACTAGTTCCCGTACCTGTTGATAGAAAGCACTCCCGAGCTGTATTCTTCTGCTAATTTCCAAATCTAGTCTTAAATCTTCAGTCAGTTCACTTCCCAAGTATTTGAAGTGTTTCAAAACTTCCATTCCTAATCTCCTACTTTGATTTCTCTTTTTCCTTCTTTCTTATCTCTACTCATCACCACTGTTTTACTTTACGTTAAAAGTGTAAATGTTTTGATCTAGTTGGGCACTACACTACTGCTAGTGGCACTGCCTTGCTTGACAGGGGGCTACACACATTGCCCGTACCACCACACGGAGCCTGCAAGGTTCCGTTCTATGGAAAAGGAGCTCGTTGATTAAAACATAAATTCAGATTAACTAGATATATCACTGCTATAACATTCCCACTAAAAACCTTTTTTTTTTCTTTGCACCAGTGTTCATTAAAATACCAGTAATCCCCACCTTTAAAAACCACAGTCTTTGTCAAGAATATAACAGATTGCTTACAATGAATAACAAGCAAATGAGAGAACTAACAAGGTATAACTTTTTGAGCCGAACAAAACAATTCACCCTTCTGTTCTCTAAATTAATTTCAAAATATAAAGCAATTCAAACTTCCAAACAGGAGTAACCCCTAAACTCCGTCTTTTATAAACAGCCCTAATTAGGATGACTTTCAACTGTGTTAATTTATCGAATTACTTTGTACAGGAGGTAAGGAAGGACAGATTTGCTTATTTAATTTACATGAGGGATTAGATCTCCATTAGCCATTAAAATAATATTGACTATAATAGATCTGCGCGTTCCTTACTGATCTAATTGAGTGACTGAACCTTAAGTCGACTTTGTTGGAAATAGTTTTACCTGATCTATGTTATCTTAAGGCTACATTACTGTTTCTTTCCTTATACAAAGCCTCTTAACAAATAGGCTACACACATCTGTACAGACACAACAATAAACCAGTTCGTCACAGAGTAACAAGTTCACTGAGCCGATGACTAAGATATAAAACTCATTCTCAAACTATAACAAGTTGTTCAACAAAGAACATATAGCCTACGTTCTCCTTTATATATATACTAGCAGAAGTACCCGTTCTTCGAACGGTGTTATATATTAACACTAGACATTTTCAATTGAGCTACTGTTGCAATGGTTAGCGGTTTGTCATTCCTTCATAAGTTTTTCAGAACGAAGTTAGTTTTCTGGGAATATCACACACACTGTTAATTTAAGGGCCTTAAAATGTGGTTTTCGGAGACCCCTTATAGACTCGTGAATTTTGTGTCTCACAATGAGAAGCGCAACATATGCTTTGATCGTCCTTCTAGGATAATTTTTATATTTCGCCTATTTTAGCATGTATTTTGAGAAGTTTTTCCCGATATCCACCCTTCTACTGTATGAAAAGTACGGTGAGGAGTTTTATAAATGATTGGTGTATTGACTCATGTTTGAAATGAAAATCCACAGCCTGCTTCCTGTTTCCGACCGGGTCAGGAATGGAATGAATGAAGCCCCCATCTAGCGGCGAGGATATGAACAGTGCCGGCTGCCGAAGCCTGTCGCACTTCCCTGGGGCAATGATTAAATGAATGACTGATGAAATGAAATGATAGTGGAGGGTGTTTCTGGAATGAAATATTGACAGGTAAAACCGGAGTACCCGGAGAAAAACCTGTCTGCCTCCGCTTTGTCCAGCACAAATCTCACATGGAGTGACCGGGATTTGAACCACGGACCCAGCGGTGAGAGGCCGGCGTGCTGCCGCCTAAGCCACGGAGGCTTTATTGACTCATGTTTACCATACGTAATTTTACGATGCACCAAGCATCCGAACACGATTTATAGGCGTACATAAAGATACACAGAAAGACAGACAGGCAATTCTATTGTCTACAACATATCACCCAGATATCCAAATATGGGTATATCTACCACACAGTATCAAATAAAATCATCCTTACGATGAACCCGTATGTCGACAAAAAAAAAGTTAAAATGTGCTCTCAGACTAAATTCACCTAACGTGTACTTCCTGACGTGAAATACAATTGAAAGCCTTGTAGACGAAACGCAATACACGTTACATAAAAACTGACCCTCTACGTTGTGCTAGGTGCCCATACTCAGGAAGACCCCTTTCATAAATTATAAAGGCTTGTGGTGCATGAAAATTCAGGTTCTTTAGCCTCAAATTGCCCAAATTCCTAAAAGCCGCAAAAATGCTGGTTCAATTCAGGAATGTTTGAAAATAATGTTTCTGTTTGGAGATATAATAGACCTTCTGTACTATATGTCGAACGTGAAAATTGCATGAAAAAATTATAGGGTACCCCTTCACCCCCTTAATTGCATTGATGAATTATACGGTCTACGTTAGTTCCGTGATAACCTTATAGCCATTTGTAAACTTTCACAGAAATGTAATAAATAGAGTAGCCTAATAATAATATCGTATGGCCTCGGGTGCCGGGTGCAAGCTTCGTAATTTGACACCCAGAGGGAAGCTTGCATGTCGAAATTTCGTTGTTCCTTGAATCACTATGAAAGTCAAGGAGGGTAGATATCTAAGCTCCTTGAACACTATAGCGCTTTCTAGTAGAGAAATGAGGAACTTTGTGTTGGCGGAAACTCCTGAGGTTAATTTTGCCATTATGAACACGGCCTACTGAATTCAAATCGGTTATTTGACATGCCAACATCGTATGACATGCGGGTCGTATTTTTGCCGCCTTTCAAAAATCACGTACAGGCCGCACGTTTGTTTTAGACGATTGCCCTTGACCTTGAAGCCTGCGGGTGTGCCTGTACACAGTCACTCTCTCACCCTATCACTTCACATTTGTCACCACTGATCTGATGTAATTGAATCCCAGACTTGAGCAGACAGCAGTCCACGTCGAAGTATTGTGTGACACGGAAGTACACGTTACGTAGTTACGAACAGAACGTCATTATACTTGCCAGTGACTATACTTCAGCAATAGTGTGTAACAGCTTTATCAATCATCGGAGCGCTTGGGGCAGCTGATAACAACACAGGTACTGTAGTAACTCGCCTCCAGGCTTCCATTAAGATTTTTCACTCGTCTAAAACAAACGTCCGGCCTGTACCACGGCCAGGAGTGAACCTGCAATCTTGGGGTTAGTAGACCGACACGATATCCACTCACCCACCGTGGCAAGGTATAAATGGAGTGACATTGCTTCTTACAGAAATAGATGGAAAGTTGGATGCCAACCCCTTGAGATAAAGTTGTCATGGTTACCGATTTCCATTCCTTCATTAGTTTGTTAAATTAAATTAAATAATTTTCTGGGAATATTTCAGATACTGTTGGTTTCAGAGCCTTATAATGTAGTTTTCGAGGCCCCCAAGTTTTGTTTCTGGCACCGAGGGGCTTTGTCTCCTCGTTGTACGCCATAATATAATACTAATGATAATAATATAATATGGGGATAGGAATATAATAGACCTGCCGTACCACACCCGCAGGTGTAAATCGCGTGAAAAAATTCTAGTGTACCCCTTGACCCCCTTAAGCGCATTATACGTATTGATGAATTTTACAGCTTAATTTCGTTCCGTGATAACCTTCTAGCCGTTTGCAAACTTTCACACCAATGTAATTAATGGAATTGCATTGCGTCTTACAGCAATAGATGGACCTCTGAGAATCTGTTGCCATGGTTACCGGCTTGTATACGTTCATTAGTTTATTAAATGAAATTAGTTTTCTGGAAATATCTCAAAAATGGTTGGTTTTAGGGCCTTAAAATGTGGATTTTGAGGTTTGTCTCTCACATTGAGGGGCTGAAAATGATCTTTGTCTCGTCCTTCTATTCCTATTTCAGCATGTATTTTAAGGGGGTAGGCCATCTTTTATGAGAGGTACGGATAAGGGTTACATCAATGATTAGTGTCGTGCCTCTGATGGATATCTGTACCAAATTTTACGTTGATACACCCAGCCGTTCTCGAGTTATAAGGGAACAAAGTTGTCCAGAGATAAACAAACAAAGAAACAGACAGACAGACCAAAAAATTATTTTCGCGGTCATCCATAATAAAACAGTCTGAAACGCGTAAATAACTCAAATTTCCGTAGAAATTGCGAAAGAAACATACAAACTTTAATTTTTATGTATGTAGAGATATATTGCACCGCTCGGTGTTGACCGTGTTTTATTGCACATATTTAGGTTTTACTCGCTAACCTTTGGAGATACACGAAAAGTGATAAGGAACTTTTCGATAGAAAATTAAATGTTAAATCTCGTGTATGCATCAAAAGTTTGCTATTTCTTAGCGTTCTCTTTTTATTCGAAATGGAACTATGAAATTTTGAAACCAAAGTGTGTAGTGACGTCACATATGTGGGTTTTACTCGCTAACCGTTGGAGATACACGAAAAGTGATAAGGACCTTTCGGATAGGAAATTAAATTTTAAAGCTCGTATGTGCCATCAAAAGTTTTCTATTTCTTAGCGTTCTCTTTTTATTTGATATGGAATTATGAAATTTTGAAACCAAAGGGTGTAGTGACGTCACTAAAATGGTCGCCATTTCTTAATAGTGCAAAATATCGAAATTAAAAGTATCCTATATGTAAACCTGGTATTTCAGCTACATCCATGCAAAATTTCATTTAAATCTGACCAGTGGTTCTTGCGTTATTAGGTAACAGACAGACAGACAGACAGACAGAAAGACAGACACACACCATCTCATTTTTATATATTAGTATGATGATATATGGGTATACTTATAAATCTTTGTCCTTTTCAAGGAGTAGACTATAATTGAATGTTCGTTGTACTGTAGTAGTTGGTACTGTAACCTAGCGATGAATTAATATATATCTTGTACGCCTCTTGAGTGTTGAATGTGCAGGCAGATTGAAGCAACCAGGAGGGATGCGATCCAGCTGGTCGGGCTTAGATGTAATCGGATCGCGGTCATGGCTAGAAGTTGAACTAGTACAACATTGTAATACTTCATGAGGCCTGGGATTTACAAAGCGGAATGTTTGGAACAGTTATCCATGTTACCGGCAAGAGGGCAGCACCATACAGAGGCAATGAGAAGGCAGTGGATCACAACGTGTATCTTGGTTTTCTATTCTCATTTTTCTTTTGTCTTCTGTTTATAAGCGATGCTTGGCTGTGATTATTAATAAACGAGTGTATACATTAGTCTCTCCTTTGAGCTTAATAACATTTTATTTAGTATCTGTGGAGAGAGCTCGTCCATATCATTTGTAAAAGATTTCAAGTAAAAGAAAAGCTAACTCTAGGTTTCAAACACCAGCCGACCGCGTGAGAGACGAACGCTATAGCACAGAGCCAAACAGGTCCATAGCATCTCAGTGTTATTAACCGACTTAGATACAACCTGATAGCAAATAATGTCTTGAAATAAACGATTTCTTCATTTTATACAAATTGTATATCATTTCTATCAGTAGTATATATTGCATGCAACATACTCAAACTACTGACATATAGGACAGGCACAAGGGGTCAGCTGCCATTTTGTCATGTGACAGTGTAGCCTAATATTAGAATATAAAATTATAATAAACAATAGGTCACGTCCTTTAGGATAGCTTAAATCACCCTCGGCTCGATAATCGGAATTGGTGGGTCCTAAGTTACAGATTATAATGCTTGCATAATAATTCATACGGCCACTATCTTCAAATGGTACAACTTAGGACCTTGTAGGTTTGACATAAGACCCGTCCTATATAAAGGTTTGTTTTTGCCAAATTTAGTAAAGATCCGATAATTAGTAATTAAATTTTAAGTTATGACCATTTGAGTGGCTGCCATTATTTTTGGTAAAGATGGCGGCAATATAAAACATGACACTGAGGTGCCCTTTTCTAGTGCTACCTCTGAACCAATATTCGTTCAATTCGATTTCTTCGTGTTTCAATTGAAAGGGGGGAGACAGACATACACACACAGTCACACAAACACACACACAGACAGATAATCAATTTCCGGCCTTGTGTGGATCTCATAAGTCTACTGTACTTTCATTTTTTGCAAAAATCGAAAGTAGGCTAAAATGTTGAAACATGTCTTTGTAGCGCAGACGGAGAAGAGAATGACGCAACAATATTTTGTTTACACCGCAATAGCTCGGCAACTATTATTTGGACATCATTAAATACATAGAATGAAAGATTATTTTGTCGCCAACAACTTTTATACAAGACTTGTTTGCGATATTCGTGATAGTTTGTCAACAAACGTCAAAAAAAGAAAACGTGGCACTTTAAAAAAAAAACGCAGCAATTTTTTCGTTTCCTGTTAGACCGGAAGTATCGCTAACATGCCAACCCATGAATTAACTTATAGCTTGTTTTTTCTCTTTTAATTTAAGCCATGTTAGAGCACTGTGAGCCAAATCGTTCGCTTACAATGCGCATTCCAGCGACACCACCTACTTCTCTAGCATTCCAGGAGTTCAAACAGCTGGAAATCCAGGAAGCCGACACGGGAAGACCGGGGACTTTTAATATGTAGTTAAGAACATCAAATAGGACAACTGTACCAATTTTCAGCTTTACTAAAAAAATTTCAAGGTTAAAACCTAGAATTCCTGGGCTATTTGATTTACACGTTTGGGCAGTTTGGTTGGGGCTACACACAACCACTCTATTACTCGAAACATAATAAATATTTTCGTCTCAACGGCCGTGACGAGGAGCTGCTGTAAATCTAGAAGTCAGTGGTACTAGTCCCGGCACTGACAGTGGCTATCTTGAGTGTGGTTTTATCCCGGGTTTTCACACACTTCCTGTGGGCAAATACTGGGATAGTACTATATTTCTATTCCCGGGGAACCTTCCTCATCTTTGTCCCAAATACAGCTAAACACACTTCACTTAGTGACCAAAAGTCATGGAAAGGAAAGTCCCATGAGAAAATGTCGTCTAGTGAACCCTATCCGGTGCAGGAGCCTCCGTACAGTCCTGGTAGAAATGGGTTCCTGACTCCCAACATTCAACTGGCGGTGATCTGACCCACAGAAGCCATTCGATCGCCCCGTATGGTTCTGCTGAGGTGACGTGAAATCCGTTCGTTAAATACCTGTGGTCGTCCGGTGCGGCGGTTTACGCGGATGGTAACATTATCTCTGCTATATTGAAGATCCACCCTCGATACTGTTGACCTCGGAAACCGGAATTCGCGTGTAATCTCCGAAATTCTATGACCCATGCGCCGTGCGCCGGTGATCATCCCAAGTTCAAAGTCGGTTAATTCGCAACGTGTTGCCATCTTCAATACACTCGTGTCAGTGACAGACTGCTTTGTTCCACCGCAGGTAACCACAACGCTCAGGAGTCATACAAGGCACATTTTCTAATGTGACGACCCTTCCCGTGGCTTTTAGTCACTGAGTGTACTACAGTCATCACAAAACACACGTTATCAGACAAGTTAAACACTCAAACAAGTGCACAGAGTGATTGAGAATATTTCAAAAGTTCCTGAATTAAATTAACAGCAACTCAAATAACTTGCTACTTCACATCCCATCAACTACAGCGTTCAATTTCACTTGTTCCATGGTGAAATATTTCAAAGACTTGAAATGAAAACTGACATATTTTTTTTCAATCACAGTCCCGGATAGAAAAGGGTAATTCAATTTGTGCAAAATGGAAATGGATGCAGTTCATATAAAATAAAATGTTTACAGAGGATTTTAGTTTTGTTATGTTCATCCCGCCCCGTATACAAATACTCGGAGCTTTCATGGCTCTCAAAGCTATACGTCAAATAATACCTTTAATACCAACCAGCAATATACGATTACGGTGTTGATGAAGTCGGGATCACTGTTTGTGGAGTCCAGCATGTCCTGTGAGACTTCAACACAAACTTCGTGCCGAAGCTGCTGACGGCGGACCAAAAGCAACTTCGTGTTGAAGTCACGCAGAACAAGCTGGACTCCACAAACAATGCCCTGACTTCATGAACTCCAGAATCACTGGTGACAAGTCCTGGGTGTACGAGTACGAACCGGAAACCAAATCCCAGGCCTTGCAATGAAAAACCAACGAGAGCACTACACACTACCTCACACAAATGCTGCTTGCCAACAACAGATGCTATTGATAGGCGGGAAAAAATTCACGCATGCGCATGAAGGTTCAAGGTCAGCTCTTTTAAGTGCTTGATTCAAGTCCCATTAGGTTTTTGCACCAAAAATAAAGTCAGATACTTTTCTAACAGACCTCGTACACTATGTGAAAAAATCTCCAAGACTTAACTCTCCCCTTCCCAACTAACATATATAAATAGCCTTCTTTAGGACCGTTAAAAATCCCTCAGTATGCCTTACTTCGGAGGGGAAGTAAAGCCAGCGGTCCCATCAAATAGGTTTTTGGCATGTAAAAGAACCTTCCACAAATTACTCTCGTGTGAAGATAAATTATAGGTTAGATTTGACTAAAGCTCTTAGCTTCCAACGGTCGTCGCCAGGAGCCGACTGCGGTGGCTTCTGGTAACCAAGTTCAGAACTTGTTGTCGTTGACAGTGGCGTTCGGTAGCAAAAGTAGGAACTACTTGAAAATTGAATGTCTGCAGTCTTTACTTGAATTAAAAACAGGTAACACACACTAATACAGCCATCACAATTAAAACCGGTTATCAGACAGATTCTACACACACCCTAAATACACGGGGCTACACGACCACGTTGTCGCAGCCCCTTAGCTGAGGAACCAACGACCCAACCTTCTTTAGAACCCGAACAGACGCTTATTCCGTGCCCTCGCCCAATGCTTGACAACATCCACAATCAACATTTGAGTGTGTACTTGTGTACGTGTGTGTGAGCTTTTACGTTCTCATCCGCAAGTGCTTCTGAACAATGACTCTCAATTAAACCGATCAGACTCATATTCCGTCCCTTTTTGTCTTTATTTATTGTTATTTGCAGCTCTTCTTTGACTCTTGCACAACCAGGGGCGGTGGTGGCGCAGTGATAAAGCTGTTGGCCTCTCACCAAGCTGGACTGGGTTCGATTCCCGGTCAATGCATGTGAAATTTTCGAAGAGAAGTGCCATGTCCTGTGCTTCGGATCCCACGTAAAGAAGGAGGTCCCGTGGATCATGATCGCGATATTAACGGTCACGTAAAACTACAAGCGTCCTTCCTTCCTTGCGCCATTTTGTAATAGGCTAGCTTCATTGCCCATTTGGCCATTAATGTAAATTCTAAAAAATAATATCCCTGCTGGTTTTGTTGTTGTTGTTGTCTTCTGTCCATTGACTGGTTTGATGCTGCACTCCATGCCTCTCTGTCCTGAGTTAATCGTTACATCTCTACATAGCAACCACACCTCTCATCCAGGGAAGCTGTTCTATATATTCTAACCTTGGTCTAACCCTACAGTTCTTGCCCTCGACCTTTCCTTCCATAACTAAGTTTGCTATTTCTGGGTGTCTTAGTATGTGTCCTGCGAACCTATCTCTCCTCTTCATTAGCAGTCACTAGAAACATCTCTCACTCATCTTAATACCTCTTCATTTGTTACTCAATCGTCCTAACTGATCTTCATCATTCTCCTGTAACACCACAATTCAAAAGCTTCTATTCTCCTCTTTTGTGCTGCCCTAATAGTCCAAGTTTCACTTCCATAGAATACCACACTCCAGAAAAAGGCTTTCAAAAATGACTTCCTAATACCTAAATGTATATTCGATGTCAACAAATTTATTTTCTGTAGAAATGCTTTCCTTGCCATAATAGGCTACTATTAGGGATATGTCAACTTTGAATGATGATTTTCAAGTGAAATATTGCAGTGCCCCTTGCGTTGACCATTAGACCAATGACTTCAATTCACTTTATTTTAAATTTTTGAAAGTAGCAATGAATAGTCTACTC
The DNA here is from genome assembly GCA_946902985.2 of Meconema thalassinum. NCBI lineage: Eukaryota > Metazoa > Arthropoda > Insecta > Orthoptera > Tettigoniidae > Meconema > Meconema thalassinum. The sequence goes on along the minus strand of OX336390.1, from coordinate 152,059,896 downwards.
TTGTTTGTCTTTTTAATTCTGTATAATTTCAGTGATATATAAAATCGAAAAACAACGATACAAAGGTCTATATTTTGTACTTCATTTTACACCACACATTGATTTTAGTCCGCGTAATGAGATTTGAAGCCAATCTTAACATTGGTCTGTTTGCTGGCAAACACATTCTGTAGCTATAATTGGTTCGGCGTTGTGACATTAAACAGTTACGAGAATTACAGTCGAGTTCAGTGATGTGAAACACGGCACAGGGTAATGAATTAGACACTAATATCCACTCCACTCACAATATACAGCACCGAGTTGAATCAAACACACAGTGAAGAGACAATTTTTTGAACAAGTAGCCTACTACATAATATAATTTTGTGACAACGAGCTCGCAATGATACGTAGTCAAAATTTTGAATTGCTTTTAGTCCCAATAACAGTTTGTTATCGTTATATATTTGTATTTATTGAATTGAGCGCAATGTAGTTTCATAAGAACTTGAAAATTATTCATATAACGACGGTTTAGTATTGTACGTTACGTTTTCATTTCATTTCATTTCATACTTATTCATCAGTGCCTTACACTATATTTACAGTACACTGAAGGGAGTCCCTGAAAAGAGCAAAGCCCCACTTCGCATTCGGGATGTGACTTCGCAAATTTAAGATTTTAAACATGCTGATTTAGACTTTAGTATTGTTCCGCAATACCACGGGTATCCCGGGAAGAGTAAGAGGCATTCACTTGCTACTAATTGGCAAATGAATAATGTGATGCAGTTTTATGTATGTGATTTGACATGTGCACTATTCTTAATTTATTCATTCATTCATTCATTCATTCATTCATTCATTCGTTTATTTGCAATTGGGAGTGTGTCCCCCGGTGGCAAATTAGATATACATAACATATAAATAACTGTACATAACAATTCAGTAACAATTAAACTGGAGTATTTACAGAAATAGTCAGTCTTTTCTTAAACACACCTATATGTTTATGAAAAGGCTCTAAGACTGCGGCAGGTAGAGAGTTCCAATTTCCAATGGTGGGTAGATTATAGGCTAGGGAATAACCCACCCACCAAGGGAAGATGATTAAGAGAAGGAAGTAGATTTGGGATTGGAAAAGAAGGATAGAAGAATAGGAGGAGAGTCCCACAAAAGTTATTAATTTGACTTTTAATCCATTTAGAAGCGGTTGCCACCGCAAATATGTGCTCGGATAACTAAAGTGGCTACGAGCTTGGTCGAAGCTGACGGGAACCGCAGCTAAGGCTTGGGCAGTTTGCCAGAGAGAGGCTGTAGTGTGTTTCCTCCCAAGCACGAATGAAAGTACTATAGGGAAGGGTGATGGTCTGGCCAGACAAATAGTAAAAGCTTTATTAAGTGTTAACGAGGGCATAAACCTAGGAAGAGCTAGGAAAGCCAGGATCCTGCCTAACTGTAGTATCAGAGAAATGATGAATCCAAAAACAAATATTTAATTTATTTAACAATGCAGGAAGTTTGAGGAAATTAACAATTATGCAATATAAATTTAATAAACATAGTTCATTTGAACTTTTTAACAAATAGGGTCGCAGACCTCTAAACATTAAACGGTTGCTCCAGGCAATTGACAATTTACAAGGTTTCAAACCTTACATGTTTCTAAAATCTTTATAAGATTTAAACAAATAAAAAATGAAATAATTAAAGCTTGAACGTGAATTGGAGTACAAAAGTGTACCTTAAGAAATTCTTGAGAGAATGTTCTAGAGAAAATGACAATTTTGAAAAGGACAATAATAACAACGTGAAAATAAGATAGAAGTTCCTACAACTTCTTATATTTATACAGAGTGAATATATGGGAGTTATACAAAGAGGGCAGGTCACTTACTGTGAAACCTGGCGAAAGTGAAAAGGAAGTTTCTAGACTTCCTATGTTTAATTAGGAATCACGAGAAAATGGGGCAGTTTCCATTTCGTGAAACCTGAACATGACTCGCTCAAGAGTTTAGAGAATTGTTTTCCCTGATTTTGAAGGGAGGAACAATGTAAATTTGAAACGTGTGCTAGACACGTATCACAAAAATTATACAGAAATACTTAATGATAAACCAACAAAAATGGAAGGGCACTTCTTAGAATGACACCTTATTGGAACAGACCTAGATTACAAATTTATTGCAGATTGTTAGTTAGAGGTTTAGGAAAGAGAAATGGGAATTGAGGAAAATGTTCATGGCCTTATTTGAATATAAACGGACGATCGCGACGCGGTAGAAAAGTTGAGCAAGCACTGGTTTTCACTATAGTTCATTGAAACATATGAAATGTTCACTGTGGAGACACAAAGTTTATGAAAAAGAAAGTTATTGCAATTATAGGAAGAACCGATTGCACTATATAGGTGAGAGTCTATTTCTTGAAAAAGTTGTAATTTACAATTGAATGCGCCATAGAATGTTCCAGCGGTGGACGAAAATTCACTATTGTAGTAATTTAGTTTTAAAAAGAATTCTCCCAAGTACGTGAGAAATTCATGACGGCAGGACTCGTAGATTGAGTACCGAATCTGGAAAGTTCCAGAACAATCTTAGTAGTGAAATGGGGCTAATGTAAATCCAGCGAAGGAACTTGCTTTGTAAATTGTAGACAGTGGGTATTAGATAATATCCCACGTAGTGAGAAGATTTCTCATTTGGCAAGCATAAGAAATGCTGCTTTTCACTAAGATTAGCTTGATTAAACAAAGGCTCAACATGGAAAATCCCGCGGAGGATGATTCTGCCCAAAACCAAGTAACCTCACAATGCCCATAAAAGATAGTTAAAAGCATGTGGTAAGTAAAATCATGAAGATGAGGTTAAAACTTGAATCAGGTACTTATCTTTGTTGCATGGTGAAGGTGAAGTTCCTCACTGATGCTTAAAGTTCCAACATGGCGTCGAATTTAAAAAATGCCTCGTTAGGTCAGGAGGCTGACTCTGGTTGAGCCTTAACTGATCACTACGACTGCCGACTAAGAAGTGAGAGCAGCTCAACGAAGCACGGAAGGTCCTAGGAAAGGGAGAGAGTGGGGGTAGGAAACAAAAGGTATACATATCAGCATAACCAACTTGGAAAAAATAAATTTTCTTCTTGATGGATGGTCTTCTAAGAGTTGATAGTAGGCGATATTAGCGCAGCATGGTGAGTGAAGAAGTAGACGTAGTCCTCTTGCTCAAGGAGAAAATAGCTGACGATGGTAACAGGATCTGGTGGCCAAATGGATAAGTAAGTCCTCTTGCAAGATGAGGAATTGAGTAGCTTCAGAGGTTCGCTACTAGATGACGCTAGGTGGATCACAGATGTTATATATCTGAAACATACTTATGAAGACATAAGAGATATGCCCAACAAGGAGAAAACAGATGAGCATTGTTGGTGTTTGACAAAGAGGAAGGAAGAAATGAACATGCAAAGAGCAGTAAAAATTATATCTCAGGTACCGTGTATTCAAAGAATACACCATACTGGGGGGAAACACCAACAGAGAGCAAAGAAACAGTTACACATTTATTGGAAGAGGAGCGATCAAAGACAGTGGTCTTGTGATCGGTCCATTTGTGGTCAAGATTCTGGCCACCCTGACTCTCCCATCTCTTCCAGGGTAACATTCGGTCACCCTACCAGAAATCCATACTAGGGGGGGTGAAACATCCCTAACCAAGACCAAGTCCCCCACCTTGATGTCGGGACTGGAAAGAAACCACTTCTGCCTCCGTTGCAAGGAAGTTAAATATTCCAAGTTCCACCTTTTCCAAAAAGAATTACGGAGGGCTTCAAGCTTACGCCAAGCGATAGGTAGATTAGAATCCCTGTAAGAATTGGAAAGAGGAGGAGGGGCAGAAAGAGAAGTGCCGATAAGGAAGTGACCAGGGGTGAGTGGAAGTAGGTCATCAGGGTCATTTGAAAGTGGAGTTAAAGGGCGAGAGTTAACAACACCTTCAATCAAAACAGACAATGAATTGAATTCTTCGTAAGTCAGAATTCGATTACCTAAGACTTTTCTTAAATGACGTTTAGTGAGCTTTACGCAAGATTCCCACCTACCACCATGATGCGGAGCGTAAGGAGGTATAAAGCGCCATTTAAAACCTTTTGAATAAGAAAAATTAGAGATTTGTTCCATGGCAGGAGAGGAAGTGAGAGCTTTCTTCCACAGGGAGGCTGCGCCCTGAAAGGTGGAAGCGTTATCAGAGAACATCTCAGAAGGGACACCACGCCTAGCGGTGAAACGAGAGACAGCTGATAAAAAATAAGAAGTAGAAGCATTCGTTACTAGTTCCAAGTGGATTGCGCCAGTAACCATGCAAACAAAGAGAGAAACATAAAGCTTACCAAACAATTTGCGCTTAGCTTCAGGAGAGTTTCGTTGATATTGGAACGGACCCATATAGTCCACACCAGTTAAAGCAAATGGGCGTATAGGAGAAGAACGAAAAGAGGGCAGATCGCTCATTAATTGAGTGTTGATTTTAGGTTTCGCTTTGAAACAAGGAATGCACTTATGAATTACAGAAGAAACTTCATGAATTCCATTTATAATCCAGTACTTTTCTCTTAAAAGGCAGAGCAGAGTACGTGTACCAACATGAAGATTACGGTAATGAAAGTCACGTATAATTAAGGAAGTTACGTGATGTTTGGAAGGCAAAATAACGGGATGCTTTTTGTCTTCAGAGAGTAAAGATTGCGAGAGCCTTCCACCTACCCTGAGTAACCCATGGTCATCAAGAAACGGGGCCAAAGCACGAAAACGGCTGGATTTGGGAAGATCTCTTTTAGAAGAAAGCAATGACAATTCAGAAGAAAAGGCTTCTTGCTGTGTCAGTTGTAAAATCTTAATGGTAGCGAGATTCAATTCATGATTGGTAAGGTGTGGTTTAGGGAGAAGAGGTTGGTCAACCACAAGATATTTCCATCTAAGGAGATAGGCAACAATCCGTAGTAATTTATGGAAGGAAGAATAGCGTGACAACAAAGGATGAGAAGCATTAGAAACCAGACACGAGGCAATAGACAAAGGTACTTTAGCGTCAGGCAAGTTGGAGTTTGTAGCTGGAGGTTTAGCAGGCCATGAAGAAGAGTCTTTGATTAACCACGAGGGCCCATGCCAGTACAATTGGGAAGCTGCCAATTGAGAGGGTAAACAACCACGAGAGATGATATCAGCTGGATTATCCGCACTGGGAACATGCCTCCATTGACATCCAGAAGAAAGAGTTTGAATTTTGGAAACCCTGTTTGCAACGAAAGTTTGCCAGTGAGAGGGGTTCTTGGCGATCCAAGAAAGGGCGATCATGGAATCGCTCCAGAGATAAATTTGCGAGAATTCGACCTTTAATACTTCCCGTAATTTCTTGACAAGTTCTGCAGCCATTAGTGCAGCGCACAGTTCGAGCCTAGGCAAAGTGATAGTTTTAAGAGGAGCGACCTTCGATTTGGCACAAACAAGGTTAGAAACTGGAGATCCATAGAGTGAATCGTGATAAACTAAATATGCACAGCAACCATAAGCTTTTTCGGAACTGTCCGCGAACACGTGAAGGAAAAAAGATGCATTAGAATGAGAGCTGATTAAATTCCTGGGAATTTCAATAAGGGAAAGATCCAACAAATTGCTGCGAAACGAAAGCCAACGATTAAGAAAAGAAAGAGGGACGGCGTCATCCCATTCACATTTAAGTGACCACAGCTCTTGCATGAAGAGTTTGGCTATAACGATAACTGGGGCAAGAAATTGAAGCGGATCAAAAATTTTTGCAATTTCAGAGAGGATCTGTCTTTTTGTATTAGGAAGCTCTTCTGCGAGCGTAACTTTATAGATAAGAGTGTCAGTGCTAGTGCACCAATGAACTCCTAAAGTTTTTATAGATTCGGAGTTTCCACAAATTTCGACAGACGAGGGATCTACGTCTTCGATGGGAAATTGGGCGAGAAACTCTGGGGAGTTGGAGTTCCACTTATGAAGTGGGAAACCTCCATTCCTTAGTAATGCTTGGAGTTCTAAAGACACAAGAGAAGCTTCCTCCAAAGTAGAGAAGGACTGCAAGTAATCGTCAACATAGAATGACGTAGTTAGTGCTTCAGAGGCTTTGGGGTTAAATAAATGACCATCTTGAGAGGCTAGCAAGTGTAGGGATCGGATAGCAAGGAAAGCAGAGGGTTTTAAGCCATAAGTAACCGTTTTCAAGCGAAATACCTTAATGGGCTTATTGATTTCATCACGCCACAAGATTCTTTGAAGATCTCGTTGTTCTGGTTGAATTAACACTTGACGGTACATCTGTTTTATATCGGCTATGACAGCTATGGGAAATAATCGAAAGTTTAAAAGTATAGCAGATAAATCTGATTGAATAGCAGGACCAGAATAAAGAGTGTCATTAAGGCTGTTGCCATTAACGTCGGGTGATGAACCATTGAAAACAACTCGGATTTTATCTTTTACAAAAGGGTTTTTCCACACAGGATGATGATTTAAATAAACCGTTTCGATTGGGGGTGCAATTCATCATCGGATTTGTTAACAACCTCCATATGATCTAAGCTTTCATACTCATCCATAAACTCAGTGTACTGCTTTTTGACGAGGGGTTCCTTTTCGAATTTGCTCTCGATAGCAAAGAGAGCTATTCGAGCTTTAGGCTGAGAGTTAATAAGTTTGGGGGGATTATGTAATCTTGGCATTTGAACAATGAACCGGCCATCAGAAGAACGAGTGGTCGTGTTCAAAAAAAGTTGCTCACAGAATTCATTTTCTGAAGAAGTTACATTAGGAGAATCAACATTTTCAAGCCTCCAAAACTGTTCCAGATCAGTATTGGAGAAGTAACATTGAGATGCAGGTTGGGGTGAATAATGGGGAAGTTGCCCTGTGACAATCCATCCAAAATTAGTGTCTCTAGCGACCACGTTTGAGGATAGCTTGCGAACCTGTTTCCGAAGGCAGTTCCAAAAGACATTGGCACTAAAGAGTATGTCAATGGGATTTTGTATGTTAAACGAAGGATCGGCTAACCTTAAATGCGAGGGAATGTTTAACCCCGAAATATCAACCGAGTGACTAGGAGTGTCTTCTCCAATGCTATTAAGAATTAGACAATTAAGTTTAAGAAAGTTGTTTCTATGACAAGTATCTCTTATGGTTAGTTTTGAGAATTGTAAAGCTTGCGATTTTGAGCTGTTGATGCCTGACACATTGATAGAAGTGGGGTTTACGGGTAGGCCTAGTTTTCTAATCAAGGAATTGGACACAAAATCATGAGTTGCCGCTGAGTCTAGAAGACCGCGTGCACGGACCCAGTTGCCAAAGTTATCCTGAACTTCAATTTGAACAGTGGACAACAATACTTGAGCACTGCGAATGGACTTAGCATTTTGAATGTATGATGAAGCATTAGAACTGTTAACACTATCATTTTTAGGAGAAGTGGATGCTGTTGATGACCTTGCCTGATCATGACGATGTAGCAAAGTATGATGAGCCTTTTCACAATGGTAACAAAGTCTTGTAGACTTACAGTTAGAAGCAGAATGCGTGGGCGCTAGGCAGTTGAAACAATGTTTATTTTGAGCAACTAGTTTTCGTCTGTCGTCGACTGACATTTCTTTAAAGGATTTGCAGAGGTATAGGGCATGGGGATCTTTACACAGTATGCACTTTACCGGTTCGTTTAAACTTTTGCGAGGTTCACCTTGCGTGTCTAAAACAATGGAGCTAGCAACACGACGTTCACTAGACCTGGTTGGGTAACCAGTAGTGTTTGATTTAAATTTGGATGAGCTGAACCCTGATTTTTGGGTATTAGACGCTGAGCGTTCGCTTTTGGGTTTGATGGACATTAATTCGAATTTGGAACTAGGAGATGAAGGTTCGCTCTGATTAGCTAGCGCGGTTAAAAGTTGGCATCTAGCGTTTATGAAAGTGACTAAATGTTCGTAAGAATAGTCGTCTTCCTTAGAAAGTTCAATTTCCCAAGCTTTGAGGGTAGCAGCATCAACTTTAGAAACTACTAAATGTATTAGGAAAGTATCCCAATGTTCAGTAGGCTGCTCTAATTGGGACAAAGCTTTAACGTGGAGTTGGGTAGTGTCAATTAACGTACGCAAACTAGTGACGTCATTATGCTGTGACGCAGGTAGGTTAAATAGAGCCTTAATATGGCGTTGAATACGTAAACGTGAATTTCCATATCTTTCTTTTAATAAGTTAAAGGCAATGGGGTAATTTTCGGCACGCAGAGGAAGTGCTTCAACTAACTGCAAAGCTTGACCTCGAAGGATAGATCTCAAGTAATGAAACTTGTAAATGACTTGAATGTCTTCATTGTCATGAACAAGGGAGCAAAATAATTCATAGAAAGAATCCCAGGTGGATTCATCTCCAGAAAAATGGGGTAAATCAATTTTCGGTAAAGTAGGTTTGGGCTTGTGAGTGCCCTCACGGAAAGAAGTTTGGGGTTCGTGAAGGGAACCAAGAACAGAAGCGTCCTTTTTCTGCTCCTCTTCGAGTTGGCGTATTATTCTGAAAGCAGAACCTATGCCTTCGTAATATAAGTTCTCTACTTCGACACGATCTTCTGTTTGATTGAGCATGCAAGTTTCAATTTCAGTTTGAATGTTACAGTAGTTTTCATAAGAACGTTCAAAATCCTTTACACGATGTTTCAACAAATCTAATTGCGCGTCTGAGGGATCTAATTCTTTTATGTACCTTCTGAATCGGGTAATTTGCCCTTTATAGGATGCTCGTTTAGAAGTAAGTTTTTCATCCTTATCCTTATCAGTGGGAGCCATATTAAAGAAGATAAATGAAAATGTAACTCACGAAACTGTGGAACCTTGGAAATGCTGTCAAGCTGGCAACAGCGAGAGAGTAGAAAGAACAGGACACCCCAAAGGAGACAGGAGCGGCCTCTTTCCCGTTCACAGGCTTTGCATGACGTAGATATAGCTGAAAGATCCAAAGGAGATATTAAAAATTTGCAAAGTATTGTCAAATGGCACTTGACAAACAATGGACATAAAAAATGGACTCTCCCGGGTTTCTGGTACCAAATTTTTGGGTAGATTATAGGCTAGGGAATAACCCACCCACCAAGGGAAGATGATTAAGAGAAGGAAGTAGATTTGGGATTGGAAAAGAAGGATAGAAGAATAGGAGGAGAGTCCCACAAAAGTTATTAATTTGACTTTTAATCCATTTAGAAGCGGTTGCCACCGCAAATATGTGCTCGGATAACTAAAGTGGCTACGAGCTTGGTCGAAGCTGACGGGAACCGCAGCTAAGGCTTGGGCAGTTTGCCAGAGAGAGGCTGTAGTGTGTTTCCTCCCAAGCACGAATGAAAGTACTATAGGGAAGGGTGATGGTCTGGCCAGACAAATAGTAAAAGCTTTATTAAGTGTTAACGAGGGCATAAACCTAGGAAGAGCTAGGAAAGCCAGGATCCTGCCTAACTGTAGTATCAGAGAAATGATGAATCCAAAAACAAATATTTAATTTATTTAACAATGCAGGAAGTTTGAGGAAATTAACAATTATGCAATATAAATTTAATAAACATAGTTCATTTGAACTTTTTAACAAATAGGGTCGCAGACCTCTAAACATTAAACGGTTGCTCCAGGCAATTGACAATTTACAAGGTTTCAAACCTTACATGTTTCTAAAATCTTTATAAGATTTAAACAAATAAAAAATGAAATAATTAAAGCTTGAACGTGAATTGGAGTACAAAAGTGTACCTTAAGAAATTCTTGAGAGAATGTTCTAGAGAAAATGACAATTTTGAAAAGGACAATAATAACAACGTGAAAATAAGATAGAAGTTCCTACAACTTCTTATATTTATACAGAGTGAATATATGGGAGTTATACAAAGAGGGCAGGTCACTTACTGTGAAACCTGGCGAAAGTGAAAAGGAAGTTTCTAGACTTCCTATGTTTAATTAGGAATCACGAGAAAATGGGGCAGTTTCCATTTCGTGAAACCTGAACATGACTCGCTCAAGAGTTTAGAGAATTGTTTTCCCTGATTTTGAAGGGAGGAACAATGTAAATTTGAAACGTGTGCTAGACACGTATCACAAAAATTATACAGAAATACTTAATGATAAACCAACAAAAATGGAAGGGCACTTCTTAGAATGACACCTTATTGGAACAGACCTAGATTACAAATTTATTGCAGATTGTTAGTTAGAGGTTTAGGAAAGAGAAATGGGAATTGAGGAAAATGTTCATGGCCTTATTTGAATATAAACGGACGATCGCGACGCGGTAGAAAAGTTGAGCAAGCACTGGTTTTCACTATAGTTCATTGAAACATATGAAATGTTCACTGTGGAGACACAAAGTTTATGAAAAAGAAAGTTATTGCAATTATAGGAAGAACCGATTGCACTATATAGGTGAGAGTCTATTTCTTGAAAAAGTTGTAATTTACAATTGAATGCGCCATAGAATGTTCCAGCGGTGGACGAAAATTCACTATTGTAGTAATTTAGTTTTAAAAAGAATTCTCCCAAGTACGTGAGAAATTCATGACGGCAGGACTCGTAGATTGAGTACCGAATCTGGAAAGTTCCAGAACAATCTTAGTAGTGAAATGGGGCTAATGTAAATCCAGCGAAGGAACTTGCTTTGTAAATTGTAGACAGTGGGTATTAGATAATATCCCACGTAGTGAGAAGATTTCTCATTTGGCAAGCATAAGAAATGCTGCTTTTCACTAAGATTAGCTTGATTAAACAAAGGCTCAACATGGAAAATCCCGCGGAGGATGATTCTGCCCAAAACCAAGTAACCTCACAATGCCCATAAAAGATAGTTAAAAGCATGTGGTAAGTAAAATCATGAAGATGAGGTTAAAACTTGAATCAGGTACTTATCTTTGTTGCATGGTGAAGGTGAAGTTCCTCACTGATGCTTAAAGTTCCAACATGGCGTGGAATTTAAAAAATGCCTCGTTAGGTCAGGAGGCTGACTCTGGTTGAGCCTTAACTGATCACTACGACTGCCGACTAAGAAGTGAGAGCAGCTCAACGAAGCACGGAAGGTCCTAGGAAAGGGAGAGAGTGGGGGTAGGAAACAAAAGGTATACATATCAGCATAACCAACTTGGAAAAAATAAATTTTCTTCTTGATGGATGGTCTTCTAAGAGTTGATAGTAGGCGATATTAGCGCAGCATGGTGAGTGGAGAAGTAGACGTAGTCCTCTTGCTCAAGGAGAAAATAGCTGACGATGGTAACAGGATCTGGTGGCCAAATGGATAAGTAAGTCCTCTTGCAAGATGAGGAATTGAGTAGCTTCAGAGGTTCGCTACTAGATGACGCTAGGTGGATCACAGATGTTATATATCTGAAACATACTTATGAAGACATAAGAGATATGCCCAACAAGGAGAAAACAGATGAGCATTGTTGGTGTTTGACAAAGAGGAAGGAAGAAATGAACATGCAAAGAGCAGTAAAAATTATATCTCAGGTACCGTGTATTCAAAGAATACACCAAATGGTACGGTTTACGAAAGAATATTTACCATAATTTGTTCGCTGTGGTCATACCGATGGGATTAGACTGTAAAACGTATCACAGAGATAGGATGAACATATAGCTAGTTAGAGGAATTCATTCCTGAGTAGTTTACATGGTATAAGGACATTAGAAGATAGCACAGATGTACTTCAGAAGAAGCTTTTTGTACTGCACTGTCAAGATCAGAGCTGGCTACGTGGATCGCCAACCTTCGTTCGGTGACAGCGTCTTAAGAAGAAGAATGTAATTTTTTGATGAGAGCAGAAATACCTCATCGAATCACATCAGTCTGAGAAAGAGATGCTTGTGTGTTGTAAATTCGAACTCGTGCACAGCCTGAAAGACTAGTGTTTTCTTTTAAACGTATATGATCTTCAAGGTGCTAATGTCGGGAATTGAAATTGGCTGACTGTTGATGATGTGAGGACAGAACACTGAATCCCTCAGTCACTGGCATTCACATTACGAAAAACTGCAATCATGGACGAAGAGGAACTGTCTGTGCATAGAGTAATAAATAGCGGAAATCATAAGTTTTCAAACGCCACGATAACTCATTGATACTCGTACATTAGCTAAATCAATAACTTCTGTTTTGAAATTCAATAAAATTAATTTTGGAATGTCCATTAATTCAATTAAAAGCTCATAAATACTGCTCTGCCAATAACTAAATATTCATACATGCAAAGTCCATTGGTTTGGACTGCATTGTGTAGGTTGGCTTATTTATCGGAGTTTAAAAAAGTGACCCGCTGGAGAAATGGGAGGCAGAATATATTGTGTGATATTGTTCTGTGGTGATTCAGAGTACCCGTAGTAGAAACTAGTGGAGAAATTAAAGATCTGTTTTATCATTCATGTGCATTATTATCCTAGACTGACACTCTCCAGCTCAACTTCCCGGTGTGAAAGAGTGAGTCGGGAGTGGACAGGATCTATCAGCCGGACACAATCAAGGCAAACCTCGCTCACCGGGTGAGTATGTTTGTTATTTAGTTGGGCACACTGACCCAATGTACATGGGTAGGAGAACTACCGGTATTGGATATGATTTACGAAATTTAAACTTCATAATTTAGTATTCCTCATCATCATCATCATCATCATCATCATCCTCCTTTAATGTGTTAGTCCCAGAAGAACTGTTACGGTCTATATAAAAGATTTGAATTTTCACGCCATCTTTTCCTGGGGCGACCTAGAAAACTCTTCCCACCGGGGCAGTAGTAGACGACTGCTTTAGGGATCCTGCTTCTGTCCATCCTGTTGAGGTGTCTTAGCCAATTTATTTTGCATTCGTGGATGTATTCCAATATACGTCTGCTGTTAAGACTATTCAGCACTTATGTGTTTCGTATGTGATCCCACTTAGTGACTCCTGCTGTTCGTCGCATATATTTCGTTTCGACGGTAGTTATTCGTCTCTCATCGCATTTCCTCAGGGTCCACTCTCCGATACCATAGCAAAGTACTGGTCTTGCTAAGGTTTTTTAGATTCTTGTTCGGGTGTGTTTCTGAACTAATGATGATCTAAAATCTTTATTGATGATTCCTAAACACGTGTTGAATTTAAAGATTTTCTCGGGTATGTCCATTTCTTCAAGGAAAGACAGTTTGTAACCAAGGTATTTTAAATCGTTTACTCTTTCAAAAATGTTATTATCCAAGCAGATCTTACTTCTTATTGGTTCCGTGCCACAGAATGTCATTATCTTAGTTTTCTATAGAGATATTTCCATTGAGTCGTTTCCTGAGACTAGTTTCAGGTTATACATTGAACGATGTAAATCATCTTCTGAGGTGGCAACCAGCACTAAGTCGTCTGCAAATAATATTGCATCCAGCTGTATATTCTGTTAATGCGGATGGAGCCATATCTTGTATCTCTAAATTTTCGTATAAGAGCATTCATATAGATTATGCACAGGAGAGGGGAAAGACCGCAACCTTGTCTCACTCCTGTGTTTATCGATTTCCACTCGGATAATTTACTATTAACCTTTACAGGAATGAAGTTATGTTTGTAAAGATTACTTATGTTTTGCACTATCTGTTGTGGGGTGTGATCAGATAATAAAATACTGATTATTATTATTATTATTATTATTATTATTATTATTATTATTATTATTATTATTATTATTATTATTATTATTATTATTATTATAGCTCATCATACGAATCTTCTCTACGATTGCCTGAATAGGGTAAGAAAAATAAGTACAAAATTGGTTCCAAAATTTTAAACTGATATGTTGAATATTTTAAAACAAATGAATATGAGATGCCCCTATACTAAGCTATGAACAAACATTCGCTGTGGCAAGTTTCATTGATTTCAGGTGATTTGATTGCCAGAAATATCGTTTCAAATATTTGACAACCACTTTTGTTGAGGTTAATCTCAGTATTCTGTGAAACGCATGCATGCACTTACTATAATATAGCCCTTAATCACTATAGGCTACAAAATCTCAGCTTAATTGATATAATGGGTACGGCGATATGTAGAACCGTTGAAATATATCGCATATTTGCGCCATTTTGAATTGTTTAATATAGAGCAGGGGTCTCCAAACTACGAGCCGGCCGGACATACCCGGTATTCGGCCCGCCGAAGCTTATTTTGATTAGGTTACATTGTAAAATTTACAATGTATGTAAATTATAAAAAATATAATCAGATCTTTCTATTTAACGACCAATTAAGAAACACAATATAATAACTGGCATATTGAGTGGCTTCGGTGGCGTAGTTGGTAGCATGCAGAGATTCTATGCCCAAGATCGCGGGTTCAAACCCGGCCGAAGTCGTCGGATTTTTTAAGAACGTTAAAAATCCCTCAGTATGCCTTCCTTAGGAGGGGAAGTAAAGCCGGCGGTCCCATATCATAGAGTTATGGCATGTAGAAGAACCTTCTACTAATTACACTTGTGTGAAGATAAATTATAGGTTTGATTTGTCTAACGCTCTTATGTTCCAACGTTCATCACCAGGAGCCGAGTGTGGTGACATCTAGAAACCATGTTCTGAACTAGTTGTCGTTGACGGTGGTGTTTGGTAGCAAAAGTAGTAACTACTTAAAGATTGAATGTCTGCAGTCCTTACATGAATTAAAAAGAGGTAACACACTCTAATACAACTATCACAATTAACACCGGTTATCAGACAGATTCTACACACATCCCAAAGTACACGGGGCTACATGGCTGCGTTGTTGCAACCCCTAAACTGAGGAACCAACCATAACTGGCATACATAATGAAATTGAATATTTTAACTAGAATTATTGTCATGAGATTTATTCTAAAACCTTAATATATATGTGAAATACATACAGTAATTAGGCCCTAAATCACATTAAAAAAAAAATTCATTATTATTAGTATTGCTATTATTGCTATTAGACTACTATGATTATTGAGATTTATGCAGCTTTAACTTTCCACTGACAATAGTTTTCAGTTGTGGAACAAGTTTTCTGGTGTAAATTATCAGCAGCGACTTGAAATGTTCGTCAGTTAATTTGGATCTTTTTCACACAGATAAGTAAGCAGTGCCGAGAGTTGAAAAGCACATTCATGCAACTGATCAAACGGTGTGAGTGGAAGACTCTTATACAATTCCAGCAATGATGACTTAAAATATATTTCCTTTAACATCGCTACACTGGAAATTACCACAACGCACTGCGCCATGGATAGTCTATCTCACACTCCGGCTAGTCCCGAAACGAAAATTTGCGCGTAATTCAAAACTACAGTATGTTGGTATGATGAGCTTCCTAGATCCCAGGAGTTAGTGTGGCCAGTAGGTTAATAAGGTTGGTGACCCCTGATGTAGAAGATATAGAATTATATGCCAGTAGATGAAAATTGTGGTCCATTATACCAACTTTAAATCCGATGTATTAAATTCGAATTGATAGGGGGGACAGACATTCAGAGTACACACACTCACACACACACAGACACACACACACACACAGACTCACACACACTCAAACACACACACACACACACAGACTCACACACACACATACACACAGGCAGACACACTTTTTTTCGCCCAGTAGTGATCTCATAAGTCTACTTTCATTTTTTGCAAAAATCGAAAGTAGGCTAAAAATACGAGTAAGTAATATGGAATTATTCGAATAACATATCAGATGTTACACATCATATGCGACTAATGTAAGGCTCGTATTTTTAGCCTATTTTGGATTTTTGCAAAAAATGAAAGTAGACTTATGAGATCAACACAGGGCGAAAAAAGTGTGTCTGTCTGTGTGTGTGTGTATGTGTGTGTGTGAGTCTGTGTGTGTGTGTGCGTATGTGTGTGTGTGAGTCTGTGTGTGTGTCTGTGTGTGCGTGTGTGTCTGTGTGTGTGTACTCTGAATATCAGTCCCCCCCTATCAATTCGAACACGGTGAATGCGAATTGAACGAAATTTGGTACAAAGGTAGCACTAGCAAAGGACACCTCAGTGTCATGTTTTATATCGCCGCCATCTTGACTGAAACGTAATGGCGGCCACACGAATGTTCAAAGCTTAAATCAAATTACGATTAACCTAATCATCCGATCTCTACCAAATTTTGCAACTACATACCTTTATAGAGGGAGCATCCTTTGACCAATCTAATAGGTCATTCGCCTAATAGTTTGCGGATGGCGGCCATCTTTATGTCAAAATTGATTCCCCCTATTAATTCGAACACGGTGGAACCGAATGGAACGAAATTTGGTACAGAGGTAGCACTAGCAAAGGGCACCTCAGTGTCATGTTTTATATCGCCGCCATATTGACTGAAACGTAATGGCGGCCACACGAATGTTCAAAGCTTAAATCAAATTACGATTAACCTAATCATCCGATCTCTACCAAATTTTGCAACTACATACCTTTATGGAGGGAGCATCCTTTGACCATTCTAATAGGTCATTCGCCTAATAGTTTGCGGATGGCGGCCATCTTTGTGTCAGAATCGATTCCCCGTATTAATTCAAACATGGTGAAACCGAATGGAACGAAATTTGGTGCAGAGATAGCACTGGCAAAGTGCATCTCAGTGTCATGATTAATATCGCCGCCATATTGACAGAAACGTAATGGCGGCCACACAAATGTTTAAAGCTTAAATCAAATTACGACTAACATAATCATCCGATCTCTACCAAACTTTGCAACAACATACCTTTATGGAGGGAGCATCCTTTGACCAATCTAATAGGTCATGAGCCTAATAGTTTGCGGATGGCGGCCATCTTTATGTCAAAATTGATTCCCCCTATTAATTCGAACACGGTGGAACCGAATGAACGAAATTTGGTACAGAGGTAGCACTAGCAATGGGCACCTCAGTGTCATGTTTTATATCACCGCTATCTTGACGGAAACGTAATCGCGGCCACCCAAATGTTAAAAGCTAAAAATGTAATTACGACCAACCTAATAATCTAGTCTCTACCAAATTTTGCTACACCATATCTTTATGTGGGAAACATATTCTGACCAAACTGCAAGAACATCAGCCCAATAGTTTGCAGATGGTGTCCAAGCATGTGTGCAAATCGATTCCCCCTATCAATTTGAACACGGCGAAACTGAATTGAACGACATTTGGTACAGAGGTAGCACTAGCAAAGGGCACCTCATATTCATTTTTAATATCCCTATAGCACGTTGTATTTCAACAAGCTACTACAACCAACATTCAATCATACTCCTTGAAAAGGACAAAGAGTTATAACAATACCCATGCATTTAGGAGAAAGTAGGCTATATGTTCTTTACTGAACATCTTGTTTTATTTTAATTACATCTAATAATATTCAACATTTCAATTCCATTGCCATAACAGATTCGTAGATATTGAAACCGGTGAAATATTTCGGATGACCACGGTATTGCATTGCTCCATACGTAGGTCGTAGAATTATGTACCAGTAGATGAAAATTATTACGTTGGTTTATTACTAAAACGTTTTCTTCAATCATATGAATAAGAAACAAAATATTACAAGTAGTTCTGTGAAGAACTAAAGAGCCTATTTTTATGCATCCTACTTAAGTTATTAGCCTCTATCAACATGCAACATTTCAATTTGATTGCTGTAATAGATTCGTAAATATTGAGAACCTTCTATTTATTTCGGATGGTCGTCATGTTGGATTTTATATATGTAGACCATAGAGTTCAGTACGATTAGATGAAGATTATTGCGTAGGTTTATTACTCAGTCTTCAATCCCATGTTTAACACACAAGAAATCAAGACGAGTTTTTAAAATTGCGCACAGCCGCCATAATGGGGTTATGACAACAATTGAAATAAGTTAGATGTCAGTGGATTAAAATTTGTAAAAGCATTTACCGTACGAAGTTCCACTGCGCTCGGTGTTTAAATCGCAAGAAACGTGCATTTAAATATTTTAATATCGCGTCGCCACCATGTTAGCTTTATGCTCCCCAGGTTCTTGAAAGTCCCATAAGTGAACGTATGTTATAAGCCTTTATCAACATGCAAACGTTCAGTTTTAATGGTGTAATAGATTCTTTGATATTGAGAACCATCTAAATATTTCGTATGGTCACCATGGTGGATATTTATGTATGTACACTACTGGACTCATTAAGTGGCACTATCTTCCATACGTTGCCATATCTAGCCGATTACTGGTGACGCTTGACGATGACCTGAAAATGTGGAAATATTATCCCATTGTAGCAAGGCTATGTGTTACGTTTTACGAAAGGATCCGTCCCCTGGCTCTTTTAAATGGAATTTTCTTTTAATTTTTGCTGCTCTGTCGGTCACGAGACAAGTGACCCCATTTGACGGGTTAAAAATCTGAAAAAATAACACGTTTGGGAAACGCTAGTCTCAGCCTCTTACCAAACAACCAGCCCTTCAAGTCGCCTTGTTCGAATGTTATGATTTTTTGTGTGTTTTTTCTTTAAAAAACATTTTAAAAATAGAAAAAATGAAAAATTCGAAATTCGGCAAACGTCAGATATACTGGCCATGAGAGCACTATATTTCAGTATAAACGAATTTTAATTATCTAATTATCTATTTTTAAACAGTCCCATTTTATTATCACCTAGAGGTGTAGTGGCTAGCATATTTAGCTGTCTCCCAAGATGAGTTAAAATGTGGAAAAACTATGACGGTCCAGGATCATTATTGGCAAGGTTTTCCGAAAAAATCAAACCTCTGGCTGTTTTAATACGACAATTATGAATTTTTAAATAATCTCATTTTCTATGTCCAGCAGTGTAAATCATAGAGTTATGTATTATTAGATGGCAATGATTGTGTAGGTTCATTATTCAAACGTTGATTTCGATCGCATGATTAGGACATAAGATATAATAAAATTATATTAAAATTTCGCGCAGTCGCCATCTTGACGTTATTAAACCATTTAATTAAATTAGATGTCATTGCATTACAATGTGTATATACATTTGCTGTACCAAGCCTCATTGCGCTCGAATGATTAAATCGCGAGAAAAGCCTATTCTAATGTTTCAAATTCGCGCGGCCGCCATGTTCGTTTTGTAGTTCACAAGTCTCTAAAAGTCACATAGGTGAACTTCTAGTTGCGCTCTTTATCACCGTACATAATTTCAATGTGATATCAGTAATAGTTTCGGAGATGTTGAATGCTGGTGAAATATTGTGCACAGCCACCATGTTGGATTGGTGTGACGTGGAGAAAAAGTTCTGCCCTAAAATTTCCCCATACGGGAGAACGAAACGCATCAGGCGAAAGCCTGGACAAAAAAACTACTGTGGTCAAGAAAATTAGACTGAAGCGGTGCGGGGTAGTGGGCATGAAATACGTGACTAGAAAACCAATGTAGGTAGCAATACATTAACAATTTTTATTTCTAATAATAAATTTATAACCAATAAACAAATTGCACTTAAGTGCTTATCACAGAAATGAACAATTATAAATGTAGCAAAGTGTGAGGGCCTGATGACAGAAACCCAGATTAAAGAAAGGTTAATGAAACAAGCTTGCTTGATTGGAGAGAAGTTGAGCTTAACATAAAAAAGGGATACACTTTATAAAAAGAGAGAACCATAAAAAATTATTAAGAGTGTAAAATAACTGGTATGATATAAACTCTTCATAAAATTTGAACTTATCTTTGAAGAGCCAGCTCCTTAAAAGTTCCAGCTAGCAAACGTTGATTTAAAAGTCCTCACGGTTTCTTCAGAAGGAGGCGTACATGGCCTAGAGATATGTGCATCATTGATAAAATGTCAACTCTCTCTTCTTTTCTTGCGAAGGGATGACATTTATAGCTTCCAAGTGATGATCCAGCAGTATTTCGAAAGACGATTCAAAGTATCCCATCTAAGGTGAAGGTGAAGAGTACAACAGCTGGCAATTAGTCTTGACATCTTGAGTAATACGTCATGGTGCAGATCTCGTGACGTAACTGCTAGGTAGCGTAGAGACTAGCGATGGTGTCATGAGATGCAGTAGCGGTGACCAGCAGGTTGAAGTAATCAGAAGTGATGATTGATCAGAAGTGGGGAAGAACGCCAGCAAGTGGCGTCTTAAATAGGGATCATGGAACCCTCTCGAAGCTGGAGATCACCCGACTGGACAAAGACCTGCCATTGGTCGAACGAAAGTCAGGGTGACGTCAGTCGACACTATTCAGCGGACAGTGGATCAACCAGTAGATGCCCTGTATGACGGGAGTGAGGACGCTTGAGGTAGCGAGCGACTGGAACACTCAAGGTGAGAACTATAATATCTATGAATAAGTGATTGATAACAAGATTATGCATATGGTTTAAGCAATTAATACATTTGTAAAGAAATAATTACCATTCGGGGATCTCGGTAACAAGAAATAAAATTTGACCGACAAATGGGCCAAGCTAAACACTGAAAGTATCACGAAAGTGATCATGCTCCGAGAACTCCGAATGAAAACAAACAAAAGAATCAGTCAAAGCAAAACATGGATAACAGACGAGGAGAAACTAAGACTCGAAAGGCAAAACAGAGATAGCAGAGATGGGTCTAGTATAAAGACCTTTACTAGTTAAAACATCAACAACTCTGACGCGTTTATCACGGCCAAAGTGGCAGTGAATAACTCTGCCTAGGTTCCACACGAGAGGCGGAGATGGGTCTCGAAGAAGAACCATGTCCCCCACTCGTACATCTGGTTGAGGAAGCCGCCATTTCTCACGCCTATTTAGCAAGCTGAGATATTCTAACTTCCATCGGCGCCAAAAAGAACAGTGCAAAGATTCTACTTTTCTCCAAAAGATAGGTAAGTTAGGATCACAGCGTCGAACCAGCAAAGGCGGAGTAGCAGCAAGCGAACAGCCAATCAGAAAGTGACTGGGTGTTAAAGGTAAAAGATCCTTAGGATCGTTTGAAAGAGGGGTCAGAGGTCTGGAATTTACAATACCTACGACTTGAATAATTAAAGAGTTGAATTCCTCATAAGAAAGTATGGTAGGACCAAGAGTTTTCTTAAGCTGTCTTTTAGTAAGTTTGATGCAGGACTCCCATCGGCCCCCATGATGGGGAGCATAAGGCGGGGTGAAATGCCATTTGAAACCTTTAGAATAGGAAAAGTTGGAAATTTTTTCTTTAGCAGAAGGGGAGCTTAACACCTTTTTCCAGAGATCAGAAGCGCTACAAAAAAATTTGCATTATCTGAAAAAACTTCAGATGGAACACCCCGTCTAGCAGCAAATCTAGAAAAGGCGGCCAAAAAGTAGGATACAGAAGCGTTCGTAACCAACTCAAGGTGGATAGCTCCCGTCACCATACATACAAATAACGAGATGTAAAGTTTACCTGAGATTTTGCGCTTAGATGAAGAGGGATTGGTCTGATATATGTAAGGACCAGCGTAATCGATCCCAGTAAGAGCGAAGGGCTTACTAGGTTCTGAACGAAATGGAGGTAAATTACCCATAATCTGCGTGGCGGGCCGTGGTTTAACCTTAAAGCAAGGTATACACTTTTTGACAACAGAAGAAACCTCATGAACGCCATTGATGATCCAGTAAAGTTCACGAATTAGACAGAGCAAGGTGCGAGTGCCAGCATGAAGGTGTTTATAATGAAACATTTTTATTATAAGGGTAGTGATAGGATGCTTTGAAGGAAGGATGATGGGATGCTTTTTCCCTTCCTCACAACTAGACATAGCTAATCTTCCACCCACACGTATTATGCCGTCCTGGTCTAGAAAAGGAGTGAGTGGTGAAAGCCTGCTAGACTTGGGTAAATCTTTACCACTTATGAGAACTTGCTTTTCAGGAGCAAATACTTCCTGCTGAACAAGTAACAAAATCTTGCAAGTAGCAAATTCTAACTCTACTCTGGAGAGAAAGGGTTGAGGCTTCAATGGTTGACCAATTACTAAATATTTCCATCGGAAGATATAAGACACTACACGAATCAATTTATCAAATGAAGAGTATCTCTGAAAAAGGCTAGTAAAAGTAGAAGTAAGATGCGACGCGACAGGGTCATTACGGGCATCAGGTATTTCTTCTGCAAATTGATTAACTAAGCGAGGCCAGCAAGATGATTCCTGACTTAGCCAAGGAGGACCATTCCAGTACAGGTCTGAAGAAATCAATTTTTTAGGCGTGCAACCACGTGATATTATATCCGCGGGGTTTTCACGGCTAGGAACATGTCTCCATTGTTCAGAATGAGAGACTTCATGAATCTTAGAAACGCGATTTGCCACAAAGGTATTCCAATGAGAAGAAGGCTTGGAAATCCAAGCTAATACAATAGAAGAATCGCTCCAAAAAATGTGCGGGAAAATTTTAACTTTAAACTGACATTTAGTTTAGTAGCTAATTCTGTTGCCATTAAAGAAGAGCATAATTCTAATCTCGGCAATGATACCGTTTTAAGTGGAGCAACTTTTGATTTAGCGCACACTAATTTAGAAAATCCAGGTAAAGTGGCTGAGGAACGTCCTACTATGTATGCACAACATCCATAAGCCCGTTCTGAACTATCAGAAAATACATGCAGGTCATACTGCTGGTATAAGGGATTAGAAATTATAGGGCGGGGTATAGAAACCTTGGAGAGATCCAGCAAACTGCTGCGATACTCTAACCATTCTTCTACAAGAGGAAGGGGGAGATTTTCATCCCAGTCTGATTTTAATGACCAAAGCTTTTGCAAGAACATTTTTGCAACAATAACTATAGGAGCAATATATTGCAAAGGATCAAAGATCTTTGCGATTTCTGACAGAACTTGTCTCTTAGTTACAGGGGGAGATTCTGACAGATGTACCTGATAAGAGAAGGTATCAGAAGAAGGACACCAAAAAACACCCAATGCTTTTACGGCTGCTTCATCAGTAGGAATGGCAACAAATTCATCAACTGGGACCTCTGATGAAAATTTTGATATAAATTCAGTGGAATTTGAAGTCCATTTATGGAGCGGAAAACCACCTCCTAGGAGCAGGGACTTCAAATCTTCGCACACAAGGAGTGCTTCAGAAATATTAGGGAAAGAGCACAAGAAATCGTCAACATAAAATGCCGTTTTTAATGACTCAGAGGCCAAAGGATGATACAGATGACCATCTTGCTCGGCTAACATGTGGAGAGACCGAATCGCAAGAAAGGCTGAAGGCTTCAGGCCATATGTCACAGCCTTCAATCTAAATATCTTTATGGGTTTGGAACTCTCATCGCGCCACAATATTATTTGCAGATCTTGCTGCTCAGAATTTACGAGAATCTGCCGGTACATCTGCTTAATATCTGAGATTACAGCAATAGGAAACCTTCGAAAATTAAGCAAAACAGAGGTGAGATCTGTTTGAATCGCGGGACCACATTGCAGGGTATCATTTAAAGAGATTCCATTGGAATCTGGTGATGAGCCATTGAAAACTACTCTTATATTGTCTTGTGTTAAGGAATTTTTCCATACCGGGTGATGATTTAGATAAACTATTTCATTTAAAGGATGGTCAATTTCTTCTGATTTAGAAATTACCTCCATGTGATTGGATGATTCGTATTCCTCCATAAAGGAAGCATACTGAGTTTTGACAGAAGCATCTTGTTTGAACCGATTTTCAATAGCAAATAGTGCCCTAAGTGCTCTGGAATGCGAGCCCGTAATGGCGGGAGGATTGGGAATACGTGGAAGAGTTACTATAAATCTGCCTTCAGCAGTACGGACAGTGGTTTCCTTGTATAACTTTTCACAAATTTCGTTAGAAGAAGAAGAAGTAGCCTGAACATTCTCAAGATCCCAGAACTTGGTTAGCTCTTGACTCAAATCGGTACCAACAAAATAACAACTCGATACAGTTTGAATAGGATTACGGTATATTTGGCCAGTAGCAATCCAACCAAAATCAGTTTCGCGGAAGAAAACATTAGGAGCAATTTTTACTTTATTGGAATGAAGACATTGCCAAAATACGCTTGAGCTGAAAAGAAGCTCTACGGGCGCAGCTCTGTTGAAATGAGGGTCAGCTAGCTGGACAAAATTCGGGATATTCCAACTTTGAATAGGATAAGAAGTGCCAGGAATATTGTTGCCTATAGACTTGATAATCAAACAATCTAATTGCAACTGCGTGCCAAGATTATTAGAGTCCTTCAGATCCACTTTAGCAAAGCTTAAGGATTGCGATTTAGAGCAGTTTATTCCTGTAACCTCTATTGAGGTAGGATGTTTTGGGAGGCCTAACTTTGGTACCAACGATTCATTAATAAAATTGTTGGTAGCGGCATTGTCCAATAATCCCCTGACAGATACCCATTTTCCGTGAGAATTTTTCAATAGAACCTGCACGGTAGATAATAAAACCTGGACTTTGCCAAGCGAGGTAGAACTTTGAGCATACGACTGCGCACTATTTTGAGAAGTCTCAGAATTAGACTTGGTATTGGAACTGCTTGGTCCTGATAACCGTGATCTTTCATGTCTGTGCAAAAGGGAATGGTGTCTAGCCTTACAATGAAAGCATAAACGTTGTGAACGGCAATTGTTTAACATATGCGTTCCTGACAAACAGTTGAAACAATGTTTTTTGTTCGTAATGAACTATCGTCTTTTATCTACTGATAAAGATTTAAATTCATCACAATTGTATAAAGTATGCGATTGCTGACACAGACCGCACGTTTGCATTTGGTTAGGTGACCGAGCATCAACAGGAAGAGCCTGTGATCTTAAAATTCTTTGATTAGAACTGCTAACCTTATCTTTTGAGAAGGCTTTTGAATCTGAACTACTAGTTTTTTGATTAGCTATGGCGGAAAAGACTTGGCTTCGGGCCTTCAAAAAGTTAATAATCGCCTCATAAGTGCATTGCAAATTCTGGTAAAGTTCTGTTTCCCAGGCTTTTAATGTATTTGCATCCAATCTTGCAGAAATGAGGTGAACTAGAAATAAATCCCAGTGATTTACAGGTTGGTTTAAATTGGGCAATGCTCTGACGTGTAGCTCTGCAGTGTCAATCAACTTAAGAAGTGATAAACTGTTATCTGCTTGCACGTTAGGTAACTCGAATAAGCTTTGTATATGGCGTTGAATAGATAAACGAATGTTCCCATATCTATCCTTAAGAAGATTCAGAGCAACTTCATAATTATCACTGGTCAAAGAAAGTGCTTGAATCAGGTTAAGTGCTTTGCCTTGAACTGCCAGACGCAAGTAGTGAAATTTTTGTATTACTGGTATAGAAGTATTCTCATGTACTAAAGAATTGAATAATTCAAAAAATGGTTCCCATTCTATGTCTTTACCAGTGAATTTGGGTATTTCTAATTTGGGTAATATAATGCGTGAAGAAGATGTAGAAGATGCTGCAGAAGTTTGATCTTCTTGTTTTTCTTTTAAAGTTAAAGCCCTAATAAGCTGTTTAGCTTCAGCAAATCCCTGATAGTATAATTTTTCAACTTCCAACCTATCACTTTGCTGGTCCGGATGCTGAGTTTCTATACTGCATTGTATCTCATCATATTTCTCAAAGGCTTGTTCATAATTCTTAAGCCTCTGCGAAATAATGTCAAGATTACGCTCTTGGGGTTCGAGCTCCGTTAAGAAAGTAGGAAACCGTGTGAGCTTGCCCTTACAAGAGGCTCTGGCGTTGCTGAGTTTTTCATCAAGGTTAGGCATGTCAAAAGTTGTTTGTTACTCACGTCAATATTGTGACTTCGAGTACTGGAAGTCAGAGGCTGACAGCTTGCTAGGTAGTAAGGTTTAGTCTGATGCGGAAGAAACCGGCTTAGCTTACGTTTCTCTCCTCCTCTGCTGAACATGCGCCTCAAGCTGAAACGTACAATGTGAATTAGTGTTGAAACACAATGAACAAAAATTGTTAATGTAAAATCCAAAATATGAAACTTGTATAGGGATCCAGGGTGCAACAGATATGTTTCCCGGGGGTGAGGCACCAAAAATTATGGTGAAAAAGTTCTGCCCTAAAACTTCCCCATACGGGAGAACGAAACGCATCAGGCGAAAGCCTGGACAAAATAACTACTGTGGTCAAGAAAATTAGACTGAAGCGGTGCGGGGTAGTGGGCATGAAATACGTGACTAGAAAACCAATGTAGGTAGCAATACATTAACAATTTTTATTTCTAATAATAAATTTATAACCAATAAACAAATTGCACTTAAGTGCTTATCACAGAAATTAACAATTATAAATGTAGCAAAGTGTGAGGGCCTGATGACAGAAACCCAGATTAAAGAAAGGTTAATGAAACAAGCTTGCTTGATTGGAGAGAAGTTGAGCTTAACATAAAAAAAGGGATACACTTTATAAAAAGAGAGAACCATAAAAAATGATTAAGAGTGTAAAATAACTGGTATGATATAAACTCTTCATAAAATTTGAACTTATCTTTGAAGAGCCAGCTCCTTAAAAGTTCCAGCTAGCAAACGTTGATTTAAAAGTCCTCACGGTTTCTTCAGAAGGAGGCGTACATGGCCTAGAGATATGTGGATCATTGATAAAATGTCAACTCTCTCTTCTTTTCTTGCGAAGGAATGGCATTTATAGCTTCCAAGTGATGATCCAGCAGTATTTCGAAAGACGATTCAAAGTATCCCATCTAAGGTGAAGGTGAAGAGTACAACAGCTGGCAATTAGTCTTGCCATCTTGAGTAATACGTCATGGTGCAGATCTCGTGACGTAACTGCTAGGTAGCGTAGAGACTAGCGATGGTGTCATGAGATGCAGTAGCGGTGACCAGCAGGTTGAAGTAATCAGAAGTGATGATTGATCAGAAGTGGGGAAGAACGCCAGCAAGTGGCGTCTTAAATAGGGATCATGGAACCCTCTCGAAGCTGGAGATCGCCCGACTGGACAAAGACCTGCCATTGGTCGAACGAAAGTCAGGGTGACGTCAGTCGACACTACTCAGCGGACAGTGGATCAACCAGTAGATGCCCTGTATGACGGGAGTGAGGACGCTTGAGGTAGCGAGCGACTGGAACACTCAAGGTGAGAACTATAATATCTATGAATAAGTGATTGATAACAAGATTATGCATATGGTTTAAGCAATTAATACATTTGTAAAGAAATAATTACCATTCGGGGATCTCGGTAACAAGAAATAAAATTTGACCGACAAATGGGCCAAGCTAAACACTGAAAGTATCACGAAAGTGATCATGACGTAATAGAATTTGAAGGCCATGGAAGGGGTCGGATAAAATATGACTATGTCCTATGTACTGAGTTTCATTGAAACCGCTCCAGCCACTTAAATTCAATTACGGAGGGACGCACACACACGCGCGGTCTAAAGGTGGTCTCATAAGTCTATTTTGTCATAAATGAAAATAGGCTAAAAAGATGGTATATTGGCTCTCACGGCCAGTGAATTAAAACTCAGCAATTTTTCTAGGTTTATGTCGTGTCTTGTGTGGGGTTTCACCTAGGAACACTAAGCTGGCTCATCGGCTGGCTCTTGGGGTCCGGGCATGGAGATTTAAAATGTAAAAACTTACTTTTAAAATGTCGCTTTGCCACCATTCTTGATTTAGGAAACAATTGAAATAAATTATTGCCATTATATCATTTCTTGTATGAACATTTACCGTGCCAAGTTTCACTGCGCTAGGATGATAAACATCGCGAGGAAATTCCATTTAAATATTTTAAATTTGCTTAGCCGCCATGTTGATTATGTAGTTAAGATGTTTCTGAAGGTCCCATTAGTGAACGTATCTCATTGTCTTCTATCGCCATACCGAATTTCAGGGTGATATCTGTAACAGTTTCAGTGAGAGATTAATATAGAGCAGGGGTCTCCAAACTACGAGCCGGCCGGACATACCCGGTATTCGGCCCGCCGATGAAATATTTCGTACGGGCGCACAGTTGGATTGGTGAAACGTAATAGAATTTAAAAGGCACGGTCAAGGTCGAGCGAGTTTCATTGAGACTACTTCAACAGTTTATATTTTATAAGGGACACACACATATACAGTCACAAAAACACGGAAAAAGGTGGCCTCATAAGCCAATATTTCATATTATGAAAATAGGTTAAATAAACATTGATTTCAGAGTTATTATTTATTTATTTATTTATTCCTTAATTCCCAATAAGGAGAGCGTTAAAACACAATCAATTTTCATGTTTTATTCTGGCCCTCCTTTTTTCCAAAAACCTCTCATATATACAATATGCTTCCTCTTTCTTTCACCTGTCTCTCACCAAGGCGGGTTCGATTCCCGGTCAATGCATGTGAGATTTTCGAAGTGAAATGCCATGTCCTGTGGTTCGGATTCCACGTAAAAAGGAGGTCCCGTGGCTCATGATCTACAGATTAACGGTCACGTTAAACTATAAGCTTTCTTTCTTTCACCTGACCACTCCTTTGCTGGGTGTCTCTCTTTGGGAGTTTGCTCAAACTTCTGTTGTCAAAGTTTTCCTCTGTATGTGCTCCTGTCTGCGATGTCTCCTGTAGAGATGTTTAGTTTCTCGAGGTCTTCCACGGTTTCCTTTACCCAATTGGTTTTTAGTGTACTATTCGTTACTATATTAAAAATGTTCTTGCCGAGTCTGTCTTCGGACATCCTATGTACTGTATATGTCCATAAAATATTTCCCTTCGTTTCCATATACTGTTTGTAATCGTCTCTGTCTGTTTGTACAATTCTCTTGTCGGTCTCTTTAACCATATTTCCTCTTTCTGAACTGGCCCGTAGATCGTTCTTGGAATTTTTCTCTTTTTTTTCTAATTCCTTGTGTTTTGTTCGTCCCTTGATTGCTGTCGTTTCTGAAGCGTATAAGGCCTCTAGTAAGTCTACTGTACGATAGTGTCGTAATTTGGCATTGATGGAAATAATAGTTATTATTATTATTATTATTATTATTTATAATATTAGCAGTATTAGTAGGCCTACTAGTTGTAATATACAGGGTGTATCCGTGATGATGTTACAAACTTTCAGGGGTGATGGAGGAAGGGAAATGGATCATTGTGAGATAAGGAACCACAGTACAGAAACGATCGAGTCACAAGTTATAAGTAAAATGCTACTCATTTAATACTCTTTACCTGCACACATTTCACAAGCTGCTACATTTACAACAACTGTTCAAAATGGCGTCCCCCTGCGTCAACGTACAGTATTCGCAATATATCTCTGCCAGTGAGAACCGTTGTGTTTCTGAGATTTCAAGCCGTCAACTCCTCAACTCCTATTCATAAGACATTACCCCACAGTGTGGGACTCAGAAGTTCTGACGGCCGACTTAGCATAATGCACTCGGCACACACATTAGTGCTTGCCACACTATTGTTGGTGTGCCAATCTGAGAAATGTCTTTGGTGATCCTAGTACAGTCGGTATGCCTTTCCTAGAAGTAATGATGTAGTTCACCGGCAGAGATATAACGTGGGCACTATACCATTTCAACTCGCCAACACAGACTGAAGCCTACAATACAGGCACAGTCAGTACGCGGTGGAGTAGTTGAGCGATCCTCCTAGCCTTTTCTGCTCGTCGGGAGTGTCTACCCTTCAATCGTAACACATTCAAGTACAGTACATGTATTCCACTGTCGAAGGTATTAGACCGATTTTTGCTTTAAATTTCGACTGTCGGCCGCTTTGGTCGTTTACGATTGTTTACACGTGCCAACCACATGTCGTTGGCTTCAGACACGCTAAAGGGCGCGTGCGGGACGAAACTCCGCCATCCCAGCGTCTATTCAGAACTAGAATTGAGGACGGAAGCCTCCGTGGCTTAGGCGGCAGCACGCCGCCCTCTCACCGCTGGGTCCGTGGTTCAAATCCCGGTCACTCCATGTGAGATTTGTGCTGGACAAAACGGAGGCAGACAGGTTTTTCTCCGGGTACTCCGGTTTTCCCTGTCAAAATTTCATTCCAGCAACACTCTCCACTATCATTTCATATGTCATTCATTTAATCATCGCCCCAGAGGAGTGCGTCAGGCCTCGGCAGCCGGCACAGTTCATATCCTCGCCGCTAGATGGGCGCTTCATTCATTCTATTCCTGACCCGGTCGGAGACTGGAAGCAGGCTGTGGCTTTTCATTCAATTGAGGACGGGCGTTAAACAGCTGAGATTATTAATAACTGCTGACTCGATCGTTACCGGACTGTTGGTTGGTTCCTTAGGTTAGGGGCAGCGACAACGCGGTCATGTAGCCCCGTGTACTTTAGGTGTGTGTAGAATTTGTCTGATAACCGGTGTTAATTGTGATGGCTGTATTAGTGTGTGCTATCTATGATTCAGGTAGAAGGACTGCAGACGATTAATATTTTCAAGTAGTTCCTACTTTTGCCACCAAATGTTACCGTCAACGACACCTAGCTGCAATCGAGGCTACTAAATGCGATCGCAGTCACCACCAGGTGGCTAACGTTGGAACTAATAAAGCGTTATCAAACTAACCTACAAATTTTGGCTTCCACAAGTGTAGTTAGTGGAAGATTATTTTTCATACCATAAATCTATGACATGGAACCGCCGGCTTTACTTCCCCTCCAAAGGAAGACATACTGAGGGATTTTTTACGCCCTTAAAAATCCGACGACCTTGGTCGGGTTTGAACCCGCGATCTTTTCGGTCTGTGGGTCCTTATTTCAAATGGAACCCGGAAAGTTTGTAACATCATCATGGATGTATGTCTACCCTTTATTAATCCCGTTTCCAACGGCGTTGGGGTCTGGGGATGAGATGCGATGAACCACATGGCTGATAGTTTCTACGGCCGGATGCCCTTCCTGATGCCAACCTCATGAGAGGAGTTAATGAGAGATCAAATGAATGAAGATGAATGAACGTTCAATTGCAAGTAATTCCCACTTTAGCTACCAGACGTCACTGTTACCGATACCAAGCAGCGAACTTTGGAACTTGATAGAGCGTTATCTTTCTTTTTGTCAATTTTACTCCCCAGGTTGGTGGTGCCCAGGTACTCAGCGAGCGAACTCACCACTACCGCCTTTCCAGGCAGTGTCCTAGAGCTGAGAACACTTGGTCGGATTGGATACAACTGGCGAGGTGTGATCAGCACTTCGCCCAGGCGGCCTCACCTGCAAAACGAACAGGGCCTCATGAGGGATGGGAAGGGAAGATTGGGA
Organism: Meconema thalassinum; assembly: GCA_946902985.2. Classification (NCBI taxonomy): domain Eukaryota; kingdom Metazoa; phylum Arthropoda; class Insecta; order Orthoptera; family Tettigoniidae; genus Meconema; species Meconema thalassinum. Next base: position 152,028,684 of record OX336390.1, on the reverse strand, counting down.
TGGATAGGCAAGGAAGAGGGAAGGAGGCAGCCGTGGCCTTACAGGAGGTACCATCCCGGCATTTGCCTGAAGACGAAGTGTGAAACCACGGAAAACCACTTCGAGGATGGCTGAGATGGGAATCGAACCTCCTCTACTCATTAGGGCCACCCCAGGCTGAGTATACCCCGTTTCAGTCCTCACACAACTTTTCAAATTTCGTGGCAGAGCCGGGAATCGAACGCAGGACCTCCGGGGCGGCAGCTAACCATGCTGACCGCTACGCTACGGATGCGACTAGAGCGTTAGCTAACCAGGCAAATATAACCTACAAATGTTGCTACACACCACCAATTGCACTGTTATGTTCTTTTACATGCGATAAATCATCACGGATACAACCTGTATTATTTAGATATACTATATAGCATATAATGTTCTACTTTGATAAAATCAATAGCTTCAAGCGTGTTGATTATTCAAATTAAGGCTCCATAAACCAGCTCACTACGCCACTAAGAAGGATTAAACAGCGCACTCAAGCGTATAAGTACTTAAGGTACGGTAACGAAAATGAAGGACACAAAATATTGTGTAATAACTTGAGTGTAAAACAAAAGAAACACAAATTATAAAGTTAATAACTTAATGTTCAAGCTGATCTCAAATAGTAATTAGGAAAATGATCATAATTCTAGTATCGTAAATTAATTTCTTAGTTAACGCATTATCTAGAGAGCTGTTTGATAATTAGCATCTTAGCAAAGCAATTATCGATAAATCAATGGGAAGCGAGGGATGTTGTTATCCCAGTTGGTCCTGCCGACGTCTGTGGCTGGCTCAGTCTCTGGCAACAAGTTAGTCTCGTCTCTCTTGGGACAGAGCCGTCACAACTCCCGGTCACGTGGTCAGTAGCAGGGAACCAATTATCCCTTCAGAGATAAACCAAGATATTCTACCTTCCACGTGAATTCAAGCGTGGAAATTCCATGATCAGAAATTAATTCATTCTGGGTTATTAACGCAGCCTCCGTGGCTTAGGCGGCAGCACGCCGGCCTCTCACCGCTGGGTCCGTGGTTCAAATCCCGGTCACTCCATGTGAGATCTGTGCTGGACAAAACGGAGGCAGACAGGTTTTTCTCCGGGTACTCCGGTTTTCCCTGTCAAAATTTCATTCCAGCAACACTCTCCACTAACATTTCATTTCATCTGTCATTCATTTAATCATTACCCCAGAGGAGTGCGTCAGGCCTCGGCAGCCGGCACAGTTCATATCCTCACCGCTAGATGGGGGCATCATTCATTCCATTCCTGACCCGGTCGGAGACTGGAAGCAGGCTGTGGATTTTCATTTTCTGGGTTATTAACATTTCGAAAAGTGGCTTCGGTGGCGTAGTTGGTAGCATGCTGAACAGCTATGCCCAAGATCGTGGGTTCAAACCTGGCCGAAGTCGTCGGATTTTTTAAGAGCGTTAAAAATCCCTCAGTACGCCGTCCTTCGGAAGGGAAATAAGGCCATCGGTCCCATGGCATACATTTATGGCTTGTTAAAGAACGTTCCACTAAATACAGCTGTGGGAAGCTCAATTATAGGTTATCTTTGATTACCGCTCTTAGGTTCCAACGTTCGTCGCCAGGAGCTGACTCTAGTGGCATCTAGTAACTAACTGCAGAAGTAGTTGGTCGCTGACGGTGGCGTTTGGTAGCAAAAGTTGGAACAACTTGAAAATAGAATGTATGCAGTCCTTTTTTGAATTAAAAACAGATAACACACACTAATACAGCCATCACAATTAACACCGGTTATCGGACAGATTCTACACACACCCAAAGTACACGGGGCTACATGATCGCGTTGTCGCAGCCCCTAAACTGAGGAACCAAACAACTGTGTGTGTGTGTGTGTGTGTGTGTACACTTTAAATAATTCTTTATTGGCGGGAGTGATTTCAATTACACTTTGAAAGGCGTTAGATTACCACCCTCATGTGACCATCTCCTAAACTGTTGTTTTATTTGAGGGGTTTAAAACTTTATAGGTAAGTGGTATGTATATTAAATAGCCAAAGATGCTGATGATTGAATCTTTGAGCCAAATGTCAACGTGTTTTTTTTAGTGTAATATTTCAGAAAACTAAATAATATGCTTCTATCTTCTTGACGTAAGATAATTGATGAAATTTAATTCTATTAACAAACACAATTAAAATTAAAACGTAAAACATAAAATATGATGAAAAAAATATAATTGAAAAAATAAATATACTTGTAAAAAAAAATTAGTAATCTTAAAAATTACAATTAAAATTAAAAAAGCTTGTACAATCAGAAATATAAAAATGTTAAGATCATAAAAATTATAAAAACAAAAATGATAAAAATATATAAACATAAAAATGAAATGATAATACCAAATAAAATTAATAAATTAAAATTAGGATAAAATAATCAAATAACTACAAATAAATTATATTAATAACAGTTCGGCCCTATAAATGATTAAACATCGTGTTCATTTTGCTCCGTGTACTTGGCTCTGTGTTATTCTTATGGCAGTATTAGTGTGTGCATTTGTAATTCAGGTGCGGATTTGAAAGGAGGAGGCCCTAGCTTTAAGTTAGGAGCTATCCCACAATTTGCTTGGAGAAGGGAAAACCACAAAAAGTCACTTACAGGAAACCTGAGGAGAGAACCCAAGACCAAAGAGATATTAGGAGTATCACTTCTTTCGGTTATAAATAATCTCTAACGTTAATAACTTGTGTTTTGTTTTATTATCATAACTAGCAGAAGTACCCATTCTTCGAACAGTCTTCGGTATTAATAACCAGACGTAATCAATTGAGCGACTGTTGCAATGGTTAGGGGCTTGAAACCTGTTTGTCGACAAAAATAAATGATTAGTTGAAATATTCTCAGAAACTAATTTACCTAACGTGTACTTCCTGACGTGAAAATAAAATTGAAAACCTCGTAGACGAAACGCAGTACATTTCACATAAAAACTGACCCTCACTGTTGTGTCAAGTCCGCATCCAGAGGAAGGCCCCTTTAATAAATTATAAAGGCTTGTGGTGCATGAAAATTCAGGTTTTTTGGCCTCCAATGGCCTAAATTCCTAAAAGCAAAAAAATAAAATAAAAAACTATTTCAATTCAGGAATTTTTGAAAATAATGTTGTTGTTTGAATATATAATAGACCTTCTGTACGACATATCGCACGTTTAAGTCTTGTGAATAAATCTAGGGTACCCCTTGACCCCCTTAAGCGCATTGATGAATTTTACAGTTTTTGTTGGTTCCGTGATAACCCAAACTTTCACAGAAATTTAATAAATGGAGTGGCATTACTTCTTGCAGAAATAGATGGAAAGTTGGATGTAACTTTTTTGAGACACTGGTGTTATGGTTACTGGCTTGCATTCCTACATTAGTTTATCTAATGAAATTAGTTTTCTGGGAATATCTCAGAAACTCTTGGTTTTAGAGCCATAAAATATAGTTTTGGGGTCCCTTTACGGCTGTTTAGGGGCCCCGAGTTTTGTTTCCGACACCAAGTGGCTGAAAATAAGCCCTGTCTCGTCGTTGTAGGCCGTAGTATAATAATAATAATTATAATAATAACATAACAATATAGGGATATGGATATAATAGACCTGCCGTACCACACCAGCACGTGTAAATAGCGTGAAAAAATTCTAGGGTACCCCTTGACCCCCTTAGGCGCATTATATGACATTGATGAATTGTACAGCTTAATTTGGTTCCTTTATAACCTTATAGCCGTTTGCAAACTAACTCAGTAATGTAATAAATGGAATTGTATTGCGTCTTACAGCAATAGACGGACCTGTGAGTTTCTGTTGCCATGGTTACCGGCTTGCATTCCTTCATTATAGTATTAAATGAAATTAGTTTTCTGGGAATATCTCAAAAACTGTTGGTTTTAGGGCCTTAAAATGTGGTTTTCGGGGCCCTTGGGGCCCCTGAGTTTCGTTTCTCACATCGAGGGGCTGAAAATGAGCGATGTCTCGCCCTTCTACGCCTATTTCAGCAAGTATTTTAAGGGGGTAGGTCCCCTTTTATGAGAGGTACAGATAAGAGTTACATCAACGTTTAGTGTCGTGCCTCTGAAGGATATCTGTACCAAATTTGACGTTGATCCACCCAGCCGTTCTGGAGTTATAAGTGAACAAAAATTTCCACAGACAGACAGACAGACAGACAAAAAAAAATTTTCGCGCGCATCCGTCATAAAACAGTCTAAAACGCATAAATAACGCAAATTTCCGTAGAAATTCAAAAAACAGACAAACTTTCATTCTTATATATAGAGAGATGCAGAAGACTTCAAGTCAGTTAATTAAGCACCATACGGACGGACATAACGCCTATAAATCTGGAACTGAAGAAGGTAACATTTTGGATAACTATAGTATAATACTTCTAATATCTCCTTAGGCTTTGATATTTTAACATGTTCTCACTCCCATCACGATATTCCTACTATAATTTATTCCAGATGTAAATAAAACACATATTCTTCAATGATTGAAATATAAAATACTTTTCAATGTGACAGAATCATTAATTGAAATGTACTTTTAAATGACATCAACTTCTAAATGAATTGATTCATCCCATTCCGAAACTCGTTTAATGCTCACTGATACGTCCATTTGCATCAAAATAGTACATTATGCAACCGAAACTCGTTTAATGCTTACTGATACGTCCATTTGCATCAAAATAGTACATTATGCAACGAGCCTATAATGGCAATAATTAAGACACGAGTATGTTTATAAAACAAGCAAAGCTAGTTTTATGATTACCATACGAGTGTCTTAATTACCATTATAGGCGAGTTGGATACGACTGTTTATGTTCTACGATAATTATAACTATTTTATTTTCGAACATAAATATTCATAAATATCTGTCGAGAATTCGCCAGTTTTATATGCTGAACAGAGAGCATGGGACGCAGAGAATAAATTGTATTTTACAATGGCCTACTAAAATACCCCATTATACACTAGCCACGCAGTGAAATTTAATATAGGGGCCGTGAAAGTCAGCGTAGATGCGATGTTATCCTTACCTAATTGGTCACACAACTGTTTCTTGAGCTCTGATTGGTGGGAGAAACTGTTTCATAATGACAAATAGTGTTAAAATGACCCTCATTAAGATACAGTTGTCTGATATATAATATTTACATTTCGACATCGTCGAACATAAATAAGAATAACGTACGTTCATAACGTATTTGTTGGCCCATAAAACATAGATGTGCTCTAACGTTCTTCCGTAATTGGTTGGTAACTACGTACTTAACGAATTAAGCTTCAAACAACCTCATTTCATACCTCAAGCACTATGACATTGGAAACTACCTTACAGGCTAGCATTGGCAACGAGTTAGTGTTTAGCTTTTTGATGACAGTAACATTAGGTTATTTACATTTCATAACTTCATTCTAATGAGCTACTCATAAATATTGTCAAATATACAGGGTGTTTCTGAATTCTCATTAAAAACTTTGAGTGCTTGTAGTGGGAACCAAGACGGTTAAGTTTAGCATAGGAACGTGTGTCTGGAAATGCACCGTCTGTCCGTGACCCGCAAAAGAACATCACAGCACACGTTCACAGTCCCCACATTTTCGGCGCCCTGTCCGACCCCTGTTGTGTGTCGTCTGGGTCCAATTAAAGGTGGGGCTCGATAAGACGACCACCGACTTCAAAACAGACACGGTATCTCCGTACCATGTTCTGGAGATAAGTTTGTAGATCTCCAGCCGGTTGTCTAGGTGAAGAATGATCAACTTATCAAATTTATATTTGTTGCTAGGATACTTGAGTGAGATCTACTTGATTCGGTCCTCGCGAGTTCTCCTCGCGTCTGCGTTATTATATATTCCAATAAAGAATTGAAGACGTTGAAAAGATGTCGATTGGTGAACCAATACCAAGTACATTACAATATATACATTTGAAGCCTAGCTTGCTTGCCGTGTGGCAGAGCGTACACAGTATTTACATAGTTAGCTGGATGTTGTTGAAGAGATCGAGAGCGGCCCTTACATCATTAGGCCTATATACCTTAGATTATTCTGGTGGGAGAAGAGCCGAGAACACTCGAGCTTCTTCGGTTATCCGAACAAGATTCACCAATAAGAAATACATATAGTGAAAGGAGGGGGAAGTAGACAATGACAACATGTCCATTGGGGCGCTGGTCTCAGGCGTGGTTTACTGTTGTCTTTCACCTTTTCCTAGAATTGTTTTCCTCAAGAAATATACATGGCCAAAGAATGTGAAAGGCGGTCGTTGTTGGCGACGTTCTGACTTTCCAGGAAGGATTACCAATGTGTTGGTGCCAGTCTGATTTCCCGAGAATTAGCTATTAAGGCTATGTTTCTTAAAGTGACAGTATTGTGTTCACATAGAGTGGAATACAAGCTTTTACTTCCTTAATAGACTACTGCCGGCAGGTTCGGCTGGTGCCTAGCTGACTACAGTAATATTGCTTAAGGAAGTGAGTTCTGTACTAGAGGTTTGTGACAGAATTCACCTGTTGTGTTTCTAAATGAATAATAATAATAATAATAATGAAAATGAAATGAAAATCCACAGCCTGCTTCCAGTCTCCGACCGGGTCAGGAATGGAATGAATGAAGCCCCTATCTAGCGGCGAGGATATGAACTGTGCCGGCTGCCGAGGCCTGACGCACTCCTCTGGGGCAATGATTAAATGAATGACAGATGAAATGAAATGATAGTGGAGAGTGTTGCTGGAATGAAATTTTGACAGGGAAAACCGGAGTACCCGGAGAAAAACCTGTCTGCCTCCGTTCTGTCCAGCACAGATCTCACATGGAGTGACCGGGATTTGAACCACGGACTCAGCGGTGAGAGGCCGGCATGCTGCCGCCTAAGCCACGGAGGCTTGCAATAATAATAATAATAATAATAAATCATTTATAATCGAAAATTAGTGGAAGATGCGGGCTGGTCATGAATATTAAGGAGATTAAGGGGGACGCTAGACGGGATACATGACTCTGGTACACACGATCACCAATTCCTGTTCCCCAACATCCGCCGCAATCATAACCCGTGCCAGTAAGTCTTTCTTGGATTCCACCGGGGCCTCGTAAATCAAGGTTTTCATATAGGGTATACGGGACATCATGTGATGTTTCAACGACGTACGTACTCTAGTGAGTGGCGCCGAAAATGCAGGAGATGTGAACGTGTGCTGTGGTGGTTATTTGCGGATAGCGGGAACATGGTAGGTTTCCGGACACATGTTCCTATGCTAAACTTAATCGTCTTGGCCCCCACTACAAGCCCTCAATGTCTGTAATGGGAGTTTAGAAACAACATGTATAGGACTACACAGAATTATAAATTCATTTCTTCTTTGTGAGTACAGTATATCCATTTTTCAATCATTATTTCTAAGGTTTAATTATAGCACAATATTGTTCTGTGTCATCCGTAATTTATTGATTTGACAGAACGATATATTTTAATTGAATTTGTAGCTGATGAAGGTTTCATTTTCAAGCCGAAACATGTAATATCTCTATGTTATAATTAAATACACACGTTTCCATATATTAGTGGGATACTGATTGGCGTCTTCATAACAGATTTTGTGAACTAGAAACGTCAATACTGATAATTAGGGGGCGGATTTCTATGACAAGTCATATTTTCCCTTAACATTATATCTTATAGTCTTGTATTTTCAACACGTTTCCAAGCATGATAATCAAAATTAAACAGGTTCTATTGGGCATATAAATGCATATTTAGGCTTTCTTAAGTTTTATGGCATATTTTGAACAAAATATCATTATAAACGCCATATTTTGGTAATTTTCATTTAAATTTCGTTTTATAAAAATCAGAATAAGCTCTAGCAATTATTGTTCAGGATAGACTGGAATATACTACTGAAGAACCATTCTAAAGTAGTGTATGGAATGTTTCTAAAAGTAAGAGCTATTGTTTGCTAGCTGGGTCAATTCCTGGAAACTGGGCTATTGTTTACATGGAAGCAAAGGTAATTCCGCAATTATTTGTCATTGTTCTTATATCTCTCCTTCGCCCTTCCCTCTTCCACCTTCAACACACTGAAAGACCTTGGTCACTCATTAGGGAGCTTCAGTCATTCAGTTCTTTTCAATATGCCTAAAACAAAAGTCTCAATTTGTGGGAAGTTACGAAGTTTGTTCGCGAGTTTGTTGAAAACATAATCTGTACGGATGGAGTGATATTATTCTGTAAATTGTGTGAGGTTAAAGTCATATTTTGAATTTTATAGGTCATATTTTTATGTTTTAGGTCATAAATGCAAACATATTTCATACATTTTTAGGTCACAGAAATCCTCCCCCTACTGATAATGCTAACACATTGCCACATCGCCTGTAAGGCTGGAACTTGAAAATCCGACTCTTTACAAAGTGTTATTAAATACTTAATAATTGCAAATACTGCTGTACATAAGTGTAATATACATATCAATTGAACCTAAATTAACCCTACTTGAGCAGGATCTGATGATGCTCGTGTGACGAACGAAACCAGTCATCCCCTATTAATGTGAGGAGTGTTTTATTAAGTGTATAAATAGATATCGTAATTTATCTCAGGCACTAGGGAATTAATTGTAGCTCCCCACCCAATATATTTGGGTACACTCTAGTTGACCAACTGAAAAGCTTTTTATAATAGATTAACTCGTGTAGTTCACTAGCCTGGTGCTAGTCTTCGAAATTGACACCACTTGGGAGAATTCCTTGTAAACGTCATCATTCCAGTACCTGCAATTAGAATTCAATTCCTCGGATAAACCACAGTGCACCGGAAGTATGATAACCATTACACTATGAAGTAGTGTGACGTATATGATCAAGAGGCAGGTGATACTGCAAAGCAGTGGCGTCCGGTAATAAGGTTGCAGTGTTGCACAACGACCAGATTAATTCAAGAAAAACAATTAACACCGTAATAATATTTTTAGTAATAAAAGCTGTAAGTTCCTTTTATATGTAAATGAATTCATAATTGTGTTCTTTAATAATTCAGGAAATCTTATAGTAAGTTACTGTGAACGTCTGAGAAAGCGAAGCGCGCCAACTCTCTAGAAGCGCTCGTCCGTTTCGTCGTTGTCAGCCCCATGCACCGACCAGATCTCAATAGTGAAGGGTATGACAGAGATGCTAGACCGAGTAAGTCCTACCCCAACAGTTAACTCGGCTGGTCGTTGCCCGTTGATTGCAACAAGGGAGCCGAGGCGCGGACGGAGACATCTGAGCGTAGGCTACTTATGACACTCGTGAAGGTTTTCATGTAGACTAATAACTTATAATCCATTTAATCCGATGACAATGTGATGTTCTCTGAACTGCAACATTCGTGACGAATGACGTACAACCGTTTTACCCAGTGCTGGATTACCCATTAGGCCCGACTAGGCCTAGGGCCCCCAATTATCTGGGGCTCCCAAGCAATTTCTAATTTAGTTCAATTTTATTCTGAAGATTTAGAAAAAAATTATCCAGAACTGAGACAGTTTCAGCATTATATTAAATTTCAATGTCCTTTAAAAACTGAGTTCACTCATTCTGAACTTTACGAAATTCTTATTCGAGACAAGCTTGAGTCTGTTTTTCCGAACGTTGAAATTGCTTTTCACATTTTCCTGACCCTCACGATAACGAATTGTTCTGCGGAGCACACGTTTTCAAAATTGAAACGGATCAAAAGTGGGCAAGTATCATGTCACAAGAACGATTAGACATGCTAAGTTTAATGTATATCGAGTCAGATGTTCTGCGGGCAATTGATTTTGATGACATTGTAGAATATTTCATTGACCAAAAAAAAAACAGAAAGATAAAAATTTGATTACATTTTACAGAAGTAAAAATAGTATGATTTGTTAAATTGTTCATCAAATCATCTGAAATGTTTTCAAATAACTATGATCGTTTCAATTGAAATGTATGTATATATGTAGGCCAATGTATGATTTAATCAAACGGGTATTATTCATCTTGAGAAAAATAACTCTTGTATATACTTGATTAAATGTACAGGTGCAAAAAATAAAACATATTTGAAAAAAATAAAGGGGCCCCAAAAATCTGAGGGACTTGGGCCACATTTTACCTTAACCTGGCACTGGTTTTACCGCGCAATTGAGTACAGTTTTCGCTGATATCAAGCAGTGTTTTATTCTACCACCTACCCCCTGCCCCTTAATGAAAATAATGCAACACCCTGAACAATTATCCGCCAGCCGACACTGCTGCAAACTTCCCTTACGTTTGTTATTGGAAAACCGTCGCACTGCCTGTAGAAAGAGATGAACGAATTGCAGATCCTACCAGCAGTCCATTGGCCCACGTTCCATCACCCAGAGGCGACGTGCGCTATTACTATAGCAGCCGTATTGCTGATGCACAACACGGTCACTAATTGCCAATATCGTCGCCAGCCAGGACTTCATCATGCTGTCATCAGCCGGTTATCGGATTCACATAGGGGATATAGAGCACATGCTCTCACTACACCCACTTCGTACAGCACAAACACGGTTCAACCCAATATTGACCATAATAAGCGGGATAAATGTGTTACAGAAAATGGAGAACAAATCCTCAATTAAAAACTGCCATGGTAGACACATCACTGCTTTTTTTAGCCTATTTTCAATTTTGAAAAAAAAAATAGGCTTATGAGATCACCTTTTGTCCGTGTGTGTGTGTGTGTGTGTGTGTGTGTGTGTGTGTGTGAGGTGTGAGTGGGTTCCCCCCCCCCTAATAAATTCTAAACGGCCGGAGCGATTTCAATGAAACTCGGTAAGATCATAGCACCATTCTGGCCGACCCCGACCGTGCCCTTTAAATTTTATTGTGTCTCACCAATCCAGCATGGCGGCTGTGCGAAAAATTTCACCAGCATTCAGTATCCCCGAAACCATTACCGATATCACCCTGAAATTTTGTACGTTGATAAACGGAACTACTAGGTCTTGCAATGGCCTTCCCAGTGTGTACTAGACAGTGTCTTGGTGAGGTGTGCATTAACCAACTGAAGAGCCCAATTGCACACCGGGGCGAAACACTGTCATTTTGTTGAGTTATGCCGGAACATTTAGCACAATTTGTGTTTAAATATGTAATGGCTCAACGGAAAATACATATTTTTCTTTGGAAAATTATATATTCAATGCCAAGGTAAGGTTATAATTGCTTTGGAGTGGAGTTTCGACTCCCATAGTGCACTGGCTTTGCTCGTGACGTGGATACACATGCATCAAATACGTCTTGCAATGGCCTTCCCAGTGTGTACTAGACAGTGTCTTGGTGAGGTGTGCATTAACCAACTGAAGAGCCCAATTGCACACCGGGGCGAAACACTGTCATTTTGTTGAGTTATGCCGGAACATTTAGCACAATTTGTGTTTAAATATGTAATGGCTCAACGGACAATACATATTTTTCTTTGGAAAATTATATATTCAATGCCAAGGTAAGGTTATAATTGCTTTGGAGTGGAGTTTCGACTCCCATAGTGCACTGGCTTTGCTCGTGACGTGGATACACATGTATCAAATACGTCTTGCAATGGCCTTCCCAGTGTGTACTAGACAGTGTCTTGGTGAGGTGTGCATTACCCAACTGAAGAGTCCAATTGCACACCGGGGCGAAACACTGTCATTTTGTTGAGTTATGCCGGAACATTTAGCACAATTTGTGTTTAAATATGTAATGGCTCAACGGACAATACATATTTTTCTTTGGAAAATTATATACTAGAAGTTCACCATGAGACTTTCAAAAACTTGGTAACAACAAAACAAACATGGTGGCCAAGCGAAGTTGAGACTTTATATAGACTTTCCTCGCGATTTAACCATCCAAACATAATGAAACATGGTACAGCAAATGTTTATACACATTGTAATGCACTGGCGTAAAATTTAGTTACATTGTTTACATAACCTCAAAATGGCGGCTGTGCGAAATATTTCACTGGCATCCTATATCTCCGAAACTATTACAGATATCACCGTGAAATATTGTACGGTGATAAAGAGCACTGCTACAAGTGTATTTATGTAATTTTCAAAAACCTGTCAAGTACAAAACGAACATGGCGGCCAAGCAAAGTTGAAACATTTTAATAGACTTTTCTCGTGATTTAACCATCTGAGCGCAGTGAAATGTGGTACAGTAAATGATTATACATATTGTAATGCTCTCGCATCTAATTTAGTTCAATTGGTTACATGATCTCAAGGTGGCAGCTGAGCGAAATTTTAAAATTAAGTTTTTATTTCTTGTGTCGTAATCATGGGATCGAAGTGAAAGTTTTAATAATGAAGCTACGCAATAATTTTCCTTCAATGGTACATAACTCTATCGCCTTTACATATAACAATCCAAAATGGCAAGCATCCGAAATATTTCGACGGTTCTCAATATCTACGAATCTTTTACAGCAATCAAACTGAAATTTGTTATGTTCATAGAGGCTATGAACATAAGTTCACCTATATGACTTTCAGTAACCTGGTGAGCACAAATCCAACATGGCGGTGACGCCAAATATAAATGTTTAAATGGACGTTTCTCGCGATTTAACCATCTGAGTGCAGAGAAACTTTGCACGTTAAATGCTTATACAAATGTTAATCCACTGGCATCTAATTTATTTCAATTGTTTTCATAACCACAAGATGGCAGCTGTGCGAAATTTTAAAATCTCGTTTTTACTTCTTGTGTCCTAATCATGCGATTGAAGTCCGAATACCACACGTACATGTAATAGTACATAAATTAAAATCCAACCTGGCGACCATCTGAAATATTTAGACAGTTCTCAATATCTACGAATCTATCACAACCTTCAAACTGAAATTTTATATGTTGATAGAGGCAATTAACATGTGTAGGATATATCAAAATAGGCTGTATAGTTCTTCACGGAACTACTTGTTTTAAAGTCGGCTTAGTATCTAGAATTCTTGGATGTCACCTCGGAGGCCCGGATTCGATTCATTGTTCTATCAAGAAATCTAATTCTGGTCTGAGGGCTGGAACGGGGTACACTTAGCCTCGTGAGGCAAAACTGAGAGGAGGTGGGTTTGGCTTGGTTAGTGTACGTAAGATTATGAGGGGAAATGTAATGTCCGGTGCTTCGTATTCAATGCTGATCCATCTCAAAATTTCAATTTCCAGCTTCCCCATATTAGAATTTGGAAACAAAATGTCACGTCCAGCAGTTTGAGCTTCAGGTTAAAGTGAAATCCCGGGTTTTATAATCACAAAGATCCAAACCATCCATCCATGTATTTATTTATTCATTTATTCATTTAATCATTTATTTGTTTATTTATTTGTTTGTTTATTTGTTTATGTGTTTACTTATTTATTTATTTATTTGTTTGTTTATTTGTTTATGTGTTTACTTATTTATTTGTTTGTTTAATTGTTTGTTTACTTGTTTAATTATTTGTTTGTTTATTTGTTTTTTTATTTATTTCTTTATTTGTTTGTTTAAATGTTTATTTATTTTGTTTATTTGTTTGTTTATTTGTTTGTTTATTTGTTTATTTGTTTGATTATTTGTTTATTCGTTTGTTTATTTGTTTGTTTAATTGATTTTTACTTGTTTGTTTGTTTGTTTATTTGTTTGTTTATTTCTTTTGTTTATTTGTTTGTTTATTTGTTTGTTTATTTGTTTATTTGTTTGTTTATTTAATCGTTTATTTGTTTGTTTATTTGTTTATTTATTTCTTTTGTTTATTTGTTTGTTTATTTGTTTGTTTATTTGTTTGTTTATTTGTTTATTCGTTTGTTTATTTGTTTATTGGTTTGTTAATTTGATTTTTACTTGTTTTTTTATTTATTTGTTTGTTTATTTGTTTGCTTATTTCTTTTGTTTGTTTGTTTGTTTATTTGTTTGCTTATTTCTTTTGTTTATTTGTTTGTTTATTTGTTTGTTTATTTCTTTTGTTTATTTGTTTGTTTATTTGTTTGTTTATTTGTTTATTTATTTGTTTATTTGTTTGTTTATTTGTTTGTTTATTTGTTTATTAGTTTATTTGTTTTTTATTTGATTTTTACTTGTTTGTTTATTTATTTGTTTGTTTATTTGTTTGTTTATTTGATTTTTACTTGTTTGTTTATTTATTTGTTTGTTTATTTGTTTTTTTACTTGTTTACTTGTTTATTTATTGTTTATTTGGTTATTTATTTATTTCATTATTAGCTTATTTGTTTATTTATTTATTTGTTTGCTTGTTTGTATATTTATTTATTTATTTATCTATGTAATTAATCATTAATTCATTCGTTTATTTACTGATTTACTCTCTCTCCGAATGTAATATATTACATTCCACTAACATTCCAACTTAATGATCAGCTATTGGTTGATCATAAGTGTTAGGCGAGCAGCATTACAGTAATTCTTGAGAGACTTCTTTCTTCCTGACGCGCAATTGTGTGATGTGGCTGGTCGAACACCATGTCCCGGCTGACCGCTACATTCCCACGCTGCTTTCAGCACGAGCCAATAGCGTTGCCTGATAAATATAAAGGACGCTCGTATTCCACGGCACAGTGCTAAGGGAGTGTTTACACCCCGAGAGCTCTTCCCTGCGACCATCACTTATCTTAAAAGGAATCCTATTTTCCAGATCGTATGACATTTACAGCTCAGCATTCAGTACGCAGACAATCTCAGGTGTACTAAACTGAACTCGGTGTAATCATTTTGAAGTCCAGGTACAAATAGTTTTTCAGTTGTTCATCGCGTTACGAGAGGATAATTATCTTCATCAGTCAAATTGTATATATAGAGGAGACTCAGATAGTTCCGCAATCGTACCTTGTATACTAAGCTTGTTAAATTTGGCAAACAAATAAACAAACAAATAAACAAATAGTCAAATAGTCTTTTATATGCAGAGGACTTCACAAAATTTTTAAATCAATTTCTCCCGCTAATGACTGCACTCTACTACAAAATGACCTAAATAATGTAAACAAATGGAGTATAGAAAACAAATTATACTTAAATGTACCGAAGTGTACCTTTACATGTAGGAAGAACCCAATCACATTTGTTTATGGAATTGGATCTCAGTCATTGCAAACAGTAAGCAAGAAGAAAGATCTAGGGATTCTGTTTGACCGAGAGCTTGCTTTCACTTGTCATGTGCTTAATACAGTCGGGGATGCTTACCGCATGTTAGGGTTTATAATAAGAAACACTAAGCCATTCATTAGGACCCCTACCTGCATAAACCTTTATATTGCCATGGTGAGATCCAAGCTCGACTATGCCAGCCAAGTAAGGAGTCCCTGGCAGAAAACATGCATTAAATCCATTGAGCAAGTTCAAAAGAAATTCTTCGGATATTTACACCTCAAAATAACGGGCAATTACCCACACATGGTACCCTACGGTGAACTTTTGTTGATATTCGGCATGACAAGTTTGGAGTCTCGAAGGCAAGTGAATGATATGAAATTCCTTTATAAAGTTATTAACGATCAATTGATAACACATTTTTCCTATCGCTCCTAAATTTCAACATCCCTCGCTTAACTACAAGATCAACTATAACATTCAAAAACGATACAACCAACTTCACATAATAATTCACCTGTAAGGAGGCTTTGCAGTACTTACAACGATGCGGTTCGTGTAAACTGGAAACTAGATTTCTGTCTCTCAATTAGACCGTTCTTGGAAAGTATAATCCAGTCACTCTAAGTCATACTTGAGATAAAATTATCACACAAAACAGAATCAACAATGTATATATGTGGATAGGCCTGTAGCCTAGTTATCAATGTTACCTTTTAGTTTACGATGTGATAATTTCAAAACCTGTTTTTTATATATTTGACATTAGGTCCAATTTAGATTTAGTTTTTATATTGTCTTTAGATTAAGCTTTTTACTACTATGTATTTCAATCTGAGTGAACTTACTAGTTTTAATAATTATATTTAGATATTAATACTTAATGTAGAATTATCAGGAAGTGTATTTTACTGTGTAGGTGCACTGTTATTGGGGCGCACACTGAGCCCTGTTGTGTACCGTCAACAAATAAATAAATAAACTTCAATTCTATGGATGTAGGATTGTACTAGGAGCCCCTGGACTCGAAAAGATATACCATTCAGAAATTTTCTTCGAGAGAATGAGGAATATCCCGGGGAGCAACCCCACTCATTACGTCCACTGTTAGCTGTGGGATCCAAAACTGCCAACTTTGAACTCAAAGCCCCCCCCCAATCCCTCTCAGTCGTGATGTACGACGTCATGCGTATGGCTACGCTGCGGGAATGTTATAGGTTAATTGCGCCAAGGTTCAGAGTGTACACACTCTATCAGGTATAATGATGGTCCAGTTACATCTTATTGCGATATATGAAAGTAAAGAAATGATATGCATTGAACTTGCCTGCTACTATTTTGGCTGTAGAATCACTGGTATTCCGGAATTCTCTCTTCTATAGATATTTTAACGTGCCTGTAGATCTACTGACCTGAGATGGTAGCATTTAGTTATTGTTGTTTTAAGGGGCGGAACAGCGAGTTCATCTGCCCCATGGTCGCATTTAATAAACTTCCATTGGACTGAGCCTGAAGTTATATGCATTAGATGATGTGTAAAAAAAACGTAACCCGCCATACAATATATTGGGAACATATCTAAATATTTTATTAAATATTTTTAGCCTACTTTCATTTATGAAATAGTAGACTTATGACACCACCTTTTGTCCGTGTGTCTGTGTGTGCGTGTGTGTTTCGTGTGTGTCTGTCTACCCCTAATAACATATAAACGGCTGGAGTGAATTCAATGAAACTCGGTAAGTTCATAGCACTATTCTGGACGACAATGACCGTGACCTTCAAATTTTGTTACGCCTCACCAATCCAACATGACGGCTGTGCGAAATATTTCACCAGCATTCAATATCTCCGAAACTGTTACCGATATCACCCTGGATTTTTTTATGATGACAAAGGGAACTACTAGAAGTTCACCTATGGAACATTTTAAAACCTGGTAACTAGACTACTAACATGGCGGAAATGCGAAGTTGCGATTTTTAAATAGACGTTTCTCGCGATTTATCCAACCAAACGCAATGAAACTTGGTGCAGTATATGCTTATATACATTGTAATGCACCGACATTATTTTAACTGTGTTCAATTGTTTACATAACCTCAAGATGGCGGCAGTGCGAAATATTTCACCGGCATTCTATATCTCTGAAACTATTACCGGTATCACCCTGGAATTTTGTACGAAGATAAAGTGCACTTCTGGAAGTTCATCTATGGGACTTTCAAAAACCGGTTAACTACAAAACGAACATCGCGGCCAAGCGAATTTGAAAGTTTTAAATAGACTTTTCTCGCGATTTAAAGATCCAAACGCAATGAAACTTGGTACAGGATATGTTTATACACATTGTAATGCACTGGTATCTAATTTATTTCAATTGTTTCCATAACCACAAGCTGGTAACAGTGCGAAATTTTAAAATCTCGTTTTTACTTTTTGTGTCCTAATCGTGCGATTGAAGTTTGAATGCTACACGTACACAATAATCTTCATGTAACAGTACATAACTCTAATACCCACATATATAATAATCCAACATGGCGACCATCCGAAATATTTAGTCGGTTCTCAATATCTACAAACTATTACAGCAATCAAACTGAAATTGTGTACGTTGATAGTGGCAATTAACATAAGTAGGATATATGAAAATTGGCTTTAGTTCTTCACGGAACTACTTGTTAGTAATAAAATCATAAGTTGGTCATATTATCTATGAAGAGTTTAAAGATTGCACTGTAAGAATGTTTTCTCTGTAATTGTGTCAGAGCGAACATAATTTTGAAATGTAATATCCTAATCTCTTTTTACGGGATCTGGGATGATGTGAACCTCCATGAGGAAAATTTATTTACATAAACACATGCCGTCCTTGACACTAAAGTAATAGAAATTATAATAATATTGGAATAAGCCCATATAGTATGAGGTACTGTACCCTTAAATCCGGGAAGTTGCCCGTCGGAATATCCATAGCCCCAGCATGATTGCCTACTTCTAACAGCATCGGCAAATTACTACATTAGAAATCGCTCCAACAAGGTCTTCAGGGATTTACATACAGTAGCTTCAAGAATATTGTGGATAACAACAAAATAATCGGGGCTCACCTACCTTTCTTACCTTTCTCTGGATTAGGAGAACTCAGCTTCGCCTGAAAATGGATCCACAATATCTTGTTCCTTATATTTAAAATGAATCACTCCCAGACGACCAACTACAACGAACTGTGTTAATTTATTCAAACAAATGTAAACTGAATCTAATATAAACAATAAATAACAATAAACTATACTAATAAAACGTCCATACATTCATACTCGTTCCTCGTCCACTATACACATTCTACTGCATTTACTGGGTTATAAATTAAAGGCACAAAAATTTTGAACTGTCTAGGCCTCCTGTAGGTGATAAAAACTTTTAACAAACATTCTTGCGTTAATAGCATTCCTTTCAACAGGTTACTCTAATGCCAAGCGTCTCAAAAATTCACCGGCTTACTCCGATTCACTGATCCACTGACAACCACGTGTCGCGCCGTGAAACTGTTTTCATTCAGAAGGCTGTGATCTGTCACCAGGCTGCACATTACATCATAGGATGGCCTCGATTTCCTAACAGTAAATTTCTCCACTCATATTGGCTTGCATACACACAGCTTGCCGTGCGTCGAGAAGCCTCATTTAAAATGATATTCTGTATTTATAAAAATGCTTATATCTCACATAGTTCTTTACCAATTTCACTAAAGCTGTAATGCAACCTTCCTTTCACACTCCCGAATCGTTCTAGAACCGATCAGGATATTTAGTCATACTTAACAACTGGCAATCATTCATACTAGAAACATTCGCTCATAAAATACACACTATTTCTAAAACAGCCTACTAATTATTCCTAACAAAATTATTTAAGTGTATGACTACCCCTTATTATTCCCGTTTTCCAACGGGGTCGGGGATGAGATGCGATGGTAGTCTTCGTGGCGATGTTTTTACGGCCGGATGCCCTTCCTGACGCCAACCGCAGGATAGGAGTTAATGGGAGATGAAATGAATGATGGTGAATGAAACTGGGCACGGATGTGGAAGGAAGCGGCCGTGGCCTGTCAGAAGGTACCGTCCCAGCATTTGCCTGGTGTTGAAAATGGGAAACCACGGAAAACCATTTCAAGGACGGCCGACGGTGGGACTCGAACCTACGCGTCTACCGAGTCAGCAGAGAGCTTGGCCCCATGACCTAATGCTGCGCGTTAGCCAGCGTAGCCACTACTGTCGGTATTTAAGTAATTAAATAATTACGGAAAATTTTTACAAGTAATCTGGTCGTTATGACAAACGATATCCAACGTTGTCAACACGTTATCTTCAAGAATCTATGTTCTCTCTCATTAAACAATTTGAATTTAAATATTTACAATGTTTCTCAACATAAAGTTTCGCTAACACTCATAAGTGTTTATATACTGCACACATACTGTCTTAAGTAGGCTTTTATACATTATCGGTTCGATACATTCGACCATCAAAGGTCATCTGCGCGTTTCTATACAACTCCATGTTTTTAATAAATGTTTAATAAAAATATCAATGACATAAGTAGACAATCGTTCTCTAAATGCTTTCTGCTCAAACCCTACTGTCATCACAGCTAAAACGTTGTTTGAAATGAACTGGACTTATCACATATAACAACTCCTTCATGATCTATGCCGTGTTCTTATCACAAGAACTATACTTTAATAACCTCCCTTAAAATGCGGAAACACCGTCGCATGAGCTCAGACATAGCTCTATATCACCTCATATATTAATGTATATGGTATAAACAAATATCTTCCACTATGTTAAACAATAACCAAAAGCGGATTAATTGTTATTAACATTTCCTCTGTAGGAACCTCCTTCAATTAATGGCATAATCGTCAGCGTCGTCACATTCGACTACTGATCTACAATAATACATCCTTTAGTTCTTCAATTAAAACTTCCATCAATAACGAACGTCTTTAGACTGTCGTGAATAACCTCCTCGAGTTTACTGCACAATAAGATAATTAATTGTTAACTCAACTGTCACAAATATATGTAATAAAAATACTAATTCTGTTTCTTCTCACTTGTCAAGCTTTAAATTGCATGTCCATGCAACATCAGGTCTACATTATGACGTGATATTACATATATAGTGTATAAATAACCACACATGCTATTTATAATGTCTAATAGAATTCAATCTTGACCGGGGTGAACTAGCTTTGAATTCCTAGCCAAAGATTTAAATTATCTTCTATAAAGAAATATTTCCTCCAACAATTAATTGATTAAAGCATCCAGCTTTTCAAATAAAGTAAGGATTGTCAGTTTCGCAATGTCTTTCCATTCTACACGAAGAATGTCTATGAATTTAAGACTTCAGTCTTATCAAACGACTAGTTCTTGCTAGATCGCCGTACAGTTTATATACAATAATGATATAACGATATCATTCGAAGTTTCTTCTGGTCTTGAAGTTGATACAATAAAGTGCCCAAATTCAATTATTAAGAAAGAATTTAATTTGCAACTATGACACTAAGTCTGAATCCTTGTTTCAAATAAAAATCTAAATTCGACAGTCTGATTCCTCAAACACAATCTTAATGTCAGTTCAACAACTGATCCGTAGAATATAATTGATAAATAGATGAAAGACAATCATCTCTAATGATCTTGAGGCATAAAAATCTTAATACACATCTGAAGTGTAATTTAACATCGAAACACTGAAATACATGAAATATGGAGTAAGGACGTCGGCTCTGCATGTCACTAATCAAGCTCCATACTACAAATAGATAACACTGCTACCTTATTTGGACGATGACTTGAAGATCATGGTAAGTATTTGCACAATACTTGGTATTTCCTCAGTCCAATATACTGGAATGGACCTCCATTCGAAACCCTGGATCAGCGCCCTTGGATTTGGGAAGACGTTCCCCTCCGGTAAACACCAACCTCCGTCTGGTATCGAACGACATCCTTCTGGCATATTCTTCTAGTTTTGCTGGGATTCAGTAGCATCTTGACCATCATCTTCTGTAGGATCTTCATTCTCCGTCGCAAATATATATCAGCATCATCGTTGAGTAATTATTTATAGAAATATTCATGTAGGTGATGAATGAATTATTTCTATTGCTAATTGTTGTTATATTAGTGTTCGTAGACTGACGAAAATGTACAAGATGTATCGTACTCTACGTCTGTATTCTGCAATACGTTGTCTATCAAAGCTCCATTGTTGTACCTTAACTCTGCATCAAATATGTCCCTGGTGCATGACTGCTTAGTCCATCATCTCAACAATGATAATTATGTTCAATGAAACTAATCGTTGAATATTAACAGCCATAATAATAATGTTTGTTTGCTGCGTCAATGTAAAAGTTCTCCACTGCTGTTCACTCGAACTCTGTTCACTAACTTCACATTCCAAAAAAAGTGTTTTTCAGCTTCTACGTCCGACACATTTGTAAAGCTGTTTTTATTCTGAAATATCGTCGAAATGGTTCGAATCAAAACGCTCAACTTTTAATATATTATAGTATTCGACCTGTACTATCTATTTATTCACTTGGCTGAAGTATATTCTCTAATAGCAATGAGATATCCCAATATCAATGCTCCTCTCAACTTCGCCTATAATGCTAGCGCGGGGATCTCCACTGTTCCGCCCTGCTAACGTGTCGTATCCACGAGTCGTTTATTACCGCACTCGGACTAAGGCTTTGAGATCTCCGTTAACCCAAGAAGCACTTCCTCTCTCTTCAAAGTGTGTAGGAATAAGAACCTCGATGCCTGGATCTCCCTCTCCAAGTCGAAAATTTGGCCGCCATATCAATATCCCACCATAATTTTAGCGTGTAGTTTAACAATGCTTATTACTGTTTAAATTAACCGTTCTGCGGCTTTTAAAGTATCAGACATATTTTCATTTAATTTTCTCTTCATTCCCAACTAAGAAAATCTCCTTCTAAGGGCCTAAATGCATAATTTCATCAAATTATATAGTTGAAGTTAATCCCGTCTTCAATAAGACCTCTTCTCATTGGCTCTGGGCTGGTATTCAATAGCATAATTTATAACAATATTTATTATATTTTATGGCTAATTCACTGTTGCTATGCCGATTTCAACCTTCCAGAAACTTCTGTTGCGCAACATATCACGTGATTGGACTCTCCCACTGCCTCGAGCTTGTAACACGACTAACTTGTGGTACACTTCCAGGATTTATATTTGCCAGTTAAATTTTATCATGGGCTCAGACAATACTCTCATTTTGTCCCAAAATAACTCAATTTTCGGGGGCAGTACATCGAAACTGAAAAATAGAAATATATACCGAACTTACGCAAATTCATCCACTATTCCACTGAATACTTGAACCATCAAAATAGATGTACCTTAACGATTTTACAATTTTTATGCGCAAGGATCATAGAACATTCAATGACAAGGAGGTAGTAATATTAGGCAGAATCCTTTGTCACGGATAGGCCTATACGAAAAATTAAAATTCATATAGCGTTTTCAAACCTTTATAAAAACGCCGCTAGATGGTAGCTCACACTACATTTCCATCATCACGTGCATTTTTTTATTGCTGGGCAAACGATATGCTGAAATAGATTTGCTACGCCTATACAGACAGCACCAATAAATCGTACACATTGAAGGCAACTTTTTAAATACAAAAGAAGCATGGTCGTGGTCTATAATTTAAATTGGCATTACACTCACGGTTGCTGTATTATGCTCGTCATAGACTTAATGCTAAGGTCTTACTTAAGTTATATTAAAAATACCCTATATTATAATAAATATTTGGGATTGGGTTCAAATCAGTCCTGTTAACGCACAAAAAGTGGGTAGCCCAGGCATATTAAGTTATCACCTCAAAAAATAATGTAAAGCTGAAATTTGGCATAGATGTTCTCTAGTACCCTATTAACAAATCCTGAAAAGTCCCCATCTCTGAGTTGTCCGCGTCATAGTTTTTGGAGTGTTCAAAAGGGCTTAAATGGGGCCTAAGTGCCAAAAAAGGCATTTTTGCTTCTTGCGTTCAAAATATTGATCCAAAATCAGTTATAATGAGCTTTGATAGTAATAAGAGAAGGACTGCGTTAAATACAATGCTCTTATTGGTCGTAATTATTGCCTTACATTTAACCAGATGAGTAATCAAACATTTTTCGCTAAACTTTTCTCACGAAAATTTAGGTAATTTGTCATTAGCTGGGACTTATCGTGTAAACAGCTGGTGATAGCAACTAAAGACCCGAAGTAAAAGTTGTAAAGCACACTTGTAGCTTTAAAACGATACATTGCCCATGTTCATCCGACAAACAGCAGCAGAGATACAGTTACAAATATAAAAAGCAAGTGTGGCAGTCGCTTTCCGAACGAACGCCCATTTACGCTGGTGGATTCCATCTATGCACCTTTGCTGACACCATTTTGTATCCTTGATCAAGAGTTTTTATGATGGTATTCCTTTGAATCCAGGTAAACTAGCAGAAACAGTTTGCATAGAAAAAAACGAGTTTAATGCAGTTAAACGTACATTCATAATATGCATAACGCTAATAATAACAAAACAAAGCTTAAAAAGCTTTCTTTAGACAAAGAACACTTGTAAAACAAAGCTTACATCGGACTCAATCGTCCTCCACATTGTCTGAGCCATCAAATGTGACGTTGCCACACGCTTTTCCACTGCAGTGTCCACACATTAAGAAGCATTCTAAACCGGAACGTACACACTCACACCGGCTGCCACAAGAGATCTTGCAGTTACAGGACACCAAATTGAGGAGATGATCTGGAGCAGCAGGAAGATGAGTTGTCACTGGTACTAAAGCTGAGTGCTGGATTTTCCATCCCCATTGGGTCGGGTCCAAAGAAAGTCCTAACCATTCCTGAACTTACAAATATACCCGCAGTGAATGTTGTTAGCATGCCGCCGAAGTCGGCGGAAGTGAAGCCAGCTGAAATGATGCTGTGACCGGTTGTTTGGCAATTTTTTGGCTTTATTTCACTACCTGAAGTTCGGCGAGGCTTTTGCACTCCGATTTAGCACTATCGTAGAGACAAATGGCGAACTTCTCTCCTGTTGATATTATGGCCTTTTCATCTGCAGCCGTAGAGACGAATACCTTCATTTCCTCGCGTAAAGATGCGGAATCCTTCAATATTTTCCAGGCTTGCTGTTTGATGTACTCTAACCACAGCTTTCCTGTGCGAGATTTCTGGCTCATTGAAGAAAATGTGTCACGAAGCGACTTTTTGAGACGTTGAAGGCAAGGATATGATAGCAAGTCGTTGGCGGTGCCTTCTTGCACTGCGGTAAAAAGCGCCTGTATTTCGTCCTTGTCATCCTTCAGCCCGTCGTTCATGTTGAGTAACATTGTCCCGACAGCCTGTTTCGTCAGAAAATGCGCTCTGTGGGCCCTAGAACATGCACAGTTAAGTGTTATTGATACATTTGAAATTGAAGGCATAACGTAATCATTAACAGCGAGTTAATTGCAAGCCTACCTAGAATATGCGTGTCCAGACATCATGTGAGTCACTGAGGATTTAGTGTATATTTCCGCCCAGAGCTCCTCCAAACCGCTTCCATTCATCACGTAGCCGATTGCTCCAAGAAACGACATCAGAAGGTGAAATCCACCTAGACGAACAACCACGTTTTTGAGTTCCCCTGAAGTGTCCGATGCGACTATCTCGGCAAATTTCGCGTAAAGGGGCTGGTCAAAGGTTACGATACAAGTTCTTCCTTTCAGTTCCGCGCACTCTCTTGCGGAAAACTTCAATGCGGAATATATAGTTGATGGATAGCTCGGTTCCAAGTTAATGAACGGCAGGGCATCAACTGGCGTGGCCTGGGAAGCTGGTTGAGAATGAGCAGACAGTGACGTCTTCATAAAGCCATTCCACGAAGCGGGTAAATTAATACCTGACCACCGTCCAGATAACCACAAGGAGTCCATCGACGCAATAGCCACAGAGTTTGGGGCTTCCACAGTTAACTCCTTAATCTTGACGTCCTTTGAACCAGGAGATGATGGTTTCCGATACCACGAAATGTTGAACTATCCCATCGCCGCAATCACACCAGCATTAGGAACTTCTCGTGTACGTGGGAGTGGAGATATTTCACTGTCAGGCGCTGGACCTGTGC
Source organism: Meconema thalassinum (assembly GCA_946902985.2). Taxonomy (NCBI): domain Eukaryota; kingdom Metazoa; phylum Arthropoda; class Insecta; order Orthoptera; family Tettigoniidae; genus Meconema; species Meconema thalassinum. The sequence continues at coordinate 152,003,279 of OX336390.1, read as the reverse complement.
ACTTGATGCCTCCCATGCAGTGAAATGTGTTTCGCCCGTCCAATGTCCTTATGTTATAGTCAGCATTGTCAAAGCAAAACTGCGTGAACGCTACAGCATTCAGGATTGGACGTTCTTCACGAAGCGCTGAAACTTCGTACCTGTGGACTTCCGCTACATTTACTGAAAATCCAAGACTGTTTAGAAGCTGAATTAATTGTTTCGAGTATTGTTGGCCTGCTTCGACAGGTCGAGCGCTGTCACCTAGAAACACGATCGGGTGCCTTTTCAACACCGGTTATGCTTTGGGACCGTAACTCGGTAACCCTTTCTTGCATATACATGGGTAATATACCAATGTAAAGCTAATAGAATGCTTTATAACTTTTATTCCGGGTCTTTAGTCAATATCAGCAGTTGTTTAAAAAATAATGACCTGCTAATGACAAATTAACCAAATTTTCGTGTAAAAATAGTGCTAAAAATGTTAAATTAGTAGTTTTTTCCTTCATCAATAGCAATAATTAGGCCTGATAAGTCCGTTATCCTACTGGTTCATTTTTAGCCTATTTTAAATTTTGAAAAAATAGGCTTATGAGATCCCCTTCTGTCCGTGTGTGTGTGCGTGCGTGTGTGTGTGTGTGTGTGTGAGGTGTGTGTGTCCCCCCCTAATAACTTCTATACGGCTGGAGCGATTTCAATGAAACTCTGTAAGTTCATAGAACTACTCCGGGCAACCTCGACCGTGCCCTTCAAATTTTGTTACGTCTCACCAATCCAACAAGGTGGCTGTGCGAAATATTTCACAGCATTCAATATCTCCGAAACTATTCCCGACATCACCCTGGATTTTTTTTACGGTGATAAAGGGAACTAATAAAAGTTCACCTATGTGACTACTGAAAAACTGGTAACTACAAAACCGACATGGCGGCCACGCGAATTTGCGACTTTTAAATAGACGTTTCTCGCGATTTAACAAACCAAACGCAATAAAACATGGTACAGTATATGTTTATACACATTTTAATGCACCGACATCAAACTTCGTTCAATTGTTCACATAACCAAAAGATGGCGGATGTGCGAAATATTTCACCGGCATTCTATATCTCTGAAACTATTAGGGGTATCACCCTGAAATTTTGTACGGAGATAAAGGGCACTACTGGAAGTTCATCTATAAGACTTTCAAAAACCGGTTAACTACAAAACGAACATGGCGGCCAAGCGAATTAAAAATTTTAATAGACCTTTCTCGCGATTTAATGTTCCAAACGCAATGAAATCTGGTACAGGAAATGTTTATACACATTGTAATGCACTGGTATCCAATTTAGTTCAATTGTTTACATAACCTCAAAATGGCGGCTGTGCAAATTTTAAAATTAAGTTTTTATTTCTTGTGTCGTAAGTTTTAATAATGAACCTACCCAATAATTTTCCTTTAATGGTTCATGACTCTATGGCCTATACATTTAACAATCCTACATGGCGACCATCCGAAATATTTAGACGGCTCTGAATATCTACGGATCTATTATAGCAATCAAACTGAATTTCCTTATGTTCATAGGGGCTATGAACATAAGTTCACCTATAGGACTTTAAATAACCTGGTGATCGCAAATCAAACATGGCGATGACGCGAATTATAAATATTCACATGGACGTTTCTCGCAATTTAACCATCCGAGTGCAGTGAAACTTGGTACAGTAAATCCTTATACGAATGTTAATATACTGGCATCTAAGTTATTTCAATTGTTTCCATAAGCACAAGATGGCAGCTGTGCGAAATTTTAAAATCTCCTTGTTACTTCTTGTGTCCTAATCATGCGATTTAAATTTGAATGCTACACGTACACAATAATCTTCATGTAACAGTACATAACTCTAGGACCTACATATATAAAATCCAACATGGTGGCCATCCGAAATATTTAGTCGGTTCTCAATATCTACGAATCTATTACAGCAATCAAACTGAAATTTTGTATGTTGATAGTGGCAGTTAACATAAGTAGGATATCCTATATGAAAATAGGCTGTATAGTTCTTCACAGAACTACTTGTTATTAATTGCTAAAGCTCACAAGAACTAAATTTGGATCAATATTTTGAACGCAGGAAGCAAAATGCTGTTTTTGGCACATAGACCTCATTTAAGCCCATTTGAACCCTCCAAAAACTATGACGCGGACACCGCAGAGATGGGGACTTTTCAGGATTTGTTAATAGGGTACTAGGGAACATCTATGCCAAATTTCAGCTTTACATTTTTTTTTTAGGTTGGCCGTGTTTTTTGCATATAATGCCTGGGGTAGGGTGATAATGGTTTCAAACATTATTATAGGAAGTATCCGTATGCTTTACTCACTGTATCTATCTATATTATAACTCTGTGACTCCGCCTTCCTAACTCTCCATCATACTAGATGTGGCCTTCTGCCTTTCCCTACATGTCAATCTAAATGCAGTTTTGACACAGTAGGCCTATCTAATTTATGTAAAAAGCCATATCACTTCCAATTTTAACACTAGTGTGGCCACCACTCTCACAAAAGTTAACAGACAGATTCCACAAACACAGGCGATGACCACGAAGCCCAAAGTCCGTCAATGAAGCAGTAACAAAATAGGATTTGTTGTGATGTTAGAGTCATATCATTATGTAGACCGTATTTCAAAACCAAGTTGCGAAGAATAAACAGTATCCCCTGGTGACCTGCATGCAGTATCCTGTTTCTATCGACCAACCTAGGCATACAGCACTGCTAATGGATGCGCACACTCTTCTTTCAAAGAGGGACTCAAGTTACACGGGCTACAAGAGTTAACTTTGTGAAAACACCAAGCTGCTAGCATTATGTGTTATTCTTAAAGTGCCCGCGGTGTACTTTCAAAAAAAGATACGAGCCTTACAGTAGTCGCATATGATGTGTAACATCTGACATGTTATCCTACTCTTATACTACACAGTTTGGACATTCTTAAAATGTTAATTTACGCTCCATTTTCATACTGGTACTATGATGAATGTATAGATTGAATTGGAGATATGCCACTGTCACATTTGTGGCGCAGCGGTTAAGCTGTTAGTCTCTCACCAAGGTAGACCGGGTTTGATTCCCGGTCAATACATGTGAGATTTTCGAATTGAAATGCCATGTCCTGTGGCTCGCATTCCACGTAAAATTGAGGTAGCGTGGATCATGATCGTGAGATTAACGGACACGCAAAACTACAAGCTTCCTTCCTTCCTTTTACATTAATAATTCATAATAACAAAGTGGCACACAACGTCGACAGTACTCTCAAATACTGTGAGCACATTCCTCAGTAACTATAACATTCATTATTCTCAAGGCTCTCATACAGTTCGTCGTAAACAATCAAAACATGGCTTCCTACAATCATGAAATGACCTAGTCTCACAAATGATGAAAATACAGCTTTTATTCCACTCATATAACAACATTCTGTTATGCATTTAATATTTGATTACTCACCCACAGTTTTACAATAAAGTCGCTTACTTAAATGTCAGTTGTCGTCTTTGTCCTACCCCATGTGATATTCAACCTTGAACGTGAAGCTTCATAAACTGCTCAATGACAAATGAAAGTCGGTGAATCATTTGCCACTGTGCTCGTCAAACCAGTGCCTGCTAAACGCACTGCCTACTGTATTGCCATAACATTCTCGCGCTACAGAGCACACACTGCCTTGTTTCCAATACATTCATTTTCAATTGTACTTCCAGCTGGCAGTGCGTCTTCACTTCCGTTCGATCCACTTCCGTCCCATTTTTCTGGCAGTGCGTCTTCACTTCCGTCCGATGCACTTCCGTTCGATCCACTTCCGCCCGATTCAATTCCGTCCCAAATTTTCAAAATCACTCCCACAAAACTATCCAGCAACCCAGCGGAAATATGTTACACATCAATAATACTCCTTAACACGGAGTTGGGCACTGCAAGAATGTGGTAAATGTCGACTTTTGTCCGTGTGTGTGTTCATCCTCTGCACATATTGTGTCATTGTTTGGACCGCTGTTAATGAAATTTTCCTGCAAGTTAGTTATGTCTCCGTTCACCTGAGACATGTATATTGGATTTCCATAATCGTAATCAAGCTTACATGCCACCCGTGGAAATATATCACTGGTATTCAATATCTCGGTAATTGCAGCTATCTGTTTCATATTTGTAATAAAATAGTAGCCTATAAAACTGCTATCAGATATGAATCTGAAAGCCGTGCCAATTAAGAAATTAAGATGGTGCCAGTGCCAATTTTTAAATTTGTATTCCCTCACCTCAGAAGCTATTACAGCTATAAGAAAAATATTTTGTACTATTCCTGAAGTCTTGAACGCAATGTCTTTCATGAGAGTTTTGAAATCATGATAAGTACAAAACTGAGATGGCAGTGGTACAAATTTACAAAATTGACTTGCTTTTAAGGGGGCACATACAGCTTAAGGAGCCACAACAATAACGATTTTAACATTATAACTGTGTCTGTCATAAATCTTGTACAAGAATGATAAACATTTCCAAGGCAACACACACACCTTGCTATTACAAACAAAGTTAAGAATTTTCAAAATTCAAATGGTAATTATTTTTATCAATTTTTTTTAAATTGATTCTTGTTTTGTGCTGACCTTCACCGTTTCCCTGATACCTCCCGTGTTTATAGGAATTTTTTGAGTTTTCTTTCTTTTTTAATGTGGGTGTTAAACCTTCTGCCACTAAATGAATCTCACTCAAAACCGTTGTGACCTTAATTAGTCATTCTATGAAACGATAACATTTTTTTAAAAGTTTTGCTCAGAATAAAAATTGAAATAATGACGCTTAATTAATTAATCATGTGAAAATATGCGAGATTCATTTTGTAGCAGAAGGTTCAACACCCACAGTAAAAAAAACTCCAAAAATGCCTATAAACACCGGAGATATCAGGGAAACGGTGAAGGTCAGCACAAAACAAGAACCAAATTTTGAAAAAAATTAATAAAAATAATTACTATTTGAATTTTGAAATTTTTTAACCTTGCTTCTAATAGCAAGGTGTGTGTGTTTCCTTGGAAATGTATATCATTGTTGTACAAGATTTATGACAGGCACAGTTATGTTAAAATCGTTATTGTTGTGGCTCCTTGAGCTGTATGTGCCCCCTTAAGAACCTGCTTACGCTATAAGCCTAATGTTATTGTGGCATAATAGAGTTATCAGTTGCGATCTGCAGTATTGTGTAACATAGAAGTTAGTGTAGCCACGAAGAAACTTTCTTCGGCTTTTCCCAATTAATTGGGGTCGCCGGAACTAACCAGGCTCATTTTGAATTTGGCAGGGGATTTTAAGGCCGGATGCCCTTCCTGACGCCACGTGATTTTTCAGGTGAAAATTCCATCCCGCTATCACCGGGATGCGAACCCTGGCCGTCCGGGTGAAAGACGAGTAGCTAAGCTACTGCGCAATCACGCTCCCCAGTGAAGCCACGAAACTTTCCCTATATAACTCAGTATTTAGACTGACCTTGCTATATGGAAGTGAGAGCTGGGTAGATTCAAGATATCTGTTTCAAACGATAGAGGTAACTGATATGCATGGGGGCGTGGTGGCGCAGCGGTCAAGCTGTTGACCTCTCACCAAGGTGGACTGGGTTCGATTTCCGGTCAATGCTTGTGAGATTATCGAAGTGAAATGCCATGTCCTGTGGTTCGGATTCCACAAAAAAAGGAGGTCCCGTGACTCATAACCACAAGATTCACGGTCACATAAAACTACAATCTTCTTCGTAAATGATATGAGGGTAAAATGAATGATTACTGAGGATTTGAATGAGTTTTTGAATGGTATGGACTCCGTCTTACGGAAAGAATACATGATGTAAATTAATAAATGTAAAACAAAAATGCTGGAATGCAGCCGAAATAGATCAGAAACCTCTATGGACATCAAATTGGCATGTGAAAAGCTGAAGGAAGTAGGAGACTTCTGTTACTTAGGAAGCAAAATAACCAGTGATGGACGAAGCAAGGAGGATATAAAAAGTAGGTTGGCTCAGGCAAGGAAAGCATTTCTACAAAAAAGGAATCTGTTGACATCGAATATAGATTTAGGTATTAGGAAGTCATTTTTGAAAGCCTTTATCTGGAGCATGGCGCTCTATGGAAGTGAAACTTGGACTATTGGTGCAGCAGAAAAGAGGAAAATTGATGCGTTTGAAATGTGGTGTTACAGGAGAATGATGAAGATCAGATGGGTAGATAGAGTTACAAACGAAGAGGTATTGAGACTAGTGGGAGAGGAGAGATGTTTCTGGCGACTGCTAACGAAGGGAAGAGATAGGTTGGTAGGACACATACTAAGACACCCTGGAATAGCAAGCTTAGTTATGGAAGGAAGGGTTGAGGACAAGAACTGTAGGGGTAGACCAAGGTTAGAATACAGTATGATACACAGATTGCCTCAGATGTAGGGTGTGGTAGCTATGTAGAGATGAAACGATTAGCTCAGGACAGGGAGGCATGGAGAACTGCTTCAAACCAGTCAAAAGACTGAGGACTCAAACAACAACAACAACTGGGACAAATAGATGGGAGCAATGGCAGGAGGGTACTTGCAATGAAGAGATAAAGGCCAAGCTAGAAATGAACACGCTAGATGAAGCTGTTCGTATGAGTCGACTCAGACGGTGGCGGTCATGTGATGAGAATGGGGGAGGAGAGATTACCTAAGAGTTTAATAAGTTCGGCTGTATAGGGTAAGAGAAGAAAAGGTAGACCTATGAGGCGATGGTTAGTCTCAGTGTTGAATTGATTTCAAAGTGAGAGATGTAGCAACAGAGGAGGCCGCAGTGCTAACTGCCAATAGGGGATCATGGAGACAACTTGTTCGCAAACAAAGGCTTGCAGACTATACTGGACGCTGAAAGGCAAAACACTCTCAAATGGATATGTATGTAGAGGACTGTGGAAGTAGTTCGGTTGGTTCCTCAGTTTAGGGGCTGCGACAACGAGGTCATGTAGCCCCGTGTACTTTGGGTGTGTGTTGAATCTGTCTGATAACCGGTGTTAATTGTGATGGCTGTAATAGTATGTGTTATCTGTTTTTAATTCAAGTAAGGACTGCATATATTAATTGTCAAGTAGTTCCTACTTGTGTTAACAAACGCCACCGTCAACGACCTGAACTTGGTTACTAGATGCCACCGCAGTCGGCTCCTGGCGACGAACGTTGGAACCTATGGGAGTTAGTCAGATTTAACCTATAATTTAGCTTCACACTAGTGTAATTAGTGGAAGGTTGTTTATCATGCCATAAATCTATGACAATGGGCCCGCCGGCTTTAATTCCCCTGCGAAGGACGGCATACTGAGGGATTTTTAACGCTCTTAAAAAATCCGACGACATCGGCCGGGTTTGAACCCGCGACCTTGGGCATAAAAGCTCAGCATGCTACCAACTACGCCACCTAAGCCACTGAAAGGAGTTCACATAATATAATACTTTGGAGATGGTGACAAGCAGTAAACTTAGATAGCAGTCGTGATAATGTTTCAACTAAAGTGTCTTAACGTTGATATTATTCCTGTTAAGAGTCTAAAATATCGTGTAGTAATAGAGTTATTGTTGTTGTTTCATATTAGGGGCATGGTCATCGTGCTCATTTTCGGCCCGTATACTTAGGTCGGTGTATAATTTGTCTGATAACCAGTGTTATTGTGGTGTCTGTAGTAGTGTGTGCATTTGTAATTGCGATTAGAATTGGAAAGGAAGGAAGCCTCCGTGGTTTAGGAGGCAGCACGCCGGCCTCTCATCGCTGGATCCGTGGTTCAAATCCCGGTCACTCCATGTGAGATCTGTGCTGGACAAAACGGAGGCAGACAGGTTTTTCTCCGGGTACTCCGGTTTTTCATGTCAAAATTTCATTCCAGCAACACTCTCCAGTATCATTTCATTTCATCTGTCATTCATTTAATCATTGCCCCAGAGGAGTGCGACAGGCTTCGGCTGCCGGCACATTTCATATCTTCGCCGCTGGATGGGGGCTTCATTCATTCCATTCCTGCCCCGGTCGGTGACTGGTAGCAGGCTGTGGATTTTCATTTTTCATTGGAAAGGAAGGAGCCGTGGCCTTCAGTGAGGAACCATCTCGGCATTTACTTAGAGTAGAAATGGGAAACTGTGTCTTGAATGCCTGAACCGCTGAAGTGGGAAACGATCCTAGCTCTTCTCAGTTTTGCCACATGAGGTTAAATGTACCCCGTTACATCCCCCAGATCAGAATTAAATTCCATGGTAGTGCCTGGAATCGAAATAGAACCTCCGGGGAAACAGTCAAGAATGCCAGCCACTACACTATCAGGTGGTCTTGGAGTATTAGAGGACTAATACATCTACTGGGTGAGCAACATAAAACGGAACCAGCTCCGCGGCTTCCCAGCCTCCACACAGTGAATACAATGTCATTCAAAATCAAGTAGTTCCGTGAAAAACTAAATTGCCTATTTTCATATATCCTACTGATGTTAATTCCCTCTATTAATTAACAAAATTTTAAATTGCTGTAATAGATTCGGAGATATCGAGAACCGTCGGATGGTCTCCATATTGGATGTTTTTATGTAGGCGATAGAGTTATTTACTATTAGATGAAGATTACTGCGTAGGTTTGTTATTCAATCGTTAATCACATGATTAGGACACAAGAAATAAAAAGTTAATTTGAAAATTTCGCACAGCCGCCATTTTGAGATTATGCAAGCAATTGATATAAATTAGATTACAGTGCATTACAATGTGTATAAACATTTAATAATTTAATAAGTGCAGCTAACTGCCAAAAGAAATATATACATGAGCGTGCATACAATAACGAAACTTATGTATAAACATTTGCAGTACAGTATTGATTTTCACTGCACTCGGATGATTAAAACGCGAGAAACGTCTATTTAAATGTTTCAAATTCACTTGGCCGCCATGTTCGTTTTTCACTTACCAGGTTTCTGAAAGTCACATAGGTGAATTTCCAGTATTACCCTTTCACGAATTGATTGCCAGCGGTGGAGATGGGAAATATTCTCTGTTTACTTTTGTCACACGTCACTCTGCTTCGTTGACAGGTACAGTTGCGCGATTAGGATATGATTCAGCTCCAGTAGCCTCAGTCATTGTTCAACTGTCCGTGGTGACATGAGTTACTGTAACGCTTATCTGCGCGCAATCCTTCTTGACTTATGTGCAGACTGCACTTAGTCATCACTGTGTCCTCCGCTTCACCCCGCAGGCTCCTGCTATAATAATCAACAAACGCTGGCGCAGCTACGAACAGTGGCAATCAAATCTTAAATGGGCTTTAGTACTCTCTATTACCGTACAAAATTTCAGGGTGGTATCAGTAGTGAAAATCCACAGCCTGCTTCCAGTCTCCGACCGGGTCAGGAATGGAATGAATGAAGCCCCCATCTAGCGGCGAGGATATGAACTGTGCCGGCTGCCGAGGCCTGATGCACTCCTCTGGGGCAATGATTAAATGAATGACAGATTAAATTAAATGATAGTGGAGAGTGTTGCTGGAAAGAAATTTTGACAGGGAAAAACCGGAGTACCCGGAGAAAAACCTGTCTGCCTCCGATTTGTCCAGCACAGATCTCACATGGAGTGACCGGGATTTGAACCACGGACCCAGCGGTGAGAGGCCGGCGTGCTGCCGCCTAAGCCACGGAGGCTTGCAGGGTGGTATCAGTAGTAGTTTTCATAAATGAAAATAGTCTAAAAACTGAAACCTTGCGTAGTAGTGCGGCCTAGAGTACACCCGGCCGCGAGATTGCAGATTCTAGTTCATTTTTAGCAATAGGAGGAATAAGGCTTCCTAATTAGCTTTCACAAGGAATGGTTGGTTGTGGTTAGTCCGTGTAGTAAACGCCGTGGACCAATCATATACCATTCTAGTAATTATGACTATTTCTGTATAAGGGGCAGAGCAGCGAGGTCATCCGTCTCCCGTTCTGGTAAAGAGACCAGGGGACTAAATAGATTTCAAATATCCATAATAATTTTCAAATCAAAAGCCTCGCCCATCATGTTAAATAAGTGCGTGATTCTGATCTTAAGATAGAAGTAGGTTCGAATGCCACCGTTGACCCTCTTAGAAATGGTAGGTATTCCGTGGTCTTACATTTTGTATTCAGAAAAATGCTGGGATATCCCCCTCCAGAAATCTATAGCTGTTTTTATCCGAACCTTAGTCACAGATTATTTATCAGACAGAAAGTTTAATACACTGATGACCACGGTGTCCCAAGCCTTTAAAACCTGGGTTATTATTCCAGAAAACACATAATTATGTGTACACTGGCAAGCTTCAATTGTGGCCTAATGTTTTTATTACAACACTTTCTTCCAACATAAATTACTGGTGGAATATTCTTACTAACAACACATTGCGAACATTATGATTAAGTTTAACTACGTAACAATACCAAATTCTTACACTTTCAATGAACTGCAGCAGCAAGCAGCCTTGCAACCACCGCGCAACTGATTTTGGCCACCATCTTCCCTTACAACAGCCAATCAGAGAACCATAATCATCCCTATGCTAAAACTGAACTAGAATTTGAAATCTCGCCACCCGGCCGGCACTGTATTGCGTCACCGACCAAGTGACTCACTCACTCAGAAATTCCCGCGGTTCCGCTTTATTCTGCTCACCCAGTATATTGATATGACGTTCAAAATTGTAATAAGCAACGAACTAAATTAATTCTCTCACAAATATCTTAATAAATTAATTGCATTTTTGGCGACCTAATCATTCTACAGTGGTGGAAAGGGGTACATTACCTCGCTGTTCCATCACTTAAAAAAACATAAACTATCTAACTAGTGTGGCGAAATGTAGCGTAATACATAGCCTATGTAGTAATTCAGGTTATTCAGTGAAACGTGGGCGTATTTTGAGATAAACAAAACAGTTCACAATATAATTCAGTAGTTTTGAAAATAATAATAATAATAATAATAATACAATTATTCATGTTTTCGGGCTATTGCCGTTTCGAGAGGAACCTTGCCTCCTTTTTCAATAGAATTAAGACAATGTGGCCAAAGAAAGTGTATCAATGAGATTACAATAATCCACAAAAATTCCTCTGTTCGTCACCAGAGAGCAGCCACCAGAAAGTACTGTATGGACCTCGCGGGATGGTCGAACTCTGCTAATTAGGTTAAACCCAAACAGTCCTGTCAGCTCACACTAATGGGTTTGGGAGGAGAGTGGGGGTAGGCAACCTCTCCTGATATGTTTGTAAGTCATGGGTTGACTGACAGCTACATACACCTGGACCCCTGGGGTTTCTGTAGATATAATCAGTGCAGCTAACATGTTATCCATGTTGAACCCATGTACCATTGGCTCAAAAGGGGTCGAATCCATGTATATTTGTAAAAAGGAAGGAAAGAAATATACAGTCCAATGGAACATATGAAAGATTTCAAGCAAGGATGCTAGCATAACGTTGTGTAAGAAGTTAGACCCAGGTGGCCAGGAAATGAGATCATTCCTGACTCATTGATAACGAGCCAGTCACGAGTATAAATAGACTGAGTGGAAAGTTTCGGCTGTATGAGAGAGAAGCACGTCTCGGAAATCGCCCTTACCTTGCATTAAAACGGCAACAGCGCAACTGTGCCAGAAGAAGAATAATTAGATTTAACCCATTTGGAAGAATAAAAGTAAGTTAATAAATACAGCATTGTGAATGATTTCAGAAGAGAGATTTTTGTGTGGAGAAAAGGCTTTTAATAATTGTCCAGGAAAGAAGTGCAAACGTAGCCATACGTCATAGGGGAATTACCGAAGCCCGAAGAGTGGGGAATTAAAAATCGACAGCAACACCCACACAGCTGAAGACTAAAAATTATTTAATATCTCAGAAATGCATGATCGATTTTCATGCGCAGTGAGATCATTTTACGTTTGGAAGACGAGCTTTCTGGAGATATAATTTTTATAATGGTGCGACAATTATTTCAAAAGTTGGTCACGAAAAGGACTAGGATTGTATCTTTTTTTGACTAAAGAGTATAAAACTCCTGGCAGCACCAAGCTAATCATGCAGTTTACGACAGACTCCTTGAGGGGAGATGCTGTATCACATCGTACAAACATTATCCGATATCCAAGAGCGTCGTGGTATCGATAACCAACGAGCATCCGAAAGGAGTAGCCAAGAAGTATTATTACAGTATCTCCGTGTGGAGAATTAGGAAAATCCTAGTTACAGGATTTAGTTCCGACAGTATAAAGTTTACAGTGAAAAGTTCAGAAATTACAGTCAAAGCAGGCTGCGAACTTAGAGCCCAGGACGATAGGTCTTAAATTAAGCGACCAAAAGTATCATAACGTATTGAAGTAACGTAACAGCAAGATAAACATTCTATCAACTTTAAAGAACCCGAGTAGGGACGGACAGAACAAGGTTCGCAAGGTATTCCTGAAAGATAGGAATTCGAGAACCGAATAAGCGGAAAGCTGAAGGAAATTATAGACATTGCTTCAAGGAAGCAGATGAACTATTCAAAAAGCACTAAGTTACGAGGAGTATTAGTTGCTAGAAGTTAATAGGTCACCAATAGATTATCTGGGGGACCGTGGACAGAATAGACTTTCGCTAGACCAACCAATAGGGTCTAAAAGGGAGCCGTTCGAGTCAGAGAAAATAGCAGATCGTCAGGAACGGGTTTTGAAGGAGAACTATTCCAGGGAAGAAGTAGATGGTTCGAGACTTTCACATTCTGACAGGATAGGAAGCCAACATTTACTAAATTTCACCCTTGGAGACGGGAGGTCAAGAAATCACGTGTGAAAGGCTTAAGAGCAGCCTCAGTGATTATAATCTGTGAAGTGTAAATACATAAAGATTTGTGTTAAAAAGTAATATTTTCAGTGTTTTATCGTGTATTCTAAATGAATACACCATTGTATTTTAAAATGTTATCAGTGTTAAATGTATACGAGTTAAATGTGTGTCAAGATATGTTTGTACATGAAATGAATTTGTACAAGATGGTGTAATTTCAAAATAGTGGGCAAAAATGAAACATCGCAAGAAAAAGGAAGGTCAGGGACCGACCTATAACATGTGAGTAAAGATTTTCATTATGTTTTGTGTTGGGAAAGTGTTTGTGTACAATCCACCGGAGTTTGAGATAGAGGGATGTTTCTAAATAACAAATAACAGAATAAGAGCGCGGTCTGAACGAATAAAATTTGAGAAATTATAAATAATTATGTGAAATCCTGTAGAGGAAATGTATGAAATAAAATGTCAGTGTATTTGACAAATACTGTAAAAGCAAGCGTAATAATAATAATCATAATGAAAGATATATAAATAAAGATAAATTTGAATTATATGAAAGAAATAACTTTTGAGCTTTTGTAAGGAATGAAGACATGATATGAATATATAAATAATAATAATAATAATGAAAAGAAATATAAAGTAAAGATTAAATTGAATGATATGAAAGTAAGAGCGTTTGAGCCTTCATAAAAGTATAAAGACATGGTGTTAATGCATGTTCTTAAAATATAGCGAGTATTGTCAAGGGAAAGGATTAATATAAAAATTGAGATATGGATCAATTGTTAATGTGGAATTTATCAGTTCTTTGGAAGACGCTAGGCCTTAAAATAATGTATAGCGCAAGTTAACGCATTAAAGTAAATTGTCACGCTAGGAATGCGTAGAATCTAAATGTACTTGGTAAATTACTTACGAGGGGTAGTTGATTGCGGTAATTGAGCCATTATAAAGTCCTCCAATAGTGACGTAGATCACGAGGCTATGTGTGTTATGTTGTATTGTAATAGGGAGCAAATGTATGGTATTTTGTGCGCAGGTAATGTAGGCCACGGCCGACCCCGAGTCGCATTTATATAAGTCCTCTAGTATGGGAATGGTTCCCGAGGCATGTTAAGAGAGTCGAACCTAGACTCGTCTAGTTGTTGAAGCCCCTAAATATTCGTCGTTGTATGTGAATTACTCTTACCAATCGATGATGACCCTTCATAATTAATCAATGCCAAGGTTACGAAAGTGGTTTATGAACCTAATAATGTTTGTTGAAAGTAAATGAGGGAAGTAGAAACGCCACGTCTCACCAGAGAACTGAAGAAAGAAAGATCTGTTTTAAAAACATTGAGTATAGCTGCCACGCGCTGGCTAGGCAGGAGGGTCCCCTCTCAGCCATAAATCTCGCCCAAGTGATTACGGTCCACCCTTGTTATTGTAAGTTGTGTTAGGTCGGAAAGGGACCGCCTGAGAGAAGTAGTAACACACCGTGAGTGTTTAAAAGTTGTTAAAGACCCGGGGTTTGAACCGAGGTCCATGTAGATGAAAGTACCGCTTGTCAGTTCAGATCGTAGCTTTCTTATGTGATAATGGTCTTATAAGACAGATAAATAAATACAATCCCTAATGTAATGTTGTATGGATGTAGGATTCCATGAGTTCAATGAAGATAACTAGATTCCGGGAGTAATCATAGTTTTTGACTTTGTCAAGTAATCTTTTGTAACTCTGGAGTACACAAGTATTTTTCCCGATCGCTGTAGTGGATTTGTGAAACTTGAGAGAGATGGTAATGTTGAGAACATTGTGGAATGCCCAGACATTTAAGTAGAGAAGTAATGTGTGCTTTAAATATGATTATATGTTTGTTTGATGAGAAGAAAACTCATAAAATAGTTATTGAGGTGTGTGAAAGAAGGACACCGTCATTTATTGGAAAGTATCGAGCCATTAGAGCTCGTGATTACATTGGACTTTAAGATAGATACTTTATGGAAGTGAAAATAAGTACGAGTTGCTGGTTTGAAAGAAACCATTTATTTTAATGTAATGTTTGTTTAATTTTTATATTTTTATTGTTCACTTTGAACAAGTTTAGAAGGATTTGGTCAATAGTTATTTGTTTTATTTGTTTGTAGCGCCATAATTTTGGTTAATTAAATGTTTTAAAATAGGAGTTGATTTTGTTGTTAATTTTGGAAGTGTATCCCCTATTTAATCCAAAATGTGTAAGTCACAGAGTGGGAGAACGTACCAAAACCCCGAAAATCCCGATTTGAGCATTGCTGGCATACTGTGATTTGCATATTTCTTGCTGGAAGGGCACAATGTACAGTCAAACAGTTGGAGAATTGAGAATTATAGGAAACTGCAAATTTTATAAGTGTGATTTGTCAAAACGGGGCCAAAGTGGAGGTGTTCAAACAAGGAATATTCTGCACATTTATTTACAAATGGTGGTAACTTTTTGTTATGTGGGTCTCACAATCACGAACCATGTACCACGATTAATCGAGAGTTTATTTCGAACAGTGTCAAAAGAAAACTACCGTACGTGACGAGATATGTGAATGGCCATCGAAGTTGATGAGAAAGCACATACTTGCAGCCCCTAAGCACTTATCTGATAATTTACTATCAAATGACATAAAGAGGATAAAAAATATATTGCAGCCGAGAAACGCTGAAACTTAGCACCTCTGCCTCAAAATAAGCCATGATACTCGAGGCATTATGGACATTCGATCGAACTTAGAAGAAAATATGCTTGTGGTAAATGACAGAGAGAATAACATTATATTGTTTTCTGCTGCATCAAATTTGAAATACTTATGTAAAAGAGAAACTATTAGCCTACTTTCGATTTTTGCAAAAAATGAAAGTAGACTTATGAGATCACTACAGGGCGAAAAAAGTGTGTCTCTCTGTGTGTGTTTATGTGTGTGTGTGAGTCTGTGTGTGTGTGTGTGTGTGTGTGTGGGTGGGTGGGTGGGTGTACTATGAATGTGTGTCCCCCCCCCTATCAATTCGAACACGGTGAGCGCAAATTGAACGAAATTTGGTACAAATGTAGCACTAGCAAAGGACACCTCAGTGTCATGTTTTATATCGCCGCCATCTTGACGGAAACGTAATGGCGGCCATACAAATGTTCAAAGCTTAAATCAAATTACGACTAACCTAATCATCCGATCTCTACCAAATTCTGCAACAACATACCTTTATGGGGGCAGCATCCTTTGACCAAACTAATAGGTCATCAGCCTAATAGTTTGCGGATGGCGGCCACCTTTGTGTGAAAATCGATTGCCCCTATTAATTCGAACACGGTCAAACCGAATGGAACGAAATTTGGTACAGACGTAGTACTAGCAAAGGGCACCCCAGTGTCATGTTTTATATCACCGCCATGTTGACGGAAACGTAATGGCGGCCACACAAATGTTCAAAGCTTAAATACAATTACGACTAACCTAATCATCCGATCTCTACCAAATTTTGCAACAACATACCTTTATGGAGGGAGCATCCTTTGACAAATCTAATAGATCATTAGCTTAATAGTTTGCGGATGGCGGCCATCTTTGTGTCAAAATCGATTACCCCTATTAATTCGAACACGGTGAAACCGAATGGAATGAAATTTGGTACAGAGGTAGCACTAGCAAAGGGCACCTCAGTGTCATGTTTTATATCGCCGCCATCTTGACGGATACGTAATGGCGGCCACACAAATATTCAAAGCTTAAATCAAATTACGATTAACCTAATCATCCGATCTCTACCAAATTTTGCATCAACATACCATTATGGAGGGAGCATCCCTTGACCAAACTAATAGGTCGTTAGCCTAATATTTTGCGGATGACGGCCATCTTTGTGTGAAAATCGATTCCCCCTATTAACTCGATCACGGTGAAACCGAATGGAACGAAATTTGGTACAGAGGTAGCACTAGAAAAGGCCACCTCAGTGTCATGTTTTATATCACCGCCATATTGACGGAAACGTAATCGCGGCCACCCAAATGTTAAAGGCTAAAATGTAATTACGACCAACCTAATAATCTAGTCTCTACCAAATTTTGCAACAACAAATCTTTATGTGGGAAGCATATTCTAACCAAACTGCTAGATCATCAGCCCAATAGTTTGCAGATGGTGGCCAAGTATGTGTGCAAATCGATTCCCCCTATCAATTCAAACACGGTGAAACCGAATTGAACGAAATTTGGTACAGAGGTAGCACTAGCAAAAGGCACCTCAGTGGCATGTTTTATATCGCCGCCATCTTGACGGAAATGGAATGACGGCCATCCAAATGTTAAAAGCTTAAATCAAATTTCGACCATCCTAATAATTTGATCTCTACCGGTTTTGCAACAACATGCCTTTTTGTGGAAAGCATCTTATGACTGACTACAAGGTCATCAGCCCAATAGTTTGCAAATAGCGGCCATGTATGTGTGCAAATCCATTCCCCAGATCAATTCAAACACGGTGAAACCGAATTGAATGATTTTTTACAGAGGTAGCACTAGCAAAGGGCACCTCATATTCATGTTTAATATCCCTATAGCACGTTGTATTTCAACAAGCTACTACAACCAACTTTCAATTATACTCCTTGAAAAGGACAAAGAGTTATAACAATACCCATGCATTTAGGAGAAAGTAGGCTATATGTTCTTTACTGAACATCTTGTTTTTATGGATGTAAAAGAGAAACTTTTTTATGGACGGAACATTCAAGTATTGGTGTAAATACTTTTATCAACTCTTCACTATTCATTCAGTAGAAAATGGCATAATGGAATAACGTCTAAAATTTCTAATGAGTGGTATGAAATACGTGTTTGAGATATCAAGAGTAGGTAGTGAAGATCAGGGCAGGGTGACATATTCCCACAATATTTACTATCACGTTCAGTTTGAAGTGGGGGCAGTGAAACACGCCTCGGGCAACTTCCTCTGTTAGAATTTTCCTAAATGACCCCCGTGGAGAGGACTCGTTAGCGGAGCTCGGTATCACCCGGACCTCGGTAGGAAAACGCGCCATATTAATTAAAACGGCGGACAGAGTAGTAAGGTAGAAGAAGGTAAAGGGGGCGGGAGAAAAAAATATATAGAGAAAGGAATTTATTTTGCCAGGACGTGAAAGCCTTAATCTGAAAATTAATGTTATTGTACGTCCCGTTTCACTACTCTGGTTTTTAGAAACATCGGGGTGTTGGAATTTTGCCCCGAAGGGGATCTTTAATGTGCCAGTAAATTTACCGACACGGCTCCCTCGCACTTTCACACCCTCAAATGCCAGCTGACTGTGCCAGGATACGAACTTGCACCTTGAGACCAGCAACCGAGAACATTACCGTTGAGCCACGCAGGCCAGCCAGTTTTGAAAAGATGATGCCCGTCTAAATAATTAAGAATATTTTAGCCTGTTATCAGCATAACCTATATCTATGAGGAATGTAATTATTCATCACGGAAACAGAACAAGTCTCATTCACAGCAAACGTCACATAATTCTGTAATTTATGGGCAATATATTTGTCTTAAAGAGGCTCAGTCGGGGGCACGTCAGGCAAAGCAGGCAGAACTTCCGTAGCTACTGAGGAGTTTAAGAGTAGGCTCTCTCTTATCAGATATAGCAGGTCTCAACTGAAACTTGGAACCCACTAATTTGTTACGTTATCACTTCTTGAACATACATTAGCTTGCCATAAATCAGTCTGTGTTGGTGCTGGGAGGGAAATCTGCTAAAGAGTTCGTTTTCTTTCCTAATAGTGGGATGATATGGCGCAGCGGTCAAGCTGATTATCTCCCACCAAAGAGTACTGGATTTGAATCTTTGAAATCAAGGTGAATTGTTAAGCCCTGTGCTTTGGATTCCAAGTAGAATGGAGGTTTCGTGGCTTATGATCGAGCAGATAGTTGTAGATGTTGATTTATTTAGGAGCTTTGCGGCATCGTAGTCATATAGCCCCGTGTACTGGGGTGTGTGAGGAATTTGATGATCTGTCTTAGTATGATGGCTGTATTAGTGTGTGTACTTGTAATTCAGGTGAGGATTGGGAAGGAAACGATCGCGGTCTTAAGTTAGGGACCATCCCCGCATGTGATTGGAGTAGAAGTGGTAAACCAGGGAAAACCACTCCCTAGATAGCTAAGGTGGGAATCGAACCCACCTCTTCTCAGCTTTTGTCTCACGAGGCTGAGTGTACTCCATTCCAGCCCTCATACCAGAATCAAATTTCTTGGCAGAGCCGGGAATCGAACCCGGACCTCCAGGGTGACAGCCGAGTATGCTAGCCGCTACACCAAGAGGAGGTCTAAAATAATTCATATTGATATTAGGTATATCCGTGCCAGGTAGCCTACTAAAAAAGACCGGTTGTCGCCAATCAGGAGCATGGAAACCATGGACGTCCTCCAATTGCCTTTCAATGGTGAGATTTCGAAGTAAGTTTTGCCATGGCCTTGGGCACAGGCTACTATTGTGCAATTAGAATAAATACCTACCCGAAATTTAAGAAGATTGGTGTTCAAATCCCAAGGACTAACTGATCATCCAGTCTATTTTTAGCCTACTTTTGATTTTTGCAAAAAATGAAAATAGACTTATGAGATCTACACAGGGCCAAAAATTGTGTGTCTGTCTGTATGTCTGTGTCTGTGTGTCTGTGTGTGAGTGTGTGTACTCTGAATGTCTGTCCCCCCCTATCAATTCGAACACGGTGAAACCGAATTGAACGAAATTTGGTACAGAGGTATAACTAGCAAAGGGCACCTCAGTGCCATGTTTTATATCGCCGCCATCTTGACGGAAACATAATGGTGGTCACCCAAATGTTTAAAGATTAAATCAAATTACGACCAACCTAATCTTCGGATCTCTACCAAATTTTTATTACATTTTATCATTATGTATGAAGAATATTGTGACAAAACTACTAGGTCATCAGCCTAAAACTTTGCGGATAGCGGCCATGTATGTGTGCAAGTCGATCCCCCCTATCAATTCAAACACGGTGAAACCGAATTAAACGAAATTTGGTACAGATGTAGCACTAGTAAAGGGCACTCCAGTGCCATGTTTTATATCGCCGCCATCTTGACGAAAACGTAATGGCGCCACCCAAATTTTCAAACCTTAAATCTAATTACGACCAACCTAATAATCTTATGTCTACCAAATTTCGTAATATTATACCTTTAGGTATTAAGAATCTTTTCACCACACAAGAAGGTCATCAGCCCAATAATTTGCGGATGGCGGCCATGTATGTGTGCAAATCGATTTTCCCTATCTTTTCAAACACGGTGAAACCGAATTGAACGAAATTTGATACAGAGGTAGCACAAGCAAAGGGCACCTCAGTGTCATGTTTTATATTGCCGCCGTCTTGACCAAAAAGTAATGGTGGCCACCCAAATGTTCAAAGCTTAAATCAAATTACGACCAACCTAATCATCTGATTTCTAACAAATTATGCAACAACATGCCTTTATGTAAGAAGCGTTCTTTGATCAAGCTACAAGGTCCTGAGTCCAATAGTTTGCATATGGCGGCAATGTATGTGTGCAAATCGATTCCCCCTATCAATTCAACACGGTGAAACCGAATTGAACGAAATTTGGTACAGAGGTAGCATCATTAAAGGGCACCTCAGTTTCATGTTTTATATCGCCGCCATCTTGACGGAAACGGAATAGTGGCCAACCAAATGTTAAATGCTTAAATCTAATTACGACCAACCTAATCATTTGATCTCTACCAAATTTTCCAACAAGATACCTTTCTGTGGTAAGCATCTTTTGACTGAACTACAAGGTCAGCAGCCCAATAGTTTGCAGATAGCGGCCATGTATGTGTGCAAATCGATTTCCCCTATCAATTCAAACACGGTGGAACCAAATTGAATGTTATTAGCCTACTTTCGATTTTTGCAAAAAATGAAAGTAGACTTATGAGATCAACACAGGGCGAAAAATGTGTGTCTGTCTGTGTGTATGTGTGTGTGTGAGTCTGTGTGTGTGTGTGTCTGTGTGTCTGTGTGTGTGTGTGTGTGTGTGAGTGTGTGTACTCTGAATGTCTGTCCCCCCCCCCTATCAATTCGAACACGGTGAATGCGAATTGAACGAAATTTGGTACAAAGGTAGCACTAGCAAAGGACACCTCAGTGTCATGTTTTATATCGCCGCCATCTTGACGGAAACGTAATGGCGGCCACACAAATGTTCAAAGCTTAAATCAAATTACGACTAACTTAATCATCCGATCTCTACCAAATTTTGCAACGACATACCTTTATGGGGGTAGCATCCTTTGACCAAACCAATAGGTCATCAGCGTAATAGATTGCGGATGGCGGCCATCTTTGTGTGAAAATCGATTCCCCCTATTAATTCGAACACGGTGCAACCGAATGGAACGAAATTTGGTACAGAGGTAGTACTAACAAAAGGCACCTCAGTGTCATGTTTTATATCGCCGCCATCTTGACGGAAACTTAATGGCGGCCACACAAATGTTCAAAGCTTAAATCAAATTACGATTAACCTAATCATCCGATCTCTACCAAATTTTGCAACTACATACCTTTATGGAGGGAGCATCCTTTGACCAATCTAATAGGTCATTCACCTAATAGTTTGCGGATGGAGGCCATCTTTATGTCAAAATTGATTACCCCTATTAATTCGAACACGGTGGAACCGAATGGAACGAAATTTGGTACAGAGGTAGTACTAGCAAAGGGCACCTCAGTGTCATGTTTTATATCGCCGCCATCTTGACTGAAACGTAATGGCGGCCACACGAATGTTCAAAGCTTAAATCAAATTACGATTAACCTAATCATCCGATCTCTACCAAATTTTGCAACTACATACCTTTATGGAGGGAGCATCCTTTGACCAATATAATAGGTCATTCGCCTAATAGTTTGCGGATGGCGGCCATCTTTGTGTGAAAATCGATTCCCCCTATTAATTCAAACACGCTGAAACCAAATGGAACGAAATTTGGTATAGAGGTAGCACTAGCAAAGGGCACCTCAGTGTCATGTTTTATATCACCGCTATCTTGATGGAAACGTAATCGCGGCCACCCAAATGTTAAAAGCTAAAATCTAATTACGACCAACCTAATAATCTAGTCTCTACCTAATTTTGCAACACCATATCTTTATGTGGGAAACATATTCTGACCAAACTGCAAGAACATCAGCCCAATAGTTTGCAGATGGTGGCCAAGTATGTGTGCAAATCGATTCCCCCTAGCAATTCAAACACGGTGAAACCGAATTGAACGAAATTTGGTACAGAGGTAGCACTAGCAAAGGGCACCTCATATTCATGTTTAATATCCCTATAGCACGTTGTATTTCAACAAGCTCCTACAACCAACATTCAATCATACTCCTTGAAAAGGACAAAGAGTTATAACAATACCCATGCATTTAGGAGAAAGTAGGCTGTATGTTCTTTACTGAACATCTTGTTTTTTTACAGAGGTAGCTCTAGCAAAGGGCACTTCAATGCCATGTTTTATATCGCGGCCATCGTGACGGAAACGGAATGACGGCCATCCAAATGTTAAAAGCTTAAATCAAATTACGACCATCCTAATAATTTGATCTCTACCAGATTTTGCAACAAAATGCCTTTTTGTGGAAAGCTTCTTATGACTGACTACAAGGTCATCAGCCCAATAGTTTGCAAATAGCGGCCATGTATGTGTGCAAATCCATTCCCCATATCAATTCAAACACAGTGAAACCGATTTGAATGATTTTGTTTACAGAGGTAGCACTAGCAAAGGGCACCTCATTTTCCTGTTTAATATCCTTATAGTACGTTGTATTTCAACAAGCTACTACAACCAACATTCAATTATACTCCTTGAAAAGGACAAAGAGTTATAACAATACCCATGCATTTAGGAGAATGTAGGCTATGTGTTCTTTACTGAACATCTTGTTTAAAATAAGTTTTTATTTAGTTTTAAAAATACAATGGAATCAATATTAAAATATGTTACAAAACACAAAACTAAATTAAACATATCAAAATGTTTTTTTTTAGGTCAATGAGAAATCTTACGTTGTTTCTCTTTCACTAACTGTCAACATTGGCTTTTATGTTGGATTTTCTAATTTTTTTCTTTAAATCTCGCACCTTATCTATTCGAAATTGTCCTTGGATAGAGTCCCATCTTCGAGGAGTGCTTGGCGTCATAATGCCGCTTTGTACTCTTTCATAACCGAGACGGATTCATTACAAATTAAACAAACTGGATTATTTCTTTTTATATTTACGAAACAGTACTGGCCAGTCCATTTTTCTTGGAACACTCGGTACTCATCGGCAATTCTCCGTTTGTTACTACTCATAGTCATTATTCACAAAACATAAACAAGCGTTCACTCACTAGGAGAGATCAATTGATACTGATAAGCGCACTTTGGAAAGCAGTCTCAGTTGACTGACCTTGAGTCACACGGTTGCCATACTTGCTTCGCCGCTCACAAAAGTCCCTGCTACGGCCTACGAAGTATGATAACATTTAAAAATCAACAAAATGATGCAATCTTCTGAACTCGTCGATCTTTTTATCATCGGTACGGTACATTAACGTAACACTGTTGTGGCTACCGAAATACCATGAAATATGAATTATTGAAACTAAATCGTTTTGCGGGCCGCTGAAACATACGCGGTGGGACGCAAGCGGCCCGCGGACCGCGGGTTGAAGATCACTGATTTAGACTGACCTTGCTATATGGAAGTGAGAGCTGGGTAGATTCAGGATATCTGTTACAAATGTTAGAGGTAACTGATATGCATGGGGGCGTGGTGGCGCAGCGGTCAAGCTCTTGACCTCTCACCAAGATGGACTGGGTTCGATTCCCGGTCAATGCATGTGAGATTTTCGAAGTGAAATGCCATGTCCTGTGGTTCGGATTCCACAAAAAAAGGAGATCCCGTGGCTCATAACCACAAGATTCACGGTCACATAATACTACAATCTTCTTCGTAACTGATATGAGGGTTGGTTGGTTGGTTCCTCAGTTTAGGGGGTGCGACAACGCGGTCATGTAGCCCCGTGTACTTTGGGTGTGTGTAGAATCTGTCTGATAACCGGTGTTAGTTGTGATAGCTGTATTAGTGTGTGTTATAATGAAAATCCACAGCCTGCTTCCAGTCTCCGACCGGGTCAGGAATGGAATGAATGAAGCCCCCCAACTAGCGGCGAGGATATGAACTGTGCCGGCTGCCGAGGCCTGACGCACTCCTCTGGGGCAATGATTAAATGAATGACAGTGAAATGAAATGATAGTGGAGAGTGTTGCTGGAATGAAATTTTGACAGGGAAAACCGGAGTACCCGGAGAAAAACCTGTCTGCCTCCGTTTTGTCCAGCACAGATCTCATATGGAGTGACCGGGATTTGAACCACGGACCCAGCGGTGAGAGGCCGGCGTGCTGCCGCCTAAGCCACGGAGGCGATATAGTGTGTGTTGTCTGTTTTTTAATTCAAGTAAGGACTGCAACTTTGTATTTTTCAAATAGTTCCTACTTTTGCCACCAAACGCCATCGTCAACGACTACTAGGCCTAGTTCAGAACTTGGCTACTAGACGCCACCGCAGTCGGCTCTTGGCAACGATCGTAGAAACCTAAGAGCGTTGTTTACATTCCTAACCTATACAATTTAGCTTCACACAGGTGTAATTAGTGGAAGGTTCTTTAACATGCCATATGTCTATGACATGGGACCGTCGGCTTTACTCCCCTCCAAAGGAAGGCATACTGAGGGATTTTAACGCTCTTAAAAATCCGACGGCTTCGGCCCGGTTTGAACCCGCGATCTTGGGCATAGAAGCTCAGCATGCTACCGACTACGCCACCGAAGCCGCCAAAATATGAGGGTAAAATGAATGATTACTGGGACAAATAGATGGGAGCAATGGCAGGAGGGTACTGGCAATTAGGGGATAAAGGCCAAGTTAGAAATGAACACGCTAGATGAAGCTGTTCGTATAAGCCGATTCAGATGGTGGGGTCATTCGAAGAGCATGGGGGAGGAGAGATTACCTAAGAGGTTAATAAGTTCTGCTGCAGAGGGTAAGAGAAGTAAAGGTAGACCTATGAGGCGATGGTTAGTTTCAGTGTTGAATTGATTTCAAAGTGAGAGATATAGCAACAGAGGAGGCCGCAGTGTTAACTGCCAATAGGGGATCATGGAGACAACTTGTTCGCAAACAAAGGCTTGCAGAGTATACTGGACGCTGAAAGGCAAAACAGTCTCAAATGGATACGTACGTAGAGGACTATGAAAGTAGTTCGGTTGGTTGGTTCCTCAGTTTAGGGGCTGCGACAACGAAGTCATGTAGCCCCGTGTACTTTGGGTGTGTGTAGAATCTGTCTGACAACCGGTGTTATTTGTGATGGCTGCAATAGTGTGTGTTATCTGTTTTTAATTCAAGTAATACCAGGTGAGTTAGCCGAGGTCGTTACGGCATGACTGCTGGCAGTCGCTCACATTCGGGAAACGAGGAGGTTCGAATCCCCCCGCCGGCAACCTTGAAGATGGTCTTCTGTGGTTTCCCATCTTCCTTCCAGGCAAATGTCGGGGTTGGTCCCTAACTATAGGCCACAGCCGCAACCTTCCAACTCCTCGACCTTCCATTCCAACTTTTCTTCCCAACGGTACTTGTAGCTCACCCATTGAGTGTCCATCTCGAAGCAGCTACAAAACTGGCGAGCCAAACATGTCCTCGGACACTCCCGGCACTAAATGCCATACGCTAAAAAAAACAAGTAATGACTGCAGACATTGAATTTTCAAGTAGTTCCTACTGAAGTTACCAAACGCCACCGTCAACGACCAACTAGTTTTGAACTTGGTTACTAGATGCAACCGCAGTCGGCTCCTGGCGACGAACGTTGGAACTTATGAGAGTTAGTCAAATTTAACCTATAATTTAGCTTCACACAAGTGTATTTAGTGGAAGGTTCTTTATCATGCCATAAATCCATGACATGGGACCGCCGGCTTTAATTCCCCTCCGAAGGACGACATACTGAGGGATTTTTAACGCTCTTAAAATATCCGACGACTTCGACCAGGTTTGAACCTGTGACCTTGGGCATAGAAGCTCAGCATGCTACCAACTACGCCACCTAAGCCACTGAAAGGAGTTCACATAATATAATACTTTGGAGATGGTGACAAGCAGTAAACTTAGATAGCACTCGTGATAATTTTTCAACTTAAGTGTCTTAACGTTGACATTATTCCTGTTAAGAGTCTAAAATATCGTATAGTAATAGAGTTATTGTTGTTGTTTCATATTAGGGGCATGGTCATCGTGCTCATATCAGGCCCGTATACTTAGGTCAGTGTATAATTTGTCTGATAACCAGTGTTATTGTGGTGTCTGTAGTAGTGTGTGCATTTGTAATTGCGACTTGGATTGAAAGGGAAGGAAGCCTCCGTGGTTTAAGCGGCAGCACGCCGGTCTCTCATCGCTGGGTCCGTGGTTCAAATCCCGGTCACTCCATGTGAGATCTGTGCTGGTCAA
The DNA here is from genome assembly GCA_946902985.2 of Meconema thalassinum. Taxonomy (NCBI): domain Eukaryota; kingdom Metazoa; phylum Arthropoda; class Insecta; order Orthoptera; family Tettigoniidae; genus Meconema; species Meconema thalassinum. The sequence continues at coordinate 151,976,825 of OX336390.1, read as the reverse complement.
AACGGAGGCAGACAGGTTTTTCTCCGGGTACTCCGGTTTTCCATGTCAAAATGTAATTCCAGCAACACTCTCCACTATCATTTCATTTCATCTGTCATTCATTTAATCATTGTCCCAGAGGAGTGCGACAGGCTTCAGCAGCCAGCACATTTCATATCCTCGCCGCTGGATGGGGGCTTCATTCATTCCATTCCTGCCCCGTTCTGAGACTGGAAGCAGGCTGTGGATTTTCATTTTTCATTGGTAAGGAAGGAGCCGTGACCTTCAATGAGGAACCATCTCGGCATTTACTTAGAGTAGAAATGGGAAACTGTGTCTAGAATGCCTGAACCGCTGAAGTGGGAAACGAACCTAGCTCTTCTCAGTTTTGCCACATGAGGTTAAAAGTACCCCGTTACATCCCCCAGATCAGAATTAAATTCCATGGTAGTGCCTGGAATCGAAATAGAACCTCCGGGGGAAACAGTCAAGAATGCCAGCCACTACACTATCAGGTGGTCTTGGAGTATTAGAGGACTAATACATCTACTGGGTGAGCAACATAAAACGGAACCAGCTCCGTGGCTTCGCAGCCTCCACATAGTAAATACAATGTCCTTCAAAAACAAATAGTTCCGTGAAAAACTAAATTGCCTATTTTCATATATCCTACTTATGTTAATTCCCTCTATCAATTAACAAAATTTCAAATTGCTGTAATAGATTCAGAGATATCGAGAACCTCGGATGGTCTCCATATTGGATGTTTTTATGTAGGCGATATAGTTATGTACTATTAGATGAAGATTACTGCTTTCACATGATTAAGACACAAGAAATAAAAAGTTAATTTGAAAATTTGGCACAGCCGCCATTTTGAGATTATGCAAGTAATTGAAGTAAATTAGATTTCAGTGCATTACAATGTGTATAAACATTTAATAATTTAATAAGTGCAGCTAACTGCCAAAAGAAATATATACATGACCGTGCATACAATAACCAAACGTATGTATAAACATTTGCTGTACTGATTTTCACTGTGCTCGGATGATTAAAACGCGAGAAACGTCTATTTAAATGTTTCAAATTCACTTGGCCGCCATGTTCGTTTGGCACTTAACCAGGTTTCTGAAAGTCACATAGGTGAACTTCCAGTATTACCCTTTCACGAATTGATTACCAGCGGTGGAGATGGGAACTATTATCTGTTTACTTGGGTCACGTCACTCTGCTTCATTGACAGGTACATTTGCGCGATTAGGATATGACTCAGCTCCAGTAGCCTCAGTCATTGTTCAACTGTCCGTGGTGACATGAGCTACTGTAACGCTTATCTGCATGCGATCCTGCTTGACTTATGTGCACTGTGTCCTCCGCTTCACCCCGCAGGCTCCTGCTGCAATAATCAACAAACGCTGGCGCAGCTACGAACAGTGGCAATCAAATCTTAAATGGGTACAAGAAGACCCGTGCTGCTCCGCAGCATTCACTTCAATCCTACAGCACTTCTGTCCATATGACAATTGCATGTGTTCATGCTAGTGACCTGAACAGACATTTAACGTACCGTCGCTTTTGGGTAAATGATGAAGTAGACTTATGAGATCAAATGTCCTCTGTGTGTGTGTGGCACTATTTACCCAGCGTAAGCTTAAAAGGCGCACGGACGTCAGGTTCCAGACGCAATTCTGATAAGCCGAGGTGAACAGCTAACTCCAAACACATAAGCTATACTCTTCTCTGAAGTACGTGGGTTGGCGACCACGGGACCCCAGCTGAGTCCGGCATTGCTTCCACTTACTTGTGCTGGGCTCCTCTCCGTCTTCTTTCCTGGCGACATCCCTTGGTCAACTCTTGTTCTTTCCCGACCCCGACGGTATTAGGGTATCCGAGGCCTAGGGAGTCTTTCACTTTCCTGCCTTAATTGGCCCTTGTCTCATCTTTCCTGATCCCTCCATCTTCGAGGGGTCAGACATCTTGTTTTCTTTTCATTATATTTCCTTTACTCTTTAAGATCCCGCACTGTTTTTTGTTAATTGGCTCCCGTGTATCTAAATTCCATTGAGCGATTTCTTTTGCATCCACACTCCATTTTGTAGGTGTTTTCAGACTACGTTGCATTTTTTAAGTCTTTTCGATCGACAGTAAATTGCATTTTGCTAGTGTTTTCAACCTCGATTGCATTTTGTAAGAATCGACAATCTAAATTGTCTTTTAGTAAGTCTTTCAATATAGGGGATGGGACTTTTGTGAGTATTTTGAATCTAAATTGCATTTTGTATGGTGGTCATTTTGCAGGTATTTTGATTCTCAATTGCATTTTGTGGGTATTTTGAATCTAAATTACATGTTGTAAGTATTTTAAATCTAAATTGCATTCTGTAAGTATTGTCCATCCAATGGAGTAGTTTGAATCTACCATGCATTTTGTAAGCATTTTCAATTTCAATTGCATTTTGTAAGTATTTTGAATTTCAATTGCTCTGCGTGTTTTTTTTTGAATCTGAAATGCGCTTTTTTCAATCTAAATTGCATTGTGTATATTCAATTTCAATTGCACTTTGTAAGTATTTTGAACCTCAATTTCATTTTGTACGTATTTTCAATCTCATTTGCATTTTGTAAGTATTTATCAATCTATTCCTTTTGTGAGTATTTTTGTTCTAAATTCCCTTTTGTAAGTATTACCGCTCTCCATTTTGTGAGTAGTTTCAATCTGAGTTCCATTTTGTAAGTATTTTCCTTCTCACTTAATTTTCGTTCTGGTTTCCACTTCATTGTCATTTTCGCTATCACCCATACCATTAGGGGCCGATAACCTAAATGTTAGGCCCCTTAAATCAACAATTATCATCATCATCTCGGAAGTATTAACTCGACACGACGCGACAGTTTGATGCTGGCTGAAGGTAGGGTGATAGGTCGCTGGCAAGCTCGTAAACTCACTCTGAAGCTAGTAATTTAAATTTCCACTGAATGGAGATTAGCCGGCCCCGTGGTGTTGGGGTAGCGCGCCTGCCTCTCACCCGGAGGCCCCGGGTTCGATCCCCGGCTCCGTCAGGGATTTTAAAACTGACGTGAGGGTTGGAACGGGGTGCACTCAGCCTCGTGAGGACAATTGAGTAGCTGTCTGACAGTGAGACAGCGCCCCGATCACGAATACCAAGATTAACGGCCGAGGGGACCCGACGCGCTGATCACGCGTCACCCCAATATCTGCAGGCCAAATGGCTGGGCAGCGGTCGCTTGGTCGGCCTTAGCCCTTCATGGGCTGGATAGTGCCAGGGGTTGACTTGTTGACTTTGACTGAATGGAGATTTCTTGAAGAAATGAAAACGTAAAAACACTTACAGTGGTCGATGTGGGAGCTGTCCGCGATCTTTCCTGCAGAACTTTTCGTGCAGAACAATTATCAGAGTATATCTATATTTTTAACGGTTTACCCATAAAATGTCTTTTTTTTTTCAACCTAATCCTTCATCTTAATCGAGAAATCCTTCACTGAAAGGTTAAAACCGCATGAAAATCCACCAAGTTGAACTCGAGATTACCCGTTACATCCAAGAATTGGGAACTTTTGCTTTATACTAAGTAGATAGAGATATCCACACAATTTAATGCTACAGCAGTACAATTTGGTGATCTGTCTACTTATGATACCAATGGTATACATTTAAAATAAAAGATTGGTCTCTTATTTTTAGCCTACTTTCGATTTTTGCAAAAAATTAAAGTAGACTTATGAGATCAACTCAGGGCGAAAAAAAGTGTGTCTGTCTGTGTGTATGTGTGTGTGTGTGTGAGTATGTGTGTGTGTGAGTGTGTGTACTCTGAATGTCTGTCCCACCCTATCAATTCGAATATGGTGAACGCGAATTGAACGAAATTTGGTACAAAGGTAGCACTAGCAAAGGACACCTCAGTGTCATGTTTTATATCGCCGCCATCTTGACGGAAACGTAATGACAGCCACACAAATGTTCAAAGCTTAAATCAAATTACGACTAACCTAATCATTCGATCACTACCAAATTTTGCAACAACATACCTTTATGGGGGGAGCATCCTTTGACTAAACTAATAGGTCATCAGCTTAATAGTTTGCGGATGGCGGCCATCTTTGTGTGAAAATCGATTCCCCCTATCAATTCGAACACGGTGAACGCGAATTGAACGAAATTTGGTACAAAGGTAGCAATAGCAAAGGACACCTCAGTGTCTTGTTTTATATCGCCGCCGTCTTGACGGAAACGTAATGGCGGCTACACAAAGGTTCAAAGCTTAAATCAATTTACGACTAACTTAATCATCCGATCTGTACCAAATTTTGCAATAACATACCTTTATGGAGGGAGCATCCTTTGACCAAACTAATAGGTCATCAGCCAAATAGTTTGCGGATGGCGGCCATTTATGTGTGAAAAGCGATTCCCCCTATTAATTCGAACACGGTGAAACCGGATGGAACGAAATTTGGTACAGAGGTAGTACTAGCAAAGGGCACCTCAGTGTCATGTTTTATAACGCCGCCATCTTGACGGAAATGTAATGGCGGCCACACAAATGTTTAAAGCTTAAATCAAATTATGACTAACCTAATCATCCGATCTCTACCAAATTTTGCAACAACATACCTTTATAGAGGAAGCATCCCTTGACCAAATTAATAGGTCATTAGCTTAATAGTTTGCGTATGGCGGCCATCTTTGTGTCAAAATCGATTCCCCCTATTAATTCATACACGGTGAAACCGAATGGAACGAAATTTGGTACAGAGGTAGCACTATCAGGGTGCACCTCAGTGTCATGTTTTATTTCACCGCCATCTTGACGGAAACGTAATCGCGGCCACCCAAATGTTAAAAGCTAAAATGTAATTACGACCAACCCAATAATCTAGTCTCTACCAAATTTTGTAACAACATATCTTTATGTGGGAATCATATTCTGACCAAACTGCAAGATCATCAGCCCAATAGATTGCAGATGGTGGCCAAGTATGTGTGCAAATCGATTCCCCCTATCAATTCAAACACGGTGAAACCGAATTGAACGAAATTTAATACTGAGGTAGCACTAGCAAAGGGCACCTCAGTGTCATGTTTTATATCGCCGCCATATTGACGGAAACGGAATGACGGACACACAAATGTTCAAAGCTTAAATCGAATTACGACCATGCTAATAATTTGATCTCTACCAGATTTTGCAACAACATGCCTTTTTGTGGAAAATATCTTATGACTGGCTACAGCCCAATAGTTTGCAAATAGCGGCCATGTATGTGTGCAAATCCATTCCCCATATCAATTCAAACATGGTGAAACCGAATTGAAAGACATTTTTTACAGAGGTAGCAATAGCAAAGGGCACCTCATATTCATGTTTAATATCCCTATAGCACGTTGTATTTCAACAAGCTACTACAACCGACATTCTATTACTGTATACTCCTTGAAAAGGACAAAGAGTTATAACAATACCCATGCATTTAGGAGAAAGTAGGCGATATGTTCTTTACTGAACATCTTGTTGAATTTAGAGATGCACCGTAACTCTTGGGTAACATAATTATAAAAGTGTGCAAATTAATAGAATTAAATAAAATAATTTTAATAAGTCATAAATTCTTTTATTCAAAATCATTTTATTGACCAACTTCTTTTGTTATCCTACTTAGTAGTGTTTCCTCTCCCGTGGAATTACACCTTTTCCCATAAGGAATTGCGTCTGGAAACTTTCAGATCATTTAATTCCGAGGGATATGTGAGCTGGGTCCGCTTTCAATTTTTCATTGACTTAAGAATTTAAGTCAGGTGATTTCAATGAATAGTTCATGAATCTTTGAATAGTTCAATAGCGTTCATCAGTTAAAAGACCCCAAATCCCTCTGCTCTAAATTCACAAGTAGAGTGAAGTAATAAAAACAAAACGTGTGACATCTTGCATTTGCAAGGCTCCTCTGTTAGTGGAAATTCTAAAAAATCATTTAATTTGAGTTTGTGGTGTTTGAAGCCATATTTTCAGTGTTGCCTAAGTAAACAAGAGTTAAGTGCTTTTCAGTCGGTCAACACGAATGTACCCAAAAGAGATGGGTTATGCCCTAATCCTGAAATAAATTACATGAGATTAATAAAACACTAGGATGACCAGTTTCGATCGTCAAGCGATCATCATCAGATCCATTACACTTAGGCTATAAAATCTATGTTTGAAATACAGGTGAAAATATTTACAATATGTACAATTATTTAGTTGCAGTATTGGTACTGCAACTGTCAGAGTATGCTAAATGCAGTATATATGTTAGGTGAAATGCTAAATGGTGATAGCTATCCGGAGTTTGTACTTTAGAGAGATTATATGGTTGTAAACTATAGTTAAACTATAAAATTTTAGGCTAACTACTTATCTGATTGCCTTCCGTACTACAGCTGCTCGCAGTTTTCGTGCTCACTGTAACATACTGTGCGGTCAACTGCGGTGGTTATCTTAACGACTGGTTTTTCCTGCCTTCTCCCCCCTTCCCCTACGTGCTGTGGGGAGTGATAGCGATGTGTTTATGTGAGGTGTTGCCAACCTAGATAAGATGTATGTTATTGAATGAGGTGTGTCTACAACTATTAAAGACCGTGGATTAGCCCTCGCCACGCGTGGAGCATTACCCATTCGAACTAAGCGTTGACGGTCTTATGAGGACGTCCCGGCACCTTTAATACTGCCGCGAATATGGGCCTTGGTTTGTTGCAGAAGAAAAGTACATCGTACACCTGATCCAGATAACATTTACCTATTAAAAAACCCCTAATTTCCCCCCCCCCTTTTTTATCTAGCTTGGCTGTGTCGCTAAATTGTGTCTTGTTTCCGACAGGGTGTGTTTTTTAGTAGCGTGAAGAGGGGTGAGCTCTCCATGAACGTGTGTTCGTTTAGATTGTTGGGATTGTTTCGTTTGGCTAGGTGTATCTCGATTGCTTCCTTTATGTCAAGAGCTCTGCCTTTCGATTCGTGATGGATTATTTAAGGTCCGACTCTATGTTGGTAAAGCTGTGCCCCGCGTCACACATATGTTCGCACACGGCTGAATGTGTTCCGTATCTTATCGCATTCCTATGTTCATTATAACGGGTGTCTACTCGTCTTCCACTCTGCCCGATGTAATTAGCTTGACAACCGGTGTCTTGGCACGTTATAGAATATACCCCTGACCTTGAATACGGGTCGCGTTTATTTAGATTACTATTTTGGAGGTGCCTAGCGGTTGTGTTTTTCGTCGTGAAAGCTATCTTTATGCCTTGCTTTTTGAATAGGTTAGTGATTTTATATGTATTCGCATTCACATAGTTGAAACGCACAAATTTTTTCTCATTACTGTCCGGTTTGGGAATCGTTTTATCTTTATTTTTATGCTTGGCTATAATTTGGTTTATTTTGCTTGGTGGGAAGTTGTTTTCCTTTGCTATTTGCTTAATAGTTCTTATTTCCTTATTATAGTTGTCTTTAGACATGGGTATGTTTAAAGCCCTGTGCACCATTGAATTGAAACCTGCTAGTTTGTGCGTACTGGGGTGATTAGACTGATTGTCGATTGCATGCGAGGTTTGTGTTGCTTTCCGAAATATGGAATATGAAAGGTCGTTGTCTTTACGTTCAATAGTTATATCGACATAATTTATTTTTCGGTCTATTTCGGATTCCGTAGTGAATTTGATAGAGTGGTGTAGGCTATTAATGGATTGGAGAATTGTTTCTTCGCTTGTTAGTTCAGTATCGTAGATGCAAATTACATCATCTACGTATCTTTTCCATATTACTATTCCCTTTGTTGAAGTCTTTTCTAAGAACGCGTTTTCTAGTGCATTGATGAAGATGTCAGCGATTAACCCACTTAGTGGCGATCCCATTGCTAGGCCTTCTCTCTGTGTGTATATTTTATTGTCGAATTGAAACACGTTTTGGGTGAGAACGACCCTCAATAATCTCACAATCTCATCGGTTTCTTTTACCGAATTGTTGGATTTTAAGTTGTTTTCGATAGTGTTGATTGCTTCAATAATCGGAATATTGGTGTACATGTTAGTTACATCGAAGGATACTAGCCTGAAGCTAGGTTTGATTTGTAGGGTGTTCAATGCTGTTACCAGTTCTGTTGTGTTCTTTACAGAGTTGTTTTTGTCGTTGGAAAGACGGCATTTTAAGATTTTTAGTAACTCTTTGCTGATTTTGTAATTAGGGGCATTCCTACAATTGACTATTGGTCTCATTGGGCATTCCTTTTTGTGTATTTTTGGTTGTCCCCTCAATGACGGTATTTTCGGGTTCATGTTTATTAGTTTTGATTTTTCGGCTTTGGTCAGTATGTATTCTGTTTCTTTTAGCGCACTTTTTATTTGTTTTTCACCTGTATTTCAAACATAGATTTTATAGCCTAAGTGTAATGGATCTGATGATGATCGCTTGACGATCGAAACTGGTCATCCTAGTGTTTTTTAAATCTCATGTAATTTATTTCAGGATTAGGGCATAACCCATCTCTTTTGGGTACATTCGTGTTGACCGACTGAAAAGCACTAAACTCTTGTTTACTTAGGCAACACTGAAAATATGGCTTCAAACACCACAATGTTCACGGCTAGTCAGGCAAATCGTGAAGCCAAGAAATTCAAATCACTCAGGTTTAAACTCATGAATTTAGACAAGTCATTTTGGTTCAACAAAAAATGTATAGAACTAAACCTCACCCCTAAATACGTACCAATTAAAACCGTACCGAACACACCAGCCTCGATCATTTCAACTAAACAAGCTAAAGCGCTTTGGATAAAAAACGAATTAAGATTTGCATACATAAGAAAGCAAAAAATTAACCAACAATTATACGACATTCAATTGCAACTAAGTAATTTCTGGCACGCAGCCCAATGGGACAGCTTCACCGAGCACCTACATGACACCATCAAAATCAGAGCAACGAGGAAGCATGAAACGCTAGAAAATAAATTAAGAAAACTAGGAGAAACACAGAACCATCAATCTAACGAACAACACACGAATAACAATGAATTCAATTTCCACAGCAGAGTAAACAACAGAACGAACGTAACCTTTTCTCAAGGTGAAATGAATGTGTTAGACAAAGGTTTGAAATACAACTGCACAGACGCACACACGAACCACAATATAAAACAGTTAATCACAGATATTGAGATAGCCAGTCACAAGCTCCCAGCAGAAGACAGGGAATTAACCAAAAATCTCGCCACCAACGAAGCCAAAAAAATCCTCAAACGAGAGGGCGATAGCAACAACATTCAAAACAACAAACAACTCAAAAAAATAAAGTCATTGAAACAAAAAATAAAAGAACATGACTTAATCATCACAAAAGCAGATAAGGGAAACACTACTGTAATTTTGAACAAAACAGAATACATTGAAAAAACAGTCGAATTCCTAAACAATAACGAAATCAAAGAATTAACAAAAGACCCCACCAACAAATTCCAAAAACAAATAAGAAGTGCGCTAAAAGAAACAGAATACATACTGACCAAAGCCGAAAAATCAAAACTAATAAACATGAACCCGAAAATACCGTCATTGAGGGGACAACCAAAAATACACAAAAAGGAATGCCCAATGAGACCAATAGTCAATTGTAGGAATGCCCCTAATTACAAAATCAGCAAAGAGTTACTAAAAATCTTAAAATGCCGTCTTTCCAACGACAAAAACAACTCTGTAAAGAACACAACAGAACTGGTAACAGCATTGAACACCCTACAAATCAAACCTAGCTTCAGGCTAGTATCCTTCGATGTAACTAACATGTACACCAATATTCCGATTATTGAAGCAATCAACACTATCGAAAACAACTTAAAATCCAACAATTCGGTAAAAGAAACCGATGAGATTGTGAGATTATTGAGGGTCGTTCTCACCCAAAACGTGTTTCAATTCGACAATAAAATATACACACAGAGAGAAGGCCTAGCAATGGGATCGCCACTAAGTGGGTTAATCGCTGACATCTTCATCAATGCACTAGAAAACGCGTTCTTAGAAAAGACTTCAACAAAGGGAATAGTAATATGGAAAAGATACGTAGATGATGTAATTTGCATCTACGATACTGAACTAACAAGCGAAGAAACAATTCTCCAATCCATTAATAGCCTACACCACTCTATCAAATTCACTAAGGAATCCGAAATAGACCGAAAAATAAATTATCTCGATATAACTATTGAACGTAAAGACAACGACCTTTCATATTCCATATTTCGGAAAGCAACACAAACCTCGCATGCAATCGACAATCAGTCTAATCACCCCAGTACGCACAAACTAGCAGGTTTCAATTCAATGGTGCACAGGGCTTTAAACATACCCATGTCTAAAGACAACTATAATAAGGAAATAAGAACTATTAAGCAAATAGCAAAGGAAAACAACTTCCCACCAAGCAAAATAAACCAAATTATAGCCAAGCATAAAAATAAAGATAAAACGATTCCCAAACCGGACAGTAATGAGAAAAAATTTGTGCGTTTCAACTATGTGAATGCGAATACATATAAAATCACTAACCTATTCAAAAAGCAAGGCATAAAGATAGCTTTCACGACGAAAAACACAACCGCTAGGCACCTCCAAAATAGTAATCTAAATAAACGTGACCCGTATTCAAGGTCAGGGGTATATTCTATAACGTGCCAAGACACCGGTTGTCAAGCTAATTACATCGGGCAGAGTGGAAGACGAGTAGACACCCGTTATAATGAACATAGGAATGCGATAAGATACGGAACACATTCAGCCGTGTGCGAACATATGTGTGACGCGGGGCACAGCTTTACCAACATAGAGTCGGACCTTAAAATAATCCATCACGAATCGAAAGGCAGAGCTCTTGACATAAAGGAAGCAATCGAGATACACCTAGCCAAACGAAACAATCCCAACAATTTAAACGAACACACGTTCATGGAGAGCTCACCCCTCTTCACGCTACTAAAAAACACACCCTGTCGGAAACAAGACACAATTTAGCGACACAGCCAAGCTAGATAAAAAAGGGGGGAAATTAGGGGTTTTTTAATAGGTAAATGTTATCTGGATCAGGTGTACGATGTACTTTTCTTCTGCAACAAACCAAGGCCCATATCCGCGGCAGTATTAAAGGTGCCGGGACGTCCTCATAAGACCGTCAACGCTTAGTTCGAATGGGTAATGCTCCACGCGTGGCGAGGGCTAATCCACGGTCTTTAATAGTTGTAGACACACCTCATTCAATAACATACATCTTATCTAGGTTGGCAACACCTCACATAAACACATCGCTATCACTCCCCACAGCACGTAGGGGAAGGGGGGAGAAGGCAGGAAAAACCAGTCGTTAAGATAACCACCGCAGTTGACCGCACAGTATGTTTGAGTTTCTTAAATTAAAATATAATTAGTAGTCTTGGTTAAACATTTGAAGTAATTTCATCGCCTTATAAACATAGGCCTACTTAGTGCATTAAACCGTGAAAAGTAAAAATGCAATTTTGGAAGACAGACATCTAATCTAATAATTTGCACACCTCTGTAAAGACAGCTATCGCCACCACTACTATGGATAGAATAGTGAGTCAAGGCGATTGATGAGAAATGAAAAGATAACTCACACAGAAGAAATTAATATTTATTAAGCTGTAAATTTGATTGAGTATATCTTAGTTATAGAACTGAGGGAATGAAAGAACAGGATGTAGGATAGTAATCACCGATGTAGGACAATAGCACTTTTTTACCATTACCACAGGACAGTTATCGTATTAGGGAATCGGACGTCCTTGTATAATTTTTATTTAATTTGTGCCCCGTTTGCTGAGGTCTGTGCTCCTCCGCAACTTTCGTTTCAACATTCTAATAGTACTTCCTTCCATACGACACTTGCTGTTCGCTTGCCTTTTGGTTCTATTTGAACTTTGACGTCACGAAAGGATTTTGCTCGCGATAGTGCGACATATAGTTGTCCGTGGCTAAACACCGGTTGAGGTAGATAAATGCCTACTTGATCTAGTGTTTGACCTTGAGATTTATTGATAGTTACACAAAAAGCCAAACGTACTGGAAACTGCCTCCTTTTGAGGGAAAACGGCATAGAAGTATCTGATGACGTAAGGTCAAGGCGAGGAAGTAGAACATTGTTTCCAACATTTACGCCAGTAATAATTTCCAGGTGTAAACAATTGTCATGCATCTTCCGAACCAACAGTCTAGTACCGTTCAACAGACCTTGGGTAACATTTATATTTCTCAACAAAATCACAATAGAGCCTTCTTATAGTCGAAGGATATGAGGTGGCAATCCACTTATGTCTAAGCTGTCTAAAAATTCTGTTGGGAATTGTAGAAGTTCACTCTCATCTTCATTAATTAAATTATTCACACTGATGTAAGTTCTCGATGATCCCGGGATTAGCTCTAAAACTTTGTCATTGATTTCTTTACAGTGTTCATTTTTAAGTGCTAAAATCGCAATTTTTGAAAAGCGTGAAATATCTTTCAGTGTGGAAACTTCGTTTTCATATATTTCAGTGATGATATCAGTTTTAGCAATGATGGAGGGTGGTAAGTCGACTAATACTGAATTTTCTCCACCGACGTGAGGGTATTCACCGTTACCAATTTGTATCAAGAAGTTTGCAAAGTCGCGTTGATCTATATCCGCTCGCATATTTTTATTGAGTTTAAAAATTTTGAATAATGGCCACAAAGGAGAGAACCTTACTGACATTTGGACTGAAGCTGCTCTAGATGCATGAGGCACAACAGGCATTACCTGCCTGAAATCTCCACCTAAGATGATAATTTTTCCTCTGAAAGGCACGTCGTTATTCATGATGTGCTTGAGCAGCCGATTTACACACATCAATGCGTGCTTATTAGCCATAGGGGCTTCATCCCAAATGATAAGTTTTGCTGAACGAATATAAAAAGCTTCCTTGCTGTTAACTTTTATTCCTGATACTGAACTTTCATGTAAATATAGAGGTAACTTGAACTGGCTGTGTACAGTGCGCCCCTGAGGTAGTAACATTGCTGCAATACCAGTCCATGCAACAGAAACTACATTTAACCCCAAATTTGTGCAACTGTGAATCAAGCATTGGTAAAGAAATGTTTTCCCGGTGCCCCCTGGACCGTCAATGAAATATGCATTACTCATCCTTTCATTGCCGTTTTGTACTAACCCCAAAATTTCTGTAATTATAGCCGTTTGGTTTTCATTTGCTTGGTTTATCATCCGACTTAATTGATCCTCGTTAAGTTTTGGATAATTCATTGGTAAATTTGTCCGAGGGAAATTATCAATAATAGCTGGCAATTGGAGAGAAGTAATGGGAAGACCATGGAGCTTTAATGTATTAGAAATATGTATAAGAATGAACTGATATGCAATGTTAGGTTCGTGAAACTGCAGATAATCTTCTGATAATGAATTCTTGAAAATGTCCCATAACTGTCTTACATTTGAAGGGGTCTGAAAGATACATATGTAAGAAAACAGTTGTCGTAACTGAGAAGGCATCTGAAATTGTGACGCTTCTGCCAAACAACGCTGCCATTCAGAATCATCAATCAGCAAACCTCGCTCCTTAGCTGTTTCTTTAAAAGTAGAATAGACAATGGTTTTGTATGTTTGTAGACGTGAAGCAATAACAGGCGAAAATAATACCTTTCTGTTTCTGTAGGCGAAACATTATACATTCTGCCTATAGTTTTTGAAACATTTTTCTCTTTTTTGCCACTGGCAGTTGCTCTTATTCAAGACGTAATGTACTGGTGTTTCAGGATATATATACGGACTTCTGGCTTGCAAATCTTGATTTAACTTGAACCACGCTTGTAATTCCGTGTTGCGCAACTGTGCTTGAAGTAAAATATCAGGAGCGTTATCATTTTTAAAATAGATATTTTGCAAGTTTGGCAAGTGAACTGGTAATCGCACGATAGAATGTGACTGTTCATGCATGTGAAATGAAAATATCTGGTATGCGGCTTCTGTTGGACCAACATATCTAGCATTTAGAAAAGAAGTAATTTCATCGTAGTTCACCATTTCGCCTTCAGGACATATTTTAACATTGAAGCAGTCATGACCTTTATACACATACTTGTGGATTTATTTAACACTCCGAACACTCGAGCATATTTCAACATTAATATGAGCTTGAAAGTAAAGTAAAAGAAATGGATTGTAGGGAACAATGAATCGACTATCGATTTCAATGTCAATACCTCGAATTGTTTTTACAATAATCCGTCCATTATTTCTTCTCCTATACGAAGGATAACCATTGGCGTTATCTTTGGTCTCTTCCAGAAACTGTTTAGGGAAATCTTTCTTGCATACGCCATATTTCATACAGACCGAAGAAGGATTCAAAGATCCGCAAGGACCATGTACCATATGACGCCTTACCAACTCGTATAGCGCTTCATCCTTGAGATCTGGTATTTCGGCTGACACCACACTGTCAATGTCAGAAATTTCTCGAAACTTACTATCTTCCGTTAACGTTAATAGTAAATGGATGTGCGGGATACCTCGTTTTTGAAATTCCACTGTTTATAGATATGCTTTTACTTTACCGAAAAGGTCCTTAACATTAATCCATCGTAGCAATTCCTTTACTTTGCAATGGAAAACTCTCACTACAATATCAGGCCTATTATTAGCCGTTTCCCAAGGATGAATGCTGTTAAGTATTTCTGGCCAGCCCGCATTACAGGTGAATGTAATGAATAAATCTGGCTTTCCAAACTTCCTCACTATCGCCATCGCATCCTGATAATTTTGCATCATATTCCTTGGGCTACCTGTAAAAGAAGATGGCAAAACTACAATACGACCGACTCTGATATTTTCATTTTCTGCTCGTACGTGCAAGGCGTCTGCTAAACCGGCATATGTATCAACTCGCAACTTAGTTTGTTGATGACGTATATATTTTAACCGGTCACCTTCCATACGACAGTAGTAATCCACGAATAGCTGTTGATTTAATTTACCAGCGTTAATAAGGGGATTGAAATCGAACTCAGCTCCTAGACCTCGAATGGCAATTCTGTACAGAATATACTCACGCATTGTGAGAGTATGACGTATTTTAGTTTGGCTCACTTCAGCAGTTGGCATTGAAATGTGCCAACCAGACTCTCCGCAAGGCCAAATCAAGGTATAACACATAGGATCAGAGTGCATACTATCATAATCAACATTCCTCAAGCCACCTTCTCTCTCATATACTGCAATGTGTCGATGTGATGGTGGAGCTCCATCAACAGTTCCAAATACAGCAGCAATTTCTGAACATGTGGGGTCATTATAACGTCTTGGATATGAGGAAGGTTCGTGATAGAAACGCATTACCAATTCCATTTGACGACGATTTTCTTTTAGAGCTGATTTTTTATCTTCACTTACTTTCTCGTGCATTGTTTTATAAGAGCGCACGTAAGGATTGTGCTGATCTAGTCAACGATTTAAAAGACTGAGGGTATCTTCTCTCAGTTCGTGATTAGCATCATTCAGTAGCCTTAAATCATTTGCCTCTGAAAATTCTAATATGTATAATTGGCCATATGAACAATAAAGGGGAAATTCTATGATGAATGACACCATTGATTTTGAAACAGTAAGGCCCATGGCTCGGTAGTAGCTCAGCAGTAGCACCAAAGGATACAAACGACATAGCATTATTATACTGCCGAATATTTTTCCTAAAATTTTTACTGATTTCGTCACAATTCGTAAACAACTGCTTAATTTCTGGAAGTATTGTGTATGGTGGAAGTTTCACTTTGCCATCGCTACAACAAAAAGAAAAGCGACCACTTGTATTTTTCTCTTTTGAAAAGTATACAGCTGAGCAGTAGTGACAAATGTGACACAGACTTCCAATTGAGAATGGTTCTATGTAGGGAATAGTATCAAAAATAGCACATCGATAAGTGGCTGAGAACGGTTTTGTGACAATCTGTTTCTGATATCGATTTGAGTCGCGTAGTGCTCGTTTCTGTTTCTTGGTATTGACGTTTTCGACCATACTTGACTCTGAGTTAGCACTGATATCTAGGACGTCATAGTGACAGTTCCGGCCATCTCCAGAATACAGTAAGGAAATTATTCTATTTGGTGGCGTATTTTCGGCGTTTACAGTATGCGTTTTATTATTAGGAACTATGTTAATATTCATTTTGTAAACTTGAGCAGCGGCAACTAACTCAACATGACCTCCATGAATACCATTCATAGACATATGCATTTTGTAATCATCGCTCGTATTGATAGCAGTTTCGTACATATCGCTGTTGTCAACAATAAAGGAAGAATACTTATTCCAATTGTCTGTAACATGTTGAAAAATTCGTTTTCTAACCTTTGTAAATAAACTCTGACTGTTGTACAAACAATATGCCAATGCCCTGAACAGACAATTTCCGTCACCTTTAATTCTTATCACATTTTGTCTCTGGCTAACTGGTTCTGAGGTTTGCTTCCGACACGATCCTGGGGTTTTACTGCACGCAAACCCACTCTTAGTTTGAAACTGTAAATCAGCCACTGAATCGAGTGACATGGCATCCACGTTCTCAACTGAGTTAGCACTGATACCGGTATTTAAGACGTCATAATGACCGTTCCACCCATCCCCAAAGTATAGCAAAGAAATTATTCTATTTGATGGCGTATTTTCTGCTTTTACACTATGAGTTTTATTATTAGTGATTATGTCAATATTCACTTTGTAAACTTGAGCAGCGGCAACTAACTCAACAAGACCTCCATGAATACCATTCATAGACATATACATTTTGTAATCATCGCTCGTATTGATTAACAGTTTCGTAAATATCGCTGTTGCCAACAATAAAGGAAGAATAATTATTCCAATTGTCAGTAACGTGTTTTACAATTCGCTTTCTAACCTGTGTAAATAAACTCTGTTGTTGTACTCACAATATGTCAATGACCTGAACAGACAATTACCGTCACCTTTAATCTTTATAACATTTGTAATTGAGTGTCGCCTCACATTCATCATAATATGATTCATTGATTTGATTGAGCACACAACCTATAAGGACGAATGATGAAACGAAAAGAAGACAGTTTGTAGCTGGTGAGACCAAAGACTATATAATTGAAAGATCGGATACACAATACAAAATGGCGGTTCCAACATTCGACTGTAGCGGCATCTTCGTGAAATTAGTTGTCTTTCGTATACAGTAAATGTTGTCATTCAAAGAGATGTTGACATGCCAGTGTCATTAGCAAAATGGCTGCTGATTGTGCATGAGCATTTCAGTCTCAAAGTAATCCATTCTTTGAGAAGTTTTAATTAAATTATGTGCACAAAATCCCCTTCTGCTTATTGTATGGACACATGCGACATTAGTGCCCGAGTGGAACAGGTAGAAGTTAACGATATCATGTATGGTTACATGCGACATTAGCGCCCGAGTGGAGCAGGTAGAAGTTAACGATATCATGACGTAATTAGGGAACTCTCGGTTAATATCAAGTTCGATTTATTATTGGGGCGGCGTTGAATATCATGATACGGTGTTAGTCGTTGTCGCCTAGAGTGTGCGTGACAGGCATTACATTTTAAGACAACAAACGTCGTCGTAGCCCAAATACTTCCCGAGATATTTCAGTTTTAGTAAAGGGTGAAATTTTTTGAAATCTATTTTAATATATAAGATTAGTACAGTGAAGCCTCCGTGGCTTAGGCGGCAGCACGCCGGCCTCTCACCGCTAGTTCCGTGGTTCAAATCCCGGTCACTCCATGTGAGATCTGTGCTGGACAAAACGGAGGCAGACAGGTTTTTCTCCGGGTACTCCGGTTTTCCCTGTCAAAATTTCATTCCAGCAACACTCTCCACTATCATTTCATTTCATCTGTCATTCATTTAATCATTGCCCCAGAGGAGTGCGTCAGGCCTCGGCAGCCGGCACAGTTCATATCCTCGCCGCTAGATAGGGGCTCCATTCATTCCATTCCTGACCCGGTCGGAGACTGGAAGAAGGCTGTGGATTTTCATTTTCATTAGTACAGTCTATTACCGTACAAAACCTCAGTGTGGTATCAGTAGTAGTTTTCATAAATGAAAATAAGCTAAAAACTGAAACCTTGCGTAGCAGTGCGGCCTAGAGTACATCCGGATGGCACTGTATTGCGTCACCGACCAAGTGACTCACTCACTCAGAAATTCCCGCGGTTCCGCTTTATTTTGCTCACCCAGTATATTGATATGACGTTCAAAATTGTAATAAGCAACGAACTAAATTAATTCTCTCACAAATATCTTAATAAATTAATTGCCTCTTTGGCGACCTAATCATTCTACAGTGGTGGAAAGGGGTACATTACCTCGCTGTTCCATCCCTTAAAAAAACATAAACTATCTAACTAGTGTGGCGAAATGTAGCGTAATACATAGCCTATGTAGTAATTCAGGTTATTCAGTGAAACGTGGGCGTATTTTGAGATAAACAAAACAGTTCACAATATAATTCAGTAGTTTTGAAAATAATAATAATAATAATAATATTACAATTATTCATGTTTTCGGGCTATTGCCGTTTCGAGAGGAACTTTGCCTCCCTTTTCAATAGAATTAAGACAATGTGGCCAAAGAAAGTGTATCAATGAGATTACAATACACCACAGAAATTTCTCTGTCCGTCACCAGAGAGCAGCTGCCAGAAAGTACTGTATGGACCTTGGTAGAAAAACGTGCCATATTAATTAGAACGGCGGACAGATTAGTAAGGAAGGAGAGGGGGAAAATATATATAGAAAGGAATTTATTTAGCCGGGACGTGAGAGCCTTAATCTGAAAATTAATGTTATTGGATTTACGTCCCGTTTTACTACTCTGGTTTTTATAAACGCCGGGGTGTCTGGATTTTGCCCCGAAGGGGATCTTGAATGTGCCAGTAAATCTACCGACACGGCTCTCTCGCATTTTCGCACCCTCAAATGCCAGCTGTCTGTGCCAGGATACGAACTTGCCACCTTGGGCCCAGCAAGCGAGAACATTACCGTTGACCCACGCAGGCCAGCCAGTTTTGAAGATATGATGTCGGTCTAAATATTTAAGAATATTTTAGCCTGTTATCAGCATAACATATACCTATGAGGAATGTAATTATTCATTACGGAAACAGAACAAGTCTCATTCACAGCAAACGTCACATAATTCTGCAATTTATGGGCAATATATTTGTCTTAAAAGAGACTCAGTCGGGGGCACGTCAGGCAAAGCAGGCAGAACTTCCATAGCTACTGAGGAGTTTAAGAGTAGGCTCTCTGTTATCAGATATAGCAGGTCTCAACTGAAACTTTGAACCCACTAATTTGTTACGTTATCACTTCTTGAACATGCATTAGCTTGCCATAAATCAGTCTGTGTTGGTGCTGGGAGGGAAATCTGCTAAAGAGCTCGTTTTTTCTCCTAATAGTGGGATGATATGGCGCAGCGGTCAAGCTGATTGTCTCTCACCAAAGTGTACTGGATTTGAATCTTTGATATCAAGGTGAATTGTTAAGCCCTGTGCTTTGGATTCCAAGTAGAATGGAGGTTTCGTGGCTTATGATCGAGCAGATAGTTGTTCATGTTGATTCATTTAGGAGCTTTGCGGCATCGTGGTCATATAGCCCCGTGTACTGGGTTGTGTGAGGAATTTGTCTGATATCTGTCTTAGTATGATGGCTGTATTAGTGTGTGTACTTGTAATTCAGGTGAGGATTGGGAAGGAGATGATCGTGGTCTTAAGTTAGGGAACATCCCCGCATGTGATTGGAGTAGAAGTGGTAAACCACGGAAAACCACTTCCAAGATAGCTAAGGTGGGAATCGAACCCACCTCTTCTCAGCTTTTGTCTCACGAGGCTGAGTGTACTCCATTCCAGCCCTCATACCAGAATCAAATTCCTTGGCAGAGCCGGGAATCGAACCCGGACCTCCAGGGCGACAGCCGAGTATGCTAGCCGCTACACCAAGAGGAGGTCTAAAATAATTCATATTGATATTAGGTATATCCGTGCCAGGTAGCCTACTAAAAAAGACCGGTCGTCGCCAATCAGGAGCATGGAAACCATGGACGTCCTCCAATTGCCTTTCAATGGTGAGATTTCGAAGTGAGTGTTCCCATGGCCTTGGGCACAGGCTACTATTGTGCAATTAGAATAAATACCTACCCGAAATTTAAGAAGATTGGTGTTCAAATCCCAAGGACTAACTGATTTTCCAGTCTATTTTTTTCAGATATTATAAATTTGTTAAATTTTAGCCTACTTTCGATTTTTGATAAAAATGAAAGTAGACTTATGAAATCTACATGGGCTACAAGTTGTCAGTCTTTCTGTGTGTCTGTGAGTGTGTGTGTGAGTGTGTATATCTGTCCTCCCCTCCCTCTATCAATTCAAACACGACGGAACCGAATTGAACGAAATTTGGTACAGAGGGAGCACTAGCAAAGGACACCTCAGAGTCATGTTTAGTATCTCCTCCATCTTGACGAAAACGGAATGGCGGCCACCCTGATGTTCAAAGCCTAAATCAAATTACAACTAGCCTAATCATCCGAATTCTACCAAATTTTACAAAAAAATGTAGGCTACCTTAGTGTAGGAAGTGTCCTTTGCATGAACTGCAACGTCATCAGCAGGGCCCGGATGTTGATGACATGTCATCTTTTTACTGAGCTGTCTAAAACAATGCTGAGGTACATAGAAACTCCGAACGGGCCATCCCGTCTTCAAATATGTCATTTTTATTTTGCATCTTTTAGCATTTTTTCCTATTTTTCCATTTTAAGAGCATTTTTTTAAGTTTGGTAGATTTTTTGGTCTTATTTTAGAGAAATCGGCCTTTTGAGGTAATTTTTTTTTCAATTTAGTCATGTCACAGCTTTATATGAGGGAGTTACGTCTCTCAGGATTAAGAAGAATTTAGTAGCTGATACAAGATAATTTGAAATATTGAAATATTGATTCCATTTCCTTAATCAACCGGGTGGAAACTAGTCTTAGCAACAATCGTGGAGAAAATGCTGCGGGTATTGCATCAAAACTGAAAAATTGCCTGACAAAACCACCGGGTATAAAACATTATTCAAAATCTCAGACATTCTTTCTGGCGAAAACTACTGCACGGATGGGATTGACAACATCAGAATGGCATGCGTTGTGCAGTGCAACTCAGTATAAAGTGAACATAAACCTTTTGTTAAGGGCTAGAAATCTATATATAATGACATTAAAAGCGAGACGGGGAGTTCATTTTCATGTGCTAGCGTAATCCAGTCTATCTCAAGTCTAATGGCGTCACCATCCAAGTGTTATAATCACAGAATTTAAAAAAAAAAGGAACTTAAGTAGTCAAACACCAGTAAAAACAAAGATATCACACTTGAGTCTCTGTTTGTCCGTTCACTAACAAAACCAAGGAGATCACACATCTTCAATCTTCTCAGAGATTACACTGCTTTCCATGGCCCGGGCTTTGGCGATTGACGCAATTATGAGGTAGTAGAGGTATTGTGACAGTCCAACTGTCACAGAATCCTTCTCTCTTTTGGTCTAACTTAGCAAGCGCACATTTCTGAAGGATGATAAGGCATTCTGACGCATAGAGGGATACCGGCTTGACGACAGTGATGTAGTGATGAATTTTGGGATTATTATTAACACTATTATTATTATTATTATTATTCAGGGAGGACTTCTGGCGACAGATCAATTCTACGGATGTTGAAAGTTTACAAGTACAACGTCGACCTAAGGGGGTAATGTTGGAGGAAAAAATACATAAAACGTATGAAGAAATTCTGGGAAGAAAAGAAAAGGAAACAATTCTAGGCCTACCATAGTCTTAGATTCTAAGCCGTCTACAATTGGCCAAGTTCTTCAATTAAGGAAGATATTATTACCATTTAATTTAAGGGTTAGGGCATCGTGGTTAATTATCCCCTTGTATTTAGGTGAGTGTTGGAATCTCCCCGATATCCTTGGTTATTGTGGTGTCCATAATGCGTAGTTGCAATTAAGTGACTCCAAATCGTCCCATATTGTCCAAGTTAACTTACAAATTTTTATTTACATTTTCCGCAGAAACTATTTAGGCTACAGATTTTTTTTACGGGATGTTCCTTGAAGCTCTCTCTTTACTTTAGGATAAGGTTTTAGAAAATAAATATAAAATTGATTTTCCAATAGTATTTTTAAAATGACGCAATTTTAACCTTTAATTATTTATGCAAGTGGGTAGGTGGGGTGCTCAAAACACCCCAACTAAAACTTGCACTATTCTTTTACAAATGTAAAATAAACACCAAATATACCAAATTCAATCTTTATTACTGCCTTAAAAATATTATCATAAGATATTTGGAACCACAGTTATAAAAATAAATACCTTACTGATTTTCAATCCCAAAGTCTTAATATTTTGATTTCGTACTGCATGTAAATTTTTAAGCTCATTTCTCCATTACTTCCAGAAAATTATTTACAAACACAAGTATGTAAACTGATCCGTTCCTGCACTTCATATAAAGAAGTATTCATTTCACACACTCCCAACACCACACAGAAGCGACAGCTCAATTTGCGAAGTAGAAACCAACTAGACACGGTGTGTAACATAACTGGGTATGCGGGGTGCTGACGACACCCCCAGGGCCGGCGAGAGGCCAGTATAGGGGGTGCTACAGCACCAAGGCCCAATGATGTAATGTAAATGTTTGTGGTTGGTACAGTACTCTAGGCTTACCTCATCCAGTTCCGTACGGGAAACTGGAAATGTGTGTGGCTATTAAATTAACTTGATTTTTAGCCTACTTTTCACATTTTGCAAAATTGAGGAAAAAGTAGACTTATGAGATCGATCCGGGAAAATGTGTGTCTGTCTGTCTGTCTGTCTGTCTGTCCTTCTGTCTGTCTGTCTGTCTGTCTGTCCTTCTGTCGGTCTGGCTGTGTGTGTGTGTCCCCCTATCAACTCCTAAACGGCTGCAGCAATCAAGACCAAATTTGGTATCAGTAAAGATGTGCACCGGAATAGCTCACGTCCATATTTGAAAATGATGTCAGTGCTACCAACTGCTGAAAAAACGCACTAGAAATTTGAGCTCCATGTTGGATATCTTGCAAGGTATGCATGGGAGCTATTCCAAAATTGGCACACATGTAGATAAGACTATTTCAGTTTAATTTCCAGGAGGCCAACCATGACAGTGTTGCCAAAATATGTTTAAGCCTTCTGATAGGTCCAATGTTTAAATGCATATAACTTATACACTATCAATTGGATTTCAACCAAATTTTGTATGTAATATCTGTACATAAACAGATATGACTGAGCGTATTCTTAAGAGCCACCAGAGCTGCCAACTGTTAATAATTGCTTTCTCTATTTTTTTTATCCAAATACCAATATATCAGAAAGTATGCAAGCCAACAGCTTTAAACTATGCACACGTATATTCTGACATTTTAGATTAATTTGGAGTAACTTATATACGTCAGTTCTACCAACATGATTATAAGCCTGCTGATAGTACCAATTTTTAAATACATGTAACTTCTATACTATCAGTTGGATTTCAACCAAATTTCGTATGTGATATGTGTACCATAACAGATATGACTATAAGTATTGTTAAGAGCAATCAGGGCTACCAACTGTTAATAAATGCTGTCTATATTCTTTTTACCCTAATATCAATATATCAGAAAGTATGCAAGCCAACAGCTGTATACTTTGCACACGTATAGCACCTGACATTCTAGATTAATTTGGAGTAATTAATACAAGGCAGTGCTGCCAACATGATTCTATGCCTGCTGATATGTCCAATTTTAAAATACATGTAACTTCTATACTAACAAATGGATTTCATCCAAAATTGGCACAACAAGATATCATAATATTTCAGATTATTTCAGACCAGCACGCGCATGGTATTGTTGGCAACATGCTTTTACGCGTGCTGATAGATCCAGTGTCTAACTGCATGTAACGTCCATTGGACTTCAACCAAATTTTGTATTCTGTACCTTAAGAGGTGGAACTAAGAATATATTCAGTCACCAGGGCTGCCAACTGTAGTGCTCTATTAGGCTACATTATACCAGGTATATTTTGAACTAATTAGATATTTCGATATTACCAACTTAATTTCGTCATTATTCTAGATAGGTTCATATACTGTAGAATAATCATTGGCATGAAAAGTAGGCTGTATAGTTCTTCACGGAACTTCTTGTTAAATATTGGTGAGTTTATTATTATAAGGTCATTTCCTCCATTTTATAGTGAATTTTTCAAATTTTTAGGACATTAATTACAGTCAATTTTGAAAATTTTAAGTGCATTTTTATACTTTTTTACGGCATCCACATCCGGGCCCTAGTGATCAGACTAATAATTTCAAGATGACGGACGTATGAACCATGCAAGTATTATAGCCTAACCGTTACTTACATTATTCAACAAGGCCCGGACTCAACAAATCCGTTTATCGTACAGAGGGTGGTTTAAACTATCCTCAAGTAGGTGACTTACAGGATAATAACAAATCTTAAAATATAATTATTATACCATAGTAGTGACTAGCAGTTTAGGCCGACCATGACGTATCGTGCTGGGCCGTCCCGTCCCGTTTGGAGAAAATAGAGGCAATTGTTTGCTCGCTAGTCCATATTTTAGGTGAGGATTCAATCAATCAAAATGTAATATAGCACGTTGTTATTCAACAAGCTACTACAACCAACTTTCAATTGTACTCCTTGATATGGACAAAGAGTTATAACTAGGGCTCGGGTTTTTAGGTAAATATATTTTTTTATGTAAATACATATTTTAAGCATTTTTCTATAAATACATAAATTCCTGCTTTGCACTTAATAGCACATAAAAATACATAATATTTACATTTTTTAGCCTATTTTCAATTTTGAAAAAATAGGCTTATGAGATCACCTTTTGTCCGTGTGTGTGTGTGTGAGGTGTGTGTGTGTCCCCCTAATAAAATCTAACGGCTGGAGCGATTTCAATGAAACTCGGTAAGTTCATAGCACTATTACCGGCGACCTCGACCGTGCCCTTCAAATTTTGTTACGTCTCACCAATCCAACATGGCGGCTGTGCGAAATATTTCACTAGCATTCAATATCTCCGAAACTATTACCGATATCGCCCTGAAATTGTTTACGGTGATAAAGGGAACTACTAGACGTTCACCTATGAGACTTTCAAAAACCTGGTGACTACAAAACCAACATGGCGGTCAAGCGAAATTGAGAATTTTAAATGGACATTTATCGCGATTTAACTCTCCAAACGTAATGAAACTTGGTACAGCAAATGTTTATACACATTGTAATGCACTGGAGTCTAATTTAGTTCAATTGTTTACGTAACCACAAAATGACGGCTGTGCGAAATATTTCACTGACATTCTATATCTCCGAAACTATTACAGATATCATCATGCAATTTTGTAGGGTGATAAAGGGTACTGATACAAGTTTACCTATGTATATTTCATAAACCTGTAAAGTACAAAACGAACATGGCGACCAAGCGAGTTTGAAATATTTTAATAGACTTTTCTCGTGATTTAACTCTCTGAGCGCAGTGAAATGTGGTACAGTAAATGATTTTGCAGATTGTAATGCACTGAAATCTAATTTAATTCAATTGTTTACATAACCTCAAGATGGCGGGTGTGTCAAATTTTAAAATTAAATTTTTATTTTTGTGTCTCGTAATCATGCGATCGAAGTGAAAGTTTGAATAATGAAGCTAGGCAATAATTGTCCTTGAATGGTACATAACTCTATGGCCTATACATATAACAATCCTAAATGGCGAGCTTCCGAAATATTTAGACGGTTCTCAATATCTATGAATCTCTTACAGCAACCAAACTGAATTTTTGTATGTTCATAGAGACTATGAACATATGTTCACCTATAGGACTTTCAGTAACCTGGTGAGCACAAATCCAACATATAAATATTTAATGGACGTTTCTCGCGAATTAACTATCCGAGTGCCGTGAAACGTTGCACGTTAAATGCTTATACAAATGTTGATCCACTGGCATCTAATTTATTTCAATTGTTTGCATAATCACAAGATGGCTGGTGTGCGTACTTTTAAAATCCCGTTTTTACTTCTTGTGTTCTAATCATGCGATTGAAGTTTGAATACCACACGTACACAATAATCTTAATGTAATAGTACAAAAATAAAAATCCATCCTGGCGACCATATGCAATATTTAGACGGTTCTCAATATCTACGAATCTGTTACAGCAATTAAACTGAAATTTTGTATGTTGATAGAGACAATTAACATGAGCAGGATATATGAAAATAGGCTGTATAGTTCTTCACGGAACTACTTGTTATAAACAGTATGCTAGATCTTTCAGTTCATTGCACTTTTGTTCTGTGTTACTTCAACGGAGAAGAACCTGTGAGCTATCTAATCTTTATTCAGAGCGTATGTCAGCTTGCTGCTGTGTTATTCGTAACTAGTCGCCCCGTGCCACTCACTGTAGGAGCCGGGGATTTCCTTGTCCAAAACTATATTGCACCACGTGCTAGACTTACCTGGAACCAGTGTCACTCACTTGCAGTTCATTTCTGGCACTGTGAAGTGTAAGGCATTTCTACGATATCCTAACGTAAAATCAGCTGCAAGTTATCGTCTGTTTACTTCTGATGGGGGCGTTCTCTCCTGTCAACCATGTGGGAAAGCAATCAAAGCTGAATGGCGATCTCAAGTTATACAACACCTCAAGGGCAAGAAACATATTGCCGCAGTTTCGCGCTTTCAGAATAAGTGTTTCGCGATAATCGACGGTCATTTGTGATGGACAACCTGAAGATGTAGGCCTATCTCGTTGTATATTGTAATGCTTCAGCAGTCAGCGAGACACAGAATAAATTACATTCGTGATTAATGCATATTGTTTATATTCACGTTAATAAACTAAATTATAATTACATATATTTACTTTTTTGGCACATATTTCAGATATTTTTAATACATAAAAAAAATATTTTCCAGTCTTTTAGCACCTACAAATCCGAGCCCTAGTTATAACTATACCCAGGCATTTAGGATAAAGTAGGCTATACGTTCTTTACTGAACATCTTGTTTGTAATTAACTTTCATACATTTATCATGTATGTATTTACATTAGATAAAATAATGTTCTCTCCCAAGTATAATGTCATAAGTAGGTATCAGATTTTTAGCCTACTTTTCACATTTTGCAAAAATGAGGAAAAAGTAGACTTATGAGATCGGGCAAATGTGTGTCTGTCTGTCTGTATGTCTGTCCTTCTGTCTGTCTGGCTGTGTGTGCCCCCCCCCCCTATCAACTCCTAAACGGCTGCAGCAATCGAAACAAAATTTGGTAGGAGTAAAGATCTATACCTGAATATCTCACGGCCATATTTGAAAATGATGTCAGTGCTTCCAACTGCTGAAAAATCGCAATTGAAATTTGAGCTCCATGTTGGATATCTTGGAAGGTATGAATGGGAGCTATTTCAAAATTGGCACACGTATAGATAATAATATTGCAGTTTAATTTCCAGGAGGCAATACATGGCAGTGCTGCCAAAATGATTAAAATCCTGCTGATAGATCCAAATTGTAAATGCATATAACTTCTACACTATCAATTGTATTTCAACCAAATTTCGTATGTGCTATGTGTACATAAACATATATGACTGAGAGTATTCTTAAGAGCCACCAGGGCTGCCAACTGTTAATAAATGCTCTCAGTTTTTAAAATCCAAATACCCATACATCAGAAAGTATGCAAGCCTACAGCTTTAAACTATGCACACGTATAGTACCTGACATTCTATATTAATTTGGAGTAATTCATATACGTCAGTGTTACCAACATGATTCTAAGCCTGCTGAGAGGTCCAACTTTAAATACATGTAACTTATCATTTGGATTTCAACCAAATTTCGTGTGTGCTATGTGTACCATAAGAGATATGACTATGCCGATTCTTAAGAGTAACCAGGGCTGCCAACTGTTAATAAATACTGTCTCTATTTTTGCTACCCTAATATCAATATATCAGAAAGTATGCAAGCCAATAGGTCTAAATTTTGCACACGTATAGTACCTGGCATTCTAGATTAATTTGGAGTAACTAATATACGTCAGTGTTGCCAAATTTATTCTAAGCCTGCTGATAGGTCCAATTTTAAAATGCATGTAACTTCTATACTAACTAATGGATTTCATTCAAAATTGGCACAACAATAGATCATAATATTTCAAATTATTTCTGACCAATACATGCATGACATTGTTGCCAACATAATTTTACGCGCTGTTAGATCCAATGTTTAACTGCATGTAACGTCCATGCTATGCATTGGACTTCAACCAAATGTTGTATTCTGTACCCTAAGACATGGAACTAAGAATATATTCAGTCACCAGGGCTGCCAACTTTAGTGCTCTATTAGGCTACATTATGCCAAGTATACAGTATTTCGAACTAATTAGAAATTTCGATATTACCAATTTAATTTCGTCATTATTCTAGATAGATCCATATACAGTATTTAATCATTGATATGAATTTTAAATTTTAAGAAAAGTAGGCTCTTTAGTTCGTCACGGAACTTCTTGTTAGGTGCTTAAAATCGGGAAAATATTTATTTTTATGTATTAAAAATACCTGAAATATGTGACAAAAATGTAAAAATATGTAATTATAATTTAATTAATGTGAAAATATACAATATGCAGCACTCATGATTGCAATTTATGCTATGTTTCACTGACTGCTGAAGCATTACAATACACAACGAGATGCATCTTCAGGTTGTCCATCACAAATGATCGACGATTATCGCGAAACCCTTCCCCTGAAGGCGCGAAACTGCAGTAATATGTTTCTTGCCCTTGAGGTGTTGTGTAACTTGAGATCGCTGTTCAGCCTTGATTGCTTTCCCACATGGTTGGCAGAACAGAACGCCCCCATCAGAAGTCAAATTATCTTTAAATTCTGCAACAGACGATAACTTGTAGTTGTTTTTACTTAAGGCATCGTAAAACTGTCTTACACTTCACAGTGCCAGAAATGAACTGCATGAGAGTGACACTGGTTCCAGGTAACTGGGGGGGGGGGGGGAGGGGGGGGAGGGGGAAGGTCTAGCACGTGGTGTAATGTGACTATGAACAAGGCTTCCACAGTAAGTTAAGAATAACACAGTTGCAAGCTGACATACGCTCTGCATGAAGATTAGATATCTCAAAGGATCTTCCCTGTTGAAGTAACACAGAACAAAAGTGCAATAAACTTAAATTACTAGCGTACTGGTTAAAAAAAAAGTGAATATTATGTCCATTTATGTGCTAATAAGTGAAAAGCAGGAATTTATGTATTTTTAGAAAAAATGCATAAAATATGTATTTATAAAAAATATTTATTTACCTAAAAATCCGAGCCCTAGTCATAAGAGATTCAAACCTTATATTCTACTATGTTCTTATTCATTAATAACTAACAACTACTCCGGCCTCACTAGGTATCTTTAACGGTTTACCCAGCATAAGCCTAAAAGGCGCACAAACGGCAGGTTGTTCTTAGACTCGATTCACTGTAATCGTTCCTGCTAGGCTACCTTTGGTCATAAATGAATATTTTTCTACATACCGTAAACCTTCCTCAAGAAATCCTTTACAATAAGCTGAAAACCGCCTCAATATCCATCCAGTGGTTCTCGAGATTAGCCGTTACATCCATGAATCGAGGACTTTGTTTTATACTACGTAGATATCCCGAGATGATGCTAATAAATAATGTGCATCTGAGGCATTCTGCTCTTCATTTCAAAACGTTTCGTTCCTACTGCTGTCTACCAGAGAAAGTAAAGCACTTAGGGACCAGTGACTAGTACTGAATTTAATTGATTTTCTTCAGTAGTCAGAAACAAGCCAATGTCGTACATAATTTAAATGGACGTTCCTCACGATTTATTCATTAGAGCGCAGTGAAAATCGGTACAGCAAATGTTTATACACATTTTAATGCACTGAAATCTAATTTAGTTCAATTGCTTGCATAATCTTAAAATGGCGGCTTTGTGAAATTTTCAAATTAAGTTTTTTTATTTCTTGTGTCCTAATAATGCGATTGACTTTTTAATAATAAATCTACGCAATAATTTTCATCTGGTTCTTTTTTATCAGCTGTTGAAAATGTTAACTGCCGCGATCAAGAATGGAACACGTGATTGTAGATCTTTGATTCGGACACTGTACCACTGATCCATCGCGGAAGCTAGTAAGGCCCATTACTTACAGTCCTGCACTGTTTGTCTGACCATCTCCTTCAATAAATGTCACTGAGGGACGGGGATAATGGGCTATTATAGCGTCTGACCTGCATGTAAATGGCTTATTCAATCGCACAGCACACCACGACCCTGTGACGAATGGGGAGCAATCACGTGATGAGAGCCATATATTCACAGTCCCGGATACGAACGCGGGAGTAGCAATTTCCATACTGAGACATATTACCACGGAGGTAATACATTTGTTGACCTTGGCCGTTTAAATAACTATATATCACTAACCAAACCATAAATCACAGCATATATATCAGTAGGATTGGAACCATTCCTTTCTTTTAACGGGATTAGAAAGTGTACCGGAGGTCCGGGTGTGATTCCTGGCTATGCCAGGAAATTTAACTCTGGTCTGGGGGCTGGAAGAAGGTACACTCAGCCTTGTGAAGCAAAACTGACAATAAGTGGGTTCGATTCCCACCACATCACACCTAGAAGTAGTTTTCCTTGCTTTCTCACTTCTGCTCCAGGAAAATGATGAGATGGTTCCTAACACAAGGCCACGGCCGCTTCCTTCCCAATCCTCACCTGATTTGTAAATACGCACACTAATACAGCCATTACAATAACACAGGTTATCAGCCACAATTGCACGGAAATAAATGACCACGATCTCCAATCCCCTTAAATGGAACAACAACATTTATCGCAGTATTTGACAAGAATTCCATCCAATATACCTCGATGTTCATAAGTTTTCTAATGGCATTGTCGTTTATTTGTAGGAAAGGAAATTCGTCAAGATGATGCTGTAAATGCTTTTGCATAATCAAAACATTTCCCTAATCACTCGTGTCTCTTTGCTTGAGAGCAGAATTACTTCTGGCCAGACGTATAGAAAGAAAAGTCATTGCGTGCAAGGTCGAATTTGTAAGCGATATACTCCATGTGTTCTTAAATGAACAATTGAACATATCCTGAAGATCCTGAACTGTACAGCCACAATCAGAGGTTTTGTGCATCTAGAGGTTGTACAGAACAACCGTAGTAATCAGGCAAGCCCACTGTCCATGATGACGGCTTTCAATCTTGTCTTCTTTCATGCCTCTTCTGATTATATGGTAGCAGCAGTTTTCTTATTGATAATTTTATTTTGTAATTTTCTCGTTTCTCATCTCGGTTATAGGACATAACGTACCACGTAAATAACGTACCACCGGACATAACGCACCACTTGGTCGGCTGATTACCTGCGAAGAGTCAGCTAATAACTTTAAAATATTTAGGAGAGGGCATAACTTACCACTTGAAGTATTTAGTGTGCATGAAACCCTAACCGCACGGCCACTTGCTCGGTTTTGCTCAATTAATCGTGGTAATAAATACGTGGACAATAACATAACATAACATAAAATATGATAAGTTTTTAGATTCCATCACACTTTATCCAGGCTTTGGACTAGCAAAATGCTTATAAACAATATGGCGTG
The DNA here is from genome assembly GCA_946902985.2 of Meconema thalassinum. Taxonomy (NCBI): domain Eukaryota; kingdom Metazoa; phylum Arthropoda; class Insecta; order Orthoptera; family Tettigoniidae; genus Meconema; species Meconema thalassinum. The sequence goes on along the minus strand of OX336390.1, from coordinate 151,944,929 downwards.
TTTAAAATCAGCTGTGGTTAAGCTCTCGTCATTTGTTGCTTTCTTTACTTAAAAAATAATTGATTTTAGTGGGTTTTATATCCTAGCGAATAATTGTTCGTCATGTGAAGTTTCATTCCAAGTTCTGCGAATATGAGAGAGCTCTTAAGCAAGATTTCAAGTTTAAATTCTCTTCATACCGCTTCATTATTCTGTCAAGCCGTTCATCATACTTGACATATTTCTTCTTTCTCTTTGAACTTTTAATGTATAATTCCGTACTTCATGAAGGCGCATGTTACAATACCAAAATGTTTAAAGCCGCACAGTGTGATCGCCTCTGATGTTTATGTGGTAATGAACCTGTATCTGGAATGCCTGTCTGACATCAAGTGGTACGTTATGTCCTAGTGTAAATATTTGGGGAATACGGGAAAACTGTTCTAAGGTAGATAACGACCTAGGTGGTAGGTTATGTCCTCAAAAATCAAGTGGTACGTTTTGTCCGTGGTACGTTATGTCCGGACACCTCTTATCTCTAGTTCTCTTATCCTCGTTTTATATTATTTAAGTTTTAATATTAGAATTATTTATCAACAATAGTGGCTTCGGTGGCATGCTGAACTGTAATGCCCGAGATTGCGGGCTCCAACCCGACCGAAGTCGTCAGTTTCTTAAGAGCGTTAAAATCTTTCCGTATGCCTTCCTTCGGAGGGGAAGTAAAGCTGGCGCGGCCGGTCCATGCCATATATTTATGGCATTTGAAAGAACCTACCACTACAATAATTGGTAGTGTGTAGCTAAATTTGTAGGTTATTAGGCTAGAAGCGCTCTATGATGTTCTAACGTTCAGTGACGTCTGGTAGCCAAAATTGCAACTACTTGAAATTGAATTTGCCCAGTTTCATTCATCGTCATTTATTTCATCTCATCCACACATGATGGCACTTGTAGCTCACCCCATGGGTGTCCACATAGAAGCAAACAAAAACTCTGGCGAGCCGAACATGTCCTCGAACACTCCCGGCTTTAAAGTCCATACGCTAAATAAATAAATAAATAAATAAATAAATAAATAAATGTTCAACAATTCTAGATTTACAACATTAGTTTATACATTAATTTAGTATTTTAACTTCAATCGTTTCTTGCTGAAGAAGATCCCACTGAAGACGGAAACATGTACAAGTTCTGTAACAACTACATAATGAATAATGACGGACAACACTTATAATTTTAATATTTGATATTAATTGTTAACAAAGCAACACTGATAAAATGGCTTTAAATCTCTAAATGAATCAACAACAACAAGTGTCTCTGCACAGAATTTGCAAGCAGCATCAAAGTAAACCTGCTGTAAATTATCGAGTAAATCAGTTAATTTTTTGCACTTTATTGACGGGATCCATAGGAAGCAGACATATAGGCCAATCTTGATGTCAATGGCGGTGATTACCATGAGTTCAGAATACAGCTGTGGTTTGTTTCATACAGGGGACTAGATGGCGCTGCACACAGCTCCTGAAGATAAATTACTGCCCGATAGCGCATGTAAGACGTCACATGCTTTAATTAATGCATGCCCCTTGCTGACATGGAGGCACGCACACACCATTCTTAGACTTCGCTTTATACTCGACGAGAATAATAATATAGAGCGCCTAGTTTATTACTTTCACAAGCAACTGAACTCAGGGGCGAATAAGTCGTCGTATTTAAATTTAATATGAGTTTTAATTGAAGACTCACCTTGTTCGGTCAATTTTTTAGGGGCTTGAGTAACAGGGTCATTTCAGCCCCGTGTTCTTTGTTTGTGTGTAGAATTTGTCCGATAACATATGTTATTCTACAACGAATATCTACTTTAAGGGAAGTAAAACACAACTTTCTCCACCTACATCAACACTTCATTACTAAATGTGTTCAGTAAATTTTATGGCTGGTCAATACAGCCTTCGTTAGCTAATTAATGACGTAAATATGGTTGATATCATGATGAATTGCGAGCATATTATAATGAAAAAGTTGAAATCAGACTTTAGAAGCACATAATAACATGATACTGTTAGTAAATTGAAAATCATCTGTGTAATTAGAGTAGTTAATTGACAAAAACACGTATTATAAATACGATAAACATAAGTATTAAACTTACAATAAACTTATTCAGTCTTGCAACATAAAAATATATAGTTATTTTTTCGGTTGCCTAATAATTTAGCAATCATCAGTAACAGATGCCACACTTTCAAAGTATTCTAATGTGGTTTTCTTTGTTTGTAGAGGATAGAGACAGTCATTAAATTATTATTATTAAAGATATTACTATTACTAGCATTACCCGTCACGGCTTCGCCCGCGAATATTCTAGTTGTAAAGAGTACACTTAGCAAAATCTCAATCATAAATGCTATGACTGATTTATCCTTGGTATGAATAATCAGACTTTATCAATTAAGCTACTGGTGCAGTGGTTAGGGGTTTCTCATTCCTTCATAGGTATATCAGAGCGAAGTTAGTTTTCTGGGAATATCACAGACACTGTTAATTTAAGGGCTTTTAAATGTGGTTTTCGGAGACCCTTTATAGTCGGGTGAAAAAGACCTTTCGTACCACACTCACACGTGAAAATTGCGTGAAGAAATTCTAGAGTGCCCCTTGACCCCCTTAAGCGCATCATACTGTATTTATTGTATAGCGTCAGAAGGTAGATATTGTATTAATTGCATGTCTATAATGTAGCTGTATAATTTTCATTCTCGACTGAGTCCCACGATCGGCAGTCTGAATATAAATTTTCATGGCATGCTTTAATAAAACTACGGCTGCTTCTTCCTCTTCCTAAGCCACGGCTTGACAATCGTAGCAAGTTCGGAGATTGGAGGTCCGAATCTCGGCACTGACAACGGCTATCCAAAGTCTCAGGACACCTGTCCCATATCCGACTCCAATAATTACAGCTACACATACTACTAGACTACAGCCACAACAGAAACACAGGTTATCATACAAATTATACACTACATGGGGCTAAATGACCACTATGGCCAAAATCCTAAATGAAACAACATCTAGCATTTTACGTCCGTCTTAAATGCTTGTTCTCAACAGACGCCGGGATGTCGGAATTTTGTCCCTCTGTATTTATTTAAGGTGCCGGAAGCCAACAACACACCAAGGCAGATTATCGAAAGTATTTTATCTTTACATCAACATCAATCACTGACTTTCACACTTGCAAAGTAAGCTACATAATACTACCGGTCCTAACATCCCAAGCCATTTTGTGAGGTTTCAACAACTACAACAACAACAACAGCAATACAAATTTGCTTACGTGGGGATTTTACAAGACGAGTACCGCTATCCTAATGCCAGCTGATAACCCCCCTTCATAGCAGGTAAGGTCAAAGCTCCGATTACGCAACAATTTCCTCGTGCCGGCTAGCCCGGCCTCGAAGCTAGCAGACTTCTTTGGAACTTCTGCTTGATGAATTTCTGTATAACCTACAAACATTACATTTTCAATTTCAAATTTTCTATTTCAAGATAGGTGACATATTTTTTTTTACCTAGGAAGCTTAGAATAGTCCCTTCTATCACCAGTGTAACAGATTTCATGTATATCAATTACACCCTGTATACAGGATGATTCTTATTAACGTTTAAAACTCTCTGTAGCGACGTAGATGGCATTGAGACAAGTAATTTGATATAGGACACTTAGGGTCGCAAGTGTCCGGAAATACCTTAAAAGTGAACCCACAACTGTTAAACATATGACGTCATCAGGTGACGGCTCTGCTCGAGCGGCCAGGCCCGTGCACTCTGACGCACACTAAACCATCCAAAGCAAACGTTGAATATCATATCACTCTGGCTTTGTGTCTGCGTGTGCAACTTGGGTGCGTGGGGTTCGAGGTTCGAATCTGGGGCCTATCCATCATATTTGTTTGTTCTCTCTCTTCTCCTTTCAGGTGGAAGCAGATTGTTAGTTGACATTAAGAACACTTTGTATTACAAATGTGATCGGAAACGTTCGGGAATTTTACACAGGATTCGATAGGATGGGACAAAATTAGTCATTCGACAAGAACTGCTGGACTAGATAACAACGGTTTGATAGTTCTCAACCACACAGTTCAATACAGTACGTCCAATGAACCGCTTTACATTCCATGAGCTTGCAGACATGCACCTTTGTTATGGTGCTGCAAATTCGAACGCACTTGCTGCAAGGCGGCTGTACCAACAACGATTTCCTCAACGAGTTCTGCCTTCTCACGTGACCCTCAGCCGTTTGTGGGTTGTAATGTTTAACAGCAAGAAAGTTCGGTGATACATGCGCAAAAATAAAAGCGTTGCTTCCACTTGAATGGCGAAGAGTGAGAAAAATATGATGATGGATAGGGCACGGAATTGAACCTCGAACCCCACGCGCCCGAGTCGCGCACGCAGACACGGAACCAGAGTGATATGACATTAAACGTTTCCTTTGGATGCTTTGGTGTGCGTAAGAGTGCACAGGCCTGACCGCTCGAGCTGAGCCGTCACCTGATGACGTCATATGTTTAACAGTTGTGGTTCACTTTTAAGGTATTTCCGGACACTTGCGACCATAAGTGTCCTATATCAAATTACTTGTCTCAATGCCATCTACGTCGCTACAGAGAGTTTTAAACATTAATAAGAATCACCCTGTATACATCTTAATGACATGTAGTTTATTTCAGTTTTTTTTCGTGTTTTCCATTAAAAGGGATTATTTTGTGCTGTCCGACTGCTATGTACAGCCCAAGCACCTATCTCATCACTGCCTCCAATACACACTACTACAGAGATCACAAAACGCAGGTTATCAGGTATCATCAACACACACAATCATGTAAACGAGGATAAGATGTCCCTAGCACCCAACAATCAATAACAACAAAACACTGCCTCTCAGCCGGCTTCGGTGGTGTAGTTGGTAGCATGCTGAACTGCTGTGCCCAAGATACCGGGTTCAACCCGGCCGAAGTCGTCAGATTTTTTAAAAGCGTTAACAATCCTTCAGTATGCCTTTCTTCGGAGGGGAAGTAAAGCCGGCGGTCCCATGTCATAGAATTTTGGTATGTGAAAGATCCTTTCACAGACTAAACTTGTGTGAAACTAAAATGTTAGGTTAGATTTCGTCGGAACGCTCTATCTAAGTTTCAACGTTCACCGTTATGTCTGGTTCCAAAGTTGGAACTACTTGAAATTGAATGGAACTTGTAGCTCACCCTGAGGGTGTCCGCTGGAAGCAGCTACAGACTCAGGTGAGCCAAACATGTCCTCGGACACTCCTGGCACTAAAAGCCATACGATAAATAACTAAATAAAATACTGCCTCGCACAGGGCAGCAAGTCCTCGCAAACACAAGTTAGGAGCATGAGCCGGCTACAGAGCAGTTCATCTGGGGGGTCGAGACCCTCGGATTGAGATACACTGGGTTAATCGCTTTAGAAGGAATGAATATGTCTGTTGTGAAAACGGGATGGCCGGTAAATTAAATCGTTTATGATGCTATTTAGCACGGTGCAATTGAAAATTTAAATTGGTCATGTATACCCATTCATGCCCGAGCTGCTTGCACGCTATATATTCAGAGATTAACTCAATTGACAGCTGTATCTCCATCAATAGTTACGCCAATTTATTTTTGGTCAAGCCGTGATGAATGTGTTAATCCGTTTATTTTATGGCGTGTATTCCATACAGGTGACTGACCAATTGACAAGCTTATTTCCAAAATTATATTTCATCATAATTTATTGCAACCTCCAACGTCAATGTTCAAGGACCCCACGGCATAGTGAGCTCAGGGTGGGGAGGGGGGGATGGGGGAGTGGGGACTGGGGGATGAGGCGGGGGGGGGGGGGTCGGTATGGTGGTGGGGGTGGGGGTGGGATGGTGGTGGGGATGCGGTTGATCAAAATATCCTTTCCTTTTTGCTTTTATTTAAAAAGAATTTGTGAATTTCTCTGAACAAAATGGTGTATATTGTAATTTTGAGACTCTAGGAACAAACCTGCCTTGAATTGACTTTATTATATGAAAATATTTAACTTAAAAAGTATTTTCAAAACTAATATTGGTGTAGGAACCTGGGGACTTTTTTGGTTTACTTGAGTTTAGAACACGAAACTACATTTCATGTTAAAACTCAGCACTATTTCTAGGTTTATGCCGTGCCTTGTGTGGGGGTTCACCTAGGGACACCAAGCTGGCTATCTGCGGGCTCTTGGTGTCCCCGCTCGGAACCCCACAGGAATACCGAACTGTGCACTACCTCCCTTCTTAGGAAGAGCACATGCGCCTCTTAACTGCTAGAGCGAAAAGCTCAAAGAGCACCTCCCTATAAAGACTTCCAATAGGATGGTATATTGGCATTCACGGCCCGTGAATTAAAACCCAGCATTTTTAGCCTACTTTTCACATTTTGCAAAAATGAGGAAAAAGTAGACTTATGAGATTGATCCGAGAAAATGTGTGTCTGTCTGTCTGTCTGTCTGCCTGTCTGTCCTTCTGTCTGTCTGTCTGTCTGTCTGGCTTTGTGTGTGTGTGTCCCCCTATCAACTCCTAAACGGCTGCAGCAATCAAAACCAAATTTAGTATGAGTAAAGATGTGCACCGGAATATCTCACGTCCATATTTGAAAATGATGTCAGTGCTACCAACTGCTGAAAAAACGCACTAGGAATTTGAGCTCCATGTTGGATATCTCGCAAGGTATGCATGGGAGCTATTCCAAAATTGTCACACATGTAGATAAGACTATTTCAGTTTAATTTCCAGGAGGCCAACCATGACAGTGTTGCCAAAATAATGTTAAGCCTTCTGATAGGTCCAATGTTTAAATGCATATAACTTCTACACTATCAATTGGATTTCAACCAAATTTTGTATGTAATATCTGTACATAAACAGATATGACTGAGCGTATTCTTAAGGCCACCAGGGCTGCCAACTGTTAATATTTGCTCTCTCTATTTATTTTCATCCAAATACCTATATATCAGAAAGTATGCAAGCCAACAGCTTTAAACTATGCACACGTATATTCTGACATTTTAGATTAATTTGGAGTAACTTAAATACGTCAGTTCTACCAACATGATTATAAACCTGCTGATAGTACCAATTTTTAAATACATGTAACTTCTGTACTATCAGTTGGATTTCAACCAAATTTCGTATGTGCTATGTGTACCATAACAGATATTACTGTTAGTATTGTTAAGAGCAATCAGGGCTGCCAACTGTTAATAAATGCTGTCTATATTTTTTTACCGTAATATCAATATATCAGAAAGTATGCAAGCCAACAGCTCTATACTTTGCACACGTATAGCACCTGATATTCTAGATTAATTTGGAGTAGTTAATACAAGGCAGTGCTGCCAACATGATTCTATGCCTGCTGATATGTCCAATTTTAAAATACATGTAACTTCTATACTAACAAATGTATTTCATCCAAAATTGGCACAACAAGATATCATAATATTTCAGATTATTTCTGACCAGCATACGCATGGTATTGTTGGCAACATGCTTTTACGCGTGCTGATAGATCCAATGTCTAACTGCATGTAACGTCCATTGGACTTCAACCTAATTTTGTATTCTGTACTTTAAGAGATGGAACTAAGAATATATTCAGTCACCAGGGCTGCCAACTGTAGTGCTCTATTAGGCTATATTATACCAGGTATATTTTGAACTAATTAGATATGTCGATATTACCAACTTAATTTCGTCATTATTCTAGATAGGTTCATATTCTGTAGAATAATCATTGGCATGAAAAGTAGGCTGTATAGTTCTTCACGGAACTTCTTGCTTTTCTAGATTTATGCCAGGTCTTGTGAGGGATTTCACCAAGGAATACCAAGCTGGCTCATCAGCGGGCTCTTGTTGTCCACGCCCAGACCCCCACAGAAGTAGCGAACTGCGCACTACCTCTTAACTGCGAGAGCTAAATGCTCAATCAGCCTTTCACCTCTCTATAAAGGCACGTTCGCTTCATAAGAAGGGAGGTAGTGCACAGTTCGCTACTCCTGTAGAGGTCCAGGTGCGGACACTAAGAGCCCGCTGATGAGCCAGCTCACACAAGACACGGCATAAACCTAGAAAAATTGCTGAGTTTTAATTCACGGGCCGTGAAAGCCAACATACCACCTGTTTACATTGCATATATTGGTATAACATAAAATGAACCATCAGAAGCATATAAAGAAAGTGTACATGTCTTTGTTGTGGTAGTAAATGGTATATCTCTACGTAGGTCAGGGACTTGAATCTCCAATGGTTAAATCTCTGCAAAATATAATTTATTTTTGTACATTTGAACTAGTTTTTCTGGAACTACTCCCGATAGAAAGTTGAAACATTCAGCATATCTTTGTCGTGATGTGTATGTTGTTTGGTAGTAAAATTATTCAGGCAATTGAAAAACATCACTTATAATAGTTTATAAGTGCAAAATATCCCCCCCCCCCATTAAAAAATGTAATCTATTAAAACATAAGCCTATAGTTGTGTAACGTAATGCTGTTGATTAACAATTTTACTAGGGTGAATAGAAATAAGAAATACAAAAAATTCATTTTAATGAGATAATTCGTTGCTAAGTTAATGGGGCTTCAATCTTCATGTTTTACCAAGAGCGGCATGGGGATAGATGATTCCTCATAAGTTGCACATTGCATCTTTTGGATATCCGAATTTACCAAGTGGGTGGAGGACATACGATTCCCTAGGTGAGGAAGCGCTGAAACGCCTGTAAAATGTACAATAGAAGGAATATAACTTAGAGGGGGGGGGGGGGGGGATACAGTAGCTCCGTTATGGTTTTTAAAACATATCCAACAGGGAAATTTTACGTTCTATTGACTTGATGTTTTCACTATGTTGTTCAAAATAACTATACGAATAAATGAGGATTGGATCTCCACACTGAGAGTAATTCTCCAAAAAATTAATGTTGCAGCAATCACTTTTTAGGAGACTATTTATTATGAGTGGTCTTACAGCAGAGCTAAATGCGTCTCATGTACATAAGGGATAGATAAGGGTATGTAGTTGGGCGGGTTCTCTCCCTCTCCGTAAAACCTGTCTGACTCCATACCTGTCAAGTCTTATTTTGTTAGCGTTGTCAGATCTTTTGAGGTGTAGGTTTGATGTTTACACGAAAATTTATAATATAACTTAGGAGGTAAATGTTGAGTTATTTCAAACCGGCTTTTTCTGGTTCCGGTCTTACGCACAGTTGTAGACTACATTAAGTGGTGTTCTCAAAGCGACGTACTATTGCTCATGTTTTCTTGCATTCCACCCATCATTTACCGTACGTTTCTTATATCTGTCGGTGCTTCCGGACCTGGGGAATTGTATCTGCCTTGCTGCCTAATTTTACCCCACTCACACTGTGGATGGTAGTGGCTTCGGTGGCGTAGTTGGTAGCATGCTGAACTGCTGAGCCCAAGATAGCGCGTTCAAACCCGGCCGAAGTCGACGGATTTTTTTAAAAGCGTTAAAAATCCTTCAGTATGCCTTCCTTCGGAGGGAAGTAAAGCCGACGGTCCCATGTAATAGATTTATGGCATATAAAAGATCATTTCACAGACTAAACTTGTGTGAAGCTAAATTGTTAGGTTAGATTTCGTCAGAACGCTCTATCAAAGTTACAACGTTCACCACTAGGTATCATTGATATCTGGTAGCGAAAGTTGGAACTACTTGAAATTGAACGGAACTTGTAGCTCACCCTAATAAGGGTGTCCGCTGGAAGCAGCTACAGACTCAGGCGAGCCGAACATGTCCTCGGACACTCCCGGCACTAAAAGCCATACAATAAATAAATAAATACTGTGGATGGTTTCAATCTACTCTATGTGGTGACATATACCATCCTGAATGTGTTTTATCCTGAATTTTCCACACTCCCTTAGGTAAAATGCAAGGTTAGTGCCTTATATCTTTACTGTATAGAACGAAACTCTTTGTTTTTCAAATATTTTTTTTGAATTTTTCAGATATTTTATTTGAATTCATTTCAATGTAATTTGAATTATTATTAATATTAAGTATTTTAATGTTTATAAGTTTAATATATTTAACTTTTATAATTATAGTTCCCTTCTTCATATTTATCGTTTTATTAGCCTACTTTCGATTTTTGCAAAAAATGAAAGTAGACTTATGAGATCAACACAGGGCGAAAAAAGTGTGTCTGTCTGTGTGTGTGTGTGTGAGTCTGTGTGTGTGTGTGTATGTGTGTGTGTGAGTCTGTGTGTGTGTGTGTGTCTGTGTGTGTGTGAGTGTGTGTACTCTGAATGTCTGTCCCCCCCTATCAATTCGAACACGGTGAAACCGAATTGAACGAAATTTGGTACAGAGGTAGCACTAGTAAAGGACACCTCAGTGTCATACTTTATATCGCCGCCATCTTTACCAAAACAGAATGGCGGCCACTCAAATGTTCAAAACGTAAAATCAAATTACGGCTAAACTAATCATCCGATCTCTACCAAATTTGGTGACAACATACCTTTATATAGGACGCGTCTTTCACTCAAAATTCAAGGTCATCGGCCATGCCATTTCAGGATGGCGGCCGTGTGAATTATGCAACCATTTTAATAAATAGCTTAAGACCCACCAATTCCGATTATCGAGTCTAGGGGGGTTTAAGCTATCCTGAAGGTCGTGATCCGTTATTTATTATAATTTAATATTATAATATTATACAGTATGAGTGGCTTAAAAGAGCTGAGCCGTTGTGTCACACGACAAGATGGCAGCTGTCCTCATGTGCCTGTCTTATATTTCAGTAGTTTTAGTATGTTGTATGTGATATACCGTACTGATACAATAATATAAACTTTGTATGAAATGATCTTTAATGAAGATGTACTGCTGTGAAGAAATCGTTTATTTAAAGTCATTATTTGCCAACAGTTTGTATCTAATATGTCAGTTAAGAACACCTGACGTCATGGATACGGTTAGCTCTGGGCTAGCATGTTAGTCTGACACGCAGTTAACTGGGGATCGAGTACTGCTACAGTTAGATTTTTTTTTTCTTGAATTCTTTTACAAATGATGTGCACGAGCTTTTTCCACAGATACTGAATAAAATGTCATTTAGCTCAAAGGAGAGGATAAAGTATACACTCGTATATTAATAAAATCACAGTCCCAGCATCACACATAAACAGAAGACATTAGAAAAAGGAGAATAGAAGAACTAGATACACGTTGTCATTAACCACAGCCTTCTTAATGCCTCTGTACGGTGCTGTCCTCTTGTGGGTTATGTGGGTAATATTGCTCCAAACATAACGCTGTGTAAATGCCTGAGCTGGCTTCCTGAAGTATGGCAATTTTTTAATACTGGTAGTTCAACTATTAGCCACGATCGCGCTCCGAATACCTTTAAACACTGCCAGCTGGATCGCCTCCCTCTTGGCTACTTTAAAATGCCTACTCATTCAACACCCATAGAACACTGCCATCGTAGTACATTACGATGGCAGTGCATAGGCGTACAAGATAATAGTACATTATGCAACGAGCCTATAATGGCTATAATTAAGACACGAGTATTTTTTATAAAACGAGCGTATGCGAGTTTTATAATTTCCATACTAGTGTCTTAATTACCATTATAGGCGAGTTGCATACGACTGTTTATGTTCGACGATAATTACAACTTTATTATATGTTTTAACATAAATATTCATAAATATCTGTTGAGATTGTCACTAGAATTTTGTGATCGGGTGCTGCGCAGGGTAGGATATCTCTGATGTCCAAGCTCACTGACCGACCGACGCATGCGCTCTGTGAACTTCAATGCCGTATGTGCAGATTGAGCATCAGTATTCAGTAAAAATGTCACGGAAATCGTTTGAAAACAACCCGCTGTGTAGAAATTGGATTTAAGGATATTAAGGTACAGTGTCTCATATTAACCAGTTTATTTACGAGAACATTATGGACGGTGCACTTTCGGTAATTTATATAGACATGTTGGATTTTGAGCGCACGCGAGTAGGTATCGTTACCTAATTGGTCAATGAACGAGCTCTGATTGGCTGGAGAAACTGTATCATAATGAAAAAGAGTGTTATAATGACCATCATTATGATACAGTTTCCTGACACATAATAGTGGGGGTCGAACATAAAGATACCCATACATTTAGGAGAAAGTAGGCTATATGTTCTTTGCTGAACATCTTGTTTTTATATTTATTTCTGACAGTTTGAAAATTTTATATTTATTGGCCTACTTATACCTACAACTTTATTTTTGGTATTTATTATTGAAATACTTATTTTTAGCCTACTTTCGATTTTTGCAAAAAAAATGAAAGTAGACTTATGAGATCAACACAGGGCGAAAAAAGTGTGTCTGGCTGTGTGTGTGTATGTGTGTGTGTGAGTCTGTGTGTGTGTGTGTGTCTGTGTGTGTGTGAGTGTGTGTACTCTGAGTGTCTGTCCCCCCCTATCAATTCGAACACGGTGAATGCGAATTGAACGAAATTTGGTACAAAGGTAGCACTGGCAAAGGACACCTCAGTGTCATGTTTTATATCGCCGCCATCTTTATTAAAACTGAATGGCGGCCACTCAAACGTTCAAAACGTAAAATCAAATAACGACTAACCAAATCATCCGATCTCTACCAAATTTGGTAACAACATACCTTCGTATAGGATGCGTCTTGTGACCAAACTACAAGGTCGTCCACCATACCATTTCAGGATGGTGGCCGTGCGAATTATGCAAACTTTATAATCCATATCATGGGACCCACCAGTTCCGATTATCGAGCCGAGAATCGTTTTAACTGTTATAAAGGAAGAGGCACGTTCGAAATTAAAAGTTTATTTTGTAATACTATAGTGCAGACGTGATTTTAAAAAGCTGAGCTGATTCAGTAATAAGACAAGATGGCAGCGGATATCTTGTGCCTGACTTATATTTCACTAATTTGAGTATTGCATGCAATATAGCGTACTGATACAAAATAAATAAACTTGGTATGAAATGCTTTATATATAAATAATATACTCCAGTGATGAAATCGTTTAGTATAAATCATTATTTGCTAACAAGTTCTATGTAAGTCATTTTATATAGAACGATATTCGTTGACCCAATTAGCTCAGTGGTAGAGCGTTAGCCTATCGCTCAAATGCCTATGGTTCAAACCCGATCAGAGCTACGTTTTTTGCTTGAAATGTTATATGTTTATTGTTTTGTAATGACTCAGATGTTTTAAAATCAAGCGTTATATTGTGCATATTATGGTGTAAAATATATCTATATATTTAAAACAGTAAGGTGATTTTTGTTTAACCCCTCACGCATGCGCACAATCCACTTGGGCTCATGACAAAATGGCGGTGAGAAGTCCATTAAAACGTAAGTTATTTAATAAGCTTCCATGTAATTGAAATCATACATTAGCCAAGTTATGACTATAAAATATAATAACAGTATGAACGTATACGAATGTGCAACATTGATTATTTTTTGATAATGAAATGGATTATTTCCTTCAGACAGCGGCTTTTGAATGAAGTGAATGCTTTAGTCTGCTGCCGAATCAGAGTGCGCGAGTAGCTATGTGGTTAAGGCGACTGACTGTGGTTCCAAGGAGCACAGGTTCGATCCCATCATTCGGCAGCTATTTTTTACCACTGAAATATTGTTTAATCAAGGAGTATTAGTAAGGTTTTATGTCTGTTAAAGATACATATTTCTACATTCCCTCTCAATATGTTTTATTTCCGTTTTACCATTGCATTAGCCGGCCCCGTGGTGTTGGGGTAGCGTGCCTGCCTCTCGCCCGGAGGCCCCGGGTTCGATCCCCGGCTCCGTCAGGGATTTTAAAACTGACGTGAGGGTTGGAACGGGGTGCACTCAGCCTCGTGAGGACAATTGAGTAGCTGTCTGACAGTGAGACAGCGCCCCGATCACGAATACCAAGATTAACGGCCGAGGGGACCCGACGCGCTGATCACGCGTCACCCCAATATCTGCAGGCCAAATGGCTGGGCAGCGGTCGCTTGGTCGGCCTTAGCCCGTCATGGGCTGGATAGTGCCAGGGGTTGACTTTTTTTTTTTTTACCATTGCATTACAGCATGTGATCAAGAGAGCTAACTGTTGTCCTCAATACGCCGTTCGAATATCTGCAATCAGTTCCAGTAACTGACAACAGATGGCAGTACCTCGCCCATATATTTCCTTTAACTGACAACAGATGGCAGCACCATTGCATCGCTGTATTTAAAACACAAGACATGGCGCGTTTTCACGTGATGGAGAATTATAAAGGAGGGGAATATTTAAGAAGGGAAATCTTGAAGAACATTAACTGACAGTTGAATGTATAGGCTATGTTGTTTATGTACCTCAATATTGCAATTCTTCCCAATGCTTCGGAGGTCAAGTTATTAGCGTCCTAGACTAAAAGTTATAATTATGCATCGTTGATATACTCTTAAATTATTAAAGAAAAAAGAAGTTTTCCAGGCACCCGCGCGTGTCCACAATTGCTTGCGCCACGAGAGACACTTGGCAAACATAATTCGTTTGAAGGGCTCCGACGTCGTGGTCACTCAGCCCCGCGTACTTTGGTGTGTATGTGTAAAATTTTCTCTGATAACCTGCGTTATTGTGATGGCTGCATAATGTGTGTATTTGTAATTAAGGTGGGAAATGGCAAAGAGACGGCCAAGGCCTTAAGTAAGGAACCATCCCGGTATTTGCCTTGAGTGGAAGTGGGAAACCACGAAAAACCACATCCAAGATTGTCGAGGTGGGAATCAAACCTTCCTCTTCTTAGTTATACCTCAAGAGACTGAATGTGCCCCTTTTTTGCCCTCAGACCTGAATTAAATTTCTTGGCAGAGCAGGAAATGTAACCCGGGTCTCCGAGGCGATAGCCAAGAATGGGTGGGCTTCCATGTGTTAATACGATTTTTGACATGCACGGGACATAGAATTCAAAAACTGCCTCCATTAGGGTGACTGCCGAAGTGAGTATTGAGTATAGGCCTATGGTCATTCCAGTAGCTGGCGAAGTGATTCTATGTTCCCCTGCAAAATGTACCGCCATAACCTATAACAGGTGATGGAAATTGCTTATTTAGAGCAGTTTTGTACTGTTTATAACAAAATGAAGAACGTCATTCTGAGCTGCGTTTTCAAGCTATTGCAAAAAATTTCGTTGGCAGGAACAATTATAAGGAATTTATTTTAAGCGATCAGTCTCATCGCATTCTCCTCACCAACCAACTTGAGTATGAAAGTCTCTGGACGGTCATGTTGAACTTCTTTTTATAAGACAATTGTTTAATGATTAGTTGTTTAGAGTACTGAGTCTAACTACGCAGTTGATTTCGGCAATGGAAGTATTATTTGCCATTTAATATTTAGCGGCTCCGTTATTGCAGGACACTATAGTGTTATCGAATAATACGAAGCCACATTTAAAGTCCAATATAAATAGGCCATTTCAGAAACAATTCCAGATATTATGCAGTACAGTGTAAGGTCTTTGACGATCAAATGTAAACATTGTTCTAAATTGTATTTCTCTTGCGTAAAATCTACGCGTGGTTATTTTGGCCTTTACTGTTGTGATGGTAAAATTGATCTGCTGGAATATATAATACATGTATTTGCCAATTTGCAACAATGTAATGATATTCATTTAAAAGTCATTCAACTTATGTCCAGTAGTTCAAACACATACATCAACGTTAACAAATTGGATACTGAAGATGAAAGCCAGCTACTTCATTTCTCTATTATAGAATTCTTCAATTCCTTGGAATTAAGTGATTCGCTTCCACATACTCCGAACGTTTGAGCCATAGTTATGCTCCTTAGAAATCTGAACGTTTCCCAAGGACTCATATATGGAAATATATAAATTGTAAGAAATATGTAAGAAATTGCTTGGATTCGGATATAATAGGTGTAGTAATATTAGGCAGAGAGCTCAAATCCTACGACTTGATTTAACACCTTCCGATAAAACACTTGCAGGTACAGTACATGTTCTTTTAATAGGCAACAATATCTTATTCGCTCGGCCTACTTTATCACAATCAATCAAGCTCAAAGAGAATCTCTGGAACGTATTGGGCTCTTTACCTCATCACGTTTTCAGTCATGACCAGCATTATGTTGCAATGTTGAGAGTGCTATCCTTTGACGCCCTTTAAGTTGCAATAGTGCTAAAAAGTAATCGTACAAAGAATGTAACTTATATAAGAAGCTTCTTCAGTAAATATATATTTCCATTGTCCGTCATGTTTTGACGGGTTTCATCTAGTATTTAATTAAAACATAATTCGCCAGCAGATTTACTCGAGACATCTAGCTGCCAAAAAGGTAACTGCACGACGACCTACTTATTAACTTCCAGATTTTATTGAAAAGTTTCTTCTTCTGGCCGCTAGAATGCACTCGCTCTGTTAGGATTATATTGTTCGATATTTCACCACTAGATGTCACGACTAGTCTACGTGGGGCTCCATTGATTACTATACAATTGGCATTCTATGCGCATCGAATTTGAAGAATGACAAGATGATACTACGATACATTTTTACTTTTTATTTTAAAGGGTTTGTAACAGCCTATTTTGCGTTACTTGAAAATGTTATTTGAAGTAAGGAACAAAACGATTTCACATAGTAACTGAATTCAAGCCGATGGTGTTAGTTCAGGTTATTAATTACTATTTTTATTTCAGGCAAATAGCAATCGAAAATATCCACATAGTTTGTATACACACGTCTCTGTAGGGTCATGGAAAGATTTGTTAATTCAATTAGGGTTGTGAAAGCCATGCACAACCAGAAGTGTAAAGACATGCCTCAACTCAAAGTTGGATGTTGCCCACGGCAGGTCGTATATGTAATAATAATAATAATAATAATAATAATAATGTTATTGGTTTTACATCCCTTTTAACTACTGCTGCTTTTAGAGACACCGGGGTGCCGGAATTTTGGCCCGAAGGGGATCTTTAACGTGCCAGTAAATATACTGACACGGCTCCCTCGCATTTGTGCACCCTCAAATGCCAGCTGACTGCGCCAGGATACGAACCTGCAACCTAGGGCCCAGCAAGCGAGAACGTTACCGCTGAGCCACGCAGCCAGTCCGGTCGACTATGTCTCCAGATCCATAACATTCTTGATATACTTCTTATCTTTCTTTCTTCAATGATGGTAGCAGTTTTTATCTAGGTTGTGGCGTTTGGTAGAGGTAAATCGTTTCTAAGGTCTTCAACAAAGAATAGTTCTATTATACTCTTTGATAATAACAACGAGTTATAACTATACTCATACATTTAGGAGAAAGTAGGCTATATGTTCTTTACTGAACATCTTGTTTTTAATGATGTCACTATCCTTTTTATACTCATATCACTAATTTTTATATTTTTATTTTACCTTCTATTTATCTTTATTTTTAAAATGGCATTAAGAAAGGAATATAGAAGTAATATTTGGTCTTTAGAATTATTAAGACTGACACAGGAAAATCGGTTCTACCATCAGCTCCGTTGAATTGGTCTTATAATGGGTGAATTTTATTAGTCTTGGAGCATCCTCTCAGGCATATTCAATAGCCACCAAATTACGTGGATCCGACGCCAAGGGCAATAAATCATGATACAGCTTCTCTTAAAACAGGTGCTGCAATTTCAGTTTTGCAGTGTGTCCCACGACTACTCAGTCTATTGAGTGTTCTACTAGGTCACGCTGAGAACGCCGTTATATTGACCGGAGGCTCATGTCTTGGGGACCTAGTGCTCGAACTGCAGAGGGCTCCTTCATAATATATCAAGTCTGTCACAGCCTCCTTGGGGACAACAACGGCCTTTCCCAACAGGGCAATTGACACTCCTCCTCAATGCTGGAAACAAATTGAATACAAATCTCCGTTTAATATAGTTTAATTTAATTCTTCACTGAGTGTACCTAATATTGCCGGGGAAATTTTAACCTTCTTACATACTGTCACTTTTACCTTATGTTTGTTATAAAAAATAGAAAAACCAGATGTTCAGGAAAGAACATATAGCCTTCTTTCTCCAAAATGTATGGGTGTAGTTATAACTCTATGTCCTTATCACCTCCTATTTTCTTCCTATTCGAAGTGCAAAATGACATATGACATATGACATACTGGATTTGAGCAGTGGCGTTCAATCCATAGTTTATAATTCAGCCCAGCATTTTACAAGTTCATCAGCAAATAATACTCCAAACAACGTAGGAATTCAGTATCGTATCACCGACTACATACAATAAATGAAAGGGAAACAAAATTTCGTTGGTCTAAACGTTTCACTGGGGAAAACACGTGTAATAGACCTACTGCACTGCTAATTTTTATTTGCACCTATCCTTGGGTGCGAGTTCACTCTATCGGCAACAAGAGGAAATGTTTCAATTACACCGTATGCATGTGTTCACTAACTGGGAATGTCAAGACCGGTATACAGCGCAGCTCTCATCTAGTAGGCCGTGGTTAGCACTCGCATAGTTCAACTGGTTGCCAGTAGATGCCGCTCGTGAAGATCCAGTGGCGAACTTTGTTTTAATTTATTATATACTTTCCATTGCAAAATGCACAACATAACGCACAATTTTATAACGTCTCGATACATAAAAAACAATAAATATAAAATGATCAAGCAGGAAAATACAACTCTGATAGATTTTGAACCCCGGCCGGCTAGGTGAAAGACCAAAGCTCTGACCACAGAGCAAAATGTATCCACCGAAGCCAATCGTTATCAGTCGATTTACTGTACTTACAACGTCTTAGCAAATAATGACTTGGACTAAACGATTTCTTCACTGGAGTGTATATTCATTATAATCCATTTCATACAAAGTTTATATTACTCGTATTTCTATCTGTAGGTTATATTGCATGCATCATACTCAAACTAGTTAAATATAGGTCATAACGAGAGATCAACTGCCATCTTGTCTGATAACCGAGAAAGATCAGCTTTCTTAAGTCACTTCTGCAGTAAAATATTCTAATATAGGCTTATAATTTCGAATGGGCCACGTCCTTTAGACAGTTTAAACCATTCTCGGTTTGACGATTGGAATTGGTTGTTCCCAAGTCATGGATTATAAAGCTTGCATATTTCGCACGGCCACCATCCTGAAATAGTAAGCTTGATGACCTCGTAATTTGGGCCCAAGACGCGTCTCATATGAAGGTATATTCTTACCAAATTGGGTATAGATCCGATGAATAGTTTGGTCGTAATTTCATTTTAATTTTGGCCATTTGAGTGGCCGCCATTAAGTTTTGGTAAAGATGGCGGCAATATAAAAATGACACTGAGGTGCTCTTTGCTAGTGCTACCTCTGTACCAAATTTCGTTTATTTCGGTTTCGTCATGTTTGAATTGATACGGGGGACAGACATACAGAGTACATACTCACTCACACACACAGACAGACACATACCTATTGGCCCTGTGTAGATCTCATAAGTCTACTTTCAGTTTTTGCAAAAATAGAAAGTAGGCTAATATGTTTGTGGTATGAATTTGGGTATGGTGTTCGTGCATATGTACAGTATGTACAGTACAGTATGTAGACCTATGCACCCTATGTTCTCTAACATGACATAGAGAAAACACAGAAACCTGACAGACCCAAATTAAGGCCATTGATTGAGATTGTCACCATTACTAATTCCAGTTGCCGTCCAGGGTATATCATGTGGTACAGGATGTATCAAAAGTTCTGGGACATATTACTCACATGTGGAGCCAAGTGCACCAGAATCACAGGGAGTGTTTCAATATATATTTTTTCTTTTTATTATATTTTTCAATCCCTTTACGAGGGGATGAGGATGTGTGGAGAGAGTGGTGTATATTTTGGGGAAGTTCTACTAGAGGAGTGGAAACTCCGAACGAGTGTTGGAAAATGTGGTAGAGGATCGAATGGGGGCTCTACGGGATAAGGGTTGCAAACCAATGGGGTGTGCTTTGAGGCGAGAGCTATCAGCCTACAGAGTGATCACGGCGATGAGTAATACAAGTATCTGATGATCGTGCACCACTGCGGTCAGCGTGTATGCGATCAAGAAATCAAGGCTACTGGCAATGAAAGTGTTGTCAACGCTGCCACAGCGGTTTTGGGAACTATGCACTGACGGGCTGAGGTGTAGGAAGGGAAACGAGCTGTAAAAACGGTGTGGATAAATAATGATTGCAACTGGATTGTGTAAATGGTGGTCACTTATTTGTTGGACCCAAGTATAATGTAGATCTCCCTTGATTCAGGGCTAGTATGACAAAGTGTGAATGGTACAATCAAATTGGGGGTGGCGAGAGGCAGGAAGTGTAACTTGTGTGTGGAATCTGAGAATCACACTTATCGGATGCACGATGTCAGTTGGCCGTTGGACAGAGTCTCCGACGTAAACAGATACCTTCCCCTTGGGAGGGGGTCCTTTTAAACAGTTCCGAAGTGCTGACTCTGCCGTATTGCTGCATAGCTGTTTTGGTAGTAGCTCCTGTGTACATGTTGATGTGTTGGTCAAGCTTGGGCAAGAGCCATTACGTAACTCTGCCGGCTTGGTGTAATTAAAAGTGTGTTGTATTTGCTGTTGCTTCCAGCTTGGAGGTTTTTAAGGGGCGAAATCATGTATGGTGTGGGACAGATGGTTTTAATGTATGTGGGTGTCATAGGAGTATTTGAGATGTGGGTGTATGCCAATATGTCTCTTAAGGGCGCTAAGACCTTAGAGCCCTTAACAATATCTCATTCCCTTCACAAACTATGCCCTCCTTCAGAAACAAACATGTAATATTCTTGAACTGAAACGGCTCAATCAGGTGCTTCAATACGATTGTAAATTTTACGTACGTAACTAATGGTGGTGATTGATTTACTATTGAATGAGATACAACATATCGTTTATCAACTCCGATACTGATAATGGGAGAGTTTCGACCATTCAATATAATTTTATTTATTAATTTCTCGTGTCGGAAACATACAAATGTACAGTTGCTATACAGGTTCATAAAAAGGTAAAACTGTCTAATTATATAACACGTGTCCAATACTGAGCAACATCCAATGCGCTCGGAGTGGCTAACAGGAGATCTACCTCTGCACAAGATGAAGGGCACAGAGGTCAACGAAGCATGTGTCTTGTGGTGTGTTCTTGTCCACATTCGCAAGACGTGTCACATGTACTGAGGCCCCATCTCCTCAGATTGTCTCGGGATCTTCCAACTCCTGATCGTAACCTGTCTGGGATTTCCACACCAACCAGCTTTCATTGTGTCCGAGTGGTAGTTCTTCAGCTACTGGCATCCAACCGCAGGGGTGAGGGGTTGACTTCTCCGGTGAGACGGTAAGCATCTCAGATGTCCTCAGGAAGCTCTTTCGGGACCTGAGGAGGATTATATCCATGCAGAGGGTGGGCGCTGTTCTCTTCCGCTCTCAGCCTCTCTCAATATAATAATATGTAAATATTGTACATTCAATGAACGACCAAAGCTAAAAAAAAAGGGTATCTTGGTTTCGGTATCCAGGGTGCAGCCTCACTCTCAGACAGCAGCTCAATTTTCCTCTCGAGGATGAGTGCGTCCCGTTCCAGCACTCACGTTACTTTCTAAAATTCCAGGAATCGAACCCAGAGAGTCCGGCTGAGAAGCAGGCGTGCTACCCTTACACCACGGGGTAGGCACCAACTCTGACCAGAAATTCAATTCTGGTTTCAAGGCTGGAACGGAGTGAATTCAGCCTCGTGCTGCATAACTGAGGAAAAGTAGTCTTAATTCCTAACATGGTATCCTAGAAGTGTTTTCCCATGGTTTACTACTTTTACTCCAGGCAAATGCTGGGATTATACATAAAATGAGACCTTCATTTTAATCTTTTCAATCGGTTAACACGCTTTTGCCCAATTATGTTATGCGGAGTAAGTATACTGTGTATAACATACTATTCCAGGAAAAGGGGTAATCCCCCCCCCCCTTTATCAGTGAATAATAATAATAATAATAATAATAACAATAATAATAAAAATGCATGTGGTTTTCTTCAGGAAGAGTGTATTATGTATATAGTTACCCCGCCTAATTTAATTGGGCGAAAGGTGTTGACTAACTGAAAAACATAAAATTATAATTTTTTTGCAGGTAACACCAAGGTAATGGCTTTAAAACATCACATAAAATGAGACCAGGAGTGCCTTTTACACCAACCCTAGGCTAAGTTACGTTGTTGTTGTTGTTGTTGTTGTTGTTGTTGAAATTTAATGTTTTTCAGTCTGTCGACATGATTGTACCCAATTGTAATTGATGGTACCCTAATCCTAAAATACTTTCATGTATAAGGTGCGTTCAAAAATTAACGAGCCGGAGGCTGTAATGCGTAAACCGGTGACGACATAGGCTAATCGTGGCGTGTGTAACGAGGTGTGGTTCCGACCAGAGCGTGGAAGGCCACAGCCCGTCGCTAGAGGGCACGCGTGCACGTCTCGTGACGATACAAAGCGAGCAGCAGCATGCATCAATCGTCCAACGCTGCCAGTCGCATTGCAAACAGTGACATGGAGGCGTCAAACGAAGAGCAAAGAGGTGTTGTTCGGTTTCTGACAGAAGAAGGAGTAGGGGGAACGGACATTCATCGCCGAATGTCACAAGTGTACGGCGAACACTGCATGTCCCTTGCAAGGGTCAAGGCGTGGCTTAAGCACTTCAGGGAAGGACGGGTGTCGTTAGCCGATGATGCCTGATCTGGGGCACCTCCCTGCATTACCGATGACAACGTCCAGCTGGTTGATGCACTCAATACCCCGGACCGCCGAGTGACAGTGAACGCCATAGCCGCCGTAGTTGGATTGAGCGTCGGAAGTGTGCATACCATCATGAAGGAACGACTGCACTTACGGAAAGTGTGTGCCCAATGGGTGCCCCACAGTCTCCAACCACACCAGGCAGCATGTCGAATGACCTACTGTCTTGGTCTTGGTTGGACGATTGATGCATGCTGCTGCTCGCTTTGTATCGTCACGTGACGTGCACGCGTGCCCTCTAGCGACGGGCTATGAACTTCCACGCTCTGGTCGGAACCACACCTCGTTACACACGCCACGATTAGCTGATGTCGTTCACCGGTTTGCGCATTACAGCCTCCGGCTCGTTACTTTTTGAACGCACCTTATAAATTGTTTTCAGGATTAGGGAACCACCCAATGCAATTGCGTACAATCATGTTGACCGAGTGAAAAACATTTAATTTCGATTATTAATGCGACACTGAAGAATGGCTTACAACAATAATGTTCTTGTTGTTTTGTTTTATTTGAGGGTCTTGGACATCGTGGTCATTCTGCCCCGTGTAGTACTTGGGTGAGGCCAAGTTATAGATAGGCTAAACGTACTAGTATAGTTATAATCATACGGATTTTAAACTCACCTAAGTATGCGGGACAAAAGGACCTTGATGTCACAAAGCCCCTAAATGAATCAACAACAATGAACTTTCTGTACATTCTCCCACTCAACTCCACGCCTGTCAAAGGACTCCTTATACTGTATTTCCTTCTATATTTCTACAAGACAACATCGCAGTGCAGCGGCTAGCTTTCATCTCTGTCGTCCTGGAGGTCTGGGTTCAATTCCCGGCTCTGCCAAGAAATTTAATTCTGGAATGAGAGCTGTAAAAGGCTACACTCAAGCTCTACGCAAAATTCGATTCCCTCCTCAGCCATCCTGGAAGTGCTTTGTGGTGGTTTCCCACTTTTACTCCAGCAAATACCGGGATGGTTCCTCAAGGCCATGGTCTCCTCCAATCCTCATCTGAATTACACATACACACCCACACACACACACTACTTCAGAACCCACAATACCACAGGTTATTTCACAAACTCCATACATATCCACAGCAGCCTCCGTGGCTTAGGCGGCAGCACGCCGGCCTCTCACCGCTGGGTCCGTGGTTCAAATCTCGGTCACTCCAT
This sequence comes from Meconema thalassinum, assembly GCA_946902985.2. Classification (NCBI taxonomy): domain Eukaryota; kingdom Metazoa; phylum Arthropoda; class Insecta; order Orthoptera; family Tettigoniidae; genus Meconema; species Meconema thalassinum. The sequence continues at coordinate 151,920,859 of OX336390.1, read as the reverse complement.
GTGAGATCTGTGCTGGACAAAACGGAGGCAGACAGGTTTTTCTCCGGGTACTCCGGTTTTCCCTGTCAAAATATCATTCCAGCAACACTCTCCACTATCATTTCATTTCATCTGTCATTCATTTAATCATTGCCCCAGAGGAGTGCGTCAGGCCTCGGCAGCCGGCACAGTGCATATCCTCGCCGCTAGATGGGGGCTTCATTCATTCCATTCCTGACCCGGTCGGAGACTGGAAGCAGGCTGTGGATTTTCATTTTCATACATATCCACACACACACGTACATGAAGTAAACGACCAGGATGTATCCCTCAAATGAAACTACAATATGTTGCTAGAAGATAAATACTCGAACTAGACTAAAAGACATTTAATTTCTCTCTGTTAGGTAGTCAGCCCTAAGGGGTGGGGGGGTGGATCCTCTAAAAATATACCATTTCTTATGTGGCAAGAAACCCAAAAAAAAACAAGGCAGTGCAATATTGAGGCATATTAACCTAGGTATTTTGCAAATGCCTACCCCACTGAGTGAGTACAGCGTTAATAACCCCATGAGTGGAAATTTTCGCAGCATCCACAGACACTATCCCTGCCTAGAATGTCATTACCAGGCACTGCCCATATCTCAGCAGCTTTCATATAATCAGAAGCACATTACAACTAAGGAACTATGTAAACATTTGCTCATACAGCAGTATCAAGTTAAGACAGCTATGCAGGTGAACTGGTCCCAAATCTGGGGAAACGTCTCAAATTGCATTATCCCTCGCGTATCACATGACACTTGTTACACATTAATCGACGGACGATACCATTCCAACAAGCAGCAAACTTAATCACATTCATATGCAAGATAGTGACGTGTATATAGTTTTTGTAAGGTGTCAGGCGATACAATCCAGCATAGAATGGCACATTGTGACGACACACAATATGTGTGGAGTGAATTTATTGTGAAATTGCAGCGTGTTAGAAATTAATCCCTAATGTGTATTGCTCCTGAATGGAATATCCGGTCTACATTTAGATTACGATCAAACTCCGTTAAATAACACTGTCGTTCTCCTTTTAGGATGCTATGTGTATTGATTGTTCCTAGCCAAAAAACATTTTACTACGCAAGACATATTTTCAAATATCAGTGTCAGTGTATGAAAAGGTTCACTTCTCCCAAAGAAGAAGAATTATATTGGAACGTGCACTAGTGTTAATCAAATTTTAGAACTATTTTAAACCGTAATTGTGTCTTTTAACCTCTTCTAATCTTGAATGTTATTCCAAGTGTAAAGCAGTTAAAAAATCAGTGACATGAATGAGACTGAAACATCGGTTTAAAGGTACATTTTACTCTAGCTTGTACCAACAGATAAACGCATAAACCTAGCATTCAACAAGGGATGACTTCGAGCCAACTTGAGTTCGTTGTTGGTTGGTTGGTTCCTTAACATAGGGGCTGCGACAACCCAGTCATGTAGCCCCATGTACTTTGGGTTTGTGAGGAATCTGACTGATAACCGGTGTTAATTGTGATGGTTGTATTAGTGTGTGTTCATCATCATCATCAACATCTGTTTTAATTCAAGTAAGGACAGTGGACAATAATTTCAAGTAGTTCCTACTTTTGTCTCCAAATGCTACCGTCCATGTCACCTACCTTCCGGACTTGCCTACAAGATGGCATCGCAGTCAGCACCAGGTGGCGAACGTTGGAACTAATCGAGCGTTATCAATTCTAGCCTACATATTTTGGTTTCACCCAAATGTAGTGAGTGGAAGGTTCTTTTTATGACATAAATCATTGACATGGGACCTCCGGCTTTACTTCCCGTCCGAAGGAAGGCATACTGACGGATTTTTAACGCTCTTAAAAAATCCGACGACTTCGGCCTGGTTTGAACCCGCAACCTTGGGAACAGAAGCTCATCATTCCACCAACTACGCCACCAAAGCTGTCCAACTTGAGTTCTATTCACTGCATATTACATTTTTAAAGTTAAAATGTTACTCACAGTCAGAAGACTACTGAAGGAATGTTCATAAAAATGTAATAACTCAGTGCAAAAGCTTTTGATGTAGCAATGTTATAATTGAACCGCCTAGTGATCCACGCTATGAAGGGCTTGAATGCAATATTCCCACTGATATGCAAAGAATTTGCTCACAGGTGGTGCAAATTCCAAGCGTGTCACACGGTCGTTATTAAACTCTACCCCCCAGGCCTCCACTCAGCGAACCTATTATCCGTCGTCATCATTTCCAATATTGCGCCACAAACATTACGCGTGGCTATAATAGATGTATTTGTTTATTGTAATGTTCATCAGAGGTCAGATGTCTTTAATCACAAGCTTAGCCGAGCGCTCAGAGGCACACCCCACGGCTGGACTGGACAGATGGTGTTTGGAATTGCGATTTTCGAATTCTGGCTTAAGGACACCCCGTACTCTTACAAGATGAAGAAGTCTATTTTTGTGACATCACTTTACTAAGTATTTTCTGGGTTTATGCTAAAGGTACAGATATAATTCTTGTAACGTATAAGAAGCGGTATATTCTGAGCTGTTTTAACCATGTAGTGCTACTTTGCTTTTATAGGATGTGTGAAATGAATACAAATTTGGGCAGATACATTTTCAAAAAAATGTTGTATAAGTTGCTCCAGGTACAAATTTCTCAGTTGTTTTTCAATCAAATACTCTCAATTTTTGTTCACATACTTGGAATGGATCATGGCAGATGAGTAACTAATTTGTTTCATTATTATTGGGGCAGAATCCAAGAAAAAAAAATCCTAACTCTTTCTTTTTAAATTTATTCAAAAATATGTATCAATTTTTCTCTTCCCAATCCATGCCTACGATGTTTTGGAAGTGAAAATAGGTTAACGTTCAAGCACTCCATTAGGCAAGTTAATGTAAAAAAATTAGCTCTCTTTCTTAAATGGTTTCCTAGTTATTGGTACTGTACCCGTAATCCACGTGGTCTTACCTGTTGCAATCCGATGGAAAAGCTGGATCGTAGATTCTAGAAGTTCCCGGCTGAAATAACCTCTGAAAAATCCTACCAACTAGGATCAACCAGGGATCAGGATACGTCGATATTAAAGAATGCGGTACGAAGATGCCAGTGGTGTATAAAATTACGATGAAACGAAGCTCAAAAGAACTCGAACAAGAGACTCTAAAATAAAATAAAAATATCTCGGGCGTTAAGCTTAAGCAAACTCAAGGAAAAACCACCCACTGCTCCTCCTAACGCACTCCCCTTTTCTAATAGAAAACACCAGTCGTTCTAAGATTCTTTTAAAATTAAATTCAGTTTATTGACTGATTAATAATGTATGTCCGTCAACTAGACACAAAATTAAAGAAAAGCTTCTTTAGATCAAATGATAAAAAAATTAATAGTTTTAAATAAACGCCTATAATAAGGCCCCATCTTACGGCTCATATCATCCGCTGAACAAATTACAAGAAAAATACAATATTACATTATGTACTGATGTTATACCCTTATTAAAGATTTATACATATTTTACATTTTATATACAAGTTATATCCTTAATTAGGATTTTGTTCTAAACGCTGCCCATCTTCATTTAATTTTACAAGTATGTTTCAAGGTTATCATTATCTTAATTCGATGCATTCAACAATCAATTAAGATAATCGAATATTGTTACAAGTTATGAAAATGGTTTATTAACTATTTATATGCTTCAAAGAATGCAGTATATTTTTGCTAAAATTACTGAAATATCACATGTATTATATTGCATGAATTAATTAAAGTTATTCGAAAAGTGGCTGTATCACTTAAATATGGGTGTCATGATATAAGCAATTCATCTCCGGCAAATCCTACTAGGCAAGAATAAAACGTAGGGTTACTTGAATAAAACAAGCATATAAGAGAAACATTCGTGATTCCAATTCACGATAACTACAACTTCATATCCAAATAAGTGATAGCTCAGAAGCTAATTTCACTCTTACTAAAACGCAATGACAACGTTAATGTCTTCTCAAAAGACTACGAGTACAATATACAACATTAATATTGACCATCCAATGATGTCAAATATTCGCTTCACTAACACAATAAATCGTATGCACAAAATTGCAATACCTCAATTCAGCTTTCCAAAGCTGTCAAGAATTAATCCCAAACGTTATTAAACTTAAAACCTTTCAAAAATTGCTCTGAAAATATCATGCCCTATCATAGACGAATATGGAAGTGCCACAGATTACTTCTTTTCTGACTTCATTAAACAAGAAGCAACAATTTATAAAATAAATTGTATCATCTATTTCCATAAATAATCGTCATTTAAGTCTTCGACAAATTCTGTTATACTAGTTTGAACTGTTAAATTTAGTTCACAATTCCAATATATTTATATATATTTATTCCCATAAAGACTTATATATGAGAGAAAAATTGTAAATAGACACTAGTAAAAATAGTCGTTTCAGTTTCGCCTATCCAAACTCGAAAAATGGCTCAACTACTCAGAAGAAAACACGTGAGACTTACACCATGGAAAGGAGTCTATTATCATATCAATAGATACACGCAAACCATTAAATCAAACGATGATCTATCCAAGAGTCTTCCCAAAAACCAATTGAAATAACACAAGCAAAAAAACTGAACGAACTAAAAATTACATTTAAAGAAAAATCTTTAATGAAAAAGAAATATGAAAGTAGGCTGCAAATGCCTTGGCAATCAATTCACAATTGTTTTCGCTGAACGATTTCCATAATTCCATAACCATGGAAAATAACGATGAAAATGCACTATTATTTCTAAAAGAAAGAATTTCTACTAGAATGTCATAAGTCCAAACGAATAGTATCACTGAATTATTTTTGAAATAGTTCAAGTGCACGAGTGTGTGGCCATCTTCTTCCTAATTGCTATTCTTATACAAAGATATCGTCGTCTTGGTCCTAATTATGCTGCAGATATCTTCTCAACAAAATTGAATGCTTGGTTTTATTTCCAAAATTTTCAAAACAAAAGCAACAAAGTAATGCTCTAAATAGCATCACGTTTACTGTTAACTACACAAAAAATTACACTCTCCGACAGAAATGATAAAAAAAGAACCAGATCTAGTCTTCGAATGAATTTCATACTAATTAATAAAATATTGGTGAAAAGTATCGAACTAAAAGTGACAAGGTCTACTGTCTACAAGAGAAGAAAAGTTTTCCAGCTACCTTGGGCGAAGTTCTGGTTGAGATTGAAGAAAGTATAGGAATATACATTCCTTTCAGGAACTGAACCATCATCCCTGAGTTGTTCATGACTGGAGCTGCAAGTCGCCGAACCAACTTCCTCCTAACTCGAAAACTACTGCCTACGAAACGGAGTTCCTGCATATTGCTTGTACAAGGCTCCCTCGACGTTATCAGTAAAGTAGTTTCGCTCATTTGGAGTTGTTTCTTCATTCTTCGATTCTTTAATACCTCTGGATGAGAACTAACGTTCCCCAACGTTTCTTCCTCTTCATTGTAGTGTTTAATAAGGATGTCACCCTAAATGATCAACTCTGCTTCTGCATTACATTCCTGCACGATATGTTTAGCCCATCATTGTTGCAACAACTAGGTTCTCACAAGAAAATCCAGTCGTATTGTTCTTGATAATACTCATGCTTTCCTGCATTTCAAATATATACGTAGTAGGTTTCCTCATCGAGGAGTATGTATTAACAAGTCTATGCAATAGCTAAGTTCACTCACGTATATTTAATCTCTGGGTTATATCAAACACACCAGAAGTACGGACAACCGCATATTGCTGTGGTAGCAATTCACCCGTCCGATCCGCGCCGCGAGTAGAGAACACTCGTATACTGCGTGATAAACGGAACTTCCTTACTACAGCGATAACATGTTCACTGCATATGTCACTGAACTCAAGTGTCTGTCGTTTCAAAACTGCTCATCCACGTCCCAGCTGGCAGTCTACCCAAGATGCATCACTCCTGTATCGAGGTGGACAATCGAACCCAGTCGATTATCGTGTCATATATGTATCAAATAGTTGCAGGACCAAGTCAGTGAGCATGACCTGTGCACGTGATCAAGAGCGTGGCGGGATTGTCTATCCATCTCCTTAGTGAATAACAAGCGTACTGCGTCTCAAGCCTGCAGTCAAACTAATGCCAAGCAATAATTCAAAATACGTCTCGCTGTCGTATCAGGATTCAAGTAAATAGCAAAATACTGTCTTAGTACCTAAACATGAAAAATGAGTATTAACATAAAACAGCTGGCAAAGTTAAAAGTGTATTATTCAGAGCATGGGACGCTAATTTTTAAAAACGAATTCAAGGTAGTTGTAGACATCAAAACCTCAACAAACTATATATATTTGGATTCAGAAAAGAATGAAGAATTTCATGGCGCCAAAATTTAAAAAAAATCGAATTTTTCGTCATGCAAGAGTACGTGGTGTCCTTAACAGCGGCCATCCTGAGAGGTTGTTCTTCCCATGGGTTTTACAAATTATGCTGATATGGTACCGTAGTCAAGGTTCTGTGCATGTAACTCTCTCCTAGCCCCTAACATTAATAATAATAACAGTTACTTACGGTGTTCCTGTAAAATAAAGAGATTATCTAAGTGGCGGACTGAATGCTAGCCCGGTAGTGTTGGAGTAGCGTGTCTGCCTCTTATCCGTATGCCCTGCTTCTTCAGGGATTTTAGGAAATAACGTGAGGAATGGAACGGGGTACACTTAGCCTCGTGAGGTCAATTGAGCAGCTGTCTGACAGTGAGGCATCGCCTCGGTCACGAAAACCAACATTGATGACCGAGGGGAGCCAACGCACTGAATATCTGTCTCCCAGAACTCTGTAGGACAAATGGCTCGGCAGCGGTCGGTTGGGGGGCCAAGGCCCTTCATAGGCTGTGGTGCCACAGGGTTTGTTTTGGTGAACTAAATAGATTTTGATTTATGGCCTACATTATAATAAATTACAGAGTATCAACAATTTTTAAACTGAAACCAAATATTCAAACGTTCAAGCACTGAGTGTTGCCTAATACAAGTTTCTTTCTGCTGGAGAAGCCGGCCCCGTTGTGCTGGGTTAGAGTGTCTGCCTCTAACCCAGAGACCCCGGGTTCGATTCCCGGCTCCGTCAGGAATTTTAGAAACTGACGTGAGGGCTGGATCGGGGTGCACTCAGCCTCGTGAGGACAATTGAGTAGCTGTCTGACAGTGAGGCAGTGCCCCGATCACATAAACCAAGATTAACGGCCGAGGGAACCCGATGCGCTGATCACGCGTCACCTCAATATATGCAGGCCAAATGGCTGGGAAGTGGTCGCTTGGTAGGCCTAGGCCCTTCACGGGCTGTAGTGCCAGGGGTTATTATTGTTTTATTCTGCTGGAGAAACCACTGCCACTGTCACGTAATTCAGTGCACAGAAATTGACAAAATACTCTAGCATTTGTGTTAAGAGCAGCCGCCTTAGGTTGGTATGAAGAATCTTCTCATGTTTGCAGACACAATAAATCCCGTATAGCAAATGAAGACCCCTCTGAAAGTACGGGGTGTGATGGACAACACGTCTTTTTCATGACCCTCTTTATTTCGTGTTTCTATAGTTACACTCTAATCTCTCTGGTTGGCATAGATTAATATTACCGGACTAGATACAGTATATGTTAGTGGTTGATAGGCCGTGGTGCTTCATAATCCATGACATCCTCCCCACCCTCGTCTATCTCCAGGGGGAAGACCAGCTGCACTGGACGAGTTATTATAGTCCCTTTTGAGTCCTTGAGTATTGCAGTTCTTGTCACTCCATTTCTACCAGCTCGGAGCTCCGCTATGCGGACCTTCTTCCACATGTGTCGGGGTTGGCTGTCTTCTTCCAGAAGCGCTACGTCTCCAACTCGCAGTTGCGGAATGTTGCCTCGAGGATGACGGACTTCATGAAAGCTCCTCAGCTCCGTGAGGTATTCCTTAGTCCAGCGCTTCCAGAAGTCGTAAGTGATCTTTTGTCGTGCAGTAAACTCCTTTGTCAGGTTCCTTCTTAACGTTGGATCTGGTCCAGTTGGTAGGGTAGTTAGTCTTTGTCCGGTCAAGAAGTGGGCGGGAGTCAGAGCTTCTGCTCCGTCTTCATTTTGAGTGATGAGTCGTGAGTTGATGGGCCGTGGTGCTTCATAATCCATGACACGGGGTATGTCGTTTCTTTTTCGGAAATGATTTTATGGCGCATTGTGGTGGCCAGCCATCGTAACTACAGATCAGCTGTAATTGATTTCAAATAAAGCGGTAAGTCACCGAGATACAGAGGTTTTTATTTTTAGTGGAAACGGAAATAACGTCCCATATCCTCTCACTTTTTCATAATTTAACTTTAGTTGTTATTTTTATTACATTTACTTCCTTTGAAAATGAAAATCCACAGCCTGCTTCCAGTCTCCGACCGGGTCAGGAATGGAATGAATGAAGCCCCTATCTAGCGGCGAGGATATGAACTGTGCCGGCTGCCGAGGCCTGACGCACTCCTCTGGGGCAATGATTAAATGAATGACAGATGAAATGAAATGATAGTGGAGAGTGTTGCTGGAATGAAATTTTGACAGGGAAAACCGGAGTACCCGGAGAAAAACCTGTCTGCCTCCGTTCTGTCCAGCACAGATCGCACATGGAGTGACCGGGATTTGAACCACGGACTCAGCGGTGAGAGGCCGGCGTGCTGCCGCCTAAGCCACGGAGGCTTACATTTACTTCCTTTATAAAAACTAAATTTGGCAAAATAAGTATATTGCTTACACTGAATTGGGGTGTTTTTAGTATTTCCTTTTAGTGTTGAAAGTTTAAATTGGATCTCCTGAAAAGTTAACTTAATGTGACGTATACCGTTTTCCCCATGGAATCTTCAAATGTTACGATGCAGAATCTTAGGAACCTGATCACCTCTTCCTTGCTCTGTCATCACTATACAGTTAAATTTAGGTACTTCAAATACATATATTCAATTTAGTTAAGATGACTTTTATGTAATTAATTAATATACAGTATATTTAAACAGTTATTTGGTTGGTTCCTCAGTTTAGGGGCAGCGACAACGCGGCCATGTAGCCCCCTGTACTTTGGATGTGTGTAGAGTCTGTCTGATAACCGGTGATAATTGTGATGGCTGTATTGGTGAGTAATATCTGTTTTTTTAATTCAAGTAAGGACTGCAGACATTCGATTTTCAAGTAGTTCCAACTTTTGCTACAAAACGGCACCGTCAACGACCAACTAGTTCTGAACTTTATTGCTAGTTTCCACCGCAGTTGGCTCCTGGCGACGAACGTTGGAACCTAAGAGCGTTAATCAAATATAACCTATAATTTAGCTTCACACAAGTGTAATTAGTGGAAGGTTCTTTATCATGCCATAAATCTATGTCATGGGACCGCCGGATTTACTTCTCCTCCGAAGGAAGGCATAATGAGGGATTATTAACTCTCTTAAAAACGTCCGACGACTTCGGCCGGGTTTGAACCCGTGACCATGGGCATAGAAGCTCAGCATGCTACCAACTACGCCACCGAAGTCACTTTTTAACCAATTAATAGTCATAATTGGATGAAGTTTTGAATGGAAGAAAAAATCGAGTAGCCTAATTAATTACGTGTTGTTTATTTATTATTACAATGTACATTACAAATATTAGGCTGATAATCATCAAAAGAAAGATTTGAAACATAAATACTGTTAACTCTAAATATATTTAAATTGTATAATTAATTGTAAGGAATGAAACAAAATTAAAAACAAGTAGTTCCGTGAAGAAATATACAGCCCATTTTCATATATCCTACTCATGTTAATTGCCTCTATCAACATACACAATTTCAGTTTGATTGTTGTGATAGATTCGTAGTTATTGAGAACCTTCTAAATATTTCAGATGGTGGCCAGGTTGGATTTTTATTTATGTACTATTATATGAAGATTATTGTGTACGTGTGGTATTCAGACTTCAATCGCATGATTAGGACACAAGAAGTAAATACGATATTTCAAAATTCCACACAGCTGCCATCTTTGTGGTTATGAAAACAATTGAAATAAATTACATGCCAGTGGATTAACATTTGTATAAGCATTAAACGTGCTATGTTTCACTGCACGCGGATGGTTAAATCGCGAGAAACGTCCATTTAAACATGTATAATTCGCGTCGCCGCCATGTTGGATTTGTGCTCACCAGATTACTGAAAGTCCTATAGGTGAACTTATACTTATAGCCTCTATGAACATAAAAGAATATCAGTTTGATTGCTGTAAAAGATTCATAGATATTGAGAACCGTCTAAATATTTCGGATGCTCGCCATTTTGGATTGTTATATGTATAGGCCATAGAGTTATGTACCATTAAAGGGAAATTATTGCGTAGCTTCATTATTGAAACTTTCACTTCGATCGCATGATTACGACACAACAAATAAAAACTTAATTTTAAAAGTTCGCACAACCGCCATCTTGGGGTTATGAGAACAATTGAACTAAATTAGATGCCAGTGCATTACAATATGTATAATCATTTACTGTACCACATTTCTCTGCGCTCTGATCGTTAAATCACGAGAAAAGTCTATTAAAATGTTTCAACTTCGGTTGGCCGCCATGTTTGTTTTGTACTTTTCAGGTGTTCGAAAGTTACAAAGATAAACTGTAGCAGTGCCCTTTATCACCGTACAAAATTTTACTGTGATATCTGTAATAGTTTAGGAGATATAGAATGCCATTGAAATATTTCGCACAGCCGCCATTTTGAGGTTATGTAAAGAATTGAACTAAATTAGACACCAGTGCATTCCAATGTGTATAAACATTTGCTGTCCCAGGTTTCATTACGTTTGGATTGTTAAATCGCGAGAAAATTCGATTTAAATGTCTCAAATTCGCATGGCAGCCATGTTGGTTTTGTAGTTACCAGGTTTATGAAAGACCCATAGGTGAATTTCTAGTAGTGTCCTTTATCATCCTACACAATATTAGGGTGATATCAATAATAGTTCCGGAGATACTTTGCATATCCGCCATGTTGGATTGGTGAGAGACTGGAATTTGAAGGGCACGGTTGGTGCTATGATATTACCGCGTGCACACACAGACACACGGACAAACACACAGACACACGGACAAAAGGTGATCGCATAAGCCTATTTTTTTTTTTTTTTTTTTTTTCATAAAATGAAAATAGGCTAAAAACGGTAGCAGCGATATTCAAACTCGAGCCGGTGAGTTGCCAGACAGTGCGTTTGACCACTGCCCCATGCCACAGGCTTGAAACTTTTGCAAATAAATTCCTCGATGTTTACTCCAAAATATTTAGAGAGCGTTTTACCTTCTTTTGTGGCCCACTCTGGTGAAATATTCTAGGGAGTTCAATAGGACATCTACCTGCTTCTACTCATACACTGTAGCTTGAGCCAAATCGGTGAGCCCCGTCGGGCACCCTCCCCTCGGTAGTGGTAAATACAAAACTATTGATGGTGGCCACGTGCTGGAGGGAGTAATAGAAACTCTTACACTAAAATGGAGGGTGAAACACCAACCACCGTGTTGGAGAAGAAGGAAATATTTAAGCTGTAGATGTTCAATTAAGACCTTTATCACGATTAATGTTCCATGCTATGGCACTCAGCAGAGGATATTAATTGGAACCCTGGTTAAACAAGTAGAGGTGGTTTGTTTTACATTCCTTCTTCCCGTGCAGAAATCTCAAGTGTTGTAGGCTCCCCCTCCACTGAACCCCAGGATAAGCACAACACTTCCATTGTGAAGCCCACAAGTCGGCATGGCCACTAATTGGGCTATATATTTGACCAAAGCGCCAGCTTTACAAACCAGAGAATTTCTTTATAAACGCAGTACAAGGCGAAAAATCTTTAACGCTCTTGGGTATTTAAATTGTGCTGTCGATTTTGTAGCTAAATATTACTGCCTTGTTTTGGACCTAGTCCGTAACAAGACTACTTTATAGTCGTGCAGTAGTTAATATCAATGAAGCATTTTCGTTCTGGGCAACTTACAAACGATACTTTAATAACATTATACACCGAGCCTATAATGGAAATAATTAAGACACGAGTATGTTTATAAATCGAGTAAAGCGAGTTTTATAATGTTAATACGAGTATCTTAAATACCATACTAGGCAAGTTGCATACGACTGTTTATGTTCGACGACTTCGAACATAAATATTCATAAATAAATCTGTCGAGATTTCGCCAGTTGTATGTACTGAACAGAGCGCATGAGACGCAGAGAATACCTTGTATTTGACCATGGCCTCCTCAATTGCTCCACTATGACACTAGTCACGCAGTGAAATTTAAATCAGGAGGCCGTGGAACTCAGCGCAGGTGCGATGCTATCCTTACCTAATTGGTCACACAACTGTTTCCTGAGCTCTGATTGGTGGGAGAAACTGTTTCATAATGAGAAATCGTGTTATAATGACCCTATTTATGATACAGTTTTCTGACGTATAATATTTACATTTCGACATCGTCGAACATAAACACGTTTATGGTAGCATACACCGAACATGAATATACACCAGATATTACCCGCCTGTTGCCACCTCTTGAAGAATGAAGTAATTTTGCATGTCTCTGTTGACACAGGCTAGAGAAAAGTGTGGCTTTTCACCAGTGTCTCACTCTCATTCATGGCTGTGATTATATGGAAGCTATTGAGGTATGAGTGGTGTTGCTGAGTAATAGCATTTAGGGCACAGCCAGTGCCTGAAGATGCTATGAAAGTTTCTACTGTTGTTCTAACTGAGTGAGGAAAGCAATGACAAACTACCTCACTCTGCACTTTAGCTAGTACGCCTCATTATAGTGCTGCCTTGGAGTTTTGTGGTTTCTACGCTCATAACGTACGGTGGCCTTTTTGGGAGGATCTGACCAGCCTTCAGGCTGACTACATAACATACCTACTGCATACTACCCGACTTCGTCACCTTGAGCATATTCTCTCGATACCACTTTTGGCATTTCTCAAGGTACTGATTAACGCGCGTGTTATTTACTTTCTACACGTATTTTCAATAATAATAATGAAAAATCCACAGCCTGCTTCCAGTCTCCGACCGGGTCAGGGAATGTAATGAATGAAGCCCCCATCTAGCGGCGAGGATATGAACTGTGCCGGCTGCCGAAACCTGTCGCACTCCTCTGGGGCAATGATTAAATGAATGACAGATGAAATGAAATGATAGTGGAGAGTGTTGCTGGAATGAAATTTTGACAGGGAAAACCAGAGTACCCGGAGAAAAACCTGTCTGCCTCCGTTTTGTCCAGCACAGATCTCACTTGGAGTGACCGGGATTTGAACCACGGACCCAGCGGTGAGAGGCCGGCGTGCTGCCGCCTAAGCCACGGAGGCTTCAATAATAATAATAATAATAATAATAATAATATCGTATGGCCTTGGGTGCTGGGTGCAAGCTTTGTTAATTGACACCCAGAGGGCAGCGTGCATGTCAAATTTTATCGCTCCTTGGAGCGCTATGAAAGTCAAAAAGGTTAGATATCTATGATTATTTGCACTACAGCGCTTTCTAGTAGAGAAAGGAGGAACTTTTTGTGTTGGCGGAAAAATCACGAGATTAATTTTGCCATTATGAACACAGCCTACTGAAATCAAATCGGTTCTTTAACATGCCAACAACGTAAGACATGCGTACCGTGATTTTTGTCGTATTCAAAGATCACTTACCACGACCAGGAGCGAACCTGCATGCTTGGGGTTGGTAGTCCGACACGATAACCACTCACCCACCGTGGCAAGCATTAGATACGATAACTACCTTGTATTAATTGATAATGTAACTTTTAGCCGATCAACCCAAAATAATTCCAATTACTGGAAAATGTGTGAAATAACCTGAAATATACCTACATGACATTGAGATGTATATATATTGCTGTGGACTATTGAAAAAGGAGAAAGCTATAGGATGACATGTTTCGCACGATAAGCGAGGATCATCAAATCCAAATTTACAAGACAAATAGCTCTACAAAGCACTACCAAATCTACAGTTACACCCATAGCCAGTCTCTGCCCTCCAAAATAAAACCTGTCAAAAAGCTCAGTGTGTGTGGAAATTATTATAATAAATAAAGGCATTAAGCACCCGAAATTAATATTGATGCCTTAAAAAATTATTTGTAATAATTACCACTCTTACTAAATCTTTTGACAGAGAGATGTATATATAATTCTGTGGACTATTGAAAAAGGAGAAAGCTATTGGATGACATGTTTCGCACGATAAGCGAGGATCATCAAATCCAAATTTACAAGACAAATAGCTCTACAAAGCACTACCAAATCTACAGTTACACCCATAGGAAGTCTCTGCCCTCCAAAATAAAACCTGTCAAAAAGCTCAGTGTGTGTGGAAATTATTATAATAAATAAAGGCATTAAGCACCCGAAATTAATATTGATGCCTTAAAAAATTATTCGTAATAATACCACTCTTACTAATTTTTTGAAAGTTTTTTGTTTTTATTTTTTTGTTCTTGGAAGGCTGTGTGTGAGTGCCACTGTAGGTTTGGTAGTGTCTTGTAAACTCTTATCTGATGATGCTCGCTTGACGAGCGAAACATGTCTGTCATGTCTTAGTTTTCTCCATTTGTAATAGTGATGATGATGATGATAATTGTTGTTTTAAGGGGCCTAACATCTAGATTATCGGCCCATAATGGTTTGGGTGATCGTGAATATGATAATGAAATGTAAACTATAACTAAAACTACCTACTAACTTATATACTAGTAGAAGAAATGAAAAAAAAAGAGAGTAAGGCAAATAAGGAACAGGAGGAAAAGAAATGCCCTCAACCCTCGAAGAATGCGGATTGAGGGACTTGGAAGGAAGTAGAGCCATGAAAGGCAGGTAGGAAAGTGAAACAGGAGAGGGTCCGCCCCAGAGGTAATGGATAAAATGGGGAAAACCGGACCCAGCTCAGGAATCCCTCGAGGTCGCCATTTCCCAAACCCACCAGCCATAAGCTCCTGAGGGTGTAGCAATATCCAGGGTGTACCGGAAGTGGTGGGGCAACATACACCCTGCCTCCTTGAGGGCCTTGAGCAGAAGGCAGGAGATAACATGAAAAGAAAAAGAAAGCTGACCCCTCGCAGATGGAGGGTATCAGAAAAGATGAGACAAGGACCAATTAAGGCGGGAACGGAAAAGACTCCCTAGGCCTCGGAAACCCTAATACATTTGGGGTCGGGAAAGAACAAGTGAGGTCGACAGGAAAGAAGACAGAGAGGAGCCCTGCACAAGTAAGTGGATGCAATGCCGGACTCAGCTGGGGTCCATTTTTAATAGTCCTTAATAATATATACAAGGATGTCACAAAATTATGTCTACGAACTGAAACCACAGGTTCCGGCCCTAATATGAAGCAATTTGAGATAAGACACTTATAGCCGGAAACGAACCATTAAAAATCTCTGTGACGTTAAACTCTTAACGAGGCAAATCGGCAACACCGCGCCGAGATCGTGCGACTTTTTGTAATGTTTCCGTTCCGTACCAGCCGCGGAGGAATGCCGCCACTGACAAGCTCAGCGGTAAGAAAATCGCTGTAAGAAAAGAAAGATACAGTCAGTCTCAGAGACTAGACTTCATATCATTTCAAATGACGCATGCTACAAATGCTACACATGTTAGAAAGGCTCAGGAGGGCTTCACGCTTCGCTCGAAGCCCCAGGACTTTTTCAACAGACTCCATTACCCATTAACTTAGGCTTCCCGCGCGGAGAACGGGAGGTGCACTCTGTTGCATGACGTCATGCACTCGCCGTCTCCGTATCGCATAACGCCAGACCCCAGGAGTAAACTCAGACTCAAAAGACTCCATTGCCCTTTAACTTAGGCTTCCCGCGCGGGGCTGCATGACGTCAGGCACTCGCCGTCTCCGTATCGCATAACGCCAGACCCCAGGAGTAAACTCAGACTCGGTGCATATGCACTGAACGACTTGATGACGTCATACACGCCGTAACCGTAACGCATAACGGTAGACCAAAGCATAACGATGAAGTCGACAAGATCATTTGAAAAGATAAAATCTTTTGCTGGCTCTGATTCGAATCACTGCGAAATGACTCGTTTCAAGGAATACCACGATACCACTGAGCTAGTTCGCCAGACGGGAAGTGCCGCATCCCTCCGCGGCCGGTACGGAACGGAAACAGTACAAAAAGTCACACTTTCTCGGCGCGGTGTTGCCGATTTGCCTCGTAAAAAAATTAACATCGCACAGATTTTTAATGGTTCGTTTCTGGCCTTAAGTTTCCTATCTCAAGTTGCTTCACATAAGGGCCGGCACCTCTGGTTTCAGTGTTTCGACGTAATTTTGCGACACCCTGTATATATCTTAATGACATGTAATTTATTTCAGGTTATTTTTCGCATATTCCGGTAATTAGAATTATTTGTGTTGACCGACTGAGAGTTAAAATATCAATTGTCAATAAAGTAACACTGAAAAATGGCTTCAGAGATATATTTACCTAGTACGGCACGTTCTCTTTATGTGAAACTTCTAAAAAGAAAATTTGTTCGTTTTTGTTAGTATCATGTAGAATCTAAACATAGCCTACTTTACCTGTCTTCTGAGTTGTATATGGTCGTACAAGCTGTCATTGCAGTCGGTGGTTGATATCAGTGGTGGAATATCTCTGAGTGAGAGTTAGAAAGTTAATTCGATGGGAGAGACGTACAATAATGTAATTAGTTTCATTTCTACCAACACAACTCACAACCCAGAGTTTGACGCATTTTAGAGAATTGCAGATGAAGTATAATCCCATTTGTACCTTTCAGATTCATGTCATAAGTGTCAGATGCAATATGCATCAAGCTGGCTCTCCAGATCGTTTGGGAACATTAACGTGATCATGGTAAATTATCCCATTATGTAAGTAGAACCATCAAACTCAGAAGTGTATTCTTTCTTACAGAATACTACAAATGTCAGTCACTTTTGTTATTTGTTCTTCCTAGGACACCGCTTTGTGGCATGGTGACTGGCATGCTTGGGTATCATTGCGGAGGACCGAGTTTGATTCCCAGCACTGTCAAGACATTTTATTCAGGTCTAGGGGCTGGAGCTGAGTTCACTCAACCTTGTGATGTAGAACTTGGATCAAGTGGATTCGAATCTTAGAATTTTATGTTGGTTGATTTTTAAACAGTTCGAAATAATTATTATGGAGAAAGTTAGCTAGTTATCTACTCATTTTGTCAATTCGCATGCTCTATATATATTAGCAAAAAAAGGGTATTTGGCTATAAAGATGCAAGAATAGTGTAGGCTACCTAATTCGTGGAATGTATAAATTTGGATTATTAGCATTGACTTTGTTATTGAATACACTGTACTAAAAGAGACAATGGTATTTCATATTTATTAATAGCAGGTGGCTTAGAAAGGCTACCACTTTGCCTAGTGTTAAATTCATAACCATCTGCTAAACGCAAATACAGTACAAGAAAATTATTTTTGAAATTCATGTACAGTAAACGGAAACTTTTCTTGAACGGAAGTACATGATGGTCCTGTAAACTTAGCGGTGAGAAACGCGTAAAATTCCCCTCATATAACGGAAACTGTGTTATGCGGACAATGGAAATCAAATACACATTTAACGAAAAATTTTAAAGTTCCGCAATGCAGAGTTTAGAAAATTTAGAGGCACACTGCGAAAGTCTACCTTTTATGCTGTAACAGTTCATTCTGTAAATAACACGGACTGCGCAAATAGTTCTTCCTCCTTTTGTTCTGCAACATACGTCAAAATGTACGGTAATTTGCCTATTTCCAAAGCCTTTCTCAGGGCATGCTTTAAATCAGCAAATACCCACCTATATGTTCATTGTAATGGCAATTTTATGCATGTTCTTCGATGAATTATTTTATCATCTGCCAACCTCTGTTAACCAGAAACCTCAGTTGAACGGATATATCTGCTAGTACCTTTCGTTTCTGTCCAAGGCATGTTTTGCTGTACTAATCGTGTAAAATAAGGCGCTGTCACTGCCCTGGGTCCTTAAAGAGTTGACCTATATTTACCATGTATATTTTCAAAAATTAATATACAGTATACTAGCATTAACCGTCGTGGCTTTCTCCCGCGAATATTCTAGTTGTAAAGAGTACACTTAGCAAAATCTCAAACTTGAATGCTATGACTGATTTATCCTTGGTATGAATAATCAGACTTTATCAATTCGACTACTGGTGCAGTGGTTAGGGGTTTGTCATTCCTTCATAGGTATATCCGAGCGAAGTTAGTTTTCTGGGAATATCCCAGACACTGTTAATTTAAGGGCCTTTAAATGTGGTTTTCGGAGACCCTTTATAGTCGGGTGAAAAATACCTTTCGTACCACAATCACACGTGAAAATTGCGTGAAAAAAATCTAGAGTGCCCCTTGACCCCCTTAAGCACATTATATACGTAATGATGAATTTTACAGCTTAATTTGGTTCAGTGATAACCTTATAACCGTCAGGAAACTTTCACAGTAATTTTATAATTGGAATTGCATTGCGTCTTACAGAAATAGATGGACCTGTGAGATTCTGTTACCATGGTTACCGTGTTGCATTCTTTCATTATTTCATTGTAAATATACATGTTTTAAGGTATTTATTTAATTGTGAGGCATTTAAAGAGTAAGTGAGTGCGTTTCTCTTAAGCATTGGGTTATGCTGAACCTGTAGGTACCCCATATGTGTAGGTTGGTGTTAATGGGACCTTATTTTCGGTACAAAACTGGAATGGGACCTTAGCAGATTAATATAGGGAGGGATGAATTGCAGCCAATGGTCATAGAAGAGCCCGAGGGCTCCCAGAAAGTTCAATTTCAAGTAGTTCCAGCCTTGGCTACCAGGTGCTACTGTCACTAATACCTATCGGCGAACGTTGAAACATGATAGAGCGTTTCTAACCAATCAAATATAACCGAAAAATTTGGCTACACACTACCAATAGTGGCAGGTTATTTAACATGCCATAACATAAATCTACTTCCCCTCCGAAGGAAGGCGTACTGAAGGATTTTAACGCTCTTAAAAATCCGACGACTTTGACCCGGGTTGAACTAACACCGCCACCGAAGACATTATATTTTCAAAAATAGTAATTTTAATAATAATAATAATAATAATAATAATAATAATACAATCTTCCGAGTCTACAGTTCAAAGACTCAAATGGGAGACTAGCTTACAGTGAAAGAGAAAATTGCCAGATTCTAGCGAAATACTTTGAATCCCTCCTTAATTGTGAGACTCCAAACTCCACTTTCTCATTTGAAGACAACATACAAGTCCACCCAGATTCATCCCCTCCAACGAAAGAAGAAATCACACAGATTATCCAGTCACTTAAGAACAACAAGGCACCAGGTGAGGACTCGATAATCGCCGAACTGTGGAAGTATGCTGGTGAAAAGATGATTGATAAATTGACGGACATTATCAAGGAGATTTGGGAAACTGAGAGACTTCCACGTGATTGGACTTCTGCCTTGATTCATCCCCTGCATAAGAAAGGTGACAAAACGGACGTTAACAACTACCGCGGCATTTCCCTCCTACTGATAACTTACAAAATTATTTCAAAAGCTCTACAGATTAGGGCAGAACAACAACTTGATCCGCAATTAGGAGAGTACCAAGGAGGGTTCAGGAAAGAGCGCTCATGTGCCGAACAAATTATGAATCTGAAATCCATCCTTTTCTATCTGAAGCAAAGGAACAAGAAATTTGTGGTAACCTTCGTCGACTTCAAGAAGGCCTATGATTCCATTGATAGAATAGCTCTTATTCAAATTCTAAAGGAATTTGGATTGGATAATAAAACCAGGGCAATCATTCAACAGACCTTAGCTAACACAACCTCCAGAGTTAAGTTCAGAGGAGAAATTTCAGACTCTTTCGAAATTAAGACAGGAGTTAGGCAGGGAGATGGGCTTTCACCCCTGCTCTTCAACTGTGCACTTGAAAAAGTCATCCGCGAGTGGCACAAAGAAATGAACAAAGGGGTCCAAAATGGAGTACGACTGGGTTACAAGAACATGAACCTTTCTATTGATTGCCTAGCTTTTGGAGATGATCTTGCAATTTTCTCTGACTCTTTAGATATGGCCACAAAACAAATTAACCAGCAGCAGGTACAGGCAACAAAAGTTGGTCTTCAGATCTCTTTGGAGAAAACACACTTCATAACTAACATCAAGCCAGCACCAAGGGAACTAAAAGTAAACCAGGGGAAAATCAAACGGACAGATAAGTTTAAATATCTTGGCGAGTGGTGAGCCATTTTTATGAGATATATAAGTTACTCCTTTGTGCCATTTTTATCTGACGTGATCAATGCACGCCTTTGTGAAACCTTGGCTGTGAAGCTATTAATAGCCCTCTGATGTCTTAATACCATATATGGACATATTTGCATCTTGTCCCCTTATTGGCCAGTGATTTATATTTTGGAAGGGGTCGTGACCAATCAAATTTTAGCACGCAGTTACCTTTGTGTTGCGTCGTCATTTGCTTTGTTTCGAGGCATTTCTTCCTTGCAGCCAAGTAGGCTAGACGTATTCCGATATTCTAGGGAAAGTGCCCGCGTTCAAGGTGAAACCATGGCGAGGTGTCTGTATGTCGTAATCAGTAATTGCTTTACTGTAGTTCTGTTTCATATTTCGGTAATTTAAAACTCTTTTTCTGTGTTATTTTCTTTTGGTCGCGTGTACCTGCCCCCCTCCCGATATTTTCCCTCCGCCCTTTGTGTGCGTGTAATTGCTGGTGAGTTTTGTTTTGTATGGTAGTGTTATTTTCATTTATTTTGATAACGTAGTTTTTGTACTTTAAGGGTTGAAAGTCATGTATGTGGGCTTGTCTTCGCTTTACTCTGGTGTGCTTGACGGTGGGTTTGCCTACCTTGTAGGGGGCATCTTTGGGTCTGTCATCCAGAGTGTATCTTATCGTAGAACAACATAACGGGATTGGAGATTATTTTTCTTGCTTTCCGTAATGCTTTGTTCTTTATCTTAAAGAGTTCACAAAAGGAGGTCTCGCCTTTGCTATTTTGCTGGTGACCTAACCTGTGATATTCTTGTGTCTGTGAATGCCCATATTTTGCGCATCACATATTTTCGTCGTCTTTGTGTGCCCTTATCTCCTACGCATACTTTCAATTTTTAAAGTATATTTTTGGCTTTGCCGATAATTTAATGTAATTTTTACTTTTGTCTAAATTCCTATTTTTCTCGTAACTCACTAGATCTTGCATGTGCCTCCGCGTCTTTCTTCCTCATTCCTCCCCTCCCTCTCACCCCTCTCCACCCCGTTCTGAACCATTGTACCCCCCTCCTATTTTGTTCATCCCGTTTGACACGCTTTGTCTAAATTTGAGAACGTATCTTGACTTCGTTGAGTGTAGTCGTTTCTGAGTTTTGTCTTTTTATTTAATTGCGACATACTTATATTTAGTCATCGTTTCATCTTGCCTTGAACACGTTACCTTAACTTATCTTATTTTATTTCATTTTAATATAATTTAATTTAGTATATTTTCGATTTTCTTCCTAATTTGTATTTTTCTTGCGGTAAATTAATTTTGTGTTTAATTTGTTGGTCATTTCTCTTCTTGCTTTTAATATCTCTGGGATCGTTGTACATTGTGGTTCTTATTTAAATACATTTTATCTTTGCCTAAGTATCTCTGCTTTTGCGTCACGTCTTATTTTAATTTTAGTAACCTTCTTCGAGTTTTGTCTGGTTTTTGCTATATTTCGGTTTGTCGGTCTTATTAGCGTACTTGTGACGTTAATACGACCTACACGGCCTCTGATTTAAATTTGTTCATCTTTGGATTTTACTGTAGTTTAATTTTAATTAGCTTTCCCCCTTTCTTTTGGGATTGCTTTCTGGTTTGCCTTTTAAAATTTGGGCCCAGCGAAAGCCAAACAAGACTGCGATCTCCCCGTTTTTCTTTCTTCTATTTTATTTTTATTTTATATTTCTTCGGGGATAGGGGAAGAGCTTCAGCTACGTTTCCACTGACGTCTGCTGCGTACGTAAGTATATGTTTATTTCTATTACTTCATCTTAAGTTGCGTACAAATGGATTTCAGAGCGTGGTTTTGAGACAAAATCACCTTTCTAATTTAACAATTTTTTTCCAGCTGATCGTTCCTGAGACTTCGAGCTGAATTGCATTGTGAAACGTTTCCATCCTTTTCGTACCTATAGTATAATGTTGTCTTTCTGAGTTTTAAGGTGCTGAGAATTTCATGAAAGAAGAGAAAGGTCTGGTATGGTCTATCAACATTTGAAAAACACACAGCCGCAAACAGTATGTTTCGTGTGAGGATGACGACTTGGTGCCCGTGAGTAAATTACCACGTGGGAAAGCAACATCTTACGGTAATGTGATGTGCACTTATTTATTTCTTCTCGTAATACTGTTTAGATACCTTTTATATTTTTGAAGTAGTTTGAAATTAGTAGTCTTTGTAGTCCTTTTTCTTATCTCGTTGGTGTGTACCGTGCTGTGTTTTTAATATTTTTCGTCATGGATAAATCTATTAAGCAGGAAGTTCGTTTACCGTCCTATAATTTTGAGTCGTTGACTGCACCTATTTCTTCAAGTAAAACTATTCCAGAACCCCAATTTTTTAGTGTACCGAAGGACTTACTTATGTTTGACCCGTTGTCTAGTGGCTACGTTTCTAATCCTACCAGTGTTGGTCATTCTGACAACGTCGCTTCCGTTGTGAGCAAGTGGAATCTTACTTTTTCCGGGGAAAATAACACATCTTCAGTTTTTTGGTTCATTCAGAGGATTGAGGAACTGTGTCAGTGCCATGATATAAGTCCCGATAAGATAGTTCGTTGCCTACCGATTTTACTTTCTGGTAAAGCGTTGCAGTGGCACAGGGTGTCACCATTCCATTACACTTCATGGAACGAATTTGTGTGCAACATAAAAGCCCGTTTCACTCCCCAAGATTTCGCGTATGCTTTGAAACAGGAAATCTACGCTCGAACTCAGGGCCCCTCCGAGAAGATTGACGATTATGTCACGGCTGTACGCCTCCTCACAGCCAATTTGCCTCAGCCATTCCACCCACAGGAACTTTTCGAAATTATTTATAGGAATTTAAATCCTATATATAAGTACTTCATACGTCGCATTTCGGTACGCTGTATTGAGGACATAATTCTACATGGACGCGAATATGAGAACAATTCTCGGTCGAGTTTGAGTTATGTTCCACCCCCTATTTCCCACGAAGTCATGTTTCCTGAACTAGCTTGTGCGACTAGCACACAGCATGTGTTTACTTCTGTGGCCCATCCCGTTATCTCAAACAAGACTGTCTCTTTTAATCTCCCCTCTCGTCCTCCCATAAATCACGTCCAAAGTGATAGTCACGCTGCCAGCCAAACTCATTCTACCTCCCATGTCCACAATAATCCTCCAGATACCAAACGAGTCTCCGCAAATATCTTATGTTGGAATTGCAACAATCACGGTCATAACTTCCGTGAATGTGCCGCTAGATCCCGTAAGTTCTGCTACGGTTGTGGGATGTCAGATGTGACTAAATTGACCTGTCCAAATTGTAATTTCAACCAGGAAAACTGTTGAAGTGCTGTCCTGAGTTCGACCCGTCGGGCAGCCCTAAAAGCAGGTATCGCGATCCTTATCTTTGTTTTGCTTCTGTATCGCAACCTTGGGTCACATTATCTTTTCATCATGTCACAACTCAAGCCATTTTGGATTCTGGAGCCACGGAGAGCTTTATCCTTCGCTCTGTGGCGGAACAAATTCCAGCGCTGCGCATCTGTCCTCACGAGGATGGACGTGAGCGAAAGTTCGTGTCAGCTGGTTCATCTACTATCAACGTTACCGGTACTGTTTTATGTCATCTCAAGATCCATGGTTTTTCATGGGATCACCAGTTCCACGTAGTTGATAATTTATCCACCCAAGTCCTTTTAGGGACAGATTTCATGCGCAAAACAGGTTTACAATTAGATTTTGCGAGTAATTCCTTTAGCTTTCTGTTTCATTCCAACAAACAATTCCCGTTCGAAGAATGCACCTCTCGTGTTAGTGAAGTGTCCACAGTGCATTCTGTCCAGCTGCCTCTGTCTTTATTTTCGGAAGAGCGTGATGTGCTGGGTGATTTGGTGAACGAATTCTCGGATGTCCTCACAGATAAATTAGGTTCAGCGGTAGGTCACGAATGTCATATCGATCTCACAGACAATGTCCCGGTTCGATCCCCGCCATTTGCATGTTCACCTCCAAAGCTGTTGGCTATGAGAAAATATGTCAAAGAGCTACAAGATAAAGGAGTAGTCGTTCCTTCCAAGTCGGCGTATGGTTCTCCAGCTTTTCTGATTCCCAAGAAAAACGGCGAATATAGATTAGTTGTCGACTACAGGAAGCTGAATAAGAAGGTTGTTTTTGACAATTTTCCGTTACCTACACTCGACAGCGCTTTTCAGCATTTTCATGGAGCTAACTATTATTCTATTATTGATCTCAATTCCTCATATCATCAAATTCCGTTGGACGCCGAGAGCCGTGATTTTACCGCCTTTTCCTCACCTTTTGGGTTATTCAACTTCAATAGATTGCCTATGGGTATCGCTGTCGGAGCACAAATTCTTAGTCGTGTGTTAGATGATCTCTTGGGTGACTTGAAATTTAAGTTTGTCTTCAATTATTTAGATGACCTTGTTGTTTATAGCAAATCTTTCGAGGAGCACGTAACTCATCTCCGTGAAGTTTTCTCTCGCCTCAGAAAAGCGGGACTCACTATCAATCCCGAAAAGACCTCTTTGGCCCGCACGCAGATCAAGTTTTTAGGACATGTTCTGTCGACTAACGGTATTAGCGTCATGCCTGATAGAGTTGAATGTATTAAGAATCTACCGGTGCCTACCTCTGTGAAAGCTCTACGCCGTGCCATGGGCATGTTTGGGTTTTATTCCAGGTTTATCAGATATTTCTCAGATATTTCGGCTCCATTGAATGCCCTCAAAAAGAAGAACGCTAAATTTATATGGGGTCCAGAGCAAGATAAAGCTTTTAACACTTTAAAAGAGAGTCTTATATCTGCCCCTGTGTTGCAAGCTCCAGATTTCGAGTCTAGGTTCTTCCTCCATTGCGACGCTAGTGATCTAGCTGTGTCAAGCGTTTTAAGTCAACACGTGGACGGGAAGTTTGCGCCTGTAGCTTTTGCTAGTCGCATGCTTAATGAACATGAACGTCGCTATTCCATCTTTGAAAAAGAGACCCTTGCTGTTGTCTTTGGCTGCGAGAAATTCAGGAGTTTCCTAGAACATCGCCATTTCACTGTCTACACCGATAATGAAGCTCTGAAATGGAGCATGTCACATGTAAAGAAACTTGGTCGTATCAATCGGTGGATTTTGAGACTATCGTCGTTCAAGTTCGACATTGTACGCGTGAAAGGTAGTGAAAACTCTGTGGCTGATTGTCTCTCGCGCATGTTCGAGGATTCCACTATTTCCGCTCCTAGTCAGATTGTTCCTCCTTCTGTCGAAACTTCACCTCAGGAAATGCCTGAAAATGTGTTTTTATTACAGTTTAGTCCATGGTCCTTCGTAGATATACGTAAGTTTCAGGCAGATGATCTTTATTGTCGTGAACTCCGTGAGAAAATTACCAACAAGGACCCCACTGTGAGTGAATTTTGTGTCCGTAATGATGTAATTGGCCGTCTCCTCCCTGGTTCAAACTCCTTCAGAATTTTCGCCCCTGAGAATGTTCGTAATATGCTCTTAACATACTATCATTCTTCGGCTATAGGCTTACACGTTGGAATGTACCGTACTTTACGCAAAATTGACTCTGAATTCTATTGGCCTACAATCAAACCAGATGTGTTTGATTTTGTAAAAAAATGTCACACCTGTCAACGCTCTAAACCAGCGCAAAATACGCAGATAGGTTTGCATAGTGCTCATGTTGTTACTCGTCCTGGAGAACGGTTATTTATTGACATATTCGGTCCTATGACACGTTCTAGGTCTGGTCATCAGGCGATTTTGACAGTGATCGACGGTTTTTCTAAGTTTGTCTGGCTCTTTCCTGTTAAGGACATTTCTGCAAAAGGGACGGTCCATTTATTATGTAAGCATATTTTTGCTATATTTGGCCCGCCCAAGTTCCTTGTTACCGATAATGCTACCATCTTCAAGTCCAAAACTTTCAAATCTATGACCTTCAGTTGGGGCATTAATCACGTGTTATTGGCGCCATTCAGACCACAAGGCAATCAGGTAGAGAGATTTCATCGTAATCTGAAAGCTTGTCTAACCGCCTTCCATAATGTGGAACAATCCAATTGGGATGTTAACTTGCATTATTTTACCTTAGGTTTTAATACCTCGTTTCATTCGTCTATTCAAACCACACCTGCGGAATTGTTTATAGGCCGTAAACTTGTTGATCCCCTGATGCTCCGTTGGAATATCGAGTATTTGTCTATCCCGTCTCGAACCGTCTCTACTCAAGAGAAATGGGATTCCGCCGTCGCTAGCTTTAAGCGGGCTAGACAGAAGGTCTCAGCACGGTACAACCAGCGTAGAAAACCTGTTCATTTTCAGATAGGAAATAGGGTTTTGGTACGACTACACCCTATTAGTAACGCAGCTTCCGGCATCTCCAGTAAACTGTGTTTGCGGTGGTCCGAACCAAGGACCATAACCAGGTTCCTGAACAACGTGACTGTGGAAATGATTTCTGATGACGATCCTCAACTAATTTCTGTTTCTCATGTAGCAAATCTTAAGAAATACCATGAATGATGTGGTGTCTGTGTAATTATTTGTTTTTCTAGAGTATGTATTTCTTTCAGTGTTTTGACGCGACGATCCCAGTGTTGATGTTTTTACAGGATCCCTGCCTGTTTATTTTAGTTTAGTGTGTCTATGATTGTTTTCAGTATCTCTTAACCGTCCGCCTGTGTTATCGCGCGCTGTTTTCTTTCTCTCTCCCTTAGACCACACCGCATCCAAGTAGTGTAATATCATTTTATCAATGGTTGTGACGACAGAACATTCCATTGGAAATACAGGGTGCTCCACAGATTAAGTTTTATTAACCATTTATACCACAATGTAACTCTTTTTTTTTTCTATATTAGGAATATTGGGAGGAAGGAAAATCTCTGCAGCCTAGACGTCATCTGCAATGGTCCTGGGTTCCCCCTTGTTCATCTTCAGGCCTTTGGATTGCAACTTCTCGTTATTCTTCGGAAATTTCAAAAACAGAAAAATGTTATTCCTTGTGAGATAACTCATAACTTATATGTTATTTTTTTTCTCCCTAGTCAAAATTTGCTGCCAACGTGTTTAGTGAATTGAGTGTTTTGTGTGATAAGGTCGGTACCACCTTCTCTCATGGGACGCTGCTTCGCTGGCATTTTGGGCAGCGGATTTTGTATTCGTTGCGTTTTTGCACCTAAATTTCATTTTTCTAGGTTTACTTAGCCAAAATTCCCCTCACTCACTTAACTGCTTGTGCGTTTGATGTATACTTCAAAGAGATGGACTTGTGCTATACCAAGCCTCTGTGAAAGGCAAAGAGTTTGGAACTCTAATGTGAGCTACTCCGTGTGTTTGTGTGATATGAGACTCTCTCCTTGCGAGCCATTTTATGAATGAAACAAGAGTGCATCTTATACCATATATACAAAAAAAAAATGTTTTGTGTGTGTATTTTCGTAAACATTTTTTTTTTCAAGGAAGTGGGGGAATTTTGAGCCATTTTTATGAGATATATAAGTTACTCCTTTGTGCCATTTTTATCTGACGTGATCAATGCACGCCTTTGTGAAACCTTGGCTGTGAAGCTATTAATAGCCCTCTGATGTCTTAATACCATATATGGACATATTTGCATCTTGTCCCCTTATTGGCCAGTGATTTATATTTTGGAAGGGGTCGTGACCAATCAAATTTTAGCACGCAGTTACCTTTGTGTTGCGTCGTCATTTGCTTTGTTTCGAGGCATTTCTTCCTTGCAGCCAAGTAGGCTAGACGTATTCCGATATTCTAGGGAAAGTGCCCGCGTTCAAGGTGAAACCATGGCGAGGTGTCTGTATGTCGTAATCAGTAATTGCTTTACTGTAGTTCTGTTTCATATTTCGGTAATTTAAAACTCTTTTTCTGTGTTATTTTCTTTTGGTCGCGTGTACCTGCCCCCCTCCCGATATTTTCCCTCCGCCCTTTGTGTGCGTGTAATTGCTGGTGAGTTTTGTTTTGTATGGTAGTGTTATTTTCATTTATTTTGATAACGTAGTTTTTGTACTTTAAGGGTTGAAAGTCATGTATGTGGGCTTGTCTTCGCTTTACTCTGGTGTGCTTGACGGTGGGTTTGCCTACCTTGTAGGGGGCATCTTTGGGTCTGTCATCCAGAGTGTATCTTATCGTAGAACAACATAACGGGATTGGAGATTATTTTTCTTGCTTTCCGTAATGCTTTGTTCTTTATCTTAAAGAGTTCACAAAAGGAGGTCTCGCCTTTGCTATTTTGCTGGTGACCTAACCTGTGATATTCTTGTGTCTGTGAATGCCCATATTTTGCGCATCACATATTTTCGTCGTCTTTGTGTGCCCTTATCTCCTACGCATACTTTCAATTTTTAAAGTATATTTTTGGCTTTGCCGATAATTTAATGTAATTTTTACTTTTGTCTAAATTCCTATTTTTCTCGTAACTCACTAGATCTTGCATGTGCCTCCGCGTCTTTCTTCCTCATTCCTCCCCTCCCTCTCACCCCTCTCCACCCCGTTCTGAACCATTGTACCCCCCTCCTATTTTGTTCATCCCGTTTGACACGCTTTGTCTAAATTTGAGAACGTATCTTGACTTCGTTGAGTGTAGTCGTTTCTGAGTTTTGTCTTTTTATTTAATTGCGACATACTTACATTTAGTCATCGTTTCATCTTGCCTTGAACACGTTACCTTAACTTATCTTATTTTATTTCATTTTAATATAATTTAATTTAGTATATTTTCGATTTTCTTCCTAATTTGTATTTTTCTTGCGGTAAATTAATTTTGTGTTTAATTTGTTGGTCATTTCTCTTCTTGCTTTTAATATCTCTGGGATCGTTGTACATTGTGGTTCTTATTTAAATACATTTTATCTTTGCCTAAGTATCTCTGCTTTTGCGTCACGTCTTATTTTAATTTTAGTAACCTTCTTCGAGTTTTGTCTGGTTTTTGCTATATTTCGGTTTGTCGGTCTTATTAGCGTACTTGTGACGTTAATACGACCTACACGGCCTCTGATTTAAATTTGTTCATCTTTGGATTTTACTGTAGTTTAATTTTAATTAGCTTTCCCCCTTTCTTTTGGGATTGCTTTCTGGTTTGCCTTTTAAAATTTGGGCCCAGCGAAAGCCAAACAAGACTGCGATCTCCCCGTTTTTCTTTCTTCTATTTTATTTTTATTTTATATTTCTTCGGGGATAGGGGAAGAGCTTCAGCTACGTTTCCACTGACGTCTGCTGCGTACGTAAGTATATGTTTATTTCTATTACTTCATCTTAAGTTGCGTACAGTGGGTAGAACCCAACGTATGTGAGAAAGAAACCTTCACTTCGCGCATGAACAAAATGGAAATGGCGTACCAACTCACCAAGGACGTTTACAACAAAAAGTCAATATCCCTGAACGCAAAACTTAGGCATTATTGCACTGTCATACGACCAGAGGCTCTGTACGCAGCGGAATGCCTCACCATGAACAAGAAAGGCCTGATAGAAAAATTGGAGATCAAGGAAAGAAAGATCTTGAGGAAAATTCTTGGCCCGATTAAAGACAACGGTGAATATAGACGGCGGCATAACTATGAGCTGTATATTCATGTCCAGAAGATCTCTGATGTAATGAGGAAAAGGAGGATTGCATTTTATGGCCACTTGCTTAGAATGAAACCCACACGATTGACGAACCGGATCTTTAACTATTTTAAAAATAAGAAGACCAAGCCAGCCTGGTTCGAAGAGGTGGAAAGTGACCTGCAAGAGATGGAAATTACCTGTGGGGATATTCATGAACGCAATTCCCTCAGGAAGAAACTACACGACCACCAGGGTTTTCAGGAAAAACCGAAGTTGAAGACGGGAAAGATGTGGACGGAAGAAAGAAAAGAGCAACACCGGCAACGTATGAAAGAACACTGGGCAAAGATCAAAGCCCAGAGAAGCCAGTTGAAATAACGTGGTCCTTAGTTGGCCGATACGATTAAAGAATAATAATAATAATAATAATTTTAAACCATTTTAGATTATATCTGGAGTAAAATGAAACATTATGTGGTTGTAAAATAATATAAACTTTGAATTTACCGCATAATTACGTTTTGGCATCCTGGCAAGATGAACTGTCCCTCGGGAAACTCATTTCGGGCTGTGCACATCATTTCCTCATCAGTCACTTTGATGGAATCAAATCTCTTTTCGAAATGAACAAGATGATGAAACACGTAGTTCCGTGAAGAACTATACAGCCTATTTTCATTATCCAACTTATATTAATTGCCTATATCAACATACAAAATTTCAGTTTGATTTTTGTAATAGATTCGTAGATATTGACAACCTTCTAAATATTTCGGCTGGTCGCCATGTTGGATTTATATATGTAGGACTTAGAGTTATGCACTATTACATAAAGATTATTGTGTAGGCCTAGGTGTATTATTAAAACATCAAACGCATGATTAGGACACAAGAAATAATAAAAACGAGATTTCAAAAATTCGCACAGCCACCATCTTGTGGTCATGAAAACAAATTGAAATAAATTGCTGTAGACGCCAGTGGATTAAAATGCGTACCAAGTTTTACTGCCTTCGATGGTTAAATCGCGAGAAGCGTCCATTTAAATATTGAAATTTTTATATTTTGCGTCGCCGCCAAGTTGGATTTGTGCTCACCATGTTATTGAAAGTCCCATAGGTGAACTTATGTTTTTAGCCTCTATCGACATACAAAATGTCAGTTTGATTGTTGTCATAGAATAATAGATATTGAGAACCGTCGAAATATTTCAGATGGTCATGTTAGATTTTAATTTATGCAAACCAAAGAGTTATGCACTGTTATATAAGGATTATTGCGTAGGTTCTTTATTCAAACGTTGACTTCTATCGCATGATTAGAACACAAGAAAATTTCGCACAGCCGCTACCTTGAGGTTATGTAAACAATTGAAATAAATCAGATGTCAGTAAGTTACAATGTGTATAAACATTTGCTGTACCAAGATTCACTGCGTTCGGATGGTTAAATGGGGAGAAAAATCTATTCAAATGTTTCAACTTCGCTTGGCCGCCATGTTCGTTTTTTAGTTAACAGATTTTTGGATGTTACATATGTGAACTTGAAGTAGTGCCCTTTATCACCGTACAAAATTTCAGGGTGATAAGAATATTAGTTTTGGAGATCTATAATCCCGGTGAAATATTTCGTACAGCCGCCATGGTGGATTGATGAGACGTAACAAAATTTAAAGAGCACGTTTGGGGTCGACCAAAATATTACTATGACCTCACCGAGTTTCACTCCATCCGTTAAGATATTTTTAGAGTGGGGGACACAAACGGACGCGCACACACACACACTCACACATACACACACACACACACGGACGAAAGGAGATCTCATACGCCTATTTTTTTTTTTTTTCATGAAAGGAAATAAGCAAAAATTCGAATGACTTCTTTTGACTTGCGCAAAGAATCACAGAATATTTCAATGTGTCAAATTTTCATGCACAGGTGATTGTAAATTAATAATGCAATAATGGTGATGATGATGACGATTACAATTGTTATTTAAGGAGCTGAACATCGAGGTTATTGGCCTCTAATGGTTTGGGTGAAAATGACACATGATGATGAAACGAAAAACTTGAACTACAACTTACTGTACCTTACGAGCTATAGGCCTAAGAAGAAACGGGCAATAAAGAAACAAAATGGGAAAGAAAAGACAGGAAAATAAAATGGCCTCAACTCTTGGAAAATTAGGACAGAGGGACTTGGAAAGAAGTAGAGCCATGAAAGGCAGATATCAAAAGGAAAGAGTAGAGAGTCCGGGAGTCCTTGATGGTGAAACACTATCCAGAGTGAACCTTAAGTTGTGGGTCTCCTTAAGGGTCTTGAGCAGAAGGCTGGAGACAAAATGAAATGAAAAGAAGAAGTCCGATCCCTCGAAGAATGAGGCAATCAGAAAAGATGAGGCAAGGGTCAATTAAGGTGGGAATATGGAAGTCACCCTAGCCCTCGGATGCTCTAAGACTAACATGGATGGAAGAAAACAAGAGTTCACCAAGGGAGGACAACAGGAAAGATCACAGAGAGAAGCTCAGCACAAGTAAGTGGAGTTCTTCTGTCAATGGGGTATTTAATGTGCCATTTTATATTTTACCCGAGTTCCTCACACATGAACACCCTCCATTGTCACCCATCAGTTTCAGATTTCGAACCTGAAACCTAAAACACAGTGGACGCATGTTTATTAAAATCGTCGAGAGCATTTTTAGCTCAGTGGACAATGATATAGGCGCATGACCTGCATCCAAATGTGGATGGGGGTTCAAATCCTGTATCATAATACTTATCGAGGTACAATAACAATAACGAGGTACTAACAATATCTTAACAAATGTCCGTGGAGTAGCACCCACTAAACACCTCTCTCCATGAAGTTCAATATATCATTTGTTTACACCACCTCACGCCTCTTCAACACCTTCGATTGATATAAGTTCGTCAACATTGCAAGCACTGCAGCTCTCAAAAGACGTCTTTCATCCTGCTTCTTGGAGCAGTATACCTCTCACATCTGATTACTGCATTATGTTAAAATACTATTGTTAGCTCAATTATAACATCAAGACAATAGCTGACAATCTGCCTACTTTAATAGCTTTTCTGGTATATGGTGTTTGTTTTTCGGGCTGATAGTCTGTATGCACTCTATTGTACTGTATATAATTTTTCCATTATTATTATTGTTATTATTATTATTATTATTATTGCATTATATCTGTCTTCTTATTACTCTAATTGTTAGATTATTATTATTATTATTATTATTATTATTAATACTGTATTTTGAATGTAAATGAAATGTTTTATTCTCATAAGCCCTAATCTTATTTTATGTAGGGTACTACTGAAAAGGAGCTCTTAAGCTCCAAGTGTAGCCGTGAAAATAAAATCAATCAATCAATCAATCAATCAATCCATTTGGATGAACTGCCACTGATGGCCAGCATAGGGATTTTAGAAACTGACGTGAGGGTTCGAACGGGGTGCACTCAACTTCATGAGGACAATTGAGTAGCTGTCTGACAGAAAGGCAGCACCTGGTCATGGAGACCAAGATTAACGGCCGAGGGTACCCGACTCGCTGACCATGCGTTACCCCATAATCTGGGGCAGTGGTCGCATCATGGGCCACGGTTTTCTTATTGCTCAGTAGTACGCGCGAGCAACAAGACCAGTGTACCATGTCCGTGGAATAGCACTCGCTGAACACCTCTCTGAACCGCCACTGATGGCCAGCGTAGCTGGAACCCTCCCCATTCGTCTTAGCTCACTTGGCAACCCTCCCTTCTCAATTCACCCTATCTGATCGACCTGGACGTCTGGAAGCTGAATGGAGCCCATCGCTATATACGCACCGCATCAAATGGACTTCATTCGTCTTCCAGCAGGTTAGGACAGCATCGCGCACCAGGCAGGTAAGTAAAACATTGGCTCTGTAACAGTCTTACAATGAAGATAATTTACTTCCAACATTTAGTAGATCCATTGTCTCTAGCAGACCCAGAGGTGTGCGCCCATTTATATTTCTCTTCGCGTTATACTTGCTTCATTTGAGGAAGACACCTAAAGGGTGAGTCGGATTGAGGATATGTCGGATTAATAGGCTGTTATTGTGTTGGAACCCATTTTGGGTGTTGTCTTAGTAATCTATATGAATGCTTTTCAGTCGGTCAACACGATTGCACCCAATTGTAATGGGTCAACCTGAAAGAAATGAGACTAAATAAATAAATTCACTTGTAACCGGTGGAAGTGGTAGAAGTTGCACGAGAACGCAATCCACATCACTCAAACATTAAGCTAAGTTCATATTCAAATCCAACCTGACCATTCACTAACAATCTTTCAGTAGTATAGATCCCTCCTGTGGCGCTCACAAGCGACCGATCGTGACTAATTAGCATTCAAATGAAAGAGAATAGACATTAGCAGTGGCAAAATACTCTCTAATTTCATAAATATCTATAATTTCTTTAAAAGATGTCTTTCAAAAAAATGTACGAAGTGTGCGATTTGCAGATACTGTTGCTGTAGGAAAATACGCTCCATTGTTGCTGCCCACTTCACATTTTGGCCGCTGTAACGCCTGTTTCTTGTCATTTTAACATTATGAGGTATTTCCTTTATTATTTTGTATGGATTTCAGAAACAGTAAATCAAAGGAATGATTAGGCCTACTCAAATCGTATAATTTCATAAATATCGAATAAACGGTGAGTGTTATGATGATCCAATTTTCAGTGATTGTCTTCTTAAGTTAGGGAACGTAGAACTTGGAATTCTAACTGAGATGTAAATAGTGTTCTGTAATCATTTGGTTGAAATACAAACATAACAACCTTTCTCCTCAAGTCTCTTATTATAAACCTGTTGGGGAAAGTATGGATTTGGCGGCTTCGGTGGCGTAGTTGGTAGCATGCTGAGCTTCTATGCCCAAAATCGCGGGTTCAAATCCGGCCGAAGTCGTCGGATTTTTTAAGACCGTTAAAAATCCCTCAGTATGCTTTCCTTCGGAGGGGAAGTAAAGCCGGCGGTCCCATGTCATAGATTTATGGCATGTTAAAGAACCTTCCACTAATTTCACCTGTGTGAAGCTAAATTGTATAGGTTATGAATGTAAACAACGCTGTTAGGTTCCTAAGTTCGTTGCCAAGAGCCGACTGCGGTGACGTCTGGTAGCTAATTTCTGAACTAGTTGACGATGGCGTTTGGCGGCAAAAGTAGGAACTACTTGAAAATTGATCGTCTGCAGTCCTTATTTGAATTAAAACAGATACACACACTAAAACAGTCATCACAATTAACACCGGTTATCAGACAGATTCTACACACACCCAAAGTACACGGGGCTACATGACCGCGTTGTCGCAGCCCCTAATCTTAAGAACCAACCAAAGTTTCTCGCATGGGTCCGCTAGTCACATATATTACATTACACAAGCAAACTTGAAGGTCAATCACCACTAACAATATCTTAACAAAGGCACATACACAGGGTGTTTCAGGAGAAATAGTAAATTTTTAGGAGGTGGTAGTATGGATGAATTGCAATTAAAAATTCAATATAACATGTGCCCCGTTTTTATTGCGTACCGAGATACAGACGTTAGTAAGTAACCAGAGCAGTTGTCGTTTCCTGTGTTGGTACACGTAAACTTTCTGCACGTATCGGCGTTTCGTGTACAAGAGTATGACGGAAATTAAGTATGCGTTCAACACCTTCGAGCAGGAGATGTTGATACACGATTGAAATGTTTTCGTTGGATACGTGCAAATCACCAAGTAATCCCATTTGTAATCTTCACTGATGAAGCCACGTTCCCTCGTGACGGCATCAATAACACTTGTAGTGAACATCAGTGGTCAGAAGAAAACCCACATGTAATTGTGGACACACATTTTCAGGAACACTTCTCTGTAAATGTGTGGAGAGGGTTGATTGGCAATGAGTTGATTGTGCCAGTTGTGTTGCCGCATCGTCTAACAGGACCCCATTATCTAACTTTCTAGAAAATGAACTACCAGTATTATTGGAAGAGATTCCTTTGGCTACAAGAATGCGTATGTTCTTCCAGCATGACAGGGCTCCTGCACATTCTAGTCGTCTGGTGATACAACAGCTAAACCTAACATTCCCCGGAAGATGGATCGGGAGATAAGGGCGCGTTCCTTGTCCACCAAGGTCCCCGGACCGTACCCCTTTGGATTTTTGCCTGTGAGGATGGTTCAAAAGTGAAGTCTAAAAGGAAAAATGTACACAAGAGCTGAGTTGGTCGTTCGGATTATGCATGGTGCAGCCATCCTCAAAGAACGCCAAGACGCCCTCCGAAGAGCTACAAGGGGTGTTATCAAGAGAAGTGCAAATTGCATTGCTGGTGGAATTTTTGAAAATCAACTTTTAACGTCCTCATTTGCCTTGGCTTTCCTTTTTTTGTGTGTGTGTGGGGGGGAGGGGGGGGGGGGTTAAATACTACCAGCTGTACCTCGGTACGCAATACAAATGGGACACGTGTTATATGGATTTTTTATTGCAATTCATCTATACTACCACCTCCTAAAATATTTACTATTCCTCCTGAAACACCCTGTAGTCTATGCAGTAGGTAACAAATCTTGACAAGTTGTGCTAGTTTATAATAGCTGCTGTAACTAAATAAATATACACATTGTAAATACTATCACCCATAAACTTGTAAACATATCGGCCTAAGTGTGAATGATCTGATGACGATCGCTTGACGATGAAACTTGGTCATCCAAGTGAATTTATTTATCAATCTCATTTTTTTTCAGATTTAGGGCTACACCCATTATAATTGGGTACAATCGGGTTGGCCGACTGAAAAACATTAAATTTCGATTACTAAGGCGACATTAAACAAGTACCGTGATCTGTGAAGAACTAAATAGCCTATTTTCATATATCCTAGCCTACTGGTCTTTTCTATCTAAAATCTCGCCCGTCTGTTATTACCCTTTCACAAATTGATTGCTGGTGGTCGACATGGGAACTATTCTTAATTTACTTGTGCCACACGTCAGCCTGCTTCGTTGACAGGTACAGTTGCGCGAGTAGGATTTGACTCAATTCCAGTAGCCACAGTCATCGTTTAGGGGCAGATGACCTCGCAGTTCCACCCCTCAAAACAACAATAACTAACGAACTTCAGTCATCGTTTAACTGTCCGTGGTAACATGAGCTCCTGTGACGCTTATCTGACGCAATGCTGCTTGACTTACGTGCAGACTGCACTCTGTCATCACTGTGTCCTCCGCTTTGCCCCGCGGGGCTCATGCTACAATAAACAACAAACGCTTGAGCACCCATGCTCAGCGGCAATCAAATGTTGAATGGGTAATAAAAGGATTTTCTATGTGATGAGACTGAAAAGCTTTAATTTTAATAATACAGGCTTATTGAAGAAGGTTGCAGCAATTTCCAAAAATCCTATCTCCCGTTGTGAGTGAGATAAATTAATAACTCGACCTGAAAACAAATCAGAAACTCATCGAGTTTTAGCTTTAGATGTGACTGTACTCCTCCCGTGACCTTCAGCCGATGCGCAGAATGAGTGCGCGACAGGAAGCTGCTATGCCGGTCCTATTCAATGGCCAGCTAGAAGTCCCGACTTGACACCCCTAGATTTTTTATGGGGATACATTAAAAACATTGTATTCAGTGAACCTGTCAGAGATATGCAATATTTAAGACAACGCATCACTGCTGCTGTTGCTACAATCACGCCTGAGATGATCCAGCGCACTTGGGCCAAACTCAACTATCGACTGGATGCTTGCAGAGCAACCAAGGGAGCACACATAGAAACATTATCTGGTATGCAAAAAACACTTTTTGAGTAATTAAATTTAAAGAAATTAAAGATACAGTCAGTCTGAGAGACTAGACTTTATATAATTTCAAATGACGCATGCTACAAATGCTATGTTAGAAAGGCTCAGGAGGGCTTCCGCTTCGCTCGAAGCCCCAGGACTCTTTCAACAGACTCCATCACCCATTAACTTAGGCTTCCCGCGCGGGGAGCGGAGAGCGGGAGGTGCATTTTTTACGTGCCTTATATTGTTTATCTTGTTGAGCACGAGATTTAGCTTTAGTAGATATAATAGCACTAGTACTGTCAACAGACTCCATTATTAACACACTTTACGTAAACTGTAAGTAAGCAATTTTAACGAACGATCCACAGAGTCCATTATTAACACACTTTACTACCCTGCATAAATTGTAAACTGTAAGTAAGCAAGTTTAACGAACGAACTCGCAAGTACAGAGATAGCAAGTATCACGTGAACGCTTCATGATCAACAGGTTACAAGCCATTCAGTATTACGCAGCTAGTGCGTAGGCTTCCCGCGCGGGGCACGGGGAGCGGGAGGTGCACTCTGATGCATGACGTCATGCACTCGCCGTCTCCGTATCGCATAACGCCAGACCCCGGGAGTAAACTCAGACTCGGTGCATATGCACTGAACAACATGATGACGTCATACACGCCGTAACCATAACGCATAACGGTAGACCTAAGCATAACGATGAAGTCGACAAGATCATATGAAATGATAAAATACTCGTTTTAATATCGCAAATAGTCCCTGAGCTATGATATTTTGAAATTGCTGCGACCTTTTTCGATGACCCTGCAGACTGTAATCATAATCAAACGATCGTCGGACAGTGTTACTCAATAATGATTGTTACTTTTTCCTCGGATATCATAATTTTTAGCACTCTTGTCGTGTTTTTATTTGATTAGCTGACGTGTCACTTTCTACTGTTTCCCCAGGGACTAACAACTAGTGGGACTAATGGGACCACAGCTGACCGCGCCATTACGTCCACTTACATATGGCAGGCGCCTCTCTTTCACCTTTTGCATTGACCTCCTCTTCCGACCGCAACGTTCTTCTGTTTCTGATGCTTGGGGATGTCTTTTATTTCCCCGCCTAAACTGGACCTTATCTTTCCTCTCCCGATAGGGGCAGATGACCTCGCTATTTCGTCCCTTAAAGTAGCAATAACTAACTACAGTACTTCTTCCTTTCCCATAAAAATGCCTCTTCTCTTTCTTACTGTAGTTGTTCTTACTGTAGTTGCTGTTGCTTCATTTAGGGGCATGTACATGTGACCATTTCAGCTCCGTATAGTTGAGTGGTTGGTTGGTTCCTCAGTTTAGGGGCTGCGACAACGCGGTCATGTAGCCCCGTGTACTTTGGGTGTGTGTAGAATCTGTCTGATAACCGGTGTTAATTGTGGTGGCTGTATCAGTGTGTGTATCTGCTTTTTAATTCAAGTAAGGACTGCAACTTTGAATTTTTCAAATAGTTCCTACTTTTGCCGACAAACGCCAACGTCAACGACTACTAGGCCTAGTTCAGAACTTAGCTACTAGACGCCACCACAGTCAGCTCTTGGCAACGAACGTAGAAACCTAAAAGCGTTGTTTACATTCATAACCTATACAATTTAGCTTCACACAGGTGTAATTAGTGGAAGGTTTTTTAACATGCCATAAATCTATGACGTGGGACCGCCGGCTTTACTTCCCCTCCGAAGGAAGGCATACTGAGGGAGTTTTAACGCTCTTAAAAATCGACGGCTTCGGCTGGGTTTGAACCCGCGATCTTGGGCATAGAAGCTCAGCATGCTACCAACTAGGCCACGGTGTGCTGAAAGAAGAATGTCATTGCGAGAATTGTTGTAAGAACACATTCATGACCTGATGTTACTGGTTGACTCCATGCATATCAGTTATGGCAAGGACTGTTCCCGAGTCAAGGATAATGTTAATGATAATACTAGTATATGCTACGGTACAGCGAGTGTTGTGGGCTAACTCGCCTATTTGTGGCTCCCTTTGATACGCACTAAAGTGAAGGGCACATTGCCATCATTACAGACCATTAAAACTAGAAATAAACTGGTAGCTTGTTAAATTCCTCATCAACAACATAATGTCTCTGTTAAGCCCCAAGGCACTTAGTCTAACAATCACCAATTAGAATCCATTACACCCCTCCACTGTTAATTACCGTAACAGCAGGAATACCTTCGAGAGGAGTCTTCTCATAAGTGTGAACCTCCTCCACGGTGCTTGTTCTATTGTAGTACCTGCATGCATTCATCTAGTAACCACAAGGTCACACAGTGTAGGGCTGGTACTTTGAATCGATTCATTTCACGTATCGAATAATCTATCAGTCTAAGCAGAAAGATCGATTAATTGCTACAAATTACGATTAATCTATTGTGGTTGGTCGAATAGGCCTAATTGTTTTGTCGATTATTTGTTGCACTTAGCTCATTTAACTAAGCTCTCACAGAAGCAACAGGTTCAAACCCGGCCGAAGTCGTCGGATTTTTAAGAGCGTTAAAAATCGCTCAGTATGCCTTCTTTCGGAGGGGAAGTAAAGCCGGCGGTCACATGTCATAGATTTATGGCATGGTAAGGAATCTTCCACTAATTACACCTGCGTGAAGATAAATTATCATACTAATATATAAAAATGAGATGGTGTGTGTCTGTCTTTCTGTCTGTCTGTCTGTCTGTCTGTCTGTTACTCAATAACTCAAGAACCACTGGTCCGATTTAAATGAAATTTTGCATGGATGTAGCTGATTTACCAGGTTTACATATAGGATACTTTTGATTTCGAAATTTTGCACTATTAAAAAATGGCGACTATTTTAGTGACGTCATTAGACCCTTTGGTTTCAAAATTTCATATTTCCATTTCAAATAAAAAGAGAACGGTAGGAAATAGCAAACTTTCGATGGGACATATGAGCTTTGAAATTTAATTTCCTATCCGAAAGGTCCTTATCACTTTTCGTGTATCTCCAACAGTTAGCGAGTAAAGCCGACATTTGTGACGTCACTACACCCTTTGGTTTCAAAATTTCAAATTTCCTTTTCAAATAAAAAGAGAACGCTAAGAAATAGCAAACTTTTGATGGTATACATGAGCTTTAACATTTAATTTTCTATCCGAAAGGTCCTTATCACTTTTCGTATATCTCCAACGGTTAGCGAGTAAAACCAGAATCTGTGCAATAAAACACGATCAACACCGGGCGGTGCAGTATTGTGTTTATCTCTGAATTTCTACGGAAATTTGAGATTTTTACACGTTTCAGACTGTTTTATGATGGATGCGCGCGAAAATATTTTTTTTGTTTGTCTGTCTGTTTGTTTGTTTGTTTGTCTGTGGACAAATTTGTTCCCTTATAACTCGAGAACGGCTGGGTGTATCAACGTAAAATTTGGTACAGATATCCATCAGAGGCACGACACCAATCATTGATGTAACTCTTCTCCATACCTCTCATAAAAGGGGGCTTACCCCCTTAAAATACATGCTGAAATAGGCGTAGAAGGACGAGACAAAACTCATTTTCAGCCCCTCAATGTGAGAGACAAAACTCGGGTCCCCGAAAACCACATTTTAAGGACCGAAGACCAACCGTTTTTTAGATATTCCCAGAAAACTAATTTAATTTAATAAACTAATGAACGAATGCAAGCCAGTAACCATGCCAACGGATTCTCAGAGGTCCCATCTATTGCTGTAAGACGCAATGCAATTCCATTAATTACATTAGTGTGAAAGTTTGCAAACGGCTAGAAGGTTATCACGGAACCAAAGCCGTAAAATTCATCAATACGTTTAACGGGCTTAAGGGGATCAAGGGGTACTCTAGAATTTTTTCACGCGATTTACACCTGCGGGTGTGGTACGGCAGGTCTATTATATTCCTATCCCCATATTATTCATTCATTCATTCATTCATTTCGTATAGGCCATCTATGGACCGCGTCATTCCAACCGTCTCCTACTGGCTTTGATGTTTGCCCTGTACGCCCGCATTCGTTCTCGGTGGACTTCCTTCCGTTCCTGGGTCCAAATCTTTCCCGTTTTCAGCTTCGGTTTTTCTTGGAAACCTTTACAAGCTTGAAGTTTCCCTTTGAGTGGGACGCACTCCTGAATGTCTGTTGGTGTAATCCCCACTTCTTTCAGATCTTTATCCAGTTCAATGAACCAGACCCATTTTGTTTTCCTCTCCTGAAAGTAAGTTATGTTGCGGTTGGTCAGTCTCGCTGGGCTCATTCGTTTCACATGCCCAACAAATGGTAACCTTCTCTTCCGGATGACGTTGCTTATCTTCTCCACATGAGTATATAGGTTACGGTTATGCCGTTTTCTGTATTCCCCATTATCTTTGATGGAACCCAATATCTTTCTCAAAATTTTTCTTTCTTTGGCCTCCAGTTTCTCGACCAAGCCTTTTTTGTTCATCGTGAGGCATTCAGAAGCATGCAAGACTTCCGGACGGATGACACTGCAG
This sequence comes from Meconema thalassinum, assembly GCA_946902985.2. Classification (NCBI taxonomy): domain Eukaryota; kingdom Metazoa; phylum Arthropoda; class Insecta; order Orthoptera; family Tettigoniidae; genus Meconema; species Meconema thalassinum. Next base: position 151,878,527 of record OX336390.1, on the reverse strand, counting down.
TAATGTTTTAGTTTTGCGTTGAATGATATTGACCTTTTCATATAGATGTCCTTAGTTAAATGGTAGGCCATTTCCATTTTGCTCCAGCGCGATGTGAATGCTTCTTTCTCTGATAATATCCCTTCCCTGACCCATCCTGAAAAGAAAAGTACATGGCCATTGGCTGAATAAAAAATAATAAAGAATAGGTGTTATAATTTCTCCCTATATTATATTATTATTAGTATTATATTATGGCGTACAACGACGAGACAAAGCCCCTCGGTGCCAGCAAAAAAACTCGGGGGCCCTAAAGGGTCCTCGAAAACTACATTATAAGGCTCTAAATCCAACAGTTTGTGAAATATTCCCAGAAAACTAATTTAATTTAATTTAACAAACTAATGAAGGAATGCAAATCGGTAACCATGAGAACATTATCTCATGGGGTGGCATACAACTTTCCATCTATTTCTGTAAGAAGCAATGACACTCCATTTATTACATTTCTGTGAAAGTTTGCAAATGGCTATAAGGTTATCACGGAACTAACGTAGACCGTATAATTCATCAATGCAATTAAGTGGGTGAAGGGGTAACCTAGAATTTTTTCATGCAATTTTCACGTTCGACATATAGTACAGAAGGTCTATTATATCTCCAAACAGCAACATAATTTTCAAAAATTCCTGAATTGAACTAGCATTTTTTGCGGCTTTTAGGAATTTGGGCAATTTGAGAACCTGAATTTTCATGCACCACAAGCCTTTATAATTTATGAAAGGGGTCTTCCTGTGTATGCGCACCTAGCACAACGTAGAGGGTCAGTTTTTATGTGACGTGTATTGCGTTTCGTCTACAAGACTTTCAATTGTATTTCACGTCAGGAAGTACACGTTAGGTGAATTTAGTCTGAGAGCACATTTTAACTAATTTTTTTTGTCGACATACGGGTTCATCATAAGGATGATATTATTTGATACTGTGTGCTAGATATACCCATATTTGGATATCTGGGTAATATGTTGTAGACAATAGAATTGTCTGTCTGTCTTTCTGTGTATCTTTATGTACGCCTATACTGTGCCCGTTTACACCGGAGTCCGCACGACCACATATGCATTTTACCAATAATCAGTCAGCACGAGAGTCAAAATATCCCGGGGCGCCAGATGGGTTAAAGCTAATCGCATAAACGACATCAAATGAAAAAAATGCTTTACTGATTTTTGGCTCAATGCAACAATAAGGATAGAAGGAGATTCAACTGGGCATAACACATCATGTAAAATTATCCCATTTTATTTTGAATTTAAAATTGACTGCAAAATAAAATGCTCAAAGCAGCATCATTCATGTGTGGCGACCCACATTCCTATTTACACAATGTACAGAAATTTTCCAACACATTGGACAATGATCTTTGGAAACACAAGTCTGATTATTAGTCCTGTAGACTGTGTTCAAAAATTATATCGATTATTCATGATTAAATCCAGTTCAAATTTAATTGTCTCTACTGGAAGTATCGTAGTTCACTGTTTGAATTTTTACATAATATTAACACTCGTAGAATAAATGTTCATAGAATTTTTAATTTTCACTTATTTTTCCAGTTTCAAAAAATATTGTCAAAAAAAATATTGTGACAGACACGTGTGAGCGCACCTGGTGGCAGACTCGTGCGAGCGCGTGGCGCGCTGGCTGCAATTGTGAGTTGGGCCGGCAAGCTGGCAGTGGATGAATCGAGAAGGCGACGATGCGAGAGAAGAGATTTAGGATTCGGTGAAAAGGCAGTGTTGAGACTTGGAGTGTAGTAGTTTCAGAAAGACTAGAGCTCGACGTTCCCAGTTTAAATATTAATGAACACTACATTAATATTTAGTAGTGTAAGGTTTGCTGAATAAAGAAGTACGGTAGTGTATTTGTATATGCCTGACCGGTTATTTCAAGAACCGTAAACGTAACAACTGGTGTCAGACGTGTGGGGTCAGGCTATAGAGTAAATACATAGTGAAAGTCTTGAGGTACCGCATTTTAGAGTGTGAAATGACGACCAGGAAAGTTAAACTTTCAGCACTGAAGGTTTCGGAGTTACGTCAGGAACTGGAAGAAAGGGAAGTTGATTCTACGGGAATAAAATCTGTACTTCAAGCCTTGCAGTCCAAGAAGAAACGGACGAGGTGCTGGGGCTGCGGGGAGATGGGGCATCTCAGAGATCGATGCCCTAAGTTTATGAACGGGAAGCACCAGCCACAGGAAAACTAAACAGGGTTGATAGAAAGGGGCGACTGTCAACCAGTGGCAACACCAGAAATGCCCCCACTTCTATCGTCGCGTCTCTGGGTTGTCAAGCCAAATCTATTTTTATTAGTGGCCATGTGGACGGAGAGCCCAGAGACCTACTGCTGGATACAGGGGCCACAATGACAATAATCAGACCAGGCATCGTGAGACGAACAGTAACAACCACGAGATGGACACTGCGAACGGCTACGGGGGAACCAGCCAACGTTCACGGGGAGGTAGACGTCAACTTCGTCATCGGTGATACCCAGTTTCGCCATCGTGTCTTGGTCGCTGAAGTGGAGGAGGACGTCATTCTCGGGATGGATATCATGACTGAGTATAAATTTAGACTGGACCTGGAGAGTGGGATTTTGAGAGTCGGAAACGAGGAAGTAGTGCTGCAGAGGAGGAACGCCTCATCGGTACGGGTGATCGCAGCGGTAGATGTTGTACTACCTGGGCTTAGTGAAGTGATGGTAGAAGGAAAGCTGGATGGTGGAGTTCCTCATGGCTGTGTCGTCATGGTAGGGCCTAGGTTTGCTGACGATGAACCTGAACGTGGAATACTGGTAGCCAGAGCTTTGGTCCGTGCAGGGGCGAAAATTCCTGTGCGAGTAATGAACCTTAATGATCGCTCGATAATCGTTCGGAAAGGAACCAGTTTGGGAAGCTGTTCGTCTGTGTCCTCCGTCGTACGCCAAGTACAAACAGCTACTTCCTCATCCGATATATCTTCGGTGTGGCTCCACGGTCTTATCGAGGCAGCGTGTCAAGAGCTTAATCCTGGGCAGAGCCGAGAAGTGAGGGAACTTCTTCGACGTCATAAGGATGCCTTCCAGGACGGGACCAGTAACGGAAGAACGAACGTGGTTCAACATCGCATCGATACGGGTGACTCAAGACCAATTCGCCAGACTCCCAGAAGATTACCACTAGCCAAGCGAGAGGAAGCAGAGCAGATAATAAATGATATGGCTCGCGATGGGGTGATTGAACCTTCAAGCAGCCCATGGGCTTCGCCAGTGGTCCTGGTGAAGAAGAAAGATGGATCTACACGGTTTTGTGTAGACTACCGTCAACTGAACAATGTGACGAAAAAGGACAGTTACCCACTACCACGCATCGATGACACCCTAGACACCTTGGGTGGGAGCACGATCTTCTCCACGTTGGATCTCAAGAGTGGATACTGGCAGGTAGGATTGGACCCCAGGGACAAGGAGAAGACCGCTTTTACGATTGGTTCTGGGCTTTGGGACTTCACAGTTATGCCATTCGGACTCTGTAATGCCCCTGCGACCTTTGAACGACTGATGGATCGCGTTTTAAAAGGGCTGTCTTGGGAAACATGCTTGGTCTACCTGGATGACATCATCGTTCTGGGAAGAACTTTTGAAGATCACCTGAGAAATCTCGACCAGGTGTTCTTACGTCTTAAGCAAGCCAACCTTAAGCTTAACTCCAGGAAGTGCTTCCTGTTTCGGAAACAAGTTAACTACCTCAGCCATGTTGTTTCCGGAGAGGGAGTCACCGCGGATCCGGAAAAGATTAACACGGTGAAGGAATGGCCAGTACCGAAAGATAAGCAAGAAGTCAGGAGTTACCTCGGACTGTGCACCTATTACCGTCGATTCGTGCCAGGATATGCTAACATTGCTAAGCCTCTGACCAGACTTACCGAGGAAAGTCGGAGTTTTGTGTGGGATGCGACCTGTCAACAAGCCTTCGAACAACTGAAGGAGGTATTGACCAATGCTCCTATCCTGAGTTACCCACAACCGGAAGGACTATTCGTTTTGGACACCGATGCTAGCAATGTGGGAGTAGGTGGCGTGCTTTCCCAACTGCAAGGTAGGCAAGAAAAGGTGATAGCTTACTTCAGCAAGGTTCTTTCTAAACCGGAGAGGAACTACTGCGTAACTAGAAGGGAATTGCTCGCTGTAGTGAAGTCAGTGGAGCATTTCCACAAATATCTCTATGGGAGGAAGTTCCTTCTACGGACTGATCATGCAGCGCTTACGTGGCTACTGAGCTTCAAGAACCCGGAGGGACAGGTAGCCAGGTGGATTGAAAGGCTCGAGCAGTACGACTTCGACACTGAACACAGGACTGGCCTTAAGCACCGAAATGCTGATGCTCTGTCAAGGAGACCATGCGCACAAGACTGCAAGCACTGCAATCGGATTGACGAAAAAGTTGCAGCAGTGAGAAGAAGCACTGTGATCGACGACCACTGGAAGGATGAGGAAATCCGTAAGGATCAAGAAAATGACCCGGACTTAAAACACCTACTGCGGTGGAAGACGTCTGAGCAACGACCGACTTGGGAAGAGGTAGCACCCTACACGCGCACTGTGAAAGCCTACTGGGCTCAATGGAATTCCGTGATTTTGGAAAACGGGGTGCTAAAGAGGGTACTGGGGAGAGAGGACGGGGCTCAGGAGAGGCTACAGGGTATTGTTCCACGAAACAGAGTGCCCGAGGTACTACAGTTGCTGCATGATGGAACCTCTGGGGGGCACCTTGGAGTTCGAAAAACCATGGAGAAAGTTCGAGAGCGGTTTTATTGGGCTAATTACTCAGATGACGTACGTAAATGGTGTAGGAAGTGCGTGGTTTGTGCCACTGCGAACGGGCCACAGAAGAAGGGAAGAGCAGCGATGAGACAGTACAACGTTGGTGCCCCGTTTGAACGGATCGCCATCGATGTAGCGGGCCCTTTCCCTACGACTGAGAGTGGGAATAAATACATCTTGGTGGCAATAGATTACTTCAGCAAGTGGGTAGAGGCATATGCGTTGCCCAACCAAGAAGCTGTGGTGGTTGCCGAGACGCTAATAAAGGAGCTGGTGAGCCGATTTGGTGTACCCTTGGAACTGCATTCCGATCAGGGGCGAAATTTCGAGTCGTCGGTGTTCCAGGAGATGTGCCAGATTCTCGGAATCCGGAAAACGAGAACGACTGCCCTGCACCCACAGTCCGATGGAATGGTGGAGCGCATGAACAGGACAGTAGAGAAATACCTGTCGAAAATTGTCTCCGACCACCAGCGGGACTGGGACAAGTTTCTCCACTTGTTTCTACTGGCATACCGCTCTTCTATCCATGAGACCACAGGCCAAACACCAGCTAATGTGCTGTTTGGCCGAGAACTGCGGTTGCCGTGTGACCTGGCGTTCGGTTGCAAACCTGAGGATAATGTCGTTGGGGAGGACTACATCTCCGGCCTTCGTCGAAGGATGGATGACATTCACGACCGCGTTCGCACAAACATTCAGAATGCGAGCGACAGGATGAAGGAGCGATACGACGTAAGAGCCGAATCAGGCGGGTACCAAGCAGGAGATCTAGTCTGGCTTTTCGACCCTAAACGACGGCGAGGGTTCTCTCCAAAGCTGCAACGCTCCTGGGACGGACCATATGAGGTACTGAAGAGGATTAACGACGTCGTCTACCGTATCAGGAGGAGACCGAATGGCAAACCCCGAGTGGTCCACTTCAATCGGCTGGCATCGTTCCTGGGCGACAACCATGACGAGGAGCACGGGCAACTCGCCCGTATATGTCGAGTCCCGGAGTCGGAACGATCGTTCGAAGAATTCATGTCCCAATGTGGTACTGACCGCAATGTTTGTTATGGCGTCAGTACTGAGATTCGGCAGGATTTATTCCAAACCTCCAGTGAGTATGCCTTGGCTCACTCTGTGGCTAAGGACCTGAGGATGAGCCGAGGAATCGCTCAAGTATTCCGGCGAAAGTATGGTGGGATTGAAGAGCTGCAGCGTCAAGAGCTTCGTGTCGGAAACGTGTTGTATTTACCCAGGAACGAGCGATCGCTATTCTATCTAGTGACGAAAGAACTTTCCCATCAGAAACCGACCTATCGTGCCGTCTGGGATAGTCTACTTGCGATGCGAGAGCTCCTACTGCAGCGGAACATATCCAGATTAGCTGTGCCCAAGTTGGGCTGTGGGCAGGATGGATTGGACTGGAGGATCGTAAGAAGCATGCTAGAAGAAGTCTTTCGGCGCACAGGGATTGAAATTCTGGCATGCTGCTGGTCCCAAAGACGAGGTGTCTGCTCCGGGACGGAACAATCTTAAGGAGGGGACAGTGTGACAGACACGTGTGAGCGCACCTGGTGGCAGACTCGTGCGAGCGCGTGGCGCGCTGGCTGCAATTGTGAGTTGGGCCGGCAAGCTGGCAGTGGATGAATCGAGAAGGCGACGATGCGAGAGAAGAGATTTAGGATTCGGTGAAAAGGCAGTGTTGAGACTTGGAGTGTAGTAGTTTCAGAAAGACTAGAGCTCGACGTTCCCAGTTTAAATATTAATGAACACTACATTAATATTTAGTAGTGTAAGGTTTGCTGAATAAAGAAGTACGGTAGTGTATTTGTATATGCCTGACCGGTTATTTCAAGAACCGTAAACGTAACAATATTATTATCTCTGAATCAACACAAATTATTTACACATATTAATAACATCTGAAAAGTATTTGACCTTGAGCATAGCATCGAAGAACTGTGCGAAGCATAACAAAATTAATTGTTCTTCTGACATTAAACGTTTCGAGAAGTGACTCGATTATGAACTTCAAGTTCCTAACAAAATATATGATTTCTGAATCATCAACTTGATCAATAAATTGTTGGACCATCCAACTATTCGATTTTCCACTTGGAATCATTATTAAGAAAAATATTTATATTTGTGGCCATTTTAGTAACTTTCACAACTTGCAATTCTTCGACAGAATGCGGAAATAAGAATTGTAGCTTCATAATAAATTCATTTAGTTCATGGCACTAGGATTGAAAACATCCTTCAAATTATTCGTGGTTATAGAATTATTTTTAATTGGCAGTGGCCCATTCTATTATTTGTGTAAGAACACAACATTCCAACAACAACGGCAAAGGTCTTCCTCTGAAGAAGAATAAAATACTATCATGACAAATCCGGGTTCTAGCAAAATCAAAGTCTTAATGGAATCCGTAAACAAGGTTGAAATAAGAACTGATGGTTTTTAAGAAATAACCTTCGGGTCATTCATACGACGTAATGTGTAGCTCCAATACTCCTTCTATAACACTGAGTCATCGAACCTGCTATTTGATTGATGCTCAAATAAAAACCTCCTCATTCCTGCGACTTAAACATGCGCACCTGGGAATGGCATTTCAACTACTCCATACACAAAAATTTTCTTCCCAAAATTTATACAATAAATCAAGCCTCTGCTTGTTATCAACACTGGAAGATTTATAAACTTACAAGTTTATTTTATTTTACCATTCAGTTCAACCCGTGAATTTACCATACTTATGATACTCTTTATTTCACTTTCGAATGTGTATCTACGTCATGATTTTATATAAATACAAAAATATCCTATTTGAAACAATTATCAATTGCTTCCCGTTTCATGCCTCTCCGTGTTATCTGAAAAATATACTTTGCTCATTGCAAATATTAACTGTTCAACCAGTACTGTAACGTTGGTTGAATGCGGGCTTGCGCTAACCACTCTCCTTCGGAAAATCACCTGTTCCAAACTAGAAATGATTAAACTACTTCATAGGCTCTCTCTCAATAAATGTGATTATTAGAAAATATAAGATCCAAGAATTATTTAGAAAAGTTATGAAAATCATTATTATTATTATTAGTGGATTATTATTATTATTATTTGTTATATTATTTTAAATATATTTAATTATTATTTCATTATGTGAGAATCCACATGTTCGAATCTTCGAATATGGATAAAATATCCATTTCTCAACAAAAATAATTATTAACTATTACAGTTACATCGGCTGTTTTCCGTGATTATCCAAAAATATGAAATATTCAAATAAATCCTCGTTATGCTCGGTCATCGATCCTAAACTGTTCTGAGTGCTGAAAATACTCAGAATAACTCTAATATGTCTTGCGTAAATCATTGCAAGATTTAAATACGAAGAAAAATAAATGTGTTGGTCATCTGCAGAAAATGAGTTTGTTCCAATTAGCTAGGCATAATATAAAGTCAAAATGTGGCTTACATTTCTCGTTGGTCTTGAAGCGTAGTGAACCTGGTCTGTACCAGATTTATCCAGATACATGCCCTATCGGACACGCACGTCTAATCCTTGTATCGGCCGCCAATATATACCCACAATCTGTCTAACAAGACATAGTGGTAATATCTCTTGAAGTTTGAAGTAACTGCTGATCCATTTTAATATTTACTTCTCTTAATGCCATAACAGTTTGCTTAAATGGGGTCAGATCTAAATTATCTATTCTCAAATATGTCAGTTGTAACATAACTCACGGTAATCTTTTCAGTACAAGAAAACACTGACAGTCTAAACCAATCAACGGCTGTTCTGAAGATCGTTCCCTGGGCATGGCTTATCACCATCTATCATGCGCGAAGCAACATATAGTTTCCCTTTGTCGGCTAATGAACAACACCGTGATAGACTGGCCTTCAATATACTGAAAGATCGGAGTGGTTATCAAGTTACAAATATGAAACTGACTGAATTGGACTAAAATATCCAAGTATTGAATGATTATTACTGGACTGTGACAAAGTACGTTCTAGACAAAGTCTAGCATATGTCCATGTAGAAATAAAATATTTCACCAGTGTCCGTAGAAAAATATCAATCACCTTAGTGATTCACTCTGCCGAAAACTTACTAAGTTCCACATGTATCGCAGCACTTTTGTGACTATCACAATTGTTAAGATAACTTCTGCGTAGATCCGGCAACCATGTGCCTTGTCTCAGCGTAGCAGCACCTTGCTATGCAAGAGCTTGGTTCGAAGTGAGCTGATGTTGCTTGGGCCGGCCGGCTTTTATTCAAAACGGTCAGGGTCACGCTGCATCACGCTGAAATCTAGAAATCCTTATATCTCTGGTATCCCTGGTCCGATTTACTTGATACTAAGTGCATTCTCTTTCATTTGGCCGTGCCAGTAATCTGATCCAAGTCTCAAGTCTCTACTCCATGGCTAACTATTTAATCAATAAATAGTCTCGACCTCTGCTATTACTCGCTACGTCACTTGACATGCTCTTGGCTGCATAAAATTTCCATTTCCTTCTGGAAGGAATGGATCGCGATATTCAAATATCTCAACTTTCAAAAGCGGCTGTAGCCTTTCCCTTGATATCTAGGTGTCTGAATCTTGGAATACCCATTCCTAGAGTTGGGCACAATACCTCGTGTTCGGATGCTTGGTGCATCTTAAAATTAGGTATGGTAACCATGAGAGTCAATACACCAATCATTTATAAAACTCTTCACCGTACTTTTCATACAGTAGAAGGGTGGATATAGAGAAAAACTTCTCAACATATGCTAAAATATGCGAAATATAAAAATTATCCTACAAGGACGACCAAAGCATATGTTGCGCTTCTCAATGTGAGACAGATAATTCGGGAATCTATAAAGGGTCTCCGAAAACTACATTTTAAGGGCCTTAAATTAACAGTGTGTGTGATATTCCCAATAAACTAACTTCGATCTGATAAACTTGATGGAATGACAAACCGCTAACCATTGCACAGTAGCTCAATTGATAATGTCTGGTGTTAACTACGAACACCGTTCGAAGAACGGGTACTTTTGCTAGTATAGGTTAAGAATGTAAACAATGCTCTAAGGTTCCTACGTTCATTGCCAGGAGCCGACTGCGGTGACGTCTAATAGTTAAATTCTGAACTAGTAGTCGTTGACGGTGGCGTTTGGCGGCAAAAGTAGGAACTATTTGAAAAATACCAATTCTGCATTCCTTATTTGAATTAAAAAACGGATAACTCACACTAATACAGTCATCATAATTAACACCGATTATCAGACAGATTCTGGAAGCCTCCGTGGCTTAGGCGGCAGCACGCCGGCCTCTCACCACTGGGTCCGTGGTTCAAATCCCGGTCACTCCATGTGAGATTTGTGCTGGACAAAGCGGAGGCAGCCTGGTTTTTCTCCGGGTACTCCGGTTTTCCCTGTCAACAATCTCATTCCAGCAACACTCTCCACGATCATTTCATTTCATCTGTCATTCATTTAATAATTGCCCCAGGGGAGTGCGACAGGCTTCAGCAGCCGGCACAGTTCCTATCCTTGCCGCTAGAGGGGGGCTTCATTTATTCCATTCCCTGACCCGGTCGGTCGTCTGGAAGCAGGCTGTGGATTTTCATTTTCATATCAGACAGATTCTACACACACCCAAAGTATAGGGGGCTACATGACCGCGTTGTCGCAGCCCCTAAACTGAGGAACCAACCAACCAACGAACCAAAGAAGCAAAACAGACATTTTTACATTAAAATATATTGAATCGTTCTTAGTTTTAAATAATAATACAATAATATATAATAATAATAATATATTATTATTAGGTCTATAATGTATTGTAGTTTATTACACCGTACCTCTTTTGTGAAAACTATACAAAGACTAAGTAAAATAAAAATTGTAAACATTGAACAAGAATTCAAAATCTTTGCTAAAACGCTTCGTTTTCTTTTTTCGACAACTTTCCCAGTTTGATTAATGTTTGTCCTGACACTGACTCTTATATGGTTATTGTTAACATGAACAAGGAAGGGCACCTTGAAGGCACTATTTAGGCAAAAAGTAACTTTTATACATTTCTTTACGTCATTCCGAAAATTAGCGTAAGTTAAGTTAAGCGATGACCTCTCATATTTTAAACTTCCTTTCTTATCTTGTGGCTACTATTCAATTAATCGATTCTTTGGTTAGCCGATTAATCGATTGATCAGTCAGTCGATTAATTTCAAATTATTCAAATAATCGATTAATTGAACATATCTTATTACCAGCTCTACTCCAGTGGTACTGGTATCTGGCCTCTACAGTTCAAATTAATTTCTTTACTAGCAGCAGGGGCCTATCCAGAAGGGAGCTGATGGGGCTCAATTCCCCTCCGAAATCCTCCCCAAATCCTAGGAAAATTGCATTTGTTTTCGACGATGTCGATATGAAATATTATATGTCAGTAAACTGTATCATAATGGGTGTCGTTAAAGTACTACTATACATTGTGAGGTTTGACTTTTCAACGTCACACAAATAAACACCCGGGTTAGTCGACCAAAACTGGTGCCAGAGTGAACACGAAACTGCTCGAAATTTCAGTAAGGAAGACAAACCGGATAATTATCAGCCTGTATTATTACAGTATAACCATAGTTGATTTTGTATGACCATATAATCACTCCAAACAGATAAACTCCGGATTTTTATCACCATTTTAGCATTTTACCTAACATTAGATATACTACAATTAGCATACACCGACAGTTGCATTACCAATACTGCAACTAAATAATTGTACATTTTGTAAATATTTTTCACCTGTATTCTCAAACATAGATGTTATAGCCTAAGTGTAATGGATCTGATGATGATCGCTTGACGATCGAAACTGGTCATCCTAGTGTATTTATTAATCTCATGTAATTTATTTCAGGATTAGGGCACAAGCCAGCTCTTTTTGGGTACATTCGTGTTGACCGACTGAAAAGCACCAAACTTTTGTACTACTTTTCATTATAACACTGTTTTTTCAACCAATCACGGCTCAATATTTTCCTTCATTGACCAATTAGGTAAGGATAGCGTCTGGCATGCACTGAAAATCCAAAATGTCGGACATGATTTGAAAGTTGACAATGAAGCGTATATTGGATCAACCATTGTAGTTACAATGCATAAACAAACTGGGCAATATTGCAAAAGAAATAGCACTGTACCTTAATATCCGCAACCCCAATTTCTACACATTCGTAAGATTTCGCCGACAATTTTATTGATTGCAGTCGTTGACATAAACACACCAGAACGTCATGGAGGAAGCAGGGGAAATGGCATTAGTTCCACGGAAATTATAATCCAGCACCCTGTTCAGTAAATGGATTTCTTATGCGAAACTTTTCCGCCAGATACCGTTACTGTTCTATTTGGGACTAAATTTATTTGCCTTCCGTTGACATTCTATACGCATCGAATTTGAAGAATAACTAGTTGATAATACGATACATTTTAATTTTATCATGTTGTTATTTTTTAATGTTTTTGTGTATGGAAAAGTTTTGCTGTTCTCGGTCTTAAATTGGCTAAATGCTGAAGAAGGGGCTTGATAGGTGCCCAGAAAAATGAACATGTGAAAAAATGTTATAATAATAAATAATATTAATATGTATTAACTAGGCGGACCCAATTATTATTTTAAGTAATTAACATTTGTTATTAATTCATATTAGGGGATCTGAACACCTTGGTCGTCAGCCCCGTGTAGTTGGGTGTGTGTTGAATTTGTCTGATAATCTGTATTTATGTGATGAGCTGATGAATGTTGTATTGTTTGTAAACGTATTAAAGACAGGGATAAGATAGGTGCCCCGAAGTAAGACTGCTGGCATTTGCCTGGAGGGAGTGTGGAAAAACTCGAGGAAAAACACACTCGCGATAGCCGCTGTCAGTGCCAGGATTCGAACCTGCAGCAGATGTGCTGCAGCTGCCCTTCCGGCCATGGTGCACGATTTAACGAACATGGCTACGTCATGGGGCAATCATGAAACACCATTGAAGGCTCGATCATTTTACAACATCCAAGTAAAATGAGTCTTGTTAAAAAGAGAGGAGGGTTATAGTTTTACATAATCGTTAATCACGCTAACATAATTATGATTACAATGTATACGAACCACTGGACATTAAATTTCACCGTGAAAGTCCCACGTGCACTGAGCGGGAATCAAACTATGTTCACCCTGGTCGGAGTCAAGCAGCTTGACTACTGTGCCATAATGGCAAATTCCGTTATACTATTGTAATTATTCAGACATGAATAATAATAATAATAGTAATAATAATAATAATAAATTCATCGTACAGGCAAAGATGTCCATATTCTAATAGTAATTCAATTATAGGTCGCCTCCGTGGTGTAGTGGTCAGCGTGCATAGCTGCCAACACGGAGGTCGGAGGTTCAATCCCGGCTCTGCCACGAACTTTGAAAAGTGGTATGAAGACTGGAATGGAGTCTACTCAGCCTCGGGTGGTCCAAATGAGTAGAGCAGGTCTGATTCCCACGTCAGCCATCCTCGAAGTGGTTTTCCGTGGTTTCCCACTTCGTCTTCGGGCAAATGCCAGGATGGTACCTGCTGACAGGCCACGGCCGCCTCCTTCCCTCTTCCTTGTCTATCCCTCCCATTCTCCCCATCCCGTCCCATCCCTCATGAGTCTCCCCTGTTCACTTTGCAGGTGAGGCCACCTGGGCGAGACGGTAGTCCCGCCTCCCCAATTGTATCCCCGGTCCCGATTTCACTGCCTTTAGAGGCGGTAAAGGTAGGATCCATCACTGAATCCGTGGGAAAAGCCTACCTGGAAGGTAAACTGTCTACGAAACGAATTCAATGAATCAGAAATTATTAATTATTAATAATAAATCGATAATAACGAATTCAAGGGCAAAGCTGCCCATTTCGAGCTTACTAAGTTAGCTAAACATCAGATGGAACAAGTGCTAGAAGAATATTCTTGGAGAAACACTAATTGTTTCCTAATAGTTTGTACAGATTTCATGCTCCAGCACAACTCCCCGAGTTTCCTCCATTAAGATGAAGTCATTTTCTCTACCGTGCGATGCAGGTTGGATTCAAAGGAGAAGTTGGCTTAGAAGCGAGTCGCTTCAATTGCCGTCGACACGGAAACGTGGCGTGTGAAAAAAGTGTTCATTACAAAAGCTCTAAACTCGAATGAGAAACTCTTCCAGAGTTAGAATAGTCGCTCCCCGGCCTCGTGAATATACGAAACTTCCGCCCCACAGCACCTGCAAGGGCTAAGATCCTAAGCAATTTCACATTACAAAGTACAAAAGAGAGCTGAAACTTTCAAAATAACATTAAACGCTGTATAAAGTAGACGTGAACGTACTTTTCAAATACAAACTATTGAGAAGAGGATAAATTGTCGAATTAGCACTGACTTGTCTGAAAACGAACTGGAACATGCTTTTAGGTAGATTTCATTACAAAGCTATCTATTGCAATGAGTATCATGTTACGACTGCCCTTAACAGACACCGTACAGGAGTCGGCAGCACAAAAGTAAATCTGCGGAAGTGGGGTTTCTCAAGCGACTCATCATTTTGCGACTGTGGAGAGCAGCAGACAATCCAACATTTATGTCAGTGTGACTTATGTCCTTCAAAGTGCACTATGAACGATATGATTGCAGCCTCCTCCAGCGCTATTGATGTCGCCCAATGAAAAATCCACAGCCTGCTTCCAGTCGACTGAACGGGCCAGGGAATGGAATGAATGAAGCCCCCATCTAGTGGCGAGGATATGAACTGTGCCGGCTGCCGAAGCCTGTCGCACTCCCCTGGGGCAATGAATACGTGAATGACAGATGAAATGAAATGAAAGTGGAGAGTGTTGCAGGAATGATATTTGTGACAGGGAAAACCGGAGTACCCGGAGAGAAACCTGTCTGCGTCCGCTTTGTCCAGCACAAATCTCACATGGAGTAACCGAGATTTGAACCACGGGCACAGCCGTGAGAGGCCTGCATGCTGCCGCCTAAGCCACGGAGGTTTACGTCGCCCAATACTGGGTAAAAGTCATCTAGCGCTCAAATTTGTTGCTCAATATGTGATTTGTTTTAAACCTGTATATATGTATGGTAGAAATGTAGATATCCTGTATTTATATTCTTTTTTAAATATTGATGCTTCTGACACGAATAAAGAAAGAAAGAAAGAAAGAAAGAAAGAAAGAAAGAAAGAAAGATGTTGAGACTTCCGGAAAATTTCTACATATAATCACGTTTCACATCCCCCAGACCACAAAACCACCGTCACTCCAAAAGTTTATAAATAATTCATATACTGTATATCACACTCTTGTGAACACGATAACTACCGTCAGTTTCAAGCAATCACTTTTAAATTTATGTGCGTAAGTCACAACAATTCCACATCTCAGTCGGGTTTGTTAATGATCGAAATCACACTAAGAGAGGGGAAATGGGCGGCCTTTTTCTAAAAAGTAAAATATCATAAAATGAAATAAAAATGACCATGATACCCTGGTTCCTTATGACGTATTAATTATAATAAACTGTTCATTACCTCAAGTCAATATTAAGTACATTGAAACCGTACCGGATAAGCAACTGTGCAGTAGCATACAACTTAATATTTTTTTTGTCATAATAGAGGATACTATAAATTTTTTGTTCCAAAAGCTCACACAGAAAAATTTCAAAAAAACAGATCTGTTACAAAAAATGTGTTAATAAAGCATAATAATAATAATAATAATAATAATAATAATAATAATATAATATCGTGTGGTCTCGGGTGCCAGGTGCAAGCTTTGTTATTTGACACCCAAACGGTCGAATTTCGTTGTTCCTTGAAGCACTACGAAAGTCAAGGAGGTTAGATATCTAAGCTCCTTGAACACTATAGCGCTTTCTAGTAGAGAAATGAGGAACTTTGTGTTGGCGGAAACTCCCGAGAATAATTTTGCCATTATGAACACGGCCTACTGAATTCAAATGGGTTCTTTGACATGCCAACATCGTATGACATGCGTGTCGTACTTTGGCCGCCTTTCAAAAATCACTTACCACGGCCAGGAGTGAACTTGCAAGCTTTGGGTTATTAGACTGACACATTAACCACACACCCACCGTGACAAGCTAAAAAAGTCTTGCTAAATCAGCGTTGAATTGAAGAGATGTGTATGAGAAAATATATATGCTGAATGAGTTAGGTTATAAATGATGATTGATGTGTATTTGCCAGGTAGGGAGATATTGTAGAGGGAACTTTGGAAATAGGTGTGACGAAGTTATTATGAAATGGTAAGAAATGTATTTCCGTGGTTATGTTGTTTTATAACAAAAATATTTATATATTGACAAAAAAATATTAAATTGTATGTTACTGCACAGTTACTTATCCTATACCACGCTGAAGATGGTCACAATATGACCGAAACTGGTACAGTCTCAATGTACTAAATATTGACTTAAAGCAATTAATAGTTTATTATAAGTAAAATATCGCTATAACTTCCTTAGTGTGTGAAAATTCGAATCCATTTAATGTCAGTACTATTCTTAGAATGAGGGCCAAAACTTATCTCCGTAAAAGTTTTGAAAGCACCAAGCATTCACCAAAGGGGTAGGGAAAATTGAGTTTAAAAAATCATTCCTTCCTTAATAGACAAAATATGAAAACCGTTTAAAATGGTCGATAATCCTCTCACAATTACCTAAAATTTGTCATTTTTTTTAAATTACTGCCTTCCTCTCAAGGAGAATCACAGTGCTTGTTGCTTCTGCATTTATGGTTAGGGATAGATATTGTATATTCCATTCTGTTTAAATTTTAAATTATTATTATCATTATTATTATTATTATTATTATTATTATTATTATTATTATTATTATTATTATTATCAATACGGATCAATCTCGAGTACAATAATTTCATATCTGTGTTTTGCACTTTCAATATTGTTATGGTATTAAAGTCACATTTTACTTCTATGAAAATTATGTCGTAATTGTTCTCCAGACATGTGTCATTTATGTGTCAGTATAAATACTGACAAGATTTTACCGTATTTAAACACCCTTAAATGGCACTGAACTCCACCATAGCCGGTCCCAAGCCCGATTGAGAAAGGAGGAGTGTGAATGGCTGGTTATTGGGCCTCAGTGGGGCACCAATGCTGAGTAGGTGTCTCTGGTAAATACTGAGATATGCCCTAGTTGGGAGGCTCTGCCTAGCAATGCAACCAGCAAATCCTAGCCCGTAAGGGAGGGGTGAGGGCGAGTTTCCGGCGCCTTAAAACGGGATATGCTCAGATAAGGGAGAACAACCCTGACAGAAGAGTCCAGTAGGCACAGATGCTGTGAGGAGGCAGCCCCTCCACCGTGCTAGCTCGCGTAGGGGTGATTACCCACGTCGGGTGAAGCTTTTCAAATTCAGAGAACAAACGGAAGAGCCGGACGGATAAACATGATACGACCCTGCGAGAAAAGGAGATGGGCTACATGGAATCTAACTTCTCTGACAGGAAAGGAAGTAGGGATCCAATATGTCGGAGAGGTGGCAGAGAAGAAGGGAAGGACTCTGCAGAAAACCAGCAGGCTCGCAGGGAACAGGAGTGAATACAGAAAGTGGCTGGCTGACCCGACGCCGAGAGGCAAAGGGGATAGATGATGAAGAAGAAATGGCATTGGACTGATCCCGACTTGAAGCCACTATCTTGATTTTTGAAGGTCATCGCTTAACCGAATGCGTCACACAGCCAGACATAACACCTCTAAATGGAGAAGCATATTGCCTCTTGTTATATTGGCATTTACGGCCCGTGAATCACTGTAATACCCAGTAATTTTTCTAGGTCTATGCCGTGTCTTGTGTGGGTTTTCACCCAGGAACACCAAGCTGGCTCATCAGCGGGCTTCATAAGAAAAGAGGTAGTGCACAGTTCGCTATTTCTGTGGGGGTACGGGCGCTGACACCAAGAGCACGCTGATGAGCCAGCTTTGTGTTCCTAGGTGAAACCTCACACAAGTCATTGCATAAAGTTAGAAAAATTGCTGAGTTTTATATTGGTGCGTTGCTTCTGTATTTAGGGATAGTGATCATTTGTCCCGTGCAAATGAATGGGTGTGCTGTCATGGCCCTTTTGGCAAGAAAAATGAAAATCCACAGCCTGCTTCCAGTCTCCGACCGAGTCAGGAATGGAATGAATGAAGGTCAGGCCTCGGCAGCCGGCACAGTTCATATCCTCGCCGCTAGATAGGGGCCCTTTTGGCAAGGAAAATATCAATTAATATTGTAGAAAAGAAACGGCGGAAAAATCGGGCTTACAGATTTCGTTGGTAAAAACTTAGATGATGACAAGTGATCAGAAATACACTAAGAAAATGATAAAAACAAATTATGGGAGCATCAGGGTCACTGACCGATTTAAATATCTTGGGGAAATAATTAGTAGCAATGGGACGGATAAATTGGCAATTGAGAACGAAAAAGGGAAATTGGAAAGATTACTTTTGTACAAAAAATATATATAATAAAAATAACTTGTCTATCAATGCAAAATTACGACATTTTAATACAGTTGTTAGATAAGTCATCTTGTACGGCATGGAAACTACAAATATAACCGGAATGGAGAATTTGCTCTAGATAGAAAGAAGAATTTTAAGAAGGATTTATGGTTCTAGGAATACACAGGAAGGTTATTGACTGAGATCCAATGCAGAAATTTGTAGTAAAATCGACAACCTTGAAGTGATGATCAGAAAACGGCGACTTCAGTTCTACGGACATATGGTCCGCATGGATTGCTCAAGGTTAAACAAACAAATTTTTGATAAAATCTGGAGCTATAAAGGGCAAGGAGGCTTTGTAAAACAAATGAAAGAAGAACTTAAAAAATTCAAAATTACTCAAGAAGATTGTCTAAATCGAACAGAGTACAGAAAAAAAAATTGGCCTCAAAATTCTTGTCAGGGAGAAGAAGAATCTCAACAGAGGAGAATGGACTGCTGAAAGAAGAGCTGCGCAGTCGACCAGGATGAAAGACTTCTGGAAGAGAAAAAAGGAAACTAGACCTATAAAGAAGTGATATTTGCGTGGTCCTTTTTGGCCTGTCCACGGTATATATACATATATATATATATATATATATATATATATATATATATATATATATATATATATATATTGTAGCATTCAGTCGGTCAACACAAAACCATTGTTTATGTTCGATGATGTCGAAATGTAAATATTATATACCAGAAAACTGTATCATAATGAGGGTCATTATAACACTATGTTTCATCATAAAAGAGTTTCTCCCACCAATCAGAGCTCAGTCATTGACCATTTAAGTAAGAATAGCATCGCACCTGCGCTGACTTCCACGGCCTCCTATTTTAAATTTCACTGCGTGGCTCGTGTCATAGTGGGGTATTTGAGGAGACCATGGTCAAATACAAGGTATTCTCTACGTCCCATGCGCTCTGTTCAGTACTTAAAACTGGAAAAATCTATATCTATAAATATCTGTCGAACATAAACAGTCGTATGCAACTCGCCTATAATGGTAATTAAGACACTCATATGGAAATTATAAAACTCGCTTCGCACGTTTTATAAACATACTCGTGTCTTAATTATTGTCATTATAGGCTCGTTGCATAATGTACTATAATAAGGCTACGCTGAAATATGGCTTCAAAGCTATCTTTAGGGAAAATACTGGCATATACCAGAATAGAGTAAATCCCTTAAAGCATCCAGTGTTCGGAAGATCACTCTTCTTCTTCTTCTGCTTCTTATGACGTCATCTCAGAACGAAGGTTGACGGTCCACATAGCTAGCTGTGATCTTGACATTGCTGTATGAAAGGCCTCTTCTCATGTGCAACAGTGCCTTCTTCAGATATCTTTGTCTTCCAATAAACCTTTTCCCATGAAATTTTCCTTCAATAATTAGTTGTAGTAATTGGTATATTTCGCCTCTCATAACATGTCCCAAGTATCTAATATTCGTTGTTTTATTATAAGCGGTAGTTCTCTTTGCTTTTCCATCCGACGAAGGACCTCATTATTCGAAACTTTCTGTATCCAAGATATACGTAGGATACGTCTGTACAGATACATTTCAAATGCCTCAATTCGTTTCTCAGTATTTGGGTCCAAAGTCCAACTTTCACAACCGTAAAGGAGGAAAGAGAAAATGTATCAACGGACAATTCTGATTCTCAGTGGAAAGATGAAGTCTGATCGTATGAAGAATGTTTTCATGTCGATGAATTGTTTCCGGGCCTGCACAATTCTAGATTTTATCTCTCTCTCTCTCTCTTAGAATTACATTGACTGCCCAAAATAGTGCCTAAGTATTTGAAAGTGGATACTTGCTCAACTGCTTTTCCTTTTATTGTGAGGTTTATTTGGATGTTCCTTTAAGAGAATACCATGATCTTGGTCTTGGAGGTGTTAATAAATAATCCGGATTTCTCGCTACATTGAACTAGGTGGTTTATCATACGTTGAAAAGCAGGTAGCTCATCTGCTATGACGACAGTGTCATCCGCATTTCTAATGTTGTTAATAACATTTCCATTTTTCGTGATCCCTCCACAATATTCCACTAGTACCACTAAAATCATTGTAACGTTCCTGACATGCGTTCTATTGGCAAAGGACTGCAGATAAATATTCTTAATAAATAATCCCTTCTATGCTGCATTCTCAAATTTGCTAAGAATACATTCAGTCAACTCCTTTTACTGTAATAGATTATTGAAACGTAAACTCATTAAAAGTGTTTTCAACAACACTATAAAGGTACATAGAATTTCCATTTATTATTTAAAAAAAAAACTCATTGGCAATAGTGCTTCGGTGAAGGTTGGATGATACAGAATTCATTCAGTATTGTTTGTCAAAACATTCGCTGTGTTTATATGATGTATTCACTGCCAGTTCAAGCTGTCAGATTTTAATCTCTTTGCTCAGCCATTCAATTTGCTTGATACATAATTTGAATGCAAAATAATTCTATAACGGTGCATTCATATAAAGCTGGCGTTGGCAAAAGCTGAGTCGTGAACCAGCAATGTCAGCAACTGTACAAGAGCAAGCTGGGAGTAGAATAGATGTGACTCTCCTTTCCTCTACTCTTGGGCATCGTACACTATTAGAATATGTTGCATAAAACGGTTGTCTGGGGTGGTGACCCAAGTGCACCTTGGTTCTCTTGGTCAATTTGAACCATCACGGTAGCAAAAACGTGCGGCACGCTGTCATCAGAACACAAAATAATCATAAGCTCTTCCGCCAGGTGGCTAGTCTAATACAGGTCGAAGGGTTGGAGATATATTGCTCACACTTCAGCAGAAGATTCCTCCAACTCTTCCCTATTTTCCTCGCCACGCTAAAAGATTGGTTGTCGAGTGAAACAGTGGTTGACAAAGATCTTACGTCCTTACTGGAGGCACTTGGAGAAACTCACCTGCCAGACTAACTAGGCTCAGAGGGGTCTACTTTCATCAAGCGTGACTTTACATATGAGTCGTCCAGTTGCAAAACTCGTTTAACCCACTTGTGAATAAGGATCATGTCGTAACATTATTTATTTAATTAGATTATTTTTATTAGCCTATTTTCAATTTTGAAAAAATAGGCTTATGAGATCACCTTTTGTCCGTGTGTGTGTGCGTATGTGTGTGTGTGTGTTTGAGGTGTGTGTGTGTGTCCCCTCCTAATAAAATCTAAACGGCTGGAGCGATTTCAATGAAACTCGGTAAGTTCATAGCACTATTCCCGGCGACCTCGACCGTGCCCTTCAAATTTTGTTACGTCTCACCAATCCAACATGGCGGCTGTGCGAAATATTTCACTAGCATTCAATATCTCCGAAATTATTACCGATATCGCCCTGAAATTGTGTACGGTGATAAAGGGCACTACTTGAAGTTCACCTATGAGACTTTCAAAAACCTGGTGGCTACACAACCAACATAGCGGTCAAGCGAATTTGAGACTTTTAAATAAACTTTTCTCGCGATTTAACTATCCAAACGTAATGAAACTTGGTACAGCGAATGTTTATACACATTGTAATGCACTGGTGTCTAATTTAGTTCAATTGTTTACATAACCTCAAAATGGCGGCTGTGCGAAATATTTCACTGACATTCTATATCTCCGAAAGTATTACAGATATCACCCTGCAATTTTGTACGGTGATAAAGGGTACTAATACAAGTTTACCTATGTTTATTTCATAAACCTGTAAAGTACAAAACGAACATGACGACCAAGCGAATTTGAAATATTTTAATATACTTTTCTCGTGATTTAACTCTCTGAGCGCAGTGAAATATGGTACAGTAAATGATTTTGCAGATTGTAATGCACTGCCATCTAATTTCATTCAATTGTTTACATAACCTCAAGATGGCGGCTGTGCGGAATTTTAAAATTAAGTTTTTATTTCTTGTGTCGTAATCATGCGATCGAAGTGAAAGTTTGAATAATGAACCTAGGCAATAATTGTCTTTGAATGGTACATAACTCTATGGCCTATACATATAACAATCCTAAATGGCGAGCTTCCGAAATATTTAGACTGTTCTCAATATCTATGAATCTTTTACAGCAACCAAACTGAATTTGTTTATGTTCATAGAGACTATGAACATATGTTCACCTATAGGACTTTCAGTAACCTGGTGAGCACAAATCCAACATGGCGGCGACGCGAAGTATAAATATTTAAATGGACGTTTCTCGCGAATTAACTATCCGAGTGCCGTGAAAAGTTGCACATTAAATGCTTATACAAATGTTGATCCACTGGCATCTAATTTATTTCAATTGTTTGCATAATCACAAGATGGCTGGTGGCTGCTGTGCGTAATTTTAAAATCTCGTTTTTACTTCTTGTGTTCCAATCATGCGATTGAAGTTTGAATACCACACGTACACAGATTTCTTAATGTAATAGTACAAAAATAAAAATCCAACCTGGCGACCATCTGAAATATTTAGACGGTTCTCAATATCTACGAATCTGTTACAGCAATTAAACTGAAATTTTGTATGTTGATAGAGGCAATTAACATGAGCAGGATATGTGAAAATAGGCTGTATAGTTCTTCACGGAACTACTTGTTTTTTATTTTATTTTATTTTATTTTATTTTGTTCCGTTTAATTTAATTTAATTTTGTTTTGTTTTATTTTGATTTTGTTTTGCTTCATTTTATTTCGTTTTATTTTGTTTTTAATTGTTTTATTTAATTTTTGTTTTGTTTTTTGTTTTGTTTTATTTTGTTTATTTTGTTTTATTGTGTTATGTTTTTGATTTTGATTTTTTGTTTATGTTGTTTTATTTTATTTTGTTTTGTTTTATTTTATTTTTTCAGAAAACAAACATAAAACAAAACAATAAACACGAAGCATAAAGCAAAATTCAAAAACAAAAGCAAAAGCAGAAAACAAAAAGCAAGAAACACAAAGCAAAAAGCAAAATTTAAAAAAACAAGAGCAGAAAACAAACACAAAACCAAGAAAGGGAAAATGTAAAATTCTAAAGTAAAAGCACAAAGCAAACATAAAACCAAAAACCAAAAACCAGAAACAAATCAAGAAGAAAAAAGTAGAAAACAACAAACACAAAAGATACGCGAGGCAAAGTCCAGAGAAACGTTTCTCATGAAAATGATTCTTATTAACAAGTGGATTAAACGAGTTTTGCAACTGGATGACTCATATAGTCATTGGTTATCGAAGAGGGTCACAGCCCCCAACTAGGGGTGCGTTGTTTGAGCAGTTCTCTCAGCTTTCACTTCTTCTCCGAGTGTTGCAGGTAGCATTAATTGTCACATCACATTTGCAAATTTCACTGACGACGGTGATATGTTCATGTTGATGATGATGGTGATGAAGATTGCTATTCCTAGGAGTAGAAGAGTGAGATCATCTTCCCCTCGACCGAGATCATCATCATCTTGCACAGTTTCCAGACACAGCCCGGGTCTGTTTGGGACACAAGCCTCTCCAACGTATTCTGTCTTCCCACCATTTTCAGCCTCCACCCTTGTTCAGTCTTCTCCTCTCTTCTTCACGCTTTCTTCCACCCCCTTCAGCCATCTGTCTCTCGGTCTCTTACTTCCCACTTCGTCTCGTGTATCCTCCTGGGTATCCTCTTCTCCTCCATTCGTTTTACATGCCCATATCATCCAAGTCTAGATTTCTCTATACCATCCTATAATGATTCCTCCTTCATTAATTCCCTGGTCCACTCATTTCTTATTCTGTCCATCTTTGTAGCTCCAATACTGCTTCTCAAGAACCTCATCTCACTGGCCTGTATTTTGCTCTTCTCCCTTCCTTTCATAACCCAGGTCTCCGAGGCATACGTCAGGATAGGGACATAGTACGTCCGATATATGATCTTATTTCATACACTTATTTTGAGCAGCCCAAACCTAGACACCAATTTTCAGAAGTAGAACATCTCGATTTAGCACGCAAGGATACCGCCTCGAATGACAGAACCCCGAAACGTAATGCTTTTCAGTCGGTCATCACGATTATACCCAATTGTAATGGATGTTTTCCTTATCTTGAAAAACATGTAGCCTACATGAGATTACATGCGATTATCTAACGTTATTTAATAATCTCATGTAATTTTATTCAGGGTTAGGGAAACATCCTTTACAATTGGGTTAAATCGAGTTGACCAACTTAAAAACAATAAATTTCGATTACTACGGCAACACTGAACAAGTAGTTCCGTGAAGAACTAAAGCCTATTTTCTTATATCCTTCTTATGCTAATTGCCTCTATCAACATAAGAAATTTTAATTTGATCGCTGTAATAGATTCGTAGATATTGAGAACAGTCTAAATGTTTAAGATTGTCGCCATGTAGGATAATTGTATATTGTACCCTTCAGTGTTCCTCTAGGATGCCGACTCTTGCTCGGGTAGTGATCTGTTCGGGGTGGCTCTAACTTATTCAAAACATCCTAGGAATGTCGTCACAGGATCACAGGAGGCTTAACTTAAAATCAGTAGGTCAGAGAACTCCTAATATAAAATAATTTATTTCACAAAAACATCATCTCCCTTTTCTCCCATCCATAGACAAATAAAAACAAAATAAACTCCCTTAAATCACTCTAATCAACAATATCAAAAATGCAAAAATAATGTTTCACACTGGCTGAAACCAGGAAAAGAAAATAGTCTATTTTACTGCAGTCCACTGCTTCAAATCCAAGAGTTAACGTCAACAGACTTAGTTCAAATAACTATGGCTTAAATAACCCAGCCATTCTATCACAATAAATATGCGCACTCAGGTTTATAACTTGCAAAATTGGTTTTTGGGAAATCGGACATGTCTTCTCGTACAATCATCATCTTTCCTCACAAGAGTCAGATAATGAAGGCAATAGATTTACTCTAGGTCACGGGCATGTGTGTATTTATAACTTAAAAACAATTACTTCTCTCAGAGCCATGACTCCGTTAATTATGGTAAAATAAACAAATCATCATACATGAAGCAACAAATAAATACTTCGGCGGCCGGTGCCCCGTGATTATTAATAAACAAACAACTAAAATGAATGCACTCCAAAAATATATGACAATAGAATATGTCGCTTCCTAAAGCGGCACACAAAAAGAAACCCCGGGAAGTCGGGCTACCTCCCTTCATAGAATACAATGACAGAATCGACCTTGTGACAGACACACTCACACCGCACTAACCAGCTGGTCGGCAATAACCTTCATGGCTACTTTTAGAATTCAGACGGCTTACCACATCTCTACCTGCCTCTTAAGGACTCCCTTTTACCCACCTTGGGCTCGAGCAGTAAAATACCTTTCCGACGGAGCTAAAGTGGACTCTCATCAGACAATGAACTCAATCATTTCACTTACCATTATATCATCGAAGAATGCGGGAATATCACCTCCGCTTTAATTTCACTTACCATTATATCATCGAAGAACGCGGGAATATCACCTCCGCTTTAATTTCACTTACCATTATATCATCGAAGAACGCGGGAATATCACCTCCGCTTTTAATTTCACTTACCATTATATCATCGAAGAACGTGGGAATATCACCTCCGCTTTTAATTCTGCTCGACCCAGGATCGACTCTCAGCCTTACCTGAATATATATCACATTACCCTCCAGCCATTCTTGTCTTACCTCTTTTTACCTTCGTGTGATAATCACTTACCATACTTATTATTCACATAGTTTCAGTGTCACTTACTAGTCTTGTCACAATATCGAGCGGTCTTCCCCATATTAGCTTTTACGTTCACATCGTGCATAAGCACTATCAAACCAATTATTCCCTTGACTGTGCATTCAACAAGATTAATGACATCCCAAACAAAACCATATTTAAAATAACACTTTGATGCTCATATACTTATTACGTTATAAAACACACAAAAATACTCATTACTGATAAACACACAAATCTACACAAAACATGCCCGCTATGCCTAAAATATCTATTTTTATCATAATTGCTTATGATCGAGATAAACTTATCCGATCCCCATGATGGGAAACGTTATGGCCCACATGCCCCATACAATATTTACTTATCTCTCATATTTCCTGATGCGGTTCTGGTCCTTGATATCAGTCTTCTTCATTAGTTGGTTCATCTTGATAGGAGGATAATTTACACACGGTTTTTCTCAAAATTTCACCAAAACAAAGGTCCACTGTGAATTATTACCATTAACACAATGCACGGTTCTCGCATATGAAGCTCCTATCTCCTATAGCTATCATCAACTTACTTAATTCGGCTGACAGTTCATAGCTTCCTAGAATACTGGTTTAACTGTTAATAGCTCGGGCGGCTATACCTATCATTACAACTGCGTCGTACTATTATGATATGCACTGTTCTACTTCGCACTCGCGAATACTTAGCGATATTCAAATTTCAGAGGTATACTTGCTCCTACTTATAAACTTGTAAAGAATGTTCCTTCTCGGACGGCTATTGGGTTCGGCTTCCGCCTCTACAGCGCGAATTAAGAACTTATAAAAACTTGTAAAAATCCCGGTACTTTCTGATGGCTCGAGGCAAAGGCTCCCGCCTCTAGCGATGCCCCAAAGTAGACTTATAGAACTTGTAAAAATCACGGTAATTTCTGATGGCTCGAGGCAAAGGCTCCCGCCTCTAGCGATGCCCCAAAGTAGACTTATAGAACTTGTAAAAAATCACGGTAATTTCTGATGGCTCCAGGCAAAGGCTCCCGCCTCTAGCGATGCCCCAAAGTAGACTTATAGAACTTGTAAAAATCACGGTAATTTCTGATCGACCGGGGCACGGGCTTCCGCCTCCAGCACTGCCCCAAAGTAGACTGACTTCGCTGTGTTTCAATCCATTATTTATACGATTTCTCTTAGAGGGACGTGGAGTAGGGGGGTTTCAGAATTTATTTCCTAAATAACACTCACATGAATATGCGAACTGGCTCCTTAGAACGTCCTCATTTCCAATGTCTCAATGACTCCTTTTTATTCAAAATCCGATCGTTGGATCCTTATATAATGAGCTCCGTAATTTGCTTCATTGTCCCTTAATTTCGGCGGGATTTGGTCGCGTCTAGCGTCTCTCACTGCCATTGGTCGTTTCAAATCCACTCCCTGATTTCATTTTAATTCTGGCAAAAATCACAG
Organism: Meconema thalassinum; assembly: GCA_946902985.2. Classification (NCBI taxonomy): domain Eukaryota; kingdom Metazoa; phylum Arthropoda; class Insecta; order Orthoptera; family Tettigoniidae; genus Meconema; species Meconema thalassinum. The sequence continues at coordinate 151,850,923 of OX336390.1, read as the reverse complement.
AATAATCCAATTTAAATTTTGACGATATTTCTGAGAGGCTGGGATAGTCCCCTATACGATGGTATAATTCCTGTTTCTGTATTCTAATTACTGCTCTAATTCCTTTCAAATGGGCGGGGTTTATTTGGTAGGTGATCGTTGAGGTTTTCGCATTTACCCGCGTAGTTGAACGACCTCCGCGCGTTGTCTGGGCGCATTTGGTGTCCAGATGTGGATTTTCTCTCTCCTGCTGCCTTTGTCTGCGCTGGGTGAAAGCTGCTTCAAGTCACGTACGAACCATCCTTTTGTCATTCCAGTCCCACAAGCAACTTCTATTCTCACATCGACTTTGAGACATGAATTAAATCTTGTTGGAATAATATGTAGACCTTATGCTATCAGAGATGCATAAAGGTCACAATATGTACTGTAGGTCTTAGAGTTATGTACTATTACATAAAGATTATTGTGTAAGTGTAGTATTCAAAGTACAATCTCATGATTACGACACAAGAAATAAAAACGAGATTTTAAAATTTTGCACAGCAGCCATCTTGTGGTTATGAAAACAATTGGAATAAATTAGATGCCAGTTGCATCTATAAGCATTTACAGTATCAATTTTAACTGCGCTCGGATGGTTGAATCGTGAGAAGCGTCCATTTAAATATGTATATTTCGCGTCGCCGCCATGTTGGATTTGTGATCACCAGGTTATTGAAAATTCCATAGATGAACTTAAGTCCATAGCCTCTATCAACATTCAAAATTTCAGTTTTATTGCTGTCGTAGATTAATAGATATTGACAAACGTCTAAATATTTCGGATGGTCACCATGTTGGATTTTAATATATGTAGGCCATAGAGTTATGCACCAGCACTATTAAATGACGATTATTGCGTTATTTCATTATTCAAACGTTCACTTCGATCGCATGATTAATACACAAAAAATAAAAACTTAATTTAAAATTGCGCACAGCCGTCATCTTGAGGTTATGTGAACAATTTAACTAAATTAGATGCCAGTGCATTGCAATGTGTATAAACAATTACTGTACCATATTTCAATTCGCTCAGATGGTTAAATCGCAAACAAAAGTTTATTAATACGTTTGAGATTCACTTGGCCGCCATGTTCGTTTTGTACTTTACAGTATAACTTTTTAAAAGTTACATTTATGAACTTGTAGTAGTACCCTTTATCGCGGTATAAAATTTCAGGGTGAATGGCTTCGAAGATATAGAATGCTGGTGAAATATTTCGCACAATGCATCGCACTGTGTATAATAATTTTCTGTGCCAAGTTTCATTGCGTTTGGATGGTTAAGTGGTGAGAAAAGTCAATTTAAAAGTTTTAACTTCGATTGGCCGCCATGTTGGATTTGTAGTTAAAAGGTTTTAAAGGCTCATAGTTGAACTTCTAGTAGTACCCTTTATTACCGTGCAAATTTCTGGGTGATATCAGTAATAGTTTCGGAGATATAGAATGCCGGTGAAATATTTCGCACAGCCACCATGTTAAATTGGTGAGACGTAATAACATTTGAAGGACACGGTCGGTGTCGGCTGAAATAGAGCTCAGCAACTTGAAGTGAGACCCTGGTGACAGCGCTAGCTCTGTCAGCCAGTGTGACAGAGAGGAGGGCGAGCTTGAGCGAGAGAGTGGACTGTGAACGCTTGTCAACACATCTATTGGCTCCCAGCCATCGATGGTCTACACCCCTCTGCACAGATATTGGTCTTGCTTGAGTTGGTCAGAGCGGGCTGGGGGGAAGTACGTTTAGTTCGCATTTTTTCCGGGGTTTCAGTTAGAGTTGCTGAGCTCTAGTACTAAGACTTTACCGCGTTTAATTGCAATCGCTCCAGCCGTTTATAAGTTATTAGGGACACACGGACAATAGGTGATCTCATATGCCTTTTTGTTTCTTCCATAAAATGAAAATAGGTTAAAAATGGCTTCCAACATGATAATGACCGAACTTGCAAGTTATAAATCACATCGGGTGGCTTCGGTGGCGTAGTTAGTAGCATGCTGCGCTTCTATGCCCAAGATCGCGGGTTCAAACACAAGACATGGCACACACCTAGAAGAATTGCTGAGTTTTAATTCACTGGCCGTGAAAGCCAATATGCCTTCTTTTTGGAAGCCTTCATAGGGAGGTAATGGCTGCTTGAGCGTTTAGTTCTCGCAGTAAAGAAGCGCAGGTGCGCTCCATAAAAAGGAAGGTAGCGCGCAGTTTGCTACTCTAGTGGGAGTCCGGGCGGGAACAATGAGAGCCCGCTGATGAGCCAGCTTCGTGTCCAAGGCGAAACCCCACACAAGACACAGCACAAACCTAGAAGAAGTGCTGAGTTTTAATTCACTTGCCATGAAAGCCAATATACTAGTAAATATAGTACTCATTAAAACACTACAATATTATGATTCATGTGCGCATTGCGGAGGGGGAGTTCCACAGAATATTCATAATAATAATACCTCTTCACTGCAATTACAAACTTGTTATGAATGCATTCAATCAACTCCGTTTAATCGATTATTGAAATATAAACACATTAGAAAGTATTTTGAACAACAACATTATAAGCGTACATAGAATTTCCATTTATTAATTAAAACAAGATCTCATTCGCACTGACATTTAGCTGAATGTTGGACGGAACAGATATTGTTCAATATTGTTTGTCAAAATATTTACTGTGTATATGACGAATTCACTTCCATTTAATGCTATCAGATTTAAATCCCTTTGCTCGGATATTGAACTTGTTTGCTAAATAACAAGCGGATTGATATTCTATAATTTAACGGTATGATTGGATCTAACAGACGTTGGCAAAAGAAAATAGTCAATCTGTGACGTCAACAACCTTACAAGATCATAATGAAAGTAATAATATTGCTATTTGTTTTACATCCCATTTAACATGTGTGGCTTTTAGAGACGCAGGAGTGCCGGAATTTTATCCCGAAGGGGATCTTTAACGTGCATGGTTCCCTCGCATATCCACACCCTCAAATACCAGCTGACTGCGACAGGATTCAATCCTGCAACCTTAGGCACAGCAAGCGAGAACGTTACCGCTGAGCCATGCAGCGAGCCGAAGTTCAAAGCAGAGCAGTTGTGCCACTCATTTTCTCTACTTGTTGTTGTTCGTTGATTCGTTTAGGGTCTTTATGACATCGTGGTCGTGTAGCCTCCTGCACTAGGGTGTATACAGGGTGTCTTTTATGTACCTTTGGAGAATAATAGGTCGTGTAGGGGACGGGTATAACAGTAATTTGAGATAGGGAACTTGGGGTCGGAACGGCCTCCTTAACCCCTAAAATAAGGGTTGATTCAGGCCCTCCACCCTGTAAGTTAGGCTACCGAGCCAAGCCTCTATTACCTTTCTCAATCCTTTAACTCTTGGCAAGATTCTTTTAAACATTTGGCGCTGGCGTAATGGATAGTGTTGTGGTGCGAAAGGCCGGTTGTCTCGAGTTCGAATCCGAGCTTGGGCAATTTTTAGCCTATTTTCAATTTTGAAAAAATAGGCTTATGAGATCACCTTTTGTCCGTGTGTGTGTGCGTGTGTGTGTGTGTGTGTGTGTGTGTGTGCGTGTGTGTGTGATTCGTGTGTGTGTCCCCCCCTAATAAAATCGAAACGGCTGGAGCGATTTCAATGAAACTCGGGAAGTTCATAGCACTATTCCCGGCGACCTCGACCGTGCCCTTCAAATTTTTTTACGTCTCTCCAATCCAACATGGCGGCTGTGCGAAATATTTCACTAGCATTCAATATCTCCGAAACTATTACCGATATCGCCCTGAAATTGTGTACGGTGATAAAGGGCACTACTAGAAGTTCACCTATGAGACTTCTAAAAACCTGGTGACTACAAAACGAACATGGCGGCCAAGCGAAGTTGAGATATTTAAATAGACTTTTCTCGCGATTTAACTATCTAAATGTAATGAAACTTGGTACAGAAAATGTTTATACACATTGTAATGCACTGGAGTCTAATTTAGTTCAATTGTTTACATAACCTCAAAATGGCGGCTGTGCGAAATATTTCACAGACATTCTATATCTCCGAAACTATTACAGATATCACCCTGCAATTTTGTACGGTTATAAAGGGTACTGATACAGGTATACCTATGTATATTTCATAAACCTGTAAAGTACGAAACGAACATGGCGACCAAGCGAATTTAAAATATTTTAATAGACCTTTCTCGTGATTTAACTCTCTGAGCGCAGTGAAATGTGGTACAATAATTGATTATGCAGATTGTAATGCACTGCCATCTAATTTAATTCAATTGCTTACATAACCTCAAGATGGCGGCTGTGCGAAATTTTAAAGTTAAGTTTTAATTTCTTGTGTTGTAATCATGCGATCGAAGTGAAAGTTTGAATAATGAACCTAGGCAATAATTGTCCTTGAATGGTACATAACTCTATGGCCTATGCACATAACACTCCTAAATGGTGAGCTCCCGAAATATTTAGACGGTTCTCAATATCTATGAATCTATTACAGCAACCAAACTGAATTTTTTAATGTTCATAGAGACTATGAACATATATTCACCTATAGGACTTTCAGGAACCTGGTGAGCACAAATCCAACATGGCGGCGACGCGAAGTATAAATATTTAAATGGACGTTTCTCGCGAATTAACTATCCGAGTGCCGTGAAACGTTGCACGTTAAATGCTTATACAAATGTTGATCCACTGGCATCTAATTTATTTCAATGGTTTGCTTTATCACATGATGGCTGCTGTGCGTAATTTTTAAATCTCGTTTTTACTTCTTGTTGTCTAATCATGCGATTGAAGTTTGAATACCACACGTACACAATAATCTTAATGTAATAGTACAAAAATAAAAATCCAACCTGGCGACCATCTGAAATATTTAGACGGTTCTCAATATCTACGAATCTGTTACAGCAATTAAACTGAAATTTTGTATGTTGATTGTGGCAGTTAACATAAGTAGGATATATGAAAATAGGCTGTATAGTTCTTCACGGAACTGCTTGTTTTTAATGTTATTTTTCGTATTGTTGTCACATGATACAGTCTGGTGCTACGTCAGAGAAGAGCACAAAGATCGGTTTCATTTACCGAAGGTATTAAGCTTAAAAACCTTACACCTAAAATAACACACACAAAAAAAGGTTTTCCCCAAGCCCGGAATCGAACCCGAGACTACCGGCCTTTCGCACCGAAACGCTATCCATTACGCCAGCGCCACATGGTGAAATGAATCTTGCCAAGAGTTAAAGGATTGAGAAAGGGAATAGAGGCTTTGGTCTGCAGCCTATCTTACAGGCTGGAGGGCCTGAATCAACCCTTATTTTAGGGGTTAAGGCGGCCGCTCCGACCCCAAGTCCCCTATCTCAAATTACTTCTATACCCGTCCCCTATACGACCTATCATTCTCCAAAGGTACATAAAAGACACCCTGCATAGAGGCTGTATGTTAACCTGTGTCACTGTGATGTCTGTACTAGTGTTGTGCCTGTTAAGACCGGAGTCCGCACGACCACATATGCATTTTACCAATAATCAGTCAGCACGAGAGTCAAAATATCCCGGGGCGCCTGATGGGTTAAAGCTAATCGCAAAAAACGACATCAAATAAAATAAAAATGCTTTACTGATTTTTGGCTCAATGCAACAATAAGGATAGAAGGAGATTCAACTGGGCATAGCACATCATGTAAAATTATCTCATTTTATTTTGAATTTAAAATTGACTGCAAAAATGCTCAAAGCGGCATCATTCACCCACATCCTATTTACACAATATACAGAAATTTTCCCAACACATTGGACAATTATCTTTGGAAACACAAGTCTGATTATTAGTCCTGTAGACTGTGTTCCAAAATTATATTCATTATTCATGATTAAATCCAGTTCAAATTTAATTGTCTTTACTGGAAATACTGTAGTTCACTGTTTGAATTTTTACATAATATTAACACTCGTAGAATAAATGTTCATAGAATTTTTAACTTTCACTTATTTTTCCAGTTCCAAAAATATATTGTCAAAAAATATTATTATTTCTGAATCAACACAAATTATTTACACATATTAATAACATCTGAAAAGTATTTGACCATTGAGCATAGCATCGAAGAACTGTGCGAAGCACAACAAAATTAATTGTTCTTCTGACATTAAACGTTTCGAGAAGTGACTCGATTATGAACTTCAAGTTCCTAACAAAATATATGATTTCTGAATCATCAACTTGATCAATAAATTGTTGGACCATCCAACTATTCAATTTTCCACTTGGAATCATTATTAAGAAAAATATATTTATATTTATGGCCATTTTAGTAACTTTCACAACTTGCAATTCTTCGACAGAATGCGGAAATAAGAATTGTAGCTTCATAATAAATTCATTTAGTTCATGGCACTAGGATTGAAAACATCCTTCAAATTATTCGTGGTTATAGAATTATTTTTAATTGGCAGTGGCCCATTCTATTATTTTCATAAGAACACAATATTCCAACAACAACGGCAAAGGTCTTCCTCTGAAGAAGAATAAAATACAATCATGACAAATCCGGGTTCTAGCAAAATCAAAGTCTTAATGGAATCCGTAAACAAGGTTGAAATAAGAACTGATGGCTTTTAAGAAATAACCTTCGGGTCATTCATACGACGCAATGTGTAGTTCCAATACTCCTTCTATAAACCTGAGCCATCGAACCTGCTATTTGATTGATGCTCGAATAAAAACCTCCTCATTCCTGCGACTTAAACATGCGCACCTGGGAATGGCATTTCAACTACTCCACACACATAAATTTTCTTCCCAAAATTTATACAATAAATCAAGCCTCTGCTTGTTATCAATACTGGAAGATTTATAAACTTACAAGTTTATTTTATTTTACCATTCAGTTCAACCCGTGAAGTTACCATACTTATGATACTCTTTATTTCACTTTCGAATGTGTATCTACGTAATGATTTTATATAAATACAAAAATATCCTATTTGATACAATTATCAATTGCTTCCCGTTTCATGCCTCTCCGTGTTATCTGAAAAATATACTTTGCCCATTGCAAATATTAACTGTTCAACCAGAACTGTAATGTTGGTTGAATGCGGGCTTGCGCTAACCACTCTCCTTCGGAAAATCACCTGTTCCAAACTAGAAATAATTAAACTACTTCATAAGCTCTCTCTCAATACATATGATTATTAGAAAATATAAGATCCAAAAATTATTTAGAAAAGTTATGAAAATCATTATTATTATTATTAGTGGATTATTATTATTATTATTAGTTATATTATTTTAAATATATTTAATTATTATCTCATTATGTGAGAATCCACATGTTCGAATCTTCGAATACAGATAAAATATCCATTCCTCAACAAAAATAATTATTAACTTTTACAGTTACTTCGACGGTTTTCCGTGACTTCCCTAAAATATGAAATATTCAAATAAATCCTCGTTATGCTCGGTCATCGATCCTAAACTGTTCTGAGTGCTGAAAATACTCAGAATAACTCTAATATGTCTTGCGTAAATCATTGCAAGATTTAAATACGAAGAAAAATAAATGTGTTGGTCATCTGCAGAAAAATGAGTTTGTTCCAATTAGCTAGGCATAATATAAAGTCAAAATGTGGCTTACATTTCTTGATGGTCTTTAAGCGTAGTGAACCTGGTCTGTACCAGATTTATCCAGAAACATGTCCTATCGGACACGCACGTCTAATCCTTGTATCGGCCGCCATTATATACCCACAATCCGTCTAACAAGACATAGTGGTAATATCTCTTGAAGTTTGAAGTAACAGTTGATCCATTTTAATATTGGCTTCTGTCAAAACCATAGCCGTTCGCTTAAATGGGGTCAGATCTAAATGATCTATTCTCAAATATGTCAGTTGTAACATAACTCACGGTAATCTTTTCAGTACAAGAAAACACTGACAGTCTAAACCAATCAACGGCTGTTCTGAAGATCGTTCCCTGGGCATGGCTTATCACCATCTATCATGCGCGAAGCAACATATAGTTTCCCTTCGTCGGCTAAAGAACAACACAGTGATAGACTGGCCTTCAATATACTGAAAGATCGGAGTGGTTATTAAGTTACAAATATGAAACTGACTGAAATGGACTAAAATATCCAAGTATTAGATTATTACTGGTCTGTGACAAAGTACTATTCTAGACAAAGTCTAGCATATGTCCATATAGAAATAAAGTATTTCACCAGTGTCCGTTGAAAAATATAAATCACCTTAGTGATTCTCTCTGTCGTAAACTTACTAAGTTCCACATGTATCGCAGCACTTTTGTGACTATCACAATTTTGAAAATAACTTCTGCGTAGATCCGGCAACCATGTGCCTTGGCTCAGCGTAGCAGCACCTTGCTAGGCAAGTGCTTGTTTCGAAGTGAGCTGAAGTTGCTTGAGCCGGCCGGCTTTTATTCAAAACGGTCAGGGTCACGCTGAATCAGCTGAAATCTGGAAATCCTCATATCTCTGGTATCCCTGGTCCGATTCACTTGAGACTAAGTGCATTCTCTTTCATTTCAAGTCTCTACTTTATGGCTAACTATTTAATCAATAAATAGTCTCGACCTCTGCTACTACCTGCTACGTCACTTGACATGATCTTAGCTGCATAAAATTTCAAATTGCTTCTAGAAGCAATGGAGCGCGGTATTCAAATATCTCAACTTTCAAAAGCGGCTGTAGCCTTTCCCTTGATATCTAGGTGTCTGAATCTTGGAATACACAATCCTAGAGTTGGGCACAGTGTGTGTATTTGTAATCGAGGTAGAATTTGGGTAGGAAGTGACCGTGAACTTAACTCAGACTTTCAGAATGTCTGAGGAAGGAATCAACCCTCCTCTACTCTAAAATAGCGCTCTGGCGATTTGAATTGCATAGTCTTTGATTGATTGTTATCTTTTACTACAGAGCTCTAAGGGGTAGCGTTAACATGCTTGTCCACATAGTTGACATTCTCACGTCACTGTAGGGTAATGGAAAGTTTTGTTAATACAATTAAGGTGGTATACTAATATCATGTTGCCTCGGGTGCCGGGTGCAAGCTTTGTTATTTGACACCCAGAGGGCAACTTGCATGTCGAATTTCATCGTTCCATGGAACGCTATGAACGTCAAGGGGGTTAGATATATAAGCTCCTTGACACTATAGCGCTTTCTAGTAGAGAAAGGAGGAACTTTGTGTTGGTGGAAAATCCCGAGATTAGTTTTGCCATTATGAACACGGCCTACTGAATTCAAACGGGTTCTTTAAAATGCCAACAACGTATGGCATGCGTGTCGTGATTTTTCTTGCCTTTCAAAAATCACTTATCACAGCCAGGAGCGAACCTGCAAGCTTGGGGTTGGTAGTCCGACACGATAACCATTCACCCACTGTGGCAACCATTAAGGCGGGTTCACACGGAGTCGTAAAGCGGGCGAGAGCACTACTAGTTTTGAGCATGCGTCACGACTTGCTTATTCAACTTAAGAACCCTCGACTTTGTTCAGTTCACACGGGCGAAGTGTTCTCGCTGGACGTAAGTTTCTCGCTCGTTGATCAATCATGGCAGAACATGAAGCTGCGAAAGAATACGACTGAAGCGGTCGTGCTCACTCCAACCAGTCGGAGATTTCACGCCGCATCTTTTCGAGGGCGAGCACGACCCCCACTCCCACTACCACTGGCTCACACGAGGTCGTGTCCACGACCAGCTGATTGGCCAGTAGTGCTCTCGCTCGCTTCACGACTCCGTGTGAACCCGCCTTTTAAGGTGGTGAAAGCAATGGACAGGCGTGTAAACACATGCCTTAACTCAAAGTTGAATGTTGATCACGTCCGGTCGATCATTTCTCCGGTTCCATAAAATTCTTGAGGTGTGTCTTCTTTTTTTTTCTTCCATGTTGTTAGTAGTTTATCCGAGGCCCTGGTATTTGATAGAGGTAAATAGTTTCTAAGGTCTTAAACCAAGAAATGATTCTATTATACTCCTTGATAAAGACAAAGAGCTCTAACTATACCAATATATTTTGGCTATATTTTCTTTACTGAATATCTTGTTGAACATGCCATAGAATTATTATTCTTCCATTTGAAGTACTAGCATTCATACTGTTGTTGTTCCATGTGCCTTTGCCCTCGCTTCAAACGCAGCCTTCATCTTAAAATTTGTTTGTGTCGAATAGAATTACAAATGAACTTTGGTGCGTTTATTAATAGGAAGCACGATTGTGGGAATGTATAAGGAAAGTCGCCTGAGGAATGAGATTTTAAAAGATATATATATATTGTCGGGTGGTCTCTTGAAATGCCGAGTGCAGGTCTTTTTATTTAACTTGCGAGCCGGGATAAGAGATGGAATGGATGAAGGTGAATGAAAGATCACACTGAATACAGTATAGCGCACAGCAGCCATCTTAATTTCAAAATAAATTAATAAATTTCGGTATCCTAGAACTACAGTATGTATGTCTACTGCTCATTATTCCCGTTATCCAACGGGGTCGGGGATGAGATACGATGGAAATCTTTGTGGCGGATGGTTCTTACGGCCGGATGCCCTTCCTGACGCCAACCTCATGAGAGGAGTTAATGAGAGATGAAATGAATTATGATGAATGAATCTGGGCTAGGATGTGGAAGGAAGCTGCCGTGGCCTGTCAGAAGGTACCGTCCCAGCATTTGCCTGGTCTTGAAAATGGGGAAACTACGGAAAACCACTTCAAGGACGGCTGACGGTGGGGCTCGAACCCACGTGTCTACCGAGTCAGCAGAGAGCTTGGCCCCAAGACCTAACGCTGCGCTTTAACGAGCATAGCCACCACTGTCGGTGTTAGAAGAATTAAAGTCCGGTCTGGCTGCGTGGCTCAGGGGTAACGTTCTCGCTTGCTGAGCTCAAGGTTGCAGGTTCGAAACCTGGCGCAGTCAGCTTGCATTTGAGGGTGCGCAAATGCGAGGGAGCCGTGTCAGTACATTTACTGGCACGTTAAAGATCCCCTTCGGGGCAAAATTCCGGCACCCCGGCGTCTCTGAAAGCCAGTGTAGTTAAAAGGGACGTAAAACCAATAATATTATTGATTTAAGTCCGGAGATGAATTAGGCACAAAAGCAATATTTTGAAAATGTTGAAGAAATTGGACATTCCGGAGCATCTTAGGTTTTGCCTAGTAAGAGCTTTCCACTCTGTATAATGTACAAGAGTTCACGGAGCGATGTAAATCTGCCTTCTCCATTCAATCACAATGCGATTAATGGAATGTTGAACTCGTCGATATGCCCTGAGTCTGCCGGCATTGTAACATAAGTGTAAAATGTACGTAATAAATGTGCATTCTTTTCATTCTGCGCTAATATCAAATAAACTATAACGCTAAACTCACGAAATTAATGCTAGCTTGGCTAAAATATACATGTGAAGCATGATTCTTTCCCACATCGTTATTCCAAATACAACCCAATTTACATTTAAATGTGGTCTACGAAGTTATAATTAATTGTGTGCTTTAATGCTTAGGATGTTTGATTCTAGAATGTATCATTTACGTCAGATGATTGTACAGTCATTATTTTATCCCTTTCTGTACACGATGAGCTTTGAATATCTAAAGCAGAGTCAGCCAGACATTTGCACACGTGCAAGAGTTTGCCACGCTAACGCAAGCTTCCACCTCCATGAACGAGTAGATTAGGCAAGACCACGTGACAAGTGCGTCCCTGTTGGATTGGGAAACGCCAAACATGTCACTTTTTCATCTTCTTCCTCTCCTCTACTTCTTCTTATTAATATTATTATTCCATATTGTCGCCTCCGTAGCGTAGCGGTCAGCATGGTTAGCTGCCGCCCCGGAGGTTCTGGGTTCGATTCCCGGCTCTGCCACGAAATTTGAAAAGTGGTACGAAGACTGGAACGGGGTCTACTCAGCCTCGGGTGGCCCAAATGAGTAGAGGGGGTTCGATTCCCCCTCAGCCATCCTCGAAGTGGTTTTCCGTGGTTTCCCACTTCGTCTTCGGGCAAACGCCGGGATGGTACCTACTGTAAGGCCACGGCCGCCTCCTTCCCTCTTCCTAGCCTTTCCATCCCAATCTTCCATCCGTTCCCATCCCTCATGAGGCCCCTGTTCGCTTTGCAGATGAGGCCGCCTGGGCGAAGTGCTGATCACACCTCCCCAGTTGTATCCATCACGACCAGATGTTCCCCGCTCCAGGACACTGCCCATAGAGGCGGTAGTGGTGAGTTCCCTCGCTGAGTCCGTGGGATCCACCAACCTAGAGGGTAAATTGACTAAATAAAAAAAAATATATTCCATATTGCACTTGGCCATTGACTCTCGGTGGCAACAAAGTATGCAGTAATATAATTACTTATGTAAGTGAAAATGAAAATCCACAGCCTGCTTCCAGTCTCCGACCGGGTCAGGAATGGAATGAATGAAGCCCCCATCGAGCGGCGAGGATATGAACTGTGCCGGCTGCCGAGGCCTGACGCACTCCTCTGGGGCAATTATTAAATGAATGACAGATGAAATGAAATGATAGTGGAGAGTGTTGCCGGAATGAAATTGTGACAGGGAAAACCGGAGTACCCGGAGAAAAACCTGTCTGCCTCCGTTCTGTCCAGCACAGATCTCACATGGAGTGACCGGGATTTGAACCACGGACCCAGCGGTGAGAGGCCGGCGTGCTGCCGCCTAAGCCACGGAGGCTTCACGTATGTAAGTAAATGGTCCTAATTAAAGTAACTTAAACTTATATTACATTACGAAATGATGTTTACTATCGGTTAAACCTACTAAAGTTTACATGATTTTGAGTTATCGTTCGTTGATTTCATGTATAAATTCATTCGTTCAACACTGATTTTCTTGCATTATCGTAGTCTTAATTATCGTAACATTCTTCGGAAAAGATTCTGGTACCACTTGTAGCTTGCACACAAGCAAGACACTACACCCACTTAAAAGGTTTGCTCAGCTTGGCCACATGTGCTTTAAAACTATGTCTAAAGGGCGCGGTGGCACAGTGGTCAAGCTGTTGGCCTCTCACCAAGGTGGACTGGGTTCGATTCCTGGTCAATGCATGTGAGATTTCGACGTGAAATGCCATGTCCTGTAGTTCGGATTCCACGTAAGAATGAGGTCCCATGACTCATAATCACAAGATGTATGGTCACGTAAAATTACAATCTTCATTTATAAAACTATGTCTCCTTGTCACAATAGTTGTCTTCGTTTAATTTAAGGTCTTGGTAAATCATGTAGAGAAGCACCATTTACTGGGGATGTCTGATGATGCTAGGATAAACTTTATTAGAGTAATATTTGTAGCAGTGTAGTTTTGTTTATTTTTTTAAACATTATGGTCAAGGATTGAGGTAGGTGTTGTGGGTCTTCAGATAAGTTACTACAGAGTAATCATTTTAAATCCCCCCTGTACGTACCGCTAGGTCGGTAAAAGTGACCTTGGCAGGCGCAGCCTGATCTCCCCAATGAACACGCGCGAAGAGGTCGGAAATGTTGCAATAAACTGTCAGTATCTCCGGTGTTGAAAGTATTTGAAGTGCTGCTTGAATTGACCTTACATACAGTGCAGTCTCGGGGCAATTTTACAGTTTATATATTGCCTTAAAGTGATGTTTTCTATACAACAACGAGTATTCATTGTTCTTTCCCGTTCCAATCCTCGGAAAAGAACTAAATTTCTTGTCAGAGCCAGTAATCGAACCCGGGCTTCCTCAATGACAGCCAATAATGCTAGCCACTAAACCACGAGTTGTACATGGACTGAACTGCGAGCTTCAAAGAAAGCTGTATTGCTCTCTAGCACCTATGAATCAAGCTAAGAATCAAACGTTGATATCCCTTCTTTGGATTTTTAGTCGGAGACGAATACAACAACAATTTTTCTACAATCTCTGATTTTAGCTAATTGAAGATGAGCCTTGAGGCTACAGTGGTTCCCTGCATAAAATCTGTGTTTCACACGAAAAGGTCAGAGATCAACAGCCATTAGAGCATGGTAACTTAATGATATAGAGAATCACAACATCAGTCCATCAACCGTGAATGAGCCGGATGGTCGCTCTATCCACTGTTAGCGATGGAAATTATTGACAAGGACCTCAACGAATATTTAATATATAGCAGGCCTAATGGAGATCTGATCGATATACAAGGTGAGTGGAGAATAACCAGGCAGTTGGTAACATAAGATTCACTAGGTCACGAAGCACCAAAATTCGTATAATATTAGGTCCGTTCTTTATCGAAAAGCATATGGTTTAGTTGTATTATTTAAATATTTTTATCAGACTAATCGTACGCCCTATTACCTTGTAATCACACTGTATGGTGCAGCATAACAAAATAAAGAAATGATGTATGGGCTGGATCTGCGTATGGCAAAGGGTTCTCCCAAAAGTCCATTTTATTACCCTTTCAAGTTACGAGTGCCGGTGGCTAAGGTTGAAACTATTATTTGTTTACTTGTAACAAGCTGTCAGCCTGCTTGGTTCGCAGGTGCAGTCGCGCTAGTCGTATATGACTCAGCTCCAGTAGACTCGGTTATCGTTCTCCTCTCCGTGGTGACATGAGCTCTTGATACACCTAGCTGTGCTGTTTCTAAACAATATTAGAAACGCACCATTCTTAATTCGCCCATTATTATTGCTCTTTCCGTTCATAATTCACAATATAACTTCTGTCTAACACAAGTAGCGCGCGCACTGCTGCTTGATTTATATACAGAGCGCACTTAGTCATCGTCGCTGTGTCACTCTCCTTGTGCTGCAAGGCTCCAGCTGCTATGATCAGCCAAATTTATCGGCACTCGTATCTTGAAAGTGTAATACTTCCATCATGTTATTGGGAGGATGTTCAGGAGTAGTATAGATCGCGATTCTTTACACTAAAATAATTCCCTGGAAACAAAATAGTGGCATCCATAACGACACTTACTTTTAGGTAGATTTCATTAGAAAGCTAACTATTGCAATGGGTCCCATGTTTCGACTTCGGGAAAATTTCGACATATCTTCGCGTTTCACATCCCCCAGACCCCAAAACCACCGTCAGTTCAAAAGTTTATATATATATGTATAGATATCAGTTTCTTGTGGACACGATAACTGCCGTAATTTTGCACCAATCACTTTGAATTTTTTACATAATATGTATCCCTTTAAAATCTCGGTCGAGTTCGTTAATAAGCAAAATCGGTCAAAGGGGGTGAAAATGGGAGGCTTTTTTCGAAAAATTTAATATCGCTATAACTCTCTTAATATCTGAAATATTGAATCCATTTAAAGTTCATACTATGTGTCGGATAAGGCCCTAAAATTTATGTTTGAAAGTTTTTTTCAAAGCACCAACCATTGACCAAAGGGGTGGGGAAAAGTGGGTTTTTCGGGAAACATTAATCAGATCTTTGTTAATAGGCACAATATCCTAAAACATTTGTCTGAAAGAATTTTTGATAAGACCCACCATTACGCCACGGGGTGAGCAAAATTATTTAAATTATAAGAAAATGCCAAGTGCCAAGAGAGGTTGCCATGACAACTTTACTTTTAATTGAAAAGGGATGAGCCATCAGCAGTTGCTATGACAACGCCACTGCACGAGATCACATTCAGTTTTCCATCTGTCCGTGGGAAGCGACTTCGGTATCGGAACTGGTAGCATGCTGAACCTCTATGCCCAAGGTCGCGGGTTCAAACCCGGCTGAAGTCGTCGGATTTAATAAGAGCGCTAAAATGAACTGAGAATGCTTTCCTTCGGAGGGGAAGTTCCAACGTTCGTTGCGAGTTGATGGTTCCGGTGGCATCTAGTAGCCAAGTTCACAGCTAGGTGTCGATGGTAATATTTTTAATTATGTAGCCTATTTTAGGTAGATTTCATCAGAAAGCTAACTATTGCAATGGATGCCATGTTTCGACTTCCGGAAAATTTCGACATATCTTCGCGTTTCACATCCCCCAGACTCCCAAACCACCGTCAGTTCAAAAGTTTATATATATGTGTGTGTAAATATATGCATATATATCAGTTTCTTGTGGACATGATAACTACCGTAATTTTGCACCAATCACTTTGAATGTTTTACATAATATGTATCCCCTTAAAATATCTGTCGAGTTTGTTAAAGGGCACAATCGGTCGAGAGGGGTGACGGTGGAGGCTTTTTTTTTTCGAAAAAGTGAAATATCGCTATAACTCTCTTAATATTTGAAATATCGAATCCATTCAAATTTCATACTATGTGTCGAATAAGTGCCAAAAATTTATGTTTGAAAAGTTTTTGATGGCACCAAACAATGACCAAAGGGGTGGAAAAAAGTGTTTTTTTTGGGATACATTAATCATATCTCTCTTAATAGGCACAATATCAAAACCGTACAAAATGGAAAATATTCCCCTAATAATTACCTAAAACTTTGTCTGAAATAATTTTTGATCTGACCTACCATTACGCCAAGGGATGAGAAAAATGATTTCGGAATTAAAGAACATGCCAAGTGCCATCAGAGGTTACCATGACAACGCTTCTAAATTGATGAGGGATGAGCTATCAGAGGTTTCCAAGACAACGCCATTGCACGAGATCACATTCATTTTTCCATATGACTGTGGGAAGCGGCTAACTGGTAGCATGCTGAACTTATATGCCCAAGGTCGCTGGTTCAAAGCCGGCCAAAGTCGTCGGATATTCTAAGAGCGCTAAAAATCCCTCAGCATGCTTTCCTTTGGAGGAGAAGTTCCAACGTTCGTTGCAAGTTGCTGGTTGCGGTGGCATCTAGTAGCCAACTTCACAGCTAGGTGTCGTTGACGTTAGTATAAGGTACAAAATTAGGAACTACTACTCAAAATTGACCGTCTGCAGACCTTACCTGAATTACAGACTAATACAGTCATCACAATTAACACCGTTTATCAGATTCTACACACCTAAAGTACCCGGGGTTACATGACCACGTTGTCGCAGCTCCTAAAGTGAGGAACCAATAAAAATCTCTGCGGGAGATAAAATTTTGCGTGTAGAAGTAACAGACTGTCAGATAGTTACACATCAGTTCCAAACCTTGCATAAGGACAGTGTGATCACAAGTATAATATAAATGAACCCCAAATGACAAGAAGGTTACCATCGCCATAAGACAATAAAATATTAAAAATATGCATACAAAAACGAAAAAAAAGTTAATTAACCTCCAAATGTAAAATACTTTCTTGCAATAAATGAGGTCTGATCCTGCTACAAAAACTTGCATATTTTGCCTATTATAGCCTTTCACCTAGTTTGCCCGGTGAAATCTACCTCCGCCTTCCGGCGTGCCTAGAGCAATTTTTAAACCATACATAGGCCTACCTGTTATATTCTAAGAGTAAATAAGGCTTAACATGCAAACACAAACGTAACATGTGGATTATGCGTCAGATCGCCTTGCTTGTAGAACGAGCAGTCATTTTCATCCTGGTCTAACCTATTAGCGGCCAATGTTTTGTCCAAACAATCGTATAAACAAGTAGGCTAGTGGCCAATGGTTTCACCCAGATCAAAAGTCCAACCTAATCGCGGCCGATGGTTTCTCTAAATAATGTTCTTCTCTAACTTTTTAACACTTCATCAGTGGTGGCTCGTCCAAAAGGAACTGGGGGTTCAAAGAGACGCTTTGTGTTACCCTACAGGCAAGCAATATTGGTATTGCAATGCCAAAACACAGCACTATGAAATATCTACCAAAATATTCTACTTGAGCATTACACATTCTAACATACGTTGGGCCTCCAGTCTCTTTTAGGACGAACCATCACCGTTGTGGCGTTAATTTAACTCCTAAATATCGCTGACGACTCTCGTAGAATGTGACTCTGTTGGGTTACACAGAGAGCATATAAACAGTCTAGGCAGCGCCTGCTGTTCTTTTGTTTAGAAGATGGGTGCGTAACGTCACGTGTCGTCCGTAAAGTTTCATTAAAGACACTTAGGGCCAACCTTCTACATGTTCCCTGGCAATGGATGGAGTCTGAGATTAATGGATCCTACCTGCAATGACGTCCTGATAGTACAGTGAAATTTGGATAATTCGAATCTCAAGGAACCAGTAAAAAAATCGAATTATCCAAAAATTCGAATTAAGAAAGTTCTTTGAAAAGGGTAGAGAAAATATTCAAAATCAATTTTCCTGGTTCTCTCAAGCCTTTTCAGCCTTTGCCACTCTCACTTTCACAACCGGGAATTTCGTCTTCATTTTTTAAGTATGTTGACTACGTGTTTGGAGGAATCCCGAAAGCCTTTGCAATTTCAGATTTTTTCTTCAATCCCTTTTCTACTTCTGTAATTACCGCTATTTTCTCCGCCAAAGTCAAAGTTTTGTATGAAACCCGAGGCTTCGATGACATCTTAGCTCTATACATACACTTTAAAACACAGGAAAAACCAAGTCTAATCATTCCACACAGCACGCACTACCAGACAGGTGTAAGGGATGACACTAGTTAGTTAGTTATTGTTGTTTTAAGGGGCGTAAATACGAGGTCATGTGCCCCTAAGGAATGACGGCGTGTTGTTAGTCACGCAGGCAAAACAATCGAGTAGGGGCCGCATGCCAATGATACAACGTTGTTTTTCGGGAATTCCTGACCCAACTGTTTGGCTTCCAATCGGCTTTTTACACGTAAAAACTTCGAATTATCCAAAATATAATTCGAAGATTAACCACGATTGTTTAGCATGGATTTTATATAAAATGCTAGGGACCGAGAGAAATATTCGAATTAAAGAAGATTTCGAATTATAGAAGTTCGAATTAGCCACATTCCACTGTACCTGCTTTACCTGTTGGATGTTGCCTACCACAAGTAGCCGATCTTACCCCTGGAACTTCCTTGGCAGTGGATCGAGAGTGGAGGAGCCTGGGTTATGTATCATACCTGCTGTGACGTCACAATACAGGGTGTATCAAAATGAATATCGGGGTTTTAAGGCTTTGTAGAAATAATACATCAAATGAAAGAGCAAATCAAACAGCTACTAATGTTCTTACCCGTGCGCATGCGCATGCATTGGTTCCTCCGTCTTCCGTTAGAAGCGGTGGTAGCCAATATGGCGACTAGGGAGAAGAAAGTTCTTTGTGTTCTACTGTTTGCAAGGAATGAATCTGCAGTTACAGTGCAACGTGCGTTCCGTATTGCGTTCCGGATGGCAGACCTTGGTTCGCATGGTCTCCGCGTTCACCCGATCTGACGCCATGCGAATTTTACCTCTGGGGGTTCGTAAAGGATCATGTGTATGTGCCTGCGTTTCCAGCTGACTAACCGACTATAGAAACAGGATTGTAGCAGTTGTTGCAACAATTACTCCAGAGACACTGAGCAAGGTTTTGGACGAAATCGGCTATCGACTCGATGTGTGCCGTGTGACGAATGGTGCTCAAATTGAACACGTGTAGGACAAACTGCTTGAGTTGCTCTCTCATTTGATGTATTATTTATAATTTTACGTCAACTGTAATAAATACTACAAAGCTTTAAACACCTATATTCACTTTGATATACCTTGTAGTACGATACATCATTCTTTGCAATGGATGGAGAGTGGAGGAGATGTTTGGTATTGTAACTTTCATTCGGTCGACGCAAAATAATTCTAATTACTGCAATGTGCGAAATAATAACCAGATCTCAATTGCATCTGATTAAGATATATTGTTATGGACTATTGAAGAAGGAAAATCTAAAGGATCACATGATGTGCTCGTCAAATGAGAATCATCAGATCGAAATCTGCAAGACAACTAGCTCTACATTATGTATTTATTTATCCTATGGCATACATGAAAATGATTTATAAGTTGACATCAAAGTTAGAAATATAATGAAGTGCCTGTGGTGTACCTAGGAAGAAGTCGCTGAATTCACCACTATTGGATGTTTGTGGGCATTCTTGAACTAGGTGCCGAACAGTCCGTCTTTCAGCACCGCACTCGCAACATGAAGAAGATATTTTCCTCCACTTGTACAGGAGATCCCACATACACCGTGATTGGTCCGGATTCTATTTAATTTTGACCAGGTCTTTCTAGGCAGAGTGAACCCTGACACCTTCTCAGCTATGCATGGCATTACTGAACTCGCTGGGGAAGGAGTGGAAGGGCAAACGAATTCCAATCAGAAGACCATCTCTCAGTCAGGTTGAATTTGTTGGTTGCAAGATTCTCCGCTGTGCAGATAGGTGGATGTCTTGAAAGTAATCGTTTCACATGTAGATCAGCAATGTCTACAAATCACTACCAAACCTACTGTGACATCCACAGAGCTAACTTTAGAGGCGTCATGCTAATGACCGTGCCTGTTGTGAAAACCTTCCTTACGTGTAGGGTTTGTTACGAGCAAATTCTACCTGCGGCTCCCTGATGACGTTGCTGAATGTTGGTTTGGAAGATGGAACATCGAGATTATCCGTCCCTACATAAGGTAATATCTTCAATTACAAAATCTCTAAATGTTTGTGCTTATATGCAGAAAACACAACGAGGGACGATAAGCATTTTTGGCAAATTAGAATAATACAGTGAGTCTCTCTGACGACTCGGCCGGCCGGCGCGCCCAGCTTATCTGCCTCCCGTTGACTCATCACTCTCCGCTCGGCATAGCATAGCAGTAAGAACAGAACAGGACTTGGGTCACTTTATCCGTGCATGACATGAGACACCAATTAAAATTTAGAAAGTAAGAATTAATAAACTAAGGTCGTACCTTATGACAGGAGATGTTGGAAATGTTCTCTTCCTACATCCACACATTTCTGGCATCGTCTTAAGAAACTCCGATTCACACGCATAAGTTTGTCTTCCGTAATTGAGGCAATTTATCTCCGGATATGTTCTGCGATTTCATTTACTTTTTCTTCGTTAAGTACACGTTTTTTATCACTTCGCTTCTAATCGACTAAAGAACCAGTTCCCCTCAATTTGTTTACGAGCTTCCGCACGGTCTCTCTATGTGGAGGGCTCACACCTGTAAAATGTGTTATGAAACGTTTAACGACTTCCCTGCAAGACTCTGTGTTTCACATAATTATCGTACATAAATACCCTTTCCTCTACCGTGTACACACGTGGAGGCATTATGAGAATTATACCCAAAAGTAACACTTCATATCTCGAGAATAGTTGGAGCGACAGATGAACACTAAATACACGTTATAAGTATGGACCAGAACTGCGAAATGCGCGCTGTGTAACACGAAGTGATCAGTCAACGGGAGGCAGATAAGCTTGGTGGGCTGGCCGGCCGAGTCGTGAGAGAGACTCACTGTATCATGTAGCTACAACAATGAAGTAAATTCCAGCAAATAACCATTACGGAACAACAAGTATTTCAGAACAGCCTATTATAATATTATTAAGGGGAGAAGTACACAAAGTATGTGTAATTGTAAAATACAGAGTAAAGCATACTTACTAACTACCGTAAATAACCCAGTGATATTGTTCCCTTGTCAGACAGTAGCACGATATACCTGTCACAACATTTCCACTGCCTTTCAAAAACACAGTCTAAGTTTCGGTATTGGAATGACTTCTTCGTGCACTATTGCCAACTTAAAGTGTGGGCCGTAACACATGTCACTATGTGTGAGGTTTTAAAGCAACTTTCAGTGTTGTCTGTACAAACTATCAGTTTATACTTTTCAGCCGGTCAACACGCTTTTGCCCAATTAGAATAGACGGGAAACTTCATAAATATAACACACTATTCTTTAAAAAATTGCAGGTATTAATATAATAAGTGAATAGAAGTATAGATTGATAGTATGTCACTGTCTTAACTCAGAATTCCCTTCTGACCACTCGTGTACCCCTCACGTCCGCTGTGGCGTAGAACTCCCTCATGATCTGGTTCAACTTATTTCAGAGATCAAACAAAACTTCTTCATAGAATGCAGCATCAACTGGGATTACAAGTCTTCCATTAAAATGGCTCCCTTAAAGACTTCATTCACCATTCTCGAAGGTGTGTATCCATATAAGTATTGTTGTTTTAAGAGTCGGAACTACGAGGTCATCTGCCCAAACATAAACCCCTTTTCAAGAATCTCGCCTTCACTACGTCAATTTCCTGTGGGTCATTCCTGCTGAGTTGTTTCTATAAAATTTCAAGGAATATGGAGTAATTTTGATCCTAAACAGCTTCAATGCCATTTCAAACAAGAGTTGAATTAACAGCGAAATGCCATCCATCTGAAATCTCGCAACTTATACACGCATATTAAAGTGATTCACTTCCATCTGAGGGCCACATTAAATAGTTAATTTGTGTTGAGTCGATAGCCTGCCTCCTCAAGAACATAACGAGGGTTTACCACCCATTCAGACTGAGATCGTTATCACGTAGCGATCAGAAGTTTAAGACATAAATAAGTACAAAATATGCAAGCAAATATGACCTAAAAACTTTAAAATATTACCTAAAAAACTATTAAATATGACATGAATTTTTGGGATAGGTAGAGTATCGCTATCATACAGAAAACGTCTTAAGTGCCAAAACGTGATCAGCGATATTACACCAGACACATTTAATTATACATACTGACAAGGGAGCTTCAGTACATTAAAATTTTCAACATTCATTCAGTATCATATTCTTGAGATGCAGTTCTTGCTCGGTTTTCCTAAAAGACATAACATGACATTTCCTTGTCTGCTAATTGCTTCTGAGCTAAATATATCTACTGGAGTGACATCCTATTGGAAGAGAGAAGCACACTATCGTCATGTTCCGTGACCTCATATGATCAGTGTCGCAATCTAACTTGTCCAGAAAGATGTGCTAAAAGACGTCTGTAGAGGAGCGCCTTCTTGGAATCAGGTCTTCTAAACCTGCTATCTGCCTGTTCTGGGAAAAGAAAGAAAAATATACTGTATCTACTACACTATTCGGAAAACCTGTGTTTGAAACTCGACGCAGATAACACGTACCTTGTTAACGACGCCTAAATTTAAACAAAATGCTGAAATTATAACCAAATATGACCAAAACAATAAAAATGGCCGAGATATGCATTTATAGGAAATATCAAATTGCTTTAAACGTTGTCGGGGACCCGTCATTCGAACTTATTTTTCAGATTTCGGGTAAAACGAGCTCAGGAAAAAATATGACTTTTCCTTAACATCCGAACCTTAGTTATCAGCAGACCATTCACTAACCGACTGAAAGTCTCTGGTGAGCACTTCCTATTTGGTGAAACCAGTGCCATCTCATAAGCATAAAAGTACAGTATACTCTGTTGGGCGCAGTCACAGTAATCTGTAATTATGCTACTCTGATTCCCGCTGTGGATTATAACAGCTGGTCACCTGATAATTTCCTCTTGTTCTGACTATCTTCTTCAGAATATTCGTAAATGATATGCATCAAATAACCATTCTGCAAGTGAATGAATGGAATTGGGGAAGTTGTGGAATGGACAGAGGACATTACGTTAACTGGATCAATTAATACTGCATGTAGTGGGGGATAGCTAAATGGATGAGCGAAACAGAGCCCTATAGCTCTTATCATCACATTTTTAAGACCGTACCTAAAATGACCCCTGTGGGGTCCCGGGCACGGACACCAAGAGCCCACTGATGAGTCAGTTTGGTGTTCCTAGGCGAAACCCCACACAAGACACGGCATAAACCTAGAAACAAGTGCTGAGCTTGAATTCCTTGGCTGTAAAAGCCAATATACCATATTTTGGAAGCCTTTATACGGAGGTGAAAGGCTGCTTGAGCTCTTAGCTCTCGTAGTAAAGAAGCTCAGGTGCGCTTCATAAGAAGGGAGGTAGTGGCTACTCCTTTGGGGGTCTGTGCATGGGCACCAAGAACCCGCTGATGAGCCAGCTTGGTGTCATTAGGCGAAACCCCACACAAGACACGGCATAATCCTAGAAAAATTGCTGAATTTTAGAAGTTAAAGTTGTTGATTCATTTAGAGGCTTCGCATCATCGTGGTCATGTAGCGCTGTGTACCTCGGTGTGGAATCTGTCTGACATCCTGTGTCATTGTGATGGGTGGATTAGAATGTGTGTCTTTAATTGGAGCTAGAACATGACGTGGCTCTGGCCTTATTTTAGGTATCATCCCTGCATACTCCTGGAGAAGAAGTGGGAGAACCATGATAAACCGCTTGTAGGGTTGAGATATGACTGAAACTCTTCTATTCTCTGTTATGCAGCAAGGAGCGAATTGTCCTGCATTCCAGCACTCAGAACAATTTGTATTTGCCAGAGACGGTAATCGAGCCCGATCCTTCCTTGTCACAGCACCTCAAGGTGGATTAAAATGGCAGAATGCCCTAGTTAGAAGGGAATGCAATTGAAGTGTCGATAAAATTACAGCATTAACGGACCATATTCGTATTAATTCAGGCCACGCCAACTCAGATGCTTCGCGAGCACTGGCCGGCACCTCGAAAAGCACTGGTGCTCTGTTGTAGGAGAGGAACGTGTAGTAGC
This sequence comes from Meconema thalassinum, assembly GCA_946902985.2. Classification (NCBI taxonomy): domain Eukaryota; kingdom Metazoa; phylum Arthropoda; class Insecta; order Orthoptera; family Tettigoniidae; genus Meconema; species Meconema thalassinum. The sequence continues at coordinate 151,826,377 of OX336390.1, read as the reverse complement.
AGCGCTTAGCGAGGCGAGAGTCGTGTTGTTTGGTGAATGGGGCTGGGCAAATCAGCGCACGTCAGGTGGAGTACCTGTATGAATACGAATAATAATAATAATAATAATAATTTCAATTTTGTTTACAGACAGAAATAATAGTTTTATTGCACTCCTGATTTTGCAGTAATTTTCAACATTCTTTGTATTTATTGGCATCGCTTTGAAGCCACTAATTCTCTGATATTTGGAACAATCGTTTTGGCAGTTGCAATCCGAAGTATAGCTTCCAAGGAAGCTAAGGAACACAAACTTTACCTTGCTTTTTGTTTAGTTAATATTCATAATTGAAAACATTTGTTCACAATCGAACGTTGTTCCGAACATAGCAACAAATTACAGAGCAAGGGCATGAATCCTCAAGAATTCTTGTTCCTCAACGCCTTTATAAAATGAAATCAAATCACCACTCTAATGGTAATAGCGGTCTGTCAAAATTGAATCGCACTGTAGTTTTATCAGCTCAACTTGGAGTCTTGATGGGGCATCCTCTGGGCGCACCGAAATAGGCGTCATTGAAACTTAAAGTGCCTGTTTTGCTTGTTTTATTTCTTCAAACCTATCTTCAAATTCTTTATGCAATGACTGTGACGCTTTTGTGTACTCACTGATGTGTTCATAAGTACTTAAATTTAAGGACTTTGGAGGGGATAAATTGTGCCAATTTCTTTCTTGTAGCTGACTTTTAAAAGCACAAAGTGCAATTTGAAACTAACAATACGGTCACTCAGAGTACTGATAATTAATGTTTGCCTTGCAACAAGATATTTAAATCATTTAAATACCCCTTGATGTATTTCATGAAAGCGAGGTCAGCGATCCATTGCTCATCATCCAAGTCTGACTGTGCTACCGCCACTACGCGGGGAGGAAAGAGAGTAGGGAGGGGAATTGCACCGGTGCTGCCCAGTGTGGCACCGGGGCGCGTAAGCACTTAGTGCTTGGGTTGGCGTGGCCTGGATTAACTGGTGTCGATGGATGACTCACAAAATCGTATCATGAAAGGAAAATAATACCTTCAACATGAAGCAATGCGAGTATCCCTGCTACTGCTTCCATCTAGAGAAACATCCATAGGGATTCATCCAACGTTAAAACATATTTTCTTTGTGATATAATTTGAATGCCAGTGAAATTGGAGTTACTAACGAAACTTCTTTCATAAACTAAATTTTTATAATATTAATAAGTTCAACTTGGCTTGTATACGTCAAATTAGGTCGTAATTCTTTTTCTCCGCTTCAAAGTAAAAGAGAGAGAAGAAAGTAATCTCGAGGAACCTTGCTGTGTGAGGTTGTTTATTTGGTGGAGTTGAGGCCTACAGAGAGCGTCTCTCTCCGCGCCACGCCGTGCAATGGATGTGCTCAGGCTAAGTGCAAGCATGCGGTAGAGAGTAAAGAAGGGAAGAAACGAGTCACAGCGTGGGTTTTTTCATTAACTGTGTGCGTAGTGCGAGGCACGTTACTACCGCACTCATACGCAACGAAATGGCATTGAATGTACATTCAAATTGCATGCTTCTTGGGAAATATTATCGTGTCGGTTGCCTTGGTAAACGAAATTGTAAATGCATTTCAGTTGGTCAACACGATTGTACGCAATTGTAATGGGGGTTATTCCCTAAACTTGGATAAAATTCAAGTTTTAGAAAAAATTGCATGTTTAGAAAAAAATGCAGGCTATGAATGACCTACAAGTTAAAAAATCTACAAGTTAAGAAAACATACATGTAAGAGAAAAACTTAAATGTTTAGATAAAACAAAAAAAAGTTTCGAAAAAAGTAATGTTTGGATGAAAATACTAGTTTAGAAAAAAAAACACATGTTAAGAAACAATTTTATATTATAAGAAAAAATAAATGTTAAGAAGCAATACATGATGAGAAAATAATACAAGTTAAGAAAAATATAGGTTACATGTTTAGGAAAAAAAAAACATGTTTAGATATGAATAGGCTACATGTTTAGAAAAAAAAGTCCTCTCGGCACGCCGGAAGGCGGAGGTAGATTTCATCGGGCAAACTTGGGGATAGGCGAAAATAGGCAGAATATGCAGGTTTTCGTAGAAGGATCAGACCTCATTTATTGCGAGAAGGTATTTTATAATTGGAGCTTAATTAACTTTGTTTTTCGTCTTTTTATGCTTATTTTAAACATTTTATTGTCTTATGGGAACGGTAACCTTCTTGTCATTTGGGGTCCATTTTTATACTTGTGGTCACACTGTCCTTATGCAAGGTTTCGACACTGATGTTTAACTATGTAACGGTCTGTTACTTCTTCATGCAAAATTATATCTCCCGCAGAGATTTTGGTTGGTACCTCAGTTTAGGGGCTGCGACAACGCGGTTATGTAACCCCGTGTACTTAGGGATGGCTGTATTAGTCTGTAATTCAGGTAAGGACTGCAGACGGTCAATTTCAAGCAGTAGTTCCTAATGTTGCTACCAGGTACTACCGTCAACGACACCTACCTGTGAACTTGGCTACTAGATGCCACCGCAACCAGCAACTCGCAACGAACGTTGGAACTTCCCCTCCAAAGGAAAGCATACTGAGGGATTTTTAGCGCTCTTAGAAAATCCGACGACTTCGGCCGGCTTTGAACTCGCGACCTTGGGCATAGACATTCAGCATGCTTGCTACCAGTTACGTCACCGAAGCCGCTTCACACTTAGTCAGATGGAATTCTGAATATGATCTCGTGCAAGTGCGTCATCTTGGCAACGTCTGATGGCTCATCCCTCATCAATTTAGTAGTGTTGTCATGGCAACCTCTTGGCATTTTCTTATAATTCCGAAACCATTTTTCTCATCCCTTGGCGTAATGGTGGGTCATATCAAAAATTCTTTCAGACAAACGTTTTAGGTAATTATTAGGGGAATATTGTCCATTGTGTACGGTTTTGATATTGTGCCTATTAAGAGAGATATGATTAATGTTTCCCGAAAAACCCACTTTTTCCCACCCCTTTGGTCAATGGTTGGTGCTATCAAAAAACTCTTCAAACATAAATTTTTGGACCTTATTCGACACATAGTATGAACTTTGAATGGATTCGATATTTCAAATATTAAGCGAGTTATAGCGATATTTCACTTTTTCGAAAAATGACCCCCATTTTCACCCCCGTCGACCGATTGTGCCCATTAACGAACTCGACCGAGATTTTATAGGGATACATGTTATGTAAAAAAATCAAATTTATTGGTGCAAAATTGCGGTAGTTATCGTGTCCACAAGGAAGTGATATATGTATATATATACATATATATACATATATACATAAATTATATATAAACTTTTTAACTGACGGTGGTTTTGGGGTCTAGGGGATGTGAAACGTGAAGATATGTCGAAATTTTCCGGAAGTCGAAACATGGGACCCATTGCAATAGTTAGCTTTCTAATGAAATCTACCTAATACATGTTTAGGTAAGATTAGGCTACATGTTAAGAAAAATATATATGTTTAGAAAAAATATATGTTTATTCAAAAATTGCATGTTTTGAAAACACTTCAAGTTTAGAAAACTGCAAGTTTGGGAAAAATACGTAGAGAAAACTACAACTTCAGAAAAGAATACAGGCTTATATTTATTTATCGTACGGAATATACTATACACATCATTAAAATATAAATGACATTAAAATATAAAATAGAGTACCGTACTACAAAGATAAATCCATATGACTTATGTAATGAAGAGCTTCTGGTGTAGCGTTCAGGAAGTCACGGAATTCTCCAACATACTGTAGGCTATCTTGGTGCCCTCCGTCACAATATGCCAAACAGATTGGATTTCATCACCACAGTCGCATCTTAGGGATTGAATTTTCCCCCATTTGAAGAGGGCTTCAGCACATCTCCCATGGCTCGTACGAATGCGATCCAAAGTGGACCAAACTGAGCGTGGTTGATGGAATCCTGGAGGTTTTCTTGTCAAGCATGGTAGAGTTGAGTTCTGCATTGGAGGGGGGGGAGCAACTTTCTAGCCATTCTTGTTTCCATGAGTTGTTCATGTTGAAGCCAGCATCGTGTAGTGCCTTTGCTGTGGGAATGGCTCGGTGTCGGGATTTATGCCTGTTTCGTTCGATGATCAGTAAGAACAGGCAGTTATAGGTCAATAATCTTCCAATATTCCCGAATAAGGGCACTTTTTCTTCTATCATGAGGGGGTGGTATATGGCTCAGAACAGGCAGCCAATAAGTGGCTTAGAAAAACTACAAGTAAAAGAAGTGACAGTCAGTCTGAAAGACTAGACTTTGTATCATTTTAAATGCTACAAATGCTGAAAAATGCTAGAAAGTCTGGAGACTCTTGACATGTTAGAAAATTATCTGCATAATACTTACCTTGCTTCAAATTACTCGCGAACGGCAAATGCAAACCAAGGGCAAAGCAAGATCAAGGGCGCGGGATGACGCACGCTCACCAGAACGCGCGGGGACGTGCCCCTTCCATCCAGTCTAAAAACACTTATAATGGGCGATGTATTGAAGATAGAGATATGCTCTCGCGGACTTTTTTGTAGAACTTTTCATGCTGACCAATTCTTACGCTCATAATATATTGATATTTTTAACGGTTTGCCCAGCGTAAGCTTAAGAAGCACACGGACCCCAAGTTTGTTTTCGACTTTTTCACTGAAATCGTTACTGCTTGGCTTCCTTTGATCATACATAAATTATTTTCTACAGAATCTTTCCTCGAGATATCCTATACAGAATGGTGAAAACCGTATCAAAATCCATCAAGTGGTTCTCGAGGTTACCCGTGACATCCAAGAATTGGGGATTTTTGTCTTATACTAACGAAGTAGAGATTGTCGGGGTACACATGCACCAAGCGGTACTAAGACCTCACACACCTCAGTACATATGGGTACATTTCGTCCCGTCACCGTAACGTAACGCCAGACCCCAGCGTAACGACGAAGTCGACAAGATCATTTAAAATGATAAAAAAAGAAGTAAACAAGAAGTTCCGTGAAGAACTATACAGCCTACTTTTCATGCCAATGATTATTCTACAGAATATGAACCTATCTAGAATAATGACGAAATTAAGTTGGTAATATCGAAATATCTAATTAGTTCAAAATATACCTGGTATAATGTAGCCTAATAGAGCACTACAGTTGGCATCCCTGGTGACTGAATATATTCTTAGTTCCATCTCTTAAGGTACAGAATACAAAATTTGGTTGAAGTCCAATGGACGTTACATGCAGTTAGACATTGGATCTATCAGCACGCGTAAAAGCATGTTGGCAACAATGTCATGCGTGTGCTGGTCAGAAATAATCTGAAATATTATGATATATTTTTGTGCCAATTTTGGATGAAATACATGTGTTAGTATAGAAGTTACATGTATTTTAAAATTGGACATATCAGCAGGCATAGAATCGTGTTGGCAGCACTGTCTTGTATTAATTACTCCAAATTAATCTAGAATGTCAGGTGCTATACGTGTGCAAAGTATAGAGCTGTTGGCTTGCATACTTTCTGATATATTGATATTAGGGTAAGAAAATATAGACAGCATTTATTAACATTTGGCAGCCCTGATTGCTCTTAACAATACTAATAGTAATATTTGTTATGGTACACATAGCATATGAAATTTGGTTGAAATCCAACTGATAGTATAGAAGTTACATGTATTTAAAAATTGGTACTATCAGCAGGTTTATAATCATGTTGGTAGAACTGACGTATATAAGTTACTCCAAATTAATCTAAAATGTCACAATATACGTGTGCATAGTTTAAAGCTGTTGGCTTGCATACTTTCTGATATATAGGTATTTGGATGAAAAAAAAATAGAGAGAGCAATTATTAACAGTTGGCAGCCCTGGTGGCCTTAAGAATACGCTCAGTCATATCTGTTTATGTACAGATATTACATACAAAATTTGGTTGAAATCCAATTGATAGTGTAGAAGTTATATGCATTTAAACATTGGACCTATCAGAAGGCTTAACATTATTTTGGCAACACTGTCATGGTTGGCCTCCTGGAAATTAAACTGAAATTGTCTTATCTACATGTGTGCCAATTTTGGAATAGCTCCCATGCATACCTTGCAAGATATCCAACATGGAGCTCAAATTTCTAGTGAGTTTTTTCAGCAGTTGGTTGCAATGACATCATTTTCAAATATGGACGTGAGATATTCCGGTGCACATCTTTACTCATACTAAATTTGGTTTTGATTGCTGCAGCCGTTTAGGAGTTGATAGGGGGACACACACACACAGCCAGACAGACAGACAGACAGAAGGACAGACAGACAGACAGACAGACGGACAGACAGACAGACAGACAGACACACACACATTTTCCCGGATCGATCTCATAAGTCTACTTTTTCCTCATTTTTGCAAAATGTGAAAAGTAGGCTAAAAATATTTCTGGCTTAGAAAGAAATACAAGTTATAAAAGTACAGATTTAGATCTCTAGACTTGTTGCAGCTTTCCATCGCAGTCATGATAAGCGATATAACGCGCACGGCTGCGCTGCGGAGTGATTGATAAAAGTGTGATAAGAACGCATGCTGATTTGTTATCGAAATTCAGCACTATAATCGCCTGTCTTTATTAACATACTTACAACTTATTGGTCCGACTCCAAAGAGTGACGTATTATTGCAATAGGCATTAACTGTGCGCGTATCATGAGGCAAGCAGCCATTCACGTTCCACGCCCAATACGTAATGAGATCGTGAAGCCAGAACGACGTACTCATTAAAATTGTGGTTTTTAAATACTATAAAAATGAGTGCGTGTTCTAATAATACCATGTTTTAATTAAATGGGGGTTGGTGGAAAAAATTAATTCAGTTCAATTTGTTAGCTGTCATTTGCATGGGCCTTGATAAAGACACAGCATAATATAACCAATGTGTCGTTCAGTTCCTGAGGCTCATTTTCCACAGCACAATAGCACCCTATTTTTAGCCTATTTTCAATTTTGAAAAAAATAGGCTTATGAGATCACCTTTTGTCCGTGTGTGTGTGCGTGTGTGTGTGTGTGTGATTCGTGTGTGTGTGTGTCCCTAATAAAATCTAAACGGCAGGAGCGATTTCAATGAAACTCGGAAAGTTCATAGCACTATTCCTGGCGACCTCGACCGTGCCCTTCAAATTTTGTTACGACTCACCAATCCAACATGGCGGCTGTGCGAAATATTTCACCAGCATTCAATATCTCCGAAACTATTACCGATATTACCCTGAAATTTTCTATAGTGATAGAGGGAACTACTATAAGTTCACTTATGTGACTTTTGAAAACCTGGTAACTACAAAACGAACATGGCGGCCAAGCGAATTTGAACATTTTAAATAGACCTTTCTCGCGATTTAATGTTCCAAGCGCACTGAAATCTGGTGTAGGAAATATTTATATACATTGTAATCCACTGGTATCTAATTTAGTTCAATTGTTTACATAACCTCAAGATGGCGGCAGTGCGAATTTTAAAATTAAGTTTTTATTTCTTGTGATGTAGTCATGCGATCGAAGTGAAAGTTTAATAATGAACCTACGCAATAATTTTCCTTTAATGGTACATGACTCTATGGCCTATACATTTAACAATCCAACATGGCGACCATCCGAAATATTTAGACGATACTGAATATCTACGAATCTATTTTAGCAATCAAACTGCATTTTTTAATGTTCATAGGGGCTATGAACTTAAGTTCACCTATAGGACTTTAAATAACCTGGTGATCACAAATCCAACATGGCGGTGACGCGAATTATAAATATTCACATGGACGTTTCTCGCAATTTAACCATCCGCGTGCAGTGAAACTTGGTACAGTAAATCTTTATCCGAATGTTAATCCACTGGCATCTAATTTATTTCAATTGTTTCCATAACCTCAAGATGGCAGCTGTGAAAAAAAAATTAATCTCCTTGTTTTTCTTGTGTCCTAATTATGCGATTGAAGTTTGAATACTACACGTTCACAATAATCTGCATGTAACAGTACATAACTCTAGGACCTACATATATAAAATCCAACATGGCGACCATCCGAAATATTTAGTCGGTTCTCAATATCTATGAATCTATTACAGTAATCAAACTGAAATTGTGTATGTTAAATAGTGGCAATTAACATAAGTAGGATATATGAAAATAGGCTGTATAGTTCTTCACGGAACTACTTGTTATGAATATAAAATATGAACATACGGTAAATATATATAAATAAATAAATAAATAAATAAATAACAACAATAAGAATAAGGTTCAATTAAAAATGACTGGGAAAATGCGAAGCAGAACCTTGACTTGAAGAGAAACCGTATTATGCAGTTAAAGCAAAAGGCTGCCCTCCATGATACTGCAAGTATAGTAAGTACGGTTTTGTTTCTTCAGTGACACCTTGAGATTCAGTGCTGTTATCAGTGTCTTTGTCTCGCAAGGTGTTTTACGGTGATGGTTTTGTGTTTCTATGTAAATTAAATATAATAATAATAATAATAATTTCCAATAATCTGCAACAAATCTACTGTGAGAAGATCACCAAGAATCTGCCCTTGACTGAGGAAATATGGCAAATGCCCATATTCATCCATCTCTTCTGCCGGTTCCATCCCTAAATCATTTGCTTGCAACCTAGAAATATTGGGAATAACCTACAAATTGGTCCACATCATCATGCAAAAGACTCTTGGAGACCTTTTCCATAGTTTTCTCGTTTCTCAATGTGATACCCTAAAGTAGTTGTTATACCGTCTTGCAAATAAGTCGACGATATGTTGATTTCTACCGAATGATGTAGTGAAATGAATGTCATAATAATAATAATAATAATAATAATAATAATAATAATAATAATAATAATAATAATAATAATAATAATAATAATAATAATAGGGTATGAAAACTCAGGAACAACAAAGAAATTTGCTAGAAGCTGGAAAGAATCTGGGAGACGTTGAAGAAGGGAACACTGGCTTTTCCTGGGACTTCTGTACGTACTGAATGAAAGTCATAGACTTACCAATCAGATATTTGATTAACTCTGGAGAACAAAGACCACTACAGCGTGGTTTAAGGAAACAAAGAAGGAAATGTAACGGTTCAACATTTCAGAAGCGGCTTTGGTGACGTAGTTGGTAGCATGCTGAGCTTCTACGCCCAAGATCGCGGGTTCAAACCCGGCCGAAGTCGCCGGATTTTCTAAGAACGTTAAAAAGTCCTCAGTATGCCTTGCTTCTGAGGGGAAGTAAAGCCAGCGGGCCCTTGTCATAGATTTATGGCATGTAAAGGAACCTTCCAGTAACTACAATTGCGTGAAGCTAAATTTGTAGGTTAGATTTGATTAACGCTCTATTAATTTCCAACGTTCGCCGCAAGGTGCCGGTTGTGGTGGCATCTAGTAACAGCTAGGTGTCGTTGACGGTAGTATTTGGTAGCAAAAGTAGGAACTACTTGAAATCGATCGCCTGCTGTCCCCACCTGAATTACGGATAACACACACTAATACAGCCATTACAATTAACACCGGTTAGGAGACAGATTCTACACACACCCAAAGTACATGGGGCTACATGACCTCGTTGTCGCAGCCCCAAATTGAGGAAACGACCAACCTATCTCAGAGCGTAAACATGTCTGACCAGGGAGGTAGACTTGACAGATGTTTTGGTTCAAATGCTTCCATAGGACATCCCTGACAAGGTTTTGTATGGTTTCATATTTTCAACCAATTATTTCCTCGCTTATAATATATTTGATATACCTGAAACTACATCTAGGAAGTTTGGATATGCCGAGACTGGGCTCTAGCTGTGAGTCATAAAGATCTAGACACTAATGAATCCATCCTGACCAGAGACCTGTCTGGAAGCTGCCTAAATGGAAGCTAACACCAAATGCAGCTAAGACGGAAGTAACTACTTTCTACCTCAATAATAGACTGGCAAACAAGGAACTTCAGATCCAATTTGAGGGAAGAATACTACAGCTTAATAGAAACCTTAAATTTCTTGGGGTCATTCTGGACAGAACCCTTAGCTTCAAACATCACTTATCAGGAACAGCTACCGAGATCAATACTAGAAATAATATTTTTCAGAAACTTTGTGGGACTACATGGGGCTCAATACCATCTCTGCTCTTGGTCTGGTGTAGCCTGTAGCAGAATACCGTGCTGCAGTCTGGATCAACAGCGCTTACACGAGGCTTGTTGATGTTTAACTTAACTAAACCATGCACATTATAACAGGCACTTTAAAGAATACGCCTACATTCTGGTTTCCAATCCCGAGCCATATTGAGCCTCCTTCCCTGCAACGGGAATGTTCACTTGTGCGTGAATTCACAAAAATAACTGCTAGTCTTGAGCTCCCTATTCATGAAGACATTCCTGCCATCAACACAAAGAGACTCCGTTCCCGTCATCCTACATTACAAACTTGCCAAGTCAATAACAATAAATATAATATAAGTAAATCCTCCGTGGTTTAGGTGGCAGCACGCCAGCCTCTCGCCGCTGGGTCCGTTGTTCAAATCCCGGTCACTCCATGTGAGATTTGTGCAGGACAAAGCGGAGGCAGGCAGGTTTTTCTCCGGGTACTCCGGTTTTCCCTTTCACAATTTCATTCCAGCAACACTCTCCGCTATCATTTTATTTAATCTGGCATTCATTTAATCATTGCCCCAGGGGAGTGCGACAGGTTTCGGCAGCCGGCACAGTTCATATCATCGCCGCTAAATGGGGGCTTCATTCATTCCATTCCCTGTCCCAGTCGGTTGACTGGAAGCAGGCTGTGGATTTTCATTTTCATAATATAAGTGATCGATGGACTAAATTATGGCAAACCAGTGCTACAAGGGAACAACCGAAGATGCCCTGTAACAAAAACAAGGCCACCAGGATTTTATAAACAAAGGAAGATTTGGACCACTCTGAATAGAATACGAACTAATTGTGGTAGATGCGCTGATTCCCTACATAAATGGGGGATGACATCCTCCCCACGCTGTGATTGTGGTGTTGAACGTCATACGATTCAGCACATTGTCCAAGCGTGCCCCTTACGAGCATTCTATGTTGACCCGCAGGTGTTCCTCTTCGCAACAAAATAAGGCTATTGAATACATCACAACTCTGGATATCTGTTTGTGACTCAGTGTATAGATTATTATGTAAATATGTATATATAATTATCTTTGTGCAATATTTTTCCAAAAGCTAAACAAATAATAAATTTCCTCGCTAGACGAAACCCTGCAATAGAGATGACAAAATCTTAGATCATTTGCTGGAGTATAATTACTTGGTCCTCTAATAGAGAGCGTTGAAGCCACTGTAAAGTTTTGAAGTCATTATTTCAGTGTTGCCTATACATATTTACATTTTTTAGATGTTCAGTCGGTCAAAACGAATTTGCCCAATAACTGGTGGGGTACAATGTACAAAATATGTAAATAACTCTCCCCATTATAATAGTATTTTTAGCGTATGGCTTTTAGTGCCGGGAGTGTCCGGGGACATGTTCGGCTCGCCAGTTTGTAGCTGCTTCTAGACGGCCACCCAATGGGCGAGCTACAAGTACCGTCGCGTGTGGAGTGTTGTCTGGGGATGAAAGCTTCAATGTAAGGACGTGGAGTTGGAAGGTAGTGGCTGTGGCCTATAGTTACGGACCAACCCCGGCATGTGTCTGGAAGGAAGATGGGAAACCACAGAAGACCATCTTCAAGGATGCCGGCAGGGGGATTCGAACCTCCTCGCCTCCCGGATGTGAGCGACTGCCAGCAGCCACGCCGTAACGACCACGGCTAACTCACCCGGTATTATAATAGTGATAATTAACTATTACATGTATTTTCTTTCCAGAAGTGTTATTTACACATTTTATACATAAGTTGGCCTGTTTGCCATCCCTTGATGAATGCAGTACATTTGCATTTGTCTGTTGGCACAGGTTAGAGTAAAATGTGGCTTTTCACTGATGTCTCAGTCTCACTCATGACTGTGATTTTATGGAAGCTACTGAGGTTTGGGTGGTGCTTAGTAATGGCATTCAGGGCACAGTCAGTGTCTGTGGATGCTGTGATAGGTTCTACTCATAGGGTTAGTACTGCTGGTCTGACTCAGTGAGGAAAGCAATGGCAAACTACCTCACACCTCATCTTACCTAGTACGCCTCAATGCAGCGCTGCCTTGGGTATTCGTGGGTATCCACCCACATAACCTAACGACGGTGCTTTTTGAAGATCGACTACATAACAGACAGACATACAGAGCTACGTAGGGATATGAACTTAATCATACTTAAGAGCTTCCATATTGACGTTTGATGATGATGATAATAATTGTTGTTTTAAGGGGCCTGACATCTAGGTTATCGGTCCCTAATAGTTTGGGTGATAGTGAAAGATGAGATGAGAATGAAAACTATAACTAATACTATCTACAAACGTACATACTAGAAGAAGAAATGGTAAACAAATAAAGGATACGGCAAATAAAGGACAGGAAGAAAAGAAATGCCCTCAACCATCGAAGAGTGAGGATTGAGGGACTTGGAAGGAGAGCCATGAATGGCAGATAGGAAACGGAACGAGGAGAGTGCCCACTCCAAGGTCAGAGGAAAAGGGGGACAAAACTGACCCAGCTCAGAAATCCCTCGGGGTCGCCAACTCCCAAACTCACCAGCCATGAACTCTTGAGGGTGTAGCACTATCCAGGGTGCACCAGAAGTGGTGGGGCTACATATACCCTGCCTCCTTGAGAGCCTTGTGCAGAAGGCAGGAGATAACATGAAAAGAAAAAGAAGGCTGACCCCTCGAACAATGTGGTTATCAGGAAAGATGAGACAAGAGCCAATTAAGGCGGAAAAGTGAAAGACTACCTAGGCCTCAGATACCCTAATACCGTCGGCGTCGGAAGAGAACAAGAGTTGACCAAGAGAGGTCGACAGGAAAGAAGACGGAGAGGAGCCCGGCGAAAGTAAGTGGAATCAATGCCAGACTTAGCTGGGGTCCCGTGGTCGCCAACCCACGTCCCACTAGATGTGAGCCCATGCGGCGTTATTGACGTTTAATCTAAATAAAATACCTATAGGTACTTCATAAATTTAATCCACCTTAGTAAAAAAAAAATGAATTAATATACATTAATTAACACCAGTTTCGGCTATATTATGGCTTTCTTCAGTAATTGTTTTTAAAATTAGAAGAAACTATTGTAATTACGAGCAAAGTTTTGCAATAATATTTAACTTGGGGTTTTCTATGAAAAATGTATAAGAAATATTTAAAAAGCAGATCTGTAACAAATGTGGGCTTTGATTTGTTGATAATATAAAAATAATTTTGAGAAAAAGTCATATATCTAAATTATTTGGTGTTTGTATATTCCTGAAAGACTTTAATTTAAAAATAAGTTGAGAAGGTTTTTCCATAGAACGTGTGGCGGAGATTGAAACAAGTAGTTCCGTGAAGAACTATACAGCCTATTTTCATATATCCTACTTATGTTAATTGCCACTATCAACATACAAAATTTCAGTTTGATTGCTGTATTAGATTCGTAGATATTGAGAACCGACTAAATATTTCGGATGGTCGCCATGTTGGATTTTATATATGTAGGTCCTAGAGTTATGTACTGTTACATGAAGACTATTGTGTACGTGTAGCATTCAAACTTCAATCGCATGATTAGGACACAAGAAGTAACAAGGAGATTTTAAAATTTCGCACAGCTGCCATCTTGTGGTTATGGAAACAATTGAAATAAATTAGATGCCAGTGGATTAACATTCGTATAAGGATTTACTGTACCAAGTTTCTCTGCACTCGGATGGTTAAATTGCGAGAAACGTCCATGTGAATATATATACTTCGCGTCGCCGCCATGTTGGATTTGTGATCACCAGGTTATATAAAGTCCTATAGGTGAACTTAAGTTCATCGCCCCTATGAACATCAAAAAATTCAGTTTGATTGCTATAATAGATTCGTAGATATTCAGAGCCGTCTAAATATTTCGGATGGTCGCCATGTTGGATTGTTAATTGTTAAGGCCATATAGTCATGTACCAGCAAAGGAAAATTATTGCGTAGGTTCAATATTCAAACTTTCACTTCGATCGCATGAATACGACACAAGAAATAAAAACTTACTTTTAAAATTCGCACAGCCGCCATCTTGAGGTTATGTAAACAATTGAACTAAATTAGATACCAGTGCATTACAATGTGTATAAAATTTCCTGTACCAGATTTCATTGCATTTGGAATATTAAATCGCGAGAAAGGTCTATTTAAAATTTTCTAATTCGCTTGGCCGCCATGTTCGTTTTGTAGTTAGCTGGTTTTGAAAGTCGTATAGACGAACTTCCAGTAGTGCCCTTTATCTTCGTACAAAATTTCAGGGTGATACCGCTAATAGTTTCAGAGATATAGAATGCCCGTGAAATATCTTGCACAGCTGCCGTCTTGTGGTTATGTAAACAACTGAACGAAGTTGGATGTCGGTGCATTACAATGTGTATAAACATATACTGTACCAAGTTTTATTGCGTTTGGTTGGTTAAATCGCGAGAAACGTCTATTTAAAAGTCGCAAATTCGCGTGGCCGCCATGTTGGTTTTATACTTACCAGTTTTTCAAGAGTCACATAGGTGAACTTCTAGTAGTTCCCTTTATCACCGTAATAAATTACAGGGTGATATCAGGAATAGTTTCGGAGATATTGAATGCTGGTGGAATATTTCGCACAGCCGCCATGTTGGATTGGTGAGACGTAACAAAATTTGAAGGGCATGGTCGAGGTCACCCGGAATAGTGCTATGAAATTACCGAGTTTCATTGAAATCGCTCCTGCCGTTTATAATTTATTAGGGGACACACACACACACACCTCACACACACACACACACGCACACACACACGGACAAAAGGTGATGTCATAAGCCTATTTTTTCAAAATTGAAAATAGGCTAAAAATATATCTATTGACGTTCTAACTATAGAAAGACTATCTCAAGATATTTTGAAATAAAAATATTTTAGTCTATATATAGAAATATTCAAACAACAAAAAATTTAGATATACAGTATGCCATTTTCAGAAAATTATTTTTATATTATCATCAAATTAAAGCCCACATTTGTTACAGATCTGCTTTTTAAATATTTTTATAAATTTTTCATAGATAAACCCAACTTAAATATCATTTCAAAACATTGCTCGTAATTACTGAAGTTTCTTTTCTTTTAGATAACAATTACTGAAGAAGGCCATACATAATAAGGCCGAAATTGTTATTTATTAATGTATATTAATTCAATTAATTTCATTGAACCCCGCCCAGTCATTGGGCAAATTCGTGTTGTCGTCTGAAGAGCTACAAATGCCTCTTTGAAGCCACCTCTCAGTGTTGCCTTATTGACAGTTAATATTACAACTTTTCAGTCGGTCAACACAATATAATTGTGAAAATATTACCTGAAAATAATTACATATCAATGGCCGCGAAAGCCAATATTCCATCTTTTAGTGCCTCTAGAGAGGGGTGTGAAACGTGGACTCTCGTAGAGCGTGACAAGAATTTGCTCTGGGTGTGGGAAAGGAAGGTGCTGAGAAAGATTTTCAGGGCGGTTTGTGAGGATGGTGAGTGGCGTATTCGTACCAAACAAGAAGTACATCAGCTCTATGGGGAAATTGACCTGGTTGCCGAGGCAAAGAGGAGACGGTTGCTTTACCTGGGGCATGTTATAAGAATGGAGAGAGATATAATTCCTAGGAAGACACTCGACCATCAACCAGAGGGCAGAAGGAAGCCAGGCCGGCCGAGGAAGGGGTGGATTGACGATGTCCGAGAGGATGTGCGGACGCTGGGGATCCGGAGCTGGAGGAGATGCGCTGCAACCAAGAAAGAATGGACGGCTGCAGTAGGAATGGCCAAGGTCCTTCATGGACTGTAGTTCCAGGAGAGTGAGTGAGAGAGGAAATTACGTTGAGGGAGTTCTCAGTTCCCGAGGAAAGAAGTACGATGTGCTTCATACACTGCTCACAAAAATTAGAGGATAATGTAAAGTCAGCTCATAATGGTGCAATAATATACGAGATCATTTAGTTTTTCAACCATTTATTACTTACATAATGCTATACTGACAGATAAAGCAGCCCATGATTCCAGAGAGCCCCTGATGAGTGTTTGAATCAAATGACATGAATGAAGAGAGAATATGGCAAACAAACAAAGCAATATTAACACTACCATAATCGTGGGCCATGGGAGAATATTGTTCTTCGGTATGGTGTATGGTCTCCTCGAACGGCTAGCACTGCTGCACACCTCGGTGCCATTGATGCAATGAGATGATAAATGATTTCTTGGGGGATACGTGGCCACTCGTCCATAAGAGCAATCTGCAGCTGTGGAACAGTTGTGGGAGGTGCTGGTCTGCCTGCAATGCGCCTGCCTAATGCATACCACACGTGCTCAATCGGATTTAAGTTCGGCGAGGAAGCTGGCCAATGCATACACTGGATACCCTCCTCCTCCAGCATGTCGTCCACCAACCCAGCTCTCTGGGGACGTCCATTATCGTCCATAAACACAAATGAAGCACCTATGGCACCCGCATACGGCACGACAAAAGGTCTGAGAATCTCGTCTCTATACCTTACAGCGGTCACAGTACCACGTGGGATGATGTAGAGGTTCGTACGTCCACCCAGGCTAATTCCAGCCCACACCAACAACCCACAACCGCCATATGGGGATCATTCTTGTAAAAATATGGGTTGTTTCGTGTCCCTCGTTCCCTCCAGATGCGAACACGTCGATTATCTGATTCCACTTTGAATCGCTACTCATCAGAAAACAGAACTGAGCTCCAATCGGCATGCCTCCACCCACGATGCTCCTCCACCCAGTTTCTGCGACCTCTACGGTGTTGTGGAGTTAACCTGGTACACACCATGGGTCTACGGGCATAGAGACCACGTGCATGAAGTCGGTTACGGACATTTTGGGTTGACACTCTGCGTCCTGTTGCCGTTAGAAGGGCACTTCTCAGTTGAGTTGCATTCTGCCGTCTATTCCGGTGGGCTGTTACCACAAGGTAACGGTCATCCCTTGCTGTTGTTGCCCGTGGGCGACCTTGTCCTACCCGTCTCTGAACAGTAGCTGTTGTTTGGACGCGATTCCACAGTCTTGAGATCACATTTAGAGACACCCCAAGGGCTCGAGCCACAACTTGTTGTGTCTGTCCTATGGCCCTCCAAGCCATTGATTCAGGTAAATAACGTTGTGGAGGCATTGCTGACCCTAAGTCACGTCATTCACTAACTGACAACGGGAAAGGAATGGCTCTGACCTCAGCAACAAACCACCGCCGTGTGACCCTTCGACAGCAACAGTACGGACAGTGCCCTCCATCATGTGGTGTATGTGCAGGGGTGACGAAAACACATGTTTGCCTTCTCTGGGAGTAAAGGAAAGTGATTGCATCTAATGCGGTACGAAACACATAGCATACATAGCTGAGTTTACAATATCCCCTAATTTTTGTGAGCAGTGTAAATTGGACTTATTACAAGGTTCACCATGCCATCGGTGTCCAGGTAAGCTGTACCAAAGGTGTGTTAACGAACCTAACTTGGTTCACTTAGCCGAAATCCCGCATCATGCATGCTAGAAGATTTGCTGATGTTCCATAAAATCTCCATACAATGAACCAAGAAATCAGGATTTGGCACAATTGCAATTAGCCTATTCGTCAGATACTGTTAAGTATCTATCGGTGTCCCGTCGCATATTTTTACAAACGAATGGAATGTTTCAAGCTAAGTAGGGACAAGTGGCGGAGAGTGAAAGAATAACAGCATCAGTATAGACTTTTCATTAACATTGATCGTGACCCCTCAAACCCCCGATACAATTATAATGACCTCATGAAGTTAAATGACGTATTACATTAAGTTGGGTGGTTCAAATGCTGTGAATATGAATGAGTGCGTGTTCAAATATCACGTTTAAATTAAATGCCACTTTTTGGAGAATTAATTCAACTCAATTTGTCTGCTGTCGTTTGCATAAGCCTTCATAAAGACGTCGCATAACCCAAATTACCCACTGTACAGCAGGAGGTGTGCTGTTTGTACAGGACAAAATTACCTTTATATACATGTGATAAAAAGATACATAGTTCAGAGGGATATATTTCGTGATAGGAAATGGAAAATATTTTAACAAAACGAAATACAGTATAACCTTAGAAAATCATTATTGTGTTAATTAACGGTACATATTAACTATTACCTACTAATAATGATCTAAGTGGCGCAATAATAGTTCCATATTCGCTTAAGACGCCTTGGGTCTCCAGCCTCTATATACATTTCTGACAACCTCATATTATGGCCACCAACGTTATAAGCTGTACACGAGTACTCTGTTTCAAATGTGTACACAGATCTAAATATTAAGAATGGTTTAGCCAACAAACAAACAAAACAATAACTACACCCGGTTATCAATCATAAGATTGGTGTGTGGTATTGACATTAAGATGCCCAACTTCCATTTTACTTCTCTCTTTACGAAGTATTTCCTTGTCTTGGTAGCATTTACAGCAACAGAGGTCGTAGTATGGGTCTTTTCCTACTATTTTGTTCCTTACCTTTTTCGAAGACTAGGATGTCATATGTAATGTTTATGTCAAAGGACTTTCATGCTAGGGTGAGACAGATAGAAAAGTGGGAGATCCAAAGGCATCTGACAGCTGACACCTTTCTCGCACCGCACAGAGAAGCTGTGATAAATCACATCACCATAAAAAGCCAAATCTTTGGCAGATTTTCCATGTCGACGCCATCGGCAATGATACCTTTCTCGTGCTGTAAATCAACTTCAAGAAACCCTTCTGGTACAATAAGATGTTCAGTGATTTCAGGAAACTCTTCGCAGCTAGTATTAGATTGATGAGCTGGGGTGTTTCCATGCCAATGATACGGCATTGGTCTCCGGTGTTAAATGCTACATCCATGTCGCATTCACTCCGTGGTCCTGAACAGAAAGTCATTGCCCTCGCTCTCGTACTGCCACAAGTATCCAAGGCGTCCTGCCATTCCTGCAATATTGGGATCAAGGGTGAGCTGTCTCACCACCCATCTTGAATCATGTGGTGGGCTTGAGGATCTAAAACCCCCAATGTGGATGCGACATCTGACACAGTAACGCGCCTGTCAGCTAACATCGTTTTCCTTCAACGTGTGTTGCAGTCATGGAGAAGCGCACAGAACGATCTTCATCTTCCACACTCTGCCTTGATGTCGTCTCCATAGACGCTCTATAGGTGGTGGTGAACATCTGAAACCGTAATCCCACTCGCTCATTCATAGTGTCCGATAGCATTCCCTTGTATTCGTGACCACGTTTACAGCACATGTATTTCTGCCATACTGGTTTGCACTCGAATGTGTTCACGCACACCAATCTCCTGCTTCAATCTTTGCTTTGGCAAACAGCGCATACGCCCGTCGTAATTTAGGTTAGTGACCATTAATGTTGTTGCTTATTTTAGTGGCTGCAACGTCTTGGTCCTATAGCCCCGAGTATTGGTGTGTGTGTGTGTGTGTGTGGAATTTGTGTGATAACCTGTGTTATTGTGATGGCTATACTAGTGTGTGTATTTGTAAATTGGGGATAGGCTTGGGAAGGAGGCTGCCGTGGATTTAATTTAGGAACCATCCCAGCATTTTCCTGGAGTAGAAGTGGGGAAACCACGGAAAACCGCTTCCAGGATGGCTGAGGTGGAAATCGAACCTTCTTCTTCTCAGTTTTGCTTCACAAGTCTAATTGTGCTCCATTTCAGCCTTCACACCAGAATTAAAATTTCTTAGCAGAGCCAGGAATCGAACCAGGACCTCAAGAGCGACAGCCAAGAAATATAGACGTTACACTACTAGGTGGTCAACCATTTCCTACTGTATGTACTCGAATGAGTTCACGCACGCAGATCTGCTGCTTCTATCCCCCTGCTTTGACAAACAGCGCATGGGACAGAGCTCCTTTGTTCTATCTCTGCCTATCGATTCAGGAAAGATTGCCTTTAGCCATGGTCATGTGCTTTTTGACTCTGTAATAAATTGAAGAAAGTTAAATTCCAAATGCCCGTCGTAACTTAGGTTAGTAACAATTATTTGTTGTTGTTGCTGTTGCATTTGTAAATTGTGGATAGGATTGGGAATGAGGCGGCCGTGGGCTTAAGTTAGCGACCATCCCAGCCTTTTTCTAAAGTATGAATGGGGGGGGGGGGGGGAC
The DNA here is from genome assembly GCA_946902985.2 of Meconema thalassinum. Taxonomy (NCBI): domain Eukaryota; kingdom Metazoa; phylum Arthropoda; class Insecta; order Orthoptera; family Tettigoniidae; genus Meconema; species Meconema thalassinum. The sequence continues at coordinate 151,806,010 of OX336390.1, read as the reverse complement.
ACCGAAGATCACTTCCAGGATGGGTGAGATGGGAATCGAAACCATCTTTTCTCAGTTTTGCTTCACAAGGCAGAGAGTACCCCGTTCTTGGCAGAACCGGGAATCGAGCCCAAACCTACGGGTTGACAGCAAAGAACGCTACCTATTACTAGAGCCCTGCGCGGATGTGAATATCCGCAAACATTTCCCCCATGCGGATATAGTTTGCATGGCTGTGCGGGTAGCCGATAAGCTGCGGATAATGCTTGGAGTAAATTTGCGGATAGTTTTTAGAATACAATTCGAACTTGTTGAATATCATTACTGGGACTCGGATGTTTATGACATACATTTTTCTGTCATGCTTTTCTCATGACAAATGTAAGACGATGATTTACGCTAATCTCATTCAAATCATGCCATTAAGCATAATTAACACTCTAAACTGAAAAGAGTTGCAATTTTGGCTGTGTAGCATGCATTTTAAACACAGCACATGACACTACATAGCCTAGGGAAACGACTTTTTCCTCAAATGTCTAAATGAAGGAAGGAAGATTGTAGTTTTACGTGACCGTTAATCGCGAGATCATAAGCCACGGGACCTCCTTTTTACATGGAATCCGAATGGCATTTCACTTCGAAAATCTCACATGCATTGACCGGGAATCGCACCCAGTCTGCCGTGGTGAGAGGCCAACAGCTTGACCGCTGCGCCACCACGCCCCACAAATGTCTTAATGTATGTGTGTATGTCTACCCCTTATTATTCCCGTTTTCCAACGGGGTCGGGGATGAGATGCGTTGGAAGTCTTTGTGGCGGATGGTTTTTACGACCGGATGCCCTTTCTGACGCCAACCTCATGAGAGGTGTTAATGAGAGATGAAATGAATGATGGTGAATGAAACTGGGCAAGGATGTGGAAGGAAGCGGCCGTGGCTTGTCAGAAGGTACCGTCCCAGCATTTGCCTGGAGTAGAAACTGGGAAACCACGAAAAACCATTTCAAGGACGGCCGACGGTGGGGCTCGAACCCACGCGTCTACCGAGTAGGCAGAGAGCTTGGCCCCATGACCTAACGCAGCACTTGAGCGAGCATAGCCACCACTGTCGGTCCTGAAATGTCTAAATGTGTTGCTTTAATACTTTGTTTTATCTAATTAAAATATTATTATTAATGCCAGTAAATTCGGATAGCAAACGTGCGGATGCGGATACAAGTTAGGCAGATGCGGGGCTGATGTGGACAACAGTCGTGCGGATGCGGGGCGTATGCGGATAATGGTTTTATCCGCGCAGGGCTCTAGCTATTACACCACGAGTGAGCCAACCATCAGTGTCCTACTGCATGTTGTTACAAAACAATTGCAAGTGAGTCGTGGAGAGTGACGAAGGAAAGGAACAAGAGTGATATAGACTTCTTTTTGACTCTGAGAGTCGCACATTTTTTCCGTATTGACTGAAATATACTAAGAACAAAGTTCCAACTGGTTCCGCCTCGTCAATACTGTTTATTAAAATGTCGTGATACAATCACCTGTCTTTTAACACATCACATGGTACATGTTTCAACGTCTAACACGTATTGACGTCTTCATCAGCCTAAATAATTGTGCAGCACTTAAAACATTCCCTTTATCTACTGGGTGTAGTTATAAACTGACATAAAAACACACATGGATCACTGTAACATATTAAAAGTTGTTAAAACATTTTCTTATGTTAAAAGCTGTTGGAAGCTGTTGGAAGCCAACATTAGATATAAGCCAAGAAAGACTGCCAAGCCCGGCTGCGGATTTTTATTAAGCTTTTAACATAAGAAAATGTTTTAACAACTTTTAATATGTTACAGTGATCCATGTGTGTTTTTATGTCAGTTTTTAACTACACCCAGTAGATAAAGGGAATGTTTTAAGTGCTGCACAATTATTTAGGCTGATGAAGACGTCAATACGTGTTAGACGTTGAAACATGTACCATGTGATGTGTTAAAAGACAGGTGATTGTATCACGACATTTTAATAAACAGTATTGACGAGGCGGAACCAGTTGGAACTTTGTTCTTAGTGATATAGACTTTCCATTAACTGTGCGCGTAGCAGCAAGACCATCACGTCAATCACACACACCCGATATAAAAATGAACTCATGAAGTCAGACGACGTATAATTAAGTTGAGGTTTCTTGATAATATAAAATGGAGCGAGCGCGCGTTCAAATATTATCATGTTATAATTAAAAGTGAGCTGGTGGAAGAATTTAGCTCAATTTGCGTGCTGTCGTTTGCAACGATCCTTTATAATGACATCATTACAATTTGGTCGACATTATACACTGCAACATCTTTTCACAAAGGTATTTGCTCTGCATTTGGGAGACTATTGGTCAAGGTAATATTCGCCCTCTCATCTCAATGGTGTTAAGCGTGTTCTATTTTTAACTCGAATCAAATGCTGGCACTGAGTCTTTCTCACAGAGTTCGAACAACTAACTGACTAATCAAACAACTAACTAATTGACTAACTAAGAAACACGATGATTAAAAGCCATTGATAAGGTCTTGATTGACTTGAAGTGGTTCAGTATCTCGAAATATACATTATCCATCTTATTGTCAAGACGTTTGCTAAAATACTTGCTAACAATACCAAGCCTTTTTCATCACTCATGGCACACCTCTTGATGTAGTGGCTAGCATTCTAGGCTTTCGTTCCATAAGTCCGGGTGCGATTTCCGGCTCTGCCAAGAAATTTAATTCTGGTCTGAGGGCTGGAACGGATTACACTCAGCCTCGTGTGGCAAAACTAAGACGAGGTGTGTTTGATTCCCACCCCAGCCATTCTGAAAGTGGTTTTCTGTGGTTTCTCACTTCTACTACAGGCGAATGACGCAATAGTAATTTGACTATGGCCACGGCCAACTCCTATCCCGGTCTTAGCCCCAATTTCAAATACAGTAAGTTACAGCCATCACAATGTTAAAGGTCATCAGACAGATTCCGCACACACTCAGTTTCGCCAACTGAAGCTTTTAAAAATCGCAAAGTAGTTATAATCCGTGTAGATTAAAGCTTTCATGGCTCGAAATACTTATTCATATTTTTAGGATATAGTCGTGTGAAAATAAAAATTAAAAAATCCTATGCATTTCGAGAGGGACCTTACCTTCTTTTTTAATAGAATTAAAACAATGTGGCCAAAGATTGTGTGTTACTGAGCTTACAAAAGAAACTGGAGAAATTCCTCTCATCGTCACCAGATAGCAGCTTGAAGCTACTGTATGGACCTTGGTAGAAAAAGGCGCCAATATTAAGTAGAATGGCGAAAAGAGTAGTAAAGAAGGAGACGAAAAAGCGGGCGAGGGAAAAATTGAGACTCCTCGAAGAATGAGGACGCCCAAATAAGGTGAAAGGTGGGGAGAGGGGAGGGATGGATATAAGGAAACAGAACCAAGAGGGGAAGTGTACCGTACAGATACAGAGAAACGAAGGAAGTTCCTCCATTAAATTAGGGAACTACGAATCATAGATATGTTTTTCATATCTAGATGGTAAATACCTGTTAACCTTTCTATTACAGGCGAGCACGTATTTACAACACTCGCAATTTGCATGAGGATAAGTCTGTAAACCAGTTATTGTATATCGTTGTTGACACACAAAGTTATCTATTGAAGTTTCGAGGACAAGTACAAATTCACAACAACAACAAAAAAATAACAGCTAGGGCACGATACTGAGTAAAGTACAATGATGAGAGAAGTATCAAATGTAGTCTCGAATCGTCAAATGATTCAGAATTCGGCTGAGCACTGCATCTGCTCATGCACAATTTGTTTGTCGTCGAAATGGCTGGATCATTATTTATCTCAAGATTAAACCCATCGCGTATAAGTGAGAGGAATTTTTACCTGGAGGAATTGTGTCGTAAGTATTCGTTTGTCTGTCTGGTAGAGGCAGGAATGAGATGAGGATAGTATCTGCGCGCGCACACTTGAAGGGCAAGGTGCGCGGTAGACCATCACACTTTCACTGTGTATCACGCAAATTTTGGTGTGATCCCCAGTCCAAAACATATCAATGTTAAAATACTATGTCCCTAACGGGAGGTTTAATAGTCACTAAATCAATATCTAAACAAAACTACAATTAAAATATTTTGTCAAACATTTTTTGAAAAGTCGCTAGATATAGTGACAAAGTCGATAAATTGGCAAATCTTCACATAACCAGGTACACGGGGAAACATGATGTCTATATCGCAAGTCCCATAATTGAGTCAACAACAACTGTGGAATAACATCTTTTTAATTGCGGTAAAAACGCTGGTGCGATAGACGCTTCCCCTTGAAATGTCCACATGTGAGGTGAATCAAATCATGAAGGTTCACAATTCTCCCCGTTCGCTTGAAGACTAAGGCTATTTTATGAGCCATTTTTGTTCCCTTTGCGATAACGATCTTTCCTCGCACTGCCTCATCCTGACATAAAAGAGCGGAGAAAATTGAGCTCATTTCATATCGTCTTTTCTCTTGCTGGTTCACAAAGTGACTTCTTGTTCCTTGCGACATTAGAACATATTTCTAACTTTGCAGAGCCGAGAACTCTACAGACAATGAATGTTATACAGTACATTGTCTTTGAACCCTGCGCACAGATGTATCTTTTATCAAAGCTTTGTGATTATAAGATGTTTCACTTAAGAGCTTGGGACAATGTGGTCGTAATCTCTGGGTAATTGCAATTATTTTGACGCGAGGTGATGCTGCAATCTGGCAGTGGGCCTCTCACAAAATTGGACTGAGTTTGATTCCTGTTTAATGCAAGTGAGGTTTTCGAAGTTTCATAGTAACGCCCAGTGGATTTCACATAAAATGGAGGTCCTGTGGCTTATGATTTTGTTGCTATTGTTGTTCCATATTGAACCCGATGGGGTTATGCTGACTGGAATCGAACATGGTTCTCAGAGACTGTGATCTCAGTAAAAAGGTTCCACCAGGAAGCGAACCAGAGATCTACAGGGAGTTTCTTGGTAAAAACCCCTCGAAAGAAATGTATATTTAATCACTGGTGTGATTTTTGATGAAATGGCATTATTTATTAAAATAATGTAGGAAATAATGAGCAGATTATATCATTATAAGACGATTTGGTGTAAGCGATTGGGAGTTTGAAGCACAGAGGAGGGCAGAGCTGACATTTACTAATCGGCCCAGAATTGTGGGTTGGTCCCAGTGGAGCCACGTCCATCTCTGTCACCCCATTATGTCGTCTGGAGCAGGGGAGAGGCCTGAATAATGACACAGTTATTCCCCGACGGAGAATAGATTTGGAGGAGGGGCGGAGAAATGCCCAGAAAAATCATTGATTACTCGTGATTGGAGTAACGAATCGAGATGAGAGTTGCACACAGGTGAATATCTTGGCAAGAAGATAATTTTAGAGTCTTTTACCTGCGAATTTGGTGCATATTTAGTGATGTGCGTAAGGACTGTAAAACGACCATTGTTCGCGGATGGATGTGGAGATGTTGTAGGGGATTTCCCGACTAGGTAGCGTCCCACGCCATGGAGAAAGGAATTAATATTAATTAATTGAACGAGCGATTCCTTTGCACACATATAGTTTTGGGACCTGTGAAGAGAGAGGAACACAATGATCATGGTTTGAAGACCTGAATCATGCTGTGAGAGGAGCGAAGATTACGCGGGAAGATGTTGCTCTACTTTCTGTGGAAATCCGATATAAGGGAGTAGACCCCAGGAGGAGCTCTCAGTTGAACCTCACTTTGAAACTCACTCTGTTCTCACTTGAAACTCAGTTGAACCTCACTTTGAAACTCACTCTGTTCTCACTTGAAACTCAGTTGAACCTCACTTTGAAACTCACTCTGTTCTCACTTTGAAACTCACTCAGTTGAACCTCACTTTGAAACTCACTCTGTTCTAACTCAGTCAAGCTCAGTCTAACTCAGTTGTCACGCAGTCAAGCTCAGTCTACATGCCGCCAAGCGCAGTTACAGCCAGTTATAGTTTTACTCAATTGTCAATTGTAGCACAATGGCAATAAGTTGCAAAGTATGCAGCAAATATGCAGCAGTACGAGACAGCGTGTAAGCCGCAGACAGAAGTCTTCAAATAAGCTACGTGCAGTCTTCGAGTGAAACTTCAGTCAGCTACAGCCAGGTTGAAGCAAGTTCGTCAAGGCAAAACGCATGACGATTCTATTCATCAAGACGCCGAACAAAGACGGGTATGTGTAAAAGAAACAGTAAATACGCTTGTATGAATAATAGTCGTGATACAGGCATAATCAGCAGCACGAACTATGACGTGTTCAGTTACGAAGCACCGTATAGACTAACGGTAGCACTATTGTATATAATTATTTGTGAAAGTGTTGAACTTTATTAAGCGCAGTGTGTATAGTATTAACTAATCGTATATGTGTAACTACGATAGAATGCGCGAAAGAAACTTTACTAAGTGTTTGGTATTGCCATGAGAATACCAGATGTTAACGCTCATGTTTGGGAGCCAGCGTATTGATGTAACGCAGGACACTTACCGTAGGAGTAATGATCGTCATAAAACTGTTGGAGAGTTCCGAGAGCAGATAACCAGACTTTCAATCAGGAGTTGATAACGTAAGATGCCGTCGACACCTGCAATTTCGATCTCTGCTAGGGAATTTCAGCATTGAAGTGTGTATAAAGTGACGAGTGTTCAGTGTAATGTATATGTAAAGATATCATTTAAAGTAGTGTTTGATGAAGTGTTTCACATGTTTGGGGAGTGATAACTTCCTGAAAGGTATGCAACGTGTCGTGTTGGTGATAGAAATTATGTGTAATCAAATGTGTGTAAACAAGAGAAATATGTCGCGTTAAACCCATTATGGCGGGCGACATGGAAGAATATGATTGGTCGGAGCCACCTTAGATGCCTATAGAGATGTAAGTACCCCACAAATTATGGTTATGATCATGTAGAAGTATGGACCGATGCATGTCTGTGATTCCGTAAAGATATTGTGAATTCCTTATAGATGCCAATAAAAGTCAGTTAGGAGGCTGATCCTCCATGTTTAATCAGTAATGAGTTGATTTTGATAGAGTTGAAATGTTGATTTGTATCATTAAGTGGAGTAATTATTCCCACTATGAATTAAGAATGGCAATCAGTTATGTAAATGCAACGAACGCGATTGTTCGAGTTTAAAACGTCTAGCTATGTCGGAAATTTGGTAATTTATGTGAGAATAATAATAAATGATGATTTTGGTCATTTATGTCAATGAGATTTCAATAATAATAATAAATTATGATTTTGGTCATTTATGTCAGTGAGAAATGTTGATAATAATAATAATGGTTATTCAGAGTATGAATGAACACATCAGGAAACAAATAAATTGTTGTAAGCGAGAATTATTAACGCTAAGTGCAAGACTTATCAATCTAAGCAGGAAGATGTTACAATGAGATTACATTTCAGTAATTATGGAAAGAAGTTTTATATCAGAATATTGCATATATTCGGTAATGATACCAGTAATGAAAGAGCTTTTATTGAATTGAATTTGCAGCTTAATTGAGAAGCTTATAGAGTAAATGTTAGATTTCTCTTAATATTAGAGGTCGGAATGTCGTAGCATGGAGCATTAGGGGCCAGATAGTCTATTCTACGTATGAATTCTCCTATGTCGTGGACATTGTTGGAGATATTATCTATTCCAGAGTTGTAGTGAATGGACCCTAACTCTGAAGAAAGGATTGAAATGTGTTCCGGATTGGAATCTTTATAAGAGCCGAGGAAACAGGGACACCTCGCAGCTCTATGATTTCCCGAGAACTTATAGATGAGTTATGTACGCTCGTGGGCAGCGAAAACTCATGGCGACAGTGGTTTTGTGCGCCTATATTATACTTGAGACATCGGTCAACCGCCAGGCTCATGCATTACGAACCCCGAACCTTCATGTTGGATGGACCCATGTGAGGCCATTAATTAATCATTATCCTCGATGTAGGAATAATTACAAAAAGCTCATTCAATACCTGTTGGCATAATAGTCAATTAAGATCCTTTGGGAACATGTGTGTCGCTCAGGACACAGTATTTTGTCTTGTAAATCTCCACTGCTTAGAGAGAGGGAAGCTTTCAAACTTTTAGAAAGGTCGAGATAATTGGTGAAACGACCCATTCCACTTTCTATTGTGTAGCGACTTCCTTAGCCGAGGGTCGGTGCCAACCACTCGAACCGCTCAGGCAAGTTATAAAGGGAAGAGATTCTAGACCTTGTTGAAGTGACATATAATGCAAGATTGTTATGTTGAGTATTATAGCCATGTGGTTTGTGAACACATGGATAATTATAGTTAATCCTGATGGTTCATTAAGTTAGCTATCTGACGAATAGTTACATGATATATTTGTACTGTCACTGGAACCAAGTCATGTAGTTGGTGACCAGATGCCAATCGCCATGAGCGCGAGGTAGTCTATCGTACAATCCGACATAAGCTATAACGTAACGTTTTATCTAGGAATCACAGACAGCATGCGGTGAAACCATATAATTGGAGGATGTGTAGGGGGTAGCTTACATAATTATGGAGTTGCACGTGGATTTTGGTGCAACGTCCAAATAGGTAAATGCATGCAAAGCATTTCATTGGTGAGAAGAAAAATATTAAAACACGCACGGCACACATAATTGTTTAACATAAAGAGGTTTAAGGAATAATCCTTGTTGTAATATTAAAGAAGTCACATTGTATGACTGTTATGTTAATGTACAGTTTGTTTTGAAGTCGTAGGTGCATCAGCGCACTAGTATATTCTTGTGAAGTTCACAGAAGGGTAAAGCATTATGGCTAGGTATGACTTTGTTGTGATTTCATATTTGTTTACTTGTGGATTGTGGAAGTAAAATTTTTGTTTGCTTTTATTTTATGTTTTTTTTTGGGTATTGTTTTGTGTTTGAAGCCATGATTTATTTCAATGAATTAAAGTTTTAGAATAGAGTTGTGCTTTATCATTGTAGAGTTGATACCTTTTAGCCTCAAATCCAAAATATGCACTGCAAAATTGGGGTTACCGTACACGCCTGAGAGCTGATGCTAGCTGGAGGCAGATGCATATTATCCAACGAGATTACTCACATGGGTACATGGGAATTGATGTCCTATACTGTGATTTGAGCTAAAGGTACGACTAAAGTCGGTCAGATTTAATGCACACAACTCTATTAAAGTAAGAATTAACGAAGTAGGGTGTGACCGCTCCTAATCCATAGCTAAGTTCCGATACGTATATATAAATTTTGATAGATTATGCATATCACTATAGTTTACCACGACACATATTAGTTTATCATGACGCCCATCTGTGGAGTCTATGGTAGTAAAAGCTCTATTAATTTATCATGGCGTGGCACAAGTGGGGCTTTCGGCAGTAAAAACCACTCCCTGAACAGTTTTTATAGTAAATTAAAATACGGCCGATGTCCTACTAGTACCACGACACGTATTAATTTATCATGGCGCCCAGAATACGTGGAGCTTATGGGATTTAGGGAAAACCCATAGATTTTTTATGGTATTTCATGGGGAAAACCATAGTAATTGTTTTGCCTCAAACTGTGTTTGAGTGATTTTTGAATTCAGTAGGCTTTTTGAGGTAACGCAGAATCTCTCTATTGAGAAGAGAATGGCCTAAGGGTACTAGCGTTACATACCCAATCCACAATCTACCATAATATTATCAGGTTTTGTACGACTTCACAATATGTGTGCAGTGTTTGATGTTTCTCTTCGAAACGTATCCACATATTTTTCCAGGAAGCCTGCCTGCATATTTAAGTGTGTTATTGTAAAATGCCAGGTACGGAGGAGATCTTGCAAGTTATTGCAGGACTGAAACAACATTTTGATGCTGTTCATGAGCAGAGTAAACTGGAAACCAAGGCGTTCCAGGATAGTATAAACACTCGGTTAGATGAGAACCAGAGAGAATTAAACAACCGTTTAGATGCAAATAAAACTGAAATAAATGCTCGGTTAGATGCAAATCAGGTTGCACTAGATAATAAGTTAGGTCAAATGCAAGAAGTCATTAAGACCGAAGTAACAGATGCTGTTGTAAGCATTGTATCGGAAATGCAGGTAAATACTGATAAACGTTTCGACGCCATAGAAGCCAAACTTGAGGGTAATTTGCAAGCGTGTAGGCATGCTCAGGAGCAAACCAACAGTAAATTAGAGGCGTTGTCTAACGATATTAAGGATATTCAGATCCAAAATGAGGCGAATCTCGAACGCCAAGCGAAACAGTTCGCAGAGTTTACGAAAACAGTAGACCAGAGATTAGAGGAGAACGACTCCAAATGGGACCAGAAATTGAAAAGCTACGCTAGAGCAATTAACGGTGACCTCAAGAAACAGGACCAGAATATATTAGGTCAATGCCAGGAAATAGGCGAAATTAAGGCTATCGCTCATGAAAGTAAGGAGCTGGTAGGCAACGTGAAAGGTCAGATGGGTAAAGTTCATAAAGAACTGGACCAAGTTCAGAGTGATATTGTCAGAGTCAATAAAAGACAAGAGGAAAATAGAGGCGAGATCACCAAGGTCCGGAATGAATTGTCTAAAGTCAATGGACACATTCAAGATGAAATTAAAGGTCTGAGAGAAGAACTCGAAATAAGAGAAGGCCAGAAAACAGAGGCAAGCGACAAGACCCTTGCTCAAATTAAAGAGGACGTAGAGGATGAAATATCCCATATCAAACAAAGTCTGAAAGAAGACAAGGTGAAAATTTTTCAAGTAGCCGAGGAAAACCGAGATAGGCTTACGAGAATAGAAAAAGAAGTCATTACTCGCCTAGAAAGAGCAGAAATGCGCCATAACCAAATGGAGACTAGGATAATAGCACAGGAGGAGACACTTCTGAAGTATCCTAAGTCAAGTGAAGGCAGCATAGAGGATATAAGAAAAACAAGGTGGGCAGACCTAGAAACCCAACCTATAAGCAGAAACGCTGCAGGCGCAGGAGAAAGTCCTTACATGACGCCAGGTGTACCAATTGCGGCATCGACGCCACATGAAAACGCGATGCACACCCAGGTGATAAACGTCATTAGGGCAAGCGAGGAAAAACCTAGGAAGTTTTCAGGTAGTCACTGTAGTATGACACCAAAATATTGGTTAAAGGAAGTGACTGAATATCTCAATGATGCACGAATACCGCAGGAGCGTAGGCTACGTGCTATAGAGAAGTTAACAGAGGGGGAGTGCGCATTATGGTTTCGCAGCTTCCGTTACACTTTTGATACTGTTGAGGAATTCCGCGAGGCATTCTTGAAGAGATATTGGGACGCCGCGACTCAGCAGAATTTACGGCTGGATTTGTATGCCAAAAAGTACAGCACGAACAACCCGACGAAGTACGCAGAATTCTTCATATCGCAGATGTGTCGTTTTAAAGAGCTGGATCAAAAACCTAGTGAACTGGAGCTATGCATTGCTATCGCCAAACAGCTTCCATACGAGATCCAAAGGCTACTAATCTCGGCTAATGCGAAAACTGCTATGGAAATGGAGACAGTTCTAAGGCAACTGGACCTCACCACAGCAAATACTATGCGTCAGAGTCGAACCGTGGAACAAGTCCACGTGACCAACACACAGACTGACCAACAGCAAGCTCCAAGGAACAACAAGGCCACGAGCACAGAAACTTTAGATTCCTATGGACGGCAATGGGAACAGGAACCCAGAAAATGGCAGTCAAGGTACAAAGGAAATGCTAATAAAGCAGGAAGAGGTCGAAGTTCGTGGAATAAACACAATAACAGGGGCAAACCGTACCATAACAATGGAGGTAATAATGGCCAGGAAGGCAATAATAGAAATTGGAGACCCCAAGAGAGAAGAAATAACTTCGATGACGAGGCAGAAGAGCGATATCATGCTTCTTTGCGATACCTCGAAGAAAGGGGAGATGAGCCCCAGAAATCACAAGTCCGCTGGCAAGAAGTCATGCAGAACAGGACATCGCCAGACAGATATGGAGATGGAGCTAAGAGTTTGGAACTACAGCGCAGCGAACAGGAGAGAAGGAACTCCAAAGGGGCGGGCGCTGAAGAAAAAAAAAAAACGCCAAAATTAGAAGAGCTCGAGACTGATGGATGGAAGTCTATTAACATCATCAATTGGATAGCCAAACCCGAAGAATTGATTGAGGATACAGGAGGACCACAGGTCATGGTCAAGAGAGAATTGCCTATTATAATTGTGAGAGTGGCAGGATTAAAAGTCAGAAGTCTGCTAGACACAGGATCAACAGTGAGCCTGATGACACAAGCTCTATATAATGAAATAGCCCGGAGAGAGAACATTTTGAAGATACCGATCTCCAGTGTCAAAATTAAAGGGGTAATTCCAGACAGAACAATGATATGTAAATACCAGGTATTCCTAGATTTACAGATAGGAGGCTCTATTTTCTCACAGAGTTTTCTGTTAGTGAACAAACTACCTTATAACCTACTTATTGGGGCAGAGTTTATAAGGGAATACAGAGTGATAATTGACCTAGCACAGGACAGGGTTATGTTCCATGTGAATGAAGAAGCTGAAGGCTTAGAGGTCGCACTCAATGAAATTGAACCAGGATCCAGTGAACAAGTATGGCATACATACAGAGATGTGGCTGATGAAGAAGTGTTAGCTATTGAGCAGTTAGAAGCGGAGCTCAAAACACTAGCCACAGATTTGGAAAAAGATCTGGAACCCAAATTGGAAGAATACATTTCGGAGAAGCTAGAAGAAGCGAAAATTGGGCTAAAAGAGAAGGAAAATTTAAAGCAGTTATTGCTGGAACAGAAGGAAGTCTTTGATTCGAGACCTGGTCGGATAAAGAACTTCACTTATGCTTTTCAAGTCAGTGATTGGACACCATTTAGGCAGAAACCCTACCCTATAGCTGAAAAGCATTATGCTAAAGTGAAAGAGGCAATTCAGGAGATGTTGGAGGCCGGCGTTATTGAGAAAACACCTACGCCTTATGTAAGTCCATTGGTAATTGTACCAAAGACAGACGGATCTGTCAGAGTCTGCTTGGACCTGAGACGCTTAAATTTGAGAGTTATTCCGGAATTTGACCAAGTGCCACCTATTAAAGAGATCCTCAGGAAGTTTAAAGGAAAAACTATATTCTCAAACTTGGATATCACATCCAGTTTCCACCATCTTGAATTAGAGAAGGAAACTAGTCTGTTGACAGGATTTATGTTTGATCAACATACATTCACATTTTTAAGGCTACCTTTTGGGTTGAAAACAGCTGGTTCAGCCCTGATAAGAGCGTTAGATCGCAATCTATCAGATGAGGTTAAAGAGAGTACCATCAGATATGTAGACGACATTCTACTCACATCAGAATCTCTGGAGGAGCACATGAGAGACCTGAAGAAGTTGCTAGATGACCTTCGAGAGGCTAACTTTAAGGTCAATATCAAGAAATCGCACTTCTGTCAGAGGGAAGTTAAATTCCTAGGGCATGTTATTGATGCAAATGGAGTGAAGCCTAATCCAGATAAATTGGAGATAATTCGGAATTTCCCTCGACCCACGAAAGTTAAGCACGTCCGACAGTATTTGGGAGTAATTGGATTCTTTTCGAACCACTGCCCAAACTATACTGCGACAGTAGCACCACTGCAGGACCTATTGAAGAAAGGCGGCAGATGGAATTGGACGGAGCAATGTCAGGAAGCATTCGTGAGGTCAAAACAAATGCTTTTGGAATATGTGAAACTGGGATACCCAGATTATACCCAGAAGTTCATCATACAGACGGATGCATCACTTATTGGGATTGGAGCGATGCTATTCCAGGAAAATGTTGACCAGCCTGAGAAGAAAGTTTTTATCGCCTTTATCAGCAGAAGACTGAGAGCCCATGAGAAAAATTACACGATCACAGAGATAGAATTGCTCGCAATTTTGTACGCGTTGCAATCGTGGCACAAACTCGTGTACGGCTTCCGAATAGTTCTGAGAACAGACCATAAAGCTTTAACATTTTTGTTAAAGACAGATTTGTCTAGTCAGAGATTGACAAGATGGTCCCTGTATATCCAGCAATTTAATGTGGAAATAGAATACTGTCCAGGGAAAGAGAATGTAATACCGGACATATTAAGTCGTTACCCTAGAGAAGAAGAAGTACTAGCGGTCCAGATTGAGAATCGAGATCAGAAGACGTTGGATGACTTAAGGAACATTACCAACCTACAACGCGAAGACCCATGGTTGAAGATGATAATCGATTACTTCGAGGGACGCTTAGCAAGGGGAACTGCGATATACAGAGAGGCGGAGGCATTGGCAACAGATTATGTATGGTATAATCAGATATTACACAAGTGGGACGATGTGGATCACACACGTCAAAGGATTGTAATTCCTGCAGCTTTGCAGAGGAGATTAGTATGGCTAGCCCACAGAGCATTTGGCCATCCGGGGATAGATAAAATCTGTGCTCTGTTGAAGGAAGCATTTACTTGGCCAAAATTGAGAGAAACGGTGAGAAATGCTATTAGAACATGTGATATTTGCCAAAGGGTAAAGCCGAATCCCTTTTTAATGAGGCAACGACCTATCCCGTTGTTACCAGAGAAGCCAAGGCAGCTATTGAGTATCGACAACTATGGACCATTGCCTAGAGCACGTAGAGGCAATAGACACATTTTTGTAGCCATGGATGTATTTTCGAAAATGGTGGTGTTGTGCCCCATTCAAAAGACAAGTTCAAAACAGGTCTTGAAGCGCCTGAAAGAGAGAGTTATTCCGATTCTTGGGAAGCCGGATAACATTCTCTCGGACCACGGAAGTTGCTTTACTAGTGCAGAATTTCGTCGAGAACTGGAAACTCTAGGAATTAGGCAGATTTTATCTACCATTCGCCATCCTGAGGCAAGTCCCGTTGAAAGAGTAATGAGAGAGATCCAGAAATACATGAAGATCTACTGTTCTGAAGCGAATTGGCGTTGGATTGAATTTCTAGAAGTAATTGAATACTGTATAAATAATACTGTACATGAGGCGACAGGTCAGGTTCCCGTTACTCTACATCTGGATCAGAGACCAGAGAGACCGTGGAATGGTGTTATTCCATTACCTGTAGACGCACAGCCCGGTAGAGAATTGAGGATCCAACGAACCTTTGAATATCTCAAAGCACAGGCGGAGAGACGTCAGAGAAGGAATCGTGCGAAGAGGTATCATAAACCGCTTCTCGTGGGACAGAAAGTTTTAATTAAGAAACCCGCCAGTTCAGATCCAGAGGCACGGAAGTATAAAAAGTTCATTTTTGCTTACCACGGCCCGTTCGAGGTGATAAGAGACCTCCAGAACAATGCATATAGGTTAAGGCATTTAGAGAATGGAAACGAGGTCGTTATGAACATAGCCAACTTAAAAATTTATTACTCGCCAGAAGAATTCGATGAACCAGAAGAAGAATTAGTAACGCACACCCAACTCAACGTGGAGAGCGGAGGCAGCCAAGCAGGCAGACCTGAATGTTGGAACGGCGAGACGGGACAAGAAACAGACAGTTTACCCAGTGTAAGCGGAGAGCAGAAAGAATGCCAGTGTTTGCGAGAATTCTATGAAGAAATGGTCAGAGTAGCCAGAGAGGTTGAGGCTGTAAACGCGACCCTTCGCAGGGAGAATAGACAGCTCAGAAACAAGGCCGAGTGTGGAAGGGGGAACACTACTAACCCACTCGCAGCCAGACAAGGTGAAGGACCCCAGACGTAAACACAGACGGTGGTCGACAGTCAGCTGGTTACTTATATAAGCCACTTGCATTGGACTTTTATAAGTTTTGCAAGGGGAACATGAACCCGATGGGGTTATGCTGACTGGAATCGAACATGGTTCTCAGAGACTGTGATCTCAGTAAAAAGGTTCCACCAGGAAGCGAACCAGAGATCTACAGGGAGTTTCTTGGTAAAAACCCCTCGAAAGAAATGTATATTTAATCACTGGTGTGATTTTTGATGAAATGGCATTATTTATTAAAATAATGTAGGAAATAATGAGCAGATTATATCATTATAAGACGATTTGGTGTAAGCGATTGGGAGTTTGAAGCACAGAGGAGGGCAGAGCTGACATTTACTAATCGGCCCAGAATTGTGGGTTGGTCCCAGTGGAGCCACGTCCATCTCTGTCACCCCATTATGTCGTCTGGAGCAGGGGAGAGGCCTGAATAATGACACAGTTATTCCCCGACGGAGAATAGATTTGGAGGAGGGGCGGAGAAATGCCCAGAAAAATCATTGATTACTCGTGATTGGAGTAACGAATCGAGATGAGAGTTGCACACAGGTGAATATCTTGGCAAGAAGATAATTTTAGAGTCTTTTACCTGCGAATTTGGTGCATATTTAGTGATGTGCGTAAGGACTGTAAAACGACCATTGTTCGCGGATGGATGTGGAGATGTTGTAGGGGATTTCCCGACTAGGTAGCGTCCCACGCCATGGAGAAAGGAATTAATATTAATTAATTGAACGAGCGATTCCTTTGCACACATATAGTTTTGGGACCTGTGAAGAGAGAGGAACACAATGATCATGGTTTGAAGACCTGAATCATGCTGTGAGAGGAGCGAAGATTACGCGGGAAGATGTTGCTCTACTTTCTGTGGAAATCCGATATAAGGGAGTAGACCCCAGGAGGAGCTCTCAGTTGAACCTCACTTTGAAACTCACTCTGTTCTCACTTGAAACTCAGTTGAACCTCACTTTGAAACTCACTCTGTTCTCACTTGAAACTCAGTTGAACCTCACTTTGAAACTCACTCTGTTCTCACTTTGAAACTCACTCAGTTGAACCTCACTTTGAAACTCACTCTGTTCTAACTCAGTCAAGCTCAGTCTAACTCAGTTGT
Organism: Meconema thalassinum; assembly: GCA_946902985.2. Taxonomy (NCBI): domain Eukaryota; kingdom Metazoa; phylum Arthropoda; class Insecta; order Orthoptera; family Tettigoniidae; genus Meconema; species Meconema thalassinum. The sequence continues at coordinate 151,789,063 of OX336390.1, read as the reverse complement.
CACGCAGTCAAGCTCAGTCTACATGCCGCCAAGCGCAGTTACAGCCAGTTATAGTTTTACTCAATTGTCAATTGTAGCACAATGGCAATAAGTTGCAAAGTATGCAGCAAATATGCAGCAGTACGAGACAGCGTGTAAGCCGCAGACAGAAGTCTTCAAATAAGCTACGTGCAGTCTTCGAGTGAAACTTCAGTCAGCTACAGCCAGGTTGAAGCAAGTTCGTCAAGGCAAAACGCATGACGATTCTATTCATCAAGACGCCGAACAAAGACGGGTATGTGTAAAAGAAACAGTAAATACGCTTGTATGAATAATAGTCGTGATACAGGCATAATCAGCAGCACGAACTATGACGTGTTCAGTTACGAAGCACCGTATAGACTAACGGTAGCACTATTGTATATAATTATTTGTGAAAGTGTTGAACTTTATTAAGCGCAGTGTGTATAGTATTAACTAATCGTATATGTGTAACTACGATAGAATGCGCGAAAGAAACTTTACTAAGTGTTTGGTATTGCCATGAGAATACCAGATGTTAACGCTCATGTTTGGGAGCCAGCGTATTGATGTAACGCAGGACACTTACCGTAGGAGTAATGATCGTCATAAAACTGTTGGAGAGTTCCGAGAGCAGATAACCAGACTTTCAATCAGGAGTTGATAACGTAAGATGCCGTCGACACCTGCAATTTCGATCTCTGCTAGGGAATTTCAGCATTGAAGTGTGTATAAAGTGACGAGTGTTCAGTGTAATGTATATGTAAAGATATCATTTAAAGTAGTGTTTGATGAAGTGTTTCACATGTTTGGGGAGTGATAACTTCCTGAAAGGTATGCAACGTGTCGTGTTGGTGATAGAAATTATGTGTAATCAAATGTGTGTAAACAAGAGAAATATGTCGCGTTAAACCCATTATGGCGGGCGACATGGAAGAATATGATTGGTCGGAGCCACCTTAGATGCCTATAGAGATGTAAGTACCCCACAAATTATGGTTATGATCATGTAGAAGTATGGACCGATGCATGTCTGTGATTCCGTAAAGATATTGTGAATTCCTTATAGATGCCAATAAAAGTCAGTTAGGAGGCTGATCCTCCATGTTTAATCAGTAATGAGTTGATTTTGATAGAGTTGAAATGTTGATTTGTATCATTAAGTGGAGTAATTATTCCCACTATGAATTAAGAATGGCAATCAGTTATGTAAATGCAACGAACGCGATTGTTCGAGTTTAAAACGTCTAGCTATGTCGGAAATTTGGTAATTTATGTGAGAATAATAATAAATGATGATTTTGGTCATTTATGTCAATGAGATTTCAATAATAATAATAAATTATGATTTTGGTCATTTATGTCAGTGAGAAATGATGATAATAATAATAATGGTTATTCAGAGTATGAATGAACACATCAGGAAACAAATAAATTGTTGTAAGCGAGAATTATTAACGCTAAGTGCAAGACTTATCAATCTAAGCAGGAAGATGTTACAATGAGATTACATTTCAGTAATTATGGAAAGAAGTTTTATATCAGAATATTGCATATATTCGGTAATGATACCAGTAATGAAAGAGCTTTTATTGAATTGAATTTGCAGCTTAATTGAGAAGCTTATAGAGTAAATGTTAGATTTCTCTTAATATTAGAGGTCGGAATGTCGTAGCATGGAGCATTAGGGGCCAGATAGTCTATTCTACGTATGAATTCTCCTATGTCGTGGACATTGTTGGAGATATTATCTATTCCAGAGTTGTAGTGAATGGACCCTAACTCTGAAGAAAGGATTGAAATGTGTTCCGGATTGGAATCTTTATAAGAGCCGAGGAAACAGGGACACCTCGCAGCTCTATGATTTCCCGAGAACTTATAGATGAGTTATGTACGCTCGTGGGCAGCGAAAACTCATGGCGACAGTGGTTTTGTGCGCCTATATTATACTTGAGACATCGGTCAACCGCCAGGCTCATGCATTACGAACCCCGAACCTTCATGTTGGATGGACCCATGTGAGGCCATTAATTAATCATTATCCTCGATGTAGGAATAATTACAAAAAGCTCATTCAATACCTGTTGGCATAATAGTCAATTAAGATCCTTTGGGAACATGTGTGTCGCTCAGGACACAGTATTTTGTCTTGTAAATCTCCACTGCTTAGAGAGAGGGAAGCTTTCAAACTTTTAGAAAGGTCGAGATAATTGGTGAAACGACCCATTCCACTTTCTATTGTGTAGCGACTTCCTTAGCCGAGGGTCGGTGCCAACCACTCGAACCGCTCAGGCAAGTTATAAAGGGAAGAGATTCTAGACCTTGTTGAAGTGACATATAATGCAAGATTGTTATGTTGAGTATTATAGCCATGTGGTTTGTGAACACATGGATAATTATAGTTAATCCTGATGGTTCATTAAGTTAGCTATCTGACGAATAGTTACATGATATATTTGTACTGTCACTGGAACCAAGTCATGTAGTTGGTGACCAGATGCCAATCGCCATGAGCGCGAGGTAGTCTATCGTACAATCCGACATAAGCTATAACGTAACGTTTTATCTAGGAATCACAGACAGCATGCGGTGAAACCATATAATTGGAGGATGTGTAGGGGGTAGCTTACATAATTATGGAGTTGCACGTGGATTTTGGTGCAACGTCCAAATAGGTAAATGCATGCAAAGCATTTCATTGGTGAGAAGAAAAATATTAAAACACGCACGGCACACATAATTGTTTAACATAAAGAGGTTTAAGGAATAATCCTTGTTGTAATATTAAAGAAGTCACATTGTATGACTGTTATGTTAATGTACAGTTTGTTTTGAAGTCGTAGGTGCATCAGCGCACTAGTATATTCTTGTGAAGTTCACAGAAGGGTAAAGCATTATGGCTAGGTATGACTTTGTTGTGATTTCATATTTGTTTACTTGTGGATTGTGGAAGTAAAATTTTTGTTTGCTTTTATTTTATGTTTTTTTTTTGGGTATTGTTTTGTGTTTGAAGCCATGATTTATTTCAATGAATTAAAGTTTTAGAATAGAGTTGTGCTTTATCATTGTAGAGTTGATACCTTTTAGCCTCAAATCCAAAATATGCACTGCAAAATTGGGGTTACCGTACACGCCTGAGAGCTGATGCTAGCTGGAGGCAGATGCATATTATCCAACGAGATTACTCACATGGGTACAATATAGCGATTTTGCTGCATCATGGTTATGCATCTCCGAAGATATAGCCTAGTAATAAAGTTATTGGTTTAGGTCCCTTTTAACTACTGCGGCTTTTTGAGACGCCGGGATGCTGGAATTTTGGCCCGAAGGAGATCTTTAACGTACCAGTAAATCTACTGACACGGCTCCCTCGCATTTGCGCACCCTCAAGTGCCAGATAACTTTGCCAGGATTCAATCCAGCAACCTTGGACACAGCAGGCGAAAACGATACCGCTGAGCCACGCTGCCAGTCATCGTCAATCTTCGAAGAAGTTGGGTGCCATCCTGGAAGTGATTTTCCGTGATGATTGTAGGCCTACGCGTTGTTTTGTGATTGTAGAACCCAGATGGTATTGCTCAGATAGATTGTGTTTATATACTTGGAAAATCATGCGCCACACATCACGAGTCAATAACGTGATCACCAACATCACAAATTGATTTACTCGTTGCTAAACGTCGTGACCCCATGAACTAAGTGTTGCTTAAAGCCTGCTGAAGAGGTAAACCAGTGATCTTCGTAACTTGGTCCATCCACCTGCTTGCTCTCTCGCTCTCATGCCCTCAATCTTCCTTTCCATAATTAATTTTTCGAAGTTAAGTAAGTTATCTCCAGATTTGGGCAAAATACTCTAGAAATGTATTTTCGATTTAAAAAAATACAATAACTGATTCTTTCAAAATACCAAACACAAAATTGTGTTTTAAAATAAATCTGAAAATACCTATTACTCACGGCGAAAAGATTTCCATTTTATTTGTTTTTTCAAATCCAAGGTTTAGATGGATACTTTACCGAAAATGTTCAGTGATTTCAATTCATTTTAAAACACAAATTTGTATTTTGTAATTTCAAAGATTCAGTTATTGTATTCTGAGATTTATATCGAAAACACATTTTGTTTTGTGCAAATCCGATTATCTCTTTATCTTCTTACAATATGTCCAAGGAACACGAGGATCTTTTGGTTGAAAACAGAAGAAAGGCCTCTAGAGATGTTAAGTTCTTTAATAATGAACTTATTAGTTCCCTTTTTAGTCAATTTTATGCGCAGGATTCTGTTCCAGCAACAAAGCTCGAATGCATCGATACGCTGCCTAACTCTGGCCTTGAGGGTGCATGTTTGCCCCCGTATGTTTAGACGGAAAACACGAGTGTTTCAATTGTATTGTTTGTTATCGCTGTGTTTTGCCAAATTTTGGTGAGCTTTTTCATAGCCATAAATCCTAAAGTAATCCGTCTTCTTATCTCATCGTCACAACTTCCCGTATTGCAGATAAATATGATAAACCACTACAAATATGCGATTTTCACTTTTTATTTTCTATTTAGCGGTGATCCATCAGAGCAAGATGCCAAACACATTGTCCTGTAACTATCATGTTGAATACATTCTTCAGTTAAATACGAACATGTTTACCATATTGATTTGGTAATGGTTGATCCATATTGACTATTGGTAAGACACAAGAGACCATAGCATTAGTTCGAGTGAAATCTCTAATACAAGTTGTCATTCATATGACAACACGGAATGGTTACGACCTTTTGAAGTATTTAAATATATATTTGTAATAATTAATGTTATTGGTTTTACGTCCCTTTTAACTACACTGGCTTTTAGAGACGCCGGGGTGCCGGAATTTTGCCCCGAAGGGGATCTTTAACGTGCCAGTAAATCTACTGACACGGCTCCCTCGCATTTGCCCACCCTCAAATGCCAGCTGACTGTGCCAGGTTTCGAACCTGCAACCTTGGACTCAGCAAGCGAGAACGTTACCCCTGAGTCACGCAGCCAGACAAATATATATTTGCGAAACTATTCAAACAACTACAGCGAGAATAAGTAAGCAAATAAGACTTTGAATTGGACAGATGTCGAATGTAGAAATCTCAATTCCTTCTATCAATGTTTATAATTTCACCACCATCTATGGCAACTACAATGACACAGTTTAGAAAATACTTCTTCTAAGTGATTTTGTAAAATGTTTAGCCTACTTTTCACATTTTGAAAAAATGAGGAAAAAATTATTCTTATGAGAACACCCGGGCAGATGTGTGTCTGTCTGTCCTTCTGTCTGTGTGTGTGTCCTCTCCTATCAATTCCTAAACGACATGAGCTACCAAAACTAATTTTATTATGAGTAAAGATCTTTAACTGAATATCTCACGGCCATGGCGTCAGTGCTACCAACTGCTAAAAAATCACAAATTTTTTGCTCTATGTTAGAGATCTCAAAAGTTATTCATGCGAACTCTACTAAAATTGCCACACACATAGATAATTACATTCCAGATAAATTATCATGAGCTATACATGACAATGTTTCCAACACGATTCTAAACCTACTGATAGGTCCATTTTTAATGCATGTAACTTCTATACTAAGAAAATAATTTCAACCAAATTTTGTATGTGCTTTGTATACCATACCAGATATGACTGTGAGCATTCTTAAGAGCCATCATGGCTGCCAACTGTTAATAAACGCTGTCTTTATTCTTTTACCCCAATATCAATTTATCATAAAGTATGCATGCCAACAGCTTTAAACTTTTCACACGTAGGTATAGTACCTGACATTCTTGATTAATTTGGATTAACTAATGTACGTCAGTGCTGCCAACATGATTCCAGGCCTGCTGATAAGTTTAATTTTTAATACATGTAACTTCTATACAATCAAATGGATTTCATCCAAAATTGGCACAACAGTAGATCATAATATTTCAGATTAATTCTGAGCAACACATACATGACATCATCGTCAACATGATTTTACGCATGTTGATACATCCAATGTCTAACTGCATTTAACGACCATACTATTCATTGGATTTCTACCAAATTTTGTATGTGCATTCTGTACCTTAATAGATGGAACTAATAATATATTCAGAGTTACAAGGGCTGCCAACTGTAGTGCTATAATAGGACACTATTTCCTATATATTCCCACTAATTAGAAATGTCAGTATCAGTAGCTTTATTTTGTCTTTATTCTAGATAGGTCTCTATAGATTAATCATTGGCATGAATCTTAATTTTGAAGAAAAGTAGACTCTTTAGTTCATCACGGAACTACTTGTTATTTATGTATTTGGAACTTTTATTTAACCAAATTATTGTAAGGATATCCATTTTTTTGTTATGTTAAACGACGAATACGATCTAAATGAATATCGAAACATGTAGGCAAATGTTTGAATACCGGGTGAGTTAGCCGTGGTTGTTACGGCGTGGCTGCTGGCAGTCGCTCACATCCGGGAGGCGAGGAGGTTTGAATCCCCCCGCCGGCAACTTTGAAGATGGTCTTCTGTGGTTTCCCATCTTCCTTCCAGGCAAATGCCGGGATTGGTCCCTAACTATAGGCCATAGCCGCTACCTTCCAACTCCTCGTCCTTACATTCAAACTTTCCTCCCCAGACAACACTCCACACGCGACGGTACTTGTAGCTCACCCCATGGGTGTCCGCATCGAAGCAGCTACAAAACTGGCGAGCCGAACATGTCCTCGGACACTCCCGGCACTAAAAGCCATACGCTAAAAAAATGTGTTTGAATAATATTGTTGAACATTGTGCCCGTTAGACAGGAATATCGGGGGACCGCTCACTACAACGGCCGTCTCTACAACCCCAACCTTCGAACTCATACCCTTCAGAGGATAGGATGCGTTCTCAGACTAGCCCACACGGGACTGATGAACTCAGGTAGTATCGGTGTTATTTAAGAACTGCCCAAGGAACACACCCCCAAAAATGCAAGTCTAACACTTTGAAGTCTAGACTTAAAATATTGTCATAAAATATATTGTAAAAGTCAGAAATATCGGCTAGGCCACAAAGATAAATTAAAAATATATGTATTCCTAACCTGAATTGATGTTAATAACTTGTGAATTCCTGATCACAAAATATTATGTAACATGCAAGCTAAGAATGTGACACGAAATAAATCCCTAATAAGCAATACAATGATCAATGAACAATAACGATAGTCACACCCTGAATCTTCAGCAAAGCAACCCAATTTAAGCCTCGACAATCGAAAAATGTGTCATTTACATTTAAAAGCACCAATAATGATAACTAGGATATTTCGGTGTCACTTCTAACATTTAGCTTTACGTTAATAAGTTTAGCTAACCCTATCTGCCTTTTAATTAAAGGCGAAAAGCGCCTATCGCAATAAAAAGCAAATTTATATACAACTGGGTGCTAATATACAGAAACAGTTATCTAACACACATGAGATGCAAGGAAAAGTCATTCAATGAACACAATCACTCCTATTGGTCACGCACTTAGCGTTCCTGCCTACGAAGATAGGCTACTGTTGTAGCTTATTGCCATCTAAGTGTTGGTAAAAATTTAGATCGGTATCAGGGTAATTAATATTACGGCTTATATCACATAATTACCAATTAACTGTGTCCCTATGGTTCTCAAAGAAATTTCAATTCGCCGTCTCAAAATTCGTGTCAGCTGTTCTACGCTTGTATTTAATCATCCATCAGTAGCAAGATTCGAAGAATCGGTAACATAATTAAGTATTCAGTTTTAAATTTTCGTGCATTATTTAAGTTCGTGATTATTAAGATTTTAATTCAATTGAGATAAATCTATCACATGATTATTACAATTCTATTTAGTAATTATTTTATACCTCATTGTGGTTTTAATACTTTTCTTATGACCTTAAGGATACCTGACATTGAAATGCATGCCAAAATGCGTGAAAAAAAGTTCACTTCCAAAAAGTACACAACAGCCTCCACTGACAATCGCCCTACCGGCGGAAAAATATTCGTGGCTCTACTGCTCACGACAATATCTGGTCAACAGTGAGAAAAATCATATTATCTGTCGCCAATAAGCATTACAACCTTAATATGAGTGATCCTAGTCGGCGCTAATATCAACTGTATTCTGTAGACACAACAATAACGTTGCCCTAATAGTATACATCTCATTGGTCATCACATAAGTAAAATGGCAAGGGATCGGCTGTATTCAAGTTTCAGAAATATGATGAATAAACCTCAACTTAATCTCGCTATAACAATCGTAGTTCCAAATCCTATATGAATATTTTACTATCATTCTTAATAAGCAGCTCAAACTGCTAAATACATCATGTTCCATTCCCTCGAACCAATGTCCTCTGACATTATCAAAGCCTTCATTAAGTAGTCATTTGACGTCGTCTCATCGCAGCCGAAATAAATGTAAACAAGTAGTTCCGCGAAGAACTATACAGCCTATTTTCATATATCCTGCTCATGTTAATTGTCTCTATCAACATACAAAATTTCAGTTTAATTGCTGTAACATATTCGTAGATATTGAGTACCGTCTAAATATTTCATATGGTCGCCAGGATGGATTTTTATTTTTGTACTATTACATTAAGATTATTGTGTACGTGTGGTAATCAAACTTCAATCGCATGATTGGAACACAAGAAGTAAAAACGAGATTTTAAAAGTACAAACACCAGCCATCTTGTGATTATGCAAACAATTGAAATAAATTAGATGCCAGTGGATCAACATTTTTATAAGCATTTAACGTGCAACGTTTCACGGCACTCGGATAGTTAATTCGCTAGAAACGTCCATTTAAATATTTATACTTCGCGTCGCCGCCATGTTGGATTTGTGCTCACCAGGTTACTGAAAGTCCTATAGGTGAACATATGTTCATAGTCTCTATGAACATAAAAAAATTCAGTTTGGTTGCTGTAAAAGATTCATAGATATTGAGAACCGTCTAAATATTTCGGAAGCTCGCCATTTAGGATTGTTATATGTATAGGCTCTAGAGTTATGTACCATTCAAGGACAATTATTGCCTATCTTCATTATTCAAACTTTCACTTCGATCGCATGATTACGACACAAGAATAAAAACTTAATTTTAAAATTTCGCACAGCCGCCATCTTGAGGTTATGTAAACAATTGAATTAAATTAGATGGCAGTGCATTACAATCTGCAAAATCATTTACTGTACCACATTTCACTGCACTCAGAGAGTTAAATCACGAGAAAAGTATATTAAAATATTTCAAATTCGCTTGGTCGCCATGTTCGTTTTGTACTTTACAGGTTTATGAAATATACATAGGTAAACGTATATCAGTACCCTTTATCACCGTACAAAATTGCATGATGATATCTGTAATAGTTTTGGTGATATAGAATGTCAGTGAAATATTTCGCACAGCCGCCATTTTGAGGTTATGTAAACAATTGAACTAAATTAGTCTCCAGTGCATTACAATGTGTATAAACATTTGCTGTACCAAGTTTCATTACGTTTGGATAGTTAAATCGCGAGAAATGTCTGTTTAAAAGTCTCAATTTCGCTTGACCGCCATGTTGGTTTTGTAGTCACCAGGTTTTTGAAAGTCTCATAGGTGAACTTCTAGTAGTGCCCTTTATCACCGTACACAATTTCAGGGCGATATCGGTAATAGTTTCGGAGATATTGAATGCTAGTGAAATATTTCGCACAGCCGCCTTTTGGATTGGTGAGACGTAACAAAATTTGAAAGGCACGGTCGAGGTCGCCGGGAATATTGCTATGAACTTACCGAGTTTCATTGAAATCGCTCCAGCCGTTTAGATTTTATTAGGGGGGGGCACACACACACACACACCTCACACACACACACACACACACACACACGGACAAAAGGTGATCTCATAAGCCTATTTTTTCAAAATTGAAAATAGGCTAATAAAAATCAACACTTGGCAAGTTTTTGTAGTCCCAGCACTGGCTACAAAATAGGTTTCCCAAAGCCTCGCGTTATATCAAAGCCTTCATAACTCGTATTCCAAAATTTACAAAACTAGCTCGCTACTTCTAAGCAGGTTCTGGGCTATAACACTGTCTCATTTAAACACACAGCAGTCTCTAATATTCACGCCTTGTTATGTGTCGAGTCAAAAGCTTAACAAATCACAAAATGTTTCAAACAGTAGTAAAGTGAAGACATGACACTTGCTTCCTCCAAAAAGGTCTCCAAAATGATACGTAGAAATTTCATTTTTACAGACACACTTGCGCGGCTTATTTTAGCCTTTCTCATAATCGTTACGTCATTCCAAAGCATAGCAAAACAGTAGATAAACAAGATGTTCAGCAAAGAGCATACAACCTACTTTGTCCTAAATGCATGGATTTAGCTATAACACTTTGTCCTTATCGAGGAGTAGACTACAATTAAATGTTGAAATGCAACTTGGTGTATTGTACGTTATACTATGCTAAAGATTTTCCTTGTTTCCGCTCATTACGGTACTTACTGGACCTATTACTGACTGCGTAACTCAATGTGGTACTTTAGTCGAGTGTTCTTACGGCACCAGGGCTAATTTGCTAGCAAGCTAGGCTTTGGTCCTAAAGCCTGTATCATACGCCACTCGTGGGCATGGTGCTTCTGCCAGTAGGCGTATACAGGCTGGTAAAAAGGTAAAGATGCCATTATTCCCGTGCGATTTGTACCTTCAAGGCCAGGTTCTGCCTTTCATGATAACTTTTATGTAGCTCACAGGATTAAACACGTGCCATTTTTCCCGGCAGTTTTCATGAAAGATTGAGTACAACAACCAATAGAAATGCTTTTCTTGTTCTAGTCGAAATCCTAGCAGCAATATAAACAAATAGATTTGTTAGGTGGGTAACCTATGATTTTTTTATTTTATTTTTATTTTTAGCGTATGGCTTTCAGTGCCGGGAGTGCCCAAGGACATGTTTGGCACGCCAGAGTTTCTATCTGCGTCTATATGGACACTATAGTAGTGGGTTGGGCTACAAGTACCGTCACGTGTGGAGTGTTGTCTGGGGAGAAAGGTGTGAATGTTATGACAAGGAATCGAAAGGTAGCGGCTGTGGCCTATAGTTTGGGACCAGCCCCGGCATTTGCCTGGAAGGAAGATGGGAAACCACAGAAGACCATCTTTAAGGTTACCGGCGGGGGGATTTGAACCTCCCTGCCTCCCGGATGTGAGCGACTGCTTGCAGCCACGCCGTAACGACCACGGCTATCTCACCCGGTACCTATGGAATGAATAAACCAGAATGAAACTTTCTTTTCTTTAATTCAGTATCTGGCATGTTTTCAACTTTATTTAAAGCAAGTTTCCCACCCACTTTGCGTTCATAATGCGAATCAACTGCAATTACTCTGAAAAGACAAAACTTCCCATATTTGATTTCATACACTTTTGCGAATAATCTCTACTTATTGTTAGTATAAAACAAAGTACCCGATTCTTGGATGTTACGGGTAAACTCAAGAACCACTGGATGGATTTTGATGCGGTTTTCACCATTCTGTAAAGGATATCTCGAGGATGATTTCTGTAGAAAATAATTTATTTATGATCAAAGGAAGCTGAGCAGTAACGACTTCAGTGGAAGAGTCGACAAAAAAAACCTGGCTCCGAGCGCTTTGAAAGCTTACGCTGGGCAAACCGTTAAACATATCTAAATACTATGAGTGTAAGAATTGTTCAGCATGAAAAGTTCTACAAAAAAGTCCGCGACAGCATATGTCTATCTTCAACACTTCGCCCACTATAAGTGTTTTTACATTTTAATTTCTTCCAACCATGTCCATTCAACTACTGAGGCGACAGAGTACGAGCTAGCTAAGGGCGAGTCTATCATCCCTGTTACAGCCTAGCTAGCGGGCGAACCTTTTGACCCAGATACAGCCAGCAGCAAACCGTTGAGTCGTGTTGAGTTAAGACTTCTGAGAAGGGTGGTTGTGTTTGGAGTTTCCCTGGAAGTGCAAATCGGGTTTTCTTCATTTCGGCTGTGAAACACAGTTAAGTTAAGGTTAGATGGAAGTGGAATTTGTGTTCCATGCACCTCGCCATTCTTAAATTACGTCTGACATAAATTTGTTGCACATTCATCTCCATGATAATATAATTAATAGTCCAGTCAGTGATTTTAACCCATCATGCCGAGACGTAAAACGGATATTGGTCGTTGTTCATTGACATTGAAAAAAAAGCGCTTATCACGTAATGTATTCATAACTGTTCCCGGGCGAAGCCGGGTCGGGTTGCTAGTGTACAATAATAAATTTATTGCACTCAATGTGCAAAGTCTGTACATTACATGATAAGTAAGTCAAGAAAAGCAAAATTGAGCTAGTGATACTCATCTTTTCTTGCACTTCAGCGCGTGGTAAATATCGCACGGTTCACTGCATAGAACACATAAACACTCCTGATTGGCTTGGTGAAAGGATTTCCTGGCACAAATATGATGAGAAAAACTGTGTATCGCAAAGCGAGTCATCAGGTGTCTCAACTAATATTCCTCGTGCATCCTCTCCTTATGTACCATAGCATCGGTAGTAGAGAAACTTTCCTCGACCAAGTAGCTTTTCTCCTCTAGTTCTCGTAATAACCCCAGTTTTCAGCAGTTGAATTTGCATTCTTAAGTTCTCTATCAGAAAGATATCCCTGGCTAAAACATATCTGATATAGTGTGAAAACCCTAGAACCTGGTAGGAACCATTAGCAAGCAAGGATCAACTTCCGCCATTTTTATACAAGGAACTGCGCACTCTTCTTTACGTCACTTAAAGGTAATCGGAGCTAGAAGGCTGTGGATGACAACGTGTATCATTTCTATTGTCCATTTTCTTTTGTCTTCTATTTACGTGCGATCCTGCAGCCGCTATCAGAATCTGGTTTCAATAGACCAGACTTTTAATAAAACATGTATTTTCCACTGTAATATGCACGATATAACGCTTATATCGTCTGAGTAGTTATAAAACAATAAATAAAAAGAATTCAAGTAAAACAAGCTAACTCTAGTAGGTTTCAAACCCCAGCCGACTGCGTGAGGGACGAACACTATATCACTGAGCCAAACATGTGTTATTAACCGACTTACATGCACCGGGCTAGCAAATAATATCTTGAAATAAATGATTACTTCACTGTAGTACATCTTCATTATAATAAATAATTTCATACAAGGTTTATATTATTTCTATCAGTAGGCTAAATCGCATGGAACATACTCAAAGTACTGAAATATAGGAAAGGCACAAGAGGTCGTCAGCCATATTGTCATGTTACAGAGACGGTCAGCTCTTCTAAGTCACTCATAGAGTATAATATAACACTATTAAATTGTAATATTCAACGGATCACGTCATTTAGGATAACTTAAATCCCCCTTGGTTCGATAATCTGAATTGGTAGTTACTAAGTTATTAGTTATAATGCTTGAATGATTCACAAGGCCGCCATCTCGAAATGATACGGCTGATGCTCTTGTAGTTTGGGCGCAAGATGCGTCCTATATGAAGGTGTGTTGTTACCAAATTTGGTAGAGATCCGATAATTAGTTTAGTCGTAATTTAATTTTACGTTGTGAATGTTTGGGTGGCAGCCATTCAGTTTTGGTAAAGATGTAGGCAATGTAAAACATGACACTGAGGTGCCCTTTGCTAGTGCAACCTCTGTACCGAATTTCGTTAAATTCGGTTTCGTCGTGTTTTAATTGATAGGGTGGGGGTGTACAGTTATACACACTCACACGCACACACTCACACACACAGATAGACAGACTGACAAATTTTGGCCCATGTAGATCTCATAAATCTACTTTCACTTTTTGCAAAAATCGAAAGTTGGCTAAAAAAAAACACTAGACCAGACGATATTAAATGATATACTGAGTATTAAAGTATGCATTGTTCTTCCAATGCTTGGGCCGATAACCTAGATGTTAGGCCCCTTAAAACAACAATTATCATCATCATCATCTTCCAATGCTGCCAAAAAGAATAGTTTAACGTTTGTGATGCTACCATGAACAATTTCAGCTAAATGCTGCCAAATAAAATTACAATTAGATCTGCCATTATTAATATTAAGAAAAGATTGCCTGCCTACCAGTTGTGTAATAAGTGTGGTCATTCTACAACAACTACTCAGACAGCAACTCTACCATACTAGCTGTTTGTTCTGACTCACAAACTGCTGTCGTGCGTTCTGGGTTCGATCCTTAATTATAGGCTAGGTCGGTTTTACAGATTATCCCAATCGACGTCTCTTCCTGCGCCTCATGGTATGGGAGTTAATGTAGGCGTCTCCCAATAATGATGAATCTACTTTATAGCGCCTTCCAGTGTAACCATTGAAACGGCCATGTGGTCAGTCATCATGGATGGATTAGACACGATGAAATTTCCCTAATCCACTGACTTTAATTTTAAATACTTGTAAAATAACAACACTGGCTTTACACTTATTGCGGATAGTCAAAATTGCCCTTGGTTCCGCCACTGAAATAAAATCATTAATTCTGCAACGTTCTTCACAGACACTGGCATGTCCTTTCAAAAGTTGACCAATTCATCGGTGCAATCCAGATACAAAAATTCACAGTTACTAGAAAATAATAAGTGTCTCGTCGCACAGATTAAATTTTACTATTAGAATGATGATTCCACTGTCTCGTGGTGCACGTGAAGAATTTGAAGAATATTACTGCACCATGCACAAGTCCAAGTTTGACTCTCTGATCGTAAAAATGCAAAAATACTTCTCAAGAGACAAAACCGACGATCCTGTTCGTCAAAACAGTTTCTAAATTCGTTTCAATCCCTCTGATTCTGTTGGCGTCTGAAAAAGGCTCAAACCACCCCGATTTAACTTGCACCGCCTTTTCTTCACAGAGCACGGTAAAGCGCGCTGACCACAACACGATCTCAAAACGGAGTAATGGCGTCGTCTTTTCCGGGGTCCTAGCCGGTAGTCATCTGGCGACTACCAACATATTTCGCTTATCTGCGATATTAAATTCCTCTTGATAAATGTCGAAAATCGTAGAAAAATCCCAGAAATCTCATAATTTTTAAAATCGTGGAATACATAACTATAAATTAATTAATCTTGGAAAATTGTAGTAAAACGTCCTGTGATGGTTCATTTGATTTATCAAGGCAATTTATGCTCTTTGGAGTTGAAATAACTGGGTTGGCGTGAGTTCAAAGATGTTACACTCCATTCTGACAGTAGCGTATCTCGATGTGACAAGAAGTGTCATCAAGGATGAGCGATACGGGCTCAATATTGACAAGGATTTTTTTTTTTTTTTTAGCGTATGGCTTTTAGTGCCGGGAGTGTCCGAGGACATGTTCGGCTCGCCAGTGTTGTAGCTGCTTCGAGTCGGACACCCAATGGGTGAGCTACAAGTACCGTTGGGGAGGGAAGGGGGGAAGTTGGAAGGTAAGGACGAGGTGTTGGAAGGTAGCGGCTGTGGCCTATAGTTAGGGACCAACCCCGGCATTTGCCTGGAAGGAAGATGGGAAACCACAGAAGACCATCTTCAAGGTTGCCGGCGGGGGGATTCGAACCTCCTCGCCTCCCGGATGTGAGCGACTGCCATCAGTCATGCCGTAACCACCACGGCTAACTCACCCGGTATTGACAAGGTGAATGAAATAAATGAATAATTACAATCTAAGTAGCGACCTTCAATCCAGTATATAGTAATGGGATATTCATTCATTAATTATTGTCCCTGCCAGTTAACATAAAATTGTGTTGTTTATCTGGATCATCGTTCTATATTCTTGTTATATCAAGTATATCTAATTTCAAGCCATTGCGGGACATCGCTAGGAGTGTCACTGTATCACAAGGATATTCTAACTGTACTCTTCACCCAATTTACTCAGTAAACTGTCAAAGGCTCCAGCTGGCCAACATGGAATCACATCTCCACCACGGGATATCACAAAGTCGAAGTGAAGTCTCCATCCAATTCTGTCAGGCTGTGTTTGATACATCTGCCCGATATGACAGCTCAGTTTCCTGTTCGTTACAATCCTTATTCATTGAAATTAGCTCGTCCATGTAGCAGAGCGTCATATTGGAGGCTTCATTATCAGTGTGCAATCCATATATGTCACGCAAACTCCCCTATGTACGGCCATCATAGGGCTTGAAAGCTGCTCTAAAATTATATATAAAAGCAATGTTCAAAAATTGGAACACATATTTTAATTATGATATGGAAAGTTTTGAAGTGTATTTTCAGCGTTGGCTAATTAATAATCAATCAATACCTTTTCAGACGAGTATCATGTATATGGAAGTGAAACTTGGACTATGGTTCAGCAGAAAAGAGGAGAATTGAAGCATTTGAAATTTGGTGTTATAGGAGAATGATGAAGATCAGATGGGTAGATAGGGTAACAAATGAAGAGGTATTAAGACGAGTGGGAGAGGAGAGATGCTTCTGGTGACTGCTAATGAAGATAAGAGATAGGTTGGTAGGACACATATTAAGACACCAAGGAATAGCAAGCTTAGTTATGGAAGTAATGTCTGAGGACAAGAACTGTATGATAGACCAAGGTTAGAATATGTTAAACAGATTGCCTTGGATGTAAGGTGTGGTAGCTATGTAGACATGAAACGATTAGCTCAGGACAGGGAGGCATGGCCCGCTGCATCAAACCAGTCAAAACACTGAAGACTCAAACAACAACACCACGTATTTATTTACTTGAGATTCTACCTGTAAACATCACAAGTAATTAATTATTATTTCCACACAAGGGGCGTAGGGGGTGACAAGAATAACATGTTTCGTTATCATCATGAACATCATCGGGTCAAGGTTAATGATACTTAATTATAATTTTTTATTATTATTACTTTCTTTTTGTCGTGTGGTCTCCTAAGAGGCCGAGTGCAGGTCTTTCTAGTCGACGCCCGTGGGCGACCTGTGCGTCGGGATGAGAGATGGAATGGATGAAACTGGGCAAGGATGTGGAAGGAAGCGGCCGTGGCCTGTCAGGAGGTACCCTCCCAGCATTTGCCTGGTGTTGAAAATGGGGAAACCACGGAAAACCATTTCAAGGACGGCCGACGGTGGGGCTCGAACCCACGCGTCCACCGAGTCAGCAGAGAGCTTGGCCCCATTGCCTAACGCTGCGCTTTAGCCAGCGTAGCCACTGCTGTCGGTAATGATACTTAATGATTAGACCTTATTCATAGCCTCAGCATTATAAGGCAAACCTTAGAAGATTCGGTTCCTAACTTAGGCATCCTGGAAGTGGTTTTCCGTGGTTTTCCCACTTCTACTCCATAAAATGCTTGGATGGTACCGAACGTAAGACAACGGCCGCTTCCTACCTAATTACCTCAATTACAAATACGCACACTAGTACAGATGATATTACAGTAACACAGCTTATCAGATAACATTCTATTTACACCCATGGTACACGGGGTTACATGACCACGATGTCACAAAGCCCCAAGAGAATCAACAATTTAATCATAGCCATTAACTTTCCTTATTGACAACTGAATCAACTGAATACCAAAAGTTATGTAATCGATTTATTCCATCTCGATAAATTATTCAATTATTATAAATTAATTAAAGATTAAGTGAGGCTAGGAGGACAATTGAAGCATTAAATTCCGTTTTATGGAGCAGAAATATTTTAAACAAAACTATGAAACTTATTTGCAGTACATTGGTACAAGGTATTTTGTTATATGGAGCAGAAACTTGGACGTTAAATTAGACAGCAAGCAAACAAATTATTAGTAACAGAGATGGATTATTGGAGGAGGGCGGCAAGAAAACCAAGATTGGATAAAATTAGAAATACGAGAATCAGAGAAATTATTCAGGTAAAAAAATGTACTAGAAGTGGTTGAAGAAAGAAGATTCCAATGATTTGGACATGTGAAAAAGATGCAGATTAGTAGAATTCCAAATTTAATGTTACATTGGCAAGCTTAAGGCAAACGGAAACGGGGTTAACCAAGAGAACAATAGATGGATGGTGTAAAGAGATGCATGGCTACCAGAGGCTTAACCGGGGAATATGTTGAAGACCGACATTTTGGTGTAATTGAGTATTTTTGGGTGGAAGGAAAACTACTGTATTGTAGAATATTCCTAATAAAGAAGATAAATTAATTAACATTGTGGTCTTCTTCAGCCTGCAATTATTAATTGTTCTTGTTAATGACACTGAAGAAAGACAATAATACAGTAATATGGTTTATTAATTGAGTTATTATTCGCTAAGTTGGAATAAATCGTGTACATACCATTTGATATTCACATGAAGGTTAATCATATCAATCATATATACAAGACAATAAACTAGGATTGCAAAATCCCACAATGCCACGCACAAACGGTGGCGATCCTCCATCCCTAATCACGGAAGGCGTGACTACTATTGCTGTGACATATATTTTAACCTTTGACTACACGCACCTATTTATATACAGTAATACACGCGTGGTGAATATTGCACACCAAGAGAATAATGTAACGAAATCACTTAGTCTAAACATGTTATCTTATTCATCACACTAAATCAACTGTTCTACAAGCAGAATAGGACTCAGCAATTCTTCTAGGTTTGTGCCGTGTCTTGTGTGGGGTTTCGCCTAGGACACGAAGGTGGCTCATCAGCGGGCTCTCGGTATCCCCACCCAGACCCCCACAGGAGTAGCGAACTGCGCGCTATCTCCCTTTTTATGAAGCGCACCTGTGCATCCTTACTGCGAGAACTAAAAGCTCTAGCAGCCATAACCTCCCTATGAAGGCCTCCAAAAAGATGGTATATTGACTTTCACGGCCAGTGAATTAAAACTCAGCAATTCTATTAGGTTTGTGCCGTGTCTTGTGTGGGCTTTCGCCTAGGACACCAAGCTGGCTCATCAGCGGGCTCTGCATCGAGATCATTTTCCTCCAAATCCTTCCTATAATGTACCTGCGTCTCCTTCAAATCCTTCATCGTATTCTTCTTGCGCTGTAGTGTAATAGATTTCCTATTCAGTAAATCGCTCCGTATTTTTAACTTGAATACGAGCCTTATAAACACAGAACCGTACGAGACACGGAGATAGTTTCTATTTCTAAAATTTGATTTAGAAAATCAGACTGAGTTAAATAACTGAATCAATATTGTATACTGTTCACCATACCACGCAACAGTACAATGTTTATTCCTGTGAGTCAGCACAAACGAATTCGACAACAATGGCACTGCTTGTAGTCGTTTGCGAACAGTTTAGGGATAGGTTAGAATGGCGCCTACGAGCCTGCAGAAATATTACAACAACAAATGAACCATCTTTAGTAGTGGTGGTGCATTTTATACACCAGCCCGTGTACTCAAAGGTTAAGGATAAAGCCGCGTTTACACCAAATATTGCCAACAAATTGTTGCCAACTTTCGTTGACAACATGTTGACAACAAAAGTTGGCAACAAATGCTAGCATCAATGTTGGCGAATATCGAGAATGGTAAGATTTGTTGACAACAATTTAGCACATTTTTGGCGAGTTTCGCCAGTTGCATTCTGCATTCCGAGATGTCAACACTAGAGGAATTTCCGGCGATAGCAACACGTGCGTCATCATAGGTAAAAAGAGAATTGTCATTCCAGGCTTAGTTCTTCAGGTTTTTGTTTTTAAAGTCTGGGTCCATCGGGATCCAGAGAACTGGTTGCTCACGATAGACCTCGATCAAATTTAGGACATTATCCCGCGACCAATCAAAATCACTTAAAAGGTTGTCCATATTGTAAGGTACCTGAGAGGGTAGCCTGTACAAAGAATTAACCTAAGGGATAAAATAAATGTGTCTAGGGGGAAAGCTTGGCAATTACTTGTAAGAGGTATTGATTATCTAGTGGCTTGCGATCGTCAGTACGATCTGCAAGGAGAACTCCCCAATGTACTGCTTGGCGGGGTAGTTCCGGGTGTGGGTGTGTAAGGAAGGGTAATTTAATTATTACTCTATGCGCGTTATCGGTACCCAGCGGTCTAAGGTAGGTCGTAAGCAGGCGAGCTAATAGTGAGCCTGCTTGTGTCAGCGCTGTGCTGTGACGCTCTGCTGACGTCAAGAAGCAATTAAATAGTAGTGTTAATGCTAGATCCTACCTATAGGGGAAGCTAAGAGGGTAGGATCTTATCAGCTAATTAAATAAAGGAAAAGACCAGTGACTTCTATTATGTTTAAATTTAATGAGTACCTCGAGTTTGAGGTACTCTGGCAAATAGCAGTTCAGTTAATAAAAATAGATAATTATTACAATCCAAGCACAGGGGGATGGGAGTGTAGTATGATTGTGTGTGTAGTGATCGCTTGAGACACTTACCCTTCAGCTAGCAGCAGCGATTCGGCACGTAGGTAGCACTGAGACAGACTGATCCGGGGGCATGACCTCCCGGACTTCTTATAGAAGTGTCGCGCTGTGTCTGCGGAATCCACACATTTCTCCTAAGTCATAGCCCTCCCTGGGGTCGTTGGCTGGGACACGAGGCTACCTGAGTTCATAGAGGTGATAATTTATTGGGTTTATAATTCTGTAAATGTATTTATAGATTTCTGAAGTAAGTGTTTGGCATTTGGATTTGTCGGGGGTATTAGTATTAGGGGATGATGGTGGCGTACCGTAGGGGTACAACAATATTGACTTGCATTTCGGCAGTTCGACACCACAAACAGAAGTCCAGTACTACCAGCAACAGCCGTGAATAGAGTGAAGCCGCGTCGGCCAACCACGTGCGCTGGACAGTTGAAGGGGAATTGTTGCCAACATTGTTACGGGTCACTTTAAGTCCCGTCAACAATGCTGCCAACAAATGTTAACAACACTCTTTGATCTTTATCGACTGCTGTGGGTAATGTTGCCAATACTTTTTCGGTGTTGACAGCATTGTTGGCAGCAACGTTGACAAAAAATTTAGTACGATATTTGTAAATGTTGTAAACATTTGTTGGCAACACTGTTGTCAAATCCGGTGTAAACGCGGTTTAAGCTTCCGAAATGAAACAATGATTAGATGGGAATACATTATATTTATAATACTTGTATTACCTTCAAAAGGTAGTGTGATGTTTTGAAAATAAAGCAATATTCTTCAGATCAAACGCCACGAGGTGGGCAACTTGATTGATAGATAGATAGATAGATAGATAGATAGATAGATAGATATACCGAGAAGTGTATAGTTATTTTAACCATGAATAAAACTTTCCCTTTAGTGAAAGGACTCCTAATATTGCTGTATGTACTGAATTTGTTCTCAGAATTGCTCTATATACCGCTAACTTCAATATTGTAGCTGTACCAACTGTGGTAGCTATGATCGCTGAGGTGTAGCACTAGAGCAGGGGACCAGGCTAACTACAGACTCGATAGAAGAGTGAGTTTGAACAACACCGTCGATTGTCCTTCATATGTCTTCCCAAATTATTAGTAGGCCAAATGCCATTTTCTTTTGGATCCATCATTTTAGATGACAAAATTACCGTAACATGCATTTCAACATCGATTGTTCTACATTACCGATCTGATTGATTTTCAAAACAAATGGTTACGAAGGTGATGTCGGTAAGGAAGAATCACAAGAAAATAGGATGAGAAGTAGGAAGGACTAAACTGAAACATGTGGACCGTTTTCAGTAGGCCAACATGGTGCTAGCCGGTGGCCCATGTCATGGATTTATGGAATGTAAAAGAACCTTCCACTAATTGTACTTGTGTGAAGTTAATTATAGGTTAGATTTGACTAACGCTCTTAGGTGCCAACGTTCGTCGCTAGGAGTTGACTGCGGATGCATCTAGTAACCGAGTTCACAATTAGTTGTCGTTGACGGTGGTGTTTAGTAGCAAAAGTAGGAACTACTTGAAAATTGAATGTCTGCATTCCTTACTTGAATTAGAAAGCATATAAAACACACTAATACAGCCATAACAATTAACACCAGTTGTCAGACAGATTCTACACACACCCAAAGTACACAGGGCTACATGACCGCGTTGTAGCAGCCCCTAATCTGAGGAACCAACCAACCTGTCATCCCATGTGCACTCCAGGCAAATTCTGGGACGGTATCATATAATAGGCCATGGCTACTTTCTTCCAACTCCTCACCCAGTTAAATTCATCTTCATCTATTGTATTATATCTTATTAACGTTTCTCATGAGATTGGAGTTAGCCGCAAAAGCTACACAATGCATAGAAACTCTTTGCCCCTTAATATCATCCCGTTGAAACGGGAATAATTATTAGGTATATTCATACATACAAACATACATAAATCATACTGTACATACATAAAATATAACAATGCAATAGGAATCAGTTGAAACACAATAACGCAACTCATACAGATGTTCAATTGTAATAAAGCAACAAGACCACAGTTGTTGAAAATGAGAATTTCTCTTAGGGGTCTTGGACTGAAAATGGCGTCTTGGTGAACCAGAATGATGTATCTTGCTCATTCGTGTTTTTATTCGTTGAACATCGATAGTTGCAACTTGTTGGTAAATATAATACAAGATGTTCAGTAAAGAACATATAGCCTACTTTCTCCTAAATGCATGGGTGAAGTTTTAACTCTTTGTCCTTTTCAAGGAGTATAATTGGATATTGGTTGTAGTAGCTTGTTGAAATACAACGTGTTATATGGATATTAAACTTGAATATGATGAGCCCTTTGCTAGTGCTGCCTCTGTACAAAATGTCATTCAATTCGGATTCACCGTGTTTGAATTGATATGGTGAATCGACTTGCACACATAAATGGCCGCTATCAGCAAACTATTGGGCTGATTACCTTGTCGTTCAGTCATAAGATGCTTCCCACAAAAAGTTATGTTGTTGCAAAATTTGGTAGAGATCAACTGATTTGTTTGGTCTTAATTTGATTTAAGCTTTTAACATTCGGGTGGCCAACATTCCGTTTCCGTCAAGATGGCGGCGATATAAAACATGACACTCAAGTGCCCTTTGCTAGTGCTACCTCTGTGCCAAATGTCGTTCAATTCGGTTTTACCGTGTTTGAAATGATAGGGGGAATCGATTTGCACAAATACATGGCCTCCATATTGTTCTATCCCGGTTTTAGGGGATGGGATGAACAAGGGTGTGTTGATGTACAATTTTAGGGGTGGTTTCCGAAAAGGTGCAGTTTCCCGTAAATGGGGGAGACCGCTAGTGTAAGTGTTTGTTATAGGACGTAATGTGATGGGGGTACGATCCTATGGGGTGCGCTTACTCGTTAAGGGATGTATGATTATAGAAGGAGCTATTAACTTAGATTAGCAATTAAATGTGAGCGGGCGAGAGCGAGCTCACTTGCGAAGTCGGCACTTGGCCGCTAGCTGGCTGGCTGCTATGCGAAGACAATGGAGTGCCTGACGATGCAATTCCTGGCGTTCACGGTCAGGGGCAATTAGGAATAAGAGCAGGTTGGGCCTAAGGATGTAAAGACAAGTGAAACGAGTACAAATGTGCGTGTTTACTGACCAAGTATTTATTTGGTCAGTTATGGTGATCTGATGTCCCCTTTACTGATGGACAAGTGTGTTACAATGAGTTACAATATAAGTGTGGTGTGGGCAATGGAGTACAAATTAATAAGGAGATCTGAGCACACTCTATCTCACCTGGTGCAGCTGGAGCTGGAACTGGAGCTGCAGAGCCGTCGGCCGCAACAGATATCTGGTCCCCTCGGGCCCTTCCTTTTAAGGTTTCCCGAGCTGCTGAGTCGGCGTTTCGTCACTGTTGGTGTTCTAGATTCCGGCGATAGTTTGTGTATGAATGATGTAAGCTTCGCTGACAGCTAGACTACTGCGCCTGCTTGTGTACAGGAAGTGTATTTGTGTAGGCTCATGGCTTAGCCTGTAGGGGTAGTTCTATAGGTGAAAGGTGAAAGGGTGTATTGGCGTTTCAGGTCCTAGGGTCGTATCGACCCTGGGGCTGAACAATATGCAAACTATTGGACTGATGTCCTTATAGCTTGCTCAAAGAACACTTCTCAAATGAAGGTATGTTGTTGCAAAATTTGGTAGAGATCTGATGATTAAATTGGTCGTAATTTGAATTAAGCTTTTAACATTGGGGTGGCCGCCATTACGTTTTCGTCAAAATGGCGACGATATAAAACTGAGTTGCCTTTTGCGAGTGGTACCTCTGTACCAAATTTCGTTCAATTCGGTTTCACTGTGTTTGAATAGATAGGGGGAATCAATTTGCACACATACATGGCCGCCATCTACAAATTATTGGGCTGATGACCTTGTAGTTTGGTCAAAAGATCCTTCATACAAAAAGGTATAATGTTGCAAAATTTGGTAGAGATCAGATTATTAGGTTGGTCGTAATTTGATATATGCTTTTAATATTTGTGTGGCCGCCATTACGTTTGCGTCAAGATGGCAGCGATATAAAACATGACACTGAGGTGCCCTTTGCTAGTGCTACCTCTGTACCAAATTTCGTTCTACAGTTTCACCGTGTTCGAATTGATAGGGGGGGGGGGCGGCTGACATTCAGAGTACACACACTTACACACACACTCACACACATACAGACACACAGACAGTCACACAATTTTTGGCCCTGTGTTGAACTCATAAGTCTACTTTAATTTTTTGACAAAATCGAAAGTAGGCTAAAATATAGCAAGGCAGAAGCTGCAATAAAATTAAGAAGTTGTTCGTTAAGTTATTATTTTAGCGATATTGAGAAGTGCTGAATCGGATAGATTCTTCGACGTTCGAACATTTGGTGACCCCGACGTGACATCTAATAGACACCGGTAGGTTCGTTTGAATATTTACGACAGTATTGAACGAAATGGCGAGCGATATAAAGAAACGAACGCCAGTCAGAAAAGCATTCACGAAGACTTATGAGGCTCTTATGAGCGAATTAGTTGGGGAAAGCCCAAAAGAGGAAGTTATGAAAACAAAATTCGCGATCTTGGAAAGGTTATGTGGCGAATTAAATGTACTTGATGAGCAGATTTCTACAAAGTTCATGGAAGATGATAAAACTGAGTCAGATTTTGACAAAGAATATGAATCGGTTGTAGAATATAGAGATAAATTGGAATATGTGCGCGTGAAGAAAGAGGCATTTACTTTAAGATGTAATCAGGTAGCATATCAACTTACTGTTTAAGACGTCAGATCTTTCACAACCTACCAGGCAAAGATGAAATTGCCCAAGATCGAACTTAAAAAGTTTAGTGGTGTAATTAAGGACTATCTTGCGTTTTGGAGTCAGTTCAGGCGTATTCACGAAGATGATGATTTAGCAGATGAGGATGGATTTCAATATTTAATTCAGTCTACTACAGAGGGCTCCAGGGCTCGTGGTATTCTCAATAGCTTCCCATGCACTGCACAAAACAATACGAAGGCTGTGGAGTATTTGAAAAACAGATTTGGTAGAGAGGAACTACTAATTGAATACTATGCGAGGGAGCTTTTGTGTTTAGTAATAAACAATGTTATGGATTAAAAGGGTAACCCCTACACAGCCCAAATGTATGATTCGCTCGCATCACATCTGCGTGCGTTAGAATCTTTAGATATTGCCTCAGACAAGTATGCTGCCATGTTATTCCCTCTTGTGGAGCCATGCATACCTGTAGATATGTTAAGGGTGTGGCTGAGAAACACAAAAGGAGCCAGTGAAGAAGAAAGTGTGAATAGACTGTATGAGGACAAATTGAACAACCTTTTGCTTTTTCTGAAAGGTGAAGTAGTAGGTGAGGAAAGGATTTTACTGGCCAAAGCAGGACTTAGACTAGGCGAGGAAAATGACAAAGGAGAACGGATTGCTGATGAAATGCTCCTCACAGAAACAGTCTTTTATCAGGTGAGAAGAGAAAATGCCACTATTCTTGCTTGTTTTGAGACAAATTGCACGAGAGCAAAGAATGCTTCTTGGTTCAGAAACTTCTCGTGAACAAAGGCAAGATGTTTTAAAAAGGAAAAATGGTAGTTTTGCCTACCTTAGACAGGTAAATAAGGCCAAATATTGTAAACAGAGGCTTAGTTGTATTGTCTGTTTAAAGAGGCATTGCACAATAATGTGTCCTGATATACCATCTAGACAGAAAATACATGATACTCAAGAGGAAATTATGTCGAATACTTCTCTGTCAAAACAGTGTTGTTCGGAAACAATTTTACAGACGTTGTTGGTGATTCTGGAAAATAATTGAAGGACACGGACGGTAAGAGCAGTCATTGACACAGGCCCACAGCGTTCATATATACTGAAGATGACAGCACAAGAAATGGAGTTTCTTCCACCATGTCTAAATCTGTGATTCATGACTTGTTTGGAGGAACCGTGACAAAAAATATCGAACACAAGTGTTACAAAATTTCCCTCATGAGTATAACAGATGATTATTCTTGTTCAATTGAAATGATGGACCAGCCAGTTATATTTGGACCTATCACACGACCAAAATCAAGTCTGTGTGTGGAAGAACTTCAAAGGAAGGGAACATTTCTCACGGATTTTGGACGTGGCCAACCATCAATCGAAATCTTGATCGAGACTGATGTAGCAGGACAACTGTACACTGGAGAGATGCATGAAATAAATTGCGGACTAACAGCAATGCAGACAAGGCTGGGGGTGGTGGTCATGGGAAAATTGAAAGAATCGTCAAATAAAACCATTCATGCCGCTTCATTTATCACTCTCCTGACCTACACTAATCTTCAACAAGAGTTGAGGAAATAGTACACTCTTGGAATAACGAATCCATGTGAAACAAACCGAAATGAAGAAATAGAAGCTTCAGTGTAAGATCACTTTAGGAGGACCGTAAAGAGGAATTCTTAAGGACGATATGCTATCAGTCTACCCTGGACAGAATTCTGTGAAACACTTCCAGACAGTCGAGTTTTATCTGAGAAGAGACTGATATCTACATCCGCAAAACTGAAGGAAAATGGGAAGCTTGATGTCTACAAGGAAGTACTTCAAACACGGTGGCTTGAAGAAATAATCGAATAGGTCGCTCAAGATGAAAAAAGAGGTACTGCGCATTACTTGCCTCATCGAGGAGTTTTTAAATATAATTCTACAACAAGTGTTCATCCAGTCCTTGATGTTTCGTCTAAATCTAAAGGCGGGCGTTCGTTAAACGATTGTTTGGAACCCCGATGGTGGGAGGGGTCCTACTGGCTTATGTTTGAAGGAGACCGCTGGCCAAAAGACGGACCTTCCACTTCAAGCTACTGGTGAAAGGGGAAGTATGGCAACAAAGACGAAAACCACAACAAGTGGCAGAGTGATAAAACTTCCTGTGAGATTCTCTGAATGATTTGTGTATTTGTTAATTCATAATTGGTGTTTTGATTTCGGCTTCGGTGGCGTAGTCGGTAGCATGCTGAGCTTCTATGCCCAAGATCGCGGGTTCAAATCCGGCCGAAGATGTCGGATTTTTTAAGAGCTTTAAAAATCCCTCAGTATGTCTTCCTTCGGAGGGGAGGTAAAACCGGCGGTCCCATGTCATAGATTTATGGCATGTTAAAGAAACTTCCACTAATTACACCTGTGTGAAGCTAAATTGTATAGGTTAAGAATATAAACAACGCTCTTAGGTTCCTACGTTCGTTGCCAAGAGCCGACTGCGGTGGCGTCTGGGAGCTAATTTCTGAACTAGTAGTCGTCGTCGACGGTGACGTTTGGTGGCAAAAGTAGGAACTATTTGAAAAATTCATAAGTCTGCAGTCTTTACTTGAATTAAAAACAGATAACACACACTAATACAGACATCACAATTAACACCGGTTATCAGACAGATTCTACACACACCCAAAGTACACGGGGCTAGATGACCGCGTTGACGCAGCGCCTAAACTTAAGAACCAAACCAACCAACCAACCGGTATATTGATTCATGTACATTTTAATCAAAAGGTGGGAGGTTGTTGAAAATGAGAACTCCTCTTAGGGGCCTTGGTCTGAAAATGGCGTCTTGGTGAACCAGAATGATGTATCTTGCTCATTCGGGTTTTTATTCTTTGAGCATCGATAGTTGCAACTTGTTGGCAAATATAATAAAATATAGCAAGGCAGAAGCTGCAATAAAATTAAGAAGTTGTTCGTTAAATTATTATTTTAGCTATATTGGGAAGTGCAGAATCGGGTAGATTCTTCGACGTTCCAACAACAGTGCTTAGTTTTCTAGAATGAAGTTCCCTTACCACTAAGATCAACATAGTAATAAAACATTGGAAAGTCTAAGCTCTCACTGAACTAAACCATAACATACTCACACACTGCCTTTCCAGAACCCCCAGTAGCGGCAGCGGCCATACAAGAGCTGCTTACCTGCAACACAAGACGGCACCACAATATGATTTAATGATGTGAATGTAAAAACTAACATAGCCCTACTGCATTTTGTGTACAAGTACAGGGTCTTTCATATAAAGTAAGAACGGCGAGCGGCGGTTTTGTCATTCGCTGCTGAAGCCGGCTTGACCGAGCTTGTGACGCACCACGGCCCCCTGCTGTAGTATTGAAAGCGGGCGCATTGTACAAACTTGACCTTGCAATAAGCGTGCAGGTGTTCAGTCGCCAGTCTGAACGACAGCTGCTAACATGGTGAGACAGTTATCATTGCAACATCGTATTTTTGTATGTAAAATTTATTTTAATTACGATTCGGCTCGGAGGGTACGTGATGCATTTGTTCAGCAATTTCCTGATGAAGTGCCACCTTCACTAGCACAGATTCATGTAATTGTAAATAACTTTGACACTACTGGTTCAGTGCTCAATAAAAAACACAAAATAAAAAATCAGAAAAAATACAGTGGCATGACTCACTCGCGTCAGCCAAAATGTGGTTACCAGATACAATGCCTGTATAACCCAGGAAAGACGACACTTCCAGCAACTTTTATAAGGTAATATTTCATAGAGGATTGTCCACACGCTTAGAGCAGGGGGCCACGGCTCGCTACAAGCTCGGTCAAGGCCACCACACTAGCGGATAACAAACCCGCCGCTTGGCGTTCTTACTTTATATGAAAGACCCTGTATACACTCTTGAATAATTCAATTGCTCCACAAATATAGCAGAATAGCAACGAGCCCATACGAGAACACTCGCATGTGTATATACCATCCGTCCTGCTTTACTGTTATGCTGGCTGGTCGAATCACTTTTATGGCAGGGGCTATCGACTTGTTCACTTTATAAACAAATAGCCTAACAATACTTTCGTTTACTTTTCACGAAATGCAAGATTTTTCCTGTACTATTGAGATGATATGGAATATTTTGGTATAAACTGCATCTTTTAACTCCCTCTAGTTTAAGAGCTTGAGTTTTGTAAAACATACAGTACACCTTAGCACCTGATACAATCATTATGATACTGTATTTCAGTAATAAGTTATGCACTTGTCCACTTTACAATACAAAATATCCTTTTATTTATACATTTTGATACATGTTTCGGCCCTGTGAGCCTTCTTCAGTCAAAATCAATAAAATTCTCCTAGATCATTCTAAAGGTTGGTCTCTCATAAAAAAAATTGTAAATCAATTTTACATCGTCAGGATGCTTAAAATACATGGATATAAAATGCTTAAAGATATTAAAAGATTTAAAAATGCACGAAATTTTGAAACGTGGGCTCCATTCTTGTTAATCTATTTTCAAAACGAGGGACCTGGAACAATAAAAATTACCTAACAATCTATGGTTCCTACTTGGAAAGATGAAGAAATGTTGACTTAAGTTATGTAGAAAACTTACCCCATTGTACAAGCATCTTGAAAAAGGAAAGTAGAAATAGGAATCAAACGTTGTTATTTAGAGCTTTGCCAAAATGTTTTCAACAATGTATTCAGTGTAACAGATCGGACAAATTAGAGGAAGTAGATCCAGTGTACACCGTTCCAACCCTCAGACCTGAATTAAATGTCTTGGCAAAGCCAGGAATTAACCCCGGACCTTAGGGGTGACAGCCAACATGCTAACCACTACACTACAAGGCGGTAGTAATGTAACTTTGTGACTTAACAGTTAATGGAAAGAGGCTCAGACAGCAATCAATTGAAAACTATCTGGGATTAGGTTTCAACCTCGTAAAACAATTTCATACTGGCCAACGATATGGTCTAGGATATTCACCGGCTCGTATTCCAACGAATGAGAAATCAGAGTACGGTGTGTATTATCAAAACTTTATAATTAGTTGGCATATTGGCTTTTAAGCCCAGTGAATTAAAACTCTGCAGTTTTTCTAGATTTGTGCTGTGTCTTGTGTGGGATTTCGCGTAGGACACCAAGCTGGCTGATAAGCGGGCCCGCTCGGACCCCCACAGGAGTAGCAAACTGCGCGCTACCTCCATTTTTATGAAGCGCACCTGCGCCTCTTTACTGCGAGAACTAAACGCTCAAGCAGCCATAACCTCTCTCTGAAGGCTTCCAAAAAGATAGTATATTGTCTTTCACGGCCAGTGAATTAAAACTCAGAAATTTTCCTAGGTTTGTACCGTGTCTTGTGTTCGCTACTCCTGTTGGGGTCCGGGCGGGGACACCAAGAGCCCGCTGATGAGCCAGCGTGGTGTCCTAGGTGAAACCCCACACAAGACACGGCACAAACCTAGAAAAATTCCTGAGCTTTATAATTAGTCATTAATTACAAGACTAAATTGATGTATTTCAAACTGAAAACAAGTATCCACGGATCTACTTGATATAATTGGCTTCTGAAATTATTCAGTTGCCAAAAGAGACTTTGTTTATAGATGTTGATAGCCTTACAATTCAAATGTTGTACAAAATATTGTTATATATGATAATAGGAGCTCTATCATTCTGGGAATACCCCACAATATAAATCAATCCGTAGCCTCGGAAAATAAGTGCAGCTCTAAGCTTCACCTTGTCTTTCTTGTTCCCATGTCATAGGTTGCACTACGGTTTGCTGCTACGAAGAGTGTGGTCACAACAACTACTTCATCACTAACCAATGAAGTCCACTTCTTGGTGTAGTGGTTAGCATTCTTGGCTGTTAGCCTTGAGGTTCGGGATCGGTTCCAGGCTCTGCCAAGAATATTAATTTTGATTTGAGGGTTGGAACGAGCTCTACTAAGTCACACGACACAGAACTGAGATAAGGTTGGTTCTATCCCTACATCAGCCATCCTAGAAGTAGTTTTCCGTGATTCACCACTTCTACTCCAGAAGTACGTCAGAATGACTCCTAAATTAAGGCCACGCCTGCTTCTTATCCATATATTGGCCCCGGTTACAAATATACACACTACTACAGCCATCATTCTATAAAGCCTTTGTCTGGAGCATGGCACTCTATGGAAGTGAAATTTGGAATGTTATCGCAGAAGAAAAGAGAATAGAAGCATTTGAAATGTGGTGTTACAGGAGAATGATGATCAGATGAGTAGATAAAGTAGCAAATGAAGAGGAAGAAGAGCTTTCGACGACTGCTAATACGACACCCAGGAATAGCAAACTAAGTTATGGAAGGAAAGGTTGAGAATAAGAACTGTAGAGGTAGACCAAGGTTAAAATATATTAAACAGATTGCCTCGGATGTAAGGTGTGCCATCTATGTAGAGATGAAACGATTAGCTCAGAACAGGGAGGCATGGTAATCTGCGTCACACCAGTAAAAAGACTTAAGACTCAAACAACAAAACAACAGCCATCACAATAACAGAAGTTATCAGCAGGCTACGGGGTCTTAGTACGTAAACATTGCTATCAGATTAGTATCGCACGGAGTTCAGATGACGCACGCCGTATGAACTGCCAGCGCTTCCACAACAGACGACGAACAATGCGATCAGTATATATTTTATCCGCTGTACGTCACATGTGTTCATCGGTACACCCGAAGGTCACAGGAGGAGCTTCCATGTGCCCTTTAGTAAGGTGTGTTCTAACTTCATTGCTCACGTACTAACACCCCACATCCTGGTTATCAGATAGATTCCAAACACACTCAAGTACATGGCGCTTCTTGAGCACGATGTTGCACTGTCCATAAATTAATCCACAAGAACAACAACGACAACAAACCAACGAAGAGCGAGTTCTTTCAACATTGCCAAAGATTGTATTATTGCTATACCTCAGCAACCTGCCACGTGGTTAAGTTCATAAGGAAATAATTACAGCCTGTTCCCATCCCGCTTTATTCTAACAATTGGCAGTTTCACAACAGTGAACTACAGTGCGTTTAGAAACCCTCTCCACAGCGAAGTAAGACACTTGTAGGTCTGGTTAAGTTGTCCTTGTAGCCTGCCTGACTGCTCACTGTCTCTGCATGCTGTTTACCCTGATGCTTGAATATGAGATCAGTGCTACAGAGTGGTTGTTAAGTTCGTCTGTTGCTTGCCACCATGGGTGAGTGGTTATCGTGTCAGACTGCCAACTCCAAGCTTGCAGGTTAACTCCAGGCCGTGGTAAGTAATTTTTGAAAGGCGACAAATATCACGATACGCATGTCATACTATATTAGCATGTTAAAGAACCCATTTGAATTCAGTAGGACGTGTTCATAATGGAAAAAATAGTCTCGGGATTTTCCGCCAAAACAAAGGTCCTCATATCTCTACTAGAAAGCGCTATAGTGTCGAGGAGCTTAGATATCTAACCTCCTTGACTTTCATAGCGCTTCCAGGAGCGATAAAATTTGAAATGCAAGTTGCCCTGTGGACGTCAATTAACAAAGGTTGCACTCGGCACCCGAGGCCATACGATATTATTATTATTATTATTATTATTATTATTATTATTATTATTATTATTTCGCCTGTCAATGCATTTCCAATTACACCATGACTGGAGTGACTACTAACGATATCCGTTGCCTACTTGAATGCGAATGAGTGAGTGTGCTAGTGTATTCAGGTCACTGCGGAGAGACTTTCTATACACCGTGTACTACAACTCTCACCTGGTCGCCATCCCAAACGTAGAGCTATGCCGACAGAACGAGAACCACAGTGTCACAGATCAAGTTGCGACGTTAAATGATAATAATTGCCTCAGAAAAAAATCACAGTCAGTCTGAAAGACTAGACGTTGTATCATTTCAAATGACGCATGCTACAAATGCTACACATGTTAGAAAGGCTCAGGAGGGCTTCTCGCTTTGCTCGAAGCCCCAGGACTCTTTCAACAGACTGCATTACCCATTAACTTAGGCTTCCCGCGCGGGCACCTCTTTAAGGGTCACGGGAAGAAATGTGTTTCTTGTACTTATATTAGAGATGTGTTCGGTTGAATAAAGCGTAAATTGTGTACTTTTTGATAGCGGTTTTGTGGCCCATCATCCCAGGCAAGCCGGAGGAAACCTTTGGCTCCCTCTCAGAAGGATCATTTGGCCGTAAATTTGAATTAGTGTAAGGATGTAGTATGAGTGTCCAGATTTAGACAATAGCCTACTCAATGAAGGGGTCATGACTATGCCTTATATGTTTGTTTAATGAATAGTGTATCTGAAATAAGGGAAGAATACTGATTTACAGATTTGTGGAGTGAGTTTCTGATTTTTAAATAGAGTTTATGAAATTTACAGTAAAGGTGAAGGAGAGGTGAACATGATTAGACAATAGCCTACTCCATGAAGGAGTCATGACTATGCCTTCTGTGTCTGTTTAAAGTATAGAGTAACTGAAATAAGGGAAGTTTACTGAATTTTGTGTTTGTAGAATGTAATTTTCGATTTTAATTTGGGTTTTCGTGAAGCTTGTTGCGGAGTTGTTATTTCTCTGAAAAGGAGTGTTTTTGCCCCAGGCAGGCCTGTGTTCGATCTGGCTAGACTAGTGTAATGGTAGAGAGTTGGGAGATGAGTTGTAGAACCTGGGAGCGAGCAGTGGCGGGCGGAACATTACATCCTGCACACCTCTTTAGGAGGCACCCTGTATTTCTATATGGCATCTTGTATATCTCTTTAGAAGTCACCCTGTATTCTTGTGTTCGCTTCGCTCAAAACCCCAGGTCACTCGACGCCAGGCCTCTTTCAACAGACTCCAATAATATTTAGCGTCTGCTTCTAGCTCCCCGCGTGAGCATGACGTCACGTTCCCGCGCAGCTGCATGACGTCACTTCCCGCGTGGCTGCATGACGTCACGTCCGTCTCCGTGTCCGTGTCCGTAACGCATAACGATGGACCCCAACCATAACGACGAAGTCGACAAGATCATTTGAAATGATAATACCTTCTACGATTGCAGTTATGCAATAGAAGCATGCATAATTGAGTTCTGTTTACGTTTTATACGGCATGGTCCTATAAACTCTATAATATCTTTCACAATTTATCAAATGATCCAAATAGAGTTCTATATTATCTTCTTCCACAACCAGAAGCTCTTTCTTACAAGCCAATAACTTAAGCAGCACCGATTATCAGATCTAATTGACCTACCAGAAGCAATCAGACTTCATCGAATTGAGTTGGAAATTACTTGAAAAACTTCCACAGTGATTTGAAATAAAATGGGATTGCTGACTGTGCTCCGTTTAAGAAAACTTTTAAAGAAGTAGGTCGGGCATAATATCTGTGGGATTAGTGATCTCCAAGATAACGCAAAGGAACGGAAAGAAGGCGGTAAGAAGGGAAATGCTGATTCCATTGCTCGCTCTACCCTGGAGCCAACTGGGCTGGTGGGACCACCACAAAGTTTTCTGGTCTTACAAAGGGGATTAGCGCTCATGATCAACTTCTAGTGCACTGAAAACTAAATCTTGTTGATAGACCACTTACAGGAAACACACTCTCAATATTTGTGTTGTTCACCACCTCGAGGTTTGGTGGCTAGCATTATTGGCTCTCACCGCGGAGATCCGGGTTCGAAGGCTGGCTCACCAAAAAATTTAATTCAGGGCTGGAACGTGGTACACTTAGCCTCATGGGGCAAAACCGAGAAGAGGTGGGTTCGATTCCAACCTCCGCCATTTGGAAGCGGTATTCCATGCTTTCCGACGTATACTCCAGACAAATGCCGGGATGGTCCCTCACATAAGGCAACGTTCACCTCCTTCCCAAACCACGCCTGAATAACAGCTACACACACCAAAACAGCCTTCATAATAAAATAGAACCAGTAAACTGGACCTGGCCTACAAACTAACACAGAATAAATACAACAAACGAGCTTTATCATACAAGGCCAAAATCAGACACTACAAATCGGTAGTACAACCTGAAGGATTGTACGCTTCAGAGTGACTCATTTAAAGTAAAAAGGGAGAACTTCAAGTACTAGAAAAGAGAGAAAGGAAGATTCTGAGAAAAATACTTGGACCACAGAAAACTACTGATGGGACATGGAAAAAGAGGAAAAATGAAGAACTTTACAAGTGAACTGAAAAGATCACAGACGTAATGAAGAAGCGGAGGCTAAAGTTCTACGGACATTTACTACGAATGGATGAAGGCAGGCTGACCAAAAGGATCTTCAGCTACATCATGGGGTTAAAGGTTACATCAAAATGGGTAGATGAGGTGAAGAGGGATGCAGCGGAAGTTGGAATTACTCCACCGATGGCCTACGATAGAAGAGAGTTCCGCAGTCGAGTTGACGGAGTAAAATCATTTCAGGAGAAACCACCAAGCAAGAGGCCCAAACGGATCATTTCCGAGGAGGAGAGAAAACAAAGAAGTGACAGGATGAAAAAGTTCTGGGAAGAGAAGAGAAAGAAAGCCAATAAGTCTTGAGTTCCTTGCGGTCCATAGTTGGCCAAATTCGATAATAAACAAGTAGTTCCGTGAAGAACTATACAACCTATTTTCATATATCCTACTTATGTTAATTGCCACTCTCAACATACAAAATTTCAGTTTGATTGCTGTAATAGATTCGTAGATATTGAGAACCAACTAAATATTTCAGATGGTCGCCATGTTAGAATTTATATATGTAGGTCCTAAAGTTATGTACTGTTACATGAATATTATTGTGTACGTGTAGCATTCAAACTTCAATCGTATGATTAGGACACACGAAGTAACAACGAGATTTTAAAATTTCGCACAGCTGCCATCTTGTGGTTATGGAAACAATTGAAATAAATTAGTTGCCAGTGGATTAACATTCGTATAAGGATTTACTGTACCAAGCTTCACTGCACTCGGATGGCTGAATTGCGAGGAATGTCCATGTGAATATGTATACTTCGCGTCGCCGCCATGTTGGATTTGTGATCACCAGGTTATTGAAAGTCCTATAGGTGAACTTATGTGCCTAGCCCCTATGAACATAAAAATATTCAGTTTGATTGCTATAATAGATTCGTAGATATTCAGAGCCGTCTAAATATTTCGGATGGTCGCCATGTTGGATTGTTAAATGTATAGGCCATAGAGTCATGTACCATTAAAGGAAAATTATTGCGTAGGTTCATTATTCAAACTTTTACTTCGATCGCATGATTACGACACAAGAAGTAAAAACTTAATTTTAAAATTCTCACAGCCGCCATCTTGAGGTAATGTAAACAATTGAAATAAATTAGATACCAGTGCATTACAATGTGTATAAACATTTCCTGTACCATGTTTCATTGCGTTTGGAACATTAAATCGCGAGAAAGGTCTATTAAAATTTTCAAATTCGCTTGGCCGCAATGTTCGTTTTGTAGTTAACCGGTTTTTGAAAATCTTATAGATGAACTTCCAGTAGGTCCCTTTATCTCCGCACAAAATTTCAGGGTGATACCGCTAATAGTTTCAGATATATAGAATGCCGGTGAAATATTTCGCACAGCCGCCATCTTGTGGTTATGTAAACAATTGAACGAAGTTGGATGTCGGTATATTACAATGTGTATAGACATATACTGTACCAAGTTTTATTGCGTTTGGTTGGTTAAATCGCGAGAAACGTCTATTTAATGGTCGCAACTTCGCTTGGCCGCCATGTTGGATTTGTAGTTACCAGTTTTTCAAGAGCCACATAGGTGAACTTCTAGTAGTTCCCTTTATCACCGTAAAAATCCAGGGTGATATCGGTTATAGTTTCGGAGATATTGAATACTCGTGTAATATTTCGCACAGCCGCCATGTTGTATTGGTGAGGCGTAACAAAATTTGAAGGGCACGGTCGGAGTCGCCCGGAATAGTGCTATAAACTTACCGAGTTTCATTGAAATCGCTCCAGTCGTTTAGATTTTATTAGGGGGACAAACACACACACCTCACACACACACACACACACACATGCACACACACACGGACAAAAGGTGATCTCATAAGCCTATTTTTTCAAAATTGAAAATACGGTAAGCTAAAAATAAAAAAAACAAGTTGTCAATCAAAATTACACACACAAGTACACCCCTCAAATGAATCAACTAGAACTGTTGAGGGGCAATTTCTTGTTGTTGTTCACTCATTTAGGGGGCTCAGCAACATACCGGTCATTCAACCCCGTATAGTTGACTGTGTACCTGAAGTGGAGTGTGTATTTGTAATTCACGCGAAGATTGAAAAAGAGCCGGCCATGGCTGTAAGTTGGGAACAATCCCGGCGTTTGCCTGAAGAAGAAGTGGGAAACCACGAAAAACCACTATCAAAAATGACGTTAGTTGTCTTGTCCACAAGAAAGTGATAAATACATTAGGCTATGTATAAACTGACGGTGGTTTTGGTGTCTGGGGAATGTGAAACCCAAAGATATTAGTATTAATATTTTGCAAAAGTTCCACCTAATCAATACCTTTATTGTATTATATATAAAAGATCACTTAGAGGTCATTGGTACATGTTTTATTTCCTTTTGTATCTTTGGGGTAAACATCTTCCACCTTTCATTATGGTGCACCATAATAAGGTTTTTGAAGGGAATGTTTATTAGTGTTAAGATATCAAACCACATTTTATCTATATCGGCTGAAGAAGGGACCGAAACAATTAGGCCTCGAAACATGTACCAATGACCACTAAGTGATCATTTATATATACTACAATAAAGGTATTGATTAGGCGGAACTTTTGCAAAGTATTAATACTAATTGTTGCATCAATACGGAACCAAAATGAACCATTCAAATACTAAAACCCAAAGATATGTCAAAATTTTCCGAAAGTAGCAATAAGTACCTTTCTATTAAAATCTAGCTAAGAACGACTAGGAGAAAAGAAAAGAGAAAGGAGAGAAATGAGAGGAAAGAGAAGAGAATAAAAGAGGAAAGGAGGAAAAGGTAAAGGGAAAGGAAAAGGAAAAGGAAAATGATTAGAAAAAGGAGAAGACAAGAGAAGGGGAAGAAGAAAAGTAAACAAGATGTTCAGTAAAGAACATATAGCCTACTTTCTCCTAAATGCATGGGTATTGTTATAACTCTTTGTCCTTTTCAAGGAGTATAATTGTTGGTTGTAGTAGCTTGTTGAAATACAACGTGCTATAGGGATATTAAACATGAATATGAGGTGCCCTTTGCTAGTGCTACCTCTGTAAAAAAAATGCATTCAATTCGGTTTCACCGTGTTAGAATTGATATGGGGAATGGATTTGCACACATACATGGCCGCTATTTGCAAACTATTGGGCTGATGACCTTGTAGTCAGTCATAAGATGCTTTCCACAAAAAGGAATGTTGTTGCAAAATCCGGTAGACATCAAATTATTAGGATCGTCGAAATTTGATTTAAGCTTTTAACATTTGGGTGGCCGTCATTCCGTTTCCGTCAAGATGGCGGCGATATAAAAAATGACACTGAGGTGCCTTTTGCCAGTGCTACCTCTGTACCAAATTTCGTTCAATTCAGTTTTACCGTGTTTGAATTGATAGGGGGAATCGATTTGCACACATACTTGGCCACCATCTGCAAACTATTGGGCTGATGATCTAGCAGTTTGGTCAGAATATGCTTCCCACATAAAGATTTGTTGTTGCAAAATTTGGTAGAGACTAGATTATTAGGTTGGTCGTAATTACATTTTAGCCTTTAACATTTGGGTGGCCGCGATTACGTTTCCGTCAAGACGGCGGTGATATAAAACATGACAATGAGGTGGCCTTTTCTAGTGCTACCTCTGTACCAAATTTCGTTCCATTCGGTTTCACCATGTTCGAATTAATAGGGGGAAACGATTTCCCACAAAGATGGCCGCCATCCGCAAAATATTAGGCTAATGACCTATTAGTTTGGTCAAAGGATGCTCCCTCCATAATGGTATGTTGATGCAAAATTTGGTAGAGATCGGATGATTAGGTTAATCGTAATTTGATTTAAGCTTTGAATATTTGTGTGGCCGCCATTACGTTTCCGTCAAGATGGCTGCGATATAAAACATGACACTGAGGTGCCCTTTGCTAGTGCTACCTCTGTACCAAATTTCGTTCAATTTGCGCTCACCGTGTTCGAATTGATAGGGGGGGGGGGACCGACATTCAGAGTACACACACTCACACACACACACACACACACAGACTCACACACATACACACACACAGACAGACACACTTTTTTTCGCCCTGTAGTGATCTCATAAGTCTACTTTTATTTTTTGCAAAAATCGAAAGTAGGCTAAAATGGGTAAAGAAAAAAGAAAACGGTAAAGAGATGGGAAAACGAAAACGAAAATGTAAAGCAAAACGATAAGGAATTGGAAAAAGAGAAAAGAAGGGGAGAGAAGAAAAGGGAAAGGGAAAAGGAAAAAAGGAAAAAAAGGAAAGAAGGAAAAGGGAAAAGGAAAAAAGAAAAGGGGAAACTGAATGGAGAAGGGAAGGGAAGGGAAGGGAAGAGAAGGGAAGGGAAGGGAAGGTTAATTTGCACAAGTCTTTCATATTCTCGAAATGAAATGTGCATTCAAGGATACCACGTCAGTGCACATTCAGTATGGCCACTGTGAGGATTGACATTCTCATCTCGAACGTATATAATCACTTGGTCCGCTATATCAGCGAGTCCCCAATTGCAGTATCTTCTTTTTATATCCAGATTGTGATGGTAATTCTTTTAAACGATAATTAAATTCCTGTAAAGCAGAGAAGCGCACGAGTGCAAATGGCCAAGGGTAATGAGAGAAGTCAAGGAGATGGAAGAAGCTAATTGCATTATAGCCATCAGCAGCTTCTTCCTTCGAGTTCCTCTCCAAGTGTCCTTAGACAACAGCCATGTCCAGATGACAGTTACCGAAGTTGAAGTCTGGAACGTGAGAATAACTTGAAAATCAATGCTGTCGTAAAATTTGTTCATTTGCTCATTCAGATCAATAATTGCTACCATCTGTGATCTACGGAATCCTACCGTAACTCGTGTCTCAAAGGTCCTGGTTCGATTCCCTGCACTGTCAAGAAATATTAGTCTAGTCTGAGATCAATAACGAAGTGTACTCAACATCGAGAAATACTGAGAGTTTTTCTGATAATTCTCCGTTCTTTAATTGCCAGTTTTTCAAGCAGACTATAAATTCGAAGTGTTAAATATTCTGCCGCATAATATTTCTTCAGGCCTATTATTATTATTATTATTATTATTATTATTATTATTTACAACTTACAGTTTGTAACATGACTCATATCCGTACATTACGTACATGAAAATAAGTAAAGTCACACTTTGGTAAGCCTATAGCATACATTTTTAGCCTACTTTTCACATTTTGCAAAAATGAGGAAAAAGTAGACTTATGTGATCGATCCGGGAAAATGTGTGTCTGTCAGTCTGTCTGTCTGTCTGTCCTTCTGTCTGGCTGTGTGTGTCCCCCCCCCCTATCAACTCCTAAACGGCTGCAGCAATCTAAACCAAATTAAGTATGAGTAAAGATGTATACCGGAATACCTCACCCCCATATTTGAAAATGATGTCAGTGCTACCAACTGCTGAAAAAACACACTAGAAATTTGAGCTCCATGTTGGATATCTTGGAAGGTATGCATGGGAACTTTTCCAAAATTGGCACATATGTAGAAAATACTATTTCAGTTTAATTTCCAGGAGGCCATACATGACAGTGTTGCCAAAATAATTTTAAGCCTTCTGATATGTCCAATGTTTAAATGCATATAACTTCTACACTATCAATTGGATTTCAACCAAATTTTGTATGTAATATGTGTAGATAAACAGATATGACTGAGCGTATTCTTAAGGGCCACCAGGGCTGCCAACTGTTAATAATTGCTCTCTGTATTTTTTTAAATCCAAATACCAATATATCAAAAAGTATGCAAGCCGACAGCTTTAAACTATGAACACGTGTAGTACTTGACATTTTAGATTAATTTGGAGTAAATTATGTACGTCAGTTCCACCAACATGATTGTAAGCCTGCTGATAGGACCAATTTTTAAATACATGTAACTTCTATACTATCAGTTGGATTTCAACCAAATTTCGTATGTGCTATGTGTAACATACCAGATATGACTATAAGTATTCTTGAGTGCAATCAGGGCTGCCATCTGTTAAAAATGCTGTCTATATTTTTTACCCTAATATAAATATATCAGAAATTATGCAAGCCAACAGCTCTATACTTTGCACACGTTTAGCACCTGACATTCTAGATTAATTTGGAGTAATTAATATAAGTCAGTGCTGCCAACATGATTCTATGCCTGCTGATAAGTCCAGTTTTAAAATACATGTAACTTCTATACTAATAAATGGATGTCATCCAAAATTGGCACAACAAGATATCATAGTATTTCAGATTATTTCTGACCAACACAGGCATGACATTGTTGCCAACATGCTTTTACGCGTGCAGATATATCTAATGTCTAACTGCATGTAACGTCCATTGGACTTCAACCTAATTTTTTATTCTGTACCTTAAGAGATGGAACTAAGAATCTATTCAGTCACCAGGGCTGCCAACTGTAGTGCTCTATTAGGCTACATTATACCAGGTATATTTCGAACTAATTAGACATTTCGATATTACCAACTGAATTTCGTCATTATTTGAGATAGGTTCATATACTGTAGATTAATTATTGGCATGAAAAGTAGGCTCTTTAGCTCGTCACGGAACTTCTTGTTAAACTACATAACATAGACGTTTGACTGGTTTTTTTTTTGTAATATCTTCCACGTCTCCTTTTCACAAGAGGGTCCTAGAAAATCTTACTGTGTATTCAAAAATCCTCAAACGATGCTGCAGGTCTTCAGAATTGCAGCCTTTTGTGCAATAGTGTGGGTGTATATGGGGAGATTTAGTGTGGTTAGATTTACTGAAAAGGAGTTAGGGGTCAGGCCAGTGGGAGAAAGGAGGAAAGGAAGGATCATCACATTCTTTCGTCTCTAGATTCTAGCCACCTCCATAACTAGAGGATTATATTTATCAATCTTCTCTCTGTATTTATGGTGGATATTATGGTCATTCGGAACAGATATGTCAATCAAGTACGTGTGATGGTTCTTCTTATCAGTTAAAGTTATGTCTGGTCTATTATGAGGAGTTGTTTTGTCAGTTTGAATAGTGCGATCCCAATACAGCTTGTAATCTTCGTTTTCCAGCACACTTCTGGGGTGTATTTGTAATAAAGCGTCCTGTCGTGTAAGGTTAGGGCGAGTTTTTAATGAAGGACTTTGGCAACATCGTTATGCCTCTCAGTGTAAAATGTTGGCGCTAGAATTATTATTATTAATATTAATATTATTATTATTATTATTATTATTATTATTATTATTATTATTATTATTATTATTATTATTATTATTATTATTACATCATTGTTGCCCTTATGGACAGTGTTTGAACTTAAGTATCTCATGATGTCACAATTTTCA
Organism: Meconema thalassinum; assembly: GCA_946902985.2. Taxonomy (NCBI): domain Eukaryota; kingdom Metazoa; phylum Arthropoda; class Insecta; order Orthoptera; family Tettigoniidae; genus Meconema; species Meconema thalassinum. The sequence goes on along the minus strand of OX336390.1, from coordinate 151,746,223 downwards.
CTTCTTTCCCTTCTTCTCTTCCCAAAATCTCTTCATCCTTTGACTGTGCTCCTGTTTCCTTTGTTCCGTCCACAATGTTCCTATCTTCTTCCTTTCACTTACTAAAAATTTGGCGTTCTTAATTTTGTTTCTGAATTTTTCTCTGTCTTCTATCATTTGCTTGTTGATCCCTAATTGCTTTAAATCGTCTTCTATTTCATGATACCAATTTGTTTTCTTTTTTGAACTGTTTACTACATCAAAGATTTTCTTTGTAAGTCGTTTATTGTTCATTCTCTGTATGTGCCCGTAGAAAGTTAGTCTGCGTTTTCTAATGATATCTGTGAGTCTATCTGTCTGTTCATATAGCTCTTTGGTAGGTCTTTTCATCCATATCCCATCTCTGTGTACGGCTCCAAATATTTTTCTCAGAATTTTACGTTCAATTTTTTCTGTTTCTGTGATGCCAGATGCTCCATTTGTGGTCGTTTCTGACGCATACAATGCTTCTGGTAATACAACTGTTTTGTAGTGTCTAAGTGTGGCCTGTCTTGATATGCTTTTCTCATTATAATGTGACCATGTAAGTTTGTATGCTTTCTGGAGTTTTTCCGTTCGTTCTATGTTAGACATCTTGTTTGATCCTCCTATTTGTATATATTCTCCTAAGTACTTAAATTTTTCAACTCTTTGTATGGATCCATATATGGTATGCATGGTTTGTACATTGTTGGTGTGTCGTTCCATGTATTGGGTCTTCTCATAAGATATCTGTAAACCTGTTTTAGCAGCTTTTTCATGTAATCGTTCCAGTGCTTCCTTTGCCTCCTGTGTGTTATTGCTGAGTAAGGCTACGTCATCTGCAAATGCTAGACATTTTATGATTGTTTTTGTTTCACGGGTTCTTCCTAGCTGTATTCCTTTAACTTGTTCCTCCCACTGCTTAACAATTTTGTCTAAGACCATGTTGAACAAGATTGGTGAGAGGCCGTCTCCTTGTTTGACACCTGTGCGTATATGAAAGGGTTCTGAAATTTCACCCATGAACTTAACTTTAGATGTGGTGTCCGAGAGCGTTAGTTGTATAAGTGCTCTGTTTTTTTTGTCAATGCCATATTCTTCCAGTACTGCAAATAGCGTTTGTCTATCAATGCTGTCGTATGCTTTTTTTTAAAGTCCACAAAGCTAACTACAGTGTTTTTTGTCTGTCTGACTTTCAGTAGTGTTCTCAAGTTCCAGATCTGTTCGATGCATGATCTCCCTTTTCTGAAGCCTGCCTGGTATTCTCCTATTTGTGGATCTGCTTGTGGTTCTAGTCTGTTCAATAACACTTTAGAGAATATTTTGTAAGCGACTGGCACTAGAGAAATCCCTCTGTAATTATTTGGATCTAACTTATCACCCTTTTTATGTAATGGGTGGATTAATGCACATTTCCATACCTCTGGCATTTTCTCTGTGATCCAAATGTCTGTGATGATCTTATGAATTGTGTTGGTGATGTTTTTATCTTGAAGCTTCCATACTACAGCAATAATGCCATCTTCTCCTGCCGCTCTGTTATTTTTCATTTGTTGTATGATCTCCTCTAACTCCTCTATTGTAGGTGGAGTAGAATCGGGATTGGATGTGGTTTTTTGGAAGGTCAAATTCTCCGTGGGTTCTGTACAACTGAGAAGATTATTAAAGTATTGTTTGAGAATTGTACAGTTTTCTTTCGTGTTCGTTTCCAGGGACCCATCTGTTCTTCGAAAGCAGAGGCTAGGAGGCTGATAACCCCTAATACTTTCTTTGAATGTTCTGTAAAAATTTCTTGTGTTATTTCTCTTAAAATCTTCTTCAATTTCTTTTAGCCTGTTGTTGTCGTACGCTCGTTTTTCTCTTCTGATTTCCTTTGATGATTGTTTTTGAACTTCGTGAAATTCCTTCCATGTTTCGGATGTTCTGTTACTGCTGAACTTCATCCATGCCTGTGTTCTTCTCTCAGTGGCTTGATCACAAATTACGTTCCACCACCTATGTTTTCGTTTTCTAGGAGGTTGTGCCCAACGCATTGCCTTTTGAACTGTGGTCGCAAGATCTGTCCAAGTATCTGTTGGATGCCTATTAATTTCTTCAATGATTTTGTCCCTGTTTATCTTCAAATATTCTGGATCAGGCTTCACTATTTTGTTTTTTGTAGTCTTTTTCTGTCTTGGGATTGGTCTAATCTTGACTTGTAACAAATAATGGTCAGACTCGAAGAACCCTTTACGCGTTCTGACATTTAAAATTTCCTGCGTATTTTTGTTAGAAATGGCCACATGATCAATCTGGAATTCTCCCCATACGGTGTTGGGTGCTTTCCATGTTGTAAGTTTTCGTCTTGGCTTTTGAAATTGTGTCGACATAATTTTGAGGTTAAAATTTTGACAATCTTTTATGAGGTGTTCCCCATTTTTGTTTGTGCGATAGTGTGCTGAATGAGGGCCTGTGATTTGTCTGTATTTTCTCTCCTTACCTAATTGCGCGTTAAAGTCTCCCATTAAAATTTTAACATGCCTTTCTGGTATGTTGTTTGTTACTTCTTCCATGTCTTCCCAGAAGTCTTCAACTTCTTGTGGTTTCTTTCTATTATGCTCATTTGTAGGTGCATGTGCATTGATAATCGTGTAACCTTTATTACCTGATTTGAAGGAGAGTGTGGAGATCCTTTCTGATATGGAATTAAAGTCAATAATGTTATCCATGACTGATTTGTGTACTGCAAATCCTGTTCCAAACAATGATGGTGTACCTCTTCTGACAGCAGGTTCACCTTTATAAATCCTATAATTTTCTGTGTTGAAATGATTTTCATCTTGAAAACGAGTCTCTTGAATCGCAAGAATTTTTATTTGAAATTTTTCTAACATGTCTGTGAGTTGTTTTAGTTTTCCAAGTTTGAAGAGAGTATTAACATTGAGAGTGCCAATGTAGTGTTTGTGTAGAGATTTTGAGAAGCTCCGACTCTTCTCCTCATGATGTTCCTGGTCCCCCAGAATCCGATGACCAGGAAAGTCCAGCACGGTGACTGGGGCCTGGGGTAGCGGATTTCTTTCCTTTTGTTCCATCATGATTACTTCAAGTTGAAGGTGGTTGTGGCGATCTTAAAGAAAGATCACGATGATTGCTGACTTGATTGTTGAGATCAAGACATATTTCACAGCCACACCAACTAGGTGAACAGACGCTGACCAATAATCGCTGGATACCAGAACAGACACTATTGGATTTTGTGTGTTTGGTCCGCGAGAGCTATTTTATTTCGCTCAAGTCGGCCGGCAAGCCGGTGAGGACCCCCCTATCCGCCACCTGGGACGCGCCACGTCGGAGTATCACCTCTCCGCCTGCTACGACAACGTAGTAGGTTCGTGGAATTAATATTATTATTATTATTTGCTATATTAATTGCATTATTATTTATTCACAAAAACAATTTTGTAACTACATTTTCCAAATTAAATGTATGTTGTCGGATAGATGTAGGTTTGTATTGCGAATACAAAGGAATGACCGAGTTCTAGGTAATCGACCTAATTTTGACTGACCAATGAGCTGATTGTAATTGGTGTATGTACATGTCAGAACTGATAATATCGGCATGACTAAACACACCTCGATGCCAATCTGCCAATATTCGCCGAGCAATTAAGCAGCATGAAGATACAACGCCCAGCAGAGTACCTCATGTTAACGTCACAATGAGCATCGCTTAGTACAACATGCTTCAATCGGAAAGTAATTATGACATCTCCTCTGGCAATATGTTCGCTTGCCTTCACTGCCAGTTCTCGCTCTGTCTGACACACACACAGTATGTCTGTCTATTATTCTCCCTAACCATCACAATGCATACTTAAACATGTTCAGGTTAATGATTGTTTGTTGATGTTAGGGTCTTTGTGAAAAAGTGGCCATGTATACCCGTGTACTTGGGTGTGTATCAGTGAGTGAGATGTTTATTTAGCGTATGGGTTTAGAGATACAATATGTACACAGATGATAATTAGTTTACAAACTACATATTTATATCTAGATTATTTATGTAGGTAATTGTCTCTGGTGATCCATGAGTGAAATCAGTGACGCTGCCACTGTACTTTCTTTAAGGACACTTGGTAGTGATATGCAGGATGGTCTGCTTAGGGTCACCACAATCACAGCTAGGTGAAGAAATTTTCCATTTATAATGGAAGTCTGCACAGTTGCCATGACCCGTACGAATCCTGTTGATAGTTAACCATGTTTTCCGAGGAAACTCAAATCCAGGTGGCAGCGATGACCCAATGCATGGTAATGTTGATCCAGGCCTAGTATCCTGTCTTCCATGCCATTCTTTAGTTAAGTTGAAGTTGGTATTCTCCTAGTCTATTGCAGGCCTTGTTGATGGATTTCGAGATCTTAGACGATTCAGGCGAACATCAGCAATGTCACAGTGTATTGGAAGTTGTGGGTTATCGATTATTTTCTTGAACTCCCTGAGGAGAGCGTTTTTACGTCGAAGATCTGGTGGAGGAATGTGGTGAGTGAGATATATCGTATAACGAGTGGTATTGTGGTGACTGTTAGCTACAATGGTAGCAACTGCGCGGCAGGTTCATCTGAAGCCCCGGAGAATAAGCGAACTACTAGGCTTCCCCTTGCTCCTCCAGTCATCATTGTTGCTGGACCTACTGCTATTTGCTGCCGCGAAATACGTGACTTGCACAGAAACCAACTGGCGCGAGTAGCGCGCACGTGAGGATGATTTATATATGGTGTCACTCTCTCCCCTACCCACCACGTGCTTTCCCTTCCTCACACCCTCAGTCGCTCGTGCCTGCAGCGCCCTCACTAAGGGCTTCAATTGAACTTTCCGAGTAATACGCTCGCTGCAGCACAGCGCTAGGCCATGGGACCATGCTACCTGCGGTCAGAAAAGGTCAGGGAAGACATTTTGGAAGAAAGTTATCCAGGGACCTGTATTTGTCTGGTGGTGAAAATAGGAAACAACGAAAATCATTTTCAGGACAGTTGAGGTCAGATTCGAACCCACGCTCTCCCGATACCCGCGAGGCACGAGGTAGCGTGTTTGCGCTATCAGCCACCGTGGCCGGTTTCATAAATATGAGGAGCAAATATTAAATATAAGTTTTATTTCTGTAGTAATTAGGGCGTGGCGGCCAAAGTGCTGGCCTCTCACCAAGGTGGACTGAGTTTGATTCCCGGTCAATGCATGTGAGATTTTCGAATTGAAAAGCCATGTCCTATGGTTCGGATTCCACCTAAAAAGGAGGTCCCTTGGCTCATAATAACAAGATTCATTGTCGCGTAAAACTACAATCTTCCTTCCTTATTTCTATAATAGTTTATTTACCCTAACTTTTCAGGGACAAAATTAATGACGTTCATATTCAGTGCATTAAGAAATGAACTACCCTCATACCCCAATTGGAACTGAAACTTAAATCCCCTGCAGGTCGCGGACACTTTTTTCCGCCCCTGTGGCTATCGTCACCACCGGAGGAGAGCTCACGTTTAACTCTCAGATGGAATGGCTGACTAGGAAGAGCTCTACTGGATAAAGACCCTCGGGTGTGGAACGTCCTAGTGGACACGTAAAACGCACTAGCCTGGAATACAGGGGATTTTTGTTGGTCTCACTTCCAACTGTTACGCTTCAAGCAATACAGCAGCCGTACGGCGTGGCCTAGGTAGAGCATGAAGTATGTAACAATAATTATAATAATAATTATGTTATTGGTTTTACGTCCCTTTTAACTGCTGTGGATTTTAGAGACGCCGGGGTGCCAGAATGTGGCCCAGAAGGGGATCTTTAATGTGCCAGTAAATCTACTGACACGTCTCCTTCCCATTTGCGTACCCTCAAATGTCAACTGACTGCGCCGGGATTCGATCCTGCAATCTTGGGAACAGCAGTTGAGAACGTTACCGCTGAGCGACGCAGCCAGTCGCTTATAGAATGGGATGAAGTCGTGAATACCAGCGCTGTTAATAACAAACCTGGTTGTGACGTTTTCCCTGCGTTTCCAGATTCCCTCGAGGCCAATGTCGGGATGATACCCTATATCAATTCAATTTCCTACACCTTGATAATTACAGCTACTCACGCTATTACAATCGCCACATTAACACAGATTATGTGACAAATTTAATATACACCCGTACTGGCTCGGGCGATAACGTTCTCGCTTACATAGCACAGCCTCCCACAAAATGATTGCAGTAACATGGATTTTTAGGAGAAATATTCACCGTACGCGGATACATCCTGGATAAAAAAAATCAATTTTGTTATAGGCCTACTGCACAAGATAGTCCAAACACAAAGTAATAGGGCGTACGATTATTCTGATAAACATATTTAAATAATATGACTAAACCATTTATTCGTGCTAAACCCCGGACTTTTAACCGAGGTTGTGGAGTCTATCTGTGATTAGCGTAGAGAATATTCCGAGACAGCGGTTACCATGACAACAAGTGTTCGTCATCTGGTCCTAAATAACATATCCATGATTCGATGTTTCTCAGTGTACCCTTTTGATACGAAGATGTTATGAATGTTTATGTTAATAATCCCAAGCGAAGTTTAGTGACATTACAAATTTTTGAAAAAAATTATATCCTTGAATATAGATACATTTTTCATAGTACGTAAATATATTTTAAACGTATTAGATTCTAAATAATTAATACTCAATCCATTTATTTCAATAAAAACACTTTAATTTATTTACATATAAATTGGAAACGTTAATATAACTTTGCCAGCCTACACAACTTAACTAGTATACTTTTTAAAACATTGATTATTTCCTGTTCGTTCAAAGAGGGTCTATTTCAATTATCTCTGAGCAATAACGTAAACAAACACGACTTCAAGAGATAACAAGCGTGGGTTGTCAGTTGATTGCAGCATATTCAAAGAATGCCTATTATATATCCACTTATTCACGGAACATGGATATATCAAGAGAGAGAGAGAATGATCCCCGCGTTGCCATGGTTACAACAGTGATAGCACTACGTGCCTGGGAATAATAATAACAAATTGTGCAGAAATCTTGGCCGATAGATTGGCTCGTAGTATTTCGTAGCAGACGCTCCCTGGGCCGATATATCGGGCCCTGGCACAATAGGGGTTAATTATAGCCTCCTCTATCAACACACAAATTTTCAGTTTGATTGCTGTAGTAGATTCGTAGATATTGAGAACCGTCTAAATATTTCGTATGGTCACCATGTTGGATTTTTATATATAAGCCTTAGAGTTATGTACCATTACATGAAGATTATTGTGTAGGTGTTTTATTCAAACTTCGATCGCATGATTAGGACACGAGTAATAAAATCGAGATTGTAAAATTTCTCTCAGCCGCCATCTTGATGTACCAAGTTTCACTGCGTTCGGATGGTCGAATCACGAGAAATGTCTATTTAAATGTTTCATTTTCGCTTGGCTGCCATGTTCGTTTTGTAGTTAACACGTTTTTAAAAGTCACATAAGTGAACGTCTAGGAGTGCCCTTTATCACCGAACGAAAACAAGATGTTCAGTAAAGAACATATAGCCTACTTTCTCCTAAATGTATGAGTATAGTTATAACTCGTTGTTATTATCAAAGAGTATAATAGAACTATTCTTTGTTGAAGACCTTAGAAACGATTTACCTCTACCAAACGCCACAACCTAGATAAAAACTGCTACCATCATTGAAGAAAGAAAGATAAGAAGTATATCAAGAATGTTATGAATCTGGAGACATAATCGACCGGACTGGCTGCGTGGCTCAGCGGTAACGTTCTCGCTTGCTGGGCCCTAGGTTGCAGGTTCGTATCCTGGCGCAGTCAGCTGGCATTTGAGGGTGCACAAATGCGAGTGAGCCGTGTCAGTACATTTACTGGCACGTTAAAGATCCCCTTCGGGCCAAAATTCCGGCGCAGTCAGCTGGCATTTGAGGGTGCACAAATGCGAGGGAGCCGTGTCAGTACATTTACTGGCACGTTAAAGATCCCCTTCGGGCCAAAATTCCGGCACCCCGGTGTCTCTAAAAGCAGCAGTAGTTAAAAGGGATGTAAAACCAATAACATTATTATTATTATTATTATTATTATTATTATTATTATTATTATTATTACATATATGACCTGCCGTGGGCAACATCCAACTTTGAGTTGAGGCATGTCTTTACACGTCTGGTTGTGCATGGCTTTCACAACCCTAATTGAATTAACAAATCTTTCCATGACCCTACAGAGACGTGTGTATACAAACTATGTGGATATTTTCGATTGCTATTTGCCTGAAATAAAAGTAGTAATTAATAACCTGAACTAACATCAACGGCTTCAATTCAGTTACTATGCGAAATCGTTTTGTTCTTTACTTCAAATAACATTTTCAAGTAACGCAAAATAGACTGTTACAAAGCCTTTAAAATAAAATGTAAAAATGTATCGTAGTATCATCTTGTCATTCTTCAAATTCGATGCGCATAGAATGCCAATGGTATATTAATCAATGGAGCCCCACGTAGACTAGTTGTGACATCTAGTGCTGAAATATCGAACAATATAATCCTAACAGAGCGAGTGCATTCTAGCGGCCAGAAGAAGAAACTTTTCAATAAAATCTGGAAGTTAATAAGTACCTTTTTGGCAGCTAGATGTCTCGAGTAAATCTGCTGGCGAATTATGTTTTAATTAAATATATATTTTACACCATAATATGCACAATATAACGCTTAATTTTAAAAAAACTGAGTCATTACAAAACAATAAACATATAACATTTCAAGCAAAAAACCTAGCTCCGATCGGGTTTGAACCATAGGATTAGAGCGATAGGCTAACGCTCTACCACTGACCTAATTGTGTCAACGAATATCGTTCTTTATAAAATGACTTACATAGAACTTGTTAGCAAATAATGATTTATACTAAACGATTTCATCACTGGAGTATATTATTTATATATAAAGCATTTCATACAAAGATTATTTATTTTGTATCAGTACGCTATATTGAATGCAATACTCAAATTAGTGAAATATAAGTCAGGCACAAGATATCCGCTGCCATCTTGTCTTATTACTGAATCAGCTCAGCTTTTTAAAATCACGTCTGCACTATAGTATTACAAAATAAACTTTTAATTTCGAACGTGCCTCTTCCTTTAGAACAGTTAAAACGATTCTCGGCTCGATAATCGGAACTGGTGGGTCCCATGATATGGATTATAAAGTTTGCATAATTCGCACGGCCGCCATCCTGAAATGGTATGGCGGACGACCTTGTAGTTTGGTCACAAGACGCATCCTGTACGAAGGTATGTTGTTACCAAATTTGGTAGAGATCGGATGATTTGGTTAGTCGTTATTTGATTTTACGTTTTGAACGTTTGAGTGGCCGCCATTCAGTTTTAGTAAAGATGGCGGCGATATAAAACATGACACTGAGGTGTCCTTTGCTAGTGCTACCTTTGTACCAAATTTCGTTCAATTCGCATTCACCGTGTTCGAATTGATAGGGGGGACAGACATTCAGAGTACACACACTCACACACACACAGACACACACACACACACAGACTCACACACACACATACACACACACACACACACACAGACTCACACACACACATACACACACACAGACAGACACACTTTTACTCTGAGTGTCTGTCCCCCCCCCCCCCTATCAATTCGAACACGGTGAATGCGAATTGAACGAAATTTGGTACAAAGGTAGCACTAGCAAAGGACACCTCAGTGTCATGTTTTATATCGCCGCCATCTTGACGGAAACGTAATGGCGGCCACACAAATGTTCAAAGCTTAAATCAAATTACGACTAACCTAATCAACCGATCTCTACCAAATTTTGCAACAACGTACCTTTATCGGGGGAGCATCCTTTGACCAAACTAATAGGTCATCAGCGTAATAGTTTGCGGATGGCGGCCATCTTTGTGTGAAAATCGATTCCCCCTATTAATTCAAACACGGTGCAACCGAATGGAACGAAATTTGGTACAGAGGTAGTACTAATAAAATGCACCTCAGTGTCATGTTTTATATCGCCGCCATCTTGACGGAAACGTAATGGCGGCCACACAAATGTTCAAAGCTTAAATCAAATTACGATTAACCTAATCATCCGATCTCTACCAAATTTTGCAGCAACATACGTTTGTAGAGGAAGCATCCTTTGACCAAATGACTATGTCATTAGCCTAATAGTTTGCGGATGGCGGCCATCTTTGTGTGAAAATCAATTCCCCCTATTAATTCAAACATGGTGAAACCGAATGGAACGAAATTTGGTACAGAGGTAGCACTAGCGAAGGGAATCTCAGTGTCATGTCTTATATCGCCGCCATATTGACAGAATCGTAATGGCGGACACACAAATGTTCAAAGCTTATGTTAAATTACGACTAACATAACCATCCGATCACTACCAAACTTTGCAACAACATTCCTTTGTGGAGGGAGCATCCTTTGACCAATCTAATAGGTTATTAGCCTAATAGTTTGCGGATGGCGGCCATCTTTATTTCAAAATTGATTCCCCCTATTAATTCGAACACGGTGGAACCGAATGAACGAAATTTGGTACAGAGGTAGCGCTAGCAAAGGGCACCTCAGTGTCATGTTTTATATCGCCGCCATCTTGACAGAAACGAATGGCGGCCACACAAATGTTCAAAGCTTAAGTTAAATTACGACTAACATAACCATCCGATCTCTACCAAACTTTGCAACAACATACCTTTATGGCGGGAGCATCCTTTGGCCAATCTAATAGGCCATTCGCCTAATAGTTTGCGGATGGCGGCCATCTTTTTGTCAAAATTGATTCCCCCTATTAATTCGAACACGGTGGAACCGAATGAACGAAATTTGGTACAGAGGTAGCACTAGCAAAGGGCACCTCAGTGTCATGTTTTATATCTCCGCCATCTTGACGGAAACGTAATGGTGGCCACACAAATCTTCAAAGCTTAAATCAAATTACGATTAGCCTAATCATCCGATCTCTAGCAAATTTAGCAACAACATACTTTATGGAGGGAGCATCCTTTGACCAAACTAATAGGTCATCAGCCTAATATTTTGCGGATGGCGGCCATCTTTGTGTGAAAATCGATTCCCCTTATCAAATCGAACACGGTGAAACCGAATGGAACGAAATTTGGTACAGAGGTAGCACTAGCAAAGGGCACCTCAGTGTCATGTTTTATATCACCGCTATCTTGACGGAAACGTAATCGCGGCCACCCAAATGTTAAAAGCTAAAATGTAATTATGACCAACCTAATAATCTAGTCTCTACCAAATTTTGCAACACCATATCTTTATGTGGGAAACATATTCAGACCAAACTGCAAGAACATCAGCCCAATAGTTTGCAGATGGTGGCCAAGTATGTGTGCAAATCGATTCCCCCTATCAATTCAAACACGGTGAAACCGAATTGAACGAAATTTGGTACAGATGTAGCACTAGCAAAGGACACCTCATATTCATGTCCAATATCCCTATAGCACGTTGTATTTCAACAAGCTACTACAACCAACATTCAATCATACTTGAAAAGGACAAAGAGTTATAACAATACCCATGCATTTAGGAGAAAGTAGGCTATATGTTCTTTACTGAACATCTTGTTTCATAAATGATAATAAGCTAAAAATCCCTGTCATTCATCAATGGCTTCCCCCTCCTTCATGTTATATGGGCCGAAAGGGGTCTTGGGCGAGAGCCATCAGGTGGTGCGGTGTCTCTGACGTATGGGCCAGTAATTGACGACTGGCGTGAAGACACGCTCCAAGAACTGTGCCAACAGCTTCTCTTTATCTCTACCTAAAGAGCAACCTTCCAGAGAAATTCAACTATAAAAAATATCAACTACTGTATGCTTCGGAATTGTAATGTGATCGTATGGAGTGGAAAATTGTATAACTTGTGTAAGAAAACAAACTTTTAATAAAAGGCCAAATTAATTATTTCTTCTTAGAGTAGTAAAATAATTGCTTCTCAGTCAGCTAATACGCTAAAGTGCCAAATTAAATTGGGCGAAGTAAACGTATTTACTCACACAAGAATGAAGGTTTCCACTAATCGCGCATTACACAACATGATAGCTTAAAACTTTTATTTGTATCATTAAAGTCGTGATAAGCAAAGACATTCAATATGATAATTTAATGTATTTGAGATCATTTGTCCGTATTCCCTTCTTATAAATGTTTGACGATTTTAACGCCTAGTTAATATTATCTAATCCATGTTTAAGACATATTAAAATCGTACATTTTTAAGTAAGAACAATGATTCCTTCATCAGCGAGAAATAATTAAAAACTGCCTGATACGAGGTTAAAATAATGCATGTAGTAATGGTAGTATTCTTACAAAGTTATTAAAATTTCCCTTAAAAATTATTGTTTAAAGAAAATAGAGAGATTATCAGTACAAGATGCATTTAATTAACTAAGAAAAAACACGGTGCATTAAAAATATGCCCGGGTGAGGTTTACAATTTACAAACTTAATATTATGTATCTATACAAATCTCACTGCTGTAATATACTTGCACTTCTAAGGCCGTTAATTATAATAATAATAATAATAATACAGTAATAATAATAATAATAACAATAATAATATTATTATTTTCATTATAGATATATTTATTATTCCTGGTCCTCTTTGATAGAGAAGGGTGTAGGCTAAGATCCAGTTAGCAAGGAAGATAAAATATTAGCTCTCACTTGAAACAAGTAGTTCCATGAAGAACTAAATAGTCTATTTTCATATATCCTACTTATGTTAATTGCCTCTATCAACATACAAAATTTCAGTTTTATTGTTGCAATAGATTCGTAGATATTGAGAACCGTGTAAATATTTCGGATGGTCGTCATGTTGGATTTTTATATTTATGTAGGCCATTGGGTTATGTACTATTACATGAAGATTATTGCGTAGGTTTATTACTCAAACTTCAATCGCATGATTAGGACACAAGAAATAACAATAACAAGGAATTCAGGAAAGAACATATAGCCTACATTCTCCTAAATGTATAGGTATAGTTATAACTCTTTGTCCTTGTCACCTCATATTTTCTACTTATTCGAAGTGCAAAATGTAACACAACAGTATGACATACTGGATGTGAGCAGCTGCGTTCAAACCATAGATTATAATTTACCCCAGCATTTTAAAATTTCATCAGCAAACACTCCAAGCATTGTAGGAATTCAGTGTATTAACACCGACTATTTACAATAATTGAAACTGAAACTAAACTTCATTGGTCTAAACGTATCACTGGGAGAAACACATTTAATAAACCTACTGCACAGCTAATAGTGATGACCGACTGAAATGCAATGATTTCGATCCCCATATTTTCATTAACAAAGAGGAAATGAGATGTTTTTGTATGAAGCAGCACCTGGAATACTCTAGTGCAAGCCAGTCTGCCTGGGAGTAAGCAAGTGTTCGTGTTTTCGCTCTTCCCTGCTCGTCATGTGCCAGACAAGATAAACAGCTTGTCTCTTGCTGCATCATGGCTTTGGGGACTGGCGTAGTGACTGAGTCGTCAACCTCACATAATTTGTAGCCGAACCTGGCAGGAACGCTTCAAGTGGCAATAGCTAGCAACATTCATGGTGCAACAACCAAGTCATATTGACTCAAATGGTTTAGTTTATACACTTGCACTCAATAAAAATGAAGAAAGCATAATATTCCAGGACATATATACATGGGTTGATTTTGAAGTAATTTAGTGACCATTATTGGTTTCTTTATAAATTGCACAGGCCTTTGATGCTTACAATAGGCTATATATGTAATAATACAAATAAATACGGAATTATGTTGGCAACACATACATTGAATATTTATATCACCGTGTCTAGGTCATATTATGAATATGAGTTTGCCAATAATTAAGATAATTTCCATTCATAGGTTCTGAGCTATTTAGTGGAACGTTCAAAATTCTCGAGAGCATTAGTCGAAAGTAAACGTCCCTGATGAATCTAAAATATGCATAGTTAGAAATGTTAAGGCCCACGTTGTATATACAAAATTAGTTAATATGGAACATACTTGAAGTTAAATATTGAACATATTAACATGCATTGAATTATGTTGGTAGCTCTGACTATTTTATGCAAATATATCTCAAATAAATTGCCATAAAAGGTTTCCTAGTTTCCATTTTGTTACATGCATAGAATAAGAAATATTAGGTTTGGTATTCAAGAGTCTAAAGAGCATTTATTTATGTATGTATGTATTTATTTATTTATTTATTTATTTATTTATTTGACGGCATCCAGACGCAGCAGCTCAGATGAATAAAGCACCGAACCGAAAATCTGATATCCCCATGCTCGAGTCCTGTTGTTACAAACTGACGTTAAAGAACCCCTTCGGGGAAAATTCCTGCAACCCGGTGTCTCTAAAGGCCGCAGTTAATAAAAGGGACGTGAAACCATTAATATTATTATTATCAATTGCAAATACACACACCACTTCAGTTACCACTAAAGCACAAGTTATCAAAGAGAAACCTTTCCTTTTTATTCTCTCTCTCTCTCTCTCTCTGATATATAAAGGGTGATTACAAATAACCACGATGTCCAGTTCCTTCAATGAGAAAACAACGCATTATGATTCACTGGTTCATGTTCATGTTCACAACACAATTCTTGAACTGTAAAATCGCATTTAGTATGCAAGCAGTCGTAAGAATACAACATCATTATGTCCTGCTTTTAGTTCATACTGGTACTATGATGAATGTATATATTGAATTGGAGATATGCTACTGTAACATTTGTGGCGCAGCGGTTAAGCTGTTAGTCTCTCACCAAGGTAGACCGGGTTTGATTTCCGGTCAATACATGTGAGATTTTCGAATTGAAATGCCATGTCCAGTAGTTCGCATTCCACGCAAAAGGGAGGTACCGTGGATTATGATCGTGAGATTAACGGACACGCAAAACTACAAGCTTCCTTCCTTCCTATTACATTAATAATTCATAATAACAAAGTGGCACACAACGTCGACAGTACTCTCAAATACTGTGAGCACATTCCTCAGTAACTATAACATTCATTATTCTCAAGGCTCTCATACAGTTCGTCGTAAACAATCAAAACATGGCTTCCTGCAATCATGAAGTGACCTAGTCTCACATATGATGAAAATACAGCTTTTATTCCACTCATATAACAACATTCTGTTATGCATTTAATATTTAACTACTCACTCACAGCTTGACAATAATGCCGCTTACTTAAATGTAATTTGTCGTCTTTGTCCTACCCCATGTGATATTCAACCTTGAACGTGAAGCTTCATAACTGCTCAATGACAACTGAACGTCGGTGAAACATTTGCCACTGTGCTCGTCAAACCAGTGCCTGCTAAATTCACAGCCTACTGTGTTGCCATAACATTCTAGCGCTACAGAGCACACACTGCCTTGTTTCCAATACACACATTTTCAATTGTACATCCAGCTGGCAGTGCGTCTTCACTTCTGTCCAATCCACTTCCGTTCGATCCACTTCCGCCCGATTCACTTCCGTCCCCAATTTTCCAAATCACTCCCTCAAAACTATCCAGCAACCGAGCGGAAAGATGTTACACATCAAAAATATAACCGCCTGAATCAATACTATAAAGAAATTAACTATTAAAGTTGTTGTAGGTACGTGTTTCGGGGTCAATCATTTATTTTATCCCCTTTGTCAGCCAATTGTAAAGCATATTGAAAATATAATAAAGCGTAGCACTGAAAATATGAAAGGCAATATAACAAAGGTGTACAATTGGCTGACGAAGGGGATAAAATAGTTGATTAATCCCCGAAACATGTACCTAGAACAACTTTAATAATTAATTTCTTTATAGTATTGATTCAGGCGGTTATATTTTTCGTAGTAACAATTATTTTAGCATATAAATACGGAACGACCATGAATGATTTAAATAATGTAATCGTCTGCAGTAAGAAACACATAATCATAAGGTATGTTATTTATATCCTAGTAATAGGTCCCTATTCCATTTTAATACTCTACAGGACGTAATAATTCATCTGAATGCTTATTCATGTATTTCTCTGTAATTCTATGAAATAATGTTCCCCAGTTATCACTTCATATTTTAATACTTCTCCAATACGATAGGGTTCGATTAATGGCCGGATACAGCTGTGATATGGACTGGCCATCGATAACGGGCTTATTTATTTTACCCCCATGCATGGCGATGCATTCAATGTTGGTGGTTCCGAAACGTATAGAGAGAACTGCTATTGATAAAACTCTCAAATCTGTGATGTATAGCTTGATGCCTCTTCTCGGTATGGACACTGTTTATTCGTTAAGTGAACACCAGTGATCTGTGGTTATGCTAAAATCTAGCAATTTTCTCCCTCTCCAATAAAAGTCTACAATCGAGAGTAATAACAGTTACCATAAAGTACCTTGCTCTGATTTTCATACCCGAGTACCGCTAAATCTTTCATTTCCTTACTACACTCAATGAGCCCACCGCAAATACGAGGACGGATCGAAAAGTATCTGCCACTATTTTTCTTAGCCAAAAATTACATAGGCTACTGGTAATTACATATATGTTGTTGTTGTTGTTGTTTGAGTCTTCAGTATTTTGACTGGTTAGATGCAGCTCTCCATGCCTCCCTGTCTTGAGCTAATCGATCATCTCTACGTAGCTACCACACCCTACATCCGAGGCAATCTGCTTAACATATTCTAACCTTGATCTATCCACACAGTTCTTGTCCTCGACCCTTCCTTCCATAACTAAGCTTGCTATTCCTGGGTGTCTTAGTATGTGTCCTACCAACCTATCTCTTCTCTTCATTAGCAGTCGCCAGAAACATCCCTCTTCTCCCACTAGTCTTAATACCTCTTCGTTTGTAACCCTGTCTACCCATCTGATCTTCATCATTCTCCTGTAATATCACATTGCAAACGCTTCAATTCTCCTCTTTTCTGCTGTACCAATAGAGAGTCCAAGTTTCACTACCATGGAGTGCCACCCTCCAGACAAAGGCCTTCAAAAATGACTTCCTAATACCTAAATCTATATTCGACGTCAACAGATTCCTATTCTGTAGAAGTGCTTTCCTTGCCTAACCTAACCTACTTTTTATATCCTCTTTGCTTCGTCCATCACTGGTTATTTTGCTTCGTAAGGAACAGAAGTCTCCTACTTCCTTTAGTTTTTCACCTGCCAATTTGATGTCCATAGAGGTTTCTGATTTATTTCGGCTGCATTCCAATATTTTAGTTTTACATTAAATTAATTATCATCATGAATTCTTTCCTCAAGACGGAGTCCATACCATTCAAAAACACATTCAAATCATCAGGCGTGTCGGCCAAGATGACTATGTCATCGGCAAATCTTAGAGTTGAAATTATTTCTCCTTGAATCTTCACTCACACTTTAAATATTTCTCCAATTTCCTTCATTGCTTGTTCGATGTAAAGATTGAAAAGTTTGGGTGATTAGTTGCAGCCTTGCCTTACACCTTTTCTGAATACCAGCTTTTCTCTCATGTCCTTCAGCTCGAATGACTGCTGTCTGGTGTCAGTATAGGTTGTAGATCACCCTCCTATTCCTGTACTTTATTCCAATCGTTTTCAAAATGTCAAACAATTTAGTCCAATCAACGTTATCAAAAGCCTTTTCTAAGTCTACAAATGCCATGAACGTTTTCTTATCTTTCCTTATTCTTCCTTCCAAAATCAGCCTAAGACTTAGTACAGCTTCCATTGTTTCCACATTTCTCCTGAAACCAAACTGGTCTTCACCCAACTCCGTTTCTATCTGGCTTTCCATCCTCTGGTAAATTATTCTAGACAGGATCTTTGAAGCATAAGTAATCAAGCTGATTGTACGGTAATCTTCACATCTGTCAGCTCCCACTTTCTTCGGTATAGGAATGATATCATTCTTCTTGAAACCAGAGCATACCTCACCTGTCTCATAAATCCTACACACCAAGTGATATAACCTGATCAGACCTTCATCTCCTATGCAGCGTAGCAACTCAATCGGTATATCATCTATGCCTGGTGCTTTGTTCTTCTTAAGTCTTCCAATGCTCTGTCAAATTCTGATATCAATATTAAATCTCCTTTTGCATCCTCATCAATTTCCTCCTTCCTTTCCATTACATGATTCTCGATCTCCTTTCCCCTATACAAACACTCTATGTAAGCTTTCCACATCTCAACCTTTTCTTCCTTATCTGATAGAGGTTTTCCATTTGTGTCCTTAATGTTACAGCTCTTAGTCTTTTTTCCCCCAAAAGTATTCTTAATCCTTCAATAAGCTGTATCTACTTTTCCTAATTTCAGACAATTTTCTATACCTACATATTTATCTTTCAACGATTCTTCTTTCGCTTCCTTGCACTTCTTGTTGACCTCATTTCACAGACGTCTCTTACATTATTGTGTTTCCGCCTTTCATCCATCAATTCTAGTATATCCTGAGTGATCCTCGGTTTTCTACCTATTCTTTCTTTCCTACCAATGTTTTCTTCTGAAGATTTTGTTATACATACCTTACACTATTTTTCCATATAGTCGCCACATTTCTTCGGACATTTTTCCCATCGCAGCACTAAATTTGAAATGCCGCTGTGGTAGAATTCAGCCGGCTGACTGTGGAACCATCGTCGGACTGCTGTCTTGGCGTCTTCGTTGCACGTGAATCGCTGTACTGTCAGGAAGTTCTTAAGCGAACCAAAAACGTGGAAATCACTATGGGCGAGGTCCGGACTGTTGGTGGGTGGTCTAGACCAGGGGTGTACAACCTTTTTATAACTGGGCGACAAGTTTATTTTTACATAATAATTGGCGGGTGGCAAGTTACCTTTCCACATAACCACTTGCCAAACCCTACCACTAAAGCTAATTTTACTATTATCTGAATAACCTATTTTACCAGCAAACTAAAAATGTGTTTCAATACCAAGTTTGTGTCCTCTAAATCTTTTAAATACATTTTTGAAGTCTTTTGGCAAATTGCGTCCTCCCCTGCCGCACAACGACGAGTCGGTGTGTCAGTCACGTGCTCACATCCACTTGTATTGCAAGAGTGACTCCACAGTCAGTCTGAACCTTGCAGCAGTCTGGTTATGCAAAACATAAAATCTGTCCAATAATTGTTTACTTTTTAATGTATTTTCTACGAAATATTTTTATAAGTCTTTTATTTCAATTAGGGCCTACAGTAATGGGAAAAATCTCATAATTCACAATATATATATTCACGTTTTCAATAGTATAAAATATTTATCCCCGGGCCACATAGATTGATTTTGAGGGCTGCAAGTGGCCAGGGAGCCGCGGGTTGTTCACCCCTGGTCTAGACTCTCCCAAGGAATGACCGGAGCTTGTTGGCAGTGATGGTTCCCAAATGTGGCCTCGCATTGTCATGGTCCGCTGAAGGAGTTCCTGGCAGGACAGCGATTCACGTGCAACGATGACGCCAAGACAGCAGCAGTCTGACGATGGTTCCACAGTCAGCTGGCTGAATTCTACCACAGGGGCATCTCAAATTTAGTGCGGCGATGGGAAAAATATCTGAATAAATGTGGAGACTATGAGGAAAGATAGTGTATTGTACGTAGAATAGTAGGTGTATATTTAAATACCTGTATGTATTATCCTTTTGGCAAATACCTTTCGATCCGTCCTCGTACATCATTGTTGGTTTTCTTCATTTACAGGCTAGGACATCGAGGTATTTTCAGCCCCATGTACTTTGGGTGTGTGTAGAAATTATCTGAAAACCTGTATCAAGGACGGTCCCAAGCCCGGCTGAAAAAGGAGGAGAGTTGGAGTGGGTATCTCGTCCCACTCTGGAAAACCAAACTAGAGAAGAGTTGAACATCTAACTCCATATCTGTGAGCATGGACACAGTGAGGAGGCAGCCCCTCCACCATGATAGGGTGCTGTGGGCCAATCACTCACACATCTGAACTTATTCGATTACTGAAACTGCAACAGAAAATAACCGGACTGATAAACAGTTGACGATTTTTGGCATGAAAATGATTACGAAAATTGGATGCTGGAATATAAGAACTTTACGCCAAACAGGCAGGCTAGAGCCGGTCTGAGCTGAAATGAGAAACTACCAGTTAGACATTCTAGGATTGAGTTAAGTACGTTGGAAGGACTTTGGAGGAGGAGAGGAAGGCGACTAGCAAATCCTGGACAGACCTGCAGAGGCCGGCTGGGAAAAGGAGGAGAAATTTCGCTGCAACCCTTTGCTCCGAGAAGTGACATAGGAGTTAAGTCAAGTAAGTGAGTATCATTTTGCTGTGAGTACTTGTACCTGAAACTAGCAATGGAAAGGAAGTGGCCGTGGCTTTAAGGTAAGAAACGTCCCGGCATTTGCCTGGAGTAGAATAGGGAAATCACTGAAAACCACCTCCACAACTGCTGAGATAGAATTGAACGCATTTTATCTCAGTTATCTCTCACGGAAGCTTGCCAGTGGGTAAGTAGATATCGTGTCGGATTACTAACTCCAAGCTTGCAGGTTCCCTCCTGGCCATGGTAAGTAATTTTTGAAAGGCGACAAAAATCACGACACGCATGTCATACGTTGTTGGCATGTTAATGAACCCATTTGAAGTGAGTAGGCCGTGTTCATAATGGCAAAATTAATATCGTGATTTTCCGCCAACACAAAAGTTCCTCGTTTCTCTACTAGAAAGCGCTATAGTGTCAAGCAGCTTAGATATCCAACCTCCTTGACTTTCATAGCGCTCCAAGGATCAACAAAATTTGACATGCAAGCTGCCCTCTGGGTGTCAAACAACAAAGCTTGCACCCGGCACCCGTGGCCATACGATATTATTATTATTATCTCTCACGGAGCTCTGTGTACTCTGAGATCAAGATTAAATTTCTTGACAGAGCTAGACATCGAGCTCAGGACATTTTTAGACCAAAATATCAAAAATATTATGTCTTTAATATCTACTGTTTTCATTCGTCCTCTTCGTGGTGCAGTGATTAAATTTTTTGGTTTCACCCCTGTGGTCCGGATTCGATTCCCGGCTCTGTCAAAGAATTCAATCCTGGCCTGAGGGCTGGAACGGAAAATACATACAACAAGTACTAAAGCCCATTTTCATCCTACATATGTTAATTGCCACTATCAACGTACACAATTTCAGTTTGATTGCAGTAATAGATTCGTAGATATTGGGAACCACTTAATATTACGGATGGTCGCCATGTTGGATTTGTATAGGCCTACATGTAGGTCTTAGAAGTTGAAAGTTACATAGGCTAGATAAACTTGTAGTAGTGCCCTTTATCACCGTACAAAATTCCAGGGTGATATCAGTAATAGTTCCGGAGATATAGAATGCCAGTGAAAAAATTCACACAGGCACCATCTTGAGGTTATGTAAACATTTGAACTAAATTAGATGCCAGTGCATTACAATGTGTATTAACATTTGCTGTACCAAGTTTCATTGCGTTTGGATGGTTAAATTGTGAGAAAAGTCCATTTAAAGGTCTCAACATTCACTTGGCCACCATGTTGGTTTTGTAGTTACCATGTTTTTGAAGATCTCATAGGTGAACTTCTAGTAGTGCCCTTTATCACCGTACAAAATTTGAGGGTGATATTGGTAATAGTTTCGGAGATATTGAATGCTGGTGAAATATTTCGCTCAGCCGCCATGTTGGATTGGTGAGACGTAATAAAATTTGAAGGGCACGGTCGGGGCCCACCAAAATTGTGCTATGACTTTACCGAGTTTCCTTGAAATCGCTCCAGCTATTTAGACGTTATTATAGGGGGACTCACACACATCACACAGACACACATACACACACACACACTCACGGACAAAAGGTGACCTCATAAGCTTTTTTTTTTTTTTTTTTCATAAAATGAAAATAGGCTAAAAACGGTGAAGTGGTTGGTTCAGTTCCCACCTCAGCCATCGTGGATGAGTTTTTCCGTGGTTACCCACTTCTCCTCCAAGTAAATGTCGAGATGGTTCCTAACTTTAATCCATGACCGCTTCCTTCCCAATCCCCACCTGTCTTAAAAATACACACAATACTACAAACATTACAATAACACATGTTGTATGCACACATACCCAAAATACACGGGCCTTAATGACAACGATGTCCAAGTCCCTCAAATGAAACAACAACTCTGTTTACATTCATATGAAAGGTACGAAATATCTCTCAAATGTGGCATTGGTGAGAGTGTAATTTATTATACTTCCTCGATATATCAATGCTTGAGTGTCACCTTCATGATCACAACTTTGCGAGTTCGATTCCCAGCCGAGGAATATATGGCGGCATGAGTCCACGGTGAACTCTCGTATCACATTTGGTGATCAAACAAAAAGTTCCGTGAAGAACTATACAGCCTATTTTCATATATCCTATTTATGTTAATTGCCTCTATCAACATTAAAAAAAAAAACAGTTTTGTGGTGGTAGTGGGGGTGGACAAACATTCACGTCATTTTCCCGTATTGGTAATGATAATAATGAATAGGGAAACGGCTATTTACACACTACAATACTGGCACAATTTAATTTACAAACGAATGGAAAAATATGATTAGAAAGAAGAGTAAGTGAAATAAAAGACACCTGCTAGGTCCTATATCTCATTGGCTGTTAGAAAAGTAGAGACCAATAGTGTCGTCTGTTGTCGCATAGCGATGTAGGAAAATAATCAGAGCACTTTGGAAAACCTTAGCTGTACCGAGCTCCTGAGGTAACAACAGTGTCATTTAGCGCCACATAGCGCTGAAGAATAAGGATCGGAATAAATGAAAGTAAATTTGAAAGCACCAACGCTTATTGCAGCTGATCTACACCTCAATGTACTGCACCTACACCATCTCACTAATAATAATATCGTATGGCATCGGGTGCCGGGTGTAAGCTTTGTTAATTGACACCCAGAGGGCAGCTTACATGTCGAATTTCGTCGTTCCTTTGAACGCTATGAAAGTCAAGGAGGTTAGATATCTAAACTCCTTGACACTACAGCGCTTTCAAGTAGAGAATGGAGGAACTTTGTGTTGGCGGAAAATCCCGAGATTAATTTTGCCATTGAACACGGCCTACTGAATTCAAATGGGTTCTTTAACATGCCAACAACGTATGACATGAGTATCGTGAATTTTGTCGCCTTCAAAAATCACTTACCATGGCCAGGGGCGAACCTGCAATCTTGGGGTTGGTAGTCCGACACGATAACCACTCACCCACCGTGGCAAGCACCATCGCACTTATACAGAGGCATAACATATTCATGATGATAAGTTTTTTCAGGGGCCTAAGAAATCTTTTTGTACTAATTACTCCTCGTGACTGCAATTTATAAGCAGCGCAAGATGCAACACTATTTTCGCAATTCTGCACCAGAACACGGGTAGGGGCGGCGTGATGCAGCCCGCTTTGTCAGTCAACAATAGACTTATTAAAATATTCTTACAGTTACACTACTACGTACATGAATGGTTCTAGGGCCTTAAAACGTGTTTCTCAACTTCCTTTTGTTTGTTATTCTAAATATAGAGAGTGGAGAGGGTTGTCCAAAATATCAAATGGACATTGTTACCAGCAGGGTTTCAAACGGTATGTAGAATTCGTTGTAATTAAGTGAAACGGTTTTGATTTGTGCCAAAGGGCCTAAATGCAGGAAATGGAGTGGCCTGTCCGAAATTTCAAGTAGACATTATTAGCCTACTCGTCGTCTGACAAAGGTAAAATACATAAAGTTTGGTTCAGATCGGTGAAACGGTGTAGATTTGTGCCAAAGGGCCTAAATGCAGGGAATGGAGAGGTCTGTCCGAAATTTCATGTAGACAGTGATATTCGCAGGGTTCCAAAGGGGAAGTATACACATTTTGGTTCAGATCGGTGAAACAGTGTAGATTTGTGCCAAAGGGCCTAAATGCAGGGAATGGAGTGGTCTGTCCGAAATTTCATGTAGACAGTCTTACTCGTACGGTTCCAAATGGTAAATATACAAATTTTGGTTCAGATCGGTGGAGCGGTGTAGATTTGTGCAAAAGGGCCTAAATGCAGGGAATGGAGTGGTCTGTTCCAAATTTAAAGTAGACAGTGTTTTCGTCGGGTTCCAAAGGGGAAGTATTCAAAGTTTGGTTCAGATCGGTGAAACGGTGTAGATTTGTATAAATAATCGACAGACAAGAAAACCAACATTGAGTTTTATATAATACTAGCTGAAGTACCCGTGCTTCGCTACTGGTCATACATAAATTGAACTGTGAAGGTGACAGTTAAAACAGGGGATAGGCGAGGTGCTGCGCGGAGGGAGAGTTAGGATGGAACGTATTGTCCAGCTACACCGCTTGGCATTGATCTTGTTTTATAGCACACAATTATGTTTTACTCGCTAACAGTTGGACATACACGAAAAGTGATAAAGTCCATTCTGATAGAAATTTAAATTTTAAACCTAGTATATGCCATCAAAAGTTTGCTATTTCTTAGCGTTCTCTTTTTATTTGAAATTGAAATATGAATGTTTGAAACCAAAGGGTGTACTGACGTCACTTTATTGTTGTTGTTGTTATTGTTTGTTTTTGTTAATATTATTTGTAATTGTTAAAATATTAGTGTAAAATGACCTTTTCATGGTTGTATCTAATAATTATTAAATAAATAAATAAATGGTCCGCATCTTTAAATAATGCAAAGTATTGAAATCAAAAGTAGCCTATAGCCAGGCAAATCAGCTACTTCCATGTAAAATTTCATATAAATCGGACCAGTGGTTCTTTGGTGATCGAGTAATACACAGACATACAGACACAAACCACCTCACTTTTATATGTCAGTATGGATGTAGTTTTTTGATGTACGAAAAACGTAATTTGAAAGCACCCATGTTTAAGTACAAAAGGAGCCTACACGAAATGGCTTCTAATGATTACTATGATAATTATTGGTGACGTCAGTTACCAGTAGGTTTGCTACGGTACTGTATCTGTTGAGTGCAGTGAAGGAGGTAATGTCCTGTACAAATTATTTACTCTTATAGTCATATCTTAAGTAGAAAAGATGGAGTGTTCACTGCGTGGTTAATCATTTTAGGTTACTGTTTCATTTTGGTTGCTACAAATTATTCTGGTTCTGTTAGTTTTAATCAAGTCTTATCACAGTTACTGTATTCCTGATTTGTAAAACAAAAGATAGCCGGTACAGGTTAACAATGTCAACAATTAAAACAATGCAGCATAAAAACAATAGGATAAATAAACATATCAGTAGTATAACACACCTTAACGGAGAGTATAACACAACAATACAATATATTTCGCGTGATACCTTCCGCCATAAGGTAAAGATTCAAAATCTCCCGTAACAGCAGCGGCATCAAGAGTATGACATTAGACCCAAAATGTCACATTTAGACGACCACGTGGATTAGCGGCTAACATTCTCGGCTGTCGCCTTGGAAATCCGAGTTTGAATCCGGCTCTGCCAAGAAATTTTAATTCTGGTCTGAGAGCTGGAAAGGGGTACTCTATGCCTCCCGTGGAAAAACTTGGAAGATGTTTTCCGTGGTTTCCCACTTCTACTCGAAGCAAATACAGGGATAGTTTCTAACTGAAGGCAACAGCAACCTCATGTTTAATCCTCACCTGAATTACAAATACACACACTACTACAGCAATCACAGTAATACTGGTTATCAGAAAAAAATCATACACACTTAAGTTCATGGGGCTACATGGCCATGATGTCGCCAAGCCTCTAAATCAATCAACAATAACAGAATCATTTAAACTCATTTAATCTTAATACTAAGTTTCGTGATGATATCTATAGCCGTTGTTACATTAGGTCGCGTGCAGGGTTAGCCTATGTATTTGTTTTTATTATTATTTTCATTCCCTACATCGACCCCTGTTAATAAAATTAAAAAAAAACTACGAATTCAGGTTTTTAAGGCGTTCAGATTCCTAATGTTCTTATCGTGGTTTGGAATAAATGGAGGCCCATGACCTGGTGTTTACGTCTTGACTGTAGTCATGGAGAAAATGGAGTAGCATGGCCCCTTACTGAGACAGGTGGAAACCTGGTGATCAATTCTTGAGGTAGTGTTGCCGTTGAGAAAATTGAGTGGCATGGCCTCTTACCGAGATAGAATGAAACTTGATGGACCCGTCTTGTGCTACTGTTGCCATAGAGATGGCCGGACTTGCCGTTCCATCATAAGTTAATTTTCTGAATTTATTAACCTTTGCTCGAGTGCAAATAGGCCGATATCAGAAGAATGAGAAAGACTATCGAAATTCCATGTAGGCAGCCGTTCCTTCTAGGTTCTAAATTATGTGTATGCAAAATTTGGTTGAGATTGGTGGAACGGTATAGATTTGTCTACGGAACAAACCCACATACATACATACATACAGACTTTCACTTTTATATATTAGATAGAAGATAGATTTACACATGCTAGTGCAACAATCACAATAACACAGGTTATCACATAAATGCTACACACACACCCATGTATACGGGGCAACATGACCACGATGTTTAAGCACCGCAAATGAAATATTAACTGTGGATACGATAGGATAGAGAATGTTACAGTCCAATAAATCCTTGAGCAACACTGAAAAATGGCTTCAAATACCATATCCTATCTCCAATTTACACATGCTGGTACAACAATCACAATAACGCAGGTTATCACTAACATTCTACACCCACCCATGTACACGGGGCAACATGACCACGATGTCTAAGCCCCGCAAATGAAATAACAACTGTCTACACATGAAAACTGCAAAATAGTGATAGGAGAATGTAGGAATGTTTGCCACTATGTTTCTCTGACAGGATTGCATTACATTACATTTTGCTAATATGCTGATTTACTGTGCATACGATAGCAAGGAGATGTCAAACGATCAGTTTTCTCATGTGTCGTTTATCAAATTTTACCGGACTATCATGATACAGAGAAAATCGTTGTTGGATAGTGACAACCTGTCCATCAATGGTGCGGCGTTGACTATCATGATATAGTGTTAGTCGTTGTTGCCTAGCGACAATATATTAGATCGGTGAAACGGTGTAGATTTGTGCAAAAGGCCTAAATGCAGAGAATGGAGTGGTCTGTCCGAAATTTAAAGTAGATAGTGTTACCCGCTGGGTTACAAAGGGTAAGTATACGAATTTTGGTTCACATCGGTAAAACGGTGTAGATTTGTATAGATAACAGACAAAAAGACAAACCAACATTGAGTTTTGTATATAAAAATGAAGAGGAATGTACAAACAGTGTGATTCAGACCGAAATTAACATTTAGGCTTACTATCAGTAACTATTGGAATAATCAGCGAACTGAAAATAGAACCTTTTTATTACCATATACAGAACGGTGTAGTATGGAGAAATAACCACAATGAAGGGGAGTGAACAATAATACCGACAATGTATTAATCTTTTTCTTGGTCAGAAAACAGCAGTAGAAAAAATATCTTTACACAGCAACACTGAAACTGGCCTGGAGGTAATGTTTCACTTCTTCATCACTATCTTTGATCACATCTTGGAATGCAATGGTACTGCCATCTGCTGTCTGTTACTGGAACTGATTGCTGGTATTGAAATTTCTCTTGAGGGGCCAACAGGAAGCTTTCTTGATCACATGATGGAATTCAATGGTCTTGCCATGTGTTGTCAGTTACTGGAATTGATTGTAGTTATTGCAAGTTAGTGCTTTGTGGGACCAAGAGGAAGCGTTGCCCGAATAATGACAAACTCCTTTGAACTGGTATCTATAAACGGATAAAAACGTAACGACGCGGAATGTAGAAATATGTATCTTTAATTTAAAGCAAACAGCATGAAAATCGGAATCGTAGAAGACGCTGGTGGATTCTAGATTTTAAAAAAGCATTACCGTATATGGGCGAATAGCATTATGAGCAAGTTAATTTCATGAAAGAAAATACTAATAATAGTTGAAATAACCAAAGCAATAGTGATGGCACATATACATCTAAATCACACTTCATAACAAGATGTTCAGGAAAGAACATATAGCCTACTTTCTCCTAAATGTATGGGTATAGTTATAACTCTTTGTCTTTATCATCTCCTAATTTCTTCCAATTCGAAGTGCAAATTGGCACACTGGATTTGAGGAGTAGCGTTCAAATAATTTACCCCAGCATTTTGCAATTTCATCAGGAAACACTCCAAACAACGTAGGTATTCAGTTTATTAACACCGACTACTTACAATAATTTAAACTTCGTTGCTCTAAACGTATCACTGGGAGAAACATATTTAATATACCTATTACACAGCTAATTTGTAATCGCGCACGGCTAACGAGAAAGACAGGCCATGGCGCGTAAACCAAACCCTTCTGTGACGTAGGCAATGTACCGGTACTGCTTGATGATGCTTGTACCTTTACGTCGAGAGCAATTCATAAGCAGCAGAAATGCAATATTTTATATCAATCTTCATAAAATGGACGCAGTTTAGATGTTCCGTGTGTTTTCAAACACGATAAATTATACTGTATAGGTTTGCAAAACTACGCCTATTGAAGTTACTCCTTACAAAAATCCACGCGAACTAGGATTCAAGGGTTCGTTGTGTCTTTAATAGCTGCAACGAACAGGCTACATTAAGTCGAGTTGTAGATTCTGTGACCTTCGTTGTGAGTTAAATTATGTCCACATTAGTATAATTAGATCAAAGAATCTTGCAGCACAGTATAGATATCATTAACTTATTGTTGTTTCAAGGGGAGGAACATAAATTAATTCGTTTATAGAAGAGATCTGCGGAATACACTACCCACCGACTAACGACTTGTATCAATACCTTCTATGAAGACAAGTGATAAATGAATACCAAAGTTTATACAGGTTCAATGATGTAGACAAGATGACTAGGTACCACACCGGCAGTAAAACGAAGAAAAGGCAGTGGTGCAACAGAACTACATTGCTGACGTCACGAAAACTCACCAGAGCCAGTCATTCTCGTTGGCCGTGATAATCGCGCCTTATCTTGGGGATGTGTACCCTCTATCGGCAAAAATAATAACCTTCGCAATTATTCTGTAGACATGGGTTCACTAACTGGCCGGTAGAGAGCATAGCTCGCATCTAGAAGGCTGTGGTTACCAATAACATAGTTCAAGTAATTACTCTTAGATGTCACTCCGGTGGTGAATGTTGTTTTAATTAAATATATAGTTTCCATTTCAAAATGCACCATATAATGCTTTATTTTATAACGTCTCAGTACTCAAGAAATAATAAATATAAAAAAATCAAGAAAAAAAGACTAACTCTGATAGGATTTGAACCACGGCCAGCCTCATGAAAGACTAACGCGCTGACCACTCAGCCAATCGTGCACACTCTAATAGATCGTTAGGGACCAATACATATACCACGTTATAGCAAATCATGACTTGGACTAAACGTTTTCTTTACTGGAGTATGTTTTAAACCGAGTTCATTTCATAGAAAGTTCATATATTTGTTACCACTAGCCTATATTGCATGCAACATACTGAAATTAATAAAATAAAGGTCAGAACGAGAGATCAGCTGCCATCTTGTCAAATAACCGAGACGACTCAGCTTTTTAAAATCACTTCTAGACTATAATATTAAAATATAAACTTTTAATTTCAAACGGGCCACGTCGTTTCAAACAGATTAAACGATTCTTGGTTCGATAGTCGGATCTGGTGGGTCCCATGTTATGGATTATAAAGTTTGCATAATTCACACGGCCGCCATTCTGAAATGGTACGGTTGATGACCTCGTAGTTTGGGCACAAGACGCGCCTCATATGAAGGAACGTTGTTACCAAATTTGGTAAAGATCCGATTATTAGTATGGTTGCAATGCATTATTACGTTTTGACCATTTGAGTGGCCGCCATTAAGTTTTGGTAAAGATGGCGGCAATATAAAACATGACACTGAGGTGCCCTTTGCCAGTGCTACCTCTGTACCAAATTTCGTTCAATTCGGGTTCACCGTGTTCGAATTGATAGGGGGGGGGGGACACACATTCAGAGTACACACATTCACACACACACACACACAGACTCACACACACACATACACACACACAGACAGACACACAATTTTTGGCCCTGTAGTGATCTCATAAGTCTACTTTCATTTTTTGCAAAAATCGAAAGTAGGCTAAAAATCGGTCCAGTTGGGAATTGTTGTAGAAATGCACAAGAAAACGCCTTGTATTTTAAATATACAGATTTTTAAAATTATTATAAATTATTATTATTATTATTAATGTTATTATTATTATTATTATTATTATTACTATATTTTAAATTATTATTCATGTTCATTATATAGATTTGGGCCTAATAGGTCGAGTGGAATTTGAGACTTTAAATGCCGACGTTTCGAGACAACTACTTGTCCCTTTATCAAGGTTTGCAATGAAAGTAAGAATGAGTAAACAATGGCATGTAGCCTCCATAGATAAAAGGTATAAGGTAGGAAGCCATGTCGATACAAACAGTTATTCCATGACCTCCTGAGACCAAGAGGAAGTTGGTAATTAAACTATAGAGGGCGGCCATGATCTAATTAAGGGATGACCATCACCTCTATTAAAATTAGAAATAAAGATTGCTGTTGTAATTATTGATATTGCGAATTTTAATTTACTTTAATTTAATTTAATTTAATTCAATTACATTAAATTTATATTCAATCAAATTTATATTCAATTCATTTCTAATTCATATTAAATTTAATTTAATTTAATTTAATCTAATTTAACTTACTTTAATTTAATTTAATTTAATTACTTTCTTATTCTTCTTACTGGGTCGCCTCCGTAGCGTAGCGGTCAGCATGGTTAGCTGACATCCCGGAGGTCCTGGGTTCGATTCCCGGCTCTACCATGAAATTTGAAAAGTGGTATGAGGACTGGAACCAGGTCTACTCAGCCTTGGGTGGCTCAAATGAGTAGAGGGGGTTCAATACCCACCTCAGCCATCCTCGAAGTGGTTTTCCGTGGTTTCCCACTTCGTCTTCAAACAAATTCCGGGATGGTACCTACTGTAAGTCCACGGCCGCCTCCTGCCCACTTCATTGCCTAACCCTCCCACTCTTCCCATCCCCTTCATCAGGCCCCCTGTTCGCTTTGCAGGTGAGGCCGCCTGGGCGCAGTGCTGGTCTCACACCCCAGTTGTATCCCTGACTCAGAGTCTCAAGCTCCAGGACACTGCCCTCAGTGGCGGTAGAGGTGGGATCCCTCGCTTAGTCCGTGGGAGAAGCCGAACCTGGAGGGTAAAACGATAGCGAAAAATAATCTTCTTTCTGTCGTAACGGAAATCTACGGACCACGCTATTTCAAATGTCCTTTTCCATGTCTTTGCGCCTGGGCTTTACCGTTCGTCTAGTATTCCTGCATTCCTTTCCTATGCTGTTCCTTCATCGCTTCAGTTTGCCAGTTTTTAGTTTTGTCTTTTCTTGGAAACCATGATGTTCTTGGAGTTTCGACTTTCGTGGAACACGTTTCTGGATATCCTCCTGAGTTATCCCCACTTCACGCAGGTTTTTTCAACCTCGGTGAGCTACGCCTTCTTTTATAGCCTATTTTCAATTTTGAAAAAATAGACTTATGAGATCACCTTTTGTCCGTGTGTCTCTCTGTGTGTGTGTGTGTGTCCCGCTAATAAAATTTAAACGGCTGGAGCGATTTCAATGCAACTCAGCAAGTTCATAGCACTATTCCGGACGACTCCGAACGTGCCCTTCAAATTTTGTTACGTCTCTCAAATCCAACATGGCGGCTGTGCGAAATATTTCACCAGCATTCAATATCTCCGAAACTGTTACCGATATCACCCTGAACTTTGTACGGTGATAAAGGGAACTACTAGAAATTTACCTATGTGACTTTTGAATACCTGGTAACTACAAAACCAACATGGTGGCCAAGCGAAGATGCGACATTTATATAGAGGTTTCTCGCGATTTAACCAACCAAACGCAATGAAACTTGGTGTAGTATATGTCTATACACATTGTAATGCACCAACATCTAACTTCGTTCAATTGATTACATAACCTCAAGATGGCGGCTTTGCGAAATATTGAACCGGCATTCTATATCTCTGAAACTATTATAGGTATCGCCCTGAAATTTTGTGCGGAGATAAAGGATACTTCTGGAAGTTCACCTATCAGACTTTCAAAAACCGGTTAACAACAAAACGAACATGGCGGCCAAGCGAAGTTGACAATTTTAAGTAGACTTTTCTCGCGATTTAATGATCCAATCGCAATGAAACTTGTTACAGCAAATATCTATACACATTGTAATGTACTGGTATCTAATTTATTCCAATTGCTTACTTAACCTCAAGATGGCGGCTGTGTGAATTTTAAATTTAAGTTTTTATTTCTTGTGTCGTAATCATGCGATCGAAGTGAAAGTTTGAATAATGAATCTTCGCAATAATTTTCCTTTCAAGGTTCATGACTCTATGGCCGATACATATATCAATCTAACATGGCGACCATCCGAAATATTTAGACGGTTCTCAATATCTAAAAATCAATTACAGCAATCAAACAGATTTTTTATGTTCATAGGGGCTATGAACATAAGTTCACCTACAGGACTTTAATAAACTGGTGATCACAAATCCAACATGGCGGCGACGCGAATTATAAATATTCACATGGATGTTTCTCGCAATTGAACCATTCAAGTGCATTGAAACTTGGTACAGTAAATCCTTATACAAATGTTAATCCACTGGCATCTAATTTATTTCAATTGTTTCCATAACCACAAGATGGCAGCTGTGTGCAATTTTAAAATCTCGTTTTTACTTCTTGTGTCCTAGTCATGCAATTGAAGTTTGAATACTACTTTACACAATAATCTTCATGTAACAGTACATAACCCAAAGACCTACATATGTAGAAATCCAACATGGCGATCATCCGCAATATTGAGTCGGTTCTTAATATCTGCGAATCTATTACAGCAATCAAACTGAAATTTTGTATGTAGATAGTGGCAATTAACATAAGTAGGATATATGAATATAGGCTGTTTAGTTCTTCACGGAACTACTAAATAGCCTATTTTCATATATCCTACTTATATTAATAGCCTCTATCAACATCCATATTTTCAGTTTGATTGCTGTAATAGATGCATAGATATTGAGAACCGTCTTAATAATTCGGGTGGCTCCCATGTTGCTTTTTAGCCTACTTTCGATTTTTGCAAAAAATTAAAGTGGACTTATGAGATCACTACAGGGCGAAAAAAAAGTGTGTCTGTCTGTGTGTGTGTATGTGTGTGAGTCTGTGTGTGTGTGTGTGTGTATGTGTGTGTGTGTGTGTGTGTGTGAGAGTGTGTGTACTCTGAATGTCTGTCCCCCCCCCCCCCACCTATCAATTCGAACACGGTGAAACCGAATTGAACGAAATTTGGTACAGAGGTAGAACAAGCAAAGGGCACCTCAGTGTCATGTTTTATATCGCCGCCATCTTTACTAAAACTGAATGGCGGCCACTCAAACGTTCAAAACGTAAAATCAAATAACGACTAACCAAATCATCCGATCTCTACCAAATTTGGTAACAACATACCTTCATATAGGATGCGTCTTGTGACCAAACTACAAGGTCGTCCGCCATACCATTTCAGGATGGCGGCCGTGCGAATTATGCAAACTTTATAATCCATATCATGGGACCCACCAGTTCCGATTATCGAGCCGAGAATCGTTTTAACTGTTCTAAAGGAAGAGGCACGTTCGAAATTAAAAGCTTATTTTGTAATACTATAGTGCAGACGTGATTTTAAAAAGCTGAGCCGATTCAGTAATAAGACAAGATGGCAGCGGATATCTTGTGCCTGACTTATATTTCATTAATTTGAATATTGCATGCAATATAGCGTACTGATACAAAATAAATAAACTTTGTATGAAATGCTTTATATATAAATAATATACTCCAGTGATGAAATCTTTTAGTATAAATCATTATTTGCTAACAAGTTCTATGTAAGTCATTTTATATAGAACGATATTCGTTGACACAATTAGCTCAGTGGTAGAGCGTTAGCCTATCGCTCAAATGCCTATGGTTCAAACGCGATCAGAGCTAGGTTTTTTGCTTGAAATGTTATAGGTTTATTGTTTTGTAATGACTCAGACGTTTTAAAATTAAGCGTTATATTGTGCATATTATGGTGTAAAATATATATTTAATTAAAACATAATTCGCCAGCAGATTTACTCGAGACATCTAGCTGCCAAAAAGGTAACTGCACGCAAACCTACTTATTAACTTTCAGATTTTATTGAAATGTTTCTTCTTCTGGCCGCTAGAATGCACTCGCTCTGTTAGGATTATATTGTTCGATATTTCACCACTAAATGTCACGACTAGTCTACGTGGGGCTCCATTGATTGCTATACCATTGGCATTCTATGCGCATCGAATTTGAAGAATGACAAGATGATACTACGATACATTTTTACTTTTTATTTTAAAGGGTTTGTAACAGCCTATTTTGCGTTACTTGAAAATGTTATTTGAAGTAAAGAACAAAACGATTTCACATAGTAACTGAATTCAAGCCGTTGGTGTTAGTTCAGGTTATTAATTACTACTTTTATTTCAGGCAAATAGCAATCGAAAATATCCACATAGTTTGTATACACACGTCTCTGTAGGGTCAGGGAAAGATTTGTTATTTCAATTAGGGTTGTGAAAGCCATGCACAACCTGACGTGTAAAGAGACATGCCTCAACTCAAAGTTGGATGTTGCCCACGGCAGGTCGTATATGTAATAATAATAATAATAATAATAATAATAATAATAATAATAATAATAATAATAATAATAATAATAAAAATAATAATAATGGTTTTACATCCCTTTTAACTTCTGCTGCTTTTAGAGACACCGGGGTGCCGGAATTTTGGCCCGAAGGGGATCTTTAACGTGCCAGTAAATGTACTGACACGGCTCCCTCGCATTTGTGCACCCGCAAATGCCAGCTGACTGCGCCAGGATACGAACCTGCAACCTAGGGCCCAGCAATAGAGAACGTTACCGCTGAGCCACGCAGCCAGTCCGGTCGATTATGTCTCCAGATCCATAACATTCTTGATATACTTCTTATCTTTCTTTCTTCAATGATGGTAGAAGTTTTTACCTAGGTTGTGGTGTTTGGTAGAGGTAAATCGTTTCTAAGGTCTTCAACAAAGAATAGTTCTATTATACTCTTTGATAATAACAACGAGTTATAACTATACTCATACATTTAGGAGAAAGTAGGCTATATGTTCTTTACTGAACATCTTGTTTATATATAGACCTTATAGTTATGAGATATTACATGAAGATTGTTGTGTAAGTATTTTATTGAAACTTCAATCGCATGATTAGGACACAAGAAATAAAAACAAGATGTTAAAATTTCGCTCAGCCACCATCTTGTGGTTAGGAAAATAATTTAAATGAATTAGATGCCAGTGGATTAAAATTTATATAAGCATATACCGTACCAAGTTTCACTGCGCTCAGATGGTTAAATCGCGAAAAACGGCCAATTGAATATTTAAATTTCGCGTCGACGCCGTGTTGGATTTTTGCTCACCAGGTTATTTAACGTCCCATAGGTGAACTTATGTTTATATCCTCTATACACATACAAAATTTCAATTTGTTTGCTGTCATAGATTAATAGATATTGAGAACCCTCTAAATATTTCGCACAGCCGCCATGTTGGATTGGTGAAACGTAATATAATTTCATGGGCATGGTCGGGAGTGGCCAAAATATTAAACATTACCAATGTTCATTGAAATAGCTCCAGCCGTTTAGAAGTTATTCGAGACAACACACACGGACGCACACACATACACACACGTACATACATACACGGACTAAAGGTGATCTCATAGTCCTATTTTGTTCATGAATGGAAATAGGCTAAAAAGATTAAGAGTCTTTTGCTCAACCTTGTAGAACTCATAAGAGCAACGTGGTCATACTTATTTATCAATATTATTTATCCGCACAATATTACCTCTTAATGTGCTATTATATTCGACCCTCACTATTATGTGTTAGAAAACTGTATCATAATGATGGTCATTATAACACCGTTTTTCATTATGATACAGTTTCTCCAACCAATCAGAGCTCGTTCATTGACCAATTAGGTAACGATACCTTCGCGCATGCACTCAAAATCCAACATGTCGGACATAAACACAACATCGAACTATAATAAATTACCGACATGGAATACGCACCCGTCCATATGTTCGCGTAAATAAACTGGCGAATATGAGACAAGAAATAGCACTGTACCGGTACCTTAATATCCCCAAAAACAATTTCTACACAGCGCGTGGTTTTGACACGACTTCAGTGACAGTTTTACTGAATACTGGTGCGCAATCTGAACATATGGAATTGAAGCACACAGAGCGCATGCGTCGGTTGTCCAGAGAGCTTGGACAAGAGAGATATACTGTGCCCAACTCTAGGAATGGGTATTCCAAAATTCAGACACCTAGATATCAAGGGAAAGGCTACAGCCGCTTTTGAAAGTTGAGATATTTGAATATCGCGCTCCATTGCTTCTAGAAGCAATTGGAAAGAATATACCGCTAAGAGCATGTCAAGTGACGTAGCGAGTAATAGCAGAGGTCGAGGCTATTTATTGATTAAATAGTTAGCCATGGAGTAGAGACTTGAGACTTGGATCAGATTACTGGCACGGCCAAATGAAAGAGAATGCACTTAGTATCAAGTAAATCGGACCAGGGATACCAGAGATATGAGGATTTCCAGATTTCAGCTGATTCAGCGTGACCCTGACCGTTTTGAATAAAAGCCGGCCGGCACAAGCATCTTCAGCTCACTTCGAAACAAGCACTTGCCTAGCAAGGTGCTACTACGCTGAGCCAAGGCACATGGTTGCCGGATCTACGCAGAAGTTATTTTCAAATTGTGATAGTCACAAAAGTGCTGCGCTACGAGTGGAACTTAGTAAGTTTCCGGCAGGGAGAATCACTAAGGTGATTGATATTTTTCTACAGACACTGGCGAAATATTTTTATTTCTACATGGACATATGCTAGACTTTGTCTAGAATAATACTTTGTCACAGTCCAGTAATAACCTAATACTTGGATATTTTAGTCCATTTTAGTCAGTTTTCATATTTGTAACATGATAACCACTTCGATCTTTCAGTATATTGAAGGCCAGTCTATCACGGTGTTGTTCATTAGCCAACGCAGGGAAACTACATGTTGCTTCGCGCATGGTAGATGGTGTGAAGCCATGCCCAGGGAACGATCTTCAGAACAGCCGTTGATTGGTTTAGACTGTCAGTGTTTTCTTGTACTGAAAAGATTACCGTGAGTTATGTTACAACTGACATATCTGAGAATAGATCACTTAGATCTGACCCCATTTAAGCAAACTGTTATGGAGTTAACAGAAGCCAATATTAAAATGGATCAACAGTTACTTCAAACGTCAAGAGATATTACCACTATGTCTTGTTAGACGGATTGTGGGTATATAATGGCGGCCGATACAAGGATTATACGTGCTTGTCCGATAGGGCATGTCTATGGATAAATCTGGTACAGACCAGGTTCGCTACGCTTCAAGACCATCAAGAAATGTAAGCCACTTTTGACTTTATATTATGCCTAGCTAATTGGAACAAACTATTTTTTTGCAGATGACCAACACATTTATTTTTCTTCGTATTTAAATCTTGCAATGATTTACGCAAGACATATTAGAGTTATTCTGAGTATTTTCAGCACTCAGAACAGTTTAGGATCGATGACCGAGCATATCGAGCATTTATTTGAATATTTCATATTTTTGGGAAGTCACGGAAAACCGTCGATGTAACTGTAAAAGTTAAATTATTTTTTTGTTGAGGAATGGATATTTTTTTTCCATATTCGAAGGTTCGAACATGTGGATTCTCACATAATGAGATGATAATTAAATATATTTAAAATAATATAACTAATAATAATAATAATAATAATAATAATAATAATCCACTAATAATAATAATAATAATGATTTTCATAACTTTTCTAAATAATTCTTGGATATTATATTTTCTAATAATCATATGTATTGAGAGAGAGCCTATGAAGTAGTTTAATCATTTCTAGTTTGGAACAGGAGATTTTCCAAAGAAGAGTGGTTAGCGCAAGCCCGCATTCAACCAATATTACAGTTCTGGTTGAACAGTTAATATTTGCAATGAGCAAAGTATATTTTTCAGATAACACGGAGAGGCATGAAACGGGAAGCAAATGATATTTGTATCAAATAGGATATTTTTGTATTTATATAAAATCATGACGTAAATACACATTCGAAAGTGAAATAAAGATTTTCATAAGTATGGTAAATTCACGGGTTGAACTGAATGGTAAAATAAAATAAACTTGTAAGTTTATTAATCTTCCAGTGTTGATAACAAGCAGAGGCTTGATTTATTGTATAAATTTTGGGAAGAAAATTTATGTGTGTGGAGTAGTTGAAATGCCATTCGCAGGTGCACATGTTTAAGTCGCAGGAATGAGGAGGTTTTTTCGAGCATCAATCAAATAGCAGGTTCGATGGCTCAGGTTTATAGGAGTATTGGAACTACACATTTCGTCGTATGAACGACCCGAAGGTTATTTCTTAGAAACCATCAGTTCTTATTTCAACCTTGTTTACGGATTCCATTTAGACTTTGACTTTGCTAGAACCCGGATTTGTCATGATAGTAGTTTATTCTTCTTCAGAGGAAGACCTTTGCCGTTGTTGTTGTAATATTGTGTTCTTACACAAATAATAGAATGGGCCACTGCCAATTAAAAATAATTCTAAAACCACGAATAATTTGAAGGATGTTTTCAATCCTAGTGCCATGAACTAAATGAATTTATTATGAAGCTACAATTCTTATTTCCGCATTCTGTCGAAGAATTGCAAGTTGTGAAAATTACTAAAATGGCCACAAATATAAATATTTTTCATAATAATGATTCCAAGTGGAAAGTCAAATTGTTGAATAGTTGAATGGTCCAACAATTTATTGATCAAGTTGATGATTCAGAAATCATGTATTTTGTTAGGAAATTGAAGTTCATAATCGAGTCACTTCTCGAAACATTTAATGTCAGAAGAACAATTAATTTTTGTTGTGCTTCGCACAGTTCTTCCATGCTATGCTCAAGGTCAAATACTTTTCAGATGTTATTAATATGTGTAAATAATTTGTGTTGATTCAGAAATAATAATATTTTTTGACAATATATTTTTTGAAACTGGAAAAATAAGTGAAAGTTAAAAATTCTATGAACATTTATTCTACGAGTGTTAATATTATGTAAAAATTTAAACAGTGAACTACGATATTTCCAGTAGAGACAATTAAATTTGAACTGGATTTAATCATGAATGAATATAATTTTGGAACACAGTCTACAGGACTGATAATCAGACTTGTGTTTCCAAAAAAATAACTGTCCAATGTGTTTGGAAAATTTCTGTACATTGTGTAAATAGGATGTGGGTCGCCACACGTGAATGATGCTGCTTTGAGCATTTTTGCAGTCAATTTTAAATTCAAAATAAAATGAGATAATTTTACATGATGTGTTATGCCCAGTTGAATCTCCTTCTATTCTTATTGTTGCATTGAGCCAAAAATCAGAAAAGCATTTTTAGCCTACTTTCGATTTTTGCAAAAAATGAAAGTAGACTTATGAGATCAACACAGGGCGAAAAAAGTGTGTATGTCTGTGTGTGTGTATGTGTGTGTGTGAGTCTGTGTGTGTGTGTGTGTGTATGTGTGTGTGTGTGTGTGAGTCTGTGTGTGTGTGTGTCTGTGTGTGAGTGTGTGTGCTCTGAATGTCTGTCCCCCCCTATCAATTCGAACACGGTGAATGCGAATTGAACGAAATTTGGTACAAAAGTAGCACTAGCAAAGGATACCTCAGTGTCATGTTTTATATCGCCGCCATCTTGACGGAAACGTAATGGCGGCCACACAAATGTTCAAAGCTTAAATCAAAATACGACTAACCTAATCATCCGATCTCTACCAAATTTTGCAACAACATACCCTTATAGAGGAAGCATCCTTTGACCAAATGAATAGGTCATTAGCCTAATAGTTTGCGGATGGCGGCCATCTTTGTGTGAAAATCAATTCCCCCTATTAATTCAAACACGGTGAAACCGAATGGAACGAAATTTGGTACAGAGGTAGCACTAGCAAAGGGCATCTCAGTGTCATGTTTTATATCGGCGCCATATTGACAGAAACGTAATGGCGGCCACCCAAATATTCAAAGCTCAAGTTAAATTACGACTAACATAACCATCCGATCTCTACCAAACTTTGCAACAACATACGTTTATGGAGGGCTCCTTTGACCGATCTAATAGGTTATTAGCCTAATAGTTTGCGGATGGCGGCCATCTTTATGTCAAAATTGATTCCCCCTATTAATTCGAACACGGTGGAACCGAATGGAACGACATTTGGTACAGAGGTAGCACTAGCAAAGGGCACCTCAGTGTCATGTTTTATATCGCCGCCATCTTGACTGAAACGTAATCGCGGCCACACGAATGTTCAAAGCTTAAATCAAATTACGATTAACCTAATCATCCGATCTCTACCAAATTTTGCAACTACATACCTTTATGGAGGGAGCATCCTTTGACCAATCTAATAGGTCATTCACCTAATAGTTTGCGGATGGCGGCCATCTTTATGTCAAAATTGATTCCCCCTATTAATTCGAACACGGTGAAATCGAATGGAACGAAATTTGGTACAGAGGTAGCACTAGCAAAGGGCACCTCAGTGTCATGTTTTATATTGCCGCCATCTTGACGGAAACGTAATGGCGGCCACACGAATGTTCAAAGCTTAAATAAAATTACGATTAACCTAATCATCCGATCTCTACCAAATTTTGCAACTACATACCTTTAGGAAGGGAGCATCCTTTGACCAATCTAATAGGTCATTCGCCTAATAGTTTGCGGATGGCGGCCATCTTTGTGTCAGAATCGATTCCCCCTATTAATTCAAACACGGTGAAACCGAATGGAACGAAATTTGGTACAGAGATAGCACTAGCAATGGGCATCTCAGTGTCATGATTAATATCGCCGCCATATTGACTGAAACGTAATGGCGGCCACACAAATGTTTAAAGCTTAAATCAAATTACGACTAACATAACCATCCGATCTCTACCAAATTTTGCAACTACATACCTTTATGGAGGGAGCATCCTTTGACCAATCTAGTAGATCATTCGCCTAATAGTTTGCGGTTGGCGGCCATCTTTGTGTCAGAATCGATTTCCCCTATTAATTCAAACACGGTGAAACCGAATGGAACGAAATTTGGTACAGAGGTAGCACTAGCAAAGGGCACCTCAGTGTCATGTTTTATATCACCGCTATCATGACGGAAACGTAATCGCGGCCACCCAAATGTTAAAAGCTAAGATGTAATTACGACCAACCTAATAATCTAGTCTCTACCAAATTTTACAACGCCATATCTTGATGTGGGAAACATATTCTGACCAAACTGCAAGAACATCAGCCCAATAGTTTGCGGATGGCGGCCATCTTTATGTCAAAATTGATTCCTCCTATTAATTCGAACACGGTGAAACCGAATTGAACGAAATTTGGTACAGAGGTAGCACTAGCAAAGGGCACCTCATATTCATGTTTAATATCCCTATAGCACGTTGTATTTCAACAAGCTTCTACAACCAACATTCAATCATACTCCTTGAAAAGGACAAAGAGTTATAACAATACCCATGCATTTAGGAGAAAGTAGGCTATATGTTCTTTACTGAACATCTTGTTTTCATTTGATGTCGTTTTGCGATTAGCTTTAACCCATCTGGCGCTCCGGGATATTTTGACTCTCGTGCTGACTGATTATTGGTAAAATGCATATGTGGTCGTGCGGACTCCGGTCTAAACGGGCACATAAAATAAGATAGAGAGAGAAATGGCTTCGAACGTGGGGCTCGAGTTAGACACGGTCAATCGCATGCCGATTTAAATTGTGATAATTTTTATATAAATATTTTGGGAGTTGAGAGATGTCTGGTTTGGATGAATAAATTAGTAGGAAACCCAATTAGTGGGGAAAATTAAAAATTTAACTGGATTAATAATTAGAATGGGTTTGATTATTTTTGATAATGGCTTAACCATTAGGGCGTCAAGTAAATTCAGTAGTAAACGTTCGATGACTGGACATACGCATTATTAGAATCCAGGTGGAGGATATTTGAGAACTTGCATATTTTTCTTGTGATATTGTGGAAAATGTAATTCGTAAAAGTAGAGAATTTTGTTTTTCCATCACGTCGACATTAGGACAAATCTCATTTTATTAGAGTGTTCCAATTAGCTATTCATATTTCTTGTTCTAGTTATAAGCTTGTGTTTGCCAATATTGTATACCCCTAAGTTTTGAATAATAATTGAAAATTATGGAAGAGATGATGAGGATGATGAGGAGTTTGGAGGAGAGTTCAAAAGAGGCTGGACGGCGTGTAGCAGCCATTATGAAAGAAAATACAGAGGCTTTAGAAAAGAAACTTAAAGAAAATTCTGATTCTTTAGAAAGTAAACTTAATGAAAATTCTGATTCTTTAGAAAATAAACTTAAAGAAAGTTTAAATGATGAACTTAAAGAAAATTCTGATTCTTTAGAAAATAAACTTAAAGAAAATTCTGATTCTTTAGAAAGCAGGTTAAAAGATAACTTGAAAGAAAGTTTAGATGATAAACTCAAAGAAAATTCCGATTTGTTAGAAAGCAGGTTAAAAGATAACTTGAAAGAAAATTTAAATAGTAAATTTAATTCTATGGAAAATAAATTTAAAGAGAATTCCGAAATTTTGAAAATGTCACTTGAGAGTAAAATGAATAAATTATGCGAAAAAACACATGAGCTCGAAACTTCATTAGCCACTAACGCAAGTTTAATGGACGATAAATTTCGCGATGCCAATCTAAGATCCCAAAGCTTACCTGATAGGATAGAACAAGGTCTTAGGAAAGTTGGTGAAGACATGATCAACCTAGAAGTCAGAGTGAAGAAAGAGAGTAATGAGATGGGAATTCTAGTTGTTCAACGGTTGACAGAACAATTCAAAGAACTTGTAATGGGAGAAATAAGAGAAGGTGTGATTAATAAATTACAAACTGAAATTAAAACCACAGTTGTCAATGAAATTAAAGACACACTCAAGCTGGAGAACCAAGAGGGAATCAAGGAAATTAGGGAATCTTTGTCATCCCATATTCAAGTAATTTCCAAAGATATCCAAGAAACTCAGAGGGACATATCAGATATGACAGGGTCGTTGAAAAGTCACGAGGCTGTTATGAACCAGATATCCACTGATGTCAAGGAGAATTGTAAGGAAACCGAAGCAATTAAAAAAATGGCAGAAGAAAACCATAAGAAACTTGAGGCTATGAAAACCCAAATCAAGGACGAGAAACAGTCTGACCATCTGTTGAAAATGCCAAGTGTAAGGGGAAAAGAACAGATACAGATAAATCTAGGAGCAGCTAGAGAAACTGATAGTCAAAGACAGGATGAGGTCAGGACAGTATTTCAATCCAACCCCATAACTGTATTCAAGAATGTAGAGGATAAGCCTTCTAAATTTTCAGGGCGAGATTCTGTGACACCCGTAGAATTTTTGAGAGAAGCAGGTGATTACCTGAAAGATTCCAAGATCCCTAAGGAAAGACAGATCCGAGTGATAGGGAAATTTTTGGAAGGTCCTGCACTTCTTTGATTTAGAGCTTTTAGGTCAACTCTTA
Organism: Meconema thalassinum; assembly: GCA_946902985.2. Taxonomy (NCBI): domain Eukaryota; kingdom Metazoa; phylum Arthropoda; class Insecta; order Orthoptera; family Tettigoniidae; genus Meconema; species Meconema thalassinum. Next base: position 151,702,152 of record OX336390.1, on the reverse strand, counting down.
CCAATTTTGAGGAGTTTTCTCGTGGGTTATTAAAAAAAATTTGGTCCCCGGAAACCCAACAGCAAGTCAGAGCAGAATTATACTCAAAGAGATTCTCGACGTCACAGCCTACCCGATACTCTACGTACTTTTCTGGACAGCTTTCTAAACTTCAACATTTAGATCCGCCGATGCCAGATAATGAATTAATTACAGCATTAATACGTCAGTTTCCAGCAGACGTCCAAATGAATTTGATCGCTGCTGACATCTATAATATGGAGCAATTTGACGAGGTATTGCAGAAACTTGATCATACGAACGCTCAATTCTTCCATCAGAAGGGAGGAAAGAATAACAACACTGTGTACGCTGTTATGGCCGATAGTTATTCCCAAACACCTCGAGAGATTCGAGAGGGGCGAGAAGAGAAAACGCCGAGGGAAGAGCCCGATAAAAGAGGATGGAATCAGTACAGTAACAGATACAGTTACAAGCCTTACGCAAGACCGGATGGTGGAAATCGATATAATACTCGATGGAGAAGGCCCAGGGATAATCAAGGAAGGTACCAGGAAAGAAGGTACTATGGTAGAAACAACTACAATAACAGAGGGATAGTGAATACTCGTCAGTCCAATGAAGAGTTCAATAAGGAGACGAGGAAGAACTTGGAAGAAAGACACCAAGAAAACTTGCAGTTCTTGGAACAGAAGCACAATGAACCAGGTCCATCGGGAACACAACAATCCCGGGGGAATGGAAACGAAAAAAAAACTTCGAATTCACAGTAGAAGATAGAATTTAAACACTTTCACTTCCAGAATTATTAAATGGCAAGCAGAGGATGATGACTTAATTCAACAGAATGACGAACGGAAAGAAATGGGTACAAGAATTAAAATGCCAATCATATCATGCGAAGTATTCGGTATGCCTGTCGATACTTTGATTGATACTGGGGCTATGCTTTGTCTTGTGAGCGAAAAGCTTTATATTCTGTGGAAGCTCAAAGAGAATTTAGAGGAGATTCCAGTATCAGGAATTAAGATCCAAGGAATAATACCCAACAGAATATCTCTGTGTAAAACACAATTATACTTATGTAATACGATTGGAGGACATGATTTCCGACATGTGTTTGTAGTAATGAAGGACATGGCTTTTGACATGATATTGGGCGCGGATTTCATTCAGAAATATCAAGCAGTGATAGACATGAAGACAGAGACGATCAGATTCAAGAATACCGAAGAGATAAACTTCGAGGGAAAAGAAGAGGAAGACATCGAGGGAGATGCTCAATGGTCTCTGATTTTTCAAGAAGCTGAAGGAAGAGAAGTCTACACTGAGGAGGAGTCCCCAGAGCTATGGAAAATTTTGGAAGAGTATCACGATATTTTTGATATTAAACCTGGTGAAATTAAAGATTTTGAATATCGTATTCGTGTAAATGATGATGCACCTTTCCATGCTAAATTGTATCCGGTAGCGGAAAAGCATCGAGAAAGGGTAAAAGTGCTTATCAGGGAGATGGAAAGCAACAATGTGATTGAAAAGTACACTACATCTTATGTCAATCTATTAGCAGTAGTGTCTAAGCAAGATGGAAGTCTGAGACTATGTTTAGACGCGCGAAATTTGAATTCAAGATTACTGCCAGAGTATGACAGATCACCAATCATTAGGGAACTGTTAAGGAAATTCCAAGGCAAGGTCTGGTTCTCTAACATTGATCTCACTTCGTCCTACCATCACATTAGGCTTAGTGAAGATTCCAAGAAGTTTACAGGATTTACGTTTGACCAGCAGACATATGTATTCCGCCGTCTACCATTTGGAGTCAAAACATCTGGATCTGTTTTGATCAGAGCACTGGAACAAAATTTGAGTCCTGAAGTGAAAGAGATAGCAATTCGTTACATAGATGATATCCTAATTGAATCTGAGACTAAAGAGGAACATTTGTTACATCTTCAGATGTTATTCGCAGATTTGAGAAAAGCGAACTTTAAAGTAAACCTTCGAAAATGTCAGTTCTTTCGGAAGGAAATAAAATTTTTGGTCATACTTTGGATGGAGAAGGATACCGTCCCAATGAGACGAAGATACAGGTGATTGCAAATTTCCCTAGACCTACTAGAGTGAAGAATGTCCGCAGTTTTCTCGGAACATGCCAATTCTTTGCAGGGCATTGTCCAAACTTCACCAAGACATTGGCGCCATTGCAGGAATTATTAAAGAAAGGAAACAAATGGAAATGGAATGAAGATTGTGAACAATCATTTCAAGATGCCAAGAGGTTATTAGTAAACAGCGTGAAATTGAAGTATCCTGACTTTACCAAGAATTTCATCATAGAATCTGATGCATCCACCGTAGGGATTGGAGCTATTCTTCTTCAAGAAGATGACGATCACAAGAGACGTTACCTGGCGTTCATTAGCAGGAAACTTCGTCCATCAGAAAGGAATTATTACACCACGGAGTTAGAAGCACTTGCTGTAATCTTCGCGTTGGAGTCGTGGAAGAAAATGTTAATTGGACATTCAGTAATAGTGAGGACTGATCACCACGCATTGGAGTTTATCTTGAGAACAAACTTTGCCAGTGATAGGATAACTAGATGGTCACTTTTTATTCAACAATTCAACCTAGTTATTGAACACACTCCTGGAAAGTTGAACGTTGGAGCTGTTTTATTGAGTAGAGCAGTGGAGTCTACATCTAAGGTTTTTCAAGTTAACCTGACGCAGGAGGATGAAGATACCTTGAGAAGGTTAAGATTGTTGCATTTATCCCAGAGGAGAGACCGACGTTTTAGAAACATTTTTCGTTTTCTACAGGGAGACATGGATCCAAATGATGATGATTTTGTGGAAACTGAAAGGATTTCAAGAGATTTTATGATGTTAGATGGTGTAATCTACAAGTTTGCAGATCCCGACCATACGAAGCTGAGAGTAGTGATACCTCCTCGAATGCAAAAACCCATTATCTGGATGGCACATCGAATCGCAGGTCATGCTGGAGTAGATAAGACGGTCAACATGATTCAAGAGAAATTTTCGTGGGAGCGAATGCGACAAACTGTCAGGAACACTATTCGAGAATGCGACTTATGCCAAAGGAGTAAACATAATTCTAGATTATTGAGAGAATTACCAAGGCCTATTATTCCTTCTAAGCCATGTGAAATCTTCGCGACTGATTAATATGGTCCTCTCCCAAAGTCTAAAAGAGGTAACCGATATATTCTGGTGACCATGGATGTTTTCAGCAAATACACTATGTTACATCCAATTCAGAAGGCAAACGCAAAATATTGTGCGAAGAGAATTAGAGACAACGTAATTCCGGAAGCAGGCAAACCGGAATTCCTTTTATCAGATCGTGGACCCCAATTTACATCTTTAGAATTTAGAACCATCATGAATGATCTTGGGATTAGACAATTGTTTTGTTCTATCAGACATCCTGAAAGCAATCCAGCAGAACACGTGATGGCTGAAATAGCAAAATTTTGCCGCCTCTATTGTCCAAATGAGCATAGGAAATGGATGGATGTTCTTTCTTTAGCATCCGAATCCATCAACTCTACAATTCATGAGAGTACTGGACAGATTCCCATGTTGCTTCATCATGGAATTAAACCAACAAGATTATGGGATCGAATCATCTCTATTCCACCTGAGATTGAACCAAGTCGTCAGATGAGGGAAACTCTAGGTTTAGACAAGTTGAGGAGCCAAGCTGAGAAAAGAGAGCGCAGAGTGAGAGGAAAGCGTTTTCGCAGACCCTTGCGCGTAGGAACTCTTGTTTTAGTGAAAAGACCTACACCCTCTGACGTGCAAAATCGAGTGTACTCGAAATTTGCAAGCCTTAACGCTGGACCATATCGTATTGTGGAAGTAAACAACAATGGAAGCTATGAGATCGCCAATACACGAACTGGTAACATCGTGGGAACTTATAATGCATCGAATTTGAAGATTTATTATTCAAGAACCAGATGATTTAATGTGTAGATAGGAAAAAATAAAAAAATTTCAATTATTATATTTTTATTTTTTTTGCTAGGTGTGGGGTGGATGTGCCCAACTCTAGGAATGGGTATTCCAAGATTCAGACACCTAGATATCAAGGGAAAGGCTACAGCCGCTTTTGAAAGTTGTGATATTTGAATATCGCGCTCCATTGCTTCTAGAAGCAATTGGAAAGAATATACCGCTAAGAGCATGTCATGTGACGTAGCGAGTAATAGCAGAGGTCGAGGCTATTTATTGATTAAATAGTTAGCCATGGAGTAGAGACTTGAGACTTGGATCAGATTACTGGCACGACCTAATGAAAGAGAATGCACTTAGTATCAAGTAAATCGGACCAGGGATACCAGAGATATGAGGATTTCCAGATTTCAGCTGATTCAGCGTGACCCTGACCGTTTTGAATAAAAGCCGGCCGGCACAAGCATCTTCAGCTCACTTCGAAACAAGCACTTGCCTAGCAAGGTGCTACTACGCTGAGCCAAGGCACATGGTTGCCGGATCTACGCAGAAGTTATTTTCAAATTGTGATAGTCACAAAAGTGCTGCGCTACGAGTGGAACTTAGTAAGTTTCCGGCAGGGAGAATCACTAAGGTGATTGATATTTTTCTACAGACACTGGTGAAATATTTTTATTTCTACATGGACATATGCTAGACTTTGTCCAGAATAATACTTTGTCACAGTCCAGTAATAACCTAATACTTGGATATTTTAGTCCATTTTAGTCAGTTTTCATATTTGTAACTTGATAACCACTTCGATCTTTCAGTATATTGAAGGCCAGTCTATCACGGTGTTGTTCATTAGCCAACGCAGGGAAACTACATGTTGCTTCGCGCATGGTAGATGGTGTGAAGCCATGCCCAGGGAACGATCTTCAGAACAGCCGTTGATTGGTTTAGACTGTCAGTGTTTTCTTGTACTGAAAAGATTACCGTGAGTTATGTTACAACTGACATATCTGAGAATAGATCACTTAGATCTGACCCCATTTAAGCAAACTGTTATGGAGTTAACAGAAGCCAATATTAAAATGGATCAACAGTTACTTCAAACGTCAAGAGATATTACCACTATGTCTTGTTAGACGGATTGTGGGTATATAATGGCGGCCGATACAAGGATTATACGTGCTTGTCCGATAGGGCATGTCTATGGATAAATCTGGTACAGACCAGGTTCGCTACGCTTCAAGACCATCAAGAAATGTAAGCCACTTTTGACTTTATATTATGCCTAGCTAATTGGAACAAACTATTTTTTTGCAGATGACCAACACATTTATTTTTCTTCGTATTTAAATCTTGCAATGATTTACGCAAGACATATTAGAGTTATTCTGAGTATTTTCAGCACTCAGAACAGTTTAGGATCGATGACCGAGCATATCGAGCATTTATTTGAATATTTCATATTTTTGGGAAGTCACGGAAAACCGTCGATGTAACTGTAAAAGTTAAATTATTTTTTTGTTGAGGAATGGATATTTTTTTTCCATATTCGAAGGTTCGAACATGTGGATTCTCACATAATGAGATGATAATTAAATATATTTAAAATAATATAACTAATAATAATAATAATAATAATAATCCACTAATAATAATAATAATAATGATTTTCATAACTTTTCTAAATAATTCTTGGATATTATATTTTCTAATAATCATATGTATTGAGAGAGAGCCTATGAAGTAGTTTAATCATTTCTAGTTTGGAACAGGAGATTTTCCGAAGGAGAGTGGTTAGTGCAATCCCGCATTCAACCAATATTACAGTTCTGGTTGAACAGTTAATATTTGCAATGAGCAAAGTATATTTTTCAGATAACACGGAGAGGCATGAAACGGGAAGCAAATGATATTTGTATCAAATAGGATATTTTTGTATTTATATAAAATCATGACGTAAATACACATTCGAAAGTGAAATAAAGATTTTCATAAGTATGGTAAATTCACGGGTTGAACTGAATGGTAAAATAAAATAAACTTGTAAGTTTATTTATCTTCCAGTGTTGATAACAAGCAGAGGCTTGATTTATTGTATAAATTTTGGGAAGAAAATTTATGTGTGTGGAGTAGTTGAAATGCCATTCCCAGGTGCGCATGTTTAAGTCGCAGGAATGAGGAGGTTTTTTCGAGCATCAATCAAATAGCAGGTTCGATGGCTCAGGTTTATAGGAGTATTGGAACTACACATTTCGTCGTATGAACGACTCGAAGGTTATTTCTTAGAAACCATCAGTTCTTATTTCAACCTTGTTTACGGATTCCATTTAGACTTTGACTTTGCTAGAACCCGGATTTGTCATGATAGTAGTTTATTCTTCTTCAGAGGAAGACCTTTGCCGTTGTTGTTGTAATATTGTGTTCTTACACAAATAATAGAATGGGCCACTGCCAATTAAAATAATTCTAGAACCACGAATAATTTGAAGGATGTTTTCAATCCTAGTGCCATGAACTAAATGAATTTATTATGAAGCTACAATTCTTATTTCCGCATTCTGTCGAAGAATTGCAAGTTGTGAAAATTACTAAAATGGCCACAAATATAAATATTTTTCATAATAATGATTCCAAGTGGAAAGTCAAATTGTTGAATAGTTGAATGGTCCAACAATTTATTGATCAAGTTGATGATTCAGAAATCATGTATTTTGTTAGGAACTTGAAGTTCATAATCGAGTCACTTCTCGAAACATTTAATGTCAGAAGAACAATTAATTTTTGTTGTGCTTCGCACAGTTCTTCGATGCTATGCTCAAGGTCAAATACTTTTCAGATGTTATTAATATGTGTAAATAATTTGTGTTGATTCAGAAATAATAATATTTTTTGACAATATATTTTTTGAAACTGGAAAAATAAGTGAAAGTTAAAAATTCTATGAACATTTATTCTACGAGTGTTAATATTATGTAAAAATTTAAACAGTGAACTACGATATTTCCAGTAGAGACAATTAAATTTGAACTGGATTTAATCATGAATGAATATAATTTTGGAACACAGTCTACAGGACTGATAATCAGACTTGTGTTTCCAAAAAAATAACTGTCCAATGTGTTTGGAAAATTTCTGTACATTGTGTAAATAGGATGTGGGTCGCCACACGTGAATGATGCTGCTTTGAGCATTTTTGCAGTCAATTTTAAATTCAAAATAAAATGAGATAATTTTACATGATGTGTTATGCCCAGTTGAATCTCCTTCTATCCTTATTGTTGCATTGAGCCAAAAATCAGTAAAGCATTTTTTTCATTTGATGTCGTTTTGCGATTAGCTTTAACCCATCTGGCGCTCCGGGATATTTTGACTCTCGTGCTGACTGATTATTGGTAAAATGCATATGTGGTCGTGCGGACTCCGGTCTAAACGGGCACAATACTACCCACCGCAGCACCAGATCACAACATTCTACTGTAGTGACTGAACAGATATTTATGAATATTTATGTTAAAACATATAATAAAGTTATAATTATCGTCGAACATAAACAGTCGTATGCAACTCGCCTATAATGGTAATTAAGACACTCGTATGGAAATTATAAAACTCGCATACGCTCGTTTTATAAAAATACTCGTGTCTTAATTATAGCCATTATAGGCTCGTTGCATAATGTACTCTTTTTGCATTGGCCCCATAATTCTACTCTTGATATTGCAGAGTACCGTACTTTAATATGAAAGCCTGATTAGCACAAATAATTCAAAAAACAAAACCTTCGTATAATATTATCTAGTTTCCTTGTAGTAATTTGCATTAAACAGCAATTCGACCTACATCAGCAGCCTGATAAATTACAAACGAGATAAACATACTCCTCCCTGTATATTACGAACACATAATGCAGGATAAAACTGCTTGAAATATATTATAGAATGTCATTTATATCTCCGAAGTAAAATTTCTAGGTCGAATAAACAATTTTACTACAGCTCATTACTTTTGGAGGCAATAAATTTAGAATGGAGTCCAGTTAACTATCCCTCGTCGAGGCCATCCCATATGAACGTTACCCTCCTTAGCCAATTTAATGATTGATTACTCCGTTCTTTATATGCCACTTGCAACAATAGCTATGTATCTTTGGACGATATTCATTACTAAGCTCCAAGTAAAGTTTGAGTTGCCTGACATGAGTTTATACAACGCAATACTTCAATTCAACTTTGTTAACAAATACTGTAAATATTTATATAATGATATACTACTAATAATATAAATGATAATAGATGTCAAATAATAGCTCAGAACTGTCATAAATCTCGGAATTGATACGGAATTCCTAAACAATATTGAAGCAACTTCATTGCAAATATCTCCAACAAATATAATACAGGTACACTCACAGGAACTTCCCGGATTATTGGTATTTTACATCACTGGCATGAATTCATCTAAGTCCAGAAATAAAGCTCAAAAATCATTGGATCCGAGAAATGCAAATATAATCAGAATAATCTGAGAAAAGTAAATCAAAATTTCACGAAAAATAATACAATAAACTTTTACAATACGAATTAATAAGCCCCTAGTTTATGTCTTACACGTCCGGACGACGCCTGGAAGAAAAATAGCCTAATGAAGTAAACTGTAAACTTTTCTCAAATGGTCTCCATGGGCTTTTAACCTGCAAACCTCTTGAAGAACAACTCTCAATTGACCACCCCACTCCAAACCCAGATTCAGAACCCCTCGCATTATAAGATATCAAGCAAGTATTCAGTGAACTTGAAAACAGCAAAGCCCAAAAGCAAGGGAATTATCCCCAATATATTGAAATTAGGAGGTTAAAGTCTAACTCAGAAATTCAAGTAATTCTAGATGGTAAGTTAACTGTATTATGGAGAAAACCCCAAATGACTGGAAATGCGTACTAACTCACCAACTACATAAAGAAGGGGGATTAAACAGACATCAATAACTAAAAAGGAATATACTTTCGTACAAAATTCTCACTAGAGCCCTACTCACAAGACTTGAAAAACAAACAGCAAAACCTAAATGATGAAAACAGGCAGAATTAAGAAAGGTAGTTAAAGTTTAGAACAAATTCTCAATCTCAAAACCATCTTGAAAATTTGTAAAATCAGGCAAACAATGCTCACTTATGTGGACTTCAGAAAAGCTCAATACTCATAAGACCAACACACATTATTAAATATTCTAGAAGAATTCAATTTGACAGGAAAACAACAGACTGACTTCGACAGACACTGACAGCCATAACTTCAAAAGTTCAATCTCAAGATGAACTTTCTGACCATTTTCATATTAACACAGGACTTCGACAAGGAGATGGAATAACTCCGTAATTGTTCAATCTTGTGCTTTAAAAGGATATCAAGAAATCAAAATGGAACATAATTAATAATTACAGTAATGATCTACTATATAAAAACGAATTTTATATGCAGTATTTTGCCTTCGCAGAAGATCTAGCTATTCTTCCTTACAATAGACAAGAAGCAGTTCAGGCTCTTGAAAAACTCCAAGAAATTGTAGCAAATTTCGGGTTCCAAATGTCATATGAAAAGAACTCAATGCATGGAAGAATCCTCTCGGTACCTAGATGGGAAACCTCTAAGGTCCAAATTTGGCGAAATGCATCAAGTAAATAAATTAAGGGGGCTGATACAACTGGAGAGCATTCATTTTGTAAATTGGTCTATATCTATGGAACCTTCACAGAGATTTGAATTAACATTTTTACACTTCTAGTACAAATACTGAGATTTCATTTAATGTATAACGTTTTAAATTTCAATATACACAAGTATAATAAAATTTGCATTAAAATATTTAAAAAAATCTTTCTTGAATGTTACAAAAAACAAAATTTCTTGAAAACTATCAATGTGATTGGTATAAACCATTTTTTTCCTTAAGGACAACACTAAATTACCTCTATAAACTTAGTGGAAGAATTTGTATTTTATTTTAATATTAAAGAAATTAAGAATTTCATTTGATATTTTAGGTGCACTGAGTATATTTTTCGAAGGAATGCAATAATTGAGGTTCATCCTCTATAACCTAGTTCCAACAAGGGGAATTCCAAATTTCATGCAATTTGAACCATTAGTTCTTGAGTTGATTTGTTTTATGTGTGTTAAATTAAACTTTTGGGAAAATGGCTCTAAAATAGTATATACAGTACATTTCCACTTACACGCCCACACAGCTGACAGTTCAGTACATACAAGAATTTAAATCGAAATATTGAACCCTTTACCCTATGTTGGTTAAATGATTCTACTTTTTAGCCTATTTTCAATTTTGAAAAAATAGGCTTATGAGATCACCTTTTGTCCGTGTGTGTGTGCGTGTGTGTGTGTGTGTGTGTGTGTGATTCGTGTGTGTGTCCCCCCCTAATAAAATCTAAACGGCAGGAGCGATTTCAATAAAACTCGGAAAGTTCATAGCACTATTCCCGGCGACCTCGACCGTGCCCTTCAAATTTTGTTACGACTCACCAATCCAACATGGCGGCTGTGCGAAATATTTCACCAGCATTCAATATCTCCGAAACTATTACCGATATTACCCTGACATTTTTTATGGTGATAGAGGGAACTACTATAAGTTCACTTATGTGACTTTTGAAAACCTGGTAACTACAAAACCAACATGGCGGCCAAGCGAATTTGCGACTTTTAAATAGACGTTTCTCGCGATTTGACCAACCAAACGCAATGAAACTTGGTACAGTATATGTTTATATACATTGTAATGCACCGACATCTAACTTCGTTCAATTGTTTACATAATCACAAGATGGCGGATGTGCGAAATATTTTACCGTCATTCTATATCTCTGAAACTATTAGCGGTATCTCCCTAAAATTTTGTACGGAGATAAAGGGCACTACTGGAAGTCCATCTATAAGATTTTCAAAAACCGGTTAACTACAAAACGAACATGGCGGCCAAGCGAATTTGAACATTTTAAATAGACCTTTCTCGCGATTTAATGTTCCAAGCGCACTGAAACCTGGTACAGGAAATATTTATACACATTGTAATCCACTGGTATCTAATTTAGTTCAATTGTTTATATAACCTCAAGATGGCGGCAGTGCGAATTTTAAAATTAAGTTTTTATTTCTTGTGATGTAGTCATGCGATCGAAGTGAAAGTTTGAATAATGAACCTACGCAATAATTTTCCTTTAATGGTACATGACTCTATGGCCTATACATTTAACAATCCAACATGGCGACCATCCGAAATATTTAGACGATACTGAATATCTGCGAATCTATTTTAGCAATCAAACTAATTTTTTTAATGTTCATAGGGGCTATGAACTTAAGTTCACCTATAGGACTTTAAATAACCTGGTGATCACAAATCCAACATGGCGGTGACGCGAATTATAAATATTCACATGGACGTTTCTCGCAATTTAACCATCCGCGTGCAGTGAAACTTGGTACAGTAAATCTTTATCCGAATGTTAATCCACTGGCATCTAATTTATTTCAATTGTTTCCATAACCTCAAGATGGCAGCTGTGAATTTTTTTTAATCTCCTTGTTTTTTCTCGTGTCCTAATTATGCGATTGAAGTTTGAATACTACACGTTCACAATAATCTGCATGTAACAGTACATAACTCTAGGACCTACATATATAAAATCCAACATGGCGACCATCCGAAATATTTAGTTGGTTCTCAATATCTACGAATCTATTACAGCAATCAAACTGAAATTGTGTATGTTGATAGTGGCAATTAACATAAGTAGGATATATGAAAATAGGCTGCATAGTTCTTCACGGAACTACTTGTTATTTCTTCAATTAATAAATATTTCAACCAGCATCATGAAAGTAGCCAGACAGTGATGAGGAAATTTCAAGCATTTGTTGGAGACAGTAGGGACATACCTGCATCAGTTTAACAAAAGGCTAAGTACTTGAGCTATGAAAAGAAATAGCAGAGCGATGTATCATAAGGACAGGTGTGGCTACCTCAATTTTAGAAGTGACGCGCGGTGAGACATGGTTCTGGTATGTTCATTGTGATATTCGCGCCTAGAAGAAATATGATGCAGTAACGTGAATGGCTGATGAAGAAAATAGACACTCCCAAGACGCCAAGATCTACTAGAAACCGCCAAATTATTAGAAAATGGAGAACCAATGAGAAGAGAATGCCTACTTGCGCGCCAACTCTGGCTGGGGTACGCGGCGGCTAGTATTCACGCGGGAAATCGCCTAGACAAAATCTCTACGATCGATTCTAGGATTAATGGGCATATTCTTGACCTGTGCAATATTACGAGTTCAGTGATATGTATTTCATTCCTGTACCACAATTATTTCGATAAATTTTTACATAAAATCCCCCTCCATCTAGACACAAGGGCCAGTTCATTTATAAGTGTGTCGAAGAGCCAAGACATTGACTTTTATTCCGTGTGTTGAGGACACACTATTATTATTCTGTGCGTCTACGAACGTAGACTTGTATTTTTGTGTCGAGGACACAGGATATTCATTGTAAAGTGGTAAATTCAGTGATAGATAGTCATTGTACTATAGTTATAGGGACAGTAGCGTCGATAATTCGCCAACGAACAGTGACAGGGAATTTAGTACCTGAACAAGCGAATTTAGTAGTCAGGCATAAAGTGTATATTAACCTAATTTTTGTATCAGCGCAAGGATGACATCGATGAATGCAGAAGAAGTGTGGAAGTCTCAACAGTCCGTCCAGATGGCTGCTATGAGATAAAGAAGCATCTAGTTGGGGAATGGCATCTGATGTTCTTTGACGGGTGACTACAACACGAGATGAGTACAAATAATATTTTATTATTTATTAAATTAACTTATGGTTTATGGGACATATTTTTGTAAATACTTTGCTTGTGTGATTTAATGTAGTATATTTAGTTTGATCTGACACACTTTTGTTTGGAAGCAGCTCGCACAATGGTAGTTAATGGAAGGTTCTTTTCTTTGTGTTGTGTTAACTAACGTATCTATGTGAACGGCCGTGTTCGCCTAGGTTACGAAGTGCGGTTAAAAACGTCTCTCGGAGATATGTCGTGTTTCAGAAGTAGGACTGAATTAATATAATTATATAGTAGATTGGAGGGTAATTAAATGTTATTGAAAATTATTATTGATCAGATTCAGTGTGATTATTGCCTTTGGAGCAATGTAATTTGTGACGAAGAGTACTCAGCTCTATCGTAGGTTTTAAATATTGTGGTAAATGTTTGCGAGCTTTAATTCAGCAGACCCATGTGAAAGGTGTTATGTCAGTCCCAGATGTGTGTATTGTGAGTATATTGTTGTGGTATTACAAGCGGGAACTTCAGCAGAGACTGATTTCTGTCAGCTTGGTATCAGATTCAGATTGCATCCTTGCGAGGACAATTATGGATATGTGATTATTGTCTGACCATATGTTGAGTGGGAGGAGATGTTAGCGGCTGTTGATTCCTTGAGATAACAGTTCCGCTGGTCGGCTATTTATATACACTGGATGGGGGACATGACTGGTATTGTGGAAAGAGGTGAGTTGTTGTCACAAGGGCTGGCTGAGTTTCGCAAGCAGAGCTCATTAGTGGAGTGCAAGTCTGGCTCCCAATTACTTGAAAATAAATATAAATGTGAGAAACTGATCAATGGTAAAATTGTTTAAATAAATGGGAGTTGCCTACGAAACACGATAACCTTCGAAGCGTTTCTTTAACATGCAGTTTTGTTAATATAAAGTAATCTTAACCACTCAGGTTGTTTGTTGTTGTTGGTTTATTCTTTGTTTATTGTACATGTCAGTGGCCCGTGAGTCACGTGCGGCGCTGTTTTTCCTTGTTGTTGAGTATCTGGCCATAGTGGCGGCTCAGTTGGTTAAGTGTGTCTCCACACTAATAAGGGTCTCAGAGAGATGCCTGTAAATAGTAGAGTTGAAATATGTGTGTCAGAGTTAGATTTAAGGATTTTTATTAATGTTATGCCCATAGCCATAAAAGTTGATTTACGAGGTGATTGTTCGTGAGCACCGTGGCTGTTAACCCGTTGTGAACGAATGATCATCCAAGTACTCATTTCTCGTAGATAGTCATCACGCGAACATAAATTCACATGCAAGATAGTGGAACTTGGATCCACATTTTATTAGAAAAGGGGAGATCCATTTGACTCCTCAAAGTGATAAATATTCCTGTCAGGGGAAAATTCAGGGAGGAATTTGTTTATTATTGTTTATTTTATTCTTTTATGCACAAATTAGTTATTAAATCTTGTTATTATCTTACGTTTTGTCTCCTTTCTTTCTTAGTTATAGTTTTCATCCTATAACCCTTGCCTCAGAAAAGCACGTAGTTTGGCGGACGTAAACACCACACTATGAACTGAACGCGACCCCTTGATCTAAGATTCTTGCATAAAACACTGCTATTCTGAAGGGTTCAATATCTCGGTCAAAATCGAAATAGTACATTATGCAACGAGCCTATAATGGCAATAATTAAGACATGAGTATGTTTATAAAACAAGCGTAAGCGAGTTTTATAATTTCCATACGAGTGTCTTAATTACCATTATAGGCGAGTTGCATACGACTGTTTATGTTCGACAATAATTATAACTTTATTATATTTTAAACATACATATTCATTAATATCTGTGGGATTCAGTTAATTCAGTTAGTGAACAGGGTGCGCTGGCTTTGCTGACTGAACAGAACGCATGCGAGGGTCAAGGCACTTCGAAAGCAGAGACCATTCACTTTGCTTGCCAACACAGAACACCTATTGTTTACAGCCTGTCGTCCAGCTCTATAGCACTCACTAATATTGTCACCGAAGTAGTTGGAAAGCAATGCGCTGTGTAGAAATTGGACTTGGGGATATTAAGGTACAGTGCTATTTCTTGTCTCATATTCGCCAGTTTATTTACGCGAACATATGGACGATGCACTTTCCGTAATTTATATAGACATGTTGGATATTGAGCGCATGTGCGAAGGTATCCTTACCTAATTGGTCACACAACTGTTTCCTGAGCTCTGATTGGTGGGAGAAGCTGTTTCATAATGAAAAATAGTGTTATAATGAGCCTCATTATGATACAGTTTTCTGACACATAATGTTTACATTCCTACATGGTCAAACATAAACTTCGTTTTAAAACTTCAGATTTTGGTAAATAAATGTGTATTCTTCCATTCGAGATCAAAAACAAAACAAACAAAAAACGAAAAATTTCATATTTCCAGGTGCATCAGACACCTTAAAGTAGTTAGGAGATGTAATTCAGCCATCAAAATTAATTCGTGAGGCAAACAAAGAGAGAAAATCAATATTACAGAAGGCCTTTAGAATCACATGGAACATATATGCCAAAAGCAATATTCAGGAACGCTAAATTAGGATATTATAGCACTGGAATGAAACCCCAAACACTATACGCCATGGAAGCTCTGATCAATGGAGGCGGATCTCTTATTGAAGACGTAGAGAAAAAAGAAAGGAAAATAGAGGAAAATCATTGTTCCAGTCTGCTCAGAAGGAATCGGAATTAAATGGAAGTCTTGACAGCTTTATCAGCATGCGTAAAAGATCACAGATAACGTCAGGAAAGGCTATTGAAATTCTACAGCCATATTCTCAGAATGAACAATGACAGGCTCACCAAAAGCCCTCTCAACCTTGCTCTCTCAATGAATGTCAGGAACAACTGAGTTAGTGAAATAGAAAAAGACCTACAACAAATTGGAATCACAGAGGGAATATCGACTCCAGTTCAAAACCAACCTTTACATCTCGCATTCTTGGATCTCGAGAAGGCTTTCGACAGGGTGCCACATGAGCTCATTTGTAGATCACTTCGAGCTCTCAAAATCCCAGAAGTTTACGTCCGATGTATTCAGTCCCTCTACTGCAACGTCACAAGTATGGTACGCTGTCCATCTGGAATTTCATCTGCTTTCCCTATCACTGTTGGAGTTCATCAGAAATCATCACTCTCGCCGCTTCGGCTCATTCTGTGCATGGATACAGTGACAGCTAACATTCAGACACCTTATCCATGGACGATCTTATATGCTGATGATGTGTTTCTCGCAGATCAAAGTCGCGAAAATTTAGAAATACTCTATTTAGAAGTACTCTATGCTAGAAGGAATGTCTGAGCAAAAATGGCTTCTTACTCAATATAGGGAAAACTGAATACTTGCAATGTGGTACACAGACCAACGGTACCATCAGCATTGAAGAGCATCATCTCACTAAAACTACACACTTTAAATACCTCGGTTCCCTTATCACTTCAGATGGTGAAACGCTTCTCGATGCTCGAGCACGAGTTAACACTGCGTGGATGAAGTGGTGCCAAGTCACAGGATAAGAAAGTACCTATCACTTTGAAAGGGAAAGTTTACAAGTCCATGATACGACCAGTGGCACTTTACGGCACAGAATGTTGGCCAGCTTCAACCAAGCATGAACAAGCCCTTCATGGAATGGAGATGAAAATGTTACGTTGGTCCATGGGTGTTACACGGCTTGATCATATCAGGAATGAACATATCCGGAAACAGATGGGAGTTGCAGCCATTACCGATAAAATGAGAGAAGCACGGCTTCGGTGGTATGGGCATGTCACTAGAAGTGATGAGAACTCTGTGGCTAGAACAGCTCTCCAATACGATCCAGGAGGAAATCGTCCCCGTGGACGTCCAAAGAAAAGATGGCTGGACAGAATCAAGGAAGACTTGGTGATATGTGGACTTAAAACCTGAAGATGCGCTTGACATGAAGAAGTGGCGAACAGCAACCAAACAAGCGGACCCTGCACCAATGCGGGATACACGCTAGGGCAGAAGAAGAATACTGCAGTTTAAAACAGTAAACAACAACCATCATTTTTCTGTGAAAATGAGTTACAGTACCAATATATCATGGACTGAAGAACAGAGGAAAATCTTCAGTGCCCAGATGAAGAAATTTGGGGGAAGGCAGAACATCATCAGCTAAGTAAGCTCTATCGTGCCCCACAAATGTCTATCCCCGTTTCCAACGGGGTCGGGGATGAGATGTGATGAAATTCTATGAGGCAGATGGATTTTACGGCCGGATGCCCTTCCTGACGCCAACATCATGGGAGGATTTAATGACAGATTAAATGAATGAAGATGAATGAAACTGAGCAAGGATGTGGGAGGAAGTGGCAGGGCCTGTCAAAAGGTACCATCCCAGCATTTTCTTTGAGTTGAAAATAGGGGGAAACCACAGAACACCATTTCAAGGACGGCCGACGGTGAAGCTCGAACCCACGTATACTGAGTCCGCAGAGAGCTTGGCCTCGTGGCCTAGCGCTGCGCTTTAGTGAGCGTAGCTACCGCTGTCGGTGCTCCATATATAAAAATAATGGTGCAAATAAAACAATAATAATACTTATATTTATAGTATTATTATAATAAAACTAATATTTATTCGTATTATTATAATAAACGTATCATCTTAATTACCACGTTAAGGCCTTTTGAAGCGACGCCTTCGGAGAATCGATATGTCTCTCTCGACGCCTAAATATGACATGCATATGACTGACCAAGAATTGCTGGTCCATCGATATTAACTATGCTCCAAATACCATTGCTCAGCACCGTCCATACTTCAATAGCTTCGATATAATCACAGGCATACAAATAAGACTTAGATCGGTGTAAAGCCTATTTTTCTCTGTTTGTTGTTGTTGTTGTTGTTGTTGTTGTTGTTGTTGTTGTTGTTATTATTTCATTTATGGTCTTGAACATCGAGATCATTTCAGTCCCAAACACGTGTGTTAAATTTGTCTGATTGAGGCAAGGATTGGGAAGGAGGCGGCCATAACCTAAGTTAGGTATCATTCCGGCATTCACCTAGAGTAGAAGTACGAGTAGGAAAACCCATGGAAAACCACCTCTAGGAGTCTATAAAAGATTTAATCTTCTGGCATTTAATTCTAATCAATTGTTATTTTAAAAGCAAGATGGCGGATGTGCGTAATTTTAAAATTAAGTTCTCATTTTTTGTGTCCTAATCATGTGATCGAAGTGAAATTTTGTATAATGAATCAACGTAATAATCTTATCTAAATCTAAGAACAATCTAAATAAGAACATCCGAAATATTCAGACTCTTCTCAATATCTGCGAATCTATTACAGCAAACTGAAATTTTGCATGCTGATAGAGGCTATGAACATAAGTTCATCTATGGTAGGTTGGTTGGTTCCTTAGTTTAAGGGCTGCGACAACGTGGTCATATAGCCCCGTGTACTTTCGGTGTGTGTAGAATCTGTCTGATAACCGGTGTTAATTTTGATGGCTATATTAGTGTGTGTTATCTGTTTTTAATTCAAGTAAGAACTGCAGACATTGGATTTTCAATTAGTTCCAACTTTTGCTACCATACGCCACCATCAACGACCAACTAAGTTCATCTATGGGCCTTTCAATAACCTGAAGAACAGAAATCCAACATGGGGGTGACGAGAACTTTCAATTTATGTATGGATTTTTCTCGCGACTCAATTATCCGAGCGAAGTGAAGCATAGCACGGTACACCTTCATAGAAGGTTTAATATATTGGCGTCTATTTTAATTCATTTTTATGAGAACTTAAAAATGGTGGCTGTGCTATTTTTTATTACGTTTATATTTCGCGTGTTCTAAACAAGCAATAGAAATGTAGGTTGGTATAATGAGCCATGATTACAATATTCATCTGCTGGCATTCTATATCATATATACAAAATTATGTAACATGGCGTCCATTCGATACATTTCACCAGATATCAATATCTCCGAACCTAGAGTATTTATTTAATCAAACTGGAAGTTAGTATGGGGTTAGAAGGCTGCTAAGTAAGGACAAATATGTGACTTTCTAACTACTGAGAAATGTATACACATTATGGTGGCAAAGTGCAAATATTTAAACAACTTTGTTTGGTGATCTAATCACCCGAGTGCAATGAAACTAGGCACAGAGAATCTTTATTCAGAGCTTAGTGTAGCTACTATTATCGGTGTTAATTTTTTTTGAAAAATTCAATATGTATCAGTTCGTAGTCTATATTTTGGTTCTCGTACCTAATGCAGGTGATTGAAATGATGATCCATACGATGGACTATGATAACAATCATTATCTAATGGCACTAAATTATACAGCTTTTTTGCTTAAATCGTACAACCCGTGCATTTGACTGTTCTAAAAATTAATTATCGTGGTTCGTTACAGAAATTTGCCATCTCGCGAGGGGAGTCTTAATCACCAATATTGAAACCTATATAGTCTAGCACACAATTGTAATTGTTTTGAAGACGAAGGTCGTAAACCAAGAGCAATTTAGTATATCACATGGGAAATTCTTTATATAGGCAGGAGGGTTTTAATGGAAATGACCAGCGTGATATATGAAAATAGGCTATTTATTTCTCCACGGAACTACCTGTTTAATGTCTGATATTCTCGGGAATCTCGTTCCACTCACGAGTGATGGATAATATGAATGCAGACAATAAAGGACACATTTAGCTCACTACCTATTTTTGTTCCAGTAACCCATTACGGTATTTCTGAACACCATGACCCATCACGCACTTGCTAGTATCGACCTCTGTGGTGGCTGGTATGTAGATAAAGCCCTCATATGCTGCTGGTCTGGCATTTCATCTGATTCCACCATATTCTATATAAATTGAATGGAAATCTGCCAGATAGAATGCGGGATTTAGTGCTAAAACTGGTAGGGTCTATTTTAGCAGCAACAAATTGAATGACGTTCCTCTAAGCCGTGACGTCCAAAACTGACTGGTTTCATGCACACGTATCTGGCTTCTCTCGCTCCCCATCACGGCGGACAACCGTTCCCGCCATACCTGTAAAGTATGGAACTAATCTCTCTAATTTAAACGCCTAATGCCCAGTGTTAGGGTCAACGCAAATAACACTCGCTAAAAAATCCACACGTAGATATTTCGTTACGGCAGAATGGAGATGATGATGATAATTGTTGTTTTAAGGGGCCTAACATCTAGGTTATCGGCCCCTAATGGTTTGGGTGATCATGAAGATGATAATGAAATGTAAACTATAACTAAAACTACCTACTAACTTATATACTAGAAGAAGAAATGGAAAACAAAAAAAATCCTCTCGGCACGCCGGAAGACGGAGGTAGGTTTCACCGGGCAAACTAGGGGATAGGCTATAATAGGCAAAATATGCAGGTTTTCTTAGAAGGATCAGACCTCATTTATTGCGAGAAAGTATTTTACAATGCAATTGGAGCTCAATTAACTTTTCTTTCGTCTTAGTATGCATATTTATAACATTTTATTGTCGTAGGGGGACGGTAACCTTCTTGTCATTTGGGGTCCATTTTTATACTAGGGTCACACCGTCCTTATACAAGGTTACGACACTGATGTGTAACGTTCTAACAGTCTAACTTCTTCACGCAACATTTTATCTCCCGCAGAGATGTCGGTTGATTCCTCAGTTTAGGGCTGCGACAACGCGGTCATGTAACCCCGTGAACTTTGATTGTGTGTAGAATCTGTCTGATAAACGGTGTTAATTGTGATGGCTGTATTAGTCTATAATTCAGGTAAGAACTGCCGACGGTCAATTTCAAGTAGTAGTTCCTAATGTTGGTACCAAATATACCGTCAACGACACCTAGCTGTGAACTTAGCTACTAGATGCCACCGCAACCAGTAACCTTCAACGAACGTTGGACTTTCCCTCTGAAGGAAAGCATACTGAGGGATTTTCAGCGCTCTTTGAAAATCCGACGACTTCGGCCGGCTTTGAACCCGCGACCTTGGGCATAGAAGTTCAGCATGCTACCAGCTAGGCTTCGTCACCGAAGCCGCTTCCCACATAGTCAGATGGAAAACTAAATGTGATCTCGTTGTCATGGCAACCTCTGATAGCTCATCCCTCATCAATTTTGAAGCGTTGTCATGGTAACCTCTTATGGCTCTTGGCATTTTCTTCTAATTCCGAAATCATTTTCCTCATCCCTTGGTGTAATGGTGGGTTGTATCAAAAATTATTTCAGACAAAAGTTTTAGGTAATTATTAGGGGAATATCGTCCATTCGCAAAGTGATAAAATTCCAAATACGAGGAAAATTCCAAAAATAAATGTCGTATTTTTTCCCCCAGGGACCCTTGCCAAACTGACTATACACATTGCACAATTTTTCGCCATAGTCACCACCGACATTGAGACAATTGTTGTAGCGTGCAATCAGTTTGAAGAAACCACTCTGATAAAGCTCGGTGCCCTGCAATGCAAGGAATTATCTCACAGTTTGCTCCACCTCAGCATTGTGAAAGATTGCCACGGTTGGTGAGTGGTTATCGTCGGACAACAAACTCCAAGCTTGCAGGTTCGCTCCTGGCCATGAAAAGCGATTTTTGAAAGGCGACAAAATTCACGATACACGTGTCATACATTGTTGGCATGTTAAAGAACCCATTTGAATTCAGTAGGTCGTGTTCATAATGGTAAAATTAATCTCGGGACTTTCCGCCAACACAAAATGTTCCTCCTTTCTCTACTAGAAAGCTCTATAATGTCAATAGATATCTAACCTCCATGACTATCATAGCGCTCTAAGGAGCATTAAATTCAACATGCAAGCTGCCCATTGGGCGTCAATTAACAAAGCTTGCACCCGGCAACCGAGGCCATAGGATATTAGTATTATTACTGGTGTGAAAGTGACGTCCTGAGAGTGCATGGAGCAAGTGATATGTCCGGGCAAGACAAATACGCAGCGTGGACGCCACGTCTGCCCCCGTTATGCACATGTTCGCTAACACCATGTCCTCTTCTCGAGCAATGTTGTTTTCGTTCGTGGATGTGGAGGAACGCCCACTTCGATCTTCATCCTCCACACTCTGCCGTCCTTCACTGAACATTCAACGCCAGCGACCGGCCATTTGACGAGACATGACCACTTCACCATACACGGTCTGTAGGCGTTCATCGATGACTGACCCACTAGTCCCACGTGCCCATTCATACCGGATAACAGCGCACCCTTCCACCGGCAACCACTTTGTCAGTACACATCTGTCTACCATCGTGAGTTATACTCGAATGATATCGGATGATGACGTCTGTCTGCTGTTTCTCCCTCTGAGCATGCGTCACTCCCACTCCACTGACGCTACTTCCATTGTTTAACCGGCCACGAGTGTGGAATCTTATGGCGTACCATCTGCTTGTGTGATAAAATGACGAAACTTCCCTCGAATATAATTTTACTCAGTTTTTGATACTTATTACCGAATTATAATAATAAAGAAGATATAAAAAGTAGGTTGGCTCAGGCAAGGAAAGCATCTCTACAAAAGAGGAATCTGTTGACATCGAATATAGATTTAGGTAATAGGAAGTCATTTCTGGAAACCTTTGTCTGGAGCGTGACACTCTATGTAGGTGAAACTTGGACTATTGGTGCAGCAGAAAGGAGGAGATTTGAAGCGTTTGAAATGTGGTTTTACAGGACAATGATGAAGATCAGATGGGTGGATAGGGTAACAAACGAAGAGGTATTAAGACGAGTGGGAGGAGAGATGTTTCTGGCGACTGCTAATGAAGAGAAGAGATAGGTTGGTAGGACACATACTAAGACACCCAGGAATAGCAAGCTTAGTTATGGAAGGAAGGGTCGAGGACAAGAACTGTAGGGGTAGACCAAGGTTAGAATATGTTAGATTGCCTTGGATGTAGAGTGTGGTAGTTATGTAGAGATGAAACGATTCGCTCAGGACAAGCAGGCATGGAAGGCTGCATCAAACCAGTCAAAAAACTGAAGACTCGAACAACAACAATAACCCCTGGCACTACAGCCCATGAGGGCCTAGGTCTACCAAGCGACCGATGCCCAGCCATTTGGCTTGCAGCTATTGGGGTGACGCGTGGTCAGCGTGTTGGGTCCCTCCGACCGTTAATCTTGGTTTCCGTGACTAGGCCGCTTCCTCACTGTCAGACAGCTTCAGACAGCTACTCAATTGTCCTCACGAGGCTGAGTGCACCCCTTTCCTGCCCTCACGTCAGACTCGAAAATCCCTGACGGAGCCGGGAATCGAACCCAGGACCGCCGGTTGAGAGGCAGGTGCGCAATCCCAACACCACGGGGCCGGCCTATTACCAAAATATACAGACGTGAATCCCAACGGAATGAGTTGTCAAGCCATAGGTGAGATAGTTAGTTATTGAGGTTCTAAGATGCGGAACTATAAGGTCATCTGCCCCTCATAGGAGAGATATAAATTAATTAATGATTACTGTAATAAAAGTTGTAACAAGAGGGTAAATAAAACTATTTTTACTGAGAAAATGTAGCGTAACTGCTTTGAGCATTGAGACAAATATTGTGTATACCTCTGAAATATTCACCTTAGTAGTTAATTTTATATTTTTTTTATATAAAAATTCAATTTTCGCTTGTTTTCGTTGTAAATGGAAGCCTTATTTGTCTGTTTCAAATTGACATATATTTCATGTCGATATTCCACCTGAAAGCATTTAAAAAGCTATTTTAAGAGGGCTCATGTGCACATGTCTAGGGGACGTGGCTCCACGGCATCTTACTTGCATCTAAATATCCTGGAATATCAAATAAGGTATGAAAATCATGAAAATGACCTATATTAGCTAAGTGCTAGTAGGATCCAGGTTTATCACTCTCGAAGAATTACCGCTTTTAATTTAGTTTATTTGATCATATCACAAATGTGTAACTTCATTTCTGTTATTCTCAGAATTTAAAAAAATATCATTTTATGCCTTTCAAATTAACAAAATCAACATCAATAACTAACATAGGAATACTATTGATACATAAAATTATAGATAATGAATGTAGGAATATTGTGAGTTTTTAGGATACTTTGAAAATTTTAGCCACCGTGTTTACTTCAAGCGTTGATAAAATTACTTTTTGTTTTTGAAAAATTAAAAAACTACACTCTGTCGCAGATAACTGCACGATTCTAGTTCAGAGCATTATGTGTGTTTAATAGAAGAACTCTATAAAAAGATGTGATGATTGTATAAATTTTAGTAATTTTAAGAAATATTGAAAAATTGTCATTTCTTATTCTGTTGTTCAAAAATTCAGAGAACTGAAAACAGAAAAGAACGCTTCTGATACAAAGAAATTGACGATTAGGTTTCATGTGTGATGTGGTAAACGTTTCAAGGGAATCGGTTCAAAAAAGTGGATTTTCTTTCTAAACGTATATACATACCTAAAGTCACGATTCTCGAATGAAATGTTGAGCTTCAAGTTTGGAGATCGATGTTCAATTCCCGACTCTGCCCAGAATTTATATTCCGGTCTAAGAACTGAACTGAAACGGGTTTCACTCAGCCTTGTGAAGCAAAACTAAGAAAAGGTGAGTTCGATTCCCACCTCAGCACTCATAGAATTGGATTTTAGTGGTTTCGCACTTCTCCCCCCAGCAAATTCAGGGGTGGTACTTAAATTAAAACCACGTCTGTTTCCTACCCAATTCCTAACACTCAAGTACAGGTATCATAATGACAAAAGTCATCAGACAGAATCCACACTCACCGAAGTACCCAGATGACGCAAAACCCCTAAATTAATCAAAAACAACAGCATCTCTAATCAGGTTTACGTCAGGAAGGGCTTCATGCTGAAAATAAACAACCACCACGTGGAATGTCATCACGTCTCATCCCCGACCACCTTGAATCGAGGAATAAGGGGTAGACATACGTACAATTAACCGGTGCTAATCCCAAAGTCACCCTCTCTCCACGGGAAATAATATCCTCCTCCAAGAACAAGCCGGCGCCAATATACGTGTACATGAATAGCGCATCCTTCCTCAAACCTAAGGGATGTAATCCCCAAATTTTCAGAGGCTTGGCACGCCCATGCTATTAATAGTGAGGGCTTTGGTTGCGGAGTGAAGCAATGTGTTTCACGAGAGACAAACTGCAACAGCTGTAAACAGTGATCGATACCGCCTCTTTAATATCAATAATGTACCCGCTCGAACAAGCTCATTAATATTTGAGACAGCTAGGGATCTCACTTATCGGTATCCGTTTAGCCCCACTCCCAGGACTTCCGACCGTTGCATAAGTCCAAGGCTTGTCGGCAGTACACGTATGTAAACAATTTCATCAAATATTGATGAGGGTCGGGTTTGGAGGAGGATTTGAATAACGCGTTTTAATATCACGTTATTGCATCACTTTGAAGAAGACTTCCTTCCTGTTCACCATGTGGCTCAGCCGTACATATCACGTCTAGAATAGAATGCACTCTGCTTAGAATTTAGATTGCCTGAGATAGGGACGAGAACATCACTTTTTACAATACATCACTTTTGGACTATACATTTTATTTCCATATAGTTTGTGTTTATATGTCTGTAGGTGCAAAATGGTGTACTACCCTGCCAGGGAATTGTTACCGATGGGGCTGTTGTGTATACATTACGTCACTCGCCATGTTATGGCTGCCTAGGGTGGGTGCGGAACAAGAGGGGGAACGCATGTACAGACATACAATGAGAACACAGCGCACGACCGAGCACGAAACATGCACACACACAACATGCGATGAGGTTTCGCTGGCCCGCTAAACCCTTTCATTCGCCCCGTCAGATCAGTTATTGAAAATGTATTTCTTACGTAATCTGTCAAACTGAAGTGAAATCGACAATGCAGTGCGAAAACTTTCACTTTGAGCTGGACTAGCCTCTGCGCCAACGACAGTCATCCACTCCACCTCCCTCTAGACCTTGTGCTGTAAATTGCGTTATAAGATTGGTAAGCGTGACGCTAAGTTTCTAATCAATGAAAATGAAAATCCACAGCCTGCTTCCAGTCTCCGACCGGATCAGGAATGGAATAATGAAGCCCCCATCTAGCTGCGAGGATATGAACTGTGCCGGCTGCCGAGGCCTGACGCACTCCTCTGGGGCAATGATTAAATGAATGACAGATGAAATGAAATGATAGTGGAGAGTGTTGCTGGAATGAAATTTTGACAGGGAAAACCGGAGTACCCGGAGAAAAGCCTGCCTGCCTCCGTTTTGTCCAGCACAGATCTCACATGGAGTGACCGGGATTTGAACCAAGGACCCAGTGGTGAGAGGCCGGCGTGCTGCCGCCTAAACCACGGAGTTTCTAATCAATATGGGAAGTAAATAAATTTGAATTTACTTATTTAACAAAAATATTGGAATGCAGACAAAATATATCAGAAACCTCTATGGACATCAAATTGACAGGCGATAACCTGAAACAAGTAGGAGACTTCTGTTACGTACTTAGGAATCAAAATAACCAGTGATGGACGAAGCAAAGAGGATACAAAACTTAGGTTGGCTCAGGCAAGGAATGCATTTCTACATAAAAAGGAATCTGTTGACATCGAATAAGGATTTAGGTTTTAGGAAGTCATTTTTGAAAGCCTTTGTCTGGAGCGTGGCACTCTATGGAAGTGAAACATGGATATTTGGTGTAGAAAAAAGGAGGAGAATTGAAGCGTTTGAAATGTGGTGTTACTGGAGAATGCTGAAGATCAGATGGGTAGATAGGGTTACAAACGAAGAGGTATTAAGACGAATGGGAGAGAAGAGATGTTTCTGGCGACTGTTAATGAACAGAAGAGATAGGTTGGTAGGACACTTACTAAGACCCCCAGGAATAGCAAGCTTAGTTATGGAAGGAAGGGTCGAGGACAAGAACTGTAGGGGTAGACCAAAGTTAGAATATGTTAAACAGATTGCCTCGGATGTAGGGTGTGGTAGCTTTGTAGAGATGAAACGATTATCTCAGTACAGGGAGGCATGGAGGGCTGCATCAAACCAGTCAAAAACTGAAGACTCAAACAATATTTTCGTTAGCAAATAAAATGTTTGGTTACCGTTATGACATTCTTATTCGTGTTTTTGTTACGTTAATTTGTGATGAACGAGTTTATTCATTGAATATGACTACTTCGTTATTTTGAAAATATTTTACATTGTTAAGTAGAGCTCACGATATCATAAGTACTCTGCGGTTGACCCACCTTGTGTTCCAAGTTGCACACGCTTGATTCATTACAATCTTCATTTGATGCATGTGCTTTAAATTCTACAGTATTACGGTATAACCTCGTACACGAAAAGCAAAAGAAAGGGAGCTTGTATAGTTTTAAGTGATCATTAATTATGCGATCATGAGCCACGAAACCTCCTTCTTACGTGGAATCCGAACCACAGGTCATGGCACTTCACTTCGAAAATCTCACATTGATTGACCGGGAATCAAACCCGGTCCAGCTTGGTAAGAGGCAAATTGCTTGACCGCTGCGCCACCACGCTCACCTCCTGGTACATAAAAATGCGGGATAAGCTTTACAAGGTAACTTAAAAAACACACAATTTAACTACTGTTGATAAGTCTTCAAAAATTGGGACCTAAGGTATTACGACTACGATCAGGATGTCCTTATTTCAAATCCCAGACCACATCTTCCAGTTCCGTACACGAATAATTACAATTTTAGACACTAATACAGTTACCACAGAAACATAGGTTATCAGACAATTCCAACACAACCCAAATACACGATGCTGATGACCAAAATGTATCTAGTTCCTGAAATGAATTAAGGACACACAAAAGTATGCTCCTATTATACTTCCCGATTAGCCACATTTCTTGCCCTTGAACTTACTTTTTGACATTGATACTACAGACACTCAGCTCTGGTTCTGTCAATAAATTTAATTATGGTTCTGAGAAATACTGTGGGAATGGGGTATACTTAGCCTCGTGTGGTAAAACTAAAATGATAATAATAATGTTATTGGTTTTATGTCCCTTTTAACTACTCAGGCTTTTAGAGACGCTGGAGTGACGGAATTTTGCCCCGAAGGGGATCTTTAACGTGCTAGTAAATCTACTGACACGGCTCCCTCGCATTTGCGCACCCTCAAATGCCAGTTGACTGCGCCAGGATACGAATCTGCAACCTTGGGCCCAGCAAGCGAGAACGTTACCGCTGAGCCACGTCTGTCTTCTCAAAAGCTTTTGCTCAATACAGGACTGTAAATGCACTATCTACAGGTTTTCATACATCTTTGTTGGCTTCTGCAGGCTGAATACTGTCACCTTCACCAACTTCTTCGTTTTGTTCAATATTTTAATTTTTACGACCTATATGTATATATGGTGCACCAAATTAAGGTAAATAACTTTTCGTATTTTCAATGCTATGCTTTATTATGTTTTGAATATGCTAATGCTCTACAATTGGCTGATGAATGGGATAAATTGATTGATTAATCCCCGTAACATGTACCTAGAACAACTCTAATAATAATTAACTTCTGTATAGTATTGATTCAGGCGGACATATCATTCTTATTAATAATTATTTTAAATTCTGAGATGGCAGCTAATATATGACAACGACATCCTCCTCCCTAATCCTATAGCTCCAATCAGAAAATGTACATTCATCACAAGGCAAAGAAATTATACACATACCCAAATGCATGCGGCTAGATGACGGCGAAGTTACAAACCACTATATGGAACAAGGACGTCACTTTACAGACTGTATCTTCGTAGTTATTATATCCGGTAGGTATTAGTGCAATACACAGGGACACATGGGTTTTCCCTATTGTGCGTATGTGTGTTTGATTCTTGTTTTGCATGTAATTTGTTCATATGAATCCACTTATCAATATTTTATAATTTCAGTAATTGTAGGTATCAATATACTGCGTCATCGAAAAAGGTTGCAGCAATTTCAAAAAATCATAGCTCAGGAATATTTAAGATGTTAAAACGAGTATTTTTTGTTAAATTCTCCAACTCAAGATGTTTTTTTTCTCATACCTGATAATGTTTCTATGTGCGCTCCCATGGTTGCTCTGCAAGCATCCAGTCGATAGTCAAGTTTGGCCCAAGTGCACTGGATCATCTCAGGCGTGATTGTAGCAACAGCAGTGGTGATGCGTTCTCTTAAATGTTGCAGACAGGTTCACTGAATACAATATATTTTACGTATCCCCATAAAAACTAGGGGGTATCAAGTCGGGGCTTCTAGGAGGCCATTGAATAGGACCGGCATGGCAGATTCCTGTCAGGCACTCATTCTGCGCATCGGCTGAAGGTCACGGGAGGAGTACAGTAACATCTAAAGCTAAAACTCGATGAGTTTCTGATTATTTTTCAAGTCGAATTATCAATTTATCTCACTAACAATGGGAGACATGATTTTCTGAAATTGCTGCTACCATTAACAATGACCCTGTATTAACCCTTGAGAACTGGCGTGAAAAAAATATAACACTCCATTCTTGTCGTAGCCGTACGAATTTTAATGTACACCTAGTGTCTTCCTATGAACTATTCCAAATATAAAATGAGGTTCATAAATATTTTTCAAATTTAACATGCGGAAAAATGACAATAACGTTCGTAACAGTATAATTGGTCATGATAGTGGTGGTAAGGCAGTCATCTCGATTTGTTTTAACAAAGAAGCTGATGACCAAGGTGTCCCTAGACCCCAAACATGGATCAACAAGAACGTGAGCTTTCTGAATCTGCTGCACCAAAATGGGTGGATTTTCCCCCTTAGTTTTTACAGATAGTCGTCTCCGTAGCGTAGCGGTCAGCATGGTTAGCTGCCGCCCCGGAGGTCCTGGGTTCGATTCCCGGCTCTGCCACGAAATTTGAAAAGTGGTATGAGGACTGGAACGGGGTCTACTCAGCCTCGGGTGGTCCAAATGAGTAGAGGGGGTTCGATTCCCACCTCAGCCAACCTCGAAGTGGTTTTCCGTGGTTTCCCACTTCGTCTTCGGGAAAATGCCGGGATGGTACTGTCCCCGATAATCCGGATAGTAGGCTGTCAGAAATCCGCCCCCTTAATCGGATTGCCAATAATCAATCGCACCGGCACAGCTACATCAATGAAAATGGCACTGACAGATACTACCGAGATTATAGCACAGTAGTTAACATGAAATTATTGTGGAACACACCAAAATATACGGGGGTTCATACTTACCTTTTACTTACCTATTTAATTTAATCTCGGGTCTGGGTTTTCAACTGGATCACTTAATAGTATGCCCTCACAATAACCTCCACCACGATATTTAAAATGAACCAAGTCGAAACAAGAAAATTTAAACTGCACAATAATTTATTTCACATAAAGAGAATAATTTAACAAAATTTAACAACAAAATATACGTGGCAATCAGAAGCCATTGTCAATGCAACCATGTCCTCCTGTAGGACTTGTAGACTTCACATACAAAAATTCAGCTTTCTCTAGCTCAAAAGAACGTAATAATAACAACAAAGCACTTTGGAATGGATAAGGGAGCTGGGACGAGACATAAAGCATTTGTTTCCTTGTTCATGAACTTCACATTTTATTTATAACCGCAAGGCTGCTATGTAGATGACCTTGGCCTCTATCATACAGTTATCTGGCCACCTGCGATACACCCTGCACCGTGTTGCATGCTTGCTTCGTCAAATGGACACACCTGTCCAACCAATGTTAGCATATGCTAGTTACCTCAGAGCCTAGCTCCTTTTCAAAACACTTTAAATGTTCACATCTCAACTCAAATAATATCACGCAAATCTTTTAAATGCTCCGTTCAAATATCAATGGATTACTCTAATAATCCCAAATCTTGTTTAATTGTATAATCCAATTGTTGAACTAGCGTTATTTAGAGTATAATAACGAAAACGCTTAATGTTTATAACAAAATGTTCATTAATTATTTATAACATTTTAAATTGTTTATAACATTGTCAAACGACAATTAAAAAATTTATACACGCCTCTATTAATCCCGTTCGTTCCAAATTATTATTAAAGATATTTACATAGTTATTTACATTATTTATATTATTTATATTAGAAATACATTAAACCACACGTTTATCCGGTTGATAATTACTTAAATCGTGGTGATATAATCGACCAATGAAGGTTAGTTATATTTAAATTTTAGATTCAGGTTTAATAAGATTTAATAATTATTATTATTTGTGACGGTAACCTCCATTCAAAATCGTTTATCTCAAATTATTTAAACACTCTTGTTAATTTTAACAGTAACTTCACATGAATAATTTTCAAAGGACCTGAACAATACACTCAGCGGAAAAATACCTCGCTCAAAAAGCACAAAATTGCACCAAAATTGGCCCATAATTCATCATATATCTCATTATATATGGCATCAAAATCTTCCACAATACACACAAAAAAAACCTCCATTTATAAATTCATCATCATCATCAATATTACTGTGGGAACCTCCTTCACATATTAAAGGGCATTGTTCATCAGCGACTTTTACACGTCCACTGAACTAACGGTTATACATCCATAGTTCCTCTTTAAAAATTCTTATATTCATCAATTGTATCGAAAACTGTTATTATATTTAATCTTCGTGGGTTTCATTCATGAAGCGATATGAAGTAAAAATTTGCCAGTCACAAATAAATTTAATAGCAAATACGATTAGACACGCCTCCCTGGTCTATCGAAATTGAGATTAATATCATCAAAGTATCGCAGTATAAAAATACTATCTTCAATCAAAGTTGATCTAAACTGCATAAATAATCGAATAGAATACAATTAGACTGTGGACTACAAACATTATTGTTCCAATCTACAATTGAGAAAAACTCCTATCAAATGTTCATTACTAGAGTGTACTCAATAAATCGTAATCAAAGTTCATATTTCATAAAACTGTCTATAATGCAATGGTATTTCAGAATTGACGATAAATGTCTATGTTGCAATTATGTTCATAAAACGACTAGTATTTCCAAGATCGTCGATAAAGTAGTAGATTTTAACGCTCTAAAATATTTTAATCATTCTTCTTTCTTGAGGATGACAGAAAATTGGTCAAAGTAATTTACTGAATAGAATTACTTTAATAAAATGACACGCTGTCTGAATTCAAATTTGCCATAGAAAATCGTTAACTTTACAGTCAAATCGTGACTACAAAAATATGCAAATTACTGAAAGAATATATATTATCAGTCTCAACTGATCCAAAATTATATAAATATGCCAATGACATAATAATGTCTCAATAAATCGAAGAAAAAGGCCTAAATCAGCAAAGTGTACAGAGTACAGAAATATCAAGCAAGAATATGGGGCAAAATATATGGGACAGAAAATATGGGAAAAATGGTTGCTCAGATATCGCTAAATGGCTGAAATAAATCATGAAACGTTCACGACTACCTTATCTGTTGATTGAAGTTCTAGAGGAAAATTTCCAAAGAAGACTGCTGATGGTTCCATTTCACCACCGTAAAGATGTGCTCCGACCTCGAACCTGGAACCTGCGCCCTCGGAGAATAGAATAGTTTCCTCCTCCGGAAATAGCACTGCTCCGTGTAGACGATAGACATCCTTCTGGCAAAACTCTTCTGTGTGAGCCGGGTCCACCCTGGCCTCTCTTGAAAGTTCCCTGAAGTTCTGGTAGAAATTCGCCATGAAGTTTATTGCAATTATTTCCGCAGAAATGTTCATAATTGTGGAGTATGAAGATATTTCCACTGCCATTTGATGTAATTCAGCGATGGATTACGATGCATGAGCGTAGTTGGATGTTCACTACATGCTCGCTTTTGTAGAATGACGATTAACGAAGCTCCATGTTGCTATTTCACTCCATTGATATATGTCCCAATTGCATTTAAGTTTTAGTCTTCCATCTCCACTTCCGTTATAATAATAGTCGAAAGTACTGCCAGATTATATAGTTCCATTGTAGAATGTAGCGTTATATCACCAAATGTAATCTTCAGTATCACGGTTGCAATACATGTGTCAGCCGTAGCGTAGAATGTGGTATTATAAAAGTGCTTCTCAGGTGTCGAGAAAATCACTTTTGTCTGCAGTCTTAAAATGCGAATATCTTCCAAAGTATAATAGTGAAAATGTTCAACTTTCGTACACGCCTCAATATTGTAATGCACAATTGAATTAGCATAAATGCAGTAGCTAACTCTTGATAGATAATCTTGTAGACTCGTTTATGTGTGCGCTCCAACTTCGCCTAGTTTTAGTAACCGTAAAATTGTACTGCTGCACGCTCACTGCTTGTTCGATGGTGTGGGCTCTGCCACACGTGCTAATGACGACTTGCTTCACTTAAGAACTCGAAGTCTGACAATATGAGAATCAGAAAACTGAGCCATGAGCTCTGAGACATGAGAGCTTCCTCTCTGCTGTGCAAGGCCTTTTATCAACTTCTTAAGGGGCGTATCCATCCCTACCATAGCTTGTTCCTCCGTCATTGCTAGAAGTTCTAACTTTGGCTATACTTGACGGATTTTCAAATTTCAAAAACTCATAATTAATTTCTTCAAAATTCCAAATCAATGCCATAACTGAAAATAGATTTCCACAATTCTGCATGCCAAAAGTAATTAAATATGGTAGTTTCAGTAATCTCCGTCTCCCTCCAAACTATCATTCATTGGTTCGAGCCTCTCCTCCAATAGCGTAACTTCTTCCTCAGCACAATTCCTTGTTTCCCTGCGACTGCGTCGTAAATCTCAGATCCTTCTCGAACAAAATCATGACGTCACCAAGAATCTCAGCTCATCCAGCCTACTTGCATGAAGTCTGCGTCATCCGTGCCTACGTCATGAATATACACGTCACAACTATGACGGCCATAACTTTATTCACATATGCCAATACAGCCACCGTGGTCTCAGTATAATTCAATTTACGGGGGCATTCTCCCTTCACCACGTTTTAAAAACAGTTGCAAATTGTTTTTAAACTTTGTTATAAATATCTGAATTCACTTGAACACGAAATTGAATTATTATTGGCTTACTCTTGGATAATATTTCTTCAAGTTTCCAGCATTGAACTTGCCATATACGACATCATTCTCATCATCGTAGAGTTCATAACAGTTGTTTCCATAAGCATTCGTAATTCTGATCGGACCCATAAACACTATTCCAAACTTGGGATAGATTTTCTTACTCACATCAGCCTTGACAGGTCTGCGTAGTAATACCAGATTTCCAATTTCTAAGGGAGCACCAAAACGTTTTCCAGCTACTCTTTTCAGTCGTTTTTGTGCTGCTCTCTGGAGTTGTTCTTTCGCTCTGTCAATTCTCTGCTGCCTTCCTACGTCGGGATCTCTAGAAACGTGGTTGAAAAGATTGTCCCACGGCCTTTCTGGGTTTCTTCCTAGATGAAGTCTCATTGGCACCTCTCCTGAGCTCTCCTGCACTGTAGAATTTAGACACTCCTCAATAAGGGGTACAAATCTCACCCAACTAGTATGATCTTTCGGACAGAAAATTCGACGAAATTTCGAAAATTCAGCCATGTATCTTTCTGAAGAATTCGATTCCGGATAGCGCACGCTTGAAAATATGTGCTTAATACCGAGCCTTTCCATATCTGCAGTAAATTCTAAGGATGTAAACTGAGCTCCATGATCCGATAGTAGATACTCTGGTTTACCAGCTTTTGGAAATACAGCATGTTCCAGTCTGCTTACAACGTTCCTCGTGTTAGCTTTTTGCATGGGACTCATTGTTACAAATTTCGAGAAGACATCCACGGTAACCAACAGGTACTGATTACCCTGGTATCCCTTCGGACAGGGGCCAAATATGTCCGTCGCCATGAGTTCATTCGGTTTAGAGGGAATCATAGCCTTAGGGTTTCCTTTTAATAGAGCGGAAGCATACTTTGCTCTTTGACATTTATCACAAGAACGAATGACATTAGCAATGCTGGAACGCATGTTAGTCCAAATAAACCTCTCTTTAAGAGTATCAAGAGTTTTATCTAGACCGGCATGTCCAGTTGCGTGATGAGCTACCCACACTAAATTGACAACAAGTTTAGGTGGCACGACTATTCGGAGCTTTGTATGCGCAGAGTCAGCATACTTACATACGACGTCTCCACTCAAGACAAAGTGTCGTGAATCTCTCTGTGTAGCTGCATGGTCAACATCAGTATTGTCCATATAACCCTTAAGGAACCTGTACATTTTCCTGATTGGAGCGTGTCTCTTCTGTGACACACCGATTCGGGCTAACCTCCTAACGGTCTCTTGATCTTGCTGCTCCAATTGTACATGGTGTATCTGCACATTTTTGATAGGGTTACGTGATAAAGCATCAGCCAGTAAGTTGTCTTTCCCAGGCTGATGGACAATAGTGGCGTTAAACTGTTGGGTGAACAAAGCCCAACGTGATCTATCACTAGACATGTCAGTTTGCAGCATAAACTGAAGTGCTTTGTGATCTGTAATAATGATAACCTTGTGTCCCAGCAGCATTTTCTTCCACGCTTGCAAAGCTGTTACAAAAGCAAACGCTTCTAGTTCTGTCGTAAAGTAGTTTTCCTCGTGTTTCTTTAATTTCCGACTAGTGAACGCAATGTAGTGCTTGTTGCCTGCCTCGTCTTTTTGGTATAAGACTGCACTAATGCCTATTCTTGATGCATCAGACTCAATATAGAACACCTTCTCAAAGTCTGGGTACTCCAGTTTAACGTTGTTTCTGAGCATCTCCTTTGCTTTCTCAAAAGCCTCGTCTGCTGCGGTACTCCATTTCCATCTATTATTCTTCTTGAGTAAGTCATACAGAGGAGCCATAATTTCAGAGTATCTCAGACAGTGGCTGCTGATGAATTGGCATGCGCCTACAAATTCTCTGACTTGTTTCACCTTAGTTGGCTTTGGGAACCTTGTGATCGCATCTACTTTCTGCATGTTCGGATTATATCCATCCTTATCAATAGTATGCCCCAAGTAGTTGATCTCCTTCTTCAAGAATTGACATTTTCCAAAATTGACCTTAATATTGGCCTTCCTTAAATTTTCAAACAACTTTCTCAAATGCACTAAATGTTCTGCGGCGTTGGGTGAAGATACAATTAAATCGTCAATGTAGCAGATTACATTTTCCTTTACTTCGTCAGTGAGCTTGCTATCAAGTGCTCGAATAAGTGCTGGTCCACTGTTGACCATTCCAAAAGGCATTCTCTGGAAGACCCATGACGTCTGGTCAAATAAGAATCCAGTGTACTGCATACTTTCTTCTTCCAGTTGAACTTGGTAAAACGAAGATGTCAAGTCAAGAACACTGAAACATGCTCTCCCTTTGAACTTTCTAAGCAGATCTCTAATTTTAGGCGGTCGGTCATTTTCTGGAAGAATCTTTAAGTTGATGGTCCGAGCATCGAGACAGAGACGTATCTGAACATTACTTTTCTTGACTACAGTGATGGGGTTTATGTAAGACGACGCCTGTTTTCTTATAATCCCTTCTACCTCCATTTTTCTGATCAACCCTCGTATTTCTTGGTAGTATTTCTCAGGTATGGGGTATATTTTCTTTTGGTAAGGGGTTTCATCGGTCAGCCTTATCTTATACTTATAGTCTTTAATCAATCCAGGCTTTTCATCAAATATATCTTGGAATTCCTTTATCAAATCCTCAAATTCCCCCTGAATTTCTTCAAATCCTTCAGTTTTTCTACTGGGTATTTCTGTTAGATTCTCCACTTCATTGATAACGGTATTTAAAATCTCTTCCCTAAGGTCTATCTTCAGACCGTTTTTCCCGTCCTGTTCTTCGATCTCTTCTCTGATCATGTACCCATCATTAAAGCTAATAATCCTATTCTTCATATCAATAATGGCTCCAACTTTCGATATAAAATCGATTCCTAGCACAATATCGAAATGGATCTTGTTCATCACAATAAAGATCTGTTCATAATTCCTTCCATTAATTTCAAAGTTCAACAACACTTGGATCTTGCATTTCACTGCCTTGTCTTGGAAAATTCCTCTCACTTTGACGGTAGAAACAGGTAAAACTGTCATGTTTTCTCCCTTTAATAGACTTTGTTAGCATTCATCAGAAATGATAGAAATAATTGCGCCGGTATCCATAAGAGCTTTGTACTGTTGGCCATCTATCAGTACAGAAATAATAGGTAAGGCACATGGTCTTTCCTCTTTGACGATTCCCCTCTCTTCTAATAAATCCTCATCAGTTACTTCGTAAATTTCATTGATGGTAATTATGTGCGGTGTGGCAATGTATTCATAGTTTCTCACTTTCGTTGAGAAATCGGCGTTTTTTTTTTGTGTTACCAATTTCAAAGTTCCCCTGCTGGCTTGTAGAAGGACCAGGATCGATCACTACATCCTGTCTTTTCTTCTAGTTTTCAGCTTCCTTCTCTCTTAATTCCTTCAAATACTGCTGACTTTCTTTCTCTCTCTCTTGATACTTGTCCGGTGCCTTAACCTGACCTTGAGAATTCTGATTCCGATTCTGGTACTGGTTATTTCTGTTGTAGTTCCTATTGTACCCCTTGTTATTATAATATCTACCTCTTCCGTTATTATAGTTCCCTCTATTGTTATTCCTGCCTCGTCTTTGCTGATATGGACGGTAACCTTGTGATCTGTTGTTGCGAAAATAATTGTTCCTGTGAGGACCTACATTTTCAGTTTTCTCTTCAGCAGGCGTATCAGTTTGCTGAACTTGATCCAAGTAGACTGTATTAATGTCTTTGAATTCGTGCCTCTGACCTTTTTGAACCAAATTTGGCATTGGACTCGTGTAGTCAAGCCTTCTCAATAGTTCGTCCATACTGGTCAAATCCCTGATATTTGACGATATAATAAGCCTTCTCACCTCCACAGGTAGCATACGTGAAATAGCATCTATCAACTGCTCTGTCGACAATGGGGGTTGTAAGAATCTCAAGCGCGATAACTGGCTCGTGAAGAAATCAGCGTACCGTGTTGGAAGAGTACCCGAATACTTCCTCGAGTATACCTCAGCTCTTAATGAATTTTGTGCTTCTATTGACCAGAAACGTTTTATCAGTGCCTCTGCAAATTCATCGAAATTACTAAAAGTGTACCGAAATGCTCTGAACCATTCAAGGGGTCCTCCAGCTAGAAATCTTTCTACGATTCTCATCTCTCTTTCTCTAGGAATATGGGCTTCAATAAAATAGTCTTTCAGGTTTCTGATATACTCTATTGGTGTTAGACTATCTGTATTACTAAATTTCTGAGGCTTGTCCTCAAAGTTTCGGATGACTGTCACATTTCTTGGATATGAATCCATATAATTCTTCCCACTATCACGATATTTCCATTCAGGTTCAATATTCCTATCCTCTTCTTCTTCCCGGAATCTGAATATACGTTCCTCAGGACTAATCTCTCTCTCTCTTCAGTAGCGAGGTTACATCTTCTCACGTAATTCCTATTATCTTCACAAGTCAACCCTTCTGGATCCTTATCTGTGATTTCCGTGATGACTTTCCTAATCAACTCTTCTTTATACGTTTCCATCATGCCAGCTTCTCCTAGTTTCAAATTCTGAAGTTTGCTCGTAGTTTCATTGACATCAGAGACAACCTTATGAATTTGTTCCTCTAACGCGGTTTTTAATGCTTGCACGTCCTGGCCTATTTGAGTTCTATCCTCTACCTGCTTTTCGGATAGCGAATCCATCCTTATATTCAAGTCCTTTCTAATTTGAACTACCTCATTATTTATATCTACCTGTGTACTGGCAAGTTTTCGTTCAATTCGCTCCTGAATCTGATTGACATGTTCCCCACTTGACCTGTTCCATTCATCTTTCCAAACCGTTACGTTTGCAGTTAACATTTCAGCAATATCTACTTCAATGTCTTCCTTAAGTAAACGATTATGATCTAAGACTTGGGTTCTCATGACCTCTACATCATGTTTTAATCCAGCTAGAGAAGCTGTTGTCCTAACAGACTCGTCAACCAATCTAGTTGTTAAAGCACTAATGTTACGAGTACAAAGCGTTTTTGAAGTTTCAATTTCTTCTCTAACCTTATTAACAGCAGTTTGAACTTTGGCAATGTCTACAAAAACTGTATTAACTTCTATTTGCATCTTATTGATATCGCTTTGCATATCATTAACATCAGAATGAATATTATTTATGTCTACTTGAACGTTTGACACATCGGTTCGAACATTTCTAATCTTTCTTTGAACTTCTTCTACCTTGTCTTGTACAGTAGCAACATCATTCCTAACAACGATTACTTCTGCTCTAGCACATGAAATATCACCCCGGACATTAGCAACATCAAGATTCAACATATTAAGGTCCTTATGTACATTGGAAACATCAGTCTTAACATCTGAGACATCTTTATGGACATTGGATAAATCTACTTTAACATCCGAGACATCCTTGTGAATGTCAGTCACGGCATTCTGGATTCCCTGGGTACTGGTCTGTAAACGCGACACATTATTTTCCAAGTTTGTAGAACTGGTCTGAAGAACTTTCAAACTTTCATCCAGCCTAATAGACAAATTACTAGCATTCTCCTCCATTCGACTAGTATTCCTAGCTTCCATCTCCCTCACACTTTCATTCATGCTAGCTTTCAAACTTTCATCCAGCCTAATAGACAAATTACTAGAATTCTCCTCCATCATCTGCTTCATTCTGTTGGACATCTCCTCCAACATCTTTCTCATACTCTCATCTGCCATCTCAATAATATTTCAATAATAGACTGCGTTAGGGACATACATCAAACAGAGCAAGATAACCACATCTGAGCAACATCTTTCACCATATATAAGTTTGAGCAATTTTCTGTCTTAAATCTAACTTATAATTACCTTATAATTAACTTTCGTAGACACTTCATGTTGAAACAAACTCAAGCACATGTTCAAATTTCTTTGGTTCATTTTAAATATCCTAACACAAATAATTTACATTTACAATCCAAATAGTTTAATTTTATCTTTAATATGACTAAACATGTCATAAGCCGGTCAAATAAAATAAGACTCCATATCATAGGCGATGTTTCTAAGTTTCCAGCCTATTTAACCTCTCTCAGGATGTATAAGATCTGATCTTTTCTGAGTGTAATTTTCCTAACACAACACAACATTTAATCCCTATATAATCACACTCTCAAATTATACAATTGGCCAAGACATCTAACAAAGAATCAACCTCTTTATTTGAGTCTTCACAATCTCATTGACATCGATAACTAGGTAATCCAATGTTATTCGAGCACTCTACACGTTGATTGCACCAATCCAACTGGCGTTCAACCTGGTAATCCAGTTTTGTCGATCCCCACGTTGGGCGCCAATCCTACGGTCCCCGATAATCCGGATAGTAGGCTGTCATAAATCCGCCCCCTTAATCGGATTGCCAATAATCAATCGCACCGGCACAGCTACATCAATGAAAATGGCACTGACAGATACTACCGAGATTATAGCACAGTAGTTAACATGAAATTATTGTGGAACACACCAAAATATACGGGGGTTCATACTTACCTTTTACTTACCTATTTAATTTAATCTCGGGTCTGGGTTTTCAACTGGATCACTTAATAGTATGCCCTCACAATAACCTCCACCACGATATTTAAAATGAACCAAGTCGAAACAAGAAAATTTAAACTGCACAATAATTTATTTCACATAAAGAGAATAATTTAACAAAATTTAACAACAAAATATACGTGGCAATCAGAAGCCATTGTCAATGCAACCATGTCCTCCTGTAGGACTTGTAGACTAAACATACAAAATTTCAGCTTTCTCTAGCTCAAAAGAACGTAATAATAACAACAAAGCACTTTGGAATGGATAAGGGAGCTGGGACGAGACATAAAGCATTTGTTTCCTTGTTCATGAACTTCACATTTTATTTATAACCGCAAGGCTGCTATGTAGATGACCTTGGCCTCTATCATACAGTTATCTGGCCACCTGCGATACACCCTGCACCGTGTTGCATGCTTGCTTCGTCAAATGGACACACCTGTCCAACCAATGTTAGCATATGCTAGTTACCTCAGAGCCTAGCTCCTTTTCAAAACACTTTAAATGTTCACATCTCAACTCAAATATTATCACGCAAATCTTTTAAATGCTCCGTTCAAATATCAATGGATTACTCTAATAATCCCAAATCTTGTTTAATTGTATAATCCAATTGTTGAACTAGTGTTATTTAGAGTATAATAACGAAAACGCTTAATGTTTATAACAAAATGTTCATTAATTATTTATAACATTTTAAATTGTTTATAACATTGTCAAACGACAATTAAAAAATGTATACACGCCTGTATTAATCCCGTTCGTTCCAAATTATTATTAAAGATATTTACATAGTTATTTACATTATTTATATTATTTATATTAGAAATACATTAAACCACACGTTTATCCAGTTGATAATTACTTAAATCGTGGTGATATAATCGACCAATGAAGGTTAGTAATATTTAAATTTTAGATTCAGGTTTAATTAATAATTATTGTTATTTGTGACGGTAACCTCCATTCAAAATCGTTTATCTCAAATTATTTAAACACTCTTGTTAATTTTAACAGTAACTTCACATGAATAATTTTCAAAGGACCTGAACAATACACTCAGCGGCAAAATACCTCGCTCAAAACTCACAAAATTGCACCAAAATTGGCCCATAATTCATCATATATCTCATTATATATGGCATCAAAATCTTCCACAATACACACCAAAAAAACTCCATTTATAAATTCATCATCATCATCAATATAACTGTGGGAACCTCCTTCACATATTAAAGGGCATTATTCATCAGCGACTTTTACACGTCCACTGAACTAACGATTATACATCCATAGTTCCTCTTTAAAAATTCTTATATTCATCAATTGTATCGAAAACTGTTATTATATTTAATCTTCGTGGGTTTCATTCATGAAGCGATATGAAGTAAAAATTTGCCAGTCACAAATAAATTTAATATCAAATACGATTAGACACGCCTCCCTGGTCTATCAAAATTGAGATTAATATCATCAAAGTATCGCAGTATAAAAATACTATCTTCAATCAAAGTTGATCTAAACTGCATAAATAATCGAATAGAATACAATTAGACTGTGGACTACAAACATTATTGTTCCAATCTACAATTGAGAAAAACTCCTATCAAATGTTCATTACTAGAGTGTACTCAATAAATCGTAATCAAAGTTCATATTTCATAAAACTGTCTATAATGCAATGGTATTTCAGAATTGACGATAAATGTCTATGTTGCAATCATGTTCATAAAACGACTAGTATTTCCAAGATCGTCGATAAAGTAGTAGATTTTAACGCTCTAAAATATTTTAATCATTCTTCTTTCTTGAGGATGACAGAAAATTGGTCAAAGTAATTTACTGAATAGAATTACTTTAATAAAATGACACGCTGACTGAATTCAAATTTGCCATAGAAAATCGTTAACTTTACAGTCAAATCGTGACTACAAAAATATGCAAATTACTGAAAGAATATATATTATCAGTCTCAACTGATCCAAAATTATATAAATATGCCAATGACATAATAATGTCTCAATAAATCGAAGAAAAAGGCCTAAATCAGCAAAGTGTACAGAGTACAGAAATATCAAGCAAGAATATGGGGCAAAATATATGGGACAGAAAATATGGGAAAAATGGTTGCTCAGATATCGCTAAATGGCTGAAATAAATCATGAAACGTTCACGACTACCTTATCTGTTGATTGAAGTTCTAGAGGAAAATTTCCAAAGAAGACTGCTGATGGTTCCATTTCACCACCGTAAAGATGTGCTCCGACCTCGAACCTGGAACCTGCGCCCTCGGAGAATAGAATAGTTTCCTCC
The DNA here is from genome assembly GCA_946902985.2 of Meconema thalassinum. Lineage (NCBI taxonomy): Eukaryota > Metazoa > Arthropoda > Insecta > Orthoptera > Tettigoniidae > Meconema > Meconema thalassinum. Next base: position 151,659,278 of record OX336390.1, on the reverse strand, counting down.
TCCGGAAATAGCACTGCTCCGTGTAGACGATAGACATCCTTCTGGCAAAACTCTTCTGTGTGAGCCGGGTCCACCCTGGCCTCTCTTGAAAGTTCCCTGAAGTTCTGGTAGAAATTCGCCATGAAGTTTATTGCAATTATTTCCGCAGAAATGTTCATAATTGTGGAGTATGAAGATATTTCCACTGCCATTTGATGTAATTCAGCGATGGATTACGATGCATGAGCGTAGTTGGATGTTCACTACATGCTCGCTTTTGTAGAATGACGATTAACGAAGCTCCATGTTGCTATTTCACTCCATTGATATATGTCCCAATTGCATTTAAGTTTTAGTCTTCCATCTCCACTTCCGTTATAATAATAGTCGGAAGTACAGCCAGATTATATAGTTCCATTGTAGAATGTAGCGTTATATCACCAAATGTAATCTTCAGTATCACGGTTGCAATACATGTGTCAGCCGTAGCGTAGAATGTGGTATTATAAAAGTGCTTCTCAGGTGTCGAGAAAATCACTTTTGTCTGCAGTCTTAAAATGCGAATATCTTCCAAAGTATAATAGTGAAAATGTTCAACTTTCGTACACGCCTCAATATTGTAATGCACAATTGAATTAGCATAAATGCAGTAGCTAACTCTTGATAGATAATCTTGTAGACTCGTTTATGTGTGCGCTCCAACTTCGCCTAGTTTTAGTAACCGTAAAATTGTACTGCTGCACGCTCACTGCTTGTTCGATGGTGTGGGCTCTGCCACACGTGCTAATGACGACTTGCTTCACTTAAGAACTCGAAGTCTGACAATATGAGAATCAGAAAACTGAGCCATGAGCTCTGAGACATGAGAGCTTCCTCTCTGCTGTGCAAGGCCTTTTATCAACTTCTTAAGGGGCGTATCCATCCCTACCATAGCTTGTTCCTCCGTCATTGCTAGAAGTTCTAACTTTGGCTATACTTGACGGATTTTCAAATTTCAAAAACTCATAATTAATTTCTTCAAAATTCCAAATCAATGCCATAACTGAAAATAGATTTCCACAATTCTGCATGCCAAAAGTAATTAAATATGGTAGTTTCAGTAATCTCCGTCTCCCTCCAAACTATCATTCATTGGTTCGAGCCTCTCCTCCAATAGCGTAACTTCTTCCTCAGCACAATTCCTTGTTTCCCTGCGACTGCGTCGTAAATCTCAGATCCTTCTCGAACAAAATCATGACGTCACCAAGAATCTCAGCTCATCCAGCCTACTTGCATGAAGTCTGCGTCATCCGTGCCTACGTCATGAATATACACGTCACAACTATGACGGCCATAACTTTATTCACATATGCCAATACAGCCACCGTGGTCTCAGTATAATTCAATTTACGGGGGCAGTACCTACTGTAAGGCCACGGCCGCCTCCTTCCCTCTTCCTAGCCTCTCCATCCCAATCTTCCATCCCTTCCCATCCCTCATGAGGCCCCTGTTCGCTTTGCAGGTGAGGCCGCCTGGGCGAAGTGCTGATCACACCTCTCCAGTTGTATCCATCCCAACCAGATGTTCCAAGCTCCAGGACACTGCCCATAGAGGCGGTAGTGGTGAGTTCCCTCGCTAAGTCCGTAGGAACCACCAACCTAGAGGGTAAATTGACTAAATAAAATAAAAAATAAAATAGTTTTTACAGATTGTCCCGACTAACGTAACCCGAAAAATGTCACGCGAGGACTGGCGGGCGCCATGGGTAAATCTGATCCGACCGTAAATAATATAGAAATAAATGGACATGTTCCATTTGCAGGGTGAAGTTCAAGGCTAGGAAGGAAGGTAATGTAAGGGACAGGAAAAAAGGGCTGACCAAAACGGAAATATAGAGCATTATGTCTCGGGTCAAAAATATCCATGCACCAGTCCTCACGCGTTAAAACATTCACAATATCTATAATTAAATAAGAGCACAAATATTTATTTTGAAGTATAAGATCACTAACTAATGTATAGTTCTTTTTGCATAGGTGTTACAGCAGATGGCAATATATGGTGTCTTTTATGTACCTTTGGAGAAAGATAGGTCGTGTAGGGGACGAGAATAGAAGTAATTTGAGATAGGGAACTTGGGGTCGGAGCGACCTCCTTAACCTCTAAAATAAGGGTTGATTCAGGCCCTCCACCCGCAAACGCCGGTCAACTGCCATAATGGTAGGGACACATGTTAGGACCCTATTTGGACATCTTTCAGCGTACAATCTTCTTGCTTACTCACCATTATTGTTAGAGGCATATCGGCGTATTCCTCAAAACTGTACCTATGCGGAGGATCAGCCATCTTGCGAAATTAAACTGAACGTAGTAGTTTACGTCAACTGCCTTACTGTTCTTCTCTAATACTGTACGACTGCACTCCCTTGTCTGACGAAGCACCGGACTGTATCATGTGACTACAATACGACAAATAACATAAAAATTAAAAAATATAAGATTTTTCCCAATCCCGGAATCGAACCCGGGACTACTGGCCTTTTGCATCTCAACGCTATCCATTACGCCAGCGCCACATGGCGAAATGAATCTTGCCAAGAATTAAAGGATTTAGAACGGTAATAGAGGCTTGGGTCTGTTGCCTAACTTACAGGGTAGAGGGCCTGAATTAACCCTTATTTTAGGGGTTAAGGAGGCTGTGCCGACCCCAAGTTCCCTATATCAAATTACGTCTATACCCGTCCCCTACATGACCTATCAGTATCCAAAGGTACATAAAAAACACCCTGTATATCATCAGATGGCAGCTCGTTTAACTGTTGTACAGTATTGGCGTACATTGGGTGGAAGTTACATCAACCAGTGCTGAGAAAGTTACGTTAATGCGTGTCTAGAAGAGTGTTTCAGTGGACTTTTTTGTCTCTTTAAGCAAATTCGTTGTGCTATGGTTGACGTGTATTGCAGATTTTCAAGTGAAATCGTAGTGTAAAGTTTTTATTTTTTACATGTAGGTTCCTTAAAAGCTGGATATGATACACGAACATGGAAACCATTTCTGTAATTCATACACTTTCAATATACAAAATCTGTTATTGAATCCAAAAAAGGTCCCTATTCATTTCTTTCAAACCTTTGCTATTTACCTGCAACTAGTGATGGAACCCCTGCTTTGCCTCATCCCACAAAGCATTCCCGAGTATGAGCAGCATACGAGCCATGACTCGAGCCATTGAACTCATTAGTACTCATAGATATCCAGTCGAATTGGCGCTCGTTCAACTGTACCACGGCAGTGGTTACCAAACAACACATGAACATTCAAAGCCAATTCAGAATAAGAGAAAGCATTGCAAACAATGTTCAAATACCTGCAGCAATCGATAAATCATCGACCACAAAATGTGTTTGCAACAAACAAAAAGTAGTTCCGTGAAGAACTATACAGCCTATTTTCATATATCCTGCTCATGTTAATTGTCTCTATCAACATACAAAATTTCAGTTTAATTGCTGTAACAGATTCGTAGATATTGAGAACCGTCTAAATATTTCATATGGTCGCCAGGATGGATTTTTATTTTTGTACTATTACATTAAGATTATTGTGTACGTGTGGTATTCAAACTTCAATCCCATGATTAGAACACAAGAAGTAAAAACGAGATTTTAAAAGTACGCACACCAGCCATCTTGTGATTATGCAAACAATTGAAATAAATTAGATGCCAGTGGATCAACATTTGTATAAGCATTTAACGTGCAACGTTTCACGGCACTCGGATAGTTTATTCGCGAGAAACGTCCATTTAAATATTTATACTTCTCGTCGCCGCCATGTTGGATTTGTGCTCACCAGGTTACTGAAAGTCCTATAGGTGAACATATGTTCATAGTCTCTATGAACATAAAAAAATCAGTTTTGTTGCTGCAAAAGATTCATAGATATTGAGAACCGTCAAAATATTTCGGAAGCTCGCCATTTAGGATTGTTATATATATAGGCCATAGAGTTATGTACCATTCAAGGACAATTATTGCCTAGCTTCATTATTCAAACTTTCACTTCGATCGCATGATTACGACACAAGAATAAAATCTTAATTTTAAAATTTCACACAGCCGCCATCTTGAGGTTATGTAAACAATTGAATTAAATTAGATGGCAGTGCATTACAATCTGCAAAATCATTTACTGTACCCCATTTCACTGCGCTCAGAGAGTTAAATCACGAGAAAAGTCTATTAAAATATTTCAAATTCGCTTGGTCGCCATGTTCGTTTTGTACTTTACAGGTTTATGAAATATACATAGGTAAACTTGTATCAGTACCCTTTATCACCGTACAAAATTGCATGATGATATCTGTAATCGTTTCGGAGATATAGAATGTCAGTGAAATATTTCGCACAGCCGCCATTTTGAGGTTATGTAAACAATTGAACTAAATTAGACTCCAGTGCATTACAATGTGTACAAACATTTGCTGTACCAAGTTTCATTACGTTTGGATAGTTAAATCGCGAGAAATGTATTTTAAAAGTCTCAATTTCGCTTGACCGCCATGTTGGTTTTGTAGTAACCAGGTTTTTTGAAAGTCTCATAGGTGAACTTCTAGTAGTGCCCTTTATTACCGTACACAATTTCAGGGCGATATCGGTAATAGTTTCGGAGATATTGAATGCTAGTGAAATATTTCGCACAGCCGCCATGTTGTATTGGTGAGACGTAACAAAATTTGAAGGGCACGGTCGAGGTCGCCGGGAATAGTGCTATGAACTTACCGAGTTTCATTGAAATCGCTCCAGCCGTTTAGATTTTATTAGGGGGATACACACACACACACGCACGCACGCACACACACACACGGACAAAAGGTGATCTCATAAGCCTATTTTTTTCAAAATTGAAAATAGGCTAAAAATGCCACTAGGGAATGTGATTTGACATCAAACAAAAGTATCTTTCTCACTGATTTTAATATGTATTTAGCTAGGGGCGACGGGCGCGTCAACCAGAATTTCTAATGAGCCATACCAGAGCATTCGTCACAATACAGATACACAGATGTTGAAGCCGTTTTATCTAGGGGCTTGGACATTGTGGTCATTTCAACCTCATAGTGTCAGAAAACCTATGTTATTTTGTGTCTGTAGTAGTGTGTGTTTATTAATTGAGACTAGGATAAAGATGGAGGCAGCCGTGACCTTGATTTAGGAGCCATTCAAAGATTTGCCTGGAGTAGAAGAGGAAAACCATTGAAACGCACATCTACGAAGTCTGAGCTGGGAATAGGATACATATCTTCACATTTGTAACTCACAAGGCTGAGTTTTCCCCGTTTCAACCGTAAGATCTAGAATTAAATTTACTTTCAGAGCCCGGGTTCGAACCCAGGACCTTTGGGACCAAAGTCGCAATATGTACCCTAAGACCAGAGAAGACAATATATTTAGGATGTCGAAGAATATGAGCCAGAATTGAAACTACTGTTAATGTTTTTAAAGTTAATTATTTTTGTTCTGAGGGGCAGAACAGCCAAGCCAACTGCCCCCTATACACAGATAAAATTATACAAATTTAGATTAATTTAAAATTTTAGTGCGGGAGGCCTAAATATGAAAATGGTCAAAAAATAAAAAAAACAAAAATTAAATAAAACTAATAATTATTATAATAATAACCAAAAGCAATAAAAAAACAAAGAATCAGAAATTCAAACAAGAACAAGTTCGTCAAGTAAATACACACTTGAGAAATTAGACTTCTGGCCCTAACCCAATATCACTTATAAAACAAATGCCCCTGATTCTACACATAATATGGCCACATACTGTAGGTTCAGCATTTATTTCAGAAACATTTTTACATAATACACTGCTCCGTATTAATTTTAGCAGTCTTTGTCTTTATGCATTTTATAGGCTAGAGTCTTTGAAACTACAACAAATTCGTCTATGTATTATGCTAAGCCAGATGTCAGAATCGGTACATCTGGGTGATATCTCCACGCTCTCTTAAGTTAACAGCCCTGGAGCTGGTTTGCAGCAACTCGCCAATATTCTCTATTCTCCGCCATCCTCTTCAATTCACGAAATGATTTGGTGTTCGTGTCTGTCATTAATTGTGTGATGTATGCAAGTGGTGGTCTTCCTCTAGTGTTTTTCCCTTCTAACATCCCTTCGATGACTCTTGCTGGCAGGCTATTATGTCTGAGAATATGTCCCAACATATTTGCTCTTCTTGTTTTCAGGGTCTTCATAAAGCTTCTACTTTCTCCTGCTCTTCTGAATACCTCTTCATTTGTCATATGTTGTATCCAACTAATCTTAAGCATTCTTCTCCAGCACCAAGCCTCAAAAGCCATCAACTTCCTCTCTTCTGACTTCCCTATTGTCCAGGTCTCTCTACCATACAAATCCACACTCCACACGTATGTCTTCAACAGTCTTTTTCTTATTTTTAGGTCTATACTTCTGGATGTGAAGAGATTCTTCTTTCTATAAAAGGCGTTCTTTGCCTGAATAATTCTACTCCAAATTTCTCGTTTGCTGGTTCCATCATACGTTATCAAGCTTCCCAGATACTTATATTCCTTCACATGTTGTATTCTATCATTCTCGATATAAATTGCTGGTGCTCTTCTATGATCTTCCTGGTTCCGACTGCATACGAGTATTTTTGTTTTATTTTTATTCATCTTCATGTTAAATTCGTTTTTAAGGATTTTATTCATTACATGAAGTATCTGTTGAAGATCATCTTCATTATCTGTTGTTAAAGCAATGTCATCTGCGAATCGGACCATGTCAATCTTTTCCCCATGTATATTTACTCCAACTTGAATCTCTTCTCTTATCCTATTTATGGCATCTTGGACATACAAATTAAATAAGTAAGGAGATAGCGAGCATCCTTGTCGTACTCCTTTTCTTATTTCAACCTCTTCCTGGTTATTGCCAGATCTTATTATTCCCCTTTCATTCTTATATAAACTATGTATTATTCTTCTATCTCTATAAGAGATTCCCACTATCTTTAGTAACTTGAACAGCATATTCCAATTCACGTTGTCAAAAGCTTTCTCCGGATCCTCGAATGCTAGATATGTTGGTATTCCTTTTCTATTTCTCTTTTCAATTATTTGTCTTAGAGTTAATATTGCTTCTCTTGTTCCAATGCCCCTTCTGAATCCAAATTGGTCGTCTGTAATGTAGTTATCAAGGTTGTTCTCGATTCTCCTAAGTATTATACGTGTAAGAATTTTAGATGCATGTGTTGTCAGGCTTAATGTCCTAAATTGATCGCAATTTTGTGCTCTGGCCTTCTTTGGAATTGGAATTATTATGCACTTAGTAAAGTCAGTTGGTACTATTCCAGTTTCATACATTTTGCATATCATTCCATAAATTGCATCTTCAGTTTTCTCTCCGCAGTTATTTAATAGTTCTGCAGGGATTTTATCTACACCTGGTGCTTTTTTGTCTTTTAAATCTTTCAGTGCTCTTTTAAATTCCGATTTTAGTATTTGGTCACCTCTATTCTCTGCATCTATCTGGTCTTCTTCCTCTATTACTTCCTTATTCATAACTTCATCTCCATAGAGGCTCTCTAGATATTCTTTCCATCTCTTCCCAACCTTTCCCTCTTCATACAGGTATTGTCCATTCTCATCTTTAATACCACATGTCTTCTGTTTCTTCTCACCAAAAAATTGCTTCACATTTCCATATGCTTTTTCTAAGTTATTTGCTTTAAAATCGGTGTCTATTTCATCACATATATCACATAAGTATTTTTCTTTGTCTCGCTTGCTTTTCCTAACGATTTCATTTCTCAGTCTTCTATATTGTTGTTTTCCTTCGTCACTTGTGACGTTTTTGAACCTTCTTCTTTCAGTTATCATTTCTACAACTTCCTCACTCATCCATGCTTTCCTGCTGTTTTTATTTTTATTTTTTAGCAGTTCCTCTGCAGTTCCTAGTATTTCCTCCTTCAGAATTCCCCACTGACTTTCTATTGGTTTCTCGAATATGTCAGTATTTCTTTCAATCATTTCATCTGTTCTTCTTTGGAACTCATCTCTAATATTTGGTATCTTAAGTTTTGTCACCTGTAGATACTCAGTTTTTCTCGTAACGATGTTCTTATATTTGAGTTCCGCGTGCATCATGACTAGATTATGATCGCTTACGATATCTGCACCTGGATAACTTCTGCAATTTTTAACCTGGTTCTTAAACCTTTCTTTTACCATTATGTAATCCAATTGCGCTCTTCTCGTGTCTCCAGGAGCTTTCCAAGTGTATCGTCTTCTCTTGGGATGGTTGAAGAGTGTATTTGTTATGACTAATTTGTGCCTAGTGCAGAATTCTATCAATCGTTCACCTCTCAAATTTCGGACTCCCAGTCCAAACTGCCCAACAGTTGTTCCCTCTGTTCCTTCCCCTACCGCTGCATTCATGTCCCCTATAATGATTACATTGTCTTCTGCTCTTGTTCCTTCTATCAGGTGATTTAGATCTTCATACATTCTTTCAATTTCCTCGTCATCTTCATTTGTAGTTGGCATATATGTTTGAATTATAACAGTATTGTTTGGCTCCGTATTTATCTTGACTAGAATTATCCTATCACTATGCTGCACATATTCCGCTACTCTGAGTCCCATGGATTTTTCCATAATCACTCCTATCCCATTTCTTCCGAGCGATCCGTCTTCCGGCCCTGAGTAGATTATTCTGTAGTCATCTGACCAAAAGTCACTCGTGCCAGGCCATCGCATTTCAGAAATACCGAGAATATCTATTTTTAATCTCTTCGTTTCTATTTTCAGGTTTTCCAGCTTCCCCACCTTTAATAATGTGTTAACATTCCATGTTCCTATTTTCCTTACGCATTTCTGTTTCTCGCGTTTGTTAATAATACCATTATTTCCTTTAGTTGCCCCCGCCCGGAGATCCGAATGGGGAGCTATTTTACCTCCGGAGAATTTAACCAAAGAGCTTTCCATCATGAGCTGCTGATTCTTGGGATATCCAGTCGGATCTTTAATGGAGTGGTTTCCCGTTGCCTTCTCCATTCTATGCCGTTGGCCTTCTGTCGGCTCTTCCACCTTTAGGAGCAGTTTCCCACCCCAAGGGCAAGAGAGTGCCCTTCTTCTACCCGCTCATCCGCCCTCCTAAAAGACCGTTGGCACTTGATAGAAGGTGGTCTCCTTATCCCGGGAGAAGTTCGGTGTCTGATATATGCCTATTATATGGACATATACCTTTTACTCATTATCCCGAGTACTGGGCTGCCTCTTCCGCCATCTACACTGTTCCGTAGTCCATCTACTCCACTGTCTATGCCGTTGAGGACTTCACCGTAACCCTGGCAAGGGACCCTTACAAGGTACTACCAGCCGGGTCAGCTGGACCGAGGTTTTTTGAAGAGGTGTTACTCCTCTATCACTCACCACTTTGTCCTGTCTTGTGACAGGCAGAGCCTGGCTTCCCAAACATTGGGCCCAGGTTGGCAACGTAGATTAAAAATACCCTAAAAATGGCTAGAAGGGAATTTAGATACACGGTGAACCAAGTAACAAAAACAGTGCGGGAATCTTAAAGAGAAAAGTAAATATAATGAAAAGAGGAGAGGAGAGGAGAGGGGAGGGGAGAGGAGAGGGGAGAGAGGAGAGAGGAGAGAGGAGAAGGTCCGCCCCAAAGGTAAGGGACAAAAGGGGAAAACGGACCCAGCTCAGGAATCCCTCGGGGTCGCCAACTCCCGAACTCACCAGCCGTGAGCCCCTGAGGGGGTAGCATTATCTACGATGCACCAGAAGTGGTGGGGCTACATACACCCTGCCTCCTTAAGGGCCTTCAGCTCAAGGCAGGAGGTAAAAGGAAAAGAAAAAGAAGGCTGACCCCTCACAGAAGGAGGGTATCAGGAAAGATGAGACAAGGGCCAATTAAGGCGGGAAAGTGAATGACTCCCTAGGCCACGGATAACCTAATACCGTCGGGGTCGTAAGAGAACAAGAGTTGACCAAGGGAGGTCGACAGGAAAGAAGACGGAGAGGAGCCCGGCACAAGTAAGTGGAAGCAATGCCGGACTCAGCTGGGGTCCCGTGGTCGCCAACCCACGCCCCACTAAATGTGAGCCCCTGGGGGGGGGGAGGTAAAAGGAAAAGAAAAAGAAGGCTGACCCCTCGCAGGAGGGATATCAGATAAGATGAGACAAGGGCCAATTAAGGCGGGAAAGGAAGAGACTCCCTAGGCCTCGGATACCCTAATACCGTCGGGGTCGGAAGAGAACAAGAGTTGACCAAGTGAGGTCGAAAGGAAAGAAGACAGAGAGGAGCCCGGCACAAGTAAGTGGAAGCAATGCCGGACTCAGCTGGGGCCCCGTGATCACCAACCCACGTCCCACTGGATGTGAGCCCCTGGGGGTCAAAGAAAACAGCGACCAGGTGCCGTCTCCGGAGAAAAGCATCCTGTATGGCGGTCTCGAGGCGTACCAGATGGTCGTTGGTACACCGAGACGCCCTGAAACCACACTGGTATTCAGACAGGAGTCCTCGTTTCTCCAGGACCCACACCAGTCGCCGATTGACCATCCTCTCAAAGAGCTTGCACAGACCGTTTGTGAGACAAATAGGTCTGTAACTCCCTGTCAAATGGGGATCCTTATCGGGCTTCAGGATAGGTATAATTATACCTTCCTGCCATTGTGCTGGAAACACACCTTCCAACCAGATACGATTAAACACCCTGAGCAAAGAACGAATGCTCCCATCGTTTAGCTGTTTAAGCATCTGGTTGTGAATATTATCCGGCCTGGGAGACGTGTCCTTGCAGAGCGCCAGCGCTCCGCGGAGTTCCCACAGCGTATAGGGCACGTTAGTAGGGGAGTGAGGAGAATTCTAACGAGTGTCATGTCCGCCGCGTGAGTCCAAGCCAATATCTCCTGAACCCAAGGTCGAATAATGACAAATGATGTGTCGTCGGACTCGAGCTGACGTCCTCTTTCCTATGGACCACTCGTTATATTTTGAAAAAAAAAAAAAAAAGTTTTTTTTTTTCGAAAGTAGGTGATAGTTTGAAAACCAAACATGATAGAATGTTGTGCCATGGCTCAAACGAACGGTCTCTATGTCCTTTAATTTTTATAATAAAACTTTTTAATTTTTTATGTTTTTTGAAAAAGTTCAATTTTGAAATTCTTATATTTTGGAAACTAAAGAGTTCACAAAAAAAATTGTTTGACATAAATGTAATAATAATAATGTTATTGGTTTTACGTCCCTTTTAACTACCCTGGCTTTTAGAGACGCCGGTGTGCCGGAATTTTGCCCCAAAGGGGATCATTAACGTGCCAGTAAATATACTGACACGGCTTCCTCGCATTTGCGCACCCTCAAATGCCAGCTGACTGCGCCAGGTTTTGAACCTGCAGCCTTGGGCTCAGCAAGCGAGAACGTTACCCCTGAGCCACGCAGCCAGACTTGACATAAATGAATGGCCCTGACCCTCTCTACCCGCAAAATAATTTTCAAGCCTCTAGGACTAAAACTGTGCAGTAGTGAGGTAAGGTAAGGCTATGTTGGAAAACGTTGGTGGTGGGGGAGGACTAGGGTCGAGTGAGGGGTCGTTTAGACGGTATTTTTTCCGCTCTATTTGATGGTGAGGTTATTTCTTACAATGGGTGGAATTTGGAAACGCAATTTGAGGTAAACGTGCGTTCTTGACATTTTGGTGATATTTAATGAGATTGTAAGGCTAGAACGATGAGTTGTTTAGGAACGGGGTGACGTCCTCTTTGCTAAGAATGTGTGTTGATTTTTTACTTTTTTATTTTGAAAATTCTTGTTTTTTGGATTGGCGCTATTTTGGAAACGGTGAATTGGAAAAAAGTTTGTTTGACGTTAATGAAGGGTGGGTATGCCCTCTAAGGGGACAGCAAGTTTTAAGGGTGTAGGAGGGAAAAAAATGATAGCCTACTTTCTCGCGAGAATTGGTGATCATTGGCGAACGGATGGTTGGATTTTAACAAATGAGGTGTCGTTGGACTCGAGCTGACTTCCTCTTTTCTATAGACCACTCGTTTTTTTTTATTTTTTGTGAAAATTTTTGTTTTCAAAAGTAGGCGATAGTTTGAAAACCAAACATGATAGAATGTTGTGCCATAGTTGAAACGAATGGTCTCTATGACCTTTATTTTCTATAATAGAACTTTCTTATATTTTGGATTTTTTTAAAACACTGAAATTTTGAATGTGTACTATTTTGGAAACTAACACGTTGACAAATAAGTATGTTTGATATAAATGAAAGGTCCCTACCCCCTCTACCATGAAAATAAATGTCAAGTCTCTAGGACAAAAAAACTTGGCGTATACATTATTTTTTTTTTAAATAAAAGCGTGTTTGTAGACAGAGAGCCGGTAGCGCTTGACGTATGTTACAACGAGGCTATGACTGAACATGGTGAATACTGGTAATGGCTATTTCGACGGGGACGATGTATGGCAAAACGAGGGATTGCTTTTCGATATTTTTTCCTATGACGAATGAATGAAGGCGAATATTTTGAAATGTGACAAGCATGCTAAATTTTTTTACCCCTGAAAGGGATCTTTAACGTTTTAGTTAACGGTGATGAGCGAGATCACTCTCTGACACAACAGATGGTTGTAGGATATGACCAAGTGATTCTTAGAAGTTGTCGATCTCGGTGACCGTGCCCGGAAGAAGTGAATAGTTATTTTGGTGTGATGGCGGGGGGGGGGGGGAGCTTATGACGGTTGGTTTTGTGACATTTCCTATGACGGATAGAGGCGAATATTCGAAAATGTGTTAAGTGTGCTAGGATTTTTTTTACCCCTGAAGGGGATCTTTAACATTCTAGTAAACGGTGATAAGCGAGACTGCTGTCTGACACAGTAAATGGTTTTAGAATATGGAAACCTATAACATTTGCTCGACCAAATCATGTGCATGTACTCAAAGAGCCAAAACGGTAAGGTCATTGGCCTGAAATGTTATAAACTAAATATTGAACTGGGTAAAGTCATGTGTATTAGGATGAAAGTATGTGGTTAACATGATCATGTATTGAGGATGGCCGCTTGCTAGTAATTATTATTACAGTAAAATGTTTAATAATAATAATAATAATAAGACACACACATGTTTTGAATGGTAACACGCACACAGTCCAGCTCACTGGTGACTGAATATTGTACCTAGCCAGAGGACTCGTGAGAGCTGTTGCTGGTGCTGACGAGGCAGGAATGTCTACGTCAGCAGGAAGTGTGATATCAGCTTACTTGTCTCGTGGTGGCTAGCAGGTGTGCTGTTTAAGCAGAGACCGCCATTTTGGTTCTGAGACAGTAGGACTACCGATGTATAAGAGGTAGCCATTTTGGTTCCTTATTAAAAACATGAAACTAGTATAAGGTACACGAATCTTATTCAGAATGAGGAATGTGAAGAGAAGTGGTAGCATGTGCGATAGAGAGACAGAGAACCATTCAAGGTCAAAACGCTGAGAAAATACAATTTTTCTGTTGCTAGGCTAACTGATAACGATTGCGTTAGTCATGCACTTGCCATTTTAGCACATGGACGTATACAGTAGAGCTGTGGAAGAAAAATCCTTTTATTTTTTGGTAAGTACCTATGAATGATTATTTTAATAATGTCATGCTAATGAACCTTAAATTTGTAGTTATTGATTAGGTAATTATTGATTTTTTTAATTTATTTGTTTGCAGATAACCGGCATACATTACATGTCTGAGATACAATAAACCAGTTTACTTTTGAGCCCACTAGAAGGAAACAGCAACAAGCCACTGCAAGTAAAGGTGGGATTATTTTTTTAAACTAACTTGTTTAATTTTTTTTGTTTCATATTTTATTTTATGAAATGCATGTATTAACTTGAATTTAGGTATTTATAACGGTTTATTTTATTTATTTTTAGAAACTTGGAAATAAAAGCCTCCACGCAACCTAGAATAATTTTCTGTATTTATAATTAAGGCGGTAAAACATTTCTTTTTCTGAGTCTCCTTGATCTTCAATCACGGGTACATAGATATGTGTTGAATTTGTCTCATCCATGTTCTCTGTGGAGACTATAGTAGAATGTATAACTTTTTATTTACATCTAGGATTCGGGTAGGGGAACCTGAATTAAAAATGAAATGCTATTTTGTCATTTGCCTGGTGGGAGTGTAGAAAGTAAGGTGAAAACCCTACGGATGATGGCCAGTGTCAGCACTGGAACTCCAACTTTTGATCCCCGGACTCCTCTCTACGCCTTGCAGTCTCTGTGCGAGACTTATCGCACACGACTAAGCTCCATTTATCGGGTTAACATAGGTTTTATATGGTAATTAACTCACGTATCACGTGTGATAAACACATTCTCTGTTCCTAACTATCTATTTTTCTATTTTCTCTTTCTCTCGCTCTCTCTCTCCCTCTTCTTACCCTCGGACACTCGCGCTAGTAATAGATACAGCGTTACTCGCGTGGGCTACATATGTAGCCCAAACAGTTATTCAATCTGATGGACTTGCACACGTTATTTTCGATGTTCAGTTTCAATATTATGATAACTATTCTAAGCTAAATTTGAAGATTTTATGTAGGCATTTATCTTCATATGGAGAGAAACTACAAAGTTAAGAAGAATATTCAATTTTATCGTACATCTTTGGTAAAACTGTAACAAAAATGAAACTAATGGAACTAGAACTGTTAAATTATGTTTTATGTAAACCTATATACTTACTTTAGTGCATATTTGGATTGGAATTAAACAAAAATAAAACTAGGTTAGATAATTTCCTTAGAAAATCAGCACTTATTATGAACAATTCTAGTATTTTCATTTATTTTCTCTCGATTTTTTGAAGTTTATTTTTGGCCTTTTGGCTACAATCTATAGCTCAGGAAATCCATAAGCATGTTCAAACAAATTTGTCACTCAAGCATTCTGTGCAAATGGACACAATGATCCTAGAAGATTTTCATTGCACTCTGCGCATTTGTTCCTTGTTGATTTATCCCTTCCTCGTCCTCCCAAGAAGCAACAGCCTACTTTATTTCCACTACACTCAACCTATCATTACTTTCATCTAAACACTGACTGATTTGAAAGGAATCTACATGACCGCCTCCTGTAAGGCAACGTTTCCTTTGCACGTTCAATTCTGAAACAGCGATGCTCGCTATTGTAGCCCAGACGACTTCTAATGCATTTGGTGTCAGTTTGGTGAAATTGATTCAGTTGGAATCACACCCGTCTGTTAAATACAGCATCAACAGGCAGCTACAGAGATTATCAATATTCCTAGCAAAAAATATACTCTGCACTACAACAAAATAAATCACTGGGCCCCGCCCGTAGCACACGCGAGTATCCGAGGGTTAAACAGAAATCCTCATCATATTTCTTACGACTGATTTTGTCGTATGGGAACAGTCCATGGCCAAATCATCAGATTTACTGAGTTCACATTTTAGATACCTCACCATCACACTTCTAAATACAATAAATCGTTTATATGTAGTGCATCCGTACCTATAATTTGTATAATCTGCATGCGTATGAGAATTCACATCTCTAAGTACTCAAGAGTCATCTTACCGATGTACAGTATTATTGGCTGGTTATTAATGATATCTTCAGATGCTTTCAGGGTCTTTGCAAGCTCATCATGAGATTTAATACGTTTTAGTCTATTAGGTAATTATTGTAAGTGTTGTTATTTAATGTAATGTATTCTAATGTTATTTAATGTAATGTGTTGTAATATTATTTATGTTCGACCATGGCGAAATGTAAATATTATATGTCGGAGGCTCATTATAGTACAGTACAAGTTTTCATTATGATACAGTTCCTCCCACCAATCAGAGCTCAAGAAACAGTTGTGTGACCAATTAGGTGAGGATAGCATCGCACCTGCGCTCACTTCATTGGCCCCCTATTTTAAATTTCACTGCGTGGCGAGTGTCATAGTGAGGTATACCAGGAGGCCATGGTAAAAAAAACAAGGTATTATCTGCGTCCCATGCGCTCTGTTCAGTACATAAAATTGGTGAAATCTCGACAGAATTTTATGAATATTTATGTTCGAACATAAAATAGTTATAACTATCGTCGAACATAAACAGTCGTATGCAACTCGCCTATAATGGTAATTAAGACACGAATATGTTTATAAAACGAGCGTAGCGAGCCATTACTGGCTCGTAGCATAATGTACTACTATTAATGGAATAGATTGCATGCAACAAATGGGGCATCTCAGTTACATGCGTATATTCCTAAAACAAACAATCAATCGATCTCCTGCTTTCAACTACTTCCAAGGAAGAGTGTTCTATCGAATGCCACACGGCTGCAATGGGCAGCTGAGAGTTTGGAGCTCCAAGGGTCAAATGCTGACATGAACCATGCTCAGTTTGGCTTTCGACTGAGTACTTTCACACTCATACCTTACATTAAAATATCATCCCAATTCTAGACCCTAATTTTTATGGCAAATACACTCTATAACAGCCCCTGTAATAGAACGGGTTACCAGACAAATCCCATGCTAACGCAGGCAAGCGAAAATGAACGAACAAAATGCACCCATTCAAACCATTCATCAAGCTAGGAATAAATGTAGGCTTTCAACTGTTTCCGACGCATAGGGAACTAAAGTCCACGATCTCTGGCTGTAGCCTCCATTGCTCTATCATTGGGCTAATGTGAGGTCGTTTTAGTTCTCATAAAAAGCCTCAATTTGTCACTAATGCAGTTTATCATCATCATTATCATCATCATCATCATTGGTTTGCAGTCCTAAGACTGGTCAGTTGCCATAAAAACATGTCCAGATCGTCCTGTCATTTGCCGCTTCCTTCGTTGAATTATAATTCTGTGCTTGGATGTCGTTTATAATTTGTTTAAGGAAGGTATTTCAAGGTCTTCCTAGTGGATGTTTTCCCTCAAAGAACCCTTCTGCCACAGTTCTCATTAAATTGGAGTGGCGCATTGTGTGACCCCACCATGTGAGACGACTTTTACGGATTGTGCGTAGCATTGATCTCTGTTGGTTCACGGTGTCGAGAACCCTTGTGTTCGATATCCTGTCTCTCCACGTCACATTTATCATCTAACAATAGCACCACATCTCAAAGGCTTCGAGACGATTCTTTTCATTTTTATTTAGGGTCCACGTTTCACATGCATACAACGCAATTGTCCATACAAAAGCATGTAGCATTCTCATTCGGAGGGAAAGCTTAAGCCGACTGGTACACAGTAATCTCCTCTTCTACATAAAAGCTAGTTTTGACTGAGCAATGCGGCATTTAACTTCAGTGGTGCACCTTCCGTCCTTTGTTATATTTTGACCTAGGTAAGTTAAGGATTTGACTTGTTGTATGACCGAGTTATTAATCTTTAATCGAAGAGGTTTTGGGAATTAATTCAGTTATGAAAACCTAGTTATTTTAAATATACTAGAAGTTAATTCATTCAGAATGAATTAACGGTATAAAGACGCCTTAAAACGAAGCTCAGATGAAATTGGTATTTCCGATGCATTAATTAGATCTTGAAAATGATGACTACAATGAACGTAATGGCTTTACATAACAAACAATAATATGGAAATTTTAGATAATTTGCCAGCATTGTGCGTGCCATTATAAACAGATTTAAATTCGAAAGATTGGAACAATGATATCCATTATGACGAATGTTTGCATTCAGGCTTGTAATGATCGATCGTTATTAGATGGCCCTTAATAGAATCAACGGATAATGATTCATACAGTATGAGTGTTTGTCTGTTTCATCAAAACCATTGCACTCATTATGCAAATACCATAAATAACTTTCGAAAGCGTTGGAAATTACAGAATGCTGGATAAAAATTACTCTCCTCGGCTTTTCCCAATTAATTGGGGGTCGCCGGAGCCAACCAGGCTCATTTTGGTTCAGGCCGGGGATTTAAGACCGGATGCCCTTCCTGACGCCACGTGAGTTTTCAGGTGAATATTCCATCCCGCTGTCACCGGGATTTGAACCACGGCCGTCCAGGTGAAAGACAAACAGTTAAGCCACAGCGCCATCACGCTCCCCTACAGAATGCTGGATGCTTGGAATAATTTTATGTAAAGGAAACATAATATAGGGTGGATGGGGTATTACTAGTCAGCCAAAACCATATGATTTCCCAGGTCAGAAAGACTGAAAGATAATAATAATGTTATTGGTTTTACGTCCCTCTAACTACTCTGGCTTTTAGAGACGCCGGGGAGCCAGAATTTCGCCCCGAATGGGATCATTAACGTGCCAGTAAATCTACTGACATGGCTCCCTCGCATTTGCGCACCCTCAAATGCCAGCTGACTGCGCCAGGATACGAACCTGCAACCTTAGGCTCAGCAAGCGAGACGGTTACCCCTGAGCCACGCAGCCAGTCGGCACTGAAAGACATGAAGAACGTATCATAAAAGCTGCGCTGTTTATCAGGGAAAATACTGTACCTCAGAACCAGACTAACGTAAGTCACATTATGCCAACTTTTCAGGAGAGCATAAAACTGTAGAAAACGAACTCTATGTCTGACTGCATAGCTAACACTTGAATTAGGCAGCAAAACACTATTGACATTATTAAAGTTGTATATACTTAACCCCTTTATTGGTATTTCCTTTAGAATTAACGCAATATTCAGTCAGGACTGGACTTACGTTTTTTTGGCTGTACTTATGAAATCGTTTTAGGACTTAAGACTGGACTTGTGTTATATTGGCTGTACTTATAAATCCTGGTTTAGGACTTAGCACTATGACAAGGTGTGTTAATGGGACTTGTCCTTTAATGTATTCTTAACGCTTCAGAACCACAATAACGTAAGTGGATTTAAGTTTGTCTGGCTCAATCATAGATTGGGACTTACGTTCTTACAACCCTTAGTAAATACAAAAAGAGATGTTTCACCGTACTTAAGTTGTAATGGCTTAATGTAGAATCAAATTCTACATACAGTGATATAATAACCTGAAAAGCGTAATTTTTGGACTTACATTCGTCTGGTTCTGGGGTACAGAATACAGGGCACCAGGAAATGATCTCCGCAGTGACTCCCGGCTTCTGCCAGAGCTAGCATGAGCAGTTTAGTTGGCAGCACGGTGTCCTTGACAGGGTGAATACCTCACGTGTGGGCAGTAGGCTGTCGAAATCGTCACTGTGTATTGCAATAAGCGAGTGTGTATGTGTCGTCAGCACTTCCAGCTTCAGTTATGAATGGCAGTGGTGAGTACAAAGTGTACTGTTTGTTTGTTTCTTTTGATACAAGCGTCAACCATGCTGCCATCGAAACGACTGATGCTAGCTCTCGCAGTAGCCAGTAGTCACTGCGGAGAACATTTCCTGGCGTCCTGAAGTGTAGTTGCATTTAAACATGGCTAGCAGGCTAACCGTATATCCTGTTGCTTTGTGTTTGAACTACGTATGTTGTGCAGCACATGCACAGCTCCCTGGGTTAGGCAGGACAGACAGTGCATATCTGGGCAACTATACTTAATTGTAAATGAAAATCCACAGCCTGTTCCAGTTGTCCAACCGGGTCAGGGATGGAATGAATGAAGCCCCCATCTAGCGGCGAGGATATGAACTGTGCCGGTAGCCGACGCCTGTCGCACTCAACAGGGGCAATTATTACATGAATGACATATGAAATGAAATGATAGGGGACAGTGTTGCTGGAATGAAAGTTTGACAGGGAAAATCGGAGCACCCGGAGAAAAACCTGTCGGCCCCCGCTTTGTCCAGCACAAATCTCACATGGAGTGACCAGGATTTGAACCACGGACTCAGTAGTGAGAGGCCGGTGTGCTATCGCATAAGCCATGGAGGCTCACTTATTTGTAATATTTCTCATTATATGTATATTAATGAAATATTACATTATTGTATTTACAGTGTCCATAGTTTTTCACAATACATTAAACTCATCTGTTCAAACTGTATGCTCTCCACCTTTTTGATACCCGAGCACCAAACTACTCAACACAACTCGAGAGTGAAGTGCGCAACGAGATCTCTTTGCAGGGCAGGCAAGATCAGAGCTGGCCTAGGTACTCTGCTTCAGGAGGGTGATACCGAGCTCCGCTAATGAGTTCTCTCCACGGGGGTCAATTAGGGAAATCCTAACAGGGGAAGTTGCCTGAGGCGTGTTTCACTGCCCCCCCCCCCCCCACTCCAAAGTGGACGTGGTAGTAAATATTGTCGAAATGTGTCAACCTGCGCTGATTTTCACTATCTACTCTTGTTATCCCAAACACGTATTTCATACCACTCATTCGAAATGTTAGGCGTTATTCCAGATTTGCCTTTAAAGCTCAAGACTGTGCAATAATTTTCTGTGTGAGTTCAGAGTTACTAAACAGATCAATATGCACATTAATCGTGTAACATGGTTCGTGATTGTGAGACCCGCGTAACAAAAAGTTACCACCCTTTGTAAATAAATGAGCAGACCATTCCTTATTTGAATACCTCCACTTTTGGCCCCGTTTTGGCAACTCACACTTATGAAATTTATAGTTTCCTGTAATTCTCCATCCTCCACCTCTTTGACTGTACATGGATAACATGTTAGCTCCACAGATTATATCTACAGAAAATCCAGAGGGTCCCGGTGTACGTATAATAGCTGTCAACTCATGGCTTAACCAACATTTCGGTTGGTTGGTTGGTTCTTCAGACTAGGGGCTGCGACAACGCGGTCATGTAGCCCCGTGCACTTTGGGTGTATGTCAGAACCAACATTTCAGGAGAGGTTGCCTATCCCCACTCTTTTCCCGAACCCATTAGCGTGAGCTGACAGGACTGTTTGGGTTTAACCTAATTAGCGGAGTTCGACCATCCCGCTTCAGAATGCTTGGCCTTTCAGTGACCATTAATACGAACAATTAGCCCTTGTCCATACTCAACGCATGCGTACAACACTCACTTTGTCAGTCTTGTTTAGATATGTCCTGCCATTCCGATCGTTTATGATAATTACCGACTACCAACGAACTTCGGAAAAGATCCTCCGCATTGAGGATTCACTAGAAATCCATATTACTGCAATCATTTTGTGGTAAGCCTTTTACATTAATCAGTCTGGCAACAACGCTGAAAGTCACGCGTGTGTACAAGGCTGGAGGGAGGATAGAATTGTGATTGGATAGGTTCCCTCCCTCTCAACGAGACTAGCCTTCTATGGCCTTCGTGCGTGTCCTTTACCAAGATACCTGTCGGCTATACGGTACGTCTTCTGCATGTTATCTTGTTAACGTTAAATGGCTTCAAACCCCATAATGAATTGTTAACCTTTCTCAGATCTCTTTACATTTCCCCACTCAGACAGATTCTTATCTACTATTTGAAGCATTTCAGTCGGTCAAAATGAGTGTACCCAATTAGATTGGGTGGTGAATTACTATTAATTTACTAATGCCTGACATAAATTAATAATAATGATATTGGTTTTACGTCCCTTTTAACTACTGTGGCTTATAGAGACGTCACCGATGTGCCATTTTACTCCGAAGGGGTTATTTAACGTGCCAGTAAATCTACTGACAAAGCTCCCTTGCAATTGCGTACCCTGAAATGCCAACTAAGTAAGGATTCGATCTTGAATACTTGGGCAAGGCAGATTTACGAAATGGCCTCTGCTGAGTTGTAAGATCATTTGTCGGGCCATGCATCCCAGAACACGGCTTAACACTCGGACACCCTTAAAAAGGAATTTGATTAATGTGATTGCTAAAAGATTAATATCCCATGAGGATAATGGAAACGGAATGATTACCTAAATTATAATTGTAAAAATAACTATTTTTAAAATCCAGTTGTATTAATCCAATTTCTACATCAATCGAATTACGATATTATCCTCTTGCGAACAATGCCAGAAATAAAATAGGTCTGTTCATCGCAAACAATGGCTAAGTTATTTATTAATAGAATCGCTTTTCATTCAGCCATCACTAGTATACCCAATTAAATTGGGCAGGGAGTTATAATTAATTCCTGAAGTACCTGAAATAAAATACATGAACTATTTTACACTCAATAAAATGACCGACGGGAGAGAGGGGCTGTGTATGGAACGCAGGTATCACTAGCCTATGAGCTCCAAAGGCCGGTAAGTGAGATGTTCTGGGTAAAACTGCACTGTTCAAACTTTAACGAAAGTACAAACCTGAGTGAGAGAATTCAGTCAGTCTAGTGGGGAGAGTTGAGAGACAGTTCAAAGCGACAACTAACTGTGACTAATATTGTGGTCAGCAAGTGCAATTATGTCGATCAGTTCAGTGCGCTTATTTTCAGCAATATGACCAGTGACAGTTAATTGCTGAAATAACTTGGTGCAGTGGTATCCGGGAAGACGCGTACGAGGACCTGGGTTCGACGCGGTATGGTGAGGAGCACATGAGAAGCTACCTCAGCAGAATTCTAGTCGTGGAACCTGAATCAGCAGTGGTGGTAAGTGTGAGCTGCGAAGGCTGTATGGATTTCACGGCAAGGTGTACAGTATAGACTACTATGGTGACCGGCGTGAGTGAGTGTAGTGTAAAATTGCATCCAGTAAATCCTGTTGTACATAGTAGCTATACGAGAAAAAGAAAAAACACTGATAGTCAGTCTGAAAGACTAGACTTTATATCATTTTAAATGCTACAAATGCTACAAATGCTGCGTGAACTCAAAGTCCGTTAGCAAAAAAAAAAAAAAAAAAAAGCAAGTGCTAACCAAGGTCAAAGGAGGTAACTGGCTGGATGACGTCACGCTCATCGGAGCGCACGGGGAAATGAGGAAGCTCTCAAGCAGTACTATGACGTCACACACCTCAGTGCATTTCGTCCCGTCACCGTAACGTAACGCCAGATCCCAGCGAAGTCGACATAATCATTTAAAATGATAAAATCAAGTGTTAACTATACACGCCACCAGTTGTGTGCGTTTATTTATTTGTGAACTCCGAGACCGTCACAATATTTGATATACAGCATTGTTAAGAGTTTAATATTCCATGAAGGTAGGATAAATAAATTATAGACCGGTATCTCAAATAACAAATTTTCATACTTCAGTTTCCAAATCCACCTCTCCAATGCAATAAATTCGAATTGTAAAGCAACCGAATGGACGACATTGTCCTCTTGTGTTAATACCGGGAAAAATGCCAGGATTAGAGTGAGACTGGTTATCATATACTGTAGGTTGCTTGCGTAATTCTCGAGCACTGCTTATCTGAGTTTGGCTATATTTTACGGCACTCATTCTTCTGCTATAAAGTATGCTAATGTGAACGTGATAAGGTTTACATTCACAGTGAAAAATATGCTTGTAGTTTCTAGCTTTGTAGCGAAAAACTTGCTTTGGAGATGTAAACGTGGGTTATTTCATTTCTGCTGAATGCGCGCACCAGTATTCAACAAGAATTCACATGAATTAAGCAAATAAATTTCATTCTTTTCATCCATTAAAAATCTTTTGTAACTTGAAATGTTCATTTCGTTTCCTAACCATGAACAAAACGTCCTTCGCAAGCAGCTGATACACGACCCGCATGGAATTCTTTCAACCTTACAGTATATACAGAATAATGCAGTATTTCTGAGTTAAAACCTTCCATTGTGACTGGGTGGATAAATTCAGCTGTATTCGATAATGTAGAGCATTCTCATAACAATAAAGTGAACGGTAGAATAGTGAATTACCAAGACCTTATTGTGTTGGAAGCCATTTTTCAGTGTTGCCTTGGATATCGAAATGTAATGTTTTTCAGTCGGTCAACATGATTGCACCCAATTGCAAAGGGTGTTTCCATAATCCCCCCGAAAAAGAAATTATATGAGATTATTAAAATCTACATGTATTTATAAATCTCATTATTTTCAGGGTTATGGAAGCTTGGGTACAATCATATTCATCAACTGAAAAAACATTAAATTTCGATACCTAGACTTTGTTTATGCCGTATACAGGTTGTTTAAAAAAGTGGTATCATATTTTACGTCGATGTTTTTATTCTTGTTTAACCATCTTCTGGGTTTGGGGTAACGCAGTCGTCAACCCCATGTATTTAGGTGTGTGTTGAAATTGTGTGATTACCTGCGTTTCTTGATACTTGAAATTAAGTACTATTCTGGCATTTGCCTGTAGGGAGAGTGGGGAAACCCAGGAGAAAATGACACATAGAATGGCCACTGTCAGCACCGGAATTCAAACCTCCAATCTCCAAACTTGTTGCAGCATCTCATTGACGTGATGGGGCATGGATTAACGCGCAGTTAGTTATTGTTGATTTAAGGGGTGGAACAGTGAGGTTATCTGCCCCTTTAACGCGCACAGCTACGGTATTAATATACCCCCCTACCCCTTATTATTACCGTTTTCCAACGGGGTCGGGGATGAGATGCGATGGAAGTCTTTGAGGCGGATGGCTTTTACGGCCGGATGACCTTCGTGACGCCAACCTCATTAGAGAAGTTAATGAGAGATGAAATGAATAATGATGAATGAAACTGGGCTAGGATGTGGAAGGAAGCGGCCGTGGCCTGTCAGAAGGTACCGTCCCAGCGTTTGCCTGGAGTTGAAAATTGGAAACCACGGAAAACCATTTCAAGGACGACCAATGTCTACCGAGTCCACAGAGAGCTTGACTCCATGACCTAACACTGCGCTTTAGCGAGCGTAGAGCTACGCTGTTAATGTTGTTTGATATTGAGGTTAGAGGCACCCTGGACCTCAGGTCCATATACATTAGTATACGAAGAATCTTGTCATATTCTGTGGTATGGTGTTGTATTAGAGTGTATGATTTTAATGTAAGGAAGATTTAAGAACGTTGTTGATTCTGCAGGGGCTTTGCGACATCGTGGTCATGTAGCCCCGTGGCATCAAAAACCGGAAAGTAAGTGGTTCGTAAAGACGCTATGATGATAAATTGATTATTTATCTTAGTAGAGAATTTCTGCGGGCATATTTAATAATTGTTTACCTCTCAAGGCTGACTTCTTGTCCCTATAAGATGATTTTCTTAATGAGATTTCAGTGCGGATAGAGATATCCCTCTTGAATAAGCCACGATTCAACGAGTTGAAACAGACAGTGTAATGTCTTTGAAAACCTTCATTTAATTATATAAGACGGACTTGAGATTTAATTGCGTATTTTAGAAATATACTCAAATATAATCGAGGTCTCTTTCAAGACTTTTCATAAAACTAAAGAATGGAGCGTTACTCACAAGGTGAGTGAGGTTATAACAAGGCACCCAGAACAAAGAATTCCCTAGGTCAGGAAGAGCCGAAAGACTTGAAGAACGTACTGTATACTAAAAAGTGCGTGGTTTTGCGAGGAATGACAAGTTTGATTGCATCATTCAAAGATTAGAGCGTTTGAAGACATTTTTAACCCATTTTCATTTACGAAACAAGATGTTCAGGAAAGAACATATAGCCTACTTTCTCCTAATTGTATGGGTATAGTTATAACTCTTTGTCTTCATCACCTCCTAATTTCCTCCAATTCGAAGTGAAAATTTACACACTGGATTTTAGGAGTGGCGTTCAAACCATAGTTTATAATTTACCCCAGCATTTTGCAATTTCATCAGCAAACACTCCAAACAACGTAGCTATTCAGTATATTAACACCGACTACTTACAATAATTGAAACTTTGTTCATCTAAACGTATCACTGGGAGAAACATATTTAATATACCTATTACACAGATTTTCCGTGTGTTTTCAAACACGATAAATTATACTGTATAGGTTTGTAAAACTACGCATGTTGAAGTTACTCGTTACAAAAATCTACGCGAAATAGGATTCAAGGGTTCGTTGTGTCTTTAATAGCTGTAACGAGTAGGCTACAGTAAGTTGAGTTGTAGAGTCTGTGACCTTCGTTGTAAGTTAAATTATGTGCACATGAGTATAATTAGATCAAAGAATCTTGCAGCACAGTATAGATAGGCTATCATTAACTTATTGTTGTTTCAAGGGGCGGAACATAAATTAATACGTTTATAGAATATATCTGCTGAATACACCCGCCACCGACTAACGACTTGTATAAATACCTCCTATGAAGACAAGTGATAAATGAATACCAACGTTTATACAGGTTCAATGATGTAGACATGATGACTAGGTACCACACCGGCAGTAAAACGAAGACCATAGAATATTATGTTCGTGAATATATTTCAATTATACAAACGTTTGATACATTTATGTACGGTATATCGTTCAATTATAAGACTTATAGATGCATACATTGTCCGGCGTCATTCATAGCTTTTCATGAACTTCCTGAAAACTTTGTAACCGTCAATTAATTCAACATAATTAACAAGCAGCCGCCAGGGAAAGATAACATTCGTTAGACTATGTGCATTTTGTATATTCTCCTGAAAAGTATTATCTTGTGAACAACTACAACGATTAAAGATAAATGGTCTACTGGTTGTACCGGGTAGACTACAGGAAGTGGTGCAACAGAACTACATTGCTGACGTCACGAAAACGCACCAGGGCCGGGGTAATCGCGCCTAATGTTGGGGATGTGTGCGCTCTAACGGCAAAAATATGAAACTTAACAATTATACTGTAGGCTTGGGTTCACTAACTGGCCGGTATAGAGCGCAGCTCGCATCTACAAGGCTGTGGTTAGCTCATACATAGTTCAACCAATTCCTATAAGATGTCACTCTGGTGGAGAATGTTGTTTTAATTAAATATATATTTTCCATTGCTAAATGCTAATATAATGCTTTATTTCATAACGTCTCAGTACTCAAGAAACAATAAATATAAAAGAATTCAAGCAATAATATTCAACTCCAATAGCATTTGAACCACGGACAGCCTGATGAAAGACTAAAGCCCTAACCACTCACCCAATCGTGCACACATCAAACGAGCGTTAGGAAACAATTTAGATATAAAGTTTTAGCAAATAATGACTTGGACTAAACGATTTCTTCACTGGAGTGTATTTCAAACCGAGTTCGTTTCATATTAAGTTCATATAATTTGTATCACTAGGCTATATTGCAAGCAACATACTGAAATTAGTAAAATATAGGTCAGAACGAGAGATCAGCTGCCGTCTTGTCAAATAACCGAGACGACTCAGCTTTTTAATGTCACTTCTAGACTATAATATTACAATATAAACTTTTAATTTCAAACGGGCCACGTCGTTTGGAAAAGATTAAACGATTCTTGGTTCGATAATCGGAACTGGTGGGTCCCTTGTTATGGATTATAAAGTTTGCATAATTCACACGGCCGCCATCCTGAAATGGTACGGCTGATGACCTTGTAGTTTGATCACAAGACGTGTCCCATATGGAGGTATGTTGTTACCAAATTTGGTAAAGATCCGATGATTAGTTCGGTCGTAACGCATTTCGGTTTCACCGTGTTCGAATTGATAGGGGGGGGGGACACACAATCAGAGTACACACACTCACACACACAGACTCACTCACACACACACACACATACACACACACAGACAGACACACAATTTTTGGCCCTGTGTTGATCTCATAAGTCTACTTTCATTTTTTGCAAAAATCGAAAGTAGACTAAAAATAGGCTTATGAGATCACATTTTGTGTTGTGTGTCTGTCGGTGTGTGCGTGTGTGATGGAGTGTGTGATGGTGTGTGTGCCCTCCCTAATAACGTCTAAACGGCTAGAGCGATTTCAATGAAACTCAGTAAGTGCATAGCACTATTCCGTACGACCCCAACCGTGCCCTTCAAATGTTGCTACGTCTCACCAATCCAACATGGCGGCAGTGCGAACATTTCAACAGCATTCAATATATCCGAAAATATTACCGATATCACCCTGGAATATTTTACGGTGATAAAGGGAACTACTAGAAGTTCACCTATGTGACTTTTGAAAACCTGGTAAATACAAAACCAACATGGCGGCCAGGCGAAATTGCGACATTAAATAAACGTTTCTCGCGTTTAAAACCAACCAAACGAAATAAAACTTGGTACAATATATGTTTATACACATTGTAATACGCCGACATCTAACTTCGTTCAATTGTTTACATAACCTCAAGATGGCGGGTGTGCGAAATATTTCGCCGGCATTCTATATCTCTGATACTATTAGCTGTATCACCCTGAAATTTTGTACGGTGATAAATGCCACTACTGGAAGTTCATCTATAAGACTTTCAAAAACCGGTTAACTACCAAACGAATATGGCGGCCAAGCGAATTTGCAAATTTTAAATAGACCATTCTCGCGATTTAATGATCCAAACGCAATGAAGCTTGGTACAGGAAATGTTTATACACATTGTAATGCAATGCTATCTAATTTAATTCAGTTGTTTACATAACCTCAAGATGGCGGAAGTGTCAATTTTAAAATTAAGTTTTTATTTCTTGTGTCGTAATCATGCGATCGAAGTAAATGTTTGAATAATGAGCCTACGCAATAATTTTCCTTTAATGGTACATGACTCTATGGCCTACACATATATAACAATCTAACATGGTGACCATCCGAAATATTTAGATGGATCTCAATATCTACGAATCTATTACAGCAATCAAACTGAATTTTTTAATGTTCGTAGGGACTATGAACATAAGTTTACCTATAAGACTTTCAATAACCTGGTGATCACAACTCCAACATAGCGGCGACGCGAAGTATAAATATTCACATGGTCGTTTCTCGCAATTTAACCATCAGAGTGCAGTGAAACTTGGTACAGTCAATCCTGATGCGAATGTTAATCCACTGGCATCTATTTTTTTCAATTGTTGCCATAACCACAGGATGGCAGCTGTGCGAATTTTAAAATCTCGTTTTTACTTCTTTTGTCCTAATCATGCGATTGAAGTTTGAATACTACACGTACACAATTATCTTCATGTAACAGTACATAACTCTAAGACCTACATATCTAAAAATCCAACATGGCGACCTTCCGCAATATTGAGTCGGTTCTCAATATATCAAATTGAAATTTTGTATGTTGATAGAGGCAATTAAAATAAGTAGGATATAGGAAAATAGGCTATATAGTTCTTCACGGAACTACTTGTTAGCCTACTTTTCACAATTTGCAAAAATGAGGAAGAAGTAGACTCATGAGATCGATCTGGGCAAATGAGTGTCTGTCTGTCTGTCTGTCTGTCCTTCTGTCTGTCTGTCTGTCTGTCTGTCTTTCTGTCTGTGTGAATGTCTCCCCCTATCAACTCCTAAACGGCTGCAGCAATACCAAATTTCGTAAGAGTTAAGATCTATACCTGAATATCTTAACGCCATATTTGATAATGATGTCAGTGCTACCAACTGCTGAAAAACCTTAATAGAAATTTGAACTCCATGTTGGATATCTTGGAACGTATGCATGGGAGCTGTTCCAGAATTCAGATTAATTTCCAGGAGGCCATTCATGACAGTGTTGCCAAAATGATTCTAAGCCTGATTATAGGTCCAATTTTCATATTCATGTAACATCCATACAATGAATTGGATTTCAATCAAATTTCGCATGTGAAATGTGTACCGTAACTTATATGACTATTCATATTTTTATAAGCAACCAGGGCTATCAACTTTTAATAAATGCAGTCTCTCTTTGTTTTTCGTAATATCAATATATCATAAAGTATGCAAACCAACAGCTTTAAGCTTTGCACACGTACAGTACCTGCCATTCTAGATTAATTAGGAGTAACTTGTATACGTCAGTGCTGCCAACATGATTCTAAGCCTGCTGATAGGTCCAATTTTGAAATGCATGTAACTTCTATACTAACAAATGGATTTCATCCATTCTTAGCACAGCAATAGATCATAATATTTCAGATTATTTCTGACCAACACATGCACGACATTATTGCCAACATGATTTTACGTGCTCTCATAAGCCCAATGTCTAATTGCATGTAACGTCCATGATATCCATTGGACTTCGACAAAATTCTGTATTCTGTACCTTAAGAGATGGAACTAAGAATATATATGCAGTCACCACGGCTGCCAACTGTAGTGCTATATTAGGCTACATTATGGCATGTATATTTCGAATTAATTAGAAATGTCGATATTACCAACTTAATTTCGTCATTATTCTAGATAGGTCCATATAGAATAATCATTGGCATGAATCCTAAATTTTAGGAAAAGTAGGCTCTATAGTTCATCACGGAACTTCTTGTTCAGTATTGCCTTAGTAATCGATTGTATCTGTTGGTCAACACGAGTGTACCCAATTGTAATGGGTGGTTCACTAATCCTGAAGAAAAAATTACACGGGATTAATAAATACACTAGGTTGACCAGTTTCGATCGGCACGCGATCATCATCAGATACATTACACTCTGGCTATTAAATCTATGTATAGAACACTTATTTAGTGGCGGTAGTAGTTGAACTAACACAGCTAATATTATTGTTGGTTTTTATGTGATATTTTGTTAAGATTTGAAGGTCTACCACCACTTTCAGTAACTTAATAGGAAAATCACATATAACTAGCAAATATTGGCTAGTTGTAATTTAACTACTATTGATAAAATGAATTGCAGCCAATGGCCATAAGCTGGGCAATTTTGATTGAACGCCGGAGGGCTCCCAACAAGTTCAATTTCAAATAGTTATAAATTTGGCTACCAGATGCTACTGTCACTAACACTAGCGGCGAACGTTGGAACTTGATAGAGCGCTTCCTATCCAGCCAAATATAACCTACAAATTTAACTACACACCACCAATTGCAATGGTAGGTTCTTTTACATGCCATAAATCTCTAACATGGGTCCGCTGGCTTTACTTCCCCTCCAAAGGAAGGCATACTGAAGGATTTTAACGCACCGAAAAAATACGACGACTTCGGCCGGGTTTGAACCCGCTATCTTGGGCACAGCAGTTCAGCATGCTACCGACTATGCCACCGAAGCCGCTAACTACTATTGGAAGTAAATAAGTGTAAATATTCTATATACTCTTAACCATACTTGCAGACATAGATTTAATAGGCTAAGTGTAATGGATCTGATGATGATCGCTTGACGATCGAAACTGGTCATCCAAGGGTATTTATTAATCGAATGTAAATTTTTCAGGATTAGCGAACCAGCCATTATAATTCGTTACAATCGTGTTGACCGACTGAAACACATTAAATTTCGATTATTAAATGAAAACTAAACGTACACCCTATTAGTTTGTGTTTACACTATGCTGTACAGCATAACAAATTAAGGAAATGATTTCCGGGGTGGATCCACGTACAACGAAATGTTTATATACTGCTCAAAAAAATTAAAGCACCACTTTTTTCAAAGGCCACCAAATTTTGAAAAGTTGACCGCATAAGCTCTAAATCTCAGTATGACGTTTGCCCTGACGCCTACCAAGCATATGCTTCAGCACAACTCCCCAACTTGTGTAGTTTCGGGATAGCGCCCCCAAAACCAGCCCATTTTTGAAAACCGTAAATTGAAGTTTGCGAAAAACGCTGTAGGACTTGTCGCAGGTTGCCAAAGCAGTCGAAAATGAATGAGTCTTGCTCTTAAGGTTCCACAAACACGTTGAAATCGTTACATTTGACGTTTGGGCATTTTCAACCCCCTTCATCATCCCCTAAACATGGACTACCATTGGGGGCGTCTGAGAAGGTACCGGGTGTGTTTAACCACCTGAAAACCTGCACACCGTCCTCAGTTGCTGATTGCAGTAAGTTCTTAAGGACTCCGGAAATGTTCACCCCTTCTAACACCCTCAACTGGCAAAGGACCAAACCAACCCGTCTTGATTCACCCCTAAGGAAGGTTTAAATCGAGATTTTTATCAGTGCTGCTAATGGGGGGGTTGTCTCCTAACGTTTCAAAAAAGGATCTGTGCCTGTGTCGCCACCCCTTCCCTTGCTACCCCTTTTTGTATGATTTTTCGAATCAGGCCCTTTTTAAGGGCTGAAATGAGGTCTCAATCGCTGAAAGGGCTGTAAAGGTCCTTAGAAGTAGTGGTGACACGAAATCAACCCCTTCCGATGTTTGATTGATATTCCATCCCCCAAAGTTGACATTTTTGCACCCTCAACCCTCCCTGTCCGGATGCGTAACGCGTCATGGCAGAGTTTTCAGAGTTGGATCAAAATGAAGCTTAGGGCCTGCAATCTAGCCCAAAAAGCAGGTTGGATGGAAATGTATCAGTAAGATGGGAAACGAGACCAAAATGTTTTCAAAAAAAGTTAACACCCTCTAGTAAGTACGCCCATGCCTAGGCAACCCACATCACCTCCTTGCGTGCGGGTTGCCTATGATGAAAAGATGGAAATGGGAAAATATTACTCTTTGTAATGATTTTTACCCTTTAATAGCGCGTAACGCCTCCATTTGCATCAATTACAGCCTCACACCTTCGCCTCATGCTCTCAACCAGCGTTCTGATTAGGTCTTGGGGAATGTTGGCCCACTCTTCGTGTAGCGCCTGGCGCAGTTCTGCCAGAGTCTGGGGTTGCCGTTGTCGCTGCTGCACTCGCCGGATCAGCTCGTCCCAGAGATTTTCAACGACGTTTAAGTCGGGGCTGTATGCTGGCCAATCGAGTGTATGGATGCCCATTGCGTGTATGTAGTCGAGTGTAACCCTAGCGACGTGCGGTCGTGCATTATCATGCTGGAGGATAATGTATCGGCCAGCCGCTTCGATGAAAGGGACGATGTGACGATCAACAACTTCGGCGACGTACCGTTCTGCTGTCATGCTGGGTGGGGGTATGTGAACTAAAGGTGTTCGCCCGTCGCTCGTTATACCCGCCCACATCATGACGGACCCTCCACCAAACGCTTCTTCTGGCTGGTAGCAGTCTAGTCGGTACCTCTCGTTTTTTATTCTGTAGACCCGCACCCGCCGCACAGCGCCGCAACTTAAACCGACACTCATCCGTAAATAAGACGCCTTGCCAACGTCGCCTGTTCCAACCTTGGTGTTCTTGAGCAAAAGCTACCCGATTGCGCCGTTGTTGCCGTGTAAAAGCTGGACCTCGCACAGGTATTCTGGAGCGAAGGCGTGCGCACTTCAGAATATTGCGGACAGTTTGGTCGCTGATTCTCCGATTAGTGGCGTTCTGGTGCACAGACGCCAGTTTCGAGGCCGTCGCCGTACGGTCCTGAAGAGCACCGTGGACTATGGCACGATATTCTCGAGGCGTCGTGCAGCGAGATCGCCCCTGACCAGGTCGCCGTCGGTAAGAATTTGTTTCCTGAAAGCGGCGGTAAGCTTTGGAGACAACCGTGTGATTCCTCCCCAAACGGTGGCCGATCTCTCTGAAGGACAAGCCTGCTTCCCTTAGTGCAATGATTTTAATGCACTCCTCATCACTCACCGCTCGTCGGACCATTGCGGCTACCTGCCAAGGGAGACACGAAGAATCAGCACGACGTTTCCTTAAGACTTTCAGGGCCGTCTTTATGACATCCCTTTCCTTTTAAGATGAGACACTACTCACCTTCGATGCCTGAGTTGACGTTCTTGGAAATAACTTCCACCGTAGACAGCACTCCGACCGTTGATTGAAGAATTGCTGAGATACTGTGTCTTCTAGACAGGCTGAAGAACTGATAACCCAGGATGTGGACACCGTGCTTTTAAAGGGCTATGTATGCTTCTCGAAGCTTTGAGTAACCGGAAACAAAGTACTGTGTATCCGGTAACACAGAACCTTCGAGAACCTTCGAGAACCTGTAGGACGAATGGCTAAAATTCTACGCCGGTATTGAGCCTTGAACCCACGATCTCCCGCATGGTAGGAATCGGCTCTAACCATTAAGCCACAATTAACGTTGCCAAAAGATACGGTAGAATGGTACGTGAACGGAATCGACTAATCAAATGACGTTCCCGACGCTTGTTGAGAGCATGAGGCGAATGTGTGAGGCTGTAATTGATGCAAATGGAGGCGTTACGCGCTATTAAAGGGTAAAAATCATTACAAAGAGTCATTTTTCTCCCATTTCCATCCTTTCCATCATAGGCAACCCGTACGCATGGACGTGATGTGGGTTGCCTAGGCATGGGCGTACTTACTAGAGGGTGTTTAATTCTTTGAAAACGTTTCCCATTTAACCTATAAATGTTCATACAACCAGCTGTTTTGGACTCGATTTCAGTCCATAAGCTTCATTTTGATCCAACTCTGAAAACTCTGCCATGACGCGTTACGCCTCCAGACAGGGAGGGTTGATGGTGCAAAAATGTCAACTTTGGGGGATGGAATGTCAATCAAACATCGGAAGGGGTTGATTTCGTGTCACCACTACTTCTAAGGACCTTTACAGCCCTTTCAGCGATTAAGACCTCATTTCAGCCCTTAAAAAGGGCCTGATTCGAAAAATCATTCAAAAGGGGGTAGCAAGGGAAGGGGTGGCGACACAGGCACAGGTCCTTTTTTGAAACGTTAGGGGAAGACCCCCCCCCCCCATTAGCAGCACTGATAAAAATCTCGATTTAAACCTTCCTTAGGGGTGAATCAAGAGGGGGTGGTTTGGTCCCTTGCTAGTTGAGGGTGTTAGGAGGGGTGAACATTGCCGGAGGCCTTAAAAACTTACTGCAATCAGCAACTGAGAACGGTGTTCAGGTTTTCAGGTGGTTAAACACATCCGGTACCTTCTCAGGCACCCCCAATGGTAGTCCATGTTTAGGGGATGATGAAGGGGTTGAAAATGCCCAAACGTCAAATGTAACGATTTCAACGTGTTCGTGGAACCTTAAGAGCAAGACTAATTCATTTTAGACTGCTTTGGCAACCTGCGACAAGTCCTACAGCGTTTTTCGCAAACTTCAATTTACGGTTTTCAAAAATGGGCTGGTTTTGGGGGCGCTATCCCGAAACTACACAAGTTGGGGAGTTGTGCTGAAGCATGTGCTTGGTAGGCGTCGGGGCAAACGTCATACTGAGATTTCGACCTTGTGCAGTCAACTTTCCAAATTTGGTGGCCTTTGAAAAAAGTGGTGCTTTAATTTTTTGAGCAATATATATATATATATATATATATATATATATATATATATATATATGTTACTGCAATCACTTTGTAGAGGCTGCTTTCTGTAATCCGTCCAAATACATACTTAAAACACTATGGTGTACGTTTTCTAAAACTGAAGGTCTTAAACCAGAGGGAGTTAGAAGTAGAGCTTATCTCGTAACTTGAAATTGAAATATTTTAAGTCAGACATAAGGGATCCGATGGAGAAGACGGAAATTAGAGAGAGGAGAATTCACCGAAAGATCCTCAGACCTATAAAGGTAGATAAGAATTTCGTAGGCGACATAACTCCAAGCTCTACGAACATAATCATAGAGTAACTATCTGATTATGCGAGAAAAAAGGGAATAGCTTTCTATGGCCATATCGCGAGATTACCTTCCACGAGATTGACCAATCGTTTGCTCAGTTTCTGGCACAATAAGAAGGTTCGTACCACGTGGTTGACGGAATCTGAGAAGGATATTAACGAACCCGGAACATGAGATCCGCATGATAGACAGGCTGTGAGACGTGCTGTGAAGGAAATTCATGGTTTTCAGGGGAAACCTCGGAAGAATGGTACCCCCTGGACTACTGAAAGAAAGGAGTTACACTGGCAGAAAATGCGTCAATACTGGGAGAAAATCAAGACCCTTCAGTAGAATAAACGTAGTTCTAAGTAGGCCAATTCAAGAGAGGAAGAAGAAGAGGGAGTTAGAAGGTGCGTTTTGGGCCAAAATCTTCCAAATCGTCTTACAGGAAAAATTTTGCATTTCTATAAAAGTCAACGGAAATATATTTGTTTATAATATGTGTTTAAACAAATAAACAAAACGGTAACCCCGGCCAGAGATGTGTCACCTTGAGTCCACAAAAACAGTAAAGCCGGGCGGGTGCTTTATACACATGCAGATGAAAGCTTAAGTATTCAACTTAAAGGAAATATGTGGCTTAACATGTTTCATGATTAAACATTGCTCGGAAAAATGATTTAATTGGACTAGGGTGCGCGTGTCTAATTATAATGCAAATCGTTAAACTTATTTCACTCAATAAATAAGTGTTGTGTATTTTTAAGGTTCGAACATCAATAAGTCAAATTTCAATTTACGTTTTAACACAATTAGGTCGCAAGTTAGTTAATTATTTAGTTAGTTAGGTATCTATACATAAAATAATTATAAATTTTAAAATATTTAAAATCTTAAAAATGGAAAAAAAAAGAAAATTTAAAGAAATGAAAATTGGAAAAAATGAAATCTTTTAATTTTTTTTAATTTTTAAATTTTTATTTTTTTAAATTAAAAAATCTATTGATTTCTTTCTAATCTAGACAAAGGGATAAACTTTCGTCCCAAAACGCGTCGCTTAATTTTAAACTCTACTGGACCAAATAGCTCCAACGCTAAATTATGGCTTAAATTGGTCGAGCAAGTTTACGCAACACATTAAAGGAGCCCATAATTTATAAATTATTTATCTACGCGGATATAAAGTATGACCTCAAACAATTATTCCAGTTTATTCCTTAATTAGTAATTTCAACTCGTACTTTGGAAATCCTCCAGTGAACAACGATTGATCTTTATCAGGTACAATATATTGAGTTAACAATGACAGAGCCCTAGAAATTTAGATGCATTCTGCAACGGTTACTCTCCTATGTTCAGAAAAAAAATATCGATAATCCAGTCGTCGTAAAATTTTACAAAGCCGGCTTACTGGTTGCCTGGCTTACGCGATAAAGGAGAAATAATCTTCCGGGTGGATGCAGTACGTTTGCCTAAACTGTCAGCAAATGCTTACAGATACATGTTTGGCACGCACCACTCGCCCCTTGAAGCTAGCATTCAGGTTAATAGCATCGTTTTTTGATGCCAGCACCATGAGATATTCCCATAATAATCGCCTGATGCTCTATAAAAATCTTCTATATAAACTCCTATGAGTATATACACGTTTTTCCCAAAATGACAACAGCGCATAATTTGTAAGTGATTACAGGGATCATGCCCTTGCTTACTAAAAACCCCTGGCACTACAGCCCGTGAAGGACCTAGGCCTACCAAGCGACATTTGCCCAGCCATTTGGCCTGCAGATATTGAGGTGACGCGTGATCGGGTCCCCTCGGCCGTTAATTTGATTTTCGTGATCGGAGCGCTGCCTCACTGTCAGACAGCTACTCAATTGTCCTCACGAGGCTGAGTGCACCCAGTTGCAGCCCTCACGTCAGTTTCTAAAATCCCTGACGGAGCCGAGAATTGAACACGGGGCCTCCGGATGAGAGGCAGGCGCGCTACACCAACACCACGGGGCCGGCTCCTTGCTAACTCGGGGCGTGGTGGCTCAGCGGTCTAGCTGTATGCCTCTCATCAAGGCGGTCCGGGTTCTATTCCCGGTCAAAGCATGTGAGATTTTCGAAGTGAAATGCCATGTCCTGTGGTTCGGATTCCACGTAAAAAGGAGGTCCCGTGGCTCATGATCTCGCGATTAACGGTCATGTTAAACTACAAGCTTCCTTCCTTCCTTCCTTGCTAACTACAGCTGTCATAAAACTGGGTCAATGAATTAAGAGTAAGTTAATTTAATTGTAGGGGGCTGCGTGCCGCAGTCAGTACAGCTTCTAACTGAAAGGGAGTGGGTACGATCCCTACCCAGGTAGTGGATTTTAGAAACAAACCTACCACTTTCGGAAACGCAAATAGCCCTGGGGTTTACTCAGCCTACACCAGAAATGAGTACCAGGGTAATTCCTGAGAGCACGGACGGCCGGGCGTGGAGCTGACAACTCCATCCCATCTACTAGTAGTGCTGATGTCACAAATAGTGGAAGACTCTACCTTCCACTACTCCCAAGGCCTCCATGGCCTGTGCAGAGTTGGCTTTGCTTTGCTAACATAAATGTTGGTTAAAGGTGTTCATATACGTTTTAGAACATTTGCATTATTTTAAACCAAACTTTTTGAATTTATTTTTTTACTGTTTAAAGACCTGAATATAACCATATCTGTGCGGCTTCGGTGGCGTAGTTGGAAGCATGCTGAGTTTCCATGTCCAAGATTGCGGGGTCATACCCGGCCGAAGTCGTTGGATTTTCTAATACTGTTAAAAATCCCTCAGTTTGCCTTCCTTCAGAGGGGAAGTAAAGCCGGTGGGCCCATGTCATAGATTTATGGCATGTAAAAGAACCTTCCACTAACTTCAATTGTGTGAAGCTAAATGTTTTAGGTTAGATTTGATTAACTCTCTAGGTTCCAACGTTCACAGCCAGGTGCTGGTTGCGGTGGCATTTAGTAGCCAAGTTCACAGCTAGGTGTCGTTGACGGTAGCATTTCGTAGCAAAAGTAGGAACTACAGTACTTGAAATTGATCGTCTTGAGTCCTTACCTGAATTGCAGATAGCACACGCAAATACAGCCATCACAATTAACACAGATTATCAGAAGGACTCTGCAAACACCCAAAGTACACGGGGCTACATGACCACATTGCCACTGCCCCTAAACTGAGGAACCAACCGGCCAACCATGTCTGCCAAATTCCTGCCCAAAACCATGTACTTTTACTCATTCTTCTAAGATAAATAAATCT
Organism: Meconema thalassinum; assembly: GCA_946902985.2. NCBI lineage: Eukaryota > Metazoa > Arthropoda > Insecta > Orthoptera > Tettigoniidae > Meconema > Meconema thalassinum. The sequence goes on along the minus strand of OX336390.1, from coordinate 151,620,631 downwards.
CACAATTCAAAAGAATATTTTACCCCCCTTGTAACTAGTCGCTATAGGTGTTAGGTTTGTGTTTGTATGTAAACCTGTATTAACACTTAGATTTCAACACGTATGCATCGTTAAACCCTTAAGTGTCACCCATGACGTCATGGATGCCGCCATTTTGTGTCTAGGGGAATTTTGTAGTGTAAGGTAGGCTATGGCAATCAATACTACTCCCTCGAGCCCCACCTTAACCATCCAAAAGGGGGATTCCCGTGGTTTCCCCACTTCTATTTCAGGCAAATGCCAGGATGGTCCCTAAAGTAAAGCCACGGCCGCATCTTTCCCAATTTTGGTTGGTTGGTTCCTAAGTTTAGGGGCTGCGACAACGCGGTCATGTAGCCCCGTGTACTTTGGGTGTGTGAAGAATCTGTCTGATAACAGGTGTTAATTATGATGGCTGTATTAGTATGTGTTATCTGTTTTTAATTCAAGTAAGGATTGCAGTCATTTAATTGTCATGTAATTCCTACTTTCGCTACCAAACGCCACCGTCAACGACCAACTAGTTCTGAACTTGGTTACTATATGCCACCGCAGTTGGCTCCTGGCGACGAACGTTGGAACCTAAGAGCGTTAGTCAAATCTAACCTATAATTTAGCTTCACACAAGTGGAATTAGAGGAAGGTTCTTTATCATGCCATAAATATATGACATGGGACCGCCGGCTTTACTCCCCCCCCCCCTCGAAGGAAGGCATACTGAGGGATTTTTAACGCTCTTAAAAAAACGACGACTTCGGCCGGGTTTGAACCCGTGACCTTGGGCATAGAAGCTCAGCATGCTACTAACTACGCCACCGAAGCCGCCATTTTCCCAATTTTACCCTCAATTACCAATACACATACTCGAACAGACATTTAAAATAACATAGATTATCAAGCAAATTCTACACACACCTAAATACACGGAGCTACAGTAAATGATCACAATATCCAAGTCCCTGAAAATAAAACAACAGCTCTTCACGCTGTTCATCATAAAAGTTACCTTGGCCTGGAATGAAACAGAGTCCCTGTGATAACTAATATTACTGACTTTGTGGTGTAAATTATCCAATAAATTCTCCGTGCCTTCGTTGAATAACACCGTTGCATCTAACACTGAGATAGTATGCCTGATATGAAAGACTGAATATTTTACTGCATGTCAAAACGTAATTTATTCTACCCTTTAATGTTCTTGTAGGTCATAAAGTGTTGTGTAAGGATTGCATTCTTCGGGCAAAGTATATGGTCATAAACTTGGTAACTTGCTTAGCCTAGTCCTAATGTATAAAGTTTTCTGGTCTGCTTGCCAACAAACACCCAGACTCCTTCGGCAACCTGTAAGAAGACAATTCTCACCATCTGTTGAAATTACTGTGACATCAGCTCTTGAAAACTTACTAAGCGTTGTTGTTATTAACAATACAAGCAACAGGAAAGACTGGTCGAAACCTCTCCTACTTTGTTGTACTATAAGAAGACAACGTGCGGAAAATTAGCCGCCAGATTGAATTGCAAGGCTACGAAATCATGAGGCGAATCTCTCATAGACTCTTAATCAATGAGAAGTAGCGAGTACCGTACATGTTGGAAGGGACAGCCCTGTCGACCCAAGCACTCAAGGCCGGTGGGAAGCAGCCTGCATATACACGACTACTGTGAGTGCCACAGGGATGTCCAGCTCCGACCGCCGTCATGCCTGCCTACCAGGATGTCAGGTACGATTTCGGAGCCTTGTAGTTTAATCTGGCAACTGATTTTCCGCACGTAGTCCTCTTATAGTACAACGATGGCGTTCACAAAGTTTCAAGAGAGGTTTCGACTTGTCTTACCTGATGCTAGCTTGCCACGGTGGGTGAGTGGATAGCGTGTCGGTCTACTAACCCCAAGATTGCAGGTTAGCTCCTGGCCATGGTAAGTGATTTTTTGAAAGGCGGAAAAAATACGACACGCATGTCATACGATGTTGGCATGTCAAAGAACCCATTTGAATTCAGTAGGCCGTGTTCATAATGGCAAGATTAATCTCGGGAGTTTCCGCCAACACAAAGTTCCTCATTTCTCTACTAGAAAGCGCTATAGTGTTCAAGGAGCTTAGATATCTAACCTCCTTGATTTTCATAGTGATTCAAGGAACAACGAAATTCGACATGCAAGCTACCCTCTGGGTGTTAAATTACTAAGCTTGCACCCAGAACCCGAGGCCATACGATATTATTATTACCTGATACTTCCCTTGTAAGTTATGAAGTGATGTCTAGGCGCCTATTAAAGACAGCCAGCGTGACCTTGGCTTCCATGAGTTGTTGTTTCACTTGAGGGGCTTAGACGTCGTAATTATTCAGTTTTGTGTAGCCTACTTGTGTGTGTATATCTACAGAATTTGTCTGATAACCTGTGTTATTTAGGTGACAGTAGTAGTGTGTGTATTTGTAACTACGGCAATGATCTGGAAGAAGGCGGTCGTGGTCTTAAGTTAGGAACCATCCCGGCATTCGCCTGAAGTAGAAGTGGTAAATCTCAAAAACCCACTTCCAGGATGGCTGAGGTCGGGATAAAACCCACCACTTTTCAGTTTTGCCTCACGAGGCTGAGTGTACCTCGTTTCAGACCTGAGACCAGAATCAAATTACTAGGCAGATCAGGGAATCGAACCAAGACCTCTGGGACGGAAGTCAACAAAACTAGCCGCATCATCACGAGGTGTTTGCTCCCATGAGTAATAAGTCGCTACCTCCAGTCCCTGTTGTATCCTAAACGTATAAACGCATGGACTGCTGTCATATTTCCGCCATTCATGGTCCTTTATGTTTCTACTCTCGATTTGGTATCCTTATTCTTCGAGGGGTAGTGGCTTCGGTGGCGCAGTTGGTAGCATGCTGAACTGCTGTGCCCAAGATAGCGGGTTCCAACCCGGTAGAAGTCGTCGGATTTTGTAAGAGCGTTAAACTCCTTCAGTATGCCTTCCTTCGGAGGGAAAGTAAAGCCGACGGGCCATGTCATAGATGTATACCATGAAAAAGAACCTTCCGCTACAATTGGTAGTGTGTAGCGAAATGTGTAGGTTATATTTAGTTAGAAACGCTCTATCAAGTTACAACGTTTGCCACTAGGTTTCAGTGGCATCCGGTAGCCAGAGTTGGAACTACTTGAAATTGAACTTGCTCATTCATCTTCATTCATTTCATCTCATCCGCACGCGACGGTACATGTAGCTCACCCCATGGGTGTCCACATAGAAGCCGCTACTAACTCTGACGAGCCGAACATGTCCTCGGACATTTCCGCCACTAAAAGCCATACACTAAATAACTCTTCGAGGGGGTCAAAATTCTCAATTTCTTTTGTTTAATGTTGAGATAAGTTGGTATCGTTGATGTTTCAATTCTCCAAAACATCATCCCTAATTCTATATCGAAGAAAGTCCTCGGAAGGCGGAGGTAGATTTCACCGGACAAACTTGGGGATAGGCGAAAATAGGCAGAATATGCAGGTTTTCGTAGAAGGATCAGACCTCATTTATTGCGAGAAGGTATTTTATAATTGGAGCTTAATTAACTTTGTTTTTCGTCATTTTATGCTTATTTTAAACATTTTATTGTCTTATGGGAACGGTAACCTTCTTGTCATTTGGGGTCCATTTTTGCAAAAAATGAAAGTAGACTTATGAGATCAACACAGGGCGAAAAAAGCGTGTCTGTCTGTGTGTGTGTATGTGTGTGTGTGAGTCTGTGTGTGTGTGTGTGTCTGTGTGTGTGTGTGTGTGTGTCTGTCTGTGTGTGTGTGAGTGTGTGTACTCTGAATGTCTGTCCCCCCCCCCCCCTATCAATTCGAACACGACGAATGCGAATTGAACGAAATTTGGTACAAAGGTAGCACTAGCAAAGGGCACCTCAGTGTCATGTTTTATATCGCCGCCATCTTTACTAAAACTGAATGGCGGCCACTCAAACGTTCAAAACGTAAAATCAAATAACGACTAACCAAATCATCCGATCTCTACCAAATTTGGTAACAACATACCTTCGTATAGGATGCGTCTTGTGACCAAATTACAAGGTCCGCCATACCATTTCGGCCGTGCGAATTATGCAAACTTTATAATCCATATCATGGGACCCACCAGTTCCGATTATCGAGCCGAGAATCGTTTTAACTGTTCTAAAGGAAGAGGCACGTTCGAAATTAAAAGTTTATTTTGTAATACTATAGTGCAGACGTGATTTCAAAAATCTGAGCTGATTCAGTAATAAGACAAGATGGCAGCGGATATCTTGTGCCTGACTTATATTTCACTAATTTGAGTATTGCATGCAATATAGCGTACTGATACAAAATAAATAAACTTGGTATGAAATGCTTTATATATAAATAATATACTCCAGTGATGAAATCGTTTAGTATAAATCATTATTTGCTAACAAGTTCTATCTAAGTCATTTTATATAGAACGATATTCGTTGACACAATTAGCTCAGTGGTAGAGCGTTAGCCTATCGCTCAAATGCCTATGGTTCAAACCCGATCAGAGCTAGGTTTTTTGCTTGAAATGTTATATGTTTATTGTTTTGTAATGATTCAGATGTTTTAAAATTAAGCGTTATATTGTGCATATTATGGTGTAAAATATAAATTTAATTAAAACATAATTCGCCAGCAGATTTACTCGAGACATCTAGCTGCCAAAAAGGTAACTGCACGCCGACCAGATTTTATTGAAAAGTTTCTTCTTCTGGCCGCTAGAATGCACTCGCTCTGTTAGGATTATATTGTTAGATATTTCACCACTAGATATCACGACTAGTCTACGTGGGGCTCCATTGATTACTATACCATTGGCATTCTATGCGCATCGAATTTGAAGAATGACAAGATGATACTACGATACATTTTTACTTTTTATTTTAAAGGGTTTGTAACAGCCTATTTTGCGTAACTTGAAAATGTTATTTGAAGTAAAGAACAAAACGATTTCACATAGTAACTGAATTCAAGCCGTTGGTGTTAGTTCAGTTTATTAATTACTACTTTTATTTCAGGCAAATAGCAATCGAAAATATCCACATAGTTTGTATACACACGTCTCTGTAGGGTCATGGAAAGATTTGTTAATTCAATTAGGGATTTCGATTCCCGGTCAATGCATGTGAGATTTTCAAAGTGAAATGCCATGTCCTGTGGTTCAGATTCCACGTAAAAAGGAGGTCCCGTGGCTCATAATCACAAGATTCACGGTCACGTAAAACTACAATCTTCCTTCCTATTTTTTTTCAATTAGGGTTGTGAAAGCCATGCACAACCAGAAGTGTAAAGACATGCCTCAACTCAAAGTTGGATGTTGCCCACGGCAGGTCGTATATGTAATAATAATAATAATAATAATAATAATAATAATGTTATTGGTTTTACATCCCTTTTAACTACTGCTGCTTTTAGAGACACCGGGGTGCCGGAATTTTGGCCCGAAGGGGATCTTTAACGTGCCAGTAAATGTACTGACACGGCTCCCTCGCATTTGTGCACCCTCAAATGCCAGCTGACTGCGCCAGGATACGAACCTGCAACCTAGGGCCCAGCAAGCGAGAACGTTACCGCTGAGCCACGCCGCCAGTCCGGTCGATTATGTCTCCAGATCCATAACATTCTTGATATACTTCTTATCTTTCTTTCTTCAATGATGGTAGCAGTTTTTATCTAGGTTGTGGCGTTTGGTAGAGGTAAATCGTTTCTAAGGTCTTCAACAAAGAATAGTTCTATTATACTCTTTGATAATAACAACGAGTTATAACTATACTCATACATTTAGGAGAAAGTAGGCTATATGTTCTTTACTGAACATCTTGTTATACTTGTGGTCACACTGTCCTTATGCTAGGTTTCGACACTGATGTGTAACTATGTAACGGTCTGTTACTTCTTCACGCAAAATTATATCTCCCGCAGAGATTTTGGTTGGTTCCTCAGTTTAGGGGCTGCGACACCGCGGTCATGTGACCCCGTGTACTTAGGGATGGCTGTATTAGTCTGTAATTCAGGTAAGGACTGCAGACGGTCAATTTCAAGCAGTAGTTCCTAATGTTGCTACCAGGTACTACCGTCAACGACACCTAACTGTGAACTTGGCTACTAGATGCCACCGCAGCCAGCAACTCGCAACGAACGTTGGAATTTCCCCTCCAAAGGAAAGCATACTGAGGGATTTTTAGCGCTCTTAGAAAATCCGACGACTTCGGCCGGCTTTGAACTCCTGACCTTGGGCATAGACATTCAGCATGCTTGCTACCAGTTACGTCACCGAAGCCGCTTCACACTTAGTCAGATGGAATTCTGAATATGATCTCGTGCACGTGCGTTATCTTGGCAACGTCTGATGGCTCATCCCTCATCAATTTAGTAGAGTTGCCATGGCAAGCACTGATAGCTCTTGTCATTTTCTTATAATTCCGAAATCATTTTTCTCATCCCTTGGCATAATGGTGGGTCATATCAAAAATTCTTTAAGACAAAATTTTAGGTAATTATTAGGGGAATATTGTCCATTTTGTACGGTTTTGAGATTGTGCCTATTAAGAGAGATATGATTAATGTTTCCCGAAAAACCCACTTTTTCCCACCCCTTTGGTCAATGGTTGGTGCTATAAAAAAAGCTCTTCAAACATTAATTTTTGGGCTTTATCCGACACATAGTATGAACGTTGAACGGGTTTGATATTTCACATATTAAGAGAGTTATAGCAATATTTCACTTTTTCGAAAAAAAAGCCCCCGATTTTCACCCCCTTCGACCGATTTAGCCCATTAACGAACTCGACCGAGATTTTATAGGTATACATATTCGGTAAAATATTCAAAGTGATTGGTGCAAAATTACGGCAGTTATCGTGTCCACAAGAAACTGATATGCATATATATATATACACATATACATACATAAATAATATATAAACTTTTGAACTGGCGGTGGTTTTGGGGTCTGGGGGATGTGAAACGCGAAGATATGTCGAAATTTTCCGGAAGTCGAAACATGGTACCCATTGCAATAGTTAGCTTTCTAATTAAATCTACCTCTGGTTGGTTCCTCAGTTTAGGGGCTGCGACAACGCGGTCATCTAACACCGTGTACTTTGGGTGAGTGTAGAATCTGTCTGATAAACGGTGTGAATTGTAATGGCTGTAGTAGTCTTAATTCAGGTAAGGACTGCAGACGGTCAATTTCAAGCAGTAGTTCCTAATGTTGCTACCAGGTACTACCGTCAACGACACCTAGCTGTGAACTTGGCTACTAGATGCCACCCTAACCAGCAACTCGCAACGAACGTTGGAACTTCCCCTCCAAAGGAAAGCATACTGAGGGATTTTAGCTCTCTTAGAAAATCCGACGACTTCGGCCGGCTTCGAAACCGCGACCTTGGGCATAGACATTCTGCATGCTACTAGTTACCTCACCGAAGCCGCTTCCCACTTAGATGAAAATAATGAATCTGATCTCGTGCAAGTGCGTTGTCATGGCAACGTCTGATGGCTCATCCCTCATCAATTTAGTAGTGTTGCCATGGCAACCTCTGTTAGCTCTTGGCATTTTCTTATAATTCCGAAATCATTTTTCTCATCCCTTGGCATAATGGTGGGTCATATCAAAAATTATTTCAGACAAAAGTTTTAGGTAATTATTAGGGGAATATTGTCCATTTCGTACGGTTTTGATATTGTGCCTATTAAGAGAGATATGATTAATGTTTCCCGAAAATCCCACTTTTCCCACCCCTTTGGTCAATGGTTGGTGATATAAAAAAAACTCTTCAAACATAAATTTTTGGGCTTTATCCGACACATAGTATGAACGTTGAACGGATTCGATATTTCATATATTAAGAGAGTTATAGCAATATTTCACTTTTTCGAAAAAAGCCCCCCATTTTCACCCCCTTCTACCGGTTTAGCCCAGTAACGAACTCGACCGAGATTTAATAGGTATACATATTCGGTAAAAAGTGATTGGTGAAAAATTACGGCAGTTATCGTGTCCACAAGAAACTGATATATATATATACTTTTGAACTGACGGTGGTTTTGGGGTCTGGGGGATGTGAAACGCGAAGATATGTCGAAATTTTCCGGAAGTCGAAACATGGTAGCCTACCCATTGCAATAGTTAGCTTTCTAATGAAATCTACCTCTGGTTGTTTCCTCAGTTTAGGGGCTGCGACAACGTGGTCATCTAACCCCGTGTACTTTGGGTGAGTGTAGATTCTGTCTGATAAACGGTGTGAATTGTAATGGATGTAATTCAGGTAAGGACTGCAGACGGTCAATTTCAAGCAGTAGTTCCTAATGTTGCTACCAGGTACTACCGTCAATGACACCTAGCTGTGAACTTGGCTACTAGATGCCACCCCAACCTGCAACTCGTAACGAACGTTGGAACTTCCCCTCCAAAGGAAAGCATACTGAGGGATTTTTAGCGCTCTTAGAAAATCCGACGATTTCGGCCGGCTTTGAAACCGCGACCTTGGGCATAGACATTCTGCATGCAACCAGTTACGTCACCGAACCCGCTTCCCACTTAGTCAGATGTCAAAGTCAACCCCTGGCACCAACCAGCCCATCACGGGCTAAGGCCGACCAAGCGACCGCTGCCCAGCCATTTGGCCTGCAGATATTGGGGTGACGCGTGATCAGCGCGTCGGGTCCCCTCGGCCGTTAATATTGGTATTCGTGATCGGGGTGCTGTCTCACTGTCAGACAGCTACTCAATTGTCCTCACGAGGCTGAGTGCACCCCGTTCCAACCCTCACGTCAGTTTTAAAATACCTGACGGAGCCGGGGATCGAACCCGGGGACTCCGGCTGAGAGGCAGGCGCGCTACCCCAACACCACGGGGCCGGCTTAGTCAGATGGAAATACTGTGCCTATTAAGAGAGATATGATTAATGTTTCCCGAAAAACCCACTTTTTTCCACCCCTTTGGTCAATGGTTGGTGCTATCAAAAAACTTATTTGACATAAATTGTTGGCACTTATCCGACACATATTATGAACTTTGAATGGATTCGATATTTCGCGTATTAAGAGAGTTATAGCGAACTTTCAATTTTTCGAAAAAAGACCCCCATTTTCACCCCCTTCGACCGATTTTGCCCATTAACGAACTCGACCGAGATTTTATAGTGATACATATTATGTAAAAAATTCAAAGTGATTGGTGTAAAATTACGGCAGTTATCGTGTCCACAAGAAACTGATATACATATATACATACATAAATCATAATAATATATAAAAAAAGCCCTCTCGGCACGCCGGAAGGCGGAGGTAGATTTCACCGGACAAACTTGGGGATAGGCGAAAATAGGCAGAATATGCAGGTTTTCGTAGAAGGATCAGACCTCATTTATTGCGAGAAGGTATTTTATAATTGGAGCTTAATTAACTTTGTTTTTCGTCATTTTATGCTTATTTTAAACATTTTATTGTCTTATGGGAACGGTAACCTTCTTGTCATTTGTGGTCCATTTTCATACTTGTGGTCACACTGTCCTTATGCAAGGTTTCGACACTGATGTGTAACTATGTAACGGTCTGTTACTTCTTCACGCAAAATTATATCTCCCGCAGAGATTTTGGTTGGTTCCTCAGTTTAGGGGCTGCGACAACGTGGTCATGTAACCCCGTGTACTTAGGGATGGCTGTATTAGTCTGTAATTCAGGTAAGGACTGCAGACGGTCAATTTCAAGCAGTAGTTCCTAATGTTGCTACCAGGTACTACCGTCAACGACACCTACCTGTGAACTTGGCTACTAGATGCCACCGCAGCCAGCAACTCGCAACGAACGTTGGTACTTCCCCTCCAAAGGAAAGCATACTGAGGGATTTTTAGCGCTCTTAGAAAATCCGACGACTTCGGCCGGCTTTGAACTCGCGACCTTGGGCATAGACATTCAGCATGCTTGCTACCAGTTACGTCACCGAAGACGCTTCACACTTAGTCAGATGGAATTCTGAATATGATCTCGTGCAAGTGCGTTATCTTGGCAACGTCTGATGGCTCATCCCTCATCAATTTAGTAGTATTGCCATGGCAACCACTGATAGCTCTTGGCATTTTCTTATAATTCCGAAATCATTTTTCTCATCCCTTGGCATAATGGTGGGTCATATCAAAAATTCTTTCAGACAAAATTTTAGGTAATTATTAGGGGAATATTATCCATTTTGTACGGTTTTGATATAGTGCCTATTAAGAGAGATATGATTAATGTTTCCCGAAAAACCAATTTTTTCCCGCCCCTTTGGTCAATGGTTGGTGCTATAAAAAGAACTCTTCTAACATAAATGTTTGGGCTTTATCCGACACATAGTATGAACGTTGAACGGATTCGATATTTCACATATTAAGAGAGTTATAGCAATATTTCACTTTTTCGAAAAAAAGCCCCCCATTTTCACCCCCTTCGACCGATTTAGCCCAGTAACGAACTCGACCGAGATTTTATAGGTATACATATTCGGTAAAATATTCAAAGTGATTGGTGCAAAATTACGGCAGTTATCGTGTCCACAAGAAACTGATATGCATATATATATACACATATACATACATAAATTATATATAAACTTTTGAACTGACGGTGGTTTTGGGGTCTGGGGGATGTGAAACGCGAAGATATGTCGAAATTTTCTGGAAGTCGAAACATGGTACCCATTGCAATAGTTAGCTTTCTAATGAAATCTACCTCTGGTTGGTTCCTCAGTTTAGGGGCTGCGACAACGCGGTCATCTAACCCCGTGTACTTTGGGTGATTGTAGAATCTGTCTGATAAACGGTGTGAATTGTAATGGCTGTAGTAGTCTTTATTCAGGTAAGGACTGCAGACGGTCAATTTCAAGCAGTAGTTCCTAATGTTGCTACCAGGTACTACCGTCAACGACACCTAGCTGTGAACTTGGCTACTAGATGCCACCCCAACCAGCAACTCGCAACGAACGTTGGAACTTCCCCTCCAAAGAAAAGCATACTGAGGGATTTTAGATCTCTTAGAAAATCCGACGACTTCGGCCGGCTTTGAAACCGCGACCTTGGGCATAGACATTCTGCATGTTACCAGTTACGTCACCGAAGCCGCTTCCCACTTAGTCAGATGTCAAAGTCAACCCCTGGCACCATCCAGCCCATGACGGGCTAAGGCCGACCAAGCGACCGCTGCCCAGCCATTTGGCCTGCAGATATTGGGGTGACGCGTGATCAGCGCGTCGGGTCCCCTCGGCCGTTAATATTGGTATTCGTGATCGGGGTGCTGTCTCACTGTCAGACAGCTACTCAATTGTCCTCACGAGGCTGAGTGCACCCCGTTCCAACCCTCACGTCAGTTTTAAAATCCCTGACGGAGCCGGGGATCGAACCCGGGGCCTCCGGGTGAGAGGCAGGCGCGCTACCCCAACACCACGGGGCCGGCTTAGTCAGATGGAAATACTGAATCTGATCTCGTGCAAGTGCGTTGTCATGGCAACGGCTCATCCCTCATCAATTTAGTAGTGTTGCCATGGCAACCTCTGATAGCTCTTGGCATTTTCTTATAATTCCGAAATCATTTTTCGCATCCCTTGGCGTAATGGTGGGTCATATCAAAAATTCTTTCAGACAAAAGTTTTAGGTAATTATTAGGGGAATATTGTCCATTTTGTACGGTTTTGATATTGTGCCTATTAAGAGAGATATGATTAATGTTTCCCGAAAAACCCACTTTTTTCCACCCCTTTGGTCAATGGTTGGTGCTATCAAAAAACTTATTTGACATAAATTGTTGGCACTTATCCGACACATATTATGAACTTTGAATGGATTTGAAATTTCACGTATTAAGAGAGTTATAGCGAAATTTCAATTTTTCGAAAAAAGCCCCCCAATTTCACCCCCTTCGACTGATTTTGCCCATTAACGAACTCGACCGAGATTTTATAGGGATACATATTATGTAAAAAAATCAAAGTGATTGGTGCAAAATTACGGCAGTTATCGTGTCCACAAGAAATTGATATACATATATATATATATACATATATATATATATACATAAATTATATATAAACTTTTGAACTGACGGTGGTTTTGGGGTGTAGGGGATGTGAAACGCGAAGATATGTCGAAATTTTCCGGAAGTCGAAACATGGGACCCATTGCAATAGTTAGCTTTCTAATGAAATCTACCTAAATGAGATGGTGTGTGTCTTTCTGTCTGTCTGTCTGTTACTCAATAACGCAAGAACCACAGGTCCGATTTAAATGAAATTTTGCATGGATGTTGCTGATTTACCATGGTTACATATAGGATACTTTTAATTTCGATATTTTGCACTATTAAAAAATGGCGACCATTTTAGTGACGTCACTACACCCTATGGTTTCAAAATTTCATATTTCCATATCAAATAAAAAGAGAACGCTAAGAAATAGCAAACTTTTGATGCATACACGCGATTTAACATTTAATTTTCTATCGAAAAGGTCCTTATCACTTTTCGTGTATCTCCAACGGTTAGCGAGTAAAACCTAAATTTGTGCAATAAAACATGGTCAACACCGAGCGGTGCAGTATATCTCTACATACATAAAAATTAAAGTTTGTATGTTTCTTTCGCAATTTCTACGGAAATTTGAGTTATTTACGCGTTTTAGACTGTTTTATTATGGATGACCGCGAAAATAATTGTTGGTCTGTCTGTTTCTTTGTTTGTTTGTCTGTGGACAATTTTGTTCCCATATAACTCGAGAACGGCTGGGTGTATCAACGTAAAATTTGGTACAGATATCTATCAGAGGCACGACACTAATCATTGATGTAACCCTTATCCGTACCTATCATAAAAGAGGGCCTACCCCCTTAAAATACATGCTGAAATAGGATTAGAAGGACGAGACAAAGATCATTTTCAGCCCCTCAATGTGAGAGACAAAACTCGAAATCCACATTTTAAGGCCCTAAAACCAACCATTTTTGAGATATTTCCAGAAAACTAATTTCATTTAATAAACTAATGAACGAATACAAGCCGGTAACCATGGCAACAGATTCTCAGAGGTCCATCTATTGCTGTAAGATGCAATGCAATTCCATTAATTACATTGGTGTGAAAGTTTGCAAACGGCTAGAAGGTTATCACGGAACCAAATTGAGCTGTAAAATTCATCAATACGTATAATGCGCTTAAGGGGGTCAAGGGGTACACTAGAATTTTTTCACGCGATTTACACCTGCGGGTGTGGTACGGCAGGTCTATTATATTCCTATCCCCATATTATATTATTATTATTAGTATTATATTATGGCGTACAACGAGGAGACAAAGCCCCTCGGTGCCAGAAACAAAACTTGGGGGCCTCGAAAACTACATTATAAGGCTCTAAAACCAACAGTACCTGAAATATTCCCAGAAAACTAATTTAATTTAATTTAACAAACTAATGAAGGAATGGAAATCGGTAACCATGACAACTTTATCTCAAGGGGTGGCATCCAACTTTCCATCTATTTCTGTAAGAAGCAATGTCACTCCATTTATACCTTGCCACGGTGGGTGAGTGGATAGCGTGTCGGTCTACTAACCCCAAGATTGCAGGTTCACTCCTGGCCGTGGTACAGGCCGGACGTTTGTTTTAGACGAGTGAAAAACCTTAATGGAAGCCTGGAGGCGAGTTACTACAGTACCTGTGTTGTTATCAGCTGCCCCAAGCGCTCCGATGATTGATAAAGCTGTTTGACACTATTGCTGAAGTATAGTCACTGGCAAATAATGGCGTTCTGTTCGTAACTACGTAACGTGTACTTTCGTGTCACACAATACTTCGACGTGGACTGTACTGTCTGCTCAAGTCTGGAATTCCATTACATCAGATCGGTGGTGACAAATGTGAAGTCATAGGGTGAGAGAGTGACTGTGTACAGGCTCTCCCGCAGGCTTCAAGGTCAAGGGCAATCGTCTAAAACAAACGTCCGGCCAGTACGTGATTTTTGAAAGGCGGCAAAAGTACGACTCGCATGTCATACGATTTTGGCATGTCAAAGAACCCATTTGAATTCAGTAGGCCGTGTTCATAATGACAAAATTAACCTCAGGAGTTTCCGCCAACACAAAGTTCCTCATTTCTCTACTAGAAAGCGCTATAGTGTTCAAGGAGCTTAGATATCTACCCTCCTTGACTTTCATAGTGATTCAAGGAATAACGAAATTTCGACATGCAATTTACGAATTACGAAGCTTGCACCCGGCACCCGAGGCCATACGATATTATTATTATTAGGCTACTCTATTTATTACATTTCTGTGAAAGTTTGCAAATGGCTATAAGGTTATCACGGAACCAACGTACAGTAGACTGTATAATTCGTCAATGCAATTAAGGGGGTTAAGGGGTAACCTAGAATTTTTTCATGCAATTTCACGTGCGACATATAGTACAGAAAGTCTATTATATCTAAAAACAGCAACATTATTTTCAAAAATTCCTGAATTGAATCAGCATTTTTTGCGGCTTTTAGGAATTTGGGCCATTTGAGGCTAAATAACCTGAATTTCCATGCACCACAAGCCTTTATAATTTATGAAAGAGGTCTTCCTGTGTATGGGGACCTAACACAACGTAGAGGGTCATTTTTTATGTGAGGTGTATTGCGTTTCGTCTACAAGGCTTTCAAATCTATTTCACGTCAGGAAGTACACGTTAGGTGAATTTAGTTTGAGAGCACATTTTAACTAATCTTTTTTTTTTTTTTTTTGTCGACATACTGGTTCATCGTAGGGATGATTTTGTTTGATACGTATGGTAGATATACCCATATTTGGATATCTGGGTGATATGTTGATGACAATAGAATTGTCTGTCTGTCTTTCTGGGTATCTTTATGTACGCCTATAAATCGTGTTCGGATGCTTGGTGCATCGTAAAATTACGTATGGTAAACACGAGTCAATAAAGCCTCCGTGGCTTAGGCGGCAGCACGCCGGCCTCTCACCGCTGGGTCCGTGGTTCAAATCCCGGTCACTCCATGTGAGATTTGTGCTGGACAAAGCGGAGGCAGACAGGTTTTTCTCCGGGTACTCCGGTTTTACCTGTCAATATTTCATTCCAGAAACACCCTCCACTATCATTCCATTTCATCTGTCATTCATTTTATCATTGCCCCAGGGAAGTGCGACAGGCTTCGGCAGCCGGCATTGTTTATATCCTCGCCGCTAGATGGGGGCTTCATTCATTCCATTCCTGACCCGGTCGGAGTCTGGAAGCAGGCTGTGGATTTTCATTTCAAACATGAGTCAATACACCAATCATTTATAAAACTCCTCACCGTACTTTTCATACAGTAGAAGGGTGGATATAGGGAAAAACTTCTCAAAATGCATGCTAAAATAGGCGAAATATAAGAATTATCCTAGAAGGACGATCAAAGCATATGTTGCGCTTCTCATTGTGAGACACAAAATTCGCGAGTCTATAAGGGGTCTCTGAAAACCACATTTTAAGGCCCTTAAATTAACAGTGTGTGTGATATTCCCAGAAAACTAACTTCGTTCTGAAAAACTTATGAAGGAATGACAAACCGCTAACCATTGCAACAGTAGCTCAATTGATAATGTCTGGTGTTAATATATAACACCGTTCGAAGAACGGGTACTTCTGCTAGTTATATATAAACTTTTGAACTGACGGTGGTTTTGGGGTCTGGGAGATGTGAAACGCGAAGATATGTCGAAATTTTCCGGAAGTCGAAACATGGGACCCATTGCATTAGTTAGCTTTCTAAAGAAATCTACCTAAAAAAAACTGATCAAGGGAAGTGAAACAGGTAGGACAACGAGAATGGAACTAATGAGTGAAAGGAATTCAAAACATATTCCAGGGTTACCAAAAATGTATCAACGAATTAGCCTCCGGGGGTTGGCAGCGCGTCTTTACTCTATTACCTTCTAACAAGGCCTTGGGTAGAGAAGTGCTCCCCTGTGTATCCTAGTGTCCTTCCCCTTATTACTACCAACAGACTAATCTGTCCCTTCTGTACGGGTCTAGCGAGAAACTTCCCCAAAGTCCCTAAGGGGAGGTCGGATTGTCTGTTAAGCCCAATCCTGTCAAGACCCAAACAAGACTGCACTGGCTCAAACATACGGCTCGGTACTCAAGAATTGTTGTTCATTTTAGTGGGTTGGGGCATCTTGGTCATCAGCCCAGTGTAGTTGGGTGGGTGTTGAACTTGTCTTCTAGCGGCTTCGGTGGCACAGTTGGTAAAATGCTAAACTGCTGTACCTATGATTGCTAGTTCAAACCCGGCTGAAGTCGTCGGATTTTTTAAGAACGTTAAAATCCTTCATTATGCCTTCCTTCGGAGAGGAAGTAAAGCCGGCGGTCCCTTGTCATAGATTTATGGCATGTACAAGATCCTTCCACTAACTAAACTTGTGTGAAGCTACATTTCTAGGTTGGATTTCGTTGTGACGCTATATCAAAGTTCCAACGTTCATCACTAGGTGTCAGTGATATCTGGAAGCGAAAGTTGGAACTACTTGAAATTGAACGGAACTTGTAGCTCACCCTATGGGTGGTCGCTTGAAGCACCTACAGCTCCTGGCGAGCCGAAAATGTCCTCGGACATTCCTGGCACTAAAAGGCATACGATAAATAAATAAATAAATAAATAAATAAATAAATAAATAAATAAATAAATAACCTGTAGTTCTGTGATGACTGTAGTAGTGTGTGATGCTGTATTAGGGACAGGGATGAGGTACATTAGGTGTCCCGGCATTTGACTGGAGCGAGTGTGGATATAATTGTCAGCGCCGGGATTCAAACCTATGATCTCCGTACTTGCTGCAGCTGTTCTGGTGCATGATTTAACGAGCACGGCAACTCCTCTGGAAGGTACTCAAGAAGACAAGAGAGAGATTCTTAAATTGAAGCGTACTTCTTCTTAAACGTATCATTAATATCGTAGTTTGTAGCATGCTGATCTTCTATGCCCAAGATCGCAGGTTCAAACCCGGCCCAAGTCGTCGGATTTATTAAGAGCGTTAAAATCCCTCAGTATGCCTTCCTTCGGAGGGGAAGTAAAGCCGGCGGTCACATGTCATAGATTTATGGCATGAAAAAGAGCCTTCCACTAACTACACTTGTGTAAGTTAAAATTTGTAAGTAGGGGAGTAGTGCCGATTCTGCCCCACCCGGCGTTGCTCGGGCGGCGTCCATGTTAAATTATTAATACCTGGCCAATCCATGGTCCGATTTTAACATGCGACATATCGTTGGACTCGGGCTAACGCCCTCTTTCCAATGGACCAATCATTTCAATCCCTAAATAAAACCTACCCCTACTAGGGGGTGAATTTGTAATTTTTTAGTGAAAGCCTCTTTTCAAATGGGACATGTATAAGGTGCGCTGCTAAAATGAACTTAAACGTGGTTGCTCATATCGCGCATGCGTTTTACGAGATGCCGCTATGGATTGACATTTTTGTTTTTGTTTTGTACGCATGCGCACTTGGGATTTTTGTAAGAGGGCGAGCTCTTTGAAAAAAATGATTGATAAGAAGGGGTTTTGGTGGTGAGGAGAGAACCAGATAGTCGCCTACTTTCCTACGAAGTTTGCCGATATCTCTCGAACGAAAGGTCGGATTTGGACGTGTGACGTGTCAAATCGCTTGTCTCAAAGCCCTATATATGTTATTAATAGGTTAAAGTTTTCAGAATGAGGGAAACAGGCTTTTTGGGGGTAAAACCATGATTTTAGACTTTTTTGAAATCTCACGAATGCATGGTCGGATTTGGTCCTATGACGTGTCAAATGGCTTGTCTCGAAACCCTCTTTATTTTTGTAATAGGTTAAAGTGTTTGAGAATGAGGGAAATAGAATTTTTTGTTGTAAAACTGTGATTTTATACTTTCTGTTATATCTCACAAACCAATAACGCCAGAGACGTATACGAGGGGTCGTAGGACTCGGGGTGACGCCCCTCCCCTCCCCCCCTTTCGAATATAGTATTTATGTTTTAAAAAATGCGAAAGGGCCTAACGACACTTATGTTGAAAACATTTCAGTTTTTAAAACCTTTTTTTTTAAATTTGTCTAAAATGTTCATGACGAGTGGTTGTAGATAGAAAGAGACGATACCACTGGACACGTGTTTCATCGAAGCTATTACTGGCCACGGTGGTGATATACCAATACAGTATTCGCTATTTCGATGAGACAGCGGGTCGAGGGTTCGTTTTCTGATTTTTCCTATGATGGAATTCCTAATTCCTAAACCCCCTGAAGGGGGTCTTTAACGTGTAAACGATTATGAGTGACATGGCAAATGATAATTCCTTGATCCGATGAAGTTGGCTTTAGATAGAACAAACAGAACTTGGTTATATGTTGCTTGAAGTGAGTATAGAAAACAAACTTGCTGGGGCAGACTGACAGGATGTGAATGTTATTTGATCTTATTGGAATGCATTGACTTGACAGGGCAATGAAAAAAAGCACAGAGATGCTGAGGACACTTGAAGGTCAAACGATATGGCAACCATGGTGGGAGGGGGAAGCTAGGATGATGTCGCTGATCATGTTCAATGTTCAATGGATGAATTTATATTTTGCGAAGCACTGTTCGGAGAGGGTCATGTGACGACTTGTTTTAAGGGTATTTATTTTTTCGATGTTTCCTATGGTGGACTCATTGATTGAAATAATCCAAAACTGCTAGGGCATGGCCTTGAGATTTTATAAACCGATAATGGGATTTTGACATACAAGATCCACTCAGAACTTGACATGATGTCATTCTTTTTATGGCTTATGAATTTCCCCAAAAAAGACCCAAAACAACAAGATCATGGACTTTTGCTTTTCTTAATATATTGCAAACCCATAATGTAAGATGTTTACTGTGAGTGACGAAATCTAGCTAGGTAAAGAAAGAATTATTGTAGGATATATGTATGGTGACTGACACGTCTTTGACCATTGGAACTTGTTATCAGATCTGACTGTAGTACATAGTCAAAAATGGCTCCATTCAAAAAGGGCCCGTCCAAAAGGGGCTAGTCAACAGGGACCAGTCCAAAGGGACAAATCAACAGGGATCAATGAAAAGGGGGAAGCGCGTCATGTAAGTCGTTCCGCGCCACCGCCGTGGGAACGTAAGTGTTTATCAGCAGTCTCCGGCAATGTTCGGGAGAGTTACCTTGAAAAGTAACTGAAACTCGGTAGTCGAAAGCATAGCTTGACTCGTTTCTTACCTATATGACAAGGTTAGGTTAGGTAAATTTAGGTTATGTTAGGTGAGCTGTGGTTAAGTCTTAAAATATTCCCTCTCTTATGTGTTCAAAGTCGATTCACCCTGAACAGTCAGCCAAAACTTTAAATATGTATATATCATTACATAAAGAATTAAAGCAAACTTAATTAATTATGAATGGCGTTTTTTTGTTACTGTTCAATGTAGACAGAATATATGCATTAAATGATTGACTCAACACAAAATGTTTTGATTGTTGACTTGTGTTATTGATAAATTGGTTTAATGTTAGGGGAAGTGCACACTTTCCATGTCGATAATTTATATAGGCTAGAAGGATGGTGTTGCAAACTTCTGATGTGTATTTCCAAATTTCCTGCATAGTCTACTTCATAGAATTTTCCTGTAACTTAAAAGTTCATGCTGATTTTGTCTTTGTGTGTTTGACATTGTAACTACAATGGTTGATTGGATATTCTTTGTCAACTTTCAAATCATGTAATTCATGTCAGATATGTTGGAATTTTTGTTCATGTGTAAAGCTATCAAGTACCGATACCTAATTGGTTACACAACTGTTTCATAATGAAAATCATGATCTCTGATTCATTAGAGAACTGTTTACGATTGTCTGAACCAAGACTAACTGACTACTCACTGCTAAGGATTAGAAATTACATTTACTCAAATCATATTCTGGTAAAAAAGATCATGACTACTATAAACTGCTACCACTCTTCCACCACTTTGCTAACACTTTTCTACCATTTGACTCTCACTTTTGCTGTTACTTTAAACTGCACATACTACAAACAATCATTTTTATTATCGAGTTAACTTTACTAGAGATTAGTTTATGCTTAACACT
This sequence comes from Meconema thalassinum, assembly GCA_946902985.2. Taxonomy (NCBI): domain Eukaryota; kingdom Metazoa; phylum Arthropoda; class Insecta; order Orthoptera; family Tettigoniidae; genus Meconema; species Meconema thalassinum. Next base: position 151,600,472 of record OX336390.1, on the reverse strand, counting down.
TGACATGGAAGTATCAACGACTAGCTATGGTAAGCCATGTGCTTACTATAAAGGATATGCATATATTGTAAAAAGAACTAATTAAAATTGAACTGTTATTTGGTGCTGTTCGAAACAACGATCTAAAAAGTGTCGAGGAATGATTAAGACAAAAGGCTCCAACATACTTATTTCAATCGATCATCATTGTAAATCTCAAATAATACTCATTTAAATGGACAAAATACTCTAACCAAGGTAAAAAAGCAAGACCAAGAAAAAAATAGTGTGGCTCAAGATAGTGCTTTGTTTGTTAAAGAGCATTTATTATCTCCTGAAAAAGACATGTTAGGACAGTCGTTAACGTCTAAGAAACCTCTAACACTATCAAAGACAACACAAACTATGCCAAAGGTTGTTGCATTGCAAGATGAACAAAAAGGATTAGATAGTAATAGTGATGATGATTATATTGATGATAATTATATTGATGATGATAACCATGATGATGATGATGATTATGATGATGATGATGATGATGATGATGATAATGGTTTACACCCAAAAAAATCATTTGTTAAATTTGTTTACTGGAACAATCCCAGTAAGCTAATCCAGCGGCTTCAGTACTTGCATACCTGTAAACAGGCTGGTCATACTAAATATGAGGAAGAACTTTTGGATATAGAAAATGAGCTTCGTAATGCTAAAATTATAGTGTAATGAATCCATGTAACCGCTTAAACTATTTCTTAACAATACATGTAATATTTTCTACCACTTTGCTACCACTTTGCTACCACTTTTCTAGTTTGCTACCACTTTTCTACCACTTTGCTACCACTTTTCTACTACTTTTCTGCAACTTTTCTACCACTTTTCTAGTTTGCTACCACTTTTCTACCACTTTGCTACCACTTTTCTACTACTTTTCTGCCACTTTTCTACCACTTTTCTACCACTTTGCTACCACTTTTCTACCACTATGTTACCAATTGTCTACCACTTTTCAACCACGTTTCTACCACTTTTCTCTCACTTTAAACTGTACAAATCTAATATATAAAAGTGAAAGTCTGTATGTATGTATGTATATATGTTGGTTCCGTATACAAATCTACACCGTTCCACCAATCTCAACCATATTTTGCATACACATAGTTTAGGACCCAGAAGGAACCGCTGGCTACATGAATTTTCGATAGTCTTTCTCATTCTTCTGATTTTGGCCCTTTTTCACTCAAAAACAGGCTAATTAAATCATAAAATATACTCATGAAGGAATGGCAAGATAGATAGTTTCCACGGCAACATAGCTCAAGTCGAGACACGGCCGACTTAATGCCAATTGCGCTCAGCACTACCGGTATAGAAAATGAGGATCTTTACTTGAAATCCCGTTAGTTACTCAACTGCTCACACAGCACTGTCAACCGAGTTTAGCATAACAAAGACTTGACACTATCTTCTTTCTACTATATATTTTTCAAATACCACTCACTCACTCACTGACTCATTCATTTATTCATCAACCACCGAACGGATTGGAATGAAATCTGGTATGCAGCTTCCTCAAGGGCCGCAAATGCCCACTAAGAGAGACATTTTGGCTATTCAGGTTCTAAAGGGGTGTTAAGGGGGTAGACCTGCATTTAATTGAATAGCAATATCTCCCGATTGGTTTTATGGGGGGATGTGATACTCGGCATATAAACTCATCATTAAAAATAAGAAGACATGTGTCTGAGGGTTTTTCGATGTGGTGTATATTATGAGGTGAAAGGGGTGAAAAGTGGGGATTAAAAGATTCTTAACGGAGCGTGTGTCTCTTAAACGACATAGGCGAGGAGTTTGAAACACAGCGAAAAAAAATCAACATAAAAAAGAAGTAAATATGTGTTTGACAGTTTTTTCATAAATCCAATTTAAGGGGCCCATGGGGAGAGATGATATTCTGGGGGGGGGGGGAACAGGAAAGAAAGTGTCCTAACTGATTGACTGACTGGCTCACTCATCAAACTCAGGGGAAAAAACTGCTTTAAAGTAGGTAAATAGCTTTTCGACAGATTTTTTTTCATAAATCAAATTTAAGGGGTTCATGGGGAGGGGTGTAATTCTGAAAAAAGAAAATTGAAAGAAAATATCCAGACTCACTCACTTACTCACTCATCATCGCCTAGCCAAAATTAATGAAGTTAGAAACATGACAGTTTGGGGATATGTTCATTGTATGTCAAAACCGTCTACTAAGGGAGGATTTTCGGATATTCAGGTTCTAAAGGGGTCTTAAGGGGGTTAAACCTGCATTTCATTGAATAACTATATCTCCCGATTGGTTTCATTGGGGGATGTGATACACGGCATATAAACTTATCATTAAAAAGTAACAAGACACGTGTCTGAGGGTTTTTCGATGTGTTTGAGGTTAAAGGGGGTGAAAATTGGGGATTGAAAGATTCCTAACGGAGCGTGTATCTCTTAAACGACATAGGCGAGGAGTTTGAAACTCAGCGGAAAAAAAATCATCATAAAAATAAGTAAATATGTGTTTGACCGCTTTTCCATAAATCCAATTTAAGGGGCCCATGGGGAGGGGTGAAATTCGGGGGGAGGGACAGGAAAGAAAGTGTCCTAACTGATTGACTAACTGACTCACTCATCAAACTCACGGGAAAAAACTGCTTTAAAGTAAGTAAATAGCTTTTCGACAGTTTGTTTTTCAATCAAATTGAAGGGGTTCATCGGGAGGGGTGAAATTCAGAAGAAAAAAAAATTGAAAGGAAATGTCCTGACTCATTCACTCACTCATCATCGCCCAGCCAAAAATATTGAAGTTGGAAACATGACATTTCGGGGATGTGTTCGTTGTATGTCAAAACCGTACACTAAGGGAGGTTTTTTGGATATTCGGGTTCTAAAGGGGTCTTAAGGTGGTTAAACCTGCATTTCATTGAATATCAATATCTCACGAGTGGTTTCATTTGTGGATGTGATACTCGGCATATAAACTAATCATTAAAAATACGCAGACATGTGTCTAAGCGTTTTTCGATGTGGTGTATTATTATGAGGTGAAAGGGCTGAAAATTGGGGGTTGAAGGATTCCTAATGGAGCGTGTAGGCCTATCTCTTAAACGACATAGGCGAGAAATTTGAAACTCAGCGAAATAAAATCAGCTTAAAAAGTAAGTAAATCGGTTTTCGACTGTTTTTTTTTCATAAATTAATTTAAGGGGCCAATGGGGTGGGGTGAAATTCTGGGGAAAAAAAGAGAGAAAGTGTCCTAACCGACTGACTCAGGGGAAAAAGACAGCTTAAGAAATAAGTTAATAGGTGTTCAAGCGTTTTTAATCAATCCAATTTAAGGGGCCCATGGGGAGGGGTGAAATTCTGGTAAAATAAATGAAAGAAAATGTCCTGTCTGACTCACTCACTCATCACGCCCAGCGAAAACTTTTAAAGTTGGAAACATGAAATTTTGGGAAAATGTTCGCTGTATGTCGAAAACGTTAACTAAGGAATGATTTTTGTTTATTCGGGTTTTAGAGACGTGTCAAGGGGGTAAACGTGCATTTCATTGAATAACGATATCTCATGAGTTGTTTGTTTGGGGATGTGATATTCGGTATATAAACTAATCATTAAAAATAATCAGACATATGTCTAAGGGTTTATCGATGTGGTGTATATTATGAGGTGAAAGGGGTGAAAATTGGGGGTTGAGGGATTCTTGACGGAGCGTGTATCTCTGAAATGACATAGGCGTGAAGTTTGAAATTCGGTGGGAAAAAACAGCTTAAAATACAAGTAAATAGGTGTTCGAACGTTTTTTCATAAATCCAATTTAAGGGGCCCTTGGAGAGGGGTGAAATTCTGGGGAAAAAAAAACCAGGAAAGAAAGTGTCCTAACTGATTGACTCACTTACTCACTCATCAAACTCAGGGGGAAAACAGCTTTAAATAAGTAAATAGGTGTTTGACCGTTTGTTTCATAAATCCAATTTAAGGGGTTCATGGGGAGGGGTGAAATTATCAAAAATAAATGAAAGAAAATGTCTTGACTGACTCACTCACTCATCATCGCCCAGCCAAAATTATTGAAGTTAGAAACATGAAATTTTGGGGATATGTTCGTTGTATGTCGAAAACGTCCACTAAGGAAAGAGGTTTGGATATTCAGGTTCTAAAGAGGTGTTAAGGGGGTAAACGTGCTTTCCATTGAATAACAATATCTCACGAGTGGTTTCATTTGGGGATGTGATTCTTGGCACATATACTAATCATTAAAAATAAGCTGACACATGTCTAATGGTTTTTCGATGTAGTGTATATTATGAGGTGAAAGGGATGAAAAGTGGGGGTTGAAAGATTCCTAACTGAGCGTGTATCTCTTAAACGACATAGGGAGGAGTCTGAAACTCGGAGGAAATCTATCAGCTTAAAAATAAATAAATAAATAAATGAATAAATAAATAATTAAAATAAATAGGTGTTCGACCGTGTTTTCATAAATGCAATTTAAGGGGCATATGGGGAGGGGTGAACTTCTGGAAGACAAACGTCCACTAAGGAAGGATTTTTGTATGTTTGCTCTCATCGACCAACCAAAACTATTAAAGTTAGAAGAATGATATTTTGGGGATATGTTTGTTTGTTGTGTGTCGAAAACGTCTACTAAGGAGGGATGTTTGGGTATTCAGGTTCTAAAGGGGTGTTAACGGGGTTAAACCTGCATTTTATTGAAAAACAATATGATACGACTATGACGTGAGCGAAGCGAGGCTAAAATTGAGATGGTGTGTGTCTGTGTATTACTCAATCTCGCAAGTACCACTGGTCCGATTTACGTGAATTTTACATGGAAGTAGCTGATTTTCCTGGTTAACATATAGGTTACTTTTGATTTCAATACTTTGCACTATTTAAAATGGCGACCATTTTAGTGACGTCACTACACCCTTTGGTTTCAAACTTTCATATTTCCATTTCAAATAAAAAGAGAACGCTAAGAAATAGCAAACCTTTGATGGCATATGCGAGGTTTAAAACTACATTTTCTATCCGAAAGGTATCTGCAACTGTTAGCGAGTAAAACCTAAATTTGTGCTATAAAACACGGTCAACGCCGAGCGGTGTAGTTGGACAAAATGTTCCATCCTTAATCTCCCTCTGCGCAGCACCTCGCCTATCCCCTGTTTTAACTGTCACCTTCACATTTTAATTTATTTATGACGCGTAGCGAAGCACGGGTACTTCAGCGAGTTAAATATAAAAGCCAACGCTAAATAATTCTATTACCAGACCAGAAATAACCTTTGTAGTGTGAAAATCATACTAACAGGTTAGTTACTACTTTGGAACTTACTACAACTAACCGAGGTAAACAACGTGTACTCTATAAAGGCTACTCTTATAACTATAGACGACAAAATGTAAAAGGAATAATATTCTGGCAATGCTCAAAACAGAGGTCAACAAAATGAGTAGTGGAGTACTAGGAGTTCTGCCCCACTTCAAAACCCCCCTTGCTCTACTACTAAGCCTCAGCCATGTTAAATATCTCTTGAACGCATGGTCCGATTTTGACAAATGAGGTATTGTTGGACTCGGGCTGACGTCCTCTTTGCTATGGACCACTCATTATATTTTTCAAAATTTTTTTGAAAATTTTTGTTTTCGAAAATAGGCGATAGTTTGAAAACCAAACAGGATAGAACGTTGTGCCATGGCTCAAACGAACAGTCTTTATGACCTTTATTTTTTGTAATAAAAAATTTTTATTTTTTATATTTTTTTGAAAACACTCGAATTTTGAAAATCCTATATTTTGGAAACTAGGAACTCTACAAAAAAAATTGTTTAACGTAAATCAATGGTCCCTACCCCCTCTACCCCCAAAATAAATTTAAAGTCTCTAGAATGAAAACCTGCAGTAGTGTGGTAAGGACAGAGCTGCTTATAAAAGCAAGTGGTGAGCCCCTGCGACCTTGGAATGGAAGGAGCCATGCTAGGAGGGCGTGCTTGGATTCGTTTTTTTCGTCTCGTTGTGCTCTTTACGGGAATGTCGGTGTCGAAAAGGTGAAAATCTGGAAACACGGTCTTTTTGGGGTAAAAACGTGATTTTAGACTTTTTGCTATATCTCGCGAACCAAGTATGCTAGAGACATGAACGAGGGGTCCAAGGACTCGGAGTGACGTCCTCTTTGCTATGGACCACACGTTATATTTTTTTAAAAAATTTGGAAACGCGATTTTGGGGTAAACACGTGTTTTTTGTGATTTTTGCCGATATCTCATGAACCAATAACGCTAGAGACGTGTACGAGGTGTCCTAGGACTCAGGCTTTCGCCCCCTTTCAAATGTGGTAGATATTTATTTTCCAAAAAATAATTCACAAAGGGCCTAACGCCATACATGTTGAAATAACGTTTTCTTTTTCTTTACTTGTTTATAATGTTTATGAAGCGTGGTGGTTGAGAGAGACGATACGGCTGGGTGTGTGTGTGTGTGTCGCTGACCACGGTGGCTGTGTTCAATAGAACAATCGCTATTTCGGCGGATTGGTGTATGACAGAGCGAGCGTGCGTTTTTCCTGATATTTTACCTTTAACGTGTAAACGGTGATGAGAACTTGATTCTATGTTGGTCGAAGCGAGTATCGAAAACAAACGAGCAGGAGGTGAAGGTCATTTGAGCTTATTGGAAGGCTCCGATCTGACTTGACAACAGGTGCAATGGAAAAAATGACCAAGACGCTTGAAGGTGAAATAATCTGACCATCGTGGTGGCAGGGGAGTGCGAAAGGCGTGCACACATGTGTGAAACCACAGGCACGCTAAACCAGTGACATCCTGTCTTGCTTCGTACGTGACAAAATGCAAGTCCATGTGAAATTTGATCTACCGCAGGTGTTCACCTTGGACGTTATCTGTCCACGTGCATGATAACTGTTAACAAGTCACATCCTGTTTTGCTTTGTACGTGACAAAATGCAAGTTCATGTGAAATTTGATCCGGCACAGGTGTTCGCCTGGGACGTTAGCTGCCCACGTGCACGATAAGAGAATGTTCAAAGCGTGGGAAAAAAAAAGATTATACATGCAATGTGATATATAAAGACACGTCGCTGACATTTCCACTCGCACTTATGTGACTACTTTTGAACACGCTACAGCGTTGTGTGAAACACTTGGCCTTGTTTAACAGTTTTGGTGTTGGTGGAAAATACTTATTCTTGTTGTGAGGTTGGTATATATTTATTCATTTATACATTTATTGATTTATATATAAATACATGCAATTATTTATTGATTAGGTAATTAATGATTTTATTTATTTATTTGTTTGCAGATAACCGGCATACCTTACATGTCAGAGGGAGAAGAAACTATTGCACTTTTGAGCCCACTAGAAGGGAAGAGTAACAAGTCACTGCAAGTAAAGGTGAGATGATTTTTTTAAAACTAACTTGTTTCATTTTTTTTGTTTTATGTTTTATTTTATGAAATGTATGTATTAACCTGAATTTAGGTATTTATAGCGGTTTATTTTATTTATTTTTAGAAACTTGGAAAGAATAGCCTTACCGCCGTAGCAGTCGCTGAAAAAAACCAGAAACGCACTAAAGCGAAACCACTGCCAAAGAGTGAACTGTTTAAAACTCAGGTAAGTCCAACTTAAAAATGCTATTCCATTTTACCACTACTGAAAACTCGTAGACAAAAAAAAAATTCATTACCTGTACATGACTGGGACAATGATTGCTTTCTTGATTAATGGCTATGTTGTTGTTGTTGACTGGGAAAAGTACAAGGCCATGTTGGATTTTCTAAAAATAAAATAATAAATTTAATTTATGGGTGGTTCCCTATGGACTCAACGAATATCCACAGGTTTGAACATGATAATGTGAACAAAATGACATGACATTCATTTTTGTTTATATATTGGTTAAAGGGAGGGTGGGGGAATGTAAATGACTGTAGCTTTATAAAAAAGAAAATAAGTACATGGGTTACTGTTTGTGCCAACATACAGTTTATTTTTAATGGTGTTTTGATATATTAATGCCAATTAACGTTAACGTTTTATTTACAAGTATTGATTGATTGATTGATTGATTGATTGATTGAGTGATGGGTTATTTTGTTTGCTTTTAGGTGTCGTCATGTGCCATTAACGTAATGAACAGACAGTGAACAAGCATGCATTATGCTTTAAAGTACTCTGTGCAATGTTAATAACTTACAATAAGAAAACGTTTTATTATAACACATGGCGTTAGTACCAAATACAACAAGTGAGCAAGTTGGTTTACCACGTGGGTTAAATTTAAAATCAGAACATGATCGATGGTTAACATTTGAATCCTGGCCTGTAGGCTTTTTGTCGACGCATGAACTTGCAAAAGCCGTTTTTTTTTACTTGAACCGAGGAGATGTGGTGCGCTGTGTGTTTTGTCGTATTGAACTTTCACACTGGGAAGAAGGGGATGATACCTTTAGAGACCATTTGCGATGGTCTCCTCACTGTCCTTACATGCTTGGAAAGCAAGTGGGTAACCTACCCGTGCATTCATTTTACCGAACCACAAGGCCTATGGCCGCTACTTACGTTGCTGAATCACAAATAAATAATAATAATGATGTATTACCAGCCAACGGTAGTGTCGATATATGTGGTCCATATGCCATAGACAGTGTTGAATTGGCGTGTGCTTTTGAAAAATTGGGAGTTTGCAAGACTAAAGCACTAGCACACCCAGAGTACAGCTCTGTTGAAAAACGTTTCGAATCTTATAAAAATGTTTGGCCATTAATATTAAAACACCTTACCAAACAGCTAAGTGAAGCTGGATTTTTTTATACTGGTGAAGGGGATAAAACAATATGTTTTTATTGTGGATTTGCTTTAAAGGATTGGCAAATGACTGATGACCCTTTTGTGCAACACGCTCGTTGGTTACCAAACTGTAAATACATGGTGTTGCTTAAAGGTCAGGAATTTGTGAACACTATTCGTAAAGAAAAAGTGATTGCAGCACAAGACATAAAAGTGCCTTTAGAGTTAGAGCACGCGGAGCAAATACATAAGGCTGAAAGAAAAGACTTGTCTCACGAACAGATACAAAAGTGTGACCAACAATTATGTAAAATTTGTTATCAAGATGAACTAGGTGTTGTATTTTTACCCTGTGGACACATGATAGCCTGTGTCAAGTGTGCATTAGAACTTAACACTTGTGCTATATGCAGAAAAGTAGTATCTGCAACAGTTAGGGCATTTCTTGCATAACTAGTATAATTTATTCGCCATGGATAGTGCAAAATCCCTAATTGCACAATATTATTAAAGCTGTTTTAGAGTGTAATAGATATGCTTTTGTTTTGTTTATAGACTACTACAATGAATGTTTTGAATGCTGTGGGACAATCATGTGGCTTAGAGACAAAGAAGCTCAGCGAATTGCCAATGCATATTCCATTCCGCATTATCAAGATTCGGAAATTGAAAACAGCATATGGTGATCGTGTACTTTGTGTATGTGAAAACTTTGAGACATTTCTGCCTATACGGTTTAATGATATGTCGGAGAGTGTTTTTGATGAAGTCAATAATGCTGTGCAACCTGTACACTTAATTTATGAAGGTTTTAAAAACAATAGGTGCATGGTTCGTTTTAATTAAATAAATAAATAATGTGAAATAATAATGGAAATTATAAGTAATGACAATATACTGAAAAAGAAAGAAAATATGTGCATAGAATAGTAATGTTTTAGTGTTTAGTGTTGTCTTTAAAAATATTATGATGAAACCAAAAAAAATGTATATAAAGTTTGTAAATAAATGCAAAATGATGTTACAATGCTGTTTTATTTTATACAAAGTTAGTATATTTAACATTGCAGAGTATACATGATTATGACAATAAATGCATACTGAATACAAGCCTTTCTCACATTACAATAGTCTGTTATAGTTTTAAACACAAGGCTTGTTGTAGATCATTTTATAGCAATGTCCCTTTAATGTTGTTTTCGAAAAGTGGGGAAGCCACAATGGTTGTATTGACATAAAAACCTTATGGTTATTACTATTTAGTCACTTTGATCCCCTTGCAGATCAACAGTAGATGACCTAGTTGTTCCACTCTTTAAAACGACAACAACAACACTACCTCTTGCATAGTTTGTGATGTTGATGGCTCTTGCGACGTGGAAGATGGATTAAAAATAACTTTGAGAACAGGGGTTAAACGTTGATCATTAAACAATGCACTATTTTGAGTAGCAATATGGTTTTCTTGATTTTTTGTCGACGGCAACTGTGTTTCATGCGGTACACTACATTGATGATCACTGACACTTAAAACCTCACTATTTTTACTTTTTAGGTCACCACGACAATGTTTGGAACGTTGCTTTGAACAACGCCAAATAACAGTTCCATTTTTATTGGTTCGTTTCACAATATATGAATATCCTTTATAGTATGCGTAAGGCTTACCATACCTAGTCACTGATACTTCCATATCAACTGTCGAGCATAGACTAAGCTCTAGTAAAGTCAACTTGGTAATAAGAATACTAGTTAAATGTGAGAGCAAATATGGATCCAAAGAGTTCAGGTAAAAGTGAAAGCAAATAAGCAAATATTAGAAACAAGAGTTGGGGTGAAAGTGGTCGCAAAGTGGTAGACCCATTACACAATAATTTCAGCACGACGAAGCTCTTGTTCAATTTCTTTGATTTCCCAATCGTGACCAGTATGGCCAGATTGACGTGAGGCATGCAACAACTGTAGCCGCTGGACGAGCTTATCGGGATTGTGCCAGTATACAAATTTAACAAATGGATTTTTAGGTGTAAACAAAGCATTACCATTATCATGATCATTATCATCATCGTCATTATCATCATCATGATCACCATTATCATCATGACCATCATCACTGTTACTATATAGTCCTTTTTGATCCTCTTGCAATACCACTTTATTTATAGTCTGAGTTGATTTTGACAGTGTTGAAGGTTTCTTGGACGTTGACAACTGTCCTAACATGACGTTTTGAGGACATGATAAGTCCTTTTGAACAAACACTGTACTATCTTTAGCCGCAATATCGTTTTCTTGAACTTGCTTTTTAGCATTTTGATAATTGTTTGTAAACAGTAAGCGTGGTTCGTTTCGAGCACTACATTGATGAACACTCACACTTAAAACCTTTCCATTTTTACTTTTCAGATTGCCTCGACATTTTGTTGACCTCTCTTTTGAGCATCGCCAGAATATTATTCCATTCACATTCTGGCGATTATAGTTATAGGAGTAGCCTTGATAGAGTGCACGTAGCCTACCTTTGTTGGTTGTAATAAGTTCCATAGTAGTAACTGACCTGTCAGTACGATGTTCACACTACAAAGGTTACAACTGTTTTGCTGATGGAGTGACCTACTATAAGCTTATATATTGGCTTATGTGTTGGCTTTTTGTGTTGGCTTTTCGTGTTGGCTTTTGTGTTGGCTTATGTGTTGGCTTTTTGTGTTGGCTTTTTGTGTTGGCTTTTCATGTTGGCTTTTCGTGTTGGCTTATGTGTTGGCTTTTTGTGTTGGCTTTTTGTGTTGGCTTTTCGTGTTGGCTTTTGTGTTGGCTTATGTGTTGGCTTTTTGTGTTGGCTTTTTGTGTTGGCTTTTCATGTTGGCTTTTCGTGTTGGCTTTTCGTGTTGGCTTTTTGTGTTGGCTTTTCGTGTTGGCATTTCGTGTTGGCTTTTGTGTTGGCTTTTCGTGTTGGCTTTTTGTGTTGGCTTTTCGTGTTGGCATTTCGTGTTGGCTTTTCGTGTTGGCTTTTTTTGTATTGGCCTTTCGTGTTGGCTTTTTGTATTGGCTTTTCGTGTTGGCTTTTTGTGTTGGCTTTAGTATTGGCTTTTGTATTGGCTTATTTGACAAGTTATTTGTGTCAATGTATTTAGTGGATTTTTTCTTGGTGTTGGAAAGTAGTTGAAAGAGAGGGAATATTTAAAGACTTAACCTCAGCTCACTAACCTAACCTAACCTTTCAACTCTCAGATGTTAATTAAATTCTGTGCATTGTCGAGTTGGAGCCCAAGACCTCAGGGGTTAAAAAAACAATTATTTTTGACGACTTATTTTGGTAACTTATTTTAATGGCTAACCTAACTTTACCTAACTTAACCTAACCTAACCTCAGCTCACTTTGGATATTACTAGTAAGTGTTCATATCCTCTGCTAGGTAGCATGCTAGTAGTACAGGTAGTGCTCATATTTACCGCTAGATAGCGGAAACATACTTTGCATGTTGCATGTGACACTTGTGAAGTTTAACCACATGCAAGACGTGCTTGTATAAGTTCTCTATTTAAACTCAATATACAATTAACCACTAAATGTTCAGAACTAACATGTATAGCCATGTTTAGGGTATATAGGAGACCCTTAGCAAGAAAGGCTGTCTAACCCACGAGTGTACAGCCTTGTCATACGCAGTAAGCCCCTGTTGGCTTTCTCAAATTGTTGTTGTTGTTGTTTTCTGCCAACAGGGGCTTACTGCGTATGACAAGGCTGTACACTCGTGGGTTAGACAGCCTTTCTTGCTAAGGGTCTCCTATATACCCTAAACATGGCTATACATGTTAGTTCTGAACATTTAGTGGTTAATTGTATATTGAGTTTAAATAGAGAACTTATACAAGCACGTCTTGCATGTGGTTAAACTTCACAAGTGTCACATGCAACATGCAAAGTATGTTTCCGCTATCTAGCGGTAAATATGAGCACTACCTGTACTACTAGCATGCTACCTAGCAGAGGATATGAACACTTACTAGTAATATCCAAAGTGAGCTGAGGTTAGGTTAGGTTAGGTTAGGTAAAGTTAGGTTAGCCATTAAAATAAGTTACCAAAATAAGTCGTCAAAAATAATTGTTTTTTTAACCCCTGAGGTCTTGGGCTCCAACTCGACAATGCACAGAATTTAATTAACATCTGAGAGTTGAAAGGTTAGGTTAGGTTAGTGAGCTGAGGTTAAGTCTTTAAATATTCCCTCTCTTTCAACTACTTTCCAACACCAAGAAAAAATCCACTAAATACATTGACACAAATAACTTGTCAAATAAGCCAATACAAAAGCCAATACTAAAGCCAACACAAAAAGCCAACACGAAAAGCCAATACAAAAAGCCAACACGAAAGGCCAATACAAAAAAAGCCAACACGAAAAGCCAACACGAAATGCCAACACGAAAAGCCAACACAAAAAGCCAACACGAAAAGCCAACACAAAAGCCAACACGAAATGCCAACACGAAAAGCCAACACAAAAAGCCAACACGAAAAGCCAACACGAAAAGCCAACATGAAAAGCCAACACAAAAAGCCAACACAAAAAGCCAACACATAAGCCAACACAAAAGCCAACACGAAAAGCCAACACAAAAAGCCAACACAAAAAGCCAACACATAAGCCAACACGAAAAGCCAACATGAAAAGCCAACACAAAAAGCCAACACAAAAAGCCAACACATAAGCCAACACAAAAGCCAACACGAAAAGCCAACACAAAAAGCCAACACATAAGCCAATATATAAGCTTATAGTAGGTCACTCCATCAGCAAAACAGTTGTAACCTTTGTAGTGTGAACATCGTACTGACAGGTCAGTTACTACTATGGAACTTATTACAACCAACAAAGGTAGGCTACGTGCACTCTATCAAGGCTACTCCTATAACTATAATCGCCAGAATGTGAATGGAATAATATTCTGGCGATGCTCAAAAGAGAGGTCAACAAAATGTCGAGGCAATCTGAAAAGTAAAAATGGAAAGGTTTTAAGTGTGAGTGTTCATCAATGTAGTGCTCGAAACGAACCACGCTTACTGTTTACAAACAATTATCAAAATGCTAAAAAGCAAGTTCAAGAAAACGATATTGCGGCTAAAGATAGTACAGTGTTTGTTCAAAAGGACTTATCATGTCCTCAAAACGTCATGTTAGGACAGTTGTCAACGTCCAAGAAACCTTCAACACTGTCAAAATCAACTCAGACTATAAATAAAGTGGTATTGCAAGAGGATCAAAAAGGACTATATAGTAACAGTGATGATGGTCATGATGATAATGGTGATCATGATGATGATAATGACGATGATGATAATGATCATGATAATGGTAATGCTTTGTTTACACCTAAAAATCCATTTGTTAAATTTGTATACTGGCACAATCCCGATAAGCTCGTCCAGCGGCTACAGTTGTTGCATGCCTCACGTCAATCTGGCCATACTGGTCACGATTGGGAAATCAAAGAAATTGAACAAGAGCTTCGTCGTGCTGAAATTATTGTGTAATGGGTCTACCACTTTGCGACCACTTTCACCCCAACTCTTGTTTCTAATATTTGCTTATTTGCTTTCACTTTTACCTGAACTCTTTGGATCCATATTTGCTCTCACATTTAACTAGTATTCTTATTACCAAGTTGACTTTACTAGAGCTTAGTCTATGCTCGACAGTTGATATGGAAGTATCAGTGACTAGGTATGGTAAGCCTTACGCATACTATAAAGGATATTCATATATTGTGAAACGAACCAATAAAAATGGAACTGTTATTTGGCGTTGTTCAAAGCAACGTTCCAAACATTGTCGTGGTGACCTAAAAAGTAAAAATAGTGAGGTTTTAAGTGTCAGTGATCATCAATGTAGTGTACCGCATGAAACACAGTTGCCGTCGACAAAAAATCAAGAAAACCATATTGCTACTCAAAATAGTGCATTGTTTAATGATCAACGTTTAACCCCTGTTCTCAAAGTTATTTTTAATCCATCTTCCACGTCGCAAGAGCCATCAACATCACAAACTATGCAAGAGGTAGTGTTGTTGTTGTCGTTTTAAAGAGTGGAACAACTAGGTCATCTACTGTTGATCTGCAAGGGGATCAAAGTGACTAAATAGTAATAACCATAAGGTTTTTATGTCAATACAACCATTGTGGCTTCCCCACTTTTCGAAAACAACATTAAAGGGACATTGCTATAAAATGATCTACAACAAGCCTTGTGTTTAAAACTATAACAGACTATTGTAATGTGAGAAAGGCTTGTATTCAGTATGCATTTATTGTCATAATCATGTATACTCTGCAATGTTAAATATACTAACTTTGTATAAAATAAAACAGCATTGTAACATCATTTTGCATTTATTTACAAACTTTATATACATTTTTTTTGGTTTCATCATAATATTTTTAAAGACAACACTAAACACTAAAACATTACTATTCTATGCACATATTTTCTTTCTTTTTCAGTATATTGTCATTACTTATAATTTCCATTATTATTTCACATTATTTATTTATTTAATTAAAACGAACCATGCACCTATTGTTTTTAAAACCTTCATAAATTAAGTGTACAGGTTGCACAGCATTATTGACTTCATCAAAAACACTCTCCGACATATCATTAAACCGTATAGGCAGAAATGTCTCAAAGTTTTCACATACACAAAGTACACGATCACCATATGCTGTTTTCAATTTCCGAATCTTGATAATGCGGAATGGAATATGCATTGGCAATTCGCTGAGCTTCTTTGTCTCTAAGCCACATGATTGTCCCACAGCATTCAAAACATTCATTGTAGTAGTCTATAAACAAAACAAAAGCATATCTATTACACTCTAAAACAGCTTTAATAATATTGTGCAATTAGGGATTTTGCACTATCCATGGCGAATAAATTATACTAGTTATGCAAGAAATGCCCTAACTGTTGCAGATACTACTTTTCTGCATATAGCACAAGTGTTAAGTTCTAATGCACACTTGACACAGGCTATCATGTGTCCACAGGGTAAAAATACAACACCTAGTTCATCTTGATAACAAATTTTACATAATTGTTGGTCACACTTTTGTATCTGTTCGTGAGACAAGTCTTTTCTTTCAGCCTTATGTATTTGCTCCGCGTGCTCTAACTCTAAAGGCACTTTTATGTCTTGTGCTGCAATCACTTTTTCTTTACGAATAGTGTTCACAAATTCCTGACCTTTAAGCAACACCATGTATTTACAGTTTGGTAACCAACGAGCGTGTTGCACAAAAGGGTCATCAGTCATTTGCCAATCCTTTAAAGCAAATCCACAATAAAAACATATTGTTTTATCCCCTTCACCAGTATAAAAAAATCCAGCTTCACTTAGCTGTTTGGTAAGGTGTTTTAATATTAATGGCCAAACATTTTTATAAGATTCGAAACGTTTTTCAACAGAGCTGTACTCTGGGTGTGCTAGTGCTTTAGTCTTGCAAACTCCCAATTTTTCAAAAGCACACGCCAATTCAACACTGTCTATGGCATATGGACCACATATATCGACACTACCGTTGGCTGGTAATACATCATTATTATTATTTATTTGTGATTCAGCAACGTAAGTAGCGGCCATAGGCCTTGTGGTTCGGTAAAATGAATGCACGGGTAGGTTACCCACTTGCTTTCCAAGCATGTAAGGACAGTGAGGAGACCATCGCAAATGGTCTCTAAAGGTATCATCCCCTTCTTCCCAGTGTGAAAGTTCAATACGACAAAACACACAGCGCACCACATCTCCTCGGTTCAAGTAAAAAAAAACGGCTTTTGCAAGTTCATGCGTCGACAAAAAGCCTACAGGCCAGGATTCAAATGTTAACCATCGATCATGTTCTGATTTTAAATTTAACCCACGTGGTAAACCAACTTGCTCACTTGTTGTATTTGGTACTAACGCCATGTGTTATAATAAAACGTTTTCTTATTGTAAGTTATTAACATTGCACAGAGTACTTTAAAGCATAATGCATGCTTGTTCACTGTCTGTTCATTACGTTAATGGCACATGACGACACCTAAAAGCAAACAAAATAACCCATCACTCAATCAATCAATCAATCAATCAATCAATCAATACTTGTAAATAAAACGTTAACGTTAATTGGCATTAATATATCAAAACACCATTAAAAATAAACTGTATGTTGGCACAAACAGTAACCCATGTACTTATTTTCTTTTTTATAAAGCTACAGTCATTTACATTCCCCCACCCTCCCTTTAACCAATATATAAACAAAAATGAATGTCATGTCATTTTGTTCACATTATCATGTTCAAACCTGTGGATATTCGTTGAGTCCATAGGGAACCACCCATAAATTAAATTTATTATTTTATTTTTAGAAAATCCAACATGGCCTTGTACTTTTCCCAGTCAACAACAACAACATAGCCATTAATCAAGAAAGCAATCATTGTCCCAGTCATGTACAGGTAATGAATTTTTTTTTTGTCTACGAGTTTTCAGTAGTGGTAAAATGGAATAGCATTTTTAAGTTGGACTTACCTGAGTTTTAAACAGTTCACTCTTTGGCAGTGGTTTCGCTTTAGTGCGTTTCTGGTTTTTTTCAGCGACTGCTACGGCGGTAAGGCTATTCTTTCCAAGTTTCTAAAAATAAATAAAATAAACCGCTATAAATACCTAAATTCAGGTTAATACATACATTTCATAAAATAAAACATAAAACAAACAAAATGAAACAAGTTAGTTTTAAAAAAATCATCTCACCTTTACTTGCAGTGACTTGTTACTCTTCCCTTCTAGTGGGCTCAAAAGTGCAATAGTTTCTTCTCCCTCTGACATGTAAGGTATGCCGGTTATCTGCAAACAAATAAATAAATAAAATCATTAATTACCTAATCAATAAATAATTGCATGTATTTATATATAAATCAATAAATGTATAAATGAATAAATATATACCAACCTCACAACAAGAATAAGTATTTTCCACCAACACCAAAACTGTTAAACAAGGCCAAGTGTTTCACACAACGCTGTAGCGTGTTCAAAAGTAGTCACATAAGTGCGAGTGGAAATGTCAGCGACGTGTCTTTATATATCACATTGCATGTATAATCTTTTTTTTTCCCACGCTTTGAACATTCTCTTATCGTGCACGTGGGCAGCTAACGTCCCAGGCGAACACCTGTGCCGGATCAAATTTCACATGAACTTGCATTTTGTCACGTACAAAGCAAAACAGGATGTGACTTGTTAACAGTTATCATGCACGTGGACAGATAACGTCCAAGGTGAACACCTGCGGTAGATCAAATTTCACATGGACTTGCATTTTGTCACGTACGAAGCAAGACAGGATGTCACTGGTTTAGCGTGCCTGTGGTTTCACACATGTGTGCACGCCTTTCGCACTCCCCTGCCACCACGATGGTCAGATTATTTCACCTTCAAGCGTCTTGGTCATTTTTTCCATTGCACCTGTTGTCAAGTCAGATCGGAGCCTTCCAATAAGCTCAAATGACCTTCACCTCCTGCTCGTTTGTTTTCGATACTCGCTTCGACCAACATAGAATCAAGTTCTCATCACCGTTTACACGTTAAAGGTAAAATATCAGGAAAAACGCACGCTCGCTCTGTCATACACCAATCCGCCGAAATAGCGATTGTTCTATTGAACACAGCCACCGTGGTCAGCGACACACACACACACACCCAGCCGTATCGTCTCTCTCAACCACCACGCTTCATAAACATTATAAACAAGTAAAGAAAAAGAAAACGTTATTTCAACATGTATGGCGTTAGGCCCTTTGTGAATTATTTTTTGGAAAATAAATATCTACCACATTTGAAAGGGGGCGAAAGCCTGAGTCCTAGGACACCTCGTACACGTCTCTAGCGTTATTGGTTCATGAGATATCGGCAAAAATCACAAAAAACACGTGTTTACCCCAAAATCGCGTTTCCAAATTTTTTAAAAAAATATAACGTGTGGTCCATAGCAAAGAGGACGTCACTCCGAGTCCTTGGACCCCTCGTTCATGTCTCTAGCATACTTGGTTCGCGAGATATAGCAAAAAGTCTAAAATCACGTTTTTACCCCAAAAAGACCGTGTTTCCAGATTTTCACCTTTTCGACACCTACATTCCCGTAAAGAGCACAACGAGACGAAAAAAACGAATCCAAGCACGCCCTCCTAGCATGGCTCCTTCCATTCCAAGGTCGCAGGGGCTCACCACTTGCTTTTATAAGCAGCTCTGTCCTTACCACACTACTGCAGGTTTTCATTCTAGAGACTTTAAATTTATTTTGGGGGTAGAGGGGGTAGGGACCATTGATTTACGTTAAACAATTTTTTTTGTAGAGTTCCTAGTTTCCAAAATATAGGATTTTCAAAATTCGAGTGTTTTCAAAAAAATATAAAAAATAAAAATTTTTTATTACAAAAAATAAAGGTCATAAAGACTGTTCGTTTGAGCCATGGCACAACGTTCTATCCTGTTTGGTTTTCAAACTATCGCCTATTTTCGAAAACAAAAATTTTCAAAAAAATTTTGAAAAATATAATGAGTGGTCCATAGCAAAGAGGACGTCAGCCCGAGTCCAACAATACCTCATTTGTCAAAATCGGACCATGCGTTCAAGAGATATTTAACATGGCTGAGGCTTAGTAGTAGAGCAAGGGGGGTTTTGAAGTGGGGCAGAACTCCTAGTACTCCACTACTAAAATGTCGAGGCAATATGAAAAGTAGAAATGGTGTGGTTTTAAGTGTGAGTGATCATCAATGTAGTGCTCCAGACAAAACACTGATGGTGTTGACAAAAAAATCATCAGAATGCTAAAAAGTTAGTACAAAAAAAAGATGTTGCTACTCAAAATAGTGCATTGTTTGTTGAGCAACGTTTAACCCCTGTTGTAAAAGTTATGTTGTATCCATCTTCCACGCCTCAAGAGTCATCAACATCACAGACTATGCAAGAAGTAGTGTTGTTGTTGTTTTAAGGGGCTGAACTACAAAGTCATCTGCCCTTGATATGCAAGTGGATCGAAAAGGACTAGATAGTTATAGACAAAAGAGAGTTGTAGTTTGTATATAACTATTTTACAAGTACTTACATTAAATAAATAAAAATAGTGTATGTGTATTGTCTGTTTTTCTTAATTGCTATCCCTATGTCCCTCTATTAATGCAATTGTTAACCATCATCAGTCTCTGACTATGTTCGCAAAGACAGTGACCTTAAACAATACACTCTATCTATGGTTTGTGTATCGAGTACACAATAATACAGTGTGGTCAAGCCATGTTGAGGCAATAGTTATATCAGGTAAGGGATTCGAACCATTGCTTTCTTGTACAGAAAATTTGAACTTAAGTCAAACACCATAACCACTCGGTCAACCTGACAGTTACTAATTTAATTATTTTTGTGGACTTGAGTGTTTATAAAACTTTTTCCAGTATACATTGACTAAACCACTTGTTTGTTTTGAAATATAGATTTTGTTTTGTTTGACCATAACATTACAGTTATGAGTCTTGTGAACTGGGTGTTTAATATAGGGTTAAAGGCATTTTAAAATAATTTTAGAAAAGCTCTTAGGAATCGTGTCATGGGTTTTAGTAATGCATTACTGTTTGTTGACTAACATTTACCGTTACACAACATTATTTTGGTGAGCTCTACATGTTGTTGTTGTTTGAGTCGTCAGTCTTTTGACTGGTTTGATGCAGATCTCCATGCCTCCCTCCCCCGAGCGAAACATCTCATCTCTATATAGCTACCACACCCTACATTCAAGGCTATCTGTTTAACATATCATAACCTTGGATCTCCCCTACAAGCTCTTGGGTTCAATTCCTAGATTTAACACAAACTTTTAAAAGCGGTATGACAACTAAAACTAGTCTACTCAGTCTCGGGTGGTCCAAATAAGTAGAGAGGGTTTGATTCACACCTCAACCATAGAGCACCATGTTCTTTTTTTTAAATAATGATAGCCATTTGTTCAATTTCACATTTCACACATTGCAATTTGTCAATTTTCCATTAGCATTTTTTTAATGACAGTTTGATGTTTTTCAATTTCATGATATGGAAACATGGATTTTTCCACTTTCATATTTACACATTAGTCAATTTCCCATTTGCATATATTTTCTTAAATGTCCGTTTAAGGTTTTTAAATTTTGTCTATATGGAAACATGGATTTTCCATTTTGCTGTTTACAAATTTTTATATATATTTATTTTGTGTATGTTGAAAAAAATCGATATTTCCAAAACAAGATTTTTTATTTTTCATTTTATGGTTTTGTAAATGATCTTAATGTGAGTGCTTGACCATGGATTTTCCATTTTGCTGTTTACAATTTTTTTATATATTTATTTTGTGTATGTTGAAAAACGATATTTCCAAAACAAGATTTTTTATTTTTCATTTTATGATTTTGTAAATGATCTTAATGTGAGTGCTTGACCATGGCAATAATACAGTCTATCTATGTGTTAGCGGAACCATAGAGTCTTATTACTACTGCAAGTAAGAATGTTTTACAAAATAACGGCTATCTACCACTGCATTTGAAAAACAAAACTATTGAAAAAAACAAAAATACTATTTACCATTCATTCATATATAAGTGTTAATTCTCCCTCTCCCCACCCTACCTCATCGTATTTTCTCTGGTCAAACAATCAATGCTACCCATACATACACAAGCTTTCTATATCTTTCTATATATGTTTTCTCTGCTCTACAAGAAAAAAAAATTATGGTTGCTGGATTGTATCCTGCACTGTTTATGCGACATACCATTGCCAGTTCATAAAACCGTTAGGTAGTTCTCTACACATAGCGATTTTACCACTGCTCTACCTACGCCTTTTGCTTATTTGGCTTTCTTACAGGCTAGTATGCGATAGGCAGCATTAACTGTATATTAAACCCAGTCCACTTTTGTATTTGCAATCTAAGTAATAATTTGAAAGGAGACAAGTGTAATCAGTTTTAAACATTATCTCTGCTTTTTTGTTTGTTTGTTTGTTTGTTTGTTTGTTTGTTTATGACATGTATATTAACCTAAAATCAAACCCTAGTCTACCTTAGTGGAAGGCTAACAGTTTAACCACTGCGTCACCATACCCTTCTTTCTTAGTTTGATTCATTCTAGGCCTTAGAGCTAAAAATTAAGTTACGATCTCCAGTGAAAGAGGCACATGTGCTCACCACTATAGCATGTAATGGTTAGCTGGTAACATTAGACAAACGAAAATGATTGTATTTCTGTTAGCCAAGCATTTCTGTCATTTGCCTACTGTGTGAGCACTGCCAGCAAGACAGTTTAGTTTAGAACAAGCGTGTGTGTGTGTGTATAGATTATTAGCCTCATGTATTTAAAGCTTGTTGTGTGTAGCGACCATCTTGCTCAGTAACCACTGAGTAAGTTTTAACAGTTAACTCATAAAAACAGCATAGGATAGTTGTGTTTGTGTGGTTCATGTACTTGGGAATATGCATTAGCACCATGCGCTAGCTTTACCTTACCCTCTAGAGGTAGAGCGTTATCCCTTCCTTTGGACATTGCCAATGACTGCATTCCCCCACAAGTTTTACACTTAAGCCCTTGGCTTGTTCTTGATTAGGTTTGGTTTGCTTTAGGCTTGGTTTGGTTCAGTTGGGTTTGATTCGACTTGGTTCAGTTTAGTTTAATGTAGTCACCATTTTTTAATTTTTAGCTACACTCTTTAACCAATTAATTAATGATAGTCTACTCTTAATTCTCGAATCGATAAATTGAATTTTGTGTGCATCGTTTGTCAATCCATGCCTACAACCTATACTCCCTATGTACTACAGTCAGATCTGAAAACAAGTTCCAATGGTCAAAGACGTGTCAGTCACCATACATATATCCTACAATAATTCTTTCTTTACCTAGCTAGATTTCGTCACTCACAGTAAACATCTTACATTATGGGTTTGCAATATATTAAGAAAATCAAAAGTCCATGATCTTGTTGTTTTGGGTCTTTTTTGGGGAAATTCATAAGCCATAAAAAGAATGACATCATGTCAAGTTCTGAGTGGATCTTGTATGTCAAAATCCCATTATCGGTTTATAAAATCTCAAGGCCATGTCCTAGCAGTTTTGTATTATTTCAATCAATGAGTCCACCATAGGAAACATCGAAAAAATAAATACCCTTAAAACAAGTCGTCACATGACCCTCTCCGAACAGTGCTTCGCAAAATATAAATTCATCCATTGAACATTGAACATGATCGGCGACATCATCCTAGCTTCCCCATCCCACCATGGTTGCCATATCGTTTGACCTTCAAGTGTCCTCAGCATCTCTGTGCTTTTTTTCATTGCCCTGTCAAGTCAATGCATTCCAATAAGATCAAATAACATTCACATCCTGTCAGTCTGCCCCAGCAAGTTTGTTTTCTATACTCACTTCAAGCAACATATAACCAAGTTCTGTTTGTTCTATCTAAAGTCAACTTCATCGGATCAAGGAATTATCATTTGCCATGTCACTCATAATCGTTTACACGTTAAAGACCCCCTTCAGGGGGTTTAGGAATTAGGAATTCCATCATAGGAAAAATCAGAAAACGAACCCTCGACCCGCTGTCTCATCGAAATAGCGAATACTGTATTGGTATATCACCACCGTGGCCAGTAATAGCTTCGTTGAAACACGTGTCCAGTGGTATCGTCTCTTTCTCTCTACAACCACTCGTCATGAACATTTTAGACAAATTTAAAAAAAAAGGTTTTAAAAACTGAAATGTTTTCAACATAAGTGTCGTTAGGCCCTTTCGCATTTTTTAAAACATAAATACTATATTCGAAAGGGGGGGAGGGGAGGGGCGTCACCCCGAGTCCTACGACCGCTCGTATACGTCTCTGGCGTTATTGGTTTGTGAGATATAACAGAAAGTATAAAATCACAGTTTTACAACAAAAAATTCTATTTCCCTCATTCTCAAAAACTTTAACCTATTACAAAAATAAAGAGGGTTTCGAGACAAGCCATTTGACACGTCATAGGACCAAATCCGACCATGCATTCGTGAGATATCAAAAAAAAAGTCTAAAATCATGGTTTTACCCCCAAAAAGCCTGTTTCCCTCATTCTCAAAACTTTAACCTATTAATAACATATATAGGGCTTTGAGACAAGCGATTTGACACGTCACACGTCCAAATCCGACCTTTCGTTCGAGAGATATCGGCAAACTTCGTAGGAAAGTAGGCGACTATCTGGTTCTCTCCTCACCACCAAAACCCCTTCTTATCAATCATTTTTTTCAAAGAGCTCGCCCTCTTACAAAAATCCCAAGTGCGCATGCGTACAAAACAAAAACAAAAATGTTAATCCATAGCGGCATCTCGTAAAACGCATGCGCGATATGAGCAACCACGTTTAAGTTCATTTTAGCAGCGCACCTTATACATGTCCCATTTGAAATGAGGCTTTCACTAAAAAATTACAATTTCACCCCCTAGTAGGGGTAGGTTTTATTTAGGGATTGAAATGATTGGTCCATTGGAAAGAGGGCGTCAGCCCGAGTCCAACGATATGTCGCATGTTAAAATCGGACCATGGATTGGCCAGGTATTAATAATTTAACATGGACGCCGCCCGAGCAACGCCGGGTGGGGCAGAATCGGCACTACTCCCCTACTTTTGTAGGTTAGCTTGATAACGCTAAATTAGTTCCAACGTTCGCCGCCAGGTGCTGACTGCGATGGCATTTAGTAGTCATGTCCACAGCTAGGTGTCGTGGATGGTAGCATTTGGTAGCAAAAGTAGGAACTACTTGAAAAAATGTATCGTCTGCAGTACTTCTACCTGTATCACAGATAACACACTAATACAGCCATGATAATTTACACCGGTTATCAGACAGATTCTACATACACCCAAAGTACACAGGGCTACATGTGCGCATTGTCGCAGCCCCTGAACTAAGGAACCAACCAACCAAGATCGAAAGGGATGCCAAGTGAGAACAGTGTTGCAGGCAGTCATAGTCGCTCTCTTGATAACTGTTTTGGTCAGGTCCAAACGGCCGGCTAACACGGGAAACTTAAGTTGTAGCTGTTGTTGTTGTTGATGATGATGATGTTGTTGTTTATTCATTTAAGGTCATTGTAACATCGTGGTCACATAGTTTCCTGTACTTTGGTGTGTGCAGGATTAGTCTGATAACCAGTGTCTGTAGTAGTATGTGTCGCCTATTCGTAATTCTAAAGCGCAGCGTTAGGTCAAGGGGCTAAGCTCTCTGCTGACTCGGTAGACGCGTGGGTTCGTGCCCCACCGTCGGCTGGCCTTGAAATGGTTTTCCGTGGTTTCCCATTTTCAACACCAGGAAAATGCTGGGACAGTACCTACTGACAGGCCACGGCCGCTTCCTTTCACATCCTTGCCCAGTTTCATCTTCACCCATTCCATCTCTCATCCCGACGCGCAGGTCGCCCACGGGCGTCGACTAGAAAGACCTGCACTCGACCTCTCAGGAGGCTACACGAAAAAAAAATCGTAATTCAGGCTAGGATTAGGAAGGAGTTGGCCGTAGTATTAAGTTAGGAACAATCCTGGCATTTATCTGGGGGGAAAATGGAAAAACACACAAAACAACGTCTAGGACAGCTGAGGTTAAAATCACCATCACCGTTTTGCCTCACGAGGCTGAGTATACCCCCATTCCAATCTTCAGCCGAGAATTAAATTCGGGTGAAATTTGATGACCCGTGTCTTATGATCGCAAGATTAACGGTCTAGAAACTACATACTTCTTTCTTTTTAAAAGCATCCCTATCGATTGATTGTAGTTTCATTTAGAGCTTATGACATCATGGTTATCAGCCCGAGTATTTTAATGTATGTGGAGTCTATCTGATAACCTACGTTATTATAAAGACCGTACTAGAGCATGTAGTTGAACACTTTATGGGATAGTGGTCTCTATATTAACCACCTGTCATAAGGACAGCTTATGCTTTCAAAGAAGCTGATGGTTGAATCTTTAAGCAAATTTCGGAGAATTTTCATGCCGAAGTGCTGGTATTTCTTTAAAAACAAATATTACGTATCTACTTGATGTTAAAAAAACATGAGCAATTAGAGTGTAAAAATAATATAAATATAGAATTAAAAATAATAAAAATAAAATTAAAATAATCAAAGAAATATAAAAATTAAAGTAATAAACATAATTATAATTATAATTATAAAAAAACGAAAATAATTGTAAAATTAATTCTAAATTGGTTAATTAATTAATTCAAGAGAAAAATATCATAATTAAATCTGTAAGAACATAAATTGAAAATTAAAAATAAATAAATAAATAAATAAATAAATAAAAAATAAAAATTAGAGAAACAAGAAAGAACATTATTAATAATTATAATAATTAAAATAAATAAAAATGTAAAAACGCATGAAAATAAAAAATAGTTTTCCCCTATAAAGGGTTAAGGAAACTAGGGCCTAGGATTGGGAAGGGGTCAGCCGGAATTCGAATGTACTTTTGGAAGCTACGGAATACCATTTTTACGAAGATTTACAATAGAATACGAAACACCCACGCAACATTCTCAACTGTCTTCTGGAGCACAGACTCTCAAAGTGTGGTCCACGAACCCTAGGGGTGTGTGAGCCCATACCAGTGCACCTACTACTAGCCTAAAAAAATTAAGATATTTACAAAATTACCCTAAATAAAAGCCACACTTTTCTTATGATAATCAAACCTAGTCAAATGTCAACCCCTGGCACTATACAGCCCATGACGGGCTAAGGCCGACCAAGCGGCCGCTGCCCAGCCATTTGGCCTGCAGTTATTGGGGTAACGCGTGATCAGCGCGTCGGGTCCCCTCGGCCGTTAATCTTGGTATTCGTGATCAGGGCGCTGTCTCACTGTCAGACGGCTACTCAATTGTCCTCACGAGGCTGAGTGCACCCCGTTCCAACCCTCACGTAAGTTTTAAAATCCCTGACGGAGCCGGGGATCGAACCCGGGGCCACCGGGTGAGATGCAGTCGCGCTACCCCAACACCACGGGGCCGGCTAATCAAACCTAGTGCGTAGTTAAAATCCAAGTGAATGCTTTTTCTAGCTAGAATAAAGTTCCTAAATTATAACATTGAGTCAATCGCATCGTTTAGCAGGCCGGAAGCTGTGGCAGGTTATAGGCTAGCTTTTGCCTTAGATATTGTTGGACTACTCATAATTACTCAGTTTATCTGAATCGAGGTTGCGTAACTGTGTCATTAATTCGCATTGTTCAAATTTATATACACAGCCTTTGAGAGTTATAACAGTTAACGAAATGACCAAAAATTTACACTATTTAAATTATTCGGGATAGATACTGCTTATGTGCCGTCACCAAAGAAATGTGTGATAAGTTTCATTGTTGGATACAAATAAATGTGTGCGTGTTTTGTAGTGGGGGAGGGGGTGAGAATCCGCGGTGTCCAGGACTATGAGAAACTTTGCCCTAGAGGATGACGAACCTCATTCTAGAATAAATTCATGACAGCACGGGGAATCGAACCCAGGCCATCTTCGTGGAAATCTGCTAGCCATAGCCAATCCATTCTGTTTTTTCATTTTACTGGAATTCACTATTTCGTTCAAATCAAGCAACTGACTTACTTGGCATATATCCATTAGTTACCGTTGGAACATAGGAGAACCGCGAAGCCACCTCACTCTCATGGGTCCAATCCCCTCACCTCTTTCCATTTCTTTCCCTGGTGCTCCTCCATGAATCTTTATGTCTTCCTTTTCTCCTAGTACCCTGTGGATTCCAATCAAGGGCTTGTTTTCGTGTGCCTTTATCCAATTTCCTAAGAGTATGTCCAATCCACTTCACTCTTCCCCTCTTTATGTGGATTCGGATCTGGTCTTCTGAGGCTCGTACCCACATATTTTCATTTGTCATTACCAAATCAAGCAAACTAAAGAATATTAGTCTAGTTTCCCTTATGAGATCAGGTTTTGTCCGTGTGTGAGGGTGTGTGGGTGTTCCTAATGAAATCTAAACGGCTGGAGCGACTTCAAAGAAACTTGGTAATATCTTGCTATTACCACGTCAAACCTCGACCGTGGCTTTCAAATTTGATGTCACCAATCCAACATGGCGTCTGCGTTAAATATTTTATCCGCATTCAGTATATCCGAAACTATTATCACTATAAACCTCAAATTTTGTACGGTAATATAGTTCACTAAGTTCACCTACAGATTACCTATATATTTAAATTGACTATTCCTACGATTTAATCATTCAAACGTAATAGAACTTAGCACAGTAAATCTTTATACAAGTTGCAATATACTGGTGTGTAATTTAATTCAATTTTTAAGCGAAATTCATGATGGCTGTGCAATCTTTTAAATTACGCTTCCATTGTTGAGTTCAATTCAAACAATCGTGTGAAGAATATATGTAACTAGCTGAAGTACCCGTGCTTCGCTACGCGTCATAAATAAATTAAAATTTGAAGGTGACAGTTAAAACAGGGGATAGGCGAGGTGCTGCGCAGAGGGAGATTAAGGATGGAACATTTTGTCCAACTACACCGTTCAGCGTTGACCGTGTTTTATAGCACAAATTTAGGTTTTACTCGCTAACCGTTGAAAATACCTTTCGGATAGAAAATGTTATTTTAAACCTCGTATATGCCATCAAAGTTTGCTATTTCTTTGCGTTCTCTTTTTATTTGAAATGGAAATATGAAAGTTTGAAACCAAAGGGTGTAGTGACGTCACTAAAATGGTCGCCATCTTTAAATAGTCCAAAGTATTGAAATCAAAAGTAACCTATATGTTAACCAGGTAAATCAGCTACTTCCATGTAAAATTCATGTAAATCGTACCAGTGGTACTTGCGTGATTGAGTAATACACAGACACACACCATCTCATTTTTAGCTTCGCTTCGCTCGCGTCATAGTCGTGTCATATTGTTATTCAATGAAATGCAGGTTTAACCCCATTAACACCCCTTTAGAACCTGAATATCCACAAATCCCTCCTTAGTAGACGTTTTCGACACACAACACACATATCCCCAAAATATCATTCTTCTAACTTTAATAGTTTTGGTTGGTCGATGGGAGTGAACATCCAAAAATGCTTCCTCAGTGGACGTTTTTCTTTCAGAATTTCACCCCTCCCCATAGGACCCTTAAATTGCATTTATGAAAAAAACTGTCGAACATCTATTGATTGATTTCCTCCGAGTTTCAAACTCCTCGCCTATGTCGTTTAAGAGATACACGCTCCGTTAGGAATCTTTCAACCTCCACTTTTCATCCCTTTCACCTCATATTATACACTACATCGTAAAAAATTGACATGCGTCAGCTTATTTTTAATGATTAGTATATATGCCAAGTATCACATCCCCAAATGAAACCACTCGGGAGATATTGTTATTCAATGAAATGCACGTTTACCCCCTTAACACCTCTTTAGAACCTGAATATCCAAAACTCTTTCCTTAGTGGACGTTTCCAACATACAACGAACATATCCCCAAAATTTCATGTTTCTAACTTCAATAATTTTGGCTGGGTGAGTCAGTCAAGACATTTTCTTTCATTTATTTTTAATAATTTCACCCCTCCACATGAACCCCTTAAATTGGATTTATGAAACAAACGGTCGAACACCTATTTACTTATTTAAAACTGTTATCCCCCTGAGTTTGATGAGTGAGTAAGTGAGTCAATCAGTTACGACACTTTCTTTCCTGTTTTTTTTTCCCAGAATTTCACCCCACTCCAAGGCCCCTTAAATTGGATTTATGAAAAAACGGTCGAACCCATATTTACTTATATTTTAAACTGGGTTTTTTTTCGCCGAATTTCAAACTCCTCGCCTATGTCGTTTCAGAGATTCATGCTCCGTTAAGAATCCCTCAACCCCCAATTTTCACCCCTATCACCTCATAATATACACCACATCGATAAACCCTTAGATATATGTCTGATTATGTTTAATGATTAGTTTATATACCGAATATCACATCCCCAAAGAAACAACTCATGAGATATAATTATTCGATGAAATGCACGTTTACCCCCTTAACACCTCTTTAAAACCCGAATAAACAAAAACATTCCTTAGTTGACGTTTTCGACATACAGCGAACATATTCACAAAATGTCATGTTTCCAACTTTAATAGTTTTCGCTGGGCGTGATGAGTGAGTGAGTCAGACAGAACAATTTCTTTCAATTATTTTTACCAGAATTTCACCCCTCCCCATGGGCCCCTTAAATCGGATTGATGAAAAAACGCTTGAACACCTATTAACTTATTTTTTAAGCTGTCTTCTTCTCCTGAGTTTGATGAGTGAGTGAGTTAGTCAGTCAGTTAGGACACTTTCCTTTTCCCCCCCAGAATTTCACCCCGCCCCATTGGCACTTTAAATTAATTTATGAAAAAACGGTGGAACACCGATTTACTTATTTTTTAAGCTGATTTTTTCGCTGAGTTTCAAGTTTTTCGCCTATGTCGTTTAAGAGATAGTCCTACACGCTTCGTTAGGAATCCTTCAACCCCCACTTTTCACCCCTTTCACCTCATAATAATACACCACATCGAAAAACCCTTAGACACATGTCTTCTTATTAGCCTACTTTCGATTTTTGCAAAATATGAGATCACTACAGGGCGAAAAGAAGTGTGACTGTCTGTGTGTGTGTATGTGTGTGTGTGAGTCTGTGTGTGTGTGTGTACTCTGAATGTATGTCCCCCCCCCCTATCAATTCGAACACGGTGAGCGCAAATTGAACGAACTGAACTAGCAAAGGACACCTCAGTGTCATGTTTTATATCGCCGCCATCTTGACGGAAACGTAATGGCGGCCACACAAATGTTCAAAGCTTAAATCAAATTACGACTAACCTAATCATCCGATCTCTACCAAATTTTGCAACAACATACCTTTATGGAGGGAGCATCCTTTGACAAATATAATAGGTCTTTAGCCTAATAGTTTGCGGATGGCGGCCATTTTTGTGTCAAAATCGATTACCCCTATTAATTCGAACACGGTGAAACCGAATGGAATGAAATTTGGTACAGAGATAGCACTAGCAAAGGGCACCCCAGTGTCATGTTTTATATCGCCGCCATCTTGACGGAAACGTAATGGCGGCCACCCAAATGTTCAAAGCTTAAATCAAATTACGACTAACCTAATCATCCGATCTCTACCAAATTTTGCAACAACATACCTTTATGAAGTTAGCATCCTTTGCAAATCTAATAGGTCATTAGCCTAATAGTTTGCGAATGGCGGCCATCTTTGTGTCAAAATCGATTACCCCTAATAATTCGAACACGGTAAAACCGAATGGAATGAAATTTGGTACAGAGGTAGCACTAGCAAAGGGCACCTCAGTGTCATGTTTTATATCACCGCCATCTTGACGGAAACGTAATGGCGGCCACACAAATGTTCAAAGCTTAAATAAAATTACGACTAACCTAATCATCCGATCTCCACCAAATTTTGCAACAACATACCTTTATGGAGGAAGCATCCTTTGACAAATGTAATAGGTCATTATCCTAATAGTTTGCGGATGGCGGCCATCTTTGTGTCAAAATCGATTACCCCAATTAATTCGATCACGGTGAAACCGAATGGAATGAAATTTGGTACAGAGGTAGCACTAGCAAAGCGTACCTCAGTGTCATGTTTTATATCGCCGCCATCTTGACGGAAACGTAATGGCGGCTACACAAATATTCAAAGCTTAAATCAAATTACGATTAACCTAATCATTCGATCTCTACCAAATTTTGCATCATCATACCATTATGGAGGTAGCATCCTTTGACCAAACTAATAGGTCATTAGCCTAATATTTTGCGGATGGCGGCCATCTTTGTGTGAAAATCGATTCCCCCTATTAATTTGAACACGGTGAAACGAAATGGAACGAAATTTGGTACAGAAATAGCACTAGGAAAGGCCACCTCAGTGTTCTGTTTTATATCACCGCCGACTTGACGGAAACGTAATCGCGGTCACCCAAATGTTAAAGGCTAAAATGTAATTACGACCAACCTAATAATCTAGTCTCTACCAAATTTTGCAACAACAAATCTTTATGTGGGAAGCATATTCTGACCAAACTGCTAGATCATCAGCCCAATAGATTGCAGATGGTGGCCAAGTATGTGTGCAAATCGATTCCCCCTATCAATTCAAACACGGCGAAACCGAATTGAACGAAATTTGGTACAGAGGTAGCACTAGCAAAAGGCACCTCAGTGTCATGTTTTATATCGCCGCCATCTTGACGGAAACGGAATGACGGCCACCCAAATGTTAAAAGCTTAAATCAAATTTCGACCATCCTAATAATTTTATCTCTACCGGATTTTGCAACAACATGCCTTTTTGTGGAAAGCATATTATGACTGACTACAAGGTCATCAGCCCAATAGTTTGCAAATAGCGGCCATGTATGTGTGCAAATCCATTCCCCAGATCAATTCAAACACGGTGAAACCGAATTGAATGATTTTTTTTACAGAGGTAGCACTAGCAAAGGGCACCTCATATTCATGTTTAATATCCCTATAGCACTTTGTATTTCAGCAAGCTACTACAACCAACATTCAATTATACTCCTTGAAAAGGACAAAGAGTTATAACAACACCCATGCATTTAGGAGAAAGTAGGCTATATGTTCTTTACTGAACATCTTGTTTTTAATGATGAGTTTATATGCCGAGTATCACACCCCCCAATGAAACCAATCGGGAGATATTGCTATTCAATGAAATGTAGGTCTACCCCCTTAACACCTCTTTAGAACCTGAATATCCAAAAATCCTTTCTTAGTGGGCGTTTGCGGCCCTTGAGGAAGCTGCATACCAAATTTCATTCCAATCCGCTGGGGGGTTTTTGAGATTTCGTGATGAATGTGTGAGTGAGTGAGTGAGTGAGTGAGTGAGTGGTACTTGACAATTATCTAGTAGATAGTGTCACGTCTTTGTTATGCTATACTTGGATGACAGTGCTGTGTGAGCAGTTGAGTAACTAACGGGATTTCAAGTAAAGCTCTTCATTTTCTATACCGGTAGTGCAGAGCTCAACTGGCATCCAGTCGGCCGTGTCTCGACTTGAGCTATGTTGCCATGTTAACTATCTGCCTTGCCATTCCCTCATGAGTATATTTTGTGAATTTATTAGCTTTTGCTCGAGTGCCAAAGGGCCGAAATCAGAAGAATGAGAAAGACTATCGAAAATTCATGTAGCCAGCGGTTCCTTCTGGGTCTTAAACTATGTGCATGCAAAATTTGGTTGAGATTGGTGGTACGGTGTAGATTTGTATACGGCACTAACCCACCCACCCACCCACCCACCCACCCACCCACATGCATACATACATACATACACACAGACTTTCTTTCACTTTGTATATAAGATATGTGGAAGGGTTTTCAAATGGAAAAGACTGGTAGAATATATGAAAGTAGGCTCGTTTAGTTCTTCACGGAATTACGTGGTGAGTAACCTTGAGCTTTTCTGTGTTTTAGGCAATCACAATTTATTGTAGGATTGTAAAAATGACAAAAATAGGCCACTATATTTTTACATGAAAGTAACCGAAAAGCAACGATGCGTTACTTTGACAATTGCGAATAACAGTGACAGTTAATTTTCACTTAAAATGGCAGTTACCTTGTTAATAGTATTGTAAGAAACGGTAACTGTAAATTTATTACCTTCGAGGGGCTCCGGAATAGCAAAAATCTTAAATTTTATTTTGCGCTATAATAATCTACTGGCCCTGACAGCACGACAAGTTCATCAGAAGCCCCGGAAAATATGCGAACTACTAGGCTTCCCCTTTCCACTCTAGTCATCATGTTGCTGGATCTCCTGCTATTTGCTGCCGCGGAAAGGCGTGACTTGCACAGAAACCTACTGACGCTGGGTAGCGCGCACGTGAGGATGATTTACCAGTGGTGTCACTGTCTCCCCCCACCCAACACGTCCTTCCCCCCCCCCCCCCCCCCCCCCCCCGTCCTCGCTTCCTCACTCGCTCGCGTCTGCAGCACCCTCACTCAGGGCTTCAGTTGAACTTGCCAAGCTTTAGTTTTCTAACGGTACATTTATGATTTTCAGATCTCGTTCCTGAGACTACTTTCCTTATACTTTCCCACAATCGTTCGTCTTATTAGTAAACCCAACAGCATTACTTTTATTTCTATTAGAGAGATTTTAAGAAAGTTAAGAAAAATGCTGCGTTATGATCAAGGCAAAGGACATGGAAGAACAGCAAAATGAATGTTAGTGCTCCAAACTGAAGAAGACGAATCCTATGGTACCGGCATGTTTTAAAAATCGAAAAAGGATTTGATTCCAATATATTTCGAAAATGAATTGCTTAATACGAAAATTCCCTTTTCTTTCGTTATATTTTCAGCGTACAAAGATGTAAGTTTTAAAATAGATTCCTCAATATATGTGTTATATTTTAACACATACGTTTTCCAAAATTTTCATTAGTTTAATTTTACCAGATGTAAATGTTCATGTAAGTGCTGTCAAAAATAAGGCATTTAAAAAGATTTCAAAAAAATTGAAAACAATTTACTTTCAAAATTCCTGTGTTAATGTAAGGAGAAAATCTTGAAAAAATGAAAACTTTGATTTCTTCCTAAAATAATTTCTGAGAAAAATGTAAATGAATAGCTAAAAATTAGCGTGGGCAGTATAGAACATATCGGAGCCCCTCAATAATTAACTTACCCAACCCTTAGTTCCCGTTGCTCATCTTGGAGCATAGCGATTTCCGTGAAACACCTCCATCGGGTCCTGTTGCTGGCCATCCTCTTTACCTCACTCCATGTCCTTCCCATTCTTAGAAACTCCTCCTCAGCTGACCTCTTCTACGTCTTCTTTGGGCAACCACGTTTTCGGGCCCCTTGTGGATTCCATTCAAGTGCTGCCTCTCCGATGGCTCCAGTAGGGTTCTTCACATTGTGGGCAATCAAACGCCTCTTTCTCTCTTTTATATGGAGTTCCATTTGCTCCTGGTTCGTTTCCTCCCATTGATCTTCACTTGATATAACGTTCGGCCATCTTCGATTGGTGATGCGTCTTAAGCAACGATTCATGAATACTTGCATTTGTTTTGTCGTCTTCTGAGTAACCTTCCAAGTTTCACAGCCATAGACGAGAATGGATTTGACTTGTTCCTCCCAAGCTAATAGCAGATATCAACGACTCACTCATAATTACATACCTTCCATCATGGACATCACTGAAGACCCATGCATCGACATTCCTCACGTCTTACCTGAAAAGGAGACAAATATACAGTTAATAATAGCAAGTAAGAACTGCGAAAGTACATGGAACAGTAATACTTAAACAATGCTTTCTTCAATATGGAAGATAAATTCGCATTTACAAATAAATATTATCGAGCTGGAAGCCATTTTTTAGTGTTGCCTTAGTAAACAAAATGTACAATGAGTTTCAGTTGGTCAACTCTCTTGTACACAATAGTAATGGGTTTATTCCCTAAAAAAAAGAGATGTTTCTTTCAGGTTTAGGGAAGATGATGCGAATATCTCTAGACATCTCTCTGCTCGACCATATCCCCAACACAACGATTCGACATACAGCTGGCGTGGCTCCAATCAATTAGAAAATGCAGGAATGGAGACTCCGTTGGTACGAACACGTTGTCCGTGCACCACAAAGTTCAGTCATCGGCTCGGCCTACCATCTGACGGTCGACGGCCAGAGACAGCGTGGGAGACCAAAATTGTGGTGGCTGGTCACTATTAACGCAGTTTACGATCAAGAAACTTGAAATCGCGGGAAGATTTAGATCGCAAGAAATGGCGTGCATTGATCCAAAAAGCGGACCCCGTTCCTACGGGATGACGCTAAGAAGAAGAAGAAGAAGACTCATTACTACTGGGTACAATCGTGTTCACCGACTCAAAAGCATTTATAATATCGAAATGAACCTTCCTGGAATAAAATTACATTTTGCAATACCTTCATGAAGGAGTGATGTTGTTGTAGTTAATTCTTTTAGAGGATTTGTGACATGGTGGTCATGTAGCCCCGTGTACTTAGGTGTGTGTACAATTTGTCTGATTATCTGTGTCCGTGAGACTTCTGTGCCAGTTGGTGTATTTGTAATTGAGGTAGGATTTGGGTAGGAAGCAGCCGTAGCCTTGATTTAGGTACAATCCCTGCATTTGCCTGGAGTAGAAGTGGGAAATGAAAGAGTGAAACCAGTTGGGCAACCTGCGGCTAAGATTCAGTGAATTTTGTTGATATCGTCGTTAATCTATTTTTAGGGCCATGGGTCATCTTGGTGATGACCTCCGTGTACATGGTGGTTGTTGAATCTGTCAGATAACCTGTGTTGTTGTTTTTGTTGTTGAATTTGAGGGGCTTGTTCTGCGTGGTGATTTAGCCCCGTGTACTTGGGAGGGTGTATATTTTGTCTGTATATCTGTGTTAATGAGGTCTCTGTACTAGAGTGTGGATTTGTATTAGGGTTATACACATCATTCGAGTGTCGTATTAATTCAACTACAAAGAATATTGGCCAAATTGAATAAAATGTTCGAATGTCTGAAGTATTCCAATGTTCTAAGAATGCGGATGTCCGAATATTTTGGTTGCTCGAATCATTCAATCATTCGAAGTACACCAGTATTTCGAATAGTCGATCATTAAAATAAATCGAATAGTTTAAATAATTATACGAATTATTCGAAGATGCTTGCCACGGTGGGTGAATGGTTATTGTGTCAGGCTACCAACCCCAAGCTTGCAGGTTCGCTCCTGGCCAGGGTAAGTGATTTTTTGAAAGGCGACAAAAATCACGACACGCATGTCATACGTTGTTGGCATGTTAAGGAACCCATTTGAATTCAGTAGGGCGTGTTCATAATGACAAAATTAATCTCGGGATTTTCCGCCAAAACAAAAGTTCCTACTTTCTCAACTAGAAAGCGCTACAGTGTCAAGGAGCTTAGATATCTATCCTCCTTGACTTTCATAGCGCTCTAAGAAGCGATAAAATTCGACATGCAAGCTGCCCTCTGAGCGTCTATTAACAAAGCGTGCACCCGGTACCCGAGGACACACGATATTACTACTATTATTCGAAAATGAAAAGTACCCAAAGTTTTCAGGAATTTGTGTAGTGAAATATGTCCAATAAGCGACTTGTTCGAAGCAGGGGCAAATCGAAGGGGTCAGATAGAGGCTAATCTCTTTCCCATTCAGCCTGTTAGATATTCAATTGTGTGAATTATTCAAATCGTCGAACGATTCTTATGTTCGAATAAATATTTGAATTCTAATTAATTCGATTTTCGAATAAATACAGCCCTACTAGGTAGATTTCATTAGAAAGCTAACTATTGCAATGGGTACCTTGTTTCGACTTCCGGAAAATTTCGACATATCTTCACGTTTCACATCCCCTAGACCCCAAAACCACCGTCAGTTAAAAAGTTTATATATAATTTATGTATATATATATATCACTTTCTTGTGGACACGATAACTACTGCAATGTTGCACCAATCAATTTGAATTTTTTACATAATATGTATTGTGCCCATTTAGCAAGGAATATGCCAATCACAGTATACCAGCGTAGCTCAATTCGGGATTTCGGGGCAGCGGTAAGTTCCCCCACTCTGTGACTCACATATTTTGGATTAATTAGAGGATACACTTGCAAAAATAACAACAAATCAACTCCTATTTAAACACATTTAATTAATAAAATTAATGGCGCTACAAACATATTACAATTTAATTACTGACCCAAATATCAACTGCTTGTTCCAAATGAACAAGGGATCACAAATAAAATAAACAAATATTGTATTCAAAACCTGTGGTTCCCACATAAACCAACAATTCTTACTTAATCTCACTTCCATAAAGCACTAACATTAAGTTTACATAACTCCGAGCTCTTTGGCTCCATGCATTTACATTATTATGGTGTCATTCTTGTACACCTCAAACATTAGCTTTTATATTTTCTTATTTCTCAAGAACAAATATATAATTATATTTAAAATCTATGTTAATTATCTAATTCAATGTTTTTGGGCATGTCCACACATTCAGTTCTTATCATCTCTCTTTATTTCACAAATATATTAAGGTAATCAGAAATTCAATTGTGTACTCCAGAGCGTGAAGGTACTTGACACAGTCAAAAAACTATAGTTACTCCCGAACTCAGTTGCCTTCAATCAACTCGTGGAATCCCACGTCCTTACATTATTACAATAGGGATTGTTATTTATCTCTTATGTCTTAATAGACCATTATCATATAAGAAACTACGATCTGAACCGGCAAACGAAATATCCATCTTTAAGGACCTCGGTTCAACGCCCGGGTCGTTTACAACTTTAAACACTCCTGGTGTATTTATTTCTCTTTACAACAGCTTACGAGACGGTCTCTGTTCCCCCTCGCTTTAAAAGAGCTAGTCTCTACTACTGGGGTGCGATTTATGACACGTTAGGGTGGCGGCGACATCCCGTCTGACCCAACATTTAGTAGCTTATTTTCAAGGCTTTCAAAACAAACCTTTCCATTCATCCAGTTCTGGGGAGACCGGGCTTTATTGTACCGTATACATTCAAACAACTATTCTTTGGTTCAAAGACCATTTTCATATCCTTGGCATTTATTAATTATGAGAGGGTCCTCATTGATTGGGAAGATTAAT
The DNA here is from genome assembly GCA_946902985.2 of Meconema thalassinum. Taxonomy (NCBI): domain Eukaryota; kingdom Metazoa; phylum Arthropoda; class Insecta; order Orthoptera; family Tettigoniidae; genus Meconema; species Meconema thalassinum. The sequence continues at coordinate 151,561,816 of OX336390.1, read as the reverse complement.
ACACAAACGACGACGGAGAATTACAGGGGCTTTTATCATAAGAAGATCCTGCATTCGAATCTCTTCAGGTGCCTCGGGAACTAATCCCGTACAGAGGACTTATTACAAAATGCGATTTAGAGTCGGCCGTGGCCCATATGACATACGCTCAAATATACCATATATTAGCTCCCTTTTTAAATACATACACAATGCCTCGTGATACTAATGTCACTAATAGAGGACTTACACAATTATCAATTCACTGCAATCAACTACCCTCCATAAGTAATGTACCAAGTATTTAACCACTACGCGTTCCTAGCGTGACACTTTAATATTATATTTGCGCTCATTATGCGCTATGCATTATTTTAAGCCGAAAATGTCTTCCCAAGAACTGATAAAATCTCCTTAGTAACAATTCATATTATTTTAATTCACATATTAATCTTTCCATGGTCGATAAATCGCTCCCTGTTTTAAAATATTCCATTGAACCTCATTTCTTACACATACGTTAAGGCTTAACGTTCTTATGTTCATATCAATTTATTTGATTTTTATTTAACATTTCCATATTTAATTATTATTATTATTATCTTTATTCTTTATACAAGCTCAAAAGCTATTTCTTTCATATCTCAACTTTACTTTATTTCAATGTCTTTTATGATAATTAATGATATTTCGCTTGCTCTTATGACATTTGTTAAATACATTAACCCTTTATTCACATATTTCCTCTACGGGACTTATTCTTTACATAATTATTCATAATTTCTCTATTTATTTGATTATTGTTCAGACCGTATTCTTGATTATTCAGCATTTATTTATTAAAACACATCCCTTTCACTCCAAACTCCGGTGGGTTTTGTACACAATCAATTTCTGACACCAAAAATAAAAATGAATTTTTGTACTCACATATTTCCAGATCATCCCATGATCTTAAATCTGGTGTGGTGTTTCATTTTTGGGCCCACTTCGAACTTTTTACACCATATTAAAGGTATTCATCTTACGTAAAAACACTTTTTGACCTATATCTAGAACACTTAATATTGACGACATTTTTATATACTGGTGTGTCCCTTTTGAACACATAATAACACTAAAAATATTATCTAACACACAATCTTGATTATTTTACACTTCACAATTACTCCATCACTAGGCCGTACTTCTGAGCCTATCACACGTGATCTTCTTAAATTCCCGTTTCCAAGGGTGGAATTTATCCGATGTCGGCTTCCTATTCTGAAGAATGCGAAAGTCCCGAAACATCTACTGTTCCCTGGAGTTCAATTCTGCTATTCCTATCCTGGATAACCGGCTATTTATCTAGCTTGAACGGCTTCTCTGTAGATCTGTCTATTGATCCTAACGAGAGTCTATATGGATCGAGGTCTCCTCTAAGACCTATAGATTTAGTTTCTAGCAGCTAGCACTTCTCGATTCTAGTACTATTAGAATTGTTCGCCTGCTTTCTGGAGCTAATGTTTATAGTCTCCTATCCTCTTTGTTTGAACTGTTTGAACACTCCTACGTTCGAACCTTATTCTGTTCTTCCCGTTTAGGTTGCTTCAATTTAAATAACAGTTTATCTGTCTGGTACGATACTTCCGTACGTTATGATCTATTCATTCGAACATTTAACGACCTATCGCCTTTAAGTCCGACGTTCGCAGCCTGCTCTGACTATATCTTGCGAATTCTCACTTTAACTTGTATACAGTCGGGCCTATATCCTATAATTAGGATTTTCCTAATACTTCACTACGGCGATACTTTAAATTTTCGTCTTGACTGCTCCTTATGGAGGCAAGCAAGTCGTTACTACTGTGACGCCATGTGGCTATCAGATCTTACTTCGGCGGTGTAAAACAGCGTTTCTCCCCTCAAGGAGTACTGGTAGCTGTTATCGATGTTACGCAGACTTACGTCCCATCACGGACTGTCGGAATGATTACTTCTACGTCGTGGAGCAGCACTTCCCCTCACGGAATGCTCGTAGGACTGCATGCGATGTGACACAGTGACGTGCCCTCTGGCTGTCTGAATACTGCATGATTGGCTTGGAAACGCCCGAAGCTTTATACTGTTTTACTACGAAAAAATAAGACTCAAGCCCTTTCTGTGGTCAACTTCTAAAATAATGGTGCCACAAATATAAAAATTATACCTTCCGAAAGGTCGTCTTCTCAATGTCACATGATCTTATTGCACCTAAGAATCGATCGTGCAATTCGGAGATATTAATTAATTTCTCGTCCTCAATTGTGTGGGTGTTGCATTCTTTTTGCTCTCTCCCCTCCACAGAGGCTTAGGTAATTCCCCTATGACGTCGTCTTACGTCGGCAGTTTTTTTCTGCACAATAATTACATGGTTTCTCTATACTGAAAAATCTCTCATTCCAAATGATTCACTGTACTGTGCTTGTTTACTCATTATTATGCTCGTAAACGTGTTAATTTTAATTATTCCTCTTCTGGTGCATATGCGGCGTTGTCAAATTCCAGCAACGTCAGCTCGAATTCCAATTCAGGCTTCTCTTTCTATCACGGTGGAAAATTCCACTCAGTTATTAATACTCGTGACCAGCCCTCTCTGAAATGTCGAGTGGGGTGATCTCATCTAAGGAGCATCTGTCCCTAGTCGCTTGCACAATGTTAAGCTATATTCCTGGCTTAAAATCTCTCTCCGTTCCTTTAAGAAACTATACTTTTCTTTCATTTCTTCCTTGAGGACATGGATTCGACCGTCATGGACCCTATGGCCCATGGGTTCATCTCTCCCCTCCTTAGGTAAATAAATTTTCGAAAATTTTGAGGAAATTTATTTCAATTTAATTTTGTATTTCCTTTCCGTCGAATCCATCATAACGTCATCCGTATTTGCTGTTGTTTTTACTTCTTTTAAGTCGTATCCGGTAATTGTGTAGGTCGGGTATGCTCTGTCCCTACCCTTTCTTTCTTTCTTTATTTGTCTGGACTTTAAGTTCCCAGAACCTCATTCTCCATTACGGGTTTGGTCTATCCCTACCCGTTTCCTTATTTCATCATTTTCTTTTCTTAAATTGGAATTTTCTTCTTCAATAAATTCAATTATTTCTTTAATTTCCCAATATACCTTCTCCAATTCGCATTCGCACTCGAATGCTTGAGCTCTATTTTCTATTTCTTCCTTATTCTTGTTTATGTCAAAAGCGGATTCATCTCTGAATGTTTCCATGACCAGGGCTTGTTCATTTTCTTCATCAAAATCTTCGGGAGGGTAATATAATTTCAAATTTGCTGAATTCATGGTCACTTCGTGATCCGTTTCACAGTGCCGAATTCTATATGCGTTATTCCTCAAATCTCTGATTATTTGATATGGTCCGTGGTACATTTTCTGGAACTTCTTGTACACACGGTTCCCTGGATCCGAAATGGCTGGTCTTTTCACTAACACCATTTCTCCTGCTAATAATGGTCGATGATACCTCTTATGCCTATTTCTTCTCTGCCTCCTGTCGGCTTGAGCTTTTAGATGCTCAAAGGCTCTCCTAATTCGTACATCTCTTCCCGGCTGAGCGTCTGCTGGTCTAGGAATTACCAGATTCCAAGGTCTTTCTGGTTGCTCATTCCGATGTAACGTTATGGGTATCTCTCCTGTGGATTCATGGATTGTATTATTTATACAAAATTCAATAATATCCAAAATATCTATCCACTTCCAATTTTCTTCGGCACAGTATATTCTACAATACTTGGCCGTTTCTCTCATAACTCTCTCTACAGGATTTGCCTCAGGATGGCGAATACTTGACAAAATTTGACGTATTCCAAGTCTTTCTAATTCTCGTCTGAACTCTACACTGGTGAAACAACTGCCGTGATCCGACAACAAATTCTCAGGTTTCCCCAGAATCGGTATCACTTTTTCTTTAAGTCGTTTTAACACCTGTTTGGTACTAGTCTTCTGTATGGGAGCAAGGACAACCATTTTAGTGAAGACATCCATAGCCACCATTATGTGTCGATTTCCTCTTCTCGCCTTTGGCAAAGGTCCAAAATTATCAATAGATATGATTTGGCCGGGCCTTTCGGGCAACAATGGTATAGGCTTCTGTCTCATCAGAAATGCATTAGGTTTGATCCTTTGACATAAATCACATGTCTTTAGCGTGTCCCTTACAGTTTTTCTCAGTCTCGGCCATATAAATGCTTCTTTCAGCATCGAGACTGTTTTGTCGACTCCCATATGTCCGAACGATCTATGGGCTAACCATACTATTTTCCTCTGCAAAATTGCAGGTACAACAATCCTTAATTTCGTATGGTCAGAGTCCACAAACTTATATAATAACCCATTATAAAACGTGTAGTCCTGTGCTATCTTCTCAGCTTCCGTGTACACTGGTGTTCCTCTTATCAAGCTTCCCTCAAGGAATGATATGAGCATGTTCATCCATGGATCCTCCCGTTGCCTTTGACTAATGCTTCTTAACTCATTAAGAGTACGCTGATCCCTGTCTTCCAAATCTATAGCCATTACTTCCTCTTCTATGGACTCTGGCTGTCTACTTAAGTAGTCTGGAACTATTTTTTCCTTTCCTGGGCAGTACTCTATCTTGACATCAAATTGTTGAATATATAAAGCCCAACGCATCAACCTTTGACTGGATAAATCAGTCTTCATCAAAAAGGTTAAGGCTTTATGATCCGTCCTTAGAATGACCTGAAACCCATATACGATCTTCCGCCAATATTGCAACGCGTGCAATATCGCTAACAGCTCGATCTCGCTGATCGTATAATTTTTCTCGTGTGGTTTCAGTCTCCTACTTGTGAAAGCTAGATAGTTCTTCTTATCAGGGTTTTCCGGGTTCTCCTGATATAGCATTGCCCCTATTCCAATCTGGGATGCATCTGTCTGAATGATAAATCTGATTAAAATCAGGATATCCTAGCTTCACGTAATTTAAGAGCATTTCCTTGGCCTCCACAAATGCTTTTTCTGCTTCCTCCGTCCATTTCCACTTGCCCCCCTTCTTCAGAAGGTCCTGTAGTGGTGCAACAGTTTTGGTGTATGATGGACAATGTTCTGAGAAGAACCCAATCAATCCCAAAAACTGGCGAACGTTCTTCACTTTCAAAGGCCTTGGAAAATCCCTTATCGATTCCAATTTGCATGGATTTGGTTTAACACCATCCTTGTCAATCACATGCCCTAAAAATGTCACTTGCCTTTGACAGAAGTTCGACTTCTTTAAATTTATCTTAAAATTTGCCCTTCTTAGGTCTTCTAATAATTTCTTCAAATTTTCTAAATGTTCCTCAATGTTCTCCGAGGTAAGTAAAATGTCATCTACGTATCGGATAGTGCACTCTTTCACTTCTTCTGACAGGTTTCGATCCAGCGCTCTTATTAATGCGGATCCTGCAGTCTTTAATCCAAACGGACATCTTCTAAAGCAGTATGTTTGTTGATCGAACTGAAATCCAGTCAACAAGCTGGTTTTCTCTTTCAGTTCGAGATGATGATACGAAGAAGTCATGTCAATATTTGTAAAAATCTTCTTGCCTTTAAACTTCCTCAGTATTTCTTTTATGGGTGGTGCCGAATCATTTTCTGGTATAATTTTTGCATTTAGATTTCTGGCATCTAAACACACCCTTACTGAGCCATCCGGTTTACTCACAATCACTAATGGACTAACATATGGTGTCGCCATCTTTTCTATAACACCTGCATTCATCATCTCCTGCAGTGTTTTCTTGGTTTGTGGGTAATGTTTTTCCGCAACCGGGTATGGTTTTTGTTTGAACGGTGCCCAATCGTTGACTTGGAACGCGTATTTAAAATTTTCAATCTTCCCTGGCTTGGAATCAAATACGTCCCTATAATCCAATAATAATTTCTTTAACTGTTCCTTAATTTCGAGGCTGACTTTAGCTTCCTCCACTTTTCCTGACAGGTTGGTCTCGAACTCATTTTCCACATTATCTTCGAGTTCTATGTTGAGGACTTCAAATATTTTTTCTATGTCTTTATAATCTTCCTCAATCACTTCTTCCATATGCCATACCTGTTCTGCTATTTTCGCATCCTGTTCCTGTAGGTTAATGTTTTGTTCCTCCACATCCTCTCTTTGAATTCTAATGCAGTTTTGCGCTAGGTCTATAATGACCTTGTTCTCACGGATAAAATCAATACCTAATATAACATTATACGGTAATTGATTTACCAGCAAAAAGCACTGCGAAATTTCAGCGTTACCCATGATTAAATCAATGTATACCTGAAATTTACATGTCAAAGATTTTTCAGGGATAATTCCCTTAATCTTTACACTTGATGTGGGAATCTTTAGTACTCGGCCCCTTGTTTCCAATTCATTTAAAAGGGTTTGTGTAATTAGGCTTATTGTGGATCCAGTATCAATCAATGCTCTGACCAGTAATCCTTCTATCCTAAGCATAATTATAGGTAGTTCTCTTTTAACAGGTGGGATTCCTTCCACATCCTCGTTAATTAGTTCATCTGGTCTGGCTATCCAATTTACAATTTCTACCTCCTCCCAGCTCCTGGTATGTTTCCACTTTTGACAATTTAAATTTGGAGTTTTTTTTATCCTGAGGGCTCCCTTTTCCCTCATTCTTTAGCTGAGCTTGTAGTTCCAAGCTTTGAGCTCCGTCTAGTCGGTCGGGTGATTTCCTGTTCTTGATTGCCTCACTCCAACGGACTTTTTGCCTATCAGGTTCATCTGGTCTTTCGTTCATATAACGAAGACTCTCCTGATATCTTTCTTCTATTTCGGCACGATATTCATCATCCCTATCGTCTGGCCTTACATTTCTCCTGGGATAATTCTCCCATTTCTTTCTATTGTCCGGCCTTTGCTGGTTATTGTTATAGGGTCGGCTTTCCTGTTGCCTATAACCCGTAGTTCTAGGATTTCTTCCTCGATATCCTCCCCTGTAATATGGCTGTATCCTTCTAGGCTCCTGGTGCCCATACTCTCGATCTCGTCCTTGAGTATCCGTACTGGTGGACTGATTCCTGGTCGCTGGTTTTTCTCCAGTTTCCTGACTGCTGGCCATGTGTACTTGCTCAGTTTGTCTCTGATGCCGAGGTGTTACGTGCGAAGTCGTCATATCTAACTGACGTAATACGCTTTCCACTTCCACAGCACTTTTGGCTTTGGATGAGATTAGCAGCCTCTGAATTTCATATGGAAGCTGTCTTGCAATGGCGGCACACAGGTCGTTTTCTGCCGGAGCAATATCCAGTTCGCGGAATTTACACAGCTGAGCAGTGAAAAATTCCGAGTATTTAGTAGGTGCATTGGTGCTGTACTTCCTAGAGTACAAATCTAGCCTTAAATTTTCTTGGACATCTGCTGCCCAATATCGCTTTAAAAATGCTTCCCTAAAGCCTTCCACCGTATCAAAAGTGTATCTGAAGCTTCTGAACCAGGTGAGACAATCACCTGCCAACAGCTTTTCAATAGCTCTCAGTCTCCGATCCTGAGGAACCTTCATTTCATTTAGATACTCTGCCACTTCTTTTAGCCAGTATTTTGGAGTAATAGACATGTTATTACCCGTAAACTTTACTGGTCTATCCTCATTGGATTTAATAATGTTTATTATATGGCCATTTGTCTGATTCGTGTACGGGGTTGACATCGCCATTGGATATCCTGGGATCTTATAAGGGCTCTCCCCTCCTAAGTCCCTCTCCGTATCTGTGCCTTGTTCACGAGAATCTGCCCATCCTGTTTTTGGAAACTCCTCCTGATTTTCGAATTCTAGCTTCCTTTCTCTTCGGGCACTTTCTTCATTTGCCATGAGTTGGATTTCCATTTGACTGTTCTTATGTTCCGTCCTCTCCAATCGGGATCTTAATTCATTCTGAATTCTTTCTTGATTCCTTTTAATCTCTTCCTCTTCCTTTTTGGATTGGAATTTCTCATCCCTGTAACTATCCCTGAATTCCTTTAGTTGTTCTTCTACCTCTTTCTTAAAGATCATGACCCTTTGATCTATAATTTCTGGCTTAACGTCACCTATGGTCTCCAAGCCCTCTCGTATCTCCTTTATTTGCTTATCCACTTCTTTTCGTCCTTTGACCATATCTATTTTCATTCCTTCAAGCCTTCCCTCAGTCTTCTCTTGACTCTTATACAACTTCATCATTTCATCTTGGACCTGATTAATTTCCTTATTGGTTTTTCCTACATGAACCTTTAATGTTCCGATGGTTTCCTGAACCTCAATAATACCCTGACTTATTTCATTTATTTTATGGGTACTTTCCTTACTTTCGTTCTCTCGTTGTTTTCTTTCACTCTGGAGATGCCCCTCGTATACACCTAATCTTTGATCTATTTTCGTTTCGTATGTCTTCAGATTCTCATCTACCTGCCCGGTAAAATGATCAATTTGATCTTTCATCTCCTGAACATCCTTTAGATTTTGATTTTTCATCTCAGTTACTTCAGTCTGAACTACACCGATTTTGTTCTCTAGGGTCCCTACTTTCTCTTCAACCCCTTCAAATCTATTTCCTAGCTTATTCACGCTTTGTTTTATTTCCTCCCGGGAGGCCTCACAAATATCGCTGTTAGATTTTATCTGATCTTTCAATTCTTTCTGCACACCTTGGATCTGGGTTACAAGTTTCTCCTCACATGCTTTTACATTTCCCTCCATATTACTCAATTTAGTTTCTAAAATTTCAAAATTTTTTTTACATGTATTTTGGGACTCTACCATATTTTTGTTCATAGTCTCTATTTGGACTTGTATTCCTGAGTAAAATCCTTTACTTTCCTCTTTAATTTCACTTAACTTAGTCTCCAACTTAGTGTCAAACCCTTCATCAAGAATTTTAAATTTTATCTCCATTGTCTCTACTATTTCAGCCTTCAGTACTCCATTGTTTTCTTTACTGTTGGCTTTCAGAGACTCTAACGTCTCCGTTTTCATCACTTCCCACTGTTGTTCAATGGTTTTCCCACTTTCTGTTTTCATCTTTTCTATCTCAGCCTTCAGTTCCTTATTCATGTTTATACAGTCGGCTTCGATAGCTTCTAATTTAATTCCCATGGTATTACCTTTAACTTCGATATTCTCTAATTTAGTGCTCATATTAGCACTATCAGTTTTTATTGACTCCAAACTTAGATTCATGGATCCTAACCTTTGGTTATTTTCCTCCTGTTGGCTGTCCAACTTGTCGTTTATAGATCCTAACCCTTCTTTATTTTCAATCTGTTGTCTATCCAATTTATTCAAACTCTCATTTATGGACTCGAACACTTTGTTATTTTCATCCTTTTTGGAGACCCAATGTATTGTCTATTGTTCCCAATTTATTGTTCATGGCCTCCAAAAGCCTTTGCACTTCCTCACTAAATGCCATCTTATAAGAATACAGTGGGCCACAAATGCCACCACACTAGTACATGCTTGAGAGATGATACTCTGAATCCGTGTGTCCCAATTTCTTTAAAACTTTACTTTGGTACGGGTATTAACTCACAACGTACCCTTTTGATAATCTTATTCAATTTCATAAACCTTTATGGAAGTGTTTAAAATTCAAAATTTCGAAAAACCATTTTTTTTTCAAAAAATGAAAATTTTGATTTTTCGAGAAAAACTCGGGTTTTCCCTAGGAAAACTCAGCCCTGCGTACTGGGCGCCAAAAAGAGTTAGGTTGCTAGGGGGTTTGATAATGTAATATTATATTCAGGGCTGCTCGGTATGAGTTTCTAGGGACCCATGCGGTCAGTTAATATTTTACGTTGTAGCTTTTCCTATCATTACTTTAATTTTACATGATATGACAGACTTAAGTGTTCCTCTAGTTATTAATCCGGCACATTATTTATATATCCCCCTGTGCCCATTTAGCAAGAAATATGCCAATCACAGTATACCAGCGTAGCTCAATTCGGGATTTCGGGGCAGCGGTAAGTTCCCCCACTCTGTGACTCACATATTTTGGATTAATTAGAGGATACACTTGCAAAAATAACAACAAATCAACTCCTATTTAAACACATTTAATTAATAAAATTAATGGCGCTACAAACATATTACAATTTAATTACTGACCCAAATATCAACTGCTTGTTCCAAATGAACAAGGGATCACAAATAAAATAAACAAATATTGTATTCAAAACCTGTGGTTCCCACATAAACCAACAATTCTTACTTAATCTCACTTCCATAAAGCACTAACATTAAGTTTACATAACTCCGAGCTCTTTGGCTCCATGCATTTACATTATTATGGTGTCATTCTTGTACACCTCAAACATTAGCTTTTATATTTTCTTATTTCTCAAGAACAAATATATAATTATATTTAAAATCTATGTTAATTATCTAATTCAATGTTTTTGGGCATGTCCACACATTCAGTTCTTATCATCTCTCTTTATTTCACAAATATATTAAGGTAATCAGAAATTCAATTGTGTACTCCAGAGCGTGAAGGTACTTGACACAGTCAAAAAACTATAGTTACTCCCGAACTCAGTTGCCTTCAATCAACTCGTGGAATCCCACGTCCTTACATTATTACAATAGGGATTGTTATTTATCTCTTATGTCTTAATAGACCATTATCATATAAGAAACTACGATCTGAACCGGCAAACGAAATATCCATCTTTAAGGACCTCGGTTCAACGCCCGGGTCGTTTACAACTTTAAACACTCCTGGTGTATTTATTTCTCTTTACAACAGCTTACGAGACGGTCTCTGTTCCCCCTCGCTTTAAAAGAGCTAGTCTCTACTACTGGGGTGCGATTTATGACACGTTAGGGTGGCGGCGACATCCCGTCTGACCCAACATTTAGTAGCTTATTTTCAAGGCTTTCAAAACAAACCTTTCCATTCATCCAGTTCTGGGGAGACCGGGCTTTATTGTACCGTATACATTCAAACAACTATTCTTTGGTTCAAAGACCATTTTCATATCCTTGGCATTTATTAATTATGAGAGGGTCCTCATTGATTGGGAAGATTAATACACAAACGACGACGGAGAATTACAGGGGCTTTTATCATAAGAAGATCCTGCATTCGAATCTCTTCAGGTGCCTCGGGAACTAATCCCGTACAGAGGACTTATTACAAAATGCGATTTAGAGTCGGCCGTGGCCCATATGACATACGCTCAAATATACCATATATTAGCTCCCTTTTTAAATACATACACAATGCCTCGTGATACTAATGTCACTAATAGAGGACTTACACAATTATCAATTCACTGCAATCAACTACCCTCCATAAGTAATGTACCAAGTATTTAACCACTACGCGTTCCTAGCGTGACACTTTAATATTATATTTGCGCTCATTATGCGCTATGCATTATTTTAAGCCGAAAATGTCTTCCCAAGAACTGATAAAATCTCCTTAGTAACAATTCATATTATTTTAATTCACATATTAATCTTTCCATGGTCGATAAATCGCTCCCTGTTTTAAAATATTCCATTGAACCTCATTTCTTACACATACGTTAAGGCTTAACGTTCTTATGTTCATATCAATTTATTTGATTTTTATTTAACATTTCCATATTTAATTATTATTATTATTATCTTTATTCTTTATACAAGCTCAAAAGCTATTTCTTTCATATCTCAACTTTACTTTATTTCAATGTCTTTTATGATAATTAATGATATTTCGCTTGCTCTTATGACATTTGTTAAATACATTAACCCTTTATTCACATATTTCCTCTACGGGACTTATTCTTTACATAATTATTCATAATTTCTCTATTTATTTGATTATTGTTCAGACCGTATTCTTGATTATTCAGCATTTATTTATTAAAACACATCCCTTTCACTCCAAACTCCGGTGGGTTTTGTACACAATCAATTTCTGACACCAAAAATAAAAATGAATTTTTGTACTCACATATTTCCAGATCATCCCATGATCTTAAATCTGGTGTGGTGTTTCATTTTTGGGCCCACTTCGAACTTTTTACACCATATTAAAGGTATTCATCTTACGTAAAAACACTTTTTGACCTATATCTAGAACACTTAATATTGACGACATTTTTATATACTGGTGTGTCCCTTTTGAACACATAATAACACTAAAAATATTATCTAACACACAATCTTGATTATTTTACACTTCACAATTACTCCATCACTAGGCCGTACTTCTGAGCCTATCACACGTGATCTTCTTAAATTCCCGTTTCCAAGGGTGGAATTTATCCGATGTCGGCTTCCTATTCTGAAGAATGCGAAAGTCCCGAAACATCTACTGTTCCCTGGAGTTCAATTCTGCTATTCCTATCCTGGATAACCGGCTATTTATCTAGCTTGAACGGCTTCTCTGTAGATCTGTCTATTGATCCTAACGAGAGTCTATATGGATCGAGGTCTCCTCTAAGACCTATAGATTTAGTTTCTAGCAGCTAGCACTTCTCGATTCTAGTACTATTAGAATTGTTCGCCTGCTTTCTGGAGCTAATGTTTATAGTCTCCTATCCTCTTTGTTTGAACTGTTTGAACACTCCTACGTTCGAACCTTATTCTGTTCTTCCCGTTTAGGTTGCTTCAATTTAAATAACAGTTTATCTGTCTGGTACGATACTTCCGTACGTTATGATCTATTCATTCGAACATTTAACGACCTATCGCCTTTAAGTCCGACGTTCGCAGCCTGCTCTGACTATATCTTGCGAATTCTCACTTTAACTTGTATACAGTCGGGCCTATATCCTATAATTAGGATTTTCCTAATACTTCACTACGGCGATACTTTAAATTTTCGTCTTGACTGCTCCTTATGGAGGCAAGCAAGTCGTTACTACTGTGACGCCATGTGGCTATCAGATCTTACTTCGGCGGTGTAAAACAGCGTTTCTCCCCTCAAGGAGTACTGGTAGCTGTTATCGATGTTACGCAGAGTTACGTCCCCTCACGGACTGTCGGAATGATTACTTCTACGTCGTGGAGCAGCACTTCCCCTCACGGAATGCTCGTAGGACTGCATGCGGTGTGACACAGTGACGTGCCCTCTGGCTGTCTGAATACTGCATGATTGGCTTGGAAACGCCCGAAGCTTTATACTGTTTTACTACGAAAAAATAAGACTCAAGCCCTTTCTGTGGTCAACTTCTAAAATAATGGTGCCACAAATATAAAAATTATACCTTCCGAAAGGTCGTCTTCTCAATGTCACATGATCTTATTGCACCTAAGAATCGATCGTGCAATTCGGAGATATTAATTAATTTCTCGTCCTCAATTGTGTGGGTGTTGCATTCTTTTTGCTCTCTCCCCTCCACAGAGGCTTAGGTAATTCCCCTATGACGTCGTCTTACGTCGGCAGTTTTTTTCTGCACAATAATTACATGGTTTCTCTATACTGAAAAATCTCTCATTCCAAATGATTCACTGTACTGTGCTTGTTTACTCATTATTATGCTCGTAAACGTGTTAATTTTAATTATTCCTCTTCTGGTGCATATGCGGCGTTGTCAAATTCCAGCAACGTCAGCTCGAATTCCGATTCAGGCTTCTCTTTCTATCACGGTGGAAAATTCCACTCAGTTATTAATACTCGTGACCAGCCCTCTCTGAAATGTCGAGTGGGGTGATCTCATCTAAGGAGCATCTGTCCCTAGTCGCTTGCACAATGTTAAGCTATATTCCTGGCTTAAAATCTCTCTCCGTTCCTTTAAGAAACTATACTTTTCTTTCATTTCTTCCTTGAGGACATGGATTCGACCGTCATGGACCCTATGGCCCATGGGTTCAGTATCCCTATAAAATCTCGGTCGAGATCGTTAATGGGCACAATCGGTCGACGGGGGTGAAAATTGGGTTCTTTTTTCAAAAAAGTGAAATATCGCTATAACTCTCTTAATATTTGAAATATCGAATCCATTCAAAGTTCATACTTTGTGTCGAACAAGGCCCTAAAATTTATGTTTGAAAAGTTTTATGATAGCACCAACCATTGACCAATGGGGTGGGAAAAAGTGGGTTTTTCGGGAAACATTAATCATATCTCTGTTAATAGGCACAATATCAAAGCCGTACAAAATGGACAATATTCCTCCAATAATTACCTAAAACTTTTGTCTGAAAGAATTTTTGATATGACCCACCATTACGCCACGGGGTGAGCAAAATGATTTAAATTATAAGAAAATGCCAAGTGCCAAGAGAGGTTGCCATGACAACTTTACTTTGAATTGATAAGGGATGAGCCATCAGCAGTTGCTATGACAACGCCACTGCACGAGATCACATTCAGTTTCCCATCTGTCAGTGGGAAGCGACTTCGGTATCGGAACTGGTAGCATGCTGAACTTCTACGCCCAAGGCCGCGGGTTCAAACCCGGCTGAAGTCGTCGGATTTACTAAGAGCGCTAAAAAACTCTGAGTATGCTTTCCTTCGGAGGGGAAGTTCCAACGTTCGTTGCGAGTTGATGGTTCCGGTGGCATCTAGTAGCCAAGTTCACAGCTAGGTGTCGTTGATGGTAGTATTTTTAGCCTACTTTTCACATTTTGCAAAAATGAGGAAAAAGTAATCTTATGAGATCGGGCAAATGTGTGTGTGTCTGTCTGTCTGTCTGTCTGTCTGTCTGTGTGTGTGTGTCCCCCTATCAACTCCTAAACGGCTGGAGCAATCGAAACAAAATTTGGTAGGGGTAAAGATCTATATCTGAATATCTCAAGGTCATATTTGAAAATGATGTCAGTGCTACAAACTGCTGAAAAATCGCAATTCAAATTTGAGCTCCATGTTGGATAACTTGGAAGGTAAGAATGGGAGCTATTTCAAAATTGGCACACGTATAGATAATAATATTGCAGTTTAATTTCCAGGAGGCCATATATGGCAGTGTTGCCAAAATGATTATAAGCCTGCTGATAAGTCCAATTTTTAAATGCATATAACTTCTACACTATCAATTGGAATTCAACCAAATTTCGTATGTGCTATGTGAACATAAACAGATATGACTGAGCGTATTATTAAGAGTAACCAAGGCTACCAACTGTTAATAAATGCTGTCTCTATTTTTTACCCTAATATCAATATATCAGAAAGTATACAAGCCAATAGCTCTAAATTTTGTACACGTATAATACCTGGCATTCTAGATTAATTTGGAGTAACTAATATGCGTCAGTGCTGCCAACATCATTCTAAGCCTGCTGATAAGTCCAATTTTAAAATGCATGTAACTTCTATACTAACTAATGGATTTCATTCAAAATTGGCACAACAATAGATCATATTATTTCAGATTATTTCTGACCAATACATGCATGACATTATTGCCAATATGATTTTACGCGCGCTGTTAAATCCAATGTTTAACTGCGTGTAACGTCCATGCTATCCATTGGACTTCAACCAAATTTTGTATTTTGTATCTTAAGAGATGGAACTAAGAATATATTCGGTCACCAGGGCTGCAAACTGTAGCGCTATATTAGGCTATATTGTACCAGGAATATTTCGAACTAATTGGAAATTTCGATATTACCAACTTAATTTCGTCATTATTCTAGATAGATCCATATAGATTAATCATTGGCTTGAATCTTAAATTTTAAGAAAAGTAGGCTCTTTAGTTCGTCACGGAACTTATTGTTAAGTATGTAGCCTATTTTAGGTAGATTTCATCAGAAAGCACACTATTGCAATGGGTGCCATGTTTCGACTTCCGGAAAATTTCGACATATCTTCGCGTTTCACATCCCCCAGACTCCCAAACCACCGTCGGTTCAAAAGTTTATATAAATATGTGTGTGTGTAAATACATGCATATATATCAGTTTCTTGTGGACACGATAACTGCCGTAATTTTGCACCAATCACTTTGAATGTTTTACATAATATGTATCCCCTTAAAATATCGGTCGAGTTCGTTAATGGGCAAAATCGGTTGAAGGGGGTGAAAATGTTTTTTTTTTTTCTCGAAAAAGTGAAATATTGCTATAAATCTCTTAATACGTAAAATATCGAATCCATTCAAAGTTCATAATATGTGTCGGATAAGTGCCAAAAATTAATGTTTGAAAAGTTTGTGATAGCACCAAACATTGACCAAAGGGGTGGAAAAAAGTGGTTTTTTTTCGGGAAGCATTAATCATAACTCTCTTAATAGGCACAATATCAAAACCGTACCAAATGGAAAATATTCTCCTGATAATTACCTAAAACTTTGTCTGAAAGAATTTTTGATCTGACCTACCATTACGCCAAGGGATGAGAAAAATTATTTCGGAATTAAAGAAAATGCCAAGTGCCATCAGAGGTTACCACGACAACGCTTCTAAATTGATGAGGGATGAGCTATCAGAGCTTGCCAAGACAACGCCATTGCACGAGATCACATTCATTTTTCCATCTGACTCTGTGGGAAGCGGCTAACTCGTAGCATGCTGAACTTATATGCCCAAGGTCGCTGGTTCAAAGCCGGCCAAAGTCGTCGGATTTTCTAAGAGCGCTAAAAATCCCTCAGCATGCTTTCCTTTGGAGGAAAAGTTCCAACGTTCGTTGCAAGTTGCTGGTTGCGGTGACATCTAGTAGCCAAGTTCACAGCTGAATTACAGACTAATACAGTCATCACAACTAACACCGTTGATCAGATTCTACACACACCCAATGTACACGGGGTTACATGGCCACGTTGTCGCAGCCCCTAAACTGAGGAACCAACAAAAATCTCTGCGGGAGATAAAATTTTGCGTGAAGAATTAACAGACTGTCAGATAGTTACACATCAGTTCCAAACCTTCCATAAGGACAGTGTGATCACAAGTATAACAAGTAGTTCCGTGAAGAACTATACAGCCTATTTTCATATATGCTACTTATATTAACTGCCACTATCAACATACAATATTTCAGTTTGATTGCTGTAATAGATTCGTAGATATTGAGTACCGTCTAAATATTTCGGATGGTCGCCATGTTGGATTTTATATATGTAGGTACTAGAGTTATGTACTGTTACATGAAGATTATTGTGTACGTGTAGCATTCAAACTTCAATCGCATAATTAGGACACAAGAAGTAATAAGGAGATTTTAAAATTTTGCACAGCTGCCATCTTGTGGTTATGGAAACAATTGAAATAAATTAGATGCCAGTGGATTAACATTCGTAAAAGTATTTACTGTACCAAGTTTCACTGCACTTGGATGGTTAAATTGCGAGAAACGTCCATGTGAATATTTATACTTCGCGTCGCCGCCATGTTGGATTTGTGAACACCAGGTTATTTAAAGTCCTATAGGTGAACTTAAGTTCATAGCCCCTATGAACATAAAAAATCAGTTTGATTGCTATAATAAATTCGTAGATATTCAGAGACGTCTGAATATTTTGGATGGTCACCATGTTGGATTGTTAAATGTATTGGCCATAGAGTCATGTACCATTGAAGGAAAATCATTGCGTAGGTTCATTATTAAAATTTTCACTTCGATCGCTTGATTACGACACAAGAAATTAAAACTTAATTTTAAAATTCGCACAGCCGCCATCTTCAGGTTATGTAAACAATTGAACTAAATTAGATACCAGTGCATTGCAATGTGTATAAACATTTCCTGTACCAGATTTCATTGCGTTTGGAACATTAAATCGTGAGAAAGGCCTATGTAAAATTTTCAAATTCGCTTGGCCGCCATGTTCGTTTTGTAGTTAACCGCTTTTTGAAAGTCTTATAGATGAGCGTCCAGTAGTGCCTTTTATCTCCGTATAAAATTTCAGGGTGATACAGCTAATAGTTTCAGAGATATAGAATGCCGGTGAAATATTTCGCTCATCCGCCATCTTGTGGCTACATAAACAATTGAACCAAGTTAGATGTCGGTGCATTACAATGTGTATAAACATATACTGTACCAAGTTTTATTGCGTTTGGTTGGTTAAATCGCGAGAAACGTCTATTTAAAAGTCACAAATTCGCGTGGCCGCCATGTTGGTTTTGTAGTGACCAGTTTTTCAAAAGTCACATAGGTGAACCTCTAGTAGTTCCCTTTATCACCGTACTAAATTCCATGGTGATATCGGTAATAGTTTCGGAGATATTGAATGCTGGTGAAATATTTCGCACAGCCGCCATGTTGGATTGGTGAGACGTAACAAAATTTGAAGGGCACGGTCGAGGTCACCCGGAATAGTACTATGAACTTACCGAGTTTCATAGAAATCGCTCCAGCCGTTCAAAAGTTATTAGGGGGACACACACACACACCTCACACACAGACACACACACACATGCACACACACACGGACTAAAGGTGATCTCATAAGCCTATTTTTTCAAAATTGAAAATAGGCTAAAAATGAACCCTCAATGACAAGAAGGTTACCATCTCCATGAGACAATAAAATGATAAAAATATGCACACAAAAACGAAAAAGGAAGTTAATTAAACTCCAAATGTAAAATACTTTCTTGCAATAAATGAGGTCTGATCCTCCTACGAAAACCTGCATATTTTGCCTAATATAGCCTATCCCCTAGTTTGCCCGGTGAAATCTACCTCCGCCTTCCGGCGTGCCGAGAGGAATTTTTTGTAGTCCGGGTGAGGATTGGGAAGGAGGAGGTCATGACCTTAAGTTTGGAACTAACCCATCATTTGCCTGGAGTAGAAGTGTAAACCCACTGAAAGCCAATTTCAGGATGGCTGAGGTGAGCATTGAACCCACCTCTTCTCAGTTGTGCCTCACGTGTTTGAGTGCACTCCGTTAAAGCCCTCAGACCAGAATTAAATTTCTTTGCAGAGCCGGGAATCAGGGATGACAGCCAAGAACGCTAGCTACTACGCTGTGTTTCTGTGATGACTGTAGAAGTGTGTGTGTAGTTGTATTAGGGACAAGATGAGGTATTTGGGACTCGAAATAAGGTACTACCTAGGATTTTTCCTGGAGAGAGTGAAGAAAAAACGGAGAAAATACGCACTCAGGATAGCAACTGGGCCGTGATTCAAAACTCCTATCTCCGTACTAGTTAATTTCGTCTCAGAATCACTGTAAGTTATGCAAATGTCCACTTTACAATACAAAATTATCTTTTTATATATCACTTGATGTCAATATACATTTTGAGACATGTTTCGGCTCTGTGAGCCTTCTTCAGTCATAATCACTAAAAAATTCTCCTAACACAGTCTAATGTTTGGTCTCTCATAAAAATTTTGTAAAACATTTTTTTTTACATCGTCAAGATGATTAAAACACATGAATATAAAATGCTTAAAGAATTTAATTTTTTTTAAATGTTCAAAATTTCTAAACGCGGGCCACATTCTAGTTGATCCCCTGTTTGAAAATGGATCAACTAGAATGTGGCCCACGTTTCGAAATTTTGAACATTTAAAAAAAAAAAAAATCATTAAGCATTTTATATTCATGTGGTTTAATCATCTTGACGATGTAAAAAAAAATGTTTTACAAAATTTTTATGAGAGACCAAACATTAGACTGTGTTAGG
This sequence comes from Meconema thalassinum, assembly GCA_946902985.2. Lineage (NCBI taxonomy): Eukaryota > Metazoa > Arthropoda > Insecta > Orthoptera > Tettigoniidae > Meconema > Meconema thalassinum. The sequence continues at coordinate 151,542,307 of OX336390.1, read as the reverse complement.
AGAATTTTTTAGTGATTTTGACTGAAGAAGGCTCACAGAGCCGAAACATGTCTCAAAATGTATATTGACATCAAGTGATATATAAAAAGATAATTTTGTATTGTAAAGTGGACATTTGCATAACTTATCAAAATCAATACGGGAAAACTTGGAAAAATGACTAAAGTCATAGATATTCATCACTGAATGTAACAGAGTGATCCTTTACGACGCAGATTACAGTGGATATTTCCGAACCTTCAAACTCCGACTTCTTATTAGGGGTTCCTCGAAGGACTTCCATACTGTGAAAAGGCCAGTGACCTCATCCCCATTTCTGATGCAGTAAAGTTAAGTTTCTGTCTGTACATGTCTTGATATTTGTATCTTCCCGGCAACGTGGGATCACGGGTTTCAGCAATATAATAGTTTAATAATCCAATCGAGCGTGAAGTTACACGATCTCTGAATCGGTAATTTAACACGAACACATTTAGGGGAGCCTTGCTAACTCCGCAATACGGCTAATTCCACAGTACTTGATATATATATTGTCGGTAGATATACCCCAGCGTAAGAGACGAATTCATCTCACCAGTTTTGTTGAGTAAACTATTTAATACCTCTTTATTATGAATTTCGAAACGACAGACGCTACCACCTGATGGTAAAATCATGAAATCTTGTGTTGTATTTTGATTGTGAAATATTTTGTAAAATCTCATGTATTTTGGTGATTCATTCATGAGGTAGTGGTGGTAATAATAAAGCATATTGTTAGATGTATCATATTGTTGATTAAGACGAGGTATCGCGGATTTAGCCCTAGCACCACAAGTATAAACAAAAAAGAACTAAACGTTACTAAATTCAAATTTCTTCAAAAGTGTTATTAATTGATTTTGACAACCCATGCGAGATTGAAAACTGAATTTATGTCACAAATAGGCTATGTAGTAATTTAATTTCTGTTCTTTTTTTTAACCTTTTTCTTACTTTATCATGTTTAACTTCAATCCCTTAATACTGTGAATCTAGCTAAGTTTCTCCATACCACGTGCCACTACCTCACACTAAGATACGCTATCACATTACTTTGATGTCACTAATCTTCTTTGTACTCCACAACACCATCTGTGGTCTCCGTGAAACCACGCTAAAGCATAAGGATACTTAAGGATTCAAATCCCGACCATGGCCTTATTTTCATAGGTGCGTAATGGTGTAGTGACAAAGCTGCTCGCCTTTCACACACATGGACGGTCATGGATCGAATCCCGGTGTGAATGGTGTAGAATTTCTATCAGAAGAATCACGTGGCATCAGGGGAGGGGGGTGTAGCCAACCTAAAATTCCTTGCCAAATAAAAATAAGCTAATTTCGTTCTAGAAACTCTAATTAATTGGGATAAGCAGTGAAAATTTACTCAACAGACACAGGACTAACAATATCAATAATATCCCGTCTTCTTCATACATTTCTATTGTCAATGTTGTGATAGCGTGTTTGTTTAGCCCCGTGTACTTGGGTATGTGTGGAATTTGTCTGATTACTTGTGTTATTGAGGGGTGTGTATTTGTATTTCAGCTGCGGATTGGGAAGGAGGCGGCTGTGGACTTAAGTTAGGAACCATCCAGGAATTTGCTATTACCAAAAGTGGGAAAACCATGGAAAATCACTTCCAGGATGGCTGACGTGTGAATCGAGCCATCCTCTCCTCAGTTTTGCTTCACGAGACTGGTTGTGAGTGTGCCCCGTTCCAGCCCTCTGACCAGAATTAAATTTATGACAGGGCCGGGAATTGAACCCGGGCGGACCTCCCCTGTGACAGCCGAGAATGCAAGTCACTACGCAACGCGGCGGACCCGTCTTTTCAAACTAAGCACCAATCAACTGAATACGACTCGACATGAAAGTGACATATGCTTCACAACAAAATGTGTTGGTAGGGCAGGCAAATTGAGAGCTTACCGAGTCGTCCAGCATTAAAGTGTTTGGCACTTGAATGAGCATACTAAAAAAGTGACAGTCAGTCTGAAAGACTAGACTTTGTATCATTTTAAATTCTACAAATGCTGAAAAATGCTAGGAAGGCTGGAGGCTTCTCGCTTCGCTCGAAACCAAAGACTCTTGACATGTTAGAAAATTATCTGCATAATACATATCTTGCTTTATAATACTTTACCTTGTTTCAAATTACTCGCGAACGGCAAGTGCAATACAAGGGCAAAGCAAGGTCAAGCGCGCGGGATGCCGTCACGCTGACCAGAGCGCGCGGGGACGTGCCCCTTCCATCCAGTCTAAAAACACTCATAGTGGGCGATGTATTGAAGATAGATATATGCTCTCGCGGACTTTTTTGTAGAACTTTTCATGGTGACTAATGTTTACGCTCATAGTATATTGATATTTTAAACGGTTTCCCAGCGTAAGCGTAAGAAGCGCACGGACGCCAAGTTTGTTTTCGACTTTTTCACTGAAATCGTTACTGCTTGGCTTCCTTTGATCATACATACATTATTTTCCACAGAATCTTTCCTCGAGATATCCTTTACAGAATGGTGAAAACCGTATCAAAATCCATCCAGTGGTTCTCGAGATTACCCGTGACATCCAAGAATCGGGGATTTTTGCCTTATACTAACGAAGTAAAGATTGTCGGGGAACACATGCACCAAGCAGTACTATGACGTCACACACCTCAGTGAATCTGGGTTCATCCCGTCACCGTAACGTAACGCCAGACCCCAGCGTTACGACGAAATCGACAAGATCATTTAAAATGATAACATCCATATTCAACGCATGCGCATAACTCTGGGGCCGGCTTGATGACGTCCAGCATGTCCACAACGGTTACGATAATTGCCTACTGATAACGATCTCGTGATGGCAACTGTTATCAACAATCGTACACCTACACGTAAAATTGTATATATTTTGTGGCTTGTTTTTATAAGTATTAGTGTATTAGGCCTATTTGTGCTATGTAGTGTAAGTCTGTAATGTTCATCGTTGAATGGTAATTTTAGTTAGTTATTGTTGTTTTAAGGGGGTGGAACAGCAAGGTCATCTGCCCTAATAGCAATTTTCAGTCAACACGCATATAATAACCCCTGGCACTACTGCCCATGGAGGGCCTAGGCCTACCAAGCGACCGCTACCCAGCCACTAGACCTGCAGGTTTTGTGGTGACGCGTGGTCTTCATAATTATCGGCTCCCCTCGGCCGTTAATCTTGGTTGTCGTGGCCGGGGCACTGCCTCACTGTCAGACAGCTAATCAATTGTCCTCACGAGGCTGAGTGCACCCCGTTCCAGTCCTCACGCCAGTTTCTAAAATCCCTGACGGAGTCAGGAAACGACCCCGTGGCCTCCGGGTGAGAGGCAAACGCACTACCCCAACATCATGGGGCCGGCTCAATACGCATACATCCCCAATTAAATTGTGATAGTATGGTTCTACTTGAAAAGATTTACATGTGATTAAATACTTTTACACAATATACAAGAAAGGGTGAAAAGGAAGACATGTTTCGTTCGTAAAGCGAGCATCATCAAATCCAGGTCACAAAATTGTATACAAGACAAAATTGTTCTACAAAACACTTTCAAAATCCACAATGCCTACCATGAACAAAAATACATAGTTGAAACACGAACCGCTACTTGAACAAAGTTTTAGGTTTCTTCTAAGCCTTTCCTAGAAATCAGAAGATGAGGTACTTTAGAGTTAGCAATCATTATATTGAAATGCCACGGAGAAAACAACAAGAACGCCCTCATTTCTATTTAAAATCAATAACATATTTTTTTATTCACAGTATGCGTTTGGAATGCAAATTGAAGTTATCAGAATTTTCAGCTTTCCAGTTTAACGATTTCTACAAGTATGAAAAGGAAGCGCTCTGATTGTACATCGCCCACTATATATTCATTATTTGATCTCTCTGAATACCGGCAGCGCGCGTAGTACCGCCCACCAATCGCGATAAATAAAGGTTTTAGCACGCACCTGTTACAGACCAATTTTCCATTATTGCCTTATTCCTGCGTTGGAGGGCGGCTTTTAAAGAGAATCTATGACTAATTTTATAAGAGAGAGAATTCACATTGTTAATTTAAAATTCATTTCTATAGAATTTATTAGTTTTTCAGATCGCTGTCTAGAGTCCATTATTTTTAAAATGTATGGGAATTTCTGTGCAAAATGTTATATTACATCATCCTAAACATTCACCAAATTATGAATTGCCTTAGGGAATGTTTCGTGAGTGCCCAGCCGCGTGGCTAAGAAGTTAGATTGCTAGACTGGTACGAAGGGTGCCGGATTCAAATGCCAGCCGAGTGATGGGGATGTTAATGTCCAAATGCACCAGCTACAGACCAATTTCCCAATATTGCTTGACCCCGGCGGTTGGAGGGAGGCTTTAAAATGGAATGTAGGACTAATATTTACAAGAGAAAGAATGCACAGTATTAATTTACAGTTCATTAGGAGTTATTATTTTTAAGATCACTGTCTAGAGTCCAACTATTCTTTTATAATTTACAGGATTTTCTGTGCAAGGTTGAATTTTTTCAATCATCCTAAACATTCACCAAATAATGAATTGTCGTAGGGAATGTTTCGAGGTTGCCCAGTCGCATGGCTTAGTTGTTACCTTGCTAGATTTTGGTACAAAAGGTCCTGGGTTCGATTGCCAGCCGGGTCATGGGGATTGTTATGTCCTATGGTTAGTTTTACTGACTCGTAGACGGCTTCTGCATCTATGTCTCGTCGCCACCCATGGAAGACAACTTGAATGACTTACAACAAGCCTCCCCAGTGGTTATACGGCACTTCGTTCGAGATTAAAAAGAAAACAAGTGCACTCACTGACAAAAATATATCATTCATCAAGAAGGATGGTTTGCTGCAAGGCAGATGTTGAAATTATCATAGTAGTAACGTGATTAATTGAGTTGTCTTGCCAGCGTAGACCGTGAACCTGCTAACATCCACGACCCAAAAATGGGGTCGCACAGGCAACTCAAGCAAAGAGCAATGTTGTTCTTGGTTACATAAATCTCGTCGACCATTCGACATTCCTCTACGACGTAATAGAACAGTATTATTATTTTTTAGCGTTTGATGCTATACAATCAAAGAAATTTCATATGTGTAGACAAATGATACTTAATTTCAATATTTAAGTTTTCGAACCACACAACTGCTTCGGGGCTGGCTTCATTTAGCTCTTCCAGAGATAGCACCAAGTGGACAGTCTTGCACAACATGCTGGATTGTTTGAGCTACTTCGCTGCAGTCGCAGTGAGGAGAATCTGGCCATCCCCATTTGTAGAGAGCACTGGCAGTTCTTCCTGTCTCGCAACGTATAGGATTAAGTTTGCACCATCTGGCGCGAGGTAGGTGCAAACCCGCCGGTTTTAGTGTTGGGTTTGTAAATTCGTAGGAAGCTTCGTTGGGGTGAAGTTGTCCATTCTGCTTTCTACGTAGCCATAGGATCGAATACACCGGATGCCAGGTTTAAAGCGGTTCTCCACGCAGGTTGACGAGACTTAAGTCGGGGTGTGACACACTGCTGGATGCCATTGTGAATAGGGAGAGCTTCATTATTCAGCATTCTAGACCATAATCGAGCAAGAGCTTTCTGTCTTCTTAGATTAGGTGAGGTGATGTAGCTTAATACCGGGAACCAATGGATATGGGTAGGTAGAAGCGTGCCGGATGTTATTCGCATGATTTGTCGAAGTTGAACGTCCACCAAGTAAGTACCGTATGGGAACTGTTTAGCTATATGCCAAAACAGTACTCAGTTGGTGAGTATACCAAGGCCAATGCTATCGTTCTTAACGTGTTTGTGTCAGCTCCCCATGAAGTTCCGGTTAACCGTTGTAGGGGGTTATTACGGGATTTCAATCTAGCAGCTGTTTTCAGAAGGTGATGTCGGTAGGTAAGTGATCTATCTAGTGTAACACCCCGGTAATTTGGTGTGCTGTTGTACCGTATTATAAATATGACCACTGAATATTATTCTTGGGTGGTGGTTTGCGTATTTGTTGCTCAGATGGAAGATTGCAACTTCTGTCTTTGGTGGGTTCGATTTAAGCTTCCACATCCTGAAATACTCATCCATTACTCGCAGGTCCTTATTCAGGATTTCTTCAGCTTCTGTGAAATTGGCCTGTTGAGCTAGACAGATGTCATCTGCATATAGGCCTATACATGTTTGAGGCACAGTCTGTGGTAGATCGTGGGCGTGATGATTAAACACCGAGGGAGCTAGAACTGCGACTGAAGGTATGCACTGTAATATAGTTCATAGTTACATTCCTAACTTTTCAGTAAGGTTCCGGGCACGTCCGGGCTATAATTTTAACTTTTTCTGCTGCTCAAGATAGTCATATTATAATGAAAATGAAAATCCACAGCCTGCTTCCATTCTCCGACCGGGTCAGGAATGGAATGAATGAAGCCCCGATCTAGCGGCGAGGATATGAACTGTGCCGGCTGCCGAGGCCTGACGCACTCTTCTGGGGCAATGATTAAATGAATGACAGATGAAATGAAATGATAGTGGAGAGTGTTGCTGGAATGAAATTTTGACAGGGAAAACCGGAGTACCCGGAGAAAAACCTGTCTGCCTCCGTTTTGTCCAGCACAGATCTCACATGGAGTGACCGGGATTTGAACCACGGACCCAGCGGTGAGAGGCCGGCGCGCTGCCGCCTAAGCCACGGAGGCTTACAGTCATATTATAATGAAAATCCACAGCCTGCTTCCAGTCACCGACCGGGTCAGGAATGGAATGAATGAAGCCCCCCATCTAGCGGCGAGGATATGAACTGTGCCGGCTGCCGAGGCCTGACGCACTCCTCTGGGGCACTGATTAAATGAATGACAGATGAAATGAAATGATAGTGGAGAGTGTTGCTGGAATGAAATTTTGACAGGGAAAACCGGAGTACCCGGAGAAAAACCTGTCTGCCTCCGTTTTGTCCAGCACAGATCTCACATGGAGTGACCGGGATTTAATAACATCAGTAAATATTTGTGATAATTTGCGTATCTCGGCTGTATAATACTTTCTTTAAAGCTTCTCGTGGCCAATAATTTTGTTCATATTTTGGTAATTGTATTATGTTATCTTCTTTTCCTTCAGGATATGGCTGTACTGACATTTTCGTAACAAGGCGGACCCTGTATGATGTAATAAGGCATTCAGGGAAGTACAACGTGCAGGATAAATTGTATAACTTGAAGGAATATGTGGAAAAAAAACCGCAATGCAAGCTCGTAACGCTTGAGTGTGGAAGTGAGTAAAGTGGTAACAGCTCATATTCTGACTAACAGCATCAATACGCAGTGTTAATTAAATGTGTACAATAAATTAATGCTGTCATTTTGTTATAATAATGTGTTTCTGTCACTTACGTTACTAATATACCGTTCATATAATGTTTGCCATCTTTCTCCCCTTTCGGCCCCACTGTGCGACGGCCGTGTTCATAATATAGTGGCATAACTAAAAATCTGTACTCTTTTGGCATTTACCTCAATGTAGAACTTGATATTATTTATCGATTAATTAAATCAACACGACTCTATCGTTTTCTTGACAACGTGAGAATACATAACTCATTGCCTTAGAATAAACCGAATACATTATAATTAAATTGTTACTCTACAGTATAACGACCCCCCCCCCCCCCAGGGGCTCACGACTAGTGGGGCGTGGATTGGCGACCACGGGACCCCAGATGAGATGAGCATTACTTCCACTTACTTGTGCCGGGCTCCTTTCTGTCATCTTTTGCTATCGACCTCCCTTAGTCAACTCTTGTTCTTTTCCGATCCCGACGGTATTAGGGTATCCAAGCCCTAGGGAGTATTTCACTTTCCCGCCTTAATTAGCCCTTGTCTCATCTTTCCTGATACCCTCATTTTTCGAGGGGTCAGCCTTCTTTTTTTTCTTTTCTTTTTTCATGATATCACCTGCCTTCTGCTCAAGGCCCTTAACGAGGCAGGGTGTGTGTAGCCCCACCACTTCTGGTGAACCGGGTGAGTTAGCCGAGGTCGTTGCGGCATGACTGTTGGCAGTCGCTCACATCCGGGAGGCGAGGAGGTTCGATTCCCCCCGCCGGCAACCTTGAAGATGGTCTTCTGTGGTTTCCCATCTTCCTTCCAGGCAAATGCCGGGGTTGGTCCCTAACTATAGGCCACAGCCGCTACCTTCCAACTCCTCGACCCTCCCATCCAACATTCCTCCCCAACGGTACTTGTAGCTCACCCATTGGGTGTCCGTCTCGAAGCAGCTACAAAACTGGCGAGCCGAACATGTCCTCGGACACTCCCGGCACTAAAAACCATACGCTAAAAAAAAAAACTTCTGGTGAATCCTGAATAGTGCTACACCCTCAAGGGCTCACGGCTGGTTAGTTCGGGAGTTGGTGACCTCGAGGTATTCCTGAGCTGGGTCCGGGTTTTCCCCCTTTTCCATTGCCTCAGGGGCGGACCCTCTCCCCTGTCATTTTCCTATCTGCCTTTCATGGCTCTCTTCCCTTCCAAGTCCCTCAATCCTCCTCCTTCGAGGGTTGAGGGCGTTTCTTTTCCTCCTGTCCTCTATTTGCCTTATTCTCCTATTGTTTTCTTATTCTAGTACACACATCAAAAAAAGTTTTGCATCACCTCGGTTCCAAGAGTTCCGGAACCTTTAAATACAAAGGGAATAGAGATCAACACAAACAACATTTCAGCTCGTTTTATTGCTCATGAGACCCACACATTGCATGTTGTACCAGCATACAGTTAGACTTGCAGCATTTGTGGTCCAGATTGCAGTACACACCACTACCTCTAATACCCAGTAGCACGTCCTCTTGCATTGATGCATGCCTGTATTCGTCGTGGCATACTATCCACAAGTTCATCAAGACACTGTTGGTCCAAATTGTCCCACTCCTCAACGACAATTCGGCGTAAATCTCTCAGAGTGGTTGGTGGGTCAAGACGTCCATAAACAGCCCTTTTCAACATATCCCAGGCATGTTCGATAGGGTTCATGTCTGGCGAACATGCTGGCCACTGTAGTCGAGCGATGTCGTTATCTTGAAGGAACGCATTCACAAGATGTGCACGATGAGGTCGAGAATTGTCGTCCATGAAGACAAATGCCTCTCCAATATTCTGCCGATATGGTTGCACTATGGGTCGGAGGATGTCATTCAGGTATCGTAAAGCCGTTTCGGAGCCTTCCATGACCACCAGTGGCGTACGTCGGCCCCACATAATGCCACCCCAAAACATCAGGGAACCACCACCTTGCTGCACTCGCTGGACAGTGTGTCTAAGACGTTCAGCCTGACCAGGGTGCCTCCAAACACGTCTCCGACGATTGTCTGGTTGAAGGCATATGCGACACTCATCGGTGAAGAGAACGTGATGCCAATTCTGTGGGGTCCATTCAGCATGTTGTTGGGCCCATCTGTACCGCGCTGCATGGTGTCGGGGTTGCAAAGCTGGACCTCGCCATGGACGTCGGGAGTGAAGTTGCGCATCATGCAGCCTATTGCGCACAGTTTGAGTTGAAACACGACGTCCTGTGGCTGAACGAAACGCATTATTCAACATGGTGGCATTGCTGTCAGGGTTCCTCCGAGCGGCAATCCGTAAGTAGCGGTCATCCACTACAGTAGTAGCCCTTGGGCGGCCTGAGCGAGGCCTGTCATCGACAGTTCCTGTATCTCTGTACCTCCTCCATGTCCGAACAACATCGCTTTGGTTCACTCTGAGACGCCTGGAAACTTCCCTTGTTGAGAGCCCTTCTTGACACAAAGTAACAATGCGGACGCGATCGAACTGCGGTATTGACCTTCTAGGCATGGTAGAACTACAGACAACATGAGCAGCGTACCTTCGTCCTGGTGGAATGACTGGAACTGATCGGCTGTCGTACCCCCTCCGTCTAATAGGCCCTGCTCATGCATGGTTGTTTACATCTTTGAGCAGTTTTAGTGACATCTATGAACAGTCAAAGGGACTGTATCTTTGATACAATATACACAGTCAACGTCTATATGCCGGAGATCTGGGAACCGAGGTGATGCAAAACTTTTTTTGATGTGTGTATATAAGTTAGTAGTTGGTTTTAGTTCTAGTTTACATTTCATTATCATCTTCACGATATCCCAATCCATTAGGGGCCGATAACCTAGATGTTAGGCCCCTTAAAACAACAATTATCACCAGCAGCATCAGTATAACGAGCCACCGGTAACCATGCGTCCCCCACACCAATAAACTCGGAAGCAGTGGCGTAGCTTGGGTTTGCTTCTGGAGAGGGATTAGCTAAGACAAAATTATTCAGATCGTAGGCTTTCGCAGCCGGTGTCTAGTTTATCATCTTGGCTTACAGGATTGAGCTGCGTCGCATATCGGTTATTATTTCCCGACGTTTCGGCTGACATTGCAGCAGCCTTAATCATGGGTAGGTACGAGTTGGTTCCCGTACTCAAACTAACGGTTATTGCCAGTCAGTTGTGCTTGCTTGCCCTGCATTGTCGTCACGCTGATCGCTGATTGGTCCCCGCCCCTGGCAGTCGCGCGATAGGAGAACTTTCCAAATGTTGCTAAGTTTGAAACCATCTTCGCGATTGAAATTATTGGGATGCTTCACGACCTCTATTGCCTCTATAATTAACCTGTTTTGATATCCGGGAATTTTAGCAACAGTTTCGGCCTTGTCAAATTCGATGGCGTGTCTCGTGACGTCAGCATGTTCAGCTATTGCAGATCTGTAGTATATCTGTTTCGTGTCTCGAATGTGCTCTTAAATCCAAATTGAAACGCGTCTTTTTGTTTGCCCTATGTAAACCTCTCCACAGGAGCAAGGCACTTTGTAAACCCCTGCGTCCTGGTTTGGCAGCTTTATATCGTTTGATTTACGCACCACTTGCGTCAGCTTGTTTATAGGATGCATCACAGTTGTCACATCGTGTTTCTTAAGCAGCCTGGCGATTCAATCTGTCAGCCCCTGTACGTAAGGCAGAAAGGCTTTATGGTAGGGCCTATCTTCATTCTTTTTGCCAGTTCTTTGGTTTTGTTCTACCTTCCGTGTGGCCCTATTTATTTGTCCTTTGCTGTAGCCATTAGCTAGGAGCGTGTTCCAAATATGTTTCTTGATAAGGCCGAAACTGTTGCTAAAATTCCCGTATATCAAAACAGGTTAATAAGAGAGGCAATAGAGGTCGTGAAGCATCCCAATAATTTCAATCGCGAAGATGGTTTCACACTTAGCAACATTTGGTAAGTTCTCCTATCGCGCGACTGCCAGGGGCGGGGACCAATCAGCGATCAGCGTGACGACAATGCAGGGCAAGCAAGCACATCTGACAGGCAATAACCGTTAGTTTGAGTACGAACACCAACTCGTACCTACCCATGATTAAGGCTGCTGCAATGTCAGCCGAAACGCCGGGAAATAATAACCGATATGCGACGCGGCTCAATCCTGTAAGCCAAGATGATAAAATGAGACAAAATTACTTTGGGGGGGGGGGGGGGGGGGTAGGGTTCGGACACAATGAGACATAACATATGAAAGATAATACTCGTACGTGGTGCCAAAGTTTCAAAACCTCCTATATACAGTATATTCCTTCGTGTTAGATTTCATTAACATATGATACGTTGTATTTGCACTTATCAATGTGCAAATGCTCGAAAATTAACAATTTTGTTCATATAAAATCATAATTTCCAGTTATTTTCGCGAAATCTTCTGGCACTTTCTATTCCCCGATTATTATTATTATTATTATTATTATTATTGATTGAAGCCCACTACTGAGCGCTTATGACTAGTTCTTCTTCGATGCTCTTTTCCGTTCCCAATACCTCTTGATCCTTGCTGATAATTTCTCCTTTCTCTCCTACGAAAGGGGCTTCCGACATTTAGGGACTCAAGATAGTGGGGTCCAAGACTCTACCATAGCACAAAATTTAGAACGATATCCTACATCAAGGTCAGCAATTCCAGTCAAATCCAAGTCCTTTAGTACTTCATTAAGCCACAGGATTCAAGGCTTGCAGCTATTAACCAAGGAGAAGATCTTCTTGGTAAGCCTGTTGCTGTCCATTCATTGTAGGTGCCCGTAGAACGTTAGCCTTCTACGTCGTGTACTGGTATTGGCTGATTTTAACTGTTGATACAGGTCAGAATTAGATTTCAAACGGTAGGTTCCATCTGGGAGCAATCTCGGGCCATGAGTTTTCCTGAGGATACGTCTTTCGGCTTTCTCCATGGTGCCTTTTCTGTTCATCAAGAGGATCACTGTGGCGTACCGAAACTGTGGTCTGACAACAGTTCTGTAGTGACAGGTCTTAGCATTCCTCGAAATGCATTTCTTGTTGTACAAATTGTGGGATAGTTGGTATGCTGCGTTGAGTTTGTTACGCCTTGCTATAATGGAGGTGCCATCTCTACCATTTGGGTGACCCATTCAGCAAGATAACGAAAGAGATTGACTCTTCCAATCGTTCCATGTATGGTTGTCAAAGGGTTGTTTCCGGAGTGCCGATTCACTAAGTACTTGGTCTTATCGTAAGATATCTGTAATCCAGATTCACCGCTATCTCGTGCAGGGCTTGGATAGCTATAACAGCATCCTTAAAGTTGTTGGCTAAGATTGCAATGTCATCTGCGAAGGCAAGGAACCTGATCTTGATTCTTCGGGTCCCAGCTCCAATGGTAAATGGTTTGATTCCCAGATTCCTCAATGTGCATTACCAGGTCTTGATGACTTTATCAAGCACGAGATTAAACAGAATGGGTGAGAGGCCATATGCTCCCCGATATTATATAAATATTAATAAACTACACTTCACAATTAAAGTTTAAATTTAAACACCAATACAAGTTAACACAATAAGATTCACACACGATTACTAACAGAATGGTAACTAACAAGTGTTGTATTATTGGAAAGGAATTACGAAAGGTAGAGCTACCCCCATCTCATTGTCACCCCTCTGGCTATCTGAACAGCTGACCATTTTGCTCATTCAGTAAGTGTTAATTTAGAGAATAAAACTAAAAGTGTTACACAAGTGAAAGGAAATGCTTTCAACCACAATCCAATCATTTGTGAACAATCCTATAGAGGGTTTTATTCAAAGTCGGATACTTCAAATTTCATCTTTTCATTATTTGGCTCTGGATGGGGGGTATTGTTCCCGCAGATCAAACCCCACCCCACTCCCTTCCCCTCCCCCCACTTGCTCACCCCCCTCCCACATCCCTTAGTCACGCCACCGTCCGGGGTTATCCCTGAGCATCCTACGACAGTTTGTCGGTGGAGTTCAGGTTCACTCTGTGTACAGAGTATTTTCCTGAAGTGGGGCTGCCCAGCTCTCGCCGACTAGTCAAAAGCGCGCGTGGCTTCTTGTGGTTGTCAGCTCGGGTCGCTCGCTTCTCGTGCAATAATATGTATAAACAAGCGGTCCCGTGCGAGAACTCTCGCATAATGGGTTGTGTGCGCCAACATGTGTACAGACTATCCGCGTGGCTCTAGTGCTATGCGGGCTGTACGCAATGCCATGGGCTATCATCCCTCCCTATATTATTCTGCTAAGGTCCTATTCCGGTTTTGTACCGAAAATAAGGTCCCATTAACACCAACATACACATGTGGGGTACCTGCAGGTTCAGCATTACCCAATGGGTAAGCGAAACGCACTCACTAACTCTTTAAATGCCTCACAATTAAATAAATACCTTAAAACATGTATATTTACAATGACATAATGAAAGAATGCAACACGGTAACCATGGTAACAGAATCTCACAGGTCAATCTATTTCTGTAAGACGCAATGCAATTCCAATTATTACATTACGTGAAAGTTTCCAGACGGTTATAATGTTATCACTGAACCATATTAAGCTGTAAAATTCATCATTACGTATATAATGTGCTTAAGGGGGTCAAGGGGCACTCTAGATTTTTTTCACGCAATTTTCACGCGTGAGTGTGGTACGAAAGGTCTTTTTCACCCGACTATAAAGAGTCTCCGAAAACCACATTTTAAGGCCCTTAAAATAACAGTGTCTGTGATATTCCCAGAAAACTAACTTCGCTCTGATATACCTATGGAGGAATGACAAACCCCTAACCACTGCACCAGTAGCTGAATTGATAAAGTCTGATTATTCATACCAAGGATAAATCAGTCATAGCATTCATGATTGAGATGTTGCTAAGTGTACTCTTCAAAACTAGAATATTCGAGGGCGAAGCCGCGACGAGTAATGCTGGTCTTATTTATTTCTTTGAGCACTTAATAAACAAATAAATATATTTCCGTTGACTTTTCAGGAGATGCAAGATTTTTCTTGCACCATTGAGACGATTTGGAATATTTTGGTACAATCCACACCTTTTAACTCCCTCCGGTTTACGTGCTTGAGTTTTGTGAAACATACACCTTAGCGTATTACATAATAAGACTATGCAGAAGCAGCGGCTTGAGTTCAACCGCTGAGGAAAATGTCTTATAACCACTTTTCATCTATTCAGTTATGCTTATTAATGTCAATACTTATACATTTTCAATTGTGCACTTCCTGGTGCAGCGGCTATCATTCTTGTAGGCTGTCGCCCCGGAGGTTTGGGTTCATTTCCCAGCTTTGCCAAGAAAAGTATATCTGGTCTTAGGGCTGGAATTGGGTACACTCAGCATCCAGAGGCAAAACTGAGGAGAGGTGGGTTCGATTCCCACCTCAGCCATCATGGAAGTGTATTTCCTTGACTTTCCCACTTCTAGTCCAGGTAAATGCCGGGATGGTCCCTAACTTAAGGCCACAGCTGCCTCCTTTCCAACCCTCATCTGAATTAGCCTAGGATACAAATACACACACTACAATAGAAACCACAATAACACAGGTTATCAGACAAATTCTATATAAACACACACCCAAGTACAGTAGATGGGGCTAAATGGCCACAGTGCCCAACCCCCTCGTACAACAACAGTTTCAAGACACTCTGTACATATTAGATCTTCATGGCATTTTTTTCCGCATTGCCTTGATTTTCATTTGGTCAACACGCTAATTTGCTGAATTAAATTTTTCAGGGAATAACAGTTATTTATGACACGTACCAACCTATAAAAAATAATATGGATTAATTGTACAAATTCACACTGTGATACATTTTCCATTTTGGTATACAATATTGTTAAGCCCCACCCAATTTAAAATGGCACAATACTGTGTTGACCGATTGGCAATTAATTATTTAAATGGACTCAGTATTAAGTACTGAAATGAAGATGTTGTAAGCAGTGCATTGGCAAGGCTTTGCCGAAGACTGTAGTGTGAAAGAGAAATTTAAATATTTACCAGAATATTATCCAGAAATATGAATTTTGAATGTACTGAGGTTCTGAACTATTACGATGGTCATCCATATTGCTAGGTATCATGATTGATAAATCTCTATGAACTTTGTCACTGAATGTCAAGGGTCTCCGTTGTTCCGACCACCATAAAACAGCTCTATTCTTGAGGGCTTGCGTGTGGATAATATATCGGCCACTTGGCACCAACACGACATGCCGTGCTCTCGTGAGGACACGACAAAAAACCTCGAGCATCACATTTCACGCCACCTCACCTCTGTGTAGCACGCGGTCTGAACGAGCATTTAACTGAGCTGCAAGAACCAGCTAGAATACTGTTTCGTCTCTCATGTCCGTACTGTTCTGCGAATATTTTAGATTGTAAATATTAATTAACATATTGATGATAATAATAATGGTAGACTAATAATAACGCAGCAGAAGGCCTGGCAATGAATTGGAAGGGTCTGGTTGAGAAATTGGAAGCCAAGGAAAGGAAGATCCTTGGGCCGTTAAGAGACGATGGTAAATACAGGAGACGGCCTAACAATGAGCTGTACCATCATGTAGAGAGGATATCTCAAGTAATTCGGAAACGAAGAATATCTTTCTATGGCCACTTAACTCGAATGAAACCCGAGAGAATCGCCAATCGAATATTTACCTATTTTCTTTACATGAAAACTAAGGGCCCCTGGTTTTGTGAGATAAACAAGGATTTGCGAGAAGTAGGGATCTCCCACGCAGACCTTGAGGAACGTGATCTTTTGATGGAAAAAGCTTGGAGCACACCACCAATTCAAAGTAAAAGCGAAATTCAAAACCGGGAAGAAGTGGTCTGATGAAAGAAGGGAGTTTTACAGGCAGCAAATGCGTGAACACTGGGCTAAGATCAAGGCCCAAAGACGGAATCAGAAGTTGAAATGACGTGGTCCATAGCTGGCCTAAACGAAGAAAGAAGAATATACTATTATTATTCTTTCTTCTTTCTCCGATACGGTTTTCTAAGGACCACGAGCCAATTTCAATGTTTAGTCCTTTGGTGTTCTTTCTTCTTCCCCCAGGTCTCCTTCTTCTTCCTCCAGGACTCCTTCATCTTCACACTATGCATCTTCTTTCTCTCTTCGGACCATTTTGAGCCTCTTTTCTTTTCCTTCCTTCCTTCCTTGGAACCCTTCCATTCCCAACACTCTTTTCCTAAACATTTCTCTCTCTATTGCATCTTCTTCTCTTATATTGTTTCTTTCTAAATCCTTTTTAACTTCTAGAATCCAAGTTGTTGTTAATTTCTTGTTTCAAAGATATTTGAATATCTGTTTGGTTAACCTGTTGTCATTCATTATATATTAATGTCCAAAAAATAGCAATCGCCTAATTGTGTCTGTTATGTTTTCAATGTTGCCGTATATTTCATCATAACTTCTTAATTTCCAGAATTCTGTAATTCTTAATGGACCTAATATTTTCCGTACAATTCGTCTTTCTAATACTTCCAATTTATCTAACTTATAATTCAGTGCTAGACATTCGCTTGCGTATAGGCATTCTGGTTTGATTACTGTTCTGTAGTGCTGTATTTTCAAGTTTCTAAATAAACATTTTTTGTTGAAGGTGTTCCTAGTTATACCATATGCTCTTTCCATCTTGTGTTATCTTTCATCTACAGCAGATTTTTCTAAACCATTTTCCTGAATGATTTCTCCCAAATATTTGAATTTCCTTACCCTCTTAATTTTACCAATTTCTGTGACTAGGATTTCTGGAGCATTTTTTATATTTGTCATAAATTTGTTTTTGTCTACAGAAATTCTTAAACCTGTTCTGTTGGCTATCTCTTCTAAGAGATTAATTTGCACTGTTGCGTCAGTCAGATTTTCAGAAAGTATGGCAAAATCATATGCAAATGCTAGACAGTTTATTTCAATACCTCTGTTCTAATTCCCGAGTGTTATGGGTGATACCTTGTGTTTCTTCAGTTTTTGATTCCAAATTCTTACTACTGTATTTTCTCCAGGACACAGTTGAATAGCAGTGGAGATAAACCTTGCCTTACACCTGTCTTTATTTTGAATGGTTTAGATATTCTCCCCCGAAATTTTACTTTTGATATGGTGTCTGTGAGGGTTTCACGGATTAGATTAGCCAATTTAGATTTAACTCCAAATTCTCGAATTACTTTGTCTAGAGTTTCCCTGTCAACGGAATCGAAAGCTCTTTTAAAATCTATAAATGTCACTGCTATGGTTTTGGAGTTTATTATCCTGTGACGGATTATGGACTTCAGGTTGAATATCTGTTCTGCGCAAGATCTGCCTTTTCGGAATCCACTCTGAAATTCACCTAAATGACTGTCGAGTGTTGCTTGTATCCTGTTTAGTAATATTGTTGAGAATATATTATAAGCCACTGCCAATAGGGATATACCTCTGTAGTTATCTTGCTTATTACCTTTCTTATGCAAATGATGTATAAGGGCCACTTTCCATCTTCCGGGATCTTTTCCGTTTTCCAGATTTTTCAAAGATGCTTTTAAGGTCATTTTGGGTTGAGACCATTTTATAAGTTCAGCTGTGATGGAGTCTTCTCCACTAGCTTTGTTGTTTTTTAGGGTGTTAATTGCTTTTTCAATTTCTTCAAGAGTAGGTGTTGGATCTGCTTCCATGTTGTCATGAATTTCGGGAAATTCAAACTTGTTGTTTGGTTCTTCACAGTTCAGAAGTTGATCGAAGTGCTTTGCTAGTATTTCACAATTCTTTTCATCAGATAGACCCATTCTGCCATTTTCGTCTGTGAAGCAAATACTTGGAGCTTGATACCCATTTAAATTATTATTAATAATAATAATAATTCAGCAAAATTATTCAAGTAAATAAATTCGCGTACATAGGAGAAGTAATTCTGCCATCAGGATTGAATCGTGAGGCGAACAAAGAGAGAATTCAAACTTACAGAAGACCTATAGAATCCCCTGGAACAGATATAACGAATAATCAATATCGATGAACGGAAAATTAAGACATTACAACACAGTAATCAAACCTAAAGCACTATATGCTTTGGAAACATTAATCATTGGAGACAGATCACTTATTAAATCCCCACAGGGGCTCACATCTAGTGGGACGTGGGTTGGCGACCACGGGACCCCAGCTGAGTCCGGCATTGCTTCCACTTACTTGTGCCCTGCTCCTCTCCATCTTCATTCATGTCGACCTCTCTTGGTCAACTCATGTTCTCTTCCGACCCCGGCGGTATTAGGGTATCCGAGGCCTAGGGTGCCATTCACTTTCCTGTCTTAATTGGCCCTTGTCTCATATTTCCTGATACCCTCATTCTTTGAGGGGTCAGCCTTCTTTTCCTTTTCATGTTATCTCCTGCCTTCTGCACAAGGCCCTCAAGGAGGCAGGGTGTATGTAGCCCCACCACTTCTGGAGCACCCTGGATAGTGCTACACCCTCAAGGGCTCAAGGCTGGTGAATTTGGGGGTTGGCGACCTGGAGGGATTCCTGAGCTGGGTCCGTTTTGTCCCCTTTTTCCTTTGACTTTGGGACGGGCCCTCTCCTCCTTCCCTTTCCTATCTGCCTTTCATGGCTCTCCTTCCTTCAAATTCCCTCAACTCACATTCTTCGTGGGTTGAGGGCATTTCATTTCTTCCTGTCCTTTATTTGCCTTATCCTTTATTTGTTCACCATTTCTTCTTCTAGTATGTAAGTTTGTAGTTAGTATCAGTTATAGTTTTCATTCTCATCTCATCTTTCACTATCACCCAAACCATTAGGGGCCGATAACCTAGATGTTAGGCCCCTTAAAACAATAATTATCATCATATTTTTAAAAACGAAGAGAAACAAGAAAGGAAAATATTGAGGAAAATCCTTGGTCCAGTCTGCTCAGAAGGAATCTGGATCAAACGGAAGTCTCAGGAGCTTTATCAGTAAGCTGACACCTTCAGGAAAATGTGATTGATGTTCTACCACGACATTCTCAGAATGAACAATGACAGACTCACCAAAAGGATTCTCAACCTTGCTTTCTCAATGAATGACAAGATGTTCAGTAAAGAACATATAGCCTACTTTCTCCTAATCATCATCATCATCATTTCCCCTTATCCAGCTCCTGCCGGGTAGGGGTATTTATGGCACTTCTCCACTTCCCTCTTTCCTTCCACCATTCTTCTTCCACGATCTTGTCCCAGTCCAGATTTCTTTTTCTTACGCTGTTCTTCACTGAATCAATCCACCTTGTTCTAGGTCTTCCTCTTGCTCTCTTACCCTTGCTCTTCGCCTCCAGCATCTGTCTTGGTATTCTATTTTCCTCCATCCTCTTTACATGTCCAAACCACCTTAGTTTATTCTTCTCAATTTTCTCGTTTAGTTTTCGCATCCCAACTTCCTTCCTAACATCTTCATTCCTCACTCTGTCTTTCCTTGTCTTTCCTATCATACTTCTTAGGAATTTCATTTCACTGGCTTGGATTCTACTCTCTTGCCTGCTTGTCAGGGTCCAAGTCTCAGCTGCATAAGTTAATATGGGAACATAGTACACTTAATACATTACCTCCTTGCTTTTCCTTGGTACTCCCTTATCCCAAACAAGTTTTCTTACACTTTGATAGAATGCATTGCTCTGCTATACCCTCCTGCAAATCTCCATGTCCAACCTACCAGTTTGCATCAATTCACTTCCTAGGTATTTGAACGTGTCCACAATTTCCAAACTCTGACTTCCGATTTTCACAGTGCACTTTCCTTGTCTTTCCCCTCTTGTCATCACCCTGGTCTTGCTTTTCTCTATACTGATTTTCAGGCCGTACTTCTGAATATTTTCGTTCAGTGCATCTAGTTGTTTTTGCACTTCTTCGGTGTTCCTTCCCCAGACCACAATATCATCTGCAAATAACAGTAACTTCATTTCTTTATGTCCATATGCTTCCTTTGTTTCCTTTACAATTTCATCCATCACCATTATGAACAAGAGAGGTGACAGCACACTCCCCTGTCTTAGTCCAGTCTTGTTCCTAAACCAATCTGTCTTTCCAACTGGGGTCAGTACCCTGCTAACACAGTTGTTGTACATTGCTTGCACCATTTCCTACATTTCTCTTCCCAGTCTCTTCTTAACGATGGTTTCCCATACCTTCTCTCTGGGGACACTATCATATGCCTTTTCTAGATCTATGAAAGTCATGATCAAATCCTCTCCATATTCCCAGTTCTTTTCCATCACCTGCCTCAAGCTAAAGATTGGGTCCACTGTGGATCTTCCATTCCTGAAGCCATACTGTTCCTCTTGCAACTCTCCTTCCACCTTTCTTCTCATTCTTCTTTCTAATATCCTTTCCAGTATTTTTACTATCTGTGATTAGCGGGTGATCCCTCTATAGTTATCAGACACCTTCTTGTCCCCCTTCTTAAACACTGGTATTATTAGCCCTTTCTCCCAGTCGTCTGGTACACATTTCCGTTTCCACACACACTTTAGCAGTCGATACAACCATTGCATACCAACAGGTCCAGCAGCCTTTATCATTTCTACACTGATTTCATCCACCCCTGTTGCTTTTCCCATCTTCATTTTCTGTACTGCTAATTCCACCTCCAGCATTGTTATATCATCTTCTGTTATAGAGTCGTCAGGTTGTGTCACTTCCATGTCACCAGTACAAATGCTCACATTCAATAGCTTATCGAAATACTCCTTCCATCGTCCCTTTATCTCTTCTGGGTGTGTTAACAACTCTCCATCTTCCTTTTTCACCTGCTTAGTGATAACTCTTTCTTTCCTCTTACTTCTTAGAAGCCCATACAGCATCCTTTTACTGCTACTTACATCTGTTTCCATTCTTCGTGTAAATTCTTCCCAACTTTTCTTATTTTCTTCTCCTACCACTTTCTTACACCTCCGTATGCTGTCGTGATACTTCCTTTTGCTTTCTTCTGTTTGATCTCGGTTCCATTCTTTCCATGCAGACTTCTTTTCTTTCACTGCTTTCCTCACTTCCTCATTCCAGGAAAGCCTACTTTCTCCTAAATGCATGGTTATTGTTATAACTCTTTGTTCTTTTCAAGGAGTATAATTGAATGTTGGTTGTAGTAGCTTGTTGAAATACAACGTGCCAAACGGATATCAAACAAGAATATGAGTTGTCCTTTGCTAGTGCCGCTTCTGTAAAAAAAATCATTCAATTCGGTTTCACCATGTTTGAATTGATATGGGAAATCGATTTGCACACATACATGGCCGCTTTCTGCAAACTATTGGCCTAATGATCTTGTAGTTTGGGCAAAAGATTCCTTATACATAAAGGTATGTTGTTGCAAAATTTGGTAGAGATCAGATTGTTAGGTTGGTCGTTATTTGATTTAAGCTTTTAACATTTGGGTGGCCGCCAAATACTTTTTCGTCAAGATGGCGTCGATATAAAACATGAAACTGACGTTCTCTTTGCTAGGGCTACCTCTGTACCAAATTTCGTTCAATTCGGTTTCACCGAGTTTGAATTAATAGGGGGAATCGATTTGCACACATACATGGCCGCCATCTGCAAACTATTGGGTTGATAAGCTTGTAGTTTAGTCAAAAGACGTCCGCCGTATAAATATATGTTGTTGCAAAATTTAGTAGAGATCGGATGATTGAGTTAGTTGTAATTTGATTTAAGCTTTGAACATTTCGGTGGCCGCCATTACGTTTCCGCCAAGTTGGCGGCATTATAAAACATGACACTGAGGTGCCCTTTGCTACTTCTACCTGTGTGCTGAATTTCGTTCAATTCGGTTTCACCGTGTTCGAATTGATAGGGGGGAACACACACTCACACACACACACACACAGACAGACACACAATTTTTGGCCCTGTGTAGATCTCATAAGTCTACTTTCATTTTTTGCAAAAATCGAAAGTAGGCTAACAAGAACAACTCACGTAGTGAAATAGAAAAAAGACCTACAGAAAATTGACATTACAGAGGAAATTACACAATATTGACTCCAGTCAACCATTAATCAACAACCATCATTTCACTGAGAAAATGCATGCCAAGGTGGGTGAGTGGTGAACGTGTCGGTCTACTAACCCCAGGTTTGCAGGTTCGCTCCTGGCCGTGGTAAGTTATTTTTGAAACTCGGCAAAAATTACCACACCATGTCATACGATGTTGGCATGTCAAAGAACCCATTTGAATTCAGTAGGCCGTGTTCATGATGGCAAAATTAATCTCGGGAATTTCCGCCAACACAAATTTCCTCGTTTCTCTACTAGAAAGTGCTATAGTGTCCAAGGAGCTTAGATATCTAACCTCCTTGACTTACTCAGTGCTTCAAGGAGCAACGAAATTCGACATGCAAGCTACCATTTGGATGTCAAATAACAAAGCTTGCACCCGGCAGCCGAGGCTATACGATATTATTATTATAATTATTATTATTATTATTATTATTATTATTATTATTATTACTGAGAAAATGACTACCAGGACCAAAAAAATAATAATGTTATTGGTTTTACGTCCCATTTATCTACTGCGACTTTTGGAGATGCCGGGGTGGTGGAATTTTGTACCGAAGGAGATCTTGCCACTAGATCTACTGGCTCCCTCGCATTTTCGCACACTCAAATGCCAACTAGCTGCGCCAGGATTCAATCCTGCAACCTTGGGAACAGCAAGCGAGAACGTTACCGCTATCTTTTTTTACATGTTTCTATTTATTTGTTTCCAGTGTTTGGTTTCTTTTTATATTGATGAAGTCACAAACACCCAGTTCCCGAGCCAGAGGAATTAAACACAGGAGATTAAATTCCCCATTGCCCAGCCGGGAATCGAACCCAGGACCTTCTGGCCAAAGCCTAACACGCTAACCTATTAGCCACAGAGCCGACTCTGTGCCTCGCAGCTCTGGTCAGGGCAAGGTACCAGTTCTGCGTCAGATGTATCCGAGGTCACTCCTGGTGTTGTCTCAGCTGACTGATCAATGAGCATGTTTTCATATGACGTTTGCTGCGTCACAACTTCCGAGTATTGTACACGTCGTTGTTGTGTAGGAGTTATACCGAGGGGAATCATTTTCTTTGGGCAGTTAATACGTAGATGTGTGGTAGCATTGCAAATTAAACAGGTCTGTTTCTGTCCATTATACGTTATATAGCCAGAATGGCCACCAAAAGCCTCAGTGGAGGGGATATCTTGCTTGATTTCCATAGTTACGGCACGTATTCCATTATACACCGGGAACTGATAAGCAGAAGACCATTGTTCTTTCCTGACGTCACTCACAGTGCCATATTTCGACAGGACGGATTTGAAAATTTCAGGGGGTACTTCGAGTGGGACATTAAATATACGCACTGTGGTAAAATTGGAATCCGCTGTGGAGAGCTTAACATTGGTCATTTCGCCTGAATCATACTGAAATTTAATAGGATCTGCAAAAGTATTTAACAATTTCTGATAAATAGATATGCTGATTACCTTGATGTACATGGTTTTTTCGTGCGCATTTAACTGGATGGCTTCTACTTGGTCGACAGTCAACCGGAGGGTATCGCCAATCCAGCGGTGAATTTCTCCTGGTGAGGGGCGAGAACTCTGCCTGTCCCATTGGCAGCGTACGGTGTTTTTTCTCTGGTATCCGGACATGATTTTCAGCGGGGTTTTCTGGGTTTCTGGTTTTGTTGTCCTATCTGGAACACTACTTAAAAAGTATTGTCCGAATGAAACACGGAAGGTCAGTACACACGTGGAACTAAGGAAGCACCGGTATTAGGAACCGTAAACTCTTCCAATGCGGTCACACAGCGCGCACACACGTACCGCACTCGGCCACGACCAGTGACCAACTTAACACTGAGCTAATTGTGTCAACGAATATCGTTCTATATAAAATGACTTACATAGAACTTGTTAGCAAATAGTGATTTATACTAAACGATTTCATCACTGGAGTATATTATTTATATATAAAGCATTTCATACAAAGTTTATTTATTTTATATCAGTACGCTATATTGCATGCAATACTCAAATTAGTGAAATATAAGTCAGGCACAAGATATCCGCTGCCATCTTGTCTTATTACTAAATCAGCTCAGCTTTTTAAAATCACGTCTGCACTATAGTATTACAAAATAAACTTTTAATTTCGAACGTGCCTCTTCCTTTAGAACAGTTAAAACGATTCTCGGCTCGATAATCGGAACTGGTGGGTCCCATGATATGGATTATAAAGTTTGCATAATTCGCACGGCCGCCATCCTGAAATGGTATGGAGGATGACCTTGTAGTTTGGTCACAAGACGCATCCTATACGAAGGTATGTTGTTACCAAATTTGGTAGAGATCGGATTATTTGGTTAGTCGTTATTTGATTTTACGTTTTGAACGTTTGAGTGGCCGCCATTCAGTTTTAGTAAAGATGGCGGCGATATAAAACATGACATGAGGTGTCCTTTGCTAGTGCTACCTTTGTACCAAATTTCGTTCAATTCGCATTCACCGTGTTCGAATTGATAGGGGGGGACAACATTCAGAGTACACACACTCACACACACACACAGACACACACACACACACACACACACAGACTCACACACACACACATACACACACACCGACAGACACACTTTTTTTCGCCCTGTGTTGAACTCATAAGTCTACTTTCATTTTTTGCAAAAATCGAAAGTAGGCTAAAAAATACCAGAAATATGTGACGAAAAAGTAAAAATATGTAATTATAATTTAGTTTATTACCATGAATATAAACAATATGCAGTACTCACGAATGCAATTTAGCCTATGCTATGTCTCACTGATTGCTGAAGCAATAAAATACACAACGAGATACATCTTCAGGTTGTCCATCACAAATGACCGACGATTATTGCGAAACACTTATTCTGAAGGCACGAAACTGCGGCAATATATTTCTTGCCCTTAAGGTGTTGTGTAACTTAAGATCGCTGTTCAGCCATGATTGCTTTTTCACATTGTTGGCAGAACAGAACGCCCCTATCTGAAGTAAAATTATTTTAAAATTCTGCAACATACTGCTGCAGACGATAACTTGTAGTTGTTTTTATTTCGGCATCGTAGAACTGCCTTACACTGCACAGTGCCAGAAATGAACTTCATTTGAGTGACACTGGTTCCAGGTAGCTGGGGGAGGAGGAGGTCTAGCACGTGGTGCAATATGGCTATGGACAAGGAAATCCGTGGCTTACACAGTGAGTGGCACGGGGCGACAAATTAAGAATAACACAGTTGCAAGCTGACATACGCTCTGCATGAAGATTAGGTAACTCACAGGATCTTCCCCGTTGAAGTAACACAGAACATAAAAGCAATAAACTCAAAGATCTAGCAGACTGATTCAAAAAATGTAAATATTGTGTATTTTATGTGCTAATGAAAGAAAAGCAGGGATTTATGTATTTATAGAATAATGCATAAAATATGTATTTACATAAAAAAAATATGTATTTACCTAAAAATCCGAGCCCGAGTTATAACAATGTAAGATAATAATAATGATAATAACAATAATAATAATAATAATTTGATGAACTATATTATTTAGTTGCTTAGAAGCTCCCTAAAATAAGACATCTGATTTGACGATTTGTGAGAAATATTTTCTTGTTTCCTTTATTTTGGAGAGGTTATCTTTTTTGAGAAATATGGCAAATAGTTAAAACCAGTAAAAAACATTTCACATCTCACACAAGTTTTTATACAATAGTAAACCCTCAATGATGATTGACATATGGATCAAAATTCAAGACACCCCACCCCAGGGACTCACATCTAGTGGGACGTGGGTTGGCGACCACGGGTCCCCAGCTGAGTTCGACATTACTTCCACTTACTTGTGCCGAGCTCCTTTCTGTCATCTTTCCAATCGACCTCCCTTGATCAATTCTTGTTCTTTTCCGACCCCGACTGTATTAGAGTATCAGAGGCCTGGGTAGTTTTTCACTTCCCCGCCTTAATTGGCTCTTGTCTCATCTTTCCTGATACCCTCATTCTTCGAGGGGTCAGCCTTCTTTTTATCATTTCAAATGATCTTGTCGACTTCGTCGTTATGCTTGGGTCCAACGTTATGCGTTACGGAGACGGAGACAGAAGTGACGTCATGCAGCCATGCGGGAAGCGAGTGCGTGACGTCATGCAGCCAAGCGGAAAGCAGAAGCTAATGGTTATTGGAGTCTGTTGAAAGAGTCCTGGGGCGTCGAGCAACCTGTGGCTTTGAGCGAAGCGAACACGAGAATACAGGGTGACTCCTAAAGAGATATATAAGATGCCAGATAAGAGTACAAGGTGACTCTTAAAGAGGTGTACAAAATGGCAGAGAATACAGGGTGACTCCTAAAGAGGTGCACAAGATGTCAGACAAGAATACAGGGTGCCTCCTAAAGAGGTGTGCAGGATGCCAGATAAGAATACAGGGTGTCTCATGAAGAGATATACAAGAAACCAATTAAGAATACAAGGTGACTCTTAAAGAGGTGTACAAGATGGCAGAGAAGAATACAGGGTGACCCCTAAAGAGGTGCACAAGATGTCAGACAAGATTACAGGGTGACTCCTAAAGAGGTGTACAAGATGTCACATAAGAATACAGGGTGACTCCTAAAGAGATATACAAGATGCCAGATAAGAATACAAGGTGACTCTTAAAGAGGTGTACAAGATGGCAGAGAAGAATACAGGGTGACTCCAAAAGAGGTGCACAAGATGTCAGACAAGAATACAGGGTGACTCCCAAAGAGGTGTACAAGATGTCACACAAGAATGCAGGGTGACTTCTAAAGAGATATACAAGATGCCAGATAAGAATACAGGGTGCCTCCTAAAGAGGTGTGCAGGATGTCAGAGCAAATTACAGGGTGCCTCCTTAAGAGGTGTGCAGGATGTCAGATCAAATTACAGAGTGACACTTAACGGGATGTACAGTATGTTAGATTCAATTCAAATACAGGGTGACCTTGAAAGAGGTTTGCGAGATATCAGATTCAAATAATGGGTGACTCTTAAAGAGTTGTAAAAGATGTCAGACTCAAATACAGGGTGGCCCTTAAAGAGGTGCCCGCGCGGGAAGCCTAAGTTAATGTGTAATGGAGTCTGTTGAAAGAGTCCTGGTGCTTCGAGCGAAGCGAGAAGCCCTCCTGAGCCTTTCTAACATGTGAAGCATTTGTAGCATGCGTCATTTGAAATGATATAACGTCTAGTCTTTCAGACTGACTGTAATTTTTCTTTTCATGATATCTCGTGCCTTCTGCTCAAGGCCTTTAAGGAGGCAGTGTGTGTGTAGCCCCACCACTTCTGGTGCACCCTGGATATTGCTACATCCTCAAGGGCTCACGTCTGGTGAGTTTGAGAATTGGCAACCCTGAGAGATTCCTGAGCTGGGTCCAGTTTTTCCCCCTTTTTCCATTGCCTCTGGGGCGGTCCCTCTCCTCTTTCACTTTGCTATCTGCCTTTCACGGCTCTCTTTCCTTACAAGTGCCTCAATCCTCATTCTTCGAGGATTGAGGGCATTTCTTTTCCTCCTGTCTTTTATTTGCCTTATTGTCCTTTTGTTTTCCATTTCTTCTTCTAGTCTGTAAGTGTGTAGCTAGTTCTACTTATAGTTTACCTTATATTCTCATGTTTCACTATCACCCAAACCATTAGGAGCCATTAACCTATATGTTAGCCCCTTAAAACAGCAATTATCATCATCATCATCTTCAGGAAAATCATTTAGGTATATTTTTAAAGATATTGAGTTTTTTCTGAAATGTACCCTCGCTAGTGAATACAACACCTCTCAAGAAAATATGTGTGACACATTGTAAAACTTTATTATGTAATATTATTCAAGATACTGAATTGAGGGGTAGTATAAAGGTTCTTCATAAAATCATGTCAAATCTACTTTGATGGAAGGAACCCTTTGAATCTATTGTTGTGTGCACTTACAGATTCGTCTTCCTATTCAAGTTACTTCAGAGGGATTCTTTAATATTGTATCGAAGTAGGAACATAAGTCGTAGAATACAGAGCTTCTCCAATATTGCGGTGCACTTTATATTCTGAGTAACGATAAGGTCGCAACTTGGGGCAAGACAAACTTTATACTTCGTATGTTAAAAAAGAGGGATTTCCATTATAGATTCCCGTTAGATTTGTGCTGCTACCTGGACCGGAAACGTAAAACTTCTGGCGACGGCTCTATGGGCCAAGTTTTAAACAGCGGAGTTATAAATTACCCCCCCCCCCGACTGCTGCTTGGTGGGATCTGCGTCGTTCATTCAACCCTCAAAGCAGCTTGCACGTGACGCTGTATGTTAGTAAATTGAATACTATTCCTGATAATGATGACAGCAATAATGCCATACGTAGAATTTTAAGACGTAAAGATCGGAATCCCGGTAGAAAATGCCGCAATTCTTTCAAAGTCAGGGATTAAACAGAATATACCGTTAAATGCCTCTTCTTCTTCTTCTACCCCTTTTGAGACCACATAGGATCACTTTAACCAACCATTAGTTCGTCGGTGTGTAGGAACTGTACGAGCCTTGCGGTCATCCCAGTACTTCTTCATGCGTATTGATCGTCTTGCCCTTTCTTGGCCGGAAAATATTCATGTTGGACTTTTCTTTTTTTGTGAGTGAAAAATGAAAAGTCTAATGTAATGTGGGCAAATTTGAAGAAGATCGTTCCTTCTTACAGCCAAATATTTGAGTACTTCGAATGTTCGAATGATTAGAACAATCAATTGAAGCATCCGGACATCACATTGTTTGAACATTCTAATATTCGAAGACTGTAAACATCCGAATAATTTATTTGAATTTCAAATTGACCAATATTTGAATGATATGCAAAACCCTAGTGTGTATTGAGGCTGTTGGCCAATAAACCACATCTCCGAGGAATCATTATTATTGAAACTGCAACAGAAAAAAAACGGACGGATAAAAAGACGACGATCATTAACATGAAACAGGTTAACAAGAAAAAGGGGAAGACTTAAGGTGACCTGGAAAAGAAGCGTGGAGGAAGAGATGAGGGAAGAAGGCAAATCCTGGGCAGATCAACAACAGATTGCCAGGAGAAGAGACCAATGGAGGATCTTTGTTGTAGCCCTTTGCTCCGAAAGGGGACACAGGTCATAAGTCAAGTAAGTCAAGTCAGTGTGTATTGCATTTGTCTGATGACCTGTGTTTTAGTGTTTGCGTGTTTGTGTAGCTGTAAGCAGTAGGTCCGAGATTAAGGTAGGTGGCCCGGAACCTCAAATAAGATACTATCTAAGCATTTTCCTGAACGGAATATGGAATATCCACAGGAAATACCCTTTGCATTGCACCTGTCAGTCACCAGGTACAGACTACGGATCTCCGGACTTTAAATAATGTTATTGTTTTTTACGTCCCTTTTAACTACTGCGGCGTTTAGGGACGTGGGGTGCCAGAATTTTGCCTCGAAGGGGATCTTTAACGTGCCAGTAAATCTACTGACATGGCTCCCTCAGATTTGCGCACACTCAAATTCAATCTGGCTGCGTCAGGATTCGATCCTGCAACCTAGGACACTACATGCGACAACGTTACCGTTCCGCATTATAGTCGCAGATGTGACCGACCATAAATCAGAATTGTTGGATGCAGCAAAGCAAACTTGCTGCTAACAGTATCAGCTCCGGCCCCGGAAGTCAACGAAACTAAATATTACTTTCGTATTATTTTGGAAACGTTCTGATAACGAATCCATTGTTCCTACACATAAACCTCACTCAGTGCATTTTTTAATTTTTTTTTATTTATTTATTTATTTATTTATTTATTTTTTTTTTCTTTTTTTTTTTCGAATTGACCACTTCGGATCACGCTACAATTTCATTTTTTCTTTGCCTGAAGTTTCCTCTTCCTCCAGTACTCCTTCATATGGGCGCTATGCTGTTTCTTCTGCTCATCCGTCCAGGCTCTTCCCTTCTTTGTGGTTCTTGTGACGTGAAACCCTTCCAAATTTTGAATTATGTACCGAAATGTTTCTCTGTTTGACATCTGAACTTCCTGGATGTTGGAATTTTCGAGATCTTTTCGGACTTCCTTAATCCATGTCGTTGTTGTCTTCTTGTTCCACAGGTAGTCGAATAACTGTTTGGTTAGTCTAGTTTTGTCCATTCTGTACAAATGTCCGAGAAACGATAACCTCCTCTTCTTCATGGTCTCTGCATTTTAGGCATGAATGGAATTTTACACAATTGTCGAATTAATTATCAAGCTAAATTTGTCTGAATTACAATTCCTGTTACTTTTCACGTATATTTAATCATCTACTAAATAATGCTGCGTAATTGGTCAATAAATTAGCATAAAAATGAAATATTGTAAGCAGTAATTTTCACTTTAGAACTTTAGCCTACATGATTTATGACACATTTGTAGTGCTGTATTTCATTTATTCTATTTTGTTATTACATATATCCAGTCTTTGTATCGAATTAATATGCATTAAATATATCCGAGGCTACTATTTAAAATGTGCATCTGTAGCATTGATTTTCCCCTCGTGTTTGGTATTCATCATATTAAAAACGTGTCCCACAACGTAGCCGTGCTCGTTAAATCGTACACCATGGCTGCGAGGCTAGCTGCAGCGGCTATCCTGAGTTTAGTCTTCCCTGGAGATTTTCACACTCTCTCCAGGCAAATGCCGAGATAGTCCCTTACTTCAAGTCCAGGGGCACATACCCAATCCCTGACTCTAATACAGTCACACACACTACTACAGTCATCACAGAAAGACAGATTATCGGGCAAGTTCAACTCACACACAAATAGGCTATATAATAATAATAATAATAATATTGTATGGACTTGGATGCCGGGTGCAAGCTTTGTTAATTGACACCCAGAGGGCAGCTTGCATGCCGAATTTTGTTGTTCCTTGAAGCACTATGAAAGTCAAGGAGAGGCGGCTTCGGTGGCGTAGTCGGTAGCATCCTGAGCTTCTATGCCCAAGATCGCGGGTTCAAATCCGGCCGAAGTCGTCGGATTTTTTCAGAGCGTTAAAATCCCTCAGTATGCCTTCCTTCGGAGGGGAAGTAAAGCCGGCGGTCCCATGTCATAGATTTATGGCATGTTAAAAAACCTTCCAGTAATTACTCCTGGGTGAAGCTAAATTGTATAGGTTAAGAATGTAAACAACGCTCCTAGGTTCCTACGTTCGTTGCCAAGAGCCGATTGTGGTGGCGTCTAGTAGCTAAGTTCTGAAAAAGTACGAACTATTTGAAAAATTCAAAGTTGCAGTCATTACTTGAATTAAAAAAACAAAACAGATACACACACTAATACAGCCATCACAATTAACACCGGTTATCAGACAGATTCTACACACACCCAAAGTACACGGGGCTACATGACCGCGTTGTCGCAGCCCCTAAACTTAGAACCAACCAACCAAAGTCAAGGAGGTTAGATATCTAAGCTCCTCGACACTATAGCTCTTTCTAGTAGAGAAAGGAGGAACTTTGTGTTGGAGGAAAATCCCGAGATTAATTTTGTCATTATGAACATGGCCTACGGAATTCAAATGGGTTCGTATGACATGCGTGCTGTAATTTTTGCCGCATTTCAAAAATCACTTACCACGGCCAGGAGCGAACCTGCAAGCTTGGGGTTGGTAGACCGACTCGATAACTACTCACCCACCGTGGCAAGCATTTAGGCTATTACAAGCAATCAATTTAGAACATGAACAGATGTAGGGAATATGGCATGAAAAATAGCAACTCAAGAATTATGTCAATAGGGAAGAAACACAAAAGAATAGAATGCCAGGTAGGAGGGACTAAATTTCAGCTGGTTGACCATTTCACGTACTTAGGCTGTGTATTCTCTCAGGTTGGTAGTAAATAGAGTTGAGGTG
Organism: Meconema thalassinum; assembly: GCA_946902985.2. NCBI lineage: Eukaryota > Metazoa > Arthropoda > Insecta > Orthoptera > Tettigoniidae > Meconema > Meconema thalassinum. Next base: position 151,510,012 of record OX336390.1, on the reverse strand, counting down.
AAGAAAAGCCAATATTATACAATGAGTTCTCAGTTGCGATCTACAGTATTCTGCAAGAGAGAAGTTACTGTAGCGACGAAACTCTCCCTAAACCACCTTGCTGTTTAACCCATTATGGGATAGTGGTCTCTATGTTAACCACCTGTCATAAGGACAGTTTATGCTTTCAAAGATGCTGATAGTTGAATCTTTCAGCCAAATTTCGGTAAATTTTCATGCCTAAAAATCAAATATTATATACGCATGTACTTGACGTAATGTGTTGCATAACATTTTAAACAAGATGTTCAGTAAAGAACATATAGCCTACATTCTCCTAAATGTATGAGTATAGTTATAACTCGTTGTTATTATCAAAGAGTATAATAGAACTATTCTTTGTTGAAGACCTTAGAAACGATTTACCTCTACCAAACGCCACAACCTAGATGAAAACTGCTACCATCATTGAAGAAAGAAAGATAAGAAGTATCTAAAGAATGTTATGGATCTGGAGACATAATCGACCGGACTGGCGGCGTGGCTCAGCAGTAACGTTCTCGCTTGCTGGACCGTATGTTTCAGGTTCGTATCCTGGCGCAGTCAGCTGGCATTTGAGGGTGCACAAATGCGAGGGAGCCGTGCTAGTAGATTTACTGGCACGTTAAAGATCCCCTTCGGGACAAAATTCTGGCACCCCGGCGTCTCTAAAAGCAACAGTAGTTAAAAGGGACGTAAAACCAATAACATTATTATTATTATTATTATTATTATTATTATTATTATTATTATTATTATTATTATTATTATTATTATTATTATTATTATTACATAATCGGCCTGACGCGGGCAACATCCAACTTTGAGTTGAGGCATGTCTTTACACGTCTGGCTGCGTATGACTTTCACAACCCTAATTGAATTAACAAATCTTTCCATGACCCTACAGAGACGTGTGTATACCAACTATGTGGATATTTTCGATTGCTATTTGCCTGAAATAAAAGTATTAATTAATATCCTGAACTAGCACCAACGGTAGAGATCAGATACTATGTGAAATCGTTTTGTTCTTCACTTCAATTAACATTTTCAAATAACGCACAATAGGCTGTTACAAACCCTTTAAAATAAAAAGTAAAAATGTATCGTAGTATCATCTTGTCATTCTTCAAATTCGATGCGCATAGAATGCCAATGGTATAGTAATCAATGGAGCCCCACGTAGACTAGTCGTGACATCTAGTGGTGAAATATCGAACAATATAATCCTAACAGAGCGAGTGCATTCTAGCGGCCAGAAGAAGAAACTTTTCAATAAAATCTGGAAGTTAATAAGTAGGTCAGCGTGCAGTTACCTTTTTGGCAGCTAGATGTCTCGAGTAAATCTGCTGGCGAATTATGTTTAAATTAAATATATATTTTACACCATAATATGCACAATATAACGCTTAATTTTAAAACATCTGAGTCATTACAAAACAATAAACATATAACATTTCAAGCAAAAAACCTAGCTCTGATCGGGTTTGAACCAGAGGCATTTGAGCGATAGGCTAACGCTCTACCACTTATTTTTTATTAGCTCTTTACAGAATTACAGAATTTTCAGATATGATAAATACCATACTAATACATCACAAGAAATCCTGATAGTGTCCATATTTATCGTACAATTGTCCACTTTCACTAAGCTTCCAACGCTCTTTTTGCAGGTGATACCTGAGATCCAGGAACGAGAAATGTTGATCATTGTCCATCACGAAGTGTACATATTGGCCCATTATCCACACAATGGCAGTCTGTTTAATTTGGGGGAAGGCGGTCACCGACAAACGAACCAACTTCCTGTCATCAAGGTCATCCGTGGGCACATTTAATAGTTGACATACTTTTCCCTTACACCACAGCCACGTGGAGGCAACTCGCGTGCATGATGTGAAGCGGTGTATCGCCGTATCAGTTTGACCACATATAGTACACCATGGGTAAGCTTCAAGACGGATGGTATATCGCCGTAGAGCGGTTGGGATGAGATCGTTGAGGAAGATAAAAACCTGGGAGTGTACAGCAGAAGAAATGGTCATAGCCCCAAATTTTTTCCAAACAGTGGGCCAATGGATGTAGAGGGTGGTGGCCTCTATTCGCGGTTTGGAGTGTACCACTTGCCGCAACATGTTATAAATACTTTTCGTCGTTGGAACAGTCCCTGAAGGCATTTGGCGAACAGTTTCCAGAAGGTGCTGTTGATGGTCCCTAAATATCTTCGGCAAAGCTCTATCACAACCACGGGCTGTGTTTCGAATATCTTTGTATAGCGCTTTCGTAAAAGTGTCATGTTGGGAAAGAATGGCGATATCGTTCTTGCAGAGGAGTGCACGGCATTTCATGCCATGAGCTGTTAGCCCTAGCCCGCCTTGCCGGGATGGGAGATACAACTGTTCCCGTTGTACTCGGAACAAAAATCCATGCCATATAAACCAACCTGTATATTTTGCCAATTGGCTCTCAAACATTTTGGGAAGTGGGAAAAGTTGTGCGACATACCATATTTTAGAGAGCGCAAACACGTTGAGGACCATGACCCGTTGCACTATATTGAGGTTTCTTTGACCAAATTGGATCAGCACTCCCCTAACTTTGGCAATGACCTTAGTCCAGTTTGCTTGCACTGTGTCCAGAAGCGATTGCTTCCAGGTAATGCCAAGAATTTTCACCTCATTTACTATCCGGAACCAGGGCTGTTGGGTAATCACTGAGTTAGTATTGAGCGGAAGCAAAGCAGTTTTCTGAAGGGTACGATTGTGCTCCAGAGGCGATATGGTAGCGCTGAAGGACGCTATCGATGTGGGAGATGTCTTCGTTATTGCGGATCAATATTGATACGTCATCAGCATAGGCGCTCATTCCAAAAACATGTGTGGACAGTTTGTAACCCTGTAGCTTCACCTGGGTAGTCCGAATGAACGGTTCAAGGCCAATGACAAAAAGTAGCATAGAAAGGGGACATCCTTGCCTAACTGATCGTTGTATTGGAATCAGAGGGGAAAGAAAACCGTTGACGAGCACTCGAGACGTAGCATTACAATTTATCATACGAATGTAGTCAATAAGGATTTCAGGAAATTCGAAGTGTTGCAAGACCATGTACAAGTATTCATGACTGATGCGGTCGAAAGCTTTATCAAGATCTAAGGTGAGAAAACTCATTGGCTCAGTGGGGAGCATTTCGGCTTTTAGGTGTAGGTCCCGTAGTATCGCTAAGTTTGTTAACAGAGTTCTTCCAGGAATACTGCAACATTGTTCATCACCAATGATATCAGGTAGAACAGTCTTCAATCGGCATGCAAGTACTTTGGTAAGGCCTTTATAGTCACTGCAGAGCAGAGTAACTGGTCGGAAGTCACCAACTGCCATGGGAGAGGATATTTTTGGTATGAGGACTATGGTACCCTCGTGATGTGATTGACAAAGAGCACGACGTTGGAGAATGGTACGCAGGACATGACAAAATTCTTTGCCAATGAGAGGCCAGAAGTGTTTATACATTTCATATGGCAGTCCATCAATGCCAGGTGAGCGGTTGTTTGGGAGTTGCTTAACCACAGAGTGAATCTCTTCATCCGTAATATCCGCGCTGAGCAGAGTTATGTTGTCCGGAGATAGTTGGGTACTGCAAGATGACAGCAATAGGGTCACCTGCTATGGATCAATGGGAGCCTTAGCGTAGAACCGTTGATAAAATAATGATATTTCACGACGTATAGCGTCAGGGGAGGTGACGACACTTCCAGTACTGGTGCGGAGGCGGTGGATATATTTACGTTGCTGCTCACGTTGTCCTTTGGCGATATGGTATACACTTGCACTTTCGTCCGGGAGCACTGTACGATCTTTTAAAGCCACGTTTATATGAGCGAGCGTTCGTTGCTGTAGAGACAGGAGCTTGGTTTTAACTTCCCGGATCTGGTCATATATACGCTCCCCAGCATCAGATCTTTGCTGGAGCTGGCGAAGAACTCGATAGTAAAATTCAACTGTATCCCGTCTTTCCCGACCTCGTTGGTAAGATATGTTCTTAAAGACGCGGCGGATCCCTGGTTTAACTAAAATATCCCACCAGTCTGCGCAGTCGCGAAATTTGCATTTTTGTTGGACCCATCGAGTCCAGTGTTGTCTGAAAATATCTTGGCATTCCTCCTCCAGTAACAGCCAGCAATTCAGCTTCCAATAACCTCTTCCTTTGTGAAATATGGGATGGGGGTAAGAGATTGTACATACGACAGCATGATGGTTAGTGAAACTGGCAGGTATCACTTCATATCGTCTAGGCTGGATAAGTTCCTGTGAAAAGTAGATGCGGTCAAGTCGTGATGAGGAGTTGTGACTTATACAGGTGTAATGGGGCAGGGGCACCCTTAAACTATCCACAGCATCAATGAGGTGTAGGGAGGTAAGAAGGGTCCTGAGAGCCGGGTTGACACCTTGGTATGAGCTAGTGGAATCTTCTGGGCGTTGAATACAATTGAAATCCCCTGCAAGAATAAGTTTTTCCTTAACATCGTGCAGATGAGGCAGTATACTCTGTTGAAAGAACATTTTCCGTTCCACACGTTTATTGGACCCGGATGGGGCATATACATTTATCAGGGTGGTATTGTTTATGTGTCCAGATATTATGCGTCCTGATGGATGACATAGCACACCTTCGAGTGGGATATCATGTCTTATGAGGAATCCGGTCCCTCTATTCGTATTACCGGTATTGATGTATTGTTTGTAGAAGGCAGATATGGGCAAACAGGGTAGAGCAACTTCTTGAATGAAGGCAATGTCAATGTCTGCATCTCGAAGGAATCTCTCCAACAGTTGAAATTTCAGAGGGCATTCTATTACATTGATATTCACAGTGGCCACAGTGAGAAATTGCGCCATTAAGAGAAGTATAAAAGTTGTGCTAGACATACTGGGAGGTGGACTCGGGAAAAAAGAAAAAAGAAAAAAAGACACAGATGAGAAATATACTGGTGCACTATGTCAAATTAGGTTGAGATAGTTCCTTATGACTGCCATTCATAGGCCGGCTGTCAGCGGTTGAGAGCGTTCGTGGGTCCCTAGATGACGTAGAATGAAGATTTTGTTTCTTTTTCACAGCTGCGGGAACGTTTGTAGAGCCAGTTTGATTCTTCGGGGCTGGTACGGCAATCGAGGCATTTGTTTTAATCTTCTTAGAGACGTTCTCGGATCCCCGATCAACCTGCTTAAGTGAGTCGGTAGGGACCAGCGAAGTTGGGGGCAGTGAAGACAAAATTTCTGTGGCAGCCTGTAGTGACGGCATAGTTGGTTCCAAGGCTGCGATACAGGTTGCCGATAGCACAGGGGCACTCTGTGGCTCGCTGCTCTGGTCAGGGCAAGGTACCAGTTCTGCGTCATATGTATTCGAGGCCACTTCTGGTGTTGTCCCAACTGACTGATCAATAAGCATGTTTTCATATGACGTTTGCTGCGTCACAACTTCCGAGTATTGGGCACGTCGTTGTTGTGTAGGAGTTATACCGAGGGGAATCATTTTCTTTGGGCAGTTGATACGTAGATGTGTGGTAGCATTGCAAATTAAACAGGTCTGTTTCTGTCCATTATACGTTATATAGCCAGAATAGCCACCAAAGGTCTCAGTGGAGGGGATATCTTGTTTGATTTCCATAGTGACGGCACGTATTCCATTATACACCGGGAACTGATAAGCAGAAGACCATTGTTCTTTCCTGACGTCACTCACAGTGCCATATTTCGACAGGACGGATTTGAAAATTTCAGGGGGTACTTCGAGTGGGACATTAAATATACGCACTGTGGTAAAATAGGAATCCGCTGTGGAGAGCTAAATATTTGTCATTTCGCCTGAGTCATACTGAAATTTAATAGGATCTGCAAAAGTATTTAACAATTTCTGATAAGTAGATATGCTGATTACCTTGATGTACATGGTTTTTTCGTGCGCATTTAACTGGATGGCTTCTACTTGGTCGCCAGTCAACCGGAGGGTATCGCCAATCCAGCGGTGAATTTCTCCTGGTGAGGGGCGAGAACCCTGCCTGTCCCATTGGCAGCGTACGGTGTTTTTTCTCTGGTATCCGGACATGATTTTCAGCGGGGTTTTCTGGGTTTCTGGTTTTGTTGTCCTATCTGGAACACTACTTGAAAAAGTATTGTCCGAATGACACACGGAAGGTCAGTACACACGTGGAACTAAGGAAGCACCGGTATTAGGAACCGTTCACTCTTCCAATGCGGTCACACAGCGCGCACACACGTACCTCACTCGGCCATGACTAGTGACCAACTGCACCACTGAGCTGATTGTGTCAACGAATATCGTTCTATATAAAATGACTTACATAGAACTTGTTAGCAAATAATGATTTATACTAAACGATTTCATCACTGGAGTATATTATTTATATATAAAGCATTTCATACAACGTTTATTTATTTTGTATCAGTACGCTATATTGCATGCAGTACTCAAATTAGTGAAATATAAGTCAGGCACAAGATATCCGCTGCCATCTTGTCTTATTACTGAATCGGCTCAGCTTTTTAAAATCACGTCTGCACTATAGTATTACAAATAAACTTTTAATTTCGAACGTGCCTCTTCCTTTAGAACAGTTAAAACGATTTTCGGCTCGATAATCGGAACTGGTGGGTCCCATGATATGGATTATAAAGTTTGCATAATTCGCACGGCCGCCATCCTGAAATGGTATGGCGGACGACCTTGTAATTTGGTCACATGACGCATCCTATACGAAGGTATGTTGTTACCAAATTTGATAGAGATCGGATTATTTGGTTAGTCGTTATTTGATTTTACGTTTTGAACGTTTGAGTGGCCGCCATTCAGTTTTAGTAAAGATGGCGGCGATATAAAACATGACACTGAGGTGTCCTTTGCTAGTGCTACCTTTGTACCAAATTTCGTTCAATTCGCTTTCACCGTGTTCGAATTGATAGGGGGGGGGGCAGACATTCAGCGTACACACACTCACACACACACAGACACACACACACACACACACAGACTCACACACACACATACACACACACACACAGACTCACACACACACATACACACACACAGACGGACACACTTTTTTCGCCCTGTGTTGATCTCATAAGTCTACTTTCATTTTTTGCAAAAATCGAAAGTAGGCTAAAAATAAAACTAAAAACAGTAACAATTAAATTGTAAAAAATATAAATATAGAAATAGAATTAGATATCATAAACATAAAATTACAATAACAAATGAAATATAAAAATAAAATAACAAACATAACTATAAACGAATTATGAAATTAATTGCTAAAATAAATTCGAAATTAGTTAATTAATTAATTCAACAAAAATGAAAAATGAAAATCCACAGCCTGCTTCCAGTCTCCGACCGGGTCAGGAATGGAATGAATGAAGCCCCCATCTAGCGGCGAGGATATGAACTGTGCCGGCTGCCGAGGCCTGACGCACTCCTCTGGGGCAATGATTAAATGAATGACAGATGAAATGAAATGATAGTGGAGAGTGTTGCTGGAATGAAATTTTGACAGGGAAAACCGGAGTACCCGGAGAAAAACCTGTCTGCCTCCGTTTTGTCCAGCACAGATCTCACATGGAGTGACCGGGATTTGAACCACGGACCCAGCGGTGAGAGGCCGGCGTGCTGCCGCCTAAGCCACGGAGGCTTTTAATTCAACAAAAATATCAAAATTAAATTTTTAAGAGCATAAATTGTAAATTAAAAATAAATATCAGTTATAAACATTAAAATTAAAGAACAAAAATAACATTATTTATAATTATAATAAGGGGTAGACATACAATACATAATTATAATAATTAAAATAAATTAAAATGTGGAAACACATAGGCTAAAAGTAAAGATAGTTTTGCCCTATAAAGGGTTAAGTGGGAGCTGTGTAGATTCAAGATATCTGAAACATAGCTAGAGGTAACTGATATGAGGGTAGAACGAATTATTGCTGGGACAAATAGACGGGAGCAATGGCAGGAGGGTACTCGTAACTAAGAGATAAAGGCTACGTTAGCAATGAACACGCTAGGTGAAGCTGTTGGTATGATCAGACTCATATGATGGGGTCATGTGAAGAGAATGGGGGAGTAGAGATTACCTTAGAGGTTAATAAGTTCGGTTTTAGAGGGTAGTAGAAACAGAGGTAGATCTGGGAGGCGATGGATAAATTCAGTGTTGGGCGCTTTCAAAGTGAGAGGTGTAGATGCACAGGAAACCGTAGTGATAACTGCTGATATGGGATCATGGAAGCGACTTGTTTGCAATCGGAGGCTTCAAGACTAGACTAGGCGCTTAAAGACAAAACAGACTCACATGCAAATGAATGAATGAATAGTTCTCCTCTCAACGATTTTTTTAATAAATGGCATACTTTATCTTAGTGGGCATATCGATCTGCTCGAGAAGATATGATTCTTTTTTTCTTAATAAAGTAGGATGGCCAGGATCCGTAGATTTCTGAATCTAAAGCCACTAGAGAATACTATCCAAGAACACCAACTGAGAAGTTTCGGCCACATTCACTGGAGCTTAACAGACCGCTAACCGAGTTTAATGAAGAACTTGTGGGAAGGAGTGAACGCTGAAGGGTTATCAAGGTAAACGTGAGAGGATGCAATCAGAGAAGCACTCCATACAGCGGTCTGTCTCTGGAATAGCTCTGCCATAGCCACAAATAGAAGAAGATGGAGAGTTATTGTATCATTGATACTGTATGGTACAAGAGAATCGTATTAAGTAACTATCACATAATCTCGAAATGACCGAAGGTCATGGGGCAGTAATCTCAGTTGAGCAAGATGTGAAAATGTAACTGCACACGGGAATCTCCTGCTTGTCAAAAATCAACGCTAACCTCAAACCTCAAACACAATTCAAAATCTGTTCTAAAGTTATCAAAATAAAATACAATCCGAAAACTATGTTCTCAAAAATTCTATCTTTTCCTATTTATATCGTATTTAATCCTTAAATTATAAAACAGTAAATAAATAAAAGTAACTAATTAAATTTACATTTTTAGCCTATTTTCAATTTTGAAAAAATAGGCTTATGAGATCACCTTTTGTCCGTGTGTGTGTGCGTGTGTGTGTGTGTGTGTGTGTGTGTGTGAGGTGTGTGTGTGTCCCCCCCTAATAAAATCTAAACGGATGGAGCGATTTCAATGAAACTCGGTAAGTTCATAGCACTATTCCCGGAGACCTCGACCGTGCCCTTCAAATTTTGTTACGTCACACCAATCCAACATGGCGGCTGTGCGAAATATTTCACTAGCATTCAATATCTCCGAAACTATTACCGATATCACCCTGAAATTCTGTACGGTGATAAAGGGCCCTACTAGAAGTGCACATATGAGAATTTCAAAAACCTGGTGACTACAATACCAACATGGCGGCCAAGCAAAGTTGAGACTTTTAAATAGACTTTTCTCCCGATTTAACTATCCAAACGTAATGAAACTTGGTACAGCAAATGTTTATACACATTGTAATGCACTGAAGTCTAATTTAGTTCAATTGTTTACATAACCTCAAAATGGCGGCTGTGCGAAATATTTCACTGACATTCTATATCTCCGAAACTATTACAGATATCACCCTGCAATTTTGTACGTTGATAAAGGGTACTGATACACGTTTACCTATGTATATTTCATGAACCTGTAAAGTACAAAACGAACATGGCGACCAAGCGAATTTGAAATATTTTAATAGATTTTTCTCGTGATTTAACTCTCTGAGCGCAGTGAAATGTGGTACAGTAAATGATTTTGCAGATTGTAATGCACTGCCATCTAATTTAATACAATTATTTATATAACCTCAAGATGGCGGCTGTGCGAAATTTTAAAATTAAGTTTTTATTTCTTGTGTCGTAATCATGCGATCGAAGTGAATGTTTCAATAATGAACCTAGGCAATAATTGTCCTTGAATGGTACATAACTCTATGGCATATACATATAACAATCCTAAATGGCGAGCTTCCGAAATATTTAGACGGTTCTCAATATCTATGAATGTGAACATATGTTCACCTATAGGACTTTCAGTAACCTGGTGAGCACAAATCCAACATGGCGGTGACGCGAATTATAAATATTTAAATGGACGTTTCTCGCGAATTAACTATCCGAGTGCCATGAAACGTTGCACGTTAAATGCTTATACAAATGTTGATCCACTGGCATCTAATTTATTTCAATTGTTTGCATAATCACAAGATGGCTGCTGTGCGTAATTTTAAAATCTCGTTTTTACTTCTTGTGTTCTTATCATGCGATTGCAGTTTGAATACCACACGTACACAATAATCTTAATGTAATAGTACAAAAATAAAAATCCAACCTGGCGACCATCTGAAATATATAGACGGTTCTCAATATCTACGAATCTGTTACAGCAATTAAACTGAAATTTTGTATGTTGATAGAGGCAATTAACATGAGCAGGATATATGAAAATAGGCTGTATAGTTCTTCACGGAACTACTTGTTTTTTATAAATTTCCCCCAAATTTACATATTTTTATTACAAACTTAAATAATTAAATTATCTTGTACCTTGTAAATGTTTTCTGAACTTTAATAAAAACAAATAAAATCATGGGACAGAAATATACTACAAATATATGAATCCCACAATATCACGCTAGCGATAATTCAATAAGCTATTCATTCATATAAATATAAGAACCGTAACAATTTTTTATTGAAAGCTAACTATATATTTCTTATTTACATTAGTGTATTTTATCCCATATACTTCACTATTTTGGTCCAATTCTAATAAATGAGTATTTTAAATAAATACTTCTATCTATTATTAAAAATAAAAAAAATTAAGCAGATGCGTTTTAGTGCCAAATTAATCTACGGACCTTTAGCTTTCTAATGGTTCATACTGTCTATGTTTTGATATCTCATTCCTGAGGCTACTTTCCTTGTACTTCCCACAATCGTGCGTTCTATTAGTAAACGCACCAAAGTACATTTTATGTTTATTTCTATTAGACACCAAAGAAACTTCCATGAAACAGGCTGCGTTAGAAGCAAGGGCAAAGAGACACGAAACAACATAAAATGGATGCTAGAGCTTCAAAATGTAAGAAGAGGAATCCTGTGGCAATGCCATGTTCTAAGAACCGAAAAAATCTTTGATTCCAATTTCTTGCTAAAATGTTTTCCTAGATATAAAATTGTCCATATTTCCGTAGGAACTTTTTAACAGTCAACGCTATAATTTATAGATGTAATTCCTCCTTATTTGAGTTATATTTTAACACGTCCTTTTTTCAAAATTTACTTTTGTTTATTTTTTCCATACGGAAATGTTCATGAAGGTGCTGTTGAAATTATGCAAATTTTAAAAGATTCATGAAATTTCAAAACTAAACGTATTTTTAAAACGCCTATGCCAAACTAAGGAGAGAGTCTTGAAGAACTTCTGTGAAAATATAAATTAGTTTCCATTAATAGTTTCTGAGCAAGGCAAATTAAAATTTAACAAAAATTAACAAGTTTAATATAGGGCATTCCGGATTCCCTAAACAGCAAAGCGATCACCACGGCAAATGTTCAAATCTTGGAGGGAGAGGCGCTGTAGTGGCAGCTTCTGGAATGACGTGGATATATCCTTGAACTCTTTGACATCGCAAACAGAGCCACCGGTGCACCAAAGTTTGAACTAAGTCTTAGACTGTGTTCACATTTTCAAGTCTCTCAAGCACCTGACATAACCACTAACCTGCGCATCGTATTGAGGATGAAGTAATGATGCAGACGTCACAAACACCCAATTCCCGGGTCACAGGAATTAACCCCAGGAAATTAAAATCCCCAATGGTCCGGCCGGGAATCGAACCCGGGACCCTTTGGACCAAAGCCTAGCACTCGAACCATTTAACCATGGATCTGGACAGTTTTGGAGGTGAAATCATGTCTCTGTTCAAATTTGTAGCCTTCGGCACCTGACGTAACCACTAACCATTCTATTTTAACTTCCGATCACGTTAAAACATGAACAATTCATAAAGCGCAAATACGAATTAAATGCATAGCAATAAGGAATATCCACGACAATCACACGCCTTTATAACCACCATTTAGTTTCATTAAGGACTACTTATTGCTCGTATATCATACCTCAATTAAAAGTTAATATCCAGCTCTAATAGAACTTTCCATAAACTATGTTTTTTATTTTATTTTACTTCAGTTTTAACAGCAATTTTATACTCATGTCAAATGTCCCATCGTATACCATTGGCTGCCCCACTGCTTTCCTATTCGAAAAACAAAACACTACACAAAACACAGAATGTTCACGCCAACATATGTTCACATCTGCCTTGATTCCATTTCAAATGTTTTTATAAATTTCCAGATATTATTATGATAACAGATGAATTTGCACAGAGTGCAATTGAAATAAAATACTTGCGTTCAATTGATATCACAACATATTGAGAAAAATATATGGTAACATTACCACACGTGCTAAATAAAAGTGTTTATAATTATTGTGTAACTTTTAATTATTGTAATCACGGAAACAACAAACGAAAGAAAAGTTCATGTCTCAAGTTTCATGGTTCAAGTTTCAAGGTTCAGTGTTTCAGTTTCAGGTCAAGGTTAGTTTAACAGGTTAATGTTAATGTTAATTTACAGGTTAATGTCAATTTAACAGGTTTATGTTCAAGTTACAGTTATCTATGCCATATTAGTGCATTATGCAACGAGCCTATAATGGAAATAATTAAGACACGAGTATGTGTATAAAACGAGCGAAGCGAGTTTCATAATTTCCATACGAGTGTCTTAATTACCATTATAGGTGAGTTGCATACGACTGTAATTACAGTTTTATTAAGGCCTATATGTTCTATATATGTTCCGTCTTACGGAATGAATAGGGGCCTACATGATGAAAATTATTAAATGTAAAACAAAAACACTGGAATGCAGCCGAAATAAATCAGAAACCTCAATGGACATCAAATTGGCAGGTGAAAAGCTGAAGGAAGTAGGAGACTTCTGTTACTTAGGAAGCAAAATGACCAGTGATGGACGAAGCAAAGAGGATATAAAAAGTAGGTTGGCTCAGGCAAGGAAAGCCTTTCTACAAGAAAGGAATCTGTTGACATCGAATATAGATTTAGGTATTAGGAAGTCATTTTTGAAAGCCTTTGTCTGGAGCGTGGCGCTCTATGGAAGTAAAACTTGGACTATTGGTTCAGCAGAAAAGAGGAGAATTGAAACATTTGAAATGTGGTGTTACAGGAGAATGATGAAAATCAGATGGGTAGATAAGGTGACAAACGAAGAGGTATTAAGACGAGTGGGAGAGGAGAGATGTTTCTGGCGACTGCTAATGAAGAGAAGAGATAGGTTAGTAGGGCACATACTAAGACACCCAGGAATAGCAAGCTTAGTTAAGGAAGGATGGGTTGAGGACAAGAACTGTAGGGGTAGACCAAGGTTAGAATAAGTTAAACAGATTGCTTCGGATGTAGGGTGTGGTAGCTATGTAGAGATGAAACGATTAGCTCAAGACAGGGAAGCATGGAGAGCTGCATCAAACCAGTCAAAAGACTGAAGACTCAAACAACAACAACAACATGTTCTAACATAAAAAATCATAAATATCTGTCGAGATTTTGTCAGCTGACTTAAGTGAAGAGATTCCCACGATGGATCAAAGTCCTTCCAAAGATTTGTTCTTTTTTCTTGGGAATTGTGGACTCAGCATTTGCTCTCTACCTAATAACCAATTCCAAAGCTTAGAAACATAGTTTATCCTGAAGTACCGTAGCACCAACAGATAGCGCACAGGTACAATGAGGGTTCATTTTGTTATTTTGGTCATATATCACACAATGGGCTATTACAAACGCTTTAAAATTAAAATGTATCGTATTATCAACGTTATTCTTCAAATTCGATGCGAATAGAATGTCAACTGAAGGCAGTTGAATGGAGTCTCATATAAAACAATCAGGAAGTTTGGCGGAAAAGTTTCACATAAGAAATCCCTTCACTGAATAGAGCAGGGTTATAGATTTCCATTGATTTAATGTCATACGCCTGCTTCCTCAACGATGTTGTGGTGTGTTTATGTCAACAACAGCATTCACTAAAATTGTCGGCGAAATCGTACGAATGCAATGCTCTGTGTGGAAATTTGAGTTGCGGATATTAAGGTACAGTGCGATTTATTTTGCAATATTCCACAGTTCATTTATGCAAAACATTACGGACGGTGCACACTTTCCATGTCGTAGATTCCTAAATTTCTTGCATATTCCATTGTATTTTCTTGTTTTGTGTTTGGGATTGTAACTACAATGGTTGATCGGATATCCTTTACATAGTCAACTTTCAAATCATGTAATTCATGTCCGACATGTTGCATTTTGAGCGCATGTGCGAAGCTATCCTTACCTAATTGGATAATGAATTAAAATGATGCCCATTAAAGTACAGTTTTCTGACTTATAATGTATACATTTCGACATCGGCGTCTTCGGTGGCGTAGTTGGTAGCATGCTGAGCTTCTATGCCCATGATCCCGGGTTCAAAACCGGCCAAAGTCGACGGATTCTTTAAGAGCGTTAAAAATCCCTCAGTATGCCTTCCTTCGGAGGGGAAGTAAAGCCTGCGGGCCCATGACATAGATCTATGGCATATAAAAGAACCGACCACTAACTAAACTTGTATGAAGCAAAATTTGTAGGTTAGGTTTGATTAATGCTCTTAAGTTCCAACGTTCGTCACCAGGCGCTGGTTGCGATGGCATCTAATAGTAGCAAAGTTCACAGCTAGGTACCGTTGGTAGCATTTAGTAGCGAAAGTAGCAACTAATTGAAATTATCGTCTGCAGTCCTTACTTGAATTAAGCTTGCCACGGTGGGTGAGTGCATAGCGTGTCGGTCTACTAAACCCAAGATTGCAGGTTCGCCCCTGGCCGTGGTAAGTGATTTTTGAAAGGCGGCAAAAATACGATACGCATGTCATACGATGTTGGCATGTCAAAGAACCCATTTGAATTCAGTAGGCCGAATTCATAATGGCAAAATTAATCTCGGGAGTTTCCGCCAACACAAAGTTCCTCATTTCTCTACTAGAAAGCGCTATAATGTTCAAGGAGCGTAGATATCTATTATCTAACTTCCTTGACTTTCATAGTGATTCAAGGAACAACGAAATTCGACATGCAAGCTACCCTCTGGGTGTCAACAAATTACAAAGCTTGCACCAGGCACCCGAGGCCATACGATATTATTATTATTATTACTTGAATTAAAACAGATAACACATACTAATACAGTCATCACAATTAACACCGGTTATCAGACAGATTCTACACACACCCCAAAGTTCACGGGGCAACATGACCGCGTTATCGCAGCCCCTAAACTAAGGAACCAACCAACCAACCAACCAACATTTCGACATCGTTGAACTTAAATGACATTTATGGTAATCTATTATAACAATACCAATGCGATGTTTATAGTGTATATCAACAGTAGTGTGACACCATTCAGCAATATATACAGTAAGTTCCTGAGAATTTACTGCAGATATACCGTACGTTATGGACCAAAACTGTTTGTTTGATGACGATCATATTATGAGAATAATTTTATGGTGTAGGTCTATAGGCCGTAACTCGCAATTCTTTAGCCTCTATTGTATGTGAGCTACATTTTAACCCACTATGAGTGTCTGATAAAGCCGTGTATAGTGGCACGCTATCACCAACCCTAGGCACTGCTATTGAGGCGACAAGAGACGCCAGCGTCATAAAGCCAGTACTAGACGTCCTAAACGGCGCACATTTGCGAAACAATTGACAGACAAAGAGGGAGCACATCTTAAGCACCGTGTTCTACACAAGTTGTTGTGTCTCATGCAATGTTCAAGACCTCTCCCATTCAGCTTATCAACCTCTTGAGTGGATTAAATTCCCCCATCAGCGTTATCCCAGAAAATGGCCCTGTTGTCGTAAGTAGAGTGGCGACCAGAATAAAACTGAACTTTAGCTCAGGGCAAAGTTTAATGAATTATTCGCTACAAGACCCATTTCCTTACAGTAACTTGCAATATCCGTATAGGTCATTAACCTCTATCGTACCCAAATGTACCTAAAACCATGCACCTAAATGTACCTAAATACCATGTATCCGGACTACAGTGGAAGTGAGTTTGATTACCAGATCTGACAAAAATTAAATTCGGATTTGAGGGTTGGAACAGGGTACACTCTGTCCTAGAAGTGGTCCTCCATACATTTCCACTTATACTCCAGGAAAATGCCAGGATGGTTCCTAACTTAAGGCCACGGCAGTCTCTAATCAAATCCTAGCCTCAGTTACAAATACACACACTATTACAGCAATCACAATGACATACAGTAGCTTATCAAACAGATTCCACGCACGCATACATATCCAAGTACACAGAGCTAAATGACCACGATTCCACAAAGCTCCTAAATTAATCAACTACAACAACGTGTACAGTACATTATGTCATGCCCCACATCAACTTGGGAGAGTTGCAGGAAATGCTGGGATGGTACTGGGAAAACCAACTTAAATCCTCAACCCTTATAATTACAATTGCCATAGCTCAGCAGCAAAGAAACCCCCATGAACGTCAAATTAGAAAGTGAAAGTATAAAGGAGGTAGGAGACTTCTGTTACTTAGGACGCTAAATCATCATTGATGGACGAAGCAAAGAGGATATGAAAAACAGGTTGGTTCAGGCAAGGAAAGCGTTTCTGCAGAAAAGTAATCTGATGTCATCGGATATATAGATTTAGTTATTAGAAAGTCAGTTTTGAAAGCCTTTGTCTGGTGCGTGGCACTCTATGGAAGGGAAATTTGGACTGTTGGTGCAGCAGAAAAAAAGAGAATAGGAATGTTTGAAATGTGGTGATACAGGAGGATGATGAAGATCAGATGAGTAGAAAGAGTAACAATAATGAGGAGGTATTTAGACGAGTGGGAGAGAAGAGATTTTTCTGGCGACTGCTAATGAAGAGAAGAGATAGGTTGGTAGGACATATACTAAGTCATCAGGCAATAGCAAACTTAGATATGGAAGAAATGGTCGAGTACAAGAACTGTAGGGGTAAACCAAGGTTAGAATATGTTAAACAGATTGCTTCGGATGTAGAGTGTGGTAGCTATGTAGAGATGAAATGATTAACTTAGAAGAGGGAGGCATGGAGTACTGAATCAAACCAGTCAAAAGACTCAAACACACATTATTACAATCACCACTGAGACACTGGTCATTAGACAAATAATTCACGCAAGCAAACTAGTACACGGGGCACATCACCAAGATCAAAATCTTCTAAAATTAATTAGTGATAACAACAAAATGCCAACATCGTATGACATGCATATCGTGATTTTTTCCGCCTTCACTTACCACGGCCAGGAGTGAACCTGCAAGCTGGGGGTTAGTGATCTGACATGATAAACATTCGCCCACCGTGGTAAGCAATGTATCATAGATGTTTACTTTCTACTGACTATAAACTGAACGTAGAACGAATAAGAAGGCAATAAAAGATAAAATATACAAAATTAATTTGATTTTTCTATGATATATATATTATATCTATTATATATAATATTTAAGCTATATTATAGCTTTTAGGTTTATTTTACTATATCATAGGAATGAAGAGTATTCAATCCGCAGATTGGTTTGAACTTCCTAATGAGTGGTACTGCGCCCGTTGACGCATGTTTGCACAGCTAACAAAGACCAAGATCCATGCTGAAAAGTAACTGAACATACCCTGCGAGCAGCGGGAAGAAGCTGAAGCAAAATCGTTTATAATCATATTTTTATGCACTTTAGACAGTCCTTAAATCAACTATAATTTAAACAAAGTAATTCTGCTTATTTAAAATACAGCATACTTCGCAGATCAACGAAACTGTCAATTTACGCGCCTAACACATGTCCTAAGAGAACGCCATATATAGTAAAACCAGGTCCTATTTGTCATTGGGTGAAGCAACATCGATGTGCATGTTGGAGCACAAGTAAAAGTACGTCCGTAAAGGGAAACCATGTGACCCGGAAAATCAGTGTGTATTTGTCTAATAGACAGCCATCAGGGCATTATTTGACAATCTAATGATTGGAGACGTTTATTTATACATAAACTGTGAAATATTTTTTATTCACGAGGTGAAATGATGGACGTGTGTAACGCAAACTTTACGACCACATGGTCAAACCACAGTGCTACATAAACTGTGAAATTGATAAACTGTATAAAATCAACAAGTATATTTTTTTTTGTTTGCCGGATTTATAGTAATTTTTGGTTGAATATTTTATGTAAATATTAGTGAAAAAGTCACGTGTGAGTTTCGCACAAGCGATAAGTTAACGCCAGTGGCGGAGTGAAACTGGACAATTTATTACCGCACATTAGCATCAGTGAGTGTAAGTTTTCCTTAAACATGTGTAATATTATCCCCAACACTAACATTATGATCCTGCTAAAACATCAGATCTTCGAATATAACCCCAACCACGCTATGGCAATTGATTTCTAAATCATGCGTGGGGAATTGGCAGCGGAAGATGACCGGATACAATGAGGAGATGATCTAATCCCATATAAGAGATCGCTTATAACAGCTCATGGCGGGTCTCGAACCAAGGGTCGTTGCATCTGTAAGTCAGATCATGTATTAGTAGCGTATTGTAATGAGTAGGAAACAGTAGATTTAATTTAATTTGGTTTTATTTCTTTAAGTGCACAACGCAGGTAGCTATTATAAGAACGCGTGTGGAAAGTAATAGTTTTATTAAAGATTTATAAACGCCAGGAAGGCAGTATTTTGTAATGTCCATTTCGTATCATTTCAAACAGTTATTATCAACTTTTATTTTGTCAAGCTGATGACAAAGAAACTTGTCTGGCAGATGTTAAATCAAGGCCAAGGTTACAAGCCGAGCCGGTCCACAGCACACTCAATCTTAGGCAGTGCATTATTTATTTATTCAGAAGGCTGTGACATTCCCAGTATTATAACATCGGAATGCAGTCCCGTTATTCATTTGTTTGGCCAGATCAATACTTGAAAACAGGTTTATTTCTTTACAAGAAGCCAGACAGGCCATGAGAGATACAATATTATGTAACCAAAAGAACATAGTTTCGACCTCATTCAGGGAAGAGGCAATTTTATAAATGCACAATCACACACTTTAGCTTGTATCAGAAGCCTTCATGTTAATTCAAAGCGTTGTCAGGATGTGTTTTCTGTACACATAACCTTTATGACCAGCATTTAAAACGTGTATAATTTAGGAATCCACACTTATTGTAATTAACATTTTTTTTTAGCGTATGGCTTTTAGTGCCGGGAGTGTCTGAGGACATGTTAGGCTCGCCAGTTTTGTAGCTGCTTCGAGACGGACACCCAATGGGTGAGCTACAAGTACCGTTGCGGAGGAATGTTGGATGGGAGGGTCGAGGAGTTGGAAGGTAGCGGCTGTGGCCTAGAGTTAGGGACCAACCCCGGCATTTGCCTGGAAGGAAGATGGGAAACCACAGAAGACCATCTTCAAGGTTGCCGGCGGGGGGATTCGAACCTCCTCGCCTCCCGGATGTGAGCGACTGCCAACAGTCATGCCGCAACGACCTCGGCTAACTAACCCGGTGTAATTAACATTATTAGAGTATTATATGAGTCGTGATGGTGGATTAATACCTCCGACATTGTTATTGTGGTTATACCGGTGGTAATGAACTATTTGCAGTCTTACCTAACCGAGGGCGCCTGGATTGATGAATCCGTAATAAGAGTGAAGTAATTGGTGGAGACAGAGGATGTCTAATAATGATGAAGTATTGGTGAAGACACAGGGTGTATAGTAAACTATTAAACTATTAAGTTATTTTGCTTAAGTTGGATACACACGTTACCTGAGTACACTGAACGCTATTTAAAGGTCCATAAACTGAACAACTATACTGTAAGGAATAAATAATTGTGTGAAGCTGTAATAATCAAACATAGGATTTTGTAAAACTAAACAAATCTCATAATTCCCCCTGAACTTAAATAAGATAATAAATATTAAAAATAACATATTTTCTGGACCGAATGTTAACACTTAGTTATTGTTAAACCATTTTAGATACATTTTGATACACTTTTACATGAATAGTCGGCAACCAATTGATGATGTGATAATTGTAGCACACACATTAGATTGGTAGCAATATGAGTCGATGTAATTGTTTAATTACCATCGCATTTGCAGGCTTTCCTATTTTTTCTACTTTCTTAACACATTGAAACTATGACCATTTGTTACAAACAGTAACAAATCGAGTACGCATGCAGTGCCAATTGCACAACCATAGGAGTGCTGAATTATTGTATGCATTTGTGTTGTATTAGCATAGCTCTTTTTTTATTCAGCAACGTTGTGCACATAGCTTGATTTTCTTTGTAATGAACGCGTCTCGTTTATTAATTAATGATATTTAGGACTAGCAAAACCCGTAATTTAAAGATAAATGTTAGAGATGGCACCATCATAGCGTAGAATAAATTTTCCCCTTGCTATTAAATGTAAATGTTCTAGTATTTGTAAACAAGTAAATGTCTTGCTTTGCAGTAGATTCTTTTGATGTTTGATCCTCCCGTAGTCACTTTCGATGTAATTGCTTAGGGCTGATCTTACGTGCCACTCTCTTAGCTTGTTTGTTCTTAGTCGAATTTTGTATTAGGACCATGAGAGTTATTTGGATCTTGTTTAGGACTTCTTTTATATTTTATTTCAGGACAGAATAGTATCGGACTAGTCGTTTGCAACTCTCATGCTAGGCTAGGGATCTATTCTGAATAAAATTTATTCGTGATTTTAACATAAGACTGACCTCTCTTTCTTGCTTAGTTCTGTTATTGATGCATTCCTCTGAGCTGGTTAAAGATCGAACCTCACCAATCCCCGATACCCCCGAGTGCAGACTTTGTGCTACACCAGCTTATGAATGTGTCCTCCCCTATACTTGTGTGTTAACTGGAAGAGGGTCTCGGAAGGGTAATTTGAAACCGGTGGCTCCCCGAAACCTTCGGCCAGCGTGCACAGTACTGAGTCAGTACCTATGCATGGTAGCTTAGTCAGTTATTTTCTTTAAATTTTATTTTAATTTACTTACCTGGTTTTAATTATTTTAATAAAGACCTAGTGCCTGAGTCAAGGAAATTAACCACAGGAGATTAAAATCCCCACACTGGGCCGGGAAATTAACTCTTTCTCTAACCAATTAGCCACGGGGCCGGACCATTCAGCTCATCCTTTCCTTTCCCCAGCCAACAGCGCCTAGTCCCTAGAACCTGTCACTCTTCCCAGTTCTCACCACACTCAATGTTGCTTAATTTTGGAGACCTCACGTGACGTAGTGTGTTAATATAGTCAAGCCATAATAATAATAATAGTAATAGTCTTATAATAAAATAATAATTAAAACAATCTCTACTTAGTATAAAACAAATTCCCCGATTCTTGGATGTTACGGATAAACTCGAGAACCACTTGATGGATATTCATGCGGTTTTCACAATTCTGTAAAGGATATCACCAGGATGATTTCTGTAGAAAATAATTCATTTATGATCAAAGGAAGCCGAGCAGTAACGATTTCTGTGGAAAAGTCGAAAAAAATACACCTGGCGTCCGAGCGCTTTGTAAGCTTACGTTGGGCAAACCGTTAAAATATCTAAATACTATGAGTGTAAGAATTGTTCAGAATGAAAAGTTCTACAAAAAAGGTCCGCGAGAGCATATGTCTATCTTCAATACATCGCCCACTATAAGTGTTTTCACCTTTTTAATTTCTCCCAACCATGTTCATTCAACTACTGAGGCGACAGTTTACGAGCTAACTAAGGGCTAGTCAAGTTAATATTGGACGGAAGGGGGATTTGTGTTTCATACACCTCGCCATTCTTAAATTATATCTGACAAGAATTTGTTGCACATGCATCTCCATGATAATTTAATTAATAGTCCAGTCAGTGATTTTAACCCATCATGCCAAGACGTAAAACGAAATTTAAGTATCTTGGCTCTACGATAACTGTTGAAGGTTGTCTCACCGAGGAGGTCAACATAAGAATTAATGCTGCGTGGATGAAGTGGCGAACAACGACAGGTGTCATGTGCGATCGCCAGATGAAAGACCACCTAAAATCGAAGATTTACCGCACTGTCATTCGTCCCGTAGCCCTTTATAGTACCGAATGTTGGCCGACCACGAAGGAAGCAGAACGTCGGCTAAGTGCCATGGAGACCAAGATGCTTAGATGGACAGCAGGCATTACTAGGTAGGATCACATCCACAATGAAAGAATAAGGGAACGATTAGGTATCGCAGCAATCAGTAACAAAATGAGTGAGGGTCGTCTGCGATGGTTTGGGCATGAGCTACGGTCAGGAGCGGACACCATTGCAAAACAGGGCTACACACTGGAGGTCGCCGGGAAAAGACCAAAGGGGCGACCGAGACAACGTTGGGCCGATACATTCCACAGGGATTTGAAAGGCGTCAACCTTCATCCGGACATGGCCCATGACCGAGTAAAGTGGAGACTGCGGATTCAAATAGCGGACCCTGCCACGAGGTGGGACAAACACTAAAGCAAAAGAAGAAGAAGATGCCAAGACGTAAAACGGATATTGGTCGTTGTTCATTGACATGGGAAAAAAAGCGCTTATCACGTAATGCATTCATAACTGTTCCCGGGCGAAGCCGGGTCGGGATGCTAGTAATAACAATAACAATCGAATCTGTGCCTACTTTGTGGGAAAGAAAACCAAAGGTATCTGGTTTACAAAGGTGGAAAAAGACCTACAAGAACTGGGACTATCACATGAAGACATCTTGGAACGTGACTCTTTGAAGAAGCAACTCGGGGAAATACAGAGTTTTCAGCCAAAAACTATATTGAAAACCAGCAAGAAATGGACCGAAGAACGAAAAGAAGCTCACCGAAGAAAAATGAGCGAACACTGGGCCAATGTGAAAGAACGAGGGAAAAGGCTGTGGAAATAACGTGGTCCATAGAAGACCGAAATGATTAATTAAAAATATAAAGAATAATAACAATGTCTAGAACAAAAAAATGACTGTCCACATTCACCAAACTTCGTCATTTCAACACGGTTATTAAACCTGAGGTGCTTTATTCCAGTGAGAATTTGACATTACACACTAAGGGCAACTTGGAAAAGATCCTCATAGAGGAAAGAAAAAAGTGACAGTCAGTCTGAAAGACTAGACTTTGTATCATTTTAAATGCTACAAATGCTGAAAAATGCTAGAAAGGCTGGAGGCTTCTCGCTCCGCTCGAAGCCAAAGATTCTTGACATGTTAGAAAATTATCTGCATAATACCTATCTTGCTTATCTTGTTTCAAATTACTCGCGAACGGCAAGTGCAAACCAAGGGCAAAGCAAGGTCAAGCTCGCGGGATGCCGTCACGCTCACTAGAGCGCGCGGGGACGTGCCCCTTCCATCCAGTCTAAAAACACTTATAGTGAGCGATGTATTGAAGATACAGATATGCTCTCGCGGACTTTTTTGTAGAACTTTTCATGCTGACCAATTCTTACGCTCATAGTATATTGATATTTTTAACAGTTTGCCCAGCGTAAGCTTAAGAAGCGCACGGACGCCAAGTCTGTTTTCGACTTTTTCACTGAAATCGTTCCTGCTTGGCTTCCTTTGATCATACATAAATTATTTTCTACAGAATCTTTCCCCGAGATATCTTTTACAGAATGGTGAAAACCGCATCAAAATCCATCCAGTGGTTCTCGAGATTATCCGTGACATCCAATAATCGGGGATTTTTGTCTTATACTAACGAAGTAGAGATTGTCGGGGAACACATGCACCAAGCGTTACTATGACGTCACACACCTCAGTGCATCTAGGTACATTTCGTCCCGTCACCGTAACGTAACGCCAGACCCCAGCGTAACGACGAAGTCGACAAGATCATTTAAAATGATAAATTAATAAGGAAAATTATTGGACCGAAATACACAAACGAAGATACAGGCTTCACTCCAGACACACCACAGAGAAATTGTCCAACCTCGCAGCAGACATCAGAAAGAGGCGACTAAAATGTTACGGCCACATCAGCCGACTCCCACAAACCAGACTCACCTACAAAATGCTTAGTTACATACAGCGGCTCAATACTACTACATCCTGGATGATTAAAGTCAAAATTGATGTGGAAAAAGCACAGGTCGATCCAGAAGACGTCATAGACAAAAGCGTATTACGACTCAAGGTATACAAGTGGGAAGTGATGTCAGAGAAAGCAGCACCTACAATGGTCTGCCATATTATTATACTCAGAAAGAAAATAAAGTATTTGGTAACTTTTTGGCCAGAAGAAATATATTTTCGGTAAATGTTAGTGCAGAAGCTCAGGACAGGGAAGCAAAGAGAACTGTATCAAACCAGTTGAAATACTGAAGACTCAAACAACAACAACAAATGTTAGTGCATTTTCTTACAAGCCTCGATATATTGACGACTTCTTCTTCCTTCGGCTTTTTCCCAATTAATTGGGGTCGCCGGAGCCAACCAGGCTCATTTTGGTTTTGGCCGGGGATTTAAGGCCGGATGCCCTTCCTGACGCCACGTGATTTTTCAGGTGAAAATTCCACCCCGCTGCACCATCACGCTCCCCATATATATTGACGACTAATTCAATGGAATTTTATGAGAAATTTAAAATGGCGGCTGTGCAAAATTTTAAAATTAGATATTTCTACCAACATACATAGGTATATTGCTTGATTAGGACACGACAAATAAAAACAAGATTTTAGAAATTGTGCACTGCCGCCTTTTTAAATTCCCATAAAATTCCATTAAATTAGTCGTCAATATATTAAGGCTTGTATGAAGATATACTATTCTAAGAAAATGCACGAACATTTACCGGACATATTCTTTTTCTGGTCAAAACGGTACCAAATACTTTATTTTCTTTCTGAGTATAATAATATGGCAGACCACTGTACATTTCAAAGACCAAAGTGGACCGAAGAAAGGAAGAGGGCCTTTAGTGCACGAATGAAAGAGTACTGGAAAAACAGGAAGATCAAGTAGTCATGATAACTCGCGTGGTCTGATACAATGCCTGTAACGTGTAAAATAAAATAAACAATAATAAACTAATAATAATAATAATAATAATAATGGTATAGTTATACGTTCCTTTAAACTACTGCAGTTTTTAGACACACCACGCTAGGATTCGATCCCGCGACCTTGGGATCAGCAGGGAATAACGTCGCCACTGCACCATGCAATCATCCATGGCCAAGCTGTTGTTGACTATGAATGATAGACAACCTCCAATTTAGAAAAAAAAAAGGAAAGGAAGAGGGCCTTTAGTGCACGAATGAAAGAGTTCTGTAAAAACAGGAAGAACAAGTAGTCATGATTACTTCGCGTGGTCTGATACAATGCCTGAAACGTGTAAAATAAAATAAACAATAATAAACTAATAATAATAATAATAATAATAATAATAATAGGTATATAGCCTCCGTGGCTTACGCGGCAGCACGCCGGCCTCTCACCGCTGGGTCCGTGGTTCAAATCCCGGTCACTCTATGTGAGATCTGTGCTGGACAAAACGGAGGCAGACAGGTTTTTCTCCGGGTACTCGGGTTTTCCCTGTCAAAATTTCATTCCAGCAACAATCTTCAATATCATTTCATTTCATCTGACATTCATTTAATCATTACCCCAGAGGAGTGCGTCAGGCCTCGGCAGCCGGGACAGTTCATATCCTCGCCGCTAGATGGGGGGGGGGGGAACTTCATTCATTCCATTCCTGACCCGGTCGGAGACTGGAAGCAGGCTGTGGATTTTCAATAATAATGGTATAGTTATACGTTCCTTTAAACTACTGCAGTTTTTAGACACACCACGCTAGGATTCGATACCGCGACCTTGGGATCAGCAGGGAATAACGTCGCCACTGCACCATGCAATCATCCATGGCCAAGCTGTTGTTGACTATGAATGATAGACAACCTTCAATTTAGAAAAAAAAGGAAAGGAAGAGGGCCTTTAGTGCACGAATGAAAGAGTTCTGTAAATACAGGAAGAACAAGTAGTCATGATTACTTCGCGTGGTCTGATACAATGCCTGTAACGTGTAAAATAAATTAAACAATAATAAACTAATAATAATAATAATAATAATAATAATAATAATAATAATAATAAAGGTATAGTTATACGTTTCTTTAAACTACTGTAGTTTTTAGACACTCCACGCTAGGATTCGATCCCGCGACCTTGGGATCAGCAGGGAATAACGTCGCCACTGCACAATGCAATCATCCATGGCCAAGCTGTTGTTGACACTGAATGATAGACAACCTCCAATTTGGAAGGAAAAAAAGAGTCAATAACCACTGAAGTTAATTAATGGCGTATATAACCCAGAAACTGAGCTAACTCAATACCAATCAACGCAGCACTATTTGTATATACACAGATATTGTTTTTAGCCTACTTTCGATTTTTGCAAATAAATGAAAGTAGACTTATGAGATCAACACAGGGCGAAAAAAGTGTGTCTGTCTGTCTGTGTGTGTGTGTGTATGTGTGTGTGTGTGTGTGTGTGTGTGTGAGAGAGAGAGAGAGAGAGAGAGAGTCTGTGTGTGTGTGTGTGTGTGTGTGTGTGTGTCTGAGTGTGTGTACTCTGAATGTCTGTCCCCCCTATCAATTTGAACACGGTGAAGGCGAATTGAACGAAATTTGGTACAAAGGTAGCACTAGCAAAGGACACCTCAGTGTCATGTTTTATAACGCCGCCATCTTGACAGAAACGTAAAGGCGGCGGCCCCACAAATGTTCAAAGCTTAAATCAAATTACGACTAACATAATCATCCGATCTCTACCAAATTTTGCAACAACATACCTTTATAGAGGAAACATCCTTTGACTAAATTAATAGGTCATTAGCCTAATAGTTTGTGGATGGCGGCCATCTTTGTGTCAAAATCGATTCCCCCTATTAATTCAAACACGATGAAACCGAATGGAACGAAATTTGGTACAGAGGTAGTACTAGGAAAGGGTACCTCAGTGCCATGTTTTATATCGCCGCCATCTTGACGGAAACGTAATGGCGGCCACACAAATGTTCAAAGCTTAAATCAAATTACGACTAACCTAATCATCCGATCTCTACCAAATTTTGCAACAACATACCTTTATGGAGGGAGCATCCTTTGACCAATCTAATAGGTCATTAAACTAATAATTTACGGATGGCGGCCATATTTGTGTCAAAATCGATCCCCCCTATCAATTCGAACACGGTGAAATCAAATGGAACGAAATTTGGTACAGAGGTAGCACTAGCAATGGGCACCTCAGTGTCATGGTTTATATCACCGCCATCTTGACGGAAACGTAATCGCAGCCACCCAAATGTTAAAAGCTAAAATGTAATTACGACCAACCTATTAATCTAATCTCTACAAAATTTTGCAACAACATACCTTTATGTGGGAAGCATATTCTGAACAAACTGCAAGATCATCAGCCCAATAGTTTGCAGATGGTGGCCAAGTACCGTATGTGTGCAAATCGATTCCCCCTGTCAATTCAAACACGATGAAACCGAATTGAACGAAATTTGGTACAGATGTAGCACTAGCAAAGGGCACCTCAGTGTCATGTTTTATATCACCGCCATCTTGACGGAAACGGAATGACGGCCATCCAAAATGTTAAAAACTTGAATCAAATTACGACCATCCCAATAATTTGATCTCTACCAGATTTTGCAACAACATGCCTTTTTGTGGAAAGCATCTTATGACTGACTACAAGGTCATCATCCCAATAGTTTGCAAATAGCGGCCATGTATGTGTGCAAATCCATTCCCCATGTCAATTCAAACACGGTGAAACCGAATTGAATGAACTTTTTTACAGAGGTAGCACTAGCAAAGGGCACCTCATATTCATGTTTAATATCCCTATAGCACGTTGTATTCAACAAGCTACTACAACCAACATTCAATTATACTCCTTGAAAAGGACAAAGCGTTATAACAATACCCATGCATTTAGGAGAAAGTAGGATATATGTTCTTTACTGAACATCTTGTTTCATTTAGAGTCTTGCAATACGGTGGCCATTTCAGTCACATACGAGAATATTTAGGTGTGTGTAGAATTTGTCTTATAACTTGTGTTGTTGTGATGCTTGTAGTAGTGTATGTATTTGTAACTGAAATCTAGGATTGAGAAGGAGGTGATCGTAGTCTTAAGCTGGGAACCATCCCAGCATTCGCCTGGAATAGAGTTGGAGAACGACGGAAACCACCTGGAGGATAGGAAGGAAGCTCTTATTTTTACGTGACCGTTAATCTTGCGATCATGAGCTACAGGACCTCCTTTTTACGTGGAGTCCGAAGCATAGGACTTGGCATTTCACTTCGAAAAACTCACATGCATTGGCCGGGAATAGAACCCGGTCCACATTTGTGGGAGGCAAACAGCTTGACCGCTGAACCACCACACCCCCGGAATACAACCTGTAGGTCTGCTGAGGTAGTAAATCGAACCCACCTGTACTCATTTAAGCCCCAAGAGGTTGAGTTAAACCAGTTTCAGCCTTCAGACTAGAATTACAATTTTTGCCAGAACCAGGCATCGAACACGGACCTCCGTGGTGACAAAATAGGATGCTATTCAATAAGCTGCAAGGTGTACCAAAGATAGAGGGAAGGCAAGCTAGAACATTATGGCTCAAAAATATACATGACAGTGGTTTGTACTGTCCAGTGAAGAAATGTTTAACATGGCAGTCGACAAATCATCAACATTGGCTGGGTGAATATGCCGTAATAAGAGAAAGGATATGCAAAAGAATAAATTGTCCATTTTTGATTCATTCTTGGTTTTCTACATATTTATGTTTACTAGTGCAATGTTGATATAACACTGAATACTTAAATTTCTTATTTCAACTTAAATATACAAGTGACAACAAAATGTACGGTACGTAATATCGTTTTCTGCAGGTTGACATTCCAATGACCGTCATACCAAAATATCAGTAACACTTGTAATTCTCACAATATAACAGAAATATGACCTTAAACTGCAAATATTTGTACAGTATAACCAAATATAAATTGAAGGTATAACCAAAATTATTACCTATATCTATGCAAATATATGAGACATATATCTTATCTAAAAGAAGTTTGATGACCTTACTGTTCTGACGCTTTAAACAACAAAATATCATCATCATCATTATCATCCTAAAAGTAAGATGAAATGCTCAATTTTTGCATTTTTACATTTTTACAAATACTGTAGGTGTTGTGACAGATCTTGGATCTGCACAGACACTCCTCATGATTTATTGTCATGTATAGTTTATCTTATGTAAATTAATCGGAAAGTGCTCAGTTAAGGAATAGAAATAAGTAACCAGGCTGTAGTCTGATGGCATTGTGCTCAATACGCAGCAAATCCTACTACGATGCATAGGTCATTAAGGAGCGACACGGTGTAACGTCGAACTAATGCATTGATTAGAAATCGACAGTGATCTAGGTGGCGGTGACTGGCTATATACAAACTTTGGTAAAAGTTCTTTCCTAATATAATTGTTTGGTAGAGAAGGGATTCTTTGTTAAAAATTTGACGATATTTCACATGTCCTGGTGACTGTAATTCATTAAAAGAGAAGAATTGTATCGCTAAATAATGGAGATGTGTCCATGAATTGATGCTTTGAGAGGTAAAGCAGATATGTCGCAAGTTTACGGAACATAAAGTACATCAGAATATACATAATACCCCAACCACAAGTAAGCTTAGGTAGCCAATGGAACATGTAATGTACGGCACTTTCCGTATAGTAATTTATATATTGATTCATTGAATATAATAACTTTTCTTTTCTATCATTCTACTCCGTAGTTGTTATTTTGTGACTTCCATATTTATTCTTTCAATTTATTATTTCTACAAGAGGGGGGGAGGTGTTTTTGCCTTAAGCAAGTCCTATTGTCCTTCTGCCCGGGAGGAGAGATTTCGTGTTCCCTATTTCATTCCCATTGTGTATATGAGTGGCGCCCAAAGATATTTGTGTTGAAGAGCGATCACAGTGTGGACGTTTCCCCTGAATCTACTGTTTCCTATTTTATTTATTTTCTTCAAAATCTTGTTACTCTAGTCTGAAGGTTTCATAATGTGCTCTACCGATTGTTGATGGTATGAACTTTCAAGGATCGAATTGAGAAATGCATGTAGTCCCTTGTGAGAACTTGATTTTGCCTATATTATTATGTTTTGAAAATAAGCAGGCTTGAATCACATTCATTACAATTAGGAGGTATATTGGATTTCACGGCCGGTGAATTAAAACTCAGCAATTTTTCTAGGTTTATGTCATGTCTTGTGTGGGGTTTCGCTCAGGAACACCAAGCTGGCTCATCAGCGGGCTCTTGATGTTCCACGCCCGGACTCCCAGAGGAGTAGCCAACTGTGCACTACCTCACTTCTTATGAAGCGCATGTGCATCTCTTAACTGCGAGAGCTAAAAGCTCTATAAAGGCTTACAAAAAGGTGGTATATTGGCTTTCACGGCCAGTGAATTAAAACTCAGCAATTTGTCTAGGTTTATGCCGTGTCTTGTGTGGGGTTTCCCGGGCCGTGAAAGCCAATATACCATCTTTTTGGAAGCCTTTATAGAGAGGTGAAAGAGCTGCTTGAGATTTTAGCTCTCGCAGTAAGAGGCGCACATGCGCTTCATAAGAAGGTAGGTAGTGCACAGTTCGATACTCCTGTAGGGGTCCGGGCGCGGAACATCAAGAACCCGCTGACGAGCCTGCTTGGTGTTCCTGCGCGAAACCCCACACAAGACACGGCATAAACTTTAAAAAATTGCTGAGTTTCATTTCAATTGATCATCCATTCTAAGAATGCTTGAAAATGTATATTATTATTTATGAGAAGAAAAGTGTTTAAGCCCCAGAAGCTGTAGTGTTGTTATATGAAGATGAAAGTTTTAATTCTAATATGCAGAGAATCCAAACTTGTACCAAGTTTCTTTGGCTGCTAAGTATCTAGTTAATTCGATATAAATATTAAACAGAGGAGACCTTTAGGACCTTAAAGACCAAGAGGCTTTGCTTGCATTGTTTTGATAAGTTACATTTATATTTCTATGTTTGAAATAGATTGCACTGACTTTACATGGAGATTTAAAATTTCCTACACATTACAGTGTCTAGATGTTTTATAAATTGGAAAAGTTTATTTATTCTAATTCGGCAAATCTTCTAGGCTTTTGCCGTGACTGTTGCTGGGTTTCACCTTGGTGTACCGAGTTAAGCTCCTCAGCTCCACTGGGATAGTGGACCATGCGCTACGTTGCTCCCATGTACTGTAATAAGGTACAGCGCACTTCTTTGCTGAGAAAACTGAGAGCTCCCTCAACATTATCCCCTCCCTATAAATAAACATTGATTGCAGCCAATGGCCAAAGAACATAAATAATAACGTAATACCTAAATACAGAATTATAACGTTAAAATTGCTCGCAATGTGCATTGGTATAACTATTATTCATCCAGGCAGAACTGTGTTAGAGTATCTCTCCTGTCAGCACATGGTATCGTTCACAGAAATTGTTGCATCGCTTACACACGCATTCTGAGCAAGGTATGTGATACGATTTAGTCAAGCATAGGCGGTGATGGAAACCGTGTACTGCTAATCGGGTCACCAGGTGACGCAGCTCGTAGTTTGCTTGTGTCCAATCCTGTGTCATCATAGCATCTGTAGCGTAGAACTCACTCCATATATCTTCCTTCTTCTCACAGATTACCTACTACTACTACTTCTGCTGCAGCTCAGCAAGCGCTTGCGTGTAGCTGGCACTAGATGGCAGGAGCATCTTCATTCAAAGTTCTTCAATTAGGAACGGCTCCCTAGACAGCTCGTATACCGTGCGAGATCTATAGATCTATAGAGGTGCCAATATTGCCAAGATTCCATATTCTAAAGTTGTTTGTTCACCTTGAAATAAACCTAGCACATAACCTTAAATGTCATTAGGACTAGAGAACTTTTTAAACCTATTACGTGTATCTCGCAAAACTATTGCACAAGAAATACTTATTTACTACGTTAACAATCCCTCAGTATGCCTTCCTTCGGAGGGGAAGTAAAGCCGGCGGTCCCCAGTCATAGATTTATGGCATGAAATAGAACCTTCCAGTAATTACACTTGTGTAGGTTAGTTTGGTAACGCTCTATTAGTCCCAATGTTCGCCCCAGGGTGCTGACTGCGATGGTATTTAGTAGCCGCGTCCACAGCTAGGCGTCGTGGATGGTAGTACTTGGTGTCAAAAGTAGGAACTACTTAAAAAGAATTAATCGTCTGCAGTCCTTACCTGAATTTCAGATAACACACACTAATACAGCCATCACAATTAGCACCGGTTATCAGAAAAATTCTACACACACACAAAGTACACAGGGCTACATGACCACGTTGTCGCAGCCCCTAAATTAAGGAACCAACCAACTTATTTACTACGCTCCATATTGATTGCCTCCCAACTGAGCACAACCACGCTTTTCCTGTGGCCCTGTGACGCCCGAGTAGAAATGTGAAACCACGGAAAACCACTTTTCGGATGGCTGAGGTTGGAATCAAACCCGCCTATTCTCAGTTTTGTCTCACGAGACTGAGTGTACCCCGTTCCAGCCCTCAAACCAGAATTATATTTCTTAGCAAAGACGGGAATCAAACCTGGGCTTCCGTGGTGACAGTCGAGAGTGTTATTCACTACGCAACGAGTCAGACTATTCTGAAGACAGACAAGTAGCATCATAGAGGAAATGTGACAACAGTTAGATAATCATATCTAAAAGAAGTTAGATGACCTCACTGTTCTGCTGCTTAAAACAACAAAATATCATCCATCATCATCAAAGTAAGATAAAATACTCAATTTTTGCATTTTTCATTTTTACAAAAACTCTTGTTTGGTTCCTCAGTTTAGGGGCTGCGACATCGCGGTCATGTAGCCCCGTGTACTTTGGGTGTGTGTAGAATCAGTCTGATAACCGGTGTTAATAGTGATGGCTGTATTAGTGTGTGTTATCTTTTTTCAATTCAAGTAAGGACTGCAGACATTCAACTTTTCAAGTAGTTCTTACTTTTGCTATCAAACGCCACCGCCAACGACAACTAGTTCTTATCTTTGTTACTTGATGCCACCACAGTCGGCTCCTGGCGACGAACTTTGGAACTTAAGAGCGTTAGTCAAATCTAACCTATAATTTAGCTTCACACAAGTGTAATTAGTGGAAAGTTCCTTTACATGGCATGTGACCGCCGGCTTTACTTCCCCTCTGAAGGAAAGCATACTGAGGGACTTTTAACGCTCTTAAAGAATCCAACGACTTCGGCAGGTTTGAACCCACGACCTTGGAAATGGGAGCTCAGCAAGCTACCAAGAACGCCACCTAAGCCGCCTACAAATATTGTTCATGTGGACTTTCCCCCTGAATCTCCTGTTTCTTATTATATTTCCTTTCTTCCAAATCTTGTTACTCAAGTCCAAAGGTTTCATAATGTGCTCTATCGATTGAAGCAATGAACTTTCAAGAATCGAATTGAGAAATTCAAGTCAGAATGGTGTTAGCAGCGACCAGAGGTTAACACGTGTTTTAGTGTCTGGTCTTATTCATAGTTGAAGATAATGCGTTCAGTCTTTCAATAAGGGTCTTCCCCAAGCGCACGTAATGTGAATGTTAATGGATGCGTCTTGTTTAACACTGTTCTGTTTACTCACGCACCGTAAGTTTGCCCCCTCGAGCCTGGTTAATCGTCATCCACGGACAAACTTTAAAGCCGTTGTCATGGTTACCATTATCCAGCGTGCTATCTGATGTTTACCCACCCGTGTGGCTGCTATGTACAGTACTGTGGTTGAGGTTCACTCCTATCGCGGAAAGTGTCAGCTTTGAGGGCAGGTTTACTTTAACTTACAGAACATAATGCAGAATCGTGCAACAGACGAACAATTATTATTCCCACAGAGAAAGATGGAACCAAGTGATCGTGCCGATTACAAGTTTTGCCCTTGCTTCAGTTAGGGTCCTGGGACACGTTCGGTCATCAAACCCATGTACTTGTGTATGTGTATAGATAGGCTTGCCATACGTCCGGGTTTGACCGGGACAGTCCCGGTATTTTGCTCTTGTCCCAGTGTCTCGCCTGGTTTTATCAATGTCCCGGAAAACGGCTGTAAGATGTAACAAGTAATGACTTCATGTGTTTAAGAATCTTTTATGAATCGGTTACTTTTCAAGGTCAAGCTTAAGAAAGACATTTTGAAAAAAGTACATTAAAGTAAAAAATATGAGTGGTTTGAAAGCAAAGATTAACATTGCTAACTCATTAATTAATTGTTTTTTTTAGTTTGATAGAAAAGTTTTTTGTAATTGTTTCTGTAGTTAGACAAAAAGTTGTAGTTTTTCTAATTATAATAAGACTTACTGTTAGTAGTTGTTTAATTTAAAAACAAAAGTATGAAGTATTTTAAATTATATTTTATTAACACTTTTTTCTAGATGGTAGACCAGAAAAAATTCTCATTATAAAGGAAAAATTATGTAATTTTATGTAGCAAAAATTCCTTTGTTTTTAAAAGGTGTGTAGAACTAACAATTTTGGGTGCCCAATTCCCTCGTCCCGTCATTTGCGAGGCTTAAAAAAGGCTTAAAACTCAACATTTTGCTTCTAATTTTTAGAATAGTTCCCGGGAGCGGACCCATATTTATGTGTCTCGGTTTCACTCACCAAAAATTTGGCAAATGTGTCTGATACTTACGTCTCACGATCACAAATTCCTGTGCATTTTTCGTGCACAGTCGGAATGTTTCGGCATCGCTCGGGATTCCTAGAGCAGCAAAGAGCAACAGACACGATCCACTCCACATTGAAGTTCTGTACTAACTTGCGCATTGAAAGAGGCCTGTCAGGAACTTGGGCAAATACTGTATCAGACAAAATTTGCGGAGGTTCCACGCTGAACATAACTTGTATTTCTGGCATATGAAGGAAGAAAACTTGAACTCGAGGCCCTTCGGTTACTGAGCAGACTCGATACCACTGGTACACTTGACCTACGAAATTATCGAATGATTTCAATTACGTTAGATCTTAAATATCAATTGGAATGCATTCATTCTGCGACTGGTATATTTTTTAAATTTACCTAAAGCACGGTTAAAGATCTTTTTGCGTTAATAATGTGAATCATTATCAAATTTAACCTCAACAACTCTCCTCCAAGTTTGGTTCCTCTGGATCCAAATATGTAACAGAACTTGGATGTGAAGTGTCTCTTGTCTGTTGCTCTTAACTCCTCTAGAAATCCCGAGCGATTCCGAAAAATTCCGACTGTGCACGAAAAATGCACAGGAGTTTGTGCTCGCGAGACGCAAGTGTGTCTGATAACTTGTGTTGTTGTGGTTGCAGTAATTTTGTGTATTTGTAAATAATTAGTATCTAGGTCGGACATAGTAGCCCGAAAATTAATACCGCCTTCTGGCGTTGTGGCTAGTATTCTTGACTAACACCCTGGAGGACCGGATTCGATTCCTGGCTCTGCCAAGGAATTTAACTCTGGTCTGAGGTTTGGAATGGATTTCTCTCAGCCTCGTGAGGCAAAATGGAGAAGAGATGGGTTTTATTCACATCTCAGCTATCCTTGAAGTGGTTTTCCGTGGTTTTCCACCTCTACTCCAGGTAAACGGTGGGATGACACCAAAATTAAGGCAACGGTCGCCTCCTATCGAAATCCTACCCAAATTACAAATATGCACACCGGTACAAACTTCACAATAACACAGGTTATAAGGCAGATTCAACACACACCCATGTACAATGGGCTACTTGACCACAATGTTGAATGAAAAACCTCTTAATGAAAAAACTATAGCCGGATATAAGGAACCAAACCAACATTTGTGCGTTTTTTGTGTTTCATGTGTTGTTATGATGTGTTTTTTGTCTGTTTCTTGTTTTGTGTGTTTTGCGTTTTGTGATTTGTTTTGTTGTGTTTTTGTTTTGTTTCTTGTTTTGTGTTTCGTTTTTAGTTTTGTTGTGTATTTTGTTAGTATTTAGTTTTGTGTGATTTGTGTTTTGCTGATGATGATAATTGTTGTTTTAACGGGCCCTTGTGTTTCGTGTTTCATGTTTTGTTCTGTTGTGTTTTTTGCGTGTTTCTTGTTTTGTGTGTTTTGTGCTTCAGGTATTGTTTTGTTGTGTTTTTTGTTTGTTTTGTGTTTTGTGTTTTGTTTTGTTGTGTTTTATTTTGCTTGTTTCGTGTTCTGTGTGTTTTTTGTTTTGATTTGTGGTGTATTTTGTTTGTTTCTTGTTTTGTGTTTTGTGTATTTTGTTTTTTGGTTTTTGTCTTTGTTATTGTGGAACCTATTGGTAAATTCACGCTTGCATGTTTATACCTGAATTTTAGTGCATATAGATACTCTTTCAGAGGTGATGATATTTTAACCAACAAGTCTTATTATTAATCTATCGAATTAAATTGAAATCGAATAACATAACGCATCCTCTCGATGGCGTTGCAAATTTGCATAGTAGTATACAGCACCGCGAGCAAAAGTACTCTTCCAGAATATTTAACTACTGTATTATTGTGCTTGCCTTTGTGGAAAAGTATATACTATAATTCAGAGAGCACCTAATTTGTAATAGAAATTCCTTTATTCACATTACAAATAAATAGAGTGGAAACTGCAGCGAATTTTACAATATGTTTTACAAAATCAAAAAACATAATCATACAATTTAAACATTTAACAATTTATAGGTCGTGCTGTCAGTGTTGATGCAATATGATCGTTCTATAAAATTATAACATAGAACTTTCTCATAGGCATCTTTTAAAGTATTTTTCTGACGTAATGTACTGTACCTGTCAGCTGAGATGGACAGGAAACGTAATCCGCATGCCCGATAATCGCATTCCCTACGTGGTGTTTTGCCCTGAGGGTAAACGCTGTGTGGGAGGTCAGCGGAAGTGATTCAAAGACGTATTAAAGGCTAATATGCAAATGTGTCACATTGATATTAATAACTGGGAGACCTTAGCCCTTGATCGCTCTTCCTGGAGATCACTCGTTCATCATGGTGCAATAATATTTGAAGGAAACCGCTGACGAACGGTAGAAGATAAGAGGTAGCGCAGAAAGGACAGAAAGTTCATTAGAAGAAATGGAAGGAACGCGGAAGCCCCTCCTGGCACCACCTGTTATCACTGCGGCAAATTGTGTTTCTCCCGCATTGGGCTAGTCACCTCCGAACTCACCGATGAAGAGACATTCCGGATTGGAAGGCCAACCTACTCGATACGGGTGTTTGCCATGATGACTGTACCGGCACTTACTTCGCAGGCCTACCAAAGGATCTATTTATTTTTAATACTACTAAGATTTAGACCAGAAAAAGGAACACAATTCAATTGGCTCCTTTTCGTAATATTCTATGCAAACTGCTGTTCAATTCCGTGAGTTGTATGGAAGGAATTATGAAAATCCACTGCCTGCTTCCAGTCGACCGACCGGGCAGGGAATGGAATGAATGAAGCCCCCATCTAGCGGCGAGGATATGAACTGTGCCGGCTGCCGAAACCTGTTGCACTCTCCTGGGGCAATGATTAAATGAATGACGGATGAAATGAAATGACAGAGAAGAGTGTTGCTGGAATGAAATTTGTGACAGGGAAAACCGGAATACCCGGAGAAAAACCTGTCTGCCTCCGCTTTGTCCAGCAAAAATCTAACATGGAGTGACCGGGATTTGGACCACGGACCCAGCGGTGAGAGGCCGGCGTGCTGCCGCCTAAGCCACGGAGGCTCTGGAAGGTATTATACTTGGTTGAATTTAGCATAGAAGGTATAAATCACACGATAACAGAGTGCGAGCTATGATACCTGTCCTGGTAGAAGCTTCGTGCTACTGAGTGTCGTTTGATATGGTCTTAATAGGCACGTAAAACTACAAGTTTGCTTTTGTTTGCTTTATAGCTGTACACTGATAATCCTAAAATGGATTAAAATTAATGTAACTTTGCCACAGTTTTTAATTGAGACTTTTGGACAGAAATAATGCTAATCACGAAGAATGCAGATATTAGCACTGTAAGTAAAAATACAGAGACTATCTGAAATGGATTTAATTTCTCCTCAGTTTTATTCCTATATTCATATTGCGTACGTGTATTTTCCCTTTCCTTCTACCTGTTCCAATGTTCTGCAACTGGCAGCTGTTTCCACCAGATGACAGATTGCGCATAACGGTAAATATCTCGGATCATTACCCCGCATTCGATGTAAACAAAATAAATTCGATAAGGTAATTGATGCTGGTGGAGGAAACAAGCGTATTAGGGGCACGTGCAAAGACTCGTGTGCCGAAGGACCTGTGTGCAATTCTAGGCTGGCTATCTCGTGATGTAGTTGCTAGCATACTTTGATGTCATCTTTGGGATTCGAGTTCAATTCCCGGCTCTGGTCTGCTTATGGGTTTAGCTGAGAGCCATCTTTTGTGTCTTGGGGATTGTATTGAGCCTCCGGATTAAAAGGTTCTGGCTTGATTCCCGGCTCTGTAAAGAAATTAAATTCTTGTTTGAAAGTTGGAACTTGGTGCTTTCAGATTCGTAAGGCTAACTAACAAGAGGCCTGTTTGAATCCCACCGGGATCATCCGTGCTTTTTTAAAATCTGAGATAACGGTTGGGAAGGAGGCTGTCGTGGATTGAAGTTAGAACCATCCCGGCATTTTCCTGGTGTAGAAGCGGGAAGCCAAACGCGTGGTGTAGCGGCTAGCCTTCTTGGCTCTCAACTCAGAGGTCCGGGCTTTATTCCAGGTACTGCCAAGAAATGTAATTCCAGTTTGAAGGTTGGAACGGGGTTCACTCAGGCTCGTGAGGCAAAATTGAGAAGAGATGGGTTTGATTGCCACCTAAGCCAACGTAGAAGTAATATTCCGTGGATTCCCGCTTCTACTCCAAGCGAAAGCTGGTATGGTTTCTAACTTAAGGCCATGGCCTCCTTCTCCCTAATCCTCACCTGCATTAGAAATACACACACTAACACAAATACCACAATAACTCAGGTTATCAGACAAATTTCGACACTCACCAAAGTATACGGGACTAAATGACCTCGATGCCCAAGCCCCTCTAATGAAACAACATCAAAGGCGTGGTAAACCCACGTACAAATACCTTTAAAATGACTCAGGTGAGAACGAACCCACCATTTATACAGTTTAACCCAAACCTCAGGGATAACAGCCAAGGTGCTTTCCAGTACACCATGAGGTGGTCTTATGGGGCTAATTGTAAAGATGTTCCAATCCCCTATAAATGAAACAAAAATTCCGTGGACAGAATTCAATTTCTGTAGGATCTGTGACTACCAACACATATACCGTGGAAGGTGAAGCGAGATTATACAATCTCCCAAATCACGGGATGCTAGTTTTGATTTCTCAAGGGAATCGTAGCCTTTGCAACGTGTATAACTAACACAGTGCTCAGTGACGAGACACATAATAACACGTTTAAAGACTGGTATTATTTCAAACATTAGCGGATTCGGTGGCGTAGTTGGTAGCATGCTCAACTGCTGTGCCCAAGATCGCGTGTGCAAACCCTGTCGAAGTCATCGGATTTTTTAAGAGCGTCAAAATCCTTCAGTATGCCTTCCTTCGGAGGGGAAGTACAGCCGGTGGTCCCATGTCATAGATTTATGGCATGCAAAAGATCCTTCCACTAAATACACTTGTGTGAAGCTAAATTTCTAGGTTAGATTTCATTATTACGCTCTATCAAATTTCCACTAGGTGTCAGAGACATCTGGTAGCGAAAGTTAGAACTTATTGAAATTGAACGGAACTTGTAGCTCACCCCATGGGTATCCGTTTGAAGCAGCAGCTACAGACTCTGGCGAGCCTAAAATGTCTTCGGACACTCCTGGCACTAAAAGCCATACGATAAATAAATAAATAAATAAATAAATAAATAAATAAATAAAATGAATAATAATTTCAAACATTGCAGTTCGATTTCTGTTGTTGTTGTTGTTGTTGTTGTTGTTGTTGTTGTGGCCTATATGTTTAGGAGCTTTGTGATATAGTGATCATTCATTCAATTATTTGCAATGGGGGGTGTGTCCCCCGGTGGCAAATTGTGTATACATAACAAATAAATAATTATACATAACAATTCAATAACAATTATACAACAATTAAACTGGAGTATTTACACAAATAGTCAGTCTTTTCTTAAACACACCTATATGTTTGGGAAAAGGCTCTAAGACTGCGGCAGGTAGAGAGTTCCAGTTATCAATGGCACGGTTTACAAAAGAATATTTTCCATAATTTGTTCGCTGTGGTCGGCTCTTAACTTTGAAAGGATGATCGCTCCTACCCATGTAAGTGGGCTTTCCCAATCGTTTGCTAAGCTCACCCCATGCTGGTTGATTAGTATACGAGTTGTACATAGCGCAGAGTCTAGATTTCATCCTCCTAGCCTCCAGTGATTCCCACCCAAGTTTCTTTAACATACGGCTCACACTGCTCCTGGGATTAAAGTCACTGGGCACAAATCTAGCGGCCTTTCTTTGTACCATTTCCAACTCAGCCTTATGTACTTGGATGTGTATGGAATATGTCTGATAAACTGTGTCATGCGATGGCTGTAGTACTGTACGCCGTGTACGGCTCTCAGCTAATGATCCCTGCGAGGAATGCGATCGCACCACCTGCGTCATATTAGATGACAGTTTGACAGTGGCGGCCACTACTACTACTACTAACAATCACTTGATAACGATTAAAGTGAATTCAGATAAGCGCATACTTGGTAATAAATAAAATGTACTCGTATTCTACGGTAACATAATAATGTTATTGGTTTTACGTCCCTTTTCAGTACTGCTGATTTTAGAGACACCGGAATGCCTGAATTTCTCCCCGAAGGGGATCTTTAATGTGCCAGTAAATCTTCTGACACGGTTCCCTCGCATTTGTACAGCTTAAATGGCAGCTGACTGCGTCAGGATTCGATCCTGCAACCTTCGGGACAGCAGGCAAAAACGTTACAGCTGAGCCACGCAGCCAGTCACTACGGTAACAAAATTACTAACAGCGAATGTATACTGACATGATTCACAACAGCATTTCCGAACATTTCCTCGTCTAAAGGCCCCCTACACTAACACGTTTGAACACACATCTGAAGTGAGCATTTTTTTTGTGTTGCTGGGAGTATATTATTATTATTATTATTATTATTATTATTATTATTATTATTATTATTATTATTATTATTATTATTATTATTATTATTAAGTAAAATTTCATAACTACATCTATAATGATAATAACTAGCAGACCCGTGCGAGAACTCTCGCTTAACGGGTTGTGTGCGCCCCATGTGTACAGACTGCCCGCCTGGCATCTAGTGCTATGCGGGCTGTACGCGACACAGTCTGGAGGGGCCATCGTGTTGTTTCATTGTTTAAAAGCACTTTATAAACAAATATATTTCCATTTACTTTCCAAAAATGGAAGATTCTTCCTGTACTAATGAGAAGATTTGGATGATTTTGGTACAAACCACACCTCCTAACTCCCTCTGGTTTAGGAGCTTGAGTTTTGTGAAACATACACCTTAGCGTATTATATGATAAGATAATCGCGTAGACCCTGCTACCTACCAAATGTAGTCACCTCATTCGTACTCAGTCCACCCCTTGGCGTAGTGGCTCGCATTCTTGGACCCGGAGGCCCAAGTTCGATTCCAACCTCTCCCATGGAATGTATTTCTGATGTGTGGGCTGTACTGGAGAAATACTCAGATTCGGGGAGCATAACTGAGAAGAAATCGTTTTGATTCCCACATCAGCCATGCTAGAAGTGGCTTTACGTGGTTTCACACTTTGTATTGTGGGATGAATAATATCCTAAACCACGGTCGCCTTCTTCACGATCATAGACTTAATTACAAATCCATACCCTACTACAGAAATGAACACAGATTATCGGGCAGATTCTATACACGTGAGAAAACCTAGCTAAATGATCACCATGTCAATAGCCCCAAATTCAAGAACACACACCCTGCTATAGTATTTTAGTCAACTATGACGATGGGCGCCGGCCCCGTGGTGTTGTGGTAGCGTACTTGCCTCTCAGCCAGAGGCCCGGATTCGATTCCCGGCTCCATCGGGGATATTAGAAACTGACGCGAGGGCAGGAATGGGGTGCACTCAGCCTCATGAGAAAAACAAGATGTTCAGTAAAGAACATATAGCCTACTTTCTCCTAAATGCATGGGTATTGTTATAACTCTTTGTCCTTTTCAAGAAGAATATTGGTTGTAGTAGCTTGTTGAAATACAACGAGCTATACGGATATTAAACATGAATATGAGGAGCCCTTTGCTAGTGCTACCTCTGTAAAAAAAAACTTCATTCAATTCGGTTTCACCGTGTTATTGATATGGGGAATCGATTTGCACACATACATGGCCGCTATCTGCAAACTATTGCTTCCCACAAAAAGGTATGTTGTTGCAAAATTTAGTAGAGATCAAAAGCTTAGGTTGGTCGTAATTTTATTTAAGTTTTTAACATTTGGGTGGCCACCATTCCGTTTCCATCAAGATGGCGGTGATATAAAACATGACACTGAGTAGCCCTTTGCTACTGCTACCTCTGTACCAAATGCCGTTCAATTCGGTTTCACCGTGTTCAAATTGATAGGGGTGGGGGCAGACATTCAGAGTACACACACTCACACACACACACATACACACAGACTCACCCACAGACAGACACACATATTTTCGCCCTGTGTTGATCTCATAAGTCTACTTTCATTTTTTGCAAAAATCGAAAGTAGGCTAAAAATCAGTAGCTGTCCGACAGTGAGGTAGCTTAACGGCCAAGGGGCCCCGATGCGCTGACAACGCGTGACCCGAATATCTGCAGGCCAAATGGCTGGTCAGCGGTCGCTTGGTAGGCCTAGGACCTTCGTGGGCTGTAGTGCCAGGGGTTATTATTATTACGATGATTTGGGAAATAGAGGTCAAACCTCTTAAAATTATGAGCTTACTATGATATAAGCATCAATTTAGGCTCAGTATGCCTTCCTTCGGAGGGGAAATAAAGCCGGCGGTCCCATGTCATAGATTTATGGCATGTTAAAGAACCTTCCACTAATTGCACCTGTTTGAAGCTAAATTGGATAGGTTAAGAATGTAAACAACGCTCTTAAGTTTCTATGTTCGTTGCCAAGAGCCGACTGCGGTGGTGTCTAGTAGCTAAGTTCTGAACTTGGCCAAGCAGTCGTTGACGGTGGTGCTTGGCGGCAAAATTAGGAACTATTTGAAAAATTCTAAGTTGCAGTACTTAAATTAAAAAACAGATAACACACACTAATACAGTCATCACAATTAACACCGGTTATCAGACAGATTCTACACACACCCAAAGTACACGGGGCTACATGACCGCGTTGTCGCAGCCCCAAAACTTAAGAACCAACCAACCAACCATCAATTTAGGCGCGAAACTGAAAGACAAAATATTCCTCGCTACCCTGATATTTTCGGGGTGAGAAATCGAAAAGAAAATGTCACCATGGGAAGTCGACAGATAATTTGAACGATAGAACAAAGTGGAAGCAACAGCACGCTTGCAAGGTTGTCAAACCACTCCCGTAATTAGTGTACCCCAGGGGGAAGATATAGTGTGGCAGTATTGAAGAAAACGTTGGCCACCACATGAGCGAACAGAGAGTACACCGATCTAGGCTTTTCCAAACCAAATACTTGTCAAACCATACAACATATTGAAAGCGGGAATGATAAAAACTTTCAGCACCATTGAATAAATGTTCTACTGTAGTAAAACAGACATTTCAATTAAAGGGCAGTAACAATAACAATCCCTTCGTGGTTTTGAAGTACCGGTACAGTATTTACTAACTTTTCAGCGCTCAACGCTTGTTTTAATTACATTTAGGTGCTTCGAGCAAAATAAGTTCCATCCATAGCTCAGCTCGAAATATAATTTCATCATTCAAAGTGAAAAGAGTCAACATGTAGGAGTGTAGTAGTCGTGTATATTCGTCGTGTTGAAATTAATACCCAAAAATTGTATACAAGTTAATAATAATAATATTATATGGCCTCGGGTGCCAGGTGCAAGCTTTGTAATTTGACACCCAGAGGGTACCTTGCATGCCGAATTTCGTTGTTCCTTGAATCACTATGAAAATTAAGGAGGTTAGAGTTATCTA
This sequence comes from Meconema thalassinum, assembly GCA_946902985.2. Taxonomy (NCBI): domain Eukaryota; kingdom Metazoa; phylum Arthropoda; class Insecta; order Orthoptera; family Tettigoniidae; genus Meconema; species Meconema thalassinum. Next base: position 151,465,440 of record OX336390.1, on the reverse strand, counting down.
AGCTCCTTGAACACTATAGCGCTTTCTAGGCCTAGTAGAGAAATGAGGAACTTTGTGTTGGCGGAAACTCCCGAGATTAATTTTGCCATTATGAACACGGCCTACTGAATTCAAATGGGTTCTTTGGCATGCCAACATCGTATGACATGCGTGTCGTATTTTTGTCGCCTTTCAAAAATCACTTACCACGGCCAGGAGCGAACCTGCAATCTTGGGGTTAGTAGACCGACACGCTATCCACTCACCCACCGTGGCAAGCTATTAATATTTTTTATTTTATTTTATTTATTTATTTTTTATTTTTTTATTTTTTTAGCGTATGGCTTTTAGTGCTGGGAGTGTCCGAGGACATGTTCGGCTCGCCAGTTTTGTAGCTGCTTCGAGACGGACACCCAATGGGTGAGCTACAAGTACCGTTGGGGAGGAAAGTAGGGATGTAAGGACGAGGAGTTGGAAGGTAGCGGCTGTGGCCTATAGTTAGGGACCAACCCCCCGGCATTTGCCTGGAAGGAAGATGGGAAACCACAGAAGACCATCTTCAAGGTTGCCGGCGGGGGGATTCGAACCTCCTCACCTCCCGGATGTGAGCGACTGCCAACAGTCATGCCGCAACGACCTCGGCTAACTCACCCGGTATTAATAATAATAATAAATATTAATAATATTGGTTTTACACAGACACCGCTCACTAACGCGCAGCTGTAGGCCATGGGGCCAAACTAACTGCAGACTCGATAAATGTGGGTTAGAGCGTGACCACTGGTGCGGTGGTCACGGTTCGAGCCCCATTGTCGCCGTCCTTGAAATATTTTTCTGTGGTTTCCATTTTCAACTCCAGGCAAATGCTGGGATGGTACTTTCTGACAGGCCACGGCCGCTTCCTTGCACATCCTTGCCCAGTTTCATATTCATTCATTTTATCTTTAATTAACTCCTCTCATGAGGTTGGTGTCATGAATGGCATCTGGCGGTTAAAATCACCCGCCAAACAGACTTCCAACGCATCTCATACCGGATCCCGTTGGAAATGGGAATAATAACGGGTCGAAATACGATGTTACTGGTTTTGCGTCCTTCTTAAATTTTGCGTATTTTAGGGACGCTGGGGTGCCGAAATTTTTGACCGAAGGGGATCATTAACGGGACACTAAATCATGTGAGATGGCTCCTACGTATTTGCGTATCCTCAAATTCCAACTGACCGCGCTAAGGAGCAAGGGTAGCCTACAGGAGGTGAGAATGTTACAGCAGTGGCATGCAGTCAGTCAATAATATTATTATCAATAATAATAATAATAATAATAATAATAATATCGTATGGCCTTGGGTGCCGGGTGCCATCTTTTTTTTGCGCCCAGAGGGCAGCTTGCATGTCGAATTTTGTCGTTCCTTGGAGCGTTATTTAAGTCAAGGAGGTAGATATCTAAGCTCCTTGACACTAGAGCGCTTTCTAGTAGAGAATGGAGGAAATTTGTTTTGGCGGAATATCCCGAGATTAATTTTACCATTATGTACACTGCCTACCGAATTCAAATGGGTTCTTTAACATGCCAACAACGTATGACTTGTATGCTGTGATTTTTGTCACCTTTCAAAAATCACATACCATGGCCAGGAGCGAACCTGCAAGCTTGGGGTTGGTAGTCCGAAACGATAACCCACCGTGGCAAGCTAATAATAATAATAATAATGATAATAATAATAATAATAATAATAATAATAATAATAATAATGGCTACTTAGTAGTGTATTGGCAACCATAGTTGTCTGTCACCTCATGAGGCCCTGATTTCAATTCCCGGCTCTCGCAAGAAGTTGAATTCTGGTCTGAGGGTTGGAATGGGCACCACTCAGCCTCGTGAGGCAAAACTGAGATGAGGTGGGTTCTATTTCCACGTCAGCCGTCCTGGAAGTGGTTTAATATGAGTTCCAACTTTTACTTCACACAAACTTGGGATGGTCTCAAACCTGAGGCTATGACTGAATCTTTCCTAATCCCAGCCCCTACACAAACACATACACTATCACAGACAATAACAGGTGACAATGTTTTAGTCTCAGCAATTTTTCTAGGTTTATTGTCCGGGGTTTCAACTAGGAACACCAACATAGTCTAATAAGCAGGCTCTTGGCGTCCATGCCCGGACCCCACAGGAGTAGCAAACTGTGAACTTCCTCCGTTCTTATAAAGCGCACTTACGCTACTTTACTGCGAGTGCTGAAAGCTCAAGCACCCTTTAACCCTCCTATATAGGCTTCCAAAAGGATGGTACAGTATATTGCCCAATATACCAATGTTTTAGTATTTTATCATTTTAAATGATTATGTCGACTTTGCTGGGATCTGGCGTTACGTTACGGTGACGGGACGAACTGTACCGAGAATGCACTGAGGTGTGTGACATCATAGTACTGCTTGAGCTTCCTCGTTTCCCCGCGCGCTCCTGTGAGCCTGACGTCACCCAGCCAGCTACCTCCTTTGACCTTGGTTTGCACTTGTTCTTTTTTTATTGTTATGTATTTTTTCTTCTTTTTTTTTTCTTTTCTAATGGACTTTGAGTTCACGTAGCATTTCTGGCATTTAAAATGATAAAAAGTCTAGTCTTTCAGACTGATTGTCCGTGTTTTCTGTTCGATTACAACTGTGTGAAAATTCAGTGGTGTGCAAATTATTAGGTTAAGTTAAAGAATTTAAATCGGTCACAATTAAGTATTCAAAATCATGCTATATTATTTCCATTACCCTAGTTAGTAACATTTTCTCGCCTGTGGACTTACAACTATTCCCATAAGGAATTGCAACTGAAAATTTTCGAAATTGGAGATCCTGAGGGACACCTGAGCTGTTTTAGTTTTTTCTTCTTTTTATTGACTTTGGAATGTATCCTCTAAATCAGGTCCAATGTCCACGAATCTTTGAACAGTTCAAGAGTGGACAATTAGTAATAAACGACTTCAATCTCTCTACTCTAATTTCACATGAAAACTAGAATAAAGTATCAATTTTATTGAATTTTGGCCTTATGCCATGTTTTATTTAATTAACCATGACGCGTTTCGAAAGATACCATGCCTTTCTTCATCAGGAATGAATGGAAAAACGACTAAATTGTTGCTAAGGGAAAGCAACATAGAAACTAAAAATGGTGGCCTAAGATGGACGCTATTTTAATCCCATGTTAAGGACAAGGAAAAGCAGCATCTTAGGGCATCTTTTTTAGTTTTTTTGTTGCTTTCTTTTAGCAACAATTTAGTCATTTTCCATTCATTCCTGATGAACAAAGACATGGTATCTTTCGAAACGCGTTGAGTTTTATTAAATAAAACACGGCATAAGCCCAAAATTCTATAAAATGGATAGTATCACGGGCCGTGAAAGTCTAACTGATAATATTAGAATAAAGTAACAAAACGTGTGGCAATCTGCATTAACAAGGCTCCTCTTATAGTGTACACTGTAAAACATTTAGTTTGCAGTCGGATTCTTTAAAAATAATGTTATTAAGTCTGTTGATTAAACATTTGAAATAATTTCACCACGTTGCCAAACATTTCCACTGTATTAAGTCACACAACATACAGAGTAAATGCTGGAAAATTGCCATCGAGTTTAATAAGTTGCACCTCTGTGTAAAATGCGTCCATGAAAGAAAGCTAACTGATTTCCAGAATTATGGCCACCTGTGTACTACTGGGTGACTACCAATACAAGGTCTTTCATATAAAGTAAGAACGGCAAGCGGCAGTTTTGTTATTCGTTGCTGCGGTGGCCTTGACCGAGCTTGTGGCGCGCCATGGCCCCTATCTGTACTATTGAAAGCGCGCGCATAGTACATACCTGGGCTGGTCTTTCTTTTTTTTTTTTTTGTTCTTTTTTTTAAGTTTTTTCCCCTACCCCAAGTTCCGATGGACTGTATAAAAATAACAGATTGACATACGAAACTGATTTTACTACTAAATGTTTGCTTGTTATATTCGCATGTCTCAACATAATCGCCAAAACGATTGAAACATTTGTCGTATCGTTTCACCAGCTTTCCAATACCCTCGGAAAATATTCTGCCGCTACTGAGATGGGTACCTCTGAACAGTCTCCTGAAATTTTTCATTTTTGACGAGGTGCTGCCGCCCAACCATACCTTCAATTCTCGAAAAAGGAGAAAATCATTCAGTGCTGGTTTGGAATAAACGGCAGATGGTCCAAAACTTCACACTTGAATTCTTTGTGGAAGTCTATTGTAACGTTGGTACAGTGTGGAGAGATGAATGGCGAAACTCCTCACCTCGCGGCCTACTTCAAAACAGTGACCCCACCACAAGACTTGCTGGTTTTTATCTTCCTCGGGCAGTTTGGTCAAGGCTCAACAGAATCCGATGTGGTACTGGTCGAACAGGTGCAGCCCTACACCAGTGGGGTTGGATAGATTCCCCCCGATGTGACTGTGGTTTTGTAATGCCGACTATCGAGCATATTGTGCAGGAGTGCCCTCTGCATTCATATCCCGGCGCCTTGGACGATCTCCACTCAGCAACTCCTGATGCAATTGCGTGGATTACAGATCTTCCTGTCCAAATTTGAAGAGATGGTCCTAATGCTGTGAATAGTGTTTATTGTAAATAGTGTATATAATTCTTTCCTGTCTTGTAAGCATCATACGTTAAATAATAATAATAAGTGTGATTGTGAATGATTTTCACAAATTTTCACAAATGTTTCAATAATTTTGGCGATTATGGTGGGACATAAGAATAAAACAAGCAAACATTTAGTAGTAAAATCAGTTTGGTATGTCAATCTGTTATTTGTATACAGTCCATCGGAACTTGAAAAAAGAACAGCCCTTGTATGTACTATGCGCGCGCTTTCAATAGTACAGCAGAGGCCATGGCGCGCCACAAGCTCGGCCAAGGCCACCGCAGCAGCGAATAACAAAACTGCCGATTGCCGTTCTTACTTTATATGAAAGACCCTGTATACCGTAGCTTGCATTGATGTGGAACAACTAGAGAAACCGAAACCAAGGAACTACAGTAGTAGCCCACGGTGGTGTATTCTGGCTATCGATTAGCATCCAAGAGCAACTGAAGTTAAACACACAGATCGCGCTAGCTTCTGCTACGTCAGCATATTTTATCGCCCCATCCCACTTGGGGAGAGATGGACGCCTCTAACTTCCTCGCCATTCATCACAAAGTTTGCTCGGCTCACACGGTTTATTTCCGGGCTACACTTCTATCTCCGCGCTGACCTGCCACTCCATATTGCTACCGACAGCACAATATCGTCAACCAGCAGCCTCCCTCCTACACATGGGACATATGCCGTAACGTGTAGCAGTGTAAATGTATCGAATACTGCAGAAAACGTAACTGAATTCAATGGTGGCCGGTAATAAGGTTGCAGTCTTGCACAACGACCAGATTAATTAAAGAAAGAAAATTAACACTGTAATAATATTTTAGTAATAAAAGCCGAATGTTTCCTTTTATAGCCTATGTATAGGAATTCATAATTTTTTTCTTTGATAATTCAGGAAATCTTACAGAAAGTAACTGTGAACTGTCTGAGAAGGTAAAGCACGTCAACTGTCTAGGAGCGCTCGTCCGTCTGGTCCCCAAGCACCGACTAGATCTCAATAGTAAAGGGTATGGCAGAGATGCTAGACCGAGTAAGTTCTATCCCAACAGTTAACTCGGCTGGTCGATGCCCGCTGATTGCAAAAAAGGCAGCCGAGGCGCGGACGGGGCCATCCGTGGTGCTCCGTCAACTGCCGGTACTATGTCCTGCAATGTAATTAATTTGCGTGTGACACTCGCGGTTCTTTCTCACCCTCGTATATAACTTGCGTTGTTTTGTTCTCGTGAAGGTTTTCATGTAGACAAACTTATAATCCATTTAATCCGATGGCAATGTGATGTTCTCTGAACTGTGGCATTCGTGATGAATGACGTACAGCCGTTTTACCGCACAATTCATTGAATACAGTTTTCTCTATAATCAAGCAATCTTTTACCCTATCACCCCTCCCCCTTAATGAAAATAGTGCAACACCCATAACAATTATCCGCCAGCCACCACTGACTGAATTTTCACAACACCCCCTGATTGAATTACTTGACTTAGTTCCATTAACCCCATCAGTGCTATGCGCGCCTGTGCACGAGTACAATTATTTTTAGCCTACTTTTCACATTTTGCAACAAGTAGTTCCGTGAAGAACTATACAGCCTATTTTCATATATCCTACTTATGTTAATTGCCACTATCAACATACACAATTTCAGTTTGATTGCTGTAATAGATTCTTAGATATTGAGAACCAACTAAATATTTCGGATGGTCGCCATGTTGGATTTTATATATGTAGGTCCTAGAGTTATGTACAGTTACATGCAGATTATTGTGTACGTGTAGTATTCAAACTTCAATCGCATAATTAGGACACAAGAAGTAACAAGGACATTTTAAAATTTCGCACAGCTGCCATATTGAGGTTATGGAATCAATTGGAATAAATTAGATGCCAGTGGATTAACATTCGTATAAGGATTTGATGTACCAAGTTTCACTGCACTCGGATGGTTAAATTGCGAGAAACGTCCATGTGAATACAGGTATTTACACTTCGCGTCGCCGCCATGTTGGATTTGTGATCACCAGGTTATTTAAAGTCCTATAGGTGAACTTAAGTTCATAGCCCCTATAAACATTAAAAAATTCAGTTTGATTGCTGTAATAGATTCGTAGATATTCAGAGCTGTCTAAATAATTCGGATAGTCGCCATGTTGGATTGTTAAATGTATAGGCCATAGAGTCATGTACCATTAAAGGAAAATTATTGCGTTGGTTCATTATCCAAACTTTCACTTCGATCGTGACTACACTACACTAAAGGAAATAAAAAACTTAATTTTAAAATTTGCACAGCCGCCATCTTGAGGTTATGTAAAAAATTGAACTAAATTAGATACCAGTGCATTACAATGTGTATAAATATTTCCTGTACCAGATTTCAGTGCGTTTGGAACATTAAATCGCGAGAAAGGTCCATTTGAAATTATCAAATTCGCTTGGCCGCCATGTACGTTTTGTAGTTAACTGGTTTTTGAAAGTCATGTAGATGGACTTCCAGTACTGCCCTTTATCTCCGTACAAAATTTCAGGGTGATACCGCTAATAGTTTCAGAGATATAGAATGCCGGTAAAATATTTCGCACATCCGCCATCTTGTGGTTATGTAAACAATTGAACGAAGTTAGATGTCGGTGCATTACAATGTATATAAACATATACTGTACCAAGTTTCATTGCGTTTGGTTGGTTAAATCGCGAGAAACGTCTACTTAAAAGTCACGATTTCGCTTGGCCGCCATGTTGGTTTTGTAGTTACCAGGTTTTCATAGGTCACATAGGTGAACTTATAGTGCCCTTTATCACCAAACAAAATCTCAGGGTAATATCGGTAATAGTTTCGGATATATTGAATGCTGGTGAAATATTTCGCACAGCCGCCATGTTGGATTGGTGAGTCGTAACAAAAATTGAAGGGCACGGTCGGGGTCGCCGGGAATAGTGCTATGAACTTACCGAGTTTCATTGAAATCGCTCCAGCCGTTTAGATTTTATTAGGGAGGGACACACACACGAATCACACACACACACACGCACACACACACGGACAAAAGGTGATCTCAAAAGCCTATTTTTTTTTTTCAAAATTGAAAATAGGCTAAAAATGAGGAAAAAGTAGACTTATGAGATCGGGCAAATGTGTGTCTGTCTGTCTGTCCTTCTGTCTGTCTGTCTGGCTGTGTGTGTGTCCCCCTCCCCCCCCCCCCCCTATCAACTCCTAAACGGCTGCAGCAATCGAAACAAAATTTGGTATGATTAAAGATCTATACCTGCTCACGGCCATATTTGAAAATGATGTCAGTGCTACCAACTGCTGAAAAATCGCAATTGAAATTTGAGCTCCATGTTGGATATCTTTGAAGGTATGAATGGGAGCTATTTCAAAATTGGCACACGTATAGATAATAATATTGCAATTTAATTTCCAGGAGGCCATACATGGCAGTGTTGCCAAAATGATTATAAGCCTGCTGATAGGTCCAAATTTTAAATCCATATAACTTCTACACTATCAATTGGATTTCAACCAAATTTTGTATGTGCTATGTGTACATAAGCAGTTATGACTGAGCGTATTCTTAAGAGCCACCAGGGCTGCCAACTGTTTTTCTTTTGTGTAGCCTCCTGAGAGGCCGAGTGCAGGTCTTTCTATTCGACGCCCGTGTGCGACCTGCGCGCCGGTATGAGAGATGGAATGGATGAAGATGAATGAAACTGGGCATGGATGTGGAAGGAAGCGGCCGTGGCCTGTCAGAAGGTACTGTCTCAGCATTTGCCTGGTGTTGAAAATGGGGAAACCACGGAAAACCATTTCAAGGACAGCCGACGGTGGGGCTCGAGCCCACGCGTCTACCGAGTCAGCAGAGAGCTTGGCCCCATGAACTAACGCTGCGCTTTAGTCCGCGTAGCCACTACTGTCGGTTAATAAATGCTGTCAATTTTTTTATCCAAATACCCATATATCAGAAAGTATGCAAGCCGACAGCTTTAAACTATGCACACGTATAGTACCCGATATTCTATATTAATTTGGAGTAACTTATATACGTCAGTGCTGCCAACATGATTCTAACCCTGCTGATAAGTCCAATTTTAAAATGCATGTAACTTCTATACTAACTAATGGATTTCATTCATTCGTGACACAACAATAGATCATATTATTTCAGATCATTTCTGACCAATACATGTATGTCATTGTTGCTAACATGATTTTACGCGCACTTTTAGATTCAATGTTTAACTGCGTGTAACATCCATGCTATCCATTGGACTTCAACAAAATTGTGTATACTGTACCTTAAGAGATGGAACTAAGAATATATTCAGTCACCAGGGCTGCCAACTGTAGTTCTCTCTTCGGCTGCATTATGCCAGGTATACAGTATTTCGAACTAATTAGAAATTTCGATATTTCCAAATTAATTTCGTCATTATTCTAGATAGATCCATATAGATTAATCATTGGCATGAATCTTAAATTTTAAGAAAAGTAGGCTCTTTAGTTCTTCAATGAACTTCTTGTTATACTAGCAATAGTGCCCGGCTTCGCCCGGTGGATTTGTTTGTTTTATGGATGATAATGAATACTACTGCAGAACTGGCATAATATTTAAATTAACAGAAAAAAATATTTCAAAAATATAACTTTTTGTGGTGGTGGTGGGGGTGATAAGTAGTACAGTATAATGGACGTAACATTCAGGTTATTTTCCCGTAATGATAATGACAATAATGAATAGGGAAACGGCTATTTACTAACTACAGTACTGACACATGTAATTTACAAACGAATTGAATAATATGATTAGAAAGAGGAGTATGTGACATAAAAGACACTGCCTAGGGCCTATATCTCATTGGCTGTTAGAAAAGTAGAGATCAATAGTGTCGTCTTATGTCACATAGTGCCATAGGAAGCTAATCAGAGCACTGTGGAAAACTTCGGCTGTCCCGAGCTCCTGAAGTAGCAATAGTGGCATTTATCGCCACATACCGCTCAAGAATAAGGATCTGAATAAATGAAAGTAAATTTGAAAGCACCAACGCTTATTGCAGCTGATTACCTCTATGTACTGCACCAACACCATCGCACTTATACAGAGGCATAATATTTTCATGATGATAACTGTTATACGGGGCCTAAGAAATCTTCTTGCAATAATTACTCCCAATGACTCCAATTTATAAGCAGAGCAAGTTGTAACTATTTTCGCAATTCTGGTAGGAGTGACGTGATACAGCTCGCATTGCCAGCCAACAATTGACTTATTAAAATATTCTTACAGTTACACTATACGGACATGAATGGTTCTAGGACCTTAAAACGTAGGTTTCAAGTTCATTTTGTCTGTTGTTCTAAATGTAGGGAATGGAGAGAGTTGTTAAAAATATCAAGTGGATAGTGTTACCCGCAGGGTTTCGAAGGGTAAGTACATTAAGTGTGGTTAAGATCGGAGAAACGATGTAGACTTGTGCCAAAGGGCCTAAATGCAGGGAATGGAGTGATCTGTCCGAAATTTCACGTAGACAGTGTTACTCGCAGGTTTCCAAAGGGTAAGAATACTCATTTTGGTTCAGATCGGTGAAACGGTGTAGATTTGTGCCAAAGGGCCTAAATGCAGGGAATGGAGTGTTCTGCCCGAAATTTCATGTAAACAGTGTTACTCGAAGGGTTCCAAAGGGTAAGTATACAAATGTTGGTTCAGATCGGTGAAACGGTGTAGATTTGTATAAATAACAGACAAACCAACATTGAGCTTTATACCGTATTTACACGTGCTAGTGCAACAATCACAATAACGCAGGTTATCACATAAATTCTACACACTCACTCATGTACATGGGGCAACATGACCACGATTATTAACTGTGCATACGATAGCATAGAGAATACTGCAGTCCAATACAATCCTTGATTGTCAATCGGTCAGTTTTCCCATGTGCCTTTTAGCAAATTTTACCGGACTCTCATGATACAGAGTAAATCGTTGTTGCCTAGTGCAACCTGTCCATCAATGGTGCGGCGTTGACTATCATGATACAGTGTTAGTCGTTGTTGCCTAGCGACAATATGTCCATCAAGTTATTAGATCGGTGAAAAGGTGTAGATTTGTGCAAAAGGGCCTAAATGGGGAGAATGGAGAGGTCTGTCCGAAATTTAACATAGCCTAAACTATTCACCTTGAATCAGGCTATCATATACAAAAAGAATGTTTCGAATCCGACAGGTAGTTCCAGAGATTAGCGCGTTTAAACACATGAACACACAAACACACAAAATCTGCAGCTTTATTATATTAGTATAGATATACCCTGTTCACTCTCCAGAGCCGAGTCGATCCCTGACATGTTTTTCCATCGGTTACGTATTATGTACAACTACTTGAGTTTGGAATTTTCTCCCGGAAGTTACTTAGTTATCGTTGCTTTAACCCTTGAGAACTGGTGTGAAACAAGTAGTTCCGTGAAGAACTATACAGCCTATTTTCATATATCCTACTTATATTAACTGCCACTATCAACATACAAAATTTCAGTTTGATTGCTATAATAGATCCGTAGATATTCAGAGTCGTCTGAATATTTCGGATGGTCGCCATGTTGGATTGTTAAATGTATAGGCCATAGAGTCATGTACCATTAAAGGAAAATCATTGCGTAGGTTAATTATTCAAACCTTCACTTCGATTGCTTGATTTCGACACAAGAAATCAAAACTTATTTTTTAAATTCGCACAGCCACCATCTTGAGGTTATGTAAACAATTGAACTAAATTAGATACCAGTGCATTACAATGTGTATAAACATTTCCTGTACCAGATTTCATTGCGTTTGGAATATTAAATCGCGAGAAAGGTCTATTAAAATTTTTAAAATTCGCTTGGCCGCCATGTTCGTTTTGTAGTTAAACGCTTTTTGAAAGTCTTACAAATAAACTTCCAGTAGTGCCCTTTATCTCCGTACAAAATTTCAGGGTGATACAGCTAATAGTTTCAGAGATATAGAATGCCGGTGAAATATTTCGCTCATCCGCCATCTTGTGGTTATGTAAACAATTGAACCAAGTGAGATGTCGGTGCATTACAATGTGTATAAACATATACTGAACCAAATTTTATTGCGTTTGGTTGGTTAAATCGCGAGGAACGTCTATTTAAATGTCGCAAATTCGCGTGGCCGCCATGTTGGTTTTGTAGTTACCAGTTTTCCAAGAGTCACATAGGTGAACTTCTAGTAGTTCCCTTTATCAACGTAATAAATTCCAGAGTGATGTCGGTAATAGTTTCGGAGATATTGAATGCTGGTGAAATAATTCGCACAGCCGCCATGTTGGATTGGTGAGACGTAACAAAATTTGAAGGGCACGGTCGGGGTCACCCGTAATGGTGCTATGAACTTACCGAGTTTCATTGGAATCGCTCCAACCGTTTAGAATTTATTAGGGGGGGGGCACACACACACGCACACACACACACACACGCATACACACACGGACAAAAGGTGATCTCATAAGCCTATTTTTTCAAAATTTTAAATAGGCTAAAAATATAACACTAGGACTGGCGCCGGGTCATTTTGACCCATAGTGTGCCACCCCCTTTTGTCGTAGTCGTACGGATTTTAATGAAGTGAATTTTATACCAGGTGTCTTCCCATGAACTATTCCCAATGTAAAATGAGGTTTATTTTTTTTTTTTCAAATTTTAAATGCAGAAAAATTACACTAATTTTTGAAGCAGTATAATTGGCCTTGAAAGTGGCGGCAAAGCAGTCAACTGAATTTTTTTTGAACAATCGAACTGATGACCAAGGTGTCGCTAGACCCTAAACATGGATCAACAAGAACGTGAGCTATGTTATTGTGCTGCACCAAAATAGGTGGATTTTCCCCCTTATTAGCCTACTTTCGATTTTTACAAAAAATGAAACTAGACTTATGAGATCAACACAGGGCGAAAAAAGTGTGTCTGTCTGTGTGTGTGTATGTGTGTGTGTGAGTCTGTGTGTGTGTGTGTGTGTGTGTGTGTATGTGTGTGTGTGAGTCTGTGTGTGTGTGTGTGTGAGTGTGTGTACTCTGAATGTCTGTCCCCCCCCCCTATCAATTCGAACACGGTGAATGCGAATTGAACGAAATTTGGTACAAAGGTAGCACTAGCAAAGGACACCTCAGTGTCATGTTTTATATCGCCGCCATCTTTACTAAAACTGAATGGCGGCCACTCAAACGTTCAAAACGTAAAATAAAATAACGACTAACCAAATCATCCGATCTCTAACAAATTTGGTAACAACATACCTTCGTATAGGATGCGTCTTGTGACCAAACTACAAGGTCGTTCGCCATACCATTTCAGGATGGCGGCCGTGCGAATTATGCAAACTTTATAATCCATATCATGGGACCCACCAGTTCCGATTATCGAGCCGAGAATCGTTTTAACTGTTCTAAAGGAAGAGGCACGTTCGAAATTAAAAGTTTATTTTATAATACTATAGTGCAGACGTGATTTTAAAAAGCTGAGCTGATTCAGTAATAAGACAAGATGGCAGCGGATATCTTGTGCCTGACTTATATTTCACTAATTTGAGTATTGCATTCAATATAGCGTACTGATACAAAATAAATAAACTTTGTATGAAATGCTTTATATATAAATAATATACTCCAGTGATGAAATCGTTTAGTATAAATCATTATTTGCTAACAAGTTCTACGTAAGTCATTTTATAAAGAACGATATTCGTTGACACAATTACCTCAGTGGTAGAGCGTTAGCCTATCGCTCTAATGCCTATGGTTCAAACCCGATCGGAGCTAGGTTTTTTGCTTGAAATGTTATATGTTTATTGTTTTGTAATGACTCAGATGTTTTAAAATTAAGCGTTATATTGTGCATATTATGGTGTAAAATATATATTTAATTAAAACATAATTCGCCAGCAGATTTACTCGAGACATCTAGCTGCCAAAAAGGTAACTGCACGCCGACCAGATTTTATTGAAAAGTTTCTTCTTCTGGCCGCTAGAATGCACTCGCTCTGTTAGGATTATATTGTTCGATATTTCAGCACTAGATGTCACAACTAGTCTACGTGGGGCTCCATTGATTAATATACCATTGGCATTCTATGCGCATCGAATTTGAAGAATGACAAGATGATACTACGATACATTTTTACTTTTTATTTTAAAGGCTTTGTAACAGTCTATTTTGCGTTACTTGAAAATGTTATTTGAAGTAAAGAACAAAACGATTTCGCATAGTAACTGAATTGAAGCCGTTGATGTTAGTTCAGGTTATTAATTACTACTTTTATTTCAGGCAAATAGCAATCGAAAATATCCACATAGTTTGTATACACACGTCTCTGTAGGGTCATGGAAAGATTTGTTAATTCAATTAGGGTTGTGAAAGCCATGCACAACCAGACGTGTAAAGACATGCCTCAACACAAAGTTGGATGTTGCCCACGGCAGGTCATATATGTAATAATAATAATAATAATAATAATAATAATAATAATAATGTTATTGGTTTTACATCCCTTTTAACTACTGCTGCTTTTAGAGACACCGGGGTGCCGGTATTTTGGCCCGAAGGGGATCTTTAACGTGCCAGTAAATGTACTGACACGGCTCCCTCGCATTTGTGCACCCTCAGATGCCAGCTGACTGCGCCGGAATTTTGGCCCGAAGGGGACCTTTAACGTGCCAGTAAATGTACTGACACGGCTCACTCGCATTTGTGCACCCTCAAATGCCAGCTGACTGCGCCAGGATACGAACCTGCAACCTATGGCGCAGCAAGCGAGAACGTTACCGCTGAGCCACGCAGCCAGTCCGGTCGATTATGTCTCCAGATCCATAACATTCTTGATATACTTCTTATCTTTCTTTCTTCAATGATGGTAGCAGTTTTTATCTAGGTTGTGGCGTTTGGTAGAGGTAAATCGTTTCTAAGGTCTTCAACAACGAATAGTTCTAATATACTCTTTGATAATAACAACGAGTTATAACTATACTCATACATTTAGGAGAAAGTAGGCTATATGTTCTTTACTGAACATCTTGTTTTTAGCCTACTTTCGATTTTTGCAAAAAAATGAAAGTAGACTTATGAGATCAACACAGGGCGAAAAAAGTGTGTCTGTCTGTGTGTGTGTATGTGTGTGTGTGAGTCTGTGTGTGTGTGTGTCTGTGTGTCTGTGTGTGTGTGTGTGTGTGTGAGTGTGTGTACTCTGAATGTCTGTCACCCCCTATCAATTCAAACACGGTGAATGCGAATTGAACGAAATTTGGTACAAAGGTAGCACTAGCAAAGAACACCTCAGTGTCATGTTTTATATCGCCGCCATCTTGACGGAAACGTAATGGCGGCCACACAAATGTTCAAAGCTTAAATCAAATTACGACTAACCTAATCATCCGATCTCTACCAAATTTTGCAACAACATACCTTTATGGGGGGAGCATCCTTTGACCAAACTAATAAGTCATCAGCGTAATAGTTTGCGGATGGCGGCCATCTTTGTGTGAAAATAGATTCCCCCTATTAATTCGAACACGATGCAACCGAATGGAACGAAATTTGGTACAGAGGTAGTACTAACAAAAGGCACCTCAGTGCCATGTATTATATAGCCGCCATCTTGACGGATACGTAATGGCGGCCACACAAATGTTCAAAGCTTAAATCAAATTACGATTAACCTAATCATCCGATCTCTACCAAATTTTGCAACAACATACCTTTATAGAGGAAGCATCCTTTGACCAAATAACTAGGTCATTCGCCTAATAGTTTGCGGATGGCGGCCATCTTTGTGTGAAAATCAATTCCCCCTATTAATTCAAACACGGTGAAACCAAATGGAACGAAATTTGGTACAGAGGTAGCACTAGCAAAGGGCACCTCAGTGTCATGTTTTATATCGCCGCCATCTTGACAGAAACGTAATGGCGGCCACACAAATGTTCAAAGCTTAAATCAAATTACGATTAACCTAATCATCCGATCTCTACCAAATTTTGCAACTACATACCTTTATGGAGGGAGCATCCTTTGACCAATCTAATAGGTTATTAGCCTAATAGTTTGCGGGTGGCGGCCATCTTTTTGTCAAAATTGATTCCCCCTATTAATTCGAACACGGTGGAACCGAATGGAACGAAATTTGGTACAGAGGTAGCACTAGAAAAGGGCACCTCAGTGTCATGTTTTATATCGCCACCATCTTGACTGAAACGTAATGGCAGCCACACGAATGTTCAAAGCTTAAATCAAATTACGATTAACCTAATCATCCGATCTCTACCAAATTTTGCAACTACATACCTTTATGGAGGGAGCATCCTTTGACCAATCTAATAGGTCATTCGCCTAATAGTTTGCGAATGGCGGCCATCTTTGTGTCAAAATCGATTCTCCCTATTAATTCAAACACGGTGAAACCGAATGGAACGAAATTTGGTACAGAATAGCACTAGCAAAGGGCATCTCAGTGTCATGATTTATATCGCCGCCATATTGACAGAAACGTAATGGCGGCCACACAAATGTTCAAAGCTTAAATCAAATTACGATTAGCCTAATTATCCGATCTCTAGCAAATTTAGCAACAACATACCTTTATGGAGGGAGCATCCTTTGACCAAACTAATAGGTCATCAGCCTAATATTTTGCGGATGGCGGCCATCTTTGTGTGAAAATCGATTCCCCTTATCAATTCGAACACGGTGAAACCGAATGGAACGAAATTTGGTACAGAGGTAGCACTAGCCAAGGGCACCTCAGTGTCATGTTTTATATCACCGCTATCTTGACGGAAACGTAATCGCGGGCACCCAAATGTTAAATGCTAAAATGTAATTATGACCAACCTAATAATCTAGTCTCTACCAAATTTTGCAACACCATATCTTTATGTGGGAAACATATTCAGACCAAACTGCAAGAACATCAGCCTAATAGTTTGCAGATGGTGGCCAAGTATGTGTGCAAATCGATTCCCCCTATCAATTCAAACACGGTGAAACCGAATTGAACGAAATTTGGTACAGAGGTAGCACTAGCAAAGGGCACCTCATATTCATGTTTAATATCCCTATAGCACGTTGTATTTCAACAAGCTACTACAACCAACATTCAATCATACTCCTTGAAAAGGACAAAGAGTTATAACAATACCCATGCATTTAGGAGAAAGTAGGCTATATGTTCTTTACTGAACATCTTGTTTACAGATTGTCCCGACTAACCTAAGCCGAAAATTTTCATGCGAGGACTGGCGCCATGGGCAAATCTGACACGTCCGTAAATAATATAGAAATAACTTGAGTGTTTAAAAAGCTATGGACATGTATATTTTGCAGGGTGAAGTTCAAGGCTAGGACAGAAGGTACTGTAAGCGACAGGAAGTTAGGGCTGACCAAACCGAAAATATAGAGCATTATTTAAGTCTTGGGTCGAAAATACCCATGCGCCAGCCCTCGCGGGTTAAGTAACTAACAATGCATTTTATCCTATTTTCATTTATGAAAAAAAATAGGCTTATGAGATCACCTTTTGTCCGAGAGTCTGTCTGTGTGTGCGTGTGTTTGTGATGGTGTGTGTCCCCCCTAATAACTTCTAACCAGCTGGAGCGATTTCAATGAAACTCGATAGGTTTATAGCACTATTCCGGACCACCCTGTCCGTGCCCTTCAAATTTTGTTACGTCTCACCAATCCAACATGGCGGCTGTGCGAAATATTTCACCAGCATTCAATATCTCCGAAACTATTACCGATATCACCCTGAAATATTTTACGGTGTTAAAGGGAACTACTATAAGTTCACCTATCGGACTTTTGAAAACTTGCTAACTATAAAACCAACATGGCGGCTAAGCAAAATTGCGACATTTAAATAGACGTTTCTCGCGATTTAACCAACCAAACGCAATAAAACTTGCTACAGTATATGTTTATACACAATATAATGCACCGACATCCAACTTCGTTCAATTGTTTACATATCCTCAAGATGGCGGCTGTGCGAAATATTTCACCGGCATTCTATATCTCTGAAACTATTACCGGTGTCATCCTGAAATTTTGTACGGAGATTAAGGGCACTACTGGAAGTTCATCTATAAGACTTTCAAAAACCGGTTAACTACAAAAGGAATACGGCAGCCAAGCGAAATTGAAAATTTTAAATAGACTTTTCTCGCGATTAGTGATCCAAGCGCAATGAAACTTGGTACAGGAAATGTTTCTACACATTGTAATGCACTGGTATCTATTTCAGTTCAATTGTTTACATAACCTCAAGATGGCGGCTGTGCGAATTTTAAAATTAAGTTTTTATTTCTTGTGTCGTAATCATGCGATCGAAGTGAAAGATTGAATAATGAACCTACGCAATAATTTTCCTTTAATGGTACATGACTCTATGGCCTATACATATAACAATCCAACATGGCGACCATGCGAAATATTTAGGTGGATCTCAATACCTACGAATCTATTACAGCAATCAAACTGATTTTTTAAAATGTTCATACAGTAGGGGCTATGAACATAAGTTCACCTATAGGACTTTCAGTATCCTGGTGATCACAATTCCAACATGGCAGCGACGCGAAGTATAAATATTCACATGGTCGTTTCTCGCTATTTAACAATCCGAGTGCAGTGACACTTGGTACAGTAAATCTTTATACAAATGTTAATCTACTAGCATCTAATTTTTTTCATTTGTTTCCATAACCACAAGGTTACAGCTGTGCAAAATTTTAAAATCTCGTTTTTAGCCTACTTTCGATTTTTGCCAAAAATGAAAGTAGACTTATGAGATCAACACAGGGCGAAAAAAGTGTGTCTGTCTGTGTGTGTGTATGTGTGTGTGTGAGTCTGTGTGTGTGTGTGTGTGTGTCTGTGTGTGTGTGTGTGTGTGTGTGTGTCTGTGTGTGTGTGAGTGTGTGTACTCTGAATGTCTGTCCCCCCCTATCAATTCGAACGCGGTGAATACGAATTGAACGAAATTTGGTACAAAGGTAGCACTAGCAAAGGACACCTCAGTGTCATAATTTATATCGCCGCCATCTTGACGGAAACGTAATGGCGGCCACACAAATGTTCAAAGCTTAAATCAAATTACGACTAACCTAATCATCCGATCTCTACTAAATTTTGCAACAACATACCTTTAAGGGGGGGAGCATCCTTTGACCAAACTAATAGGTCATCAGCGTAATAGTTTGCGGATGGCGGCCATCTTTGTGTGAAAATCGATTCCCCCTATTAATTCGAACACGGTGCAACCGAATTGAACGAAATTTGGTACAGAGGTAGTACTAACAAAAGGCACCTCAGTGTCATGTCTTATATCGCCGCCATCTTGACGGAAACGTAATGGCGGCCACACAAATGTTCAAAGTTTAAATCAAATTACGACTAACCTAATCATCCGATCTCTACCAAATTTTGCAACAACATACCTTTATGGGGGGAGCATCCTTTGACCAAATTAATAGGTCATCAGCATAATAGTTTGCGGATGGCGGCCATCTTTGTGTGAAAATCGATTCCCCCTATTAATTCGAACACGGTGCAACCGAATGGAACGAAATTTGGTACAGAGGTAGTACTAACAAAAGGCACCTCAGTGTCATGTTTTATATCGCCGCCATCTTGACGGAAACGTAATGGCGGCCACACAAATGTTCAAAGCTTAAATCAAATTACGACTAACCTAATCATCCGATCTCTACCAAATTTTGCAACAACATACCTTTATGGGGGGAGCATCCTTTGACCAAATTAATAGGTCATCAGCATAATAGTTTGCGGATGGCGGCCATCTTTGTGTGAAAATCAATTCCCCCTATTAATTCAAACACGGTGAAACCGAATGGAACGAAATTTGGTACAGAGGTAGCACTAGCAAAGGGCACCTCAGTGTCATGTTTTCTATCGCCACCATCTTGACTGAAACGTAATGGCGGCCACACGAATGTTCAAAGCTTAAATCAAATTACGATTAACCTAATCATCCGATCTCTACCAAATTTTGCAACTACATACCTTTATGGAGGGAGCATCCTTTGACCAATCTAATAGGTCATTCGCCTAATAGTTTGCGTATGGCGGCCATCTTTGTGTCAGAATCGATTCCCCCTATTAATTCAATCACGGTGAAACCGAATGGAACGAAATTTGGTACAGAGATAGCACTAGCAAAGGGCATCTCAGTGTTATGATTAATATCGCCGCCATATTGACAGAAACGTAATGGCGGCCACACAAATGTTTAAAGCTTAAATCAAATTACGACGAACATAGCCATCCGATCTCTACCAAACTTTGCAACAACATACCTTTATGGAGGGAGCATCCTTTGACCAATCTAATAGGTCATTAGTCTAATAGTTTGCGGATGGCGGCCATCTTTATGTCAAAATTGATTCCCCGATTAATTCGAACACGGTGGAACCGAATGAACGAAATTTGGTACAGAGGTAGCACTAGCAAAGGGCACCTCAGTGTCTTGTTTTATATCACCGCTATCTTGACGGAAACGTAATCGCGGCCACCCAAATGTTAAAAGCTAAAATGTAATTACGATCAACCTAATAATCTAGTCTCTACCAAATTTTGCAACACCATATCTTTATGTGGGAAACATATTCTGACCAAACTGCAAGAACATCAGCCCAATAGTTTGCAGATGGTGGCCAAGTATGTGTGCAAGTCGATTCCCCCTATCAATTCAAACACGGTGAAACCGAATTGAACGAAATTTGGTACAGAGGTAGCACTAGCAAAGGGCACCTCATATTCATGTTTAATATCCCTATAGCACGTTGTATTTCAACAAGCTACTACAACCAACATTCAATCATACTCCTTGAAAAGGACAAAGAGTTATAACAATACCCATGCATTTAGGAGAAAGTAGGCTATATGTTCTTTACTGAACATCTTGTTACTTCTTGTGTTCTAATCATGCGATTGAAGCTTGAATGCTACACGTACACAATACTCTTCATGTAACAGTACATAACTCTAAGACCTACAGATATAAAAATCCAACATGGCAACCGTCCGCAATATTTAGTCGGTTCTCAATATGTACGAATCTATTACAGCAATCAAACTGAAATTTTGCATGTTGATAGAGGCAATTAAGATAAGTAGGATATATGAAAATAGGCTGTATATTTCTTCACGTAACTACTTGTTTGGACGTCTGTCCTCCACAGCTAGGGTCGTTTGAGGTATAGCCTCAATAAGGTCAACGGTACAACAAGCCAGTTCATTGTCTTTTTCGTGTAAGCCATAATTTGACGTTTATCAAATTTGTTAAAATACCAACTTTTGTATTAGTAAGTAGCAGATTTTTGAAAATAATGTTATTTTGGTTCCTTTACCTGGTATGAAAGAGATGCAAGCGTGAGCATAAAATGTTGATTTTGATTTTTCTGAAAATTTGTACAAACTTAGCATATTGACTTTGGAATTTGATTAATAGTGACCCGAACCCTAGAGAAATGTTATGCCATCATCCTCATGATAGCTTGACAAGGAGGGTGAGTAGTTATCGTGTGGGACTACCAACACCAAGCTTGCAGGTTCGCTCCTGGCCGTGGTAAGTGATTTTTTTTTTGAAAGGCGACAAAAATCATGGCACACATGTCATACGTTGTTGGCATATCAAGGAATCCATTTGAATGCAGTAGGCCATCTTTATATTGGAAAAATTAATCTCGGGATTTTCCACCAACATAAGAGTTCCTCCTTTCTTTACTAGAAAGCGCTATAGTGTCAAGGAGCTTAGATATCTAACCTCCTTGACTTGCATAGCGCTCCAAGGAACAACAACATTCAACATGCAAGCTGCCCTTTGGGCGTCAATTAACAAATCTTGCACCCGGCAACCGAGGCCATACAATATTAATATTATTAGTACTAATAGTAGTAGAACCCTACATTTTACTACCCAAGAACCAGAACTGAACAGCACAAACATTCCCCAATAATAAGTGCTATTCAATTATACAATGAACATTCAATAGCAAACAACCTTGACTTATTCCGTTACACATACAGTTCCTTTGTTTCTGCCTGTTGTGCGATCACATGAACTCGTACATTCCACCTACCAATTTCCTGCACAGAATTATTATATTTTCGTATCTACTGTAGAATTAATTTGCATTATAATCTCAGAATTATGTCTGTCAATTATATTATAATTTGATAGAATTGTGTAACCAAATGTACATGTGTTTCTTTTCATTAGGCATATGCCTGTTAGAAGCACAATAAATCCAAATAAATAATAACAAATAATGAAAATGAAAATCCACAGCCTGCTTCCAGTCTCCGACCGGGTCAGGAATGGAATGAATGAAGCCCCTATCTAGCGGCGAGGATATGAACTGTGCCGGCTGCCGAGGCCTGACGCACTCCTCTGGGGCAATGATTAAATGAATGACAGATGAAATGAAATGATAGTGGAGAGTGTTGCTGGAATGGAATTTTGACAGGGAAAACCGGAGTACCCGGAGAAAAACCTGTCTGCCTCCGTTTTGTCCAGCACAGATCTCACATGGAGTGACCGGGATTTGAACCACGGACCCAGCGGGGAGAGGCCGGCGTGCTGCCGCCTAAGCCACGGAGGTTTAATAACAAATAATAAATAAGTAAAATATTACTACTTCTCCTTTTTTTTCCTTTTACATGCGAATGAAAATGCTCAGCACTTAAAGAGTTAATGAAAGCTTTTTTAATAGATCCAGGCAACACTGAAAAATAGTTTCTATCACTTCAGTTTTCTTGGTTTCTGTTGTCCCTCGTGGAACAATGGTCATCAACATCTGGTCCTATTGACAGCCAACTTCTTCACTTTGCTCCAGTTCTTGTTTTCTTCCATTGTTTCCGTGTGTACTGATCTTCGGCACATATGTTTGGGTCTCCCTTTCTTCCTTGTACCCTGCGGGTTCCAATCGAATGGCTTTTTTTTTCAAAGGCTCCATTTCCCTTTCTCAGTATATGGCCAATCCATTTCCATTTCCGTCTTTTGATTTGTATGGCCATTTGAATTTCCTCCGTTCTTCTCCAAAGTTCATGGTTGGAGATTACTTCCGGCTAGTAGATGTTGAGAATCATCCATAAACAGCGGTTGACGAAGATCTGCAACCTGGAGGTAATTGCTTGAGTAACTTCCCAAGTCTCAGACCCATATAATAGAATGGATTTGACATTACTTCGGAGGTGGCGTAGTTGCTAGCATGCTAAGTTTCTATGTCCAAGTCGCGGGTTCAAACCCGGTCACGGTTGTCGGATTTTCTAAGAGCGTTAAAAACTTCTCAGTATGCCTTCCTTCGGAGGGGAAGTAAAGCCGGCGGTCCCATGTCATAGATTTATGGCACGAAAATGAACTTGTGTGAAGCCAAAATGTGTAGGTTAGAATTGATAACGCTCTATTATTTCCAACGTTCGCCACCAGGTGCTGACCTCGATGCCATCTAGTAGCCAAGTCCGCAAGCTAGATGTCGTGGACGGTAGCATTTGGTAGCAAAAGTAGGAACTACTTGAAATTATTGTCTGCATTCCGCACTTGAATTAAAAACAGATAACACACACCAATACAGCCATCACAATGAACACCGGTTATCAGACAGATTCTACACACACCCAAAGTACACGGGGATACATGACCACGTTGTCGCAGCCCCTAAACAAAGGTACCAACTAACTATCACTCTCAAGAAGTTAACAACGATCTCCAAATTAGTGTTAATGTACCCATAGAATTTTCTAGGCCCATTTTAAAACATTTTATTGAAACTAGGTGTATTTATACACAACTTCCCTCCAGCTAAGTTAAGAAAGAAAGAAATAAAGAAAGAAAAAAGAAAGCGGGATTGAAAATTATCTTGAGGCCTTGTCATGAAGACGTGTGTAGTCGGACCGAGAGGCGACCACAATACATCTCCAATACAAACCACAACCATACCAATTTCTCACAAAGCAGGAGTTATAGTCTCAACAGCAAGTGTCATTATTTAATTTATGTTTGACCCAGACTATTATATGTCAGAAAACTGTATTATAATGATTGTCATTATGACACTATTTTTCATTATGGAACAGTTTCTCCCACCAATCAGAGCTCAAGAAACAGTTGTTTGACCAATCAGGTGAGGATAGCAACGCATCTGAGCTGAGTTCCAAGGCCTTCTAATTTAAATTTCACTGCCTGGCCTAGTGTCATAGTGGGGCAATCGAGGAGGCCATGGTCAAATACAAGGCATTCTGTGTATCCCATGCGCTCTGTTCAGTACATAAAACTGGCGAAATCTCGACAGATATTTATGAATATTTATGTTTGAACATAAAATAGTTATAATAATTATCGTCGAACATAAACAGTCGTATGCAACTCGCCTATAATGGTAATTAAGACACTGGTATGGAAATTTTAAAACTCGCATACGCTCGTTTTATAAACATACTCGTGTCTTAATTATTGCCATTATAGGCTCGTTGCATAATGTACTATTAAGATATGTTTAATTAGCTTATTAATTATTATCAATTCCTGTCTTTGTTTGTAAACATTCCTAAGGGTGGGCTTATAAACGCCTGTAACACCCCCGC
Source organism: Meconema thalassinum (assembly GCA_946902985.2). Taxonomy (NCBI): domain Eukaryota; kingdom Metazoa; phylum Arthropoda; class Insecta; order Orthoptera; family Tettigoniidae; genus Meconema; species Meconema thalassinum. The sequence goes on along the minus strand of OX336390.1, from coordinate 151,441,150 downwards.
CCCCTAACTACGCCGTTGGCTAACACTGACCATCACAGTAGATACGCGCGCTAAAGACGATATTGTGACCTAGTGACGTTCTAACGAAATACTTCTAGGCGATTGATTAGAAACGACTAGATAAAACAACAAACTAGTACAATGATGCAGTCTGATTATCGATTAGTGTCCAAGAGCAACTGAAGTTGCATGTACACCCTCTGTCTGGAAAGTTCGGTGAATGGGCTATATTACGAACGGATTGTTGGCTTACCTGAAGCAGCCGTTGCTGTCCTTCGAAGTAATCCCCGTGGATGGTTATGCCCTTCTGAGAACGACTGAGCAAGTCCTGCAAACTCCTGGCATAGTCTTCTTTAGGAATAGCCTTCAGTTTGGTTCATCAAAACTCTAAATTTAAAGCAAGAGCGAAGTGTGAATTTGTGCAACCTGCCTTGTACACCTGATAGACGGGCGGCAGTGAGAAGGGTGAATTTATGCAACCTAACGTGCACACCTGTTCGACGGGTGGCAGTGAGAAGGGTGAATGTTCCGTGGAATGGAATGGTCCTGTAAACCATCGTCACGGGTGACGAGACCTGGTGCCTGAGGTACGACCTTGAAGGCAAGCGTCAAAGTATGGAGTATCGGGGTCCACGGTCACCGAAAAGCCCTGAAGGGCCAGAGGTTTTCGGAAATTTCGGACATCCAACGTAATGTGATGACCCAACTGAAGGCTATCCGTCAGGAAGACTATGCCAGGACTTGTACAGCCGTTCTAAGAAGTGCATAACTATCCACGGGGATTACTTCGAAGGATAGTAACGACTGTTTTAGGTAAGCCACAATCCGATCGTAATATAGATCCATTCATCAAACTTTTCAGACAGAGGGTGTAACACACTAGAGGCTTAGCTATTTGTGGATTCTGAACGAGTGAGTGCGAACCCCACCGTCAGCCATCCTACAAAGGGACTACCTTGATTTCTTGTATTATATTTGAATCGCAGCCAATGGCATTTCAACTGAACACCCGTAAGCTCCCCAACAAGTTCTATTTCAAGTATAATAGTTCCAACTTTGTTTACCAGACGCCACTGTCACCCAGCGGCGAACGTTGGAACTTGATAGAGCGTTTCTAACCAAATTACCTACCTATTTTGGCTACACACTACAATTGTAGCGATAGATTCGTTTACATGCCATAAATCTATGACATGGATCCACCGGCTTTACTTCCCCTCCGAAGGAAGGCACACTGAGAGATTTTAACACTCTTAAAAATCCGATGACTTCGGCCAGGCTTGAACTCGCGATTTTGGGCTTAGCAGTTCAGCATGCTACCGACTAAGTCACCGAAGCCAATGCTTGGGTTTATTTTGTTGTTGTTGTTGTTGTTACATTTGAGAGGCTTGGACATCGTGTACTTGTGTTTGTGTATAATTTGTCTAATAGCCTGTATTATTGTGATATCTGTTGTAGCTAGTGTGTGTATTTGTAATTCAGATGGGAATTGTGAATGAGACAGTCCTGGCTTTAAGATAGGAACCATCTCGGCATTCGCCTGGAGGAGAAGTGGGAAACCCCTGGAAAGCCACTCCTATGGTGGCTGAGATGGGAATTGAACCTACCTCTACTCGTTTTACCTCAGTAGGCTGAGTGTACCCCATTCCAGTGCTCGGGCCAGAAATAAATTTCTTGGTAGAGCCGGGAATTGAACCCAGACCAATAAAGCAGGGAGGGTGGTTTATACATGTGTGAGAGTTCTCTCATGGGTCCACTAGTAACTATTAATGATTGCAGGGCCAAAAAGATGGGAGCCACCCATAATGGAGAAATAAAGAGCTAGTTAGGAAAAGTAATGTGTTGAATGAAGCTCCTCCTATAAGATGGTGAGGCCAGACTTGTGATGTGAATGGAGATCGAAACATTACACAGAAGGCTAATTAACTATAGGGCATAGGAGGAGGAAAGGTAGCCCTAATAGATACTGGTTATAATCTATCGTTAACGATTCCAAGGTAACTAAATGCCCGTTAGTCTCCAGAGAGACCTGCTGCAGGACCCTCTAGTTGCAGCCCATTCACTTCCTGCGCGTCACGATGAGGATGAAATGATGATAATGACGTAATAAACCCCAGTCGCAGAGCCAGGGGGAATGTGTTATAGAAGAATGGAATTCACATGGCCTGGCCGGGAGTAAACAGGATTCTTCTGACCAGGAGTCCGGTTGTTTCATAGTGCAGGCCTTGGAAACAGAGAAGACCGAGTATCATGGTTTACTTACAGAGGCTTGCAGATTAGACTGAAATTATTTTATCATTTCAAATGATCTTGTCGACTTCGTCGTTATGCTTGGGTCCAACGTTATGCGTTACGGAGACGGAGACGGAGACGGAAGTGACGTCATGCAGCCGCGCGGGAAGCGAGTACGTGACGTCATGCAACCACGCGGGAAGCAGAAGCTAATGGTTATTGGAGTCTGTTGAAAGAGTCCTGGGACGTCGAGCAACCTGGTGCTTTGAGCGAAGCGAACACAAGAATACAGGGTGACTTCTAAAGATATATACAAGATGCCATATAAGAATACAGGGTGCCTCCCAAAGAGGTGTGCAGGATGTCACACAAGAATACAGGGTGACTCCTAAAGAGATATACAATATGCCAGATAAGAATACAGGGTGACCTCTAAAGAGGTGCACAAGATGTCAGACAAGATTACAGGGTGACTCCTAAAGAGGTGTACAAGATGGCAGAGAAGATTACAGGGTCACTCCCAAAGAGGTGCACAAGATGTCAGACAAGAATACGGGGTGACTCCTAAAGAGGTGTACAAGATGTCACACAAGAATACAGGGTGACTCCTAAAGAGGTGTACAAGATGTCACACAAGAATACAGGGTGACTTCTAAAGAGGTATACAAGATGCCAGATAAGAAAAAAGGGTGCCTCCTAAAGAGGTGTGCAGGATGTCAGAGCAAGTTACAGGGTGACACTTAAAGAGGTTTGTGAGATATCAGATTCAAATATTGGGTGACTTTTAAAGAGTTGTAAAAGATGTCAGACTCAAATACAGGGTGACCTTTAAAGAGGTGCCCGCGCGGGAAGCCTAAGTTAATGGGTAATGGAGTCTGTTGAAAGAGCCTTCCTGAGCCTTTCTAACATGTGTAGCATTTGTAGCATGCGTCATTTGAAATGATATAACGTCTAGTCTTTCAGACTGACGGTAATTTTTTTTAAGTTCGGCTGATAAAACTGACGTAAGATTTATTTTAATATTCAGGTTGAAAATCTCAATAGTAATACATTTCATAAAAGTGATATAATGAAGTTCTAAAAGGAAATTTTTATGGTTCATTTAATCTAAATAGGCCCCATTCTGTTATCAACGAAAGTTGATATTTAACGAGACCGATTTCCGCTATTTCTGGGAGGATAAAGAGAATCTCACAAATATGCGTTAATTTACAGTAAAATGTCAATAACCAAACTTTGTCGTCATAGAAGAAAAAACTTGCCTTTTTTTTTCTTCTTCACTGACAATTTCATCCAGTAGACAGAATTCTTCCTCGGCCTCCAAATGCTCTCTCTTTCTCTCTTGCTCACTGTATCTCTACATAGTTTCTCTCTCTCTCTCTCTCTCTTCTTCCATCTGCCGTTTTCCTCCCCCAAGGTTCCCGTTTAAAAGTTTTTTCCTCGCTCAAGTTTGTTAGTTGCTTTCTTGGTGGCGCTCCAAGAACATGTCTCCTTGGCGCTATGATTGTCTTTAGGAATTTTGTAGCTAAGTTATAAATTATTCTCTTCCGTAGTGTTTCCCTTCAGCTGTAACTCAATACACCTTAATTAGCTGCCTTTCTTTAACCGTATTTCTGAAATATGGTGCAATGTATGGAGTTCAATCTTTTATATTTTATTTCTTTGCTATAATACTGTTTCCAGTCTTCAAATTACCAACAGTAGTGGCTACGCTGGCTAATGCGCAGAGTTAGGTTATGGGGCCAAGCTCTCTGCTGACTCGGTAGACGCGTGGGTTCGAGCCCCACCGTTGGCCGTCCTTGAAATGGTTTTCCGTGGTTTCCCCATTTTCAACACCAGGCAAATGCTGGGACGGTACCTTCTGACAGGCCACGCCGCTTCCTTCCTCATCCTTGCCCAGTTGTATTCATCTTCATCCATTCCATCTCTCATCCCGACGCGCAGGTCGCCCACGGGCGTCGACCTGAAAGACCTGCACTCGGCCTCACAGTCTCAGTCTTCAAAATAATTTAAACAATCACCACCATCATCATTGTACTCAACTGGGGCGTGGTGGCTCAGCGGTCTAGCTGTATGCCTCTCACCCAGGCGGTCCGGGTTCTATTCCCGGTCAATGCATGTGAGATTTTCGAAGTGAAATGCCATGTCCTGTGGTTCGGATTCCACGTAAAAAGGAGGTCCCGTGGCTCATAATCACAAGATTCACGGTCACGTAAAACTACAATCTTCCTTTTTATTGTACTCAACCGGCCATGAAGACTTATGACAGAAAACAGAGAATATACATTATATTAATAATAAATAATAACCCCTGGCACTACAGCCCATGAAGGACCTAGGCTTACCAAGCGACCCCTGCCCAGCCATTTGGCTTGCAGATATTGGGGTGACGCGTGGTCAGCGCATCGGCTCCCCTCGGCCTTAATCTTGGTTTTCGTGACCGGGGCGCTGCCTCACTGTCAGACAGCTACTCAATTGACCTCTCGAGGCTGAGTGCACCCCGTTCCAGCCCTCATGTCAGTTTCTAAAATCCCTGACGGAGCCGGGAATCGGATCTGGGGCCTCCGGGTGAGAGGCAGGCGCGCTACCCCAACACCAAGGGACCGGCATATACATTACATTACAAAATATATTCCATGACATAACCACGAAGAAAAAAAACACAGGTTCAATCACATATGAGGCGTATGTTTCTGGTCACAATTTCAAATATGTATTACATATATTTTTCCACCTCCTTCCATCTGCAGCATCGTCAAGCTAAGCTGTGAGTTTAATTTCTTCCAATGTCACCATCACTCAATCACTCCACCTAGTCCTTGGGCGGCTTATTGGGCGTTTGCCGATCAGCCGGGAATTAAAACTCTGCTGTTATGAGTAGCTTTTCAGTCGGTCAACACGATTGGGCCTAATGAATGGGCGGGGTACAAGATATAAATATGTAACGACACTTCTGGAAAAAATTACATGTATTAGCTAATTATCACAATTAAATTGGGCAATTTAGGATTACGCGTTTCGACCTTCAAGTGGCCATAATCAGATCCTGATCGCTGTGTAGCAATTAAAATTTTCACTAAAATAATTACTCAACAACAGTATTGTACGAGGGCTGTGTTTAAAGTAAGGGCCGTTTTCTTAAAGCCCATAGTTTGTGCGCAAACCACAACAAGCGTGCGCGCTACCTCCCGGCACCCTTTGCGAACAAGCAGGCGTCAGTTGCAGCTGCGTAGCTAACCTGTACGCTGAACTGTGCATGTTTACAATGTTCAAGATTATTGATTCGCTCGCCACGTGTGAGGTACTATCTGTGATACGCTTTTTGAGTGCAAGAAACATGTCGGCTGCAGGCATTCATCGTCAGCTTTGTGAGGTGTACGGTGATAATGCAAAATGACGGAAGGTAAAGTGCGAAAATGGAAACACGAGTTCAAAAGTGGCAGTGAAAATGTTCATGACAATGAACGCTCAGGTCTGTGTTCACAGATGACATGGTGAATGCAATTGACACGAAAATTCACGAGGACCGAAGATTCATGATAACCACTCTATCAATGGATTTTTTCAAGAGTGAATTCTTGGTTGTCAGAGCAGGCGGCAAACTTTTATACAGAGGGATTTCAGAACTTAGTTTTAAGGTATGGAAAGTGTCTAAATAAACAAGTAGGAGTCCACGCAGCACGACCTGCTTTTGATGAGACGGTGGCGCAGCAGCAAGGGGCCAGCAAGAGGGGTTATAATCTCAAACAACAACTTCGTTGGCGGCAAGGCCTGTGGAATTGCATTTCGGACCTTCGACCCGATTGCGAGGAAATGTAGGAAAATTATAAAATGTTATTCTAGGCAATGCTGACACCATCACATGGTTATGAAAGCCGAACGTCCTCGGAAGTGGAAAATATCTTACTGCTGTAAATACATGATTCAACTTATTGAAAAGGTTAAAACGAGTAATTATAGATAATTTTCCGTAGAATTCAATTAGACCATAAGTTGAATTTTTACCAGTTGTTATATACATTTGGGCCCCATTTTTTTTTCAAAAACCAAAACATTTAATAACATCAAAACGGTGAGAGATATCAAAATATGATAAGGGGTAGAAAGGTTGCAAATCACTGAGGTCTTACACCTGTAGATTTAACTTTTTTCGATAGGATCGACGCTTCCCGAGATATAACGATTCGAATAAAAGAATGAAATTCACGGCCCCAAAAAAGGAAAATGGTGACAGATATCAAAAAATCATTTGAGTTAAAAAAGTTGCTAATCACTGAGGTCCTAAATTTGTAGATTTTACTTTGTTCGATACGTTCAACAGTTTCCCAAATATAACGGTTCGAAAAAGAGGAAGAAATTCAGGGCCGCAGAAAATCAAATCGGTGAGAGATATCAAAAAATCTTAAGGGTTGAAAAAGTTGCTAACCACTGAGATCTTAAACCTGAAGATTTAACTTTGTTAGATACGGCCAACCGTTTCCCAGATATAACGGTTCGAAAAAAAGGACGACATTCAGGGCCCCAGAAAAGGAAAACGGTGAGAGATATCAAAACATCATCAGGGGTAAAAAAAAAGGATGAAATTCAGGGCCCCAAAGAATGGTCCGGCCTTGCACCAATTTTAACGCCCGACAAGAGAGTTCCTGACAGGCCCAATTTCTTTCCCCGTGACACATTTCAGCTCGATATTTTGAAAATTCCGACCTCTAGTTTGCTAAACGTAAAAACGTCACGCACATACGTACATTTTCAGGGCCCCCAAAAAAGACAACGCTGAGAGATATCAAAAAATCGTTATGGGTAAGATCGTTGCATACCGCGGAGATTTAACACTTGTGTATTTAACTTTTTTCGATATGACCAACAGTCTCCGAGATATATCGATTCCAAAATAGTTTCAAATTCAGCGCCGCGAAAAAAGATCCAGCCCTGCACCGATTTTAACGCCCAACAATAGGATTCGTCACAGTCACTAACTCTTTCACCGTATCTAATTTCAGCTTAATATTTTGAAAATTGCGACCAGTACTTAGCTAAACGCAAAAATGTCACGCACAATGGACATTTTCAGGGCCCTAAAAAAAGAAAACGGTGAGAGATATCAAAAAATCGTTTTGAGTAAAAAAGTTGCATACCGCGGAGATCATACACCTGTACCTTCAACATTTTTCGATACGCCCAACCGTTTCCGAGATATATCGATTCCAAAAAACAGTTAGAAATTCAGGGCCCCCAAAAAAGATCCGGCCCTGCACCGATTTTAACGTCCAACAATAGGATTCGTCACAGTCACTAACTCTTTCACCGTACCAAATTTCAGGGTAATATCATGAAAATTGCGATCAGTACTTAACTAAACGCAAAAATGTCACATACAATGGACATTTTCAGGGCCCCAAAAAAAGAAAACGGTGAGAGATATCAAAAAATCGTTTTGAGTAAAAAAGTTGCATATCGCGGAGATCTTACACCTATACATTTAACATTTTTCGATACGACCAACCGTTTCCGAGATATATCAATTCCAAAAAACAGTTAGAAATTCTGGGCCCCCAAAAAAGATCCGGCCCTGCACCGATTTTAACGCCCAACAATAGGATTCGTCACAGTCACTAACTCTTTCACCGTACCAAATTTCAGCTTAATATCTTGAAAATTGCGACCAGTACTTAACTAAAGGCAAAAATGTCACATACAATGGACATTTTCAGGGCCCAAAACAAAAAAAACGGTGAGAGATATCAAAAAATCGTTATGAGTAAAAAAGTTGCATACCGCGGAGATCTTACACCTATACATTTAACATTTTTCGATACGACCAACCGTTTTCGAGATATATCGATTCCAAAAAACAGTTAGAAATTCAGGGCCCCCAAAAAAGATCCGGCCCTGCACCGATTTTAACGTTCAACAATAGGATTCGTCACAGTTACTAACTCTTTCACCGTACCAAATTTCAGCTTAATATCTTGAAAATTGCGACCAGTACTTAACTAAACGCAAAAATGTCACATACAATGGATATTTTCAGGGCCCCAAAAAAAGAAAACGGTGAGAGATATCAAAAAATCGTTTTGAGTAAAAAAGTTGCATATCGCGGAGATCTTACACCTATACATTTAACATTTTTCGATACATCCAACCGTTTCCGAGATATATCGATTCAAAAAACAGTTAGAAATTCAGGGCACCCCAAAAAGATCCGGCCCTGCACCGATTTTAACGCCCAACAATAGGGCTCGTCACAGTCACTATCTCTTTCACCGTACCAAATTTCAGCTTAATATCTTGGAAATTGCGACCAGTACTTAGCTGAACGCAAAAATGTCACGCACAATGGACATTTTCAGGGCCCCAAAAAAAGAAAACGGTGAGAGATATCAAAAAATCGTTATGAGTAAAAAAGTTGCATACCGCGGAGATCTTACACCTGTACATTTAACATTTTTAGATACGACCAACCGTTCCCGAGATATATCGATTCAAAAAAATAGGATGAAATTCAGGGCCCCAAAAAATGGTCCGGCCCTGCACCGATTTTAACGCCCAACAATAGGGTTCGTCACAGGCCCCTACTCTTTCACCGTGCCAAATTTAAGCTCGATATCTTGAAAATTGCGACCTGTACATTGCTAAACGCAAAAATGTCACGCACAATGGACAATTTTCAGGGCCCCAAAAAAAGAAAACGGTGAGAGATATCAAAAAATCGTTTTGAGTAAAAAATTTGCACACCGCGGAGATCTTACACCTATATATTTAACATTTTTCGATACGACCAACCGTTTCCGAGATATATCGATTCCAAAAAACAGTTTGAAATTCAGGGCCCCCAAAAAAGATCCGGCCCTGCACCGATTTTAACGCCCAACAATAGGGTTCGTCACAGGCCCCAACACTTTCACCGTACCAAATTTCAGCTCGATATCTTGAAAATTGCGACCTGTACTTTGCTAAACGCAAAAGCGTCATGCACATACATACATACATACAGACAGACAGACTTTTTCCCACATACCACGGCTATATGAAAGCCTATAGGATCTTTAGATCCGGCTTTCATAACAAGGCGGCCAAGCGAAGTTGCGACTTTAAATAGACGTTTCTCGCGATTTTACCAACCAAACGTAATGAGACTTGGTACAGTATATGTTTATACACATTGTAATGCCCTGACATCTAAGTTCGTTCAATTGTTTACATAACCTCAAGATGGCGGTTGTGCGAAATATTTCACCGGCATTCTATATCTCTGAAATTATTACCGGTATCACCCTGAAATTTTGTACGGAGATAAGGGGCACCACTGGAAGTTCACTTATGAGACTTTCAAAATACGGTTAACTACAAAACTAACATGGCGGCCACGCGAATTTGAAAGTTTTATATAGACTTTTCTCACGATTTAATGATCCAAACGCAATGAAACATGGCACAGGAAATGTTTATACACATTATAATGCACTGGTATTTAATTTGGTTCAATTGTTTACATAACCTCAAGATGGCGGCTGTGCTAATTTTCAAATTAAGTTTTTATTTTCATGTGTCGTAATCATGCGATCGAGGTGAAAGTTTGAATAATGAACCTACGCAATATTTTTCTTTAATGGTACATGACTGTATAGCCAATACATATAACAATCCAACATGGCGTCCATCCGAAATATTTAGATGGTTCTCAATATCTACGAATCTATTATATCAATCAAACTGAATTTTTAAATGTTCATAGGGGCTATGAACATAAGTTCACCTATAGGACTTTCAATAACCTGGTTACCAAAAATCCAACATGGTGGTGACCGCACCAAATTTCAGTTTGAGATCTTGAAAATTGCGACCTGTATTTCTCTAAACCCAAATATGTCACGCACAATGGACATTTTCAGGGCCCCAAAAAGAGAAAAAGGTGAGAGATATCAAAAAATCGTTATGAGTAAAATAGTTCCACACCCTGGTGATCTTACACCTTTACATTTGACGTTTTTCGATACGACCATCCGTTTCCGAGATATATCGATTCCAAAAAAGGGGATGAAATTCAGGGCGCCCAAAAAAGGTCCGGCCCTGCACCGATTTTAACGCCCAACAATAGGGTTCCTCACAGGTCCTAGCTCTTTCACCGTACCAAATTTCTGCTTGATATCTTGAAAATTGCGACCTGTGCCTTGCTAAACGCAAAAATGTCACGCACAATGGACATTTTCAAGGCCCCCAAAAAAGAAAACGGTGAGAGATATCAAAAAATCGTTTTGAGTAAAAAAGGTGCATACCGCGGAGATCTTACACCAATACCTTTAACATTTCTCGATACGATCAACCGTTTCCGAGATATATCGATTCCAAAAAAAAGTTTGAAATTCAGGGCCCCCAAAAAAGATCCGGCCCTGCACCGATTTTAACGCCCAACAATAGGATTCGTCACAGTCACTAACTCTTTCACCGTACCAAATTGCAGCATAATATCTTGAAAATTGCGACCAGTACTTAGCTAAACCCAAAAATGTCACGCACAATGGACGTTTTCTGGGCCCCAAAAAAAGAAAACGGTGAGAGATATCAAAAAATAGTTTTGAGTAAAAAAGTTGCATTCCGCGGAGATCTTACACCTATACATTTAACAATTTTCGATACGATCAACCGTTTACGAGATATATCGATTCCAAAAAAAAGTTTGAAATTCAGGGCTCCCAAAAAAGATCCGGCCCTGCACCGATTATAACGCCCAACAATTGGATTCGTCACAGTCACCAACTCTTTCATCGTACCAAATTTCAGCCTAATATCTTAAAAATTGCGACCAGTACTTAGCTAAACGCAAAAATGTCACGCACAATGGACATTTTCAGGGCCCCAAAAAAAGAAAACGGTGAGAGATATCAAAAAATCATTTTGAGTAAAAAAGTTGCATACCGCGGAGATCTTACACCAATACATTTAACATTTTGCGATACGATCAACCGTTTCCGAGATATATCGATTACAAAATAAAGTTTGAAATTCAGGGCCCCCAAAAGAGATCCGGCCCTGCACCGATCTTAACGCCCAATAATAGGATTCGTCACAGTCACTAATTCTTTCACCGTAACAAATTTCAGCTTAATATCTTGAAAATTGCGACCAGTACTTAGCCAAACGCAAAAATGTCACGCACAATGGACATTTTCAGGGCCCCAAAAAAAGAAAACGGTGAGAGATATCAAAAAATCGTTTTGAGTAAAAAAGTTGCATACCACGGAGATCTTACACCTGTACATTTAAAATTTTTCGATACGACCAACCGTTTCTGAGATATATCGATTCCAAAAAACAGTTAGAAATTCAGGGCCCCCAAAAAAGATCCGGCCCTGCACCGAACTTAACGCCCAACAACTGGATTCGTCACAGTCACAAACTCTTTCACCGTACCAAATTTTAGCTTAATATCTTGAAAATTGCGACCAGTACTTAGCTAAACGCAAAAATGTCACGCACAATGGACATTTTCAGGGCACCAAAAAAAGAAAACGGTGAGAGATATCAAAAAATCGTTTTGAGTAAAAAAGTTGCATACCGCGGAGATCTTACACCCATACATTTAACATTTTTCGATACGATCAACCGTTTCCGAGATCTATCGATTCCAAAAAAAAAGTTTGAAATTCAGGGCCCCAAAAAAGATCCGGCCCTGCACCGATTTTAACGCCCAACAATAGAGTTCGTCACAGGCCCCAACTTTTTCACCGTACCAAATTTCAGCTCGATATCTTGAAAATTGCGACCAGTAATTAACTAAACGCAAAAATGACACATACAATGGACATTTTCAGGGCCCCAAAAAAAGGAAACTTTGTGAGATATCAAAAAATCGTTTTGAGTAAAAAAGTTGCATACCTCGGAGATCTTACACCTATACCTTTAACATTTTTCGATACGACCAACCGTTTCCGAGATATATCGATTCCAAAAAACAGTTAGAAATTCAGGGCCCCTCAAAAAGAACCGGCCCTGCACCGATTTTAACGCCCAACAATAGGATTCGTCACAGTCACTAACTCTTTCACCGTATCTAATTTCAGCTTAATATTTTGAAAATTGCGACCAGTACTTAGCTAAACGCAAAAATGTCACGCACAATGGACATTTTCAGGGCCCTAAAAAAAGAAAACGGTGAGAGATATCAAAAAATCGTTTTGAGTAAAAAAGTTGCATACCGCGGAGATCATACACCTGTACCTTCAACATTTTTCGATACGCCCAACCGTTTCCGAGATATATCGATTCCAAAAAACAGTTAGAAATTCAGGGCCCCCAAAAAAGATCCGGCCCTGCACCGATTTTAACGCCCAACAATAGGATTCGTCACAGTCACTAACTCTTTCACCGTCCCAAATTTCAGCTTAATATCTTGAAAATTGCGACCAGTACTTAACTAAAGGCAAAAATGTCACATACAATGGACATTTTCAGGGCCCAAAACAAAAAAAACGGTGAGAGATATCAAAAAATCGTTATGAGTAAAAAAGTTGCATACCGCGGAGATCTTACACCTATACATTTAACATTTTTCGATACGACCAACCGTTTTCGAGATATATCGATTCCAAAAAACAGTTAGAAATTCAGGGCCCCCAAAAAAGATCCGGCCCTGCACCGATTTTAACGTTCAAAAATAGGATTCGTCACAGTTACTAACTCTTTCACCGTACCAAATTTCACCTTAATATCTTGAAAATTGAGACCAGTACTTAGCCAAACGCAAAAATGTCACGCACAATGGACATTTTCAGGGCCCCAAAAAAAGAAAACGGTGAGAGATATCAAAAAATCGTTTTGAGTAAAAAAGTTGCATACCACGGAGATCTTACACCTGTACATTTAAAATTTTTCGATACGACCAACCGTTTCTGAGATATATCGATTCCAAAAAACAGTTAGAAATTCAGGGCCCCCAAAAAAGATCCGGCCCTGCACCGAACTTAACGCCCAACAACTGGATTCGTCACAGTCACAAACTCTTTCACCGTACCAAATTTCAGCTTAATATCTTGAAAATTGCGACCAGTACTTAGCTAAACCCAAAAATGTCACGCACAATGGACGTTTTCTGGGCCCCAAAAAAAGAAAACGGTGAGAGATATCAAAAAATAGTTTTGAGTAAAAAAGTTGCATTCCGCGGAGATCTTACACCTATACATTTAACAATTTTCGATACGATCAACCGTTTCCGAGATCTATCGATTCCAAAAAAAAGTTTGAAATTCAGGGCCCCAAAAAAGATCCGGCCCTGCACCGATTTTAACGTCCAACAATAGAGTTCGTCACAGACCCCAACTTTTTCACCGTACCAAATTTCAGCTCGATATCTTGAAAATTGCGACCAGTAATTAACTAAACGCAAAAATGACGCATACAATGGACATTTTCAGGGCCCCAAAAAAAGGAAACTTTGAGAGATATCAAAAAATCGTTTTGAGTAAAAAAGTTGCATACCTCGGAGATCTTACACCTATACCTTTAACATTTTTCGATACGACCAACCGTTTCCGAGATATATCGATTCCAAAAAACAGTTAGAAATTCAGGGCCCCTCAAAAAGAACCGGCCCTGCACCGATTTTAACGCCCAACAATAGGATTCGTCACAGTCACTAACTCTTTCACCGTATCTAATTTCAGCTTAATATTTTGAAAATTGCGACCAGTACTTAGCTAAACGCAAAAATGTCACGCACAATGGACATTTTCAGGGCCCTAAAAAAAGAAAACGGTGAGAGATATCAAAAAATCGTTTTGAGTAAAAAAGTTGCATACCGCGGAGATCATACACCTGTACCTTCAACATTTTTCGATACGCCCAACCGTTTCCGAGATATATCGATACCAAAAAACAGTTAGAAATTCAGGGCCCCCAAAAAAGATCCGGCCCTGCACCGATTTTAACGTCCAACAATAGGATTCGTCACAGTCACTAACTCTTTCACCGTACCAAATTTCAGCTTAATATCTTGAAAATTGCGACCAGTACTTAGCTAAACGCAAAAATGTCACGCACAATGGACATTTTCAGGGCCCCAAAAAAAGAAAACGGTGAGAGATATCAAAAAATCGTTATGAGTAAAAAAGTTGCATACCGCGGAGGTCTTACACCTGTACATTTAACATTTTTCGATAAGACCAACCGTTTCCGAGATATATCGATTCCAAAAAACAGTTAGAAATTCAGGGCCCCCAAAAAAGATCCGGCCCTGCACCGATTTTAACGCCCAACGATAGGATTCGTCACAGTCACTAACTCTTTCACCGTACCAAATTTCAGCTTAATATCTTGAAAATTGCGACCAGTACTTAGCTAAACGCAAAAATGTCACACACAATGGACATTTTCAGGGCCCCAAAAAAAGAAAACGGTGAGAGATATCAAAAAATCGTTTTGAGTAAAAAAGTTGCATACCGCGGAGATCTTACACCTATACCTTTACCATATTTCGATGCGATCAACCGTTTCCGAGATATATCGATTCCAAAAAATGGTTTGAAATTCAGGGCCCCTAAAAAAGATCCGGCCCTGCACCGATTTTAACGCCCAACAATGGGATTCGTCACGGTCACAAACTCTTTCATCGTACCAAATTTCAGCTTAATATCTTGAAAATTGCGACCAGTACTTAGCTAAACGCAAAAATGTCACGCACAATGGACATTTTCAGGGCCCCAAAAAAAGAAAACGGTGAGAGATATCAAAAAATCGTTTTGAGTAAAAAAGTTGCATACCGCGGAGATCTTACACCTGTACATTTAAAATTTTTCGTCGCGACCGACCGTTTCCGAGATATATCGATTCCAAAAAAAGTTTCAAATTCAGGGCCCCAAAAACGATCCGGCCCTGCACCGATCTTAACGCCCAACAACAGGATTCGTCACAGTCACTAACTCTTTCACCGTACCAAATTTCAGCTTAATATCTTGAAAATTGCGACCAGTACTTAGCTAAACGCAAAAATGTCACGCACAATGGACATTTTCAATGCCCCAAAAAAAGAAAACGGTGAGAGATATCAAAAAATCGTTTTAAGTAAAAAAAGTTGCATACCGCGGAGGTCTTACACCTGTACATTTAACATTTTTCGATACGACCAACCGTTTCCGAGATATGTCGATTCCAAAAAACAGTTAGAAATTCAGGGCCCCCCAAAAAGATCCGGCCCTGCACCGATTTTAACGCCCAACGATAGGATTCGTCACAGTCACTAACTCTTTCGCCGTACCAAATTTCAGCTTAATATCTTGAAAATTGCGACCAGTACTTTGCTAAACGAAAAAATGTCACACACAATGGACATTTTCAGGGCCCCAAAAATAGAAAACGGTGAGAGATATCAAAAAATCGTTTTGAGTAAAAAAGTTGCATACCACGGAGATCTTACACCTGTACATTTAAAATTTTTCGATACGACCAACCGTTTCTGAGATATATCGATTCCAAAAAACAGTTAGAAATTCAGGGCCCCCAAAAAAGATCCGGCCCTGCACCGAACTTAACGCCCAACAACTGGATTCGTCACAGTCACAAACTCTTTCACCGTACCAAATTTCAGCTTAATATCTTGAAAATTGCGACCAGTACTTAGCTAAACCCAAAAATGTCACGCACAATGGACGTTTTCTGGGCCCCAAAAAAAGAAAACGGTGAGAGATATCAAAAAATAGTTTTGAGTAAAAAAGTTGCATTCCGCGGAGATCTTACACCTATACATTTAACAATTTTCGATACGATCAACCGTTTCCGAGATCTATCGATTCCAAAAAAAAGTTTGAAATTCAGGGCCCCAAAAAAGATCCGGCCCTGCACCGATTTTAACGTCCAACAATAGAGTTCGTCACAGACCCCAACTTTTTCACCGTACCAAATTTCAGCTCGATATCTTGAAAATTGCGACCAGTAATTAACTAAACGCAAAAATGACGCATACAATGGACATTTTCAGGGCCCCAAAAAAAGGAAACTTTGAGAGATATCAAAAAATCGTTTTGAGTAAAAAAGTTGCATACCTCGGAGATCTTACACCTATACCTTTAACATTTTTCGATACGACCAACCGTTTCCGAGATATATCGATTCCAAAAAACAGTTAGAAATTCAGGGCCCCTCAAAAAGAACCGGCCCTGCACCGATTTTAACGCCCAACAATAGGATTCGTCACAGTCACTAACTCTTTCACCGTATCTAATTTCAGCTTAATATTTTGAAAATTGCGACCAGTACTTAGCTAAACGCAAAAATGTCACGCACAATGGACATTTTCAGGGCCCTAAAAAAAGAAAACGGTGAGAGATATCAAAAAATCGTTTTGAGTAAAAAAGTTGCATACCGCGGAGATCATACACCTGTACCTTCAACATTTTTCGATACGCCCAACCGTTTCCGAGATATATCGATACCAAAAAACAGTTAGAAATTCAGGGCCCCCAAAAAAGATCCGGCCCTGCACCGATTTTAACGTCCAACAATAGGATTCGTCACAGTCACTAACTCTTTCACCGTACCAAATTTCAGCTTAATATCTTGAAAATTGCGACCAGTACTTAGCTAAACGCAAAAATGTCACGCACAATGGACATTTTCAGGGCCCCAAAAAAAGAAAACGGTGAGAGATATCAAAAAATCGTTATGAGTAAAAAAGTTGCATACCGCGGAGGTCTTACACCTGTACATTTAACATTTTTCGATAAGACCAACCGTTTCCGAGATATATCGATTCCAAAAAACAGTTAGAAATTCAGGGCCCCCAAAAAAGATCCGGCCCTGCACCGATTTTAACGCCCAACGATAGGATTCGTCACAGTCACTAACTCTTTCACCGTACCAAATTTCAGCTTAATATCTTGAAAATTGCGACCAGTACTTAGCTAAACGCAAAAATGTCACACACAATGGACATTTTCAGGGCCCCAAAAAAAGAAAACGGTGAGAGATATCAAAAAATCGTTTTGAGTAAAAAAGTTGCATACCGCGGAGATCTTACACCTATACCTTTACCATATTTCGATGCGATCAACCGTTTCCGAGATATATCGATTCCAAAAAATGGTTTGAAATTCAGGGCCCCTAAAAAAGATCCGGCCCTGCACCGATTTTAACGCCCAACAATGGGATTCGTCACGGTCACAAACTCTTTCATCGTACCAAATTTCAGCTTAATATCTTGAAAATTGCGACCAGTACTTAGCTAAACGCAAAAATGTCACGCACAATGGACATTTTCAGGGCCCCAAAAAAAGAAAACGGTGAGAGATATCAAAAAATCGTTTTGAGTAAAAAAGTTGCATACCGCGGAGATCTTACACCTGTACATTTAAAATTTTTCGTCGCGACCGACCGTTTCCGAGATATATCGATTCCAAAAAAAGTTTCAAATTCAGGGCCCCAAAAACGATCCGGCCCTGCACCGATCTTAACGCCCAACAACAGGATTCGTCACAGTCACTAACTCTTTCACCGTACCAAATTTCAGCTTAATATCTTGAAAATTGCGACCAGTACTTAGCTAAACGCAAAAATGTCACGCACAATGGACATTTTCAATGCCCCAAAAAAAGAAAACGGTGAGAGATATCAAAAAATCGTTTTAAGTAAAAAAAGTTGCATACCGCGGAGGTCTTACACCTGTACATTTAACATTTTTCGATACGACCAACCGTTTCCGAGATATGTCGATTCCAAAAAACAGTTAGAAATTCAGGGCCCCCCAAAAAGATCCGGCCCTGCACCGATTTTAACGCCCAACGATAGGATTCGTCACAGTCACTAACTCTTTCGCCGTACCAAATTTCAGCTTAATATCTTGAAAATTGCGACCAGTACTTTGCTAAACGAAAAAATGTCACACACAATGGACATTTTCAGGGCCCCAAAAATAGAAAACGGTGAGAGATATCAAAAAATCGTTTTGAGTAAAAAAGTTGCATACCGCGGAGATCTTACACCTATACATTTAACATTTTTCGATACATCCAACCGTTTCCGAGATATATCGATTCAAAAAAACAGTTAGAAATTCAGGGCACCCCAAAAAGATCCGGCCCTGCACCGATTTTAACGCCCAACAATAGGGCTCGTCACAGTCACTATCTCTTTCACCGTACCAAATTTCAGCTTAATATCTTGGAAATTGCGACCAGTACTTAGCTGAACGCAGAAATGTCACGCACAATGGACATTTTCAGGACCCCAAAAAAAGAAAACGGTGAGAGATATCAAAAAATCGTTATGAGTAAAAAAGTTGCATACCGCGGAGATCTTACACCTATACATTTAACATTTTTAGATACGACCAACCGTTCCCGAGATATATCGATTCAAAAAAATAGGATGAAATTCAGGGCCCTAAAAAATGGTCCGGCCCTGCACCGATTTTAACGCCCAACAAAAGGGTTCGTCACAGGCCCCTACTCTTTCACCGTGCCAAATTTAAGCTCGATATCTTGAAAATTGCGACCTGTACATTGCTAAACGCAAAAATGTCACGCACAATGGACAATTTTCAGGGCCCCAAAAAAAGAAAACGGTGAGAGATATCAAAAAATCGTTTTGAGTAAAAAAGTTGCACACCGCGGAGGTCTTACACCTATATATTTAACATTTTTCGATACGACCAACCGTTTCCGAGATATATCGATTCCAAAAAACAGTTTGAAATTCAGGGCCCCCAAAAAAGATCCGGCCCTGCACCGATTTTAACGCCCAACAATAGGATTCGTCACAGGCCCCAACACTTTCACCGTACCAAATTTCAGCTCGATATCTTGAAAATTGCGACCTGTACTTTGCTAAACGCAAAAGCGTCACGCACATACATACATACATACATACATACATACAGACAGACTTTTTCCCACATACCACGGCTATATGAAAGCCTATAGGATCTTTAGATCCGGCTTTCATAACAAGGCAACTATGTAGAAAAATACAGGAAAGTATATAAAATCTAAAAATTAATGTGGTTTCAAAATAAAATGTTAGGTTAAATTAAAAGAAACGGCCCTTACTTAAAAAACAGCCCTCATAGTAGTATGTCTTAGGTGTAGTATTTACGATTCGTAGTTGAATCTCGTTAAAATTTATTTTTGTTTTGTCTTAACGACTTTATGAATTACGTAAGTAATATTGTATATGCATGTGTGTACAATTTAAAAAACACAATGTATTAATAAGTCAATAAACAAACATGAAATTAGCATGCAATATAAAATTATATTTGCAATGTGTACTTATTCAGGCGTGTGACGCCGCACAGGTGTTTAACTTACCGCTAGTGTGGTCACTAGATTACTGGTGAGTTGAGCATCCAGGCTTCGTTAGGTATGCATGACGTCATGTGCGACATCTGTTATTGGAAGTTGTAACTGAGGCTGAAAATTAATTACCTTTGCGACTGAACTGACTATCTAAGGTTAGAATGACTTTAGAAAATTGTAAGTTATGGATTCTTGGAACTGTTTTCATCACTATCGCGGGCCATCTACGCCGTCTGCCACAGCATAAGAAACGTCTCATTTTGGCTGCCACCCGGTCTAATAAACGGTTATAATATCCAACAGTGGAACTGCTAAATAAACGTTTCATTCTTAGGGAACTATGACCCCAAAAAAGTTCCACTTTTCACAGTTTGGTAAAATGTAGCAGTTTTGCTAGCCCACACTGTTGGGTGATAAATGTAACTGTTTACCTTTGCCTAAGCTATGTTGTTTTAATGGGCGCCAAGACCTCAATGCAATGTTGAAATCTAAATTTGTATTTAACAACGTCTAGCTCTGGCAGAACACCTTCAAGACTCTATTCACTCAGATCGTGGTATGATTTGATCATTAACCCAACAAACAATTGTATCAGGAGAAGGAATTGGTCTATATCTAATGCTACCTACTGAAAGCAAAGATTGCATTGTAAAAGAAATGAATTTATTATATAAAACAAGTATAGCAAAATTAATAATAATAATAACTATAAAATTTAAATTGGAGCGTTGTGATTTGAATATTACCGATAGAAAATTACGTGAAAACGGAGTCTGATAAATTGATTTTACTCTTATTTCCAAGCTTGAAGTTACTGAAATATGAAATGTAAAACAAAGAAAAATGAGAGATTGCGTATTTCTGCGTCATTTGCGCTTACCATTGGAAATTGCCAAGGCATTTCCCTCGTACTTGCTGATGCCGTGAGCTTCCCACAGTCTCCTGGACGTCGTCATCTCCGTCGGAATTTGATGATATTCTGGTAGATTAGAGAATTCTATGGTCCGTACCTCGGACCCAAACACTCGTACCAACTAACAATAGTTGTGGCTGCGTCTTACTGAAGTAATATGGAAATGTATAACATAATTATGGACTTTTGAAGAAATTATAAAATATTCTCATTTTTAGCCTATTTTCGATTTTTGCAAAAAATTAAAGTAGACTTATGAGATCAACACAGGGCGAAAAAAGTGTGTATGTCTGTGTGTGTGTATGTGTGTGTGTGAGTCTGTGTGGGTGTGTGTGTATGTGTGTGTGTGAGTCTGTGTGTGTGTGCGTGTGTGTGTGTGTGTGAGTGTGTGTACTCTGAATGTCTGTCCCCCCTATCAATTCGAACACGGTGAATGCGAATTGAACGAAATTTGGTACAAAGGTAGCACTAGCAAAGGACACCTCAGTGTCATGTTTTATATCGCCGCCATCTTGACGGAAACGTAATGGCGGCCACACAAATGTTCAAAGATTAAATCAAATTACGTCTAACCTAATCATCCGATCTCTACCAAATTTTGCAACAGCATACCTTTTTCGGGGGGAGCATGCTTTGACCAAACCAATAGGTCATCAGCGTAATAGTTTGCGGATGGCGGCCATCTTTGTGTGAAAATAGATTCCCCCTATTAATTCGAACATGGTGCAACCGAATGGAACGAAATTTGGCACAGAGGTAGTACTAACAAAAGGAACCTCAGTGTCATGTTTTATATCGCTGCCATCTTGACTGAAACGTAATGGCGGCTACACAAATGTTCAAAGCTTAAATCAAAATACGACTAACCTAATCATCCGATCTCTACCAAATTTTGCAACTACATACCTTTATGGAGGGAGCATCTTTTGACCAATCTAGTAGGTCATTCGCCTAATAGTTTGCGGATGGCGGCCATCTTTGTGTCAGAATCGATTCCCCCTATTAATTCAAGCACGGTGAAACCGAATGGAACGAAATTTGGTACAGAGATAGCACTAGCAAAGGGCATCTCAGTGTCATGATTAATATCGCCGCCATATTGACAGAAACGTAATGGCGGCCAAACAAATGTTTAAAGCTTAAATCAAATTACGACTAACATAACCATCCGATCTCTACCAAACTTTGCAACAACATACCTTTATGGAGGGAGCATCCTTTGACCAATCAAATAGGTTATTAGCCTAATAGTTTGCGGATGGCGGCCATCTTTATGTCAAAATTGATTCCCCATATTAATTCGAACACGGTGGAACCGAATGGAACGAAATTTGGTACAGAGGTAGCACTAGCAAAGGGCACCTCAGTGTCATGTGTTATATCGCCGCCATCTTGACGGAAACGTAATGGCGGCCACACGAATGTTCAAAGCTTAAATCAAATTACGATTAGCCTAATCATCCGATCTCTACCAAATTTTGCAACTACATACCTTTATGGAGGGAGCATCCCTTGACCAATCTAATAGGTCCTCAGCGTAATAGTTTGCGGATGGCGGCCATCTTTGTGTGAAAATCGATTCTCCCTATTAATTCGAACACGGTGCAACCGAATGGAACGAAATTTGGTACAGAGGTAGTAATAACAAAAGGCACCTCAGTGTCATGTTTTATATTGCCGCCATCTTGACGGAAACGTAATGGCGGCCACACAAATGTTCAAAGCTTCAATCAAATTACGACTAACCTAATCATCCGATCTCTACCAAATTTTGCTACAACATACCTTTTTGGGGTGAGCATCCTTTGACCAAACAAATAGGTCATCAGCCCAATAGTTTGCAGATGGCCGCCATCTTTGTGTGAAAATCGATTCCCCCTATTAATTCGAACACGGTGCAACCGAATGGAACGAAATTTGGTACAGAGGTAGTACTAACAAAAGGCACCTCAGTGTCATGTTTTATATCGCCGCCATCTTGACGGAAACGTAATGGCGGCCACACAAATGTTCAAAGCTTAAATCAAATTACGATTAACCTAATCATCCGATCTCTACCAAATTTTGCAACAACATACCCTTATAGAGGAAGCATCCTTTGACCAAATGAATAGGTCATTTGCCTAATAGTTTGCGGATGGCGGCCATCTTTGTGTGAAAATCAATTCCCCCTATTAATTCAAACACGGTGAAACCGAATGGAACGAAATTTGGTACAAAGGTAGCACTAGCAAAGGGCATTTCAGTGTCATGTTTTATATCGCCGCCATATTGACAGAAACGTAATGGCGGCCACACAAATGTTCAAAGCTTAAGTTAAATTACGACTAACATAACCATCCGATCTCTACCAAACGTTGCAACAACATACCTTTATGGAGGGAGCATCCTTTGACCAATCTAATAGTTTGCGGATGGCGGCCATCTTTATGTCAAAATTGATTCCCCCTATTAATTCGAACAAGGTGGAACCGCATGGAACGAAATTTGGTACAGAGGTAGCACTAGCAAAGGGCACCTTAGTGTCATGTTTAATATCGCCGCCATCTTGACTGAAACGTAATGGCGGCCACACGAATGTTCAAAGCTTAAGTTAAATTACGACTAACATAACCATCTGATCTCTACCAAACTTTGCAACTACATACCATTATGGAGGGAGCATTCTTTGACCAATCTAATAGGTCATTAGCCTAATAGTTTGCGGATGGCGGCCATCTTTATGTCAAAATTGATTCCCCCTATTAATTCGAACACGGTGGAACCGAATGAACGAAATTTGGTACAGAGGTAGCACTAGCAAAGGGCACCTCAGTGTCATGTTTTATATCACCGCTATCTTGACGGAAACGTAATCGCGGCCACCCAAATGGTAAAAGCTAAAATGTAATTACGACCAACCTAATAATCTAGTCTCTACCATATTTTGCAACACCATATCTTTATGTGGGAAACATATTCTGACCAAACTGCAAGAACATGAGCCCAATAGTTTGCAGATGGTGGCCAAGTATGTGTGCAAATCGATTCCCCCCATCAATTCAAACACGGTGAAACCGAATTGAACGAAATTTGGTACAGAGGTAGCACTAGCAAAGGGCACCTCATATCCATGTTTAATATCCCTATAGCACGTTGTATTTCATCAAGCTACTACAACCAACATTCAATCATACTCCTTGAAAAGGACAAAGAGTTACGACAATACCCATGCATTTAGGAGAAAGTAGGCTATATGTTCTTTACTGAACATCTTGTTTTTGTTTAAGTTCTCCTAGTTTGGTATTGAGGTTATAGCTGTAAACTATACTTGGTAATCTAATAAAGATTAAGTTTCGAAAGTAAAGGCATTATCAACTCGAGTTAACAACTTAGAAATGGTGTATCAACTAACCAAGAACACAAATAATAAGAAGTGTCTCTCCCGAAAGACTAAACTGAGACACTACCAGATAGTTATACGTCCTGAAGCCTTATATGCTTCAAAATGTCTAGTATTCAACCGGAAGGGACTCACGGACAAACTCGATGTACAGGAGAGAAAGATAATGAGGAAGATATTGGGGTCTGTTAAGGAAGGAAATTAATACAGAATGTGAACTAATCAAGAGCTCAACACGTACTCGGAAATAATCACGGATGTTGTTAAGAAACGACGTCTAGCATTTTATGGACTCGTCTACAGGATGCATCCTACCAGGTTGACCAACCAGATCCTCAGTTACTGGCAAAAGCGAAGGACCAAGTCACCTTGGTTGTGGGAAGTGAGCAAAGTTCTGAAAGAACTTGGAGGGACGGAAAGAGACTTAAAAGACCGGGCATCTCTGAAAGATGCTTCAGCAAATGAGGTTCCAGGACAACCCACCGAGAATGAATACAGGTGCCCTCTGGACACAGGAGAGGAGAGAACATCACTGCCAGAGGATGCTTACTACTGGGCAAACATCAAAGCCCACTCCGAATGTAATAGTTAAATGTCGTGGCCCTTAGATGGCCTATACTAAACAAGAAGAAGAAAGATTAAGCTTGTAAAGCAAACTTATTTGTTGTATGCATTTGGTTTAGATCTTATAAAATTTTCAATTTGTAAATTGTTATGCTATTTTTATTTCATTTACTCTGTTTTTTTCATTTTTTTCATTTTTACTTTGATTACTTTCATTTTACTTCACAGCCCTTAACTTATAGGCACCAAATAAGTGTGCAAAATATCAATTTCATTGGGCACATACTGTAGTTCCTGAATAAAAAGTACATAACATAGAAAATGTCAATTTTTGAGAATCATTCTTCAAAAGTCCATAATAATTGAAATACGTCGTATGTTTCTACAGTATATTGCTTGAGTAACTCGCAACTATGGATGTTATTGAATAACTATGAAAGTGTAAAGTTTTTAGGTGTCCTGGTTGACTAAGAATGAAGCTCATAATAATCAATTGCGTTGTTTGCTAATCTACACTACGAAGTTCCCTTAAGCAGCACCTAATACATATGCAGTTAAGTTTATTGCTTGCAGATCTCTTTGATTAGAAACCCTTTTGTAAGGAGATACAATCTTTTTTTATTCTTTGTAAGCTTCCATTCTCCCTCTTCTTTCTTGGATTGACGATAGGCAGTACCGGGAATGGAAATATATGCCGACAGATGTTCCGGATGTAGCACGGAGAGAGAGAGAAGTAGCCCAAGCAAAGAATATTAGGACACTAACATAGGCCAATGACTGTAATGCCGGAGAGTAAACTGAAACATGAAATCCTCACAGCTGGACGAGTTGTAGAACGTCGATACGCCAAATCTTGTTCTGTCAATCACATCAATCTCTCTGCGTACCGTAGTGCCTAGCATTATTGGCTGCTTCAGTGGAGGGTCGGGTTTGATTTCCGCCTCTAACAAGAAATTGTATGCCACTCTGAGAACTGGGACGGGGTTTACACAGTCTCGTCAGGCAGAACAGAGAAGAGATGAGTTCCATTCCTACCGCATCCTACTTTTATCCCAGGCGAATGCTGAGATGGTACCTCAATTAAGACCACGATCGCCTCCTAACCAATCCTGGCCCTAATTCCAAACATACTGTACTAATACAGTCATTAAAATGATAGAAGTTATCAGAAGGATTCAACGCACATCCATGTGAATGGGGTTGTATGGCCATGCCAATAATGAAGCAACACCAACATCATTTTCATTCTCATTCATATATTAAGGACTGATAACCTAGATGTTAGGCCCCTTAAAACAATATCATTCATCGTCATTATCATTTACTGAATATGGTTATTGTGATTTAATATATTTTATTTATAACATATTTCCATTTCCATCAGAGTTGGGGATGATACGCGATGAAAATCTATGTGCTGGGTGGTTTTTACGGTCGGATGCCTTTCCTGAAGCCAACCTCGTGACAGGAGTTAATAAGAGATGAAATTAATGAAGATGAATGAAACTGGGCAAGGATGTGGAAGGAAGCATCCCAGCAGTTTCCTGGAGTTGAAAATGGAGAAACCTAGGAAAACCATTTTAAGGACGGCCAACGATGGTAAAACACGTCTACCGTGTCCGCAGATAGCTTGGCCCCATGAGCAAGCACTGCGCGTTAGCGAGTTTAGCTACCGCTTTCGGTAGCCGATTGTAATAATACTAAGATATAAAATTCTAGTGGTGTTTGTTACTCTTTCACGCAATAACTACTAAACCGATTAAGCTGAAATTTTGCATGAGCATACGTTATATACCAGAAAAAAGTATATGCCTATTGCCGTTTCGAACAGGTTCACTGTTTTAATATGGTGGCAAAAGTTACGTTTTATTTCAGTAGCAGATGCTGACACGTCCCGCCCGGTGAGCAGGTATCCGTGGCAGGTTGCATATATTCACCCTTGACAACATATCTCGCAGATTCAGGGGGCAGATGACCTCGTAGTTCCACCCCTTAAAATCTCAATAACTAATTAACTCTCGCAGCTTAATTTTCGCTTTTCATTCAGATTTTAATTACTCAAGTTAAAACAACAAAATGTTTCGAGTGTATGATACACACACAAGTCTGTTCTTTACCACCCCGTGGAGTATCAGTGAACGTTGAGTTGTGCACCACGGCTGTGGGGGCAGCTGCAGCAAGTTTCAGAGAACGTAGGATCAAATCTCGCAGATGACAGCGGCTATCCTGAGTGTGGATTCTCTCCTGGTTTTTTCACACTCCCTCCAGACAAATGTCGGGACAGTAGGCTACCCTATTTTAAGTTCCGAGGCATTGCCTCATCCCTGTCTCATCTGCTGTGACCAAGGTTGCAGGATCGAATCCTGGCGCAGTCAGTAGGTAATTGAGGGTGCGCAAATGCGAGGAAGCCGTCTTAGTAGATACACTGGCACATTAAAGATCCCCTTCGGGGCAGAATTCTGGAACTCCGGTATCTCTAAAAGCAGCAGTAGTTACTGTATAATGGACGTGAAACGAATAACATTATTTTCATCCCTGTCCCTAATACAGTTAAACACATAAATACAGGTTATCAGAAAAGTTCAATATGCACCCAACTACACGGGGCTGATGATCAAGATGCATCAAGCTTCTAAAATGAATTAACAACATTTTACCCATTCGAAGGACGTGTAACCAGCTAGTTAAATTCAAATATACACGAATATTTGTAGGATAGCGTTTAATTATTTATTCCATTTTATTCATGACATAAAACTGGAACTAGTACTTTTAAGTCCTCTGAATACACTCAAAGGTACCGGTATTCTTTACATTACCTATGGTAATATCTTTGCAGTGCTTTTCCCGCCAGTGCTCACATCCATATTGAAGTGTGATATCTCACCTCTCTGTCGTCACCTCGTCGACTGAGATCTACATTAACATAAGCTATGTGGCCCACATACACGAAATGTAAGAGAAATGAATTATGTATGGATGTTCCCATCAAATGCAGGGCTCTCTACTAGATGGCATTAGTTCTTACCAGAGTTCCAGATTATCCTCTTATAGGCTGTTGTACTGTAGGTGTGCACAGCAATCGATAGGGTCGTAATCAATGCTGCTTGTAGCAGCGCCGTCATGCTCCAATGGTATCATATCACAACTGCTAGCCGTGAAATTACCACATGACTTCATCGTGTTCGATCTATATCGCGTAGGAACTGATTAAACAGGTTGTTGTAATGGGTGGTTCACTAAGGGGATAGCGACACAATGACCAGTAGGGGATACTTTGCTAACTCTGCTTCTATGCCCAAGGTCGCGGGTTCTAACCCGGCCGAAGTCGTTGGATTTTATAAGAGCATTAAAATACCTCGGTATGCCTTCCTTCAGAGGGGAAGTAAAGCCGGAGGGTCCATGTCATAGATTTATGACATAAAAGAACCTTCCACTAACTAAACTTGTGTGAAGCAAAATTTGTAGGTTAGGTTTGATTAATGCTTTTAAGTTCCAATGTTCGTCACCGCGCCCTGGTTGCGATGGAATCTAATAGTTGTCAAATTCACAGCTAGGTGTCGTGGACGGTAGCATTTGGTGGCGGAAGTTGGAACTACTTGAAATTACGGTCTGCAGTCCTTACTTGAATTAAAAACAGATAACACACACTAATACAGTCATCACAATTAACACCCGTAGTCGGTAGCATGCTGAGCTTCTATGCCCAAGATAGCGGGTTCAAGCCCTGCCGAAGCCGTCGGATTTTTTTAAGAGCGTGAAAAATCCCTCAGTAGGCCTTCCTTCGGAGGAGAAGTAAAGCCGGTGGTCCCATGTCATAGATTTATGGCATGTTAAAGAACCTTCCACT
The DNA here is from genome assembly GCA_946902985.2 of Meconema thalassinum. Classification (NCBI taxonomy): domain Eukaryota; kingdom Metazoa; phylum Arthropoda; class Insecta; order Orthoptera; family Tettigoniidae; genus Meconema; species Meconema thalassinum. The sequence continues at coordinate 151,412,927 of OX336390.1, read as the reverse complement.
AAATGCACCTGTGTGAAGCTAAATTGGATAGGTTAAGAATGTAAACAACGCTCTTAGGTTTCTACGTTCGTTGCCAAGAGCCGACTGCGGTGACGTCTAGTAGCTAAGTCCTGAACTTGGCCTAGTAGTCATTGAGGGTGGCGCTTGGCGGCAAAAGTAGAAACTATTTGAAAAATTCTAAGTTGCAGTACTTAAATTTAAAAAAACAGATAACACACACTAATACAGTCATCACAATTAACACCGGTTATTAGACAGATTCTACACACACCCAAAGTACACGGGGCTACATGACCGCGTTGTCTTAACACCGATTATCAGACTGATTCTACACACACACAAAGTACACGGTGCAACATGCCGCGTTGTTGCAGCCCTTAAACTAAGGAACCAACCAACCATTCTACTGATTCGTTACAAGAGATGAGTTAATCTCACCAGCTTTATTGAGTGAACTATTTAATTTATCTTTACTTTAAATTTCGAAACGACGAATGTTACCACTTGGTGGTGAATTCGTGAAAACCTGTGTTGTATTTTGATTTTGTGAAATATTCACTAGAACATTCGACAAGTAATGGCAACATTGCTATGACATCACAATGAATATTATTTAGTTAATTTCGACATTACGAACTGCAGTATACTCTCCTGCCATGGCAAAATAACGTTGCCAAATCCTTGGAAGACGAAGCACTCCATCTGCAGCATCATTTCTGGATATCTCTCTCAATGGTCGATTTAGAGCTCTCTGGATGTCATCTCTTGATTGAAATCGAACGCCTCGTAGAGGTTGAATTTGATAATAAGTCGTAATCACATGGCCTCACGTCAGGTAAATATGGTGTTTGTTCGAGTACTTTCCAGTTCCACCTTGTAAAAAAAATCCTCACTGTTGCGGCTACAAGGCAACGAGCATTGTTATGTAACACAAAAGGACTCCCAATGGCCTGAGAAAAAAAATTAAAAACACTGGCATTTGGATACAGTATAACGAGGCGAATATAATTTTCAGTGGTTTTATGGAAAATAAACAGGTTCTTTCAATTACTTTGGCATCGTCATTCAAAATTATGAATTTCTCGTTGATGGTCAGTACATTCGTCTGAACGAAGTCTTTATTTATTCATTTAATTATTGGCCCATTTTTAGCCTACTTTCGATTTTTGCAAAAAATGAAAGTAGACTTATGAGATCAACACAGGGCGAAAAAAAGTGTGTCTGTCTGTGTGTGTGTATGTGTGTGTGTGAGTCTGTGTGTGTGTGTGTCTGTGTGTGTGTGTGTGTGTGTGTGTGAGTGTGTGTACTCTGAATGTCTGTCCCCCCCTATCAATTCGAACACGGTGAATGCGAATTGAACGAAATTTGGTGCAAAGGTAGCACTAGCAAAGGACACCTCAGTGTCATGTTTTATATCGCCGCCATCTTGACGGAAACGTAATGGCGGCCACACAAATGTTCAAAGCTTAAATCAAATTACGACTAACGTAATCATCCGATCTCTACCAAATTTTGCAACGACATACCTTTATGGGGGGAGCATCCTTTGACCAAACCAATAGGTCATCAGCGTAATAGTTTGCGGATGGCGGCCATCTTTGTGTGAAAATCGATTCCCCCTATTAATTCGAACACGGTGCAACCGAATGGAACGAAATTTGGTACAGAGGTAGTACTAACAAAAGGCACCTCAGTGTCATGTTTTATATCGCCGCCATCTTGACGGAAACGTAATGGCGGCCACACAAATGTTCAAAGCTTAAATCAAATTACGATTAACCTAATCATCCGATCTCTACCAAATTTTGCAACATCATACCTTTATGGGGGGAGCATCCTTTGACCAAACCAATAGGTCATCAGCGTAATAGTTTGCGGATGGCGGCCATCTTTGTGTGAAAATCGATTCCCCCTATTAATTCGAACACGGTGCAACCGAATGGAACGAAAATTGGTACGGAGGTAGTACTAACAAAAGGCACCTCAGTGTCATGTTTTATATCGCCGCCATCTTGACGGAAACGTAATGGCGGCCACACAAATGTTCAAAGCTTAAATCAAATTACGATTAACCTAATCATCCGATCTCTACCAAATTTTGCAAATACATACCTTTATGGAGGGAGCATCCTTTGACCAATCTAATAGGTCATTCACCTGATAGTTTGCGGATGGCGGCCATCTTTATGTCAAAATTGATTCCCCCTATTAATTCGAACACGGTGGAACCGAATGGAACGAAATTTGGTACAGAGGTAGCACTAGCAAAGGGCACCTCAGTATCATGTTTATATCGCCGCCATCTTGACTGAAACGTAATGGCGGCCACACGAATGTTCAAAGCTTAAATCAAATTACGATTAACCTTATCATCCGATCTCTACCAAATTTTGCAACTACATACCTTTATGGAGGGAGCATCCTTTGACCAATCTAATAGGTCATTCACCTAATAGTTTGCGGATGGAGGCCATCTTTATGTCAAAATTGATTCCCCCTATTAATTCGAACACGGTGGAACCGAATGGAACGACATTTGGTACAGAGGTAGTACTAGCAAAGGGCACCTCAGAGTCATGTTTTATATCGCCGCCATCTTGACTGAAACGTAATGGCGGCCACACGAATGTTCAAAGCTTAAATCAAATTACGATTAACCTAATCATCCGATCTCTACCAAATTTTGCAACTACATACCTTTATGGAGGGAGCATCCTTTGACCAATCTAATAGGTCATTCGCCTAATAGTTTGCGGATGGCGGCCATCTTTGTGTCAGAATCGATTCCCCCTATTAATTCAAACACGCTGAAACCAAATGGAACGAAATTTGGTATAGAGGTAGCACTAGCAAAGGGCACCTCAGTGTCATGTTTTATATCACCGCTATCTTGATGGAAACGTAATCGCGGCCACCCAAATGTTAAAAGCTAAAATGTAATTACGACCAACCTAATAATCTAGTCTCTACCTAATTTTGCAACACCATATCTTTATGTGGGAAACATATTCTGACCAAACTGCAGGAACATCAGCCCAATAGTTTGCAGATGGTGGCCAAGTATGTGTGCAAATCGATTCCCCCTATCAATTCAAACACGGTGAAACCGAATTGAACGAAATTTGGTACAGAGGTAGCACTAGCAAAGGGCACCTCATATTCATGTTTAATATCCCTATAGCACGTTGTATTTCAACAAGCTCCTACAACCAACATTCAATCATACTCCTTGAAAAGGACAAAGAGTTATAACAATACCCATGCTTTTAGGAGAAAGTAGGCTATATGTTCTTTACTGAACATCTTGTTTAATTTTTGTTTGTATTTTTAAACATTTTTAATACTGATGGTTTATAAAAAAAGTAAACGAATTTGATACCATAAGTCAATAAATTATCATTCTTAAGTACAGTGTACCGGTTTCGATAACATTGTTACCTTCTTCAGGAGAAAGTAGTTAACACATTTTTTTCTTTATTTTGATCTCGGTTCTCTTATTTTTAGAATATTTTCAATTTTGAAAAAAAAACAAGATGTTCAGCAAAGAACATATAGCCTACTTTCTCCTAAATGTATGGGTATCTTTATGACTCTTTGTCCTCATCCCTAAAACAATCACCCCAACCACAATGTATTGTTTGTTTTCTTTTATATTGATAATAAGCCAGTAAGTGTCAAGATCAATATTATATACTTTATGATGATTGAATAACAAAACTACTAACTTATTGTAATGCATTCACGTCCGTTAATCTCTATATTAAGCCAGCCTGCAAAATTAAGAATCTTCCGCCCCAATCACAGTAGGTGGTGCTGCGACCTATCAGTGAATTAATCTTTATCTTGTACGCCTATGCACTGCCATCGTAATGTACTACGATGGCAGTGTTCTATGGGTGTTGAATGAGTAGGCAGTTTAAAGTAGCCAAGAGGGAGGCGATCCAGCTGGCAGTGTTTAAAGGTATTCGGAGCGCGATCGTGGCTAATAGTTGAACTACCAGTATTACAAAATTGCCATACTTCAGGAGGCCAGCTCAGGCATTTACACAGCGTTATGTTTGGAACAATATTACCCACATAACCCACAAGAGGACAGCACCGTACAGAGGCATTAAGAAGGCTGTGGTTAATGACAACGTGTATCTAGTTCTTCTATTCTCCTTTTTCTAATGTCTTCTGTTTATGTGCGATGCTGGGACTGTGATTTTATTAATATACGAGTGTATACTTTATCCTCTCCTTTGAGCTAAATGACATTTTATTCAGTATCTGTGGGAAAAGCTCGTGCACATCATTTGTAAAAGAATTCAAGAAAAAAAAATCCTAACTGTAGCAGTATTCGATCCCCAGTCAACTGCGTGTCAGACTAACATGCTAGCCCAGAGCTAACTGTATCCATGACGTCAGGTGTTCTTAACTGACATATTAGATACAAACTGTTGGCAAATAATGACTTTAAATAAACGATTTCTTCACTGCAGTACATCTTCATTAAAGATCATTTCATTCAAAGTTTATATTATTGTATCAGTACGGTATATCACATACAACATACTAAAACTACTGAAATATAAGACAGGCACATGAGGACAGCTGCCATCTTGTCGTGTGACACAAACGGCTCAGCTCTTTTAAGCCACTCATACTGTATAATATTATAATATTAAATTATAATAAATAACGGATCACGACCTTCAGGATAGCTTAAACCCCCCTAGGCTCGATAATCGGAATTGGTGGGTCTTAAGCTATTTATTAAAATGGTTGCATAATTCACACGGCCGCCATCCTGAAATGGCATGGCCGATGACCTTGAATTTTGGGTGAAAGACGCGTCCTATATAAAGGTATGTTGTCACCAAATTTGGTAGAGATCGGATGATTAGTTTAGCCGTAATTTGATTTTACGTTTTGAACATTTGAGTGGCCGCCATTCTGTTTTGGTAAAGATGGCGGCAATATAAAGTATGACACTGAGGTGTCCTTTACTAGTGCTACCACTGTACCAAATTTCGTTCAATTCGGTTTCACTGTGTTCGAATTGATAGGGGGGGACAGACATTCAGAGTACACACACTCACACACACACAGACACACACACACACACAGACTCACACACACACACATACACATACACACACACACACACACACAGACTCACACACACACATACACACACACAGACAGACACACTTTTTTCTCCCTGTGTTGATCTCATAAGTCTACTTTCATTTTTTGCAAAAATCGAAAATAGGCAAAAAATAGGCTTATGAGATCACCTTTTGCCCGTGTGTGTGTGCGTGTGTGTGTGTCCCCCTAATAAAATCTAAACGGCTGGAGCGATTTCAATGAAACTCGGTAAGTTCATAGCACTATTCCGGGTGACCTCGACCGTGACCTTCAAATTTTGTTACGTCTCACCAATTCAACATGGCGGCTGTGCGAAATATTTCACCATCATTCAATATCTCCAAAACTATTCCCGATATCACCCTGGATTTCTTTACGGTGATAAAGAAAACTACTAGAAGTACACCAATATAACTTTTGAAAAACTGATAACTACAAAACCAACATGGCGGCCACGCGAATTTGTGACTTTTAAATTGACGTTTCTCGCGATTTAACCAACCTAACATAATAAAACTTGGTGCAGTATATGTTTATACATATTGTAATGCACCGACATCTAACATCGTTCAATTGTTTACATAACCACAAGATGGCGGATGTGCGAAATATTTCACCGGCATTCTATATCTCTGAAACTATTAGCGTTATCACCCTGAAATTTTGTACGGAGATAAAGGGCACTACTGGAAGTTCATCTATAAGACTTTCAAAAACCGGTTAACTACAAACCAAACATGGCGGCCAAGCGAATTTGAAACTTTTAAATAGACATTTCTCCCGATTTAATGTTCCAAACGCAATGAAATCTGGTACAGGGAATCTTAATAGGTTATGAACATTCCCGAATGGGAATATGATGTTATTTCCGTTTGATCAGATAAATTATCAATTAATATGATAGTATGGCCTTCTCAGTATGTGCTAGCCATGCGTATTGGTGAGGTGTGTCTGTACCAACTGACGAGCCCAACGGCACACCGGGGCGAAACGCTGGCATTTTATGTTTGATCTAGCCGGACCAATTTTATCATATTAATTGATAATTTATCTGATCAAACGGAAATAACATCATATTCCCATTCGGGAATGTTCATAACCTATTTGGATTGCCAAGGTAAGGTTTTTGTTTTATGAAAGGGAGCTTGACTTCCGTAGCACATTGGCATCACTCGTGACGTCAATACTACTTGTATTTTGTGTCTTGTGATGGCCTTCTCAGTATGTGCTAGCCATGCGTATTGGTGAGGTGTGTCTGTACCAACTGACGAGTCCAACGGCACACCGGGCCGAAACGCTGGCATTTTATGTTTGATCTAGCCGGACCAATTTTATCATATTAATTGATAACAGGAAATCTTTATACACATTTTAATGCACTGGTATCTAATTTAGTTCAATTGTTTACATAACCTCAAGATGGCGGCTGTGTGAAGTTCATCTATAAGACTTTCACCTATAAGACTTTCTATACTCTGGTGATCACAAATCCAACATGGCGGCGTCGCGAAATATACATATTCACATGATCGTTTCTCGCAATTTAACCATCCGAGTGTAGTGACACATCGTACAGTAAATCCTTATACAAATGTTAATCCACTGACATCTAATTCTTTTCAATTATTTCCATAACCACAAGATGGCAGCTGTGCGAAATTTTAAAAACTCCTTGTTACTTCTTGTGTCTTTCATGCGATTGAAATTTGAATGCTACACGTACACAATAATCTTCATGTAACAGTTAATCACTCTAGGACCTACATATATAAAATCCAACATGGTGACCATCCGAAATATTTAGTCGGTTCTCAATATCTACGAATCTATTACAGCAATCAAACTGAAATTTTGTATGTTGATAGTGGCAATTAACATAAGTAGGATATATGAATATAGGCTGTATAGTTCTTCACGGAACTACTTGTTTACTATCAAACCCACCCGGATCCTCCCAGTATCATTAGCAGTTAACCCAGCGTAAGCTTAAAAGGCGCACGGACGGCAGGTGCCACATGCAATTCAGAAAAGCAGAGGTGAACAGCGATCTCCAAGCACATCCATTCTTCACTGAAGTCTTAACTCGACACGACTCGACAGTTTGATACTGGCCAAAGCTGGGGTCATAGACTTGCTCGCTAGCTCGCAAACTCGCTCCGAAGATAGTAATTTAAATTTCCACTGAATGGAGATTGTTGGAAGAAATGAATACGTTAATACATTTACAGTGGGCGAGTATTAAAGATATAGATATGCTGTCGCGGACTATTTTGTAGAACTTTTCCTGCTGAATAATTCTTACACTCACAGAATATACATATTTCTAACGGTTTACCCAGCGTAAGCTTAAAAGGCGATCCTCGGACGCCAGGTTTTTCTTCGACTTGATTGACTGAAATCGTTACTGCTCGGCTTCCTTGGCTCATAAATAAATGTTTTTCAACAGAAACCTTCCTCGACAAATCCTTTACAGAATGGTGAAAACCGCATCAAAATTCATTTAGTGGTTCTCGAGATTACCCGTTACATCCAAGAATCGGGAATTTTGTTTTATAATATGTACAGATTGCTATCTCTATATAATGTTTCCTGCTTTATCATTCATCGTTAGGCTCATGTTTTTGTTATTTTATTTTGTATTACCTTACAAGTATTTCATTTCGTATTCGGAAATATGCATTTGTTGCTGTTTGCAGTCTTAAAGTAACAAAACAAGAAACAAAAACAATGAGAATAGATCATAAAACAGCAACATAAAAGACAAAAAATCCAAAAAAAATGAAATAAAACAATAAATGAAATTAAACAATAAGATGTGTTTTCGAAACCCTTCCCAATTTGAATTATGTTTGTCCTTCCACTGCCACTAACTCTTATTTAGTTATTGTCAAAATGAACAAGGAAGGACACTTTGTAGACTATATTTAGGCAGAAAGTAATTTTAATAGATTTCCATGCATTATTCCGAAGATAAGCGTAAGTCAACTTAAGTGATGAACTCTCATTTCAAGTTATTTTCTCCTCTCGTGTCATCATCATCATCATCATCATCATTTTCCCTTATCCAGCTCTTGCCGGGTCGGGGTATTTATGATACTTCTCTACTTTCCTCTTTCCTTCCACAATTCTTCTTCCACGATCTTGTCCCAGTCCAGATTTCTTTTTCTTACTATGTTCTTCACTGAATCAATCCACCTTGTTCTAGGTCTTCCTCTTGCTCTCTTACCCTTGCACTTTGCCTCCAGCATCTGTCTTGGTATTATATTTTCCTCCATCCTCTTTACATGTCCAAACCACCTTAGTTTATTCTTCTCAATTCTCTCATTTAGATGTCCCATCCCAACTTCCTTCCTAACATCTTCATTCCACACTCCGTCTTTCCTTGTCTTTCCTATCATACTCCTTAGGAATTACATTTCACTGGCTTGGATTCTACTCTCATGTCTGCTCGTCAGGGTCCAAGTCTCAGCTGCATAAGTTAATATGGGTACATAGTACACTTTATACAATACCTCCTTGCTTTTCCTTGGTACTTCCTTATCCCAAACAAGTTTTCTTACACTTTGATAGAATGCATTGCTCTGCTGTACCCTCCTGCCAATCTCCATGTCGTGTCTACGAATCAATTAATTAATAGATTCTGCGGTTAGCCAATTAATCGATTCTTCGCTTAGCAGATTAATCTATTCATTTATTTGAATAATCGATTGAACGTTTAATTTTCAATTGATTCGATTAATCTATTATTAAACGATTATTAATCGATTAACCGAAAATCGATTGTTACCAGCTCTAGTACAGACCTCTAGGGAGCACATCAAATGTGTATCTGCCCGAATCCCAAGAGCGGCTCCAGTTTCAAGTCATGTGAATGTCTAAATATGAAGAATGTGTCACCATTTTATTTCCTTAAAGTGGAAAATTCATCTTTATTTGTAAAAGAAATAATGTGCAGAATCAGTGGTCATTTACAAAAGTAAGGTGGCGGCTTCGGTTGGCGTAGTCGCATGTTGAGCTTCTACGCCCAAGAACGCGGGTCAAATCCGGCCGAAGTCGTCGGAGTTTTTAAGAGCGTTAAAAATCCCTCATTATGCCTTCCTTCGGAGGGGAAGTAAAGCCGGCGGTCCCATGTCATAGATTTCTGGCATGTTAAAGAACCTTCCACTAATTACAACTGTGTGAAGCTAAATTGTATAGGTTAAGAATGTAAACAACGCTCTTAGGTTTCTACGTTCGTTGCCAAGAGCCAACTGCGGTGACGTATGGTAGCTAAGTTATGAACTAGTAGTCGTTGACGGTGTCGTTTGGCGGCAAAAGTAGGAATTACATGAAAATTGATCGTTTGCAGTCCTTACTTGAATTAAAACAGATACACACACTAATACAGTCATCTCAATTAACACCGGTTTTCAGCCAGATTCTACAGACACCCAAAGTACACGGGGCTACATGACCGCGTTGCCGCAGCCCCTAAACTTAAGAACCAACCAACCAAAAGAAAGAAGGAACTTTCTACCAGGTTTGACTACTGACGCCGTGGCATGGCACACATAGGCAACTCCTGATACGTTCTTACTATGCGGGTTAGCATAACATGCAAAACACACAAGAAGCGATGAAAGTCAACTTCAGAAAATTCGGTCATCTTTAGACACATCAGCAAGAAACAGTTGACAACTGAGTACTAACAGCCAAAAAAACGTTGATCATTCACCGTTCATATTTCGTCAGGTTACATGCCTTTGATCGCATCCAAGTGCTTTGCGCAGAACGGAGAATTAGAGAGATTATTGATCACGATACTTCTTTTAATAGAAATCCGGTTAGCTGTGAACGGTTCGAAGTGTACAGACGAATTTCTTACTGAAAGAAGGAAAATGGTTTATTTAGGCAAGTAATTGCTTGAGTTTAATTTTGTTACTGTTGGTACCGTTTCGTAACTAGAGTCGCCTTGCCGATCTCACATTGGCAACCGCTTTAACTTTCCTGATATGCGGGTCAGTATAAGACTGATGAAAAAAGGGGCCAATCTTATAATACGAGAAGTTTCTTTATTCTATTCATAATCGTACGTAAAACATCATAATTACCAGGATATATTATGCAATTCTAAATAATTGTATGAATTTTGCTAATCTATAGAAGTTACGTTTGACTTTATTTATAATAATTTAGCGGCAGATCGATATATATCCCGCCAAGCGTAGTGGCTAGCATTGTTCTTAATCGATATATATCCCGCCAACCGTAGTGGCTAGCATTGTTGCTAATCGTTATATCTATCACAATCTGATTCTTGATAGCTATGATACTGTGATTTTGACTTATCATAAGTGCAAGTCGCATGATAGGCGACAGCAAACGGTTCATGTTTTTGCACTTCATATGTTGAGCTTGTATTGGGGTTAGGTTCGCAACCTTGGAGGGGGACAGTTAATGCTTCAAAAACAGCATAAAGAACGAATGCCACCTTATCCTGCTTATGAATGGCTTTACATTTCAGAACTGCGTCATTCCCTTTTGGCGACACGAGATTTACCGCTGGTTGCTTTCCACAGTCCTGCGTATGTCGTTCCATCAGATCAGGAGTTGTAAATATAGCTAAAGCGCTGACGGCAAGGAGTAATAAGCAGTCAGCGCTATAGCATGCGGAGAGTTGAAGCACTGACCACGACCCATACTACAGCGTTAAATGGAGCCTACCATAGACTTACAGTATTTATTAGTGGGATTTCACTATGATTACCAGTAAAAGAATCTTGTGCAGGTATAGTACGAAGTTGTAAGGTATATGACTATGGAAATTGTCCCAACTTTCGGACAAGTCGAGACTAGCGCATTGATGGACGGTGGCCTCGAACTTGAGAGCCGGAGTAGGAAATAGGTTACCTAAGGGTTTTCTTTGCTAACGATAAGGTGATTTTAAATTTTAACACAATAAGCTTAAAGTTCCTGTATTATTTGATCCCTTGCTTTGATTTGCACCCTCAAACAGTCCGGTGTATCACATACTTTAAAAACCAATTCCCGACTACAGAATCCTCCTTATTTACCTTAATTCAGCCGAAATGAAACCATTTCTCACTTAGTGCAATTTTGCATACGTCCCCCTTAAATTGCATTTTGTGACAATTTTGAATCTAAATTACATTTTGTAAGTATTTTCTATCTAAATTGCATTTTGTAAATATTGTCAATTCAAATAAAAGTACAGTAAGTATGTAGTTAGTTTTAGTTGTAAGTAGGTAGTTAGTTTGTCTATTAGATATATGTCATTGTTCTATTAGACTGTGGTGTGTGAGTGTGTCTGGTAGCAGTTGCATTGTTTATTAGTTATAGTTCATTGTTTCAGTAGACTGTGATGTGTGAGGGTGCATGTGAGTGTGCCTGGTGACAGACTGTTTTAGTGGTAGTATTTGTTGTTGGTGGAACTTCAGTTTTTTGTTAGTAGAGTTTTGGTATTTAATTGTTAGTACGGTAGAAGGTTAGTATTTTTGTTAGTAGAATTGCTCTTTACTTATTCTGAAAGGGAGTAGCAGCCTTTCAGAATAAATCAATTCTTTACTAGTCTTATAGACGGTTAAGATATTGATAATATAAGCCAATAATTGCTACACTGCGTCCTGCTGCACGGCTGAAAGCAACGGGAAACTACAGCCGTATGCTATTCCCGAGGATATGCACCTCTCTATGCATAATTACATGTGATGATGGCCTCCTCCCTTGTAAAATTTCAATCCGGAGGTAAACTAGTCCCCCGTTCGGATCTCCGGGTGGGGACTACTCGAGAGGGGGTTAACATCACAGAAGTGACAAAGAGGAAATCTGACATTCTACGGATCGGAGCGTGGAATGTTAGAAGTCTGCTAGGAAGTGGAAGGTTAGAAAACTTAGAAAGGGAAATGGATAGGTTGAGGTTGGATTTGGTTGGGATTAGTGAAATGCGCTGGCAGGAAGAACAGGACTTTTGGTCAGGAGACTATAGGGTCATTAGGACTAAATCAAACAATGGCCAAGCAGGGGTTGGCCTCATATTGAGTAGGAAACTTGGACAGCGGGTGGAATATTATGAGCAATATAGTGAACGGATTATTGTAGCAAAAATCAATACAAAACCTACCTGCACTACAGTGGTGCAAGTCTATATGCCTACCAGTCAAGCTGATGTTGAGGATGTTGAAAAGGTCTACGAAGAAATATACGAAACTCTGAGGTATATCAAGGGTGATGAATATGTTATAGTAATGGGAGATTGGAATGCTGTGGTAGGAAAAGGGAGAGAAGGGAAGATAGTAGGAGATTTCGGATTAGGTGAGAGGAATGATCGAGGAAGCAGGCTGGTAGAATTCTGCACCGAGCATGAATTGGTCATAGCTAACACCTTATTCAATAACCACAATAGAAGAATATACACATGGATGAGACCAGGAGATACAGGGCGTTACCAAATCGACCTCATTATGGTCAAGCAGAGGTTTCGAAACCAGATTTTGGATAGTAAAGCATATCCTGGTGCTGACATAAACTCTGATCACAATCTGGTTGTAATGAAATGTAGATTAAAGTTGAAGAAACTGAAGAAAAGTCAAAAGCCAAAAAGGTGGGCAATAGACAGACTGAAAGAGAAGGATGTAAACGAAAGATTCAAGAAGAGTATAAAGGAAGGACTAATGAAAAACTCTAAACAAACTTCAATTGCAGACGAATGGGCACTTTTGAAGAATGAAATAACAAAATCCGCAGAAGAAAACATTGGTAGGAAAGAAAGAATAGGTAGAAAACCGTGGATCACTCAGGATATACTAGAATTGATGGATGAAAGGCGGAAACACAAGAATCTAAGATATGAAAAGGGGAAAGCAGAATACAGACGTCTGAGAAATGAGGTTAACAAGAAGTGCAAGGAAGCGAAAGAAGAATGGTTGAAAGAGAAATGTGCAGGTATAGAAAATTGTCTGAAATTAGGAAAAGTAGACACAGCTTATCGAAGGATTAAGAATACTTTTGGGGAAAAGAAGACTAAGTACTGTAATATTAAGGACACAAATGGAAAGCCTCTAACAGATAGGGAAGAAAAGGTTGAGAGATGGAAAGCTTACATAGAGAGTTTGTATAAGGGAAAGGAGATTGAGAATCATGTAATGGAAAGGGAGGAGGAAATTGATGAGGATGCGAAAGGAGATTTAATATTGAGATCAGAATTTGATAGAGCTTTGGAAGACTTAAGCAGGAATAAAGCACCAGGAATAGATGATATACCGATTGAGTTGCTACGCTGCATAGGAGATGAAGGTCTGATCAGGTTATTTCACTTGGTGTGTAGGATTTATGAGACAGGTGAGGTACCCCCCGAATTCAAGAAGAATGTAATCACCCCTATACCAAAGGAAGTGGGAGCTGACAGATGTGAAGATTACCGTACAATCAGCTTGATTACTCATGCTTCAAAGATCCTGTCTAGAATAATTTACAAGAGGATTGAAAGCCAGATAGAAACGGAGTTGGGTGAAGACCAGTTTGGTTTCAGGAGAAATGTAGGAACAAGGGAAGCTGTACTAAGTCTTAGGCTGATTTTAGAAGGTAGAATAAGGAAAGATAAGAGAACGTTCATGGCTTTTGTAGACTTAGAAAAGGCTTTTGATAACGTTGATTGGACTAAATTGTTTGACATTTTGAAATCTATTGTAATAAAGTACAGGGATAGGAGGGTGATAAACAATCTGTACAGAAACCAGACAGCAGTCATTCGAGTTGAAGGACATGAGAGAGAAGCTGGTATTCAGAAAGGTGTAAGGCAAGGCTGCAATTTATCATCCATACTTTTCAATCTTTACATTGAACAAGCAATGAAGGAAATTAGAGAAAATTTTAAAGTGGGAGTGAAGATTCAAGGAGATATAATTTCAACTCTGAGATTTGCTGATGACATCGTCATCTTGGCCGACAAGCCTGAGGATTTGAATGAGTTTTTGAATGGTATGGACTCCGTCTTACGGAAAGAATTCATGATGAAAATAAATAAATGTAAAACAAAAATACTGGATTGCAGCCGAAATAAATCAGAAACCTCTATGGAGATCAAATTGGCAGGTGAAAAACTGAAGTAGGAGACTTCTGTTACTTAGGAAGCAGAATAACCAGTGATGGACGAAGCAAAGAGGATATTAAAAGTAGGTTGGCTCAGGCAAAGAAAGCATTTCTACAAAAAAGGAATCTGCTGACATCGAATATAGATTTAGGTATTAGGAAGTCATTTTTGAAAGCCTTTGTCTGGAGCGTGGCGCTCTATGGAAGTGAAACTTGGACTATTGGTGCAGCAGAAAAGAGGAGAATTGAAGCATTTGAAATGTGGTGTTACAGGAGAATGATGAAGATCAGATGGGTAGAAAGGGTTACAAACAAAGAGGTATTAAGACGAGTGGGAGAGGAGAGATGTTTCTGGCGACTGCTAATGAAGAGAAGAGATAGGTTGGTAGGACACATACTAAGACACTCAGGAATAGCAAGCTTGGTTATGGAAGGAAGGGTCGAGGACAAAAACTGTAGGGGTAGACCAAGGTTAGAGTATGTTAAACAGATTGCCTCCGATGTGGGGTGTCGGAGCTATGTAGAGATGAAACGATTAGCTCAGGACAGGGAGGCATGGAGAGCTGCATCAAACCAGTCAAAAGACTGAAGACTCAAACAAACAAGCGGCAGATATTGCATTTCAAGCCGAGTTTATTGAAAAACTAAATACTTGGATGTACTTCATTTACAGTATCTCTATATATATAAGAATGAAAGTTTGTCTGTTTTTCCTGAATTTCCACGGAAGTTCGAGTTATTAACGCGTTTCAGACTGGTTTATGACGGTTGCGAACAAAAACAAAATTTTTGTCTGTCTGTCTGTGTACAATTTTGCACGCGTATCACTCGAGGACGGCTGAGTGGATCAACGTAAAATTTGGTACAGACGTCCATCAGGGGCACGAAAGTAATCATTGATGTAACTCTTCTCCATACCTCTCATAAAAGAGGGCCCACCCCCTTAAAATGCATGCTGAAATGGGCGTAGAAAGACGAGACAAAGCTCATTTTCAGCGTCTCAATGTGAAAAACAAAACTCGGGAGCCCTACGAGCCCCGAAAACCACATTTTAAGGTCCTAAAACCAACAGTTTTTGAGATATATCCAAAAAACTAATTTCATTTATTACGCTAATGAAAGAATGCCAGCCGGCAACCATGGCAACACATTCTCTGAAGTCCATCTATTTCGGTAAGACGCAATGCCATTCCATTTATTACATTACTTTGAACGTTCGCAAACGGCTATACGGTTATCTCGGAACCAACTTAAGCTGTAAAATTCATCAATACGTATATAATTTCTCTTAAGGGGGTCAACGGGTACTCTTGAATTTTTTCACGTGATTTACACGGGCGGGTGTGGTACTAAAGGTCTATTATATCGCTATCCCTATATTAATAAATTATTATTATGATTATTATTATATTATGACGTACAAGGACGAGACAAAACTCATTTTCAGCCCCTCGGTGGCTTGGAGGCTACTACGATTTAAGGCTCTAAAACTACGTTTCTGAGATATTCCCAGAAAACTAATTTCATTTAATAAACTAATAAATAGATGACGAGTACAGGAAAACACCAAATCAGGAGCTATATAGATATACTGAGGAAATCACAGATGTGGCCAGGAAGAGACGTCTGGCTTTCTATGGACATGTATCATGGATGAACCCAACAAGACTAACCAACCGGCTTCTCAACTACTGGGGGAAGAGAAAGAGCGTGACACCGTCGCTAACAGTAGTTAACAAGGATATCCAAGAACTGAAGATAATGAAAAGCGATATTCGAAGCCGATCACATCTCAGAAAGATACTTAAACACAAGAGTTTTCAGGACAGACCACCCTGTAAGAAACCCGGCATCATCTGGACAAAAGAGAGAAAGGAGATACATAGCCAGATAATGCGCGAATATTGGGCAAACATCAAGTCCCTCGCCATACTGAAAAGTTGAACGTCGTGGTCCTTAGCTGGCCCATCCTAAAGAAGAAGAAGAAGAAACTAATGAACTAATGCAAGCCGGTAAAAATGACAACAGTATCACAAGAGGTGACATCCAACTTTCCATTTATTTCTGTAAGAAGCAATGCCACTCAATTTATTACATTTCTGTGAAAGTTTGCAAATGGCTATAAGGTTATCGTGGAATCAAACATAGACTGTAAAATTCAACAATGCAATTAAGGGGGTCAAGGGGTACCCTAGAATTTTTACACGTGACTTACACGTGCGATATGTTGTACAGAAGGTCCATTTAATCTCCAAACAGCAACATTATTTTCAAAAATTCCTGGATTGGAATAGTGTTTTTGCAGCTTTTGGGATTTTGGGCCATTGGAGGCTAAAAATCCCGAATTTTCATGCACCACAAGCCTTTATAATTTATTAAAGGGTTCTTCCTGGGGATGGGGACTTTCCATAACGGTGAGGGTCAGTTTTAATTTGACATATATTGCGTTTCGTCTACGAGGTTTTCAATATTATTGTCGCGTCAGGAAGTACACGTTAGGTGAATTTAGTTTGAGAGCACATTTTCAGTAATCATATTTTTGTCGACAAACGGGTTCATTGTAAAGATGATTTTGTTTGATACTGTGTGGTTGATATATATTTATGTTTATGTACGCCTATAATTCATGTTCGGGTGCTTGGATCATCGTAAAATTAGGTATTGTAACCATGAGTCAATGCACCAATCATTTAGAATACTCATGAACGTACTTCTCATAGAAAGGTGGGTATAAGGAACAACTTTTCAAAATACATGCTAAAATAGGCGAAAAATAAAAAAATATCCTAGAAGGATGACCAAAGCATATGTTGCGCTTCTCAATGTGTGACACATAACTACGGAGTCTATAAAGGGTCTCCGAAAACCACATTTTATGGCCCTAAAATAAACGGTGTCTGCGATATACCCAGAAAACTAACTTCGTTCTGATAAACTTATGAAGGAATGACAAACCGCTAACCATTTCAACCGTAGCCCAAATGATAACGTCTGGTTATTAATACCGAAGACCGTTCGAAGAGCGGGTACTTCTGCTAGTATATATATAAAACTCAATGTTGGTTTTTCTGTCTGTCTGTCTGTTATTTATACATTTATTTATCGTATGGCATACATGAAAATTATTTACAATTTGGCATCAATTTCGAAAAGTAATGCAGTGCCTGTGGTGTCCCTAGGAAGAAGTCGCTGAAGTCACCACTGTATGATGTTTGTGGGCTTTCCTGAACTAGGTGCCGAACAGTCTGTCTTTCAGCACCGCACTCGCAACATGACGAAGATTTTTTCCTCCACTTGTACAGGAGATCGCCGCATACACCGTGATTGGTCCGGATTCTATTTAATTTTGACCAGGTCTTTCTAGGCTGAGTGAACCCTGGCCCCTGCTCAGTTATGCATGGCATTACTGTAGTCTCTGGAGGGGCAAACGAATTCCAATCAGAAGACCATCTCTCAGCCAGGTTGAATTTGTTAGTTGCAAGATTCTCCGCTATGCAGATAGGTGGATGTCTTGAACGTAATCGTTTCACATGTAGATCACCAATGTCTCCATGGATTGGTAGTTGTTTATTATTTTGTTATTTATACAAATCTACACCGTTGCACCGATCTGAACGAAAATGTGTATACTTACCCTTTAGAACCCGTCTAGTAACACTGTGTACTTTAAATTTCGGACAGACCACTCCATTCCCTGCATTTAGGCCCTTCGGCACTAATCTACAACGTTTCACCGATCTGAACGAAAATTTGTATATTTACCTTTGTAACCCTGCGAGTAACACTGTCAGAATGAAATTTCGGCCAGACCACTCCATTCCCTGCATTTAGGCAGCTGACTTCTTCCACGTTTGTGGAATTCTTATGAGATTGATCAGATAGTCATTAATTAAAATACTAATTAATATAACGTGTAAGATATTCCAAGTCAATAACAATTCATGTTCATTTGTTAGCAAGAACTGACCATATCCTTTGGGCCATTAGATCCAAAGCGACTAACGGACGAGTAGCTACAATCGTAGCTATATTAAATAACTATCACCTATGGTGATTTATTGTAGTTTTGACGGCTACATATTTATTCATGAAGGACAAATGTACGGAATAATAAAAGGAATATAGATTTTAAGAACCGAATTGGAATTTAAATAAAAATAGAAAACCACAATATCTGCAACATCAAACGATAAATTACTAAAGAAAATTAAAATGTATATTGTAAATTAATCTTAAGCCTCCGTGGCTTAGGCGACAGCACGCCGGCCTCTCACCGCTGGGTCCGTGGTTCAAATACCGGTCACTCCATGTGAGATCTGTGCTGGACAAAACGGAGGCAGACAGGTTTTTCTCCGGGTACTCCGGTTTTCCCTGTCAAAATTTCATTCCAGCAACACTCTCCACTATCATTTCATTTCATCTGTCATTCATTTAATCATTGCCCCAGAGGAGTGCGTCAGGCCTCGGCAGCCGGCACAGTTCATATCCTCGCCGCTAGATGGGGGCTTCATTCATTCCATTCCTGACCCGGTCCGAGACTGGAAGCAGGCTGTGGATTTTCATTTCATTGTAAAGTAATCTCAAATCATATGAAATGTAGTAGGAAACTCTATTTAACTTAATGGGTGGGAATTACTTAATTATAGCTAAATCTTGGGTTAAAGACAACAAAATTGTATTTAAAAATGTTTAAAGTTACTGTACAATGCGCCTCTCCAACTCAAGTCTATCAGACAAGGGTGTGAGCAGGAGTTAATTGTTCAACTCTCAGTCTCGCCAGACAGGGCGGGTAATAATAAAGTTAAGGGTTTTACGTCAGTTATAACTACAGTGAAAACACATGGATGCCAGATGTTTGCCCTGAAGGTGATCACTTAAGTGCTTTTAAATCAACTTATCGAGGTCTCTTACATTTTCCTCCTGATGAGAACCACATCGATGCACTACTTTTTCCACTTATGTGGCGATTATCTTTGAAAGCTTTTGTTTTGGCCGATGTCACAGAAAAATACAGTTTTGTTTGAGAACAAGAGTCTCAGAATTAGCCCCCAAGGACAGCGGACTCCCCTAGCTCTCGTACATTTAAGCACCTTCAAATGCCAACTAACTGCGGTGGAATTCTATCCAAAGCCTTGGTCACAGCAGGCGAGAAACTTACTGCTGATCAACACCTCCTCCCAGGCTTTTTCATTGGTCTACACTCAGATAACCTCTCCACGTGAACAGTTTGCATCGGGAAGAAATAATTATCTCTTCAATGAAATTACAGAAACGTTTTTAAGCTATCTGGAATTGGTGGGTCGGTGTTATTGATTTCCACGACTACACTTAGAGCTCAAGAAATCCTTTTCGGTAGCGCCCTGCATTAATATTTTCAAGGTTTAATACTGACATAAGATACACAAAATACTTTGCAATTGGTTAAAAATAAGATTATCACTCATATCACATCACAGCGAATTTTAGGTTAATTTTTAATCGTGTCAGAAACATACATTATAACTTACAAGATATAACTTCAAACCTGGTACTATAAGCATTAATCATTTTTGATGGCAGGTAGCAATGCGATTAAGCTCTACACAAGTACAAATTTAATCAAATGTGGCTTGACCAATATGCAGCTAGTTCACATGCTTCTTTAGTAGCGTCAATCACGTTCTGGGGAGAGCATGTAGTTGGACACAAGTTGCATACAAGGAGATGGTTCATTGTCTGTTCTTCACCACATTCGCATAGTGTAGATTCTCAGACAAATCCCCACTTTCTCATGTTGGTCTTCATTCTTCCAACTCCTGAGCGCAACCTATTGAGTGTCTTCCATGTTGACCAACTTTCCTCGTGGCCTGAAGGAAGACTTTCGGAAGGCATCATCCATCCTGCAAGGTGGCTGGATCTTGAACGCCATGAATTCATTCTAAAGATCGATGGTGGTTCAGTGAGGCTTTCTGTTGCATGAAGAAAGCTTCTTCTTGACTTTAGCCTTTGGTTTGCTCGTTGATACCCATATAAAGTATGGGTCCTCAGGTTCAGTGCTTTAGATTTCTCCAGTCTGGATGCACACTCACGGCGAATAACTGGGGGTGGGATACCTGCTAGACAATAAACTTTATCAAGTGGTGTAGTTCTCAAACACCCTGTAATGAGTCTGCAGGTCTCATTTAAGGCAACATCCACTTGATTAGCATGACTAGATCTACACCAGACAGGGTTAATACAATATGCCAAAGGACGCTGCAAACAACATGTAAGATATTTCTATTATTATTGTTATTATTATTAATAGGATTACAGAGGAGATAATCATGAACTCAGGTTAAGTACCAACATTGCGTTTGCCTAGTCGAAAATCACGGAAATTCACTTTCCGGAAGGCTGAGGTAGTATACAAGCACACTTCTCCTGAGTTATCCTGGTTTTATCGTGATCCATCCCTCGGATCAGAATTGATTTTCTCGCCTGAGTCAGGAATCGGACCTAGGATCTTTTTGTCAGGAGTTTAACTACAAACTCCTAGACCACAGCATGCGTATTCTTACGTATAAATGAATAAAATCTTGGGAGAGGAGCTCATTCTCTGAAAAGTTGAAGATAACCGTCACATTGTAACATTTCCAGCCATGCTTTGACTGAGGCAGAAAGAACACTTGAGAATAATATTGTTCAAAGCTCATTAAACTCCGCAAACAAAAAAGACACATGGTGTGGGAAAATAACTGCTAATCAGGACAGCTTTCCGTAGTTACATTATCCTCCCTTTCTCAGGGGGAAGTGAAGACGCAACACATTAATGGAATTTCCTAATCATAAATTATCTGAGCACCCCTCGTAGCGTTCCACTGCTATAAACAGAAACAATCCGAAGGTTCCTTACATGAATTATAGTAAAGTATAACGAACTTGACTAGCGACCTTGTGGTCGTCAAGCCTGTGCAGTAAGAGGAGTAGAGAATGTTTCTGATAGCCTGTTTATTGTATTGTCTCTACTATATTATGTTCCAGGGATTTATGTCACAATTCACAAAGTGGCAATGATAAGTGAAGTAGAAGGAAGCTTGTAGTTTAACGTGACCGTTAATCTCGCGATCATGAGCCACTGGACTCCTTTTACGAGGAATCCGAACCACAGGCCATGGCATTTCACTTCGAAAATCTCACATGCATTGACCGGGAATCGAACCTGGTCCGCCTTGGTGAGAGACCAACAGCTTGACCGCTGTGCCACCACGCCCCAAGTGAAGTAGAGAATAGAAGTAGACCCTCCCCTTTTTCTAGGTTGCGCTCAAAGTGGTTGTTTCAACCCTCAGACCAGAGTTAGACATTCGTGGCAGAGCTAGAATATTGAACCCATGGTCATAGAGACAGGAGCTTCTATACGTATCCCTTAATTTCCATACGAGTGTCTTAATTACCATTATAGGCGAGTTGCATACGACTGTTTATGTTCGACGATAATTATTATAACTATTTTATGTTCGAACATAAATATTCAAAAATATCTGTCGAGATTTCGCCAGTTTTGTGTACTGAACAGAGCGCATGGGACGCACAGAATACCTGTATTTGACCATGGCCTTCTCGATTGCCCCACTATGACACTAGGCCAGGCAGTGAAATTTAAATTAGAAGGCCTTGGAACTCAGCGCAGATGCGTTGCTATCCTCACCTGATTGGTCAAACAACTGTTTCTTGAGCTCTGATTGGTGGCAGAAACTGTTTCATAATGAACAAGTAGTTCCGTGAAGAACTATACAGCCT
The DNA here is from genome assembly GCA_946902985.2 of Meconema thalassinum. Taxonomy (NCBI): domain Eukaryota; kingdom Metazoa; phylum Arthropoda; class Insecta; order Orthoptera; family Tettigoniidae; genus Meconema; species Meconema thalassinum. The sequence goes on along the minus strand of OX336390.1, from coordinate 151,390,952 downwards.
ATTTTCATGTATCCTGCTCATGTTAATTGCCTCTATCAACATACAAAATTTCAGTTTAATTGCTGTAACAGATTCGTAGATATTGAGAACCGTCTAAATATTTCAGATGGTCGCCAGATTGTTTTTTTTATTTTTGTACTATTACATTAAGATTATTGTGTACGTGTGGTATTCAAACTTCAATCGCATGATTAGAACACAAGAAGTAAAAACGAGATTTTAAAATTACGCACAGCAGCCATCTTGTGCTTATGCAAACAATTGAAATAATTTAGGTGCCAGTGGATCAACATTTGTATAAGCATTTAACGTGCAACGTTTCACGGCACTCGGATAGTTAATTCGCGAGAAACGTCCATTTAAATATTTATACTTCGCGTAGCCGCCATGTTGGATTTGTGCTCACCGGGTTACTGAAAGTCCTATAGGTGGAACATATGTTCATAGTCTCTACGAACATAAACAATTCAGTTTGATTGCTGTAAACGATTCTTAGATATTGAGAACCGTCTAAATATTCCGGAAGCTCGCCATTTAGGATTGTTATATGTATAGGCCATAGAGTTATGTTCCATTCAAGGACAATTATTGCCTAGGTTCATTATTCAAACTTTCACTTTGACCACATGATTACGACACAAGAAATAAAAACTTAATTTTAAAATTTCGCACAGCCGCCATCTTGAGGTTATGTAAACAATTGAATTAAATTAGATGGCAGTGTATTACAATCTGCAAATTCATTTACTGTACCACATTTCACTGCGCTCAGAGATTTAAATCACGAGAAAAGTCTATTAAAATATTTCAAATTCGCTTGGTCACCATGTTCGTTTTGTACTTTACAGGTTTAGGAAATATACATAGGTAAACTTGTATCAGTACCCTTTATCATCGTACAAAATTGCAGGGTGATATCTGTAATAGTTTCGGAGAAATAGAATGTCAGTGAAATATTTCGCACAGCCGCCATTTTGAGGTTATGTAAACAATTGAACTAAATTAGACTCCAGTGCATTTCGATGTGTAGAAACATTTGCTGTACCATGTTTCATTACGTTTGGATAGTTAAATCGCGAGAAAAGTCTATTTAAAAGTCTCAACTTCGCTTGGCCGCCAAGTTGGTTTTTTAGTCACCAGGGTTTTGAAAGTCTCATAGGTGAACTTCTAGTAGTGCCCTTTATCACCGTACACAATTTCAGGGCGATATCGGTAATAGTTTCGGAGATATTGAATGCTAGTGAAATATTTCGCACAGCCGCCATGTTGGATTGGTGAGACGTAACAAAATTTGAAGGGCACGGTCGAGGTCGCCGGGAATAGTGCTATGAACTTACCGAGTTTCATTGAAATCTCTCCAGCCGTTTAGATTTTATTAGGGGGACACACACACACACACACCTCACACACACACACACGCACACACACACGGACAAAAGGTGATCTCATAAGCCTATTTTTTCAAAATTGAAAATAGGCTAAAAATAGTGTTATAATGACCATCATTATGATACAGTTTTCTGACTTATAATAGTCAGGGTCGAACATAAATGTATAATAATAATTTTAATAATATAGTATGGCCTCGGTGCCGGGTGCAAGCTTCGTTATTTGTCACCCAACTTGCATGTCGATTTTTTTAGTTGTTCCTTGAAGCACTATGAAGGTCAAGGAGGTTAGATATCTAAGCTCCTTGACACTATAGCGCTTTCTAGTAGAGAAATAAGGAACTTTGTGTTGGCGGAAAATCCCAAGATTAATTTTGCCATTATGAACACGGTCTACTGAATTCAAATGGGTTCTTTAACATGCCAATATCGTATGACATTAGTGTCGTGATTTTTTCCACCTTTCAAAAATCACTTACCACGGCCAGGAGCGAATCTGCAAGCTTGGGGTAAGTAATCCGACACTATAACCACTCACCCACCGTGGCAAAATGTATTACTCTTGGATTGCATGCTTTATCGGTAAAGATTACAAATATTAAAGGAGTGCAGTCATGATACTGCTACATAGAGTTGACTCGCTGTGATGATCCATGCTTATGTAATAACTTTACGTTCATTTATATGCAAAGCAAGTTTTAATTTGTCAAGCACACTATATGGTCTCCGCCCACTGAGGTAGGATTATCTACCATCAACTACTAACTTAATCAGCGAAATCGTATTCTATTCAGTCGGTCAATACGATTGTATTGAAGAGTATTGTGTGTTATGCCCGAACCCCGAAAAGATTTACAAGAGATTATTAATACTCTGAGATTTGCTGATGACATCGTCATCTTAGCCGACACACCAGAGAATTTGAATGAATTTTGTATTGCTATGGATTCTGTCTTGAGGAAAGAATGCATGATGAAATAACAAATGTAAAACAAAAATATTGGTCAGAGATGCAGCGTCCTGGTAAAGAAAGCCACCACTAAAGGCCGAGGGTCACGTCCAGCTGACCACGCGTCATTCCACAATCTGCAGGCCAAATGGCTGAGCAGTGATCGGTGCTAGGCCAATACCCTTTATGGCCTGTAATGACATGAGTTGCTTTGATTTGTTATTATTATTACTATTATTATTATTATTATTATGTATAGAATAATTTATTATCCTCCAAAAATGCTGTAAAAATCAAACAAAATGTCTTCCTTGACCAAATATTCTATCTAAACACTTCATTCACCAGAGTCTTCCTCGTTGTGTAATGGCTAGCATTCTTGGCTGTCACCGTGGAGGCCCGGGTTCGAGTCCCGGCTCTGTCAAGAAATTCAAATCTGGTCTGAGGGCTGGAACGGGCTCCACTCAGCCTGAGAGGCACAACTGAGAGGAGGAGGAGGGTTCGATTCCTACCTCAGCCATCCTGGAAGTGGTTTTCTAATTTTTCCCCACTTCTACCCCAAGCAAATGCCGGGATGGTGCCTAACTTAAGGATTCTACCACTTTCTATTCAAACTCTACTTCAATTACAAACACACACAGTAGTACAGACATCAGAGTGTTACAGGTTATCATACAAATTCCACACTCTACCAAGTACATGGGGCTACATGATCGCGATGTCGCAAAGCCCCCAAATCGATCAACAACATTAATTCATCAGAAATGTCATAAATGAAAGAAAATATTAGTTCTTATAAGGCAACTAATTTCTCATATATCTCACTGAATAGTTGAACTGATCGCCCTGGCAATGAACTGAGGTAATTTATTGAAAATCCACAGCCTGCTTCCAGTCAACCGACTGGGTCAGGGATGGAATGAATGAAGCCCCCATCTAGTGGCGAGGATATGAACTGTGCCGCTGCCGAAACATGTTGCACTCCGTTGAGGTAATGATTAAATGAATGACAAATGAAATGAAATGATAGTGGAGAGTGTTGCTGTAATGAAATGTTGACAGTGAAAACCGGAGTACCCGGAGAAAAACCTGTCTGCCTCCGTTTTGTCCAGCACAGATATCACATTGAGTGACCGGGATTTGAACCACGGACCTAGCGGGGAATGGCCGGCGTGCTGCCGCCTAGGCCACGCAGGCTCTTCAGGTAATTTAGTATAGAATTTTTATTGCTATGTTTTCATTGCTGATAATGGAAGCAATCCAATCGTGCACCAAAAGCCAACCTGCCATATGATTCTGCATAGAGAGGTATATGTTTTATGCAATGAGTCTGTGCAGAGCTACGATAATTCAGGCTAATATGGCGTGCATGTTCCAGATAGGATAATGTGCTTCATGACTTCAAACATAACGGGGTATTTTGGTCCGCTGATCTTCGTATTGCATGAATAATGGTCATCTGCTATATTGAGCAATTATATACAGGCCGTCTATCATCTTTCCAGGGCATGTTCTGTGAGAAATCAGCATTAGTTGTTGTTGTTAATTCAGTTTACTTAACATGCTTAGTCATCGGTGCCAAGTACTTTGCGTGTGTAGAATTTGAGAAGGGGTTGCACTGTCTTAAACCAATACTCAAAATAACACATCAACACACCTTCATCATTACAAAATATGCATCCGATACGCTGTCACCAATACAACACTAATGTATTATTACGTACCAGTATATAAGGTGCATTTAAAAAGCAGCGAGCTGGAGGCTGTAATGCGCAAACCGGTGACGACATCGGCTAATCGTGGCGTGTGTAACGAGGTATGGTTCCAACCAGAACGTGGAAGGTCACAGCCCGTCGCTAGAGGGCACATGTGCACGTCACGTGAATATACAAAGCGAACAGCAGCATGCATCAATCGTCCAACGGTGCCAGTCGCATTGCAAACAGTGACATGGAGGCGTAAAACTAAGAGCAAAGAGGTGTTGTTCGGTTTCTGACACCGATAGAAGTAGGGGGAACAGACATTCATCGCCGAATGTCACAAGTGTACGGCGAACACTCCATGCATGTCCCTTGCAAGGGTCAAGGCGTGGCACAAGCGCTTCAGGGAAGGACAGGTGTCGTTAGCCGATGATGCCCGGTCTGGGGCACCCCCGTGCATTACCGATGACAACGTCTAGCTGGTTGATGCACTCATTACCCAGGACCGCCGAGTGACAGTGAACTCCATAGCCGCCGTGGTCGGATTGAGCGTCGGAAGTGTGCACACCATCATGAAGGAACGACTGCACTTGCGCAAAGTGTGTGCCCAATGGGTGCCCCACAGTCTTCAACCACATCAGGAAGCATGTCGAATGGCCTACTGTCTTGGTCTTGGTTGGACGTTTGATACATGCTGCTGCTCGCTTTGTATCGTTATGATTGAAATGGGAAACACACTCATGTGACTATAACTAAGCCCTGTGACAGGGCCGTGGAACTGTTGAAAGGAACTGCCCCGGCATTTCCCTGGAGGTGAAAATGGGAAACTACGAAAACCATTTCCAGCAGGCGAAGATAGTATTCGAACCCACGCTCTCCCGATGGCACCGAGGCACAAGCTAGCACGTTAGCGCTCTCGACCACAGGCTATTTCGCCCTTCCAAAAACCAACATTCTCGGTTGGGAAGGAGTAGATGACCTCGTAGTTCCTCCCCTTAAAACAACAATAACTAAAAAACTAAGTCGGTCGGGAATTGAAACCCAATCTTAGTATTATGAAGAGAACGATCTACCACTGCTCCACACAGATATCTAATATCGGATTTAATTATTTCCTCGTCATAGGATTGTGGCCCTCCCCTGGGTATTTATCTTATATTCTAGATTCCATTTCGCAGTAATACAAATATATGATTAGCAGTTACTAGATTATATACACAGATATTCTGCATTTAAAATTCCATTTCTGGTAAATATATTTGTAGAAATGAGCTCAATACAACTGAAGATAGAAATTCAACGTTATACGCATTATTACAAAAATGATTAGGCCTTTAAATCAGTTAAAATGTCATTTTCCACGTCATGTTTTGTTTTGGTAATGAAGTTCAATCTATTTTCAGGCATCTACTATCTGATCATGGGTAATTGAAAACCTGATTCACTTCTCTCAACATTATTGCTTCGTTACATTAATTACGTTTTAATTGCATAACAATTTCAGTGTCGGTAGGCCTACACCGATATTATTCCTATATCTTATAATCGTCAAGCTAATGGTGATGGTGGTGATTAATTGATTGATGATTGATTGATTTATTGAATGAAGATTTTAATACTTGAAAATTATGTACGGCTCTCATGCTGAAACCATTTAACCAAGAAAATTTTAGCTTAGACATCCAACACTTTTTATAAGATTATCAAAGTTAATAGGGATCCGGTCATTGGTTCAAGCGGTGCCCGCGTTGGGCAATGAAATTTCAGGTAGGTCACCTGCCATTTTCTTTTCACTTTGATAGCATCAGCATGAGAGTCGATTTAAATGACCAATGGGATAATTCACGCGAAATTAAAGTCTGTATCGAGAAATCCAGAGCTCATTTTATAAAATGGCTAAAGTGTTTAAGAGCCATTACTTCTCGATGGAAACAAAATTAAGACTTCTACGTTGCTATATATTTTCCATTCTTTTTTTTTTACGGAGCTGAGACTTGGACTTTGACCGAGACAATGGGCAAGTGACTTGAGGCATTTGAGATGTGGCTCTACAGGAGAATGCTTACAGTGCCATGGACAGATAAAATTACAAACAATGACATTCTACACAAAATGAAGGAAGGAAGAAAGAAAGAAAGAAAGAAAGAAAGAAGGAGGAATCATGAAACCAGTAAAATGCAGAAAGCTACAATATTTAGGTCATGTAATGAGGAATGGATACAGGTGCAAACTGCTGCAGAACACTCTGGCGCAGTCATCTGGCATTTGAGGGTGCGCAAATGCGAGGGAGCCGTGTCAGTACATTTACTGGCACGTTAAAGATCCCCTTCGGGGCAAAATTCCGGCACCCCACCGTCTCTAAAAGCCAGTGTAGTTAAAAGGGACGTAAAACCAATAACATCATTATTATTATTACACTCTTCAAGGAAAGAATCCTGGTAAAAGAGGACGGGGAAGAAGAAGAACATCGTGGCTTGAAAACTTAAGAACATGGACTTCACACACGAGTGAGGAACTATTCACAACATCCAAAACTGACATAACTATGGTGGTCACCAACATCCGGAACGGATAGTCACAAGAAGAAGAAGAAGAAAACGTCTACAGCCCGTTTTACTCAATTCAGACCAGACGTTTAGGACACATACGCCGCGCGGAAGAGACGTACGGTACAACACACATATCGTCACGATTGATCGCATTTCGTTTTTATCAGAGCATGCAACAAGGAAGAACAACAACTTTAGATAAGACTATCAGAAGTACCCGTTCTTCGAACGGTGTTATATATTAACACCAGACATTATCAATTGAGCTACTGTTGCCATGGTTAGCGGCTTGTCATTCCTTCATAAGTTTATAAGAACGGAGTTAGTTTTCTGGGAATATCACACACACTGTTAATTTAAGGGCCTTAAAATGTGTTTTTCGGAGACCCCTTATAGACTCGCGAAATTTGTGTCTCACAATGAGAAGCGCAACATATGCTTTGATCGTCCTTCTAGGATAATTTTTATATTTCGCCTATTTTAGCATGTATTTTGAGAAGTTTTTCCCTATATCCACCCTTCTACTGTATGAAAAGTACGGTGAGGAGTTTTATAAATGATTGGTGTATTGACTCATGTTTACCATACCTAATTTTACGATGCACCAAGCATCCGAAGACGATTTATAGGCATACATAAAGATACACAGAAAGACAGACAGACAATTCTATTGTCTACAACATATCACCCAGATATCCAAATATGGGTATATCTACCATACGTATCAAACAAAATCATCCTTACGATGAACCCGTATGTCGACAAAAAAAAAAAGATTAGTTAAAATCTGCTCTCAAACTAAATTCACCTAACGTGTACTTCCTGACGTGAAATAGATTTGAAAGCCTTGTAGACGAAACGCAATACACCTCACATAAAAATGACCCTCTACGTTGTGTTAGGCCCCCATACACAGGAATACCTCTTTCATAAATTATAAAGGCTTGTGGTGCATGAAAATTCAGATTCCTTAGCCTCAAATGGCCCAAATTCCTAAAAGCCGCAAAAAATGCGGATTCAATTAAGGAATTTTTGAAAATAGTGTTTCTGTTTGTAGATATAATAGACTTTCTGTACTATATGTCGCACGAGAAATTGTATGAAATAATTCTAGGTTACCCCTTGACCCCCTTAATTGCATTGACGAATTATACAGTCTACATTGGTTCCGTGATAACCTTATAGCCATTTGCAAACTTTCACAGAAATGTAATAAATGGAGTAGCCTAATAATAATATCGTATGGCCTCGGGTGCCGGGTGCAAGCTTCGTAATTTGACACCCAGAGGGTAGCTTGCATGTCGAAATTTCGTTGTTCCTTGAATCACTATGAAAGTCAAGGAGGGTAGATATCTAACCTCATTGAACACTATAGCGCTTTCTAGTAGAGAAATGAGGAACTTTGTGTTGGCGGAAACTCCTGAGGTTAATTTTGCCATTATGAACACGGCCTACTGAATTCAAATGGGTTCTTTGACATGCCAACATCGTATGACATGCGAGTCGTATTTTTGCCGCCTTTCAAAAATCACGTACAGGCCGGACGTTTAATTAAGACGATTGCCCTTGATCTTCAAGCCTGCGGGTGAGCCTGTACACAGTCACTCTCTCACCCTATCACTTCACATTTGTAACCACCGATCTGATGTAATGGAACTCCAGACTTGAGCAGACAGTACAGTCCACGTCGAAGTATTGTGTGACACGGAAGTACACGTTACGTAGTTACGAACAGAACGTCAATATATTTGCCAGTGACTATACTCCAGCAATAGTGTGAAACAGCTTTATCAATCATCGGAGCACTTGGGGCAGCTGTTAACAACACAGGTACTGTAGTAACTCGCCTCCAGGCTTCCATTAAGATTTTTCACTCGTCTAAAACAAACGTCCGGCCTGTACCACGGCCAGGAGTGAACCTGCAATCTTGGGGTTAGTAGACCGACACGCTATCCTCTCACCCACCGTGGCAGGGTATAAATGGAGTGATATTGCTTCTTACAGAAAGAGATGGAAAGTTGGATGCCACCCCTCGAGATAATGTTGTCATGGTTACCGATTTCCATTCCTTCATTAGTTTGTTAAATTAAATTAAACTAGTTGAAACCCGTCAAAAATGACGGTCAATAGAAAAATATTTACTGAAGAATTTTCTTATGTAGGCCTACTGTATATTCTTTGTACGATGATTTTTTGGCTCTATTGAAACTATAAGGGCGTCAAAAGATTGCACTCTCAACATTGCAAAATACTGCTGGCCATGACTGAAAAATTGATGAGGCATATTGAGACCTATACGTTCCAGAGTTTTCCCTTGAGCTTCATTGATTGTGACAGAGTATGCCAAATAATTTGGAAAATATTGCCTCTTAAAACAAAATGATAGTGTTTTATCGGATGCTGTTAAATCAAGTAGAAGGATTAGACCTCTCTGCCTAATTTTAACTGCACTTATTATTTCCAAATCCAAGCAATATGGTTGCATTTAGGAGCCCTTGGGAAACGTTCAGATTTCTAAGCAGCATAACGGTTCAAGCGTTTGGAATATGTGGAGGCAAGTCATTTAGTTCCAAGGAATTCAAGAACTCTGAGGAGTCTAATAAAACTGGCCGCAAACCGTCACATATAATTTTGGAATATAACGAAGAAATGCGATGATGTGCACCTCCATACATCTTAAAACAATGTGGACCGTATGGGTGTGGCACAGTAACATTGGCACCAAATGAAACGAAGGACATAGCATTGTACTGCCGATTAGTCTCTCTGAAATTCCTTGAGATATCATCTCCAGTGAAAAATAATTGTTGCAGCATGTCAAATGTTTTATATTTAGTCAGATTAATTTTACATTACAACTGCAAAGGTCAAAGTAACCAAGTGAAGATTTCTCTCAAGAGAAATACAGTGCAGAACAATGTTTAAATTTGTTCGTCAAGGACCCTACACTGTAACGGTATAGTATCTGGAATTGTATCTGAAATGCCGTATTCATATTGGAGTTTAAAAGTGGCTTCGTATTTTTCTCCGATTTCCCACTTGTTTGCGGCTAATGTTCTATTTCGTAAAATGGGTTTATTTATAGCAGCATTTCTCCCCAAATTAACGTCATAGCTTATTAAATAACACTATAGTGGCCTGCATCAACGCAGCTGCCAAATATTAAATAGCAAATAATAACTTACTTCCATTGCCAAAATCAACTGCGTGGTTAGACTCATTGTTATGTACTCTAAAAAAATAATCAATAAACAACAATATTCACTTATACAACTAAGTTCAGAGACTTCCATTCTCAAGTTGGTTGCTGATGAGAATGCGATGAGACTGATCGCCAATAATAAAATCCTTGCAATTTTTGCAATTTGCTTGCAAACGCAACTCAGGATGACGAACTTCATTTTGAAATAAACAGAATGAAACTGCTCTAAATAATCAATTTCCATCACCTGTTGAAGGTACAATACTTTGCATTTCCATGACAGTAAATTATGCAAGGGAGCATAGAATCACTTCGCCACTACTGGAATGAGCATGGACTCACTTCGCCAGCCACCGTAATGGAGGGAGTTTTAGAATTATATGTTCAGTGTTTTTCAAAGATCGTATTAACACAGGGAAGCCCAGTCTTAAGGCTACATTCTGAGCTATCGCCCCAGATTCCAGGTTCGATCCCTGCTCTGCCAATAAATTTAATTCTGGTCTGAGGGCTGGAAAGGGGCGCACTCTTGAGGCAAACCTAAGAAGAGCAAAATTTGATTCCCATCTCAACAACCTTGGATGTGGTTTTCCGTGGTTTCCCACTTCCACTCCAGGCAAATACCGGGATAGTTCCTAACTTAAAGCCTCAGTCGTCAACTCTCCATTCCCCATACTAATTACAAATGCACACATCAATACAGCCATCACATTAACACAGGTTATCAGAGAAAGGTTTACACTCACACACCAAAGTAGACGGGGCTGAGTGACCACGATGTCTGAGTCCATCAAATGAATTATGTTCGACAATTTTCTCTCAAGGCGAAGCGATTGTGCCGATATTTATTTAATAATTTAAAAGTATCTGGGAACGTAAATAATGGAGAATTCCTTACCTTACGGGAATAATAAACGTAGCCTAACATATGTTTAGACAATGTAATACCAATTGCAAGAAAGAATAATTGGGAAATAGAATTACATGTCTGAGGTGGGAATCAAACTCCTTCGACGATGCATAATCAATTTCGTTGTCCACAATGTTAGCCGCTGAGCCACCCAGACAACGAAATTAGAGTGCAATATTAAGAGACGTAAACAACAAACGCACTTAACTGCCAGTTACAGTTCATCAATATTTCCCTTATTTCATGATTCTCAACTCCCTATTCCCCATACTAATTACAAATGCACACATCAATACAGCCATCACATTAACACAGGTTATCAGAGAAAGGTTTACACTCACACATGAAAGTAGACAGGGCTGAGTGACCACGATGTCTGAGTCCATCAAATGAATTATGTTCGACAATTTTCTCTCAAGGCGAAGCGATTGTGCCGATTTTCATTTTCAATTTAAAAGTATCTGGCAACGTAAATCATGGAGAATTTCTTACCTTACGGGAATAATAAACGTAACATATGTTTAGACAATGTAATACCAAATGCAAGATAGAATAATTGGGAAATAAAATTACATGTCTGAGGTGGGAATCAAACTCCTTCGACGATGCATAATCAATTTCGTTGTCCACAATGTTAGCCGCTGAGCCACCCAGACAACGAAATTAGAGTGCAATATTAAGTGACGTAAACAACAAACGCACTCAACTGCCAGTTACAGTTCATCAATATTTCCCTTATTTCATGATTCTATTCAAGTATATATCGGGATACAACATAAGCGATATTTCCCTTTTCAATTCTCATAAACAAAGATCACACTACGATACGCCATTTCTCTCATGAAGAAACGCAATTGTGGCAACACGCAATTGCCACATATATTACCTTTTTCTTTAAACATATAAAAATATACCGTAACATATATTTTCCTTTTAAAGACACACTGCAAATCTGCATGCCAAGAGCTTTCGTTAGAATGCCATACGAAGCCAATCGGTTAAGTCGTTTTCAAAATCTCGTGTGTACAAAAAATACCTTAGTGTTTTAAATATATATGGCAACAGAGAATTCTTTACTTTACAGGAATGATAAAAGTGAAATATGTTTCTACACTGTAATACCAATCGTAGGAAGGAAGAAAACAAAAAAAAACATATCCGAGGTGGGAATCGAACCCTCTCGACCATGCAAAGGATGGCAACAGAGAATTCGTTACTTTACGGGAATGAAAAAGTGAAATATATCTCTACAATGTAATACCAATCGTAGGAAGGAAGAAAATGAAAATTAAAAAAACGTATCCGAGGTGGGAATCGAACCCTCTCGACCATGCAAAGGATGGCAACAGAGAATTCGTTACTTTACGGGAATGATAAAAGTGAAATATGTTTCTACAATGTAATACCAATCGTAGGAAGGAAGAAAACGAAAATAAAATAAAACATAACCGAGGTGGGAATCGAACCCTCTCGATGGGAACAGAGAATTCGTTACTTGACGGGAATGATAAAAGTGAAATATGTTTCTACAATGCAATACCAATCGTAGGAAGGAAGAAAACGAAAATAAAAAACTTATCCGAAGTGGGATCGAACCCTCTCGATCATGCATAATACAAATTTCTGGCCAGTAACCTTATCCCCTTGGCCAACCAGACAACTATGTGACACTGCAGTATTAAGCTATCTAACCAGTATACACACTCAACCTGCACTTTATGTCCTTCAATTCGTGGTTTATTTAATATAATTCTATTTCAATGCATATTGTAAAAACATAACTAACATTATTGGAGACCCTTTTTAATTCTCATAAACAAAGATCTCAGTTAGACGCGACCGGAATCGCCATTTTCCTTGTTGAGAAAAGCCATTGTGCGCATGCGCGGCAAATATTACATATTTCTTTAACCATTTAAAAATATACCGTAACATATATTTTCCTTTTAAAGAAACTCTGCAAATCTGCATGCCAAGAGCTTTCTACAATGCAATACCAATCGTAGGAAGGAAGAAAATGAAAATAAAAAAACATATCCGAGGTGGGAATCGAACCCTCTCGATTATGCATAATACAAATTTCAGGCCAGTAACCTTATCCCCTTGGCCAACCAGACAACTATGTGCCACTGCAGTATTAAGCTATATAACCAGTATACACACTCAACCTGCAGTTTATGTCTTTCAATTCGTGGTTTATTTAATATAATTCTATTTCAATGCACATTGTAAAAACATAACTAACATTATTGGAGATCCTTTTTAGTTCTCATGAACAAAGATCTCAGTTAGACGCGACCGGAATCGCCATTTTGCTTGTTGAGAAAGGCCATTGTGCGCATGCGCGGGAGTGACAACTATTACATATTTCTTTAATCATTTAAAAATATACCGTAACATATATTTTCCTTTTAAAGAAACTCTGCAAATCTGCATGCCAAGAGCTTTCGTTAGAATGTCTTACGAAGCCAATCGGTTAAGTCGTTTTCACAATCTCGTGTGTACAAAAAACAGCTTAGTGTTTTAAATATATAGAAGATGGCAACAGAGAATTCTTTACTTTACAGGAATGATAAAAGTGAAATATGTTTCTACACTCTAATACCAATCGTAGGAAGGAAGAAAACAAAAAAAAACATATCCGAGGTGGGAATCGAACCCTCTCGACCATGCAAAGGATGGCAACAGAGAATTCGTTACTTTACGGGAATGAAAAAGTGAAATATATCTCTACAATGTAATACCAATCGTAGGAAGGAAGAAAATGAAAATTAAAAAAACGTATCCGAGGTGGGAATCGAACCCTCTCGACCATGCAAAGGATGGCAACAGAGAATTCGTTACTTTACGGGAATGATAAAAGTGAAATATGTTTCTACAATGTAATACCAATCGTAGGAAGGAAGAAAACGAAAATAAAATAAAACATAACCGAGGTGGGAATCGAACCCTCTCGATGGGAACAGAGAATTCGTTACTTGACGGGAATGATAAAAGTGAAATATGTTTCTACAATGCAATACCAATCGTAGGAAGGAAGAAAACGAAAATAAAAAACTTATCCGAAGTGGGATCGAACCCTCTCGATCATGCATAATACAAATTTCTGGCCAGTAACCTTATCCCCTTGGCCAACCAGACAACTATGTGACACTGCAGTATTAAGCTATCTAACCAGTATACACACTCAACCTGCACTTTATGTCCTTCAATTCGTGGTTTATTTAATATAATTCTATTTCAATGCATATTGTAAAAACATAACTAACATTATTGGAGACCCTTTTTAATTCTCATAAACAAAGATCTCAGTTAGACGCGACCGGAATCGCCATTTTCCTTGTTGAGAAAAGCCATTGTGCGCATGCGCGGCAAATATTACATATTTCTTTAACCATTTAAAAATATACCGTAACATATATTTTCCTTTTAAAGAAACTCTGCAAATCTGCATGCCAAGAGCTTTCTACAATGCAATACCAATCGTAGGAAGGAAGAAAATGAAAATAAAAAAACATATCCGAGGTGGGAATCGAACCCTCTCGATTATGCATAATACAAATTTCAGGCCAGTAACCTTATCCCCTTGGCCAACCAGACAACTATGTGACACTGCAGTATTAAGCTATATAACCAGTATACACACTCAACCTGCAGTTTATGTCTTTCAATTCGTGGTTTATTTAATATAATTCTATTTCAATGCACATTGTAAAAACATAACTAACATTATTGGAGATCCTTTTTAGTTCTCATGAACAAAGATCTCAGTTAGACGCGACCGGAATCGCCATTTTGCTTGTTGAGAAAGGCCATTGTGCGCATGCGCGGGAGTGACAACTATTACATATTTCTTTAATCATTTAAAAATATACCGTAACATATATTTTCCTTTTAAAGAAACTCTGCAAATCTGCATGCCAAGAGCTTTCGTTAGAATGTCTTACGAAGCCAATCGGTTAAGTCGTTTTCACAATCTCGTGTGTACAAAAAACAGCTTAGTGTTTTAAATATATAGATTAGTTTTCTGGGAATATTTCAGATACTGTTGGTTTTAGAGCCTTATAATGTAGTTTTCGAGGCCCCCAAGTTTTGTTTCTGGCACCGAGGGGCTTTGTCTCCTCGTTGTACGCCATAATATAAGACTAATAATAATAATATAATATAGGGATAGGGATATAATAGACCTGCCGTACCACACCCGCAGGTGTAAATCGCGTGAAAAAATTCTAGTGTACCCCTTGACCCCATTAAGCACATTATACGTATTGATGAATTTTACAGTTTAATTTGGTTCCGTGAAAACCTTCTAGCCGTTAGCAAACTTTCACACCAATGTAATTAATGGAATTGCATTGCGTCTTACAGCAATAGATGGACCTCTGAGAATCTGTTGCCATGGTTACCGGCTTGTATTCGTTCATTAGTTTATTAAATGAAATTAGTTTTCTGGGAATATCTCAAAAATGGTTGGTTTTAGGGCCTCAAAATGTGGATTAGGGCCCCCGAGTTTTGTCTCTCACATTGAGGGGCTGAAAATGATCTTTGTCTCGTCCTTCTACTCCTATTTCAGCATGTATTTTAAGGGGGTAGGCCCTCTAATATGAGAGGTATGGAGAAGGGTTACATCAATGATTAGTGTTGTGCCTCTGATGGATATCTGTACCAAATTTTACGTTGATACACCCAGCCGTTCTCGAGTTATATGGAAACAAAGTTGTCCACAAACAAACAAACAAACAGACAGACAGACCAAAAAATTATTTTCGCGCGCATCCATAATAAAATAGTCTGAAACGCGTAAATAACTCAAAATTCCGTAGAAATTACGAAAAAAACATACAAACTTTAATTTTTATGTACGTAGGGATATACTGCACCGCTGGGTGTTGACCGTGTTTTATTGCACAAATTTAGGTTTTACTCGCTATCCGCTGGATATAAACGAAAAGTGATAAGGACCGTTTAGATAGACAATTAAATACTAAATCTGGTGTATGCATCAAATGTTTGCTATTTCTTAGCGTTCTCTTTTTATTTGAAATGGAAATATGAAATTTTGAAACCAAAGGGTGTAGTGACGTCACATATGTGGGTTTTACTCGCTAACCGTTGGAGATACACGAAAAGTGATAAGGATCTTTCGGATAGGAAATTAAATTTTAAAGCTCATGGGTGCAATCAAAAGTTTGCTGTTTCTTAGCGTTCTCTTTTTATTTGATATGGAAATATGAAATTTTGAAACAAAAGGGTGTAGTGACGTCACTAAAATGGTCGCCATTTTTAATAGTACAAAATATCGAAATTAAAAGTATCCTATATGTAAACATGGTAAATCAGCTACATCCATGCAAAATTTCATTTAAATCGGACTAGTGGTTCTTGCGTTATTGAGTAACACACAGACAGACACACACCATCTCATTTTTATATATTAGTACTAGCAGAAGTACTCGTTCTTCGAACGGTGTTTGTTGTTAACACCAGACATTATCAATTGAGCTACTGTTGCAATGGTTAGCGGTTTGTCATTCCTTCAAGTTTATCAGAACGAAGTTAGTTTTCTGGGAATATCACACACTCGGTTAATTTAAGGCCCTTAAAATGTAGTTTTCGGAGACCCTTTATAGATTCCCGAATTTTGTGTCTCACATTGAGAAGCGCAACATATTCTTCGGTCGTCCTGTAACCTTATTTTGAAGGGTACGATAACGCCACTGACGTTATGTCAAAATTTGACATTCGTTATTTATATCATGTGTTATTTCGGCAGTTAATTAGCCACAAGTTATTAAGTGTATGTTTAGTCCATATAATGTATTATCATGATTAGGTTTTATTACGGTATTAAGTTGAGAGAAGTCAGAGGCTGTTTTTGTAATTAGCTAGCGCTTGAACACTAAGGGTCATTTCATGAGCTTACGTCTTCTCCCAGAACAGCACTATGTGATGAAATACTTACCTGTGTACTCAACAAAAGCTGCGTGGCGAGCCCACGCTAATGAGTAAGGGTGCGGCGAATGACAAGGGTATGCGAGTGGAAAGGGAAGGCCTGAACAATAGATACGGTCGCGGAGCACCTTGGGACGAGACTCCTTTATGTGAAGGAAGGAGAACTCAACGAGACCTGGTTCAAGACAGTTGCAAGAAGACAGTATTGCAGGAGATGTATTCAGGACATATGCTTGTCCGAGACAGTATGGTGTTAGCAGTGTCTGAGCTAACATCGTAAAAGTGGTTTAAGGACTTTCAATCCACCACCATTATTAATTCTGAGAAATCTAAATACCTCAGAATTAATAGTAGCCTGTCATTTAAAATAAATTCCACGCATGAAGATGGACTTCTACCGCCTACAACAGCAGCTTTCTCTTGGGGAGAAACACTTCAATAAAGCTGATTCATCGTTTGGTAAGCTCATTTGACTTTAATGCACAAGCTCTCTTTCTTCACTCTCGAATAAATCAACCTAAAGTAATAAATTCAGATCTAGATTAAATTAAATTCATAACGCCTCCGTTTTCTTGCAACTTTTGCCTGTCTTAAATTCTTGTGTTTACTTTCTACGTTAAGTCATTAATTAATGCATTTTCCTAACTTGTTTGTTTTTGATGCCATTAAATTTTTATTTAAAGTAAATGCAGTCTGTCTCCTTTCTAGATGATAGAAATAGATATAAGCCATCCTCTTTTCCCCGAAGTAAATGTTATTCAGGTTAATGACTAAGTCATACCACGACTTGAGTCGATGGAGTCTGGTGAATGTTCTACCTGAGCTAGGACGTAAAGTTATTTATGATTTATTGGGTTATCGCTCTCAGATCGAACCCTTGGCGCCCAACACTCTTACATATAACTTCAGATCCGGTGACCACTGATGGGTCATATCAAATGGTAAGTCAGGTAAAAATTGGATACAGAAATTAATAATCTGGCAGGTTTTGGTCTTATATTTTGTTCCAAATTAACATACACAGACAAGAAGAACCGTTACATTGTCGCCATAAACGTGGGACGAAAACCTGATAACATTTGTGGAGGGAAAAGTGACATATTTCTGTACCTGCATTTTGGGGGATTTTATATATCAACGTGAGTCAGAATGAGTGATTCAGAAGACGATATGTTACTACGTAGTCAAAAACAGCTAGGGAGTAAGATGACGAAGGAGAAAGAGGATGAAGCGCGTAGTAAGTTAGTAGAGGAAGGTGAAAGCAGCACAGGGATGATGTCGGAGGTAAATCCCAGTAATGATGGTGAGAAAGAAAGTCCGGGAGATATGAAGAGCATGTTTGCGAGTCTTATACATGTATTAAATACGAAATTTTATCAAAACAGTAAAGAAATTAGTAGTAAACTAAACGATAAATTGGAGGAAAACAGTAGGGAAATTAAAGAAAGTAATAAAGAACTTAACAGTAAATTGGATCAAAACAGTAAAGAAATTAGTAGTAAACGAAACGATAAATTGGAGGAAAACAGTAGGGAAATTAAAGAAAGTAATAAAGAACTTAACAGTAAATTGGATCAAAACAGTAAGGAGATGGATAAAAGATTTGAGCAAATTAAGGGTGAAATCAGGGGTGTGATGGAAGAGAAGACGAAAGAAATCCTAGCTGACATGGAGAGTAGATTGAGGAGGGTGCAAGATGAACTTGAGAGTAAAATAAGTAAGCAAGCTGAGGAATCTAAAGAGTTAATACACCTAGAGACGAAGCAAATTAAGAAACAATTGGGAGGAGAAATTGAAAAAGTTCAGAGTACAGCTATGGAGATTAAAGAACAGCTGGGGGGAGAAATTAAAAACCTTCAGGGAGTAACAACGGAAATTAAAGAACAGCTGGGCGTCAAAATCGATAAGGTTCAAGCAGAAATTAGTAAAGAAGTTGAAAATTTGAAGAAACAGAGTAAGGAAAGTATATGTAAAGTTCAAGAAACACAGGATAGGCTGAATGATAAAGTTGAAGCAACAGATGGGAGCATAAACACAAAAGTTAGTAGTATGGAGAAACGAGCAGAGGAGAAAATTGTCGAGCTTGAAAATAAATTAAAGTCTAGAATAAGACAAGAAGCAGGTCAGAGTCGAACGACATATATGAATAGTACGCATAAAGAAATAGAGTTAGGGAAATTTAGCAATCGGCAAGGATGCCCCATGGAGTTTCTAAATACTATTGAAGTGAGGTTTAAAGAAAGATTGGAGGACGGAAACATCGAATGGTGTAATGTTGTTGAAATATTAGAACAGGCCTTCGTAGGGGAAACCAAAAACTGGTTTGCAGTTTATAGGGACGATTTTGAAGATATCACAGACTTCAGACATAAATTTTGTGATAAGTTTTGGAGTGAGAGCATACAATCACGGTATCGTGAGGGAATCGTGTGCGGAAAATACAACGCAAGGGGTAATCTCAATATGACGGAGTATTTCCTGGGGCAAGTGTTGGTTTGTAAATACTTGGATGGACTGAGAGAGGAAAAAGATGTGGTAAGGATCCTGTTAAGGCATTTCCCTTACCGAATCAAAGAGGCGGCATGCATACAAAATGTAAAAACTGTCACGCAAGTAGAGAGCCTACTAGGTACCTTTGATGCGCTAGGGAAAGGTTCAAGTGAAGAAACAGTCACTAGAAACCAGGGCAATTATAACAATCAGTCTCAGGATGCAAGAAATCAAGGAACGCAGGGAAACAGTGGCGAAGGAGGCAATTATCAAAATAGGGGTCAGAGTGGAAACAATTACCAAAACCGGGGTAATAATTTTGTGACGCCCTATCAAAACAGGAATAATTACTCGCAAGGCAGGAATTATGATTCGCGAGGAAATCAAGGTAGGGGTAATGATGGACGCAGCGGCCACGGACAGGGTAACTACGGTAATAACCCTAATGTTAATCAGAACCGAGGATATGGGAGAGGTAATCCCGTAGGTAATAATGAAAATAGTAACCAACAGAATGTGAATAGTAATAGCCAGACGAGCGTTGCGACCACTTGTGAAGGTAGAGACAATAATAGTAATTTAAACGCGAGCCAGACTGCATCATAAGGTCAGGATCTCAGTCTGCAACGTGCCCTGTTTTAACCTTGATACAGGAACACTATGACCTAAACGTAAGGAATGATTTGTTAAGTGAACTATGTGACGAAGCAATATTACCAGTGGCGGGTAATATAAGTCCGATCATTAAGCTACACGTGTCCGGGACGTGTACGAATGTGTTAATAGACAGTGGGTGTGTAAGGAGTTGCATAAGCAATGCTTATTATGATAAATTAAAGGGAACTGGGGTAAACTTTGAAGAATTGCCAATTAAGAGTACTTTTGTAATCACAGCCGTGGGTAGGAAGTCTAAAATTATATCAAAACAGGTGTTAATAGAAATAAATATAAACAGTCACGTAGAGAAGCAAGTGTGCCTTGTAATTCCAAATCTAGTGTACGACGTAATTATGGGTTCTGATTGGCTGACTAGGGTGTCAGGAAACATATGTTATGAAGAGTGCTGTATTACATTTAAATTTGGTGGTGCTGAAGTGGTGATACCGTTCAATGAACAATATAGGAGTAGTGTAGTAGGAGTGATGTGTACGTTAAATGAGATGTCTCAAGCTATAGAGCAAGGGTCAGTTACTTTTGTAGGCAGTGTAGTTACGAACGACAGTCTAGATGACTCGTTACGTGAAGCTGCGTTTCTTGGAGATGTAGATGAAGATAAGTGTATGCTTCTCTACGATGTTTTGTCAAATAATAGTAGGGTATTTGAAGATCGAATTGGTAGAGCCAATTGTTATGTCCACTCATTGAACGTTGTTGACAATTCGGTATTTACCGGTCACCGCTATCCTGTGCCTTTTGTCTATCAGAAAGCCGTAGAAAGTCAGATCAATCAGATGCTTCAGGATGGTATAATAGAGTATTCTAACAGCCCCTATGTAAATTCACTTATTACAGTACCTAAGGCAGATGGAAAAGTCAGGATATGTTTAGACGCGCGTTTAGTTAATGCACACATTTCATCAGACCAATTAAAATCTATGTCTATAGAGGAGCTAATGCAAACTTTTGAGGGAAAACAATTTTTTACGTGTGTTGATTTAAGTTCTAGTTTCTGGCAAGTTCCTCTTAAAGTTGAAGATAGAGCCTTTACCGCTTTTAGTCATCAGTACAATCTGTACCAATTTTGCAGGGTACCCTATGGATTAAAGAGCAGTTCAGCAGCGCTGATAAGAGCACTGAACATAGCTTTAGGTGATAACACGGGTGATTATGTAACTATATATATTGATGATCTTGTAATCAGTTCGCGTACTTTTGAAGAGCATTTGGTTCACTTGGACACGGTTTTTAAGAGACTAGATAAGGCAGGGTTCACCCTGAAATTGTCAAAATCTACGTTTTGTAAGTCACAAGTAACTTTCCTGGGTCATAGTGTGTCACGTTCAGGGGTAACTCCAGAAGAAAGTCGGATTAACAAAATCCTCGATGCAAGTGCGCCACAAAATGTTAAACAGCTGAAGACGTATTTAGGAATCTGTAATTTTTTTATACGATTTGTGTTAAAATATTCTAAGTTAGTAGAACCATTCAGGGAACTCTTAAAGCAAGGAAGCAGATGGAGATGGGATGTGACTCATGACGAGGCATTCCAAGCTCTGAAACGAGGTTTTGAACAAGCAGTTGTTTTAAAATATCCAATAAGAGACCAGGAATATGTGGTGATGACAGATGCCTCACATATAGGTATAGCTGGAGTCTTGTGCCAGAGAGATACGGAGGGAAATTTACGGATTGTATCCTTAGCCTCGCGTGGACTTTCTGCCGCTGAGAAACGCTACACCATCACAGAATTAGAGCTACTTGGGATAGTATTTAGTTTAGGGAAATTCCGTATGTATCTACTCGGAAGTAAATTTGAGATCCACACAGATCACCACGCATTGTTGTACATGAAAACATGCAAATTAAGTTCAAATAGAGTAAGCCGTTGGATTCTAGCATTACAAGAATATGACTTCACAGTTATGCACATTAAGGGTAAAGATAATATCCTAGCCGACATGTTATCACGTGACTCCAGTCTAAGCAGGGATAACTCTATTATTAAAGCAGAAGAAGGGATTTTATTGTGCGCTTGTCTAGATCAAGGCAATAAGGCATCGTTACAGAAACTGAAAGACATGCTAGTGGAACAGCCTGATGATGTAATCTTGGGTGAGGCACTCGCAAGGTTGGAAGGGGGCAACTCAGACATAGTGAAAGTGGGAAGGTTCGCATATAAAATGCAGGACGGCCTTCTCGCAAGAAGATGTAGGAAGGATCGCTGGGCAATATGCGTACCGGGCACTTTGAGGGAGGAATTAATATGGTTTATGCATAAGGAGCTGGGACACTTTGGAGCCAGCAAAGTACTTTATGAAATTGCTCATGACTTTATCTGGGAGAAAATGGGAAGGGACATTAGAAAAACCATAGCTAAGTGTGACACCTGTCAGAGGAGCAAGTATCCAGTAAGATATCTAGTTGGGGAAAGACAGGCAGTTCTCACAAGTAGTCCCGGCGAACTACTGTGTGTGAACCTATTTGGCCCAGTCATTCGAGGTCAGTACGGCTACGAATATATATTCATAGTTATTGATGCATTCAGTAAATACATCAAACTGTATGCGCTAAGGAAAGCCACGGGACTCGCATGTAGCCGACTGATCATTAACAAGTATATACCCGAGTTTGGCGTTCCGCTCAGGATATTATCTGACAGTGGACCACAGTTCACTGCAAAGAAATGGAGAACCAGTATGCAGGAAGCTGGTATCACACAAGTTCATTCCTCTGTAAGATACCCCCAAAGAAATTCTGCAGAGAGACCGTTAAGGGAAGTGGCTCGTCTTTTTCGCACTTTGGTGAATGACAAACATTCGGCTTGGGTTGGACATCTTCCCAAAGTCGAGACTTGGCTGAATTCTGTCCAGCACGAGAGCACGAAGATGACACCGTACGAAGTTCACTTCGGTAAAAGACCACAGAATGAACTAGCTAGAGTATTGGGCTTAAATGAGGGGAAACTACCCGGGATGGATTACATTGTCCAGTTGGCGAAACATAATTTATCGAAGTCAGCTGCAAAAAGAATTCGCCAACAAAAGCAAACGAAATTCGACCTATTCAATCCGGGAGACAGAGTCCTGTTAAGAGTACCAAAGCAGTCGAATAAATTAGAGAAAGTGATGAGCAAGTTCTTTTTTTTATATGAAGGCCCTTACACGGTTACCAAACGTATAGGCAATACTGCCTATGTACTAGAAGACGATACGTCAACCCGATTGTACGGCACGTACAACATAAATAGCCTTCGGAAGTATATATCTTAAGTGAACCAGAAACAGGCAATATTGCAAACATTATGCTGTTGAGCAGGTAAATCAAAATGGTAAATACCTAGGTATTAATGAGGTATCAGATGTGGTCAGTATCATTGATCTGTGTGAGATTAACTGTTAAAGAGGAGAGGGAATCGAGATGAAGGGAGAACTGGTATGGAGTTTGGGACTTAAAGGGAGTTTTATCTAAAGGGACAAACAGGACAGAAATATGATGGATTGTATGTATTTCTAGTGTTGTTCTTTTTTCAGTGATATACACGTAATGACATATGAGAGAGAGTTTGAGTGATAGAGTCATATAGCACAACCAAATTACTAGTGATCGTGTGTGCGTTTGACCTTACACAAAGCACTCAAAATGGGAATTCCAAAATCAACGAACTTGCAATACAAGGCGGTTTGGGAAATCAAACTGTACATCACAAAGTGAACTCGTGTGATTTGAAATAAGAGAATTGGACAAAGGGCAAATAAGAGAACACATATATGTCTTTTTTTCTTACACATATAGGTAAAATAAACAATGAGCGGTAATGACCGCAGGACAATAAAAAGAAAACAATAAGCTATATGCGATTGAGACATAATTGCCTAAGCAAAAACATTGGTGTTAAACCAAAAGAAGATATGTTGATTGTATATATAAATGTCTATAAGGGTAATGTATTATGTGTTTTAGGGATCTATGTTAATTTACACGTGTCTTAGGAAGATCACGCGGAATATAGTAAACAATAGTCTGCGTGATTTTCCGGGACGAATGTAACCTTATTTTGAAGGGTACGATAACGCCACTGACGTTATGTCAAAATTTGACATTCGTTATTTATATCATGTGTTATTTCGGCAGTTAATTAGCCACAAGTTATTAAGTGTATGTTTAGTCCATATAATGTATTATCATGATTAGGTTTTATTACGGTATTAAGTTGAGAGAAGTCAGAGGCTGTTTTTGTAATTAGCTAGCGCTTGAACACTAAGGGTCATTTCATGAGCTTACGTCTTCTCCCAGAACAGCACTATGTGATGAAATACTTACCTGTGTACTCAACAAAAGCTGCGTGGCGAGCCCACGCTAATGAGTAAGGGTGCGGCGAATGACAAGGGTATGCGAGTGGAAAGGGAAGGCCTGAACAATAGATACGGTCGCGGAGCACCTTGGGACGAGACTCCTTTATGTGAAGGAAGGAGAACTCAACGAGACCTGGTTCAAGACAGTCGCAAGAAGACAGTATTGCAGGAGATGTATTCAGGACATATGCTTGTCCGAGACAGTATGGTGTTAGCAGTGTCTGAGCTAACATCGTAAAAGTGGTTTAAGGACTTTCAATCCACCACCATTATTAATTCTGAGAAATCTAAATACCTCAGAATTAATAGTAGCCTGTCATTTAAAATAAATTCCACGCATGAAGATGGACTTCTACCGCCTACAACAGCAGCTTTCTCTTGGGGAGAAACACTTCAATAAAGCTGATTCATCGTTTGGTAAGCTCATTTGACTTTAATGCACAAGCTCTCTTTCTTCACTCTCGAATAAATCAACCTAAAGTAATAAATTCAGATCTAGATTAAATTAAATTCATAACGCCTCCGTTTTCTTGCAACTTTTGCCTGTCTTAAATTCTTGTGTTTACTTTCTACGTTAAGTCATTAATTAATGCATTTTCCTAACTTGTTTGTTTTTGATGCCATTAAATTTTTATTTAAAGTAAATGCAGTCTGTCTCCTTTCTAGATGATAGAAATAGATATAAGCCATCCTCTTTTCCCCGAAGTAAATGTTATTCAGGTTAATGACTAAGTCATACCACGACTTGAGTCGATGGAGTCTGGTGAATGTTCTACCTGAGCTAGGACGTAAAGTTATTTATGATTTATTGGGTTATCGCTCTCAGATCGAACCCTTGGCGCCCAACACTCTTACATATAACTTCAGATCCGGTGACCACTGATGGGTCATATCAAATGGTAAGTCAGGTAAAAATTGGATACAGAAATTAATAATCTGGCAGGTTTTGGTCTTATATTTTGTTCCAAATTAACATACACAGCCAAGAAGAACCGTTACAACATTGAGAAGCGCAACATATGCTTCGGTCGTCCTTCTAGGATAATTTTTATATTTCGCCTATTTTAGCATGTATTGAGAAGTTTTTCTCTATATCCACCCTTCTACTGTATGTGAAGTGCGGTGAAGAGTTTTATAAATGATTGTTGTATTGACTCTCATGGTTACCATACCTAATTTTACGATGCACGAAGCATCCGAGCACGAGTTATAGGCGTACATAAAGATACAAAGAAAGACAGACAGACAATTCTATTGTCTACAACATATTACCCAGATATCCAAATATGGGTATATCTACCACACAGTATCAAACAAAATCATCCTTACGATGGACCAGTTTGTAGACAAAAAAAAATTAGTTAAAATGTGCTCTCAGACTAAATTCACCTAACGTGTACTTCCTGACGTGAAATAGAATTGAAAGCTTTGTAGACGGAAACGCAATATACGTCACATAAAAACTGACCCTCTACGTTGTGCTAGGTGCCCATACACCGGAAGACCCCTTCCATAAATTATAAAGGCTTGTGGTGCATGAAAATTCAGGTTCTTTAGCCTCAAATTGCCCAAATTCTTAAAAACCGGAAAAAAAAATGCTGGTTCAATTCGAGAATTTTTGAAAATAATGTTGCTGTTGGGAGATATAATAGACCTTCTGTACTATATGTCGAACGTGAAAATTGCATGAAAAAAATTCTAGGTTACCCCTTGACCCCTTTAATTGCATTGATGAATTGCACAGTCTACGTTAGATCCGTGATAACCTTATAGCCATTTGCAAACTTTCACAGAAATGTAATAAATGGAGTGACATTGCTTCTTACAGAAATAGAAGGAAAGTTGTAAGCCACCCCTTGAGATAATGTTCTCATGGTTACCGATTTGCATTCCTTCATTAGTTTGTTAAATTAAATTAAATTAGTTTTCTGGGAATATTTCCGAAACTGTTGGATTTAGAGCCTTATAATGTAGTTTTCGAGGACCCTTTAGGGCCCCCGAGTTTTGTTTCTGGCACCGAGGGGATTTGTCACGTCGTTGTACGCCATAATATAATACTAATAATAATATAATAAAGGGAGAAATTATAACACCTATTTTTTTAAATTATTAATGCAGCCAATGGCCATGTACTTTTCTTTTCAGGACGGGTCAGGGAAGGGATATTATCAGAGAAAGAAGCATTCAATCACGCATGAGCAAAATGGAAATGGCCTACCATTTATCTAAGGACATCTATAAGAAAAGGTCAATATCCTTCTACGCAAAACTAAAACATTACAGCAGTGTCATCCGTCCGGAGGTCTTGCATGCTTCTGAATGCCTCACGATGAACAAAAAAGGCTTGGTCGGGAAACTGGATGCCAAAGAAAGAAAAATTTTGAGAAAGATATTGGGTTCCATCAAAGACAATGGGGAATACAGAAGGCGGCATAACCATGAACTATATACTCATGTGGAGAAAATAAGTAACGTCATCCGGAAGAAAAGGATACCATTTTTTGGGCATGTGAAACGAATGAGCCCAGCGAGACTGACCAACCGCAACATAACTTACTTTCAGGAGAGGAAAACAAAATGGGCCTGGTTCATAGAACTGGATAAAGATCTGAAAGAAGTGGGGATTACACCAATAGACATTCAGGAGCGCCACACTCAAAAGGAAACTTCAAGCTTGCAAAGGTTTCCAAGAAAAACCGAAGCTGAAAACGGGAAAGATTTGGACCCAGGAACGGAAGGAAGTCCACCTAGAACGAATGCGGGCGTACTGGTCAAACATCAAAGCCAGTAGGAGACAGTGGGAATGACGCGGTCCATAGATGGCCTATACGAAATGAATGAATGAATAGTATGGGGATAGGAATATAATAGACCTGCCGTACCACACCCGCAGGTGTAAATCGCGTGAAAAAATTCTAGAGTACCCCTTGATCCCCTTAAGCGCATTAAACGTATTGATGAATTTTACGGCTTAATTTGGTTCCGTGATAACCTTCTAGCCGTTTGCAAACTTTCACACTAATGTAATTAATGGAATTGCATTGCGTCTTACAGCAATAGATGGACCTCTGAGAATCTGTTGCCATGGTTACTGGCTTGCATTTGTTCATTAGTTTATTAAATGAAATTAGTTTTCTGCGAACATCTCAAAAACGGTGTGTCTTAGGGCCTTAAAATGTGGTTTTCGGGTATCCGAGTTTTGTCTCTCACATTGAGGGGCTGAAAATGAGCTTTGTCTCTTCCTTCTACGCCTATTTTAGCATGTATTTTAAGGGGGTAGGCCCCCTTTTATGAGGGGTACGGAGAAGAGTTATACCAATGATAAGTGTCGTGCCTCTGATGGATATCTGTACCGAATTTTACGTTGATACACCCAGCCGTTCTCGAGTTATAAGGGAACAAAGTTGTCCACATACGAACAAACAAACAAAGAAACAAACAAACAGACAGACAAAATATACGCGCGCATCCATCAAAAACAGTCTGAAACACGTAAATAACTCAATTTTCCGTAGAAATTCAGAGAAAAACAGACAAACTTTCATTTTTATATACAGTATAGAGAGATATACTGCACCGCTCGGTGTTGACCGTGTTTTATTGCACAAATTCAGGTTTCACTCGCTAACCGTTGGAGATATACGAAGAGTGATAAGGACCTTTCGGATAGAAAATTAAATGTTAAAGCTCATGTATGCCATCAAAAGTTTGCTATTTCTTAGCGTTCCCTTTTTATTTGAAATGGAATTATGAAATTTTGAAACCAAAGGGTGTAGTGACGTCACAAATGTCGGTTTTACTCGCTAACCGTTGGAGATACACGAAAAGTGATAAGTACCTTTTGGATAGTAAATTAAATTTCAAAGCTCGTAGGTGCCATCAAAAGTTTGCTATTTCCTACCGTTCTCTTTTTATTTGACATGGAAATTTGAAATTTTGAAACCAAAGGGTGTAGTGACGTCACTAAAATGGTCACCATTTTTAATAGTGCAAAATTTCGAAATCAAAAGCATGCTATATGTAAACCTGGTAAATCAGCTACATCCATGCAAAATTTCATTTAAATCGGACTTGTGGTTCTTGCGTTATGGAGTAACACACAGACAGACAGACAGACAGAAAGACCGACACACACCGTCTCATTTTTATATATTAGTATGATTACGCCAGAATAATTATTGACTGTCGCAGGTTCCTTCATACAAAATTATCACCCTGGGCGTAGTCGTGCACTACGACCGCACAGGCAGCTGGAGCAAGTTCGTAGATCACGGGTTGGAATCCCAGCGCTGACAGCGCTATCCTGAGTACCCCGGGGTTTTCAACACTCACTCCAGGCAAATGCCGGGATAATACCTTACTTTTTTGTTTTTTGTATAGGTTTCTTAATTATTATTATTATTATTGTTATTATTGGAAGTGGCCAAGGTTTTGGCTAAAATAATATAACTGTGTAAAATATGTATGTTTCTGATACGAGAATAATAATAATCTTGTTATATAATACGCTAAGGTGTATGTTTCACAGAACTCAAGCTCTAAACCAAAGGGAGTTAAAAGGTGTGGTTTGTACCAAAATCTTCCAAATCGTCTCAATCGTACAGGAAAAATCTTGCATTTCTTGTAAAGTCAACGGGAATATATTTATTTGTTTACAAAGTGCTTTAAGCAAATAAACAAGACGATAGTCCCTGGCAGAAATGTGTCGCGTACAGCCGCATGACACTAGAGCCACGCGGGTAGTCTGTACACATGGGCCGCACACAACCCATTATGCGAGAGTTCTCGCACGGGTCCGCTTGTTATTATAATTCTTAGTTTTATTTATTTTTGATATGTAACATCTTTCCGCTCGGTTGCTGGATAGTTTTGTGGGAGTGATTTTGAAAATTGGGGACGGAAGTGGATCGGAACGATGGAACTGGCAGTGGTGGATCGAACGGAAGTATGCTCTGCCCGCTCGATCGATCGAACGGAAGTGTACTAGCTGGCAGTGGTGGAAAACGGAAGTATGCACTGCCCGCTCGATCAATCGAACGGAAGTGTACTAGCTGGCAGTGGTGGAAAATGGAAGTATGCACTGCCCACTCGATCGATCGAACGGAAGTGTACTAGCTGGCAGTGGTGGAAAACGGAAGTATGCATTGCCCACTCGATCAATCGAACGGAAGTGTACTAGCTGGCAATGGTGGAAAACGGAAGTATGCACTGCCCGCTCGATCGATAGAACGGAAGTGTACTAGCTGGCAGTGGTGGAGAACGGAAGTATGCACTGCCCGCTCGATTATAATTCTGCACAATGGCTATTCAAATATTAATCCACATAACGGTAATGCATAATATAATCCTTGTGGTTATACGAGAATTGAGCAAGCCTTCATGAACTATTACTGAATACATTTTCTTTACTCACAAGAGGACCTATTCATAAGGCATTTTAAACTCAATTTCACGCAGGAACATTATCGAAACGAGCAAAATATAAATGAAACTTAATTCCGTAATGCAGTATTATTGGAACGTGGAAATAAGTCACCATCTTGTGCACAAAATTTGCGTAGTCGAAATAGCCGTCGGGTTAGTGCTTATGACTGTGAATCTAGAGACTTTGGGTTCGAATCCCGGACGGGGTAGATATTTTTGCTACCAGATTATCATTTTAAACGATATTTATCATATCAATATGACTCATTTTAACACAATCCATATGAAATTACGTGCTGGTCTGTGAATGTAGAGGACCTTTTTATAAGGAATTTATGGTTATGAGCGGTGTCGCGTCAATTAATCCAGTTGATCCATATCGTATTCTTTATTTAGGCTAGTGCTGGTGGAAGCTACAAATCATCTAATAAAATGAGTTCCGTATTATAAACTACAATATCTGTAAAACACTCCCTTTTACAATACATTAATATTTGTGCCAATAATAGTATAAAATACCGGTGTATCAACAATTTCACGTAAGGTTTCTTCTATGTCAGATGTTACAGATCATATGCGACTACTGTAAGGCTCGTAATTTTTAGCCTACTTTCGATTTTTGCAAAAAATGAAAGTAGACTTATGAGATCAACACAGGGCGAAAAACGTGTGTCTGTCTGTGTGTGTGTATGTGTGTGTGTGAGTCTGTGTGTGTGTATGTGTGTGTGTGAGTCTGTGTGTGTGTGTGTGTGTGTGTCTGTGTGTGTGTGAGTGTGTGTACTCTGAATGTCTGTCCCCCCTATCAATTCGAACACGGTGAAACCGAATTGAACGAAATTTGGTACAGAGGTAGCACTAGTAAAGGACACCTCAGTGTCATACTTTATATCGCCGCCATCTTTACCAAAACAGAATGGCGGCCACTCAAATGTTCAAAACGTAAAATCAAATTACGGCTACACTAATCATCCGATCCCTACCAAATTCGGTGACAACATACCTTTATATAGGACGCGTCTTTCACCCAAAATTCAAGGTCATCGGCCATGCCATTTCAGGATGGCGGCCGTGTGAATTATGCAACCATTTTAATAAATAGCTTAAGACCCACCAATTCCGATTATCGAGCCTAGGGGGGTTTAAGCTATCCTGAAGGTCGTGATCCGTTATTTATTATAATTTAATATTATAATATTATACAGTATGAGTGGCTTAAAAGAGCTGAGCCGTTTGTGTCACACGACTAGATGGCAGCTGTCCTCATGTGCCTGTCTTATATTTCAGTAGTTTTAGTATGTTGTATGTGATATACCGTACTGATACAATAATATAAACTTTTGTATGAAATGATCTTTAATGAAGATGTACTGCAGTGAAGAAATCGTTTATTTAAAGTCATTATTTGCCAACAGTTTGTATCTAATATGTCAGTTAAGAACACCTGACGTCATGGATACGGTTAGCTCTGGGCTAGCATGTTAGTCTGACACGCAGTTGACTGGGGATCGAGTACTGCTATAGTTAGGTTTTTTTTTCTTGAATTCTTTTACAAATGATGTGCACGAGCTTTTTCCACAGATACTGAATAAAATGTCATTTAGCTCAAAGGAGAGGATAAAGTATTCACTCGTATATTAATAAAATCACAGTCCCAGCATCGCACATAAACAGAAGACATTAGGAAAAGGAGAATAGAAGAACTAGATACACGTTGTCATTAACCACAGCCTTCTTAATGCCTCTGTACGGTGCTGTCCTCTTGTGGGTTATGTGGGTAATATTGTTCCAAACATAACGCTGTGTAAATGCCTGAGCTGGCCTCCTGAAGTATGGCAATTTTGTAATACTGGTAGTTCAACTATTAGCCACGATCGCGCTCCGAATACCTTTAAACACTGCCAGCTGGATCGCCTCCCTCTTGGCTACTTTAAACTGCCTACTCATTCAACACCCTTAGGCCACTGCCATCGTAGTACATTACGATGGCAGTGCATAGGCGTACAAGATAAAGATTAATTCACTGATAGGTCGCAGCACCACCTACTGTGATTGGGGCGGAAGATTCTTAATTTTGCAGGCTGGCTTAATATAGAGATTAACGGACGTGAATGCATTACAATAAGTCAGTAGTTTTGTTATTCAATCATCATTAAGTATATAATATTGATTTTGACACTTACTGGCTTATTATCAATATAAAAGAAAACAAACAATACATTGTGGTAGGGGTGATTGTGTTAGGGATGAGGACAAAGAGTCATAAAGATACCCATACATTTAGGAGAAAGTAGGCTATATGTTCTTTGCTGAACATCTTGTTTATTTGTCTTATTATTTTAAGCTCATTTCATATTAAGACGTGCACCTGTAAATTTTAATTTAATCAAAATTTGTTTAATTTTATCGCTGTTCCGCCCCTTAAAACAACAATAACTAACTACCTTACTCCTAGTTCCGGGGCATCTACCCGCAACTCTGTCCCTAATACAGTTGGACACATTACTACAGTCACCACAGGAATGCAAGTTATTAGACAAGTTCACGCAAACCCAACTAGACAGGGTTGATGACCAAGATGTTCCAAGCCCAAGAGGAAACTCATTTCGATTAAAAGTCCGGAGTTAAGGTAAAGCGGATGGCCTCATTTGACAGTGTGTAATAATAATAATAATAATAATAATATCGTATGGCCTCGGGTGCCTGGTGCAAGCTTTGTTAATTGACACCCAGAGGGTAGCTTGCATGTCGAATTTCGTCGTTCCTTTGAACGCTATGAAAGTCAAGGAGGTTAGATATCTAAACTCCTTGACACTACAGCGCTTTCAAGTAGAGAATGGAGGAACTTTGTGTTGGCGGAAAATCCCGAGATTAATTTTTCCATTGAACACGGCCTACTGAATTCAAATGGGTTCTTTAACATGCCAACAACGTATGACATGAGTGTCGTGATTTTTGTCGCCTTCAAAAATCACTTACCATGGCCAGGGGCGAACCTGCAATCTTGGGGTTGGTAGTCCGACACTATAACCACTCACCCACCGTGGCAATGTGTGTAATGAGTGGTGATAGTGGAGACGACAAGCCCTTAGGGGACTGTCCCGTACCGTGAATCAAGTTAGAGTCTTGGAACAGCTTACGCTCCCTCCAGCCAATCACGTGCCAGCTTCCCCAGGGACGTCTCCTTACTTTAAACGTGCTGGTGGTTCCTCACAGTAGGGGAAGGGCCCAAGATTTATCACGCCAGAGTATCAGAGCCTACGCTAATTTCCAACATGTCCTCATAAGTACGGAGTTAACATGATAATGTATAATATTTACCGTATACCTTAAAGAGTACACGGATGTTGGTTGGTTGCTTCCTTAGTTTAGAGGCAACGGCAACTCGGTCATGTAGCCCCGTGTAGTTATGGTGTGTGTAGAATCTGTCTGATAACAGGTGTTAATGGTGATGACTAAGGCGCGGATGTTGATGACATGTCATCTTTTTACTGAGTTGTCTAAAACTATGCTGAAGTACATAGAAACTCCGGAGGGCAACCCTGTCTTCAAATATGTCATTTTTATTTTGCATCTTTTAGCATTTTTTGCTATTTTTCCATTTTAAGAGCATTTTATTGTTTGGTAGATTTTTTTGGTCTTATTTTACAGACATCGGCCTTAAAAGGTCATCTTTTTCCAATGAAGTTATGTCACAGCTTTATAAGAGGGAGTTACGTCTCTCAGAGTTAAGAAGAAGCTAGTAGCTGATAACAGATAATTTAAAATATTGATTCCATTTCCTTAATCAGCCGGGTGGAAACTAGTCTTAGCAACAATCGTGGTGAAATTGCTGCGGGTATTGTATCAAAACTGAAAAAAAGTGATGTTGAACGCAGGTATAAAAACTTGTTAGCTGATAACCGCAGATCATTGACATTATTTGACATCACAATGACATTCGTAGTGCAGTGCAGCTCAGACTAAAGTGAACATAAACCTTTTGTTAAGTGCTAGAATTTTATTTTGATTGACTTTTCAGTTTGAGCTTAAGATATCATTTTTGAAATATTGGTGAGTTTATTATTATTATTAGATGATTTTCCCCATTTTATAGTGCATTTTTTGAATTTTTAGGTCGTTTATTACAGTGATTTTTGAAAATTTTAAGTGCATTTTTAAAACTTTTTTTACGGCATCCACATCCGAGCCCTAGTTATGACTGTTTGAGTGTGGTTATCTGTTTTTAATTCAAGTAAGGTCTGCAGACGATAATTTCAAGCAGTTCTTACTTTCACTACCACATACTACCGTCCACGACACCTAGCTATGAACTTCGCTACTACTAGATGCCATCGCAACCAGCGCCCGGTGACGAACGTTGGAACTTAAGAGCATTAATCAAACCTAAACTACAAACGTTTGGCTTCACGCAAGTGTAGTTAGTGGTAGGTTCTTTTTCATGCCTTCATACACTGATGTTGAGCTCAGTGTTGAGCATGGCGTTGATCCTACTTACTTGTTGGAAAACAGAGAAATCAGCCTCTTTGCTTAGTGGCTAGCATTCTTGGCTGTCACCATGGAGACCCAGATTCGATTCTCGGCTCTGTCAAGGAATTTAATTCTGGTCTGAGGGCTGGAGCGCTGTACACTCAGCATCGTGACGATAGGCAGATCCAATTCCCTCCTCACCCATCCTGGAACTGGTTTTTTGTGGTTTCTCACTGCTACTAGACTAGAAGTGAGGCCAAGAAAAACTCATCTAGGATGTCTGAGATGGAAATTGATCCCATTACTTTTCAGTTTTACCTCACAAGTCTCAGTATAGCCCGTTTCAACCAATTAAATTCCTTGACAGAGCCGGGAATCGAACCCGGTCCTCAAGGGTGACAGCCAATAATGCTATTCACCTCACCACGAGATGGTGAAGTAGTTAGTAGTAAGCCTATTGATACTAAGAGTAGAAGGTGTAATAAATGTGTAATGATTGTCCTCTCTGCATGTGATGGCAAAGATCATGAAGCTCATTGAATTACAAACTACTTAATTGCGTGGAACTTTGTGTGTTCTCTCCACTAATCGGGATCTGCCTATTAATTTGCTAATGGCAGATAGTTAAATGCTGGTCTCTCATTAAGGCAGTAGTAGTTCAATAACCGATAGGATAATAACGCAGAATAATCCTTCATAAATAACCACCATTCCCTTGTGGAGAACACACTATAGAATAGTATATCTGCTCAATTCAAGGCTTTACATGTTATGTTTTTGATTCTCTGGGGGCTTTGCGACATCGTGGTCACAGAGCCCCATATACTTGGGTGTGTGCAGAATGTGGCTGATAACCTGTGTCAGTGTGATGTCTGTACTAATGTGTGTATTTGTAAGTGAGGTACGAATTGCGTAGGAAGCGACCGTAGCTTTAAGTTAAAAACCACCAGCATTTTCCTGGAGTAGAAGTGGGGAAACCACGTAAAACCACTTCCAGGATGGCTGAGGTGGGAATTGAATCCCCCTCTTGTTCGTTTTGCCTCACAAGGCTGAATTTACCCCCGTTCCAGCCCTCACACCTGAATTAAAATTTATTTGCAGAGCCGGGGATCGAACTCGGACCTCCGGGATGATAGCCAAGAACGCTAGCCGCTATACCACAAGGGGGTCGGAGAGAGAGAAAGTATATGATTGGAAATTAGATTAGCTGTTCAGAAGTGTATATATATGTAGGGATATAAGACGCACACATACACTGACAGACATATGTACACATAAACATCTCCTTTGTATATATATATATATATTAGGACTTGTTTATCAAGATTGCAAAACTTGGAAAAGTAAGCTGAATTTTGTTGGCAGGTTAAGATGTTAAATTTCCTGTCCACCTGGACACAAATCAGCAACGCAGAGTCCATAGATTCTCAATGCAACGAAAGAATGTAAAAAAGTATAAATGCATTTAAAAATAAATTAAAGGATGTTTCATGACGCTTCTATTTAAATTGCCAAGAAAAATTACTTAAAATACTTCTTTGGAGCGGTTTGGAAGTTAACTTCAGTGGAGGAAACATCTTCAGCAACATGTCTTTGCTCATGGAGTGACCTTCCCAATAAAGGTAAAGGTTAAACCGTATAGGACAGAGGTGTCCAGCGGTTGCACGCTAGCTATGTTGCGCCACGCGACGGCAGACTGACTCTTGCTTCTCTATGCTGAGCTTCCTGCCCTGACTGCTGGTTCTGCGACAGCTCTTCGCCGCGTCTGAGAAAATCAATTTGGGATCACTTGCGCACCGAACGTAATACATACAAACAAACAAACGCGTTGGTTGTCCGACATATTGAACCCATGTACCATTGGTTCAAGGGGTCGAATCCATGTATTATGGTAAAAAAAAAGGAAGGAAATATACAGTCTTCAGTGGAACATAGAAATATTTTATACAAGAAGGCGAGCATAACGTTGTGCAAGAAAGGAGAGCCCAGGTGGCCAGGAAATGATATCACGCATGACGCACCGATAAGAGTGAATCATGGCTATAATTAGAACGAGTGGAACTTTCCGTCGGAGTGACTGCGAGCATGTTTCGGAAATTGCTCTTACGTTGCAGGAAAATGGCATCGTCGCAGTTGTGCAAGAAGAAGAATAATTAGATTTAAGCCATTTGCAAGAATAAAATTAATAAAAGAAATACAGCATTGTGAATCATTTCGGAATAGAGATTTTTGTGTGGAGAAAGATGTTATAAATATTGCCTAGAAAAGAAGTGCAAACGTGGCCATACGTCATTAAAAGTTCCCCGAGACCCGAGGAGGTGGGGATTAAAAATCAACTGTAACACCCACATATCGGAAGACCAAATTTTATTTAATATCTCAGAATTGCACGATCGATTTTCTTGTGCAAATAAGTCAGTTTACGTTTAGAAAACGAGCTTTCAAGAGATATATTTTTTAAAAGTGTGCGACCATTACTTCAAAAGTTAGTTATGGAAAAGACGTGGAATTTATCTTTTTGTCGCCGATTTGTATAAAAGTCCTGGCAGAGCCAATCGAATCATGCAGTTTCCGACAGCCCGAAGGGGGCGTCAGGCTACATCACATCGAATGCAGTATCAGTCAGCCCAGGGGGGCGTGACGTTGGAGCATCACCATATTCAGTCTTGAACGACCGCTGAGGCGGGTCGTACTGTTTCACCAATCATTCAGTTTACCAAAGACGCCGGAGAGCGTGGTACTGTTTCAAAGTACAAGCAGTCTACAAGCACTCCGTGAGCGGAGGTGCTGCATCACGCAGTATTCAGACGTATGAACCTCAGGTGAGGTCATACAGTGCAACAAGTATAAGCAGTTTCAGTATCCAGTCTACCATAGGTGCCTGAGGGCACGGTGCTGTTTCGCACATGCAGTTATTCCGAGAGCCCGAGAGGGGGCGTCCGGCTGTATCGACAACCAACGTGCACCCGAAGGGAATGGCCGAGAAGTATCATCATAGTATCGCCGTGTGAAGACTTAGGAAAATCCTAGTACAGGATTTAGTTCCGCCAGTATCAGTCTTATAGTGAAAAGTTCAGTATTACAGTCAAAGTAGGCTGCGAACTTAAAGAACAGGCGATAGGTCTTCAAAATACAGTTCATTTAAACGACCGAAAGTATCGTAACGTTTTGAAGTACCATAAGAGCAGAACAAACATTCTATCAATGTTAAAGAACCCGATCAGGGTCGGACAAAATAAGGGCCGCATAGTACTCTGAAAAGATAGGAATTAGAGAACAGAATAACCAGAAGTGAGAATTTTATTCGAGACGTTGTTTCAAGGAAAACAAACGAACTATAAAAAGCACTAAGTTACGTATTGAAGGAGGAGCATTAGATGCTAGAAAATAATAGGTCACCGATAGAGTATTTGGGAGACCGTGAACAAGACAGACTTTCGCTAGACAAATTAAATAGTGTCTAGAAAGAAACAATTTCGAGCTAATAATAATAATAGCCGATCGTCAGGAAACTGGATTTGAAGAAGTACCATTCCAGGGAGGGGTAGAGTGTTCGAGACTTTCATATTCTGGTCAGATAGAGAGCCGACATCAACTAGTTTCACCTTTGGAGACGGGGAAGATAGAAATCACGTGTGTAAGGCTAAAATCAAAGCCTCAGTGATAAAAAGCAGTGTATTGTAAATATGGGAAATTTGTGTTAGTGTAATAATGTTTCAGTGAATTCATTTGTGTATTATAAAAGAATACAAAATCGTATTCAAAATGTTACCAGTGTATAAGGTATATAAATTATATGTGTGTCAAGATATGTCAGTGTATGAAATGGAATTAGGGAAGGTGGCTTAAACACATTCAAGTGGGCGACATGAAACATCGTTGGAAAATACGGTCGAGGTCCGTCTTATCATGTGAGTAACCATTTCATTATGTCATGTGTTGGGAGATGTTTGCGTGCAATCCACCTGAGAATGAGATAATAGGGATGTTTTTGTATAATAAATAACAGAATAATAGCGCGATCAGAACAACTAAAATTGAGAAAGTATAAAATGATTCTGTGAAATGAATATATCCCTTAGGGGAAATGTATGAAATAAAATATCAGTGTATTTGATAAATGATTTAATTATATGAAAGCAAGCGTAATAATAATAATAATCACAATTATAGAAATGAAGATTATGATGAATTATATGAAAGTAGTAGCTTTTAAGCTCCTTTAATGGAATAAATACATGTTGTGAACACATGTTCTTAAGGTAAAGCGATTATTGTACGGGAGAGGAATAATATAAAATTGAGATATAGATCAAATGTGATTTTGAATTTATCAGTTCTTTGAAGGCAATTTGGAAATAGATAAGCGTAATGTATCGCATTGAAGTAAATTTGTCACGCTAGGAAGGCGTTGAACCTAAATATACTTGGTAAATTTAATTATGAGGGGCAGTTGGTCGTGCTAATTGAGCTATATTAAGTCCTCATTATAGTGATGTGGATCACGAGGCCACGGGTGTTGTTGTGTTATAATTGGGTGCGAATTTATTGTATTATGCGCGCAGGTTAAAGGCCGAGGCCGCCCTAAGTCACATTTATATAAGTCCTCCAGTATGGGATTGGTTCCCGAGGCAGTTGAGAGAGTCGAACCCAGATTCGTTTATGTATTGAAGCCCCTAAATATTCGTTGTTGTATGTGAATTTCTCTTACCCACCAATGAGGATACTACATAATTAATAGCTGCCAAGGCTACGAGAATGGTCTAATGAAAATAAATATTTTGTTAAAGTATGTGAATAAAAAGCCAGGCCTGTTCAAAGAACTGCATTTAAGAAACAGCTGTGTTGAAACTAGGAGTCGCTCGTCCCGTGGGGGCGATGGCCGTGAAGTCTCCCTCCCTACAATAACTCACGCTAAGTGTCCAGGCTAGACTCCTTGTCATTGATGTTGCGGTCGGTCTGGGATCCGTCTGTTTTGAAGTTATAGTACGCTAGCTTGTTTAGAGTTTGTTTAACGACCCGGTCTTCGAACCGAGGTTCTTGTAGATTGAAGATTACCGCTTGCAAGTTCAGATCGTTGCTTTCTTATGAGATAATGGTCTTTTAAGACAGATAATATAAATCCCTATTATAAATGTTATAATTATGATGTAATGATTCACGAGTTCAGTGAAGACAATTAGATTTCGGGAGTGATCTTAATTTTTGGACTAGTTCAAGTAGTCTTCAGAAACTCGGGAGTGCGCAAATGTTTTCCCAATCACTGTAGTGAATTGCTGATTTGAGAGAGATGGTAACTAAGAACATTGTGAAAGCCCAAAGTTTAAGCAAAGTAGTAAAAGTACTTCAATAAGAATTATATATTGTTTGAATTATAAACTACTCATATAAAAGGAAGTGATGTGCAGTAAAGTGATAACACAGTTTATATTGGAAAGTATAGAGCCAATTGGAGCTCTCAATTGTATGGAATT
Source organism: Meconema thalassinum (assembly GCA_946902985.2). Classification (NCBI taxonomy): domain Eukaryota; kingdom Metazoa; phylum Arthropoda; class Insecta; order Orthoptera; family Tettigoniidae; genus Meconema; species Meconema thalassinum. Next base: position 151,351,438 of record OX336390.1, on the reverse strand, counting down.
TTAAAAAGGACACTATATGGATGTGAAAATAGAGATATATTTGTAGGTTTATGAGAAACCATTTATTTATGATTTAACATTTGTTTTTATATTGTATTCCTTGTTTACTTTGAACAAGTTAGAATGGGTCAGTATTTTATTTGTTTAATTTGTTGTAGTGCCATATAATTGTGGAATTAAATGTTTTATAGTAGGAGTTGATTTTGTTTTTATTTTGGAAGTGTATCCTCTATTTAATCCAAAATGTGTAAGTCACAGAGTGGGAGAACATACCATAACCCCGAAAATCCCTATTTGAGCATAGCTGGCATACTGTGATTTGCATATATCTGGCTGAAGGGGCACAGGGGGGGCTAGAAGTACTGTGCTTGGATTAATAATTAGAGGAACACTTAAGACGGTCATTATTATGTAAAAGTAAAGTAATGATAGAAGTAGCTACAAAATATAATGTTAACTGACCGCATGGGACCCTAGAAACTCACACCGAGCAGCCCTAAATGTAATTAAACCCCCAGCAAACCTTATTTTCATGGCGCCCAGTACGTTGGGCTGAGTTTTCCTAGGGAAAACCCGAGTTTTCTTGAAAAATCAAAATTTTCATTTTTTTTAAGGTTTTTCGAAATTTTTGAATTTTTAAATACTTCCATAATGGTTTTGAGATTGAATGAGTATATCAAAAGGGTACGTTTTAGTAAACACCCGTACTAAGGTAAAAATTTGGAAATTGGGACACAATGGTTCGAAGTACCATCTCTCAAGCATGTACCAGCGATGTGGCATAGTAGCCCACTGTATTCTTGTATTGTGGATAAGATGTGGACAAGAAGGCATCTAAAGAAGTACTTAGGGGAGCATTTCAATGAGGAGATGGAGGAAATGATAAAGATAAATAATGAAGTATGGGAGGCCAGGAAGGCAGAAAAAGAAGATAAATGTAAAACTATAGATGGTTAAGAGTACCCAAGTAAAGAAAATGTACAGATTTCTTTAGAAAGCATGCGTGCATCTGGAGGCATAGTTACACGAAAAGAAGGTAACATGTCTGCAGACAACAGGGTAAAAGTTGAGCCTTTAGAGCTCCAAATAGAAAGAGAAATATGTGAATCGATTCCAAGGGAATGTGTATCAAGTACAGATAATAATAATGATAAAGATGATTCAAAGTCTCATGTATTAAGGCAGGTTCAAGTAGGCTCGGAAAGCAAAGGGGAAAAGAATGATAGTAATGGCGTTCTGGATCAGGAAAAAGTAGAAATGGCGACTTGGGACGAAATAAAAGATGTCTTGGATATAATTAAGGAAATAGATAATGAGTATCACAAGATGAGGACTGAAATTTGAGAATTAAAAGATTTCAACTTAAGAATGAAAGAAGGAATTGAGGAACAAAGGGAAAGTATTTCCGAGGAAATAAAGAAGATATTTGAACTCCGTGAGAGGGCAAGTAAAAATTGGTATAAGATACCCAAGCAGGAATTAGAGGAATTGTACAAAGAAATTCCTGAGGTCAAAAGGTCATTTAGAGAGACGAAAAAGGAATTTGCGAAACGCATGGTGAAAGAAAGGAAGATAGAATTAGCTTCGTGGGAACAGATAAAAAGGTTTACTGAGGACGTACGTGAAATAAGGAACTCGTTATGGGAAATGAGAGATAAATGGAATGAGATATGGTGGAAGACCTTTTATAAAGAGCAAGACGAAGGAAATTACGTTCAGGAACAGAAAGATTGGATAGAAAAAGAAAGGAGTAAGATGCATCAGTTCATAATGAGCATATATGATGACAAAGATATCATAAGTATTCAGGAGTTGGCTGAAGTAAGAGAAGTTAAGATTCGGGAATACAAAGAAATACTAGAGGCCGTCCAGAAGAGATATGAGGAATACATGTTGGCGCAGGACCTCGAATCAAATGAAGCCGTTGCCCAAGTTGAAAATCAGATGGAGATTGTAGAAGAAAAAGAAGTCATGCCGGAAGAGCCCGAAATTGAGATTAGAGAAGAAGAACAAGAAGTAGAAATCGGGATGACTCCAGTGGAAACTGAGAAAAGCAATGGGATCCTTCTAGAGAAAACAATGGAAATTCAGGAGGAAATAATAACTCCAGGTCAGGAAGACAGCCGAAATAAAAACGAGCTGCAAAGTGAAGAAAATCATTTGTATGGGAAAGTTGAGCTTGAAGAGCAAGAGAAAACCCCAGAACAGGAGATAACAAAAGAAGTGAAAGTTGGAGAAATGGAAACAATAATTCCTGAAGAAATGGAGAAAGTAAATGAAACTATAATAGAAAATGTCGTTGAGACACAGATGAAAGCAGAGGTTCATGATTTCACAGAAAGTGAAAAAGAAAATCCAGAAGAAATTCATGAGGGTAAGGAAGATAAAATACAATTAAAAGAAGAAGAAGAACAGTTGAAAGCACAGATCCTTGAGTTAATGAGGAAATATCAAGAATGTCAACGGAAGGAAAGAAAAATGGAAACAAATTCAAATGAGAGCAAAGAAAACCTCAAAGGAAAAGATGATATTGTTGGAAATAATGAAGAAAAGAGAAGAGATGCCTTTGAAAGTAATGCTGAAAGGGGAAGACAACCGCAAAGTGTAGCAGGTTTACAAGAGAATAGATACCCTATGGAAGTTAGGAGAGGAGGAGAAATAATGCACAGGACCCTGGAGAAAGAAGACGCACAAGCGATTTACAGTTGGAAAATTCGAAGAAAGAAATGGAATAATAAAAAGAAAAGAGAAAAAGAAGATCTAAAGGAACTCTGGAATTGGAAGAGTAGGAAAAAGAAATATTCTTTGAAAATGCCATCTCGGTGCGAGATGAAGGAAAAGGATTACTCCAGCATAGCTAACGGGTTAAGCCGTATGCACCCGTTAAAGAGTAAGGAAGAAAATAGGATTTTCTTGAAAATACCATCTCGAGATGAGATGAGGGGAATGGAAGAAAACCAAGAAGAGTCGGGTAAGGATAGACCGAGCTCTTAAGGACAAATGGGATTCTGTGGACTTCGAGTCCAGAAAACAGAAAATAAAAATGAAGAAGTAACGGGTAAAGGCTATATGCACCCGTAAAGTCTTAAATGAATGTAAATAGGTCAATATTGAATAACCTGAGAAGAAATAGACAGGCAGGCAGAATGCCCGTCCCATGAAACAAGGAAGAAAAAAACCGGTCTAACCCAAGTTTGGAGCGTACGCCAGACGAAGAGGAGACTCATAAACACCCGAACGAGACGAGTAATTTATAGCCCTAAGTGTGGACGTCAGCTAAGAGAAATGAATGAATGGGAACTGTGTAAGACCCAAAAAAAGCCCGAACAAGGAAGGGTTTTGTAAAAAGAACAGAAACTAAAGGTACTGATAAATGTTATGATGGCTTCGACAATAAAGTAAAATAAGATTTTTATGAAAATTATTGAAACAAATTTCCTCAAAATTTCGAAAATGTATTTACATAAGGAGGGGAGAGATGAACCCATGTACCATTGGTTCAAGGGGTCGAATCCATGTATTATGGTAAAAAGAAGGAAGGAAATATACAGTCATCAGCGGAACACAGAAAGATTTTATACAAGAAGGCGAGCATAACGTTGTGCAAGAAAGGAGAGCCCAGGTGGCCAGGAAATGATATCACGCTTGACGCACCGATAAGAGCGAATCATGGCTATAATTAGAACGAGTGGAACTATCCGTCGGAGTGACTGCGAGCATGTTTCGGAAATTGCTCTTACGTTGCAGGAAAATGGCATCGTCGCAGTTGTGCAAGAAGAAGAATAATTAGATTTAAGCCATTTGCAAGAATAAAATTAGTAAAAGGAATACAGCATTGTGAATCATTTCGGAATAGAGATTTTTGTGTGGAGAAAGATGTTATAAATATTGCCTAGAAAAGAAGTGCAAACGTGGCCATACGTCATTAAAAGTTCCCCGAGACCCGAGGAGGTGGGGATTAAAAATCAACTGTAACACCCACATATCTGAAGACCAAATTTTATTTAATATCTCAGAATTGCACGATCGATTTTCTTGTGCAAATAAGTCTGTTTACGTTTAGAAAACGAGCTTTCAAGAGATATAATTTTAAAAAGTGTGCGACCATTACTTCAAAAGTTAGTTATGAAAAAGACGTGGAATTTATCTTTTTGTCGCCGATTTGTATAAAAGTCCTGGCAGAGCCAATCGAATCATGCAGTTTCCGACAGCCCGAAGGGGGCGTCAGGCTACATCACATCGAATGCAGTATCAGTCAGCCCAGGGGGGCGTGACGTTGGAGCATCACCATATTCAGTCTTGAACGACCGCTGAGGCGGGTCGTACTGTTTCACCAATCATTCAGTTTACCAAAGACGCCGGAGAGCGTGGCACTGTTTCAAAGTGCATGAAGTCTACAAGCACTCCGTGAGCGGAGGTGCTGCATCACGCAGTATTCAGACGTAGGAACCTCAGGGGAGGTCATACAGTGCAACAAGTATAAGCAGTTTCAGTATCCAGTCTACCATAGGTGCCTGAGGGCACGGTGCTGTTTCGCACATGCAGTTATTCCGAGAGCCCGAGAGGGGGCGTCCGGCTGTATCGACAACCAACTTGCACCCGAAGGGAGTGGCCGAGAAGTATCATCATAGTATCGCCGTGTGAAGACTTAGGAAAATCCTAGTACAGGATTTAGTTCCGCCAGTATCAGTCTTATGGTGAAAAGTTCATTATTACAGTCAAAGTAGGCTGCGAACTTAAAGAACAGGCGATAGGTCTTCAAAATACAGTTCATTTAAACGACCGAAAGTATCGTAACGTTTTGAAGTACCATAAGAGCAGAACAAACATTCTATCAATGTTAAAGAACCCGATCAGGGTCGGACAAAATAAGGGCCGCATAGTACTCTGAAAAGATAGGAATTAGAGAACAGAATAACCAGAAGTGAGAATTTTATTCGAGACGTTGTTTCAAGGAAAACAAACGAACTATAAAAAGCACTAAGTTACGTATTGAAGGAGGAGCATTAGATGCTGGAAAATAATAGGTCACCGATAGAGTATTTGGGAGACCGTGAACAAGACAGACTTTCGCTAGACAAATTAAATAGTGTCTAGAAAGAAACAATTTCGAGCTAATAATAATAATAGCCGATCGTCAGGAAACTGGATTTGAAGAAGTACCATTCCAGGGAGGGGTAGAGTGTTCGAGACTTTCATATTCTGGTCAGATAGGGAGCCGACATCTACTAGTTTCACCCTTGGAGACGGGGAAGATAGAAATCACGTGTGTAAGGCTAAAATCAAAGCCTCAGTGATAAAAAGCAGTGTATTGTAAATATAGGAAATTTGTGTTAGTGTAATAATTTTTCAGTGAATTCATTTGTGTATTATAAAATAATACAAAATCGTATTCAAAATGTTACCAGTATATAAGGTATATAAATTATATGTGTCAAGAAATGTCAGTGTATGAAATGGAATTAGGGAAGATGGCTTAAACACATTCAAGTGGGCGACATGAAACATCGTTGGAAAATACGGTCGAAGACCGTCTTATCATGTGAGTAACCATTTCATTGTGTCATGTGTTGGGAGATGTTTGCGTGCAATCCACCTGAGAATGAGATAATAGGGATGTTTTTGTATAATAAATAACAGAATAATAGCGCGATCAGAACAACTAAAATTGAGAAAGTATAAAATGATTCTGTGAAATGAATAAATCCCTTAGGGGAAATGTATGAAATAAAATATCAGTGTATTTGATAAATGATTTAATTATATGAAAGCAAGCGTAATAACAATAATAATAATCACAATTATAGAAATGAAGATTATGATGAATTATATGAAAGTAGTAGCTTTTAAGCTCCTTTAATGGAATAAATACATGTTGTGAACACATGTTCTTAAGGTAAAGCGATTATTGTACGGGAGAGGAATAATATAAAATTGAGATATAGATCAAATGTGATTTTGAATTTATCAGTTCTTTGAAGGCAATTTGGAAATAGATAAGCGTAATGTATCGCATTGAAGTAAATTTGTCTCGCTAGGAAGGCGTTGAACCTAAATATACTTGGTAAATTTAATTATAAGGGGCAGTTGGTCGTGCTAATTGAGCTATAGTAAGTCCTCTATATAGTGATGTGGCAGTTGAGAGAGTCGAACCCTGATTCGTTTATGTATTGAAGCCCCTAAATATTCGTTGTTGTATGTGAATTACTCTTACCCACCAATGAGGATACTTCATAATTAATAACTGCCAAGGCTACGAGAATGGTCTAATGAAAATAAATATGTTGTTAAAGTATGTGAATAAAAAGCTAGGCCTGTTCAAAGAACTGCATTTAAGAAACAGCTGTGTTGAAACTAGGAGTCGCTCGTCCCGTGGGGGCGATGGCCGTGAAGTCTCCCTCCCTACAATAACTCACGCTAAGTGTCCAGGCTAGACTCCTTGTCATTGATGTTGCGGTCGGTCTGGGATCCGTCTGTTTTGAAGTTATAGTACGCTAGCTAGTTTAGAGTTTGTTTAACGACCCGGTCTTCGAACCGAGGTTCTTGTAGATTGAAGATTACCGCTTGCAAGTTCAGATCGTTGCTTTCTTATGAGATAATGGTCTTTTAAGACAGATAATATAAATCCCTAATATAATGTTATAATTATGATGTAATGATTCACGAGTTCAGTGAAGACAATTAGATTTCGGGAGTGATCTTAATTTTTGGACTAGTTCAAGTAGTCTTCAGAAACTCGGGAGTGCACAAATGTTTTCCCAATCACTGTAGTGAATTGCTGATTTGAGAGAGATGGTAACTGAGAACATTGTGAAAGCCCAAAGTTTAAGCAAAGTAGTAAAAGTACTTTAATAAGAATTATATATTGTTTGAATTATAAACTACTCATATAAAAGGAAGTGATGTGCAGTAAAGTGATAACACAGTTTATATTGGAAAGTATAGAGCCTATTGGAGCTCTGAATTGTATGAAATTTTAAAAAGGACACTATATGGAAGTGAAACTAGAGATATATTTGTTGGTTTATGAGAAACCATTTATTTATGATTTAACATTTTTTTATATTGTATTCCTCGTTTACTTTGAACAAGTTAGAATGGGTCAGTATTTTATTTGTTTAATTTGTTGTAGCGCCATATAATTGTGGAATTAAATGTTTTATAGTAGGAGTTGATTTTGTTTTTATTTTTGAAGTGTATCCTCTATTTAATCCAAAATGTGTAAGTCACAGAGTGGGAGAACATACCATAACCCCGAAAATCCTGATTTGAGCATTGCTGGCATACTGTGATTTGCATATTTATGGCTGAAAGGGCACAATATGTACATTGTGTTAAGCGCGTTTCTCCGCGTACTGGTACTTGCAGATTACAGCGCGACAAGTTCATCTGAAACCTCGGAAATTATTTGAACTACTATAAAGGTACAACAAACAAAAAAAACCTCGGCTACTTCGGTTCGCGCAGCTCACATCGGCTCGTCCCGATCTCCCTCGACAATCTCTACTTAGTATAAAACAGAGTCCCCGATTCTGGGATGTCACAGGTAATCTCGAGAACCACTGGATGGATTTTTATGCGGTTTTCACCATTCTGTAAAGTATTTCTCGAGGAAACTTTCTGTAGAAAATAACTTATTTATGATCAAAGGAAGCCAAGCAGTAACGATTTCAGTGAAAAGGTCGGGAAAAGAACTTGGCGTCCGTGCGCTTCTTAAGCTTACGCTGGGCAAACCGTAAAAAATATCAGTATACTATGAGCGTAATAAATGTTCAGCATGAAAAGTTCTACAGAAAAGTCCCCAAGAGCATATCTCTATCTTCAATCCATCGCCCACTATAAGTGTTTTTAGACTGGATAGAAGTGGTCTTTGTGTTTCATGCACCTCACCAATCTTAAATTACGTCTGACAAGAATCCGTTGCACATGCTATCTCCATGATAATATAATTAATAGCCCAGTCAGTGATTTTCACCCATAATGCCGTGACGTAAAATGGATATACAGTAGGTCATAGTTCATTGACATCGAAAAAAAAGCGCTTATCACGTAAAGCATCTGTAACTGTTCCCGGGCGCGGCTGGCTGTCAATCGCCATCACATACCATATCGTAAGTACCTGCAGCCAGCTGTTCGATTGAGGTTATTCCTTCAGTAAGGCTGCAAACGCAATGCAATTAAAAGAACGAGAGTAAATGTAAAGTGACCGAAAGTATTGAGCGCGGAGTTAAATGAAAATACAGTATTTATGATTTCCTAGTTGTAAACTATGTTTTAAAGAAATATACTGTTCCAATAAGCTTACACACACAGAGGCTAGAATATCAACAACACGAAATAATGCATCAGGTGTAGAAAACTGCAGACGACCTTTGGCCATAAACGTTTTCCCTTCCGCTATTATACGCTTCACGAATGACTTTTTGAAACACCCGTTGCTTTACTTGTTGAAGCCACAACATTATAATTGAGTTTATGAACGGTTTTCTGTTCTCGTAGGTGAGCAGTTACGTTATAGACTATTTCCCTACATTGTCCCCTTAATGGTCGTCCAGATTTGCTACCATACTTCGAAGTAGAAGCCATAACGAAACTCAAATGATACTATTACTAGAATAGCATGGAACACAACACTATATACATAAACACATTTACAAATAAAGTACACGCTATACGACGAGGGATTATAGGACTACAATAAAGAAAACGTATATAAAACTGAGAAAATAATAAGAGCGCGAAAATGGATTGGCCTCGAAGCTCTTGTCAGCGTATCTCCGCAGTGTGTTCGGTACGGCGGCCAGACAGCATGTGACCCCCTCCACCGCTCCTCTGTGACGTCGCACATCAACTCAGAGTGAATGCGCGGGCAAGTGAGCTTTGCGCAGGTTCTTTTGATCGTTGCCACCTCATAGGCTTCCCCTTGCCAATTCATCATGTTGCTGGATCTACTGCTATTAGCTGCCGTGAAATGCGTGACTTGCTCTGAAACCAACTGGCACTGGGTAGCGCGCACTTGAGGATGATTTACCAATGGTGTCACTCCCTCTCCCCACCCACCACGTGCTTCACCTCCCTTGCCCCCTTGCTCGATCGCGCCTGCAACACCCTCACTCAGGGCTTTAGTTGAACTTGCTTAGATATATGTGCTTAGCATTGAACAATCAGAAATACTGATAAGGTATCATGGAACTCATTTAAGGCATTGCAATGTCGGTCACATTTTTTCTTTTTCATGCCTGTTTTCGTTTTGTTTGAATTTGTTTTATTCTTCTTCTTACTTCCTGGCGTTTATTCAAGTACGGGGTCCGCTGCTCTACTACATCTTATCCACTTTCTCCTGTCGTTGACATATACATGTAAGCCAACACCGAGCATATCTGTCTTAAAGTTGTGGATCCAACGCTTTGCAGGTCGTCCGCGTTGTCGCAGTCCACCTGAGTCCAGTTTGAAAGCTAATTTGGCGACAGAGTCGTCCGACAATCTCATAACCATACCAACGGAGACGAGCTTCCCTCACTTTCTCCGCAATTGGTGTGACACCTAATTAATTGTTGTCGGACATCTGAATTTTGACATGGTCATATCTAGTCAGTCCAAGTGTCCAACGGAGCATCTTCATCTCCATCGAGTGCAGAGCCTGCTCATGTTTTCTTGTCATTGGGCGGGATTGTTTGAATTTGTTTTCATATTTACAAAAAGTGACAGTCAATCTGAAAGACTAGACTTTGTATCATTTTAAATGCTACAAATGCTGAAAAATGCTAGAAAGGCTGGAGGCTTCTCGCTTCGCTCGAAGCCAAAGACTCTTGACATGTTAGAAAATTATCTGCATAATACGTATCTTGCTAATCTTGTTTCAAATTACTCGTGAACGGCAAGTGCAAACCAAGGGCAAAGCAAGGTCAAGCGCGCGGGATGCCGTCACGCTCACCAGAGCGCGCGGGGACGTGCCCCTTCCATCCAGTCTAAAAACACTTATAGTGGGCGATGTATTGAAGACAGAGATATGCTCTCCCGGACTTTTTTGTAGAACTTTTCATGCTGACCAATTCTTACACTCATGGTATATTGATATGTTTAACGGTTTGCCCAGCGTAAGCTTAAGAAGCGCACGGACGCCAAGTTTGTTTTCGACTTTTTCACTAAAATCGTTACTGCTTGGCTTCCTTTGATCATACATAAATTATTTTCAACAGAATCTTTCCTCGAGATATCCTTTACAGAATGGTGAAAACCGCATCAAAATCCATCCAGTGGTTCTCGAAATTACCCGTGACATCCAAGAATCGGGGATTTTTGTCTTATACTAACGAAGTACAGATTGTCGGGGAAAACATGCACCAAGCAGTACTATGACGTCACACACCTCAATACATCTGGGTACATTTCGTCCCGTCACACTAAAGTAACGCCAGACCCCAGCGTAACGATGACGTCGACAAGATCATTTAAAATGATAATATACTGAATACTGTTTGACGTTCGACTAATCAACCACCACACAGCGAAGGCAGTACGGGAGGGAGGGAGACGGGAAAGCTAGTGAGAGAGACAAACATAGTCTTCCCTCACTATGGCTGCAAAACAGTCTGCACCAGAAGCACGCTGGCGCGCCCGGCGTGCTGTATGGACACCTCAGTTATAGGAGAATGATCATACGAATAATTCATGGAATAGCAATAGGCAGGGTATATCTTATTCGGAACGTGTGACTAGAATAAATATGTCGTGTCTTATAGGCAAACGATGTGGAACATTCGACATCGCATGGTTCAGTCTTGAATCACAGACGTTTTACGAAAGACGAACTGGGTAGTATATGAAGAAGTTCATTGTTTGGTGGAGAATGGTAGCTCTAGAATAGCAGATATTGTAGCTATTAATAGGCCTCTGGAGAAAAAATTGACTAAACACCCCTCAATTAGGATTGAAAATCATATTCAGCAATCAATGAGGAGATAAGGAAGATTAATTTCCAATGTACTCCTCACTTAAATAAGAGTTATAATAATAATGAATATACATGGGTGGTAAGAGGTCTTTGGCGTGTGTGGATCATCGTTCCTTTGGACTAAGAAACATCTTCAAAGGCATAAATTGTGCGCCCAGCAGTACTGTATATGACGATTCTAATGGGAATTCTGAAGGATTCAATTCATATTTGGACTTGCCATCTATATAATGACGTAAAAATGTCCGAGATATATTATGCATTTGCTCATTTTGTACAATTATATTCCAATTTTGTGATCTTGGATTTCTATGGTCATCTTTTAATTAAGGTATGTGATGATTTAGGAATAATAATAATAATAATAATAATAATAATAATAATAATAATAATGTTATTGAACGCATTTTCTAAACATATGGGAATCACAGTTCAAATCCCAGTGGTATCAGAATTTCTACAGTATCTAAGATTGTTTCGAAGATGTTTTCATTTCTTTTCTGTTTCTTAATACACAGCAAGTGACTTCTGTTCCGTTCCTTTATCGGCGTGATGTCCTGGTAGAGTGGCACTCTTATCCAGCAGCATCACCTAACAGCCGGAGGGAATACAGCAGACTATCGAGAGTGAAGGAGATAGCAGACTGTGGCAAGCGGGTTGTGCTACTTCAAGCCGCTCGCTGCACAGTATCATTGCGTTGCCATCCTGCACGTTCAATTTAAATGCTAATATCTTGCATCTGTTTGATTGGTGGAACATTCAGAACACACATGAGTGATCTATTGGGACAACATTTTTAGCCTATTTTCAATTTTGAAAAAATAGGCTTATGAGATGTGTGCGTGTGCGTGTGTGTGTGTGGGTGAGGTGTGTGTGTGTGTGTCCCTAATAACTTATAAACGGCTGAAGCGATTTCAATGAAATCCGGTAAGTTCATAGCACTATTCCAGAAGGCCCCGACCGTGCCCTTCAAATTTTGTTACGTCTCACCAATTTAACATGGCGGCTGTGCGAAATATTTCATCTCATAAATCCTTATACGAATGTTAATCCACTGGCATCTAATTTTTTCAAATTGTTTCCATAGCCACAAGATGGCAGCTGTGCGAAATTTTAAAATCTCCTTGTTACTTCTTTTGTCCTAATCATGCAATCACCCTGGAAATTTTTTACCTATGTGACTTTTGAAAAACTGGTAACTACAAAACCAACATGGCGGCCACGCAAATTTGCGACCCTTAAATAGACGTTTCTCGCGATTTAACCAACCAAACGCAATGAAACTTGGTACAGTGTATGATTATACACATTGTAATGCACCGACATCTAACTTCGTTCAATTGTTTACGTAACCACAAGATGGCGGATATGCGAATTATTTCACCGGCATTCTATATCTCTGAAACTATTAGCGGTATCACCCTGAAATGTTCTACTAAGATAAAGGGCACTACTGGAAGTTCATCTATAAGACTTTCAAAAACCGGTTAACTACAAAACGAACATGGCGGCCATGCGAATTTGAAAATTTTAAATAGACCTTTCTCGCGATTTAATGTTCCAACTGCAATGAAATCTGGTACAGGAAATGTTTATACACATTTTAATACACTGGTATCTAATTTAGTTCAATTGTTTACATAACCTCAAGATGGCGGCTTTGCGAATTTTAAAATTAAGATTTTATTTCTTGTGTCGTAATCATGCGATCGATGTGAAAGTTTGAATAATGAACCTACGCAATAATTTTCCTTTAATGGTAGGCTACATGACTCTATGGCCTATACATTTAACAATCCAACATGGAGACCATCCGAAATATTTAGACGGCTCTGAATATCTACGAATCTATTATAGCAATCAAACTGATTTTTTTATGTTCATAGGGGCTATGAACTTAAGTTCACCTATAGGACTTTAAATAACCTGGTAATCACAAATTCAACATGGCGGCGACGCGAAGTGTAAATATTCACACGGACGTTTCTCGCAATTTAACCATCCGAGTGCAGTGAAACTTGGTACAGTAAATCCTTATACGAATGTTAATCCACTGGCATCTAATTTTTTCAAATTGTTTCCATAGCCACAAGATGGCAGCTGTGCGAAATTTTAAAATCTCCTTGTTACTTCTTTTGTCCTAATCATGCAATTGAAATTTGAATGCTACACGTACACAATAATCTTCATGTAACAGTACATAACTCTAGGACCTACATATATAAAATCCAACATGGCGACCATCCGAAATATTTAGTCGGTTCTCAATAGGCCTATCTACGAATCTATTACAGCAATCAAACTGAAATGTTGTATGTTGATAGTGGCAATTAACATAAGTAGGATATATGCAAATAGGCTGTATAGTTCTTCAGGGAACTACACAGAACTTTTAAAATATATTAGCACCTCTATATAACAAAAACGACTTCTCATTCGAAAGTGGTTAACACGGGTGTCGGGTCCCCGAGAAAACTCCGAGTGGGTGGTGTTGGCACCGAGGGATCTCGGTTTTATTCGCTTCATTTTCGGTATTCGGGTTACATCTCTCGCACATCTCGTCCATTATAGCACCTAAAAGTAGTACATAAAAGCGGGTTGTTTTGTGATAAATATCTCGTGTAGTCCGGCTCCGTGGCTATATCGTTAGCACGCTAGGCTTTGGCCCGAAATGCCACGGGTTCGATTCCCGGCCGAGCCATTAGGGTTTTAATCTCCTCGGGTTAATTCCCGTAGCTCGGGGACTGGGTGTTTGTGACGTCTTCTTCATTTTTTTCATCCTCACTACGACAGCAGGTCGCCCACGGGCGTCAACTAGAAAGATCTGCACTCAGCCTCTCCGAAGGCCCCCACGATCATCATCATCTCGTGTAATATTTCCTTCAGGTTGGAGTGTTTAAATACTTGAGGAGCTTGTTTTCAAAACCGAATATCTCCAAAATCATAAGTTTTACATGAGAGAGGAAAAACGTATATCTTCAGACAGGTTTATCAAAATGGAGTTATATATAGTTTGAATGATACGAGGCACGTCAAGAAAGTAAGTTCCGTTTGGTAATAAAATTAAATTGTGTACAGATACGGAAAATTTTTTATTGCACAACATTCTACACCTCTTAAACTACTTTTCCACATAACTGCCGAACTTTTGCAGGCATTTGTCATAGCGTGGCACAAGTTTTTGGATACCTTCTTCATAGAAGTTTGCCGCCTGTGTCTTCAACCAGTTGGAAACATCTTCTTTCAGCTCGTCGTCATTGTTGAAGTGATGACCGCTAAGGAAAGACTTGAGATGTGTGAACAGATGAAAGTCGCTAGTAGCGAGGTCAGGGCAGTACGGAGGGTGGTCAAACACGTCCCAGCCAAATCCCTGTAGGAGTTTTTTTTGTCACATTTGCAGTGTGTGGTCGTGCGTTGTCGTGAAGAAAAACAACACCTTTTGACAGCAACCCTCGGCGCTTATTCTGTATTGTGCGGCGCAATTTCCTAAGTGTCTCGCAGTAAGCATCTGCGTTGATTGTTTGACCACGCGGAAAGAAATCAATGAGTAAGATGCCTTTCCAGTCCCAGAACACTGTGCACATCATTTTCCGAGGTGTCAAGATTTTTTTCGGCTTAACCTTTGCTGGGGATGAAGTGTGCCTCCATTCCATTGATTGCCGCTTGCTTTCAGGGGTGTCGTAAGAAACCCAAGTTTCATCTCCTGTGACTATCTGTGTCAGAAATTCTTCGCCGCCTTCATTGTAACGGGTCAAAAACTGAAGTGCACTACCCATCCGTTTTGTTTTGTGTTGCCCCGTAAGAATCTTTGGTACCCAACGTCGGCAAAGTTTACGAAAGTTCAGTTTTTCGGTAACAATTTCATGAATTAGTGATCGTGAGATTTGGGGAAATTCCATAGCGAGAGCATTAATTGTAAACCTGCGGTTTTCCCGGATCTTGTCATCAATCGCGTGAACCAGTTCTCCTGTAACCAAAGATGGACGCCCACGTCGTTCTTCATCGTGCACTTCACTACGTCCTTCATTGAACTGTCGGACCCATCTTCTCACCATTGAATCACTCAACGCATTTTGTCCATACACTTCGCAAATTTGTCGATAAATTTCAATTGGTTTCACTTTCCTAGCATTCAGAAAACGAATCACAGATCTGATTTCACAAGCGGCGGGATTTTCAATCAACACCGACATTGTACGAGTAAACATGCACAACAACGCGTACGTGGCTGACAGCGCTCTCCAAATGGCGCACGTTTCTTCTCCTTGATACAGAGCGTCTACCGCGCATATGCGGAACTGCGCTGCAGCGGAACGTACAACTAGTTGAAGACACAGGCGGCACACGTCTATGAAGAAGGTATACAAAAACTCGTGCCACGCTACGACAAATGCCTGCAACATTTCGGCAGTTATGTGAAAAAGTAGTTTAAGGGTTGTGAAATTTTGTGCAATAATTTTTTTTCTGTATCTGTACACAATTTAATGTTATTACCAAACGGAACTTACTTTCTGGACGTACTTCGTAACTATAAAGAGCAACATACCTACACCAAAAGTGCACCAAATTATATACAGTACATACAAATTTATTGATAAAAGAACATTGGACATATTGAGTTTTGAACAAAAATTAATGGATATATATAGTTTTGAAAAAAAATGGGTGTTGTATTTAGTTAAGCAGGATATTTCACATAATTTCAAATATTTAACCTAATTCGTGATTTTTATTTTGAACATAATATTAATAGGTACAATTAAAAATTAAATGCCTTAACTTTTAGGTGGGGGGGGAGGGTAGCGCAGCGGTAAAGTTTTTGGCCTCTCACCAAGGTTGACCGGGTTCGATTCCCGGTCAATACATGTGAGATTTTAGATGTTAAATGGAATGTCCGGTGGTTCGGATTCCACTTAAAAAGGAGGTCCCGTGGCTCATAACCGCACGATTAACGGCCACGTAAAACTACAAACTACCTTCCTTAATTTTTAAAAATTAATATTTCTGGTGCAATGTTTTGTAAGTGATGGATATATTCAGTTTTGAACGAAAAACATGTTTTCTCGCAGACTTATCAATGGGAAATATTAACATTTGATCAAAAAATATTTTACCATCCAATGCAGCTGAGGCAAATGTTACCGAATCAACCATTCATTATTTTTTTTTAGATATTCAGATTTGAAAACTAGGTCCACACTTGTTTTTCCGCCTAATGTAATTGGGCACAATATGTGTTGACCGACTGGAAAGCTTTCTTTAATATTAATATAACTAGCAGACGTTATCAATTGAGCTACTGTTGCAATGGTTAGGGGCTTGCCAATCCTTCATAAGTTTATCACAGTGAAGTTGGTTTTCTCGGAAAATCACACAGACTGTTATTTTTAGGACCTGTAGTTTTTGGAGACCCTTTATAGACTTCAGAGTTTTGTGTCTCATATTGAGGAGTTCAAAGTGAGATTTGGTTACCCTTCTAGGATAATTTTCATTTTTTGCCTATTTTATGTATTTTGAGAAGTTTTCCTCTATAGCCACCTTTTTATGAGAAGCACGGTGGAGTTATATAAATGATGGTATTGCCTCTGATGGATACCATACCTAATTTTACGTTGCTCCAACGAGTCAAACACGAGTTATAGATGTACAGAAAGATACACAGTAAGACAGAAAGACAGACATTCAGGCAGACAAAATCAATTTTTGCTTGCATCCGTCAAAAACCCGCTTTGTGAATCCTTGGGCTCCTGAATTATTGAAATTTTGTATTAGTTCAACTTCTAGCCATGACCGCACGCCAATTACCTTTAAGCACTGGCAGCTCGATTGCCTCCCTCCTGGTTACTTTAAACTGCCTGCCCATTCAAAGAGACGTACAAGAATTTTTTGTTTTACTTATTAATCAAAGCACAAACTACGGCTATGCTAGCCCTTCACGCAATTTAACAAATCACCAAACAAAACAAGTCCAGATCAAGAGCTGGTAGAATGTCCTTGCTCGTAGCCGTGTCGTCAGTGGCCAAGATGACAGTTCTAAATACAATTTAACTTCTCCTTCGCCTGCTTCAGGAACGTCCTCTTGTTTGTGGATATGTCCAACTCGCGTTTCCTTGCAATGCTATTGTACAGGGATGATATGCGGATTTGGAAGGATCTTTGGATTATGGAATGTTTTGTGTGTGGAATGTGAAAAAATATATTTGAGCCTGGTAGAACGGGAAGGGGCTCTTAGGTTGAAAAGTGGCAGCAGGTCGTCCGAACGGTAATGGCCATTTAAAATAGAATGTAGGAAGGACAGGTCAGTTACCTGTCTTGTGTTGATGAGAGGGATGTTTATGGCTGAAAGTACCTGCTGAGTGGTGAAGTGTCTAAACCTTGGCATTCTGTTCCTTACAATGGCAGCAAAGAAGGATTGAATTCTGTTTAATTTAGCTATGTTTGACGGGCAAGAAGTTGTCCAAATGGGAGAGCAGCAGTTTGCAATGGGCTGGATTATCGAGAGGTAATAGAGGCGAAGGGCTGTGGGATACTATATTCATTCACTGCTAGGTTGCAGCACCAACCTACTGTGATCGTGGTGGCTCTATGAAGGGGAAGATACCTGAAACGAAGGATTCTTAAGTTTGGAGGCATAATATTGAGATAAAGGAACGTGAATGCATTACTAGTCTCATTCATGGCTGTGATTACATGGAAGCTACTAAGGTATGAGTGGTGCTGAGTAATGGCCTTTAGGGAACAGCCAGTGCCTGTGTGTAGTGTGAAAGGTTCTACTGATATGGTCAGTGCTATTGTTCTGACTCAATGAGGAAGGCCATCGCAAACTACCTCACTCCTCATCTTGCCTAGTACGCCTCATTATAGTACGGCTTTGAAGAAATAAACATTTAGTTTTACGTGACCGTTAATCATGCGATAATGAGCCACGGGACCTCCTTTTTACGTGGAATCCGAACCACAGGACATGGCATTTCACTTCGAAAATCTCACATGCATTGACTGGGAATCGAACCCGGTTCACCTTGGTGAGAGGCCAACAGCTTGACCGCTGTGCCACCACGCCCCCGTAAGGCTTTGATATTTAGTGGGTATCTACCAACCTAACCTATGGTGGTACTTTTTGACGATTCAATCAGCGTCTGGACTGACTACCTAACAGACAGACATTATTATTCACATTATTCATGGATTCTTCTGTTGAAATCTAGAATATATAAATTAAGATCTGAGTGATCATAAATGATCCTTATGAGATGAGGTCAACTTTCACCTCCGTCTAACCTATGAGTTTCCAGAACAAAACAGAGACCTCCTTGTAAGGGTGGCTTTAACATTAGACGGCACCTAATACAGCGTAGGTTATTAATCTACCGGCTGTAAGCTCCCACCATTCATAAAGCAGGCCCGGGGTCTTCCTTCATTCAGGGGGGATAAAGTTAGCTCAGAGTTGGCCATTGTCCTCAATGTAATTAATGTACGAAGACTGAACAGCATTAATTCACTACAGGCACCCTAATATTTCGCACAATACGTATCTTATTGCACACACACATATGTGGAAGGACCTTAATTACCTGCCTGCTTTAGAGCTGAATTGTTTTGAAATGCCATTTGAACCATTACTAGAAATAAAGGGATGGGTTGAACTTTTGCTTAAAAAGTATAGACAGTTTACAGATTAAGTGTGAAGTACACGTTAAACCTGCTGTTCCAAAATGTATGCGCTCAAAAATGGCATTCAAATAGTAATAAGAAATCAATTTTCAGTAGTCAACCTTACCTTTTCCCAGCCTACACATAGCATACCTCAATAAACAAGATATCACAAGATGTATATTTTGACTGGCTTCTATCGTATAACACTCAAGTTGGACTAAATATAGGCTACATCTTAGAAATTTCGTAAAACTAGTACGTCAGAAACAATGTCACGCAAATGACGCACTCACGATCTGACCATCTGCCAGCTGGACTGCATTGTCTTCTTTAGACTATCTGATTATTAATTGAATTTAAAATTGCCTTTCCAATACATTCGCAAATGGGCGCACCCACTGCCCGCAATTAGGTTGCTATGTACAATATATCACCTATTTGTTGATGAATGAATTATTGAATCGATCGGACCTGAAAAGTATTAGGTCAAAAATTGCCTTTTTTGAAGAATTAGTATTCTGAAGTATTGACCCAAGAGCCTTGGAACAGAATAGGAAAGAACTAAGTCAGCCTTCTGATTAAGCTACACAAAAAATATTTTCATTTTACCAGCAGGAGAAAAAGCACGGAAGCTCACTGGCATGCAAAATCCATCACAAAGCAATTTGTTTTATGGGTTTAGAAATCACTGCTACATGTAGTGCGATCAGAGGAGAAAGGCATTAAGTCAACGACTTGCTGCATTTCAGCGCGCTATTTCGGCCTTAATATTGGCCGCACTGCACGATTCCCGCGTATTACAGTGCTATTGTAAATTACATTTGTGCAGGATTTAGGTGGTTTATATGTTACAAATCCATTTTAAAATAAAATACCTTGTGAGATGTTCAATCTGGATGGCTTTAAGCCGCACTAAACTAACCACGAAGCTGAAAGGCATTAAGTCACATTTGCAAAATTGATTTGAAAAATAAGTTTCTAAAACTAAAATTGATATTTCGCTGACACAAATACCGTATAACCTGAATATTTGCTTCACAACATAGATGACTAATATAGTGTGTTTGTTAAGTTCTGTTCTGACAATGACGTTTTGTTTTGTCTCCTGAAAAGTAGTGAAAACTGACTTCATGCTTTTCAGCTCGGACCGATTCAATTATATATCTCCCTTCAAACATTTTTCACGTCTGTATATTGTGCCCTTTTAGCAAGAAATATGCCAATCACAGTATACCAGCGTAGCTCAATTCGGGATTTTCGGGGCAGCGGTAAGTTCCCCGACTCTGTGACTCACATATTTTGGATTAATGAGAGGATACACTTGCAAAATAAGAACAAAATCAACTCCTATTTTAACACATTTAATTAATCAAAATTATGGCGCTACAAACAATTAAACAATTAAATTACTGACCCATAATCATCTACTTGTTCCAAATGAACAAGGAATAACAATAGAATAAAACAATATCGTATTAAAACATATGGTTTCCATATAAACCAACAATTCCTACTTATTTTTACTTCCATAAAGCATCAACTGTGAGTTTCATATAACTCCGGGCTCTTTTGGCTCAATGCTTTCTATAATAATGGTGTCACTCTTTGTACACCTCAAATACTACTTTTTATATTTCTTAATCATCAAACAAATGTATAATTACATTTAAAATTACATGTTATTTTTCTAACTCAATATTTGGGCATTTTCACATATTTTCAGATGTTATCATCTCTCTCTAACTTTACAAATACATTAAGGTAATCAGGAAATTACTTGTGTACTCCAGAGTATGAAGATACTTGACACAGTCAAAAACTACGGTTACTCCCGAAACCTAGTTGCCTTCAATTTACTCGTGGAATCCTACTTCCATACAACATTACAATAGGGATTGTTATTTATTTCTTACGTCTTATAAGACCATTATCACATAAAAAAAAACTACGATCTGAACAGGCAAGCGGAAATATCAATCTACAAGGACCTCGGTTCAACGCCCGGGTCATTAACAACTTTAAACACTCCTGGCGTATTCATTACTCCTTACAAGACGGCCTCCAGACACCCTCCTACACCAAGGGTCCGGCCGTGAAACTTGAGAGTTATTTATGACTATGCGGGATCCCTCCCGTCTAGCCCCGGCTAGAGCTCTCTTTAAATGCTTTTAGAAAACACAATCTTTTCATTCTCAGTTCTTTGTGGAGACCTGGCATTATACTCTTCGTGTACATTCAACAATATTATTGGGCTCATAAACCCCATTCGTAATCTTGGCGTTTATTAATTATGAAAGGTCCTCATTGATTGTGGAAGAGTAATTAACGACGAATAATAAAGGGGCTTTCAAAATAAGAGGATTCTGAGTTCGAATCTCTTCACATGCCTCGGGAACCTTTCCCTTATAGAGGACTATACAAAATGCGATTTAGGGTCAGCCAATAGCTATAAGACCTACGCTCAATACCAATATTTGCTCCCTTTCAATACCATACACAATGCCTCGTGATACTACGTCACAAATAGAGGACTTATACCAAATCTCAATTCGCTACAATCAACTACCTCTCATAAGTAATTTACCAAGTACATTAACTTTTACGCGTTCCTAGCGTGACATTTTTACTTTAATTGCGCTCCTTTTGCGCTATGCAATTTTTTAAGCCTAGCGTCATCCAAAGAACTGATAATATCATATTAACAATTGATACACATTTCAATTTTTATATTATTCTTTTCCTTTGACCATAACTTTCTCTATTCCAAGAACATGCATTTAAACATCATGTCTATACTTTTTATTAAGGCTCTAACGCTCTTATATTCACATCAATTAATTTAACCTTTATTTAATATTTCCTTACTTGGTTATTATTATTATTCATTTCATATCTTTATTCTTTACACAAGTTCAAAAGCTATTTCTTTCATATACTCAAATTTATTTTTAATTAAATATCTTTCATGATAATTACTAATATTTCGCTTGCTCTTATGACAGTCGTCAAATACATTAACATTTTATATATTTCCTCTACTGGATTTATTCTTTACATAATTATTTATAGTTTCTCAAATTTCTATTTTTGTTCAGATCGCGTTCTTGTTTATTCAGTATTTATTTATTTAAACACATCCCTTTTACTCAAAAACTCCGGTGGATTTGTACACAATCATTCCCTGACACCAAAATATAATGAAATTCATTACTCACATGTTATTAAGGTCGTCTCATGACCTTTATCCTTGTGCGGTGTTTCATTTTGGCCCACTTTAAAATTTACTCCATATTATAGAAATTCATCTTATGTACAAACACTTCTTGACACAGATTTAATACACTTAACATTGACGACATTTTAATACACTGGTGTATCCCTTTAGAACACACAATAAACACTAAAAAATATTATTTTTTACACACAATCTTGATAGATTTACACTTCACAACTCTTGATCACTAGGCCGTATTTCTTAGCCTATCACACGTGACCTCTTAATTTCCCGTTTCCAAGGGTGAAATTTATTCAATGTCGGCTTCCTATCCTGCAGAATACGAAAGTCTCGAAACATCTACTTTTCCCTGGAATCCTAATTCTTCGAATCCTATTCTGGATGACCGGCTATTTATCTAGCTTGAACGGCTTCTTTTGTAGATCTGGTTTATCGATCCTAGCGAAAGTCTGTTCGGATCGTGGTCTCCTCGATAACCTATCGGTGACCTATGGATTTATTTTATAGCAGCTAGTACTTCCCGAGTCTAATGCTTTAGAATAGTTTGTCTGCTTTCTGGAGATAATGTCTATAGTCTCCGTTCTTCTTTATTTAATCGGTTCTAGCACTCCTACTTTTCTGAGATACGTTGCGAACCTTATTCTGTTTTTCCCTCTTTGGGTTCTTTAATTTATATAACTGTTTATCTTTCTATTTCGGTACGTCCGTACGTTATGATATTTTCGTTCGTCTATTTAACGACCTATCGCCTTCAGTCCAACGTTCGCAGCCTGCTCTGACTATATTTTACGAACTTTTCACTATAAACTTGTGTACTGTCGGACCTAAATCCTGTAACTAGGATTTTCCTAATTTTTCAACACGGCGATACTTTAATATTTCTTCTTTACAACTCCTATGGAGGCAAGCAAGTTGTTAATACTGCGACGCCTATGGCTATCGGATATTAATTCTGCGGTGTAATACAGCGTTTCTCCCCTCAAGGAGTACTGGTAAACTGTCTTCGATGTGACGCAGAATAACGCCCCACACGGCTGTCTGAATACTGATGCGTAGCAACGCCCCCTCGGGCTATTTGGAACTGCTTGTACTGATGCGTAGTAACACCCCCTCGGGCTGTTCGGAACTGCATGTTTGGCTTGGTGATGCCAGGAGCTTTATACTATTTCGCTACATAAATATAAGACTCTAGCCCTTTCCGTGGCCAACTTTTAAAATAATGGTTGCACAATTATAAAAATTATACCTTCCGAAAGCTCGTCTTCTCAATGTCAAATAATCTCATTGCGCATAAGAATCGATCGTGCAATTCGGAGATATTAATTACTTTGTAGTCTTCAGCTGCGTAGGTATTGCTGTTCTTTTGTACTCTCCCCTCTCTACAGGCCTTGGTAAATCCCCGATGACGTATACTTGCGTTTGCAGTTTTTTTCTGTGCAATATTTAAAAGGTTTTTCTTTACACAAAAATCTCTCATTCGAAATGATTCACCGTACTGTAATTGTTTACTTATTTTTATCCTCGTAAACGGGTTAAATTTAATTATTCTTCTTCTGGTGCATAGGCGGTGTTGTCGTTTTTCAGCAAGCTAAGCTCGATTTCCGAGTCAGGCTTCCTTGTCTAATAGTGGGAATTTTCCACTCAGTTATTAATACTCATGACTAGCTCCCTTCTGAATGTCAAGAGGGGTGATCTCATCTCTCGAACACCTGGTCCTTGTTGCTTGCACAACGTTAGGCTAGCATCCTAGCTTGATCTTTCTCTATGTTACATTAGAAACTGTACGTTTCTTTCATTTCTTCCCCAAATACATGGATTCGACCTCCATGGACCCTATGGCACATGGGTTCATCTCTCCCCTCCTTAGGTAAATAAATTTTCGAAAAATTTTTGAGGAAATTTATTTCAATTAATCTTATCTTTCTTTATTCGTCGAAGCCATCATAACGTCGTCCGTATCTATCGTGGTTTTTATTTCTTTAAAGTCGTATCCGGTAATTGTGTAGGTCGGGTACGCTCTGTCCCTACCCTTTCTTTCTTTTATTTGTTTGTCTGGACTTTAAGTCCCCAGAACCTCATTCTTCTTTACGGGTGTGGTCTATCCCTACCCTTTCTTTCTTCTTTATTCGTCTGGACTATAAAATCTCCAGAACCTCATTCTTCCTTACGGGTTTGGTCTATCCCTACCCGTTTCCTTATTTCATCATTTTCCTTTCTTAAATTGAAATTTTCTTCTTCAATAAACTCAATTATTTCTTTAATTTCCCAATACAATTTCTCCAATTCGCATTCGCACTCGAATGCTTGAGCTCAATTTTTATTTCTTCCTTATTCTTGTTTATGTCAAAAGCGGATTCATCTCTAAATGTTTCCATAACCAGGGCTTGTTCATTTGCTTCATCGAACTCTTCGGGAGGGTAATATAATTTCAAATTTGCTGAATTCATGGTCACTTCGTGATCCGTTTCACAGTGCCGAATTCTATATGCGTTATTCCTCAAATCTCTGATTATTTGATACGGTCCGTGGTACATTTTCTGGAACTTCTTGTACACACGGTTCCCTGGATCCAAAATGGCTGGTCTTTTTACTAACACCATTTCTCCTGCTAATAATGGTCGATGATACCTCTTATGCCTATTTCTTCTTTGCCTCCTGTCGGCTTGAGCTTTTAGATGCTCAAAGGCTCTTCTAATACGTACATCTCTTCCAGGCTGAGCGTCTGCTGGCCTAGGAATTACCAGACTCCAAGGTCTCTCTGGTTGCTCATTCCGATGTAACGTTATGGGTATCTCTCCCGTGGATTCATGGATTGTATTATTTATACAAAATTCGATAATATCCAAGATATCTATCCACTTCCAATTTTCCTCGGCACAGTATATTCTACAGTACTTGGCCGTCTCCCTCATCACTCTTTCTACAGGATTTGCCTCAGGATGGCGAATACTTGACAAAATCTGACGTATTCCAAGTCTTTCTAATTCTCGTCTGAACTCTACACTGGTGAAACAACTGCCGTGATCCGACAACAAATTCTCAGGTTTCCCCAGAATCGGTATCACTTTTCCTTTTAGTCGTTTTAACACCTGTTTGGTACTAGTCTTCTGTATGGGAGCAAGGACAACCATTTTAGTGAAGACATCCATAGCCACCATTATGTGTCGATTTCCTCTTCTTGCCTTGGGCAAAGGTCCGAAGTTATCAATAGATATGATTTGACCTGGCCTTTCGGGCAACAATGGTATAGGCTTTTGCCTCATCAGAAATGCATTAGGTTTGATCCTTTGACATAAATCACATGTCTTTAGCGTGTCCCTTACAGTTTCTCTCAGTCTCGGCCATACAAATGCTTCTTTGAGCATCGAGACTGTTTTGTCGACTCCCATATGTCCGAACGATCTATGGGCTAACCATAATATTTTCCTCTGCAAAATTGCAGGTACAACAATCCTTAATTTTGTATGGTCAGAGTCCACAAACTTATATAATAATCCATTATAAAACGTGTAGTCTTGAGCTATTTTATTAGCTTCCGTGTACGCTGGTGTTCCTCTTATCAAGCTTCCCTCAAGGAAAGATATGAGCATGTTCATCCATGGATCCTCCCGTTGTCTTTGACTAATGCTTCTTAACTCATTAAGAGTACGCTGATCCCTGTCTTCCAAATCTATAGCCATTACTTCCTCTTCTATGGACTCTGGCTGTCTACTTAAGTAGTCTGGAACTATATTTTCTTTTCCTGGGCAGTACTCTATCTTGATATCAAATTGTTAAATGTATAAAGCCCAACGCATCAACCTTTGACTAGATAAATCAGTCTTCATCAAAAAGGTTAAGGCTTTATGATCCGTCCTTAAGATGACCTGAAACCCATATACGATCTTCCGCCAATATTGCAACGCGTGAAATATCGCTAACAGCTCGATTTCGCTGATCGTATAATTTTTCTCATGTGGTTTCAGTCTCCGACTTGTGAAAGCTAGATAGTTTTTCTTATCAGGGTTTTCCGGGTTTTCCTGATATAGCATTGCCCCTATTCCAATCTGGGATGCGTCTGTTTGAATGATAAATCTCTGATTAAAATCAGGATATCCTAGCTTCACGTAATTTAAGAGCATTTCCTTGGCCTCCACGTATGCTTTTTCTGTTTCCTCCGTCCATTTCCACTTGCCCCCCTTCTTCAAAAGGTCCTGTAGTGGTGCAACAGTTTTTGTGTATGATGGACAATGTCCTGAGAAGAACCCAATCAATCCCAAAAACTGGCGAACGTTCTTCACTTCCAAAGGCCTTGGAAAATCCCTTATCGATTCCAATTTGCACGGATTTGGTTTAACCCCATCCTTGTCACATGCCCTAAAAATGTTACTTGCCTTTGACAAAAATTCGACTTCTTTAAATTTATTTTAAAATTTGCCCTTCTTAAGTCTTCCAATAATTTCTTCAATTTTTTTAAATGTTCCTTAATGTTCTCCGAGGTAAGCAAAATGTCATCCACGTATCGGATAGTGCAATCTTTCACTTCCTCTGACAGGTTTCGATCAAGCGCTCTTATTAATGCAGATCCGGCGGTCTTCAATCCAAACGGACATCTTCTAAAACAATATGTTTGTTGGTCGAACTGAAATCCAGTCAACAAGCTGGTTTTCTCTTCCAGTTCGAGGTGATGATACGAAGAAGTCATGTCAATATTTGTAAAAATCTTCTTGCCTTTGAACTTCCTCAGTATTTCTTTTATGGGTGGTGCCGAATCATTTTCTGGTATGATTTTTGCATTTAAATTTCTGGCATCTAAACACACCCTTACTGAGCCATCCGGTTTACTCACAATCACTAATGGACTAACATATGGTGTCGCCATCTTTTCTATAACACCTGCATTCATCATCTCCTGCAGTGTTTTCTTAGTTTGTGGGTAATGTTTTTCCGCAACCGGGTCTGGTTTTTGTCTGAACGGTGCCCAATCATTGACCTGGAACGCATATTTAAAATTTTCAATCTTCCCTGGCTTGGAATCAAATACGTCCCTATAATTCAATAATAATTTCTTTAACTGTTCCTTATTTTCGAGGTTAACTTTAGCTTCCTCTACTTTTCCTGACAGGTTGGTCTCGAACTCAGTTTCCAAATCATCTTCGAGTTCTATGTTGAGGACTTCAAATATCTTTTCTATGTCCTCATAACCGTCTTCAATCACTTCTTCCATATGCCATACCTGTTCTCCTATTTTCGCATCCTGTTCCTGTAGGTTAATGTTTGGTCATCCACATTCTCTCTTTGAACTCTAATGCAGTTTTGCGCTAGGTCTATAATGACCTTGTTCTCACGGATAAAATCAATACCTAATATGACATTATACGGTAATTGATTTACCAGCAAAAAGCACTGCGAAATTTCAGCGTTACCCATGATCAGATCGATATATACCTGAAATTTACATGTTAAAGATTTTTCAGGGATAATCCCCTTAATCTTTACACTTGATGTGGGAATCTTTAATACTCGGCCCCTTGTTTCCAATTCATTTAGAATGGTTTGTGTAATTAGACTTATTGTGGATCCGGTATCAATTAATGCTCTGACCAGTAATCCTTCTATCCTAAGCATAATTATAGGTAGTTCTCTTTTAACAGGTGGGATTCCTTCCACATCCTCGTTAATTAGCTCATCTGGTCTTGCTATCCAATTCACAATTTCTACCTCCTCCCAGCTCCTGGTATGTTTCCACTTTTGACAATTTAAATTTGGAGTTTTTTTTATCCTGAGGGCTCCCTTTTCCCTCATTCTTTAACTGAGCTTGTAATTCCAAGCTTTGAGCTCCGTCTAGTCGGTCGGGTGATTTCCGGTTCTTAATTGCCTCACTCCAACGGACTTTTTGCCTATCAGGTTCATCTGGTCGTTCGTTCATATAACGAAGACTTTCCTGACATCTTTCTTCTATTTCGGCCCGATATTCATCATCCCTATCCTCTGGCCTTACATTCCTTCTGGGATAATTCTCCCATTTCTTTCTGTTTTCTTGCCTTTGATGGTTATTGTTATAGGGTCGGCTCTCTTGTTGCCTATAACCTGTATTCCTAGGATTTCTTCCTCGATATCCTCCTCTGTAATATGGTTGTATTCCTCTAGGCTCCTGGTGCCCATACTCTCGACCCAGTCCCTGAGTATCCGTGCTGGTGGACTGATTCCTGGTCGATGGTTTTTCGCTGGTTTCCTGACTGCTGGCCATATGTACTTGCTCAGTCTGTCTTTGATGCCGAGGAGTTACGTGCGAAGTCGTCATATCTAATTGACGTAATACACTCTCCACTTCCACAGCACTTCTGGCTTTGGATGAGATTAACAGCCTCTGAATCTCATACGGAAGTTGTCTTGCAATGGCGGCACACAGGTCGTTTTCTGCCGGAGCAATATCAAGTTCGCGGAATTTACACAGCTGAGCGGTGAAAAATTCCGAGTATTTAGTTGGTGCATTTGTGCTGTACTTCCTAGAGTACAGATCTAGCCTTAAATTCTCTTGGACGTCTGCTGCCCAATATCGTTTTAAAAATGCCTCCCTAAAGCCTTCCACCGTATCAAAAGTGTACCTGAAGCTTCTGAACCAGGTGAGACAATCACCTGCCAACAGCTTTTCAATAGCTCTCAGTCTCCGATCCTGAGGGACTTTCATTTCGTTTAAATACTCTGCAACTTCCTTTAGCCAGTATTTTGGAGTAATAGACATGTTATTACCCGTAAACTTTACTGGTCTGTCTTCATTTGATTTAATAATGTTTATTATCTGGCCATTTGTCTGATTCATGTACGGGATTGACATCGCCATCGGATATCCTAGGTTCTTGTAAGGGCTCTCCCCTCCTAAGTCCCTATCCGTATCTGTGCCTTGTTCACGGGAATCTACCCATCCTGTCTTTGGAAACTCCTCCTGATTCTCAAATTCTAACTTCCTTTCCCTCCGGGCACTTTCTTCATTAGCCATGAGTTGGATTTCCATTTGACTATTCTTATGTTCAGTCCTCTCCAATCGGGATCTTAATTCATTCTGAATTCTTTCTTGATTCCTTTTACTATCTTCCTCTGCCTTTTTGGATTGGAATTTCTCATCCCTGTAACTATCCCTGAATTCATTTAGTTGGTCTTCTACCTCTTTCTTAATGACCATGACCTTTTGGTCTATAATTTCTGGCTTAACGTCACCTATGGTATCCAGGCCCTCTCGTATTTCTTTTATTTTCTTCTCCATCTCTCTTTGTCCTTTGACCATATCTACTTTAATTCCTTCAAGCTTTTCCTCAGTTTTCCCTTGATTCTTATATAACTTCATCACTTCATCTTGGACCTGGTTAACTTCAGTATGAGTTTTTCCTACTTGGATCTTTAATGTTCCGATGGTTCCCTGAACATCATTAATACCCTGACTTATTTCATCTATCTTATGGGTGTTATCCTCATTTTCTTTCTCTCGTTGTTTTCTTTCATTCTGGAGATGCTCCTCATATAGACCTAATCTTTTATCTATTTTCGTTTCGTACGTCTTCCAGTTATCATCTACCTGCCTAGTAAAATGATCAATCTGATCTTTCATACCCTGAACATCCTTTTTATTTTGATTTTTCATCTCAGTTACTTCGGTTTGAACTCCATCGACCTTTCCCTCGAGTTCTCCTACTTTGTCGTTTACCCCTTTAAATTCTTCTCCTAATTTCTTAAAACTTTCTTTTATCTCATCCCGGGAACGTTCACAAATATCGCTGTTAGATTTTATCTGAGCTTCTAATTTTTTCTGCACACCTTGGATCTGGTTTACAAGTTCATCTTTACACTCATCTACATTTTTTTGCACATTCCTTCCATGTTACTTAATTTAGTTTCCAAATTTTCAAAATTTTCCAGGCATTCCCTTTTTGACTCATTTAACTTAGTCTACAACCCCTCATCAAGAATTTTAAATTTAGTATCCATCATCTTTTCTATCTCGGCCTTCAGTTCCTTATTCATTTTTATACCGTCGGCCTCGATAGCTTCTAATTTAGTTCCCATGGTATCACTTTTAGCTTCGATATCTACTAATTTAGTTCCCATGTTAGCACTATCAGTTTTTAGTGACTCTAAACTTTGATTCATGGATCCTAATTTTTGATTATTTTCATCTTTGTGGAGACTCAACGTATTGTCTATCGTTTCCAATTTATTGTTCATGGTCTCCCACTTTTCTTTGCTATCGGCTTTTATAGCGTTCAAAAGTTCCAGCCTCTCTTCCCTATTCTCTTTTTTTGCATCTTCCGTACTTTTCGTACTTATTTTTACTATCTCGTCCCTATTCTTTTGGAAATGTTCGTCCAAACACTCCTTTAACTCCATCATCGTCACCATCTTTTCTAATATAAGAATACAGTGGGCCACTCATGCCACCACACTAGTACATGCTTGAGAGATGATAATCTGAACCATTGTGTCCCAATTTCTTCCAAAAAAAAATATTTTACTTTGGTACGGGTATTTACTACAACGTACCCTTTTGATACTTTTCTTCAAACTCAAAGACCTTTATGGAAGTATTTAAAATTCAAAATTTCGAAAAACCATTTTTTTTCAAAAAAATGAAAATTTTGATTTTTCGAGAAAAACTCGGGTTTTCCCTAGGAAAACTCATCCCTGCGTACTGGGCGCCAAAATCTTATATTTGCTAGGGGGGTTAATGATATAATTCAGGGCTGCTCGGTATGAGTTTCCAGGGACCCATGCGGTCAGTTAATATTTTACGTTGTAGCTATTCCTATCATGACTTTACTTTACATGATATGACCGTCTTAAGTGTTCCTCTAGTTATTAATCCAGCACATTACTTCTATGCCCCCCATGTGCCCTTTCAGCAAGAAATATGCCAATCACAGTATACCAGCGTCGCTCAATTCGGGATTTTCGGGGCAGCGGTAAGTTCCCCCACTCTGTGACTCACATATTTTGGATTAATGAGAGGATACACTTGCAAAATAAGAACAAAATCAACTCCTATTTTAACACATTTAATTAATCAAAATTATGGCGCTACAAACAATTAAACAATTAAATTACTGACCCATAATCATCTACTTGTTCCAAATGAACAAGGAATAACAATAGAATAAAACAATATCGTATTAAAACATATAGTTTCCATATAAACCAACAATTCCTACTTATTTTTACTTCCATAAAGCATCAACTGTGAGTTTCATATAACTCCGGGCTCTTTTGGCTCAATGCTTTCTATAATAATGGTGTCACTCTTTGTACACCTCAAATACTACTTTTTATATTTCTTAATCATCAAACAAATGTATAATTACATTTAAAATTACATGTTATTTTTCTAACTCAATATTTGGGCATTTTCACATATTTTCAGATGTTATCATCTCTCTCTAACTTTACAAATACATTAAGGTAATCAGGAAATTACTTGTGTACTCCAGAGTATGAAGATACTTGACACAGTCAAAAACTACGGTTACTCCCGAAACCTAGTTGCCTTCAATTTACTCGTGGAATCCTACTTCCATACAACATTACAATAGGGATTGTTATTTATTTCTTACGTCTTATAAGACCATTATCACATAAAAAACTACGATCTGAACAGGCAAGCGGAGATATCAATCTACAAGGACCTCGGTTCAACGCCCGGGTCATTAACAACTTTAAACACTCCTGGCGTATTCATTACTCCTTACAAGACGGCCTCCAGACACCCTCCTACACCAAGGGTCCGGCCGTGAAACTTGAGAGTTATTTATGACTATGCGGGATCCCTCCCGTCTAGCCCCGG
Organism: Meconema thalassinum; assembly: GCA_946902985.2. Classification (NCBI taxonomy): domain Eukaryota; kingdom Metazoa; phylum Arthropoda; class Insecta; order Orthoptera; family Tettigoniidae; genus Meconema; species Meconema thalassinum. The sequence goes on along the minus strand of OX336390.1, from coordinate 151,319,785 downwards.
CTAGAGCTCTCTTTAAATGCTTTTAGAAAACACAATCTTTTCATTCTCAGTTCTTTGTGGAGACCTGGCATTATACTCTTCGTGTACATTCAACAATATTATTGGGCTCATGAACCCCATTCGTAATCTTGGCGTTTATTAATTATGAAAGGTCCTCATTGATTGTGGAAGAGTAATTAACGACGAATAATAAAGGGGCTTTCAAAATAAGAGGATTCTGAGTTCGAATCTCTTCACATGCCTCGGGAACCTTTCCCTTATAGAGGACTATACAAAATGCGATTTAGGGTCAGCCAATAGCTATAAGACCTACGCTCAATACCAATATTTGCTCCCTTTCAATACCATACACAATGCCTCGTGATACTACGTCACAAATAGAGGACTTATACCAAATCTCAATTCGCTACAATCAACTACCTCTCATAAGTAATTTACCAAGTACATTAACTTTTACGCGTTCCTAGCGTGACATTTTTACTTTAATTGCGCTCCTTTTGCGCTATGCAATTTTTTTAAGCCTAGCGTCATCCAAAGAACTGATAATATCATATTAACAATTGATACACATTTCAATTTTTATATTATTCTTTTCCTTTGACCATAACTTTCTCTATTCCAAGAACATGCATTTAAACATCATGTCTATACTTTTTATTAAGGCCCTAACGCTCTTATATTCACATCAATTAATTTAACCTTTAATTAATATTTCCTTACTTGGTTATTATTATTATTCATTTCATATCTTTATTCTTTACACAAGCTCAAAAGCTATTTCTTTCATATACTCAAATTTATTTTTAATTAAATATCTTTCATGATAATTACTAATATTTCGCTTGCTCTTATGACAGTCGTCAAATACATTAACATTTTATATATTTCCTCTACTGGATTTATTCTTTACATAATTATTTATAGTTTCTCAAATTTCTATTTTTGTTCAGATCGCGTTCTTGTTTATTCAGTATTTATTTATTTAAACACATCCCTTTTACTCAAAAACTCCGGTGGATTTGTACACAATCATTCCCTGACACCAAAATATAATGAAATTCATTACTCACATGTTATTAAGGTCGTCTCATGACCTTTATCCTTGTGCGGTGTTTCATTTTGGCCCACTTTAAAATTTACTCCATATTATAGAAATTCATCTTATGTACAAACACTTCTTGACACAGATTTAATACACTTAACATTGACGACATTTTAATACACTGGTGTATCCCTTTAGAACACACAATAAACACTAAAAAATATTATTTTTTACACACAATCTTGATAGATTTACACTTCACAACTCTTGATCACTAGGCCGTATTTCTTAGCCTATCACACGTGACCTCTTAATTTCCCGTTTCCAAGGGTGAAATTTATTCAATGTCGGCTTCCTATCCTGCAGAATACGAAAGTCTCGAAACATCTACTTTTCCCTGGAATCCTAATTCTTCGAATCCTATTCTGGATGACCGGCTATTTATCTAGCTTGAACGGCTTCTTTTGTAGATCTGGTTTATCGATCCTAGCGAAAGTCTGTTCGGATCGAGGTCTCCTCGATAACCTATCGGTGACCTATGGATTTATTTTATAGCAGCTAGTACTTCTCGAGTCTAATGCTTTAGAATAGTTCGTCTGCTTTCTGGAGATAATGTCTATAGTCTCCGTTCTTCTTTATTTAATCGGTTCTAGCACTCCTACTTTTCTGAGATACGTTGCGAACCTTATTCTGTTTTTCCCTCTTTGGGTTCTTTAATTTATATAACTGTTTATCTTTCTATTTCGGTACGTCCGTACGTTATGATATTTTCGTTCGTCTATTTAACGACCTATCGCCTTCAGTCCAACGTTCGCAGCCTGCTCTGACTATATTTTACGAACTTTTCACTATAAACTTGTGTACTGTCGGACCTAAATCCTGTAACTAGGATTTTCCTAATTTTTCAACACGGCGATACTTTAATATTTCTTCTTTACAACTCCTTATGGAGGCAAGCAAGTTGTTAATACTGCGACGCCTATGGCTATCGGATATTAATTCTGCGGTGTAATACAGCGTTTCTCCCCTCAAGGAGTACTGGTAAACTGTCTTCGATGTGACGCAGAATAACGCCCCACACGGCTGTCTGAATACTGATGCGTAGCAACGCCCCCTCGGGCTATTTGGAACTGCTTGTACTGATGCGTAGTAACACCCCCTCGGGCTGTTCGGAACTGCATGTTTGGCTTGGTGATGCCAGGAGCTTTATACTATTTCGCTACAAAAAGATAAGACTCTAGCCCTTTCCGTGGCCAACTTTTAAAATAATGGTTGCACAATTATAAAAATTATACCTTCCGAAAGCTCGTCTTCTCAATGTCAAATAATCTCATTGCGCATAAGAATCGATCGTGCAATTCGGAGATATTAATTACTTTGTAGTCTTCAGCTGCGTATGTGTTGCTGTTCTTTTGTACTCTCCCCTCTCTACAGGCCTTGGTAAATCCCCGATGACGTATACTTGCGTTTGCAGTTTTTTTCTGTGCAATATTTAAAAGGTTTTTCTTTACACAAAAATCTCTCATTCGAAATGATTCACCGTACTGTAATTGTTTACTTATTTTTATCCTCGTAAACGGGTTAAATTTAATTATTCTTCTTCTGGTGCATAGGCGGTGTTGTCGTTTTTCAGCAAGCTAAGCTCGATTTCCGAGTCAGGCTTCCTTGTCTAATAGTGGGAATTTTCCACTCAGTTATTAATACTCATGACTAGCTCCCTTCTGAATGTCAAGAGGGGTGATCTCATCTCTCGAACACCTGGTCCTTGTTGCTTGCACAACGTTAGGCTAGCATCCTAGCTTGATCTTTCTCTATGTTACATTAGAAACTGTACGTTTCTTTCATTTCTTCCCCAAATACATGGATTCGACCTCCATGGACCCTATGGCACATGGGTTCAATATATTGGTGTTGAGACGTTTACTTAACAATCAACCTTCTCCAGTAGTTGTCCGCTACGTTAAAGCACCAGCCGAACCTAGGAAGAGCAAAAACAAGATGTTCAGTAAAGAACATATAGCCTACGTTCTCCTAAATGCATGGGTATTGTTATAACTCTTTGTCCTTTCCAAGGAGTATAATTGAATGTTGGTTGTAGTAGCTTGTTGAAATACAACGTGTTATACGGATAATAAACATGAATATGAGGTGACCTTGATAGTGCTACCTCTGTACAAAATTTCATTCCATTCAGTTTCACCGTGTTTGAATTGATATGGTGAATCGATTTCCACACATACACGTCCGCTATCTGCAAACCATTGGGTTGATGACCTTGTAGTTCACTCAAAGATGCTTGGTACAAAAGGGCATTTTGTTGCAAAATTTGGTAGAGATCAAATGATAAGGTTGGTCGTAATTTGATTTAAGCTTTTAACATTTGGGTGTCCGCCATTCCGTTTCCAAAGGGCAACTGACTTCTGCTGTTCTTAATTGCACCATTGCTACCAACTTGCCTTATGTTAGTGACGATCCTACCCTTAGCCTGGAATAGAAAAAGGAAGGTACCCTAGGATTCAGATACGTTGATGCTATCGGAGTCGGATTCAGACTAGTATTGAGCAAGGGAAGTAGGCGGGAATGGTGAAAGAGAGCAGAATACCACTTCAAGGATGGCCGAGTTTTGAATCGAAACCAGTATTTCTCAGGTTTGCCCACCACGGAGTTTGAGATAGCCCCGCCCAATCTCTCAGTATAGAATTTAATTCATTGGCAGAGCCTGGAACTGAGTCTCAATACGTTCTCTGAGACCTCAGAAGGTGGCTTGATCATATCGTTTGGTTCTATGATATAAATCGCTCATCCTGAGCGAAATCGCACCAACATCAGGCTTGCTAACAAAGGAGTGGAACAAGTCACCAGTTTCCCTTACCTCGGAAGTTTAATCACAAATGATAACCGCTGCAGCAAAGAGATAAGGAGAAGAACAGCGCTTGCCAAACAAGCATTCAGCATCATAAGAACTCTTCTGACCAATATACATCTAGATATTGAGATTAGGAAAAAAATATATGTTATTTGTGTGGAGCGAATTCTTATATGGACGTGAATCTTGGACAATCCGAGAACAGGATAGGAAACGGCTTGAAGCGTTTGAGATGTGGGTCTGGAGGCGAATGCTAAAGGTCAGTTGGACTGAAAAAAGAACAAACGAAAGTATACTGCGAGAAATCCAGGGGAAGAAACAGCTGATGGTAACAGTACATAGAAGAACAGCTAAATTCATTGGACACACCGTGCGTCATAATACCTTTCTAACCAATCTACTATAAGGAAAGGTCTTAGGAAAGAAGGGACGAGGTCAACCTAGGAAGCAATTCCTTCAAGTATTGATGCAAAACGTAGGATGTGGTTCCTACTGTGAGATGAAAAGACAAGCTGAAGACAGAAGACAATGGTTGAATCGACAAGGCATTGCCTTTAGACATTGAATGATTGACAGTGGTTCCGTATTGATGTGCTTATACAGTATTAAAAAAGGTTTATATTTCCGCCTGAATGAATACTTTAAAGAAAAACTTATTTACAAAGTTGTTCTTGGAAACGGTACATGTTTCGGGGACTAATGAACAATTTTTGTCTCCTTCATCAGCCAAATATAAAGCATTAAATGATCGAACTTACTGAGCGTAGCATTAAACTATTAATGGTCACTTAACCTGAATATTGTACAATAACATTAACAATAACCACATTAATTTGATCTGTACATCAATAAATTCAACAACCTACGAAGGATGTTTTTTAAGTAAGGATCGTTTTTTAAGCCCGTAGTTAGTGCGCACGCCGCAATGAGCGTGCATCTTTACAATGTTCAAGATTATTGATTCGCCCGCCGCGTGTGAGGTACGATCTGTGATACGTTTTTTGAGTGCAAGAAACATGTCGGCTGCAGACATTCATCGTCAGCTTTGTGAGGTGTATGGTGATAATGCAATGACGGAAGGTAAAGTTGCGAAAATGGGTACGCGAGTTCAAAAGTGGCCGTGAAAATGTTCATGACGATGAACCGTATAGCCATGACCTTGCTCCGAGCGATTTCCACTTCTTTTCGCAGCTGAAACGGCATCTTGGTGGGAAGCGCTTCGCTGACGATGAAGAAGTGAAAACAGCCGTGAATTCTTGGTTGTCAGAGCAGGCGGTAAACTTTTATGCAGAGGGATTTCAGAACTTATTTTTAAGGTATGACAAGTGCCTAAATAATCAAGGCAACTATGTAGAAAAATAGAGGAAGGCATGTAAAACCTAAAAATAAATGTGGTTTCAAAATAACATGATCGGTTAATTTAAAAAAACGGTCCTTACTTAAAAAATCCTTCGTATATACTGTATATGGTGCACCATATTCAGGTTAAGTGACCATTGATAGTTTAGTGCTTCGCTCAATAATTTCGTTCATTTAATTCTTTATTTTTGGCTGATGACGGGGACAAAAATTGTTCATTAGTCCCTGAAACATGTACCGTTTCCTAGAACAATCTTTTTAATAATTTTTTCATTAAAAGTATTGATGCAGGCGGAAATATAAAACTTTTTTTTTTAACTTATCGTTTGTTACATACTGTATTTTACTAGTAATAGCGATTTGCTCTCCTGCAGCCAAGGGTCACCGATGTTTATATAACTGTTGAGACCGTCGTCCTGGGACCCACTCATCACATGAAGACGCTTCCGGGAAGACCGTATCCGGAGCAGGATGTGACCCAATATCGTTCAGCTATTTATTGACCTACTTTATTTATCTCTTTATTTACTCTTCCATAACTCGCTGAAGCAAGGCAGCCATTTTAGTAATGTCACTTGAGATGACCCTTGTAGACACCAGGCTCCTCTCTTTTACCTTCCCCGTCTACTTTCCTTTGCAAATACCTGTTCAATTCCGATCCCGACGGATTCAGAGTATCCAAAGCTAAGTTACCATTCATTTTCCCGTTAATTGGCCGTTAACTTATTATTTCCTGACAACGTAAATGCTTGAGCAGTCAGACCTCTTCTATTCATTGTTTATCTTGCCGTCTGTAAAAAATAACCCATATTTGTTCGGGATACCCGTGTGTTTAATTAGGGTAGAGGTAGAGGGTAGAGGTGCCTTTTGTTCAATTTCAAGTAGCTTATCAATGCGATATAACAAAAGTTTGGCGCTTTTCAGTCGATGAACAGGATTGTACCTAAATGAGACGGGTTATTCCCTAATCCTGAAAAAAAAGAACATTACATGCTTAAATACTTTTGTTTACTCAGGCAACACTGAAAAATTGCTTCAAACACAATAATAATAATCAATGCGAAAATAGAAGGAAGCTTTTAGTTTTACGTGACCGTTAATCATGCTTTCATGAGCCACGGGACCTAATTTGTACGTGGAATCCGAACCACAGGACATGGCATTTCACTTCGAAAATGTCACATGTATTGACCAGGAATTGAATCCGGTCCATCTTGGTGAGAGATCAACAGCTTGACCGCTGTGCCACCACACACCCCTAATAATCAATGCGATATGTAAACATAAGTTATCTTAGAGCTAAAGTTAACAAAAATATTTCCACCCCCGTTTAATATTTTATTTCTACGTATTTAATACAGTACCGGCCACGATGGCCAAGAGCGCTAACGTGCTAGCTCATGTCTTGCTGGCATAGGGAGAGCACGGCTTTGAATCCCACCTCAGCCGTCCTAAAAATGTTATTTTGTGGTTTTCCATTTTCATCACCAGGCAAATGCCGAGACGAATCCTTTCGAAAGGTTGATAGCCGACTTCCCTCCAAAATCCCTTCCCTGATCCTTCCTTAATTGATTGTTGTGGTTTTACGGGGAGGAACAGCGAGGTCATCTGACACCCACCCCACCCCCATCCCCTTCCTTAATTCGACCAATGTTAGCGGTCGCCTGGGCGATCGGCCTGTCAGCATTCCAAATTGTATCAGTTGACAAAATGTTTTCAGATCCCAGACACCATCCATGCGACGGTAGAGGAAAGATCCCTCGCAGAGACCGTGCGTGAAGCCGAGCAGGGAGGATGAGCGCTTTTTTTAAATAATACAGCCGGGTTTGCTTTTTCGATTTTGCAACCAGAAGAGGAAATAAGAACTCAATTACCCTTCGGTCTTTAAACAGCACCCGGGTAATGCCAGTCAAAATGTTAGTATTCCTTGATAATACCACTTAATGGGGTAGTGGCTAACACTCCCTGTCACCCCTGAGCCCTGGTTCGATTACTGACTTGGCCGAGAACTTTCATTCTGATCTGTGGAGTTGAAACGGGTTACACTCAGACTCGTGAGGCGGATATGAAGAGAGGCGTGTACGATTCCCATTTCAGCCAATCTAGAAGTGGCCTTCCTTGGTTTCCTACTTCTACTCTAGGAAAATGGAGGTATGGTTCTTAACTAAACACAACAGAGCCTCAATTACAAATACACACTACAAATTACACCATCATAACACAGGTTGTCACACTAATTGTAACAATAACAGCAGCATCCTGTTTGATATGTTGTTGTTGTTTCATTTCAGGGGCTTGGGCATTGTAATCATTTAACCCCGTATACTGGGGTGTGTGCATAGAATTCGTCTGATAAACCATGTTATCTGTAGTAGTGAATGTATTTGTAATTCAGTTGAGGACTGGGAAGGAATCGGCCGTAACCTTAAGTTAAGAATCATCCCGTCATTTACCTGGAGTAGAAGTGGGAAACCACGGAAAACAACTCCTAGGATGGCTGAGGTAGGAATTGAACACACCTCTCCTCAGTTTGCTTCACGAGATTGAGTGTACACGTTTCAGCCCTCAGACCAAAACAAAATGTTTGGCGTAGCCGGTTGGTTGGTTGGTTCCGTATCTTAGGGGCTGCGACAACATGGTCATGTAGCCACGTGTACTTTGGGTGTGTGTAGAATTTGTCTGATAACCGGTGTTAATTGTGATGGCTGTATCAGTCTGTGTTATCTGTGATTCAGGTAGAAGGACTGCAGACGATTATTTTTTCAAGTAGTTACTACTTTTGCTACCAAATGCTACCGTCTACGAACCCTAGCTGCGAACTTGGCTACTAAATGCCATCGCAGTCACTAACTGTCGGCGAACGTTGGAACTAATATAGCGTTATCACTCTAACCTACAAATTTTAGCTTCTACAAGTGTAGTTAGTAGAAGGTTCTTTTCCATGCCATAAATCAATGACATGGGACCGCCGCGCCGGGTTTACTTCCCCTCCAAAGGAAGGCATACTGGGGTATTTTAACGCTCTAAAAATCCGACGACTTCGGACGAGTTTGAACCCGTGATATTGGGCATAGAAGATCAGCATGCTACCAACTACGCCACCGAAGCCGCCGGCATAGTCGGGAGTCCAACCTGGACCTCTGGGGTGACAGCTAATATTTCAGACCACTGCGCCATAAGATCGACTTGCTCGCCTTCTGGATAGCATTAACTTGTAAGGATATTAGATTATGCAACACAGTAGGGGTTGATATTAATCAATACTCTGAGCTGAGGCCCAATATTGCTCATTAGCACGGTAAAGGGTTCTGTCAAGGTAGTTGCAAGCTGGGCTGTAAAATAGCCTATCCCTTACAAGAGAGGCAATAACCCGGCGATGGTCGAGATTGCACATTCAGCCAGAAGAGTGCGTGCCAGAGCTCTGTAAAGAAACACGAGCAGGTTGAGATGTTTGGTCAATACTTTACAACCTGCGACGTGCCCGCCTACCTAGCTGCAGCTTCCATAGGTAGTGTGCCCCTGCCAACATATAATGTGCAACCCACATAACACCACACTCGGGAGGCTTTGGAGAGACCAAAATACGAGGTACATCAAGAAAGTACGTTTCCCAATTTTTCATTAAAAAAAAAAGAACATAGTTATATGCAAAACCTTATTGGCATCAGATACAGCAATGTGTCATCTATTTTTCGGCATAGGCCCCAAACGAATTGAGACACTTGTCTATGCATCATATCAACATTTGTAGTCCTGTGTCATGGAAGTTTACCGCCTGCGAATGGAGCCAGCGTTTTATATTCGTCTCCCAGCCAAACTTCTGCAGAACAGTTCACACCCTCGGTGCAAGACTGCCACAAGTCAAAAAGGACACTTTTTCAGGAGAAGAATTCAAAGATTTTGAGCCAATAGGAAAAATATAAATATTTACACAATTTAAGTGAAAGTAACGTATTACTAACTTCCAACATTGTCTAGTACTATGCAATAACATACAAAGTTCTTTCGTGGATTATAATTATAATATGTTTTAATTAAAATAATAATAATTTTGAGTTATGGCAGTTTTCTATTCAGTACCGTAGAATTGATATTTATAGGATCTGAGTTGTGGCAGTTTTGCAGAACACGGACTTGATCCTAGGCATTTATAAGTACCACATACTTCAAAATTCATCTTTTTAACATGTGGCAGTCTTAAACCGAGGATGCGAGCTTTTCCTGATCTTGCTCCCAGCGATTTCCATCTTTCCTTCCACCTCAAAAAATTTCTGTTCTCCGGTCAACATTTTTAAACTGACGAAGAACTGTAGACGAATATCACACGCTGGTTACATTCGCAGGTGGCAGACACAACAATACTAAAAAAGGTGATACCACGCTATGACAATGTTTCAATTCGTTTGTTACCTATGTCAAAAAATAGCTGGCACATATCGGTACCTGTTTCCAATAAGGATTTGCATATAACTATGTTCTCTTTCTTTTCTAATAAGAAAACTTACTTTCTGGATGTGCCTCGTAATATTGGCAACTTATATGTTACTCTATGTCAGAAAACTTAATTCATTCACAAAACTTTCTTCGGCTTTTCCCAATTAATTGGGGTCGCCGGAGACAACCATAAAACATTTAAATGGATGAAAATATAAATCAGTTCAAGGAAACCATGGAATTAGATCGCGGAATGCAGGAATACTACACTTGCATCTGCATCACCAATGCTCTCATTTCCATGAGTTTCATTGTCACTTGATGATATACCCTCAATCTCTTCAACATTTGCTTTATTAGCACTGTCCGACTTACCCTAATTTCTTGGAATTGTACCCACATTATTTTTAGTACAAACCAGATACTTCACTTTTGACACCGTATATCAGTTATTACTGTCAAACTCAAATATGGATCTTACTAATCCTAAAAAATAAATTATTCACGTATTCATTTCCGATTCCAGTTGCGTTCAGAAAGGTTGTGTAATACCTTCCTGCCACCTATCGAAATTAAATGTAAACTTATGATAGCCTACGGAAAATTCCGTACGTGACCCGGTGAATTATGTTGCAGAATATAGCCTATCGTAAACGACACGCAAGGCTAAGGTACAATATTGTCGCGGAATACTCCGGAAAAGACACGGTAAAGATTAAGAAGGAAATCGAAGTATACGATCTCTAAGTTTGGTTGGTTGGTCCCTTGGTTTAGGGGCTGCGACAACGCGGCCATGTAGCCCCGTGTACTTTGGGTGTGTGTAGAATCTGTCTGATAACCGGTGTTAATTGTGATGGCTGTATTAGTGTGTGTTATCTGTTTTAATTCAAGAAAGGAATGCAGACAATAATTTCAAGTAGTTTCTACTTTTGCTACCAAATGCTACCGTCCACGACACCTAGTTTGTGAACTTGGCTACTAGATGGCATAGCAGCCAGCACCTGGCGGCTAACGTTGGAACTAATAGAGCATTATCAATTCTAACCTACAAATTTTGGTTTTACACAAATGTAGTTAGTGGAAGGTTCTTTTTCATGCCATAAATCTATGACATGGAACCGCCGGCTTTACTTCCCCTCTTAAAAAATCCCACGACTCAACCGGGTTTGAATCCGAGACCGTGGGCATGGAAGCTCAGCATGCTACAAACTAGCCTACACCACCGAATCCGCTGATCTCTAAGTTTCTTCAGAAACAAAGACCCTCAATTTTCATCTGAAACATTTTTATTTCTATTCGTTTTTATCGGCTCTCGACACCATTTACATGAGATCGCGCAGATTTACTGACTGCATATAATTGGTAACTAATAGACGACCTGGATTGTATAATGAGTCGTGATTCATGTATATTACAAACATAAATCTCGTGACGATCAGAAACGCATCAGGAGGACCTCAGTATTCGATCACCCTGCCTTTATTGCTGTAATCAACATTTTGATCGCCATAAATATCTGCCCCATCTGATATCTGGTACACTGGTCCATTTTATAATTACCTTCCCGTAAGTGATCATTAATGAACCATTACAGCGCCTAATTCACTAGCGTAAAATGCTGGTCCACCAAACGCAGGTCATAAGCATCAACGTTCATGGCAATTTTGAAAAACCAGTAGAATTAATACCAAGCATTACCAAGTGTTTTAGAGTATCAAAGCGTCCTTGATTACAATTTTCAACACACCAATATTTTGCATTTTGCAATTTGAATCTTCCAGATATTTTGTGCAATCTACAAATAGATTTTCTTGTTGTTGTAGCTGATTCATTTAAGAGCGGGCAACAAGTGGTGTAGCAACTAACATTCTTGGTTTTCGTCCAGGAAACCTGGGTTTGATTCCCGGCTCTACCAAGGAATTTAAGTCTAGTCTGACGGCTGGAACGAAATACACTCAGCCTCATGAGGGAAAACAGATAAGAGGTAGGTTCGATTTCCACCTTTGACATTTTGGAAGTGTTTCATCGTGGTTTCCCAATTTCACTACAGGTAAATGCTGAGATTCTGAATAGCAATATGCAGATTTGTGCCACTGAATTACAGCAGACAGGCAACGATCATCTCAGGATGTCAAACTTAAAGTTACATTATAAGTTCCAGTTTCAAAGTCTGCAATGGGTCTGCAAACATGGTAACTGTGAAGCATGAGTGAATACAACCCTGATTCTTCTCAACAGAAAGACATTATACTATAAATCACCATGTTTATCATGACAGGGGACAAATGGTAAGGTTATATCGGGTGTTCCGCCAGGCCCTTGCGATCCAATTTTATGCATTCCGTCACATGTGCCACAGTTCTGAAAGTCATCGGTTCCTCTCCCTAAACTGGGGTAATATAACGAGAAGTGAGTTAACGGGCTAGAGGACAGCAGGAATCTTGAGCGTCACTATTAATTCAGTATGGATATCTTGAATGGACCCGTAAAACGAGCACAGATACGCAGAAGCCCGTTCCAGCTCTCAGACCAGAATTAAATGTCGTGGAAGAGCCGGGAATCAAACTCGGGCCTCCGCGATGACACGGTCGTTTACAGGGCCAAATAAACAAAACAGGCTGTGAAATCTATTAAGTATACAACCTTGCCACATCCCAGACAACTGCATGTTACAAAAAAGTGCATGAGGCTTGAACTTTCAACCCTCGACACTCTCAACTATCAAACTTCCATCCTACCGCGCGCTTGCCATGTGAGCTACTACTACGCTTGACCTGCAGCGCGCACTTCCCAGTCCATACAATACCTTCTCTCGGTCTGTGCGTGCACCTCCTGTATTAAAGTACGTGTACTGCGTATCTGTGCCCGTTTAAAGGGTTCATTCGAGGTACCCATACTGAATTAATAGTGGCGCTCACGATTCTTGCTGTCTATTAGCCCGTAAAACACATCTAGTTATATTATCCCGGTTTAGGGAGAGTGACCGATGACTTTCAGAATTATAGTACATGTGACGGGATGCATAAAACTGGATTGCAAGGGGCTGGCGGACCACCCGGTATATACGTAGTCAGTAACTTATTTAAGGTGGCGTGGACAATGTACAACCAAACCTTGATTTGAATTGGTGGTCTAAATGGCAGCCTACAATTCTTGATTTTTAACCTACTTTCGATTTTTGCAAAAAATGAAAGTAGACTTATGAGATCAACACAGGGCGAAAAAAGTGTGTCTGTCTGTGTGTGTGTATGTGTGTGTGTGAGTCTGTGTGTGTGTGTGTATGTGTGTGTGTGAGTCTGTGTGTGTGTGTGTCTGTGTGTGTGTGAGTGTGTGTACTCTGAATGTCTGTCCCCCCTATCAATTCGAACACGGTGAATGCGAATTGAACGAAATTTGGTACAAAGGTAGCACTAGCAAAGGACACCTCAGTGTCATGTTTTATATCGCCGCCATCTTTACTAAAACTGAATGGCGGCCACTCAAACGTTCAAAACGTAAAATCAAATAACGACTAACCAAATCATCCGATCTCTACCAAATTTGGTAACAACATACCTTCGTATAGGATGCGTCTTGTGACCAAACTACAAGGTCCTCCGCCATACCATTTCAGGATGGCGGCCGTGCGAATTATGCAAACTTTACAATCCATATCATGGGACCCACCAGTTCCGATTATCGAGCCGAGAATCGTTTTAACTGTTCTAAAGGAAGAGGCACGTTCGAAATTAAAACTTTATTTTGTAATACTATAGTGCAGACGTGATTTATAAAAGCTGAGCTGATTCAGTAATAAGACAAGATGGCAGCGGATATCTTGTGCCTGACTTATATTTCACTAATTTGAGTATTGCATGCAATATAGCGTACTGATACAAAATAAATAAACTTTGTATGAAATGCTTTATATATAAATAATATACTCCAGTGATGAAATCGTTTAGTATAAATCATTATTTGCTAACAAGTTCTATGTAAGTCATTTTATATAGAACGATATTCGTTGACACAATTAGTTCAGTGGTAGAGCGTTAGCCTATCGCTCAAATGCCTATGGTTCAAACCCGATCAGAGCTAGGTTTTTGCTTGAAATGTTATATGTTTATTGTTTTGTAATGACTCAGATGTTTTAAAATTAAGCGCTATATTGTGCATATTATGGTGTAAAATATATATTTAATTAAAACATAATTCGCCAGCAGATTTACTCGAGACATCTAGCTGCCAAAAAGGTAACTGCACGCCGACCCACTTATTAACTTCCAGATTTTATTGAAAAGTTTCTTCTTCTGGCCGCTAGAATGCACTCGCTCTGTTAGGATTATATTGTTCGATATTTCACCACTAGATGTCACGACTAGTCTACATGGGGCTCCATTGATTACTATACCATTGGCATTCTATGCGCATCGAATTTGAAGAATGACAAGATGATACTACGATACATTTTTACTTTTTATTTTAAAGGGTTTGTAACAGCCTATTTTGCGTAACTTGAAAATGTTATTTGAAGTAAAGAACAAAACGATTTCACATAGTAACTGAATTCAAGCCGTTGGTGTTTGTTCAGGTTATTAATTACTACTTTTATTTCAGGCAAATAGCAATCGAAAATATCCACATAGTTTGTATACACACGTCACTGTAGGGTCATGGAAAGATTTGTTAATTCAATTAGGGTTTTCGATTCCCGGTCAATGCATGTGAGATTTTCGAAGTGAAATGCCATGTCCTGTGGTTCGGATTCCACGTAAAAAGGAGGTCCCGTGGCTCATAATCACAAGATTCACGGTCACGTAAAACTACGATCTTCCTTCCTTTTTTTTCAATTAGGGTTGTGAAAGCCATGCACAACCAGACGTGTAAAGACATGCCTCAACTCAAAGTTGGATGTTGCCCACGGCATGTCGTATATGTAATAATAATAATAATAATAATAATGATAATAATAATAATAATAATAATAATAATAATAATAATAATAATAATAATAATAATAATTTTATTGGTTTTACATCCCTTTTAACTACTGCTGCTTTTAGAGACACCGGGGTGCCGAAATTTTGGCCCGAAGGGGATCTCTAACGTGCCAGTAAATGTACTGACACGGCTCCCTCGCATTTGTGCACCCTCAAATGCCAGCTGACTGCGCCAGGATACGAACCTGCAACCTAGGGCCCAGCAAGCGAGAACGTTACCGCTGAGCCACGCAGCCAGTCCGGTCGATTATGTCTCCAGATCCATAACATTCTTGATATACTTCTTATCTTTCTTTCTTCAATGATGGTAGCAGTTTTTATATAGGTTGTGGCGTTTGGTAGAGGTAAATCGTTTCTAAGGTCTTCAACAAAGAATAGTTCTATTATACTCTTTGATAATAACAACGAGTTATAACTATACTCATACATTTAGGAGAAAGTAGGCTATATGTTCTTTACTGAACATCTTGTTTATCCTACTTTCGATTTTTGCAAAACATGAAAGTAGACTCATGAGACCAACACAGGGCGAAAAAAGTGTGTCTGTCTGTGTGTGTGTGTGTATGTGTGTGTGTGAGTCTGTGTACTCTGAATGTATGTCCCCCCCCCTATCAATTCGAACACGGTGAACGCGAATTGAACTAAATTTGGTACAAAGGTAGCACTAGTAAAGGACACCTCAGTTTCATTTTTTATATCGCCGCCATCTTGACGGATACGTAATGGCGGCCACACAAAGGTTCAAAGCTTAAATCAAATTACGACTAAACTAATAATTCGATCTTTACCAAACTTTGCAACAACATACCTTTATGGGGGGAGCATCCTTTGGCCAAACTAATATGTCATCAGCCTAATAGTTTGCAGATGGCGGCCATCTTTGTGTGAAAATCGATTCCCCCTATTAATTCGAACACGGTGAAACCTAATGGAACGAAATTTGGTACAGAGATAGTACTAGCAAAGGGCACCTCAGTGTCATGTTTTATATCGCCGCCATCTTGACGGAAACGTAATGGCGGCCACACAAATATTTAAAGCTTAAATCAAATTACGACTAACCTAATCATCCGATCTCTACCAAATTTTGCAACAACATACCTTTATGGAGGAAGCGTCCTTTGACCAAACTAATAGGTCATTAGCCTAATATTTTGCGGATGGTGGCCATTTTTGTGTGAAAATCGATTCCCCCTATTAATTCGAACACGGTGAAACCGAATGGAACGAAATTTGGTACAGAGGTAGCACGAGCAAAGGGCACCTCATATTCATGTTTAATATCCCTATAGCACGTTGTATTTCAACAGGCTACTACAACCAACATTCAATTATACTCCTTGAAAAGGACAAAGAGTTATAACAATACCCATGCATTTAGGAGAAAGTAGGCAATATGTTCTTTACTGAACATCTTGTTCCATTTTATAATTTATGTTCTCGTATTCGGTATTAGTTGTTTTATATTTTTAACAAACTGTCTTCCACGTGTAATTCCACATCCTAAAGAAATAAAGAAAATTATTACAGTTGCTCTATTACGGTCACTACCGAAACACACGTATCAGACAAATCTAACACACACCCTAGTTCACGGTTCTGCTAGTGCAAACCTCTGTCGGCCAAAGCGATAAACGATAGTATGGTCCATTTGATAGATTTCATTTACCTGTGGCTCATGATTTGTTGAACACCGAGTAGATGAGGTTTAATGTGCTTGTATGAAGATGGTGTATTTGTTTACAACAAGGTATGATTAGTAGTCTATAATGCATAACAATTCACATGCCTATATGAACGTACAGTAAATTTCTTTTAAATCAAATGCCTATATTTTCAATATTTAATCTTTTATTCTAGAAGCATACTTTTTAATTTTGGTCGTGAACCAGTTGAAAGGAACCTTCCCGATATTCGCCTGGTGGTGAAAATGGGTAACCTCGAAAAACCATTTTCAGTTAAGCCGAGGTTGGATTCGAACCCACACTCTTCCGATGCCAGTGAGGCACGAGATAGCACGTTAACACTCTCAGCCGCATAGGCTATATTACTTTTCAACGAGCTAAGAATAAAGGGATTTACTATTAACTTGCTATTGTGTTTCCAAGTAATTTGTCATTAGGCTACTTGGGGCGGTTTGGAATCTTAGTTTTAAAGCTCTTGCCTGGAGAGATTCTAGAACTGCAATTAGAACGGCAAAGTAGTAAGTAGTGTGCGGCACGTAGTTCCACAATTTGCACATAAATCTTGTAGTTAACCCGATAAGGCTTCTGTATAAAATGGTGGTCAACCACTAGGGTCAAATTAGGATCTGAGTTGCTGAATTCCTTTTGCTGTGCATGTTTCCACATACCTACCTCCATTGTTATGCGTGCTAAGACAAGAAAGGGTGGAAGCTGGTAGTTTAACCCTTTATAGGGCATAATTGTGTTGAAGATATGTCGTTAGTTATTGTTCTTTTAGGGGGCAGAACAACGAGGTCATCTGCCCCTAAATTTTATGTTTATGTATTTTATTTTCAAATTAATTATTTTAGACTAATTGTAATTATTAGTATCTTTTTTCTTCTCTTTAACATTTTAAAGTTCATATTTATTTTGATTTTTTTAATTATGTTTATAATCTCAATATTAAGATTATAAATTTATTATAATTTTAATTCTTATGAGCCTATTTATTTTAAATTTATGCACGCATGTTTATTTTTTATTCAAATTTTTATTTCCATATTATATTTCTTCACTCTTTAATTTTAATTTTTATTATTATAAAAAAAAATATTTCATCAAGAACCTTAACTCTAACATTTGGTTTTCAAATATTAACAATATTAACAAAGCTTCAACCATCAGCATATTTGACAATATAAATTGTCCTTACAGCAGGTGGTACATTTATACAGACCTGTAAAGGGTTAACGTGACCGTTAATCTCGCGATCATGAGCCACGGGATCTCCTCTTAACGTGGAATTCAAACCACAGGACATGCCATTTCACTTCGAAAATCTCACATGCATTGACCGGGAATCATATCCGGTCAACAATGGTGAGAGGCAAACAGCTTGATCGTTGCGCTACCACACCCCCAATGTGATAAAACACGTAACATTTTTATATACAAGGTGTTTCAGTGAGAGTGTGCCAAACGGATAGTGGTAATGTCAGGCCGTCACACTGAGCATAATGATATAGGGAACGGGGCTGTGAGGCGGTTTCGGTGGTGTAGTTGGTAACATGCTGAGCTTCTATGCCCAAGGTCGCGGGTTCAAACCCGGCTGAAATCGTCGGATTTTAAGAGCGTTAAAAATCCCTCAGTATGCCATCCTTCGGAGTGGAAATAAAGTCGGCGGTCCAAAGTCATAGATTTATGGCATGATAAAGAACCATCCACTAATTACACTTGAGTGAAGCTAAATTATTGGTTAGATATGACAAATGCTCTTAGGTACCAACTTTTGTCGCCAGGAGCCGACTGCGGTAGCATCTAGTAACCAAGTTCAGAACTAGTTGGTCGTTGACGGTGGCGTTTGGTAGCAAAAGTTGGAACTACTTGAAAATCGAATGTCAGCAGTTGTTACTTGAATTAAAAACAGATCACACACACTAATACGGCCATCAAAATTAACACCGGTTATCAGACAGATTCTACACACACCCAAAGTACATGGGGCCACATGACCGCGTTGTCGCAGCACCTAACCTGAGGAACCAACCAACGTGACTGTGGTCTCCGAGGTCACCCAATGGTGCTATGGACGTAAACATGTCTAATACAAATAAGGCGTCCTGAGTAGTAAGTTACATGTATTGCTTATTGACAGTAAAAGTGCACACTAGGCTCTTACACAGGTAGGCAGTGCATGGAAGGGCATAAACATGTAGGCACTCTCAACCCCTTGAGGCAAGACTGCGAAGAGATGGGTTTGATTCCCAACTGAATGGTTACCGGGGTTTCGAGGTAAATATGGAGATGTTTATCATCTAAGCCTACAGGATGGAGCCACGTCGTGTATAGGTGATTGTTTCCCGACGTTTCGGCTGTCATTGCAGCAGCCATAGTCATGGGTAGGTACGAGTTGGTGTCCATACTTAAACTAACGGTTATTGCCAGCCATACGTGCCTGCTTGTCCTGCATTGACGTCACGCTGCTCCCTGATTGGTTCGCGCCCCTGCCAGTCGCGCGCTAGGAGAACTTTCCAAGTGTTGCTAAGTCTTAAACCATCTTCGCGATTGAAATTATTGGGATGCTTCACTACCTCTATTGCCTCTCCAATTAACTTGTTTTGATATCCAGGAATTTTAGCACCAGTTTCGACCTTATTAAATTCGATGGAGTTTCTCGTGACGTCAGCATGTTCAGTTATTGCAGATCTGTAGTTCATTTGTTTTGTGTCTCGAATGTGCTCTGAAATTCTAATGGAAACGCGTCTTTTTGTTTGCCCAATGTAAACCTGTCCACAGGAGCAAGGCACTTTGTAAACTCCTGCGTCCTGGTTTGGCTGCTTTATCTCGGTTTATTTAGGCACCACTTGCGTCACCATGTTTATTGGATGCATCACCGTTGTCACATTGTGTTCCCTTAGCAACCTGAGTACGGACACCAACTCGTACCTAGCCATAATTAAGTCTGCTGCAATGACAGCCGAAACGTCGGGAAACAACCACCGATAAAATGGACACCGGCTGCGAAAGTTTACGATCTAAATATGGAGATGGTTTCTAACCCAAGGCCACGGCCGCTTGCTTCCGAATACCAGTTCCAATTTCAAATGCACACTGTAAAACAGCCAACACGGGTTAACTGACACATTCCATACTCACTTAAGTACACGGGGCTACATGACCACAATGTCGCAAATCCCCCAAATTAATGAATAACAACAATATTAGAAAACTACGTGTCAAATATTATAAGCTTACTTCGTTACCAATCAGTTGTGGTGGATATGTAGTAAAGACCTTCCGTGAGAATGTCGTGACCACAAAGGATTGAATGAGAATGCTTAAATATAAATCACGGACTGTGGTTGCACTGCATCATACATCAGCAGGCATTATGCAGGGACGTAATGCTTTAGGAATTAGTGATGAATGGTGTCGTTTCAATTGTGCATTTTACCAAACACAGTGGCTTTCATCAGCAAGAGGATTTACTGGCATTACCAATGTCAGTTCCAGTCAAATTCAATCATCGTAAAGTTTAGTATTTATGGAGTGAGAAATAGAAATGATTCGTTGTGTCCAAGGGATTGTTAATATCTTTGTAAAACCTAGTCTATAACTCTATAACCCATTGAGGGCTTAGCCTAACAAGCGATTACTGCTCAGTCATATGGCCCACAGATTGTGGCTTCACACGTTGCTAACGCGACGTATGCCCTCGGCAATCTAGGTAACTTGCCTTGATCAGTGTTGCTGCGTCCCGGATCAGACAGTTACTCAATTGTCCTCACGAGGCTGATCGCACCCCGTTCCAGCCCCCACATCACTTCTACATCCAGTCTGCCTCGTTGCGTAGTGGCTAGCATTCTTGGCTGTCACCTCAGAGGTCCAGGTTCGATTCCCGTCTCTGTCAAGAAATGTAATTCCGATCTAATGGCTGGAACGGGGTACACGCACACTCGTGAAGCAAAAGTGAGAAGGGGCGGGTTCGATTCTAATCTTAGCCATCCTGGAAGTGGTTTTCTGTCGTTTCCCTTTTCTACTCGAGGCAAATGCCAGGATGGTACCTAACTTAAGGGCATGGTCGCTTCCTACGCAAATCCTACCTTAATTACAAAAACACACACTATTACAGACATCACAGTAACACAGGTTATCAGAAATTCAACAAACACCCAAGTACTCAGAGCTGATGGCCAAGATGTCTCTACCCCTTAAAATAATCAATCATAGCAAAGCTCTTATGTCTTCTGATTTACTGGGGGCGTGGTGGCTCAGCGGTCTAGCTGTATGCCTCTCACCAAGGCGGTCCGGGTTCGATTCCCGGTCAATGCATGTGAGATTTTCGATGTGAAATGCCATGTCCTGTGGTTCGGATTCCACGTAAAAAGGAGGTCCCGTGGCTCATAATCACAAGATTCACGGTCACGTAAAACTACAATCTTCCTTTTCTTCTGATTTGCGAATTGTTATATCTTGTAGACTGTGGTCCAAAAGGTCCTGGATTTGATTCCCGGCTCTGCACTCAGCCTCGTGAGGCTAAAATGAGAATAGATGGGAATCAATAGTTAATGTGTTTCAGTCGGCCAACACGATTGTACCTAATTTTTAGCCTATTTCCAATTTTGAAAAAATAGGCTTATGAGATCATCTTTTGTCCGTGTGTGTGCGCGCGTGTGTGTGTGTGTGTGTGTGTGTGTGTGTGTGTGAGGTGTGTGTGTGCCCCCCCCCCTAATAAAATCTAAACGGGTGGAGCGATTTCAATGAAACTCGGCAAGTTCATAGCGCTATTCCCGGCGACCTCGACCGTGCCCTTCAAATTTTGTTACGTCTCACCAATCCAACATGGCGGCTGTGCGAAATATTTCACTAGCATTCAATATCACCGAAACTATTACCGATATCGGCCTGGAATTGTGTTCGGTGATAAAGGGCACTACTAGAAGTTCACTTATGAGACTTTCAAAAACCTGGTGACTACAAAACTAACATGGCGGCCAAGCGAATTTGAGACTTTTAAATAGATTTTTCTCTTGATTTAACTATCCAAACGTAATGAAACTTGGTACAGCAATTGTTTATACATATTGTAATGCCCTGGAGTCTAATTTAGTCCAATTGTTTACATAACCTCAAAATGGCGGCTGTGCGAAATATTTCACTGACATTCTATATCTCCGAAACTATTACAGATATCACCCTGCAATTTTGTACGGTGATAAAGGGTACTGATATAAGTTTACCTATGTATATTTCATAAACCTGTAAAGTACAAAACGAACATGGCGACCAAGCGAATTTGAAATATTTGAATAGACTTTTCTCGTGATTTAACTCTCTGAGCGCAGTGAAATGTGGTACAGTAAATGATTTTGCAGATTGTAATGCACTGCCATCAAATTTAATTCAATTGTTTACATAACCTCAAGATGGCGGCTGTGCGAAATTTTAAAATTAAGTTTTTATTTCTTGTGTCGTAATAATGCGATCGAAGTGAAAGTTTGAATAATGAACCTAGGCAATAATTGTCCTTGAATGGTACATAACTCTACGGCCTATACATATAACAATCCTAAATGACGAGCTTCCGAATTATTTAGACGGTTCTCAATATCTATGAATCTTTTACAGCAACCAAACTGAAATTTTTTATGTTCATAGAGACTATGAACATATGTTCACCTATAGGACTTTCAGTAATCTGGTGAGCACAAATTCAACATGGCGGCGACGCGAAGTATAAATATTTAAATGGACGTTTCTCGCGAATTAACTATCCGATACTCGTGAAACGTTGCACGTTAAATGCTTATACAAATGTTGATCCACTGGCATCTAATTTATTTCAATTGTATGCATAATCACAAGATGGCTGCTGTGCGTAATTTTAAAATCTCGTTTTTACTTCTTGTGTTCTAATCATGTGATTGCAGTTTGAATACCACACGTACACAATAATCTTAATGTAATAGTACAAAAATAAAAATCCAACCTGGCGACCATCTGCAATATTTAGACGGTTCTCAATATCTACGAATCTGTTACAGCAATTAAACTGAAATCTTGTATGTTGATAGAGGCAATTAACATGAGCAGGATATATGAAAATAGGCTGTATAGTTCTTCAAGGAACTACTTGTTATGAGTGGTACCCTAGTCCTAAAAAAAATTACATGAGATTAATAAATACACTTGGATGATCAGTTTCGATCGTAAAGTGATCATCATCAGATCCAATACGCTTAGGCTATTAAATCTTTGTTTTTAAGTATGGGTTGTGATATTTAAAATATATACACTTATTTAGTTGCAGTAGTGATTATACTAGCACAACTTGTCAAGATATGTGATTTTTCGTAGAGGTAGTGGTAGTGGTGATTGACTTTCAAATTTGTTTGCATTGTGTGATAACGAGATTGTTATTAAATGGTGTGGTTATTGTGGATTGTGCACTTAGCTTCCTGATCGATGTGTGGTCCATATCCGTGGAGGTGTTGTCTCTTTCGTTGCCTGCACTGGACTAGAAGGTATTTCCTGTCTCGTTATCTCTTAACCTACTTATTCATACAGTACGTAACATATTTGTCTTGCCAAGTCTAGATACTTCATAATATTGGTGATGTGACTATATTCCGGACTTCTTCAACTATAAAAGGCCAGTTCATTCTCGCCAAGCGTAAACAGCCTTATTAGCGCTACCCACTCTATTGAAAATGCCCCGAAACCTTTAATACTGCCGTTGATGCCGGTCTTGGTTTATTGAAGATATGGTACTAGCACATGCTGATCCAGCAACATGTTTCCCTGTGTTGCTCCCTCATCTACTGTAGCTTAGCTGCGACGTTGTGTTGTTTCTCATTTCCAACAGGGAGTGATTTTTATCAGTGTAAAGAGGGGTGAATTCTCCATGAAAGTGTGTTCGTTTAAATTACTGGGATTGTTTATTTTAGCTAAGGGTATCTGGATTGCTTCCTTTATGTCCTGAGCTCTTCCTTTCGGTTCGTGATGCATGATTTTTAAATCGGTTTCAATTTTGGTGAAGCTGTGTCCCGTTTCGATCATGTGTTCGCATACGACTGAGTGTGTCCCGTATTTTATTGTATTTCTAAGCTCGTTATATCGCGTGTCCATTCTTCTACACTTTGGCCAATGTAATTTGCTTGACACCCTGAGTCTTGGCACGTTATAAAATATATCCCTGACTTTGAATACGGGTCTTGTTTACTGTTGTGCAGATGCTTTTCGTTTGTTTTGTTGTTGTGAATGCTATTTTAATGCCTTGTTTTTTGAACATATTGGTGATTTTTATGTATTCGCGTTCAAGTAAATGAAACGCGCGATTTTTTTTATCATTATTGTCCTGCTTTTGAGTTGCTTTATTTTTGTGTCGGGCAACAATTTGATCTATTTTGCAGGGTGGAAAGTTATATTCTTTGGCTGCCTGATTATTCTGATTTTCCTGTTAAAATTATCTTTTGACATGGGTATATTTTAAGCTCTGTGTACCATTGGATTGCATCCCGCTAATTTATGCGTACTGGGATGATTGAACTGATTGCCAATAGCATGCGAGATGAATAAATAATTTATTTTCCAATCAGTTTCGGATTCCTTAGTGAATTGAATGCAATGGTGTAGGCCATTCATGGCTTGGAGTATTGTTTCTTCGCTTTTTAATTCAGTATCCACGTTGATACAATATTGCATCATCCACGCGTCTTTTCCACTGTACTATAATCCCTCTGTCGAGTTTTCTACGAACTCATTTTCCAATGTGTTAATGAAAATGTCGGCAATTAGCCCAGTTAGTGGTGACACCATGACTAAGCCCTCCGTTTACGGGTATATTTTATTGTCGAATTAAAACACGTTTTGGTTGAGAACGACCCTCAGTAGTTTAACAATCTCTTCAGTTTCTTTTATCGAGTTGTTTGTCATTAAATTGTTTTCGATTACACTGCTGGCTTCATTAATTGAAATTTTGGTATACATGTTTGGTATGTCGATGGATACTAGCCGCAAGCTAGATATCATTTGTAACATGTTTAATGCAGGTGCTAGTTATGTGGTGCTCTTTACCGAATTGATTTTGTTGATGGTTGGGGGATGTTAAAAGAATACAGTAATCCCTTACTGATTTTGTAATTTGGCGCGTTTCTGCAATTAACTATTGGTCTTATTGTGCATTTTTTGCGTAATTTTAGTAACCCTCTTAGGGACGGTATTTTCGGGTTCATGTTTATCAATTTTGATTTTTTGGCTTTGGCTTTTAACACACTATTTATTTGTTTTTGGAATTTGTTGGTTGGGTCTTTTCCTAGTTCTTTGATTCCATTGTTGTTCAGAAATTTGATCGTTTTGTCGATGTAGGCCTATTCTGTTTTGTTTAGGATTACTGTGGTGTTACCCTTATCTGCTTTCGTAATGACTACGTACTGTTCTTTTTTTGGTTTTGTTTCAATGCCTTTACCTCTTTTAGCGGTATGTTGCCGTGGGTGTTGTGGCTTTTGCTCTATCGTTTGAGAAATTTTGGCCTCGTTGGTGGCTAGACTTTTGGTTATTTTCCTATCTTGTACTTGAAGCTTGTGAGTGGCTATCTCAATGTCCGCAATCAATTGTTTGACGTTGTGAATAGTGCGTGCGTCCTCGCAATTGTATTACAATCCTTTGTCTAACACTTTCATTTCTTGTGCGGAAAACGTTTCGTTCGTTCTGTTGTTTACTTTCATGTGAAAATTGAATTCATTGATATTTATGTGTTTTTCATTGAGTTTATTACTTTGTGTGTCTCTTAGTCTTTTTATTTTGCTTTTTAGCGATTCATGTTTTCTCATTGCTCTTGCTTTGGCAGTGTTGTTTACATGTTCTCTGAAGCTGCTCCATTGGGATGCATGCCAGAAATTACTTAATTGCAGTTAAATGTCGTACAATTGTTGGTTGATTTTTTGTTTTTTATGTAAGCGAACCTTAATTCGTTTCTTATCCATAGCGCTTTGGATTGTTTTGTTGAAATGATCACCGCTGTTTTTATTACTGTTTTATTGGTTATATTTTGGAGTTAGATTCAGTTCTATGCATTTTTTGTTGAACCAAATTGTCTTAAAGTTGATGGGTTCGATTCTCATGTCAGCCATCCAAGAAGTGGCTTTCCGTGATTCCTCACTCCTATCCTACTCCAAGAAAATGCCCGGATGGTTAAGAACATAAGCCACGAACGCATCCTTCCCAATCCTTGTCTCAATTACAGTTGCTGTTGTGGATTCTTTAGAGCCTTTTCGACATCGTGGACATTTATACCCGTCTACTGGGGTGTGTGTAGATGTTATAAAGTAACCTGTGGCACTATCATGTCTGGACTAGAGTCTATACTTGTAATCGGTGTTGGATTTGGGTAGAAAGCGACCGTGGCCTTAAGTTAGATACCATCCCAGAATTTTCCTGGAGTAGAAGTGGAAACCACAGAAAAGCACCTCCTGGTTGGTTGAGGTAGGAATCGAGCCTGCCTCTGCACACATTTGCCTAACGAGACTGAGTGTTCCAGCCCTCAGACCAGAATTATGGTTCTTGGTACCACCGGGAAAAGAGCCCGGGCCTCCATTGTAACAGCCAAGAATGCTAGTCACTACGCAACCAGGCGGACGCCTCAATTACAAATATACGCTCTACTATAGACACCACAGGAACACAGGTTACCCAACAATGGCCTTAAATTAATAAAAAAAAGACATTTCAAAACTTTGCCTACTCGAATGTGTGTGTGTGTCACTTCTTGTAACCACCAGTAGTGGATACGATGAGCCATTTCACCACACAGACAACACAACATAATCCTTCCCCCAGCTCAACTCGAGGCTTTCAAATAAACCACGAGTTTGTCACAATAAAGCGCACTGAAATATTTACCGCATGTGGCGGACGTTCTGCCATTTATTTATCCGTGAACAGAGACCGGCTAATTCACAATACGTCAATCCGCAGATCCCCATTATTCTAAACAAATGCATTTTACTATAGAATTGCATAACCATTCACATATCTATTCATATAATTTTAAAAACGACCTCATTACACCCATTGTTCTTAAATATTTAACCATGCAGGAACGTTAACCATTGTAATATACATATGGTGAAAAACACGAATACGCCAATATCAATTTTCCTTGTTACGCGCTATTTCGATTTTTTTTTACTAGCATTACCCGTCGCTGCTTCGCCCGCTAATATTCTAGTTGTAAAGAGTACACTTAGCAAAATCTCAATCATGAATGCTATGACTGATTTTATCCTCGGTATGAATAATCAGACTTTATCAATTCAGCTACTGGTGCAGTGGTTAGGGGTTTGCCATTCCTTCATAGGTATATCAGAGCGAAGTTAGTTTTCTGGGAATATCACAGACACTGTTAATTTAAGGGCCTTTAAATGTGGTTTTCGGAAACCCTATATAGTCGGGTGAAAAAGACCTTTCGTACCACACGCACACGTGAAAATTGCGTGAAAAAATCTAGAGTGCCCCTTGACCCCCTTAAGCGTATTATACTGTATGTATTGATGAATTTTACAGCTTAATATGGTTCAGTTATAACCTTATAACCGTCTGGAAACTTTCACAGTAATGTAATAATTGGAATTGCATTGCGTCTTACATAAATAGATGGACCTGTGAGATTCTGTTACCATGGTTACCGTGTTGCATTCTTTCATTATTTCATTGTAAATATACATGTTTTAAGGTATTTGTGAGGCATTTAAAGAGTAAGTGAGTGCGTTTCGCTTACGTAATGGGTTATGCTGAACCTGTAGGTACCCCATGTGTGTAGGTTGGTGTTAATGGGACCTTATTTTCGGTACAAAACTGGTATGGGACCTTAGCAGAATAATATAGGGAGGGATAGAGCTTATCCTCCCAGCTTGGCTTCACCCACGGTCTCTTCGAGGGTTCATTCCTCTACCGTCTCAAGGACGGTGTCTGGCGGCTGAACATAATTCTTAGCAGATACAACTGGGGATGGTGACAGGCTGATCGACTAGATCAGGACAGCCCAACCTACGGCCCGCGAGACTATTTTGTCCGGCCCGCCGCTCGGTGTCCGCGCCGTGTCACCAAAACTTTGAAACAGCTAAAGCCAACTGGACAAAGCAGTGCGTGCGCACCCTTACCCAAGGTCATTGCCTCGCTGATGAACACTTAAAATACTTGATTGGTACAAATAAGTTCGATACTGTGACCGATATCGCATGGTTTTGAGAGCTCTGGCAACGTCGCATAGCAGGAGGAAGGATGCAAGCGGAAGTAACCTGAGGTTGATGTTTTTACGTCATGGACATAGTCGACAGCATGACTAGGCGAAGGTTCCAGAAGTGTAGAGGGCGCTGATGAGCTCCAGGAAAAGTTGAGGTGGAAAGGTCACACCGGAGAAGCGGGTCACTTCACTTTGCATCGCCGTCCAACGAAGTTCACTTTCTTTTGTGTCGCCGTACGCCGAAGTTCATCTTTATTTTTGTGTCGCCGCACGCTGAAGTTCCTAACAAGTGTGTCGTAGCAGTCGTATCGTGGCCGCTTGGAACCAGTGTGGTATTCCGACAGTTTTTTGGGACATAGCTGAAAGGCTCAGTATTATTTCTTGCGTGGACAGCTCTGTGTTAACGAATACTAAAGCTGAATGTGGCGAGGTGATATTATAACGCAGATCATAATGCATTATGTTGTGGGACACTAGTCATTTGTACAATGAAGTGCGAGCAGACACACGTGGTGTCTCAAGCTTTTACCAGGTACGGGACTGTATGGGCCGTGCGCTATATAACTAACGCCCAGAACATATGAACGAAGCGATGTGCTTTTGTTTGACGACCAGACAAATGAGTATCCAGGGTCAGTGAACTATGAGAGATAAACCGAGTGTAGTCCAAATATAGAGCGACATTCTAGGTCAAGGACGGACGTAATACCTTATGAGTACAGGCTTGTGTAGACGCATACGATATAACCTGTGCTGTTATAGAGTTATTTTCACGGCCATGAGTTGATATTACTTGGCATAGTCGACATGAAGATTGCAGCGATGTATTGGGCGGACATAAAGGCTATCAGTACAGACCAGTGCGAGTTTTGTGTCAAGAACTTTACGAGCGAAGAGATGGCAAGCTAAGTTTAGTATGTGGAAGCTGTTACGATGACGTGGAAACGAAGGCGAGCCAGGACCATGGACACCCCGAGGGTCGCGAGCTGGATCCAGGACGAGAGGGGAGGATGTTCAATGGGAAGAACGTGGACCCAAACCCCCAGGAAACGTGTCAGCGGAACCAAGACTGAGGTGGCCGAAAGGTACTGAAAACCATGTTAATTCTTAAGTAGTGGTTAATGGATAGTGGTTACTAAGATTTGGACAGTTGGGCAAAAATCGAAATGGAAGTTAATCAATAAGGATAAAATGCGATATAATGACATGATTAATAGGATAGTAAATTTTAAGTTTTCTTTTGAGAGATTAAGGCAGTTTTCTTTAGGGTTTAAAAGTAAATATATGGATGCTTTAAAATATAATTTGAGTATAGGGATCTGTCAGCGTGTTAAGTCGCTGTGTTATTTGAATTGGTGCAACCTGGATGACAATTTATGGTTTGAACAGGCTTAAATTACAAGGGATTCATTTACACTTAATGGGCCACTTTTTGTGCGCACATCACATTTATGCTAAACACTCACACGTCACTGAGGTTTCCCTTTACATGCTAACATGAGGAGATGCGTTTGGTAGGTGACTGATACAAGGTTGTGTAAATAATGATACTGCATTGATAAAATAGCAGGGTTGCATAATACGAAGTTATGATGAAACTAAAGGTTCTCGCTATAGCGAGGTGAATAAAATAAATGATTATAATTAATGTTACGTGATAGGTTCAAGTATATGAAATTTTGAGGCAATTGTCAGTTGAAAATAATACAGATAGGCAGAGGCCATCTACCTAAATGTTTATGGTGTAGTTATAAATATGTGAAGAGCATGCAGTGATTAATAAATGAAAAAAATATATATCTGGGATCATAAAGATGTTAAAATGTAAAGTGATGAATGTAAAAGCCAACAACCAGTCATTTTTTCTGAGTGAGGCACAGCTGAACGAAAACCAGTGAAAATAATAATGAAAGTATTTAATACATGATTAAAAGGTCTGAAAATAAATTCTTTAACGCTAGTGACATCCATATATATAAATATTCTTTTTCCTATTTTGGTGATTACATTTAGTTAGAAGGAGATCGAATGAGGCAACAATTTTTTTTTCTTTGAATATCTTTTCTAATTTATGCACCTGCTCATTTATGGACTATTAGCGGAGAGGTGACATAGCATTTTGAAGTAATGGTTGTAATACTAGAATGATATAGCTCTGATCTCCGTAAGTTATTTTGTATCCAAAGATTAGGACGCCCGGAGATTTTTGTCCTCATTAATTTGAATTTTGCTTCTGCGTCATGTTTTTTTATTTGCACATCAAGAGTAATTTTGAGAAGTCTCCGAGCGGAGGTAGGCTTCTGTGTGTGATTCTATGTATTTAGTGGTGTGGTTCTGTAATAAATGGCGGATGAGTTTTATCTTAACAGCGGAGTTTTTTGTCATTCTTGTTCGATGTCATACTTGTGTGTCCACCGGATCAATTTTGAGATTTTACCCCAGTTGTACCCATCATTATAAAGACCCCGGGATTGCTTGAATCTCGTTCCCGACACAGTTTTTTTTTGGGCCAAAATTGATTCGGACATTCAAGATTTTTTTCTTTCGTGTTGTACCGAATTCTGGGTGAGGGTTGAAGTGCATGTCGGGCCACCCAATCCAAAGCCAGATTATCGGGCACAACAAGATGGCGCCCACCGTGTAATGGCCTCGAACTGGGAATATCGTACCACGCAGTGGTATAGCCGACATCTTGAACTCGAAAAAATTGGAACACCAGAGGAGAGTGACAAGATGGTGGACTGCCATGTGGCACAAATGGAATGGAGAGAAATCCAATTGAGTGCTGGTACCCCATTTTATCGTGCGATATGTCTGTCAGTCTGTTAAAGTTCACTTTGTAGGATTTTTGTGTGTGTTTGAATGACATAAAACGAAGCGATTCAGTAACGTTAGATCGCTGTTTTTAAGCGATACCATCCACATTCATTATTTCCACATTATATTAGATTTCGATTCCACTGTCAAATTGAAGTAACCACTAGTCCTTAGTCTAAGTTAGTCACTAGTTGTAACAGCTTCCATGTTTATTTGTTGTGAAATATGGGAGAATTTGATGAAATTAAGGGATTGATGGGACAGCAAGGAGAGAAGCTAAAGGAGTTACCTAAAAGTCCAAAGAATATGGAGGAAGGTTTGAAGACTCAATGGAAAGACTATGAAGGTGGTATGAACACTAATCTAGATGGGTTGGATAGACAGTTGATTAAGATGCATGAAGGAATAAATACTAAATTTGAAGGTTTAGACACTAAATTTGAAGGTTTAGACACTCAATTCAAAGGTTTAGACACTCAATTTAAAGGTTTCGACACTCAATTTAAAGGTTTCGACACCAAATTCAAAGATTTAGATACTAAATTCGAAGGTTTTGAAAAAAATCTTGGAATTCAGTCAGGGGACTTGCAAGGAGGATTGGAATTATTTAAGGAGCACCAATTCGATATGAAACAGTACATGGAGAAGGCTCAAGCCGAAATGACGGATTTAAAGGAACAAATTAAGAGAGATAAGGTCGAAATTGAAAGTAATATGGGGACACAGTTGAAATCATTGGAGAAAACCGTTCGAGAGAAAATGGATCGAAGCGTGGAGGCATTGACCGCCAAGATGGAAGAAAGAGATAAAGCAATCAACGCAGAGGTCTTGGTGTTAAAGGAAGAGGCGAAAGTAGTACAGCAGAGATTAGCGAATGATACCAGGAGCATGACCGATAAAATGTCTGAATTCACCATGGAGCAGGAATGCAAGATGGAAAGTCTTAGGAGTCAGATGGGGGAAATGAAATTAGAGTTAAACGACGAAATTAAAACACAGATTGCAACAGCGGTTTCGACAGTACAAGATAAAGTAAGTATTGCTCACGGAGAACAGTTAAAGAGAATTGTTGAATTAGAAGGAAAGATGGTAGAAGCAAAATCGATAGATGTAAACAAGGAACCGAGTCCGACAGGAACAACATTCACACCATTCAGTTACAGCTCAACTCAACCGATTACCATCATTAGGAATCAGGAGGACCGCCCAAAAAAAAATTCAAATTTGACTGGCATCACACCCATAGAATTCCTGCGGGACCTGAAGGAATACATGGATGAACATAGGGTTCCTAAAGAGAGAGAAATGAGGGTAATAGAAAGAGCTCTTGAAGGCCAACCGCTAAACTGGATGCGAGCTTTTAGGAATCAGTTTAGAGGGTACGATGACTTTGCGAACGCTTTCCTGAAGAGATTTTGGTCCTCAGAAGATCAACAAAGTATAAGGGCTGAATTATACTCAAAGAAATACGTGACTACCTGGCCAACACAATACGCTGGGTACTTCACGAATCAGGTAGCCAGGCTACAATTTTTGGATCCACCGTTGGAGGAGCAGGATTTGGTGCATGCCATCATACAGCAATATCCGGTAGAAGTCCAGCGTGTATTAATTGAATCGGGTGCAAATAGACTCGAGGTGTGTGACGAGATTTTGAGGAAACTAGACCACACGAGCAAGATGACGGAACCTCGTAGACCAAGGACAGAACAGAGAGAAGCAAATATGGTGGTAATGGATCGTATGGCGCAGACGGAACCTCAGCGAAGTTATGGAAGGAACGATAGAGATGGAAGGGATGAAGGAAATGGCTTAAACAGATACAGGAATCAAGGAAAGCCATATGACCGGAGGCCATATTATCAGGATAGAAGTGGAAGATTTAATCAGAGGGACTACGGAAGGTCAGGATATAGAGGGAGAGAATCGTGGTCACGTGATCAGAGACCATACAATAACTACCCAAGATACGGGAATCAAGAAAGGCAAAATTATAGGCCATCATTAGAAGAACGTCACCAAGAAAGCCGGAGATACATTGAACAATTAAGGGAAAAGGAACAAGAAGAAGAAGAATCTCAGGCAAAACAGCATGAGGAATCGAAACCAGGCACCAGTGGAGTCAAATCAGGAAAGAGAAGCTGACAGGAAGGGAATGCTGAGTTTGAACAGGGACTCACAGGCAGTAATAACGATTTTTTGCCCATTAATAATGATTTTCGCCCAGATGTCATGACAGTCCAAATTCAAGCCATTCACAGCATTACTGATGATGATAGGAGATATGAAGGCCAAGACGAAGAAGAACGTAGAATGAGTGAAGAATGGATTGAGCTACCGTTTCAGGAGGAGAATACCACAGAAGAAGATGAAACTGAGAGAGTTATAGGTAAATTCAACTCAGCTAGCCTTAAGAAGGAACCACACGAGACAGTAAGCATGCGATATGGAGAACTCATTGAAGAAGTAGATGGTTAACCCAACAGAATAATAATAATCGAGATGTTTCACGCTTATTATTATTCCTGGTTGAGGGGGATTTGTGACCGATATCGCATGGTTTTGAGAGCTCTGGCAACGTCGCATAGCAGGAGGAAGGATGCAAGCGGAAGTAACCTGAGGTTGATGTTTTTACGTCATGGACATAGTCGACAGCATGACTAGGCGAAGGTTCCAGAAGTGTAGAGGGCGCTGATGAGCTCCAGGAAAAGTTGAGGTGGAAAGGTCACACCGGAGAAGCGGGTCACTTCACTTTGCATCGCCGTCCAACGAAGTTCACTTTCTTTTGTGTCGCCGTACGCCGAAGTTCATCTTTATTTTTGTGTCGCCGCACGCTGAAGTTCCTAACAAGTGTGTCGTAGCAGTCGTATCGTGGCCGCTTGGAACCAGTGTGGTATTCCGACAGTTTTTTGGGACATAGCTGAAAGGCTCAGTATTATTTCTTGCGTGGACAGCTCTGTGTTAACGAATACTAAAGCTGAATGTGGCGAGGTGATATTATAACGCAGATCATAATGCATTATGTTGTGGGACACTAGTCATTTGTACAATGAAGTGCGAGCAGACACACGTGGTGTCTCAAGCTTTTACCAGGTACGGGACTGTATGGGCCGTGCGCTATATAACTAACGCCCAGAACATATGAACGAAGCGATGTGCTTTTGTTTGACGACCAGACAAATGAGTATCCAGGGTCAGTGAACTATGAGAGATAAACCGAGTGTATTCCAAATATAGAGCGACATTCTAGGTCAAGGACGGACGTAATACCTTATGAGTACAGGCTTGTGTAGACGCATACGATATAACCTGTGCTGTTATAGAGTTATTTTCACGGCCATGAGTTGATATTACTTGGCATAGTCGACATGAAGATTGCAGCGATGTATTGGGCGGACATAAAGGCTATCAGTACAGACCAGTGCGAGTTTTGTGTCAAGAACTTTACGAGCGAAGAGATGGCAAGCTAAGTTTAGTATGTGGAAGCTGTTACGATGACGTGGAAACGAAGGCGAGCCAGGACCATGGACACCCCGAGGGTCGCGAGCTGGATCCAGGACGAGAGGGGAGGATGTTCAATGGGAAGAACGTGGACCCAAACCCCCAGGAAACGTGTCAGCGGAACCAAGACTGAGGTGGCCGAAAGGTACTGAAAACCATGTTAATTCTTAAGTAGTGGTTAATGGATAGTGGTTACTAAGATTTGGACAGTTGGGCAAAAATCGAAATGGAAGTTAATCAATAAGGATAAAATGCGATATAATGACATGATTAATAGGATAGTAAATTTTAAGTTTTCTTTTGAGAGATTAAGGCAGTTTTCTTTAGGGTTTAAAAGTAAATATATGGATGCTTTAAAATATAATTTGAGTATAGGGATCTGTCAGCGTGTTAAGTCGCTGTGTTATTTGAATTGGTGCAACCTGGATGACAATTTATGGTTTGAACAGGCTTAAATTACAAGGGATTCATTTACACTTAATGGGCCACTTTTTGTGCGCACATCACATTTATGCTAAACACTCACACGTCACTGAGGTTTCCCTTTACATGCTAACATGAGGAGATGCGTTTGGTAGGTGACTGATACAAGGTTGTGTAAATAATGATACTGCATTGATAAAATAGCAGGGTTGCATAATACGAAGTTATGATGAAACTAAAGGTTCTCGCTATAGCGAGGTGAATAAAATAAATGATTATAATTAATGTTACGTGATAGGTTCAAGTATATGAAATTTTGAGGCAATTGTCAGTTGAAAATAATACAGATAGGCAGAGGCCATCTACCTAAATGTTTATGGTGTAGTTATAAATATGTGAAGAGCATGCAGTGATTAATAAATGAAAAAAAAATATCTGGGATCATAAAGATGTAAAAATGTAAAGTGATGAATGTAAAAGCCAACAACCAGTCATTTTTTCTGAGTGAGGCACAGCTGAACGAAAACCAGTGAAAATAATAATGAAAGTATTTAATACATGAATAAAAGGTCTGAAAATAAATTCTTTAACGCTAGTGACATCCATATATATAAATATTCTTTTTCCTATTTTGGTGATTACATTTAGTTAGAAGGAGATCGAATGAGGCAACAATTTTTTTTTCTTTGAATATCTTTTCTAATTTATGCACCTGCTCATTTATGGACTATTAGCGGAGAGGTGACATAGCATTTTGAAGTAATGGTTGTAATACTAGAATGATATAGCTCTGATCTCCGTAAGTTATTTTGTATCCAAAGATTAGGACGCCCGGAGATTTTTGTCCTCATTAATTTGAATTTTGCTTCTGCGTCATGTTTTCTTATTTGCACATCAAGAGTAATTTTGAGAAGTCTCCGAGCGGAGGTAGGCTTCTGTGTGTGATTCTATGTATTTAGTGGTGTGGTTCTGTAATAAATGGTGGATGAGTTTTATCTTTACAGCGGAGTTTTTTGTCATTCTTGTTCGATGTCATACTTGTGTGTCCACCGGATCAATTTTGAGATTTTACCCCAGTTGTACCCATCATTATAAAGACCCCGGGATTGCTTGAATCTCGTTCCCGACACAGTTTTTTTTTTTTTGGCCAAAATTGATTCGGACATTCAAGATTTTTTTCCTTTCGTGTTGTACCGAATTCTGGGTGAGGGTTGAAGTGCATGTCGGGCCACCCAATCCAAAGCCAGATTATCGGGCACAACAATAAGTGGAAATTGTAAGTTCCGGTACAAAGCTTTTCCAGTCGTCGCACTAAACTAAATTATCATGAACTTTATTTCACAACTAGCAGTAGTGCCCAGCTTCGCCCGGTGGATTTATTAGTTTTATGGATGATAATGAATACTACTACAGAACTGGCTCATGATACTTAAACTACCACAAAAAATATATTTAAATATAACTTTTGTGGTGGTGGTGGTGGAAGTGGTGGTGGTTGTAGTGAGGGTGATAAGCAGTACAGTATAATGGACGTAACATTCAAATCATTTTCCCCTAATGATAATAATGAATACGGAAACGGCCATTTACTAACTAAAGCACTGACACATGTAATTTACAAACAATTTTCTAAAAAAACAAGAAGTTCCGTGACGAACTAAAGAGCCTACTTTTCTTACAATTTAAGATTCATGCTAATGATTAATCTATACGGATCTATCTAGAATAATGACGAAATTAAGTTGGTAATATCGAAAATTCAACTTAGTTCGAAATACTGTATGTATGCCTACCCCTTATTATTCCCGTTTTCCAACGGGGTCGGGGATGAGATGCGATGGAAGTCTGTGTGGCG
Organism: Meconema thalassinum; assembly: GCA_946902985.2. Taxonomy (NCBI): domain Eukaryota; kingdom Metazoa; phylum Arthropoda; class Insecta; order Orthoptera; family Tettigoniidae; genus Meconema; species Meconema thalassinum. The sequence continues at coordinate 151,283,600 of OX336390.1, read as the reverse complement.
ATGGTTTTTACGGCCGGATGCCCTTCCTGACGGCAACCTCATGAGAGGAGTTAATGAGAGATGAAATGAATGATGGTGAATGAAACTGGGCAAGGATGTGGAAGGAAGCGGCCGTGGCCTGTCAGAAGGTACCGTCCCAGCATTTGCCTGGTGTTGAAAATGGGGAAACCACGGAAAACCAGTTCAAGGACGGCCGACGGTGGGGCTCGAACCCACGCGTCTACCGAGTCAGCAGAGAGCTTGGCCCCATGACCTATTGCTGCGCGTTAGCGGTAGTTCGAAAATACTGCATACCTGGCAAAATGTAGCCTAATAGAGCACTACAGTTGGCAGCCCTGGTGACTGAATATATTCTTAGTTCCCGCTCTTAAGGTACAGAATACAAAATTTGGTTTAAGTCCAATGGATAACATGGACGTTACATGCAGTTAAACATTGGATCTAACAGCGCGCGTAAAATCATGTTGGCAACAATGTCATGCATGTATTGGTCAGAAATAATCTGAAAAAATATGATCTATTGTTGTGCCAATTTTGAATGAAATCCATTAGTTAGTAAAGAAGTTACATGCATTTTAAAATTGGTCCTATCAGCAGGCTTAGAATCATGTTGGCAGCACTGACGTATATTAGTTATTCCAAATTCATCTAGAATGACAGGTAATATACGTGTGCAAAGTTTAGAGCTATTGGCATGCATACTTTCTGATATATTGATATTAGAGTAACAAAAATAGAGACAGCACATATTAACAATTTGCAGCCCTGGTTGCTCTTAAGAATACGCATAGTCATATCTGTTATGGTATACATAGCACATACGAAATTTGGTTGAAATCCAAATGATAGTATGGATGTTACATGTATTCAAAGTTGGACATCTCAGCAGGCTTAGAATCATGTTGGTATCACTGACGTATATAAGTTTCTCCAAATTAATATAGAATGCCAGGTACTATACGTGTGCATAGTTTAAAGCTGTCGGCTTGCATACTTTCTGATATATTGGTATTTTGGATGAAATAAATTAAGAGCATTTATTAACAGTTGGCAGCCCTAGTGGTTCTTAAGATTACGCTCAGTCATATCTGGTTATGTACACATACAACATACGAAATTTGGTTGAATTCTAATTGATAGTGTAGAAGTTATATGCATATAAAAATTGGACTTATCAGCAGGCTTATAATCATTTTGGCAACACTGCCATGTGTGGCCTCCTGGAAATTAAACTGCAATATTATTATCTATACGTGTGCCAATTTTGAAATAGCTCCCATTCATACCTTCCAAGATATCCAACATGGAGCTCAAATTTCAATTGTGATTTTTCAGCAGTTGGTAGCACTGACATCATTTTTAAATATGGCCGTGAGATATTCAGGTATAGATCTTTACTCCTACCAAATTTTGTTTCGAATGCTGCAGCCGTTTAGGAGTTGATAGGGGGGGGACACACACACAGCCAGACAGACAGACAGAAGGACAGACAGACAGACAGACACACATTTGCCCGATCACATAAGTCAACTTTTTCCTCATTTTTGCAAAACGTGAAAAGTAGGCTAAAAATATTAGAAAGAGGAGTAAGTAAAATAAAAGACACTGCCTAGGGCCTATATCTCATTGTCTGTTACAAATATAGAGACTAATAGTGTCTTCTTTTGTCGCATAGCGCCGTAGGAAAATAATCAGAACACTTTGGAAAACTTCGGCTGTCCCGAGCTCCTGAGGTAGCAATAGTATTATTTATCGTTACATAGCGCTCAACGATAATTTTCGGAATAAATTACTGTCAATTTGAAAGCACCAACGCTTATTGCAGCTGATAACCTCAATGTATTGCACCAACACCATTACACTTATACAGATGCATAATAAGTTCATGATGATAAATGCTTTAAGGGGCAAAATAAATCTTTTTGCACTAATTACTCCCCGTGACTGCAATTTATAAGCAGGCCAAGATTTAACTATTTTCGCAATTATGCACCAGAACACTGGTAGCGGCGACGTGAGGCAGCCCGAATTGCCAGATAACAATAGACTTATTAAAATACTCTTACAGTTACACTACTACGGACATGAATGATTCTAGGGCCTTAATACATGGTTTTCAAGTTCAGTTTGTTTGTTATTCTAAATGTAGGAAATGGAGTGGTCTGTCCGAAATTTAAAGTGGACAGTGTCACCCGCAGGGTTCCAAAGGGTTAGTGTACAAAATGTGATTCAGATCGGAGAAACGGTGTAGATTGGTGCCAATGGACCTAAATGCAGGGAATGGAGTGGTCTGTCTGAAATTTCCAGCAGACAGTGTTACTCGTCGGGTTCCAAAGTGTAAGTAGCCTATGTGAAATTTGGTTCAGATCGGTGAAATTGTGTAGAATTGTGCCAAAGGGCCTAAATGCTGGAATGGAGTGGTCTGTCCGAAATTTCATGCTGACAGTGTTACTCGCAGGGTTCCAAAGGGTAAGTATACAAATTTTGGTCCAGATCGGTGAAACGGTGTAGATTTGTGCCAAAGGCCTAAATGCAGGGAATGGAGTGGTCTGTCCGAAATTTCACGTAGACTGTATTACTCGCAGGGTTCCAAAGGGTAAGTATACAAATTTTGGTTCATATCGGTGAAACGAAGTAGATTTGTGCCAAAGGGCATAAATGCAGGGAATGGAGTGGTCTGTCCAAAATTTCATGTAAACAGTGTTACATGTAGGGTTCCAAAGACTAAGTATACACATTTTGGTTCAGATCGGTGAAAAGGTGTAGATTTGTGCCAAATGGCCTAAATTTAGGGAATGGACCGGTCTGTCATAAATTTCATGCAGACATTGTTACTCGCAGGGTTCCAAAGGGTATGTATACAAATTTTGGTTCTGATCGGTGAAACGGTGTGGATTTGAGCCAAAGGGCCTAAATGCAGGAAATGGGGTGGTCTATCCGAAATTTAACATAGCCTAAACTTTTCCTCTTGAATCTGGCTATCATATAAAAATAAGAATTTTTCGAATCCGACTGGTAGTTCCAGAGATTAGCGCGTTTAAACACACAAACAAACACACAAACCCTTCAGCTTTATTATATTAGTATAGATTTCATTAAAAATTGTGTCAAATGAACCTTAATACTCACTCTTTAATAATAATGTTATTGGTTTTAAGTCCCTTTCAACTACCCTGGTTTTTAGAGACGCCGGGGTGCCGGAATTTTGCCCCGAAGGGGATCTTTAACGTGCCAGTAAATGTACTGACACGGCTCCCTCACATTTGCGCACCCTCAAATGCCAGCTGACTGCGCCAGGTTTCGAACCTGCAACCTTAGGCTCAGCAAGCGAGAACGTTACCCCTGAGCCACGCAGCCAGACTATACTCACTCTTTGTTTCATGCTGTATGAATGCATTGAATATCATCGTACTTTTATTTTAAAGGGATTTATTAAAGATATTTTTTTTGTTCTTTTATCCACTATAAATAAATATAGAAAACAGCAACAATACTAAGACAACTAAGCTCAGGCAGCAACAAAATTCACCATATTGCACCGATATTTAAAAAAAAACACTAGTCTGAAACACTAGACTTGATATCATGTTAAATGCTACAAATGCTACAAATGCTGCGTGAACTCAAAGTCCGTTACAAAAAAAAGTGCAATCCAAGGTCAAAGGAAGTAGCTGGCTGGAAGACGTCACGCTCACTGGAGTGCGCGGGGAAAGGAGGAAGCTCAAGCAGTACTATGACGTCACACACCTCAGTGCATTCTCGGTACATTTCGTCCCGTCACCGTAACGTAACGCCAGACCCCAGCGAAGTCGTCATAATCATTTAAAATGATAAAATCAATACCCCTCGAACCCCCCTGAGTGTTATTGGCCCGCAAGTTCCCCCAACTATTTACAATGTGGCCCTTAGTTGGAAAAGGTTGGGCACCCCTGAACTAGATGACCACTAACTAGGGCAGGCCACGCCAACTCAGGTGCTTCGCGAGTACCGGTGCTCTGCTTTAGCGGCAGACACAGCACTGTTGTAGCAGTGGTAGGAGAGGAACGTCTAGTGGCAGCGTTTAGCGAGTTGCGAGTCGTGTCGTTGTTTGGTGAATGGGGCTGGGCAAATCAGCGCACGTCAGGCGACGTACCGGTATGAAATCGTACAATAATAATAACAATAATAATAATAATGCCATAACAATAACAGACGAAATTAGAAAACGCAGAGCCAAATTTTACACTCACATCCACAGGATGGCCACCTCCAGAATGCCCAAGAAACTACTTGGCATCATAACACAGAGCAAATGTGGCACAGAATGGCTTAAAGAGGTACAGAGAGACTTACTAGTAATCAGTATACAAAATTTCGAAGACCGAAATGAGTGCCTGACGAAAATCGCGAATGTTAAGTTCGAACCAAGATCATTACGACAACCTGGAAAAAAGTGGACGGATGAGAGGAAGAGGGAACATTTCGTGAGAATGAAGAGATTTTGGGAGGAGCGGAGGAGACACACCTCCAAATGGCATCATGTTATCCAAGTTTAATCAATCTCCTGTAGGGGAATTTTTGCTTAAATAAATAAATAAATAAATAAATAAATAAATAAATAAATAATAATACCAATTTTGTATAGTCAGAAATAATAATTTTATTGTGCTCCTAATGTTTCACTAATTTTCAACATTCTTTGGTTACCTCTGGCATCGCTTTGAAACCACTAATTTTCTGATATTTGGAACAATCGTTTTGACAGTTGCAATCTGAAGTATAGCTTCCAAGGAAGCATCAGATAAACTTGACCTTGTTTTTGTTTTGTTAATAATCATCATTGAAAACATTTGTTCACGAACGGACGTTGTTCGGAACATAGCAACAAATTTCAGGACAAGGGCATGAATCCTCAGAAATTTTTGTTCCTCAGCTACTTTATAAAATTAAATCAAATCACCATTGTAATAGTAATAGTGGTCTATCAAAATAGATGAATCGCACTGTGGTTTTATCAGCTCCACTTAGGGTTTTAGGGACTGGGGCATCCTCTGGGCGCACCGAAAAAGGCGTCTTCAAAACTTTGAGTGCCAGTTTTACTTGTTTTATTTCTTCAAACCTAACTTCAAATTCTTTATCCAATGACGGTAACGCTTTCGTGTACTCACTGATGTGTTTATAAGTACTTACATTCAAGGATTTTGGAGAGGGAAAATTGTCCCAATTTCCTTCTCGAAGCTGACTTTTTAAAAGCACAAGCTGCAATTTGAAACTTTCAATTCGGTCACACATAGTACTGATAATTTATATTTGCCTTGTAACGAGATATTTAAATCATTTAAATGCCCCGTGATGTCGTTCATGAAAGTGAGGTCAGCGATCCATTGCCCATCATCCAAGTCTGACTGTGGAAAAAGTATAATGTTCACTCGAGTTTGAAGGTTATTTGTGAAGTAACCAATAGACCTACATACAATCTAATAACACCATCATTTTCGTCGTTCTAGTTTACGTTTGTTCATGTAGGTTTTGAATTTTTAGTTTATATTTTAATATATTTTATCGCAGTTGGAACAAAACGAAAGCCCGTTTTTAAGCGTCACATTTAAGAATTATTGTCTCAAAAATCCGTCATCAGATCGAATCCAAATTTTAACACAATATACATTGGAATGTTGTATAATGGGTTTATTAATTTCAAAATGTTGTGTGACCAAGAAACAAAGTTGTTATCATTTTTGTAAGGTAACCTTTTCTCGGCTCGGGTTGGTTGGAAAATGTAGTTCTTGGTCGCGTTGTAATCTTTATACTTCAAAACGTTATGCTGTATGACTGTGAAATACGTAAATTAACTCACTTATTTTATATCGATTTGTATCTGTACGAGGAAATAAGACATGGTTCACCAGCTAGCCGCTCCGGGGAAAGCTGTACAGCGTTGCCGAGATGGAGCCCATCACGCGTAATGGTGCGCCTCGCTCGGAAGTGATCGGCACGCGTTGGCATGGCCTGAACTAGGGTCTAATTAAGAAAGGGTCAGGGAAGGGATTTTTTAAGGAAGTCGGCCGTGGATCTGTTGAAATGAACCATCTTGGCATTTGCCTGGTTGTGAAAATGGGAAACCACGAAAACCATTTTCAGGCCGGCTCATGTGGAATTCAAATCCGATGCCAGGGAGGCACGTTAGCGCGTTAGTGCTCCCGGCCACCATGGCAGGTGCGATATCATTTCACTTCTCATCACTCACTAAGATACATTCAGGTTTGGGTCTAATATTTTGAATATATACAGAGTTATTCAAAATGATTGTCGGGGTTACAAAAAGATACAGTCAGTCTGAGAGACTAGACTTTATATCATTTCAAATTACGCATGCTACAAATTCTACACATGTTAGAAAGGCTCAGGAGGGTTCTTTGCACTCTGCTGCATGACGTCACGCACTCGCCGTCTCCGTATCGCATAACGCCAGACCCCAGGAGTAAACTCAGACTCAACAGACTCCATTACCCTTTAACTTTGGCTTCCCGCGCGGGGGCTGTATGACGTCACGCACTCGCCGTCTCCGTTCGCATAACGCCAGACCCCAGGAGTAAACTCAGACTCAACAGACTCCATTACCCTTTAACTTAGGCTTCCCGCGCGGGAGCTGTATGACGTCACGCACTCGCCGTCTCCGTTCGCATAACGCCAGACCCCAGGAGTAAACACAGACTCGGTGCATATGCACTGAACAACATGATGACGTCATACACGCCGTAACCGTGACGCATAACGGTAGACCTAAGCATAACGATGAAGTCGACAAGATCATTTGAAATGATAAAATGTATATTACACAGCGCAATTTATGTAGGAATATGAATATTGTTTTATTGTGTGCAGTAACTCATAAGGTCTTTTTACATAGGTACTGTACTTTTTTTTAGCGTATGGCTTTTAGTGCCGGGAGTGTCCGAGGACATGTTCGGCTCGCCAGTTTTGTAGCTGCTTCGAGACGGACACCCAATGGGCGAGCTACAAGTACCGTTGGGGAGGACAGTTGGAATGGAAGGTCGAGGAGTTGGAAGGTAGCGGCTGTGGCCTCTAGTTAGGGACCAACCCCGGCATTTGCCTGGAAGGAATATGGGAAACCACAGAAGACCATCTTCAAGGTTGCCGGCGCACAGTGAGTCAAAATCGAAATCTAGGAGGACAAAATTATTTATTTTCATAATTCAAAAATCAAAATGTATTACTTCTACAGCATTCTCATATAAATGCCGCTCACTATTCTGGGATATAAACACATCTTAGTGTAAATCTGTCACCACTGTTGGAGCAGTCTGAATTGGAGGGTGAATGTAAGTGGCTGTGGTTTGGTTGTCTTTGTGGTTAGTGTGATGCTTTAGGATGGAACATGCAGCTGAAGGTATGATCTTTGTAACGTGTTTCGGTTATTAATGGGCGTAATTGTTATGTAATTTTAGCTATATTTGCATTATATAATATTTAACTATTATTTTTAAAATTATATTTTCACTTAAATTTTTAGTATGTCGCGTCACTCTGCGTCACTTTCTACTTAATGTGTCTGGCTGCGTGGCTCAAGGGTAACGTTCTCGCTTGCTGAGCCCAAGGCTGCAGGTTCGAAACCTGGCGCAGTCAGCTGGCATTTGAGGGTGCGCAAATGCGAGGGAGCCGTGTCAGTACATTTACTGGCACGTTAAAGATCCCCTTCGGGGCAAAATTCCGGCACCCCGGCGTCTCTAAAAGCCAGGGTAGTTAAAAGGGACGTAAAACCAATAACATTAACATTATCTACTTAATGTTAAAATGTAGATAAAGTCTTGTAGTTTACGCCTGTTATAAGATTTTTTGCATCTTTTTGCAACTTACTTAGTTATTTTACGTTTTAGAAGATGCCGCGCAACCAGTTCTCACACGTTTACAACTGTTTGAAGCACTGGGTTCGACGATTATGTCAAAAGTGGAACTTTTTGACTTTGTTAAAAGTAAATTAGGGGTAGAAAATTTTTCTGAAGAGATAACTGAATGCTCTATCCAACTCCTAGTCATAGACAATTTCTTGCATGTGTAGACGTAGCTTAAAAAATGTCTTAACGGTTTATTATGAAGTAAACAAATTATATACGTTGCTTTCACTCTAAATTGATGATTAAAACGTAAAAATATTTTTTCCCCCTAGATTTCGATTTTGACCCACTGTGCGGCGGGGAGAAAATGAAAAGGCACTATATGAAAGCTCCCGGATGTGAGCGACTGCCAGCAGTCATGCCGTAACGACCACGGCTGACTCACCCGGTTACATAGGTACTGTACATTACGAATGCTCGATATGCATCGTCACTGAAAACTAGCCTGTCACGAAAATCATCATGTTTTCCACAACGTTCTTGCAGTACCATGCAAAAATTCGAACGTAGGATTTTGTCATTAACCTTTTAGAGCTTTACGCAATTGAAGGCGATATGGCTTTACCTTCAGGCACCTTCGTAACACACGCTATACTGTGGTTTGAGGTACATGCAGTTCCCTGCTGCCTCTTGTAGTCGATTTCTTAGGACTACAGAGATAAACGCCCACTGCTTTCCCCTTTACCCAAGCAACCTGTATTCACAAATTGCACGTACCATCTGCAAATAGAGATGTCGAAGGAGGGTCGTTCCCGTATTTTATTCTAAAATGGCGCTGGGCTACGGTAACGGACCGGTGTTGACGATATTCAAGAGTACAAAACGCTGTCCCCTTATCGCTGACCGCCATTTTGTTAAACACTGCTGCTACTGCCATCTGGTTACTGATTTCACAAAAGTCGCTACAGAACAAAACTTTGAGATTTTGTCTAACCGTTACTGCAACAATAGCAATGGTATGTTTTCCATTTCTCACCCCTACGTATCTTTCCTGCTTATGCATGCCCCATCCCGGGTTATAGGTTGGGGTTTCTAGGCAGTAAAGCAAGTGGTGAGTCCCTGAGGATTACGATGATGTGGTGATAATTGGGGGGCCTAACTACACTTATGTTGATATTTCCTGAACCCATGATCGGATTTTGACAGGTGACATGTCGTAGGACTCGGGGTGACGACCCCTTTCCTATGGATGACCTATTTCCACCCTAAAATAAAAAACTACCCTTACCAGGGGGTGAAATAGTGATTTTTGTAAGCATGCGCAATTTGTAAGAAGGCGGGCTTTTTAAGTGAGTATTTATAGATTTATAGAAAACTAATAGGTCATCGGCTTTTATCATTTCAAATTATCTTGTCGACTTCATCGTTATGCTTAGGTCTATCGTTATGCGTCACGGTTACGGCGTGTATGACGTCAACATGTTGTTCAGTGCATATGCACCGAGTCTGAGTTTACTCCTGGGGTCTGGCGTTATGCGAACGGAGACGGCGAGTGCGTGACGTCATGCAGACCCCACGCGGGAAGCATAAGTTAAAGGGTAATGGAGTCTGTTGAGTCTGAGTTTACTCATGGGGTCCGGCGTTATGCGAACGGAGACGGCGAGTGCGTGACGTCATGCAGGCCCTGCGCAGGAAGCCTAAGTTAAAGGGTAATGGAGTCTGTTGAGTCTGCGTTTACTCCTGGGGTCTGGCATTATGCGATACGGAGATGGCGAGTGCATGACGTCATGCAGCAGAGTGCTCGGGAAGCCTAAGTTAATGGGTAATGGAGTCTGCTGAAAGAGTTCTGGGGCTTCGAGCTAAGCGGGAAGCCCTCCTGAGCCTTTCTAACATGTGTAGCATTTGTAGCATGCGGCATTTGAAATGATATACTGTAAAGTCTAGTCTCTCAGACTGACAGTAACTTTTTAGTATCTCGCTAACCAATAATCGAATTTAAACGTATGGGGTGTCATAGGACTAGGGGGGAACCCTCTTTTTCTATGGACGACTTATTTCCACCCCAAAATAAAAAAATCTCCTTACCTGCGGGTGAAATAGTCACTAAACTCGGGACCGGAAGAGAGCGGGGCATTTGAAATACGAGTTAACTCGTTGTTGGGACAGCGGAAGACACTCGGATGTCCGAGTTAACTCGGGCTTGGGAGTGAAAGGTTAAAAAGTCACGAAACCCCGACAATCATTTTGAATAACCCTGTATATTGTTAGCACTGTATTTAGTTCTTAATTTCCTATGACCAACATAAAACTTCGGTCCGTCTCGTGGTGCAGTGACTAGCATTCTTGGTTGTCAAAGCGGAGGTTCGGGTTCGATACCCAGCTCTGTCAAGCAATAAAATTCAGGTCTGAGGGCTGGAACGAGGTACACTCAGCCTCGTAAGGCAGAACTGAGAAGATTTGGGTTCGACTACAATATTCCTAGACGTAGTTTCCGTGTTTTTTCAGATCTACTCCAGGAAAATACCGGGATGGTATCTAAATTAAGGCAACGACTGCCTGCTGCCCAAATCCTACCTGGTATTACAAAATACGCACACTAGTACAGCAACTCATACATTTTTGAAAATGAAAGTTTGCTAAAAATCAAAGAACTTCATTGCTACTCATCTGAAAGGAAAAATTAAAGTGGAAAATGATCATTACCTTAAAATGAAGTTGCTGTTTATTTTGCTTGCAATTAAGTTTCAAAATAATGCGAGTAAAGATAAACTTAATTTTGTGTTCATTTAATGAAACTATCCAAGTGTTACTCTTTCTTTGACCGGTAGTGTATAAAACAATATCCACTTTAGATTGAAAGTTAGACTTTCTCCTCCACCTCTGTCACACTTCACTGTCCGATTTCAAATCTGATGATGATCGCTTGACGATCGAAACTGGTCATCCAAGTGTAAAAATAGTACATTATGCAACGAGTCTATAATGGCTATAATTAAGACACGAGTATGTTTATAAAACGAGCTTTAGCGAGTTTTATAATTTGCATACGAGTGTCTTAATTACCATTATAGGCGAGTTGCATACGACTGTTTATGTTCGACGATAATTATAACTTTATTATATGTTTTAACATAAATATTCATAAATATCTGTTCAGTAACTAGAATTTTGTGATCGGGTGGTGCGCTAGGTAGCATATCTCAGTGTTCCAAGCTCTCTGGCCGACCGACGCATGCGCTCTGTGTGCTTCAATGCCATATGTGCAGATCGTGAACCATTCAGTAAAACTGTCACCGTAGTCGTTTGAAATCAACGCGCTGTGTATAAATTGGATTTGGAGATATTAAGGTACAGTGCTATTTCCTGTCTCATATTCACCAGTTTATTTACGCGAACATATGGACGGTGCACTTTCGGTAATTTATATAGACATGTTGGATTTTGAGCGCATGCGCGAAGGTATCCTTATCTAATTGGTCAAACAATTGTTTCTTGAGCTGTGATTGGTGGGAGAAACTGTTTCATAATGAAAAATAGTGTTATAATGACCATCATTATGATACAGTTTTCAGACATATAATAGTCAGGGTCGAACATAATCAATCTAATGTAATATCTTTCAGATTTATGGAATAACACTTATTGCGTTTGGGTATAATCGTGCTGGCCGACTGAAAATTATTTAAATTTCATCTTAATCTTAATTAATGGGTCACAATAGTTCAACTACTAGGTAAATATTATACTTTCCTCTACCAGCAAGTATAAACTGTATTTTTGTGAAAGTCTAACTTTCAATCTAAAGTGGATATGATTTTTTACACTACCGGTCAAAGAAAGCGTAACACTTGGATAGTTTCATTGAATGAATACAAAATTATCTTTACTCGCATTATTTTGAAACTTAATTGCAAGGAGGTTAAACAGCAACTTTATTTTAAGGTAAAGATCATTTTCCAATTTAAATTTTCCTTTCAGATGAGTATCAATGAAGTTCTTTGATTTTTAGCAAATTTTCATGAATATTTTGTGCCTGAATCAAAATCACTGCCTCTAAAACGTCACAACACGTCCTTTCACATTTAGTCTTCACTAGGAAGTACTCAATAACAAATCATTAGATGAGAGCCCAACAATGCCACAACAAATCGCCATTCTCACATGTCACTAAGAGTGGAAACGTGAAGCTGTAAAGTTAATGAAGATACCGCCATAAAATTCCAAATGCAACCCTAGGCAACAAAATCCCTTTAAAAACCGTACGTTTTCATATTCTTGTTCCCAAATGTGCAAAACATGGCCATTTGCTCTGAGACTTAAAATAAAACCATTATAATGAACGTAGTTATTTATTCATTTATTTATCGTATGGCTTTTAGTGCCGAGAGTGTCCGAGGACATGTTCGGCTCGCCTGAGGACACCCAAAGGGTGAGCTACAAGTTCCGTTCAATTTCAAGTAGTTCCAACTTTCACTACCAGATGTCACTGATACCTAGTGGTGAACGTTGGAACTTTGATAGAGCGTTCCAACGAAATCTAACCTAGAAATTTAGTTTCACACATGTTGAGTCTGTTGAAGGATCTTTTTCATGCCATAAATCTATGACATGGGACCGCCAGCTTTACTTCCCCTCCGAAGGAAGTCATACTGAAGGATTTTAACGCTCTTAGAAAATCCGACGAATTCGTCCGGGTTTGAACCCACTATCTTGGGCACAGCAGTTCAGCATGCTACCAAATACGCCACCGAACGTAGTTATAAAACACTTCTTGACAACCTACATTTTTCTAAGTATCACGTTTTATATCAGGCCACGCAAATGTCAGATTTTTAAATTCATTTTATATTCTTAAGTTCACTGGCCTGAACCCTGGCAAGCACTAATGAGTCTCTTTGGAAGCTCGTGGTTGGAAGGATGCAACGCTTTCTTGCTCCCTAACCTGTATACGCTTCTGGTTAATGTACAGTTGTATACTGCCCATTATCTTAATACCAGTATTAAAGGTGCGTGGTAATTAGCATGGAAGGGTATTACTGTAGCACCTGAACTTAAATCCTTGCATTACACATTCCTTTATATTCCCGTTCTGAGACGGTCAGGTGTACAAAATGCTATTTGAGCATCCTTTTCAAAGGTTAATTTGAGATCATTCCACATCGAATAATTCTCCTCTCGCACTTCATCTTTTTTAATAGTCTTCCCTCCTTTCAAATGTTGAAAACATTTCTTCTCAGATATAGTAGGGGTCCCCATTCCAAAAGTTGAAGGGCTAAAGGGCCCAGAAAGATTTCAAATTGTGAGGTTTGGAGAGATCTATCAAACTAAAAAATAAAAGTTTGAAAATCACTCACAGCCTAAATGCAGTTCTAGAAAAACAGCCTAAAATCCCTTGGTTCTTTACTCGTTTATTTTAGCCTACTCACTATTTTTGCAAAAAAAAAATGAAAGTAGGCTTATTAGATCTAGGCCTACACAATGCCAAAAGTTGTGTGTCTGTGTGTGTGTCGGTCCCCCCTATCAATTCAACAAAACCGAATTGAACGAAATTTGGTACAGAGGTAGCACTAGCAAAGGACACTTCAGTCTCATGTTTTATATTGCCACCATCTTTACCAAAGTTTAATGGTGGCCACTCAAATGGTCAAAACTTAACATTAAATTACGACCAAACTAATCATCGGATCTTTACCAAATTTGGCAAAAACATACCTTCATATGGGACGCGTTCTGTGCCTAACTACAAGGTCATCAGCTGTACTATTGAAATATGGCAGCCACGTGAATTATGCAAGCATTATAATCCATAACATTGAACCCACCAATTCCTATTATCGAGCCAAGTGTGGTTTAAGCTATCCTAAAAGACGTGACCCGTTGTTTATTATAATTTTATATTTGAATATTACACTGTATCAGTGACATAAAAGAGCTGAGTCGTCTCTGTCACATGGCAAGATGGCAGCTGACTTCTTGTGCCTGTCCTATATGTCAGTAGTTTGAGTATATTGCATGTGATATAGCCTACTGATAGAAATAATGAAGTAATTTATCAGTAAGATGTACTGTAGTGAAAAAAAAATCGTTTATTTCAAGACATCATTTGCTAACACGTTGTATCTAAGTCGGTTAATAACACTAAGATCTTATGTACATGTTTGGCTGTGTGGTAAAGCGTTCGTCTCTCACGTGGTCGGCTGGTGTTTGAAACCTACTAGAGTTACCTTTTATTTTTACTTTAATTCTTTTACAAATTATGTGGACCAGCTCTCTCCAAAGATACTAAATAAAATTCTATTTAGTTCAATGGAGAGGCTCGTTTATTAATAACCACAGCCCCAGCATCGCACATAAACAGAAGACAAAAGAAATGGAAGAATAGAAACACAAGATACACCTTGTCATCCACAGCCTTCCCAATGTCTCTCTACGGTGCTGTCCTCTTGTGGGTTACGTGGGTATTTGTTACAAACATTCCGCTTTGAAAATCCAGGATTCCTGAAGTAATACAATTTTGTAATAGTTCAACTTCTAGCCATGACCACGCTCCGATTACCTTTAATTGACGTAAAGAAGGGTGCGCAGTTCCTCTTATAAGAATGGCGTAAGTCGATCCTTGCTTGCTAATGGCTCCTACCGGGTTCTAGGAAAATCACGAATATGTCAGATCCCGATATGTAAATGTCCTAGCCAGGGAAACCTTTCTGATTGGGGACTAAAGAATACAAATGCAACTGCAGCAAACTCGGGCTTGCAAGAAACTAATTCGAGTACAATTGGAACAAGTAGTTCCATGAAGAACTATACAGCCTATTTTCATATATCCTATGTTAATTGCCACTATCAACATACAAAATTTCAGTTTGATTGCTGTAATAGATTCGTAGATATTGAGAACCGACTAAATATTTCGGATGGTCGCCATGTTGGATTTTATATATGTAGGTCCTAGAGTTATGTACTGTTATATGCAGATTATTGTGAACGTGTAGTATTCAAACTTCAATCGCATAATTAGGACACAAGAAAAAACACGGAGATTTTAAAATTTTTCACACCTGCCATCCTGACGTTATGGGAACAATTGAAATAAATTAGATGCCAGTGGATTAACATTCGTATAAGGATTTACTGTACCAAGTTTCACTGCACGCGGTTGGTTAAATTGCGAGAAACGTCCATGTGAATATTTATAATTCGCGTCACCGCCATGTTGGATTTGTGATCACCAGGTTATTTAAAGTCCTATAGGTGAACTTAAGTTCATAGCCCCTATGAACATTAAAAAATGCAGTTTGATTGCTAAAATAGATTCGTAGATATTCAGTATCGTCTAAATATTTCTCATGGTCGCCATGTTGGATTGTTAAATGTATAGGCCATGGAGTCATGTACCATTAAAGGAAAATTATTGCGTAGGTTCATTATTCAAACTTTCACTTCGATCGCATGACTACATCACAATAAATAAAATCTTAATTTTAAAATTCGCACTGCCGCCATCTTGAGGTTATGTAAATAATTGAACTAAATTAGCTACCAGTGGATTACAATGTGTATAAATATTTCCTGTGCCAGGTTTCAGTGCGCTTGGAACATTAAATCGCGAGAAAGGTCTATTTAAAATTTTCAAATTCGCTTGGCCGCCATGTTCGTTTTGTAGTTAAACGGTTTTTGAAAGTCTTATAGATGGACTTCCAGTAGTGCCCTTTATCTCCGTAAAAAAATCAGGGTTTTACCGCTAATAGTTTCAGAGATATAGAATGCCGGTGAAATATTTCGCACATCCGCCATCTTGTGATTATGTAAACAATTGAACGAAGTTAGATGTCGGCGCATTACAATGTATATAAACATATACTGTACCAAGTTTCATTGCGTTTGGTTGGTCAAATCGCGAGAAACGTCTATTTAAAAGTCGCAAATTCGCTTGGCCGCCATGTTGGTTTTGTAGTTACCAGATTTTCAAAAGTCACATAAGTGAACTTATAGTAGTTCCCTATATCCCCATAGAAAATGTCAGGGTAATATCGGTAATAGTTTCGGAGATATAGAATGCTGGTGAAATATTTCGCACAGCCGCCATGTTGGATTGGTGAGCCGTAACAAAATTTGAAGGGCACGGTCGGGGTCGCAGGGAATAGTGCTATGGACTTACCGAGTTTCATTGAAATCGCTCCAGCCGTTTAGATTTTATTAGGCGGGGACACACACACGAATCACACACACACACGCACACACACACGGACAAAAGGTGAGCTCATAAGCCTATTTTTTCAAAATTGAAAATAGGCTAAAAATGGGACTTGATCAAGTCAAGTTTCTGCACTACTGATGATATGGTACATGAGTAGAGGATGAATGAGGATTACGAGTTGAGACACCTGATGACACGCCTTGCGATACACGGCTTTCATCATCATATGTGTGCCAGGAAATCTTTTCACCAAGGCAATCAGGAGTGTATAGTGTTCTATGCAGTGAACAGTGCGATATTTAGGTTGGTTACTCAGTTTAGGGGCTGGGACAACGCGGTCATGTAGCCCTGTGTACTTGGGTGTGTGTATAATCTGTCAGCCAGCTTGGTGTTCCTGGGAGAAACCCCACACAAGACACGTCATAAACCTAGAGCAAGTGCTGAGTTTTTACAAATCTATTTGTTTAGATTGCTGCTAGGATTTCGACTAGAACAAAAAAAGCTTTTCGATTAGTTGTTGTACTCGCCCTCCATGAAATCTGCCGGGGAAAATGGCACCTGTTCAATTCCGTGAGTTGCATAATGTACCCAATTGTCATCATGTGGAACATGTGTTCGTATCCCAGCTAACTCACGGTCTTTCGAGGTATGGGACGTTCCTGCCCACCATACGATCACATGCTCAGGATTTGAGTCTACCAGGTAACTACTCTACATGAAATAAACAACATATTCCTAAAATAAAACATTTACTGGTATAAAATCATGGCTATACAACAAATACAAATAAAGGATAAATTATATTTAATTCCCACAATTAAAATCAGGGTTATTTTGTGAGTCTCTTCTTAATTAGTGCTATACTGCACTCAAATCTATTTCTAGCATCCTATCATTGATACTTTCAGACTTCTACGAAGTCTCCATAGTTTTCATCATGTGACACAATTTTACATAACTGGAGTATCACAACACAAAAAGTCACATATCACATCTAAATGACATTAATACTGTAATAGTAAAACATTACTCCGTTTCTTATGGCATTTACTTTGATTAGCATAAATTCATTATTTTATGCCTTAATTTACAAATATTTGTTGTGTCGTGTGAATCATCTTCCTTCTTTCCATCAATATGAAACGCTTAAAAAGTGGTACGTTTCCCTTCCAAAATAGACATGGATAGAAATGTTTATCGTTTCACCATACAACGATTTTCTGGGTCTTGTCGGGATTATTATCGTTACAAACGTGTCATGTTCTTAGAAATCACATACCCGTCTGCATAAATTAGCGTGAACTGGCAAAAATGCATTGTAAAAAAGATGCCTAACACTTTATTTGGTTCAGTGTTCCTCCTCAGAGAATAACTGGGCCAAATATTATCCGATTTCTTTGATCCAACAATGTATGTGTGTTGAAACACATCATTTAATTCAATTGGCATCATCATAAAACTCATATCTTAATTGCATATCGAAATATCGAGATTCTTCAGTGTCCCACTATGACTCTAATTTAAAGGACTGGCGGACCGACGTCCCCTTCCCCTAGCAGGCAATAAAATTAGTTCCGGCAGGCCGCGCAAGATGGCCGCTCGTCTCAGTGGGCCACCCCACTTCCTCTCATCTGCTGGCAAGGTCAACTTTGTTTACAATCGCAGTACAGTAGAGTTACGCTAGGTGTTGTTCTTAAGTAAATGAGTCATTCTAATTATTTAACACCTATATTTATAGTGTATCGGGCTCAACTCGGCTCCTTATTAACATTCATGGCTGGGGATGGATCCTGTGATAGTCTTGCCGTTCTATAGTGAATACTGGTGGCTTTGGACGCGCATCATAATGAGAATACAAGATTCTCACCAGCAGCTGTCTCAATAATAACATAATAAGGAAATCTGCGTTTCCTAAACGACGAATATGATTCTTACCTCCCAGGGTAGATCATTTTTACATATGCTCACGTAGTCTCGACGGACATCACTCGTGGCGATAATTCATGCAAGCGATGGATACAGACAGGCTCTGTCCAATTCGCTGCGAATAATAAAAGTATGCACAACGGCGATACTAACTCGTAGATTAGCCAACTTCTCACCTAACGCGCAAGCTATACTAGTTTGGTCCCCGCAATATATTTACGTAAATCACTGGATTCTACGTTACTTCTGCACGCTATATGCGGCTCAAACAATACTTCTCATAGATGACTCAATTATTAAGGCACCCGTGTTCTCTCTGCAATAACACTTAAGCCAAAGCTTTAAATAGCTCCTAATAACAAGTATAAATTTACTGGCTTACATTACTTTAATGGTCCTCAAATACAATCCTAAGAATTGACCATCTCAAATATTCATTCAACACTTCATTGACACTGAAAAGCTCTCGTATCTCGCTATATTCCACGTTACTTTCTTACTGTTTACCAAAATACAGTATCTTTATATTTGACATGACACACTTTGAACATTATTTAGGCCAAAAATGCCTATTACTTTACTGTTGCCGACCCCAGATTATTATTATTATTTATCATTTAACGTTACCGTTACCTTCATCACTATTTTCGGCCTGACTGGCCCTAAACGAATCACCTTCCAAGCCATATTCTATTCAAGACGAGTGGTGAAAACTCGTTCAATAAGTGACTGTTACATCTTAGTCTCAAAGTGATGCATCGTTGTATGGTGAACTGTTTAGTTAGAATAACATTGTAAATTGGTACTCACTTTTTCATTTTCGCTGGATGATACCAGCATTCCAGCTCCGGACCTACCATGACGCTTGATTTAAGCCATCATGCTATATCTTACACGACACTTGATTTCACATATTTCCCACATGATAAACATACTCTTATCAGTGGCTTCTTTCACTTTTACACAAGACATATTAATCACAATACACATGAACACTTTTAAATCACTATAACACAATTTATGTACACTTTCTCACTATTTCACAGGTTGATCCTTAATCGGACTTCTCCTACGCCAGACCTCAGAGATGCGATGCAATTACGCCAACCGCTGGTCTCCGTGAAAGTCTAACTGCGCTTACGGGCGTTCGATCCTCGTCACCTTCCGTATCGTTCAGTTCACTGTCAAGATTAATTGGCGATGCCTCCCAGGCTCCCATAATCTTAGTGATCCTGATGATAATGGCATATACAACTCTGACAATACCTCCTGGTATATGTAATGTCCAAAAACATTATTATTACTCTTTCGCTGTAGCGAACTTATATTTGCGTCAGATAATGGATAAATATCTGTATTAAATTAACTTCGACGCACTTCATGATATACTTATGAAGCTGTATGATGTGCTTCTATTGTTCTTCATCTGTTGAGCGTCGATACTGTAACATTTCGCGCGCTTACTGGCAGCGTATTAGTTACGTGTATACTGGAGAAGAACTTGAGAACAGACTGAAGACAACTGGCTTGGTCTTCACTGCTCCCCCTTATAAAGGTTTCTCGTAAAAACTAGTCCACCGGACATACGGGTGCGACTCCTTCCTTGAAATAATACCTTTTCAACCGAAATGACATATACACCTTGTTTATTTAGGTGTGGAGGTTTCATAAACATTCGCGTGCCGGCGATCGCTTCGGCCAATTAATTACAATTAATTGCCTTATTCCATCGCGTCAGGACGCCACCATGGGGATTCCCCTCTGGCTGGTCACCAAATCACTCCTCTCGAGCGTAGGCTCGGTGTTAACACGCTCATATAGAGATATAGGCTTTAATTTAGGTGTCAGATCAATCCTAAATTATCTCTCCTTGAATATATTCACCTGGGTGTACATTTCACTCCATTTCAATGCTCCACTTGGCCGTAATTAATTAATTTCCGTGGGCAGTCATCCCCACTACAGGTTCCATCGTTGTCAAGCGGTGAATACCCGAGTCATTAATTTTGAGCTGTCTTCTCGGTCCAGACGAAAGTAGTTCCCTCGGCGCCTACAATCTCCACCCACTTGCCAACTCCAATTAGTAAAACGTCAAACTGGCCTGCTCTCGTTCTTGTATGCTTCGAAAACGTATATTTGCTTGCATTTGCTTACAATTCTTCACCTTAAACTGCTATGATATTCACATACTGGCCGTGAAATCATGCTACATTATTATATGTCATTATTTAACGCATTGCTCTTCGGGTTCCCTAAAACTGTTCCCCCTCAGAGATCAATGGTTCGATTCTAGTTAGAATCATGTGCCTGGTCTTCTCAGATAAGACCTGAGTTCGATGCCAGTCTACCGTGACCGATTGGGCACAATAAATGTTATCAAGGAAGGCAGAACCTAGGCTAGAAGGTACAATTCGCATGGCAATAATGGCGTCTTTACCAGCGTGTATACGCGTACTGGCAGAAGCTTCCATGTCAATGAGTGTCGTATGATACAGGCTTTAGGACCAAATCCTAGCATGCCAACCAATTAGCCCCGGTGCCATAAGAACACTCGGCAAAAGTACCACATTGAGTTACTCAGTTGGTAATAGGTTCAGTACGTACCGTAATGAGTGGAAATAAGGAAAATCATTAGCATAGTATAACGTACAATAGACTATGTAATATTTCTACAAGCTAATACAACGAGCATTTAATTATAGTCCACTCCTTGATAAGGACAAAGAGTTATAGCTAAATCCATACATTCAGGAGAAAGTAGGCTAAATGTTATCTGCTGAACATCTTGTTTTTTATTCAAATCTTAGCCAAATTATTTACATAATTATCTCTTTAATGTGTTCCTTGGTTCAATACCCTGAGGCATTTTTTTGATTTTTTGAAAAAATTCATACCGGAGGTAGTTATAAGGGCTTAAATGAAACTCTGCACATACTACCTTAGCGCTCATAGTGGCAGAATAGGCAAACTGTTAATCTAATCAACTGGATGTGGTTGCGTTATCGGTGAACAATCATCAGACCACCGCGTTTCATCATGCCGGCATCTCGTAAGAAACGTTTAGTGTGACCTTTAACCCCTGGCACTACAGCCCATGAAGGGCCTCAGCCTACCAAGCGACCGTTGCCCAGCCATTTGGCCAGCAGATATTGGGGTGACACGTGATCAGCGCATCGGTTCCCCTCGGCCGTTAATCTTGGTTTTGTTAGGGGTAGATGACCTCGTAGTTCCGCCCCTTAAAACAACAATAAGTAACTATCTAATCTTAGTTTTCGTGATCGGAGCGTTGCCTCACTGTCAGACAACTACTCAATTGTCCTCACGAGGCTGAGTTCACCCCTTTCCAGCCCTCACGCCAGTTTCTAAAATCTCTGACGGAGCCGGGAATCGAACCCGGGGCCTCTGGGTGAGAGGCAGGCGCGCTACCCCAACACCACGGGGCCGGCTTAGTGTGACCTTTACGTTTGTAAAAGTGGAGAAAACAACGAAAATGAATTACAAATGCACCAAAAAAGTAACAGCATGTTTACATCCAGAAATGTTAGTAGGAATACTAAAGTAAAAATTTACATTACAATACTAAGACCTGTGGCTATGTAAGGATCGGAAGGTTGGGTTCTGAATAGAAGAGAAGAAGACTGGCTGAGAAATTGGGAAAGGGAGATCTTGAAAAAAAAATATACGGCCCAGTGAGAGAAGAGGAAGGTTGGAGAATAAGGACAAATGTGGAACTACAGGAACTCTTCGGACAGGCAGATATTGTGGTGAAAATTAAGCAGGGGAGGATAAGATGGGCAGGACACGTACAGAGAATGCCAGAATCGCGTAGTGTCAAACAGGTGTTTACACAAAGACCGGATGGAAGAAGGAGAAGGGGAAGACCCAGGAGACGGTGGATAGATGACGTGGAAGACGACCTTAGGAGTCTGGGAATCAGGAACTGGAGAAGAAAGGCGGAAGATAGAGATGAATGGAGGCTGTTGATAAAGGAGGCCAAGGTTCTTCAGGGACTGTAGCGCCGACCAGTAAGTAAGTAAAAAAGGAATAGTGTTCATTGAAGGTCTAGTCTAGAGCATTAAAGATTGATTTCAACATTGATTTGCCTGCCTAAAGGGCTGTGGATTTTACTTGCTCGCTCTGTTCATAACTCTTCAATTGTGCAGATGAAAACAGCCTCGAGTGGCGTCATGTATTTTACCCAAATAGAGTTATTATGATCAAGTTAATATAGAGTTCCCAAGTGTTCAAACAAAGGGTTGTACAGATTTTTCCTCATTAAATATAAATAGCATGCCTAACAGTCAAGAAGTTTATAGAACTGGAAATTAGTTACTATTATTCTTACTTAATTGTACAATATGTGCGGAGTTCGTTTTAAGTTAAAGCTTATTCTAGCTCTTTCTATAAGCGTTGTAATTAACCGTTAAATTCCAGAATCGGTATTCCATATAACTTAATGAGCCCTACAGCTGTTTGTGATAACTCACGAAACTTGAGATTACTGCCTGTATAATAAAATGTATATAACCATAAGTCAATATGCACTGTACTTTAATATCGTACCGGTTTCAGGCCCATTGTGACATTCCTCAGCGTAATTTTGGACATGAAGAGGTGCATGAACATACACTTAATATAAATTTGCCATAATATTCTAAAAATATTCTTCGTTCAAAAGCTCACACATTCAAATTAAAACAAAAAGACAGATCTGTTACAAAATGTGTTAAATAAGAAAAAAAAATGAAAAATATAAGTAAGTCTTGATTAAAACAGCGTGGAATAGAAGATATGTGGATGTGAAACTATATCAGTGGGAATAGCAAGGTTAGAACTGATAGTATGGCATGTGTTTGCGAAGTAATAGAGAAATAATTGAATGAAAACGTTGGAAAAAGTGTTACGAGGTAGTGTTATGAATGGGCGAGAAATGTATTGGTTATTTAGTTGGCATGTAAGCGCAGATTCGATGCTATCTTTACCTAATTGGTCAAACAACTGTTTCTTGAGCTCTGATTGGTAGGAGAAACTGTTTCATAATGAAAAATAGTGTTATAAGGACCTTCATTATGATACAGTTTTCTGACATATAATATTAACATTTCGACATCGTCGAACACAAATTTTATTATAATTACATCGTCAATAAGGAATCGGGCTATCATGTTCATTTTTATATCATTTTATTACTGCCAGTGGTCAAGAGAGGAAAATAAGATGTTGCTTTATCGTATTACAAGAATGAAGGAAACAAGACGCAGAAAGTTTAATGAAGTACAGCTTAAAGTATACCCGGCCAGCCCCGTGGTGTTGGGGTAGCACACCTAACTCTCACCCGGAGGCCCCGGGTTCGATTCCCGGCTCCGTCAAGGATTTTAGAAACCGGCGTGAAGGCTGGAACGGGGTGAACTCAGCCTTGTGAGAACAATTGAGTAGCTGTCTGACAGTGAGATAGAACCCCGGCCACGAAAGCCAAGATTAACGGCCGAGGGGACTTGATGTGCTGACCAAGCGTCGACCCAATATCTACAGGGCAAATGGCTGGGCAGCGGCCGCTTAGTAGGCCTGGCCCTTCATGGGCTGTAGTGCCGGGGGTTACTTTTTTTTATTAAAATATACTCGACATTATTTCGAAATTGCAAGATATAACTGACAATAGAGTACGTTAAATATCATTACTTTGTGTGTCATGTGTCAGTTCACCATACATTAAAGTAAGTGTTATCTTCAATGTCTCCAACTAAGTGAAATTCTTGCCACCGTGCAATAAATTCTACAGCTGAGAGTTTTCAAAATCAAGTTACAGTTTAATGACCTCAATGTGATGATCTTGAAACAGGTGTTTAAAATATATAGACTTTAATACTTCTTGATCATACCAATACTAACACAAGAATAAATCCAGTACTCAACAACATTTTTTCAAAAAGATCCTCTCGGATTTCACCGGGGAAAGAAATATAATTCGAATACACTAAATTTGCCAATTGTTGTGTACCTATCTTTTTTCAGCTTGACTGGCTGCGTGGCTCAGCGGTAACGTTCTCTCTCGCTGGGCCCTAGGTTGCAGGTTCGTATCCTGGCGCAGTCAGCTGACATTAGAAGGGTGCACAAATGCGAGGGAGCCGTGTCAGTAGATTTACTGGCACGTTAAAGATCCCCTTCGGGGTAAAATTCCGGCACCCCGGCGTCTCTAAAAGCAACAGTAGTTAAAAGCGACGTAAAACCAATAACATTATTATTATTATTATTATTATCATTTTTCAGCTTTCCACGGTGGGTGAGTGGTTATCGTGCCGGACTTCCAACCCCAAGCTTGCAGGTTCGCTCCTGGCCATGGTAAGTGTTTTTTTTTTAAGGCGACAAAAATCACGACACGCATGTTATACGTTGTTGGCATGTTAACGAACCCATTTGAATAAAGTAGGCCGTATTCAAAATGGCAAAATTAATCTCGGGATTTTCTGCCAACACAAACGTTCCTCGATTCTCTACTAGAAAGCGCTCTAGTGTCAAGGACCTTAGATATCTAACCTCCTTGTCTTGCAAAGCTCTCCAAGAAACAACAAAATTCGACATGCACGTTGCCGTCCGGGCGTCAAATAACAAAGCTTGCACCTGGCACCCGAGGCCATACGATATTAATTAAGTAATCATCATATAATTCCAAAAATACAAGGACGGATCAAAAAGTATTTCCCCTATCTTTTTATCCAGAAAATACATACAGGTAATTACAATTATACATACTATTCTATGTACCTTGCGCTATTTTTTCAGATAGTCTCCTCATTTGTTCAGACATATGTCCCATCGCAGCACTAAATTTGAAATGTCCCTGTTGTAGAATTCAGCCGGAATGCTGACTTGGCGTCATCGTTGCACGTAAATCGCTGTCCTGCCAGGAACTTCTTCGGCAGACCATGACAATGCAAGACTACACGAGGCAACCAGAACCACAAACAAGCTCCGATCATTTCACTGGGAGAGTCTGGATCACCCACCTCACCCCTAGTGATTTCCAAGTTTTCCGTAACAAAATAGTGAATGTCATTTTCTAAGTCTCCAACTAGAGATTCTTGCCATTGTGCATTAATTACAGTTAAGCCATTTTAAAAACTAGTTCATGTTTAGTGACATCCGTGAAATAATCTTGAATGAGGATCGATGAAGCTCTTGTGATTTAACTGTGTGGAGGGCTCACCTACGTGAACACTCACACTACGTTTCGCAGTTCAATACATAGTTCACAACTCACTAATAAAAGTAGACTACTGTTGTTTATGATAAGAGAAATATTAACTAATATTGAATTGACATTAGGCAAAGCTCACTTTCTCGCAATCATGTGATTGGTTTTACAGAAACATTTACGTTCAA
Organism: Meconema thalassinum; assembly: GCA_946902985.2. Taxonomy (NCBI): domain Eukaryota; kingdom Metazoa; phylum Arthropoda; class Insecta; order Orthoptera; family Tettigoniidae; genus Meconema; species Meconema thalassinum. The sequence continues at coordinate 151,258,262 of OX336390.1, read as the reverse complement.
GACTAGACTCCTATTTATATGCAATTTTATTTAACGTCCCGTTCGAATATTAATGAGAGATATCTATGCAGAATTGCACTTGATACCTGTCCATTACTTTCTTAATCGCCTGACATATTAGAAAATGCCTTATCTTGTCATTATTTGACACAACAAAACATACGTTACTTCAGATCGAGAATAAATCTATTCCTAATATTATAAATATTTTTCCAACTCTATTCTATATAACAATGAAATGACTCAACTCTCCAAAAACTATGAAAGGTCATTCGCACTTTACATGTTAATAAGAAATCTACTGTCCCAAATGTGTTGCAGTCATCGTCTTACCATGTAACTATGTTACTGACCGCAACTACAGCAGCGCTGGTGTAGGAGAGGGGAACCACTGGCTAGCCGGCCGCACATTAACCTTACTCTTTTTGTGGGATACAAGGTGTAGAATTAGAGGTTAAGCGTGGATGACAGAAAAAATCCGACCCTCACATAATTAGCTCGTTAACTTATCTGTCTCTCTTCCTCCCTTTTGTACATATAAATTCATCCTTCCTCCCTCTCTCTCACTTTATCTCCTCGTTTTCTGATTAAGGGAAGAAGCCACAAGAGTTCACGAGTGGGTCGACGATATAAAAAGAGTAAGTAACTATATACAGTACATGGTGAGGTCAGACCGGGACAACTGGAGATGTCAAGTCAAGCTTTATTCTGCACTCTTTCAGCTTTCGGCTGAAGTGCTCTTGTTGGAAATTCATTAAAAGGATAATACTGCATTTATTAAATAAATTCTGTGATATTTCCCTGTTATGTGGAAGCGTGATCTTAAATATGTCACTGATTGATGTAAGCACAACAATTCAGTCCAGATGAAGATATACTTATTTAATACAGAGTTGTATGAAACAAATTAATCTTTGGGCACCTTTTATATGTTCTTTGTTGCTTTCTCTTAGCAATCTTTTGTCGTATTTCAGATTATTCCTGACGAAGAAAGATATGGTTTCTTTCGAAACGCGTCGAATTTTAATATAATAATACACGGCATAACCCCAAAATTCAACATTATGAATACATTTATTTAACCTAACTTTTATCATTTAAGCACGTCGGCGTCGATTCAGTCCAAGCTACTTCACAGAAATATACCACGTCTATTGCAGGTTAACACATCAATTTATTTCCGAGTTAGATCAGGATCAATCGGCCCAGATCCATAGCACAAGTAAACACATAGGTTTACTACCAAGCTATAATCGATAAATTAAATGGGTTTTCGACCAGATTGCTACAATTGCCGAATAAATCGTCGATCACACTCTCAAAGACGTTAGCCATCCCCACACTATATTAAATGTCAGGCCTAATATGTGTAATAATCACTTTTACTAGACAGTCAAATGAGTAGTCCAATGGTCTTGAAATGGCAAGCATGCATGATAATCATTTCTCTCTCGCGCAATGTCTCCATTTGGTTATTTTAATGTGAAAGGTATCAAAACTGATCTTGTTGACTCTTATTTTTAGCCTATTTTCAATTTTGAAAAAATAGGCTTATGAGATCACCTTTTGTCCGTGTGTGTGTGCGTGTGTGTGTGTGTGTGTGTGTGTGTGTGTTTGTGTGTGTGTGAGGCGTGTGTGTGTCCCCCCCTAATAAAATCTAAACGACTAGAGCGATTTCAATGAAACTCGGCAAGTTCATAGCACTATTCCGGGCGACCCCGACCGTGCCCTTTAAATTTAGTTACGTCTCACCAATTCAACATGGCGGCTGTGCGAAATATTTCACCTGCATTCAATATCTCCGAAACTATTACCGATATCACCCTGGAATTTTGTATGGTGACAGAGAGAACTACTAGAAGTTCACTTGTGTGACCTTTGAAAACCTGGTAACTACAAAACCAACATGGCGGCCAAGCGAATTTGCGACTTTTAAATAGACGTTTCTCGCGATTTAACCAACCAAACGCAATGAAACTTGGTACAGTATATGTTTATACACATTGTAATGCACCGACATCTAACTTCGTTCAATTGTTTACATAACCTCAATATGGCGGCTGTGCGAAATATTTCACCGGCATTCTATATCTCTGAAACTACTAGCGGTATCATCCTGAAATTTTGAACGAAGATAAAGGGCACTACTGGAAGTTCATATATAAGACTTTCAAAAACCGGTTAACTACAAAACGAACATGGCGGTCAAGCGAAGTTGAAAGTTTTAAATATACTTTTCTTGCGATTTAATGATCCAAACGCAATGAAACTTGGTATAGCAAATGCTTATATACACTTTAATATACTGGTATGTAATTTAGTTCAATTATTTACATAACCTCAAGATGGCGGCTGTGCGAATTTTTAAATTAAGTTTTTGTTTCTTGTGTCGTATTCATGCGATCGAAATGAAAGTTTGAATAATGAACTTACGCAATAATTTTCCTTGAAAGGTACATGACTCTAAGGCCTGTACATATAAAAATCCAACTTGGCGACCATCCGAAATATTTAGACGGTTCTCAATATCTACGAATCTATTACAGCAATAAAACTGATTATTTTTAATGTTCATAGGGGCTATGGACATAGGACTTTCAATAACCTGGTGATCACAAATACAACATGGCGGCGGAGCGAAGTATAAATATTCACATGGTCGTTTCTCGCAATTTAACCACCCGAGTGCAGTGACACTTGGTACAGTAAATCCTTATACAAATGTTAATCCACTGTCATCTAATGTTTTTCAATTGTTTCCATAACCACAAGATGGCATTTGTGCGAAATTTTAAAATCTCTTTTTTTTTTACTACTTGTGTACTAATCATGCGATTGAAGTTTCAATACTACACGTACAGAATAATCTTCATGTAACAGTACATAACTCTAAGCTCTACATATATAAATGTCCAACATGGCGACCACCCGAAATATTCAGACGGTCCTCAATATCTACGAATCTATTACAGCAATCAAACTGAAATTTAGTATGTTGATAGGGGCAATTAACATTAGTAGGATATATGAAAATAGGCTGTATAGTTCTTCACGGAACTACTTGTTTTATCTTATGGCATACATGAAAAATTATATATAAGTTGACATAAAGGTTAGAAACACAATGAACTGCCTGTGGTGTCCCTAGGAAGAAGTCGCTGAATTCACCACTGTTAGATGTTTGTGGGCATTCTTGAACTAGGTGCTGAACAGTCTGTCTATCGCACCGCACTCGCAACATGAAGAAAATCTTTTCATCCACTTGTACAGAAGATCCCCGCATACACCGTGATTGGTCCGGATTCTATATAATTTTGACCAGGTCTTTCTAGGCTGAGTGAACCCTGGCACCATCTCAGTTATGCATGGCATTACTGAACTCTCTGGAGGGGCAAACGAATTCCAATCAGAAGACCATATGTCAGTCAGGTTGAATTTGTTGGTTGCAAGATTCTCCGCTGTGCAGATAGGTGGATGTCTTGAGCGTAATCGTTTCACATGTATATCAGCAATGTCTCCATGGATAGGTAGTTGTTTGTTGGTCTAAATCTTTCTATATTCTTTTATCAAAATGTTGCAATGCCGCAAATGAGGTGGTGGGATGTGGCTGAGAATAGGAAGCTATTGTGTAGGAGTTGACATAATTGTTCCTGTTATCATGCGCATGGTGTTATTCAATTGCACATATATTAATCTTACATGCGGACTATTTATCCACACCGGAGCACATTTTCGAAAATAATCTCCCAGTGCCGATATATGATTTGTCAGCGTCTCTTCTGTACTTTCCAAACATGGACCTCTAGTAGCAATTGCCCAGTCGTCAGCATATCCAAACTTCCTCGATTTTGTGTTTTGACTCTAAAAACACTGAATTCATCTTAAATTCCTTTTTAGGCAATATAACTTTTTTTCAAAGAGATTTTCAGGTACTAGGTCAAGTTGTGCACATTTAACACAAGACATGTACACAATGAGCGAAAAGGTTTCTAGATACTCATTGCAATTTGTTCCGAAAACGCCAGCTAAGTAACTAGTAGCATATAGGTTAACTGACAAATTCTACATACCGGTACACCCAAAGTACAAGGGACTGAGAGGACCACAGTGTACAAGTTCCTAAATAAAAGTACAGGGTCATCGAAAAGGGTCGCAGCAATTTCAAAAAAGCATATATCCCGTTGTAAGTGAGATAAATTCATAATTCGACCTGAAAACCAATCAAGAACTCATCGAGTTTTAGTTTTAGATGTGACTGTACTCCGCCCGTGTCCATCAACCGATGCGCAGAATGAAGCAGTCATCGCTGCCAGTTTCCTGAAACTGTTCATACCACCGTCTAATCTCTAATGCTATTATATGAGGGGGATCCCTACCATAAACACGTCGTAAAGTGCACTGAACAGTTATAACCGATTTAAACTCCGCTAACCACACACAACACACAGTGAGCTTTCTGCTGAACTGTCGCCATTGCAATCACACTACTGAAGCAGTGGCGTGGCAGCTTCCTGATCGTTGGATTGGTAGGGCCGGTCCTTTTCAATGGCCTCTTAGAAGCCCCAACTTGACACCCCTAGACTTCTCTTCATGGAGATACGTAAAAACATTGTATTTAGTGAAGCGGTCAGAGATCTGTAACATTTAAGACAACGCATCACTGCTGCTGTTGCTACAATCACGCCTTAGATGATCCAGCGCACTAAGGACGAAATCGACTATCGACTGGATGTTTGCAGAGCAACCAAAGGAGTGCACATAGAAACATTATAATATTATAATATATGAAAGAAACTTTTTGAGTTGGTGAATGTAACAAAATATATTCGTTTTAATATCTCAAATAGTTCCTGAGCTGTGATTTTTTGACATTGCTGCAATCTTTTTCGATGACCCTATATAACAACAAAACGTAATGAAGGCGTTACCGTCTCATGCACACAGGGCGAATAACCCACTACCGGCTACCTGCACGGCTTCAAGATGTCCCCACCACCTGACTGCGGGCAGACAGTCTTATTCTGATTGGTGTGCGCTTTGATGACTTGCCTCACTTTTTATTTATTTTCCGCAGCATCCTAAATCTGTACATACCCTGTGAGTGGAAGCAGAGTTGAGCAGATAATGCCGTTGACACAGCACTGTCTCTGCCACCACATAAAACTTACGACAAAATACACATTCACATAAACACACAGTCACAGTGTAAAAAGAAATAAAAGTAAATAAATAAAATAATTAATTTACAACCAGTAATCACTTAGCTCTCTGGTGGCTTCTGAGCTTTTATTTCTCCTCCTAAAGCACAATAACCTCCTGAGACCCAACGCAACATTTGTAGCTGAGATATTCCTTTTCTGTCTTTTGTATTAAATACTGGCAGAATTAACATATTTCTCAAATGCCAAAAAACATATTCATTATAAAACACCGTATTAAAATGTCAGGTTTATTACCGACGAGGGTAGTTAAAGCGCTAGGTCATAAGTGCATAAGTTTGGTCTATCTTTAGATTCTGTAGACGAGTGTGATTGAGCCCCATTGTCATGTGAGTGGAAGCAGAGTAGAGCATAAAATGCCCTTGACACAGCACTGTCTCTGCCACCCCATAAAATGAATATACACATTCACATAAACACACAGTCACAGTGTAAGAAATACATAAATAAATAAAAAATTAATACAACCAGTAATCACTTAGCTCTTTTGAGCTTTTATTTCTCCTCCCTAAGCACAATCTAACTATTGCACTGGACAGCAAGTTTATTCAATCATACCTTAGCTGCCCCGAGCCGGCCAGTGGACAGTTAAGCTGTAGAGGCATGACGTAAAGCACTTGCTCCATTTTAACATTAATACGTTTTAGGCGTGGACATAAAACCGGCACGTATATCCGGTGGTTACCATGGCAACAAGTGTTTGTCATCTAGGTCTATGAATTCTAGTTAAGTAGAGACATCCATATGTTGGAATTTATTTACACACATCAAAAAAAGTTTTGCATCACCTCGGTTCCAAGAGTTCCGGAACCGTTAAATACAAAGGGAATAGAGATCAACACAAACAACATTTCAGCTCGTTTTATTGCTCATGAGACCCACACATTGCATGTTGTACCATCATACAGCTAGACTTTCAGCATTTGTGGTCCAGATTGCAGTACACACCACTACCTCTAATACCCAGTAGCACGTCCTCTTGCATTGATGCATGCCTGTATTCGCCGTGGCATACTATCCACAAGTTCATCAAGACACTGTTGGTCCAAATTGTCCCACTCCTCAACGACAATTCGGCGTAAATCTCTCAGAGTGGTTGGTGGGTCAAGACGTCCATAAACAGCCCTTTTCAACATATCCCAGGCATGTTCGATAGGGTTCATGTCTGGCGAACATGCTGGCCACTGTAGTCGAGCGATGTCGTTATCTTGAAGGAACGCATTCACAAGATGTGCACGATGAGGTCGAGAATTGTCGTCCATGAAGACAAATGCCTCTCCAATATTCTGCCGATATGGTTGCACTATGGGTCGGAGGATGTCATTCAGGTATCGTAAAGCCGTTTCGGAGCCTTCCATGACCACCAGTGGCGTACGTCGGCCCCACATAATGCCACCCCAAAACATCAGGGAACCACCACCTTGCTGCACTCGCTGGACAGTGTGTCTAAGACGTTCAGCCTGACCAGGGTGCCTCCAAACACGTCTCCGACGATTGTCTGGTTGAAGGCATATGCGACACTCATCGGTGAAGAGAACGTGATGCCAATTCCGTGGGGTCCATTCAGCATGTTGTTGGGCCCATCTGTACCGCGCTGCATGGTGTCGGGGTTGCAAAGCTGGACCTCGCCATGGACGTCGGGAGTGAAGTTGCGCATCATGCAGCCTATTGCGCACAGTTTGAGTTGAAACACGACGTCCTGTGGCTGAACGAAACGCATTATTCAACATGGTGGCATTGCTGTCAGGGTTCCTCCGAGCGGCAATCCGTAAGTAGCGGTCATCCACTACAGTAGTAGCCCTTGGGCGGCCTGAGCGAGGCCTGTCATCGACAGTTCCTGTATCTCTGTACCTCCTCCATGTCCGAACAACATCGCTTTGGTTCACTCTGAGACGCCTGGAAACTTCCCTTGTTGAGAGCCCTTCTTGACACAAAGTAACAATGCGGACGCGATCGAACTGCGGTATTGCCCTTCTAGGCATGGTAGAACTACAGACAACATGAGCAGCGTACCTTCGTCCTGGTGGAATGACTGGAACTGATCGGCTGTCGTACCCCCTCCGTCTAATAGGCCCTGCTCATGCATGGTTGTTTACATCTTTGAGCAGTTTTAGTGACATCTATGAACAGTCAAAGGGACTGTATCTTGGATACAATATACACAGTCAACGTCTATATGCCGGAGATCTGGGAACCGAGGTGATGCAAAACTTTTTTTGATGTGTGTATATACTCGAATCAGAGGCAGATAAATAATATTGTACATACAGTACAAAGGCAAAGGAAAAACATGGAATTATACATATATATTTATAATCAAACTGTCTTTGCCCAGAAACAAGCAACTGCTATAGCATTTTCTTGTGCCTTAAACAACTCCTCCTCACTACAAGAATCAGGGCAGCATAAGCACTGATACAGATGCTTTGACGTCTGTACCTTTCCACATTCACAAAGTGTTGATTCTTGTAGGTATCCCCATTTCATAAGGTTATCCTTAGTTTTGCCAACACCTGCTCTTAATCTGTTTTATGTTGCTATAAGAACATCTCAGTTACAGTTACTCTAGTACCTTATTTCAAGTCTCGGGGTTTCTACCCCTGTCTCAATACTATTAAATTACTGTTACACCCACTGCTACAGTCATTACAAAACCACAGGTTATGAGAAGAATATATTGTACACTCACCCAAGTATACGTGGCTGATATACTAACAAAGTCCATAAAACGAATAACAATTTCCACCACACAGACAGCCACAATGTTCAATATAAATGAACGTTACGTTGCGAGTTTTAGAATCAAGGGTAGGTCTATATACTTTTTGCAGATAGCGTCAATCGCACATAATTGACAAGCTTGTCAAATGAAAGCTTGGATGGTTGGTTCCTTAGTTGAGGAGCTGCGCGGTAATGTAGCCCCGTGTACTTTGGGTGTTTGTAGAATTTGGCTGATAACCGGTGTTAATTGTGATGGCTGGATTAGTGTGTGTTATCTGTGTTTCAGGTAGAAGGACTGCAGACGATTAATTTGTTCAAGTAGTTCCTACTTTTGCTACCAAATACTACCGTCCTCGACACCTAGCTGCGGACGTGGTTACTAAATGCAATCGCAGTCAGCACCTGGCGGTGAACGTTGGAACTAATAGAGCGTTATCAAATTGAGCTACAAATTTTAGCTCCCACAAGTGTAGTTAGTGGAAGGTTCTTTTTATGCCATGAACCTATGACTTGGGACCGCCGGCTTTACTTCCCCTCCGAAGGAAGGCATACTGATGGATTTTTAACGCTCTTAAAAAACCGACGACTTCGGCCGGGTTAGAACCCACGATTTTGGGCATAGAAGCACAGCATGCTACCAACTACGCCACCGCTGAATGAAAACTGGAGTGTGAAGTTAGCGCAGGAACCTGTTTGTTTGTCTGTTGTCTGTTGGCCTGTCCTTTTGTTTATCTGTTATCTGCCTTTATCGCATTCAGTAATAGTGTGGAGCTGTGTTAAATGTCTATCCTTGTCCATACTGTTCCGGTGTAAACATCGAGAAGGAATATCAATTAACAGCGACAAATCCCCATCTCAATTATTGACGAGCACTCGGCTGATGCGAGCGGGCTGTGCATTATGCAGAGCAGACGATCTTCGGCTAGCATTGATCGACAACGAGGCCTCCAGAACCATCTCGCTCTCAGTAATTGGGCTCTCTCAGGAGAACCACTAAATGTTCCCACCGGCCAAATACAATTTAAAGAATAGAGTGCAATTTCCACTATATCTCCAAGAAGTAATATTGGGAAATCTCTTAATAGAACCTAACTCTAACTAAGCTACTAAGAGCTGTGAGGGACTCACGCAACATTAATCGATTAAAAAAATGGCAACACGATAAATGTACTATCGCGTGCATAAATAACGGGCCGCCTTGCCGAGTGGGAGTTGAGTTTTCGAGCTATCAGGTTGCCATCACTTGGGGTGTTCTCGGGAGGGGAATGCTCAGAGCAGTGGTTGGACACCTGTCCTTGTTGGCAAGGGGGGGAAAGAGGGGGACAGATCGAGGAGGGCAGCGCCAACTTCGATTTTCTTTAATTTCGTGCTTGGAAGATTGTTTCAGATGACGAGACGGTGTTAATAAATCTAAAATGAAATGTCAAGTAACCCATTAATTGTTAAATCTCGTTAGAAAGGCACTGTTGAGTTTTACTGTGTGTGAATTCTTTTGAGAATCGAGTTTTCACAGTTAGGGGCTAAACGCAGTTTAATAAGAAGAAAAAGAAGAAATCGCAAACGTCCTAAACTAATTACTGTATATTTCTGTTATTCCAACGCCAGCTTCATAGAGCCCAACCATCTTCCCCCTCTTCACCAAATGGTCATTCATATTAAAGGTCACGGACCTCAAAATCGAGTTCGCTGTCGTGTTACCGAGCCACTGTCAGCCTCTTGTGATTAACCGGGGATACCTCACTCCCCCCTCCTCTCCCCCCTTGTGTACAAGGAGAGCTCTCATCATTACCCTCCCGAGAACGCACCAAGTGATGGCAACCTGATAGCTCGAAAACTCAACTCCCGCACGGCAAGGCGGCCCGTTATTTGTGCACGCGATAGTACATGTTACAGCGAATGCATATTTATATGTCTTATGGTATACCACAATATACTGTAGGGAATTGTCCCGTGGTTAAAGGTTTTATGCCACCATGTTATGAAGGTGTGTACTGCAGTTACAGCTAAATTTGCAGGTTAGATTTATTTCGCTCTATCAAAGTTCCAACAAGGTATCAGTGACATCTGGTAGCGAAAGTTGAAACTACTTGAAATTGAACGGAACTTGTAGCTCACTCCATGGTTGTCCGCATTCAAGCAGCTACAACCTCTGGCGAGCCGAACATGTCCTCGGACACTCCCGGCACTATAAGACTTACGCTAAATAAAATAATAAATAATGGCGTTGGGTGATGTTATGATGATCTGTTTGAAAAAGTTACGCCATCGACGGGCTGTATTATAAAAGGTCAGCAAAAGTAATATCGTCCCAAAGTTTCTTCGTCGAAATGTTATTGGAGTTGAAAGTTTAAGTCTTCGATTTATTGTAGTTCTATATGAATATTATGCCAGCGAATTATATAATCAAGGTGCATTATACACATATATATTTCTTTACATCTCAAAATACTAAGAAAATGTGATATATTTTAAAAATGATGAACAAAGATAATGGAAACGTTGCTAATCAGCCGATGTGTCATGATAATTAAAGGTTGTGCACAAGTTCATGAACGAAATCTCGAATCTTAAGGAGCGTATACATTTGGGCATGCGTTTGTCCTGTTTTGCTCTGATGTGTACAGGGGGAACCGAATGGATCCGCATACCTCAGCCCGATCTGACTGTTGTCGGTACAAAGTGAGCACTTACTCTGTTCGTCAGTGTGGACGGGTGATGACGAGTGGGGAAGGACCGAACAGTATGAGACGACTGAATCTGCTCTCGATGCAAGTGCGACCTAGCTCGTGCAAGTGAAGAACGTGACACTTTGCAATACCCATTGAAAATCCTCAGGTGACATTCTCGTATACTGCTTAAAATTATCACTTGTCATGTCCAATCGCTTTTAACAATTGAGCATTGTATCTTTTTTGATACAGTTTCCTTTGCCACCACCGCGTTCTCCTTTTCATTTTCAAGGAATGCAATAAATGCATAGTCTATAACAAGAACTGGCGGTTCACCGTTGTTGCCTCAGGTCAGGCGAGAAACAGCACAGACGTGTTATTGTTACAATCTATATATTTAAAACACTAAGCTGATTGGCGGTTCACCGTTGTTGCCTCAGGTCAGGCGAGAAACAGCACAGACGTGTTATTGTTACAATTACTATTAATATTATTAGATTTTTCACACACGCCAAATATGTATAGAATGGCCTCATTTAAACGTTAGAGAACTGTTATATTCATATTTCAAATACTGTGGTTTCGGAGAAAAAGTACATTGATGTACCATATTTAACAGTGTCAACATAGGAAATACAATCTCCCCATCTGGCATTTGCCTCAACTTGTTGAGAAAAGCAATGGATTAAATTTAAGTATGCATGGGATAGAATTAAAATCGACTATATTTGTTTCAAGAACAACAATTCGTGCACCTACAGGATCATTATCTATGTGCGCCCCGATAAACACGGCAATCTAAGCCGGCTGTGACTGGCATAGATCGCATACGCGGTTCAGCCGGTGTATGTCGCGCTCCGCTAACTCATATCGTTAATTCGTGTTTTGTCATTCATATGGACATGTATCTGCAAAGGTTAGACGTTAGTGTTGCATGATTAGTGAGTATTGTGATTACTGTGATTGTTGGTCATGCCTAGACACCAATTCACATTGCGCGAACGTGTGTGTATCCATAATTAGTATATGAAAAGTAGAAAAAAGGAAGATTGTAGTTTAACGTGACCGTGAATCTGGTGATTATGAGCCACGGGACCTCCTTTTAACGTGGAATCCGAACCACAGGACATGGCATTTCACTTCGAAAATCTCACATGCATTGACCGGGAATCGAACCTGGACCGCCTTGGTGAGAGGCATACAGCTAGACCGCTGAGCCACCACGCCCCCATGAAAAGTAGAAAATCTTGTTCTGAAACGAGACGAAAATTTCGAATCAAGTTTCCAGGAAGACCTGTGCCTAATGCCAGTACAGTTAGGAGGCTCGCTAAACGATTCAAGGAAACAAGCTCCGGAAATAATAAGAGTTGACAGACATTCTTTCATCAGAAGATGTCAGGTGTGTGTTACAAGAGAGGGAGGACATTTGCAGCATCGCCTATGAGCACTGTAAGTACACATAATTGAACATGTTTGGTCAAAGTGTGTAAGTGTGCGCCTACCACCGGCTGAACCGGGTACGCGTGCCCGCGATCTGTGCCAGTCACAGCCGTGTTTATCGGGGCGCACATGGATAATGACCATGTAGATTACAAAGATGTGCACCTAACTTGTACCTGTATAATATTTTAATTTAGAAATGAATTATTGTATGAGAACGGCTTGCATATTCTCTAGTCACAAATGAATGAACGGAATTAAAACTCATAATGAACGATTATTTCAACCGTGGAACTGCTGTATATTGCTGCAGTTTCTCTTTTTCAGATCAAATTACAGTTAGGATCGAAAAAAAAAACATTCATTGCAGTTTGTTCAACATACCAGCTACTTGTGCTTCAAAATATCCAAATTGCGAGCGCAAGATAATAGGAATGTGCCTCTGCAGGCTGTATGCATTCACAGTAGCTACAATTCATTTGCGGTGGAGATGAAATTCTTTGTGGTATGTACTATTGTCGGTTGCGCAGTGAGATAAATTTCCTGCATACATATGGTCTCTTGTTATGAATGTGCGTGCACCTCAAATTCTTGCAGTGTATAAATATTGTGCAGAAAATACTGGCGTCCTTATTTTATTGCGGGTATTGTTTAAAGTATGCACAATTTATATCGTAGCCAAATGCGTTGAGTTGAGTCACATTCTACGTTTGAAATGGGGAGCTCTAGTAAGATTAAAGATCCGAGGTTCGAATGTCATCGTGAACAGCTGTTTTCGTAATTACATTTAGTTGCTCGGGCATTGCGGTTATTTCAACTCTGCGTACTTAGGGTGTATATGTATGGTGAAAGAGGATTTGTATGATTAACTTTGTTTTTTCGATGTCTGTAGTAGTGTGTGTATTTGTAACTAAGGCAAGGATTTGGAAGGAGGCAGCCATGGCCATAAGTTAAAACCATCCCGGTATTCACCTAGAGTAGAAGTATGAAACCACGGCAGAGCTGGGGCTAGAACTCAATATCTTTGGGCCAGAATCTAAATACGTAACCCGAGGCTACAGAATGTGGAGCACTTTATGTATATGCCACACTGGTACCTTCATTTAAATCCCTGGTCAGCCACTCGAATCTCAGATCCAAATAATAAAGTAACACACCGGTTACAGTTAACCAGTGATGTCCCACGGCGTGGAGTGGCTACTATTACTGGTAAAATACTAAAACATTAAGCATCTGAAGGAAAATATATTTATATACGGTACCTACTCTAGAGCGTCCGCAAAGTCTCTCCGCAGTGGCTGGTGTATTCTTTGGAATACACGGTAAGATAGAGTAAGCTTTTGCTTCTCTCTGCTATAGTTCATTCCTTCCTTTCTCTCAAACACCAACATTGATCTTCTGATTTCTCCTTGTTGGTCATGTATCTTATGTTACCTGTGAGTCTGTTCTAGAGATATATCTTCCATCACCCACCTAGCGTCATCTAGCAGCGAATCTCTGAAGTTCCTCAATTCTTCTCTGTACAAGAGGACTTCTTTATCGATCTGGCCACCAGATCTCGTCGCCATCGCCAGCTATCATCTCCGTGATCAAGAGAACTTCGTCTACTTTTTCACCCTTCAGGCTGCGCTAGTGTTGCCTGCTATCAACTTTTGAAGACCATTTCATCAAGAGAATTTAACGTTTCAATGTTGGTTATTCTTATATGTATTCCTTTTGTCTCCTACCCCCACTCTTTTCCCTTCCCTGGTCCCTCCGTGCTCCGTTGAGCGTGTCTCACTTGTACGTCGGAAGTCGACTAAGTCAGTTAGAGCTCCACTCAAGCTCGCCTCCTCAACTCGAGAGGCAAACTTTCAAATTCTACGCCATGTTAGAATTTTAGTATCAACCGTCAAAGGGATCATCGCCTTCGCCATGAAGCAAAGCTAAGTATTACTTCTACGTTCTTCAACTAATTTTAATGGATTTTAAATAGCTACATGCTTTTAATGATCATTTTATAGGCAGTGTGAGATTACTATATTTGGGGCAATAATCATCCTTCGCGGGATTTTCTATGTTGGGCTTTGGTCTATCTAAGCCAATCTTAACATGAAACAGCATTTCTTATGCTCATTAAATGAGAGATTTTCTCACAACGTGGGATACCATTAAGTTACCCACTGTCTATAAAATACTTAGTTCGTTCCCCCGCTGGACTAACTTTTGCCCTATTCTTCAGTCATGATTGCTCTGGAACCTTCCAGAATCTGCACTCTATCTACCAGTTATACTGTCTTGTATTTTCCACTCACATGTGGGAATACTTTTTCAAATTAAGGAATCTTCCTTATGAACTACTAATCAATAGCTAATTTGTCTTCCTCCGTTGAGATTTTCTCTGGCGCATTCAACTATAATCTACAACTTTCTCAAGCAATAGACTCTCGCATATCTAGTGTAACTAGTTATTTTCCATCATTGCAATAACTTTCTTTGCCATAAACTTTTTGTGCTACTACAGTGAACCTTTCATCTATATCAACAGACTATAGTGAAAACAGTGTTTGTTCAACATTTCATCCGCGTCGCGCTCGTCCGTGTACAATAAATACGGCCATGAAGACTTTTCCTCAATCCCATTTGATCTTTCCCAAACCCCTTACTGAAAATCCACAGCCTGCTTCCAGTCTCCGACCGGGTCAGGTATGGAATGAATGAAGCCCCCATCTAGCGGCGAGGATATGAACTGTGCCGGCTGCCGAGGCCTGACGCACTCCTCTGGGGCAATGATTAAATGAATGACGGATGAAATGAAATGATAGTGGAGAGTGTTGCTGGAATGAAATTTTGACAGGGAAAACCGGAGTACCCGGAGAAAAACCTGTCTGCCTCCGTTTTGTCCAGCACAGATCTCACATGGAGTGACCGGGATTTGAACCACGGAACCAGCGGTGAGAGGCCGGCGTGCTGCCGCCTAAGCCACGGAGGCTTCCCAAACCCCTTACTAACAAACCAAAATAATAAAATTGTTACTTTAGGTCTTTTTTCAATGAGGTGTCACTCTCAATTAGTGCCCTCCCTTTTTTTTGCTCTATGTACCATGAATTAATGTCTGTAAAACTTCGTGTCTAGTACACGCCTTATATTATAGTGTTTCTCCCTTCTAATTTGGGAATACAATTCTTTCAACTCATAAGTGAGTTATCTCTAGGTTTCACGAAAGGGAAACTTGCCCCATTTGTCTCGTGATCCCTACTTAAACATAGGAGTTCTAGAAACTTCCTTTCGATTTTTCTCTTCAGGTTTCACAATAAGTGACCTGCCCTATTTGTATAATAATTAAAAGTAATTCAGCATTAATATAAGAAGTTATAGAAACTTCTATTTTATTCTTCCTGCTTTTTGTTGTTGTTACTTTCGAAGTTGTTACTCTTTCTAAGATATTTACCTATAAAATTCTTAAAGTACACACCTTGTACTTAATTTATTGCCTAACTTTAATTACGTCAGTTATCTTTAAATTTTCCTTTTATTATTTATCTTTGTCATTTCAAAATCTTACGAAGATTTTAAAATATATAAAAGGTTTGAAACCAAAAGAATTGTTAATTGCCTGGCGCAAGCTTTAGATGTTTTCGGAGGTCTGCGACCCCATTTGTTACAAAATCAAAATTATATATTTGTTACAAATACCCAACATTGTTAAACAAATTCAAGAGTTCTTTTTGGATTTATCATTACTCTAACATAACGGTTAGGCAAGATCCTGTCTTCCTTGACTCTTCCCACTTAATGCAAATAAATCTATTGATAGGGTTTTCACCACTTGTTGCATTTGAGCAAAAACTCTTAGTTGATAACTTAGTAAAATCTCTCTTAGCTTTAATAACTAATTCTAACTGGCCAGTAAGGCAAGCATAGCTCGCTACGCCAGCTTCCTGCTTGTGGAGATTCTCTCCAACACTTATGGTTGGTTTTTCAAAATATAAGTGTTTCTCATGGTATAAACTTTTAGTCGGCGCCTTGCTGGGTAAAAGCTTAGCAATTTCTGAATGCAACTATTGGTAAACTTACCAAAATTATTCCCAAAGGTATAATTGCTTTATCCCTATCTTTCTTGGAAACATTTGGTCGCTCTTTAAAAATTCTACAATTTCGAAAACTAAAATACCGAAACCGATTCAAATTATTGGCATTCTTCAAATTACTTGTTTAAAAACAAATTCCTTTGAACAGATACACAATAAATCTGTTACTCTTTGTCTTGCCCGACCATCACCCTTCCCCATAGTAGGCATATGTATGCTTGAGAGGGAATACACTAAAGCCACTTTCTTGCAAACCGCCCAAGTTCCAGCTGCGTTTCCCGTTAGCTTTGCCCAGGTCCCTACCCACTTTAGGTATCGGAGAGCGGATTTGCCGTGGCAGCCGCCTTTGAGTACATTTAAAGTTAAAATTATAACTTCTTTTGGACTCTCGTCCTATTTCTCCATCCTTTTTCTTCAGTCCGAAACCCACTTCCTTTTCTTTATCATCTTCCCTTGGGGGTTAGGTTATTCCCAAGCTAATAATCTACCCAGTGGCGAGCTATGCGGGTCTCTCCATGTGGGACGTGAAGGTTGGCAGCACATTCATGTCGCTGTATACGCAAAGCCTCACCACAGCGGTTGGCATAAGCATACACTTATCATGGAGGAATGAAAGGAAGGAGATGCCTTCGCTGCGCTGCCTAGCGCAAGCTGTTGAAGCCAAACGGCTCGCCCACTTTGGTTAGCAAGAAAATGGCTGTCCCTACGCTTAAAGCCGTAAACCACTCCAACTAGTAATGGATTTTAGTGACATAAAACTGCATGACAAGTCAAGATTTTTTCTTGGATAGGCAGAATACACTCTGTACATCAAAGTACTTGGCACAAATAAGCTGCGTTATCGTTTTAAAAGTCAATTTAAATAGAAATATGAGAGTACCTTTGCAAGGCTAGTTTTCTAAGAAAGACGCGGCAGAACGTAATAATACGCTGAAACACTGATTAAATTGAATACAGGTGTCTGAAGGTGCGAGTTATACCAAAGAAGTAGCATCTTGGGGACTAATGATGCCAAACTAATTACGGTATTTGCACCAAATTTATTTTTGAGTTCTTATTGGTGTTCAGGCATTCATCAGTTTTTAGGCCTAATTTCGATTACCGATACAGCCACTTTCACTCATTGTTCGTACACATTTTGATATTCAAGAATACGAACCTTAAAATTAATAAACAGAACACTTCAAAAAGGATGCATATTTGCACAAAAATACGGTTGCCTATACTTTTCGCTACCGTATGGTATTGTGTTTATGGGGGTAGAAACTTGGCGATTAGCCTCGAATTGATTCATTACGTAGGCCTACCGTAATTATTGACCGATAGCTGTTTGATAATTTGGGATTTGCAGAGAAAGGGCTTTTTTTTTGGTATGTAGGGTAAACATGCTGATATTAGAATTGAAGAGTTTTTAGTTTTGTTTGTATTTTTAATAACTTATCACTACTGCTCCAGCATGAATTAAGGTGAGAAAAGGCTGGAAAGATATCCTGCAAGGATAACTCAGCAAACAACATGCACAATGCCCCATGCAAGTCACGGAACACCAAATACAAGATAAGGCTACGCCCACTTTGGACGCAGCACTTGGCTTCACTCAAACGAGCTCAGGGCATCTCCACTTATTCTTTCCTCCATGATACTTATTCCGTGTTCACCTTCAAATGGAGTTGATAGGGTGGGGAATACCGAATCATTATTGCCGACAGTGAGTGCCTGTGCGTGACAGTGTTGACGCTGTAAGTTGTGTTCTTGTAAAGTTCTTGTGTAAGCTGAGTATAGTTGGAATGCTTTCTGCTGAAGAGCGTGCGTGTTTAGCGGAAGAGGTTTTCCGTGTTGGTGAAAATTTTACGAAGCACAGTGTGATAGTGGTGAGTACCGTAAATATAAGTGCATTACTTAACTTGTTATTGATTTCCTTGCAACAACATTACATGAATGTATTGCCAACCCAACAAGTACCGCAAGGCGAGACTTTGTGGACACACTGTATAATGCAAGACTAACAAATAACAACCTCATCAACAAACAGTCTCAATCCATAAACTGATATAAGAAGGTGTAGCTACTATTGCTGTGATATACGTAACACTTAGAGCGTGGGCGCCGTAATATTACGTTCGAAGATGAAAATGAAAATCCACAGCCTGCTTCCAGTCTCCGACCGGGTCAGGAATGGAATGAATGAACCCACATCTAGCGGCGAGGATATGAACTGTGCCGGCTGCCGAGGCCTGAAGCACTCTTCTGGGGGCAATGATTAAATGAAAGACAGATGAAATGAAATGATAGTGGAGAGTGTTGCTGGAATGAAATTTTGACAGGGAAAACCGGAGTACCCGGAGAAAAACCTGTCTGCCTCCGTTTTGTCCAGCACAGATCTCACATGGAGTGACCGGGATTTGAACCACGGACCCAGCGATGAGAGGCCGGCGTGCTACCGCCTAAGCCACGGAGGCTTCCAGTTGATATTGAATACTTCTCAAATTCTGTAAAAATGATGTACCGTATTCAAGGTTACATCTCTCTTCGGATGCTTAATGCTCAAGAACTTGACCAGTTAGAGTTGCACACTTTTTAAGTTTATGACGTTCTTGTCTTTCTTTTTGGAGGGCAGTGACTGTTAGTGGTTTAGTTGTTGGTGTTGTAAGGGACAGAAGAGCGATGTCATCCTCCCCTTGATTTTAAGTGGGTGTCATTGTAGGTTAAGTAGTGTTTTGTAGAGCTATCTTGTCGTGAATAGGCGGCTTCGGTGGCGTAGTTGGTAGCATGCTGAGCTTCTATGCCCAAGATCGCGGGTTCAAACCCTCCGAGGTCGTCCGCTTTTCTAACAGCGTTAAAAATCCCTCAGTATGCCTTCCTTCTGAAGGGAAGCAAAGCAAGCGGGACCATTTCATGGATTTATGCAATGTAAAAGAACCTTTCACTGACTTCAATTTGTGTGAAGCCAAATTTGTAATTTAGATTTGATTAATGCTCCAACGTTCGCCACCAGGTGCCGGTTGAGGTGACATCTAGTAGCCATGTTCGCAGCTAGTTGTCGTTGACGGTAGCATTTGGTAGCAAAAGCAGGAACTACTTGAAATTGATCGTCTGCAGTCCTTACCTGAATTACATATAACACACACTAATACAGCCATAACATTTAACACCGGTTGTCGAGTTTCTATACACACCCAAAGTACACGGGGCTACTTGATCGCGTTGTCGCAGCCCCCAAAACTGAGGAACCAACCAACCTTTGACCTGTATAGATTTGGATCTGATGTTGCTCACTTAATGCCAATTTTTGTTGTTGTATCTTAATTTATTTTGAGTTATTCATTATCATATTACCGGGTGAGTTAGCCGTGGTCGTTACGGCATGACTGCTGGCAGTCGCTCACATCCGGGAGGCGAGGAGGTTCGAATCACCCCGCCGGCAACCTTGAAGATGGTCTTCTGTGGTTTCCCATCTTCCTTCCAGGCAATTGCCGGGGTTGGTCCCTAACTATAGGCCACAGCCGCTACCTTCCAACTCCTCGTCCTTGTATATTCCCACCTTCCTACCCAACGGTACTTGTAGTTCACCCATTGGGTGTCCGTCTCGAAGCAGCTACAAATCTGGCGAGCCGAACATGTCCTCGGACACTCCCGGCACTAAAAGCCATACGCTAATATATATACTGTGTGTCATTCTTACGGCTTATTTCAACAACGTCCTTTTATGATACCGTACTTCTTTCTTACAAACTTTCGTTTGAATTATGCCATTACATTCTCAGTTATTCACTATTAGTATGTATGTCCACCCCTTATTATTTCCGTTTTCCAACGGGGTCGGGGATGAGATGCGATGGAAGTCTTTGTGGCGATGGTTTTTACGGCCGGATGCCCTTCCTGACGCCAATCCCATGAGAGGAGTTAATGTGAGATGAAATGAATGATGGTGAATGAAACTGGGCAAGGATGTGGAAGGAAGCGGCCGTGGCCTGTCAGAAGGTACCGCCCCAGCATTTGTCTGGTGTTGAAAATGGGAAACCACGGAAAACCATTTCAAGGACGGCCGACGGTGGGGCTCGAACCCACGCGTCTACCGAGTCAGCAGAGAGCTTGGCCCCATGACCTAATGCTGCGCGTTAGCCAGCGTAGCCACTACTGTCGGTAGTTATTCACTATTAGTACGTATTAATATTAGTCTACGCCTAGCCTTTATCTTGAAAATTGTAAGTTACTGTTATTTTGCGTTGAGTATGCGATACCTCGTATAGTTTTCGAATTAATAATTTTCGTTATTGTAGTTTTAAAACATTGCACATATTTATTTTTAAATTTGAAAATTTCAGGATGGCCGCTCCGTGCTATATTCGATGTGATAAATTTATCTCCAACGCAACTGATGCCTCTTATATAATGCTTCCCTTCTATCTAAAAAGCTACAACTAAATTATCCTCATCTTGAACTCCCGAGTTACTAATTTGTAAATATATAGTCACTGTTCTTTTGCTGTGGGCATACGAAGCGGCTTAAAAGTTTCTATACTCTTCGTTATTATACTGTAGTTCTAGGATACCGACAGTGGTGGCTACGCTCGCTAAAGCGCAGCGTTAGGTCATGGGGCCAAGCAAGCTCTCTGCTGACTCGGTAGACGCGTAGGTTTGAGTCCCACCGTCGGCCGTCCTTGAAATAGTTTTCCATGGTTTCTCATTTTCAACTCAAGGCAAATGCTGGGACGGTACCTTCTGACATGCCACGGCCGCTTTCTTCCACATCTTTGCCCACTTTCATTCACCGTCATTCATTTCATCCCTCATTAACTCCTCTCATGAGGTTGGCGTCAAGAAGAGCATCCGGCCGTAAAAGTAGTACGTCACAGAGACATCTCTTCCCCGACCCCGTTGGCGTACATACTGTAGTTCTAGGATATCGAAATGTATTAATTTATTTCGAAGTTTAAAATGGCTGCTGTGTGCTATACTGTATTCATTGTGATAATCTTTTGACCAACACAAGTGAAATATCTTATATGATACCTATTGGCAAAATTTGTCTTAATACATTCATTCGGATTTGTCGATTTTAATGCTCAAATAGTTCGCGCAGCCACCATCTTGAAAGTATGGAGAGAGGTTCTTTTTTTAACTTGGCCATACAAGGTCACAAATTTGGTCCTACCTAATCACTATTTCCTATTACGTTAATTATTTCAGGTACTAGGAAGTTAATTGTAATCCCTCCAATCTAATTGGACACACTCGTGTTGACCGACTGAATAGCTTCTACTAATAAATTACATATAATTAAGGGGCAGATGACCTTGTAGTTCCGCCCCTTAAAACAAAAATAAGTAACTAAGTACATATAATTAGGCAACACTGAAAAATGACTTCTAATATTTCAATGACATTCTGAAATGTTTAGACACACAACGTAGTTGGGGCTACAGCCGTTAGCAGCGCACTGTCGCTTTTGCAGTAAAATAGCACCTGCTGAATTTATTAAACTCAGTTCAGAGAGAACTACACGCTAACATTCTTCCACCTGTGTAACAAACACAATCAAACTAATTCCAGGCATGTTTACAAACAGCCATCCAGTACTCAAACACAAAATATTCTGCGGCTGCTGTTGTTGTTACAACGCAAAGTCAGTGGGCCATACTCTTCATGCACGGTGTGTGTATGCTCATTTTTTTCTTTTCACTTATTTCCTCACGTAATTCCCCGCCCTCTTCCACTACACAATTCCCCCGAGATGGGCTAAAATTCTCTGTATGAACAAGCAATGCACAACAGATTTCATAGCATAATTCTCTGATAATAGAATAGCAAACAAATAATGTACTGCTCAATTCCAAGGTACCTAGAGAGAGAGCTCATTGACCTGTATTGTAATTGCCTACGCTAACTATTCCCTGCACTTTTGAAATGTACACAACGCTCTTTTTGTTACTTGATATTAGAACCATAGCGTGGCTAGAACGCAGAATTGTAGGACGATGAAATGTTCGTTGAACTTGAACTAGCACATCACTAAAGCCTTACCGGGTGAGTTAGCCGTGGTGGTTACGGCATGACTGATGGCAGTCGCTCACATCCGGGAGGCGAGGAGGTTCGAATCCCCCCGCCGGCAACCTTGAAGATGGTCTTCTGTGGTTTCCCATCTTCCTTCCAGGCAAGTGCCGGGGTTGGTCCCTAACTATAGGCCACAGCCGCTACCTTCCAACTCCTCGTCCTTACCTTCTCACTCTCCTCCCCAACGGTACTTGTAGCTCACCCATTGGGTGTCCGTCTCGAAGCAGCTACAAAACTGGCGAGCCGAACACGTCCTCGGACACTCCCGGCACTAAAAGCCATACGATAAAAAAAAACTAAAGCCGTAGTAATCTCCTCTAGAGTAGTTAGTTTGTTACTCTGAGTTACAGCTAGCGAACTGCTAGTTCAGTTCATTAGCTTACAAATCAATTACCGATCTTAGTCAGCCAATCATAATGTAGATTGTTGCATGCTGAGCTTCTATGCCCAAGATCGCGGGTCCAAACCCGGCCGAAGTCGTAGGATTTTTTAGAACGTTAAAAATCCCTCAGTATTGTTCAGACCCTCTGTGTGGGGGTGGCTGAACTGGGGGATGATGGTGTGTGTAGAGGGCAGTGTTTAACTGGGGGAAGTTTAATGGATGTGTCAGACCGTTGGACGGGTGTCGAAAGGCGCTGAATGCAAAGGGATAGCGGGCGAAGCTCTGTGAATAAGGGTGCGCAATTAAGGGAACTGACCTCAAGAATAAGAATAATGCCGTGTGGGCTGGAAGCCGCGGTGAGCAATCCAAAGTGTTGCTGACGACGCGCTACTACAGTAAGTTCTCGACCGTGCTAAGTGAGCAAGGCCAGTGTCATGGAACAGGCTAGTGTTGCTGGTTCAGCGGTTATGAAGTAGTGTGATGACTGGACGAGGTGTGTGTGAGGCAGTAAGCATTAAAAAGGATAATGACAAGTGATAAATAACAATCGGGCCTTTTGGGTAAAGAGTAATTATTTACTAAGGCTTATCTGGGTGAACTGAGTCCCTTGCAAGTCGGGAGAGTACAACAATGTAACAATTCACAAGTGTAAAGGGTGTGGTAAGGGCTTGGATGTATAAAACGTGTATGGGATCTGAGATGCACACTCACCTGAGGCCTGATGTTTGGATGGGGTTGGGCAGAGTCTCCGACGGAAACAGATACCTTCCCCTTGGGAGGTGGTCCTTTTAAACATTTCCGAAATGCCGACTCTGCAGTATTGCTGCTTAGCTGTTTTGGTAGCAGCTTCTGTGTACATGTTTGCGAAGTTATGTAAGCATTAGCGCAAGAGCTGTGGCTTCAGCTCTGCTAGTTTTGTGTAATGAAGGTGTGTTGTAGTTGCTGTTGATTCCAGCTTGGAGGTGTTTAAGGGGTGAAAACGGTGTTGGGTGTGGGACAGATGGTTTGATAGATGTAGCTGTTGAAGGAATATTTGTAGATGTATGTAGAATGGTAGTTGTATGTGTATACACTTCCTAAGGGTGTTATACACCCTTGGATGTGTATCAGTATGCCTTCCTTCGGAGGGAAAGTAAAGTTGGCGGTCCCATGTTATAGATTAATGGCATGTTAAAGAACCTTCCACTAATTACACCTGTGTGAAGCTAAATTATATATAGGTTAAACATTCGACTAACGTTCTTAGGTTCCTACGTTCGTCGTCAAGAGCCGACTGCGGTGGCATCTGGTAACTAAGTTCTGAACTAGTTGGTCGTTGACGGTGGCGTTTGGCGGCAAAAGTAGGAACTACTTGGAAAAATTGAATGTCTGCAGTCCTTACTTGAATTAAAACAGATACACACAATAATACAGTCATCGCAATTAACACCGGTTATCAGACAGATTCTACACACACCCAAAGTGCATGGGGCTACATGACCGTGTTGTCGCAGCCCCTAAACTGAGGAACCAGCCAACCAAGAATAAATAAATCAATAAACGAATAAATAAATAAACCACTACACCTTCAAAATATGAAAATCATTCTTGATGGATAAGGCGTAGAGTTATTTCAAAACTGAGGTTCGTTCTTGGCCAATAAAAATCGAACTTTTGAAAAGATAGAAATAGCTAATCAAAATTAAAACTCAGCCTCATATGGTGCCACCTCAAAATGAACTGTATCAGGCCATTTTATTATTATTGTAGTAGTAGTAGTAGTTTTACAGTTTACAGTTTTTTTTATTTAAGCCAAATTTTACTGTTTTGGTCCTGCCAAGCTCACGATTGTTGATAAGTGCCAATTATAATTACAATAAATATGTTAACAAAAGCAATTAATTTTACACATATACAGTCAAAATCTCTCACCTTCCAATGATTTTATATAGTGCCGCTAATAATAATTCACAAAAATATTCAATCACCTCATAACAATTAATTATGGTTAAAATTATTATAATATGTTAATATTAATACAATAAAGCTATTGTAGTAAATTATTATTTTTTCTTCCTACCTTAATACAAAAATATTCGTTATTATATAAAAATCTTAACTTAAAACTTAAAATACAAATGTTACTATCATGTTCAATTAATTTCTCCTTTCATATTTCCACAGTCTATGAATAGGAATCTGTTACATATACAAGCAGTTGCCCACTTAGTTTAAGGAGTTATTTAATATCCAATTTGTATACCTTTTTAGCCTACTTTCGATTTTTGCAAAAAATGAAAGTAGACTTATGAGATCAACACAGGGCGAAAAAAGTGTGTCTGTCTGTGTGTGTGTATGTGTGTGTGTGAGTCTGTGTGTGTGTGTCTGTGTGTCTGTGTGTGTGTGTGTGTGTGTGTGTGTGAGTGTGTGTACTCTGAATGTCTGTCCCCCCCTATCAATTCGAACACGGTGAATGCGAATTGAACGAAATTTGGTACAAAGGTAGCACTAGCAAAGGACACCTCAGTGTCATGTTTTATATCGCCACCATCTTGACGGAAACGTAATGGCGGCCACACAAATGTTCAAAGCTTAAATCAAATTACGACTAATCTAATCATCCGATCTCTACCAAATTTTGCAACAACATACCTTTATGGGGGGAGCATCCTTTGACCAAACTAATAAGTCATCAGCGTAATAGTTTGCGGATGGAGGCCATCTTTGTGTGAAAATCGATTCCCCCTATTAATTCGAACACGGTGCAACCGAATGGAACGAAATTTGGTACAGAGGTAGTACTAACAAAAGGCACCTCAGTGTCATGTTTTATATCGCCGCCATCTTGACGGAAACGTAATGGCGGCCACACAAATGTTCAAAGCTTAAATCAAATTACGATTAACCTAATCATCCGATCTCTACCAAATTTTGCAATAACATACCTTTATAGAGGAAGCATCCTTTGACCAAATAACTAGGTCATTAGCCTAATAGTTTGCGGATGGCGGCCATCTTTGTGTGAAAATCAATTCCCCCTATTAATTCAAACACGGTGAAACCAAATGGAACGAAATTTGGTACAGAGGAAGCACTAGCAAAGGGCACCTCACTGTCATGTTTTATATCGCCGCCATCTTGACAGAAACGTAATGGCGGCCACATGAATGTTCAAAGCTTAAATCAAATTACGATTAACCTAATCATCCGATCTCTACCAAATTTTGCAACTACATACCTTTATGGAGGGAGCATCCTTTGACCAATCTAATAGGTTATTAGCCTAATAGTTTGCGGGTGGCGGCCATCTTTATGTCAAAATTGATTCCCCCTATTAATTCGAACACGGTAGAACCGAATGGAACGAAATTTGGTACAGAGGTAGCACTAGCAAAGGGCACCTCAGTGTCATGTTTTATATCGCCACCATCTTGACTGAAACGTAATGGCGGCCACACGAATGTTCAAAGCTTAAATCAAATTACGATTAACCTAATCATCCGATCTCTACCAAATTTTGCAACAACATACCTGCATGGAGGGAGCATCCTTTAACCAATCTAATACGTCATTCGCCTAATAGTTTGCGGATGGCGGCCATCTTTGTGTCAAAATCGATTCTCCCTATTAATTCAAACACGGTGAAAACGAATGGAACGTAATTTGGTACAGAGATAGCACTAGCAAAGGGCATCTCAGTGTCATGATTTATATCGCCGCCATATTGACAGAAACGTAATGGCGGCCACACGAATGTTCAAAGCTTAAATCAAATTACGATTAACCTAATCATCCGATCTCTACCAAATTTTGCAACAACATACCTTTATGGAGGGAGCACCCTTTGACCAAACTAATAGGTCATCAGCCTAATATTTTGTGGATGGCGGCCATCTTTGTGTGAAAATCGATTCCCCTTATCAATTCGAACACGGTGAAACCGAATGGAACGAAATTTGGTACAGAGGTAGCACTAGCAAAGGGCATCTCAGTGTCATGTTTTATATCACCGCTATCTTGACGGAAACGTAATCGCGGCCACCCAAATGTTAAAAGCTAAAATGTAATTATGACCAACCTAATAATCTAGTCTCTACCAAATTTTGCAACACCATATCTTTATGTGGGAAACATATTCAGACCAAACAGCAAGAACATCAGCCCAATTGTTTGCAGATGGTGGCCAAGTATGTGTGCAAATCAATTCCCCCTATCAATTCAAACACGGTGAAACCGAATTGAACGAAATTTGGTACAGAGGTAGCACTAGCAAAGGGCACCTCATATTCATGTTTAATATCCCTATAGCACGTTGTATTTCAACAAGCTACTACAACCAACATTCAATCATACTCCTTGAAAAGGAAAAAGAATTATAACAATACCCATGCATTTAGGAGAAAGTAGGCTATATGTTCTTTACTGAACATCTTGTTTGATTTTGCCATACTCTCAAAGACCAGCAGTGAATGTGGCAGCTTGTTAAATAGAAATGGTACCATGTACGCTAATGATCTTTTGCCAAATTCATTATTTGTTTTAGGAATTACATAATGTAGTAGTACTAGTAGTAGTAGTATTTTAGTTTTAGGGTACTTTAAAATTATGTTGTTGATTTATTTGGGAGCTTTGTGACGTCGTAGTCATATAGCCATGAGTTCTTGGATATGTGTAAAATCTGTCCGAGATTGCTGCATTAGTGTGTGCATTTGTAATTGGGACCAGGGTTTGGTAGAAGGCGACCGTGGTTTTATACTAGATATCATCTTCCATTTTGCTGAAGTAGGAGTGGGAAACCACAAAAAAAACACATCTAGGATGGCCTATATGGGGATCCAATCCACCTCTTCTGAGTTCTGTCACACTAGGCTGTGATTACCCTATTTCAGCCCTGAGACAATAATTAAATATATGGGCAGAGCCAGGAATCCATCCCAAACCTCAAGAGTTAACAACTAACAATGCTAGAGTGAGGAGCATGTACGAAGGTGGACATGCACCAACTGTGCAATGGCAATCATAAACGTATGCCGTAGTTCCCAG
Source organism: Meconema thalassinum (assembly GCA_946902985.2). NCBI lineage: Eukaryota > Metazoa > Arthropoda > Insecta > Orthoptera > Tettigoniidae > Meconema > Meconema thalassinum. Next base: position 151,230,685 of record OX336390.1, on the reverse strand, counting down.
CCAATAGCAGAAGTTGATCGTTTGCCTTATAGTTGTCTCACTCTTCTAATTAACAATCGGCTTGCTTTTGAATCGTTGCTGGGTAGCCATGTTTACATTTCATGTCTGCGTGAAGCCAGGACTATCCAAGCTCAAGGCACAGCGTTGTCAACTCTTCACCGTAGCCACTGAAAGCAAGCAGTGAGACTGGACAGAACTGCTTGCAACACTGGAGACGTGACAAGTGAGTCAATACCGGACTCTGGACTCCACGTGGAGTGACATAGCAAGCATGCCATTGGTCAAGATCCATCAGCTATTGGTCAACAGCGAACAATAATTGTTGGCGAGTGGTACTACCTAACGTTGCAGTCACCGACCGTTAAGGAGAGAATTATACATGAGCGCAGTTCGTAGTGCATTGCCAAATGTGAGGAGGGAACAGCTAAGTAAGTGACGAGTCTGGAGCGAGTAGAGAGAGAAGAATTTTGGCTGTCTCACTGTGCACAGAACGCTCTCTTTCACCCACCTCCTTATGCGCTCTCCACTCTGATCACTGCACCACGAGGAGGTCACTTTAGAATAATTTTTCATCTTGAAGTACAATTTTTCATGAATTTTAGGACTTCAAATTTCTATCCCTAATAATAATAATAATAATAATAATAATATCACTAACTAAAAATTTAGAAAAACAATAAAGGAAAATCCTTAGGAAAATCACTGAACCAATGTGCATTGAGCGAATGTGGATGAAAAGGAGATCTGACAAGTTTCCGTATACCAACATTTCGAGAAAATATCACACACTATTAGAAAAATACCGATTGGAATTTTATGTACATATTCAAAGAATGGGCATTGAAAGACTTAGTTAGTTAGTTATTGATGTTTTAAGGGGCGGAACAGCGAGGAATGAACGTCTTACTAAAAGGATATCTAATCACGCCTTCTCACTAAAAGTCAAGAATAAATATGGATAATCGAATTTAAAAATGAATTTCAAGAATTCAGCGTAACAGACGAAATTTTATGTGACAGGCTTAGCTTCAGAACGATGGTGAACAAACATCACTTTGCTGCAAACCACCACCACTTTGCCACCACTGCTTGGACAGAAGAAAGAAAGAAAGAAAGAAAGAAAGAAAGAAAGGAAGAATGAAGAGATTTTAGGAAGAGGAGAAAGCAAATGCATTATCATATGTTTAATCACGCTCCTTAGTTGGGCATAACATTGTTATATAACTAGCAGCCCACCCCGGCTTTGCCTGGGAACAGTTATGAATACATTAGGCTACGTGATAAGTGCTTTTATTTCGATATCAATGAACTACGACCTATATCCCTTTTTATTCTCGGCATGATGGGTTAAAATCCCTGACTGGACTATTAATTATGGTATCATGGAGATGCATGTGCAATGAATTCACGTCAGACGTAATTTAAGCATGGCGAGGTGCATGAAACACAAATCCCCCTTCCGGTCATCTTAAATTGACTGTGTATTTTGCTGAACGAAAAGTTCACAGGCGAAATGAAGAAAAGCCGAGTTGCACTTCCAGGGAAATTCCAAACACAACCACTCTTCTCTGAAGTCTTAACTCAACACGACTCGACAGTTTGCTGCTAGCCGTATATGGGGTAATAGGCTCGCCCGCTAGCTAGGCTGTAACTGGGGTGATAGACTCGTCCCTAGCTAGCTCGTAAACTGTCGCCTCAGTAATTGAATGGAGATTGTTGGAAGAAGTGAAAACATAAAAACACTTATAGTGGGTGATGTATTGAAGATAGAGATATGCCCTCCCGGACTTTTTTGTAGAATTGTCATGCTGAATAATTCTTACACTCATAGTATATTGATATTGTTAACGGTTTGCCCAGCGTAAGCTTAAAAGGCGCCAACTTTTTCACTGAAATCGTTACTGCTTAGCTTCCTTTGATCATGAATTAATTATTTTCTACAGAAACCTTCCTCGAGATATCCTTTACCGAATCGTGAAAACCTCATCAAAATCCATCCAGTGGTTCTCGAGTTTACCCGTGACATCCAAGAATCGGAGACTTTGTTTTATACTAAGTAGGGATATTGATGATAATAATAATAATAATAATAATAAGTAAATCCTGAGTGATCGTGAATCTTCTTAATTACAAAGGGTGTAAAGAGATGCCATACTTAAGGCAATTATGTTGTTAGGGCATGTAAGTAATTGTGGAACCCCCAGTAGTCTTGAGACATAACATTAGCCTTGTCAGTTTAAGCCCAGCTATTAGCATGTAAACTGCTCCAGAAGACATAAGATTAAGTGTCAGGACACAGTTGTGTGGCTATAAAAGTGATGCACTCCAGCGCATTATGTTGTTGTTTCATTTAGGATAATGGGACTTTGCGGTCATCAACTCTGTGTATTTACTACAAGTACATGTAAGCACACTTGTCAGCAGTATCCGTGAAATTTCCATAGGTTTTATGAAATTACCGATATACAGGAATTCAAAATTACCCCCCACGTCATAACCACGCGAGTTAAATTGCTCACCACGACCGCGATAGGGAGCTGTAGCAAGTCCGGAGAATGGATGTTCGAATCCTGGCGCAAACAACGACTATACCTAGTGTGGCTTCTCCGGTTTTTTTTTTTTTTTTTCACACTCCTTCGAGGCAAAATGCCTACCATCATCACTCATCTCAGGGCGTCTCGTCGTACTGGGCGGTAGCAACGGCGGATATAACAGACATTAACAAAATAGTGTTCACAATATTCACATCTACAATAATCTTATTATATAATACGCTAAGACTAAGGTGTATGTATCACAAAACTCAAGCTCCTAAACCAGAAGGAGTTAGAAGGTGCGGTTTGTACCAAAAACTTCCAAATCGTCTCAATAGTACAGTAAAAATCTTGCATTTCTTGAAAAGTCAACGGAAATAATTTATTTGTTTATAAAGTGCTTTTAAACAAATAAACAAGACGATAGCCCCTGCGAGAAATCTGTCGCCTACAGCCCGCAGAGCACTAAACCGAGCGGGTAGTCTGTACACATGGGGACGCACACAATCCATTATGCGAGACTTCTCGCACGAGTCCGCTAGTAAGTTAATAAATCACAATGTTGACATACTTAAACAATATTAATAACAACGCAAATATTATAGAAGTGCTATAAGCCAGCTCAGGAATAATATCTGTAAATAGGAACAACATGTTACAAAAGTTATGAAAAACATCTGTAATTTAATAATAATTGTGAATAGTCTACATTTCTACATAAGTGTCATACATATTCTCCGTACTTTGTCCAAGCCCACGTCAACAAGACCAAATGATGATCGCGTCACGATGAAAGCATGTTTGTGTTTTATTATTTTAAGTAATAAATTACACAGGCCTGCATGGTTGTATGGTAAATTCGAAAATAAGCAATTTTTATAGAAATTAAAGTTCTGAATCCGAAAAAGGTGTCAGTTTTTTAATACGACATTTTGTTTTGGCTCAGTTCCCATTTTATTGTTATAATAAAATAGTACACTAGCAACAAGCCTATAGGCTAATGGCAATAATTAAGACACGAGTATGTTTATGAAACGAGCGAAGCGAGTTATATAATTTCCATACGAATTTCTTAATTACCATTATAGGCGAGTTGCATACGACTGTTAATGTTCGACGATAATTATAACTACTTTATGTTCGAACATAAATATTCATAAATATCTGTCGAGACTTCGCCAGTTTTATGTATTGAACAGAGCGCATGGGACGCAGAGAATACCATGGCCTCCTGGAATACCCCACAATGACGCTAGAAGTCACCAGTGAAATTTAAAATAGAAGGCCGTGGAAGTCAGCGCAGGTGCGATGCTATCCTCACCTAATTGGTCACACAACTGTTTCATGAGCTCTGATTGGTGGGAGAAACTGTTTCATAATGAAAAATAGTGTTATAATGACCCTCATTATGATACAGTTTTCTGACATATAATATTTACATTTCGACATCGTCGAACATAAATAAAACATTTAATTATTGCCAATTAACCAGATGTGATGGGGAAAATCAGAATGAATTTTCGAATTCAGTAAAGTGAAGTGAATCAAACATATATATTTCCGTTTTTACCGCAGAATGTTTTCTATTTTGCAGGACTGTTTAATTCATGCAATATTCCTTCCGTATTAGGGCGTTCTAATATTTATACTCCACGCCTAATCTAATTGGTCACAATTGTATTGTCAGACTGAAAAGCAATCTTTAATAGATTACTAGGCAACAGTGAAACAAATATGACTGGCTGCGTGTCTCAGCGGTAACGTTCTCCCCTGCTGTGCCCAAGGTTGCAGGATGGAATCACGACGCAGTCAACTGGCATTTGAGGGTACGCAAATGTGAGGGAGCTGTGACAGAAGATTTATTATCAAGTTAGAGATACCCTTCGGGGCACAATTATGGTACCCCGGTGTCTCTAAAACCCGCAGAGGTTAATAGTGACGTAATGCCAATAACATTATTAATAACTAGGGCTCGGATTTTTAGGTGCTAAAAATAGGGAAAATATTTATTTTTTATGTATTAAAAAACCTGAAATATGTGACAAAAAAGTAGAAATATTTAATTATAATTCAGTTTATTAAAGTGAATATAAACAATATGCAGTACTCACGAATGTAATTTATTATATGTCTCACTGACTGTTGAAGCATTACAATACACAACGAGATACATCTTCAGGTTGTCCATCACAAATGATCGACGATTATTGCGAAACACTTATTCTGAAGGCGCGAAACTATGTTTCTTGCCCTTGATGTGTTGAGTGACTTGAGATCGCTGTTTAGCTTTGATTGCTTTTCTACATGGTTGGCAGAACAAAACGCCCCCATCAGAAGTAAAATTGTCTTTACATTCTGCAACAGATGATAACTTGTAGTTGTTTTTACTTTAGGCATCGTAGAACATCCTTGCACTTCGCAGTGCCAGAAATGAACTGCATGTGAGTGCCACTGGTTCCAGGTAGCTGGGGGAGGAAGAGGTCTGGCACGTGTTGCAATATGGCTATGGACAAGGAAATCCCCAGCTTCCATAGTGAGTGGCACGGGGCAACAAGTTAAGAATAACACAGTTGCAAGCTGACATACGCTCTGCATGAAGATTAGATAGCTCACAGGTTCTTCCCCATTGAAGTAACACAGAACAAAAATGCAATAAACTGAATTATCTAGCATACTGATTTTAAAAAATGTAAATATTGTCTTTTTGCGTGCTAATAAGTGAAAAGCAGGATTTTATGTATTTATAGAAGAAATGCTTAAAATATATATTTATTTACCTAAAAATCCGAGCCCTATTAATAACAGTGAAAAATGGCTTCAAATATGACATTGTAATACAATTTCCTTATAAAATAAATTGACGAAATTTATATTCCGTACACCCCTCGTACAACCTGTATCTCATTTCATTCCCTAGAACTGAAAAAATGGAATAAAAAAGGATATACATACAGATTCTGTTTGTAAAATTGAGGTAGCTTGACTTCCTTCAGTCTACATAGTAGTTGAATATGCCACTCACTGTGAGATGAAGTTGTTCCTTCTAGTTAATTTGTTTGCTAACTCTCGTCACTAACTTGCAGCTCAACTTCTCGCCTAATAGTGAAACACTTGAGAATATCTATGCACTAAAACAAGCGACTTATCGGGTAACTCTGTCAATTTGTATCCTTCCTCATAACTTCACTACTTCCTCCGAGTAAGAAGAAGTGTTCGTAGTTTAGAAAGTTATCCTTCTGTTGAAGAGCAAATGTTAACCGATCAGGTTTACTACTGTATTCAGAGTGCAAGCAAGAGAGTCACATGTAACACTGTATAACTGGTGCAACTGAACATTTCTAACGAATACATTTCCCTATTGTTGTTGATGTTAAATAAGTTTCGTAGATAAGAACATCTTGGTTATTTATTTAGCATATGGCAATAACAAAACTGAATTACAACTTAATAAATATACAAAATTAATTTAGCTAAGTCATTAAATTTATAATTTAATATCTAAATTCTCCATCCAGTGAAGGGCTGCCTCTGTCACTTCCTAGAAATCGTTAAGATTTCCAGGGTACGCTCGACGGCTGCAACTTGATATTATGTGTTGGATGGTCTGATGTTCACTGCCACAACATCTTGGTGATCATCATCGTGTACTTGTGTGTTGGATTTGTATGATAACCTGTCTTTCTGTGTTGACTGCAATTGTGTAATTGCAATTATTTTAATTATTAATGTGTAGGGTTAGAGCAGGGACAGGGGTGGGGGAGAAAGGAATTGAAAGGTAGGTAATAGCAAATTTACATCATTCTTACGGGCAGATGACCTCGTAGTTCCACCCCTTAAAACAACAATAACTACCTCATTCTTCATCTTGCTTTGGGCTGCCCGGTTAGAGTATTAAAACCAAGCCAAACCCCGTGGCACCACAGCCCATGAAGGGCCTAGGTCCACCAAGCGACCCTGCCATTGGGCCTACAGATTGTGGCGTGACGCGTGGTCAGCGCGTCAGATCCCCTCGGCCATTAATCTTGGTCTCCGTGACCGGGGTGCTCTCTCACTGTCAGACAGCTACTCAATTGTCTTCACGAGGCTGAGTGCCCCCCGTTCCAGCCCTCACGTCAATTTCTAAAAACCCTGATGGAGACGTAAATCGAACCCGAGGCGTCCGGGTGCAAGGCAGGCGTGCTACGCCAACACCACGGGGTCGACTCCGGTTAGAGCACTGCCTTAGATTATTTGAGCTGGGCGGGACATTTCTATCCATACGAATGATTGCTGTGACAAATAGATCGGAGCAATGGTTGGAGGATGAAGATATACTGTAAATGCTAAGTAAGAAATGAACACGTTAGATGAAGCTGCTCGTACGGACATACTCAGCTGGTGGGGTCATTTGAAGAGAATGGGGGAGGACAGATTGCCTACGAGATTAATGAACTCTGATATAGAGGGTAATAGAAGCAGATGTGAGCCATAATAATAATAATAATAATAATAATAATAATAATAGTTTGCTTCTAATCCCGCCAACCTGGGCCCAATGTTTGGGAAGCCAGGCTCTGCCTGTCACAAGCCAGGACAAAGCGGTGAGTGATAGAGGAGTAACACCTCTAAAAAAAACCAAGGTCCAGCTGGCCCGGCTGGTAGCACCTTGTCAGGGTCCCTTGCCAGGGTTACGGTGAAGTCCTCAACGGCATTGATAGTGGAATAGATGATCTATAGAACAGTATGAATGGCGGACGGGGCGGCCCTGTATCCGGGATTAATAGGATAAAAGGCATCTACCCTATGATTTAGTTAGATGTCAGCTTTACATAAATCCATTTAGCGTCTGTCTTGTAGCAAGCGGCTAGATGGTCAGCGTCTGTTCACCAAAGGTGCGGCTGAAAACCCATCCTCGGAGCTAACAACCTCGAGTAGAATTTTTAGGGGACTTGTTCCCTTAACCTTGCAAACAATCAACAATGGATATGCACATTATAAGAGATTTTACCCCAGGGAGTAACCAATCTCCATTTTCCAAGGAAATGAAAAGTAGGCACTCGGATTCTGGGGGCCTACATCATTGTGCAAAGGATGAAAAGGATGAGTCGGAGCATCTTGAAAATAGCATTAAGCAAATCACTAGTAAAATTAAGCACAAGAACATAAACTTTTTGGCTACCTTTAATGTCAATTCACTCTTAAAATCAGGAAAACTTAAAACTCTAATAAATTTCATCAAAGAGAAAAGGATTATGATAACAGCTCTTCAAGAAACTAGATATACTGATGAACATCCATTTGATTCAGAAGGTTATAGAATATTCAAGGGAAAACCTGGAAAGAGAGTTATGAAAAATGTACCTCAGTTTGGAACTGGGTTCATTGTAAATCAGAACATATTAAATTCAATAATAGAGTTTCAATCCATTAATGAAAGATTATCCCTGCTATCCTTTAAATCAGTAAACAAAGTTTATACCATTGTCAATACACATGCACCAACTAATGAGAAAAATAGGACTCAGAAAGAACAAACGGAAAATTTTTGGCAAGAACTATCAAACACCCTGGATCAAATTCCATCAAAAAATATAATACTTCTACTTGGAGACTTTAACGCTCAAATCGGCAAAGAACGTCAACATCGGTCCATAGTAGGCAATTTCCCGGCACATAAAAGAACTAACACAAATGGAGAAAGACTTATTAGTTTATGCAGAGAGCATAACATAGTCCTGAAATCTACATTCTTCAAAAAACTTCCTAGGAAACAAACTACTTGGGTTTCCCCAAATCCAGTTTGTGGTGAGAAACAACTTGACCATGTTGCTATTAGCAGACAGTCTACAACGGAGATACTCAATGTGAAAGTTGCTAAGAGTGCAGGTTTAGATTCAGACCACTATCTGTCACTCATTAAATTCAAAATTAGACCAATATATAAAAAGAAAAATCATTATCAATCCAAAAAGTTTGATACTCAAAAATTAGCTACAGAAAATAATTTCAAAACACTTTTGGAAAGCAGAGCACCTAAAACATGGGAACAACTTCAAAGAGACTTAGTACAGACAGCGGAAGAAACCATTCTCCTTAAAAGAAAACGAAAACATGCCTGGTGGACTGCTGAGTGTGATGAACTAATCTTTAAAAGACAACGAGCTTGGAACATCTGGAATGCAAATAAAAATGAGAATACCAGGAACAGCTTTATAGAATCCCGAAAACATGCATCAAAGGGACTCAAAAGGGTAAAAGTGCAACATATGAAAGACCAATTAACATTAATAGAATCGGACTTCAGACAGCACAATATAAAGGACTTCTACAAAACTTTCAGAAGTAGTTTAAGGAAGTATACTCCACCAAGCTTACTTTTCACAGATCCAAAGACTCAGAAAACTGCATATAATAACGCTGAAAATTGCAGAATACTTGCGGAATATTTTGAAGAACTCCTCAACTCCGATCCACCAAAGGAGACATTTAATTTTGATAATATACTCCCCGTTCCTCCAGACTCTAAACCACCAACAACAAATGAAATTAAAGAGATTATAAACGAACTTAAAAATAACAAAGCATCTGGAGAAGATAGTATAGTTGCTGAATTATGGAAATACTCGAGTGACAACATGATCCTATGTTTAACGGAAATCATAAATGACATATGGAAAACACACAGTTTACCATCAGAATGGACATCTGCTTTGATACATCCACTACATAAGAAAGGGAAGAAAACAGATCCTAACAATTACAGGGGAATCTCCCTCCTGCTAGTGACCTATAAGATCTTATCCAAAGCACTTTTAAAAAGAGCGGAAAAAATACTCGACCCACAATTGGGAGAGTATCAGGCAGGATTTAGGAAGGGACGATCTTGTATGGAGCAAATACTAAATTTAAAGAGCATATTAGACATGAGGAAAATCAGGAACTTGAAATATGTAGTTACTTTTGTGGATTTTAAAAAAGCCTATGACTCCATTGACAGAAAGGCACTTATGAACATTCTGAAGGAATTTGGACTTGATAACAAGACATCTGAAATAATTCAAGCAACACTAACGAACACAACTTCCAAAGTTAAATTTAGAGGGGAACTTTCAAAATCTTTCAAAATAAAGTCAGGTGTGAGACAAGGAGATGGTCTGTCACCTCTGCTTTTCAATTGTGCATTGGAAAAGGTAATTCGAGAGTGGAGGAAAGCCATCAATACTAAAGGCGTTCAACTAGGAAGACATCCAAATAAAATCACTGTAGATTGTTTAGCTTTTGCGGATGACATTGCATTACTTACTGACTCACTGGATACTGCCCAAGAACAAATTAGAGAGTTGCAAAAACAGGCAGCCAAAGTCGGACTACAAATATCATTTGAAAAAACTAAGTTCATGACAAACATCACCGATGCCCCCAAAAGTATCACAATTCATGACAGTTCAGTATGTAAAACAAATTCCTTTAAATACCTAGGAGAGTGGATAATGAATGACTCACAGGAAAAGACAGCAATAAAAACACGTATGCATAAATTACAAAGGTGTTTTCATATGACAAAAGATATATATAATAAAAAAAGCTTATCCTGGAACACTAAATTAAGGCATTATCAAACAGTAGTCAGACCTGAAACTCTGTATGCAGCAGAAACACTTAAATTAACAAGATTTGGTGATTTAGACAAATTAGAGAAGACTGAAAGACGAATTCTGAGAAAAATACTGGGAGCTAAACGAAATAATAACGCAGAATATAGGTTACGACCAAATAGAGAGTTATATTTGAAATGTGAAAAATTAACTGATGTAATGAGAAAGAGAAGATTACAGTTTTTTGGGCACATCTATAGAATGGAAAATAGTAGACTAACTAAACAGATCTTCAACTTACTGACTAGTTACAAATCCAAACCCACATGGTTCATTGAAATTGACAAAGATTTGACAAACGCCAAAATTCAGACAGACACAATAGCAAACAGATCACTCTTCAGAGAAGCTATTCAAAACACAAAATTTCAAGAAAGGAAGAAACAAACAACTGGCAGAAAGTGGACTCAGGAGGAGAAAGATCGTCACTCTAGAACGATGAAAGAAATTTGGAAACAACGGAAATTGAATACAATGGACAATAGCCAACGTTGATTCATCGTACCCTCCAAATGGGTTATTCGAAAGAAGAAGAAGTTTGCTTCTACGGTCATATACGACGGATGATCGACTCCCGATGGACGAAACGTATCTTCAGTATATTCGACTCCAAACCAAACTACAATGCCATGGTATGTTAACGTCCAGAAAGATCTGAAAGAAATGGGGATACCAGCAGAAGATGCACAAGACCGAAATCTTTATAGAGCAGCCATCAAGACGTTTGGGACTTTCCGGGACGAAAAACGGACAACTGGTGCGAAATTGACAGAAGAACGTCGTGCTAAACACAGTGAGCTCATGAAGACAATGTGGATCAAGCGAAAAATGAACAAATGCCAGAATATAAAATGAGGATTATCGTGGTCCCTAGGTGGCCAATTAGCGAAATTGAATGAATGAATAATAGTTGTAATTATAATAATAATATTATTGATTTTACGTCCCTTTTAATACTGCGACTTTTAGAGACACCAGGGTGCCGGAATTTTGCCCTCAAGAGGATCAATAAAGTGCCAAGAAATCTATTAACACGGCTCACTCGAATTTGCGCACCCTCGAATGTCGACTGGCCGCGCCAGGATTCGATCCGGCAACCTTGGGCATAGCAGGCGAGGACGTTGCCGCTGCGCCACGCACCCAGTTGGAAGGTATACCAGTGAGGCGTTAGTTATATTCTGTGTTTAACGATTTCAACGTGAGAGGCGTAGAAGCTGAGGAAGCCGGTGTGCTAACTGCTAATAGGGTATCATACAGATGACTTGTTTGCAAACAGAGACTTGCAGACTAGACTGGACGCTACCAGCATAATCTAATAAATAATAACCCCTGGCACTACAGCCCGTGAAGGGCCCAGGCCTACCAAGCGCGACCGCTGCCCTGCCATTTGGCCTGCAGATATTGGGGTGACGTGTGGTCAGCGCATCGGGTCCCCTCGGCCGTTAAACGGTTTTCGTGATGACCGGGGCGCTGCCTCACTGTCAGAAAGCTACTCAATTATTATCCTCATGAGGCTGAGTTCACCCCGTTTCATCCCTCACATCAGTTTCTAATATCCCTGACGGAGTCGGGAATCGAATCCGGGGCCTCCGGGTGAGAGCAGGCGTGCTACCCCCAAACACCACGGGGCTGGCACCTACATAATCTAGGGTGGTGCAAATTGAGGACACAAACAGCCTCCTGTAAAGGCTTACCCCCTCCGCTATTCACGATCCGGAAATATTATCTGAATAAAAACTTTGCAGTTGTGACCTTCAGGAATCCTTCGTCACACAGAAGATCCAGAATGCCTTTCAGTTCGCTGACGGACAAATGGAAGTGACGGACAATACTTTAACTTTCCTTAGATTCCTTCCTATACGCACTCCTAGTGTTATTTATTATTTTCACAATAGTATCCTTGTATGCATTAGGTTGCACTGTTTTCAATTATTCAATTATTATTTTATTTATCGTATGGCTTTTAGTGCCGGGAGTGTCCGAGGACATGTTTGGCTCGCCTGAGTCTGTAGCTGCTTCCAGCGGACACCCTAAAGGGCGAGCTACAAGTTCCGTTCAATTTCAAGTAGTTCCAACTTTCGCCACCAGATATCAATGATACCTAGTGGTGAACGTTGGAACTTTGATAGAGCGTTCTGACGAAATCTAACCTCACAAATTTTGCTTTACACAAGTTTAGTCTGTGAAAGGATCTTTAACATGCCATAAATCTATGACATGGGACCGCCGGCTTTACTTCCCCTCCGAAGGAAGGCATACTGAAGGATTTTTAACGCTCTTAAAAAATCCGACGACTTCGGCCGGGTTTGAACCCGCTATCTTGGGCATAGCAGTTCAGCATGCTACCGACTACGCCACCGAAGCATATACAGCTTCTTTTTTCGCTTAATAATGATAGTATTTATTTTTAACCTGTCAGATACATGGTTCCGACACGTGAATATTGTTCGGTCTTCCAGACATTCCCGGCTTATGTTAACTGAACATCGGCTTCAACATACAGTAACTATCTGACGCAGCGACACACACACACTTCGGCCGGCCTGTTCAGTTTGGGATTGCGCAGTTATTCAGAATCATCTTTCCTTTCACGTCAGGTCGCCTGAACAGTCCATTAAGTTTGCGCAGGTACAGTTTCTACCACATACTCTCCAGAAACATTAATGGCCTGGATTGCACAGTTTTTCTCGGAGGATTTCCGGAGCGTATATGGGGGCCTCAACAGACAGACAGTACTGAGTCAGATGTCCTCTAACTTGAAGTAAGATGCCATCCCTATATTTGTCTAGAGGGAATGTGGAAACCCCAGGAAAAGTCACATTCAGGATGGCCACTGTCAGTGCCGAGATTCGAATCGTCGATGTCTGGACTTCAGCTCTTCCTTATAGGCGTAGTGCACAACTTTTCGAATACATGGAATAGCTATCCAGTCAATACGAAGATTAACGAGGAAAGAATAATTCACGATGAAAGTCAATAAATGTAAAGCAAAAATAATGGAATGCAGCCGAAAGAAACTAGAAACCCGTGTTGAAAAGAAGTAGAAGACTTCTGCTACTTAGGAAGAAAAATAACCAGTGATGGACGAAGCAAAGAGGATATACAGTGGTCTGCCATATTACTTATATTATACTCAGAAAGAAAATAAAGTATGTGTTAACTTTTTGGCCAGAAAAAGTATATTCCCGGTAAATGTTAGTGCATTAGCTCAGGAGAGGAAAACATTGAGGGCTGCATCAAACCAGTCGAAAGACTGAAGACTCAAACAACAACAACAACAACAACAAATGTTAGTACATTTTCTTGGCACGGTATATCTTCATACAAGCTAATTCAATGGCGTTTTATGAGAACTTAAAATGACGGCTGTGAAAAAGTTTTAAATTTGGTATTTCTACCAACCTACATTTATATTACTTGATTAGGATTCGAGAATTAAAAGCGAGATTTTTAAAATTTTGCACAGCCGCCATTTTAAGTTCCCATAAAATTCCATTCAATTGATCGTCAGTATATTAAGGCTTGGATGAAGATATACCCTGCTAAGAAAATGCACTAACTTTTTACTTTTTCACAGCCGTCATTTTAAGTTCTCATAAAATACACTAACATTTACCAGATTTTTTTTTCTGGCCAAAAAGTTACCAAGTACTTTATTTGCTTTCTGAGTATAATAATATGGCAGACCACTGTAATAATACACCCTGGGCACAAAGTCCCGTTACCCCTATTCATTTCAGGAAATACATTGAATTTTTTAAAACATTTTCTGTTTCAGATATAATCAATGGCTGATACTAGTGACTATAGCATTGAAGAACGCATTGTCACAAGCACTTGGGTTCATGAGAGACCAAGAACTGGGAAAACGTTGGAACAGTTGCGTACTGACTTTGAGCAGCGATTCGGACGACAGCCTCCTCAAAAGACAACACTTTTACGTTGGGAAAAGAAACTGTTCGCTACAGGCAGCGTGAAGGGCAAACCAAGAAGTGGTCGACCATCAACAAGAAAGGAACAATGCCGAGAAGTCTCGGAGTCAGTGGAAAGATCACCAACGAAGTCAACTCGTAAACGATCCGCGGAACTGGATATACCCCGGTCAACTCTGCGCAAACACATGAAACATCACTTAAAGTTGCACCCATATCGACCAAAGAGTTGTCTTTTGAGGAGGCTGTCGTCCGAATCGCTGCTCAAAGAAAATGAAAAGAAACAGAAACAGAAATTTAAAAAAAAAATCAATGTATTTCCTGAAATGTATAGGGGTAACGGGACTTTGTGCCCATCCTTTAGGTTGGCTCAGGCAAGAAAAATGAAATCAGTTGTCAAAAAATATAGATTTAGGAATTATAAAGTCAATTTTGAAAGTCTTTGTCTGGAGCGTAGTACTAAATGGAAGTAAACTTGGACTGTTGGCGCAGCAGAAAGGAGGATAAACGAAGCATTTGAAACGTGGTGTTACAGGAGAATGATGTACATATATGAGATGGGTAGATAGAGTAACATATGATGAGGTTTTAAGACAAGTGGGAGAGGAGATATGTTTTTGGCGACTGCTGATGAAGACAAGATATAGGTTAGTATGACACATACTAAGACACCCAGGAATAACAAACTTAGTTATGGGAGGGAGGGTTGAGGACAAGAACTGTAGGGATAGATCAAGGCTAGAATATGTTAAACAGATTGCCTGGGATGTAGGGTCTGGTAGCTACGTAGAGATGAAACGACTAGCTCAGGACAGGGAGGCATGAAAAGCTGCATCAAACCAGTCTAAAGACTGAAGGCTCAAACAACAGCATTCTTGAAAATGAAATTAAAATCCACAGCCTGCTTCCAGTCGACCGACTGGGTCAGGGATGCAATGAATGAAGCCCCCATCTAGCGGCGAGGATTTGAACTGTGCCGGCTGCCGAAGCCTGTCGCGCTCCTCTGAGACAATTATTAAATGAATGACAGATGAAATGAAATGATAGTGGAGAGTGTTGCTGGAATAAAATTTTGACAGGGAAAACTGGAGTACCCGGAGAAAAACAACAGCATTATTTTTTTTTTTTTTTTTTTTTTTAGGAATAGTGCGTTATGTTTATAGTTACCCCGTCTAATCTAATTGGGCAAAAGCGTCTTGACCAACTGAAAAGTATCAATTAATAGTGATATTCCACTCGCCCTGTGTATTAGCTTCTAAATGAATCAAATCAATAAGTCCCCATGATGGCTTATTCAGTTTGCTAATATCAAGAATAGGATTATTTAAAATCCAGCACCATGTAATAAAGATGTAGGCCTAAGTTTATACTTTAGGGAGTACCTTCAAATGAAAGTTTAAATTTTGTAGAGAGCTGAGAATTTCCATTCAGAAAGATCAAACAGTTATGCTCTTCAAATCGTGAATCGTCCATTTATACAGTAGGTCTGCGCCTACACCTAACACACTCCTTCACTGAATTAATCTTCCAGTTCATTATCATGACGTTAAATTTAATAAAGTGATTGTGAAGTACGAGTTGTGGATTCTAGTAGAAGATAAATGGATTGCTCGCACTTGAGCTGCAAGAAAAGAACGCACGCATTTCTCTCTTTGATGAGATTTGTCACTTTTCACGCAGCCGGCTGCCACTTTCTGACGCTCGGTTTGTTTTTCTTCTCCGTATCTTCAACAAACATTTCAATGATGTCTTCCTCACTCCCTTCCCCATGACTTGCGCGGTTCTGATTGAAATACCTTATTCATGAGCTTCCAGTCTCCCAGATGCATTTTTCTAACATGAAATATGAGAAGAAGCTTCCTAGAACATTTATAATTTCTGACCGTCCAGGGCTCTCATATCCCCAAGATACCATCCACCCTTTTTTGGAATTCAACTGGTCTTCCGCTCTATATTGGACTAGACTCAATACTTACTGGGTATAAAATTCAAGACGGGTAAACATTATTTGTGTTCTTATCGCGTTGGAAGCCATTTTTAGCCTATTTTCAATTTTGAAAAAATAGGCTTATGAGATCACCTTTTGTCCGTGTGTGTGTGCGTGTGTGTGTGTGTGTGTGTGAGTGTGTGTGAGGTGTGTGTGTGTGTGTCCCCTAATAAAATCTAAACGGCTGGAGCGATTTCAATGAAACTCGGTAAGTTCATAGCACTATTCCCGGCGACCTCGACCGTGCCCTTCAAATTTTGTTACGTCTCACCAATCCAACATGGTGGCTGTGCGAAATATTTCACTAGCATTCAATATCTCCGAAACTATATCGCCCTGAAATTGTGTACGGTGATAAAGGGCACTACTAGAAGTTCACCTATGAGACTTTCAAAAACCTGGTGACTACAAAACCAACATGGCGGTCAAGCGAAATTGAGACTTTTAAATAGACATTTCTCGCGATTTAACTATCCAAACGTAATGAAACTTGGTACAGCAAATATTTATACACATTGTAATGCACTGGAATCTAATTTAGTTCAATTGTTTACATAACCTCAAAATGGCGGCTGTGCGAAATATTTCACTGACATTCTATAACTCCGAAACTATTACAGATATCATCATGCAATTTTGTACGGTGATAAAGGCTACTGATACAAGTTTACCTATGTATATTTCATAAACCTGTCAAGTACAAAACGAACATGGCGACCAAGCGAATTTGAAATATTTTAAGAGACTTTTCTCGTGATTTAACTCTCTGAGCGCAGTGAAATGTGGTACAGTAAATAATTTTGCAGATTGTAATGCACTGCCATCTAATTTAATTCAATTGTTTACATAACCTCAAGATGGCGGCTGTGCGAAATTTTAAAATTAAGTTTTTATTCTTGTGTCGTAATCATGCGATCGAAGTGAAAGTTTGAATAATGAAGCTAGGCAATAATTGTCCTTGAATGGTACATAACTCTATGGCCTATACATATAACAATCCTAAATGGCGAGCTTCCGAAATATTTAGACGGTTCTCAATATCTATGAATCTTTTACAGCAACCAAACTGAATTTCTTTATGTTCATAGACTCTATTACCATATGTTCACCTATAGGACTTTCAGTAACCTGGTGAGCACAAATCCAACATGGTGGCGATGCGAAGTATAAATATTTAAATGGACGTTTCTCGCGAATGAACTATCCGAGTGCCGTGAAACGTTGCACGTTAAATGCTTATACAAATGTTGATCCACTGGCATGTAATTTATTTCAATTGTTTGCATAATCACAAGATGGCTGGTGTGCGTACTTTAAAAATCTCGTTTTTACTTTTTGTGTTCTAATCATGCGATTGAAGTTTGAATACCACACGTACACAATAATCTTAATGTAATAGTACAAAAATAAGAATCCTCCTGGCGACCATATGAAATATTTAGACGGTTCTCAATATCTACGAAGCTGTTACAGCAATTAAACTGAAATTTTGTATGTTGATAGAGGCAATTAACATGAGCAGGATATATGAAAATAGGCTGTATAGTTCTTCACGGAACTACTTGTTCAGTGTTGCCTTAGTAATCGAAATTCAATGTTTTTCAGTCGGTCAATTCGATTGTACCCAAATTGTAATGGGGGGGGGGGGGGGGGGTTATAATCCTGAAAAAACTTACATGAGATTAATAAATAATAAAATTATACGAGCCTTACAGTAGTCGCATATGATGTGTAACATCTGACATATTATTCGAATAATTCCATACTACTTACTCGCATTTTTTAAAGAATGAACTCATAGTGCTACCTTGCGCCAGCAAACATGAAAGGTTACGCCAATGCATCTGCAGTAGTGACATATACCTGCAACTGTATGCGGAAACAATCCACTGCCTACTTGATGCGAGCTGCGCTTTATACCGGCCAGTTAGTGAACCCAAGCCAGCGGTGTTATTGAAAATGGCCTCTTATTGCCGATATAGCGCATTGCCAAGTATAGGCGCGATTAAGAATTAGGTGTGCAGTAGGTATATTAAATGCGTTTCTCCCAGTGATACGTTTAGACCAACGAAGTTTCAATTATTGTTAGTAGTCGGTGTTAATATACTGAATTCCTACGTTGTTTGGAGCGTTGGTTGATGCGATATAGCACTCGAGGTACATTAAATAAGAATACAGCAAAGGTATGAAGATTTAATAAATCGTAATTGTTTTTTTTTACACCAAAGAACGACAACTTGAAGATGATTTATTGTAGGAATTTCTTTAATAGGGCCTCCAAACCTTGAGATAAACCGTATGCGATTTACATTCCACATAGTCACATGGCATACAGTACGTCATTGTACCGATCTCCGCCACCGCGCGCTCATTGTTTCCGTCCCATCCACTTCCGTCCCATCCACTCCCGTCTCTTTTCCAAAATCACTCCCACAAAAATATCCAGCTACCGAGTGGAAAGATGTTACACATCAAAAAGGTTATTGGTTTTAAGACCCTTTTAACTACTGCGGCTTTTAGAGACGCTGGGGTGCCGGAAGTTTGTCCTGTAGGGAATCTTTAACGTAAATCTACTGACTCTGGTCTCTCGCATTTGCACACCCTCAAATGACAACTGACTGCGCCTGGATTCGATCCTGCAACCTTGGGAACAGAAGTTGCCACTGAGGCACACAGCCAGTCAGATTAATTAATAAATTTCATGGGTAGTTCCCTAATCCTGAAAAGAACTTATGAGATTAATAAATACATTTATTTATTTCGATTCCCAGCTCTGCTAAGAATCTGAATTCTGATCTAAGGGCTGGAACGGGGTTCACTCAGTCTCTTGGGGCAAAATTGAAAACAGACAGATTCGATTCCCGCCTTAGACATCCTGGAAGTGGTTTTCCGTGGTTTGTCACTTCTACTCTAGGCGAATGCTACACTGGTGGGTCTCTAAAACTTTCATATTCTGGAATATATTTTTGTAGCTAAATTAATGGAAAATCAACAACTGATAAACTGCAGGAAGCAGATAGAAGAATCATCAACAAGAAACACCAAGAAGATTGCCTAATGAGGCGGTATATCGAGAAAGCGAATCAATAATAGATACAATGCGGAAGAGGGGAATTGCTTTTTTCTGCCATGTATCCAGACTGCCAGATATCAGACTACTGAAACAGTTATTTAGCTACTTCTGTAAGATTAAAACGAAGAGCAATTGGTTCAAAGAGGTCCAGAATGATTTAGAAGATTTAAATTTAACAATGCTCCAAATTGAAGGCAGAGAAGAGAAAACGATTCCAAGTACAAACACTTACAACTCAAACTAACAACATTTGAATGAAATAATTACACCCTAACTGACAACAAAGGGCAAGCAGGTCAGACACGATGAAGATATGTTGGAAGCAGAAGGAGAAGCTGAAAACCCGAGTCTCTAATTGAATCGTTTATTTCAGAAAGGGGTCAAGTGACAAAATATGATGAAATGATTTATTTGTGGGAACATGTTCTGTAGGGGTAGATGCATATTTTAGTGCAGACAGTGCAGGCCTGTTATTACAGTAAGGCATTAGGTTAAAAATTGTGTTTAGTGCAGAAAGGGATCAAGGGACGCTGCTTGACTCGTTTCTGTTGTAATATTTCAACCTGTACTTATTGTACCCTATGTCTAGTTTTGGCCTAGGGCCTACAAACAGATTCTGTTTCAGATTCCCCTTGTTGGGTATGATGGGTTCTATAACAATATATTGCAATGGCCTACTTTGGATGCAGAATGTGCTGTAGAGTTAGAAGACGAATAAATCAGTGTGCTACCAACCTAATAATGTATGGCTTTGAACTTTGAGACTGATCAGTTTAAAAGAAATCACCAGCCATTTTTAAACAGGTTTCGTTAGTTACAATAATGGTTTTCTTGCATTAATAATGCTATCTTATACACATATCGCATGATCGTCTGCAAGGATTTGGTCTTCGTTTGAACATCCATAAGACTGAATACCTCAAAACGATTCCATTCCCTGGAACTATAGGTATTAATGGAGCTCCTCTTACCAAGGTAAATACATTCCGATACCTAGGCTCACGATTGAATGGCAACAGCTCTGTGAATGAAGATGTGCGAGCACGAATCAGTGCTACTTGGATGCGATTCAGAGATGTCACTGGTGTTCTTTGTGATAAGAAGATTCCTATCCGCCTAAAATCAAAGATATACCGCACAATGGTGAGACCAGTTGCATTATATGGTACCGAGGGTTGGCCAGCACCTAGAAGTGCTGAGCACTCACTTCATGTCATGGAAATGCGGATGCTGCGAAGATCTTTAGACATTTCTCTGCTCGACGATATTCCCAACACAACGATTCAACATACAGCTGGCATGGCTCCAATCAATGAGAAAATGCAGGAATGGAGGCTCCGTTGGTATGAGCACGTTGTCCGTGCGCCACAAAGTTCAGTCATCGGCTCGGCCTACCATCTAACGGTCGACGGCCAGAGACAGGGTGGCAGACCAAAATTGCGGTAGCTGGATACTATTAACGCAGATTTACGATCAAGAAACTTGAAATCGCGCGAAGCAATAGATCGCAAGAAATGGCGTGCATTGATCCAAAAAGCGGATCCCGTTCCTACGGGATGACGCTAAGAAGAAGAAGAAGAAGAAGAAGAAAATATAAATAAACTGTTCAGCATTCATTTTCGTTACAAAACCGTAAAATATATCTTAGTTTTGATCACAAAATATTCGTGTTCTACTTCTTGATTGCAGAAAGTTGTCAAGTACTTAGTTTTAAAGTTCCCTTTCTGCACGATACAAAAAAGTAAAACAGATATAATATGTGTTATTACGATTCAAATACATAAACACATTTGTGGTAAGTTTTAAGATCCATAAACAATTCTTTGTATAAGATTTTAAGTTTTCATTATCTCAAAACGGCATTTTTGTCACTTGACTCCTTTCTGAAATAAACGATTCAATTAACACTCGTCATCAACTTCTAAAGACACTGCCTTGTCTCCATAACCACTGTTCTCTGTCTTCAGCACCTCGTTTCATTTCATAGTAGGAACCATAATCAAGAGTTCGTGTGATGTCTAACTATTAAACTATTAAACTTTAATGTTGGCGTGAACTATGTAAAAAATTGGCAATTTAATATTCAAACAATGTTAGCATGCCTGATAGAGGGACTCGCTTATCACATCAGTTTTCAACCCATTGCTTAAACAGTTTTATGTTCGACCCTGACTATTATGTGTCTGAAAACTGTATCATAATGATGGTCATTATAACGCTATTTTTCATTATGAAACAGTTTCTCCCACCAATCACAGCTCAAGAAACAGTTGTTTAACCAATTAGATAAGGATACCTTCGCGCATGCGCTCAAAATCCAACATGTCTATATAAATTACCGAAAGTGCACCGTCCATATGTTCGCGTAAATAAACTGGTGAATATGAGACAAGAAATAGCACTGTACCTTAATATACTCAAATCCAATTTCTACACAGCGCGTTGATTTCAAACGACTACGGTGACAGTTTTACTGAATGGTTCACGATCTGCACATCTGGCATTGAAGCACACAGAGCGCATGCGTCGGTCGGCCAGAGAGCTTGGAGCATGGAGATATGCTACCTAGCGCACCACCCGATCACAAAATTCTAGTTACTGAACAGATATTTATGAATATTTATGTTAAAACATATAATAAAGTTATAATTATCGTCGAACATAAACAGTCGTTTGCAACTCGCCTATAATGGTAATTAAGACACTCGTATGGAAATTATAAAACTCGCTAAAGCTCGTTTTATAAACATACTCGTGTATTAATTACAGCCATTATAGGCTCGTTGCATAATGTACTATCCATACTGTTTATATTGTACATTTTCATGGAGAAACCCCAACCTGATACATTTCTTACAAAGATACACTTCTTTTCTACTCTATTTAATAGCTGATAAGTTCAAAGTCACATAGAATAAAACTCAACAAGTTTTCTAGGTTTGTGCCGTGTCTTGAGTTTTAATTCACTGACTGTGAAAGCCAATATACCATATTTTAGGAAGCCTTCACAGGGAGGTTATGGCTGCTTGAGCTTTTAGTTTTCGCAGTAAAGAGGCACTGGTGCACTTCATAAAAAAGGGAAGTAGAACGTAGTTCGCTACTCCTGTGGGGGTTCGGGTGGGGACCCAAGAGTCCGCAGATGAGCCAGCTTGGTGTCCTAGGCAAAACCCCACACAAGACACGGCACAAACCCTAGAAAAATGCTGCGTTTTAGGTAGATTTCATTAGAAAGCTAACTATTTCAATGGGTCCCATGTTTCGACTTCCGGAAAATTTCGACATATCTTCGCGTTTCACATCCCCCAGACCCCAAAACCACCGTCAGTTCAAAAGTTTATATATAATTTATGTATGTATATATATATATATATCAGTTTCTTGTGGACACGATAACTGCCGCAATTTTGCACCAATCACTTTGAATTTTTTACATAATATGTATCCCCTTAAAATCTCGGTCGAGTTCGTTAATGGGCAAAATCGGTCAAAGGGAGGGAAAATGGGAGGCTTTTTTCGAAAATATGAATTATCGCTATAACTCTCTTAATAGGCCTATCTGAAATATTGAATCCATTCAAAGTTCATACTATGTGTCGGACAAGGCCCTAAAATTTATGTTTGAAAAGTTTTTTTATAGCACCACTCATTGACCAAAGGGGTGGGAAAAAGTGGGTTTTTCGGGAAACATTAATCATATCTCAGTTAATAGGCACAATATCAAAACCGCACAAAATGGACAATATTCCTCCAATAATTTCCTAAAACTTTTGTCTGAAAGAATTTTTGATATGACCCACCATTACGCCACGGGGTGAACAAAATGATTTAAATTACAAGAAAATGCCAAGTGCCAAGAGAGGTTGCCATGACAACTTTACTTTTAATTGATAAGGGATGAGCCATCAGCAGTTGCTATGACAACGCCACTGCACGAGATAACATTCAGTTTTCCATCTGTCTGTGGGAAGCGACTTCGGTATCGGAACTGGTAGCATGCTGAACTTCTATGCCCAAGGTCGCGGGTTCAAACCCGGCTGAAGTCGTCGGATTTACTAAGAGCGCTAAAAAAACTGAGTTTGCTTTCCTTCGGAGGGGAAGTTCCAACGTTCGTTGCGAGTTGCTGATTGAGGTGACATCTAGTAGCCAAGTTCACAGCTAGGTGTCGTTGACGGTAGTATTTTAGGTAGATTTCATTAGAAAGCTAACTATTGCAATGGATACCATGTTTCTATTTCCGGAAAATTTCGACATATATTCGCGTTTCACATCCCCCAGACCCCAAAACCACCGTCAGTTCAAAAGTTTATATATAATTTATGTAATATATATATATATATATATATATATATATATATATATATATATATATATATATATATATATATGTATATCAGTTTCTTGTGGACACGATAACTGCCGTAATTTTGCACCAATCACTTTGAATTTTTTACCGAATATGTATACCCATAAAATCTCGGACGAGTTCCTTACTGGGCTAAATCGGTCGAAGGGGATGAAAATGGGGGACTTTTTTTTTCAAAAAACTGAAATATTGCTATAACTCTCTTAATATGTGAAATATCGAATCCGTTCAAAGTTCATACTATGTGTCAGATAAAGCTCAAAAATTTATGTTTGAAACGTTTTTTGATAGCACCAACCATTGACCGAAGGGGTGGGAAAAAAGTGGTTTTTTTTTTTCGGGAAACATTAATCATATCTCTGTTAATAGGCACAATATCAAAACCGTACAAAATGGACAATATTCCCCTAATAATTACCTAAAACGTTTGTCTGAAAGAATTTTTTATATGAGCCACCATTACGCCAAGGGATGAGAGAAATGATTTCGGAATTATAAGAGAATGCCAAGAGCTATCAGTGGTTGACATGGCAACACTACTAAATTGGTGAGGGATGAGCCATCAGACGTTGCCATGACAACGCACTTGCGCGAGATCAGATTCAGATTTCCATCTGACGAAGTTTGAAGCGGCTTCGGTGACGTAACTGGTAGCATGCTGAACTTCTATGCCCAAGGTCGCGGGTTCAAAGCCGGCCAAAGTCGTCGGATTTTCTAAGAGCGCTAAAAATCCCTCAGTAAGCTTTCCTTTGGAGGGGAAGTTCCAACGTTCGTTGCGAGTTGCTGATTGAGGTGGCATCTAGTAGCCAAGTTCACAGCTAGGTGGCGTTGACGGTAGTATCTGGTAGCAACATTAGGAACTACTGCTTGAAATTGAGCGTCTGCATTCCTTACCTGAATTACAGACTAATACAGCCATCACAATTCACACCGTTTATCAGACAGATTCTACACTCACCCAAAGTACACGGGGATACATGACCGCGTTGTCGCAGCCCCTAAACTGAGGAACCAACCAACATCTCTGCGGGAGATATAATTTTGCGTGAAGAAGTAACAGACCGTTACATAGTTACACATCAGTGTCGAAACCTTGCATAAGGACAGTGTGACCACAAGTATAAAAATGGACTCCAAATGACAAGAAGGTTATCATCATCATAAGACAATAGAATGTTTAAAATATGCATAAAATGACGAAAAACAAAGTTAATTAATCTCCAATTATAAAATACTTTCACGCGATAAATGAGGTCTGATCCTTCTACGAAAACCTGCATATTCTGCCTATTTGTCCGGTGAAATCTACCTCCGCCTTCCGGCGTGCCGAGAGGACTTTTTAATTCACTGGCCGTGAAAACCAATATACCATCTTTTAAATAGAGTACATTAAAATAATACTCTTCATTTTTGTTCTATATATCCCCTTGTCTCCATTATTTAAGTATGGTTCGTTTCGTGACTAATTTGCTTGGATGGTTGAAGATTTTCCTCTTACATTCCATGTATTTGTCTATTTGAATATAAATACAATATATAAGTGAATAAATTATTATTGAGCATGTAAACCCATTATTGGATATTTTTAGTTTATACTTCAATAATTAAACTACCCAAATAAACAAATCCTGAGTAAATTGTTCCCAAGTGAAACGATATTATGATTTCGAAATCTAACATCACTCCACTATAATTTACGCTTAGGTATTATTACATAGTATCAAATGTTGGTTTCCTTATATTCCACTAGGAAAATCGTTCGCATTTGAAACAAGCAATTTTACTCCCAAATAAGATGCTCCGTAAGGAATAAAGCTCATATCTTATTCTTGTTTTTACTTCGATTTTGGCCATCTATGGACAATCATCCTCATGATTTTGTCTTATGACTTTATTTTAGGTTTCTGCAGTATTTCGTCATAATATTAATGTTAATATTACGGTTATTGTTATAGTTACTGTTATTGTTAAGCTCATCTACTAATTGGAAATTTTTTTTCATTCTCTACATAACCTTCACTATCTTAACATAAAATTGTCATGCAGTGAAGAATGTTAAAAATCATTGCGTAAAGGGGTTAGAATACTCAGGAAAGGAAGAATGAATGATAATGCCGAGTGGTCATCCCAGCCATCAGCCTCTTCAATATTGCCCAGTATATTCTCAGAACCTGCGACTACGTGTGTTGAAAGCTTACGCTAGTGAATTATAACTCTTCTACTTATTCTTTGCCTTCTTCAAGTTCAAAAGAAGCTTTAAGTTTTGTTCTGTGAACTCTTATAGAATCGGTAACACCCACGAAATTCCATCCGTTGATACTTTTCATCCAGAGTAGAATTTTAATTTGGGATATTTTAACTTACCTAGTTTCTTGAAAATATGTTTATTAAACCTCTGTATTGAATATTAATATTTTTTTTTCGTGTGGTCTCCTCCGAGACCTAGTGCAGGTCTTTCTATTCGACGCCCATGGGCGACCTGCGCGTCGAGATGAGAGATGGAATTGATTAAGGTGAATGAAATTGGAGAAGGATGTGGAAGGAAGTGGCCGTGGCCTGTCAGAAGGTACCGTCCCAGCATTTGCCTGTGTTGAAAATGGGAAACCACGGAAAACCATTTCAAGGACGGCCGACGGTGGGGCTCGAACCCACGCGTCTATCGAGTCAGCAGAGAGCTTGGCCCCATGACCTAACACTGCGCTTTAGCCAGCGTGGCCACTACTGTCGGTGAATATTAATATAAAAACTGACGAAGTTTGAAGCGGCTTCGGTGGCGTAGTTGATAGCATGCTGAACTGCTGTGCCCAAGATCACGGGTTCACACCCGGCCGAAGACGTCGGATTGTTTAAGAGCGTTAAAATCCTTCAGTACTGTACGCCTTCCTTTGGAGGGGAAGTCCCATGTCATAGATGTATGACATGTAAAAGATCCTTCCACTAACTAAGTTATACTTGTGTGAAGCTAAATTTCTTGGTTAGATTTCATTGGAACGCTCTATCATAGCTCCAACGTTCACCACTAGGTAACATTGACATCTGGTAACGAAAGTTGGAACTACTTGAAATTGAACGGAACTTGTAGCTCACCCTAGTGGTGTCCTCTTGAAGCAGCTACAGCCTCTGGCGAGCCGAACATGTCCTCGGACACTCCCGGCACTTACAGCCATACGCTAAATAAATAATAATAATAATAACACTATAGAGCGTCACCGAACGCGGTGGCCAAGAGTGCTAGACCGCTACCTCGTGCTTCACTGGTACTAAGAGAGCGAGGACGTGAACCCCATCTCGTCCGTCCTGAAAATGGTTTTCCGTGGTTTCCCATTTTCACTCCCAGATAAATTCCGGGATAATTCCTTTCAACAAGTCCACGGCCGACTTCTTTCTCAATCCCTTTCGTGACCTTTCCTTCATTGGACCAAAGTTAGCGGTCACCTGAGCGATCAAACTGTCACTATCCTCAGTTGTATCTGCTGACTAAGGGGGTGTCCAGAACCAAGGCCCTGGCCTTGAGACGGTAGAGGAATGATCCCTCGCAGAGTCCGTGGGTGAAGCCGAGCTGGGAGGATAAGCAATTTAAAACAAAACTATACAACAACATCGCAATCAAAAAATTTACGCACCACAGATCAAAACCTCAGCCTTAAGCAGCTAAGCAAGAACAAGAGAAACATACCTTCCATGTTGACTTGTCTGCCATAATTGTGGATTAAAACTGCCTACCTGCAAAAGAAACAAAGAATTGTGGTTAGTTCACTCCCATGAAGTTACTTGGTACACAAAGAACATGGAAATAACTCTTGTTATTTTGATGAAGTTGTTCTTATCCTTTCAAACAATGCAAACGAACTCAATCCCAAGCCTACTTGAAGCAGGAAAAGTTTTCAGAACTTTGGTTAGCACACTGCCTGCGGCTCAATTCATATATCTCCCTCAGAATATCATTTACCACTGAGAGAGAGGGACAGATATTAACTGTAACAGCTACGGGAGGAAAGGTTTTGTCATTTGCAAGAAGCAAACCACAGGTTTGCCGGATTATTTTAATCAAGTACAGGTACACATTTGTGCCGATGTTTTTCTTCGTGTTATGCATTTCTTACTCTGTGATATCCTAAATTTTTCTGATTTCATGTTACTTTCTTGATCTAACTCACAGACATTCGATACTGTACTTGTCGAATTGTTCGCTTGTTTAACCTACAAACAAAATAATAAACAAATGCACGCGAGTATCGATGTTTTTCAAATCTAGTGCTGCCATCTACGATGCGCACACAATCCACACACAATGTTTTTTTTTTCAACCTTTTACACAGTTCGGTTCATTTCGTGTCGGGTCAAAAGTGCTATGTATTTTACATTAAATAAATACTCGTATGTTTAAACTATTGTTTAATTGACTTTGCCCTGAGCCTGTTCCGCTGATAGAACACATTAAATGTGTTAAATGTGTTCTAAAATGTTGGTATGGGATCGCAATTTGTAAGTTGCACGAAAATAATGGCTCATTTCCAGGCTGAACTATTCCTTAATTTCATAATGAAGATTATGTAGAATGCACAAATAACTAAGAGCAGTATACATTAAATGACTTTTAGCAAAGAGCAACCACAAATAATTCACTCTTATCTACTGTGCAATACAGCTGTAGTCAAAAACTTATAAAATATATATATTTCGCATGACATACAGAGGATACAGTAATGGTACAGTATATACAATATATACAAGTAATAAATATCTAGTAACATCGAAAACGAAGCCAAAAGTCACAGTTGGATGTCCAGAGCAACAATCCACTCAACTGCATCATCAGTTGCGTTCTGCAGGTCGTCATATCCTCCCTCGAAGGACCGTGAAGGGCATTCCGACACAATATGATGGATTGTCTGCACTGAATCGCCACAATCGCACTGAGGACTACAAATTTTCCCCCATTTGTGGAGCCAAAAGTTACATCTTCCGTGACCGGTCCGCACTCTGTTCAGTGATGTCCATATCCTGCATGTGATCGATCAATCCTAGCTCATCAGGGTTTGATGTAGCCCATTCTTCTCGCCAAGTTTCGTCCATATTGAACTTAGATTCAACAAGCATCTTGCCTAGCTGCCATGACGGATGTCGAGATTTTAATCTCCCTTGCTTCTGTAACTTATAAAAGCAAAGGACTCACTGGAACTCCTAGGCCCCTCTATAATCGCTCATCAAAACCAGCTGAGTAACTCCAAGCGCACTACAAAAATGCCAACAAACGTGGAAGAGTGTTTATCATCTTCCTTTAATTAAATCACGAATATACAGTATCTCGAGGAATCAAAGCTAACAACTGATAAATACAAGAAATCTAAGAATGGTCATAATAATCTGGCCAGATACTATAGGTGGATTCCCAAACTTACCTAGTCAATTTTTGCATATTTCAGTTGATGACAGATTTAGAGCCGCGATGTGTCTCTGTACTAGATTATATCTATGTCTACAACTTATTAATCCCGTTTCCAACGGGGTCGGGGATGAGATGCGATGAAATTACTCGTGGCTGATCGCTTCTACAGTCGGATGCCCTTCCTTAGGCCAACCTGACGAGAGGAGTTAATGAGAGATGATTTCTTTTGTCGTGTAGCCTCTTGGGAGGCCGAGTGCAGGTCTTTCTAGTAAACGCCCGTGGTCGATCTGCGTGTCTGAATGATGATGAAGTGATGTGAAGACGCCACATACACCCAGCCCCCGGACCAGATGATTCAACTCCAGGAGATGAAAATCCCCGATGGCCTGGCCGGGAATTCAACCCGGGACCCCTTCGGCCAAGCCTAGCGTGCTAACCAATTCGCCATGGGGCCGGACAGAGATGAAATGAATGATAGTTCAATTTCAAATTGTTCCCTCTTTGGCTACCAGACGCCACTGTCGCCCAGCGGCGATCGTTGGAACTTGATAGAGCGTTTCTAAACCAAATAACCTAAACCAATTGTAGTGGAAGGTTCTTTATCATGCCATAAATATATGACATGGGACCGTCGGCTTTACTTCCCCTCCAAAGGATGGCTTGCTGAAGAAATTTAACGCTCTTAAAAATCTGACGACTTCGGCCGGGTTTGAACCCGCGATCTAGGGCATAGTAGTACAGTATGCTACCGATTACGCCACCGAAGCCACTTCCTCATTACATTCGTTTATTTCCAAATTACCACAATTACAGTACTATACTTTTGAAGCCTCCGTGGCTTAGGCGGCAGCACGCCGGCCTCTCACCGCTGGGTCCGTGGTTCAAATCCCGGTAACTCCATGTGAGATCTGTGCTGGACAAAACGGAGGCAGACAGGTTTTTCTCCGGGTACTCCGGTTTTCCCTGTCAAAATGTCATTCCAGCAACACTCTCCACTATCACTTCATTTCATCTGTCATTCATCTAATCATTGCCCCAGAGGTGTGCGTCAGGCCTCGGCAGCCGGCATAGTTCATATCCTCGCCGCTAGCTAGGGGCTTCATTCATTCCATTCCTGACCCGGTCGGAGAGTGGAAGCAGGCTGTGGATTTTCATTTTCACAGTACTATACTTTACATATGCTTCCTCATTGGTTCAGTCGTAGAGTAATCCCAAGATCGGGTGTTAGATCCCCAGACGCGTAAGACGGATTTTGGTAGGGCGGAAAACCCGCACGGCTGTTTGACTACGATGTCGGCTCGTGAAAGATCTCTCCTATCACATTTGGTGATTACAAGAAAATATTAATTAAATCTCAGCCTCAGGTCATCCAGTAAAGTAAACAGAATGTCAAAATTGGTGTATACCCGCATCGGAGTCACGCTACGTTGCATAATCGCTGCAGCAACGCTCTCAAATGGAAACATTTTGATCCCGCCTTATAGTAACATACATTAACAAATCTATAACGTAAGATCCACGGCTCCTCGTGTGGTACGATGACATTTCGTAAGAGATTTCGTGTGTCACATTTAGTGCATATAATGCAAAATTAATTAAATCTCAGCCAAAAATTTAGAGCAAACATTCCTCAGGAAATATCTTCAAAATAACTATTGCTGATAGGCTGAATAAAATGGAGTATGGATATTTCAGACCTGCCGCGTGATCCCTATACGAAGGAATTACGTTCCATAATATTTAGTTCATAGTTCTGGCTTAACTACTTTCCCAAAAACTGTTTAAATTGAACATCAGTACGAGATTTTCCTCTTCAGAAATTAATATGCCTATTTTCATAATTTACAATACTACACTAGAATACTGGGTTAGATGACCTCGATGTTCTATCCTTTAAAACAATCACCACAACCCCCACCAGTACAATAGAAATAGTTAGTAGAATATATAACTTTAAGTTATGTGTCGGTTAATTACTACTCCTCCCGTAGAGATTGCATATTTCTGCAACGGTCCCAGTATTCCACTTTAAAGAAAAGCCATATGTATGGCTTTTATAATTTACGAAAATACAACTAAAGAATTCAGGTTCATTATACGAACCTTCATTGATCTTGTCTGTATGGAGCATGAGATATAACAAGTAGTTCCGTCAAGAACTAAACAGCCTATATTAATATATCCTACTGGTCTTACTTAGGACACGAGAAATGAAAGCGAGATTTTAAACAAACGCACAGCCACCATTTTAAGTTCTCATAAAATTCCATTCAATTAGACGTCAGTATATTAAGGCTTGTATGAAGATATACCGTGCCAAATTTCACAGCACTCGGATGATAAATCGCGAGAGAAATCCATTTAAATTTTTAAATTTTGCGTCACCGCCATGTTGGTTTTTGTGCTCACCAGGTGAATCATCCATAGGTGAACATACGTTAATAGCCTCTATCAACACACAAAAAGTTTGATTGCTATAGAACAGTAGATTCGTAGACATTGAGGACCGTCTAAATATTTTGGAAAGTCGCCATGTTGGATTGTTATATGTGTAGGTCATATAGGCATGTACCATTAGATGGAGATTATTGCCTAGGTTCATTATTCAAACGTTCACTTCGATCACATGATAAGGACACAAGAAATAAAAACTTAATTTTAATATTTCGCACAGCCGCCATTTTGAAGTTATGTGAACAATTGAACTGAATTCTAAGTCAGTGCATTTGAATGTGTACAATCATTTGCTGTGCAAATTTTCACTGAGCTCGGATGTTTAAATCGCGAGAAAAGTCTATTTAAATGTTTCAACTTTGCTTCGCCGCCATGTTCATTTTTTACCTAACAGGTTTATGAAAGCCACGTAGATGAACATCTAGTACTTCTCTTTACCACCGTACATAATTTCAGCGTGATATCTGTTACTTTTGTCAGTGGAATGCCAGTGAAATATTTTGTGCGGCCGCCATGTTGGATTGATGAAACGTATTAAAATTACCGAGTTTTATTGAAATCGCTTCGGCTGTATAGATTGTATTAGCGAGACCCACACACACATACGCACACACACACGGACAAAAGGTGATCTAATAAGCCTTTTTCATTTATTTTTTTCATGAATGAGAATAGTCTAAAAATATGTTTTTGTATTTTAATTTAGAACCGCCATCTCGAACTTTTAAAATAAATTCAACTACGTTAGATAGCGATTTATTAATATTTATGTAAATATTTGCTTAGCGACGATTCACTGCGCTTGTATGATTAGACCAGCATAAAATCATATTAAATACTCGAAATATGCTTTGCCACCGTACTGTTTCGGTATTGATCTGATTCTTGAATGTTACATATACAGTATGTTCTTAGTTATACAGTAGGTACTCTATCTCCATATAAACATTCAGTTTCAAATGGAAACTTGTAAAACGTGACCTGTAATCTCTGTTATGAGAAACAGGACCCCCCATTTTTACGTGGAATCCTAATCACAGGACCTTATACAGAGCGCCAGGACATGTTTTCCGCAGTGACTGCCGGCTTCTGCCAGAGCTAGCATCAGCAGTTTAGTTGGCAGCATGGTGTCCTTGACAGGGTGAATCCCACACGTGTGGGCTGTAGGCTGTCAAAATCGTCAGTGTGTATTGCAATAAGCGATCGTATGTGTCATTAGCACTTCCAGCATAAGTTATGAATGGCTGTGGTGAGTACAAAGTATACTGTTTGTTTGTTTTGATACAAGTGACAACAGTGCTGCCGGCCCCGCGGTGTTGGGGTAGCGCGCCTGCCTCTCGCCCGGAGGCCCCAGGTTCGATTCCCGGCTCCGTGAGGGATTTTAGAAACTGGCGTGAGGGCTGGAATGGGACGCACTCAGCCTCGAGAGGAAAATTAAGTAGCTGTCTGACAGTGAGGCAGAGCTCCGATCACGAAAACCAAGATTAACGGCCGGGGGGACCCGATGCGCTGATCACGCATCACCCCAATACCTGCAGGCCAAATGACTGGGCAGCGGTCGCTTGGTAGGCCTAGGCCCTTCACGGGCTGTAGTTCCAGGGGTAAAAAAAAGAGAGTTCTGCTGCCAACGTAACTAATGATGATAGCTCTCGCAGACGCATGTAGGCACTGCGGAGAAAATTTCCTGGCGTCCTGTATTTCCCTTACAAAATCCCACGTGCATTGACAGGGTGTTAAACCCGGTCCGATTATGCGACGGGCAAGCAGCTTGACCACTGCACTATCACGTCCCCTACAATTTCAAATTCACTATTATAATGGTTTCGTAGATAATGAGAACTGCTGAAATATTTCCCCTGGCCTTCCGTTTGGATTATTCTGTTTAAAAGTCATCGAACACCAGTAAACACATATTAAAGTAATGTTATATTATGCTGAGTTTCACTTCAATCGATTTTTTGATGTGTAACATCTTTCCACTCAGTAGCTGGACATTTTGTGGGAGTGATTTTGGAAAAGGGACGGAAGTGGATGGGCCGGAAATGGATAGGACGGAAGTGATGGGACGGAAACAATGAGCGCGCGTGATGGCGGAGATCGGTACAACGACGTACTGTTGGCCATGTGGCTATGGCGAATGTATAGCCTATAGCATACAGTTTAGTTCAAGGTTTGGAGACCCCATGTAAGATATTCCTACAATAAATCATCTTCAAATTGTCGTTCTTTGGTGTGAAAATATTCATTTTATCATATTTGCTGAAAACAATTACGATTTATTAAATCTTCATACTTTTGCTTTATTCTTATTTAATGTAAGCACTCGATGTACTGTCGGCCATGTGGCTATGTGGAATCTATATCGCATCAACAAACACTCCAAACTACGTAGGAATTCAGTATATTAACGCCGACTACTAACAATAATTGAAACTTCGTTGGTCTGAACATATCACTGGGAGAAACACATTTAATATACATTCCCCACACCTAATTTTTAATCGCGCCTATACTTGGCAGTGCGCTGATCGGCAAAACGAGGCCATCTTCAATAACATCGCTGGTATGGGTTCACTAACTGGCCAGTATAGAGCGCAGCTCGTATCACGTAGGCAGTGGATTGCTTCCGCCACGGCAAATAACTATTATGATTCATTACGGTCAGGATTTGGCAGTGGAGTTTTGCAAGTAGTTATTTCAATGACCAACAGAGTTTACTGTCAACAAGGGATTTGCGCTCCCGGGACACACATAGTAGGATAACATGTTACACATCATATGCGACTACTGTATGGCTCGTATATTTTTTTAAATTCGTACGCCCACTATCTTGAATTTTCAAAATACTGTATTTGAATCATATTAGATGTCAATATATTAAACTGTATGTAAAGGTTTACAATGCCATATTTCACGGCTCTATGATGATTAAATATCCGAACTTCGAGTATCCGCCATCTACAGGGTGATTCATAATTCTTATTACAAACTTCTGGGGCTTGTAGAAGGGACTAAATACATCGCAGTTTGAACAGAAACCCTTGTCCCGACGTTTATCGTTCCGATACCAAGTCGGTTTGAGGATCACTTTCAATTTACATCGCCCGCTTTATGTAACGGAAATACCATTGGCTGAGGGCAACCTCTGCAGTCCCCTGATGTCATACAGTACATCCGCGAACATCTTGACCAACATTCGGGGAAATATGGATAGGTCGAGGTGATCCAATTTCGTGGCCACCACGATCACCCGATTTAACTCCCCTCGACTTCTTTCTGTGAGGCCACATGAAAAACCTTGTTTATGAAACTCCTGTCGAGTCGGAAGAAGATGTTGTTGCGTGTATTCTGGTGGCAGCACTCATTATTGAACACACACACACAAGGTCTCTCGGGACGTGTGTATGACAACATGTTGCGCAGGTAGGCCTACACGTTGTGTAATGAACAGCAGGGTCGCCACGTGGAACAACTCTTGTAGTGCATACGTGTCTGTAGTGAAATGGGAGAAGTGCAATCGAGTCAAACTGATTTTGTATCGAAATGATACATATCCGGACATGGGTTCCTAATCAAAATGTGATCTACTTACTCCCCTCTAAAACCCCCTGAAGTATGTAATAGGAATTATGAATCACCCTGTATATCTACAGTATATTTCTTCTGGATGAGCATACGAGCTAATCGGTTGCATATCACTCGGTGTTCACATCCCGTGGTTGATGTTCATTTACTTAAACATCATCGAACGATCAAACTACAGTATAATAGCCAATTTATTTCAACGAGTTAGTGCTAATCTGGGGGTAAAATCGCTCAAGTAACAGACAGAAGCACTAAGGCATACCCGGACTCTATCGAGCCATAAATCACGCCAGTAATGGCGGACCTTAGTCTTCTTGTCAACCCACGTAAATGCTGAGCCTTTCTGCTCACATAAACCGTCTTCTTCGCGTTTACGACCTTCAGGTGGTAAAACAGAGAATAGTCTGGCCTGCTGGCTCTAGTAAGAGCTAGTTTCCAAGAAAATAAGATCACTCCATCCAGATATCGTCTTTAAATAACAATTTTCTGCCCCAATACTCTAGACGAGTTTATCCAGCGCTTAAACAGGTGTCCCACGTGATTATTTACGAGGATGATTAATAATGCCATGGCAACTTTGTTTAATGTCTAGAGAATGTTCGAACGCAAAATGTCTAATGTATAGACTATGTTTTAAAGGTGGGTGTTTCTACCATTTAAAACAAAATAATAATGTTATTCCTTGAACATCCCTTTTAACCACTGCGGCTTTTAGAGACGCCGGGTACGGGAATTTTGCCCCGAATGTGATCTTTAACGTGCCAGTAAGTATACTTACACGGCTCCATCACATTTGTTCACCCTCAAATGCCACCTGACTGCGCCAGGTTTCGATCCTGCAACCTAGGCACAGAAGGCGAGAACGTTACCGCTGAGCCACGCAGCCAGTCTTTTAAAATAAAATAAAATAAAAGGTATGCCGCTGTCATTTCGCGTATCCTTGTGTTCATGTTCTTCATTTTCTGGATATGAGGGTATCGTCTTTCCTCTGAGCATGATTGCCGTTACATAGGCTGCACTTCATCCTTGTGTACCCTGCAGTGTTTGACTTTCTATTGAAAGATAACTACAGTTGTCTGCATTGTTCTGTCATCAATCATTATTATTCCCATTTCTACGTGGTTGAAAATGCGGTGTGATGTGTTTCCTTTAAGGTGCCAACTGCCAACCTCATGACCGACTTGGTGATCAAGGCTACCAGCGCGTAATTCCAGAAACCGTCGCAACAGCACGTCACCATTCAAGACTTGAAGCTATGCCGTGGTTCGAGCGGGGCCACATAGTTTTTTTTTCTTTTTAGCGTATGGCTTTCTTAGTGCCGGGAGTGTCCGTAGACATGTTCGGCCCGCCAGAGTATGTAGCTGCTTCTATGCGGACACCCATGGGGTGAGCTACAAGTACCGTAGCGTGTGGAGTGGTCTGTTGTCTGGGGAGGAAAGTGTGAATGTAACCACATAGGTGTAAGTATTAAACACACCTGACCCGACAACTTGATTCATTTTTGGGCTTTGCAAAAGCGTGCAGCCCGGTGTACTTGGGCGTGTCTGGAATCTGTCTGAAAACCTTCGTTATTGTAATTGCGGGAGCAGTGTGTGTATTTGGAACCGAAACTAGGTTTGGAAATAGGTAGTCTTGGTCTTAAGTTAGGAACCATCCCGACATTTATCTAGAGGTGAAGTAGGAAGCCATCGAAAACCATTTCTAGGACAGCTGAGGTAGGAATCGAATACATATTCTCTCAGTTTTGTTTCACGGGTCTGAGTGTGCTCCGTTACATTATTTTGACCAGAATTAAAATTCTTGGCATAGCAGAGGACCGAACCCTGAATCCGGGAAAGTCAATACTGTTTTAGATCCCTTATTTGGGGGTGGATCTAAAAGGGAGAGTTGCTGTACTAATTTATGAGTTTGTGCCTAAATAAGGGTAGCTCCCCTTGACAGGGCAAGCTGACCAGTGTAGTGTGTTGTGGTGTGCTAGGAACTAGGGGGCGTTCCTATAAAGACTGTAAATGTGGTTTAAGGGATGTAGCCTTAGCACGCGGGTCGGTGTACTAGTCGCCCAGCCGGCTACTTATTATATAATCACCTTGCTAGTGTCAGCGGTTCGGCACGCGCTTCCTTTGAGCACGCGAGCCGCTGTGAGGAATACAAGGACGTCTGAGTTGGCGTTATTACTACGGTGTGTCACGTCTGACCGTGACGGGAGTAAGGAAGGACGTGGGGACGTGAAGAAGAGTGTAGATCAGTAATGCAAGTGTAAGAGACTGACCAAGTGTTTATTGGTCAGCAATGAGTAACTGTTAGTCCCTTTTAAGGGATCTTGTGATGTTATAATGTGAGTACAAACTGTGGGTGTTAGGTTACAAAAGTAGGATTCTGAACACTGACTGACTGACTCACCTCGGTTGACACTGTCGTTAGCCTCCGGCTGTCTCGTCGAAGCACTGGTGATGGAGAGATTCTCGTGACCCACTTAAGGCACCTTTTATACCTTTAGCCTCTGTTCTGTCAGCGCGTTGTGGCATAGTTGAACCAGTTTGTAGTATGTCGCTGTGTGTCATAATTACGCAAGGGTTGAGCTGCTTTATGGAGTAGCCAGCTGCCCTTATAGTATTGATGGATATTGGGTAGGCTTTTAAAGGGTTGCCTTTTATGAGATTTAGACAGATGATGGGGGGGATGATCTCTAAGGGGTGCATACCCCTTGGGTATTGTACAAGCCTCTTCCTCCATTTGGTCGCGTCCTCGCGACCGGGAAGGGCACTTGGGGTTGGGATGTTGTCGTAGTAGTTTTTGAATCCCCCTCGTCTCTTCTGGTGGTGGCGTCGTAAGCGTCGTCGTATGGAACGGGTGTCGTCGTGCAGAAGTGTAGGTGTGCGGTCAGCCCGTGTTCAGAGGGGAGGGTTATGGGGTGTACATAGATATATATGTATATAAATTTTACATTGCATGGTGAAATGTGCATTAACATTGTTGAATAAAGAAAATAATTGCTATTGAGGCACAATCGCCATTGCCGTTGTCGGCATAAAAAAAAAACATGGTTATACATGGTTACATAGTTGTGCAGGGAGGAAAAACCCAGGGCCGAACGGATGATTGCGTCGTCCGCCCTATCTTGGGGAAAAAGTGCTCCCTGCAATAAAGAAGATAGGAGAGAATAGAAAAAAAATGGGTGTTCCAGGGTATAATTTAAAGGAAATATTTAAAATGGATTTATTGGTGTGGGATAAAACGGAACACCCTGACAAATGGGGAAGTTAGAAGAGAGAAAAATGAAAGAAAACAATTCACAGACATTGGTTACGTGTTACCTTAGCAAACGAAACAAAACAAAACAAAAATATAGACATCGTGTACACGTGAACTTGATAAACAGACAAAAATATATATAGAGTTTAATGTATCATGTTGCGATGCTGACATTTAGGAATTTCAATTGGAATAATTGCCCGTGGGCGCATGAATATGTATGTAGTTTACTCTTTAAAATTATGAACTACAATGACCTTATGTCTACTTAAGCGCGCTAAACCCTTATAATTCTAGTTTTTGTTTGGATCCTCGCGTGCACGCTACCTGTTTGTACGTACGCTTGCCGTATCACGGCTGATCTTATACGGCCACCTCTTGGCACGGTTGAGTGGTCGTACCGCTTGCAGTGTATTCTTAATACATAGTCTGTGAAGCATCCTCTGTGGGTGAATGCTTGCACACTTGGCCATGAGGGTCGCCGCCACATGCCGGTTGCGCCCTCATCGCCGTAAGCTGCGTCGCATTTTGACGCTTCAAGTGTTTTTGTTTTATGCAGATCTGC
This sequence comes from Meconema thalassinum, assembly GCA_946902985.2. Taxonomy (NCBI): domain Eukaryota; kingdom Metazoa; phylum Arthropoda; class Insecta; order Orthoptera; family Tettigoniidae; genus Meconema; species Meconema thalassinum. Next base: position 151,191,917 of record OX336390.1, on the reverse strand, counting down.
CAGCAAGCTTGATGCCCCACAGGCATCATTCCCGCTGTGCAGATTATTGACGTGTAGCTGTAAAAAAAAATGTAGTGAGTGTGTAAGTGAGAATGAATGTTAAATGGAGGTTAGTATGCACAGGTATAATACTACAATAAGGGGGCATTAAAGAGCATGTTGCTGCTATCTGGCAGCAAAATCATAATTACACGTGTCATATTCTAGGTGACAATGCCTGCAAAAAAAAATGGAGAGGTTAACAAAACATTGAAATTCCCTATTCCATATGCCGCTTCCTGTGGCAGCGTTGCCACAGTCTGAAGCCCCTTTTTACCTGTGAAAAGAATGGCATGGTTATTATTACTCGATATATGGCCGGGCTTACCCTATATGGTGCCGTGACGTCATTTCCTAATGTGTTGTAGTATTGGGCTTACCCTGGCAACGAATTTGGGCCGCCAGGCGCCGAAATTTTACCTCAATATATGTATTAAAAAAAATTGTCTTAAATGTAAGACTATGCTACATTATAATAATTTATCATGAGTTATCGGACTTACCCTGATGACGGATTTGTGGGTCATCAGGCGCCGAACGGCGTTCTCTTATACTACTTATTCTACTTATGGTATATATAAAAAAAAACTACATCTAAGCCGAGAGGGTTGCCTTAATCTATTGCCGAAAGATGCTGTGCTGAATTGCAACAGTGTTCATTAAATTTGCTTAATCCTAGGTTGCGTGTCAAATGCAACCGTCTATAACTAAATTTGGCCTAGGACGATCGCCTGGGGCAATTAAATCCCCAGATCACCACCCGCACGAGTCCCAGAAACACCGGTTGTCTCTAGGGTCGCTAGATTCCGTCCCCTTAAGTCTAGTGTCGACGTCTATTACTAGGATTAATCTATCCGCGGGCGGCTTACGGTGCCACTAAGCTAACCGTTCCGCCCGCTGTAACTTCCTTGTCGTGCTCGTTTTGCCGTTCCGATTAGTCGTAGGTGAGCCGCCCACTTGGCTCCTGTGAGGGGCGCGCAATGCCCCATCTCTTAATGCACTCTGACTGCCCGATGCGTCGTCATTTATGTGGGCATTGGACAGTGTGGTCCAATGGCATAATATTGTCTCCGCCTTAATCGGCCGTCGCAATCTGCTTTCGCAGTGATATTTGCCTCTATGGGCCGCCGTAGTATGCATTTTCGCATTGATATATAAAGTTGCCTCTATGGGCCGCCGTAGTATGCATTTTCGCATTGATATATAAAGTTGCCTCTATGGGCCGCCGTAGTATGCATTTTCGCATTGATATATAAATATGCCTCTATGGGCCGCCGTAGTATGCATTTTCGCATTGATATATAAATATGCCTCTATGGGCCGCCGTAGTATGCTCCAACGCACAGGAGTTTTGCTTCCCGCCATGGAAGCCTTGCCTACTTAAATTTAAACTTAGCTAGCAGTCTAGTCATAATGGGGTCGTCTCTAGGGATAGCTCCCGAGGCCGACGCGGAGTGAGCTATCTCTCCCGCCATTCTCAGAAAGTCTCCCTGCAGGTCTTGGCTTCGACGACCGTGGCTCAAAGTGGGTTTAGCATCCCTTCCTCCCAGGGGCGGTTTATGCGCACCTAGGATTCCAGAGCTTGCCCGACCAGGCCGCGAATGCTTTGACCTTACGTGGTTCGTCTATTTGGTCTAGTCGTCAGTAATTTGATTTGTCGAGCCAACTGGGGTAAGGGTTGTCATTACCTACCCCAGTTCTGCCCCTAGTGTTGTGCTTTTGACCTTTGGCTAACGCCGGTATCATCAGCCAGGGTGTTTCAGATTCCCTTTTTTTTTTAAATATAGGTGTAACCTGTGTAAAAAGTGTCAAATGTAAAATACTTCCAGTGTGGTGGGCTGGTAAAACCTCTACATACGTAGACTACTTTAGGCTACCTGTGCTATATCAGCTTCTCCAGCGATAATGCTCTTTTTTAACCTTGATGGAGGTGTTAGTAGGGTCTGTGGCGTCAGGTACCCTGTTATTGTGATCTGGGGGTAGTTATCTGTAGAGTGGGTTAAAGCAGGGTAGGAGGAGGTTGCGCACTTCCGAATTCCGCGCTAGTGGCGGCCTGGAACCGGTTTTTGTGCTAGGATGCTCCTACAGTGAGTGGAACGGGGCAGGTAATTCCCGGGGTTGCAAAAAATAAAATAAAAATCCATGCCGGTCTGATATCAATATCCCCTGGTGAATGGATGGGATGTACATGCATGCGTCTGGATATGAGGCGTTTGCACTCATGTATGGATAGGTGTAGGTTGAGGCATAATACTAATATATTTCCCTCTCATGCGGGATGATTTAAATTTAAAAAAAAATGGTTAGTATTTATTACTTATGGCCTCATCTCTCATATGGAGATGTGCATTACGCTTAGTTGGTGTTGGCCGATGCACCCCTCTCATTCAGGTGATAGCGGTGGGGCTCAGGGCGTAGCATGCCCTTTCTGTAAACACATGAAGTTTACCAACCCTTATGTATACTTTGTAGTGTAGTGTAGCTGTTTATGGTCGTGTAGATGTGTTTGCGTTGTTTATGTCAGGCTTGAGAAGGTTATGGGAAGGGAGTAGAGTGGGACGCTGTTAGCATGTTCTCTTGTCATCCTCCCTTGGTCCATGTTGGTTTTCTATCCGCGCTTTGGGATAGCGAAGCTTCACGACCTCCTCTGGTCCGTTATAGGGCTAAGTCCTAGTCGCCTGGAATGATTTGTTTCGGGACTAGGGTCGCAAAAAGAAGTTGTTAAGGGGAGGTCCCGTTTCCTCAAAGTCCCTATGTTCGCCCCTGATTGGTGAGCGCGTTTGTGTGTGTGTGTGTGACTACGCTCCGCTACACCACGCGGACGCCTGGTCTGCTGTAGGGCTAAGTCCTACTGTGTATATTGTGTATGGGTAGGAAGCGCCCGTGGCCTGCCAACGTCTTTACGAACGTGCTACTCTGGGCCTGCGACAAGTTTTGGTCTGTGACGTCTGCTTGTTGATAAATGCTTTCGCAGTGTTGAAAAATGTATAGTGTTATGATTGTTCTGCATTTGTTTATTCATGGTCACTGCCACTACACAATCGCGTTTTGTCATCGACAGTGTTGCAAAGTGGCTAAGTCTGCAAGTCATCAGTTTGTGTGTGTAACTTCAGGCCGGGATTTTATGTAGGTTAACCACTGTTGCGTGTTTTTCTGCACGTATGCCAGTGTGGTCATTGTGTTAAATTCCTGGCGGCCCGATGTGGTAATCCGCCCTGCTACTATTGCCGTTGTGTGGCCATTATTCCGTAAGACCGTTGTCTTACGAAATTTATATGTCTCTGTCTGAAAAGTCCATTTTCCCTGTCAAGTGTATTTCTGGAATTTTATGCCTGTCATTTGGCCGCAGGAATGTAGTATTATCTGTTTAAGCCGTTATATGGGCCAATTTTGGTGTGATTGGAAGGCCGTCTGCTTGTTTTTCCCTGGCGTGCAATTTTCTCTGGGGTTCGAACCCGTGTTCTATGTAATTCTCTGTGTTATATGTCTGCGTTGTTCATGTTCTGCGGGCATTCTGCCTGTATTTTGTTTGTGTTTCTCGTACCGAAAATACCGTTGTTTAGTTAGTTTTCGGTACGAGGTTTTTGTGTGTGGACATGGGTTCGAAGCCGGTTGTCTGTAAAGATTTGGTGGCCATTTCTGTGCCGCCTACACTATGGCAAATGGGCTGTGTGTTTTTCTATGCGCAACCCCTAGTATACCTTCCTGCGAGGAGTTTGCTTATTTTTTTGCCCTCTCCTCGTAGTGTAAATTTTGAAGATATAGGGTTCTTGGGTTGGCTATGAATGATTCCGTGCAGTGTGCTTTGGGAACTGTCGTCTGTAAGGCTCGCAGTTTATCACTGAGGTCTGCTTTACTGCTGAGTATGAGGGTGTCGGGTTGCAATGTCTTGCGCGCTCGCTTGTTTATTTGTTCCGATAACGCTGTGTATCCGAACATGTGTTCTTAATCAGCCTGCTTTTCTGTTAGTGCTCTTCGCATTATAAAAAGGCAAGAGGGGAATTTTGTGGTTTAACGTGACCATTTCTAGAGATCATGTGCCACGGGATTTCCGTTTTACTTGGAATCCAAACCACAGGCCATGGCATTTCACTTCGGAAATCTCATATGCATTGGCCGTCTGCAAAAGAACCTTCCATTGACTACACTTGTGTCCCCGAGTGTTGTGTTAGGTATACCTATGTATAAAATATATATATAGTTTATTTGGCCATTTTACTTTCTTGGGCTAAATGTGTGAAACAAAAAAAAATTATTTATGCCCCGCTCTGCATTAAGAGAGCACATTGAAAGAAAATAATAGTAGGTGGCGTTAGTCTCTAAAAATTATGTCGTGAGCACTACGTTTTTGAAAAAAAATGGTGATTGGGACCTGAGTGTAGTATTTACCAATTTGGTAACGTGAGTACTACCGTAATCTGGTTACGTCTCAGGGGAATCTACCGACACTGTCTAGTACACCTTAGGAAGGCCATTGCCAGACGTAACTGATACCCTTGTATCCACGTCACGAGCAAAGCCAGTGCACTGTGGGAGTCAAACCTGCCTATCAAAGTAATTGTAACTCACCAAAATGACAGTGTCTCATCCCGGTGTGCAATTGGGCTTTTTAGTTGGTTAAAGCACACCTCCCAAAATTTTTTTTTTTTTGAAACTAGTTTGAGATTCTTAATTCTTGCCATGCTTACGGTTTTCGCCCGCAACAGGAGAATCTATCAAACTGTGGAACCCTAACATAGAACGTTTAGTCATTTCTACTTAGAAAGACTCACTTAAGCTTTATGCTGTGATTTTATGCTTAAGTTGTGTTCAAAATATCTCTTTTTCGGCCTGAAGCCTGCTTGGCTTCCACTTGGCTTAGCATATTAGAGACTTTACGTTATGGCGTTAATCACTTCGCCCAATAACCATTGATGGCCTGAGAGAAAAATGCCATGGTTCCGAAAAAAAAAACAAGAAGGATTTAGAATTGTTCCTTCTACTTTGGCTATATTGCACTGTATATACGTAAAATAAGAAAGAAAAATATGCGATTTCATGTTGATTATGTACTTGTTGGACCATTTTCCTATCGCCCCCGTGTGAAAGAACTTATGTGGCCTATAATTTTGGTGTTAGCGATGTTAGTTTATTTCTGTGTCCTTGGTGGAAGTCGTTATCGTCTTTCGAGCTTCAGTGCTCAGAAAGGTGAAGGGTTTTGCCCTGTTACGATATTATAGGCCTCTGAAATCCATTGAGGTGTTTCTTTGCTGTTTTCCGGCGGAATTTCTAGCAAAGTAAGCCTTGCCCTACTTCCACCGTAGCGCGTGTTTCTAGGTCTAAGTGTACCTGTATTTAAGGGCGTTATTGCGCTTGGCGCTATCTTAGCAGATTTTGCGGGAGTGTATGTATGTTTGACTGCGAGGTTTTGTGGGGTGGGTAATAATACCTTTCCTAATCCCCGTGTATTGTATGGTAATGCCTGTTTAATCTGTATGTGCGTGTACCGTGCATCCTGAGGGACTAATGCCGGTGTTCGCCTCCGTTCTGGCAAATTTGCCCTTTGAACTGGCGGTAAAGGTCGCTTAATGGCTTGTGTCCGGCCTAGCAATGTGGTGGCGTGTAGTCTGACCGTTTTTCGGCCTGTGGCCACGGCCGACTCCTGCCAATGTGTTAGCCTATCTGTGTACGTGTATGTAGGCTTTATATACTGTAGGGCGGGTTCTATGTCGTCTGCCCATGACGTGGTTACGTCCCGTTGTCCCTCTGTCGTATTATGTGTGATTGAAGGTCCTGGCTTCAACTCCCTCTCGTTCATCCGGTCCGAGGGGATTGTTCTAGGCTCTTCCCCTCGGCTTGGCAAAATTGCCTTCCGATCCGGAGCTGGAGGACGTGTGTCTGTGTAGGATGTATTCTTTAGTATGTTGGAGCCTAACCTGGCCGTCTCCTGGACTGTGGCCACGGCGAACTCCTGCCACTGCGTGGCAGTACTTGTCGAGAGGGACATCCTCGCAAATTGTCGAGTTAGCGTATCCACGCTTATGTCCTCTCTCGGGTGGGCTGATGGCCCTACCATGAACTCAAAAATGGCCTTATTGGCTTGTAGCTCACGGTATTTGTCCCAAATTTGGGTGTACTGCCTTATTGAGGCTCATGGCCTGCTTGCAAATTACTGTACTAATGTATTAATGTTTCTGTGCTCTGTATTGTTTTGTGGCCGCTATTTGGAGAAGCGCTTGGACGCGAATTAGCTCCCTGTATTGGGCGTGTAAACTTGTGTAGTGCACCCTCATTCTCTCGAGGGTTGCATTATCTATTACGGGACCATGTGTGGTGATTAATTGTCGGTATATTCTGTGTCTTTGTATATGGAACCTATTGAGGTGTTCATGTATGTGATTCAAGAGTGTATGTGCGCATCTTAATCGCGCTGTCCTACCCTCTGACGGGGTGTATGGCTGTTTGCCCTGTATTGCCCCGATTATTGTTTGGAGTGCCCGTATTTGTGTCTGCCGGCCTTGTATGTGCCCTTGGCATCTGAACAATAATGTTAATAATATTGCCTCTATGGCTTGCAATCTCTGCATGAGGTGCCATTCTGACTGCAGTGTATGGGCCTACAATAAGAATAAAAAAAAAGTCTGTACGTGTTTGACAGTGTATTCTTATATTTCTTTGATTCTGTATGGGGCTGGGGGGTTGGTTTGTTAAGAATTTCCCCTGTGTAGCTAGTTTGGAGCACTCAAAAAAAAAATGGTGCTTTTTGTCTGGGGGAAAAATTTTCTCACTAATTTGCTTGGCTTTTTGCGGTACGGAAGGGGTCGTTTTACCTACGAGGGCTCGTTGGTTGAGTCCCTTTTCTCTATGCGTAGGACCCCGCCTCCACCAGTGTTTTAGATCCCTTATTTGGGGGTGGATCTAAAAGGGAGAGTTGCTGTACTAATTTATGAGTTTGTGCCTAAATAAGGGTAGCTCCCCTTGACAGGGCAAGCTGACCAGTGTAGTGTGTTGTGGTGTGCTAGGAACTAGGGGGCGTTCCTATAAAGACTGTAAATGTGGTTTAAGGGATGTAGCCTTAGCACGCGGGTCGGTGTACTAGTCGCCCAGCCGGCTACTTATTATATAATCACCTTGCTAGTGTCAGCGGTTCGGCACGCGCTTCCTTTGAGCACGCGAGCCGCTGTGAGGAATACAAGGACGTCTGAGTTGGCGTTATTACTACGGTGTGTCACGTCTGACCGTGACGGGAGTAAGGAAGGACGTGGGGACGTGAAGAAGAGTGTAGATCAGTAATGCAAGTGTAAGAGACTGACCAAGTGTTTATTGGTCAGCAATGAGTAACTGTTAGTCCCTTTTAAGGGATCTTGTGATGTTATAATGTGAGTACAAACTGTGGGTGTTAGGTTACAAAAGTAGGATTCTGAACACTGACTGACTGACTCACCTCGGTTGACACTGTCGTTAGCCTCCGGCTGTCTCGTCGAAGCACTGGTGATGGAGAGATTCTCGTGACCCACTTAAGGCACCTTTTATACCTTTAGCCTCTGTTCTGTCAGCGCGTTGTGGCATAGTTGAACCAGTTTGTAGTATGTCGCTGTGTGTCATAATTACGCAAGGGTTGAGCTGCTTTATGGAGTAGCCAGCTGCCCTTATAGTATTGATGGATATTGGGTAGGCTTTTAAAGGGTTGCCTTTTATGAGATTTAGACAGATGATGGGGGGGATGATCTCTAAGGGGTGCATACCCCTTGGGTATTGTACAATACGTCATCTGAGATCACAGAAAGCGCCTCCTACCAGTCTCACTGACTTCTATCAAGGACACTTATATTATTTGAGGAATTGAGAGTGATATTTTGTCTGAACCTTACAGCTAACAAACCTGATAGGAAATAATCTTATCTTACTGACTGTCGTAAATTCTTCCTTCCATTATTTCATAAAACCAACTGTCTCGATCGAGAATCGAACCTGCAATCATTGAGGGACACTCTGGCATCGATAATTTGTGGTGTAATGGTACAATGGGCGACTGAGAGTGACGCATTACCTAATTAACTGTTGAATAACCCCCTTCATATTGTTTATATGACTACTCATGAGTGCACTCCAAAACTGCCTCATTAAGTTGAATGTACGACTGTAAAATAATTATCTAGATAATTAACTGTTAATTAGCTCCCAAAAAATCCAGAGGCACTTCAAAAGTATAAAAACAGTTCACTATCAAAATAATCGTTCATTTGTGACATAGTAGACGCCATGTTGTTTAGCAATCAACATTATTAATTGATGGCTAGATATGTCTAAATTGTCCAGAAGAGGAAATTTTAGAATCAAATGTTCGTCAATTTTTCATATAGGTCTACAACCAGCCATTTTCTAATGAAGTAAATAACACTAAAAGGCCTGTGCAAGAAATCTCGCATGTGTTGACCCACCCGCCTGGCTTAGTGTAATGCGGGCTCGACGTGACTCAGTTCAGCCAGGGTTTATGGTCTTGTTTATGTGTGCACTTTTTAAACAAATTGTCGATATTTAAGAACTCAGAGTGCAATTCGTCACTTCTACGGGTAATTCTCTTCTTTTGAATGCTCATTTGTTACGAACGCATACGTGTGAGTACCCCATGTGTACAGTCTACCCTCCAGGCTTTACTGTTATGCGCGATTGACGACGCACAGGGACTATCGTCTTATTTATTTGTTTAAACACACGTTATAGGGTGAAGAGAAAAATGTCGCACTTGGAGGTCGGCATGCGACTCCTCATCCAAATGCAAGACAAAAGTTTCTATAGCAAAATCGGAGTGGATGCAGTTTGTCAATACGAGTATGAAAACGAGAAGCTGGCAACACTGTCACATCCTGCTGCGCATCGGAATGTGCATAGACCCGCACTACCGTACCAGAAATCGTAGATCACTGAGTAGTCTGCTGTATTATCAAAACCACAACCACCATGGAGCTACGGTTCGAATTTAAATCAGGTCGTCTATTTTTTATTCTTTTTATTTTTTGTGAAGTCAGTTCCCGGCTCTGTGAAGATAAGACTGGACGTCAAACGTGCATAATGGAATTATTGTGCGTAGCGTAATGGGCAATCTAGTGTAGCCTACTTATTGTGGTTTCTGTATCTCATTGGATTCACACGATGTTACTGGCTTAATTTGTGCCATGGACGAAACTAAATCGTCGTTTACGTCTGCAAAATGTTCAAGTTATTTTTGAATGTTTAAATAATGGTAACAGAAAGAAATAATATTAGATAAGAAGACACTGTGGACAGAGAGATTTTTCGAAAGAAGGTGTTAAGTATGGAAGGATTCCAGGGAAGAGTAGAAAGGAAACCTGGAGTGAAGTGGTCTAAGGATAGAGAGAAGCAGCATAGTCAAAGAATGAAGAAATATTGGGAAGAACGGAAGAGAAAACAAAAAAGAGTGAAGAATTGTAATTGGCGCGTGGTCCATAGCAGGCTTCATTGGAAAGAAGAAAAAGAACAGTAACGGTACGACATAGTACACAACATAATGTATTGCATTTGTGGAAGTGTACGTTAGATACAAGAGCTTGAGTTTTGTAAATAGCGTTTTATACGGTATATTATGTGATAATCCTTATCGCAATGAGCCTACACCGATCATTCAAAATATCAGTCGTTATAATATAATATTATTTCGTTATGAAAAACATAAAAGGTAGCAGTATTCAGGCCAAATAATTGGCTTACAAATGTCTTGAGAGACAAATTTTGGAATACGTCATGAGTGTATGGGAGCTCTACCAATCAACTCTAACGAACAAACTGGAGATGGTTCAAAGGTAAATTGCAAGCTTTATACTTAGCGAATTCTCCCAAAATTATAGTGTCTGACATTTTAAAGTCATTGGTATGTGAATCCCTTCACAACAGAAGACATAAAAGAAGGCATCAGGAATTGTAAAAATCATACACAAAGGAGACGGCCTGGAATGAATTATGAAACGTAACGCAGATTGAATGGGTGGGAGAGATCATGCATACAAAGTTAGCCCAAAATTAAAAAATTAAAAAGCTAAGTATTCTTTTATCAACAGGGGTATTGAAACATGAAAAGAGTTACTAGAAGAAGTCTTAGAACTTTTCCCTAACAGTTGAATCATTTTCAAGAAGAAAACAAAATGTTCAGTAAAGAACATATAGCCTACTTTCTTCTAATTGCATGGGTATTGTTATAACTCTTTGTCCTTTTCAAGGAGTATAATTGAATGTTGGTTGAAGTAGCTTGTTGAAATGCAACGTACTATACGGATATTAAACATGAATATGAGGTGCCCTTTGCTAGTGTTACCTCAGTAAAAAAAATTGCATTCAATTCGGTTTCACCGTGCTTGAATTGATATGGGGAATCGATTTGCACACACACATGGCCGCTATCTGCAAACTATTGGGCTGATGATCTCGTAGTTGAGTCAAAAGATGCTTCCCACAAAAAGGTGTGTTGTTGCAAAATTTGGCAGAGATCAAAATATTATTAGGTTGGTCGTAATTTGATTTAAGCTTTTAACATTTGTGTGGCCACCATTCCGTTTCCGTCAAGAAGGCGGCGATATAAAAAGTGACACTGAGGTGCCCTTTGCTAGTGCTACCTCTGTATAAAATTTTGTTCAATTCGGTTTCACCGTGTTGGAATAGATATGGGGAATCGATTTGCACACATACATGGCCGCCATATGCAAACTATTTGACTCATGACTTTGTAGCTTGGTCCAAGAACGCTACGCACATACAGGTATGTTGTTTCAAAATTTGGTAGAGATCAGATTATTAGGTTGGTCGTAATTTGCTTTAAGCTTTTAACATTTGGGTGGCCACCATTACGTTTCCGTCAAGATGGCGGTGATATAAAACATGACACTGAGGTGCCCTTTGTTAGTGCTACCACTGTACCAAATTTCGTTCAATTCGGTTTGTCCGCGTTTGAATTGATGGGGGGAATCTATTTGGACACATACATGGCAGCCATCCACAAAATATTGAGCTGAAGACCTTGTAGTTAGGTCAAACGATTCTTCATACATAAAGGTATAATGCTGCAAAATTTGGTAGAGATCGGATGATAAGGTTGGTCGTAATTTGATTTTAGCTTTTGACATTTGGGTGGCCACCATTACGTTTCCGTCAAGATGGCGGCGATTTAAAACATGACACTGAGATGCCCTTTGCTAGTTCTACCTCTGTACCAAATTTCGTTCAAATCGGTTTCACTGTGTTTGAATTGACAGGGGGGGGGACAGACATTCAGAGTACACACACTCTCACGCACACACACACACATACACACACAGACTCACACACAGACAGACACACATTGTTTCGCCCTGTGTAGATCTCATAAGTCTACTTCCATTTTTTGCAAAAATGGAAAGTAGGCTAAAAATGAATAAGTTGTATCCAGGGAACTCAGAGATATTTTTGAGAGCAATTGAGATATCTGTAAATTCATTCATTCATTCATTCATTCATTCATTTATTTTTCCTTCGTTCCTGAGTTCAAACGTTTGCAACACCCTGTATACCTCAGTGTGAGTGGCAGGTTGAAAAGTGCACGATGTTATGAAGAGGCTCGTGTCAGTTGGATAATTAATGAAGACACCTAGAGGGAGAGGAATTGCCTCCACAACCCGTCACTGACAATCTCGAATTCTGTTGGTGAACACGAGCTCGTAAATAAAGTGGACATGTGTTGGAGTTTTCTAGGACGTGAATAAAAACAAGCTTCGTTTGTAGGAGGACAGTATGTTGAATCGATGACATTTGTTTGCTTTAACAATGAACGTCGAACAATGCTGGAGTTAAACAAAGGTTTATTCAGGCATTCCGGGCTGTATAGTTGGATCAAATTTCTGGCACTACGTAATTATACTGCTCATTCATTAATATGCTCCGTATTAATAGCCCAATATAAATTTTTAAAGAAATAGAATCGTATGAGATTAATATAGGTGACTTGTCAGTGTGGTGGTGTTGTTGTTGCTGTTACATTTAATGATATTCACATTGAAGTATTTTCAGCCCGTGTACTTTGGATGGGCGGCTTCGGTGGCGTAGTCGGTAGCATACTGAGCTTCTATGCCCAAGATCGCGGGTTCAAATCCGGCCGAAGTCGTCGGATTTTTTAAGAGCGTTAAAAATCCCTCAGTACGCCTTCCTTCGGAGGGGAAGTAAAGCCGGCGGTCACATGTCATAGATTTATGGCATGTTAAAGAACCTTCCACTAATTACACCTGTGTGAAGCTAAATTGTATAGGTTAAGAATGTAAACAACGCTCTTAGGTCCCTACGTTCGTTGCTAAGGGTCGACTGCGGTCGCGTCTGGTAGCTAAGTTCTGAACTAGTAGTCGTTGACGGTGGCGTTTGGCGGCAAAAGTAGGAACTATTTGAAAAATTCAAAAGTCTGCAGTCCTTACATGAATTAAAAAACAGATAAAACACACGAATACAGTCATCACAATTAACACCGGTTATCAGACAGATTCTACACACACCCAAAGTACACGGGGCTACATGACCGCGTTGTCGCAGCTCCTAAACTTAAGAACCAACCAACCAACCACGTACTTTGGATGTGTGTTGAATTTATTTGATAACCTGTGTTATTGTAATGCCTTTAGTAGTGTGCGTGTCCCTGTAATCGGGACTAGAACTGGAAATGTGGTAGCCGTGGACTTAAGATAGGAACCATAGCGCCTTTCGTCTGGAGTAGAAGTGTGATATCACCCTGCTGAGATCGCTTAAGTGTGAATCAAACCCACCTTTTCTCAGTTTTACCTCACGAGGCTGAATGTCACCCACTCCAATCCTCTGACCAGAATTGAATTTCTTTGCAAACCCGGAAATGGAAACGAGGACCATTGGAACCAGAATCAGAATATGCATCCCAAGATCACATTAGGCAGTTTCTTTGTCTGTCTGTCTGTCTGTCTGTCCTAAACACCTGAACCGAATTGAATACAATTTGATACAGAGGTATCTCTTATATGCCTATACGGCACCTTCATCGTGTGATTTATATTGCCACTAATCAAACTACTGTAAAGCAAAATGGTGTCTAGTGAATTGCAGTGCTTTAATCATGGATTCACTGCAAAAGAAAGTCACACAAATAAATCACACTTTAACAAGAATTAGAAGCCTAAGTTATGAGTTCATTACCTTTACGAACTACTCTTACAATATACTGTAGGTAGGCTACTGAGCGAGCCGCTAAAATATTATGATTGGTAGCTCATGCATGAATGGACAAATGATCACAATAGCGGGCGTGCATATAAAGAATTTGCGCAACCCAAGCGATTAATTAATCAGAATGAATATTACATACGGCCTTCATTTATCAAAATACAGTACTACAGTAAATATTAAATAAAATAGGCAACAAACAATTTGCTAAAAAATGAAACTTTGCAAAAAAGTAGTCTGGGATAAAAAACCTACTATGCGCAAAGCATAAGATCAGCGACTTATATACAGTAATTCAGATGGTGAGTGTAAGTACTAATAAACAAAATTTGCTCGGAATGTAATTTCGCAATTATTTATCATGAAACATGGGAAGAGAAGATATCACGTAAGATATCTCACTAGAACTACTTCCAAACTTCCAAGAAGACATAAATTTTAAAATGGATAGTTCACAATGTATTAGAGCTACTGTATAATGTCTTGAGGAAAATTATTGGACTTCAGAAGAACATAGACCGGACGGGACATGAAAAACAGGATAAATGAGGATTTCTACAAGTATTTCAAAACAATGCGAAAACGAAGACTAGAATTCTACGGATAATCTAGTAAGCATGGAGGACAAACGATTGACTAAAGGAATATAATTACATTGAGGAGGACGACGAAATGGGTAGAGAAAGAAGCCCATAACTCAAGTAGATAATCACAAATTCCACGAAGAACAACTGAAGAACAGGCCCAAAACCGTAATATCTGAGGACCAGAGAAAATTAAGGAGTGAACGAAGAAGTTCTAAGAAGAGAAAGAAGACTTGCCAGAAAGCATTAAGTTACATGCGGTCCACAGTTGGCCAAATTGGGAAGCAAGAAATGAGCCACAATGACGAAGCTCATCAAAACGTCGGAGTTCTATTAGGGGCTCTCTTATTATGGCACAATATTAGATTTGAAAATGGTGGGTGGGTGGGTGGGTGGGTGTGTGGGTGGGTGGATGAGGTAATAAAACATAGAAATAAATTACTGAGTATATGATAACTACCTAACTTAGTAAAGTACAATGTTACTAACAGTGTAACTGTTCCACATACGAAGATTCGTTGTTTTTTCTCGAGATGATGTACGTTGCATTCTTTAAGGGATGTAACATGGAGATGGTCTTCCCCTTTCAGATTAGCTAGGTAACTTTCTGTAGCCTATGTAACTGAATAGTTTGGGGTCAGAATTGATAATGCTGTTTCGAGCGAACCTTAATATAAATAATTGAAACAAGTGATCCAATAAAGCTGACTATGTCTAGCTAGCATGGAAATTGTTTGAGAGTTAATCAAATCAGGAAAGGAATTCAACTCAATCTCGCAGGCGCCAAAACTTTGAAAACAAAGCAAATATGGAGTCAGGGTTGTCTTCAAGCCAGTTTCAGAATTCCTCTAGATGGAGGGAACATGTCTCCAGTTTGACCTTCTTAACAAGAAGAAAATGCACTAACGCTACTAGGACTTCATGTTGTATTTCTCTTTCGATCTATGTATTATACATGCTGATTTCTCTCCTTACATATTCATTAACCTTTAATTAGTTATGTGGGTAGGTGTGGTGCTCACAAGACGCCAACTAATACGTGAACTACTCTTTTACAAGTTTTAAATAAAGACCAAATATACCAAATTCAATCTTTATTGCCACCTTAAAAATATTATCATGGGAATTTTGACACCACAGTTATAACAAGAAGTTCCGTGACGAACTAAAGAGCCTACTTTTCTTAAAATTTAAAATTCAAGCCATTGATTAATCTATATGGATCTATCTAGAATAATGACAAAATTAAATTGGTAATATAGACATTTCTAATTAGTTCGAAATACTGTATACCTGGCATAATGTAGCCTAATAGAGAACTACAGTTGGCAGCCCTGGTGACTGAATATATTCTTGTTTCCATCTCTTAAGGTACAGAATACAAAATTTGGTTGAAGTCCAATGGATAGCATGGACGTTACATGCAGTTAAACATTGGATCTAACAGCGCGCTTAAAATCACGTTGGCAACAATGACATACATGTATTGGTCAGAAATAATCTGCAATAATATGATCTCTTGTTGTGTTAATTTTGAATGAAATCCATTTGTTAGTATAGAAGTTACAGGCATTTTAAAATTGGACCTATCAGCAGGCTTAGAATCATGTTGGCAGCACTGACGTATATTAATTACTCCAAATTAATCTAGAATGTCAGGTACTATACGTGTGCAAATTTTAGAGCTATTGGCTTGCATATTTTATGATATATTGATATTAGGGAAACAAAAATAGAGACACCATTTTTTAGCAGTTGGCAACACTGGTTGCTCTTAAGAATACGCATAGTCGTATCCGTTATGGTGCACATAGCACATACAAATTTTGGTTGAAATCCAAATGATAGTATAGAAGCTACACGTATTTAAAGTTGGACCTCGCAGTAGGCTTAGAATCATGTTGGTAGCACTGACGTATATAAGTTACTCCAAATTAATACAGAATGTCAGGTACTATACGTGTGCAAAGTTTAAAGTTTTCGGCTTGCATACTTTCTGATATATTGGTATTTGGAAAAAATAAATTTAGAGCATTTATTAACAGTTGGTAGCCCTGGTAGATCTTAGGAATACGCTCAGTTATATCTGTTTATGAACACTTAGCACATACGAAATTTGGTTGAATTCCAATTGATAGTGTAGACGTTATATGCATTTAAATATTGGACCTATCAGCAGGCTTATAATCATTTTGGCAACACTGCCATGTATGGCCTCCTGGAAATTAAACTGAAATATTATTATCTATATGTGTGCCAATTTTCAAATAGCTCCCATTCATACCTTCCGAGATATCCAACATAGAGCTCAAATTTCAATTGCGATTTTTCAGCAGTTGGTAGCACTGACATCATTTTCAAATATGGCCGTGAGATATTCAGGTGTAGATCTTTACTCCTACCAAATTTTGTTTCGATTGCTGCAGCCGTTTAGGAGTTGATAGGGGGGGACACACACACAGCCAGACAGACAGAAGGACAGACAGACAGACAGACACGCATTTGCCCGATCTCATAAGTCTACTTTTTCCTCATTTTTGCAAAATGTGAAAAGTAGGCTAAAAATCAGCACACCACATACCCAGTTAAAGGTTAAAGATGTTATAAAAGCGGGAAGTTATAAAAGCGGGAAGTTTAATCTAGAATTTTTGTGACTAAATTTAGGGAGTAGTGACGTTGCTCTCAAGGACCTTACATCCCTCTACCACAAAACTGATTTTCAATCCCAAAGCCTTAATATTTTGGCTTCGTACTGCATGTAACATTTTAAGCTCATTTCTTCATTATTTCCAGACAATTATTTACAAACACAAGTATGTAAACTGATCCGTTCCTGCACTTCATCTAAAGAAGTATTCATTTCACACACTCCCAACACCACATAGAAGCGACAGCTCAATTTGCGAGGTAGAAACCAACTAGACACGATGTGTAACGTAACTGGGTATGCGGGGAGCTGACGACACCCGAGCCTATAAATGCTATTGTCGGCAATAATAGACATAACTTTAAACATTGCAAATGACGTTTATTAAACTCCAAGCTTGTTCAAGAAGGTACTGAGTTCCTCAACAGTGTAATCAATTTCTGTCAGAAAAAAAAACAAGCGAATATTACACGAGGGGTGTTCATAGCACCCAACATACCCAGTTAAAGGTTAAAGATGTTATAAAAGCGGGAAGTTATAAACGCAGGAAGTTTAATCTAGTATTTTTGTGACTAAATTTAGGGAGTAGGGACATTGCTCTCAAGGACCTTACACCCCTCTACCGCAAAACTCTGACACCCCCATCGCCTCTTTTTCACAGCGATTGGTCATGGCCGACTTAAGGTTGCAGTTGGTTGTGACCGAAGGCTCAGGAATTTACCGCACCCATCTGTCACCTCGCCTCGCTCAAAAGCATGGGATGATGTTAAATAGCAAGACAGGGAAAACATGTGGCAAAACATCAGAGGCTGGTTTTGAAGTGCGTCCAGCACTTTATTGCCGTGTGCTCCTACCGTTAGAAAAATGCACACTAAGTCCTTAGAACTGCTTGTTACAACACAAACGCCATTATATCTATAATCTTGTATTATTATAAAATATGTTATAAATAGCGACTTCTGTGGCGTAGTTGGTAGCATGCTGAACCACTGTGTCCAAGATAGCAGGTTCAAACCCGGCCGAAGTCGTCGGATATTTTTAAGAGCGTTAAAATCCTTCAGTATGCCTTCCTTCAGAGGGGAAGTAAAACCGGTGGTCCCATGTCATAGATTTATGGCATGTAAAAGATCCTTCCACAGACTAAACTTGTGTGAAGCTAAATTATTAGGTTAGATTTCGTCGGAACGCTCTATAGAAGTTCCAACGTTGACCACAAGGTATCATTGATGATCACTTTTGTGATACTTTCAATGTTTAGCTTGGCCCATTTGTCGGTCAAATTTTATTTATTGTTACTGAGATCCCCGAATGGTAATTATTTCTGTATAAATGTTAATTGCTTAAACCATATGCATAATCTTGTTATCAATCACTTATTCATAGATATTATAGTTCTCACCTCGAGTGTTTCAGTCGCTCGCTATCTCAGGCGTCCTTACTCACGCCATACCAGACATCTACTGGTTGATCCACTGTCTGCTGAGTAGTGTCGACTGACGTCACCCAGACTTTCGTTCGACCAATGGCAGGTCTTGGTCTGGTCGGGCGATCTCCAAACTTCGAGAGAGTTCTATGGTCCCTATTTAAGACGCCGCTTGCTGGCGTTCTTCATAACTTCAGATCAATCATCACTTCGGATCAACCGCCACTTCTGAACCACTTCAACCCGCTGGTCACCGCTACATCTCATGACACCATCGCTGATATCTACGCTAGCGGGCAGTTACGTCACAAGATCTGCACCATGACGTATTGCTCAAGATGGCAAGAATAATTGCCAGCCGCTGTACTCTTCAACTTCACCTTGGAGAGGATACTTGGAACCGTCCTTCAAAATATCTCTGGATCAGCTCTTGGAAACTATAAATGTCATTCCTGCGCAAGAAAAGAAAGTTGACATTTTATCGATGGTGCACATAACTCTAGGCCATGTACGCCTCCTTCCAAGAAAACCGTGAAGACGTTTAAATCTACGTGTGCTAGCTGGAACTTTTTAAGGAGCTGGCTCTTCAACTCTCTTCAAAGATAAGTTTAATTTTATAAAGAGCTTATATCATACCAGTTATTACACTCTTAATTATTTTTTTATGGTTCTCTCTTTTTATAAACTGCATTTTATATATTAAGCTCAACTTTTCTCCAATCAAGCAAGCTTTTCATGGACCTTTCTATAATCTGGGTTCTGTAATCAGGCCCTCACACTTTGCTACATTTATAATTGTTAATTTCTGTAATAAGCACTTAAGTGCAATTTGTTTGTTCATTATAAATTCATTATTAGTAATAAAAATTGTTAATGCATTGCTCCCTATATTGGTTTTCTAATTACGTATTTCATGCTCAATATCCCGCACCGCTTCAGTCTAATTTTCTTGCAAAGTTTTTTGGTGCCTCACCCCCGGGAAACATATCTGTTGCACCCTGGATCCCTATACAAGTTTAATATTGTGAATTTTGCATTAACAATTTTTGTTCATTGTGTTTCAACACTAATTCACATTGTACGTTTCAGCTTAAGGCGCATGTGCAGCAGAGGAGAGAAACGTAAGCTAAGCCGGTTTCTTCCGCATCAGACTAAACCTTACTACATAGCAAGCTGTCATCCTCTGACTTCCAGTACTCGAAGTCACAATATTGACGTGAGTAACAAACAACTTGTAATATGCCTAACCTTGATGAAAAACTTAGCAACTCCAGAGCCTCTTGTAAGGGCAAGCTCACACGGTTTCGTACTTTCTTAACGGAACTCGAACCCCAAGAGCATAATCTTGACATAATTTCGCAGAGGCTTAAGAATTATGAACAAGCCTTTGAGAAATATGATGAGATACAATGCAGTATAGAAACTCAGCATCCGGACCAGCAAAGTGATAGGTTGGAAGTTGAAAAATTATACTATCAGGGATTTGCTGAAGCTAAACAGCTTATTAGGGCTTTAACTTTAAAAGAAAAACAAGAAGATCAAACTTCTGCAGCATCTTCTACATCTTCTTCACGCATTATATTACCCAAATTAGAAATACCCAAATTTACTGGTAAAGACATAGAATGGGAACCATTTTTTGAATTATTCAATTCTTTAGTACATGAGAATACTTCTATACCAGTAATACAAAAATTTCACTACTTGCGTCTGGCAGTTCAAGGCAACGCACTTAACCTGATTCAAGCACTTTCTTTGACCAGTGATAATTATGAAGTTGCTCTGAATCTTCTTAAGGATAGATATGGGAACATTCGTTTATCTATTCAACGCCATATACAAAGCTTATTCGAGTTACCTAACGTGCAAGCAGATAACAGTTTATCACTTCGTAAGTTGATTGACACCGCAGAGTTACACGTCAGAGCATTGTCCAATTTAAACCAACCTGTAAATCACTGGGATTTATTTCTAGTTCACCTCATTTCTGCAAGATTGGATGCAAATACATTAAAAGCCTGGGAAACAGAACTTTCCCAGAATTTGCAATGCACTTATGAGGCGATTATTAACTTTTTGAAGGCCAGAAGCCAAGTCTTTTCCGCCATAGCTAATCAAAAAACTAGTAGTTCAGATTCAAAAGCCTTCTCAAAACATAAGGTTAGCAGTTCTAATCAAAGAATTTTAAGATCACAGGCTCTTCCTGTTGATGCTCGGTCACCTAACCAAATGCAAACGTGCGGCCTGTGTCAGCAATCGCATAATTTATACAATTGTGATGAATATAAATCTTTATCAGTAGATGAAAGACGAAAGTTCATTACGAACAAAAAACATTGTTTCAACTGTTTGTCAGGAACGCATATGTTAAACAACTGCCGTTCACAACGTTTATGCTTTCATTGTAGGGCAAGACACCATTCACTTTTGCACAGGCATGAAAGACCACGGTTATCAGGACCAAGCAGTTCCAATACCAAGTCTAATTCGGAGACTTCTCAAAATAGTGCGCAGTCGTATGCTCAAAGTTCTACCTCGCTTGGCAAAGTTCAGGTTTTATTATCTACCGTGCAGGTTCTATTGAAAAATTCTCACGGAAAATGGGTATCTGTGAGGGGATTATTGGATAATGCCGCTACCAACAATTTTATTAATGAATCGTTGGTACAAAAGTTAGGCCTTCCAAAACATCCTACCTCAATAGAGGTTACAGGAATAAACTGCTCTAAATCGCAATCCTTAAGCTTTGCTAAAGTGGATCTGAAGGACTCTAATAATCTTGGTACGCAGTTGCAATTAGATTGTTTGATTATCAAGTCTATAGGCAACAATATTCCTGGCACTTCTTATCCTATTCAAAGTTGGAATATCCCAAATTTTGTCCAGCTAGCTGACCCTCATTTCAACAGAGCTTCACCCGTAGAGCTTCTTTTCAGCTCAAGCGTATTTTGGCAATGTCTTCATTCCAATAAAGTAAAAATTGCTCCTAATGTTTTCTTCCGCGAAACTGATTTTGGTTGGATTGCTACTGGCCAAATATACCGTAATCCTATTCAAACTGTATCCAATTGTTATTTTGTTGGTACCGATTTGAGCCAAGAGCTAACCAAGTTCTGGGATCTTGAGAATGTTCAGGCTACTTCTTCTTCTTCTTCTTCTAACGAAATTTGTGAAAAGTTATATAAGGAAACCACTGTCCGTAATACTGAAGGCAGATTTATAGTAACTCTTCCACGTATTCCCAATCCTCCCGCCATTACGGGCTCGCATTCCAGAGCACTTAGGGCACTATTTGCTATTGAAAATCGGTTCAAACAAGATGCTTCTGTCAAAACTCAGTATGCTTCCTTTATGGAGGAATACGAATCATCCAATCACATGGAGGTAATTTCTAAATCAGAAGAAATTGACCATTCTTTAAATGAAATAGTTTATTTAAATCATCATCCGGTATGGAAAAATTCCTTAACACAAGACAATATAAGAGTAGTTTTCAATGGCTCATCACCAGATTCCAATGGAATCTCTTTAAATGATTCCTTGCAATGTGGTCCCGCGATTCAAACAGATCTCACCTCTGTTTTGCTTAATTTTCGAAGGTTTCCTATTGCTGTAATCTCAGATATTAAGCAGATGTATCGGCAGATTCTCGTAAATTCTGAGCAGCAAGATCTGCAAAGAATATTGTGGCGCGATGAGAGTTCCAAACCCATCAAGATATTTAGATTGAAGACTGTGACATATGGCCTGAAGCCTTTAGCCTTTCTTGCGATTCGGTTTCTCCACATGTTAGCCGAGCAAGATGGTCATCTATATCATCCTTTGGCCTCTGAGTCATTAAAAACGGCATTTTATGTCGACGATTTCTTGTGTTCTTTCCCTAATATTTCTGAAGCGCTCCTTGTGTGCGAAGATTTGAAATCCCTACTCCTAGGAGGTGGTTTTCCGCTCCATAAATGGACTTCAAATTCCACTGAATTTATATCAAAATTTTCATCAGAGGTCCCAGTTGATGAATTTGTTGCCATTCCTACTGATGAAGCAGCCGTAAAAGCATTGGGCGTTTTTTGGTGTCCTTCTTCTGATACCTTCTCTTATCAGGTACATCTGTCAGAATCTCCCCCTGTAACTAAGAGACAAGTTCTGTCAGAAATCGCAAAGATCTTTGATCCTTTGCAATATATTGCTCCTATAGTTATTGTTGCAAAAATGTTCTTGCAAAAGCTTTGGTCATTAAAATCAGACTGGGATGAAAATCTCCCCCTTCCTCTTGTAGAAGAATGGTTAGAGTATCGCAGCAGTTTGCTGGATCTCTCCAAAGTTTCTATACCCCGCCCTTTAATTTCTAATCCCTTATACCAGCAGTATGACCTGCATGTATTTTCTGATAGTTCAGAACGAGCTTATGGCTGTTGTGCATACATAGTAGGACGTTCCTCAGATACTTTCCCTGGATTTTCTAATTTAGTGTGCGCTAAATCTAAGGTTGCTCCACTTAAAACAGTATCATTGCCGAGATTAGAATTATGCTCTGCTTTAATGGCAACAGAATTAGCTACTAAACTAAATGTCAGTTTAAAGTTAAAATGTTCCCGCACATTTTTTGGGAGCGATTCTTCTATTGTATTAGCTTGGATTTCCAAGCCTTCTTCTCATTGGAATACCTTTGTGGCAAATCGCGTTTCTAAGATTCATGAAGTCTCTCATTCTGTACAATGGAGACATGTTCCTAGCCGTGAAAACCCCGCGGATATAATATAACGTGGTTGCACGCCTAAAAAATTGATTTCTTCAGACCTGTACTGGAATGGTCCTCCTTGGCTAAGTCAGGAATCATCTTGCTGGCCTCGCTTAGCTAATCAATCTGCAGAAGAAATACCTGATGCCCGTAATGACCCTGTCACGTCGCATCTTACTTCTACTTCTACTAGCCTTTTTCATAGATACTCTTCATTTGATAAATTGATTCGTGTAGTGTCTTATATCTTCCGATGGAAATATTTAGTAATTGATCAACCATTGAAGCCTCAACCCTTTCTTTCCAGAGTAGAGTTAGAATTTGCTACTTGCAAGATTTTGTTACTTGTTCAGCAGGAAGTATTTGCTCCTGAAAAGCAAGCTCTTATAAGTGGTAAAGATTTACCCAAGTCTAGCAGGCTTTCACCACTCACTCCTTTTCTAGACCAGGACGGCATAATACGTGTGGGTGGAAGATTAGCTATGTCTAGTTGTGAGGATGGGAAAAAGCATCCCATCATCCTTCCTTCAAAGCATCCTATCACTACCCTTATAATAAAAAAGTTTCATTATAAACACCTTCATGCTGGCACTCGCACCTTGCTCTGTCTAATTCGTGAACTCTACTGGATCATCAATGGCGTTCATGAGGTTTCTTCTGTTGTCAAAAAGTGTATACCTTGCTTCAAGGTTAAACCAAGGCCCGCCACGCAGATTATGGGTAATTTACCTCCATTTCGTTCAGAACCTAGTAAGCCCTTTGCTCTTACTGGGATCGATTACGCAGGTCCTTACATATATCAGACCAATCCCTCTTCATCTAAGCGCAAAATCTTAGGTAAACTCTACATCTCGTTATTTGTATGTATGGTGACGGGAGCTATCCACCTTGAGTTGGTTACGAACGCTTCTGTATCCTACTTTCTGGCCGCCTTTTCTAGATTTGCTGCTAGAAGGGGTGTTCCATCTGACGTTTTTTCAGATAATGCAAAAATTTTTGTAAGCGCTTCTGATCTCTGGAAAAAAGTGTTAAGCTCCCCTTCTGCTAAAGAAAAAATTTCCAACTTTTCCTATTCTAAAGGTTTCAAATGGCATTTCACCCCGCCTTATGCTCCCCATCATGGGGGCCGATGGGAGTCCTGCATCAAACTTACTAAAAGACAGCTTAAGAAAACTCTTGGTCCTACCATACTTTCTTATGAGGAATTCAACTCTTTGATTATTCCAATTGAAGGTATTGTAAATTCCAGACCTCTGACCCCTCTTTCAAACGATCCTAAGGATCTTTTACCTTTAACACCCAGTCACTTCCTGATTGGCTGTTCGCTTGCTGCTACTCCGCCTTTGCTGGTTCGACGCTGTGATCCTAACTTACCTATCTTTTGGAGAAAAGTAGAATCTTTGCGCTGTTCTTTTTGGCGCCGATGGAAGTTAGAATATCTCAGCTTGCTAAATAGGCGTGAGAAATGGCGGCTTCCTCAACCAGATGTACGAGTGGGGGACATGGTTCTTCTTCGAGACCCATCTCCGCCTCTCGTGTGGAACTTAGGTAGAGTTATTCACTGCCACTTTGGCCGTGATAAACGCGTCAGAGTTATTGATGTTTTAACTAGTAAAGGTCTTTTTACTAGACCCATCTCTGCTATTTCTGTTTTGCCTTTCGAGTCTTAGTTTCTCCTCGTCTGTTATCCATGTTTTGCTTTGACTGATTCTTTTGTTTGTTTTCATTCGGAGTTCTCGGAGCATGATCACTTTTGTGATACTTTCAATGTTTAGCTTGGCCCATTTGTCGGTCAAATTTTATTTATTGTTACTGAGATCCCCGAATGGTAATTATTTCTGTATAAATGTTAATTGCTTAAACCATATGCATAATCTTGTTATCAATCACTTATTCATAGATATTATAGTTCTCACCTCGAGTGTTTCAGTCGCTCGCTATCTCAGGCGTCCTTACTCACGCCATACCAGACATCTACTGGTTGATCCACTGTCTGCTGAGTAGTGTCGACTGACGTCACCAGACTTTCGTTCGACCAATGGCAGGTCTTGGTCTGGTCGGGCGATCTCCAAACTTCGAGAGAGTTCTATGGTCCCTATTTAAGACGCCGCTTGCTGGCGTTCTTCATCACTTCAGATCAATCATCACTTCGGATCAACCGCCACTTCTGAACCACTTAAACCCGCTGGTCACCGCTACATCTCATGACACCATCGCTGATATCTACGCTAGTGGGCAGTTACGTCACAAGATCTGCACCATGACGTATTGCTCTAGATGGCAAGAATAATTGCCAGCCGCTGTACTCTTCAACTTCACCTTGGAGAGGATACTTGGAACCGTCCTTCAAAATATCTCTGGATCAGCTCTTGGAAACTATAAATGTCATTCCTGCGCAAGAAAAGAAAGTTGACATTTTATCGATGGTGCACATAACTCTAGGCCATGTACGCCTCCTTCCAAGAAAACCGTGAAGACGTTTAAATCTACGTGTGCTAGCTGGAACTTTTTAAGGAGCTGGCTCTTCAACTCTCTTCAAAGATAAGTTTAATTTTATAAAGAGCTTATATCATACCAGTTATTACACTCTTAATTATTTTTTTATGGTTCTCTCTTTTTATAAACTGCATTTTATATATTAAGCTCAACTTTTCTCCAATCAAGCAAGCTTTTCATGGACCTTTCTATAATCTGGGTTCTGTAATCAGGCCCTCACACTTTGCTACATTTATAATTGTTAATTTCTGTAATAAGCACTTAAGTGCAA
Source organism: Meconema thalassinum (assembly GCA_946902985.2). NCBI lineage: Eukaryota > Metazoa > Arthropoda > Insecta > Orthoptera > Tettigoniidae > Meconema > Meconema thalassinum. Next base: position 151,166,519 of record OX336390.1, on the reverse strand, counting down.
TTTGTTTGTTCATTATAAATTCATTATTAGTAATAAAAATTGTTAATGCATTGCTCCCTATATTGGTTTTCTAATTACGTATTTCATGCTCAATATCCCGCACCGCTTCAGTCTAATTTTCTTGACCACTGTAGTTATTTTGGCCAGGCTTTCGCCTGACGCGTTTCGTTCTCCCGTATGGGGAAGTTTTAGGACAGAATTTATACTTCTCCAATTGATATCTGGTAGCGAAATTTGGAACTACTCGAAATTGAACGGAACTTGTAGCTCACCCTACGGGTGTCCGCTGGAAGCAGCTACAGGCTCAGGTGGGCCGAACATGTCCTCGGACACTCCCGGCATTAAATGCCATACAATAAATAATAATAATAAATAAAAATAAAACATATGTTATAAATTAAATAATTTTCGGCTTACGTTAGTCCGAACATTCTGTAAAAATTAAGAGAAAAACTCCGCCTATTTTGGTGCAGCACAATCACCTAGCCCACGTTCTTGTTGATCCATGTTCAGGGTCTAGGGACATCTTGGTCATCAGCTTCTTTTTTTTAAATTGAGATGACTGCTTTGGCGCCAATATCAAGGTCAATTATAATGTTATGAAAAATATTGTTATTTCTTTGCTTGTTGAATTTGAAAAATATAAATAATCCTCATCTTATATTGGGAATAGTTCATAGGAAGTCACCAGCTGAAAATTTACTTTACAAAAATCCGTACGAATACGCCAAAAGGGAGTGGACACACTATGGGTCAAAATGACCCGGCACCAGTCTTCATGTTATATTTTTTCACGCCAGTTCTCAAGGGTGAACAATTAGAGAAATTGAAGCTCTTCATCAATGACAATTCAGCAATTTTTCTAGGGTTGTGCTGTGTCTTGGCGAAACCCCACACAAGACACGGCACAGACCTAGAAAAAATGATGAGTTTTAATTCAATGGCCTTGAAAGCCAATATACCAGCTTCATCAATGAGTTTGTGATCAAACCCCAACCATCACCCTACATACATTAGTTTCTTTTTAGCGTATGGCTTTTAGTACCGGGAGTTTCCGAGGTCATGTTCGGCCCTCCAGAGTTTGTAGCTGCTTCTATGTGGACTCCCATGGGGTGAGCAACCAGTACGTCACGTGTGGAGTGTTGTCTGGAGAGGACAGTGTGATTCTACTGACGAGAAATAGCGACTGTGGCCTATAGTTAGGGACCAACCCCGGCATTTGTCTGGAGGGAAGATGGGAAACCACAGAAGACCATCTTCAAGGTTGCCGGCGGGGGGATTCGAACCTCCTCGTCTCACGGATGTGAGCGGCTGCCTGCAACCACGCCGTAACGACCACGGCTAACTCACCCGGTACACATTAGGGTAATTTATATTCAATATTCGGGCAGATTGATAGACCAATCAAGGTAGTCGATATGGGGAGGAAGGGACTTTATGGGCTTAGGTGGGAGCAGATGCCAGACAGGAACATATTAATAGAGTGGCTATGGACAAAAGGTAGGGACAGAGTTGGGCATTAAAGTAGACAAAAGAGGGGTGTTACGTGAAGGACAATGAAGACGGTAAGCACCGTGGGGAATATTAACAAAGGAATGATGCTAAAAGGGAAGAACAAATGAGAAATCACTGCCCCAGGTACATCGTGGAATAATGTGATGGCCGACAGCCAATTTACTCCCCATGTTCCTTTAATTATACAATATGACACAAATTAATTAGCAATGAAAGAATTAAAATACAAATTACATTTGACTATTTTCTGTGTATTAAAAAATCTTGCATTGGAGTCGGAATAAATACCACCAATTAAGAAATATTTATTAATCACAATTTCTATCGTTTGTCATATTTACTTCCAAATTTGAACTTGCTTTCTGAAATATTGACGTCGTATGTGTGTGACATCGACTTATATCACTAACAGAATCAGAATAACTAGATTCACTATATCAAAAACCATTGTTTTTATTTGTTTGTTGTTGTTGTTGTTGATTCACATGATGGTATGTTTTAACCAAATTTGTTAGAGATCTGGTGATTAGTTTAGTAGTAATTTGTATTTAAGTCTTGAACATTTGAGAGGCCGCCATTTAGTTTTGGTTAACATGAAGGCAATATAAAACATGACACTGATGTTCCCTTTGCTAGTGCTACCTCTGTACCAAATTTCCTTCAATTCGGATTCATCATTTATGAAGTGATAGGGGGACAGACATACACACAGACAGACAACTTTGACCCGTGTAGATCCTATAAGGCTAAAAATGTAGAAAAATAAAGACCCAACATTGTTGGGACTTAATGCCCATAAAGAAATAGACTGCAAACTAATGCGTTCATTTTGATAATTTCCTATACCAAATTTTATTTTACTGATGTCGATGTTATGTTCCACTGTGTATTCTATAATTTGCCTTATGACGTGCTGCTTTAATTGGAATGTATGGGGCATGATGATGCAGGGTTCATGCTGCTTGCCTCTCTCCAAGGCGGACCGGTTTTGATTCCCGGTCAATGCATGTGGGATTTTTGAAGTGAAATATCAAAATGGACTCTCCTTGGGTGAGATGTAGTTGATGGATTGTTCTGAGATAGGTAGCTTCACAGTTGATCAACGTGGCGTTTATGATAGGTGTTGCCACTCTTGATTTCATAATGGAGTTCTCCAAGACACTTTCAAACCGAGCCCTCTAGTCATGGTGGTGTGCCAGGTGAGTAGGAGGGAAACGTGGAAGGCTGGTTGATGTCAAAGGATCTCTGTGACTTGGTAGGCTCCTTGGATACTTTTATTTCCATTCGATCGTGGAGGCTGGGCCTCACTGAATCGAGACGAGTTCTGATTATCCTCTTCAGAAAGAGTAGAGAAGATGGTTCTCCCGTAGATTGATTAGGTGCTTTATGATACTGGCGAATGAAGTTATCTTTAGTTTCTTGGATGATAGATGCAGTTGCTTGACTGGTGAGGAGAGCACGCTTAACAGATTGAACACTTCGTTCAGCTTGTACGTTAGTGGCCGTATTATAATAAATTGTCGTGTGATGCGTTTATGGAACCGAACGCCAGAAGATTGAGGAAAGTTTGAAACATTTTAGCCTACATTTCACATTTTGTAACTGTTAGTTCTGTGACAAACTAACGAGCCTACTTTTATAAAAAAAAAATAAGATTCATACCAATGATTAACTTACATACATCTGTCTAGAATAATAACGAAATTAACTTGGTAATACTGGCATTTATGATTTAATCAAAATATACCTGAAATATTGTATCCTACTACACTTTGCTTGAAATAGTATCTTTCCATGGATCTTGAGATACTGAGTGTCTTCGGCTCAAATGCTCAGAGTGAGTTATTATACAGTTGGTAGGCCTGCTGCCTGTGAAAATGCGCACTATTATGTCGCGTACGGCCTACGCACAGTATATAAAATTGTTAGCATTCCATGAAATGTATTGGAAGTTAGATGCACTTAAACATTGAACCAATCAGCACGCGTAGAATTACGTTGGCAACACTGTCACGAATGGGTTGCTCTAAATGAATCTGCAGAATTATCATCAATTCACATCTGCCAAATTTTTAACTGTTTTCCTGCTTAGGGTATGAAATTATGAAGAGTATTTATCAACAGTTGGTAGCCCTGATGACTCCAAAAGTACGCCGAGTTATATCTTTTGAGACATACATTCCATATACGAAATATCACTTCCTGTGGTTTGGATTCCACGTAAAAATTGAGGACCCATGGCTGATGATCGAGAAATAAACTGCACCGTAAAACTACAAGCTTTCTTTCCTATAATTGGAATAGTTTTGAAGGTAATTTTATTCCATGTTCTAAGCTTCGACAAAATGATGGCAGTATCATGTTATTATACTGATACAGTACTAATATACAGTATATTTAAACATTGTCGGTTACATTGTACCAATGTTAAAGGCAACTTTCATATTTGAAATAAAATCAAAATTATTGAAGCCCAAGTATAGGCTACCGGCAAACATTAAATGTATTGTAAATAACTGTGTGGTTTATATACTGTTCCAATATTGTGTGTTGTTCTGTGACATGTTCCAAATTTAGAAGAGCAAATATATGCCGCAGTACTGGAGTGAGGACAGAAAAATCAAGTGCCCACCAATGAAAACTTCCATGGAGAGAACACTTACCGTAGCGGTAAATTCATTGCATCAAAGTGGCCTCCCTGTACTACCTGTATGACACCAAATATATCCTGAATGTTCCCCTGTAATTATCACGTTTGAGAATTGTCTAACTTCAGTCTCATTTAATATATTTTGACGTAAATAATTTATATTACCCTTGAAGATCTACATCAGGACTGCCCGGATACGGTCCGCGAGGCTATTTTGTCCGGGCCGCCACTCGGCAAAACTTTGAAACAACTAAAGCCTACTGGACAAAGCAGTGTGTGGGCACCCCTACCCAAGGTCATTGACTCACTGATGAACACTTAAAATCATTATTAATGATTCGATACTAAGTGGAGAGAAATTTTAAGTACCAGTACAAAGCTTTTCCAGTCGTCGCACTAAAGTAAATTATCATGAACTTTATTTCATAATTTGATTAATAATTGGTCAAATGAACATAAATACTCACTCTTTGTCATTTATGCTGTATGAGTGTATTGAATATCATCGTACTTCTATTTTAAAGGGATTTATTAAGTTATTTTTGTTTTATTTTTGTATCCACTATAAATAAATATAGAAAACGGTAACAATACTAAGAGAACTAAGCTCAGACAGCCACAAAACTCACCAAATTGCACCTATATTTTTTAAAAAAGATCCATACCCCGTAAAACTCCCGGAGTGTTATTGGCCCGCAAGGTCCACCAACTATGTACAATGTGGCCCTTACTTAAAAAAAAAGATACGAGCCGTACAGTAGTCGCATATGATGTGTAACATCTGACATGTTATCCTACCTTGAAGTTGTTACCGTTTTTATTATCCTTGACATTCATCAACACACTAAATATATTTTTATTTTTTACACTCTTATAGCCTAATACGGTGGGTGAGTGAATAGCGTGTCGGTCTACTAACCCCAAGATTGCAGGTTCGCTCCTGGCCATGGTAAGTGATTTTTCAAAGGCGGCAAAAATACGACACACATGTCATACGATGTTGGCATGTCAAAGAACCCATTTGAATTCAGTAGGCCGTGTTCATAGTGGCAAAATTAATCTCGGGAGTTTCCACCAACACAAAGTTCCTCATTTCTCTACTAGAAAGCGCTATAGTGTTCAAGGAGCTTAGATATCTAACCTCCTTGACTTTCATAATGATTCAAGGAACAACCAAATTCGACATGCAAGCTACCCTCTGGGTGTCAAATTACAAAGCTTGCACCCAGCACCCGAGGACATACGATATTATTATTATTACTATTATTATTATTATTATTATTATTATTGTACATAACAATTCCAAGACTCTCTTTTTTCTTCACTGCCTACTTGATATTTCTACTGTCGCACTGCCTTCTTGATACTCTGCTGTTACATCACTCTCCTGCCAGTAACCAAGTTACGTTAACAGAGACTGACTTTTTTTCTGCTCTGCCTACTTGATATTTCTACTCTCGCACTGCCTTCTTGATACTCTACTGTTACAAAGTAATCCATATGTGATAAACTTAGACCATAAATTCAATAGATGGCTGATGACGTCACATTGTTGAAACCAACATCTCGATCAGCTGACTGAAGGGAACTGCGGATAGTGATGATAGAATTATCCAATATGGAGCTCCTTTTGTATTCCTTGACGTTGCTTAGCATTCGCCATTAGCCAATTGTAGTCGGTCTTGAGCCGTTACCCTTCAATCAGCTGATCGAGATGTTGGTTTCACGTCACAGTACAGGCGCAGTGTGGCAAAGCGCCCTCCATTGTATTTATGCTCTAAGGTGATAAACATTCCACATGGTGCCACTGCCAGCTGGATCACATCCCTTCTGGCTGTTAATGCAGCCAGGAGGGATGCGATCCAACTTCCGTCCGATCCAATTCCGTCCCATTTTCAAAATCACTCCCACAAAATATCCAGCAACTGAGTGGAAAGATGTTACACATCAAAAAGGTTGGGCACCCCTGCTCTACATAAATGCTCTTGCCATGGCTGTGACTTCACACACACGAGCAGTTTCTCGCGACCAGCGAATGGCTATCACTCTTCTATAAGTCGTGATCTAAAAGTTTCCGTTTGACGGCCGTACAGTCCAGAATCGGTATGCCAATTAGGCTGAATTGCCGTGAGTATTGAGGCACTCATCCCACCAACACACCAGGTTGAAGATCCCCGTGTGGTACAACGCTTTGTCCTGCTGCGTGCAGAAGTACGTAACCACCAGCTGCACATCCTCGTCCGACAGGAATCCTCGACCCTTTAAGACCTATTTTAGGGAACTGAAGGCGTGGCAATCGCATGGGGAGAGATCAGAACTTGCACTTGAGTTGGCGTACCTTCTGCGTTGAGACCTTCGCGGTTTGGGGACGTGCGTTATCATGAGGCAGCACCCCTTCTCGCAGTTTACCCGTTAATTTCACCTTAATTACACGCCGTAATTTCTCCAGAAAACCAGGAAAGACAAAATCAGGATTGAGAAGATTAGAGAAGAAGTAGGAATAGATGATTCTCTCCTCATTGGTCACATGAAGAGGATGCCACCAAACAGAACTGCACAGAAAGAATTTGAGAGAAAAGTAGAAGGAAGACGACCCGTGGGAAGGCCACGAAAGAAGTGGATAGATACAGTCAAGATCGATGTACTGCAGAGAGGTCATGATTGGGACAAGTTGGTGGAGGAGGAGTGGTACAATGACAGGATGAAATGGAGGGGGCTCATATACCACACCCGGGCAACTGGAGTTGGTTCAGGATGATGATGAATTTTTCCAGTGTTGCGCAGTACCGTTCCCCAGTGATGGAGACACCAAGTTCCTTGAAATCAATAAGCAATGGGCCCCTAAAATCAAAGAACATTGTGCGTATAACCTTACCAACGTATGGTTAGCTCTTGAACTTCTTGGGGTGAAAGAACGATGGATGACACCACTACATCGTCTATGCTTTCATTTCCCAGTGGTTGCGCCAGCTTTTGCCCTCAAACCGAAATTATTTGATCACGCCTTATATTTACTATAACTAATGCTCGCTGGTGTCAGTATTGTTATCTCCGTACTTTCACTTCCACCTTGCAGTCGTAGTACGCAACTTAATATGCTCGGCTACACTGCGGGGTTATCTACTTTTATCTGCTTATCTACTTTCCAACTTTTAAAGGATGGATCTCCTCCTTTTGTACTTTGTAAAATGATTCCACTGTAAAGGAGCGTTCTTCTAAAGAAGTGTTCGTTTGGAATATTTTAGTCAGCTTTTCCAATAATTAAAAAAAGGCGCTCGCTTCATTCGGTATTTGGTGTAGAGCAAAACCTGAGGAAGAACTAATTAACATTCCGAAAGTTTCTGTTGAATTATTCTGCTGCTGTGAAGAGATGGAAGTGTTTAAGCTGGAGTTGTGTTGCAGTAACCCATCTCTTTAAAGGTTTCGTCGTACTTTATTACATTAAAATAATATTGCTTGGGGTTAACTTTCCAAGAAATGTGGTTTCTTCAATAAAATAAGGAACAGAATGGCATTCAACGTGAACTTCATAAATCATACTGTAAGTTTTGTATGTCTTGTATCGATATTATATAAAAGCATTTATTGCAGTCAACGGCCATATAAAATTAATACATAAATCATACACCCACATTCTGTGCTCAGTTTTCTTGCACTGAAGGACATGATATCTGTCACATACTCGTATTTCTTAGGTTCGCAAACTTTGTGGTGAAAACCATGAATAGATAAACTAGTCATTGCCCCAGTTGATATTCGCTATTTGTTCACTCTGCCGTTGTTAATGTAACCGTTGCATAAATGCCTTCCTACACTCCGGGTTTCTTCCTCTTAATTTCCTCCAAGAATTCCAGATAGTTTGTTGAAGTGGGAAGAAATATCTGAATTCGTAAGTCTTCTACGGTCTCTCTCGTTATTTCATATCGGATGAATTTAAATACACCTAGAAATTATGTTTAGATACGTTGTTTGATCCTACCTAATTCTTTCATTCAAATCATTTTTGCTAAGATAGTCCCTAGAGTTAGTCCATAGGTAATCACTGGTGTTATTAGGTAGATTTCATTAGAAAGCTAACTATTGCAATGGGTACCATCTTTCGACTTCCGGAAAATTTCGACATATCTTCGCGTTTCACGTCCCCTAGACCCCAAAATCCCCGCCAGTTCAAAAGTTAATATATAATTTACGTATATATGTATGAACATATATCACTTTCTTGTGGACACAATAACTACCGCAATTTTTCACCAATCACTTTGAATTATTTACATAATATGTATCCCCATAAAATCTCGGTAGAGTTCGTAAATGGGCAAAATCGGTCAAAGGGGGTGAAAATAGGAGGCTTTTTTCTCTTCGAAAAAGTGAAATATCGCTATATCTCTCTTAATATCTGAAATATTGAATCCATTCTAAGTTCATACTATGTGTCGGAAAAGGCCCTAAAATTTATGTTTGAAAAGTTTTATGATAGCACCAACCATTGACCATAGGGGTGGGAAAAAGTGGGTTTTTCGGGAAACATTAATCATATCTCTGTTAATAGGCACAATATCAAAACCATACAAAATGGAAAATATATATCAGTTTCTTGTGGACACGATAACTGCCGTAATTGTGCACCAATCACTTTGAATTTTTTACATAATATGTATTGTGCCCTTTTAGCAAGAAATATGCCAATCACAGTATACCAGCGTAGCTCAATTCGGGATTTTCGGGGTAGCGGTAAGTTCACCCACTCTGTGACTCACATATTTTGTATTAATTAGAGGATACACTTGCAAAAATAACAACAAAATCAACTCCTATTTTAACACATTTAATTAATCAAAATTATGGCGCTACAAACAATTAAACAATTAAATTACTGACCCATAATCATCTACTTGTTCCAAATGAACAAGGAATAACATAAGAATAAAACAAATATTGTATTAAAACATATGGTTTCCATATAAACCAACAATTCCTAATTATTTTTACTTCCATAAAGCATCAACTGTAAGTTTCATATAACTCCGAGCTCTTTTGGCTCAATGCTTTCTATAATAATGGTGTCATTCTTTGTACACCTCAAATACTACTTTTTTTATATTTTCTTAATCAACAAAACAAAGGTATAATTACATTTAAAATTACATGTTAATTATCTAACTCAATATTTGGGCATTTCACATGTTTTCAGCTTTTATCATCTCTCTCTAGTTTTACAAATACATCAAGGTAATCAGGAAATTATTTGTGTACTCCAGAGTATGAAGATACTTGACACAGTCAAAAAACTATAGTCACTCCCGGAACCTAGTTGCCTTCAATTAACTCGTGGAATCCTACTTCATACAACATTACAATAGGGATTGTTATTTATCTCATATGTCTTATAAGACCATTATCACTTAAAAAAACTACGATCTGAACAGGCAAGCGGAAATATCAATCTACAAGGACCTCGGTTCAACGCCCGGGTCGTTAACAACTTTAAACACTCCCGGTGTATTCATTACTCCTTACAAGACGGCCTTCAGACACCCCTCCTGCTCCGAGGGTCTGACCGTGCTACTCGAGCGTTATTTATGACTATGCGGGAACCCTCCCGTCTCGTCTAAGCTAGAGCTCTCTTTAAGGCTTTTACAAACAGCTTTTCGTTCATTCTCAATTCTTTGGGGAGACCTGGCATTCTGCTACTCGTTTAAATTCAACAATATTATTTGGCTCATAAACCACATTCGTAATCTTGGCATTTATTAATTATGAAAGGTCCTCATTGATTGGGGAAGAGTAATACACATTCTACGACGAATAATAAAGGGGCTTTCACAATAAGAGGATTCTGAGTTCGAATCTCTTCACATGCCTCGGGAACCATTTCCATATAGAGGACTATACAAAATGCGATTTAGGGTCAGCCAATAGCTTATAAGACCTACGCTCAATACCATACATTTGCTCCCTTTCAATACAACATACACAATGGCCTCGTGATATTACGTCGCAAATAGAGGACTTACACCAATTCTCAATTCCCTATAATCAACTACCTCTCATAAGTAATTTACCAAGTACATTAACTTTTACGCGTTCCTAGCGTGACATTTTATTTTAATTGCGCTCTTTTGCGCTATACTTTATTTTAAGCCTAGCGTCATCCAAAGAACTGATAATACCATATTAACAATTGATACACATCTCAATTTTTATATTATTCTTTTCCTTTGACAATAACTTTCTCTCTTTTAAGAACAGGCATTTGAACATCATGTCTATACTTTTTATTAAGGCTCTAACGCTCTTATGTTCACATCAATTAATTTGATCTTTATTTAATATTTCCTTACTTGGTTATTATTATTATTATTTCATATCTTCATTCTTTACAAAAAGCTCAAAAGCTATTTCTTTCATATAACTCAAATTTACTTTTATTTAAATATCTTTCATGATAATTATTAATATTTCGCTTGCTCTTATGACATTCGTCAAATACACTGACATTTTATTCATATATTTCCTCTACTGGATTTATTCTTTTACATAATTATTTATAGTTTCTCAAATTTCTATTATTGTTCAGACCGCGTTTTTGTTTTGTTTTTCTTATTCAGTATTTATTTATTTAAACACATCCCTTTTACTCAAAAAAACTCCGGTGGATTTGTACACAATCATTTCCCGACACCAAAATATAATGAAATTCATTACTCACATGTTTTTAAGGTCGTCTCATGACCTTTATCCTTGTGCGGTGTTTCATTTTGGCCCACTTTTTAACTTACTCCATATTGTAGAAATTCATCTCATGTACAAACACTTCTTGACACATATTCGATACACTTAACATTGACAACATTTTTAATACACTGGTGTATCCGTTTAGAACACACAATAAACACTAAAAAATATTATTTTAACACACAATCTTGATAGATTTACACTTCACAACTTTTGATCACTAGGCCGTATTTTCCTAGCCTATCACACGTGACCACTTAATCTCCCGTTTCCAAGGGTGAAATTTATTCAATGTCGGCTTCCTATCCTGCAGAATACGAAAGTCTCGAAACATCTACTTTTCCCTGGAATCCTAATTCTTCGAATCCTATTCTGGATGACCGGCTATTTCTCTAGCTTGAACGGCTTCTTTTCTAGATCTCGTTTATCGATCCTAGTGAAAGTCTGTTCGGATCGAGGTCCCCTCGATAACCTATCGATGATCGATGGATTTATTTTATAGCAGCTAGTACTTCTCGAGTCTAGTGCTTTAGAATAGTTCGTCTGCTTTCTGGAGATAATGTCTATAGTCTCCGTTCTTCTTTGTTTATTCGGTTCTCGCACTCCTACTTTTCTGAAACACGTTGCGAACCTTACTCTGTTTTCCCTATTTGGGTTCTTTAAATTAGATAACTGTTTATCTTTCTATTACGGTACTTCCGTACGTTATGATATTTTCGGTCGTTTATTTAAGGACCTATCGCCTTAAGTCCAACGTTCGCAGCCTGCTCTGACTATATTTTACGAACTTTTCACTGTAAACTTGTGCACTGTCGGACCTAAATCCTGTAACTAGGATTTTCCTAATTTTTCAACACGGCGATACTTTAATATTTCTTCTTTACAACTCCTTATGGAGGCACGCAAGTTGTTAATACTGCGACGCCTGTGGCTATCAGATATTAATTCTGCGGTGTAATACAGCGTTTCTCCCCTCAAGGAGTACTGGTAAACTGTCTTCAGTGTGAAGCAGAGTAACGCCCCACACGGCTGTCTGAATACTGATGCGTAGCAACGCCCCCCTCGGGCTGTTTGGAACTGCTTGTACTGATGCTCCAGCGTCACGTCCCCTGGACTGTTTGAAACTGCATGCTTGGCTTGGTGATGCCCGGAGCTTTATACACTTTCGCTACAAAAAGATAAGACTCTAGCCCTTTCCGTGCCCAACTTTTAAAATAATGGTTGCACCATTATAAAAATTATACCTTCAAAAAGCTCGTCTTCTAAATGTTAAATAATCTCATTGCGCATAAGAATCGATCGTGCAATTCGGAGATATTAATTAATTTCTCGTCCTCAACTGTGTGGGTGTTGCTGTTCTTTTGCATTCTCCCCTCCCCACAGGCCTTGGTAAATCCCCGATGACGTCTACTTGCGTTTGCAGTTTTCTCCTGTGCAATTATTAAATGGTTTTTCTTTACACAAAAATGTCTAATTCGAAATGATTCACCGTACTGTAATTGTTTACTTATTTTCATACTCGTAAACGGGTTAAATTTAATTATTCCTCTTCTGGCGCATAAGCGGTGTTGTCGTTTTCAAGCAAGCTCAGCTCGATTTCCGAGTCAGACTTCCTTGTCTAACAGCCGAAATTTTCCACTCGGTTATTAATACTCATGACCAGCTCCTTCTGAATGTCAAGAGGCGTGATCTCATCTCTCGAACACCTGGCTCGCGCTGCTTGCACAATGTTAGGCTAGAATCCTGGCTTGATCTTTCTCTATGTTACATTAGAAACTGTACGTTTCTTTCATTTCTTCCCTAAATACATGGATTCGACCTCCTTGGACCCTATGGCACATGGGTTCATCTCTCCCCTCCTTAGGTAAATAAATTTTCGAAAAATTTTGAGGAAATTTATTTCAATTAATCTTATCTTTCTTTATTCGTCGAAGCCATCATAACGTTGTCCGTATCTTCTGTTGTTTTTATTTCTTTAAATTCGTATCCGGTAATTGTGTAGGTCGGGTATGCTCTGTCCCTACCCTTTCTTTCTTTTTCCTTTATTCGTCTGGGCTTTAAGTCCCCAGAACCTCATTCTTCTTTACGGGTGTGGTCTATCCCTACCCGTTTCCTTATTTCATTATTCTCCTTTCTTAAATTGAAATTTTCTTCTTCAATAAACTCAATTATTTCTTTGATTTTCCAATACAATTTTTCCAATTCGCATTCGCACTCGAATGCTTGAGCTCTATTATCTTTTTCTATCTCCTTTTCGTTCCTATCAAAAGTGGATTTTTCATCTCTAACTGTTTCCATAACCAGGGCTTGTTCATTTGCTTCATCGAAATCTTCGGGAGGGTAATATAATTTCAAATTTGCTGAATTCATGGTCACTTCGTGATCTGTTTCACAGTGCCGAATTCTATATGCATTATTCCTTAAATCTCTGATTATTTGATACGGTCCGTGGTACATTTTCTGGAACTTCTTGTACACACGGTTCCCTGGATCCGAAATGGCTGGTCTTTTTACTAACACCATTTCTCCTGCTAATAATGGTCGATGATACCTCTTATGCCTATTTCTTCTTTGCCTCCTGTTGACTTGAGCTTTTAGATGCTCAAAGGCTCTTCTAATACGTACATCTCTTCCAGGCTGAGCGTCTGCTGGCCTAGGAATTACCAGACTCCAAGGTCTTTCTGGTTGCTCATTCCGATGTAACGTTATGGGTATCTCTCCCGTGGATTCTTGGATTGTATTATTTATACAAAATTCGATAATATCCAAGATATCTATCCACTTCCAATTTTCTTCGGCACAGTATATTCTACAATACTTGGCCGTCTTCCTCATCACTCTTTCTACAGGATTTGCCTCAGGATGGCGAATACTTGACAAAATCTGACGTATTCCAAGTCTTTCTAATTCTTGTCTGAACTCTACACTGGTGAAACAACTGCCGTGATCCGACAACAAATTCTCAGGTTTTCCCAGAAACGGTATCACTTTTTCTTTTAGTCGTTTTAACACCTGTTTGGTACTAGTCTTCTGTATGGGAGCAAGGACAACCATTTTAGTGAAGACATCCATAGCCACCATTATGTGTCGATTTCCTCTTCTTGCCTTGGGCAAAGGTCCAAAATTATCAATAGAAATGATTTGACCTGGCCTTTCGGGCAACAATGGTATAGGCTTCTGTCTCATCAGAAATGCATTAGGTTTGATCCTTTGACATAAATCACATGTCTTTAATGTGTCCCTTACAGTTTCTCTCAGTCTCGGCCATACAAATGCTTCTTTCAGCATCGAGACTGTTTTGTCGACTCCCATATGTCCGAACGATCTATGGGCTAACCATACTATTTTCCTCTGCAAAATTTCAGGTACAACAATCCTTAATTTTGTATGGTCAGAGTCTAAAAACTTATATAATAATCCATTATAAAACGTGTAGTCTTGAGCTATCTTATTAGCTTCCGTGTACGCTGGTGTTCCCCTTATCAAGCTTCCCTCGAGGAAAGATATGAGCATGTTCATCCATGGATCCTCCCGTTGTCTTTGACTAATGCTTCTTAACTCATTTAGAGTACGCTGATCCCTGTCTTCCAAATCAATAGCCATTACTTCCTCTTCTGTGGACTCTGGCTGTCTACTTAAGTAGTCTGGAACTATATTTTCTTTTCCTGGACAGTATTCTATCTTGACATCAAACTGTTGAATGTATAAAGACCAACGCATCAACCTTTGACTGGATAAATCAGTCTTCATCAAAAAGGTTAAGGCTTTATGATCCGTTCTGAGAATGACCTGAAACCCATATACGATCTTCCGCCAATATTGCAACGCGTGCAGTATCGCTAACAGCTCGATTTCGCTGATCGTATAATTTTTCTCGTGTGGTTTCAGTCTCCGACTTGTGAAAGCTAGATAATTTTTCTTATCAGGGTTTTCCGGATTTTCCTGATATAGCATTGCCCCTATTCCAATCTGGGATGCGTCTGTTTGAATGATAAATCTCTGATTAAAATCAGGATATCCTAGCTTCACGTAATTTAAGAGCATTTCCTTGGCCTCCACAAATGCTTTTTCCGTTTCCTCCGTCCATTTCCACTTGCCCCCCTTCTTCAGAAGGTCCTGTAGTGGTGCAACAGTTTTGGTGTATGATGGACAATGTCCTGAGAAGAATCCAATCAATCCCAAAAACTGGCGAACGTTCTTTACTTTCAAAGGCCTTGGAAAATCCCTTATCGATTCCAATTTGCACGGATTTGGTTTAACACCATCCTTGTCAATCAGATGCCCTAAAAATGTTACTTGCCTTTGACAAAAATTTGACTTCTTTAAATTTATTTTAAAATTTGCCCTTCTTAAGTCTTCCAATAATTTCTTCAACTTTTCTAAATGTTCCTCAATATTCTCCGAGGTAAGCAAAATATCATCCACATAACGGATAGTGCAATCTTTCACTTCCTCTGACAGGTTTCGATCAAGCGCTCTTATTAAGGCAGATCCCGCGGTCTTCAATCCAAACGGACATCTTCTAAAACAATATGTTTGTTGGTCGAACTGAAATCCAGTCACCAAGCTGGTTTTCTCTTCCAGTTCGAGATGATGATACGAAGAAGTCATGTCAATATTTGTGAAAATCTTCTTGCCTTTGAACTTCCTCAGTATTTCTTTTATGGGTGGTGCCGAATCATTTTCTGGTATGATTTTTGCATTTAAATTTCTGGCATCTAAACACACCCTTACTGAGCCATCCGGTTTACTCACAATCACTAATGGACTAACATATGGTGTCGCCATCTTTTCTATAACACCTGCATTCATCATCTCCTGCAGTGTTTTCTTAGTTTGTGGGTAATGTTTTTCCGCAACCGGGTATGGTTTTTGTCTGAACGGTGCCCAATCATTGACTTGGAACGCATATTTAAAATTTTCAATCTTCCCTGGCTTGGAATCAAATACGTCCCTAAAATTTAATAATAATTTCTTTAATTGTTCCTTATTTTCGAGGTTAACTTTAGCTTCCTCTACTTTTCCTGACAGGTTGGTCTCGAACTCAGTTTCCAAATCATCTTCGAGTTCTATGTTGAGGACTTCAAATATCTTTTCTATGTCCTTATAACCTTCCTCCGTTACTTCTTTCATATGCCATACCTGTTCTCCTATTTTCGCATCCTGTTCCTGTAGGTTAATGTTTTGTTCATCCACATCCTCTCTTTGAACTCTAATGCAGTTTTGCGCTAGATCTATAATGACCTTGTTCTCACGGATAAAATCAATACCTAATATGACATTATACGGTAATTGATTTACCAGCAAAAAGCACTGCGAAATTTCAGTGTTACCCATGATCAGATCGATATATACCTGAAATTTACATGTTAAAGATTTTTCAGGGATAATCCCCTTAATCTTTACACTTGATGTGGGAATCTTTAATACTCGGCCCCTTATTTCCAGTTCATTTAGAAGGGTTTGTGTAATTAGACTTATTGTGGATCCGGTATCAATTAATGCTCTGACCAGTAATCCTTCTATCCTTAGCATAATTATAGGTAGTTCTCTTTTAACAGGTGGGATTCCTTCCACATCCTCGTTAATTAGCTCATCTGGTCTGGCTATCCAATTCACAATTTCTACCTCCTCCCAGCTCCTGGTATGTTTCCACTTTTGACAATTTAAATTTGGAGTTTTTTTTTATCCTGAGGGCTTCCTTTCCCCTCATTCTTTAATTGAGCTTGTAGTTCCAAGCTTTGAGCTCCGTCTAGTCGGTCGGGCGATTTCCGGTTCTTAATTGCCTCACTCCAACGGACTTTTTGCCTATCAGGTTCATCTGGTCGTTCGTTCATATAACGAAGACTTTCCTGATATCTTTCCTCTATTTCGGCCCGATATTCATCATCCCTATCCTCTGGCCTTACGTTCCTTCTGGGATAATTCTCCCATTTCTTTCTGTTTTCTTGCCTTTGATGGTTATTGTTATAGGGTCGGCTCTCTTGTTGCCTATAACCCGTATTCCTAGGATTTCTCCCTCGATATCCTCCTCTGTAATATGGCTGTATTCCTCTAGGCTCCTGGTGCCCATACTCTCGACCTAGTCCCTGAGTATCGGTGCTAGTGGACTGATTTCTGGTCGATGGTTTTTCTCTGGTTTCCTGACTGCTGGCCATGTGTACTTGCTCAGTCTGTCTTTGATGCCGAGGAGTTACGTGCGAAGTCGTCATATCTAATTGACGTAATACACTCTCCACTTCCACAGCACTTCTGGCTTTGGATGAGATTAACAGCCTCTGAATCTCATACGGAAGTTGTCTTGCAATGGCGGCACACAGGTCGTTCTCTGCCGGAGCAATGTCAAGTTCGCGGAATTTACATAACTGAGCGGTGAAAAATTCCGAGTACTTAGTTGGTGCATTTGTGCTGTACTTCCTAGAGTACAGATCTAGCCTTAAATTCTCTTGGACGTCTGCTGCCCAATATCGTTTTAAAAATGCTTCCCTAAAGCCTTCCACCGTATCAAAGGTGTACCTGAAGCTTCTGAACCAGGTGAGACAATCAACTGCCAACAGCTTTTCAATAGCTCCCAGTCTCCGATCCTGAGGAACTTTCATTTCGTTTAAATACTCTGCAACTTCCTTTAGCCAGTATTTTGGAGTAATTGACATGTTATTACCCGTAAACTTTACTGGTCTGTCCTCATTCGATTTAATAATGTTTATTATCTGGCCATTTGTCTGATTCATGTACGGGGTTGACATCGCCATCGGATATCCTGGGTTCTTATAAAGGCTCTCCCCTCCTAAGTCCCTCTCCGTATCTGTGCCTTGTTCACGGGAATCTACCCATCCTGTCTTTGGAAACTCCTCCTGATTCTTAAATTCTAACTTCCTTTCCCTTCGGGCACTTTCTTCATTAGCCATGAGTTGGATTTCCATTTGACTATTCTTATGTTCAGTCCTCTCCAATCGGGATCTTAATTCATTCTGAATTCTTTCTTGATTCCTTTTAATATCTTCCTCTGCCTTTTTGAGTTGGAATTTCTCATCCCTGAAGCTATCCCTGATTTCATTTAGGTGTTCTTCTACCTCTTTCTTGATGACCATGACCTGTTCTGTTATAATTTCTGGTTTCACGTCACCTCTGGTATCTAGGTCTTCTCGTATTTCTTTTATTTTCTTCTCCATCTCTCTTTGTCCTTTGACCATATCTACTTTAATTCCTTCAAGCTTTTCCTCAGTTTTCTCTTGACTCTTATATAATTTCATCACTTTATCTTGGACCTGGTTAACTTCAGTATGAGTTTTTCCTACTTGGATCTTTAATGTTCCGATGGTTCGCTGAACATCATTAATACCCTGACTTATTTCATCTATCTTATGGGTACTTTCTTTATTTTCTTCATTTCGTTGTTTTCTTTCTATCTGGAGATGCTCCTCATATAGACCTAATCTTTGATTTATTTCCTCCCCGTGCCTCTTTAAATTCTCATCTACCTGCCCGGTAAAAAGATCAATCTGCTCTTTCATGCCCTGTATATCTTTGTGATTCTGACTTTCCATATCATCCACTTTGGCCTGAATTTTATCAACCTTTCCCTCGAGGTTTCCTACTTTATCCTCAACCCTTTCAAATCGGGTTCCTAGCTCATTCACACTTTGTTTTATTTCATCCCGGGAGGCCTCACAAATACTCTTGTTAGATTCTATCTGAGCTTTCAATTCTTTCTGCACACCTTGGATCTGGGTTACAAGTTCATCTTTACACGCATCTGCATTCTTTTTGCACGTTCCTTCCATGTTACTTAATTTAGTTTCCAACTTTTCAAAATTTTCTTGACACCTAGTTTGGGACTCTACCGTACTATCTTTTAAGGTTCTTATTTGGTCTTGCAATTCTGATTTAAGTGCCCCATTTTCCGCCTGAATTTTACTGGTGATTTCCCCTTTTAACTCAGTTAGCTTTTTCCCAAACTCAGTGTCAAAACCTTGGAATTTGTTATTCACTTTATCTATCTCAGCCTTCACTTCATTGTTCATTTCTACACAGTTAGCTTCGATAGTTTCTAATTTAGTTCCCATGCTATCACTTTTAACTTCGATAGCTTCTAATTTAGTTCCCATGCTATCACTTTTAACTTCGATAGCTTCTAATTTAGTTCCCATATTATCACTTTTAATTTTTAGTGACTCTAAACTTTCAGTTAGGGATTTGAACTCTTCTTTATTTTCATCCTTTTGGAGACTCAATGTCTTGTTTATAGCCTCCAACTTTTCATTACTATCGGCTTTTATCGCCTCCAAAAGCCCCTGCAATTCCTCACTCAATACCATCTTATTAGAATATTGTGGGCTACTCATGCCACTACACTAGTACATGCTTGAGAGATGATACTCTGAATCATTGTGTCCCAATTTCTTTAAAAATTTACTTTGGTACGGGTATTTACTACAACGTACCCTTTTGATACTCTTATTCAATTTCATAAACCTTTATGGAAGTATTTAAAATTCAAAATTTCGAAAAAACATTTTTTTTCAAAAAAAAATGAAAATTTTGATTTTTCGAGAAAACTCGGGTTTTCCCTAGGAAAACTCAGCCCTGCGTACTGAGCGCCAAAAAGAAGAGATAGGGGGGTTGTTTATATAATTCAGGGCTGCTCGGTATGAGTTTCCAGGGACCCATGCGGTCAGTTAATATTTTACGTTGTAGCTATTCCTGTCATTACTTTAATTTACATGATATGACCGACTTAAGTGTTCCTCTAGTTATTAATCCAGCACATTACTTAAATGCCCCCCCCCCCCCCATGTGCCCTTTTAGCAAGAAATATGCCAATCACAGTATACCAGCGTAGCTCAATTCGGGATTTTCGGGGTAGCGGTAAGTTCACCCACTCTGTGACTCACATATTTTGGATTAATTAGAGGATACACTTGCAAAAATAACAACAAAATCAACTCCTATTTTAACACATTTAATTAATCAAAATTATGGCGCTACAAACAATTAAACAATTAAATTACTGACCCATAATCATCTACTTGTTCCAAATGAACAAGGAATAACATAAGAATAAAACAAATATTGTATTAAAACATATGGTTTCCATATAAACCAACAATTCCTAATTATTTTTACTTCCATAAAGCATCAACTGTAAGTTTCATATAACTCCGAGCTCTTTTGGCTCAATGCTTTCTATAATAATGGTGTCATTCTTTGTACACCTCAAATACTACTTTTTATATTTTCTTAATCAACAAAACAAAGGTATAATTACATTTAAAATTACATGTTAATTATCTAACTCAATATTTGGGCATTTCACATGTTTTCAGCTTTTATCATCTCTCTCTAGTTTTACAAATACATCAAGGTAATCAGGAAATTATTTGTGTACTCCAGAGTATGAAGATACTTGACACAGTCAAAAAACTATAGTCACTCCCGGAACCTAGTTGCCTTCAATTAACTCGTGGAATCCTACTTCATACAACATTACAATAGGGATTGTTATTTATCTCATATGTCTTATAAGACCATTATCACTTAAAAAAAACTACGATCTGAACAGGCAAGCGGAAATATCAATCTACAAGGACCTCGGTTCAACGCCCGGGTCGTTAACAACTTTAAACACTCCCGGTGTATTCATTACTCCTTACAAGACGGCCTTCAGACACCCCTCCTGCTCCTAGGGTCTGACCGTGCTACTCGAGCGTTATTTATGACTATGCGGGAACCCTCCCGTCTCGTCTAAGCTAGAGCTCTCTTTAAGGCTTTTACAAACAGCTTTTCGTTCATTCTCAATTCTTTGGGGAGACCTGGCATTCTGCTACTCGTTTAAATTCAACAATATTATTTGGCTCATAAACCACATTCGTAATCTTGGCATTTATTAATTATGAAAGGTCCTCATTGATTGGGGAAGAGTAATACACATTCTACGACGAATAATAAAGGGGCTTTCACAATAAGAGGATTCTGAGTTCGAATCTCTTCACATGCCTCGGGAACCATTCCCATATAGAGGACTATACAAAATGCGATTTAGGGTCAGCCAATAGCTTATAAGACCTACGCTCAATACCATACATTTGCTCCCTTTCAATACAACATACACAATGGCCTCGTGATACTACGTCACAAATAGAGGACTTACACCAATTCTCAATTCACTATAATCAACTACCTCTCATAAGTAATTTACCAAGTACATTAACTTTTACGCGTTCCTAGTGTGACATTTTATTTTAATTGCGCTCTTTTGCGCTATACTTTATTTTAAGCCTAGCGTCATCCAAAGAACTGATAATACCATATTAACAATTGATACACATCTCAATTTTTAGCCTACTTTCGATTTTTGCAAAAAATGAAAGTAGACTTATGAGATCAACACAGGGCGAAAAAAGTGTGTCTGTCTGTGTGTGTGTATGTGTGTGTGTGAGTCTGTGTGTGTGTCTGTGTGTGTGTGTGTGTCTGTGTGTGTGTGTACTCTGAATGTCTGTCCCCCCCCCTATCAATTCGAACACGGTGAATGCGAAATGAACGAAATTTGGTACAAAGGTAGCCCTAGCAAAGGACACCTCAGTGTCATGTTTTATATCGCCGCCATCTTGACGGAAACGTAATGGCGGCCACACAAATGTTCAAAGCTTAAATCAAATTACGACTAACCTAATCATCCGATCTCTACCAAATTTTGCAACAACATACCTTTATAGAGGAAGCATCCATTGACCAAATAACTAGGTCATAAGCCTAATAGTTTGCGGATGGCGGCCATCTTTGTGTGAAAATCAATTCCCCCTATTAATTCAAACACGGTGAAACCAAATGGAACGAAATTTGGTACAGAGGTAGCACTAGCAAAGGGCACCTCAGTGTCATGTTTTATATCGCCGCCATCTTGACAGAAACGTAATGGCGGCCACACGAATGTTAAAAGCTTAAATCAAATTACGATTAACCTAATCATCCGATCTCTACCAAATTTTGCAACTACATACCTTTATGGAGGGAGCATCCTTTGACCAATCTAATAGGTTATTAGCTTAATAGTTTGCGGGTGGCGGCCATCTTTATGTCAAAATTGATTCCCCCTATTAATTCGAACACGGTGGAACCGAATGGAACGAAATTTGGTACAGAGGTAGCACTAGCAAAGGGCACCTAAGTGTCATGATTTATATCGCCACCATCTTGACTGAAACGTAATGGCGGCCACACGAATGTTCAAAGCTTAAATCAAATTACGATTAACCTAATCATCCGATCTCTACCAAATTTTGCAACTACATACCTTTATGGAGGGAGCATCCTTTGACCAATCTAATAGGTCATTCGCCTAATAGTTTGCGGATGGCGGCCATCTTTGTGTCAAAATCGATTCTCCCTATTAATTCAAACACGGTGAAACCGAATGGAACGAAATTTGGTACAGAGGTAGCACTAGCAAAGGGCACCTCATATTCATGTTTAATATCCCTATAGCACGTTGTATTTCAACAAGCTACTACAACCAACATTCAATCATACTCCTTGAAAAGGACAAAGAGTTTTAACAATACCCATGCATTTAGGAGAAAGTAGGCTATATGTTCTTTACTGAACATCTTGTTATATTATTCTTTTCCTTTGACAATAACTTTCTCTCTTTTAAGAACAGGCATTTGAACATCATGTCTATACTTTTTATTAAGGCTCTAACGCTCTTATGTTCACATCAATTAATTTGATCTTTATTTAATATTTCCTTACTTGGTTATTATTATTATTATTTCATATCTTCATTCTTTACAAAAAGCTCAAAAGCTATTTCTTTCATATAACTCAAATTTACTTTTATTTAAATATCTTTCATGATAATTATTAATATTTCGCTTGCTCTTATGACATTCGTCAAATACACTGACATTTTATTCATATATTTCCTCTACTGGATTTATTCTTTTACATAATTATTTATAGTTTCTCAAATTTCTATTATTGTTCAGACCGCGTTTTTGTTTTGTTTTTCTTATTCAGTATTTATTTATTTAAACACATCCCTTTTACTCAAAAAAACTCCGGTGGATTTGTACACAATCATTTCCCGACACCAAAATATAATGAAATTCATTACTCACATGTTTTTAAGGTCGTCTCATGACCTTTATCCTTGTGCGGTGTTTCATTTTGGCCCACTTTTTAACTTACTCCATATTGTAGAAATTCATCTCATGTACAAACACTTCTTGACACATATTCGATACACTTAACATTGACAACATTTTTAATACACTGGTGTATCCGTTTAGAACACACAATAAACACTAAAAAATATTATTTTAACACACAATCTTGATAGATTTACACTTCACAACTTTTGATCACTAGGCCGTATTTTCCTAGCCTATCACACGTGACCACTTAATCTCCCGTTTCCAAGGGTGAAATTTATTCAATGTCGGCTTCCTATCCTGCAGAATACGAAAGTCTCGAAACATCTACTTTTCCCTGGAATCCTAATTCTTCGAATCCTATTCTGGATGACCGGCTATTTCTCTAGCTTGAACGGCTTCTTTTCTAGATCTCGTTTATCGATCCTAGTGAAAGTCTGTTCGGATCGAGGTCCCCTCGATAACCTATCGATGATCGATGGATTTATTTTATAGCAGCTAGTACTTCTCGAGTCTAGTGCTTTAGAATAGTTCGTCTGCTTTCTGGAGATAATGTCTATAGTCTCCGTTCTTCTTTGTTTATTCGGTTCTCGCACTCCTACTTTTCTGAAACACGTTGCGAACCTTACTCTGTTTTCCCTATTTGGGTTCTTTAAATTAGATAACTGTTTATCTTTCTATTACGGTACTTCCGTACGTTATGATATTTTCGGTCGTTTATTTAAGGACCTATCGCCTTAAGTCCAACGTTCGCAGCCTGCTCTGACTATATTTTACGAACTTTTCACTGTAAACTTGTGCACTGTCGGACCTAAATCCTGTAACTAGGATTTTCCTAATTTTTCAACACGGCGATACTTTAATATTTCTTCTTTACAACTCCTTATGGAGGCACGCAAGTTGTTAATACTGCGACGCCTGTGGCTATCAGATATTAATTCTGCGGTGTAATACAGCGTTTCTCCCCTCAAGGAGTACTGGTAAACTGTCTTCGGTGTGAAGCAGAGTAACGCCCCACACGGCTGTCTGAATACTGATGCGTAGCAACGCCCCCTTCGGGCTGTTTGGAACTGCTTGTACTGATGCTCCAGCGTCACGTCCCCTGGACTGTTTGAAACTGCATGCTTGGCTTGGTGATGCCCGGAGCTTTATACACTTTCGCTACAAAAAGATAAGACTCTAGCCCTTTCCGTGCCCAACTTTTAAAATAATGGTTGCACCATTATAAAAATTATACCTTCAAAAAGCTCGTCTTCTAAATGTTAAATAATCTCATTGCGCATAAGAATCGATCGTGCAATTCGGAGATATTAATTAATTTCTCGTCCTCAACTGTGTGGGTGTTGCTGTTCTTTTGCATTCTCCCCTCCCCACAGGCCTTGGTAAATCCCCGATGACGTCTACTTGCGTTTGCAGTTTTCTCCTGTGCAATTATTAAATGGTTTTTCTTTACACAAAAATGTCTAATTCGAAATGATTCACCGTACTGTAATTGTTTACTTATTTTCATACTCGTAAACGGGTTAAATTTAATTATTCCTCTTCTGGCGCATAAGCGGTGTTGTCGTTTTCAAGCAAGCTCAGCTCGATTTCCGAGTCAGGCTTCCTTGTCTAACAGCCGAAATTTTCCACTCGGTTATTAATACTCATGACCAGCTCCTTCTGAATGTCAAGAGGCGTGATCTCATCTCTCGAACACCTGGCTCGCGCTGCTTGCACAATGTTAGGCTAGAATCCTGGCTTGATCTTTCTCTATGTTACATTAGAAACTGTACGTTTCTTTCATTTCTTCCCTAAATACATGGATTCGACCTCCTTGGACCCTATGGCACATGGGTTCAGTATCCCCTTAAAATCTCGGTCGAGTTCCTTAATGGTCGGTCGAAAGGGGTGAAAATAGGGGCCTTTTTGTTTTAGAAAAAGTGAAATATCGCTATAACTCTCTTAATACGTGAAATATCGAATCCATTCAAGTTCATAATGTGTCGGATAAGTGCCAAAAATGTATGTTTGAAAAGTTTTTGATAGCACCAACCATTGACCAAAGGGGTGGAAAAAAGTGGGTTCTTCGGGAAACATTAATCATATCTCTCTTAATAGGCACAATATCAAAACCGTACAAAATGGAACATATTCCTCTAATAATTACCTAAAACTCTGTCTGAAAGAATTTTTGATCTGACCCACCATTACGCCAAGGGATGAGAAAAATGATTTCGGAATTAAAGAAAACGCCAAGTGCCATCAGAGGTTACCATGACAACGCTTCTAAATTGATGAGGTTGCCAAGACAACGCCATTGTACGAGATCACATTCATTTTTCCATCTGACTCTGTGGGAAGCGGCTAACTGGTAGCATGCTAAACTTCTATTCCCAAGGTTGCTGGTTCAAAGCCGGCCAAAGTCGTCGGACTTTCTAAGAGCGCTAAAAATTTCTCAGCATGCTTTCCTTTGTAGGGGAAGTTCCAAAGTTCGTTGCAAGTTGCTGGTTGCGGTGGCATCTAGTAGCCAAGTTCTCAGCTAGCTGTTGTTGACGTTAGTGTATATGATACAAAAAACGAGGAACTACTACTTAAAATTGACCGTCTGCAGACCTTACCTGAATTACAGACTAATACAGTCCTCACAATTAACACCGTTTATCAGACAGATTCTACACACACCCAATGTACACGGGGTTACATGACCACGTTGTCACAGCCCCTAAACTGTGGAACCAACCAACATCTCTGCGAGAGATAAAATTTTGCGTGAAGAAGTAACAGACTGCTAGATAGTTACACATCAGTTCCAAACCTTGCATAAGGACATTGTGATCACAAGTATAACAAAATGTTCAGTAAAGAACATATAGCCTACTTTCTCCTAAATGCATGGGTATTGTTATAACTCTTTGTCCTTTTCAAGGAGTATAATTGAATGTTGGTTGTAGTAGCTTGTTGAAATACAACGTGCTATAGGGATATTAAACATGAATATGAGGTGCCCTTTGCTAGTGCTACCTCTGTAAAAAAATCATTCAATTCGGTTTCACCGTGTTTGAATTGATCTGGGGAATGGATTTGCACACATACATGGCCGCTATTTGCAAACTATTCGGCTGATGACCTTGTAGTCAGTCATAAGATGCTTTCCACAAAAAGGCATGTTGTTGCAAAATCCGGTAGAGATCAAATTATTAGGATGGTCGAAATTTGATTTAAGCTTTTAACATTTGGGTGGCCGTCATTCCGTTTCCGTCAAGATGGCGGCGATATAAAACATGACACTGAGGTGCCTTTTGCTAGTGCTACCTCTGTACCAAATTTCGTTCAATTCGGTTTCACCGTGTTTGAATTGATAGGGGTAATCGATTTTCACACAAAGATGGCCGCCATCCGCAAACTATTAGGCTAATGACCTATTAGATTTGTCAAAGGATGCTCCCTTCATAATGGTATGTTGTTGCAAAATTTGTAGAGATCGGATGATTAGGTTAGTCGTAATTTGATTTAAGCTTTGAATATTTGGATGGCCGCCATTACGTTTCTGTCAAGATGGCGGTGATATAAAACATGACACTGAGGTGCCCTTTGCTAGTGCTACCTCTGTACCAAATTTCGTTCCATTCGGTTTCACCGTGTTCGAATTAATAGGGGGAATCGATTTTCACACAAAGATGGCCGCCATCCGCAAAATATTAGGCTAATGACCTATTAGTTTGGTCAAAGGATGCTCCCTCCATAATGGTATGTTGATGCAAAATTTGGTAGAGATCGGATGATTAGGTTAATCGTAATTTGATTTAAGCTTTGAATATTTGTGTGGCCGCCATTACGTTTCCGTCAAGATGGCGGCGATATAAAACATGACACTGAGGTGCACTTTACTAGTGCTACCTCTGTACCAAATTTCATTCCATTCGGTTTCACCGTGTTCGAATTAATAGGGGTAATCGATTTTGACACAAAGATGGCCGCCATCCGCAAACTATTAGGCTAATGACCTATTAGATTTGTCAAAGGATGCTCCCTTCATAATGGTATGTTGTTGCAAAATTTGTAGAGATCGGATGATTAGGTTAGTCGTAATTTGATTTAAGCTTTGAACATTTGGGTGGCCGCCATTACGTTTCTGTCAAGATGGCGGCGATATAAAACATGACACTGGGGTGCCCTTTTCTAGTGCCACCTCTGTACCAAATTTCATTCCATTCGTTTTCACCTTGTTCGAATTAATAGGGGTAATCGATTTTGACACAAAGATGGCCGCCATCCGCAAACTATTAGGCTAATGACCTATTAGATTTGTCAAAGGATGCTCCCTCCATAAAGGTATGTTGTTGCAAAATTTGGTAGAGATCGGATGATTAGGTTAGTCGTAATTTGATTTAAGCTTTGAACATTTGTGTGGCCGCCATTACGTTTCCGTCAAGATGGCGGCGATATAAAACATGACACTGGGGTGCCCTTTGCTAGTACTACCTCTGTACCAAATTTCGTTCCATTGGGTTTCACCATGTTCGAATTAATAGGGGCAATCCATTTTCACACAAAGATGGCCGCCATCCGCAAACTATTAGGCTGATGACCTATTAGTTTGGTCAAAGGATGCTGCCCCCATAAAGGTATGTTGTTGCACAATTTGGTAGAGATCGGATGATTAGGTTAGTCGTAATTTGATTTAAGCTTTGAACATTTGTGTGGCCGCCATTACGTTTCCGTCAAGATGGCGGCGAAATAAAACATGACACTGAGGTGTCCTTTGCTAGTGCTACCTTTGTACCAAATTTCGTTCAATTTGCGCTCACCGTGTTGGAATTGATAGGGGGGACAGACATTCAGAGTACACACACTCACACACACACAGACTCACACACCGACAGACACACTTTTTTTCGCCCTGTAGTGATCTCATAAGTCTACTTTCATTTTTTGCAAAAATTGAAAGTAGGCTAAAAATGAACCCCAAATGACAAGAAGGTTACCATCCCCATAAGACATGCACACAAAAACGAAATAACTGTTAATTAACCTCCAATTGTAAAATACTTTCTTGCAATAAATAAGGTCTGATCCTCCTATGAAAACCTGCATATTTTGCCTATTATAGCTTATCCCCTAGTTTTCCAGGTGAAATCTACCTCCGCCTCCCAACGTGCCGAGAGTATTTTTTTATTTTGATTACTATTGTAGCGCTTCCAATGAAACCATATCAAAATTATTAGCAATAAGCAACTATCCTAATATTATATTCGTTTCTACGGGATTAGGGATGAAGTACATTGAGATTCACATTATAATTGACTTTAAAATAGGTTGTATTTTCTGACTCCAACCTCATCATAGGAGTTAATAAGAAATAAAATCAATTAATGTCTCCTAATGAATGTAGCTGGATGCCATGGTCTGCTACATTATCGGGTTGAGCTAACACGTAGTATAATATAAAACAAGAACAAAATTCATATATATGAATGACTTAAGCGCATAGCTCACCAAGGAGTGGTCACATCGGTTGAGTAAGACAAGAAAAATCTGTCCGCAGTCGTATTGTTTTGTTTTCAGGGATCAGAGACACCGTGTAAATCCATACGTAATATATTTATCTTAGTATGTTAGTTATTTTACAAGTGACTAAAATAGTAACGCAACTAATGTTTAGACTAATATTTAATTGTGTTTTGGTATGTTGAGATCAAATGTTTTTTCTACGTATAATACTAATCGATATTCTGTATGATCGAGGGAAATACGAGGGGTATATAAACCGGAAAAGCTCTCGTTGTCTTAATTTATAAACTAGTTTGTAAATACTATAGTTTATGCTTTAAATTCTAAACGAGCTGACGAAAGGGTTACTAAGATCCAGAAAGCCTATCATTCAGGTTCAATGACGACTCAATATCTGCGGTTTACCGCGGATTTGATCAATGAGATGTTGTGGTTATCCAATACGGATACGCTCCAACATCGGCAATAAAGCATAGCCACATTGGTATAAGTGGCTAAAAGGATCTGCCTGGACAACAGGAGTTACAGATTCAAATCTGGTCCGCGGTCACATATTGAATTTTTACTCAAAAAATATAATTGATGACTTCCAAATAACGAAAGATTTTTTTAGAATTACCTTGGAAGTTGTACCTAGTGCCCGGATGATGGTAGAACGAAACAACGAGACATGAAATGTTTCAAAAGAATCTTGTTGTTGATTATTATTAAGGGGCGTTGTGACATCGTGGTCATGCAGCCACGTGTACTTGGGAGTGTGCGGGATTTGTCTGATAACTTGTCATATTGTGATGGCTGTATTAGTGTGTGCACTTGTAATTCAGATGAGGATTGGAAAGGAGGCGGCCGTGGTGTTAATTTAGGAACCATCCCGGCATTTGCCTGGAGTGGAAGTGGGAAACCACAGGAAACCACTTCAATGATGGCTGATGTGGGAAGCGAACCCGCCTCTTCTAAATTTGCCACACGAGGCTGAGTATACCCCGTTACAGCCCTCAGACCCGAATTAAATTATTTGGCAGATCCGCTGGCCACTACGCAACGAGGCGGACTTAAATGAATCAACAAAAACTTAATAGGTACAATGTTAAAACCGTTTGAAATGGTCAATACTCCTCTAACAATTGCATAAAACTTTTGTCTAAAATATTTTTTTATATGACACAACCTTACTCAAAGAGATGAGCAAAATATTTTCGTAATTATACTGTAGTATGCTAAACATGTGAAACTTGTATCAATAATTGACAAATTTAGTGAATTCCAAATATTTTTCATTGCCCGTTAAAATCTACTTCCACCTTCAGGCGTGCCGAGAGGGATATTATCTGGTTCAAAAGGAACACGTGATGGCAAACCGCGTGCTTGGCACCTGTCAACCACAGGCGTTACCAACGTCCCACTTTCAATACTGATACAACAATTAATATCGACAAAACTACAGCTCACACGGTTTTGAAATAAGTTATGATACGTTCTATTTAGTTTAATTATGGAAACTCGGGAATCGATCTCGAGGAAGACAGAGATGTTGTAGTTGTTTTAAGGTGCGGAATTACGAGGTCATCTGCCCCTTAAAGACCGAGAAAGACAATTTCATTCCACTTCATATTTATTTATCAGTGCCTTACACTATATTTGCAGTACACTGAAGAGAGTCTCTGAAAAGAGCAAAGCCCCACTTCGCATTCGGGATGCGTCAGAGCTCCCAAAGATCTGTCATGATAGTACAGGGCTGCGGAGATATCAAGATGCCAAACGATCTGCACTGAATGGAGAGAAGTCACATAATAATAACTATATGATATATTTACGTCCCTTTTAACTACTGTGGCTTTAAGAGACGCCGAGGTAACATAATTTTGCCTCATAGGGGATCTTTAACGTGCCAGTAAATCTACTGAAACGGCTCCCTCGCATTTGTGCACCCTCAAATGCCAGCTGACTGCGCCAGGTTTCTATCCTTTAATCTTGGGAACAGCAAGCGAGAACGTTACCGCTGACCCACGCAGCCAGCCAGAAAACTCATTGTAGGGAACACTAGACCAAAGACTAAAATGTTGATATCGTTGAGCCATTTGGGGGCTTGGTACATCTGGGTCATCAGCCCTGTGTAGTTGGGTGTGTGTTGAACATGTCTGATAATCTGTGTTTCTGTCATGAAAGCAGTACTGTGGGTAACTGTATTAGGAAAGGAAAGGAAGATTGTAGGTTTACGTGACCGTGAATCTTGTGATTATGAGCCACGGGACCTCCTTTTTACGTGGAATCTGAACCACAGGACATGGCATTTCACTTCGAAAATCTCACATGCATTGACCGGGAATCGAACCCAGTCTACCTTGGTGAGAGACCAACAGCTTGACCGCTGCGCCACCATGCCCCCCTAACTGTATTAGGGACAGGGATGGGGTAGGTGCACCGGAACTTGTAATAAGGTCCTATCCCAGCATTTTCCTGGAGGAAGCGTAGAAAATCCACACTCAGAACAGCCGCTGTCAGCACCGGGATTCGAACCTTCAATCTCAGGAGTTGATACAGCTGCCCACGTGGCCGTGGTGCACGATTTAATGAACATGGCTATGTCGCAGGGTACAACATGATAATTTTAGATTTTGCCAAATGTGGCTGGCATACAGTTTTAGGCCTATGTAATTACAAGCTGTACCCGCCATGCGTTGCAATGCTAAACAAAGAAAGTGTTGGCTTTGTAATTTTGTTTGTTGAAGTGCTTTTGGATACACAATATTTGTTTCCAATTTCTGTTAACTGCCTCTAAAATATCGTAAAATGGATTTACGAATTCAGAAACATTCGTGGGAGCGTGCTCAACAACTCGCCAAAGTTTCATCGCAAACAGATGAATGGCATATGAACGCATACGGGATTTTGTTGAACCGATTCGTGCGCTGTCACTCGTTTGTTGAATCCACTCGTGCGCTACCTATTGTAAAATGAATTTACTAAGTCAGAAATCATTACGGGAGGGTACACAATAACTCACCAAAGTTTCATTGCAATCGGATGGATGGTAGATGAACGCTTAGGAGACATGCAGACAGGCAAACTGTCACGTAACATTTATTTTAGCATATTTTCATTTATGAAGGAATAGGCTTATGAGATCACCTTTTGTCCGTGTGTGTGTATGTCTGTACGTATGTGTGTATGTGTTTGTGAGTGTGTTCCCCTCTAATAACTTCTAAGCGGCTGGAGAAATTTCAATGGAACTCGGTAAGGCTATAGCACTATTTCGGCCGACCCCAACGGTGCACTTCAAAGTTTATTACGTCTCACGAATTCAACATGGCGGCTGTGCGAAATATTTCACTGACATTCTATATCTCCGAAACTATTACAGATATCACCCTGACATTTTTACGGTGATAAAGGGCATTACTAGAAGTTCACCTATGAGACTTTCAAAAACTTGTTAACTACAAAACGAACATGGCTGCCAAGCGTAGTTGAAACTTTTAAATAGACTTTTCTCGCGATTTAACCATCCAAATGCAATTAAACGTGGTACAGCAAAGGTGTATATACATTTTAATGCACTGGCATCTAACGTAGTTCAATTGTTTACATAATCTCAAGATGGCGGCTGTGCGAAATATTTCACCGACATTCGATATCTCCGCAACTATTACAGATATCACCCTGAAATTTTGACTGCACTACTACAAGTTCATCTATGTATTTTTCAAAAGTCTGTAAAGTTCAAACCGAACATGGTGGCCAAGAGAAGTTGAAACATTCTAATAGCCTTTTCACGTGATTCAAACATCTGAGCGCAGTGAAATATGATACAGTAACTATTTATACACATTTTAATGCACTGCCATCTAATTTAGTTCCATTGTTTACATATCCTCAAGATGGCGGCTTTGCGAAATTTTAAAATTAATTTTTATTTCTTGTGTCATAATCATGCGATCGAAGTGAAAGTTTGAATAATGAACCCACGCAACAATTTTAATGTAATGGTACATAACTCTATGGCCTACACATATAACATTCCAACATGGCGACCATACGAAATATTTAGGCGGTTCTCAATATCTACGAGTCTATTACAGCAATCAAACTGATTCACCTATGGGACTTACAATATCCTAGTGGGCTAACATGACGGTGACGCGAAATATAAATATTTAAATTGATGTTTCTCGCGATTTAACCATCCGAGTGCAGTGAAACTTATTACGGTAAATTCTTAGACACATTTTAATCCACTGGCATCTAATTTATTTCAATTGTTTTCATAACCACAAGATGGCAGCTGTGCGAAATTTTAAAATCTCGTGTTTGTTTCTTGTGACCTAATCAGACGATTGAAGTTTGAATACTACACAATAATCTTCTTGTAATTGTACATATCTATAAGACCTACATATATAACAAGTAGTTCCGTGAAGAACTATGCAGCCTATTTTCATTCATCCTACTTATGTTAATTGCTTCTATCTACATACGAAATTTCAGTATGATTGCTGTAATAGATTCGTAGATATTGAGAACCGACTAAATATTTTGGATGGTCGCCATATTGGATTTTAAATATGTAGGTCCTAGAGTTATGTACTGTTACATGAAGATTATTGTGTACGTGTAGCATTCAAACTTCAATCGCATGATTAGGACCCAAGAAGTAACAAGGAGATTTTAAAATTTCGCACAGTTGCCATCTTGTGGTTATGGAAACAATTGAAATAAATTAGATGCCAGTGGATTAACATTCGTATAAGGATTTACTGTACCAAGTTTCACTGCACTCGGATGGTTAAATTGCGATAAACGTCCATGTGAATATTTATACTTCGCGTCGCCGCCATGTTGGATTTGTGATCACCAGGTTATTTGAAGTCCTATAGGTGAACTTAAGTTCATAGCCCCTATGAACATAAAACATTCAGTTTGATTGCTATAATAGATTCGTAGATATTCAGAGCCGTCTAAATATTTCGGATGGTCACCATGTTGGATTGTTAAATGTATAGGCCATAGAGTCATGTACCATTAAAGGAAAGTTATTTCGTATGTTCACTATTCAAACTTTCACTTCGATCGCATGATTACGACACAAGAAATAAAAACTTAATTTCAAAATTCGCAAAGCCGTCATCTTGAGGTTATGCAAACAATTCAACTAAATTAGATACCAGTGCATTACAATGTGTATAAACATTTCCTGTACCATATTTCATTGCGTTTGGAACATTAAATCGCGAGAAAGGTCTATTTAAAATTTTCACATTCGATTGGCCGCCATGTTCGTTTTGTAGTTAACCGGTTTTTGAAGGTCTTATAGATGAACTTCCAGTAGTGCCCTTTATCTCCGTACAAAATTTCAGGGTGATACCGCTAATAGTTTCAGAGATATAGAATGCCG
This sequence comes from Meconema thalassinum, assembly GCA_946902985.2. Classification (NCBI taxonomy): domain Eukaryota; kingdom Metazoa; phylum Arthropoda; class Insecta; order Orthoptera; family Tettigoniidae; genus Meconema; species Meconema thalassinum. The sequence continues at coordinate 151,132,582 of OX336390.1, read as the reverse complement.
GTGAAATATTTCGCACATCCGCCATCTTGTTATTATGTAAACAATTGGACCAAGTTAGATGTCGGTGCATTACAATGTGTAAACATATACTATTCCAAGTTTCATTGCGTTTGGTTGGTTAAATCACGAGAAACGTCTATTTAAAAGTCGCAAATTCGCGTGGTCGCCATGTTGGTTTTCTAGTTACCAGTTTTTCAAAAGTCACATAGAAGAACTTCTAGTATTTCCCTTTATTACCGTAAAAAATTCCAGGGTGATATCGGGAATAGTTTCGGAGATATTGAATACTGGTGAAATATTTCGCACAGCCGCCATGTGGGAGTGGTAAGACGTAACAAAATTTGAAGGGCACGGTTGGGGTCTCCCGGAATAGTGCTATGAGCTTACCGAGTTTCATTGAAATCGCTCCAGCTGTTTAGAATTTATTAGGGGGACACACACACACACCTCACACACACACACACACATACGCGCACACACACACGGACAAAAGGTGATCTCATAAGCCTATTTTTTCAAAATTGAAAATAGGCTAAAAATCCCACATGGTGACCATCTTAAATATTTGGACGGTTCTCAATATCTACGAATCTATTACAACAGTCAAACTGAAATTTTGTATGTTGAAAGAGGCAATTAACATGAGTAGGATATATGAAAATAGGCTGTATAGTTCTTCACGGAACTACTTGTTAGCCTATATAGGGAGACTGGGACGCGTACTCTCTAATCCGGAGTAACACTGATTTTACTGCATGTCTCTCTTATTGATCTCCATCTTGTAAACCAATATTAAGTAGCTCAGATTATGAAATCCCTCTCTCTTAAGTTAACAGCCCTGGGGCTGGTTTGCAGCAACTCGCCAATCTTCTCTATTCTCCGCCATCCTCTTCAATTCACGAAATGATTTGGTGTTCGTGTCTGTCATTAATTGTGTGATGTATGCAAGTAGTGGTCTTCCTCTAGTGTTTTTCCCTTCTAACATCCCTTCGATGACTCTTTCTGGCAGGCTATTATGTCTGAGAATATGTCCCAACATATTTGCTCTTCTTGTTTTCAGGGTCTTCATAAAGCTTCTACTTTCTCCTGCTCTTCTGAATACCTCTTCATTTGTCATATGTTGTATCCATTTGATCTTAAGCATTCTTCTCCAGCACCAAGCCTCAAAAAGCCATCAACTTCCTCTCTTCTGACTTCCCTATTGTCCAGGTCTCACTGCCATACAAAGCCACACTCCATACGTATGTCTTCAACAGTCTTTTTCTTATTTTTAGGTCTATACTTCTGGATGTGAAGAGATTCTTCTTTCTATAAAAGGCGTTCTTTGCCTGAATAATTCTACTCCAAATTTCTCGTTTGCTGGTTCCATCATACGTTATCAAGCTTCCCAGATACTTATATTCCTTCACATGTTGTATTCTATCATTCTCGATATAAATTGCTGGTGCTCTTCTATGATCTTCCTGGTTGCGACTGCATACGAGTATTTTTGTTTTATTTTTATTCATCTTCATGTTAAATTCGTTTTTAAGGATGTTATTCATTACATGAAGAATCTGTTGAAGATCATCTTCATTATCTGTTGTTAAAGCAATGTCATCTGCGAATCGGAGCATGTCAATCTTTTCCCCATGTATATTTACTCCAAATTGAATCTCTTCTCTTATCCTATTTATGGCATCTTGGACATACAAATTAAATAAGTAAGGAGATAGCGAGCATCCTTGTCGTACTCATTTTCTTATTTCAACCTCCTCCTGGTTATTGCCAGATCTTATTATTCCCCTTTCATTCTTATATAATCTATGTATTATTCTTCTATCTCTATAAGAGATTCCCACTTTCTTTAGTAACTTGAACAGTATATTCCAATTCACGTTGTCAAAAGCTTTCTCCAGATCCACGAATGCTAGATATGTTGGTATTCCTTTTCTATTTCTCTTTTCAATTATTTGTCTTAGAGTTAATATTGCTTCTCTTGTTCCAATGCCCCTTCTGAATCCAAATTGGTCGTCTGTAATATAGTTATCAAGGTTGTTCTCTATTCTCCTAAGTATAATACGTGTAAGAATTTTTGATGCATGCGTTGTCAGGCTTAATGTCCTAAATTGATCGCAATTTTGTGCTCTGGCCTTCTTTGGAATTGGAATTATTATGCACTTAGTGAAGTCAGTTGGTAATATTCCAGTTTCATACATTTTGCATATAATTCCATACATTGCATCTTCAGTTTTCTCTCCGCAGTTATTTAATAGTTCTGCAGGGATTTTATCTACACCTGGTGCTTTTTTGTCTTTTAAATCTTTCAGTGCTCTTTTAAATTCCGATTTTAGTATTTGGTCACCTCTATTCTCTGCATCTATCTGGTCTTCTTCCTCTATTACTTCCTTATTCATAACTTCATCTCCATAGAGGCTCTCTAGATATTCTTTCCATCTCTTCCCCACCTTTCCCTCTTCATACAGGTATTGTCCATTCTCATCTTTAATACCACATGTCTTCTGTTTCTTCTCACCAAAAAATTGCTTCATATTTCCATATGCTTTTTCTAAGTTATTTGCTTGAAAATCGGTGTCTATTTCATCACATATATCACATAAGTATTTTTCTTTGTCTCGCTTGCTTTTCCTAACGATTTCATTTCTCAGTCTTCTATATTGATGTTTTCCTTCGTCACTTGTGGCGTTTTTGAACCTTCTTCTTTCAGTTATCATTTCTACAACTTCCTCACTTATCCATGCTTTCCTGCTGTTTTTATTTTTATTTTTTAGCAGTTCCTCTGCAGTTCCTAGTATTTCCTCCTTCAGAATTCCCCACTGACTTTCTATTGGTTTCTCGAATATGTCAGTATTTCTTTCAATCATTTCATCTGTTCTTCTTTGGAACTCATCTCTAATATTTGGCATCTTAAGTTTTGTCACCTGTAGATACTCAGTTTTTCTCGTAACGATGTTCTTATATTTGAGTTCCGCGTGCATCATGACTAGATTATGATCGCTTACGATATCTGCACCTGGATAACTTCTGCAATTTTTAACCTGGTTCTTAAATCTTTCTTTTACCATTATGTAATCCAATTGCGCTCTCTCGTGTCTCCAGGAGCTTTCCAAATGTATCGTCTTCTCTTGGGATGGTTGAAGAGTGTATTTGTTATGACTAATTTGTGCCTAGTAAAGAATTCTATCAATCGTTCACCTCTCAAATTTCGGACTCCCAGTCCAAACTGCCCAACAGTTGTTCCCTCTGTTCCTTCCCCTACCGTTGCATTCATGTCCCCCATAATGATTACATTGTCTTCTGCTCTTGTTCCTTCTATCAGGTGATTTAGATCTTCATACATTCTTTCAATTTCCTCGTCATCTTCATTTGTAGTTGGCATATATGTTTGAATAATAACAGTATTGTTTGGCTTCGTATTTATCTTGACTAGAATTATCCTATCACTATGCTGCACATATCCCGCTACTCTGAGTCCCATGGATTTTTCCATAATCACTCCTACCCCATTTCTTCCGAGTGGTCCGTCTTCCGGCCCTGAGTAGATTATTCTGTAGTCATCTGACCAAAAGTCACCCTTGCCAGGCCATCTCATTTCAGAAATACCGAGAATATATATTTTTAATCTCTTCATTTCTATTTTCAGGTTTTCCAGCTTCCCCACCTTTAATAATGTGTTAACATTCCATGTTCCTATTTTCCTTACGCATTTCTGTTTCATGCGTTTGTTAATAATACCATTATTTCCTTTAGTTGCCCCCGCCCGGAGATCCGAATGGGGAGCTATTTTACCTCCGGAGAATTTAACCAATGAGCTTTCCATAATGAGCTGCTGATTCTTGGGATATCCAGTCGGATCTTTAATGCAGTGGTTTCCCGTTGCCTTCTCCATTCTATGCCGTTGGCCATCTGTCGGCTCTTCCGCCTTTAGGAGCAGTTTCCCATCCCAAGGGCAAGAGAGTGCCCTTCTTCTACCCGCTCATCCGCCCTCCTAAAAGACCGTTGGCACTTGATAGAAGGTGGTCTCCTTATCCCGGGAGAAGTTCGGTGTCTGATATATGCCTATTATATGGACATATACCTTTTACTCATTATCCCGAGTACTGGGCTGCCTCTTCCGCCATCTACACTGTTCCGTAGTACATCTACTCCACTGTCTATGCCGTTGAGGACTTCACCGTAACCCTGGCAAGGGACCCTTACAAGGTACTACCAGCCGGGTCAGCTGGACAGAGGATTTTTAAAGAGGTGTTACTCCTCTATCACTCACCACTTTGTCCTGGCTTGTGACAGGCAGAGCCTGGCTTCCCAAACATTGCATAGCTGACTTGGAATCGAATTGCATGGTGTGTGGATCCATGCATGTATTACATATTTCCTCCTCATCCATAGTCATGTTCTGCACGTACAATAACTCCCTAAGCTCTAGGGATACTTGTAGAGCAGGTGGATTATACTCCTTGGAACATTCTCCTTAATAAACTTTAAACTTAATTAAAAACTCTTAAGACTGCGAGTAATACATCTTCATTTGTGCCAGTGAGTTCGATGTAGTTAAGATTTCAACTGAGTGAGATAAAGTTAGTTGTTGAATAGTGAAGCGAGATTAAACTCGTAGTTCTACACAGAGATAATCTGTTTTCGTATCAAATGGACGTCCGGTCAACCTCAGAGAACTCTCCTCTCATCCAAATCTAGGTTTGTGTGTTGCCGAGTTATTAATTCCTTTCCTTGCCTTGCCTTTTCTCCTTCCTTCCTCCCCTCCTTCCTTTCTTCCGTCCTTCCCTTTTTCTTTACTTCCTCCCTTCCCTCCTTCCTTCCTTCTTTCCTCCCCTCCTTCCTTTCTTCCGTCCTTCCCTTTTTCTTTCCTTCCTCCCTTCCCTTCTTCCTTCCTCCTTTCCTCCCCTCCTTCCTTTCTTCCGTTCTTCCCTTTTTCTTTCCTTCCTCCCTTCCCTTCTTCCATCCTTCTTTCCTTCCCACCTTCCTTCTTTCCTTCCTTCCCTCCTTCTTTCCTTCCCTCCTTCCTACATTCCTTCCTTCCTTCTTTCCTTCCCACCTTCCTTCTTTCCTTCCACCTTCCTTCTTTCCTTCCCACCTTACCTCCTTCCTTCTTTCCTTCCTTCCCTCCTTCCCTCCTTCCTGCATTCCTCCCTCCCCTCCTTCCTTCCTTCCCTCCTTCCTTCTTTCTTTCCTTCCTTCCTTCTTTTCTTCCCTCGTTCCTACATTCCTTCCTTCCTTCCTTGCTTCCTCCCTTCCCTCCTTCCTTCGTTCCTCCCTTCCCTCCTTCCTTCCTTCACTCCTTCCTTCCTTCCTCCCTTCCCTCCTTCCTTCTTTCCTTCCTCCCTTCCCTCCTTCCTTCTTTCCTTCCTCCCTTCCTGCATTCCTTCCTTCTTTCCTTCCTTCCTTCCCTCCTTCCTTCGTTCCTCACTTCGCTCCTTCCTTCCTTCCCTCCTTCCTTGCTTCCTCCCTTCCCTCCTTCCTTCTTTCCTCCCTTCCTTCCTTCCTTCCATCCCTCCTTCCTTCCCTTCCTTCCTTCCTTCCTTCCTTCTTTCCTTCCTCCCTTCCCTCCTTCCCTCCTTCCTTCCTTCCTTGCTTCCTACCTTCCCTCCTTCTTTCGTTCCTTCCTTCCCTCCTTCCTTCCTTCCCTCCTTCCTTCCCTCCTTCCTTCGTTCCTCCCTTCCCTCCTTCCTTCCCTCCTCCATTTCTTCCTCCCCTCCTTCCTTCTTTCCTTCCCTCCTTCCTTCCTTCTTTCCTTCCTTCCTTCCTTGCTTCCTTCCTTCCCTCCTTCCTTCCCTCATTCCTTCGTTCCTCCCTTCGCTCCTTCCTTCCCTCCTTCCTTCGTTCCTCCCTTCGCTCCTTCCTTCCCTCCTTCCTTCCTCCCTTCCTTCCTTCTTTCCTTCCCTCCTTCCCTCCTTCCACCCTTCCCTCCTTCCCTCCTTCCTTCCTTCCTTGCTTCCTCCCTTCCCTCCTTCCTTCCTTCCTTCCTTCCCTCCTTATCCCAATTGGTTGGGTTTCTGGCACCAACCAGCCTCATTTTGGACAAAACTCGTGACCCTACTCTTGTAAAACTTGAACTTGCACTTTCTTGTTGATTCATTTAGGGACTTGGCGATTCCTACGTGTCTAGATAGATATGTACTATTACATGAAGATTATTGTGTAGTATTCACACTTCAATCGGTTGATTAGGTCACAAGAAACAAACACGAGATTTTAAAATTTCGCACAGCTGCCATCTTGTGGTTATGAAAACAATTGAAATAAATTACATGGCAGTGGATTAAAATTTGTGTAAGCATTTACCGTACTAAGTTTCACTGCACTCGGATGGTTAAATCGCAAGAAACGTCAAATTAAATATTTATATTTCGCGTCACCGTCATGTTAGCAAACCAGGTTATTGAAAGTCCCATATGTGAACTTATGTTCATAGCCTCTATGAATATAAAACAAATCAGTTTGATTGCTGTTATCGACTCGTAGATATTGAGAACCATCTAAATAGTGTCTAGTGAAGTCGTTGACGTTGGTTCGGTCCTTCGTTGGTTTGTTGGTTTGTTTGTTTCGTGTAATGCCTCACCATGCTAATGTGTAACTCTACTGTTTCATTTATTTAATAGTACATTATGAAACGAGCCTTTAATGGCAATAATTAAGACACGAGTATGTTTATAAAACGAGCATATGTGAGTTTTATAATTTCCTTTCGAGTGCCTTAATTACCATTATAGGCGAGTTGCATACGACTGTTTATGTTCGACGATAATTATAACTTTATATATATACACCGCGGACAGGCCAACAAGGACCACGCAAATATCACTTCTTTATAGGTCTAGTTTCCTTCTTTCTCTTCCAGAAGTCTTTCATCCTGGTCGACTGTGCAGCTCTTCTTTCAGCAGTCCATTCTCCTCTGTTGAGATTTTTCTTCTCCCCGACAAGAATTTTGAGACCAAAAATTTTTTTTCTGTACTCTATTCGATTTAGACAATCTTCTTCAGTAATTTTGAATTTTTGAAGTTCTTCTTTCATTTGTTTTACATAGCCTCCTTGTCCTTTATAGTTCCAGATTTTATCAAAAATTTGTTTGTTTAACCTTGAGCAATCCATGCGGACCATATGTCCGTAGAACTGAAGTCGCCGTTTTCTGATCATCACTTCAAGGTTGTCGATTTTACTATAAATTTCTGCATTCGATCTCAGTCTATAACCTTCCTGTGTTTTCCTAGGACCATAAATCCTTCTTAAAATTCTTCTTTCTATCTTATAACTTTATTATATGTTTTAACGTAAATATTCATGAATATCTGTTGAGAGTCAGCCACTTGAATTTTGGGTTCGGAGAGCGAGCGCTGGGTATGATATCTCTGTATTTCAAGATCTCTGACCGACCGACGCATGCGCTCTGTGTGCTTGCAATGCCATAATATGCAGGCCATATGTTTGCATCTGCCGTCTCTCACTAATATTGTCACCGGAGTAGTTCGAAGGCAATGCGCTGTGTAGAAATTACTTTTGGTGATATTAAGGTACAGTGCTATTTCTTGTCTCATATTCGCAGTTTATTTACGCGAACATATGGACGGTGCGTATTCCATGTCGGTAATTTATATAAAAAGATGTTGTGTTATGTCCGACATGTTGGATTTTGAGCGCATGCGCGAAGGTATCGTTACCTAATTGGTCAATGAATGAGCTCTGATTGCCTGGAGAAACTGTATCGTAATGAAAACCAGTGTTGTAATGACCATCATTATGATACAGTTTTCTGACCCATAATGTTTACATTTCGACATCGTCGAACATAAATTTTGTTATGTGGTTTAAAACAGTGGATGGGTTGGATGACCTCACTGTTGCGCCAAATAAACAGTAATAACTAACCAAGTAACACAAGTGGATGCGCTCTGCACTCTTCTAAAGGTGACACGTCGTAGCGTAGTGGCTAGCACTCTTGGTTGTTGCCATGGAGGTCCAGGTTCGATTCCCGATTCCTGACGCTGGATCCTCCTTGGTCTTTCAGTCCTATCCAGGCAATCTTTGCATCCACATTCAGATCTGCTTGCTTTTGATGAATATCTTGTCGTATAGCATGGATTTATATGGAAAGGAAGACCTCGATGTTCCTCAAATCGGGTGTTTATATCATGAGATTGGAAGTATTGATTTCCAGTCCGGAAATGTTGATAATACTGTAAATGTCGTGAGTAGGATGTGCGTGGAACTCAACAGCCCACGTATCGATTGAACGCAGCTCTCCACATGTCTCGACCGAAATTCATTCCGAAGGGCTATCTGGTTCTAAGCGTTCTGCGTTCGAGTTTAATATCGGCTCAGGTGAGTGGCATACTTGCGTGCTTACAAGCTAAAGCCTCATATCACTAGACTCACCACCACATAGAATTTATTCCGACACTTTGATGGAGCAGATCACCTTAAAGTAGTAGTGACGAGATGAGAGCTACGTCACATAGGAGACGTATAGAAGCAAGACGCGCGAAATACCAACCAACCGCCGTGGCAGCATTTATAAAACAATAAAACGTACGATGTACGCCAAAGCTACAATATTGGAATAAATAATCTGAATTACACCTCATGTAGAAGCCGTGGTATAAATATGAATGATATATGAATTTAAGTACTAATCACAGAGATATCCTGCTAACATAAGGCCTTTGCCCTTTAAGAGATTTATCAACGGCTAATAATAACAACTAGCGGACCTGTGCGAGAACTCTCGCATAATGGGTTGTGTGTGCCCCATGTGTACAGACTACCCACCCAGCCCTTGTGCTGTGCGGGCTTTACGCGACAGAGTTCTGCCAGGGACTATCGTCTTGTTTATTTGTTTAAAAACACTTTATAAACAACTAGGTGACCCGGCAAACTCTGTTCCGCCTTAGAGGCAATAAATTAGCAGATTTTAGATTTTATTAAGTTCAATTTTTTATTAGGAAATGTTGTTGTTTGAGTCTTCAGTCTTTTGACTGGTTTGATGCAGCTAATTTTAATGATTCTTTATTGTTCATGTATTTTGGTGCATAGGTTCCACTCTTCAGTTAAGTACCTTGTGATACACGACATTTTTTGTTTTATTATCAGGCGCAAGAACAAACAACGCAGATGGTCTTCCGACCCGTGAACATGCCACATATATTTGACCATGGGAAAAACATGGATATTCCAGATTCAAACCACAAACTTTCAAGGATTGGCCTTGTGATTTGTTAATGGTCATGGCGAATGCAAGACGGATCGGAAATTGAAGTCTTTTAAACTCAAACGGCATATCGATTGGAATCATCGGGATCCTCGGAATGAGACCTTCCTCACCTTCGAATTTTCCTTTGAGTATCGTCGCGTAAATCACATTGTTCATCAATTTACTTACCACCAAACGCGTACCGTTGCACAGTTTTGGTTGGTTTATGTTTCGAAGCATGATTACTACGGAGCCAAACTTTAGGCGTAAATTGTGCGGTGGTAAGCCAGGCACATCCAAGGAGTTTAAAAATTCAATTGGATAGTTGGGTGGCTTCATCTTCATTTGATACACAGTCAATAGATTTGAATGAATGCATTGTTCCAATGATCTCATTCTGAATTATGTAGTTTAGGTCATCTACATCTTTATTCTTAGCCGCTAAATTTGCTCGCTCAATCAACCATTCATTATTTTTGTAATTAGTAATGATGTTTGAGAATACTTTGTTGATAAGTTCGTCTTTCGATGAGACAAAGCTACAGAAATTATGAGGAAATGAAATCAATCCGCTCGATTCGTCGACAGGTACTCGACCATTACCGCTAGTCAGCAATTGCTCAGAGAAATCTTCAGCAACAGTTTACCAGCTAGCTAAGGGCGAGTCTATCATCCCTGTTACAGCCTAGCAAGCAGGCGAACCTATTGCCCCAGATACAGCCAGCAGAAAACCGTTGAGTCGTGTTGAGTTAAGACTTCTGAGAAGGGTGAATGTGTTTGGAGTTTCCCTGGAAGTGCAACTCGGTTTTTCTTCATTTCGCCTGTGAAACACAGTCAAGGTAAGATTGGACGGAAGGGGGATTTGAGCTTCATTCACCTCGCCATTCCCTGGAAGTGCAACTCTCATTTCGCCTGTGAACTTTTCGTTCCGCAAAATTCACAGTCAATTTAAGATTGGACGTAAGGGGTTTATACTATATTCATTTTTACTGATTGGCGTATAATCTCTACTTAGTATAAAACAAAGTCTCCGATTCTTGGATGTCACGGGTTATCTTGAGGACCACTGAAGGGATTTTGGTGCAGTTTTCACCATTCTGTTACGGGTATCTCGAGGAAGGTTTCTGTAGAAAATAATTTATTTATGACCAAAGGAAGTCAAGCACTAACGATTACAGTGAAAAGTTCGAAAAAAACTGGCGTCCGTGCGCCTTTTAATCCTACGCTGGGCAAACCTTAAAAATATCTATATACTATAAGTGTAAGAATTGTTCAGCACGAAAAGTTCTACAAAAAAAGCCCGGGAGAGCATATCTCTATCTTCAATACATCGCCTACTATAAGTGTTTTTAAGTTTTCATTTCTTCCAACAATCTCCATTCAGTTACTGAGAAGACAGTTTACGAGCTAGCTACAGGCGAGTTTATCACCCCAGTTACAGCTTAGCTAGCGGACGAGCTTACTGCCCCAGATACAGCCAGCAGCAAACTGTCGAGTAGTGTTGAGTTAAAAACTTTAGAGAAGAGTGGTTGAGTTTGGAGTTTCCCTGGAAGTGCAACTCGGCTTTTCTTCAATTCGCCTGTGAACTTTTCGTTCCGCAAAATTCACAGTCAAGTTAAGATTAGACGGAAGGGGGATTTGTGTTTCATGCACCTCGCCATTCTTAAATTATGTCTGACAAGAATTTGTTGCACATGCATCTCCATGATAATATAATTAATAGTCCAGTCAGTGATTTTAACCCATAATGCCGAGACGTAAAACGAATATTAGTCGTTGTTCATTGGCATTGAAGAAAAAAGCGCTTATCACGTAATGCATTCATAACTGTTCCCGGGCGAAGCCGGATCGGGTTGCTAGTTATATAATAAGATAATAATCACAGGTGACACAGGTGAATGAGTATGGAAGGAGATGGGAATATGAGCAGAGGTACGAACAACAGTAGTTTGACTTAAGTTCTTAAGGTCTCTCAGGTCTTATATCTTACAACGAAAGTCTAGGGATATAGCCGGAGTATGCAATGGACTTGTCTTGCAACGATTAGACTTTGTTGAAATCCGAAATTTTGCTATAATTTACCCTTCCCTATGAAAGAATTCAAGTAATAATATGATTGCTTGGAGTGAAAGTGTTGTAGCCGAGTTAAATGAAGACTGTTATCTCGTGCGTACAGTGAATAACGAAGCGTTTACGCATCACTACAAGCAGACAGTAGTTGTATTGCATCGAGATAGGTTTGCAATGAATTTACGATTGAATTTGTGCGCTACCAAACGTATTCTTATAAAGTGGAATAATTTAAAAGAGAGTCACAGTGGCAGTGTTAACATGTGAGTGAAAATATCGGTCGACAACGCATTGAAATGTGTGAACAAAACAACTAAGTATTTTCTGACAAATAAGTAGGCTGATATGGACTTGCTAAATGTGGACATTTTTAGTATGACGTAGTGGTGTCGTATTATAATGACTGACAAAATGTAACATACGCAATTTATAACGACTATGAACTGTAAGATCTGGGCAAGACGGAACTGAACGAGACATCATGGAGAATTGGGAACGTCGCCTTTCCATGTGAATACGACGATGGAACCAACATGAAAACATGCAAATACTTAGATCGACTCTATGGACATCAGGATATTCTTACACCTTCCAGATCAACATCAAGGTAGAGTAGCTTGAGTCATGAATTATTAGTTCTGTGACAGTTTATTCCCATAGAATTGGATCATTATTTTTAAAAGACAGATTTTCTTTATAATAGACGAATTTTAATACTATAATTGTAGCTGTTGTTTCTTTTAGGGGCTTTGCAACATAGTGGTCATGTAACCCTGTGTACTTGGGTGAGTGTAGAATTTGTCTGATAACCTGTGTCACTGGGATGTCTGTACCAGTGTGTACACTTGTGTAATTGAGGTAGATTTGGGTAGGAAGCGATCGCGGCCTTAAGTTGGATACCATACTGGTATTCTTCTGGAGTAGTAGTGGGGAAACCATGGAAAATCACTTCTAGGAAGGCTGAGGTAATATTCGAACCCACCTTTCCTCAGTTTTGCCTCACGAGGCTGAGTGTACCCCGTTCCAGTCCTCAGACCAGAATTAAATTTCTTGGCAGAGCCGGGATTCAAATCCGGGCCTCCGTGGTGACAGCCAAGAATGCTATCCACTATGCAACGAGGCGTTGTAATATTTTGAAAATAGGTAGATTGGATCACCAGAGATATGTTAACGTATTCAGTGGAACATAGATTGTTGTGGCATAATCAATAGAGTCATGAAATGGGGTAATACTAGTTGAACTTTGAAAACAATTCCAAGTAATATGGAATGATGCAAGAAGACTTCGAACAAATTGTGTAATCTATTATTATGAATTATGGAAGAATTTAATGTGATTGTGAGTTATGGAATAATTTAATAGCTCACTTTAAATTCACCAGTTATCGTTGGTTGAATAATTGAATACGCATACGTGAGACGAGTAGGCTAGATAGGAACATTATGTTCTAATGTGGATGGCCCACAAATCATTGGGAACTGTGAGTAGTTGATGATATAGTATTTGAAGCCCCGTATAGCAATGGATATTTATTCTCGTTTGAAAAGACTGAAATGATTCCGACCTTCAGGATTGAAACACCAGCCATTCAACTAAGCAATAGCAAAGAAATTGAGATTGTGAATAAGTTAAAATTTCTTGGGGAAATTATAACCTGGAAATCAACCGAGAAAACATGGATAGACAGCAGAACATCTAAATTGAAACAAGCTATTCACCTGGCCAACCTACAAAAAGAAATCTCTCTCAATGAATGCCAAATTCAGACATTACAATTCCGTTGTTAAACCAGAAGCAACTTATGCAAGTGGACCACTCTTCAAGTTGAACACCAAATCAACAACTGATAATTTGCAGAAAGCAAATAGGTTGGTTGGTTGGTTCCTTAGCTTAGGGGCTGCGACAACGCGGTCATATAGCCCCGTGTACTTTGGGTGTGTGTAGAATCTGTCTGATAACCGGTGTTAAATATGATGGCTGTATTAGTGTGTGTATCTGTTTTCTTAATTCAAGTAAGGACTGCAACTTTGAATTTTTCAAATAGATCCTATTTTTTCCGCCAAATGCCACCGTCAACGACTACTAGGCCTAGTTCAGAACTAGACTACTAGACGCCACCGCAGACGGCTCTTGGCAACGAACGTAGAACCCTAATAGCGTTGTTTACATTCCTAACCTATACAATTTAGCTTCACACAGGTGTAATAAGTGGAAGGTTCTTTAACATGCCACAAATCTATGACATGGGACCGACGGCTTTACTTCCCCTCCGAAGGAAGGCATACTGAGGGGCTTTTAAGGCTCTTAAAATAATCCGACGGCTTCGGCCGGGTTTGAACCCGCTATCTTGGGCATAGAAGCTCAGCATGCTACAGACTACGTCACCGAAGCCGCTAGAAAGCAGCTAGAAGAATCATCAGAGCAATCATCAACAAGAATCACCAAGTAGATGCCTAATGAAGTGGTATATCGAGAAAGTGTAGATACAATGCGGAAAAGGAGAATTGCCTCTTTCTGCCATGTATACACACTGCCAGAAACCAGGCTAGTGAAACAATTATTTAGCTACTTCTGGAAGAGTAAAACGAAGAACAATTGTTTCAAAGAGGTCTAGAATGATTTAGAAGGGTTAAATTTGACAATGCTCCAAATTGAAGGCAGAGAAGAGAAGAGGATTCTAAGGAACAAACACTTACGACACAAACTAACAACATTTGAACGAAAAAGTTACACCATAACTGACAACAAAAGGGCAACCAGGTCAGACAGTATGAAGAAATTTTGGGAGCAGAAGAAGAAGCTGTATAGCAAAATTTCTAACAAAACTATTACACTTAAATGTATATGGACTGATTTAAGTGCTTCAATGTGGGCATAAGCTATGTAAAAAAATGGATATTTATATGTGTTGTAAGTATGACAAGAATTAATTGGAGTAGAAGTCTGTGACAGAATATATAATCCGATTTCTAGTGAACTTTTGTCTTGTGTGTAGTTCATAGGATAGGGTGTTCGAGGCATATATCTGTAGTAATTGCAAAGTAAACAATGATGGTACTAAGGGGCTCCTGGATATTGTACACCGCCCATGCTAATTTTTCAACTTTTTCTCGTTTTCTCAGAAAATATTTACAATATTTACCGGAGATGTTCTTCAAGACTCTCTCTCCTTAATTTGACACTGGCTTTGTGATTTATTTATTTTTACTTTTCAATTCCCCCTGTTACAAAATGTTGTTTTTTGTGCCATATTGATCTAACGGTACATTTTTTTTCATAGCTCACTTCTGAGGCTACTTTCCTTATACTTACCCACAATCGTGCGTTCTATTATTAAACCCACCAAAGTACATTCTCAAATGGCATAATTTAACAGCACTTTCATGAACATTACCATCACGTAAAATTGAACTAAAGTAAATTTTGAAAATCATACGACATAAGGAGGTGTTACCACTAAAATTTATAGCTTTGTACTTTGAAATGTTCCGGAAGAAAGGGGATGTTTTCATTAAAAATATATATTTTAGTGAGAAATTGTAATCATATATTTTTTTGGTTCTTAGAAAATGCCAGTACCATACGATTCCTCATTAGGAAATTAGAGAAAAATTTAAAGTGGGAGTGAAGATCCAAGGAGAAATAATTTCAACTCTGAGATTTGCTGATGACATAGTAATCTTGGCCGACAAGCCTGAGGATTTGAATGAGTTTTTGAATGGTATGGACTCCGTCTTACGGAAAGAATTCATGATGAAAATTAATAAATGTAAAACAAAAATAGTGGAATGCAGCCGAAATAAATCCGAAAACTCTATGGAGATCAAATTGGCAGGTGAAAAGCTGAAGCAAGTAGGAGACTTCTGTTACTTAGGAAGCAGAATAACCAGTGAAGGACGAAGCAAAGAGGATATAAAAAGAAGGTTGGCACTGGCAAGGAAAGCATTTCTACAGAAAAGGAACCTGTTGACATCGAATATAGATTTAGGTGTTAGGAAGTCATTTTTGAAAGCCTTTGTCTGGAGCGTGGCGCTCTATGGAAGTGAAATTTGGACTGTTGGTGCAGCAGAAAAGAGGATAATTGAAGCATTTGAAATGTGGTGTTACAGGAGAATGATGAAGATCAGATGGGTAGATAGGGTTACAAACGAAGAGGTATTAAGACGAGTGGGAGAGGAGAGATGTTTCTGGCGAGTGCTAATGAAGAGAAGAGATAGGTTGGTAGGACACATACTAAGACACCCAGGAATAGCAAGCTTAGTTATGGAAGGAAGGGTCGAGGACAAGAACTGTAGGGGTAGACCAAGGTTAGAATATGTTAAACAGATTGCCTCGGATGTAGGGTGTGGTAGCTATGTAGAGATGAAACGATTAGCTCAGGACAGGGAGGCATGGAGAGCTGCATCAAACCAGTCAAAAGACTGAAGACTCATACAACAACTTTTCAAGAAACATTTTCAAATGGCATAATTTAACAGCAATTGCATGAACATTACCATCACGTAAAATTGAACTAAAGTAAATTTTGAAAAACATACGACACATAAGGAGGTGTTACCACTAAAAATTATAGCTTTGTACTTTGAAATGTTCCGGAAGAAAAGGGATTTTTTCATTAAAAATATATATTTTAGTGAGAAATTGTAATCATAACTTTTTATGGTTCTTAGAAAATGCCAGTACCATACGATTCCTCATCTTCAATTTGAAGCACTAGCATCCATTTAACTGTTCTTACATGTCCCTTTGCCCTTGCTCCTAGCGCAGCCCCTTTCTTAAATGATTTACAAGTATTAGCCTACTTTTCACATTTTGCAAAAATGAGGAAAAAGTAGACTTATGAGATCAGGCAAATGTGTGTCTGTCTGTCTGTCTGCCTGTCTGTCTGTCTGTCTGTCCTTCTGTCTGTCTGTCTGTCTGTCTGTCTGGCTGTGTGTGTGTCCCCCCCTATCAACTCCTAAACGGCTGCAGCAATCGAAACAAAATTTGGTAGGAGTAAAGATCTATACCTGAATATCTCACGGCCATATTTGAAAATGATGTCAGTGCTACCAACTACTGAAAAATCGCAATTGAAATTTGAGCTCCATGTTGGATATCTTGGAAGGTATGAATGGGAGCTATTTCAAAATTGGCACACGTATAGATAATAATATTACAGATTAATTTCCAGGAGGCCATACATGGCAGTGTTGCTAAAATGATTATAAGGCTGCTGATAGGTCCAAACTTTAAATGCATATGACCTCTATACTATCAATTGGATTTCAACCAACTTTCGTATGTGCTATGTGTACATGAACAGATATAACTGAGCGTATTCTTAAGAGCCACCAGGGCTGCCAACTGTTAATAAATGCTCTCAATGTTTTTTATCCAAATACCCATATATGCAAGCCGACAGCTTTAAACTATGCACACGTATAGTACCTGACATTCTATATTAATGTGGAGTAACTTATATCCGTCAGTGCTACCAACATGAGTTTAAGCCTGCTGACAGGTTCAACTTTAAATACATGTAACTTCTATACTATCATTTGGATTTCAACCAAATTTCGTGAGTGGTATGTGTACCATAACAGATATGACTATGCCGATATTTAAGAGTAACCAGGGCTGCCATCTGCTAATAAATACAGTCTCTATTTGTATTACCCTAATATCGATATATCAGAAAGTATGCAAGCCAATATCTCTAAACTTTGCACACGTATAGTACCTGGCATTCTAGATTAATTTGGATTAACTAATATACGTCAGTGCTGCCAACATGTTTCTAAGCCTGCTGATAGGTCCAATTTTAAAATACATGTAACTTCTATACTAACTAATGGATTCCATTAAAAATTGACACAACAATAGATCATATTATTTCAGATTATATCTGACCAATACATGTATGTCATTGTTGCCAACATGATTTTACGAGCGCTGTTAGATCCAATGTTTAACTGCATGTAACGTCCATGCTATCCATTGGACTTCAACCAAATTTTGTATTCTGTACCTTAAGAGATGGAACTAAGAATATATTCAGTCACAAGGGCTGCCAACTGTAGTTCTCTATAAGGCTACATTAAGCCAGGTATACAGTATTTCGAACTAATTAGAAATGTCGATATTACCAAATTAATTGCGTCATTATTCTAGATAGATCCATATAGATTAATCATTGGCATGAATCTTAAATTTTAAGAAAAGTAGGCTCTTTAGTTCGTCACGGAACTTCTTGTTTTTATGTGCATTGTCTCATTGAAAAAATAAAATGTACTTTGGTGGGTTTAATAATAGAACGCACGATTGTGGGTAAGTATAAGGAAAGTAGCCTCAGAAGTGAGCTATGAAAAAAAATGTACCGTTAGATCAATATGGCACAAAAAACAACATTTTGTAACAGGGAGAAAATAAATCTCGTCGGCTCTCGAAAAGCAAGGGCTGAAAGTAGGCCCAGGAAAATCGCACAACAAAGAGAAAGAGGAAACGTTCCATTCCCAAAGCCAGTGTAAAAGTATAACAATATATATGCGACCCAGCCAGTTATGAGCACCTGAAGGTATGCGATGTTTATGTTGCCTAGGGTGTATCATGCGCTGTGGGCTACACACATCCTTCCCTTTTACTCACCACTTACGACAAGTAGGAAATTCCGTGGGGTGTCAAATATTGTTTTTTCTGAAAGCTACTTAAATAATAGCCTAAGCTATTATGTTCGGCGATGTTGAAATGTAAATATTATATGTCAGAAAACGGTATCATAATGAGGGTCATTATAACACTATTTTCCATTATGAAACAGTTTCTTCCACCAATCAGAGCTCAAGAAGCAGTTGTGTGACCAATTAGGTAAGGATAGCATCGCATCTGCGCTGATTTCCACGGCCTCCTATTTTTAATTTCACTGCGTGGCTTCTAGTGCCATAGTGGGGTATTTGAGGAGGCCATGGTCAAATACAACGTATTCACTGCTTCCCATGCCCTCTGTTGATTACATAAAACTGGCGAAATCTCGACAGATATTTTTGAATATTTATGTTCGAGCATAAAATAGTTAAAATTATCCTCGAACATAAACAGTCGTATGCAACTCGCCTATAATGGTAATTAAGACACTCGTATGGAAATTATAAAACTCGCATCGCTCGTTCATAAACATACTCGTGTCTTAATTATTACCATTATAGGCTCGTTGCATAATGTGCTATTAAATAATTTACAAAACATACTATATACAAAACCTGGTAATCGGAGCAACCTGTAGACGTTCTACAACTTCAGATAAGTATCAACAGTAGATCTTTGTACACATTAGCAGTACACAAACAATATGTTATGTTGTAGTTATAGTTCTCAATCTTCACAACACAGTACTGTGCCCGTTTAGACCGAAGTCCAACGACCACATATGCATTTCACCAAAAATCTGTCAGCACGGGAATCTAAACATCTCAGGGCGCCATATGGGTTAAAGTGACAACGATAACACAATTAAACAAGAAGTTCCGTTAAGAACTATACAGCCTACTTTTCATGCCAATGATTATTCTACAGAATATGAACCTATCTAGAATAATGACGAAATTTAGTTGCTAATATCGAAATTTCCAATTAGTTCGAAATACTGTATACCTGGCATAATGTATCCTAATAGAGCACTACAGTTGGCAGCCCTGATGACTGAATATATTCTTAGTTCCATCTCTTAAGGTACAAAATACAAAATTTGGTTGAAGTCCAATGAATCGCACGGACGTTACATGCAGTTAAACATTGGATCTAACAGCGCGCGTAAAATCATGTTGGCAACAATGTCATGCATGTATTGGTCAGAAATAATCTGAAATAATATGATCTATTGTTGTGCCAATTTTGAATGAAATCCATTAGTTAGTATAGAAGTTACATGCATTTTAAAATTGGACCTATCAGCAGGCTTAGAATCATGTTGGCAGCACTGACGTATATTAGTTACTCCAAATTCGTCTAGAATGCCAGGTACTATACGTGTGCAAATTTTAGAGCTATTGGCTTGCATAATTTCTGATATATTGATATTAGGGTAACAAAAATAGGGACAGCACATATTAACAGTTGGCAGCCCTGGTTGCTCCTTAGAATACGCATAGTCATATCTGTTATGGTACACATAACACATACGAAATTTGGTTGAAATCCAAATGATAGTATGGAAGTTGCATGTATTTAAAGTTGGACCTGTCAGCAGGCTTAGAATCATGTTGGTAGCACTGACGTATATAAGTTACTCCAAATTAATATAGAATGTCAGGTACTATACGTGTGCATATTTTAAAGCTGTCGGCTTGCATACTTTCTGATATATTGGTATTTGGATAAAATAAATTAGGAGCATTTATTAACAGTTGGCAGCCCTGGTAGGTCTGAAGAATACGCTCAGTCATATCTGGTTATGTACACATACAACATACGAAATTTGGTTGAATTCCAATTGATAGTGTAGAAGTTATATGCATTTAAAAATTGGACCTATCAGGAGGCTTATAATCATTTTGGCAACACTGCCATGTTTGGCCTCCTGGAAATTAAACTGAAATATTATGATCTGTACGTGTGCCAATTTTGAAATAGCTCCCATTCATACTTTCGAAGATATCCAACATGGAGCTCAAATTTCAATTGCGATTTTTTAGCAGTTGGTAGCACTGACATCATTTTCAAATATGGCCGTGAGATATTCAGGTGTAGATCTTTACTCCTACCAAATATTGTTTCGATTGCTGCAGCCGTTTAGGAGTTGATAGGGGGGGGACACACACACAGCCAGACAGACAGACAGAAGGACAGACAGACAGACAGACAGACACACATTTGCCCGATCTCATAAGTCTACTTTTTCCTCATTTTTGCAAAATGTGAAAAGTAGGCTAAAAATTGCTTTACTGATTTTCGACTCGATATAACAATAAGGATAGAAGGAGACTTTGAAAATAACACAATTCCTAAAATAATCTCATTTTATTAAAATTTTAAAATTAACTTTAAAAAATGCCTGAATAGCACTAGGAATGCATGAAATATCATACATTTATGTACAACAAATATACAGGGTTACCAACACATGAACACTTGAATTTGAACGAAAGCCAGAATGTCAGTCCTGTTGACTTTGTTCAAATTAAATTTATTTACAGTAGTAGGTTCTTCAGGGCAAATTAAATTGTCCTGCCTGAATCCTAAATTATTAGCATTCTTTTGTTGAAAGAAAATTTTAATTGTTTCACTCGTTGTAAAAAAATTAATTTGTTTCTGGTTTCATTTTGTTACAAAAATAACTATCACTTTCCAGGAATCATTATTCCAAAAATTGGTATATTTTTAGGTCATAATAATGGGTTTAACACAACCTCAATTTATGGGACATCTGAGCATCTTTGAAAAATAATGTTTGAACAATATGAGCATGGATTCGAAGAACTTCGTTGTAGAGCAGAAAATTTATTGTATCATCCATTCTTGATCCAAAATAATAATTCTGAGTGCATGACTCGACTATCAATTCATGGTCATAAAGTATTAACAAAAACATGAATTCTTTCAATGTTAATTTATCCATCTAATCATTCAAATATTATTTGAAAATATTATTCAGAAAATTGTGAGCCTCCGTGGCTTAGGCGGCAGCACGCCGGCCTCTCACCGCTGGGTCCGTGGTTCAAATCCCGGTCACTCCATGTGAGATCTGTGCTGGACAAAACGGAGGCAGACAGGTTTTTCTCCGGGTACTCCGGTTTTCCCTGTCACAATTTCATTCCAGCAACACTCTCCACTATCATTTCATTTCATCTGTCATTCATTTACTCATTGCCCCAGAGGAGTGCGACAGGCTTCGGCAGCCGGCACACTTCCATATCCTCGCCGCTAGATGGGGGCTTCATTCATTCCATTCCTGACCCGGTCGGAGACTGGAAGCAGGCTGTGGATTTTCATTTTCATTCAGAAAATTGTTACCAAAATAGTAACAAATACTATTGTCAAAAGTTACAATTCTCTGACAGAATATGACAATGTTAATCATTACATTATTACATTTTATAATATTTATATTTTTAATAGGATCACAAATATCCTTTAAATGGTAGTGGCTGTTCATGAAATAACAGTATTAATTTATTTATAGCATCGGCCCATTCTATTTAAATGTGTCAAAAATCACATGATCATATTTAGCATTAGACAAACGGTAAAGTCTCATTATAATGAAAGGTTAATATTAATAACAAATTCGGGTTGACAAGTACTAGGAAAATATTTATAGAACACCAGAATCAACTGTGAATCTACTGTGATGGTTTCATAAAATAACCCTTGGTTATCGAATTCGACGAAAATGTGGCTTTTAACAATATTTTCATCTCCCAACATATTTATAAAAGTCATCTAACCTTCACAATGGTTGATGCTTCATGTAACGACGACTTCATTCCTGCAACTTAATTGCACAATCAGAATGACAACATTTAACTATTTCCACACACAATATTTCTTCCCAAATTATACATAATCATGATAATCAAGCCCTTGCTTGTTATCCAAACTGGAAGATTAAGAAGCTAGTAAGCTCCTCCAATGAGTTTACTGTAATTTCACCATCATATTAAATCTTAATAATTTCACATCGTGTCTATTCATGGTCAAACTTTCTATCAAATGACGTTACCCAAATAATTTATATTTATATAATCTCTAGTAAAACCCTAATTTATACATTCTATTTGTTTCCCATATTATCACTTTCCGTGTCTTCTACATGATTTGACTGCATAATGCAATTATAAAATGCTTCCAATGAATTACTCTGTTAGAAGAATGTGGGAGTGCGTTTTACCACTAACCTTCGGAAAATGAAGTATCCGATATAGTGAACTGTTTTGAATAGCCGTATTATAAATTCACACTACATGATATGATTATTAGAGAGTACAAATTAGTATTATTATTATCTCAGGAAATTTTGAAAATAATAATAATTATTATTATTTCCACAACTGAAAGCCTCCGTGGCTTAGGCGGCAGTACGCCAGCCTCTCACCGCTGGGTCCGTGGTTCAAATCCCGGCCACTCCATGTGAGATCTGTGCTGGACAAAACGGAGGCAGACAGGTTTTTCTCCGGGTACTCCGGTTTTCCCTATCAACATTTCATTCCAGCAACACTCTCCACTACCATTTCATTTCATCCGTCATTCATTTAATCATTGCCCCAGAGGAGTGCGTCTGGCCTCGGCAGCCGGCACAGTTCATATCCTCGCCGCTAGATAGGGGCTTCATTCATTCCATTCCTGACCCGGTCGGAGACTGGAAGCAGGCTGTGGATTTTCATTCATTTCCACAACTGGAGTTAACTTCAATAAACTATTCGAGAAAAGATCACACTCGACTTCTTCAACATGGAAAAATATCCATTTCTCAACTTAAATTTATTTTTGTACTTTCAGATACGACGGCTGATGACCGCGATTAGAAAAATCACAAAATAAAATAAAATGCTCAAGATGCTTGTCCATCGATTCAAGTCATTGAATCGACATGTCTGAATGTAGAAAATACTCAGAACTAGGCTTCCCATGCCTCGTAGAATCATTTGCAACAGCAAATTACCAAAGAAAAATTGTGTTGATAAGACTGTAGAAAAATGAGAATTCCGGCTAACTACGTATAAGAATAATGAAAATTGTAGCTTACATTCTTGTAGATCTTGATGTAGAATATAATCTGGTTAAAACCAGACCATTCCAGTCTTCAGTCCCATTTGGACACGTACTTAAATTTTGGTATCGGCCTCCATTGTATACCCGCAATTTGTCTACCAAGACATAGCGGTGATTATATTCGTTGCCTGGTAATAATCTAGATGTAAACTGTTCCTGTTGGCAGCTCTAACAGCAGTAGTTAATTTCTTGAAAGGGATTAAATCTATTTGATCCATGGTAAAAAAATACCAGATGTAATACAGACCCAACAGTGACGCATTCAGTACAGTTTAATACGCTAACAATCTTATTCAGCTTCGGTAACAGATCTGATGTTCTAGTTGTCCCTGGGTAGAGTTATGCACTCTCCAGACAGCGCTAGGCACAGCTGGCCCCTTATGTCGGCTAAGTGATCTTTACCGAGCAAGAAATGTATTTGTAAAAGTACTGACATGTGATCTTGGTTGGTCATTCAGTCACCAAGACAAAGCTTGCCTCTGGTAATTGGACATGAAAATATTCCAATAATAATATTTACGGACTGTGTAAAGTTTATAGACTAAGTCTATCATATGTCCGTTAGCAGTTTGATATTTACCAATGTTGACTGCCACAAAATGTCTATCACCTGAGTGATAACTGACGAAAAATATCCTATGTTTCACTGAAAGAATTTATAACACTTTTAAAGTACCAGTAACCATGTACTGTTTCGACGATTCACACTAAGACTTAGCAACCGTGTGCTATTTACAAGTATAACGACGAACATAGCAACCATGTGCTCGTAGATAGGTCTTACGAAATACTAGCGGCTGGGCGCTACGAAGATGTGACACGAAGTGTTAGCGACGGGGCGCTATGAAGAAGTGACTTGATGAGTCGCGGTCGGCGCTCATTTTATACAATCCAGGCAGTCCCCTGACGTCACAGCGGGATATGTCCTCAATCCTTAAGCTTCTCATATCTCGGCTTCCGCACGTTCGATTTTCTTCTAATATAGCTCATTCTTCTTCCCTTATCCGTGCCAGTAATATGGTATGAGTCCCATGTTTCCAATCAATCGGGAAATATTTTATCAAAAGTATAGCCTCGCTTGTGACCACCTGCCACGTCACTAGCCGTTCTGTAGGCTGCAAATTCCTTCGATTTCCTTCTTAGAACAATCAGCGCGCGCTATTCAAATCTTCCACCTGGGACTTCTGGACAAGTAGATTTGGGCACAGTACTTGTAGTTCATTTCCATATATAGTTTACATTTCTACTGTAGTTTTAGAGCTTACTGTATAATTGTACCACAGAAATAGTTTTCCGTGGTTTCCCATTTTCAACATCACATAGATTAGTTTGGGGGAGGAAGACTGTTTGTTGATGGGTAAGTCATTTCTAAGCTTTTGCAACATAAAAATGAAATAGCTCTTCTTTTTTGTCGGTGTTTGATGCCTTAATGGTTATTTATCAGTAAGAATACCGACAGCAGTGGCTCAGCTGGCTAAAGCGCAGCGTTAGGTCATGGGGCCAAGCTCTCTGCTGACTCGGTAGACGCGTGGGTTCGAGCCCCACCACCGGCCGTCCTTGAAATGGTTTTCCGTGGTTTCCCATTTTCAACATCAGGCAAATGCTGGGACGGTACCTTCTGATAGGCCACGGCCGATTCCTTCCACATCCTTGCCCAGTTTCATTCATCTTCATCCATTCCATCTCTCATCCCGACGCGCAGGTCGCCCACGGGCGTCGAATAGAAAGACCTGCACTCGGCCTCTGAGGAGGCCCCACGAAAGAAAGAAACAAGAAGTTCCGTGAAGAACTATACAGCCTACTTTTCATGCCAATGATTATTCTACAGTATATGAACCTATCTAGAATAATGACGAAATTAAGTTGGTAATATCGAAATATCTAATTAGTTCAAAATATACCTGGTATAATGTAGCCTAATAGAGCACTACAGTTGGCAGCCCTGGTGACTGAATATATTCTTAGTTCCATCTCTTAAGGTACAGAATACAAAATTTGGTTGAAGTCCAATGGACGTTACATGCAGTTAGACACTGGATCTATCACCACGCGTAAAAGCATGTTACCAACAATACCATGCGTGTGCTGGTCAGAAATAATCTGAAATATTATGATATCTTTTTGTGCCAATTTTGGATTAAATACATTTGTTAGTATAGAAGTTACATGTATTTTAAAATTTGACATATCAGCAGGCATAGATTCATGTTGGCAGCACTGTCTTGTATTAATTACTCCAAATTAATCTAGAATGTCAGGTGCTATACGTGTGCAAAGTATAGAGCTGTTGGCTTGCATACTTTCTGATATATTGATATTAGGGTAAAAAAAATATAGACAGCATTTATTAACAGTTGGCAGCCCTGATTGTTCTTAACAATACTAATAGTAATATCTGTTATGGTACACATAGCACATACGAAATTTGGTTGAAATCCAACTGATAGTATAGAAGTTACATGTATTTAAAAATTGGTACTATCAGCAGGTTTATAATCATGTTGGTAGAACTGACATATACGAGGCACGTCCAGAAAGTAAGCTCCGTTTGGTAATAAAATTAAATTGTGTACATATACAGAAAAAATATTTATTGCACAACATTCTACACCTCTTAAACTACTTTTCCACATAACTGCCGAACTTTTGCAGGCATTTGTCATAGCGTGGCACAAGTTTTGGATACCTTCTTCATAGAACTTTGCCGCCGACCCGTAACGAGAGTGAAGACTCCCCTGTAAGATATCCTACAGTTTGGCCACAACTGTTAGGCAAATTGCGTGCTTACCAGGAGAACTGCGTATGTTTAGGAGTTCTCCTGACCACATACGCAATTTGCCTTACAGTGGTGGCCAAATAGTAGGATATCTTACAGGGGAGTCTTCACTCTCGTTTACGGGTCGGCGGCAAAGTTCTATGAAGAAGGTATCCAAAACTTGTGCCACGCTATGACAAATGCCTGCAAAAGTTCGGCAGTTATGTGGAAAAGTAGTTTAAGAGGTGTAGAATGTTGTGCAATAAATATTTTTTCTGTATATGTACACAATTTAATTTTATTACCAAACGGAGCTTACTTTCTGGACGTGCCTCGTATAAGTTACTCCAAATTAATCTAAAATGTCAGAATATACGTGTGCATAGTTTAAAGCTGTTGGCTTGCATACTTTCTGATATATAGGTATTTGGATGAAAAAATAGAGAGAGCAATTATAAACAGTTGGCAGCCCTGGTGGCCTTAAGAATACGCTCAGTCATATCTGTTTATGTACAGATATTACATACAAAATTTGGTTGAAATCCAATTGATAGTGTAGAAGTTATATGCATTTAAACATTGAACTTATCAGAAGGCTTAACATTATTTTGGCAACACTGTCATGGTTGGCCTCCTGGAAATTAAACTGAAATAGTCTTATCTACATGTGTGCCAATTTTGGAATAGCTCCCATGCATACCTTGCAAGATATCCAACATGGAGCTCAAATTTCTAGTGCGTATTTTCAGCAGTTGGTAGCACTGACATCATTTTCAAATATCGACGTGAGATATTCCGGTGCATATCTTTACTCATACTAAATTTGGTTTTGATTACTGCAGCCGTTTAGGAGTTGATAGGGGGGGACACACACACAGCCAGACAGACAGACAGAAGGACAGACAGACAGACAGACAGACAGACGGACAGACAGACAGACAGACAGACAGACACACAGACACACATTTTCCCGGATCGATCTCATAAGTCTACTTTTTCCTCATTTTTGCAAAATGTGAAAAGTAGGCTAAAAATCAGTAAGAATGACCACACTTACTAGGTTTTCTTGTATTTTGTTTTTTGGAGGGCAGAGACTGTCTGTGGGTGTCACTGTAGGTTTGGTAGGGTTTTGTGACTTGCCACGGTGGGTGAGTGGTTATCATGTCAGATTACTAACCCCAAGCTCGCAGGTTCGCTCCTGGCCATGGCAAGTGACTTTTGGAAGGCGACAAAAATCACGACACGCATGTCATACGATGTTGGCATGTTAAATAACCCATTTGAATTCAGTAGGCCGTGTTCATAGTGGCAAAATTAATCTCGGGATTTTCCGCCACCACAAAGTTCCTCATTTCTCTACTAGAAAGCGCTATATTGTCAAGGAGCTTAGATATCTAACCTCCTTGACTTTCATAGTGCTTCAAGAAACAACAAAATTCGACATGCAAGCTGCCCTCTGGGTGCAAATAACAAAGCTTGCACCCAGCACCCGAGGCCATACGATATTATTATTATTATTATTATTATTAGTGTTTTTTGGTGCTATTTGTCTTGCTTATTTGGATCTGATGATGTGAAACATGTCAACCGTTGGTAGCCTTCTTCATCTTTATCTTCATCTCCATCTTCTCCTTCTTCCTCTTCTTGTTCCTCTTCAATAGTCCGCAACAATATATAAATCTCAATCACATGTAATTTATTTCACATATTCCAGTAATTGGAATGCTGTTAGCGTTGACCGACTGAAAGCTAACATATTAATTAGATATTCCCTCACTCACAAAGTTCTTTCTAATGCTTTGTGAAAATTGTTAATGCGTATTTGTGGCAACTAGCTCGCAGCATGATGAAACTATCACACATTTCCAATATAAATAACGAGAATATTTCTATTTTTTATTTTTTTTTACTTTTATGACGCTCGTTATTTTAAAACTCGGGCCCATTTGAGCAATGCTAATGCTAATATAAATATCTTTCATATTTTATTCACATCAATATAATGAATACTAATTCGTGCAGCTTGGCCAACATATGACATACTAGGGAATGAATTTATCACGTGTAATGTAGGCAGTTTAACTTCAAAATATGCACTAGTGAAATAAAATATAGCTCACATTTAGAGCCATAACACACAGGTGCGGCAAATTGAATAATTATACATCAGGCATATCCAGTTTCACAAACATATTTGAGCAAATGAATTGAATTGAAAATTGAAAATCCACAGCCTGCTTCCAGTCTCCGACCGGGTCAGGAATGGAATGAATGAAGCCCCCATCTAGCGGCGAGGATATGAACTGTGCCGGCTGCCGAGGCCTGACGCACTCCTCTGGGGCAATGATTAAATGAATGACAGATGAAATGAAATGATAATGGAGAGTGTTGCTGGAATGAAATTTTGACAGGGAAAACCGGAGTACCCGGAGAAAAACCTGTCTGCCTCCGTTTTGTCCAGCACAGATCTCACATGGAGTGACCGGGATTTGAACCACGGACCCAGCGGTGAGAGGCCGACGTGCTGCCGCCTAAGCCACGGAGCAAATGAATAATAATTATTATTTATTTATTTATTTATTTTACAAGTGAATTGACCACTATAGGATCACGCTACAACTTTATTTATTTTTCATCATGCAGAGTTTTATCTGTGCCCAGTATTCCTAAATGCATTCTCTACACTGCTTACTTTGTTCTTCTGTCCAGTCTCTTCCGGTCTTGTTAGATATTTCTGTGGCTGGAACAATTTCCAAATTTTTCACTGTGTTCCTTGGTTGGTTGGTTGGTTGGTTCCACAGTTTAGGGGCTGCGACAACGAGGTCATGTAGCCCCGTGTACTTTGCGTGTGTGTAGAATCTGTCTGATAACCGATGTTAAATGTGAGGGCTGTATTAGTGTGTGTTATCTGTAATTCAGGCAAGGACTGCACACGATACATTTTCAAGTACTTCCTACTTTAGCTACCAAATTCTACCGTCAACGACACCTAGCTACGAACTTGGCTACTAGATGCCACCACGACCGGCACCTGGCGGCATACGTTGGAACTAATAGAGTGTTAATCAAAACTTACCTACAAATTTAGCTTCACAAAATTGTAGTTAGTGGAAGGTTCTTTTACATGCCATAAATCTCTGACATGGGCCCGCCAGCTTTACTTCCCCTCTGAAGGAAGACATACTGAGAGATGATTAACGCTCTTGTAAAATCCGACGACTTCGGCTGGGTTTGAACCCGTGACCTTGGGTACAGAAGCTCTGCATGCTACCAACTACGTCACCGAAGCCACCAACTTACGCTAGGTAAACCGTTAAAGATACCGGGTGAAGCCGGGGCGGGTTGCTAGTTGGTTAATTAGGGCCCGGATGTTGCCTGGGGAGGCGCCTATGAAAATGTACTAAAAGTGCTCAGATAGTGCAGAATCTCATACTGCGAATAATGTTGAAGAAAGATAGATTATATCCGACTATGAGATTGTATGCTGAGACAAGGGTCTTCAAAATTAAACAATATTGTATGCTTTTGAAATATATAAATACATTTTTAAAGATAGAAATAGAATTCAGGTTGTTAGTCACGGGTATGAAACCAGAAGTATTACAGAGAATAACTCTATTTTATATCAACCTAAGTTAAGTATAGCCAAACGTAACTTTCTGTATTTCTCACCTAAATTATATAACATTCTCCCAATTAAATTAAAAGAATTTAAAGGAAATCATGCAAACCTGAAGATGCATATAAAACATTTTCTCAGAGAAAACAAAATTAAAATTGAAAATATAATTAGTTGAGCCTACAAGTATATACAAACACAAATTCAATGTTCCTTCTTATTCATTATTTTTTAGTGCATACATCATTTACATAGAGCGTGTTATTCGGCTAAGCCATTATACAATTTTTAGAAATAGTAATCAATGATAAGCATGCCACACACAAGGTTTCACCTTTTAGTGGCATATGTGATATCTCTTCCTGCTCTGTATGAATTTGATATCCTATTTCGACCTCTCTTTATCATATTGTAACAATATAATTTAATAATAATTGTAAATTTACAGGCTAAACAATGAGTAGGAAGTGTAAGGAAATTCATAAAATGTGTACAGTTATTCTGAATTTTGTAAAATGAGTGTATTTTTAACGATTTAATAATAATAATAATAATAATAATAATAATAATGGCATCCTTTCACTGAGCTGTCTAAGACAATCCTGAGGTACATAGAAACTCCATCGGGCCACCCCGTCTTCAAATATGTCATTTTTATTTTGCATCTTATTGCATTTTTTGCTTTTTTTTTTTTTCATTTTAAGAGCATTTTTTTTTTTAAGTTTGGTAGATTTTTTGGTAATATTTTAGAGAAATCGGCCTTTTGAGGTCATCTTTTTCCTATTTAGTCTTGTCACAGCTTTATATGAGGGAGTTACGTCTCTCAGAGTTAAGAAGAAACTAGTAGCTGATACAAGATAATTTATAATATTCAAATAAAATATTTCAGTATTGCTATTAGTAGAAAGATATATATCTTGGATGCAAAAGTACGGTACCGTAGGTTTTGTTTTCGTCGCAAACATTTATTAGCGGAATGGAATTGTTACGTGCTCTGTTGACCAAAGTCAGCTGTGGTGGGGTAGAAAGGGGAAGGGGTGTATATTCTAGTCTCAGTTCTCTTGTCCATTTTATAGTGCATTTTTCGAATTTTTTGTTCATTTATTCCAGTCTTTTTTGAAAAATTGTAAGTGCATTTTTAGCCTACTTTCGATTTTTGCAAAAAATGAAAGTAGGCTTATGATACCACTACAGGGCGAAAAAAAAAGTGTGTCTGTCTGTGTGTGTGTGAGTCTGTGTGTGTGTGTGTGTGTGTGTGTGTGTGTGTGTGTGTGAGTGTGTGTACTCTGAATGTCTGTCCCCCCCTATCAATTCGAACACGGTGAAACCGAATTGAACGAAATTGAACCGAATAATAGCAAAGGGCACCTCAGTGTCATACTTTATATCGCCGCCATCTTTACCAAAACAGAATGGCGGCCACTCAAACGTTCAAAACGTAAAATCAAATTACGGCTAAACTAATCATCCGATCTCTACCAAATTTGGTGACAACATGCCTTTATATAGGACGCGTCTTTCATCCAACATTCAAGGTCATCGGCCGTACCATTTCAGGATGGCGGCCGTGTGAATTATTCAACCATTTTAATCAATGGCTTAAGACCCACCAATTCCGATTATCGAGCCTAGGGTGGTTTAAGCTATCCTGAAGGTCGTGATCCGTTATTTATTATAAGTTAATATTATACTGTATGAGTGGCTTAAAAGAGCTGAGCTGTCTGTGTCACACGACAAGATGGCAGCTGTCCTCATGTGCCTGTCTTATATTTCAATAGTTTTTGTATGTTGTATGTGATATACCCTACTGATACAATAATATAAACTTTGTATGAAATTATCTTTAATGAAGATGTACTGCTGTGAAGAAATCGTTTATTTAAAGTCATTATTTGCCAACAGGTTGTATCTAATGTCAGTTAAGAACACCATGATGTTAAGGATAGGATTAGCTCTGGGCTAGCGTGTTAGTCTGTCACGCAGTCGACTGGGGATCGAGTACTGCTGCAGTTAACTTTTTTTTCTTGAATTCTTTTACAAATGATGTGCACGAGCTCTTTCCACAGATACTGAATAAGATGTCATTTAGCTCAAAGGAGAGGCTAATGTATACACTCGTTTATTAATAAAATCACAGCCCCAGCATCGCAAATAAACAGAAGACATTAGGAAAAGGAGAATAGAAGAACTAGATACACGTTGTCATTAACCACAACCTTCTTAATGCCTCTGTACGGTGCTGTCCTCTTGTGGGTTATGTGGGTAATATTGTTCCAAACTTACCGCTGTGTAAATACCTGGCCTCCTGAAGTATGGCAATTTTGTAATACTGGTAGTTCAACTATTAGCCACGATCGCGCTTCGATTACCTTTAAACACTGCCAGCTGGATCGCCTCCCTCTTGGCTACTTTAAACTGTCTACTCATCCAACACCCTTAGGCCACTGCCATCGTAGTACATTACGATGGCAGTGCATAGGCGTACAACATAAAGATTAATTCACTGATAGGTCGCAGCACCAACCTACTGTGATCGGCGTGGATTTTTAAAGGGGAAGATACCCAAAACGGAAGATTCTTAACTTAGCAGGCTGGCTTAATATAGAGATTAACGGACGTGAATGCATTACAATAAGTTAGTAGTTTTGTTATTCAATCATCATAAAGTATACAATATTGATTTTGACACTTACTGGCTAATTATCAATATAAAAGGAAACAAACAATACATTGTGGTAGAGGTGATTGTGTTAGGGATGAGGACAAAGTGTCATAAATATACCCATACATTTAGGAGAAAGTAGGCTATATGTTCTTTGCTGAATATCTTGTTTAAACTTTTTTTACGGCATCAAGATCCGGGCCCCACTTATAACACAATCATGCTACGGTTGTTTTTGCTATGGATTGTTCTGTCTAACAATGGTGTAGAAATGCCAGGGGAAGTGAGGCGGGTAATCTAATTAAATGGGGCAAAACAACATCACAGTCAGGTGTGAGCAGCATGACACAGCCTTTATTAACTTCCTCAAACCTGGCGTATTGACTGACACAACTCGGATAAACAGAGCGACGGACAAAGACTCAGCCGTCGTTTTATGTATTCCATTTCTCTATGAAAATTAGAGCTACAGACCTGGAAGCGCAGTGTGTATGCAACCACTCGCCACCAGTGCACTTTCATAAGCTTGATCATTCCGATCAAGATAATCTTCAATATATTTTGAAAACGTTATTTTTTTAATATTGCATAATGCCTTTGATTATTAATCATCAATGTTTAATTAAGTCGAATAGTACCACATTTATATTCTCTGTGTGTGAGGTGATGAGGAATTTTCGCGGTACGACCTGGCTTTTGTCACTGTATTTTCGTGGAGATTGTTTAGAGGTTAAAAAAAAGTCCTCTCGGCACGCCGGAAGGCGGAGGTAGATTTCATCGGGCAAACTTGGGGATAGGCGAAAATAGGCAGAATATGCACGTTTTCGTAGAAGGATCAGACCTCATTTATTGCGAGAAAGTAGTTTATAATTGGAGCTTAATTAACTTTGTTTTTCGTCATTTTATGCATATTTTAAACATTTTATTGTCTTATGGGGACAATAACCTTCTTGTCATTTGGGGTACATTTTTATACTTGTGGTCACACTGTCCTTATGCATGCAAGGTTTCGACACTGATGTGTAACTATGTAACGGTCTGTTACTTCTTCATGCAAAATTATATCTCCCGCAGATATTTTGGTTGGTTCCTCAGTTTAGGGACTGCGACAACGTGGTCATGTAACCCCGTGTACTTTGGGCGAGTGTAGAATCTTTCTGATAAACAGTGTGAATTGTGATGGCTGTATTAGTCTGTAATTCATGTAAGGACTGCAGACGGTCAATTTCAAGCAGTAGTGCCTAATGTTGATACCAGATACTACCGTCAACGACACCTAGCTATGAACTTGGCTACGAGATGCCACCGCAACCAGCAACGAACGTTGGATCTTCCCTTCCAAAGGAAAGCATACTGAGGGATTTTAGCGCTCTTAGAAAATCCAACGACTTCGGCCGGCTTTGAACCCCCGAACATGGGCATAGAAGTTCGACATACTACCAGTTACGTCACCAAGGCCGCTTCTCACTTAGTCAGATGGAAAACTAAAAGTGATCGCGTTCAAGTGCGTTGTCATGGCAACGTCTGATGGCTCATCCCTCATCAATTTAGTAGTGTCGTCATGGCAACCTATGGTAGCTCTTGTCATTTTCTTATAATTTCGAAATCATTTTTCTCATACCTTGGCGTAATGGTGGGTCATAAGAAAAATTCTTTCAGACAAAAGTTTTAGGTAATTATTAGGGGAATATTGTCCATTTTTTACGGTTTTGATATTGTGCCTATTAAGGAGATATGATTAATGTTTCCCGAAAAACCCACTTTTTCCCACCCCTTTGGTCAATGGTTGGTGCTATCAAAAACCCTTCAAACATAAATGTTTGGGGCTTATTCGACACATAGTATGTACTTTGAATGGATTCGATATTTCAAATATTAAGAGAGTTATAGCGATATTTCACTTTTTCGAAAAAAGTCCCCCATTTTCACTCCCGTCGACCGATTTTGCCCATTAACGAACTCGACCGAGATTTCATAGGGATACATCATACTAATATATAAAAATGAGATGGTATGTGTCTGTCTTTCTATCTGTCTGTCTGTCTGTCTGTGTGTTACTCAATAACGCAAGAACCACTGGTCCGATTTAAATGACATTTTGCATGGATGTAGCTGATTTACCATGTTTACATATAGGATACTTTTAATTTCGATATTTTGTACTATTAAAAATGGCGACCATTTTAGTGACGTCACTACACCCTTTGGTTTCAAAATTTCATATTTCCATATCAAATAAAAAGAGAACGCTAAGAAATAGCAAACTTTTGATGGCACATACGAGCTTCAAAATTTAGTTTCCTATCCGAAAGGTTCTTATCACCTTTCGTGTATCTCCAACGGATAGTGAGTAAAACCCACATATGTGACGTCACTACACCCTTTGGTTTCAAAATTTCGTATTTCCATTTCAAATAAAAAGAGAACGCTAAGAAATAGCAAACTTTTGATGCATACACAAGATTTAACATTTAATTTGCTATCCAAAAGGTCCTTATCACTTTTCGTGCATCTCCAACGGTTAGCGAGTAAAACCAAAATTTGTGCAATAAAACACGGTCAACACCGAGCGGTGCAGTATATCTCTATATACATAAAAATTAAAGTTTGTATGTTTTTTTTCGCAATTTCTACGGAAATTTGAGTTATTTACGCGTTTCAGACTGTTTTACTATGGATGCGCGCGAAAATAATTTTTGGTCTGTCTGTTTGTTTGTTTGTCTGTGGACAACTTTGTTCCCTTATATAACTCGAGAACGGCTGGGTGTATCAACGTAAAATTTGGTACAGATATCCATCAGAGGCACGACACTAATCATTGATGTAACCCTTCTCCGTACCTCTCATAATATAGGGCCTACCCCCTTAAAATACATACTGAAATAGGAGATGAAGGACGAGACAAAGATCATTTTCAGCCCCTCAATGTGAGAGACAAAACTCGGCGGCCCTAAAGGGTCCCCGAAATCCACATTTTAAGGCCCTAAAACCAACCGTTTTTGAGATATTCCCAGAAAACTAATTTCATTTAATAAACTAATGAACGAATTCAAGCCGGTAACAATGGCAACAGATTCTCAGAGGTCCATCTATTGCTGTAAGACGCAATGCAATTCCATTAATTACATTGGTGTGAAAGTTTGCAAACGGCTAGAAGGTTATCACGGAAAGAAATTAAGCTGTAAAATTCATCAATACGTATAATGCGCTTCAGGGGGTCAAGGGGTACACTAGAATTTTTTCACGCGATTTACACCTGCGGGTGTGGTACGGCAGGTCTATTATATTCCTATCCCTATATTATATTATTATTATTAGTATTATATTATGGCATACAACGAGGATACAAAGCCCCTCGGTGCCAGAAACAAAACTTGGGGGCCTCGAAAAATACATTATAAGGCTCTAAAACCAACAGTATCTGAAATATTCCCAGAAAACTAATTTAATTTAATTTAACAAACTAATGAAGGAATGGAAATCGATAACCATGATAACATTATCTCAAGGGGTGGCATCCAACTTTCCATCTATTTCTGTAAGAAGCAATGTCACTCCATTTATACCTTGCCACGGTGGGTGAGTGGATAGCGTGTCGGTCTACTAACCCCAAGATTGCAGGTTCACTCCTGGCCGTGGTAAGTGATTTTTGAAAGGCGGCAAAAATACGACTCGCATGTCATACGATGTTGGCATGTCAAAGAACCCATTTGAATTCAGTAGGCCGTGTTCATAATGGCAAAATTAATCTCAGCAGTTTCCGCCAACACAAAGTTCCTCATTTCTCTACTAGAAAGTGCTATAGTGTTCAAGGAGCTTAGATATCTACCCTCCTTGACTTTCATAGTGATTCAAGGAGAACGAAATTTCGACATGCAAGCTACCCTCTGGGTGTCAAATTACGAAGCTTGCACCCGGCACCGAGGCCATACGATATTATTATTAGGCTACTCCATTTATTACATTTCTGTGAAAGTTTACAAATGGCTATAAGGTTATCACGGAACCAACGTAGACTGTATAATTCGTCAATGCAATTAAGGGGGTCAAGGGGTAACCTAAAATTATTTCATGCAATTTCACGTGCGACATATAGTACAGAAAGTCTATTATATCTCCAAACAGCAACATTATTTTCAAAAATTCCTGAATTGAATCAGCATTTTTTGCGGCTTTTAGGAATTTGGGCTATTTGAGGCTAACGAACCTGAATTTTCATGCACACCAAGCCTTTATACTTTATGAAAGAGGTCTTCCTGTGCATGGGGACCTAACACAACGTAGAGGGTAATTTTTTATGTGAGGTGTATTGCGTTTCGTCTACAAGGCTTTCAAATCTATTTCACGTCAGGAAGTACACGTTAGGTGACTTTAGTTTGAGAGCACATTTAAACAATTTTTTTTTCGACATACGGGTTCATCGTAAGGATAATTTTGTTTGATACGTATGGTAGATATACCCATATTTGGATATCTGGGTGATATGTTGCAGACAATAGAATTGTCTGTCTGTCTTTCTGTGTATCTTTATGTACGCCTATAAATCGTGTTCGGATGCTTGGGGCATCGTAAAATTAGGTATGGTAAACATGAGTCAATACACCAATCATTTATAAAACTCCTCACCGTACTTTTCATACAGTAGAAGGTGGATATAGGGAAAAACTTCTCAAAATACATGCAAAAATAGGCGAAATATGAAAAGTATCCTAGAAGGACGATCAAAGCATATGTTGCGCTTCTCAATGTGAGACACAAAATTCGCGAGTCCATAAGGGGTCTCCTAAAATTACATTTTAAGACCCTTAAATTAACAGTGTGTGTGATATTCCCAGAAAACTAACTTCGTTCTGATAAACTTATGAAGGAATGACAAACCGCTAACCATTGCAACAGTAGCTCAATTGATAATGTCTGGTGTTAATATATAACACCGTTCGAAGAACGGGTACTTCTGCTAGTATTATGTAAAAATTCAAATTGATTGGGGCAAAATTGCGGTAGTTATCGTGTCCACAAGAAAGTGATATATCTTTATATATATAATTCTTCGACACGTGTGTATGTGACTGAACTCCTCCTAAACGCCTGGGCCGATTTTGATGAAATTTTGTATGAATGTTAGGGTCGGCCCATGTATGGTTTAGATTCACAATCTGATCAGATAGGTGGAATTTTAGAACTTTAGAACCACAATTTACACACAAATTTAGAACCACAATATACAGTCATAAACAGTCGTCATGGAAACCGCTAGCCTTAGTGAAAAGTGATCCTTTTGGACTGTGTGTCTCTGCACGTAGAGCCACCTGGTCGCAACCTGTGCAACTACCGCCATAACATACTCTCCGCCCATGGCGGAAAGTTGTGTTTTATACCAAGGTGGCAGTGATGTCGAATTCTGTTTGTCTCTGCACGTTAGAGCGTTTCAAAGTTCCGTATGCGTTCATATACCATTCATCCGATTGCGATGAAACTTGGGTGAAATGTTGAGTGCACTCCAGGGACGGTGTTTGGCTTAGTAAATCCATTTTACAATAGATAGCGCACGACTAGATTCAACAAATGAGCGACGACGCGCGAAGCGTTTCAAAATGGTCCCGCATGCATTCTAATACCATTCGTCCGATAGCGATGAAACTTGGTTGAGATGTTGTGTACACTCCAGGGAAGGCTTCTGGCTTAGTAAATTCATTTTACTATAGGTAGCGCACGAGTAGATTCAACAAATGAGCGACGACGCGTGAAATGTTTCAACAAAATCCCGTATAAGTTTATATACCATTCATCGATTGCGATGAAACTTTGATGAGTTGTGTACACTTACGTGAAGGTTTCTAACTTAGTAAATCCATTTCACAGGAGGTTAAGCACGAGTAGATTAAACAAATGAGCGCCGACGCACGAAGCGTTTCAACAAGGTCCCGTATGCAATCAAATACCATTCGTCCGACAGCGATGAAACTTGAGTGATATGTTGTGTGCACTCCAAGGAAGGCTTCTGGCTTAGTAAATTAATTTTACAATAGGTAGCGCACGACTAGATTCAACAAATGAGTGACGACGCGCGAAGCGTTTCAACAAAATCCTGTATATGTTTATATACCATTCATCGATTGAGATGAAACTTTGATGAGTTGTTGTGTACACTTACGTGAAGGTTTCTAACTTAGTAAATCCATTTCACAGGAGGTTGCGCACGAGTAGATTCAACAAATGAGCGGCGACGTACAAAGCGTTTCAACAAGGTCCCGTATGCGTTCAAATACCATTCGTCCGATAGCGATGAAACTTGGGTGAGATGTTGTGTACCCTCCAGGGGAGGCTTCTGGATTAGTAAATCCATTTTACAATAGGTAGCGCACGAGTAGATTCTACAAATGAACGATGATGTGCGAACGTTTAAACTAAGTCCCGTATGCGTTCATATACCATTCATCCGATTGCAATGAAACTTGGGTGAGAAGTTGTGTACACTTACGTGAGGGTTTCTAACTTAGTAAATCAATTTCACAGTAGACTGCGGACGAGTAGATTCAACAAATGAGTGACGACGCGTGAAGTGTTTCAATAAGGTCCCGTATGCGTTCAAATACCATTCGTCCGATTACGATGAAACTTGGGTGAGATGTTGAGTACACCCTACGGAAGGTTTCTGGCTTAATAAATCCATTTTACAATTGGTAGCGCACGAGTAGATTCAACAAATGAGTGACGGCACGCGAATCATTTCAACAAAGTACAATATGCGTCCATATACCATTTATCCGATTGCGATGAAACTTTGGTGAATTGTTGTGTACACTTCAGTAAAGTTTTCTGGCTCAGTAAATTCATTTTACAATTGGTAGCGCACGAAGAGATTCAACAAATGTTCGATGGTGCGCGAATCGTTTCAACATAATCCTGTATGCGTTCATATAACATTTATCCGATTACGATGAAACGTTGGTGAATTGTTGTGTACACTCCAGGAAAGGTTTCTGGATTAGTAAATCCAGTTTTTAATAAGTAGCGCACGAGTAGATTCAACAAAGAGCGACAGCGCGTGAATCGTTTACACAATGTCGCTTCTGTGGTCATATATCATTCATCCGATTGCGATGAAACCTTGGTGAATGATTGAGTACACTCCAGAGAAGGTTTCAGGCTTATTAAATCTATTTTACAATAGGTAGCGCATGAGTAGATTCAACAAATGAGTGACGGCACGCGAATCGTTTAAACAAAATCCCGTATACGTTCATATGTCATTCATCCGATTCCGATGAAACTTTGATGAGTTGTTGTGTATATTTACGTGAAGCTTTCTAACTTAGTAAATCAATTTCACAGTTGGTAGAGCACGAGTAGATTCAACAAATGAGTGACAGAGCACGAATCATTTAAACAAAATCCCGTATACGTTTTATGCCATTTATCCAATTGCGATGAAACGTTGGAGAGTTGTTGTGCACGCTCCCACGAATGTTTCTAGATTAGTTAATTCATTTCACGATAGTTGAGAGGCAATTAACAGAAATTGAAAAAAAAATATTGTGTATCCAAAAGCACTTCAAGAAACAAAGTTACGACACTTTCCTTGATTGGCAGGACAACGTCTGCCGGGTCAGCTAGTATATATATATATATACATATATACATAGAGATACATATATACATAAATTATATTTAAACTTTTTAACTGACGGTGGTTTTGGGGTCTAGGGGATGTGAAACGTGAAGATATGTCAAAATTTTCCGGAAGTCGAAACATGGTACCCATTGCAATAGTTAGCTTTCTAATGAAATCTACCTAACACTAAGGTCATGAACCGTAATTTTCTATTTCAGACAGTTTACAGTAAATTAAGGATTATACGCGTGCTCATATCTGAAAAGGGACATGATGGACAGTGTTATATTGTTTTTGTTTGTTGTTGATTCATTTACGGGCTTTGAGACATCGTGTTCATGTAGCCCCGTGTACTTGGGTGATGTGTGTGAGTGTGGAATTTGTCTGATAATCTATGATATTGTAATGGTTGTATTAGTGTGTGTATTTGTAATTCAGATGAGGATGGGAGGGAGGAGGCCGTGGCCTTCGTATGGGAACCATCCCAGAATTCGCCTGGAGCAGAAATAGGGAAACCACGACAAACCGTTTCCAGGATATCTGAGGTGATAATCGAACCTGCATCTTCTCAGTTTTACCTCACGAGGCTGAGTGTACCCCGTTCCAGCTCTCAGACCAGAATTAAATTTCTTGGCAGGGCCGGGAATCGAACCCGGGCTCCGCGATGACAGTCAAGTGTTAGTTAGTTAGTTATTGTTGTTTTAAGGGGCGGAACTACGAGGTCATCTGCCCCTCTTAACACAGATCAAAGAATACAAATTTGGAAATGAATTTAAAATTTTGAGGTGGACACCTAAATTTAAAAGACCAAAAATTAATAAAGCAAAAAATTAAATAAAAATAATAATTATAAAAATAAACAAACATTACGGAAAAACAAAACATTATCATTCAAAATCGAACAAGTCGTTGAGCCAAGACAGTCAAGTGTGTTCTATTGAATCTCCATCTCGGTAAGTTGATACACCGGTACACAATTCCATAGCATTAAAAGCCTCATCCTGTTACTTTGGACACATAGGCCACTGTATTTTCCAGTGCTGGAAGTGTGTTGACGTGAGTTATCTCGAGGAACTATGAAAGGCTCGATTTAAAACAAGGCCTCCAATAGTATCATAGATAAATTATTATGCTTTCTTAAAATGTGTTCATGTTATTTACAACAAGATGTTCAGTAAAGAACATATAGCCTACTTTCTCCTAAATGTATGAGTATAGTTATAACTCGTTGTTATTATCAAAGAGTATAATAGAATCATTTCTTGGTTGAAGACCTTAGAAACTATTCACCTCTACCAAACGCCACAACCTAGAAAAAAAATACTACCATCATTGAAGAAAGATAGATAAGAAGTATCTCAAGAATGTTATGGATCTGGAGACATAATCGACCGGACTGGTTGCTTGGCTCAGCGGTAACGTTCTCGCTTGCTGGGCCCTAGGTTGCAGGTTCTTATCCTGGCGCAGTCAGCTGGCATTTGAGGGTGCACAAATGCGAGGGAGCCGTATCAGTAGATTTACTGGCACGTTAAAGATCCCCTTCGGGCCAAAATTCCGGCACCCCGGCGTATCTAAAAGCAGCAGTAGTTAAAAGGGGCGTAAAACAAATAACATTATTATTATTGTTATTATTACATAATCGACCTGCCGTGTACAACATCCAACTTTGAGTTGAGGCATGTATTTACACGTCTGGTTGTGCATGGCTTTCACAACCCTAATTGAATTAACAAATCTTTCCATGACCCTACAGAGACGTGTGTATACAAACTATGTGGATATTTTCGATTGCTATTTGCCTGAAATAAAAGTATTAATAACCTTAACTAGCACCAACGGCTAGAATTCAGTTACTATGTGAAATCGTTTTGTTCTTTACTTCAAATAACATTTTCAAATAACGCACAATAGTTTGTTACAAACCCTTTAAAATAAGAAGTAAAAATGTATCATAGTATCATCTTGTCATTCTTCAAATTCGATGCGCATGGAATGCCAATGGTATACTATCAATGGAGTCCCATGTAGACCAGTCGTGAAATCTAGTGGAGAAGTATCGAACAATATAATCCTAACAGGGCGAGTGCATTCTAGCGGCCATAAGAAGAAACTTTTCAATAAAATCTGGAAGTTAATAAGTAGGCCGGCGTGCAGTTACCTTTTTGGCTGCTAGATGTCTCGAGCAAATCTGCTGGCGAATTATGTTTTAATTAAATATATGTTTCCCACCGTAATATGCACAATATAACGCTTAATTTTAAAACGTCTGAGTCATTACAAAGCAATAAATATGTAAAATTTCAAGCAAAAAACCTAACACTGATGGGGTTAGAACCATAGGTATATGATTGATAAACTAACGCTCTACCACGGAGCCATTTGTGCCAACGAACATTGTTCTATATAAAATGACTTACATAGAACTTGTTAGCAAATAATGATTTAGACCTAACGATTTCATCAGTGGAGTATATTATTTATTTATAAAGCATTTCACACAAAGTTTATTTATTTTGTATCAGTACGCTATATTGATGCAATACTCAAATTAGTGAAATATAAGTCAGGCACAAGATATCCGCTGCCATCTTGTCTTCTTACCGAGACGGCTCGGCTTTTTAAAATCACGTCTGCACCATAGTATTACAAAATAAACTTTTAATTTCGAACGTGCCTCTTCCTTTAGAACAGTTAAATCGATTCTCGGCTCGATAATCGGAACTGGTGGGTCCCATGATATGGATTATAAAGTTTGCATAATTCGCACGGCCGCCATCCTGAAATGGTCCGGCGGATGACCTTGTAGTTTGGTCACAAGACGCGTCCTATGTGAAGGTATGATATTACCAAATTTGGTAGAGATCGGATAATTTGGTTAGTCGCTATTTGATTTTAGGTTTTGAACGTTTGAGTGGCCGCCATTCAGTTTTGGTAAAGATGGCGGCGATATGAAACATGACAATGAGGTGCCCTTTGCTTGTTCTACCTCTGTACCAAATTTCGTTCAATTCGGTTTCTCCGTGTTCGAATTGATAGGGGGGACAGACATTCAGAGTACACACACTCACACACACACACACAGACTCACACACACACACATACAGACAGACAGACAGACACACAATTTTTGGCCCTGTAGTGATCTCATAAGTCTACTTTCATTTTTTGCAAAAATCGAAAGTAGGCTAAAAATGTCTTTAACTCATGGATATTGGAATTTGAGTTTGATTTTCTTGCTCCATAATTTATCACAACGAAGTTCGTGTACCAATAGTTATTTAATACATCACATAGAAAATCATTTTAATAGGCGCGTTATTTTTAGTCGAAAAGACCAGTCAGGGTTGTATTTATATATCAGCACCGTCACGCGGGGATTATCCACTCGGCCGTCGCCCGTGTATCGGCCGACCACGCCGCTGCTATAACTCCCCTTTTTAAACTAACTTTTTAATCTTTATCTCTAATACATTGTTAATAATGTTCAAACCATGCCTTATATGAGGTGCTGAAAATGATATCCTCCCGCAGCTAAATAAGCATTGTATCGAGAAAACACATTTCGATCAACACGACTAGTTCGGCCACTGAAATGTTTCTGACTTAGTGTGTTATGTTTCCCAACATTCCGCGCGAACACGGCGAGCAGATTCGAATTCCAAGTAACTTTTTAAAACAAAAATGCGCTGTTTCAAAGTTAACTGTCTAACCATCTTAGGCGAGGGAATATCCACTTAGTGTGATAGTTGGATGACTGCATGGTAACCGATGCAGCTGACAAAACGATTGCGTATAGAGATAACAAGGGGAATTACATCAGCCGTGGACGGCCGATGCACGCGCAACAGCCGAGTGGAAAATCCCCACGCGTTACGGTGCTGCTATAAAAATATAACCCTGTATATGATAATAGGCTATTTAGTTCTTCACGGAACTACTTGTTTAAATTGTTCTTAAACTGCCATTAATACGGGTACTCTCTTAATGGCGATATTCAGCTTATTTACTTAAATATATTGTAATTTAACACTTTTAGATTATAATACGCATGATAGTAGCTTGCGTTAAAATGTGAACTACTAATACCGTCAATGTACCGTTTTGGATGCATGTAGACATCGAAGCACAAAACCGGTCAGAGCAGCCGTACGTGCAGAAGTCCGCAGTCATAAACAAAATAAAACTTATTTCATGTCAAGAACTAGCAAGACTTTTGACTTACAGTTTTTTAATTCATTTTACAAAGAATGATGCATAAACTTGCAGCTAATTTCGTTAGTTATTTCTTAGCTCAAAACATTGTTAACACATCTTTTGATTGGTTAATCTCATTGTACATACCTTCAGGAGAACCACTCACGATCCCCCCCCCCCCTCCAAAAAAAACTATTAATATTACATTAACTGCACGTGCTTCAATTGAGTACGTATTCATGCGATCCACTCTACGCGAGAAATGCACGAGGGACCTTCGGGTCCCGTCCCCACTCTCTCAGCAGATATAGACGTCCGCTTTGAAATGACGGTATTTCTGCAAAGTAGAGGTACCACTACAACTATTATAATAGTTAAAAATCACTAAACCAATTTATTTTAAAGAATATTGTCCAGAGGTGAGGACATTAAGACTGTTGTGTGCTTTCACTATTTAAAATACAACTATTAGCTACTGACTGATAGAAGATAGAACTAGTATACTTGTTGCACGAAGAACTAAAAATTGAATGTAGCCTGGGATGAGTAGTTCTTCCACTGACCGGGGCTAAATAACTCCGATATCACTAAGCCACTAAATAATTTAACAACAACAACAATCGGGGGCTTGGTGGTGCAGCGGTCAAGCTGTTTGCCTCTCTCCAAGGTATACAGGATTCGATTCCAGGTCAATGAATGTGAGATTTTCGAAGTCCTGTGGTTCGGATGCCACGTAAAAAGGACGTGCCGTTACTCATGACAACAACAACAATAGTCCTCTGAAACTCTCAATTGTTGGGCGCGTCTGTTTGTGTCAGCTTTTCTGAGCGCGTGCGCACACACACACACATTCTTTACGCATTTATTATTCGTCACGTGTCCCACCCGGAACACGCACCCAGCACTTTTCACTTCTTCAGCCCAGGCCATGCGGGCCAGTATTACAAAGAAAGTTTAGCGTGATGGCTGACAATAAACGAGAACAAATTGCATAGATGCAGCCCTTTCATATTATTCAGGGAAGGTAGAGCACGAACAGGCAGCCGAGAACATACGATTCCCTACGTCATTTATTCGTGGAACTACTATTTTGCAAAAGTTTGGTGCTTTTCAGTCGGTCAACACG
Organism: Meconema thalassinum; assembly: GCA_946902985.2. Lineage (NCBI taxonomy): Eukaryota > Metazoa > Arthropoda > Insecta > Orthoptera > Tettigoniidae > Meconema > Meconema thalassinum. The sequence goes on along the minus strand of OX336390.1, from coordinate 151,087,593 downwards.
AATGTACCCAAAAAGAGCTGGGTTATGCCCTAATCCTGAAATAAATTACATGAGATTAATAAATACACTAGGATGACCAGTTTCGATCGTCAAGCGATCATCATCAGATCCATTACACTTAGACTGATCTGATGATGATCGCATGACGATCGAAACTGGTCATCCTAGTGTATTTATTAATCTCATGTAATTTATTTCAGGATTCGGGCATAACCCAGCTCTTTTTGGGTGCATTCGTGTTGACCGACTGAAAAGCACCAAACTTTTGTTTACTTAGGCAACACTGAAAAATGGCTTCAAACCCCACAATACTATTTTGCATATGTTTAAAATGTCCTCAATTATAGTCAGGTATTCAAGGGTAGCATTTTCTTATATCGGGTGTACCTTATGATCAAAAGTTTTCGAGCCACCTTCATCTATAGAGGTTGAGGGAGAAATATTATAATCTGCTTATAAATTAAGTACTGCCATTGTAAGTTGTACAGAAGGGATAGAACTTCACTGCACCATTTCAACATTACGGATTATGAAAACGATGTACCAACCGCTGAAGCAGTCGACTTGCTTTGTTTGCTGAAGAGCTGTATGATCAGAGGGAAGTGAAAGGGTTCCAATGAACTGTTTATTAAACACTTTAAATGCCGTATTATTATCTCATAGCTCCGCTTTAAGATTCGTACGTCTGGCGCTTGGGCTCGCATACCATAGACCATTCGTGGCTAAATGGAGTGCTGCATTAAATTTATGGAATTCTTATTCATTCTCAACTCTGCTGGAGAAGAGTTTCCCTTAACTTCACCTTCCCGTGGGGATATCAAATGATTTCAACTTCCCATTTAATAATAATAATGATAATAATAATAATAATAGCGTGTCGCCTCCGTAAAGGTCTGGTGCATGGCTTTTGAATTGACGCCCGCGAGCAACCTGAGCGTCACAAAGATACAATAAAGTATCACGACGTCATAACTACATAGTCTCAGAGCCTGAGGTAGTGGGACCTCTCACCTAAATGGAGCGGTTTCGATTCCTGTTTAATGCATAAGGAATTTTCGGGAAGATAATCATGACTCGTGTTCGGCGGATTCCTCGTACAGTAAGATTGCTATCCCGTAGCTTATGATCACAACGTTAAGAGCCATGTAAAACTAATTACTTAATTACTTACTTACCTCAAATCATAATGGATAGTGGACTATAAATCAAGTTTGCATACGAGGTAACTCTGAAAACCATCACAAGCAATAAACCAACATGGCGGTAGCACGAACTTTCAAAATATGATTGCCTCTCCTTGAAGCTTATGAGAACTATAAACCTGAAATTTTTGTACCACGTTTGCGGACTATATAACAATGTTGATGTTATGCCCTTCAAAGTAGTGACAAACAGGGGATGAATATGGCGGTAACACAAATTATTAAAATTTAATATAGGCCAAATTCGATTCCTATCTCAGCCATCCTGGAAGTAGATTTCCGTGGTTTCCCCAATTCTACTCAAAGCAATTGCCTGGATGGTTCCTCACCTTAATTTAAAATACACACACAACTACAGACAAAACAATAATACAGGTTATCAGACAAATTCAATACACATATATATCTACTCACAAGTACACGAGGCTAAATGACCACGTTGTCCAAGTCAATCACATATGAAGCAACAAAAAAGATACGAACCTTACAGTAGCCTCATATGATGTGTAACATCTGACATGTTATCCTACTATGAAATTGGGATGAAATATATGATGTGTAACATCTGTCATGTTATCCTACTCGTATACTACACAGCTTGGACATTCTTAAATTGTTTAATTTCCGCTCCGTTTTCATACTGGTACTATGATGAATGTATAGATTGAATTGGAGATATGCTACTGTCACACTTGTTTGAACAAACATCACAATATTATATTGTAAATTAAGAGGAGGGATGAAACCATAGTCTCTAGCCTGGCTATAGACAACTAGAAATGATGTTCAATAAAATCAAATTTCTCAACTCCTGCTTGGTGCAAACTATTGTAATTAAAATTAGTTAAATCGTAATTTCATGTAGATTCTGTTAAAAATGACGCATAATGTTATGATAGATATAGTTTAAATCGATAATTCGGTAGCAAAAATAATTGCCGGTACGGGGGTTCGAACCTGAGACCTCAGGATTCGCAGACCAAGATGCTATTCACGCAGCCATTACAACCACAGAAACTTAGAGTACAAGACAGGTACTCATTTTCACGTGCCGGTAATAATATAGAAGTATTTTTTTATGCTCCATCAATATTTTGCTTTTTTTCGATAATGTTCCTGCGTGAAATTGAGTTCTCAATTAGTTATGAATACGCCTACTTGACAGTTAAGTGAATTCATATAGTGGTCTATGAAAGACTAGCCCAGTTCCCGTATAAATATATCGATATATATATATTACATTAATCACTGCATTACCGCAATGTGGGTTAATATCTGAATATCCATTGTGCAGAAACATAAAACCGGCTTTGCCGACTAGTTACAATGTTTCATATTAAGGCATATAATGATTTAAATACTGATACGAAGACTTTGAATATGTGGTTTGTGTTTCAATAAGTTGACACCAGAGTTCACATGAGCGTTTACCGTTCAGTATGAAAGTGTAGAGCAAAGTTACTCGGGGAGTGGATGCCCATCACTTTTATCCAGAGATTGAAAAACAGACTCTTAATAATTCATAACTTTTCTTCAGCAAATATAATATAATGAATATTTTTACACCAAAGAACGACATATTGAAGATGATTTATTGTAGAAATATCTGTAATGGTGCCTCCAAACCTTGAAGTAATCCGTATGTTATATACATTCCACATAGTACCACTGCCAACTGGCAGTGCGTCTTACACACTTCCGTCCGATCCACTTCCGTCCCATTTTTCAAAATCACTCTCACACAAATATTTAGCAACCGAGTGGAAAGATGTTACACATCAAAAACAACAACAAAACAAGTGTAGGCCTACATTATTGAATGTCTGCATTTTATGCTATCACTTATAAATGTACACTCACCGACCGGGCCAGCTACGTAGCTACGGGACCACGCCATCTACAAACTCAGAAGACGTGTGGGTTAAAGCCATACCGTCTGTCATTCTTGAAACTATTTTACATAAATGTTGGAACGATGCCTTCTAATAGGCGATAGCATCTTAGCTTCCTTACAAAACCTTATCCAGTTTCATTCATCTCTCATACAGAGTATAAAGAGCTTACGCCCGTACAAACCACCCACCATATACAAGATTTACTTCAGTCCATAGTTACAGGAATAATAATGGATAGATATTATTTATGTCCATTCAAACTGAAGGTCTTTAAGTATTCGAAGTCAATTTTTAGTGTTGCCTAGCGGCTTCGGTGGCGTAGTCGGTAGCATGCTGAACTCCTATGCCCAAGATAGCGGGTTCAAACCTGGCCGAAGTCGTCGGATTTTTTAAGAGCGTTAAAAATCCTTCAGTATGCCTTCCTTCGGAGGGGAAGTAAAGCCGGCGGTCCCATGTCATAGATTTATGGCTTGTGAAAGATCCTTTCACAGACTAAACTTGTGTAAAGCAAAATTTGTTAGGATAGATTTCGTCAGAACGCTCTATCAAAGTTCCAACGTTCGCCACTAGGTATCATTGATGTCTGGTGGCGAAAGTTGGAACTACTTGAAATTGAACGGAACTGGTAGCTCACCCTTTAGGGTGTCCGCTGAAAGCAGCTACAGACTCAGGCGAGCCGAACTTGTCCTCGGACAATCCCGGCACTAAAAGCCATACGATAAATAAATAAAGTGTTGCCTAAATATTATAATAGAATGTTTTTCAGTCGGTCAACATGATTGTGCCCAAATATTATAGGAGTGGAGTACAGATGTTTAAACACCCCAACCTGAAAAAATATTACATCAATTATGTATGACTTAATTAGCAAATAAACAAGGATCGGGGTTAATTAATGACTTGTCATCCAATTAATTAACCCTCTTCTTCTTTGTGTGTTAAATATGTCTATATCCCGTTCACTTCATTTGATGATTCTCGCATGACCATCAAAACTTGTCATCCAATTAATTGCTCCCCTACCCGTTGTGAGTTAAATTAGTCTAGATGCTGTTCACTTCGATGATGATGCTCGCATGGCGATCGAAACATGTTATCCAATTAATTACCTCCCTCCTTTTTGGTGTGTTAATTTAGATCCTGTTCATATCATCTGATGATGATCGCATGACATTCGAAACATGCCCATGCCTTTTTGTGTGTAAATTAAGTGATAAGTAATTCATATCATCATATATTATATTTCAGTAGAATAGATCCCTGCTGCGGCACTCACAAGCGACTGATCGTGAAAATGAGCATTCAAATGAAAGAGAATAGACATTAGCAGTGACGAATTGCACTCTAATTCCATAAATATCAATAATTTATTTAAAAAATGACTTTTAAAATAATGTACGAAGTGTGCGATTTGCAGATACTGTTGATGTATGAAAATAGGCTCCACAATTGCTGTCCACTTCATATTTTGGTCGCTGTGACGCCCGTTTCATGTTATTTTCATATTATGAGGTCTTTCCTTATCATTTTGCATGGATTTCAGAAACAGTAAAGCAAAGGAATGAGTACTCAAATCGTATAATTTCATAAATATCGAATAACTTGTGAGTGTTTCAGCACACTCAGCACACAAATAACATTATCAGTGACAAATTGCATTCTATTTCTTAAATATCATTTTTTGTAATAAGTGTTCGATTTGCAAAACCTATTGGGGAAAGTGTGTTTTATGAACATGCGAAATTTCTCGCACGGGTCCGCTAGTCTGTATTATTTCGGTAGTATAGATCCCTCCTGCGGCGCTCCAAAGTGGCCGTTCATGACAAATGAGCATTCAAATTAAAGAGAATAGACATTTGTAGTGACGAATTGCACTCTAATTTCATAAATATCTATAATTTCTTTAAAGAACGACTTCTAAAAAAATGTACGAAGTGAACGATTTGCAGATACTGTAGCTGGAGGAAAATACATTCCATAATTGCTGTAAACTTCACATTTTGGCCGCTGTGACGCCTGTTTCATGTCAATTTAACATGCTGAGGTCTTTCCTTTTTCATTTTGCATGGATTTCAGAAACAGTAAATCAAAGGAATGAATACTCAAATCGTATAATTTCATAAATATCGAATGACCAGTGAGTGTTACAGCTAAGCTGTCAATTAATGGACTCAACACACAAATGACATTAGCAGTGACGAATTGCATTCTAATTCCATAAATATAATTTTTTGTAGGGAGTGTTCGATTTGCAAATACTGTTGCTGTAGGAAAATACGCTACTTCATTGCAGTTCAGTTCGCATTTTGGCCGTAGGAACGCCTGTTTAATGTCCGAACTATTAAACGTTAATTCATTTACAACCTATTGGGGAAAGTGTTGTTAATGAACATGCGAGATTTCTCGCACGGGTTCGCTAGTAATATTTATTTCAGGCTACGGTGTATAAATATTTGTAATCCCCGCCTGATACTATTGAGCACAACCGTGTTTGCCGACTGAAAATCCTTCTGTTATAATAAAGAGTTTCGTTACTGGACAACACACTAGAGTATTCATCTGTCAAATTGAATGAAATACTTCGCTCATCCATCCTTGGAAGCATTCACTTCATCACATGAATGTTGCAGCTGAGGTGGAGTGAGATACGTATACAAGCACTATTTATCACCTACAGTAGAACGAGAAAGCGATGTGTTCTTAGCGAAGATCCGTCACTGCCGGAGAGCAGCCGTATAATTCACATGTTGTAACACTGAATGTTTTAATAGTACGTCACGTGGTTGGTTCTGGCTCGACATGGCAGCCCAAATGTTTGGATTTCCTTCATGGCAGCCAAGAGACGTACACTTGACATATCTCAACCCTCCCTGACGTCTCTAGAGAATCACCGTATTCGCTTCACAAATTTCATGCCTTTCAGATAATATTAGACTACAGTAGAAATTGTTTTCTCTCTCTTTCCTAACCAGATCCCAATTTAAATGGACCTTCTCGTGATGTAGCGGCTACCATTCTCGCCAGTCACTCCGGAGGTCAGGATTGGATTCCCGGCCCTGCCTGAGGACTGGAACGGGGTACACTCAGCCTCGTGAGGGCAAACTGAAGAAAGGTGGGTTTGTTCCCCAACTCAACCATTCTGGAAGTGGTTTTCCGTGGTTTCCCAAGTTCCTAACTTAATGCCACGGCCGCCTCCTTCCCAATATTCACCTAAATCAAATACACCCACCACTATAAATACTAGGGGGCTGCGTAGCTTAGTCGGTAGAGGCGCTGAGCTTCTAACTGCAAGGCAGTGGGTTCGATACCCACCCAGGTAGTGGTTTTTAGAAACAAAACTACCACTTTCGGAAACGCAAATGGCCCTGGGCCTACACCAGAAATGAGTACTAGGGCAATTCCTGGGAACAAAGACGGCCAGGCTACATCCCATCTAGTGCTGTTGTCATAAACAGAGGACGCCTCTACTTGCCATTACTCCCAGGGACTCCGTAGCCTGTACGGAGTTGGCTTTGCTTTGATTTTTACTATAAATACCACAATAATAATAATAATATCGTATGGCCTCGGTGCCGGGTACAAGCTTTGTGATTTGACGCCTAGAGGGCAACTTGCATGTCCAATTTTGTTGTTCCTTGGAGCGCTATGAAAGTCAAGGAGGTTAGATATATAAGCTCCTTGACACTATAGCGCTTTCTAGTGGAGAAAGGAGGAACTTTTCTGTTGGCGAAAATCCCGAAATTAATTTTGCCATTATGAGCACACTCTACTGAATTCAATTGGGTTCTTTAACATGCCAACAACGTACCGGTATGACATGCGTGTCGTGATTTTTGTCACCTTTCAGCCATGGTCAGGAGCGAACCTGCAAGCTTGGGGTTGGTAGACCGACACGATAACCACTCACCCTCCGTGGCAAGCTACTGTAATACCACAATGCCACAGGTTATCATCATAGAAAGCTTTCCAGTCGGTCAACCCAAATTGTGCCCAATTACATTAGACGGGGGTATTTATACACCCTAATCTGAACGAAATAATACACAAGATATTTTTTCACAAAATAACACGCTTTTATGTAGGCCTACACAAAATGGGGGGGGGGGGGGGGGCTGAATGTACCCCGTACCAAACCTCAGACTAGAATTAATTTTCTTGGCAGAGATGGAAACTGAATCTGTTATATGGTTATTGTTGTTTTAAGGGGCAGAACAGCGAGGGCATGTGCTCCTCTTAACATACATAAAATTACACACATTTAGATTAATTTTAAATTTAAAGGTGACGCCTAAATATGATAAAAGCTTAAACATAATAAAACAAATAATTAAATAAATATACAAAAATATATAGAAATTGGAAACTGCTGTTCAATCAACAAAAATATTTATAACAAAAAGAGTCTCTCCTGGAACTGAAAATTTCGCCACTATACAACTGTAATCAAACCTGAAACTCTCTATGCTTCAGAGACACTCAACCTCTAACACAAAACACTAAAACCCCAAATAGAAGTGAAAGAACGTAAAATAATGAGAAAAATCCTTGGACCAAGAACAAAAGATGGTGTACATTATCCAAAGCCTAATACAGAAATACGCAAAAAAATCCAAATTCACAGACACAATGCGAATGCGAAGAATCCAATTTATGGGACACATAGAAAGAATCTATTATATAATATTGTCATTTAGACTTTCACGGCCCGTGTTATTATTCATAATGTTGAATTTTGGGCTTATGCCGTGTTTTATTATATTGCAATTCGACGCGTTTCGAAAGAAACCATGTCTTTCGTCGTCAGGAATAATCTGGAATACGACAATGTTGCTAAGAGAAAGCAACGAAGAACATATAGAAGGTGCCCAAAGATGGACGCCATTATAGCCCCATGTTAGGGACAACGGAAAGCAGCAGTGAATTACTTTCTCAGGGTTCTGATAATAGGTAGCCAGGATTCACTGAGATTGTAGCCGGTGTCGCGGTTGAAATTATCTGGGTGTTTACGTATTTCAACCGCCTATATAGTTATATAGTGAACAGACTGACACACAAAATACATACTTTCTTAAAGAACAAGGCTACAAGGGTATAAATTTACAGAAAAAACTTAAAGAAATTAGGACCACCAAACTTACATGGCCGGAAGGAAATCAGGAAATCACTCAGACGCGGGGTTTCGAGGAAGAAGAGAAGAAGACTACACAACATCGATGGTCAGAGCAGCGCAAACAGACCCACTCGTTGCGAATGAAGGAATACTGGACCATTAGGAAGGCTAGAAAGTGTTGATTTCGCGTGGTCCTAAGCGACCAATTCGCGAAGGAGAAGAAGGAGAAACAAAAATATACGGGGAAAAAATCAGAAATTCAAAAAAGAAGAAACTGCGGTGAAGCTGAGGAATGGGGAGACAGCTGGAGCGAGCAAGACAAGAGTACGGAAGGAAAATCGGGGAGTGGGGGATTTGCACTTTGGTCAACATAGCAAGGTATTATTTTGAACTTCGCAGCATGCAATGCACCGCCGAATGCACCACGAGAGGGCCTGGTTATAACATGGTATAGGTGCAATTGCGAAAATTAGTAGTGAAGTTGGACCTTATAAGTGGTTTCGCATACTTTTTTTATTTCAGAAATTATTATTTATTTGCAATAAAATTAATAACTGGAGCTGCTTGGTAACTACCAAGATTCCTCAAGACACAGCATGCCCCTCAATCTTGGTTAGGACAATTAAGTAAAATACAGTTTGTGGAACAAATTTCGAATCAAGCGGGACTTTTGTGTCCAGTGTTGGTATTCTTGTAGATGTGGTGCTGAAATATGGCCACACAGTCAACAATGAGGTTTTCAGCAAGAGGATTCTTAAATGTATGGTACTGTAAACAAATGGCTTTTTGTCGCTTTGGGTCATTCAGCCAGCTACAATTTAAGATCAACACACAATATAAACAATAGTGATGTTTTTGTACTTAGTGTAACACTTCACAAATCCTTCAATGGTTGATAAGATGATTTATGAACTTGTTTAAAGCAAGAAGTTCGATTATTAACGTCTTTCATAACGGTCTATCCACAGGAAGAGGCTTTTGAATTAAAGCGATGTGCAGGGATATCCAGATACACTTGAAGTTCAATATCGGAGAGGCAGTTGGACAGGGCTATATAGGTATACTCTATTGCTGTATCCTGACAATAATGTTGAAATGCTGGTGCGAAGAGGAACGTTGAGCTTAAGGAGGGTTTTGTAAAGTCATGATTGTTGTCGTTTGAATCAGAAAGGATTATCAGGAAATTATTTTCTAAGCCAAGCTTCTGGAACAGTTGCGTAACTTCTCTATGTAATATAACAGCGACTCCTACCTTCAGGATTTCCACTGGGCGTACTGTTAAGATATTAACATCAATAACTCGGGATGTTCTTACACAATAAGCACGGAATATGGTGACATATAAGAGGCCCAGCTGCCATTAGTTATATGACTTTCACACTAAGTACGCAACCGCTATCTTGAAAGCATAATAAAGTAATATCGATAATCCATTATTAGGGTTACATATTTGAAACGCACTCAGTACGTAGTCCTTCATCAGAGGCTTTCTCTTCATACTGCACACACTCAACGATTTAATACATTGATGATGTTGATAGTTATGATGATAATGACTATTACATTGGAGAACAAGTTTTTTGGTGTCCAAGATATTAATCCCTTTTCGGGATGTTCTAGGGTCGCAGATTTTAAAAATATTTTTAATTTTTGCATATCAGCTCTCCTTCACACGATATGGCATATTAGATTATTCAAATAAGCCAAAATCATTGACAATTAAACATCGCTGAATCCACGTTTCTGTGACCTCCTGCGATGTGATATTTCTGTACATCCTCGATGGAGGCTTCAACAATAGTCCACCATCATATGCGTATCCCATCGTCCACAGTACTGTTCCTCCGTGATCCTAATTACTAAATTCTGTAATACATTAATACAAAATTATCAATAACTTTAAAGAACTAGAGCTGATAGAACAAAATAGATGGCAGTTTTGGAATCAGCAGTGCAAATATGCCCAGAATCTGTTTTTAAAACCAGAAACCACACAAAATTATTATTTTTGTTCCCCAGTGTCATTTATGTTTAAGGCGTGGAACAACGAGGTCATCTGGCCCTGAATTCTAAACATTAAAGATACTTCTCTAACGTAAGTCTGTATAAGGAAACAAGTAGTTCCGTGAAGAACTATACAGCCTATTTTCATATATCCTACTTATGTTAATTACCTCTATCTACATACAAAATTTCAGTTTGATTGCTGTAATAGATTCGTAGATATTGTGAAACGACAAAATATTTCGGACGGTCGCCATGTTGTATTTTATATATGTAGGTCCTAGAGTTATGTACTGTTACATGAAGATTATTGTGTACGTGTAGCATTCAAACTTCAATCGCATAATTAGGACACAAGAAATAACGAGGAAATTTCAAAATTTCGCACAGCTGCCATCTTGTGGTTATGGAAACAATTGAAATAAATTAGATGCCAGTGGATTAACATTCGTATAAGGATTTACTGTACCAAGTTTCACTGCACTCGGATAGTTAAATTGCGAGAAACGTACATGTGAATATTTATACTTCGCGTCACCGCCATGTTGTATTTGTGATCACCAGGTTATTTCAAGTCCTATAGGTGAACATAAGTTCATAGCCCCTATGAACATTAAAAAATTTCAGTTTAATTGCTATAATAGATTCGTAGATATTCACAGCCGTCTAAATATTTCGGATGGTCGCCATGTTGGATTGTCATTGAATTATATTGAGACCACGATGGCTGTATTGGCAAATATGAGTAAAGTTACGGATGTCATAGTTGTGACGTGTATATTCATGACGTAGGCACGGATGACGCAGATTTCATGCAAGTAGGCTGATTGAGCTGAGATTCTTGGTGACGTCATGATTTTGTTCGAGAAAGATCGGAGATTTACGACGCAGTCGCAGGAAACAAGGTATTGTGCTGAGGAAGAAGTTACGCTATTGGAGGAGAGACTCGAACCAATGAACGATAGTTTGGAAGGAAGACGGAGATTGCTGAAACTACGATATTTGATTACTTTTGGCATGCAGAATTGTGGAAAACTATTTTCAGTTATGGCATTGATTTGGAATTTTAGAGAAATTAATTTTGAGTTTTTGAAATTTGAAAATCCGTCAAGTATAGCCAAAGTTAAAACTTCTAGCAATGACGGAGCAACAGGCTATGGAAGGGATGGATACGCCCCTTAAGAAGTTGATAAAAGGTCGTGCACAGAAGAGAGGAGCTCTCAGAACTCAGAACTCAGAGCTCATACTCATAACTCATATCTCTCATACCGCTGATACCGCATATATATTTCAGAGGTCATATAGTCATTTTCGAGTGAATAAGTGAAGCAAGTTGTCTTTAGCGTGTGGTTAAAGCCCGGCGCATCGAACGAACACGGAGCAGTTCCATTTTACGCTGCTCGAAACTAGGTGAAGTTGAAACGCTCACATTAACGTTTCCACCAGATAAGATATCAAGAGTTAACTTCAGCCTTTATTATAATTCAATTGGGCAGTACAACATTGAGGTGTGTAGAAGATTTGAACAATTTCACAGTTATACTTCGAAAGATATTGGCACTTTAAGGCTGCAAACAAAAGTGATTTTCTCGCCACATGAGAAACACTTTTAAAATTCCACATTATACACTACGGCTGACACGTGGATTGCAACAGTGATATTGGAGAATACGTTTGGTAATACAACGATACAGTCTACTATGGAACATTATAATCTTGCAGTGCTTTCAATGATTATAACAGTAGTTGAGATGGAAGGCTAAGGCTTTAATGCAATTGGGACATATATCGTTGGAGTGAAATAACAGCATGGAACTTCGTTAATCGTCTTTCTACAAAAGCGAGCATGTAATGAACATCCAACTACACTCATGCATCGTGAATCCATCGCTGAATTATACCAGATGACAGTGGAAATATTTTCATATTCCACGATTATGAATATTTCTGCGGAAATAACTACAATAAACTTCATGGCGATTTACGACCGGAACTTCAGGGAACTTTCAAGAGAGGCTAGGGTGGACCCGGCTCACAAAGAAGAGTTTTGCCAGAAGGATGTTTTCGTATCCACGGAGCAGTGCAATTTTCGGAGAAGGAAGCAGTTCGATTCTCCGAGGGCGCTGATTCCAGGTTCGAGGTCGGAGCACATCTTTACGCTGGTGAAGTGGAACCAACAGCAGTTTTCTTTGAAAACTTTCCTCTAGAACTTCAATCAACAGATAAGGTAGTCGTGAACGTTTCTTGTATTATTTGAGTCTTGTAGCGATATTTGAGCAACCATTCTTCCCATATTTTCTGTCCCATATTTTTTTTGTGCCCCATTTTCTTGATTAACATTTCTGTACTCAGTACACTTCGATGATTTATGCTTTTTTCTGCGTTTTATTGAGACATTGTTATGTCATTGGCATACTTAAATAATTTTGGATCAGTTGAGACTGATAACTTAGATTCTTTCAGTAATTTGCATATTTTTGTAGTCACGATTTGACTGTAAAGTTAACGATTTTCTATGGCAGATTTGAATTCAGACAGCGTGTCATTTTATTAAAGTAATTCTATTCAGTTAATTACTTTGACCAATTTTCTGTCATCCTCAAGAAAGAAGAATGATTAAATGATTTTAGAGCGTTAAAATCTATTACGATATCGACGATCTTTGAAATACTAGTCGTCTTATGAACATGATTGCAACATAGACATTTATCATTGCATTATAGACAATTTTATGAAATATGAACTTTGATTACGATTTATTGAATACACTATAGTAATGAACATTTGATAGGAGTTTTTCTCAATTATAGATTGGAACAATAATGTTTGCATTCAACAATCTAATGGGATTCTATTCGACTATTTATACAGTTTAGATGAACTTTGATTGAAGATAGTATTTTTATACTGCGTTACTTTGAAGATAGTAATCTCAATTTTGATAGACCAGGGAGGAGTGTCTAATCGTATTTGCTATTAAATTTATTTGTGATTGGCAAATTTTTACTTCATATCGATTCATGAATGAAACCCACGAAGGTTAAATAATAACAGTCATTAATACAATTGATGAATATAAGAATTTTTAAAAGAGGAACAATGGATGTATAATCGTTAGTTCAGTGGACATGTAAAAGTCGCTGATGAATAATGCCCTTGAATTATGAAGGAGGTTCCCACAGTAAGAAATGAAGTTGATGAATTTATAAGTGGAGGATTTTTGTATGTAGTTTGGAAGATTTTTATGCCATATATATGAAGATATATGATGAATTTTGGGCCAATTTTTGTGCAATTTTGTGCGTCTTGAGCGAAGTATTTTCCCGCTGAATGTATTGTTCTGGTTCTTTGAAAGTTATTCATATGAAGATACTGTTAAAATTAACAAGAGTGTTAAATAATTTGAGATAAAGATTTTGAATGGAGGTTACCGTCACAAATAATAATAATTATTATTAAACCTTATTAAACCTGAATTTGACAGTTAAAAATAACTAACCTTCATTGGTCGATTATATCACCACGATTTGAGTAATTATCAACCGGATAAATGTGTGGTTTAATGTATTTCTTGTATAAATAATATAAACAATATAATATTGTAAAATAATTTTGTAAATATCTTTGTTAAATAATTTGAAATGAAAAGGATTAATAGAGGCGTGTATAAGTTTTCCAATTGTCGTTTGACATTGTTATAAACAATTTATTATTGTTATAAATAATTAATGAACTTTTGTTATTAACATTAAGAGTTTTGTTTTTATACTCTAAACAACGCTAATTAAACAAGTGGTTTGAACAATTAAACATGATTTGGGATTGTTGGAGTAATCCACTGGTGTTTGAATGGAGCATTTAAAACATTTGCGTGATAATATTTCAGTTCAGATGAGAACATTTACGTGTTTTGAAAAGGAGAGCCAAGCTCTGAGGTAACTCGCTTATGCTAGGGTTGAACGAACGGGGTGAGTCCGCTTTGACGATGCAGGTGCATTGCAGCTGGCCCGGACAACTGTATGACAGAGGCCAAGGACGTATCCATAATAGCCTTGTGGCTATAAATAAAATGTGAGGTATATAAACACGCAAAACAATTGATATATGTGTCTCGTCCCAAATCCCGTTTCCATTCCAAGTGCATTATTATTTTTACGTTACTTTGAGCTTGAGAAAGCTGAAACATTGTATGTAGAGTATACAAGTCCTACAGGAGGACATGATTATATGGACGATGGCTTCTGATTGCCACGTGGATTTTGTTGTTTATTTTTGTTAAAATCATTCTTTATGTGAAATAAATTATTGTGCAGTTTAAGGTTTCTCGTCTTCGTTTTGGTTCATTTTAAATATCATGGTGGAGGTTATTGTGAGGGCATACTTTAAGTGATCCAGTTGACAACCCAGTCCCCGAGATATATTTAAGAGGTAAGTAAAGGTAAGTATGAACTCCCGTATATTTTGGTGTGTTCCACAATAATTTCTTGTTAACTATTGTGCTCTAATCTCGATAGTATCTGTCAGTGCCATTTTCATTGATGTAGCTGTGCCGGTGCGATTGATTATTGGCAATCCGATTGAGGGGGCGGATATCTGACAGCCTACTATCCGGGTATCGGGTACAGTAGGATTGGCGACCCTATAACGTGGGGCATGTTCAACAAAACTGGATTACCAGGTTGAACACCAGTAGGATTGGCGCCGCAATTCGGTGGGGCTCGATTGACAACACTGGATTACCAGGTTGAACGCCAGTAGAATTGGCACAATCGAAGTTCGGAGTGCTTGAATAACATTGGATTACCAAGTTATTGCAGTAGAATTGACACCGCAATTTTTGTGGAGTGTTCGAATAACATTGGATTACCAAGTTATCGATGTCAAAGGGATTGTGAAGACTCAAATAAAGAGGTTGATTCTTTGTTAGATGTCTTGGCCAATTGTAGAATTTGAGAGTGTGATTATATAGGAATAAAATGTTGTATTGTATTAGGAAAATTACACTCAGAAAAGATCAGATCTTATACAACTTGAGAGAGGTTAAATAGGCTGGAAACTTAGAAAAATCGCCTATGATCTGGAATCTTATTTTATTTGACCGGCTTATGACATGTTTAGTCATATTAAAGATAAAATTAAACTATTTGGATTGTAAATGTAAATTATTTGTGTTAGGATATTTTAAAATGAACCAAAGAAACTTGAACATGTGCTTGAGTTTATTTCAACATGAAGTGTCTACGAAAGTTAATTATAAGGTAATTATAAGTTAGATTTAAGACAGAAAATTGCTCAAATTTATATATGGTGAAGAATGTTGCTCAGATGTTGTTATTTTGCTCTGTTTGATGTATGTCCCTAAAGCAGTTTATTATTGAAATATTATTGAAATGGCAGATGAGAGTATGAGGATGATGTTAGAAGAGTTGAAAGCTAGCATGAATGAAAGTGCGAGGGAGATGGAAGCTAGGAATGCTAGCCGAATGAAGCAGATGATGGAGGAGAATTCTAGTAGTTTGTCTGCTAATTTGTCTATTAGGCTGGATGAAAGTATGAAGGAGATGGAAGCTAGAAATACTAGTCGAATGGAGGAGAATGCTAGTAATATGTCTGCTAATTTGAAAGCTAGCATGAATGAAAGTGTAAAGCAGATGCTGGATGAAAATCTGAAAGTTCTTCAGACCAGTTCTGCAAACTTAGAAAATAATATGTCGCGTTTACAGATCAATACCCAGGGAATCGAGAATGCTGTAACTGACATGCGCACAGACGTGTCCAATGTGCATAAAGATGTTTCTGAGGTTAAAATTGATGTTTCTAAGGTACAGAAAGATCTTACCATGTTGAATCTTGATGTTGCTAATGTCCGGGGTGATATTTCATGTGCTAGAGCTGAAGTAATTGTTGTTAGGAATGATGTTGCTACTGTACAAGACAAAGTAGAAGAAGTTCAAAAAGAGGTTAGAAATGCTCGAACTGATGTGTCAAATGTTCAAGTAGACATCAATAATATTCATTCAGATGTTAACGATATGCAAAGCGATATCAATAAAATACAAGTAGAAGTCAATACTGTTTTTGTAGACATTGCTAAAGTTCAGACTGATGTTAACAAAGTTAGGGAGGAAATTGAAACTTCAAAAACGCTTTGTACTCGTAACATTAGTGCATTAACAACTAGATTAGTTGACGAGTCTGTTAGGACAACAGCTTCTTAAGCTGGTTTAAAATACGATGTAGAGGTCATGAGAACCCAAGTATTAGATCACAATCGTTTACTTAAGGAGGACATCGAAGTAGATATCGCGGAAATGTTAACTGCAAATGTAACGGTGTGGAAAGATGAATGGAACAGGTCAAGTGGGGAACATGTAGATCAGATTCAGGAACGAATTGAAAGAAAACTTGCCAGTACACAAGTAGACATTAATAATGAAGTAGTTCAGATTAGGAAAGGCTTGAATGTAAGGATGGATTCGCTATCCGAAAAGCAGGTAGAGGATAGAACTCAAATAGGTCAGGACGTGCAAGCATTAAAAACTGCGTTAGAGGAACAAATTCATAAGGTTGTCTCTGATGTTAATGAAACTACGAGCAAACTGCAGAATTTGAAACTAGGAGAAGCTAGCATGATGGAAACCTATAAGGAAGAGTTGATTAGGAAAGTCATCACGGAAATCACAGACAAGGATACCGAAGGATTGACTGGTGAAGAGGATAGAAATTACGTGAGAAGAGGTAACCTTACTACAGAAGAGAGAGATATTAGTCCTGAGGAACGTATATCCAGATTCAGGGAAGAAGAAGAGGATCGGAATATTGAACCCGAATGGAAGTATCGTGATAGTGGGAGGAATTATATGGATTCATATCCAAGAAATGTGACAGTCATCCGGAATTTTGAAGACAAACCTCAAAAATTTAGCAACACTGATAGTCTCACACCGATCGAATATATCAGGAATCTTAAAGACTATTTAATAGAAGCCCACATTCCTAGAGAGAGAGAGAGATGAGAATCGTAGAAAGATTTCCAGCTGGAGGACCCCTTGAATGGTTCAGAGCATTTCGGTACACTTTCAGCAATTTTGACGAATTTGCAGAGGCACTGATAAAACGATTCTGGTCAATAGAAGCTCAGAATTCATTAAGAGCTGAGGTACACTCGAGGAAGTATTCAGGTACTCTTCCAACACGGTACGCTGATTTCTTCACGAGCCAACTATCTCGCTTGAGATTTTTGCAACCCCCATCGTCAACAGAGCAGTTGATAGATGCGATTTCACGTATGCTGCCTGTGGAGGTAAGAAGACTGATCATATCGTCAAATATCAGAGATTTGACAAGTATGGACGAACTGTTGAGAAGGCTTGACTACACGAGTCCAATGCCAAATTTGGTACAAAAAGGTCAGAGGCACGAATTCAAAGACGTTAATACAGTCTACATGGATCAAGTGCAGCAAACTGATAAGCCTGAGGAAGGAAAAACTGAAAATGTAGGTCCTCACAGGAATAATTATTTCCGCAACCACAGATCCCAAGGTTACCGTCCATATCAGCAAAGACGAGGCTGGAATAATAATAGAGGGAATTACAACAACGGAAGAGGTAGATACTATAACAATGGTTATAATAGAAACTACAATCGAAATAACCAGTACCAGAATCAGAATTCTCAAGGTCAGGTTATGACACCCGACAAGTATCAGGAGAGAGAGAAAGAAAGTCAGCAGTATCTGAAGGAATTACGAGAGAAGGAAGCTGAAAACCAAAAGAAAAGACAGGATGTAGTGATCGATCCTGGTCCTTCTACAAGTCAGCAGAACTTAGAAAACAGGAATACAGGACAGAAGAGAAAGTAGAGAAGAGAGAATGCATTAGCCACACACAACCCAGAGAAGAAGAGACTTATGATTAAGGAACATAGAAGAAATATCATACAAGAGTAAGCCAATAATAATTCAATTTCGTGTTCAAGTGAATTGAGATATTTATAACACAAGAGTTTAAAAACAATTTGCAACTGTTTTTAAAACGTGGTGAAGGGAGAATGCCCCCGTAAATTGAATTATATTGAGACCACGATGGCTGTATTGGCATATATGAGTAAAGTTACGGATGTCATAGTTGTGACGTGTATATTCATGACGTAGGCACGGATGACGCAGATTTCATGCAAGTAGGCTGATTGAGCTGAGATTCTTGGTGACGTCATGATTTTGTTCGAGAAAGATCGGAGATTTACGACGCAGTCGCAGGAAACAAGGTATTGTGCTGAGGAAGAAGTTACGCTATTGGAGGAGAGACTCGAACCAATGAACGATAGTTTGGAAGGAAGACGGAGATTGCTGAAACTACGATATTTGATTACTTTTGGCATGCAGAATTGTGGAAAACTATTTTCAGTTATGGCATTGATTTGGAATTTTGAAGAAATTAATTTTGAGTTTTTGAAATTTGAAAATCCGTCAAGTATAGCCAAAGTTAAAACTTCTAGCGATGACGGAGCAACAGGCTATGGAAGGGATGGATACGCCCCTTAAGAAGTTGATAAAAGGTCGTGCACAGAAGAGAGGAGCTCTCAGAACTCAGAACTCAGAGCTCATACTCATAACTCATATCTCTCATACCGCTGATACCGCATATATATTTCAGAGGTCATATAGTCATTTTCGAGTGAATAAGTGAAGCAAGTTGTCTTTAGCGTGTGGTTAAAGCCCGGCGCATCGAACGAACACGGAGCAGTTCCATTTTACGCTGCTCGAAACTAGGTGAAGTTGAAACACTCACATTAACGTTTCCACCAGATAAGATATCAAGAGTTAACTTCAGCCTTTATTATAATTCAATTGGGCAGTACAACATTGAGGTGTGTAGAAGATTTGAACAATTTCACAGTTATACTTCGAAAGATATTGGCACTTTAAGGCTGCAAACAAAAGTGATTTTCTCGCCACATGAGAAACACTTTTAAAATTCCACATTATACACTACGGCTGACACGTGGATTGCAACAGTGATATTGGAGAATACGTTTGGTAATACAACGATACAGTCTACTATGGAACATTATAATCTTGCAGTGCTTTCAATGATTATAACAGTAGTTGAGATGGAAGGCTAAGGCTTTAATGCAATTGGGACATATATCGTTGGAGTGAAATAACAGCATGGAACTTCGTTAATCGTCTTTCTACAAAAGCGAGCATGTAATGAACATCCAACTACACTCATGCATCGTGAATCCATCGCTGAATTATACCAGATGACAGTGGAAATATTTTCATACTCCACGATTATGAATATTTCTGCGGAAATAACTACAATAAACTTCATGGCGATTTACGACCGGAACTTCAGGGAACTTTCAAGAGGGGCTAGGGTGGACCCGGCTCACAAAGAAGAGTTTTGCCAGAAGGATGTTTTCGTATCCACGGAGCAGTGCAATTTTCGGAGAAGGAAGCAGTTCGATTCTCCGAGGGCGCTGATTCCAGGTTCGAGGTCGGAGCACATCTTTACGCTGGTGAAGTGGAACCAACAGCAGTTTTCTTTGAAAACTTTCCTCTAGAACTTCAATCAACAGATAAGGTAGTCGTGAACGTTTCTTGTATTATTTGAGTCTTGTAGCGATATCTGAGCAACCATTCTTCCCATATTTTCTGTCCCATATTTTTTTTGTGCCCCATTTTCTTGATTAACATTTCTGTACTCAGTACACTTCGATGATTTATGCTTTTTTCTACGTTTTATTGAGACATTGTTATGTCATTGGCATACTTAAATAATTTTGGATCAGTTGAGACTGATAACTTAGATTCTTTCAGTAATTTGCATATTTTTGTAGTCACGATTTGACTGTAAAGTTAACGATTTTCTATGGCAGATTTGAATTCAGACAGCGTGTCATTTTATTAAAGTAATTCTATTCAGTTAATTACTTTGACCAATTTTCTGTCATCCTCAAGAAAGAAGAATGATTAAATGATTTTAGAGCGTTAAAATCTATTACGATATCGACGATCTTTGAAATACTAGTCGTCTTATGAACATGATTGCAACATAGACATTTATCATTGCATTATAGACAATTTTATGAAATATGAACTTTGATTACGATTTATTGAATACACTATAGTAATGAACATTTGATAGGAGTTTTTCTCAATTATAGATTGGAACAATAATGTTTGCATTCCACAATCTAATGGGATTCTATTCGACTATTTATACAGTTTAGATGAACTTTGATTGAAGATAGTATTTTTATACTGCGTTACTTTGAAGATAGTAATCTCAATTTTGATAGACCAGGGAGGAGTGTCTAATCGTATTTGCTATTAAATTTATTTGTGATTGGCAAATTTTTACTTCATATCTATTCATGAATGAAACCCACGAAGGTTAAATAATAACAGTCATTAATACAATTGATGAATATAAGAATTTTTAAAAGAGGAACAATGGATGTATAATCGTTAGTTCAGTGGACATGTAAAAGTCGCTGATGAATAATGCCCTTGAATTATGAAGGAGGTTCCCACAGTAAGAAATGAAGTTGATGAATTTATAAGTGGAGGATTTTTGTATGTAGTTTGGAAGATTTTTATGCCATATATATGAAGATATATGATGAATTTTGGGCCAATTTTTGTGCAATTTTGTGCGTCTTGAGCGAAGTATTTTCCCGCTGAATGTATTGTTCTGGTTCTTTGAAAGTTATTCATATGAAGATACTGTTAAAATTAACAAGAGTGTTAAATAATTTGAGATAAAGATTTTGAATGGAGGTTACCGTCACAAATAATAATAATTATTATTAAACCTTATTAAACCTGAATTTGACAGTTAAAAATAACTAACCTTCATTGGTCGATTATATCACCACGATTTGAGTAATTATCAACCGGATAAATGTGTGGTTTAATGTATTTCTTGTATAAATAATATAAACAATATAATATTGTAAAATAATTTTGTAAATATCTTTGTTAAATAATTTGAAATGAAAAGGATTAATAGAGGCGTGTATAAGTTTTCCAATTGTCGTTTGACATTGTTATAAACAATTTATTATTGTTATAAATAATTAATGAACTTTTGTTATTAACATTAAGAGTTTTGTTTTTATACTCTAAACAACGCTAATTAAACAAGTGGTTTGAACAATTAAACATGATTTGGGATTGTTGGAGTAATCCACTGGTGTTTGAATGGAGCATTTAAAACATTTGCGTGATAATATTTCAGTTGAGATGTGAACATTTACGTGTTTTGAAAAGGAGAGCCAAGCTCTGAGGTAACTCGCTTATGCTAGGGTTGAACGAACGGGGTGAGTCCGCTTTGACGATGCAGGTGCATTGCAGCTGGCCCGGACAACTGTATGACAGAGGCCAAGGACGTATCCATAATAGCCTTGTGGCTATAAATAAAATGTGAAGTATATAAACACGCAAAACAATTGATATATGTGTCTCGTCCCAAATCCCGTTTCCATTCCAAGTGCATTATTATTTTTACGTTACTTTGAGCTTGAGAAAGCTGAAACATTGTATGTAGAGTATACAAGTCCTACAGGAGGACATGATTATATGGACGATGGCTTCTGATTGCCACGTGGATTTTGTTGTTTATTTTTGTTAAAATCATTCTTTATGTGAAATAAATTATTGTGCAGTTTAAGGTTTCTCGTCTTCGTTTTGGTTCATTTTAAATATCATGGTGGAGGTTATTGTGAGGGCATACTTTAAGTGATCCAGTTGACAACCCAGTCCCCGAGATATATTTAAGAGGTAAGTAAAGGTAAGTATGAACCCCCGTATATTTTGGTGTGTTCCACATTAATTTCTTGTTAACTATTGTGCTCTAATCTCGATAGTATCTGTCAGTGCCATTTTCATTGATGTAGCTGTGTCGGTGCGATTGATTATTGGCAATCCGATTGAGGGGGCGGATATCTGACAGCCTACTATCCGGATATCGGGTACAGTAGCATTAAAGGAAAATTATTGCGTAGGTTCATTATTCAAACTTTCACATCGATCGCATGATTACGACACAAGAAATAAAAACTTAATTTTAAAATTCGCAAAGCCGCCATCTTTAGGTTATGTAAACAATTGAACTAAATTCGATACCAGTGTATTACAATGTGTATACACATTTCCTGAACCAGATTTCATTGCGGTTGGAACATTTAATCGCGAGAAAGGTCTATTTAAAAATTTTCAATTTCGCTTGGCCGTCATATTTGTTTTGTAGTTAACCGGTTTTTGAAAGTCTTATAGGTGACCTTCCAGTGGTGCCCTTTATCTCCGTACAAAATTTCAGGGTGATACCGCTAATACTGTAGTTTCAGAGATATAGAATACCTGTGAAATATTTCCCACATCCGTCATCTTGTGGTTATGTAAGCAATTGAACCAAGTTTGATGTAGGTGCATTACAATGTGCATAAACATATACTGTACCAATTTTTATTGCGTTTGGTTGGTTAAATCGCGAGAAACGTCTATTTAAAAGTCGCAAATTTGCGCGGCCACCATGTTGGTCTTATAGTTACCAGTTTTTCAAAAGTCACATAAGTGAACGTCTAGTAGTTCCCTTTATCCCCGTGAAAAATTGCAGGGTGATATCGGGAATAGTTTCGGAGATATTGAATGCTGGAGAAATATTTCGCACAGCCACCATTTTGGATTGGTGAGACGTACAAAAATTTGAAGTGCACGGTCGGGGTCGTCCGGAACAGTGCTAAGAACTTACTGAGTTTCATTGAAATCGCTCCAGCTGTTTAGAATGTATTAGGGGACACACACACACACACTCCTCACACACGCACACACGCACGGACAAAAGGTGTTCTCATAAGCCTATTTTTTCAAAATTGAAAATAGGCAAAAAATAAAGGGCTTTGATGCCTCTCAAACTAAAGACATCGCCTAAAGAAACCTAATGTTAAAAAAGAGAAATTCAAAGACCCCTTATACCTTTGGTGACCCAATAGCATCGAGATTGGTGGGGAAATGAGAGATGGACAATTGATGTAGACGGTAAAGATGAAAGAGTCGGGCACAAGCTCAAAGATACAATACCGGACATGGCTTCGACCCCGTGGTCACCAACCCATGTCCCACAATTTATGTGGTCTCAAATGCACGTGTTTTGTTTCCTCTCTGATAGCCAACTAACACAAGTGGGACTGAATTCTACATAAACCGACCCACTTGAGGCTTTCGGACTGTCCACAAACCGTGGCGTTCTTCCCGTTCCAGTGTTAGATAAGAGGAGAAAGAGCGTCTGTATTGAATTAACAGGCCTTCAGAATAATATTTGAGTAGTTACTACTGTATTTCTCTCTCGTCCTCAATAGACTACAGTCTAATCCATTATATTCATACACACATCAAAAAAAGTTTTGCATCACCTCGGTTCCCAGATCTCCGGCATATAGACGTTGACTGTGTATATTGTATCCAAGATACAGTCCCTTTGACTGTTCATAGATGTTACTAAAACTGCTCAAAGATGTAAACAACCATGCATGAGCAGGGCCTATTAGACGGAGGGGGTACGACAGCCGATCAGTTCCAGTCATTCCACCAGGACGAAGGTACGCTGCTCATGTTGTCTGTAGTTCTACCATGCCTAGAAGGTCAATACCGCAGTTCGATCGCGTCCGCATTGTTACTTTTGTGTCAAGAAGGGCTCTCAACAAGGGAAGTTTCCAGGCGTCTCTGAGTGAACCAAAGCGATGTTGTTCGGACATGGAGGAGGTACAGCGATACAGGAACTGTCGATGACAGGCCTCGCTCAGGCCGCCCAAGGGCTACTACTGTAGTGGAAGACCGCTACTTACGGATTGCCGCTCGGAGGAACCCTGACAGCAATGCCACCATGTTGAATAATGCGTTTCGTTCAGCCACAGGACGTCGTGTTTCAACTCAAACTGTGCGCAATAGGCTGCATGATGCGCAACTTCACTCCCGACGTCCATGGCGAGGTCCAGCTTTGCAACCCCGACACCATGCAGCGCGGTACAGATGGGCCCAACAACATGCTGAATGGACCCCACGGAATTGGCATCACGTTCTCTTCACCGATGAGTGTCGCATATGCCTTCAACCAGACAATCGTCGGAGACGTGTTTGGAGGCACCCTGGTCAGGCTGAACGTCTTAGACACACTGTCCAGCGAGTGCAGCAAGGTGGTGGTTCCATGATGTTTTGGGGTGGCATAATGTGGGGCCGACGTACGCCACTGGTGGTCATGGAAGGCTCCGAAACGGCTTTACGATACCTGAATGACATCCTCCGACCCATAGTGCAACCATATCGGCAGAATATTGGAGAGGCATTTGTCTTCATGGACGACAATTCTCGACCTCATCGTGCACATCTTGTGAATGCGTTCCTTCAAGATAACGACATCGCTCGACTACAGTGGCCAGCATGTTCGCCAGACATGAACCCTATCGAACATGCCTGGGATATGTTGAAAAGGGCTGTTTATGGACGTCTTGACCCACCAACCACTCTGAGAGATTTACGCCGAATTGTCGTTGAGGAGTGGGACAATTTGGACCAACAGTGTCTTGATGAACTTGTGGATAGTATGCCACGACGAATACAGGCATGCATCAATGCAAGAGGACGTGCTACTGGGTATTAGAGGTAGTGGTGTGTACTGCAATCTGGATCACAAATGCTGAAAGTCTAGCTGTATGATGGTACAACATGCAATGTGTGGGTCTCATGAGCAATAAAACGAGCTGAAATGTTGTTTGTGTTGATCTCTATTCCCTTTGTATTTAAAGGTTCCGGAACTCTTGGAACCGAGGTGATGCAAAACTTTTTTTGATGTGTGTATATTGGCTTTCCACAACCATACTAAGTGAAGACGAGAATTCCCCAACCTACGTTATTAAATGAAAATCTTTGTTTCCAAGGAAAAGTTAGTTCTTAAACCCTGATGGAGAGTTCTAATATTAATTTATACGAATTAATGAATTTCCATACCGGCAATGTTTTTATGTAGAGATGTGTACCTTCCATAATAGTACATTTACATGCTCGTTGCTCATAAATAATAATTTTATTAATGCAGCCAATGGCCATGTATTTTCTTTCAGGACAGGGAAGGAATTTTGGAAGGAATTCGGCCGTGGACCTATTGAAAGGGACCGTCCCGGCACTTGCCTGGTGGTGAAAATGGGAAACCACGAAATCCATTTTCTGGACGGCCGAGGTGGGGTTTGAACCCACGCTCTCCCAATGTCGGCTCATAAATGCCTTGCAGAACTCTTGAGTATGCACTAGCAAGTGTCATGGTGAGGTTTACCATACCAGATGATAAGCCCAGTGGTACAAGTGGGTGTAATTACTGTGAACAATGAGCGTTACTTGAGCATGCTCCGCAGTAACTTCGTTCCACAGCTTCTTGCTACTGTGTTGCCCTTCAACACGTAGTGATTCATGCAAGATGGAGCAAGGCCACATACTGCAAACATTATGTTGGATTTCTTGCACGATATTTTTGACATGCGGGTCATTTCACTCAGATTTCCGGATAGTTTGAATAATGGACAATTTTGACCCCCCCCCCCCCCCCCCAATAGTTCAGAACTCAACCCATGTGACTTCATTCTTTGGGGGTACCTAAAGGAAACAATTTTCCCGAAACGTCCACAAGATTTATTGGAGCTCAGACGCCTTATTATTCAAGCTTGCAGTGAAATAATGGAAGACATGTGCCTTAGGGTTATTGCTAACATGAGTGTTCGTTTGAAGGAAATTAGAAACCAAAATGGTGGACATAATGAGCATATGCTGCGTTAGAAAAAATCTCCACAGAGTGTACTCCATGGTAGTATAAGGTCCTTTGAGTTTGTTGTAACAGTTAAGTCTTTATTCAGAAACAAAATGGTGACAGATTTAGTGCGCCACCCTGTAGATTAGTAGCAGTCTACAAGGTCAAAGAAAAAGGAATTTTTGGGAAACAATAGTGATAGCGGTGGTTGTTTCTTAGACATGGAGCATGGGGTTGACCTGACCTTCTTAACACACAAGGGAAACACTAAGGGAAACGGAAGAGTCTCGACCCCTTGTATTGACAAACTAAAATGGAAGGCCCATGAATGATACGAATATTTAAGATTCCCAGGGCATTTGATATACAGTACTAATATCTTCGAGGTCAGTGAATGAAGGCAGCAGAGAAGATAACGCTATGGTCACATTGCGTCCTGGAAGTTACGAGCTCTCAAATACACAGGACTGGTTCAAACATTTGTGTTTTCATTCTGGCAGCCAATTGACCCGCACACACATTCGGCTTGAATTCCACATAACCAAACCCTCTCGACGTCTCCAGAGAATTGCCCACTCTGGCTCTATTTACTCTTCAATGTTAGATCAGAAAATATAAGAAGAAGTGCCCCCGTGTTGACTTTACATTCTCTCAAATTATATCAAAGTAGAAACTATTTTCGCCCTCATTCTTAATAAAACCTAAACCATAATATAAAAAAGCTACAGTAGGTATAGGATTTACTTAAGCATATTAGCTGGACCCTGGACCCTTCCATTTAAAAACGACTTAATGCCTTTGATATGTAGACTGTCTATATCGCCGTCTCTTGCGCATAACTTGGATACGGTATTGAAATGATCAAATATCGATGTCCTTCATCGGATTATAAAGCAAAAAAGAACTGCCGCATGAAGTGTTTTGTTTTTGTTTTTGCTTTGCGACATCGTGGCCATGTATCCTCGTGTATTTGGGTATGTGTAGAATTTGTCTGATAGTCTGTGCCAGTGTGATGGTTGTACTAGTGTGTATTTGTAACTGAGGATTTGGGTAGGGGACGGCCGTGGTCTAAATTTCGGTACCATCCTGGCAATTTCCTGGAGAATAAGTGAGGAAACCACGGAAAACCACTTCTAGGATGACTGACGGAGAATCGAACCCACCGCTTCTCAATTCTGCCTCAGGAGGCTGATCGTGCCCGCTACAGGACTCCGACCAGAATTAAATTTATTGGGAGAGATGGGAATTGAACCCGGACCTGCACGGTGATAGCTAAGAGTGCTAGTCACCACGCCACAAATTGGACCCCTCAAAAGAACAACTTAAATAAAATATGGACGAGGATTTACATTTACATTTACATTAACATTTATTTATTTATCTTACAGGAAGAATTTTCAGAGTTTTATTTTATTTTCTTATTTAGTACACTTGTAAGAAATATATAAATTCTATCTTTAACGGTTAACGTCAATTAAGTATTCAATTAACTTTAACTTTCTTCAGTAAACCTATTCCCCAAGTCTGGTTTCCTTTTCTAGAACCATCCTTCACCATATGTCCATGGAAGTAAGTTATCTAACTTTTATCGCTTTTGATAGCGTAATGCACGGGAAGTTGCGAGCAATACAGGAGTAATCCCTCGACAGCCATAACGGTGAAACATCGAGACGACGCTAGTCAATATTGTGCTATTATTACGTTACAAGCGTCGGGACGGGACACGACGCGAATCGACGCAACGCTTCTGTTTGCTCAAAGCGACGAGCGAGATTGGATTACCACTGCCCACAATCGATAAACGTAACTAGCTCGTTACTAGCGATAGATCGACTCTTCTTTGATGGATTTATGATCATATTGATCCGAATAAAGCCAGAAGCCGTAGTGAATAACAGAGAATGGAGTGGCTTTCAGAGCAAACGAAAAGCTTTGTATTTCACAGCTGACGTGAGACAAAGCTAGTGGTGTTTCACTGATCTCGTCACCTCAAAAAGAAATACCACAACCAGAATGGCCATTCCCATATATGAATACAAATTTTGTTTAAAATATATTAAGTAATCTGTGATATTGTTTGTACAGAACTGATTTTTGTTATTTTCATTCAGAATCCTGTGTTTGTGAAGTCTCTGGAATTCTATCAATTCACACTTCAGTGAAGTCCAGCACAAAAACTGTTCTGTTATAGCTTTTAAATGGTAGAATAGGCCTATATATGTTGTTTTCACGTACAGGTACGCGATCCTGCTCCATTGCTACGTGGGTAAGACGCTAATCCCTATTCCGATGACCTCGCTGTTCCGCCCCCTTAAATCAACAATAACTAACTATAACTTTATTCTGAAAGTGCGTGGTTCAATTCATCATCAGGTCGTGGATTTTTAATGTAAGTATCCCTATCCCTAATAATTCCCATTTCTAGAGAGCTAGAGATTAGATGTTGTGTGTTTTGTGCGATATGGATGATTTTCACGGCTGAATTTCCTTTTTCATTCATTCATTCCTTCATTCATTCATTCATTAATTCATTCATTCATATATTTGCAATTGGAGGTGTGTACCCGTGTGGCAAATCGGGTATACATAGCAAATAAACAATTATACATAACGATTCAATAACAATTAAACTCGAGTATTTACACAAATCGTCAGTCTTTCCTTAAACACACCTATATGTTTGGGGAAAGGCTCTAAGACTGCGCCAGGTAGATAGTTCCAGTTATCAATGGCACGGTTTCCGAAAGAATATTTACCATAGTTTGTACGCTATGGTCGGGCCTTAACTTGATAGAATAACCACATACTACTCATGTAAGTGGGCTTTCCCATGCGTTTGCTAAGCTCACCCCATGCTGGTTGATTTGTATACGTGTTGTACATAGCGAAGAGTCTAGATTTCATTCTCCTAGCCTCAAGTGATTCCCACCCAGGTTTCTTTAACATACGGGTCACACTGCTCCTGGGATTAAAGTCACTGAGCACAAATCTAGTGGCCTTTCGTTGTACTATATCCAACTCATTTATGAGTCCTACTTAATATGGATCCCAAACCACTGAGGCGTATTTCAGAATAGGTCATACAAGTAACAAATGCCCTAATTATTTAGCAGGGGTACTATGTCCTTTTAATACAGCCTCCGTGGCTTAGGCGGCAGCACGCCGGCCTCTCACCGCTGGGTCCGTGGTTCAAATCCCGGTCACTCCATGTGAGATCTGTGCTGGACAAAACGGAGGCAGACAGGTTTTTCTCCGGGGACTCCGGTTTTCCCTGTCAAAATTTCATTCAAGCAACACTCTCCACTATCATTTCATTTCATCTGTCATTCATTTAATCATTGCCCCAGAGGAGTGCGTCAGGCCTCAGCAGCCGGCACAGTTCATATCCTCGCCGCTAGGTGGGGGCTTCATTCATTCCATTCCTGACTTGGTCGGAGACTGGAAGCAGGCTGTGGATTTTCATTTCACTATGTCCTTTTAATACCCTCATTACAAAGTGCAGAGGTTTATAAGCTTTAGAAAATACACATCATACATGACTACTCCCCTTCATACCATCCCTTACGTGAACGCCCAAGTATTTTCATTAATCTTCTTCTACAAGTATAGTATTTCGGAGTCACTGTTATATTGAAAATCTTGCCTTCGTACGTTCACTATTTTTATGAGACAGTATTTTCTTGTATTTAATTTCAATTTATTTTCAATCGCCCAATTATAGACCATGTTCAGGTCATCTTGAAGTACTGTGAGCCATGTATCTTTCGATATATTACACAATCATCCGCAAAACAATCGACAGTCACTGCAAATCCCGTTTGGTAATACATTTATAAAAATAACAAAGTTCCGATCACGCTGCCCTGAGGTATATCCGACGATACGGTAATTTCATCCGAGAATAGGCCTTCGACTTTCACTTTCTGCGAACGAAAAAAAAAACAATTCTTGGATCCATAAAACACTCTTCGATCTTCGTTGAAGCTAATTTATGCCAACCCCATTAGAGGAGTTGTTGAAAGATGAGTTGCAAGAAAGTGGAGGAGGTACCTTTCCAACACTTACCTGGGGTTGAAGACACGGAAAACCATTTCATCCTCGTCATTAGGGGCAGATGACCATGTTGTTTTTTCCTTACATAAATGATCACTATCACACCACCATCGCTATTCTCACCCTAAGACTAGAAATAAATGTCTTAACAGTACCTAATTGACCCTAAGACATCAGGGGTGACAGCTAACAATGCTAGTTGTTATGCTATGAGTGGATTTGCAATGTTAGTCCATGTCATAACGTAATTTTAGTAAGTATCTTTACCAGATTGCTGTGTAATAATCGTTTCAGCGTCACTGCTAATGGGAATGTATTTCATCCGGAAGCTAGTTGCTCTTATGCGAGACAAGCATTCGTTGATGACATCCATTTCCACTGAGTAATCAAGTGTTGTAATGGTTTAATAACGGGCAAATCGCTTTAAAGATATGCATTATTTACTATAGCATTAATGCAATCTAATTGGGGCTTTTAATATTAGATTAAACGAACACGCATTTGTTTCAACTCGATATAAATTATTGAAAACGAAACTGAACGCCAGTAACAATGTCACAAGGTACATTTCAACAGAAAATAAGTTGAGCAGGAAAGAATAACTAATATTCTTTCTCAGCAATTCTTCTAGGTTTGTGCCGTGTCTTGTGTGGGGTTTCGCCTAGGACACAAAGCTGGCTCATCAGCGGGTTCTTGGTGTCCCCGCCCGGACCCTATCGGTAATACACAACATGGCAATGTTTACAAAACATTTTGGTAACAATGTAAGAGAGGAAATCATACGATAAAATTTGATTGATTGATTGATTGATTCATTGATTGATTTTTATTTATTTATTTATTTATTTATTTATTTATTTATTTATTTATTTATTTATTTATTTGTTTGTTTGTTTGTTTGTGCCGACTGACTGAAAAGCCTTCTTTATTAGAACTAGGCAATGGTTTCCATCACTTCAAACTGTTTAATATACAATATACCTCATTACACTTGCCACGGTGGGTGAGTGGATAGCGTGTCGGTCTACCAATCCCAAGATTGCAGGTTCGCTCCTGACCGTGGTAAGTGATTTTTGAAAGGCGGCAAAAATACGATACGCATGTCATACGATGTTGGCATGTCAAAGAACCCATTTGAATTCAGTAGGCCGTGTTCATAATGGCAAAATTAATCTCGGGAGTTTCCGCCAACACAAAGTTCCTCATTTCTCTACTAGAAAGCGCTAGTGTGTTCAAGGAGCTTAGATATCTAACCTCATTGACATTCATAGTGATTCAAGGAACAACGAAATTCGACATGCAAGCACCTTCTGGGTGTCAAATTACAAAGCTTGCACCCGGCACTCGAGGCCATACGATATTAAAATTTAACACTAATGACACAAGTTATCAAACAAATCCACACACACACACCCTAGTACACCGGGCTACATGATCACTATGCCATAAATGTCATTAATAAACAACACAAGAAATAACAATGACATTTGGCAATCACAAGGTTGGAATGGAATCAATCTCTTCTTAGTTCTGCCCTACAAGGTTGAATGTACTCCGTTCAAATCCACAGACCATATTGTAAATCCTGGGTATCAAACCCGGGATCCTTGGGACAGAAGTTTCAATTTGTACTCCTCTATTATACCATTGCAAGACGTTTCGAGATGTTCAAAAATCACTACGTGGCATAGAAGACAGTAATCCAGCATTGTATTTAGATAATCATTAAACAGTGGGTAACCTACCACATTCAGCTCTATAATAGGTGGTTAATTTCCTCAAATAAGTGATTTAGTCTCCACCTTCTTACACAACACGTCTTGAAGAAAAACCTGGCTCCTTCCTGGAGATATATATCGACAAAATAGTGCCCACTTGACTTCATGTCTCTTACTTACACGTTGCCCCTGTTCGAAGAAGAATTCAAATGCCATCTCGGCACTGCAGCTACACAGCACACTCTATCGATTGAGCGATATCCCGCTGGCCGCGGTAACCTGAAGTAGCCTACAAGAGCACGTAATGCAAGGTAACAAGCTTAAAAACGTCCATATATCATACGCTATCGTGCCAATCGATCATGACCAGCACTGTAGGCAAGTGCATTGAGTCTCGCTCCAAGACTGCAGTGAGGAGTTGCAGCAAGTCTAGAGATTGGAGGTTCGAATCCCGGCGCTGACAGTCGCGATCCTGATTGTGGTAAAATCCGAGGGGAAACCCGGTATTTGCCTGGAGAGTTTGTGGTAAAACCCGAGGGAAAACCAGACTCCCTCTGGGCAAATGCTGGTTAGAATCTTATTTGAAGTACCGGAGCATCTACCTCATCTCCGACAAAAGCTACATAACTACAACAGTCACCACAGAAACACAGGTTATCACAAAATTCAACACACTCACACCCAAGTAAACAGGGGTGATCACTAAAGATGTCTTCAGTAACTCATAGGAATTAACAATAAGAGCAAGACCAGTATGCAGTAGGAAGCAGTCCTTCACACCAACGCTCCGAAATAATAGATTGTGTTGCTGTTGATTTATTTTGGTGTTTTACGACATCGTTGTCATTTAGCCCCTTTTCTTATAGTGATGGCAGTATTCGTATGTGTATATGTAACTCGGGTGAGAATTGGGAAGGAGACGGCCACGGCCTTAAGTTAGGAACCATCCCAGCAATGCCAAGAGTAAAAGTGGAGGAAACCACAGAAAACCATTTCCAAGATGACTGAGGTGGGAATGAAACCCAACTCTTCTCAGTTTTGCCTCATGAAGCTGAGTATACCCCGTTCCAGCCCTCAGACCAGAATTTAACTTCTTGGCAGAGCCGGGAATTGAACCCGAACCTCCGGGGCGACAACCAAGCATACAACGATTCACCACGAGGCAGCGAAATAATAGAAACTATTATATTATAGAAATCACTCAACCTCCAAACTTCATGTGTATACCCTTCAAGTTGAAGTAGAAATCTGCATTCATAATTCTTGGTTTAGCCTTTTGCACTCCTACTGTATGTCGAGTGGGGTTCGACATTCATACTTTCGCTCCGATGTCGAGTCCCACAAAACATGACGATAGCTTGTACTCACAGCGCTCGTATGACTTCTGTGCTGTATTGCAGTATTGTGGAGCCATCTAGTGGTCTCCGAGAGAACACCTTTCCCTAATTCACGGCCGACTGAATGCGAGCTGCGCTCATACCGGCCTAGACATTGAGACCGTTTACATGAAATCTTGTTAGTTACTCAACTGCTCACACAGCGCTGTTGACCAAGCATTGCACGACTATGACTTATCTCTACTTAGTGTAAAACAAAGTCCCCGATTCTTGGATATCACGGGTAATCTCGAGAACCACTGGATGGATTTTGATGCGGCTTTCACCATTCTGTACACGTAATAACGAGGAAGATTTCTGTAGAGAATAATTTATTTATGATCAAAGGGAGCCAAGCAGAAACGATTTTAGATTTCAGTGAATAGGTCGAAGAAAAAACTTGACGTCCGTGCGCTTTTTAAGCTTACGCTGGACAAACCGTTAAAAATATCAATATACTATGAGTGTAAGAATTGTTCAAGATGAAAAATTGTACAAAAAAGTCCGCGTGAGCATATCTCTATCTTCGATACATCGCCCACTATAAGTGTTTTTAGTTTGGACGGGAGGGGGATTTGGCATGCACCTCGCCATTCTTAAATTACGTCTGACAGGAATTCCTTGCACATTCATAACTGTTCCCGGGCGAAGCCGGGGCGGGTTGCTAGTGACAGTATATATTATCATTATAATTCCCGCAATATCAAAATGCAAATTATATCACAAAATAAAATAGCGTGCTAATAAATCTAAGAGAAATTAGACATACCTTGCACCTCGTTACAGTTGAATTCGATCAGAATCACTCGGTTTTAATTAAAGTTTATGCATTTTCCTGCTGAACAGTTTGGAAGTTCGGCAACAGGAAACTAGGACTGTTATTAACTTAAAATATTCATTTTTGTTTTTTTGTACTATTTGTGTTCATGATTTCATTACATTG
The DNA here is from genome assembly GCA_946902985.2 of Meconema thalassinum. Taxonomy (NCBI): domain Eukaryota; kingdom Metazoa; phylum Arthropoda; class Insecta; order Orthoptera; family Tettigoniidae; genus Meconema; species Meconema thalassinum. The sequence continues at coordinate 151,053,489 of OX336390.1, read as the reverse complement.
TCAGAATTAATGCTTTAATTAGTAGGATATACTATTCAGTGTACCTATTATAAATAAAAACCGTGAGGTTTCTCACCTCCCCATATTACGAAACCCGGTTGCCTAAACGGGGAAAGTGCACTTTTAAAGTTAACAATAATATCAGAGGGTATTACAATATCAAACGTGCCCATATTTGTAATATACATTGTATATCGCCTGAGGTTTACATTGGTGAGAAAACCAAAATTATTCCGTTCCTTCTTATGTCTTTTTTTTTCGTGTAGCCTCCTGAGAGGCCGAGTGCAGGTCTCTCTAGTCGACGCTCGTGGGCGACCTGCGCGTCGGGATGAGAGATGAGATGAATGGATGAAAGTGGGCAAGGATGTGGAAGGGAGCGGCCGTGGCCTGTCAGAAGGTACTGTCCCAGCATTTGCCTGGTGTTGACAATGGGAAACCGCGGAGAACCATTTCAAGGACAGCCAAAGGTGGGGCTCTAACCCACGCGTCTACCGAGTCAGCAGAGAGCTTGGTCCCATGACCTTACGCCGCTCTTTAGCCAGCGTAGCCATTACTGTCGGTCTTCTTATGTCTAATGTGAGCCCTATAAAACAACCTCCCCATATTTGGCGACTTTCCTCTACCCATTTTTAGAAGATAACTTATGCACTGGACAGTTGAATCCGTGATTAATTGTATAGGTAGCTTCGTAAGTCTCAGAACTCAGGAAGTCCTTTCTAGCAGCGTTACTAGCAGCTTTCAAAGTTTCAAGGTAAGATAGAAAATATTCCTCTAGCCAGTTTAGGCGACTGTCATTTAATGAGAAAAATGCCCTTTATCTGGATTTCTAGACTGAATATGAAGATATGTGATGCTTACGCCATGCATAGCGAACCATTTATTAACGTTTTTCCAAAAAAAATGGTTGCTTCTGCGTCCATGAATTTGTACGATTCCGGGTGCATGCCTATATTTTCTTTCAGTGTACTAATGGCACCAATAACTTCTGACGAGAACACTTCCTTGGCACGCCGACCATTCATTTTTTCAAATTTAGTTGGTTCGATGTGTTTTTAGTGAGGTGACTGACCGGTTTGACGATCTCATCCTTTGCATTGTGTATAGTAATGACAAGTATTTCCCTGAAATTATTCCAGTACCATCAGTCATCTCTCGTTACAGAAACTGCGTTTTAATGTTGTTGTTTTTTTAGAATGTGACAATGATCAAAACTAGCGAATAAATTCCTAGACTCGTCGTATGGGTGATTGACCATTGGTTGCAAATTCCCTCCCCCTAAATGCCTCATCATTGTAGTGTTAGTTTTGTGATTATCAGAGACAATTATTATAATTATGAAACCGCATTGTTCAACCTCGAGAATAACGTCCAGCAGGAGTTTATGTAAGTCCCGTCCTGACAGCTGCTTCGTGAAAAACAAGGCACACGGTATCTGATAATTTGTCGAAAGATCTCTTAGCCATAAAACACAACACACGATTGGCTGCTACTTGTTCCCGGCTATAATTTTCATCCTCTCTTTCCTTTTGATGAGACGGAGCTGGAATTGTGTCCTTGTACCCGAAGAAGGTGCAAGGTATGTCTAATTTCTCTTAGATTTATTAGCACGCTATTTTATTTTGTGATATAATTTTAATTTTGATAATGCGGAAATTATAATGATAATAATTATATAGTGTCACTAGCAACCCGCCCCGGCTTCGCCCGGGAACAGTTATGAATGTGCAAGGAATTCCTGTCAGACGTAATTTAAGAATGGCGAGGTACATGATACACAAATCCCCCTTCCGTCCAAACTAAAAACACTTATAGTGGGCGATGTATCGAAGTTAGAGATATGCTCTCCCGGACTTTTTTGTAGAATTTCTCACGCTGAACAATTCTTACATTCATAGTATATTGATATTTTAACGGTTTGCCCAGCGTAAGCTTAAAAAGCGCACGGACGCCAGGCTCTTTTTTCGACCTTTTCACTGAAATCGTTACTGCTTGGCTCCCTTTGGTAATAAATAAATTATTTTCTACACAAATCTTCTTCGAGATTACCTTTACAGAATGGTGAAAGCCGCATCAAAATCCATCCAGTGGTTCTTGAGATTACACATTTAATATACGTACTGTACAGCTGTTTATTAATCGCGCCTACAATGGGATGGGAGTGCGCTCTATCGGCGCCGAGTAGAAATTTTCCAATTACACGTTATGCATGGGCTCCAACTGGGATTGTTAAGGCTGGTATGGAGCGCAGCTCGCATTCAGTCGGCCGTGCCTAATTACTATATCTTGCGGGAATTGTAATGAATGTTTAACCTTCGTTATTCTTGAATGCTTATGACAGTTTTACTGATGACATAGATTGAATGTAAACATGGCGTCTGCTTCATCTTCGCTCACGGACCTGGATATTTTAGAACAGTTAGTGGACAGTGATAGTTACGATGATCAACCAGCAACTGACGTGGAAATATATTTCGTATAAATAATAATAATAATAATAATAATAATAACCCCTGGCACTACAGCTTATGCAGCTTATGAAGCCTCCGTGGCTTCGGCGGCTGCACGCCGGCCTCTTACCGCTGGGTCCGTGGTTCAAATCCCGATCACTCCATGTGAGATCTGTGCTGGACAAAACGGAGGCAGACAGGTTTTTCTCCGGGTACTCCGGTTTTCCATGTCACAATTTCATTCCAGAAACACTCTCCACTATCATTTCATTTCATCTGTCATTCATTTAATCATTGCCCCAGAGGAGTGCGTCAGGCCTCGGCAGCCGGCATAGTCCATATCCTCGCCGCTAGATGGGGGCTTCATTCATTCCATTCCTGGCCCGGTCGGAGACTGGAAGCAGGCTGTGGATTTTACATTTACTACAGCTTATGCAGGGCCTGGGCCTATCAAGCGACCGCTGCCCTGCCATTTAACCAGCAGCTTGCCACGGTGGGAGAGTGGTTAACGTGTCGGATTACCAACCCCAAGCTTGCAGGTTCGCCCCTGGCCGTGGTAAGTGATTTTCGAAAGGCGACAAAAATCACGACATGGATGTCATACGTTGTTGGCATGTTAAAGAACCCATTTGAATTCAATAGGCCGTGTTCAATGGCAAAATTAATCTCGGGATTTTCCGCCAACACAAAGTTCCTCCATTCTCTACTAGAAAGCGCTGTAGTGTCAAGGAGCTTAGATACCTAACCTCCTTGACTTTCATAGCGTTCAAAGGAACGACGAAATTCGACATGCAAGCTACCCTCTGGGTGTCAAATAACGAAGCTTGCACCCAGAAACCGAGGCCATACGATATTATTAATATTATTATTATTATTTAGCCAGCAGATATTACGGTGACGCGTGGTCAGCCCATCGTCTCCCCTCGGCCATTAATCTTGGTTTTCGTGACTGGGGCGCTGCCTCACTGTCAGACAGGTACTCAATTGTCCTCACAAGTCTGAGTGTACCCCGTTCCAGCCCTCACATCATTTTCTAGAATCTCTGACGGAGCCGGGAATGGAATCCGGGGCCGCAGGGGAGAGGCCCGTGCTCTATCCCAACACCACTGGGCCGACTATATCGTTTTGCAGTGTTCACTTCCTACTGCTGTCCATAGCGCAAAAAATAATTAGGAGTGGAGCAGGAAGCATACGCTAAGAGTAATGGAGTTCAAAAGGTTAAAGCGGGCGTTCTCAACCTGGTGCTCGCGAGCACAAGCTCCCCTGAGATCCATTCTTCAATTCAAATTCTATTGAGCGAACCAGAAAATAGAACTACATGCTTGTTGCATCATTCTTCTTTCTTTTATCGTTTCGGTCTACTAGGGACCATATCATTTCAACTGTCTTCTCTGGCTTTGATATTTTCCCAGTGCTCCTTCACACGTTGCTGGTGTTGTTCTTTTCTTTCTTCCGTCCACATCTTTCCCGTCTTCAGCCCTGATGGTCGTTTAGCTTCTTCCTGAGAGGGGTTGCGTTATTGAATATCTTCACAGGTAATCTCCATCTCCTGTAGGTTACTTTCTACCTCTTGCAACCAGCCTGTCTTGGTCTTCTTATTTTTAAAATAGGCATCTTCTTTCTTTCTTTCTTTCTTTCTTTCTTTCTTCGTCATACCCGACAAAGGAGCGCGATTGAACTTATATAGCTGATGGCATTGCCTTTCTCTTCTCTCAAAATCTCTTAATCTTCTCGCTGTGGCTCCTCTTGCGATCTTCTGGCCCGGTGTTGTTGGTGATAATGCTTGGATGGTCTGCAAGGCGGTGATTATCGACTAATTCTCTGAACTTAGCTCTGCCTAGTACAATGTCATCTGTGATGCCTATTTCATGAAGATATTTTCCAACAACAAGCAGCCAGGTATTTTTAACTTTCATTGACAGGGCATTGGTCAGTCTCTGATTGCCCATCCTGAGAATATGCCCGTAAAATTTCAATCGTATTTTCCTAAATGTGTCTGAAATTTTCTCCGAATGCTGATATAAGTCTTGGGATTTTCTTTTCATCCAGATTCCCCCTGTGCAGACTGGTCCATTTTTTTCTTAAGATTTCCTTTCTTGAAATAGTTATCAACATTCATTCAATTTCGCTATGTGGGATATTATAGCGTGAAGTTAGGAAGAACAACACCGTGACATTCACTATTTTATTCCATTATCAACTACAAATACAACACTCTCTAGCGGCAAGTTACATAAACACATTGTCCTTGTTTCATTCCCCAACATCCTCCCCACCCTGGTCAACCTCAAGGGGGATGACCAGCTGGACAGGTCGGGCGATCTGGGTCCCCTCTGGCGTGGATAGAATCACCGTCCGGATAAGTCCATCTCTGCCTGGTTTCAGCTCCTGAATCCGGGCCTTCCTCCACAGATGTCGAGGCCGCACCTCAGTCGTGGTGACGTCCCTTTCGGTCGCTTCATCTGGTGGAAATTCTGAAGCTGAAGCAGGTATTCCTTGCTCCATCGTTTCCAGAAATGGTCCGCCAGTTGTTGCTGAAGTCTGTATTCCTTAATGGGGCAACCGGGCTGAGGTTCAGGTCCAGAGTGCAGTGCATTGAGTTGTCCACCGACAAGGAAGTGAGCTGGGGTGAGCACGTTGGCGTCGTCGTCTTTGGTGTGTGGTCTGGAGTTCAGCGTGGCTTCAATAGATGTCAGTATCGTCTGCAAACCATCTTCATCTACAGAAGAGCGCCCAAGTGTCTTTCGTAAGCATCGCTTGGTGGAGCCAACCATTCTTTCCCACCAGCCTCCCCACCAAGCCGCACGTGGTGCAATGAACTTCCACGTGATGTTGTGTCGTGAAAGGTACTGACAAGTCTTCGTATCGGAAACGGTAGCCCATAGTCCCGCCGATTCTCGATTTGCACAGTGGAATGTCTGGGCATTGTCAGAATAGATAGTGTGTGGAACGCCACGTCTCGTCACAAACCGCTGCAGTGCTTGCAGAAACTTGTCAGTGCTCATATCTCGGCAAAGTTCTAAGTGAAGAGCGTGATGTAGCACTTTTTAGTTGTATGACCTTCCCTTACGTATAACGGTCCAGCAAAGTCAATGCCTGTTACTGCAAAGGCCTTCTGTGGAATGACACGCTGTGGAGGGAGTTGCGCCTCAAGTACTTGACTGGGACGATTTCGGGCCATTTTGCAAGGAAGGCAGCGATATAGTATCTTCTTGATGGCACGACGAGCACGCAGTATCCAGAAGGTCATCCGAAGGTCTGAAAGAACAATTCGCACTCCCAAGTGATGGAGGCGGATGTATGTGTCTCTGATCATAAGTTGCGTAAAGTGATGGTCGCCATCGAGAATTATGGGATGCCTCTGCAGGTGAGTAATGTCGGCACTCTCCAGTCGCCCTCCAAGCCGCAGAACACCGTCTTCTAGAAAGGGGTTGTAGCATCGTAGTTTGGATCGTACTGGGAGCGGGACGTTGGACTGTAGAGCTCCAAGTTCAGCAGGAAAGCAGTCTTTCTGCACGACCTTTATCCAGTAGGTACGCGCCGCAGTAAGTTCTTGAGCAGTGAGTTCTCCGTTTTCGTGGTCTTTGTGGCGAAGGATTCTCGTCAGGCGAAGTACCCAAGCTGTAACGCGTAGAAGGCGCGTGTAGGAACTGAACTGGGTGGAGTCTATGATCGATTCTGACAAATCGACGTTAAGGACAGTCTGCACAGTGTTCTTTGTTTCTGGGAGTGATGGAAGCTATGGTGCGTCCTGAGGCCAGTAAGAATCTTCCTTTGTTAACCAGGAAGGTCCGTGCCACCATATAACTAAGGACCGGATCAGACTAGGAAGAAGTCCCCGAGAGAGGTGATCTGCAGGGTTGTCAGATCAGGGGCAGTGTTTCCACTGTGATGGTGTTGTGTAAGACTGGATCTCCGTCACACGGTTGCAGACGAAGGTCTTCCATTTATTTGCGTTCCCTCGTATCCAACCCAATGTCACAGTGGAGTCCGTCCATAAAGTAGCGTGGAAAATGCCGAAATTGGTTGCTTTTGCAAAATATCGTAGAAGCCGTGCTCCCACTAAGGCTACAAGGAGTTCAAGGCGTGGTAGTGTGACTTTCATAACGGGAGTCTGTCTGGACTTGCTGTAGGCTAGGTGGGTGGAGATAGTGTCCTCATTACTTGCGCGAATGTACAAGGCTGCTCCGTAAGCTCGCTCTGAAGCGTCGCAAAACACACGAACCTGAGTGTCTTCTTTACTTGAAGTGTGGAGCCAGCGAGGTATGCGTATTGGCGAGAGCGAGGAGAGCGTAGATATCCAAGCATGCCAGTGTTCGGCAAGATCGTTGGGTAACAGTTCATTCCAATCAATTCCCCGGCACCAAGTATCCTGAAACAATCGTTTCCCGACAAGAGATACCGGAGTGAACAAGCCAAGTGGGTCGTAAAAGTTGCTGACGATCTTCAAAAGCTGTCTTTTTGTAGTTGGTCCTTCTGGGATTTTATCAAGGATCTCCTTCGTGTCCACCATAAAAGAATCACTTGAAGTGCACCAGTTTATTCCTAGCACCTGAGTCTGCAGCGCAGTCTCTCGTCCTTCTGCCTTCCAGACGGCTCTCAGTACATCGGAATTTGTTGCCCATTTTGCAAGAGGAAAATTGATCACCTTCATCAAGGCAGTGAATTCATAATACAAGGTGACTGCCAAGTTGTCATCTGCTGCTCCCACAACAATGTCGTCCATGAAGGTGCTGCTGTTGATTAGTGGTGCAGCGTTAGGAAAGGAGAGTGTGTAGTTGTCTGCATGTTCCCTGATGGTTGCTGAAAGGAGGAAAGGACTGCAGGTCAGGCCGAAAGGGAGCGTAGTGAAACGATAAGTCATTTGTCGTGTAGAAGTGTCCTCCGTCGTCTTCAATCACTTTGTACCAGAGGAATCTGGTCAAGTCTCTGTCTTTCCTGTCCAGGGTTAGCTGAAGGAAGGGAAGGCTTGTTGTATGTCGCTGATGATTCCCTGTCGATGAAGTCTGAAACGTAGGAGAATTGCCACAGCCTCTGGTAATAAATTTGGTCCCATCTCCAACATATCATTAAAAGAGGGTGACTTAGCCTGATGAGATGATGCGTCGAATACTATTCTCCACTTGGTTTTTCCATATCTTTCTTTCGTTCTTTCTTTCTTTCTTTCTTTCTTTCTTTCTTCACACCTTGATGAGGAAGGTAGAACATGACGTCGGGTGAGTTTGTCGTGTTGACTTCTTCCACGTACTGATTGTGAATGTAGCTGAACATCTGGCTACAGTACATCTGGTTGAAGTCGTCATTGCTTGAAGTCTTTTCTGAAGGTTTCTCAGACGCGCCTCGGTATTGTGTAGATTATGGGGTAGTTCCAGAATGCCTTGCTTCTTTGGTAACGAGACTACGCGTCGCTGTTTTTCGATTCGGAAAGATGATTTGAAGTCCTCAAGGATTCTGGAATCCTTCGGCGTATGTGGGCGTTCTTGATCAGCAATTATACCAATAGTGTCGAGGTCCCAAAATCTTCTGAAGTCTTCATCTGAGTGGAAAGAAGCCTGATCGAGGTTAATGAAATTGACTGTGGCTGAGTTCACGTGCATACCGGATCGATCCCCACTGAGTATCCAGCCGATGGTAGAAGGAACCAACACGAGTGACGTGGATATACGTAAGGGAGGACTGTCTCTGATAATTTTCCAGTAGTGGTCACTACCGATAAGGAGTTCAACCGGTAGATCTTCATGGGAATCCGTCCTAAGATCAGCTAACTGTAACTTACGAGCATGTGCTAATGCCGTAATGTCTTGTGGAACCGACGGTTGTGGTGAAAGAACGTGAAGACTTTCGAAACCATAGAGAGAGACGCTCGTGTTAGTCCAAAACCCTTTCATATTGAAGCGTACGAGTCGTCTAGTGTTGGAGCTCGTAGAGTTTGACTCAAAGGCACAAACAGTCAGTTCTTGTCGTCTAATTACTTCCAGCTGAAGATCGTCTACTAGTGACTTGGAGATGAAGGTCGACTGACTTCCTACGTCGAGAACACAGCGAGTAAGTTTGCTTAAACCTGTGGGTCCTGTAATCCACACCTGAGCGGTCTGTAGGTAAGTAAAGCCGGAGGTTGCTACGCTTATTTTCCCTACTGCCGTTTGAGATGACGGAGTAGAAAGATTTCTCTGTTCTCCATCACAAATAGATCTATGGTGTAACTTCTTACATGTTGCACACTGCGTTTGACCTTTCTTGCTGCAGTCCGAAACAACGTGTCCTTGATTTAAACAAAGAAAGCAGCGCTTGTTCGATTTTAGCTTCTGAATGCGATCATACACGGTTGTTCTGGTTTTACAGTCTTGACCCCAATGGCCTCGTCGGTCACAAAATACGCAGAATGGAAGTATCGTCTTCTTCGCTTTTGGTGACGATTTGCTTGATTTGGCATGAATTTGGAGTGCAGCTGTAGTGGGGATAAGGGCTGCTGAAGCTATAGGATTTCCTCTGATTTTCTGTGTGGTTAGAGCACCGTCAACCTCTTCGTTTAAGAATCGCATCAATTTAGTAATGTGGCTTTCCATGATATTCTCTCTCTTGTCATGAATAATCCAACGGCGAACAATGTCCTCCGGCAACGCGCGCAGAATTTTCGGAGCTAGCATTCGGCCATATTCGTCAACATATTCTCCCAAGGCCCTGAGGGTCTGTATCCGCCGGTTACATTCGATGAATGTCATGTTTAAGGCGTTGGGTGTGACGTGTGATATAGGTTGTAGAGTCTCCAGGTAATCCAGATGGGCTTGGATTATTCTGTTTTTGTCACCGTACCGTGGAATGAGAATCTGTTTTGTTTCCTCATACGCGTCAGCGGTGATTGGAATTCCGTCGACCAAGTTCTTTGGCTCGTCCTCCAAGTACCCGCGAAGAAAAACGTGTTTATCGATACTGGAAATGTACGGGTTGCCGTCAATAGATGATTGGATTTGTTCCCAGAAACGGGACCACTTCTCTACGTCTCCTGAGAATGGTTCCAACCTGATCACAGGAAGCTTAACTGTGTGCATTAAGGGTGGAGGGGGCAGAGCGGCGTCTTTGGCAGATGCGAGACTTACATTATTGACAGAAGGTGTTTTTTCTCCAATGGCACGTGTCGCCTTGAGAATAGCTTTCTTGGCAAGATCGGTATATTCTTCGCACGTGATGACGTCAACGTTGTACTCAGTGTCAGGAAGGAAGTCGTGGATTTGTTGATCGAGAGTGGTTAGACGGTCTAATGATTCTTGACGTCTAATCTGATTGTATTCGTAGTCGATCTCTGAGCTAGGTGGTGCATCGTTTATTACCGTAGTGAATTTGGTAATAAGTGTTCTTACCGTCTTTCTGAGACTTTTCAGTTTATGTAATTGTGAAGTCTGGTCCGGGTTAGACATATTGGGAAGGGTATTGTAATACTAGTAACTAGTCAACAAGCGAAGACACAGTTCCAAATGTTGTTCCTAGAGTGCATGCGTGAGTTCGTAATGACAATTTTAGGCTACTAGCGATATCTGTAGGAAATTCAGTATTAGTATCAAATTGTGTTCATAGATGCATGCGTGAGTTCGTGATGACAATTTTAGGCTACTAGCGATCTCTGTAGGAAATTCAGTATTAGTATCAAATTGTGTTCATAGATGCATGCGTGAGTTCGTGATGACAATTTTAGGCTACTAGCGATCTCTGTAGGAAATTCAGTATTATTATCAAATTGTGTTCATAGATGCATGCGTGAGTTCGTGATGACAATTTTAGGCTACTAGCGATCTCTATAGGAGATTCAGTATTAGTATCAAACTGATAGATGTCACTGTCGTCTCGTTGAGTTGAAGGCCTGCGTCAGTAACTTAATTCAATAAATATTATTGCTTTCCTTCGTCATACAGATCTCATGCATATTTCATCCTGCGAATTTCTGATGTCATACATTAGTTAGCGAAAGTGATGACCAACAGCTTCTGAATCTCGCAGACAGACGAAGGTTAGTACCCAGGGTTGCGTGTTGGTAGAATTTTACGCAGTGTCCCGTACCACTGCTTTGAATGTCCAATATCAATTATTTTAATGATAACGATATAAACAATATGTGATGTGTTTTGCCTTTATAAGCATGCAACATGTGCTAGATATCACAAATTAATATTAGTTAGGCTAGTATAATTTTCAATAGCTCATCTGTATGGTGGTGTAAGGTAATGGCGTCTCCAAATGTAGCTCGTTGGTAGCTTGCCCAATACTGTTGGTCGTTCTTCCTCGTGTGTGAAGCTAGTCCGTAGTGTAGACTGCTGGCTTAAACTATTCACCACTATAACTTAATTCTCTCTAGCACTTAAAATCGGAGTTTTCGGCACCAAGTGTGAGATATTATAGCGTGAAGTTAGGAAGAACAACACCGTGACATTCACTATTTTATTCCATTAGCAACTACAAATACAACACTCTCTAGGGGCAAGTTACATAAACACATTGTCCTTGTTTCATTCCCCAACACGCTAATTGACCAACTAGGGACCACGATAAGCCTCATTTTACATCCTGGCATTTGTTCATTTTTCGCTTGATCCACATTGTCTTCATGAGCTCACTGTGTTTAGCAAGACGTTCTTCTGTCCATTTCGCACCAGTTGTCCGTTTTTCGTCCCGGAAAGTCCCAAACGTCTTGATGGTTGCTCTATAAAGATTTCGGTCTTGTGCATCTTCTGCTCGTATCCCTATTTCATTCAGATCTTTCTGGACGTTAACGTACCATGGCATTGTAGTTTTTAGTTTGGAGTCGAATATACTGAAGATACGTTTCGTCCATCGGGAGTCGATCATCTGTCGTATATGACCGTAGAAACTAACTCTGCGTTTTCGCATTGTGTCTGTGATTTTCTCTATCCTCTGATGTAGATGCCATTTTTGTAGTCTGGGCCAAGTATGATGTGTAGGATCTTTCTTTCTTTTCTCTCTAACTTCGCGAGCAAACATTTCTCGGATAGGATAAGGCATTCAGATGCATATAGCGGTACTGATTCGATGAAAGTGTTGTGGTGACGAATTTTTGTGTTCATAGAAAGACACTCTTTGTTATAAATGTTGCGGGTGGTTTGGAAAGCGACTTCCATTTGCTTGCTTCTTGCTTCTATGGCTTCCTTGTCAAGGCCATTTTGCTGGATCCATTCCCCAAGATATTTAAATTTATTAACACGGTTTATCGTTCCATATTTGGTGTTTAGTTGTGCTGTATCATCCTTGATGTTCGACATTACTTCTGTCTTTTGAAAGGAAATTTGTAATACTGTTTGTTCTGCTACTTCCTTCAATATATTGACCTGCTCTGTTGCATCAGGGCTATATCATCAGCGAATGCTAAGCAATCTATTTCAACACCGTTTTTCTTTGTCCCGATCCTTAAAGGTTTGCAAAAGCCTCCTTCTTTTAACTGCTGTCGCCAATTCTGTATTACCTTTTCAAGTACGCAGTTGAACAACAGAGGTGACAGGCTATCTCCCAGTCGAACGCCTCTCCTGATTACAACATTATTATTAGCCTACTTTCGATTTTTGCAAAAAATGAAAGTAGACTTATGAGATCAACACAGGGCGAAAAAAGTGTGTCTGTCTGTGTGTGTGTATGTGTGTGTGTGAGTCTGTGTGTGTGTCTGTGTGTGTGTGTGTCTGTGTGTGTGTGAGTGTGTGTACTCTGAATGTCTGTCCCCCCCTATCAATTCGAACACGGTGAATGCGAATTGAACGAAATTTGGTACTAAGGTAGCACTAGCAAAGGACACCTCAGTGTCATGTTTTATATCGCCGCCATCTTGACGGAAACGTAATGGCGGCCACACAAATGTTCAAAGCTTAAATCAAATTACGACTAACCTAATCATCCGATCTCTACCAAATTTTGCAACAACATACCTTTATGGGGGGAGCATCCTTTGACCAAACTAATAAGTCATCAGCGTAATAGTTTGCGGATGGCGGCCATCTTTGTGTGAAAATCGATTCCCCCTATTAATTCGAACACGGTGCAACCGAATGGAACGAAATTTGGTACAGAGGTAGTACTAACAAAAGGCACCTCAGTGTCATGTTTTACATCGCCGCCATCTTGACGGAAACGTAATGGCGGCCACACAAATGTTCAAAGCTTAAATAAAATTACGATTAACCTAATCATCCGACCTCTACCAAATTTTGCAACAACATACCTTTATAGAGGAAGCATCCTTTGACCAAATAACTAGGTCATTAGCTTAATAGTTTGCGGATGGCGGCCATCTTTGTGTGAAAATCAATTCCCCCTATTAATTCAAACACGGTGAAACCAAATGGAACGAAATTTGGTACAGAGGTAGCACTAGCAAAGGGCACCTCAGTGTCATGTTTTATATCGCCGTCATCTTGACAGAAACGTAATGGCGGCCACACGAATGTTCAAAGCTTAAATCAAATTACGATTAACCTAATCATCCGATCTCTACCAAATTTTGCAACTACATACCTTTATGGAGGGAGCATCCTTTGACCAATCTAATAGGTTATTAGCCTAATAGTTTGCGGGTGGCGGCCATCTTTATGTCAAAATTGATTCCCCCTATTAATTCGAACACGGTAGAACCGAATGGAACGAAATTTGGTACAGAGGTAGCACTAGCAAAGGGCACCTCAGGGTCATGTTTTATATCGCCACCATCTTGACTGAAACGTAATGGCGGCCACACGAATGTTCAAAGTTTAAATCAAATTACGATTAACCTAATCATCCGATCTCTACCAAATTTTGCAACTCCATACCTTTATGGAGGGAGCATCCTTTGACCAATCTAATAGGTCATACGCCTAATAGTTTGCGGATGGCGGCCATCTTTGTGTCAAAATCGATTCTTCCTATTAATTCAAACACGGTGAAACCGAATGGAACGAAATTTGGTACAGAGATAGCACTAGCAAAGGGCATCTCAGTGTCATGATTTATATCGCCGCCATATTGACAGAAACGTAATGGCGGCCACACAAATGTTCAAATCTTAAATCAAATTACGATTAGCCTAATCATCCGATCTCTAGCAAATTTAGCAACAACATACCTTTATGTAGGGAGCATCCTTTGACCAAACTAATAGATCATCAGCCTAATAATTTGCGGATGGCGGTCATCTTTGTGTGAAAATCGATTCCCCTTATCAATTCTAACACGGTGAAACCGAATGGAACGAAATTTGGTACAGAGGTAGCACTAGCAAAGGGCACCTCAGTGTCATGTTTTATATCACCGCTATCTTGACGGAAACGTAATCGCGGCCACCCAAATGTTAAAAGCTAAAATGTAATTACGACCAACCTAATAATCTAATCTCTACCAAATTTTGCAACACCATATTTTTATGTGGGAAACATATTCAGACCAAACTGCAAGAACATCAGCCCAATAGTTTGCAGATGGTGGCCAAGTATGTGTGCAAATCGATTCCCCCTATCAATTCAAACACGGTGAAACCGAATTGAACGAAATTTGGTACAGAGGTAGCACTAGCAAAGGGCACCTCGTATTCATGTTTAATATCCCTATAGCACGTTGTATTTCAACAAGCTACTACAACCAACATTCAATCATACTCCTTGAAAAGGACAAAGAGTTATAACAATACCCATGCATTTAGGAGAAAGTAGGCTATATGTTCTTTACTGAACATCTTGTTATTATTATTATTACATCACTATGCCCATCTGTGGAGTACGATAGAACTTATGTTACTAGTAGTGTTTTTTCTTCGTCCCAAAATCTCTTCATCTGCGCACTAAAAAGAATCCACCGTTCTTCAATCCATGATTTCCAGATCCTGGTAGAAATTATCTCAGAGAAATAATGGTTACATCATTATTATTAATTATTATTACATAATGGTACTTGGGTACTTGGTATGGCATAAGTGTGGTACCCACAGTGTCAAAAACGTTAAGATCGCCTGAATTAGAGACAAATAGGACGATGGCTGTATTGTGGTCTCACAACATCTCAACAATATTCCAAGTCTTGGATCGTCTGAATTTGAACCGACAAGATAGTTGGCACCAGAAGAATGTGCCATTGTATTGGAGGTCATGCAGAATTTCGATTTTCCCCGACTAAGGTGTCAATCAGTTCTACATTTATTGCATTTCCATTGTCTTGAATTGGTGAACGTGACAGCTGCAGACGCTTAACGTTGGCTGTCACTATTGATTACGATCAACAAACGGGCAACCACTCCATTCTGACTGCGGGCTAAGCACCACGCGTTTATAAACAGGCAGTCCTTCGTCATATGCATCCGATATAATTTGCTATCCGAAGACCCTCTCGTGCCATACGGAATTCAGTGGATATAGTAAACCCCCGAACATCTGAACTGGACAGTAAAACAGTGGCGTCAAGTAGCATGCTTCATTGAATCCTGTTTCCACTTGTCCTAAGGTGACGCCGGCGAATACTGTTGGGTGTCTGTGCGTCACTGATACGAGTATTTTCCACGCAATTTCTCTGGTAGCATGCAATAGACCAGTGATGGTGCAGCTTCACGAGGTAAGGAATCAAATATCGAAACAAACTTATTAAATCAACATGTAACGAACTATAGATATATTCACAACTATACACGAAAACAATATGCTATTCAACACTGAATAAGGCATGTCTATGATGCCACGGAAGTGTGCACGAGTACGCTGTAATGTAACAACTAGCCGGCATGTACATGTTCCATGTTTTACCGAGAATGTCAACAATACCCTTCTTCTTCTCTGTTGCTACCTAGCCGTGCTGGTCTTAAGGGGAGACTCCACTGAAAAATTTAAATTCTCTCCTACTGCATCGATTTCAAATTAATTTTGTGATCATATATATCGCGTAAAGATGTAGCAATGTCTAAGGTTTGAAGGCCATAAATTGAATGGTTTTTGAATTATTAATGATTGATGTGCTTTTTAATGGTATTTTTCAAAACCAATTTTTGGTACACAGATATCAATTTTTACATTTCAATTCCTTCAGACACAGTAACAGGACATAGTGTAAGAGTTCTGTGCATTTATTTTATGAGAATGTTTGATTAGTTCATTATTCAAATTTCAATATTTTTTTCACATAATTTGTAAATAAATGTCATAAAAATCATTGAAACTACATATCATTTAATATTAATGCACAGACGTATGCAAATAGCTCATGATTACTTTCTGCAAAAATTTCACTGAGATTTAGTTGGTATTGAAGTTAGAAAAACAAATTTTCAGGAAAATGGATTTTAATAAAATGTCAGCTAGTTCAAGACACACATCCTTTAAAATTCTCCAGGACCATATGTTTTGCAAAGAGCCGACTTTGGATCAAAAATTATCGGGTTGGTGAGAAGATGGTCGTGTTTGATGGCGATAACATCAAATACTATCTTTGACAGCTGTCAGTGAGCCACGCCCTCCTCATGCAGTCCATGTATCAATTATTATTCTGACTTATTTATAATTCGAATTGAACCAAATCTTTCTGGGATCAAACAGAAAGCACTCCAAAGGTCTGAAATAGCCAATGACATTTCCTTGAAAAAAATTTAAGTTTTGCGGTGGAGTCTCCCCTTAACACGGCAGCCAACCCATAGAAACACAATACTCTGCGTGCGCACTGAGAGGGAGATAATTAACAGAGTAAAACATATCATATGTATTATTTCATAAGTATAGAATCTTCCTGCAGCGCTTACAAGCGACCGATCGTGACAAATGAGCATTCAAATGAAAGAGAATAGACATTAGCAGTGATGGATGAATTGCACTCCAATTTCATAAGTATCTATAATTTCTTTAAAAAAATGACTTATAAAAAATGTACGAAGTGTGCGATTTGCAAATATTGTTGCTGTAGAAAAATACGCTCCATAATTGCTGTCCACTTCACATTTTGGCCGCTGTGACACCTGTTTCATGTCATTTTAACATTCTGAGGTCTTTCCTTTATCATTTTGCATGGATTTTAGAAACAGTAAATCAAATGAATGAGTACTCAAATCGTATAATTTCATAATTAACTGGTGAGTGTTACAGCAACCTTTCTCCTTAAGTGTCTCATTATAAACCTATTGGGGAAAGTGTGGTTTATGAACATGCAAGATTTCTTGCACGGGTCCGCTAGTGTGTATAGTATAAACAAACAAGAAGTCCAGTCAACACAATGCCACTCAAATCCCTACGGCTTCCTTACTTTAATAAAATCAGTCACATGAACTGGGACCTGGAGACAATATTATTCCCCAAGGGTCCATTATTTGTATGGAAGCCAATGACAATCAGGTGGAGATGGCTAGTAGCAAGAGAGGAGTGCCTGGTTACAATTGAACACCTGTGCAACGACCGTACCTGATCAGGATTACCCAAGAATAAGTAATCATAAAAAAACAAGAAGTTCCGTGAAGAACTATACAGCCTACTTTTCTTGCCAATGATTATTCTACGGTATATGAACCTATCTAGAATAATGACGAAATTAAGTTGGTAATATCGAACTATCTAATTAGTTCAAAATATACGTGGTATAATGTAGCCTAATAGAGCACTACAATTGGCAGCCCTGGTGACTGAATATATTCTTAGTTCCATCTCTTAAGGTACAGAATACAAAATTTGGTTGAAGTCCAATGGACGTTACATGCAGTTAGACACTGGATCTATCAGCACACGTAAAAGCATGTTGCCAACAATACCATGCGTGTTCTGGTCAGAAATAATCTGAAATATTATGATATCTTGTTGTGCCAATTTTGGATGAAATCCATTTGTTAGTATAGAAGTTACATGTATTTTAAAATTAGACATATCAGCTGGCATAGAATCATGTTGGCAGCACTGCCTTGTATTAATTACACCAAATGAATCTAGAATGTCAGGTGCTATACGTGTGCAAAGTATAGAGCTGTTGGCTTGCATACTTTCTGATGTATTGATATTAGGGTAAAAATAATATAGACAGCATTTATTAACAGTTGGCAGCCCCGATTGCTCCTAACTATACTTATAGTCATATCTGTTATGGTACTCATAGCACATACGAAATTTGGTTGAAATCCAACTGATAGTATAGAAGTTACATGTATTTAAAAATTGGTACTATCAGCAGGCTTATAATCATGTTGGTAAAACTGATGTATATAAGTTACTCCAAATTAATCTAAAATGTCAGAATATACGTGTGAATAGTTTAAAGCTGTTGGCTTGCATACTTTCTGATATATTGGTATTTGGGTAAAAAAAATAGAGAGAGCAATTATTAACAGTTGGCAGCCCTGGTGGCTCTTAAGAATACGCTCAGTCATATCTGTTTATGTACAAATATTACATACAAAGTTTGGTTGAAATCCAATTGATAGTGTAGAAGTTATATGCATTTAAACATTGGACCTATCAGAAGGCTTAAAATTATTTGGCAACACTGTCATGGTTGGCCTCCTGGAAATTAAACTGAAATAGTATTATCTACATGTGTGCCAATTTTGGAATAGCTCCTATGCATACCCTGCAAGATATCCAACATGGAGCTCAAATTTCTAGTGAGTTTTTTCAGCAGTTGGTAGCACTGACATCATTTTCAAATATGGACTTGAGATATTCCGGTGCACATCTTTACTCATACCAAATTTGGTTTTGATTGCTGTAGCCGTTTAGGAGTTGATAGGGGGGGACACACACACAGCCAGACAGACCGACAGACAGAAGGACAGACAGACAGACAGACAGACACACATTTTCCCGGATCGATCTCATGTCTACTTTTTCCTCATTTTTGCAAAATGTGAAAAGTAGGCTAAAAATCCACAGCCTGCTTCCAGTCTCCGACCGGGTCAGGAATGGAATGAATGAAGCCCCCATCTAGCGGCGAGGATATGAACTGTGCCGGCTGTCGAGGCCTGACGCACTCCTCTGGGGCAATGATTAAATGAATGACAGATCAAATGAAATGATAGTGGAGAGTGTTGCTGGAATGAAATTTTGACAGGGAAAACCAGAGTATCCGGAGAAAAACCTGTCTGCCTCCGTTTTGTCCAGCACAGATCTCACATGGAGTGACCGGGATTTGAACCACGGACCCAGCGGTGAGAGGCCGGCGTGCAGCCGCCTAAGCCACGGAGGCTTTCAAGAATAAGTGAAAATCCACAGCCTGCTTCCAGTCTCCGACTGGGTCAGGAATGGAATGAATGAAGCCCCCATCTAGCGGTGAGGATATGAACTGTGCCGGCTGCCGAGGCCTGACGCACTCCTCTGGGGCAATGATTAAATGAATGACAGATGAAATGAAATGATAGTGGAGAGTGTTGCTGGAATTAAATTTTGACAGGGAAAGCCGGAGTACTCGGAGATAAACCTGTCTGCCTCCGTTTTGTCCAGCACAGATCTCACATGGAGTGACCGGGATTTGAACCACGGACCCAGCGGTGAGAGGCCGGCGCGCTGCCGCCTAATCCACGGAGGCTCTGCTTTCAATAATAAGTAATCATAATAATTATAAAAACTAGTGTGCATGCTTTAATATATTGTATTGTTGTATGGCTGAACTACAGGGTCTTTCATATAAAATAAGAGCGCCAAGCGGCGGCTTTGTTAACCACGGCTGCGGTCACCTTGGCCGACTGCTATTTAGGGGCACCGAGTTTTGTTTCTGACACCAAGGGGCTGAAAATAAGCCTTGTCTCGTCGTTGTTGGCCGTAGTATAATAATAATAACTATAATAATAATATGACAATATAGGGATAGGGATGTAATAGACCTTCCGTACCACACCCGCACGTGTAAATCGCGTGAAAAAAATCTAGAGTACACCTTGACCCCCTTAAGCGCATTATATGACATTGATGAATTTTACAGCTTAATTTGGTTCCGTTATAACCTTAAGCCGTTTGCAAACTATCTCAGTAATGTAATAATAAATGGAATTGTATTGAGTCTTACAGCAATAGATGGACCTGTGAGATTCCGTTGCCATGGTAACCGGCTTGCATTCTTTCGTTATTGTCTTAAATGAAATTAGTTTTCTGAAAATATCTCAAAAACTGTTGGTTTTAAGGCCTTAAAATGTGGTTTTCGGCGGCCCTAGGGCCCCCGAGTTTCGTTTCTCACATTGAGGGGCTGAAAATGAGCTTTGTCTCGCCCGTCTACGCCTATTTCAGCAAGTATTTTAAGGGGGTAGGCCCCCTTTTATGAGAGGTACAGAGAAGAATTACATCAATGAGTAGTGTCGTGCCTCTAAAGGATATCTGTACCAAATTTTACGTTGATCCACCCAGCCGTTCTCGAGTTATAAGGGAACAACCACTTTGTCCACAGACAGACAGACAGACAAACAGACAGACATAGAGACAGACAGACAGACAAAAAAATATTTTCGCGCGCATCCGTCATAAAACCGTCTGAAACGCGTGAATAACGCAAATTTCCGTAGAAATTCAGAAAAAACAGACAAACTTTCATTCTTATATATAGAGAGATGAAAAACCCTGTATATACACGTCGACTAGCGTTCTTGGCTGTCACCCCGGAGGGCCGGATCCACAGCTGTAACCGACCAGCTGAAGGCGATTCCAGTATCCAAGTTTCGACAATGCCCTAAGGAATGGAAAAACTGCCTCCAGCGTTGAGTGGCTTCCCAAGGCAGTTACATTGAAGAAGGCGGGGTTGAAATGTAAAGGTATTAGATTAAAACCAGGTAAAAGAAATTAATATACATATCTCGTGTATTACAACAAGTGATGAATTCCATGAATATTTCCCCTCAAAATGAAACGAAAAGCTCACAGTGTTCTATTGGTAGAAACCCAAGCTGCACTGTTCGGACAAAGCAACTAAATAATTCAGCACAGTTCCAGTAAGTATCGGAAGGACAACGGTCGTTGCTGCTATTTTTTGTCCCATCCTCCCGGGAACAAGCCGTACTTGGTAGGCTGCAGTATGCTTAGGGATTAAGCGTGACAGGAATTTGAAGGGACCAGAAAGTACAAAATAGACAGAGAGAGGATTAGATTCTGGCATGTCATATGCCCTTATTATCAGAAGCACACATCAGCAATGATAAAATGTTATTTTTAATTGGAACACGATGACAGGAGGGGATTATATTAAATCATTTGATTCATTATTCTTTAAAATATTGATTTGAAAGAAGTCAATTGATTGATCGTGTTTTTAAATAGCCCTTTAGTTTTAATTGGCAAGAAATAATTACTAAAAAATTAATCCATAGAATGTTTCACTTTTCTCACACTGAATGATATAGCATTATTGACAAGTCATTCCTAATAATTAATTTCCTGAATACAGGTTTGCGCCTGAGGCAGTCCATGAGTGTTTAGTAATAAAATTATACCTGGCGATTAATATGATAAGTAACACCCCTGTGCCGGTAAAGACAACAAACAAGTAGTTCCGTGAAGAACAATACAGCCTATTTTCATATATCCTACTTATGTTAATTGCCTCTATCTACATACAAAATTGCAGATGGTCTGTATGTACTGTTACATGAAGATTATTGCGTACGTGTAGTATTCAAACTTCAATCGCATGATTAGGACACAAGAAGTAAAAAAGATATTTTAAAATTTCGCACAGCTGCCATCTTTGGTTAAGGAAACAATTGAAAAAATAGATGCCAGTGGATTAACATTTGTATAAGGATTTACTGTACAAAGTGTCACTGCACTCGGATGGTCAAATTACGAGAAACAACCATGTGAATAATTATATTTCGCGTCGCCGCCATGTTGGATTTGTGATCACCAGGTTATTGAAAGTCCTACAGGTGAACTTATGTTCATAGCCCCTATGAATATTACAAATTCAGTTTGATTGCTGTAATAGATTCGTAGATATTGAGATCCATCTAAATATTTCGGATGGTCGCCATGTTGGATTGTTATACGTATAGGCCATAGAGTCATGTACCATTAAAGGAAAATTATTGCGTAGGTTCATTATTCAAACTTTCACTTCGATCGCATGATTACGACTCAAGAAATAAAAACTTAATTTTAAAATTCACACAGCCGCCATCTTGAAGTTATTTAAACAATTGATACCAGTGTATTACAATGTGTATAAATATTTCCTGTACCAAGTTTCATTACGTTTGGATCATTAAATCGCGAGAAAGGTCTATTTAAAATGTTCAAATTGGCTTGACCGCCATGTTCGGTTTGTAGTTAACCGGTTTTTGAAAGTCTTATAGATGAACTTCCAGTAGTGCCCTTTATCTCCGTACAAAATGTCAGGGTGATGCCGCCGAAAGTTTCAGAGATATAGAATGCCAGTGAAATATTTCGCACAGCCGCCATCTTGAGGTTATGTAAACAATTGAACGAAGTTAGATGTCGGTGCATTACAATGTGTATAAACATATACTGTACCAAGTTTTATTGCGTTTGGTTGGTTAAATCGCGAGAAACGTCTATTTAAAAGTCGCAAATTCGCTTGGCCCGCATGTTGGTTTTGTGGTTACCAGGTTTTCAAAAGTCACATACATGAACTTGTAGTGGTTTCCTTTATCACCGTAAAATATTCCAGGGTGTTATGGGTAATTTTTAGGAGATATTGAATGCTGGTGAAATATTTCGCACAGCCGCCATGTTGGATTGGTGAGACGTAACAAAATTTGAAGGGTATGATCGGGGTCATCCGAAAGTTTCATTGAAATCGATCCAGCCGTTTAGAAGTTATTAGGGGGGACACACACCATCTCACACACACGCACACACAGACAGACACACGGACAAAAGGTGATCTCATAAGTCTATTTCTTCATAAATGAAAATAGGCTAAAAATAATGGAAAGCAATGTGTGAATCAGTTTTTTGGAGTTTCATTTCAGAGGCTTGGACATCGTGGTCATTTATTCCCATGTAAATGTATGTGTATGTACGGGTAGAATTCGTCTGATAACTTGAGTTATTTTGGTGTCTGTAGTAGTGTGTGTATTTGTATTTCAGGTAAGGATTGAGAATAAGGCGTCCATGGCCTTAAATGAGACACTATGCCGGCATTTAGCTGGAATAGACGTGGAAAACCACGGAACACTACTCCCAGGAAGGCTGAGTGGGAATCGAATCTACCTCTTCTCGGTATTGCCTCACGGGGCTAATCGTACTCCGTTCCAGCCTTTAGACCAGCATTAATTATCTTGGTAGTGCCGGGAATCGAAGCTGGACCTCCGCACAGTGGGACGGATTGACGAAAACGTGGACAAAAGTTTGCATTTTAGTCAATGTAGACAAAAATTTGGTATAATGAAGTTTTCGACCTCGCTGATTACGAATTTGATATTAAAACTGAAAAATTCAAGATGATGGATCCAGTATGGGAGACCAAATCCTAGGAGAAAACAATTAGTTTTAGGCAAATCAGAATTATTAGGTTATTGGCCTTGCTGATTACAAATTTGACTTCAAAATTTACAGTTTAAAATGGTAGGCCCAATATGGCAGACAAAATTTGAAAAATTTTGAAATTTGAGTGAAAATATATTTTATATTATGCATCTGGCCCTTCAAAAGAAAACATTATATTCTTCCTATTTCTTCGTGTCCTGTCCTTCACTCTGCTCTAGATATCAATTAATACATAAAATACATAATGGACCGAATTCTATACAATTTATATCAGTTTTACCAAATGCATGAATAGCAATATATTGTCGTCGTAGCGTTAAGTGTGCCTCGTTGCCAGAAAAGTGCCTAGTAGTTGGATTTCAAAAAAAAATCGTGAGGTAAATTTAATATAGTTTTTCGGAGAATTCCAAATTCAGCCCAATGCTGCCCGATATGTTGCTTACCTTTATTGTTATTTTTTTCTTTCTTCAGTATAATTGTTAATTAACAAAAACAATTGTTATTATATTATTCAATAAGTAAATAGGTATTATTTATTGTAAGGACTAGGATTTGGAAGGTTACCTTGGGTAACATCTCACAGCTCTTAAAACACAAATTATATTTCTCCCGCTCAAATTTCATAACTTTTCAAATTTTGTTCGCCATATTGGGTCGTTCATTTTAAACTTGCAAATTTTGAGATCCAATTCGTCATCAGAAAGATCAAAACCCTATTAATAACGCTTTATGTCTAATTAATGGTATTTTGTAAAAATAATAGGATTCAGTCCGCCATATTAGAGCCGCCGTTTTGAATTTTTCAAATTTAATATGAAATTTAAAATCACCCAGGCCGAAGATTTAATTATACCATTGTTTGTCTACATTGGAAAAGTTTTAGACTTTTATTGACGTTTTCGGCAATCCGTCCTACTGTTCTCCGAGGGGACAAGCAAGAACACTAGCCACTACACCACGAGGAGATCTATATGGATCAAATGTAGCCTAATGATAATAAACCCACATCCTACTAGTTTTAAATCTCAGGAAGCCTTGAGAATGAATCAACCCTATTATTTGACATGAGTTAAAATGATGAGGTAACAAAATCCTTTTTCTGAAACTCGTTCTATCATATCTATTGGCTTTCATGACCCGTGAATTGAAACTCAGCAATTTTTCGTTCTTTGATATTTTATAATTTAATAATCTACTCCAGTTCAATTCAATGTTATCTGTCGTACAGAAGCTTGTGTGTACCCTTGTGTTGGATCATATAATTGGTGGAATGTAATGTATGCTTATATAAACACCGAATGCGTGTTCTCATCCGATGAGAATTTGGCGTTATATAACAAGGACTTCACAATCAAGGAGGGAATGTTGTATTACATACCGAACGTGCTAATTGAAGCCCTTTGGCCGTGACGGCGAGGCGCGTATCTCATCTCTCAAAGCGCTAATGGGTTGTCCTATACTTTACTGTACATATAACCACGCTATGCGCATGCGTGAACTTGTATGCCTTGCCCAGCTGTGAACATCATCACGCCCACTGAGTACCACGAATTATCAACTCGCCCATCCAATGAATTCGTAGAAACAGGATGGTGAGAGACAGAACAAGCGAAGATCGTCAATTTGTCGGTGGCCTTCTCCAAAATAGAGCCGTCAGCTACACAGTACATTCTATCTCAAACGTAGGCACATTGAGAATGACCATACGTCCTGTTTTGATTGGGACTGACCCGTTTTACATCTGTCCAGTCTGACACAAGCATTTGTTCCGTTTTTAAAGGATTATTATTGTTAATCTAAATGCCAGTGTTCCAGTGCTTTTGATCATATTGTATTGACGCTCCTGATTTTGTATATTTCATTTAGTTATTTCACACTTGCAACGGCAGTAGGGGAGTAAGGCGGTTTCCAAATAGTGTCATGGCCGCCGCGTGAGTCCAAGCCAATATCTCGCGAACCCATGGTCGGATGTTGACATATGAGGTGTCGTTGAACTCGAGCTGACGTCCTCTTTCCTATGGACCATGTATTATATTTTTCAAAAAAAAATTAAATTTTTCGTTTTCGAAAATAGGTGATAGTTTGAAAACTAAACATGATAGAACGTTGTGCCATGGCTCAAACGAACGGCCTATATGACCTTTATTTTCTGTAAAAAACATTTTTATTTTTTATGCTTTTTTGAAAACACTCGAATTTTGAAATTCCTATATTTTGGACGCTAGGAAATTTACAAAAATGTTTGCTTGACGTAAATCAATGGTCCCTACCCCCTCTACCCCCAAAATAAATTTCAAGTCTCTAGGATGAAAACCTGCAGTAGTGTGGTAAGGACAGAGCTGCTTCCAAAAGCAAGTGGTGAGCCCCTGCGACCTTGGAATGGAAGGAGTGATGCTAGGAGGGCGTGCTTGGATTCGTTTTTTTCGTCTCGTTGTGCTCTTTACGGGAATGTAGGTGTCGAAAAGGTGAAAAACTGGAAACACGGTCTTTTTGGGGTAAAAACGTGATTTTAGACTTTTTGCTATATCTCGCGAACCAAGTATGCTAGAGGCGTGTACGACGAGTCCAAGGACTCGGAGTGACGTCCTCTTTGCTATGGACCACTCGAGATATTTTTTTAAAAAATTTGGAAACTCGATTTTGGGGTAAACACTTTTTTTTTGTGATTTTTGCCGATATCTCACGAACCAATAACGCTAGAGACGTGTACGAGGTGTCCTAGCACTCGGGCTAACGCCCCCTTTCAAATGTGGTAGATTTTTTTTCCAAAAAAATAATTCACAAAGGGCCTAACGCCATACATGTTGAAATAACGTGTTTTTTTTTCTTTACCTGTTTATAATGTCCATGAAGCGTGGTGGTTGAGAGAGACGATACGGCTGGGTGTGTGTGTTTCAACGAACCTGTCGCTGACCACAAGGACCATGCTTAATAGATCAATCGCTATTTCGGCGGGTCGGTGTATGACAGAGCGAGCGTGCGTTTTCTGATATTTTACCTTTAACGTGTAAACGGTGATGAGAACTTGGTTCTATGTTGATCGAAGCGAGTACCGAAAACAAACTTACAGGAGGTGAATGTCATTTGAGCTTATTGGAAGGCTCCGATCTGACTTGACAACAGGTGACGCTTGAAGGTGAAATAATCTGACCATCGTGGTGGCAGGGGAGTGTGAAAGGCATGCACACACATTTGTGAAACCACATGTAGGCTAAACCAGTGACATCCTGTTTTGCTTCGTACGTGACAAAATGCAAGTTCATGTGAAATTTGATCTACCGCAGGTGTTCGCTTGGGACGTTATCTGTCCACATGCACGATAACTGTTAACAAGTTACATCCTGTCTTGCTTCGTACGTGACAAAATGCAAGTTGACGTGAAATTTGATCCGGCACAGGTGTTCGCCTGGGACGTTAGCTGTCCACGTGCACGATAAGAGAATCTTCAAAGCATGGGGAAAAAAAGATTATACATGCAACGTAGCATATATAAAGACATGTCGTTATCATTTCCACGCTCACTTAGGTGACTACCTTTGAACACACTGCGTTGCATGAAACCCCTGGTCTTGTTTATCAGTTTTGGTGTTGGTGGAAAATACTTGACCTTGTTGTGGGGTAGGTATTTATTTATTTATTTATTTATATATTTATTGATTTTTATATAAATACATGCAATTATTTATTGATTAGGTAATTAATGATTTTATTTAATTATTTGTTTGCAGATAACGTGTATAGCCTGCCTGTCGTGTGTCTGTGGGAAATATATTAAAGAAAGAGAGAAAGACAGAAAAGAAAACCATTTCCATACTAGCCCACGAGACGGGAATATAGAAAAGCATTACACGTCAAGGTGAGATTTGTTTTATTATATAATATAACCTGTTTGATTTTGTTTTGTTTATGAAATGCATAAACTATATGGAATGGATATACTTATGGTGGTTTATTTTATTTCTTTTTAGATATTTGGAAAAAAAAGGGTTCACTGCTATAATAAGTACAGTTGAAAACCAAGTGGCTTTAGAGTGGAACCCTTGTCAAGCAGTCTACAGGTGAAAACTCAGGTGAGAGTGTTCTTTCAAAATAATGTCTTTTACTGCTGAGAATACGTTAACTTGGGAACCCATAAACAGTTGTTTCAAATCGCGTGTGTGCTCTGGCCGCGTGGTCAATGTTAGAAAAAGTTTGATTCCCAAAGAATTTTTACAATCTTGTTTTGAAATTTTTAAAATTGAAATTTGTACAGCGCAAAGGTTGCATACGGCTTTAAAGGTGAATACAGAACTGGTGTGCGATTTCATATATAAAAAAAAGGACGTAGAGCATAAAGAGACATTTTATATTTGCAGTAAAATGCAAGAGCTATTCATAGCCCATAATTTGGAACATTGGTATGAAACCCACGTGGTGAATGCCTTGCTATCAAAATTTGATAAACTGCAACAAGGACCGAGTGGTCTAGCCTTAGACAAAATTCATTATTTGCAAATCAACATTTGTCAATTCAACCCGTTGAATGCTGGGTCTAGCTATATTAAAACACCACCAGCTATAGCTTCGAAAAATGCTGTGGTCAATATAAAGAATCGTGACAATGATTGCTTTCTGTGGTCTGTGGCTGCCTTTTTGCAGCCGGTGCAACATAATGGTTGTTGGCCGGGAAAGTACAAGGCCAAGTTTGATGAATTAAAACAAACTTTAAATTTAACTCGAGTATCGTTCCCTATGGACTTAACCGAGATCCATAGGTTTGAACAAGATAACCAGGACTTTTCGTTCATGGTGTATGGCCTTGATGGTAATGAGATTGTGGGTCCTCTTTATGCCACAAAAGAACCGAAACGACACCACATTCATCTTTTATATTTATCTGTAGGAGAAGTGAATCACTATTGCCTCATTAAAAGCCTGAGTAGATTGCTAAGCAGTCAAATGTCAAAGGACAAGCGTCCAAAACATATTTGTGACCGTTGCTTGCAATATTTTAAAACCCCTACGCTTTTGGAACGTCATAGGGTAGATTGTGTTACTCAGGAAGCGGTGAGATTGATATTGCCACAAGGGGACAAGGCTGTGTTAAAGTATAAGGACATTCATAAGCGTGACACTGTTCCCTATGTGGTATATGCAGATTTCGAAGCTCTCACTACACCCATGGCGGGATGTGAACCAGATCCCTCCATCAGCTCAACCACACCCATTCAAAAACATGAACCCTTTGCCATAGGATTTAATGTGGTGTGTGCCTATGACCCCACACAATCCGTGTACAAATACCGTGAGGGGCCAGATTGTGCCAAATGGTTCTTGGATGAACTTATCAAGTTGGCCGACCATGTACAGGAAATACTGGACCACCCAGTACCCATGAGCCTATCTCAAGAACAGCAGCAGTGGTATGAGCATGCCACAACATGTCATATTTGCGAAAAGCCACTGATCAATGCTGAAGACACCGTTCGTGATCACTCGCACTTTACGGGGGAGTTTCGTGGAGCTGCGCATAGTAAATGCAACTTGAACTTTCCAGCTCCTCGTTTCATCAGTGTCTTTTTCCATAATCTGGCAAATTATGACATTCAGTTTTTGATTCGTGAATTGGGCCATGTCAACAAGGGCTCGTTTACCATTATCCCCCAAAACCATGAGCGTTTTACAGCCCTGACATGGAGGTTGAGCAACTTTAGCATTCGATTTTTGGATTCCTTTAAGTTTATGACGTCCTCGCTAGACAGCCTTGTGAATGGCTTGAATGAGGAGGAATTAAAAAATACTAGAATGCATTTTAATGATCCTGAGCAATTTCAATTGTGCATTCGGAAAGGTATATTCCCGTATGATTTCTGCAATAGCTGGGACGTGTTAAAGCAAAGAAAACTCCCACCACAAGAGAAATTGTACTCGAAACTAACACGCAGTACCGTTTCCGATGAAGACTATGCACATGCATGTCAAGTTTGGCGAGTGTTTGGCATGAACACGCTAAGTGAATATGCTTTGCATTACCTAAAACTGGATGTATTGCTGCTCACTGATGTGTTTGAAAAATTCCGTAACTTGTGTCAACACATTTACGGTCTTGACCCGGCTCACTATTACACGAGTCCTGGACTCTCGTTTGATGCCGCTTTGAAATACACTCAAGTGGAATTGGATTTACTCACTGACGTAGACATGGTTCTATTTTTTGAAAAGGGCATTCGTGGTGGATTTGTGTCACTTAACCAACGCCATGCCGAAGCGAACAATGTCTACATGCCTGATTATTCACCAGACAAACCAGAATCGTACTTAATGTACTATGACGTGAATAATTTGTACGGTTACGCCATGAGTCAGCCTTTGCCCTATGGAAAGTTTGCTTGGCTGACAGACAAACAAGTGTCAGAATTTGATGTGAACATGGCTAGCCAAGAAACAGGCCGTGGATATGTGCTAGAAGTGGATATTGAATATCCCTCATCCTTGTATGATGAACATGCCGATTTCCCATTCTGCCTTGAGCAAATGGTTCCCCCTGACAGTAAAGTGAAAATTGAAAAACTCATGGGCACACTTTACAACAAAAATCGGTATGTGGTACATATCCAAATGTTGGTGCAATGCCTCGCCCAAGGCTTGGTGTTGAAGAAAATCCACAGGGGTATTTCTTTTGCTCAAAAATCATGGCTTGAGCCGTACATGCGACTCAACACAGAGCACCGACAAATGGCAACACAGCAGTTTGAAATTATTTTTTTTAAATTAATGAACAACTGCATCTATGGCAAGTCCATGGAGAATGTCCGCAAATACCGTGACATTAAATTGGTGAATGTCTGGGAGGGGCGGTGGGGTGCCCGGCGGTACATTGCCAAGCCAAATTTCAAATCGATCAAAATTATCGATGAGGATTTGGCTACTATTGAAATGAGTAAAACCAGCGTGACCATGGATAAGCCCATTTACTTGGGTCAAGTCATTTTAGACTTTTCTAAATCGGTCATGTATCGATTCCACTATGAGTTTGCCAAACGCCATTTTGAGGACGTTTCTCTTTTGTATATGGACACGGACTCATTCATTTACCACATTCGCCACTGCAACCCCTATAACGTCATGAGGCAACATAGTGACTGGTTCGACACCTCTTGCTATAGCGCTGACAACGTGTTTCAGCTGCCCATAAAAAACAAAAAGGAAATGGGCGTTTTAAAAGATGAATGTGGTGATTCCATTATGACGGAATTCGTAGGTTTGGCTTCGAAAATGTATGCTTATCGCACACTCGACTGTAAGGAAGCCAAAAGAGCAAAAGGTGTAGGTAGGGC
The DNA here is from genome assembly GCA_946902985.2 of Meconema thalassinum. Lineage (NCBI taxonomy): Eukaryota > Metazoa > Arthropoda > Insecta > Orthoptera > Tettigoniidae > Meconema > Meconema thalassinum. The sequence goes on along the minus strand of OX336390.1, from coordinate 151,023,318 downwards.
AGTGGTAAAATCGCTACGTGTTGATGACTATCTAGCGGTTTTACGCACTGGCAAAGCTATGTCTCATACACAGTGCAGGATACAATCCAGCAACCATCATTTGTATCTTGTGGAACAGAGAAAACGCACCCTCGCCTCCATGGATAACAAGCGTGTGTGGGCTGATGACCTGCTCACTAGCCTGCCCTGGGGTTATGATCGCAACGAGGAGGAGGTGTGATTTCACTGTTTAATCGTTTATGGGACATGGCTTTTCGTAACTTGTAGATTTAGAATTTTGTAAATATTGGTTTCTGTCATTGTAAATAGTAGATTTTGTAAATAGTGACAATTCACTTGGACCTTTTGCTCTTTAAAAAAGTTGTGTGCAACCTTATTTTTTAAAAATTTTTTGATTGGTAAATAGTGTGATTCTTTTAACGCTGTACAAAATTGATTTTTTGTTGTAAATATGAAATAAGTAAGATTTTTAGTAACTTTAATAACTAGTATTTAATTATTTTTTGAAATAGTAAAATGGTAAACTAAAAAAAGTTCTTTCGGGATGAGTGTACATGTCAAGAATGTGCTTTTGGGAATAAATAAAGTGGTTGTGTTTGTTCCCAAAGACAGGTGTGAATGTATGACTGGAGAGAGAAAACTGGTGTGTATGATTGACCAGAGCAAACATGGTGAGGTAGGGTGGGTGGGTGGGGAGGGGGTAAATGGTCACTTATATATTCATTTTGTTTTAAATAGTTTCGTTTTTTCATTGAAATGTGGCAGACAATAGACATTATTTTTGTAAAAACAGTCTTACCTGCAGTAGTTGTAGACCTCGACGTTTCTCCAAACACGCATCAGCACATTGCAGTATTATCAAGGTCAAGCACTCGCATCAACATCATTGTCAAATCTCAACTTTCGACATACACTAAATGGAAAAATGTGAAAACAGCAAAATGGAAAATCCGTGTTTCCATATCACCAAAAACGCAAAACTTAAAACGGACATTTAAAAAAAACTGGAAATGGCCATATGTGAAATATGAAAATTCAAAAACTTCAAACGGTCATTCTTTAAAAAGTGTCATCAGCAAAATGGAAAAATCCATATCATCAAAACGAACGTTTTCAAAAACTGTAAATTGCAAATTAGCAAAATGGCAATGTGTGAAATGTGAAAATGAGAAATCAGCCATCAACATCATGGTTTTTTATAAATAATAAAAACACAAAACATCGTGCTCTGGCAAACCTTTGTTTTTATTTCATAGTCATAGTGAATTGACAAAAGAAAAATAGAATACAAACAAATCCCAATTCCTCACTCCTCAATGTTTATGTCCATGCATCATCAACTTTCCTTTCATAGCACTCATGACAATTAGGGCTGCCATCCTTTCACCCACTGAGGCATCACTGGATGTGAAACGTTGTTTAGCTTTCTTTAATAACAATTTATCTGCCACATGTCTTAAACCAGGATGACTATGGCGATAAGAAAGGTCATGTTCCTTGCATGCTTGATCCAAAAGATTAATGGGTACATCACCACGTTGTAAACGTTTTTCGAGACGAGTTCCAGGGCCGCAAAAACGATAACCTGGAAGATGGATTTCGAAAGGTAGGTATTGAATCACTTTGTCAATGACGCCATTGCCAGTACAGGTCTGGCATATCCTTTTCCATCGATGGTAAAAAGGTTTGGTCTTCCTCCTCCTCTGTGGACGATGTTTGTGTTTGTTGTTGTTGTTGTTGCTTTTTCTCGCCATGACACTCATGGAATGATTCAACAAAGTCTTTACATGGACTCTTATGACCGTGATACAGTTTCACTAGCTGGCAAGTCGCACACTGACGCATAGACGGTATTTTTGCCATGGCCACTTGCTTATGGTGATCGTAATCCGTACAGGGTTGCAATTCACTCAACACAGGGTCTTGAGTCCATGATTTTGGTACATGTTGCCAGATTTCTTTCACTGCGTTGGCGGCCACATCATAAATGAACGACTTGGGCAGCGCCAAGAGTTCCTCTTTGGTAAAACTGTCTAGTTTCTTTTTGCACACAAAGAACTTGCCGATGGCTTTGTCCGTAGCATTGCCTTTCTCCATGGTATTACGTGCTGTAGATGTTTACACGTCGCTTGTAGAAATCTCACTGACGTCATTCACAGGTAAATCTTGAGTTATAATTTTGTTCAACAACTCCCAGCAGGCATGAGTGGTTAACCAATGAAAGAGATGCCACGCATGCGATAGGGCTGTATGGGTAATGTTGCCACAGGAACAAGTATCCATGAGCGTTTGCAGGGAGGGGCAGCCCAACTCCATGAGGTCGATACATTGGCAGTAAGACGCCAAAAATGGTTGCAACCATTGACGTTTTTCATTACCTTTCACAAATACCACATTGGCCGAGGACAAGTGTGCTTTCATAACCACATCCAAATATTTATAGGAAATGGTTCCCTGATTCCAGTCTAGTTGCCTATGATTTTCAATCCACTGGGTTTGTTTACGGTCTTTTTCACACAACAAATCAAAAGCATGGGGTGGTTTAAATAGCAAATGCGTAGCTTGTGATATCCAAAACGTGGTACAATCGATCACGGCCACTTGTTTAAATATAAATTTGTTGTCACCAATTTTAAACCCTTGGCAATCCACAATGAGTGTGCGCAACATGTTGACGCTTGTCTGGACCAAGTTCAACTGACGACTGACTGACGATCAGGTGTGATCATGGCATGGACTTACCTGCCATGCTAGTTTCAAAATTGAGGTTAGGGTAGGACAGGGGGACATGCAAAAATACGAATTTAAGAATTACATCATTTTATTATCATAACACGTCTTACAGGCTTTTGTCATTTTAGGATAAGGACGATAGCAACTGATACAACAATATAGTCTCTTGTGTTTGTAACGTCCATAACACCGATGATGTCCCAATGTCTCTAAACTAGGCGTTTTTGATGGTGAGCTGCTCACCGAAGCACCATGGATACCATACGGTCCACACGTATCGTAACTTGTTTTTTTTCATCACCCAGAGACACAAGTGAGGGATAGCTTGAATGACAGGGTATATTTCCCACTTTCATTCTGCACAGGTAGGGGCAGGTGGGTGACCAGCGCTGATGTTCCTGCATGGGTTCATCGCCCTCCTGCCATTGGTCTATGATGATGGGACAAAAGGCACATTTCACTTCATCTCTTGTTTTTAAATAGTAGAATCCAGCAGCCGCCAAGGCTTGAGGGTTTATGAAAGGCACTGGCCATGTGGCAAACGTCTTGAAACGTTGTTCCTCAGAGTTTAAATTCATGGATGTGACGTCTCTTGAGGCTTTAAAGCAAGACATGACTGAGCGGCTTGACGTGGGATGACCTGTTATTTATACACTCGTCACTTGGTTGGACAGTGGATAATAGTTGACTTGTTTGTGATGAATAATCAAACAGTAGGCCGTCGTATTGGCTGGTACATTGTCATGCGTTTCAAAATCTAGTCGAATGTCGATTTTGGATGGCTTGACAGACTCTTCCAGGTAAGAACAGTCAAAGACAATCAGTGGTGCTCTTGCCTTAAACGCTTGGGGTAGTAGCATGGGGCCGTTCTCTTTTTGATAATACGACCATCGAAATTTAGAAAACAAGTCGTACAGGGGGCCAAACTTATTTTTTGAAAAATCCAAATCCAGTCCTTCATAGGGAAACATAGCTCCGTTGAGGAAAAGACGTGCATTTCTCAATTGCAGGTGATCAAATTGCGTGGCATCTTTGGTTTGTTGATACTTGCGATTCGTTTGAAAACCCACAATCAGGTAGAGAGGTCTCTCTGTATAGCGAGCTGTTTTTACAGACCAACTGTGTGTGTTGGTAGTGGGCAATAGCGGATACTCATGGAGTGCCCAGCTTCTAAATTCCATGGGTAGAGGCATATCTCTCTTTACCATTTTAAGTATGTCCAGTTTTTTGCTATCGTTAAGGGTCACATGGGGGACTTTCCATAGCAAGCGTTGTAGTTGAATTTTTGAATCGATGGGGGCATTGTCGGCTCCCTTGAGTGCATTGTTATCACTCCTGTCTCTCACCAGATAAAGCACTTGCCTTGCGTTGACCACAATGCGTTGGTGATCTTCAGCAAAGCCTAGAATTAGTTTAAGAGGTAAATATCCAGTAAAGGTTCCATCGGTGTGTACCATCCAGTCATTGGTCGAGTCAGGACACCAACCTGCCATGCAAAGTGTTTTACCTTCTTCCTCACTATAAGAGGGGTATAGTTTCATGACACTGGAAATGCCCACATTTCGAGTGCTATCCACCACGATATCGTTAATGACATAACGTACTTCAGAAAACAGAAAGGCTAAACCATGGTTGGCCAACTTGGATGTGGTAGGTGTAGAGCCATCGGCTTTGGTGAGCCGACCTTCAATCTGAATGACACTTTCATGCGGTAGGGTGTAAATATCTTGGTTGTTGATAACAAATTGAATTTCATCATTGTTATTGAGTCCAGGTGTTTGAGCTTGATAGGAATGGAGATCAATTCTTACCACTCCTGGTTGATCCTCGATGCGGTTCGCTATCTCTAGGATAGAATTCATCATGAGGGTTGACGTGGTAACCCAAATGCTGTAAAATCTGCTTGTTCTGAGATGTTAACGTGTATTCACGTGGCAAACAACTAACACCATTCCTAGACGGTGTTGTTGCTTTATACACAAACTTCATAGTGGCTTTAGCACCAACTTGTAAGTCACTGGTGTGGTAGAATCTAGATCAATGAGTTGTTGATCTCTATTGATCAGTCTTAATGTTATATTACTAATACTATCAACAGCCACAGCATGAAAAAGCACCACTGGAGGGTTTTCACGAATAATATAGCCATTGGGCGATGTCACAATAAAGTCATAAAGTGAATGCGATGGTTCTTGATTGGTGTACACTTGGCTAATAATATTACACGTCACCGACACATGATGGTCCTCAATGAATTTCACTTCATGGTCTGATTCATGTTTTTTGTTGGGCTCCAACACACGTGGTTTAAATCCTAGTAATGGACCAATGGAATCGGGGTGTGTTTTAAAGTTAATGTTGAATGAGGAGAAAATACTGCAGCAATGAGTGTTAGTATTGCCTACAAGTTCAAACTTGTGCGTTCCGTCAAGAAATGACTTTAAACCATATTGATTGATCAACACCACATAAATGTGTTCATAAATATCATCGATCGTGTATCCACCAGAGTTCAAGGTGAGCACAGAATCATCATAGTAAAACTTGTTGTTCACATTTTCACGTATGTTGTATATTCGATTGTACGTTTCAAGAGAAACAAGTCCTAAACCATAGGGTTTTTCACTCAATTCGATAGGCGGGTAGAAGTCTAGGCTGACTTCAGGTCCACGTCCATGCACTGTAAACGTTTTACTTTCTGCCGACATACTGGTGGCGTTTTTGCTTATGCTGCGTCTTATATAAAAAAATTAAACACAAACGTCCACACTGTTGGCTGTTAAACGTTTGCTCTCGTTTCACATTATAATATATCTTGATCCTGTTTCCAAAATAGGTCACTAGTTCCATGGGCGGGGGCAAATTCCCAAAACTGTCAAAGTACCATACCGTGGATCCCTCTTTGACATAAGCTACATAATGCGTTCCTGGTCCTCGGTGATCATCCAAATTGACAACAGCACATTCCTGTTTCCAGGGTCGTGGGGGTAATTGGTTTCGCATAAACACACCTCGAAAATGAGAAAGCTTTAGTTGTTTAGCAGAGCTTTCCACTTGTTCATGCGTCAGGGCATGTCTCGCTATGGCAGAGGTTAAATTTTTTTTTTTTAATATTTCGAAATGGTGAAATCCCAAATCCTTGTTGATAAAAGGCTGGCTTTAAATTGGCATTTCTAGCCCCCATGGCAATCGCTTCCATCGTTTCATTGTGTCGCTGACTTTCTTTGAGTTGTTGCTTGCCCTGCTGCGCGGCTTTAATGGTTTTCGCCACTGCACTGGCACCGCCCAAAAGTGAGCCCAGAGCAGCCAAACCAGCAAATAATGCAGGTAAAAATCCCGCTCGTTTGGGGACGGGAATCACTCGCCCTTGGTTTGAAACCTGTCGCCGACGTTTTGGAATAACCTGTCTCTGTGCTGCTCGAAGGGCTTTCCTTATGGTCAATACATTATTTTTTCTTTTTTTCTTTCGCAAGGGCTTGTCCTCGAATGTTGAAAACCCTGGCTTTGCCAAGGACAATGTCCTTTTTTTAGTCTTTCTCACCACATACCTTTGTTTCACCATGATGATAATGACCAACAACCTTTCACACGAAAGTTTAAATCACAACTAACGTCAGATGGTTATTTCATGGCTGTATATTCCAATTCCACATAAAGTGGGAAGTCGTTTATGGTTTTTCCCGCTTGCTTTTCATCCCATGTCAACATGAGGTGAAAGGATAATTCGTCCCCTGCATTGACCATTTCATGGTCATGGACCAACATCCTATGACCATTTATCTTTATTTGTAAATGGTTCTCATCAGGTATGGCATATTTGATGTGAATGGTTCCATCATAGTGTAATCGATAGTGGCTTAAACCCGAAGCAAGCACATAGGTCAAGTGCTGATCATGGACTAGCGGTAAATGGTTTCTGTCATTCACAGGTTTTTCATTTGTCAGATACACTAAAAACACAGATGGGATAAATTTATAAAGCCTTTTCATTTCATGGGTCACGTAACGCTTGGTACAAACATCGTCTTCGTCTTGTGGGTCTTCCACGTGAATAATCCGATGGTGATTGGCGCTATAGCCATTCACCATAAGCTGGGGCACTTTGTCATAAAACTCATACACTTTGTTATCCACATACTTTTTCGTAGTAACGTCTGTAGACACTTGAGGATGTTTTACATGGGTTAACCGCTTTCCCTTAAAGTCATAATCTCCCTGTTTTGTGCGTGGCACTACTGACCTATCCACATAGTGTTTATTAGCAGGATCTGTTTCCTGTTTAGGATCATGTATGAGGACAGGCCTATCTTTGGCCATCAACGCACGTCCAAAGACATCCATCGTCAATCTGTAGTAGCAGTCTACTGTTTTTATGACAAGGCTCGGTGTCCTGTATATAGACAGCCGGCTAGCCTGTCTAAGCCTTAGTTGAAATGAAGATTATTAAGCAGCAAGAGTCATTCCCCGTGGGGGACATGGTTTCCCATCTCTGTCCCACATCACGTGAACAACGCCATGGTTCACTGTTTCCATCTTCCATTCGCTGCATCATTGTGGGGCCTTCCGGCTGTGGAAAGACTAATCTTTTGCTAACGCTCATTACAGCGCCCAATGGTCTGCGTTTTCAAAATATTTATATTTTTGCAAAATCTCTCTACCAACCCCTCTACGTGTTTCTGGATCAAGTCATGTCTGGATTACAAAAAGAGAATATGGGTTATTTTACATTTTCCATGCAAGAAAATGTGATTTCACCGGATGAGGTAAAGCCTGATTCACTCATGATTTTCGATGATGTATCCACTGAACGTCAAGGCATCATTCAAAGCTATTTCAGCATGGGTCGACACAAACATATCGATTGCTTCTATCTTGGGCAAACGTATTCTAAAATGTCCAAACAGTTGATTCGTGACAATGCCAATGTCATTGTTTTATTTCGTCAGGACGAGAGGAACAGTCGTCACATTTATAATGAACATGTGAATCCGGATATGACCTTTCAAATGTTTACAGAATTGTGTGCCAAGTGCTGGAACACTCAACGTCATGCCTGTTTAGTGATTGACAAACAAAGTGAACTCAACCAAGGACGGTATCGCTTAGGGTTTGATCATTTTATTGCTATTTAAGGCCTTGTCTCATTCCCCGGCAAGTCATTTGCCAAGACACCATGGCGTTAGCAGAGAGTCAATTAAAAAAGCATATTATTAGAGCAAAAAATACTATTCGCCAAAATTTTCGTCAATTGAAACAATCACGTGCCAATCATGCTTTGTTTATTCAACAACATTTAGCACCTCCGCTAAAAGCCATGTTGAAACCCTCTTTCAAGCCATCTGAAACTCTACCCACCGTTTCACAAGCCACGCAGACGCTGCACGAGGACCCTGAGGAAGAGGAAGAGGAACAGGAAGATTTGACTAGTGTTAGTGAAGTTGAGGATGAGGAGGAACAAGTGTTTACGCCTCAAAAAAAGGCCGCACCCCTTGCAGAGTTTTTGAGAAAAAAGAAATCCTTGGCCATGGTCGATACACCTTGCCCTTCCAGGGCGTCTCCGTTTTCACAACTCTTGGCCACCCCTCAACATAAAGCACAACTGAAAACCATTTTAATAAAATATTATGGATCAACATTGGAACCCTATTTCACCGATCTATTTATTGGAAACACAGATACCACGTATGGTGTTCGCTATGAGGATGATAGTTTTAAAATTGGCGATTCATCCATTAAATTTGCTCGTACTAAAGCTGTCATTAAAAACATCAACTATAAATTAACCCCAGGACTGTTAAAGCTGCTCTTTTCTCGGACCCCCTCTTTCCATGATTATACGTCAGAGGATCTTGACAAATATAAATCCATTTTAATGGATACCCATGCCCACAAAAGACAGTATGATCCCACGCAACAAGTGAATGCCAATATATCTCAAAAATATAAAACCATCATTGCAAAAATGTTTCCCACCAGTCAAAGTACTCGTCGTAAAGCATCCGCTTCGGGAGTGACATTTAAACCATTAAAACCCCTTGTGGATGTTACCTACTGGCACAATCCCAATAAGCTCGTCCAGCGGCTACAGTTGTTGCATGCCTCACGTCAAGCTGGCCATACCGGTCACGATTGGGAAATTCAAGAAATTGAACAAGAACTTCGAAATGCCAAAATTATTGTTTAAGCCCTCACCCATTAAAATGGGTATTGCTCACGAGTTGCATCGCCCAGCTAGGCGTCATTATCCACGACTCAAGGTGATTTCACGAGGTGTGGATGAACTTTGGCAGGCTGACTTGGTTGAAATGATACCCTATGCTGGCGTTAACGACGGTGTACGCTATATGTTGACCGTCATTGATGTCTATTCCAAAATGGCCTTTGTTGAACCTGTGCGTCGCAAGTCTGGTCCACTAGTTACCAAGGCCTTTCAACATATTATTCAACACTCCCAACGTCAACCTCAGCTGCTACAAACCGACCAGGGGAAAGAATTTTTCAACAAGGATTTCTCCAGTTTTCTCAAATCTAAGGATATTCACCATTACACCACGTACAGCAATCTCAAAGCCAGTGTGGTCGAGCGGTTCAACCGAACATTGAAAACCCATATGTGGAAAGCGTTTACCGCTCAGGGCAGTTATCGCTGGTTGGACATGTTACCTGAGCTAGTGTCACGTTACAATGACACCAACCATAGAACGATTGGGACCAAGCCACGTCTCGTAACTAAAAATATTCAGCGATTGGATAAACTGTTTAACCCCATAAAAACAGCCGATCCTAAACGTCACCGACTGAACATTGGGGATTTTGTTCGTGTGAGCAAATTTAAGTCTGCCTTCAATAAGGGCTACACGCCTCAGTGGGGGACTGAACTATTTCGAATTCGTCGAGTCAACTTGGACAGTCCAGTCACCTATTTACTCGAGGACCTCAATCATCAACCCATAAAAGGTAGATTTTATCTCCATGAACTTCAGAAAACAGCATTTCCTCAGCATTATCTTGTGGAAAAAGTGTTGAAACAAAAAGGAAATAAACTCTACGTCAAATGGTTAGGGTTTAACTCTACGTTTAATTCTTGGATCAATAAACTACATGTTGTGTGAACCTGTGTACTTTTTATTTATTCACCCATGTTGTACACTACCTATAGCTCTATGTATACAGCGCTCCGCGCTTCATGCATGTTCATACATGTTTGTCTTTCCCTTTCCTCCTGTGTTCTCTCATACATTACCCCCTCCCCTCTCCCTCCCTTCACCTCCCACCACTGCTGTTTGCAGTTCTTGCCTGTCTATTGGTTGTGACATCATTCCCACAAGTTGCATCATACTTTTTACTGATTCAGCGATTCCCACGCTTTGACCATTCTGTTATCAGGCACGTGGACAGCTAACGTCCCAGGCGAACACCTGTGCCGGATCAAATTTCACGTCAACTTGCATTTTGTCACGTACGAAGCAAGACAGGATGTATCTTGTTAACAGTTATCGCGCATGTGGACAGATAACGTCCCAAGCGAACACCTGCGGTAGATCAAATTTCACATGAACTTGCATTTTGTCACGTACGAAGCAAAACAGGATGTCACTGGTTTAGCCTACATGTGGTTTCACAAATGTGTGTGCATGCCTTTCACACTCCCCTGCCACCACGATGGTCAGATTATTTCACCTTCAAGCGTCACCTGTTGTCAAGTCAGATCGGAGCCTTCCCATAAGCTCAAATGACATTCACCTCCTGTAAGTTTGTTTTCGGTACTCGCTTCGACCAACATAGAACCTAGTTCTCATCACCGTTTACACGTTAAAGGTAAAATATCAGAAAACGCACGCTCGCTCTGTCATACACCGACCCGCCGAAATAGCGATTGATCTATTGAACACAGCCACCTTGGTCAGCGACAGGATTGTTGAAACACACACACCCAGCCGTATCGTCTCTCTCAACCACCACGCTTCATGGACATTATAAACAGGTAAAGAAAAAAAAACGTTATTTCAACATGTATGGCGTTAGGCCCTTTGTGAATTATTTTTTTGGAAAAAAAATCTACCACATTTGAAAGGGGGCGTTAGCCCGAGTGCTAGGACACCTCGTACACGTCTCTAGCGTTATTGGTTCGTGAGATATCGGCAAAAATCACAAAAAAAAGTGTTTACCCCAAAATCGAGTTTCCAAATTTTTTAAAAAAATATCTCGAGTGGTCCATAGCAAAGAGGACGTCACTCCGAGTCCTTGGACCCGTCGTACACGCCTCTAGCATACTTGGTTCGCGAGATATAGCAAAAAGTCTAAAATCACGTTTTTACCCCAAAAAGACCGTGTTTCCAGTTTTTCACCTTTTCGACACCTACATTCCCGTAAAGAGCACAACGAGACGAAAAAAACGAATCCAAGCACGCCCTCCTAGCATCACTCCTTCCATTCCAAGGTCGCAGGGGCTCACCACTTGCTTTTGGAAGCAGCTCTGTCCTTACCACACTACTGCAGGTTTTCATCCTAGAGACTTGAAATTTATTTTGGGGGTAGAGGGGGTAGGGACCATTGATTTACGTCAAGCAAACATTTTTGTAAATTTCCTAGCGTCCAAAATATAGGAATTTCAAAATTCGAGTGTTTTCAAAAAAGCATAAAAAATAAAGAAGTTTTTTACAGAAAATAAAGGTCATATAGGCCGTTCGTTTGAGCCATGGCACAACGTTCTATCATGTTTAGTTTTCAAACTATCACCTATTTTCGAAAACGAAAAATTTCAATTTTTTTTTGAAAAATATAATACATGGTCCATAGGTAAGAGGACGTCAGCTCGAGTTCAACGACACCTCATTTGTCAACATCCGACCATGGGTTCGTGAGATATTGGCTTGGACTCACGCGGCGACCATGACACTATTTGGAAACCGCCTTACTCCCCTACTAACGGCATTTTACAGTTTATAAAAAGACTTTAAACGATTATAATAATAATAATAATAATAGTAATAATAATAATAATAATAATAATATTAATATCGTATGGCCTTGGGTGCCGGGTACAAGGTTCGTTATTTGACACCCAGAGGGTAGCTTGCATGTCTAATTTTGTTGCTCCTTGAAGCACTGTGAAAGTTAAGGAGATTAGATATCTAAGCTCCTTGAACACTATAGCGCTTTCTATTAGAGAAATTAGGAATTTTGTGTTGGCGGAAACTCCCGAGATTAATTTTTCCATTATGAACACGGCCTACAGAAATCAAATGGGTTCCTTGACATTCCAACAACGTATGACATGCGTGTCGTAATTTTTGCCGCCTTCCAAAATTCACTTACCATGGTCAGGAACGAAACTGCAAGCTTGGGGTTGGTAGACCGACACGATAACCACACACCCACCGTGGCAAGCTGCTTTAAACAGTATACTGACTTTACAGTTTACAAAATGACTTTAAACGATATACTGAGTGTGTGGTGTGGAATAGTGATTTGAGAGTTTCTATAGTGGTGTTAAATATACCAGGTGAATCAGCTGCCCCTAATAATATTATTTTATGCAACTCAACTAGCTTTGTTATCAGGAAGGTCGATATTGCTCTGCTTTCATCACGTTTGTTACTAATGCACTGCAAGCATAAGCTGCAAGCGATATTGAACACTATTATTTTTCCCACGATGTGCCTATAGCCTAATATGAGGGAATAATAGTGTCCAGTATCGTTTGCGGGTATATGCTTACTGTGCATTAGTACCATACGGGATGGAAGCAGAAAAACACGCGTTAGTATGGCTGCATAAAACAATATTATTAGGGGCAGTTGATTCACCTGGTAGATGTTTGACCCGACGAATGGCATCAACCAGTCAGGTTATGAAACACCATTATTTCCTCACCTCCCTTTATTTGTAAAATATTGGCCTTGTGATGTGTAATTTCTCTTCGTCAGGCATATTATTATTATTATTATTATTATTATTATTATTATTATTATTATTATTATTATTACTATTGTTATTATTATTATTATTATTACATATAATAAGAGAGAATTGATGAATAACTAGTCATAAGCGCTCCTTGGTGGACTTAAATCAATAATAATAATATTAATAATAATAATTACAACATATAAATGTGATTCGCAATGAAGGCGTTCTAGAGAATTATTTTTGATGTGTAACATCTTTCCACTCGGTATCTGTATATTTTTTTGGGGGGTGATTTTGAAAAAAGAAACGGAAATGGATGGGACGGAAACAATGAAACGGAAATGGATGGGACGGAAACAATGAGCGCGCTCGGTGGCGGATATTGATACCACGACGTACTGACGGCCATGTGGCTATGTGGAATTTATATCGCATACGGTTTACTGCAAGGTTTTGAGGCCCCATTAAAGATATTCCTACAATAAATCGTCTTCAAATTGTCGATCTTTGGTGTGAAATATTTATTATATCATATTTGCTGAAAACAATTATGATTTATTAAATCTTCATACTTTTGCTGTATTCTTATTTAATGTAAGCACTCGAGGTACTGTCGGCCATGTGGCTATGTGGAATCTATATCGCATACGGATTACTTCAAGGTTTGGAGGCCCCATTAAAGATATTCTTCCTAGAATATGAAAATATTCATTATATCATATTTGCTGAAAACCGGTCAGGATTTGGAACTGCAGTTTTACAAGTAGTTATTTCAATGACCAACAGAGTTCATTGTTCTCCCGGCAGACACATAGTTAACAAGGGATAACATGTCACATGTTACACATCATATGCGACTACTGTAAGGCTCGTATTTTTTATTATTATTGTTTTAATCTACCGTCATTTGTAAATCATCGGAGGGTTTTGATTTACTGTTTCAACACGTTAGCCAACATAACTGTAGGTTGACCTCTATACATCTCAACAAAATATTGGAATACTGACGTGAAGTATAGTCAGAGATATTCCGCACTCTATTGTCCTAGACACTGTATGAATGCATTGCATTCACAGAAGTCTTTCGGAAGATCCTTATTTTGTTCCATATTTCTTGTCTATATAGGTTATATTATTGGGTTGATATATGCAGTCAATATACTTTGGTCATGTATACGCTATTCCAAACTTTTGTTGAGGTATATACGTGGCAACCTCCATTTGAAATCTATTTCAATTTGACCTGAGACGTATTTATGTAAACATTCATTGTTCTGAATACGCGATCCTATTGAAATCTATTTCAACTTGACCTGAGACTTATTTATGTAAACATACATTGTTCTGAATACGCGATCATATTGAAACCTATTTTAACTTGACCTGAGACCTATTTAAGTAAGCAGACATCGTTCTGGATACGGGATCGTATTGAAATATATTTTAAATTTACTATCCTGCCAGCGAATACTTACCGGTGGCGGAAATTGAACTAATGTGCTACGCCCAGCCACACGCTTGCGATATAATGTGGTCGTCGCCAGCAAAACCTCATCGCATGTCGTATGTGTGCATGGTTCGTGCTGGGTAGTGTGCTGTGTGGTGTGTTCTCATTGTATGACTGTACATGCGTTCTCCCTCTTGCCCCGCAACTGCTCGCTGCAGCCTTAACGTGGCGAGGTGACGTAATGTATACACAACAGTCCCGCTCCACGTCTAGCGGTAACAATTCCCTGGCAGAGTAGTGGTGACAGATATCGTTCTGAATACGGGAACGTATTGAAATCCATTTCAACGTGAACTGAGACTCATTTATGTAGTCATCGCTCTGAATACGGGATCGTATTGAATTCAGTTTGAGTTCGGCACAAAAACGTAGCCATTGTTGCCTCACACATTGCGGCTAGACTATGCTGATTTGATAATCTTATATTTTTAAATGTTTTTAAAGTAATTGGCCTTGTCGATAAAATGCCTAACAAATCACCTGCTAATTAGTATCATTTGATAGTATGACAGTCCCCAACCCTGAATTTACTCCTCTGTGCCTCTTTTCCTTTTCCGTTACTGTTAATTTGTTTATTTACTTGGAGAAACAGCAATATCAACAATTGAAAATGGCTATGTCCCCCCCTCCACGTTTAAAGCAGATGACATTATCCATTGGTTCCTGGAAGTCTCAAATAATCGTCAAGTAACTGTTAGTAACTATTGGCAAATATAATTGAGAAGGGGTGCTATGAGTAGTTTACCATGGTTTTCAAGTTAAATGTAAATTTCTTGTTTCAATATATCTAAGCCATAATCATGGTAACAACTCACATTCTGAATATTTCCGATGAAATTGATATCGTAATAAGTGTATTGAAAATGATCACCAGAACTGAGTGCACAAATTGGGAACATGTGACACATCAAAGTGAGGACGTGCTAAACTCAAAAATCGTCTAACAGAAGACTGCAACACCCTGATCTTGCTCGATCCCTCATTCTTCCCACGTGACTTTTCCTTTCTGAGTCTACACAATCTTCTTCTCCAATTCCCAACACGTAACTCCTTCATCACAATCCAGAGCGCCTATGTTCTTTGTACCTCGCTTCGGAGCCAAGCAGTTCATTTCCGAATTATCTGACGTAACACTCCTTTCGTTCAGTTCGCGTTCCATTCATCTTCATGACCTCATGTTAGAATCTCCCCCTATTGTTATCCAAGCATTTGGGTTCATCATTATAATCTCATCAGCAAGTTGCTAAGCCTCCTCGGTAGATGAATTGTAGACTGTCCTACACACGTTCCTAAGAATACAAGTTCGAATTCTAATCCAGGAATCGCCTTCGGTGGCGTAGTCGGTAGCATGCTGAACTGCTATGCCCAAGATCGTGGGTTCGAAGCTGACCAAAATCGTCGGATTCTTAAGAGCGTGTAAATCCTTCAGTATGCCTGCCTTTGGGGGGAAAGTAAAGCCGGCGGGCCCATGTCATAGATTTATGGCATGTAGAAGAACCTACCAGTACAATTGGTAGTGTGTAGCTTAATTTGTAGGTTATTTGGTTAGAAACGCTCTATCAAGTTCCAACGTTCCCCGCTAGGTGTCAGTGACAGAGGCATCTCTGGTAGCCAACGTTGGAACTACATGAAATTGAACTTGACGGGGAGCCTACGGGCGTTCAAATAAAATGCCCCGCTATGGCCATCGGCTGCAATTCAAATACAAATGCAAATCCACAGAAGTCTAATTTCTGAAGGGCACAGAAAATACTCCGCATTCCGAGTCGTACGATGTCGGCTCGTAAAAGATATCTGGTATCTTATTTGGTCAATACAAGACTAGCTTTCCACGGTGGGTGAGAGGTTAACGTGTCGGTCTACTAACCCCAAGATTGCAGGTTCGCTCCTGGCGGTGGTAAGTGATGTTTGAAAGGCGGCAAAAATACGACACGCATGTCATACGATGTTGGCATGTCAAAGAACCCATTTGAATTCAGTAGGCCGTGTTCATAATGCAAAATTAATCTCGGGATTTTCCGCCAACACAAAGTTCCTCATTTCTCTACTAGAAAGCGCTATTGTGTTCAAGGAGCTTAGATATCTAATCTCCTTGACTTTCATAGTGATTCAAGGAACAACGAAATTCGACATGCAAGCTACCCTCTGGATGTCAAATTACAAAGCTTGCACCCGGCACCGAGGTCATACGATATTATTATAATACAAGACTAATAATGAATTAAAGCCAGCAGCGTAGTGTAATGACTTACATCACGCTGTATGCCTCCTATGGAGACCTGCTACAAATTAGGAGGTCTGGGGTATAAATGCTAGCTCTCACCTGTTTTATCCACACCCCTCTTGACAAATGCAGAGATGGTATCTTACGTCAAGGCCCGTGTCATCTAACTTTCTTTATCTAATAATAATAATTTCTATAAGAAGGAATGATTCTTGATAGTTTGTCTGTTCGTCCCATATGAGCTCATATACCATTCAACCAATTGCGATAGAACTTGGGTGAGATGTTTTAAGCACCCCGCAAAGGTTTCTGAATTATTAAATCAATTTTACAATAGGTGTCGTACAATGGGTGATGGTGTGCGAATTGTTTCAACGAAGTCCCGTATGCGTTGATATACCATTCATCCGATTGCGACGAAACTTGGTGAGTTGTTGTGTGCGCTCCCGCGAAGGTTTCTGAATAATTACATCCATTTCTCCATAGGTGGTGCACGAGAATTTTCAAAAAATGAGTGTTGGCACGCGAATCGTTTCACCAAGTGAACTTTGGTAAATTGTTGTGCGCACGCCCGCGAAGGTTTCTGAATAATGAAATCCATTTATCAATAGGTGTCGCACGAGTAGTTTCAACAGATTATTGTTGGCACGCGAATCGTTTCAACAAAGTTCCATAAGTGTTCATATACCATTCTTCCGATTGCGAAGAAACGATGGTGAGTTGTTGTGCACACTCCCGCGAAGCTTTCTGAATGCAATGAAAATCCACAGCCTGCTTCCAGTCTCCGACCGGGTCAGGAATGGAATGGATGAAGCCCCCATCTAGCGGCGAGGATATGAACTGTGCCGGCTGCCGAGGCCTGACGCACTCCTCTGGGGCAATGATTAAATGAATTGCAGATGAAATGAAATGATAGTGGAGAATGTTGCTGGAATGAAATGTTGACAGGGAAACCCGGAGTACCCGGAGAAAAACCTGTCTGCCTCCGTTTTGTCCAGCACAGATCTCACATGGAGTGACCGGGATTTGAACCACGGAAACAGCGGTGAGAGGCCGGCGTGCTGCCGCCTAAGCCACGGAGGCTTTCTGAAAAATTAAATCAATTGATCAATAGATAATGCACGAGAATTTTCAAAAAATAACTGTTGGCACAAATGAACTTTTGTGAATTGTTGGGCACACGCCCGCAAAGATTTCTGAATAATTCAATTTATCAATAGGTGCCGCATGAGTAGTTTCAACAATTTAGTGTTGGCCCGCGGATCGTTTCAACAAAGTCCCATATATGTTGATATACCATTCCTTCGATTGCGATGAAACTTTGATGAGTTGTTGTACACACTCCCGCAAAAATTTCGAAATTAGAAAATCAATTTTATAATAGGTGGCACACGTGTAGTTCCAACAAATGGGTGTAAGCACGCGAATTGTTTCAAAACAATTCAGTATGCGTTCATAAACAAGTCATCCGATTTCGATGAAACTTTGGTGAATTATTGTGCCCACTTCCGCGAAGGTTTCTGAATAATAAAATCCATTTATCTATAGGTGGTGCACGAGAATTTTCTAAAAATGAGTGTTGGCACGCGAATTGTTTCAACTAATGAATTATGTTGAGTTGTTGTGCGCACGCCCGCGAAGCTTTTTGAATTAGAGAATCAGACGGAAAAAAAACATATTGTGTATACAAAAGTAGGCCTACGGCTCTTCAATAAGCAAAATTACAACACACTTTCTTTCTTTCTTTCTTTCCTTCTTTCTTTGATTGGCGGCGGCTTCGGTGGCGTAGTTGGTAGCATGCTGAGCTTCTATGCCGAAGATCACGGGTTCAAACCCGGCCAAAGTCGTCGGATTTTTTAAGAGCGTTAAAAATCCCTCAGTATGCCTTCTTTCGGAGAGGAAGTCATGGATTTATAGAATGTAAAAGAACCTTCCACTAACTACAATTGTGTGAAGTTAACTTTCTAGCTTAGAGTTGATTAACGCTCTATAAGTTCCTACGTTCACCACTAGGTGTTCGTTGCGGTGGCATCTAGTAGACAAGTTCGTGGCTAGTTGTCATTGACGGTAGCATTTGGTAGCAAAAGTCGGAACTACTTCAAATTGATTGTCTGCAGTCCTTACCTGAATTACAGATAACACACACTAATACAGCCATCATAATTAACACCGGTTATCAGGCAGATTCTACACACACCCAAAGTACACAGGGCTACATGACCGTGTTGTCGCAGAGGAACCAACAAACCAACCTTTCTTTGATAGGCATTGCAACACATACCGGGTACAGCAATAAAAGTAATAATAATAATAATAATAATAATAATAATAACTTCAATAAAAATGCCCCTCTTGGAATTGTACAATTAAACATTATAAAACAGTAGTCTTGCCTGCAGCCCCTTACGCAGCTGAGACACTTAATGTACAACATAAACCACTGAGAAATCAATTGGAGGTTAAGGACGCAAACTCATGGGGAAAATTTTAGGGACCAAGAATCAAAGATGGAATTAACCTCCCGAAACCTAATGCTGACGTCTAATTCAAAATTACTAAAATCACAGACACAATCCGTATGAGAAGGATCCAATTCATGGGGCATTTGGACAGAATGGACCCAACTACGTTAACAAATAAAATCTATACGCTTTTGCATAAAAAGTCAACAAGGTCCAATTGGTACAAATAGGCGGAAAAGGACTTGGCTGAATAAGGTTTTCCCAAACTCAAGGATCGAGAGGAAATTAGGAAAATTACTCATACACGGGGCTTTGAGGGGGAAGAGAGAAGACCAACCAGACACGTCTGGTCACAGCAACGAAGACTCGCTAATCGTTGCGCATGAAGAGTTATAGGGCAAACATCAAGGCCAATAAGTGTTGATTCCGCGTGGTCCTAGGAGACCCATTCACGCAGAAGAAGAAGAAGAAGAAGAATAACCTCAATGTCCCTAGTAGGGCAAAGGCTTCCTACATAGAGAGTAGCTGTTTCATCGCCAATGCAGTGAGCTATTCGTATTAAGTTTGTCCATACATGGTAATTGTATGATTTTGTTTGAAATTTTTTCTGCCTTCATTGTTCATTAAATAACATTTGCATTTTTTGTTTGTCGGATTTTGTACTGCTGCACTTTGAGTTTACTTTCGCGTTTTACGAACATTTCACTTGACTTAAATTACTTTCACATGCTCTGTAGTCTGTCTTCCATGGTCCTCCACGTATATTGCTCCTTACAACTCTGCTCCACTGTTTGAGCTGTCGGACCACCTCCGGTCTTCCTCTATGTTGTTTTGCTATTCGTGTGTCCCACATGGTAGCTTTGATTGTCACTTGTCATCGTGCATCCTCGCGGAGTGATATGCGTATTCCCATTTTTGTCTGGCAGCTTTCTCTGTGACATCCATTGTTGATGACATTTTTGCCAGATCCCCTTTAGAGATCGTGTCTCTTATCTTATACCCAGTATCTTGTGTTCCATCTTTCTTTGATATAACTTGAAGTGTATTCATCTGTCTGCGCTTAGCTTTATCCTTGTATAAATATGTTTGACGTCTCGTAACTCCGTAATAAAGTCTCTGCGTAGGTGGTTGAGGTTGATTTATTTAGAGACTTCAATATAGTGGACATGCAGCACCACGTATTTGGGTGTGCTTGGAATATATGAAACCCTGTGTTATTGTTTTGGTTAAAATAGTGCGTGTATTTGTCATTGGGATGAAAGTTGAATAGGAGGTAGCCATGACATTAAGTTAGGTAACATCCCAGCATTTACCTGGAGTATAAGTGCAAAACAACAAAAAACTACTTCTAGTAACCCATCTCAGTGACACTGCATGATCGGAAAACCTACGATAAAATTATGGATTAGACCAATTTTCCGCTAAACACCTGAAGTGTTCTATGAGACAGAATAGGCTACCCATGTATGTCTTGTTGTTTCATTTCAGGGACTTGGACATCCTGGTCAATTAGCCCCGTGTACTTGGGTGAGTGTGGGTTTCTTTCTGATAACCTGTGTTATTGTGTTGACTGTATTAGTGTGTATATTTGTAATTAGGATTGGGGAGAAGACAGCCGTGGCCTTAAGTTAGGAGCCATCCGGGCATTCGCCTGGAGTTGAAGTGGAGGACCCATTAAAAACCACTTCCATGGTGGCTGCCGTGGGAATCGAACCCACCTTTCCTCAGTTTTGCCACACGTGGCTGAGTGGACCCTATTCCAGCGCTCAGACCAGAATCAAATTCCTTGGCAGAGCCGGGAATCGACTCCAGACCTCCGGGGTGATCACATATATCTCATGGTGAGACTAGTCATAAGCCTACCCAGAAGAATAGAGAGGAAGTGCATTGTAATGTACGAGGAGTTACAATCCTTGAGACTAAGTACTGGTTTGTTGAATCAGTTTCTATCTGTAATAAAGGAAATGATTCAGTTTAGAGAGAGAAAGTATGTCCTGCAATAGATATCTTCCTAAAGAGCTCAGTAACCTTTTTATGACGGAAACGTATTGTATTGTGTTTCAAATAAACTGAAAGTAAGCTAACAAACGACGCTACATTAAATGGGCTGTTACTCCAACCGCAGACCCTTGAATCCATTCCAATTTCCTTGCTTTCATCTGCTTCTAAAGTCGATTTCCGGAATTGAAATCGTAATAACGTTCTAAAGTTTTCTTTGACGCAGTGTTTAAAGGAACTGGAGAACACGAAAAGCGCCTCAAACCCACGATATTTCCATAAATTAAAGTTAAATGTAATCGGATACTACAGTACATTCATGTGAACCTGATTAATTATCATAAAATTTTTGAACAAAAGTCGGTCAACACGATTGTACCCAAATGAGATGGGTCATTCCCTGATCCGGAAAAATATACATGAGATTTGTATTTCTTCAGGATTAGGGAATAACCCATCTCATTTGGGTACAATCGTGTTGACCGACTGAAAAGTTTTTTTCAGGATTAGGGAATAACTCATCTCATTTGGGTACAATCGTGTTGACCGACTGAAAAAGCATCAAACGTTTGTTTAATATGGCAACACTGAAAAATGGCTTCAAACACCATAATATAAAGTATTTGTTTTATTTTTGAGGCTTATGATAGGCTATATTTGGTCATCAATCCCGTATACTTAGATGCATGTTGAACTTCTCTGAAAATCTGTGTTTCTGTGGTCACTATAGTGGTGTGTGTAGGTGTATTACAGCCAGGCATGAGGTGGGTTCCCCAGACTTGAAATAAAGTATAAGGCGTGATCAAAACGTTTCCGTTTGAGGACGTTACTGCAGAGTATATGCAAGGTAGCGTGACTCCGATGAGGGTGTCATTCATCGTCCCCTCGTCCCAAGAAGTACAAGAGCCAACCATCCGCTGGAAAGGTAATGCTCGCCCTGTTTTTGATTAACAGGACCCCATTGCTTACTGATTTCAAGGAACCTGATGTCTCACATATTAGAAGAAAAGTGAAATCGGCCAGATTGAGGTGGGCTGGGCACGTAGCACGGATGAGTGATACCGAAGTACCTAAAAAGGTATTAAATGGAAATCCAGGGGGACAGAGAGGACGATGTCGACCGAGAACCAGATGGATGGATGGAGTTATCGAAGATCTTCGGGAAACGGGCTATAGGAATTGGAAAGCTTTAGCGATGGAACAAGATAAATTGCGGAAGGATGTTGAAGAGGCCAAGGTTTACAATGAACTTTAGGGCCATAGAAGATGAACAAGAACAACAACAACAACAAAAGAAGAAGAAGAAGAAGAATAAGGAAGGAAAGAAAGAAAGAAAGAAAGAAAGAAAGAAAGAAAGAGAGAAAGAAGAAGGGGGAAAATAAGAAGATGATGATGAAGAAGAAGAAGAAGAAGAAGAAGGAGAAGAAAAAAGAAGAAAAGGAAGAAGATGTCTTCGGTGAACACTGGTGAAATTTTGGCGTGCCATAAAGGCAAAATGTCCGGAAAAACTGCGACAAGGGGTGCTGCTGCTTCATGATAATGCACGTCCCCATACCGTAACAGTGGTAACGTAAAGGTACGCCAACTCAAGTGGGAGATAATCAAACACCCACCCTATTCCCCTGATCTATTCTCATGCGATTATCACACCTTTGGGCCCTTAACAAAAGCCTTGGAGATTCAACGATTTCTGTCGGACGAGGGTGTGCAGCAGTCGGTTTCGAACTTCTTTGCGTGGCAGAACAAGGTGTTTTACTACACGGGGATCTTCAACCTGGTGCTTCGATGGGATGAATGCCTCAATAATCACGGTGATTTTGCGTGAATGGCATACCGTTTCTGGACTGTTCGGCCGACAAACGTAAACCTTTTCATCACGCCTTATACCATGACTACCCAACCTACGGCCCGCGGGCGGATACGGCCCGGGAGACTATTTTGTCCGGCCCGCCGCTCGGTGTCCGCGCCGTGTCACCAAAACTTTAGAACAACTAAAGCCAACTGCTCCCACACCGCTACCCAAGGTCATTGACTCACTAGCGCCTTCGATGGCGTAGTTGGTAGCATGCTGAACTGCTGTGTCCAAGATAGCGGGTTCAAACCCATCCGAAGTCGTCGGATTTTGTAAGAGCGTTAAAATCCTTCAGTATGCCTACCTCTGGAGGGGAAGTAAAGCTGGCGGTCCCATGTCATAGACATATGGCATGTAAAAGATCCTTCCACAGACTAATCTTCTGTGAAGCTAAATTGTTAGGTTACATTTCGTCGGAACGCTCTATCAAAGTTCCAACGTTCACCACTAGGTGGCGAAAGTTGGAACTACTTGAAATTGAACGTAACTTGTAGCTCACCCTAAGGGTGTCCGCTGGAAGCAGCTACAGACTCAGGCGAGACGAACATGTCCTCGGACACTCCCGGCACTAAAAGCCATACGATAAATAATAAATAATAAATAAATAATTGACTCACTGATGAACAGTTATATTAATGATTGGTATAACTAAGTTCGATACTAAGTGGAGAGAAATTATCAGTTCCGGTACATAGCTTTTCCATTCGTCGCACTAAACTAAATTATCATGAACTTTTATTTCATAATTTGATTAATAATTGTGTTAAATGAACATAAATACTCGCTCTTTGTCATTCATGCTGTATGAGTACATTGAATATCATCGTCCTTCTATTTTAAAGGGATTTATTAAAAATATTATTTTATTGTTTTTATTTTATCCACTATAAATAAATATAGAAAACGGCAAGAATGCTATGAAAACTAAGCTCAGGCAGACACAAAACTCACCATATTGCACTTATATTCTTTAAAGAAATCAATCCCCCCCAAACCCCCCGGAGTGTTATTGGCCCGCAAGGTCCCCCAACTATTTACAATGTGGCCCTTAGTTTAAATAAAGGTTGGGCACCTCTGCATTATACTATCCCCGTTTTTGAATCAATAAAGTGGGGAAAAACCGGGGAACTAACACACTCACTGTAGCCGCTGTCAGCGCCGGGATTCGAAACTCCGATCTCCGAACTTGCTGCAGCTGCCCCTCACGGTCAAGATGGGCGATTTAACGCACACAGCTACGCATCGCGATAAATATATATTAACTCCGTCAGGGTTCTACCTTATCATTCATAATGTGTAGAACAACATTTTCGTTATTATATTTTGTGTGCTGTTGTTTCTTTTGAGGGACTTGGACATCGTGGTCATTTAGCTCCGTGCACTTGTGTGTGTGTAGAATTAGTCTCAAAACCTGTGTTATTGTAGTACCAGTAGTCATGTGTGTATTTGTAATTCAGTTGAGGATTGGGAAGGCCTTTGCCTCAATTTAGGAACCATCCTGGCATTTGTCTGGAGTAGAAGTGAGGAAACAACAAAAATACCACTTCCAGGAGCGCTGAGTTGGGTTTCGAACCCACCTCTCCTCAGTATTCCCTCACGAGGTTGAGTGTACCACGTTCTAGTCCTCAGTTCAGAATTGAATTAAATATCTTGGCAGAGACGGGAATCGAGTCCAACCCTTAGGGGTGACAGCTAAGAATGCTAACCACTGCGTCTCAAGGTGGGCTCAGAATAAGTAATGGATAGTCAATCGTTCAAGCATCTACTGGGATAGTTACGAGACGATTGTCTCCGGATTTGGAAGAGGAGTGGCATCGAACCCCCTTAAAATGATTTGAAAATTTCAAACACCAGGCAAATTCTGGCGCAAAACTTTCTTAGATTACAGCCCAATTTCATTCACCTTTATCTTTTTCATCACAGTCGGGAAACTAGATATTGAGTTCAGAAGGGGGACGGACACTCGACCATCTGAAGAAGCATAACACAGATTAATGAAAATCCACAGCCTGCTTCAAGTCGACCGACCGGGTCAGGAAATGAAATGAATGAAGCCCCCATCTTGCGGCGAGGATATCAACTGTGCCGGCTACTGAAGCCTGTCGCACTCCCCTGGGGCCATGTTTTAATGATTTAATGAGAATGTTGCTGGAATGAAATTGTGACAGGGAAAACCGGAGTACCCGGAGAAAAACAAGTCTGACTCCGCTTTGTCCAGCACAAATCTCACATGGAGTGGCCGGAATTTGAACCATGGACCCAGTGGTGAGAGGCCGGCGTTCTGCCGCCTAAGCCACGGAGGCGTCTATAAAACAGATTAATAATAATGTTATTGGTTTTACGTCCCTTTTAATATCTGCGGCTATTAGAGACGCTGGGGTGCCGGAATTTTGCACCGAAGGGTTCTTTAACGTGCCAGTATATCTACTGACACGGCTCCCTTCTCATTTGCACACCCTCAAATGCCAACTGACTGCGCCAGGATTCGATCCTGTATCCTTGGGAACAACAGGCGAGAACGTTACCACTGAGCCACGCAGCCAGTCGTAAAACACAGATTATTATTATTATTATTATTAGACACCCTGCGTACACGGGGTTGAGGCGGCTTCGGTGGCGTAGTTGGTAGCATGCTGAGCTTCTATGCCCAAGGTCGCGGGTTCAAACCCAGCCGAAGTCGTCGGATTTTTTAAGAGCGTTAAAATCCCTCAGTATGCCTTCCTTCGGAGAGGAAGTAAAGCCGACGATCCCATGTCATAGATTTATGGCATGAAAAAAAAAACTTCCACTAACTATACTTGTGTGAAGCCAAAATGTGTACGTTATAATTGGTAACCCTCTATTAGTTCCAACGTTCACCGCCAGGTGCTGACTGCGATGCCATCTACTAGCCAAGTCCGTAAGCTAGGTGTCGTGGACGGTAGCATTTTGTAGCAAAAGTAGGAACTATTTGAAATTATTGTCTGCAGTCCTTACTTGAATTAAAACAGATAACACACACTAATACAGCCATCACAATTAACACCGGTTGTCAGATAGATTCTACACACACCCAAAGTGCACGGGACAACATGACCGTGTTGTCGCAGCCCCTAAACTGGAGAACCAACCAACCAACACGGGGATGATGACCCTAATGAAACTACTATGTGAACGTTAATAATTTTTCCCACGTACCCTCAGTGCACAGAGTTGAGGCGTGTCCACACTCAGAGCAATTGATGTGACACTCTGCACACGGATCGATGAGCGGCTCGCTTGACCTAGCAGTGCGCACCAGGATAAATAGCATTCTTACCGTGTTCAGGTACCGACAGTAGTAGCTACGCGGGCTAAAGCTCCGCGTTAGGTCAAGGGGCCAAGCTCTCTGCTGACTCGGTAGACGCGTGGGTTCGAGCCCCACCGTCGGCTGTCCTTGAAATGGTTTTCCGTGGTTTCCCATTTTCAACACCAGGCAAATGCTGGGACAGTACCTTCTGACAGGCCACGGCCGCTTCCTTCCACATCCTTGCCCAGTTTCATTCATCTTCATCCTTTCCATCTCTCATCCCGACGCGCAGGTCGCCCACGGGCGTCGACTAGAAAGACCTGCACTCGGCCTCTCAGGAGGCTACACGAAAAAAAAAAAAAAACGTGTTCAGGTGTACTTCTAAAGTACCATCATATCTTGCATACTAACTAGTTGTTGTTGGTGTTGTTTCATTCGAAGGGCTTGGGACATCGTCGTCATTTAGCCCCAGGTACTTGGGTGTGTGTAGAATTTGTCTAATAACTTGCCACGGTGGGTGAGTGGTTATCGTTTTGGACTACCAACCTCAAGCTTGCAGGTTCGCTCCTGGCCGTGGTAAGAGATTCCTGAAAGGCGACAATAATCACGATTCAATGTTGGCATCTTAAAGAACCCATTTGAATTCAGTAGGCCGTGTTCATAACGGCAAAATTAATCTCGGGATTTCCCATCAACACAGAATGTTCCTCCTATCCCTACTAGAAAGCGCTATAGTGTCAAGGAGCTTAGATATCTAACCTCCTTGACTTTCATAGCGCTCCAAGGAGCGATAAAATTTGGCATGCAAGCTGCCCTCGGGGCGTCATTTAACAAAGCATGCACCCGACATCCGAGGACATACGATAAAAAAAACCTGTGTTATTGTGGTGTCTGTAATAGTGTGTAATATTGTGATGCAGGTGAAGATTGGGAGCAGGCGGCCGTGGCCCTAGTTAGGAACCATCCCGGCCGGCATTTCAGCGCAATGAGTTGACATTTGAAATTATGGTCTATGTGATTCGTAGATCTTAGTGGCACGTTAACGATCCCCTTCATAGTCCGTCCCTTTTGGTAGCATTCTTGGCTGTCACCGCGGAGGCTCACGTTCAATTCCCAGCTCTGCCAAAATATTCTGAGAGCTGGAATGGGATACACTTAACCTCGTGAGGCAAAACTGAGAAAAGGCCATCATGAAAGTGGTTTTCAATGGTTTGCCACTTCTACTCAAGGCAAATGCAGGTATGGTACCGACCTTATGGCGACGTTCGCTTCCTACCAAATCTTACCTCAATACCAGTACACATACTAGAACAGACATCACAGTGACACAGGTTATCAATCAAATTCTACACACACCCAAGTAAGTGGGTGTCCCAAAGCCCCTAAATAATGAACAACGACAACAACAACGATCCTCTTCAGGATAAAATTCTGCCACCCCGGTGACTCTCAAAATTTGAATTAAAACTTGAAGGTGGTTAAAACATTATTATTATTATTATTATTATTATTATTATTATTATTATTATTATTATTATTATTGCCTATCGGGTATCAGTCTGAAGACTGGTCTCTATCCTCAAAAAGCATTGCCATAAGTTGTATGGGTCTGTCTGTTAGGTAGTCAGCCCGAAGGCTGGTTGGATCCTCAAAATGTACCGCCGTTAGGTTATATGGGTAGATACCCACAAAAACCCAAGGCAACGCTATATTGGGGTGTACTAGGCAAGATGACGAGTGAGGTTATTTGCTATTGCTTTCCTCACTGAGTCAGAACAGCAGTATGCTAACCCTATGAGTAGAACCCTTCACAGCATCCACAGGCACAGATTGTGCCCTGAATGCCATTACTAAGCACCACCCATACTTCAGTAGCTTCCATATAATCACAGCCATGAGTGAGACTGAGACATCGGTGAAAAGCCACATTTTACTCTAGCCTGTGCCAACAGACAAACGCAAGTGTACTGCATGCATCAAGAGATGGCAAACAGGGGTCGAAACCCCAAAATCCAAGGCAGGTAGTTTGCTACTGCATTCCTGACAGAGATAATTCAGCAGCACTGTTCCTATAAACAATATTTCAAAGAGCATCTACAAGCACTAACACCTCCCATAACATAGTAGTTTAGATATAATCACAGCATAAGTGTCTTCGTCGTTTTTGTTGTTGATGTTGCTGTTGTTACTCCTCATCATGCCTAGTACGCCTCAATATGGCGCTGCCTTGGGACTTTGTGGGTATCTACCCGCATAACCTAATGGCGGTGCGTTTTGAGGATCCAACCAGCCTTCGGGCTGACTACCTAACAGACAGTTGCTGTTGTTAGAAAGGGGATTGTATAGAACAAATTAGACTTTTTTTTATCCCTATTGTATGTAATCCTTAAAATTAACAATCACCCTCACTTGTCACGTTCTAGCCACGTATGAACAAAAACCTGTATGTAGTTAGTTAGTTAGTTAGTTAGTTAGTTAGTTATTGGAGTTTTAAGGGGCGGAACAGCGAGGTCATCCGCCCCCAATCCTTTATGTAAAAAACAAGACAATTGCAACACATTAACCCATACAATTTGAACACAAAGCGGCACATCCTAATTTTGTGTGGACTGTCCTATACTACCAACCATGTATTCTGGATTTAAAGCACTTCCATCTGTTCGTACTGATGCCAGCTGGGGTACACTGGAAATGCACAGAACCAACGTTTTAATGTTTTTAAAAATAAATAGGTAGCTCTACTTTCAAGCGGTATTCGTGTTTATACAAATCACTACCATATGTTTCCAATACTCTGATTTGACTGGCGTTGTTGGTTTGCACTGAATGTCTGTCGAACTATTAATATTATAAGAGCATAACAAATAGCGTCCTCGTATAAATTGGAACGTTGATATTACCTGTCGTGGCATTGATCCACACTACTCAATTTGACATAGCTAACGAAGTGTACTACTCTCTGCAGGTTTTATTGGGATCCAAATTTTTGTCGAGAAATATAAAACTGAAAATATACAATACCATCATTAGGCCAGTTCTAACTTATGGTGACGCCTGTTTACCAGCTCTTGATGGATGCAATATTTTTGTATTTGTCTGTTGGCACAGGCTAGAGTAAAATGTGGCTTTTCACCAATGTCTCAGTCTCATTCATAGCTGTGATTATATGGAAGCTACTGTGATATGAGTGGTGCTGACTAATGACCTTCAGGGCACAACTAGTGTATGTGGATGCTGTGAAAGGTTCTACTTGTAGGGTTGGTACTGCTGTACCGACTCAGTGAGGAAAGCAATGGCAAACTACTTCACTCCTCGTCTTGCTTATTACGCCTCATTATAGTGCTCCCTTTGGGTTTTGTGGGTTTCAGCCCACATGACCGATAGTGGTACTTTTTGAGGATCCAACCAACCTCCGGTCTGACTACCTAACAGACAGACAAATTATGGTGCAGAAACATCGAGTTTAACAAAACAGAAATAACATCCGTTGCAGGTTTTCGAAAATAGTGCGTATAGGAAAATATTTGGATGATTTTTTTGACTCCCCATCTCAAAACTGGAAAAAATCAAATCAAGACATACACTCACTATCACAGTAAGCACCAATACTCAACATCGTTAACTCCAGAAGACTTTAACGGGCTGATCATTTACCAAGGATGGGAGATAATAGGATGGCCTTACAAATCTTTAAAGAAGAACCAAGAGGCAAAAGGCCAGTAGAAAGACCACGAAGTTCCTGGAAAAATGAAATCTCCAAACTTTGAATGTGGACACGTGGCAAGAACTCACCGAAAAAAGAGTTCAGTGGAGGCATTTTATGAGATCGACGCGGGATCTTCGTGTCCCGTAGAAGCCGTGAGCGTGAGAGAGCTGGAGTTGCGTTGCACTTCCTCCATAATAATAATAATAATAATAATAATAATAATAATAATAATAATATCGTATGGCCTTGGATGCCGGGTGCAAGTTTTGTTATTTGACGCCTAAAGGGCAGCTTGCATGTCGAATTTTGTTGTTCCTTGGTGCGCTATGGAAGACAAGGAGGTTAGATATCTAAGTTCCTTGACGCTATAGCGCTTTCTTGTAGAGAATGGAGTAACTTTTTGTGTTGGCGGAAAATTCCGAGATTAATTTTGCAATTAGGAACACGGCCTACTGAATTCAAATGGGTACTTTAACATGCCAACAACGTATGACATGCGTGTCGTGATGTTTGTCGCCTTTCAAAAATCCCTTAACATGGCCAGGAGCGAACCTGCAAGCTTGGGGTTGGCAGTCCGACACGATAACCACTCACCCACCGTGGCAAGCACTTCCTCCATGATGCGTTGTTATTGAACACGTTGCAAAGTGCTGTAAAGCAAATTCAAATAAGTTACAACTGTATGCTAAACATTTCATTTACATTGTTAAGCCCATCTGTGGAGCGCGATAGAACGTATTTGGCTAATGATGTTTCTTTCTTTTCCCGAAATCTCTTCATCTGGGCACTGAAAATCTTACTCCGTTCTTTCGTCAATGATTTCTTGGTCCTGGTTGCCATTTTTTCAGTTTCTTTTTCGTGTGGCCACCTGAGAGGCTGAGATCAGGTCTTTCTAGACAACGCCCGTGGGCGACCTGCACGTCGGAATGAGAGATGAGATGAATGGATGAAAGTGGGCAAGGATGTGGAAGGAAGCGGCCGTGGCCTCTAATAAGGTATCGTCCCAGCATTTGCCTGGAGTTGAAATTGGGGGAAACCACGGAAAAACATTTCAAGGACGGCCGGCGGTAGGGCTCGAACCCACGTCTACCGAGTCAGCAAAGAGCTTGGCCCATAGCCTAACGCCGCGCTTCAGCGAGCGTAGTTAACGCTGTCGGTTATTTTCTCAGAGAAATGATGGTTGTTGGTTACTGTTCTGAACTGGAGTCGATCTTGTAGGCCTATAATATCCTCTGTAAAGCCAATTTATTTTTATTTATTTATTTATCGTATGGCTAGCAACTAGATGAATTACAATATAATAAATGTATATATACATAAGTAAATCATAATATGTACAATATGTACATCACAAGAACATAGGTTGCGTTCGCAATCACAGCGAGATATCCAATTGTTGAAGCCAGTCCAGAAAGGGAGATGCAGCAGAAATAACATCCAGCATACTTCCTCAGCCGACATTCTTGAATAATATGCTCTACGGTTTGAAGAGGAGCTCCGCAGTTACAGGCAGGAGAATCATGAAGTCCCCATTTATGTAGCATGGCGTTACATCTGGCGTGACCTGTTCTTATGCGATTTAACTTTACCCACTGGTTTCTCTTCAGGTTAAATCCCGGAAGTCTCATGGTAGGATCTAGAATACCTTGATGTTTCACAGGAGCAGACTTCCAGTTTTGGCGCCATTGTTCCGTGGAATTAATGTCAGGTATGTTATGCCATATTGGGTTCCTTGATCTAAGACGAGTGGAGGGAAGATCATTAATAACTTCATGAATTGGGAGATCCTGTAAGTGATTTATTGAAGTTCTATTTCACTAAACCAGTTGTTCTTGACTTTCATTGAGAGATCAATGTGGAGAATTCTTTTGATGAGCCTGTCATTGTTTATTCTGAGAATGTGGCCGTAGAACTTCAATCGCCTTTCTCCGGAAGGTGACAGTGATTTCTTCAGCATCCTGATAAAGCTCCTGAGACGTCCGTTTCATACAGATTCCTTCTGAGGAGACTGGACAAAGGCTTTTCCTTAATATTTTTTTTATTTCTTGTTTCTCTACATTTTTAATAAGAGATCTGTCCCCAATGATCAAGTTTCCGGGGCATATAGTGCTTCGGGTTTGATTACTGTGGTTATTATTATTACTAGGGCCCGGATCTTGATGACATGCCATCTTTTTACTGAGATGTCTAAAACAATGCTGCAGTACATAGAAACTCTGGACGGGCCACCCCGTCTTCAAATATGTCATTTTTATTTTGCATCTTTTTGCATTTCTTTGCTATTTTTCCATTTTAAGAGCATTTTTTAAGTTTGGTAGATTTTTTGGTCTTATTGTAGAGAAATCGGCCTTATAAGGTCGTTCCTTTCCTAT
Organism: Meconema thalassinum; assembly: GCA_946902985.2. Taxonomy (NCBI): domain Eukaryota; kingdom Metazoa; phylum Arthropoda; class Insecta; order Orthoptera; family Tettigoniidae; genus Meconema; species Meconema thalassinum. The sequence continues at coordinate 150,991,284 of OX336390.1, read as the reverse complement.
TTAGTCATCTCACAGCTTTATATGAGGGAGTTACGTCTCTCAGAGTTAAGAAGAGGCTAGTAGCTGGTACAAGATAATTTAAAATATTACATCTTTCCTTAATAACCGGATGGAAACTAGTCTTAGCAACAATCGTGGTGAAATTGCTGCGGGTACTGCATCAAAACTGAAAAAAGTGCTGCACTAAAACATTCTGCAAAATCTCAGACATTCTTTCTGGTGAGAACTACTGCCTGGGTAGGATTGAGGAGGATTTAGCAGCAAACGACCTTCCTCACTTCAAGTACGCTCCGATCACATCAGGTGATGTTGAACGCAGCTTTTCGAGATATAAAAACTTGTTGACTGATAACCACAGATCATTTACATTTGACAACATCAGAATGACATTCGTAGTGCAGTGCAACTCAGACTAAAGTGAACATAGACCTTTTGTTAAGTGCTAGATTGAGTTTTCAGTTTGAGCTTAAGAAATATTGGTGAGTGTATTATTATAAGATCATCTTCTCCATTTTATAGGGCATTCTTCGAATTTTTGAAATATTGGTGAGTGTATTATTATAAGATCATCTTCTCCATTTTATAGGGCATTCTTCGAATTTTTGAAATATTGGTGAGTTTATTATTATAAGATCATCTTCGCCATTTTATAGTGCATTTTTCGAATTTTTAGGTCATTTATTACAGTCATTTTTGAAAATTTTAAATGCATTTTTTTTTACTTTTTATGGCATCAACATCCGGGCCCTAATTATTACCATTATTATTATTTCTTGTTTTGTTTCGGCCAACTAATGACCAACTCATTTCAACTATTTCTTTTAGCTTTAAAATTAGACCAGTATTCCTTCATTCGTAGACTGTGTTGTTCCTTCGACTCTTTTGTTCACGCCTTTTCGGTTTTCAGCATCGCCTTTGGTTGAAAATTTAGATGATCAAAGAGTTTTCTCTTAACCTGATCACGCTCCGGGATATCCTCAAATGAGATCCCAATCATCGCCTTCCTAGCGTAGCGGTCAGCATGGTTAGCTGCCGCCCTGGAGGTCTTGGGTTCGATTCTTGGCTCTACCACGAAATTTGAAAAGTGGTATGAGGACTGGAACGGGGTCTCCCCAGCCTCGGGCAGTCCAAATGAGTAGAAGGGGTTCGATTCCCACCTCAGCTATCCACGAAGTGGTTTTCCGTAGTTTCCCACTTCGTCTTCGGGATGGTACCTCCTGTAAGGCCACGTCCGCCTCCTTCCTTCTTCCTTGCCTATCCATCCTAATCTTCCCCTCCCTTCCCATCCCTCATGAGGCCCCTGTTCGCTTTGCAGGTGAGGCCACCTGGGCGAGGTGCTGATCACCTGTATCCAATCTGACGAAGTGTTTCCAGCTCTAGGACACTGCCTGCAAAGTCGGTAGTGGTGAGTTCTCGCTGAGTCCATGGGAACCACCAACCTGGAGGGTAAAATATACTTTAAACTTTAAAAAAATAGATCCCAATCTCGTGTGGTTCTTTTTGTATTATCATTATTATTATTATTATTATTATTATTATTATTATTATTATTATTATTATTATTATTATTATTACACATGTATTCCTATTCTGAACATACACGTCACTGTCCAACAGTAGTGTACATTCCAGCTACCGTAATATCTTCGTCCCGGTGTTGAAATGCCTTGACAGAATTATTCACCGTGCTTATCACTCACTGCACCTCAATCAATTCGGTGGCGTAGTTGGTGGCGTAGTTGGTAGCATGCTGAACTGCTGTTCTCAAGATAGTGGGTTCAAACCTGGCCGAAGTCTTCGAATTTTTTTAAGAACGTTAAAATCCTTCAGTATGCCTTCCTTCGGAAGGGAAGTAAAGCCGGCGGTCCCATGTCATAGATTTATGGCATGTAAAAGATCCTTCCACAGACTAAACTTGCGTGAAGCTAAATTTCTAGGTTAGATTTCGTTGGAACCCTCTATCAAAGTTCCAACGTTCACTACTAGGTATCAGTAACATCTGGTAGCGAAAGTTGGAACTATTTGAAATTCAACGGAACTTGTAGCTCACCCTTTGGGTGTCCGCTTGAAGCAGCTACAGTCTCTGGCGAGCCGAACATATCCTCGGACACTCCCGGCACTAAAAGTCATACGATAAATAAATATATAAATAAATAAATATATAAATAAATAATAATAATAATAATATCGTATAGCCTCGGTTGCCGGGTGCAAGCTTTGTAATTTGACATCCAGAGGGTAGCTTGCATGTCGAATTTCGTTGTTCCTTGAATCACTATGAAAGTCAAGGAGGTTAGATATCTAAGCTCCTTGAACTCTATAGCGTTTTCTAGTAGAGAAATGGGGAATTTTGTGTTGGCGGAAACTCCCGAGATTAATTTTGCCATTCTGAACACGGCCTACTGAATTCAAATGGGTTCTTTGACATGCCAACATCGTATGACATGCGTGTCGTATTTTTGCCGCCTTTCTAAAACCAATTACCACGGCCAGGAACGAACCTGCAATCTTGGGGTTAGTAGACCGACACGCTATCCACTCACCCACCGTGGTAAGCTAATAATAATTGGGAAGAAATTCAAGTGACTGTGGAGAAATACAATTTTGAGTAACATGTTGCAGCCTAATCGATCAATGAAAGAAAGCAGTGTTGATTAGTGTTGGTTTACATATGCAATAGTACCAGATGGTTGCGGAATATATATGTTCACATATACCCTGAAATTCTCCAATACCTCCGGAACCCAAATGGGTTAGTGGCTTTCTTCTGACTATTATCCTAAAATTACTTAAATTACCATTTTGAAGGGATACCATTAAAATACTGCATTTCCCATTTGTTTGCCTCTTTTATACTTAAGTAATCCATTCGAGATAGAATTCCTGTTCCATGAAGTATTGATCGGTAACGAAAATGTATTTTAGAAAGCAATTTGACGGAACCTCTTTGCGCGAGACCGGGTATCATATCCCTGTATTATATATTGAAATAGCTTCGTTCTATAACAGGCAAGAAGATGGAGCATAAAGTAAACTCATACTGAACTTATTTTTACTATCCCTGGAGGCGAAGATGCACACCATTCTCTAGAAAATAGGACTATGTTTGGGAGATGAAACTATCTTTTCCACCCGTACGCTGTCCTTATTTCCATAAAACAACTTTATGAATACAGGATACTTATTCTCGAGGTAACGAATGCCATCAACGTTATCTTGATGCAATTTAAAATGCTGTGAGAATCTTCTCTTTTTCTTGTTCCATTGTGTAGGTTTTATCAACTGTAGTGCACGTACGCCTGTGAGCAAACAAGCTGCATCCCTTCTAACACTTCTTTCATCGTTAACCAAGTGATTTTTGCCAAACTTTACGACTGCAATAGGGAGTTGTCGTTAATTCGTCTTAATGGCTTTGGACGTCTTTGTTCATCTGGTCCGTGTACTTGGTTTATGTACTCAATTTGTCTGATAACCTATGTTTCTGTGGTGACTATAGTAGTTGCGCATTGGTTAACATACTTGGTTGTCAACACGGAGCCCCGAGTTGGATTCCCGTCTCTGCCAAGAAATTTAACTCTGGTCTGTGGGCTAGAACGGAGTACACTCAGCCTCGTGAGGTCCGGATTCGATTCCCGGCTTTGCCAAGACATTAAAATCTGGTCTGATGGTTGGAACGGGGTAAACTCAGTCTCATCTAGAAGAACTGAGAATAAATGGATTCGATTCCCACTTCATCTGCCCTGGAAGATGTTTTCCGTAGTTGCAGACTTATGCTGCAGGCAAATGCCACGATGGTTGCTAAAGCAAGTCCACAGACGCCTCCTTTCAATTCCAAGCTTCATTTACACACACTACTACAACCATTAAAATCACACAGGTTATCCTACATAACATACACACAACCAAATACACAATACCATGATGTCGCAAAGCCCGTGAATTAATCAACAACAACTAAACTCGGTTAGTGACGAAGTGAGTACACAGTGACATAACTGTTAATTTATGTGTGTGTAGATTGTGAGCTGTGTTCTATTATATTAAAATATATAAGTTATATATCACTTCGAGTTTGTTGATTAAATCTGGAAAATCCATGATTTTCACATGGTGAATTACTTGTTGCATGCTCATGAGTGGGATGACCGAAAAAATGTTTGTTTTTGCTGATGACAGAATGACCAAAAATATTGCGTATCCCAAAGTACTCCAAAAACCTTTCCAAATTTTATTTAATACACAAAAACAATGTCTTTCATTTCTTCTACTTGTTTCTAATAGGCCTACTTTTGACCAAGCTTGTTCAACTATTGGGCCTTGATATTTAACCAATATTGTCGCATCTTTTCGTTCCACTGTCCAGGAGGTACTTTTCCACCGAGATTTTTCCTGGTATCCAAGGGCTTCCTTGAGGGTTTGTCTCACAGCTTGTTTGTCTTGAAGATCTAGTATTCCCATTTCTTTAACATTTTTCTCGGTTTCTATCAGTCACGTGGGACAAACTTTCTTGTTTCTCCAGAAGGTAAACAGACGGTTAATTAGAATTTTGCCTCATTCGGAATTTCCCAAATTCCCGCACCTACTGAGAAAGAAGAAATGGCATTGCAACGCGTGCAGGGCACAGCTAGTTGCTAACAAGTAGTTCCGTGGTGAACTACAGAGCCTACTTTTCTTAAAATGTAAAATTCATACCAATGATTATTCTCTCTCTATATATATTTCACGAGGGATTGTGAGAAATCTTTCATCAGACGCTTGAGGAGGGTCAGCACTTCTCAAGTGCAAGGGATTCCTTCCCACTAAAATCCTCACACCATTTTCATCCCATCCTCCTGCAATTTCTTCAACCCAATCTGAATCTCAACCTTTATGTTCTTTCTTTTAGGGGAATAGCCAAAATGCTCCCTAAAAGTACCCTACCAGTATCCAGATACCCCTGCTCTTGCCGTTCATTCTCTGTTGCTAATAAATTAGTAAATTCCGCCGTTGTAAATACTATCGATGTTTAACATTGTATTTCTGTCCCTCGTATATAATCTTCCATGTCACGTACCACCTTAAGTCAAATATTCTTGTGACGGCAACGAAAAGTTCCTGTTATTAATATCCCATCAAGTTTAAGTATGGACCACTAGCAATTCACTCCAAGCTCATTTATACAAGTTAGATTATACAGTTAGCTAATAACTTACTAAGTTTACTCATCTCAGCTACCTTAATGAAGACCTGTAATGTGCTCACTTGTAAACGCTTTTCAGTTGAACTTATTTGACTGCCTTATAGCATGCTGCAAGTGTATCTCATCTCGTATTAGAATCACGTTCTTCAACCTTACTTCATCTTAGTCAACGATGTTACATCTGACACGTCTGAAGCACAAGTAGGAACTCCTCCGTCAAAGAAGGAATATATATTGTATGTCTCGGCTTCAAATTACAAATCTCATCACCATTTCAGTAGAGGGAGCACGATTAAAGCTTAATTCCTCCGACTTCCTACGTCTCCAGTTTATAGCTCATGCTTCCAATGGAGATCAAAGGCACGAAGAGCGATTACACTACGTATACCGTAGCTCTGGGCATACATATAAGATGACATATCGTCTACTTCTAGCAAAGATTCCGTTCCAGTGGTTATTATTATTATTTTTTCTGTTAACAATTTCAAGCGGAATGGCACAGTTAGTCATGTGTTGACTTTAAAACCATAAGCTAAGGGTTTGAACATGGCTAATCCGATGTCTTTCAGAAGTGCTTTAATGAGACACCCTCTTGTCGGTAGATTTACCGGCACTTAAAAGGTCCAATTCTAGAATAAAACATCCGCACCCCAACATCTCAAAAATCTCAAGATATGCAACTATTATTATTATTATTATTATTATTATTATTATTATTATTATTATTATTATTATTATATTACATCATTTTTGCCCGTATGGGCAGTGTATGAACTTGAAAATCTCATGATGACACAATTTTCACTTCATTCCCTTCTTCCTCTTCTTTCCCAAAGTCTCTTCATCCTTTGACTGTGCTCCTGTGCTTCCTCTGTCCACGATGTTCCTGTCTTCTTCTTTTCAGGTACTATATATTTTTCTTTTTATTCTAAATTTTGTTTTGAATTCGCCTCTATCCCCTATCATTTGCCTCGTGATCCCAGCCTGCCTGAAGTCTTCTTCTATTTCATTATTATTATTATTATTATTATTATTATTATTATTATTATTATTAGCATTGGAAGCCATGTTTCGATGCTGTCTTTATAAATGAAATTTGAAAGGCTTTTCAGTCAGTCAACACTAGTGTACCCAATTGTAGTGGGTGTTATTCCCTGGGCCTGAAAAAGCTACATGAGATTAACAAATGATTATTATTATTATTATTATTATTATTATTACCGACAGTGGTGGCTACGCTCGCTAAAAGCGCAGTGTTAGGTCATGGGGCCAAGCTCTCTGCTGACTCGGTAGACGCGTGGGTTCGAGCCCCACCGTCGGCCGTCCTTGAAATGGTTTTCCGTGGTTTCCCATTTTCAACACCAGGTAAATGCTGGGACGGTACCATCTGACAGGCCACGGCCGATTCCTTCCACATCCTTGCCCAGTTTCATTCATCTTCATCCATTCCATCTCTCATCCCAACGCGCAGACCGCTCACGGGCGTCGTCTAGAAAGACCTGCACTCGGCCTCTCAGTAGGTCACACGAAAAAAAATATTATTATTATTAAACCATTATTATGGCTCCAGGAATTAACCTCGGGGGAGTCCTTGTGGCTCCGGGCAAATGGGAGTGAAATGCGTCGTTGCCAGACATCTGCAACATAACATATTGGATTCAGCAAGAGAATCCAACTAGCCTCTTTCACTCCAACTCCAGCACATAACCTACATGAGGTGTCCCTGTTAAGCTGAGTAACCCAGTGGAAGGTTGGGTAATCAATCCCAGCGGGAAGCTGGGTCAGTGAGCCGATCAGTGCTGGGGGCTTCAAGGCTTACAACCTTGATAGTTAGCAATTCGTTACCTGCGGGTAACCACCCTAAACACTTTTTCTTATCTCTTGCAACATGAAGAAAACGAATAACGGTAAAACTACCCCAGGTGGTACAACATTTAGAAAATCCACCCCTGCCTTTGGTGGGGCAAGCAAGCCTTCGGAGTCTGGGGAGCTTGCACTTTCATGTGAAACTAAGAAACGTTTTAAATATTTGGCAACCATCAACATCAACTCCCTCCTTGAGACAGGAAAACTAAAACATACATTAGATGTTTTAAATGACCACAATATTCTGATAACTGCCCTACAAGAGACCAGATTCTTGGATGACGAGTCAATCGAATCACAGGGATACAGGATCTACAAAGGGCAGCCAGGTGAAAGAGTGATGAAGAATGTGCCTCACTTGGGTACAGGCTTCATAGTCAACAACAAAATGATCAACTCCATCATCTCCTTTTCATCTCCAAATGGCAGAACGTCCACTATAGCCTTCAGAACTCTCAACAAAGCATACACAATTGTTAAGTTTCATGCACCTACTAATGACACCAATAGGAAAGATATTGAGAGTGTGGAAAACTTCTGGAGAGTACTCGAAGAGACAATGGACCGGATTCCAAAGCACCATGTAACTATTTTAATGGGGGACTTTAATGCTCAGATTGGTAGAGAACGGAAATTTCAGGCCATAGTTGGAGAATATCCAGCACACAAGAGGACCAACAGGAATGGAGAAAGGCTGATTGACCTGTGCAGAAATTACAACTTAGTCCTCAAATCTACAGCTTTCAAACGCCTTCCTAGAAAAGCTATGACGTGGAGATGTCCTAATCCCATGCTTGGGGAATTCCAACTAGATCATGTAGCCATTAGTAGAAGGAACAGCCAGGAAATATTAAATGTCAAAGTATTGAGAAGTGCGAACATTGACTCGGATCATTATCTTTCTTTGATCAAAACCAATTTCATCCCTCTTAAAACAAGCAGAGGAATCCATTGCATTAAGTCGCGAATTCCAAGGTTCAATCCATCTATGCTGAGAGACAGTGATGACTTCACCAAGACCCTAGCTAAGAACAAGGAAAAGAAGGACTGGCCCCAACTACAGAAGACACTAGTAGATGCGGCGACAATAACTATCCCGGCAGTCAGAAAGAATAAACATCCGTGGTGGACAGCTACATGTGACAAGGCAATAGAAGAGAGAAAACAAGCATGGCTGAAATGGAACCGTAATAAAAGTGTGGACAATCATGATAATTTCTTAGAAATTCGGAAAACTACTGCCAAAACTATCAGAACAAGCAAGAGGCAGCATAATAAGGATATCATTGACCAGGCAGAGAGGGATTTCCAGCGGAACAACACTAGAGACTTCTACCAGGCTTTTAAATCACAAATAACACCCTATTCAGCTCCTACACTTCACCTTCGGGGAGCTGACGGAGATCTGAAACTGAACAATGAGGAGTGCACCACAGCCTTAGCAGAGTATTTCAGCGACCTTCTTAACTCCGAGGAGCCCATGGAAAAGCTACCTTTTGAACCCAAGAACGTTGCTAAGCCACACTCTTTCCCTCCAACAAAGGAAGAGATCCAGAAAGTAATTTCCGAATTAAAGTCCAATAAAGCAGCAGGCGAAGATGGGATCATTGCAGAGCTCTGGAAGTATGCTGACGAGGAGTCGATACAGAGTATCCATGACATCATATCTAACGTCTGGTTGACAGAACAATTACCTAGTGACTGGACCTCAGCTATCATTCACCCACTACATAAAAAAAGGTGACAAATCAGATCTCAACAACTACAGAGGGATTTCCCTGGTATCAGTGACATACAAGATACTCTCCAAAGGATTGCTCACAAGAGTAGAGGTTCAACTGGATTACTGCATTGGAGAGTACCAAGCTGGGTTTCGAAAGTCAAGGTCATGCACCGAACAGATTCTGAATCTCAAAACCATTCTCACGTACAAAAATCTAAGTGCCTCACCTTATGTTGCAATTTTCGTTGACTTCCAAAAGGCCTACGACTCAGTAGATAGAGAGTCACTCTTTGAGACACTGGCTGAATTGGGGCTAGATAAAAAAAGACCCTGAATCTAGTGAAAGCGACTCTCACTAACACCACAGTCAAAGTCAAATTCAGAGGGGAACTGTCCAAGAGCTTCGAGGTCAGAACTGGTGTTAGACAAGGGGATGGCTTGTCTCCGATCCTCTTCAATTGCCTACTAGAAAAAGTAATTCGTGAGTGGACGAAAACTCTGAAGGATGATTCTGGATTAAGAATAGGCTACAAGAAAGACAAGTTAACAGTCCCCTGTTTAGCCTTTGCAGACGACCTTGCACTCCTAGCGTCCAGTGTGGAGGAAGCTAACCATCAACTATCCTCTCTGAACTATATAGCAGCTAAAGTAGGCTTAAAGATCGCCATCAACAAAACACAGTTTATCAGCAACATCAGAGATGTGCCCGAGTCAATCCCACTGGGGGACAAATTAGTACAAAGGACTAACTCCTTCAAATACCTAGGAGAATGGATAACCCCAAACATCAATGAAGACCTGGCCATGAACGACAGATGCATCAAACTGGAGAGAGCCTATCACCTATGCAAGAATATGTACAAATCCAAATCCCTCTCAATGAATTTCAAACTCAGACACTACAGTACTGTAGTGAGACCATCAGTACTATATGCCTCAGAATGCCTAAATATGGTCAGAAAAGGACAACTCCGGAAATTGGAGCTGAAGGACCGGAAGATTCTACGAAAAATCATGGGCCCTATTAAAGAGGAAGGCAAGTATAGAATTAGGCACAACAATGAACTCTATGAACAAGTGGAGAGCATTACAACAGCTATGAGGAAGAGGAGGCTGATCTTCTATGGTCATATTGTGAGAATGGATTATCAGAGGCTCACCTCCAGAATTTTCAACACTGTCTCTAGAGGGAAAGCAACTAACGCCAAGTGGTCGAAACTAGTCAGAAAAGACCTTGAACAATTGGATATTGACCCCAGTAACATCTATGACAGGAATAAATACAGGACTTTAGTCAGAACATCAGACTCTCTCCAGTCACTAACAGCAAAAGCAGTGCGTCCAGGAGTAGGTGTGAAATGGACTCAGGAGCGGAAGGACATTCACAGTGCCAGAATGAAGGAATACTGGGCTAGGAGGAAAGGTGCCAGAGATAAGAACCACGTGGTCCACAGCCGGCCCAAACGGAACTAAAAAAAACATTTATTATATGAAATTTACAAAGAACTACAAAACCACCACCGTTGGACTCCTTGCGAACCAAAGACACTGATGACAGTAAGCTACTGGATCTCAAGATGTTCAGAGGAAGTCACTGAAGAGACGAAATCTTACGTACTATACTCTTGCAGTACCAAGGAGGGCGGCCTTTTGCATTATCTGCATATGGTTTCTCTTCATGCCAAGATTTTCCTTTGCATTTTCTCAGGCCTTCGTAACTAAACCATTCACAGAGACAACTGAGATAATCTGTATATGTGACAGAGCTCAGTGACAAATGGCTGGTATTTGCACCTCTTCTCAGCTACCATGTCCTGTAGGTTTTCATCGAGTGGAACATCAATATCGACGATGGTAGCCTTATTATTATTACTATTATTATTAGCCTATTTTCGATTTTTGCAAAAAATGAAAGTAGACTTATGAGATCAACACAGGGCGAAAAAAGTGTGTCTGTCTGTGTGTGTGTATGTGTGTGTGTGAGTCTGTGTGTGTGTATGTGTGTGTGTGAGTCTGTGTGTGTGTGTGTGAGTGTGTGTACTCTGAATGTCTGTCCCCCCCTATCAATTCGAACACGGTGAATGCGAATTGAACGAAATTTGGTACAAAGGTAGCACTAGCAAAGGACACCTCAGTGTCATGTTTTATATCGCCGCCATCTTTACTAAAACTGAATGGCGGCCACTCAAACGTTCAAAACGTAAAATCAAATAACGACTAACCAAATCATCCAATCTCTACCAAATTTGGTAACAACATACCTTCGTATAGGATGCGTCTTGTGACCAAACTACAAGGTCGTCCGCCATACCATTTCAGGATGGCGGCCGTGCGAATTATGCAAACTTTATAATCCATATCATGGGACCCACCAGTTCCGATTATCGAGCCGAGAATCGTTTTAACTGTTCTAAAGGAAGAGGCACGTACGAAATTAAAAGTTTATTTTGTAATACTATAGTGCAGACGTGATTTTAAAAAGCTCAGCTGATTCATTAATAAGACAAGATGGCAGCGGATATCTTGTGCCTGACTTATATTTCACTAATTTGAGTATTGAATGCAATATAGCGTACTGACAAAAAATAAATAAACTTTGTATGAAATGCTTTATATATAAATAATATACTCCAGTGATGAAATCGTTTAGTATAAATCATTATTTGCTAACAAGTTCTATGTAAGTCATTTTAAATAGAACGATATTCGTTGACACAATTAGCTCAGTGGTAGAGCGATAGCCTGTCGCTCAGATTCCTATGGTTCAAACCCGATCAGACCTAGTTTTTTTGCTTGAAATGTTATATGTTTATTGTTTTGTAATGACTCAGATGTTTTAAAATTAAGCGTTATATTGTGCAAATTATGGTGTAAAATATATATTTAATTAAAACATAATTCGCCAGCAGATTTACTCGAGACATCTAGCTGCCAAAAAGGTAACTTCCAGATTTTATTGAAAAGTTTCTTCTTCTGGCCGCTAGAATGCACTCGCTCTGTTAGGATTATATTGTTCGATATTTCACCACTAGATGTCCCGACTAGTCTACGTGGGGATCCATTGATTACTATACCATTATCATTCTATGCGCATCGAATTTGAAGAATGACAAGTTGATACTACGATACATTTTAACTTTTTATTTTAAAGGGTTTGTAACAGCCTATTTTGCGTTACTTGAAAATGTTATTAAGCGTTATATTGTCCACATTATGGTGTAAAATATATATTTAATTAAAACATAATTCGCCAGCAGATTTACTCGAGACATCTAGCTGCCAAAAAGGTAACTTCCAGATTTTATTGAAAAGTTTCTTATTCTGGCCGCTAGAATGCACTCGCTCTGTTAGGATTATATTATCGAAAATATCCACATAGTTTGTATACACACGTCTCTGTAGGGTCATGGAAAGATTTGTTAATTCAATTAGGGTTGTGAAAGCCATGCACAACCAGACGTGTAAAGACATGCCTCAACTCAAAGTTGGATGTTGCCCACGGCAGGTCGTAATAATAATAATAATAATGTTATTGGTTTTACATCCCTTTTAACTACTGCTGCTTTTAGAGACACCGGGGTGCCGGAATTTTGGCCCGAAGGGGATCTTTAACGTGCCAGTAAATGTACTGACACGGCTCCCTCGCATTTGTGCACCCTCAAATGCCAGCTGACTGCGCCAGGATACGAACCTGCAACCTAGGGCCCAGCAAGCGAGAACGTTACCGCTGAGCCACGCCGCCAGTCCGGTCGATTATGTCTCCAGATCCATAACATTCTTGATATACTTCTTATCTTTCTTTCTTTCTTTCTTCAATGATGGTAGCAGTTTTTATCTAGGTCGTGGCGTTTGGTAGAGGTAAATCGTTTCTAAGGTCTTCAACAAAGAATAGTTCTATTATACTCTTTGATAATAACAACGAGTTATAACTATACTCATACATTTAGGAGAAAGTAGGCTATATGTTCTTTACTGAACATCTTGTTTTTATTTATTTACTGTTCATACTCTCTGCATGCTCCACTACATAAATAGTACAACATGCACTTCAATACATTTTTACAAATGAACAAAGTAAATTACATTATGATAATTCAATTTCTAGATGACTTAATCTTAACAATATCAAACAATATTATTCATCGTTTTTCCTAAGAGCTTGAAAATCCAGAGCATTAACAAATTTAGAAAATTCCTTCAAATACTTTTTTAATAGCACTGATTTCTGAATCGGCCAGTTATCGTCTCTATTAACACTATTAATCAAGAATTGCCTAATATTTTTCACTTCACTGCACACGAAAATTATATGATCTATAGTCTGATGGTTGCTTTTACAGGAACATTCGGGATTACGTATAATTTTAAGTCTTTGTAAGTACGAAGCAATATTTCCATGTCCAGTCAGTATTGTAGTCATATTCGGTGTTAAGGTGATTTTGGATTTTAATCTACCTGCAACTGTTGGAAAGAATGCTTTTCTAAGTGTGCCTTTTGAAGTTTGTTCCCATTTTTGCTGCCATTCATGAATTTATTCTTCATTGAGATTCTTTTTAAGTTGAGATGGGTATTAATATTATTATTAACAAGTAGTTCCGCGAAGAACTATACAGCCTATTTTCATATATCCTATATATGTTAACTGCCAATATCAACATACAAAATTTCAGTTGGATTGCTGTAATAGATTCGTAGATACTGAGTACCGACTAAATATTTCGGATGGTCGCCATGTTGGAATTTATATATGTAGGTCCTAGAGTTATGTAATGTTACATGAAGATTATTGTGTACGTGTAGCATTCAAACTTCAATCGCATGATTAGAACACAAGAAGTAATAAGGAGATTTTAAAATTTCGCACAGCTGCCATCTTGTGGTTATGGAAACAATTGAAATAAATTAGATGCCAGTGGATTAACATTCGTAAAAGGATTTACTGTACCAAGTTTCACTGCACTCGGATGGTTAATTTGCGAGAAACGTCCATGTGAATATTTATACTTCGCGTAGCCGCCATGTTGGATTTGTGATCACCAGGTTATTTAAACTCATATAGGTGAACTTATGTTCATAGCCCCCATGAATATAAAAAAATCAGTTTGATTGCTATAATAGATTCGTAGATATTCAGAGTCGTCTGAATATTTCGGATGGTCGCCATGTTTGATTGTTAATGTATAGGCCATAGAGTCATGTACCATTGAAGGAAAATTATTGCGTAGGTTCATTATTCAAACTTTCACTTCGATCGCTTGATTACAATACAAGAAATAACAACTTCATTTTAAAATTCGCACAGCCGCCATCTTGAGTTTATGTAGACAATTGAACTAAATTAGATACCAGTGCATTACAATGTGGATAAACATTTCCTGTACCAGATTTCATTGCGTTTGGAACATTAATTCGCGAGAAAGGTCTATTTAAAATTTTCAAATTCGCTTGGCCGCCATGTTCGTTTTGTAGTTAACTGCTTTTTGAAAGTCTTATAGATGAACTTCCAGTAGTGCCCTTTATCTCCGTATAAAATTTCAGGATGATACAGCCAATAGTTTCAGAGATATAGAATGCCGGTGAAATATTTCGCTCATCCGCCATCTTGTGGTTATATAAACAATTGAACCAAGTTAGATGTCGGTGCATTACAATGTGTATAAACATATACTGTACCACGTTTCATTGTGTTTGGTTGGTTAAATCGCGAGAAACGTCTATTTAAATGTCACAAATTCGCGTGGCCGCCATGTTGGTTTTGTAGTTAGCAGGTTTTCAAAAGTCACATAGGTGAACTTCTAGTAGTTCCCTTTATCACCGTAATAAATTTCAGGGTGATATCGGTAATAGTTTCGGAGATATTGAATGCTGGTGAAATATGTCGCACAGCCGCCATTTTCGATTGCTGGGACATAACAAAATTTTAAGGGCACGGTCGAGGTCGCCCGGAATAGTACTATGAACTTACCGAGTTTCATTGAAGTCGTTCCAGCCGTTTAAAAGTTATTAGGGGACACACACACACACCTCACACACACACGCGCGCGCGCGCACACACACACACGGACAAAAGGTGATCTCATAAGCCTATTTCTTCAAAATTGAAAATAGGCTAAAAAATAATGTCTTGTTTTATTTTTTTAAATTTATTCAAATATTGCTAGGAATTCCAATTCCACCTTCATCACTCGAAGTTCATGGTACACTTGTACATCCTGGTAGCAAAATATTAACATATGACGTTGGAAGTATGGGTAGCAAAAGTTTATGATTGAGTTAAAATTTAAAATTAAAACAGTAACGGATGTAGCAGATGAACGATGGCAGTCGAACAAGCCATCTGAGAACACACTTCTCCAAGTTGCTTTCACAGCGCTTTGACTTGGCTCAACTTCACAGACGTTGCGAACACCTGTTCCTGCCAACATGCTGGAGTTCGGAAACTTTGGGATTGCGGTTTGTGTTGTGAAAAGTAGACATCTTAGTGCCTCGTGGTTGGTTCCATTACAATATTGTCAGGTGGTGCAGTTGCTACTTGGAATACTTCAATGAAGTATCACGTTCGCGACTGCACAAACGAGAGAAGTGAGATGAGAATAATAATCCATCGTCTCGGCAAGATGCTTGCTATCCTAGCAAACAGGGGAAACACAGGAGTAGTAGTATTAGTTGTCACATGAAGATGTACGCCTTTCCTCAGTAGATCAGCTAACTGAAACCAATATCGCGTGTTTGATTCCCGGCTGAGGGAGTGAGATTTTTGAGGACAGAAAGAAGCCATGCCACTCCGAGTTAGTCGTGAGATATCGGTTCTCGTGAACGACCCCTCGAAACACAATTGGTGATTACAAAATAAGTAGTGATAAGAACTTAGTCATATCTAATAGCTTTCCTTATTGACGATTTAAACTAAATAAATACCAATGGGTATTTAATAATTGTATTATATCTGTTACTTAGGTTGCAAAATAACCAGTGATGGACGAAGCAAAGAGAATATAAAAAGTAGGTTGGCTCAGGCAAGGACGGCATTTCTACAGAAAAGGAATCTATTGAGATCGAATATAGATTTAGGTATTAGGAAGTCATTTTTGAAAGCCTATGTCTGGAGCGTGGCACTGTATGGAAGTGAAACCTGGACTATTAGTGCAGCAGAAAAGAGAAGAATTGAAGCGCTTGAAATGTGGTGTTACAGGAGAATGATGAAGATCAGATGGGTAGATAGGGTAACAAATGAAGAGGTATTAAGACGAGTGGAAGAGGAGAGGTGTTTCTGGCGACTGCTAATGAAGAGAAGAGATAGGTTGGTAGGATACATTCTAAAACACCCAGAAAAAGCAAGCTTAGTTATGGAAGGAAGGGTCTAGGACAAGAACTGTAGGGGTGGACCAAGGTTAGAATATGTTAAGCAGATTGCCTCGGATGTAGGGTGTGGTAGCTATGTAGAGATGAAACGATTAGCTCAGGATAGGGAAGCATAGAGAGCTGCATCAAACCAGTCAAAAGACTGAAGACTCAAACAAAACACAACATTACATCTTAATCAATAAATCAATTAAATTAATATGCATTAATTGAAAGGGAAATGTTACTAGAACATGGTAAAATCAAAAGAATTGAAAATTTTTAATATCTTGTAGAATGGATTGAACCCAACCTATCGGAAAGAGTCGCAATGTCCATGAGAATTAACAAACTGGAATTGGCCTATCGATTGACTCATAATACCTATAACAGACAGTGTTTGTCTCGTAACTTAAAGCTGAAACACTACACTACAGCCATACGCCCAGAAACTTTGTACGCCATGGAGTACTGATTGATCAATTGAAAGTTAGGGAGAGAAGAATACTCAGGAAGATGCAAGGCCCGGTGCGAGATATGGCCATGTGTCACGATTGTCTCCCAACAGAATGACTAACATTCTGTTCACTTTCTGGAGAAACAAGAAAGTTCGTCTCACCTGGTTGACTGAAACCGAGAAAGATGTTCAAGAAATGGGAATACTAGGAGTTTCAAGAAAAACCTCGAAAGAAAGGTACCCCCTGGAGTGTTGAACGAAAGGAGTTTCATCGGGATAAGATTCAACAATGCAGTAGAACCCCTCTCGTCCGCCCTCGACTGGTCCGCCGCTCCGGTTGATCCGACCGTGCTCGAGCCGAATTAGCTCCGACTCATAGCGGTGACTCACTACCCGTCGCACCATTGTTGTTTACAGGACCTAGTTATTATCGCTTGTCCGTTTTAGTGCTCCATCATCTCTCGTATCGTTTCTGTCGTTGTCCGTGTTTTGTACAGTACGTAATGCACTGCGAAGTTTTTAGGGTTTACTTTTCGTTGGTTTTACGATATTCTTCTTCTGTGTTCGTTACAGTTGTTGTTGTTTGAGTCTTCAGTCTTTTGATTGGTTTGATGCAGCCCTCCATGCCTCCTTGTCCTGAGCTAATCGTTTCATCTCTACATAGCTACCACACCCTACGTCCGAGGCAATCTGTTTAACATATTCTAACCTTGGTCTTGTCCTCGACCCTTCCTTCCATAACTAAGCTTGCTATTCCTGGGTGTCTTAGTATGTGTCCTACCAACCTATCTCTTCTCTTCATTATCAGTCACCAGAAACATCTCTCCTCTCCCACTAGCCTGAATACCTCTTCGTTTGTAACTCTATCTACCCATCTGATCTTCATCATTCTCCTGCAACACCACATTTCAAACGATTCAATTCTCCTATTTTCTGCTGCACCAATAGTCCAAGTTTCACTTCCATAGAGCGCCACGTTCCAGACAAAGGCCTTCAAAAATGACTTCTTCCTAACATCTAAATCAATATTCGATGTCAACATATTCCTTTGCTGTAGAAATGCTTTCCTTGCCTGAGCTTTTTTTTTTAGCGTATGGCTTTTAGTGCCGGGAGTGTCCGAGGACATGTTCGGCTCGCCAGTTTTGTAGCAGCTTCGAGACGGACACCCAATGGGTGAGCTACAAGTACCGTTGGGGAGGAAAGTTGGAAGGGAAGGAGTTGGAAGGTAGCGGCTGTGGCCTATAGTGAGGGACCAACCCCGGCATTTGCCTGGAAGGAAGATGGAAAACCACAGAAGACCATCTTCAAGGTTGCCAGCGGGGGGATTCGAACCTCCTCGCCTCCCGGATGTGAACGACTGCCATTAGTCATGCCGTAATCACCACGGCTAACTCACCCGGTCTTGCCTGAGCTAACCTACATTTTGTATCCTCTTTGCTTCGTTATAGTACTGGGCAGTAATTTGTTTACTGTACAGTTGTGTGTGTATTTTCAATATGTCAGGAGTGAAAAGTAAACACGTTACTCTTTCATTAAATGAAACATTAGTAGTGCTACGAAGACTGGGCAAAGGGGAATCACTCCAAAATATTGCAAAGGAGCTTAGTGTAGGTGTTACGACAGTAAAAGATTGGAGAAGAAATCGGAAAGGCATTCAATCGCATACAGTGACGATAGATGATGAAAACGCTCTTAAGAATCGCAAAACATTGAAAAAGCCTAAACTTGTACTGCTTGACAACGCATTGTGGATGTGGTTCAACCAGTAAGGAAGGAAAGGAACCCCGTTTTCTTGAGTTCAGAGAATGTTTATTTTAATGTAAATCCGTATTTTTCTGTACTTTCTGTACTTTCTGATCATCCAAACTTTTTTTGCGTTCCGACCATACCCTCAGTCCCAAAGGTGACGAATCCCAGGGGTTGTAGTGTATTGGGTAAAGATGAAGGGCCCAACACTTGAACAAGCGTGGTCCAAAGTAGGCCTATTCGAAAGAAAAGTAGAAGCAGAAGCAGAAGAAGAAGAATGAATGAATAAAATATACCAGTTTTGGCGGTGATTTTAAAGAGAAACTAATATAATTACGAAAACATCTTTGTTATTAATATTTCAATTGCGTTTTCTACGACAAATCATATATAAATAGTATTAAAAAAGAACTGTAACAAATGTGGGCTTTAATTTTAATATACTCTATTTAAAAGTTGGTATATTGGCTTTCACGGCCAGTGAATTAAAACTCAGCTTTTTTCTAGGTTTTTGCCGTGACTTGTGTAGGGTTTCGCCTTGGACACCAAGCTGGCTCATCAGCGGGCTCTTGGTGTTTTAATTCACTGGCCGTGAAAACCGATATGCCATATTTTTGGAAGCCTTTATAGGGAGGTTGTGGCTGCTTGAGCTTTTAGTTCTCGCAGTGAAGAGGCGCAGGTGCACATCAAAAAAGGGAGGTAGCGCGCAGTTCGCTATTCCTGTGGGGGTCCGGCTGGGGACAACAAGAGCCCGCTGATGAGCCAGCTTGGTGTCCTAGGTGAAACCCCACACAAGACAGGGCACAACCCTAGAAAAATTGCTGAGTTTTAATTAAAATAATTTTGTCAAAATTACATAGTTGGTATTATATATTCCTATAAATTAATCTAAAAATATGTCTTTGAAAATATCTTGAGATGGTCAACATGATGTGAAGTGTGTTTTCTATATGAATAAAGTCACTTTGTGGAGTCGAGCATTGGTTGGAATATGTATTTATGTTCTTTCTCCAATGGAAATTTTGAAGTAATCCGAAATGTAACAACTCCTTGACAAAAGAAAACTGTTGTGTTGCAACCTTTGGTAGTCTTCGTAACGAAATTGCAATGAAGACGGATGTCGTCATATGTTAAGTGGAATGAAAATCCACAGCCTGCTTCCAGTCTCCGACCGAGTCAGGAATGGAATGGATGAAGCCCCCATCTAGCGGCGAGGATATGAATTGTGCCGGCTGCCGAGGCCTGAAGCACTCCTCTGGGGCAATTTTAAATGACAGATGAAATGAAATGATAGTGGAGAGTGTTGCTGGAATGAAATGTAGACAGGGAAATCCGGAGTACCCGGAGAAAAACCTGTCTGCCTCCGTTTTGTCCAGCACAGATCTCACATGGAGTGACCGGGATTTGAACCACGGACCCAGCGGTGAGAGGGCGGCGTTCTGCCGCCTAAGCCACGGAGGCTTATATGTTAAGTGATAGTTTTCAATTTAAGTTTTCATGGATAACATTTATCTCAGTTTCTTACTGCGCAAATAAAGGTCCGTTTTCGCTACAAAATGGCACGTCTAGCAAAACATCGAAACTAGACGGCATAAGACGTCACACTCGCAGCATAACAGCCCCGAGCCAGTAAAACGACAGTTAAGCTGAAGAGTCACTCAAACCACTCCATAAGCTTCTAGAAACGTACATTGCAAGCAGACACTGGGACTAATTTTTCAGATGGTGTTTATTAACAGATTTTGTTCAAATTCTTCTCACACATTCCTTAGGCTATATACGAAGGGAGTAAGTAAATAACGATCCTGTGTATTTTTTAAATATAACACAATTTTAAGTTACAATAATTTTATGGGAGTAGTATAGATCACGATACCTTACACTACAAAATACTCCTAGACACAAAATGGAAGCATCCACGACGTCATGAACGACACTAAAGGTTTAAACAATGCGTACATATTAAATTCTAGATGTTAATAAGGCTTTATATACAAACACAAACTTAACCTGGGGCTCGCACCCCACACCCCCTTGCTTGTGACACAAGCAGTCATTATAATCCAAACAGACGTCTAACCTAGTATCAGCCAATGGTTTCATCCAGGCAGTGGTCTAACCTGAAGCGGCTTATGGTTTCGTCCAAACTAGTTTAACCTAGTAGTGGCCAATGGCTTCGTCCTGACAGAGGTCTAACCTAGTAGTGGCCAATGGTTTCATCCAGGCAGAGGTCTAACCTATTAGCGGCCAATGGCTTCGTCCAGTCAGAGGTCTAACCTAGTAGTGGCTAATGGTTTCGTCCAGACAGAGGTCTAACCTAGTAGTGGCCAATGGTTTCGTCCTGACAGAGGTCTATCCTAGTAGTGGCCAATGGTTTTGTCCTGACAGTGGTCTAACCTAGTGTGGTCAATGGCTTCGTCCAGACAGAGGTCTAACCTAGTAGTGGCCAATGGTTTCGTCCTGACAGAGGTCTAACCTAGTAGTGGGCAATGGTTTTGTCCAGTCAGAGGTCTAACCTATTAGCGGCCAATGGCTTCGTCCAGGCAGAGGTCAAACCTAGTAGTGGCCAATGGTTTTGTCCAGACAGTGGTCTAACCTAGTAGTGGCCAATGGCTTCGTCCAGGCAGAGGTCTAACCTAGTAGTGGCCAATGGCTTCATCCAGGCAGAGGTATAACCTAGTAGTGGCCAATGGTTTCATCCAGGCAGAGGTCTAACCTAGTA
Source organism: Meconema thalassinum (assembly GCA_946902985.2). NCBI lineage: Eukaryota > Metazoa > Arthropoda > Insecta > Orthoptera > Tettigoniidae > Meconema > Meconema thalassinum. The sequence goes on along the minus strand of OX336390.1, from coordinate 150,970,250 downwards.
GCGGCCAATGGTTTTGTCCAGACAGTGGTCTAACCTAGTTCGCGGCCAATTGTTTCATACAGATTAGAAATGCACATCTATTGCAGACATCACAAAGACACAAGTTCCAAATACACCAAATTACGTTGAGCTACGTGATCACGATGTCGAAAATCCCCTAGATTAATCAAAAACACTCATAGAAGCTTGCAGGCATAAAAGTACATGAGTGAATAAATCAATGTACACTATATAATACAAATACAGTTATGACTGTATTTGATGATATATTTCACAAAATTAAACCACAGTAGGTTTACGATCTCTATCAAAATCACCATCGTTAGATTTTGTTTTGATATTTTTACAAATTGCTAATTTTCCATTCAAACGTATTTTATTCCCTTCCCTCCAAAATTGTATTTCCATTGTTCAGTTATTTAAACTTTCTCCAACGTTGTTTGACACCCCACGTTTTTCATTTAGTAGGAACTGTGAAACGCTGGAATGTGATGTCTGTCCATCCATGTCCCGTGATATGGGACGAGCTAACTTTTTGTTTCAGTTGATAATGAGTGATGGGGCAGTCTGATGTTTCCAATTACATCGAACATATGAATAAGCCCTCTCTGGTTAATTCGCCTGTCTCCAATATTCATGATGGCCCGGCCTGGCGTAGCGCGAACTTTCAATCTAGCCTAATCACGCTAAAAATAAAAACTTCTCACCGGCAATGTTGGCTATTATACGATTCAAACATAGGAATTTAAGTGGGATACCGAATGTTAAAGAACCATCCACTAATTACATTTGTGTGAAGCTAAATTATAGGTTATACTTGACTAACGCTCTTAGGTTCCAACGTTCGTCACCAGGAGCCGACTAGATGTCGTTGACGGTGGCGTTTGGTAGCAATAGTATGAACTACTTAAAATTGAATGTCTGCAGTCCTTACTTGAATTAAAAACAGATAACACACACTAATACAGCCATCACAATTAACACTGGTTATCAGACAGATTCTACACACACCCAAAGTACACGGGGCTACATGACTGCCTTGTCGCAGCCCCTAAACTAAGGAACCAACCAACAGTTCTCACAGGAGTTAACGTCTTGTTTGTTTGTTCGTTTAAACGCACTTCATAAACAGATAACCCGAGCCTGTCCCTTGAATACCATCCAACTGAAGGAAGAAGTCGACCCATGAGGAGATGGCAAGAAACTAAGGTTGGAACAGGCTAATATCCTAATCAATGAAGAGGCAGTATGAACTGATGAACGTCATCCTGTGGTAGCCTATCATACAAATAGTTTGCCTGCTATAGGATGGATTTAAAATAATAATTTAGTTTTCATGACTGGATTGATGGTAAACGGAGGCATTGAGCTATTACATTGAAATTGTGCTGTGCACAGATTTCTTCTTGGAAAATGTTCAAGAGAATCAACTGCTTGTCAAATAAGAGTTTAGTGCTTTTCAGTCGGTCAACACGAATGTACCCAAAAGAGATGGGTTATGCCCTAATCCTGAAATAAATTACATGAGATTAATAAAACACTAGGATGACTAGGATGACCAGTCGACCGCACAGCGAGTTCAAGTGAACACGGAAACTGCGAATAGCTGTAGTACGGAAGACAATCAGATAAGTAGTTAGCCTAAAATTTTATAGTTTAACCACAGTTTACAACCATATAATCTCTCTAAAGTACAATCTCCGGATAGCCATCACCATTTAGCATTTCACCTAACATATATACTGCATTTAGCATACACTGACAGTTGCAGTACCAATACTGCAACTAAATAATTGTACATATTGTAAATATTTTCACCTGTATTTCAAACATAGATTTTATAGCCTAAGTGTATTGGATCTGATGATGATCGCTTGACGATCGAAACTGGTCATCCTAGTGTTTTATTAATCTCATGTAATTTATTTCAGGATTAGGGCATAACCCATCTCTTTTGGGTACATTCGTGTTGACCGACTGAAAAGCACTAAACTCTTGTTTACTAAGGCAACACTGAAAATATGGCTTCAAACACCACAATGCTTGTCAAATATATACAAGATGTTCAGTAAAGAACATATAGCCTACTTTCTCCTAAATGCATGGGTATTGTTATAACTCTTTGTCCTTTTCAAGGAGTATAATTGTATGTTGGTTGTAGTAGCTTGTTGAAATACAACGTGCTATAGGAATATTAAACCTGAATATGAGGTGCCCTTTGCTAGTGCTACCTCTGTAAAAAAAAAACATTCAATTTGGTTTCACCGTGTTTGAATTGATCTGGGGAATGGATTTGCACACATACATGGCCGCTATTTGCAAACTATTGGGCTGATGACCTTGTAGTCAGTCATAAGATGCTTTCCACAAAAAGGCATGTTGTTGCAAAATCCGGTAGAGATCAAATTATTAGGATGGTCGAAATTTGATTTAAGCTTTTAACATTTGGGTGGCCGTCATTCCGTTTCCGTCAAAATGGCGGCGATATAAAACATGACACTAAGGTGCCTTTTGCTAGTGCTACCTCTGTACCAAATTTCGTTCAATTCGGTTTCACCGTGTTTGAATTGATAGGGGGAATCGATTTGCACACATACTTGGCCACCATCTGCAAACTATTGGGCTGATGATCTAGCAGTTTGGTCAGAATATGCTTCCCACATAAAGATTTGTTGTTGCAAAATTTGGTAGAGACTAGATTATTAGGTTGGTCGTAATTACATTTTAGCCTTTAACATTTGGGTGGCCGCGATTACGTTTCCGTCAAGATGGCGGTGATATAAAACATGACACTGAGGTGGCCTTTTCTAGTGCTACCTCTGTACCAAATTTCGTTCCATTCGGTTTCACCGTGTTCGAATTAATAGGGGAATCGATTTTCACACAAAGATGGCCGCCATCCGCAAAATATTAGGCTAATGACCTATTAGTTTGGTCAAAGGATGCTCCCTCCATAATGGTATGTTGACGCAAGACTTGGTAGAGATCGGATGATTAGGTTAATCGTAATTTGATTTAAGCTTTGAATATTTGTTTGGCCGCCATTACGTTTCCGTCAAGATGGCGGCGATATAAAACATGACACTGAGGTGCCCTTTGATATTGCTACCTCTGTACCAAATTTCATTCCATTCGGTTTCACCGTGTTCGAATTAATAGGGGTAATATATTTTGACACAAAGATGGCCGCCATCCGCAAACTATTAGGGTAATGACCTATTAGATTTGTCAAAGGATGCTTCCTCCAAAAAGGTATGTTGTTGCAAAATTTGGTAGAGATCGGATGATTAGGTTAGTCGTAATTTGATTTAAGCTTTGAACATTTGTGGGGCCGCCATTACGTTTCCGTCAAGAAGGCGGTGATATAAAACATGACACTGAGGTGCCCTTTGCTAGTGCTACCTCTGTACCAAATTTCATTCCATTCGGTTTCACCGTGTTCGAATTAATAGGGGTAATCGATTTTGACACAAAGATGGCCGCCATCCGCAAACTATCAGGTTAATGACCTATTAGATTTGTCAAAGGATGCTCCCTCCATAAAGGTATGTTGTTGCAAATTTTGGTAGAGATCGGATTAGGTTAGTCGTAATTTGATTAAAGCTTTGAACATTTGTGTGGCCGCCATTACGTTTCCGTCAAGATGGCGGCGATATAAAACTGACACTAGGGTGCCCTTTGCTAGTACTACCTCTGTACCAAATTTCGTTCCATTCGGATTCACCGTGTTCGAATTAATAGGGGCAATCGATTTTCACACAAAGATGGCCGCCATCCGCAAACTATTAGGCTGATGACCTATTAGTTTGGTCAAAGGGTGCTGCCCCCATAAAGGTATGTTGTTGCAAAATTTGGTAGAGATGGGATGATTAGGTTAGTCGTAATTTGATTTAAGCTTTGAACATTTGTGTGGCCGCCATTACGTTTCCGTCAAGATGGCGGCGATATAAAACATGACACTGAAGTGTCCTTTGCTAGTGCTACCTTTGTACCAAATTTCGTTCAATTTGCGCTCACCGTGTTCGAATTGATAGGGGGGGACAAACATTCAGAGTACACACACTCTCTCTCTCTCTCACACACACACACAGACTCACACACATACACACACACAGACAGACACACTTTTTTTCGCCCTGTAGTGATCTCATAAGTCTACTTTCATTTTTTGCAAAAATCGAAAGTAGGCTAAAAACAAGATGTTCAGTAAAGAACATATAGCCTACTTTCTCCTAAATGTATGAGTATAGTTATAACTCGTTGTTATTATCAAAGAGTATAATAGAACTATTCTTTGTTGAAGGCCATAGAAACGATTTACCTCTACCAAACGCCACAATCTAGATAAAAACTGCTACCATCATTGAAGAAAGAAAGAAAGAAAGAAAGAAAGAAAGAAAGAAAGATAAGAAGTATATCAAGAATGTTATGGATCTGGAGACATAATCGACCGGACTGGCTGCGTGGCTCAGCGGTAACGTTCTCGCTTGCTGGGCCCTAGGTTGCAGGTTCGTATCCTGGCGCAGTCAGCTGCCATTTGAGGGTGCACAAATGCGAGGGAGCCGTGTCAGTACATTTACTGGCACGTTAAAGATCCCCTTCGGGCCAAAATTCCGGCACCCCGGTGTCTCTAAAAGCAGCAGTAGTTAAAACGGGTGTAAAACCAATAACATTATTATTATTATTATTATTATTGTTTTAATGTGCTAAACGGTTCCAGGCTAGTGTTCAGAAGTAAAGGGGGAGTTTTAGTCGGTAGTCTGCTACTCAGTAGCAGGAGCCCTACACTCTGTGCGTAAATGCATTTCTTCCCCTAAAAAAATAAAAAAATATATATATTATTATTATTATTATTATTATTATTATTATTATTATTATTATTATTATTATTATTATTATTATTATTATTATTATTATTACATATACGACCTGCCGTGGGCAACATCCAACTTTGAGTTGAGGCATGTCTTTACACGTCTGGTTGTGCTGGGCTTTCACAACCCTAATTGAAAAAAAAGGAAGGAAGATTGTAGTTTTACGTGGCCGTGAATCTTGTGATTATGAGCCACGGGACCTCCTTTTTACGTGGAATCCGAACCACAGTACATGGCATTTCACTTCGAAAATCTCACATGCATTGACCGGGAATCGAAAACCCTAATTGAATTAACAAATCTTTCCATGACCCTACAGAGACGTGTGTATACAAACTATGTGGATATTTTCGATTGCTATGTGCCTGAAATAAAAGTAGTAATTAATACCTGAACTAACACCAACGGCTTGAACTCAGTTACTATGTGAAATCGTTTTGTTCTTTACTTCAAATAACATTTTCAAGTAACGCAAAATAGGCTGTTACAAACCCTTTAAAATAAAAAGTAAAAATGTATCGTAGTATCATCTTGTCATTCTTCAAATTCGATGCGCATAGAATGCCAATGGCATAGTAATCAATGGAGCCCCACGTAGACTAGTCGTGACATCTAGTGGTGAAATATCGAACAATATAATCCTAACAGAGCGAGTGCATTCTAGCGGCCAGAAGAAGAAACTTTTCAATAAAATCTGGAAGTTAATAAGTATGTCGGCGTGCAGTTACCTTTTTGGCAGCTAGATGTCTCGAGTAAATCTGCTGGCGAATTATGTTTTAATTAAATATATATTTTACACCATAATATGCACAATATAACGCTTAATTTTAAAACATCTGAGTCATTACAAAACAATAAACATATAACATTTCAAGCAAAAAATCTAGCTCTGATCGGGTTTGAGCCATAGGCATTTGAGCGATAGGCTAACGCTCTACCACTGAGCTAATTGTGTCAACGAATATCGTTCTATATAAAATGACTTACACAGAACTTGTTAGCAAATAATGATTTATACTAAACGATTTCATCACTGGAGTATATTATTTATATATAAAGCATTTCATACAAAGTTTATTTATTTTGTATCAGTACGCTATATTGCATGCAATACTCAAATTAGTGAAATATAAGTCAGGCACAAGATATCCGCTGCCATCTTGTCTTATTACTGAATCAGCTCAGCTTTTTAAAATCACGTCTGCACTATAGTATTACAAAATAAACTTTTAATTTCGAACGTGCCTCTTCCTTTAGAACAGTTAAAACGATTCTCGGCTCGATAATCGGAACTGGTGGGTCCCATGATATGGATTATAAAGTTTGCATAATTTGCACGGCCGCCATCCTGAAATGGTATGGCGGACGATCTTGTAGTTTGGTCACAAGACGCATCCTGTACGAAGGTATTTTTTGTTACCAAATTTGGTAGAGATCGGATGATTTGGTTAGTCGTTATTTGATTTTACGTTTTGAACGTTTGAGTGGCCGCCATTCAGTTTTAGTAAAGATGGCGGCGATATAAAACATGACACTGAGGTGTCCTTTGCTAGTGCTACCTTTGTACCAAATTTCGTTCAATTCGCATTCACCGTGTTCGAATTGATAGGGGGGACAGACATTCAGAGTACACACACTCACACACACACAGACACACACACACACAGACTCACACACACACATACACACACACACACACACACAGACTCACACACACACATACACACACACAGACAGACACACTTTTTTCGCCCTGTGTTGATCTCATAAGTCTACTTTCATTTTTTGCAAAAATCGAAAGTAGGCTAATATGCAAAACTATCAAAGATAAACAGGCAAAGTCTGCTGTGTATCAAAATTCAAACATTGTACGATAGAAATAGATAATCTTGATGATCCGACCATTAAAACATTCTATTATCGATAGGAGTTACTTACAATAAATGCGGATGCTTCGCACCTTGCCATTACAAAAGAACAACTTTTAACAGACACTGTTACAGGAAATCATGGCAAACTATCTCATTTCTCACCTTGCCTAGTACGCCTCATTATAGTGCTGCATCGGTTTTGTGGGTTTCTACCACATTACCTATGGTGGTGCTTTTTGAGGATCCAACAAGCCTCCATGCTGACTACCTAACAGACAGTTACAGTTCACTGTACATACACAGAAAATATAAATATAAATATAAATATAAATATAAATATAAATATAAATATAAATATAAATATAAATATAAATATAAATATAAATATAAATATAAATATAAATATAAATATAAATATAAATATAAATATAAATATAAATATAAATATAAATATAAATATAAATATAAATATAAATATAAATATAAATATAAATATAAATATAAATATAAATGTAAATGTAAATATAAATATAAATATAAATATATATATAAATGTAAATGTAAATGTAAATGTAAATATAAATATAAATATAAATATAAATATAAATATAAATATAAATATAAATATAAATATAAATATAAATGTAAATGTAAATGTAAATATAAATATAAATGTAAATGTAAATGTAAATGTAAATGTAAATGTAAATAACAGAATCTAATGTTTTGTGTTTTTTTTTAAGGAATAATCATTCACAGAGCTGTCAGAATGTGCATTGTTTAAACAACAAAATATTGTTCTAAGGGATCGAACAGCGAGGTCATCTGCCCGTGAAGTTGGTGTACGTTGTTGTGAATGCACTTCATGATTTTCTTATCCACGGGGTTGTGGATCAGTTGAGATGAGTTTTCTATGTCAGATAGTTTATTCGGTGGGATGCTCTTCCTAACGCCATCCCCATCACAGGAGTTAATGAATGATCAATAAAATTATATTGAACAAAAGTATTGACATTTTAGAAGTATTTTTTCAGTGTGGCCTAAGTAATCTGTTATTAAATGATTTTCAGTCGGTCGATACGAGTGGGCCTAATTAGAGTGGACGGGGATGACAATTAATTTCCTAGTGTCTGAAATAAATTAGCCTACATGAACTATTTATGAATTTAGGCTTACTACAACAATTCGCACAACTGAAAGCTTTCTAATAATTAATAGAAATGTATGTCTACCCCTTATTATTCCCATTTCCAACGGGGTCGGGAACGAGATGCGATGACATTCTATTTGGCGGATGTTTTTTTTATGACCGGATGCCCTTCCTGACGCCTACCTCATGAGAGGAGTTAATGAGAGATGAAATGAATGATGATAAATGAAACTGGTCAAGGATGTGGAAGGAAGCAGTCGTGGCCTGTCAGAAGGTACCACCCCAGCATTGACCTGGAGTTGAAAATGGGAAACCACGGAAATCATTTCAAGGACGGCCGACGGTGGGGCTCTACCTAGCCCGCGGAAAACTTGGTCCCATGGCCTAGTGCTGCGCTTTAACGAGCGTAGCTACCGCTGTCGGTCTAATAATTAATAGAATATTGAACAAAAGTTGAAAGAAAGCAGTTGTAGCTTATTTCAAGGTACCGTCAAGGCATTTGCAAGAATTTGAATATGAAAGCCAGGGAAATAAATTACAAGGACGCCTCAAGTTGCGTAACGCTCCGAACATTTTATTATTATTATTATTATTATTATTATTATTATTATTATTATTATTATTATTATTATTATTATTATTATTATTATTATTATTATTATTATTATGCTGTGTAGCCAGCTTCAGTATGTTGCAATAACATGTTATATAATTTTTGAGTCCACCTCGTTGCGTAGAGTCTAGCATTCTTAGCTGTCACCACGGAGGCCCGAATTCGATTCCCGGCTCTGCCAAGAAATTTAATTCTGGTGTGAAGACTGGAATGGAGTACACTCAGCCTCGTGAGGCAAAACTGAGAAGAGGTGGGTTCAATTCCCTCCCTCATCCATCCTGGAAGTGGTTTTCTGTGATTTCACATGTTTACTCCAGGCAAATGACGGTATGGTACCTAGACGTACCGAAAACCTTCCTCAATTACAAATACACACACTAGCACAGACACTACAGTGACACAGGTTATCAGACTAATTCTACACACACACCCAAGCACGCGGGGAAACATGACCACGATGTCGCAAAGCTCCAAATAATCAACAACTATTTTTTACCTGTTTGTGAAGAGTGGTGGTGATCTGTAGATATATACTCGTATCTACTCCGTATTATCCCGTTTTCAACGGGATATGTGATGGAAGTCTATCTGATGGATAGTTTTACGTCCAAATACCCTTCCTGACCCCAATCTCATGAGAGGGGTTTACGAGAGATGAAATGAATGAAGATGATTGAAATAGGGTGAGGAGATGGAAAGAAGCGGCCGTGACCTATTACACAGTACCTTCCCGGCATTTGCCTGGAGTTGAAAGTGGGAAACCACGGAAAACCATTTCAAGGATGACCGAAGGTGGAGTTCGAACCCTACATCTACCGAGTCCACAGCGCTGTGCGTTAGTGAGCATACCTATTGCTGTCAGCCATATAGATATTACTGAAAATGACATGTAATAGACACCACAAAGATTCATGCCCGAGACCAAACTCGAACCAACACCAGATGAATAATGCGGTGTTCTAAAGCATCGCATGTTACACCTGCCTTCTGTATGATTACTGCGTGATACTACGTGTTGTTGCGGTGTGTATGGGGTTGAGTTTGAATCATACTCTAGTATTAGTCATAATAATTATTAAGGCTCGGATAGTTGTGTGTTTGAATATTTTTTATTTAACTAAAAATTTTCTATATATTTACATATTTTTGCCGTTTTTATAAATTAATACTTATTCTCGCGTATTTATCCATAAGTACATAATTTCCTATATTTGGTGCTATGTTGTTCTCCTTACATGACTGCTGCCCACATTTTAGACCCTTGGCAATTCCAGGAATTTGCTTCACTATTTCGTGAATGCACCCTTGTCTCTGTATTGTAATAGTATTTCAAGACAATAATTCCCCAGTCATTAAGTATAGCAGGGGGGCTGGGTTCAACAGTCTCATTAAAGCCTCCAATAGTCCTTACCTTGACAGGAATTTTACTTGAAATTACAGTGGTCTGCGAAACTTGTGAGTATTGCCAGAGTGCTATGAAAGGTTTTTAAGGGGAGTTCCAATGGATAAAAGTAGAAAAAATATCAATTTTCAGATTTGTATACGATGTAAAAGCTGTCACTTTGACGTTTAAAATGATGTATAACACTTGATATTTGTTATTTGAAAAACATGTCTAATATTTATTTAAATAATGCAGTGCGCGTTAGAAAACATTGAGAATTAGAACATACAAAGGCATTTCCTCAGAACATACTTTTTGGACATAAATGTTCCGTATGAGATCAACACAGGGCGAAAAAAGTGTGTCTGTCTGTGTGTGTGTATGTGTGTGTGTGAGTCTGTGTGTGTGTGTATGGGTGTGTGTGTGTATGGGTGTGTGTGTGTGTGTGTGTATGTGTGTGTGTGAGTCTCTGTGTGTGTGTGTGTGTGTGTGTGTGTGTCTGTGTGTGTGTGAGTGTGTGTACTCTGAATGTCTGTCCCCCCCTATCAATTCGAACACGGTGAAACCGAATTGAACGAAATTTGGTACAGAGGTAGCACTAGTAAAGAACACCTCAGTGTCATACTTTATATCGCCGCCATCTTTACCAAAACAGAATGGCGGCCACTCAAATGTTCAAAATGTAAAATCAAATTACGGCTACACTAATCATCCGATCTCTACCAAATTCGGTGACAACATACCTTTATATAGGACGCGTCTTTCACCCAAAATTCAAGGTCATCGGCCAAGCCATTTCAGGATGGCGGCCGTGTGAATTATGCAACCATTTTAATAAATAGCTTAAGACCCACCAATTCCGATTATCGAGCCTAGGGGGGTTTAAGCTATCCTGAAGGTCGTGATCCGTTATTTATTATAATTTAATATTATAATATTATACAGTATGAGTGGCTTAAAAGAGCTGAGCCGTTTGTGTCACACGACAAGATGGCAGCTGTCCTCATGTGCCTGTCTTATATTTCAGTAGTTTTAGTATGTTGTATGTGATATACCGTACTGATACAATAATATAAACTTTTGTATGAAATGATCTTTAATGAAGATGTACTGCAGTGAAGAAATCGTTTATTTAAAGTCATTATTTGCCAACAGTTTGTATCTAATATGTCAGTTAAGAACACCTGACGTCATGGATACGGTTAGCTCTGGGCTAGCATGTTAGTCTGACACGCAGTTGACTGGGGATCGAGTACTGCTACAGTTAGGTTTTTTTTTCTTGAATTCTTTTACAAATGATGTGCACGAGCTTTTTCCACAGATACTGAATAAAATGTCATTTAGCTCAAAGGAGAGGATAAAGTATACACTCGTATATTAATAAAATCACAGTGCCAGCATCGCACATAAACAGAAGCCATTAGGAAAAGGAGAATAGAAGAACTAGATACACGTTGTCATTAACCACAGCCTTCTTAATGCCTCTGTACGGTGCTGTCCTCTTGTGGGTTATGTGGGTAATATTGTTCCAAACATAACGCTGTGTAAATGCCTGAGCTGGCCTCCTGAAGTATGGCAATTTTGTAATACTGGTAGTTCAACTATTAGCCACGATCGCGCTCCGAATACCTTTAAACACTGCCAGCTGGATCGCCTCCCTCTTGGATACTTTAAACTGCCTACTCATTCAACACCCATAGAATACTGCCATCGTAGTACATTACGATGGCAGTGCATAGGCGTACAAGATAAAGATTAATTCACTGATAGGTCGCAGCACCACCTACTGTGATTGGGGCGGAAGATTCTTAATTTTGCAGGCTGGCTTAATATAGAGATTAACGGACGTGAATGCATTACAATAAGTTAGTAGTTTTGTTATTCAATCATCATAAAGTATATAATATTGATTTTGACACTTACTGGCTTATTATCAATATAAAAGAAAACAAACAATACATTGTGGTAGGGGTGATTGTGTTAGGGATGAGGACAAAGAGTCATAAAGATACCCATACATTTAGGAGAAAGTAGGCTATATGTTCTTTGCTGAACATCTTGTTTTCAGTTGTTACTTATCACAGAAGTCTCAAATTTTTACCACCTGTAGCTTGGCTTGTAAATGAGATTTTAACACAGGGATTTTGTTCTAGCTCAAATACATTATGAAAAACAATTAGATATATATATAGATTTTTAAACGAAAAATTTGAGATTAACGAAAATATATATTATTATGGTCACAATAGTAGAAACACCAAACGCCCGTGTTAAAGTACTGTGAATTGATCACTAATTACGGCAATAAAATTTCATCTAAATCTACCCAGTAGTTTCTACGAAAAAGGAACATGAATTTATTAAATATTAACATTAAGAAGATATGCCATTGGAACTCCCCAGTGACCTTTTTTCTGCTCTTTGGAATGAAATTCGAAAACAGCACATACATGATTTCGTATCGCGCATTTGCAGTAAGTATTGTAGGATTCCGAAACTGAGGCAAGCCCCGGCATAAGCGGGAACATTTGTACTGTAGACAGGGTTATTGATTATTCAAGCAGCTGGACGTTTTAACTATATTTCGAGTAACTGGGGGATATAAATATGATACAACATTACAAACATAGTTTGAAAACTTAATCACATATTTTCCACTTTTAAGCACATAAATCAATACATATTTATGAAAAGTTAAGCACATAATTAACCGTGCCCTGGTCATAATCATAAGTATTGATATGAAGGAGGTTCACTGGCGGATCCTGGGAAAGGCTACTTTTTGGTGGATCATTCTCAGTGGATAATCCTTAGACCTACAGTTCCATACAGTCTTTGTCATGTCCAATATCATCAGCCACGGTGGCTGAGAGCGCTAACGTTCTACCTCATGCCTCGCTGGCATCGAGAGAGCTTAGGATACTAATCCCACCTTGGCCGTCCTGAAAATGGTTTTCTTGGTTTCCCATTTTCACCACCAGGAAAATGATGGGACGGTTTCATTCGTTAGGTCTACGACTGATTTCCCTCCAAAACCCCTTGCCTGACCCGAACTGGAAACAAGATAAATAGCCATGGCTGCATTAACAAAAGAAATAATTGAATCAGTCATTTGAGAAACACCTCATCTCCACAAAAGTAAACTTTAAGAAAACTAATAAAAACCTCGCCGTGACCATATTTCACATTGTATCAATGTTAGATTTTAAATGTATATGTACAGGGGTTTGGTAAGCGAATTATATGATAAGAAAAATATTTATTGTACATTTTGATGTGTATACAAATTCTCGAAGTTGTTGGAGATGAGTTGTTAATCAAATGACTGACATAATGTGGAGTTATCAGGCATGAAATAACTGTTAAAAATATATATATTATGAAAGAAAGCCACTTTTTATGTTAAGATCAATCTAGCACTGTATATTATACATTTTCAAGGCATTGTTTTTTTACATACATTGTTTCTTTACATCAGGTCAACTTCGTATCAATAGTTGACCAGTCATACATTTTTGAATAAAATACATCAACAATGTCTGTAGGAATATAGTCCTTGATCTTCTTGAAATCATTAATTTTGTTAATGTCTATAGGAACACATTTTTGTGGGTAGGCACTAATTGTTGGAATTCTGGTGAACAGGCACCCTGTTTTTTCAAGTCAAAAGTATGCTCGATGAGGCCATCAATGAAGGTTTTTTATTCTTTCACACTTATATGCGACATGCTTCTGCCCTTTTCTACGTTTTAAACGCGTAGAATTACTAACATCACTCTCACTGGAATTCATTTTTACTCAGAAACAAAGCATGACAACAACATACAACAAACTGAACACATTCACAGGAGCAGTGTTGCCACCAACTACACATTTCAAGTCATTTGAGAAACACATTTCCAGGAGATGTGGTGTTTATCAAATAAACGAATATTTGAACGTCTCGTATCACTGTGCTTTCTTATCGGAGATGTGGTGTTTTATACGTATTGGATGTGCCTTGCCTTCACCTACAATTTTGTATGTCTAACTCAATTTCGGTAAAAAATGGAGATGAGGTGTTTCTCAAATGACTGATTCAATTATGTTTGATATCGCGTAACTCCTAAATATCCAAGTTGTATGACAGTGAAGTAATGCCACTCTTTTACGATTTGAGGGGCTTGGACATCGCGGTCATCAGTGCAGAATCTGTCTGATATCCCATGCTGTGTGTTATCAGTAGTAGTGGTAGTGTGTAATCCAGGCTATGATAGGGAAGGAGTCAGCTCTGGTCTCAAGTTATGAACTAGCCTATAATTTGTATGGGGTAGAAATGAAAAATTAAGATGAATAGCAATTCTAGGATAGTTGAGGAGAGAATCAAAAACACTTTTCCGAGTTTTGCCCCATATGTATTAGTATACCTCGTTCCAGCTCTCATACCAGAATTAAATTACTTGGTAGAGTATAGAATCGAACCGAAGACCAATCATGGTGCCGGAGTTTCAACACGTAGTCCGAGATATCAGAGGGAAAAAAATTGAAGTAGGTGCTTTAAGTGATCGTATAACTGTTGTTTTTGTCGTTGTTGTTGTTGTTGTTGATGATGATGATTTATTTAGGGGTTCTGCGACATCATGGCCATGTAGCCCCGGATCGTATAACTGCCTCGTGTGCAACAAGTAAATTATTTTCGAAATAAGAAAAACACGATGTTTTACAATCGTTTTCGTAAATCTTGTTATTGCTGTTGAAATGAAAATCCACAGCCTGCTTCCAGTCTCCGACCGGGTCAGGAATGGAATGAATGAAGCCCCCATCTAGCGGCGAGGATATGAACTGTGCCGGCTGCCGAGGCCTGACGCACTCCTCTGAGGCAATGATTAAATGAATGACAGATGAAATGAAATGATAGTGGAGAGTGTTGCTGGAATGAAATTGTGACAGGGAAAACCGGAGTTCCCGGAGAAAAGCCTGTCTGCCTCCGTTTTGTCCAGCACAGATCTCACATGGAGTGACCGGGATTTGAACCACGGACCGAGCGGTGAGAGGCCGGCGTGCTGCCACCTAAGCCACGGAGGCTTGTTATTGCTGTTGTTGTTGTTAACTTTTTTTTTTCGAGAATGTGACAATTTTGTCATCAGTTCCGGATAATCAGATGTATTATGAACTTCTCTAATAACCTGTGTTTTTGTGAAGACTAGATTAGTGTGTGGAGCTGTATTAGGGACATAAATGGGGTAGATGCACCCGAGACTTGAAATAAGGTGCTATCCAGGCATTTGCCTGGAAGGAGTGTGAATAATACAGGGTGGTAAATCACACTCAGGATAGCTGCTGTGAGCGCTGGGATTTGAACTTACGATCTCCGGGCTTGCTGCATCCCCATCGTGGCCATGGAGCACGATTTAAGTAGCATGGATACCCGCGGGTTCAAGAAAACTCCATCCTCAATTGAAAACATAATTTCCGTTTCCTATTATTTAACATTAGGGGCAGATGACCTCGCAGTTCTGCCCTTTAAAACAACAATAACTAACTAACTAACTAACCTTGCCGGCCCCATGGGGTTGGGGTAGCGCACCTATTTCTCGCCCAGAGACCCTGGGTTCGATTCCCGGCTCTGTCAGGGATTTTAGAAACTGACATAGGGGCTGGAGTGAGGACAATTGAGTAGCTGTCCGACAGTGAGGCAGCGCCCCGGTCACGAAAACCAAGATTAACGGCCGAGGGGACCCGACGCGCTGACCACGCGTCACCTCAATATCTGCAGGCCAAATGGCTGGACACGGACAGTGGTCGCTTGGAAGGCCTATGCCATCATGGGCTGTAGTTATTATTATTATTAATTAATTAACATTAAAATTAAATGCCTTTCAGTCGGTGGACACGATTGTACCCAAATTATAATGGGTGTTATTCCCGAAATCTGAAAAAGTGCAGGAATCAATATATTTGTATGACCAGTTTCGTTCGTCAAGCGTTCATCATTGGATCCCTTATATTCAGACTAATAATCTATGTCTACTTATATGTGGGTTTAAGATATACAAGTACCCTCCTCCCATTGCTCTCATCTATTTGTGTCAGCAATCTTACGTGCTACCCTCATATCAGTGGTGCTTCTAGCTTATGCGTCAGATATCCAGAATCTACCCAGCTCTCACTTCCATACAGCAAGGTCGGTCTAAATACTGAGCGATGTAGGGTGAGTTTCGTCACTACAGTAACTTCTTTCTTGAACAATATTGTAGATCGTATCTGAGAACTCGCTGTATTAGCTTTCATGCACCTCGACCCTATTCTTTTCCCCATACTACCATCCTGACAGAATTCTCAGCCTAAGTACTTAAAATGTTCCAATTTAGCAAAACCAAATTGTGGCTTATATCTTCCCTCCTTACATGCGGGTATCCATGCTACTTAAATCGTGTTCCATGACCACGATGGGGATGCAGCATGTCTGGAGATCGGAAGTTCAAATCCCGGCGCTCAAAGCAGCTATCCTGAGTGTCATTTACCACCCCGTGTTATTCATACTCCTTCCAGGCAAATGCCCGGATAGCACCTTATTTCAAGTCTTGGGTGCATCTACCCCATATATGTCCATAATACAGCTACACACACAAATCTAGTCATCACAAAAACACAGGTTATTAGAGAAGTTCATAATACATCCGAGTATCCGGGACTGGTGACTAAATTTTCAATTCTTCTTCTTCTTCTTCTTCTTCTTCTTCTTCCTGGTCATAGTAAGATTTGGAACGTCGTGACCCTTCACGCAATTCTTTTAACAATACCCCACCATACACCGCGGTCTACTGCTGTGTGCATTAATTTCTGAAGTGGCAGATTAGTGAGACTCTTTATCTGGTCAAGGTACCGGTTAGGGGCACTTCCCTTCAGCCGTTTTCCGTCAACTTTACCCTGGATGATACACATCTCAATGCCATCTCGCCAGATGACATGGCCGAAGAATTTCAAATTTGCCTTTGGATGTTTGGGAGTAAGCGTGCTTTAGGAGCAATCCTTAGCTCCTTCAGAGTAGATACATTTGTTCTTCTTGCTACCCGCGATATTCGTAGCATTTTTCGATAACACGTCGTCTTCGATTCTTCTACGGCATGCAGCATTCATGAGACAAATGATCTCAGTGTTCCTCCTCTTAAAACAACTACCACCACCATACTAAAGCCATTTTAATAAAATACTGAATACGTTGTGAGAGCTTACTTTGTGATTAAAATACTGTAGTTTGGTGTAATGTATTGTTCAATTGATCATTCATCAAAGATTGTTGTTGTTATTGACTCATTTAGGGGTTTTGTGGCATTATAGTCATGTAACTCCGTGTACTTGGGTGTTTGACAACTATGTCATTGTGATGACTGTACTAGTGTGTGTATTCGTAATTGTGGCTAGGATTGTGGGTAAAAGGCGGCCGTAGCCTTAATTTAGGCACAAATCCAGCATTCACCTGTATTTTAAGTGATAACTGATATTGCAACTTTTCAATCGGGTGACACAATACAATCCCAATTACTGAGACATGCGAAAAGTCGATCTGAAAATAATTGCAAGCGATTAAAAAATACTAATATATTTTGTTATGTGACTGGCTGCGTGGCACAGAGGTAACGTTCTCGCCTGCTGTTTCCAAGATTTCAGTATCAAATCCTGGTCAAGTCAGCTGGCATTTGAGGTTGCGCAAATGCGAGGGAGTCGTGTCAGTAGATTTACTGGCACGTTAAAGATCCCCTTCGGGGCAAAATTTAGGCACCCCGGCGTCTCTAAAAGTCGCATTAGTTAAAAGGGATGTAAAACCAATAACATTATTATTATATTTGTTACAGAAGAGGGAGAAAACTTGCCTATTAGTCCATAACAAATATATTTTTAATCATATGTATTTTTTTCTCAGGTTGTTTATCTTTTTCCTTTTCTTTTGCATCTCCCGGTAATTGGGATTGTTCAATCTAAATTTTACAGTGTACATTGACTAAAGGACTTGTTTGTTTTTGAATGCTGAATTTTTGTTTTTCCGTAATTTTTGTTTATGTTTATAATTATTAGTTTTATTTAATTTTTTGTCTTATTATATTTCGGTCTTTTCCAATTTAGGCGTCCACCTCCAAATTTTAAATTCCATTCCAAATTTGTATACTTTTAACTGTGTTAAGAGGGGCACATGCCCTTGTAGTTCTGCCCCTTAAAACAACAATAACTGACTAATTGGGATTGTATTGAGTCGACAGACTGAAAAGTTGCAATGTCAAAATTGTCAATAAGGCAACACTGGAAAAGTGGCTTCAAAAGTTCCCTATACTATTATAAGTGGTAAACCATGGACAACCACACATAGGATGGCTAATAAGGGACTAGCTTAACTCTTCTTAGTTCTGCCTATCTAAGTGAAACTCGGTCCAGCCTTCAGACTAGAATTAAATTTCTTGACAGAGCTGGTACAGCTCGAATGTTGCGCACTACCGTACGAGGTGGTCTAATCATATATTAATTCAGCATTTATTAAAGAAAAAGCAGCTGTTGGAGATCAAATTCTAAAAATGGAAAGAGCGTAATATGGATTAACGAAAAATATCTACAACAAGAAGAATACCAAAGTAAGGCATTAGAACACTGTCTTAAAAACGAAATGTCTCTTAGCCAGTGAATGCCTCTCGATAAGCTATAGCCTCGAAAAACTAGAAGTCCTGGAAAGGAGAATTCTAAGATAAATCATGGGTGCAGTTCGGACTGAAGACGGATGGAAACTGCGAAGCAACAGAGAAGTCTACCCGAACATGGAAACAATCTCAGAGACTATGCGGAAGAGGAGATTGACATTCCTCGGACATCTATACAGAATACACAAACATAGATTAACAAAACAAATATTCGACTATCTCTGGAAGAAGAAGACCACTCCAACGTGGACTAAGGAAGTTAGGAAAGATTTAGAAAAGTTTAACATCACAGAGACTCAGATGCTAGAAAGAAGTGAATAAGGGAACCAGGACGTGTGATAGACTCAAAAATGTCAATTTTTATTTTTCAGCTTAATAAAATCTCCCTTCTTTCCTGAAGAATTTGGTGTATCAATTATTTTGCTGAAGCGATATTTGATGCAATAATATTAGGTTTCGACATAATGTTTTAAGGCTATATTGTAGCTACCTACTAGTCAAACATTCTTTTTGTGTTTACCGTAAGTCATAATTTAGGAAAATTCATGTACCATTTTCTCAGAAACTATGCGACCAATGTATTAGAAAGTGTATTTGCTCAGGAAAAGGGACATGAGTTAAGGGAATTTTTAACAATATATTGTTTTAACATTGTTTTTGTGATGCTCTATTTGACACAAAATATTCAATATAGAAGCTTCGAATTCTACCCAAATAATGACGAATGTACTCTGAATACACCAAAAGAACATTCAAGGAGATATCTATTGTAGTTTATGAGATACGTAACTAAACATCGGAAGCTACATTTTTCTATCGATTCACACGTCCCGAAAGATGAAAAATCTCGAAGGGTTTCAAGATGAAGGAAAACATAAGAGAAGTGGACGAACTTGGACAGAAGATCAAAGGAAACATGGCAGTTAACGCATGAAGCAATATTGGAGACAGAGGAAACTCCGGGCAAAGGAAAAGAAAAAGAAATAAATTTGTTACGTGATCCTAAGTGGTAAATTCGCATGCAAAAAAAAGAATACTTTCCAGTCGGTCAACTCAAATTGTGCCCCATTACATTAGGCGGGAAAACAAGTATTTATACACCCTAACCTGAAAAAATATTACATAAGATATGTATCACAAAGCGTGTTATTTTGTGATAAATATCTTATTAATATTTCTTTCATGTTATGGTATGTAAATACTTGTTTTCCCGTCTAATATAATTGGGCATAATTTGTGTTGACCGACTGGAAAGTTTTCTTTAATAGAACTTGGTAACACTGAAAAATAGCTTGTAATATTTCAATTAATTCAGCCTGTAATTGAAATTTCGCTTTTCTTGTTTGAATAGATAATGTTTACGCTGCAATTAATTTATGGTATGACGCTGAATTCATTACAAAGGTACCAATTTAAAATATTTCAGTGAACTATACACAGTAGCTCGGTTCAATAATTATATTTTAAGTTCACGTGAATCAAGTTTTGTCGTACAGTTTCCAGAATAGGTTCAATTGGCATTTAAACCTCCACGCTTATAGATAATCCAAGTCTTACCTGTAATGATGACGAAAGAAGCAATGAGGAGGGCATGAAGACTGGGTGCGAGTATCATGCTGGCAGGTTGCTATGGAGCGTACTTTTAGACAGGTGTTTTGTGGTCTACATTAGTGCAGATCTGAAGGAGATAAACTTTAAAAAAATTATAACACTAAAATGTTATTTCCCCTCAAGGAAAGTAATCAACTCGCTACGGAACGCACCTTAAAATCTTTAAAAACTTATTTCAAAATAATTAAATTAAAAATCAAGTCAACCATGGTAAATGAAAAGAAAATATAATTATATTTCAGAAAATAAATTAGAACTTCTTCACCACTCCCGATATACTTGTACAGTATTTCGCGATGTCGGTCGAGCCCGGTAGATCGCGCTTGTGTCCGTACTGTATGTGCTCGGTGCGGTGTTTCGCACGAAACTGAACTATGTGAGCGACGCTCTTGTCCGGCGCTTCTTAACTTCCCATGTCCCCCGTGACGCGTCGCTAGTTGCGCGTCTCCCAAACAGAAACAACACGTGCCGTTGCCATGGTAACACTGAGGTCGCCCATAACCTATAGCCTTGTGTAGCGCATTGCCTTATTGCTAGGATAAGCCTTTCGTGGTGTTCTTATACTGAAGATACAAGATTCACTTGAATCTACTTTTCGAGATTGGTTGCTTGTTTGCTTTCTCTCCGATGTCACGCCTAACCACATTCGTGACTTCTTCACAAAAGGAAGTGTATAAAAGACAAAATCTTCTTATCTTGAAAAGACCACGCTCAATGTTTCAAGCGAACAGAAGCGATCCTTGGAGTAGTTCAAACAATCCCATGAGATTTATGAAAATATTTCTGCACGTTTCAGAATAGTAAGATGTAAAGGGAATATTGACGTGAAGACTCTACATGGGACATTGTATAGGTAACCAGAGATCATCCTAATCGTAAACCTTCCTACCTCTTACAAACTTTGCATACATCTTGATCAGCTTGCGAATTAACTGTAATGGTATTTAATCCCAAAATTCATTTGAGAGTGAAATTGTAAGAGTTTGAATAAGGACGTGAAACTTGGAACGACCCAGGTAAATGCGCGTGCATAGGTCTCATATCCTTTACGACCAATCGCATCTATTTTAATTTCGATAATCTGTACCCATGGAAATTACTTTTTTCAAACTTTTAGAATTTTACAATGTAACATTTAATTTTATATTAGGCCTATTGAGTTTTTGAAATAAATATTGATGATTGGTCCAATGTCTAGTTTATTAGATAACTTTTTTTATATTGAGATGTATCACTTTTACTGATTTTTATAGTTTAGGTTATATATTTGGTGTAGATATTTTATAATATGGTTTACTTTTGTTGAGATTTTGAATTTGTTCTATAATATAAAGGCATTAGATAAAGCTAATATTCGCCTGTTTAACAAAAACATGTAAAATATCCAAATAATAAATATTTAGGTCAGAATAAAAGTTTATTGAAATAATGAAAAATCTCCACAAAGTATGTAGCTTACACCCCCTCATCGTAGACAGTCTGCTAAGGGAAATGGTTTCAGTTGTACAATCTGTCATATATGAAGATAATAATAATAATAATAATAATAATAATAATAATAATAATAATAATAATAATAATATTAATAATAATAATAATAAGAGTAATAATCTTCGAATGATCTCAGCTACCGTGGCGTTTTGAGTTGGTGCCATTGATGCGATCTACTCTCCAATTTCGATTATTTGTCGAACACTGCCATCTGGAAGTAACAACCAAAACTCCATTGAATAACGCGTGGCTCAGATTTTAATTAATTTTGTCTTGCAATCGCCAAATGTGATGCGAGAGATCTTTTATGAGCCGAATTTTTACGACTCTGAGCACTGTGGATGTTTGTTTCCCTTCAAGAATCTTACTTCTTTAGGCGTGAATTGAACCAACGACCTATCACTGGCCCGCCGAGGAACCTACATCAGATATGATTTAAGAACTCAGTGATCCGGCCGCTTCCATCAAAATTCAAACCCATACAGTTAAGGCCCCTAGCTGGCATCGCTGGCATCCCATTTTCACCACCAGACAAATGCCCTGACCGTTCCCTTCAACAATTCCACGGCTGACTTCCTACCAAAATCCGTTCGCTGACCTTTCCTTAATTAGAACCGAGTTAGCGGTCACCTGGGCGATCGGCCTGTCACCATCCCCAGCTGTTCTGCTGACAAAGTGTGTTCAGCTCCCATACACCGTCCTTCTACAGTAGAGGAATGATCCCTCGCAGAGACCGTGGGTGACGCCGAGCTGAGAGGATAAGCGATGTTTAAAAAATATTTGACCTTTTCTAGGAATGGGCTAAATAAATCTGGAGGTGAAATACCTCCTCAGAAGTTTCCCTTGTGATTTAAACAGCAAGTACACATATTTTCACCCAGATCAGGTGATTGAGGTTACTGATGAAAAAATCCACAGCCTGCTTCCAGTCGACCGACTGGGTCAGGGATGGAATGAATGCAGGCCCCGTCTAGTGGCGAGGATATGAACTGTGGTGGCTGCCGAAGTCTGTCTCACTCCTCAGGGGCAATGATTAAATGAATGACAGATTAAATGAAATAATAGGGGAGGGTGTTTCTGGAATTAAATTTTGACAGGGAAAACTGGAGTACCCGGAGAAAAACCTGTCTGCCTCCGTTTGGTCCAGCTCAGATCTTACATGGAGTGACCGGGATTTGAACCACGGACCCAGCGGTGAGAGGCCGGCGTGCTTCCGCCTGAGCGATGGAGACTCTGAGGTTACTGATATTAATTTGTAATTGTTGCAAGGTAACTTGCAAACGTGAACTCTCCAATCTTCAAGGGCCATAGTTCTCATGACGGTTAGATCACTAAAGAAATGTTCGTGGTAAAAATGTATTTGAGCCATGTCTAGATATGGCAAAATTTCGGAAGTTAGGAGACACATGGGAGGTGTGGTAGCCAGCAAGGTCAGAGTGCTGAGCTCCCTTGTCATCTCCGAAAATTCTCTCCACTAACTCCACGTACCTCAGCAGGCTACTTGCGATGAATGGTTGATTTATACTATACTAGCAACCCGCCCCGGCTTCGCCCGGGAACAGTTATGAATGCATTACGTGATAAACGCTTTTTTACCTAGCTAGCTCGTAAACTGTCACCGCAGTAATTGAATGGAGATTGTTGGAAGAAATGAAAACGTAAATACACTTATAGTGGGCGATGTATTGAACATATGCTCTCGCGGCCCTTTTGGTAGAACGTTTCTTGCTGAACAATTCTTACACTAACAGTATATTTATATTTTAACGGTTTGACCAGCGTACGCTTAAAAAGCTCACGGACGCGAGGTTCTTTTTCGACTTTTTCACTGAAATCGTTACTGCTTGGCTTCCTTTGATCATAAATAAATTATTTTCTACAGAAACCTTCCTAGAGATATCATTTACAGAATGGTGAAAACTGCATCAAAATCCATCCAGTGGTTCTCGATATTTCCCGTGACATTCAAGAATCGGGGATTTTGTTTTATACTAAGTAGAGATTTTACTGTCTATGTTTCTATAGCTCTTAATGCCAAGATTGCAGATTTTATTCCCGACCGAGGATATCGGAATTTAGGGGGATGAAAAAAAGCTCCGAGACTCCAGGTCGTACTGTGTCTGTGTGTAGAAAAACACATCACATAAAAATGTTTAGTGACGACAAACCAATGTTAAATCTCATCATCGTTTGCCCAAGAGAGTTCAGGTTGTGCTACTAGACGGCAGTCCAGTCACCACATTAGCACATTAGCAGATTCAACGCCCTCACAATCACATGGGATGATGATTATGATGATGATGTCCCAATTCCATAGAAGAAACAACAAAAAATCAAGAAGAACAAGCAAGAGATATTCACAGCGATGTAAATAACGAAACGTATGTTCTGCGGGATAGCCTATCTCCAGGTTGGAAGAAATGCTCTGTGTAGCGGGATTGCTTATCTTCCCCTCGGACTCACAAAATGGAAACTACAGGCGTGAGCGAGTGGCGTGTGCAGTGAGCACTGTTCCAGAGTTGACGTGTGGACAAGGGGGAAGTCTAGCATTATCCACATTCTGTAGTCCCAGAGTTTGGGATGATGTTGTTGTTGTTGATCATTTGAGGAGCTTGGGACATCTTGGTCATGAACCCCGTGTATTTGGGTATGTGTTGAACTTGTCTGATCACTTGTATTCCTGTGATGACCGCGTTCAGTTTGTAATGAGACTCCGGACACAAAATAATGTCCGACATTTGATTACACAAAGGAAGGAAGTGTTAAGGAAGGAAGAAAGTTTGTAGTCTTACGTGATCGTCAATCTTGCGATCAAAAGACACGGACCTCCTTTTTATGTAGGAATTTGAAACACGGGATCGATAATTCCATGTACATTCACTGGAAATAAAACCAGTTCAACCTTGGTGAGAGGCAAACAGCTTAATCACTGTGCCATCATGGCCCTTTTAATTACCGGCTCTCAGGGTACACTCAGCCCCGTGAGACAAATCTAAGAAAGGTGGGATCGATTCCCATCTTAGGCTTCCCAGAAGTGGTTTTCTGTTGTTTCACACTTCTATTCAAGGCAAATGTAGAGATGGTTCCTAACTTAAGGTCAAAGCTGTTTCCAATCCTAGGCTCTATCACAAATACAGACACTGCTATAGATCCTGCTACAACACAGGTTACTATAAAATTCCAAATATATACAAGCCCATGTACTAAGGGCCAAATGACCATGATGTCGTAACCTAAATAAAACAAAACTACGAAAACAACAGTATTTTGGGATCCTTGTTCCAATCCTTGAAAGATATTGCCCCCCAGAATAAAATATTTTGTGGGTGCAGGTAATCATGGAGTATATATTTGTTGAAACCGAGTTGCAAAGAAAGCTACAAATTATAGAGCAGCTCCCCCTAACCATGTGGACGTTATCAATAGGTCCCCATACCCATATGTAGGCATAAAAGTTGTCTGATCACCGCGGCGTAGCCATGTGCATTAAATTGTGTACCATGGCTGGAACGAGGAGCTACACCAAATCTTGAGACCTGTGGTTTGAATCTTGGTTCAGACAGTGACCATAGTGAGTGTGGTCTTTCCCCGGAATTGTTCATACTTCCTCAGGTTAAATGCCGGAATGGAACCTATATGAGGCTGGCAGCGTAGGGCAGTGGCAACTTTTTCACCTGCCGTGGCCAAGATTCTGGGAGTGAATCCCGGCGCAGTGAGTGGGTATTTGGAGGGTACTTAAATGTCAGGAAGCCGTGTAAATAGTTTTACTGGTATGTTTAATACCCCCTTTAGGGCAAGATTCTGGCACCCTGCCGTATCGACAGTATAAGCCACGGTAGTTAAAAGGGACGTAAAACCAATAATATTTTATCAACTAATTTCAAGTTCCGGGGCACCTACCCCTATCGCCTTACCTAGTGTGTACCGACAGCAGTGGCTACGCTGGCTAAAGTGCAGCGTTAGGTAATGGGGCCAAGCTCTCTGCTGACTCGGTAGGAGCGTGGGTTCGAGCCCCATCGTCGGTCGTCCATGAAATGGTTTCCGTGGTTTCCCATTTTCAACACCAGGCAAATCCTTCCATATCCTCGCCCAGTTCCATTTATCTTCATCCATTCCATCTCTCATTCCGACGCGCAGGTCGCGCACGGGCGTCGACTAGAAAGACCTGCACTCGGCCTCTTAGGAGGCCACACGACCAAAAAAAACTCGTGTGTGACGTTACTCACACTATCCGCAGTCACCACATAAATACAGGATATCAGAAAAAATGCTCGTAAATAAATAGAACGCTTATTAAAACCGCCCAAGAAAATAGGTTTCGGCCCACAATGGAGCCATCTTCAGCGTATCTTCACGAAAGAAGGGTATTCCAAATAAACTTCAATTAACATAATAATTCTCTTAACGCTAAATCTAGTTCTTAAATGAAAAATTGTAGAATTAAAATGGATATCCTCACAATCAAGTATATTATTATTCTAAATTAACAATATTGATATACTGTATTCTCCAATAAATAAAATTAAAAAAAACTAGAGAAACTATTTTCGAAATTAGGTTAGGTGACAATACAAAGAAGTATTTTTGAAAATTCTATTTCCAGATTTTTAATGTATTTATTGGAGAATATAAGCTATCAATATTGTTATTATAGGATTAAAATTGTTATAATGAAAAAGATAAAACATTATTTAACTATCAATAATTACCCCCACTTACTTATTTACTGGCGGGTTTTCTTGTATTTTGTTTTTGTAGGACAGAGACTGTTTGTGGATGTCACTGTAGGTTTGGTTATTGTTTTGAATAGCTATTTGTCTTGAATATTTGGATCTGATGATGCTCGCTTGACGAGCAAAACATGTCATCCCTTAGTTTTTTTCTTCCTCGATAGTCCATAACAATATATAAATCTTAATCACATGCAATTTATTTTCACATATTCCAGTAATTGGAATGATTCTTGTGTTGAACGACTGAAAACTACAATATTACTTCTCAGAAAGTATCTGTCCTTTTGTTTTGCTTTGTTGTGTGTTTTATATCTGTGCTTTGTTTTTGTGACTAAACGAACGCAGCTAAACTGTGGGATGTATGTAATTTTTCCCCCATTTACCTTGTTTTAATGGATTAAAGTCTGCCTTGTTTATTTGTAATCAGGATTATAAAAATAAATTAATAACGCTACACCAAGTAGTAAGGTATTTTATGATGTATTTCATGCTCCTCACAAAACTATATTCATTAACTCAGGTCTCTTTCTATGAGCACTATGTCTAGCTGGAAATAAAAGTCTCGTTCTAATTTCAACTAATGGACGTGCTAACGCGCGCCCCACTTCCACTTGTTAAATGGAACTAGCAGGTTCTCATTTTCCCTCTTGTTATGACCATACGCACACCCGCCAGGTGAAATGAATCCACGTTGGCTCTATTCCAGACAGAGTTAGGCCTACTTCTGCTGATGCATTCCGACCACGTATGAACAAACCTGACGCTAATAGTTTTATCTCCACGTTCCATGGCTGAAAATTAAAAACTCTGTCTCCTTGCTTAGGATAATCCCTGTACAGAGCAGCATTTAAACTAATTCAGACACAATAAACATCTATCTTGAGGAGATTAAATATTAACCGTGGATAAAAGAATTTGTAACTCCTTAAATGATGACTCAAATTTGGTAGAATAGGCTTGATGTTGATGTTGATGTAAATGTTGATGTCGACGTTGATGATGTTGATGATTTTGAAGTTGATGATGAAAACGTTGTTGATGATGATGATGTTTATGTTTCACTGGAAGGGTTTGGATATCGTGGTCATTTAGCCCCGTGTACTTGGGTGTGTGTAGAATTTATCTGATCACCTGTGTTTTTTTGATGTCTGTAGTAGTGGGGGTATTTGTAATTCAGATGAGGATTTGATAAGGAGGCAGCCGTGGCTTTAAGTTAGGAACAATCCCGGCATTTGCCTGAGGTAGGAGTGGGGAAACCACAGAAAACTACTGCCAGGATGGCTGAGTTGGGAATCTCCTTCGTTTTCGTTTTAATAGTTTATTTATTTTTATTAATGCAGCTAATTGTCATGTATTTTTCTTTTCAGGACGGGTCAGGGAAGAGATTATGAAAGTAAATCGGACGTGGACCTATTGAAAGGAACCGTCCCGGCATTTGCCTGGTGGAGAAAATGGGAAACCACGAAAGCCATTTTCAAGACGGCCGAGGTGGGATTCGAACACACGCTCTCCCGATGCCAGCGAGATACGAGGTAGCGGGTTAGCGCTCTTGGCCACCGCGGCCGGTGTTAATAGTTTATCAACTTGACCTTGTCTACACAAAGTCCAAGTTCCCAAAGCATACAGCCCTTCTGGTTTAAGAACACTGCTATATAAAGCCCTGCGCGGATGCGGATATAATTTGCATGACTGTGTGGATAGTGGATAAGCTGCGGATAATGTTTGGAGTAAATTTGCGGATAGTTTTTAGAATACAATTTTGAATTGGATTATTTTAAAATAATTTTAGTTTTTGTTATGATCTGGGTCTTTCACGTTTCTTTTTATTTCCTTATTTGCTTTCGCTTGGATTGTATGAGAAAAATAGAGAAGTCAGAGAAGTCATGGAAAAACCCTAAATTAGTGCTAACTTATAGCAAAAAAGTACCTTATACCTGCACTTGCCTGCGTGGGTAAATCCATAGACCAAGTATGTAGCCACCCGCTGTTTGCATGCCTTTACTCAGAGGGACAAAACTCAGTCAACATTGTCCTGCGATTCACATAGCCTAGGGGAACAAATTTCTCCTCAAATGTCTAAATGTGTTGCTCTTCATACTTTATGTTCGACCCTGACTATTATATGTCAGAAAACTGTATCATAATTAATGAGGCTCATTATAACACTATTTTTCATTATGAAACAGTTTCTCCCGCCAATTAGAGTTCAAGAAACAGTTGTTTGACCAATTAGATAATTAGATGCGCTGAGTTCCACGGCCTTCTAATTTCAATTTCATTGCCTGGCCTAGTGTCATAGTAGGGTAATCGAGGAGGCCATGGTCAAATACAAGGCATTCTCTGCGTTTCGAGTGTTCTGTTCAGTACATAAACCTGGTGAAATCTTGACAGATATTTATGAATATTTGTGTTCGAACATCAAATAGTTATAATAATTATCGTCGAACATAAACAGTCGTATGCAACTCGCCTATAATGGTAATTAAGGCACTCGTATGGAAATTATAAAACTCGCATACGCTGGTTTTATAAACATACTCGTGTCTTAATTATTGCCATTATAGGTTCGTTGCATAATGTACTCTTTTAGTAATAAAGGCTGTACGTTTCCTTTTAGCCGATTATGCTTTATCTAATAAATTTAAAATCTTATTGTAATGTCAGCGGATTCGGATAGTTAACGCGGATGCGGGGTGGATGCGGATAACGATTTGCTTATCCGTGCAGGGCTCTAGAGACTAAGCTTGGCACCTATACTCAACGCAATTTAATATAGATGTATGTCTTCAGATGGAACACCCGGTCTAGTATTTTTCAGCTCCTGCCATTGATGGCTTCTTGTTCCAGTCCATTTTCTTGGATTACCTCACCGAGATATTTAAACTTCTTGACATATATTTCCTTAATACTTGCAAGAGCCTTTGGAACTACTGCTGTTGCTGAAATTAACTCTGATATAACTCGCACAGATTTACTCTCCACATCTTTCTAGTGTTATTGGAACCGACCTCAAAATGCAATCACCAGGCATGTTACGCTGAGGCTATATTTGTTCCACCTCTAGCTCTTTGTGAATTATTCCGTTGAGAGGGATTTGATATCCACTATATGTGCAGTATATAACTCTATGTGCAAAATGAATCACTTAACAATGACAAGTTTGCCCTAGATCGCATCATATCCGTAGTATTGGTGTGTCACACCCGACAGGCAGGCGTGACACGGGACCTCTTTTTTCCATTGGTCAAAGCAAACTGTTACCTTGTTACGAACGCGTTCAAATAAACCGAATTAATAATGTTCGTTGTGCAAAGCCTGCTCATTAAAAGAACGCTATGTACCAGTGTATTAATGAGTTTATCCAGGGACAGGCTTGATCAAACACACCAAGCTAAATGTCCTCTCTCTCCCCCCAACCCACTCGACTCTGTCTGGTGCTTTCAGCTCGCAGATGAAAAGTAGAGGAGATGTTTCCTTTATTGATCAAACAACTGTATTGACAGGACCCTTTTTTCATTTCTTGATGAGTTTCATCACCCTGGGTGATTTATCAGCAATAGCAACTCACAGAAGTTTCAAAAATTATTATACAATGTAGGAGGAGTTTTGATTGGCAATAGGGGGCGTATAATTCACCATATCAGTAAGAACCAAAAGACGAGCCTATAATTTTCAATATAATTTTGAATGAAGGAGCAAATGAAGTAGCAAGAGAGGCTGCACAATCAACAATGGAAGTTTCATACGACAGAACCCCAATATGTCACCTGAAAGACAACGTAAGTCACCAGTGGAATAACAGTAATAATTACCTCAACTTCGAAATGGTCCGATACGAAAGAAATATTTTCTCGACTTCACAGTAAAATATTTGTTACTAACTTAGTGATTACTCAATTTTCATATGGACATGGGAAATTCAAGTGATACTTCAAAAGATTTCATATCACTGTTCTAAATGATCAAACCTACAGTGACACCCACAGACTGTTTCTGCCCTCCAAAGCCAAAATACAAGAAAATCCGTCAGAAAATTCAGTAAGGTTGGTAATTATTATTATTGATAAATATTAAAGCCTTAAGCATTTCAGGTTACTTTACACATAGGCGTATTCTAGAAATTTGAAAGATTTTTGTGTTGGCCGACTGAAAGCCACAATATTAATTATTAATAAGGTAACACTGAAAAATGGCTTCAAAGCTATTTCTACTGAATTCTTGCAAGTAATTCTTTTCTCACATACAATGAAGATCTTTGAGAGGATTCTTGATCGACGCCTACGTGCCATCACCGAAATCAGCTCCAACCAACGCCATCTTCGCAGCACGGTTACTCATGGAGAAGCACCGTGAGAAAAGAAAGCCTCTGCTTATTGCCTTTCTTGACCTTGAAAAGGCCATCGATCGTGTTCCTCATGAGTTGATTTGGTATGCGCTCCGCAACCATGGTGTGCCAGAGTCATTTGTAAATGTGGTCAAGATGTTATACTCGAACACCAGCAGTAGAGTACGTTGTGCTGTTGGCACCTCGGAAAACTTTCCTGTAAATGTCGCCGTCCACCAAGGCTCAGTATTATCGCCGTCCTTTTTTTTTCATGTTCGTAACCTGCAATGGACCCTTCTGTATGCAGATGATATAATGGTTGCAGATGACACCCGAGAAAAACTCCAATGTCAAGTTGAAGACTGGAATAACCGCCTCTCCCAGTATGGCCTATGTCTGAATGTGAAAAAGACGGAGTATCTGGAGTTAAACCCAAGCGACGGTACCAATCAAGTCGCTGAACAAAATCTAGTCAAGACAGAATGCTTCAGGTACCTTGGATCTCGTCTGCAGAGTGATGGCAATTTCAATGATGAAATAAGAGCCAGGGTAAACGCAATCTGGTTGCGGTGGGAGGAGGCCACGGGTGTGCTTTGCGACAAGAAAATGCCACTTCGTCTCAAATCGAAGATATATCGGACAGTGGTACGGCCAGTTGCGCTGTATGGAGTTGAATGTCGACCATCCGACAAAATTTCAGAACGTCGCCTGCACGTCATGGAAATGAGAATGCTCCGTTGGACAATGGGCATCTCCCTTATTGACCGTGTCAGAAACGACACAATTCGGGAGCGAATGGACGTCGCCCCAATTGTGGACAAAATGAGAGAGAAACGGCTCCGATGGTATGGCCATGCCCTGCGTGCAGCGCCTGATACTGTTTCTAACTCTGTCCTTCATTTTGAACTTGAAGGCCTACGCCCCAGATGACTACCGAAGCAGCGTTGGCAAGACACAATAAATGGTGACTTAAAAATTACCGGCCCAAATCCAGCTGACGCAAGAAACCGGACAAAATGGAGGTCAATGACCAAGAAAGCAGACCCTGCACCAGCGGGACAACACTAGGAAGAAGAAGAAGAAAAAGAAGAGAGAAGAAGAAAAATAATTCTATAGTTAGTTCTCACAAATTATGGATGATGGATATATGAATTTGATTTCATAACCCCATGAACTGAGGGTCTGTTGTTAACATGAGGGAGTACACACTGTACAACACACACATACACAAAACGTTATATCATAAGTTGAGTATAAAATAGGCTACATGTAAATTCTCATATTGAAAATGAAAATCCAGCCTGCTTCCAGTCGAACGACCGGGTCAGGAATGGAATGAACGAAGCCTCCATCTAGCGGCGAGGATATGAACTGTGCCGGCTGCCGAAGCCTGTCGCACTACCCTGGGGCAATGATTAAATAAATGACAGTTGAAATGAATGAGAGTGGAGTGTTTTGCTGGAATGAAATTTTGGACAGGGAATACCAGAATACCCGGAGAAAAAACGTCAGCCTCCGCTTTGTCCAGCACAAATCTCACATGGAGTGACCGGGATTTGAACCACGGACCCAGAGCACAGTGGGTCAAAATCGAAATCTAGGAGGACAAAATTCATTATTTTCATAATTAAAAAATCAAAATGTATTACTTCTACTGCATTCTCATACAATTGCCGCTCATTATTCTGGGATATAAACGCATCTTAGTGTAAATCTGTCACCACTCTTCGAGCAGTCTGAATTGGAGGGTGAATGTAAGTGGCTGTGGTTTGGTTGTCTTTGTGGTTAGTGTGATGCTTTAAGATGGAACATGCAGCTGAAGGTATGATCTTTGTAGCGTGTTTCAGTTATTAGTGGGCGTAATTGTTACGTAATTTTAGCTATATTTGCATTATATAATATTTAACTATTATATTTAAAATTATATTTTCACTTAGATTTTTAGTATGTCGCGTCACTCTGCGTCACTTTCTACTTCATGTTAAAATGTAGATAAAGTCTTGTAGTTTACGCCTGTTGTAAGATTTATTGCATCTATTTGCAACTTACTTAGTTATTTTACGTTTTAGAAGACGCCGCGCAACCAGTTCTCACACGATTACAGCTGTTTGAAGCACTGGGTTCGACGATTATGCCAAAAGTGGAGCTTTGTGACTTTGTTAAAAGTAAATTAGGGGTAGAAAATTGTTCTGAAGAGATAACTGAATGATCTATCCAACTCCTAGTCATAGACAATTTCTTGCATGTGTAGCTAGCTTAAAAAAGGTCTTAACTGATGTTTATTATGAAGTAAACAAATTATATATATTGCTTTCACTCTAAATTCATGATTAAAACTTAAAAATAACTTTGTCCCCGTAGATTTCGATTTTGAGCCACTGTGCAGTGGTGAGAGGCCGGCGTGCTGTCGCCTAAGCCACGGAGGCTTCCAACTTCTCATATTACGAAAAGAAAAAGACAACCTCTTTTACAACTAATGAATACATTAATATTGTTGTTGTATATAACGGCTTTGATATGTGTAGTCTGATAACTTGTATTATAGTGTTGTCTGTAATTATGTGCATTTGTAACTTTGGCAAGACATGGGTTTGAGTTAGGAATCATTCTGGGTTTTCTGGTAAATGGCAAACCAAGCAAAACTACTTCTAGGATGGCTGAGTAGAGATCAAGCCAACCTGGTACACTGAGGATGGTGAAGCAAAACTGAGACGAGGTGGGTTCGATTCCTACCTCAACCATCCTGAAAGTGGTTTATCGTGGTTTCTCACTTCTACTCCAGGCAAATGCCAGGATGATTCCTAACTTAATAACACGGCCGCCTCCTTCCCATTTATCACCTCAACTACGAATACACACAGTAATATATTAATCACAATAACACAGGTTGAAATGAAAATCCACAGCCTGCTTCCAGTCGACCGACCGGGTCAAGGAATGGAATGAATGAAGCCCCCCTTTCTAGCGGAGAGGATATGAACTGTGCCGGCTGCAGAAGCCTGTTGCACTCTTCTAGGGCAATGATTAAATGAATGACAGATGAAATGAAATGATAGTGGAGAATGTTGCTGGAATCAAATTTGTGACAGGGAAAACCGGAGTACCCGGAGAAAAACCTGTCTGCCTCCGCTTTGTCCAGCAAAAATCTCACAAGGAGTGACCGGGATTTGAACCACGGACTCAACGGTGAGAGGCCGGCGTGCTGCCACGTAAGCCACGGAGGCTCGGCAATAACACAGGTTATCAGTAATAATTATATGCACACACTCAAGGAAACGGAGCTAAATGACCACGATGTCAAGATCCTTAAATGAAATAATAATAACAACACCTAATACCAGTTGCATGAGGCTGCGTGTACTCCGTTCCAACCATCAGACTAAAATTAAATTTCTTGTTCGAGCTGGGACCACAGGAGAGACAGGTAAGAATGCTATCCACTACACCACAAGGTGATATAAATCCAAGGAAGGGTTGGAGTCACTCTTTACCCTTTTCCCTCCTTGCCTTCGTCTAAGATGTTGTTGTTTCTTTTAGGTGCTTTGCGACATCGTGGTCATGTATCCCCGTGTATTTGGGTGTGTGTAGAATTTATTTGATGAACAGTGTCAATGTAATGTCTGTACTGTTGTTGTTGTTGTTGTTTGAGTCTTCTGTCTTTTGACTGGTTTGATGCAGCTCCTGAGCTAATCGTCTCATCTCTACATAGTTACCACACCCTACATCCGAGGCAATCTGTTTAACATATTCTAACCTTGGTCTACCGCTACCCCTACAGTTCCTTCCATAACTAAGCTTGCTATTCCTGGGTGTCTTAGTATGTGTCCTACCAACCTATCTCTTCTCTTCTTTAGCAGTCTCCAGAAGCATCTCTCCTCTCCCACTCGTCTTAATACCTCTTCGTTTGTCACCCTATCTACCCATCTGATCTTCATCATTCTCCTGTAACACCACATTTCAAACGACTCAATTTTCTTCTTTTCTTCTGCACCAATAGTCCAAGTTTCACTTCCATAGAGTGCCACGCTCCAGACAAAGGCTTTCAAAAATGACTTCCTAGTACCTAAATCTATATTTGATATCAACAGATTCCTTTCCTGTAGAAATGGTTTCCTTGCCTGAGCCAACCTGCTTTTTATATCCTCCTTGCTTCGTGCATCACTGGTTATTTTGCTTCCTAAGTAACAGAAGTCTCCTACTTCCTTCAGCTTTTCACTAGCCAATTTGATGTCCATAGAGGTTTCTGGTTTCTTTCGGCTCCATTCCAATATGTTTTACATTTATTAATTTTCATCATGCATTCTTTCCTCAAGACGGAGTCCATACCATTCAAATACTCTTTCAAATCCTCAGGCGTGTCGGCCAAGATGACGATGTCATCGGCAAATCTCAGAGTTGAAGTTATTTCTCCTTGTGTATTTAAAATTGAAGTAGGATTTAGTTTGGAAGTGGCCATGACCTTAATTTAAGTACCTTCCCTGCATTTACCAGGAGTAGAAGTGGGAAACCAAAGAAATCCACATCCAGGATGGCTGATTTAAGAAACCAAACCAACTATTCTCAGTTTTATTTCACAAGGGGAGACGTGGTGGCCCAGCGGTCAAGATGTTGGCCTCTCACTGGTCAATGCATGTGAGATCTTCCAAGTGAAATGCCATGTCCTAAGGTTCGGATTCCACGTAACAAGAAGGTCCTGTGACTCATAATCTTAAGATTCATGGTCCGTTAAACTACAATATTTCTTCCTCCTTAGTTCAAAAGGCTGATAGTACCCCCGACCTCAACGTTGGCAGCCAATATTGCTAACCACTACACAACGAGGCAGCTTTGTCAAAGAGAACGTCGAAGAACACTAATTTAAACTTTCCAATGGGTCTCATTGGGTTGCAATGCAATTGTTTATTTTTAGTTTGCTTCCATTTCAATGAACAAAACATATACAGTAGTTACCGCTCCAGCTAAACACTCTGTACGGTGGAAGCAATATTAAGTTCGTCTGCGACTCTGGACTTGTGTTAGCAAACCAATATGTCAGCGTTTGTATGCGAGACAACATTACAAAGTACGCTTTCTAGCTTCAGCGGTTTCCTATAGAGATGACGAGTGCCACGCCGAGTTTCCCTTATAACTCGTCTTATAACATTCGGAAATAGGGTGGGGAACACGTCCAGACTAAATTGATCTTGGAGCAAGTTTAAATTACTTGGAAACACTATTATCCGTTTTAATTTCCCTCGTGCCTCATTGGTTCTCTGTACATGCAGAATGGTTCATATACGTCACAAAGGACACTGCTGTCAGAAACTGCTAAGGGAAGCATTCAAGAACTTCTCAAAAAAAGTTACAGTCAGTCTGAAAGACTAGATTTTCTATCATTTCAAATGACGCATGCCACAATTGCTACACATGTTAGAAAGGCAGGTGGGCTTCTCGCTTCGCTCGAAAACCCAGGACTCTTTCAACAGACTCCATTACCCATTAACTTAGGCTTCCCGCGCGGGGAACGGAGAGCGGGAGCTTCAATCTGCTTCATGACGTCAAGCGTTCTACGTCTCCGTATCGCATAACGCCATAGTCCAGGAGTAAGCTCAGTGCAGATGCACTGAACAACATGATGACGTCATACGCTCAAGTGAAACCTTAGTGCATTTCCTTTCCGTAACCGTAACGCATAACGGTAGACCAAAGCATAACGATGAAGTCAACAAGATCATTTGAAATTATACAATTATTTGAGTCAAAAGTTGGTTTGGCCATCTATCTTCTTCTAATATATAAAAGTCAAAGTCTGTATGTATGTATGTATGTATGTATGTATGTATGTATGTATGTATGTATGTATGTATGTATGTACGTATGTATGTATGTATGTATTGTACCCATGTGAGTAATTTCCATGGAAAACATGCTTCCGCCTCCAGCTAGCTTCAGGTCTCGGCGTGTACCGTTTTCCCACTGAGCGGTTGCATATTTTTGATTTGAGACTAAAAGGTATCAACTCTACAATTATAAAGCACAACTCTATTCTAAAGACTTTAATTCAGCATTAAATCATGGCTTCAAACATTAAAGAACACAATCCCACCAAATATAATACACAAATAAAGCAAAATTACTCCCACAATCCACTAATTATTCATACAATTTTAGCATATTAAATCCATATCATTATTCAATCCTTTGCCCTTGGATTGACTTCAAAATTCACTCTAGTGCGCTGATGCACATACAACTTTCATAAACAAAACTGTACTCTTACTCTTCTGTCATCTTGTGTGACTTCTTTAATTTCACAAAATTATATGTTTCTTACACCACATCATACTTTGACATTATGCGTACCGTTGTGTTTGGTCTCTCTCTTCCCACCAAATGCTTTAACATGCATTAGCCAATTCAGGTGTTGCACAACAAATCTACGTGCAACTCCCTAATTATGTAAATCTACCCCTACACTTCCCTCTATTTATAGTTCCACTGCATGCCGTTGTGATTTCATCTTCAAAACTTTCGTTATCGCTGTGTCGGATGGTATTATTAAGCTACCCTTTCGAGCGTAGCCTGTGGCGTCAAGTGCCCAACTTCGTAAATTCGTGTCAGTGTCAGTACTAAATGCAACTTCCAAATATTCGTAAGATTGCTAAAATTTTTACTCATCAGGATGATCTATGATTACCGATGTGTTTTTAAACCACACACATTCATTACACAATATAACAATGCTTCCTTTCATTACAAGCAAGGTCTCAAATCTGTCCTTTCAAAACGTTAGCCTTCACGGTTCGTTTTACAACTCAGCCCACTTAGAGCTGCTCGCATACAATGGAATGGAGTGGGGAGGTCACAGCACGTGAACCGTCCCTCGCCTCCTGACTCTTGGCTTTCATTTCCCCCAAGCAGTACAAGATTCTAAATACAATACTGTGGTCACAATGACCCACATGATCCCATATGTTTTAAACTGAATGGTATGCAATAAAGGTTCTGGACGAGTTTATACATTTATTCCTAACCTTAGGATATTAATAACTGGCCTCAATAGGTCCATTTCATGATATGAAGGCACGAGATTCATAAACACAGGTCGAGTTGGATAGACGGTATCTTAATAAATGCTACGGTCAGTCACGCAAATAAGATTCGCTTCACAAGAGCCGAATCATTCAATAACAAGTTCTCAGTCGATCAGGTATGGTACAGAGGTGTCCATTGTTCACCTCTCACCTACCACAGGATTCGAACCCGGAACATTCCATATCCATCATCAGAGTTAGGGTACCACACTAAACACTCTGGCATTAATTAAATATCTCTGTACGCCCAAGGCTATACGAGACTCTACACGACGAACGGATTACCTGGCTCCATAACCCGATGCCCTGATCTCGTCCTATAATTAGTAAGAGAACTCTATCAATTACTCTACAAGCTTATACACAAGCTGCAAATTCAATTCACTATAAACTCTTCCATTTCCTTGCATAATTATATTCCCATTAACACAATATATTCTGATATTAAACTCTTTTCTCATCCCTTGATATATAATCTTACTGCTTGGATCGATAAATCTTCCAATTAGCGTAAATATTTCTTGCTTACAACATTTTTTTCCTGATGTATTCATTCATACCTTTTATTATTATTTATTATTATTATTATTATTACTGTCATAAATTACCATAATCCGACACAACATAACCATCTTAATAATCGAACATCCGTGTTCGTTACGTTAAGTTTACATAACTGATTTGCCATTTTATTAATAGTGGTAACGATTAATCCACTCACTGATGTATAACAACATCTCAACTCTACTAAAATCAACACAACAATAAACACTGGAGGGTCTATCTCCTAATACTGATTCTTACTGGCACATTTTAATAATTCTGAAATCACATTACATGCAGTGGGCTATAACTTCTATAAAATCATGATTTGTGGGGTACTCACATAGGCTTATCCCGGTGGCTCCAACCACTCATATCTTCCAATGTCGCCTGCCATTTGTGTAATTAGCGCGACATTCGTACACTGATAATACACATTTTATAAGACCTTTGTTTCACTAACCACACGGCACTTTTAATTTCTATGATGAAGCTATCGCTTCTTTAAACATGACACTTCATAGCACTTGTCATAATATTTATTTAAAAGATATTTCACATATGATCACTACAAAAACACACATCACTCACTATTTACATTCATTACGGATGAAATTTCCTGGCAAGATATCAGAATTGCAGGTTGATGATGGACTCTTCCATGCTCCTACCAACTCCTGATTGAAAGTCTCGATTATCTGCCTACGGATTCACCAACTGTCGATCCATTATCCTACGATAAACTTCCTGCTTTGCCTAAATATGCTTACTTTCGTCCTGAGCGTTACTATTTGGTATTCTTAAGACATTTCACCAAATGCATCATAAAGTTTCTCCCGGCGCAGTCCGGCGGACTAAGATATGTATAACCAATCAATATATTATACACTGCGCTCAACATTGTACATAGTATTTACACAAATTATTACTTTCAATAGTTCTGCAAGTTATATCACACGGTACTTCCTATGTGAACACTAACAATTGCTCGTACTGCCGACTATACACATACGGCACGACTGTCCTTACTAAAAAGTATTATAACAGTTTTACTGCACGGCTTCCCAAGCTGAAGTCCGAGCCTCCTTCCTTGACTTCGATAACGCATTTCGCATAATAAAGTTCGTTGATTACAGTACTTATTATTACTTCATGACTATGCATGATTATATTATCAATTGGTGCATAACACTGCACGGCGACTATACTGAATAACCCTAAAATGTTCAAGTCTTTGTGTGAGCGTCCTTTCCTGAGCCAGAGCGACATACGTTCCGCGCTCGAGTCTGTTCCAACTGCCCTCTCTGACCTGAGTCCAAATCCTTATATTCGTTTCACAAGAAAAAGTAGACCTAGAATTCCCGCGCTGTATCATCTCCTCTCCCAGGATGATTCTGGTCTCGAAATAATGCTCATAGGGTTCCTTTTTCCTCGCTGGTCCCAAAACTATCTGCGTGCTGAAGGATCGATCGGCCAATTAATTAATATTAATTGCATTTGCCATAGCGTGGGTACGCGGCTTCCAGTGGAAATCCCCGGTGCACTAGTAAGGTCACTCCGCGAACTCCAAAAGTCCTGTGTTCTTGCGCACTCCATTAAATATGCCTTGATTTCACAGATTAAAGGCTTTATAATTAGCCTCCTGGCTAAAGATTCACATGTGTGCAACTTTCATGTCATTGCGTTGCTCCAATCACGAGTAATCAATGATTTTCACTGGGATCTTCCCATTCCATTCTCAACTCCATTCTGAAACGGGGAAGAACTGGGCCATTATTTCACCCCCTGACCTGTTCCAGACGACTTAAGTAGGTCGACGAGAGCGACAAGGCTCCACGAATCTCCTCCCACAATTCTGGGGCTATTAGTTAGATGTCAAACTCCCCAACTTTGTGCTCAAATGCAGCATAACTTCCTTCATCCAGCCCAATAATGCTGTAATCCACTCATTTTCCCTGCATTATTTTAATAAATAATGTCAGCACCAGTTGATATCACACCAGTGATTAAATATGTACTTTCCTCTAGGGGTTTTTACTACTAAAACTCCCTCAACAGATCTCGGGTTCGTTCCCTGGTGGAACCTTCATTCTGAGATCACAGTCTCTGAGATCCACTTTCGATACCAGTCAGCCTATAAACCCTCGGGTTCAGTGTGTATGTATGTATGTATGTATGTATGTGTGTGGGTTGGTTCCGTATAAGAAACCTACACCGTTCCACCAATCTCAACCATATTTTGCATACACATAGTTTAGGACTCAGAAGGAACCGCTGGCTACATGAATTTTCGATAGTCTTTCTCATTCTTCTGAATTCGGTCCTTTTGTACTCGAGCAAAGGCTAATATAAAGTCATAAAATATACTCATGAAGGAATGGCAAGGCAGATCATTTCCATGGCAACATAGCTCAAGTTGAGACACGGCCGACTGGATGCAAGTTGCGCTCTGCACTACTGGTATAGGATCTTTACTTGAAATCCCGTTAGTTATTCAACTGCTCACACAGCACTGTCAACCGAGTATAGCATAACAAAGACTTGACACTATCTACCATTTCTCAAATACCACTCACTCACTCACTCACTCATTCATTCATCACGAAATCTCAGAAACCACCGAACGGATTGGAATGAAATTTGGTATGCAGCTTCCTCAAGGGCCACAAACGCCCACTAAGAAAGGCTTTCGGATATTCAGGTTCTGAAGGGGTGTTAAGGGGGTAGACCTGCATTTCATTGAATAGCAATATCTCCCGATTGGTTTCATTGGGGATGTGATACTCGGCATATAAACTCATCATTAAAAATAAGAAGACACGTGTCTTAGGGTTTTTCGATGTGGTGTATATTATGAGGTGAAAGGGGTGAATAGTGGGGATTGAAAGATTCCTAACGGAGCGTGTATCTCTTAAACGACATAGGCGAGGAGTTTGAATCTCAGCGGAAAAAACAGCATAAAAAATAAGTAAATAGGTGTTTGACCGTTTTTTTTTCATCAATCCAATTTAAGGGGCCCATGGGGAGGGGTGAAATTCTGGGGGGAAAACAGGAAAGAAAGTGTCCTAACTGATTGACTGACTCACTCACTCATCAATCTCAGGGTGGAAAAACTGTTTTAAAGTAAGTAAATAGCTGTTCAACAGTTTTTTCATAAATCAAATTTAAGGGGTTCATGGGGAGGGGTGAAATTCTGAAAAAAGAAAATTGAAAGAAAATGTCTTGACTCACTCACTCACTCATCATCGCCCAGCCAAAATCATTGAAGTTAGAAACATGACAGTCTGGGGAAATGTCCATTGTATGTCAAAACCGTCTACTAAGGGAGGATTTTCAGATATTCAGGTTCTAAAGGGGTCTTAAGGGGGTTAAACCTGTATTTCATTGAATAAAAATATCTCCCGATTGGTTTCATTGGGGGATTTGATACACGGCATATAAACTCATCATTAAATAATAATAAGACACGTGTCTGAGGGTTTTTCGATTTGGTGTATATTATGAGGTGAAAGGGGTGAAAGATGGGGGTTTAAGGATTCCAAACGGAGCGTGTATCTCTTTAACGACATAGACGAGTAGTTTGAAACTCAGCGGAAAAAAACAGTTTAAAAATAAGTAAATAAGTGTTCGACCGTTTTTTTTTCATAAATCCAATTTAAGGGGCCCATGTGGAGGGGTGAAATTCTGGGGGGGGGGGACAGGAAAGAATGTGTCCTAACCGATTGACTCACTCACTCTTTAAACTCAGGGAGGTAAACTGCTTAAAAATAAGTAAATATGTGTTCGACAGTTTTTTTTTGATAAATCAAATTTAAGGGGTTCATCGGGAGGGGTGAAAACCTGAAGAAAAAAGAATGAAAGAATATGTCCTGACTCACTCACTCACTCATCATCGCCCAGCCAAAAATATTAAAGTTGGAAACATGGCATTTTGGGTATATGTTCGTTGTATGTCAAAACCGTACACTAAGGGAGGATTTTTGGATATTCAGGGTCTAAACGGGTCTTGAGGGGGTTGAACCTGCATTTCATTGAATAACAATATCTCACGAGTGGTTTCATTTGTGGATGTGATACTCGGCATATAAACTAATCATTAGAAATACGAAGACATGTGTCTAAGGGGTTTTCGAGTTGGTGTTATACTATGAGGTGAAAGGGGTGAAAAGTGGGGGTTGAAGGATTCCAAACGGACCGTGTAGGCCTATCCCTTAAACAACATAGGCGAGAAATTTGAGACTCAGCGAAAAAGAATCAGCTTAAAAAATAAGTAAATTCTGGGGGGGGGGGGGGGAGGAGAGAAAGTGTCCTAACTGACTGACTAACTCACTCATCAAACTCAGAGGAAAATAGACAGCTTAAACATTATATTTTCTATCCGAAAGGTATCTCCAACGGATGTGTTCAAGCGTTTATTCATCAATCCAATTTAAGGGGCCCATGGGTAGGGGTGAAATTCTGGTATAAATAATTGAAAGAAAATGTCCTGTCTGACTCACTCACTCATCACGCTCAGAGAAAACTATTAAAGTTGGAAACATGAAATTTTGGGAATATGTTCGCTGTATGTCGAAAACGACAACTAAGGAAAGATTGTTGCTTATTCGGGTGTTAAAGAGGTGTTAAGGGGGTAAACGTGCATTTCATTGAATAACGATATCTCATGAGTTGTTTCTTTGGGGATGTGATATTCGGTATATAAACTAATCATTAAATATAATCAGACATGTCTAAGGGTTTATCGATGTGGTGTATATTATGAGGTGAAAGGGGTGAAAATTGGGGGTTGAGGGATTCTTAACGGAGCGTGTATCTCTTAAACGACATAGGCGGGAAGTTTGAAATTCGGCGGGAAAAAACAGCTTAAAATATATGTAAATAGGTGTTCGAACGTTTTTTTTTTCATAAATCTAATTTAAGGGGTTAAGGAGAGGGGTGAAATTCTGAAAAATAAATGAAAGAAAATGTCCTGACTAACTCACTCACTCATCGCCCAGCCAAAATTATTGAAGTTAGAAACATAACATTTTGGGGCTATGTTCGTTGTATGTCGAAAACGTCCACTAAGGAAGGATTTTTGGATATTCAGGTTCTAAAGGGGTATTAAGGGGGTAGACTTGCATTTAATTGAATAAAAATATCTCCCGATTGGTTTCCTTGGGGATGGGATACTCGGCATATAAACTCATCATTAAGAATAAGCAGACATATGTCTAAGGGCTTATCGATATGGTGTATATTATGAGGTGAAAGGGGTGAAACGTGGGGGTTGAAAGATTCCTAACGGAGCGTGTATCTCTTAAACGACATAGGTGAGGAGTTTGAAACTCGGGGGAAATCAATCAGCTTAAAAATAAATAAATAAATAAATAAATAAATAAAATAAATAGGTGTTCGACCGTTTTTTCATAAATCCAATTTAAGGGGCCTATGGGGAGGGGTGAAATTCTGTAGGAAAAACGTCCTTTAAGGAAGGATTTTTGGATGTTCACTCTCATCGACCAACCAAAACTATTGAAGTTAGAAGAACGATATTTTGGGGATATGTTTGATGTGTGTCGAAAACGTCAACTAAGCAGGGATTTCTGGATATTCAGGTTCTAAAGGGGTGTTAACGGGGTTAAACCTGCATTTCATTGAATAACAATATGACATTACTATG
Source organism: Meconema thalassinum (assembly GCA_946902985.2). NCBI lineage: Eukaryota > Metazoa > Arthropoda > Insecta > Orthoptera > Tettigoniidae > Meconema > Meconema thalassinum. The sequence continues at coordinate 150,926,255 of OX336390.1, read as the reverse complement.
ACGCGAGTTAAGCGAGACTAAAAATGAGATGGTGTGTGTCTGTGTGTTACTCAATCACGCAAGTACTGTGACCGATCCAGTCAGGGTCAATTACCGGCCCCGGATGACAGAAGATCGAGAGGAGACCGGAGGGTCAGTATGACGTCATGGCATGACGCGGCGAGGCAACCGCGAGAGTAGGGGAATGCTCCAGAAGGTTCCAACCCCTTCCACTTTTTTTTCTCGAAGGAGGACACAGTTCCGGAATGTTCAGTTAGTCAGCAGGGCGTAGACAGAAATTTGCATCGGGAACTTGAACGGTTTACGTGAGTGGTCAGTGCTCGTGGCCGTTTGATACGAGGAGTGATCAGCAGGCCATGAGGCTAGCGTGCGTGTAGTGCCAGTGAGTTGTTTACAGTGAAGTGTGTCAGTTTGTTGGTCGAACAGTGTTCAGTAAGGTGTCACTAGAACGATAATCGTGAATTTCAAGACGATATCGGACTCGCTAGTATGTGAGGAAATAATCAGAACTGATAAAGGAAGGTCCGTTAAATTCATGCATATGCTGCTATTGATAGGTGAAGACGCGTGGAATATTGTACAGTACTTTACCATTTTGATTACGAAGATTAATGCACGTGGTCCGGTTAAGTTAATGGATAGTAAGGTGTTGAAGGCATGTGCTGTGGTAATAGCAAAACAAAATTGTGCGCCTTTGAACGTCGTCCGAGTGGAGGCCGTGATGAAAAACTGAATTATCATGCCGACAATTTATGTTAATTAAAGATGAATACCAGGAGGTGTTTAACATTACGAGTATCAGGGAAAGAACAATAATAACGATAGTCGAGGCGAAGCATTGTCGCGAGGCCCTATATTGTAACAGACATCCATTCGAAAATAGCATAGCAGTGCGGCATTTAAGAGACGCAGTGAGAATGTGACGGAAGGCTACATCCACTTTAAGCTTGTGTTGGAAGACTGCAGGCCGCAGGCAACTTGATATGTCGGTCAAGGCCAGGTCGAAATAGCTCCTCGTGGAAGGAAGTGTGTCACTGGTTGAGGAAAGTGAATACATGTAATTCAAGTGAACCAGGAACTAGACGCTATAGTGCGTGGGCGTGAAAGTGTTCTGATATAGTGAAATGTAATATTGCTACACGGCGGCATGAACTTTATAACCATGGACTCAAATATTCTGGGAATCAACATGCATATTAATACGCAAATTATGCTTCACTGAGCCTCTAAAGGGGCCATAATGGGGTGAACGGTCGCAACGAGATAGACGAGTGAACCATGGTTGGGACGTCAGGAGACGCCACCGCAGACGGTGACCGGGGACAACCAGTGGGCGGACATGGGCGTCGCCAGGAGATCGAGAGGTGCCGGGGGCGAATACCTCTACCAGTACGCTGGGAGACCACATCGCGGAGACGCTGGAGGAACAACGCCGCCCTAATGCCGCAGACGACACCGACGCCGACGCCAGGGGTTTCCGAGGACACCGGATCTAAAGTAAGACGTTTCATTTCCTTCCTTGTTCATCAGGAAGAAGAGAACTTCTACCTCGGATAGCCGTGCCATGAGATAACCTGAGATCGTGTAACTTAACGCCATTCATAATCATTTATTCCAGATTGAACAAGAGCATCGTTTTCTCATAGGGTTGTACAGATTTTTTTGTCTTTTCTTTTCGGGTCGTTTTGACTTACATAAATTAACAGTATCAATGGTAGGAGTAAGACATACATTTATTCTCTGAGACATAATAATAATAATAATAAGTTGAAATTGGGTAACGATAATATGAGATGCCCATTTTGCTGGGAGATTCTAGCATTTCGATTTCCGAGGTCATTATACGAATTTAATTCTGAAAGATTTGTCACGGATTGCATAGATTTTAATAGCAAAATGAATATGGTTGGAGATTGTCGAATAAGGTTCCTTGGATAGGGTGTCATATTATCATACGACCTCGTGGTCCCGATAAAGTTGATACGCTCTGTTAGTGTGGGTTCTTGAGACATGCTAATAATGCATGATTTTTTGTAATGATGTTGTGTAAAGTTAATGTGATAATTAAATATGGTATTATTCCGTCATACATGACGAGGTTGTTCACGGGGCGACGTATGTCCGTTGAATTGAATTTGTGAGGACAGGGTCCTCTTGACGAACGTGTTACGTTTATCGATGAGTTGTATATTGAATAGCGCAGGGGTGTAATTGATAGTGCGCTCGACAGTCAGATTGTTCGGATCCACACACAGAGTGTTCGACGGAAGGGTTGCGATTAAATGTTCGTTGTGAGAATGAAATACACTAGGGTGCCTTATTACGAGGTTCTTAACCTTTCATAAACGTTAGACAATGCTATAATTAAATTACAATAACAAATATGACAGTGTGGATCAAGGTTGTTGGAACGGCGAATATAAATCAGTAATAATAATAAGAATTAGTAGTGTAAATATGTAAGCACAATCTGGGTGTGTTAATAATTTATGATAAGTTATAATTAATTGTTGAAATGCCATATTATGTGAAGCTGAGTTGATGTTTGAGTGCTATTTGATGTAATATGATGCACTTTACTTTTCCTTTCTTCTCTGTTTGTTAATTCAAGTTAGGCAGTTTGCTTTTGAATCCTGGTTCAGTCAATTTGCCATCCCAACCCGTAAACGACCCGAGACCCTTTGTCTCTGGCTCGCTGGAGCATTTCTTTTAGTCTTGTCTGTATGAACCGGGATTCACGCCCTAATCTTTTTTCACCCACTACCTTGACCGTTTCTTCTGATGGGGCCGGGATGTTGGCCGGGTGATCGCCTGTCCCATTGGAGAAACGGGCACAGTACCAATGATCCGATTTACATGAATTTTACATGGAAGTGGCTGATTTACCTGGTTAACATATAGGCTACTTTTGATTTCAATACTTTGCACTATTTAAAAATAGCGACCATTTTAGTGACGTCACTACACCCTTTGGTTTCAAACTTTCATATTTCCATTTCAAATAAAAAGAGAACGCTAAGAAATTGCAAACATTTGATGGCATATACGAGGTTTAAAATTATATTTTCTATCCGAAAGGTATCTCCAACGGTTAGCGAGAAAAACATAATTTGTGCTATAAAACTCGGTCAACGCCGAGCGGTGTAGTTGGTCAAAATGTTCCATCCTTAATCTCCCTCTGCGCAGCACCTCACCTATCCCCTGTTTTAACTGTCACCTTCACATTTTAATTTATTTATGATGCGTAGCGAAGCACGGGTACTTCAGCTAGTATATATATAAAACTCAATGTTGATTTGTTTGTTTGTTTGTTTGTTTGTTTGTCAGTCTATTATTTGTACAAATCTATAATACACCGTATCACCGATTTGAATCAAAGTGTATATACTTACCCTTTGGAAACCAGCGAGTAACACTGTCTACATGAAATTTCTGACAGACCACTCCATCCCCTGCCTTTAGGCCCTTTGGCACAAATCTACACCGCTTCACCGATCAGAACCAAAAATTGTATATTTACCCTTTGGAACACTGCGAGTAAAACTGTCTACATGAAATTTTGGTCAGACCACTCAATTCCCTGCATTTGGGGCCGTTGGCACAAATCTACACCGTTTCACCTATCTGAACCAAAATGTGTATAGGCTACTTACCCTTTGGAACCTTACGGGTAACAACGTCTATATGAAATTTCGGACAGACCACACCATTCCCTGCATTTAGGCCCTTTGGCTCAAATCTACACCGTTTCACCGATCTGAAACAAAATGTGTATACTTACACTTTGGAAACCTGCGAGTAACACTATCTACATGAAATTTCGGAGAGACCACTCCATGCTCTGCATATAGGCCCATTGGCACAAATCTACTCCGTTTCACCCATCTGAAACAAATTTTACATCCTCTCCCTTTGAAACCCTAACGAGTAACACGGTCTTCTTGAAATTTCGAACAGACCGCTCTATTCCCTGTATTTAGGCTCTTTGGCACAAATCTACTCTGTTTTGCCGATCTGAACCAAATTTTACATACTTACCCTTTGAAACTCGACGAGTAACACTGTCTACGTGACGTTTCGGACGGACCGCACTATTACCTGCATTTAGGACCTTGGGCACAAATCTACATCGTTTCACCGATATGAACCAAAATTAATGTACTTACCCTTTGGAACACAGTTGCCATCATGAAAATATTTTGCCTCTGTATACGTGCGATAGTGTTGGTGCAGTACATTGAGGTTATCAGCTGCAATAAGCGTTGGTGCTTTCAAATTTACTTTCATTTATTCCTATCCTTATCATTGAGCGCTATGTGGCGATAAATGACACTATTGCTACCTCAGGAACTTGGGACAGCCGAATATTTCCTAAGTGCTCTGATTATTTTCCTACGTCGCTATGCGGCAAAAGACGACATTATTGGCCTCTACATTTATAACAGACAATGAGATATAGGCCTTAGGCAGTGTATTTTATTTCACTTACTCCTCTTTCTAATCATATTTTTCAATTCGTTTGTAAATTACATGTGTGAGTGCTGTAGGTAGTAAATATCCGTCTACCTATTCATTATTATAATTATCATTACGGAAAAAGGACCTGAATGTTACGTCCATTGTACTGTAAACCTTATCCTCCCACTACCACCGCCACCACAACCACCACCTCCACCACCACCTCCACCACCACCACAAAAATTTGTATTTTTATTTTTTCTTCAGTTAGTTTAAATATTATGTTCCAGTTCCGTAGTAGTATTCATTATCATTCATAAAACAAATAAATCCACCGGGCGAATCCGGGTATTACTGCTAGTTATAGATAAACATTAAGTAGATTACCTCCTAGGCGAATTATTTTAAAAATACGTCTGTCGAGTTGCGAAATGGGTAGTATAGTTGGCGGTCACCATGGAGGCCCGGGTTTGATTCCTAGTTCTGCCAAGAAATTTAGTTCTGGTCTGAGGGCTGGACGGGGTACACTTAGCCTCGTGTGGCCAAACTGAGAAGAGGTGGGTTTGATTCACACCTCACGCATTCTGGAATTGGTTTTCCATTTCTACTCCAGGCAAATGGCGGCATGATCCCTAACGTAAGGGCACGGCCATTTTCTGCCATAATCCTACCACAATTACAAATGCACTCACTACTACAGACATTACAGTGACACAGGTTATCACACATATCCTACATATACACAAGTACATGGAGCTACATGACTACGATGTTGAAAAGTCCATAAAAGAATCAACAACAATTTAAGCCACTTTTCAGTGTTGTCTTATTGACATTTATTCTTCTTGTTGTTGTTGTTCTTCTTCTTCTTCCTAGCGTTGTCTCACTGGTGCAGGGTTCGCTTTTTTTGTCATTGACCTCCATTTTGTCCGGTTTTGTGCGTCAGCTGGATTTAGGCCGGTAATTTTTAAGTCACCATTTATAGTGTCTTGCCAACGCTGCTTCGGTCGTCCTCTGGGGGTCTTATTGACATTTGACGATGTAATATTCAGTCGGTCAATTCAAAATATTTTCATTCGGAAATATGTAAAAACAAATTGTCCCGTAAAGAAAAATACAGTCTATTTTCATACATCCTACGTATGTTAATTCAACAAAAAAAATGTCAACCACTGGCACTATACAGCCTATGACGGGCTAAGGCCGACCAAGCGACCGCTGTCCAGCCATTCGGCCTGCATATATTGGGGTGACGCATGATCAGCGCGTCGGGTCCTCTCGGCCGTTAATCTTGGTTTTCGTGATCGGGGCGCTGTCTCACTGTCAGACAGCTACTCAATTGTCCTCACGAGGCTGAGTGCACCCCGTTCCAACCCTCACGTCAGTTTTAAAATCCCTGACGGAGCCGGGGATTGAACCCGGGCCTCCGGGTGAGAGGCAGGCGCGCTACCCCAACCCCACGGGGCCGGCTACGTATGTTAATTGTCTCCATCAACATGCAAATTTCAGTTCGATTGCTGTAATAGATTCGTAGATATTGAGAACCGTCTAAGTATTTCGGATGGTCGAAATGTTGGATTTTTAGCCTTTTTAGCCTACTTTCGATTTTTGCAAAAAATGAAAGTAGACTTATGAGATCAACACAGGGCGAAAAAAGTGTGTCTGTCTGTGTGTGTGTATGTGTGTGTGTGAGTCTGTGTGTGTGTGTGTCTGTGTGTGTGTGTGTGTGTGTGAGTGTGTGTACTCTGAATGTCTGTCCCCCCCTATCAATTCGAACACGGTGAATGCGAATTGAACGAAATTTGGTACAAAGGTAGCACTAGCAAAGAACTCCTCAGTGTCATGTTTTATATCGCCGCCATCTTGACGGAAACGTAATGGCGGCCACACAAATGTTCAAAGCTTAAATCAAATTACGACTAACCTAATCATCCGATCTCTACCAAATTTTGCAACAACATACCTTTAAGGGGGGAGCATCCTTTGACCAAACTAATAAGTCATCAGCGTAATAGTTTGCGGATGGCGGCCATCTTTGTGTGAAAATCGATTCCCCCTATTAATTCTAACACGGTGCAACTGAATGGAACGAAATTTGGTACAGAGGTAGTACTAACAAAAGGCACCTCAGTGTCATGTTTTATATCGCCGCCATCTTGACGGAAACGTAATGGCGGCCACACAAATGTTCAAAGCTTAAATCAAATTACGATTAACCTAATCATCCGATCTCTACCAAATTTTGCAACAACATACCTTTATAGAGGAAGCATCCTTTGACCAAATAACTAGGTCATTAGCTTAATAGTTTGCGGATGGCGGCCATCTTTGAGAGAAAATAAATTCCCCCTATTAATTCAAACACGGTGAAACCAAATGGAACGAAATTTGGTACAGAGGTAGCACTAGCAAAGGGCACCTCAGTGTCATGTTTTATATCGCTGCCATCTTGACAGAAACGTAATGGCGGCCACACGAATGTTCAAAGCTTAAATCAAATTACGATTAACCTAATCATCCGATCTCTACCAAATTTTGCAACTACATACCTTTATGGAGGGAGCATCCTTTGACCAATTTAATAGGTCATTCGCCTAATAGTTTGAGGATGGCGGCCATCTTTGTGTTAAAATCGATTCTCCCTATTAATTCAAACACGGTGAAACCGAATGGAACGAAATTTGGTACAGAGATAGCACTAGCAAAGGGCATCTCAGTGTCATGATTTATATCGCCGCCATATTGACAGAAACGTAATGGCGGTCACACAAATGTTCAAAGCTTAAATCAAATTACGATTAGCCGAATCATCCGATCTCTAGCAAATTTAGCAACAACATACCTTTATGGAGGGAGCATCCTTTGACCAAAGTAATAGGTCATCAGCCTAATATTTTGCGGATGGTGGCCATCTTTGTGTGAAAATCGATTCCCCTTATCAATTCGAACACGGTGAAACCGAATGGAACGAAATTTGGTACAGAGGTAGCACTAGCAAAGGGCACCTCAGTGTCATGTTTTATATCACCGCTATCTTGACGGAAACGTAATCGCGGCCACCGAAATGTTAAAAGCTAAAATGTAATTACGACCAACCTAATAATCTAGTCTCTACCAAATTTTGCAACACCATATCTTTATGTGGGAAACATATTCAGACCAAACTGCAAGAACATCAGCCCAATAGTTTGCAGATGGTGGCCAAGTATGTGTGCAAATCGATTCCCCCTATCAATTCAAACACGGTGAAACCGAATTGAACGAAATTTGGTACAGAGGTACACTAGCAAAGGGCACCTCATATTCATGTTTAATATCCCTATAGCACGTTGTATTTCAACAAGCTACTACAACCAACATTCAATCATACTCCTTGAAAAGGACAAAGAGTTATAAGAATACCCATGCATTTAGGAGAAAGTAGGCTATATGTTCTTTACTGAACATCTTGTTTTCCTTTATGAAACAAGTAGTTCCGTGAAGAATTAAAGCCTATTTTCATATATCCTACTTATGTCAATTGCCACTATCAACATACAAAATTTCAGTTTGAATGCTGTAATAGATTCGTAGATATTGAAAACTTACTAAATATTGCCGATGGTCGCCATGTTCGATTTTTATATAATTATGTAGGTCTTAGAGTTATGCACTGTTTCATGAAGATTATTGAGTACGTGTAGACTAGTATTCAAACATAAATCGCATGATTAGGACACACGAAGTAAAAACGAGCTTTTTAAATTTCGCACAACTGCCATCTTGTGGTTATGGAAACATTGAAATAAATTAGATGCTAGTGGATTAACATTTGTATAAGGATTTACTGTACCTAGTTTCACAGCACTCGTATGGTTAAATTGCGAGAAACGTCCATGTGAATGTTTAAATTTCGCGTCGCCGCCATGTTGGATTTGTGATCACCAGGTTATTGAAAGTCCTATATGTAAACTTATGTTCATAGCCCCTATGAACATAAAACAAATAAGATTGATTGCTGTAATAGATTCGTAGATATTGAAAACTTACTAAATATTGCCGATGGTCGCCATGTTGGATTTTTATATAATTATGTAGGTCTTAGAGTTATGCACTGTTTCATGAAGATTATTGAGTACGTGTAGACTAGTATTCAAACTTAAATCGCATGATTAGGACACACGAAGTAAAAACGAGCTTTTTGAATTTCGCACAGCTGCCATCTTGTGGTTATGGAAACATTGAAATAAATTAGATGCTAGTGGATTAACATTTGTATAAGGATTTACTGTACCTAGTTTCACTGCACTCGGATGGTTAAATTGCGAGAAACGTCCATGTGAATGTTTATATTTCGCGTCGCTGCCATGTTGGATTTGTGATCACCAGGTTATTGAAAGTCCTATTGGTAAACTTATGTTCATAGCCCCTATGAACATAAAACAAATAAGATTGATTGCTGTAATAGATTCGTAGATATTGAGAACCGTGTAAATAATTCGGATGGTCGCCATGTTGGATTGTTATATGTATAGGCCATAGAGTCATGTACCATAAAAAGAAAATTATTGTGTAGGTTCATTATTCAAACTTTCACTTCGATCGCATGATTACGACACAAGAAATAAAAAAATAATTTTAAAATTCGCACAGCAGCCATCTTGAGGTCATGTAAACAACTCAACTAAATTAGACGCCAGTGCATTAAAATGTGTATAAACCTTTGCTGTACTAAGTTTCATTGCGTTTGGATCATTAAATCGCGAGAAACGTCTATTCAAAACTTTCAAATTCGCTTGGCCGCCATGCTCGTTCTGTAGTAAACTGGTCCAACATGGCGGCTGTGCGAAATATTTCACCAGCATTCAATATCTCCGAAACTATTAAGGATATCACCCTGGAATTTTGTACGGTGATAAAGGGAAATACTAGAAGTTCACCTATGTGACTTTTGAAAACCTGTTAACAACAAAACCAACATGGCGGCCAAGCAAAGTTGCGACTTTTAAATAGACGTTTCCCGCGATTTACCAACCAAACGCAATGTAACTTGGTACAGTATATGTTTATACACACTGTAATGCACCGACATCAAACTTCGTTCAATTGTTTACATAGCCTCAAGATGGCGGCAGTGCGAAATATTTCACCGGCTGTCCATATCTCTGAAACTATTACCAGTATCACCCTGAAATTTTGTTCGGAGATAAAGGGAAACACTGGAAGTTCATCTATGAGACTTTCAAAAACCGGTCAACTACAGAACGAACATGGCGGCGAAGCGAAGTTGAAGAACTTTCTCGCGATTTAATGATCCAAACTCAATGAAACTTGGTACAGCAAAGGTTTATACACATGGTAATGCACTGGTATCTAATTTAGTTCAATTGTTTACATAACCTCAAGATGGTGGCTGTGCGAATTTTAAAATTAAGTTTTTATTTCCTGTGCCGTAATCATGCGATCGAGGTGAAAGTTTGAACAATGAACCTACGCAATAATTTTCTTTTAATAGTACATGACTCTATGGCCTATACATATAACAATCCAACATGGCGACCATCCGAAATATTTAGACGGTTCTCAATATCTACGAATCTTTTATAGCAATCAAACTGATTTTTTTTTTATGTTCATAGGGGCTATGAACATAAGTTCACCTATAGGACTTTCAATAACCTGGTGATCACAATTCCAACATGGCGGCGCCGCGAAGTATAAATATTCACATTGACGTTTCTCACAATTTAACCATCCGAGTGCAGTGAAACTTGGCAAATCCGTATACAAATTTTAATCCACTGGCATCTAATTTATTTCAATTGTCTCCATAACCACAAGATGGCAGCTGTGTGAAATTTTAAAATCTCGTTTTTAGCCTATTTTCATTTAAGAAAAAACAGGCATTTGAGATCAGCTCTTGTCCGTGTGTCTGTGTGTGCATATGTGTGTGATGGATTTTTGTGTGTCCCCCCATAATAACATCTAAATGGCTGGAGCGATTTTATTGAAACTCGGTAAGTTCATAGCACTGTTCCGGGCAACCCCGACCGTGCCCTGCAAATTTTGTTAGGTCTCACCAATCCAACATGGCGGCTGTGCGAAATATTTTACCAGCATTCAATATCTCCTGGAATTTTGTACGGTGATAAAGGGAACTTCTAGAAGTTCACCTATGTGACTTTTGAAACACTGTTAACTCCAGAACCAACATGGCCGCCAAGCGAAGTTGTGACTTTTAAATAGACGTTTCCCGCGATTTAACCAACCATCCTCAAGATGGTGGCTGTGCGAAATATTTCACCGGCATTCTATATCTCTGAAACTATTACCGGTATCACCATGAAATTTTGTACGGAGATAAAGGGCACTACTTGAAGTTCATCTATGAGACTTTCAAAAACCGGTTAACTACAAAACGAACAAAGTGGCCAAGCGAATTTGAAAGTTTTAAATAGACTTTTTCGCAATGAAACTTGGTGCAGCAAATGTTTATACACATTTTAATGCACTGGTGTCTAATTTAGTTCAATTTTTTGTATAACCTCAAGATGGCGGCTGTACGAATTTCGAAAACTAAGTTTTTATTTCTTGTGTTCTAATCATGCGATCGAAATCAACATTTTCATAATGAACGTACACAAAAATCATCATCTAATATTACATAAATCTATGGCCTACATGTATTAAAATCCAACATGGCCACCATCAGAAATATTCAGACGGTTCTCAAAATCCATTAATCTACTACAGCAATCAAACTGAAATTTTGTACGTGCATAGGGGCTATAAGCACAAGTTCACCTATGGGACGTTCAATAGCCTGGCGAGCACAAATCCAGCATGGCGGCAACGGGAAATTAAAATATTCAAATGGACGTTTCTTGCGTTTTAAACATCCGAGCGCAGTATATGCTTATACAAATTTTAATCGACTGGCATCTAATTCATTTAAATTATTTTCATAACCACAAGATGGCGGCTGAGCGAAATTTTAAAATCCCGCTTTTATTTCTTGTGTCTTAATCATGCGATTGAAGTTTGAATGAGACACCTACACAATAATCTTCATGTAATCTTATATATAAAAGTGAATGTCTGTATGTACTGTATGTGGGTGGGTTTGTTCCGTATACAAATCTACACCGTTCCACCAATCTCAACCAAATTTTGCATACACATAGTGGGGACCCAGAAGTAATGGCTGGCTACATAAATTTTCGATAGTCTTTCTCATTCTTCTGATTTTCGTCTTTTTGCACTCAAGCAGAGGCCAATAAAGTCAGAAAAGTATCTTATGACGGAACGGCAAGGCCGGCCATCTCTATGGCAACAGTAGCACAAGACAGGTCCACCAAGTATCCATCTATCTCGGTAAGAGGCCATGCCACTCAAATTTCTCAACGGCAACACTACCACAAGAAGTGATCACCAGGTTTCCATCTGTCTCTTTAAGGGGCCATGCTACTCCATTTTCTCCATGACTTCAGTCAAGACGTAAACACCAGGCCATGGGCCTCCATTTTCTATCCAAACCACGATAAGAACATTAGGATTCTGAACGCCATAAATATCTGAATACGTTTTTGTTTATTGTATTAACAGGGGTCGATGTAGGGAATTAAAATTTAAAAAGAATACATTGACTAACCCTGCATGCAAGGTAACGTTACAACGGCTGGAGATATCATCACGAAACTTAGTATTAAGATTAAATGAACTTAAATGATTCTGTTGTTGTTGATTGATTTAGAGGCTTTGCGACATCATGGTAATGTAGCCCCATGAACGTGAGTGTGTATGAAATGTTCCTTATAACCTGTGTTACTGTAATGGCTGTAGTAATGTGTGTATATGTAATTTAAAAGAGGATTGGAAAGGAGGTTGCTGTGGCCTTCAGTTAGGAACTATCTCGGTATTTGCTTCGAGTAGAAGTGGGAAACCACGGAAAACAAAATGAACACTATCAGGAAAGTAATTGGGATACTGAGTTATCGAGGAATTGTGCATATAGATCCCTTTTACTATTGTTCCATGCTCTGCTACTGTGCCCAAGTGGACACGGCTGACTGGCATCGAACCGGGGTATTTATAAAGGAAAGACCAGGACTATACTTCTTCTAAGAATCGAACCATTGATCTCTGAGGGAGAACAGTCACAGTGAACCCTAGGAACAATGAGATAATGACAGTATATAATAATAATAGGTTAATTCCACGTCCAGAACGGGAATTTTAAGCAATACAAGTTGGAATATTGTGTAAAAACGCAAGGCAGTAGATGCATATGTTAGCAAGAGCCACAGGAAAGAGCCAACTTGACAGTTTGACAAAGCGGAGTTGAGAGGAGGCGTGGTAGACGTGACGCCAGCGTACTATTTTCTGGCGACAGTAAGGGAGAAGGCCGTGATTAACGACGAAGAAAATCCCCACCGAACAACACAGAACAGTAGAGAGGGGAGAGTCATCAAGACAAATTGATTAATTCCTGCCAAATGAAGCATTTAAATGAAATGAGACTTACACCCAGAGACATCTATTCGAAGAGCGGTTATTTAGGAGTCTTTACACACCTAAATTAGAGCCTGTATGTGTTTTTGAGTTTATTCACACACGTACTGCGCGGGGGCACGGATAAGTCTCGTAGCCGAAGGGGATTCCCTCGGATAGCGTCCTAACGCCACGGAAGAAAGCAATTAATTTTAATTAATTGGACGAAGGAATTACCATCACGCTAGTGAATTTGGAACCTCCATGAAGAGACGAGTAAGAATCACACTTCACCGTGTCAGAAAACGCATTATTTAAGAAGAGAGTCGCTCCTGGAATTCCAGTGGACTACTTTTCGTCAGAAACCTTTATATAAGAGAAGCTGGAGGAGACAGTCAGTTCTTCTTGACTCAACTCGTGGGACGACATGCTGTCCAGCTACGCGGGAAAGTGCGCGAAATTTATAAGTAGTGACGTTCAGTATCTTTGTGTTGAACAATGAAAGGTGCATCATGCAGCATAATAAATGTAATTCTGCATTAATATGATAACTAGTCTACAGCAGACGTTTAAGCAGACAGTATACGCGACAAAATAAAGAGTACAGCGTAGAGATATTTCAGGATGATGTTTATAGACAATGAACCTATCCACAGGGAGTGTTACAATATTTAAAATAACACATATAATTGTAAGGAATACTACAGTTTTACGGGAACCTGGAAGGCATCACAAGTATTTGTGATTTATGATTGAGCAACTTTGCAAGATAGAAGATAGAAGCTGTAGGAGACGGGAGATGAGCACACGCACGCGAGATAGACTTTCGAAGGAGACAGGTGGTTGTCAGAATTTAACTGCGTCGCATCTCTGAAGTCAGGCAATAGTGGAAATCCAAGCAGGGATCCGTGTGTAAAATTGTGTAAAGTTATATTACAGTGATCATTAAAAGTTTTTATGTTTATATGTTAAAAGAATGTGTATTGTTTCAAAAGTGTAAAATGCCAGTAGTGCAAGATATAATTACCATGTGCAAATCCTATGCAATGTGTCGTCTGAAAAGTGTAATGATGGCTTAAAGCAAGCAAGATGGTGGGCAAGTTGCTGTCATGTTGGACTAACCCAGCAAGAATGAAAGTGATTACCATTCCAATATGTTGATATGATTTAATAGCTCACCATACAACAAATTATTTCCTCAAATATTAAGAATTAACAGTCATTTGTGTACGAGCTCACATCCCTCGTATTTTTATAAATATATGGCTTTTAGGATGATAAGCTTACGACCATTTAGGCGTAAGACGTTGATGAAAGTAAAGGTAACGTTAACTAATAATAATAATAATAATAATAATAATAATAATAATAATAATAATAATAATATAATCTGAGGTCGGCATCAATAATAAACATATAAATCGGCATGTTCATGCCTACAGAACGTGCAATGTGTGTCATATCCATTGTAAGAATACTGTGTTATTGTGAAAAGTAAGAAAGAGAGATTAATAGCGAGATAAAGAGAGTTTTTCAGTGTCATTGAAATGTTAGATAAATGTTTTACAATGTTATATTCTACGTGGTTGTATTTGAGAGCCATTAAGTTAGTCAATGTAAGTGCCAGTAAATTAATACTTGTTTTGGAGCTACGTAAGACTTTGGCTTATAACTAAATGTATGGAGGACAGGAGTGCTTTAGGAATTGAGTCATCTGAAAGAAATGTTGTTTTAGCCGCGATCAGCGAGCACGTAACGTAGAATCAAGAGATGTGCGTCAATAAATTGCAGGAACCATGCAAGAATAGTTCGCGCGTTGACGAATCTAGTAGGCCAATCTTCGAAGCTACGATATGGTATCGCCTTAGAGCATACATGTGTATTCGCAACAGAGTTGGGGCAGAGTCTGTCTGTATCCCACTGTTAGCAGAGTCTTCGCTGCCAGGGAAAACCATTAGACACCCTAGGTACGCCAGTATAGTAAATGATCTGCCCTTAGAGGTAAGACAAAGGTTCTTCGAGTAGGAAACTTTTGATTTCCTCTAAATATTCGTGCCCGTCCAGTGAGATAACAGTTTGAAACTCAGCTGGGACGCGCACAGAGCCACTGATTACGTCCACAGAACGGCGAAGCTATTTTGTGATCCATCCCTCGCTATGAATACTAATTAGGAGCCGATATGAGCCCATTAAATAATCTAAATGTAGGTATTAAATAATTAGATAGACTCAATTCATAATGACACAATCCAATCAGGTACCTCTAGCAGAGCTGCACCATTGAGTGAGCACATGGCCATTGCAGAAAGTCAGTCAGGGTGACAGGCAGAGCCACAGGCCCGGCAGCCATCTTGCATAGGGCGGTCCGTGACGAATCTCTTGGTCACACTAAGGGGAGTCAATTAGACCGGAGCCCTTTCTCTTTTCTTTTAAGATTGTAGTGGGACACTGAAGAATCTCGATATTTTGAAAATTAATTAAGATATGCTTGATATGATGGTATCAAATGAGATATATGTACTGTTTCCATACATATGGAATGTTGGAATGAAGTAATTGGATAAGATTTGGCCAAGTTATTGTCTGAGGACAAATTAACTGCACCAAATAAATAGATGCATTTTGTGAACAGTAATTACCCAGTTTATGCAAATTTATTCAGACGGGTAGCGTAATTTAACGATATGACACGTTTGTAATGATAATAATAATATGACCAGACTCAGAAGATTGTTGTATGGTGAAACTATAAAATTACAATAACTATGTGTATTTTGGAGGGAAAGGTATACCACTTCAGCGTTTGAAACTTATGGGAAAAGAAGACGATATGCGCGGAAAAGCAACACATGTTAAGCAAGGCGTAAGCTAATGAAATCAATGTGATTCAAGGTAAATGTTCCGTTTCAAAACGGATAAATATTTAATAATTGCACATAACGATTATTTAAATGTAATTTGTGTTTGTTGTGTTGTGATATTCAAATTCATGTTAAATTGTGTCACGTGAAGAACACTATGGACACTCGTAAATGTCGAAGAGTAGCAACGATAGGATATCTAGGATAGATATGGGTGCGTTGGAGCACCAAACTTTATGAGAAGAGACTCACATATAATTTTTTTTTTGTGGGAAGTAATTGTATTTTTTTTTTTGTGTTTTGTGTTGTGTTTTGCCATGAATTAATACCATTAAATGTTATATTTAGGAATTTTTTGTTTCTTTCAAGTCGAGTAGTTACCTGACAGACTCAAATCCTGAATATGTGGTCGTATAGTGGGTTGAACGCTCCATGCCTCGAAAGACCGTGAACTAGCTGGGATACGAACACATGTTCCATATGATGACGCAAAGGTACACTACATAATTGTAGTTCACAGTACTTTTCGACTAGGTTTACTGCAAATTAATATTGCGCTTGAGTAACATCAGAATCGAGGAGAACTATGTTTTACACTCACTTAGGGGTGTTTGTAATTTAAAAGAGGATTGGAAAGGAGGTTACTGTGGCCTTCAGTTAGGAACTATCCCAGTATTTGCTTCGAGTAGAAGTGGGAAACCACGGGCTTAATATCGAGATTGAAAAAAACGCGAAAACATGGCACTAAGTTAGTTCTTTTGTTATTCAATAAGCATTAAGAATATGATATTAATTCAGACACATACTTGCGGGCAAATTTTCAATTTATAGGAAAGCGAAACATACATGGTGGTGGAGGTGACTGTTTTCAAGGGGCGAAATGTCTACCTCACTTGCCTGTAATTATATGGTACGGATGATAATTAAAATACAACTACTTCCTATACGGTACATTATATAGTTCGTTTCTGCACGTTCACAAGTATTTTTCCTACGTATTAGCCATTTTAGTGCTTACTGACGAATGATATTGTATAATGGTGTTGTTATCACGAATTCTAAACACCTTGAACTCCTCTATAGCATTTTAGAGATCATTAATATATTTCATATCTTAAGAAATACTTTAAGGGCTAAAAAAGTCCAATGTGTTCTCAATGAATGCATTTTATTTGACATTATACTGGTATTATACGTTGCTGCATTCACTTTAACTAGGTGAGATAGGTTGGTTGCGACAACGCGGTCATGCAGCCCCGTGTACTTTGGATGTGTGTAGAATCTGCCTGATTGGTGATAACCGGTGTTAATTGTGATGGCTCTATTATTGTGTGTTATGTGTAATTCAGGTAAGGACTGCAGACAGTCAGTTTTAAGTACTTCCTACTTTTGCTACCAAATGCTACCGTCAACGACACCTAGCTACAAACTTGGCTAATATATACCGCCGCAACCAGAACCTGACGGTGATCGTTGGAACTTAATAGCGTTAATCAATTTTAACCTACAAATTTTATTTTCACACGAGTGTAGTTAGTGGAAGGTTCTTTTACATCACATGAATCTATGACATGGGCCCACCGGCTTTACATACCCTCCGAAGGAAGGCATACTGAGGAATTTTAACGCTCTTCAAAAATCCGATGACTTCGGCCGGGTTTGAACCCGCGACCGTGGGCATAGAAGCTCAGCATGCTACCAAATACTCCACCAATGCCGCCCAATATGAGATAATAGACATGTAAATACATCAATACTATTCCCTAATATGCACCTATAGTAGCCTACACACTGACTTATGTACATGAATAAGCCATTTCTCATTAATCACACCATTTGTGAGGGGTTAAAAATCGTAAGTTTATTTCACTCCAGAATAATGACTTTATATTCCAAACATAGAATAATTTAAATATTGTTTCCTTTCTAAAACGTAGATGCAACAATTTAAAAATGAAAGAGAACAATGTGTACAAGACGTCTAAATTACACTCATAACCATAAAAATTAAGACTCTCAGGAATGTAGTGTAATTGTCAGACTAGGGCCTTGAGAAATGTGCATATACAGCCCTCTTTGTTAATGATGCATTCTCTACTACGTTTTCCATGACAGTAAGTTGGGTGAACATCTGCGTGCAGTTAAATTGAAGAATCGTTGAAAATGAAGAACATATTTCAGTTAAAAGTGAGAATAAGTGATGTCTAAGTATTCGTACTTTTGACTTGTACTTATGGTCGCTACATTAGTTGGTTTCCTGATAAACTAATACTAAGATTGGTGCTTGACCAAGCAGGGCTAAGAGTTAGGTTAGAAGGTTGATCCATAGATTTTACGATATAAGACAAGGTAGGCCTATACAATCGCTACGATTCCAGTCACGGCCAGGTAGACTCCCTCGCTGGCATGATGCCGGATGCAGAGATTCAATGCGATCCTACGGAGTTTTACCGAACATCTAGGAATGGTGATACAGGAGTTGATCATGATGCCGGTGAAACAATGAAACAAATGAATCGCGTGGCCATGTCAGATGTAAACATAAGGGGGAGTGACGAAGCTAATCTAATTACCGATATCAGTCAACAGTTATCGAAGAATCAGATTAAAGAGGAAGAGCACCTTGAGATTGCCAGGGCATTGCTGAAGAGTATCCTAACTATTCAGCAAAATAATCTAAAATTGGAAATTCAGCACGGTCTAAAGAAACTGAAGGAGGCTCTAGATGCAGGCACAAAGTACAGGGCATCATGGAAGAGAGTCAAGGAGAAAATGCAAAATGATATACATGTTACAGAGAAGGTTTAGTTCCCTATGTCATCATTAGAAGCAAATAGAAAAGAAGACAAGGAGGAATGGATACGGGTTGTGTCTAAGAAGAAGGAAATGGAGGAGGAGAAGAAGAAAAAGTTTGAAGGTGTCCCATCCACGCTAGATGTATCTGATGTCAGAATAGACGTTAATGAACGTCCAAAGACGTCTGGAAAACAGAAACGCAATGTATTGAAGAGCCGCCCAGAAACTATAGTCATTAAACCTTTGAATGTAAAGACCTTTTCTGATGTTTTGAAAGATATCCGGTACAAGGTAAAGCCAGAAGACAGTGGGGTGGGCATTCGATCAATTAGAAAAACCACAGCTGGAGCAATTCTTCTAGAACTGAATAAAGCAACAGAAAATGAAAATAGGACGTTTTCAGCAAATCTCTAAGGGATACTCTCGGACAGGACGGGATGAAAAGGCCTTGGTTCCTCGCACCATATCAGGGATATGGACAGTGTCGCCACTGTTGTAGATGTGGGGGAAGCTGTAAGACGGGATCTTGAGAGTGTTAATGGAGAACTGAAAGTCTCGATACTAAACCCGAACAGTAGGGGGAACAAGCTTGCCGTTGTAGAGGTAGACGAGAGACAGGCCCGGATATTATTGGATATCGGTAAAATTAAAATAGGATGGCTCTATTGTAGAGTACGAAGGAGAACGTTAGTGCTTCACTGTTTTCGATGTATATCGTATGAGCATCATGCACGTAACTGCAAAGGTGGGGACAGAAGCAAGCTTTGCTTTAAGTGCGGAGAAGCTGGTCACAAGGCAGTAAGCTGCAAAGTAAATCCACGTTGCGTGCTTTGTACAGACAGAAATGTTGAAGAAGCGAAGACACGTTCCTGGCACAGGTGAGTGCATCGTGTTTCATGAAGCTCTTGAAAAGACCAAAATCACTACTAATTTATGCAGATTCTACAGGCAAATATGCACAGGAGTACAACTGCTAATAACGAGTTGACGCAGGAATCCTGAGATCAAGTTGCAGTGTATGTGGAGAGTACTTTGCGCCTAAAGAAGCGCGATCTAGACGCTAATGGCCAATAGTAAAGAAGAACTGAAGGAAGAAGGAGCATAAGATGCTTCATAAAAGACGCCGCCCCGAAGTAATGCGAGAGCAGTTCCGGGGCGGATATACACGTCGTGGGAGAAGGGTGCATGGGTTTTAGTGGGTAAGAGCCCCACACACTTGAAGAGTGTGGACCCTCTTCAAGCGTCTGGAAGCAGATTTCCCACAATCCGTCGTTAAGAAAGAATGAAAAATATAACTACGTTATTGTACTCCTCAGTACCTTTCACCTAGATTTAAAGTGAGTTAATATTGCACTTGATTAACTTCAGAGCTCAGGAGAACTATGTTTTAAACTCACTTAGGGGCAAAGTGAATATACTTTGCGTAATATATTGGCATGTATCTTTCTAGAACATGTAAATACACCTCCCGGGCAACTCCGGGTAAAATAGCTAGTAGAACATAAACCTAAGGCCTATAATATAAAAATCCAACATGGTGACCATCCAAAATATTTAGACGGTTCTCAATATCTACGAATCTATTACAGCAATCAAACTGACAATTTGTGTGTTAATAGAAAAGGAAAAAAGGAAAGGAAGCTTGTAGTTTAACGTGACCGTTAATCTTGAGATCATGAGCCACGGGAGTATGTTAATAGAGGCAATTGATATTAGTAGGATATATGAAAATAGGCTATTTAGTTCTTCACGGAACTACTTGTTACTTCATGTCCTAATCATGCGATTTAAGTTTGAATACTACTCGTACACAATAATCTTCATGTAAAAGTACATAACTCCAACATGGCGATCATCCGAAATATTTAGTTGGTTCTCAATATCTACGAATCTATTACAGCAATCAAGCTGAAATTTTGTGAGTTGATAGAAGCATTTAACATAAGTAGGATATATGAATATAGGCTTTAGTTCTTCACGGAACCACTTGTTATATATGTACACCCCAGAGGTATGTACTGTTCCATGAAGATTATAGTGCAGGTGTATTATTCAAATTCCAATCGCATGATTAGGACAAAAGAAATAAAAACGAGATTTTAAAATTTCGCACAGACGCCATCTTGTGGCCATGAAAGAAAATGCAATAAATGAGATACCAGTTGATTATAGTGTGTATAAACATATACCGTACCAAGTTTTACTGCACTCGGATGGTTAAATCGCGAGAAACGTCCATTTAAATATTGAAATTTCGCGTCTCTGCCATGTTGCGTTTGTGCTCTCCAGGTTATTGAAAGTCCCATAGGTAAACTTATGGTTATAGCCCTATCAACACACAAAATTTCAGTTTAATTGCTGTCATAGATTAATAGATATTGAGAACCGTCTAAATATTTCTTTTGGTGGCCCTGTTGGATTTTATTATAGGCTATGTAGGCCCATAGTGTTATAAACTATTAGATGAAGATTATTGCGTAGGTGGTTCATTTTTCAAACGCTGACTTCGACTGCATGATTAGGACACACAAAATAAAAAATCATTTTAAAATTTCGCACAACCGCCATCTTGAGGTTATGTAAACAATTGAACTAGATTAGATGTCAGTGCATTACAATGTGATTTAACATTCGCTGTACCAAGTTTCTGATGGTTAAATCGCGAGAAACAACTATTTAAATGTTTCAACTTTGTTTGACCGCCATGTTCGTTTTGTAGCTAACAGGTTTTTGAAGGTCACATAAGTGAACTTCCATTAGTGCCTTTTATCACCGTACAAAATTGCAGGTTGATATTAGTAATAGTTTCGGTGATATAGAATGCCAGTGAAATACCTCGCACAGCCGCCATGTTGAATTTGTGAGATGTAATAAATTTGAAGAGCACGGTCGGGGTCGGCCAAAATAGACCTTACCGAGTTGGATTGAAATGTCTTCAGCCGTTTAGATTTTATTAGTGAGGGGGATACACACATACAGACGTGTCATAAATGAGAATAGGCTAATAACCTGATATAAATTACACGTGATTAAGTTATAATTATATATACAGTACATTTTTATTTTGGACTGTTAAAGAAGGAGAAAAACAGTAGTCCATAACATGTAATTGATCACAGGTAATTTTTAGCCTAATTTCAATTTTTGCAAAAATTGAAAGTAGATTTATGAGATCTACACAGGGCAAAAAAAAATGTGTGTGTGTGTGTGTGTGTGTGTGTGTGTGAGTGAGTGTGTGTACTTTGAATGTCTGCCCCCACACTATCAATTCGAACACGGTGAAACCGAATTGAACGAAATTCGGCACAGAGGTAGAACTAGCAAAGGGAACCTCAGTGTCATGTTTTATAACGCCGCCATCTTGACGGAAACGTAATGGCGGCCACCCAAATGTTAAAAGCTTAAATTAAATTACGACCAACCTAATCATCTCATCTCTACCAAATTTAGTAACAACATACCTTTTTCTGGGAAGCATCTTTTGAATGATCTACATGGTTATCAGCCCAATAGTTTGCGAATGGCGGCCATGTATGTGTGCAAATAGATTCCCCCTATCTATTCGAACACGGTGAAAACGAATTGAACAAAATTTGGTACAGAGGTAGCACTAGCAAAGGGCACGTCAGTGTCATGTTTTATATTGCCACCATCTTGACGGAAACGTAATGGTGGCCACCCAAATATTAAAAGCTTAAATCAAATTACGACCAACCTAATAATCTGATCTCTACCAAATTTTGCAACAACATACCTTTTTGTGGGAAGCATCTTTTGAATGATATACATGGTCATCAGCCCAATAGTTTGCATATAGTGGCCATGTATGTGTGCAAATCGATTCCCCATATCAATTCAAACACGGTGAAACGGAATTGATTTTTTTTACAGAGATAGCACTAGCAAAGGGCACCTCATATTCATGATTAATAACCGTATAGCACGTTGTATTTCAACAAGCTACTACAACCAACATTCAATTTTACTCCTTGAAAAGGACAAAGTGTTATAACAATACCCATGCATTTAGGAGAAAGTAGGATATATGTTCTTTTATGAGCATCTTGTTTGAAAGTAGGCTAATAGTCCATAACAATATAGACTATATCTTAATCACATGTAAATGATTACAGGATATTTTTTTCACGTATTCCAGTTATTGGAATTATGTTTCGTTGACCGGCTGAAAGATACAATACCAATTGTTTATCATTTCTAATGGAAAACAAAAATTATTTCTTTCTCTCGACCATCGAATGGTGTAGTGACTAGCATCCTCGGTTGCCATCTCTGAGGTCTGGGTCGATTCCCTCCACTGCCACGAAATTTTACACCAGCCATTACACCACAAGATGACCAAGAAAGTTCCTGAGCGGTAGCCACTTTGGTAACATCGCTATCAAAGCCGTGCACCAAACCAGAAAGGTGCGGTTTTATCCCAATCCTATTCAAGCAAGTAGTTCCGTGAAGAAGTAAAGAGCCTACTTTTCTTAAAATTTAAGATTCATGACAATGATTTCGTCTAAAATAAGGACGAAATTAAGTTTGTTAATACTGACATTTCTAATTAGTACGAAGTATACCTGATATAGTGTAGCCTAATAGAGCTCTACAGTTGGCAGCCCTTGTGACTCTGAATATATTCTTAGATCGATCTCTTAAGGTACAGAATGAACATACAAAATTTTGTTGAAGTTAATTGGATAATATGGACGTTACATGCAGTTAGACATTGGATCTATAAGCGCGCGTAAAATCATGTTGGCAACAATGTCATGTATGTTTGATTAGAATTACTGTAATCTGAACTATTATGATCAATTATTGAGCCAATTTTGGATTAAATCCATTTGTTAGTATAGAAGTTACATACATTTTAAAATTGGACCTATCAGCAGGCTTACAATCATGTTCGCAGAACTGGCGTATGTTAATGTAGAAGTTCATATACTATACGTGTGCAACGTTTAGAGCTGTTGGCTTGCATACTTTCTGATATATTGGTCTTGGGATAAAAATAAATAAAGAGAACATTTATTAACAGTTATCAGCCCTGATTGCTCTTAAGAATACGCATAGTCATATCTGATATGGTACACATAGTACGTACGAAATTCGGTTAAAATTGGTTTGATAGTATAGAAGTTACATGCATATAACGATATGACCTAATATCAGCCGTATAATCATGTTGGCAACACTTTCATGTATAGCCTCCTGGAAATTAAAATAAAATATATCTTGCC
This sequence comes from Meconema thalassinum, assembly GCA_946902985.2. Taxonomy (NCBI): domain Eukaryota; kingdom Metazoa; phylum Arthropoda; class Insecta; order Orthoptera; family Tettigoniidae; genus Meconema; species Meconema thalassinum. The sequence continues at coordinate 150,902,425 of OX336390.1, read as the reverse complement.
AATTTTGGCAAGTTATAGCTCCCATGCATACCTTCCGAGATATCCAACATGGAGCTCAAATTTGAATTGGGATTTTCCATCAGTTGGTAGCACTGACTTCATTTTCAAATATGGCCGTGAGATATTCAAGTATAGATCGTTACTCATACCAAATTTGGTTACGATTGCTGCAGTCGTTTAGGAGTTGATAGGGGGATACACACACACAGACAGACAGACAGAAGGATAGACAGACACACATTTTCCCGGATCGATCTCATAAGTCTACTTTTTCCTCATTTTCACAAAATGTGGACAGTAGGCTGAAAACACGGCCCCCTCACATTTGCGCACCCTCAAATGGCAGCTGAGTGCGCCAGGGTACGAGCCTGGAACCTTGGGCCCAGCAAGCGAGAGCGTTACCGCTGAGCCACGCAGCCAGCCGTTTAGATGTCTCTGACCTACGAATTTAAAAAATATTGGTTTTTAAATCTTTGAAAACATTCATTCTAAAATTTGGAAGAACGTTCTAGTTGTATTCCACTCCGTATTGAAATCCATTATACTATAACATGAAATCAGAAGAAAATGAGATCCATTTGATGGATCGCTATTGTTGAGCTGAATGGGAAAGGGATGAGCACGCTGGTGCGAAGAACGCATAATGTTATCTGGAGTAAATCAAGCTTGATACAGTGTACTCCGTGTGCGAGGAGTCCATTAGCTCTCACAATAACAGCGCTCCATCCATCATACACTGACGGACTGCCTCGTTACATCGCAACTTGCGCTGCCCGACGTCTCATCTATTTTTACACTTTTTTTTCCTTTTTTTGCGACGCTCGAGTTTCTTCGCATTCCGACATGGCTTAGTGGCGAACAGCCATCCATATTCCCAACATCTCTTGGTGTCCAAATCACTCCAGCATATTGCACAGTAAGAAGTGCAGTGGTTAGCACCTGAATGTTGTTCCGTCTCAGAGTAGGCCGGTGATTAACACACAGAGTGATAAAAATGTCCAGCATAACTCAACAAATTGCTAGCGTTTCGCCCCAGCTAGCAATTTGTTGAGTTATGCTGGACATCTTTGTCACTTTGTGTGTTAATTATAATGGCTCTACGGAAAATATTCACTTATTCTCTTTCGAGAACATTTGATTATATTCAATGCCAAAGCAAGGTTATTGTTTTTGGAGTGGAGTTTTTGACTCCCATGGTGCACTGGTATACTCGTGACGTGGCTGCATATGTAGCAAAGCGTCTTGTATAACCTTCTCAGTGTGTACCTGCTACGCGTCTTGGTAGGTGTGCCTTTACCAACTGAAGAGCCCAATTGACACGCTGGGGCGAAACGCTAGCAATTTATTGAGTTATGCTGGACATTTTTATCACTTTGTGTGTTAATTATAATGGTTCAACGGAAAATATTCACTTTATTCTCTTTCGAGAACATTTGATTATAGGCCGGTGATGTCAAAGCAATCTTGACGCTATATGGCGTCCGGGGAGATTTGATGAGTGTAGGGGACCTGCGTGTCCTGATTGATATAAAATCCCCGCGGCATTGAAACGCTCACTACGACACCGATGGGTAACTGCAGAAATCCCGGTGATCGGCGGTTCGAACACCGGCGCTGACAGTAGTTATCTTGTGTTCGATTTCCCTAAGTTTCTCCACACTTCCTCCAGGTGAATACTGGGGCTCAAGTATATACCACGATACGTACGTGTCTAGGGGATTATTTTAGTGTAGTCCATGACATCACGAATGACGTGAAAACTTTGATGTTTGTTTCATGTTATGGCTTGAATTGGCGCCATATTGCTCACCTGTCTGGTTGGTTGGTTCCTTAGTTTAGGGGCTGCGACAACGCGGTCATGTAGCCCCGTGTACTTTGGGTGTGGGTAGAATTTGTCTGATAACCCGTGTTAATTGTGATGAATGTATTAGTGTGTGTTATCTGTGATTCAGGTAGAAAGACAGCAGACGATTAACTTTTTCAAGTAGTTCCTACTTTTGCTACCAAATACTACCGTCCACGACACCTAGCTGCGTACGTGGCTACTAAATACCATCACAGATATCACCTAGCGGCGAACGTTGGAACTAATATAGCGTTAACCAAATAACCTACTAATTTTATCTTTCACGAGTGTAGTTAGTGGAAGGGTCTTTTTCATGCCAAACATCTATGACATGGGACCGCCGGCTTTACTTCCCCTCTGAAGGAAGACATACTGAGGGATTTTTAACGCTCTTAAAATCCGACGACTTCGGCTGGGTTTGAACCCGCAATCTTGGGCATAGATGATCAGCATGCTGCCGTCTACACCATCGAAGCTGCTTCCAAAAAAGTGTGTCGTTACATGCCGATGCAGTCAAATGACTCAAGTGCGAGGTTAGGTGGTGAGTTACCAATGTTCATAAATTAATTTTAGTTTGTATATTAAGGCTTTCATGGCCCGGATTACTATATAAATAATTCATGTTTTTGGGCTAATGCCATGTGAAATTAAATTAGAACCATACGTTTCGGAGAAACCTTGCCTCCTTTTTCAATGGAATCAAAGAATGTGGCCAGTTTGCTTCAATTTTTTCAATTTTTTATTCCCAACTGTGAAAAATTGAAGCAAACTGGCCACATTGTTTGATTCCATTGAAAAAAGGAGGCAGGGTTTCTCCGAAACGTATGGTTCTAATTTAATTTCACACGGCATTAGCCCAAAAAACATGAATTATTTAATTTTACTTGTTCAATTTAATTGAAAAGTTGCACTGCACTCTTGTAAAGCCATGGTGAGACGAAGTCATTTGGTCGCTACTTAGTTAGATGACGTTCTCAATGAAACCAATGGCCTCTACTAGGTTAGACCACTGTCTGGACGAAAGCATTGACCACTACTTGTTTAGACCACTATCTGTACGAAACCATTTGCCACTACCAGGTTAGACATTTGTCTGGACGAATATAACTGCGTGTACTGCAAGCAAAGGGGTCTGGGGCGTAAGTCCCAGGTTATGTTTGTGTTTGTATGTAAAGTTTTATTAACACACACAACTCAACTTGTATTCATCGTTTAAACCTTTAGTGCGTCAATGACGTCAAGGATACTGCCATTTTGTGCCTAGGGGGATTTTATAGTGTAGGATACCGCGATATGATGTGACCATTTAGATGAGGGCCACCGATTGTTTTTCTTTGATGAACCAACTGTTTGAAGAACGCGCGGAGCTGAGATATTTCGTTTCATCAAGATGACATTAGATGGGGAGAGCTTCGATAGGAGAGACCTCATATGGTATATTTACGAATTTTAATGTGAAGAGGTTGAACCACCAAAACATCGGGGAACGTGCAGTACTCACTACTGGGAAAAATACCGAAGAGATCAAGAGAATCCGTCGTTTGGATCAGAAGATATTGGAGATGAAGAATCCAAGGCCCAAGGATTATGTTTTGCATCGGAGTGGCTGACGGGAGTTAGGCCGCACGCAACAGGTGAGGAGGTGAAGCAGGACTGTATGACTGCTAACACCGCGCGCTCAGGGTCATGCATGCTTGGCAAATGTGTGTTTGAAAATACCTGTCTAAAAGAGTTGGAAAGTAATCAACGAATATGATGTGGGCCTTAAAATCCATGTATCATAAATGGGCCAGGTGAGCAAGCCATTGCTTTGGGGAATGACATTCCTTACTCATCTAGGGAATGTAGCCTAGAAACTAGAAATGGTACTAGCATGCTACGTAAACCACTCTTAAGATTGTAAGTATATCGATTCAAACATCAAGACCATAAGCAAATACAGTACGCGAGGATCGAACCAACAGTTGTGGTTGAAAAATGATTTTGGACCCGGTGTAAATATTCTAGAACGGGAATTGAACCAGTCGAGTTAGGAAGTTTTTCTGTGGCACAAAGCTGCAAGTGATAGATTGGGACTCGAATATTTATAACATTATGTTGCCAGACATGCTTTATAGTTGTTTGAAAATGATAGATCGGACCGTCATCAAGAAGTACTAAAAGAACTTGAGGTGAGATGTCATGGGATTTTTGGGAACATCATCGGAAATAAAGGAGTGTAGGCGAGGTGAAGCGGAACATCTGTTCACTGGAAGGATGTTTGCCAGCCGGCATACATGGACTCTACGTCCGAAGGATTCTTCCTACAAGATCTTCACGATGTAAGCCAACTTTATTATTAAGTAGCTAGTGTATTGCATTCTCAATTTCGACTATACTGTCTGCTAAGTAGGTTTCTGCGTCTGGATATTTATTTCAAGATGTTATTATACATTTGAAGATTTATCAGCCAATTTATTTCGAATGGATCTCTTTGATGGAAATCTAGTGCGTTTGGGATTTCAGCCTGATAAGCTTCGATATATCAGCAGACTATTGTGTGGAAGATATTTTACACCATTCCACGCCTAAACGTTATGTTAGGGAACTTTGAAATAATATTTGGATTTGTTCAAAATTAAATGGTTTATAATTAAGTTACCGTAATGTGTTTATAATACTTTCTCGACTTTGTTAGTAGTTTTTCTTTTGAATATGTTGATAGATGAGGAATGTGGATAGTCACATTACGTTTAAATATTATTCCTTGGGAATAATAGTTCGAAATTTTCTCTGTATTTATAAATTTTTATATTTGAATTTAAAATTAATGTAAAATATTTTCGTTGTAAATGAAGTTGAGATATGATATCGGAAGGCTGTATGACTGATAGTCAAGCCATAATGATAATAATAATATGTAAATGATTATATTGTTTGGAACGTTTTCCAATAATAATAATAATAATTCCTGGTAATAATAGCGGTTAAAAATTGGAGGAATAATGGATCGTAGTTGATAATATGGGAGTTGATTTTGAATAGAGGGACATGCCGAAAGCGTGATCTTTGATACTGGGAGCGGAAGGTCATTCATATACGAATTTTGTATAAAATGAGGAACTATGTATTGGATTTAATGCGACAGTTTAACAGGAGTGTGTTGGGGAAGACATTAAAAGTTTATTACACCAATGCGAGAGGCCGAGATATTTAAATTTTGTGAGGGAGAGCATGATCCCATGTGTTGGTTGCTTAGAAGCCATTAAACCGAGCCTGCGTAGCTGAGGGGTCATCATAAAAATAAGAATATAATGGTCAAATGTTAAGTGAAAATAAAATATGAATTAATAAAGGATGTTTATAAAGTTGAGTTTTGAGGGTCAAATAATTGCTCCATGCTCAAATATGATTAAAAATGAGGACAATATAGTCGCTCATATGGGAAGCTAGTGGCCTATCGTCAGTGAAATTCTACATTTCTAGACTGTTGTATGGTTGCCCACATGGTGTAGTCGTTTATATATGAATAAGTTGATGTCTCATCCTAGTTTTTTCTGAAGGCCATACCGTGTCCTATTTAACGTATTGACAGTATGAGAGGCATTTTGTCTAGAGATTGGATGATGTATTAAAATTTTTAAGCTGATAGCTGGTTGAATTTGTGGATCCATTAATCTTCATAAAATACCAGTTTGGATTATTCTAAATAATATTTTTTTTACAATAAAATAAATTAAACTAAAAGGATTAGCATAAATAAATTGAATTATATGAATATTATCAAAGAAATTATATCGAAGCAATTGAATCAGAGGATTTAAATTATATGTGAAATGGTGAATAAAATGTATTTATGCTGACATTGTGGAAAAATGTCGGAAGTTCAGTCAAAGTTTAAATTTGATAAATGGATGGTCATGGGGTTTATGATTTTGATTTCACATCGTTATGGGAATGTGACTTCCCTGAAATGAGTTTAAGACTTGTGAAATTCCCCGCTGAGGTTGAAACAATTCTGGAAAATTTGATTCAAGTGATACTTTTGTAAATATTAAAACTATGGTGTCAGGGTGGACTGATATTCTCCTGCACATCAGTGATAACTGTACAGTTTAAACAATTAATTGAAACAGATGCTGAGATGGACTAATGATTTCCTCAGACATCAAGTTAATATTTAGAAAATAGTGAATTTACTTTTGGTTAGAGGCTGGAAATACTTTATTTTATGCGTTCTAAAATGTATATGGAGATAAGGGGCCCAGGGGGAGCGCAGGATGTCTTTATTTTTCAGGACTGGAATTTTAGATTTCTCCCTTGGGGATCATTGTATTCTAATAGGACCAGCAGACAGTTAAATTAAACTGAGGTATTTTAAGAAATTGGTGTTATTCACAAATTATTTGCACTGCCTTCCATCCTTTATGGAGTGTGAGTTTCGATATCCGTCCGGCTGATTTTTGATTAAAATTTTCTTTGCAATACTCAGTTTGACCCCGAGATGTTTCGAGTCTTATGCTCGGCGGATGTTGAAATGCATGCTCGTGTGCACGTGTGACTTCGGTCAAACGGTCACAATATATCACTCCCAATGCCATGATAACACCGTATGATCTAAGGGTGCCTATCCCATTACGGCACTAATACGTAATTACAGTTCACACTACTACAGATATTACAGGAACAGGATTACAAGTTATCACCCACAAAAGTACACGGGACTGATAACCAAGATGCCCCTAGCCTCTAAAAAGAGTTGTTAACAACAACATATACTGTATATATACGAGGACAGACCAAAAAATAAGTTGCACTTCCCAGTTATGGCCATTTATTACACCACCTATACAACAGCAACACGCCTATAATGACATACAATGTAACGTCACTTTTCCACATGGTTTCCAAGAGACTCCAAACATTTCTGCGAACGCACAACCAACTTGTCGATGCCGGATGCATAGAAAGTTCCTCCAGCGTTCTGCAACCACACGGAGACAGAGGCATTCACCTCCTCATCGGTCTGGAAACGTCGACCACCGAGCTTCGTTTTGAGCTTACCGAACAGATGAAAGGGTTGGAACGGGTTGCACTCAGCCTCGTGAGGACAATTGAGTAGCTGTCTGACAGTGAAGCAGCGCCCCGATCACGAAAACCAAGATTAACGGCCGACGGGACCCGATGCGCTGATCACGCGTCACTCCAATATCTGCAGGCCAAATGGCTGGGCAGCGGTCGCTTGGTCGGCCTAGGCCTTTAATGGGCAGTATAGTGCCAGGGGTTGACTTTGTTGACTTTTGTTTCATGAATTGTATTGACAGGTGTATTACCTTTAAGTGGAATGTATAAGTCAATGTGAAACAAGATGTTCAGTAAAGAACATATAGCCTATTTTCTCCTAAATGCAAGCGTATTGTTATAACTCTTTGTCCTTTTCAAGGAGTATAATTGAATGTTGGCTGTAGTAGCTTGTTGAAATACAACGTGCTATAGGGATATTAAACATGAATATGAGGTGCCCTTTGCAAGTGCTACCTCTGTAAAAAAAAACGTTCAATTCTGTTTCACCGTGTTTGAATTGATATGGGGAATGGATTTGCACACATACTTGGCCGCTATTTGCAAACTATTGGGCTGATGACCTTGTAGTCAGTCATAAGATGCTTTCCACAAAAAGACATGTTGTTGCAAAATCTGGTAGAGATCGAATTATTAGGATGGTCGTAATTTGATTTAAGCATTTAATATTTGGGTGGCCGTCATTCCGTTTCCGTCAATATGGCGGCAATATAAAACATGACACTGAGGTGCCCTTTGCTAGTGCTACCTCTGTACCAAATTTCGTTCAATTCAGTTTCACCGTGTTTAAATTGATAGGGGGAATCGATTTGCACACATACTTGGCCACCATCTGCAAACTATTGGGCTGATGATCTTGACGTTTGGTCAGAATATGCTTCCCACATAAAGATATGTTGTTGCAAAATTTGGTAGAGACTAGATTATTAGGTTGGTCGTAATTACATTTTAGCTTTTAGCATTTGGGTGGCCGCGATTACGCTTCCGTCAAGATGGCGGTGATATAAAACATGACACTGAGGTGCCCTTTGCTAGTGCTACCTCTGTACGAAATTTCGTTCCATTCGGTTTCATCGTGTTCGAATTTATAGGGGAATCGATTTTCACACAAAGATGGCCGCCATCCGCAAAATATTAGGCTAATGACCTATTAGTTTGGCATGCTCCCTCCATAAAGGTATGTTGATGCAAAATTTGGTAGAGATCGGATGATTAGGTTAATCATACTTTGATTTAAGCTTTGAACATTTGTGTGGCCGCCATTACGTTTCCGTCAAGATGGCGGCGATATAAAACTTAACAATGAGGTGCCCTTTGCTAGTGCTACCTCTGTACCAAATTTCGTTCCATTCGGTTTCACCGTGATCGAATTAATAGGGGGAATCGATTTTCACACAAAGATGGCCGCCATCCGCAAACTATTAGGCTAATGACCTATTCATTTGGTCAAAGGATGCTTCCTCCATAAGGGTATGTTGTTGCAAAATTTGGTGGAGATCGGATGATTAGGTTAGTCGTAATTTGATTTAAGCTTTGAACATTTGTGTTGTCGCCATTACGTTCTGTCAATATGGCGGCGATATAAAACATGACACTGAGGTGCCCTTAGCTAGTGCTACCTCTGTACCAAATTTCGTTCCATTCGGTTTCACCGTGATCGAATTAATAGGGGAATCGATTTTCACACATAGATGGCCACCATCCGCAAAATATTAGGCTAATGACCTATTAGTTTGGTATGCTCCCTCCATAAAGGTATGTTGATGCAAAATTTGGTAGAGATCGGATGATTAGGTTAATCGTAATTTGATTTAAGCTTTGAACATTTGTGTGGCCACCATTACGTTTCCGTCAAGATGGCGGCGATATAAATCTTGACAATGAGGTGCTCTTTGCTAGTGCTACCTCTGTACCAAATTTCGTTCCATTCGGTTTCACCGTGATCGAATTAATAGGGGGAATCGATTTTCACACAAAGATGGCCGCCATCCGCAAACTATCAGGCTAATGACCTATTCATTTGGTCAAAGGTTGCTTCCTCCATAAGGGTATGTTGTTGCAAAATTTGGTGGAGATCGGATGATTAGGTTAGTCGTAATTTGCTTTAAGCTTTGAACATTTGTGTTGTCGCCATTACGTTCTATCAAGATGGCGGCGATATAAAACATGACACTGAGGTGCCCTTCGCTAGTGCTACCTCTGTACCAAATTTCGTTCCATTCGGTTTCACCGTGATCGAATTAATAGGGGAATCGATTTTCACACAAAGATGGCCACCATCCGCAAAATATTAGGCTAATGACCTATTAGTTTGGTATGCTCCCTCCATAAAGGTATGTTGATGCAAAATTTGGTAGAGATCGGATGATTAGGTTAATCGTAATTTGATTTAAGCTTTGAACATTTGTGTGGCCGCCATTACGTTTCCGTCAAGATGGCGGCGATATAAAACTTGACAATGAGGTGCCCTTTGCTAGTGCTACCTCTGTACCAAATTTCGTTCAATTCGGTTTCACCGTGATCGAATTAATAGGGGGAATCGATTTTCACACAAAGATGGCCGCCATCCGCAAACTATCAGGCTAATGACCTATTCATTTGGTCAAAGGTTGCTTCCTCCATAAGGGTATGTTGTTGCAAAATTTGGTGGAGATCGGATGATTAGGTTAATCGTAATTTGATTTAAGCTTTGAACATTTGTGTTGTCGCCATTACGTTCTGTCAATATGGCGGCGATATAAAACATGACACTGAGGTGCCCTTAGCTAGTGCTACCTCTGTACCAAATTTCGTTCCATTCGGTTTCACCGTGATCGAATTAATAGGGGGAATCGATTTTCACACAAAGATGGCCGCCATCCGCAAACTATCAGGCTAATGACCTATTCATTTGGTCAAAGGTTGCTTCCTCCATAAGGGTATGTTGTTGCAAAATTTGGTGGAGATCGGATGATTAGGTTAGTCGTAATTTGCTTTAAGCTTTGAACATTTGTGTTGTCGCCATTACGTTCTATCAAGATGGCGGCGATATAAAACATGACACTGAGGTGCCCTTCGCTAGTGCTACCTCTGTACCAAATTTCGTTCCATTCGGTTTCACCGTGATCGAATTAATAGGGGAATCGATTTTCACACAAAGATGGCCACCATCCGCAAAATATTAGGCTAATGACCTATTAGTTTGGTATGCTCCCTCCATAAAGGTATGTTGATGCAAAATTTGGTAGAGATCGGATGATTAGGTTAATCGTAATTTGATTTAAGCTTTGAACATTTGTGTGGCCGCCATTACGTTTCCGTCAAGATGGCGGCGATATAAAACTTGACAATGAGGTGCCCTTTGCTAGTGCTACCTCTGTACCAAATTTCGTTCAATTCAGTTTCACCGTGGTTAAATTGATAGGGGGAATCGATTTGCACACATACATGGCCACCATCTGCAAACTATTGGGCTGATGATCTTGAAGTTTGGTCAGAATATGCTTCCCACATAAAGATATGTTGTTGCAAAATTTGGTAGAGACTAGATTATTAGGTTGGTCGTAATTACATTTTAGCTTTTAGCATTTGGGTGGCCGCGATTACGCTTCCGTCAAGATGGCGCTGATATAAAACATGACACTGAGGTGCCCTTTGCTAGTGCTACCTCTGTACGAAATTTCGTTCCATTCGGTTTCATCGTGTTCGAATTTATAGGGGAATCGATTTTCACACAAAGATGGCCGCCATCCGCAAAATATTAGGCTAATGACCTATTAGTTTGGCATGCTCCCTCCATAAAGGTATGTTGATGCAAAATTTGGTAGAGATCGGATGATTAGGTTAATCGTAATTTGCTTTAAGCTTTGAACATTTGTGTGGCCGCCATTACGTTTCCGTCAAGATGGCGGCGATATAAAGCTTGACAATCAGGTGCCCTTTGCTAGTGCTACCTCTGTACCAAATTTCGTTCAATTCAGTTTCACCGTGTTTAAAGTGATAGGGGGAATCGATTTGCACACATACTTGGCCACCTTCTGCAAGCTATTGGGCTGATGATCTTGAAGTATGGTCAGAATATGCTTCCCACATAAAGATATGTTGTTGCAAAATTTGGTAGAGACTAGATTATTAGGTTGGTCGTAATTACATTTTAGCTTTTAGCATTTGGGTGGCCGCGATTACGCTTCCGTCAAGATGGTGGTGATATGAAACATGACACTGAGGTGCCCTTTGCTAGTGCTACCTCTGTACCAAATTTCGTTCCATTCGGTTTCACCGTGATCGAATTAATAGGGGGAATCGATTTTCACACAAAGATGGCCGCCATCCGCAAAATATTAGGCTAATGACCTATTAGTTTGGCATGCTCCCTCCATAAAGGTATGTTGATGCAAAATTTGGTAGAGATCGGATGATTAGGTTAATCATACTTTGATTTAAGCTTTGAACATTTGTGTGGCCGCCATTACGTTTCCGTCAAGATGGCGGCGATATAAAACTTAACAATGAGGTGCCCCTTGCTAGTGCTACCTCTGTACCAAATTTCGTTCCATTCGGTTTCACCGTGATCGAATTAATAGGGGGAATCGATCTTCACACAAAGATGGCCGCCATCCGCAAACTATTAGGCTAATGACCTATTCATTTGGTCAAAGGATGCTTCCTCCATAAGGGTATGTTGTTGCAAAATTTGGTGGAGATCGGATGATTAGGTTAGTCGTAATTTGATTTAAGCTTTGAACATTTGTGTTGTCGCCATTACGTTCTGTCAATATGGCGGCGATATAAAACATGACACTGAGGTGCCCTTAGCTAGTGCTACCTCTGTACCAAATTTCGTTCCATTCGGTTTCACCGTGATCGAATTAATAGGGGAATCGATTTTCACACATAGATGGCCACCATCCGCAAAATATTAGGCTAATGACCTATTAGTTTGGTATGCTCCCTCCATAAAGGTATGTTGATGCAAAATTTGGTAGAGATCGGATGATTAGGTTAATCGTAATTTGATTTAAGCTTTGAACATTTGTGTGGCCACCATTACGTTTCCGTCAAGATGGCGGCGATATAAATCTTGACAATGAGGTGCTCTTTGCTAGTGCTACCTCTGTACCAAATTTCGTTCCATTCGGTTTCACCGTGATCGAATTAATAGGGGGAATCGATTTTCACACAAAGATGGCCGCCATCCGCAAACTATCAGGCTAATGACCTATTCATTTGGTCAAAGGTTGCTTCCTCCATAAGGGTATGTTGTTGCAAAATTTGGTGGAGATCGGATGATTAGGTTAGTCGTAATTTGCTTTAAGCTTTGAACATTTGTGTTGTCGCCATTACGTTCTATCAAGATGGCGGCGATATAAAACATGACACTGAGGTGCCCTTCGCTAGTGCTACCTCTGTACCAAATTTCGTTCCATTCGGTTTCACCGTGATCGAATTAATAGGGGAATCGATTTTCACACAAAGATGGCCACCATCCGCAAAATATTAGGCTAATGACCTATTAGTTTGGTATGCTCCCTCCATAAAGGTATGTTGATGCAAAATTTGGTAGAGATCGGATGATTAGGTTAATCGTAATTTGATTTAAGCTTTGAACATTTGTGTGGCCGCCATTACGTTTCCGTCAAGATGGCGGCGATATAAAACTTGACAATGAGGTGCCCTTTGCTAGTGCTACCTCTGTACCAAATTTCGTTCAATTCAGTTTCACCGTGGTTAAATTGATAGGGGGAATCGATTTGCACACATACATGGCCACCATCTGCAAACTATTGGGCTGATGATCTTGAAGTTTGGTCAGAATATGCTTCCCACATAAAGATATGTTGTTGCAAAATTTGGTAGAGACTAGATTATTAGGTTGGTCGTAATTACATTTTAGCTTTTAGCATTTGGGTGGCCGCGATTACGCTTCCGTCAAGATGGCGCTGATATAAAACATGACACTGAGGTGCCCTTTGCTAGTGCTACCTCTGTACGAAATTTCGTTCCATTCGGTTTCATCGTGTTCGAATTTATAGGGGAATCGATTTTCACACAAAGATGGCCGCCATCCGCAAAATATTAGGCTAATGACCTATTAGTTTGGCATGCTCCCTCCATAAAGGTATGTTGATGCAAAATTTGGTAGAGATCGGATGATTAGGTTAATCGTAATTTGCTTTAAGCTTTGAACATTTGTGTGGCCGCCATTACGTTTCCGTCAAGATGGCGGCGATATAAAGCTTGACAATCAGGTGCCCTTTGCTAGTGCTACCTCTGTACCAAATTTCGTTCAATTCAGTTTCACCGTGTTTAAAGTGATAGGGGGAATCGATTTGCACACATACTTGGCCACCATCTGCAAACTATTGGGCTGATGATCTTGAAGTATGGTCAGAATATGCTTCCCACATAAAGATATGTTGTTGCAAAATTTGGTAGAGACTAGATTATTAGGTTGGTCGTAATTACATTTTAGCTTTTAGCATTTGGGTGGCCGCGATTACGCTTCCGTCAAGATGGTGGTGATATGAAACATGACACTGAGGTGCCCTTTGCTAGTGCTACCTCTGTACGAAATTTCGTTCCATTCGGTTTCATCGCGTTCGAATTTATAGGGGAATCGATTTTCACACAAAGATGGCCGCCATCCGCAAAATATTAGGCTAATGACCTATTAGTTTGGCATGCTCCCTCCATAAAGGTATGTTGATGCAAAATTTGGTAGAGATCGGATGATTAGGTTAATCATAATTTGATTTAAGCTTTGAACATTTGTGTGGCCGCCATTACGTTTCCGTCAAGATGGCGGCGATATAAAACTTAACAATGAGGTGCCCTTTGCTAGTGCTACCTCTGTACCAAATTTCGTTCCATTCGGTTTCACCGTGATCGAATTAATAGGGGGAATCGATTTTCACACAAAGATGGCCGCCATCCGCAAACTATTAGGCTAATGACCTATTCATTTGGTCAAAGGATGCTTCCTCCATAAGGGTATGTTGTTGCAAAATTTGGTGGAGATCGGATGATTAGGTTAGTCGTAATTTGATTTAAGCTTTGAACATTTGTGTTGTCGCCATTACGTTCTGTCAAGATGGCGGTGATATAAAACATGACACTGAGGTGCCCTTCGCTAGTGCTACCTCTGTACCAAATTTCGTTCCATTCGGTTTCACCGTGATCGAATTAATAGGGGAATCGATTTTCACACAAAGATGGCCACCATCCGCAAAATATTAGGCTAATGACCTATTAGTTTGGTATGCTCCCTCCATAAAGGTATGTTGATGCAAAATTTGGTAGAGATCGGATGATTAGGTTAATCGTAATTTGATTTAAGCTTTGAACATTTGTGTGGCCGCCATTACGTTTCCGTCAAGATGGCGGCGATATAAAACTTGACAATGAGGTGCCCTTTGCTAGTGCTACCTCTGTACCAAATTTCGTTCCATTCGGTTTCACCGTGATCGAATTAATAGGGGGAATCGATTTTCACACAAAGATGGCCGCCATCCGCAAACTATCAGGCTAATGACCTATTCATTTGGTCAAAGGTTGCTTCCTCCATAAGGGTATGTTGTTGCAAAATTTGGTGGAGATCGGATGATTAGGTTAGTCGTAATTTGATTTAAGCTTTGAACATTTGTGTTGTCGCCATTACGTTCTATCAAGATGGCGGCGATATAAAACATGACACTGAGGTGCCCTTCGCTAGTGCTACCTCTGTACCAAATTTCGTTCCATTCGGTTTCACCGTGATCGAATTAATAGGGGAATCGATTTTCACACAAAGATGGCCACCATCCGCAAAATATTAGGCTAATGACCTATTAGTTTGGTATGCTCCCTCCATAAAGGTATGTTGATGCAAAATTTGGTAGAGATCGGATGATTAGGTTAATCGTAAATTGATTTAAGCTTTGAACATTTGTGTGGCCGCCATTACGTTTCCGTCAAGATGGCGGCGATATAAAACTTGACAATGAGGTGCCCTTTGCTAGTGCTACCTCTGTACCAAATTTCGTTCCATTCGGTTTCACCGTGATCGAATTAATAGGGGGAATCGATTTTCACACAAAGATGGCCGCCATCCGCAAACTATCAGGCTAATGACCTATTCATTTGGTCAAAGGATGCTTCCTCCATAAGGGTATGTTGTTGCAAAATTTGGTAGAGATCGGATGATTAGGTTAGTCGTAATTTGATTTAAGCTTTGAACATTTGTGTGGCCGCCATTACGTTCTGTCAAGATGGCGGCGACATTTAAACATGACACTGAGGTGCCCTTCGCTAGTGCTACCTCTGTACCAAATTTCGTTCCATTCGGTATCACCGTGATCGAATTAATAGGGGGAATCGATTTTGACACAAAGATGGCCGCTATCCCCAAACTATTAGGCTAATGACCTATTAATTTGGTCAAAGGATGCTTCCTCCATAAAGGTATGTTGTTGCAAAATTTGGTAGAGTTCGGATGATTAGTTTAGTCGTAATTTGATTTAAGCTTTGAACATTTGTGTGGCCGCCATTACGTTTCCGTCAAGATGGCGGCGATATAAAACATGGCACTGTGATGCCCTTTGCTAGTACTACCTCTGTACCAAATTTCGTTCCATTCGGTTTCACCGTGTTCGAATTAATAGGGTGAATCGATTTTCACACAAAGATGGCCGCCATCCGCTAACTGTTAGGCTGATGACCTATTAGCTTGGTCAAAGGATGCTCCCCCCATAAAGGTATGTTGTTGCAAAATTTGGTAGAGATCGGATGATTATGTTAGTCGTAATTTTATTTAAGCTTTGAACATTTGTGTGGCCGCCATTACGTTTCCGTCAAGGTGGTGGCGATATAAAACATGACACTGAGGTGTCCTTTGCTAGTGCTACCTTTATACGAAATTTCGTTCAATTCGCTTTCACCGTGTTCGAATTGATAGGGGGGGACAGACATTCAGAGTACACACACTCACACACACACACAGACTCACACACACACATACACACACACACACAGACTCACACACACACATACACACACACACAGACAGACACACGTTTTTCGCCCTGTGTTGATTTTTTGCAAAAATCGAAAGTAGGCTAAAAATATCTGCATTACCTATCATGATAAATTGTTATAGCTTTTCAGCCTCTTAAGGAGCGTGCTGAGGCGAGCTTGGCATCATCGAGGATGATCTTGTGAAGGTCTGCTTTGGCATATTGATAGCTTCAACCCACATGCTGCATAACCATTTATATGGTGTATCGTACTGTATACAGTATGTACTGTCTCCCGGAATGCCAGGCGGATGTCCTTCTGGTAATAAATTATACATATCTACGAAGGTGGATCAAAAGGTTAGTTGCACTAACACGCTGCAGCAGCGCGCTATGTGTCACAAATGTGGACACAGCGGAGAAAGGGACAGACACTGCCCACACGTCATTTAGGCAGGTCGCTGTGGTGCCTCGCCTTGTTTGGTGTGAATAGCGGCCAAATGCAATGGCGCGTCGACTGGACGTTCACTCCAAATATGAGGTGCGTGCGACAATCCGATTCCTATGGGCCAAAAGGAAAAATTGCACGGACATGCATCGTGAAATTAGTGCTGTGTATGGAGAGCGGGCCATTTCCCGGCAAGGGATCGTAAAGTGGTGTCAGCAATTCGAAGCCGGACGCACGGATATCACGGACGAATATCGCGAGGGCAGGCCCGCAACGTCCAGGACCCGTGCAAATGTCAACATTGTGAATACGATTATTAGACAGGACCGGCGCATGCTACTGAGAGAAATCGCGACGCGGCTGAACATGTCTTATGGCAGTGTGTTCTCCATTGTTCACGAGGACCTTGGATATCGTAAGCTGTGTCAAAGATGGGTCCCACGTCTTCTCACCGATGATCACAAGGGACAACGTTTCCAATCCTCCCTGGCATTTTTGCAACGCTATGCCGCAGACGGCAACGGATTTCTGCGGCGAATCGTCACAGGCGATGAAACGTGGGTCCACCACTTCACCGCCGAAACGAAGAGAACATCAATGGAATGGGTACACCCCTCATCACCACAACGAAAGAAGACCAAGGTTCAACCTTCAGCCGATAAGGTTATGGCGACAGTGTTCTTTGACATCGAGGGTTTGCTGCACGTGGAATTCATGCCGAAAGGAACGACGATCAACGCGGCGTCTTATTGCCAAACGTTACACCGGTTGCGTAAAGCGATTAATGAGAAGCGCCGGGGAAAAATGAGCGCCGGTGTGATTTTGTTGCACGATAACGCAACACCTCACAAGCCCCGCCAAACGAGCGAACTGCTGCAGCGTTTCAAGTGGGAGGTCTGGCAACATCCACCCTACAGTCCCGACCTAGCGCCTCCGGGGTCTCCGGGTGAGAGACACATATTGAATTAAAGCAAATGTTTTGACCCTTCGATGGAGTCTTCTTCATCTTCTAAGGCAAATCTATTCTAATTAAAACTTAGATTAAAAATATTCTTAAAGCTATATTTAGGTTCAAATAAATTGTAAATAAATAGATACGCCTGCAAAACATTGAATTTATAAAAATTAATGGAAACATTGTTATTCAGAAATATATTAAAGATGTCAAAATGTAATGAAATATTCTCAAAAAAACTACGTGCAGTCAAATATCAACACTGAAATTTACTTGAAATATTTCCAAAATGAAGTGCATCAAGTTATCAAAATGGAAACCATCTTCAAAAATGTTTAATCGTACCATAAGATGCTAACATTTTAAAATGAGCTATAAGAAATAAAGGAAACACTAAGCCACCCCTTTTAATAATACAGAATAATATTGAAGTGCTTAGAGATTCCTGATCCTGATTAGGAAAAGTAAGCGTAAAATAAAGAATTATGTAATAGAAGTAGCCTGTACAATCACAGGTGCTGGTGATACGAATTTAAATGTTTGCATGTGAGAGAGACGAAGATAATCTGTAACATATGTGATCTGTTCCCACTCACACTTCTGTATCTGTATATATGTACGGTATATATCTGGGAGTTTAATCGGGATCGCTCCTAGAGCTGCCTGCAGCGTCCTCATTAGGGAATCCGGGATAAGCTCATCCATCTGAACGGCGAGGGATTAATAGGTAGCTCTCCCTGGCGTTCGTCTTTTAAAACACGTCGACACAGGGACTGGTCATTTAAATATATTACACTCTTTGCGTAATTACAAATGCAATTCTTAAATTAAACCGCTTATTTTAGAAACAATTCCCACTAAAAGGCCAGTGGGATTATCCATCTGAACGTTTCTGTATAACCCATCTAGTACTGTATTATTAACAGAAATCACTGTCCGTTGGACGTCATTAAAATATTTCGTGAGGAGAAGCGTTGTTCCGCATGTGTGCTGTTAGATAATTAATACTGCATACTGTACCGGGATTGCTAACGCTAATAATAACTAACGATCAACCTGAACGGTGAAATTCACAGGCCCGTAAAAATAATTGGAGCATCACGGCTTCATGATTTGAGAGTTAAATACAGATAGCCAGAAGACCGGGTGGATGAAAGAGTTTGGCCGGATTGAGTTAATTTAATTTGCAGGTCTATGTATTATTATTATCATTATTATTATCATTAGGAAGCCTCCGTGGCTTAGGCGGCAGCGCGCCGGCCTCTCACCGCTGGGTCCGTGGTTCAAATCCCGGTCACTCCATGTGAGATCTGTGCTGGACAAAACGGAGGCAGACAGGTTTTTCTCCGGGTACTCCGGTTTTCCCTGTCAAAATTTCATTCCAGCAACACTCTCCACTATCATTTCATTCCATCTGTCATTCATTTAATCATTGCCCCAGAGGAGTGCGTCAGGCCTCGGCAGCCGGCACAGTTCATATCCTCGCCGCTAGATGGGGGCTTCATTCATTCCATTCCTGACCCGGTCGGAGACTGGAAGCAGGCTGTGGATTTTCATTTTTCATTATTATCATTATTATTATTATTATTATTATTATCATCATCATTATTGAGGTTGACTCCGTGGTGTAGTAGTCAGCGTGCTTAGCTGCCAACCCGGAGGTCCGAGGTGCGATTCCCGGCTCTCCCACGAACTTTTAAAAGTGGCATGAGGACTGGAACGGGGTCTACTCAGTCTCGGGTGGTCAAAATCAGTCGAGGGGAATCGATTCCTACCTCAGACATCCTCGAAGTTGTTTTCCGTGGTTTCCCACTTAGTTTCCATGCAAAATACCGGGATGGTACCTAACGTAAGGCCACGGCCGCCGCCTTCCCTCTTTCTTGTCAATCCCTCCCAATCTTCCTTTCCCTTCCCATCCCTCACAAGGCCCCTGTTCGCTTTGCAGGTGGGGCCACCTGGGCGAGGTGCTCGTTCCTCCTCCCCGGTTTTATCCCCCGTCCATCTGCTTCAAGCTCCAGGAAACTGCCCTGGAGGCGGTAAAGGTGGAATCCCTCATTGAGTCCGAGGAAAAAGCCAACCCTGGAGGGTAAACTGACTTTAAAAAATATTGTTGAGTTTCCAATACATAGAAAGAACCCTATTTTGCCTAGCATATTAGGGTTAGAGTTGGACAATTAAAGAAATGTACTACTTGTATTACATTATACGTAGTAACTTAAGAAAGATATGATGGATGAATGTAAGAAAATGAGAATAACAACATGATTTTTAGCCT
This sequence comes from Meconema thalassinum, assembly GCA_946902985.2. Classification (NCBI taxonomy): domain Eukaryota; kingdom Metazoa; phylum Arthropoda; class Insecta; order Orthoptera; family Tettigoniidae; genus Meconema; species Meconema thalassinum. The sequence goes on along the minus strand of OX336390.1, from coordinate 150,882,871 downwards.
ATTTTCAATTTTGAAAAAATAGGCTTATGAGATCACCTTTTGTCCGTGTGTGTGTGTGTGTGTGTGTGTGTGTGTGTGAGGTGTGTGTGTGTCCACCCTAATAAAATCTAAACAGCTGGAGCGATTTCAATAAAACTCGGTAAGTCTATAGCACTATTCCCGGCGACCTCAACCGTGCCCTTCAAATTTTGTTACGTCTCACCAATCCAACATGGCGGCTGTGCGAAATATTTCACTAGCATTCAATATCTCCGAAACTATTACCGATATCGCTCTGAAATTATGTACGGTGATAAAGGGCACTACTAGAAGTTTACCTATGAGACTTTCAAAAACCTGGTGACTACAAAACCAACATGGCGGCCAAGCGAAGTTGAGACTTTTAAATAGACTTTTCTCGCGATTTAACTATCCAAACGTAATGAATCTTGGTACAGCAAATGTTTATACACATTGTAATGCAATGGAGTCTAATTTAGTTCAATTGTTTACATAACCTCAAAATGGCGGCTGTGCGAAATATTTAAACTGACATTCTATATCTCCGAAACTATTATAGATATCACCCTGCAATTTTGTACGGTGATAAAGGGTACTCATACAAGTTTACCTATGTATATTTCATAAACCTGTAGAGTACAAAACGAACATGGCGACCAAGCGAATTTGAAATATTTTAATAGACTTTTCTCGTGATTTAACTCTCTGAGCGCAGTGAAATATGGTACAGTAAATGATTTTGCACATTGTAATGCACTGCCATCTAATTTAATTCAATTGTTTACATAACCTCAAGATGGCGGCTGTGCGAAATTTTAAAATTAAGTGTTTATTTCTTGTGTCGTAATCATGCGATCGAACTGAAAGTTTGAATAATGAACTTAGGCAATAATTGTCCTTGAATGGTACATAACTCTATAGCCTATACATATAACAATCCTAAATGGCGAGCTTCCGAAATATTTAAACGGTTCTCATTATGTATGAATCTTTTACAGCAACAAAACTGATTTATTTTATGTTCATAGAGACTATGACCATATGTTCACCTATAGGACTTTCAGTAACCTGGTGAGCACAAATCCAACATGGCAGCGACGCGAAGTATAAATATTTAAATGGACGTTTCTCGCGAATTAACTATCCGAGTGCCGTGAAACGTTGCACGTTAAATGCTTAAACAAATGTTGATCCACTGGCATCTAATTTATTTCAATTGTTTGCATAATCACAAGATGGCTGCTGTGCGTAATTTTAAAATCTCGTTTTTACTTCTTGTGTTCTAATCATGCGATTGAAGTTTGAATACCACACGTACACAATAATCTTAATGTAATAGTACAAAAATAAAAATCCAACCTGGCGGCCATCTGAAATATTTAGACGGTCCTCAATATCTACGAATCTGTTACAGCAATTAAACTGAAATTTTGTATGTTGATAGAGACAATTAACATGAGCAGGATATATGAAAATAGGCTGTATAGTTCTTCACGGAACTACTTGTTTATATTTAGGATACAGAGGTTCTGTCAGTTCAATATTGCAGTACCTCAGGTGACATCTTTTCAGGGACCCGGAACAGAACGTAACGCGGAACGGAACTATTGTCTATGTGGAACGGAGAAATTCCGTTATCTCCAAGGTTATTTCCAAGTTGTAACGTTACCGCTGTCTGTTCCAAGCGTAACGTTACCGTCCTGGAACGGAACTGATTCTGAAACCGTACCAGGTATCTGGAACAGTGGAACGTTAGCCGAGCCTGTACCGGTACAGCGTATTGGAGACGGGTGGAACGTTACGTTGTCCCATACCGAAATGAACAGAGGAATATCCGATACGTTACAGTTCGGAACGTTCTACTTATAATAACGGAACAAACAGACGGAACGGAACGTTACACATTTAACGGGATTGTATTGTTACAAGGCTGCATTATGACGTCTCAAGGTCAAGCAGGAGGCGTGCGATATAGCTGTTATTTTTATTGGGACGACGTGCATGCACTTACTCACTCAATCCCATTTTCCCGCTCACCTCACAGCACGCCAGCATTCTGTTTCAGCTAATGTAGAGATCCTGTACCCCAAAAGAAGCTGCGCGACTCCGTCCCCTCGTTGTGATCGGTTGATAAAAATATCTTTGGGATACCGTACACGATTTGTGAGGTAGGGCAATGGGCAATGCACAGTGCTATCAAGCGGTTCCGTGGCACCTTTTCCGTATATAACTAAGTATATCTAAGTTGCGGGAACACCGTAGTGTTTGTCTGTACTTCAACGTTGATTATCACCGAGACATGAGGTTTGAGACCACATATAAAATGTATACATTTCAAGCTGCCTGGAGTTGGAGAGGCGAGTACAGACGATTCTCTAGTTTAATCAAATTTTGGTTGGCTTACATATCATTGACAATCATTTCATGTCTCTGCTTTCAGAATAAGGCTATATTATGACTACCCACATCGTCACTCCAAGAGGATAGCGAAATACTTATTATTAGACTATTGTTATTATTATTATTATTATCATTAGACAGTTATGTTATTATTAATTTCATAATTATCAGTCAATAATGATTATTATTAGTATGCTATTATTATAATATTTTTATTATTCTAGACAATTGAGTTGTACAAAAATTCGCTATCCAGCAACAGAGAAACTACCTTATACTATCGGGGCGCAGTTAGCCTATTATTAGGGACCGGATTCTTAGGTTCTTATCTATTTTTCCCATACTTCTAAATACGTTTACGAATCACACTGAAATTCCGTACTACCTAGAAACTAAATGATACGCGAGTACCTAAAAATAACTAATTGCAGTTTTGTACCATTTATTGTAGTATATTTCAAATGTTGTCCATAATTCTTGTAATTAAATGTGAAGATAGTGTTTATTCCTAGCTCCTGTTGATTGAAAGCAATCCTACCTACAGGAAAAATGAAATATTTTCAGCACTTTCCAGCTTATATATTATTGTTTGGTTATTTACCGAGAGGAAAGAGCGAATAAATCTCTTATTATTCCCAAGAATCCGATATTGTAAAGAAACAAATTTATTTGAACGAGATAGATTGTGAAAATCATCTCTGACATCCTTGGCTTTATTGCAATCCCTAAAAGTGTAAAGTTATCGGTGATAATTTGATTACGCATCATTATGTAAAATATTTACTCCCTCGTTGCAATCACATTGTCTACTAACAATGAGGTATTAATTTTAAGCCTTATGTAATGTATGTGAACTTTCGCTACCCTTTAAACATGAGAACCTATTGTAAAAACCCATTCTACCTAATAAAAACCTAAAAAGAACAATTTTATGTTTTTGAAAACCTAAAATGACAATTTTAAAAACCACCAAAATCCGGCCCCTATTTATTATATTCTGATGGTTGGGTGGTAGAGCAGCGGACTCGGTACTGGGATAAACGCCAGGAAAGAAGAAGATGGTTGGGAGGTTTCATAAGTAAGAAAACAGAAACATGGAAACAGAAGAGTGGAATAAGGCAAACTTCAAGCTGCGACACGTTTCACGAGGACTTCGGCCCATGGGTTTGATCACAGATTCTGCGCAGAGAGAAGATTCCACACCTTCACCATATGTGGACACAGTATCATATACTGTACTCACCTGCCAAGCTAGGACAAACTCACTAACTTTCTATTCTCAGAATGAAAACTTGAAACATTCACCCTATTGTTAACATCTGTACGCATTGTGTTTAAGAAATATTGTTATAACTCAGCAAAAAAATGTATTAATTGTCCGCTTTGAAACGATTTTACCACATTTTCCACAATGAGGGAATGGAATGAAGACTGGCAAATTTATTCGCGGAAACGCACCCATACAATTTGGCAAATTTTTAAGATCTTCTACCCTTATTAAATTACGTCATAATTGACCCCCTCTAAACGTAGGAAAAATGAAAGGTTGTGGTAAATGCGATAGTACTGCGGAATTTCGGCTAAGGAGTGCTGGAACTTCACGGACTTGCTATTGTATGTAGTTACACCTCCGAACGGAGGCACCCGTGTTCACCTTAGGACCTCCGTGTAGATCTAACCGAATTTCCTGTCGCGGGACTTGCCACGGAGGCACCTCGCTAGTTGTCCGGATCATACAGGGCCGACAGCCACTCCCATTTCAGTACACGAGCTATCGAGTCTAATACCAACCGGCCGAGTGTTTCGAGGCTGGTTGGCGTACCTCAGGTCGTATTGGGTACTGACGAGCCCTCTATAGTTCGGATATTGCTGCATTTGACGCACATTGGTAGTATATGCTAAAAGCATAAGTTGGCGTCGATAATTTAGAGGTGGAACACCCGATTTGGCGAGCAGGCTGGGTATCGGGCTGGTCCGGAAGGCACCAGTAGCCAGCCTAACGCCACTATCGTGGATACTGTCCAGCATTTTCAAGGTTGCCAGCCTTTCAGAACCGTAAGCCACAGAACCATAGTCTAGCCGGGACACGACGAGGGCTTGGTAGAACCGTAGCAGCACCGCTCCGTCAGCCCCCCCACGTAGTGCTACTAAGAAACTTGAGCATGTTCAGTTTCCTGAGACACGTCGTTCTTAGTTGCCGTATATTGCTGTGCCACGTTAATGTGCTGTCAAAATGGAGCCCCAGGAAGCGATAAGTGTCAACCAACGGCAACGCAGCATACCTCAGATGTAGTTCAGGGTGTAAGTGTAGCCTTCGGAGCCGACAAAAATGGACGACGGAGGATTTCGCTGTTGAAAAGCGGTCGTGAGCCCACCTGTCGACCCGGTTAATAGCTATCTGCAATTGCCGTTCCACGATTGACATTCTTCCAGAGCTGTAAAGCAGAGCTAAATCGGCTACATACAGCGATGGAACTATCGTGGGCCCGGTGGCGGTAACAATGCCGTTTATGGCAACCTCGAACAAGGTGACAGAACAGAACCCTGAGGAACTTCGTTTTCTTGGGTATAATATTGCGATATATTCTACCGACCCTTACACGGAAGAGTCGGACTAAGTTACATGAAATTCGCAATGAAAGTCGGTAGATTACCACGGAGTCCCCACTCATGAAGGGTGGAAAGGATCTCGTAGCGCCATATGGTGTCGTAGGCAATTCGGAGAAATGTCTCCTGTATGGCGCTCACAAGTCGCACCAGATGGGCGGTGGTGGACATATGGGAGCGAAATCTAGACTGGTACCCTGACAGTAAGCCTCTCTCCTCCAGGAACCACACCAGTCGACGGTTCACCATCTTCTCTCGCAGCTTACATAGGGCATTTGACAGGCAAATGGGCCTATAGCTGCTGACAAGTTTGGGATCCTCTCCAGCCTTGGGAACCGGTATCACGATCCACTCTCGCTATTGAGATGGAAACTGCCCATCAATCCATATACGATTGAAGAGGACCAACAATTGCTTTATACTGGATTCGCACAGATGTTTTAACATTTGATTCTGTATGTTATCCGGTCCGGGAGCCGTCTCCCTACACAGTGAAAGCGCACTGCGCAGTTCCCAATCAGAGACTGGTACATTGTAGGACTCCAAAGCAGCAGTGGCAAAGGACAAGGGATGAGCCTCCACCTCCCGCTTCAGAGTCAGAAACGTAGGATCGTAACTCCCAGAACAGGATACATCATTGAAGTGCGATCCAATACTGTTGGCAATGGCGAGTTGGTCCGTGATGATGTCTCCGATGATGCAGACTCCGTGTGCCTTCAATGATATCGGGAGTCCGGAGATCCGACGAAGCTTAGTCCACACTTGAGATGAAGGAGTATGTGTCGTCATAAACAACACATACTTTTCCCACGTCGTTTTATTACTCTCCCGAATCAGATATCGGGCTCTAGCATGCATCCTTTTGAAGGTGATAGGGTTGGCCATAGTGTTTTGCCTCCGATAGTATTTGAAAGCACGTCGACGATCTTTAAAGGCTGCTGCAATCTCGGCTGTCCACCAAGGGACAAGTTTCCGGTGGGAGTTGCCGGATGAGGAAGATATTGTTTCCTCAGCAGCAGACAAAATACCATGCGTTATGTGAATGGTATGATCATAGACACTCTCAAAGGTATCTTCAGAAAAATCCGCACGCGCTGTGAAAGTTGTCCAATCCGTCCGACGGAGAAGCCATCAACTTGGTAACTCGATGGCTCTCTGGTTCGGAAGAGTAACGATAATCGAGAAATGGTCACTAATACAAAGGTCGTCGTGTACACCCCACTGTAGCAGGGGAACCAGCGCACGACAGCACAAGGTGATATCGACACTTGAATAAGTGCCGTGCGCAATAGAGAAGTGCGTAGGTTCCCCTGTGTTCAACAAATACAGCTCCAGCCGCCTGATCAGTCTCTCAAAATCTCTCCCTCCATCACTAGTGGTAGCGGAACCCTAGATGGTGTTGTGGGCATTAACATATCCCAGAAGGAGATAAGGAGGGGGGGGGGCTGAGGAGCTGAGAGACTAGATCCACCGGCTGGTTTCATTCCAGTTGAGAATCAGGTGGAATGTACACGTTACATACTGTTGCCATAACTGGCAACGAAGTACGAACTGCAACTGCTTCTAGCTGTTTACGCAACGGCACCTCTTCACGAAAGAGACTAGAGTGGACGAGAATGCAGACGCCACCGACGGCCACAGCTCCATCCACCGGGTCTTCAGAGAAGAGTTTGAAGTAACGCATTATTGTCTCATGTCCAGGACGAAACTTGGATTCCTGAAGACAGAAAATGGTTGCCGAAAACGAAGATATTAATTGACGTAACTCATTGAGATGACCAGAATAGCTATTACAGTTCCATTGAAAGTTTAAGTGGGTCTTCTATTTACGTTTGACCGTTTGCCACCATTCCCCATCTCTAGTTGGAGATGATGGGGCAGGAGAGCGCACCTCAATCTCCACATCTCCGTCCGAAGAAGAAGAAAATGGAACTGGCAGTCCTCTGGATGGCGCGCGGTCCTCGTCGGACTTCACGAGTCTCGCTCTTGGGGAAGAGCGAGAGCGGTCTCGAGGGACTTTCTCCCGGTCCGAAGACTGGGAGTCTGTCCCCGACACGTCCCGAAGAGATTTCTTTCTTGATCGGCAGTGACGTCTATTTGGGGAAGTAGATGGTCGCTCCCCCACAGACGCCAGTTCCTTACAAAACATGGCCGCTCCTGCTGACACGCTACACTGATGGTGGTGGGAGTGGAATGGCCAGCAGATACCTGAGCAGCCCTGTCTCTAGGAGAGGAAGAGAAACGGCGCTGAACCGTTCCTCTCTCCTCCGCCGATGTATTTTCCTGTTTGTAGGGGAGTTCCTCCATACGGACGAGTTTGGCTTCAGCCGGCTTCGCTCCATTGATGGCCGTGGTAGCGGGAAGGCAAGCAGAGTCAGTAGCCACTCCGTCAGGAGGAGGGCGAGAGAGACGGGGACGAACCTTCTCTCTCATCTCCACTACTACTTTTGTCATATCGAGTGGACTGGAAGAAGGACCAGCCCTGATCGGCAAACTCTTCTTTCCCCTGTTAACTGGGGAAGACGTGGTAGCCGACCGGTTCGAAGAAGAAGAGGACTTCGCCGATTTCGCCGGTTTAGATGGTATAACTGTCGCCTTCTTTTCCTTGCCCGAAGAAGGTTGTGGGACCTCCTTCGGGCAGAATATTTTCGCTGGTACAGCGAGGGGTGATTTCAAATCTGCTGAATTACCGGACGTCGAGGGTACTACAATGGGAACTGTGACAGCAGGGGTGAATGAGGGCGTCGCTGTGGCAACAAATGTCACCCGAAATTCGGGGGCATTCATATCACGGTATCTCTTGCGAGCATCGTGATATGAAAGCCGATGCAATGTTCTGATTTCTTGGATTGTGGCTTCTTTACAGAATTCAGGGCACTGCTTCGATCGTGGAGAGTGACTTCCTTGGCTGTTAGGACAAATCAGGGGAGGTGTACACCTCTCACCCTCATGTGTCCCCTTGTCACACTCTCTACAGACGGCCTTGGCAGTGCACCTGGCAGAAACATGCCCGAATTTCTGGCATTGATAAAATCACATAGGTGGAGGGATGTACGGTCGAGCATCGCAGTGGTTCGATGTGACCTACATCTGCTTAGGTAAAACATCTCCCTCAAAATGGAGAATAAAAGCGCCGATATCGACGCTGTTCTCTCCAATCTTTCGGGTGATGCGCCTGGTTATGTGGAGAACAGCCCAGATTCATCAACATAAACGGGAGGACAGCATCAGGCTTAAGGCCTGGACAAAATAACTTCCTTAAGAGAAGATTAGACTGAAAGGATTGGGCTAAGGAAATGCGGCCTGGTTCTTTCAATACTAGACTGAACATTGAGAGTAAATACAATACTTTTATTTTTAGGGTGAAACTTGCAAACACATTAATAAAGCCTTAATTAAAATAATAAAAAATTAGTTATGCTGGCCCGCCTGGGGCAGTTTCAAATGTTCATTAATTTTATTTAGGTTGGCACAGCCATGTGCTATTATTCAAAAGTTCATTCTGCTTGATGCACACACAAATTTAATATTCTTGCACTTGCTAGCAAACACTTAAAACGAAGATGATTAAGATAATAATAAAAAAAGGCACAAAATTATCTTTAGTAGCGATGACTAGAAGCATGCTGACGGAGACTGCCGTGGCCAACACTAGATTTTTTGGTAGTAGAATTTGAAATGTCCAGCATCAGGAAAATAACTTCGCCAGGGCGACCAGCGCTGTACATTGGCTAACATCGTTAGGTTTTGATGCTATTTCTTGAATGCCAAATAACATGGCATTTAGAACTGCGATTTGATGCAGCTTCTTGCGGTTTGGAGTAAAAACGTAGAATGCACTTTCTCAGTGCTGAAGCTCTCTGCTGTTGCGTTTCCTGGTAGTTTCACTCATAAATGCAGATTAGGCCTGAAGTTTAGAAGGCCCCGGAGAAGGGCGGAAGGCACGAATGCCTCTCGCTAGTTGAAGAAGACCGTAGAAGGTTTGAAGAAGGAATGCTGATGGAGAGCAAAACGCCGCCACTTAAATAATAACATCATAGAAACGTCTGGAAGCCAGGCTGGCGGGCGATGATTGGCCAGGGCAAGCTGTGACGTCAGTCATACAGGAAGGCAGCAAGCAAGTCGACACCCTTTTCAGTATGCGAGCGTAAGCTGGAGGCGCATGACCTATTAACACGCTGAGGTAAGAGTCTTAGATATATATAGAGAGAGAGATTAAACACTAGTAATAAACATTATAATGTTAACAGAAATGAATAAGTACATATGTTTTCGTTCGGTGGTCTCAAAAGCATTTAACTGACAAATGCGGCACAAAAGAAAAACGCACTATAAACATCACGAAAGTGATCATGCTCCGAGACCCCCGAAAGAAAACAATCAAAGAATCAGTTACAAAAACGTGAACAACAATAAAGAAGATGACACTAAGCCTCAACAGGCAAGATAGCAACCATAGAAATTGGTCTAGTATAGACACCCTTACTAGTGAGAACATCTACAACTCTCACATGATTATCCCGACCCAAATGGCAGTGAGTTACCCTACCAATATTCCATACGAGAGGGGGACTTGGATCTCGCAAAAGAACCATATCTCCCACTCGCACATCAGGCTGGGAAAGCCGCCACTTCTCTCTTCTGTTAAGTGAGCCGAGATACTCCAGCTTCCAACGGCGCCAAAAGGAGTTTCGCAAAGAGTCTAACTTTCTCCAGAAAATAGGCAACCCGAGATCACAGCGTCGACTCAGCAAAGGAGGCGTAGAAGCTAAAGAACAGCCTATTAAAAAATGACCAGGTGTTAAGGGAAGAAGATCCTTAGGATCATTAGACAAAGGCGTGAGCGGCCTAGAATTTACAATACCCTCAACCTGAATAATTAAAGAATTGAATTCCTCATAGGAAAGGATGGCTGAACCAAGGGTTTTCTTCAGCTGTCTCTTCGTGAGCTTTATGCAAGATTCCCAACGACCACCATGATGGGGGGCGTATGGGGGAGTGAAATGCCATTTGAATCCCTTAGCATGCGAAAAATTAGAAAACTGTTCCTTAGCAGAAGGGGAGGTAAGCGCAGTTTTCCAAAGATCAAAAGTACTAACAAAAAATGTTGCGTTATCTGAAAAAACCTCGGAGGGAACACCCCTTCTAGCGGCAAATCTAGAAAAGGCTGCTATAAAATAAGGAGTAGAAGCACTTGTAACCAACTCAAGGTGAATGGCTCCTGTCACCATGCACACAAATAAAGAAATATAAAGTTTACCTAACAACTTTCGCTTAGATAAAGGGGAATTAACTTGATAGACATAAGGACCGGCATAATCGATACCCGTTAGGGCGAAAGGCTTACTAGGTTCGGAACGAAAATATGGCAAGTTTCCCATAATTTGCGTGATTGGCGGGGGCTTGGATTTGAAACAAGGTATACATTTCCGAATAACAGAAGAAACTTCATGAACACCGTTAATGAGCCAATATTGCTCGCGAATTAAACAAAGCAAAGTGCGGGTGCCAGCGTGCAAATTCTGATAATGAAATTTCTTTACGATAAGAGTAGTAATAGGATGTCTAGAAGGGAGAATAATGGGATGTTTTTTCTCATCTGAGTAACTAGAATATTCTAGCCTACCCCCCACTCTTATTAATCCATCTTGGTCCAAAAAAGGGGTGAGAGGTAACAGCCTACTAGACTTTGGTAAAGTTTTTTTGCTTAAAAGCGTCTGATACTCAAGAAAGAATACTTCTTGTTGCATGAGAAACAAGATTCTACGAGTAGCAAATTCCAATTCCATTTTAGTGAGAAAGGGTTGCGGTTTCACAGGCTGATCAAGAACAAGAAATTTCCATCGAAATAAATATGCTACCACACGAATTAATTTATTAAATGAAGAGTAACGCTGAAAAAGACTAGTAGCAATAGAAGTTAGAAAAAGGGAAGCGGTAACAATGCGAGCATCAGGAACATCTTCTGCAAGTGGATTAGATGAACGAGGCCAACAAGAGAAATCCTGACTGAGCCACGCCGGACCATTCCAGTATAATTTACGAGAAATTAATTTCTTGGGCAAGCAGCCACGTGAAATTATATCAGCGGGGTTTTCTTTTCCCGGAACATGATTCCATTGGTCAAAATGAGACAACTCTTGTATTTTAGACACGCGATTAGCCACAAAAGTGGTCCAATGTGAAGAAGGTTTTGAAAGCCAAGCTAACACGATGGAAGAATCACTCCAAAACCATGTGCTCGAAAATTTCAAATTTAAACTGATTTTTAATTTACTGGCTAATTCCACAGCCATTACAGCAGAACATAATTCCAATCTAGGCAAAGATATGGATTTGAGTGGGGCTACCTTTGATTTTGCGCAAATTAAATTGGAAAATCCGGGTAAAGTATTGGAAGAGCGGCCTACTAAGTAGGCGCAGCAACCGTATGCCTTTTCAGAACTATCTGCAAATACGTGCAAATCGAAATACTGACATGAAAGGTCCGAAATTAAAGTGCGGGGAATAGAAATTTGAGAAAGATCTAACAAACTCTTGCGGTATTTTAACCACTCATCCAAAAGGGGGGAGGGTACCTTTTCATCCCAACCAACTTTCAATGACCAAAGTTTTTGTAAGAAAATTTTTGCAGTAATAACCACCGGAGCAATGTACTGCAAGGGATCAAAAACTTTTGCTATTTCTGATAATAATTGCCTTTTCGTTTGAGGGTGAAACTCAGATAAGTGTACCTGATAGGAAAAGGTATCTGAAGAAGGAGACCAAAAAACACCCAAGGTTTTAATAGCTGATTCCTCAGTAGGAAGCGCAACACATTTGTCAACAGGAATTACTTGTGAAAAGTTAGATAAAAATTCGGTTGAGTTCGAGTTCCACTTATGAAGGGTAAACCCACCGCCAGAAAGAAGAGAGTTTAAATCCTCACAAACAAGAAGTGCGTCAGAGATACTAGGAAAGGAATACAGAAAATCATCTACATAAAATGCAGTTTTCAAAACTTCAGAAGCTAGAGGATGAAAAAGATGACCATCTTGTTCGGCCAACATGTGAAGAGATCGTATTGCGAGAAAGGCAGACGGCTTAAGACCGTATGTCACTGTTCTTAAACGAAATATTTTTATAGGTTTTGCATTGTCGTCTCGCCACAAAATTCTTTGCAAATCACGTTGTTCTGAATTTACTAGAATTTGCCTATACATTTGCTTGATGTCAGCAAGGACAGCAATGGGGAATAGACGAAAGTTAAGTAAAACTGAAGTAAGATCTGTCTGAATAGCGGGTCCAGAATGCAGAGTGTCATTGAGAGAAACACCATTAGCATCTGGAGATGACCCATTAAAAACCACTCTTATCTGTTCTCGGGTGGAAGAATTTTTCCAAACCGGATGATGATTAAGATATACTATTTCTTTAGGAGGATTACTAATTTCTTCAGATTTTGGAACTACTTCCATGTGATTCGCTGATTCGTATTCTTCCATGAAGGAAGTATACTGAGTTTTTAAGAGAGCATCTTTTTTAAAGCGATTTTCAATTGCGAATAAAGCTTTGAGAGCTCTGGAATGTGATTCTGTAATAACAGGGGGGTTAAAAATGCGAGGAAGAGTAACCACGAATCTGCCTTCAGTAGTGCGAACAGTGGTTTCTACGTAGTGTGTTTCACAGATCTCATTATTGAGAGAATGAGGTGAGGTGACTTGAATATCCTCAATGTCCCAGAACTTAATTAATTCTTGATTTAAATCAGCACCAACAAAATAACAATGAGATTTTTGTTGAACGGGGTTGCGGTATATTTGCCCAGTGGCAATCCAACCAAAATCAGTTCTACGAAAGAAAACATCACGGGCAACTTTAACCTTTTCCGGATGTAAACATTGCCAAAAAATGCTGGCACTTAAAAGAATTTCTACAGATGAAGCTCTGTTGAAATTCGGATCTGCAAGTTGCAAATGATGCGGAATATTCCAACCCTGGACTTGAAAGGAAGTAATGGGGGTGTCATTACCTATGGAATTTATAATTAAAAAATCTAAATTTAAATGAATGCCAAGATTATTGGAATCTTTTACATCCACTTTAGCATAACTCAGAGATTGCGATTTTGAACCATTAATTCCTGTAACTTCTATAGAAGTAGGGCATATTTGTAGACCTAATTTGCGAACTAGCGATTCACTGATAAAATTGTTAGTTGCAGCATTATCTAACAATCCCCTTACAGAAACCCATTTTCCGTGAACATTCTTCACTAGAATTTGGACAGTGGACAATAAAACTTGAGTTTTACTGAACGAAACAGAGCTTTGAGTAAAAGACTGAGCGTTATTCGGCAAAGTCTCAGAATGAGATTTAGCGGATGAACTATTGGTTGCTGATGACCGCGATCTTTCATGCCTATGCAGGAGAGTATGATGCTTTGCTTTACAGTGAAAACATAACCATTCAGAATGACAATTGCTTATCATATGTGTCCCTGATAAACAATTGAAGCAGTGCTTGTGGGTGGTAATTAATTTGCGTCTTTCATCCACAGATAAAGATTTGAATTGAGCGCATTGGTACAAGTTATGTGGTTGTTGACACAAAACACAAGCTTGTGGTTGATTGGAAGACCGAATATTGGTAGAAAAGACATGTGACCTTAGTACTCTCTGAGTGGGGCTGATGTCCTTACTATTAGAGGGAGGTTTGAAGGTAGAGCTACTCTTTTGGCTGGCTACAGCAGAGAGAATTTGGCATTTCGCCTTTAAGAATTTAATAATAGCTTCATAGGTACACAATGAATGTTGCGACAGAGCTGCTTCCCAATCTTTTAAAGTTTTAGTGTCTAATTTAACAGAAATAAGATGAATCAAAAATAGATCCCAATGGTCAACTGGTTGGTCCAAATTTGCAAGCGCACGAATATGAAGTTCCGCAGCATCGATCAGATTACGAAGCGAGGCAAGATTATCAGCTTGATTAATAGGTCAATTGAATAAACCCTGTATGTGACGTTGAGTTTTTAAACGAGTGTTCCCAAACCGATCTCTGAGAAGTGCCAAAGCTACTTCATAATTTTCATTTGTCAACGTAAGCTCTTGGATGAGTTTAAGTGCGTTGCCTTGCAAGGACAAACGCAAATAATGAAACTTCTGTATTGAAGGAAGAGAATCGTTTTCGTGAATCAATGAATTGAATAATTCAAAAAATGGTTCCCATGTAGCTTCATCTCCGGTAAATTTAGGTAATTCTATTTTCGGTAATATAACACGGGAAGGAAAAGAAGAAGATTCTGAAGGAATTTTCTCCTGCTTTTCCTGCAATGTTAAACTTCTTAAAAGCTGCTTCGCGTCTGCGAACCCCTTATAATATAGATTTTCAACCTCACAACGGTCACTTTGCTGGTCGGGATCCTTGGTCTCAATATTACTTTGGATCTCATCATATTTCTCAAAGGCCTGTTCATAACCTTTCAGTCTTTGAGAAATTATGTCACTATTACGTTCTTTTTCCGGGAGCTCATCTAGAAAAGTGCGAAAACGCGTTAACTTGCCTTTGACAGAAGCTCTGGCATTAATGAGTTTCTCGTCAATCGGCATTATGAAAGTTTGTTGTGTACTCACGACTATACTGTGAGCTGGTACACCTTGCTTCGGAAGAAGTTGACAGTCTGCCAGAAAAGAGAGTGCGGCTTCCCCTGCGGTGAAATACGGGCCTGCTGTTTGTCTCCCTTCTCAGTGCCAACTCGAGCTGAAACTTTCGAAGTAGATTAGAAAACACAATTTTTAAAATATTAACACACTCAATGTTCAGTATGGCATTTAAATTTTGAATTAGTTCCAACATTAAGAAATTTGAAGATTTGGTTAAACAGAATGTTTACAAGCATCCCGGTTATAGGCACCAAAATGGTTATGTGGAGAACAGCCCAGATTCATCAACATAAACGGGAGGACAGCATCAGGCTTAAGGCCTGGACAAAATAACTTCCTTAAGAGAAGATTAGACTGAAAGGATTGGGCTAAGGAAATGCGGCCTGGTTCTTTCAATACTAGACTGAACATTGAGAGTAAATACAATACTTTTATTTTTAGGGTGAAACTTGCAAACACATTAATAAAGCCTTAATTTAAAAAAAAAAAATTAGTAATGCTGGCCCGCCTGGGGCAGTTTCAAATGTTCATTAATTTTATTTAGATTGGCACAGCCATGTGCTATTATTCAAAAGTTCATTCTGCTTGATGCACACACAAATTTAATATTCTTGCACTTGCTAGCAAACACTTAAAACGAAGATGATTAAGATAATAATAAAAAAGGCACAAACTTATCTTTAGTAGCGATGACTAGAAGCATGCTGACGGAGACTGCCGTGGCCAACACTAGATTTTTTGGTAGTAGAATTTGAAATGTCCAGCATCAGGAAAATAACTTCGCCAGGGCGACCAGCGCTGTACATTGGCTAACATCGTTAGGTTTTGATGCTATTTCTTGAATGCCAAATAACATGGCATTTAGAACTGCGATTTGATGCAGCTTCTTGCGGTTTGGAGTAAAAACGTAGAATGCACTTTCTCAGTGCTGAAGCTCTCTGCTGTTGCGTTTCCTGGTAGTTTCACTCATGAATGCAGATTAGGCCTGAAGTTTAGAAGGCCCCGGAGAAGGGCGGAAGGCACGAATGCCTCTCGCTAGTTGAAGAAGACCGTAGAAGGTTTGAAGAAGGAATGCTGATGGAGAGCAAAACGCCGCCACTTAAATAATAACATCATAGAAACGTCTGGAAGCCAGGCTGGCGGGCGATGATTGGCCAGGGCAAGCTGTGACGTCAGTCATACAGGAAGGCAGCAAGCAAGTCGACACCCTTTTCAGTATGCGAGCGTAAGCTGGAGGCGCATGACCTATTAACACGCTGAGGTAAGAGTCTTAGATATATATATAGAGAGAGATTAAACACTAGTAATAAACATTATAATGTTAACAGAAATGAATAAGTACATATGTTTTCGTTCGGTGGTCTCAAGAGCATTTAACTGACAAATGCGGCACAAAAGAAAAACGCACTATAAACATCACGAAAGTGATCAGCGCCCAATCTTGGTGACGCCTATCTTCCCCAGATTCTGCAACAATTCCGCATCGCTATTTAAAATGAGGTTACGATGGAAAATAACTCCACGGACCTCATTCAGCGTTTCGTGTTTTGAGACCTTAACAGGGATTTCGCCGAATTGCGTGCATTCCAGCAACGTTTCGGTTTGCTGTCGGCTAATTGTATGCAGTAGGAGCGGTCCGTTCCGGAGCTTGAAAATCCCGTTTAGCTCTCCAAATTTCCCCTCGAATTCCTCGGAAAAGATTATCGATTTCACCACTGTGAAATAATCCCTGTCTGTCCTGGTAGCTACCAGGTAGCGAGGTGACTTGTCAACAGGGAAACGTGCATTGAAAGTTTCATCCCTGATCCGACACTCAAGAGACGGCTATTTAATGGGGCCACCCTCTGGTGATTTATTGGGCCTCTTTCGCGTCATCCCGAAATCATCCTCCCCGAATACAACCTACTCCGAACGAGGGTCATCACTGTGGGCGCCACCCAGCCAAGGCAATACCTACCTGGCATAGCAGGTATTGCCCGTGGTCCCAGTGCCTTGAATAGGCACTTCCCCCTTGGCAGTGATATGTTTGGCGCAATTATTCAGCCGTGCAGGGACCTCCGTTGTGAGGCAGATATCACTGCAAGGGTACATGGCGCACCCACCTGACGGGATGGGGAATACCGTCCAGGCTTTCTGGCCAGATGGCCAAGTTGGTGGCCCTTCCCCAGGCAGCATGACGTTTATTTCTAAGGGTCAAACCAAAAATGGGACCGGAAGTCGAAAAAGACCTTTTACGACAGGCAGGGGATACCGTAGATGAATTCTGCTCTTCCCATCCACAGGGAGTCTTCAAAATCAAAGTCAGTCACGTCAGTCTGTCTTGTCGGCCCTATTATTGGCCTCCTACGATAAGCAGAGCATACCGTGTGTGCATTCTAACCCGCAACCCACACGGGGGTGTACCTAAAAGGATGTCTGTCGCACTCAATGGGGATTATCCACACTCCAGTAATGCATATTATGGCGATAAACGGTTCCATTGTTGTGGAATCGTGCTTCGTCTGTAAATAAGATGGTCGCTAGAAAAGCCGGATCAGTTTCCACAGAACGCCACCCGGGCTTCGAAATCATGACCATGTATCTCCAGGTGTAAGTGCAGATGGTACGGGTGAAACCAGTGGGTGTGCATTATTCGCATAACAGACGCTCGGCTGGTGTTCTTCTCCAGTGCAATGGCCCGTGTGGTAGTATGAGGGTGACGCCGGATAGCGTCAAACACAACCTCTTCACTGTGAGCAGACGTCACGCGATGATCTCAAACAGGCCGGGTTTTTTCCAGGGATCCAGTATCTCCCAGGCGTCTTTCCACACTCCGAAATACCATGCCTGTCGGTCGTTGTCTATCCGGATAAAGTTCTTGGTACAAGCGATGCGCCTGGTATGCATTCTGTCGAGCTCCTCCATAAATATAACATATTCATATACTCATCGCTGGAATACATCTCGAGGCAGTGAATACGCTTCGTGTTGTGAATTACTTCGAAGGAGCGAATTCGCACAGCTACATACTGACTTGCCATCGCATGTTGTTATCGTTCCAATGGGGCACACTTTGCCCTAACTGTGGTCTACGAAGCTTGGAACATGTACGACGTAGCTAACTGGTTGCCTGTGCCCTAGCCAGAGACAATCACCTCCTCATCCTCGTCCAATCCAGCACCATAACTTGTGCAACGATACACACGGTCTTCTTTTCTTTTTCTTTTTCTTTGATCGCTTACCCTCCAAGCTCGGCTTTACCCTCGGACTTTGCGAGGGATCAGTCCCCTACCGTCGAATTCCAGGACAGTGTCTCGGAACTGAACAAACCTTGACAGCAGATACAACTGGGGATGGTGACAAGCCAATCGCCTAGGTGACCACGAACTTGGGTCTAATGAAGGAAAGGGCAGCGAAGGGTGTGGGAAGAAAGATGCCGTGGTCCTGTCGAAAGGAACCATCCCAGCAATCGCCTGGAGGAGAAGTGGGAAACCACGGAAAACCACTTCTAGGATGGCTGAGGCAGGAAGCGAACCTGCCTCTACTAAGTTTGTGTGCCCCACGAGGTTGGGTGAACCCCGTTCCAGGCCTCAGACCAGGAACAGAATTTCGTGGCAGAGCTGAGATTTGAACCCCAGTGACATGGTCTTTTACAGAGCCAAATAAACAAATCGTGTCGCCTCCGTGATGTAGTGGTCAGCGTGCATAGATGCCACCCCGGGTGTCTGAGGTTCGATACCCGGCTCTAACAAGAAATTTGACAAGTGGTATGAGGGCTGAAACGGGGTCTGCTCAGCCTCGGGGAGAAGAGTAGAGTGGGTTCGATTCCCACCTCAGCCATCTTCGAGTGGTTTTCCGTGGTTTCCCACTTCGTGTTCGGGCAAATGCTGGAATGGTACGGTACCTAAACAAAGGCCACGACCGCCTCCTTCCCCCTTCCTTGCCTATCCCTCTCACTCTTCCCATCCTCTCATCAGGCCCCTGTTCACTTCGCAGGTGAGGCCGCCTGAGCGAATTGCTAGTCACACTCCCCAGTTGTATCCCCCGTTTGAGAGCCTCAAGCTGCAGGACACTGTCCTTAGCTTAGTCCGTGGGAAAAGCCAACACAGGAGGGTAAAACGATAAAGAAAGAAAAAAGAAATAACAAATCAGTCTGTGAAAACTATTAAGTATACAACCTTGCCACTTGCCAGACAAGTCCAATCGCGCGCTTGCCATGTGAGCTACTGCGACATTTGACCTGCAGCGCGCACCTCCCGGTCTATACAATACCTGCTCTCGGTGTGTGCGTGCACGTCTTGTTTTCAAGTGTGTGTTCTGCGTATCTGTGCTCGTTTAACGGGTTCATTCGAGGTACCCATACTGAATTAATAGTGGGGCTCACGATTCCTGCTGTCTTCTAGCCCGTAAACACACATCTCGTTATATTACCCCGGCTTAGGGAGAGGTACCTATGTATTTCAGAATTGTAGTGCATGTGACAGAATGCATAAAACTGGATCGCAAGGGGCTAGTGGACCATTCGGTATGTAGGCCATAGAGTTATGTAGACTACAATTACCTGAATATACCGGTTGAGTTAGCCGTGCTCGATACGGCGTGACTGCAGGCTGTCGCTCATATCCGGTAGGCGAGGAGGCTCGAGTCCCTCCACCGGCAACCTTGAAGATGGTTTTCTGTAGTTTCCTATCTTCCTTCCAGGCAAATGCCGGGGTTAGTCCCTAACTATAGGCCACAGCTGCTACCTTCCAATTCCTCGTCCTTACATTCACACTTTCCTCGCCAGACAACCACCACACGTGACGGTACTTGTAGCTCACCCCATGGATGTCCGCATAGAAGTAGCTGCAATTTTGAACGAGTCGAACATGTACTCGGACACTCCCGACACTAAAAGCCATACGCTTAAAAATATAATATAAAAACATGAAGATTATTGCGTAAATGTATTATTCAAACTTCAATCGCATAATTAGGACACAAGAAATAACAAGTATTTCCGTGAAGAAATGTATAGCCCATTTTCATTTATCCTGCTTATGTTAATTGCCTCTATCAACATACAAAATTTCAGTTTGATTGCTGTAATAGATTCGTTGATATTGAGAACCGTCTAAATATATCGGATAGTCGACATGTTGGATTGTTATATGTAGGCCTTAGAGTTATGTACTATTACTTGAAGATTATTGTGTAAGTGTATTATTCAAACTTCGATTGCATGATTAGGACACAAGAAATAGTGAAAATGAGATTTTAAAATCTTGCACAGCCTCCATCTTCTGGTTCTGAAAAAAAAATGAAATAAATTAGACGCCAGTGGATTAAAATTTGTATAAGCATATACCATCCAAGTTTCACTGTGCTCGTCCTTTTAAATATTCGCATTTCGCGTCGCCGGAAGTTTGGATTTGTGATCACCAGGTTATGAAAGTTCCATAGGTGAACTTATGTTTATAGCCTCTATCAACATACAAAATGTCAGTTTGACTGCTGTCAGATTATCAGATTGTGTGATCCGTCTAAATATTTTGGATGCTCGCCATGTTGGATTGTAACAAACTGCTCGAGTCTAAGCTGCGTGGACCTGAGAGGAACGTGCATCGCAGACTATAGTAGTGGTGCTGACGAGTGATGCGGTTTCTCGGTCCTTGCGTAGTAACAGATGCAAATACATTAGTCGGTGACTCAGTCACTCATTCCCAACGCCACAATGGTTTCAGAAAAGACTCATGTTAACAGTATTGGAATAGACGAGAATGTCAGGTAACACGGCGGGCTGTCGACAGGCTTCTCAATTCACGCCTGCTCCTACCCTGTCTGTCCCCTTCATCCTGCAAGTTCACAGAGTTTGGAACCGAGCAGTATGTAGGCCATAGAGTTATGTACCATTAGATGACTATTATTGCGTAGGTTCATTATTCAAACGTTGACTTCGATCTCATGATTGCGACACCAAAAATTAAAATTTAACTTTAAAAATTTGCACAGCTGCCATCTTGAAGTTATGTAAACAATTTGACAAAAATATATGGCAGTGCATTGCAAAGTGTATAAACAATAGCTCTACCAAGTTTCACTGCGTTCGGATTTTTAACTCGCCAGAAAAGTCTATTTAAATGTTTCAAATTCGCATGGCCGCCATGTTAGTTTTGTAGTTAACAGGTTTCTGAAAGTCCCTTGAACGATTTTTTAGTAGTGCCTTTTATCACCGTACAATATTTCAGGTTGATATGAGTAATAGATTCGGAGATATAGAATGCCAGTGAAATATTTCGCACAGCCGCCACGTTGGATTGTTGAAAAGTAATAAAATTTGTAGGGAACGGTCGGGGTCGGCCAGAATAGTACTATGACCTTACCTAATTTACTTGAAATCTATTCAGCCACTTAGATTTTACGAGTGGGGGTTGGGGGCACACACAAGTACGCACACACACGGACAAAAGGTGATTCCATAAGCCTATTTTTTCATAAATAGAAATAGGCTAAAAGCGAGTTTTTAAAATTTGACACTGGCGTCATCTCATGGTTAAAACAAGTAGTTCCGTGAAGAACTATACAGCCTATTTTCATATATCCTGCTAATGTTAATTGCCTCTATCAACATACAAAATTTCCGTTTAATTACTGTAACAGATTCGTAGATATTGAGAACCGTCTAAATATTTCAGATGTTCTCCAGGTTGGATTTTTATTTTTGTACTATTACATTAAGATTATTGTGTACGTGTGGTATTCAAACTTCAATCGCATGATTATATCACAAGAAGTAAAAACGAGATTTTAAAATTACGCACAGCAGCCATCTTGTGATTATGCAAACAATTGAAATAAATTAGATGCCAGTGGATCAACATTTGTATAAGCATTTAACGTGCAACGTTTCACGGCACTCGGATAGTTAATTCGCGAGAAACGTCCATTTAAATATTTATACTTCGCGTCGCCGCCATGTTGGATTTGTGCTCACCAGGTTACTGAAAGTCCTTTAGGTGAACATATGTTCATAGTCTCTATGAACATAAAAAAATCAGTTTGGTTGCTGTAAAAGATTCATAGATATTGAGAACTGTCTAAATATTTCGGAAGCTCGCCATTTAGGATTGTTATATGTATAGGCCATAGAGTTATGTACCATTCAAGGACAATTATTGCCTAGGTTCATTATTCAAACTTTCACCTCGATCGCATGATTACGACACATTTAATTTAAAAAATATCTTAAAATTTCGCACAGCCGCCATCTTGAGGTTATGTAAACAATTGAATTAAATTAGATGGCAGTGCATTACAATCTGCAAAATCATTTACTGTACCTCATTTCACTGCGCTCAGAGAATTAAATCACGAGAAAAGTCTATTAAAATATTTCAAATTCGCTTGGTCGCCATGTTCGTTTTGTACTTTACAGGTTTATGAAATATACATAGGTAAACTTGTATCAGTACCCTTTATCACCGTACAAAATTGCAGGGTGATATCTGTAATAGTTTCGAGAATATAGAATGTCATTGAAATATTTCGCACAGCCGCCATTTTGAGGTTATGTGAACAATTGAGCTAAATAAGACTCCAGTGCATTACAATGTGTATAAACATTTGCTGTACCAAGTTTCATTACGTTTGGATAGTTAAATCGCGAAAAAAGTCTATTTAAACGTCTCAAATTCGCTTGACCGCCATGTTGGTTTTGTAGTCACCAGGTTTTTGAAAGTCTCATAGGTGAACGTCTAGTAGTGCCCTTTATCGCCGTACACAATTTCAGGGCGATATCGGTAATAGTTTCGGAGATATTGAATGCTAGTGAAATATTTCGCACAGCCGCCATGTTGGATTGGTGAGGCGTAACAAAATTTGAAGGGCACGGTCGAGGTCGCCGGGAATAGTGCTATTGATTTGCCGAGTTTCATTAAAATCGCTCCAGCTGTTTAGATTTTATTAGGGGGGGACACACACACGAATCACACACACACACACACACACACACACGCACACACACACGGACAAAAGGTGATCTCATAAGCCTATTTTTTCAAAATTGAAAATAGGCTAAAACAATTAAGTTTGATTGCTGTCACCGATTAGTTGACATTGAGAATCGTCTAAATATTTCGGATGGTCACCATATTGGATTTTTATATAATTTGTAGGCCATAGAGCTATGTACTATTAGATGATGATAATTGCATAGGTTCATTGTTCAAACGTTGGTTTCGATCGCATGATTAGGACACAAGAAATTAAACCTTAATTTTAAAATTTCGCACAGCCGCCATCTTGAAGTTATGTAAACAATTGAGCTGAATAGGATGTCAGTGCATTACAAGGTATATACCATTTGCTGTACCATGTGTGACGGCGCTCGGATGGTTTAAATTCGAGAAAAGTCTATTTAAATACAACTTCGCTTGGCCGCCATGTTCGTTTCGTAAAGAGGTTTTTGAGAGTCCCATCGTTACACTTCTATTACTGCTTTTTTCCACAATACAAAACTTCAGGGTGATATCTGTAATAGTTTCGGAGATATGGAATACCGGTGAAATATTTTGCACTGTTGCCATGTTGGATTGGTGCGATGTAATAAAATTTGAAGAGCACAGTCGGGGTCGGACAAAATAGTACTATGACCTTACCGAGTTTCGTTGAAATCGCTCCAGCAGTTTAGATTCTATTAGGGAGGGGGGCGAGGCGACGGACATATGCAAACACACACATACGTACACACCCACGGACTATATGTGATGTCATAGGCCTATATTTTATGAATGTAGATAATAAAGGAAGCTTTTCGGTCAGCACGACTGAATAGCTTTCATTATTAGAATTAAGCATCACTGAAAAATGGCTTGTATCACTACTAAATGAAAATAGGCTAATAAGTAAACGAAAAGCAAGAACGGGAGGTTTAATTCAGAAAAGAAATACTATTTTTGTTCACAAAGGAGCTAAAGTTTCGCTAACACGTACCTTGATGCTCGGTACAGTTGTGAGTCGAGTTCCGACTGTAACGTTCCAGGGCTGTAACGTTCCACATGCTCATACCGAGTTCCAAGTTACAGTTCCGCAACGATACCGCAAGCCAGCTCGGGGCCGCGGTATGGCGTATGTTACCTAACATGGTACACAGCGGTACGTAACGCATTTGAGTTCTGTTCCGGGTCCCTGATGATTAGTTTAGTCGTTTATTAATGTTAGTTTTGACCAATTGAGTAGCTACAATTGAGATTTGGTAAAGATGGCGGCAAAATAAACATGACACTGAGGTTTCCTTATCTAGTGCTACTTCTGTACAAAATGTCGTGTTTCAATTGATAGGGGGGAGCAGACATATACACACACTGACACACAATGTTTCTTTAAAAAAGTCCCTTAATACTAGCCACGTTCTTCCACTGGCAGTGATCTGTAAGAAAATCAGGCCTTATTAGTCTACTTTTCATATTTTGCTAAAATGAGGAAAAAGTAGACTTATGTGATCGATCCGGGAAAATGTGTGTCTGTCTGTCTGGCTGGCTGTGTGTGTGTCCCACCCCTATCAACTCATGAACGGCTGCAGCAATCGAAACCAATTTTTATTATGAGTAAAGATGTATACCGGAATATCTCAAGCAAATATTTGAAAATGATGTCAGTGCTACCAACTGCTGAAAAAACGCACTAGAAATTTGAGCTCCATATTTGATATCTTGCAAGATATGCATGGGAGCTATTCCAAAATTGGCACACATGTAGATAATGCTATTTCTGTTTAATTTCCAGGAGGCCATACATGACAGTGTTGCCAAAATAATTTTAAGCTTTCTGATAGGTCAAGTATTTAAATGCATATAACTTAATATGTGGACATAAAGAGATATGACTGTGCGTATTCTTAATAACCACCAGGGCTGCCAACTGTTAATAATTGTTCTCTCTATTTTTTATCCAAATACCAATATATCAGAAAGTATGCAAGCCGACAGCTTTAAACTATGCACATGTATAGTACCTTAAATTTTAGATTAATTTGGAGTAACTTAAATAGTCAGTTCTACCAACATAATTATAAGCCTGCTGATAGCACCAAATTTTAAATACATGTAACTCCTACACTATCAGTTGGATTTCAGCCAAATTTCGTATGTGCTATGTGTACCAAAACAGATATGACTATGTTTATTCTTAAGAGCAATCAGGGCTGCCATCTGTTAATAAATGCTGTCGATATTTTTTTCCCTAATATCAATAAATCAGAAAATATGCAAGCCAACAGCTCCATACTTTGCACACGTATAGCAGCTGGCATTCTAATTTCAGTATAAGTCAGTGCTGCCAACATGATTCTATGCCTGCAGATAGGTCCAATTTTTAAAAACATGTAACTTCTATACTAACAAATGGATTTCATCCATAATTGCCTCAAAAATATATCATAATATTTCAGATCATTTCTGACCAGCACACGCATGACATTGTTGCCAAACATGCTTTAACGCGTGCTGATAAATCCCTAGTCTAACTGCATGTAAAGTCCATTGGACTTCAACCAAATTGTGTATTCTGTACCATAAGAGATGGAACGAAGACGTATATATTAAATCGCCAGTGTTGCCAACAGTCCTGCTCTATTAGGCTATATTATACCAGGTATTTTCGAACTAATTAGACATTTCGATATTACCAACTTAATTTCGTCATTATTCTAGATAGGTTCATATACTGTAGATTATTCATTGGCATGAATCTTAATATTAGGAAAAGTAGGCTCTTTAGTTCGTCACGGAACTTCTTGTTAGACTTTTAATATGTGTTTGAAATTTGTTGCAAATGATTATTTTATCATATTTTTATACATCATGTTACGGTATGTTGATTTAGGCGTTCAATTTTCCATCCTTCTTTATGGTGGACCATATAAGGTTTAATACCAAGGGACCTTTTAGTGTTACGCTATACATTTATCTTGTGTCTTTGATATTATTTTATCAAAAAATTCATATCGGCTGATGTTGTTGTTTGAGTCTTCAGTCTTTTGACTGGTTTTATCCCGCTCTCCATGCCTCCCTGTCATGAGCTAAGCATTTCATCTCTACATAGCTACCACACCCTACATTCGAGGCAAACTGTTTAACATATTCTAATCTCGGTCTACCCCTACAGTTCTTGTCCTCGACCCTTCCTTCCATAACTAAGTTTGCCATTCCTGGGTGTCTTAGTGTGTGTCCAACCAACCTATCTCTTCTCTTCATTAGCAGTCGCCAGAAACATATCTCCTCTCCCACTCGTCTTAATACCTCTTCGTTTGTAATCCTCTCTTCCCATCTGATCTTCATCATTGTCCTGTAACACCACATTTCAAACGCTTCAAATCTCCTCTTTTCTGCTGCACCAATAGTCCAATTTTCACTTCCATAGAGTGCCACGCTCGATGTAAACTGATTCTTTTTCTGTAGAAATGCTTTCCTTGCCTGAGCCAACCTAATTTTAGCCTACTTTTCACATTTTGCAAAAATGAGGAAAAAGTAGACTTATGAGATCGATCCGGGAAAATGTATGTCTGTCTGTCTGTCTGTCTGTCTGTCCTTCTGTCTGTCTGTCTGTCTGTCTGTCTGTCTGTCTGTCTGTCTGGCTGTGTGTGTCCCCCTATCAACTCCTAAACGGCTGCAGCAATCAAAACCAACTTTACTATGAGTAAAGATGGGCACAGGAATATCTCACGTCCATATTTGAAAATGATGTTAGTGCTACCAACTGCTGAAAAAACGCACTAGAAATTTGAGCTCCATGTTGGATATCTTGCAAGGTATGCATGGGAGCTATTCGAAAATTGGCACACATGTAGATAAGACTATTTCAGTTCAATTTCCAGGAAGCCAACCATGACAGTGTTGCCAAACTAATTTTAAGCCTTCTGATAGGTCCAATGTTAAAATGCATATAACTTCTACACTATCAATTGGATTTCAACCAAATTTTGTATGTAATATCTGTACATAAACAGATATGACTGAGCATATTCTTAAGGCCACCAGGGCTGCCAACTGTTAATAATTGCTCTCTCTTTTTTTTTTCATCCAAATACCTATATATCAGAAAGTATGCAAGCCAACACCTTTAAACTACGCACACGCATATTCTGACATTTTAGATTAATTTGGAGTAACTTATATACGTCAGTTCTACCAACATGATTATAAACCTGCTGATAGTACCAATTTTTAAATACACACAACTTCTATACTATCAGTTGGATTTCAACCAAATTTCGTATGTGCTATGTGTACCATAACAGATATTACTATTAGTATTGGTAAGAGCAATCAGGGCTGCCAACTGTTAATAAATGCTGTCTATATTTTTTACCCTAATATCAATATATCAGAAAGTATGCAAGCCAACAGCTCTATACTTTGCACACGTATAGCACCTGCCATTCTAGATTAATTTGGAGTAATTAATACAAGGCAGTGCTGCCAACATGATTCTATGCCTGCTGATACGTCCAATTTTAAAATACATGTAACTTCTATACTAACAAATGTATTTCATCCAAAATTAGCACAACAAGATATCATAATATTTCAGATTATTTCTGACCAGCACACGCATGACATTGTTGGCTGCATGCTTTTACGCGTGCTGATAGATCCAATGTCTAACTGCATGTAACGTCCATTGGACTTCAACCAAATTTTGTATTCTGTACCTTAAGGCTAAGAAAATGAATATGGAACTAAGAATATATTCAGTCACCAGGGCTGCCAACTGTAGTGCTCTATTAGGCTACATTGTACCAGGTATATTTTGAACTAATTAGATATTTCGATATTACCAACTTAATTTCGTTATTATTCTAGATAGGTTCATATTCTCTAGAATAATCATTGGCATGAAAAGTAGGCTGTATAGTTCTTCTCGGAACTTCTTGTTATATCCTCTTTCCTCCGTCCATCACTGGTTATATTGCTTCCTAAGTAACATAAGTCTTCTGAGATTCGGAGATATAGAATGCCAGTGAAATATTTCGCACAGCCGATATGTTGGATTAATGAAACGTAATAAATTTTGTAGGGCACGGTCGGGGTCGGCCTGAATAGTACTATGACCATACCGAATTTAATTGAAATCTATCCAGCCACTTAGATTTTACTAGTGGGGGATGGGGGCACACACACGGACACACACTACAAAAGGTGATCTCATAAGCCTATTTTTTTCATAAATAGAAAGAGGTTTAAACGAGAATTTAAAATTTGACACTGGTGCCATCTCGTGGTTAAGAAAAAAATTAAGTTTGATTGCTGGCACAGATTAGTTGACATTGAAAAATGAAAATCCACTGCCTGCTTCCAGTCTCCGACCGGGTCAGGAATGGAATGAATGAAGCCCCTATCTAGCGGCGAGGATATGAACTGTGCCGGCTGCCGAGGCCTGACGCACTCCTCTGGGGCAATGATGAAATGAATGACAGATGAAATGAAATGATAAGGGAGAGTGTTGCTGGAATGAAATTGTGACAGGGAAAACCGGAGTACCCGGAGAAAAACCTGTCTGCCTCCGTTTTGTCCAGCACAGATCTCACATGGAGTGACCGGGATTTGAACAACGGACCCAGCGGTGAGAGGCCAGCGTGCTGCCGCCTAAGCCACGGAGGCTTTAGTTGACATTGAGAATCTTCTAAATATTTCGGATGGTCACCATATTGGATTTTTGTATACATTGTAGGCCATAGAGCTATGTACTATTAGATGATGATTATTGCGTAGGTGCATTGTTCAAACGTTGGTTTCGATCGCATGATTAGGACACAAGAAATTAAACCTTAATTTTAATATTTCGCACAGCCGCCATCTTGAAGTTATGTAAACAATTGAGCTGAATAGGATGTCAGTGCATTACAAGGTGTATACCATTTGCTGTACCATGTGTGACGGCGCTCGGATGGTTTAAATGCGAGAAAAGTCTATTTAAATAAAACTTCGCTTGGCCACCATGTTCGTTTCGTAAAGAGGTTTTTGAGAGTCCCATCGTTACACTTCTATTACTGCTTTTTTCCACAATACAAAACGTCAGGGTGATATCTGTAATAGTTTCGGAGATATGAAATGCCGGTGAAATATTTCGCACAGTCGCCATGTTGGATTAGTGAGATGTAATAAAATATGAAGAGCACAGTCGGGGTCGGACCAAATAGTACTATGACCTTACCGAGTTTCGTTGAAATCGCTCCAGCAGTTTAGATTCTATTAGGGAGGGGGGGAGAGGCGACGGGCATATGCAAACACTCACATACGTACACACACAAGGACTATATGTGATGTCATAGGCCTATCTTTTATGAATGTAGATAATAAATGAAGCATCACTGAAGAATGGCTTGTATCACTACTAAATGAAAATAGGCTAACAAGTAAACGAAAAGCAACAACGGGAGGTTTAATTTAGAAAATAAATACTATTATTGGTCACAAAGGAGCTCAAGTTCCGCTAACACGTACCTTGATGCTCGGTACAGTTGGGAGTCGAGTTCCGACTGTAACGTTCCAGGGCTGTAACGTTCCACATGCTCGTACCGAGTTCCAAGTTTCAGTTACGGAACGATACCGCAAGCCAGCTCGGGGCCACGGTATGGCATACGTTACGTAACGTGGAACTCAGCAGTACTTAACGCATTTGAGTTCTGTTCCGGATCCCTAATGATTATTTTGGTCGTTTAATAATGTTAAGTTTAGACCAATTGAGTAGCCACAATTGAGATTTGGTAAAGATGGCGGCAAAATAATCATGACACTGAGGTGCCCTTTTCTAGTGCTACCTCTGTAAAAAAAATCGTGTTTCAATTGAAAGGGTGGAGCAGACATATACACACACAGACACACAATGTTTCTTGAAAAAAGTCCCTTAATACTCGCCACGTTCTTCCACTGGCGGTGATCTATAAGAACATCAGGCATTTTTAGCCTACTTTTCACATTTTGCAAAAATGAGGAAAAAGTAGTCTTATGAGATCGGGCAAATGTGTGTCTGTCTGTCTGTCTGTCTGTCTGTCTGTCTGTCCTTCTGTCTGTCTGTCTGTCTGGCTGTGTGTGTGTCCCCCCCTATCAACTCCTAAACGGCTGCAGTAATCAAAACCAAATTTAGTATGAGTAAAGATGTGCACCGGAATAGCTCACGTCCATATTTGAAAATGATGTCAGTGCTACCAACTGCTGAAAAAACGCACTAGAAATTTGAGCTCCATGTTGGATATCCTGCAAGGTATGCATAGGAGCTATTCCAAAATTGGCACACATGTAGATAATACTATTTCAGTTTAATTTCCAGGAGGCCAACCATGACAGTGTTGCCAAAATAATTAAAAGCCTCCTGATAAGTCCAATGTTTAAATGCATATAACTTCTACACTATCAACTGGATTTCAACCAAATTTTGTATGTAATATCTGTACATAAACAGATATGACTGAGCATATTCGTAAGAGCCACCAGGGCTGCCAACTGTTAATAATTGCTCTCTCTATTTTTTTATCCAAATACCAATATCTCAGAATGTGTGCAAGCCGACAGCTTTAAACTATGCACACGTATAGTACCTGACATGTTTGATTAATTTTGGAGTAACTTATATACGTCAGTTCTACCAACATGATTCTAAGCCTGCTGATAGGGCCAATTTTTAAATACATGTAACTTCTATACTATCAGTAGGATTTCATCCAAATTTCGCATGTGCTATGTGTAACATATCAGATATGACTATAAGTATTCTTCAGTGCAATCAGGGCTGCCAACTGTTAATAAATGCTGTCTATATTTTTTACCCTAATATCAATATATCAAAAAGTATGCAAGCCAACAGCTCTATACTTTAAACACGTATAGCACCTGACATTCTAGATTAATTTGGAGTAATTAATACAAGGCAGTGTTGACAACATGATTCTATGCCTGCTGATATGTCCAATTTTAAAATACATGTAACTTCTATACTAACAAATGGATTTCATCCAAAATTGGCACAACAAGATATCATAATATTTCAGATTATTTCTGACCAGCACACGCATGGTATTGTTGGCAACATGCTTTTACGCGTGCTGATAGATCCAGTGTCTAACTGCAAGTAACGTCCATTGGACTTCAACCAAATTTTGTATTCTGTACCTTAAGAGATGGAACTAAGAATATATTCAGTCACCAGGGCTGCCAACTGTAGTGCTCTATTAGGCTACATTATACCAGGTATATTTTGAACTAATTAGATATTTCGATATTACCAACTTAATTTCGTCATTATTCTAGATAGGTTCATATTCTGT
Organism: Meconema thalassinum; assembly: GCA_946902985.2. Classification (NCBI taxonomy): domain Eukaryota; kingdom Metazoa; phylum Arthropoda; class Insecta; order Orthoptera; family Tettigoniidae; genus Meconema; species Meconema thalassinum. The sequence goes on along the minus strand of OX336390.1, from coordinate 150,851,944 downwards.
AGAATAATCATTGGCATGAAAAGTAGGCTGTATAGTTCTTAACGGAACTTCTTGTTAGAGTTTTAATATGTGTTTGAAATTTGTTTCAAAATTATTATTTTATCATATTTTCATACATCATGTTACGGTATGTTGATTTAGGCGTTCAATTTTCCAACCTTCTTTATGGTGCACCATATAAGGTTCAATACCAAGGGACCTTTTAGTGTTACGCTATACATTTATCTTGTGTCTTTGATATTATTTTATCAATTCATTCATATCGGCAGATTTTGTTGTTTGAGTTTTCAGTCATTTGACTGGTTTTATCCCGCTCTCCATGTCTCCCTGTCCTGAGCTAAGCGTTTCATCTCTACATAGCTACCACACCCTACATTCGAGGCAAACTGTTTAACATATTCTAATCTCGGTCTACCCTTACAGTTCTTGTCCTCGACCCTTCCTTCCATAACTAAGTTTGCTATTCATGGGTGTCTTAGTATGTGTCCTACCATCCTATCTCTTCTCTTCATTAGCAGTCGCCAGAAACATATCTCCTCTCCCACTCGCCTTAATACCTCTTCGTTTGTAACCCTATCTACCCATCTGATCTTCATCATTCTCCTGTAACACCACATTTCAAACGATTCAATTCTCCACTTTTCTGCTGCACCAATAGTCCAATTTTCACTTCCATAAAGTGCCACGCTCGATGTCAACAGATTTCTATTCTGTAGAAATGCTTTCCTTGCCTGAGCGAACATACTTTTTATATCCCCTTTCCTCCGTCCATCACTGGTTATTTTGCTTCCTAAGTAACTGAAGTCTTATGAGATTCGGAGATATAGAATGCCAGTGAAATATTTCGCACAGCTGCCTTGTTGGATTGTTGAAACGTAATAAAATTTGTAGGGCACGGTCGAGGTCGGCCAGAATAGTAATATGACCTTACCTAATTTAATTGAAATCTGTCCAGCCACTTAGATTTTACTAGTGGGAGGTGGGGCACACACTCGTGCGCACACACACGACGAAATGTGATCTCATAAGCCTATTTATTCATAAATAGAAATAGGCAAAAAATAGATTTTAAAATTGACACTGGCACCATATCGTGGTTAAAACAAGTAGTTCCGTGAAGAAATATACAGCCTATTTTCATATATCCTACTTATGTTAATTGCCACTATTTAACATACACAATTTCAGTTCGATTGCTGTAATAGATTCGTAGATATTGAGAACCGACTAAATATTTCGGATGGTCGCCATGTTGAATTTTATATATGTAGGTCCTAGAGTTATGTACTGTTACATGCAGATTATTGTGAACGTGTAGTATTCAAACTTCAATCGCATAATTAGGACACAAGAAAAAACAATCGCATAATTAGGACACAAGAAAAAACAAGGAGATTTAAAAAATTTTCACAGCTGCCATCTTGAGGTTATGGAAACAATTGAAATGAATTAGATGCCAGTGGATTAACATTCGGATAAAGATTTACTGTACCAAGTTTCACTGCACGCGGATGGTTAAATTGCGAGAAACGTCCATGTGAATATTTATAATTCGCGTCACCGCCATGTTGGATTTGTGATCACCAGGTTATTTAAAGTCCTATATGTGAACTTAAGTTCATAGCCCCTATGAACATTAAGAAAATGCAGTTTGATTGCTAAAATAGATTCGTAGATATTCAGTATCGTCTAAATATTTCGGATGGTCGCCATGTTGGATTGTTAAATGTATAGGCCATAGAGTCATGTACCATTAAAGGAAAATTATTGCGTAGGTTCATTATTCAAACTTTCACTTCGATCGCATGACTACATCACAAGAAATAAAAACTTAATTTTAAAATTCGCACTGCCGCCATCTTGAGGTTATGTAAACAATTGAACTAAATTAGATACCAGTGGATTACAATGTGTATAAATATTTCCTGTACCAGGTTTCAGTGCGCTTGGAACATTAAATCGCGAGAAAGGTCTATTTAAAATGTTCAAATTCGCTTGGCCGCCATGCTCGTTTTGTAGTTAACCGGTTTTTGAAAATCTTATAGGTGGACTTCAAGTAGTGCCCTTTATCTGAGTACAAAATTTTAGGGAGATACCGCTAATAGTTTCAGAGATATAGAATGCCGGTGAAATATTTCGCACATCCGCCATCTTGTGATTATGTAAACAATTGAACGAAGTTAGATGTCGGTGCATTACAATGTATATAAACATATACTGTACCAAGTTTCATTGCGTTTGGTTGGTCAAATCGCGAGAAACGTCTATTTAAAAGTCGCAAATTCGCTTGACCGCCATGTTCGTTTTGTAGTTACCAGGTTTTCAAAAATCACATAAGTGAACTTATAGTAGTTCCCTCTATCACCATAGGAAATGTCAGGGTAATATCAGTAATTGTTTCGGAGATATTGAATGTTGGTGAAATATTTCGCACAGCCGCCATGTTGGATTGGTGAGTCGTAACAAAATTTGAAGGGCACAGTCGAGGTCGCCGGGAATAGTGCTATGAACTTCCCGAGTTTCATTGAAATCGCTCCTGCCGTTTAGATTTTATTAGGGGGGGACACACACACGAATCACACACAGACACACACACACACACACGCACACACACGGACAAAAGGTGATCTCATAGGCCTATTTTTTTCAAAATTGAAAATAGGCTAATAAAAAAACAATTAAGTTTGATTGCTGTCACCGATTAGTTGACATTGAGAATCGTCTAAATATTTCGGATGGTCACCATATTGGATTTTTATCCTATTTTCAATTTTGAAAAAATAGGCTTATGAGATCACATTTTGTCCGTGTGTGTGTGTATGTGTGTGTGTGTGTGTGTGAGAGAGAGAGAGAGAGAGAGGTGTGTGTGCGTGTGTCCCTATTAAAATCTAAACGACTGGAGCGATTTCAATGAAACATGGTAAGTTCATAGCACTATTCCCGGCGACCTCGACCGTGCCCTGCAAATTTTGTTACCCCTCACCAATCCAACATGGCGGCTGTGCGAAATATTTCACTAGCATTCAATATCTCCGAAACTATTACCGATATCGCCCTGAAATTGTGTACGGTGATAAAGGGCACTACTAGAAGTTCACCTATGAGACTTTCAAAAACCTGGTGACTACAAAACCAACATGGCGGTCAAGCGAATTTGAGACATTCAAATGGACTTTTCTCGCGATTTAACTATCCAAACGTAATGAAACTTGTTACAGCAAATGTTTATACACATTGTAATGCACGGGAGTCTAATTTAGTTCAATTGTTTACATAACCTCAAAATGGCGGCTGTGCAAAATATTTCACTGACATTCTATATCTCCGAAACTATTACAGATATCATCATGCAATTTTGTACGGTGATAAAGGGTTCTGATACAAGTTTACCTCGGTATATTTCATAAACCTGTCAAGTACAAAACGAACATGGCGACCAAGCGAATTTGAAATATTTGAATAGACTTTTCTCGTGATTTAACTCTCTGAGCTCAGTGAAATTTGGTACAGTAAATGATTTTGCAGATTATAATACACTGCCATATAATTTAATTCAATTGTTTACATAACCTCAAGATGGCGGCTGTGCGAAATTTTAAAACTAAGCTTTTATTCTTGTGTCGTAATCATGCGATCAAAGTGAAAGTTTGAATAATGAAGCTAGGCAATAATTGTCCTTGAATGGTACATAACTCTATGGCCTATACATATAACAATCCTAAATGGCGAGCTTCCGAAATATTTAGACTGTTCTCAATATCTATGAATCTTTTACAGCAACCAAACTGAATTTTTTTATGTTCATAGAGACTATGAACATATGTTCACCTATAGGACTTTCAGTAACCTGGTGAGCACAAATCCAACATGGCGGCGACGCGAAGTATAAATATTTAAATGGACGTTTCTCGCGAATTAACTATCCGAGTGCCGTGAAACGTTGCATGTTAAATGCTTATACAAATGTTGATCCACTGGCATGTAATTTATTTCAATTGTTTGCATAATCACAAGATGGCTGGTGTGCGTACTTTTAAAATCTCGTTTTTACTTCTTGTGTTCTAATCATGCGATTGAAGTTTGAATACCACAAGTACACAATAATCGTAATGTAATAGTACAAAAATAAAAATCCATCCTGGCGACCATATGAAATATTTAGACGGTTCTCAATATCTACGAATCTGTTACAGCAATTAAACTGAAATTTTGTATGTTGATAGAGACAATTAACATGAGCAGGATATATGAAAATAGGCTGTATAGTTCTTCACGGAACTACTTGTTATATACTTTGTAGGCCATAGAGCTATGTACTATTTGATGATGATAATTGCGTAGGTTCATTGTTCAAACGTTGGTTTTGATCGAATGATTAGGACACAATAAATTAAACCTTAATTTTCAAATTTCGCACAGCCGCCGTCTTGAAGTTATGTAAACTATTGAGCTGAATAAAATGTCCGTGCATTACAAGGTGTATACCATTTGCTGTACCATGTGTGACGGCGCTCGGATGGTTTAAATGCGAGAAAAGGCTATTTAAATACAACAACTTCGCTTGGCCGCCATGTTCGATTTGTAAAGAGGTTTTGGAGAGTCCCATCGTTGCGATTCAATTAGTGCTTTTTCCACCATACAAAACGTCAGGGTGATATCTGTAATAGTTTCTGAGATATGGAATGCCGGTGAAATATTTTGCACAGTTGCCATGTTGGATTGGTGCGATGTAATAAAATTTGAAGAGCACAGTCGGGGTCGGACAAAATAGTACTATGACCTTACCGAGTTTCGTTGAAATCGCTCCAGCAGTTTAGATTGAATAGGGAGAGGAGCGAGGCGACGGACACATGCAAACACACATATACATACACACACACGGACTATGACGTGTGATGTCATAGGCCTATCTTTCATAAATGTAAATAATAAACGAAGCTTTTCAGCCGGTCAACACGACTGAATAGCTTTCATTATTAGAATTAAACATCGCTGAAAAATGCCTTCTATCACTACAAAATGAAAATAGGCCAACAAGTAAACGAAAAGCAAGAACGGGAGGTTTAATTTAGAAAAGAAATACTATTATTGGTCACAAAGAGCTCAAGTTCCGATAACACGTACCTTGATGCTCGGTACATTTGGGAGTCGAGTTCCGACTGTAACGTTCCAGGGCTGTAACGTTCCACATGCTCGTACCGAGTTCCAAGTTACAGTTCCGGAACGATACCGCAAGCCAGGTCGGGGCCGCGGTATGGCTTACGTTACGTAACGTGGAACACAGCGGTACGTAACGCATTTTAGTTCTGTTCCGTGTCCCTGATGATTAGTTCATTCGTTTATTAATGTTAAGATTTAGACCAATTGAGTAGCTACATTTGAGATTTGGTAAAGATGGCGGAAATATAAACTTGACACTGAGGTGCCCTTTTCTAGTGCTACTTCTGTACAAAATGTCGTGTTTCAATTAATAGGGGGGAGCAGACAAATACACACATAGACACACAATGTTTCTTGAAAAAACTCCCTTAATACTAGCTTCGTTCTTCCACTGGCAGTGATCTGTAAGAAAATCAGGCATTTTTAGTCTACTTTTCACATTTTGCAAAAATGAGGAAAAAGTAAACTTATGTGATCGATCCGGGAAAATGTGTGTCTGTCTGTCTATCTGTCTGTCTGGCTGTGTGCGTGTCCCACCCCTATCAACTCATGAACGGCTGCAGCAATCGAAACCAATTTTTAGCCTACTTTTCACATTTTGCAAAAATGAGGAAAAAGTAGACTTATGAGATCGGGCAAATGTGTGTCTGTCTGTCTGTCTGTCCTTCTGTCTGTCTGTCTGTCTGTCTGTCCTTCTGTCTGTCTGTCTGGCTGGCTGTGTGTGTGTGTCCCCCTATCAACTCCTAAACGGCTGCAGCAATCGAAACAAAATTTGGTAGGAGTAAAGATCTATACCTGAATATCTCACGGCCATATTTGAAAATGATGTCAGTGCTACCAACTGCTAAAAAAAATCGCTATTGAAATTTGAGCTCCATGTTGGATATCTTGGAAAGTATGAATGGGAGCTATTTCAAAATTGGCACACGTACAGATCATTTTTTTTTTTCAGTTTAATTTCTAGGAGGCCAAACATGGCAGTGTTGCCAAAATGATTATAAGCCTCCTGATAGGTCCAATTTTTAAATGCATATAACTTCTACACTATCAATTGGAATTCAACCAAATTTCGTATGTTGTATGTGTACATAACCAGATATGACTGAGCGTATTCTTAAGACCTACCAGGGCTACCAACTGTTAATAAATGCTCCTAATTTATTTTATCCAAATACCAATATATCAGAAAGTATGCAAGCCGACAGCTTTAAACTATGCACACGTATAGTACCTGACATTCTATATTAATTTGGAGTAACTTATATACGTCAGTGCTACCAACATGATTCTAAGCCTGCTGACAGGTCCAACTTTAAATACATGTAACTTCCATACTATCATTTGGATTTCAAACAAATTTCGTATTTGCTATGTGTACCATAACAGATATGACTATGCGTATTCTTAAGAGCAACCAGGGCTGCCAACTGTTAATATGTGCTGTCCCTATTTTTGTTACCCTAATATCAATATATCAGAAAGTATGCAAGCCAATAGCTCTAAACTTTGCATACGTATAGTACCTGGCATTCTAGATGAATTTGGAGTAACTAATATACGTCAGTGCTGCCAACATGATTTTAAGCCTGCTGATAGGTCCAATTTTAAAATGCATGTAACTTCTATACTAACTAATGGATTTCATTCAAAATTGGCACAACAGTAGATCATATTATTTCAGATTATTTCTGAACAATACATGCATGACATTTTTGCCAACATGATTTTACGCGCGTTGTTAGCTCCAATGTTTAACTGAATGTAACGTCCATGCTATTCATTGGACTTCAACCAAATTTTGTATTTTGTACCTTAAGAGATGGAACTAAGAATATATTCAGTCATCAGGGCTGCCAACTGTAGTGCTCTATTAGGCTACATTATGCCAGGTATACAGTATTTCGAACTAATTGGAAATTTCGATATTAGCAACTTAATTTCGTCATTATTCTAGATAGGTTCATATGCTGTAGAATAATCATTGTCATGAAAATTAGGCTCTTTAGTTCGTCACGGAACTTCTTGTTAGTATGAGTAAAGATGTATACCTGAATATCTCAAGCAAATATTTGAAAATGATGTCAGTGCTACCAACTGCTGAAAAAACGCACTAGAAATTTGAGCTCCATGTTGGATATCATGCAAGGTATGCATGGGAGCTATTCCAAAATTGGCACACATGTAGATAATGCTATTTCTGTTTAATTTCCAGGAGGCCATACATGACAGTGTTGCCAAAATAATTTTAAGCTTTCTGATAGGTCAAGTTTTCAAATGCATATAACTTCTGCACTATCAATTGGAATTCAACCAAATGTTGTATGTAATATGTGGACATAAACAGATATGTCTGAGCGTATTCTTAAGAACCACCAGGGCTGCCAACTGTTAATAATTGCTCTCTCTATTTTTTAATCCAAATACCAATATATCAGAAAGTATGCAAGCCGACAGCTTTAAACTATGCACATGTATAGTACCTTAAATTTTAGATTAATTTGGAGTAACTTAAATAGTCAGTTCTACCAACATAATTATAAGCCTGCTGATAGCACCAAATTTTAAATACATGTAACTCCTATACTATCAGTTGGATTTCAGCCAAATTTCGTATGTGCTATGTGTACCATAACAGATATGACTATGTTTATTCTTAAGAGCAATCAGGGCTGCCAACTGTTAATAAATGCTGTCGATATTTTTTTCCCTAATATCAATAAATCAGAAAATATGCAAGCCAACAGCTCCATACTTTGCACACGTATAGCAGCTGGCATTCTAGATTCAGTATAAGTCAGTGCTGCCAACATGATTCTATGCCTGCAGATAGGTCCAAATTTTTAAAATCATGTTACTTCGATACTAAAAAATGGATTTCATCCATAATTGGCACAACAAGATATCATAATATTTCAGATCATTTCTGACCAGCACACGCATGACATTGTTGCCAAACATGCTTTTACGCGTGCTGATAATTCCATAGTCTAACTGCCTGTAAAGTTCATTGGGCTTCAACCAAATTGTGTAATCTGTACCTTAAGAGATGTAACGAAGACGTATATATTAAATCGCCAGTGCTGCCAACAGGACTGCTCTATTAGGCTACATTATACCAGGTTTTTTCGAACTAATTAGACATTTCGATATTACCAACTTAATTTCGTCATTATTCTAGATAGGTTCATATACTGTAGATTAATCATTGGCATGAATCTTAATTTTAGGAAAAGTAGGCTCTTTAGTTCGTCACGGAACTTCTTGTTAGACTTTTAATATGTGTTTGAAATTTGTTGCAAATGATTATTTTATCATGTTTTCATACATCATGTTACGGTATGTTGATTTAGGCGTTCAATTTTCCATCCGTCTTTATGGTGCACCATATAAGGTTCAATACCAAGGGACCTTTTAGTGTTACGCTATACATTTATCTTGTGTCTTTGATATTATTTTATCAATTCATTCATATCGGCTGATGTTGTTTGAGTCTTCAGTCATTTGACTGGTTTTATCCCGCTCTCCGTGTCTCCCTGTCCTGAGCCAAGCGTTTCATCTCTACATAGCTATCACACCCTACATTCGAGACAAACTGTTTAACATATTCTAATCTCGGTCTACCCCTACAGTTCTTGTCCTCGACACTTCCTTCCATAACTAAGTTTGCCATTCCTGGGTGTCTTAGGATGTGTCCTACCAACCTATCTCTTCTCTTCATTAGCAGTCGCGAGAAACATATCTCCTCTCCCACTCGTCTTAATACCTCTTCGTTTGTAACCCTATCTTCCCATCTGATCTTCATCATTCTCCTGTAACACCACATTTCAAACGCTTCAAATCTCCTCTTTTCTGCTGCACCAATAGTCCAATTTTCACCTCCAAAGAGTGCCACGCTCGATGTCAACAGATTCTTTTTCTGTAGAAATGCTTTCCTTGCCTGAGCAACCTACTTTTTATAACCTCTTTCCTCCGTCCATCACTGGTTATTTTGCTTCCTAAGTAACATAAGTCTTCTGAGATTCGGAGATATAGAATGCCAGTGAAATATTTCGCACAGCCGCCATGTTGGATTGTTGAAACGTAATGAAATTTGTGTGGCACGGTCGGGGTCGGCCTGAATAGTACTATGACCTTACCGAATTTAATTGGAATCTATCCAGCCACTTAGATTTTATTAGTGGTGGGTGGGGGCACACACACGTACACACACACGCGGACAAAAGGTGATCAAATAAGCCTATTTATTCATCAATAAAAATAGGCTACTAACTAGATTAGATTGAGAATCGTCTAAATATTTCGGATGGTCACCATATTGGATTTGTATATACTTTGTAGGCCATAGGGCTATGTACTATTAGATGATGATTATTGCGTAGGTTCATTGTTCAAACGTTGGTTTCAATCGCATGATTAGGACACAAGGAATTAAACCTTAATTTAAAAATTTCGCACAGCCGCCATCTTGAAGTTATGTAAACAATTGAGCTTAATAGGATGTCAGTGCATTACAAGGTGTATACCATTTGCTGTACCATGTGTGACGGCGCTCGGATGGTTAAAATGCGAGAAGAGTCTATTTAAATACAAAAACTCCGCTTGGCCGCCATGTTCGTTTTGTAAAGAAATTTTTGAGAGTCCCGTCGTTACACTTCTATTAGTGCTATTTCCACCATACAAAACGTCAGGGTGATATCTGTAATAGTTTCGGAGATATGGAATGCCGGTGAAATATTTCGCTCAGTTGCCATGTTGGATTGGTGAGATGTAGTAAAATTTGAAGAGCGCAGTCGGGTCGGACAAAATGACCTTACCGAGTTTCATTGAAATCGCTCCAGCAGTTAAGATTTTATTGGGGAGGGGAGCGAGGCGACGGTCACTTGCAAACACACACATACGCGCACACACACACGGACTAGATGTGATGTCATAGGCCTATCTTTCATAAATGTAAATAATAAAGGAAGTTTTTCAGTCGGTCAACACGACTGAATAGCTTTCATTATTAGAATTAAGCATCACTGAAAAATGGCTTCTATCACTACTAAATGAAAATAGGCTAACAAGTAAACGAAAAGCAAGAACGGGAGGTTTAATTTAGAAAAGAAATACTATTATTGGTCACAATAGAGCTAAAGTTTGGTGTGTAGGTTACACTCTGCCTTATATGGCAACGCTGCGAGAAGGTGAGTTGGATTCCCAACTTAGACACCTTAGAGTGGTTTTCCGTGGTTTCCCACTTCTACTCCTGGAAAATGCGTGGAGAGTTCCTAAGTCAAGGCCACGGCCTACTCCTTCCCAAGCCATGCCTTCATTACAATTACATACGTTACTACAGACATCACAATAACAAAGTTTAGGCCTATCAGACAAATTCCATAAAGACCTCAACTACATGGACCGATGAACAATAGCCTATGTTCCAAACCTCTATATGGAGCAACAATACATATTTCGAATCAATGGGATCCATCGTATTGTTTTTAGGAAACATATTTCTAACGTAGGCTACAGTATGACCGCGATCTAAACGAGCAAGGTGCCTTGCCCTGTCTGATGCGGCACGCACTCAGACTGAAATCAGTATTTTTATTTTTATTGATATTTCAAGAAGTAATTATCCTATGTTTGAATAAATAATTTGCCTGGAATTGCATATGGCATCTTTCAAACTGGGATAGTTGTTGACGCAGAAAAAAGGATCTTTTTATCAGGGTTCTAGGTAGGACAGTAGATAATGAAAATTATCCTTAGGCTACATAGAGTATTTCGATATCATGAAAGAAATGCCCCTAGATAAGAGAACAGGTACGTAATTGATGTAGTTGCTGTGTAATTAGGCTATTATGTGACAGTTTGTAATAACCAGCGTAACAGTGTAATAAACGCAGTGTTACAATTGCCGTGGAAACTAAATAGACTGTGTAATAGCCGTAATAGTCTACGTAAAAATTCGATGTAATAGCCATAATGGTTATAATAGCTAGTGTACAGTAGTACCGGTAACAGTCCTGTAATAGTCTGTAGGCCTACATACATTTTGGGAAATACTGCTGTACTGTTACAGGCTCTGTACCGTTCCACTTTCCGTTGGAACATGAGAACCTGGAACGTTACGCATAGATACCGGGTGGCTGGTTGGTATAACCTGGAACGGTACACAGTGTAACCGGGTACTGGTAGAAACGTTACTCTATTTCGATAACCAAGAACGGTACGCAGAGTAACTTTCCAACTGGTAACGCTGAGGAATCGTTCCAGTCATGTACCGTTCCATACATAACGTTCCGCTAACACGTACCTTGATGCTCGGTACAGTTGGGAGTCGAGTTCCGACTGTACCGTTCCAGGGCTGTAACGTTCCACATGCTCGTACCGAGTTCCAAGTTACAGTTCCGGAACGATACCGCAAGCCAGCTCGGGGCCGCGGTATGGCATACGGAACGTAACGTGGAACACAGCGTTACGTAACGCATTTCAGTTCTGTTCCGGGTCCCTGCATCTTATAATATATCTTTCTATTTCAAAGGAAGGGCAATCGAAAAGCAGGTGATATACCGTTTGAGATGATCCACAGAGGCATGTATAGTCTCTCGAAGTATCACTTGAATTTCCCATGTCCAAGTAAGAATTGAGTAATCACAGAATTCGGAACAAGAAACTTTTAAGTCGAAGCAGAATCTCAGGAAATAAAAATATTTCTCTCGTGACCGATCCTATGTATAGTTCTCACAGTTACCATTGGTGTGACATCCGTGAGTTTACTGCGTATGACTCATTTATGTGATAATTTATAAAAATTTAGATTAAACGAAGGCTTACGAATAAAATAAATGAATTACAAAAACAAACCAAAAAGGTTTGAAAATAAAACCCAGCTTGTCAGAAAAGGTATCATTCTCCGCTAGATTTAATAAGCTGAAATTGGCCCGTAAACAGACTCAGTACAAAAGATACCTCTTCCTTTCCATTCTTCCTTCTCTCTTATCTCCTTATGCTTACCTCATTCCATCCCATCTTCCTTCCTAGCCTCCTCTCTAACCCTCTACCTCTTCCCTTCCATCCTTCCTTCTCATTTATCTCCTTCCTTTCTAGCTTCTCCCCTTCCCCCTTCATGCTTACCTCATTCCATCCCATCTTCCTTCTTAGGCTCCCCCTTCCCCCTACCTCACCCCTTCCATCCTTCCTTCTCACTTATCTCCTTCCTTCCTTTCTAACTTCTCCCCTTCCCCTTCATGCTTACCTCATTCCATCCCATCTTCCTTCCTAGCGTCCCCCTCACCCCCCTACCTCTTCCCATCCATCCTTCCTTCTCACTTATCTCCTTCCTTTCTAACGTCTCCCCCCTTCATGCTTACCTCATTCCATCCCATCTTCCTTCCTAGCCTCCCCCCTGACCCCCCCCCCCCCCTCATACTTACCTTCTTCCTTCCCATCCCTCTTCCTAACCTCTTCCTCCAACCCCCCGCCCTTCTTCCTTCCTTCTTTACTTCCTTCCTAACCCCTTCCCCTTTCTTCCTTATGTCCGTCCTTCCTTCCTTCCTTCCTTCCCACCCTCCTCTTAAAGAGGAACACCCGGTATCTACAGTAATCCTAGAAGCTACCTCTTCGCTGTGAACTCTATCAGCTGAACGGGACATTTGATGGCACTAGATACCAGGTGACGATCATGGTAATAGAACCCCACCACTTTAAATAAACTTGGCCGCAGTGGAAGACTGCCGCGATAACCCACAAGAACCAGGTCACCGCCTCAACATGACATTCACAGAGAAACTAACAAATGAAACGTGAAACAAAGCCACACCCGAGTCGACTCTTCTCTTCTCTCTCCCCCGCTCTACTACTGTCATTTAGCCCCTCTCTCTCTCTCTCTCCCGAGAATATTCCGGTATAAAAACTACATCTGTTGTTTGTGTGAAATTGGACGCCAAGTTTTCTAGGTCAAATTAGAATATATATATAACGATAAATGAAGCCACAGTACTGCTTCAGTCGAGGTGTGATGACATCATTCTCAACAGTTCTCTAATTAACCCACAAGGTGTTAATTAAAATGCATTTCAAAATGATAGAACTCTCCTAATTAGTGTCAGGAACATGCTGACTCTCCCAGTCTTTGATAATTATGATGATGATGATGATGATGATGATGATAATGATGATGATGATGATGATGATGATGATGATGATGATGATGAAGTTGTTGTTGTTTTAAGGGGACAAACAGCGAGGTCATCTGCCCCTCTCCCAGTCTTTGTGCATGTACAGTCACTCGAAAAAAGAATAAGCTCACCATCAGTATCTGCTGTGGTCAAGTCCCAATGGTGAGTTTACATGAGAATCTTTGCAGTGATGTCTAGGATTATAGTTGTTGTTGTTGTTGTTGTTGTTGTTGTTGTTGTTGTTGTTGTTGTTGAATAATTGAGGAGCTTTGTGACATCATGTTCATGAAGCCTTGGGTGTGTGTGGAATTTGTCTGATAACCTAGGTTATTGTGGTGACTGTATTAGTGTGTGTATTTGTAATTCAGATGGGGATTGGGAAGCAGGCGGCCGTGGCCTTTGGTTAGGAACCATTCCAGCAACGTCCTGTAGAAGAAGGGGAAAACCACGGAAAACCACTCCTCGAATGACAAAGGTGGTAATTGAACCCGGCGTCAGCCAAGAACCTTTATCTCTTATATATAATCCAAAACTGACTCATCACCGCAGGGCTCAAACCACTAGACCTAGGAAGCTGAAATTTTGCATGTTGGTTGATCCGAGTATGTAGAGGCTCACTAAGAAACGGTTTTTGAAAATTCAATTTGTAAGTGACTTTTTTCGGCCCTTTGGCATTGACAATCCAAAATTGACTCATCGACGCAGGGCTCAAACCACTAGACCTAGAAAGCTGAAATTTTGCATGTTGGTTGATCCGAGTATGTAGAGGCCGAATAAGAAACGGTTTTTGAAAATTCAATTTGTAAGTGACTTGTTTCGGCCCTTTGGCACTGAGCAAGGACAGTCGGTAAAATGTTCGGATTTAGCTCATTTTAAGCCGCCACATACGAGAAACAATATTCGGAGGTCCTATAGGGACCCCGAAACACACTTTTTAAGTTCCTAAAATGAACGGTTTCGGAGATATTCCCAAATAACTGTGTTCCCTCTGAGAAACAGATCAACGTTACTATGGCAACCGCTGAAATTTCGCAGACCGGGGATAGTTTTCTGGCAATATCTCGAAAACCGTTCGATTTAGGGCCTTAACACGCTGGGTTCGGTTCCCACTACCACGAATATTGCTCCTCACATTGATACGCGCAAAAAGAGCTATAATCCATATTTCTACGATCAAATCGACTCGGAAAGTCTCATCTCTTATATATAATCCAAAACTGACTCATCACCGCAGGGCTCAAACCACTAGACCTAGGAAGCTGAAATTTTGCATGTTGGTTGATCCGAGTATGTAGAGGCTCACTAAGAAACGGTTTTTGAAAATTCAATTTGTAAGTGACTTTGTTCGGCCCTTTGGCATTGACAATCCAAAATTGACTCATCGACGCAGGGCTCAAACCACTAGACCTAGAAAGCTGAAATTTTGCATGTTGGTTGATCCGAGTATGTAGAGGCCGAATAAGAAACGGCTTTTGAAAATTCAATTTGTAAGTGACTTTTTTTCGGCCCTTTGGCACTGAGCAAGGACAGTCGGTAAAATGTTCGGATTTAGCTCATTTTAAGCCGCCACATACGAGAAACAATACTCGGAGGTCCTGTAGGGACCCCGATACACACTTTTTAAGTTCCTAAAATGAACGGTGTTCCCTTTGAGAAAGAGATCAAAGTTACTATGGCAACCGCTGAAATTTCGCAGACCGGGGATAGTTTTCTGGCAATATCTCGAAAACCGTTCGTTTTAGGGCCTTAAAATGCTGGGTTAGATTCCCAAACCACGAACATTGCTCCTCACATTGATACGCGCAAAAAGAGCTATAATCCATATTTCTACGATCAAATCGACTCGGAAAGTCTCATCTCTTATATATAATCCAAAACTGACTCATCACCGCAGGCTCAAACCACTAGACCTAGGAAGCTAAAATTTTGCATGTTGGTTGATCCGAGTATGTAGAGGCTCACTAAGAAACGGTTTTTGAAAATTCAATTTGTAAGTGACTTTTTTCGGCCCTTTGGCATTGACAATCCAAAATTGACTCATCGACGCAGGGCTCAAACCACTAGACCTAGAAAGCTGAAATTTTGCATGTTGGTTGATCCGAGTATGTAGAGGCCCTATGAGAAACGGCTTTTGAAAATTCAATTTGTAAGTGACTTTTTTCGGCCCTTTGGCACTGAGCAAGGACAGTCGGTAAAATGTTCGGATTTAGCTCATTTTAAGCCGCCACATACGAGAAACAATACTCGGAGGTCCTGTAGGGACCCCGAAACACACTTTTTAAGTTCCTAAAATGAACGGTTTCGGAGATATTCCCAAATAACTGTGTTCCCTCTGAGAAACAGATCAACGTTACTATGGCAACCGCTGAAATTTCACAGACGGGGGATAGTTTTCTGGCAATATCTCGAAAACCGTTCGTTTTAGGGCCTTAAAACGCTGGGTTCCGGTCCCACGTCTTCGAAGTGGAAACCACGAACATTGCTCCTCACATTGATACGCGCAAAAAGAGCTATAATCCATATTTCTACGATCAAATCGACTCGGAAAGTCTCATCTCTTATATACAATCCAAAACTGACTCATCACCGCAGGGCTCAAACCACTAGACCTAGGAAGCTGAAATTTTACATGTTGGTTGATCCGAGTATGTAGAGGCTCACTAAGAAACGGTTTTTGAAAATTCAATTTGTAAGTGACTTTTTTCGGCCCTTTGGCATTGACAATCCAAAATTGACTCATCGACGCAGGGCTCAAACCACTAGACCTAGAAAGCTGAAATTTTGCATGTTGGTTGATCCGAGTATGTAGAGGCCGAATAAGAAACGGTTTTTGAAAATTCAATTTGTAAGTGACTTGTTTCGGCCCTTTGGCACTGAGCAAGGACAGTCGGTAAAATGTTCGGATTTAGCTCATTTTAAGCCGCCACATACGAGAAACAATATTCGGAGGTCCTATAGGGACCCCGAAACACACTTTTTAAGTTCCTAAAATGAACGGTTTCGGAGATATTCCCAAATAACTGTGTTCCCTCTGAGAAACAGATCAACGTTACTATGGCAACCGCTGAAATTTCACAGACCGGGGATAGTTTTCTGGCAATATCTCGAAAACCGTTCGATTTAGGGCCTTAACACGCTGGGTTCGGTTCCCACTACCACGAATATTGCTCCTCACATTGATACGCGCAAAAAGAGCTATAATCCATATTTCTACGATCAAATCGACTCGGAAATTCTCATCTCTTATATATAATCCAAAACTGAATCATCACCGCAGGGCTCAAACCACTAGACCTAGGAAGCTGAAATTTTGCATGTTGGTTGATCCGAGTATGTAGAGGCTCACTAAGAAACGGTTTTTGAAAATTCAATTTGTAAGTGACTTTGTTCGGCCCTATGGCATTGACAATCCAAAATTGACTCATCGACGCAGGGCTCAAACCACTAGACCTAGAAAGCTGAAATTTTGCATGTTGGTTGATCCGAGTATGTAGAGGCCGAATAAGAAACGGTTTTTGAAAATTCAATTTGTAAGTGACTTTTTTTCGGCCCTTTGGCACTGAGCAAGGACAGTCGGTAAAATGTTCGGATTTAGCTCATTTTAAGCCGCCACATACGAGAAACAATACTCGGAGGTCCTGTAGGGACCCCGATACACACTTTTTAAGTTCCTAAAATGAACGGTGTTCCATTTGAGAAAGAGATCAAAGTTACTATGGCAACCGCTGAAATTTCGCAGACCGGGGATAGTTTTCTGGCAATATCTCGAAAACCGTTCGTTTTAGGGCCTTAAAACGCTGGGTTCGGTTCCCAAACCACGAACATTGCTCCTCACATTGATACGCGCAAAAAGAGCTATAATCCATATTTCTACGATCAAATCGACTCGGAAAGTCTCATCTCTTATATATAATCCAAAACTGACTCATCACCGCAGGGCTCAAACCACTAGACCTAGGAAGCTGAAATTTTGCATGTTGGTTGATCCGAGTATGTAGAGGCTCACTAAGAAACGGTTTTTGAAAATTCAATTTGTAAATGACTTTTTTCGGCCCTTTGGCATTGACAATCCAAAATTGACTCATCGACGCAGGGCTCAAACCACTAGACCTAGAAAGCTGAAATTTTGCATGTTGGTTGATCCGTGTATGTAGAGGCCAAATGAGAAACGGCTTTTGAAAATTCAATTTGTAAGTGACTTTTTTCGGCCCTTTGGCACTGAGCAAGGACAGTCGGTAAAATGTTCGGATTTAGCTCATTTTAAGCCGCCACATACGATAAACAATACTCGGAGGTCCTGTAGGGACCCCGAAACACACTTTTAAGTTCCTAAAATGAACGGTTTCGGAGATATTCCCAAATAACTGTGTTCCCTCTGAGAAACAGATCAACGTTACTATGGCAACTGCTGAAATTTCGCAGACCGGGGATAGTTTTCTGGCAATATCTCGAAAACCGTTCGTTTTAGGGCCTTAAAACGCTGGGTTCGGTTCCCACTTCTTAGAAGTGGAAACCACGAACATTGCTCCTCACATTGATACGCGCAAAAAGAGCTATAATCCATATTTCTACGATCAAATCGACTCGGAAAGTCTCATCTCTTATATATAATCCAAAACTGACTCATCACCGCAGGGCTCAAACCACTAGACCTAGGAAGCTGAAATTTTGCATGTTGGTTGATCCGAGTATTTAGAGGCTCACTAAGAAACGGTTTTTGAAAATTCAATTTGTAAGTGACTTTATTCGGCCCTTTGGCATTGACAATCCAAAATTGACTCATCGACGCAGGGCTCAAACCACTAGACCTAGAAAGCTGAAATTTTGCATGTTGGTTATTCCGAGTATGTAGAGGCCCAATAAGAAACGGTTTTTGAAAATTCAATTTGTAAGTGACTTTTTTCGGCCCTTTGGCACTGAGCAAGGACAGTCGGTAAAATGTTCGGATTTAGCTCATTTTAAGCCGCCACATACGAGAAACAATACTCGGAGGTCCTGTAGGGACCCCAATACACACTTTTTAAGTTCCTAAAATGAACGGTGTTCCCTCTGAGAAACAGATGAACGTTACTATGGCAACCGCTGAAATTTCACAGACCGGGGATAGTTTTCTGGCAATATCTCGAAAACCGTTCGTTTTAGGGCCTTAAAACGCTGGGTTCCGGTCCCACGTCTTCGAAGTGGAAACCACGAACATTGCTCCTCACATTGATACGCGCAAAAAGAGCTATAATCCATATTTCTACGATCAAATCGACTCGGAAAGTCTCATCTCTTATATACAATCCAAAACTGACTCATCACCGCAGGGCTCAAACCATTAGACCTAGGAAGCTGAAAGTTTGCATGTTGGTTGATCCGAGTATGTAGAGGCTCACTATGAAACGGTTTTTGAAAATTCAATTTGTAAGTGACTTTTTTCGGCCCTTTGGCATTGACAATCCAAAATTGACTCATCGACGCAGGGCTCAAACCACTAGACCTAGAAAGCTGAAATTTTGCATGTTGGTTGATCCGAGTATGTAGAGGCCGAATAAGAAACGGTTTTTGAAAATTCAATTTGTAAGTGACTTGTTTCGGCCCTTTGGCACTGAGCAAGGACAGTCGGTAAAATGTTCGGATTTAGCTCATTTTAAGCCGCCACATACGAGAAACAATATTCGGAGGTCCTATAGGGACCCCGAAACACACTTTTTAAGTTCCTAAAATGAACGGTTTCGGAGATATTCCCAAATAACTGTGTTCCCTCTGAGAAACAGATCAACGTTACTATGGCAACCGCTGAAATATCGCAGACCGGGGATAGTTTTCTGGCAATATCTCGAAAACCGTTCGTTTTAGGGCCTTAAAACACTGGGTTCGGTTCCCACCTCTAACCACGAACGTTGCTCCTCGCATTGATACGCGTAAAATGAGATATATTTGATATATAGAGGTTGCTTTTGGGGCTCGGATACGATCGTGATTTTGAGTCTGATTTTGAGTCTAATTTTATACTCTTTCGGCTGGTTGTTGTAAGCGAGCTTTCAGAAGTTTACTCGAATTTACAATGTTAAGATACTTTCTATTTTTCACGGTATGCTTTCATTTTCTTTATAAATTTGTTTTTTCTTAACTGAATATTTTTGTTTGCCAATTTTGATCTGCTCTTTTTCGTTTTTAACCATGATCTGCAACGTTGATTCACAGTCGAATGTTTCGTATTCTACCGGCTGTCACGTTAATTATTATTGTTTCTTAATTACTCTTACTGAGGAATTGGGCAAACTTATTTCAATAAAGTTGTTGTTTTGTCTTTCACGGCCATTGAATCCCCGCACAAGGCACGGCTTAAACCTAGAAAAGTTGCTGAGTTGTACTAATGGACTAATGGTGCAGCAGAAAAGAGGAGAATTGAAGCTTTTGAAATGTGGTGATAAGGGAGAATGATGATCAGATGGGTAGTTAGGGTAACAAATGAAGAGGTATTAAGCCGAGTGGGAGAGGAGAGATGTTTCTGGCGACTGCTAATGAAGAGAAGAGATAGGAGGGTAGGACACATATTATGACACCCAGGAATAGCAAGCTTACTGTCGACCAAAATATTATGTGCACTCGAGTTTGAAGGTTGTTTGTGAAGTAGCCAATAGACCTTCATATAATCCAATGACATCATCATTTTCGACGTTCGATTTTACGTTAGTTCATGTAGGTTTGGAATTTTTAATTTATATTTTAATATTTTTTATCGCAGTTGAAACACAAAAAGTGCCCCTTTTTAAGCGTGTTTCAACCATGCGTCACATTTAAGAATTATTATCTCACAAACCCGTAATCAGATCGAATCCGAATTTTAACACAATATACATTGGAATGTTGTATAACTGGTTTATTAATTTCAAAATTTTCTGTGTTCAAGAACGAATGTTGTTATTATTTTTGTAATGTAACTCTTTCTCGGCTCGGGTTCGTTGGAAAATGTAGTTCTTGGTTGCGTTGTAATCCTTATACATCAAAAAGTTATGCTGTATGACTGTGAAATAGGTAAATTAATTCACTTATTTTATATCGGTTTGTATTTGTACGGAGAATTATGACATGGTTCACCAGCTAGCCGCTCCGGGAAATGCTATACAGCGTTGCTGATATGGAGCCCATCACTTCCGAGCGAGACGTGCCATGACGCGTGATGTAGCGCATCTTGGCAATGATGTACTGCTTTCACCGGAGTGGCTAACTGGTGAACCATGTCTTAATTCTCCGTACAAATACAAACCGATATACAATAAGTGAATTAATTTACGTATTTCACAATCATACAGCATACCGTTTTGATGTATAAGGATTACAACGCGACCAGGAACTACATTTTCAAACCATCCCGAGCCGAGGAAAAGTTACCTTACAAAAATAATAACAACTTTGTTTCTTGGACACAAAAAAAAAATTAATAAACCTGTTAAACAACATTCCAGTGTATGTTGTGTTAAAATTTGGATTCGATCTGATGACGGGTTTGTGAGATAATAATTCTTAAATGTGACGCATGGTTGAAAAACGCTTAAAAACAGGCACTTCTTGTGTTCCAACGGTGATAAAAAATATTAAAATATAAATTAAAAATTATAAACCTACATGATCTAACGTAAAATAGAACGACGAAAATGATGATGTTATTGGATTTTATATAGGTCTATCGGTTACTTCACAAACAAACTTCAAACTCGAGTACACATAATAGTTTGGTCGACAGTAATTATGGATGCGAGGGACGCAGACTAGAACTGTAGGGGTAAACCAGGGTTAAACAGATTGCCTCGGATGTAGGGTGTGGTAGCTATGTAGAAATGAAACGATTAGCTCAGGAGAGGGATACATGGAAGGCTGCATCAAACCAGTTAAAAAACTGAAGACTCAAACAACAACAATCAGGAATTTAAATTACTTAGAGAGGCATGTGGGGCAAAAGGGTCGTTGGAGAATTTCAATCCCTGGGATGTAACACTGGAAGAGACTGCATAATGTACATCAGCGGCCAAGGTGAGCGATATTTAACTATAGGTCTATTAATAGGGATATGTTTACGTTCAAATCATCAATTAGTATGGCCAAATTACATCCAGAATAGCTTAAGTAAGAATACATTTAATTCCCCATATTCCGATAGATTTGCCATTCCAGTGTGCAAGAGTGCAGTTCCCTCTTCAAACAATATTCGCAATTTCTTTAACAAAGCGCAATGACACACACTTAACAGTAGCACGTGTACATTTAGACAAAACAATTTTTTCCCATGGCCAACTGTATGTGGCGTGCTCGCGAGCATCCGGACAACAAAATCGTTATGTCTCAGCAGAAGATGGCAAAACCATAAACGTAATTTTAAAATGTGTTAACATAATGTAACAACGAACCCTGCAGACGTTCACAGCTCGATAAAATTCCCACTTTGCTGATCATATCAATATACTGTATGTATCAGAATATTCAGAATTAGAATGGACACACCTATAGCCGCGATTGCTGTAATAGAATAGACCAATTATCAGCAATAATGCATCGTCCCCATTGTCTTGATCGCGGGCGAAGCCGCGGGTACCTGCTAGTAAATAATAAGACGCATTGCTGGAAAGATGTTAATTCTCATTGTGTAAAAATTTCAATCACTTGAAGTGCTCTATAGTCAGGTGGAGAACTCTATTCTTTTTATATTGAGATCGGGCCTTCCGGGGATAAGTTATATAAGAGTCTGCAGTGCGGCGATAGAAGGCAAGGCCTTACTATTTAATGTATTGAATATATACATATTAAGAAGCTCCTAGCAGGCGCCAGAAGGAGATCTATCAGTCCAAGTCAAATGCCTTCGGTGCCGCACAAAGTGTGAAGTATGTAACGGCTTCATCACTTTTATTCTCTTCTTTCTAGCTAAAACATGCCGGCAAATTCTTCTCCTTTCTACTTCATTACTCTTCCGTAACTTATACAGTAGGTCATATACAGTATGGCCTGTTTGCCATATCTTGATGAATGCAGTACATTTGCATTTGTCTGTTGGCACAGGCTAGAGTAAAATGTGGCTTTTAACCGCTGTCTCAGTCTCACTCATGGCTGTGATTATATGGAAGCTACTGAGGTTTGGGTGGTGCTTAGTAATGACATTCAGGGCTCACTCAGTCATTGCCTGTGGATGCTGTGAAATGTTCTACTGATATGGTTTGTACTGCTGTTCTGACTCAGTGAGGAAAGCAATGACAAACTACCTCACACCTCCTCTTGCCTAGTACGCCTCAATATTGCGCTGCCTTGGGTTTTTGTGGGTATCTACCCACATAACCTAACGGCGGTACTTTTTGAGGATCCATCCAGCCTTCGGGCTGACTACCTAACAGACAATAATAATAATAATAATGTTATTGGTTTTACGTCCCTTTTAACTACCCTGGCTTTTAGAGACGCCGGGGTGCCGGAATTTTGCCCCGAAGGGAATCTTTAACGTGCCAGTAAATGTACTGACACGGCTCCCTCGCAATACCTAACAGACAGACAGACAGACAGACACACATATAAAGTAAACGAAGAAGTGCATTTTTAGCCTATTTTCAATTTTGAAAAAATAGGCTTATGAGATCACTTTTTGTCCGTGTGTGTGTGTGCGTGTGTGTATGTGTGTGTGTGAGGTGTGTGTGTGTGTCCCCCTAATAACTTCTAAACGGTTGGAGCGATTTCAATGAAACTCGGTAAGTTCATAGTACTATTCCAGGCGACCTCGACCGTGCGCTTCAAATTTTGTTACGTTTCACCAATCCAACATGGCGGCTGTGCAAAATATTTCACCAGCATTCAATATCTCCGAAACTATAACCGATATCACCCAGGAATTTATTACGGTGATAAAGGGAACTACTAGAAGTTCACCTATGTGACTTTTGAAAAACTGGTAACTACAAAACCAACATGGCGGCCACGCGAATTCGCGAATTTTAAATAGACGTTTCTCGCGATTTAACCAACCGAACGCAATAAAACTTGGTACAGTATATGTTTATACACATTGTAATGCACCGACATCTAACTTGGTTCAATTGTTTATATAACCATAAGATGGCGGATGAGCGAAATATTTCACCGGCATTCTATATCTCTGAAACTATTAGCTGTATCACCCTGAAATTTTATACGGAGATAAAGGGCACTACTGGAAGTTCACTTATAAGACTTTCAAAAACCAATTAATTACAAAACGAACATGGCGGCCAAGCGAATTTGAAAATTTTAAATAGACCTTTCTCGCGATTTAATGTTCCAAACGCAATGAAATCTGGTACAGGAAATGTTAATACACATTGTAATACACTGGTATCAAATTTAGTTCAATTGTTTACATAACCTCAAGATGGCGGCTGTGCAAATTTTAAAATTAAGTTTTTATTTCTTGTCTCGTAATCAAGCGATCGAAGTGAAAGTTTGAATAATGAACCTACGCAATAATTTTCCTTCAATGGTAGATGACTCTATGGCCTTTTCATTTAACAATCGAACATGGCGACCATCCGAAATATTCAGACGACTCTGAATATCTACGAATCTATTATAGCAATCAAACTGATTTTTTTATGTTCATAGGGGCTATGAACTTAAGTTCACCTATAGGACTTTAAATAACCTGGTGATCACAAATCCAACATGGCGGCGACGCGAAGTACAAATATTCACATGGACGTTTCTCGCAATTTAACCATCCGAGTGCAGTGAAAATTGGTACAGTAAATCCTTTTACGAATGTTAATCCACTGAAATCTAATTTATTTCAATTGTTTTCATAACCACAAGATGGCAGCTGTGCGAAATTTTAAATTCTCCTTATTACTTCTTGTGTCCTAATCATGCGATTGAAGTTTGAATGCTACACGTACACAATAATCTTCATGTAACATTACATAACTCTAGGACCTACATATATATAATCTAACATGGCAACCATCCGAAATATTTAGTCGGTACTCAATATCTACGAATCTATTACAGCAATCAAACTGAAATTTTGTATGTTGATAGTGGCAGTTAATATAAGTAGGATATATGAAAATAGGCTGTATAGTTCTTCACGGAACTACTTGTTGTATTAAATATCAATCATCACTGAAATATGGTAGCCTACTTCCAGAAATGAAATCCAATATGCAAGGAGGTTTTCAGTTTTGTATAATGGTGAATATTCAGAATTGTGTTGATAGAAAAGCTTGTATAGAGGTTTTTCATTAATAAAACAGTTAAACTATTCAATTTCGGTATTTACTTGGAAATGGAGATGGGAAACCACAAATAATCATTTCAAGAACGGATGACGGTGGGATTTGAACCGACTAGTGTGAAAGTTAGAAAGTACCTTGGCCTGGTGTGCCTTAACATCTGTAGCTAACTTGGTATCTGATTGTAACAATTTCCTATTAAGGATATGGTTAGTAAAAATGTTAGTAGTGTTTTTACCAGTAGCGATGCTACATTCATGCAACTGTGTATACTAAAGTCCATACCCTATAGTTTTCGATGTGTAAGATCTTTCCACTCGGTAACTGGACATTTTGTGGGAGTGATTTTTGAAAAGGGACGGAAATGAATGGGACGGAAGTGCATTGGACGGAAACAATGAGCGCGCGTGATGGCGGAGATCGGTACAACGACGTACTGTAGGCCATGTGGCTCTGGGGAATGTATATCGCATACAGTTTAGTTCAAGGTTTGGAGACCCCATTTAAGATATTCCTACAATAAATCATCTTCAAGTTGTCGTTCTTTGGTGTGAAAATATTCATTTTATCATATTTGCTGAAAACAATTACGATTTATTAAATCTTCATACTTTTGCTGAATTCTTATTTAATGTAAGCACTCGATGTACTGTCGGCCATGTAGCTGTGTGGAATCTATATCGCATCAACAAACACTCCAAACAACGTAGGAATTCAGTATATTAACGCCGACTACTAACAATAATTGAAACTTCGTTGGTCTAAACATATCACTGGGAGAAACACATTTAATATACCTTCCCCACACCTAATTTTTTATCGCGCCTATACTTGGCAGTGCGCTCTATCGGAAAAACGAGGCCATTTTCAATAACATCGCTGGCATGGGTCCTCTTCAGTCCTGAGCTCAGTTCAGAACTTTGAAATATACTTTTCTGTGTTTGACTTATTGCAATTAGGTAAAATAATACATATTTATAAAAAAATCGAAATCACTGGGCTATTATGACATTTAGCATATATGCAACATCAGGACTTAATGACTACTCTCCTCCCACTACTTTGCAATGCTAAATTCTTTTGTGATGCACGATTACTAATGGTTTAATGCCTTGTAAAGTATTTACAATAGTAACATAATTTTTTGTAAATTTTTCTATATTTATTTTGCATTACCTAAAGTCAAAATACAAATAATTAAGAAATTATAACTAAAAATTTTGGATTAAAAAGTCAAAGCACTAAAGAAGTTATATTAAAAAAACATAAAAATGAGAGTACAATCCACAATATCCATTTATGACTCATGAAATGCTGAGAAACAGTTTCTTTTTTCCGTAAAGCACAGGTACATTTTGCATTTTTTGCACTGTACAAAAGTGAATCCCTTTCAGCCCGGTAGTCTACATCTTGATCTACTTTTTTGCGTTCAGCTCATCATTTCTGGTAGATGCAAAGCATGAAACTTCCTGGATTGAACAGACGGCATAGGCGCTGGTATTCTGCGGCGCCTCAAGTTTCGATCTCCATCGTCCTCATCACCACCATCATCATCAACATCAGGTACATCATTCGCTTCATCTTCATTGTTGGAGATGCCGTATTCAATCTCGGGTCATCTTCCCTCCCATCATCATCATCTCCAATCTCCAGCTCAATATCAGACACATCAGGATCGATAGAGTCAATCAGTTTCACAATGTCTGCATCACTCAAGGCTGAAGAAATAAATGGTGAAATTTAATGTTAGCGTTTTCATTACATGGTAAGAGAAAGTAGGCTTTGTGGTAAGAGAAAGTAGGCTATATAACATTTAAAGACCGCATATTTCTCAACATTTAAGCCACATGTGACTTAAGCCTTACCTACAGCACTGAAAGACATGCTAAAAATGAGGAAAATTCAGACATAAAATCAAGTAGCAAGTATAAAATGTCAAGGTCAATGCGTGATGTAGAGTATATGCTACGTAATGCAAATCGTGATCGTGTAAGTATTTTAGTATACTACCGAAACTTACATTCAATAGCACATTAACTGTTGATCAATTGTAACCAATTTTTATAACATTTACATTACTTTAATATACAAATACATATTAATTACCTGCACGTCTTGTTTCCATGGTTACCAGTCCGCCAACTTCAATATTCACAGAGGTGCTGCCACCTATTCGCTCGAGCGGGTAACAAAAAAAAATGTGCGTGATGCGCGGCCAGTAGACTATATGCTACAGTCGGCAACCCGCAGAGAAGCCAGCGCTTAAGTCAGAAAAAAATAAAAACAAGATGTTCAGTAAAGAACATATAGCCTACTTTCTCTTAAATGTATGAGTATAGTTATAACTCGTTGTTATTATCAAAGAGTATAATAGAACTATTCTTTGTTGAAGGCCATAGAAACGATTTACCTCTACCAAACGCCACAATCTAGATAAAAACTGCTACCATCATTGAAGAAAGAAAGAAAGATAAGAAGTATCTCAAGAATGTTATGGATCTGGAGATATAATCGACCGGACTGGCTGCGTGGCTCGGCGGTAACGTTCTCGCTTGCTGGGCCCAAGGTTGCAGGTTCGTATCCTGGCGCAGTCAGCTGGCATTTGAGGGTGCACAAATGCGAGGGAGCCGTGTCAGTACATTTACTGGCACGTTAAAGATCCCCTTCGGGCCAAAATTCCGGCACCCCGGTGTCTCTAAAAGCAGCAGTAGTTAAAAGGGATGTAAAACCAATAACATTATTATTATTATTATTATTATTATTGTTTTAATGTGCTAAACGGTTCCAGGCTAGTGTTCAGAAGTAAAGGGGGAGTTTTAGTCGGTAGTCTGCTACTCAGCAGCAGGAGCCCGACACTCTGTGCGTAAATGCATATCTTCCCTAAAAAAAATATATATATATTATTATTATTATTATTATTATTATTATTATTATTATTATTATTATTATTATTATTATTATTATTATTATTATTATTATTACATATACGACCTGCCGTGGGCAACATCCAACTTTGAGTTGAGGCATGTCTTTACACGTCTGGTTGTGCAGGGCTTTCACAACCCTAATTGAAAAAAAAAGGAAGGAAGATTGTAGTTTTACGTGGCCGTGAATCTTGTGATTATGAGCCACGGGACCTCCTTTTTACGTGGAATCCGAACCACAGGACATGGCATTTCACTTCAAAAATCTCACATGCATTGACTGGGAATCGAAAACCCTAATTGAATTAACAAATCTTTCCATGACCCTACAGAGACGTGTGTATACAAACTATGTGGATATTTTCGATTGCTATTTGCATGAAATAAAAGTAGTAATTAATACCTGAACTAACACCAACGGCTTGAACTCAGTTACTATGTGAAATCGTTTTGTTCTTTTCTTCAAATAACATTTTCAAGTAACGCAAAATAGGCTGTTACAAACCCTTTAAAATAAAAAGTAAAAATGTATCGTAGTATCATCTTGTCATTCTTCAAATTCGATGCGCATAGAATGCCAATGGTATATTAATCAATGGAGCCCCACGTAGACTAGTCGTGACTTCTAGTGGTGAAATATCGAACAATATAATCCTAACAGAGCGAGTGCATTCTAGCGGCCAGAAGAAGACATTTTTCAATAAAATCTGGAAGTTAATAAGTATGTCGGCGTGCAGTTACCTTTTTGGCAGCTAGATGTCTCGAGTAAATCTGCTGGCGAATTATGTTTTAATTAAATATATATTTTACACCATAATATGCACAATATAACGCTTAATTTTAAAACATCTGAGTCATTACAAAACAATAAACATATAACATTTCAAGCAAAAAATCTAGCTCTGATCGGGTTTGAACCATAGGCATTTGAGCGATAGGCTAACGCTCTACCACTTTTTTTTTTATTAGCTCTTTACAGAATTACAGAATTTTCAGATATGATAAATACCATACTAATACATCACAAGAAATCCAGATAGTGTCCATATTTATCGTACAATTGTCCACTTTCACTAAGCTTCCAACGCTCTTTTTGCAGGTGATACCTGAGATCCAGGAAAGAGAAATGTTGATCATTGTCCATCACGAAGTGTACATATTGGCCCATTATCCACACAATGGCAGTCTGTTTAATTTGGGGGAAGGCGGTCACCGACAAACGAACCAACTTCCTGTCATCAAGGTCATCCGAGGGCACATTTAATAGTTGACATACACCACATACACCACAGCCACGTGGAGGCAACTCGCGTGCATGATGTGAAGCGGTGTATCGCCGTATCAGTTTGACCACATATAGTACACCATGGGTAAGCTTCAAGATTGATGGTATATCGCCGTAGAGCGGTTGGGATGAGATCGTTGAGGAAGATAAAAACTTGGGAGTGTACAGCAGAAGAAATGGACATAGCCCCAAAATTTTTCCAAACAGTGGGCCAATGGACATTCGCGGTTTGGAGTGTACCACTTGCCGCAACATGTTATAGATACTTTTCGTCGTTGGAACAATCCCTGATGGCCTTTGGCGAACAGTTTCCAGAAGGTGCTGTTGATGGTCCCTAAATATCTTCGGCAAAGCTCTATCACAACCACGGGCTGTGTTTCGGATATCTTTGTATAGCGCTTTCGTAAAAGTGTCATGTTGGGAAAGAATGGTGATATCGTTCTTGCAGAGGAGTGCACGGCATTTCATGCCATGAGCTGTTAGCCCTAGCCCGCCTTGCCGGGATGGGAGATACAACTGTTCCCGTTGTACTCGGAACAAAAATCCTTGCCATATAAACCAACCTGTATATTTTGCCAATTGGCTCTCAAACATTTTGGGAAGTGGGAAAAGTTGTGCGACATACCATATTTTAGAGAGCGCAAACACGTTGAGGACCATGACCCGTTGCACTATATTGAGGTTTCTTTGACCAAATTGGATCAGGACTCCCCTAACTTTGGCAATGACCTTAGTCCAGTTAACTTGCACTGTGTCCAGAAGCGATTGCTTCCAGGTAATGCCAAGAATTTTCACCTCATTTACTATCCGGAACCAGGGCTGTGGGGTAATCACTGAGTTAGTATTGAGCGGAAGCAAAGCAGTTTTCTGGGGGTTCGATTGTGCTCCAGAGGCGATATGGTAGAGCTGAAGGACGCTATCGATGTGGGAGATGTCTTCTTCATTGCGGATCAATATTGATACGTCATCAGCATAGGCGCACATTCCAAAAACATGTGTGGACAGTTTGTAACCCTGTAGCTTCACCTGGGTAGTCCGAATGAACGGTTCAAGGCCAATGACAAAAAGTAGCATAGAAAGGGGACATCCTTGCCTAACTGATCGTTGTATTGGAATCAGAGGGGAAAGAAAACCGTTGACGAGCACTCTAGACGTAGCATTACAATTTATCATACGAATGTAGTCAATAAGGATTTCAGGAAATTCGAAGTGTTGCAAGACCATGTACAAGTATCCATGACTGATGCGGTCGAAAGCTTTATCAAGATCTAAGGTGAGAAAACTCATTGGCTCAGTGGGGAGCATTTCGGCTTTTAGGTGTAGGTCCCGTAGTATCGCTAAGTTTGTTAACAGAGTTCTTCCAGGAATACTGCAACATTGTTCATCACCAATGATATCAGGTAGAACAGTCTTCAATCGGCATGCAAGTACTTTGGTAAGGACTTTATAGTCACTGCAGAGTAGAGTAACTGGTCGGAAGTCACCAACTGCCATGGGAGAGGATGTTTTTGGTATGAGGACTATGGTACCCTCGTGATGTGATTGACAAAGAGCACGACGTTGGAGAATGGTACGCAGGACATGACAAAATTCTTTGCCAATGAGAGGCCAGAAGTGTTTATACATTTCATATGGCAGTCCATCAATGCCAGGTGAGCGGTTGTTTGGGAGTCGTTTAACCACAGAGTGAATCTCTTCATCCGTAATATCCGCGCTGAGCAGAGTTTTGTTGTCCGGAGATAGTTTGGTACTGCAAAATGACAGCAATAGGGTCACCTGCTGTGGATCAATGGGAGCCTTAGCGTAGAACCGTTGATAAAATAATGATATTTCACTACGTATAGCGTCAGGGGAGGTGACGACACTTCCAGTACTGGTGCGGAGGCGGTGGATATATTTACGTTGCCGCTCACGTTGTCCTTTGGCGATATGGTATACACTTGCACTTTCGTCCGGGAGCACTGTACGATCTTTTAAAGCCACGTTGATATGAGCGAGCGTTCGTTGCTGTAGAGACAGGAGCTTGGTTTTAACTTCCCGGATCTGGTCATATATACGCTCCCCAGCATCAGATCTTTGCTGGAGCTGGCGAAGAACTCGATAGTAAAATTCAACTGTATCCCGTCTTTCCCGACCTCGTTGGTAAGATATGTTCTTAAAGACGCGGCGGATCCCTGGTTTAACTAAAATATCCCACCAGTCTGTGCAGTTGCGAAATTTGCATTTTTGTTGGACCCATCGAATCCAGTGTTGTCTGAAAATATCTTGGCATTCCTCCTCCAGTAACAGCGAGCAATTCAGCTTCCAATAACCTCTTCCTATGTGTAATATGGGATGGGGGTAAGAGATTGTACATACGACAGCATGATGGTTAGTGAAACTGGCAGGTATCACTTCATATCGTCTAGGCTGGATAAGTTCCTGTGAAAAGTAGATGCGGTCAAGTCGTGATGAGGAGTTGTGACTTATACAGGTGTAATGGGGAAGGGGCACCCTTAAACTATCCACAGCATCAATGAGGTGTAGGGAGGTAAGAAGGGTCCTGAGAGCCGGGTTGACACCTCTGTATGGACTAGTGGAATCCTCTGGGCGTTGAATACAATTGAAATCCCCTGCAAGAATAAGTTTTTCCTTAACGTCGTGCAGATGAGGCAGTATACTCTGTTGAAAGAACATTTTCCGTTCCACACGTTTATTGGACCCGGATGGGGCATATACATTTATCAGGGTGGTATTGTTTATGTGTCCAGATATTATGCGTCCTGATGGATGACATAGCACATCTTCGAGTGGGATATCATGTCTTATGAGGAATCCGGTCCCTCTATTCGTATTACCGGTATTGATGTATTGTTTGTAGAAGGCAGATATGGGTAAACACGGTATAGCAACTTCTTGAATGAAAGCAATGTCAATGTCAGCATCTCGAAGGAATCTCTCCAACAGTTGAAATTTCAGAGGGCATTCTATTACATTGATATTCACAGTGGCCACAGTGAGAAATTGCGCCATTAAGAGAAGTATAAAAGCTGTGCTAGACATACTGGAAGGTGGACTCGAAAGAAGACACAGGTGAGAATTATCCTGGTGCACTATGTCAAATTAGGTTGAGATAGTTCCTTTTGACTGCCATTCATAGGCCGGCTGTCAGCGGTTGAGAGCGTTCGTGGGTCCCTAGATGACGTAGAAAGAAGATTTTGTTTCTTTTTCACAGCTGCGGAAACGTTTGTGGAGCCAGTTTTATTCTTCGGGGCTGGTACGGCAATCGAGGCATTTGTTTTAATCTTCTTAGAGACGTTCTCGGATCCCCGATCAACATTCTTAAGTGAGTCGGTAGGGACCAGCGAAGTCGGGGGCAGTGAAGACAAATTTTCTGTGGCAGCCTGTAGTAACGGCAGAGTTGGTTCTAAGGCTGCGATACAGGTTGCCGAGAGCACAGGGGCACTCTGTGTCTCGCAGCTCTGGTCAGGGCAAGGTACCAGTTCTGCGTCAGATGTATCCGAGGTCACTCCTGGTGTTGTCTCAGCTGACTGATCAATGAGCATGTTTTCATATGACGTTTGCTGCGTCACAACTTCCGAGTATTGTACACGTCGTTGTTGTGTAGGAGTTATACCGAGGGGAATCATTTTCTTTGGGCAGTTAATACGGAGATGTGTGGTAGCATTGCAAATTAAACAGGTCTGTTTCTGTCCATTATACGTTATATAGCCAGAATGGCCACCAAAAGCCTCAGTGGAGGGGATATCTTGCTTGATTTCCATAGTTACGGCACGTATTCCATTATACACCGGGAACTGATAAGCAGAAGACCATTGTTCTTTCCTGACGTCACTCACAGTGCCATATTTCGACAGGACGGATTTGAAAATTTCAGGGGGTACTTCGAGTGGGACATTAAATATACGCACTGTGGTAAAATTGGAATCCGCTGTGGAGAGCTTAACATTGGTCATTTCGCCTGAATCATACTGAAATTTAATAGGATCTGCAAAAGTATTTAACAATTTCTGATAAATAGATATGGTGATTACCTTGATGTACATGGTTTTTTCGTGCGCATTTAACTGGATGGCTTCTACTTGGTCGACAGTCAACCGGAGGGTATCGCCAATCCAGCGGTGAATTTCTCCTGGTGAGGGGCGAGAACTCTGCCTGTCCCATTGGCAGCGTACGGTGTTTTTTCTCTGGTATCCGGACATGATTTTCAGCGGAGTTTTCTGGGTTTATGGTTTTGTTGTCCTATCTGGAACACTACTTAAAAAGTATTGTCCGAATGACACACGGAAGATCAGTACACACGTGGAACTAAGGAAGCACCGGTATTAGGAACCGTAACCTCTTCCAATGCGGTCACACAGCGCGCACACACGTACCGCACTCGGCCACGACCAGTGACCAACTGACCACTGAGCTAATTGTGTCAACGAATATATTTCTATATAAAATGACTTACATAGAACTTGTTAGCAAATAATGATTTATACTAAACGATTTCATCACTGGAGTATATTATTTATATATAAAGCATTTCATACTGAACCCGCTGAGCTATGGTTCATGTGATATTTTTTTTATGACAGAGCATTTATGATGGGATGTTGTACTTTTGAACACACCCAGGAAGCCACGTGAAGCTGAGAGATCACGCGATACTTTGAAGTAGCGGTGAATCGCACTTTTGACTTTGGTGTAAACTGCTAATTATTATCTGAGGTCTTATTAATTATTTTTATCTTTCCTACGAGACTCAGAATATTCCATTTCGTCATGCTGCATTATTAAAACATTTTGGAGAATGTTTATTTTTACTTTAGGTAAGGTAATACCCTTGCAGATACGCAAAAAGGAACGTAAGTAGTCGCTCAACGTTTTCGTTTTGACGACCTACTTTCTAGAGACACCCAGTACCGGAGCACTGCGTCTTGAGAATCCGCCTTGTGTAGGCGTGGAATTACATTTGTTCTACGAAACGTAGAAGAATATCCGCTGTTTAGCGTTAAAAGTGATTATAAGGTGCCATCGAGTAAGCAAATACTAATATTCACTGTCGATGAAGTCCAGTGAATTAAATAAGAAGCTTGGGAAATAATTATTGGCAAGTATAGTGTATTGCACAACATTGCTGTGACATCACATATTACCCACGCGTATGTGGAGGGCAGATGCCTAGTGGAAATATACAGGTAATAGTGTTACAATTATCCTGAATAAGTGTGATTATAATAGTATGAGATATTTAAATTGCCAAAGTGGAAATTTCATCTTTGAAACGTCGTATAATTCACGGATGCTGCGTGATACAAAAGTAGCGTCACTAGCACGTGCAGCATTATAAAATAGTATTAGCTTACATGCTAATCCACATCTGCAAGATTAAGGCTGTGTCGTATCTTATAATTGAAGCCTATAATAGTCACGACGGACATTATAATTTTGGAAGTGAGAGGATGAATAATCACGCAACTTATTTCGCTACCCACGTGATTGGACTTTTATTCACCATGGTTGAAGCAGTCACCATGGGCTAATACCATCCCAGTATGGGGGGGTGACGTTTCTACAGGGACCAGCATGATGGTGGAACTTCCAGAACGATGAACGAGAGGGAAGGAGCCAAAATGCCATTTCCAGGCATATCCACGAAGATGTCGACAGGGACAAATCGAACCCTGGTCTTTGGGGGAGTCCAGATGGGAATCCTGATGAGGAGGATACCGATCCAGAGAGCCAGAGAGGTTTATGTACAACCCTTGTTGTGGAATAGAGAGTTGAGTGAGAGCTCCTCCATTTCGTGAGTTTTTGTCACACCCCTTCTTTGTTCTAGTTTCTGGTGGTATAGTAGTTATAATGTAGTTTGTGAATCAACCACACTCAGTGTCAGCCATTTTTCTAGGTAGGGATGTAACTAGATTAGTTAGATGTCATTTATTTCAGTTTAGAGTGAGACACCTTTGGGGTCAGACACTTTGGTCAGCCCTGGTGCAGCTTGGTGAACGTCGTGGAACGTCAATGCCTACCTTTTTGCTGAACCTGATCGTAGTCATTTTGAGGCTATTTTGTTCAACCCTACTTGGGGTAATTTTCAAGTCTTTGCTGACTGTAGTTATGGCAATCAGATGCCTTGGTTATTAATTGACTGCATTCTTCGCAGCCATCCTTTGTTACACCCCTGACTGTCGTTAGAACGGTCGTATCATTTAGGTAGTCGACAGTAACTACCAGTTTGTAAATGCATTATATTTCATTTTGAATAAGCTCAGAAGCTATTCTTGGTCATGTTTGAACCTAACAACTAGAAGGAATGTTTCGTTGCCTAGCATCGAACGCGGTTCCCAACGTATCATTAAGCAGATCTAGTGTGTGAATCTGTGCCACATTTATCATATTTTTCTTGTGTCGTGTGAGACACGTTTTTTATTTGATGTTCTAGCAACTACTGAGTTGCATTTTTAAAGCAAAGAGCTTCAGTTATCGTAAGTTTACTTTCATTTAGACGTCTTTGGTAGAAAGACGGAAGTGTATTACTATACTCAGATTTATAGCGTGCGTTTGATACACGGACTCTGTAGAGATCCGTAACATATGGTATGTTTTTTTATGAACCGGCCAAGTGCAGGTTTTGTATTGATTAAATCGCCGGCCTTGAATAAACTGGTTATGT
This sequence comes from Meconema thalassinum, assembly GCA_946902985.2. Classification (NCBI taxonomy): domain Eukaryota; kingdom Metazoa; phylum Arthropoda; class Insecta; order Orthoptera; family Tettigoniidae; genus Meconema; species Meconema thalassinum. Next base: position 150,816,518 of record OX336390.1, on the reverse strand, counting down.
AACCCAGTGACCTAGAGCACGCCTGCTTCATTGTGAGACAAAACTACTATAGACGAGGACAGAGTACAATTTGTATTCGCTTTTCCTTTCATTGCTATTTTGCTTATGGAAACCAGTTTCCACTCCTGTATTTGATCACTTGTTTTATGGATCGGTTTTTGTTAGTTTAGCGCTCTGTTGCGTGTATTGTCGTATGACAGGTACAGTTATGTAAGGTTTTCTATAGGATGGTGAAGTCTACCCTGTCATAGCAGGATGTTATTGTATGCTTTGTCCGGGGATGATCCCGTTGACCAGATGTTACTGGAAGGTAACTGTTGTACAGGCCTATCCCAGAGTTATTGAACGCGAGCTTAGCGCCGCTGGTAACCCGTGTTATTGTGTGTCCGAGTTGTTATACTCGATGATTATATTCCGACTGTTGAGTCGAGGCTTTTTGGTGGAGAATGATCTCAGTTGGAGACACTCCGTGCCCAGGCTATTGTCAATGTTATTCGCCATAAACCTACAATAAACCTATAAACCGACATTCTAATAATAAAATGCATAATTGTTGTAAAACAAGCCTAACTAACGATTCTTTCTATCTAACTTTGTTCTTTGCATTCTGGAACTGTTGACATAGCCGTGCAGTTGAAGATAATTTCCTTGTGAGGAAATGACTAGGACAGTTGACATTTTTGTAGCGACCTGAAGCATGTGCGAACCTAGAGTTCGTAGCTTGTGGAGCTCAGGCCATGCGATGTCAGACGTGGTCTCAACTGCGCATTCGTCACCGTAACTATACACATTAGATGACTATGGTTTACAAAGAGTAAACCAAGGTGTAGGCAGGAATTTTAATAAAACTACTGTGTCTATTTCGTTATTAATTTATGATGTCAAGTGTATTAAACCCTACATGTTACTTTATTGTGTGCTGTTAGCACATAGTTATTAAGCATAATTAAATTGTTTGTTTTTCATGGCTGTACACTTAGCTTTTGGATGTAATTGTTTTCTTTTACGGACGTCATCGCCGTAAATTTTGTTAATTGATAGGACTTAGCTAGTTGAATTAATGTTAAATTTAAATGTCGAAATGGTACCATCCTAACCTAGATTTGTTTTGCTACCCTGTTAAATGTAAATTCAGATATTAGCTTGATCTTGTAACTTGAACTAGGGACTTGCGTCGTGCCATATTCCTAGCGTTGCTGTTGTTGCTTTATCATTGTGAGTTAGATCTTTCGCGAGGGTTTTCAGTAACTTCTCAGGTAGGGGACCTGTTCTTTATCTTAGTTTATTTATTAATTTGCGGACTAGCCGATTATAACCCTCCGAACTAGGCTAGGGGCTTGTGAATTTTAATAAATTTTCACGGTGTTTTACATGAGTCTGGATGTTTATTTTCTCAGTCTAGTTTTAAGGTGAACCTTTCCTTAGGCGGTCTATGACCATCGTCACCATGTACCACGATCTCTGTGGACTACGGACTCTCGTGCCGCTTTAGCCTTTTTGGAAGGTCACCTGATCCTCACGGTACTTTTCTTTTTATGCGATTTATGTGTCGTTAGTTGAGTCATCGTGGTTGTTGACATCAACTAGACGGTCACAATACAAAGTTTATTTATTTTGTATCAGTACGCTATATTGCATTCAATACTCAAATTAGTGAAATATAAGTCAGGCACAAGATATCCGCTGCCATCTTGTCTAATTACTGAATCAGCTCAGCTTTTTAAAATCACGTCTGCACTATAGTATTACAAAATAAACTTTTAATTTCGAACGTGCCTCTTCCTTCAGAACAGTTAAAACGATTCTCGGCTCGATAATCGGAACTGGTGGGTCCCATGATATGGATTATAAAGTTTGCATAATTCGCACGGCCGCCATCCTGAAATGGTATGGCGGACGACCTTGTAGTTTGGTCACAAGACGCATCCTATACGAAGGTATGTTGTTACCAAATTTGGTAGAGATCAGATGATTTGGTTAGTCGTTATTTGATTTTACGTTTTGAACGTTTGAGTGGCCGCCATTCAGTTTTAGTAACGATGGCGGCGATATAAAACATGACACTGAGGTGTCCTTTGCTAATGCTACCTTTGTACCAAATTTTGTTCAATTCGCATTCACCGTGTTCGAATTGATAGGGGGGGACAGACATTCAGAGTACACACACTCACACACACACAGACACACACACACAGACTCACACACACACACATACACACACACACACACACCGACTCACACACACACATACACACACACACAGACAGACACACTTTTTTCGCCCTGTGTTGATCTCATAAGTCTACTTTCATTTTTTGCAAAAATCGAAAGTAGGCTAAAAATAAAAACCTCATGTAGCATATATGCTACGTAAGGACACAGGTCAAGATTTGGCACTGGAGTTTTACAAGTAGTTATTTCAATGACCAACAGAGTTCACTGTCAACAAGGGATTTGCTCTCTCGGGACACACATAGTAGGATAACATGTCACATGTTACACATCATATGCGACTACTGTAAGGCTCGTATAATTTTTAGCCTGTTTTCAATTTTGAAAAAATAGGCTTATGAGATCACCTTTTGTCCGTGTGTCTCTGTGTGCCTGTGTGTGTGTGTGTGTGTGTGTGTGAGGTGTGTGTGTGTGTGTCCTCTAATAACTTTTAAACGGCTAGAGCGATTTCAATGAAACTCGGTAAGTTCATAGCACTATCCAGGGCGACCCCGACCGTGCCCTTCAAATTTTCTTACGTACCACCAATCCAACATGGCGGCTGTGCGAAATATTTCACCAGCATTCAATATCTCCGAAACTATTCCCGATATCACCCTAGAATTTTTTACGGTGATAAAGGGAACTGCTAGAAGTTCACCCATGTGACTTTTGAAAAACTGGTAACTACAAAACCAACATGGCGGCCACGCGAATTTACGACATTTATATAGACGTTTCTCGCGATTGAACCAACTAAACGCAATAAAACTTGGTACAGTATATGTTTATACACATTGTAATGCACCGACATCTAACTTGGTTCAATTGTTTACATAACCACAAGATGGCGGATGTGCGAAATATTTCGCCGGTGTTCTATATCTCGGAAACTATTAGCGGTATCACCCTGAAATTTTGTACGGAGATAAAGGGCACTACTGGAAGTTCATCTGTAAGACATTCAAAAACCGGTTAACTACAAAAGGAACATGACAGCCAAGCGAATTTGAAAATTTTAAATAGGCCTTTCTCGCGATTTAATGTTCTAAACGCAATGAAATCTGGTACTGGAAATGTTTATACACATTGCAATGCACTGGTATCTAATTTAGTTCAATTGCTTGCATAACCTCAAGACGGCGGCTGTGCGAATTTTAAAATTAAGTTTTTATTTCTTGTGTCGTAATCATGCGATCGAAGTGAAAGTTTGAATAATGAACCTACGCAATAATTTTCCTTTAATGGTACATTTAACAATCCAACATGGCGACCATCCGAAATATTTAGACGGCCCAGAATATCTACGAATCTATTATAGCAATCAAACTGAATTTTTTTATGTTCATAGGGGCTATGAACTTAAGTTCACCTATAGGATTTTAAATAACCTGGTGATCACAAATCCAACATGGCGGCGACGCGAAGAATAAATATTCATATGTACATTTCTCGCAATTTAACCATCCGAGTGCAGTGAAACTTGAAACAGTAAATCCTTATACGAATGTTAATTCACTGGCATCTAATTTATTTCAATTGTTTCCTTAACCACATGATGGCAGCTGTGCGAAATTTTAAAATCTCGTTTTTAATTCTTGTGTCCTAATCATGCGATTGTAGTTTGAAAGCTACACGTGCACAATAATCTTCATGTAACAGTACATAACTCTAGGACCTACATATGTAAAATATAACATGGCGACCATCCGAAATATTTAGTCGGTTCTCAATATCTACGAATGCATTACAGCAATCAAACTGATATTTTGTATGTTGATAGTGGCAGTTAACATATGTAGGATATATGAAAATAGGCTGTATAGTTCTTCACGGAACTACTTGTTTTGTAGATAATCTCTGGTTGGTTGGTTCTTAAGTTTAGGGGCTGCGACAACGCGGTCATGTAGCCCCGTGTACTTTGGGTGTGTGTAGAATCTGTCTGATAACCGGTGTTAATTGTGATGACTGTATTAGTGTGTGTTATCTATTTTTAGCCTACTTTTCACATTTTGCAAAAATGAGGAAAAATAGACTTATGAGATCGATCCGGGAAAATGTGTGTCTGTCTGTCTGTCCTTCTGTCTGTCTGTCTGGCTGTGTGTGTGTTTCCCCCTATCAACTCCTAAACGGCTACAGCAATCAAAACCAAATTTAGTATGAGTAAAGATGTGCACCGGAATATATCACGTCCATATTTGATAATGATGTCAGTGCTACCAACTGCTCAAAAAACGCACTAGAAATTTGAGCTCCATGTTGGATATCTTGGAAGGTATGCATGGGAGCTATTCCAAAATTGGCACACATGTAGATAAGACTATTTCAGTTTAATTTCCAGGAGGCCAGTCATGACAGTGTTGCAAAAATAATTTTAAGCCTTCTGATAGGTCCAATGTTTAAATGAATATAACTTCTACACTATCAATTGGATTTTAACCAAATTTTGTATGTAATATCTATACATAAACAGATATGACTGAGCGTATTCCTAAGAGCCACCAGGGCTGCCAACTGTTAATAATTGATATCTCTCTATTTATTTATTTTTATCCAAATACCAATATATCAGAAAGTATGCAAGCCAAGAGCTTTAAACTATGCACACGTATATTCTGACATTTTAGATTAATTTGGAGTAACTTATATTCGTCAGTTCTACCAACATGATTATAAGCCTGCTGATAGTACCAATTTTTAAATACATGTAACTTCTATACTATCAGTTGGATTTCAACCAAATTTCGTATGTGCTATGTGTACCATAACAGATATGACTATAAGTATTGTTAAGAGCAATCAGGGCTGCCAACTGTTAATAAATGCTGTCTATATTGTTTTTAACTTAATATCAATATATCAGAAAGCATGCAAGCCAACAACTCTATACTTTGCATACGTGTAGCACCTGACATTCTAGATTAATTTGGAGTAATTAATACAAGGCCGTGCTGCCAACATGATTCTATGCCTGCTGATAGGTCCAATTTTAAAATACATTCAACTTCTATACTAACAAATGGATTTCATCCAAAATTGGCACAACAAGATATCATAATATTTCAGATTATTTCTGACCAGCACACGCATGACATTGTTGGCAACATGCTTTTACGCGTGCTGATAGATCCAGTGTCTAACTGCATGTAACGTCCATTGGACTTCAACCAAATTTTGTATTCTGTACCTTAAGAGATGGAACGAAGAATATATTCAGTCACCAGGGCTGCCAACTGTAGTGCTCTATTCGGCTGCATTATACCAGGTATATTTTGAACTAATTATATATTTCGATATTACCAACTTAATTTCGTCATTATTCTAGATAGGTTCATATTCTGTAGAATAATCATTGGCATGAAAAGTAGGCTGTATATTTCTTCACGGAACTTCTTGTTTAATTTAAGTACAGACTGCAACTTAGAATTTTTGAAATAGTTCCTACTTTTGCCACCAAGCACCACCGTCAACGACTACTAGGCCAAGTTCAGAACTTTTCTACTAGACGCCACCGCAGTCGGCTCTTGGCAACGAACGTAGAAACCTAAGAACGTTGTTTACATACTTAACCTATCCAATTTAGCTTCACACAGGTGAAATTAGTGGAAGGATTTTTAACATGCCATAAATGTATGACATGGGACCGCCGGCTTTACTTCCCCTTCGAAGGAAGGCATACTGAGGGATTTTAACGCTCTAAAAATCCGACGGCTTCGGCTGGGTTTGAACCCGCTATCTTGGGTATAGAAGCTCAGCAAGCTACTGACTACGCCACCGAAGTCGCCAGATAAACTCCAGTCGTCGTGTTTTTCGGTCAGCAATGATGCGTTCTTTGAAGATTTCATCCCTGGAAAGATAGTTCACATAACTCTTCTTAATAGTCAGAGTACTCAAATTGCTCAGTCTAGAATCTGACATGGATTTCCTTAAAATGTCTTAACTCTCTTCAATGCACTCATATTTTATTCACTCGAGGCAATAGAAACAGTAGCCTAAAGGTAAGAATCAGTTTTATGAGGCGCAATGTTTATTGATATTTTTTTTCTAGACCAGTGGGGGCGTGGTGGCGCAGTGGTCAAACTGTTGGCCTCTCACCAAGGTGGACTGGGTTCGATTCCCGGTCAATACATGTGAGATTTTCAAAGTGAAATGCCATATCCTGTGCTTCGGATTCCACGTAAAAAGGAGGTCTCGTGTCTCATAATCTCAAGATTCACGGCCACGTAACACTACAATCTTCCTTCTTCTTATTCCTTTCTAGACCAGTGTTCAAAATATATTCCCTTCATAGGAAATGGAAGAAAATTGTCATGATTTTAAACTAGTACATTAGGCAACGAGCCTATAATGGCTATAATTAAGACACGAGTATGTTTATAAAACGAGCGTATGCGAGTTTTATAATTTCCATACGAGTGTCTTAATTACCATTATAGACGAGTTGCATACGACTGTTTATGTTCGACGATAATTATAGCTTTATTATATTATGTTTTAACATAAATATTAAGGAATATCTCTTCAGTCACTAGATTTTGTGATCGGGTGCTGCGCTGGGTAGTATATCTCTGTTTTCCAAGCTCTCTGGCCGACCGACGCATGCGCTCTGGGTGCTTCAATGCCATACGTTCAGATTGTGCACCAGTATTCAGTAAAACTGTCGTTTGAAAACAACGCGCTGAGTAGAAATTGGATTTGGGGATATTAAGGCACAGTGCTATTTCTTGTCTCATATTCACCAGTTTATTTACGCGAACATATGGACGGTGCACTTTCGGTAATTTATATAGACATGTTGAATTTTGAGCGCATGCGCGAAGGTAACCTTGTCTAATTGGTCACACAACTGTTTCTTGAGCTCTGATTGGTGGGAGAAACTGTTTCATAATGAAAAATAGTGTTATAATGAGCCTCATTTTGATACAGTTTTCTAACACATAATAGTCAGGGTCGAACATAAACACTATTAAAACACTACACTGATCCATGTTTTAAAACTCACAAATGAACATGAACGCGCTGAGATACTACCCGCCTCACGAATGCAATGCTTGGAACATAGATTATCTGCTGACGCATTCAGATATTGACCTTCGGCTTTGGGCATGCGCAATTGCCTCCTCTACAAACAGAGACTTGAGCCTGTTGCACAGGAGACTCACTTTCTTCTCATTCCCGCACTGAAAAGCTGGCGTCACTCCCATCGTGGTTACAGAGAATAATACCGAAAACTAGAGATTCAGTTTGCCTATGCATATGAAAAATAGGAAAATTTAAATGTGCATATTCCTTGAGAATGAAATGGATATTCTAAAGCTCAAAGACTCCCCTCCAGCTTTGCCACTGGTAATTACCTCAAAATGGACCTTTGTATCACCAGTAACTTCGTTGTTGTGGTTGTTTATTTTAGGGGCTGCGACATCGTGGTCGTATAGGTTTATTTGGGTGTGTATGAAATTTGTGTGATTGTGATGGCTGTACTAGTGTGTGTATTTATAAATTAAGGATATGATTGAGAAGGAGGCGACCGTGGCCATAAGTTATGAAAACTACATCCAGAATGACTGAGGTGGGAATCGAACTCTCCTCTCCTCGGTTTTACCTAACAAGGCTAGGTGTCCTCCGTTCCGGCCTCCACACCACAATTAAAATTTCTTGGAAGAGCCGGAAATCGAACCCATACCTCCGGGGCAACAGCCAAGAATGATAGCCGCTACACCACGAGGGGCTCCAAGTAACTTCAATCACACTACGCATGCTGTAACTTCATTCCAAATTTAACATAAAGGTATTTTCGAGAACAAGTTGCTCTATTACCTGCCGAGTTCCTGATAAACTCCTGTCAGGTAAGGGGGCATTCAAAGTAGCCCATACTTCATTAAGAACGCTTTAGATTAATTCAGTTTTATATGTCTGGAGAAACACAATATTGTTGTAACTTGTAACAAAGAAGAAACGGTATACTGTAAAATCGGTGTGGTTATCTATGAGTCGCCAGGAGATTCCAACAACCGTATTTTGTCAGGAGTTGCAACAACATACATTTTGATCTTCACTCTTCCCATGTTTTTCTTGTTGATTTTTATTTTTTTATTTTTTTATTTTTTTTTCGCAAATGACTTTACTTGTTTTGCACGCGTTGCTTCAATCCTGTGAGAAGCTCTCTAGTTAAACCCACACATTGTTATTATTAATCAGTATTACTGCTAAGCCTATCTACCTCACCAATATGAGATAATAAACACAAACACCTGTCTGCCTACATTCCAGTTTCACCTAAGTCACAAAATGTACAATTAGTCCTGGAAAGTTAAGGAAATGAATATAAATGCGTTTGGCGCTGTGATCTTAGGCATGGGAACGAAGTTAAAACTACTGTGTTGAAAATATGAATAGTGACCGAACGAAGGGTAATGTCATTTTTGATGTGTAACATCTTTCCATTCGGGAGTGATTTTGAAAAATGGGACGGAAGTGGATCGGATGGAAGTGTGTAAAACGCACTGCTAGCTGCTAAAGCAGCCAGGAGGGTTGCGATCCAGCTAGCTGTGTTAAGAGGAAACAATGAGCGCGCAGTTTTGGAGATTGATACCATAACGCACTGCCGGCCATGTTGAATGTATATCACATATGGATTACTTCAAGGTTTGAAGGCGTCATTAAGAATATTCCTATAGTAAATCATCTTCAAGTTGACGTTCTTTGGTGTAAAAATATTAATTTTATCATATTTGCTGAAAACAATTATGATTTATTAAGAGTCTCTTTTCCAATCACTGGATAAAAGTAATGGCTACTCCCCGAATAACTTTGGGTCAACACTTTCATACTGAACGGTAAACGCTCATGAAAACTCTGGTGTCAACTGATTGAAACGCAAACCACATGTTCAAAATCTTCGTATCAGTATTTAAATAGGATATGCTTTAATAATGAAACAGTGCAACTAGTCAGCAAAGCCGGTGTTATGTTCCTGCACAATGGCTATTCATATATTAACCCACATTGCGGTAATGCAGTGATCAATATAATAAATATCGATTTTTAGCCTATTTTCAATTTGGTAAAAATAGGCTTATGAGATCACCTTTTGTCCGTGTGTGCGTGCGTATGTGTGTGTGTGATTCGTGTGTGTGTGTGCCCCCCCCCCCCTTCCCTAATAAAATCTAAACGGCTGGAGAGATTTCATTGAAACTCGGTAAGTTCGTAGCTCTATTCCGGGCGACCCAGACCGTGCCCTTCAAATTTTGTTACGTATCACCAATCCAACATGGCGGATGTGCGAAATATTTCACCAGCATTCAATATCTCCGAAACTATTACCGATATCACCCTGGAATTTTGTATGGTGATAAAGGAAACTACTAAAAATTCATTAATGTGACCTTTAAAAACCTGGTAACTACAAAACCAACATGGCGGTCAAGCGAAGTTGCGACGTTTAAATGGACGTTTCTCGCGATTTAACCAACCAAACGCAATGAAACTTGGCACAGTATATGTTTATATACATTGTAATGCACCGACATCTAACTTCGTTCAATTGTTTACATAACCTCAAAATGGCGGCTGTGCGAAATATTTCACAGGCATTCAATATCTCCGAAACTATTTATGATATCAACCTGAAATTTTGTACGGTGATAAACAGCACTGCTACAAGTTTATCTATGTAACTTTCAAAATCCCCTTAAACTATGAAACGAACATGGCGGCCAAGCGAAGTTGACACATTCTAATACATTTTTCTCGTGATTTAATCATATGAGCGCATTGAAATGTGGTACAGTAAATGATTATACATATTTTCATTCACTGGCATCTAATTTAGTTCAATTTTTTACATAAACTGAAAATGGCGGCTGTGCGAAATTTTAAAATTAAGTTTTTATTCTTGTGTCTTAATCATGCGATCGAAGTGAAAGTTTGAATAATGAAGCTACGCAATAATTTTCCTTTAATGGTACATAACTCTATAGCCTATACATATAACAATCCAAAATGGCGAGCATCCGAAATATTTTGACGGTTCTCAATATCTAAGAATCTTTTCCAGCAATCAAACTGATCTTTTTAATGTTCATAGAGGGTATGAACATAAGTTCACCTATATGACTTTCAGTAACCTGGTGAGCACAAATCCAACATGGCGGCGACGGGAAATATAAATATTTAAATGGACGTTTCTCGCGATTTAACCATCTGAGTGCAGTGAAACTTTGCACATTAATGCTTATACAAATGTTAATCCACTGGTATCTAATTTATTTCAATTGTTTTCATAACCACAAGATGGCAGCTGTGGGAAATTTTAAAATCTCGTTTTTACTTCTTGTGTCCTAATCACGCGATTGAAGTCTGAAAACCTCACGTACACAATAATCTTCATGTAATAGTACATAAATAAAAATCCAACCTGGCTACCATCTGCAATACTTAGTCGGTTCTCAGTATCTACGAATCTAACATAGCAATCAAACTGAAATTTTGTATGTTGATAGAGGCAATTAATATGAGTAGGATATATGAAAATAGGCTGTATAGTTCTTCTCAGAACTACTTGTTTTATACGGGAATTCCTTTTATTGTCAAGTAGGCGTATTCATACAGTAACTAATTTAAAACTCAATTCCATGCAGGAACATTATCGACAATAGCAAAATATTAACGGAGCATAAAAATTACTTCCATATTATAACCGGCACGTGAAAATAATCAACTGACTTGTACTCTATATAATTGTGGTTGTAATAGCTGTGTGGCTAGCCCCTTGGTCTGCGAATCATGAGGTCTTGGTTTCGAACCCCCGTCCCGGCAAATGCTTTTGCTACCAGATTATCGATTTAAACGATATCTATCATAACATTATGCGTCATTTTAACAGAATCTAAATAGAATTACGATTTATCTAATTTTAATTACAATATTTTGCACCAAGCAGGAGTTGGGAAATTTGATTGTATTGAACATCATTTCTAGTATTCTATAGATAGGCTAGAGACTATGGTTTCATTCCACCTCTTAATATATAAAAATGAGATGGTGTGTGTGTGTCTGTCTGTGTGTTACTCAATAACGCAAGAAACACTGGTCCGATTTAAATGAAATTTTCCATGGATGTAGCTGATTTACCAGGTTTACATATAGGATACTTTTGATTTGAATGAAATTTTGAAACCAAAGGGTGTAATGACGTCACAAATGTGGGTTTTACTTGCTAACCGTTGGGGATACACGAAACGTGATAAGGACGTTTCGGATAGGAAATTAAATTTTAAAGCTCATATGTGCCATCAAAAGTTTGCCAATTCTTAGCGTCCTCTTTCTATTTGACATGGAAATCTTGCAGTTTGGTCAGAATATGCTTCCCACATAAAGATATGTTGAAAAATTTGGTAGAGACTAGATTATTAGGTTGGTTGTAATTACATTTTAGCTTTTAACATTTGGGTGGCCATGATTATGTTTCCGTCAAGATGGCGGTGATATAAAACATGACACTGAGGTGCCCTTTGCTAGTGCTACCTCTGTACCAAATTTCGTTCCATTCGGTTTCACCGTGTTCTAATTGATAGGGGGAATCGATTTTCACACAAAGATGGCCGCCATCCGCAAAATATTAGGCTAATAACCTATTAGTTTGGTCAAAGGATGCTCCCTCCATAAAGGTATGTTGTTGCAAAATTTGGTAGAGATCGGATGATTAGGTTAATCGTAATTTGATCTAAGCTTTGAACATTTGTGTGGGCGCCATTACGTTTCCGTCAAGATGGCGGCGATATAAAACTTGACAATGAGGTGCCCTTTGCTAGTGCTACCTCTGTACCAAATTTCGTTCCATTCGGTTTCACCGTGATCGAATTAATAGGGGGAATCGATTTTCACACAAAGATGGCCGCCATCCGCAAACTATCAGGCTAATGACCTATTCATTTGGTCAAAGGTTGCTTCCTCCATAAAGGTATGTTGTTGCAAAATTTAGTTGAGATCGGATGATTAGGTTAGTCGTAATTTTATTTAAGCTTTGAACATTTGTGTGGCCGCCATTACGTTTCCGTCAAGATGGCGGCAATATAAAACATGACACTGAGGAGCCTATTACTAGTACTACCTCTGAACCAAATTTCGTTCCATTCGGTTTCACCGTGTTCGAATTAATAGGGGGAATCGATTTTCACACAAAGATGGCCGCCATCCGCAAACTATTTGGCTGATGACCTATTAGTTTGGTCAAAGGATGCTCCCCCCATATAGGTATGTCGTTGCGAAATTTGGTAGAGATCGGATGATTAGGTTAGTCGTAATTTGATTTAAGCTTTGAACATTTGTGAGGCCGCCATTACTTTTCTGTCAAGACGGCGGCGATATAAAACATGACACTGAGGTGTCCTTTGCTAGTGCTACATTTGTACCAAATTTCGTTCAATTCGCGTTCAGCGTGTTCGAATTGATAGGGGGGGGGAACAGACATTCAGAGTACACACACACAGACTCACACACACACATACACACACACACACACACACACACAGACAGACACACTTTTTTCGCCCTGTGTTGATCTCATAAGTCTACTTTCATTTTTTGCAAAAATCGAAAGTAGGCTAAAAATGAAAGTTTGTCTTTTTTTCTGAATTTCTACGGAAATTTGAGTTATTTACGCATTTCAGACTGTTTTATGATGGATGCACGTGAATTTTTTTTTTTTTGCCTGTCTGTCTGTCTGTCTGTCTGTCTATTTGTTTGTTTGTCTGTGGACAACTTTGTTCCGTTATAACTCGAGAAAGGCTGGGTGTATCAATGTAAAATTTGGTACAGATATCCATCCGAGGCACGACACTAATCATTGATGTAACTCTTCTCCGTACCTCTCATAAAAGGGGGCCTATCCCCTTAAAGTACAGTACATGCTGAATAAGGCGTAGAAGGACGAGACAAAGCTCATTTTCAGCCCCTCAATGTGAGAGACAAAACTCGGGGACCCTTAAAGCAACATTTTAAGGCCCCAAAACCAAACTTTTTAGAGATATTCCCAGAAAACGAATTTCATTTAATAAACTAATGAACGAATGCAAGCTGGTAACCATGGCAACAGATTCTCAGAGGTCCATCTATTGCTGTAAGACGCAATGCAATTCCATTAATTACATTAGTTTGAAAGTTTGCAAACGGCTAGAAGGTTATCACGGAACCAAATTAAGCTGTAATATTCATCCATACTTATAATGCGCTTAATGGGGTCAATGGGTACTCTAGAATTTTTTCACGCGATTTACACCTGCGGGTGTGGTACGGCAGGTCTATTATATTCCTATCCCTATATTATATTATTTTTATTAATATTATATTATGGCGTACAACGACGAGATAAAGCCCGTTGGTGCCAGAAACAAAACTCGGGGGCCCTAAAGGGTCCTCGAAAACTATATTATAAGGCTCTAAACCAACATTTTCTGAAATATTCCCAGAAAATTAATTTAATTTAATTTAACAAACTAATGAAGGAATGCAAATCGGTAACCATGACAACATTATCTCAAGGGGTGGCATCCAACTTTCCATCTATTTCTGTAAGAAGCATTGTCACTACATTTATTACATTTCTGTGAAAGTATGCAAATGGCTATAAGGTTATCACGTAACCAACGTAGACTATAATTCATCAATGCAATTAAGGGGGTCAAGGGGTAGCCTGGAATTTTTGCATGCAATTTTCACGTGCGACATATAATACATAAGGTCTATTATATCTCCAAACAGCAACATTATTTTCAAAAATTCCTGAATTGAATTAACCTTTTTTGCGGCTTTTAGGAATTTGGGCCATTGAGGCAAAAGATCCTGAATTGTCATGCACCACAAGCCTTTATAATTTATGAAAGGGGTTTTCCTGTGTATGGGGACCTAACACAACGTAGAGGGTCAGTTTTTATGTGGCGTGTATTGCGTTTCGTCTACAAGGCTTTCAATTCTATTTCAAGTCAGGAAGTACACGTTAGATAAATTTAGTTTGGGAACACATTTTAACAAATCTTTTTTTTTTTTTTTTTTTTACATACGGGTTCATCGTAAGGATGATTTTGTTTGATACTGTGTGGTAGATATACCCATATTTGGAATATCTGGGTGATATGTTGTAGACAATAGAATTGTCTGTCTGTCTTTCTGTGTATCTTTATGTACGCCTATAACTCGTGTTCGGATGCTTGGTGCATCATTTATAAAACTCTTCACCGTACTTTTCATACGGTAGAAGGGTGGATATAGGGAAAAACCTCTCAAAATACATGCTAAAATAGGCGAAATATAAAAATTATCCTAGAAGGACGACCAAAGCATATGTTGCGCTTCTCAATGTGAGACACAAAATTCGGGAATCTATAAAGGGTCTCCGAAAACCACTTTTTAAGGCCCTTAAATTAATAGTGTGTGTGATATTCCCAGAAAACTAAATTTGTTTTGATAAACTTATGAAGGAATTACAAACCGCTAACCATTGCAACAGTAGTTCAATTGATAATGTCTGGTGTTAACACCGAACACCGTTCGAAGAACAGGTACTGTACTTCTGCTAGTCTACAATATAATATGTGATGTTTGTTCAAACAAGTGTGACTGTAGCATATCTCCAATTCAATCTATACATTCATCATAGTTCCAGTAGGAAAACAGAGCGGAAATTAACATTTTAAGAATGTCCAAGCTGTGTAGTATACGAGTAGGATAACATGTCAGATGACTTCACATACATTTCATCTCAATTTCATAGTAGATAACATGTTACACATCATATGCGACTACTGCTGGAATTACATTCACAACAGAGAAAATACCGAACAATGGAAACGTCCCTTTGACCAGCAATCGCAAGTGCATGGTGTATGATCCCATGCCTCATTTTACCTCGTTACCTTTGTTCATTAGTGAGCTTTACGTAGTGATCGATTGAATTCGTCGTATATAAGAAACTTGTAGAGCATTTACGAAAAGTATCTAGGTAACCATGTACTACAGTATGTAATTGAACATGTTTAAAAGCAAAAACTAACTCACATTTTTATCTAATTGTTGTTAGTTAATTTATGGACTTTGTGACATCTAGGCCATTTAGCCCCGTGCACTAGGATGTGGGTAGGATTTTTCTGATACCATGTGTTATTCTGGTGTTTGTAGTAGTGTGAATTTTCGCAACGGGGATAGGATTGGGATGAAGGTGGCCGAAGCCTTAAGTTAGGAACCATCCCGGCATTCGCCTGGAGTATAAATGGGGAACCACGGAAAGCCACTTCTACTATGGCCAAGGTGGGAATCAAACCCCATTTTAGTCCTCAGACCAGAATTACATTTCTAGGTAGAGCAAGAAATCAAACCGCGATCTCTGGGACGGCAGCCACGGAAACCAGATGCTACACCGCGTGGTGATAGTTAGTTAATTAGTTAGTTGTCTGATAACCTGTATTTATGTTGTGACTGTAGTAGTGTAACTGAAGTTAAGTTATTAAGATCGGGAATGGAATAGGTGCCCCGGGACTTGAAATTAGGTACTATCCCAGCATTTGTCTGGATGAACTTTGGGGATTCCAACATTTCTCCTCCAAATTTGCTGCAGCTCCCAGTCGCGGTCGTGGTGAGAAGTAACCAATTAGTTTAGAGAACTGGCATAAATCAGAGTCGACTCGTGTACTTTGTTGTTGTTATGTCATGTTAGGGGCTCGGGACATCTTGGTTACCATCCCCGTGTACATTAGTTGGATTTGTTTGATAAACTGTAATCAAATTGATATTGCAACTTTTCAGTTGGCCAACACAATATTATCCCAATCACTAGGATATGTGAAACAAGTAATTCCGTGAAGAACTATATATCCCACTTTCATATAACCTACTTATGTTAATTGCCTCTATCAACATACAAAATTTCATTTTGATTGCTATAATAGATTCGTAGATATTGAGAACCGTCTAAATATTTCGGATTGTCGCCATGTTGGATTGGTGTATATGTAGGCCCTAGAGTTATGTACTATTACATGAAGACTATTGTGTAGGTGTATTATTCAAACTTCAATCCCATGAGTAGGACACAAGAAATAAAAACGCGAGTTTTAAATTTCGCATAGCCGCCATCTTGTGGTTATAAAAAAAAACATGTCAGTTGATTGAAATTTGTATAAGCATATGCCGTTCATACAAAATTTCACTTTGTTTCCTGTCATAGAATAATAAATATTGAGAACCATCTAAATATTTCGGATAGTCACCATGTTGAATTTTAATATATGTACGCCATAGAGTTATGCATTATTAGATGACGATTATTGCGTAGGTTCATTATTCAAACGTTTACTTTGATCGCATGATTAGGTCACAAGAAATAAAAACTTAATTTTAAAATTTCGCACAACCACCATCTTGAGGGTATATAAACAATTGAACTAAATATGACGTCACTGCATTACAATGTGTATAAACATTTTCTGTACCAAGTTTCACTGCGTTCGGATGGTTAAATCACGAGAAAAGTATATTTAACAATTTCAACTTCGCTTGGCCGCCATGTTGGTTTCATAGTTAACAGGCTTTTGCGATGCTCATAGGTGAAATTCTAGTAGTGCGCTTTATCACCGTACAAAATTTCAGGGTGATATCAGTAATAGTTTCGGAGATATAGAATGCCGGTGAAATATTTCGCACAGCCGCCATGTTGGATTGGTGAGACGCAATAAACTTTGAAGGGCACAATCGGAATCGGCCAAAATAGTACTATGACTTTACCGAGTTTTATTGAAATCGCTCAAGCTGTTTAGATTGTATTAGGGGGGACACACACATGGATGCACACACACATACACACACTCACACGGACAATAGATGATCTCATAAGCCTAATTTTTCACAAATGAAAATAGGCTAAAAATAACCTGAATATAGTTACATGTTATAATAATAAATATATATATATATACAGTATATAGAATGGACTCTGTCTTGAGGAAAAAATAATTCTTGATGAAAATTAATAAATGTAAAACAAAAATATTGAAATTCAGCCGAAAGAAATCATAACCCCATATAGACGTCAAATTGGCAGGTGAAAAGCTAAAGGAAGTAGGAGACTTCTGCTACTTAGGAAGCAAAATAACCAGTAAACAGGTTGGTTGGCGCAGGCATGGAAACCATTTCTAGAGAAGAGGAATCTGTTGACAGCGAATATAGATTTAGGTACTTTGGAAGCCTTTATCTGGAGCGTGGTACTCTAGATGTCAAACTTGGACAGTTGGCGCTGCAGAAAAGAGGAGAATTGAAGCGTTTGAAACGTGGTGTTACAGGAGAATTATGAAAATCATATGGATAGATAGAGTAACACATGAAGAGGTATTAAGACGAGTGGGAGGGGAGAGTTGTTTCTGAGTACTGCTAATGAAGAGAAGAGATAGGTTGGGAGTACACATACTAAGACCCCCATGAATAGCAAACTTCATTATGGAAGGAAGATTTGAGGACAAGAACTGTAGAGGTAGACCAAGGTTAGAATATTTTAAGCAGATTGCCTCGGCTATGTATAGATGAAACGATTAGCTCAGGATAGGGAGGCATGGAGGACTGCATCAAACCAGTCAAAAGACTGAAGACTCATCAAAAAACATACATATTTTATGGGCTACAAATATTTTTCAGGCTATTTTTTCACATGTGAGTGATATTGTGTTGACCGAATGAGAAGTTACAATAGACTACCAATTCTCAATAAGGCAACGCTGAAAATGGCTACAATGTTATCCATAAACTGTGTTTTGTGGAGGTGGTTGTAGTAATGTGTATAACTGTACTTATTAGGATCGGGTCTTGGGGTAGATGTGTCAGGACTTGACATAAAGTACAATCCCGACATTTACCTGGGAGGGGTGTGGAAAATCCCGGGGTAAAACTATACTCACGCTGGCCGCACTAGACTTTGAATTGTCGATCTGCCGACTTTCTTGAAGTAGTGGTTCGCGACTTAACACGTGACTTCGTTTCTGACTTGACACCAGTGTCACTGTTCCAATAAACCAAGCGACGTTCCTAGCATCGGCAGTCCACTCTGCAGACACCTATCTCAGCAGAGCTATAAAAGGTTACGACGTAATGAAGAGATATTCGTATCTGCTCGTTTTGAAAAAGGGCAGTTTCCGATAAAGCCGAAACAACATCGCGTAATGAATATATTTACAGCCACACCATTAACAGAGACGAGACTGGAGGGTAACAGAATTGCAGCATAAAACTTAATGCGATAGCAGAGCCTATAAATTCTCCCCTCATGTCATAATACAACTCGGCCGGAAAGTTCCCATATTAATAATGAATTCATTATTATTAGTCTGTAGTAGGGGCCTAGTAGTAATAATATTTTGAGGAATAGGGCTATAAAAACTGTTCCCCTGTCTTATAAAAGGAGGTCATTGAACCCGTAGTAACATTGACCTACATCCCTAGCATTCATCCCGCAGCATAGCCGCGTGCATTTAGTCGCACTGGGGAACTGTAAGAGGCATATGGAAGTCCGGGCGGGAACGAAGATTAAGACACCGGCCATCCTGGGAATAGTTTTAGTAGATTTTTCTACACACCCTCCAGGAATGGTACCTTGCTTCAAATCTAGAGGCACCCATCCAAACCCTCTACCTTAATTAGTACATATGCAACAAGCCTATAATTGCAATAATTAAGACACGTGTATGTTTATAAAACGAGCGAAGCGAGATTAAGATACGTGCTTTTTCTTTTCCCATGTTCCCCAGTTTACTTATGCCAACATTTTGGACGGTGCACTTTCCATGTCGGTAATTTATAAAGAATGATGGAGTCTTGCAAACTTCAGGACGTAGATTCATAAATTTCTTGCATATTTCATAGTATGTTCCTGTTACCGTAACGGTTCGTGCTGATTTTGTCTTTGTGTTTGGGATTTTAACTACAATGGTTGATCTGATATTGTTTACATTGTCAACCTTCAAATCATGTAATTCATGTCCGACATGCTTGATTTTCAGTGCGTTGAGCGCAGGAGCGATGCTATACTTACTTAATTGGACAAACAGTTGTATCGTAATGAAAATCGTGTGCTCTGATTGGTGGAGAACCGGTATCATAATGAATCTTGAACTATAATGAGCCTCATTAACATGCAGTTTTCAGGCATATAATATTTATACAACCTGTGACAAGAAAGTTCGGTGAATAGTCCTGTACTATCAACACAGATCAACAATGCACGACAGTGACCCTACTGTCCTTCGAAATAATTCCCTCCCGTAACTATGCAATGCTGAGATCGGCGATATATGTCCTGGAAACTTTACAAGAAGGCGTCCTTTGTGATGGTGTTCAAAAGCCTCGTCACGTTGCGTTCGGTGAATAAAGTCAGAACGGTCGACCTGGCAACATTGGCGACACACAACGCAATGTGTAAGACCTGTTTGACACAGTGAGTGTTTAGAAGGATGAATTTATGCAATCTACCATGCACACCTGTTCGGCGGGTGGCAGTGAAAAGGGTGAGTGTTCTGTGGAATGGAATGGCTCTAAAACACTGGTTCTTAACCGGTGGTCCATAAGTGCCTCGGGAGTGGTCCGTGGGAGAAAAGGGTCCACCAGCACGTTTAAAAAGTGGCCAATAAATGAGGATTTCGAAAACGATGTGCGTTGAACGAGAATTGTTCGAATGTATTCGCGGCGATGACTATCAGGTTTTGAATTGAAATAACTCTAAATAAGTGTTATTGAGGAAGGGTTACAACTGATAAGGTGTATTGGAGGGGGGGGGGGTCCATACATGATTCAATTTCAGGCTGAGTGGTCCGCATACTTCTACGAGTTCAGAAACACTGCTCTAAAACCATCGTCACAGGCGACGAGACCTGGTGTCTGAGGTACGACCCCGAAGTCAAGCGTCAAAGTATGGAGTGGCGGGATCCAGGTCCAGGGTCACTGAAGAGCCCTGAAGGGCCAGAGGCTTTCGGACATCCAACGTAATGTGACGATCCTACTGAAGGCTATCCTTAAAGAGTTTTCAGGACTTGTACAGACATTCTCAGAAGTGCAAAACCATCCACGGGGATTATTTCGAAGGACAGTAACTGCGCTTTCAGGTAAACCAACAATCCGTTCGTAATATAGACCCATTCACCAAACTTTTCGGTCAGGGGTTGTATTTCGACATGGTCGAACATTAAATAATTAATGTTACACACACTAGTATAGTCAGCATAAAAGTACAGGTTCTCAGGTAAATTCAACATGCACTCAAGTGCACGGGGCTATTAACCAAGATATCCTAAGCGCCTAAAATAAATTACTAGTGTTATAAACAATATGTATTTGAGTACGTCCATTGAAAAAGGAACGGATATCGCTGAAAAAGACACCAGATAAAATGGAAATGGGGAGATCACATTGCGAGGATGTGAGATGACTGGTGCACGCACAAAGTTATCATTTGGGACGCACGATTAGGAAAACGACAGAGAGGAAGACTGAGGCGGAGGTGGCCCGACCTCTGCACAGGACACAGCACAGGCAGGCCCACGGTGAACCAGAGAAATAAGATGCAGGAGTACGTGGAGGACCATGGAAGTCAGACTAAAGAGCGTGTGATAAGTAATTAACGTCAAGTGAAATGTTAGTAAAACCTGAAAAGAGCAGCAGTAGAAAATCAGACAAAAATTAAGTGCAAATTAGTTAACAATGAAGGCAGTACTAAAGGCAAAATAAATCGTACAGTTATCATATAATGGAAATAGCTCACCGCAACGGCGAAGAAAGAGCTACCCTCTATGTATGAGGCCTTTGTACTTCCAGGGACATTGAGGCTATTATTATTATTATTGTTTATTTTGCGCATGCGCTTACACATTCTCAGCATTGCTGGAAAGAAAACATTTACAATCCCAGATACCGTACATATCACAAGGAGCAAATTCTTGGTGACTGCATTGAGTAGTAGCTTCATATTTCCCTCACTGCTTCAGGCCTGATTGCCCAAGAACAGACTTACTACGCGACACGTAGAAAGTATGACTGTTTTCTGCATCAGTTTGAAAAGGCCTGGGTCTTATTTCAACGCCGTGAGCGATTCCTTTAAGTTGCCGGGAATCACGCCAGTGCTGGAGATAATAATAGGAACTGTCCTTACTTGTGCCATGTGCCATTGCTTCCTTATCAGTTCTGACAGCTTTTCAACATGCTTTGTTAGTATGTTGCCACTGTTCGGGATCGCCACATCTATGAAGGTGGTGTGCTTCATGCATTTGTCAACAAGAACTAAATCAGGTCTGTTGTGCACAGCTGATTGGTCTGCCAATACAGTACGATCCCAGTACAACGTAAAGCTGTCATTTTCCAGTACACTTTCAGGAGCATATTATTTTGTAGTACCCCGTGGCTCATAATCATAAGATTCACGGTCACGTAAAACTACAATCTTCCTTTTTTTATATTGTAGTACGGCACTTTCTCTTGGATCAGCAGTTGAAGTTGTATAGCCAATTCTTGATGTACTATCTTGGCAACAAAATCATGTCTCTTCCGTCCCTGAAAAATGGCGACAACCTGATATAATATGCTGAACAGTCTCCGATGTTGGGCAACCGTATCTGCAATGGTCATCTTGCACAGATGCATCCTTGATTATGAACTTTAGGTAGTTCCTCGTGGGGACAACCTGGTCCTGAATAGCCATCATTAAACCTTCTGTTTCAGGAAGCATCTGCCCAGAAATCAACCAAAAGTTCGACGCTAGCGTGTCGACGTGAGTTTGAATGACTTCATTGGGATGTCTTCCGTGTAGTGGCTTGGACAACCAGGCATTGAATCTATCCAAATCACTGCGCACCTGAATTTGAGTCTTTTGCTGACTTAAGAGTAGTGGAGTTGAATCATCTGCTTCTGTGACAGCCTTGTGCAGCATCGAATGGTTCGATACAGAACAGAAGTATTTTCTTAGCTCATAGATCTATCGAGCTACTTGGTTGTTTATATCAACAATTCCTCTCCCACCCATATGTCTCGGTAATATGACTCGTTCCAAAGATGTCCTGGGATGGTGTTTTCGTGATTTGGTCAGTGATGTTCTAATTTTCTGTTCTAAACTTGCAATGTCAGTTTTACTCCACTTGATGACCCCAAACGAGTAACTAAGGATAGGGACAGCATAAGCGTTGATTGCCTTAACCAAGTTTTTACTGTTGAGGCTGGTGTTAGAAACAAGCTTAATTCTTCTGACAAATTCCTTCGTCAGATCTTGTTTCACTACTGAGCGTTCTATGTGTCTGGCTTGCTTCATTCCCAGATACTTGTAGGTCTCGCTAGTGAGCATTGTTGCAATCTGCTGGCCCTGAGCTGTGTCATATACACCTTCCTGCAGCTTGCCTTTCATAATGTTCAGCGTCTTACATTTCTCCAGCCCAAATTCCATTTTCACATCCTGTGCAAAGGTTTCTACTATCTTCAACAGAAACTCTAGTTGTGCTCTGGTGGCAGCATATAGCTTTAGGTCATCCATATACAGGAGATGGTTGAGCTTTGCAAGCTCCCAGGAGTTCTTCTTGATACTGAAGTCATTATTATTATTATTATTATTATTAAGTGAGACACCGGAGGAAGTAGACGTGTACCTGAGTGCTCCGCAAAAAAGTTAAGTATAGCAAGGAAATGGTTTGCGACCGTTGTCAAGAAGGACTCCCAAGTGATGGTGACTATGTATTCTGCACGGGATGCAAAAGGAAATATCACTATGAATGTACAACCATAACTGCACGTACATGGAAGGGTATGGCCAAACAAGCGAAGGAATCATGGCGGTGTCCACAAACCCGTAGTTTCAAGAAGACGACGTCAGCACCTGCTGTCGTAAGCGGTGGAACAATGGACCAACCAGCTGCTAATACTGATGACACAGAGACTCCACTTTCAACACCGGACACGGAGACAATACACGCATCGGATATCAAAGGTATGTTCTGAGAATTAAAGAAACAGATTAGTGAACTGAAAAACCAAGTGAGTGAAAGTGTAAAAAGTGCCGACTTTATTGCGCAGAAATATGATGAGTTGATTAAGGAAACTAAGTCAAATGCAACTCTTCTGAAATCACTGACAGCAGAAATAAAAACTCTAAAAGAAATCTACAAGACAAAATAATATCAGATCTAAACGAGAAAGTGCACACAATGGAACAGAACGGTAGGCAACAATACATTGAAATATGTGAAGTGCCACTCGCGAAAGATGAATGCATGGATGAAATCGTCCACAAAATTACTGAGACTCTAGAAGTAGATCTAAACATGTTTGATGTAGAGGAAGTTTACGGGCCCCCACTGCAAAGAAAGAACAAAATCCCCCCAATAGTGGTAAAATTCAACTCTATATCCAAAAAGAATGAATTTTTACAGAAAGGAAAAGGACAAAATTTCCTCACTCATGGGAACACTAAATCTAGGTTATTCATTAACGAAAGGCTAACGTCATTATTTACAGAGAGCTACTATGGAAAACTAAAAATCAGGCAAGAGAAAATAACTGGAAATTCATCTGGGTTAAAAACGGCAAAATTCTACCGCGAAAAAACGACGAATCTGGTATATTGAGAATTTCCCGTGAGGAAGACATTAACAAAATTAGGTAAGCCCCCCCGCCAAAAAGAAAGAATTATTATTGAATTATTATATTAATTGATATTATGAACAGTTGGGATAGCAATATAAATGTTTCTGGAATACAAAAGGAACTCACATTTCTCAATATACACGATTTCATCGAAAATGGTAATAAGACTAGAAATAATGCTGAAATCAATATCCTTTCTCTAAATATTCAATCTATATTAAAAAACTGGGATTATTTAATCATAACCTTAGGCAAGAAAATTAATGATCTGGATATTATTTGCTTAACAGAAATTAACATACTTGAATCTAATAATTACCTATTTACTTTGGATAATTTTAATGTTGTATTTTGTAATAGAACAAATCGTAAAGGAGGAGGCATAGCCATATATGTAAAGAACAACATGGCTATTAGAACACACAATTCATACATTTCCAATACTCATGAATCAATGGTAATAGAAATACTTCACATGAACAAAAAGATTGGATTAACATGCATTCACAGACCACCTAGCACTAACATAAATGACTTTCTTGATGAACTGGAGACACATATAACACAACACACTAGTAAGTACAGCGAATACGCCATTTTAGGAGATATCAACATTGATACTTTATCTAATGACAGCAGTCTATCAGCTATCAAATATACAAATATTATGGCAACTCATGGTTGCCTGCCACTTATCACTCAATGTACTCGTTATGATCCAAATTTAGACTCGAGAACATGTATTGATCTCATACACTATCGTAGCAGACTAGATCAATATACTTCTGCAGTCATACAAGCAGTCATCTCTGACCACTACATAACATATGCAGGTATTTGGCCAAAAATGACAAGACACAATTACAAGATAATGAATCGCACATTACGCTAATGAACGATACTATAATACACACAAGCCCTAACAACACAGACTGGACAGATTGCCTTGAATTAAAAAATCCTAATTACATATATAACAACCAAATTTAAGGAAATGTACCAAAAAGCATCTTACACAACCACACGTAAACACAGAAAAAGCAAACAATGGTTCACTTATGACCTAAAAATACAATGTAAGGAAAGAGACAGACTTTACAAAACAATGCTCAGAAACAAGGATAATATTACAATAAAAAAATGAATACAAAGCTTTCATAAACAAATTAAATAAGCTAATAAACAAAAGAAAACATCAATATTCTAAAAATAAGATAAATAGTTCCAAAAACAATAATAAAGGAATGTGGAAAGTCATTAATGATATAACAGGTCGGAAAACACAAACTGTCAATGAAGTCATAAACAAACACTTAAGATTACATTATACTAACGAAGTGATAGTCAATAAATTCAACAATACCTTTAGTGAAGAAATAAACAGCCTAGCTCATAACTGTAGTATCAACATATGGCAAGCAAATAGAAACACATCAATGAATTCCTTTACATTACTTGAAATTGATGAACATGAAATTGAAAACATAATTAAGGAATTAAAAACAGACAAATCGCCTGGGGCAGACAATATGCGCTTGAAAGACACAAAGGCAACATCCAAAAAACTATACCAATCATAATACATCTCATAAACAAGATATTCGAATCAGGCATAATACCAAAATATCTGAAATACACAATTATTAAACCAATATATAAGAATGGCGATCACTTAGACTTTGGCAACTACAGACCAATATGCATTTTATCAATCCTACACTAAATAATGGAAAAATGCTTGGATAAGAGATTGAAGAATTTCCTAAATAAATATGATATTTTAAAGGGACACCTATACGGTTTTAGGAAGGGAAAAAGTACTGAACTACTCCTGGCTGAATTTGCCAATGTAATAAATAATGCCTTAAATAAGAACAATCACATAATGGTAACGAGCCTCCGTGGCTTAGGCGGCAGCACGCCGGCCTCTCACCGCTGGGTCCGTGGTTCAAATCCCGGTCACTCCATGTGAGATCTGTTCTGGACAAAACGGAGGCAGACAGGTTTTTCTCCGGGTACTCAGGTTTTCCCTGTCACAATTTCATTCCAGCAACACTATCCACTATCATTTCATTTCATCTGTCATTCATTTAATCATTGCCCCAGAGGAGTGCGACAGGCTTCGGCAGCCGGCACACTTCATATCCTCGCCGCTAGATGGGGGCTTCATTCATTCCATTCCTGACCCGGTCGGAGACTGGAAGCAGGCTGTGGATTTTCATTTTCATTTCACATAATGGTACTTTTTCTTGACTTTTCTAAAGCATTTGACACAATAAACCACAATAAACTACTTGCTAAATTACACGATATTGGAATAAGAGGCACGACTTACAAACTATTTGAAAGCTATCTGAAAAACAGGGAAATGGCAGTTATGGTCAATAACACTCTCAGTGACGCAGTAGAAGGAACACGGGGTATCCCTCAAGGCAGTTTTATTTCACCTACACTATATAACCTGTTCGTAAACGACATGAATGAACCCATTAAGCACAGTAAAATATTTATTTATGCTGATGACACCACTATATATACCATACATAAAGACTCTAAAACAACTTTTGATAGTCTTCAAGAAGACTTCAATAACATTACAAGATGGTGTCATGACAATAATTTGTGTATGTATACAACCAAATCTAAAATAATGCACATCAGAGTTGATCACTTCACACAAGAAAAATACAAACTAACGCACCACAGCATATCATGCATACACCAAAACATCCTGGCAGGTTGCAAATGTAACACCTTCATAAATAGTACTTCGACACAAAAATACCTAGGAATTACCCTTGATGAACACTTTAAAATGAACACACACACAGTAAACATAATAAAGAAACCTAAGAGCAAACCTCTACACCTTCTACAATCTCCGATTTTATGTAGATAGGAAAACTTACAAAATAATTTATAGTGCTCTGATTGAAAGCAAATTAAGATATGCCATAGCAGCTTGGGGAAATCAAAACACAACTTTAATTAATAATCTTCAAGATAGCCAAAACAGGTTCTTTAAATATTTCACTGATATCCCTTATTTTAATATTAAAGAGTTGTTCCAAATTACTGTACTGAATCTCTACTACCATGATCCAAGATTCAAGAGACTAAATTATATTATACCATCACTACTTAATGAACTACCACCTGGATTGACGAACATTAACAGCAAACAACTAGCTATAAGTCGCATTAAAAAATATTACTTAACCAAACATTAACTCATAACATAAATTTATTAATATAGCTACCATAGTGTAACTTTTTGTGTCTTTAATTATTTACATTAATACTACCGGGTGAGTTAGCCGTGGTCGTTACGGCATGACTGCTGGCAGTCGCTCACATCCGGGAGGCGAGGAGGTTCGAATCCCCCCGCCGGCAACCTTTAAGATGGTCTTTTGTGGTTTCCCATCTTCCTTCCAGGCAAATGCCGGGGTTGGTCCCTACCAATAGGCCACAGCCGCTACCTTCCAACTCCTCGTCCTTACATTCCAACTTCCCTCCCCCAACGGTACTTGTAGCTCACCCATTGGGTGTCCGTCTCGAAGCAGCTACAAAACTGGCGAGCCGAACATGTCCTCGGACACTCCTGGCACTAAAAGCCATACGCTAAAAAAAAACATTAATACTTTATCATTATCATAAAAAAATTGCATGCACTCTTGTATTGAAATATAATCTATATATATATGTTGTAAATAATAATTAATATGTCTCACAGATAATCTGTACTGTCATCAGATTCGTGAGACATATCACAATAATGTAACACAAATAGTATTTAAGAAATAAATTAAATTAAATTATATTAAATTATTATTATTATTATTATTATTATTATTATTATTATTATTATTATTATATATATTTTTTTTTTCAAGCGAATTGACCACTTAGGATCACGCAACAACTTTATTTCTTTTTCTTATTCTTTGCCTGGAGTTTCCTCTGTCTCCAATATTCCTTCATGCGTTCACTGGCATTTTTTCTTTGGTCCTCTGTCCATGTTCGTCCACTTCTCTTAGGTCTTCCTTCATCTTGAAACCCTTCCAGATTGTTCACTTTGCTCTTAAATACATTTCTTTCTAGCATTTGAGATTCTGTGATGTTTAACTTTTCTAAATCTTTCCTAACTTCCTTAATCCATGTTGTGGTGGTCTTTTTCTTCCAGAGATAGTCGAATATTTGTTTAGTTAATCTATGGTCGTTCATTCTATAGAGATGTCCGAGGAATGTCAGCCTTCTCTTCCGCATAGACGCGGAGATTCTTTCCACGTTCTGGTAGACTTCTCCGTTGCTTCTCAGTCTCCATCCATCTTCAGTCTGAACTGCACCCATGATTTTTCTAAGAATTCTCCTTTCCATGACTTCTAGCTTTTCGAGGCTATAGTTCATCGAGAGACATTCACTGGCAAAGAGGCACTCTGTTTTTACGACAGTGTTATAATGCCTTATTTTGGCATTCCAGGAGATGCACTTTTTGTTGTAGATATTTTTTGTTAATCCATACGCTCTTTCCATTTTTATAATTCGATCTCCAACAGCTGCTTTTTCTAACCCATTCTCCTGTATAGTCTCTCCTAGGTACTTGAACTTTTTTACCCTTTCAATCCGTCCTATCTCCGTGTCAAGGAACTTTGGTCCATGTTTGTCATTTGTCATAAATTTTGTCTTTTCAACTGATATCCTTAGTCCTGTTTGGCTAGCGATCTTTTCCAAGAGGTTGATTTGTATGACTGCTTCTTCCGTGGTTTCCGATAGTACTGCAAAATCATCTGCAAACGCCAGGCAGTTGACTTTAATTCCTACCGACTTCCTCCCGAGGTAGATTGGGTTTATTCCTCGACTCTCCAATTCAGAGTTCCAAATTCTCACAACCTTCTCTAGGACACAGTTGAAAAGGATTGGTGATAGGCCATCCCCTTGCCTGACTCCTGTCTTAATTTCGAACGGCCAAGAAAGCTCTCCCATGAACTTCACCCTGGAAGTTGTGTTTGTTAGGGTCTCTTTGACTATATTTGCTAGTTTGGTTTTGATTCCAAATTCCCTTAGGATCCTGTCTAAGGTCTCTCTGTCCACTGAATCAAATGCCTTTTTAAAGTCTATGAAGGATACCACAATTTTCTTATTACTCAGCAGTCTGTGACGGATTATTGATTTCAAGTTGAAGATCTGCTCAACACAGGAGCGTCCTTTCCTAAACCCTCCTTGGTACTCGCCTAGTTGTTTGTCCAGCGTATCTTCTATTCTGTTTAGAAGAATCTTGGAGAGAATTTTATAAGCAATTGAAAGGAGGGACACACCTCTGTAGTTGTTCACGTCTTGCTTATCCCCTTTCTTGTGGAGCGGATGGATCAGCGCTGTTTTCCATTCTTCTGGAATTTTCTCGGTTTCCCAGACTGCACCAAGGATTCTGTGAAGGTCGTCTAGAATTTCTGGCTCTGCCCATTTAATCATTTCTGCTGTTATCGAAATCTTCTCCACTTGCTTTGTTGTTCTTTAGGTTCTTGATGACATCCCTGATCTCTTCTTTTGTTGGTGGTGCATCCTCTTTTGAGTTTTCTGGTGAGTCTGCTATTTCTAATCTAGAAGTGGGGGTTGGACAGTTCAAAAGATCTTGAAAGTATCCAGCTAGTATTTCGCAGTTTTCATGGTTGTTCAGTCCAATTTTTCCCTGCTCATTTCTAAAACTCATACTTGGGGCTTGGTAACCCTTAAGTTTGTTTTTGAATGTCTGGTAAAAGTCTCTGGAGTTGTGTTTAACGAAGTTGCTCTGAAGATTTTCTAACTGTGCTGCTTCAAAAGATCGCTTGGTCCTACGGAAAATTCTGGATGTTTCTTTCCTCTGTTGTCTGAATTGTTCCAAGTGTTCCCTTTTTCCAGAAGATTTCCATCTTCTCCATTCCTCAGACCTCTTACTGAGAGCTACATCGCAGTGTTCGTTCCACCAGATTTCTCTTTTCCTCTTTGCCAACCCCAGTGTCTTCTTTGCGGCGTCATTGATTCCTGTACAGAGTTGTTGCCAACTTTCCTTTTTGGTGCTGCGGATTTCTTCCCTAAAGTTCTTAACAATGTCGTGGGAAATATTCAATTTGCTCATGTTATAT
Source organism: Meconema thalassinum (assembly GCA_946902985.2). Classification (NCBI taxonomy): domain Eukaryota; kingdom Metazoa; phylum Arthropoda; class Insecta; order Orthoptera; family Tettigoniidae; genus Meconema; species Meconema thalassinum. The sequence continues at coordinate 150,786,537 of OX336390.1, read as the reverse complement.
TTGGTTATTCTAAGTGGGTCTCTCTTTTGTTGTAGCGGAAGGAAGCGGATTTTGGCTTTGGAAAGGTAGTGGTCTGAATCGAAGTCACCGTTTCTAATCACCTTGACATTCATTACCTCTTTTGCGTTTTTCCTTGATATCGCTACATGGTCCAGTTGGAATTCCCCTAAATTTGAATTTGGGGATACCCAGGTTTTTGCTTTTCTTGGGAGTTTCCTGAAATTTGTTGACATTATTCTAAACTGGAATGCTCTGCAGAGTCTTATGAGCCTTTCCCCATTTCTGTTTGTCCTCCTATGCGCTGGGTAATCTCCCACGATGTCCCTGTATTTTCTCTCTTTTCCTATTTGTGCATTAAAATCTCCCAGGAGAATTTTTATGTTTTTCTCGGGTATCTGCAAGATTTCAGTGTCTAAGAGATCCCAGAAATCGTCCACCTTCTGTGGATTCTTTTTGTTGTCTTCATTAATGGGAGCATGGCAGTTGATAAGCGTGTACTTCTTGTTTTTACACTTGAATGTAAGTAGCGATAGCCTTTCTGATTTCGATGTGAATTCTGTGACACTAGTCACTATCTTTTTGTTTACGTAAAAGGCAGTCCCTAGTAGAGGCATGTTTCCCATTATTTTTATTGCTGGCTTTCCTTTAAATACTCTGTAGTGTTCAGTGTCCACAACATTCTTGTCTAAGAATCTGGTCTCTTGCACAGCTAGGATCTGGATTTGATTCTTGTCTAAAAGCTTTTCAAGTTCTTTTTGCTTTCCTACTTTGAGGAGCGAGTTAACATTTAAGGTCCCAATGAAGTACTTATGTTTAAATCTCAGCTTGGAAGGTATTTCAAGACGCTCCGACTCATCTTTGTTGCAGTTGTTGGGACTCCCCAGAACCCTAGGTCCCGATGCATTGCATAACGCAATGGTGGATTTCTCTTTCGAGCTACCACCTGGGGTAGTGCTTTCTTTCAGCGGACTTTCCATTCTGCAAATAAAGTTGTGATTTGTTAGGGGAGGAATTATCTTCCAAAGTAAGATCGGATTGTGAGTCCGAAATGATTGTTTTTTCGTGGTTTACTCCACTAGGTTCTTCCGCTCTCTCTGCCGTTGGGAAATACTTTGTTTCCTCTTCCGCCTTTGAGACCGTTGACCAGTTTCGCCTAGTAACCCTAGGTAGGGGCCCTATGACAGGGTGCTACCATCCGGAGCCAGATGGACCCTGGTTTTTTTACGAGGTTGATACTCCTCCTGCTCCTCCTTCCTCTCCACTTGCGAGATGAGGCCCCGGGCTTGCAACCGGCACTGGCGGAGTTATTATTATTATTATTATTATTATTATTATTATTATTGAAATCACATTCATTTCACCACATAAGTGGGACAAATAAACAAATCGTCGACTTGTTTGCAAGACAGTAAGACAACTTCTTTTAGGATGGCACATTGAGAAACGAGCCAAAATGGAAGAGGTCTCCAAGATGACGGCCTTCTGCATGGTCATACAGTATGTAGACCAGGATGTATTCCCAATATTATTATTATAATTATTATTATTTATTTTCCCATCATTATCACAGCAAATACTGGCTACATTTTATGTTACAGCCTGGTTCGGCCTTAGCAAGTAACCATCTGTACTGAGGTACGTTTGTAGATTACACTGTTCAGAGTCTTCACATTAATGAACATCCATGTTGTGCCCGCACTATTCATGAGTCTCCTTCATTTATAGGATGAGCTACAGTAAATTTCCATCTGAATCATCGAGCCTTGCAGCTTGTTCGACCTGGCTGATGTCACCAAGGAACTTCCTCACAATATGGCATGTGTTGAACAGAACTGCCTTCTGTAGTTCAATATATTATATCTGCGGATGCAGATTCAATATTATTATTATATTTAAATGATACACATAAATCACGGAATTGGAGCTCACATCCATTCTACCCCTGAATCGGTAGCGGGAGTGAACTGACGCGACTGTGTCTGTTAGTAGGGGAGGGATTTATGAACCCAAGATCGCAATGATTTAGTAATGTTCATCATACAGTACATTTAGCATTTATAACAGTGAGCATAAGGAGGTGAGGCTCATTGGCACCTGCTAAGATGATGTGCCCATGGCACCACTGCCAAAGGAACATCGTAAATGTTAACTTCTCGATGTCACCGAAACTTTGCATATAGGCTATGTTCGTCAGTTCACAGGGGGAAAACATCTGATATTTAATCCCCAAATTCATTTGGATCATTTCTAGTGTATTATTATTGAGAATCTAATTTCGCCAATAACCGACAAACTCACCTTGTTTATCCAAACTTTATTATCAGCGACGTTTCTATCGGCAGATCATTATCAAGCTACACTACATATCACAGAGATGTTGTTTACAACAGTGGTCAATTTCACTTGTATCAAACATAACCTAAAATCAATAGCACTACTGATATTATTTGCAATAAATTTAAAAAAAACTAAAGCTCAACGTAATCAACTCCGTTGATAATAAATTAGAAGGTGTTATTGTTAAGGGGAAAGATAAAACAAAGAGAGAAGATCAGACTAATATCATGTATCAAATTGAATGCAAAAATGATAACTGTAACTGCATTTATATAAGTCAAACAAAAAGGAAATCGTCTACGAGAATAAAAGAGCATAAAAAGAAAAGCGAAAGGGACTTGGAAGAAAACAATGTGTTGAGACAGCATAAAATTGCCAACAAAGACGACTTTAATTGGGTTGGTGTGAAAATTGTAGATAAGGAGATGGGTTTGAATAAAAGATTGATAGCTGAAATGTCATACATGAAGAGCAATTCAAATTGTGTTAACGCACATACACCGAAAGGTTGCACGGAATTTACAATCCAGTACTTGTGTGTTAGGCTGCAGACTGACTAACGTGCCAAAGAGACTGTATATGATTTGAGGTGAAGTGCAATTGACCACTGTTGTAAACAACATCTCTGTGATATGTGTTGTAGCTTGATCTCGCACGGGTGCGCTAGAAAATATTAATTCTTCATTGCAGGTGATCGCATTTATTTCTGGTAGTAACTTTAATTGAAATATATCTGTTCATCGCAAATATTTGAACGTTTGTCTCTGCCAATCGAAACGTCGCTGATAATAAAGTTTGGATAAACAAGGTGAGTTTGTCGTTTATTTGGCGAAATTAGATTCTCAATAATAATTATCTACATACTGACGAAATTAAATTAATTTAACTAATTTCTAGAGTAGTTGAGACATTTCCGAGATTAAATACGTGGAGCATCACGTGCTTCGAGTTCTCATATCCTCTCCGGCCAGATTCATAACACGAACCACATTCTCTCCCTTTATATACTGTATTGTAGGCCTTCTCAACATAGTAACATTTCTGAGGAGAATATGTTTCTACGGTAACTCTAAGAGTGTTTGTAACTTTAATTATTTCAGTGTCAGCTTCTTCAGGATGTTTCTTTGTCCGAGACTAACGTTCAAATATTTGCGATGAACAGATATATTTCAATTAAAGTTACTACCAGAAATAAATTCGATCACCTGCAATGAAGAATTAATATTTCCTAGCGGACCCGTGTGAGAACTCTCGCATAATGGGTTGTGTGCACCCCATGTGTACAGACTACCCGCCCGGCCATAGTACTATGCGGCTGTACGCGACACAGTTCTGCCAGGGGCTATCGTCTTGTTTATTTGTTTAAAAGCTCTTTATAAACAAATAAATATATTTCCGTTGACTTTTCAAGAAATCAAGTTTTTTTTCCTGTACTATTGAGACGATTCGGAAGATTTTGGTACAAACCACACCTTCTAACTCCCTCTTGTTTAGGAGCTTGAGGTTTGTGAAACATACACCTTAGCGTATTATATAATGTATGTATGTCTACCCCTTATTATTCCCGTTTTTCAGCGGGGTCGGGGATGAGATGCTATGGAAGTCTTTGTGGCGATGGTTTTTACGGCCGGATGCCCTTCCTGATGCCAACCTCATGAGAGGAGTTAACGAGAGATGAAATGAATGTTGGTGAATGAAACTGGCCAAGGATGTGGAAGGAAGCGGCCGTGGCATATCAGAAGGTACCGTCCCAGCATTTGCCTGGTGTTGAAAATGGGGAAACCACGGAAAACCATTTCAAGGACGGCCGACGGTGGGGCTCGAACCCACGCGTCTACCGAGTCAGCAGAGAGCTTGGCCCCATGACCTAATGCTGCGCTTTAGCCAGCGTAGCCACTACTGTCGGTTAGCGTATTATATAATAAGATAGATATTTAAGAAAAGAATAATGCGAGTAAATTAATAGACGATTAAATAAACCAATGTACTATCGGCTGCAAAAATAACGGGCCGTCTTGCCGTGCGGGAGTTGAGTTTTCGCGCCATCAGGTTGCTATCACTTGGTGTTATCTCGGGAGGGGAAGGCTGGGAGCCGTGATTGGGCAGCTGTCCTTGTAGGTAATGGTGGAGAGGGTGGGGGGGGTGTGGATTCACCTGTCAGTGGAAAAAAGCTTTACGTTTAAATTTCACTGACATTTTCGGTTGAAATTATTTACTCATTGAAAAAACACTTTAAGTTTAAATTTGACTGACATATTTGGTTGAAATAAATCACTCATAGGAAAAACGCTTTAAGTTTAAATTTGACTGACATTTTAGGTTGAAATTATTTACGCATTGAAGAAACGCTTTAAGTTTAAATTTGACTGACATTTTTGGTTGAAATAATTCACTCATTGAAAAAAACGCTTTAAGTTTAAATTTCACTGACATTTTCGGTTGAAATTATTTACGCATTGAAGAAAAGCTATAAGTTTAAATTTGACTGACATTTTTGGTTGAAATAATTTGCTAATTGAAAAAACGCATTAAGTTTAAATGTGACTGACATTTTTGGTTGAAATAATTCACTCATTGAAAAGACGCTTTATGTTTAAATTTCACTGAAATTTTTGGTTGAAATAATTCACTTATTGAAAAAATGTTTCAAGTTGAAATTTGAGTGACATTTTGGGTTGAAATAATTCACTCATTGAAAAAAAAAGCTTTAAGTTCAAATTTCACTGAAATTTTCGGTTGAAATTATTTACACATTGAAGAAACGCTTTAAGTTTAAATTTGATTGACATTTTTGGTTGAAATAATTAACTCATTGAAAAATCGCCTTAAGTTTAAACTTCACTGACATTTTCGGTTGAAATTATTCACGCACTTAAGAAAAGCTTTAAGTTTAAATTTGACTGACATTTTTGGTTGAAATAATTTGCTCATTGAAAAAACGCTTTAAGTTGAAATGTGACTGACATTTTTGGTTGAAATACTTCACTCATTGAAAAGACGCTTTAAGTTTAAATTTCACTGAAATTTTTGGTTGAAATAATTCACTTATTGAAAAAACGCTTTAAGTAGAAATTTGAGTGACATTTTGGGTTGAAATAATTCACTCATTGAAAAAACGCTTTAGGTTTAAATGTGACTGACATTTTTGGTTGAAATACTTCACTCATTGAAAAGACGCTTTAAGTTTAAATTTGACTGACATTTTCGGTTGAAATTATTTACTCATTGGAAAAACGCGTTAAGTTCAAATTTGACTGACATTTTTGATTGAAATTATTTACTCATTGAAAAAACGCTTTAAGTTCAAATTTGACTGACATTTTTGGTTGAAATAATTTGCTAATTGAAAGCACGCTTTAAGTTTAAATTTGACTGACATTTTTGGTTGAAATAATTCACTCATTGAAAAAAAAACCGCTTTAAGTTAAAATTTCACTGACATTTTCGGTTGAAATTATTTACGCATTGAAGAAAAGCTTGAAGTTTAAATGTGACTAACATTTTTGGTTGAAGTAATTACTCATTTAAAAAAATGTTGACTGACATAAGTTGTAATCTGTGATTGCCTGGTATGACCAGTGTTAAGTTTTGTTACTAAATTTCCTATGAGAATAAACGTCTAAGAGACGGCTAAATTTTACATTTCTGGCAAAGTAGCAATATTTTTTCTAAATTTCTGAAAATAACTTAACTTACCCTCGGTTAGGCTATATTGAACCCGAGGAGGTTATGCTGACTGGAATCGAACGTGGTTCTCAGAGACTGTGATCTCAGTATAAAGGTTCCACCAGGGAACGAACCCGAAGTCTGTGGAGGGAGTTTCATTGTAAAAACCCCTAGAGAGAAGTGTATGTTAAATCACTGGTGTGATTTCAGTTGCAGTGACATTATTTATTAAAATAATGCAGGGAAATTGAGCAGAATACAGCATTATTAGACTACTTGGTGTAGGCTATACGGGGCTTGGAGCACTGCAAGTGCAGAGTTGAAATTTTACAAATAGGCCCAGAATTGTGGGAGGTGTTCAGTGGAGCCAAGTCAATCATTCTGACCTCATTCTGTCGTCTGGAAGAGGGTGAGGGCCTGAATAATGACCCAGTTCTTCCCCGACAGAGAATGGATTTGAGAATGGTGGGGAGAGATCACAAGGAAAATCATTGATTACTCGTGATTGGAGTAACGAAATGACATGAGAGTTGCCCACAGGTGAATCTTTAGACTGGAGGCTAATTTTAGAGTCTTTAATCTGCGAAATTGACGCATATTTAAGGAAGTGCGGAAGGACCGTAGGACTATCATTGTTCGCGGCGGGATTTGAGGATGGTGCCAGGGAATCCCCGGGAGATAGCGTCCCACGCTATGAAGAAAGGAATTAATATTAATTAATTGGCCGAGCGATTCTTTTGCACGCAGTCAGTTCTGGGATCAGAGAAGAAAAAGGAACCAATGAACATGGTTTCGAGACCAGAATCATGCTGGGAGAGGAGCCGAGATCACGCGGGAAGATTCCGCTCTATTTTTTGTGTGAAACTGATATAAGGAGGCCGACCCTTAGCAGAGCAAGTTAGTTGCAGTCAGTCTTAGGTCAGTCTTACACTAGTTGCAGACGGTTGGAGCCAGTCTCACCCCAGTTTGTCACAGTTTGTCAAGAGAGGCGCAGACAGTCGTCATGGCGGAACATATGTTGGTCCGGTGCATGAAAGGACGCCCGCACAAAGATTTTTACATTTGAGTGAAGCATTTAATAAGCTGTTATTAATATAGGCGTGCTGCAGGTATACTCAGCAGTACGAACAATGGCGTGTTCACGTAGGAAGCATCGTGTAAGATGAGTGGCAGAACTATTGTAAATAATAATAATTTGTGTAAAGTTATGGACAGTGTTAAGCGCAATGTATCAAATATCGACTGATCATTCATGTCTAATTACGCTGGAATGCGCTGGGAGAAACTTTACGAAGCATTTGGTAATGTTTTAAGAATACCAAATAATAACGCTCAGGACGGAAGTTAGCATATCTATTCGACGCAGGAAGCTTACCGTAGGAGTATGGATAAAAACTGTTGGTGAATTCCGAGGGCAGGTAAACCAGACTTTCAATCAGGAGTTGGTAGGAGCACGGGGGATGCCGTCGACACCTGCAATTTTGATATCTTTGCTAGGGAATTTCAAGCAATGAAAGTGGGACACAGTGACATGTGTTATGTATAAAGCATATGTAAAATATCTTTTAAAGTAGTGGTTTTATAAGTGTTATAAAGTGTCACATGTTTGGGAGCAATAGCTTCCTTATAGAAATGCAAAGTGCCGCGTGGTTAACGGAAGTTGTGGGTCATAAAATGTGTGTATTCAAGATGAAAATGTCGCGTTAAACCTGCATATGGCAGGCGACTTGGAAGGATATGATTGGTTGAAGCCACCATGAGAAGCCTTGAGATATGTGAGTACCCCACAAATTATGGTTAATTAGAGAATATAGGCCAATGCATGTTATGTGATTTCAGTAAAGATGCCAGTAAGAATCAGATTAGGAGGTAGACCCTCCAGGTTTAGTCATTATTGTATTGATTTTTATAGAGTTGAGATGTTAATGTGCATCAATAAGTGGATTAATCATTACCACTATTAAGTAAGATGGCTATCAGTTATGTAAATGTTACGAGCACAGTTGTTCGAGTTTTGAGATGATTGGTTGTGTCGGATTTTGGTAAATTATGTCAGAAATATAATAATAATACTAAGGAAGGATTTGGTAATTTATTTCAGTGAGAATAATAATAATAAGTATGAATATCAAAGGTATTAATGAACGCATCAGGAAATTATTATAAACAGGAAATAATTACGCTAATTGCAAGACTTATCGATCCAAGCAGTAAGATTATACAGTAAGATTACTTTACGGGACTAAAGAAAGAGTTTGATATCAGAATATATTGCATTAATGGGAATATAATTATGCCAGGAATGGAAGAGCTTTTAGTGAATTGAATTTGCAGCTTATGTGAGAAGCTTATAGAGTAACTGATAGATTTCTCTTAATATTATAGGACGAAGTCGTAACATTAGGTGAAGGAGCCAGGTGGTCTATTCTACGTATGAAATCTCCTATGCCGGGGGCATAGAGGAGATATACTTTGTGCCAGAGTGTTTAGTGTTGGACCCTAACTCTGATGATGGATGTGAAATGTTCCGGATTGGAATCACATGTAGGTGCGAGGCAAACGTTTGGACACCTCATCACTCTATGATTTCCCGAGAACTTATTGTTGAGTGATTCGGCTTGTTGAAGCGAACCTCAAATGTCGGCAGCTTGGACTGACCGCATAATTTATTTAAGACACCGGTTGCCTAATAGACCAATGTTTTACGAACCTCGTACCTTCATGTTGAAATGGGCCTAGTTTGGTGCCAGTTATTAGTATCCTCGGAGTAGGAATAAATATAAAGCTCATACACTACCTGTGTGCATAATATTCAGTTAAAATCCATTGAGATATGTGTGCCATTGGGAGCACAGTATTGCCTTGTAAAATCTTACAATGCTTTGGAAATAAGCCTTCAAACATAAAGCGGGGGTCGAGCTAGGGTGGAAACCCATCCCACTGCTATTGTGTGCAGACCGCTCGGGGAGAGGGTCTGGGGACGGCCAGACGGACCGTAAAAGTAAGGTTGAAAGGAACAGATTTTAGACCCTGTTAATGACATGAAGTGAAATATTGTTATGTTGAGTAATGAAGCCATGTGGTTTAAGAACACATTGATAATTATAGATTACCCTGATGGTTCATGATTTTAGCTATCTAACGAATGGTTAGACGTTGCATTTATACTGTCACTGACAACTTTTTCAGAAGTTGGTTACCAGATTCCACAGGCTACGCGCGCAAGGTAGTTTGATTATACCATCCGACACAACAATAACATAACGTTTTTATATGAAATCACAAAACGGCATGCAGTGGAACTATATAAATAAATAGTGGAGTAGGGGTAGCTTACATAAATATGGAGTTGCACGTTGACTGCTGTGCAACACCAGAATAGGCTAATGCATGTGAAGCATTTGGTGGGAAAAGAAAGATCAAAACACACACGGTACACATAATTGTCAAATTAAGAAGGTTTTATGAATCAGTAATGTTGTGATATTAAAGAAGTCACATTGTATGACAGTAGTGTCAATGTACAGTTTGTTTCTGAAGTTGTACGTGCATCAGCGCACTAGAATATCTTTGTGATGTTCACATAAGGGTAAAGGTTTGTGATATGATATGATTTATTATGATTATATTATGTTCATATTGGTGGATTGTGGAAAGTAATTTTTGTTTGCTTTTGTTTTATGGTTATGGGGATTGTTTTATTTGTTAAAAGCCATGATTTTATTTACTGAATTAAAGTTTTAGAATAGAGTTGTGCCTTATCATTGTAGAGTTGATACCTCTTAGCCTCAAATCCAAAGTATGCAACTGCTCAGTGGGAGGACGGTACACCCTCGAGTCCTGAAGCTAGCTGGAGGCAGAAGCATATTTTCCATCGAGATTACTCACATGGGTACATGGAAAATGATGTCCTGTACAGTGATTTGAGCTATAGGTACAACTAAAGTCGGTCTATATCTAATGCACACAACTCTATTAAAGTAACAATTAACATGAAGTAGGGGAGGACCGCGCCTAATCTAGCTAAGCTCTGATACGCACAATATAAATTTTGATAATGCAATACGTCTAGTATGCATATTCATTATCATGGCCCAAGCAACGTGGAGCGGTATAAATTCATTATGGAACCGCCTGCGTCAGTGCAATATGAGCGATCTTGGCATTGCACAAATCGGGCAAACGATGATAAACGACATTATCATTATCATGGCGCCCAGATTGCGTGGAGCTTATGGGATTTAGGGAAAACCCGTAGATTTTTTATGGTATTTCATGGGGGAAACCATAGTAATTGTTTTTGCCTCAAACTATGTTCAGTAGGCTTTTGATGTAACGCAGAATCTCTCTTTGAGAAGAGGATTACCCAAGGGTATGAGCGCTACATATCAGATCCACAATTTATCATAATATTATCAGGTTTTGTACGACGTTACAATATGTGTACAGTGTTTGATGTTTCTTTTCAAAACATATCCACACATTTTTTCCAGGAAGCCTGCCTGCATATTTAAGTGTATTATTGTGAAAATGTCAGGCACAGAGGAGATTTTGCAGGTGATTGCAGGGTTGAAACAGCATTTTGATGTTGTTAACGAGCAGAATAGGCTGGAAGCTAAGGCTTTCCAGGACGGAATAAACGCTCGGTTAGATGATAACCAGAGTGAATTGAGCAATCGTTTAGATGCTAATCAGGTTGCAATGAATGACAACCAGGTTGAATTGAATAATCGGTTAGATGCTAATAAAGTTGAAATGAATAATAAGTTAGGTCAAATGCAAGAGGTAATTAAGACCGAAGTAACAGAAACTGTTGTAAGCATTGTATCGGAAATGCAGGTTAAAACAGATAAACGTTTTGAGGCTATAGAAGCCAAACTTGAGAGTAACTTACAAGCGTGTAAGCATGCTCAGGATGAAACCAACAGTAGGTTAGATGCGTTATCAAACGACATTAAGGATATTCAAATCCAAAATGAGGCGAATCTCGAACGCCAAGCGAAACAATTTTCAGAGTTTACGAGAACGGTAGACCAGAGATTAGAGGAGAACGACTCTAAATGGGACCAGAAATTGAAAAGCTATGCTAGAGCAATTAACGGTGATCTCAAGAAACAGGACCAGAATATATTAGGTCAATGTCAAGAAATAGGTGAAATCAAGGCTGTCGTTAACGAGAGTAAAGAGCTGGTAGGAAACATGAAGGGCCAGATAAGCAAAGTTCATCAAGAACTGGACCAAGTTCAGAATGACATTGATGTAGTCAACAAAAGGCAAGAGGAGAATAGAGGTGAAATTGTTAAGGTCCAGAAGGAAATGTCAAAGGTCAATGGACACATTCGAGAAGAAATCAAAGGATTGAGGGAAGAACTCGAAGTGAGAGAAGGCCAGAAAACAGAGGCAAGCGACAAGACCCTTGCTCAAATTAAGGTAGATGTAGAGGATGAAATCTCCCATATCAAACAAAGTCTGAAAGAAGACAAGAAGAAAATATTTCAAGTAGCCGAGGAAAATTGAGATAGGCTTACAAGAATAGAGAAAGAAGTCATTACTCGTCTGGAAAGAGCAGAGATGCGCCACAATCAAATGGAGACTAGGATAATCGCACAGGAGGAAACACTTCTGAAAGATCCTAAGTCAAGTGAAGGCAGCATGGAAGATATGAGGAAAACAAGGTGGGCAGACTTAGAAACCCAACCTATAATAAGGAGTGCTACAGGCCCAGGCGAAAGTCCTTATATGACGCCAGGTGTACCAGTTGCGGCATCGACGCCACATGAAAATGCTATGCACACCCAGGTGATAAACGTCATCAGGGCAAGCGAAGAAAAACCAAGGAAATTCTCAGGTAGCCACTGTAATATGACACCAAAATATTGGTTGAAGGAAGTGACTGAATATCTGAATGATGCACGAATACTACAGGAGCACAGGCTACGAGCTATAGAGAAATTAACAGAGGGGGAGTGTGCATTATGGTTTCGCAGCTTCCGCTACACTTTCGATACTGTTGAGGAGTTTCGGGAGGCATTTTTGAAGAGATACTGGGACGCAGCGACCCAACAGAATTTACGGTTGGATTTATATGCAAAGAAATACAGTACCAACAACCCAACGAAGTACGCAGAATTCTTCATATCGCAGATGTGTCGCTTCAAAGAACTGGATCAAAAACCGAGTGAGCTGGAATTATGTATTGCTATCGCCAAGCAGCTTCCATACGAGATCCAAAGACTACTAATCTCGGCTAATGCGAAAACTGCTATAGAAATGGAGACAGTTCTTAGACAACTGGACCTCACAACAGCAAATACGATGCGTCAGAGTCGAACCGTGGAACAGGTACACGTGACCAACACGCAGACTGACCAACAGCAAGCTCCAAGGAACAACAAAGCTACGAGCACTGAAACATTAGATTCCTATGGACGGCAATGGGAACAGGAACCCAGAAGATGGCAGTCAAAGTACAAAGGGAATGCTAATAGAGGAGGAAGAGGTCGAAACTCGTGGAATAAGCAGAATATCAGGGGTAAACCGTACCAAAACAATGGAGGTAACAATGGCCAAGAAGGCAACAATAGAAATTGGAGACCCCAAGAAAGAAGAAGTAACTTCGATGACGAGGTAGAAGAACGATATCACGCTTCTTTGCGATACCTCGAGGAGAGGGGAGATGAGCCCCAGAAACAACAAGTCCGCTGGCAAGAAGTTATGAAGAACAGGACATCGCCAGACAGATATGGAGATGGAGCTAAGAGTTTGGAGCTACAAAGCAGCGAACAGGAGAGAAGAAACTCCAAGGGGACGGGCGCTGAAGAAAAAAAAACGCCAAAATTAGAAGAGTTCGAGACTGAGGGATGGAAGTCTGTTAACATCATCAATTGGATAGCCAAACCAGAAGAGCTAATCGAGGATACAGCAGGATCACAGGTCATGGTCAAGAGAGAATTGCCTATTATAATAGTAAGAGTGGCAGGATTAAAAATAAGAAGTCTGTTAGACACGGGGTCAACAGTAAGCCTTATGACACAAGCTTTATATGATGAAATAGCCCGGAGAGAGAATATTTTGAAAATACCGATCTCTAGTGTCAAGATAAAAGGGGTAATTCCAGACAGAACGATGATATGTAAATATCAGGTATTCCTAGATTTACAGATAGGAGGCTCTATTTTCTCACAGAGTTTTATGTTAGTAAACAAACTGCCTTATAACCTACTTATTGGGGCAGAATTTATAAGGGAATACAGAGTGATAATCGACCTAGCACAGGACAGGGTTATGTTCCATGTGAATGAAGAAGCTGAAGGCTTGGAGGTCGCACTCAATGAGATTGAACCAGGGTCAAGTGAACAAGTATGGCATACATACAGAGAGGTGGCTGAGGAAGAAGTGTTAGTTATTGAGCAGTTAGAAGAAGAGCTGAAAACACTTGCCACAGATCTGGAGAAAGATTTGGAACCCAAACTGGAAGAATATATTTCGGAAAAGCTAGAAGAAGCGAAAATTGGGCTAAAAGAGAAGGAAAATTTAAAGCAGTTATTACTGGAACAGAAGGAAGTCTTTGATTCGAGACCTGGTCGTATAAAGAACTTCACTTATGCTTTTCAAGTCAGTGATTGGACACCATTTAGGCAGAAACCCTACCGTATAGCTGAAAAGCATTATGCTAAAGTGAAAGAGGCAATTCAGGAGATGTTGGAGGCCGGTGTTATTGAGAAGACACCTACGCCTTATGTAAGTCCGTTGGTAATTGTACCAAAGACAGACGGAACTGTCAGAGTCTGCCTGGACCTGAGACATTTAAATTTGAAGGTTATTCCAGAAGTTGACCAAGTGCCACTTATTAAAGAGATCCTCAGGAAGTTCAAAGGGAAAACCGTATTCACAAATCTGGACATCACATTCAGTTTCCATCATCTTGAATTAGAGAAGAAAACTAGTCTGTTGACAGGATTTATGTTTGATCAACATACATACACCTTTTTAAGGCTACCTTTTGGGTTGAAAACAGCTGGTTCAGCACTGATAAGAGCGTTAGATCGCAATCTCTCAGATGGAGTGAAAGAGAGTACCATCAGATATGTAGACGACATTCTACTCACATCAGAATCTCTGGAGGAGCACATGAGAGACCTGAAGAAGTTGCTAGATGACCTTCGAGAAGCTAACTTTAAGGTTAATATCAAGAAATCGCACTTCTGTCAGAGGGAAGTCAAATTCCTAGGGCATGTTATTGATGCAAATGGAGTGAAGCCTAATCCAGATAAATTGGAGGTAATTCGAAATTTCCCTCGACCCACGAAAATAAAACACGTCCGACAGTATTTGGGAGTAATTGGATTCTTTTCGAACCATTGCCCAAACTATACTGCGACAGTAGCACCCCTGCAGGACCTATTGAAGAAAGGCGGCAGATGGAATTGGACGGAGCAATGTCAGGAAGCATTCGTGAGGTCAAAACAAATGCTTTTGGAATATGTGAAGCTGGGATACCCGGATTATACCCAGAAGTTCATCATACAGACGGATGCATCACTTATTGGGATCGGAGCGATGCTATTCCAGGAAAATGTTGACCAGCCTGAAAAGAAAGTTTTTATTGCCTTTATAAGTAGGAGGCTGAAAGCCCATGAGAAAAATTACACGATCACAGAGATAGAGTTGCTCGCAATTTTGTACGCGTTGCAATCTTGGCATAAACTCGTGTATGGCTTCCAAATAGTCCTCAGAACAGACCATAAAGCTTTAACATTTTTGTTAAAAACAGACTTGTCTAGCCAGAGATTGACAAGATGGTCCCTGTATATTCAGCAATTTAATGTGGAAATAGAATACTGTCCAGGGAAAGAGAATGTAATACCGGACATATTAAGCCGTTACCCTAGAGAAGAGGAAGCGCTAGCTGTCCAGATTGAGAATCGAGATCAGAAGACGTTGGATGACTTGAGGAACCTTACCAACCTACAACGCGAAGACCCGTGGTTGAAGATGATGATCGATTACTTCGAGGGACGCTTAGCAAGGGGAACTGCAATATACAGAGAGGCAGAGGCATAGGCAACAGATTATGTATGGTATAATCAGATATTACACAAGTGGGATGATGTAGATCATACACGTCAAAGGATTGTGATTCCTGCATCTATGCAGAGGAAATTGGTGTGGCTAGCACACAGAGCCTTTGGACATCCAGGGATAGTCAAAATGTGTGCTCTGTTGAAGGAAGCATTTACTTGGCCTCAGTTGAGAGAAACGGTGGGAAATGCTATTAGGACATGTGATCTATGCCAAAGGGTAAAGCCAAATCCCTTTTTAATGAGGCAACGACCTATCCCGTTGTTACCGGAGAAGCCAAAGCAGTTATTGAGCATAGACAACTTTGGACCATTGCCTAGAGCACGTAGAGGCAATAGACACATTTTTGTAGCCATGGATGTATTTTCGAAAATGGTGGTATTATGCCCCATACAAAAGACAAGTTCAAAGCAGGTCTTGAAACGCCTGAAAGAGAGAGTTATTCCGATTCTTGGGAAGCCGGATAACATTCTCTCGGACCACGGAAGTTGCTTTACGAGTGCAGAATTTCGTCGAGAACTGGAAACTCTAGGAATTAGGCAGATTTTATCTACCATTCGCCATCCTGAGGCAAGTCCAGTTGAAAGAGTAATGAGAGAGATCCAGAAATACATGAAGATCTACTGCTCCGAAGCGAATTGGCGTTGGATTGAATTCCTAGAAGTAATTGAATACTGTATAAATAATACTGTACATGAGGCGACAGGTCAGGTTCCCGTGAGTCTACATCTGGATCAGAGACCGGAGAGACCGTGGAATGGTGTTATTCCATTACCAGTAGACGCACAGCCAGGTCGCGAATTGAGGATCCAACGAACCTTCGAATATCTCAAAGCACAGGCGGAGAGACGTCAGAGAAGAAATCGTGCGAAGAGGTATCATAGACCGCTTCTCGTCGGAGAGAAAGTTTTAATTAGGAAACCAGCCAGTTCAGATCCAGAGGCACGGAAGTATAAGAAGTTCATTTTTGCTTACCACGGCCCGTTCGAGGTGATAAGAGACCTACAGAACAATGCATACAGGTTAAAGCATTTAGAAACTGGAAACGAGGTCGTTATGAATGTAGCCAATTTAAAGGTTTATTATCCGCCAGAAGAATTCGACGAACAATAAGAAGTATTAACAGCGCACACCCAACTCAACGTGGAGAGCGAAGTCAGCCAGGCAGTCAGAACTGAAAGTTCGAGCGGCAAGACGGAACGAGAAGCAGACAGTTTGCCCAGTGGAAGGGACGAACAACAAAGATGCCAGTGTCTGCGAGAATTCTATGAAGAAATGGTTGCAGCGGCGAGAGAGGTTGAGGCCATAAATATGACCCTCCGCCTGGAGAATGAACAGCTTACGAAGAGCGCAGCGTGGAATGGGGAGCTGTACTAAACTACTCGCAGCCAGACTAGGTGAAGGACCCCAGATGTAAACACAAACAGTGATAGACAGTCAGCTGGTTACTTATAGAGAGCAACTTGCAATTGACTTCTATAAGTTTCGCAAGGGGAATATGAACCCGAAGAGGTTATGCTGACTGGAATCGAACGTGGTTCTCAGACACTGTGATCTCAGTATAAAGGTTCCACCAGGGAACGAACCCGAAGTCTGTGGAGGGAGTTTCATTGTAAAAACCCCTAGAGAGAAGTGTATATTAAATCACTGGTGTGATTTCAGTTGCAGTGACATTATTTATTAAAATAATGCAGGGAAATTGAGCAGAATACAGCATTATTAGACTACTTGGTGTAGGCTATACGGGGCTTGGAGCACTGCAAGTGCAGAGTTGAAATTTTACAAATAGGCCCAGAATTGTGGGAGGTGTTCAGTGGAGTCAAGTCAATCATTCTGACCTCATTCTGTCGTCTGGAAGAGGGTGAGGGCCTGAATAATGACCCAGTTCTTCCCCGACGGAGAAGGGATTTGAGAATGGTGGGGAGAGATCACAAGGAAAATCATTGATTACTCGTAATTGGAGTAACGAAATGACATGAGAGTTGCCCACAGGTGAATCTTTAGACTGGAGGCTAATTTTAGTGCCTTTAATCTGCGAAATTGACGCATATTTAAGGAAGTGCGGAAGGACCGTAGGACTATCATTGTTCGCGGCGGGATTTGAGGATGGTGCCAGGGAATCCCCGGGAGATAGCGTCCCACGCTATGAAGAAAGGAATTAATATTAATTAATTGGCCGAGCGATTCTTTTGCACGCAGTCAGTTCTGGGATCAGAGAAGAAAAAGGAACCAATGAACATGGTTTCGAGACCAGAATCATGCTGGGAGAGGAGCCAAGATCACGCGGGAAGATTCCGCTCTATTTTTTGTGTGAAACTGATATAAGGAGGCCGACCCTTAGCAGAGCAAGTTAGTTGCAGTCAGTCTTAGGTCAGTCTTACACTAGTTGCAGACGGTTGGAGCCAGTCTCACCCCAGTTTGTCACAGTTTGTCAAGAGAGGCGCAGACAGTCGTCATGGCGGAACATATGTTGGTCCGGTGCATGAAAGGATGCCCGCACAAAGATTTTTACATTTGAGTGAAGCATTTAATAAGCTGTTATTAATATAGGCGTGCTGCAGGTATACTCAGCAGTACGAACAATGGCGTGTTCACGTAGGAAGCATCGTGTAAGATGAGTGGCAGAACTATTGTATATAATAATAATTTGTGTAAAGTTATGGACAGTGTTAAGCGCAATGTATCAAATATCGACTGATCATTCATGTCTAATTACGCTGGAATGCGCTGGGAGAAACTTTACGAAGCATTTGGTAATGTTTTAAGAATACCAAATAATAACGCTCAGGACGGAAGTTAGCATATCTATGCGACGCAGGAAGCTTACCGTAGGAGTATGGATAAAAACTGTTGGTGAATTCCGAGGGCAGGTAAACCAGACTTTCAATCAGGAGTTGGTAGGAGCACGGGAGATGCCGTCGACACCTGCAATTTTGATATCTTTGCTAGGGAATTTCAAGCAATGAAAAGTGTACACAGTGACGTGTGTTATGTATAAAGCATATGTAAAATATATTTTAAAGTAGTGGTTTTATAAGTGTTATAAAGTGTCACATGTTTGGGAGCAATAGCTTCCTTATAGAAATGCAAAGTGCCGCGTGGTTAACGGAAGTTGTGGGTCATAAAATGTGTGTATTCAAGATGAAAATGTCGCGTTAAACCTGCATATGGCAGGCGACTTGGAAGGATATGATTGGTTGAAGCCACCATGAGAAGCCTTGAGATATGTGAGTACCCCACAAATTATGGTTAATTAGAGAATATAGGCCAATGCATGTTATGTGATTTCAGTAAAGATGCCAGTAAGAATCAGATTAGGAGGTAGACCCTCCAGGTTTAGTCATTATTGTATTGATTTTTATAGAGTTGAGATGTTAATGTGCATCAATAAGTGGATTAATCATTACCACTATTAAGTAAGATGGCAATCAGTTATGTAAATGTTACGAGCACAGTTGTTCGAGTTTTGAGATGATTGGTTGTGTCGGATTTTGGTAAATTATGTCAGAAATATAATAATAATACTAAGGAAGGATTTGGTAATTTATTTCAGTGAGAATAATAATAATAAGTATGAATATCAAAGGTATTAATGAACGCATCAGGAAATTATTATAAACAGGAAATAATTACGCTAATTGCAAGACTTATCGATCCAAGCAGTAAGATTATACAGTAAGATTACTTTACGGGACTAAAGAAAGAGTTTGATATCAGAATATATTGCATTAATGGGAATATAATTATGCCAGGAATGGAAGAGCTTTTAGTGAATTGAATTTGCAGCTTATGTGAGAAGCTTATAGAGTAACTGATAGATTTCTCTTAATATTATAGGACGAAGTCGTAACATTAGGTGAAGGAGCCAGGTGGTCTATTCTACGTATGAAATCTCCTATGCCGGGGGCATAGCGGAGATATACTTTGTGCCAGAGTGTTTAGTGTTGGACCCTAACTCTGATGATGGATGTGAAATGTTCCGGATTGGAATCACATGTAGGTGCGAGGCAAACGTTTGGACACCTCGTCACTCTATGATTTCCCGAGAACTTATTGTTGAGTGATTCGGCTTGTTGAAGCGAACCACAAATGTCGGCAGCTTGGACTGACCGCATAATTTATTTAAGACACCGGTTGCCTAATATACCAATGTTTTACGAACCTCGTACCTTCATGTTGAAATGGGCCTAGTTTGGTGCCAGTTATTAGTATCCTCGGAGTAGGAATAAATATAAAGCTCATTCACTACCTGTGTGCATAATATTCAGTTAAAATCCATTGAGATATGTGTGCCATTGGGAGCACAGTATTGCCTTGTAAAATCTTACAATGCTTTGGAAATAAGCCTTCAAACATAAAGCGGGGGTCGAGCTAGGGTGGAAACCCATCCCACTGCTATTGTGTGCAGACCGCTCGGGGAGAGGGTCTGGGGACGGCCAGACGGACCGTAAAAGTAAGGTTGAAAGGAACAGATTTTAGACCCTGTTAATGACATGAAGTGAAATATTGTTATGTTGAGTAATGAAGCCATGTGGTTTAAGAACACATTGATAATTATAGATTACCCTGATGGTTCATGATTTTAGCTATCTAACGAATGGTTAGACGTTGCATTTATACTGTCACTGACAACTTTTTCAGAAGTTGGTTACCAGATTCCACAGGCTACGCGCGCAAGGTAGTTTGATTATACCATCCGACACAACAATAACATAACGTTTTTATATGAAATCACAAAACGGCATGCAGTGGAACTATATAAATAAATAGTGGAGTAGGGGTAGCTTACATAAATATGGAGTTGCACGTTGACTGCTGTGCAACACCAGAATAGGCTAATGCATGTGAAGCATTTGGTGGGAAAAGAAAGATCAAAACACACACGGTACACATAATTGTCAAATTAAGAAGGTTTTATGAATCAGTAATGTTGTGATATTAAAGAAGTCACATTGTATGACAGTAGTGTCAATGTACAGTTTGTTTCTGAAGTTGTACGTGCATCAGCGCACTAGAATATCTTTGTGATGTTCACATAAGGGTAAAGGTTTGTGATATGATATGATTTATTATGATTATATTATGTTCATATTGGTGGATTGTGGAAAGTAATTTTTGTTTGCTTTTGTTTTATGGTTATGGGGATTGTTTTATTTGTTAAAAGCCATGATTTTATTTACTGAATTAAAGTGTTAGAATAGAGTTGTGCCTTATCATTGTAGAGTTGATACCTCTTAGCCTCAAATCCAAAGTATGCAACTGCTCAGTGGGAGGACGGTACACCCTCGAGTCCTGAAGCTAGCTGGAGGCAGAAGCATATTTTCCATCGAGTTTACTCACATGGGTACAATATGACAACATGACGTAAACTTTTAGCTTACTAAAAAGTGTTCACATCGCAGAATGACGTGTCATAACCTGCTTCATAAGCCTAATCCAATGCCATTTTGCAGGGTAGAGTTATCTGAAGATTAGATGTTTCGAAGGTTAAAATAAGCTATGTTACCTTATAACCTAGGCTATTAAATATTTATTTTTCAAACATGGTAGAAATAATTAATTTTTGCTGAAAATGTAAAACTTAGACGTCTATAAGACGAATATACGTCTATTTTCTACAAAGCACTGTCATTTGTTGGTGGCTAAATTAAGACACTTTCTTTGTCGCTTCGCACAAGATGCTTTTTAGTGTCTTGATAAAAATGATTTCAGACACATATTGAAAATCTGTCTTACTTTTTAGATATTTAATTTAAGATTTAAGATTTTGAGACACTAAAAAGCATCTTATGAAGCGACATAGAAAATGTCTTAGTTTAAGACAACAAGAAATGAGAGTGAGGCTGTGGTTTCGGTTGATTTAGGTTGGGATTTGTCATTATTAATTATAAAAACTGATGGGGGAATAAAGTTAATGAGCTGTTTTTTTTTCGGTTGCTTGATATTTTCTTGATGTTTCTTCTGTTTCTTAATATTTTTTTGATGTTTTTTTCTGTTGCTTAATATTGTATTGATGTTTTTTCTGTTGCTTAATATTTTATTGATGTTGAAAAATAAAAAAGATTTTGCTGCTAACAATTGCCTCCTCCGATTTTATCCATGATGAACGAATCCGAAGCTTACGGTATGTTAAATCATTTTTAAAGATTCGCTGCTACAGAAGCATCGCTTCAAGTTCAGTTTTTTTTTAGCGTATGGCCTTTATGCCGGGAGTGTCCGAGGACATGTTCGGCTCGCCAGTTTTGTAGCTGCTTCGAGACGGACACCCAATGGGTGAGCTACAAGTACCGTTGGGGAGGGAAGGAGGGAAGTTGGAATGTAAGGACGAGGAGTTGGAAGGTAGCGGCTGTGGCCTATAGTTAGGGACCAACCCCGGCATTTGCCTGGAAGGAAGATGGGAAACCACAGAAGACCATCTTTAAGGTTGCCGGCGGGGGGATTCGAACCTCCTCGCCTCCCGGATGTGAGCGACTGCCATCAGTCATGCCGTAACCACCACGGCTAACTCACCCGGTTTCAAGTTCAGTTATTTGATGTAACAAACCTCCTGTTAACGTGAGTGCTTAGGGGCAGATGACCTCGTAGTTCCACCCCTTAAAACAACAATTACTAACTAACTAACGTGAGTGCTTTTAAAATTACTAAGGTTTAGTTTATCTTTTTCTTTTCAAAACGTATTTCTTAGTAAGAAAAATGCTTAAAAATATAACTAGTTTAGGACGTTTGCGATTTCCTTCTTTTTCTTCTTATTGAAATGCGTTTAGTCTCTAACTGTGAAAACTCGATTCTCAGAAAATTTCAGACACAGTAAAACTCAACAGTGCCTCTCTAACGAGACTTAACAATTAATGGGTTACTTGACATTTCAATTCTCATCTGTAACATTCTTCCAAGCGCGAAACTAAAGAAAATCAAAGTTGGCGCTGCGCTCCTCTATCTGTGCCCCTCCTCTCCCCCTTTGCCAACAAGGAACAGGTGCCCAATCACGGCTCTCAGCATTCCCCGCCTGAGAACGCCCCTAGTGATGCCAACTGATGGCTCGAAAACTCAACTCCCGCACGGCAAGACGGTCCGTTATTTTTGCAGCCGATAGTACACATGAATTAACATTTTATGTGCTGAGCTACCCAGTTTTCTACTGTCGAGTTTTTTCATTGGTATTTTAAGAAAATTGTAGAAGTCGTAATTTTAACTTAACAGGGGTGCTTTGTGTCTTTATGAATCTAAACGTAAATTTAAATTCCTACGTTTAGACTTATTTTAAATATTGAGACGAATTGAAATTAATTTGTTTGTACTCACGCTTGCATCATTTCCATACCATGGGCCAAAATTAAATTACCTCCTAAAATCAGTAGGCTCCCTAAATCGTCCTTGTTCGTCCTTACTAATACAAATATTGATATTATTTGGTCTGAAATCACAAAGTGGCCTGAAGAATTTGTATGTTACTCCGCCATGCTTGTGTACATCTTAGATGAACTCCAGCTGTAGGGGACAGACATCTACAAAATGCTCTATTAGTTACTTCCGGAAGCAAAACTCCAAACTGAAGCAGTACTACATAATGCCCAACAGATGGTAGAACATATCAGAGATCGACTCGGCACTTGAAAGCGAATGGGGAATGTGAAAAATAAGTTCTTGTGCACCATTTATAACAAGGGTGCCCAACCTTTTTTAACTAAGGGCCACATTTTAAATAGTTGGGGGAATTTCCGGACCAATAGCACTCCAGGGGGTTTCTTTATTTTTAAATATAGGTGCAATATGGTGAGATTTGTGGCTGTCTGACCTTAGTTTTCTTATTATTGTTGCAGTTTTCTATATTAATTTGTAGTGGATAAGAAAATAAAACACTAAAAATAAATTTACATATTTTTAATAAATCCCTTTAAAAGTACAATGATATTAAATACACATACAGCATGAATGACAAAGAGTGAGTATTTATGTTCATTTGACACAATTACTAATCAAATTATGAAATAATGTTAATGATAATTTTGTTTAGTGCGACGACTGGAACAGCTTTGGGTAGGGGTGCGCGAGCACTTCTTTGTCCAGTAGGCTTTAGTTGTTTCAAAGTTTCGACGACGGCGCAGGGGCCGAGCGGCGGGCCGGAGAAAATAGCCTCGCGGGCCGTAGGTTGGGCAGTCCTGATTTATATGATAATGATGATGATAATTGTTGTTTTAAGGGGCCTAACATCTAGGTTATCGGCCCCTAACACACCATTTATAGACTGGCGAAGCACTCAAAGAATGAATGCAGATACAACATTATGTATTCGGGGAACATCGTTAAAACAATGTACTTTAATTTCAATTTACTTAACCATACGATTACTTACTTTAATAAGGATTGTACTTGTAGCCACCAGGACACTGAGCCCAACTAAAGAGTAATCATTATTGTTATTATTATTATTATTGTAATTTTTGTGATTATTGTTATGATTATAACATTATTATTATATAAATAATTCATGCTTTTGGGCTAATGCCGTGTGTATGTTTAATTTAAACCATACGTTTCGGATTGTTTATTTCCATTGAAAAAGGAGGCAAGGTTTCTCCGAAACGTATGGTTTAAATTAAAAATACACACGGCATTAGCCCAAAAGCATGAATTATTGATATAATAATCCGGGCCGTGAAAGCCTTAATATGCAAATTATTATTATTATTATTATTCCCAAGGAGACCTGCTATGGACCACGTGCCAAATTCAATTCTTTACTCTTTGTTGTTTCTTCTTCCGTTCTTCCCAATATTTCTTCATTCTTAGACTATGCTGCTTATTATTATAATTATTATCATTATTATTATTATTATTATTATTATTATTATTATTATTATTATTATTTAGAGTCCATTAAGGATATTATTAAAGAACCCCCGGATGGTCTGAGGATTATGGTAACGCAGACTAACAGTCGGAAACAGAGAATGGCTGTTATAACTCTGCCAGAAAAATCTGCAAATGATCTTCTAAGGGAAGGCTTGGTTCAAGTAGGATGGATCAGTTGTAGAGTGAGGCGGAGAATATCAGTTCTTCGATGCTACCGATGCCTTAGTTATGGTCATATAGCCAAAATTTGTGAGGGCCCTGACAGAAGCAAGTCTTGCTTCTACTGTGGACAGAATGATCACAAAGCCAAGGATTGCATCAACCTAAAGAAGTGTGTCTTATGCGAGGAGAGGGGCGTTACGCAGCAGGATTTGTGTCATGTGGCCGGATCGGGCCAATGTAAGGTGTTCCGAGAGGCCCTGGAGAAAGCGACGTACCTGAAACGAAAATGATACGAGTTCTACAAGCTAATATAGAAAGGAGTAGAACAGCCCATCATCTGTTGTACCAGCTAGCTGCCGAGAAACAAGCTGATCTGCTGTTAATTAGTGAACAGTACCAAGATAAGAAGTCACCTCTCTGGCTTAGAGATCAATTAGGCACCTCTGCTATTTGGATCTTAGACCTTGGAAAAATTCCAATTAAAGAACATGGGAGCGGGAAGGGATTCGTTTGGTTAAAGAGTAGAGGAGTCACCTATTTTAGTGTCTATCTTACTCCAAATGAAACAATGGGAAATTTTCGTCAGAAAGTCAACTCTCTGGAAGATGCCATTCTTAATACAACTGGAGCAATCATTGTAGCTGGGGATTTCAATGCCAGGGCAGTGGAATGGGGTATGCCACATACCAATTCCCGAGGTAAGTTCATTCTGGAAATGGCATCAAGAACAGGGCTTTTGATCTTAAATATAGGCGCAGTGTCAACCTTTCGGCGTCCGGGTTATACAGAGACCATTCCGGATATCTCCATGGCTTCTGAGACGTTAGTACCACACATCAAGGAATGGAAGGTTATAGAAGACTACACTGGTAGTGATCATCAGTATATTAATTTTGATGTGTGCAGTAATATAAGTGGGAAGAACTTATCTACTCAGAAACAACGGAGATGGAATTTGAATAAGATCCATCTTGATGCATTTAAGGAGGCGTTAGCCAGTGGTGTAGAACTAATTGAGGATATGGAGCCTGGCGGAGAGGCTGATGTTGAGAATCTCGTTTCCTCAACTATGAATCTTTTTACATTGGCTTGTGATACCTCAATGCCAAGTTTAAGATCACACCATCGGAAGAGCCCTGCATATTGGTGGACACATGAAATTGCAGAATTGAGACGGAATTGCCTTAGACTCCGACGTGCTGCACAACGGACAAGAAATCTGGATGATGCCATTGCCTTATCAGCCGAACATAGAGATGCAAAGAAGCTACTTCGGAAAACCATAAATCAAAGCAAAGCTGAGAGCTGGAGGAAGCTATGTGAGGATATTGACACTGATCCATGGGGATTGGGTTATAAAATTGTCAGAAAGAAGCTTGGGTCACAAAGAACACCGTGCGTCATGGATGCAAACAGTATGGCCATTATTGTCCAAACTCTTTTCCCAACACATCCAACAATCCCTGAGCAGAATTTCGATGTAGATGTTGAAATTCCTCTTTTTATTGAGGATGAGTTGAGTAGGGCTACTCAGTCTCTGCGAAGCAAAAAATCCCCTGGTCCTGACGGCATCTCAAATGAGATTCTCAAATTAATAATCGAGATACATCAACAATTAATATTACGAATGTTCAACGAGTGTCTAAAAGCAGGAGTGTTCAGCATCTGCTGGAAGGTCTGTCGTCTGGCGCTCATTAATAAGGGCAAGGGAGACCCGGATTTACCCTCTGTGTATGCTCGATACAACAGGGAAGCTCTTTGAGAAGCTTCTGAGGGTCAGGTTGCGCCAAGCGATCATGGCAGCGGGCGACTTATCACCAAGACAATATGGATTTCGAACAGGAAGATCGACCCTGGATGCGATACAAGAAATTGTTGCAGCCGTCCAGCGGGCGGATAATTACAATCACCACTCTCGTCGTGTGGTTCTCTTTGTTACTCTTGACGTAAGAAATGCATTCAACTCTGTCAAGTGGAGTGACATGCTGAATGCGTTGGAGAATACATTTCATGTTCCAAATTATCTCTTACGGATGATAAATTCCTACTTGAAAGATCGTTCGTTGATTTATAACACGACAGAAGGACAACGCAGGGTACGGGTCTCAGCCGGAGCAGCACAGGGTTCGATTTTAGGACCAGATCTATGGAATATCACATATGATAGCTTGCTGAGATCTGAAGTCCCTGATGAAACTATCCTAGTAGGTTATGCAGATGATGTTGCTGCTCTTGTAGCAGGAAGAAGTGTCGAGCAGGCACAGTTGCGACTCAATATGGTAATGCGTACAATCAATAGATGGATGGAGGAACATGGTCTGTCTCTAGCACTTAGTAAGACAAAAATTGTAGTCCTAACAAAGAAGAGAATTCAGACAATACTCCCAATACAGGTAGGAGACATACAAGTAGAGACGCGGCCAGCAGCAAAATATCTGGGCCTCATGATCGACAATAAATTGAATTTTGGAGAACAAATTAGACGGACTGCGGATAAGGCGGCAAGAGGAGTAACGTCTCTCAGTCGGCTAATGGCCAATGTTGGTGGGCCAAAATCTAGTAAGAGGAGATTACTGATGACAGCCATCCATTCAGTTCTGCTGTATGGAGCGGAAATATGGGCGGATGCCCTGGATAAGGAAATTTATAGAAAGTCACTAGCACAAGTGCAGAGGCGGGGTGCTTTACGCGTGGCATCTGCTTATCGCACGGTCTCTGAAGAAGCAGTTCTTGTTATTGCTGGGATAATTCCAATTTTTTTTCTAGCGAAAGAACGCAAGTACATTTACTGGAGGAAATCGGAAGTAGGTTTACAAAATGCAAGACGAACAGCAAGAGCACAAACCTTTCACAATTGGCAGATCAAATGGGAGCAAGGACACCGAAGCCAGTGGACTAGGAGAATGATACCCCAGGTGCAGGTTTGGACAGAGAGGAAACATGGTGAGGTTGGTTATTATCTCACTCAGTTTTTGACTGGCCATGGGTACTTCAGTTCTTATCTTAAGAAGATGGGGAAAGTGGATTCACCAGATTGTATCTACTGTGTTAATGAGGTAGATAGTGCTAATCACACCTTCTTCTCTTGTGGACGGTGGGTCCAAAATAGGCAGTCTCTTCAAGATGAAATTGATGTAGAGATATCTCCTGACAATATTGTTGCGGTAATGCTACAAAATGAAGAACATTGGAAACTTGTAGCAAGTTTTGTTGAAGATATCCTCCGAACAAAGAAGACGGATCTGGATCGCCACTGAAGATAATTCATTACGGAAGAGTGCCCTACGGGCAAATATAAAATGACTCTAGCCTGAAGTAATGTGCTAAACGGTTCCAGGCTAGTGTTCAGAAGTAAAGGGGGAGTTTTAGTCGGTAGTCTGCTACTCAGTAGCAGGAGCCCGACACTCTGTGCGTAAATGCATTTCTTCCCCTTAAAAAATATATATATATATATATATATATATATATATATATTATTATTATTATTATTATTATTATTATTATTATTATTATTATTGAAACATGCGCATACTGTACATACAAGCAAATTCTCAATCTATTATTGATATTATAAATTCTTATTACCATTTATATATTGTGAAAACCATGTGAGTAGTGACGTGCATGCAATTATTGCCACGTAGGCTAATCTTTATTGGTAGCGATACCACGGGAACAACAGTTGTTTTTGAATACACAAACAGTTTGTTGTTGAAACAGTGGCACGCTTTGTAAATGACAACAAACAGTAAATAAAGACCACACCGTCCACTGACCTTTTCTCTCATAAATAAACAAAGAATCGTGGCCTCTCTGTCCAGCTAGATTGTGATAAAGTGGATAGGTCGCCTTAACAAATATTTAGAGCCATTTTATTTTCACGTTCCATTTCCCATGCTAGGGATAGACGCACATTGAATGAGACGATTGTATTCGCATAATAACCTATTAACTTAGAAATACGGCTTCGGTGCGTAGTCGGTAGCATGCTGAGATTCTATGCCCAAGATAGCGGGTTCAAACCCGGTCGAAGCCGTCGGATTTTTAAGAGCGTTAAAAATCCCTCCCTATGCCTTCCTTCGGAGGGGAAGTAAAGCTGGCGGTCCCATGTCATAGGTTTATGGCAAGTTAAAAACCTTCCACTAATTGCACCTGTGTGAAGCTAAATTGGATAGGTTAAGAATGTAAACAACGCTCTTAGGTTTCTACGTTCGTTGCCAAGAGCCGACTGCGGTGGCGTCTAGTAGATAAGTTCTGAACTTGGCCTAGTAGTCGTTGACGGTGGCGCTTGGCGGAAATAGTAGGAACTATTTGAAAAATTATAAGTTGCAGTCAGTACTTAAATTAAAAAGAGATAACACACACTAATACAGTCATCACAATTAACTCCGGTTATCAGACAGATTCTACACACACCCAAACTACACGGGGCTACATGACCGCGTTGTCGCAGCCCCTAAACTTAAGAACCAACCAACCAACTTAGAAATACGTGCATATATTTTCATTTTAAAATGGTCCACCCTTCATCGTACACTTTGAAGGCCTATGTAAGCGAACGTTGTGCCCCCATAATCCTCTATTATCAGCTGCCTTGGATGCCTCTATATCTCTCACCTTTAATTTCCTTCTGACTCTCTTATCCTTTATAAGCTCACCCCATGGTGCAGCTGTGTGTATTTATTACTCACCACGACCACAGTCTGAAACTGTAACAAGTCAGGAAATTGGAGGTTCCAATCTGGGTGCTGACAGCGTGGTAGGTTAATACTGAGTGTCAACTCTGCCTAAGGGAAGACGATTGAAAGAAAAGAAGAAAGGTTTAGGAGGGAAAACGATCGTAGGCAAACAGGAAGAGAATCCAAATCAAAACCATAAAGAAATAGTGATATAAAGAGGGATTTTACTGCATAAAGCCCATGAAGTACCTAAAATGAGCGGGGAATTGTGTAAGGCTAACGGAGAGTGCAGCGGGAGATGAGGTCGCCGGCAAGCTATCGCCAAGTGCTCCCTCCCTCCCGAGCGTGATTGCGGGTATATTGTAGGGACGTAGTGTGCTGGCGAACCAAGTGGTGCCAAAAAGCAATGAATTCTCTACTTTTCTTTCAAAAGGGTGAACTTTTAGAGAGCATTATGAAATTCCAGAAAGATTTAAATTAGACGGAATCATTTTGTGAAGCGACACTGTCGGATCCCCAACAGAAAAGCCGAATGCCCCTAGAGTGGGCAGAGATAAAGTAACTATAGTGCCTTTTTGTAATATTTTATTATTATTAGTGAGAATCTTTAAAGAATACCAATTGTTGCACTTAAAGCAGCCCAAACTCTTATCCAGCAGAGTGCCGACTAAAAGTTTAAAACGTAGGAAAACCTCAAACCTTACTTGAACAAAACCAAAATTTTAAACAGTAAACCATAAGTCAGAGTGAAAATCTCTACAAGTAGGAAGCTGGCAGAGCGAGCTATACTTGCCTTAATGATTTACTAGAATTAGTTGTGATAGGTAAGAGAAACTTTGTAAATGTTGTTATTGGAAGTTTTGTTTTAAACGCAACAAGTGATAGAGTTTTTAATTAACTTATCATTTAGGGCTTTGCCTTTTTCTTTGAACATAGAATAATTTCAGGAGAAATATTAGGGTAGAGAAGATCCTGCCTAACGGTTTTTCTAGCAAAAGAGATAGAAAACAAATAATAAAGAATTTATTTAAAAAAGTAATAGGGTTGTAAGAAATTAACAATTGCAGATCTCACATCTTATTTGGAGTTTAAGAACAACATTTTTGGTTTGTTTTATAAACATTAAAGGTCTCAGACCTATAGTGACAATAAGAAACTTAACAATAGTTTTCGAAATTTACTTACAATTAAAAGGCTTTAAGCCTATAACAATAAAGTAAAGAAATTACAATTTAGTTTAATATTTTGTAGGGTTAATTAGGTAGAATATTAATTTTTCAAGAACAAACAAAGGCTTTTAAAATACCTTAGCAGCAAGCAAACGGATTAGACAAACCTGGGCGCAGCAGGATAAGAAAAAAGAGACTAATAAGTGGTTCCTATAACCACTGTTATATTGACACAGAAATTAAGATATGCTACATACAAATTGGGCAGGTCGTATTAACGAAACCTGGATTACATAAGTTAGGTAATTTAACAATTTGAAGATTAGAACTTCCAGGTTAAAACAGGAAAAATTATGTAGTAAGATGTGGATTATAACCACGGTTATTTTTACAGAATGAATAAGTTTCAAGTGGAGCAAAATTGGGAGGGCGCCTATTTATAGACGAAGCATCATAGAAAAGAAGTCATTACCCTAAATTGTTAGTAAAAGGAATTAGGAGTATAGGAATTATAGGATATAGTCCTGGCGAATTTTATAAATTCGAACGAATCGCGACGTGGTAGATTGTTGAACGGACACTTTTTTTGTATCACTGAAGTTTGTTGATAGATTGTAGATTTTCCCTATTGCTGTAAGTATAGGTTCATTAAATTGCACTTTGACGGGTTTTAGGTGTATGTAGTCATGATATTGCAGTTTATGAATTCACTGAGTTTGACTTCAATAGGTTTATTGCGTTAGAGAGTTTTTAGATTGCAGTTAATATTTCTATTTCAATTAAAGTTGCGGTAATTTTCACAGTATTGAGTATAGTTCATCACGGTTGACAGTTTATTTTGAACGGAAAGTTCCAGAGCTATAGTGACAGTTTAAAGGGGCCGGTAGACATCCCACGAAGGTAGACAGGTTAAGTTTTAGACAGTTATGAATTTGAAATGAATCCCTCGTTGCAGGAAAGTATTCCCTTATTTAGTTCAAGAAATGTTGAATCTCATGACTTTAGCAGCAAGCCTGGTTGGTGAAGAATAACGGTTCCCTCGTGGGGCAGTTATTACTCAAGTTTGCGGAAATCCCAACACTGCCTATAAATTCTATTAAAAGCATTCAAATGCTGTTTAAAATCCTCTAAAATGCTTTAAAAACAATGT
This sequence comes from Meconema thalassinum, assembly GCA_946902985.2. NCBI lineage: Eukaryota > Metazoa > Arthropoda > Insecta > Orthoptera > Tettigoniidae > Meconema > Meconema thalassinum. The sequence goes on along the minus strand of OX336390.1, from coordinate 150,755,440 downwards.
GGGTTAACTTGCCATGATGATTGAAGATTGAAGGCTTCTGCGGCCGTTACGCTTAAAATTCTGTCATGGCGTCGATTTGAATCACCTCATGAGTATTGAGGAGATGCTCCTTCTTTAGAGAATTGAATTTATCACTCGAAATCCGAACTAGAATTGGGGCGAGTTAAGATGCACACGAGAGAGCCTGAAAGACGAAGGGGTGGGGGAAGGAAACATAAGAGTCTAAACAGTGTAGGAAACATAGGAAAAGAAAATTTTCAACATTATGAAAACGCGATACATCAATTAATATCTTCATGGAGATAATAGATGGCGATAGCAACGACGCCTGCTGGAATGGTGTGTAAGTCCTCTTGAACTCGATGAATCCCAAAAACTTCGGCAGGTTGCCGCGTGTAGCGCCGTTACTTCGCAAGAAATACATAACTGAAACAAACATAAGTACATTTTAGAGCATGTTCAAAGAAAAGGGAATGCCAAGGGGGTCCCTGTTGGTGTCTGCGAGGGAAAATAAAAGAAACTAATGAAAATGAAAAGCAAAGTGCAGCGAGAGTTAACTCTAACTAACCGTTTATTCCAAAGAATACACCAAGCTGGGGCGGACACCAACAGAGAGAAGAAAGAACAGATTAGTTATCCATAGGTAGTGGGGAAATTAGGGAAATTGGTCTTGTAATATGACCGTTACAGGTCAGACACAGACCAAAGTCGCCGAATCCTTGAATGTTCATTCATTCATTCATTTATTTGCAATTGGGGGTGTGTTCCCCGGTGGCAAATTGGGTATACATAACAAATACATAATTATACATAACACTTCAATAACAATTAACAATTAAACTGGAGTATTTACACAAATAGTCAGTCTTTTCTTAAACACACCAATATGTTTGGGAAAAGGCTCTAAGACTGCGGCAGGTAGAGAGTTCCAGTTATCAATGGCCCGGTTAACGAAAGAATATTTACCATAATTTGTACGCTGTAGTCGGCCCTTAACTTTGAAAGGATGATCACTCCTGCTCATGTAAGTGGGCTTTCCCATACGTTTGCCAAGCTCACCCCATGCTGGTTGATTTGTATACGTGTTGTACATAGCGCAGAGTCTAGATTTCATCCTCCTAGCCTCCAGTGATTTCCACCCAAGTTTCTTTAACATACGGCTCACACTGCTCCTGGGATTAAAGTCACTGAGCACAAATCTAGCGGCCTTTCTTTGTACCATTTCCAACTCATTGATGATCCCTACTTAATATGGATCCCAAACCGCCGAGGCGTATTCCAGAATAGGTCTTACAAGTGACACATAGCCTAATTCTTTAGCAGAGGTACTACTTCCTTTTAATACCCTCATTACAAAGTGCAGGGATTTGTAAGCTTTAGAAACTACACATCCTACATGACTACTCCATTTCATATCATTCCTTACGTGAACGCCCAAATATTTGCAAGAATCTTCTTCTACAAGTATTTCCGAGCCAATATTATATTGAAAATCTTGCCTTCGCCCTTTCCCTATTTTTATGAGACTACATTTTCTTGTGTTTATTTTCATTTTATTTTCAATCGCCCACTTATAGACCAGGTTCAGGTCGTCTTGAAGTACTGCGTTGTCTTGCGAGTCATGTATATTTCGTTATATTACACAATCATCCGCAAACAATCGACAATCACTACGAATTCCATTTGGTAAGTCATTTATAAACGCCAAAAAAAAAACGATTACGCTGCCCTGAGGGATACCCGACGTTACGGTAATTTCATCCGAGAATAGGCCTTCGACTTTTACTTTTTGGGAACGACCTGTAAAAAATTCTTGGATCCATAAAATTACTCTTCTATCAATCTTCGTTGAAGCTAATTTATGGAGTAGCATGTCGTGTGGCACGACATCAAATGCCTTCGCAAAGTCTATAACTACGACGTCGACTGAAACTCCATTGTCTAACGATTCGCTAATATCTTGAAAAAGTGATAGCATCTGACTCTCGCATGAGTAACCTTTCCGAAATACATGTTGCCAATCATTAAACCATGACAATCCTTCCCACTGCTCCCTCAAGTAGTCGCAAATGAGATGCTCCATCTGTTTACAAACGATGGACGTAAGGCTAACCGGCCTGTAGTTGCCCAATTCAAGTCTGCTCCCTCCCTTAAATATTGGGACAACCGTAGCCCTTTTCCAGTCATCTGGGATTTGCGCATTGTTTATGGACACATTAAACATCACCTCCAAGTATCGTGCCACAGCCCTACCTCCTAGTTTTAAGTACTTCAATAACAATATTATCAGGACCCTTCGATATATTGTAACGTAATTTTTGTATTAGCTTTTCAATTGCAGACTGGTTTATTTGGAAAAGGGGAGCCCCTGATTCGTCGTTAAGGTCCAACACACAGCTATTGGATTTATTGAACACACTACCGTAAAAGACATTTAATTCATTAGCAATGGCCTGTTTCTCAGTAATTAATTTTCCGTTCCCGGACATTATCATAGAAAAAAATTATTTGAATTTCCCTTTCTTCTCCTAACATAACTGTAAAACTTTTTCCACGCATCGCCTCCCGAACCAAGTAAACCTTGCATATAGTTGTCATGAGCAACCCTCTTTTTTAAGACGAGCTCTCTTGATAAGGACTTAAATTTCAACATACACTTGTCACTATCATATCTTTTATTGTATAATTTCCTAATTTTCCGTTTTAGACTCCTGATTTCTAGTGTGTAATACTCAGGATCTGGGTTTTGTTTCAGTAATTTAAATGGGGCAAATTTATCAATAGCGCTATTTAAAATTTTCAAAAAGTTGGTCCACAGGATATTAATGTGATTTCCTTCCAATGCGCATACTACAAATAGTTCATTCAAATACCCCTGAAATTTGCCCTGATCCGCCCTGCGATACTGGAATATGATTTTGTTTGCTATATCCGAGTCTAATTTTGTAATGTCACCGTATCTAATATTTAATTCAACCCCAGAATGGTCACTAATTCCCGGTACTTTCAGACAGTTAATATACAGCTCTACAGGCCTTACGAGATAAAGGTATTATTGCCTCTAGTTGGGAAGTCAACTACTTGGGAAAATCCCCCCTCCCTTATGAATATGTTTGCAGCGCTCTGAGCTTGACCACAGCTAGTTGACTCACCAGACCAGTCTACTTTGGGGAGGTTTAAATCTCCGGCAATTATTATGCTCTTTTTCATAGCATTACCCGTACAAGTTTTATCATACAGTGTGTCGAGTTGAGGAAAGTTATCTTTCGGTTATCTTTCACCTGAAGAGGGAATTTATTTCCTTTATCCGAGATTTGTACACATAACATTTCATGATCCGTATCAGCCCACTTTAAGAAACTAGCTATATTTTTGCGCACACAAATAAATAGTCCACCACCTCGCTTCCCACGATCCTTTCTGTACATTTCGTAGGTCCCTTGAATTATTTCGTTACTATTGATATCCTCTTTTAACCAAGATTCAGGAGCAATGACAATGTCCGGAGAATGTGCCTCTACAAGATTCCAAAATTCAATTAATTTATTTCCTATACTCTGACAATTAACCTGCAGTAATCTTAGAGTCTTACCTCCACACCAAATATCCCGAAATAGCTCCTTCTGTTCCCGTCGGCTGGCAACCTCTGGACCTGCTCCTCCTCACAAAGGCCGGCACGAACCGATGACCCTGTCATGTAGGCTCCCTAGGTTGAAAGCGCCCCGTCGATTTAAATGCAGCCCGTCTCGGACTAAGTCTCGGCCCTCAATCCAGCAGTCAGCATCTACGTACACTAATCCCAGGTGTGCACATACCCAGTCCATGCGGTCATTTACAGTCTTAACTCGTATTAACGGAACATCTCCCCGTCGTACAATGCCACTCATTATAATTTTCGCATTCTTAAACTTGCTTTTAACTTTTCTGCCTAGTTCGTATAGCTCCCCCATGATGTAATCAGCTGTAGCCCTCTTCTTTAAATCGTTCGTCCCAACATGGAGCAACAACACTAACTTTTTCGGAGTCCTCTAAATTTGCTTCTTCCACTTGTTTGGCAAGCTGGTCAATTTTAATCCCCGGATAACACCGCACTTTCGTACCTTATTTCTTTGAGATATTCGCACTCCACCGTATCATGGAATCACCCATTATCATAACGTCATCCTCAGTTCCCACAGCCTGGTTTGTAGCTTCATCCCCTGGAATACGCTCCGTCAGATCCTTTAACGTCTCCTACGATTCATTAAGCTTTGCCTTCAAATCATGTATAATGAGATCCCTGGACTTAATTTGCTGCCTCAAAAGTTCCGGATTGTCACAGCTTTTACAGAACCAGTTACCTGCATCACATACGTCCTTCTTCACCCGAACACAGCCAAAGTGAAACCATGTCTCGCACAAACCACGCATCACGCTGTTTTTCAAAACTTTGCTACACGTAGAACACTTCACAGACACCTGGGTAACACTAGAAGTAGCAGGACCTGGATTTACTTCCACTCAACCAATAACTAATAACGCCGCTATTACTAGGGCTATGAACAACAAGTTATTCGGACCCGATGTTGCACACATGCACTGGGAGGCCTGGTTCCTCTTAATAGTCCTGGCATTCCACGCCCCGATACTCGCGCGATAAGCATCCACCGAGCAGCCCATTATTATCACCTTATCAGCAGCAACAGGAAGACACGTCCGCTCACCACAACTGACTTCACTGGACTTCAATGTGCCACAAGTGTCATTTCCAGGCTTTGGAGACGATTTCGAGACACAGGAGATGTTAGTCGTAGGCCAGTACCAGGTCGACCAAGAGTAACCACCCAACAGCAGGACCGATATCTGGCCTTAACCGCCCGACGAAATCGGAGTGCACCTGCAAGACCATTGTCGGCAGAGCTTGCAGCCGTCTCAGAGGTTGCCGTTTCCCAGCAAACTGTATACCGGAGGCTCAGAACAGCAGGGCTGTTTGCCAGACGTCCAGCAGTGTGCGTGCAGCACAGAGACGGGCCTGTTTACTGTGGAGCCGTCAACGTCGAAACTGGACCATGAATAAATGGAGGCATGTGCTCTTCTCGGAAGGATCCCGCTTCAGTTTGCAGAACGATTCCCGTCGCACATTAATCTGGAGGGAACTGGGTAGCCGATACAACCACAGGAACATCGTGGAACAGGACCAGTATATTGGTGGTGCCGTCATGGTGTGGGGAGGCATCATGCTGAATGACCGTACGGACCTGCACATCTTCATATGTGGTCTGAGGAACACTGATGAGGTACTGAGACCACATGTTCGACTCTTCAGAGTTGCGGTTGGTCCAGACTTCCTCTTAATGGACGATAATGCCCGACCGCACCGCGCTATACTGGTGGATGAATTTTTGGCTGGGAAAGACATTCATCGCATGGACTGGCCAGCGAGGTCTGTGGATCTGAATCCTATAGAACATGCCTGGGATGCATTGGGGAGGCGAATTGCATCCCGTCAGCCTCCACCAAGGACCCTCTAAGACCTTCGCATTGCCTTTTCGGAGGAATGGGATCGACTGCCACAAGAGCTCTTGGACCATCTGATAACGAGCATGCCACGTCGCTGCGAAGCATGTGTGGCCGTTAGGGGTAACCATGCACCCTTTTAACAGCATATTTTGTTGTGGAAGGCATTGCCAAGTTTCGTTAGTTGTAGTCAAAGGTGTACGTCAGCTACCAGAACCTTCCTGACACTGTTCTTTTGGACAAGTTGTGTGACATGGTGTGTAATTCAGCTTCAGTTTGTTCAGCAATCCGTCTGACATTCCTATCAGGCGATATGGCCTCGTTTAGTGATTATGCTTAACGTTTGGACACTAGTGTATTACACTCTGCTTATACTAGAGAATGCCTGGTTTTCTTCACGATGGCAGCTGCACAATCCCCACTTGAAACACGCTGTAGAGTATTTCACTCTGCTTAGAGAATCCCCGGCAGCCTTCACGTTCACGGCTGCACAATCCCCATTTATATCTGTATTTTAGTAGTGAGGTCAACACAAGAGCAGACAGCGAAAGTAAATAAGGGCCAGCACTCTATGTAACATTCAACTTCTGTCTTTCTTCAGAGTTGCTGGATCCATGTGGAATGCTCAAGTTGAAATAAATATGAGCGGAGGGACCGAGTGCAGGTTCCCAGTCAGATTAAGCTGTCTACATTATTAAAACACGACACGTACAACAATAGGTAACGTTTTTTGCTGCTGAAGTGAGCTCGGAATATAAAGCAAAACGAATTATAGCAACAACAAAAATCACGATTTTTTTCTCACTAGAAATATTTACTCTTTAATCATGCCGTAAATAGGACATTTTTCAATTACGCTGATGCAATATTGGCTGTGCACCAAGTGCTGGCTGAATCGCAAGGAGCAAGTTATTATTTCAATGGTCCACCTTTCAGCACCGAGGATGGCTCGAACACTTCGTGACAGAGATTCCATCAGTTTTTGATATTCGTACGTTGATGGCATGGTAGCCAGAGCCATAATTACGTACTTCTTGGGCACTGACCTTGGGAGGGATATTCTTACCCCGCAAATCTCAAAGCATAGGACATCGCCCTTCTCCTTGTAATAGTATTAAGGGGCCTAACTTTTCACAAAATTTCAGGATATATTGCTCACTTCTAAATGTCGTCTATTTGTTTGAAATGTTAACTACGATAAGGGAAATGAAAATTCTTATTTCAAGTTTACAACACTTTTGAAGCAAAATAAGAAGGTTAAGCGGAATCTGAACACATATATCGAAAAGAATCTCTGCCAGAAGTCACTGATCGATGTAGGCCTACTCAATAAATACTGGAAGGATGTCAAATCATAGACCAACAAGATCTAGACAACGACATTAAATTTTAGTTGTTACATTCAATTCGAATGTAAAAACTATAGGTACAAACTATTTATAAGCAAATGTCTTAATTTACAATTAATGCGCGTGCTGTTGTTTTACAAATTATAGACATCAAAATTACACAAAAATAATGTAGGGTTACAGTATTATAAGGTACGTTCAAAAAGAAACGAACCGGAGGCTGTAATGTGCAAACCGGTGACGACATCGGCTAATCGTGGCGTGTGTAACGAGGTGTGGTTCCGAGCAGAGCGTGGAAGGTCACAGCCCGTCGCTAGAGGGCACGCATGCATGTCACGTGACGATACAAAGCGAGCAGCAGCATGCAGCAATCGTCCAACGCTGCCACTCGCATTGAAAACAGTGACATGGAGGCGTCAAACTAAGAGCAAAGAGGTGTTGTTCGGTTTCTGATAGCGAAAGGAGTAGGGGGAACGGACATTCATCGCCGAATGCCACAAGTGTACGGCGAACACTGCATGTCCCTTGCAAGGGTCAAGGCGTGGCACAAGCGCTTCAGGGAAGGACGGGTGCAAGGTTACTTAAGGCTGTGCGGTCAAAAATTAAAATTTTGTTTCTATTTTTTTTTTTTATTCTTAATCTCTAATGTAGGTCTTTGTGAGACATTATATGCGTTTTGCAGAAAATAACGACGGCTCGTTTGCTGAGGACATGGCTTCAAAGTGGCTATTTTGAGCGTTAAAGGTACGATCACCACGACGAAACTAATAATCGGAAGACACCGAAATTTCTCTACAACAACCCCTGTAGTAGTACCTGCAATAGGAACAATTCTTATTTCGAAATTCAAATTTTGTATTAACCTCTTTAGATTTGAATACCATTTTTAGTGAGAAAAAATTGTTATATTAACTTCAAAGTTATATTAATTTGAAGTGGATCTTATTCTGAGCAGTAGAAAACTTTGATAAAGAAAATTGGTTCAGCGATATACCCGTGGTGCATGCTCCTTTCAGACTCTAAAAAACGCTGGCTGAATCAGTCACACACACATACACACACGCCCGCACACACACAGCGGTAAGACAAGGTCTTGAGCAAGAGCGCGCTCGGGCACCTGCCTTCCCCTCTCCATCAACACCTTCGCTATCGCAGCTTCCGCCCCCCTCCCACCCTGACTCATCCTGCCAGGCTACACGACCACAGTCTAGAGGAAATCGTAGAAGTGTTATTATCTCACCCATTACTCCATACAGAATGTTAAAAATTATTTATCAGTTACTTTATAAAATTCTGTAAGTTATATTAGCAGAATAAAACATGTTTATGATCAATAGAACTTGATGTGAGTTGTAATCTTCAAAATTACGGGGCTACATGGCCGCGTTGTCGCAGCCCCTAAACTTAAGAACCAACCAACCAATCTTCAAAATATATCAAAATAATATATATTCTAATTTAATAAAGCTGAAGAGTTTGTGTGTTTGTGTGTTTAAACGCGCTAATCTCTGGAACTACAAGTCGGATTCAAAAAAATCTTTTTTATATGATAGCCAGATTCAAGAGGAATAGTTTAGGCTATGTTAAATTGCGGACAGACCACTCCGTTCCCTGCATTTAGGCCCTTTGGCAAAAATCTACACCGTTTCACCGATCAGAACCAAAATTTGTATACATATCCTTTGGAACCCTGCGAGTAACACTGTCTGCATGAAATTTATGACAGACCGGTCTATTCCCTGCATTTAGGCCCTTTGGCACAAATCTTCAACTTTTCACCGATCTGAACCAAAATGTGTAGACTATATATAGCCTTTGGAACCCTACGAGTAACACTGTTTACATGAAATTTCAGACAGACCACTCCATTCCCTGCATTTATGCCCTTTGGCACAAATCTACACCGTTTCACCGATCTGAACCAAAATTTGAATATTACCCTTTGGAACCCTGCGAGTGACATAGTGTACATGAAATTTCGGACAGACCATCCATTCCCTGCATTTAGGCCCTTTGGCACAAATCTACAACGTTTCACCGATCCGAACCAACATTTGTATACACACCCTTTGGAACACTGCGGGTAACACTGTCCACTTTAAATTTCGGACAGACCAATTAATTCCCTGCATTTAGGCCCTTTGACACAAATCTACACCGTTTCACCGATCTGAACCAAAAAGTGTATACTTACCCTTTGGAACCCTGCGAGTAACACTGTTTACATGAAATTCCGGACAGACCACTCCATTCCCTGCACTTATGCCCTTCGGCACAAATCTACACCGTTCACCAAGCTGAACCAAAATGTGTATACTTACCCTTTAGAACCCTACGAGGAACACTGTCTGCATGAAATTTCGGACAGACCACTCCATTCCCTGCATTTAGGCCCTTTGGCACAAATCTACACCGTTTCACCGATCTGAACCAAATGTCACATACTTAGTCTGCACTTTGGAACCCGACGAGTAACACCGTCTGCTTGAAATTTCGGACAGACCACTCCATTCCCTGCATTAGGTCCATTGGCATAAATCTACACCGTTTCACCGATCTGAATCACATTTTGTACACTTACCCTTTGGAACACTGCGGGTGACACTGTCCACTTTAAATTTCGGACAGACCACTCCATTTCCTGCTCTTAGGCCCCTTATCACATATCTACACCGTTCCTCCTAATTGCACCAAATTATACATACACTTTGAAACCCTGCTGGTAACACTGTCCACTTGATATTTTGGACAACGCTCTCCATTCCTTACATTTAGAATAACAAACAAACTTAACTTGAAAACCATGTATTAAGGCCCTAGAATCATTCATGTCCGCAGTAGTGTAAATGTAAGAGTATTTTAATAAGTCTATTGTTGACTGGCAATTAGGGCTGCATCACGTCGCCCCTACCAGTGCTTTGGTGCAGAATTGCGAAAATAGTTGAATCTTGCGCTGCTTATAAATTGCAGTCAAGGGGAGTAATTAGTGAAAAAAGACTTCTTTTGCCCCTTAAAACAGTTATCATCATGAACATATTATGCATCTGTATAAGTGCAATGGTGTTGGTGCAATACATTGAGGTTATCAGCTGCAATAAGCGTTGGTGCTTTCAAATTTACCGTAATTTATTCCGAAAATTATCGTTGAGCGCTATGTGGCCATACATGATACTATTGCTACCTCAGGAGCTCGGGACAGCCGAAGTTTTCCAAAGTGTTCTGATTCTTTTCCTACGGCGCTATGCGACAAAAGACGACACTATTGGTCTCTACATCTCTAACAGACAATGAGATATCGGCCCTAGGAAGTGTCTTTTATTTCGCTTATCACTCTTTCTAATAATTTTTAGAAATGTGTTTGTAAATTACATGTGTCAGTGCTGTAGTTAGTAAATAGCCGTTTCCCTATTCATTATCATTATTATCATTAGGGGAAAATGATCTAAATGTTACGTCCATTATACTGTACTGCTTATCACCCTCACTACATCCACCACCACCAACACCACCACCTCCACCACAAAAAGTTGTATTTTTTTCTTTCGGGTAGCTTAAGTATCATATGCCAGTTCTGTAAAAGTATTCATTATCATCCATAAAACAAATAAATCCACCGGGCGAAGCCGGGCACTGCTACTAGTTTATATATATATATATTACAATTTGCCTTACGTGGGAAGGAAGCGGCTGTGGCCTTAATTAAGGTACAGCGCCCATTTGCCTGGTGTGAAAATGAGAAAGCAGGGAAAACCATCTCCAGGGCTACCGACAGGGGGGGGGGGGGAGGGGTGTTCGGACCCACTATTTCCGGAATGAAAGCTCACAGCTCCACAACCCTAACCGCACGGCCAGCTCTCTCCGTCAATCATATCATACTATATCATAATATAATCTTTTTTATTGGGCTGGACGGAGGGAGAGTGCCTAGTCCTCAAATTGGTAATACGCAGGGCCGTCGCCAGGCCCCGCGCTCAGAAAGGCCCCGCGATTCAGGCCATTTTTTTCATAAATGTAAATAAATAAATAAATAAATAAATAAAGATAGTGTGTTTGATTCAGTCCGCCCAAATTAAAATTTGTCCTCCGCTATCTTGATATGATAGCAGAAACTCCAAGGATCGTCGAATCGTTCATCGAGTTTTTGGAGGTACACGACACTACGGGAATGGGGTTAGCTGAGGTTTTAGAAGGAGTATTGGAGGATAATGATCTTGATATCATGGACTGTTGGGGACAAGGGTATGACAAGGGTGCTAATATGAAGGCTAAGTATAAGGGAGTGCAGATGCGAGTAAAAATACTAATAAACGAACAATGTTCATGGCATGTTTTGCACATAATCTTAACTTACTTTTGGGTGACATGGTTAATGCAATAAGAACGCTATGGCATTTTTTGGTATAGTTCAGCGCCTGAACACTTTGTTTGTAGCTTCCACGGAAAGGTGGGACATTTTGTGCGAACTATGTCCTGGCCTCCTCACACTAAAATCTTGAGCTAGCACGAGATGGAAATGCTGAATTGGCAGTGCCAAGCCCATCAGGTACCAGTTAGGCAAAGTAAACGAAGCTCCAGAAGAATTGGCAGAAACTACCAAAGATCCTGTTACCCGGTCAGAGGCCCAATCTTTGTTGCTTCATACAAGTTCGTATGAATTTGTTTTAAGCCTCGTTATCTGGTACGATATTTAATTTTCTGTAAACTCAACAAGTCTGTCTGTTAGGTAGTCAGCCCGAAGGCTGGTTGGATCCTCAAAAAGTACCGCCGTTACGTTATGTGAGTAGATACCCACAAAAACCCAAGGCAGCTCTATTTTGAGGCGTTCTAGGCAAGAAGAGGAGTGAGGTAGTTTGCCATTGCTTTCCTCACTGAGTCAGAACAGTAGTCCTAACCCTATGAGTAGAACCTTTCACTGAGTAAAACTCTCCAATCTGAGAAGACTTCGTTAGATACGGCTTTAACCGAACTTCAGGGCCTAAAGTCATTTTTTCAAAATTATCGCAACACTGGCTTTGACAGTGCAATGTCCACCGGTAGAGAAATAATGGAAAATTTGGGCTATGCAAATACATTTTCTATTCGCCGTCAAGGCAATCGCAAAAGGTTCCATGATGAAATAAAACAGCAAAATGATCAGCAAGTGGAAAAAACTGAAGAGGAACTTTAAAAAGAAGCTGAAAATAAATTTCGGGTAAATTACTTTTTGTCTGTCGTAGATACTGCACTGAGCTGCGTAGAAAATAGATTTAAGGAAGTTTTTCTCTTCGATCCTTCCAAGCTTTCCAATTTGGAGAAGTCAATTGAAATACCATTGTCAAACACTCTCTAATTTTCTAAAAGACGGGGAGCTTGAAGATTTGGATGCAGAGGATCTTTTTCTGGAGCAACACTTATTTAGGTACGCTGTTCCGCAATCTGTAAAAAGTGCTTGCGGTGCACTAGAGTACTTAGCCCCGATAAAGGAGTCCTATCCTAATTTAACGACGGCATATCGAATTATGCTTACAATTCCTATAACGGTTGCGTCGGGGGAAAGGAGTTTTTCCATTTTGAAACTAATCAAAACAAGTAGTTCCCTGAAGAACTAAAGCCTATTTTCATATATCCTACTTATGTTAATTGCCACTATCAACATACAAAATTTCAGTTTGATTGCTGTAATAGATTCGTAGATATTGAGAACCGACTAAATATTTCGGATGGTCGCCATGTTAGATTGTTATATGTATATGCCATAGAGTCATGTACCATTAAAGGAAAATTATTGCGTAGGTTCATTATTCGAACTTTCACTTCGATCGCATGATTACGACATAAGAAATAAAAACTTAATTTTAAAATTAGCACAGCCGCCATCTTGAGGTTATGTAAACAATTGAACTGAATTAAATACCAGTAAATTACAATGTGTATAAAAATTTGCTGTGCCAAGTTTCATTGCGTTTGGATCATTACATCGCGAGAAAAGTCTATTTAAAACTTTCAACTTCGCGTGGCCGCCATGTTCGTTTTGTAGTTAACCTATTTTTGAAAGTCTCATAAATGAACTTCCAGTAGTGCTCTTTATCTCCGTACAAAATTTTAGGGTGATAACGGTAATAGTTTCAGAGATATAGAATGCCAGTGAAATATTTCGCACAGCCGCCATATTGCGATTATGTAAAAAATTGAACGAAGTTAGATGTCAGTGCATTACAATGTGTATAAACATATACTGTACCAAGTTTCATTGCGTTTGGTTGGTTAAATCGCGAGAAACGTCTATTTAAAAGTCGCAATTTCGCTTGGCCGCCATGTTGGTTTTGTAGTTACCAGGTTTACAAAAGTCATATAGGTGAATTTCTAGTAGTTCCATTTATCACCGTACAAAATTCCAGGGTATTCTCGGTAATAGTTTCGGAGATATTGATTGCTGATAAAATATTTCGCACAGCCGCCATGTTGGATTGGTGAGACGTAACATAATTTGAAGGGCACTGTCGGGGTCGTCCAGAATAGTGCTATGTACTTACCGAGTTTCATTGAAATCGCTCCAGCCGTTAAGATTATATTAGGGGGACACACACACACACGAATCACACACACACGCACACACAGACAGACACACGTGCAAAAGGTGATCTCATAAGCCTATTTTTCCATAAATGGAAATAGGCTAAGAAACTATTTGCGATCAATGATGGCGCAGGAGCGTCTGAACGGTTTGGCTACTCTGTCAATTGAATGTGAAACGGCCAAAAAATTAGAAATGAACGAATGAGCACTTTTACCCTAGCAAAGGCTCGCAAAGCGCCTTTTACATAAATAAAAAGCTCTAAATACTAAACATAAAACAGATTTTTTTAAATAAAAAATAAAAGCCTGCCTTGTAAGCCATGTTATTTCTCGAACAAAGGGGCCGTTCAGCTGATATTTATCGGTGGAAGTAGACTTATAGCACTTTCAGTAGTTTAGTTTATGAATAACTGTATAGCCGAAGAAATGTTGAAATATGTAAACGTGATTGCGTATTATTATTAATGATGTGCGTTTGGGTAAGAAATTACATCAAGCACATGCTTCGTTTTCCATAATATATTATTTATGCCAAGAAAATCACCTGTGTTAGCTCATATCAGGTTTCCATTGATATAGCTTGTTGCTTTTATCTGATCAGGTGCTTCCTGTATCCAATTTTATGCTTAGGCCTATCCTATTTGTTGAGGTTTGTTTAGAAACTAGAAATGTAATAAAATGAGTTTTAACTAGCCTAAAATTGTAATTTATTTTAAAACATCACTCTCCGTACAACACATCCACATCCACTTACAGTCTAACGCTATCAGTGTGAGAGAGAAGACATTGAGTGACGAGGAGAGGTAGGGGAGGAAGTAGGTGGTAAGTGACGGGTGGACAGATCACGAACACAAATGCAGCGGCTGTCCAACGGTGATAGTTCTGCCATCTCTTGCCATGCGATTGACGGCGGCGGTGATCGCACTGCCTTAAATACTAGGACGGGTGTCGTTAGCCGATGTGGCCGGTCTGGGGCATCCTCCTGCATTACCGATGACAACGTCCAGCTGGTTGATGCACTCATTACCCAGGACCGCCGAGTGACAGTGAACGCCATAGCTGCCGTGGTCGGAAGTGTGCACACCATCATGAAGAAACGACTGCACTTGCGGAAAGTGTGTGCCCAATGGGTGCCCCACAGTCTTCAACCACACCAGGAAGCATGTCGAATGGCCTACTGTCTTGGTCTTGGTTGGACGATTGATGCATGCTGCTGCTCGCTTTGTATGGTAACGTGACGTGCACGTGTGCCCTCTAGCGACGGGCTGTGACCTTCCACGCTCTGGTAGGAACCACATCTCGTTACAGACGCCACGATTAGCCGATGTCGTCACCGGTTTGCGCATTACAGCCTCCGGCTCGTTACTTTTTGAACGCACCTTATATAAAGAAAATTTGCATTAGAGACCATACATTACATATACTTATCGTTCCCTCACTTTTCTCGTTAACGTGCGGTTCGCTTTTGGAATCTAGCTAGACGGATATGTTAACATTCCATGGTTGCCTGGAGCCAAGGCTTTCCCAGCGCGAGGCACAGCGTTGTCAACTTTCCACCGTAGCCACTGAGAGCAAGCAGCGAGACTGAACAGAACTACGTGCAGATGTGCAACACTGGATATCTGATACCTGCGAGAGACACGAGCTAGCCGCCTGGGCGGGACTTTGGAGTCCAGGTGGAGTGATGGAGGAAGCATTCTATTGGTCAACAGCCGTCAGCTATTGGTCAGTAGCGAACAATGGTTATTGTCGGCGTGCTACTGCCTTACGTTAGAGTCGCCGCTGGTTAACCAGGAAAGTGAGGGAACTATACTAATATACATAATGAACAACAATGAATCTATAGTAGAATCCAGTTACTAAATAGTTTCAATTCACTAGAAGTTTTGAGAGTTCAAGAGCATTGAAACTTTCCTCTCCTCAACTTGAAAGTCATTAATGCCAGAGAATATACCTTCAACGCCTAATAACCCTATCCTTCAATTTCTTAACAATTTGACATGTTTTTATTCCTTGCACGTCAAGAACAGTGGGGGAAAAATTATAATTGTTCTTCGAATTGAGTTTCTTTTTCATGAAGCTCACTTCATAGTTTTGTCCATGAATCTTCTTCTCAACTCGACCAATATCGTAGCCGTTTGTTTGTTTGTTGGGAATTGAACGAGCACGAAGTCGTTCAATTCAATTTCTTCCCTTGGAGGACACTCAGGAACTTCAACCAATACATCGTCACGTTCATCCAGGTTGATCACCTGTTTTATGTAAAGACTGTTGTAGTGGGTGTACAGAGGTGTGCTAATTATTTGAATCAAGTTAAGAATTTAACCCAGTCACAATTTGTTATGCAAAATAATTGTTTTACCAACTGCTGGCATATTTTCTTGCCCAACTTAGTAATGTCATCGTCCGTCCCCCCTCCCCCCGTGGACTTACACCTTTTCCCATAAGAAATTGCGTCCAAATACTTTTAAAATAGGGGATTCCGAGGGTTACCTGAGCTGGGTCAGTTTTCTGTGTTTCATTGACTTCGGATTGTACCCTCTAAGTCAGGTGATTTCAATCCATGGTTCATGAATCTTTGAATAGCTCAAGAACGGGTCATCAGTAAAAGGAACCCCCAAATCCCTCTGCCTTAGATTCACATGAGATGTAGAGCGAAGTAATAAAAGAAAACGTGTGCAATTTGCATTAGTAATACTCCTCTGTTAGAGGAAATTCAAAAAAAAAAAAAAACTTTGTGTTTCTTAAAAGAAAATATAAGTATTACACTTTGTTAAATATTTGAAGTAAATTTAACGCCTTGTAAACTTATCTAGTGCATGAAGCCGTGAAAAGTAAAAATGGAATTATGGAAAACTGCCGTCAAGTCTAATCATTTGATTGTCGGCTTCGGTGGCGTAGTCGGTAGCATGCTGAGTTTCTTTGCCCAAGATAGCGGGTTCAAACCCGGCCGAAGCCGTCGGATTTTTAAGAGCGTTAAAAATCCCTCAGTATGCCTTCCTTCGGAGGGGAAGTAAAGCCGGCGGTCCCATGTCATAGATTTATGGCATGTTAAAGAACCTTCCACTAATTGCACCTGTGTGAAGCTAAATTGGATAGGTTAAGAATGTTAACAACGCTCTTAGGTTTCTACGTTCGTTGCCAAGAGCCGACGACGGTGGCGTCTAGTAGCTAAGTTCTGAACTTGGCCTAGTAGTCGTTGATGGTGGCGCTTGGCGGCAAAGGTAGGAACTATTTGAAAAATTCTAAGTTGCAGAACTTAAATTAAAAAACAGATAACACACACTAATACAGTCATCACAATTAACACCGGTTATCAGACAGATTCTACACACACTCAAAGTACACGGGGCTACATGACCGCGTTGTCGCAGCCCCTAAACTTAAGAACCAGCCAACCAACCTAATCATTTGCATACCTTTCTTTTTTCATTCTTTCTTCGACTATTCCCAATTAATTGGTGTCAGTCTGGCTGCGTGGCTCAGGGGTAACGTTCTCGCTTGCTGAGTCCAAGGTTGCAGGTTCGAAACCTGGCGCAGTCAGCTGGCATTTGAGGGTGCACAAATGCGAGGGAGCCGTGTCAGTAGATTTACTGGCACGTTAAAGATCCCCTTCGGGCAAAATTCCGGCACCCCGGCGTCTCTAAAAGCCAGTGTAGTTAAAAGGGACGTAAAACCAATAACATTATTATTATTATAATTGGTGTCACTGGAGCCAAGCAGGCTCATTTTGGTTTTGGCCGGGGATTTAAAGACCTGATCCCCTTCCTGACGCCACGTGATTTTTCAGGTGAATATTCCACCCCGCTGTCACCGGGATTCGAACCCCGGCCGTCCGGGTGATAGACGAGTAACTAAGGCATTGCGCCATCACGCTCCCCCATTTGCAAACCTCTGTAGCTGTAATTATTAGGGCAGGGATGGGATATGTGTCCCGGTACTTGAAATGAGGTATTAACCTGTAAATTTGCCTGGTGGGAGTGTGAAAAAAACCTGGGAAACCCACAATCAGGATATCCGCCACCAGCACTGGGATTCGAACGTCCGATCTCCAGACTTTCTGCAGTTCCCATCGAGGTCGTGTTGAACAATTCAAAGCGCATGATAAATTATATTTACAGATACCTCTGCAACAGCAAGTTAAATGAAAAAGGAAGGAAGCTTGTAGTTTAACGTGACCGTTAATCTTGAAGTTAAATGAGAATATGAACGTGCATACTGTAGTTAACATAACACTACTTGTATTAAACTCCAATAATACTTGGCTCATATTCACTACTGCAATGGATTATTGTAAACTAGATCCCCGCTAAGGCACTCGGCTTAAAACGCTCATTAAGATCATGTATTGGCAATATTTAGTGCCCGACTACTTCACAGAAATGCTGCGGTGAGGCACGGGATTATTAGCATTGTGTTGGTTATAGCCACAACACCGAGAGCAGAGAGAAATTAGTCCACATAAAAATTTCACGAGAGTTCTGGAGATATCCAAATTGTTGCAATGCTGTCTGCTACAATAATAATCATCATATCCTCATTTCAGCCACAATCTATGGTCTCGAGGTACGTCTGAGACTCTGGTCCTAAAGGCCCTGGGTTTGATTCTCAGCTCTGTTAAGAAATTTAATTCTGATCTCAGGGATGGAACAGATGATGTAAAACTTAGAAGATAATACTTTAAAAAGATGGTATATTGGCTTTCACGGCCAGTAAATTAAAACTCAGCACTTCTTCTAGGTTTGTGCCGTGTCTTGTGTGGGATTTCGCCTAGGACACCAAGCTGGCTCATCAGCGCGCTCTTGGTGTCCCCGCCCGGACTCCCAAAGGAGTAGCAAACTGCGCGCTACCTCCCTCTAATGTGCAACTGCATCTGTTTACTGCGAGAACTAAAAGCCAGGGAGATTAAGGCTGCTTGAGCTTTTAGTTCTCGCAGTAAACAGGTGCAGTTGCACTTTATAAAGGGAGGTACCGGGTGAGTTAGCCGTGGTCGTTACGTCATGACTGCTGGCAGTCGCTCACATCCGGGAGGCGAGGAGGTTCTAATCCCCCCGCCGGCAACCTTGAAGATGGTCTCTGTGGTTTCCCATCTTCCTTCCAGGCAAATGCCGGGGTTGGTCCCTAACTATAGGCCACAGCCACTACCTTCCAACTCCTCGACCTTCCATTCCAACTTTCCTCCCCAACGGTACTTGTAGCTCACCCATTGGGTATCCGTCTCGAAGCAGCTACAAAACTGGCGAACCGAACATGTCCTCGGACACTCCCGGCACTAAAAGCCATACGCTAAAAAAAAGAGGTACCGCGCAGTTCGCTACTCCTGTGGGGGTCCGGGCGGGGACATCAAGGGCGCGTTGATGAGCCAGCTTGGTGTCCTAGGCGAAACCCCACACAAGACACAGCACAAACCTAGGAGAATTGCTGAATTTTAATTTACTGGCCGTGAAAGCCAATATACCATCTTTTTGGAAGCCTTCATATGGAGGTTAAGGCTTCTTGAGCTTTTAGTTCTCGCAGTAAACAGGTGCAGTTGCACCTTATATAAAGGGAGGTAGCGCGCAGTTCGCTACTTCTGTGGGGTTCCGGGAGGGACACCAAGAGCTCACTGATGAGCCAGCTTGGTGTCCTAAGCGAAACCCCACACAAGACACGGCACAAACCTAGAAGAATTGCTGGGTTTATAACACTTTAAATATAACGTGGTAAGTAATGGAAATGAAATTGTATTTTTGAAGAGATACGAAAATGAAGTAAAACTTCAATAGACTATAAGCTAGTATTTCGAATTCATAGGTAGTTTTCACCTCTTGTCCACATGTGTTAACCTCCAATGCTATTTGGAAGTAGTATAGATCACGATATCTTACACTACGAAATTCCTCTAGACACAAAATGGCGGCATTCAAGACGCCATGGACGACAATGAAACAATTTTAAGTATTAATAAAGTTTTGCATTCAAACACAAACCGAACCTGGTCCTTACGCCCCAGACCTCCTTGCTTGTAGTACATGCAGTAATTTTTGTCCAGTCATATAACCGAGTGGCGACCAATGGTTTCGTCCAGACAGTCATTTTACCATTAATTGTGCACGACATATCACTCCTTTCCTTTTCGCTTTCATTTCGACAATACAGTATAACATTTGCATACCTTATTTCATATTTTTTTTGGGGGGGGACATTATCAATTGTAACTACTAACCTTGAATACTTCTGCACCGACTGCACCAGATTTATGTGTTAAATCACGTAAATATGCGTTTTTATTTTTTGTTTATTTAACAATCGCAACCATGTGCTTCAGCGTTTTTAGTATGTGAAACTGCCACTGCGAGCACTGACAACGAGGTGCACACATTGACGTCAGTAGTTGCCAACATGTTCGATACAAAATACACCAGACGACACACGTAACGTTGTAATTATGTGAGAAAAGAAATAATTGGGCTTCTGCGTATTATTTGTATTTGTAAATAATGCTTGTATGACGCAATGGTGCTAACTTCACTTTACCGCCATCCCCTGTTAGCGAGGTTTGGCGACTGTCTGGATGAAAAATACTGATGAAATAAAATGGGTGTCTGGACTAAACCATTGGTCGCTACTTGGTTAGACGACTGTCTGGACGAAACCATTGGTCCATACAGGATTAGACGACTTTCTGGATGAAACCATTGGTCTGGACGAAATCAAATGGTCGCTACTTGGTTAGATGACTGTCTGGACAAAATATTACTGATTGCACTTCAAGCAAGGGGGTCTGAGGCGTAAGCCTCAGGTTAGGTTTGTTTTGTATGTAGAACATTATTGGTCTGGATGAAAATTATTATTGAAAGAACACGAATTATTATAGTGGGAAAATACAACAAAAATACACATTCAATGTGGAGAAAATAAAACCAGAAACAAACCTTTCAGTCAATACCGATTGCTCTCAGGCAATCCTCAAATATTCATCAATCAGCGTTAAAGGTGAAAAAGCGACTTAAAATCGGAAATACTGATTTTCATTATTGGCGCGAAATGAATAAGAAATGCACGGGAGCTTTCATCATTGTTTGAGTGGATTACAATTGCGTTAAAAATAACCTCCTGTTGTTATTCACTATTGAGACTCCTTCAGTAACTTTCACAGGGCACTGGTCAATCAACAAATATTGGAAAACGTATGGTAATTATATGCAATGTGGAATTTAACTAAACGTTCTACCAATATGTAGTGTTACGCTTTCTTTTTGGAGGGCAGTGTATATTGTTGGTAATTTTCTGTAATTGTACAATTATCCACCGGGAATTGCCCCCATTTACTAATAAAGTAAATAAATAAATGATAATAAGTCACAGATACTACCCTACCAGGGAATTGTTACCGCTAGACGTGGAGCGGGGCTGTTGTGTATGCATTACGTCATCTCGCCTCAATATGGCTGCAGCGAGCGCTTGAGGGGCAAGAGGGAGAACGCATGTAGCCTACAGGCATGCAGTACAATGAGAACACACTGCACAGCGCACGACCCAGCATGAATCATGCACACACCCGACATGCGATGAGGTTTCGCTGGCGACGACTGTACGTCTGTCGCAGGCGTCTGGCTAAGGGAGCGCATTAGTTCCGATTTCCGCCACCGGTAACAATTCGCTGGTAGGGTAGTAGGCCTACTTACAGAAGTTAATTGTAAACGTGCCTAACTTGTCAGGTTTGTTTGTATTATGTGATTTTTAGCAAAAATGAGCAAAAAGTAGACTTATGAGATCGATCCTGGCAAATGTCTCTGTCTGTCTGCCTGTCTGTGTGTGTGTGTGTGTGTGTGTGTGTGTGTGTGTGTGTGTGTGTGTGTGTGTGTGTCTCCTATCAACTCCTAAATGGATGCAGCAATCGAACCCGAATTTGGTATGAGGAAGGAGGACCTATACCTGATTATCTCACGGCCATATTTGAAAATGATGTCAGTGCTACCAACTGCTGAAAAAACGTAACTGACATTTGAGTTCCATGTTGGATATCCTGGATGGTATGCATGGGAGCTATTCCAAAATTGGCACACATGTAGGTAATAATATATCAGTTTAATTTACAGGAGGCCATACATGACAGTGTTGCCATAATGATTCCTAGCCTGCCGATAGGTCCAATTTTTTAAATGCATATAACAGCTACTCTACCTATTTGATTTCAACCGAATTTCGTATGTACTATGTGTACATAAACAAATAAGTCTAAGCGTATTCTTAAGAGCCACAAGGGCTGCCAACTGTTTATAAATGCTCTCTCTACATTTATATCAAAATACCAATATATCAGAAAGTATGCAAATCGACAGCTTTGGACTATGCACACGTATAGTAACTGACATTCTATATTAATTTGGAGTAACTTAATATACGACAGTGCTACCAACATGATTCTAAGCCTGCTGATAGGACCAATTTTTAAATACATGTAACTTATATACTATAAATTGGATTTCAACCAAATTTCGTATGTGCTATGTGTACCATCTATACTAATATAATAAATATGAAGAGTAATTTGTTAGTTTAATTAAACGCGCTAATCTCTGGAACTACCAGTCGGATTCGAAAATGTATTCTTGTATATGATAGCCAGATTCAAGAGGAATAGTTTAGGCTATGTAGCATTAGGCTACACCTCTCAGGTAACCTTAAAGATTGATTTTTGTTCAGTAAGTCGGAAGAACAAGCGCCCCCGAACAGCTTTATCGCGTGCGCTGGCGTTATGGTTAGTGATACGTACACCGTTTCAACGATCTGAACCAAATTGTGTATACTTACCCTTTGGAACCCTGCGAGTAACACTGTCTCCATGAAACTTCGGACAGACCACTCCATTCCCTGCATTTGGGTCCTTTGGCACAAATCTACACCGTTTCACCGATCTGAACCACATTTAGTATACTTACCTTTTGGAACCCTGCGGGTGACACTGTCCACTTTAAATTTCGGACAGGCCACTCCATTCCCCGCATTTAGGCTCTTTAACTCAAATCTACACCATTTCTCCTAATTGCACCAAATTTTACATACCGGTACACTTTGAAACCCTGCTGGTAACACTGTTCACATTATATTTTTGACAACGCTCTCCATTTCCTACAATTAGAATAACCGACAAAATGAACTTGAAAACAACGTATTAAGGCCCTAGAACCATTCATGTCCGTAGTAGTGTAACTGTAAGAGCATTTTAATAAGTATATTGTTGACTGGCAATTCGGGCTGCATCACGTCACCACTACCAGTGTTCTGGTGCAGAATTGCGAAAATAGTTGCATCTTACGCTGTTTATAAATTGCAGTCACGGGGGATAATTAGTGCAAAAAGATTTCATGGGCCCTTTAAAAAAGTTATCATCATGAAAATATTATGCCTCTGTATATGTGCAATGGTGTTGGTGCAGTACATTGAGGTTATCAGCTGCAATAAGCGTTGGTGCTTTGAAATTTACCTTCATTTATTCCGAACCTTCTCGTTGAGCGCTATGTGGCGATAAATGATACTATTTCCACCTCAAGAGCTCGGGACAGCCGAAGTTTTCCAAAGTGTTCTGATTATTTTCCTACGGTGCTATGCTACAAAAGACGACACTATTGGTATCTACATTTCTAACAGCCAATGAGATATAGGCCCTAGGCAGTGTCCTTTATTTCACTTACTCCTCTTTCTAATAATATTTTAAATTCGTTTATAAATTAAATATGTCGGTGCTGTGGCTGGTAAATAGCCGTTTCCCTGTTCATTATTATCATTATTATCATTATGGGTAAATGACCTGAATGTTACGTCCATTATACCGTACTACTCACCACCCCACCTACAACCACCACCACACCACCACCACAAGAAGTTATATTTTTAAAATATTATTTTTCTTTAATTTAACTACCATCTGCCAGTTCTGTGGTAGTATTCATTATCATCCATAAAACAAATAAATCCACCGGGTAAAGCCGGGCACTACTGCTAGTAACAGATATGACTATGCATATTCTTAAGAGCAACTAGGGCTGCCAACACTTAATAAATTTTGTCTCTATTGTCTTACCCTAAAATCGATATATCAGTATACAAGCCAACAGTTCTAAACTTTGCTCACGTTTAGTACCTGACAGTCTAGATTAATTTGGAGTAACTAATATAAGTCAGTGCTGCCAACGTGATTCTAAGCCTGCTGATAGTTCCAATTTTAAAATACATGTAACTTCTATACTAACAAATGGATATCATCCAAAATTGGCAGAACAATAGATGATAATATTTCAGATATTTCTGACCAACACATGCATGGTGGGTAGATTATTGGCTGAGGAATAACCTAACCACCAAGGGAAGATGATAAAGAGAAGGAGATGGGTTTCGGACCAAAGAAAAAAGGATGGAGAAATAGGAGGAGAGTTTGACGTCAGTTATGCCTAAGAGTTCTTGTTCAAATGCAACAAGTGGTGAAAACCCTATTAAGAGATTTATTTGCATTAAGTAGGGCATGAACCTAGGAAGAGTTAGGAAAGCCAGGATCTTGCCTAGCCGTTGTATTAGAGAAATGATGAGTCAAAAAAAGAAAGTTTGAATTTATTTAACAATGAAAAAGAGCCTAGTAAATTTAACAAGCATATAGTTTCAATTTTTGTTAACAATTTGGGGTCGCAGACCTAACATTTAAAGTTTGCTCCAGGCAATTAACAATTCTTTAGGTTTCAAACCTTTATATGTACTAAAATCTTTGTAAGATTTGAAAAAAGACAAATGAAGTGATTAAAGTTAAACATTAAATCGAGTACAAGGTGTATACTTTAAGAAATTTCCCAGTACCTATCTTAGAAAAAGTTACAACTTCGAAAATAACAAAAAAGAAAGCAGGTAGAATGAAAGAGAAGTTCCTATAACTTCTTATATTTACGCTGAATTAATTTTATAATAGTTATACAAAATAGGACTGGTCACTTACTGTGAAACCTGAAGAGAAAGTCAAAAGGAAGGTTCTAGACTTCCTATGTTTCAGTAGGAATCACGAGACAAATGGGGCAAGTTTCCCTTTCGTGAGACCAAGAAATAACTCACTCATGAGTTGAAAAAAATGTATTCCGTAATTAGAAGGGAGAAACAATGTAAGTTTTAAACGTGTACTCGACACGTATTTATGCAGAAGTCAATTAATGTTATGTAAGAAAAAGGAGAGGGCACTTCTATAGAGTGACACCTCATTGAAAAAGGACTTAAAGTAACAACGTTATTATTATGGTTTGTTAGTAAAAGGTTTAGGAAAGATCAATTGGGATTGAGGATAAATGTTCATGGCCTTATTTATGGTAATCGGACGATCGCGACGCGGTAGAAATGTTGAACAAGCACTAGTTTTCACTATAGTCTGTTAAATGGATGAAAAGTTCACTGTAGTAACACAAAAGTTTATGGCAAAAAAAGTTATTGCAATTGTGGAAAAAAACTGGTTGCACTAGGTAGGCGAGAGTCTATTGCTTGAGAAAGTTATAGATTGTCATTAAGTACGCCAGAGAAAATCCCAACGGAGGAAGAAAAGTTAGCTATTGAGCATTGAATAATAAGGAAGATCCTTTAGTTTGAGAAAGTATTCACACATGTGAGTGGAAAATACATGACGGCGTGACTGGTAGATTCTGGAAGGTTCCAGAGCAATTTTGACTGAAGAATAGGGCCAAAGTTATTCCAGCGGTGGAACGAGCAAAATATCTGATAGACAGTGGGTATTCACTGGTATCCCACGTTGTGAGAAGATTTCTCATTTTATTAGCTTAAGAAAATCTACTTTCTATTAAGGTTGGCTTAGACAGACAAAAGCCCAACATGGTAAATCCCGCGAAGGATGATTATTGCCCCAAAATATAGTAATCTTACACTGCCTATAAAATTATCCTTAAAAGCATGTAGATATTAAAACGATGAGAATGAGGTTAAAACCTGAAGTCTGTACTTATCTTTGCTGCATAGCGATGGTGAAGTTCCCTTTGAAGGTTTACATTAGAGTTCCAACATGGCGTGGAATGAAGAAAATGCCTCTTGCGTACAGGAGGCTGGCTCTAGTTGAGCCTTGACTGAGTCGACGGTCGACGTACAAGTGAGACCCACTCAGCGAAGCGCAGAGGGACCAGGAAAGGGGAAAAGAGTGGGGGTAGGAGACAAAAGGAAGACATATAAGCATCACCAACATACAAAAGTTAAATTCTCTTGAGGAAATGGTCTTCAAAGAGTTGATAGTAGGCGACGCTATCGCAGCCTGGTGGGTGAAAAAGTAGACGAAGTTCTCTTGATCACGGAGATGATAGCTGGCGATGGCGACGAGATCTGGTGGCCAGATGGATAAGGACGTCCTCTTGTACAGGGAAGAATTGAGGAACTTCAGAGATTCGCTGCTAGATGACGCTAGGTGGGTCATGGAAGATATATATCTAGAACAGACTCACAAATGACATAAGAGACATGACCACCAAAGAGAAACTAGAAGATCACTGTTGATGTTTGATAAAAAAGGAAGGAATGAGCAAGAAAAGAGCATTAAAAAATATACTCTATCATACCGTGTATTCCAAGAATACACCACATGGTCAAGATTCTACCAGCTTCCCCTTAACGCAAGGACACAGTTAAATTTTGGAGTTTACTATCGCCAGAAACATTATGTGTGGACTCGTCTCCCCATGGGCCACTCGCTGGCCCCATCAGTCATGCAGAGGTGGTCGGAAGCCATACGGGTGGTTCTGGAACAAGAATTCGACATTACATGATTCCCTATCTTGATGATTGGCTCATTTGGAGCACTCAAGATATTCCGGTACAGGAAATTGTGTTATATTTAGAAGTGGTGTTAGGGGTGACTTTGAACAGATCTAAATGTGTGTTAACCCCAATGCAAGTGATTACCTATCTTGGGGTGGTTGTCAACATCCCCAACAGCTGTGTGATCCTCCACCAAGATACACAACAAAAAATGATCCGACTATTAAGGGACATCCCGCATTATAATGAAAAACAAGCCCAGCAGGCGGCGGGCTACCTCAGCTGGACGTGCTGGGTAATGAATTGGCCAATGTTCGTTCCCCGGCACGTCCTAGCTGGAGACGGGTACTGGCCAACCAAGCTCCTGACTCCGCAACTGGTCTCTACCCCCAGGGATATCTCCAAGAGGAACTCGACAATCAGCATCTACACGGATGCAACACCATGGAGCATAGCCGCGGTGTGCCCCCAAAGGAATCAAGGTTGGGTCCAAGGATTTAGAACTCCGGCGACTATCAACCAGGCGGAAACGGCGGCAGCTCTGATGGGTGCGACATTGTTGCCAACATGATTTTACGCGCGCTGATAGATCCGATGTCTAACTACATGTAACGTACTGTGCATGCTATCCATTGGACTTCAACCATATTTTGTATTCTGTACCTTAAGGGATAGAACTAAGAATATATTCAGTCACCAGGACTGCCAACTGTAGTGCTCTGTTAGGCTACATTATGCCAGGTATATTTCGAACTATTTAGAAATTTTGTTATTCCCAAATTAATTTCGTCATTATTCTAGACAGGTCCATATAGATTAATCATTGGCATGAATCTTAAATTTTAAGAAAAATATGATATTTAGTTCCTCACGGAACTTCTTGTTTGTTTTGATAATGTTAGTGGCTATTGACCTTCAAGTTTAATTGTTAAATGTGGTAATCTGTAATGTTTAGTAAATGGTCAGGTTGGTGTTCTAACTTGAATATGGATAAAAGTACTTAGCTGGTTAATTGGGCGTTGTGGTGTTCAATATCGTTCAGCTTCCGTCACAATGCACTGCCCGATATGATTCGAACCCACCAACCCTCCTCCTTTACGCAGGCTTGGGACCGGCAACAGCTACCACTAAACTACTCAATTCATCCAGTGACTGTTGTAGGCGGATTTAATTTATTTTTAATTAAGAATTTGTATTTATTTATTTATTTATTTATTTAAGCCTTCGTGGCTCAGGCGGCAGCACGCCGGCCTCTCACCGCTGGGTCCGTGGTTCAAATCCCGGTCACTCCTTGTGAGATCTGTGCTGGACAAAACGGAGGCAGACAGGTTTTTCTCCGGGTACTCCGGTTTTCCCTGTCACAATTTCATTCCAGCAACACTCTCCACGATCATTTCATTTCATCTGTCCTTTATTTACTCATAGCCCCAGAGGAGTGCGTCAGGCCTCGGCAGCCGGCACAGTTCATATCCTCGCCGCTAGATGGGGGCTTCATTCATTCCATTCCTGACCCGGTCGGAGACTGGAAGCAGGCTGTGGATTTTCATTTTCATTTATTTATTTATTGTTAGGTAGTAATATACAAATTAAATGAAAATTATCTTACAAGTCAACTTTGAAAAATAGTAATAATATGTCTTCTTCTTCTTTATCTCAGCCTCTTCCCACGTCACGTAGGGCCAGCGTTACTTAGTTGGATTCTTCTCTTCAATAAATGTTTATCCCATGCTTCCTCCCTCTTCCATCCTTTTTTCTCTCAGGTCCCCTGCAACCTTGTCTTTCCACCTCTTTCTCGGCCTTCCTCTCCTCCTTGACCTTTCAATTTCCAGATTTCCAACTCTTTTCCCCACGTAGTCCTCCTCTCTCTTCTCAGGACTTGACCATGCCATCGGAGCCTACTCTCTTTAACCTTCTTTCCTATGGGTCCCAATTTCATTGCTCCGCTCATGTATTCATTCCTTATATTATCATTTCTTCTCACTCCACTCATCCACCTTAGCATTCTCATTTCTGCCACTTCCATCTTTCTCTCTTGGATTTTCGTTATCGGCCAAGTTTCTGCACTATAGAGCTTCTCAGGCCTCACCACAGATTTGTAGATCTTTCCTTTCAGCCCGCAGCTGACCTCCTCATCGCACAACACTCCACTCAGTTTCCTCCAGCTCACCCAACCACTGTTTACCATATGCTGTATTAGTCTCCAGTCCCCCATCACTTTGCATATATGAACCCAGATATTTAAACTTCCTGGCTACTGGTAGTTCTTCTTCCTGAAGGTTAATATGGAAATCTTGTTCTTCTGTCGTACACAGACGTAATAATATTGCGCGGCTTCGGCGGCGTAGTTGGTAGCATGCTGATCTTCTATGCCCAAGGTCACGGGTTCAAACCGGGAATTTTTAAGAGCGTTAAAAATCCCTCAGTAAGCCTTCCTTCGGAGGGGAAGTAAAGCCGGCGGTCCCATGTCAAAGATTTATGGCATGATAAAGAACCTTCCCCTAATTACACGTGTGTGAAGCTAAACTATAGGTTATCTTTGACTAACGCACTTAGGTTCCAACGTTCGTCGCCAGTAGCCGATAGCGGTGGCATCTAGTAACAAAGTTCAGAACTGGTTGGTCGTTGACGGTGGCGTTTGGTAGCAAAAGGTGGAACTACTTGAAAATCGAATGGATGCAGTGCTTACTTGAATTAAAACATATTACACACACTAATATAGCCAGCACAATTAACACCGGTTATCAGACAGATTCTACACACACCCAAAGTACACGGGATACATGACCGAGTTGTCACAGCCCCTAAACTGAGGAACCAACCAACCTACATAATAATATGTCTATACATTATTATTTCCGTTTCTATGCAGTTTGGGATGAAGCAAAAGAGGAGTTGTGGTGAAATATTCCAGACAGTAGATTGATGCTCGGCCTTAAAAATGGGCTCACGGTACTGTACTGTACTATACAGTACATCAAAAGCAAAGTATAAGCCAGTCATTAATAAGACACCGCGTGGATCGATACGTTCTCTGTGTCGCTAATGAAAAGAAGGTGTCTTCTCGAGCTTTGACGGTACAGTAACCTCATTAGAGGAAAAAGCCCGCCCACGGGTTGAAGTCTACTTTTGTAGGAGCCAAGACAAAGTTCATGACCTTCTTCGTTGCCAACAGAGAGCACTGCGTACAAATGAGATTTAATGTCATATTTGCATGGGCTAGCCTGGATCTAGAAAGTGAGGTAATTCCCAACACCGCGCACCTAAAAAGAATTCCAAAGACTCATTTAACGAAAAATCGTTTGTGTTGATTTGTGTGTTAGTTCACTTTAGGGGTTTGGAATATCCTGGTTGTCATCCCCTTGTTTGGCCTGTTTGCCATCTCTTGATGAATACAGTACATTTGCATTTGTCAGTTGGCACAGGCTAGAGTAAAAGGTGGCTTTTCACCGATGTCTCAGTCTCATCCATGGCTGTGATTATATGGAAGCTACTGAGGTATGGGTGGTGCTTAGTAATGGCATTCGGGGCACAGTCAGTGCCTGTGAATGCTGTGAAAGGTTCTACTACTGTTCTGACTCAGTGAGGAAAGCAATGGCAAACTACCTCACTCCTCTTCTTGCCTAGAACGCCTCAAAATAGCGCTGCCTTGGGTTTTTGTGGGTATCTACTCACATAACGTAACGGCGGTGCTATTTGAGGATCCAACCAGCCTTCGGGCTGACTACCTAACAGACATCCCCTTGTATTCGGATGTGTACTATAATAATTTATTTATTTTATTTTTTATTTTTTTACGAGGGAAGTGGAAAAATCTTGCATAAGACCTTGAGAAGTGTCCGCACTCCTCAAGAGTGTGGGATTCTTACCCACTAAAAATCCACACCCTGTCTTCTTGACAAAACCCATCCCGGGACCACTTTCGTATTACTTCAGGATGGAGCCATTTTCTTTGCTTCACAAGCACCATCTTACTTCTCCATTCATAGTCCGCGGATCGCAGACTTTAATCAACTAAATCGAGTAAGTCTCCATCCGACTTCTTCTGACGAAGGACCACCTCAACAAAGAAAGCGACCGTATCCCAGCTGAGCTCGTTCCTCGGCATAATGCCAACTACATTGTCCGGCGTTATTGGACCAACCTCAGCTTCAAGTTGTTGTTTTTCCGCTGCCCAACGATCGCAGACGAAGAACGTATGATATACGTCATCTCGTTCGTTCTCGCAGTAAATACAAACTGGACTCCTTACTTTGGCCATACGATGAAGGTAACACCGAAAGTAGCCATGACCTGTCAACATCTGAGTCAGAAAGTAATTAGTTTCTCCGTGTTTCCTACTCGTCCACTCGACCAGACTCGGTATCAGCCGAGCTGTCCATCTTCCTCTGAGATCGTCATTCCACCTATGCTGCCAAAGCTCCATCTTGCGTGCTACGGCTTCCTTCCGGGCTTGAGCCTTGCCCAATTCTACTCGTCGGAAGTATACGTCTTTACGTTCTTGCGCGAGTAAGTTTATTGGCGCAACACCTGAGACAACCAATAATAATAATAATAACTAGTTGAAACCCGTCAATACATGACGGCCAATAAGAAAATATTTACTGAAGAATTTTATTATATAGGTTCTTTGTACAATTATTTTTTAGCACTATTGAAACTTTAAGGGCGTCAAAAGATTGCACTCTAGACATTGCAACATACTGCTGGCCATGATTGAAAACTTGATGAGGCAAATTGAGACCTATACGTTCCAGAGTTCCCCCTTGAGCTTTATTGATTGTGATAAAGTATGCCAAGCGAATCGGAAAATGTTGCCTCTTAAAAGAAAATGATTGTTTTATCCGGCGGTGTTAAATGAAGTCGAAGGATTAGACCTTTCTGCCTAATTTTAACTGCACTTATTTCCAAATCCAAGCATTTTCATGCATATTTCATATAATTAATATGGAATCAAGTCGAAGGGTTAGATCTCTCCGCCTAATTTTAACTGCAATTATTATTTCCAAAATCAAGCAATTTTCGTACATATTTCTTATAATTAATATGGTAGCATTTAGATGCCCTTAGGAAACTTCAGATTTCTCAGGAGCATATCTATGGGTCAATCGTTTGGAGTATGTGGAAGCAAATCACTTAATTCCAAGGAATTCAAGAATTCTGAGGAGTCTAATATATACAACTGGCCGCAGGAACCGTCGCTTATAATTTTGGAATATACATTAACGAAGTTCTCTCTTAAATTCCTTGAGATATCATCTCCAGTGAAAAATTGTTGCAGTCTGTCAAATATTTTATATTTAGGAAGATTAATTTTGCCATTACAACACCAAAGGTCAAAGTAACCTGGCGTAGATTTCTCGCTACAGAAATACAGTGCAGAACAATGTTTACATTTGTTCGTCAAGGACCATACACTGTACGGCATAATATCTGGAATTGTTTCTGAAATGGCATTTTAAAAGTGGCTTCGTATTTTCTACGATTTCCCACTTTTTTGTGGCTAATGTTCTTTTTCGTCAAATGGGTATATTTATTGCAGCATTTCTCTCCAAATTAACGTCATATTCAATAACACTATAGTGGCCTGCATCAACACAGCCGCCAAATATTAAATGGCAAATAATACTTCCATTGCCAAAATCAACAGCGTGGTTAGACTCATTGTTATGTACTCGAAACAAATCATCAATAAACAATAATATTCACGTATACAATGAAGTTCAGATACTTTCATTCTCAAGTTTGTTGCTGATGAGAATGCGATGATACTGATCGCCAATAATAAAATCCTTATAATTATTCATGCCAGCAACAATTTTTGCAATTTGCTTGCAAACGCAGCTCAGGATAACGTCCTGAATTTTGGAATGAACAGTACGAAACTGCTCTAAATAAGCAATTTCCATCACCTGATGTAGGTACAATCCTTTGCATTTCCATGACAGTAAATTAAGCAAGGGAGCATACTTCGCCAACTACTGGAATGAGCATAGACTCACTTCGAAGGCCACCGTAATGGAGGGAGTTTAAGAGTTAGACCATATGCTCAGTGCTTGTCAAAAATCGTATTAACACAGGGAAGCCCAATCTGAAGGCTACATTCTGAGCTATCGCCCCGGATTCCAGGTTCGATCCCTGGTTTGCCAAGAAATTTACTTCTGGTCTGAGGGCTGGAACGGGACGCACTCTTGAGGCAAAACTTTGGAGAGCAAGGTTAGATTCCTATCTCAACAATCTGGGATGTGGTTTTCCGTGATTTGCCACGTCCTCTGCATGTAAATACCGGGATAGTTCGTAACTTAAAGCCTCGGTCGTCAATTCCCCATTCCCCACTTGAATTACAAATGCACACATCAGTACAGCCATCACAATAACACAGGTTATCGGAGAAAATTTTACACACACACCAAAGTAGACGGGGCTGAGTGACCACGATGTCTGAGTCCATCAAATGAATTATATTCGTCAATTGTCTCTCATGGCGAAAGCGATTGTGGCCATCTTTTAAATAATAATTTAAAAGTATATGGCAATGTAAATCGTGGAGAATTCCTTACTGTACGGGAATAATAAAAGTAAAATATGTTAAGACAATGAATTACCAATAGCCAGAAAGAATAATTAGGAAATAAAAATACAAGTCTGAGGTGAGACTCCTTCGGCTATGCAAAATTCATTCCTGGGTCCGCAATGTAACCCCTGAGCCACCCAGTCAACAGACTTCTAAACCAATATTAAGTTACTTAAACAACAAACGAACTCAAACGCCTGTTGAAGTTCTTCAATCCCCTCTTTTTAATTCTCAAAAACAAAGATCGCACTACGTACGGTGAATCCTTTATCCGCCATTTCTCTAGAACTGTAATTCTGGTCTGAGGGCTGGAACGGGGCGGACTCTTGAGGCAAAACTAAGAAGGGAAAGGTTCGATTCCCATCTCAACTATCTGGGATTTGGTTTTCCGTGGTTTGCCACTTCCACTGCAGGTGTAATTCTGGTCTGAGGGCAGGAACGGGGCGCACTCTTGAGGCAAAACTAAGTAGGGCAAGGTTCGATTCCCATCTCAACAATCTGGGATATGGTTTTCCGTGGTTTGCCACTTCCACTGCAGGTAAATACCGGGATAGTTCCTAACTTAAAGCTTCGGTCGCCAATTTCCCATTCCCCACTTTAATTACAAATGCACACATCAATACTACCATCACAATAAGAAAGGCTATCAGAGAAAATTTGACACACACACCAAAGTAGACGGGGCTGAGTGACCACGATGTCTGAGTCCAACAAATGAATTATGTTCGTCAATTGTCTCTCATGGCGAAAGCGATTGTGGCCATCTTTTATTTAATAATTTAAAAGTATATCTTCTTCTTCTTCTTCTTAGTCGTTTACCCTCTAGGTTGGTGGAACCCACGGACTCAGCGAGGGAACTCACCACTACCGCCTCGACGGGCAGTGTCCTAGAGCTGGGAACATCTAATCGGAGTGGATACAACTGGTGAGGTGTGATTGGCACCTCGCCCAGGCGGCCTCACCTGCAAAGCGAACAGGGGCCTCATGAGGGAAGATAATGGATGGTCAGGATGGATAGGCAAGGAAGAGGGAGGGAGGCGGCCGTGGCCTTGAAGAAGGTACTGCCCCCGTAATTGAATTATGTAGAGACCACGGTGGCTATATTTGAAATTATAATTAGAGTTATGGCTGTCATAGTTACGACGTGGGTAGTCATGACGTAAGCACGGATGACGTAAATGTTATACCAGCAGGCTACTTGAGCTGAGATTCTCAGTGACGTCAGCTTTTAGTCGAGAATGTTCCAAGATTTACGACGCAGTCGCAGGAAACGAGGAATTCTGCTGAGGAAGAAACTATGCTATTGGAGGAGAGGCATGAACCAATCAACGATAGTTTAAAGGAAGACGGAGATTGCTGAAACTATGGTATTTTTATTACTTTTGGAATGCAGAATTGTGGAAATCCATTTGCAGTAATAGCATTGATTTAGAATTTTGGTGAAATTTATTTTCAGTTTTTGAATTTTGAAAATCCGTCATGTATTAACGAAGTTGGAACTTTTAGCGATGACGCAGTATCACGCTTTGGAAGGGATGGTAACGCCCCTCGTGAAGTTAATAAAAGGGCTTGCGCAGAAGAGAGGAGTCCCCTTTCGTTCTCTGATCATTCTGAGATCTCATTCTCAGATCATCGAAGTCTATTTGTGAAAGTTCTTTTCTTATACATTCATTATAGTGAGACGTAGAAGTGAACAGCAGTGAAAAGAATCGTCTTTATAACGCGTGGCGAGGCCACTATATTAACGAGATCCAAGTCAAACTAGGTGAAGTTGAAACGGACCTTAGAAAGCTTCTGCAAGTTTAGCTTCGAACAGTTAGCGGTCTACGATAAGCTAATTGTATTGTGCAGTGCTTCATGCAGTTATAGAGAAAAGCTGAACAATTTCGACCGATTAGTTCAAAAGATATTAGCAGTTTTATACGACTGAGAAAAGTGATTATCTCGCCACAAGAGAAGCACTTTCGTATAGCCAGAATCAACGCAACGGCTGACGCTGCGAGTGGAATAGAAAGACTTCAGATTGCTTGGTTACAGAACAATACGGTATAATGGAGCAATTGAATACGGCAGTTTGTTCTTCTAACACTACAACCGAAGAGCAGATGGAAGGCTAAGGGCTTATTGCAATTGGGACATACTTCAACGGAGTAAGATAGCGACATGGAACTTCGCTAATTGCTATTCCACACAAGCGAACATGCGGTGAATACCATCTACAGCCATGTTTCGTAATTAAAGGCTGAATACCATCGAACAGCCATAGAAACAATTTCATACTCTGAATATGAATAATTTCTTCGGAAATTTCTACAAAACTTCATGGCGATTGTCTACTGGAACTTCAGGGAATTTTTCAAGAGAGGTCAGGGATATCCCGACTCACAAAGAAGATTATTGCCGGAAGGATGTCTATTCGTCTTCGAGGAGCAGAGCGATTCACGGAGAGGGAAGCAGTTCGATTCTCTGAGGGTGCTATTTCCTATTTCGAGGATGGAGCTCAACTTTAACGTGGTGAAATGGATCCATCAGCAGTCTTCTTTGGGGAATTTTCCTCTGGAACGTCAATCGGCAGATAAGGTAGTCGTGAACGTTTATTGTATTTGAGTATACTAATGATGTTTGAGCAACCATTTTTCCCATATTTTTATCCTCATGTTTTTTGCCCTATTTTCTTGTTGAGATTCTTATTCTCAGTACACCTTGATGAGTTTTGCATTTTTCGACGATTTATTAAGACATTGTTTTGTCATGGGCATAGTTAATGATTTTGAATCAGTTGAGACTGATATTTAGATATTTCAGTAATTAATATTTTTGTAGTCACGATTTGACTGTAAATTAATTATTTTTATGGCAGATTTAAATTCAGACAGCGTGTCATTTTATTAAAGTAATTCTACCCCAGTTTAATTACTTTGACCAATTTTCTGTCATCATCAAGAAGGAAGAACATTTAAATGATTTTAGAGCGTTAAAATCTCTTACGTTGTCGACGATCTTGGAAATACTAGTCGTTATTTGTATTGATTGCAACACAGACATTTATCGTCAGTTATGAATGAACATTGCATCATAGACACTTTTGTGAAAGAGTAACTTTAATAATGAATTATTGAATGCATTAAAGTCAAGTACTTTTGTTAGGAGTTTTTCTCAATTAGAGATTTATAGAACGATGTTTGCATTCCCCAGTCTAATTGGATTCTATTCGACTACTTTGCGTTTTAGTCGTACTTTATTTGAAGATAGTATTTTATACTACAATTTCTTTTAAGATGTTAATCTTAAATTTTGATAGACCAGACAGGCGTATATAAGCGTATTCACTATTAAATTTGTTTGTGATTGGCAAGTTTTGACTTCATTTCGGTTCATGAATGAAATCCACGAAGGTTAAATAGAAAAACAGTTTTGAAACAAGTAATGATTATTAGAATTTTTAAGTGGAACTATGAATGTATAATCGCTAGTGCAGCGCGTGTTGAAAGTCGCTGAGGTATAATGCCCGTGAATATGAAGGAAGTTCCCACAGGAATAAATGTTAAAGAATTATTTGTGGAAGTTTTGTAAGTTATGTGAAAGTTGAATGCCATATAGATTAATATATGATGATTTTGGGCATATGTTTAATGCAGATTGTGCATTAACTTGTTAGCGAAGGATTTTCCGCTGGAGTAAGATTGTCATAGTTCGTTGAAAATAAATCAAGTGATTTACTGTTATAATTAACACGAGTTTTGAAAGAATTTGAGATAAGATTTTGAATGAAGGTTGCCGTCACAAATCATTATTAAAACCTTTATTAAACCAGATTGTGACATTAACATGTATAACTAACCTTCATTGGTCGATTATATTAAACACGATTATGAAAATTATCAACCGAATGAACATGTGGTTATTGTATTTATTAAATTAATAATTTAAACAATTTAAATGTTACTATTGTAAATAATTGCTGTAAATATTTTTTGAAAATAATGTGAAACGAGAGTGATGTTAAAGGCGTGCTTATAATATTTTTATTGTCTTTGACAAATATGATAAACAATTTCTAATTGTTATAAATAATTTATGTGATTTTGTTATAAACATTTAAGAGCTAATTAAACATTTGGATTGAAGTTAACAAATTTAGGGAATTAACATAATGATCCAATAGGATGTGAGCAAAGTACTTGAAAGATTTGCGTAAATATTAATGTGAGTTGTCTTGTAGACATTTAAAAGCTTGAGAGAGCAAGCTGTATGTTACGTAACTTAGCACGTGAGAAGGGAGTGCATTTGACCAGGATGCAACAGGTTGGAAGGTAGCTCGCAGCTGGGCCAACACCTGGTTATCAGTGTGAGGTCGTACACACTCAGGCCTTGCGACTATAAATACCATTCTCATGTTTATTAAAAGGAAACCAAATGCTCTATATATGTCACACCCTGACGTCCTTTTCCAATCCAATAGTGTTATGAATATTACGTTATTTTGAGCTCAAGGGAGCTAAAATGTTTTATATCATGTTGTATGATTATTTTTGCAAGTCCTACTGAGGACGTAGTCAGATTGACTTGGGCTACTGATAGCCACGTTGATTTTGTTGTGTTAGTAAAATCATACCCTTTATTAGAAATAAAGCATTTTGTACAGTTCAAAGTTCTCGTCTTCGTCTTGGTTCATTTTTAAATGTCATGGTGGAGGTTATTGTGTGAACAGACTTTTAGTGATCCTGTTGTCAACTCAAACCCCGAGATAATTAAGAGGTAAGTAACGGTAAGTATGAACCCCCGTCTATTTTGGTGTGTTCCACAATGATTTCCTGTGAACTTCTGTGCTCTTATCTCGATAGTATCTGTCAGTGCCATTTTCATTGATGTAGCTGTGCCGGTGCAATTGATAATTGGCAATCCGATTGAGGGGGCGGATATCTGACAGCCTACTATCCAGGTAAACGGGGACAGAAAGATTGGCGCACCTAAAACGTTGGGGCTCGATTCAACATAACTGGATTACCAGGTTGAACGCCAGAAAGAGTGGCAAACCTAAAACGTAGGGTTCGATTAGACTCAAATAAAGAGGTTGATTCTTTGTTAGATGTCTAGGCCAATTGTAGTATTTAAGAGTGTGATTATATAGGAATTAAATGTTGTATTGTATTAGGAAAATTACACTCAGAAAAGATCAGATCTTATACAACTTGAGAAAGGTTAAATAGGCTGAAAACTTAGGAAAATCGCCTATGATCTGGAATCTTATTTTATTTGACCGGCTTATGACATTCTAGTCATATTAAGGATAAAATTAAATTATTTGGATTGTAAATGTAAATTATTTGTGTTAGGATATTTTAAAATGAGCCAGGGAAATTTGAACATGTGCTTGAGTTTGTTTCAACATGAAGTATCTTCGAAGATTAATTATAAGGTAG
Organism: Meconema thalassinum; assembly: GCA_946902985.2. Taxonomy (NCBI): domain Eukaryota; kingdom Metazoa; phylum Arthropoda; class Insecta; order Orthoptera; family Tettigoniidae; genus Meconema; species Meconema thalassinum. The sequence goes on along the minus strand of OX336390.1, from coordinate 150,717,275 downwards.
TTATAAGTTAGATTTAAGACAGAAAATTGATCAAAATTATATATGGTGAAAAGTGTTGCTCAAATGTTGTTATTTTGCTCTTTTGATGTGTGTCCCTACAGCAATCCATTTTTAAATAATATTGTAATGGCAGATGAAAGTTTGAAGAAAATGTTAGAGGAGATGTCTGCTAACATGAATCGCAGTATGAAGCAGATGCTGAATGAAAGCATGAAGGAGAATGTTAGTAATTTGTCTGCTAATTTGAATGCAAGAATGGAGGAGAATGTTAGTAATTTGTCTGCTAATTTGAATGCAAGGATGGAGGAGAATGCTAGTAATTTGAATAGTAGTATGAAGGAGATGGAAGCGAGGAATAATAGTCGAATGGAGGAGAATATGAAGGTTCTTCATACTAGTGCTGCTAATTTGGAGGATAATATGTCGCGTTTACAGATTAATACCCTAGGAATTGAGAGTACTGTAACGGACATGCGTACAGACGTGTCTAATGTCCATAAAGATGTGTCTATTGTGCATAAAAGTGTTGATGATGTTAAATTTGATGTGTCTAAGGTACAGAAAGACCTTACAATGTTAAATTTAGATGTAGCTAATGTCCGAGGGGATATTTCTTGTGCTAGAGCCGAAGTTGTAGTTGTCAAAAACGATGTAGCGACTGTCCAAGACAAGGTCGAGGAAGTCCAAAAAGAAATTCAAAAAGCTAGAACTGATGTATCTAATGTTCAGGTAGACATTAATAACATTCATGCGGATATAACTGAGGTGCAAAGTGACGTAACTAAGATTCAGGTAGAGGTCAACACAGTTTTCGTAGATATTACTAAAGTCCAAACTGATGTAAATAAAGTCAGGGAAGAAATCGAAAACTCAAAAACTCTTTGTACGCGTAATATAACTGCATTAGCGACTAGGTTAGTCGATGAATCAGTTAGAACAACAACGTCTTTAGCAGAGTTGAAGTATGATGTAGAGGTCATGAGAACACAGGTATTAGACCACAATAGAGTATTAAAAGAGGATATCGAAGTAGACATAGCCGAAATGTTAACAGCAAACGTAGCGGTATGGAAAGACGAGTGGAATAAGTCAAGTGGGGAACATGTAACCCAAATTCAGGAAAGGATTGAAAGAAAACTTGCCAATACGCAGATAGAAATTAACAATGAAGTAGTACAGATTAGGAAAGATTTAAGCGTCAGGATAAATTCGTTATCCGAAAAACAAGTTGACGATAGAACACAACTAGATCAGGATATGCAAACTTTAAAATCTACATTAGAGGAACAGATGCATAAAGTTGTCTCGGATGTAAATGAAACGACGAGTAAACTGAATAATTTGAAGTTAGGAGAGGCTAGTTTAATGGAGAACTACAAAGAAGAGATTATCAAGAAAGTCTTAACAGAAATCACTGACAAGGATACAGAAGGCTTAGCTTGCGAATTGAATAGGAATTATGCTAGAAGACATAACCTAGAGCCAGAAGAAAGAGACGTGACTCCTGAAGAACGTGTATCCAGATTCAGAGAGGAGGATGACGAAAGGAATATGGAACCTGAGTGGAATTATAGAGATAGTGGGAAAAACTATCCGGATTCATATCCGAGGAACGTGACGGTCATTAGGAATTTCGAAGACAAACCACAAAAATTCAGTAACACTGATAGTTTGACACCTATAGAGTATGTAAGGAATCTCAAAGATTATTTCATCGAAGCTCACATTCCCAGAGAAAGAGAGATGAAGATAGTAGAGAGATATCTGATTGGAGGACCCCTTGAATGGTTTCGCGCATTTAGATACACATTCAGTAACTTTGACGAGTTTGCAGAGGCATTAATCAAGCGATTTTGGTCTATAGAAGCGCAGAATTCGTTAAGAGCGGAGGTGTATTCAAGAAAATACTCAGGTACTCTTCCAACGAGGTACGCTGATTTCTTTACGAGTCAGTTGTCCCGCTTGAGATTTTTGCAACCCCCATTGTCCACGGAGCAACTAATAGATGCGATTTCTCGTATGCTGCCAGTTGAGGTGAGGAGACTTATAATTTCGTCCAACATCAGGGATTTATCCAGCATGGATGAATTACTGAGAAGATTAGACTACACAAGTCCAATGCCTAACGTAGTCCAGAAAGGTCAAAGGCAGGAGTTTAAGGAAATCAATACGGTATACATGGACCAAGTCCAACAAACTGACAAGCCAGAGCAGGAGAAAACTGACAATGTAGGTCCTCACAGGAATAATCAGTTTAGAAATTACAGATCACAAGGTTACCGACCGTATCAACAGAGAAGAGGTTGGAACTACAACCGAGGAAACTACAATGGAAGAGGCAGATATTACAACAATAATGGGTATAACCGTAACTATAATAGGAATAACCAAAACCAAAATAGAAACCAGAATACTCAAAGTCAGGTTATGACACCTGATCAATATCAGCAAAGAGAAAAGGAAAGCCAGCAATACTTAAAAGAATTAAGGGATAAAGAAGCTGACAATCAAAAGAAAAGGCAGGATGTTGTAATCGATCCTGGGCCTTCTACGAGCCAACAGAATTTTGAGGTCGGTAACACCAAAAAAAAAACGCCGATTTCTCAACGTCAGTAAGAACCTGTAAATACATTGCCACACCACACCTGATTACGATTAATGAGATATACGAAGTTACCGATGAAGATTTACTAGAAGAGAGGGGTGTTGTTAAAGAGGAAAGACCATGTGCATTACCAATTATTGCTGTACGGATAGATGGACAGCAGTACAAAGCCCTGATGGATACTGGTGCTATTATTTCCATCATTTCAGAGGAATGTTATCAAAGTCTGCTAAGAGGAGAGAACATGACAGTTCTACCTGTTTCTACCGTCAAAGTGAGAGGGATATTCCAAGATAAGGCAGTGAAATGCAAGATTCAAGTGTTATTGAACTTTGAGATCAATGGAAGGAATTATGAACAGATCTTCATTGTGGTGAGCAAGATCAATTTTGATATGGTGCTTGGAATCGATTTTATATCGAAAGTCGGAGCTATTATTGACATGAAGAACAGACGTATTAGCTTTAATGATGGGTACATAATCACAGAAGAGATAGAAGAACAGGACGTGAAAAACAGTCTGGAAATAGACCTTAGGGAAGAAATTTTGAATACAATAATTAATGAAGTGGAAAATATAGAAGAAATACCCAGTAGAAAAACTGAAGGATTTGAAGAAATTCAGGGGAAATTTGAGGATCTGATAAAGGAATTCCAAGATATTTTCGATGAAAAGCCTGGATTGATTAAGGATTATAAGTACAAGATAAGGCTGACAGATGAAATCCCTTACCAGAAGAGAATATACCCCATTCCTGAGAAATACTATCAAGAAGTACGAGGGTTAATCAGAAAAATGGAGGTAGACGGGATTATTAGAAAACAGGCGTCGTCTTATATAAACCCCATCACAGTAGTAAAGAAAAGTAATGGTCAGATACGTCTTTGTCTCGATGCCAGGACCATCAACTTGAAGATTCTTCCAGAAAATGACAGACCACCCAAGATTAGAGATCTGCTTCGGAAATTCAAAGGGAGAGCTTGTTTCAGCGTTCTTGACTTGACGTCTTCATTTTATCAAGTTCAATTAGAAGAGGATAGTATGCAGTACACTGGATTCCTATTTGACCAGACGTCATGGGTCTTTGCCAGAATGCCTTTTGGAATGGTTAACAGTGGACCAGCACTTATTCGAGCACTTGATAGTAAGCTCACTGACGAAGTGAAAGAAAATGTAATCTGCTACATTGACGATTTAATCGTATCTTCACCCAGCGCCGCAGAACATTTAGTGCACTTGAGAAAGTTGTTCGAGAATTTAAGGGAGGCCAACATAAAGGTGAACTATGGAAAATGTCAATTCTTGAAGAAGGAGATAAATTACTTGGGGCATACTATTGATAAAGATGGATATCATCCAAACATGAAGAAAGTAGATGCGATCACGAGATTTCCAAAGCCAACTAAGGTAAAACAAGTCAGAGAATTTGTAGGTGCATGCCAATTTATTAGCAGCCACTGTCCAAGATAATCGGAAATTATGGCTCCTCTCTATGACTTACTCAAGAAGAACAACAGATGGAAATGGAGTACCGCTGCAGACGAAGCTTTTGAGAAAGCAAAAGAAATGCTCAGAAATAATGTGAAACTGGAGTACCCAGACTTTGAGAAGGTGTTCTATATTGAGTCTGATGCATCGAGAATAGGCATTAGTGCAGTCTTATACCAGAAAGACGAGGCAGGCAACAAGCACTACATTGCGTTCACTAGTCGGAAGTTGAAAAAGCACGAGGAAAACTACTTCACGACAGAGCTTGAAGCGTTAGCTTTTGTGACAGCTTTACAAGCCTGGAAGAAAATCCTGCTGGGACATAAGGTCATCATTATTACTGACCATAAAGCACTACAGTTTATGTTGCAAACTGACATGTCAAGTGATAGATTGACACGTTGGGCTTTGTTTACCCAACAGTTTAACGCTACTATCGTCCACCAGCCTGGGAAAGATAACTTACTGGCTGATGCTCTATCACGTAACCCTATTAAAAATGTGCAGATACACCATGTACAATTGGAGCAAGAAGATGAAGAAACCGTTAGGAGGTTAGCCCGAATCGGTGTGTCACAGAAGAGACACGCTCCAATAAGGAAAATGTACAGGTTCCTCAAGGGTTACATGGACAATACAGATGTTGACTATGAAGCTACACGGAGAAATTCACGACACTTTGTCTTGAGTGGAGACATCGTATGCAAGTATGCTGACCCTGCGCATCCAAAACTCCGAATAGTCGTGCCACCTAAACTTATTGTCAATTTAGTGTGGGTAGCTCATCATGCAACTGGACATGCCGGTTTAGATAAAACTCTTAATACACTTAAAGAGAGATTTATCTGGACTAACATGCGTTCCAGCATTGCCAAGGTCATTAGATCCTGTGACAAATGTCAAAGAGCAAAGTATGCTTCTGCTTTACTAAAGGGAAAACCGAAGGCGATGATTCCTTCTAAGCCAAACGAACTCATGGCGACGGATATATTTGGCCCCTGTCCGAAGGGATACCAGGGTAACCAGTACTTGTTGGTGACCGTGGATGTTTTCTCAAAATTTGTTACAATGAGTCCCATGCAGAAAGCTAACACGAGGAACGTAGTAAGCAGACTGGAAAATGCTGTATTTCCTAAAGCTGGTATACCGGAATATCTACTGTCAGATCATGGAACGCAGTTTACGTCCGTGGAATTTGCAGCGGATATGGAAAGGCTTGGCATTAAGCACTTATTTTCAAGCGTGCGTTACCCTGAATCGAATTCCTCAGAAAGATATATGGCTGAATTTTCGAAATTCTGTCGAATTTTCTGTCCAAATGATCATTCTGGTTGGGTGAGATTTGTACCCCTTATAGAGGAATGTCTGAACTCTACAGTGCAGGAGAGCACAGGAGAAGTGCCAATGCGACTTCATCTAGGAAGAAACCCAGAAAGGCCGTGGGATAATCTTTTCAACCACATACCGAGAGATCCCGACATAGGAAGGCAGCAGAGGATTGACAAGGCAAAGGAACAACTCCAGAAAGCAGCAGAGAAACGATTGAAGAGAGTAGCTGGAAAACGTTTTGGTACACCCTTTCAAGTTGGAAATCTTGTATTATTACGCTGACCTGTCAAGGCTGATTTGTCCAAGAAAATCTACCCCAAATTTGGATTAGTGTTCCTGGGGCCATTTAGGATTACAAACGCTTATGGAAACAACTGTTATGAACTCTACGATGATGAGAATAATGTTGTTTATGGCAAGTTCAATGCTGGAAATTTAAAAAGATACTATCCTAGAGTAAGCCAGTTATAATTCAATTTCGTGTTCAAGAGAGTTGAGATACTTGTAACATTGAGTTTAAAAACAATTTGCAACTGTTTTTAAAACGTGGTGGGAGGAGAATGCCCCCGTAATTGAATTATGTAGAGACCACGGTGGCTATATTTGAAATTATAATTAGAGTTATGGCTGTCATAGTTACGACGTGGGTAGTCATGACGTAAGCACGGATGACGTAAATGTTATACCAGCAGGCTACTTGAGCTGAGATTCTCAGTGACGTCAGCTTTTAGTCGAGAATGTTCCAAGATTTACGACGCAGTCGCAGGAAACGAGGAATTCTGCTGAGGAAGAAACTATGCTATTGGAGGAGAGGCATGAACCAATCAACGATAGTTTAAAGGAAGACGGAGATTGCTGAAACTATGGTATTTTTATTACTTTTGGAATGCAGAATTGTGGAAATCCATTTGCAGTAATAGCATTGATTTAGAATTTTGGTGAAATTTATTTTCAGTTTTTGAATTTTGAAAATCCGTCATGTATTAACGAAGTTGGAACTTTTAGCGATGACGCAGTATCACGCTTTGGAAGGGATGGTAACGCCCCTCGTGAAGTTAATAAAAGGGCTTGCGCAGAAGAGAGGAGTCCCCTTTCGTTCTCTGATCATTCTGAGATCTCATTCTCAGATCATCGAAGTCTATTTGTGAAAGTTCTTTTCTTATACATTCATTATAGTGAGACGTAGAAGTGAACAGCAGTGAAAAGAATCGTCTTTATAACGCGTGGCGAGGCCACTATATTAACGAGATCCAAGTCAAACTAGGTGAAGTTGAAACGGACCTTAGAAAGCTTCTGCAAGTTTAGCTTCGAACAGTTAGCGGTCTACGATAAGCTAATTGTATTGTGCAGTGCTTCATGCAGTTATAGAGAAAAGCTGAACAATTTCGACCGATTAGTTCAAAAGATATTAGCAGTTTTATACGACTGAGAAAAGTGATTATCTCGCCACAAGAGAAGCACTTTCGTATAGCCAGAATCAACGCAACGGCTGACGCTGCGAGTGGAATAGAAAGACTTCAGATTGCTTGGTTACAGAACAATACGGTATAATGGAGCAATTGAATACGGCAGTTTGTTCTTCTAACACTACAACCGAAGAGCAGATGGAAGGCTAAGGGCTTATTGCAATTGGGACATACTTCAACGGAGTAAGATAGCGACATGGAACTTCGCTAATTGCTATTCCACACAAGCGAACATGCGGTGAATACCATCTACAGCCATGTTTCGTAATTAAAGGCTGAATACCATCGAACAGCCATAGAAACAATTTCATACTCTGAATATGAATAATTTCTTCGGAAATTTCTACAAAACTTCATGGCGATTGTCTACTGGAACTTCAGGGAATTTTTCAAGAGAGGTCAGGGATATCCCGACTCACAAAGAAGATTATTGCCGGAAGGATGTCTATTCGTCTTCGAGGAGCAGAGCGATTCACGGAGAGGGAAGCAGTTCGATTCTCTGAGGGTGCTATTTCCTATTTCGAGGATGGAGCTCAACTTTAACGTGGTGAAATGGATCCATCAGCAGTCTTCTTTGGGGAATTTTCCTCTGGAACGTCAATCGGCAGATAAGGTAGTCGTGAACGTTTATTGTATTTGAGTATACTAATGATGTTTGAGCAACCATTTTTCCCATATTTTTATCCTCATGTTTTTTGCCCTATTTTCTTGTTGAGATTCTTATTCTCAGTACACCTTGATGAGTTTTGCATTTTTCGACGATTTATTAAGACATTGTTTTGTAATGGGCATAGTTAATGATTTTGAATCAGTTGAGACTGATATTTAGATATTTCAGTAATTAATATTTTTGTAGTCACGATTTGACTGTAAATTAATTATTTTTATGGCAGATTTAAATTCAGACAGCGTGTCATTTTATTAAAGTAATTCTACCCCAGTTTAATTACTTTGACCAATTTTCTGTCATCATCAAGAAGGAAGAACATTTAAATGATTTTAGAGCGTTAAAATCTCTTACGTTGTCGACGATCTTGGAAATACTAGTCGTTATTTGTATTGATTGCAACACAGACATTTATCGTCAGTTATGAATGAACATTGCATCATAGACACTTTTGTGAAAGAGTAACTTTAATAATGAATTATTGAATGCATTAAAGTCAAGTACTTTTGTTAGGAGTTTTTCTCAATTAGAGATTTATAGAACGATGTTTGCATTCCCCAGTCTAATTGGATTCTATTCGACTACTTTGCGTTTTAATCGTACTTTATTTGAAGATAGTATTTTTATACTACAATTTCTTTTAAGATGTTAATCTTAAATTTTGATAGACCAGACAGGCGTATATAAGCGTATTCACTATTAAATTTGTTTGTGATTGGCAAGTTTTGACTTCATTTCGGTTCATGAATGAAATCCACGAAGGTTAAATAGAAAAACAGTTTTGAAACAAGTAATGATTATTAGAATTTTTAAGTGGAACTATGAATGTATAATCGCTAGTGCAGCGCGTGTTGAAAGTCGCTGAGGTATAATGCCCGTGAATATGAAGGAAGTTCCCACAGGAATAAATGTTAAAGAATTATTTGTGGAAGTTTTGTAAGTTATGTGAAAGTTGAATGCCATATAGATTAATATATGATGATTTTGGGCATATGTTTAATGCAGATTGTGCATTAACTTGTTAGCGAAGGATTTTCCGCTGGAGTAAGATTGTCATAGTTCGTTGAAAATAAATCAAGTGATTTACTGTTATAATTAACACGAGTTTTGAAAGAATTTGAGATAAGATTTTGAATGAAGGTTGCCGTCACAAATCATTATTAAAACCTTTATTAAACCAGATTGTGACATTAACATGTATAACTAACCTTCATTGGTCGATTATATTAAACACGATTATGAAAATTATCAACCGAATGAACATGTGGTTAATGTATTTATTAAATTAATAATTTAAACAATTTAAATGTTACTATTGTAAATAATTGCTGTAAATATTTTTTGAAAATAATGTGAAACGAGAGTGATGTTAAAGGCGTGCTTATAATATTTTTATTGTCTTTGACAAATATGATAAACAATTTCTAATTGTTATAAATAATTTATGTGATTTTGTTATAAACATTTAAGAGCTAATTAAACATTTGGATTGAAGTTAACAAATTTAGGGAATTAACATAATGATCCAATAGGATGTGAGCAAAGTACTTGAAAGATTTGCGTAAATATTAATGTGAGTTGTCTTGTAGACATTTAAAAGCTTGAGAGAGCAAGCTGTATGTTACGTAACTTAGCACGTGAGAAGGGAGTGCATTTGACCAGGATGCAACAGGTTGGAAGGTAGCTCGCAGCTGGGCCAACACCTGGTTATCAGTGTGAGGTCGTACACACTCAGGCCTTGCGACTATAAATACCATTCTCATGTTTATTAAAAGGAAACCAAATGCTCTATATATGTCACACCCTGACGTCCTTTTCCAATCCAATAGTGTTATGAATATTACGTTATTTTGAGCTCAAGGGAGCTAAAATGTTTTATATCATGTTGTATGATTATTTTTGCAAGTCCTACTGAGGACGTAGTCAGATTGACTTGGGCTACTGATAGCCACGTTGATTTTGTTGTGTTAGTAAAATCATACCCTTTATTAGAAATAAAGCATTTTGTACAGTTCAAAGTTCTCGTCTTCGTCTTGGTTCATTTTTAAATGTCATGGTGGAGGTTATTGTGTGAACAGACTTTTAGTGATCCTGTTGTCAACTCAAACCCCGAGATAATTAAGAGGTAAGTAACGGTAAGTATGAACCCCCGTCTATTTTGGTGTGTTCCACAATGATTTCCTGTGAACTTCTGTGCTCTTATCTCGATAGTATCTGTCAGTGCCATTTTCATTGATGTAGCTGTGCCGGTGCAATTGATAATTGGCAATCCGATTGAGGGGGCGGATATCTGACAGCCTACTATCCAGGTAAACGGGGACAGTACCATCCCGGCATTTGCCCGAAGACGAAGTGGGAAACCACGGAAAACCACTTCGAGGATGGCCGAGGTGGGAAACGAACCCCCTCTACTCATTTGGACCACCCGAGGCTGAGTAGACCCCGTTCCAGTCCTCATACCACTTTTCAAATTTCGTGGCAGAGCCGGGAATCGAACCCAGGACCTCCGGGACGGCAGCTAACCATGCTGACCGCTACGTTACGGAGGCGACTTAAAAGTATATGGGAACGTAAATCGTGGAGAATTCCTTACTTTATGGGAATAATAAAAGTAAAATATGTTAATACAATGTATTACCAATAGGCAGAAAGAATAATTGAGAAATAAAAATATATGTCGGAGGTGGGATTCGAACAGCTTCCATTGCGCGATGCATGAATTAACAGTTTTGAACGCTACCGTCTGAGCTACCGAATCACTAGTAGAAGAGTGCAACATTCAGTTACTTAAACAACATTCACTCTCAACAGTCCGTATAAGTTCTTCTACATTTCCCGTTATTTATAATATTCTATTCTTGTTTATATCGTGGAAACTTCATAATCAATATTCCCCTCCTTTATTATAATTCTTATAAATAACTATTGCATTAAAACGCGGTGGACATCCGCCATGTCTGTCATTAACCAAGATGATTCTGCGCATGCGCTTGAGCCAATAATTTTGTAGTTTTGTTTATAAATTTAAAAATATATGGTAACATATTTGTTTATTTTAAAGACACTCTGCAAATCCACAGGCCTACAGCTTTCGACAGATTTCTCTACGAAGTGAATCGGTTCTACCGTTCCCTCAATCTCGCGGTAACAAAAATCAGCTTAGTGTTTTAAATATATAGATAATAATAATATCGTATGGCCTCGGGTGCCGGGTGCAAGCTTTGTTATTTAACACCCAGAGAGCAGCTTGTATGTCGAATTTCGTTGTTCTTTTGAACGCTATGAAAGTCAAGGGGGTTAGATATCTAAGCTCCTTGACACTATAGCGCTTTCTAATAGAGAAATGAGGAACTTTGTGTTGGCGGAAAATCCTGAGATTAATTTTGCCATTATGAACACGGCCTACTGAATTCAAATGGGTTCTTAACATGCCAACAACGTATGACATCCATGTCGTGATTTTTGTCGCCTTTCAAAAATCACTTACCACGGCCAGGAGCGAATCTGCAAGCTTGGGGTTGGTGGTCCGACACGTTAACTACCCACCCAACGTGGCAAGCTGGGTGTGTACTGAATGGGTACGATAACCTGTATTTCTCCAATTACTGTGGTAGTGTGTGTAACTGTAATTATTAGAGTCTATAATTTGGGTAGGTTACCCTGGAGTTGAAATAAGGTACCAAAAAGCAAGATTGTTCATCTCCGCGGTCGTTAATCTCGCGATCGTAAGCCACGGAACCTCCTTCTTTCAAGGCATTCAAACAACCGGACATGCATTAAACGGAAATCGAACCCAGTCCACCTTGTTTCTTGACCGCTGCACTTTTATACCCCAAAATTAAGATATTATCCTGCCAATTGTCTGGAGTGAGTGTGGAAAAACTTGGTAGAAAATCACATTCAGGATGCACTCTGTCAGCACCGGGATCGAACAGTTCCCCTTTACAGTCCAGGTAGGTCAAATTGCGCTAATTGGGTTAAACCCAGAGATTCCAATCAGCTTACGCTAATGGGTTTGGGAAGAGAGTGGGGGTAGGCAACCTCTCCTGAAATGTTGGTTAAGTTGACTGACAGCTATATACACCTGGACCCCTTAGAAATTTCGTAGATATAATTAGTGCAGCTATCATATTACCAATGAACAGTCAAAGAGGTGGAGGACTGCGAGTTATAGGAAATTATACATTTTGTAAGTGTGAGTTGTCACAACGGGGCAAAAAGTGGAGGTGTTCGAACAAGGAATGTTCTGCCCATTTATTTACGAATGCACCTTGTTTTGTAGCTGAATACTTCTATAAGCATTTTGGATCCCACGAGATCGTTTTAAAACTCACAGTGCAGGTTATAACTTGCGTACGAAGGCATTTTACGAAGCTACAACATACATATTAAAAAATGCAGATCTGAATAGTAACTGTGAAACAAAAATAAAATGACCGAACTGAGCTCTAAGTGCAAAATCTAGGACTCTGGAAGAACGACAAACTTGCTAATGAATAGTACTCAATACGTCATCGAGATAACAAGAGTAGATAGTGAAGAACACTGTGAAGGTCAGCGCTGGTTGACACATTCCAACAATATTTACCTTCACGTCCAGTTGAAAGTGGGTGGCGTTAAGCACGCCTCAGGCAACTTCCCCTGTTAGGATTTTTCTAATTGTCCCCTGTAGAGAGAACCCATTAGCGCAACTCGGTATCACCCTTAGGGCCATTTTCACTAACTCTTTACTAACGATTAGCTTAATTACGAGATTTAATGGGTGATTATCGTTGATGCATTTCACGAGCTTATTTGGGTTCCTAGAGCTCGGGTCAGCCTGGAAGGCGGCCAGCTCTCTAGGAACTGCGCATAGAGATACATGCCCACTGTTGCAAGAGGTCCACGAGGTCCCAGTCCCCACACCGCAAGCTACTGCCGTGAATTCCTGCGGTGTGATAACACATCCGCATAGCTCATCGAGCCCGTCTCTTTCACGCTGCTTTACACTTTTAAAGTATTCGTGCACTTCGTAAACTATTTCTCGGGCTAGCCTATGCACAACCTGTTGTTTACTTCCCTCTGCTTCCATAGCAATCAAAATGTACACAATCGCTTGCACTGGATCTTTAAATATTACGATATACAGTAATCACTTCGCTTTCCTGACAACACACTAGCTCAGATTCTCAAGACAGACTGACTGTGATTGGTGGGATGGAAGTGAAGCATGACGTAATGGTAGCGTTGTGTTCTGTGCCTTTCCAACTGACTCGAGCTCTTACTTAAATGCGCTACACGGCTCTCGCGCTTGCGTGGACTCGGTTTCATCCTGGAGAAACATAGCGGACGAATCAAGAAGCGTGTAGTACTCATCGTTGTTTGCGATGCTTCCATCAGATTTTCTGTAACATAATTATAAAGAACGGGAAATACAGAAGACCTTATTCGTGGCAAAATCTTAAAATGATATGAACAAATTACTTAGGAGAACTGGCAGTTGTATTTAATTAGCTGGGCACACTCTCCCCGTTGTCGCTGAAGCGTACACGTTTGCGTTTTAGGCTCTGAGTTTATTATGCTTTATTTTAATTTCCGTATTCTTCTTTCTTGGTATTCAACATGTATGATCCTCTATAATTTCATTGTCATAAACATATTTTATATTCATATCGATGAAAGTTCGTGCGAATCTCGGAAACAGATCGCCATTGAGAGTGCGCGAGGTAGAGTACGTCTGTTTCACTCCACTTTAACGAAGCTTTAGAGAGTTAAGTGGTCAGATTTGGCCATTTAACGTAATTCCTTGTTAGTGGTAAGTTAGCGAGCGTTTCTGTTTGTTGAAATGCTCGTGCAAAGTTAATTAACCTTTGATAATTTGAGTTAATTGACGTTGGTGTAAAAGGTCCTTACAGTCGCGGTGTGTGATTTAATGAGCACGGCTACACTGCGAGGTATAATACAGACGACTGTGTTAACTACAGCTCATATTTTAATCGTGTCATTATAACGTACAAGCAAATTTATTTCATGTTTCTTTTTTTCAATAATTCTATTAAAAATATAAAAGTCATAAATATCCCTGGGTTAGACGTAGCCATTATTGGCAGAACCGGTAGAATGGAAATTACATGCTATTAATCGTGATTTATTGAATAATATGACGACAATCATTCTATCCATATCATGATGTCAATATTGTGCTTTTCATAAAACACGGGAGACTAATCACAGAAGGTCTTTTTAAAAACATAAATGAAATAAACGCTTTAAAATACATAATTAATACAAACTGCAATATATAGACTAATAATGTGATTCGCACAGATTATATCATTTATCATATATAAATTTTGCTGCTTGATCATCAATGAATTCCAAAATAGGTAAATGATTTATTACTGCAGAATATAAATGTTGTTAGTGCCCGTAAAATTTGTTTCTCCCAGCACTTTGTATCTGGAAGCCATTCTTTCAGTGTAGCCAATATAAACTGACAGTTTTATCTCTTCAGTTGGTCAACACGAATTTATCCAATGACTGGACGGGGTACAATGTGTATAAAATATATGAATAATAAGTAAATAACACTCCTGAAAAAAATTATATGCATTAGTTATTATTATTTCAAAAGACAGAAGTGCCGGTAATGTAGGACATCAAGGATGATACGGTACAACTAAACACCAAATACGTAACGATAAACCGTATTAATAAATTTAAATATCTTGGGGAATGCATCTATCAAAATGGCCTTGACAAGGAAGCCATGGAAGCAAGAATCAAGAAAATGGAAGTCGCTTTCCACACCACCCACAACATATAAATATAACAAAAAGTGCTTTTCTATGAACACAAAAATTCGTCACTACAACACTATCATCAAACCAGTACCGCTATATGCATCTGAATGCCTTATCCTATCCGAGAAATGTTTCCTCGCGGATTTAGAGAGAAAGTAAGAAAGAACGAAAGAAAGAAAGAATGAAAGAAAGATCCTACACATCATACTTTGCCAGGACTACAAAAATGGCATCTACATCAGAATATTCAGGAAAAAAATATCCTCTAAGATAGAGAAGATCACAGACACAATGCGAAAACGCAGAGTTTGCTTTTACGGTTACATACGATGGATGATCGACTCCTGATGGACGAAAAGTATCTTCAGTATCTTTGACTCTAAGCCAAAAACGACAATGCCATGGTACTTTAAAGTCCAGAAAGATTTTAAAGAAATGGGGATACGAGCATAAGAGGCAAAAGACCGAATTCTTTATAGAGCAGCCATCAAGAGGGACTTTCCGGGACGAGAAACGGACAACTGGTGCGAAATGGACAGAAGAACGTCGTTATCGCGGTCCCTAGTTGGCCGATTGGCGAAATTGAATGAATAATGCTATTTGTTTTACGTCTTTTTAACTACTGCGGCTTTTAGAGACGCCGAGGTGACGGAATTTTGCCCCGATCTATAACGTGCCAGTAAATTTACTGACACAGCTCCCTCGCTTTTGAGCACACTCAAATGCAAGCTGACTGCGCCAGGATTCAATCCTGCAATCTTGGGGACGGCGGCTTCGGTGGCGTAGTCGGTAGCATGCTGAGTTTCTATGCCCAAGATAGCGGGTTCAAACCCGGCCGAAGCTGTCGGATTTTTTAAGAGCGTTAAAAATCCCTCAGTATGCCTTCCTTCGGAGGGGAAGTAAAGCCGGCGGTCCCATGTCATAAATTTATGGCATGTTAAAGAACCTTCCACTAATTGCACCTGTGTGAATCTAAATTGGATAGGTTAAGACTGTAAACAACGCTCTTAGGTTTCTACGTTCGTTGCCAAGAGCCGACTGCGGTGGCGTCTAGTAGCTGAGTTCTGAACTTGGCCTAGTAGTCGTTGACGGTGGCGCTTGGCGGCAAAAGTAGGAACTATTTGAAAAATTCTAAGTTGCAGTACTTAAATTAAAAAACAGATAGCACACACTAATACAGTCATCACAATTAACACCGGTTATCAGACAGATTCTACACACACCCAAAGTACACGGGGCTACATGACCGCGTTGTAGCAGCCCCTAAACTTAAGAACCAACCAATCTTGGGGACAGCAAGCGAGGACGTTACTGCTGAGCCACGCAACCAGCTGTTATAATCACTATTATAATGGGACAATTTTAGGAATACGCGTTTCGACGGCCTTCAAGCGGTCATCATTTGATCCCGATCACGGTGTCGAAACGCGTATTCCTAAAATTGTCCCAGTGTAATAATGAGCATAACCAACACATGTAATCCATAAGTGGTATTTACTTATTATTCATGTATTATATACATTGTACCCCACCCGCATTTGAAATGTGGTGCTGGCGCAGAATGTTACGAATACCCTTGACTGACGGGCTAACAAATGCAGAAGTCCTCAAGAGAGCTGAAGATACAATCAGTCTAGGGAAAGTGGTCACGAAAGGAAAATATAGTTGGATTGGTCACATACTCCGACATTTATCATTGTGCACAACACTGTTTGCTTGCCACGATGGGTGAGTGGTTATCGTGTCGGACTACTAACCCCAAGCTTGCAGGTTCACTCCTGGCCGTGGTAAGTGATTTTTGAAAGGCGGCAAAAATCACGATACGCATGTCATACGTTGTTGGCATTGTTAAATAACCCATTTGAATTCAGCAGGCCGTGTGCATAATGGCAAAATTAGTCTCGGGATTTTCCGCCATCACAAAGTTCCTCATTTCTCTACTAGAAAGCGCTATAGTGTCAAGGAGTTTAGATATCTAACCTCCTTGAATTTCATAGTGCTTCAAGGAACAACAAAATTCGACATGCAAGCTGCCCTCTGGGTGTCAAATAACAAAGCTTGCACCTGGCACCCGAGGCCATACGATATTATTATTATTATTATTATTATTATTATTATTACTATTATTATTATTATTATTATTATTATTATTACCACACTGTTTGAAGGGAAACTGGAAGGGGAGACTAGAAGAGGACGACCAAGAGCAGAGTTCCTCGATGGCATTAAAGGGCGACGTCCAACAACTAATCAAGCAGTTGGCTCAAGATAGAAGGTCGTTGGATGAAGACAGTCATGCTACCCACCAACCATCAGGTTGAGGAGAACGAGAGAGAGAGAGAGAGAGTACCCCACCCAGTCATTGGGCAAATTCGTGTTGACCGACTAAAGAGTTACAACTGACAACTTGGCATCAGTGTTTCTTGTAAGTAATTTTCTCCGGGGAGCAATCCCATTTCTGATGGGACACATACTATTCTTGTTTTCTCTACCAGTGCAATACTTAACTAGCCTACGGCATTACAAATTACAAATTACAGAAACCCATCACCGGGCGCGCTGGCACGCTGGCTTCACGCCGGCGTGCTTCTGGCGCGGATGGCCTCGCAGTGATGGTGGGGAAAGAATATATGTCTGTCTCTCTCGTTGGCCTTCCCGTCTTACTCCCTCCCGTACTGCCTTCGCTGTGTCGAATCTCAAACGGTCCTAGCGCTGAAATGAAAAGGAGGGGCGAAAGTGCGACTTCTTTTAAGAAAGAGTGGGAACAATTTTTTTTCTGCATTAAAACTAACAAAATCACGGCATCGCGCTCTGATGCCTGACGATAACCTGCGAAACAGCCTCCGGTTGATTGTCTACAAACAATCGTGCCAAACATTGAGGACATTGTAAATATGAAAACAAATTGAAAACAAGGAAAATCAAAATGTGACCAAAGTTGCATTGTCTTAAATGAGTCCCATGATACCTTATCAATAGTTCTGATTGTTTTAATTCTGTTTACCTCGTGGTGTAGCAGCTAGCATTCTTGGCTGTTGCCCCAATGGTCCGGGTTCGAATCCCGGCTCTGCCAAGAAATGTATTTATGGTCAGTGGGCTGTATCTGGGTACACTGAGCCTCGCCAGGAAAAACTGAGAAGAGGTGGGTTCGATTCTCTTCTCACCATGTTGGAAGTAGTTTTCCGTGGTTTCCCACTTCTACTCCAGGCAAATGCCGGGATGGCTCCTAAATTAAAGCCACGACCGCCTCCTTCCAAGTCCTCATCTGGATTACAAATACACACACTAATACAACCTCCACAATTACACAGGTTATCAGACAAATTCTACAGTATATACTGTGCCCTTCCGTGCAAGAAATATGCAAATCACTGTCCAACTGCTCAGTCTATATCTATCCGGGGCATAGAACGTCCTCCCACTGAGTGATTCACACATTATAGGATCAAGCTTAGGATAACACTTCAATGAAATGAAATTCAAAATCCTACTATATAACTATTTAATTATCAAAATTAGGCGCTACAAATACACACAAATAAACTGAATCAGCTTCACACTTGTTCTAATGAACAAGAAACAAATACAACATTAATCTAAAAAAATCAATATTTGAGGTTCCACTGAACTCTAAACAAAATTATCAAAACTGCTCTCACTTCCATTTAGCAACACTACAAAATTCTCTCAAAACGAGCTCTTAAAGTCTCGGTAAAAATTATTACATATAATTTCCATTTAAAAACACCCTAAATATTCTTAACTTGAATATTTTATAAATTTGAGTTAATGTTAATAGAAAAAAATTGTGTCAACAATTACCATTTATTTGGGTACCACATGATATTCACACTATATCATCCCTCTTTCCAACACTACCAAATTGCATTTGTCTTCGGAAAACTCGTGTACCACAAGCAATAGAAATTACTGATAAAATCAAATCAAGACAGACTCACAGCTGTCCGTATATTTCCATAAATACTTGGGAACAATAACATATAAAATGTAACAATACAAAAGGGATTTCCATTATTGTCTCCAATGACAATTTAATTATTCATGAAGTGCGGATCTATAATACAACGGCAAGGATAAATAATCATAACAAAACTCGGCACAGAGTACCGGTCCATTAAGAGGTTTATTACAGCAGAACGCAGACGGTGTCTGGCTCTGTTACTGGCCTACCCCAACAGTGGCCTTCATTAAGAAAACGTCGAGACGCTTCAGGCTTTAAATTTATGACGGGCGAGGACAAGTCAATGCTTCCTCCCTCCTGGACGGTACTTTACAACAGCTTTCAAACAAGCGTGACTCTTTTAAGACTTGGAAAGGCGACACATCACTTTCATTTAACAAAACAATCTGAGGTTCTAATGACCTATTTCTGTGGCTCAGGTTTAATTATAATTGCGGAGCTTTATCACTGGCAAGTATGAACTCAATAAAATCCATAATAATTAAGGGGCTTTCGACGTGAGAGAACTCCGGTTCGATTCTCTGGCCAACCTCTAGGATATTTCCATTTTTGAGGACTTAGGGCTAACACCTGGAGCGAGGGTATCTGACCACTCGTCCGAATAATAATAGCGACTTTTGGAAAGGTTTTCGCACGCAATCCCGCGCTTGACAGTAAACTTAGCACCCTTTAAAGTTTGTCATTACAAACACACACATAATCGTTTACTCTATCCAGCTGATCCCCGTAATTATAATCTCCTGGCATTATTTTCATCGCATTTATAGCGTGACCATTAATAATATAGCGCTCATTGGCGACAATCAATACATTCGTGATGCCTTTCAGAGTCCAATATTTATTCCAACATTATTAATTTCTTCGTCCAAAAATAATAGTTTGCCCTTAAAATAATCTTGACTTTCCATTTACCAGAACATAACTGGTTCAATAATTATCATTACCATTATTATAATCATTTTTTGCACACAACGGCTCATACTTGAATATTATTTCAATAATTTGTTTATTCGTTACATTATTCTTATCATTTTAGCACATAACGGCTCATACTTGAATATTATTTCAATAATTTATTCATTCATTAATATTATTATTATTAACCTGTTTGCCTTTAAATAACATTATTCTTTTTTCATTTACTGGTATTCCACTGAATACTATTTCTTTTGATTACACATTTAGATTTAAGTTATCTTTACTTTAATTATTAGATCCCGCACTTCTCATTACCACACAGTTTTACATCCCTGATTTTCAATGTTGGAGAATACTTTCTCCATGGTTACTATTGTTACACGAGCTTCCCGAATCCAAACACATAATAAAATTTGGTGTTACTTACATGAATTATCCGGCCAAACTGTCCGGATTCCAGCGGAGCGACATTCGGCCCACGCTAAATTTCTCACTCCATGGTGGTACACATATTATCACTAATTAAATTGCCCTCTAGTTTACACACATTTAAATTAATATGAGGGATTACACACATTTTTTTACAACACTAAAAACAAAGAATCACTAAAAATATAAATTTCACTAATAATTATATTTACACACAGAATTTAACTTTGTGGCATCAAACACTGCCTGATACACGTGAATTCGTTTCGATCCAGATCCCAGGGGCGCAAGTTTCGACCGCTGCCGTCAACTTCCTATTTGGATAATGACAGTCTCGTACGAATTTCCCCTCCTTGCCTACGAATATTCTCCTAATTCTGGTGTTGAATTTATCGGCACTTACAGTACTGCACGATAATATTGTCTCTTACGGTATGCCATTTTCTATATGGTAAACGGTCTCTGGTTTACGTTTATCCCTTGAGTCACTATACTGCGCTCGACAATTGTCTTTAGTATTTCGCGTCTGAACTGAATTCTGACGACTATTGTCTTTACTTGGTGGAATACTTCCCTGTAATTCCACGTGGCAACTGATGCCTATCTTGTAGACTCCTACTCTATCGCCACTTGTCACGCTAATCTCCTCAATTCAGCAAAATTCGGTGTTTGCCATGTTTGACCCTACTGTGGTTATTTTAACACACTGGGAAAAGCGTTTAGAGCTTCAACTCTCTGCTGATGTCTCGTATACATTCGAGATACTACGATGTAACTTCAATACTAGTGTCTGGGCTTCGATTACCCTCGCCGGCTAACGTATTTTTTGCTCAAAGTTTAAAACATGGCCTAAGTCTGTAGTTTTGACGATACTTTCCCTTTCGAAAAGGACTTCGATGTTTTAAGGCGCGGCGACACTGATGCACGCTGGACAGTACTTCTCTTAAGAATACCTCCGCGCCGTGATACAGATTCGAGTCCCAACGGACTGAATAAGACTGCCGGTGCTGATGAGACCGCACGACCGTACGTGGTCTGATGATACTGCATGTTTTCCCTTGGGCTCACGGCCTATATATTTGATTCTGGTAAAAATAAATAAATTTCTCTACTTCTCCACCACCATCTTCCAAAACAATCGTCGTACAATGTTTAAAAAAATATCTCTGAAAAGCTGAGGTTTTAAACGTCTCAACAATATCTAAGTCTCCAAAAATCGATCGTACAGATCTTTAATATTAATTCAAATGATCTCCCGAGATGCGTGGGTAGTGGCTTTTGTTTTACCTATCTGCCAGCTTCGGGCTCGGGGAATAACTATTTACGTAATGCTGATAATGCACTATTGACTTTAACCACTCTAAAAATCTTTTCCCTGGATAATTAACAGTGATGGAGTCCTTTCTTTAGTTTAATGCCCGCAAATGGCTTAATTTCAATTATTTCTCTGATTTCATGAGTCCTCCCTTGAAGCGGCGATGCCATTTAACTGTCGAGTAAGGGCTATTTCCGAAACTCCATCTTTCTCAGCTCAATGGAATATTTTCAAATCTATATTTATCGAGTGCGTAACCTGGTCTCCGGTGACTGTTCATAACATCACCCTGCAGCTGTGGCCTGGCAATCTGTGGTTACACAACTTATCCACGCGTCACGCAATATGATGCAGTATTACTCTTCTCAACTAACTCCAGAACTCCGTTCTAAAGCCTGCATTAATTATTTATTTTCTGAAATACAAGGATATGGGTTCGATACTGTACCTCTCCCATGGGTTCAATACACACACAAGTACACGGAGCTACATAACCATGATGTCACAAAGCCCCTAAATCAGTCAACAACAACAAAATGTCTTAATGCTAAGGACGTAATCTTCAAGTACCGGTACGTGGAGAAGCGTGCGAACAAAATGTAGATGTTTCGGACAACCAACACATAGAAAGAACAGTTGGTTTGTTTGTTTACATTACGTCCGGTGCACCAGCGATCCCAACATGACTCGGTCAGGCACTCAGGGCAGGCAGCCCAGCTATGAGAGGCAGAAACCAGCCTGCCGGCGTGCGGCGCAGCATCGCTCCACGCCGAGCGTGCAAAGACTGACCACCCCTGCTATAGGGCAATGGCCTCCTACCATCCGGTAGGGGTAGCTCAACAGAAGTCACTGGGTGACCTAGTCCCTGGGAGATAGTTCCAAGCTATTAACATGTATTAATATTCACTAATTGTCCATTGACCTTGTTCTGACTGTACACTTTAAGATCGTATATTATCGTTTCTTCCCTATGCTAACCGACAGCACTGGCTGTGCTGGCTAAAGCGCAGCGTTAGGTCATGGGGCCAAGCTCTCTGCTGAATGGGTACACGCGTGAGTTCGAGCCCCACCGTTGGCCATCCTTGAAATGGTTTTCCGTGGTTTCCCATTTTCAACACAAGGCAAATTCTGGAACGGTACCTTCTGATAGGCCACGGCTGCTTCCTTCCACATCCTTGCCCAGTTTCATTCATCTTCATCCGTCCCATCTCTCATCCCGACGCGCAGGTAACCCACTCGGCCTCTCATGAGACCACACGATAATAAAAATCCCTATGCTAATTACTGTAAAGCTGAGAATGATTCTTTCCATTTCTCTGTGTCTCTGTCTCGCACTGTTCTTGTCCATTAAACACCAGCCACTTCCATTAGGAAGTAATAATTGTAATGCTTTCAGTCTGCAGTAGATTTGTTATAGAACAAGCCAAGGTACTACAACAATATTCAGTACAATATCTTATCTTATATATAAAAGTGAAACTCTGTATGTATGTGGGTGGGTGGGTGGGTGGTGGGTGGGTTCCGTATACAAATCTACACCGTTTCACCAATCTCAACCAAATTTTGCATACACATAGTTTAGGACCCAGAAGGAACCGAGGCTACATGAATTTCCGATAGTCTTTCTCATTCTTCTGATTTCGGCCCTTTTGCACCCAAACACAGGCTAATCAAATCATAAAATATACTCATGAAGGAATGGAAAGGCAGATAGTTTCCATGGCAACATAGCTCAAGTCGAGACACGGCCGACTGGATTCGAGTTGCGCTCTGCACTACGGTATAGAAAATGAGGATCTTTACTTGAAATCCCGTTAGTTACTCAACTGTTCACACAGCACTGTCAACCGAGTATAGCATAACAAACACTTGACACTATCTACTAGATATTTGTCAAATACCACTCACTCACTCACTCACACACACACTTTCGTCACGAAATCTCAGAACCCACCCAACGAATTGGAATGAAATTTGGTATGCAGCTTACTCAAGGGCCGCAAACGCCCACTAAGAAAGGATTTTTGGATATTCAGGTTCTAAAGGGGTGTTAAGAGGGTAGACCTGCATTTCATTGAGTAGCAATATCTCCCGATTGGTTTCATTGGGGGATGTGATACTCGGCATATAAACTCACCATTAAAAATAAGAAGACATGTGTCTGAGGGTTTTTCGATGTGTTGTACATTATGAGGTGAAAGGGGTGAAAAGTGGGGGTTGAAAGATTCCTAACGGAGCCTGTATCTCATAAACGACATAGGCGAGGAGTTTGAAACTCAGCGGGAAAGTATCAGCATAAAAAATAAGTAAATAGGGGTTTGACCGCTTTTTCATAAATCCAATTTAAGGGGCCTATGGAGAGGGGTGAAATTCTGGGTAAAAAAAAACAGGAAAGAAAGTGTCCTAACCGATTGACTCACTCGCTCTTCAAATTCAGGGGGAAAAACTGCTTAAAAAAGTATATATGTGTTCGACAGTTTTTTTGATAAACCAAATTTAAGGGGTTGTTTTTCCTGAACAAAAAAATTGAAAGAAAATGTCCGGACTCACTCACCCACTCATCATCGCCCAGCCAAAGATATTGAAGTTCGAAACATGTCATTTTCGGGATATGTTCGTTGTATGTCAAAACCATACACTAAGGGAGGATTTTTGAATATTCAGGTTCTAAAGGGGTCTTAAGGGGGTTAAACCTGCATTTTATTGAATAACAATATCTCACGAGTGGTTTCATTTGTGGATGTGATACTCGGCATATAAACTAATCATTAAAAATAAGCAGACATGTGTCTAAGGGGTTTTCGATGTGGTGTATTATTATGAGGTGAAAGGGGTGAAAATTGGGGGTTGAAGGATTCCTAACGAAGCGTGTAGGCCTATCTCCTAAACGACATAGGCGAGAAATTTGAAACTCAGCGAAAAAAAATCAGCTTAAAAAATAAGTAAATCGGTGTTCCACCGTTTTTTCATAAATTAATTTAAGGAGCCAATGGGGTGGGGTGAAATTCTGGGGGGGGAAGGAGAGAAAGTGTCCTAACTGACTGACTAACTCACTCACTCACTCATCAAACTCAGGGGAAAAAGACAGCTTAAAAAATAAGTTAATAGGTGTTCAAGCGTTTTTTCATCAATCCAATTTAAGGGGCCCATGGGGAGGGGTGAGATTCTGGTAAAAATAATTGAAAGAAAATGTACTGTCTGACTCACTCACTCATCACGCCCAGCGAAAACTATTAAAGTTAGAAACATGAAATTTTGGGAACACGTTCGCTGTATATCGAAAACGTCAACTAATGAATGATTTTTGTTATTCGGGTTTTAAAGAGGTGTTAAAGGGGTAAACGTGCATTTCATTGAATAACGATATCTCATGAGTTGTTTCTTTGGGGATGTGATATTCGATATATAAGCTAATCGTTAAAAGAATCAGACATATGTCTAAGGGTTTATCGATGTGGTGTATATTACGAGGTGAAAGGGGTGAAAATTGGGGGTTGAGGGATTCTTAACGGAGCGTGTATCTCTTAAACGACATAGGCGAGAAGTTTGAAATTGGGCGGGAAAAAACAGCTTAAAATGTAAGTAAATAGGTGTTCGACCGTTTTTTCATAAATCCAATTTAAGGGGCCCTTGGAGAGGGGTGAAATTCTGGGGGGGGGGAAACAGGAAAGAAAGTGTCCTAACTCACTCACTCATCAAACTCAGGGGGGAAGAACAGCCCAAAAATAAGTAAATAGGTGTTCGACCGTTTTTTTTTTTTTCATAAATCCAATTTAAGGGGTTCATGAGAGGGGTGAAATTCTGAAAAATAATTGAAAGAAAATGTCCTGACTTACTCACTCACTCATCATCCCCCAGCCAAAATTATTGAAGTTAGAAACATGACTTTAAGGGGCTATGTACGTTGTATGTCGAAAACGTCCACTAAGGAAAGAATTTTGGATATTCAGGTTCTAAAGGGGTGTTAAGGGTGTAGATTCGCATTTAATTGAATAACAATATCTCCCGATTGGCTTCCTTTGGGATGGGATACTAGGCATATAAACTCATCATTAAGAATAAGAAGACACATGTCTGAGGGTTTTTCGATGTGGTGTATATTATGAGGTGTATGTGTGAAAAGTGAGTGTTGAAGGATTCTTAACGGAGCAAGTATCTCTTAAAAGACAGAGGCAAAAAGTAAGAATCTCAGGGAGAAAAATCAGATTGAAAAAGTAGTAAATAGGTGTTCGATCGTTTTTTCATAATCCAATCTAAGGGGCTCATGGGGAGGGATGAAATTCTGGGGAAAGAAGTCCACTAAGGAAGGATTTTTGGATATTCACTCATCATCCCCCCAGCAAACCTATTGCTGTAAGAAACTTGAAATTTTGGGGATATGTTCGTTGTATGTCGAAAAAGTCCACTAAGGATGGATTTTTGGATATTCATGTTCTGAAGGGGTGTTAAGGGGGTTAAACTTGCATTTCATTGAATAACAATATGTCACGAGTTGTTTCATTTGGGGATGTGATATTCGGCATACAAACTAAGCATTCAAAATAAGCAGACATATGTCTAAGGGTTTATCTATATGGTGTATATTATGAGGTGAAAGGGGAGAAAATTGGGGGTTGAAGGATTCTTAACGGAGCGTGTACTGTATCTCTTATTCAACATAGGCGATAAGTTTGAAATTCAGCGGAAAAAGCAGCTTAAAAGTAAGTAAATAGGTGTTCGACCATTTCTTCATAAATCCAATTTAAGGGGCCCATGGGGAGGAGTGAAATTCTGGGGGGAAAACAGGAAAGAAAGTGTCCTAACTGATTGACTTACTTACTCACTCATCAAACTCAGGGGGAAAACAGCTTTAAATAAGTAAATAGGTGTTCGACCGTTTTTTTTTTTCATAAATCCAATTTAAGGGGTTCTTGGGGAGGGGGTGAAATTCTCAAAAATTAATGAAAGAAAATGTCTTGACTAACTCACTCACTCATCATCGCCCAGCCAAAATTATTGAAGTTAGAAACATGAAATTTTGGGGATAAGTTCGTTGTATGTCGAAAACGTCCACTAAGGAAAGAGTTTTGGATATTCAGGTTCTAATGAGGTGTTAAGGGGGTAAAGGTGCATTTCATTGAATAACAATATCTCATGAGTGGTTTCATTTGGGGATGTGATACTTGGCATATATTCTAATCATTTAAAATAAGCTGACACATGCCTAATGGTTTTTCGATGTGGTGTATATTATGAGATGAAAGGGATGAAAAGTGGGGGTTGAAAGATTCCTAACGGAGCGTGTATCTCTTAAACGACATAGACGAGGAGTTTGATTTTCTCCGAGTTCCAATCAGCTTAAAAATAAATAAATAAATAAATGAATAAATAATTAAAATAAGTAGGTGTTCGACCGGTTTTTTTTTTTTTTTCATAAATCCAATTTAAGGGGCATATGGGGAGGGGTGAAATTCTGGAAGAAAAACGTCCACTAAGGAAGGATTTTTGGATGTTTACTCTCATCGACCAATCAAAACTATTGAAGTTAGAAGAAGGGGATATGTTTGTTGTGTGTCGAAAAAGTCTACTAAGGAGGGATTTTTGGATATTCAGGTTCTAAAGGGGTGTTAACGGTGTTAAACCTGCATGTCATTGAATAACAATATTACACGACTATGACGCGAGCGAAGCGAGGCTAAAAATGAGATGGTGTGTGTCTGTGTATTACTCAATCAAGCAAGAACCACTGGTCCGACTTACATGAATTTTACATGGAAGTAGCTGATTTACCTGGTTAACATATAGGCTACTTTTGATTTCAATACTTTGCACTATGGCGACCATTTTAGTGACGTCACTACACCCTTTGGTTTCAAACTTTCATATTTCCATTTCAAATAAAAAGTGAACGCTAAGAAATAGCAAACTTTTGATGGCATATACAAGGTTTAAAATTACATTTTCTATCCGAAAGGTATCTCCAACGGTTAGAGAGTAAAACCTAAATTTGTGCTATAAAACACGGTCAACGCCGAACGGTGTAGTTGGACAAAATGTCCCATCCTTAATCTCCCTCTGCGCAGCACCTCGCCTATCCCCTGTTTTAACTGTCACTTTCACATTTTAATTTATTTATGACGCGTAGCGAAGCACGGGTACTTCAGCTAGTAGGCTATAAATACTAGTTGTTCTGCCCAGCGTTTCTCATGTTCAAAATTAGAATTTACGAGACTGTAACATCGCTTACTTTGTTGTGTTTTGGGAAATAACATATACAGTCGGAGTAATAAGGAGCATTATTTCGGTTGGATATGTTGCAGTTAATTTTCTGACCCTAATTTGTTGGTTGGTTTCTCAGTTTAGGGGCTGCGACAACGCGGTCATATAGCCCCGTGTACTTTGGCTGCGTGTAGAATCTGTCTGATAACTGGTGTTAATTGTGATGGCTGTATTAGTGAGTGTTATCTTCTTTTTATTCAAGTAAGGACTGGCCAGCTGTAACAAAGGTAACGCCAAGTCCAGATCTCCCATTCAGCTTTCATTCCAGCTCTGTAACTAATATTAAACATGTACATTAATGAATAATAGATGAGAACGCGGTCATGTGTGACGGGTTGTGCCACCGATGGCATCATTTATCATGTGCATAACTGCTACAAGGTCAGTTCAATGCCCTAAAGTCAACCAATAAATTACTATGGTTTAGTTCGGAATGCGAGCAGGATTTTCTTGAGTATAAAGCCGGGAAATCAATTCAGAAAGAGGTAAAATCACTGAGAGATGACATGAATAATATGATAAACACGTTACTGCAAACTATAGTCGAGAAAAATGGTCTTCTGACAGACTCTTTGCGATAAACAGTCATCAATAGCATGAACCAACAAGAAATGGAAAAGAACCCCATCAAGAACAATGGAGGAAGAAAAACCCTACACCAAGATACAAACGGGAAAGATATCCCAGGGAGAGCAACATGGGTATTAGGAACGCCGTGCAACACAGATCAGGACGGGAGCACGCAGCAACCTTACCACATCGGAGGAAAAGGGAAAAGGGTTACCAGAGGAGGGAACGACATGGAGAAATAAAGTCGTCGCTTGGAAAGGAAATACGTTGAACAACCGCCAACCACCAGAGCATACGATGGTATCACATCAAAACAAAAAATATCCAGATACCGAAAGAAATTATCAGCAAAACGGAAGAGCCGAAGGAGAGGGACATGACAACCAAGGATGGAGACAAGTTGTGCATAAAAGAAGGAGACGAGAAAGAGAATTGATGATAGGCACCAATGGAAATGACGATGACCTAGTAGCAGCTGATAAAAGAGCTTGGTTATACTTAGGAAAGGCAAATGACACAGCATCGCCTGAAAGCGTGAAAAGATTCTTAGTAAAAAAGGGTATCACAGGGAATATTGATTGTGAGGAGCTCGCAACACAAGGAGACGCGAAGGCATTCAAGGTTGCATTGCCTTTCAATGCCTTAAACGTCATTTCGACACCAGATTTCTGGCCAAGAGGAGTAGCGGTACGGCGATTTCATTTCGCCCGAGCTCAGTGGAGACTCGAGACTGTCTCATTCGACCAAGGACAAAACCTTTAAATTAATGTCTTGGAATATAGAAGGACTTAAGACGGTCGTAACTCATAATCCAACTGACTTTATGAAGGAATACGATAAAATAATTCTGGTGGAAACTTTTCTCACTGAAGAATGGCAACACAAAGACTTCTATGGCGTACATATGCTTGCATCTCAAGGACCTCGTGGAAGACCGAAGGGTGGCATCTCATGCCTGTTCAAACCAACTCTTTGCCCCTATAAAGTTATAGTGAAGACAAACAATATATTAGTATTGAAACTGAAGCAGCTCACCATAGCAGCAACATATTTTCAACCAGAATTCACAGAAATTGACATTATAGACGAATTAAGCAATGGTCTCGAGGCAATAAACACAAATGCTCCATTCATCCTGGCCGGTGATCTGAACTGCAGGGTCGATAAAGGGGAACTCAAATCTAGGATAGTTCTTGAATATTTAGAAGACGAGGGTCTTACACTCTCAAATAAAGCAACAGAGATGACTTACATTGCCCACAATGGGGCAACCGCAATTGACCTCGTATTTACGAATCACAACAACACAGAGGTATTACGATCTACCGTGAGGGACAACCTACCCGTAAGGAAACACCTGCCGGTGGAAACTGCCTTCAAGATATTTGGTCAGTCAAAAAACCCCACACCACCACAGACTATGCTATCCAGGAGATTTAATGTCGCAAGTATGGAAAGAAGGAGGATGGATATCCAAAATATCCGGAATCACACCGACCCAAACCCAGACGGAACGCTCCTCCAAATAGAGACAATACTACATGACGCTATAGAACCCGCTAAACCCAATATGAGAAGATCAAAACCATGGTTCAATTCAATCTGCTATAAGGCCAGGAAATTAGCATTGGAAGCACTACATGAAACCTTAAAGTTCAGCACAGAAGAATCAAGAGCGGATTACGCAGCAAAGAAAAGGACATATAAAGAAATACTCCGGGAGGAGAGGGTTAAGTATATCAAGGCACAGGAGGCGGCACTGGTGGAACAAGCTAAGGAAACCCCGTACAAGGCCCTTAACCCAAGAATACCCAAATTTTCGAGGGAAATACCAATGGACAGATGGACAACACACTTCACGACCATATTGCAGGCTAAGGACATGCCCTTAATGGACCTCCCCATACCGGGTGACACAGTAGGAATAGAACCTTTCACAGCCGATGAAGTCCAGGAGGCAATAAAACGTACAAAAAATGGCAAGGCCTGCGGCCCAGATGGCATCTGCAACGAACACCTGAAAGAGAGCAGTCCACTCCTCACAGAAGCCTGGACAACTTTATTCAACCAGTGCCTTCAGAAAGGCACGATACCAGAGAAATGGAGATATTCCATTATCAAATTGTTGTAGGGCAGGACTGAAGATCCTAACTCTTATCGAGGAATAGCCCTAGAGAATGCCGGCCTCAAAGTGTTGTCCACCCTTTTACTGAGCAGACTAACGACCTTGACAGACTCAATGATACCTGAAGAGCAATTTGGCTTCCGGAAAGGGCGCTCAACCATTCAGGCTATTCAGTGCTTAATGGAGAACATAACCGAAGCTCTTCGCGTCCCCAAAGGAAAGCTATACGTACTGTTCATTGACTTTGCCAAAGCTTTTGATTCAGTGGACCGGTCTATATTGTTAGAGAAACTAAATCAACTTATAGGTAGAGAGCACTACCTGAGCAAGATGATTCAGGCCATACTGTCGAGAAACTTTGTCTACATTGATGACAACCTCTCAAGATCAGAGGCAATACATCAGACGACTGGGGTGTTACAAGGAGATCCCTTAAGTCCAATGCTATTCACTGTCGCTACAAGGGACGTTCTCGAAACCATAGCAAATAAGGAAGTCTTCATTTACATGTATGCTGATGACATGACATTAGCTTCACAATCGTACCAACAGCTTCAGGAAGCGTTTGACAAACTGATCACCTGGGCGGACAGGAACAGCCTGTGTCTGAATGCACAGAAAACAGTCCAGATGACATTTCGCAGAGGAGGGAAGCCTCCTGCGGCAGCACTCATCAAATACCGGGACAAGGAGCTTGTTAGGGTCAACTCCTACAAATATCTTGGCGTGACCCTGTAACGGATGGGAAAGTTTTCACCAAACACATTAGAGAAAGAGCATCTGCAGCGACCATGGCGATGAACCAAATTAAAAGCATTCGTGAGCTGTCCTTAGAGACGGCCATAGCCCTTTTCCACATCAAGATCTCTCCCATCATGACTTACGCAATAGACATTATTTGGGAGCATCTCTCAAAGAGTGATCTAGCTTTGGTGGAAAGTGTGAAAGCGACGTACCTCAAAAAGGTTTTATGTGTAGCCAAAACCACTCCATCGCGGATAACATACGAACTCACACGACAGCCGTTCTACATAGATGAACTACGCCTGAGAGTGTCAGTGCCTTCTACACCTCAATATCAAGCCTTGCTTCACGAGCTGTTCGAGAAGAAAGCAAATATATGGCCAGGCTTCTATCGTACTGACGCCATGATCAACCAAGAATGGATGAATTCAAACTATGAACTGCGCCATACCATGACACGCTTCGCATTTCATGGATTCCACCACAAGCTGTGCTACAGGAGGACGTTCCATGAACCAGACGCAAACTGTATATGTGTACTGTGCGGGAAAAAGTGTGAACGCTATCACGCGGAGATATGCGTCAAAAGAACAATAACTCTTTTGAAACTGTGTACTCAACACTAGGATTTTTATGTACGCACATTGTGCGATATTCCGTTATTAAATTAATGAATAATGCAATACATTGCGGGCGGAGACTGTTGTTGTTGGTTATTTTTGGAGCTATGACATCGCGGTCATTATAGCCCTGTGTATTTGGGGGGTGGGGTGAAAATTGTGTATTTTTTATTTTTTTTTATTTTTTATTTTTTTAGCGTATGGCTTTTAGTGCTGGGAGTGTCCGAGGACATGTTCGGCTCGCCAGTTTTGTAGCTGCTTCGAGACGGACACCCAATGGGTGAGCTACAAGTACCGTTGGGGAGGAAAGTTTGAACGTAAGGACGAGGAATTAGAAGGTAGCGGCTGTGGCCTATAGTTAGGGACCAACCCCGGCATTTGCCTGGAAGGAAGATGGGAAACCACAGAAGACCATCTTCAAGGTTGCCGGCGGGGGGATTCGAACATCCTCGCCTCCCGGATGTGAGCGACTGCCAGCAGTCATGCCATAACGACCACGGCTAACTCACCCGGTATTGTGTAATAGCCAGTGTTATTGTGATGGATGTACTGTGCCCAACTCTAGGAATGGGTATTCCAAGATTCAGACACCTAGATATCAAGGGAAAGGCTACAGCCGCTTTTGAAAGTTGAGATATTTGAATATCGCGCTCCATTACTTCTAGAAGGGAATGGAAATTTTATGCAGCCAAGAGCATGTCAAGTGACGTAGCGAGTAGTAGCAGAGGTCGAGACTATTTGTTGATTAAATAGTTAGCCATGGAGTAGAGACTTGAGACTTGGATCAGATTACTGGCACGGCCAAATGAAAGAGAATGCACTTAGTATCAAGTAAATCCGACCAGGGACACCGGAGATAAGAGGTTTTC
The DNA here is from genome assembly GCA_946902985.2 of Meconema thalassinum. Lineage (NCBI taxonomy): Eukaryota > Metazoa > Arthropoda > Insecta > Orthoptera > Tettigoniidae > Meconema > Meconema thalassinum. The sequence goes on along the minus strand of OX336390.1, from coordinate 150,685,107 downwards.
CAGATTTCAGCGTGATGCAGCGTGGACCTGACCGTTTTGAATAAAAGCCGGCCGGCCCAAGCAACATCAGCTCACTTCGAACCAAGCTCTTGCATGACAAGGTGCTGCCACGTTGAGCCAAGGCACATGGTTGCCGAATCTACGCAGAAGATATCTTTAAATTGTGATAGTCACAAAAGTGCTGCGATACGCGTGGAACATAGTAAGTTTTCGGCAGAGAGAATCACTAAGGTGATTGTTATTTTTCTACGGACACTGGTGAAATATTTTATTTCTATATAGACATATGCTAGACTTTGTCTAGAAAGTACTTTGTCACAGTCCAGTAATAATAATTTAATACTTGGATATTTTAATCCAATTAGTCAGTTTCATAATTGTAACTTGATAACCACTCCGATCTTTCAGTATATTGAAGGCCAGTCTATCACGGTGTTGTTCATTAGCCGACGAAGGGAAACTATATGTTGCTTCGCGCATGATAGATGGTGATAAGCCATGCCCAGGGAACGATCTTCAGAACAGCCGTTGATTGGTTTAGACTGTCAGTGTTTTCTTGTACTGAAAAGATTACCGTGAGTTATGTTACAACTGACATATTTGAGAATAGATCACTTGGATCTGACCCCATTTAAGCAAACCGCTATGGCTTTAACAGAAGTCAATATTAAAATGGATCAGCAGTTACTTCAAACTTCAAGAAATATTTCCACTATGTCGTGTTAGACGGATTGTGGGTATATAATGGCGGCCGATACAAGGATTAGACGTGCGTGTCCGATAGGGCATGTATCTGGATAAATCTGGTACAGACCAGGTTCACTACGCTTCAAGAGCAACGAGAAATGTAAGCCACATTTTGACTTTATATTATGCCTAGCTAATTGGAACAAACTCATTTTCTGCAGATGACCAACACATTTGTTTTTCTTCGTATTTAAATCTTGCAATGATTTACGCAAGACACATTAGAGTTATTCTGAGTATTTTCAGCACTCAGAACAGTTTAGGATCGATGACCGAGCATAACGAACATTTATTTGAATGTTTCATATTTTTTGATAATCACGGTAATCAGCCGATGTAACTGTAAAAGTTAATAATTATTTTTGTTGAGAGATGGATATTTTATCCATATTCGAAGAGTCGAACATGTGGATTCTCACATAATGAAATAATAATTAAACACATTTACGATAATATAACTAATAATAATAATAATAATCCACTAATAATAATAATAATAATCCACTAATAATAATAATAATAATAATGATTTTCATAACTTTTCTAAATAATTCTTGGATCTTATATTTTCTAATAATCACATTCATTGAGAGAGAGCATATGAAGTAGTTTAATCATTTCTAGTTTGGAACAGGTGATTTTCCGTAGGAGAGTGGTTAGCGCAAGCCCGCATTCAACCAACATTACAGTTCTGGTTGAACAGTTAATATTTGCAATGAGCAAAGTATATTTTTCAGATAACACGGAGAGGCATGAAACGGGAAGCAAATGATATTTGTATCAATTAGGATATTTTTGTATTTATATAAAATCACTAGCAGTAGTACCCGGCTTCGCCCGGTGGAATGATGATAATGTTTTAAGGTCTCCTTAGAAATATAATGGACTTAAAATCTAAGTCATTTGCCCCCAAAGACAATGAGGGAGTAATATCTAGGTCATTTGCCCTTTTGATAAGGATGATAATAAAAACTACTGTTGAATTGACACGTCAAACTTACAAACTACCGTAATAGAAATACATATTTCAAAATTCACAGGCGAGGAAGACTTATTGTGTGTGGTGATTAATGGTGTAATGGGCGTAACATCTACTGTAGGTCATTTGCTCTTATGATGAGGATGATAAGGGAAACTACTACTGGTATTGAATTGACACTTCAACGTATAATGTACACAATGTACTGTAATAAAAATAAATATATGGCGGCTTCGGTGGCGTATTTGGTAGCATGCTGAGCTTCTATGCCCAAGATAGCGGGTTCAAATCCGGCCGAAGCCGTCGGATATTTTAAGAGCGTTAAAAATCCGTCAGCATGCCTTTCTTCGGAGGGGAAGTAAAGCCGGCGGTCCCATGTCAGATTTATGGCATGTTATTGAACCTTCCACTAATTACACCTGTGTGAAGCTAAATTGGATAGGTAAACAACGCTCATAGATGTCTACGTCCGTTGCCAAGAGCCGACTGCAGTGGCGTCTAGTAGCTAAGTTCCGAACTTGGCCTAGTAGTCGTTGACGGTGGCGCTTGGCGGCAAAAGTACGAACTATTTGAAGAATTCTAAGTTGCAGTTTGTACTTAAATTAAAAAACAGATAACACACACTAATACAGTCATCACAATCAGACAGATTCTACACACAGCCAAAGTACACGGGGCTACATGACCGCGTTGTCGCAGCCCCTAAACTTAAGAACCAACCAACCAAAAATAAATATTTTAAAAATCACAGTCGAGAAAGACTTTATGCGGCGGTGATTATTGGTATGATGCGCGTAACATCTAGGTCATTTGCACTTATGATGATAATAATAAGGTAATGAAAAAATTACTACTAAACGAACATGGTGTTATTTTAAAACTGATATAGGTAATTCAGGTGTCTAGCTTCGATGTCTTCCAAAGTCTCAACCTTCTTTTCTGGCTTAGGCCTGTACTGGATGCGTCTAGTGAAAGAGCGTACTGCTCGGCAAAGACAAAGAATATAGGTCCAAGCTGCACGAACCTGAGATGATCGCAGATGATGACGAAATATGATGACACACGTTCGGGGTTCCCCGTCCTATACAGATTGACCGGCAATCACTCACTGTTTCGCAACGGCCCTGTGCTGGCATCAGCATAGACAGCAGGAGATAACACGGCGGGCTCTGGAAAGTACTCTCAAGTCACCTTACGATGAATCAGCAAGCTATTCTCACAACTGACCCCCCCCAGGGTCTCACAACTTGTGGGACGTGGGTTGGGCGACCACGGAACCCCAGCTGAGTCTGGCATCGCTTCTACTTCCTGGTGCCGGGCTCATTTCAGTTCTCTTTCCTGTCGGCCTCCCTTGGTCAACTCTTGTTCTCTTCCGACCCAGACTGTATTAGGGTATCCGAGGGCTAGGGAGTCTTTCAATTTCCCGCCTTAATTGGCTTTGTCTCATCTTTCCTGATACCCTCATTCTTCGAGGGGTCTGCCTTCTTTTCCTTTTCATAATATCTCCTGTCTTCTGCTCAAGGCCCTCAAAGAGGCAGGGTGTGTGTATACCCACCACTTCTGGTACACCCTCAAGGGCTCATGACTGGTGAGTTAGGAAGCTGGCAACCCCGAGGAATTCCTGAGCTACATGCAGGGAATGGAGTGGTATGTCAGAAATTTCAAGTGGACAGTGTTACGCATCGGGTTCCAAAGGGTAAGTATACACACTTTGTTTTCGATCGGTGAACGATGTAGAATTGTACCAAAGGGCCTTAATGCGGGAAATGGAGTGGTCTGTCCGAAATTTCGAGTGGACAGTGTTACTCGTCGAGTTCCAAACGGTAATTATGTAAAATCTGGTTGAGATCGGTGAAACGGTGTAGTTTTGTGCCAAGGGCCAAAATGCAGGGAATGGAGTGGCCTGTCCAAATTTTAAAGTGGACAGTGTTACTCATCGGGTTCCAAAGGGTAAGTATACACATTTTGTTTTCGATCGGTGAACGATGTAGATTTGTGCCAAAGGGCCTAAATGCGTGGAATGGAGTGGTCTGTCCGAAATTTCGAGTGGACAGTGTTACTCGTCGAGTTCCAAAGGGTAATTATGTAAAATCTGATTGAGATCGGTGAAACGGTGTAGTTTTCTGCCAAAGGGCCAAAAAGCAGGGAATAGTGTGGTCTGTCCGAAATTTAAAGTGAACAGTGTTACTTGTCGGGTTCTACGGGTAAGTATATAAAATTGGGGTCAGATCGGTGAAACGGTGTAGATTTGTGCCAAACAGCCTAAATGCAAGGGATAGAGTGGCCTCGCCGCAATTTCAAGCAGACAGTGTTAGTCGCAGTGTTCCAAAGGGTAAATATACAAATTTTGGTTGAGATCGGTGAAACGGTGTAGATTTGGGACAAAGGGCCTAAATGCAGGGAATGGAGTGGTCTGTCCGCAATTTCAAGCAGACAGTGTTACTCGCTGGGTACCAAAGGGTAAGTTTACGAATATTGGTTCTGATCGGTGAAACGGTGTAGATTTGTGCCAAAGTGCCTAAATGCAGGGAATGGGGTGGCCTGTCCGAAATTTTAAGTGGACAGTGTTACTCGCAGGGTTCCAAAGGGTAAGTATACAAAGTTTGGTTCAGATCGGTAAAACGGTGTAGATTTGTGCCAAAGGGCCTAAATGCATGGGATGGAGTAGCCTCTCCGCAATTTCAAGCAGACAGTGTTAGTCGCAGTGTTCCAAAGGGTAAATATACAAATTTTGGTTGAGATCGGTGGAACGGTGTAGATTTGGGCCAAATGGGCCTAAATGCAGGGAATGGAGTGGTCTGTCCGCAATTTCAAGCAGACAGTGTTACTCGCAGGGTTCTAAAGGGTAAGTATAAACATTTTGGTTCAGATCGGTGAAACGGTGTAGATTTGTGCAAAAAGGGCCTAAATGCAGGGAATGGCGTGGTCTGTCCGAAATTTCAAGCAGACAGTGTTAGTCGCAGTGTTCCATAGGGTAAATATACAAATTTTGGTTGAGATCGGTGAAACGGTATAGATTTGGGCCAAAGGGCCTAAATGCAGGGAATGGAGTGGTCTGTCCGCAATTTCAAGCAGACAGTGTTACTCGCAGGGCACCAAAGGGTAAGAATACAAATTTTGGTTGAGATCGGTGAAACGGTGTAGATTTGGACCAAAGGGCCTAAATGCAGGGAATGGGGTGGTCTGTCCGAAATTTCAAGTGGACAGTGTTACTCGCAGGGTTCCAAAGGTTAAATATACAACTTTTGGTTCAGATCGGTGAAACGGTGTAGATTTGTGCAAAAGGGCCTAAATGCAGGGCATGGGGTGGTCTGTCCGAAATTTAATGTTGACGCGGTTACCCGCAAGGTTCCAAAGGGTAAGTATACAAATTTTGGTTCAGATCGGTGAAACGGTGTAGATTTGTATACATAACAGACAGACAGACAGACAAACTTTGTGCTTTATATATATAGATGACGTAGATACACATTCGAAAGTGAAATAGAGAGTATCATAAGTATGGTAACTTCACGGGTTGAACTGAATGGTAAAATAAAATAAACTTGTAAGCTTATAAATCTTCCAGTGTTGATAACAAGCAGAGGCTTGATTTATTGTATAAATTTTGGGAAGAAAATTTATGTGTGTGGAGTAGTTGAGATGCCATTCCCAGGTGCGCATGTTTAAGTCGCAGGAATGAGGAGGTTTTTATTAGAGCATCAATCAAATAGCAGGTTCGATGACTCAGTGTTAAAGAAGGAGTATTGGAACTACACATTGCGTCGTATGAATGACCCAAAGATTATTTCTTAAAAACCATCAGTTCTTATTTCAACCTTGTTTACGGATTCCATTAAGACTTTGATTTTGCTAGAACCCGGATTTGTCATGATAGTATTTCATTCTTCTTCAGAGGAAGACCTTTGCCGTTGTTGTTGGAATGTTGTGTTCTTATAAAAATAATAGAATGGGCCACTGCCAATTAAAAAAAATCTATAACCACGAATAATTTGAAGGATGTTTTCAATCCTAGTGCCATGAACTAAATGAATTTATTATGAAGCTACAATTCTTATTTCCGCATTCTGTTAAAGAATTGCAAGTTGTGAAAGTTACTAAAATGGCCACAAATATAAATATTTTTCTTAATAATGATTCCAGGTGGAGAATCGAATAGTTGAATGGTCCAACAATTTATTGATCAAGTTGATGATTCAGAAATCATATATTTTGTTAGGAACTTGAAGTTTGTAATCGAGTCACTTCTCGAAACGTTTAATGTCAGATGAACAATTAATTTTGTTGTGCTTCGCACAGTTCTTCGATGCTATGCTCAATGGTCAAATACTTTTCAGATGTTGTTATTAATATGTGTACATAATTTGTGTTGATTCAGAGATAATAATATTTTTTGACAATATTTTTTTGAAACTGGAAAAATAAGTGAAAGTTAAAAATTCTATGAACTATTATTCTACGAGTGTTAATATTATGTAAAAATTCAACCGGTAAACTACAGTATTTCCAGTAAAGACAATTAAATTTGAACTGGATTTAATCATAAATAATGGATATAATTTTGGAACACAGTCTACAGGACTGATAATCAGACTTGTGTCTCCAAAGATAATTGTCCAATGTGTTGGAAAATTTCTGTACATTGTGTAAATAGTAAAGTGGGTCGCCACACGTGAATGATGCTGCTTTGAGCATTTTATTTTTGCAGTCAATTTTAAATTCAGAATAAAATGAGATAATTTTACATGATGTGTTATGCCCAGTTGAATCTCCTTCTATCCTTATTGTTGCATTGAGCCAAAAATCAGTAAAGCATTTTTTTTCATTTGATGTCGTTTTTGCGATTAGCTTTAACCCATCTGGCGCCCCGGGATATTTTGACTCTCGTGCTGACTGATTCTTGGTAAAATGCATATGTGGTCGTGCGGACTCCGGTCTAAACGGGCACATAAAATAAGACATCGAGAGAGAAATGGCATTGAACGTGGGGCTCGAGTTAGACATGGTCAATCGCATGCCGATTTAAATTGTGATAATTTTTATATAGATATTTTGGGAGTTGAGAGATGTCTGGTTTGGATGAATAAATTAGTAGGAAACCCAATTAGTGGGAAAAATTAAAAATTTAACTGGGTTAATAATTAGAATGGGTTTGATTATTTTTTGATAATGGCTTAACCATTAAGGCGTCAAGTAAATTCAGTAGTAAACGTTCGATGACTAGACATACGCATTATTAGAATCCAGGTGGAGGATATTTGAGAACTTGCATATTTTTCTTGTGATATTGTGGTAAATGTAATTCGTAAAAGTAGAGAATTTTGTTTTTCCATCACGTCGACATTAGGACAAATCTCATTTTATTAGAGTGTTCCAATTAGCTATTCATATTTCTTGTTCTAATTATAAGCTTGTGTCTGCCGACATGTATACCCCTAAGTTTTGAACAATAATTGAAAATTATGGAAGAGATGATGAGGATGATGAGGAGTTTGGAAGAGAGTTCCAAAGAATCTGGACGGCGTGTAGCAGCCATTATGAAAGAAAATACAGAGGCTTTGGAAAAGAAACTTAAAGAAAATTATGATAAACTTAAAGAAAATTCTGATTCTTTAGAAAATAAACTTAAAGAAAATTCGGATTCTTTAGAAAATAAACTTAAAGAAAGTTTAAATGATAAACTTAAGGAAAGTTCTGATTCTTTAAAAGATAACTTGAAAGAAAGTTCCGATTTGTTAGAAAGCAGGTTAAAAGATAACTTGAAAGAAAATTTAAATAGTAAATTTAATTCTATGGAAAATAAATTTAAAGAGAATTCTGAAATCTTGAAAATGTCACTTGAGAGTAAAATGACTAAATTATGCGAAAAAACACATGAGCTCGAAACTTCATTAGCCACTAACGCAAGTTTAATGGACGATAAATTTCGCGATGCCGATCTAAGATCCCAAAGCTTAGCTGATAGGATAGAACATGGTCTTAGGAAAGTTGGTGAAGACATGATCAACCTAGAAGTCAGAGTGAAAAAAGAGAGCAATGAGATGGCAATTCTAGTTGTTCAACGTTTGACAGAACAATTCAAAGAACTCGTAATGGGAGAAATAAGAGACGGTGTGATTAAGGAATTACAAACTGAAATTAAAACCACAGTTATCGATGAAATTAAAGACACACTCAAGCTGGAGAACCAAGAGGGAGTCAAGGAAATTAGGGAATCTTTGTCATCCCATATTCAAGTAATTTCTAAAGATATTCAAGCAACTCAGAAGGACATATCAGATATGACAGGGTCGTTGAAAAGTCACGAGGTTGTTATGAACCGGATATCCACTGATGTCAAGGAGAACTGTAAGGAAACCGAAGCAATTAAAAAAATGGCAGAAGATGATGATGATGATAATTGTTGTTCTAAGGGGCCTAACATCTAGGTTATCGGCCCGCATGTGGCAGAAGAAAACCATAAGGAAATTGAGGCTATGAAAACCCAAATCAAGGACGAGAAACAGTCTGACCATCTGTTGAAAATGCCAAGTGTAAGGGGAGAAGAACAGATACAGATAAACCTAGGAGCAGCTAGAGAAACTGATAGTCAAAGACATGATGAGGTCAGGACAATATTTCAATCCAACCCCATAACTGTATTCAAGAATGTAGAGGATAAGCCTTCTAAATTTTCAGGGCGAGATTCTGTGACACCCGTAGAATTTTTGAGAGAAGCAGGTGATTACCTAAAAGATTCCAAAATCCCTAAGGAAAGGCAGATCCGAGTGATAGGGAAATTTTTGGAAGGTCCTGCACTTCTTTGGGTTAGAGCTTTTAGGTCCACTCTCACCAATTTTGAGGAGTTTTCCCGTGGGTTATTAAAAACGTTTTGGTCCCCGGAAACCCAACAGCAAGTCAGAGCAGAATTATATTCAAAGAGATTCTCGACGTCACAACCTACTCGATACTCTACGTTCTTTTCTGGACAGCTTTCTAAACTACAACATTTAGATCCGCCGATGCCAGATAATGAATTAATAACAGCATTAATACGTCAGTTTCCAGCAGACGTCCAAAGAACTTTGATCGCTGCTGACATTTATAATATGGAGCAATTTGACGAGGTATTGCAGAAACTTGATCACACGAACGCTCAATTCTTCCATCAGAAGGGAGGAAAGAATAACAACGCTGTGTACGCTGTTATGGCCGACAGTTATTCCCAAACACCTCAAGAGATTCGAGAGGGGCGAGAAGAGAAAACGCCGAGGGAAGAGCCCGATAAAAGAGGATGGAATCAGTACAGTAACAGATACAGTTACAAGCCTTATGCGAGACCGGATGGTGGATATCGATATAATACTCGATGGAGAAGGCCAAGGGATAATCAAGGAAGGTACCAGGAAAGAAGGTACTATAGTAGAAACAATAACTACAATAACGGAGGGAATGTGAATACTCGTCAGTCCAATGAAGAGTTCAATAAGGAGACGAGGAAGAACTTGGAAGAAAGACACCAAGAAAACTTGCAGTTCTTGGAACAGAAGCCCAATGAACCAGGTCCATCGGGAACACAACAATCCCGGGGGAATGGAAAAGAAAAAAAAACTTCGAATTCACAGTAGAAGATAGAATTTTAAACACTTTCACTTCCAGGATTATTAAATGGCAAGCAGAGGATGATGACTTAATTCAACATAATGACGAACGGAAAGAAATGGGTACAAGAATTAAAATGCCAATCATATCATGCGAAGTATTCGGTATGCCTGTCGATACTTTAATTGATACTGGGGCTATGCTTTGTCTTGTGAGCGAGAAGCTTTATATTCTGTGGAAGCTCAAAGAGAATTTAGAGGAGATTCCAGTATCAGGAATTAAAATCCAAGGAATAATACCCAACAAAATATCTCTGTGTAAAACACAATTATACTTATGTGTTACTATTGGAGGACATGATTTCCGACATGTGTTTGTAGTAATGAAGGACATGGCTTTTGACATGATATTGGGAGCAGATTTCATTCAGAAATATCAAGCAGTGATAGACATGAAGACAGAGACGATCAGATTCAAGAATACCGAAGAGATAAACTTCGAGGGAAAAGAAGAGGAAGGCATCGAGGGAGATGCTCAATGGTTTCTGATTTTTCATGAAGCTGAAGGAAGAGAAGTCTACACTGAGAAGGAGTCCCCAAAGCTAGGAAAAATTTTGGAAGAGTATCACGATATTTTTGATATTAAACCTGGTGAAATTAAAGATTTTGAATATCGTATTCTTGTAAATGATGATGCACCTTTCCTTGCTAAATTGTATCCGGTAGCGGAAAAGCATCGAGAAAGGGTAAAAGTGCTTATCAAAGAGATGGAAAATAACAATGTGATTGAAAAGTACACTACCTCTTATGTCAATCCATTAGCAGTAGTGTCTAAGCAAGATGGAAGTCTGAGACTATGTTTAGACGCGCGAAATTTGAATTCAAGATTGCTGCCAGAGTATGACAGACCACCAATCATTAGGGAACCGTTAAGGAAATTCCAAGGCAAGGTCTGGTTCTCTAACATTGATCTCACTTCGTCCTACCACCACATTAGGCTTAGTGAAGATTCCAAAAAGTTTACAGGATTTATGTTTGACCAGCAGACATATGTATTCCGCCGTCTACCATTTGGAGTCAAAACATCTGGATCTGTTTTGATCAGAGCACTGGAACAAAACTTGAGTCCTGAAGTAAAAGAGATAGCAATTCGTTACATAGATGATATCCTAATTGCATCTGAGACTAAGGAGGAACATTTGTTACATCTTCAGATGTTATTCGCAGATTTGAGAAAAGCGAACTTTAAAGTAAACCTTCGAAAATGTCAGTTCTTTCGGAAGGAAATAAAATTTTTGGGCCACATTTTGGATGGTGAAGGATACCGTCCCAATGTGACAAAGATACAGGTGATTGCAAATTTCCCTAGACCTACTAGAGTGAAGAATGTCCGCAGTTTTCTCAGGACATGCTAATTCTTTGCAGGGCATTGTCCAAGCTTCACCAAGACGGTTGCTCCATTGCAGGAATTATTAAAAAAAGGAAACAAATGGAAATGGAATGAAGATTGTGAACAATCATTTCAAGATGCCAAGAGGGGATTGGTAAACAGCGTGAAATTAGAGTATGCTGACTTTACCAAGAATTTCATCATAGAATCCGATGCATCCACCGTAGGGATTGGAGCTATTCTTCTTCAAGAAGATGACGATCACAAGAGACGTTACCTGGCGTTCATAAGCAGGAAACTTCGTCCATCAGAAAGGAATTATTACACCACAGAGTTAGAAGCACTTGCTGTAATCTTCGCGTTGGAGTCGTGGAAGAGAATGTTAATTGGACATTCAGTAATTGTGAGGACTGATCACCATGCATTGGAGTTTATCTTGAGAACAAACTTTGCCAGTGATAGGATAACTAGATGGTCACTTTTTATTCAACAATTCAACCTAGTTATTGAACACACTCCTGGAAAATTGAACGTTGGAGCCGATTTATTGAGTAGAGCAGTGGAGTCTACATCTAAGGTTTTTCAAGTTAACCTGACGCAGGAGGATGAGGATACCTTGAGAAGGTTAAGATTGTTGCATTTATCCCAGAGGAGAGACCGACGTTTTAGAAACAATTTTCGTTTTCTACAGGGAGACATGGATCCAAATGATGATGATTTTATGGAAGTAAACAACAATGGAAGCTATGAAATCGCCAATACACGAACTGGTAACATCGTGGGAACTTATGCAGCGAATTTGAAGATTTACTATTCAAGAACCAGATGATTTAATGTGTAGATAGGAAAAATAAAAATTTTTCAATTTTTATTTTTTGCTAGGTGTGGGGTGGATGTGCCCAACTCTAGGAATGGGTATTCCAAGATTCAGACACCTAGATATCAAGGAAAAGGCTACAGCCGCTTTTGAAAGTTGAGATATTTGAATATCGCGCTCCATTACTTCTAGAAGGGAATGGAAATTTGATGCAGCCAAGAGCATGTCAAGTGACGTAGCGAGTAGTAGCAGAGGTCGAGACTATTTGTTGATTAAATAGTTAGCCATGGAGTAGAGACTTGAGACTTGGATCAGATTACTGGCACGGCCAAATGAAAGAGAATGCACTTAGTATCAAGTAAATCGGACCAGGGACACCGGAGATATGAGGTTTTCCAGATTTCAGCGTGATGCAGCGTGGACCTGACCGTTTGGAATAAAAGCCGGCCGGCCCAAGCAACATCAGCTCACTTCGAACCAAGCTCTTGCATGACAAGGTGCTGCCACGTTGAGCCAAGGCACATGGTTGCCGGATCTACGCAGAAGATATCTTTAAATTGTGATAGTCACAAAAGTGCTGCGATACGCGTGGAACATAGTAAGTTTTCGGCAGAGAGAATCACTAAGGTGATTGTTATTTTTCTACGGACACTGGTGAAATATTTTATTTCTATATGGACATATGCTAGACTTTGTCTAGAAAGTACTTTGTCACAGTCCAGTAATAATAATTTAATACTTGGATATTTTAATCCAATTAGTCAGTTTCATAATTGTAACTTGATAACCACTCCGATCTTTCAGTATATTGAAGGCCAGTCTATCACGGTGTTGTTCATTAGCCGACGAAGGGAAACTATATGTTGCTTCGCGCATGATAGATGGTGATAAGCCATGCCCAAGGAACGATCTTCAGAACAGCCGTTGATTGGTTTAGACTGTCAGTGTTTTCTTGTACTGAAAGGATTACCGTGAGTTATGTTACAACTGACATATTTGAGAATAGATCACTTGGATCTGACCCCATTTAAGCAAACCGCTATGGCTTTAACAGAAGTCAATATTAAAATGGATCAGCAGTTACTTCAAACTTCAAGAAATATTTCCACTATGTCGTGTTAGACGGATTGTGGGTATATAATGGCGGCCGATACAAGGATTAGACGTGCGTGTCCGATAGGGCATGTATCTGGATAAATCTGGTACAGACCAGGTTCACTACGCTTCAAGAGCAACGAGAAATGTAAGCCACATTTTGACTTTATATTATGCCTAGCTAATTGGAACAAACTCATTTTCTGCAGATGACCAACACATTTGTTTTTCTTCGTATTTAAATCTTGCAATGATTTACGCAAGACACATTAGAGTTATTCTGAGTATTTTCAGCACTCAGAACAGTTTAGGATCGATGACCGAGCATAACGAACATTTATTTGAATGTTTCATATTTTTTGATAATCACGGTAATCAGCCGATGTAACTGTAAAAGTTAATAATTATTTTTGTTGAGAGATGGATATTTTATCCATATTCGAAGAGTCGAACATGTGGATTCTCACATAATGAAATAATAATTAAACACATTTACGATAATATAACTAATAATAATAATCCACTAATAATAATAATAATCCACTAATAATAATAATGATTTTCATAACTTTTCTAAATAATTCTTTGATCTTATATTTTCTAATAATCACATTCATTGAGAGATAGCATATGAAGTAGTTTAATCATTTCTAGTTTGGAACAGGTGATTTTCCGATGGAGAGTGGTTAGCGCAAGCCCGCATTCAACCAACATTACAGTTCTGGTTGAACAGTTAATATTTGCAATGAGAAAAGTATATTTTTCAGATAACACGGAGGGGCATGAAACGGGAAGCAAATGATATTTGTATCAATTAGGATATTTTTGTATTTATATAAAATCATGACGTAGATACACATTCGAAAGTGAAATAGAGAGTATCATAAGTATGGTAACTTCACGGGTTGAACTGAATGGTAAAATAAAATAAACTTGTAAGCTTATAAATCTTCCAGTGTTGATAACAAGCAGAGGCTTGATTTATTGTATAAATTTTGGGAAGAAAATTTATGTGTGTGGAGTAGTTGAGATGCCATTCCCAGGTGCGCATGTTTAAGTCGCAGGAATGAGGAGGTTTTTATTAGAGCATCAATCAAATAGCAGGTTCGATGACTCAGTGTTAAAGAAGGAGTATTGGAACTACACATTGCGTCGTATGAATGACCCAAATGTTATTTCTTAAAAACCATCAGTTCTTATTTCAACCTTGTTTACGGATTCCATTAAGACTTTGATTTTGCTAGAACCCGGATTTGTCATGATAGTATTTTATTCTTCTTCAGAGGAAGACCTTTGCCGTTCTTGTTGGAATGTTGTGTTCTTATAAAAATAATAGAATGTGCCACTGCCAATTAAAAATAAATCTATAACCACGAATAATTTGATGGATGTTTTCAATCCTAGTGCCATGAACTAAATGAATTTATTATGAAGCTACAATTCTTATTTCCGCATTCTGTTAAAGAATTGCAAGTTGTGAAAGTTACTAAAATGGCCACAAATATAAATATTTTTCTTAATAATGATTCCAGGTGGAGAATCGAATAGTTGAATGGTCCAACAATTTATTGATCAAGTTGATGATTCAGAAATCATATATTTTGTTAGGAACTTGAAGTTTGTAATCGAGTCACTTCTCGAAACGTTTAATGTCAGATGAACAATTAATTTTGTTGTGCTTCGCACAGTTCTTCGATGCTATGCTCAATGGTCAAATACTTTTCAGATGTTGTTATTAATATGTGTACATAATTTGTGTTGATTCAGAGATAATAATATTTTTTGACAATATTTTTTTGAAACTGGAAAAATAAGTGAAAGTTAAAAATTCTATGAACTATTATTCTACGAGTGTTAATATTATGTAAAAATTCAACCGGTGAACTACAGTATTTCCAGTAAAGACAATTAAATTTGAACTGGATTTAATCATAAATAATGGATATAATTTTGGAACACAGTCTACAGGACTGATAATCAGACTTGTGTCTCCAAAGATAATTGTCCAATGTGTTGGAAAATTTCTGTACATTGTGTAAATAGTAATGTGGGTCGCCACACGTGAATGATGCTGCTTTGAGCATTTTATTTTTGCAGTCAATTTTAAATTCAGAATAAAATGAGATAATTTTACATGATGTGTTATGCCCAGTTGAATCTCCTTCTATCCTTATTGTTGCTTTGAGCCAAAAATCAGTAAAGCATTTTTTTTTTCATTTGATGTCGTTTTTGCGATTAGCTTTAACCCATCTGGCGCCCCGGGATATTTTGACTCTCGTGCTGACTGATTCTTGGTAAAATGCATATGTGGTCGTGCGGACTCCGGTCTAAACGGGCACATAAAATAAGACATCGAGAGAGAAATGGCTTCGAACGTGGGGCTCGAGTTAGACACGGTCAATCGCATGCCGATTTAAATTGTGATAATTTTATATAGATATTTTGGGAGTTGAGAGATGTCTGGTTTGGATGAATAAATTAGTAGGAAACCCAATTAGTGGTAAAAATTAAAAATTTAACTGGGTTAATAATTAGAATGGGTTTGATTATTTTTTGATAATGGCTTAACCATTAGGGCGTCAAGTAAATTCAGTAGTAAACGTTCGATGACTAGACATACGCATTATTAGAATCCAGGTGGAGGATATTTGAGAACTTGCATATTTTTCTTGTGATATTGTGGTAAATGTAATTCGTAAAAGTAGAGAATTTTGTTTTTCCATCACGTCGACATTAGGACAAATCTCATTTTATTAGAGTGTTCCAATTAGCTATTCATATTTCTTGTTCTAATTATAAGCTTGTGTCTGCCGACATGTATACCCCTAAGTTTTGAATAATAATTGAAAATTATGGTAGAGATGATGAGGATGATGAGGAGTTTGGAAGAGAGTTCCAAAGAATCTGGACGGCGTGTAGCAGCCATTATGAAAGAAAATACAGAGGCTTTGGAAAAGAAACTTAAAGAAAATTATGATAAACTTAAAGAAAGTTTAAATGATAAACTTAAGGAAAGTTTTGATTCTTTAAAAGATAACTTGAAAGAAAGTTCCGATTTGTTAGAAAGCAGGTTAAAAGATAACTTGAAAGAAAATTTAAATAGTAAATTTAATTCTATGGAAAATAAATTTAAAGAGAATTCCGAAATCTTGAAAATGTCACTTGAGAGTAAAATGACTAAATTATGCGAAAAAACACATGAGCTCGAAACTTCATTAGCCACTAACGCAAGTTTAATGGACGATAAATTTCGCGATGCCGATCTAATATCCCAAAGCTTAGCTGATAGGATAGAACATGGTCTTAGGAAAGTTGGTGAAGACATGATCAACCTAGAAGTCAGAGTGAAGAAAGAGAGCAATGAGATGGCAATTCTAGTTGTTCAACGTTTGACAGAACAATTCAAAGAACTCGTAATGGGAGAAATAAGAGAAGGTGTGATTAAGGAATTACAAACTGAAATTAAAACCACAGTTATCGATGAAATTAAAGACACACTCAAGCTGGAGAACCAAGAGGGAGTCAAGGAAATTAGGGAATCTTTGTCATCCCATATTCAAGTAATTTCTAAAGATATTCAAGCAACTCAGAAGGACATATCAGATATGACAGGGTCGTTGAAAAGTCACGAGGTTGTTATGAACCGGATATCCACTGATGTCAAGGAGAACTGTAAGGAAACCGAAGCAATTAAAAAAATGGCAGAAGAAAACCATAAGGAAATTGAGGCTATGAAAACCCAAATCAAGGACGAGAAACAGTCTGACCATCTGTTGAAAATGCCAAGTGTAAGCTGAGAAGAACAGATACAGATAAACCTAGGAGCAGCTAGAGAAACTGATAGTCAAAGACATGATGAGGTCAGGACAATATTTCAATCCAACCCCATAACTGTATTCAAGAATGTAGAGGATAAGCCTTCTAAATTTTCAGGGCGAGATTCTGTGACACCCGTAGAATTTTTGAGAGAAGCAGGTGATTACCTAAAAGATTCCAAAATCCCTAAGGAAAGACAGATCCGAGTGATAGGGAAATTTTTGGAAGGTCCTGCACTTCTTTGGTTTAGAGCTTTTAGGTCCACTCTCACCAATTTTGAGGAGTTTTCCCGTGGGTTATTAAAAAAGTTTTGGTCCCCGGAAACCCAACAGCAAGTCAGAGCAGAATTATATTCAAAGAGATTCTCGACGTCACAACCTACTCGATACTCTACGTTCTTTTCTGGACAGCTTTCTAAACTACAACATTTAGATCCGCCGATGCCAGATAATGATTCAATTACAGCATTAATACGTCAGTTTCCAGCAGACGTCCAAAGAACTTTGATCGCTGCTGACATTTATAATATGGAGCAATTTGACGAGGTATTGCAGAAACTTGATCACACGAACGCTCAATTCTTCCATCAGAAGGGAGGAAAGAATAACAACGCTGTGTACGCTGTTATGGCCGACAGTTATTCCCAAACACCTCAAGAGATTCGAGAGGGGCGAGAAGAGAAAACGCCGAGGGAAGAGCCCGATAAAAGAGGATGGAATCAGTACAGTAACAGATACAGTTACAAGCCTTATGCGAGACCGGATGGTGGATATCGATATAATACTCGATGGAGAAGGCCGAGGGATAATCAAGGAAGGTACCAGGAAAGAAGGTACTATGGTAGAAACAATAACTACAATAACGGAGGGAATGTGAATACTCGTCAGTCCAATGAAGAGTTCAATAAGGAGACGAGGAAGAACTTGGAAGAAAGACACCAAGAAAACTTGCAGTTCTTGGAACAGAAGCCCAATGAACCAGGTCCATCGGGAACACAACAATCCCGGGGGAATGGAAGAGAAAAAAAAACTTCAAATTCACAGTAGAAGATAGAATTTTAAACACTTTCACTTCCAGGATTATTAAATGGCAAGCAGAGGATGATGACTTAATTCAACATAATGACGAACGGAAAGAAATGGGTACAAGAATTAAAATGCCAATCATATCATGCGAAGTATTCGGTATGCCTGTCGATACTTTAATTGATACTGGGGCTATGCTTTGTCTTGTGAGCGAGAAGCTTTATATTCTGTGGAAGCTCAAAGAGAATTTAGAGGAGATTCCAGTATCAGGAATTAAAATCCAAGGAATAATACCCAACAAAATATCTCTGTGTAAAACACAATTATACTTATGTGTTACTATTGGAGGACATGATTTCCGACATGTGTTTGTAGTAATGAAGGACATGGCTTTTGAAATGATATTGGGAGCAGATTTCATTCAGAAATATCAAGCAGTGATAGACATGAAGACAGAGACGATCAGATTCAAGAATACCGAAGAGATAAACTTCGAGGGAAAAGAAGAGGAAGACATCGAGGGAGATGCTCAATGGTCTCTGATTCTTCATGAAGCTGAAGGAAGAGAAGTCTACACTGAGAAGGAGTCCCCAGAGCTAGGAAAAATTTTGGAAGAGTATCACGATATTTTTGATATTAAACCTGGTGAAATTTAAGATTTTGAATATCGTATTCGTGTAAATGATGAAGCACCTTTCCATGCTAAATTGTATCCGGTAGCGGAAAAGCATCGAGAAAGGGTAAAAGTGCTTATCAAAGAGATGGAAAGTAACAATGTGATTGAAAAGTACACTACCTCTTAAGTCAATCCATTAGCAGTAGGTTTTTTTTTTTTTTTTTTTTTTTTTTTTTTTTTTTTTTAGCGTAGGGCTTTTAGTGCCGGGAGTGTCCGAGGACATGTTCGGCTCGCCAGTTTTGTTGCTGCTTCGAGACGGACACCCAATGGGTGAGCTACAAGTACCGTTGGGGAGGAAAGTTGGAAGGGAGGGTCGAGGAGTTGGAAGGTAGCGGCTGTGGCCTATAGTTAAGGACCAACCCCGGCATTTGTCTGGAAGGAAGATGGGAAACCACAGAAGACCATCTTCAAGGTTGCCGGCGGGGGGATTCGAACCTCCTCGCCTCCCGGATGTGAGCGACTGCCAACAGTCATGCCGCAACGACCTCGGCTAACTCACCCGGTATTAGCAGTAGTGTCTAAGCAAGATGGAAGTCTGAGACTATGTTTAGACGCGCGAAATTTGAATTCAAAATTGCTGCCAGAGTATGACAGACCACCAATCATTAGGGAACTGTTAAGGAAATTCCAAGGCAAGGTCTGGTTCTCTAACATTGATCTCACTTCGTCCTACCACCACATTAGGCTTAGTGAAGATTCCAAAAAGTTTACAGGATTTATGTTTGACCAGCAGACATATGTATTCCGCCGTCTACCATTTGGAGTCAAAACATCTGGATCTGTTTTGATCAGAGCACTGGAACAAAACTTGAGTCCTGAAGTAAAAGGGATAGCAATTCGTTACATAGATGATATCCTAATTGCATCTGAGACTAAGGAGGAACATTTGTTACATCTTCAGATGTTATTCGCAGATTTGAGAAAAGCGAACTTTAAAGTAAACCTTCGAAAATGTCAGTTCTTTCGGAAGGAAATAAAATTTTTGGGCCACATTTTGGATGGTGAAGGATACCGTCCCAATGTGACAAAGATACAGGTGATTGCAAATTTCCCTAGACCTACTAGAGTGAAGAATGTCCGCAGTTTTCTCGGGACATGCCAATTCTTTGCAGGGCATTGTCCAAGCTTCACCAAAACGGTTGCTCCATTGCAGGAATTATTAAAAAAAGGAAACAAATGGAAATGGAATGAAGATTGTGAACAATCATTTCAAGATGCCAAGAGGGTATTGGTAAACAGCGTGAAATTAGAGTATCCTGACTTTACCAAGAATTTCATCATAGAATCCGATGCATCCACCGTAGGGATTGGAGCTATTCTTCTTCAAGAAGATGACGATCACAAGAGACGTTACCTGGCGTTCATAAGCAGGAAACTTCGTCCATCAGAAAGGAATTATTACACCACAGAGTTAGAAGCACTTGCTGTAATCTTCGCGTTGGAGTCGTGGAAGAGAATGTTAATTGGACATTCAGTAATTGTGAGGACTGATCACCATGCATTGGAGTTTATCTTGAGAACAAACTTTGCCAGTGATAGGATAACTAGATGGTCACTTTTTATTCAACAATTCAACCTAGTTATTGAACACACTCCTGAAAAATTGAACGTTGGAGCCGATTTATTGAGTAGAGCAGTGGAGTCTACATCTAAGGTTTTTCAAGTTAACCTGACGCAGGAGGATGAGGATACCTTGAGAAGGTTAAGATTGTTGCATTTATCCCAGAGGAGAGACCGACGTTTTAGAAACATTTTTCGTTTTCTACAGGGAGACATGGATCCAAATGATGATGATTTTATGGAAGTAAACAACAATGGAAGCTATGAAATCGCCAATACACGAACTGGTAACATCGTGGGAACTTATAATGCAGCGAATTTGAAGATTTACTATTCAAGAACCAGATGATTTAATGTGTAGATAGGAAAAATAAAAATTTTTCAATTTTTATTTTTTGCTAGGTGTGGGGTGGATGTGCCCAACTCTAGGAATGGGTATTCCAAGATTCAGACACCTAGATATCAAGGGAAAGGCTACAGCCGCTTTTGAAAGTTGAGATATTTGAATATCGCGCTCCATTACTTCTAGAAGGGAATGGAAATTTGATGCAGCCAAGAGCATGTCAAGTGACGTAGCGAGTAGTAGCAGAGGTCGAGACTATTTGTTGATTAAATAGTTAGCCATGGAGTAGAGACTTGAGACTTGGATCAGATTACTGGCACGGCCAAATGAAAGAGAATGCACTTAGTATCAAGTAAATCGGACCAGGGACACCGGAGATATGAGGTTTTCCAGATTTCAGCGTGATGCAGCGTGGACCTGACCGTTTGGAATAAAAGCCGGCCGGCCCAAGCAACATCAGCTCACTTCGAACCAAGCTCTTGCATGACAAGGTGCTGCCACGTTGAGCCAAGGCACATGGTTGCCGGATCTACGCAGAAGATATCTTTAAATTGTGATAGTCACAAAAGTGCTGCGATACGCGTGGAACATAGTAAGTTTTCGGCAGAGAGAATCACTAAGGTGATTGTTATTTTTCTACGGACACTGGTGAAATATTTTATTTCTATATGGACATATGCTAGACTTTGTCTAGAAAGTACTTTGTCACAGTCCAGTAATAATAATTTAATACTTGGATATTTTAATCCAATTAGTCAGTTTCATAATTGTAACTTGATAACCACTCCGATCTTTCAGTATATTGAAGGCCAGTCTATCACGGTGTTGTTCATTAGCCGACGAAGGGAAACTATATGTTGCTTCGCGCATGATAGATGGTGATAAGCCATGCCCAGGGAACGATCTTCAGAACAGCCGTTGATTGGTTTAGACTGTCAGTGTTTTCTTGTACTGAAAAGATTACCGTGAGTTATGTTACAACTGACATATTTGAGAATAGATCACTTGGATCTGACCCCATTTAAGCAAACCGCTATGGCTTTAACAGAAGTCAATATTAAAATGGATCAGCAGTTACTTCAAACTTCAAGAAATATTTCCACTATGTCGTGTTAGACGGATTGTGGGTATATAATGGCGGCCGATACAAGGATTAGACGTGCGTGTCCGATAGGGCATGAATCTGGATAAATCTGGTACAGACCAGGTTCACTACGCTTCAAGACCAACGAGAAATGTAAGCCACATTTTGACTTTATATTATGCCTAGCTAATTGGAACAAACTCATTTTCTGCAGATGACCAACACATTTGTTTTTCTTCGTATTTAAATCTTGCAATGATTTACGCAAGACACATTAGAGTTATTCTGAGTATTTTCAGCACTCAGAACAGTTTAGGATCGATGACCGAGCATAACGAACATTTATTTGAATGTTTCATATTTTTGATAATCACGGTAATCAGCCGATGTAACTGTAAAAGTTAATAATTATTTTTGTTGAGAGATGGATATTTTATCCATATTCGAAGAGTCGAATAATCCACTAATAATAATAATAATAATCCACTAATAATAATAATAATGATTTTCATAACTTTTCTAAATAATTCTTGGATCTTATATTTTCTAATAATCACATTCATTGAGAGAGAGCATATGAAGTAGTTTAATCATTTCTAGTTTGGAACAGGTGATTTTCCGAAGGAGAGTGGTTAGCGCAAGCCCGCATTCAACCAACATTACAGTTCTGGTTGAACAGTTAATATTTGCAATGAGCAAAGTATATTTTTCAGATAACACGGAGAGGCATGAAACGGGAAGCAAATGATATTTGTATCAATTAGGATATTTTTGTATTTATATAAAATCATGACGTAGATACACATTCGAAAGTGAAATAGAGAGTATCATAAGTATGGTAACTTCACGGGTTGAACTGAATGGTAAAATAAAATAAACTTGTAAGTTTATAAATCTTCCAGTGTTGATAACAAGCAGAGGCTTGATTTACTGTATAAATTTTGGGAAGAAAATTTATGTGTGTGGAGTAGTTGAGATGCCATTCCCAGGTGCGCATGTTTAAGTCGCAGGAATGAGGAGGTTTTTATTAGAGCATCAATCAAATAGCAGGTTCGATGACTCAGTGTAAAAGAAGGAGTATTGGAACTACACATTGCGTCGTATGAATGACCCAAAGGTTATTTCTTAAAAACCATCAGTTCTTATTTCAACCTTGTTTACGGATTCCATTAAGACTTTGATTTTGCTAGAACCCGGATTTGTCATGATAGTATTTTATTCTTCTTCAGAGGAAGACCTTTGCCGTTCTTGTTGGAATGTTGTGTTGTTATAAAAATAATAGAATGTGCCACTGCCAATTAAAAATAAATCTATAACCACGAATAATTTGAAGGATGTTTTCAATCCTAGTGCCATGAACTAAATGAATTTATTATGAAGCTACAATTCTTATTTCCGCATTCTGTTAAAGAATTGCAAGTTGTGAAAGTTACTAAAATGGCCACAAATATAAATATTTTTCTTAATAATGATTCCAGGTGGAGAATCGAATAGTTGAATGGTCCAACAATTTATTGATCAAGTTGATGATTCAGAAATCATATATTTTGTTAGGAACTTGAAGTTTGTAATCGAGTCACTTCTCGAAACGTTTAATGTCAGATGAACAATTAATTTTGTTGTGCTTCGCACAGTTCTTCGATGCTATGCTCAATGGTCAAATACTTTTCAGATGTTGTTATTAATATGTGTACATAATTTGTGTTGATTCAGAGATAATAATATTTTTTGACAATATTTTTTTTGAAACCGGAAAAATAAGTGAAAGTTAAAAATTCTATGAACTATTATTCTACGAGCGTTAATATTATGTAAAAATTCAACCGGTGAACTACAGTATTTCCAGTAAAGACAATTAAATTTGAACTGGATTTAATCATAAATAATGGATATAATTTTGGAACACAGTCTACAGGACTGATAATCAGACTTGTGTCTCCAAAGATAATTGTCCAATGTGTTGGAAAATTTCTGTACATTGTGTAAATAGTAATGTGGGTCGCCACACGTGAATGATGCTGCTTTGAGCATTTTATTTTTGCCGTCAATTTTAAATTCAGAATAAAATGAGATAATTTTACATGATGTGTTATGCCCAGTTGAATCTCCTTCTATCCTTAATGTTGCATTGAGCCAAAAATCAGTAAAGCATTTTTTTTTCATTTGATGTCGTTTTTGCGATTAGCTTTAACCCATCTGGCGCCCCGGGATATTTTGACTCTCGTGCTGACTGATTCTTGGTAAAATGCATATGTGGTCGTGCGGACTCCGGTCTAAACGGGCACAGTACTAGTGTGTTTATTTATAGGATAGGATTGGGAAGGGGACGGCCGTGGCCTTAAATTATGAACCATCCCAGCTTTTGCCTGCAGTAGAAGTGGGTAAAGCGGCTTCGGTGGCGTAGTCGGTAGCATGCTGAGTTCTATGCCCAAGATAGCAGGTTCAAACCCGGCCGAAGCCTTCGGATTTTTAAGAGCGTTAAAAATCCCTCAGTATGCCTTCCTTCGGAAGGGAAGTAAAGCCAGTGGTCCCATGTCATAAATTTTGGCATGTTAAAGACCCTTCCACTAATTACACATGTGAGAAGCTAAATTGGATAGGTTAAGAATGTAAACAACGCTCTTAGGTTTCTACGTTCGTTGCCAAGAGCCGACTGCGGTGGCGTCTAGTAGCTAAGTTCTGAACTTGGCCTAGTAGTCGTTGACGGTGGCGCTTGGCGGCAAAAGAAGGAACTATTTGAAAAATTCTAAGTTGCAGTCTGTACTTAAATTAAAAAACAGATAACACTAATACAGTCATCACAATTAACACCGGTTATCAGACTGATTCTACACACACCCAAAGTACACTGGGCTACATGACCGCGTTGTCGCAGCCCCTAAACTTAAGAACCAACCAACCAACGAAGTGGGTAAACCACGGAAAATCACTTCCCGGATGGCTGAGATGGCAATCGAACCCTCCTCTTCGCAGCTTTTCCTCACGAGGCTGAGTGTACCCCGTTCCAGTCCTCACACCAGAATTAAAATTTCGTGGAAGATCTGGGAATCGAACCCAAAAATCCGGGGCGACAGCCAGGAACACTAGCCGCTACACCACGATGTGGTCCATTTAGATAATATAATTTCAAATATGGAAGTCTTTATTAAAAAGTCCTCAATGAATAAAATTAAAACTGCTGTACCAGTATAGCCTATAAGACATTACTCCCATCGACAGCTAATCGAAGCTTAGATCATGGTGCCTTGAGTATGATCTGGCGAATGGAATAACTAGGAATATGTGGTTTCACGTCTCCCCTTAGCCATTCTAGAAGTATTTCACTTCGATTTTGTTATTTCTACATTTGGAAAATGCTGTAATGGTACCACGGCCAAATCTTTCACTATCTTAGCGCCAAATACTGCCTCATATATTAGTAAAGACACCATTTATTTATTTTATTTATTTATCGTATGGCTTTTAGTGCCGGGAGTGTCTGAGGACATGTTCGGCTCGCCTGAGACTGTAGCTGCTTCCAGCGGACACCCTAAAGGGTGAGCTACAAGTTCCGTTCAATTTCAAGTAGTTGCAACTTTCGCCACCAGATATCAATGATACCTAGTGGTGAACGTTGGAAATTTGATAGAGCGTTCTTACGAAATCTAACCTAACAAATTTTGCTTTACACAAGTTTAGTCTGTGAAAGGATCTTTTACATGCCATAAATCTATGACATGGGACCGCCGGCTTTACTTTCCCTCCGAAGGAAGGCATACTGAAGGATTTTAACGCTCTTAAAAAATCCGACGACTTCGGCCGGGTTTGAACCCACTATCTTGGGCATAGCAGTTCAGTATGCTACCGACTACGCCACCGAAGCCGCTGTACAGACCCCATAATAGCACAGTACCCAATATACCACGATATATCTAGCCCCAAAAGTAAACTACCATTAATCAGCTACTGTATTAGTTCCCTCCTTGGGCGTGGTGCCACAGCGGTCAAGCTCTTTGCCTCTCACCAAGGTGGACCGGGTTTGATTCCCGGTCAATGCATGTGAGATTTTCGAATTGAAATGCCATGTGCTGTGGTTTAGATTACACTGAACAGTAGCAATACCCACCAGTGCCCTCCAGTTCCATTTTTTACGGTTTATTCAAAGTATTCCTTTTCTACGCTTACTGTACAGGAATGTATTGTCTATTTTGAATCCGGTTACCTAACCACATATTTACTTTTTTTTTTGATGTGTAACATCTTTCCACTCGGTAGCTGGACATTTTTGAGGGAGTGATTTTGGAAAAGGGACGGAAATGGATGGGACGGAAACAATGAGCGCGCGTGATGGCGGAGATCGGTACAACGACGTACTGTAGGCCATGTGGCTATGGCGAATGTAGCCTATATCGCATACAGTTTAGGTCAAGGTTTGGAGACCCCGTTTAAGATATTCCTACAATAAATCATCTTCAAGTTATCGTTCTTTGGTGTGAAAATATTCATTTTATCATATTTGCTAAAAACAATTACGATTTATTAAATCTTCATACTTTTGTTTCATACTTTCTTATTTAATATAAGCACTAGATGTACTGTCGGCCATGTGGCTATGTGGAATCTATATCGCATCAACAAACACTCCAAACTACGTAGGAATTCAGTATATTAACGCCGACTACTAACAATAACTGAAACTTCGTTGGTCTAAACATATCACTGGGAGAAACACATTTAATATACCTTCCGCACACCTAATTTTTAATCGCGCCTATACTTGGCAGTGCGCTGATCGGCAAAACGAGGCCATCTTCAATATCATCACTGGCATGGGTTCACTAACTGGCCGGTATAGAGTGCAGCTCGCATCAAGTAGGCAGTGGATTGCTTCCGCCCCGGCAAATAACAATTATTATAATTCATTACAGTCAGGATTTGGCAGTGGAGTTTTACAAGTAGTTATTTCAATGACCAACAGAGTTCACTGTCAATAAGGGATTTACGCTCCCGGGACACACATAGCAGGATAACATATCACATGTTACACATCATATGCGAATAGCCTACTGTAAGGCTCGTATATTTTTTTTTAATTTAATTCTTGTATAAGATATTGGTGGGCACGGGACCTCCCCCCACCCGTTGGTAGTTCGTGTGCCTCGTCATACTGTGCACTATGATAAGGGAAAAAGTACATCAAAGTTAACAAAACCTCCATAATTTGTTCTGGTTGCAAGAGGTACACATGTGGAAAACACAGTAAAGAACAGTCTTATGTCCAACGTGTGTTGAAATGGCGAAGAGAGTGATCAGTAAATAATTTACTTTATGTTCGAAGATGTCGAAATGTAAATATTGTATGTCAGAAAACTGTACTATAATGAGGCTCATTATAGTACAAGTTTTCATTATGGGACAGTTTCTCCCACCAATCAGAGTTCAAGGAACAGTTGTTTGACCAATTAGGCAAGGAGAGCATCGCAACTGTGCTGAGTTTCAAGGCCTTCTAATTTAAATTTCACTGCGTGGCCTAGTGTCATAGTGGGGTAATCGAGGAGGCCATGGTCAAATACACGGTATTCTCTGCGTCCCATGCGCTCTGTTCATTACATAAAACTGGCGAAATCTCGACAGATATTTATGAATATTTATGTTCGAACATAAAATAGTTATAATAATTATCGTCGAACATAAACAGTCGTATGCAACTCGTCTATAATGGTAATTAAGACACTCGTATGGAAATTACAAAACTCGCATACGCTCGTTTTATAAACAAACTCGTGTCTTAATTATTGCCATTATAGGCTCGTTGCATAATGTACATACTGAACTTATTTTTTCATGATTTGTTGATTTTGTTTGCAAATGTTGTTAATTAAGTTATATTTTTGCCATTTAAGGTTCAAAATACAAGAAATGTTGATTATAGGATAATGCAAATCACACGAAAGGAATTTATTATGGTGGTTACTTTCTCCCCTTAATTGACCCGTGGTTTGAAAAATAGCATGGTATTGCTAGGGTTAAAAAGGATGTCCCGTGGCTCATGATTGCGAGGTTAACGGTCACATAGAACTGCAATCGTCCTTTATCTCTATTTCCTCCGTATTACATAGTCCATAATGTAATTCTTTATCTCATTATTCTTTTATCTTCGTCTCATGAAAATGAATCCACCTCTATGCGAGTCGTCCAGTTGCAAAACTCGTTTAATCCACTTGTGAATAAGAATCATTTTCATGAGAAACGTTTCTCTGGACTTTGCCTTACGTACCGGTATCTTTTTTGTTTGTTGTTTTCTACTTTCTGCCTTGCGTTTTTGGTTTTTGGTTTTGTGTTTGCTTTGTGCTTTTGCTTTTGAATTACATTTTTTTGCTTTTCTTTCATGGTTTTGGTTTTGTGTTTGTTTTCTGCTTTTGATTTTTTTGAATTTTGCTGTTTGCTTTGTGTTTCTTGTTTCTTGGTTTCTGCTTTTGGTTTTGTTTTTGAATTTTGCCTTTTTGCTTCGTGTTTTTTATTTTTGGTTTTGTGTTTGTTTTCTGGAAAATAAAAATTAAACAAAACTAAAAATGAAACAAAATAAACAAAACAAAATAAAAACAAAAACAAAATAAAACAAAACCAAAAACAAAACAAATAAAACAATTTGAAACAAGATAAAACGAAATAAAACAAAACAATTTGAAACAAGATAAAACGAAATAAAAAACAAAATAAAATGAAGTAAAAAACATAAAATAAAATAAAATAATTAAATAAATAAGGAAGCATAGTGTATACATGAGAGGGTTTTGGGAAAAAAGAAGAAAGGCCCAGAGTAAAACATGAAAATTGATTGTGTTGTAACGCTCTCCTTATGGGGAATTAACGAATAAATAAATAATTTTACGACATGATCCTTATTCACAAGTGGATTAAACGAGTTTTGCAACAGGATGACTCATGTTGGACCTTCTAAATTAGAGCAATATGTGTCTTACTTAGAAAGGATTCAACAATACCTCCATTCAATAAGCGTGAATTTTTTCCCCATTCGATAGGGAACGGCTTCACTGAAGCGTGAGGCAAAGCAAACTATCGGTACCTGTCAGCCTCCAACGATCAATAACCCTCCCCTCTCCAACAAAGTAATATTGCAACATTAATCTCTTCTCTCGCCAAACAGCTTTCAAAATTAAACCTTTCACTTTCATCGTCAGGTCACAAAAAATAAATTAGAATCCTCAAAGTCCACCAATGTAGTGCTGCATAGCTCTCATCAAACAAAATCCTGTGGCACTGTATTTCCTATCAGCTTCATTCAGATAGGTTTCATGATTTTGTCTAAGTCCTAATTGAATTTGGTGAAAACAAAATATATACCTAGGTACAGTGTGGGCAATAAATTGATGTGACCCATGCAGACAGAAAGTAAAATACGACGCCAGCACCATTACAGCGACCGTGAATTTTTGAACCACGTGGTTATCTCCATCAATGTTTCGTTCCGTAAGGCCCCGTTCGTACTAAGGCGGTATAAGATAAGCGATAAGTCGTAAGCGATACACGATACGCCTCACGCACAGGCAGATACGTAGAATGCAAAGGGAGGCGATAAAAAAAAAGCTCACAGCCGCGATTGCACAAGTGACATATCTCTCGAAGTATCGCTTGCTGGTCTCTTAAGCGATTAGTGTCGTACGATAGTTCGAGCTTTAAACATGATGACGGGAAGAAAAGAAGAAAATTCTGTAATTTTATTCCTTTTATTAATTTCGTGAAAGCTCATGGAATGCATCTGAATCTATTCTATTGCCGCATACAGCAAGGCAGATGTGACGAGTGTTGAATTTTGATTCATGTTGAGACAGCTCTCGAGAAACAACGGCAAAGCTATGGTGCACGTTGGTGAGATTGTAGGGATGTACCCAGTATTTCCTTCTTCTTCTCTCCATCCTAGGCCTGAGCCAATAAGCCACTACAATGTCTTCCTCATTTGAGCTAATATTTGTAACTGAAGTAGTGAGAATTGTGTTCCCACCAAATTTGTATCGCCCAGGTCTCGCCGATTTATCGCCCGCTGTCTGAACCTTCCTAGCAATAGTTCGTCGCAATACATGCTTTACGACATATCGCTTATCTTATATCGCCTTAGTATGGACGGGGCCTCAGGGTCTGTCTTGAAGTACTCATACAGCCTACCTTTTAAGAAATATTTCCGTAATTTTAAACCAAACTCTTTGAATCTATTTAGTGGTTAGAATGTAAATAAAGGCGGATATGCCATCAAAATGGTTAATTTGCAATTTAAGGTTTGACCAATTTAATTCTTTAACAAATTGTCATTCTTTGCAACAACCACAATGAATATATTTCAATTTTCTTTCACATAAACTACCAGCATTAGTGTTATTGATGTCCCCTACAGCATTTGTTAGTTTATCATTATTAGCCTATACCAAACACTATAACATATTCTTTGAAAAGTGCAAAATTTCGATAATACTTTTTTCTGTTCTTTATATTCAGTTTTTGAATGGAGGCGCATTCTTTTTCACCTTTAGTACAGGGCATTTCTGATTTAATGATATTTAATTTGAGACCTTGTTAAGGTTGATAGGTGAATTATAACTTGATTTATTGATGTTTAAACCTTCAACAATTCAATTAGGCCTACTAGTATGGAGTAAATTAAATTTAGCGTTTTGCATTATGATCAGACACGTGCGCCATGGTCAATTTAAATCAATTTTCTGAGCACGTATATTTATGAAATATGTAAACTCCATACATTTTCTTAAAGTAGCATAGGTCGGTTGGTTCCACAGTTTAGGGGCTGCGACAACGCGGTCATGAAGCCCCGTGTACTTTGGGTGTGTGTAGAATCTGTCTGATAACCGGTGTTAATTGTATCAGCTGTATTAGTGTATGTTATCTGTACTTGACAGGCATTTTCCCTTAAGTGATCCTTCCTTCCCAAGTCACTCCTCATCTTTTGAATTCCTGTCCAATTCTCCTGTCATGCGTCTATCTAATCATAAACCTTCTAACCTCACTTGGAATGGCATGCCTTGACATTCTTGGTGATGTCCCTACTGCTAGTTTAGCATTTCCGCCGAGAAAATTCCTGAAGTCGAAGGAGGACAAAATGTAACAAATAAAGAGAAGACGAGTCAAGACTTGTGGACCAATCGACGAAATATTTCAGATGCGAGCCCGGAGCGACATAACCTAACTTACAAATGGACTATCTTTGAGGACAAGTTGCTATGTTGACACTTAATTCCGACGACGCGAGGCGATGCGCGATTGTTTCCTACTACCAACTGAAGGATGGGCGAGGTCACGGAATTGGGACTAAATCATCGGCAGATATAGCGAACGACTACAGAATGTGCAAATCAAAAGTTGGCAGTATATAACTGACTTTGAGTGTCCACAATAAGGCTTTTTTTTGTTTTTCATTATTGTCACAATTCTTTTTACTGCCCCTTTTACAGACGTAATTCTTTTTGAGCTTTCGAATGTACTTTTTCAAATTGAATATGTAACCCAAATCTAACTCGAAAGATTTATGTTGTGCCTGAAATGCCGGTCTGTTAAGTATTTTATTCTTATATCGATTGTTTGTAATGTTTGGTACTCTTGTGAAGTCTGTTCCTTGCTGGTTACCTGTAGCTGTAGGCAATTTGCCTTTCGATTTTATTATTGATTGCCGGTTACGTATCGGAAGCGATTCATTTATTGGGGTTTCTATATTGTCGATTACGTAATCGGTAAAGAGGAATTTCATTTTTCTTGTCTAGTGTTTGGTTATTTTATTTCATGGGGTTACTTTGTATTAAGGGAGGGTTTTGTTTTAAGGGGGATTGTTAGGTTACGACCGGCGTTTTATTTAGAGCAACAGAGTGAAATCTTCCGGATCTCGAACGATAATGTCGTGTTCTTCTTGCGGTCCTCGTTACTAATTTAGTTTCCGTGAAAACCTCAACTCTTTTGTGTATTTAAAGTATTTTTTCCCGAGGCCTGCCTCCGTTTGTTTTTAATTTTAACCTTATTATAGGGTTTGTCAGTAATCTTTCCAGACCCTAATTGGGCCTGGTTTTCTGTATTTTATTTTTATTTTACCTTTTGCATATTTTTAATTGAAAATAAATGTTATTCCTTCCTACTCCTTTTACCTCATTTAGCAGCGTTAAATGACCCTCATTTATCAGTCTTCCACCCACCACCTCACGTGTTTCTTGACCCCTTGTCCACGACTTCTTGGCATTAACCCTCCTGTCCAACTTTAGAGGGGGATACCTTCAGGTGTCTGCCGTATCGAGAGGGTGTTGGGACATATGATGTCGCAAGCCACTTAATGAATTGGGTCACCCAATAAATCAACAACAATAGATACTCCCATCGCCACCGTGTGCCCAAAGTAAGACGTACATTATTATTAGTATTAGTATTTATTATTATTATTATTACTACCTATTATAATATCGTATGGCCACGGATGCCGAGTGCAAGCTTGGTAATTTGACACCCAGAGGGTAGCTTGCATGTCAAATTCCGTTGTTACTTGAATCACTATGAAATTCAAGGAGGTTAGATAGCTAAGCTTCTTGAACACTAGAGCGCTTTCTAGTAGAGAAATGAGGAACTTTGTGTTGGCGGAAATCCCGAGACTAATTTTGCCATTATGAACACCGCCTACTGAATTAAAATGGGTTCTTTAACATGCCAACAACGTATGAAATGCGTGTCGTATTTTTGCCGCCTTTCAAAAATCACTTACAACGGCCAGGAGCGAACCTGCAATCTTAGGGTTTGTAGACCGACACGCTATCCACTCACCCACTGTGGAAAGCTATTATTATTATTTTACGAGTGAATTGACCACTTTGAATCAAGCTACAACTTCATTTATTTTTCCTCGTGTGGAGTTTTCTCTGTGTCCAGTGCTCCATGCGTTCGCTGGCCTGCTTCCGTTGATCGTCTGACCAGGCTCTTCCGGCCTTCTTAAAGACCATTCCGTGGCTGGAAACCATTCTAAATTTTTCACTGTGTTCCTAAATGTATTTCTGTTTAACAATTGGACCTCTGAGATGTTGAATCTTTCTATATCCTTTTTTCTTTCCTTAATTCATGCTGTAGTGGTCTTTTTTACCCAGAAGTAACCAAATAAATGTTTGTTTAATCTTTTGTCGTTCATTTTGCACATGCAGCTTATCCCAGGAATGCCAGTCTCCTCTTCTTCAAGGCATTATTATTAATCGTATGATATACAGTAATATTAGATATCACAGAAGAACAACATATTTACAACATACTTACAAATTAATGTCCAAGTTCCTCAAATATTCCACTGAATCAACGAGGGCGCCTGGATATGCCCTCAGAGAACAATCACGTAAAATATGGTCTGATTATTATATAGTTATGGGAATCTGAGCCAATGCATAGTTAGTGGCTTGCATTGCGTAGATATGTTACCCAGTTGCTCGGGAGGAAGTGTTATTTATTTATTTATTTATTTATTTATTTATTTATTTATTTATTTATTTATTTATTTATTTATTTATTTATTTATTTATTTATTTATTTATTTATTTATTTATTTATTTATTTATTTGACAATATGAAGGACTGGCACAGCCCAATCTCCCACATGCCGGTCAACTAGTACATGTGAAGCACTGTATTTATCTCTACTGATGTTTGTGAAAATTTCAAAACCCAGAAAGAGTAGTCCAAATTAATGAAAACTCGAAGGATATGTAGAGATCAATGCACCAGTAATAAATGATAAAGATTGCAGACCGATCGCAAACACGTAGATCCAGTCATTTGTGACCGGAGGTGTCAGTGTTTCGCCAAGCTCAGTCAATGACGAGCCGTCAAACGAAGTGGAGTCGTAAAAGTACCGGTAAGTGCCAGAGTGCGTCGTCGACATCAAAGAGTGCGATATCTGCATGTGAGTGAGTTAGAACCCGGAAGAATGATCGGACTCCGGGGGAATGGATTTGTCAAGGATTGGCAATTCGCCTCGTACATAGAATGCTGCTACGACATCGACAGTACTGTGTATGTGTAACCGGTTGGTAGAGGAGGGCCGTACGCAGTGACAAGCGGGTACTGGACAACTTAACGTAACAACAGCAGGGGAGTCTGCATGGCCACAATGGACCGTACTGCATTTGCTCGACGCTGGAGCACTGCAACGAATGGACATGTCTACGTCGACGGATCGAAGCTGTTTGCTATGATCTGGACTAGTGGCACGTATGTCATAGCGTCGGACTCAATTTTTCAGAAATCACAAACGCCTCAGACAGCAATGGGCACGTGAACTTCGTCACTGGCGTGCTGGGTGGCAAACTGTATGTTTTCGGAGTCCTGCTTCAATTCACTCCACAGTAATAGCCGCATACACGTAAGATGTTACTAAGAAAATCGCAAACTGTCAGCTTGAAATGTTAAGCGGCATAGCGGGCAAACACCAAGTGTGATGGTTTGGACGCCATTAGATACGACATGCGATCTCGATTTCTGTGTGTGGAGGGCAATCTGATAGCAACAGAAAGGTTTTAGAGCCCTAGGCATTCCCCCTTCTTCGGTCAACTCCACAGGAACTTTTTCCGCCCATATGTGGCGAGGAATTTGCGAAGAACGATGAGTACCACCACTTCAATGGCCTGCACATTCACCTGACATGTCACCCACCACATAACGCTGGGTTATGGTTGTCAGTAACTTGTTTGTCACAGTCCTCGAGCTACCATTATTGATGCTTTGTGGACTTCCATACAAACTGCGTGGAGTGAGATTTTCCAGGAACACACTCAGGCACTCCTTGATTCCATGCCACGAAGTTAGGAGGCTCTAATTGCAGCACTTGGTGTATCGCACAATACTGAATTCTCAAGGTTGGAGATCATGCACAGTTTTGTAATCCTAATTATTTGTGTGTTGTAATGTATATAATCCGGGGTATAAAGTAATTTCAATTACACCATGTATCCTTCTTGGTGTGGCAATTTTCATGTCCTGGAAGCTCATCTAATATTATATTAGAACACTCCTGTCTCGTATCGATCACAACATTTATAATGGTCACGCTGTGCAAAATTCACGCAGACGAAGTACGTTGCTCGCATGTGACCTAGAAGGCTATCCTATCCAGCTCGCTACGCCACTGCCATGTGATCTTGACCAAGCTGCTCGTTTATCACCGATGTGTAGATATAGGGTAAGTAGGAGAAGTGTGCAGCTAACTGGAAGACCTTTGCACGCAAGGAACGTTTTATAAAGCTGTAATGCTTTAAAGCTGTGTAATCATTCTTAGTGTTGCCCAATTAACAATTAATTAACTTTCAGTCGGTCAACGTGCATTTATGCCCAATTATATTATACAGGAAAGATAAGACTCCATCTGAAGAAAAATTACATTCACTTAATCACTTGTAATTTTTCTTCAGGTAGAGTTTCATATTTTCTGTGTAATATAATTGGGCATAAATAGCCCTACTTGTTGACCGAATAAAAATTATCAATTAATTTTAAATACTGCAAATACAGCCTATTATCATATATCCTGCTTATGTAAAATGCCTCTATCAACATACAAAATTCCAGTTTGATTGCTGTAATAGATTCGTAGATATTGCGAACCATCTAAATATTTTGGATGGTCGCCATGTTGGAATTTTACCTACTGTATGTAGGCCATAGAGTTATGTACTATTACATGAAGATAATTCAAACTTCAATCGCATGATTAGGACACAAGAAATAAAATCTTAATTAAAAACTTTTGCACAGCCGCCATCTTGTGGTTATGAAAGCAATTGAAATTAATTAGATGTCAGTGGATTAAAATTTGTATAACCATTTACCGTACCGAATTTCACTGCGTTCGGATGGTTAAATCGCGATAAACGTCCATTTCAATATTTAAATTTTGCGTCGTCGACGTGTTCAATTTGTGCTCATCAGGTTACTGGAAATCCCACAGGTGAACTTATGTTTATAGCCTTTATCATCATACAAAATTTCAGTATAATTGCTGTCATAGATTAGTAGATATTCAGAACCATCTAAATATTTCGGATGGTCGCCATGTTGGATTGGTGAGACGTAATAGAATATTTTTTCATAGATGAAAATAAGCTAAAAAATTAACATGGATTTTATTTTAGGGGCTCCGAAATAGCAAAATTCTTCAAAACATTCCATATTTCATTTTATGCGTCATTTGAAGCTACGAACCATTCACTTTATAACGGTAAACTTATTTTATTCAAAGCTCATTCCCAAGGCTAGTTTCCTTATAATTTCCCACACCCGTGCGTCGAATTAATAACCCACTCTTGTATATTTTTATTTTTCCCTCTATTAGACAATATTAAAAATAAACAATAATAATGTTATTGGTTTTACGTCCCTTTAAAAATAAACAACAAAGCAAAACTGATGTCACGGTGTTCAAGTGTACCCCGCCCTAAAATCTGAGCTGTCGTCGTTTCCTCAACTAGCGGAAAACTCTTTGTCTCCAGTTTATCGCTAAAATCTATTTCGTTATATAATAAATCAATCAATCAATATCTGGTGGGGCGATTCCAGACAAACAGTAGATTCCGTCTCGTTGTGTTGGTCTCGTGGTGTTGAGCGAATCCTTGACAGTCGACTGCGTGACATTGTCCAGATCACTAGCAACCAGTGTAGCTTCGTGAAAGGATGTGGAACAACGGATGCTTTTCACGCAGCACGGTCCTCATTGGGAGTTACCGTGAGAAGAACAGATCTATTCATATCGCCTTTTTAGATCTCGAGAAGGCATTTGATCAGGTTCCACATGAACTGATTTGGTATGCATTCCGTTCACATTGTGTTCCTGAAGAATACGTCCACTGGACACAACTTCTGTATCATAAGTGCAGTAGTGTTGTGCGATGTCCCGCGGGAATCACATCTCCTTTCCCCATTCAAGTCGGTGTCCATCAAGGATCAGCCCTGTCACCACTTCTGTTTATTCTATGCATGGATACAATAACATCAGATATCCAATCGCAACATCCATGGACGCTTCTGTATGCTGATCTCTTATTGGCTGCAGAAGAACGCAACGTTCTTGAAGAGAAACTGCAGGAGTGGAATACGAGGCTGGCTGAGAATGGACTGAAGCTGAATGTCCAGAAAACCGTGTATATGGAGTGTGTGTCACCGACGCCAGGCACCATCCTTGTAGGTAGTCAAGATCTTCAAAGAGTCGACCAATTCAGGTACCTTGGCTCCTTGACTCGTTCATATGGTGACACCCTCCCTAATGCCCGAGCTCGTATGAGTGCCAGTTGGTTCAAATGGAGGGAGGTAACTGGAGTCCTCTTTGACCGCAAGATACCCACCTATCTTAAGGCCAAGATTTACAAGACCGTCGTGTGATCAGTCGCCCTCTACGGTTCTGAATGTTGGCCGGCCTCTGTTAAACACGAGCAAGCCCTGCATGTTATGGAGATGCGCATGCTTCGTTCGGTGCTTGGTCTGACGCGACTTGACCATATCAAGAATTGCGATGTCCGAGGGAGGATGGGAGTTGCGCCCATACAGGATAAAATGCGGGAGGCTCGCCTACGCTGGTACGGCCATATCATACGTAGTCACGAACAATCAGTGGCTAAAACTGCCTTGTGTCTCAACCCGGTTGGTAAACGTCCTCGTGGGCGACCTAAGAAGAGGTGGCTTGATCGCCTTAGAGAAGACATGCGACAAGTTAATCTGTGTCGGCAGGATGCCCTTGACCGACAGAAATGGAGATTGGCATGTAAAGTAGCGGACCCTGCTCCAAAGCGGGACAAACGCTAGGAGGAGGATGATGGTGTTGGTCTCAAACAGCCAGTGAAAAGTGTCGACATGTTTCATTTATAGAAGTGTTTAGCATGACTGGAACTGTGTACCAAACAGTACAAGCCTAGGGGTAATAACAATAATAATAAAAATAATATCGTATGGCCTCGGGTGCCAGACGCAAGTTTTGTTATTTGCGCCCAGAGGGCAGCTTGCATGACAAATTTGGTTGTTCTTTGGAGCGCTATGAAAGTCAAGGCGGTTAAATATCTAAGCTCCTTGACACTATAGTGCTTTGTAGTAGAGAAATGAAGAGCTTTGTGTTGGCGAAAAATCCCGAGATTAAT
This sequence comes from Meconema thalassinum, assembly GCA_946902985.2. Classification (NCBI taxonomy): domain Eukaryota; kingdom Metazoa; phylum Arthropoda; class Insecta; order Orthoptera; family Tettigoniidae; genus Meconema; species Meconema thalassinum. The sequence continues at coordinate 150,647,853 of OX336390.1, read as the reverse complement.
TTTACCATTATGAGCACGGCTTATTGAATTCAAATGGGTTCTTTAACATGCCAACAACGTATGACATGCATGCCGTGATTTTTGTCGCCTTTCAAAATCACTTACCATGGCCAGGAGCGAACCTGCAAGCTTGGGTTGGTAGTCCGACACGATAACCAATCACCCACCGTGACAAGATAGCCTGGGGGCGAAAATGGGAAACCACGAAAGCAATTTTCAGGATGGCCAAGGTAGGATTCGAACCCACGCTCTCCCGATGCCAGCGAGGCACAAGATGGCAAGTTGGCGCTCTCGGTCACATGGAACGATTTATTTACGCATGCCTTTTAAAATTTCCTTTGGATCTATGATACCTGCATTGACCAAAGAATACCTTATAGAGTGAAGGCCCTTTAGGTTCTTAGGGGCTTGAGATAACATTTATTGTACAGGAGAGGTATACCCCGCGTTTCATCCTTTTCATGACTTTCACAAGGTAGATTATTGAAAATATATTATTTATGATTCACATACCTTACTGGGAGTCATTAGAAGTTCATTTCAATTTGAATTGGCAATGCTGCACCGAAAATAATTTATTTTACTACGTAAATAAGCATTCTTGTTCGTATTCATTTCACCATCGGCGCCATATTACATTGACGTCAGACAGTACGTCATACCCGTTGTCACCTGTTGCCAGCATGTCCGATACAAAAATTCCCCACACGACACGTGAATAATGAAATAAAAGGCAAAACCATTGGCTTGGGTAAAGATTATTGATGCGTGATTACACCTACTGTGCGTGACAAAAACCAGAGGTGTTATGTATTAGCTATCGCGGCCTGCCTGGCCACGCTACCTAACCATTATTGGTCTAGGTGAAAATCATTGGTCTGCCGAATGCGATATAGTACCGAATGCATGGGGTTGGCATTATTGACTCCTTGACAAAGATGGCTGTCAGATCTGCAATTATTTCAACTATATTGACGTCCGAAACGGGGGAGGAGCTTACGGTCAGCTGTTTGCAATATGGCGGCGATATAGTGACGTGAAGTAATTGGGTGTGCGTTTGTTATGGCTTCAAATTTATGATGGCAGAATACTACATATTTCCTTTCATTGATAGAAATATTTTTATAATCAATTTAAATGCAGTGCTTGATTACTATCAGTTAAAAATATTACCCACATGCAGATAGTTAATTTACTGTCTGCTGTTACATATATGAAGCCTGTACTTGGGAGGCTAGCGGTATCGATGTTTTTATTAATTTCACAATATATATATCTCACATAACACAAAGGACGACTCCCTGATAATAAATTGAATCAAGCAACCCTGAATTTGCATGAATGTTTTGGGTTCAAAGAAGCGTTACTTGGGATGTTCAAATCATACTTCAATATTGCAAATATTGACCTACATACTTGCTGTTCAAAGGCAAGAATGTTAATTTATTAATCTCTTGCCACAGGCTAGTTAAAATGGAGGCATCCTCTTTATCAATATATTTAATTAAATATTTAAAATACAGATATTTAACAAAGCTGGAGTCTCCATTTGAACTTGTCATAAGCAAACGGAACAGATCAAAAACTACACTTTAAGCCAAACCAAATTCACTCAGCTCGACATAAACCATAATACCAATTAAAACCTATTCAAAACATACTCTCCTTACTGTTGTAAAACTTTCAAACCAACTATTCGCACTGAAAACTGTAAAACCCTGAAATGGGAACTAATTAAAGTTAGAATAGCCTAGGCCGATCCGGTCTCCTGCTACATTACCGCATATGTATACTTAACATCACTATAACTTCAAAATTGCGGCTAAGTGACCTATCTGCCTGAGTAGTATAGGTGTTGCCGGCCTGCCTGGGATGATGGGTCACCAAACCGGTACTTAAAACTAAGATTTTACATTTTAATTAACTAAATTCAACAGTAGGGAGATTATAGCGAAAAACACAATTTAAGCAAAATCATACTTCAATGACCTACATACTTGCTGTTCAAAGGCAAGAATATAAATTCTCTGGCAAATTAAGGCTAGGAACAGCATTTTTCTTAAGTTTTCTAATCATTCGGCTATTGTCAATCGGAAGAACCCCTAAAATAAGTTTATGAAGAGTGGATTACATTCTTTGTACGGCACAGATGTAATAGGCTATAAGTTTATCAGTATTTTTGATGTAGCTAAATCCATGTAAATACAAATTAGAGACAATAACTATCAATAATCAACAGTACCGGTGGAAAGAAGTCGTCTTCACAAAAATACAGACTGCACACTGTCATGTAACATGTAACACGTTTTCCAATTGACAGCGCCGAAGCCCATCTTTCTCTCTGAACTTTTTGTACAGGAAAGTAGTGAAGATATTTCGTAGCCGTTTTATACGATTTGCAACCGTATACAGAGCAATACCTCCTCGAATTTGACAAATTACTTTCTGTTTCCATCACGACGTCAATGCTTCACCATCTAAATAAATCTCAGCAGTCACAATCACGGCCGACTGAATGCGCTCATACCGGCCTAGACAATGAGACCTTTTTCATGAAATCTTGTTAGTTACTCAACTGCTCACACAGCGCTGTTCACCAAGCATTGCACGACTAAGACTTATCTCTACTTATTAGTGTAAAACAAAGTCCCCGATTCTTGGATATCACGGGTAATCTCGAGAACCACTGGATGGATTTTGATGCGGCTTTCACCATTCTGTACAGGTAATATCGAGGAAGATTTCTGTAGAAAATAATTTATTTATGATCAAAGGGAGCCAAGCAGTAACGATTTTAGATTTCAGTGAATAGGTCGAAGAAAGAACTTGACGTCCGTGCGCTTTTTAAGCTTACGCTGGACAAACCGTTAAAAATATCAATATACTATGAGTGTAAGAATTGTTCAGCATGAAAAATTGTACAAAAAAGTCCGCGTGAGCATATCTCTATCTTCGATACATCGCCCACTATAAGTGTTTTTAGTTTGGACGAGAGGGGGATTTGGCTTGCACCTCGCCATTCTTAAATTACGTCTGACAGGAATTCCTTGCACATTCATAACTGTTCCCGGGCGAAGCCGGGGCGGGTTGCTAGTGACACTATTATATTATCATTATAATTCCCACAATATCAAAATGCAAATTATATCACAAAATAAAATAGCGTGCTAATAAATCTAAGAGAAATTAGACATACCTTGCACCTCGTTACAGTTGAATTCGATCAGAATCACTCGGTTTTCATTAAAGTTTATGCTTTTCTGCTGAACGGTTTGGAAGTTCGGCAACAGGAAACTAGGACTGTTATTTACTTAAAATATTCATTTTTGTATTTTTGTACTATTTGTGTTCATGATTTCATTACATTGTCAGAATTACCGACAGTAGTGGCTACGCTGGCTAAAGCGCAGCGTTAGGCCATGGGGCCAAGCTCTCTGCTGACTCGGTAGACGCGTGTGTTCGAGCCCCACCGTCGGCCGTCCTTGAAATGATTTTCCGTGGTTTCCCATTTTTCAACACCAGGCAAATGCTGGGACGGTACCTTCTAACAGGCCACGGCCGCTTCCTTCCACATCCTTGCCCAGTTTCATTCATCTTCATCCATTCCATCTCTCATCCTGACGCGCAGGTCGCCCACGGGCGTCGACTAGAAAGACCTGCACTCGGCCTCTCAGGAGGCCACACGAAAAAAAATATGTCAGAATTAATGCTTTAATTAGTAGGGTATACTATTCAGTGTACCTATTATAAATAAAAACCGTGAGGTTTCTCACCTCCCCATATTACGAAACCCGGTTGCCTAATACGGGGAAAGTGCACTTTTAAAGTTAACAATAATATCAGAGGGTATTAAAACATCAAACGTGACCATATTTGTAATATACATAGTATATCGCCTGAGGTTTACATTGGTGAGAAAACCAAAATTATTCCGTTCCTTCTTATGTCTAATGTGTACCCTATAAAAAAAAACTCCCCATATTTGGCGACTTTCCTCTACCCATTTTTAGAAGATACCTTATGCACTGGACAGCTGAATCCGTGATTAATTGTATAGGTAGCTTCGTAAGTCTCAGAACTCAGGAAGTCCTTTCTAGCAGCGTTATAGCAGCTTTCAAAGTTTCAAGGTAAGAAAGAAAATATTCCTCAAGCCAGTTTAGGCGACTGACATTTAATGAGAAAAAATGCCCTTTATCTGGATTTCTAGACTGAATATGACGATATGTGATGCTTACGTCATGCATAGCGAACCATTTAATAAAGTTTTTTTTTTTTAATGGTTGCTTCTGCGTCCATGAATGTGTACGCTTCCGGGTGCATGCCTATATTTTCTTTCAGTGTACTAATGGCACCAATAACTTCTGACGAGAACACTTCCTTGGCACGCCGAACATTCATTTTTTCAAATTTAGTGGGTTCGATGTGTTTCTAGTGAGGTGTCTGACCGGTTTGACGATCTCACCCTTTTGCATTGTTTATAGTAATGACAAGTATTTCCCTGAAATTATTCCAGTACCATCAGTCATCTCTCGTTACAGAAACTGCGTTCTAAAGTTTTTGTTTTTTTTTTAGAATGTGACAATGATCAAAACTAGGGAATACATTCCTAGACTCGTCGTATGGGTGATTGACCATTGGTTGCAAATTCCCTCCCCCTAAATGCCTCATCATTGTAGTGTTAGTTTTGTGACTATCAGAGACAGTTATTATAATTATGAAACCGCATTGTTCAACCTCGAGAATAACGTCCAGCAGGAGTTTATGTAAGTCCCGTCCTGACAGCTGCTTCGTGAAAAACAAGGCACACGGTATCTGATAATTTGTCGAAAGATCTCTTAGCCATAAAACACAACACGCGATTGGCTGCTACTTGTTCCCGGCTATAATTTTCATCCTCTCTTTCCTTTTGATGAGACGGAGCTGGAATTGTGTCCTTGTACCCGAAGAAGGTGCAAGGTATGTCTAATTTCTCTTAGATTTATTAGCACGCTATTTTATTTTGTGATATAATTTTAATTTTGATAATGCGGAAATTATAATGATAATAATTATATAGTGTCACTAGCAACCCGCCCCGGCTTCGCCCGGGAACAGTTATGAATGTGCAAGGAATTCCTGTCAGACGTAATTTATGAATGGCGAGGTGCAAGCCAAATGCCCCTCCCGTCCAAACTAAAAACACTTATAGTGGGCGATGTATCGAAGATAGAGATATGCTCTCGCGGACATTTTTGTAGAATTTCTCACGCCGAACAATTCTTACACTCATATTATAATGATATTTTTAACGGTTCGCCCAGCGTAAGCTTAAAAAGTGCACGGACGCCAGGCTATTTTTTCGACCTTTTCACTGAAATCGTTACTGCTTGGCTCCCTTTGGTCATAAATAAATTATTTTCTACACAAATCTTCCTCGAGATCACCTTTACAGAATGGTGAAAGCAGCATCAAAATCCATCCAGTGGTTCTTGAGATTACACATTTAATATACGTACTGTACAGCTGATTCCTTATCGCGCCTATAATGGGAGGGGAGTGCGCTCTACCGGCAACGAGTAGAAACTTTCCAATTACATGTTATACATGGGTTCTGACTGGGAATGTCAAGGCCGGTATAGAGCGCAGCTCGTATTCAGTCGGCCGTGTCACAATGTTACAGCTTCAACATTCTGCCGCGTGGCTGCGCAATCCAACTTTTCTGACGTCAATAGCCTACTAGCTGAAGTACCCGTGCTTCGCTACGCGTCATAAATAAATGAAAATGTGAAGGTGACAGTTAAAACAGGGGATAGGCGAGGTGCTGCGCTGAGGGAGATTAAGGATGGAACATTTTGTCCAACTACACCGCTCGGCGTTGACCGTGTTTTATAGCACAAATTTAGGTTTTACTCCCTAACCCTTGGAGATATCTTTCGAATAGGAAATGTAATTTTAAACCTCGTATATATGCCGTCAAACGTTTGCTATTTCTTAGCGTTCTCTTTTTATTTGAAATGGAAATATGAAAGTTTGAAACCAAAGGGTGTAGTGACGACACTAAAATGGTCGCCATCCTTAAATAGTGCAAAGTCTTGAAATCAAAAGTAACCTATAAGTTAACCAGGTAAATCAGCTACTTCCATGTAAAATTCATGTAAATCGGACCAGTGGTACTTGCGTGATTGAGTAATATACAGACACACACCATCTCATTTTTAGCCTCGCTTTACTCGCGTCACAGTCGTGTCATATTGTTATTCAATGAAATGCAGGTTTAACCCCGTTAACACCCCTTTAGAACCTGAATATCCAAGAATCCCTCCTTAATAGACGTTTCCGACACACAACAAACATATCCCCAAAATATCATTCTTCTAACTTTAATAGTTTTGGTTGGTCGATGAGAATGAACATCCAAAAATCCTTCCTTATTGGACGTTTTTCTTCCAGAATTTCACCCCTCCCCATAGGCCCCTTAAATTGGATTTATGAAAAAACGGTCGAACACCTATTTATTTTATTTATTTATTTTTAAGCTAATTGATTTCCTCCGAGTTTCAAACTCCTCGCCTAAGTCGTTTAAGAGATACACGCTCCGATAGGAATCATTCAACCCACACTTTTCATCCCTTTCACCTCATAATATATATCACATCGAAAAACCATTAGACATGTGTCAGCTTATTTTTAATGATAAATGAAACCACTCGTGAGATATTGTTATTCAATGAAATGCACGTTTACCCCCGTAACACCTCTTTAGAACCTGAATATCCAAAACTCTTTCCTTAGTGGACGTTTTCGACGTACAACGAACATATCCCCAAAATTTCATGTTTCTAACTTCAATAATTTTGGCTGGGCGATGATGAGTGAGTCAGTCAGGACATTTTTTTTCATTTATTTTTGATAATTTCACCCCTCCCCATGAACCCCTTACATTGGATTTATGAAACAAACGGTCGAACACCTATTTACTTATTTAAAGCTGTTTTCCCCCTGGGTTTGATGAGTGAGTAAGTGAGTCAATCAGTTAGGACAATTTCTTTCCTGTTTTTTTTTTTTTTTTTTTTTTTTTTTTTTTTCAGAATTTCACCACTCTCCAAGGGCCCCTTAAATTGGATTTATGAAAAAACGGTCGAACACCGATTGACATATTTTTAAGCTGATTTTTTTTCGCTTAGTTTCAAATTTATCGCCAATGTCGTTTAAGAGATAGGCCTACACGCTCCGTTAGGAATCGTTCAACCCCAACTTTTCACCCCTTTCACCTCATAATATACACCACATCGATAAACCCTTAGACATATGTCTGATTATTTTAATGATTAGTTTATATACCGAATATCACATCCCCAAAGAAACAACTCATGAGATATCGTTATTCAATGAAATGCACGTTTACCCCCTTAACACCTCTTTAAAACCCAAACAAATAATTCCTTAGTTGACGTTTTCGACATACAGCGAACATATTCCCAAAATTTCATGATTCCAACTTTAATCGTTTTCGCTGGGCGTGATGAGTGAGTGAGTCAGACAGGACATTTTCTTTCAATTATTTTTACCAGAATTTCACCCCTCCCCATGGGCCCCTTAAATTGGATTGATGAAAAAACGCTTGATCACCTATTAACTTATTTTTAAGCTGTCTTTTTCCCTTGAGTTTGATGAATGAGTGAGTTAGTCAGTCAGTTAGGACACTTTCTCTCCTTTTTCCCCCCAGAATTTCACCCCACCCCATTGGCCCCTTGAATTAATTTATGAAAAAACGGTCGAACACCTATTTACTTACTTTTTACGCTGATTTTATTTTCGCTGAGTTTTAAATTTCTCGCCTATGTCGTTTAAGAGATAGGCCTACACGCTCCGTTAGGAATCCTTCAACCCCCACTTTTCACCCCTTTCACCTCATAATAATACACCACATAGAAAAACCCTTAGACACATGTCTGCTTATTTTTAATGATTAGTTTATATGCCGAGTATCACATCCACAAATGAAACCACTCGTGAGATATTGTTATTCAATGAAATGCTGGTTTAACCCCCTTAAGACCCCTTGAGAGCCTGAATATCCAAAAATCCTCCCTTAGTGTACGGTTTTGACATACAACCAACATATCCCCAAAATGCCATGTCTCCAACTTCATTATTCTTGGCTGGGCGATGATGAGTGAGTGAATGAGTCAGGATATTTTATTTCATTTTTTTTCCTTCAGAATTTCACCCTTTACCCATCCCCATGGGCCCCTTAAATTGGATTTATGAAAAAACGGTCAAACACATATTTACTTATTTTTATGCTTATTTTTTTCCGCTGAGTTTCAAACTCCTCGCCTATGTCGTTTAAGATATACACGCTCCGTTAGGAATCTTTCAATCCCTACCTTTCTCCCCTTTCACCTCATAATATACACCACAACGAAAAACCCTCAGACACGTGTCTTCTTACTTTTTAATGATGAGTTTATGTGCCGTGTATCACATCCCCCAATGAAACCAATCGGGAGATATTGTTATTCAATGAAATGCAGGTTGAACCCCCTCAAGACCCCTTTAGAACCTGAATATCCGAAAATCCTCCCTTAGTAGACGGTTTTGACAAACAATGAACATATCCCCAAACTGTCATGTTTCTAACTTCAATAATTTTGGCTGGGCGATGATGAGTGAGTGAGTGAGTGAGTGAGTCAGGACATTTTCTTTCAATTTTCTTTTTTCAGAATTTCACCCCTCCCCATGATTCCCTTAAATTTGATTTATGAAAAAACTGTCGAACAGCTATTTACTTACTTTAAAGCAGTTTTCACCCTGATTTTGATGAGTGAGTCAGTCAGTCAGTCAATCAGTTAGGACACTTTCTTTTCTGTTTCCCCCACCAGAATGTCACCCCTCCCCATGGGCCCCTTAAATTGGATTTATAAAAAAACGGTCAAACACATTTACTTATTTTTTATGCTGATTTTTTCCGCTGAGTTTCAAATCCTCGCCTATGTCGTTTAAGAGATACACGCTCCGTTATGAATCTTTCAATCCCCACTCTTCACCCCTTTCACCTCATAATATACACCACATCGAAAAACCCTCAGACCCGTGTCTTCTTGTTTTTAATGATGAGTTTATATGCCGAGTATCACATCCCCCAATGAAACCAATCGGGAGATATTGCTATTCAATGAAATGCAGGTCTACCCCCTTAACACCCCTTTAGAACCTGAATATGCAAAAATCCTCTCTTAGTGGGCATTTGCGTCCCTTGAGGAAGCTGCATACCAAATTTCATTCCAATCCGTTCGGTGGTTTCTGAGATTTCGTGTTTAATGAATGAGTGAGTGAGTGAGTGGTATTTGACAAATATATAGTAGAAGATGGTGTCAAGTCTTTGTCATGCTAAACTCGGTTGACAGTGCTGTGTGAGTAGTTGAGTAACTAACGGGATTTCAAGTAAAGATCCTCATTTTCTATACCGGTAGTGCAGAGCGCAAATGGCATCCAGTCGGCCGTGTCTCGACTTGAGCTATGTTGCCATGGAAACTATCTGCCTTGCCATTCCTTCATGAGTATATTTTATGATTTGATTAGCCTGTGCTTGAGTGCAAAAGGGCCGAAATCAGAAGAATGAGAAAGACTATCGAAAATTCATGTAGCCAGCGGTTCGTTCTGGGTCCTAAACTATGTGTATGCAAAATTTGGTTGAGATTGGTGGAACGTGGGTGGAACGGTGTAGATTTGTATGCGGAACAGACCCACCCACATACATACATACATACATACATACATACATACATACAGACAGACTTTCACTTTTATATATAAGACTAGCAGAAGTACCCATTCTTCGAACGGTCTTCGATATTAATAACCAGATGTTATCAATTGAGCTACTGTTGCAATGTTTAGGGGCTTGGAACCTGTTTGTTGGCAAAGAAAAATTATTAGTTAAAATGTGCTCTCAAACTAAATTTACCTAACGTGTTCATCCTGGCGTGGAAATTAAATTGAAAACTTCGTAGAAGAATCGCAATACACGTCACATACGAACTGACCCTAACCGTTGTGTCAAGTGCCCAACTACTGGAAGACCCCTTTTATAAATTATAAAGGCTTGTGGTGCATGAAAATGCAGTGTTTTTAGCCTCCAATGGCCCAAATTCCTAAAATCAGCAAAAAACAGTCTACTATTTCTATTCAGGAATTTTTGAAAATAATGTTGATGTTTGGAGATATAATAGGCCTTCTGTACGACATATCGCACGTGTAAGTCGTGTGAAAAAAATCTAGGGTACTCCATTTGCAACCTTTCACAGTAATGTAATAAATGGAGTGGCATTACTTATTCCAGAAATCGATGGGATGTTGGATGCCACCTCTTGAGATACTGTTGTCATGGTTAGTGGCTTGCATTCCTTCTTTAGTTTATTAAATGAAATTAGTTTTCTGGGAATATGTAATAAACTGTTGGGTTTAGAGCCTTAAAATATAGTTTTCGGGGACACTTTACGGCTCTTGAGGGGCCCCGAGGTTTGTTTCTGACCCCAAGGGTTTGAAAATGAGCTTTGTCTCTTCGTTGTACGCCATAATAATGATAATAATTAAAAGAATAATACTAATAATAATAATAATAATAATATAGGTATAGGGATATAATAGACCTTCCGGACCATACCCGCACGTGTAAATCACGTTAAAAATTCTAGATTACACCTTGACCCCTTAAGCGCATTATATGTATTGATGAATATTTCAGCTTAATTTGGATCCGTTATAACCTTATTGCCGTTTGAGAACCTTCACAGTAATGTAATAAATGGAATTGTATTGCGTCTTACAGAAATGGATGGACCTCTGAGATTCTGTTGCCATTGTTACCGGCATGCATTCCTTCATTAATTTATTAAGTGAAATTAGGATTTTGGGAATATCTCAAAAACTGTTGGTTTTAGGGCCTTAAAATGTGGTTTTTGGGGTCCTTTTAGGGCCCCCGGGTTTCGTTTCTCACATTGAGGGGCTGAAAATGAGCTTTGTTTCACCCTTCTACGCCTATTTCAGCATGTATTTTAAGGGGGTAGGGCCCCTTTTATGAGAGGTACGGAGAAGAGTTACATCAATGATTAGTGTGGTGCCTCTGATGGATATCTGTATCAAATTTTACGTTGATCCACCCAGCCGTTCTCAAGTTATGAGGACTCGTAGAAGTTGTCCATAGACACACTGACAGACAGACAGACAAAAAAAATATTTTTGCGCGCATCCGTCATAAAACAGCCTGAAACGCGCAAATATCGCAAATTTTCGTGGAAATTCAGAAAAAAAACAGACAAACTTTCATTTTTATATATATAGAGAAGAGATGTCGTGATCCTATTAGGGATGGCTGTGTGAGTCTCAGACAACGGAGGAGTAAACATATATTACTACATCACCTCCTGATATTTTCCCGACTATACATTCTGATAATATCGTTAATTTCAGTAGTATAAAAAATGTATATAAAGGTATACCTCTCCTGTATTTTTATTCAGATATCTTAGTCATCAATTTCGGGTGCTTAATTTGTACGACAACCTGTGTTACCACGGGCTGACTGTACTAGTCTGGAATAGACTAGGGGACCTGGGATTTGAAATAAGGTACTTTTCCAGCCTTTGTCTGGAGAGAGTGTGTGGAAAAATCAGGGGAAAATCCCTACTGAGGATGGGGGGCTTAGACATACAGAGTATAATTAATTATTTGCTAGTCTTACTTAAGGCGTTCTTACCTAGAAGAGTCTGGCTGGATACTCGTTTCCACACCACCATGAGGTAGAGTACATGGCGCGTTTTTTTAACGTGGTCTCCCCGGTAGGCCTAGTCCACGATTCATCTGTTTAAGATGTCGTTTGAGGTGATCTTGTCGAAGGTTCTGTATCGCAGTAATATTCACCAACACTGCGTACAAATCGCTATAAACTGATCGTAACCATTCGGCGTTTTCCATGTAGGCGACGACTGTTTCTACTGGTGACTCGTCATCCGTTGACTGCTTATTGTGGATAATGGCTGGTTCTCCCATTATAGAAATTAATAATCACTCTACATGTTAATTCAGACTTCATACAAAGCAACAGTTCGCCGTCGTTGACTGCCTTTAAGAAAATTTGAAGAGCTGAACGTTCATTGGATCATTGTACTTTGGATGATGTCTGTAATTTTCCTATGTTTCAATACATTTCAACTACATAAGTGTAATAATTCTATTTCATGGCGTATGCCCTACTAATATTATTTTCTGTCTCTTCATCCCGGGAATAGTGTTTCTGACTTTTAGTATTGATATATTTCTTTTGTCTCCCTCTTCGTGTTCTTCTTTGTAATCAGGCGTGTCCCAGAGTTGATGTTTAAGCGACTAGCGCTTGCTGAAACACATGGGAATTCGCCTCTTTATTTACTCATAAGGGCTCAAACAATAGGCCTACTATATTAGTTCACACGCACACATGATACCTATTAATAAACTAGACACTTACCGATTTTCATCACCGAAGATACTCATGACTCGCAATCTCCATGTTTGCAGTTGACGATGAAGTCCACTGGAATGTTGATTCTAAGCCGGCTTTGACTGGCGCAGATCGCGGGCGCGCGTACGCGGTTCAGCAGGGGGTGGCGCGCACTTTTACACTCTTACCAAACATGTTCAATAACGTGTACTTACAGTGCTCATATCCAATGCTGAAAATGTCCTCCCTCTCTTGTAACAGACACCTGACATCTTCTGATGAAATAATATCTGTCAACTCTTTTATTATTTACGGAGCCTGTTTTCCTTGAATCCTTGATGCGAGCCTCCTAATCGTACTGGCAATAGGCACAGGTCTTCCTGGAAACTTGATTCGAAATTTTCGTCTCGTTTCAGTACAAGATTTTCTGTTTTCATATACGAATTATGTATATACACACGTTCACGCAATGTGAATTGGTGTCTACTGTCGATCAAAATATTATGTGCACTCGAGTTTGAAGGTTGTTTGTGAAGTACCCAATAGATCTACATAAAATCCAATAACATCATCATTTTCATCGTTCTATTTTACGTTAGTTCATGTAGGTTTGGAATTTTTAATATATATTTTAATATTTTTTATTGCAGTTGAAACACATAAAGTGCCCGTTTTTAATCGTGTTTCAACCATGCGTCACATTTAAGAATTATTATCTCACAAACCCATCATCAGATCGAGTCCAAATTTTAACACAATATACATTGGAATGTTGTATAACTGGTTTATTAATTTCACAATTTTGTGTGTCCAAGAAACAAAGTTGTTATCATTGTTGTAAGGTAACTTTTTCTCGGCTCGGGGTGGTTGGAAAATATAGTTCTTGGTTGCGTTGTAATCCTTATACATCAAAAAGGTATGCTGTATGACTGTGAAATACGTAAATTAATTCACTTATTTTATATCGGTTTGTATTTGTACGGGGAATTAAGACATGGTTCACCAGCTAGCCGCGCCGGGAAATGCTGTACAGCGTTGCTGATATAGAGCCCATCACTTCCGAGCGAGGCGCGCCATGACGCGTGATGGAGCCCATCTTGGCAACGTTGTGCAGCTTTCACCGGAGTGGCTAACTGGTGAACCATGTCTTAATTCCCCGTACAAATACAAACAGATATAAAATAAGTGAATTAATGTACGTATTTCACAATCATACAGCATACCTTTTAGATGTATAAGGATTACAACGCAACCAAGAACTACATTTTTCAACCACCCCGAGCCGAGAAAAAGATACTTTACAAAAATTATAACAACTTTGTTTCTTGGACACACAACATTTTGAAATTAATAAACCAGTTATACAACATTCCAATGTATATTGTGTTAAAATTTGGATTCGATCTGATGACGGGTTTGTGTGATAATAATACTTAAATGTGTCGCATGGTTGAAACACGCTTAAAAACGGGCACTTTTTGTGTTCCAACTGCGATAAAAAATATATAAATTAAAAATTCCAAACCTACATGGACTAACGTAAAATCGAACGACGAAAATGATGATGTTATTGGATTTTATGTAGGTCTATTGGTTACTTCAAAAACAACCTTCAAACTCGAGTACACATAATATTTTGGTCGACAGTAGGCATGACCAACAAACACAGTAATCACAATACTCACTAAACGTGCAACACTAACGTCTAAACTTTGCAGATACACGTCCATATGAATGAATGACAAAACACGTATGAACCTACGATATGATTCAGAGGAGTGCACCACCACCGGCTTAACCATGTACGCGCGCCCGCGTCTGCGCCAGTCAAAGCCGGCTTTTAGCTTGCCGTGTTTATCGGGGCGCACATAGATAATGACCCTGTATAAGGCACGGAGGTCAGCTGGTTCTTGTAAATGTTGAACAGCAGAAGATATGACATGACTCTTGAGGGATGTCCGGGATGACTTACACGATGATCTCGTTACTCAGGTCTGCAATTCAGTAAATGATATTGTCATTAGTTAGCATGAACCCATATCGACGTGGAACATATCAGGCAGGTTGGAAGTAAAACTTAATTGCCTACATAAGGAGGGTGTGTTTTCCGGAAATTCACCGTAGCGTTGCTCGTTGATTGGGCTCTCCCTTGACCATTCATCTATACGCACAGGTCAAGTAGCATATTACATTTGGAAAGAAGCATGACGGTATACACATCGCAATGGAATTAGTTAATGTACAATCACTATGGTTACGCGCTCATTGTTAGATGCATGGTTTGTTGAGTTCATACAGTATTGTAGAGAAGTGTTTCCCAAACTATTTTGTGTCTGTGCCACTTTAAGAGAAGAGAATCTCTCGCGTACCTCCTAATGATTGGAAGATATAGTAACTATAACCCCCACCACCACTACGTAGTAGACCAAAAGATGGATTGTAAATTGTGTTTGTTTGAGTTAGACTGTTAGAGTTCAAGTTCAAATAATAATTTTAAAAAAAAGTGTGTCCAGTTGTTTTATTATGCGTTATAATAAGTATTCAATTCAAACATTCAGAAACGACATTGTACAAATAATATTAATAAAAACCTCTTAATAATTAAACATAAAAACCAAATTTCAACTAACAACTTCAATGTGAAGGTGTGAGCTTTAAGGTTAGAAGCCAACTTAGGAATGTCTGGTTTAAGATTGCTGAGTCTCAAACGAAGATCGTTTTCCACGGTAAGGAGCGTATTCCGGTATTTATTCTTGAGATAAACAAGTGAAGAAAATGGAGTCACACACAAGTATGAAGTAGTGAAAGGCAGTAAAAAATCTAACTACTTTGTCAGCTCTGTCTGCATATCTGCACGCCTCTCAACCCAAAAGTTCACAAGAACCACTTTTTAAAGATTGCCTTAGTTCTGAATCACAATTCAATTCATAAAACTGCTGCTTATCTTTGGCCTTCAAGTCCTCCAACAATATACCAGTGTTTTTATATTTTTATATTTTTCGTAACGTATCTAATATTTTTTCATATTTTACGTAACATCACCGCGTACCACTGGTGGTACGCGTACCACAGTTTGGGAAACGCTGTATGTACAGGGTCTTTCATATAAAGTAAGAACGGTGAGTGGCGGCTTTATTATCCGTTGCTGCTGTGGCCTTGGCGGAGCTTGTGGCGTGCCACGGCCCCCTGCTGTAGTATTGAAAGCGCGTGCATAGTATATGCTGTATTCGACCTTGCAATAAACATGCAGGTGTTCAGTCGCCAGTCTGAACCTCAGATGTTAACATGAGACAGTTATCATTACAACATCGTATTTTTGTATGTAAAACTTATTTTAAGTACGAGTCGGCTCGGCGGGTACGTGATGCATTTGTTCAGCAATTTCCTGATGAAGTGCCACCTTCACTAGCACAGATTCACGTAATTATAAATATGTTTGACACTACTGACTCAGTGCTCAATAAAAATCATAAAATTAAAAATCAGAAACATTACAGTGGCAGAACTCACTCGCGTCATCCAGAAAGTGGTTTACCAGATACAATGCCTGTATAACCCAGGAGGGACGACACTTCCAGCATCTTTTATAAGGTAATATTTCATACAGGATTGTACAGATGCTTAAAGCAGGGGGCTGTAGCGCGCCACAAGCTCGGTCAAGGCCACCGCAGCAGCGAATAACAAAACTGCCGTTTGCCGTTCTTACTTTATATGAAAGACCCGGTAGAGCACCTCATCCGTATGGGGAGCGATAGAATCACCAAGATGATCTTCAACTTGGTTAATGGCTACAAGACTGGCAGCTTGTGGCTTAATGAAGTGAAACAAGACTTGGCATTTTAGAATGTGATATTCTTGACCATTCCAAATTTTGTGACAGAGTTAACTCTTGGTCCCCAGCACCACCCCTCACACAGGAGAGGAAGGACAAGTTATTGGCTGGACTGAGGAGATATTGGAGAACAAAGAAAGCATCGCTGGAGCACTATTCATAAGCGCTCCTTAGTGGGCCTAAATCACTAATAATAATAATAGTAGGGCTAACGTCCCGGGGTTTAAGCGGCTTCGGTGGCGTAGTCGGTAGCATGCTGAGCTTCTATGCACAAGATAGCGGGTTCAAACGCGGCCGAAGCCGTCGGATTTTTTAAGAGCGTTAAAAATCCCTCAGTATGCCTTCCTTCGGAGGGGAAGTAAATCCGGCGGTCCCATGTCATAGATTTATGGCATGTTAAAGAACCTTCCGCTAATTGCACCTGTGTGAAGCTAAGTTGGATAGGTTAAGCATGTAAACAACACTCTTAGGTTTCTACGTTCGTTGCCATGAGCCGACTGCGGTGGCGTCTAGTAGCTAAGTTCTGAACTTGGCCTAGTAGTCGTTGACGGTGGCACTTGGCGGCAAAAGTAGGAACTATTTGAAAAATTCTAAGTTGCAGTACTTACATTAAAAAACAGATAACACACACTAATACAGTCATCACAATTAACACCGGTTATCAGACAGATTCTACACACACCCAAAGTACACGGGGCTACATGACCGCGTTGTCGCAGCCCCTAAACTTAAGAACCAACCAACGTCCAGGGGATCTGGCCTGGAAATCGTGCGTGTGTATTCTTGTAAAATGTTCATGCGTTCTGGAAATGTCGGCTTTGCTTCCTGGAACTGGGGATCCCTGGAAATCACTAGATAGGCAAGCTTTGATAATGAAATGTCCCTATCTGGGCTCAAAAGTCCCAAGATTCCCCTAGACTTAAATCTTGGCGCGTTGTTTGAATAAATATGACTAATAACAAGAAGTTCCGTGAAGAACTATACAGCCTACTTTGCATGCCAATGATTATTCTACAGAATATCAACTTATCTAGAATAATGACGAAATTAAGTTTGTAATATCGAAATATCTAATTAGTTCAAAATATACCTGGTATAATGTAGCCTAATAGAGCACTACAGTTGGCAGCTCTGGTGACTGAATGTATTCTTAGTTCCATCTCTTAAGGTACAGAATACAAAATTTGTTTGAAGTCCAATGGACGTTGCATGCAGTTAGACACTGGATCTATCAGCACGCGTAAAAGCATGTTGCCAACAATGTCTGAAATATTATGATATCTTGTTGTGCCAATTTTGGATGAAATCCATTTGTTAGTATAGAAGTTTCATGTATTTTAAAATTGGACATATCAGCAGGCATAGAATCATGTTGGCAGCACTGCCTAGTATTAATTACTCCAAATTAATCTAGAATGTCAGGTGCTATACGAGTGCAAAGTATAGAGCTGTTGGCTTGCATACTTTCTGATATATTGATATTAGGGTAAAAAAATATAGACAGCATTTATTAACAGTTGGCAGACCTGATTGCTCTTAACAATACTTATAGTCATATCTGTTATGGTAATCATAGCACATACGAAATTTGGTTGAAATCCAACTGATAATATAGAGGTTACATGTATTTAAAAATTGGTACTATCAGCAGGATTATAATCATGTTGGTAGAACTGACGTATATAAGTTACTCCAAATTAATCTAAAATGTCAGAATATACGAGTGCATAGTTTAAAGCTGTTGGCTTGCATACTTTCTGATATATTGGTATTTGGATAAAAAAAATAGAGAGAGCAATTATTAACAGTTGGCAGCCCTGGTGGCTCTTAAGAATACGCTCAATCATATCTGTTTATGTACAGATATTACATACAAAATTTGGTTGAAATCCAATTGATAGTGTAGAAGTTATATGCATTTAAACATTGGACCTATCAGAAGGCTTAAAATAATTTTGGCAACACTGTCATGGTTGGCCTCCTGGAAATTAAACTGAAATAGTCTTATCTACATGTGTGCCAATTTTTGAATAGCTCCCATGCATACCATGCAAGATATTCAACATGGAGCTCAAATTTCTAGTGCGTTTTTTCAGCAGTTGGTAGCACTGACATAATTTTCAAATATGGACGTGAGATATTCAGGTGCACATCTTTACTCATACTAAATTTGGTTTTGAATTCCTGTGTCATTTCGCTTCTGCTTGATGTATGTTATGGAAATGTCTCTGAAAATTCCCCCGTGTTTTAGCGTGATGTCTAATTGTATTGCTCTGTTGTATGAACTCCCCCAATGTCTTCCCCTCCCCCCTCCATCGAATTCCATATAGATTTGAATCTTGGCACGTTGTTGTTGTTGCTTGATGTCATGTCTCTAGATGGGTTGAAATTCCCCCATAATCCTCCTAGCGGTGTTATTTTTGTTGTTGTAGCTTGATTACAATCCTACAAACTTCTCGATTCGGTTCTTGTTGTGGATTAAACGTGTGATGAGATTTTAACTGCGAATCGTAATATAAACACCAACTTAACGCTGAGCTAGAATTCTGCATACTCTGCTTTCCTTGTAGGCCTACTTGTGACTGAGCTAATCGTTTCATCTCTACATAGCTACTACACCTTACGTCTGGGATAATTTGTGAAACATATTCTAATTTTGATCTACCCTACTTGACCCTTCCTTCCAAAACTAAGTTTGCTGTTCCTGAGTGTTTTAGTAAGTGTCCTACCAACCTATCTCGTCTCTTCATTAGTTGCTGCTAGAAACATCTCTCTTCTCCGACTTAATACCTCTTCTTTTGTTACTTTATCTCCCTTCTGATCTTCATCATTATCCTGTAACACCACAAGTTACAACGTTCGCCGCTGGGTGATAGTGTCAATGACAGTGACGTCTGGTAGCCAAAGTTGAAACTATTTCAAATTGAATTTTTCCAGTTTCATCGTCATTCATTTCATCCCTCATTAACTCCTCTGATAAGGTTGGCGTCAGGAAGGGCATCCGATCGTAAAAACCATCAACCACATAGAATTCCATCAAATCTCATCCCCGAGCCTATTGAAAACGGGGTTAATAAGGGGTAGACATACATTGAATATCCATGGCGACCAGCAATAATCCCAGAAACGCGCAACAGTCGGTCCCTCTTGAGTATCTTAGGCCTGTCTTCCTTTGGGAGCGGAAAGCTGCGAACTGCGTAGCAACGAATTCGGGCGTTCGTACGAAATCATGCGAATGCCTATCGTCCATTGTCTCAGTATTCGACCGGTTTCATAGACGAGATGGCTCTCCAGAAAGCTTTTCCAGATGATTTTGATGAAGAATTTCTCGCTTTGGAATTATCACCTTTGATTCGACGTATCACGCACAGGCGACATCGACGATGACGGGAAGTGGGTGAATCAAATTTAAGCAAAAAGAAAGGAGTTCGGTGAATTTTCTCATTTGTGGCATGATCTTCAAGCCCACGAAGACCACCACTTTTCCTATTTTCCTATTACCCCTTCTGAACGAGGCAGCACCATATACGGCAATTGAAAATGACGTGTCTCGGGAAACTGAAAAAGCTCAAGTTTCTTAGTGGCACTACGTGGGGGGTGACCGTGTGGTGCTGCTACGGTTCTACCAAGCCCTCGACCTGTTCCGTCTAGACTATGGTTCTGCGGCATACGGTTCAGCAAGGCCGGCAACCTTGAAAATGCTGGACATTATCCACCATAGTGGCGTTAGGCTGGCTACCGGTGCCTTCCGGACCAGCCCGATACCCAGCCTACTCGCCGAATCGGGTGTTCCACCTTTAAATTATAGACGCCAACATATGCTTTTAGCATATGCTGCCAACATGCGTCAAATGCCGCAACACCCGACCTATCAAGCTCTCTTCGGTACCCAAAACCACCTCGTAGTTCCGCCCCTTAAAACAACAAAAACTAACTAACTAAAATTAACATTTCACAATCCATTTATCACTGCGCTCTTCGCACTCGTTTCCAACTAAAATCCCAACAGAACGGGATCAGTTCTCACTTCGCAGCTGTTCGACAAAAACTGACGAACGATACGGGCTCTGTGGACGCAGTCACCCACCAAGCCACGTCTTTGTATCGTTCGTGTGTTTCCGTGGGACTTCGGAGGAATTCGATTTCGCACCTTTCCGGAGCTTTCCGTCCCAATGGACAAGAGGCCTTATCCTTCCTTCCTCCCGTTGCTTGATAAGATGACGGTAAAGGTATACTCACCGGAAAGTGCTAGCTGCTTCCGCCTTTCAAATGTCTTTCTGATGATCTTCTTGAAGAGATGAAACCCTGAGAAGCAGAAGTCGTGAGAACCATATTTACCGACTGAGAAACATTACATTTCAATTATAAGGCCTAGAGCCCTAACTTCGCCAAAATAAAGGCACCAATAAATGAATCTTGCTGAATAATTAAATGACAGGGGTCGCTACCGTCTGACAATTAGAACCAGGCCTTTCCTCACATCCAGTACAGAATTTCACCGCAACGCGTCCAGGAAATGGTCCGAGGAACGCAAGATAAGGTTTTCCAAGAAAATGAAAGATTACTGGTCGAATGGAAAGGCTGAAAATTTCTAGCATGTAAGCCACCAAGAACACTGGAAGGGGCAGACAACTACAACTAAAACACAAGCACCGTGATCCTTTTTGTGGCGGCCCAAACGACCGAATAAGAAAATAAATAAATCTCTATATATATAAAAATGAAAGTGTGTCTGTTTCTGAATTTCCACGGAAATTTGCGTTTTTGCGCGTTTCAGACTATTTTATGACGGATGCGCGCAAAAATACAATTTTTGTCTGTCTGTTTGTTTGTCTGTCTGTCTGTCTATCTGTCTGTCTGTGGACAACTATGTGTCATTTTAACTTGAGAACGGCTGGGTGGATTAACGTAAAATTTGATACAGATATCCATCAGAGGCACGACCAGTGGCGGCTGGCGGATAATTGTTCTGGGTGTTGCCCTATTTTCATTAAAGGAGGGGGAGGTGGTACATGGGCGCCCGCAGGATTTTTCTAGGGGGGATGCAAGTAATATTGTTCACGTCATTCCCTACATGTCACTAGGTGTTATTAGGACGTACGCCCTCCCTCCCGCAATTTTCTTTTCACTTATTAATTGCTTCGTGATATTATTTGGCTGCTCTTAAACCGTTGGGTACATGATCTTTACGGCATGATTCGGAAGATTTTTTTAGTTCAGATTTTTTGTGCATGGGAGTTCGCTTTTCTTTGTGAATCATCGTCATAATGTTCGTTTTTTTAACAGGCAAAAAGTAGTTGTAGGCCCTATCACCATCTAGGCCTATCGACAAAAATAACAAGTAGTTCCGTGAAGAACTTTACAGCCTATTTTCATATATCCTACTTATGTTAACTGCCACTATCAACATACACAACCGGGTGAGTTAGCCGAGGTCGTTGCGGCATGACTGTTGGCAGTCACTCACATCCGGGAGGCGAGGAGGTTCGAATCCCCCCGCCGGCAACCTTGAAGATGGTCTTCTGTGGTTTCCCACCTTCCTTCCAGGCAAATGCCGGGGTTGGTCCCTACCTATAGGCCACAGCCGCTACCTTCCAACTCCTCGACCCTCCCTTCCAACTTTCCTCCCCAACGGTACTTATAGCTCACCCATTGGGTGTCCGTCTCGAAGCAGCTACAAAACTGGCGAGCCGAACATGTCCTCGGACACTCCCGGCGCTAAAAGCCATACGCTAAAAAAAACACAATTTCTGATTGATTGCTGTAATAGATTCGTAGATATTGAGAACCGATTAATATTTCGGATGGTCGCCATGTTGGATTTTAAATATGTACTGTAGGTCCTAGATTTTTGTACTGTTACATAAAGATTATTGTGTACGTGTAGCAATCAAACTTCAATCGCATGATTAGGACACAAGAAGTATTAAGGAGATTCTAAAATTTCGCACAGCTGCCATCTTGTGGATATGGAAACAATTGAAATAAATTAGATGCCAGTGGATTAACATCCGTATAAGGATTTACGGTACCAAATTTCACTGCACTCGGATGGTTAAATTGCGAGAAAATTCCATGTGAATATTTACACTTCGCGTCGCCGCCATGTAGGATTTGTGATCACCAGGCTATTTAAAGTCCTATAGGTGAACTTAAGTTCATAGCCCCTATGAACAGTAAAAAAATCAGTTTGATTGCTATAATAGATTCGTAGATATTCAGAGCCGTCTAAATATTTCGGATGGTCGCCATGTTGGATTGTTAAATGTATAGGCCATAGAGTCATGTACCATTAAAGGAAAATTATTGCGTAGGTTCATTATTCAAACTGTCACTTCGATCGCATGATTACGACACAAGAAATAAAAACTTAATTTTAAAATTCGCACAGCCGCCATCTTGAGGTTATGTAAACAATTGAACTAAATTAGATACCAGTGCAATACAATGTGTATAAACATTTTCTGTACCAGATTTCATTGCGTTTAAAACATTAAATAGCGAGAAAAGTCTATTTCAAATTTTCCACTTCGCTTGGCCGCCATGTTCGTTTTGAAGTTAAACGGTTTTTGAAAGTCTTATAGATGAACTTCCAGTAGTACTCTTTATCTCCGTACAAAATTTCTGAGTGATTCCGCTAATAGTTTCATAGATATAGAGTGCCGGTGAAATATTTCGCACATCCGCCATCTTGTGGTTATGTAAACAATTGAACGAAGTTAGATGTCAGTGCATTACAATGTGTATAAACATATACTGTACCAAGTTTTATTGCGTTTGGTTGGTTAAATCGCGAGAAACGTCTATTTGAAAGTCGCAAATTTGCGTGGCCGCCATGATGGAAAAGTCAGCAGTTTTCCAAATGTGACATAGGTGAACTTCTAGTAGTTCCATTTATCACCTTTATATATTCCAGGGTGATATCGGGAATAGTTTCGGAGATATTGAATGCTGATGAAATATTTCGCAAAGCCGTCATGTTGGATTGGTGAGAAGTAACAAAATTTGAAGGGCACGGTCGGGGTCGCCGGGAATAGTGCTATAAACTTACTGAGTTTCATTGAAATCGCTCTAGCCGTTTAGAATTTATTAGGGACACACACACACACACACCTCACACACACACACATACACGCACTCACACACGGACAAAAGGTGATCTCATAAGCCTATTTTTTCAAAATTGAAAATAGGCTAAAAATCAAGCAGTTCACTAAATGGTATTGTTAATACAGTTCGCCGATTTTTTAAATAACTGAAGATATTCTCAAATAATTCCAAATTAGTAAGTTAAATACAACTGTAGAATTATCCCTACATGTAAATCAGTTAACCATCAGTAACTTCAATTTATGAAATTAACTGGTGATACAATGAACAATCGAAATATTCTCGGGATTTCAGGGGAGCGGGCACGGCCCCTCCCTCTCCCCTCCTCAACCCCTCTGCTGCCCATGAGGTGATAGGGTAAAAGACTGCTTGATATCGGAGAAAACTGTATTCAATTGGGCGGTAAAACGGATGTAGGCCTACCTCATTCATAACGAATGCAGCAGTTCAGAGAACAGCACATTTTCATCGGATTAAATGGAATATTTATGTTAGTCAAAAAGCCACCGTGGCTTAGGCGGCAGCGCGCCGGCCTCTCACCACAGGGTCCGTGGTTCAAATCCCGGTCACTCCATGTGAGATCTGTGCTGGTCAAAACGGAGGCAGACAGGTTTTTCTCCGGGTACTCCGGTTTTCCCTGTCAAAATTTCATTCCAGCTACACTCTCCACTATCATTTCATTTCATCTGTCATTCATTTAATCATTGCCCCAGAGGAGTGCGTCAGGCCTCGGCAGCCGGCACAGTTCCTACCCTCGCCGCTAAATGGGGGCTTCATCCATTCCATTCCTGACCCGGTCGGAGACTGGAAGCAGGCTGTGGATTTTCTTTTCATTTATGTTAGTCAACATGAAAACCCTCACGAGAACAAAAGAAAGTAAGTTATATACGAGGGCGAGAACTGCGAGTGTCTGAAGTACGCGCAACATTGCAAGATATGGTTTCGGCAGTTGACGGAGCTTGTCGGATGTCTCCGTCCGCGCCTCGGCTTCTTTGTTGCAGTCAGCGGGCAACGACTAGCCGAGTTAAATGTTTGGATAGGGCTTACTCGGTCTAGCATCTCTGAAATAACCTTCACTATTGAGATCTGGTCGGTGCTTGGGGCTGGCAACAACCAAACGGACGGGCGCTCCTATAGACAGTTGGCGCGCTTCGCTTTCTCAGTCAGTTCACAGTAACTTACTATAAGATTTCCTGAATTATTAAAGAACATAATTCCTATACATATAAAAGGAAACATACAGCTTTTATAACTAAAAATATTATTATGGTATTAATTGTTTTTCATGAATTAATCTGGTCGTTGTGCAACACTGCAACCTTATTACCGAACGCCACTGGGCACGACACTAATCATTGATGTAGGTCTTCTCCGTATCTCTCATAAAAGGGGCCCAACCCCCATACATGCTGAAATAGGCGTAGAAGGGTGAGACAAAGCTCATTTTCAGCCCCTCAGTGTGAAAAACGAAACTCGGGGGCCCTAGGGCGCCCGAAAACCACATTTTAAGGTCCTAAAACCAACAGTTTTTGAGATATTCCCAGAAAACTAATTCCACTTAATAAATTAATAAAAGAATACATGCCGGTAACCATGGCAACTGAATCTCAGAGGTCCATCTATTTCTAAAAGACGCAAGGCAATTCCATGTATTACATTACTGTGAAGGATTGCAAACGGCTATAAGGTTATAAAGGATCCAAATTAAGCTGAAATAGTCATCAATACATACAATGCGCTTAAGGGGATAAGGGGTACTCTAGAATTTTTTCACGCGATTTACACGTGCGGTTATGGTATGGAAGGTCTATTATATCCCTTCTCTATTATATAAAAATGAAAGTTTGTCTGTTTTTTTTTTCTGAATTTCCACGGAAATTTGCGATATTTGCCCGTTTCAGACTGTTTTGTGACGGATGCACGCAAAAATAATTTTTTGTCTGTCTGTCTGTCTGTCTGTTCGTCTGTGGGCAATTTTTTGTGTCCTTATAACTCGAGAACGGCTGGGTGGATTAACGTAAAATTTGATACAGATATCCATCAGAGACACGACACTAATCATTGATGTAACTCTTCTCCGTATCTCTAATAACAGGGGGCCTACCCCCTTAAAATACATGCTGAAATAAGCGTAGAAGGGTGATGCAAAGCTCATTTTCAGCCCCTCAATGTGAGAAACGAAACTCGGGGGCCCTAAAAGGACCCCGAAAACCACATTTTAAGGCCCTAAAACCAACAGTTTTTGAGATATTCCCAGAAAACTAATTTCACTTAATAAATTAATGAAGGAATGATTGCCGGTAACAATGGCAACAGAATCTCAGAGGTCCATCTTATTTCTGTAGGACGCAATGCAATTCCATTTATTACATTACTGTGAAGGTTTTCAAACGGCTATAAGGTTATAACGGACCCAAATTAAGCTGAAATATTCATCAATATATATAATGCGCTTAAGGGATCAAAGGGTACTCTAGAATTTTTTTACGCGATTTACACGTGCGGGTATGGTACGGAAGATCTATTATATTCCTATCCCTATATTGTTATATTATTATTATTATTATTGTTACGTGCAAAGCCCGTTCCAACGTGTTTTTTTTTTAATGCATCACCCCTATATATATGTATCCCGACCTTTAAAGCGCCCGCCTGATGGCTTGGTTGGGCTTATGAACTCGAAGTGGCAGCATCTATCGACTCCTCTTGCCGGATTTGTAGCCTCTAGCCGAGTTGTATCTTCGACCGCTAGAGTGTGTTTGTGGTGTCTTCTGATCTCATCCTAATCGAGACATATTTGAAGGATATTGTATTCTAGGTCATTGAACAAAAGACTATATATACACCATGCCGCCAAAATAATTATATAATATGCACATTGTTACTTTATGTGTCAATCTGTGATTGGACAATTACAATTAACATTAATGCAGTGCGGCTTTTGTCTTTGGATTCTCCGCCATCTTGGCATCTTTTTAGTCTGTCGTCAAGCAAGCAACAAGCCGGCTGGTGGTGAAATAGTGTCTCTCCGTGTGCTGGGGGCTTTGGCCCCTAGCCTCTACGAAATATGGATATATGCTAAAAAGGAAATGTCTGTGCTCTTAAGGCTGTATTTTCGCCATTTTGCCGTGAAGAAGAAGTATGAAATAGTAATCGCAACTAGATGCAAACAGGAGTGCTTGTTAACAAAACAGCGCATGCAACAGGCAATATAGTGCCTTATAATATTTTTTAATTTGTGTGTTAATTATTTTATTATTATTGTGTCTCCACAGAGACGTTTTTAAGGTACGTTATTATTTAATATATATATATTGTTATGGGAACTCCGATATTGGCCTTATATTAATGTTTTAATTCTGTATTTTGTTTCGCCTGGTAGGCCTAATTTTTCTGTTTTGCTAATGTTACCAAATATGTAAATTTTGTTGTTTTTCTTCGTACCTTCTGGAGACACGTTTCTAGTTTATCTTACGTTGTAAATTATTATTTATTTAGTTTTTGTAATCTTTGGGATTGCCCTATTATTAATTTGACTTACGATCCGTTGCAGCCTAAATTGCCTCGTGTCAATAGTGTTAAGGCGTAATTCTTTCCTCCCTTTCTGTTCTCTCTGGTGACTTTAAATTTAATTTTAAGCTAATTGTTTGCCGTAATTCGATTGGACATGCGGTCATCTATTTGGTGGCCATGTTTGTTTTTTGTTTTGCCCGAGTGCATTCTGGTCTTGAGAGTGCATTCTCTAGGCGTCGAACGGGAGACTCAAACGTGTTGTGGTGGTAGCTTAGTATGTTTTTTGTTAATATTGTTGGTTTAACTTTGTGTTTTTGTGAGTGTTCCTAAGTTTTTCTCCGTCATGAAAGCGGTGGAATTGTAATTTGGTACTATTTTTATTTTATTAATTTAATTTTAATTTTTTCGTTTCATCGTGGCCTTGATGTCTGCATGTCGGGTCGATATTGCGTACCTTAGTAAATTATCAAGCCCTTTCTCATTTGGTAATACCTGTATTCTGGTTTTCTATATTTTGGGCGTTATTATTTTAATTTTAAATTAAATGTTTTCATTTCGCTCAGCAAGCATGTTAAGCCGTCTCTTGCCTACTTATGTAAATAACTTATGTTGGCCTTAAGCCATATGCATCACCAGAGAGAGGTTGTTGTGGCAATAGAGTTTCCTTTTTATAAATTTGTTAAATTATATTTTTCTTGCCCCTTTGTTTGCTGAGTAAATATTCTTTAAATATTAAGCAACTGTTGTGGCATCATTTCGTCGGTGACAGTTCTGTTAGTTATCGGACGGTGTCTGTAGACGAGCCTGTGCGTGTCCCCCTTTTCCACCTTCCTTCCACCTTTAGGTGTTCTTCTGTTGGGGCATGTCATCTAGCGGTGATTTTGCAGAAAGCGACGCGGACCTCTCAAACAAGGTAAGTAGGGCCCCGATTCCAGGTGTCGCAATTATTATTATTATTATTATTATTATTATTATTATTATTATTATTATTATTATTATTATTATTATTATTATAATTTTAATTATTATCATTATTATGGCGTACAACGACGAGACAAAGCTCATTTTCAAACCCTTGGTGTCAGAAACAAAACTCGGGGCCGCTAAAGAGCCGTAAAGGGTCCCCGAAATATATATTTTAAGGCTCTAAAACCAACAGTATCTTAGATATTCCCAGAAAACTAATTTCATTTATTAAACTAATGAAGGAATGCAAGCCAGTAACCATGACAACAGTATCTCAAGAGGTGACTTCCAACTTTCCATATATTTCTGGAAGAAGTAATGCCACTCCATTTATTACATTTCTGTGAAAGTTTGCAAATGGCTAGAAGGTTATCACGGAACCAACTAAAACTGTAAAATTCATCAATGCGCTTAAGGGTTTCAAGGAGTACCCAAGATTTTTTTTCACACGACTTACACGTGTGATATGTCGTACAGAAGGTCTATTATATCTCCAAACAGCAACATTATTTTCAAAAATTCCTGATTTGAAATAGTAGACTATTTGTTGCTGATTTTAGGAATTTGGGCCATTGGAGGCTAAAAAACCTAATTTTCATGCCCAAAAAAAAAGTCAACCCCTGGCACTATACAGCCCATGACGGGCTAAGGCCGACCAAGCGACCGCTGCCCAGCCATTTGGCCTGCAGATATTGGGGTGACGCGTGATCAGCGCGTCGGGTCCCCTCGGCCGTTAATCTTGGTATTCGTGATCGGGGCGCTGTCGCACTGTCAAACAGCTACTCAATTGTCCTCACGAGGCTGAGTGCAGCCCGTTCCAACCCTCACGTCAGTTTTAAAATCCCTGACGGAGCCGGGGATTGAACCCGGGACCTCCGGGTGAGAGGCAGGCGCGCTACCCCAACACCACGGGGCCGGCATTTTCATGCACCACAACAAGCCTTTATAATTTATAAAAGGGGTCTTCCTGGGGTTGGGCACTTGACACAACGGTTAGGTTCAGTTTGTATGTGACGTGTATTGCGATTCGTCTACGAGGTTTTCAATTTTAATTTCACGTCAGGAAGAACACGTTAGGTAAATTTTTGTTTGAGAGCACATTTTAACTAATCATTTTTCTTTGTCAACAAACAGGTTCCAAGCCCCTAACCATTGCAACAGTAGTTCAATTGATAACGTCTGGTTATTAATACCGAAAACCGTTCGAAGAATGGGTACTTCTGCTAGTAAATAAATAAATAAATAAGCAAATAAATAAATAAATGGACTAAATGAATACCGGTACCTACAATAAGAAAAAATCTTTCTATTGCAACTAAAATCCGACATTACAATACGGTAATTTAGCCGGAATGTCTCTATGCTTCAGAATGTATGTTTTTCATTAAAAAAATCCTCTCGGCACGCCGGAAGGCGGAAGTAGATTTCACCGGGCAAACTAGGGGATAGGCTATAATAGGCAAAATATGCAGGTTTTCGTAGAAGGATCAGACCACATTTATTGCGAGAGAAAATATTTTACAATGTAATTGGAGCTTAATTAACGGTTTTTTTCGTATTTCTATGCATATTTTTAACATTTTGTTGTCTTATGAGGACGGTAACCTTCTTGTCATTTGGGGTCGATTTTTCTAAATCTTGTGGTCACACTGTCCTTATGCGAGATTTGGAACTGTCTAACAGTCTGTTACTTCATCACGCAAAAGTTTATCTCCCGCAGAGATGTTGGTTGTTTCCTCAGTTTGGGGGCAGCGATATGTCTGATAAACGAAGTTAATTGTGATTACTGTATTAGTCTGTAATTCAGGTAAAGACTATAGGCGGTCAATTTCAAGTAGTATTTCCTAATTTTGGTACCAAATACTACCGTCAACGACACCTACCTCTGAACTTAGCAACTAGATGCCACCGCAACCAGCAACTTGCAACGAACGTTGGACTTTTCCTCCGAAGGAAAGCATACTGAGGGATTTTTAGCGCTCTTAGAAAATCCGACGACTTAAACCGGCTTTGAACCCGTGACCTTGGGCATAGGAGTTCAGCATGCTACCAGTTCCGTCACCGAAGCCGCTTCTCACAGAGTCAGATGGAAAACTGAATGTAATCTCGTGCAATGCCGTTGTCATGGCAACCTTGACAGCTCATCCCTCATCAATTTAGAAGCGTTGTCATGATAACCTCTGAAGGCTCTTGGCATCTCTATATATACACGTAGTTCCGTGAAGAACTATACAGCTTATTTTCATATATCCTACTTATGTTAATTGCCTCTATCAACATACAAAATTTCAGTTTGATTGCCGTAATAGATTCGTAGATATTGAGAACCGACTAAATATTGCGGATGGTCGCCATGTTGGATTTTATATATGTAGGTCTTCGAGCTATGTACAGTTACGTGAAGATCATTGTTTACGTGTAGTATTCAAACTTCAATCGCATGATTAGGTCACAAGAA
Source organism: Meconema thalassinum (assembly GCA_946902985.2). NCBI lineage: Eukaryota > Metazoa > Arthropoda > Insecta > Orthoptera > Tettigoniidae > Meconema > Meconema thalassinum. Next base: position 150,617,514 of record OX336390.1, on the reverse strand, counting down.
GTAAAAACGAGATTTTAAAATTTCACACAGCTGCCATTTTGTGGTTATGAAAGCAATTGAAAAAAAAAGAGATGCCAGTGGATTAATATTTGTATAAGGATTTACTGTACCAAGTGTCACTGCACTCGGATGGTTAAATTGCGGGAAACGTCCATGTGAATATTTATACTTCGCGTCACCGCCATTTTGGATTTGTGATCACCAGGTTATTGAAAGTCTTATAGGTGAACTTATGTTCATAACCCCTATGAACATTAAAAAATTCAGTTTGATTGCCGTAATAGATTCGTAGATATCGAGATCCATCTAAATATTTCGGATGGTCGCCATGTTGGATTGTTATATGTATAGGCCATAGAGTCATGTACCATTAAAGGAAAATTATTGCGTAGGTTCATTATTCGAACTTTCGCTTCGATTACGACACAAGAAATAAAAACTTAATTTTAAAATTCGCACAGCCGCCATCTTGAGGTTATGTAAATAATTGAACTAAATTAGATACCAGTGCATTAACATGTGTATTAAGATTTCCTGTACCAAGTTTCATTGCGTTTGGATCATTAAATCGCGAGAAAGGTCTATTTAAAATTTTCAAATTTGCTTGGCCGCCATATTCGTTTCGTAGTTAGCCGTTTTTTTAAAGTCTTATAGATGAACTTCTAGTAGTGCCCTTTATCTCCGTACAAAATTTCAGGGTGATGCCGCTAAAAGTTTCAGAGATATAGAATGCCGTGAAATATTTCGTATAGCCGCCATCTTGAGATTATGTAAAAAAGTGAACGAAGTTAGATGTCGGTGCATTACAATGTGTATAAACATATACTGTACCAAGTTTTATTGCGTTTGGATGGTTAAATCGCGAGAAACGTCTATTTAAAAGTCGCAACTTAGCTTGGCCGCCATGTTGGTTTTGTAGTTACCAGGTTTTTAACAGTCTGATAGGTGAACTTCTAGTTGTTCCCTTTATCACCGTAAAATATTCCAGGGTGATATCGGTAATAGTTTCGGAGATATTGAATACTGGTGAAATATTTCGCACAGCCGCCATGTTGGATTGGTGAGACGTAACAAAATGTGAAGGTCACGGTCGGGTTCCTCATGACTAGTGCTATGAACTTACTGAGTTTCATTGAAATAGCTCCAGCCGTTTAGAAGTTATTAGGGGGGACACACTATCACACACGCACACACAGACAGACGACACACGGACAAAAAGTAATTTCATAAGCCTATTTTTTTCCATAAATGAAAATAGGCTAAAAAATTACATTCACTTAATCACTTGTAATTTTTCTTCAGGTACAGTTACATATTCTCTCTCTAATATAATTGGGCACAAATAGGCCTACTTGTTGACCGAATAAAAATTATCAATTAATTTTAAATACTGCAAATGGAAGCTGGCAACAGTGACTCTTCTATGCAGATTATGTGTATCCGCGGGTGGGCTATACCCATAAACCCGGTTCAAAAATTGTGTTTCATTTACTCTTCTACCTTAATTCAACCATCACCAGAACCATCAGAAACATCGTGGTTTTGGTCTTCACGTATATAATGAATTTTATCTGTGCGTGAGACTTTATTTTGTTGAGTCTTCACTACTTGTGATACTAGAGGTCTTTAACATGCCTAAAGGAGTGCCGTGGCTTTTTAATTTCTTCAATAATCCCACTACCTTGGCTGATATCGTTCCCTCAATCTTGGAATCTTGAGGTGGGCATCGAGGCAGTTAGTAACACAAAACTTTTCAATTATTTTGAAAGACTTGCCGTTTTTCAAATTGTATAAACCATTTTAACTATTTTAATTAACAATGTTCGGAACTTGCAGAATCTGTTCTCTTATTTTATTTTTTATTTTCTTCCCCTTGAGTATGGAGAATATATTACTCGCCTCAAATTGTTCAGACTAACTTCAATTTATTCTCCACATAAATTTTTAAAAGTCGTGACCTTTTTAATCATGCTATAGGTCTAAAAAACTTTTGCGGTTTAATTTTGAACTCAGTTCTCAAAGTGATTTGGATTCCAATTGAAAATGTTATCTCCCTGCTTGGCGTCTCATTTGTCTCTTGTAAGCGAGGAGTGGAGCATGTTGGTTGCATCAAAGAGACGGGAGGGGTAATAGCGACTACAGCGCCCCTGCCACGAAACAATACGAGACGAGACGAAACTCAGCGGGTGAACCTTTGATAGGACACTTGCCATCAGCAGATGGACCAGTTCAAATCTACCACAAATTACAGATCTACATTTGTCTTTTGTGACCTCTCGTGTAAGACTAGTGAGTGTTAGTAAGTATGTCTAACTGAAACCATGGGGTGTCAAAACAGCATTAAACAACAATCTCACACACATTGACCGAACCGTAGTATGGTGGTGAATCTTTATCTTGTGTGCGTGGTATGAAAAGGTACCAGTTCCCAATTTCTAGTCCAGCTTACCCTTGAGTGAAATCTAGAAATTATAAACTAAGGAAGTCTTGCTTTTAACAAGGATATGTCTAAGGTTTGGGGGTTTATCTGTGATGCACGTGGCCAAAAATCCCACACGGATATCTGGTGGTTACCATGGCAGCAGGTGTTCGCCATCTACGCCTGTGCATTCTAGTAGTTCAGTAGAGACATCTATATATTGCAATAAGAAGATTGTATTATTATTATTATTATTATTATTATTATTATTATTATTATTATTATTATTATTATTATTATTATTATTATTAAATGTTTAGTTCTTCACGTAACTACTTGTTGTACATACAAGAGTGTTATCATATATAATTATATAACAAGTAGTTCCGTGAAGAACTAAAGCCTATTTTCATATAACCTACTTATGTTAATTGCCACTATCAACATACAAAATTTCAGTTTGATTGCTGTAATAGATTCGTAGATATTGAGAATCGACTAAATATTACGGATGGACGCCGTGTTGGATTTTTATATACACACATCAAAAAAAGTTTTGCATCACCTCGGTTCCCAGATCTCCGGCATATAGACGTTGACTGTGTATATTGTATCAAAGATACAGTCCCTTTGACTGTTCATAGATGTCACTAAAACTGCTCAAAGATGTAAACAACCATGCATGAGCAGGGCCTATTAGACGGAGGGGGTACGACAGCCGATCAGTTCCAGTCATTCCACCAGGACGAAGGTACGCTGCTCATGTTGTCTGTAGTTCTACCATGCCTAGAAGGTCAATACCGCAGTTCGATCGCGTCCGCATTGTTACTTTGTGTCAAGAAGGGCTCTCAACAAGGGAAGTTTCCAGGCGTCTCAGAGTGAACCAAAGCGATGTTGTTCGGACATGGAGGAGGTACAGAGATACAGGAACTGTCGATGACAGGCCTCGCTCAGGCCGCCCAAGGGCTACTACTGTAGTGGATGACCGCTACTTACGGATTGCCGCTCGGAGGAACCCTGACAGCAATGCCACCATGTTGAATAATGCGTTTCGTTCAGCCACAGGACGTCGTGTTTCAACTCAAACTGTGCGCAATAGGCTGCATGATGCGCAACTTCACTCCCGACGTCCATGGCGAGGTCCAGCTTTGCAACCCCGACACCATGCAGCGCGGTACAGATGGGCCCAACAACATGCTGAATGGACCCCACAGAATTGGCATCACGTTCTCTTCACCGATGAGTGTCGCATATGCCTTCAACCAGACAATCGTCGGAGACGTGTTTGGAGGCACCCTGGTCAGGCTGAACGTCTTAGACACACTGTCCAGCGAGTGCAGCAAGGTGGTGGTTCCCTGATGTTTTGGGGTGGCATTATGTGGGGCCGACGTACGCCACTGGTGGTCATGGAAGGCTCCGAAACGGCTTTACGATACCTGAATGACATCCTCCGACCCATAGTGCAACCATATCGGCAGAATATTGGAGAGGCATTTGTCTTCATGGACGACAATTCTCGACCTCATCGTGCACATCTTGTGAATGCGTTCCTTCAAGATAACGACATCGCTCGACTACAGTGGCCAGCATGTTCGCCAGACATGAACCCTATCGAACATGCCTGGGATATGTTGAAAATGGCTGTTTATGGACGTCTTGACCCACCAACCACTCTGAGAGATTTACGCCGAATTGTCGTTGAGGAGTGGGACAATTTGGACCAACAGTGTCTTGATGAACTTGTGGATAGTATGCCACGACGAATACAGGCATGCATCAATGCAAGAGGACGTGCTACTGGGTATTAGAGGTAGTGGTGTGTACTGCAATCTGGACCACAAATGCTGCAAGTCTAGTTGTATGCTGGTACAACATGCAATGTGTGGGTCTCATGAGCAATAAAACGAGCTGAAATGTTGTTTGTGTTGATCTCTATTCCCTTTGTATTTAAAGGTTCCGGAACTCTTGGAACCGAGGTGATGCAAAACTTTTTTTGATGTGTGTATGTAGGTCTTAGAGTTATGTGCTGTTACATGAAGATTATTGTGTACCTGTAGTACTCAAACTTCAATCGCATGATTAGGACTCAACAAGTAAAAACCAGATTTTTAAATTTCGCACAGCTGCCATCTTGTGGTTATGGAAACAATTGAAATAAATTAGATGCTAGTGGATTAACATTTGTATACGGTAAGGATTTACTGTACCAAGTGTCACTCCACTCGGATGGTTAAATTGCGAGAAACGTCCATGTGAATATTTATAATTTGCGTCGCCGCCATGTTGGATTTGTGATCACCAGGTTATTGAAAGTCCTATAGGTGAACTTATGTTCCTAGCCCCAATGAACATTAAAAAATTCAGTTTGATTGCTATAATAGATTCGTACATAAAGAGATCCGTCTAAATATTTCGCGTGGTCGCCATGTTGGATTGTTATATGTATAGGCCATAGAGTCATGTACCATTAAAGGAAAATTATTGCGTAGGTTCTTAATTCAAACTTTCACTTCGATCGCACGATTACGAAACAAGAAATAAAAACTTAATTTTAAAATTCGCTCAGCCGCCATCTTGAGGTTATGTCAACAATTGAACTAAATTAAATACCAGTGCATTACAATGTGCATAAACATTTGCTGTACCAAGTTTCATTGCGTTTGGAATATTAAATCGCGAGAAAAGTCTATTTAAACTCTCAAATTCGCTTGGCCGACATGTTCGTTTTGTAGTTAACCGGTTTTTGGAAGTCTCATAGATGAACTTCCAGCATTACCCTTTATCTCCATAAATAATTCCAGGGTGATACCGGTAATAGTTTCGGAGATATAGAATGCCAGTGAAATATTTCGCACAGCCGCCATCATGAGGTTATGTAAACAATTGAACGAAGTCAGATGTCGGTGCATTACAATGTGTACATACATATACTGTACCAAGTTTCATTGCGTTTGGTTGGTTAAATCGCGAGAAACGTCTATTTAAAAATCGAAAATTAGCTTGGCCGCCATGTTGGTTTTGTAGTCACTAGATTTTCAAAAGTCACATGGGTGAAATTCTAGTAGTTCCCTTTATCACCGTAAAATATTCCAGGGTGATATCGGTAATAGTTTTGGAGATATTGAATACAGGTGAAATATTTCGCACGTAACTAAATTTGAAGGGCACGGTTGTCCGGAACAGTGCAATGAATTTACCGAGTTTCATTGAAATCGCTCCAACCGTTTATAAGTTATTAGGAGGACACACACACACACACACGCACGCACAGACACGCACAGACACACACAGAGACAAAAGGTGACCTCATAAGCCTATTTTTTTATAAATGAAGATAGGCTAAAAAAGAATGTTTGTATGTTCGTCTTTTATGCGTTCATAAACCACACATCCGATGCGATAAAATTTTGGTGAGTAGTTGTGTGCACTTCCGGGTTGGTTATTGGCTAAGTTAATCCAATTTACAATAGATAGCGCGAGTAGTTTAAACAAATGAGTGTTGGCGATGCATTCATATACAATTCATCCGATTGCAGTCAAATTTTGGTGAGTTATTGTATATACTCCAGGGAAAGTTATAGGTATAGTAAATCCAATTTACAGTAGATGGTGCGCGAGTAGCTTCAACAAAATGGCGTGCGATTCGTTTCAACAAAGTCTCACATGCTTTCATATAACATTCATCCCATTGCGATGAAACTTGGGTGGGATGTTGTGTACTCTTCGGGGAAGGTTTCTGGCTTAGTAAATCCACTTTACAATAGGTAGCGCACGAGTAGATTGAACAAATTAGCGATGACGCGCGAAGGGTTTCAACAATAGTCCTTTATGCGTTCATATACCATTCGTCCGATAGCGATGAAACTTCGGTGAGATGTTGTGTACACTCCAGGGAGGGATTCTGGCTTAGTAAATCTATTTTATAATAGGTAACGCACGAGTAGATTCAACAAATGAGCGACAACGCGCGAAACGTTTCAACAAAGTCCCGTATGCGTTCATATACCATTCGTCCGATAGCGATGACACTTGGGTGAGATGTTGTGTACACTCCAGGGAAGGTTTCAGGCGTAGTAAATCCATTTTACAATAGGTAGCGCACGTATAGATTCAACAAATGAGGGATGGCTCGCGAATCGTTCCAACAAAGTCCCGTGCGCGTTCATATACCATTCATCCGATTGCGATGAAACTTTGGTGAATTGTTGAGTACACTCTAGGGATGGTTTCAGGTTTAGTAAATCCATTATACAATAAGCGTACGAGTAGATTTAACAAATTAGTGAGGGCGCGCGAATCGTTTAAAAAAACGTATGAGTTCATATGCCATTTATCCGATTGCGATGAAACTTTGATGAGTTGTTATGTACACTTACGTGAAGGTTACTAACTTAGTAAATCCATTTCTCAGTAGGTAGTGCACGAGTAGATTCAACAAATGAGTGACAGCGCACGAATCGGTAAAACAAAATTCCGCATGCGTTCATATGCCATTCATCCCATTGTGATGAAACTTTGATGAGTTGTTGTGCACGCTCCCACGAATGTATCTAAATTAGTTAATCCATTTTACGATGGTTTAGAGGCAGTTAACGGAAATTTAAAAAATATTGTGTATCCATAAGCACTTCAAGGAACAAAATTACAATGCCAACACTTTCTTTGATTGGCATTGCAACGCATGCTGGGCACAGCTTGTTTTGTAATAAATATCTTACTTCTTTCAGGTTAAGGCATGTAAATACTTGTTTTCCCGCCTAATGTAATTGAACACAATTTGTGTTGACCGACTGGAAAGCTATTTTTTTTTATAAATCAAAACAACTGAATTAGAAAATTAGGTCGTCCTGTCACATAATAGCTCGCCATAATTATTAGGCTACTTTCGATTTTTGCAAAAAATGAAAGTAGACTTGTGTAATCTACACGGGCAAAAGTTGTCAGTCTGTCTGTGTGTGTGAGTGTGTATATCTGCCCCGCCCCCTCCCTATCAATTCAAACATGACGAAACCGAATTGAAACAAATTTGGTACAGAGGTAGCACTCGCAAATGACACATCAGTGTCATGTTTTATATCACCGCCATCTTGACGGAAACGGAATGGCGGCCACTCAAATGTTCAAAGCCTAAATCAAAACACGACTAACCTAATCATCTGATCTCTACCAAAGTTTGCAACAATGTGGGAAGCATCTTTTACCTCACTATAAGGTCATCATTCAAATAGTTTGAAGATGGGGGCCGTATATGTGTGCAAACAGATCCACCCTATAAATTCAAACACGACGAAACCAAATCGAACCAACTTTGGTACAGAGGTAGTAGAGCAGACGCAAGAAAAGCTTGCCGAAAATGTTGCGCAGATCTTCGGCCATGTTCGGGTGTTCGTGAGTGTTCGGTAGTGGCATACAACGCCCCTCCCACTTCCCGGCAGTAGCTGGCTAGCAGCAGTTCTGAACGGATCGTCTGCCCAGGCTTGGCAGGCTGACTGTGACTGGGGTTCAAGTGAGATATCAGCGCGTGTATGTAATGTCTTACACAGTAATAGCCTAAAAATACTGTTGAAGATGCAGGAAACAACAAAGAGATTAAGAATGATCTAATCGTAAAATAGTATTCTACGCATGTCTTCTGTCTTCCTCCATCTAAAGCCTAGGCTTCGAACTATCTTGCTTAATGTTCGTACCCCACCTTTAAAATTTATATCCCCAGCCAGTTTCCCACGGATCTTTTCCAGCGTTGGCCTCTCGCCATTGGTATTGTGAAAATTATGAATCGTACGCCTGACCACGCATTTATCAAAATCGTCTAGCTTACACTTATTGACAGATTTTGGTCTTCTCTTTCCAGGCGTTGAAAATGAATCCACTTCACCACTTTCAATTAATTTGGCGCCTAGTATTATATTTCGCATCGACCTTTCTGACACACCTATTTCTTCAGCCACTTTATTTTGAATTGCGCATATGTTTCCAGCGAGACGTGTTTCGTTCTTCATGAATGTATACACATTATAAATAACTTCCCTAGTTTGACTAATTTAGAGCGAAACGGTGGCATTGCTAGGTACACTGAATATTATACACAATTTTCAAGGCTTTAGGTATTCAACTAACGCACTTTCAGCTACGAAATATACATAAAATAGTAATAATACACACACACGTGTGCTCTCTACGTTTGGTTTACAGCTGTAGACCGTCTCGGAGCGAGCTGCGTTCTTGAAGAGTTGAGTGAGCAGTGAGCCCGGTAATCAGCATTACAGGAGCCCCGCAATGAGCATTAAAATACGCCGATTGATATTGGTATCTGCGCATCGTTGAGTTTCGGCAAGCTTTTCTTGCGTCTGCTCTACTAGCAAATAACACATCAGTGTCATGATGTATATCGCCGCCATCATAACGAAATAGAAATGGTACCCACCCAAATGTTCTAAGCTTAAATCAAATTACGACTAACCTAATCATCCGATCTCTACCAAATTTTGCAACAATATATATTAATGTGGGAAGCGTCTTTTTGCCAAACTACAAGGTCATCAGCCAAATAGTTTAAAGATGACTGATGTATCAATCATGCAATTATTATAGCCTAATCGAAAATCTATATATATATTGAACCCTTATTGATCTTCGATAAATAAGTATTCATATTTATTATTATTATTACTACGGCCCAGGCAGTACTTGAGGAAGTCGACATGGATATAAGGGAGGCTAGCATTTCGTAATATTGCACGAGTGAATTGTGACGTTTGATTTATTTGAAGAAGAATGACACTAGTCCCATCTTTGTGAGGCAAAAACTCTGGAAGTTTTTATCCGACTCCACCCCACTCCTCCGCCCTGTCAGTTTTCTAATAAATAGTTTGACCTGACGCCACTCTAAGTCATTCTTTTCGGAGCCTTGAGAGACTTACTTCACGCCAGTTTGTATCGTGATTTTAACGCTCTGAATTTATTAAGTCATTTTATTTGGGAGCTCTGAGGAGCTAAAGTCACAGCGATTGCATTATCGAATTTTAAAGCTCGAATACATTTTTCTTAATTCTGGAATCAACTTTATTTTGTGAGCTAAATATTTCACGCCAGTGCGTGATAACTTGTAACAGTTACTTAAAGACGACGATTTCAGCTCAAAGGGGCAAGTCTTGTAACACCCTAATTAGCGCTCACCGGAGCAAAGGTCCACAGTACAGGACGGAAATACCGAGCAAGATAGCGACTGCTAGTGCAGACAAGATCTTAAAGTTGTTAACGAGCCAGTGACGTGGTCTCGAGGTGTATATTTATGTACATATAGCAGTGTATTTTATATGTGTTTTATTGTGCGTGTGTGCGAGATATTTAGGGCCAGTCTTCGCTATTAATCGCATTAGGACAATTGTGGGTGAACTGAGTAACCTGCAAGCGATTATAGATAGGTAAAATAATTAACATTGAACTTTTCTGCCAAGGAGTCGATACCAAGATGATCAGCACGTGGTTTGGAGTTGGGATGAACTTCAACAGATCAACGCAGACGACTACTATGGAGTGCTAATTTGTCCATAGGGGCAATGGGTTGAGGAGGATGTCCTTAGTTCTACAAGCAGAGCGGTGATGTACAACAATTGGATTATTTCAATTATGTAGTTAGATTTGGCCGGGGAACTATGTAAATAGTCAAGTTTCTTTTCTTGTTGTTTAGAGTTTTCCTTGCACCGGCACTCAATGTTTTAAATGTCCGTTGGCGCGTGGCCAAAGTGTTTGTTAGATATTTGTTTTTCCTTGACTCATATGTAATGCGCGCGGCGTGCGTGCGTGATTTTTATCCTTGCAAATGCGGAACCCGTTACATTCGATAAATGGTGCTTTATTAACGTTAATATTTGAAATAGGAATGGGAGGAAATTACTGTAAGATATTTGCTGAACAGGTTATTATTCATATTAGGGTTGCCAAGCGCACCAGCTTAAAAGTAATTTGTAGAACACCTTCGTTCTAATTTTAATAGATTTTTTTTGAGTCCTTTTCAGGTTGACTAGTCACGGTATAGAACGGTGGCGCCAGCATGTGGATATTATTTGTGTCTTTTTATTTCAGGGTCTGTCAAAACCCATACGTGTGATTGTGTGTGTTACTGTGTCAAGTGTGTGTTGATTCTACGTGAGGAGGGGGTAGAGGTCCTACCGCCCTCATATTTTTACTGCTGTTGTATTGTTGATGGAAAGACAGGGTGCTCTAGGGAGACCGCTGTTTCTTGTCCATATTTATTCTGACACACACACACGTATTGTTGTGCTTTGGGGCACAATTCTTCGAGATTCGACCCCATGTCCTGGGAGGTCGAGATTACTGACACGTGGGTTGACAGACATGCAGAGTTCCACAACCGCCCGTTTTGCCTTGTGACTTATTTTTGATAGGCAGTCCTGTTTGTCCGACTGACCCCTGTAAGCTTTCATGTAGCAAACCTGTTCATTGTGATGGTTAATTTTAAGCCATAATTAATTGGGGAGTTCGCCATGTGTGTAACGGCTTGTTGTACGTTGTATGGGTAAAATATTGTATTATTAACGTAAATGTTGGCTGTGTGCCTGTTGCTTTGTTTATGACTCGATTCATGTAATTTTTGTGTGTCACACCCGTGCGGTGTAGTAGTAGAGTACTTGTAAATTTTGACAGCGGTCATTTGTGTATTTTTTTATTTGGTCACGTGTTAATGTACTTGTGTTGATTTGTGTGAGAAGTCCTAAGTTTTTAGGCAGTAAATGTTGCTACGGCAATTTGATTCCAATTTTACACGGATATTTTGTGTTTGTTTATATTAGATTTAGGAAGTGTCGGTTTAGTTTTAAGTATTGTAATGGTGTTCCCCCGTGTCGGTCTAGCTCTAGAAATGTGGATTCGTTGTCTGAAGGATCATTCTGGATGATGACGAATCACGCATTCATTGTACACATCGTGATGCATGTAGAACGGCATACGCACATAAATGGTCACTTTTTGTATTTTATCTTAGGGACACTTGGTCCAGGTAATTAATCTCTCCAGAGATTTTCGCCTAGTTTTTGGCATTTTTATTAAGTGGGAGTAAGATGGGAGTTTTTGTTGTTTATTTGTTAAGTGTAAATATGGTGATTTGTTATTAAATTCATTTGTTTTAACCCTGGCTTCACTCTTTCCTGCATGTTATTTTGTTATATGTTACCCTGCAAGTTTATGAAGCGCTTTGACAACAACTTACGATATGAACCGTTACACCCCCCGAAACTGAGTCTCATATGCTTCTTTGCAAGGGTTCAATATATATATACTGTATATATATATATAAATGAAAGTTTGTCTGCTTTTTCTGAATTTCCACGGAGATTTGAGTTATTAACGCGTTTTAGACTGGTCTAAGACGGTTGCGCGCAAAAACAAGTTTTTTGTCTGTCTGTTTGTCTGTTTGTTTGTTTGTCTGTGTACAATTTTGCACGCGCATCACTCGAGAACGGCTGAGTGGATAAACGTAAAATTTGGTACAGATGTACACCAGAGGCACGAAAGTAATCATTGATGTAACTCTTCTCCATACCTCTCATAAAAGAGGGCCTACCCCCTTAAAATGCATGCTGAAATGGGCGTAGAAAGGCGAGACAAAGCTCATTTCCAGCGTCTCAATGTGAGAAACAAAACTCGGGAGCCGTACGGGCCCCGAAAACCACATTTTAAGGTCCTAAAACCAACAGTTTTTGAGATATACCCAGAAAACTAATTTCATTTATTAAGCTATTGAAAGGATGCGAGCCGGTAACCATGGCAACACAATCTCAGAAGTCCATCTATTTCTGCAATAAGACGCAATTATATTACTGTGAACGTTCGCAAACGGCTATAAGGTTATCGTGGAACCAACTTAAGCTGTAAAATTCATCAATACGTAGGCCTATATAATGCGCTTAAGGGGGTCAAGGGGTACTCTTGAATTTTTTTCACATGATTTGCACGGGCGGGGTGGTACTAAAGGTCTATTATATCCCTATCCCTATATTAAGAAATTTTTATTAAGATTATGATTATATTATGGGGTACATGGACGAGACAAAACTCATTTTCAGCCCCTCGGTGGCTACTATATTTTAAGGCTCTAAAACCACGTTTCTGAGATATTCCCAGAAAACTAATTTCATTTAATAAACTAATAAATAGATGACGAGTACAGAAGAAGACCAAATCAGTAGCTATATAGATATACTGAGAAAATCACATATGTGACCAGGAAGAGACGTCTGGCTTTCTACAGGCATGCCTCATGGATGAACCCAACAAGACTAACCAACCGGCTTCTCAACTACTGGGGGAATAGAAAGAGCGTGACACCGTCGCTAACAAGGATATCCAAGAACTGAAGATAATGAAAAGTGATATTAGAAGCCGATCACACCACAGAAAGATACTTAAACAGAAGAGTATTCAGGACAGACCACCCTGTAAGAAAATCGGCATCATCTGGACAAAAGACAGAAAGGAGCAACATAGCCAGAGAATGCGCGAATATTGGGAAAACATCAAGTCCCTCGCCAAGCTGAAAATTTGAACGTCGTGGTCCTTAGCTGGCCCATCCGAAAGAAGAAGAACAAGAAGAAACTAATGAAGTAATGCAAGCCGGTAGCCATGACAACAGTAGGCCTATCAAAAGAGGTGACCTCCAACTTTCCATCAATTTCTGTCGGAAGCAATGCCACTCAATTTATTAAATTTCTGTGAAAGTTTGCAAATGGCTATAAGGTTATCGTGGAATCAAACATAGACTGTAAAATTCAACAATGCGATTAAGGGGTCAAGGGGTACCCTACAATAGTTACACGTGACTTACACGTGTGGTATGCGATATGTTGTACAGAAGGTCTATTATATCTCCAAACAGCAACATTATTTTCCAAAATTCCTGGATTGGAATAGTGTTTTTTGCAGCTTTTGGGAATTTGTGCCATTTGAGGCTAAAAATCCCGAATTTCCTTGCTCCACAAGCCTTTATAATTTATTAAAGGGGTCTTCCTGGGGATGGGGACTTTCCACAACGGTGAGGGTCAGTTTTAATTTGACATATATTGCGTTTCGTCTACGAGGTATGCAATATAATTTTCACGTCAGAAAGTACACGTTAGGTGAATTTAGTTTGAGAGCACATTTTAACTAATCATATTTTAGTCGACAAACGGGAGTATGGTAAAGATGATTTTGTTTAATACTGTGTGGTTGATATATCTTTATGTTTGTGTACGCCTATAATTCATGTTCGGGTGCTTGGAGCATCGTAAAATTAGGTATTTTAACAATGAGTCAATACACCAATCATTTATAAAACTCCTAAACGTACTTCTCATAGAAGGGTGGGTATAATACAATATACATGCTAAAATAGGCGAAAAATAACAATTATCCCAGAAGGACGACCAAAGCATATGTTGCGCTTCTCAACGTGTGACACAAAACTAGGGAGTCTCTAAAGAGTCTCTGAAAACCACATTTTATGGCCCTTAAATTAACAGTGTCTGCGATATACCCAGAAAACTAACTTCGTTCTGATAAACTTATGAAGGAATGACAAGCCCCTAACCATTGCAACAGTAGCTCTATTGATAACGTCTGGTTATTAATACCGAAGATCGTTCGAAGAGCGGGTACCTCTGCTAGTATTATATATACTTGTAACACCACATATTTCAACACTCGACTACAGCTATTAAAATTCATTGTCCTTGATCCGCGGTACTGACTGTTGTTGTTGTCGTTGTTGTTGATCCTTTAGGGGCTTTGCGGCATCGTGGCCATGTAACCCCGTGTACTTGTGTGTGTGTAGAAGTTGTCTGATGAACTGTGCCACTGTGAAGTCTGAACTAGTGTGTGTACTTTTATACGAGGAAGGATTTGGGTAGGAATCTGTTATTGTTCCAATTGAGAGGCTTGGATATCATGGTCATTTAGCCCCATGTACTTGGGTGTGCTGCATTTTGTCTGATAACCTGTGTTATTGTGATGGCTGTATTAATGTGTGTATTTATAATTCAGGTGAGGATTCAATCAATCAACGTATAATATAGTACGTTATATTTCAACAAGCTACTACAACCAACATTCAATCACACCCCTTGAAAAGGACAAAGAGTTATAACTTATAACTATACACATGCAGTGTTGCACAAAATTGCTGAGTTGTTGACATCTTATATATAAAAGTGAAAGTTTGTATGTATGTGGGTGGGTTGGTTCCGTATACAAATCTACACCGTTTCACCAATCTCAACCAAATTTTGCATACACATAGTTTAGGACCCAGAAGGAACCGCTGGCTACATGAATTTTCGATAGTATTTTTCATTCTTCTGATTTCGGCCCTTTTGCACTCAAGCACAGGCTAATCAAATCATAAAATATACTCATGAAGGAATGGCAAGGCAGATAGTTTCCATGGCAACATAGCTCAAGTCGAGACACGGCCGACTGGATGCCATTTGCGCTCTGCACTACCGGTATAGAAAATGAGGATCTTTACTTGAAATCCCGTTAGTTACTCAACTGCTCACTCAGCACTGTCAACCGAGTATAGCATAACAAAGACTTGACACTATCTACTAGATATTTGTCAAATACCACTCACTCACTCACTCACTCACATATCAATCACGAAATATCAGAAACCACCCAACGGATTGGAATGAAATTTGGTATGCAGCTTCCTCAAGGGCCGTAAACGCCCACTAAGGAAGGATTTTTGGATATTCATGTTCTAAAGGGGTGTTAAGGGGGTAGACCTGCATTTCATTGAATAGCAATACTCCCGATTGATTTCATTGGGGGATGTGATACTCGGCATATAAACTCATAATTAAAAATAAGAAGACATGTGTCTGAGGGTTTTTCGATGTGGTGTATATTATGAGGTGAAAGGGGTGAAAAGTGGGGGTTGAAAGATTAATAACGGAGCCTGTATCTCTTAAACGACATAGGCGAGGAGTTTGAAACTCAGCGGAAAAAATCACCATAAAAATAAGTAAATAGGTGTTTGACCGTTTTTTTTTTCATAAATCCAATTTAAGGGACCCATGGGAAGAGTTGAAATTCTGGGTAAAAAAAAAACAGGAAAGAAAGTGTCCTAACCGATTGACTCACTCGCTCTTCAAACTCAGGGGGAAAAACTGCTTAAAAATAAGTGTATATGTAATCGACAGTTTTTTTGATAAATCAAATTTAATGGGTTCATCGGGAGGGGTGAAAGTCTGAAGAAAAAAATTGAAAGAAAATGTCCTGATATAAGTTGGAAACATGCCATTTTCAGGATATGTTCGTTGTATGTCAAAACCATACACTAAGGGAGGATTTTTTAATATTCAGGTTCTAAAGGGGTCTTAAGGGGATTAAACCTGCATTTCATTGAATATCAATAGCTCACGAGTGGTTTCAATTGTGGATGTGATACTCGGCATATAAACTAATCATTAAAAATAAGCAGACATGTGTCTAAGGGTTTTTCGATGTGGTGTATTATTATGAGGTGAAAGGGGTGAAAATTGGGGATTGAAGGATTCCTAACGAAGCGTGTAGGCCTATCTCCTAAATGACATAGGCGAGAAATTTGAAACTCAGCGAAAAAAAATCTACCGTTCTACCGTTTTTTCATAAATTAATTTAAGGAGCCAATGGGGTGGGGTGAAATTCTGGGGGGAAAAAAGGTTGAGAAAATGTCCTAACTGACTGACTAACTCACTCACTCATCAAACTCAGGGGGAAAATACAGCTTAAAAAAATAAGTTAATAGGTGTTCAAGCGTTTTTTCATCAATCCAATTATCGACAGCATTGGCTACGCTCGCTAAAGCGCAGCGTTAGGTCATGGGGCCAAGCTCTCTGCTGACTCGGTAGACGCGTGGGTTCGAGCCCCACCGTCGGCTGTCCTTGAAATGGTTTTCCGTGGTTTCCCATTTTCAACACCAGGCAAATGCTGGGACGGTACCTTCTAACAGGCCACGGCCGCCTTCTTCCACATCCTTGCCCAGTTTCATTCATCTTCATACATTCCATCTCTCATCCCGACGCGCAGGTCGCCCACGGGCGTCGACTAGAAAGACCTGCAACCGGCCTCCCTGGAGGCTACACGAAAAAAAAAAAAACAATTTAAGGGGCCCATGGGGAGGGGTGAGATTCTGGTAAAAATAATTGAAATAAAATGTCCTGTCTGACTCACTCACTCATCACGCCCAACGAAAACTATTAAAGTTAGAAACATGAAATTTTGGGAATATGTTCACTGTATGTCGAAAACGTCAACTAATGAATGATTTTTGTTATTCGGGTTTTAAAGAGGTGTTAAGGGGGTAAACGTGCATTTCATTGAATAACGATATCTCATGAGTTGTTTCTTTGGGGATGTGATATTCGGTATATAAGCTAATCATTAAAATAATCAGACATATGTCTAAGGGTTTATCGATGTGGTGTATATTATGAAGTGAAAGGGGTGAAAATTGGGGGTTGAAGGATTCTTAACGGAGCGTGTATCTCTTAAACGACATAGGCGAGAAGTTTAAAATTCGGCGGAAAAAACAGCTTAAAATATAAGTAAATAGGTGTTCGACCATTTTTTTTTTCATAAATCCAATTTAAGGGGCCCTTGGAGGGGGTGAAATTCTGGGGGAAAAACAGGAAAGAAAGTGTCCTAACTCACTCACTCATCAAACTCAGGGGGGAAGAACAGCTCAAAAATAAGTAAATAGGTGTTCGGCCGTTATTTTCATAAATCCAATTTAAGGGGTTCATAAGAGGGGTGAAATTCTGAAAAATAATTGAAAGAAAATGACCTGACTTACTCACTCACGCATCATCCCCCAGCCAAAATTATTGAAGTTAGAAACATGACATTAAGGGGCTATGTTCGTTGTATGTCGAAAACGTCCACTAAGGAAGGAATTTTGGATATTCAGGTTCTAAAGGGGTGTTAAGGTGGTAGACTTGCATTTAATTGAATAACAATATCTCCCGATTGGTTTCCTTTGGGATGGGATACTAGGTATATAAACTCATCATTAAGAATAAGAAGACGCATGTCTGAGGGTTTTTCGATGTGGTGTATATTATGAGGTGTATGTGTGAAAAGTGAGTGTTGAAAGATTCTTAACGGAGCAAGTATCTCTTAAAAGACAGAGGCAAAAAGTAAGAATCTCAGGCAGAAAAATCAGATTGAAAAAGTAGTAAATAGGTGTTCGATCGTTTTTTTTTTTTTTCATAAATCCAATTTAAGGGGCTCATGGGGAGGGATGAAATTCTGGGGAAAGAAGTCCACTAAGGAAGGATTTTTGGATATTCACTCATCATCCTCCAGCAAACCTATTGCAGTTAGAAACTTGAAATTTTGGGGATATGTTCGTTGTATGTCTAAAAAGTCCACTAAGGATGGATTTTTGGATATTCATATTCTGAAGGGGTGTTAAGGGGGTTAAACTTGCATTTCATTGAATAACAATATCACACGAGTTGTTTCATTTGGGGATGTGATATTCGGCATATAAACTAAGCATTCAAAATATGCAGACATATGTCTAAGGGTTTATCGATATGGTGTATATTATGAGGTGAAAGGGGAGAAAATTGGGGGTTGAAGGATTCTTAACGGAGCGTGTACTGTATATCTTATTCAACATAGGCGATAAGTTTGAAATTCTGTGGAAAAAGCAGCTTAAAAGTAAGGAAATAGGGGAGTTGGCGAATTGAGCCAGCTAATCTTCTGAGTGGATCTTTCTTATCTTGTCATTCCATCGCACAGTCCTTTAAGGCCAATTTCCCCAGGCCAAGTTCTGGTTCTTCCGCTGAGATCCTTCTCCCTTCGGTACCCCACCACTACCATTGTCAAAACCCAAAAGCTAAGATAACTTACTCGATCTTGCAGAATGACCCACTGGCTCTGGTATTTCCCGTAAACACACTTCCATGTAGGGTTGTACAAAATGGGATTTGCACACTTTCAGTGAAACAAAGATTATGCCTTTATTCTTTTAAAAGGCCACAACAGTTAAAAGGTACCTTAAACCCCTTACATTATTATTATTATTATTATTATTATTATTATTATTATTATTATTATTATTATTATTATTGTCCCCCGTGGTGTATGGATAGCACGCTTTTCTCTTACCGAGGAGGCTCTGGGTTAGATTCCAGCCAGAAACGTATGATCTATAGACACCGGGGTGTCGTAATGTTGTCCCGAAGGAGATCTTTAACGTGCCAGTAAAACTACTGACACGGCTCTGGCTCCATCGCATTTACGCACCCACAAATGCCACTAACTGCGCCAGGATTCGATCCTGTAACCGTGGGAACAGCATGCGAGAACGTTACCAATGAGCAACGCAGCCAGTCATACTTAAGATCTGACTCGAGGGCTGAAAAGGGGTACTTTTTGTCGTTTATTCATTTTAAAGGCTTTGCGATTATGTAATACTTTGGTGTATGTGGAATCTGTCTGATAATTTGTGTTATAGTGACTGATGTAGCGTACTATTGTGTACTTGTAATTGGTCTAGGATATGGTTAGGAGGTGTCCATGGTCTTAATTTAGGTACAAACTCGGCATCTGCCTAGAGTAGAAATGAGAAACCTTGGAAACCACTTCCAGGATGGCTGAGGTGGGAATCGAACCTGCCTCTTCTCAATTCTGCATCAGGAGAAGGAAAAGTGTACACTCAGCCTCGTTAGGACAATTGAGTAGTTGTCTGACAGTGGGGCAGCGTCCCGGTCACGGAGACAAAAATTAACGGTCGAGGTGACGCGATCTGACCTCTCTTCACCCTTCAATCTGTAGGCCGAATGGCTGGGCAGCGGTCGCTTGGTAGGCCAGGATCAAACATTCGCTGTAGTGCCACGGGGTGGTTCGAGTTATTTTGCGTGGATTAAAATTCGTCTAGAGATATTTGCATTCAAATGCTCTCGCTATGTGTTGTAACTTGATAGAAAATAAGTTCTTAACCAGCTGTTTCACTCAGACTGACACTATTTGCATAACATTAGCCTATGTTTGGGCAGATGGCCTTGCTGTTCCGACCGTTAAGACACCAATCATCATCATCATCATCATCATCACTAAACTTGTTACATAATCATTCTTATCCTGCAAATTACATGCACAGTTATTTTTCTCTAATTTTGAAATTCATCAACGGTAGGCGTAGCCCAGTGGTTCTCAAACTTTTGTGGCCCATCTCCCCTTTCTAGAGGTTGACCAACACCAAATGCAAACACATTACAAGTAAAATAAGAAGAACAATCTATATATTTCACAATTTAAAACATATTGTCAATTACAAATTAATAAGAGACATCTCCCATGCTCTAGTCCAGTCAGTTCTTGCCTGGGGAGGTGCCTATAAAAATGAACTAAAAAGTGTTCAGATAGTGTAGAATCTCATACTGCGAATAATGTTGATACTCTATTTTATATCAACCCAAGTTATGTATAGCCAAACGTAAATTTCTGTATTTCTCACCAAAAGTATATAATATTCTCCCAATTCAATTAAAAGAATTTAAAGGAAATCATACAAACCTGAAGACGCATATAAAACATTTTCTCAGAGAAAACAAAATTAAAATTGAAAATATAATTAGTTGAGCCTACATGTTTATACAAACACAAATTCAATTTTCCTTCATATTCATTATTTTTAGCCTACTTTCGATTTTTGCAAAAAATGAAAGTAGACTTATGAGATCACTACAGGGCCAAAAAGAGAGAGAGAGAGAGAGAGAGTGTGTGTGTGTGTGTGGATGGGTGTGGGTGTGGGTGTGGGTGGGTGTGGGTGTGGGTGGGTGTGGGTGTGGGTGTGTGTGTGCGCGCGCACGACATTTGGTACAGAGTTAGCACTGGCAAAGAGCACCTCAGTGTCATGTTTTATATCGCCACCATCGTGACCTAAACGTAATGGCGGCCACTCAAATGTTCAAAGCTTAAATCAAATTACGACCAACCTATTCATCTGATCTCTACCAAATTTTGTAACATTATACCTTTAAGTATGAAGAAGTATGACTAAACTACGAGGTCATCTGCATAATAATTTGCGGATGGTGGCCATATTTGTGTGCAAATCGATTCCCCCTATCTTTTCAAACACGGTGAATCCGAATTGAACGAAATATGGTACAGAGGTAACACTAGCAAAGGGTATCTCAGTGTCATGTTTTATATCGCCGCCATCTTGACGAAAACGTAATGGCGGTCACCCAAATTTTACAAGCTTAAATAATATTACGACCAACCTAATCATCTGATCTCTACCAAATTTTGCAAAGTTATACCTTTATGTATGAAGAATCTTTTGACCAAACTACGAGGTCATCTGCCCAATAATTTGCGGATGGCGGCCATGTATGTGTGCCAATTGATTCCCCCTACCTATTCAAACACGGTGAAACCGAATTGAACGAAATTTGGTACAGAGGTAGCACTAGCAAAGGGCACCTCATATTCATGTTTAATATCCGTATGACACTTATTTCAACAAGCTACTACAACCAACATTCAAATATACTCCTTGGAAAGGACAAAGAGTTATAACAATACCCATGCATTTAGGAGAAAGTAGGCTATATGTTCTTTACTAAACATCTTGTTTAGTGTATACATCATTTACATTGAACGTATTATTCGGCTAAGCCATTATACAATATTTTGAAATAATAATGTTATTGGTTTTACGTCCCTCACTGGCTTTTAGGGACGCCGGGGTGCCGGAATTTTGCCCCAAAGGGGATCTTTAACGTGCCAGTAAATGTACTGACACGGCTCCCTCGCAACAATATTTCGAAATAGTAATCAATGATATGCTTGCCACACACAAGGTTGCACCTTTTAGTGGCATATGTGATATCTCTTCCTGCTCTGTATGAATTTGTATCCTATTTCGACCTGTCTTTATCATATTGTAACAATATAATATAATAATTGTAAATTGACAGGTTAAACAATGAGTAGGAAGTCCAAGGAAATTCATAAAATGTGTCCAGTTAATCTGAATTTTGTAAAATGTGTGTATTTGTAACGATTTAATAAATAATAATAATAATAATAACCTATCGCCCCCTTTTCATTTTCATTGTATGTCTAACTTGAATTTGAAGTAAAGTGAAAATAATAAGGCAGATTTATTATTTTAAACAATTTTACTACCGTATATAAAAACAACCGAAGCAGTTTTATCCGGTCACTCTTAAATAACACTGAAAATAATGTACATTTTTTACGGATTTTTTTAAAGAACAAAGAATTGAAATAATTAACTAAGAACATTGACGTACATTTAAAAAATAGGAATTCGTGTTTTCTTTTTTAAATTGGAATCTGGAAAAAAGATTGACAGTTAGAAAACTTTGTTATTGTTTTATTTTACCTTTTCAATGGCTGCCTTGTGCTTGCTGGATTTCAGTTAAAGCTTGAATATCCGGTTTTATGTTCGTTAAGTTCACGGGCGAGTCTCCTTTGAGGCATGTCCAACTTATTTCTTTGTTTTGTGAGGAGCTGGATAACAGAACTAAATCCTTTTTCAATCAAATATGTTGACGGGAACGAGATGAGAAGTGGTTCAGTTTTTCCCTACAGTTGTGGATAAGTGTTCATAAGCTTCACCCTGGTATCCCAGGTAACAGTATCTGCAAATCGCACACTTCGTACAGTTTTTTTAAAATTCATTCTTTAAAGAAATTATAGATATTTATGAAATTAGAGTACAATGCGTCACTGGTGATGTATATTCTCTTTCATTTGAATGCTCATTTTTCACGCTCGGTCGCTTGTGAGCACCGCAGGAGGTATCTACACTACTGAAATAATATATATGATGATGATTGAGCATATATGAACGTAAATATAGTACATGATGTGAATGGTCTTCACCTGAGGGCTGATGTTGATGCCTTGAAAATTCGCCTGCTGCCTAATGCTCAATGTTGTTGTTGATTGAGGGGCTTTGCGACATCGTGGTCATGTAACCCCACGTAATTGGGTGTGTGTGTGGGGGGGGGGGGGGGGGGATTTGTCTGATAACATGTGGTACTGTGATGGCTGTATTATTGTGTGTAGGCCTAGTGTAATTCAGATGAGGATTGGGAAGGAGGCGGCCGTCTCCTGCAGTTAGGACCCAATCCGGCATTTGCTTGGAGGATGGCGGGATTAGGAATCGAATACACCTCTTCTCAGTTTTACCTTACGAAGCTGTGTGTTCCCCGTTCCAGGCCTCATACCAGAATTGAATTTCTTGGCAGAGCCAGGAATCGAACCAGAGTCTCCGTGGTGACAGCCAATACGCAATGAGGTGGACACATAATGCTCAATGAAATGTAATCTGAAAAGACTGACTTAAAAAAATCGATCAAACTGAAATATGGCAACCGTTTTACCGAGGATTCATTCGTCAGAGCAATCCTGTTTTATTCACTACTCAATTACCATATCCTGAACGCTGGGTCATACATATGCGACTTTATAGTAATTGACACCCCTGGGACCGTGAAACTGAGTCACCTTCCCTCCAACAGTTTAATGAGGAAAGGTTGGAACTTGTGCACAGTATGGTATGTGTTGGCTGCAGAGTGGGGGAAGAGAGGGGAGATTGCTAATGAGCTATAGCTGGCCGAAATGGACTATGTCTTATCAAAGAGGCATATCATGCTGGCCAGAAAAGTCTGCCCGATTTTATCAGTGTAATTAACTGGCCGAATTGGACTGCGCCCGCAAATAGGTGCTCGACCATTTCTTCATAAATCCAATTTAAGGGGCCCATGGGGAGGAGTGAAATTCGGGGGGGGGGGGGAACAGGAAAGAAAGTGTTCTCACTGATTGACTCACATACTCACTCATCAAACTCAGGGGGAAAACAGCTTTAAATAAGTAAATAGGTGTTCGACCGTTTTTTTTTTCATAAATCCAATTTAAGGGGTTCATGAGGAGGGGTGAAATTCTCAAAAATAAATGAAAGAAAATGTCCTGACTGACTCACTCACTCATCATCGCCCAGCCAAAATTATTGAAGTTAGACACATGAAATTTTGGGGATAAGTTCGTTGTATGTCGAAAACGTCCACCAAGGAAAGAGTTTTGTATATTCAGGTTCTAAAGAGGTGTTAAGGGGGTAAACGTGCATTTCATTGAATAACAATATCTCATGAGTGGTTTAATTTGGGGATGTGATACTAGGCATATATACTAATCATTAAAAATAAGCTGACACATGTCTAATGGTTTTTCGATGTGGTGTATATTATGAAGTGAAAGGGATGAAAATTGGGGGTTGAAAGATTCCTAACGGAGCGTGTATCTCTTAAACGACATAGGCGAGGATTTTGATTTTCTCCGAGTTTCAATCAGCTTAAAAATAAATAAATAAATAAATAAATAAATAAATAGATAATTAAAATAAGTAGGTGTTCGACCGTTTTTTTTTTTTTCATAAATCCAATTTAAGGGGCTTATGGGGAGGGGTGAAATTCTGGAAGAAAAACGTCCACTAAGGAAAGATTTTTGGATGTTCACTCTCATCGACCCATCAAAACTATTAAAGTTAGAAGAAGGGGATATGTTTTTTGTGTGTCGAAAAAGTCTACTAAGGAAGGATTTTTGGATATTCAGGTTCTAAAGGGGTGTTAACGGGATTAAACCTGCATGTCATTGAATAACAATATGACACGACTATGACGCGAGCGAAGCGAGGCAAAAAATGAAATGGTGTATGTCTGTATATTACTCAATCACGCAAGAACCACTGGTCCGACTTACATGAATTTTACATGGAAGTAGCTGATTTACCTGGTTTACATATAGGCTACTTTTGATTTCAATACTTTGCACTATTTAAAGATGGCGACCATTTTAGTGACGTCACGACACCCTTTGGTTTCAAACTTTCATATTTCCATTTCAAATAAAAAGTGAACGCTAAGAAATAGCAAACATTTGATGGCATATACGAGGTTTAAAATTACATTTTCTATCCGAAAGGTATCTCTAACGGTTAGCGAGTAAAACCTAAATTTGTGCTATAAAACACGGTCAACGCCGAACGGTGTAGTTGGACAAAATGTTCCATCCTTAATCTCCCTCTGCGCAGCACCTCGCCTATCCCCCGTTTTAACTGTCACTTTCACATTTTAATTTATTTATGACGCGTAGCGAAGCACGGGTACTTCAGCTAGTATCATATAAATTTGCTTCTTTCTTGACAGTGACTTGCGTGAGTGTTTTCTTATTAAAAATACTTTTAGATTATGAAGGTAGAAATGTTAAAATTTTACAAATACAATGGAATAGAAAAAACCTATTTGGCTTCAAATAATTCCATAACATATTAAATATTTCAAATTTTAGAAATTTCACTCTCCTAGTGACTAATCAAATTTATGTAAACAACCTTTGATTTTGGTTACAAATAGTTAATGAACTAAGGAAATTGTACTTTAATTTGAATAATTTGGCCACGTATGTAATAGGTTTCAGACTACTGATCTTGGAAATATAATTATATTCTTTATAGCCTACTAAAACCATCGCCTGGAAATTAAGTTGGCAAAATGATCTGGTACATGCCACTTAACTGTCTAGTAGGCAATATAATACATCATGTTATTGTAAATGTTATAAAATCAATACTGTTAATTTTGATAGACTCCTATCGCATGTTTCATCGAACCGATCAGAGTAAATCTACACTACCAAAATTTGCCACAGAAATTATTTCCCCTGGTAGCGTCCAAAAATCATTATTATGCACATAATTCTGAATTTTAATGGATCTTTTTCGTGCATTTTGAGTTGATCACGTGGATGTAGATCATGGGAGAGTTCTAAACCAGAACAGTATAAGAAAATGTACTAATTAATTATATTAACGGAACTTCTGGTCAAACATGTGATCCACTCTCTTACTGGATATTCCTTACGTTGTATTTAAAATGCAGGTTTGCTCAACTACCAAAACCTCAGAATTCCGGGAATCACCCGGCATAATGTGAGAAGAATTGACTCAAGCAGTAAAATGTTAAATGAAAAAGAATAGCTTTATAATATCCATTTATTCATAAATGTTTTCAAAGTTAAAAATAACAGATGGTGTATCCGTCACATAAAAGTGAATAATGAGTATTCCAATAATGTTATAATAATAAAACAGAGAGATATCCACGGAAAACTTTGCATTTAATTCGTCCCTTATGACAGGTCATTAACGATTCCATTGTTCCGACGAGCAGATGTTTAGGTATTCCCGAATTGAAGCCGCTATAAAGCAGAATGAAAGCGTTATTTGCATATTTAACATTTTGATTTATATCCTCCACGCAGACGTTATTTAAATCCGGGCACGTATATGTCTCGCGAGGGAGTTTTAAATGATTCCCAAATCGATTATCGGGGTACTATGTGATGTAGTGATTCATTTGGTTAGGAACTGTTGCCGCAATTAGATTTTGCCCTCCCATTAATACGATGAGTTAGCTTCATATTTTGATATTGCAATGAATGTATCATTAGCTCCATGGAGTCCAATGTAATAAAGCATTTAATGTACTCAGAGCTTCCAATTTAATGTCAATATTATCCATTAAAGGCAAGTATTGTAGCAACTGTGATTTCAGGTGCTGGAATAGTCCGAGTTGTAAAAAATATAGTGATTCCTCCACTCTGGCGTTATTGAACACACAATTATTATAGCAAACAAATTACTATTACAAATATCCCGCTACGTATATGCCCTAGTCAGGAAACACTCTCTGATTGAGGACTTGAGAGTTGAAATGCAACTGCAGCAAACTCGGGCTTGCGAGGAACAATTATTATAGCAAACAAATTACTATTACAAATATCCCGCTACGTATATGCCCTAGTCAGGAAACACTCTCTGATTGAGGACTTGAGAAATGAAATGCAACTGCAGCAAACTCGGGCTTGCGAGGAACTATTACGAGAACTACAGTAGAAAAGGGATTTGTTCGAGGAAAGTTTCTACACTATCGATGCAATGATATTGTATTATTATTGTTTTAAGGGGAGGAACAGCGAGATCATCTGCCCCTTGCAATGATATGGAGTGGATGAATGAGGAATACGGTTGAGACACTTGATGACACGCTTTGCGATACACGGTTTTAATCATAATTATTGTGCCAGGGATTCTTTTTACCAAGCCAATCAGGACCAGTATAGGCCTATGTGTTCTATGCAGTGAGGAGTGCGATATTTACCACGCGATGAAGTGCAAGAAGAGAAGATTATCACTAACTCAATCTTGCTCTTAAGGTACGTATCATGTAATGTATATACTTTGCACATTGTGCGCAATAAATTTATTATTATTATTATTATTAAATATGACATACTATTTTTTTCAGTTCTAGTACCTGTTTCTTTTACTCTTAGATGGTAGCGAGAGACTCAAATTTCATTTGACGCACTGCCAACTTCAAGTCTAATTACAACTAATTACAAAAATCTAGCTTTTCTTCCCTTTATCTTCCCAAAAACCATTCATCCGTTTACTGTGTGCCTTCTTCTCTTCATCTGTCCATTTACGCTTATTTCTTTTGGGTTGTGATCTAAATTCAAATTTCTGGTTTCTGATATCTTCTCTACAAATGCTGCGATCATTAATGGTCTTCTATGGTGATATGTAATGGTTGTAAGTCTTCCATGGTTTCTTTGTACCAATAAGTACCCAATTTCGACGTAGAAATTATGTTGAATATTATTTTAGTCAGTCTGGTGTCGTTCATTCCGGCGATAGCCTATGTGTAAAGAACTTCAATCTGCGTTTTCTGATGAGTGTCGTGATAGTTTCAGTATTTCTATATATTCTTCTGTGGGTCTTTTTTTTTTGCCAGAAATTATCTCTGAAAACGGCACCGTAAATTTTTCTCCGAATTTTTCTTTCTTGTTTTTTCAATGTCTTTAATGTGGGCCATTCCCTTGGTGCTTGTGGTTTCTGATGCGAACAAAGCTTCCGGCAAGACTACCGTTTTATAATGACATAATTTCGCAGCCGTGGAGATGCATTTTGTATTGTGGTGGAACCAGCTAAGTTTGTAAGCTTTCTGTGAGATTGAGACTCTTTCTTCGTTAGCCTTTGTGTTCAGACCAGATTTCTGCATGATTTCTCCTAAATATTTGAAGTCATTGACTTGTACAATTTCTCCGAACTTTGTTTTTATTGGGAGTTTGTCTGAGGATTTTGTATCGAAGAACTGCGGTTTTTCATACGAAATTTGAAGCCCGGTTTTCATGGCGATCTTGTGGAGTTTATCTAAGGCGTGGTGTGCTTCTGTTGTAGTATTTGTAGTATGGCGATGTCATCTGCAAAAGCGAGTCATTTTATATGGATTATGTTTGTCTTTTTACTTAGTTGAATTCCTCCTCACTCATTATTTATATACAGGGTGTATTTGATATGATGGAAGTCCTTTGCACTAGTGATAGAAGAGACTATTGTAAGCTTCCTAGGTAAAGAATTTGTCACCTATCTTTAAATTGAAAATTTATCATTAAAAAGTCAATGTTTTTAGGAATTTCCGAAATTCTTCAAACAGAAGATGAGGCAGCAGACTGGGGTAAACGGGGCGGGGCTAGTTGGGGCGATGCGCGGAGGAGAAGTTATTACGTAATCGGAGCGTTGACCTTACTGGTTGAGGGGAGGTATCAGCTGTTACGAGGAGCGAGCGATAACCGTCTCGTAAGAAAGTTTGTATTGCTGTTGTTGTTGTTGTTGTTGTTGTTGAAATTGCACGCAATGTCTTGGGACGTTATGACCGGTAGTATTGTGTAGCCTACTTTGTAAGTGTCATTGCCGTCCGACACTTTAATGAAATACAGTGTGACAAAATTCCGACATCCCGTATTCTGTTCAGAACTAGGCATTTAAGACGGAAGTAAAATACTTGATGATTTGTTTGAGAGGCTTGGCGATTTTGGTCATTTAGCCCCATGTAGCTGGGTGTGGGTAGAATTTGTGTGATAACCTGTGTTTTTGTGGTTTCTGTAGTAATGTGGGTATTTGTAATTCAGGTGAGGATTCGGAAGAAGGCGCCGGCCCTGTGGTGTTGGGGCAGTGCAACTGCCTCTCACCCGGAGGCTCTGGGTTCCATTCCCGGCTCCATCAGGGATATTAGAAACTGACGTGATGGCTGGAACGCGGTGCACTAAGCCTCGTGAGGGCAATTGAGTCGCTGTCTGACAGTGAGGCAGTGCCCCAGTCAGGAAAATCAAGATTAATGGCCTAGGGGACCCGATGCACTGACCACGCGTCACCCTAATATCTGCAGGCCAAATGGCTGGGCAGCGGTCGCTAGGTAGGCCTAGGCCCTTCATTGGCTTCACTGCCAGCGGTTATGGTTATTGAGAAG
The DNA here is from genome assembly GCA_946902985.2 of Meconema thalassinum. Taxonomy (NCBI): domain Eukaryota; kingdom Metazoa; phylum Arthropoda; class Insecta; order Orthoptera; family Tettigoniidae; genus Meconema; species Meconema thalassinum. Next base: position 150,588,696 of record OX336390.1, on the reverse strand, counting down.
AAGGCGGCCGTGGCCTTAAGTTAGGAACAATCCCGGCATTTGCCTGGGGTAGAAGTGGGAACCCATGGAAAACTACTTCCAAGATTTAATACTAGTACGGTACCACATGTACATGTTGTGAATAGTCCCATCCCATCTCCAGCCCTGGGGTGGCCATAAACTGTTGATTTATTGGTCAATCAACAATGTACATACATATGAAAATGCTTGCTGAGCCCAAGGTTGCAGGTTCGAAACCTGGCGCAGTCAGCTGGCATTTGAGGGTGCGCAAATGCGAGGGAGCCGTGTCAGTACATTTACTGGCACGTTAAAGATCCCCTTTGGGGCAAAATTCCGGCACCCCGGCGTCTCTAAAAGCCAGGGTAGTTAAAAGGGACGTAAAACCAATAACATTATTATTATTACATATGAAAATACACGAAAATGAAAATAAAATACAAATACATTGTTATAATACAGTGTTATAATAATAATAATAGTATAATAATAATAATAATAGGATAATAATAATAATAGTCTGATAATAATAATAATAGTCTGATAATAATAATAATAGTCTGATAATAATAATAATAAGAGTCAGCATGTGTAGTTCTGGTGGTAGAGTGCTAACCTTCCCGAGGGTGCGATCTATGTTCAGTCATGTAGTAAATGAATGGGATCTAATACGATCATGTCGATGGATTTCATGGCACATACAAGAAATCCTACGTACATTAAAGTCTGGCAACTCGTCATACCAAAAAGAAACATAAAAGAAGTTCGTGTGTCTAAAAGCCTATTATTACTATTATTAGTATTATTAATATTTTTATTACAGTTGTTGCACTATCTTCACACAAAGATAGACCAACAGTTCCTTAAATTAATTTACCAAATCTTTAGGATTTCTATTTTCTATGCATAGTCCAAGAAGCTGGCAAAATCCTAGACAGATCCACCAGCACTAGTCATGTAGCCACTCCCCATGAAGGTGTGGAACAGCTGTTCATAGGCTCGGTTTGTGTATTTCAATGTCATTGGCAGACAAGACGAGGAGGTCACTCAACTTCAGGCTCTTATCAACATTCCTCAGCGTGGGAGGGGAGGGGACGGGGAGAAGTCAGCTGTGCTGCTGAGGGGAATGGAGTGAAAGCCCGTTTCCAAGACATTGACCGGCGATTTTTGTGATTTAATTCCACCTACACCAATTAAGATCCGACTTAAGTTCATGAAGATATTTGCTCAGAATACCATCTTCTATCACCAGTGTAAAGGACTTCCATCATATCAAATACACCCTGTATATATATCATCATTTCGTTCTTCTATGGACCACGTTATTTCAACTGCCTTTTCCCTCGTTCTTTCACATTGGCCCAGTATTCACGCATTCTTCTTCGATGAGCTTCCTTTCATTCTTCGGTCCACTTCTTGCCGGTTTACAATATAGGTTTTGGCTGAAAACTCTGTATTTCCCCAAGTTTCTTCTTCAAAGAGTCACGTTCCAAGATGTCCTCATGTGATATCCCCAGTTCTTGTAGGTCTTTTCCACCTCTGTAAACCAGATACCTTTGATTTTCTTTCCCACAAAGTAGGCACAGATTCAATTGGACAATCTTCCGGAGTTCATTCGTGTTAAATGGCCAATAAAGGAGAGTCTTCTTATGCAAATGGTGTCCATTATTTTCTCCACATGTAGATAAAGTTCATCGTTGTGTCGTCTTCTATACTCACCTCGTTCCTTGACCGGGCCCAAGATCTTTCTCAGAATCTTCCTCTCTTTGGCTTCGAGTTGTTCTGCCAGGCCTTTCTTATTCATCGCCACGCATTCTGATGCATATAACGCTTCCGGGCGAATAACGGTAACGTAGTGCCTCAGTTTGGCCCTGAAGGACATTGATCGTGTTTTGTAAATGTATTTGGTTAAATGGTAAGCCATTTCCATTTTCTTAATCCGTGACACGAAAGCTTCCTTTTCACGAATGTTGGGCACAATCCATTCACCCAGGTATTTGAATGTCTCTACCTGTGTTATTTGTCCTCCATTCACCATAAGTTCTCTGGGTTTTGACTTGATGTTCGTCATAAACTACGTTTTCTCAAACGAAATCTGAAGACCTGCCTTAACTGCTTGCACCTGTAATTGATTGATTTGTTGTGTGGCCGTGTCAAGAGAATTAGAAAAAATTGCAACATCATCTGCGAAAGCTAAACAGTCGATTGTCAGGTTTTTGTTCTTACAACCTAGTCTGACCCCATTCTCTACACCATCCTTACACAATTATTATTTACGCCATTCTCGAATAACTTCCTCAAGAACACAGTTGAATATCAGAGGCGAGAGCCAATATCTCTGTCTCTCCCCGGTCCGTATTGCGAAGGATTCAGAAATCTCTCCCCTGAATTTCACTTTGGAAGCTGTATCCAATAGGGATTGGTGAATGATTGCTCTTGTCTTATTATCAAAACCAAATTATCTTAAAACTTGGAACAGGGTACTACGATCCACCGAGTCGTAAGCCTTCTTGAAATCAACAAAGGTCACAACAAATTTCTTACTTCTCAGATTCATGTACGATAGAATTGATTTTAGATTCATGATTTGCTCAACACCAGAGCGCACCTTTCAAAATCCACCTTGGTATTCGCCCAGTTGTTGATCGGGCTGTGCTTCCGCTCTCGTTTGAAGCGCTTTCGTGATAATCTTGTATGTTATCGAGAGGAGTGATATGCCACGATAGTTGTTTACGTCCACTTTATCACTTTTCTTGTGCAGGGGGGAAATCAGGGCCGATGTCCAATCACTGGGCAGTTTCTCTGTTTCCTAAATCTCCCAGATGATATCCGTTAGCTTGTCGACTGGTTTTTCACCTGCGTATTTCCAGAGTTCGGCAACTATTGAATCCTCACCTGGTGCTTTATTGTTCTTAAGCGTGTGAATGATCTGCTTGACGAGCATATTTTTGTTGAAGGAAAATTTCGATGTTGGAGCCTCACAATTGAGAAGGGACTCATAGTATTTCGCCAGGATCTGACAGTTGTCTTTGTCATTGTAAGCAAGTTTCTCATCGGGATTTTGCTGAGATTTTGCTTGAAGGTTTTATAGAAATCACGGGTGTTGTTCCTTTTGAAATCATGGTTTATCTGTGCCAACTGATTTTTGTGGAATGCTCGTTTTATCCCGCGTATGGTTTTATCAGTCTGCTTTCTCACGACCAGGAATCTCTCTCTGTTTTCTGCATTCTTCTGTTTGTTCCATCGCAGCCAGGCAAGCCGCCTTTGGTGAATGGCATCGTCACATTCATTAGTCCACCAAGGATGCCTCCTCGACTTTGTCAGTGGGACGGTTTCCTATGCCGTTTCAAGTATTGTTTGTTTGAGTTGTTCCCAATTCTGTGACTCAAGTGCTTCAAGTTTCTTACTGAATTCGCTTTGTGTTCTCAATTTTTCCACATCAAACCTGTTGATCTTTCTTTCCTGAAATCTCTTGGTGGATCTTGAAAGAAGTTTTAATTTTATCTTTGAAAGATATTGATCAGAGTCAAGATTCGTGCTTCTTGAGACTTTTACATTCTGGATTTCTCTATGAGATTTACGAGCAATAGCAACGTGGTCAATTTGGGATTCGCTGAGATGGACATTTGGGGATGTCCATGTTTTCTGTTTTGCAGGAAGTCGATTGAAAGCGGTTGACTTCATCACTAGGTTGAACGTCTTGCACAACTCCACTTACCTTTCTCTATTGCGGTTTGTTCTTCTGTGGGCCGGGTATTCTGCGATAATATTCTTGAATTTATTTTCCTTACCGAGCTGAGCATTGAAGTCCCCGAGAAGGACGATGATGTGCTCCTTGGGAATCTTGGATAGAATATCTTCAAGCTCTTCCCAGAAGATTTCCGTCCCTTGTGGATCAATTATGTTAGCTTGATTAATTGGGGCATGGACGTTCACCATGGTATATTTTTTATTTGTGCTTCGAAACGAAAGGATCGAGACTCGACTGTTGGGGGACGTGAAATTGGTGATGGACTCTAAAATCGTCTTACTGACCACAAATCCTGTACCAATTAGGGGGATGGATTTTACTACAGGTTTTCCGACTTTACCTTCGAAGATTCTATACCCTTGGGAGTCAAATCTTCTGCATCAACAAACCTTGTTTCCTGAATTGCTGCGATCAGGATTTGATGATGTTGTAGGGTGTCAATCAGTTGTTTCAATTTACCGACCTTCATAAGGGAGTTCACGTTGAATGTTGCGTAGAAGTTGCGAAGTTTGTGTCTGATCTTATTTGTAGGAGTCTTCGATACCTCCAAGCATGTCGTTGCAGGCTCCCCAGAGTCCGAAGGCCTGCATGCGTTGTGCAAGACGACGGTGGGTTGGTTACCACCTGGGTAGTTGCTTCAGCAGACGTTTCCTCCGTGCTTTTCACAGTTGAAAAAAACTGTAGATAGGGGCCAGTGATATTGCACACTGACCAATGTACTGCCAAGGTTGTGAGCCTTGGAGCCCCCAGCTCGCCGACCCAGCTTCCCGCTGGGATTGGTTACCCAACCTTCCACTGGGTTGCTCGGCGTAACAGGGAGCACCTCTTGTAGGTTACGTGCTGGAGTTGGAGTGAAAGAGGCTACGTTGGATTCTCTTGCTGAATCCAATATGTTTAAGTCGCAGGTGACATGCAACAACGCATTTCACTCCCATTAGCCCAGAGCCGTAAGGATTCCTCCCAGGTTGATTCATGGGACCCCACTCTTTATTATTATTATTATTATTATTATTATTATTATTATTATTATTTATTTTGCACATGCGCTTACACATTCTCAGCATATTTGCTGGAAAGAAAACATTTACAATCCCAGATACCGTATATATCATAAGGAGCAAATTATTGGTGACTGCATTCAGTAGGCTAGTTGCTTTACGCTTTTCCCCCACTCCTTCAGACCTGATTGCCCAAGAACAGCCTTACTACGCGACACGTAGAGAGTATGACAGTTTTCTGCATCAGTTTGAAAAGGCCAGGGTCTAATTTCAACTCAGTGAGCGATTCCTTTAAGTTGTTGGGAATCACGCCAGTGCTGGAGATGATAATAGGAACTGTCCTGACTTGTGCCATGTGCCGTTGCTTCCTTATCAGTTCTGAAAGCTCTGTGTATTTTGACAGCTTTTCAACATGTTTTGTTAGCATGTTGCCACTGTTTGGGATTGCCACATCTATGAAGGTAGTGTGCTTCATGCGTTTGTCAACAAGAACCAAATCAGGTCTGTTGTGCACAGCTGACTGGTCTGTCAACACAGTACGATCCCAGTACAACGTAAAGCTGTCATTTTCCAGTACACTTTCAGGAGCATATTTATAGTACGGCACTTTCTCTTGGCTCAGCAGTTGAAGGCGTATAGCCAGTTCTTGATGAACTATCTTGGCAACAAAATCATGTCTCTTCCTATATTCTGTCCCTGCAAAATGGCGACAACCTGATATAATATGCTGAACAGTCTCCGATGTTGGGCAACCGTATCTGCAATGGTCATCTTGCACAGATGCATCCTTGATAATGTACTTAAGGTAGTTCCTCGTGGGGACAACCTGGTCCTGAATAGCCATCATAAAGCCTTCTGTTTCAGGAAACATCTGCCCAGAAATGAACCAAAAGTTCGACGCTAGCTTGTCGACGTGAGTTTGGATGACTTCATTGGGATGTCTTCCGTGCAGTGGCTTACACAACCAGGCATTGAATCTATCCAAATCACTGCGCACCTGAATTTGAGTCTCTTGCTGACTTAAGAGTAGTGGAGTTGAATCATTTGCTTCGGTGACAGCCTTGTGCAGTTTCGAATGATTCGATACAGAACAGAAGTATTTTCATAGCTCATAGATCTGTCGAGCTACTTGGTTGTTTATATCAACAATTCCTCTCCCACCCATATGTCTCGGTAACATGACTCGTTCCACAGATGTCCTGGGATGGTGTTTTCGTGATTTGGTCAGTGATGTTCTAATTTTCTATTCTAGACTTGCAATGTCAGTTTTACTCCACTTGATGACCCCAAACGAGTAACTCAGGATAGGGACAGCATAAGCGTTGATTGCCTTAACCAAGTTTTTACTGTTGAGGCTGGTGTTACAAACAAGCTTAATTCTTCTGACAAATTCCTTCATCAGATCTTGTTTCTCTACTGAGTGTTCTATGAGTCGGGCTTGCTTCATTCCCAGATACATGTAGGTCTCGTTAGTGAGCATTGTTGTTGTTACGAACAGAAACGTCACTTCATACTTATTTGGGAAAATAAAATATATTTATTTACAAGAAAATGCACACATATTACAAATAACACTCAAAAAGACTCCATCTTGGATGCACTGTCTCCTGTCCTTCTTTTCTCACAAAAAACAAAAATAACTGTTGCCAACTGTCTGTCACATCCTCCCACCGTTGAGGAAAGACATCCTCAACTACTCCACATATCTTGCAGGAACATTGAGAGTTCTACCCGAACGTGTGGTCTTCGGGGGTTGAACACCAGTTCCAGTCGGCTCTCCTAAAGCAGTAGCTGTTTTCTTATTCAAGCCAGTCCTCAAAGGTGTGCTGTCTTCATCAGGTACTTTTAGGGGGTAGAGTCGCTGTATCGGTCTCAAGAGTTCTCCTTTAGATGTAACAACCCTTGCAAGTCGTGTAATACCATCAGTTCCAGGGAACAAGTCCACAATTTTTCCAAGGGGCCAATCTATCCTCTTAGTGCCATCTGATCCAACTAGGACAATGTCACCTCTTTTTTTTTTTTTTCCTCCTGAGAGGCCGAGTGCAGGTCTTTCTAGTCGACGCCCGTGGGCGACCTGCGCGTCGGGATGAGAGATGGAAAGGATGAAGATGAATGAAACTGGGCAAGGATGTGGAAGGAAGCGGCCGTGGCCTGTTAGAAGGTACTGTCCCAGCATTTGCCTGGTTTTGAAAATGGAAAACCACGGAAAACCATTTCAAGGACAGCCGACGGTGGGGCTCGAACCCACACGTCTACCGAGTCAGCAGAGAGCTTGGCCCCTTGACCTAACGCGGAGCTTTAGCCCGCGTAGCCACTACTGTCGGTGTCACCTCTCTTGAACAAAAGAGTTGGTTTACAACTCGGTTTACCGAGTGCCAAAAGTCCCAGATATTCCTGCTGGAATCTTTTCTTCAATGCCATTCTTAGGTTCAGGAGATGACGATTTCGTTGATTCAGGGTTATAGCATCCAATGCATCACATTCTGGAACTCCAGCTGTCTTAATTCCTTGTAGAAAGCAGGCAGGGATGAGTGGACTTATATCTTCACATCCATCAGTCAGATATGTTAGCGGTCTTGCATTTATGGTGGCTTCTATACTGCAGAGAAGGGTAAGCATTTCTTGGTAAGTTAGACAGGCTTTACCCAAAACTCGTTTCAGAAGCTGTTTAATTAGACGTATTAACCTTTCCCAGAAGCCTCCCCACCAAGGAGCACTAGGGGGATTAAATCTCCAAGTAATACGTTCAACCGAATAATGTTTGGAAATATTCTCCCAGTCAACACTTTGAAACACGTTATCTGTACCCGTGAAATTTGTGCCATTGTCTGAGTAAATCACAGAGGGGCGTCCTCTTCTTGCTACAAAACCGCCGGAACGCTTGCACAAACGCCTCTGTGGAGAGAGAAGTAACCATTTCGAGATGAACAGCGCGATACACCGCACATGTGAAAACTACAATCCAAGCTTTACTTTCATCCCTCAGGAACACCGGACCTGCCAAGTCCACTCCTATCACTTCAAATACACAGGCTTCCCGTATGCGGTCCAGGGGCAGAGGGGCCTGAGCGATTTCGGTATGTTGTCCATCATGCCTCCGGCACTTGACACATTTTCTTATAATTTTTCTAACTGTCCTCCTTCCACCGATGATCCAGAAGCGTTGTCTCAGATGATTAAGAAGAAGTTGTACTCCAATGTGATTTTCTTTCACATGCTCATCCATAATCAAGCGAGAGGTGATGACATGGTTCGCTGGGAGAATCATTGAGAACCTGAATTGCTTCAGATCTTCTCGCAGTAGTAGTCTCGTTTTAACCCTGAGAACACCATCTTCCAGGAATGGATGTAGTGAAGATAGACGTTTATCAACTAATCCGTGGAAGCTTTCTCGTTGAATTATAGAAATGAGTCAAATTTCAGCCCTTTCTAACTCTTCAACTTGCAGATTTTCTTGCGAGATCCTCTCACATCTAAGACAATTCTTACAGAAACGAAGAATCCATGCGATTAGATGAACTATTCTGTGATAACTGGAAAAATACCTGGCATACCAGAGGGGATCTTCATTGGTTACAGTCATATAATTCACAGGGTTTTTCTTAATTTCCTTTGCTATACTCTCTTCGTCATACACCACTTTTGTTTGAGGCCAACAATCTGGAGATTCGTACAACCAGGCAGGTCCCTCTCACCATCGAGAGGCTACTAACTGCGAAGCAGAACTATCACGTGACGGTAAATCAGATGGATTCAATGAACCTGGAACATGTCGCCAGCAGTTTAAATTGGTCAAGTTCCTGATCCCATTCACACGATTGCGGACAAACACCGACCAGTTCTCAGTCCTGCAGATCCATGCTAGAACTGTGGACGAGTCAAACCAGAGAAAAAACTCATGAACTTCCAGTGAAATAGATTCCAACACACATTTAAGCAACCGTGCACCAATTGTAGCAGCCAGCAATTCCAATCCGGGGATTGTCACTTCCTTGAGGGGGGCCACACGAGATCTTGCATCACATAACTGTACACTCACTTGATTGTTGGAATCGCATCTTATGAAGACTACTGCTGCGTATGCAAGTTGTCTGGCATCACAGAAGACATGAATTTCGACATGGTCACTTCTTCCAAACCATCGAGGAATCTTGATTTCTACCAGGTGAGATAGATCCTTTACTCAGGCCAGAAACTCGTCTCTGGACTTCACATCAACTGCACTATCCCATCTTATATGAGTCTTCCAGTTCCTTTGAAACAACAGTTTGACACAAAGTGTGACAGGGCATGTCACACCAACTGGATCAAAAATTCGATGTGCCAGTGACAGAATTGTCCTTTTCGTCACTTCTCCCACCTGAATACTATCCAACCAATTCAAATTTAAAGTAAGTGTATCCTCCTGTCGATCCCATAACTGTCCCAAAACAGATGAAAGGGTAGCAGACTGGTCATCATCCTGAGAGAACTGCCATCCCCTCAAATTAAAACTGCCTTCTGATAATACCCTACTAGCTTGATTGATAAACTCGCCCACCTCCGATTCCCTGTCAAGGCTAGTGCCAACGTTGTCCACGTAGAAGCTCTGTAGAAGTCTCTTGATGAATAGGGGATTGAATTGCGGGTTTTCCAAGTACTTCTTTAGGTGATACTCCAAGACAGCCACCAGGAGAAACGGACTACAAGTTAAGCCGAAAACCAGCCTGGCATGCTTGTAGATCTTGTAATTATTCCCAACGTCCTACCACATCAAGAAGCAGATATAGTTTCGATCTTCTTTCCGTATGCTTATCTGAAGGAAGGCCTTCTCAATGTCTGCAATAATTCCTCTCTCGGAATCTAAGAAGAACAGCAGGGATTAGCTCAATCAGGTTGGGGCCATCATACAAACAATCGTTCAAAGCAGGGGTTCCCACTTCCTTCGCTGAGGCCTCAAATACAGGACGAACAGGTTTCGTTGAACTACTTTCCTTCACAACAGCTCGATGCGGTAGATAGTGTCTGAAGTTTTCATCCTCCTGAACCGGTTCAATAACACCACTCCTTTCCCACTCGGTGAAAATATATTCATACGTCTCGACTAGTCCAAAATTTTCCACTTTCTTCCTTGTGTTGACTAACCTCTTCTCAGCCATGACCCTATTAGATACAAGAAATGATTTGTTTTCTTTCCAGGGTAAATGGACTTCATACCTAAATTCTCCATTAATAGACATGGTTTTCTGAAAGTGCTCCATTGTTGCAAAGTGTTCTTCAGTTTTAGTTTTCCTTACGGCAGGATCGCTGATACCTAGCACGTCCAGTACCCACATATTTTCAACTGAAGCATCTCTGATAAAGAGAGAAGTGACAAGGTTGGTCATGCTTGATTGATCTCCAGAAACTACTTTATTACACTTCACAGTCCACCCCAGCAGTGTCTCAATACATGCAAGACCATTGCTTAGTGTACATCTTTGTCCAGTCATTAACTTTCCAGCTACATCAGCGCCTATTAATAGTTCAATGGGACCTTCAGTATCATAAATCTGTATCCCTTTTGCTCTTAGTTCTTGCAACAATGGTCCCTATAACATAGTATTGTACCCTGTAATTATTTGTTGCCCTAAGACTTCAAAATTGCAGGCATAAGGCTCTCCTAAACTCTCTATGTAGATCCTATAGCACATATGCTGGCTCTCTTCTGTGACTACCCCACCAAATAGTGAATGGCGTAGCATTTCTGTGCGATGACTAGTGTTACCTAACTTCTGAGCAACTGATTCAAGCATATAAGATCTCTGACTGCCAGTATCCAGTAGAGCCCTTACCTCCATTGCAGAGGATTCTCCAATGACCTTCACCTTTAATGTTTGCAAAATAACACCTCGCATACCACTACGTTGTTCATTTGAAATCAAAGAATGAGACTGAAGTTTCTCATTGATAGCTTCTGAGGAATGTGTTGGACCTAGACATATTAGGCTGTTATGTTTTTTTGCTACAGGAATCACATTTTAACCGACTTATGCACATCTTTGAAACATGTCCTTTCTTCAGACAGAGAAATCATGCTCTCTTATTCTTCACAATTGAGACTCTCTCCTTTAAAGCCATCTGCTTTGCCACGAAGCAGTTTGAACTAGCATGGGACCTATCACAAAATATACAGTTTAGTTTAAGATTACAATCCACAAGTGCAGCTGCGGTAGGTGGCGATTCACTGTAAATGTCAATTTTCTTCGTACCTTTTGACTTGTCAGGATTCACATTGATGTTTAAAAAAAAACATTGATGTTACCTTTACTTGGGATAGCCAGTTTGATCCTTTCCTCACTCTCTACTTCATTCTCCAGAAATTTCATCAAACCTTTAAGACGTTCACTATGTTCACATTCCTTCCCACCGCCACACCTCTGCCAGGCACGTAACACATCTATAGACAAGCATGATTCAAACATAGGAAATAACATCGCTGCACATTTCTCGGAAGTTACACCTAGGCTCTCCAAAGCACAAAGTTGAGTTTCGAGTCTGTCATATAATGATGAGATGTCAAGACTACTACAAGAATTCATCATTGTCAATAGTTCTCTAGTGTAGACTTCCACCAACAAAGAATCATTGCCAAAACGTGATTTAAGTTTCTGTATAGCTTTAGGGTAATTTCCACTTGTGGCTGGAAAACTGTCAACGATGTCGCGAGCTTTGGAGTTTGCCAATGTTGCTTGGATACGATATTCGTCTTTATCGGCATTATCTAACTCTTCATCTTCATCTTCATCAATCTCTTGAAATTGATTCCAGAAACCTAACCAATCTCGTAGATTTCCACCAAATTTTCGGAATTCGATCTTTGGAAGGCGATATTTACTTTTTAGGTTATGAGTGTTACTGGTGCTTACTGTTGACTGGACTTCGTCTTCACGTTTTCTCTCCATTGCAAGAGCATCGGAAACAGCCGCTGCTAACATATGAAACTTGCGTTTATGGTCATCGACTCCGTCTACTTCTGTGATCAGGTCTTCTTCTAACACCGCATCTTCCATGAGGTGTTAGAAGATCTCCTGGTCCAGATTACTTATGAGGTTAGCCTTCTCTTCCACTAAGGCGTAATCTCCTCCGATAGCGACTATGTCCTTTATTTCTTTCTCCAACAAAACTTGAAGTGAAGCTACAATTTTCGTGAACGATGCACGGTATACACCACGGTTTCTGATCAAACTTCGAATATCGCTCATTTTCCTTTCTATGTACTGTCACGGTCGCCAGATGTTACGAACAGAAACGTCACTTCGTACTTATTTGGGAAAATGAAAGATATTTATTTACAAGAAAATGCACACACATTACAAATAATCCTCAAAAGACTCCATCTTGGATGCACTGTCCCCTGTCCTTCTTTTCTCACAAAAAACAAAAATAACTGTCGCCAACTGTCTGTCACAGTCGTAATCTGCTGGCCCTGAGCTGTTTCATATATTCCTTCCTGCAGCTTGCCTTTCATAACGTTCAGCGTTTTACATTTCTCCGGCCCGAATTCCATTTCCACATCCTGCGAGAAGGTTTCCAATATCTTCAACAGAAACTCTAGCTGTGCTCTGGTGGCAGCATATAGTTTTAGGTCATCCATATACAAGAGATGGTTGAGCTTTGCAAGCTCCCTGGAGTTCTTCTTGATACTGAAGCCATATTTTGTTGAATTAAGTTGGTTTGATAGTGGATTCATCGCAAGACAGAACCATAATGAGATCAATGAGTCTCCTTGGAATATTCCCTTGTGGATTGGGATCATACTGGTTGCAATACTGCCATTAGTAGTACTAAGGCACATTACTGTACGCCACGTTGCCATGGCGTGTTCCAAGAAATATATAATCTGAGGATCAATTTTATACACTGACAAAATATGGATCAACCAATCATGGGGCACGGAATCATAGGCCTTTTTGTAGTCAATATATACCATGAATAAATTTCTGTAATTGGCAAAGGCCTGGTAAGAAACCACTGAGTCAATGATAAGTATTTCTTTACACCCTTTGGACCCTTTCGTGCATCCTTTTTGTTGTGTTGCTAGGATGTTATTTTGTTCACAGTGGGCATATATCCTCCTACTAAGACAGGACGTGATGATCTTATACATCGTGGGAAGGCATTTAATTGGACGGTATTTCCAGGATCTTGCATATTTTGTGGGTCTTTCGGAAGTAAATGTGTTACACCTTGTGTAAGGAAATTTGGCATCTTCTGTGGATGAGCAACAACTTCATTCACCAGAGTAGACAGAAGATCGTAAACGCACCAGAATTTCTTATACCAGTAATTCTGGATCTGATCTAAACCGGGTGCTTTCCAGTTAGGAAGACCTTTAATGATTGAAGAAATTTCAGTTGATGTTATTGGATCATATTGCATCGAATTATATTCTTTAGAGATGTCTGTTACTTCCTGAACCCAATGGGAGTCTGGGTTAAAATTGGTGGCTTTGGATAGTTGATTGCTCCAAAACTCTTCAATTTCTTCTCTTGTTGGATAAGGAGCATTTGAGGATACATGGTTTTCGCTCAGTGCTCTGTAGAATTTCTTCTCGCCTTTGACAAATAAGTTGTTGTCCTGTCTCCGTTTCCTACTGGCTCTGTATCTGGAAAGTCTGTTCGCTACCAACGTAAGCTTCTGTTTGAGTGTATCTAATCACTGTTCGGCTTTTGTGTTTGGATCATCTCGGTCGGTGTGGATTTTGGACCGCCTCATTATTGCCTTACAGAGTCTCACCAGTCTTCTTGTGTGCGTTCCTCTGATAAACTCAGTCAAACGGCCAATATCTGTTCGCAATTTGTCAATATTGCCTAACAGACGTCTTTCCCACTTAGGAGTAACAGGAGCACATTTCTTACTGCAGGAATTATTCCTTTCTCTCAGTTGGATGCCCATAGTTCTGATAACTGTGACGGCTCCACAGTGCAAAACAGTATGAAGAGATTCTAAGTCATTCACAGGTCTATGCATTGCGTCTGTTCCATTGAACTGAGCCATTGCCGTCATCATTTCATCTGCTAAGATCTTGGTATGTGACTCATCTTCATGATGTGTATCCGGCTGTTTGCCACTGACTGGCTCATTGTGTTCTTCTTGATGTTGTTCCTGCTCATGGAGCTCTTGTGCTAATTCACCCTACAGATTAGTTCCTTGATCACAATCAAACACTCTTCTGACCTCCTGCTTGATTGTATTCAGTCTTGCTTCTGGCACTAAATTATTACGGACTATCGCCCTATATTGGTCCGCCACTCTCTGTTCAGTCACACGTAGTTCGGGGTATGCTTCATGGAACTCCTTGAATAATTTCTGCCTATATCCAGTTAGTTCTGTTCCAATGCGAGTCACCTTATAATAAATGCGCATTATAGTCTCGTTCATTGCGATTGACCATTTTAAGCGCTTTCTTGTCAGGCCTGCTTGGGAGAGTGCCGGAAGTGGTTCTGGCACAGCACTTTCAGCAGGCAAAGCACTTGACGTTGGTTGGCTTTGTTGTAGTTGTTGGGCTGTATCTTCTTGTGCGACAGGAGCCCGCCTCATCAGCACCCTGCCACCGACGTCTCGCTTGCTGTCATGTCCATCGCCGGCTCTAGACATGCCCTGACGAACCTCAGGCAGCGGCCTTTCATTAATTTTTAAATGTATTTTCTCCATATTATGGGTGAGTGTCTTTTAAACCTACAGCCAGGTGTTCATCTTCAGCCGCTCCTAACATGGAGAACAGACGCTGTTTGCAGCCGCCCGCTACGGATCAGACACTGCAGTTAAGGTTTGTTATCAGGGTTTTCCCTCCCCTAGGCAGGTTGCCTTCACCACGGCTGAGGAGTCCTGCCTACCCCATTTAGTATATCTCGTCATTTCTGGTTAGCACATACCTTGTCATTACAGATTTCTCACAACTCACATTAGATAGGCTATACGGCATAATTATCTTGCAGGGATAGTGCTTATATTACAACAGTGGACGTCATTTAAGTGCAGCAGAGAAGGAATACTGTACTTACACGAATATATGTAGCAAATACGTGTAACCTAATTTTGTAGGTTAAGCAGATGTACACTTCACCTTTCGTAATATTAACACGAAAACAATCCGATTACCTCCACACATTATATGACTAATATAATAAATGGACTTTAAATATCCCAATTGCACACAAAACACCGTACATAACCCATTTTTAGAAGGCATTTGGGGTTATAAAAGGCACTGTAACTAACGATGTAGCAACCACGGCATGAATGTAAGCACACATATTGCAGTTGTATTTTGATGATTATGACGTTGATATATCCACAGGCACTATAACACACACTCGTTTTCGACAAGAATCCTTAAAAGTCACCATAGAAATCATAAACTAACCATATAAACGTGTAAAACTTATATTACAAATATTAGAGTACTATTACAAATTTTGCGTACATACGTTTTCTCTTGTAGTATTGGTTTTTTCACTTATATTGTATTATTATTATTATTATTATTATTATTATTATTATTATTATTATTATTATTATTATTAAAAGCAAGGACAGCAGCAACTTTGGTTTCAGATGCTGGAATAGTGAGAGTTGTAAAAATGTAGGCTAATGATTTCACCACTCTGGTATCATTGAACAGACAATATAGTGGACAAATCACTATTACAAATTTTGCGTACATACGTTTTCTCTTGTAGTACCGGTACTGTTATTTTTTTACTTATATTGTATTGTTATTATTATTAGCAGTAGTAGTATTAGTATTATAATATAATAATACGAGAAAGTACGCTTTCTGTTTGAACATTAGGAATGTTTGGCTAAAATTTTGTACTTATCCCGGATGAGGTGTGTAATGACCAAATATTCCCTTAGTTTGTTTTTTGACTGTTTTATAGTTTGGAGTCGAAACTACTGGGCTGAATGCATTAAAATTTCGTATGTAAGTAGAAGGCGCCCTTAAAATAAAACCAGGCTACACATTTTTTATGCAATACAAAGGGTTAACAGGAAGCCTGAATTCTGGCTTTAAGCCAATTGCGCAATCTGTATCTTTCTCTCGACATGGCAATGCCAGGTGTGAGAACGGTTTGGTTATTCACTTGCTAATCTGAGAATATCGTGAAGTGGCATGTAGACTTTCAAGATACGAGTGCCGGTGGCCGAGATGGAAACTATTCTTTGTTTATTTGTGCCATTCTGTCAGCCTTCTAGTTGTCTGGTACAGTCGTGCGGGAAGGATATAACTCACGTCCAGTAGCCTTTCATCGTCTTTAGTATTATTATTAGTATTATTGTTAGAGGCGATGGCAACTCAGATGGGAAAGTGACCCTCGTGGAAAATGGACCAAGCGACTGATACCACGCCTGGATACCTGGGTTGAAAGAGTCCATGATGAAGTCAATTATTACCTCACACAACTTCTAACAGGACACGGGTATTTCCGGAAATTCCTGCATAGAGTAGGCGGAGCGAGTGGTGCAACATGCATATATTGTGACAACATCGATGATCAGGGCTCGGATAATTATGTGCTTAACGTTTCAGAAATATGTATTTATTTATGTGCTTAAAAGTGGAAAATATGTGATGTAAGTTTCAAAAATAAGTTCTTAAATTTGTATCATATACAGTGGAACGTGGCTAATTCGAACTTCTATAAATCGAAATCTTCTTTAATTCGAATTTTTCTCTTGGTCCCTAGCATTCTATATACAATCAATGCTAAAAAAAATCGTGGTTAATTCGAATTATATTTTGGATAATTCGAAGTTTTTACGGGTAAAAAGCTGATGGACACCAAGCAGTTGGGTCAGGAATTCCCGAAAAACGACGTTGTATCATTGGCATGCGGCCCTACTCGATTGTATTCTGTTTTCCGTTCCTTGAATTTGTTAGATTCTTTTGTGATGGCCGAGAGACTTAAGTTAATTGTAGGAAATAGGTAAAAATCTCAAACTTTTTTGAAAAACAGTAGATTTCTCTAAGACGTAACTAGATTGCTGGATTACTACTGTCGTTAAATAGGTGAATAGTACATTTTAGTTTTATTTTATCATTTGAAACTTTTGAGGTTATTCACGATACAGTCATTTTACAGTCTGTTAATCTGCTTTGTTGAACGTAAATCATTATGTAAACTTAATAGAAAGCCTATATACACACTTTACTCGTTAAAACCCTATATAATATTATGTTTTATAAAAGTTCTTGGATGAAAACTTAACATTTGAATATTTTCTCTACCCTTTTCAAAGAACTTCCTTAATTCGAATTTTTGGATAATTCGAATTTTTTTACTGGTCCCTTGAGGTTCGAATTATCCAAGTTCCACTGTATATAATTTTATTAATGCAGCCAATGGCCATGTATTTTTCTTTTCAGGACGGGTCAGGGAAGGGATTATGATAGGAAATCGGCCGTTGACCTATTGAAAGGAACGTCCCCCAGTTACTCGAAATATAGTTGAAACGTCCAGCTGCTTGAATAATCGATAATCCTGTCTACAGTACAAATATTCCTGCTTAATTGGCCGGGGCTTGCCACAGTTTCTGAATCCGACAATAATCACTGCAAATGCACGATACGAAATCATGTATGAGCTGTTTTCGAATTTCATTCTAAAGAGCAGAAGAAAAGGTTACTTCAAAAACTTTCATTGCACTCTGTCGATATTTACAAGTTTCTCAGACCACTGTAATTTCAAGTAAAATTTCCTGTCAAGGTGAGGACTATTGGAGGCTTTAATGAGACTGCTGAATCCAGGCCCCTTGCTATATTTAATGACCGGGGAATTCGCACGAAATAGAGAAGCATAATTAGTGGAATTGCCAAGGGTCGAAAATGTGGACAGCAGTTATCTAAGGAGTACAACATACCACCAAATATAGGAATTATATACTTATGAATCACTTTGACAAAATATGTGTTTATTTATAAAAACGACAAAAAATATGTAAATAAATAGAAAATATTTAGTTACATAAAAAATATTGAAACACATAACTATCCGGGCCTTATCGATGATGTACTTCACACCTTCTTCGTGTGCGGCCGTTGGATGATACAGAGAGAATATGTGGAAACTGAATTGGGAGAACTGACACCAGATAATATTATTTCTGTGATGTTACGGAACCAGCAATCATGGGATCATGTAGCAGTGTATGTGGAGAATGTCCTTCGCCAGAAAAAGCGGGATCTGGAAGCGTACGAACGTCCTTAAGAAGAAATGAAGAAAGAAGAAGACTGAAAGGCTAAGTAAGCACGACATCACCCTGAAGTAATGCGAGAGCGGTTTCGGGGTGATGAACGCATCGTGGGAAAAGGGATGTGGTTTTTAGTGGGTAAGAATCCCACACTACTGTGGAGTGCGGACCCTTCACAAGTGTCTTTTGAAGATTATCCACAGTCCCTCGTAAAAAATCTTATTATTATTATTATTATTATTATTTTACATTATTTATTTTACACGTTACAGGCATATTAGACCACGCGAAGCTATCATGACTTTTTGTTCTTCCTGTCTTTCCAGAACTCTTTCATTCGTGCACTAAATGCCCTCTTCCTTTCTTCGGTCCACTTTGGTCTTTGGGCTGTAGGTGCTGCTCTCTCTGACAACACTTCCCACTTGTATACTTTGTGTCGAAATACGCTTTTGTCTATGACGTCTTCTGGGTCGACCTGTGCTTTTACTAGATCAATTTTGACTTGCATCATCCAGGGTGTAGTAATCTTGAGCCACTGTATGTATCTAAGAATTTTGTTGGTGAGTCTGGTTTGTAGGAGTCTGCTGATGTGGCCGTAAAGTTTTAGTCGCCTCTTTCTGATGTCTGCTGCGAGGTTGGACAATTTCTCTGTGGTGTCTTTGGAGTGAAGCCTGTATCCTTTATCTGTGTGCTTTGGTCCAATTATTTTCCTTATTATTTTTCTTTCCTCTGTGAGGATTTTTTCCAAGTCGCCCTTAGTGTGTAACGCCAATGTCTCACTAGCATAACGCACCTCAGGTTTAATAACCGTGTTGTAATGACGAAGTTTAGTGAATGTGGACAGGCATTTTTTGTCGTAGATACCCTGTGTCTTGTATAAGGCTCTCTTCATTTTCAGGGGCCGATAACCTAGATGTTAGGCCCCTTAAAACAACAATTATCATAATCTTCATTTTCATTAACCTAGTGTTCTGCGCGATTTTCTCTTTTCCCGTCGGTTCAAGCACTTCACCTAGGTATTTAAAGTGGACGACTCTCTTGATCTTGCCATATTTCGTGCTTAAATTCTGTATGTCGAATTTCATACAGAAAAACTCTGTCTTTTGGAACGAGATCCGTAGGCCTACTTTTTTGACGCACTCTTGGAGTACTTCTTTCTGTCTGATTGATGTGGTTTCGTTATTTGAGAGTAGTGCCAGATCATCTGCGAAGGCTAGACAGCCAACCTTCAGTTCGTCCTTATTATTATTGTTCGCATTTGCGAATAAATTTATTTATTAATTTTGCAAGTTTACGCAAATTATGTCAGTCAGACAGAATTGATTTTTTTTCATAACCTCTTACGATCACCACGTGGTAATGATCTTTCATTTTGCAATCGTGCTTCTATTTCAAATTAAGTAATTTGTGAATTACTTACGTATTATTTCATAAGCCATGCTCGCTTAAAAGACATTTCTCACGCCGAGCATACTCCAGAGAGACTGGCAACCATAGCTACGCTCGCATTGGTCGGCCCTCAAGCTTCGGCCAATCACAGCACGTCTTCTTCATTACGCCTCGCAAAAGTACTGGAACATGTTTCTGTCGCCTATTTAAACGACTTACCTGACAGGATCTGTGTGATTTTCCTTGCAGACGCAGTACTGTTCATGTTGGACTTGGGCTCAAAATGTCAACAGAACAGTGAAGTGAATTCAAATATCCTAAGTATTTATTCTTTGTAAATAGAATAGATTTTGCCAAATCCCTGTGGGCATCAGTTATGATAATGGCTAGAGCAAAAGCATGGTGTACTGTATTATAAGTGAAAGAATAAATTATGTTTTGTAAGTGGAAAGAATAAGACGGGTAGTCCTATTTCAGTTCCTAAAATAGTGGTGACCCCGACGTGATTAATAACGCAGATATTGGTAAGTCTCGATCTGGTTATATTCATAAATTTTAACAATGGAAGTGCTTGTAAAGAGACGAAAACCTGTGAGAACGAGGTTCACTAAGAATTATGATGACCTGTTGCAAGTATTAAATTATGAAGAAAATTGTAAAGAAGAAATTGTAAGAAGCAAATTAACAACTCTGGAACGGTTAACTACCGACTTACATAACCTCAATGAACGGGTGGCAGCATTAATGTTAGAAGACAGTGATCAATCTGAAGGTGAATTTGAACGAGAATACGAGAGTGTAGAGAAGTTCAATGAGGACATGGATTGTGCAAGTGTGAAAGTAGAACAATTTATTGTGAGGCAACACACCGGTGTCCAAATCACAAACAATGGGCAGTCGGTCATTTCTTTCCCAAACTCCAGCAGACGAAAACTTAGGTTACCCAAAATTGAATTAAAGAAGTTCAGTGGGGATATAAAAGACTATCTTGGTTTTTGGAGCCAATTTAGGCGAATTCACGAGGACGGGGATTTGGAAAATGAGAACAAATTCCAGTACCTGATTCAGGCTACCACAGAAGGCTCAAGAGCTCGGGAGATTGTTGATAGCTTCCCTTCCACTGCGGAGAACTATAATAAGGCTATAGAGAGCCTGAAGAATAGATTTGGAAAAGAAGAGTTTCTTATCGAATATTATGTAAGAGAACTCCTGACACTAGTGATAAAGAATGCCACTGAAGACAGAGGAAAGCGTGACACAGCTCGCCTCTATGATAACCTAGAATCTCACCTGCGTGCTTTAGAGTCAATTGGTATGACTTCAGACAAATATGCTGCCATACTCTTTCCGCTCGTGGAGTCCTGCATCCCTGAAGATATTCTTACGGTGTGGCTGAGAAGTCCAATGACAATTATTGATAATGAAGAGGGCGGAAGCAAAATTTATGGAGACCGGTTGAAGCACTTAATGCTATTTCTCAGGAAGGAAGTTGAAGGCGAAGAAAGAATTTCTTTGGCGAAAGCGGGCTTCAGACTGAGTGAGGTTAGTCCACAAAGATATAAGAAGAAGCAGCAACCTGATAAAATTGTACCTACTGCAACAGACTTGTTCTCCGGGGAGCAGAAGAAGTATAAATTGACGTGTGTGTTCTGCGGAAAACCACACGAGAGTAAGGAGTGTTTTCAAGCACAGAGGTTGTCTCTAAGTGAGAAGCAGGACATGTTAAAGAGAAACAAGGGATGTTTCGTCTGTCTGAAGCCAGGACATCGTGCTAAAGATTGTAAAGGTAAAGTGAGCTGCATTGTCTGTTCTAAGAAGCATTGCACCATCATGTGTCCACAGCTGGAAGTCAAGCAAAAGGACCAAAAATGTGAGGAAAAGACAGAACAAAACCAGAACACCTTGCTTTCAAGTCAGTGCTCCTCGGATGTAGTTCTTCAGACCCTGCTAGTGAATCTTGAGGCCTATGGGAGGAGACGGACCTTAAGAGCACTCATCGATACCGGTTCACAGCGGTCATACATATTGAAAAGTACTGCGCGGGAAATGGGTTATCAACCAGTCAAATCAGAAATCGTGGTACATGCCTTATTTGGAGGGGGTTCATCCAAGAAAATGGAGCACCAATGTTATGATGTTCTCTTGAAGAGTTTGGTAGATAACTATTCCTGCATAATTCAAGTTTTAGACCAACCAATATTATGTGGGTCAATCTCACGACCATATTTAAGTACTTGCATGGGAGAATTGAGGAGGAAGGGGATTCACCTCACAGATGTCGGAGCTGGACAGCCACCAATTGAAATCCTGATAGGATCGGATGCACTAGGGAAGCTGTACACTGGAACTGTAAAAGAATTAGAGTGTGGACTCACTGCTGTGCAAACTAAATTAGGCTGGGTCGTAATGGGTAAAGTGATGGACAAGTCTGGCACAAATACCCATGCTGCCATGATAACTACCCTTTTGACTCACACTAGTCATCTGCCAGACCAATGGAAGTTGGATGCCCTGGGAATTTTGGATCCCTGTGAAAGCCAAACAAATGAGGAAATCGAGACAGCTGTGCGAGATCACTTCAAGAGAACTGTGAAGAGGGATCCTGAGGGAAGGTATGAGGTTAGTTTTCCCTGGTTAGATGGTCGGGAAGAGCTACCTGATAACAGATTGGTAGCTGAGAAGAGGTTAATAGTTACAACCACGAAACTTGAAGTGGCAGGGAAGTTTGATGACTATGATAAAGTATTGAAAATCTGGTTGAATGAGGGCGTGGTAGGAGTGGTTCAAGATGACGAGCAACAGAAACGTGGGCACTATCTTCCGCATCGGGGAGTCTTCAAAGACAATTCAACGACGAGTGTGAGGCCAGTCTTTGATGCATCCTGCAAGCAGAAAGGAAGCTGCTTTTTAAATGACTGTTTGGCAAAAGGACCGAACTTGCTGGATTTGATCACCAAGATTTTGCTTAAGTTTCGTCAAGGTAAAATTGGTGTCATTTCCGATATCAAGCAGGCCTTCCTACAAATCTCTGTGGACGAACAAGACCGTGACTGTCTGCGATTTCTCTGGTGGGAAAATGTCAAAGAGAAGAAGGTAAAAATATTGATACATCGTACAGTTGTTTTTGGAGTAAACTGCAGCCCATTCCTCCGGGGAGCAGTTATCCAGCATCACTTGAGTCAGTATGAACCGCCTTTAAAAGGAGTGGCTGAAACACTGAAGGACTCTTTTTATGTTGACAATTGTGTCACGTCTGTCAATTCAGAAGAGGAGCTGCACACATTTGTTGGACAAGCTACTGAAATAATGGCTGAAGGGAAGTTTGACCTGAGAGGTTGGGAGCATACAGCCTTATGCACCGAAGGTACTGCCAAACCGTCACCAGTTCTTGGACTACTGTGGGATAAGGTAGAAGATAAGTTGTACTGCGATGTCAGTGGGATAAGCTACCCTCAAAGAGCAATTACAGGAAGAAATATCTTATCCACAGCGCAGAGAGTCTTCGATCCAATAGGCTTCACCTCTCCTGTTACTTTGCCCTAAAATACTTCTCCAAGAAAGCTGGAAAAGCAAATTAGGCTGGGATGCTAAACTTCCAGAAGAGATGTCCCACAAATTTATGAGATGGGTTCATGACCTTCCAATTTTATCGGATGTAAGAATCCCAAGATGGACTTCAATGAAGGAGACAGACTCGTGTGCTCTACACGTCTTTTGCGACGCATCAAAGTCATCCTATGCAGCCGTGGTGTTCTTGAGATGTGAAGACAGCAGGAGAGTGTCGGTTCAGTTATTGCAAGCTAAATCAAGGATTGCACCTTTGAAAAAGATCACAATTCCAAGGTTAGAACTGCTCGCTTGTTGTATTGGGACTCGTTTAGCTACACATGTGAGGAAAGGTATTGACGCGAAGGACTTAAAGGAATATTACTGGACTGACTCTGCCACCGCTTTACACTGGATTACCCAAGATGGACAGTGGGGAACATTTGTTAGAAATAGGGTGAAGGAAATTTGTAGTAGTTCCAATGTTCAAGACTGGAGGCACATTCCTGGCCATGAAAACCCAGCTGATCTACCATCAAGAGGCTGTAGTGCGAAAAAACTGTTAGAATCCCGATGGTTGGAGGGACCGAGCTGGCTTAAGCTCTCCGTAAAGAACTGGCCAAAGTCTGAATCAATGGCAAAGGAGGACGACATAGATCAGGAAACGAAGAGAGATGCGATATCGTTAACTGTTGCTACACAAGAGGAGGCATGGTATTTGAAGTATTTCTCGTCTTATACGAAGATTGTACGAATGACGGCCTGGATGCTACGGTTCATTCATAATGTTCGGGTTAAAAAGGATAAGCATCTCGATTCTGAACTGTCCACCCACGAAGTAAAGCATGCAGAAAGACGCCTTTTGAAGTGTGTACATAATGACATGTTTATGAAGAAAGAGAAGATCGACTTCAAATCCTTGTGTACTCTAGAAGATGAGGACGGACTGCTGAGAATCAAGACAAAGATTGTGAGAAGAAAAGATGATGCAGATTTCAGATTCCCCATTCTGTTGCCATCAGATCACAAAGTAACACATCTGTTGGTTATGGAAGAACATATGAAAGCCTCTCATGCAAGAGTGCAAATTCTGCTATCTATCATAAGAGAACGATTCTGGATTGTCAAAGGGCGGAAGACTCTGCGCAGCATTCTTTCCAAATGTGTGAGATGTAAACGGTTTGAAGCAAAACGTATTGAATCAGTACCTGTGGAACTTCCTGAAAATCGGGTGAGAGAAGCCAGTGCATTTGAAGTAATAGGAATCGATCTAGCGGGTCCATTGCACTTGAAGAATAGTACCAAGTCTTGGATAGTGATCTTCACCTGTGCAGTCTACAGAGCGGTTCATTTTGAACTGGTTACTTCTCTTTCAGTATCCAGCTTCATTTTGGCACTGAGAAGATTTATTTCCAGACGGGGTAGACCACATGTCGTCTATAGTGACAACGGGACAAATTTTCATGGAACGGAGAACTTACTCAAAGCACTTGACTGGAATAAGATAGTAAAGGAAACTGCCATTTCAAGAATTGAATGGAGATTCAATCCACCCACAGCAGCTTGGTGGGGTGGGTGGTAGGAGCGATTGATTCAAACACTTAAGAAAATGGTGCGACGTGTACTTGGGCGTGCATGTGTGGAATATAATGAAATGTTGACCATTTTGATTGACTGTGAAGCTGTTGTTAATTCACGACCACTAACTTATCTGTCTGAAGATCAGAATGACTTGGTGCCTTTGACGCCTGCAATGTTTATACAAGACATTCCAAAGGTGGGAGTACCTGATCTTGATCTCATCGATAGTGTTAATCTGTCAAAGAGGTATAGGTACCAACAACGACTAAAGGAAGACCTAAGAAAGAGGTTCAGAGTGGAATATCTTGGTCAGCTCATCCAAAGAAGGAACGAGCTGAAGAAGATGACGCGAGACCTTCAAGTAGGTGAAGTCGTGCTTATTGGTGGTGACGACAGGAAGAAGATGGACTGGCCGATGGGGAGAGTCGCAGCTGTATACCCAGGGAAGGACATCAAAATACGAGTGGTGAAGGTGAAAACTGCTACTGGTATGTTGATCCGACCAGTTCAACGCATCTATCCTTTGGATATTTGTTCCAAGGCAACTAGTGTGCCGATGGATGAGCCTGAGCCTACCGTTACCTTGAGAGATGAGAAAGTGTACGTTACAAGGTCCGGTAGAAGAGTAAACATTCCATCACGCTTTCTTCAGTAATGTAATTGTGTATAGTGTATTTATTTTTTCTTATCACTCATTATTGTGAAATTGTTTACTATTTTAGTGGTTTTGATTCGACATTGTTAATCAAAAGGTGGGAGTATGTTGGACTTGGACTCAAAATGTCAACAGAACAGTGAAGTGAATTCAAATATCCTAAGTATTTATTCTTTGTAAATAGACAGGGAATTTTGCCAAATCCCTGTGGGCATCAGTTATGAAAATGGCTAGAGCAAAAGCATGGTGTACTGTATTATAAGTGAAAGAATAAATTATGTTTTGTAAGTGGAAAGAATAAGACGGGTAGTCCTATTTCAGTTCCTAGTAGTTCTGCTTCAAGACGCTTTGCTTCAAACTTTATAATGTCTCCAAGACATCTTCTCTTCGTGATCTGACTTGATCACAATCTTCATGTTCCAAACGACATGTTTGTGAAAATGGACCTTTTTCGCATGCAAACTTCGCATCATCAGTGTAACGAAAAACAGTTTCGTTATGCACCTTCTTCAACTGTAATAGTTTTAATACCTATGTTGTCGCCTTCTACAGCTTCTACTAGGAAGCTATCTTTTCTGTGAATAGGGATGTATCCTGAGAAAGTTCGCGCCAGATAGCGCCCGTTTAGTACTGGGTAAGCGCAAGGCGATCGTCCTATGTTTCCCCCCAGTCAGCTGCGAGGAATGTATAGATTGTGACCGAGTTTTCTAAGCTAAAGTAAATTATATCTTCTCTAATATTACTCCAATACTATACTAATTAATTTTATAGGTATATCCTCTAATATATTATGGACAATTTTCAGCGTTTAAGCGTTAAACAGCTGCAAAATGAGCTACGGACTAGAGGTGCTAAAACTAGCGGGAGGAAGGAAGAATTAATAGGCTACAACGGTAATAACAAAATTCTAACACGCTTTATTATTCAAATAATGAATAGGAGTCAGAATTCTTGAGTATTGTAGGCCTATATTGATAAATATATCCCCATAAGACTTAAATAATTAATAGAGATTTAAATATCCACTTGCTCCCCTTGCTTATAGACTAAGATTCATGTCTTTTTTTGGTTGATAGCTTACATGAAACTGTTATGTTTTAAGGTGTAAACATTATCAAAGAAAGTTAATACCGGTATTGTATACCTCAAAATCCATCGCAACGTTTGGTTCTTATGTAATTTTGTCAATTTCTCAATACGAATCGTTCCCGTACCCCTTCGTAACGACTTAGGGGTACAATATTTGAAAAGTTTGAGAATCCCTGCTTTAGGGCCACGAACTGTTTCCATTCATCTGACTAACTTATGACTCAAGAATGTAGAAGTCAGTCACTACCGGTACTGTAACGCTTTCTCCACGTTGGGATGACAAGTGAAACGGTTTTCCTTACTCCACGTTGAGCGTACAAGTGTAACGGTTTTTTTAGCCCTCACTTTTGCGTGACAAATGTAATGCTTCTACTGGCCCTGCCTTGCACTTTGAAATATTTACTCTGCCTAAGATATGTTGTTTTAATGGGCGCCAAGACCTCAACGCTATGTTGAAATCTAAATTTATATTTAACAACACCTAGCTCTGGTAGAACACCTTCAAGAATCTATTCACTCAGATCGTGGTATGATTTGATCATTAACCCAACAAACAATTGTATAAGGAGAAGAAATTGGTTTATATCTAATGCTACCTACTGAAAGCAAAGATTGCATGGTTAAAAGAAATGAATTTATTATATAAAACAAGTATTGCAAAATTAATAGTAATAATAATATATTCTGAATTTAAATTGGAGCGTTGCGATTTGAACATTACCGCTAGAAAATTACGTGAAAACGGAGTCGGATAAATTACTGATTTTACTCTTATTCCCAAGCTATGAAGTTACTGAGATACTGAAAATGAAAAAAAAAAGACGAGAGATTACGTAGTTCTGAGTCATTCGCGCTTACCACTGGAAATTGCCGAAGCATTTCCCTCGTACTGGATGTTGAAGAGAGCTTCCCACAGCCTCCTGGACGTCGTCATCTTCTTCGTTAGTTGATGAGATACTTGTAGATATGATAACTTTATGGTCCGAACATCGGAGCCAATCACACGTACAACCACACTGGTTAAGTTTTACAAAGATAGTCGCCTTGCCTCCACGGCGCGCAAACCATATATGCACTCGTCGCATCCCCTCTACGGAGCCGTCTTCCAGTCGCCCGGTCTCCTCTGATTGGCTGACCCACCACGCGATCTTCCCCACCTCCGGGTCATTACACTCGGCGCGGCGATGATGTCGATTACCGGTCCAGGCCATTTCGCCTTTTCTTGAAGCAGCAACCCAGCTTGCGTCATCCTACTCGACAAGATTAAGCCTGTAGCCGAATTCCCCGTGACTCACCTCTCTCAACAAACTCTAACTGACAAAAATCCGTAAAATTCCGTAACCATATAATTTTCTTACGATAATGTTGTTCGTAATAATTTGCTTGATAGTGTTTTCTATAACATAGAAAACCTATCTGAATACTTATAATTTTATAAAAAATGCTCCAAAGAAATACCTTAATAATAATAATAAGTTAATAATAATAATAATAATAATAACAATAATAAGTTACATGAAAACTTCTCTTGGCTGAACAATTTGCCGCGTAAATAAATATAGAATGGCTTCCTACTGACTTATGCCAGTGGCGTAAAATCCCCTCGAAAAACACGTTACAGTACCACATTCTCCGTCGGGCAGATGCAAGTTGACGATTAATTCTGATTTCAAGAAACCAACCATAATACGTTTGTGACTGTTAATGTTGTGAAATATATTCTGGAAGTATTTGTCCGAGTATTGATGTCTTTGAAAATGGGAGTTACAAAATATGTTACATTCACTTCTTCCTGTATATTGACGATTTCTTCCTGTGCCGTACTTCAATAGATATAATTTCTGCAGATTTCGATATTGTAGGCTTATCATGGTAATCCGGCAATTTTCTTGTGTGTGGCCTCTTCCTTATTTTTGTTGTGTTCGTGGTCCACGGAAAAAGCGATGGAACAGCGCCCGGTTTTAATCTTGCTCTCTTACCTTCGAATACAAAGGCATATATTCAGTGGTTGTTATCGAAATGTCTAATCAGTTTATAGGTAGGAATTATTTCCCTTTGTAAATCACACTTGCCCAACACAGTTTTCGTAAAGTCATCGAGTTGAAAATTATGGGAACACACTTTAATATTTTCGGTCAGATTTTCTTCACCGAAATGTTTCCTTCTAATAGCATGTAACCATTTCTTCCTCATTTCTTTATTTTGTTAAAATTGGTGAAACCAAGGCTTCATAACTTAACATAACGAAAATGGTTGTTTGGGTAGATTATGTAACAAAATGGGTCTTGGTCACATTGTGGTCGTTACGTTTCATATCCGGAAGTCATTTGTATCGCATGGTAACGTTATTGGGCCATATAACGTTATTCTGATATTGGTTATCGTAGAAACGAAATAGTATTGTCCGACAGAAATAACGTTATTTGAATAAGTCTCTTGAAAAATATCCCTTAATACCGTTATTCGGACTAATAACGTTCTTCGGATATCGGTTATCGTAGAAACGAAATACTAGTACCCACCTGAAATAACGTTATCGGAATACATATCTCGAAAAAAATCTCCTAATATCGTTATTTGGACTGATAACGTTATTCGAATATCAGTTAACCAAGGAACGAAATGGTAGTGCCCGCCTGAAATAACGTTATCGGAATACATATCTCGAAAAATATTCCCCCAATACCGTTATTAGGATTAATAACGTTATTCGGATATTGGTTATCTCAGGAACGAAATGGTAGTGTTCACTAGAAATAACGTTATTTGAATAGATCTCTCAAAAAAAATCCCCCAATATCGTTATTCGGACTAATAACGTTATTCGTATACCGGTTATCGCGGGAACGAAATGGTAGTGCTCACTAGAAATAACGTTATTGGAATAGATCTCTCCAAAAAAATCCCCCAATACCGTTATTCGGACTAATAACGTTATTCGGATTTCGGTTATCGCGGGAACGAAATGGTAGTGCTCACTATAAATAACGTTATTTGAATACATCTCTCGAAAAATATTCCCTCAATACCGTTATTCGGACTAATAACGTTATTCGCATATCGTTTATATATTACAAACGGCATCATCGATTGAGAATGGCACCATTTTGATACATTTTGCGTTGGAGAACTCCATAGAGTAGAAAGAGTGGAAGTGTCACTTTGCGACCTACGTCGTGTTAGGTTCTGAGTTTAGCCGCGAGGTTAAAAAATACTCGGAAGTGCTTACCGTGATAGGGTATTGTATTTTTAGCCTACTTTTCACATTTTGCAAAAATGAGGAAAAAGTAGACTTATGAGATCGATCTGGGCAAATGTCTGTCTGTCTGTCTGTGCATGTCCCCCCCCCCCCCTTATCAACTCCTAAACGGCTGAAGCAATCAAAACCAAATTTGGTATGAGTAAAGATCTATATCTGAATATCTCAAGGCCATGAAAATGAAGTCAGTGCTATCAACTGCTGAAAAACCGCAATTGAAATTTGAGCTCCATGTTGGATATCTTGGAAGGTATGCATGGGAGCTATTCCAAAATTGGCACATAATTATAGAGATAATAATATTTCAGTTTAATTTCCAGGAGGCCATACATGACAGTGTTGGCAAAATGATTCTAAGCATGCTGATAGGTCAAATTTTTTAATTAATAGAACTTCTACACTATCAATTGGATTTCAACCAAATTTCGTATGTAGTCTACTATGTGTACATAACCAGATATCACTATGCGTATTCTTAAGAGCAACCAGCTGCTGACAACTGTTGATAATTGCTGTCTCTACTTTTTTACCCTTATATTAATATATCAGAATGCATGCAAGCCAACAACTCTAAACTTTTCACACGTATAGTACCTGACATTCTAGATTAATTTGGAGTAACTAATATTATGCCAATGCCGCTAACATGATTCTAAGCCTGATGATAGGTTCAATTCTAAAATGCATGTAACTTCTATACATACAAATGGATTTCGTCCAAAATTGGCACAACAATAGATCATAATATGTTAGATTATTTCTGACCAAGATATGCAAGACATTGCTGCCAACATGATTTTACGCGCACTGATAAATCCAATATCTAACTGCATGTACCGTCCACGTTATCCATTGAACTTCAATCAAATTTTGTATTCTGTACCTTAAGAGATGGAACTAAGAATATATTAAGTCACCAGGGCTTCCAACTGTAGTGCAGGTATATTTCGAATTAATTAGAAATGTTGATATTACCAACTTAATTTCGTCATTAACTTAGATAGTTCCATATAGATTTAACATTGGCATGAATCTTTAAGTTTAAGAAAAATAGGCTCCTTAGTTTGTCACGGAACTGCTTGTTGAACTTACGAAAGTGGCGAATGTCCGGAAAAACACTCATAAATGCGCTTTTGAAGAAAGGAACAACAGACCGACACCACTTGAAATACATAGGCCTAGGTGGATAGCAAACGACCTGAAGCTTAATAGAGATCAAGTACTAGCGAATCAACTAGACAACGGGGAAAATTCAGTGTACATTAAATTAGTGTACACCTTACTTTATGAAAACATATTATCTCGACATGAAGGTGTGAAATCCTTCCGGCTAGCTAGCGGTAACACCACAAAGATAACTATCACTGCTTCAGACTCTTTAACAAAACGTGTGCGTGTCTGTTTAATCTCCTCCCGAAGTCAACAATGAAAGGCTCTCCCGCGTGCTTTCTACGCATGGAGTTCTCAAGGGCATACGGAACGAGTGCTGGAATGAAGTATACGAATTTTCTGCTGTAAGTAATGGCATACGTATTGTAACAATTGAACTTAAATACCCCATTCCATCATATTTGACGGTCAATGATTGTAAAGTTCTGTTAACATATGAAGGACAAGCTAAGTATTGCTTTTATTGCAAAGAAACCTCCCACTTACAAAAAGACTGTCCGAACAGAAGGAATCGCCCGGTACTCCATGTCAGACAACAAACCTACAGCACGGTGCTGGGCGAGTCAGATGGGAGTAGTAAGCTAAGCAACACTACCGACATGGAAACTGCAGTACCTTCCCCTGAATATCCAGCCATATCAGAGGCCTTTCATAACAGGCCCCATTCTACAAACACATATAGCATTGCGGAAGTAACTCAACCATCAGATAACGTAGCTGAAACATCCCTGACTACTTCACATTGCAATGAAGAGGGAACTGTGACGTCACGATCGGACAGCACGGGGAAGGGACACACCAGCAGGCAACACAGCAGTCTTTGCAGCAGCCAGATACTATTAAGACTAAATGTCCCGATTTTTAGTTTGTAATTCTGACACCACGTAGCAGCACCAAAGTGAGGCAATTTCTCTTGAATGGAAGCTCGTATTTGCGATGTCAAAACCACTATGTATACTAGAGTGCAATAAAATTGATATCAATTCAATGCATTTTCCAAAATGTGAAAAACAAAGACGTTACTAGACGTTTTTTATATTTCTGCTTAAAATATGAAAAAAACTGGTAATACGAAAACAGAGATTTATTTCCTGATTCCAATGCATTTTTTCATAAATAAAATCGGGTGAATGGAATCGTCGGCATTAGTTTGGGAATTGTTTTGAAAAGGGTGGTAGGAGTAGCGGCGCGGCTATACAAGATCTCTAGCGCAAGGAAAATGATGAACACGCCGAGTTGACGAATATTGTAGTTCGGCGAGTTACATGTGCAAGTGCCTAGGCGTGGACCAATATCTGAGCAATAAAATTATAGTAATGTCACGCTTACTGTATGTAACGTTGACACAATGTGTTTATACAGATACTTTCTTACTTCCTCAAACATTCTTGTTCTTGTTCTTGTTGATAATAATACATTGTAGGGGCTTGGGACATCTTGGTCATCAGTCCCATGTAGTTGACTATGTGTGCTACTGTATTAGAGCCAGGGATGGGGCAGGTGCCCTGAGTCTTCAAGTAAGGTACTATCTCGGCATTTACCTGGAGGGAGTGTGGAAAACCCTGGGAAACACAAGACACAACTGAACTTCAGGTGCAACCACAATGGTAGATTGATTGACAGGTGAACTAGTCAATGAGAGATGTTGGACTGATGACAGTTTCCTAGGGAAAAAATCATAAAATAAGAAGGAATTTCTGAATGGCAATAAACATCTGCTGTAAGAAACATTGTTTCAGTTCCTTACCTTTTATTTCGTTCAATACGCCAATACACAAGCTCTCCTGGGACTTTTCTTCGTTTTCTGTGAGCGTACAAAGGAAGTGGATATTTATGCAGGACGCTTGCACCCAGAGAACATGCGCTTGACTGTCGTCAGTATCTATGGAGACCAATTTTCCATTTTCACAATGGCTGCGTCTTACTTTTCCACACAACGCATTGTTTACGTTTGAATTCGAACTCTCTTCTCTGAAAAAAGTTGTCACTGAATAGTTCGTGGTCTTGTACTCTTACACTTATATATTAGAAGTTCAAAAAAAGACTAAACCCGTGGTGCGACAGCCGTTGAAGGGCCTAGTTCTACCAAGCAACCGCTGTTCAGCCATGAAGCTTGCAGATTGTGGGGTGACGTTTAGTCATCCAACTTGTACAAATAAATTTAAAGTGAAATCAAATCTGCTCAGTACTTTACACATTCACTAATGCAAGCGTAATTTCAAATATAAATAAAATAGGGGAAAAATCTTATGTAGGTGTAGAGGTTTTTCTTAGGGCCTGGCTTCCTTTTATTGGTACAGTACTTACTGTCGACCAAAATATTACGTGCACTCGAGTTTGAAGGTTGTTTGTGAAATAACCAATAGACCTATATAAAATCCACTAACATAATCATTTTCGTCGTTCTATTTTACGTTAGTTCATATAGGTTTGGAATTTTTTATTCATATTTTAATTTTTAGCCTACTTTTCACATTTTGCAAAAAATGAGGAAAAAGTAGACTTATGAGATCGGGCAAATGTGTGTCTGTCTGTATGTCTGTCCTTCTGTCTGTCTGTCTGTCCTTCTGTCTGTCTGGCTGTGTGTGTGTCCCCCCTATCAACTCCTAAACGGCTGCAGCAATCGAAACAAAATTTGGTAGGAGTAAAGATCTATACCTGAATATCTCACGGCCATATTTGAAAATGATGTCAGTGCTACCAACTACTAAAAAATCGCAATTGAAATTTTAGCTCCATGTTGGATATCTTGGAAAGTATGAATGGGAGCTATTTCAAAATTGGCACACGTACAGATCATAATATTTCAGTTTAATTTCCAGGAGGCCAAACATGGCAGTGTTGCCATAATGATTATAAGCCTCCTGATAGGTCCAATTTTTAAATGCATATAACTTCTACACTATCAATTGGAATTCAACCAAATTTCGTATGTTGTATGTGTACATAACCAGATATGACTGAGCGTATTCTTAAGACCTACCAGGGCTGCCAACTGTTAATAAATGCTCCTAATTTATTTTATCCAAATACCAATATATCAGAAAGTATGCAAGCCGACAGCTTTAAACTATGCACACGTATAGTACCTGACATTCTATATTAATTTGGAGTAACTTATATACGTCAGTGCTACCATCATGATTCTAAGCCTGCTGACAGGTCCAACTTTAAATACATGTAACTTCCATACTATCATTTGGATTTCAACCAAATTTCGTATGTGCTATGTGTACCATAACAGATATGACTATGCGTATTCTAAGGAGCAACCAGGGCTGCCAACTGTTAATATGTGCTGTCCCTATTTTTGTTACCCTAATATCAATATATCAGAAAGTATGCAAGCCAATAGCTCTAAACTTTGCACACGTATAGTACCTGGCATTCTAGACGAATTTGGAGTAACTAATATACGTCAGTGCTGCCAACATGATTCTAAGCCTGCTGATAGGTCCAATTTTAAAATGCATGTAACTTCTATACTAACTAATGGATTTCATTCAAAATTGGCACAACAATAGATCATATTATTTCAGATTATTTCTGACCAATACATGCATGACATTGTTGCCAACATGATTTTACGCGCGCTGTTAGATCCAATGTTTAACTGCATGTAACGTCCATGCTATTCATTGGACTTCAACCAAATTTTGTATTTTGTACCTTAAGAGATGGAACTAAGAATATATTCAGTCATCAGGGCTGCCAACTGTAGTGCTCTATTAGGATACATTATGCCAGGTATACAGTATTTCGAACTAATTGGAAATTTCGATATTAGCAACTTAATTTCGTCATTATTCTAGATAGGTTCATATTCTGTAGAATAATCATTGGCTTGAAAAGTAGGCTGTATAGTTCTTCACGGAACTTCTTGTTTTTATCGCAGTTGAAACACAAAAGGTGACCGTTTTTAAGCGTGTTTCAACCATGCGTCACATTTAATAATTATTATCTCACAAACCTGTCATCAGATCGAATCCAAATTTTAGCACAATATACATTGGAATGTTGTATAACAGGTTTATTAATTTCAACATTTTGTGTGTTCAAGAACGAATTTTGCTATCATTTTTGTAAAGTAACTATTTCTCGGCTCGGGGTCGTTGTAAAATGTAGTTCTTGGTTGCGTTGTAATCCTTATACATCAAAAAGTTATGTTGTATGACTGTGAAATACGTAAATTAATTCACTTATTTTATATCGGTTTGTATTTATACGGGGAATTAAGACATGGTTCACCAGCTAGACGCTCCGGGATATTCTGTACAGCATTGCTGATATGGAGCCCATTACTTCCGAGCGAAGCGCGCCTTGACGAGTGATGGAGCCCATCTTGGCAACGCTGTACAGCTTTTAGAGGAGCGGCCAACTGGTGAACCATGTCTTAATTCCCCATACAAATACAAACCGATATAAAATAAGTGAATTAATTTACGTATTTCAAAATCATACAGCATACCTTTTTATGTATAAGGATTACAACGCGACCAAGAACTACATTTTCAAACCAACCCGAGCCGAGAAAATGTTACCTTAACAAAATGATAACAACTTTGTTTCTTAGCCATACAAAATTTTAAAATTAATGAACCAATTATACAACATTCCAATGTATATTGTGTTAAAATTTGGATTCGATCTGTTGACGGGTTTGTGAGATAATAATTCTTAAATGTGACGCATGGTTGAAACACGCTTAAAAACGGGCACTTTTTGTGTTCCAACTGAAAATCCACAGCCTGCTTCCAGTCTCCGACCGGGTCAGGAATGGAATGAATGAAGCCCCCATCTAGTGGCGAGGATATGAACTGTGCCGGCTGCCGAGGCCTGACGCACTCCTCTGGGGGCAATGATTAAATGAATGACAGATGAAATGAAATGATAGTGGAGAGTGTTGCTGGAATGAAATTTTGTCAGGGAAAACCGGAGTACCCGTAGAAAAACCTGTCTGCCTCCGTTTTGTCCAGCACAGATCTCACATGGAGTGACCGGGATTTGAACCACGGACCCAGCGGTGAGAGGCCGGCGTGCTGCCGCCTAAGCCACGGAGGCTCTTTTTTTTTTGGTGTTCCAACTGCGATAAGAAATATTAAAATATATATTAAAAATCCAAACCAACATGAACTAACGTAAAACAGAACGACGAAAATGATGATGTTATTGAATTTTATGTAGGTCTACTGGTTACTTCACAAACAACCTTCAAACTCGAGTACACATAATATTTTGGTCAATGGTAGTCGCAATTCCCCCTGGGATTTAGTGGTATGCCCTTGAATCAGGGCTGGCATGCGAAACGAAATGTATGGCTGTGGGGGCGAATATATTTGAATTTCGCCGTGAGCGCGATACTCGGGAGCGAAATGACAATGATTGTCGGCGGGAAATTAAATCGAAGCGAAACTTAATTCGAAGCGAAATTACAGCGAAATCAACGCGAAACTTAATAGCAACGCGAAATTACATTGTACAATTGAATAAAAATTCAATCACGGCGCGAAAAAAAATCGTTACAATCTTTTAATTTCGCTCCCGGCGCGAAATACAATTCATTACAGACTTTTAATTTCACTCGCGGCGCAAAATAAAATTCGATACAGACTTTTAATTTCGCTTCCGGTGCGAAATAAAATTCGTTGCAGTCTTTTAATTTCACTCCCGGCACGAAATACAATTCATTACAGACTTTTAATTTTACTCGCGGCGCAAAATAAAATTCAATACAGACTTTTAATTTCGCTTCCGGTGCGAAATAAAATTCGTTACAGACTTTTAATTTCGCTCCCGGCGCGAAATAAAACTCGGTTACAGACTTTTAATTTCGTTCCCTGCGCGAAATAAAATTCGTTACAGACTTTTAATTTCGCACCCGGCGTGAAATAAAATTCCCAAACGGTATTTAGTTTCGCCCTCCGATGTGAATTTAAAATGAATGGAACATTTCATTTCGTTGTTGAAATTAAAATGTATTCTTTTCGAGAGTGAAATTATGTTCGGAGCGATGTTCCAAGTCCTGACGTTGGCAGCAGTAGCAGTCTTATTAGCGTTCACCGCCTGCACAATCTGCAGGGCTGCAACAGCAACGTGAGTCATTCAATGGTCATCACTCCAGTAGAGGAGAAAGTCAGTGCTATGGCATCAACACCACCATCGTCGTTGACTGCACCTCGGACTCGCGGCTGGCCCTCCCTGACGTTCATAACGCAATGGGGCAACAAGTACCTTTACTTGTTCTATAGCGAACAAGAAGACGAATGTGCTGTGTGGACAGACATTCAAGATAAGTGACGAACTCCAATTACAATACAAATTGTCAGTTGTAACTCTTCAGTCAGTCAACACTAATTTGCCCAATAACTGGGAGGGGTACAATGTATATACAGTAATATGTAAATAACATTATATGTATTAGTTTATGGTCACGATTATAATGCAGCAATTTTAGTGATCTTAAATCTAATACATGTTTTTTTTTTCAGGAGTTTTACTTACATCTTATATACGTTGTATCCCACCCAGTTATCGGGTAAATTAATGTTGACTGACTGAAGAGTTACAAATAACAGAAAATCGTCTGTGGTAGTACCGCGGCGTATATGGAGTTCTGTTTCGGAGGCGGGTTACTCGAACAACAGGGTTGAGGGGTCATTCCTCTCATTTCAACATTCTTTATTCTTACACTTCCGGAAATTTCGGGAGGGGGCCTTGGCATTCCTTACTACTTCCTTCTTACCCTCAGCGCATTTATACTGACCATGGCACGAAAGCAAACCCCTGTGCCGCGTACAATATTTCGTTTCGCACTGCAATTTGTTTTGCGTCGCCTTTCACTATGTTATTGTGCTTAGAATTACATTTTGCTTCCATTTTAATTTTCGCGCTTACAGTCAATATCATTTCGCACCCGAATATCACGCTCATGGCGAAATTAAAATGTTAACGCGTCCACAACCATTTTGTTTCGCATGCCAGACCAGATTTAATTTCAGACATGAAATGATATGTTCCATGCATTTTAAATTCACGCCGGGGGCGAAACTAAATGCTGTTTGGGAATTTTGTGTCATTAAAATAAACCGTGGCTCTACGTCCCGTGAAAGGCCTAGGCCTACCAAGCGACCGCTGCCCAGGCATCTGCAGATATTGGTCAGCGCATCGGGTTCCCTCGGTCGTTAATTTTGGGTTTCGTGACTTTCAGACAGCTACTCTCGAGGCTGAGTGCACCCCGTTCCAACCCACACGTCCGTTTCTAAAATCACTAACGGAGCCGGGAATCGAACCCGGGGCCTCCAGGTGAGAAGCAGGCACGCTATCCCCAACACCAAGGGGGCCAGCAATTTTTGTCATACCAGGAGCAAAATTAACAGTCGTTAAAATGTTATTTCGCGCCGGGAGCAAAATTAAGAGACTGTAGCGGTTTTCATTTCGTGCCAGGAGCGAAATGAAAAGTCTTGTATCGAAATTTAAAAGTCTTTAATGAATTTTATTTCGAGCCGGGAGCGAAATTGAAAGTCTGTAACGAATTTTATTTCGTGCCCGGAGTGAAGTTGAAAGTCTGTATTTTTTTTATTTCGCGCCGGAAGCGAATTTAAAAGACTAACGGTTTTTATTTTACGCCAAGAGCGAAATGATAAGTATTTAATGAATTTTATTTCACGCCAGGAGCAAAGTTAAAAGTCTGTTAAGAATTCTGTTTGTAGCCGGGAGCGAAATTAAAAGTCTGTAACGGATTTTATTTCACGCTGGGAGCGAAATTTAAAGTCTGGTACGAATTTTATTTCGCACCGGGAGCGAAATTAAAAGTCAGTAATGCATTTTATTTCGCGCCGGAAGCGAAATTAAAAGACTAATGAATTTATTTCGCCTCTGCAGCGAAATTAAAATTCTGTTACTAATTTTATTTTGCGCCTGGAGTGAAATTTTATTCCTTTGAACAATTTAATTTCGCGACGCTAATTTAAATTGATGATACATTTCGTTTTGCATGCCAGTCCTGCCTTGAATCGGTTCTGGTGGTGGCTCCATTTTTCACCTAAATTGTAAAACTAACTGCACTTGATGACCGTAATGCTCTCCATCAGTCGTACCTATATGTACATCGAACATGTACAGTATATGATCTACCAGAGATACTGTCCAAAAATAAATTGCCGAAAATAGAACACCTAACGAACACTAAAAATAATGGTGTTGCAGGTAAAATAAACTAAGTAAAAAGTAATTAAAGGGATCGATGAACTAAAAACAGGAAAAACAACATGAAAAATTAGAAGTCGTAAGTACAAACTGGTAAAATTTCAAAGGATCACTCAGAAATATCCAGAACTGAACAATAATTCAGAACTAGCCATCACAGTCACAGTCAATCGCAACATCGGACTAGATGCTCAGGAATCCCATACCGTCAGGTAAGGGGTAAGGTCATCACTCTCTCACTTGACTTTCGCTCCCCTTTCCTGCTGCTGCGGTGGCCTTGGTCGAGCTTGTGGCGCGCCGTGGCCGCCTGCTTTAAGCGTGTGTACAATCCTGTATGAAATATTACCTTATAAAAGATGCTGGAAGTGTCGTCCTTCCTGGATTAGTCAGGCATTGTATCCGGTAACCACATTTTGGCTCACGCGAGTGAGTTCTGCCACTGTAATGTTTCTGATTTTGTATTTTATGTTCTTTATTGAGCACTAAGTCAGTAGGCCTAGTGGCAAACTTATTTACAATTACGTGAATCTGTGCTAGTGAAGGTGACACTTCATCAGGAAATTGCTGAACTTATCCACCGGGCCGACTCGTACTTAAAATAAGTTTTACATACAAAAATACGATGTCTGAACATGTTACCATCTGAGGTTCAGACTGGCGACTGACAACACCTGCATGCTTATTGCAAGGTCAAGTTTGTACTATGCGCGCGCTTTCAATACTACAGCAGTGAGCCGTGGGGCGCCAGAAACTCGGCCAAGCCCGCTGCAGTAGCGAATAACAAAACCGCCGCTCGTCGTTCTTACTTAATATGAAAGACCCTATATGTAGACCATAGAGTTATGTACTATTAGATGACTATTATTGCGTAGGTTCATTATTCAAACGTTGACTTCTATCGCATGATTGGGACACAAGAAATAAAAAATAAAATTAAAATTTTGCTCAGCTGCCATCTTGAGTGTATGTAAACAATTTAACAAAATTAGATATCAGTTCATTACAATGTATATAAACAATTGATGTACCAAATTTAACTGCGTTCGGATGGTTAAATCGCCAGAAAAGTCTATTTAAATGTTCAAATTCACTTGGCCGCCATGTTCGTTTTGTAGTTAACAGGTTTATGAAAGTCACTTAAGTGACTTTTATCACCGTACAAAATTTCAGGGCGATATCGGTGACAGTTTCGGAGATATAGAATGCCAGTGAGATATTTCGCACAGCCACCATGTTGAATTGGTGAAACATAATAAGCTTTGAAGGGCACGATCGGGGTCGGCCAAAATAGTAGGCCTACTATGACCTTACCGAATTTCATTGAAATCGCTCCAGCCGCTTTGATTTTATTAGGTGGGGTGTGTGGGAAGAGGGGGGAGGGGTAGGGATGCACACCAAGGCCCGGCGTAGGTGCGTGACGTCATGTCATGTCATTAGGTAATCTGTGTCCTTGACTCTCCCCGCCTGCCGCTAGCTACGTGTGCGAGTGAGCTGTGTATAGTATGTCGTGGTACCCTGCAAGCCAGGCAAGTGCTTTAGGGCCATATGACCCAGGCGCACACTGTCAGCACTGTCTACGCTGGAACTCTCAGTTCAGGGGCGCGTGGCCAGCCTGTCGCGGCTGGATTTCTCGAAGTCGTTCTTCTCTTCTCTTCATATTATTATTATTATTATTAGTATTATTATTATTATTAGTATTATTAGACTATTATTATTGGCAATAAAATGTTATTGGATACCAATAGACTACGTCTCATACTGTTCCCGAGTACATTGTAGATCAATTCTCTATTATTGAATGGATTCATTTGATAGCAAAATTATGCCATTTACACTTAAGTTAGGCATACCCAAACACGATAAGTTATTAAAAAAAATGTTGATGTTGTTTCTTTCCCTTATTCGAAATGTACCACGAGCTTTCAATTCTCTTTGAAGCCTATCGTTAGCTCTAAACGACCTGTCTTGCTATGCCGATGGTTACTTCACATCTGATGGTGGGGTCCAGCATAAATCTTGTATCCATCTTACGGCCAACAACAATTATTATTCTATTGTACTTTTGCATCTAACACGAGGAAGACACGAAAACATGGATCGCGTAACATTTCTGAAATGTTACAGATGCATCTTAGATCTATGTCGGTGATTCCCTTCTTAATTTTGGTGTTTGAACGGAGCTAGGTTATCAGACACTCCACAGTGGTTGCAGCATACAGTCTCACACAAGAGCAACCTTTGCCTCCACCTATTTGTGCTTGACTACTCCCTTTCATGTGTACTTCTGGATAAGTTGTTCTCTATAAAATATGGTGATTAGACACTTTCGCAATCAACCAGCAAGTTCATTTTGTTTTTTCCATACATGCGCTTCAGGCTTAATTCTCAAGTATTCCTTTGGTTCCTAACTAGTAAATCGCCGTCTTCATCGTTACCACCATCTTCATCATCATCACCGTAATGAAAACCTCATTCGTTGTACAAACACAAATTACGCACCATGTCACCTTGCCTTCAAGCAATTCTTGCACTCTCTGTATATATGTGGCACGGTGTCCCTACATGATGATTACTATACTTTGGATGTTCATTCACTGAAAATTGCGAAATTAGCTTCGAGGTTTTCCTATGCCCAGAACATAGAATGCTATGAAAATC
The DNA here is from genome assembly GCA_946902985.2 of Meconema thalassinum. Classification (NCBI taxonomy): domain Eukaryota; kingdom Metazoa; phylum Arthropoda; class Insecta; order Orthoptera; family Tettigoniidae; genus Meconema; species Meconema thalassinum. The sequence continues at coordinate 150,547,183 of OX336390.1, read as the reverse complement.
AAATGTTCTTAAATACGATGTGTGGACTACATATACATATGCAATTGGATTAACTCACGACGGCTACTTGTAGCATGGGCCTTTGAGAATATTTTACGGAAGCTATTATAACAACTCTACGAGGTGACTTTCTCTCCGAGTTCCCATATGAATGTTCGAATTGCAGAATAAGAATGTAAAAAAAAGAAAAACTTGTGCTCACTGACCTGGTGCAAGTCCTCAAAATGAACACCCCTTTGATGACTTAGGTATCATCGATACCATTTCAGTACCTCAAACTGAAATTAAATTTCTTGGCAGGCCAGGGAACCAAACCCGGACCACCGGGGCGACAGCCAAGAATGTTAGCCGCTACACCACAAGGTGATCTCTTTCATTGACAGCGCAATCTATTGCACGATGTCATGTAATTTCAGCACGAACTATAATAGTACACCTTTCTTCTTATTTTTGGCATTACATTGCCCCTGGTAAGTTAGAGAGATGGTTCGCATACCATAACCAAAGAGCCGAATAGCTCAAAAAACCAACAAACAACCGAAAGAAATACCGACAAGCTGGTAGAAAGACAGACAACATATTTTGTAATTTTCAGAGCAAAATTGTTTTACAATGAAGAGCACTCTTGGTCTCCATACTGTTGAAATAATGAAAATTGTCATAAAACTTCAAAAGTTAGAAGGATTACATGTCAACTTGCTTATTTTGCCGTATATCTTATGTGTAGGTAAATTCCATGAGTTATTGTTTCAGGCGATGTTGAAAATACGAATAAAAGACATAAATTACCTCAGATTGCGACGGAAAATTGTTCAGTTTAAAAACCTGATAAATTTATTAACGCACGTTTCTCGAATTCATATATCCCTGAACAGCACCAATCTAATCAGTTGGTGAATTCAGAATCTTGTTATGGAAATACTGTAGACTATAGCTTTATAGTCCTAATGTAGATTTTTGTTCTACCCGTAATTATTTAGGTTGCTATGAGGAAGGGGATATGGTGAGACAGTTTCCTTGTGGGAATGATATTACGGATAGATGGCCTTCATGACGTCAATCTAATGAGAGGATTTAATGACAAATGAAATTAATGAGGCAAGGTATGAAATGGTTCTGTGTGGTATTTCGAGTTCGGTGTAGTCTGACCATGCTCGTTAGCGTGTGTAGCTACGTCGGCTGGTTTGTGACATTATGTCAACAAATTTAAAAAATATATTTTAACACTCCTGATTCCATACCGGCCCTGTTGCTGTCACATTCATGATTAACAATATGCTTGATTCCATTTTTAGGATTATTATATCTCGCTGCACCTGCTACATCACCCAAAAAGTAGGGGCAGATGACCTCGTAGTTCCGCCCCTTAAAACAACAATAACTAACCCAACAAGTAGTTCCGTGAAGAATTATACAGGCTATTTTCATATATCCTACTTATGTTAATTGCCTCTATCAACATACAAAAGTTCAGTTTGATTGCTGTAATAGATTCGCAGATATTGAGAACCGGCTAAATATTGCGCATGGTCTCCATGTTGGATTTTTATATCTGTAGGTCTTAGAGTTATGTACTGTTACGTGAAGTGTATTGTGTACGTGTAGTATTCAAACTTCAATCGCATGATTAGGACACAAGAAGTAAAAACGAGATTTTAAAATTTCGCACAGCTGCCATCCTGTGCTTATGGAAACAAATGTAAAAATTAGAAGCCAGTGGATTAAAATTTGTAGAAGGATTTACTGTACCAAGTGTCACTGCACTCGGACGGTTAAATTGCGAGAAACGACCATGTGAATATTTATACTTCGCGTCACCGCCATGTTGGATTTGTGATCACCAGGTTATTGAAAGTGCTATAGGTGAACTTATGTTCATAGCCCCAATGAAGATTAAAAAAATTAGTTTGATTGCTGTAATAGATTCGTAGATATTGAGATCCATCTAAATATTTCGGATGGTCGCCATGTTGGATTGTTATATGTATAGGCCATAGAGTCACGTACCATTAAAGGAAAATTATCGCAAGGGTTCATTACTCAAACTCTCACTTCGATCGCATGATTACGACACAAGAATAAAAACTTAATTTTAAAATTCACACATTCGCCATCTTGAGGTTATGTAAATAATTGAACAAATATAGATACCAGTGCATTACAATGTGTATAAACATTTCCTGTACCAAGTTTCATTGCGTTTGGATCATTAAATCGCGAGAAAGGTCTATTTAAAATTTTCAAATTCGCTTGGCTGCCATATTCGTTTTTTAGTTAGCCGGTTTTTGAAAGCCTTATAGATGAAATTCCAGTAGTGCCCTTTACCTCCGTACAAAATTTCAGGGTGATATCGCTAATAGTTTCAGAGATATAGAATGCCGGTGAAATATTTCGCACAGCCGCCTTCTTGAGTTTATGTAAACAATTGAATGAAGTTAGATGTCGGTGCATTACAATGTGTAAAAACATATACTGTACCAAGTTGCATTGCGTTTGGTTGTTTAAATCGTGAGAAACATCTATTTAAAAGTCGCAACTTTGCTTGGCCGCCATGTTGGTTCTGTAGTTATCAGGTTTTCAAAAATCACATTGGTGAACTTCTAGTAGTTCCCTTTATCACTGTGAAATATTCCAGGGTGATATCGGTAATAGTTTCGTAGATATCGAATGCTGGTGAAATATTTCGCACAGCCGCCATGTTGGATTTGTGGGATGTAACAAAATTTGAAGGGCACGGTCGGGGTGGTGTGGAATAGTGCTATGAACTTACCGAGTTTCATTGCAATCGCTCTAGCGGTTTACAAGTTATTAGGTGGGGGGCACACACCATCACACACCACACACGCACACACAGAGACAGACACACTGACAAAAGGTGATCTCATAAGCCTATTTTTTCATAAATGAAAATAGGCTAAAGAGTATGCAACTTCTTGTATCCTTGTTGCAGATCTGGTTCATGTACGTCCAAATATCATGTTTTATACGTCTTCGGTGTGTTTCTTTAAGGTGTGACTTTCCCACTATGATATTTTTGTGCTCCCCAGGCACAAAAGACGTTATGAGCACGGCAGACCACAAGCATATGACAAAATGTTGACTCCAGTGCGCCTAGTGCCCAGGCTCTGCGCTTAGTACTAAACGTGCTGCAGCACCCCGTCAAATGGACAGTGCTTGTGCGACTAAGCGCTGGAGTGCTAGTGTGATGTCGTGCTGCACTGCTCAGAAATAGGCAGATTAGGGCTGCGCTTCACCTGCTAGCACTGCTTCACCTTGCCCATTGCACGGCCCTGGTGCACACACACGGACAAAATGTGATCTCATAAGCCTATTTTTTCATAAATGGAAATAGGCTAAATACGAGATTTTAACATTTCGCACAGGCGCCATCTTATGGTTATGAAAACAATTCAGTTTGATTGCTGTCATTGATTAGTTGACATTGAGAATCGCCTAAATATTTCTAAATATGTGTAGACCATTGAGCTATGTACTATTAGATGACGATTATTGCGTACGGTAGGTTCATTGTTCAAACGTTGGCTACGATCACATGATTAGGACGCAAGAAATTAAAACTTAATTTTTAAATTTCACACAGGCACCATCTTGTGGTTATGTAAACAATTGAGCTGAATAAGATATCAGTGCATTACAAGGTGTATAACATTTGCTATATCATTTGACGGCGCTCGAATGGCTTAATCGCGAAAAAAAAAAAGATCTATTTTAATGTATCAACTTCGCTTGGCCCCCATGTTCGTTTGTTACTTAACAGGAATTTTGAGAGTCCCATCTAGTAGTTCATTTTATCACCGTACAAAATGTCAGGGTGATATCTGACATAGTTTCGGAGATATGGAATGCCAGTGAAATATTTCGCACAGTCGCCATGTTGGATTGGTGAGCTGTAATAAAATTTGAAGATCACGGTCGGGGTCGGACAAAATAGTACTATGACTTTACCGAGTTTCATTGAAATCGCTCCAGCCGTTTATATTTTATTAGGTGGGGACACACACATACGCACACACACGGACTAAATGCGATGTCATAAGCCTATTCTTTCATAAATGAAAATAATAAAGAAAGCTTTTCATTCGGTCTACGCGAATTTCGTGTTGACCGACTGAATAGCTTTCTTCATTAGAAATAACCATCACTGAAAAATGGCTTCTATCACTACTAAATGAAAATAGGATACCAAATAAACGAAAAGCAAGAACGGGAGGTTTCATTTAGGAAAGAAATACTCTTATTGGTCACAAAGGAGTGAAAGTTTGGTGTGTAGGTTACACTCTGCCTTATATGGCAACACTGCGAGAAGGTGAGTTCGATTCCCATCTTAGCTATCTTAGAGTGTTTTTCTGGGGTTTCCCACTTCCACTCCAGGAAAATGCGTGGATAGTTCCTAAGTCAAGGCCATTGCCAACTCCAAAAATAACAAAGTTTATCAGACATCAACTACATGGGACTGATGAACAATAGGCTATGTTCCAAACCCCTATATGAAGCAACAAGAATTATTTCGAATCAATGGGATCCATCGTATTGATTTTAGGAAACATGTTTCCAACGTTGGCTGCAATATGACCGCGATCGAAACGAGCAAGGTGCCTTGCCCTGTCTGATGGGGCACGCGCTCAGATTGAAATCATTATGTTGATTATTATTGATATTTCAAGAAGTAATTATCCTATGTTTGAATAAATAATTGGCCTGGAATTACATATGGCCCAGCATCGTCAGTTCACGGTCACCTTCCATGCTTGTCCGGGAAGCGGGCAAATAGACACTTCCATAACGTTATTGACGAGATTCTTTTCTGAAATAACGGAATCAATTTCTCCGCTTAGAATAATGTTACTGATAGCGCATAGCTGGTAAAAATCGCCTGTATACCGTTATTAGACTTATAACGTTGTTGGTGGGTTCGCATTTCAAAATAACTGAATTAATTTTTCTGCCCTGAATAACGTTATTGATAGCGTATGGCTGGTAAAATTCGCTCGTATACCGTTACTAGACTTATAACGTTATTGGTGGGTTCGCATTTCTAAATAACGGAATTATTTTTCTGCCATGAATAACGTTATTGACAGCGCAAAGCTCGTAAATATCGCTCGTATACCGTTACAAAGCTTATAACGTTATTGGTGGGTTCACATTTCTAAATAACGGAATTAATTTTTCTGCCCTGAATAACGTTATTGATAGCGTATAACTGGTTAAAATCTCTCGTATACCGTTACTAGGCTTATAACGTTATTAGTAGGTTTGCATTTTGAAATAACCGAATCGATCACTCTGCCTGAATAACGTTATTGATGGCACGCAGCGGGTCAAAATCGCTGTCATACCGTTACTAGACTTATAACGTTAATAACGGGAGCGCATTTTATAATAACGGAATCTTTTCCTCTGCTGGTTATAACGTTAATAGCACAAACCAGGGACAATTATAACCCCCTATTTCGTTGCCGCACTAAAAACGTTATTCATATACCATTTGTTTTGGGTACGGAAGCAGTAACGTAACAAATATTAATTCGTTATTTCTGACAATTCTGTTACGTTATGAAGCCTTGGGTGAAACGATAACGGGCTTCCTTGATTTTTGCAAAGAGGAACACTGCAATAGCTCGGCATAGTCACGAAAATACCAATTTAAACGACTTGAATTCGTGGATATTAGCGGCATGAGAACACAGGAGACAAATGAAGAGCGCCTTGCGCTTACCCAGTATAACAGCAGTGCGCTCTATCGGTGTTAGTTCTATACATCCCTATTCTACAACTTTCTAGTGCTTCAAACTGAAAGTGCTTCAACTTATACGTGTGCTTAACCTTACAACGCGGGGCACCTATTTAATGTCTTCGACTATGTGCCTAATTCTACTAAAGTTGCTGATCTACGCAACCACAAAGTTAAGTAACATTAATAGTGTTTATAACCTCTATGTGCATTTTTCTCAAGTGTGCTCAAGCATTATGTTTTTCATAATCTACATGCCTTTAGTTACCTCTTTTGAACATAGTTACTCTATTTCTTTTCATGAATTCCGAGGCAAAATTCACATATCTACTGGCTTTCGCCATTTTTATATTAGGAGAAATAACATATCGGCTTGCCTTGCATAAAAGCGTACAATTGTTTTCATAAGGTGCGGCAGGATTTGATCCCTGACCGTCATAGCCCCTTCTATAGGCTATGCCTCTCTTTCAAAATTGTTTTCACAACTTTCTTTTCATAAGGTGCGGAAGGATTGGAGCCCTGACCGTCATAGCCCCTTCTAAAGGCTATGCCTCTCTTTCTATTTTTCTCTTTCATGGTAAATGCTTTTGTGTAATTGACACGAGTGTTTTCTCTTTATATAGGTATTTCACCTTTTGTCAAGCTTTCCTTTCTGGTGTTAAAAGTATCATGGATTGAGGCCCCAAGTGCTTAATCTTATTTTATATTAAAACAAGACCAACTACAATACTCAGACCTTAATGCAGGTCTCTAAAGTGTGAAAATGGCGTATGCTGAAGCCCTGGCATATTGTTTGTTTACATTCGTTGCTGGGATACACTATTTAGCTTTGATTAGCTTCGTTTGATGAAACTTGGGATAAACTGTCTCTCATCTGTAATTTTTTGTGTCTTCTGTATGTATGTAAAGTCCAGTTCGCGTTACTGTATTGCAATCGGGTGTAAATATGTGGTAATACGCTTATTATCTACTAGTTCGTTTGTGTGATGATTGTACAGTCGACCGATGGCATTGTGTCATTTACTGCAGATGTTGAAGTACCTAATAGAAGTGTCTCAAGAATATACACCGCAATGATTTGCTAGTTAGTGACAATATAATAATAGCTTAGTACAGTTCAAAACCTATTTGATGCAGAGAATCGGCATAGCGATTCAAAAGGGAAACGCGGCCTGTGTTATGGGAACTATTCCACATACCAATTCAATGGACGAAATATTTTATTTGTTATAGTTAATTTAATACGGATGTTCTATTTCAAGAGTGTTTTGAACTGGCTGATTAATGTAAAATGTGCCTGTTTGTGTAGCTGTAGAAATAAAATTAGTATCGTTTTGAGCAATGTCGAACGTAAAGGGAAAACGCAATGAGCATCTACGGCTAGACCAAACCATTGACGATGAACGTTGAACGCTTAGCAGCATGTGTCTCCATAAATACTTACCAGTCTGGCAGATTATCTACACTGCCTTGTATACACGCCAAATAGGCTAATACAGTGAACTTTTTTATTGGTTAAGATGTTTCCTCTGTGCCAAACAGTGAACTCATTGTGTTCCGTCATTATTCATACTTTTGTGATTCTTACAACTTGCAAGTTATTTTTTATTATGATGTGTGTAATAAAGTGTTGTGAGTAACTTGCCAATTATGTACCTATATTGCGAGATGGTGTGCCGCGATAATTCCGTAAGAAGGAGATAGTGCTTTCCAACCTACATTACTTTACTAAATCAACTATTTCCAACGTACAACCATTCCTAACAGTAACAGCGAATGTTTAATAGGTTAGTTGGTAACAAATTATCGTGTACTTTGTGTGTGATAATCTCCATAATTATGTTCAGATATCCACACGACGACTTCTTTGCATATTTCAATCCACTAAATCGGTGTGATGTTTTACCCGAGATTTTAGACAATTCCACGAGAGTTCTTGATTGAATTACCGTATATATCTATAGCGTTGGTTCGGTTATTTCAGGCAACTATTCTCATTCCGATTGTGTACACAAATACTCTGCATGTGCAGGGACAGCACTTCAGTAACCGGGTACTTTCTTCTCTCCTACTTCAGAATCTGTTTGATTTTATGCTAATAATATTAATCTATAATTACTGAACTTAAATACAAATCGAGATAACTCGCCAAAAAGCTTCCTATTCAACCACAGAAACAGTGAGACTATTGTAGCTGCCCCTTGGGTGAAGACGAAGAAACCTATAATTCGAGGCCAGCACTATATAGATAAATTAATTCAGGTAAGTCTAAATTATTGATGCATATTTCTTCGGAACCTAGTCTCGTCTTGTGATATCTTTTATGCTCTTGGGTGAGCAAAAATAATAATTTATACGAACCGTGACAGGCCCGATTTTTTTTTTCTCCGTGTGGTCTCCTCAGAGACCTAGTGCAGGTCTTTCTATTCGACGCCCGTGGGCGACCTGCGCGTCGGGATGAGAGATGGAATTGATTAAGGTGAATGAAATTGGAGAAGGATGTGGAGGGAAGCAGCCGTGGCCTGTCAGAAGGTACCGTCCCAGCATTTGCCTGGTGTTGAAAATGGGGAAACCACGGAAAACCATTTCAAGGACGGCCGACGGTGGGGCTCGTACCCACGCATCTACCGAGTCAGCAGAGAGACAAGCCCGATTACATGATCTTAGCTATGGGTAGGGCAACCATAGCCGCCATGTTTTTTCTACATTAAGGTCTGAGGATTGTAGTTGGTCTTGATTAAAATAGTTTTCAAAAAATGTCACCCTTTACTAAAACTGAAATATCTCGGGAAGTATTTGCGCTACGACGACGTTTGTTGTCTTAAAATATAATGCCCGTCACGCATTATCAATTGATACCCACCTTACTTGATTATATCATCCGTGTATTAAAATAATTGCGAATATTACTTCCTTCTAGGTCACACGAAAATAGAATCGAATGACTTGACGGACATATTGTCGCTAGGCGACAACGACTAACACCGTATCATGATATTCAACGCCGCCCCAATAATCACGGCCGACTGAATGCGAGCTGCGCCCTATACCGGCCTTGACAATCCCAGTTTGAGCCCATGCATAACGTGTAATTGGAAAATTTCTACTCGTCGCCGATAGAGCGCACTCCCATCCCATTCTAGGCGCGATTAATAAAGAGCTGTACAGTACGTTTATAAAATTAGTAATCTCGAGAACCACTGGACGGATTTTGATGCGGCTTTCACCATTCTGTAAAGGTAATCTCGAGAAAGGTTTCTGTAGAAAATTATTTATTTATGATCAAAGGGAGCCAAGCAGTAACGATTTCAGTGAAAAGGTCGAAAAAAGAGCCTGGCGTCCATGCGCCTTTTAAGCTTACGCCGGGCAAACCGTTAAAAATATCAGTATACTATGAGTGTAAGAATTGTTCAGCGTGAGAAATTCTACAAAAAAGTCCGTGAGTGCATATCTCTATCTTCGATATATCGCCCACTATAAGTATTTTTAGTTTGGACGGAAGGGGTATTTGCGTCTCACGCACCTCGCCATTCTTAAATTACGCCTAACAAGAATTCCTTGCACATTCACAACTGTTCCCGGGCGAAGCCGGGGCGGGTTGCTAGTGACACTATATAGTTATTGTCATTATAATTTCCGCAATATCAAAATTAAAATTATATCACAAAATAAAATAGCGTGCTAATAAATCTAAGAGAAATTAGACATACCTTGCACCTTCTTCGGGTACAAGGACACATTTCGAGCAGCGTCTCATCAAAAGGAAAGAGGATGAAAATTATAGCCGGGAATAAGTAGCCGCCTATCGAGTATTGTGTTTTGTGCTAAGAGGTCATTCGACAAATTATCAGATACCGTGTGCCTTCTTTTTCACGAAGCAGCTGTCAGGACGGGACTTACATAAACTCCTGCTGGACGTTATTCTCGATGTTGAACAATGAGGTTTCATAATTAAAAGAATTGTCTCTGATAATTACAAAACTAACACTACAATGATGAGGCATTTAGGGGGAGGGAGTTGGCAACCAACGATCAATCACCCATACGACGAGTCTAGGAAGTTATTCCTTAATTTTGATCAGTGTCACATTCTAAAAAAAACATTAGAACGCAGTTTCTGTAACGAGAGATGACTGATGATACTGGAATAATTTCAGGGAAATACTTGTCATTACTATACAAAATGCAAAAGGATGAGATCGTCAAACCTGTCAGACACCTCACTAAAAAACACTTCGAACCCTCTAAATTTGAAAAAAAAAACGAATGTTCGGCCTGCCAAAGAAGTGTTCTCATCAGAAGTTAAAGGTGCCATTAGTACACTGAAAGAAAATGTGGCCATGCACCCGGAAGCGTACGCATTCATGGACGCAGAAGCAACCATAATTTTTATGAAACACGTTAATAAATGGTTCGCTATGCATGACGTAAGCATCACATATAATCATATTCAGTCTAGAACTCCAGATAAAGGGCATTTTTCTCATTAAATGACAGTCGCCTAAACTGGCTAGAGGAATATTTTCTTTCTTACCTTGAAACTTTGAAAGCTGCTAGTAAGGCTGCTAGAAAGGACTTCCTGACTTCTGAGATTTACGAAGCTATGCAATTAATCACGGATTCAACTGTCCAGTGCATAAGGTATCTTCTAAAAAATGGGTAGAGGAAAATCGCCAAATATGGGGAGTTTTTTTATAGGGCTCACATTAGTCATAAGAAGGAACGGAATAATTTTGGTTTTATCACCAATGAAAACCTCAGGCGATATACTATGTATATTACAAATGTGGGCACGTTTGATGTAGGCCTAATACCCTCTGATATTATTGTTAACTTTTAAAGTGCACTTTCCCCATATTAGTCAACCGGGTTTCGTAATATGGGGAGGTGAGGAACCTCACGGTTTTTATTTATAATAGGGACCCTGAATAATATACCCTACCAATTAAAGCATTAATTCTGACAATGTAATGAAATCATGAACATAAATAGTACAAAAATACAAAAATGAACATTTGAAGTTAATAACAGTCCTAGTTTCCTGTTGCCGAACTTCCAAACCGCTCAGCAGGAAAATGCATAAACTTTATTGAAAACCGAGTGATTCTGATCGAATTCAACTGTACGAGGTGCAAGGTATGTCTAATTTCTCTTAGATTTATTAACACGCTATTTTATTCTGTGATATAATTTGCATTTTGATATTGCGGGAATTATAATGATAATATATAGTGTCACTAGCAACCCGCCCCGGCTTCGCCCGGGAACAGTTATGAATATGCAAGGAATTCCTGTCAGACGTAATTTAAGAATGGCGAGGTGCATGAGACACAAATCCACCTCCCGTCCAAACTAAAAACACTTATAGTGGGCGATATATCGAAGATAGAGATATGCTCTCGCGGACTTTTTTGTAGAATTTGTTATGGTGAACAATTCTTACACTCATAATACCTGTATATTGATATTTTTAACGGGTTGTCCAGCGTAAGCTTAAAAAGCGCACGGATGTCAAGTTCTTTTTTCGACCTATTCACTGAAATATGAAATCGTTACTGCTTGGCTCCCTTTGATCATATATAAATTATTTTCTACGGAAATCTTCCTCGATAAAACCTTTGCAGAATGGCGCAAGCCGCATCAAAATCCATCCAGTGGTTCTCGAGATTACCCGTGACTTCCAAGAATCGGGGACTTTGTTTTACACTAAGAAGAGATAAGTCTTTGTCGTGCAATGCTTGGTCAACAGCGCTGTGTGAGCAGTTGAGTAACTAACAAGATTCCATGTAAAAGGTCTCATTGTCTAGGCCGGTTGTGGAGAGCGCAGCTCGCATTCAGTCGGCCGTGCAATAATAAATCTAACTTGATGGACTGTCACTAGGCGACAACGACTTACTCTGCATCATGATAGTCCGGTAAAGTAGAGTGCACATCTTCATCGTGGTTTCCATGGTAGTAATGTGAATCCACGTAAACATCTTCATACTAACAGAGATCAAATCTCCTTGGGGACATAACGCATTCACTTAAAAATCTTCTATGCGATTTGAATCACGCCAAAACAGATTATTTCTTCATGCAATTCTTTTTTTTTATTTCGTTCGTTTGGTGTTTCAATACATCCAATATAATTATAACATTCACTGGTATAGGGTGGTCAGTTCCCTAATTACGTCATGATATCGTTAACTTCTACCTGCTCCACTCGGGCGCTAATGTCGCATGTATCCGCCCCGTGTAGTTGGGAGTGTGTTGAAGCTGTCTGGCAACCTGTATTGCTGTGATGATTGTAGTTGTGTGTGTAAATGTATCTGGGGAAGGGATGGAGTAGACGCTCCGGGACTTGAACAAGGCACTATCCCGGCAATTTCCTGTAGGGAGTGTGACAAAACCCGGGGATAAACACACTCAGTATATTCGCTGTCAGCACCGGAAATCGAACCTACGATATCCGTACTTACCACAGCTGACCTCGCGACCATGGTGCAGGTTTGACGAGCACGGCTACGCCGCGGGATGAAATGCTTGTAGAATTTGGCTTGAGTACCCATAACCCCCCCATTGGTCGATCCTGGCTTCGCTACTGTGTAGGCCATAAAGTTATGTAGGTCCTACCATTAGATGGAGATTATTGAGCAGGTTCATTATTCAAACGTTCACTTCGATCGCATGATTAGGACACAAGAAATAACAACTTATATTTAAAATTTCGCACAGATAAAATTTCATATGAACGTTTACCGTACCAAGATTCACTGTGCTCGGATGATTAAATTGGGAGTTAATTCCATTTAATTGTCCTAACTTCGCTTGGCCACCATGTCGGTTTTGTGATCACCAGGTTATTAAAAGTCCCATAGGTGAACTTATGTTAATAGCCTCTATCAACATACAAAATTTCAGTTTGATTGCTGTAATAGATTCGTAGATATTGAGAGCCGTCTAAGTATTTCGGATAGTTGCCATGTTGGATTGTTATATATGTAGGCCATTATGTACCATTAGATGGAGATTATTGCATAGGTTTTGAATTCAAATTTTCACTTTGATCACCTGATTAGGACACAAGAAATAAAAACTCAATTTTTAAATTTTACACAGCCGCCATCTTGAGGTTATGTAAACAATTGAACTAAATTAATTATTAGTGCATTAGAATGTATATAAACATTTGCTGTACCAAATTTCATTGCGCTCGGATGGTTAAATCGCGAGGAAAGTCTATTTAAATATTTAAACTTCGCTTGGCCGCCATGTTCGTTTTGTACTTAACAGGTTTATGAAAGTTACATAGATGAACTTCCAGTAGTACCCTTTATCACCCGTAAAAAATTTCAGGGTGATATAGGTTACCGTTGCGGAGATATAGAATGTTAGTGAAATATGTCGCGCGGCCGCCATGTTGTATTGGTGAAACGTATTAAAATTTGAAAGGCACAGTCGAGGTCAGACAATGTAGTAGTATTTAATTACCGAGTTTCATTGAAATCGCTTCGACCATTTAGATTTTATTAGGGGGTGGGAAACACACATACACACACACGAACCGAATGTGTTCTCATAAGCCTTTTTATTTTTTTTTATTTTTTTATGTGTAACATCTTTCCGCTCGGTTGCTGGATAGTTTTGTGGGAGTGATTTTGAAAATTTGGGACGGAAGAGGATCGGAACGATCGAGCTGGCAGTGGTGGATCGAACGGAAGTATGCACTGCCCGCTCGATCGATCGAACGGTAGTGTACTAGCTGGCAGTGGTGGAAAACGGAAGTATGCACTGCCCACTCGATCGAACGATCCAGCGGGCAGTGGTAAGACCCAGCTGGCAGTGGTACGAGAAACAAAGAGCGCGCGGTGTCGGAAATTGATACCATGACGTACTCTCGGCCATGTGGAATGTATATGACATACTGAACGGAAAACACTCATGCGAACTCTGGTGTCAAGTGATTGAAACAAATGACATGGTACATGTTCGAAGTCTTCGTATCAGTATTTAAATGGTAAAATGCCTTAATATCAAACATTGGAAGTAGTCGGCATTGCCGGTATTATGTTTCTGCACAATGGCTATTCAAACATTAACCCACATAACGGTAATGCAGTCATCAATATTATATAATCGTTGTGGTTATACGAGAATTGAGCAAGCCTTCATGAACTATTACTGTATACATTCTCTTTACTCACAAGAGAGCCTATTCATAAGGCATTTTAAACTCAATTTCACGCAGGAACTTTGGTGGAACCCACGGACTCAGCGAGGGAACTCACCACTACCGCCTCTACGGGCAGTATCCTAAAGCTGGGAACATCGAATCGGAAGGGATACAACTGGAGAGGTGTGATTGGCACCTCGCCCAGGTGGCCCCATCTGCAAAGCGAACAGGGGCCTCATGAGGGAAGGTAAGGGATGGTGAGGATGGATAGGCAAGGAAGAGGGAAGGAGGCGGCCATGGCCTTGAAGAAGGTACCATTTGCCCGAAGACGAAGTGGGAAACCACGGAAAACCACTTCGAGGATGGCTGAGGGGGAATCGAACCCCCTCTACTCATTTGGGCCACCCGAGGCTGAGTTGACCCCGTTCCAGTCCTCGTACTGTCCCCGTAAATCCGGATAGTAGGCCGTCAGATATCCGCCCCCTCAATCGGATTGCCACTAATCAAACGCACCGGCACAGCTACATCAATGAAAATGGCACTGACAGATACTACCGAGATTAGAGCACAGCAGTTAACAAGAAAATTATTGTGGAACACATCAAAATATACGGGGGTTCATACTTACCTTTACTTACCTCTTCAAATTAATCTCGGGAATGGGTTGCCAACTGGATCACTTAAAGTATGCCCACACAATAACCTCCACCATGATATTTAAAATGAACCAAAACGGAAACAAGAAACTTTAAACTGAACAATAATTTATTTCACATAAAGGGAATGACTTTAACAAAAACTCAACAAAATACACGTGGCAATCAGAAGCCATTGTCAATATAATCATGTCCTCCTGTAGGACTGGTAGACGTTACATACAAAATTTTATCTTTCACTTGCTTATAAAGAACGTAATAATAGTAATACACTTGGAATGGATGAGGGAATTGGGACAAGACACGTAGCAATTGTTTTCCTCTTTCATAAACATCACACTTTATTTATAACTGCAGGCCTGTTATGTAATTGACCTTGGCCTCTAACATACAGTTGTCAAGCCAGCTGCGATCCACCCTTCAACAAGTCGGATGCCCACGTCGTCAAACGGGCCCACCTGTGCGGCTAGTGCTAGCATATGCTCGTAACCTCAGAGCTTAGCTCTGTTTCAAACGCTTTAAATGTCCTCAACTCAACTCAAATATTATCACGCAAATCTTTTAAATGCTTCATTCACATGTTACTGGATTACTCTAATAATCCCAAAACTTGTTTAATTACATAAGCCATATGTATAATTAGCGTTCTTTAGAGTATATTAACAAAACTCTTAATGTTTATAACAAATGCTCATTAATTGTTTATAACAATTACAAATTGTTTATAATATTGTCAAATGACAATTCAAAAATCTATACACGCCTCTATTAATTCCTTTCATTTCCAATTATTGTTAAAGATAATTACATAATTTATTTACAATATTTATATTTATTTATTTTAGAAATACATTAAACCACACGTTTATCCGGTTGATAATTAATCAAATCAGGTTAACATAATCGACCAATGAAGGTTAGTTATATTTAAGTGTTATAAATCCAGGTTTAATAAGTTTTAATAATTATTATTATTATTAGTGACGGTAACCTCCATTCAAAATCGTTATCTCAAATTATTTAACACTCTTGTTAATTTTAACAGTAATTTCACATGATTAATTTTCAAAGGACCTGGACAATAAACTCAGCGGAAAAATACTTCGCTTCAAATGCACAAAATTGCATAAAATAGGCCCAGAATTCATCATATATTTCAATATATATGGCATAAAAATCTTCCATAATCCATACACAAAACCTCCACTTGTAATCTCATCAACATCATTAATATTACTGTGGGAACCTCCTTCAATTATTCAAGGGCATTATTCATCAGCGACTTTTATATGTCCACTGAACTAACGATTATACATCCATAGTTCCACTTTAAAAATTCTTATATTCATTAATTGTTTCAAAACTGTTATTTTATTCAACCTTCGTGGGTTTCATTCATGAATCGATATGAAGTAAAAATTTGCCAATCACAAATAAATTTAATAGCAAATACGATTATACACGCCTTTCTTGTCTATCAAAATTGAGATTAATATCTCCTAAGTAATATAGTATAAAAATACTATCTTCAAACAAAGTTCATCTAAACTGCAAAATAGTCGAATAGAATACAATTAGACTGTGGAATGCAAACATTATTGTTCCAATCTAGTATTGAGAAACATTCCTATCAAATGTTCATTACTATAGTGTATTCAATAAATCGTAATCAATGTTCATATTTCATAAAATTGTCTATAATGCAATGGTAATGACGATAACTGACGATAAATGTCTATGTTGCAATCATGTTCATAAAACGACTAGTATTTCCAAGATCGTCGATACAGAAATAGATTTTAACGCTCTAAAATCTTTTAATTATTCTTCTTTCTTGAGGATGACAGAAAATTGGTCAAAGTGATTTACTGAAAAGAATTACTTTAATAAAATGACACGCTGTCTGAATTCAAATCTGCCATAGAAAATCGTTAACTTTACAGTCAAATCGTGACTACAAAAATAAGCAAATTACTGAAAGAATATTAATTATCAGTCTCAACTGATCCAAACTTATTTAAATCTGCCAATGACATAACAATGTCTTAATAAATCGTAGAAAAAAACATAAATCATCGAAGTGTACTGAGTACAGAAATCTCAAACAAGAAAATGGGGCAAAATATATATAGGACAAAAATATGGGAAAAATAGTTGCTCAGACATCGCTAAATGGCTCAAATAAAACAAGAAACGTTCACGACTACCTTATCTGTTGATTGAAGTTCCAGAGGAAAATCTTCCAAAGAAGACTGGTGATGGTTCCATTTCACCAAAAAGATGTGCTCCGTCCTCGAACCTGGAATCAGCGCCCTCGGAGAATAGAACTGCTTCCTCCTCCGGAAATTGCACTGCTCCGTGTATACGATAGACATCCTTCTGGCAAAACTCTTCTGTGTGAGCCGGGTCCACCCTGGCCTCTCTTGATAGTTCCTGAAGTTCTGGTAGTAATTCGCCATGAAGTTTATTGCAGTTATTTCCGCAGAAATATTCATATTTGTGGAGTATGAATATGTTTCCACTGCCATTTGAAATAATTCAGCGTTGGACTACGATGCATGAGTGTAGTTGGATGTTCACTACATGCTCGCTTTTGTAGAAAGACGATTAGCGAAGTTCCATGCTGTTAATTCACTCCATCGATATATGTCCCAATTGCATTAAAGTCTTTAGTCTTCCATCTCCACTTCCGTTATAATAGTTGAAAGAATTGCCATATTATATTGCTCCATGTTAGAATGCAGCGTTATAACACCAAAAGCAATATGTAGTAACACGGTTGCAATACCAGTGTCAGCCGTAGCGTACAATGTGATATATTTTAAAAGTGCTTCTCAGATGGCGAGAAAATCACTTTTGTCTGCCGTCTTAAAATGCCAATATCTTTCGAATTATAATGTTGAGAATGTTCAACCTTTCTACACACTTTGATATAGTACTGCACAATAGAAGTAGCTTAAAGGCATTAGTCAACTCTTGATATGTTAACTTGTAGACTTGAAAATGAGTGCATTTCAACTTCGCCTAGTTTCCAAACACCGTAAAATGGAACTGCGGCGCGCTCGAAGCTCGTTCGATGCGGTTGGCTTTACCACACGCTAAAGACGACTTGTTTCACTTATTCACTCGAAAACGACTATAACATCAGCAATATATATGCGGTATCAGATACATGAGATATGAGACACATGAGCTATGAGATATGAGATCTCCTCTCTGCTGTGCAAGACCTTTTATCAACTTCTTAAGGGGCGTATCCATCCCTTCCATAGCTTGTTTCTCCGTCATCGCTAGAAGTTCTAACTTTGGCTATACTTGACGGATTTTCAAATTTCAAAAACTCAAAAATAATTTCTTCAAAATTCCAAATCAATGCCATAACTGAAAATAGTTTTCCACAATTCTGCATGCCAAAAGTAATTAAATATGATAGTTTCAGTAATCTCCGTCTCCCTCCTAACTATCGTTCATTGGTTTGAGTCTCTCCTCCAATCGCGTAACTTCTTCCTCAACACAATTCCTCGTTTCCATGACTGTGAATCTAGAGATCTTGGGTTCGAATCCCGGATGGGGAAGATATTTTTGCTACCAGATTATCATTTTAAACGATATTTATCATATAAATATGACTCATTTTAACAGAATCCATATGAAATTACGTGTTGGTCTGTGAATGAAGAGGACCTGTTTATAAGTAATTTAAGGTTATGAGCGTGTCGCGTCTATTAATCTAGTTGATCCACATCGTATTCTTTATGCTGGTGGAAGCTACAAATCATCTAACAAAATGAGTTCCGTATTATAAACTACAATATCTTTAAAACACTCCCTTTTAAAATAGATTAATATTTGTGCCAATAATAGTATAAAATACCGGTGTATCAACAATTTCACGTGAGGTTTCTTCTATGTCAGATGTTACACATCATATGCGACTACTGTAAGGCTCGTAATTTTCTTTTTTCCTTTTTTCTTTTTTTTTCTTTTTCATAAATGAAAATAGGCTAACGAAAATGATATATGAACATATATTTGGAATAGCATATTGTCTAAAGTCGATTTTGCATGGCGCGCTTGATCACCGGACTTAAACCCCTTGATGTTTACGTATGCGGGCATTTGAGTGGTGTTGTGCACACTGAGCGAATTCCTGTTGTGCAGACCCTAGAACGGAGTGTCCGTGTAGCCTGTGTCGCTGTTCCGGTACAGACTGGAACATTCGTAAAAGTTAAACTATCCACAATATGCATCTCCGTCAGTAGCGGCCGGCTCATAAGGACTCCTTGACGCACAGTGTGGCAAGAGTGCCTCAAATGCGGCATTAATTCTAATTTTACTTAATAGGATTTCTAAGTTATATATCATTATCAAGGACACGTTTGTGTCTCACGAAAAGTGAAAATACAGTTAATTTGACATTTGTTTCTTAATATAATAGTTGTAAAACATTGTACAAATTTTAACTGTAGCAAAATAATTATAATGGAAATGCAGAAAGCAACCTAAATCACATGAATCCTCAGAACTAGTGAAAGTACAATTGTCACTTTGAACATCTTTTGTGTAGGCCTAAGAACACTCTTGGGTGTGGCGGCTTCCCTTCATCATCATCATCATTATCATCATCCCGACTCCTGGGAGTACAGTAATTGTAGATATGAACGGGGATTTTAATAAATCTAATGATTCTTTCGGAAGGCCTTGAAGTTGTTGTTGTTGGTTTTTTTTTCTTAGTTTCCTCTAGCTGGTGATAAGTGGATCAGAACTCACCGAAAGGTAATTTAAAATATTGGCATTTGTTTTGTGTCGACTACATTTTCTGGAATAACTTTCCCGGCAATTTTTGAAGTCCTTATTACGTGCTTCCTGTGCTTTCTCTGTTAACTGTCCTATAGGAAGCAATGGGGACGATTCTATTTCAGGTCAATATATCAAATATTTATGCAGTGTAGGAAACATGTAGCACCATGGGTATTTCTGAACGAAATATCTTGCCATGCTATAGGCAAAAACTTAAAATTTTTCATGATTTCCAGAAGTTTTCTCCTTGTGATGAACTTTTTATTTTAGCTGGTACCTGAAATAAACCCAGACAAGATTTTACTTGACGCCCTCCGATTTTCTCTGTTCTTGATTTTATTGTCATTTTGAAAAAAGGAGCAAAACGTAGCAGAAAAACTAAATTTATCTACAATATAGAGGCCAGAGTCACTAGAAAATGTCAACAATGCATCCTCGGACTGCCTCGGAACATAACTATTCACCTTGTTATATCTCAAGATGGTAAATATAAGCAGACGTTTAAAGAACGATTTTTCTGACACACACAAGTTACTATACTGCATAAAAACTAAAAAGTATCATTATATACCTGAACACGAAGGTTCCATGGGGAAACAATGAAAAACTTCCGAAAACACGACTTATCTCCTCTGCAATATCTCAACTACTGTTGGTTCCCCAAGCTAGGCGCAGTGTGGTCAAGGTCACGACGTGTTTCAACATGGTCGAGCAAGTCTTCTATAGTTCTGTTATACCAAAAATATCATGATACGACACATTTCAGTTTTTGAATTAATGCCGCATCAGAGACACTCTTGCCCCACTGTGGGACGTTGTCCTTCCTTGAGAACGAAAAGGGATATTCATTTTCTCTTGATATTTTAAGTCAAAAATTGAACTCTAATAATGCAAAGAAAATTACATCTCATTATAAAACTGTAGCTCTATCAATCAGGAAGACTGTGTTTGGTGATATCACGCTCAGCGCGCAGATATCTTGTCAGGATTGAGTTGCGGACTCTCAGCTTTCCGTCCGAAGATGTACTAGGGCGAGAGGGGGTGAGACGTACGGGGACTGGCGCGCTTGTGGGCTGTCAGAGGGGTAATCTGTGGGCGAAGTGTGTGGGCAGCTGTCTTTAAGCCGGGTGGAGCAGGGACCCGGAACAGAACGTAACGCGGAACGGAACTCTTGTCTATGTGGAACGGAGAAATTCCGTTATCTCCAAGGTTATTTCCAAGTTGTAACGTTACCGCTGTCTGTTCCAAGCGTAACGTTACCGTCCTGGAACGGAACTGATTCTGAAACCGTACCCGGTATCTGGAACAGTGGAAAGTTAGCCGAGCCTGTACCGGTACAGCGTATTGGAGACGGGTGAAACGTTACGTTGTCCCGTACCGAAATGAACAGAGGAATATCCGATACGTTACAGTTCGGAACGTTCTACTTATAATAACGGAACAAACAGACAGAACGGAACGTTACAAATTTAACGGGATTGTATTGTTACAAGGCTGCATTATGACGTTTCAAGGTCAAGCAGAAGGCGTGCGATATAGCTGTTATTTTTATTGGGACGACGTGCATGCATTTACTCACTCAATCCCATTTTCCCGCTCACCTCACAGCACGCCAGCCTTCTGATTCAGCAAATGTAGATATCCTGTACCCCAAAAGAAGCTGCGCGACTCCGTCCCCTCGTTGTGATCGGTTGATCAAAATATCTTTGGGATTCCGTAGGGCAATGGGTAAAGCACAGTGCTATCAAGCGGTTCCGTGGCAACTTTTCCGTATATAACTAAGTATATCTAAGTTGCGGGAACACCGTAGTGTTTGTTTGTACTTCAACGTTGATTATCACCGAGACATGAGGTTTGAGACCACATATAAAATTTATACATTTCAAGCTGCCTGGAGTTGGAGAGGCGAGTACAGAAGATTCTCTAGTTTAATCAAATTTTGGTTGGCTTACATATCATTGACAATCATTTCATGTATCTGCTTTCAGAATAAGGCTATATTATGACTACCCACATCGTCACTCCAAGAGGACAGCGAAATACTTATTATTAGACTATTGTTATTATTATTATTATACAGTTATGTTATTATTATTTTCATAATTATTAGTCAATAATGATTATTATTAGTATACTGAAAAAAAAAATCCACAGCCTGCTTCCAGTCTCCGACCGGGTCAGGAATGGAATGAATGAAGTCCCCATCTAGCGGCGAGGATATGAACTGTGCCGGCTGCCGAGGCCTGACGCACTCCCCTGGGGCAATGATTAAATGAATGACAGATGAAATGAAATGATAGTGGAGAGTGTTGCTGGAATGAAATTTTTTACAGGGAAAACCGGAGTACCCGGAGAAAAATCTGCCTGCCTCCGTTTTGTCCAGCACAGATCTCACATGGAGTGACCGGGATTTGAACCACGGACCCAGCGGTGAGAGGCCGGCGTGCTGCCGCCTAAGCCACGGAGGCTACATTATTAGTATACTATTATTATATTTTTTTATTATTCTAGACAATTGAGTTTGTACAAAAATTCGCTATCCAGCAACTGAGAAACTACCTTATACTATCGGGGCGCAGTTAGCCTATTATTAGGGACCGGATTCTTAGGTTCTTATCTATTTTCCCCATACTTCTAAATACTTTTACGAATCACACTGAAATTCCGTACTACCTAGAAAACTAAATGATAAGCGAGTACCTAAAAATAACTAATTGCAGTTTTGTACCATTTATTGTAGTATATTTCAAATTTTGTCCATAATTCTTGAAATTAAATGTGAAGATAGTGTTTATTCCTAGCTCCAGTTGATTGAAAGCAATCCTACCTACAGGGAAAATGAAATATTTTCAGCACTTTCCAGCTTATATATTATTGTTAGGTTATTTACCGAGAGGAAAGAGCGAATTAATCTCTTATTATTTCCAAGAATCCAATATTGTAAAGAAACAAAATTATTTGAACGAGATAGAGTGTGAAAATCATCTCTGACATCCTTGGTTTTATTGCAATCCCTAAAAGTGTAAAGTTATCGGTGATAATTTGATTACGCATCATTATGTAAAATATTTACTCTCTCGTTGCAAACCAACGAGCTTAAACATTACTATAGAAAGGCAGGAGCGCCGCAAGACTGAAGCTACTTGAAACTGTGTCCGCCATTTTCTCTGGAGTCAAGGAAAAGGGGGAGGAGCTATGCCATATGTTGAAGTGTCAGAGCAGGGCCTGTTGGAACATTAATAAGAAACATATTTACGACAAATTATGAAGTCCAATCACTTCTTAAACATTCAGGATAGTTTCAAGTTACAACAATAGTGCTGTAGGCTATTTACACTGCACAATTGTAATTACTGTCCCTTAAATGCTCGTTGCTCACGGTAAAATGTTTCTTAAAATTTATTTTACAACTAATTTTATAAAAATTTGACGAAAACAAGCTGTGTTGTTCATGGTAAAATTATTTTATAAAATCCGTGGATGTATCAGGATCGCCATCTACCGATAAACTTCTGAACCAAGAATCAGCTGTTCAACACACATTGGTTTGAGAGTATGGCTCCAACAAACAAAGCAAGCATTGCAAAAATTGCTGCTTAATTTAGCTACAATTAAATGTCGTACAGTGGTAAAAAGGAAGAAAAGAAATGCTAGGAAGTCCTGGACTCGGGAATGGAGAAGAGAAGAGTAGAGGAATACTCTCCTTGGTCGAAAATGAGTTGAGGTTCGAAATCAAAATTCATATAGGAATTTTCTAAGAAAGGAGGAAAGCAGTTTTAAAATACTCCTAGCTATATCCAGTAAATACAGAACGTGTCATATTATTATTATTATTCTGGGATAAATATTTAACAATTTAAATTCTAATAGTTATCACGAATGGTATCCGTCCATGGTTACAGTATTTAGGGAAAATAAAAATTTTAAATGGGAGAAAACACAAAACAATGTTGCAATATTGCTGTACAATGTAAGGAGGAAATTATAAAATAATTAAAAGGAAGTAAAAATCTCCGCCCCTGGATAGCCTTGAAACCGGGATCTTCTGATCAGCAAGCGAGCGCGATACCATTAGCACACTTTTCCAACTGACGACACAGCAATTTGTTGCACTTCTTATCAGCGCGTATGGTTACATATCCAATTATTACAACTATATCTTAAATATTGATTGGAATTAATTCATTCAGTACCACGCATATTTTCAAATGTACTTAAAGCAAGTTTCATGACCGCTTTGCGTTAATAATGCGAATCGACTGTAAATTTTACCCCCAAACGACAACCGTCCTCCATGTTTTATTTTCGAAGAGTTTGTTTACAAGCGAGCTTCACAATCTTCTCACCACGTGGCGCCAGCATCATCTTCATGTCAGCTTCCCTGATTGGTTCGTTTCGTAAAATTAATTTTACGGAATAGAACATGTCCTATTTTATGAAACGTTTTATCGAAGGTTTTATAAAACTTGAATTTGACCGTGAGCAACATAAATTTTATAAAATTAAATTATTGTACAATAAATTTGAAGGAAAATTTTACCGTGAGCAACGGGCATAAGGCATTGGGATGTTTCTGTATTTTTCAACGGGAATCTGGAACAGAAACAATTCCTTCTGTTACGGTACCAGTACGAATATATATCGTATACCGTATAGGCCTGTATCAGACATTACTAGAAAGCAATGGAGACCAGATGTTCTGGAAAATTGATAGTAACATCCTTACTGTATCCGTGCAGTGAAGTACATTAGTAGCACATTTAGGCTATACTTATGTAAAATAGGATATATCCGTTGTTTTATTGCTTCGATTAGTACAGCCGTACGTTGACCATACAGCAGGCATCGCTGCGGAAATTAATATGCAGTAGATTTCAACCTAGTAACACAAACGACAGTAGAAATCACAATTCACTGAACTCTTCCCTCGCAATCAGCTGACTGAATGTTTTGACTCGATGACTCCAGAAAACATGGCGGACGTTCTTACCAATATCTTCCGCTAAGAGGGCTGTGAACGGTCCCTTAGCCTCTCTATAGTATCTTTAAAGCTCGTTGTTGCAAACAGATTGTCTAGTAACAATGAGGTATTAATTTTAAGCCTTATGTAATGTATGCCAACTTTCGCTACCCTTTAAACATAAGAACCTATTGTAAAAACCCATTCTACCTAATAAAAACCTAAAAAGAACAATTTTATGGTTTTGAAAACCTAAAATGACAATTTTAAAAACAACCAAAATCCGGCCCCTATTTATTATATTCTGATGGTTGGGTGGTAGAGCAGCGGACTCTGTACTGGGATAAACGCCAGGAAAGAAGAAGATGGTTGGGTGGTTTCATAAGTAAGAAAACAGAAATATGGAAAGAGAAGAGTGGAATAAGGCAAACTTCAAGCTGCGACACGTTTTCACGAGGACCTCGGTCCATGGGTTTGATCACAGATTCTGCGCAGAGAGAGGATTCCACACCTGCACCATATGTGGACAGAGTATCATATACTGTACTCACCTGCCAAGCTATGACAAACTCACTAACTTTCTATTCTCAGAATGAAAACTTGTAACATTCACCCTATTGTTAACATCTGAACGCATTGTGTTTAAGAAATATTGTTATAACTCAGCAAAAACAAGTAGTTCCGTGAAGAACTATACAGCCTATTTTCATATATCCTGCTCATGTTAATTGCCTCTATCAACATACAAAATTTCAGTTTAATTGCTGTAACAGATTCGTATATATTGAAAACCGTCTAAATATTTCAGATGGTCGCCATGTTGGATTTTTATTTTTGTACTACTGTATTACATTAAGATTATTGTGTACGTGAGGTATTCAAACCTCAATCGCATGATTAGAACACAAGAAATAAAAACGAGATTTTAAAATTACGCACAGCAGCCATCTTGTGATTATGCAAACAATTGAAATAAATTAGATGCCAGTGGATCAGCATTTGTATAAGCATTTAACGTGCAACGTTTTACGGCACTCGGGTAGTTAATTCGCTAGAAACGTCCATTTAAATATTTATACTTCGCGTCACCACCATGTTGGATTTGTGCTCACCACGTTACTGAAAGTCCTATAGGTGAACATATGTTCATAGTCTCTATGAACATTAAAAAAATCAGTTTGGTTGCTGTAAAAGATTCATAGATATTGAGAACCTTCTAAATATTTCGGAAGCTCGCCATTTAGGATTGTTATATGTATAGTCCATAGAGTTATATACCATTCAAGGACAATTATTGCCTAGGTTCATTATTCAAACTTTCACTTCGATCGCATGATTACGACACAAGAAAAAAACTTAATTTTAAAATTTCGCACAGCCGCCATCTTGAGGTTATGTAAATAATTGAATTAAATTAGATAGCAGTGCATTACAATCTGCAAAATCATTTACTGTACCTCATTTCTTTGCGCTCAGAGAGTTAAATCACGAGAAAAGTCTATTAAAATATTTCAAATTCGCTTGGTCGCCATGTTCGTTTTGTACTTTACAGGTTTATGAAATATACATGGGGAAACCTGTATCTGTACCCTTTATCACAGTACAAAATTGCAGGGTGATATCTGTAATAGTTTCGGAGATATAGAATGTCAGTGAAATATTTCGCACAGCCGCCATTTTGAGGTTATGTAAACATTTGAACTAAATTAGACTCCAGTGCATTACAATGTGTATAAACATTTGCTGTACCATGTTTCATTACGTTTGGATAGTTAAATCGCGAGAAAAGTCTATTTAAAAGTCTCAACTTCGCTTGACCGCCATGTTGGTTTTGTAGTCACCAAGTTTTTGAAAGTCTCATAGATGAACTTCTAGTAGCGCCCTTTATCACCGTATACAATTTCAGGGCGATATCGGTAATAGTTTTGGAGATATTGAATGCTAGTGAAATATTTCGCACAGCCGCCATGTTGGATTGGTGAGACGTAGAAAAATTTAAAGGGCACAGTCGAGGTCACCGGGAATACTGCTATGAACTTACCGAGTTTCATTGAAATCGCTCCAGCCGTTTAGATTTTATTAGGGGGGGACACACACACACCTCACACACACACACACGCACACACACACGGACAAAAGGTGATCTCATAAGCCTATTTTTTCAAAATTGAAAATAGGCTAAAAATGTATTAATTGTCCGCTTTGAAACGATTTTACCACATTTTCCCAAATGGGGGAATGGAATGAAACCTGGCAAATTTATTCGCGGAAACGCATCCATACAATTTGGCAATTTTTTAAGATCTTCTACCCTTATTAAATTACGTCATAATTGCCCCCCTCTAAACGTAAGAAAAATGAAAGGTTGTGGTAAATGCGATAGTACTGCGGAGTTTCGGCTAAGGAGTGTTGGAACTTCACGGACTTGCTATTGTATATAGTTACACCTCCGAACGGAGGCACCCGTGTTTACCTTAGGACCTCCGTGTAGATCTAACCGAATTTCCTGACGCGGGACTTGCCACGGAGGCACCTCGCTAGTTGTCCGGATCATACAGGGCCCACAGCCACTCCTATTTCAGTACACGAGCTATCGAGTCTAATACCAACCGGCCGAGTGCTTCGAGGCTGGTTGGCGTACCTCTGGTCGTATTGGGTACTGACGAGCCCTCTATAGTTCGGATATTGCGGCATTTGACGCACTTTGGTAGTATATGCTAAAAGCATAAGTTGGCGTCGATAATTTAGAGGTGGAACACCCGATTCGGCGAGTCAGCTGGGTATCGGGCTGGTCCGGAAGGCACCAGTAGCCAGCCTAACGCCACTATGGTGGATACGGTCCAGCATTCTCAAGGTTGCCGGCCTTTCTGAACCGTAAGCCGCAGAACCATAGTCTAGCCAGTACACGACGAGGGCTTGGTAGAACCGTAGCAGCACCGCTCCGTCAGCCCCCCAAATAGTGCTACGAAGAAACTTGAGCATGTTCAGTTTCCTGAGACACGTCGTTCTCAGTTGCCGTATATGGTGCTGCCACGTTAATGTGCTGTCAAAATGGAGCCCCAGGAAGCGATAAGTGTCAACCAACGGCAACGCAGCATACCTGAGATGTAGTTCAGGGTGTAAGTGTAGCCTTCGGAGCCGACAAAAATGGACGACGGAGGATTTCGCTGATGAAAACCGGTCGTGAGCCCACCTGTCGACCCGGTTAATAGCTATCTGCAATTGCCGTTCCACGATTGACATACTTCCAGAGCTGTAAAGCAGAGCTAAATCGGCTACATACAGCGAAGGAAATATCGTGGGCCCGGTGGCGGTAACAATGCCGTTGATGGCAACCTCGAACAAGGTGACAGAACAGAACCCTGAGGAACTTCGTTTTCTTGGGTATAATATTGCGATATGTTCTACCGACCCTTACACGGAAGAGTCGGACTACATGAAATTCGCAATGAATGTCGGTAGATTACCACGGAGTCCCCACTCTTGAAGGGTGGAAAGGATCTCGTAGCGCCATATGGTGTCGTAGGCAATTCGGAGAAATGCCTCCTGTATGGCGCTCACAAGTCACACCAGATGGGCGGTGGTGGACATACGGGAGCGAAATCTAGACTGGTACCCTGACAGTAAGCCTCTCTCTTCCAGGAACCACACCAGTCGACGGTTCACCATCTTCTCTCGCAGCTTACATAGGGCATTTGACAGGCAAATGGGCATATAGCTGCTGAGAAGTTTGGGATCCTTTCCAGCCTTGGGAACCGGTATCACGATCCACTCTCGACATTGAGATGGAAACTGCCCATCAATCCATATACGATTGAAGAAGACCAACAATTGCTTTATCCTGGATTCGCACAGATGTTTTAACATTTGATTCTGTATGTTATCCTGTCCGGGAGCCGTATCCCTACACAGTGAAAGCGCACTGCGCAGTTCCCAAACAGAGACTGGAACATTGTAGGACTCCAAAGCAGCAGTGGCAAAGGACAAAGGGTGAGCCTCCGCCTCCCGCTTCTGAGTCAGAAACGTAGGATCGTAACTCCCAGAACAGGATATATCATTGATGTTCGATCCAATACTGTTGGCAATGGCGAGTTGGTCCGTGATGATGTCTCCGATGATGGAGACTCCGTGTGCCATCATTGAAATCGGGAGTCCGGAGATCCGACGAAGCTTAGTCCACACTTGAGATGAAGGAGTATGTGTCGTCATAAACAACACATACTTTTCCCACGTCGTTTTCTTACTCTCCCGAATCAGATATCGGGCTCTAGCGAGCATCCTTTTGAAGGTGATAAGGTTGGCCATAGTGTTTTGCCTCCGATAGCATTTGAAAGCACGTCGACGATCTTTAAAGGCTGCTGCAATCTCGGCTGTCCACCAAGGGACAAGTTTACGGTGGAAGTTGCCGGATGAGGAAGGTATTGTTTCCTCAGCAGCAGCCAAAATACCATGCGTTATGTGAATTGTATGATCATAGACACTCTCAAAGGTATCTTCGGCAAAATCCGCACGTGCTGTGAAAGTTGTCCAATCAGCCCGACGGAGAAGCCATCGACTTGGTAATTCGATGGCTCTCTGGTTCGGAAGAGTAACGATAATCAGGAAATGGTCACTAATACAAAGGTCGCCGTGTACACTCCACTGTAGCAGGGGAACCAGCGCACGACAGCACAAGGTGATATCGACACTTGAATAAGTGCCGTGTGCAATAGAAAAGTGCGTAGGTTCCCCTGTGTTCAACAAATACAGCTCCAGCCGCCTGATCAGTCTCTCAAAATCTCTCCCTCCATCACCAGTGGTAGCGGGGGGGGGGGGCTGAGAGACTAGATCCACCAGCTGGTTTCAATCCAGTTGAGAATCAGGTGGAATGTACACGTTACATACTGTTGCCATTACTGGCAACGAAGTACGAACTGCAACTGCTTCTAGCTGAGTAGGCAACGGAACCTCTTCACTAAAGAGGCTAGAGTGGACGAGAATGCAGGCGCCACAGATGGCCACAGCTCCATCCACCGGGTCTTCAGAGAAGAGTTTGAAGTAACGCATTATTGTCTCATGTCCAGGACGAAACCTGGATTCCTGAAGACAGACAATGGTTGCCGAAAACGGAGATATTAATTGACGTAACTCATTGAGATGGCCAGAATAGCTATTATAGTTCCATTGTAAGTAGAAGTGGGTCTTCTACTTACGCTTGACCGTTTGCCACCATTTCCCATCTCTAGTTGGAGATGATGGGGCAGGAGAGCGCACCTCAATCTCCACATCTCCGTCCGAAGACGAAGAAAATGGAGCGGGCAGTCCCCTGGATGGCGCGCGGTCCTCGTCGGACTTCACGAGTCTCGCTCTTGGGGAAGAGCGAGAGCGGTGTCGAGGGACTTTCTCCCGGTACGAAGACTGGGTGTCTGTCCCCGACACGTCCCGAAGAGATTTCTTTCTTGATCGGCGCTGACGTCTATTTGAGGAAGTAGATGGTCGCTTCCCCACAGACGCCAGTTCCTTACAAAACATGGCCGCTCCTGCTGACACCGCTCCACTGGTGGTGGTGGGAATGGAATGGCCAGCAGATACCTGAGCAGCCCTGTCTCTAGGAGAGGAAGAGAAACGGCGCCGAACCGTTCCTCTCTCCTCCGCCGATGTATTTTCCTATTTGTAGGGGAGTTCCTCCATACGGACGAATTTGGCTTCAGCCGTCTTCGCTCC
Organism: Meconema thalassinum; assembly: GCA_946902985.2. Taxonomy (NCBI): domain Eukaryota; kingdom Metazoa; phylum Arthropoda; class Insecta; order Orthoptera; family Tettigoniidae; genus Meconema; species Meconema thalassinum. Next base: position 150,517,154 of record OX336390.1, on the reverse strand, counting down.
CTTGATGGTCGTGGGAGCGGGAAGGCCAGCAGAGCCAGTAGCCACTCCGTCAGGAGGAGGGCGAGAGAGACGGCGACGAACCTTCTCTCTCATCTCCACTACTACTTTTGTCATATCGGGTGGACTGGAAGAAGGACCAGCCCTGGTCGGCAAACTCTTCTTTCCCTTGTTAACTTTGGGAAGACGTGTTAGCCGACCGGTTCGAAGAAGAAGAGGACTTCTCCGATTTCGTCGTTTTAGAAGGTATAACTGTCGCCTTCTTTTCCTTGCCCGAAGAAGGTTGTGGGACCTCCTTCGGGCAGACAATTTTCGCTGGTACAGCGAGGGGTGATTTCAAATCTGCTGAATTACCGGACGTCGAGGGTACTACACTGGGAACTGTGACAGCAGGGGTGAATGAGCGCGTCGCTGCGGCCACAAACGTCACCCGAAATTCAGGGGCATCCATATCACGGTACCTCTTGCGAGCACCGTGATATGAAAGCCGAAGCAATGTTCTGATTTCTTGGATTGTGGCTTATTTACAGAACTCAGGGCACTGCTTCGATCGTGGAGAGTGACTTCCTTGGCAGTTAGGATAATCGGGGGAGGCGTACATCTCTCACCCTCATGTGTCCCCATGTCACACTCTCTAAACACGGCCTTGGCAGTGCACCTGGCAGAAACAAGCCCGAATTTCTGGCATTGATAACACCACATAGGTGGAGGGATGTACGGTCAAACATCGCAGTGATTCGATGTGATCTATATCTGCTTAGGTAAAACATCACCCTCAGAATGGAGAATAAAAGCGCCGGTATCGACGATGTGCTCTCCAATCTTTCGGGTGATGCGCCCAAGCTTGGTGACGCCTATCTTCCCCAGATTCCGCAACAATTCCGCATCGCCATTCAAAATGAGGTTAAGATGGAAAATAACTCCACGGACCTCATTCAGCGTTTCGTGTTTTGAGACCTTAACGGGTATTTCGCTGAAATGCGTGCATTCCAGCAACGTTTCGGTTTGCTGTCGGCTAATTGTATGCAGTAGGAGCTGTCCGTTCCGGAGCTTGGAAATCCCGTTTAGATCTCCAAATTTCCCCTCGAATTCCTCGGAAAAGATTATTGATTTCACCACTTAGAAATAATCCCCGTCTGTCCTGGTAGCTACCAGGTAGCGAGGTGACTTGTCAACAGGGAAACGTGCATTGAAAGTTTTATCCCTGATCCGACACTCAAGAGACGGCTATTTAAGGGGGCCACCCTCTGATGATTTATTGGGCCGCTTTCGCGTCATCCCGAAATCATCCTCCCCGAATACAACCTACTCCGAACGAGTGTCATCACTGTGGGCGCCACCCAGCCAAGGCAATACCTACCTGGCATAGCAGGTATTGCCCGGGGTCCCAGTGCCTTGAATAGGCACTTCCCCCTCGGCAGTGATATGTTTGGCGCAATTATTCAGCCGTGCAAGGACCTCCGTTGTGAGGCAGATACCACTGCAAAGGTACATTGCGCACCCACCTGACGGGATGGGGAATACCGTCCAGGCTTTCTGGCCAGATGGCCAAGTTGGTGGCCCTACCCCATGCAGCATGACGTTTATTTCTAAGGGTCAAACAAAAATGGGACCGGAAGTCGAAAAAGACCTTTTATGACAGGCAGGGGATACCGTAGATGAATTTTCTCTTCCCATCCACAGGGAGTCTTCAAAATCAAAGTCAGTCATGTCAGTCTGTCTTGTCGGCCCTATTAGTGGCCTCCTAGGACAAGCAGAGCATCCCGTGTGTGTATTCTAACCCGCAACCCACACGGGGGTATATCTAAAAGGATGTCTGTCGCACCCAATGGGGATTATCCACACTCCAGTAATGCATATTATGGCGATAAACGGTTCCATTGTTGTGGAATCGTGCTTCGTCCGCAAATAAGATGGTAGCTAGAAAAGCCGGATCAGTTTCCACAGAACGCCACCCGGGCTTCGAAATCATGACCATGTATCTCCAGGTGTAAGTGCAGATGGTACGGGTGAAACCAGTGGGTGTGCATTATCCGCATAACAGACGCTCGGCTGATGTTCGTCTCCAGTGCAATGGCCGTGTGCTAGTATGAGGGTGACGCCGAATAGCGTCAAATACAACCTCTTCATTGTGAGCAGACGTCACGCGATGATCTCAAACAGGCCGTGTTTTTTCCAGGGATCCAGTATCTCCCAGGCGTCTTTCCACACTCCGAAATACCATGCCTGTCGGTCGTTGTCTATCCGGATAGAGTTCTTGGTACAGGCGATGCGCCTGGTATGCATTCTGTCGAGCTCCTCCATAAATATAACATATTCATATACTCATCGCTGGAATACATCTCGAGGCAGTGAATACGCTTCGTGTTGTGAATTACTTCGAAGGAGCGAGTTCGCGCAGCTACATACTGACTTGCCATTGCATGTTGTTATCGTTCCAATGGGGCACACTTTGCCCTAACTGTGGTCTACGAAGCTTGGAACATGTACGACGTAGCTAACTGGTTGCCTGTGCCCTAGTCAGAGACAATCACCTCCTCATCCTCGTCCAATCCAGCACCATAGCTTATGCAACGATACACACGGTCTTCTTTTCTTTTTCTTTTTATTTGATCGCTTACCCTCCAAGCTCGGATTTACCCTCGGACTTTGCGAGGGATCATTCCTCTACCGTTGAATTCCAGGACAGTGTCTCGGAGCTGAACACACCTTGACAGCAGATACAACTGGGGATGGTGACAAGCCAATCGCCTAGGTGACCACGAACTTGGGTCTAATGAAGGAAAGGGCAGCGAAGGGAGTGGGAAGAAAGATGCCGTGATCCTGTCAAAAGGAACCATCCCAGCAATCGCCTCGAGGAGAAGTGGGAAACCACGGAAAACCACTTCTAGGATGGCTGAGGCAGGAAGCGAACCTGCCTCTACTAAGTTTGTGTGCCCCACGAGGTTGGGTGAACCCCGTTCCAGGCCTCAGACCAGGAACAAAATTTCGTGGCAGAGCCGAGATTTGAACCCGGGCCTCCGCAGTGACGTGGTTTTTTACAGAGCCAAATAAACAAATCGTGTCGCCTCCGTGGTGTAGTGGTCATCGTGCATAGATACCACCCCGGAGGTCTGAGGTTCGATACCCGGCTCTAACAAGAAATTTGACAAGTGGTATGAGGGCTGAAACGGGGTCTACTCAGCCTCAGGGAGAAGAGTAGAGTGGGTTCGATTCCCACCTCAGCCATCTTCGAGTGGTTTTCCGTGGTTTCCCACTTCATCTTCGGGCAAATGCTGGAATGGTCCAGTACCTAACCAAAGGCCACGACCGCCTCCTTCCCTCTTCCTTGCCTATCCCTCTCACTCTTCCCTTCCCCTCATCAGGCCCCTGTTCACTTCGCAGGTGAGGCCGCCTGGGCAAATTGCTAGTCACTCTCCCCAGTTGTATCCCCCGATTCAGAGCCTCAAGCTGCAGGACACTGTCCTTCGCTTAGTCCGTGGGAAAAGTCAACCCAGGAGGGTAAAACGATAACGAAAGAAAAAAGAAATAACAAATCAGTCTGTGAAAACTATTAAGTATACTACCTTGCCACTTGCCAGGCAACTCCAATCGCGCGCTTACCACGTGAGCTACTGCGACATTTGACCTGCAGCGCGCACCTCCCGGTCTATACAATACCTGCTCTCGGTGTGTGCGTGCACCTCTTGTTTACAAGTATGTGTTCTGCGTATCTGTGCTCGTTTAACGGGTTCATTCGAGGTTCCCATACTGAATTAATAGTGGCGCTCACGATTCCTGCTGTCTTCTATCCCGTAAACACACATCTCGTTATATTGCCCCGGTTGAGAGAGAGGGACCTATGTCTTTCAGAATTGTAGTACATGTGACAGAATGCATAAAACTGGATCGCAAGGGGCTAGTGGACCATTCGGTATGTAGGCCATAGAGTTATGTAGACTACTATTACCTGAAGATACCGGTTGAGTTAGCCGTGCTCGTTACGGCGTGACTGCAGGCAGTCGCTCACATCCGGTAGGCGAGGAGGCTCGAATCCCTCCACCAGGAACCTTGAAGATGGTTTCCTGTCGTTTCCTATCTTCCTTCCAGGCAAATGCCGGGGTTAGTCCCCAACTATAGGCCACAGCCGCTACCTTCCAATTCCTCGTCCTTACATTCACACTTTCCTCGTCAGACAACCACCACACGTGACGGTACTTGTAGCTCAACCCATGGGTGTCCGCATAGAAGTAGCTTCAAACTTGAGCGAGCCGAACATGTACTCGGACACTCCCGGCACTAAAAGCCATACGCTTAAAAATATAATATAAAACATGAAGATTATTGCGTAAATGTATTATTCAAACTTCAATCGCATAATTAGGACACAAGAAATAACAAGTAATTCCGTGAAGAAATGTGTAGCCCATTTTCATTTATCCTGCTTATGTTAATTGCCTCTATCAACATACAAAATTTCAGTTTGATTGCTGTAATAGATTCGTAGATATTGAGAACCGTCTAAATATATCGGATAGTCGACATGTTGGATTGTTATATATGTAGGCCTTAGAGTTATGTACTATTACATGAAGATTATTGTGTAAGTGTATTATTTAAACTTCAATTGCATGATTAGGACACAAGAAATAGTAAAAACGAGATTTTAAAATTTTGCACCGCCTCCATCTTCTGGTTCTGAAAAAAAAAATGAAATAAATTAGACGCCAGTGGATTGTAATTTGTATAAGCATATACCATACCAAGTTTCACTGTGCTCGTCCTTTTAAATATTCGCATTACGCGTCGCCGGCAGGTTGGATTTGTGATCACCAGGTTATGAAAGTTCCATAGGTGAACTTATGTTTATAGCCTCTATCAACATACAAAATGTCAGTTTGACTGCTGTCAGATTATCATATTTTGTGATCCGTCTAAATATTTTGGATGCTCGCCATGTTGGATTGTAACATATGTAGGCCATAGAGTTATGTACTATTAGATGACTATTAATGCGTAGGTTCATTATTCAAACGTTGACTTCGATCTCATGATTGCGACAAAAAAAAACTTTATTTTAAAAATTTGCACAGCTGCCATCTTGAGGTTATGTAAACAATTTGACAAAAATATATGTCAGTGCATTGCAAAGTGTATAAACAATTGCTCTACCAAGTTTCACTGCGTTCGGATTTTTAACTCGCCAGAAAAGTCTATTTAAATGTTTCAACTTCGCATGGCCGCCATGTTCGTTTTGTAGTTAACAGGTTTCTGAAAGTCCCTTGAACGATTTTTTAGTAGTGCCTTTTATCACCGTACAAAATTTCAGGTTGATATGAGTAATAGATTCGGAGATATAGAATGCCAGTGAAATATTTCGCACAGCCGCAACGTCGGATTGTTGAAACGTAATAAAATTTGTAGGGCACGGTCGGAATCGGCCAGAATAGTACTATGACCTTACCGAATTTAATTGAAATCCATACAGCCACTTAGATTAAATTAGTGGGGGGGGGGGGGGGCACACACACGGACGCACACGCACGGACAAAAGGTGATCCCATAAGCCAATTGTTTTCATAAATAGAAATAGGCTAAAAGCGAGATTTTAAAATTTGACACTGGCGCCATCTCGTGGTTAAAAAAACAATTAAATTTGATTGCTGGCACAGATTAGTTGACATTGAGAATCGTCTAAATATTTCGGATGGTCACCATATTGGATTTTTATATACTTCGTAGGCCAAAGAGCTATGTACTATTAGATGATGATAATTGCGTAGGTTCATTGTTCAAAAGTTGGTTTCGATCGCATGATTAGTACACAAGAAATTAAAGCTTAATTTTAAAATTTTGCACAGCCGCCATCTTGAAGTTTTGTAAACAATTGAGCTGAATAGGATGTCAGTGCATTACAAGGTGTATACCATTTGCTGTACCATGTGTGACAGCGCTCGGATGGTTTAAATTCGAGAAAAGTCTATTTAAATACAACAACTTCGCTTGGCCGCCATGTTCGTTTTGTAAAGAGGTTTTTGAGAGTCCCATCGTTACACTTCTATTAGTGCTTTTTTCCACCATACAAAACGTCAGGGTGATATCTGTAATAGTTTCGGAGATATGGAATGCCGGTGAAATATTTTGCAGAGTTGCCATGTTGGATTGGTGCGATTTAATAAAATTTGAAGAGCACAGTCGGGGTCGGACAAAATAGTACTATGACCTTACCGAGTTCGTTGAAATCGCTCCAGCAGTTTAGATGTCATTAGGGAGAGGAGCGAGGCGACAGACACATGCAAACACACATATACGTACACACACACGGACTATATGTGATGTCATAAGCCTATCTTTCATAAATGTAAATAATAAAGGAAGCTTTTCAGTCGGTCAACACGACTGAATAGCTTTCATTATTAGAATTAAGCATCACTGAAAAATGGCTTCTATCACTACTAAATGAAAATAGGCTAACAAGTAAACGAAAAGCAAGAACGGAAGGTTTAATTTAGAAAAGAAATACTATTATTGGTCACAAAGAAGCTCAAGTTCCACTAACACGTACCTTGATGATCGGTACAGTTAGGAGGCGAGTTCCGACTGTACCGTTCCACACGTAACGTTCCGCCAACACGTACCTTGATGCTCGGTACAGTTGGGAGTCGAGTTCCGACTGTAACGTTCCACGCGTAACGTTCCGCTAATACGTACCTTGATGCTCGGTACAGTTGGGAGTCGAGTTCCGACTGTAACGTTCCAGGGCTGTAACGTTCCACATGCTCGTACCGAGTTCCAAGTTACAGTTCCGGAACGATACCTCAAGCCAGCTCGGGGCCGCGGTATGGCGTATGTTACGTAACATGGAACACAGCGGTAAGCAACGCATTTCAGTCCTGTTCCGGGTCCCTGTGAATAGTTTAGTCGTTTATTAATGTTAAGTTTTGACCAATTGAGTAGCTACAATTGAGATTTGGTAAAGATGGCGGCAAAATAAACATGACAGTGAGGTGCCCTTTTCTAGTGCTACTTCTGTACAAAATGTCGTGTTTCAATTGAAAGGGGGGAGCAGACATATACACAGACACACAATATTTCTTGAAAAAAGTCCCATAATACTAGGCACGTTCTTTCACTGGCAGTGATCTGTAAGAAAAAAAAAGGTATTTTTAGTTTACTTTTCACATTTTGCAAAAATGAGGAAAAAGTAGGCTTATGAGATCGAGCCGGGAAAATGTGTGTCTGTCAGTCTAACTGTCTGTCTGGCTGGCTGTGTGTGTGTGTGTGTGTGCCCCCCCCCCCCCCCTATCAACTCATAAACGACTACAGCAATCGAAACCAATTTTTAGTATGAGTAAAGATGTATACTGGAATATCTCAAGCCCATATTTGAAAATGATGTCAGTGCTACCAACTGCTGAAAAAACGCACTAGAAATTTGAGCTCCATGTTGGATATCTTGCAAGGTATGCATGGGGGCTATTCCAAAATTGGCACACATGTAGATAATGCTATTTCTGTTTAATTTCCAGGAGGCCATACATGACAGTGTTGCCAAAATATTTTTAAGCTTTCTGATAGGTCAAGTTTTTAAATGCATATAACTTCTGCACTATACATTGGATTTCAACCAAATTTTGTTTGTAATATGTAGACATAAACAGATATGACTGAGCATGTTCTTAAGAACCATCAGGGCTGCCAACTGTTAATAATTACTCTCTCTATTTTTTTATCCAAATACCAATATATCAGAAAGTATGCAAGCCGACAGCTTTATACTATGCACACGTATAGTACCTTAAATTTTAGATTAAATTGGAGTAACTTATATAGTCAGTTCTACCAACATGATTCCAAGCCTGCTGATAGCACCAATTTTTAGTCTATTTTCAATTTTGAAAAAATAGGCTTATGAGATCACCTTTTGTCCGTGTGTGTGTGTGTGTGTGTGTCCTAATGAAATCTAAACCGCAGGACCGATTTCAATGAAACTCGGTAAGTTCGTAGCACTATTCCGGGCGACCCCAACCGTGCCCTTCAAATTTTGTTACGTCTCACCAATCCTACATGGTGGCTGTGTGAAATATTTCACCAGCATTCAATATCTCCGAAACTATTACGGATATCACCCTGGATTTTTTTACGGCGATAAAGGGAACTACTACAAGTTCACCGATGTGACTTTTGAGAAACTCGTAACTACAAAACCAACATGGCGGCCATGCAAATTTGCGACTTTTAAATAGACGTTTCTCGCGATTTAACCAACCAAATACAATAAAACTTAGTACAGTATATGTTTATACATATTGTAATGCACCGATATCTAACTTCGTTCAATTGTTTACATAACCACAAGATGGCGGATGTGCGAAATATTTCACCGACATTCTATATCTCTGAAACTAATAGCGGTATCACCCTGACATTTTGTACGGAGATAAAGGGCACTACTGGAAGCTCATCCATAAGACTTTCAAAAACCGGTTAACTGCAAAACGAACATGGCGGCCAAGCGAATTTGAAAATTGTATAGACCTTTATCGCGATTTAATGTTCCAAACGCAATGAAATCTGGTACAGGAAATGTTTATACACATTGTAATGCACTGGTATCTAATTTAGTTCAATTGTTTACATAACCTCAAGATGGCGGCTGTGCGAATTTTAAAATTGTTTTTCTTTCTTGTGTCGTAATCATGCGATCGAAGTGAAAGTTTGAATGATGAACCTACGCAATAATTTTCCTTTAATGGTACATGGCTATATATTCTATACATTTAACAATCTAACATGGCGACCATCCGAAATATTTAGACGGCTCTGAATATCTACGAATCTATTATAGCAATCAAACTGAATTATGTTATGTTCATAGGGGCTATGAACATAAGTTCACCTATAGGACTTTCAATAACCTGGTGATCACAAATCCAACATGGCGGCGACGCGAATTATAAATATTCACATGGACATTTATCGCAATTTAACCATCCGAGTGCAGTGAAACTTGGTAGAGTAAATCCTTATACGAAGGTTAATCCACTGGCATCTAGTTTATTTCAATTGTTTCCATAACCTCAATATGGCAGCTGTGGGAAATTTTTAAAATCTCCTTTTTACTTCTTGTGTCCTAATCATGCGATTGAAGTTTGAATGCTACACGTAGACAATAATCTTCTTGTAACATTACATAAATCTAGGACCTACATATAAAATCCAACATGGTGACCATCCGAAATATGTAGTCAGTTCTCAATATCTACGAATCTATTACAGCAATCAAACTGAAATTTTGTACGTAGATAGAGGCAATTAACATAAGTAGGATATATGAAAATAGGCTGTATAGTTCTTCACGGAACTACTTGTTAAATACATGTAACTCCTATACTATCAGCTGGATTTCAACCAAATTTCGTATGTGCTATGTGTACCATAACAGATATGACTATGCTTATTCCTAAGAGCAATCAGGGCTGCCAACTGTTAATAAATGCTGTCTATATTTTTTCCCTAATATCAATAAATCAGAAAATATGCAAGCCAACAGCTCCATACTTTGCACACGTATAGCACCTGGCATTCTAGATAAATTTGGTGTAATCAATATAAGTCAGTGCTGCCAACACGATTCTATGCCTGCAGATAGCTCCAATTTTTAAAAATATGTAACATCTATACTAACAAATGGATTTCATCCATAATTGGCACAACAATATATCATAATATTTCAGATTATTTCTGACCAGCACACGCATGACATTGTTGCCAAACATGCTTTTACGCGTGCTGATAAATCCAGAGTCTAACTGCATGTAAAGTTCATTGGACTTCAACAAAATTGTGTATTCTTTACCTTAAGAGATGGAACGAAGGCGTATAAATTAAGTCGCCAGGGCTGCCAACAGTACTGCTCTATTAGGGTACATTATACCAGGTATATTTAGAACTAATTAGACATTTCGATATTACCAACTTAATTTCGTCATAATTCTAGATAGGTTCATATACTGTAGATTAATCATTGGCATGAATCTTAATTTTAGGAAAAGTAGGCTCTTTAGTTCGTCACGGTACTTCTTGTTAGAGTTTTAATATGTGTTTGAAATTTGTTGCAAATGATTATTTTATCATATTTCCATACATGTTACGGTATGTTGATTTAGGCGTTCAATTTTCCATCCTTCTTTATGGTGCACCATATAAGGTTTAATACCAAGTGACTTTTTAGTGTTACGCTATACATTTATCTTGTGTCTTTGATCAATTCATTCATATCAGCTGATGTTGTTGTTTGAGTCTTCAGTCTTTTGACTGGTTTTATCCCGCTCTCCATGCCTCCCTGTCCTGAGCTAAGCGTTTCATCTCTACATAGCTACCACACCCTACATTCGAGGCAAACTGTTTAACATATTCTAATCTCGGTCTACCCCTACAGTTCTTGTCCTCGACCCTTCCTTCCATAACTAAGTTTGCTATTCCTGTGTGTCTTAATATGTGTCCTACCATCCTATCTCTTCTCTTCATTAGCAGTCGCCAGAAACATCTCTCCTCTCCCACTTGGGTTAATACCTCTTCGTTTGTAACCCTCTCTTCCCATCTGATCTTCATCATTCTCAGTAACACCACATTTCAAACGCTTCAAATCTCCTCTTTTCTGCTGCACCAATAGTCCAATTTCTACTTCCATAGAGGCCACGCTCGATGTCAACAGATTCCTTTTCTGTAGAAATGCCTTCCTTGCCTGAGCCAATCTACTTTTTATATCCTCTTTCCTCCTTCCGTCACTGGTTATTTTGCTTCCTAAGTAACAGAAGTCTTCTGAGATTCGGAGATATAGAATGCCAGTGAAATATATCGCACAGCCGCCATGCTGGATTATTGAAACGTAATAAAATTTGTAGGGCACAGTCGGGGTCGGCCTGAATCGTACTATGACCTTACAGAATTTAATTGAAATCCATCCAGCCACTTAGAATTTATTAGTGGGGGGTGGGGGCACACACGGACGAAAGGTGATCTCATAAGCCTATTTTATCATAAATAGAAAAAGGCTAAAACGAGATATTAAAATTTGACACTGGCGCCATCTCGTGGTTAAGAAAACAATTAAATTTGATTGTTGTCACAGATTAGTTGACATTGAGAATCGTCAAAATATTTCGGATGGTCACCATATTGGATTTTTATATACATTGTAGACCATAGAGCCATGCACTATTAGATGATGATTATTGCGTAGATGCATTGTTCAAACGTTGGTTTCAATCGCATGGTTAGGACACAAGAAATTATACCTTAATTTTAAAATTTCGCACACCCGCCATTTTGAAGTTATGTAAACAATTGAGCTGAATAGGATGGCAGTGCATTACAAGGTGTATACCATTTGCTGTACCATGTGTGACGGCGCTCGGATGGTTTAAATGCGAGGAAAGTCTATTTAAATACAACAACTTCGCTTGGCCACCAAGTTCGTTTTGTAAAGAGATTTTTGAGAGTCCCATCGTTACACTTCTATTAGTGCTTTTTTCCACCATACAAAACGTCAGGGTGATATCTGTAATAGTTTCGGAGATATGGAATGCCGGTGAAATATTTCGCACAGTTGCCATGTTGGATTGGTGAGATGTAATAACATTTGAAGAGCACAGTCGGGTCGGACAAAATAGTACTATGACCTTACCGAGTTTCGTTAAATTCGCTCCAGCAGTTTAGATTTTATTAGGGAGGGGAGCGAGGCGACGGACACATGCAAACACACACATACGTACACACACATGGACTATATGTGATGTCATAGGCCTATCCTTCAAAAATGTAAATAATAAAGGAAGCTTTTCAGTCGGTCAACACGACTGAATAGCTTTCATTATTAGAATTAAGCATCACTGAAAAATGGCTTCTATCACTACTAAATGAAAGTAGGCTAACAAGTAAACAAAAAGCAAGAACGAGAGGTTTAATTTAGAAAAGAAATACTATTATTGGTCACAAAGGAGCTAAAGTTCCACTAACACGTACCTTGATGCTCGGTGCAGTTAGGAGGCGAGTTCCGACTGTACCGTTCCACATGTAACGTTCCGCTAATACGTACCTTGATGCTCGGTACAGTTGGGAGTCGAGTTCCGACTGTAATGTTCCAGGGCTGTAACGTTCCACATGCTCGTACCGAGTTCCAAGTTACAGTTCCGGAACGATACCGCAAGCAAGCTCGGGGCCGCGGTATGGCGTATGTTACGTAACATGGAACACAGCGGTAAGCAACGCATTTCAGTTCTGTTCCGGGTCCCTGATGATTAGTTTAGTCGTTTATTAATGTTAAGTTTTAACCAATTGAGTAGCTACAATTGAGATTTGGTAAAGATGGCGGCAAAATAAACATGACAGTGAGGTGCCCTTTTCTAGTGCTACTTGTGTACAAAATGTCGTGTTTCAATTGAAAGGGGGGAGCAGACATATACACACACAGACACACAATGTTTCTTGAAAAAAGTCCCTTAATACTAGCCACGTTCTTCCACTGGCAGTGATCTGTAAGAAAATTAGGCATTTGTAGAGTTTTAATATGTGTTTGAAATTTGTTGCAAATTATTATTTTATCATATTTTCATACTCATGTTACGGCATGTTGATTTAGGCTTTCAATTTTCCATCCTTCTTTATGTTGCACCATATAAGGTTTAATACCAAGGGACTTTTCAGTGTTACGCTATACATTTATCTTGTGTCTTTGATATTTATCAATTCATTCATATCGGCTGATGTTGTTGTTTGAGTCTTCAGTCTTTTGACTGGTTTTATCCCGCTCTCCATGCCTCCCTGTCCTGAGCTAAGCGTTTCATCTCTACATAGCTACCACACCCTACATTCGAGGCAAACTGTTTAACATATTCTAATCTCGGTCTACCCCTACAGTTCTTGTCCTCGACCCTTCCTTCCATAACTAAGTTTGCTATTCCTGGGTGTCTAAGTATGTGTCCTACCATCCTATCTCTTCTCTTCATTAGCAGTCACCAGAAACATCTCTCCTCTCCCACTTGGGTTAATACCTCTTCGTTTGTAACCCTCTCTTCCCATCTGATCTTCATCATTCTCCTGTAACACCACATTTCAAACGCTTCAAATCTCCTCTTTTCTGCTGCACCAATAGTCCAATTTACACTTCCATAGGGGTGGCCTCTTTCCTTTTCTGTAGAAATGCCTTCCTTGCCTGAGCCAACCTACTTTTTGTATCCTCTTTCCTCCATCCATCACTGGTTATTTTGCTTCCTAAGTAACAGAAGTCTTCTGAGATTCGGAGATATAGAATGTCAGTGAATTATTTCGCACAGCCGCCATGTTGGATTGTTGAAACGTAATAAAATTTGTAGGGCACGGTCGGGGTCGGCCAGAATAGTACTATGACCTTACCGAATTTAATTGAAATCAATCCAGCCACTTAGATTTTATTAGTGGGAGGTGGGGGCACACACTCGGGCGCACACACACGACAAAAGGTGATCCCATAAGCCTATTTTTTCTTAAATAGAAATAGGCAAAAAATAGATTTAAATTTGACACTGACGCCATCTCGTGGTTAAAAAAACAATTAAGTTTTATTGTTGTCACAGATTACTTGACGTTGAGAATCGTCTAAATATTTCGGATGGCCACCATATTGGATTTTTATATACTTTGTAGGCCATAGAGCTATGTACTATTAGATGATGATTATTGCATAGGATCATTGTTCAAACGTTGGTTTCGATCTAATGATTAGGACACAAGAAATTAAAGCTTAATTCTAAAATTTCGCACAGCCGCCATCTTGAAGTTATGTAAACAATTGAGCTGAATAGGATGTCAGTGCATTACAAGGTGTATACCATTTGCTGTACCATGTGTGACGGCGCTCGGTTGGTTTAAATGCGAGAAAAGTCAATTTAAATACAACTTCGCTTGGCCGCCATGTCCGGTTTGTAAAGAGGTTTTTGAGAGTCCCATCGTTACACTTCTATTAGTGCTTTTTTTCCACCATACAAAACGTCAGGGTGATATCTGTAATAGTTTCGGAGATATGGAATGCCGGTGAAATATTTCGCGCAGTTGCCATGTTGGATTGGTGAGATGTAATAAAATTTGAAGAGCTCAGTCGTGGTTGGACAAAATAGTACTCTGACCTTACCGAGTTCGTTGAAATCGCTCCAGCAGTTTAGATTTTATTAGGGAGGGGAGCGAGGCGACGGACACATGCAATACACACATACGTACACACACACGGACTACATGTGATGTCATAGGCCTATCTTTCATAAATGTAAATAATAAAGGAAGCTTTTCAGTCGGTCAACACGACTGAATAGCTTTCATTATTAGAATTAAGCATCACTGAAAAATGGCTTCTACCACTACTAAATGAAAATAGGCTAACAAGTAAACGAAAAGCAAGAACGGGAGGTTTAATTTAGAAAAGAAATACTATTATTGGTCACAAAGGAGCTAAAGTTTGGTGTGTAGGTTACACTCTGCCTTATATGGCAACACTGCGAGAAGGTGAGTTGGATTCCCATCTTAGCCATCTTAGAGTGGTTTTCCGTGGTTTCCCACTTCTACTCCAGGTAAATGCGTGGATAGTTCCTATGTCAAGGCCACGGCCTACTCCTTTCCAATCCATGCCATCATTACAAGTACACACGTTACTACAGACATCACAATAACAAAGTTTAGGCCTATCAGACAAATTCCATAAAAACCTCAACTAAATGGACCGATGAACAATAGCCTATGTTCCAAACCTCTATATGGAGCAACAATAAATATTTCGAATCAATGGGATCCATCGTATTGTTTTTAGGAAACATATTTCTAACGTAGTCTACAGTATGACCGCGATCGAAACGAGCAAGGTGCCTTGCCCTGTCTGATGCAGCACGCACTCAGACTGAAATCAATATTTTTATTTTTATCTTTATTGATATTTCAAGAAGTAATTATCCTATTTTTGAACAAATAATTTGCCTGGAATTGCATATGACCTCGTTCAAACTGGGATAGTTGTTGACGCAGAAAAAACGGATCTTTTTTATCAGGGTTCTAGGTAGGACTGTAGATACTGAAAAACATCCTTAGGCTAGATAGAGTATTTCGATGTCATGAAAGAAATGCCCCTAGATAAGATAACAGGTATGTAATTGATGTAGTTGTTGTGTAATTAGGCTATTATGTGACAGTTTGTAACAACCAGCGTAACAGTGTAATAAACGCAGTGTTACAATTGCCGTGGTAACTAAATAGACTGTGTAATAGCCGTAATAGTCGACGTAAAAATTCGGTGTAATAGCCATAATGGTTTTAATAGCTAGTGTACAGTAGTACCGGTAACAGTCCTGTAATAGTCAGTAGGCCTACATACATTTTGGGAAATGCTGCTGTACTGTTACAGGCTCTGTACCATTCCACTTTCCGTTGGAACGTGAGAACCTGGAACGTTACGCATAGATACCGGGTGGCTGGTTGGTATAACCTGGAACGGTACACAGTGTAACCGGGTACTGGTGGAAACGTTACTCTATTTCGATAACCAAGAACGGTACGCAGAGTAACTCTCCAACTGGTAACGCTGAGGAATCGTTCCAGTCATGTACCGTTCCATACGTAACGTTCCGCTAACACGTACCTTGATGCTCGGTACAGTTGGGAGTCGAGTTCCGACTGTACCGTTCCAGGGCTGTAACGTTCCACATGCTCGTACCGAGTTCCAAGTTACAGTTACGGAACGATACCGCAAGCCAGCTCGGGGCCGCGGTATGGCATACGTAACGTAACGTGGAACACAGCGGTACGTAACGCATTTCAGTTCTGTTCCGGGTCCCTGGGGTGGAGTCCTTACAGCTCTGTAGCACCGGAAAATATTTCATCTCCCCTTGTCCCTCTAGTTATAATGCAACAGGATCTACTACTATTGGCTAGTGCGAAACTTGTGACTAGCATCAGAAGCCAATAAGAAGTAGATCGTTCAGGGTTGTCAGATTGCCATTCTGCGTCCAGCTGCCGCACGGTGAACTTCCATTAGGCAAGCACTGTGGCCTGATCCCAACCCGCTGTTTCACTATAATTTAAGGTTTGACAACAGTGAACAACGGCAGCATTTCCTCTCAAACCCCTCTGCGAGCATGCGCCCAGCCGGGGAATTACCCCATTAGCAAATAAAGTAAATGTATGAATAAAGAAAGTCTCCATGGTTGCATATAATAAAAATTTAATTTAAATAACAATAATCCCTCTGTTTACTGTATCTTTGAAGACAAAAAGTATATAATTATATTGAATTGTAGCATCTGAGACCAGGAATCCCGATTCATATTGCAAGGGGGAAGTAACACGGACTTCTGGCTAGCACCCTGCGGTTAGTGAAGGTTGGCACCAGTGAGCTATTTCGCTTTCGTGCTGAAGAGTATTGAGTGCAGTGGTAATATTCAGCAGTTAATTCAGCAGTTGTAATTTCTGTGCTGGTGATAATTAATCGGTAAATCATTAAGTTTTGTAAGTAGTGTTCTTTTATTTTTATTTACCGGTGCGACTGTGGTTGGGAAGTGCTTGTGCCGAAAGTGAACTCTCTATCGGTACTTAATAATATTGTTTTTATTCTTGTTACGGCTGTGCTCTAGATTTGAAACTCCTTAAGGCTTGATTGTCTTTTTTATGCTCACATCTCAGTATGATTAAGTATTTCTGCGTTTCAAAATACATTCTGTGGACGCTATTTTAAATAACTTACGGTAGCGGAAAACTTTCTCTTGACAGTGATTTTCACATCAGGTTCTCAGTGTTGTTACCCTATGAAATCATTGTTGTAATACCGGAACCAAATGATAAAAACAAGTGATGAGGGCAGTCTTAGGATCAGACATCAAGAATATCGAGTACGGTAGTGATATTTTCATTGCATATAAAAGTAACTTGATTTTAGGTCTACACTTTTTTTTCCTCTGTCAACTTCCTGTATAAAGATATGCGGGAGAAAAACACTGTGATCGCCCTCCCAGCCTAAGAGTAAATCGTCCGCCGCTGATTTCCGTACATATACGAAATGAAACACCTCCTGAGGTTTGTACAGATAGTACCCGTTCTTCCTGTATAGAAAAATATGTTTGGTTCAAACAAATTCAGCATCCGACGTCTATATGGAGTAAAATCGGTAAGAGACATAATACTACTGAAGAGGTATATTTTGTTTCCCCGGTCTGATACTGTAAAGTCACGGTTGTTGACTGCATCGATTTGGCTCTCAGCTAGAGAGATGAACCACGAAACTGCAGGGACAAATAACTTGCATCCCAGATCTGCCGGGAAAATAAACAGAGTGTATGTTTAGAGAAAACATCACCACCGAGCATATTCTCCAAGCTGTCCCCTGAGGCAAGATGGCTGTTCGTAAGCTCCATGCGGCCACGTCATAGGAGAAATGTAGCCGAGGGATTGCAATTAAAATTGACATTTGGAAAAATGTTGAAGTAATAGCGCGAAACAGCTTACTGCACCATACGATTCCGGACTATCTTGTAGTGAGTGTTTAAAACGTTCAAGAGATCAGTCTAGGGACTGTTAGAGACGGATCGTGATTCGTTTATTGAATGCACGAAACATTACACTACATACATCGCCAAGTGTGTAGAGGCGCGTATACACTTGAGCAGTTGCCCCGAATGTGCATACGTTGACGATCGAGGGGTAGAACAGCACATCTGTTCTGTAGATGTAGTGTCACGTGAGATTCTTGCCTGACCTGAGGCTACAATGGACATTTAACGTACCGTCGCTTTTGGGTAAATGATGAAGTAGACTTATGAGATCAAATGTCCTCTGTGTGTGTGTGTGTGTGTGTGTGTGTGTGGCACTATTTACCCAGCGTAAGCTTAAAAGGCGCACGGACGTCAGGTTCCAGACGCAATTCTGAAAAGCCGAGGTGAACAGCTAACTCCAAAAACATAAGCTATACTCTTCTCTGAAGTACGTGGGTTGGCGACCACGGAACCCCAGCTGAGTCCGGCATTGCTTCCACTTACTTGTGCCGGGCTCCTCTCCGTCTTCTTTCCTGTCGACATCCCTTGGTCAACTCTTGTTCTTTTCCGACCCCGACGGTATTAGGGTATCCGAGGCCTAGGGAGTCTTTCACGTTCCTGCCTTAATTGGCCCTTGTCTCATCTTTCCTGATCCCTCCTTCTTCGAGGGGTCAGACCTCTTGTTTTCTTTTCATTATATTTACTTTACTCTTTAAGATCCCGCACTGTTTTTTGTTAATTGGCTCCCGTGTATCTAAATTCCGTTGAGCGATTTATTTTGCATCCACACTCCATTTTGTAGGTGTTTTCAGACTACGTTGCATTTTTTATGTCTTTTCGATCTACAGTAAATTGCATTTTGCTAGTGTTTTCAACCTCGATTGCATTTTGTAAGGATCGACAATCTAAATTGTCTTTTAGTAAGTCCTTCAATATAGGGGATGGGACTTTTATGAGTATTTTGAATCTAAATTGCATTTTTTATGGTGGTCATTTTGCAGGTATTTTGATTCTCAATTGCATTCTGTGGGTATTTTGAATCTAAATTACATTTTGTAAGTATTTTAAATCTAAATTGCATTCTGTAAGTATTGTCCATCCAATTGAGTAGTTTGAATCTACCATGCATTTTGTAAGCATTTTCAATTTCAATTGCATTTTGTAAGTATTTTGAATTTCAATTGCTCTGCGTTTTTTTTGGAATCTGAAATGCGCTTTTTTCAATCTAAATTGCATTGTGTATTTTCAATTTCAATTGCATTTTGTAAGTATGTTGAACCTCAATTGCATTTTGTACGTATTTTCAATCTCATTTGCATTTTGTAAGTATTTTTCAATTTATTTCTTTTGTGAGTATTTTCGTTCTAAATTCCCTTTTGTAAGTATTACCGCTCTCCATTTTGCGAGTAGTTTCAATCTGAGTTCCTATTTGAAAGTATTTTCCTTCTCACTTAATTTTCGTTCTGGTTTCCACTTCATTGTCATTTTCGCTATCACCCAGACCATTAGGGGCCGATAACCTAAATGTTAGGCCCCTTAAATCAACAATTATCATCATCATCTCTGAAGTATTAACTCGACACGACGCGACAGTTTGATGCTGGCTGAAGGTAGGGTGTTAGGTCGCTGGCAAGCTCGTAAACTCACTCTGAAGCTAGTAATTTGAATTTCCACTGAATGGAGATTGCTTGAAGAAATGAAAACGTAAAAACACTTACAGTGGTCGATGTGGGAGCTGTCGCGATCTCTCCTGCAGAACTTTTCGTGCTGAACAATTCTCAGAGTATATCTATATTTTTAACGGTTTACCCATAAAATGTCATAAATATATTTTTTTCTACCTAATCCTTCATCTTAATCGAGAAATCCTTCACAGAATGGTTAAAACCGCATCAAAATCCACCACGTTGCTCTCGAGATTACCCGTTACATCCAAGAATTGGGAACTTTTGCTTTATACTAAGTAGATGGAGATATCCACACAATTTAATGCTACAGCAGTACAATTTGGTGATCTGTCTACTTATGATACCAATGGTATACATTTAAAATAAAAGATGGGTCTCTTATTTTTGAATTTAGAGATGCACCGTAACTCTTGGGTAAGATAATTATAAAAGTACGCAAATTAATAGAATTAAATAAAATAATTTTAATAAGTCATAATTTATTTTATTCAAAATCATTTTATTGACCAACTTCTTTTGTTATTTCCTCTCCCGTGAAATTACACCTTTTCCCATAAGGAATTGCGTCTGGAAACTTTCAGATTATTGGATTCTGAGGGATATGTGAGCTGGGTCCGCTTTCAATTTTTCATTGACTTTAGAATTTAAGTCAGGTGATTTCAATGAATAGTTCATGAATCTTTGAATAGTTCAATAGCGTTCATCGGTTAAAAGACCCCAAATCCCTCTGCTCTAAATTCACACGTAAAGTAGAGTGAAGTAATAAAAACGAAACGTGTGGCATCTTGCATTTGCAAGGCTCCTCTGTTAGTGGAAATTCTAAAAAATCATTTTAATTTGAGTTTCTTAAATTAAAATATAATTAGGAGTCTTGGTTAAACATTTGAAGTAATTTCATCGCCTTGTGAACATAGGCCTACTTAGTGCATTAAACCGTGAAAAGTAAAAATGCAATTTTGGAAAACTGACATCGAATCTAATAATTTGCACACCTCTGTAAAGACAGCTATCACCTCCATCACTACGGATAGAATAGTGAGTCAAGGAGATTGATGAGAAATTAAAAGATAACTCACACAGAAGGAATTAATATTTATTAAGCTGTAAATTTGATTGAGTATATCTTAGTTATAGAACTGAGGGAATGAAAGAACAGGATGTAGGATAGTAATCACCGATGTAGGACAATAGCACTTTTTTACCATTACCACAGGACAGTTATCGTATTAGGGATTCGGACGTCCTTGTATAATTGTTATTTAATCTGTGCCCCGTTTGCTGCGGTCTGTGCTCCTCCGCAACATTTGTTTCAACATTCTAATAGTACTTCCTTCCATACGACATTTGCTGTTCGCTTGCCTTTTGGTTCTATTTGAACTTGGACGTCACGAAAGGATTTTGCTCGCGATAATGCGACATACAGTTGTCCGTGGCTAAACACCGGTTGAGGTAGATAAATGCCTACTTGATCTAGTGTTTGACCTTGAGCTTTATTGATAGTTATACAAAAAGCCAAACGTACTGGAAACTGCCTCCTTTTGAAGGAAAACGGCATAGAAGTATCTGATGGCGTAAGGTCAAGGCGAGGAAGTAGAACATTCTTTCCAACATTTACGCCAGTAATAATTTCCAGGTGTAAGCAATTGTCATGCATCTTCCGAACCAACAGTCTAGACCTTGGGTAACATTAATATTTCTCAACAAAATCACAATAGAGCCTTCTTTTAGTCGAAGGTGGCAATCCACTTATGTCTAAGCTGTCTAAAAATTCTGTTGGGAATTGTAGAAGTTCACTCTCATCTTCAGTAATTAAATTATTCACACTGATGTAAGTTCTCGATGATCCTGGGATTAGCTCTAAAACTTTGTCATTGATTTCTTTACAGTGTTCATTTTTAAGTGCTAAAATCGCAATTTTTGAAAAGCATGAAATATCTTTCAGTAAAATAAAAGATGGGTCTCTTATTTTGTATTTTTCAATCTATTCCTTTTGTGAGTATTTTCGTTCTAAATTCCCTTTTGTAAGTATTACCGCTCTCCATTTTGCGAGTAGTTTCAATCTGAGTTCCTATTTGAAAGTATTTTCCTTCTCACTTAATTTTCGTTCTGGTTTCCACTTCATTGTCATTTTCGCTATCACCCAGACCATTAGGGGCCGATAACCTAAATGTTAGGCCCCTTAAATCAACAATTATCATCATCATCTCTGAAGTATTAACTCGACACGACGCGACAGTTTGATGCTGGCTGAAGGTAGGGTGTTAGGTCGCTGGCAAGCTCGTAAACTCACTCTGAAGCTAGTAATTTGAATTTCCACTGAATGGAGATTGCTTGAAGAAATGAAAACGTAAAAACACTTACAGTGGTCGATGTGGGAGCTGTCGCGATCTCTCCTGCAGAACTTTTCGTGCTGAACAATTCTCAGAGTATATCTATATTTTTAACGGTTTACCCATAAAATGTCATAAATATATTTTTTTCTACCTAATCCTTCATCTTAATCGAGAAATCCTTCACAGAATGGTTAAAACCGCATCAAAATCCACCACGTTGCTCTCGAGATTACCCGTTACATCCAAGAATTGGGAACTTTTGCTTTATACTAAGTAGATGGAGATATCCACACAATTTAATGCTACAGCAGTACAATTTGGTGATCTGTCTACTTATGATACCAATGGTATACATTTAAAATAAAAGATGGGTCTCTTATTTTTGAATTTAGAGATGCACCGTAACTCTTGGGTAAGATAATTATAAAAGTACGCAAATTAATAGAATTAAATAAAATAATTTTAATAAGTCATAATTTATTTTATTCAAAATCATTTTATTGACCAACTTCTTTTGTTATTTCCTCTCCCGTGAAATTACACCTTTTCCCATAAGGAATTGCGTCTGGAAACTTTCAGATTATTGGATTCTGAGGGATATGTGAGCTGGGTCCGCTTTCAATTTTTCATTGACTTTAGAATTTAAGTCAGGTGATTTCAATGAATAGTTCATGAATCTTTGAATAGTTCAATAGCGTTCATCGGTTAAAAGACCCCAAATCCCTCTGCTCTAAATTCACACGTAAAGTAGAGTGAAGTAATAAAAACGAAACGTGTGGCATCTTGCATTTGCAAGGCTCCTCTGTTAGTGGAAATTCTAAAAAATCATTTTAATTTGAGTTTCTTAAATTAAAATATAATTAGGAGTCTTGGTTAAACATTTGAAGTAATTTCATCGCCTTGTGAACATAGGCCTACTTAGTGCATTAAACCGTGAAAAGTAAAAATGCAATTTTGGAAAACTGACATCGAATCTAATAATTTGCACACCTCTGTAAAGACAGCTATCACCTCCATCACTACGGATAGAATAGTGAGTCAAGGAGATTGATGAGAAATTAAAAGATAACTCACACAGAAGGAATTAATATTTATTAAGCTGTAAATTTGATTGAGTATATCTTAGTTATAGAACTGAGGGAATGAAAGAACAGGATGTAGGATAGTAATCACCGATGTAGGACAATAGCACTTTTTTACCATTACCACAGGACAGTTATCGTATTAGGGATTCGGACGTCCTTGTATAATTGTTATTTAATCTGTGCCCCGTTTGCTGCGGTCTGTGCTCCTCCGCAACATTTGTTTCAACATTCTAATAGTACTTCCTTCCATACGACATTTGCTGTTCGCTTGCCTTTTGGTTCTATTTGAACTTGGACGTCACGAAAGGATTTTGCTCGCGATAATGCGACATACAGTTGTCCGTGGCTAAACACCGGTTGAGGTAGATAAATGCCTACTTGATCTAGTGTTTGACCTTGAGCTTTATTGATAGTTATACAAAAAGCCAAACGTACTGGAAACTGCCTCCTTTTGAAGGAAAACGGCATAGAAGTATCTGATGGCGTAAGGTCAAGGCGAGGAAGTAGAACATTCTTTCCAACATTTACGCCAGTAATAATTTCCAGGTGTAAGCAATTGTCATGCATCTTCCGAACCAACAGTCTAGACCTTGGGTAACATTAATATTTCTCAACAAAATCACAATAGAGCCTTCTTTTAGTCGAAGGTGGCAATCCACTTATGTCTAAGCTGTCTAAAAATTCTGTTGGGAATTGTAGAAGTTCACTCTCATCTTCAGTAATTAAATTATTCACACTGATGTAAGTTCTCGATGATCCTGGGATTAGCTCTAAAACTTTGTCATTGATTTCTTTACAGTGTTCATTTTTAAGTGCTAAAATCGCAATTTTTGAAAAGCATGAAATATCTTTCAGTAAAATAAAAGATGGGTCTCTTATTTTGTATTTTTCAATCTATTCCTTTTGTGAGTATTTTCGTTCTAAATTCCCTTTTGTAAGTATTACCGCTCTCCATTTTGCGAGTAGTTTCAATCTGAGTTCCTATTTGAAAGTATCAGTCACTGGCTCCCACTATTGTCTGGCATAATGCCACCTGACTTACGAAGATCCAGTGCTCTTGTTCGAGAGTACAACAAGATCTGCAAGAATCATCTGCTACCTATTCTAGGCGACATACCAGCTCTTAGTCTCCAAAGATTGAAATCACGACATCCACCTCTTTGTGATGCAGCTCTGAAGACATCCACCAACTTCGATGCTTTGGAGGAATGGAAAGGCCGCTGGAATAACTCCACTGACTTGCCCCTACATAACATCTTCAGAGGTGAAAAAAATTCTTACGGATTCCAACTACCGCGTGCAACTTGGTCCAGACTGAACAGGATCAGGACAGGTCATGGAAGATGCAGGGATTCCCTCTATAAGTGGAACTTTGTACCATCTCCAGAATGTGATTGTGGAGCCCCTCGCCAGACCATTCCCCACATTTTAAGCGAGTGTCAACTACGGGCTTATCCAGGTAGATTGGAAGACTTTGTATCACCAACAGCGGAGGCACTGCAGTGGGTTCAAAAGTTGGACATTCACCTATAATGGATAACTCTAATGCCTGACGTGAATCAATGTTTTTTTTTGTTATTGTGTATATATTGTATATATTATGTATATAATTTCCTTGCCATACGCTAATAATAATAATAAATAGTGATGATATCAGTTTTAGCAATGATGGAGGGTGGTAAGTCGACTAATTCTGAATTTTCTCCATCGACGTGAGGGTATTCACCGTTACCAATTTGTATCAAGAAGTTTGCAAAGTCACGTTGATCTGTATCCGCTCGCATATTTTTGTTGAGTTTAAAAATTTTGAATAATGGCCACAAAGGAGAGAACCTTACTGCCATTTGGACTGAAGCTGCTCTAGATGCGTGAGGCACAACAGGCAATACCTGCCTGAAATCTCCACCTAAGATGATAATTTTTCCTCCGAAAGGCACGTCGTTATTCATGATGTCCTTGAGCAGCCGATTTACACACATCAATGCGTGCTTATTAGCCATAGGGGCTTCATCCCAAATATAAGTTTTGCTGAACGAATATAAAAAGCTTCCTTGCTGTTAACTTTTATTCCTGATACTGAACTTTCATGTAAATGTAGAGGTAACTTGAACTGGCTGTGTACAGTGCGCCCCTGAGGTAGTAACATTGCTGCAATACCAATCCATGCAACAGAAACTACATTTAACCCCAAATTTGTGCAACTGTGAATCAAGCATTGGTAAAGAAATGTTTTCCCGGTGCCCCCTGGACCGTCAATGAAATATGCATTACTCATCCTTTCATTGCCGTTTTGTACTAACCCCAAAATTTCTGTAATTATAGCCGTTTGGTTTTCATTTGCTTGGTTTATCATCCGACTTAATTGATCCTCATTAAGTTTTGGATAATTCATTGGTAAATTTGTCCGAGGGAAATTATCAATAATAGCTGGCAATTCGAGAGAAGTAATGGGAAGACCATGGAGCTTTAATGTATTAGAAATATGTATAAGAGTGAACTGATATGCAATGTTAGGTTCGTGAAACTGCAGATAATCTTCTGATAATGAATTCTTGAAAATGTCCCATAACTGTCTTACATTTGATGGGGTCTGAAAGATACATATGTAAGAAAACAGTTGTCGTAACTGAGAAGGCATCTGAAATTGTGACGCTTCTGCCAAACAACGCTGCCATTCAGAATCATCAATCAGCAAACCTCGCTCCTTAGCTGTTTCTTTAAAAGTAGAATAGACAACGGTTTTGTATGTTCGTAGATCCTGGAAGCTGGTAGCACCAATGACGTGAAGCAATAACTGGCGTAAATAATACCTTTCTGTTTCTGTAGGCGAAACATTATACATTCTGCCTATAGTTTTTGAAACATTTTGTCTTTTTTGCCACTGGCAGTTGCTCTTATTCCAGACGTAATGTACTGGTATTTCAGGATATATATACAGACTTCTGGCTTGCGAATCTTGATTTAACTTGAACCACGCTTGTAATTCCGTGTTGCGCAACTGTGCTTGAAGTAAAATATCAGGAGCGTTATCATTTTTAAAATAGATATTTTGCAAGTTTGGCAAGTGAACTGGTAATCGCACGATAGAATGTGACTGTTCATGCATGTGAAATGAAAATATCCTGTATGCGGCTTCTGTTGGACCAACATATCTAGCATTTAGAAAAGAAGTAATTTCATCGTAGTTCACCGTTTCGCCTTCAGGACATATTTTAAAATTGCAGCAGTCATGACTTTTTTACACATACTTGTGGATGTATTTAACACTCCGAACACTCGAGCATATTTCAACATTAATATGAGATTGAAAGTAAAGTAAAAGAAATGGATTGTAGGGAACAATGAATCGACTATCGATTTCAATGTCAATACCTCGAATTGTTTTTACAACAATCCGTCAATTATTTCTTCTCCTATACGAAGGATAACCATTGGCGTTATCTTTGGTCTCTTCCTGAAACTGTTTAGGGAAATCTTTCTTGCATACGCCATCTTTCATACAGACTGAAGAAGGATTCAATGATACGCAAGGACCATGTACCATATGACGCCTTACCAACTCGTATAGCGCTTCATCCTTGTGATCTGGTATTTCGGCTGACACCACACTGTCAATGTCAGAAATTTCTCGAAACTTACTATCTTCCGTTAACGTTAATAGTAAATGGATGTGCGGGAGACGTCGTTTTTGAAATTCCACAGTATATAGATATGCTTTTACTTTACCGAAAATGTCCTTAACATTAATCAATCGTAGCAATTCCTTTACTTTGCAATGGAAAACTCTCACTACAATATCAGGCCTATTATTAGCCGTTCCCCAAGGATGAATGCTGTTAAGTATTTCTGGCCAGCCCGCATTACAGGTGAATGTAATGAATAAATCTGGCTTTCCAAACTTCCTCACTATCGCCATCGCATCCTGATAATTTTGCATCATATTCCTTAGACTACATGTAAAAGAAGATGGCAAAACTACAATACGACCGACTCTGAGCTTTTCATTTTCTGCTCGTACATGCAAGGCGTCTGCTAAACCGGCATATGTATCAACTCGCAACTTAGTTTGTTGATGACGTATATATTTTAACCGGTCACCTTCCATACGACAGTAGTAATCCACGAATAGCTGTTGAGTCAAGTTAGCAGCGTTTATAAGGGGATTGAAATTGAACTCAGCTCCTAGACCTCGAATGGCAATTCTGTACAGAATATACTCACGCATTGTGACAGTATGACGTATTTTAGTTTGGCTCACTTCAGCAGTTGGCATTGAAATATGCCAACCAGACTCTCCGCAAGGCCAAATCAAGGTATAACACATAGGATCACAGTGCATACTATCATAATCAACATTCCTCAAGCCACCTTCTTTCTCATATACTGCAATGTGTCGATGAGATGGTGGAGCTCCATCAACAGTTCCAAATACAGCAGCAATTTCTGAACATGTGGGGTCATTATAACGTCTTGGATCTGAGGAAGGTTCGTGATAGAAACGCATTACCAATTCCATTTGACGACGATTTTCTTTTAGAGCTGATTTTTTCTCTTCACTTACTTTCTCGTGCATTGTTTTATAAGAGCGCACGTAAGGATTGTGCTGATCTAGTAAACGATTTAAAAGACTGAGGGTATCTTCTCTCAGTTCGTGATTAGCATCATTCAGTAGCCTTAAATCATTTGCCTCTGGAAATTCTAATATGTATAATTGGCCATATGAACTGTTTTCCTGTTTTCTGGCATATAAAGGGGAAATTCTATGATGAATGACACCATTGATTTTGAAACAGTAAGGCCCATGGCTCGGTAGTAGCTCAGCAGTAGCACCAAAGGATACAAACGACATAGCATTATTATACTGCCGAACATTTTTCCTAAAACTTTTACTGATTTCGTCACAATTCGTAAACAACTGCTTAATTTCTGGAAGTATTGTGTATGGTGGAAGTTTCACTTTGCCATCGCTACAACAACAAAAAAGCGACCACTTGTATTTTTCTATTTTGAAAAGTATACAGCTGAGCAGTAGTGACAAATGTTACACAGACTTCCAATTGAGAATGGTTCTATGTAGGGAATAGTATCAAAAATAGCACATCGATAAGTGGCTGAGAACGGTTTTGTGACAATCTGTTTCTGATATCGATTTGAGTCGCGTAGTGCTCGTTTCTGTTTCTTGGTATTGACGTTTTCGACCATACTTGACTCTGAGTTAGCACTGATATCTAGGACGTCATAGTGACCGTTCCGGCCATCTCCAGAATACAGTAAGGAAATAATTCTATTTGGTGGCGTATTTTCGGCGTTTGCAGTATGCGTTTTATAATTAGTAACTATGTTAATATTCATTTTGTAAACTTGAGCAGCGGCAACTAACTCAACATGACCTCCATGAATACCATTCATAGACATATGCATTTTGTAATCATCGCTCGTATTGATAGCAGTTTCGTACATATCGCTGTTGTCAACAATAAAGGAAGACTACTTATTCCGATTGTCTGTAACATGTTGAAGAATTCGTTTTCTAACCTTTGTAAATAAACTCTGACTGTTGTACACACAATATGCCAATGCCCTGAACAGACAATTTCCGTCACCTTTAATTCTTATCACATTTTGTCTCTGGCTAACTGGTTCTGAGGTTCGCTTCCGACACGATCCTGGGGTTTTACTGCAAGCAAACCCACTCTTATTAGTTTGAAACTGTAAATCAGCCACTGAATCGAGTGACTTGGCATCCACGTTCTCAACTGAGTTAGCACTGATACCGGCATTTAAGACGTCATAATTACCGTTCCACCCATCCCCAGAGTATAGCAAAGAAATTATTCTATTTGATGGCGTATTTTCTGCTTTTACACTATGAGTTTTATTATTAGTGATTATGTCAATATCCATTTTGTAAACTTGAGCAGCGGCAACTAACTCAACATGACCTCCATGAATATCATTCATAGACATATACATTTTCTAATCATCGCTCGTATTGATAACAGTTTCGTACATATCGCTGTTGCCAACAATAAAGGAAGAATAATTATTCCAATTGTTAGTAACGTGTTTTACAATTCGCTTTCTAACCTGTGTAAATAAACTCTGATTGTTGTACTCACAATATGCCAATGACCTGAACAGACAATTACCGTCACCTTTAATCTTTATAACATTTGTAATTGAGTGTCGCCTCACATTCATCATAATATGATTCATTGTTTTGATTGAGCACACAACCTATAAGGACGAATGATGAAACGAAAAGAAGACAGATTATAGCTGGTGAGACCAAAGACTATATAATTGAAAGATCGGATACACAATACAAAATGGTGGTTCCAACAATCGACTGTAGCGGCATCTTCGTGAAATTAGTTGTCTTTCGTATACAGTAAATGTTGTCATTCAAAGAGATGTTGACATGCCAGTGACATTAGCAAAATGGCTGCTGATTGTGCATGAGCATTTCAGTCTCAAAGTAATCCATTCTTTGAGAAGTTTTAATTAAATTATGTGCACAGAATCCCCTTCTACTTATTGTATGGACACATGCGACATTAGCGCCCGAGTGGAACAGGTAGAAGTTAACGATAGCATGTATGGTTACATGCGACATTAGCGCCCGAGTGGAGCAGGTAGAAGTTAACGATATCATGACGTAATTAGGGAACTCTCGGTTAATATCAAGTTCGATTTATTATTGGGGCGGTGTTGAATATCATGATACGGTGTTAGTCGTTGTCGCCTAGCGACAATATGTCCGTCAAGTCGTTCGAATATTCCATTTTCGTGAGACCTTGAAGGAAGTAATATTCGCTATTATTTTAATACTCGAATGATATAATCAAGTAAGGTGGGTATCAATCGAGAGTGCGTGACAGGCATTACATTTTAAGACAACAAACGTCGTCGTAGCGCAAATACTTCCCGAGATATTTCAGTTTTAGTAAAGGGTGAAATTTTTTGAAAACTATTTTAATATATAAGATTGCATTCCTTGAAAAGGAGAAAGCGGTGTTGGCAAAGAAAACTGTAAGAAGAGCGATGCAATGCTCGATTGTTAAAAACGATTGGACATGAAACAGAAGACAATTTTAAAGTCTACGAGAATGTCACCTGAGGATAGCTTGCCACGGTGTCTGAGTAGTTTTCGTGTCGGACTACCAACCCCAAGCTTGAGGGTTCGCTCCTGGCCGTGGTTAGTAATTTTTGAAAGGCGACAGAAATCACGGTACGCATGTCATACGTTGTTGGCATGTTAAAGAACCCATTTGAATTCAGTAGGCCGTGTTCAAAATGGCAAAATTAATCTCGGGATTTTCCGCCAACACAAAAAGTTCCTCCATTCTCTACTAGAAAGCGCTATAGTGTCCAGGAGCTTAGATATCTGACCTCCTTGACTTTCATAGCGCTCCAAGGAGCGATAAAATTCGACATGCAACCAGCCCTCTGGGCGTCAATTAACAAAGCTTGCACCTGGCACCCGAGGCCATACGATATTATTATTACTTGAGGATTTTCAATGGATATTACATAGAGCCAGGGCTACGATTGAGAGAGAGGACACAACATTTAGGAAAGCCGTATCTGCCGAAGAACGCCTAGGTATGACATTGCGATTTCTGGCTACAGGAGACTCGAACACGAGGAGGGTAAGGTAATTATCCTGGGACAATACATTTTAACTTGAAATTATCTATCACTTTCTTCACTTGCACGAGCGAGGTCACATATCCATCGAGAGCAGAGACAGTCGGCTCATACTGTTCGGTCCTTCCCCACTCGTCATCACCCGTCCACAGTGAGCACGAACAGAGCAGGTGCTCAATTTGGTGTACCGACAACAGTCTGATTGGGTTGAGGCATGCGGATCCATTCGGTTCGCCCTGTACCGGTACACATCTGAGCAAAGCAGGGAAAAAGCATGCTCATTCGGGGCGAATGCTCAAGTGTATACGCGCCTTAAGGTGAATGGGGAAAGTGCAATGTCGGATGGAATGGTGAGGAAATGGGCACAATAATTCAATGAAGTTCGTCATAATGTGCAAGGTGAATCGCGGAAGGGCCGACGCGTCCGTCTGTTGTCACAAGTGATTTCCATCTCTTCCTTAATCTCAGATGGCAAATATTGTGATGACGATGCTGATCTTAAAGAGAGCGAACAGCCATGGCTTTCAAACGACGTCGTTCTATAACGAAGGCATACAAATATCGGCGCTGCGCTCAACAAGTGCCTTAATGAAGGAGAAGTGGAGGTGGTTCTAGACCAGTCCTGTGGTGTAGGGATAGAGCGCCTGCTTCTCACCCCGGATTCAATTCCCAGTTCCGTCGGCGATTTTAGAAACTGACGTGAAGGCCGCAACGGGGTGCACTTGGCTTTGTGAGGATGATTGAGTAGCTGGCTGATCAGAGAGGCAGCATCCCGGTAAAGAAGGCCAAGATTAACGGCTGAAGGAAGCTGTCGCAATCTGTAGGCCAAATGGCTGAGCAGTGGTCGCTTGGTAGGTCAAGGCCATTAATGGGCTACGGAGGTCTTTAGAGGTACCGGTAGCTTAAGGTGTATACAATTAAAAAATAAATGTGATTGTAAAATTGAAAATAATATAAATGTTCATTGGCTGCAATAATAAAATTAAAATAATGTTTTCGTTATTAGGAAAGATTTTTGGTACGGTACCGGTACTTAGAAAAAGTGAGGTCGTACATCCCGAACAGTAATGTAATCGTTATCGGTGTTAAAGTATCGTATAGGCTACCTTGGCAGACATCTTTACTAATATGTCCCATGACGTAATTACTTCAGGTAGAGCAAATCAATAGTACATCTTGTATCCAAGAGATGTGGGGCAATAGGAGACAATTTTATCTCCCATGATTAAGTTAGGCCTACTGCACTTAACTGCCATACACCAATGAAGAATCACAATGATTTATTCGCAGTACCAAAGCTAATAGCGCTGTAATAGAAACGCTTTCGTAATGCGGAAAGTTATTTGAGTTCAATCACAAGATTATTTAAACAGAGGTAACCTGTGTAACCTACCTCAAAATGCCCTCCACTGTAGAGAACGAATTGTAGGTCAATCAATTGAAATACATAGCTTAGCACGATTTCATTCATACATTAATTCATTCATTTTCACCAAAAATTGTTTTAATTTTCAGCGTACTGTCTAATCTGCTAGCCTTTGTGTGCTAAAGAGTCGCCTATATGATCCCCTTTTTTCAGTTAGCACTACAGACTCCTTTGCTTTTACACCTCTCACCTTGAAATCTTTAATCACTGCATCTACCCATCACATCCTAGGCCTACCTCTGCTTCTTTTACCCTCTATTTCAGAGTTCATCAACCTCTTAGGCATAGTGTATGTGTACACCATGTTCTTAGGTAATCTCTTCTCTCCCTTTTGGAGCACATGACCCCGCCAACTGTGTCGGTTCCTACGCTTTACCCTCTATTTCACAGTTCATCAACCTCTTAGGCATGGTGTAAGTATGTGTACACCATGTTCTTAGGTAATCTCTTCTCTCCCTTTTGCAGCTCATGACCCCGCCAACTGTGTCGGTTCCTACGAACATCTTCGTCTACCGTGTTCATTTCTAACTTACCATCTCTTTATTACGAGTGTCCCGTCATTGTTCCATCCTTTTGTCCCAGCAATCAATCACGCAACCCTCATATCAGTTAACTCCAGCTTATGTATGAAATATCCTAAATGCACCTTGTTCTCACTCCTATACGGCAAGGTTGGTCTGAGTAGGCTACCGGTACTGAGTATTGTAGGGAGAGTTTCATCACTGTTCATCTTGCATATCGCCTTTGATTTTGAAATGCTAATTCCCTACATATCTGTTCTACTTCTTGCACGTTAGCTTGTAGGCTTTCGACACAGTTCGTTATTACAACCAGGTCATCACCATATGTAATTTTCTAAAGAAATTATAGAGATTTAAGAAATTTAAGTGCCATGCGTCACTGGTAATATATATTCTCTTTCATTTGAATGCTCATTTTTTACGATCGGTCGCTTGTGTGTGCCACAGGAGGGATCTATACTACTGAAACAATACATACTAGCGGACCCGTGCGAGAAATCTCGCATGTTCATAAACCACACTTTCTCCAATAGGCTTATAAAATTCCTCTCGGCACGCCGGAAGGCGGAGGTAGATTTCACCGGGCAAACTTGGGGATTTGCGAAAATAGGCAGAATATGCAAGATTTCGTAGAAGGATCAGACCTCATTTATTGCGAGAAAGTATTTTATAATTGGAGCTTAATTAACATTGTTTTTCGTCTTTTTACGCATATTTTAAACATTTTATTGTCTTATGGGGACGGTAAATTTTCTCGTCATTTGGGGTCCATTTTTAGCCTATTTTCTTTTTATGAAAAGAAATAGGCTTATGAGATCACCTTTTGTCCGTGTGTGTGTGTGTACCCTAATAAATTCTAAACGGCTGGAGCGATTTCAATGAAACTCGGTAAGATCATAGCACCATTCTGGCCGACCCCGACCGTGTCCTTCAAATTTTATTGTGTCTCACCAATCCAACATGGCGGCTGTGCGAAATATTTCACCAGCATTCAGTATCTCCGAAACTATTACCGATATCGCCCTGAATTTTTTTACGGTGATAAAGGGAACTACTATAAGAGCATCCAGCGTTTAGAAAAGACTGTGGGTCTTATGGGCTTTTACTTTTAACGGAAACCCCCCTACACTGGTTTTGTTACCTCACCTTTTATCATGACGGAACTCTGAACATATATATTTTTCGTCATAATAGCTTCCTACAAATTATCTGCCAATTGATTACCTTTGTTATTGCACACAAGTATCGTTTATATTACGTCTTAGTGATTTAAACATTTTCGAGGTTAGCACGCTGGAAAGAAGAGCCTCGTCCAGTGCTGCATGCTCGCCCGGAGTGGAGCACGTGCTCAGTTCCGTCGGCAACATAAGTTCTGGAGCACTATCCGTCATTGGTGTTATTGATGTGTGTCTGTTTTTATTTTGTGTTCGATCGTATCAGGGCTGCCGACAGTTGGGTTCGAACCCACTATCTCCCGAATGCAAGCTCACTGCTTCGCGCCCCTGACCGCATGACTAACTCACTACAATATTACAAATATTAATCTAAACAAAACAACAACAATAGAATTGAAAAAAACTAAATTATGGCCTAACTAATAACAAAAAAAAGTGATGATCAACAGTATTGCTGACGTAAAAATTGTTAACATCGTCAGCATACAGGACATCCGAGAAGGAAGGAAGGGTTGTGCTCTCGACATCTGTCAATCAGTAATGCGTCATATCACAACGAAATGAATGTCATTGGTTCTACTCGCTTACGGTATCCTTAATACTGGTCCAATACGTTAACACCTGGAAAACTGCTCCTTCCTGTGCGTATTCTACTTCAGGTAGCTGCTGGAGTTGTGTTGTCTCGCTAACTTATGAAAGGACAGTACTCGAAGCGGGTGAACGTAACGTATGACGTCAGCGCTACCTCTGCTTAGAGTTAGCAACACTGTCGCCATAAGGCTCCACAGTCTTTTCTAAACGCTGGATGCTCTATAGAAGTTCACCTATGAGACCTTCAAAAATCCGGTGACTACAAAACCAACATGGTGGCCAAGCGAATTTGAGACTTTTAGAAAGACTTTTCTCGCGATTTAACCATCCAAACGTAATGAAACATGGTACAGCAAATGTTTATACATATTGTAATGCACTGGCGTCTAATTTTGTTCAATTGTTTACATAACCTCAAAATGGCAGCTGTGCGAAATATTTCACGCAACTATTTATGATATCACCCTGAAAATTTCTACGGTGATAAAGGGCACTGCCACAAGTTTATCTATGTAACTTTCAAGAAACTGTAAAGTACAAAACGAATATGGCGGCCAAGCGAATTTGAAACATTTTAATAGACTTTTCTCGTGATTTAACCATCTGAGCGCAGTGAAATACGGTACAGTAAATGATTATATATATTGTAAAGCACTGGCATCTAATTTAGTTCAATCATTACATAACCTCAAAATGGCGACTGTGCGAAATTTTAAAATTAAGTTTATATTTCTTGTGTCGTAATCATGCGATCGAAGTGAAAGTTTGAATAATGAACCTACGCAATAATTTACCTTTAATGGTACATAACTCTATGGCCTATACATACAGTATAACAATCCAAAATGGCGAGCATCCGAAATATTTTGACTGTTATTAATATCTACGAATCTTTTACAGCAATCAAACTGATTTTTTTAATTTTTCATAGAGGCTATGAACATAAGATCACCTATATGACTTTCAGTAACCTGGTGGGCACAAATCCAACATGGCGGTGACGCAAAGTATAAATATTTAAATGGACGTTTCTCGCGATTTAACCATCCGAGTGCAGTGAAACTTTGCACGTTAAATGCTTATACATGTACAAGCAATGAATCCATTGGCATCTAATTTACTTCAATTGTTTTCATAACCACAAGATGGCAGCTGTGCGAAATTTTAACACCTCGTTTTTACTTATTGTATCTTAATCATGCGATTGAAGTCTGAATACCACACGTACACAATAATCTTCATCCAATCGAACATAAATAATAATCCAACCTGGCGACCATCTGAAATATTGAGACGGTTCTCAATATCTACGAATCTATCACTACAATCAAACTGAAATTTTGTACGTTTATAGAGGCAATTAACATGAGTAGGATATATGAAAATAGGCTGTATAGTTCTTCAAGGAACTACTTGTTATTCTTGTGGTCACACAGTCCTTATGCAAGGTTTCGACACTGATGTGTAACTATCTGTCTGTTACTTCTTCACGCAAAATTGTATCTCCCGCAGAGATTTTGGTTGGTTCCTCAGTTTAGGGGCTGCGACAACGCGGTCATGTAGCCCCGTGTGCTTTGGGTGTGTGCAGAATCTGTCTGATAAACGGTGTTAATTGTGATGGCTGTATTAGTCTGTAATACAGGTAAGGACTGCAGATTTTCAATTTCAAGTAATAGTTCTTAATTTTGGTACCAAATGCTACCGTCAACGACACCTAGCTGTGAACTTGGCTACTAGATGCCACCGCAGCCAGCTACTCGCAACGAACGTTCGAACTTCCCCTCCGAATGAAAGCATACCGAGGGATTTTTAGCGCTCTTAGAAAATCCGACGACTTAGGCCGGCTTTGAATCCGCGACTTTGGGCATAAAAGTTCAGCATGCTACCAGTTACGTCACCGAAGCCGCTTCCCACAGAGTCAGGTTGGTTGGTTCCTTAGTTTAGGGGCTGCGACAACACAGTCATGTAGCCCCGTGTACTTTGGGTGTGTGTAGAATCTGTCTGATAACCGGTGTTAATTGTGATGTCTGTATTAGTGTGTGTTATCTGTTTTTATTTCATGGACTGCAGACATTGGATTTCAAGTAGTTCCTACTTTTGCCGCCAAACGCCACCGTCAACGACTACTAGTTCAGAACTTGGCTACTAGACGCCAGCGCAGACGGCTCCTGGTGACGAACGTAGGAACCTTAAGAGCATTGTTTAACCTATAAGTTAATTTAGCTTCACACAGGTGTAATTAATGGAAGGTTCTTTAACATGCCATAAATCTATGACATGGGACCGCCGGCTTTGCTTCCCCTCCGAAGGAAGGCATACTGAGGGCGTTTTAACGCTCTTGAAAAATCCGACGACTTCGGCCGGGTTTGAACCCGCTTATCTTGGGCATAGAAGCTCAGCATGCTACCAACTAAGCCACCGAAGCCGCCTCCCAGAGTCAGATGGAAAACTGAATGTGATCTCGTGCAATGGCGTTGTCATGGCAACGTCTGATTGCTCATTCTTCATCGATTTAGTAGTGTTGTCATGGCAACCTCAGATGGCTCTTGGCATTTTCTTCTAATTCCGAAATCATTTTGCTCATCCCTTGGCGTAATGAAAATCCACAGCCTGCTTCCAGTCTCCGACCGGGTCAGGAATGGAATGAATGAAGCCCCCCATCTAGCGGCGAGGATGTGAAGTGTGCCGGCTGCCGAAGCCTGTCGCACTCCTCTGGGGCAATGATTAAATGAATGACAGATGAAATGAAATGATAGTGGAGAGTGTTGCTGGAATGAAATTGTGACAGGGAAAACCGGAGTACCCGGAGAAAAACCCGTCTGCCTCCGTTTTGTCCAGCACAAATCTCACATAGAGTGACCGGGAATTGAACCACGGACCCAGCGGTGAGAGGCCGGCGTGCTGCCGCCTAAGCCACGGAGGCTCTCCTTGGCGTAATGGTGGGTCATATAAAAAATTCTTTCAGACAAAAGTTTTAGGTAATTATTAGGGGAATATTGTCCATTTTATACGGTTTTGATATTGTGCCTATTAAGAGAGATATGATTAATGTTTCCCAAAAACGAACAATTTTTCCCCACCCCTTTGGTCAATGTTTGGTGCTTTCAAAAAACTTTTCAAACATAAATTGTTGGGCTTATCCGGTACATAGTATGAACTTTGAATGGATTCGATATCTCACATATTAAAAGAGTTATAGCGATATTTCACATTTTCGAAAAAAAAAAGTCCTCCATTTTCACCCCTTTCGACCGATTGTGCCCATTA
This sequence comes from Meconema thalassinum, assembly GCA_946902985.2. Classification (NCBI taxonomy): domain Eukaryota; kingdom Metazoa; phylum Arthropoda; class Insecta; order Orthoptera; family Tettigoniidae; genus Meconema; species Meconema thalassinum. Next base: position 150,479,896 of record OX336390.1, on the reverse strand, counting down.
ACGAACTCGACCGAGATTTTATAGGGATACATATTATGTATAAAATTCAAAGTGATTGGTGCAAAATTGCGGTAGTTATCGTGTCCACAAGAAAGTGATATATATACATATATATACAGGGTGATTCTTATTAACGTTTAAAACTCTCTGTAGCGACGTAGATGGCATTGAGACTAGTAATTTGATATAGGACACTTAGGGTCGCAAGTGTCCGGAAATACCTTAAAAGTGAACCACAACTGTTAAACATATGACGTCATCAGGTGACGGCTCAGCTCAAGCGGTCAGGCCCGTGCTCCCTTACGCACACCAAAGCAAACGTTGAATATCGTATCACTCTGTTTCCGTGTCTTAATGTCAACAAATAATCTTCTTCCACTTGAAAGGAGAAGAGAGAGAACAAAGAAAGCTGATGGATGGGCCCCGGATTTGTACCTCGAACCCCATGCGCCCGAGTCGCTCTCGCAGACTCGGAGCCAGAGTAATATGACATTCAACGTATGCTTTGGTTGCTTTGGTGTGCGTAAGAGAGCATGGGCCTGACCAATCGAGCGTAGCCGTCACCTGATGACGTCATATGTTTAACAGTTGTGGTTCACTTTTAAGGTATTTCCGGACACTTGCCACCCTAAGTGTCCTATATCAAATTTCTTGTCTCAATGCCATGTACGTCGCTATAGAGAGTTTTAAACGTTAATAAGAATCACCCTGTATACACACACATATATATATACATAAATTATATATTGTACCCTTGGGAGAGGTCCAGTTATCGAACCCATACTCTTTTACTTCAGAAAATGGAAGAAATAATGTGGATTTTAGAACAGATTTTTAAAGGATGTTGAAGGGTTAATACAGAATCACCTCTACATGATGCATAGATAAGTGGTGCAACTCTATGGACCGAGCCCACAGCTGCAGATGATGTCATGCCCAGCTCAGCGATAGCAAGTTACGCATCAGATCGAAATAGAACCAGTGATTTTCCACGCAAGACAGAGAGAAAAGATCGTCCAATAAAACCCTTAGTCAACAGTAAAACGACAACGCTGTCGAGAGGGAGTGGCCAAGAAATTGGAGAAATAATTAAAATTAGCCAGTTACGTGCATTAAAATGAAGAAATCACTCCGTCAATGTTATTTATCCTGGGAGAGAGAATTTTGAGACTGGATAAAGTTATTAAAAATTCCACATGATATGTGTCTAATCAGCACTACGCAATCGGTTATTCGTTGAGCCAGGAGCCGGTAGAGATGAAAAAAAAAAGAAACCAACACCCACTCAATCCAGGAGCTTTATTTAATTAATATCATTAGATCCTACGATCGGTTTTTGGAAGTTAGGATATCTTTTTGACATTTAAAGAGAGAGCATCCAAGAGGTAAATTTTTCATAACCGTGCGACGATTATTTTAGAAGTTAGGTGTGGAGGAGAAGCGAAACTAATCTTTTTGTAGCAGATTTGAATATAAACCCTGGGAGTGCCAGGAAGTTCATGCATTTTTTCATCAGACCGTGAAGGGGTCACGCTGCATCAAAAGTTCATGCAGTCTTCATCATTCCAGTAGGACGTTATACTGTGTCGCAGACGTACGAGCACCCCTGAGGGGAGTGGCCGTCCAGTTATTATCAACAGCATCGCCGTGCAGAGAAGCATAGTATTCCTTGTCAGAGGAAAAGTACTATCAGGCTTCGAACTTAATAAACTATTTTACCGATACAGTCAAAGTAGTATACTTTGGACTTATGTATTTTAGCCGGAGAAAGGTACCTGAACCTTATAATTTCAGTGAAGAACAAGCATCGTAATATCTCAAAGTATACGAGACAACGCAAGAGTAGTGAACTCTAAAAATTCTATCCAATACGTTCAATAACCGAATCAGGGTAAACGTAGAATTAACGCCTAGTTTTCCTGAACTGAGGAGACTAGAGCTGTGTGACGATAGAATTTAGGAATTAGTATTCCAGTCATGATCTATGCCAAAGCAAAAGCGCAGTAAGACATTTGGAATAAATTCCACAAGCTAAGAAATATTAGCTTCGGAAGTAAAAGTCCAAACGTGGACAACAAGAAAAGCAGATTACTAGATCGCAGTAATAACAATTGTAGCGAATCTAGGAGTGAACGTCAGTTAGAAACATTTGCTAGATGAACATTTGCGCATTGAACGAGAAACGACATCGTGCAGTCAATTATCAGAGAGCCGATAGTCAAAACAACTCGGATAGGAGAAGTAAACGTTCCAGTAGAGGGTAAGAACGATCGTGACTTTCGATCATCCCAGTAGGAGTAGGAAGCCGACGCAAAACCAATTGCAACCCCTTGGAAACGGGAAAGAAAAGAAAATCACGTGTGTTCAGTCAAATAAAGTGCCGAAAGTGAAAATTTTATTATGTAATTTAATTTTTGTGTAAATTGTGAGTGTATTAATATTTTTACAGTGAATTTTTAAAGTGGTAATGAATGTCATAAGTGTATTTCTTAGAATTAATATGATCAGTGTATATATTATAAGTAATCTGGAAGAAGTGTTAACAAGTGCGAATATGATCGTAAATATGGTGTAGAAAATAGTGAGTGGGCAAAATGTAGCATCGATGGAAAACCAGGTCGCGGATCTGAGCAGTCATGTAAGTACTAAGTTTCATTATATGGTGTGTTTTGGGAAGGTTCGTGTAGCAATGTTGGAGAGATAATTCTCAAAGTTGAAACAGGGATGTATAAAACAGTGTAGAACGATAGGTTGCGTGATCTGAACGAATAATCTGATAAAAATGTAACTAATTAAAAGTGTTAATTAATCCCCAGTGGAAAGTATTCAGTGGAATACCAGTAAATGACAGAATAATGTAATAATTTGACGCAGCAAGATAATAATAATAATAATAATAATAATAATAATTGAATAATTTAATTGTGTAATTCATTAATCCCAATGGAAAGTATTCAGTGGAATACCAGTAAATGACAGAATAATGTAATAATTTGACGCAAGCAAGATAATAATAATAATTGAATAATTTAATTGTGTAATTAATTTCTATATGTTAATGGTGGAAGCTGTAGAGCTCCTTGTATGAATTGTTAATAAGTTTATTGAACCAGTAGAGTTCTTGAAGTACAATGTCAGAATTGTGGTGAAAGACTAACGCTATACATTTTTATGAGACGAAGATCAACTTATTGATGTGATTTAAATATATTTTGCTTTGGAAGGCAACTTGGCTATATTTAAGTAATTAGCGCCTTGTAGCGCCTGTGTTGTAATTTGTCACGCTAGGAACGCGGTGAAAATATGCTCGGCAAACTAATTATGAGGAACAGTTGGTCGCGGTAAATGAATATTTGTGTGCATTGCTGTTCGCAATGTTGGAAAGGGCGCTAAATGTTATTGCATTTTTGAGCGCAGGGATGGACATTGACTGTCACCCACAAGACGCTAATGTTCGGACGATTGGCCTGAGACCATCGATCCGGTTATTGTAGTCCTAAGTCCTCAAAGTTGGATGTTGTTCCGGAGGCAGACCGAGGAATGATCCTATGTTCCTCTTCGTAGAAAGCCCCTTATATTTTTGTTGGTTTTATTGAATATCTTACCTGCCAATGATTAAACTTCATAATTATACCTTGCCTGAGCCAGAAGAGTAGGTCTTTAGAACCTCATAATGTATATTGTTGAATTGAATTAACACGCCTTGCCTTGCCAAAGAATCATAGTAGAGCGGCCGACAGCAGACTCCTTATGATCTGTCTTTAAAAGGGACGAGACCTTGAGTTCCCCTCCCAAGTCATAAATTTAGCCGAGTGTTGTGACACATTTAACAGACCCTCTTGTTGAGATAGGTCATGTATGAGCTGTAGGGTTCCGTGGTAGACGGAAGTAATTAAGAACGTTTTAAATCACCCAGTAGTTGAACTGAGGTCCAGTCATATTAATTATTATTGCTTGAAGAAATCAGATCGTTGCTTCTTTATGATTTAATTGTCTTTGGAGACAATATAATAAAACTCCCTAGTTTTATTGTTACATGACCATATATTTGTTCAGGAGTTTGATGAGAATCTTGAGATAATTGGGAGTTTATCTTGATTTGGCTTAGTCAGTAGTTTTCAATAACTCGAGATACGCTAACTTTCCCAGCACAGTTGCAATTTGGTAGTAATGAAGAGAGAGATGGTAACAATGTTTTGTGAGCCCAAAATGAATGATAATTATCAGTACCATTGTAAGTATAACTCAAGTATAAGTAATACTCATTCAAGGAGTAAATAGTGTGTGTTTTATTATTGAAATAACATGTAGAAATAAACACCGAGCCATCTTTGAACTCGTTTAAGGAATTTATAATTTTGCTATATGGAAGTGAAACTTAGATGACATTTTTGTCTGGTTCATGGGAACCATAAATTAGTGTTTCTGTATGATAGTTGTTTAATGATTCCTTTTTCTGTTGAGGACAAGTGTGAAGAGTTATTTTCGGTTTTTAATGTGTTTTATTTGTAGCGCCTAAAATTTGAATGATTAAATAGTTTTTGTTGTAGGATTTTGGTTTTTATTTTTGAAATGTATCCTTTGCTTGATCCAGAATATGCAAGTCACACAGTGGGAGAACATTCTATGCCCCGATTGTCCGATTTGAGCTGTCTGACTGTGAATTGCATATTCCTTTGTTCGAATGGGCACAATATAAACTTTTGAACTGACGATGGTTTTCAGGTCTAGAAGATGTGAGACGCGAAGATATGTTGAAATTTCCGGAAGTCAGAACATGGCACCCATGGCAATAGTTAGCTTTCTAATGAAATCTACCTAATAAGACACTTAAGGAGAAAGGTTGTTATGTTTTTATTTGAACCAAACGATTGTAGAACACTATTTATGTTTCAGGCGTCCCTACGGCCAAAATGCGAACTGAACAGCAATGATGCCGCGTATTTTCCTACAGAAACAGTATTTCAAATCGCACACTTTTTACAAAAATTGATTTTTATGAAATTGGAATGCAATTCGACACAGCTAATGTAATTTGTGTGCCGAGTCCATTGATTGATAGCTTAGCCGTAACGCTCACCGGTCATTCGATACCGGTATTCGTTCCTTTAAATTACTGTTTCTGAAATCCATGCAAAATGATAAGGGAAAGACCTCAGAATGTTAAAATGACATGAAACAGGCGTCACAGCGGCCAAAATGTGAAGTGGACAGCAATTATGGGGCGTATCTTCCTGCAGCAACAGTAATTGAAAATCGCACACTTCGTACAGTTTTTTTAAAGTCATCTTTTAATGAAATTATAGATATTTATGAAATTAGAGTGCAATGCGTCACTGGTAATGTTTATTCTCTTCATTTGAATGCTAATTTGTCACGATCGGTCGCCTGTGAGCGCCGCAGGAGGGTTCTATACTACTGAAATAATATATACTACTGATGATGATGATGTTAAGTTTCACTGCGCTCGGTTGTTTAAATCTCCAGAAAATGCCATTTAAATATTTTGTATTAGGTTTGGCGCCATGTTGGTTTTGTACTTAACATGATTTGAGCGTTACATACAGGGTGAACAAAAAATGCCGCACCTGGAGGTTGGCATGCGGTTCCTCGTCAAAATTCACGACAAAAGTTTATGTTGCGAAACCTAGTCGCGCCAATAGGTCTAATAGAAATGCGTGTTAAGAAACGAGGCTCTCGCAACGCTGTAACTGCATGCAGCGTGGCCAAAAGCAGGTCGCAGGAAACTAGGCGCTCTGCCGGAGCTTTCTCTGTACATTCCGATGCACTGCAGGATGTGACAGTGTTGCCAGCTTCTCGTTTTCTTACTTGTGTTTTCAAACAGCACCCGATCCGAATTTGCTATTGAAACTTTTGTCTTGCAATTGAATGAGGAATCGCATGCCGACTCCAAGTGCGGCATTTTTTTGTTCACCCTGTAGCTAAACGTACCTTAGTATTCTCTACCATATTACAAAATGCCAGGGTGATATCAGTAATAGTTTCTGAGGTGGTGAAATATTTCGCGCGGCCACCATGTTGGATTGGTGAAACGTATTAAAAATTGAAGAGAACGGTCGGGGTCGGACAAAATAGCACTATGTTCATATCGAGTTTCATTTAAATCGCTCCAACCGTTTAGCTTTTAATACACAAACAAAAATAGGCTTATGAGATCACCTTGTGATCATTCACTTCATGCTAGTGCTGGTGTTCGTTGTTTTATTCGAGTACGGAACATCGAGCTTTGTATGGTACGATGCTAAAACTGGGTTGAGTGCCTCTAAACTTTACATCATTGTTAATATTGCAGAACCGAAGGGAATCCATTGACGTAAATCGCTAACAAATTAAATATTTTTCTTCCTTATAAAAATTTCAGGCATAGCGGTAAATTGAGTTGCATGGAATTGGTAGTTGGAGATGTTGGCTATTCTGAACCAATGGAAACAAGTCAGAAACAAACTTCGTTTGAGTTATGGAAACGTGGTGTTTGTTATGGGATGATGTAATTTAAAGTATTCGCTTCCCAATTGACTCAGGTTTGTTATTTTGCCTACTTTGCACTTGCTGGTAACTTAGCAAATCACAAAACCCTTGGTAAATGTTGAAATCAAGTTCAGAGTTGTTTACATGAATAAATATGATCGTGTACACTAACTCCCTTTAATTATGCAACTAATCAGTCATTCGAGGAACTCCGGTATATGTATTTACCGACTTACTTTTCAGTTTTGTTTATCTGCAGATTGTAGCACAGTAAATCATTATTAAGTTTAACTTGTAACTCGGTCATCCTGCGTTTTGAGATGAAGTCACAGTTGACGTGTTGATTCACATGGCTCTAAATAGTACACTTGTAATGCAAATATCAGTATTTGACGAGCGCTCTGACATACCTTCCAGATTCTCGTTTGTGCAGTTATATTATCAAAGTATGACATGTTAATTAGACATGTGGCTAATCTATTCATCGTGAGCTCTCGTGTATGGCAAGGAACTTAATTGAAACTTATTTTTGCCCACAGTTATCTTGTCGTGTTGGAAACGTTCACCTGTATTTTTTTTGTTTGGAAATATCATCCATTATATAAGAAAATATGATCGTATTGAGCTGAGGCCTCTTACCCGCTAAGCCATAAAGGTTGGAAATTGATTTTGAGGTTAACTTGATATGCTACTTCCAAGTAGGCTACTCGTAGAATGTTACGTACTATTTTTTTGTCCTGCAGTAATTTCAATAAACCTTATAGAACTGAAAAGTGTCACTATTACAGTGGTTCCAACCTTGTTTGGTCTAGAATCTCCCTTTGAAAGAAAAGAAGAGCATTGATAAACATTCTCATTAACCTTTCACATTGTATTTATAATGACATGATTTGTATGACTTGGAATGTGTATGCCGGTACTCCATGGAAATGTTATCCTCGTGAGGAAATAATTGCTTTCTTAGGCCCATACAAATGATTATTCCTTGTAACTTGACGCCCAGTCAAAGATCAAGCGAATTCGTTATGATCGGGCATTTAGTTACAATGAACGGGTGATAGCCTAAGTTAAGAATATAATATGACAATCATCTGATTGATTGTGTGTGTAAGAGCATCATTACCATAATTGAATTTAGAGATAACATATTAACATACCCCAACTTCTGTTACTATTTATCATGCCCCTCACCCCAATGAATTATGACAGCACCCAGATTGGAAACCACAGGATGTTTGCTATAAATATAAAAATCACAACCAAATAAGATTTAGCCTTCTATTCAATTTAGAAGATATCGAATTAGACGTCAGAGATCCTCTGATCATGGAATATCCATCTTTATTTCTTTTTTCTTTTTTTTTTTTTTTTTTTCATCTGAGAGAAACTTTACAACATTGCATACCTTAAGAAGAGAGGCTAGTTGGGGTGATCAATTTGATAGTTGAGCAATCTTGCTAGAGGAGTACAGAAACCATTAACTTACTTTGGTAAAAAACAGTGGAATGTATTTGTTCCTCTTACTGGCCAATGTAGTTCTGAGATTTGAATTCATTTGGTGCAATTTCTTTCAAACCAGTAGTAGGCCTATTGGACTATGTGTCTCGTACTTGCAATAGGCTAGGCATTGCATGATTAGGAATATATGTTATAAATAGTGTAGAATTAATCTGATTGTCAACTCTATTGTAGGCCTATAATAAAGTACCATAGTTAACTCTGATCTGAAGTACCTTAGGTTGGATTCTTAGTTGGGCCATGGGATTTTAGCCCTGTAAGGTTAATTCCACTAGCTAGGGGACTAGGTGTTTATGACGTCTTCATTACTTCATCCTCATGGTATAGTGGTAGTGTTTGGACCCCCTGAGGACCAGGTTTGATTCCCAGTTCTGCCAAAAAATTAATTCTGGCATGAGGTGTTGGAATAGTGCCGTTGACAGGCAAGTCACCCAAGTAGTGGCAGTTTCGGAGATGTGCGCCAGGCCAGTGGGCTTCACGAGTTTACTATTTCTACGTACAGATTACTCTTGGGCATCAACTCAAAAGATTTTGACCTACTCCAGGTATTTCCAGTGCTGCACACTGTTATTTTCTTATTTTCTCATTAAAATAAAGATGTTGCCTGCTATTTGATAGGAAACTGAGAGTGTGAGACGGATTTTATAGCTTAAACTGTACCGAAATGAAAAATACTCTCTGTGCCCTATTTAATCTTGTATTATGGGCTTACTTTTTCATTATTATGTTTCATTGCCAGATTGCTATTCCAAAGCCTATAACTTAAAATGTGTTCATATTACCATAAGTTAGGAGTTTTGAAAGAATGAGAAATTTGAAATCAGTACCATTCTTAATTCCTTCTTTTAAAAACCATGAATACTCTTCCATAGTGCCAAGCTTTTCCTGTAAGTTGTTATTCTGAGTGTAGTTTGATAGTGACAGAAAATTATCATGGTAAGATAGGAAGCAAAGACTTGCATATAAAATTTATATCTCTGGACCAGGTAGGCTTAATACTTCTATTGAGTATGAAGTTCCATTGAAGAGCTAGGCAACAAATTTGTAGTTAACATAAGTAGTCAACTGAGTTAAATTGCATTATAAACAGGTAATATCCATTGAACAAGAGGTATTGCATGTTATAAGTTAAGTTTTGAGGTTAAGATTGGTCTTTCCTTTGCTGTAATGGTGTTTTTTGCTTTAGACATTGAAGTTAACTTCCTCCCATTAGAGGTTGCCTAACCGACAAAGCCTACATTATACTGGTAATTTAATTAAAAGTAATCCATTTTAATTAAGGAAAAATCATCTAGCCTAACATTTTATAGGCTGCTTGCTAAAATGTATTGGTAGTTAAGTTTTTTAATGTTGGAGCTTAATGATGAAAGATATAAGTTAATGTATCCGAGCTGCTTGTTAAGTTAGGATCCCGACAAATATTCGCTGATAACAGATATAATAGAGATTTTAAGCAATCACTGTTTGTGGTAAGATGTAGACTAGGCCTAGTATTTTGCTGAAGGTTAAAACTGTATTAATTATTATGTTGAGGTTATGTTATAAGCTAGTAGCCTATATACTGTAGGCATGTTAGTATGCAAAGAGTTGCATTCTAGTTGAACTAGATAGGTTTAGGCTGTTAAAGATAAGATAACTAGTCTCTTGGATCAGTTAATGAGAACAGTGCAGATAATTTAATTAGCATGCTTTCTGAAAGGAGCAGATTAATGGTTGCTGAGGTTGATAATGCAGGTTTTCCTTTGAAGCAGTAGGAAGTTACTTTCACATTCTGTTCTACCAGATGTAGTGTTTGCAGAAAATGTAAATAGAAACCCTGGGTTGGCTATATTAAGAATTGTGGTGTTGGTTGTTTTAAAGAGTAAAGGAGTGCAGAGTTATTAGTCCTCAGTAGAGGAATTTGTTGCACATTTTAAACTAGGTTTTAGAATTTTGAAACATTAGACCTATTCTAAAGATTTATTTTGTGTTGAAAAATGATAATAATAGTATAATTGTGCACAAAAGTGCATCTAAAGAATACATAATTACATAATTATCATAAACACTGTAATTTAGTTCACATTTCACTATACTCAGTGAGAGAAATTTGTATTTGCTTGCATAAAGTGATATGGTATCTTTCACACGCTGAATGGCACAGGCTGCACACGCAAGTATCGTCTGGCTCATGAAAGTGAGTTTTAACGCAGATCAAGTGGTGGTAACCATACACCGCCAACCGGGTCAGCACGTGTCATAGTTTTTAGTTGGGTCCCATCCACGTTCGGTCTAGCAATGCATCTGTAGAGAAGAACTCCGGCCATAAAATGTTGATAGATTGCGACGAAGAATTGAAAACGAGCAGATAACAATAAGGTTAAAAGGTATACGATATATAATATTTACAAAGTAGATATGCCTATAGGCTAGGTACTGTAACAGTTTAGGCATTTAAAACATTGTGGAATGTATGGTATTATTGCCAGATTAACTACTTCTTCTTAATTCCTGCCGCTCCTTCCGGAGCATAGGGCCTTGGCGAAATTTCTCCACGCAGTACGGTTCCTGGCCATTCTCTTCACTTGACTCCAGTTCTTGTCCACCTCTGCCATTTCATTTTCGATCGTCCTCTTCCAGGTCTTCTTAGGTCGACCTCGCTTCCTGGCGCCTTGAGGATTCCAGTCTAGCGCCGCCCTCTCAATAGCTCCGTCCGGCTTCCTTAGTGTGTGACCAATCCAGCGCCATTTCCTCTCCTTGATCTGGATGCTAATCGGTTGTTGATTGGTGATGGTCCCAAGATCTTCATTTGAGATTATGTCCGGCCACCTCACATTCATGATGCGACGTAGACATCTGTTAATGAACACCTGTAGCTGGTTGTTGATCGGTTTTGTGACTTTCCATGTTTCACAGCCGTAGAGATGAATCGACTTTACGTTGATATTGAAAAGGCGGAGCTTGGTCTTCCTGGAAATGTTTCTATTTCTCCAGATGGGGTAGAGCTGGACAAAGGCACCATTTGCCTTCCTGATAAGGCTTCGAACATCTTCCTCTGCTCCCCCATCATTTGTGACTATACTTCCAAGGTAGAGGAAGGACTCAACTCGCTCAATGTCCTTTCCGTTGACTGTCAAACTAGTCGTGATGTCTGAATTTATCCTCATCTCTTTGGTCTTGTTGGTGTTGATCATCAGTCCTGCACATTCTGCTTCTCTCTGCAACCTCCCCAGCTTATCTTCTATGTCTCGGTACCGTTGTGCCATAAGACAAATGTCGTCTGCGAAATCCAGATCTTCAAGCCTGTAATTTATACCCCATTGAATACCCCTCTTCCCTCCTCCCATTACCTTCTTCATCACACTATCCAGGACCAACAGGAACAGAGTGGGGGAAAGGACTCACCCCTGTCTCACTCCGGAACTGACCTTTATCTTTTCTGTTAATTTGCCTTCGTGAAGAACCTGGCACTCATACCCTTCGTACATCTCTTCCATGATTCTGATGATCTTTGTTGGAATTTTATATTCCTCGAGGGTCTTCCACATGATTCTTTGATTTACGGACTCGAAGGCTTTCTCGAAGTCAACAAATGTGAGGTAAAGGGTATTCCGCCACTCCACACTCTGCTCCAGGATGATTCGGAGGGTGTTGATGAGATCCACACAGCTGCGATGTTGTCGAAATCCAGCCTGTTCCTTCCGAAGCCTTTTTTCTACGCAGTCTTTTATACGATTCAGGCTGACTCTCGCCAGCACTTTGCTTGGAATGGACAGCAAGGTGATACCCCTCCAGTTGTTACAGTTTGTGGTGTCCCCTTTCTTCGGCAACTTGACTATCAACCCCTTCTTCCAGTCGGTTGGTATTTTCTCCTCCTTCCAGATCTTCTCCAACAGCGGGTGCAGCAGATCGATCGTAATATCCAGGTCTGCTTTCAGTACTTAGAACCAAACTAGAACGTGGTAGATTATTAAACATATATCATTCACATACGCTCCTGGGAGTCATTAGGAATTGAAAATACTGTCAAATATCACTGCTGCACATTGAAAATACTGTCAATTATCACTATACTCTGTATTTCAAAAGAAAGAACGTGAAGGAAATGGCGGGAGCTTGGAACAGATGAGCTGCGTTGCCAAGTTTTTATTGCTGTTGTAGATCAGCTGATTCGAATAATACAAAGGGCCACACTTCGGTCATTATTTCGGTACTGTTAGCACAATATAATGCAAATGTCGATCCTGAGTCAACGCCGAGGATATTCAAATAGAGAAATACGGTACATAAATAAATAACACACTGAAGCTATGCTACCTTTATCACCGTTATTCAATAATTACGAGAAAGAGGCCAAACACTTGACAGCATCATGATAACACCAAGCACACTCACTCACTGTATCGCGACTCTGTACAGTTAATAATATAAGGTGCGTTCAAAAAGTAACTAGCCGGAGGCTGGAATTCGCAAACTGATGACGACATCGGCTAATCGTGGCGTGTGTAACGAGATGTGGTTCCGACCAGAGCGTGGAAGGTCACAGCCCGTCGCTAGAGGGCACGCGTGCACGTCACGTGACGATACAAAGCGAGCAGCAGCAGCAGCATGCGTCATTCGTCCAACGCTGCCAGTCGCTTTGCAAACAGTGACATGAAGGCGTCAAACGAAGAGCAAAGAGGTGTTGTTCGGTTTCTGACAGCGGAAGGAGTAGGGGTAACGGACATTCATGGCCGAATGTCACAAGTGTACGGCGAACACTGCATGTTCCTTGCAAGTGTCAAGGCGTGGCACAAGCGCTTCTGGGAAGGACGGGTGTCGTTCGCCGATGATGCCCGGTCTGGGGCTCCCCCCTGCATTACCGATGACAACGTCCAGCTGGTTGATGCACTCATTACCCAGGACCGCTTAGCAGTGATGTGGGCCGGGTAAATACCCAGTGGGAAGGTTCATATAAATTGGGTATATCCAGTGGCCATTTAAATACCCAAAATGAGGGTATTTTCAGTTTTTTTTGGGGCTTTGTACAACACTTTTTGATGTGTTGATGAAGTGTTGGACAAACAAGGACTGAAACACAGGTATTTGGTGCCCTAAATTGAAATCAGGAACAATATTGATCCTTCAAAACTAAAAAAGAGGAAAATGGACTTCCGGGTATTTATGGGTATTTATATGTTTTGTCACTGTAACGTGGTATTTAAGTGTGTTTTTTTTTTTCCCCTTAAATTGAAGTAAAATATTGGATAAAACCTTTTGGTTGTTTTGTGTTTAAATTTTTAATAACTATAATAAAAAAATCAATTTGATTCGACCCAAGTTGTAGGCCTACTTGTACTACTCAATTTATAGTTTTCATTGTAAATTGGAATAAAGGCCTAAGCCTAGAGAGATTCATTATGTATGAACAGCCTAATACATTTGTTAAGCTTCATTAAACCTAAATAAATTAAGGCCTCTATTTTTATAGAACTTTTTTAGTCTGTTAATTTTCTATTTACTAGTCTTTTTGGTTATTTGTTTATTTATTTTATATATGAATGATAGTTATTACAAACTGTTCTGAAAAACATATAGGCCTACAGTGTGTTGAAAACTGTATATTACACCTTTTGTAGAACTTGGCCAAAGCTCTGACTAAATTTCCCCCAACTTTTATCTCAATGTTTGCAAAATGGCCTAGTTCAATTCTAACACTGAGTTTTTCAGGTTATAACTATTGAATTTTATCTCCTGACCTAATTCCCAATTCTAATTCTGTTTTTAAGTGCCAATTCTAATGAAATTTAATTTTATTATCTAATTTTGTTACATTTCTAAAAAGTTAATGTAGAATAGTTTGCATACCGGTACGTTATCCTTTTTTAAGGTTCAACTTACCACGACACAGGATTTTTAATGAAAATCTAAAATACCCGGGCATTTACCCAAATTGAGTATTTACCCGAGTATATACCCTGGGTATTTACCCCGATTTATAAATACCTGGGTATTTTACATCACTGCCGCTGAGTGACAGTGAACACCATAGCCGCCGTGGTCGGATTGAGCGTCGGAAGTGTGCACACCATCATGAAGGAACGACTGCACTTGCGCAAAGTGTGTACCCAATGGGTGCCCCACAGTCTTCAACCACACCAGGAAGCATGTTGAATGGCCCACTGTCTTGGTCATCTGCAGCGCTATGCGAGGGAAGGGAATGGGTTCCTGGCACGAGTGGTGGCTGGAGATGAGTCATGGTGTCATCACTTCGAATCAGAATCCAAACAACAAAGCATCCAGGGTCACCACGACCCAAAAAAGGCAAGGCCATCCACACAAGTGCAGGATGGGTAATGCTGACGTTCTTCTTTGATCAAGATGGCCCCCTTCTGATACACTTCATGCCGCACAGGACAACAGTGAATGCCCAGCATTACTCGCAAACCTTGACCACCCTTCGCCAAGCGATCAAAACAAAACGACCAGGCAATCTCACCCGTGGGGTCATTCTGCTCCACGACAATGCATGACCTCATACGGCCAATACAGTCGCGGCACTCATGCAGAAATTCAAATGGGAGGTTCTCGGCCACTCTCCATACAGTCCAGACCTCTCTCCCTGTGATTACGCCATGTTTGGTCCCCTGAAAAGGGCTCTGCGGGGCCAACGATTCACCTCGGACGTCTACGTCCAGCTGTACGTGCGGAACTGGTTCACATCGCAGCCCAGGGAATTTTATGAGACAGCCATTCACCGCCTCGTGTCACAGTGTGACTAGTGCCTCAACAGCCAGGGCCAAACGGTCACAGACAAGCTGCTCTGTGGCGATATTATTGCCGTGTTTTTACTTGGTCGATTTGTAGGCTATTGAATGACAAGAATTAATTTGAACACTGCGTTATGACGGGAAACAATAACATGTGCTGTACTCGAATTATCGACTGCCGCGATCTGACACCAGTAATCCTAGAATAATGCGCATATTTTCTTAACAATGTTCGTTGGCACACAACAGCCTTGACGGTGTAAAAAGTTGAGAAACACCTATAGCCCCAATCTATGTAGGCTATTTGTTTCCAATATTTGCAATGAAACATTACTGGATACGTAAGTGTACATAGCCCATTTAGTACGTCACGCATGTATTCTAAATTAAGTATATTTAAATTTTAATTGAACAAACTAAAGGCTAACCATGAACAAAGTTTGATGTTGAAATGGGCAAATGAACGATAGCTGTCTGTTACAGGTTGGCACGCTCGGTCTCTGTCTGTATTCCCCACATTTTCCCACGTTCTTCCTGTGGTATTATTTGCAACTTATTGACGTACTATAAAAGAAATAACTAAGTAAAAATGGAAACAAAAAATATTAAAACTTGATGCTAAAAGTAAACGAAACGATGACAATGAAACAAACTTGGACACAGTTAACAGGCGACTGAATGAATGAACAATGCGCTGGCAACGTGTGGCATTAGTTGTCAAAATCCAGTCAATAGGAACCCGCGGCGGCTATTTTTATATCGTTCCCGCCAAATGCTTCAGGTTCTTACTCTTGAAATACAGGGTATAATATTGCTTAAATGAAGGTCTTTACTTGTAGCTTCTTCAACGACGGCAGATGTTAGTGGCCGAGTCATTGACGTGATATTGCTTTGCCAACATGTCCAATACAAAATACACCACACGACACATGTAACTTCGTAATTATGTGTAAAAGGAAATAATTGGCAAAACCATTGGCCTGGATAAAGACTTACAGTTTCTTTTACCGGATCCTTGGTAAAGAGTGACGACACAGTGTCGAAACAACCCAACCCTTTTTATGGTAAGGTGTTTCGTCTTACTGAGAGATATTCTTTAGGCTGTCTGTATGGCTTAGCTGTAACATTCTCACCTGCTGTGCTTAAGGTAGCAGGATCGAATGCTGGCGCATCCAGTTGGCATTTGAGGGTGAGCAAATGCAGGGGAGCCGTGTCAGTAGATTTACTGGCACGTAAAAGATCCCCTTCGGGGTGAAATTCCGGTACCCTGGCGTCTCTAAAAGCTGCGGTAGTTAAAAGGGACGTAAAACCAATAACATTTTTATTATTAGATATTTTGTAATACAGGCATTCCAACTTAAGTGAACTTCATAATTTGAATGTTTAATATCGTATACAATTGTACTTTGTTATGATCTTTAAAATTTTGTACTTATACTAGGTAAATTGGTAGAAATGGGTTGATTCATTGTTGGTCTATATTGACTGAAAATTTGGTAAGGATTTAACCTTAATACTTATTTACCACCCAGTCAATACTTTGTTTATAAAATTTATACAGTGAGTCATTGCGAACCGACCGCGGCACTACCTTTGGAAGCCCTGTTATATAGGGAGGGCCCTCACTGCAAAATAATGACATGATTTTTTTAAGGTGTTAATAATGTTTGTATGTTTTTGAACAGTGTGTGTGTACTGTTTTATCTACAGGGTCTTCATATTTGCTTGGCTAGGACTTTCTCGCTCCGCCAGTGACGCCTCAGTTGCCGGCGGCTGCGCGTGAGTATGTTCGGCAGAATACGGTGCTTAAAATCAGTAGCATGCATTTTTACTCACTATGTTTACAGTAGATGCTGAAAATGTTCCCCATCCGCTGCCAAACATAATCGGCATCTTCTTATGACGTTTCTGGTTAATCCGGTTAATTTAGCTTCAGTAAGGAAATAACGACCTTAACGTCTATTTTTATTGTTTACTGAATCTGTACGTTTGAATCTCAAATTAGCCAGTTGTTTTGTTGTCCGATTTATAGGAATGGGTCTCTCTGGAAATTTCACTCGAAACTTTTTTCTTGTTCTACACACGATTTCCTGCACTTTATGTACGTATTGTGCATATTTCACATAAGGCATTACAGCATTGCCGGCCCCGTGGTGTTGGGGTAGCGCGCCTGCCTCTCACCCGGAGGCCCCGGCTCCGTCAGGGATTTTAAAACTGACGTGAGGGTTGGAACGGGGTGCACTCAGCCTCGTGAGGACAATTGAGTAGCTGTCTGACAGTGAGACAGCTCCCCGATCACTAAAACCCAGATTAACGGCCGAGGGGACCCGACGCGCTGATCACGCATCACCCCAATATCTGCAGGCCGAATGGCTGGGCAGCGGTCGCTTGGTTGGCCTTAGCCCGTCCTGGGCTGTATAGTGCCAGGGGTTGACTTGTTGTTGACTTGACATTACAGCACTATACACAATCACAATAAAACAACTGGCTAAGAGATTCAAACGTACAGGTTCAGTAAACGAAAAAAATAGACGTTAAGGTCATTATTTCCTTACTGAAGCTAAATTAACCGGATTAACCAGAAACGTCATAAGAAGATGCCGTAAAGGTCATTATTTCCTTAGTGTAGCTAAATTAACCGGAATAACCGGAAACTTCATAAGTAGATGCACATTATGTTTGGCAGCAGATGGGGAAGATTTTCAGCATCTACTGTAAGCATGGTGAGTAAAAATGCATTATACTGATTGTAAGCACCAACTCTGCCATACATACGCGCACGCGGCAGCCGGCAACTGAGGCGTCACTGGCGGAGCGAGTATGTCCTAGCCAAGCAAATATAAAGACCCTGTATGAGGAAGAGATGTGTGGTATTTAAAGAATTCGACAATTGGTGAAGAAGGACATATAAATGTCAGAAACATGAGTGCCCGCAGGGGGGGGGGGGCAAGGAACCCCCCCCCCACCTCCCCACCCTGGAATCCCGAGAATATTTCGATTGTTCATTCTCACACCAGTTTATTTTATAAATTGAAGTTTTTTTTTTTTTTTTTTTTTTTTTAATATACCAAGGGCCCGTCAGCTAAGCTCCGGATGTACTGCAGCCTTGAGGCTTATTGTACTACCCTGTGTACTCAGCACCAGTCCATTATCCCTGTGTCTTTAATAAGAGAATACAGTCCCATGATGGACTCTGTTTTGATTTCTTTTGGTTCAATTGTCGATCTCCCAAAAAGATTGAATCTTCTGCGGTCTAGGGCTTCGCAAGAACAGATTATGTGATGGGCTGTCTCCGTGCAAAGTCTGCAGTCTAGGTTTCCTTTTATTATGCCCATTTTGTTTAGGTGCTTTTTCACGGGAGCATGGCCCGTGAGAAGAGCCACTATGTATCTTACCTGAATTTTTTTACATCTGAGTAATTTTCCAGCCGTTTTCTTACATGTATCATTGATGAACATTTTCCCATGTTTTATGCCAGGGTTAGTTTTCCATCTATCCCTATGTTCCTTTTTGATCCAGTCTTTAATAGCTTCTCTTATGGAGCATTTAGGTACTACTAGAGCCGGCTCTGGTCCATAAAAGATTGTTGCCGCTCCCTTTTGGGCGAGTTCATCGGCTTTTTCGTTTCCTTCAATGCCCTTGTGTCCTGGGACCCATATCAATTTGACGTTGTTATGTTCCCCCAGTTTAGATAGGACATTAAGACATTCTTCCACCAGTCTTGAGTTCACTTTGGGGCTTATTAAAGCCTTCAGTGCTGCCTGGCTGTCTTGAGTATATAATAATCTTCTTATTTGTATAAGATCTTTTTATATTTTCATATATGCATTGTAGTATTGCATAAACTTCTGCCTGCAATACCGTGGGATATTTTCCCAGGGGAAAGCTAATGCATTTTCCTGGTCTCATTCCATATACTCCCGAGCCTGCCCCTGAGTCGTCTCTTGACCCGTCTGTGAACCAGATCAAAGTTTCCTCAGGATGCTCGGGTTTTGTCTTCCAGGAGTCTGTTTCAATTATTACTTCAAATGTATTGAAGTTATATTGTGTAGGAGTGTAGTCGATCGCATTTCAAGTATGGAATCTTCTACAATTTTTGTTATTGATGATATTCCTGATTGTGAGTCAGGAATATTTCCAGCTTTACCCTGTTTCAGCCTAGTAATGCCATCCTTGCTTCCCCTTTGATCAGAATGTCAAGAGGGGCCAGGTCTAGTAAGGCCTCCATAGCCGCTGCTCCAGTAATTGCTAGGCAGACTTGTCTTTGAATTCTTCCCAGTTGTACCAGAGTTGTTTTATTTTGCACCTTGGTCCACCATACCAGTGCACTATATGTTATCGAGGGTCTCAGTATTCTAGTATACAACCAGTGTATCATCTTAGGTTTTAGTCCCCACGTATTTCCATACATCCTCCTCACAGTCATGAAGGAGGTTACAAATTTATTGTATATTTTGTTCAAATGCTGGTTCCAGGTCAGCTTGGAGTCAAGAATTACTCCTAAGTATTTAACCTCTCCCTTCATTTTAATTTCTTCACCTTTTAGAAGCAGGGAACTTGTTTCCTTCAGATTTCTTCTTCTGGTGAATGGGACAATGGCTGTTTTGTGAGGGCTTATTTTAAGTCCCTCATTTTCTGTCCAATTATATACAAAGTTAAGTGCCATTTGCATTCGTTCCTTAATGGTGTTAGCAAATTTTCCTTGAACTATAATGACGATATCGTCAGCATAGCCAAAGATATTAAAGTCTAGCTGACGTACCTTTTTAAGCAGTCCATCCACAACGAGGTTCCACAGCAGAGGGGATAAGACCCCTCCCTGAGGACATCCCCCCATAACCTTTGCAGACAGACTGCTTTCCATACATGTTGTGTGTATCACTTTGCTTTTAAGCATGGCTTCGATCCACCTGCAAGAGGTTTCAACTAGTCCTCGCTCTCTGGCAGCAGTGATCATTGATTTAAAGGAGGTATTGTCGAAGGCTCCTTCTATATACAGAAAAGCTCCCAACGCTACCTCCTTTTGTTCCAGAGTTTTTTCCAGTCTTTGTACTAATTGGAAAAGAGCTGTCTCTGTTGACATACCGGCTTGATAAGCATACTGGTTCCGGTGCAGAGGTCTCTCAGCCAATGCATCATCCCTGATGTGTCTGTCAAGCATTTTCTCTAGAGTTTTTAGAATAAAAGACATGAGTGTGAGAGGTCTGTAGGACTTAGCCCGGTCTATAACTTTCCCAGGCTTAGGTATGAATACCGCCCTACAGTGTCTCCACCCCATTGGTGATATTGCGCCCGCTCGCTGTTTTGAAGATCCCGGGTTCAAGGCTATCTAACGGTGGAAAATGTTACTTTTTTTAAATCATTTTATTATATCCTCCCTAACTCGTACAGCAAGATTTCAACTTAGTTTTGCTCACATGATCTACGAGGACGATTGAGAAAGTTTTCTTCTCTCATTTAAATTTTCATTTTCTCTAAATACTGTTTAAAATACTGGATACTATTCGTGATAACTATTAGAATTTTAATAGTTCAATATCTCAGAATAATAATATCACACGTTCTGTATTTACTGTCTGGCTGCGTGGCTTAGCGGTAACCTTCTCGCTTGCTGAGTCCAAGGTTGCAGGTTCGAATCCTGGCGCAGTCAGCTGGCATCTGAGGGTGCGCAAATGCGAGGGAGCTGTGTCAGTAGATTTACTGGCACGTTCAAGATCCCCTTCGAGGCAAAATTCCGGCAACCTGACGTCTCTAAAAGCCAGAGTAGTTAAAAGGGACGTTAAAGCAATAACATTATTATCATCTGTATTTACTGTATGTGCATAGCAAGCGCTTTTCGCACAGACGCCGTTTAAGGAAAATATAGTTTTGTTCCGATGTATTTATTCGTGAGCCTACCCATATAACAAATCTAGTTTTTTTTTTTAATATACCAAGGGCCCGTCAGCTAAGCTCCGGATGTACTGCAGCCTAAAGGCTTATTGTACTGCCCTGTGTACTCAGCACCAGTCCATTATCCCTGTGTCTTTAATAAGATGGTACAGTCCCATGATGGACTCTGTTTTGATTTCTTTTGGTTCAATTGTCGGTCTCCCAAAAAGATTGAATCTTCTGCGATCTAGAGCTTCGCAAGAGCAGATTATGTGATGGGCTGTCTCCGTTTCCTTCCCGCAAAGTCTGCAGTCTAGGTTTCCTTTGATTATGCCCATTTTGTTTAGGTGCTTTTTCACGGGAGCATGGCCCGTGAGAAGAGCCGCTATGTATCTTACCTGAATTTTTTTACATTTAAGTAATTTTCCAGCTGTTTTCTTACATGGTTCATTGATGAACATTTTCCCATGTTTCATACCAGGGTTAGTTTTCCATCTATCCCTATGTTCCTTTTTGATCCAGTCTTTAATAGCTTCTCTTATGGAGCATTTAGGTACTCCTAGAGCCGGCTCTGGTCCATAAAAGATTGTTGCCACTCCCTTCCGGGCGAGTTCATCGGCTTTTTCGTTTCCTTCAATGCCCTTGTGTCCTGGGACCCATATCAGTTTGACGCTGTTATGTTCCCCCAGTTTAGTTAGGGCATTAAGACATTCTTCCACCAGTCTTGAGTTCACTTTAGGGCTTTTTAAAGCCTTCAGTGCTGCCTGGCTGTCTGAGTATATAATAATCTTCTTATTTATATAAGATCTTTTCATATTTTCATATATGCATTGTAGTATTGCATAAACTTCTGCCTGGAATACCGTGGGATATTTTCCCAGGGGAAAGCTGATGCTTTTTCCTGGTCTCATTCCATATACACCCGAGCCTGCCCCTGAGTCGTCTCTTGACCCGTCTGTGAACCAGATCAAAGTTTCCTCAGGATGCTCGGGTTTTGTTTTCCAAGAGTCTGTTTCAATTATTACTTCAAATGTTTTATTGAAGTTGTATTGTGTAGGAGTGTAGTCTGATCGCATTTCAAGTATGGAATCTTCTACAATTTTTGTTATTGATGATATTCCTGATTGTGAATCAGGAATATTTCCAGCTTTACCCTTTTTCAGCCTATGTAATGCCATCCTAGCTTCCCCTTTGATCAGAATGTCAAGAGGGGCCAGGTCTAGTAAGGCCTCCATAGCCGCTGTGGGGGTAGTTTTAAATGCTCCGGTAATTGCTAGGCAGACTTGTCTTTGAATTCTTCCCAGCTGTACCAGAGTTGTTTTATTTTGCACCTTGGTCCACCATACCAGTGCACCATATGTTATCGAGGGTCTCAGTACCCTAGTATACAACCAGTGTATCATCTTAGGTTTTAGTCCCCACGTATTTCCATACATCCTCCTCACAGTCATGAAGGAGGTTACAAATTTATTGTATATTTTGTTCAAATGCTGGTTCCAGGTCAGCTTGGAGTCAAGAATTACTCCTAAGTATTTAACCTCTCCCTTCATTTTAATTTCTTCACCTTTTAGAAACAGGGAGTTAGTTTCCTTCGGATTTCTTCTTCTGGTGAATGGGACAATGGCTGTTTTGTGAGGGCTTATTTTAAGTCCCTCATTTTCTGTCCAATTATATACAACATTAAGTGCCATTTGCATTCGTTCCTTAATGGTGTTAGCAAATTTTCCTTGAACTATAATGACGATGTCGTCAGCATAGCCAAAGATATTAAAGTCTAGCTGACTTACCTTTTTAAGCAGTCCATCCACAACGAGGTTCCACAGCAGAGGGGATAAGACCCCTCCCTGAGGACATCCCCCGGTAACCTTTGCAGACAGACTGCTTTCCATACATGTTGTGTGTATCACTCTGCTTTTAAGCATGGCTTCGATCCACCTGCAGGAGGTTTCATCTAGTCCTCGCTCTCTGGCAGCAGTGATCATTGATTTAAAGGAGGTATTGTCGAAGGCTCCTTCTATGTCCAGAAAAGCTCCCAACGCTACCTCCTTTTGTTCCAGAGTTTTTTCCAGTCTTTGTACTACTTGGAAAAGAGCTGTCTCTGTTGACATACTGGCTTGATAAGCATACTGGTTCCGGTGCAGAGGTCTCTCAGCCAATGCATCATCCCTGATGTGTCGGTCAAGCATTTTTTCTAGAGTTTTTAGAATAAAAGACATGAGTGTGAGAGGTCTGTAGGACTTAGCCCGGTCTATAACTTTCCCAGGTTTAGGTATGAATACCGCCCTACAGTGTCTCCACCCCATTGGTATATAACCTAGGGCTAAACTAGCTCTAAGTATTTTAATCATAATCCTTGCAAGCATTTGGAAGCCTTCTTGGAGCATGATGGGTATTATTCCATCACTTCCTGGGGATTTATACGGTTTAAATGAGAAGATTGCCCATTTTAGAGTTTCATAGTTAACCACCTTCCTAGCTGTTTCCCAGTCTCTCCTGTCAGTTTTCCAAGATGGAAACTCCAGTTCCAGGCTGCCCCAGCCTCCGGGAGGTTCTTCTATGATTTCCGACCCTGGGAAGTGTACATGAAATAGTTCTTCCATGGTCTCTTCCGCAGTTCGGGTGTATTCTCCATTATCTCTTTGGAGTGAGTTTATGCTGCTTCGGCTTTCTTTAGAGAGAATTCTTTGAAGTCTGGCACATTCCGGAGTCTCATCTATCTCCGTGCAGTACCTTCTCCAAGACTCTCTCTTTGCCAATCTTAAGGCTTTGTTGTAATCAGTACGGGATCTCCTATATTCCTCCCATTTTCCTGATTTTTTAGCTGCGTTGAACAGTCTTCTTACCTGTTTTCTCTGGTCTGCTAGGTCTTTACTCCTTTAGGGGATATTCCTGTTGGACTGCCTGGCTACCAGAGGGCAGGTTTCTTTGCAGGCTGAAATTATTGCATCCTGTAATTGCTCTGCAACAATTTCAACTTCTTCTGTACTTTTGAAGTTTCTATTTATTCCCCTGAGATTCTGATCTAGTTCTCTTTTGAAGCTGCCCCAGTCAGTTCTCCGGGGATTTCTGTAATATTCTGTTTGTCGTTCTAATCCCGCCATGTCGAATATTATATATCTGTGGTCTGAACAACTTACTTCCTCAGATACATGCCATTCACTTACTCAGGGTGTCGAGCGATACGGGAATTATACGGGAATTTTAGTGACCCGGGAAAAATACGGGAATTATACGGGAAATTCGCACTTGATACGGGAAATCTTCAAAAGTCTCATAATGCCTGACTTCTTAGCCCCCGAACGCTCGGTAGAGTCCTCCCGCTCAGTCTTCTATTTCGCCAGCAGACTGCGCTGCCACCCGCAATTTGCGTCACCGATAGAGCACTAAGCGGGATGAGAACCCAGCCAACGTCGAATGCATGCTTTGCCTGGCCGACCGCCGGCCGTACCCGCTCCGCGCGCCGCGCTGGTTGCTGACAATGACATGCAGGAGTTAGTCCGCATTGTTATTCAGAGGAGACCTGGGTTTCTCGACAAGAGCAGCCCTTAAAGAAGTTAACAGCTTAAGATCTCAGAAAATTCCAAACTCGTATGTGCTGCAATTTCGCACCAACTGCCGAAAATTGTACATTGGTATCCTATGGCTGAAAAAATCAGAGAGGTCAACTCTTGCTCACAAGAGACCCGTACTATTTCCTGCCTGGACCGTATAGGGGTCGCTGAGACTCTTTAAGTTGGAAGAAGCTAGGATCGTCATTGCCCTGGAAATTCTTTGTAATCAGAAGAAGTTGCTTTCTGGCGCAATGGCTGACCGCTTCAAGAGCAGCTACTCCGCACTTCTGAGACTGCCCTCCGTCACTGCGCGTTTGAAGCAGTTCGACGGAAAAGAGCCACGGCTCGACGTGCTGTGGTCTGAAATAGTGGCTTCAGCAGTTCCTGCCAAAAAAAAAAAAAAGATCTCTCAAGCTTCGTTAAAATGATACTGATTTTGTATCACAACAATGCAGCTCTAGACAGAGGGTTCTCCCTGAACAAGGAGTGCATGATCGTCAATCACAAAGAAGCAAGTCTGATTGGCATGCGTATACTGTTCAGGACGCTGTGATGGCAGCTGGTGGAGTAGAAAAGATACCGTGAGCAAGAGTCCATACTGCCCGAAACTCCTACGCCGTGTTCAAGGAAGCAAAACAGGTGCAAATCGACGGCTAAGGTGGCTGTCGAAAGAAAAGCCACGAAAGATCTCCAGGAATTGGAGAAAAAAAATAGTACTGTCAAAAGAACTTAATTTTGTGCTGTGTATAACTGAAGTTCCTAGTAACAATCTTGTATTTGTCAAAGTGACTTATTTAATTTCGTTTTGCATTATTTTATTTTCTATTATCTACTTTGATAAAATAAATCTGAATTAAAAAGTATTCGCGGCGTGTCGCGTGTGGAATGTTACTGTTTTTAGCCTTTCCATGATCTTCTTTCGCAGGGGAGATGCACATAGCCTACCAAATTGTTTTCAAGTCCGTGCAAACACTCAATCCAAATGCGTCACACATGCATAAATTTCAAAAACTACAAACAATATCTCACAGCTCTCGACATTTTACTATCAAACACCCGTCACCAACATGTGGCTACAAAATACACAAAACACGTGACAGAATTCTTCTCGTATGGGCAGGCATTGTTTCAGTCGCTTATTAACCACTGCCTGTTTCCTTACTTTTACTTCGCCGAAGTTCGACCCGAGGACTGGATACATCCCGTACAGCATGTGCAGAGAGAAATACTGAAGGCGATCTGGATATCGCGGTGGATGAAATGATTATTAACATTGGCAATTCATCAAGCTCTGACGATGACAATGATGGTGGTGATGATGATAGGGACAGTGATGGGATGGAGGGTGTCAAAGAAATCCTTGCCAAGTGACTGAGGATAAGTTATTTATTGGAGTCAGTTCGCTTGCGTCAATCGATAATAGACCACAGGCTATTGTTTCCCATCATAGTGTTCAAAATACCGTCTGCCATTCAATAGCCTACAACTCGACAATATAAAACCACGGCAATAATATCGCCACTGAGCGGCTTGTTTGAGTGCTCAGTGCTAAATATGTATTTACCTTAACTTTACTTTTGTATTATCACAAAAGCTAATATTAACCGTAGAGAGTCGCGATTCAGAGAGTGTGCATCTGTCAACTACTGTAGTAAGCTGTGAACGACCTCCGCTTAGACTCTTGTTTCATGTTAAAGGATAATCATTGCATGGTGAGTGTTTTTATATTCATTAGCTGTAGAGTGTTTGCCCTATTTGTCGTATTTATTGAATTGGTACCGATACCGATGATAAAGGTATCATAGCTTCGGTGTGTAATTTATTTATTCATCTAAAAGTATCGTATTTATCTGTATGAATGTCCTCGGCGTTGACTCAGGATCGTCTTTTAAAATATATTAAATATACCGGCATATCCTTCGCGTTGTTTCCTTCGAAATACAGGGTGTAGGTGAGAAGCATGCTCAGAATTCTTGCCGTGTGGCGGTTGGACGTAGGGTCTTGTTATGTGGCGACCGTGGTTTGCGGAGAGGAAAAGCGGGGCATAGTGACAGGAAGGCTGTCAGTACCGAATTCATGGGGTTAGCAATACTGTATTTGTCCCATAATTTACGCGTGTAATAGCGGACACACTTTTACTATAAAAGTCGTGATCTAAAAAGGGATAGTGGGTGGGTTACATCTTATTACTACATGACCCGTCCGGCTCTGTGGCTAAATGGTTAGCGCGCTAGGCTTTGGCCCAAAGTGCCTCGGGTT
This sequence comes from Meconema thalassinum, assembly GCA_946902985.2. Taxonomy (NCBI): domain Eukaryota; kingdom Metazoa; phylum Arthropoda; class Insecta; order Orthoptera; family Tettigoniidae; genus Meconema; species Meconema thalassinum. The sequence continues at coordinate 150,453,480 of OX336390.1, read as the reverse complement.
CGATTCCCGGCCGAGTATCAGGGATTTTAATCTCCTGGGGTTAATGACCGTGTCTCGGGGACTGGGTGTATGTGCCGTCTTCATCATCATTTCATCCTCATTACGACGCGCAGGTCGCCGACGGGCGTCAACTAGAAAGATCTGCACTAGGTCTCTCCGGAGGCCACACGATCATTATTATTACTACATAACCCCAGGATTATTAGTCATTATTACAAAGGGAATTTTGACTATTTTCAGTAGAGTAGAAAATCGTATCGCCGTGCTCCTATAGAGCTTACATTTTCTTTCGATCTTTCATTTGCCATAGGACGCGCCACTGGCGTATGTTTATGCATTACCATTTTCTGGTTTAGTAGTCAGGTATTGGAAGCAATGGGAACCGTGTACTACAATTTTCGTTGCATGTAACTAAGCAAATTATTGTTATTAAGAGAACGTGAAATGCACCAAGAATATGATCTTCAGCTGTGTGCAGTGAGAAAGCTCTGCATGTGTTCATTCCTTATGTATTAATGACGCGAAATGTTAGCTAACGTGCCACATTCAAAACTCGTAGTCTCTAAATGTTGCCCATTTTCCCGTAAATTACAGCAGTTTATGTTTGAATTGCTTATAAGATCGTGACAGAGAAAGTGTTGCTCCAATTGGATGATAGTATTTAACTGTATGCACGTCGTGTAATCTTGGCGAGGTGTATTTTTTTCACGGAGCAACTTTACACCGTAGTAGGCACGCAGATTTTTGTATTTAGTTTTCTGGCATCTTGTTTTAAATTATTGACTAACATATTTCTAAATGCAGACAATCCATACCTCCATTAGGATTCGGGTTCCATAATTCATGCAAAATGAGGTTCGTTCGTTTGTGAAATTGAGGTCATAACCCCCCTACTCTTTCAGTGATTACCGTATGGTACTTTACGTAGACTAGGGTGAAGATGTAAATGTGCATTTAAAAAAAAATGTCGCCAGTTGTTTGGTTTATTAACTTACGGTAATATTTTCCATAGATACTGAAAACTAGGCATGGTTGGATTTTAAGGTGGAACCGCATGTGCTATCAAATATCGCTTTCTTGAAATACCTGGAATATGTATAGAATTATAAACTGATTTTTGGTTAAATGAGTGTTGAAGATAGGCTATTATAATTATAATGATTAAATAAATATTAAAGAAGAAACGATGCGTTAGTAAATATAGGCCTACCGGTACGGCGAATAGCCTATAACTCGTAGCTTCCGTCACAATTTAGCATTTAAACGGGTCACGTTAATGCATAATATACTAATATAACAACCGGATAGCAAATTATAATAATATTCTCACATATAACATATTTAATTTGCACCAACTTAAATATTGTAGTCTAAGAAATGCCGTTTGAAATGTGCAAATCGCACACGTTGTAGGCAAGCTGTTTGTTATGGTCGTCTCTGATGCGAAGTTTTACTAATTACTCTTTTAGGAGACACTTGTCTTTGGAATATTCATGAAAGGCCAACCCTCCAGTTCTTATTTCATAAGTTGAACGCCTAAAAACAAAACCACTATCCGAAATAATAAAGAAGATAATCGCGAACGAACGATTCACTGCCAATGAAAATCAAATGGAGATTCGCGGACCGGAAGTTCCCTATGCATAAGCTTCGGTGTAATTTGAACTCGTGGAAGCTCTATACGGTTACGGTAACATACAATTCAGTCACTTCCCGTAAACATTTATTATGTGACACTTCTATTCTCTACTCTCTCAACCCTCCTCAGTAAAACATTCATTTATATCAGCTCTCCTCAGATAAACGGTATCTGCGAGAGAATTCACTCGCGCGCGCGCGCTTTGCCCACGCTACGGATTAGACCTAAATCTCGCCATAACCCGTGGGCTGCGGAAGTATCTCCAAAAATGCAGTTATACTTACGCCAGAAAATCTTGATTCGCGCTTTAAGATTCATTTTTCAGCCATTCGGTATGCGAACTCGAAGTCTTAGAGAGTTCTAAAATATACGGGAATTTGGTGGATTTTCGTACGGGAAATACGGGAATTATACGGGAAATTGAAAAAAGGTCATCGCTCGACACCCTGCTTACTCTACTCCCTATATAGGGGGTAGAAAAAGTTATGTCGATAACCTCCTTTCTGTTTTTAATAACAAAGGTTGGTTTATTTCCTTTGTTCATTAAGTTCAAATTACGTTCCAGAATGAATTCTAACGAGGACTCACCCCTGGGGTTGTTGTTGGTGCTACCCCAGGCCTGGTTGTGAGAGTTGGCGTCGCATCCTAAAATTAGGTGTTCACCTTCTTTTTCACACCTTGCTACCAAGTCCATTACTTCCTTGGTAGGTGGTAACTGCTCATCATCATAGGGAAGGTATGCGGATCCAAGGATGATTTTCCTTGACCCTTCCTTTGATGATGTCTGGATTGCCACTGTCGTGAGGTCTCTGGAACAGAAATCTATCAGCGGCAGTATCTTTATTCCTTTTTTGGCAAGTATACAGGTTCTGGGAGTCTGGTTTGTCCAACTGAATATCAGTTCGCCTCCAACTCTTCCCAGTCCCTTTATTTTGCCTTTTACAGCACAGGGTTCCTGAATGAGAGCCAGGTCACAGTCTCTCATCATCACACACAGTGCTGCCGAGGCAGCCGTGCTATGCTGAAGATTTATCTGGACCACTCTCATTCGCGCCCTTGGGTCTGCGTTTGTCTTTTAATGGTTTAAAGGTTACCTGACTTAGGCCGCAGAAGACCTTAAATTGTTTGGCTTCTAGCTTTTCATACGAGTCGAGGTCCACCGAGAATGCCAAAGTTTGACCTTTCTCGGTCACCTTTCGGCTCATAAGATGCCATTCACCTACCTCAAGTCCTGAATTCTGTGCCTTCAGTCTCTTTTTGATGGTTTCCACATCATTTGTTGCTGGTACCCAGACTAGGACCCTTGGCCTCCTTGGAAGATCTTTGGAGTCTACAACTTGTAACTCCAATCCCTCCCAAGGGCTGCCAAGTCTGCCTATAGCTCCGGATAACCAGTGTTTTGTTTGTTCATTCTCACAGGTCATCCAAAGGATACCCTGTGAGAATTTGTTGTCTAGAAATTGTGGTGGCACCTGTTCAGGGTTATCATCCAACATTCCCAGAATTTTCCCTTTCACCAGTTCTGATTTTTCCTGGTTAAGTTGTTGGTTTTTTGCCGTTATGGCTACCTTGATACCTTTAGCAGCGTCCCTGTAGCTCAAAGGTTGAGATGGTTCATTCCTTCGATGCTTAGGTTCTCGCTGCTTAGGGGTACTTGATTCAGAGCGTGGTCTTTTTTGAGTTGAGGTTGAGGTCTCTTTGCTCCTGGACGGTTTGTTCTCCGTCCAGGTCCCTTCCCCGCTTCATCTTCCTTTCCCTCATTTGTTTCTTCCGTTGTGCTCCAGAGAGTTTCTTAGGTTTGATCCCAGTTTTTGACGTACCTGGTACTGTCACGTCTCCTGGAGTTGTTTCAGTCACCTCCATTGTGGAGTCTTCTGATGTCGACAAGTCTATGGACATAAATTGAAGTTACTGATAGCTTAGTTAACTGGTTTAGATGTAGGGATAATTCCACAGTTTTATTTACGTTAGTAACTTAATTTGAATATTTTTGAAAATATCTCCAGTTATTTAGATAATCGGCAAACTGGATTAACATTACCATTTTAATGAACTGCTTGATTTTCATTTTTGTCGGTAATTGGTGATACAACTACTTTTTACCTGTTTTTTGGAAATGAACATTCTCAAAGAAGAACGATGGACAAAATCTCTGAACTAAAAAAATCTATTCCTCCCATTCATACCATACCCAACGGTTTCAGAGCTGCCTAATAATGAATATCTCGAAGGAAGTAAGAAATTAAACAAAAATAGGGGGGGGGGGGTAGGGAGTACGTCTCATCACCTAGTGACAGGTGGGTAATCAAATAAAAAATATTACTTGGCCCCACCCTGGAAAAAGTCCTGCGGACGGCAATGGTCCGAAACATGTAAAAATGTAATGTTTAATAGCATTAAAGATACAACTACTTAGTATTGACTTAATCCTTTGTAGAAGGATCACTATCTAATTTCAATCTTGGATAAATTTGAATGTAACAACTGCATTTGAATTTGGTCCAGTAAATGACATAATGAATGGAACATTACTATCATGTCTGCTCTCATAAAGGTGGAAATGTGCTCTAAATTCCCTCCATACGGAGGGATCTTATTCAGATAGGCCGTCTATGGAAGAGCTTGGCCTTATCTAAATGAGCAGGCTTGACATGGTACAGCAAAGCTATCACATACTCAAATTGAGTCAATTAACAAAGCCTGGTCTATATGATTAATGGGCTTACTTCTTTTTGGCCTTCACAGAGGGAGACCTTTCTTTTATACAGATAGGTCATGAGAGGTTTACTCACTCATACCTGATGAAAAGAGGATCCCCCATCCATGAATCAGTGTGGTCTCAAGGGGAGAAAAAATTGAAAACCCACCCCAAAGGTGTGGGTTTATGGTGTAGTCACATCCGCAATGGCTGAGTGGCCTAGTAAGTGGTCCCGACAGTCGGGATACCAGTTACTATGAATAGGAGTAGGCATCTTGGACATATTCTGAGTTCTGGCCCACCTTGTGCTTAGGTGGCTAGGACTACCCATCTCACTTCTTTGTCCCTTCAGATTTGGTCAACCAAGTCAGTAATAGACTATATTATTACTGACTTGGAATTTAAGAAATTGCAGGGATTTCCATGACTTCATTGATTAAACAGACAACGAACTGATCTCCTATTTTTTTTTATATATAAATACATAGACCTGTTTATTTCTACAATGTTTACATCATTTTATAGCTTGAACATTTAGCTATTTTTCTACATAAACACCATTTCAGTCGATGCATTTTTGTTGATGCTATGATAGTTTTTGTATCCTCATGTCATACCAGCTCGCCGCCATGCTGTTCAGGAAGTTGTGAACCTCATCTTTCACCTCGTCATCGGTGCTGAATCGTTTTCCGGCCAAATGTTCTTTCATTTTAGGGAACAAGTGAGAGTCTCTGGGTACCAAGTCGGGACTATAGGGTGGGTGGGGGGTGGTGTTCCACTGAATCTGTTGCAAGAGAGCAACTGTTCGCCGGGCGACATGTGGACGAGCGTTGTCGTGGAGAATGTTTACGCCCTTGCTCCACATTCCTCTTCTCCGGTTCTGAATTGCCCGTCGTGAGTATTTTCAGGGTTTCACAGTACCTGTCAGCGTTAATTGTGGTCCCAGCGGGCATAAAATCGACCAACAATAAATACCCTTTGACAACGGTCTCCCGCTCCTTTGTTCGGCGTGAATTCCAGTCCGACCGCCTGCAAACTCTACACCACTTACGAACATTTTTTATATCCATGCACGACTCGCCATACACTTCCGTCAATTGGCGATGCATCTCAATCGGTTCAGTACTCTTTGCATTCAAAAACCGAATAACTGTGCACACTTTGCGCTTGGCGCTAACATCCAACGAGAGCTCTATTCTCAATGGCTGCCAAGAGTTAAGTGCCCCAGCGCTGCATGCGCATGTTTATATGTGAGCACAGGAAACACTCTTCACAATATTGTGACAAACAGCCACATCAACAGAGTTCTGCATTTATAAAAAAAATAGGAGACCTTATTTTTGGGATTATCCTCATAGTTAGAACTAATGTGTAGAAAGTGAGGTCTGTTTGCATATGAATTAGAATTGAAAATTTCCAGGATTAGGGACTTGGGCTCAAATACTGTACATGGAAAAATGATTATTGAAAAATTCCAAAGAGTAGATGGTACATAATTGCAGGACATTGAAATGGATTGGTCAGGATACAGGGATGCAATACTGGAAGTAGAAAACTCATGTCTAGGACACTTGGTGTCTGCACTCTTGTCCACTCTAGCCTCTGGTGAATAGGTGCCGCTGCATACTCAGCTAGAAGCTGTTGCAGTTGGTACTTCATTGTCAGTAATGGCATCGGTGTGTAATATGTACATCTCACCAGATTCTCAACTGCATTCCAACCACCTGGTGGATCTAGTCTCTCAGCTTCCCCCCTCCTTTTCTCCTTCTGGGAGATATTAATGTCCACAACACCATCTGGGGCTCTGCTAACACTAGCAGTAGAAGGATTGATTTTGAAAGGCTAATCAGACAGCTGGACCTGTGTTTGTTGAACACAGGGGAACCAACGCACTTTTCTGTAGCATATGGCACTTTCTCGAATGTCTACATCACCTTGTGCAGTCGAGCTCTGGTTCCCCTGCTACGGTGGAGTGTGTACGATGACCTTTGTAATCCAGTAGTAAAAACTATTTCTCGATTATCCCTACTCTTCCAAACCAGAGAGCAGTCGAGTTACCCTGTCGATGGCTACTCTCTCGGGCTGATGGCTACTCTGTCGGGCTGATGGCTAGAATTTACGGCATGCGTGGTTTTTGCCAAAGATACCTTTGAGAATGTCGATCATACCGTTCATATAACGAATGGTATTTTGTCTGCACAAAGGAAACGATACCTTTTTCATCTTGCAACTGCCGCCGGAAGATTGTCCCTTGGTGGACAGCCAAGATTGCAGCTGAATTGCCCGTGGTTGATACTTATTGCTTCTTAGTGCTTCATTTTGACAGCACCAAACCATTAGAAAATGCTGGACAGTATCCACCGTAGTGGCGTTGGCTAGCTACCGGTGACTTCCGGACGAGCCCAATTCCCAGCCTACTCGCCAAATTGGGTGTTCCTCCTTTTAGTTTTAGACACCAGCAGATGATGCTAATGTGTGTCAGATGGCGCATCATCCGAGCTATCAAGCTCTCTTCGGTACCCAATGCCACCAGAGGTATGCCAACCAGCCTCGCACCACCCAGCCGGTTGGTTTTAGACTTGATCACTCATGTTATGAAATAGGAGTGGCTGTAGGTCTCTGCATGATCCAGACACCTAGCAAGGTGCCTCCTTAGCAAGTCCCATGTCCGGAAACTCATTTAAATCTACATTGAGGTCGTAAGGTTAACACGGATGCCTCTAGTTTTTTCGGAGGCAGTTCCACAGCATAGTTCACCAATTTTCGGACACTGGAATTCTTTATGCGGATGGTTTGTTGGTGGATGGAAAAGTCAGTTGTGTTCACATCAGCGATGGTGCAAATATCAACATCTCTTTGCCAGATGTACTCCAGAACTTGTTCTTTTTTTACATTCTGATTTTTTGTTTTCCAAATATTTTTGTTTATTATTATAATTACAGTGAAACTTCTCCAGACAACCACCCCTTTAAACCAACTGCTTTTGCCCGGCACAGAGTATTATTTCCATAAGACCAATATTTTGACCTCCTATAAGGCGACCACCCCTTTCCCTGACCAATGACCAAAGATTTGATGGGTTTATAAATGTTTCATCCCGTTTATGCCGACCCTTGTTCATACAAGTAGGACAAATAAACGCTATGCTCTTGTCCTTCGATGTTATGCAGATAACATTTTTTAAATCCCTCTGTCCATTAGTCCTATAGAGCATTGCAATACTTTCAACACTTCTCCTCAGCATGATCTTGAAGACTGTTGACAAGACGCAGAACTCACAGGACAGTTCTAGTGTAACATAGACCGCTATGGCAAGTGCAAGAAAAAGAAAGCTGTGTATTCTCTCACTTTGAAGATCGAGTAGCTGTACTGAAAGAAAGTGGTGCAGGACGGTCTCAGAGAGGCCTAGCGAAGTAAATCAACTGTGGTAAAACACAAATTCAATGCATCTTAGATAACTGCAAATGTTATTTAAAAGAATGGGAAGGAAACTCCAATAAAAATTCAAAGAAGAGACATTGGCAGTCGTATGAGCTAGTCATTAGAGCACCTCGCGTGTGCTAAAGGCCTACCTGTGTTTATACCTCAAGAAAATTTGCATTGGATTTGAACTTGTGCAAGAAACGGTTCGTTGGATCGGTTTCATGTCCTTCACGGTATTGTTTTCAGAGTTGTTTGTGGAGAAAGTGCCGACGTAAATGAAGAAAATACTGAATGGAAAGCACGTGAATACAGTGATCGTAGAATTTACAATATCGATGAAACTGTTGTTTTTTAAAGCCATTCCAGATAAAACACTAACTGTGAAAAGTCAGCAATGTAAAGGTGGGAAAATGGCACCAAAAAGAAAAGGGACTGACTATTGGTCTGTGTTCCAATTTAATTTGAGAAAAGGAAGAGTCAATAGACCTCGTGCGCATGGCGATATTTTACCTGCTGGCGCTCCTAGCGGCAACTCGCTCAGAACATCCATGTGGCGAGTGTGTGTACTGGCTTGTGTGGGAGAATCAAGTGTGATAGTGAAGAAAGCAATTTAAAGCTGAAATGTCGTGGGCCATAGAGGTTCACGTGGGCTTTCAGAAGATTCGGTGGGATACGTCGTATTTTAGAGCTCTACGCTAAAGAAAGGCAAACAGCTCAATGAAAGTAATCACATATTTCAGGTGAAGGAACGATTGGGAGAAGAAATATCCAGCTTCTGTTTCAGAGAAACGAGCATTTATCAACCGCCTTATGCTGTTAAACTTAGGTAATATTTACCTTTCTTTTTGGTCCACAAATCATTTGTACCGTATATTTATTACCCTATTAATGCAGTCAATGGCCATGTACTTTTCTTTTCAGGACAGGTCAGGGAAGGGATATTGGAAGGAAATCGGCCGTGGACCTATAGAAAGGAACCGTCCCGGCATTTGCCTGGTGGTGGAAATGGGAAACCACGAAAACCATTTTAAGGATTCAAACCCACGCTCTCCCGATGCCAGCGAGGCACGAGGTAGCGCATTTGCACTCTCTGCCACCTCGGCCGGTGAGATACGGAAGAGATAATGAGCAGGGGACACTTCAGGATTTCTGTTTATGGTCCCAATGTATATTTAGACTATTCATTTTAAACATAACTTTATTATATATATTTCCCGTATCCATTGCCGTTGTTAATTATTCTTTTATTAATTAATGCTAGTCCTTTTTTTTTTAATATTTAACAGATCAATTGCAACAGGAACATTCAGTCAGCCGAGTGTGAATGCGAAGCAGGCCTTTCCAAATGCTGCAAGCCCATTGCTGCGCTTTGCACTTATGGTAATACCGAGAGAGATTCTTCGAAGACTTCCTTCCTGCAACAATGGGAGAAACCTAAGAATGTTATCATGGAATATTCTAAAGGTGAACATTTAGGAGAAATGTTCAAGGTTAGATTAAATTAGCGGACAGTTTGTAGCTTGTCGGAAAGTGTGGGATTAGAAACATTCACCAAAACTGAACTATACGAGAAAATTAAAAATATAGACTGTGCTTTTACAAGAATTTTGAAGGCCGAGTGTGAAGGTGAATCCATAATTATCTCCACTTCTATTGTTGAAGCTATCGTGGATGATGCTGTAGAACAGAGCGAATTAAGACTTTTACTTCAGTGTCTTCAGCAATTAGACCATCAAAACGTTAATAAACTGTTTAGATGCTATGGAATAAATTACTTGCCAAAGTGGCAAAAAATTATGAGTCCATGTTGTCAAGTGACATCCTGAATTTTTATTTTGACAACGTGAAAGTCACAAAATCGCAGAAGGATGCTATTGCGATTGAGACTAGGGCTCAATCTAAGAATCCTGCTATATACGGTCACAATATCCGTCTATGTGCTCGCGTCACTGAATGAACCATACTCCATCACACTTCCTTCACCCCCGTCATTTTCAAGCCTCATTTTTTGCCTCTTGTATCTCGCAGTTACTCTACTGCCCTCTCGTTGCTGGTGCTGATCCGATAAATGTGGCTTCATGTAGAGCCTCGGCATGTAACCGGGACTGTCAAGGTCTCTTGTCGATGTTCCGTTTATAAAATGCCGACTACAAATACGTAAATTATTTGTAGGATGCCATGGTTTACCATCACTTGTGTCCCGTTTTATTTAAAGTCACAGTCCAAGCGTACCTTCCAGCTGTTTATTGGCTTGGGAACACGAAGAACTTCGTCCCAGGCGGACAATTTCTGTAGGAGTAGTTACATCCAACCACAGAATAATTTGTTTTAGTCTTTGGGGAACTTTCTTCCATCTCGAACTTTAATTCGCACCTCAACAAACGCAGCCTGGTAATCACGTTGCTTCACTTCACTGACAAGCGCCACATGGACTATTCGAACGACTTGCCGCCAGAGTGCAGCAACATCCATGCGCACGAGGTCTATAGCTATCCACTCTGCAGTTCACCAAGGTGCTTCAAAAATGGTTATTTGTCATCATTGGGTGTCTCCTGGCATTCAAACAAAAAAGCATGGATGACTTGTGAAATTTTTCGGTTGTGGCTTTTGAAGTGCAATGAAGAAAATCAGCAACAATACAGGAAAATATTGTTGTTTCTAGACAATGCTTCCTGCCATCATAAAAGAAAGTATTTCAAATGTGGCAGTACATTTTTACCAGCTAACACAACGTCCGAACTGCAGCCTATGGATCAGGCGTTATTCAAGCGTTAAAGTAAAATTACACGAAATAGCTTTTTCATTCAATTCTAGCTAAAATGAGCAGTGCCTCGTCAGTCCACGAACTGGCTAAATCACTGTCAGTGGTGCTGTAAGCTGGATGAAAATTGCATGGAGTGAAATCAAGCCAGAAACAATTTGTAAATGCTTCGTTCCCTGTGGTTTCTGGTCTTCTACCCCTTCTATGGAGATTTCTGTTGATGAGGCTGGCGATGTGAGTGAGCTGAATGGTGTGACACTGAGAATGTTAAAATTGATGAATCTACGCTAAGTGTTGATTGTTTCAATGATGGGGAGGATTGGGGTGAAGTAGTCTAAGAGGGTATTAATCAAAATGTTGAGGGAAACAGTCAAATGAGAGACAGTGAGGATGATCATCATAAAGCATTAACTACAAGTGAACACGATGATGTTTCCTCAAATTAGAGCGCAAGATGAATCGCTTTGGGCACAACAAACAAACATGCGGTCTCTCCCCTGAGTGAACGACAAAATGATCCACGAGCTCTATTCACCGTGCAAATGACTTCTCACAAGTGCTACAAGTGTATTCCTTCACTCCAGTATGAACAACGCTGTGCTTCTTGAGGTCACTGCTCTGTGAGAAGCCTTTATTGTACACCAGACATATGTACCGTTTTTGTTGCATGTGCACCGAAAGGTGTCTTTCTAATTGATGCATTGTTTTATTGGTCACTGCATGCGAATTTCCCTAGGTCTTTCCACTCCTGCCTCATCTTTGCTGTTCTTGTCCATTGTTTACCTCCCCATTTTACGAACATGTCTGCCCATCTGATTTTTTGTCTCCCAACGTTTCGTCTTCCCGTCCTTGGGTCCCACATCATCATTTTGTACATCCATCGGTTGGGATCTAATCTCGCTACATGTCCGCCCCATTTCCATTTAAGCTGGTCTGCTGATTTCATAGCGTCTTTCATGCCGGTTCTCCTTAAACTTTTATAATTATGATAAATTTACTTACATTATGTTTGGGTAAAATGACTTTGAACTTAGGCTAGACATACTCTGGTAAGGAATATGGTTAGGTTAGGAATATAAAATCATATTTGTTCAAATACAAATTTTAATTACACAAATCTTCGAAAATATTACAACAAAACGTCAATAATGTAACCATCAACATGTCCGTTACTTTTGTAGTACTAGTGTGAGGGCTGGCACTGTTTCTCGTTAACTACCTATTTTTTGTATGTTTGTTTGCAATTTTGACAAAGAACACCTCAGGTCACTTTCTACATCAAGTCTGGCTCGATATTTAGATTTTATATTAGCCAAGGCTGAAAATCCTGACTTGCATAGATAAATTGATGAAAATTGTACAAGCAACTTGGCTGCTTCCATTGCTACTCCTGGGTAAACGGAAAGATATAAGAGCCAAAAATCTTCGAAATCCATGTTTGGGAAATCCACTTTAGCTTTGTAATCGCATTGCTAGTCAATTGTTTGTTCTTGATTGTGTGAACAGGATGTATATCAACGTTGATTTGAAAGGGGTCTCTTGTTAACTTGAATTCCCAGTTTTCCGAGCTTATATCTGGGAAATAGAGTCCAATTTGGTTCTTCAGAGATACCAAATGCTCAGATATTAGGTCCTTCATTTCATTAATAATAATAATATTGTATGGCCTCGGGTGCCTGGTGCAAGCTTTGTTAATTGACACCCAGAGGGTAGATTGCATGTCGAATTGAGTTGTTCCTTTGAACGCTATGAAAGTCAAGGAGGTTAGATATTTAAACTCCTTGACACTACAGCGCTTTCAAGTAGAGAATGGAGGAACTTTGTGTTGGCGGAAAATCCCGTGATTAATTTTGCCATTGAACACGGCCTACTGAATTCAAATGGGTTCTTTAACATGCCAACAACATATGACATGAGTATCGAGATTTTTGTCTTCATTTCATTAACCAGGTCTTTTGGAAGACTTTGGGTATCATCGAGGAGGTTGTTTAATTTTGGAAAGGAAGAAAAGTTCGGCTCCGAATTCTGAAGGTGGCATTGCCAGAGAGCCATCTTCTCAGTGAAACTCTTAATTGAATCATAGTTCTTCAAAGTACTTTTCTGACCTTGTAGCCAGTGAAGGACGAAGCAAAGAGGATATAAAAGGTAGGTTAGCTCAGGCAAGGAAAGCATTTCTACAGAAAAGGAATCTGTTGAAATCGAATATAGATTTAGATGTTAAGGAAGTAATTTTTGAAGGCCTTTGTCTGGAGCGTGGCACTCTATGAAAGTGAAACTTGGACTATTGGTGCAGCAGAAAAGAGGAGAATTGAAGCATTTGAAATGTGGTGTTACAGGAGAATGTTGAAGAGCAGATGGGTAGATAGGGTTACTAACGAAGAGGTATTAAGACTAGTGGGAGAGGAGAGATATTTCTGGCGACTGCTAAAGAAGAGAAGAGATAGGTTGGTAGGACACATACTAAGACACCCAGGAATAGCAAGCTTAGTTATGGAAGGAAGGGTCGAGGACAAGAACTGTAGGGGTAGACCAAGGTTAGAATATATTAAACAGATTGCCTCGGACGTAGGGTGTGGTAGTTATGTAGAGATGAAACGATTAGCTCAGGATAGGAAGGCATGGAGAGCTGCATCAAACCAGTCAAAAGACTTAAGACTCAAACACACAGCTTTAGGTTCAGAACATTGATTGTTTCAAAAAAGTCTGCCAAATATGCCAGGTAAAAGATAAATTTGTCATCAGTAAATTTCTTGTACAGTTCATCACTTGAACTCATCAAAAAGATTAAAACTTCTGATTTTAAGTGGAACAATCTTGCAAGCGAATGCGTTACAGGGGGCGTATTACATTTTATTGAGTTGATAGCTAAAAAGAAAATTTCAATAATCATGTGTTTGTGTTCAGCGTATGACAAATTCAATTTTTTTAAATATAGATGAAAGAACAACTGTTTTAAAAACTACAAATTAATTTACTTATTTTAAATTTGCTGACGCCTCTCCTGGAATTCTTCCACGCCCCCCCCCCCCCCCCCCCCCCCCCGCCCCCCAGGTTGAGAACCGCTGCCCTACACGACTATATGCGCATCATAGGTCTTCGTTCTGTAGATACAGCAAACCGCAACAAATGGAGAGTGAGGTGCAAAGTGGTGGACCCCAAAAAATAATTGGGAACAACGCCAGGCAGAAGAAGAAAACTGCATTGTACTATAATTAGGGTCATTAAAGTACTAGTTTTCATTATGAAACAGTTGTATGACCAGTTGGTACTTGATAGCATTGCACATGCACACAAAATCCAACATGGATTATTACATGATTTGAAAGTTGGCAATGTGAAGGATACCAGATCAATGCATAAACAAACTGGGGAATATGACCAAAAAAAAAATAGCACTGTACCTTAATATTCGCAACTCCAATTTCTACGCAGGGCATTGCATTCGATTTTGCCGACAATTTTAGTGAATGCTGTTGTTGATATAAACACACCAGAACGTCTTGGGGGCAGCAAGTATGTGACATTAGACCCACGAAAATCAATCAATAACCCAGCTCTATTCAGTAAAGGGATTTCTTATGTGAAACTTTTCCGCCAGATATCATGACTGTTCTGTTTGGGGCTCCATTGATTTGCCTTCCGTTGTCATTCTATACACATCGAATTTGAAGAATAACTAGTTGATAATAAGATGCATTTTAATTTTAAAGCGTTTGTAATAGCCTATTGTGTGTTATTTGACCAAAAGAACAAAATTATCCCACAAAGTACGTGTGCGCTATCTGTCATGCTAGTTCAAAGCTTTGGAATTTGTTATTGGGTAGAGAGCAAATGCTGAGCCCACACAATTCCCAAGAAGAAGAACAACGTTTAGGAAGATCTTTGATCCTTAGTGGGAGCCCAGTGCATGTGTTCTGTTCACTAAAGTCAACTGACAGAATCTCGGCAGATATTTATGAATATTTATGTTAGAACATAATGAAGTTATGATTATTGTCGAGCAACTCGCCTATAATTACCTTTATGTTCGACGATGTCGAAATGAAAATATTATATGTCAGAAAACCGTATCATAATGAGGGTCAGTATAGTACTATTCTTCATTATGAAACAGTTTCTCCAGCCAATCAGAGATCATTCATTGACCAATTAGGTAAGCATAGCTTCGCGCATGCGCTCAAAATCCAACATGTCGGACATGAATTACATGATTTGAAAGTTCAAATTGGATATCGTATCAACCATTGTAGTTACAATCCCAAACACAAGACAAAATCAGCACGAACCTCTACGGTAACAAGAAAATACTATGACATATGCAAGAAATTTATGAATCTACGTCCAGAAGTTAGCAACACAGCATCCTTCTATATAAATTACCGACATGGAAAGTGCACCGTCCCATATGTTCGCGTAAATAAACTGGCGAATATGAGACAAGAAATAGCACTGTACCTTAATATCCCCAACTCCAATTTCTACACAGTGCATTGCTTTCAAACGACTTCGGTGACAATATTAGTGAATGCTAGTTCTGATTGGCACTAGATATCATGCAGGCTGTAAACAATAGCATTGCCAAGCAAAGTAAATGGTCTCTGCTTTCGAAATTCTTTGACCCACACATGCGCTCTGTTCAGTCAGCAAACCACCCAGCGCGCTCTGCTCACTAACTGAAGTTACTGAATCCCACAGATATTTATGAATATTTATGTTAAAACATAAAATAAAGTTATAATTATCATCGAACATAAACAGTCGTATGTAACTCACCTATAATGGTAATTAAGACACTCGTATGGAAATTATATAACTCATGTCTTAATTATTGCCATTATAGGCTCGTTGCATAATGTACTATTAAAAGAATATCCATTACTCTTGCTAGCATGAAGTTACAGGTGTAGGAACATCCTTAGTTGCTACAATGAATGAGGTACCATTGGACTGATAAGTGCATAGTTGGCAACAGCACATGTGTCCCACAACCTAGCTGATTTATTGTGAAGGGAGCTTTTTGCTGAAACATGACAATAACTACAGTGTGAAGTAATGCTTGTAAAATTTTTGTTCCAGGTTCCTAGGTAACTATGGAGTCATCTGGTGACAATGTGACTTCTCATAAGAGAAAGACCAGTGAACCTTTAGAATATCCTATAGCAGTCAGGACAAGATCAATGCAGAAACGTTTGTCTGCTTCTCAAACTTCTCAGTTTTCATCCTTAGAAAAGAGTCCTAAGAAGAAATTAAAAAGTAAAGGTAGAAATAACAGTTCAGATGAAACTTCAGGACAACCTCTTGAAACTTCAGTCGATCCCAAGGAATCTGTTTGTATTCCTCATAGTTCTAAAAAAGCTGGGACCAATGTAGCCACAACACGATCCCCTAAAAGTAGTAGTATTAAAAATCCTAAAACAAAAGACGTTGAAGTCACAAAGGTAACTAGAATGTCTCCCCAGCATGGGAGTGAGTCATCAAATGTTCAAGAAGGTTCTAGTGAAAAACCTCATAGCTCTAAACAAGTGGGTGTTAAGGTACAGTCCCCTAAAACTAAAATACCGATAGTTATTGCAGCCACAGAGATGACTTGGAAGTCAACGCCTGAACATAATGTTCAAGAAGAGCCTAGTGATAAACCTCATAGTTCTAAACAAGCTGAAGCCAATGTAGCTACTACACGATCCCCTAAAAGTAGAAGTGCTACAGATACTAAAACAAAGGATGTTGAAGCCACTAAGATAACTAGGCTGTCTCCTCACGATGAGAGGGAGTTGTCAAATGTTCAAGAAGAGCCTAGTGAAAAACCTCATAGCTGTAAACAAGACGGTGTTACAGTACACTCTCGTAGAACTAAAATACCTATAGTTATTGAAGCTACAGAGATGACTGGGAACTCATCGCCTGAAATTAAAAGTGAGCAATCGGATGATCAAGAAGTTAATTGGACTGATAATACAAAGAAAGGAGGCAGTCACGGACAAAAATTAGCTATAGTAAAAGAATTGGTGCCTAAAGTTGAACCATCAAATGAGGCAAGTGGATTGAAGTCCAAGAGGAAGTCTAGGAAGTTATCGGATCAAACCCTTGACATTTCAGAAGTGAACAAGAAATTTGATGACAAAGAAACAAATACTAAGTCAGGACGTGGCAAATCTAAACTTGTTACCGAGTCGTGCGAGAAAGAAGACAGAATGATACCTGAATCTTCTGTAAAGAAAAGCAAAAAGAAGTCTCCTTTACAAACCCCTGCAGTTTTACAGGATGATGAAGTGTATACCAAAGCCTCTGTAAGTGGAGAAAAAATGGAAACAGATGATAGGTTGGAAGATATTGTTGCAAAATCACCAAAGAATTCATCCAGTAGAAGTAAAACAATTATCAAAGAAGAATCTGATATTTTTAAAGCAACATCAAGGAAGAATAGTAAAACATTGAATAACAAGGAAATCGATGTTAAAGCAATACAATCTGACGTAAGTAGTAGTAGTAATAAATCTCCTCAAAAAGCTTCATCAGGTGATAAAAGTACACTTGAACCTAATTTGGCAGCTATGAATGAAGGCATCAGCCCAGCTCTATCTCCTAAACATAATAAAATTAAGGATGAATCTGTTTGTATTGAGAAGAGTGCTGCAGTAGGTTCAAAGAGAATTCAGTCTCTATTAAAGCAAGATATACCTGACTGTGGGTTAAGTGATGTGTGTGATAATGATATTAGTGATTCGAATATTAATTCGTTTACAGAGCAAAAGAAATTGAATAGTGATAGTTCTAGTGACTCACAAAAGAATGTGAAGCAGGGTGTAGTCCCAAATAAAGGTAAAACAGTAACAAAAACAACCAAAGATGATAATAAGGAATTGAACATTAAAATACCTATTAATGTGCAGACCCAGAATAAGGACAAGAAATCTGCCTCTAGTGTTACACCTCAAAAAGTTATTAAAAGTTCTGTTGTACAAAATAGCAGTCCAAACAACCAAACAAAGAAGAAAGTCAATGTTGCCTATCCTGATTCAGATTCTGATGCTGAATCTAGAAAGGCAATAATGGAGTCTGCTCAGAGGAGAATCGAACAGAGTCTAAGCACTTCTGAATCAGACTCTAGATATTTGGTTAAAACTGCCCACAAATCTACATTACGTAAGCCAGTGTATGAAGTAGTTTCATCAGATTCTGGAAGTGCCCCAGAAAATATTACATTTGAATCTAGTAGGAAAACAGCTATGGAATCCCTGAAAAATGCTGTGGAAAGCATCCAACGGGAGAAACAGAGAAGGAAGGCGAAGAGAAAGGAAAGGCTTGAAAAACTGAAACAACAAAAAGAGGAGAAGGTAAATTTTTATTTCATTATGTATACACATTGATAGGAATATGAAAAATGCTCATGGCTAAAGAAATTAATCTAGAGCTGTGGAATAAAAAGCATGCAATGGTAGATCTAGTGTCAAATTTGATATAATAAGGGAGCAGTCAAATAAAAATTGGTCAGTTGCTAGAAAGGGTGTCATTCAACTGATTACATCAAAAGTAATCGACCACCTCATGGTGTAGTGTCCATCATCTTGGCTGTTGCCCCTGAGGTTTGGGTACGATTCCCTGCTCTGTCACGAAATGTGATTGTGATCTAAGGTCTGAAACGGGGTGCACTCAGCCTCGTGCGGCAAAACTGAGAAGAGGCGGGTTTGATGCTACCTCAGCTATCCTAGAAGTAATTTCCCCACAAACTCCAGGCAAATGTCGGGATGGTTCGTAGCTTAAAGCCATGGCCACCTCCAACCCAATCCCCACCTCAAGTACTAATACAGATACCACAACAACAAAGGTTATCAGACAAATTCTACACACCCAAGTACATGGGGCTAAAATGACCACGATATCAATGCCCCTAACAATAAACAAAAATAATCTCCATAATTATTAATATATTCATTCCACTGGGAGACATTATGGTCAGTCTTCTCCTTATGGAAATACTCAGTTATCCTTTTCCATTGTAACATAAGGTCTTTCTTTCGTTTACGAAAATGATTACATGTAGGCTATTCACGAGGATAGATTTGTGTTGTAGGTCGGATATATTTTCCAGCCAAATTTATGTAACGTATCCCTCAAGAAGGGTAATTCCATTTGATAGCACTCGAAATACAACAGGCGTTCAACAACAAATGTATCGTGCTCCAACACGTTTGATTGTTGAAATACAAACCACAACTCTGTTCCTTTGTAGGCTACTCTCCTGATATCCAGTGCAACAAACAAATTTGCTTGGGCATAGGCAAGTTGTGAGTGTATGCCCATGTATGCTCTTATTGTCGTTAATAGCATTTTTTTAATTTAGTTTTATTCACCTTTGTGACCAATTTCATTTGACTGCCCTCCTAAGTGACATAGACATATAAGTGAAACAAGTGAAGCTATTGCTACTACCTGTCTAACAATGCTCCACTTCCCCTTCTACTAAATCAGCTGTATTATTATTATTATTATTTTCCCTTCCCTAATTAATTTCCCCAGTGAGGATCAAGGTTAACACTAAATCAGCCTTCCTGGATTTCCTGCATTCTTTCATCTCGTTGCAGAATGCTGCTCTTTGTTCTCCAGATCACTTAGTGCTAGATCTCGTTTTCACCTTTTCCAGAAGATCCTGTATCTTGTGAATCCAGGCCCTAAACAAGCTTCTATGTTACACTATAACCTCAGAGGCACTTGCACTGCATTTGACCATGAAATGTACATTTCAAGTTACTAGGAGTCTAGAATTATTCAAGCTACTCTGGTATTAGACAAAGGGGGATGACCATAAAACATGAGAGAGTAGGTTACTTTCTCATCGAAAGGGTTAGGATATAATTCTGCATTTGGTGTTAGACAATACTCACCCACAGAATTTCGATGGAGACTAGGATTATTTTATTTTTTCTTATTGTAGCCTCTAAATAATCCAGATCTGAATGCTATGAATTATGTAATGAGGGGTATATTAAGAACATTTTATCAAATGTCTACCATTATAATATACCCTACCAATATTTAATGGGCAGAAGGAAGTATTGTTGGAAATAAATTGTGTACATACATTTCTGCTGCATCAGTTGTGCTATAGCCTATTGGTTTTACATCCCTTTTAACTACCGTAACTGCCGCTTTTAGAGATGCCAGGGTGCTGGCATTTTGCTCTGAAAGGGAACTTTAACGTGTCAGTAAATCTAATTACATGGCTCTCTCACATTTTCACCACCCTTGAATGCCAACTGACTGCCAGAAACCTCATTTACAAGACAAATAACAAAAAAAAGTGACAGTCAGTGTGAAAGACTAGACTTTGTATCATTTTAAATGCTACAAATGCTGAAAAATGCTAGAAAGGCTGGAGGCTTCTACTTTTGACACGTTAGAAAATTATCTGCATAATACTTATCTTGCTTATCTTGTTTCAAATTACTCGCGAACGGCAAATGCAAACCAAGGGCAAAGCAAGGTCAAGCGCGCGGGATGCCATCACACTTACCAGAGCACGCTGAGACATGCCCCTTCCATCCCGTCTAAAAACACTTATAGTGGGCGATGTATTGAAGATAGAGAATGCTCTCGCGGACATTTTTTGTAGAAATTTTCATGCTGACCAATTCTTACGCTCATAGTAGGGTAAACTGTACAGTCGTTGGCACTCGTACAGTCATTGGCACCTTGGTTATATTCTTCCGCATAATAAGAGTTTGGGGAACCTCAGAGACATCTCTGAGCCACATATGGAATCGCTGCTCCATGCTTGTTTTTATGGTTCTGGAGTTGCCCACTGTGAGCGCTTCAGTTACTGCCATGGCTGCTTGATACCACATGCTGCAAGCACCTTCTGCTGAACAAGCTTGTTTCTTAAGGTAAGGCCTAAGCTACTTGCTTCACAACTTCTGCTCTCTCTTGTGTTATTCTTAATATATCAATTTTGCTAAAGTTACTTTTGCAGTTTCTATAATGTCTTAAGAGTGTAACCTATAAAAATGTATGTTTCATAACTAAAATTGTCACGTAATGGTGGGGTGCCAACAACTGTGCCTCAAAATTAAATATTGTCAGTGATTGGCACTTTGTGCCAATGACTGTGTAAATTAATTTCTTATCATCTACTTTTATCCAAGCAGTATAAAACTCCACTACTAATTTAACATCCATGATCCTTTATTGGAAGGCTTGGGATCACATTGAACAGTTGTTGGCACGGGGTGCCAAACACACTTATTCCGTGCCAATAATAGTCATATGTATAGTTATTGGCAGTGCCAATGCGTAACATTATATGTTTTTTTTATTTCAGAAACTTAAAAATGAGTCATGTCAAATCTGGCAGGATTGAGAAGAGGGAAGAAGGAAATGTGCATATAACCCTGCTGAAATAGAACTTGCTTTACAAGACATCCGAGGAGGTTTATCTAAGAAGGCGGCATCAAAGAAATATAACATTCCAAGGTCGACATTGCAATTTCGTCTAAGTGACAAATTTTCTAAACCTTCAATGGGACCACGCCCCATACTTACTGACAATGAGGAACAACTGCTAGTTAAATGGATAATTGAATGTTCCCGGAAAGGATTTCCTCAGAGGAAGTTAGACGTCCAATTGTCAGTTAAGGAATTCTTAACTCTGAATAAGAGAGAAAACCCCTTCAAAGGTAATATGCCAGGGGATGGGTGGTTTAGAGCATTCCTTCGCCGTCATCCTGAGCTGTCCGTTCGTACCAGTGAAAGTGTTACATCTGCAAGCGCCACCGTTGGAGAGGCCGATATTCGGAAATGGTAAAAACTTAATATCGTTAATTTTACCCGCCTCTAGCGTAGGTCTCCTCTGCTTTAACTGCATGCTTGAAAGCCTAAGTCAACATTATACAATAGCAATTTTTAGCCACTTCTAGATTTAATCTTTTTTCTAGGTGTCCAAAGTTCTGAAACATTTCTTTCTGCTTTCTAGGTTTCAGCAAGTTGAAGAGATCTTGAAAGAAGAAGATTGTCAAGACATCCTGAAAGACCCATCAAGACTTTTTAATGGTGATGAGTCTGGTTTTCAACTTTGTTCCAAAACTGGGAAGGTTCTTGCAGGTAAAGGTGAGAGAAATGTATATGAAATTGATAAAGGCCCAGCGAAGGCATCCATCACAGCAATGTTTGCATTCTCTGCATCTGGATTAATGTGCCCACCCATGGTGATATATCCATACCAGAGAATACCACAGGAAATTACAAAGAGGATTCCTGACGATTGGGGAGTAGGACATAGTCAGTCTGGTTGGATGACAGCAGAGGTGTTTTATGAGTATATTGGCAATGTATTTGCCCCATTTCTTCAAAAGCAGAAAGTAACTTTGCCTGTGATCCTCTTTGTAGATGGACATCGTACGCACCTAACATACCAGTTGAGTGAACTTTGCTCCGAATTGCGTATAATACTGATATCTTTGTATCCAAATGTCACTAGAATCCTGCAACCACTGGATGTTGCAACATTCAGACCACTTAAAATCGGTTGGAAGGTAGCAGTCCTGGAATGGCACAAAGAAAACCCGGACAAAACATTAGCCAAAGAATGGTTTGCTCCAGTTTTACAGGCAGCTGTGAATAAATATGGTCTGGAACGCTGTACTGTAAGTGGCTTTCGAGCATGTGGCTTGTATCCGTGGAATCCAGATAACATTGATTTTACAAAATGTCTGGGGAAGAAAATCACCAAACCAGGGCCTTCAGAACCCTGTACCAAGGTTCTCACATTTGACCATTTCCGAGAAATTGTTGGAAATGAGCTCATAGAGGACCTTAATGCTAGAGATGGTATAAATGAAGCAGAATCTGCCCTTAAGAGACTTATTGAAGCTATGGAAATTCCCATGACTTCGTACGAAGTGATCATTCCACAAAGTCACACATTTGATGAGGCTGGCCCTA
This sequence comes from Meconema thalassinum, assembly GCA_946902985.2. Classification (NCBI taxonomy): domain Eukaryota; kingdom Metazoa; phylum Arthropoda; class Insecta; order Orthoptera; family Tettigoniidae; genus Meconema; species Meconema thalassinum. Next base: position 150,431,025 of record OX336390.1, on the reverse strand, counting down.
GCCATGCAGGTCTACAAACAGAACAAAGGGTTCACGTGGAGCGAATACACACAAACACACCTACCCCGGATATTAACCCTTGTAATGCCGATGTTCATGACGAACTGGATATCAGACCAAATGATAAAGATAATTCTCCACTGCAGGAAATTCTACAATGGCCAAGTACACCAAAAAGAAAATTTAAGAGAAACACCGAGAGAATGCCTTTCGTCGTGACATGCAAATCTTGGAAAACCTTATTTGAAGAAAAAGAAAACAAGAAAAAGGCAGAAGAACTTGCAAAACAAGAAAGAAAGAAGAAAAGAGAGGAGAGGAAGCAAAATAATCCTAAACTGAAAAGGAAATTACAGAAGGAGAATCGTGAAGTAGACGATAGTTGTTCTGTAGGTGGCATTAGCGTTGCAGGCAGTGACAAACGAGGGATGTGCTTTAAGTGCACGAAAATCATAGGGCCGGCAGATTTATTGTGTTCATTGTGCAACAAGCTGTTTCATGCGAGGTATGTGCCGGATATTCACAAGGAACACATTCCTGAAGAGGACGATTCCTTTGTCTGCCACCTGTGCTTTAAATATGCCGATAGTTCATCTGGTATGGACAGCGATGTGGGATCTTCTGACTAAAATATTAACATTGGTGGGATAATATTATGTTTAACGTTCACATAGGCACATGTACACGACATTTTGTGAAGTGCATTCCATACTAACATTTAGGGCAGTGTGTTCTTGCGGGTGCCAATAACTGTATCGTATTAGTGCCAGCCACTGTATATGTTGATGCCAATTACTGTAATTTTTGAGTTTGTAACTTTGAACCATTATAAAAAATATTTTAAAAGCAAAGAGAACGGATATGTTAAATCATTATTATCCTACAGCTGTTCTTATTCCTAATCCATGGTCCTAATTACTTCTAATGTCACATTGTGAGTACCCGAGCCAAGGGAGAATAATATGGTGTCTTAACAGTGCCAACGACTGTACAGTTTACCCTATATTGATATTTTTAAAGGTTTGCCCAGCGTAAGCTTAAGAAGCGCATGGACGCCAAGTTTGTTTTCGACTTTTTCACTGAAATCGTTGCTGCTTGGCTTCCTTTGATCATACATAAATTATTTTCTACACAATCTTTCCCCGAGATATCCTTTACAGAATGGTGAAACCCGCATCAACATCCATCCAGTGGTTCTCGAGATTACCCGTGACATCCAAGAATCAGGGATTTTTGTCTTATACTAACGAAATAGAGATTGTCGGGGAACACATGCACCAAGCGGTACTATGATGTCACACACCTCAGTGTATCTGGGGACATTTCGTCCCGTCACCATAACGTAACGCCAGACCCCAGCGTAACGACGAAGTCGACAAGATCATTTAAAATGATAAAGGAAGATTGTAGTTTTACGTGACCGTTAATCTCACGAACATGAGCCACAGGAAGACAAAGATACACTTGTGGAAAATGAACACCTCTAAAATTTGAAGTAGATACACCATATTTGTGTGCGGCACTGATAGAAAGCAGCAAAGGGAATGTTCCATAATATGGAGTAGGAACCATATTCAGAGCATTAAAACTCTTGGGCCCATAATAACTGTATCTGACTTGCTAAACATGTGGTCTGTTTCAAGTATTGTACAGTGTAAGCATTGTCGACATGCCAATACAAAGTCAACGAGCACAATTCATGCAATTAGCAGAATTTCAGTAAGGTTGTACTGTGGACATGCAGGAGGCCAGTTGGTCCTTGAATTTCCAACATTGTGGATGTGAAATGTCTGCTATGTATCAATGCTGATGCTAGTGGTCGATGGAAGGTGTACATCCTCATTCTGGTTCCGGGCTGCTGTGGCATACTGATTCATGCCTGGATCACCAAATTAGTCGAGCAGACATTGCTGATCGCACAGGTACCATAGTATTAATTACGATCGATGTTGCACCATCAGAACCCGTTTCTGTGAAGCTAGTTACAGTCAAGGGTGGTGTTTTCCAGGCTTCCCCTCATGGCTTATTACTGTGCAGCCCACCTCCAATGGTGCCAGAGTTTCTTTTAATGATGAAAGCACATTCTTTCTGTCTTGGTGTCAATGAAGTTATTTGCGTATGCGGCAGCAACCAGCAGCAACTACCAGAATGTATACGGCAACAACATGCAGGACCAACGTCTGGCACCCTGCGGGGGAGGAACCGTAACCTACAATAACCATAGACCTCTGGTGTTTGTTGAGGGATAGGTAGGATAGATCCAGACATCATCTGGCCCACTCTGTTGCTGTTCCTACAATATCTTCCAGCGGGACAATGCCTATGCATACACTTGGGGTTACCCAATGTGCTTTCGAAAATGTTTAACTCCCCTGACCAGCAAGATCGCCAGATCTGTTCCTCATTGAGCATGCGTGGAACATGATGAGACATCTAATAATTATAATGTTGTCAGAAAATCAAGTCAAGTGTGAGACAGCTACAAGAAAAATGTAGAGAACAACAGAATCCACTCTTCTTAGTTTTTTATGACTTGGAAAAGGCATTTGAATCGGTTCCAAGACGAGCCATGTGGGCGGTGCTGAAGCGGTTTGGTTGCCCTCAGCGTTTTGTAGATCTAATCAAGGCTCTCCATGATGGCATGACAGGTCAGGTTTGCCATCAGAATAAGATGTCCGATGAATTTCCTATTACCCATGGACTGAAACAAGGATGTGTACTGGCTCCAACGCTTTACGCGCTGTACTTGGCTGCAATGCTTTATGATTCACCCACAAACATCCCAGGTGTGGAGGACAAGTATCGTTTTGATGGAGGGCTTTTCAACCTAACTCGTCTCCGCTCTTTGAGGAAAACTCAGGTTACTAATGTTACTAATATGTTGTATGCAGATGTTGCTGCGGCACTAACTCTCACACCAGAAGAGCTGCAAGAGTCAGTTAATTGTTACAAAAGTGCATGCGATTGCTTTGGTCTTACCATGAATGTCAATAAGACCAAAGTCTTGGCACAACCTTTACCAGGCGCACCTCTTCCTCAGTTCAATATCTCCATCTCAAATTTGCCATTAGAGCAGTTAGACCACTTCTCGTACCTGGGCAGTACCATTTCTGTGAGCTGTACCTGTGAGCAGGATGTGGATAAGAGAATTGGCACAGCCCATGCAGCATATGGACGATTAGCACACCGGGTCTTCATGAATAAAGATCTGTCCATGAGTACAAAGCTTATGGTGTACAAAGCAGTAGTCATTTCTACATTGTTGTATGGCTGTGATACGTGGACCCTTTACCGACGTGATCTTAGGAAGCTTGAGCGCTTCCACCTACAATAACTTCGATTGACCCTGAGGATTAAATGGGAAGACCGCATTACCAATATTGCTGTTCTTGAAAAGGCTCAAATCAACAGCATAGAATCATCCATAATAGGTCACCAATTTGGATGGATGACGTGAGATTACCTCGTCAAATGCTATATGGTGAGTTATGCTATGGCACCAGACCTCATGGTGGTCCTAAGAGGCGCTACAAGGACCAATTTAAGCAGACCTTAAAATTGACAAGTCTTGATTCACAAACCTGGGACATATTGGCTGAAGACCGCTCAACTTGGCGCCGTACCATCTCGGATACTGTAAAAACGTTTGAAAGGGATCGACGCACCAATGAAGTGGCCAAGCGTCAAGCTAGGAAACGTCGAGCAGCCCAACCACGTCCTCCTCCAACAATACAATGTGACTTGTGTGGACGCTTGTTCTATGCCAGGATTGGACTCTTTAGTCACCGTAAACACATCCACAAACTGGACTGAAGGAAGAAGATCAATACTCGGATTCGAGTTAAAGCCGATAATGATAATGATGTTATCGGTTTTATGTCCCTTTTAACTACTACTGGCATGGCTCCCTCGCATTTAAGCACCCTCCAATGCCAACTGACTGTGCCATGATTCGATCCTGCAGCCTTGGGGACAGCAGGCACCAAGCAGCCACTTGATAAGACGTCTAGTATTATTGTATACTGTTACTCTCTGATTCATCACTCCACATAACGGCTTTCCGCTGTCCTATGGTCCAGTTTTGACAATTCTTAAAGCATGCAAGACGGCATTTCGCTTTGGCCTCCGTAATGCGTCCAGCCCATCCCAACTCGAAACGAGTAGTTCTGTGAAGAACTAAATAGCCTATTTTTATGTATCTTACGGGTCTTTTTCATTAAAAACTCTCCCGTCTATTAAAAGTGTTTTCCATGTGAAGTATTGGTACATGACCTTTGTCTCCACCAACACCCTCAAGCCTACATTGAGAAATTATGTGCTGGAATACATAAATTTCAGTAGTGATTAAAACACTGCCTGCGAGATGGCATATTTCTGTAATGAGTCACAGGGGTTTATTTTAAGAAAAGTTGAATGGATGGCTTCTATGATTTACAAAAAGTCATCATCATCATCATCTTGTACAGCTTCCAGCTCCGGGCTGGGTCTGTTTGGAACATAAGCCTTGCCACTTAGTCCATTCTTCCCACCACCTCTCCACTGTCACTCTGGTCCAGTCCTCGCCTCTCTTCTTGACACATTCCTTCACTCCTTTCAGCCATCTATCTCTTGGTCTTCCCCTTGGTCGTTTCTTCTGCATCTGCATCTCATGTATCCTCTTGGGAATCTTCTTCTCTTCCGCTCTCTTTAAGTGTCCATACCACCTCAGTCTTGATGTCTCAATCCTACCTTGCAATGGCTCAGGAAGCTATTGAATTAAGTGCCATCAGATAATGATTATTATAATAGCCCATCTTATAAATCTTCTCTTCAATCGCTTGAATAGGATACGAAAAAGAAAAGAATTAAGGTTTTAAATTGCGAACTGATACCCTCTTAAAATGTTGAAAACAATTAAACATACATGTCTCTATACTAAGCTCTGAATATAGATTCGTTGTACTAAGTTCCATTGCACTTGAATGATTAGATTGCCAGAAAATTCATTTGAAATATTTGAAAATCACTTGGCTGCCATGTGTGTGTTTCTCAGGATTTGGAAAGTCATATACAGTATATGTACTTCATAGTCCTCTATCACCGTACAAAATTTCAGTTTGATTGCTTAAATAGTTCTGGAGATATCGTGAACTAGTGAAATATGTTGTATGGATGCCATGTTGAAGTTGAATTGTTTTATATATACGCTATAGAATTATGTGCCAGCAGATGAATATTATAATGGTGTTTCATTATACCAAACTACATTTTTATCGCTTGTTTACGACACAAGAAATCAATCATGATTTAAGAATTTTGCATAGCTGCCATTTTCAAGTTTACATAAAAATTGAATTAACTTTAGTCATCAATATATTGAGCCATGTATGAAAACATGCCGTGCTTAGTTTCACTGCGCTCAGATGATTACGTTGCGAGAAAATACCAGTTAAAATATTTAAAATTTTGTGTCTCTGCCATGTTGGTTTATGCTCATGGCTCGTTCTCGAGTGTCGATATAACCTTGTACAGTTGTGCTCTGGTTCCCCTGCTACGGTGGGATGTGCACAATGACCTCTGCAATAGTGACCCTTTCCCGATTATCCTTACTCTTCCAAACCAGAAAGCAATCAAGTAACCCAGTTGATGGCTACCCCATTCGATTGATTGTCCAGATGTAACTGCATGTGCAGTTTTTGCCGAAGATACCTTTGAGACTGTCGTTGATCATACCATTCATATAACGAACGGTATATTGGCTGCTGCAGAGGAAACAATACCTTCCTCATCCGGTGACTCCAACCGGAAGCTTGTCCCTTGGTGGACAGCCAAAATTGCAGTTGCCATCAAAAATCGTTGATGTGCTTTCAAACGCAATCAGAGGCAAAATACCATGGCAAACCTTATCACCTTCAAAAGGATGTGTGCTCAAGCCCGATATCTGATTTGGGAGAGTAAACAAACTACATGGGAAAAGTATGTGTCAAATATGACAGCATATACTCCTTCATCTCAAGTGTAGGCTAAGCTTCATTGGATCTCTGGACTCCTGACATTGTTGAGAATACCTGGAGTCTCCATCAACAGATATCATCTCTGTCCATCTCACCATTGCAGTATTGGATAGCACTTCTCTGATGTATCCAGCTCCAGGAGTTATAATAGAACATTTGTGACTCTGAAGCGGGAGGCAGAGGCTCACCCCTTGTCTTTCCACAGATGCTTCAGAGTTCTACATTGTACAGTGCCCGTGTTATAACTGTCGGTGAGCTACATTACCACGTCCAGGAAAGTTATATCGATTGTACTAGCTTCAGCAAACACATTACTCAATTCGGCAGAACTACTCACATTGAGAAGTAGAGGAGTTTATGGCTCAAGTTCTCAGAAATGCAATGGTCGCCACCAGCAGAGATATAATGTGAGGACTATAGCATTCTCAGAATGGGAACTGTGTAGTGAAGGGATAGTTTTCCTGGACCGGATAACATCCATTATCAAATGCTGAAACATCTTTGCAATTCCAGTATCGAACAACTTCTGTCCTTCTTCAACCGTATATGGATTGAGTTCCCATCTCAATGTCAAAAGAGGGATCGTGGTACCGATTCCCAAGGCGGCCCATTTGTCTCACAAATGGCCTATATAAGTTGCTAGAGGAATTCGATAACTGTCAGCTTGTGTGGTTCTTGAAGTAGAGAAACTTCTTGTCTGAACACCAGTGTGGTTTCCACACTCATCGGTCCACCACCAACCATTTGGTGCGACTTGAGAGTGCCATACAGAAGGCATTTATCCGAAAGGAACACTTAGTCTCCGTTTTCTTCGATCTTAAGAAAGCTTAAACGGCTTTTCAGTCGGTCAACATATTTGTTTCCAAAAAAATAATGATAAAGATTACATGAGATAAATAAATTAATTCTTGTAATAAATTGAAGGGCTCAGAGCAAGATAGTGCTATGCCACTCTTTTGTCTTTCTGAGAAAAATGCATCTTAAATTTTCATCTAATTTTTTTAAGGTTTAGGGAATAATTCCCTTTACAATTCGGTACAATTGTGTTGACAGAAATTTTGAAATTTCATTTACTAAGGAAATATTGAAAAATGGCTTCCTACACGATAATAATCTGGAGAAAGACTATAACACCACATGGCGTTGTGGAATCCTTTCAACTCTTCATGAGTGGGGACTCCGAGATAATGTCCCAACTTTCATTGCAAACTTTATGGCCGTGCGATTCTTCCGTGTGAATGTCTGTAGGACATCGTCACAATATTACACCCAAGGAAATGGAGTTCCACAGAGTTTGGTATTGAGTGTCACCTTGTTTGAGGTTGTCATAAACAGCGTAGTTACCACCACTGGGCTCACAGTAATTCCATTGCTGTATGTAGACGATTCTGGAAGGAATGGCAATCGTGGAACGGCAATTACAGCCAACTAGAGATCTAGTCGACAGTTCGGCTCACGACTGAGGTTTTCATTTCTCAGCAGTGAAACCCTCCGTCGTCTATTTTTGTCTGCGCATCTTCAAATTGTCGTTCTTTGGTGTTTTTTTTTTTCGTGTAGCCTCCTGAGAGGCCGAGTGCAGGTCTTTCTAGTTGACGCCCGTGGACGACCTGAGCGTCGGGATGAGAGATGGAATGGATGAAGATGAATGAAACTGGGCAAGGATGGTGTGAAAATATTCATTATATCATATTTGATGAAAACAATTATGATTTATTAAATCTTCATACTTTTGCTGTATTATTTAATGTAAGCATTCGAGGTACTGTCGGCCAAAATGCAGCACTATGTGGAATGTATATCGCTTACGGTTTACTTCAAGGTTTGGAGGCCCCATTAAAGATATTCCTACAATGAATCATCTACAAGTTGTCGTTCTTTGGTGTGAAAATATTCATTATATCATATTTGCTGAAAGGATTTGGCACTGGAGTTTTACAAGTAGTTATTTCAATGAACAACATAGTTCACTGTTAACAAGGGATTTGCGCTCCCGGCAGACACATAGTAGGATGTGGAATGTATATTGCATACGGTTTACTTCAAGGTTTGGAGGCCCCTTTAAAGATATTCCTACAATAAATCATCTTCAAGTTGTCGTTCTTTGGTGTGAAAATATTCATTATATCATATTTGCGGAAAGGATTTGGCACAGGAGTTTTACAAGTCGTTATTTCAATGACCAACAGAGTTCACTGTTAACAAGGGATTTGCGCTCCCGGCGGACACTTAGTAGGATAACATGTCACATGTTACACATCATATGCGACTACTGTAAGGCTCATAATTTTTTTCTTTATACATGCTGGGTCTTTTTGAAGCATCATATTATTTCAGTAGTATAGATCCCTCCTGCAGCGCTCACAAGCGACCGATCGTGACAAATGAGCATTCAAATGAAAGAGAATAGACATTAGCAGTGACGAATTGCACTCTAATTTCATAAATATCTATAATTTATTTACGAATTACTTTTCAAAAAATGTACGAAGTGTGCGATTTGCACATACTGTTGCTGTAGAAAAATATGCTCCATAATATAGTTGAAATTAAGTATATATATGAGTCGTCTAGTATCAAAACCGGCCAAGTCACTGAAGGCATATTTTTCAGTATGGATGAAAAACCTCTAGAGACAAAGCAATGATGGTCACAAAAGATTTTATTGCATAGTTATATCCGTAATGGTTTAATATATAAGTTCTGCTATTTTGAGAAATCTGATTCATAATGAACCCATCTTTTTTGCTAATATTAATTTTGACTTGGCCGTTTTTGTTGCAATTTGGTATAATTTTAGTCTTTTTTTGGTAAAACTTTTCTTTTTAAATTCCAAACTCCAGTGAAGAAAAAGGCAATTAAATTAAAATAAATTGACATTGTAATTACCTGTCTTTATTGCAATAAAAACGAAAGCATTCTGCTTAAATTGGATAGTAATATATGAAGATGAACATCAGGAAGCTGAGGAGAATACAAAATAGGTATTATATCATTAAAAGTTAGTAGTTCTCTTAGATCTTGAACACAGTAAAAGAAAATGAGTCACTTATTAAAATAGGAACAATATACACGGTACACTACACAATAATGACAAAATACGAGCACACTGGATATACGATTGCTTTCGCGCCAATGCGGTAAGAAGCCCGCGAATACGGAAGTCAGTGTTGCAAACGAACAAAATACAAATTATTATGACTTCAAAGAGTATGCATTGTAAGGAACAATGTTGCCTACTCATATTATCACATTCTTGCATAATCTAACAACGCAAGATTCCAAACAATAATGCTGCGACATGAAGATCGCTACTCGTTCTTTGACATGGCCGGTTATGAAAGCACTGCCTGCATGACTTGGCCCATTTTGTTGCACGACCAAGAATTCAGTGCTCTATAACATGAAGACATGGACGATTTTGAAGCATATTCTTGTTTCGCCTGATAGTGCTATACTTCTACTTCAAATTGATAACCTTAACTCATTTTCGTAAATTTTGTGACTTGGCCGGTTTTGATACTAGACGACTCATATAAACAATTGTTGCCGCCCAGTCTGGCGGTAACAATTGTTTATATATACGTAATTTCACAATTGTCAATACAGAACCATGTATGACTCTCAGAGTTTTATATATCCATAATTGCTGTCCGCTTCACATTTTGGCCGCTGTGACGCCTGTTTCATGTCATTTTAACATTCTGAGCTCTTTCCTTTATCATTTTGCATGGATTTGAGAAACAGTAGGCTAAAAAAAAGGAATGAGTACTCAAATCGTATAATTTCATAAATATCGAATAACCGGTGAGTGTTATGATGATCCAATTTTCAGTGATTGCCTTCTTAAGTTAGGGAACGTAGAACTTGGAATTCTAACTGAAATGAAAATAGTGTTCTAAAATCATTTGGTTGAAATAAAAACCTACATAAACCTATTGGGGAAAATGTGGTTTATGAACATGCGAGATTTCTCGCACGGGTCCGCTAGTGTTATTATAAATCACTAATACAGTATAAACTGAATCGACTGGTACTTAATAATAAATAACTGTAGATGGTGCACATGTCAATTCTCCTGATATAAATTCCACCAACTTGCCATGGAATCATCCAATTGCAGCAAAACATAGTTTGTTAAACCCATACTATAGTTTAATTTAATATTCTTGTGTGTATTTCTCAGTATAGGTGGCACATATGTGTTAATTTCTAAAAATTGAACATCTGTTACCATACTGTATCCATTGTCATAAACTCATTGCTACAAATGTAATAAAATAAACCACTATGATGGACCAAATCTTCTCATACATTATTACTAAATATATTCTTGATTTATAGTTAGTGTGCATGTAATTTCTAAAATGTATTTTATATATTTTGTCTTAATTAGTTGATCACAGAGAAAATTAATGTGAATAAATGCATCGGCAGTGTAAATTTCCTGGCTCAGAATTCTGTGGCTTAATTTTCATGAATAATAGATGCCATGCATATGATTTCCCAGAATTGAATTGCTTATTTCCTCATGCAAAGGCCAATCTCAGCGTAATCTTCTATAAAGAAACCTATGCTCTGCGGTAAATATGCCAGTATGGGTTGAGATTTTTGTCTTGTAGTGGTTGGTTTGACTCCCTTCTGTGTCTAGAATTTTCATTCTGGTCTGAGGGCTGGGACGGGGTACATGCAGCCCTGTAAGGATAACTCAGAAGAGGTGAGTTCAATTTATGCTAAGTTATGCTAGAAGTGGTTTTCCATAATTTCCTATTTCTAGGCCTACTGCAGCCAAGGTTCCAATCATCTGATATGAAATAGTTCTCTTTATTGAAGTTATTCATATACAGCAATGTGAAAAGTTTAAAACTCGTATCCATTGTTCATGCTGGCAAATATGGTATTTCATCCAGGCATGGGGAGCACTCTGAACATATGGTAACCACTAGCCAACAATGTCCTGTGTTTGCACTGGGAAGTTCCAATTTTGGCAGGTTTCAGTCAGACCAGTACCACAGGAGGATGCAGTTGTACTGGTGTGAAGGAGACCTACCTCAAAGAGTATTTCTATGTAAATTTAGGTTTAGAACAGGGTTGATTCTGCAATCTCAATAAAACTGTTTTGCTTTAGATCAACTTGGAAAAAGTTCAAAGAATTGAATATGAATTATAAGTACTGGTATGTAAAAATAATTTGAACAATGGTAGCAATACGCAAACACATGGTAACTTTATTTTACAGAATTCTGAGGAAGACTCTATGTGAAAATAGATGGATTAGTAATTGATACTTTTTTAGGATCAGGAATTTTCATTATCAAAATCAAAATACTTGTGGTTTTTAACTTACGGTGCTGTAACTGACAAAATATTTGAAAAGTTTGTACTCTTGATCACGTCATTCATCATAATCCTGTTATTATAAATAATGCATATGTTTCATAGCATGTTCCTGTTGTAGTTGATACGTCTGAAAGAAAAATTGGCTAGTCAAGAAGATGCTTCATGTAGCAGTTCAGAAGAATCTGGATATGAAGAGGTATCCCATGAAGCTAAGAGAGGTGAACTTTATAACAAAATCTTTCCATTGACCTTGCATGATATTCAAACAAATTTCTCCTTTCATGCATTATCTGCCCAAGTTGGTCATTTTGATAAAGCATTACTTTTTTTCCTGGCTTAATAGAATAGTTACATTTTTATTTTCACGTAAGCCCATAAGCTACGCAATTCTACTTTTGTTTGCTCTTCTTACCACGATTTAGTGTATGATTGATGCATTTGCAAGCTTCAGCCAAGTTAGTGTATCAGTTATCTGTTATTCCCATGTAAATATATGATCTCTGGAATCACAGAATGTAATTGTTTAATTCTGCTAATTGCAGATATCTTATGTTTATTTCCTTTTTTCTTTCTCCTCTTTCAGTCTTAGTTAATAATTACTCACATTTTTAGCCTATTTTCATTTATGAAAAAATAGGCTTATGAGATCACCTTTTGTCCGTTTGGCTGTGTGTGTGTGTCCCTACTAATAAAATCTAAACGGTTGGAGCGATTTCAATGAAACTCGGTAAGTTCATAGCACTCTTCTGGACGACCCCGACCGTGCCCTTCAAATTTTGTTACGTCTCACCAATCCAATATGGTGGCTGTGCAAAATATTTCACCAGCATTCAATATCTCCGAAACTATTACCGATATCACCCTGGAATTTTGTACAGTGATAAAGGGAACTACTAGAAGTTCACCTATATGACTTTTGGAAACCTGGTAACTACAAAACCAACATGGCGGCCAAGTGAAGTTGCGACTTTTAAATAGACGTTTCTCGCGATTTAATCAACCAAACTCGATGAAACTTAGTACAGTATATGTTTATACACATTGTATTGCACCGACACCTAACTTCGTACAATTGTTTACATAACCTCAAAATGGCGGTTGTGCGAAATATTTCACCGGCATTCTATATCTCTGAAACTATTATCGGTATCACCCTGAAATTTTGTATGGAGATAAAGGGCACTACTGGAAGTTCATCTATGAGACTTTCAAAAACCGGTTAACTACAAAACGAACATGGCGGCCAAGCGAAGTTGAAAGTTTTAAATAGACTTTATCGCGATTTAATGATCCAAACGCCATGAAACTTGGTACAGAAAATGTTTATACACATTGTAATGCACTGGTATCTAATATAGTTCAATTGTTTACATAGCCTCAAGATGGCGGCTGTGCGAATTTAAAAATTAAGTTTTTATTTCTTGTGTCGTAATCATGCGATCGAAGTGAAAGTGTGAATAATGAACCTATGCAATAATTTTCCTTTAATGGTACATGACTCTATGGCCTATACATATAACAATCCAACATAGCGACCTTCCAAAATGACAGTTCTCAATATCTACGAATTTATCACAGCAATCAAACTGAATTCTTTCACCTATAGGACTTTCAATAATCTGGTGATCACAAATCCAACATGGCGGCGACGCGAATTATAAATATTCACATGGACGTTTCTGGCAATTTAACCATCCGAGTGCAGTGACACTTGGTACAGTAAATCCCTACACAAATGTTAATCCACTGGCATCTAATTTATTTTAATTGTTCCCATAACCACAAGATGGCAGCTGTGCGAAATTTTAAAATCTAGTTTTTACTTCTTGTGTTCTAATCATGCGAGTGAAGTTTGAATACTACACGTACACAATAATCTTCATGTAACAGTACATAACTCTATGACCTACATACATATAAATCTAACATGGCGACCATCCGCAATATTTAGTCGGTTCTCAATATCTACGAATCTATCACAACATTCAAACTGAAATTTTGTATGTTGATAGTGGCAATTAACATACGGTAAGTAGGATATATGAAAATAGGCTTTAGTTCTTTTGGAACTACTTGTTTAAATTTCCTTCTCCTTTTAAAAACCGGGTTCGATTCCCGGTCAATGCATGTGAGATTTTCGAAGTGGAATGCCATGTCCTGTGGTTCGGATTCCACGTAAAAAGGAGGTCCCGTGGCTCATAATCACAAGATTCACGGTCACGTAAAACTACAATCTTCCTTCCTTTTTAAAAACCATAGCAGTGTACAGTCCGGGCCACCTTAAATAAGTTCCTAAAAAACCAACATGGCCACCAAATTTGGTGTTGCCAACTTAATCATTTAACACCAAAAAGTCAGCACACACATCCATATAACACGTATCGCAAATGATCCAAACTAAGTAAAGCCCCTTTTACGAAAATACATTTTACATAAAGTTGTGAAGCAGTCTTTGCTCAAGTTGAGACATCTTGATCAGTCCTCAACAGTCTAACTCTTAAGCAGTATTATGGTAGTGAAGTTAAGTTAAATTAGCTCTTCTAGATTGATTTTTAAAGCATCATATAAAATGCATAAGAACAGAAACATTAATACTTACTCAAGGTATTTTCCAGTTTTGCCGGGGAGCTATAGATGAGCATGTTCATTTCTTCTTATAGGCTACATTTTTATAATTATTCCAAAAATACAGACCATTCTGTTTTAAGATGAGTGTCAGGGAAGGATTTAGGAGTAGGAGAGAAATAGAATAGTAGGGTACATATTAGCTTATTATTTCTTTATTTTTGATAAGTACCGTACTCATTTCTTGCATGTATAGGCCTACATATATGAAGGCAGAATTGAGACAAGCTGTCTAAAGCCTATTGGCAAATCCCTATTTAGATGCAAGAAGATGGTTGTTCCAATGCTTAGGCCTAAAACCATTCGAACTAGTCGTGGATTTTAGGGGCACAAGACGGTAATGACAAATCGAAGATTTCTTCTTGGAATGGTAGAAAGCAGTTGTTGTTGGTTGATTTTGAGGCTTTGCAACATCATGGTCATATACATGATGTCCACAGGCAGGAAAAGTCAGGAATTTTGTTTTTGGTCAGGAAAGGTCAGGAATTTTGTTTTTGGTCAGGAAAAGTCAGGAAAAAGTGTGAAAAAATGGCAAAAAGTATTAGAAAGTCAGGAATTTTATATTAACCATACAGTATTTTGTGTTATACAGCCATATTTTGATGTTACTAGTTCAACTAATCTCTGAAGATAAAAAGCAATATCTCACTGGACATTATGGTACGTTTCCATTTTTACAGTGCATCATAGTAAAAACCTCTTTTACCTATTTTTTGTACGCTTTTTTGGCGTTGGCGTAGGGAATGTGGCGACCCCATCACTATAGTTTAGGTTATTAAGTACTTTAGTTATATGTTAGTTATTGTTGTTTTAAGGGGCGGAACTATGAGGTCATCTGCCCCTCATTAAGTACTTTGATTTATGTATTATTGCATTATAATTTACTTTATTTTCTATTTTAAATGAATGAAGAGGCGAGCGTTGGGCAAATTCTGCAAATGGAAGAAGATATATACATATTTGCTCAATAAACCATTTTTCCGATGTTACGATGACTTCGCGAGTCAGGAATTTTGTTGAAAAATGGTCAGGAAAATTGACATTGAAAATTCTGTGGACACCGTGATATAGATCTGTGTACTTGGGCATGTGGAATATGTCTGATGACCTGTGTTATTGTGATGGCTGTATTAGTGTATGCATTTATTATCCAGATGAGGATTGGGAACTAGGCGGCCATGGCCTTAAATTAGGAACCATCCCGGTATTTGCCTGGAGTAGAAGTGCGGAAACCACTTCCAAGATGGCTGAGATGGGAATCAAACCATCCTCTTCTCAGTTTTGCCACACGAGGCTGAGTGTGCCTTGTTCCATCCCTCAGACCAAAATTAAAATTTCTTGGCAGAGCCGGAAATCGAACCTGGACCAACTGCCAAAATATGCTAGCCGCACAGCGCGAGATGGTTGGTAGAATACTCTCCTGACCTCTCGTCACCTGGCACATTAAAGGCCACTTGCAGAAAATTCACTGAATTCACTGGCAAATTGACGAGTTAAATACAGGCGTTGAAAGGCAAGCTTTATCGACGGAGTAATATCTCAAAAATTTTAATTATAAGATACCAACACAAAACAATAGGGATGTGTAGAACTAGCACCGATAGAGCGCACTGCTGTTGTACTGGGTAAGCGCAAGGTGCTCTTCATTTGTCTCCTGTGTTCTCATGCCGCTAATATCCACGAATTTAAGTTGTTTAAATTGCTATTTTCGTGACTATGCCGAGCTATTGCAGTGTTCCTCTTTGCAAAAATCAGGGAAATCCGATTTCGTGTCACCAATTTTCACAAAATAAAGAAATGAGGAAGAAATGGTTACATGCTATTAGAAGGAAACATATCGGTGAAGAACATCTGACCGAAAATATTAAAGTGTGTTCCCATAGTTTTCAACTCGATGACTTCACGAAAACTGTGTTGGGCAAGTGTGATTTACAAAGGGAAATAATTCCTACCTATAAACTGAATGGACATATCGATAACAACCACTGAATTTATGCGTTTGTATTTGAAGATGAGAGAGCAAGATTAAAACCGGGCACTGTTCCATCGCTTTTTCCGTGGACCACGAACACAACAAAAATAAGGAAGAGGCCATACACTAGAAAATTGCCAGTTTACCACGATAAGCCTACAATATCGGAATCTGCATAAATTATCTCCATTGAAGTACGGTACGGGAAGAAATCGTCAATATACAGGAAGAAGTGAATGTAACAATTGTGACTCCCATTTTCAAAGGCATCAATACTCGGACAAATACTTCAAGAATAAATGTCACAACATTAGCAGTCAAAAACGTATTATGGTTGGTTTCTTGAAATCAGAATTAATCGTCAACTTACATCTGCCCGACGGAGAATGTGGTACCGGTAGTGACTGACTTCTACATTCTTGAGTCATAGGCCTAAGTTAGCCAGATGAATGGAAACAGTTCATGGCCTTAAAACAGGGATTCTCAAACTTTTTAAATACTGTACCCCTAAGTCGTTTCCAAGGGGTACGGAAACGATTTGTATTAAGAAATTGACAAATTACAATAGAGCCAAACGTTGCGATGCATTTTGAGGTAAACAATACCGGTATCAACTTTCTTTGATTATGTTTACCTTAAAACAAGACCGTTTCATGTACGCTATCAACCAAAAAAATACACGAATCGAAGTCTATAAGCAAGGGGAGCCAGTGAATATTTAAATCTCTATTTATAAAGGGAAGGTTATAGTTTTACGTGACCGTTAATCTAGAGATCATAAGGCACAGAGGACTTCCTCTTTACGTGGAATCCGAACAGGACAAGGCATTTCACT
This sequence comes from Meconema thalassinum, assembly GCA_946902985.2. Classification (NCBI taxonomy): domain Eukaryota; kingdom Metazoa; phylum Arthropoda; class Insecta; order Orthoptera; family Tettigoniidae; genus Meconema; species Meconema thalassinum. Next base: position 150,414,266 of record OX336390.1, on the reverse strand, counting down.
TTGAAAATCTCACATGCATTGACCGGGAAATCTCTATTTATGATTTAAGTCTTACGGAGATATAGGCTATTTATCAATATAGGCCTACAATACTCAAGCATGCTGACTCCTATTCATAATTTGAATAATAAAGCGTGTTAGAATTTTGTTATTACCGCTGTAGCCTACTAATTCTTCCCTCCTCCCACTAGTTTTAGCGCCTCTAGTCCGTAGCTCATTTTACAGCTGTTTAACGCTTAAACGCTGAAAATCGTTCATAATATATTAGAGGATATACCTATAGAATTAATTAATATAGTCTTGGAGTAAAATTAGAGAAGATATAATTTACTTTAGCTTAGAAAACTCGGTCACAATCTATACATTCCTCGTAGCTGACTGGGGGAAACATAGGACGATCGCCTTGCGCATACCCAGTACTACACGAGCGCTATCTGGCGCGAACTTTCTCAGGCTACATCCCTATTTTCTGTGGAGAGCTGAGATATTTAACTTGCGAGAGCAGAATATATGAGAGGAATACGGTGTCAGCATTGAACTGAAGGCAGCGTTGTCGCCTACTATTTGCGTACGTCCTCCACACTTCCGCTCATTTCTACATGATCATAATATTAATAGCATTATTGTGATAGTGACATTCAAATGGTTTCTAAAAAATCAAAGTGCTTAAAATTTTCAGTGCATATTCTAAAATAAAATAATAGCCCGATTTCAAACAAAAATGTCTAAGGCAAGACAAAATACGTTAATAGAGGTAACACTTCGGGAGTGATGAACCAAGTGGAATAATTAAATTAGCCTAAATACCTTGTGTAATGATGAATAATAATTGTGGAAATGATGTCCTATTAGATGTTTTCTACTTCGCGGTCTGTAACCCACCCGCTGTAGTGACATTCCAGATTAATTCTGTACCACGTATCACTCTTTTCCTTTTCGTTTTCACTTTGATAATATATTATTTTCTTACCTTATTTCATCTTTTGGCGGGGGGGGGGGGGGACATTATCAATTGTAACTACTAACCTTTATCACTTCTGCACCAGATATATGTGCTAAATCACGTAAATATGTGTTTGTATTTATTGTATATTTAACAACCGCAGCCATGTTCAACAGCATATTTAGTATGTGAAACTGCCGCAGTAAGCGATCACCATGACGCGCACCCATTGACGTCATTAGTAACCAACATATCCGATACAAAATACATTAGACGACGACACACATGATGTTTTAATTATGTTAAAAAAGAAATAATTGGGCTCTTCTTGTTTAGACGACTGTCTGGACGAAAATTACTGATTCCACTACAAGCAAGGGGGTCTGGGCGTAAGCACCAGGTTAGGTTTGGTTTGTATGTAGAACAGTATTCACCACTGTAATGAACGCTGATTGCAGGGATTCTATGCTTCGAACTAAGCGGCAAAACCTGCGCCTCGCTGCCTAAATATTATTGGTTTGGATGAAAATTATTGATGCGTGTCTACCCCCACTGTGCGTAACAAAAACCAGGGGTGTTTGCATGGCCTAACGACCTAACAATTATTGGTCTAGACAAAAACAGCTTGCACAATCCATTGCAAACTGGTTCAAACTTGGCACTATTTTGTTTCATGGTACCGCGCATATCCAAAGGAGTACCGTAGGTGCGCGATTGGCAATACTGTACTTTTAACAGTGAAAATGGTGGACTCAGCTGGAATTTGATCTATATAAGTCGTGATCCTATTTGGGACGCCGGATGGGTTAAAGACAGTGGAGGAGTAAACATCTATTGCTACATCATCTCCAGATTTTTTCCTGACCATTACTACAGTTATTTTGGTTAATTTTTGTACTTTACAAAAGTTACGTGGGATTGATACGTATACAACGTTACCAATTTCAGTTGTGTTGGCTACTGTGGTCGTGATTTTTTATTTTTTTTATGTTGTCAGCCTCACGCATATGTTACCGTGTGGTGTTTGTTTTATGTTGCACTCTATTCGTTTGCTTCGTTGTGTTTCTAAGGTTTAAACCAGGCCACGCCAACTCAGGTGCTTCGTGAGCACCTGCCGGCACCGATGCTCTGCTGTAGGAGAGGAACGTGTAGTGGCAGCGCTTAGCGAGGCAAGAGTAGTGTTGTTTTTTGGTGGAATAAAGATGAAATAAAGATTCATGCAATTAAAATACAAATCCCTGATACAGATCATAAAGTGTTCTCAGCTGGTAGGAGAAATACTAGAAGCAACTAGGGAGTGTCACTACTCCGAAGGTTTAATGCTCATCCGAGTAAATATGACCAACTTACCCACCACATTAATTCTCTTGGCAGCGCTGCCTAGTGATCGAAAAACACAATATGGCGTTTAATGCTGGGAGTACGCTACTACGAACTTTGCCTAGCGATTGAAAAACAGGCCCTTAACCCTCTTAGTGCCAGGCGAAAAGGTAAAGGTGAGGTCTAAAAATGCCAGGCTGTTTTAATGGAAAATGTAGGCTTTCAGAAAAAAATATGTATATCCCTTGTTTTTAAAAATTCGAAAGCGAAATTTAGGCACAGAGTGCAAAACATAGCTATCTAAATTCTGGGAAATTTTCAGATCATTATGAAACTTATTTCTTTATTAATTAATTAATTAAAATAATTTCTTCGGTAAAATAAAAATTAGAAAGTTTGATTATTCCTGTTACCACACGCTTATAAATGGAGTAAAAATGAACACTGGAGAGCACACATACTGTACATAACAAAAGAACTAGGAAACACAGTTTTTTAGTTTAAAAAAATATCAGCAGGGGTGTCAAAAATCCAAAATTCAAAAATCGAGCATATTCATAAAATACACTAACAATGGCAAGCACTCAAATAAATAAAATTAACCCGGTCCATGAGTCAATCCTAATTGGCTACATGGATAATTCTTGCCAGGCGCGTCCACGTCGCGGGGGTGGGCAACGGTACTGTAATATACCATGGAACTACAGTACCGGCTAAGTTCTGGTGAGGACCCAGTCCTATGGGGTATAACATAGGCCCCGTGCACAGGGTTACGTGCGAAGACCTCAACGGAATCTGCAGCGGAGAAGATGGACTTCAGAACGGTGGAGATTGCGGAAGAGGCAACCCAGTACTCAGGGAATAGTATGAGTACAGCATCAATCGGCAGCGTCTGTTTCCCATGTTAGGGGCGGCTGCAAGGGCGTCTGTTCTCCATGTTAGGGGCGGCCTGAATAATAGCTGGCAGTAGCTTCATAAAATGCCTTTGGGAGTGGCGACCCCATCGTAATAATAGCCTAAAATGGAAATGGCACTTCCAGTGATTCGGAAAAGGTTAGGGCGTACCCTGCAAGCGAAGCGCAGTTCCTTTGGTACTGGGGGAACTGTGAGAAATGGGCGACCAGTAACCGAAATGAAAGTGGGAATCATGAATGTCATGACCCTGACAGGCAAGGTGGAGGAGGTGGTAGACTTCATGGAGAGGGAGAAGGTTGGAATGATGGGGCTGAGTGAAGTGAAATGGAAAGGTAAAGGAAGGAAGAAATTGAGGAAAGGTTATATATTATACTGGAGTGGTGGCCAAGAGGCAAAAAATGGCGTGGGACTGATAACCTCGAAACAACTGGAGGAGTATGTTGAAGTGGTCGAGTGTGTGAGTGACAGAATAATGAAAATTAGAATGAAGATGAAGAATGACGTGATGGACTTCATACAAGTGTATGCACCACAGACTGGAAACAGAGAAGAAGATATTGAAGTATTCCTGGAGGATGTAGAAAGAGTAATCTCAGATGTAGAAGTGGTGATCATGGGAGATATGAATGCACAAGTCGGAAATGAGAGACAAGGAAAGGAAGAAGTCATTGGACCATATGGATATGGGAAAAAGAACCGAGAAGGAGAGGAACTTGTAAACTTTTGTGAAAGGAATGGACTGATAGTGGGTAATTCATGGTTTCGGAAGAAAAACAGCAGGAAAATTACGAGATATGGGTGGGGTGATAGAAGAACAAAATCAGTAATTGACTACTTCCTGGTGGAAAGGACAAATCGCAGAAAGCTGATGGATGTGACAGCTTTACCAGGAGAAGCATTTGATGGGGACCATAGAGCTGTGGTGGCAAAATTTAGATGGGGAAAATTGGAAAACCTAAAGGAGATCAGAGAAAGTAAAATAAAAGTATGGAAATTGAAAGACAAAGCTGTACAGGAAGATTTTCAGGAGAGATTGAAGCAACAAATCCCAGTTACTGAAGTGGGAAATGTAGAAGAGGAATGGACCCACTTTAAAAAGGCATTTGCTGGTGCAGCAGAGAGTGCTTGTGGTAGGACGTCAACAAGAGTGAAAGAGAAGGAGACACCGTGGTGGAATGAGGAAGTGAAGAAAGCAGTGAAAGAAAAGAAGTCTGCATGGAAAGAATGGAACCGAGATCAAACAGAAGAAAGCAAAAGGAAGTATCACGACAGCAAACGGAGGTGTAAGAAAGTGGTAGGAGAAGAAAAGAAGAAAAGTTGGGAAGAATTTACACGAAGAATGGAAACAGATGTAAGTGGCAGTAAAAGGATGCTGTATGGACTTCTAAGAAGTAAGAGGAAAGAAAGAGTTACTACAAAGCTGGTGAAAAAGGAAGATGGAGAGTTGTTAACACACCCAGAAGAGATAAAGGGACGATGGAAGGAGTATTTCGATAAGCTATTGAATGTGAGCAATTGTACTGGTGAGATGGAAGTGACACAACCTGACGACTCTATAACAGAAGATGATATAACAATGCTGGAGGTGGAATTAGCAGTACAGAAAATGAAGATGGGAAAAGCAACAGGGGTGGATGAAATTAGTGTAGAAATGATAAAGGCTGCTGGACCTGTTGGTATGCAATGGCTGTATCGACTGCTAAAGTGTGTGTGGAAACGGAAATGTGTACCAGAAGACTGGGAGAAAGGGCTAATAATACCAGTGTATAAGAAAGGGGACAAGAAGGTGTGTGATAACTATAGAGGGATCACCCTCATATCACAGATAGTAAAAATACTGGAAAGGATATTAGAAAGAAGAATGAGAAGAAAGGTGGAAGGAGAGTTGCAAGAGGAACAGTATGGCTTCAGGAGTGGAAGATCCACAGTGGACCCAATCTTTAGCTTGAGGCAAGTGATGGAAAAGAACTGGGAATATGGAGAGGATTTGATCATGACTTTCATAGATCTAGAAAAGGCATATGATAGTGTCCCCAGAGAGAAGGTATGGGAAACCATGGTTAAGAAGAGACTGGGAAGAGAAATGTTGGAAATGGTGCAAGCAATGTACAACAACTGTGTTAGCAGGGTACTGACCCCAGTTGGAAAGACAGATTGGTTTAGGAACAAGACTGGACTAAGACAGGGGAGTGTGCTGTCACCTCTCTTGTTCATAATGGTGATGGATGAAATTGTAAAGGAAACAAAGGAAGCATATGGACATAAAGAAATGAAGTTACTGTTATTTGCAGATGATATTGTGGTCTGGGGAAGGAACACCGAAGAAGTGCAAAAACAACTAGATGCACTGAACGAAAATGTCCAGAAGTACGGCCTGAAAATCAGTATAGAGAAAAGCAAGACCATGGTGATGACAAGAGGGGAAAGACAAGGAAAGGGCACTGTGAAAATTGGAAGTCAGTTTGGAAATTGTGGACACGTTCAAATACCTAGGAAGTGAATTGATGCAAACTGGTAGGTTGGACATGGAGATTGGTAGGAGGGTACAGCAGAGCAATGCATTCTATCAAAGTGTAAGAAAACTTGTTTGGGATAAGGAAGTACCAAGGAAAAGCAAGGAGGTAATGTATAAAATGTACTATGTACCCATATTAACTTATGCAGCTGAGACTTGGACCCTGACGAGCAGGCAAGAGAGTAGAATCCAAGCCAGTGAAATGAAATTCCTAAGAAGTATGATAGGTAAGACAAGGAAAGACAGAGTGAGGAATGAAGATGTTAGGAAGGAAGTTGGGATGGGAAAACTGAATGAGAGAATTGAGAAGAATAAACTAAGGTGGTTTGGACATGTAAAGAGGATGGAGGAAAATAGAATACCAAGACAGATGCTGGAGGCCAAGTGCAAGGGTAAGAGAGCAAGGGGAAGACCTAGAACAAGGTGGATCGATTCAGTGAAGAACAGCGTGAGAAAAAGAAGTCTGGACTGGGACAAGATCGTGGAAGAAGAATTGTGGAAGGAAAGAGGAAAGTGGAGAAGTGCCATAAATACCCCGACCCGGCAGGAGCTGGATAAGGGGAAATGATGATGATGACAAATAATGACAGTGAAAATAAATAAACAGAAGGGCACCCTGTAGTTTTATCTTTCACATTTGTGGTTGTGTAGCCTGTGGAGGATTGTCCTGGTAAACATTCCTTTCTTCCCAATCACTAGTACTATCAACATCATTACCATCACTATCACGTGCTTGGTCATGTACGATCGCATTCCGCGCAGGTAATACATTGTCTGAAGCGGAATCGGCACTTGATTCGTCACACACAAGATCGCAATCACTGTCCACGAAGTCCGAGAGTTCACCACTTGACTCATCAATCATTAATTCTTCAATTTCTTCCTCTCTCAAACCATCCTTCCTTCCCTTCGATGCCATGCTTTTACGAGTCATGCGTAAACAAGTCAAGGAACTTCAAATATCACTCGAGTATATCGATAGACAGAAAACAAAAGAAGTTTGCCAGAAAATGGTAGCTAGAATTCTCTTTAATGGTTACGTGAAGTTTAGACGCCATTTTCGGTCTATAAGCCCCTCTAAGAATACAAAAACGAAGAGTCTCTCAGAGCGACGCTGGCAAGTTTCGTTCATTTCATGAGGATCGCTCACAGCGACTCTGGCACTAAGAGGGTTAAGGAGTTAAAATACCTAGGAAATACATTCTCGGATCACAGGATTTAGACTACGTCCGTAGCTTTGACAATGCGCATGAGCTAGGAAGTTACCTAGCAGATGGGACGATAAGATACCATCAAAAAACAATTTTCTGTGGGAAGTTGAGATATTTAAATTACAAGAGCGGAATATACGAGTCAACCTTCATCAAAATCTGGAAAATTTTCTACAGTAATATGTAATGTGACTAAGATACAAGGGTTGAACATTTTTTCGCTAAAGGGTGTTATTACATTTTTCAGCAGTGCCAACATTATTGTTTGGAACTGGTTTAGCCGCTTTGTTCGAGCGTGGTGAACGTGGAATAAGGCTTTACATACAAACACAAACCTAACCTAACCCCAGGGGCTCACTTCTAGTGGGCGTGGGTTGGCGACCACGGGGCCCCCGCTGAGTCCGGCATTGCTTCCACTTACTTGTGCCGGGCTCCTCTCCGTCTTCTTTCCTGTCGACCTCACTTGGTCCACTCTTGTTCTCTTCCGCCCGACGGTATTAGGGTATCCGAGGCCTAGGGAGTCTCTTCCTTTCCCGCCTTAATTGGCCCTTGTCTCATCTTTCCTGACACCCTCCTTCTGTGAGGGGTCAGCCTTCTTTTACTTTTCTTTTTACCTCCTGCCTTGTGCTCAAGGCCCTTTAGGAGGCAGGGTGTATGTAGCCCCACCACTTCTGGTGCACGCTAGATAATGCTACACCCTCAGGGGCTCACGGCTGGTGAGTTCAGGAGTTGGCGACCCCGAGGGATTCCTGAGCTGCGTCTGTTTTCCCCTTTTGTCCCTTCCCTTTGGGCGGACTCGCTCCCCTCCCCTCTCCTCGTTTCCTTATATTTCCTTTTCTCTTTCAGATTCCCGCACTGTTTTTGTTACTTGGTTCCCCGTGTATCTAAATTCCCTTTTAGCGATTTTTTTTTTGTTGTAGGTATTTTTAATCTACGTTGCATTTTGTCTTTTCGATCTAGATTGCATTTTGTGAGTGTTTTTCAATCTCAATTGCATTTTGTAAGGATTGACAATCTAAATTGCTTTTTAGTAAGTCTTTCAATATCCGGGCCGGGGCTTTTGTGAGTTTTTTGAATTTCAATTGCATTTTGTATTTTCAACCTACCCCGCTTTGTTCAAGTAGTTAAGTCTCAATTGCAATTTTGTGGGTATTTTGAATCTAAATTACATTTTGTAATTATTTTCAATCTAAATTGCATTTTGTAAGTATTGTCCATCCTAATGAGAAGTTTGAATCTACCATACATTTTGTAAGAAATTTCAATTGCATTTTGTATTTTCAACCTACCCCTCTTTGTTCAAGTAGTTAAGTCTCAATTGCAATTTTGTGGGTATTTTGAATCTCCATTACATTTTGTGCATATTTTCAATCTCATTTGCATTTTGTAAGTATTTTGATTTCACTTGCATTTTGTAGGTATTTCGACTGTACGTTGCATTTTGTGCGTATTTTGGACTTCACCTACATTTTGTGCTTATTTTTCAATCTATTCCTTTTGTGAGTATTTTCGTTCGAAATTCCCTTATGTACGTATTACCGCTCTCCATTTGGTGAGTAGTTTCAATCTGAGTTCCTTTTTGTAAGTATTTTCCCTGCTACATAAGGCATAGTTGTTGGGGCTCACTGTCTATTTTATCTAATCCATTTTCGTTTCATCCATAGCAGTGAGCTGTTTATCTTCATCCTTTCATTTCACGCCATTTCATTTCATCATGGGCCGATAACCTCGATGCTAGGCCCCTTAAAACAACAATTATCATCATCATCATCATCATCAAACCTAACCTAGGGCTTACACCCAGACCCCCTTGCTTGTATTAAAAGCAGTAATTTTCATCCACACAGTCACATGACCGGGTAGCGGCCAATGGTTTCGTCCAGACAGTCGTCTATTCTAGAGTTGTATTTTTCAGAGATGCGTTCTGACAGTTCGGCGGATAAGCATTGAACTGAAGGTAGCATTGCCACGAATGCTGCTGGCTACGCCTACAATGTGCTTACGTCCACCACACTTCCGCTCATTTCTACATGATCGTAATATTAATAACATTATTATGAAAGTGTTACTCAAATGGTTTCTAAAAAATCAAAGTACTTACATTTTTCGGTGCACATCTCTACATAGTTTAAAACAAAGTCCCCGATTCTTGGATGTAACGGGTAATCTCGAGAACCACTGGATGGATTTTGATGCGGTTTTCACTATCCTCGAGGGTGGTTTTTTTAGAAAAAATCTGCATTTATGACCAAAGGTCACCGATTTTGTATCCCACATGTTGGCAACAATGTGTGCGCGTCGGTATGTGCCGCTAGAGTGCACCTTGTTGACAGTTAAACGAGATGCAAGCGCAGCCGTTTTTTAAAGAGCATTAAATAAAAACACATATTTATGTACTTATGCAAATATATGAGGTGCAGTAGTGACCAGGGTTCCTAATTTCAATACGTAGGCCTAATATCGCCCAGAAGATGAAACAAGGACACAAGGTATGTAAAAGTCACATTCATGTCCGATGCAAGTGTATAAGCCGCGTTCTACTTTCATTCAGAATTAATAATACAAGTAGGCTATAGTTGCGACCAATATTTATAACATATTGCAACCAGTGGCTTCGCCCAAACTGTGTCATCTAACCAAGTAGCGAACAATGACTTTGTCTCGTCCAATTTTAATATATCAGTAATTTTCATCCAGGCATTCAGTGGTGCAGTAATTTATGTCGAGAACTAAAAGAGAGCTATGATGTATTGTTGGTATTCTCTGAAAATTTGCATCTGTGACTCAAGCGCAGTGCACATGTGCAGTTGAGTATATGGCTCTACAGAATGATGATTGATTCATGTTGCACAACCTTTGAAGTTCAACCTTCGTTGAACGCTACCACACTAATCTGTCGCAACCATGACTGAAACAAATAGAAATAATATAAATATTTTATCTGCCTACTACTAATTATAGGTCAGTAGCCAACTACATATCATCGTTCCAGAAGAACAATGACATAACTGTCAAAACTGCAATTGTACAGGAGATGAAAAAACCGATTCATCTTTTGTTAAGATTCATTTATGCAAAAGATTAGTTTTGTAAAAAATTGTAACATACAAGCTCATTATAAGGTTCGAAAATGTTTCAAGATTATTTATTTATTTTTGCTCAAATTTGACCCTTTTCCTGCAAATGCGTCATTGTTCTTCTGAAACTGTGCTCAATATGTAATGAAGTTTGTCAGTAGTAACAGGAACAAAAAATAATAATGATTCAAAAATTACATTCTAAAACATTCTTTAATGAAAAGTTTATACATAGGCCTTATTTGTTGACAAATAAAGAAAGCTGTTTACTTTTTTGAAAATCATAACACGCAAGTTCCTATTTCAGTCACGCCTCTGTTTCCGAGTGGCTCATGCCAGAAGAAACAAAGGCTTTTGTCACATGCAATTTCGTTACCTATAACAACAAAAAATAAAATATTTTTTTCATCACCAGAAAGCCAGGTAAAATGGATTACAAAATGAGTGTAATGCATACAATAAAGGTTGACGGACACCGTAATAGTCGAGTTTCGATTTGTAGAGGCCGATGTTTATCCTATTGGCACTGGTAAGACGGCTAGTAAATCATAAACCGCTAATTACAATTATTGTATTTCACGATCATCCAAACCATTAGGGGCCGATAACCTAGATGTTAGGCCCCTTAAAACAACAAGTATCACCATCATAACTGAGTTCAAGATATCTTCGTAAGTCTTATTACGGTTGTCATGTTTTTCTCTTCTGTCTTCAGTCCCAGTGAATTGTCTGTCCTTTCCGTTATTCCCAAAGTGTTTAATAAAAATATTTTGCACTCACAAACTTTCTTGTCATTATTCATTACATAGAAAGCGCAATTCGCCTTTCTAGGTTCTCGGGCAGATGTGCGTCGATATTTCAGAACGAGTTGTTCTATGCGCAAATTCAAAAAGACCCCAGGCCCCAATAACTCATGAACAGATGATTTCTGTAGTCTTCCGACAACTTCTTTGAACAAGAGATGATACATTTATCTCCTCAACGATTTTTCCCATTCTAGATTTATACATTTTTCCTGAGTTTCTCAGAATTTTTACGGGAACTTTGCGCCACTTATTAACATTGTGCACTCTTTTTTTGCCTTTCATTGTTGGATAATTTTCAGTGAGGCCTCTCTCGCTCAACAATTGTTGACTCAGGAATTTCGGTGCTGTTGGACAATGAATCAGAACTTGACGATTTGTCATTACTAGATGGTTTGTAATTGTCACTTGAGCATGACGAACACTATCATCACACCTATTATGGAGCTTAGATGGTGTTATTTTAAGTTTTTTCAAGCCCACTTTTGTTCCAGTTGAACTTTGAACCACATAATATGAATTTTCAGTTACCTGTTTTGCTGCAAGATTATTTTGTGTGTTAGATGCCTGTGGCTCCACATTACTGACCTTTGAAATTGAAGTATTACGTACAGTTGGCATTTTCATTGACGTGGAACAATTTCCCCGTTACACCTCCGTACTCTCCCGTTACCTGACCACGAACGAGTTGCATAATTGCCTTCGTTCATTCGTTCACTCATTTTCACCCTGTGACAACAACGAACATTTTCAATTATAAAAACTAAGATCTCAGAATATCCGAGCCTCCGTGGCTTAGGCGGCAGCACGCCGGCCTCTCACCGCTGGGTCCGTGGTTCAAATCCCGGTCACTCCATGTGAGATCTGTGCTGGACAAAACGGAGGCAGACAGGTTTTTCTCCGGGTACTCCGGTTTTCCCTGTCACAATTTCATTCCAGTAACACTCTCCACTATCATTTCATTTCATCTGTCATTCATTTAATCATTGCCCCAGAGGAGTGCATCTGGCCTCGGCAGCCGGCACAGTTCATATCCTCGCCGCTAGATGGGGGCTTCATTCATTCCATTCCTGACCCGGTCGGAGACTGGAAGCAGGCTGTGGATTTTCATTTTCATCTCAGAATATCACAATCATATGCCCTCGAGGTGTGATGTAACTTGTGATCACTGTTCCGTCTTGATTGCTTTGCCACGTGGTTGGCAGATCAGAACGCCCCCATCAGAAGTAAAATTATCCTTAAATTCTGCATCAGACTGCTGCAGACTATAATCCTTAGTTGCTTTTACTTCAAGCATTTGTAAAGGTTAAACAAGTACAATAAGATTAAAAGATTAACAAGGGTAGGTTAAATTTATAAGAAGTCAAAAATCAAACACCCCTATAGAAGGCGCAGGTTACAAATCGAAGAAGCAGGTCCAACCAACACCCAAGCAGAACACAAGAATGCTAAGAATTTGTCATATTGACACAAGATGAACAAAAGATGGCTTCCACCAATCAATGCAACATACAGTACTGAATAACAAAGGTGTGCAGTGCAATATGTTAGATTTTCATTTTGTGAAACCCTAAATAATATAATCCCAATTACAGCTTCATAATAAACATCACCCAAGCGATAAATCAGATGTTAGGTCACAAAACATAAGTGAAAACTGGTACAGGCATCCCTCAACAGTCAACGCACAATGGGATACCAACCTCCATTCAGGTGATTTTTTTTATCATTAAAAAGAAATCTTTGTAGGATAAAAGCATTCAATTCGCCTGAAGTCCTGCCACAAAAGTACCTCGAGGTCCGTCCTTGAAAATACTCTCATTTTTTTTTTCTTTTTAAGTAATAAACAGTGTAGATAGATGTGACTGCAAGCCTCGTGAAATACATGCAAAGCACTTGCACTCGCAGGAGCTTCATGGAACAGAATTAAAATGTGTAACTCGAAACTAGTTACCATGGAAACTCGCACAACATTGATACATTGAGAATCCACTAAATGGCATGCAGCTTGCACCAAAAAGGAGGGAATGAAATTGCACTAGGAATGAAGGGGAAATAATGATTAGATGGAGAAACTTTGGTCTTGCCATTGTTGTACTTTTAACCCTTCAAGCAGGACATCAGAAAATTAGTAGCATGCACAGCGTACCTTATTTCTAGCTGCTCTCCATGCTTGGAGTAGTATCAAATAAATATCACTTCATTAACGAGAGACCAATCGTAAAAATACCTAATGTATAAGAACAACATGACATACATTGCTTTGAATACCTTTGCCTCGTTATCCCTTAACATGTGCCCTTACTTCGACTAAGTCTACAATTTGTTGTATTATTGTCATATTGCCCGAGCCACTGCCACACTAGACATCACTTTAAGTTAGTGGTGGCTGGTGAGAGTCCTGGGGATTATAATAATAATATTAATTATTTGTATCTCACGATTGTGCAAGGTTCACTTATTGCTGTTATTATTATTAATAAGTTTTTTGTTCAGCTATAATGCAAGACTATTATTAATGGGTGCAGTTGTCACAAAATTGTGGTTTTATTGTAATTTGCCACTAGGGACTATATCTGTAAATAAATAAACTTAAAATGTCAATCAAATGATACAATATGTGTAATACTGCAGAGCGTGGAGAACAGGAAGTATTGCACGGTCTATTTACATTGTGCGGCGTAGTGTACGGTAATTCAAATTTTTCAAAAATGCAACATGGCGGTTGTGCAAATGTTTGAAAACTGTCTTTACTGCTTGTATCCTAATCAGTGGTCAGATTGATTGATTGTATATTGAACCACTATATTAATCTTTTATCTATTGGTACATAACTATATGGCTTCACTTAAACCAATCCAACATGGTGGCCACCAGAAATAGTTCACCAGTACTCAATATCTTTGAAACTAGGGTACCGTATTTCAGCTATCAAACTGAAATTTTGTATGGTGATAGAGGACTGTTAAGTATACAAATTGTGACTTTCAAAAACCTGATAAGCATGAAAACAACATCGTGAACATGTGAATTTCAATTATTTAAAATGACTTTTCTGGCGATCTAACCGCAATGAAACCTGGTACATTGAAAATTAATTTAGAGTTAAATGTATTTGCATCTAATGTCATTCAATTTGAAGATGGCATCGGTGCATAATTTTAAACACTTTTTTTTCTCATATGTCATTTAAGAGATTGAGTGAAGGTTTGTATAAGAATCTTTGTACATAATTCTATAGCATTGTATTCACATATTGTAGATGGACACATGTTTTCCATTGCTGGTGGTGTGTTGATGTGAGTTTTCTTGAGCAACAATGAGCAAGCATTAGTACCATAGTGAGTTCATTTTGCTATCTTAAAATGTTATGTTCATTTTTATTGTCTGAAACGACTAGTCCACTTCCTGGTGGGGTGTAGCTGCTAGCATTCTTGGCTGTGGCCCCGAAGGTCCGGGTTCGTTTCCCAGCTCTGCCAAAAAAATTAATTCCAGCCCTCAGACCAGAATTAAATTTCTTGGCAGAGCCGGGAATCGAACCCGGGCCTCCGCGGTAACAGTCAACAGTGCTAGCCACTGCGCAATGAGGTGGACAGGTTAAAAATAGTGCTGTACATTTAAACGTGCACAATAATCCCTATTGTCTCGTTTAGCTTGGGAATGCGCTTGACCTATTCTCGGCAGTGTTGCTACTACGTTATTTACACACCCACGTGTTTAGACCATCACATGCAAAATCTATTTAATGGGAGAGTTTTGAGACTGAAAGAACCATTAGAATATACAGGGTCATTATGTGTGTGCGCGCCAGTAAACACTGCAAGCTAATCCGGCTGTGACCAGCGCAGATCGCGGTCGCGCGCACCCGGTACAGCCAGCGGTGGCGTGTTCCGCCGACTCATATCGTTAGTTCACACGTGTTTTGTCATTCATATAAGCGTGTATTTGCAAAGCTTCGACGTTAGTGTCGCATGTTGAGTGAGTGTTGTGATTAATGTGATTGTTGGTCATGCCTAGACACCAATTCACATTGCACGAACGTGTGTATATCCATAATTCGTATTGTTCTGAAACGAGACGAAAATTTTGAATCAAGTTTCCAGGGAGACCTGTGCCCAATGCCAGTACAATTAGGAGGCTTGCTAAACGATTTAAGAAAACAGGCTCCGTAAATAATAAAAGATTTGACAGACATTCTTTGATTTAATGTTCAATCTCCGTCAATCAATACATTAAATAAGTGCTACACCGCACTAGTTGTGGGACATGTTTCGAACCTTAAAAACGGTCCTTCATCAGCCACAAATGGAAGCCGTTAAAACATTACATATAAAAAACACTGAACAAAGTAAAAGAACATCATGCATGTACACATAGTCACTCATAAAACACAATACAGTCCAGAACAAATTAAATATAATACACATTAAAACTTTAAAATCTGATTATATAGTTCATGAAACCCTGTCCATCTTTGTTTCATAATTTGTGAATTATTAAATCTTGTCCACTTTAAGAGCTCCTCGCTTGGCATGGCACACTATGAGACGTTCTTACAGTCAAAGGGTGTCATTATTTGGACGAAACAAACACTCAAACATTCCCATTTGAGCGGCTTGCGAATAAGAACTTAATTTCCAAAAAACCTCTGTGGACAAGAAGAAAATAAAATAAAATTAAATTAAAATGAAAATGAATGAACGAGCAACTGATCAACAACAAGATTCGCCGCAGGAAGAAGCAATCTTACCTTACAAGTGCTTGCAACAGCCTGCTGGCTAAGGGCCAGGCGATGAACTGAATACTATGTCAGGTCAACCAAGGTCGCAGAGAGGATGGAGGGGCGGGAACTCGCTGCCGAATGGTGGGTGGGGAAGCGCATGGGAAGGGAGGAAAAGGAAACGGGGGGGGGGGGGGGTATATAATCCCGCCTACCGCTTGTAACTATGGAGGTTTTTTTAAACGTTTTTTGCTGGCAGGCTGTTGCAAGCACTTGTAAGGTAAGATTGCTTCTTCCTGCGGCGAATCTTGTTGTTGATCAGTTGCTCGTTCATTCATTTTCATTTTAATTTAATTTTATTTTATTTTCTTCTTGTCCACAGAGGTTTTTTGGAAATTAAGTTCTTATTCGCAAGCCGCTCAAATGGGAATGTTTGAGTGTTTGTTTCGTCCAAATAATGACACCCTTTGACTGTAAGAACAACGTCTCATAGTGTGCCATGCCAAGCGAGGAGCTCTTAAAGTGGACAAGATTTAATAATTCACAAATTATGAAACAAAGATGGACAGGGTTTCATGAACTATATAATCAGATTTTAAAGTTTTAATGTGTATTATATTTAATTTGTTCTGGACTGTATTGTGTTTTATGAGTGACTATGTGTACATGCATGATGTTCTTTTACTTTGTTCAGTGTTTTTTATATGTAATGTTTTAACGGCTTCCATTTGTGGCTGATGAAGGACCGTTTTTAAGGTTCGAAACATGTCCCACAACTAGTGCGGTGTAGCACTTATTTAATGTATTGATTGACGGAGATTGAACATTAAATCAAATTAGTACTTTGTCAATACGGACCAAAATGACACCAAATATTCCCAAGACATTCTTTCATCAGAAGATGTCAGGTGTGTGTTACAAGAGAGGGAGGACATTTTCAGCATTGCCCAGGAGCACTGTAATTACACATTATTGACCATCTTTGGTAAAAGTGTGAGAGTGCGGGCCGACCGCCAGCGGAACCGGGTACGTGCGGCCGCGATCTGTGCTAATTACAGCCGGCTTAGCTTGCCGTGTTTACTGGCGCGCACACACATAATGGCCCTGTATAAGAAAATTGGCTAAGTAGTTTTTCACCAAAATACTTGTTTTGACGTACATTGAAATATGCATCCTTCTGTATCCCTGACATCCTATCGTATTAATAATGTTATTGGTTTTACGTCCCTTATACCTACTCTGGCTCTTAAAGACGCCGGGGTGCCGGAAGTTTGCCCCAAAAGGGATCTTTAACGTGCCAGTAAATCTACTGACACGGCTCCCTCATATTTGCGCACCCTCAAATGCCACCTGACTGCGCCAGGATACGAACCTGCAACCTTGGGCCCAGCAAGCGAGAACGTTACCGCTGAGCCACGCAGTCAGCCCTCCTATGGTATTGTGAGACAAAATGTAGCCTAAGATCCCTGAAAATTTCATACAGATTGGTGGAGTTGTTAGGACAGTGGCTTTGACATGGTGGCCACTACTCCTGGAAAACCTGGAAATCTTGGAAAACTCCTGGATTTTTATTAGGTCTGGAAAACTCCTGGAAAATGACAAAAAATTTGAAAACTCCTGGAAAATAGTCACTGTTAATTAATTATAAGAATCTTTCCATCTTAAATCATACTCCCGCTGGGGTTTTGGGTGAGCACTCGATCGTTAACGAAAGAAATTTCCTCAGGCTACCTGTTTGTGTGTGGGAGAACACGCGTTAGTATTTTTGTAAAACATATTGAGTATAGACAACTTCACCGCAATAAAATAGCAGGTGGCATTCTTTTCCCTTTTTTTTTTAAAGCGGATATTTCAGCCACAAAGGCTTTAAAAAAAAAAAAAAAATATTCGTGTGTAGGCTTGCGTATCAATAACGAACGCAATCACCACTATTTTTTGTCAACATCTGTGTAAGTAAACCAAACACAACTGCTTTATTTTGGTCTTGAAGTAGGCAACCGATGAAGTCCCCACCCCGGACTCACGCTTATTTTTAAGTCTGGAAAAATTAGAATTACTCCTGGAAAACTCTTGGAAAATCGTTGACCGATTTGAGTGGGCACCATGCTTTGAACATACAGATAAACAGACTAACACTCAGATGTTACATCCAAAGAAGAGATATAGTTCTTTTAAAACTTAATAATCATGGCTTTTGTGGCTGTGTTGAATAGAACACCACAAGTAATCTGAAATGTGTAGAAGGCAAGATACATTCACAACAGCATGTTACAGCAAAGAATTTAGTTATAACAATGGTATGTGAATCAGTTGGAAATTAGAGTAGAGGTTGTGTTATCTGTTGATAAAGTTAAGTCTTAAACATTATTGTCAAATATAGTGATAAAGTTTAACAGCCTTAATACATTAAAAAATGAGGCCATGTTGTTGACTATGAGTCTCTGCTGCACGAAAGCAGTTCTGCATATTGTATTTTGCACTTCATTGTATACTTTCTGGTACCTGCATACAACTTGCACAAACATGACAGTGTGCGACCAAAGTTGCCAGGATATTTTTGCTGTCTGGTAGTTTTATCTCCCATGCAGAAACTTGTATCAGGAAATAGTAGAAACTACACTATGTAAATTAGTTGTAAGTTAGCAGGTATGTATGTACTCAGGGTGTCGAGCGATATGGGAAATACGGGAATTTTAGTGACCCGGGAAAAATACGGGAATTATACGGGAAATCTTGATAAGTCTCATAATGCCTGACTTCTTAGCCCCCGAACGCTCGGTAGAGTCGTCCTGCTCAGTCTTCTATTTCGCCTGCAGACCGCGCTGCCACCCGCAATTTGCGCCACCGATAGAGCGCTAAGCGGGATGAGAACCCAGCCAACGTCGAATGCATGCTTTGCCTGGCCGACCGCCGCCCGTATCCTCTCCGCGCTCGTTGCTGACAATGACATACAGGAATCAGTCCGCATTGTTATTCACAGAGGAGACCTGGGTTTCTCGACAAGAGCAGCCCTTAAAGAAGCTAACAGCTCAAGATCTCAGAAAATTCCAGACGCGGATATGGTGCAATTTCGCACCAACTGCCGAAAATTTTACATTCGTATCCTATGGCTGAAAAAATCCAAGAGAGGTCAACGCTTGCTTACAAGAGACCGTGCTATTTCCTGCCTAGACCCTATAGGGGTCGCTGAGACTCCTAAGTTGGCAGAAGTTAGGATCGTCATTGCCCTGGAAATTCTTTGTAATCAGAAGAATTCGCTTTCTGACGCAATGGCTGACCGCATCAAGAGCAGCTACTCCGCACTTCTGAGACTGTCCTCCGTCACTGCGCGTTTGAAGCAGTTCGACGGAAAAGAGCCATGGCTCGACGTGCTGTTGTCTGAATTAGTGGCTTCAGCACCTTCCTCAGTTCCTGCCAAAAACGATCTCACAAGCTTCGTTAAAATGATACTGATTTTGTATCACAACAATGCAGCTCTAGACAGAGGTTTCTCCCTGAACAAGGAGTGCATGATCGTGAATCACAAAGAAACAAGTCTGATTGGCATGCATACTGTTCAGGACGCTGTGATGGCAGCTGGTGGAGTAGAAAAGATAACCGTGAGCAAGATTCCATACTGCACGAAACTCCTACGCCGTGTTCAAGGAAGCAAAACGGGTGCGAAGCGACGGCTAAGGTCGCAGTCGAAAGAAAAGGAATTGGGGGGAGGGAAAGTACTGTCAAAAGAACTTAATTTTGTGCTGTGTATAACTGAAGTTCCTAGTAACAATCTTGTATATGTCAAAGTGACTTATTTAATTTCGTTTTGCATTATTTTATTTTCTATTATCTACTTTGATAAAATAAATCTAAATTAAAAAGTATTCGCGGCGTGTCGCGTGTGGAATTTGACTGTTTTTAGCCTTTCCATGGTCTTCTTTCGCAGGGAAGATGCACATACCAAATTGTTTTCAAGCCCGTGGAAACACTCAATGCAAATGCGTCACACATGCATAAATTTCAAAAACTACAAACAATATCTCACAGCTCTCGACATTTTACTATCAAACACCTGTCTCCAACATGTGGCTACAAAATACACCACACAAGTGACAGAATTTTTCTCGAATGGGCAGGCATTGTTTCAGTCGCTTGTTAACCACTGTCTGTGTCGGATTTCCTTTCATTGTAATTGTTTCGTTACTTTTACTTCGCCAAAGTTCGACCCGAGGACTGGTCACATCCCGTACACCATGTACAGAAAGAAATACTGAAGGTGGTCTGGATATCGCGGTGGATGAAATGATTATTAACCTTGGCAATTCATCAAGCACTGGCGAAGACGATGATGGTGGTGATGATGATAGGGACAGTGAAGGGGTGGAGAGTGTCAAAGAAACCCTTGCCAAGTGACTGAGGATAATTTATTTATTGGTGTCAGTTCGCTTGCGTCAATCGATAATAGAGCACAGGCTATTGTTTCCCGTCATAGTGTTCAAAATACCGTCCGCCATTCAATAGCCTACAACTCGACAATATAAAACCACAGCAATAATATCGCCACAGAGGGGCTTGTTTGAGTGCTCGGTGCTAAATATGTCTTTACCTTAACTTTACTTTTGTATTATCACGAAAGCTAATATTAACCTTAGAGAGTCGTGATTCAGTGAGTGTGCGTGGTGTTATCTGTCAACTACTGTAGTAAGCTGTGAACGACCTCCACTCAGACTCTTGTTTCATGTTAAAGGATAATCATTGCATGGTGAGTTGTTATATTCATTAGCTGTAGAGTGTTTGCCCTCTTTGTCGTATTTATTGAATTGAATACAGATGATAAAGGTATCATAGCTTCGGTGTGTAATTTATT
Source organism: Meconema thalassinum (assembly GCA_946902985.2). Taxonomy (NCBI): domain Eukaryota; kingdom Metazoa; phylum Arthropoda; class Insecta; order Orthoptera; family Tettigoniidae; genus Meconema; species Meconema thalassinum. The sequence goes on along the minus strand of OX336390.1, from coordinate 150,393,916 downwards.
TATTCATCTAAAAATATCGTATTTCTCTGTTTGAATGTCCTCGGCGTTGACTCAGGAACTTTTTTTTTAATATATTACGTATATTTGTACAGAAATAATGTCTTGAAGTGTAGGGCTGTGTATTATGTTGATTTACAACAACACTAAAAACTTAGCAACACAGCTCAGCTGTTCCAAGCTCCCGACATATCCTTCGCGTTGTTTCCTTGGAAATACAGGGCGTAGGTGAGAAGCATGCTCAGAATTCTTGCCGTGTGGCGGTTGGACGTAGGTTGTTATGTGGCGACCATGGGTTGCGGAGAGGAAAAGCGGGGCATAGTGACAGGAAGGCTGTCAGTACCAAATGCGCGGGGTTAGCAATACTGTATTTGTCCCATAATTTACGCGTGTAAATAGCTGACACACCTCCAATTTTACTATAAAAGTCGTGATCTAAAAAGGGATAGTGGGTGAGTAACATCTATTACTACATGACCCCCAAAATTATTATTCATTATTACAAAGGGTATTTTGACTATTTTCAGTAGTGTAGAAAATTGTATCGCCTTGTTCCGGGCTCCTATAGTGCTTACATTTTCTTTCGATCTTTCATTTGCCATAGGACGCGTCACCGGCGTATGGTTATGCATTACCAGCTTCTGGTTTAGTAGTGGGGTAATGGAAGCAATGGGAACTGTGTACTACAATTTTTCTTGCATGTAACTAACAAGGGGAGGATACGATGCATGGGTCACCGATTCGAACCATCTTTAGTACACTTGTAGGGCATGACTAGGCGTATACCAGGTGCAAGTAGTAAGATGCGCTTCTCAGCCGATTCCGAGAAATTAATTGTTAATTATTCGTAATTGATGTACGGCGTTCATGTGCCCTGTACGTTAACAAGCAGCCAAGGACAGCGTGGTGCTGCGGTAAGAGCCCTGCTTCGTAAGCGTGGGGTCAGTGGATCGAATCCCACCGGTGAGCACTTGTTTGTTTTTGTTTTTTTTTAACATAGGCAATTCGTACAACTGTAGGTGTCGTGAAAAATGTTCATTTTGCAGTCAATTGTAATAACGTGTTATGTGAGCGGGAAAAGGGAGTCGGAATACATCGTACAGGAGATTGATGAAAGAATACCTTTATTCACAGTATTTGCTGTTAGTAAATCTGCCCACCGTTATCGTTAGTTTGTGTGCAGGTGACCTCGCCAGGTCCGAACACTTTCCGACCAATACCCATAGCATGAGACACTACTTGCGGGTTACGGGGTGGTCTGATGGTTCACTGACGTGCACTTAACGGAACAAACTGGGCCTTCAGTGTATAAACATATACATATAATAGAATACACCTGGCCATGTATATTACCAATGTATTTGCAATGCCTCGACTGTACATTATGTAATGTCACAAACGTTCACCCCCATACGATGATTTCAGAATCCCTTTTCTCGCTCACAAAACACGTTATTACAATTGACTGCAAAATGAACAATATTCACGACACCTACAGTTGTACGAATTGCCTATGTTTACAAAAAAAAAAGACTCACTGGTGGGATTCGATCCACTGATCCCACGCTTCGGAAGCAGGGCTCTTACCGCAGCACCACGCTGTCCTTGGCTTCATATTAATGTACAGCGCACATGAACACCATACAGCAATTACAAATAATTAATAACTTATTTCTCGGAATCGGCTGAGAAGCGCATCTTACAACTCGCACCTGGTATACGCCTAGTCATGCCCTACAAGTGTACTAAAGATGGTTCGAATCGGTGACCCATGCATCGTATCCTCCCCTTGTAAGCAAATTATTGTTAAGAGAACGTAAAATGCACCAAGAATGATATGATCTTCAGCTGTGTGCAGTGAGAAAGCTCTGCATGTATTCATTCCTTATGTATTAATGATGCGAAATGTCAGCTAACGTTGTGCCACATACAACACTCGTAGTCTCTAAATGTTGCACATTTTCCCGTAAATTACATCTGTTGATGTTTGAATTGCTTATAAGATCGTGACAAAGAAAGTATTTCTCCAATTGGATGATTGTATTTAACTGTATGCACATCGTAGAATCTTGGCGAGGTGTAATTTTTTTCACGGAGCAACTTTACACCATAGTAGGCACGCAGCTTTTTGTATTTAGTTTTCTGGCATCTTGTTTTAAATTATTGACTAACATATTTCTAAATGCAGACAATCTATACCTCCATTAGGATTCGTGTTCCATAATTCATGCAAAATGAGGTTCGTTCGTTTGTGAAATTGAGGTCATATCCCCCTACCCTTTCAGTGATTACCGTATGGTACTTTACGTAGACTAGGGTGAAGGTGTAAATGAGCATTTCCAAAAAAAAAAATGACGCCAGTTGTTTGGTTTATTAACTTACGGTAATATTTTTCATAGGTACTGAAAACTGGGCACGGTTGGATTTTAAGGTGGAACCACATGTGTTATCAAATATCGCTTTCTTGCAATACCTGGAATATGTATAGAATTATAAAATTATTATTGGTTAAATAAGTGTTAATAGATAGGCTATTATAATTATAATGATTAAATAAATATTAAAGAAGAAATGATGCGTTGTTAGTAAATATTAGGCCTACCAGTACGGCGAATAGCCTATAACTCGTAGTATCCGTCACAATTTAGCATTTAAACGGGCTACGTTAATACTTAATATACTAATATAACAACCAGATAGCAAATTATAATAATATTCTCACATATAACATATTTAATTTGCACCAACTTAATTATTGTAGTCTTAAAATATGTTAGACCATTGCCGTTTGCATTGTGCAAATCGCATACTTTGTAGGCAAGCTGTTTGTTATGGTCGTCTCTGATGCGAAGTTTTATTATTAGTCTACTCTTTTAGGAGACACTTGTCTTTGGAATATTCATGAACGGCTAACCCTCTAGTTCTTATTTCATAAGTTGAACGCTTAAAAACAGAACCACAGTCCGAAATAATAAAGAAGATAGTCACGAACGAACGATTCACTGACAATGAAAATCAAATGGAGATTCGCGAACCAGAAGTTCGCTATGCATAAGCTTCGGTGCCATTTTAACTCGTGAAAGCTCTATACAGTTACGGTACCATACAATTCAGTCACTTTCCGTAAACATTTATTATGTGACACTCCTATTCTCTACTCTCTCAACCCTCCTCAGTAAAACAGTCATTTATATCAGCTCTCCTCTGGTAAACGGTATCTTATTTGTGTTCGTAGCATCTCATCCCATCTGCGAGAGAGTTCACTCGCGCACGCGCGCTTTGCTCACGCTACGGATTGGCCTAAATCTCGTCATCACCCGTGGGCTGCGGAAGTGTCTCCAAAAATGCAGTTACACTTACGCCACAAAATCTTGATTCGCGCTTTAAGATTCATTTTTCAGCCATTTGGTATGCGAACTCTAGTCTTAAAGGATTCTAAAATTTACGGGAATTTGGTGGATTTTCATACGGGAATTTGAAAACAGGTCATCGCTCGACACCCTGGTACTTGTACTAGTAATTCTCATAATCATCTTCATTTAGAAAAGATATTAAAAGATATATGAAAAGATATTAGAAAGTAGAATACGAGCCAAAGTGGAGAGAAAATTGAGAGAGGAGCAGTATGGATTCAGGCCTGGGAGATCAACAGTGGATCTCATATGTTCAGTGAGACAGCTCCAGGAACACCACTACGAATTTGGAGAGGATCTGTTGATGGCCTTCCTGGACATCGAAAAGGCCTATGATAGTGTGTGTAGGGAGAAGGTTTGGGAAGCAATGGAAAACATGGGAGTGGAAAAAGGGACTGTAGGCAGAGTGAAGGAGATGTATTGTGGAAGTGTGAGTTGTGTGAAAGTTGGAGGGGAAAGAACAGACTGGTTCATACAAATGAGTGGCCTCAAGCAGGGTAGTGCGCTGTCACCCCTTCTCTTTATTGTGGTTATGGACGAGGTAATGACACGGATAGCAGGAAAGATAGGAGAAGATAAGATGAAAGCAATGGTGTTTGCAGATTGGGTAGATTATTGGCTGAGGAATAACCTACCCACCAAGGGAAGATGATAAAGAAGAGGAGGTGGGTTTCGGACTGGAGAGAAAGGATAGAGAAATAGGATGAGAGTCCCACAAAAGTTATAAATTTAACTTTAAATGCACTTAGAGGCGGTTGCCACTGCAAATCCGCTCTCTGATACCTAAAGTGGGTAAGGACCTGGTCGAAGCTAACGGGAACCGCAGCTAAGACTTGGGCGGTTTGCCAGAGAAAGGCTTTAGTGTATTCCCTCTCAAGCATGCATAAGACTACTATGGGGAAGGGTGATAGTCTGGCAAGACAGATAGTGACAGATTTATTGCGTATTAACGAGAGCATGAACCTAGGAAGAGTTAGGAAAGCCAGGATCTTGCCTAACTGTAGTATTTGTGAAATGATAAATCCAAAAACAAATATTTAATTTATTTAACAAGGCAAAAGAGTCTAATAAATTTGACAAGTATATAGTTTCAATTTGGTTAACAATTTTGGGGTCACAGACCTCAGAAAACATTTGACGTTTGCTCCAGGCAATTAACAATTCTTTAGGTTTCAAACCTTATATATGTACTAAAATCTTTGTAAGATTTAAAAAAGACAAATGAAGTGATTAAAGTTTAAACATTCAATTGAGTACAAGGAGTGTACTTTAAGAAATTTCCAGGTAACTATTTTAGAAAAAGTTACAACTTCGAAAATAACAAAGAAAGAGAACAGGCAGAATGAAAGGAGAAGTTCCTATAACTTCTTATATTTATACAGAAGTACAGTTGGTTATTATACAAATAAGGGCAGGTCACTTACTGTGAAACCTGAAGAGAAAGTCAAAAGGAAGGTTCTCGACCTCCTATGTTTAAGTAGGAATCACGAGCCAAATGGGGCAGTTTCCCTTTCGTGAGACCTAGAAATAACTCACTCATGAGTTGAGAGAATTGTTTTCCCTGATTATAGGGTAGAAACAATGTAAGCTTGAACCGTGTATAAAACACGTAGTTATGCAGAAATTAATTAATGATAAACAAGCAAATGGAAGGGCACTTCGTAGAGTGACACCTTATAGAAAATGATCTAGAGTTACAATTTTATTAATATGGTTTGTTAGTAGAAGGTTGAGGAAAGATCAATTGGGATTTAGGATCAATGTTCATGGCCTTATTTAATGTAAACGGACGATCGCGACGCGGTAGAAAAGTTGAACAAGCACTAGTTATCACTATAGTCTTTTGAATAGATGGAAAATTCACTGTAGTAACACGAAAGTTTATGGCAAAGAAAGTTATTGCAATGATGAAAAAGGACTGTTTGCACTAGATAGGCGAAAGTCTATTACTTGAGAAAGTTGAGGATTACAATTAAATGCGCCATAGAACATTCCAACGGTGGAAGAAAATTCGCTATTGAGCTTTAATTCAGAAGTGAGATTCTTCAATTTTAAATAGTATTCTCACAAGTGAGTGAAAAATACATGACGCTAGGACTTGTAGATAAAGTACAGGATCTGGAAGGTTCCAGAACGATCTTAAGAGAAGAATGGGGCCAAAGATAATCCAGCGGAGGAATTAGCTTGGTGATTTATAGACAGCGGGTATTACATAATATCCCACGTGGTGAGAAGATTTCTGATTTAAATAGCTTAAGAAAAGCTACTTTCTATTAAGGTTGGCTTAGACAGACAAAAGCTCAACATGGCAAATCCCGCGAAGAATGATTACCGCCCCAAATAAGTAATCTCACGCTGTCTATAAAATATCGTTAAAAGCCTGTAGAAGTTAAAACCGATGAAGATGAAGTTAAAACTTGAAGTAGGTACTTATCTTTGTTGCATGGAGAAGGTGAAGTTCCCTTTGACAGATACTTAATGTGCCAACATGGCGTAGAGAGTAGAGAGTGCCTCTTAGTTTGAGGAGACTGGCTCTAGTTGAGCCCTGACTGATCGAGTCAACTGTCGACTTACAAGTGAGACCCAATCAGCGAAGCGCGGAGAGTCCAAGGAAGGGAAAAGAGTGGGGGTAGGAGACAAAAGGAATACATATCAGAATAGACAACTTATCAAAAATAAATGTTCTTCTTGATGAATGGTCTTCAAAGAGTTGATAGCAGGCGATACTAGCACAGCATGGTGAGTGAAAAAGTAGACGAAGTTCTCTTGCTCACGGAGATAATAGCTGGCGATGGCAACGAGATCTGGTGACCAGATGGAAAAGGAAGTCCTCTTGCACCAGGAAGAATTGAGGAGCTTCAGAGATTCGCTGCTAGATGACGCTAGGTGGGTCATGGAAGATATATATCTAGAACAGACTCACAATGACATAAGAGACATGACCATCAAAGAGAAAATAGAAGATCACTGTTGGTGTTTGACAAAGAGGAAGGAATGAACATGCAAAGAGCATTAAAAATTATATTCTCTCGAAACGTGTATTACAAGAATACACCACAGATGATCTCATGGTCTGGGGAAACAAGGAGGAGGAAATTCAGGACCAACTGAAGGCTTGGGAAGAAACAGTGGGAGAGTACGGATGGAAGTTCAACATCAGTAAATGTGAGATTCTGTTAACGACCAGGAAAAAGGACAGACCAATGAGTGGGATAACACTTGGAGGTGGACAACTGAAGAAGGTGGAAAGTCTCAAGTACTTGGGAATATAGTGGAGGAAAATGGGAGAAATGGCAAAGAGATTACGGAACGTGGCAGACAGGCAGAATCATTTCTGAGAAGCATTAGGAGCTTAGTGTGGAATAAAGATGTCCCACAAAAAAGCAAGGAAGTGTTATACAGAAGCTGCTATATCCCGATACTGACCTATGCTTCAGAAACGTGGACAATGAAGAAAAGAGACATAAGCAGAATACAGGCAGGTGAAATGAAGTTCCTGCGAAGTAGGATCGGAGTAACAAGAAGAGACAGGGTGAGGAATGAAAAGGTCAGGGAAATAGTGAAAGAGGAGCCCTTGCAAGGTAGGATTGAGACATCAAGACTGAGGTGGTATGGACACTTAAAGAGAATGGATGAGAAGAAGATTCCCAAGAGGATACATGAGATGCAGATGCAGAAGAAACGACCAAGGGGAAGACCAAGAGATAGATGGCTGAAAGGAGTGGAGGAATGTGTCGAGAAGAGAGGCGAGGACTGGACCAGAGTGACAGCGGAGAGGTGGTGGGAAGAAAGGACTAAGTGGCGAGGCTTATGTTCCAAACAGACCCAGCCTGGGGCTGGAAACTGTACAAGATGATGATGATGATGATCTTCATTTAGAGCTTTTAAAACAATCATGTATTTTTCTCAAGAATTTTTATTAATGCTACTCAATATTATTGATTGTCCCTAGTTATGTGTAGGTATAGGGAGATAGTAGGTTTTTTGGTTGGTTGGTTCCTTAGTTTAGGGGCTGCGACAACGCGGTCATGTAGCCCCGTGTACTTTGGGTGTGTGTAGAATCTGTCTGATAACCGGTGTTAATTGTGATGACTGTATTAGTGTGTGTATCTGTTTTTTAATTCAAGTAGAGACTGCAACTTTGAATTTTCAAATAGTTCCTACTTTTGCCGCCAAACGCCACCGTCAACGACTACTAGGCCTAGTTCAGAACTAGCTACTAGACGCCACCGCAGTCGGCTCTTGGCAACGAACGTAGCAACCTAAGAGCGTTGTTTACATTCTTAACCTATCCAATTTAGTTTCACACAGGTGTAATTAGTGGAAAGATCTTTAACATGCCATAAATCTATGACATGGGACCGCCGGCTTTACTTCCCCTCCGAAGGAAGGCATACTGAGGGATTTTTAACGCTCTTAAAAAATCCGACGGCTTCGGCCGGGTTTGAACCCGCTATCTTGGGCATAGAAGCTCAGCATGCTACCAACTACGCCACCAAAGCCGCTCACATGACTTTCCAACTGCAATGAATGAGTGAAAATACAGGTTTTTTTCTCAGTCTCTCTTTTGGTACTTCAAAATACTACTCATCTCAGATGTTCTGTTCTTTTACCCATGTAGATGATAAAAGTAAAAGAGATTAATGAACTGTGATCCATTTTCCAAATCTGAAAATTAATTATATTTTTTTTACCTAGTACACCTAACAGTTATTTAATCTGTAAATAATTTTGCATTTTTTTTTTACTTAATATTATTTATTAGGTAAAAAGAAGAGGGCACCAAAGACCAGGGCATCACGTACAGAAAAAGAAAATGTAGAGGGTTCTTCTGTGATGGTTCTGAAGAAGACTGCCTTCAGTGACATGGAATCTGATGATAGTTCTACCAAAGTAACTGGACAGGTAAGATAGTATTGAAAAATGGTTTTGTGAATATTCCTACCTCTGTCCACATTCCACATAGCATTTCAATAATGTGTGAGTGATCTGTTACTTTTTTAATATCTTGCTGCTCAAATCCTACTCTTAACTGACTTTTATTTTTAAATTGCGTTTTTAAATTTGTTCCAGTCTGCACAGTATACAGGTCATTTAAATAAAATCCAGATATGAGATGCTGCAAGGCTACTATGCCATGAGCAGTGCCAATGTACTAAGAGAGCTACCGTAATTGCTCGCATATAACTCGCACTTTTCTAACCAGAAATAGTGTAAAAATCTTCGGTGCAAGTTATATGCGGGGATTTCGGAGGGGAATACCTTATTCCCAAATTTGCATTATTGAAACAAGATGACTGGAATTGTCAACTGACGTCGCTGCTGCCAATCTCCGAGCTACTCTCGCATTTATCATCCTAACTTCCGTCCAATGCATTTGCGATGCCAGTCTCCAAGAAGCTCTTAATAACGTCTGTCAACACCATAACCCATACCCCTACATCCAATCATGCAAGAGTTCAACTGACGGCCTTCTTTATCTTGTCTTCTGTTGTCAGCTCATCGTGACCAGCCATACCAGATCTCGACGTGTTCTAACCTAACAATTTCTTCTTTAGCATGTGGAGCGCCAAATCATGCAAGAGCTCAACAGATAGCCTTCTGTACTTCATCTTCTGTCATCAGGTTATTGTGGCTAACCGTACCAGATCTTGACGTGTTCATCATCATCATCAAATTCCAGCTCCAGTCCCCCGGGTGCTGTTAACGAGCCCTCGCCACCTTTTCCTGTCCATGAATAGTTGGTCTTCATGGGTCCTTCTCCAGTCTAGCCCTTTGTCTTCAAGATCATCCTTGATTTGGTCCAACCATTTCTTCTTTGGTCTTTTTCCTGGGATAATCTTATTGAAATAAGCTTTCGGTGTCCTCTCATCTCCCATTCTTTGAAAATGCCCATACCATCCTAATCGTTGCTTCAGCAAATATTTTGTAGCACTGATATCTATACCAGCCTCTGTCCTGTTTGTTTCGTTCCTTACTTTGTCTCTCCTTGTCCTTTGAAGCATTGTTCTTATAAACTTAATTTCGGATGCCTGAATCCTACTTTCTTCTCTTCTGGACAAGGTGCATGTTTCTACTCCGTAAATTAGAATTGGGATGTAGTATGTCTTGGATCTCATATTTTCAGTGAGACAGCTCCAGGAACACCACTACGAATTTGGCGAGGATCTGTTGATGGCTTTCCTGGACATCGAAAAGGCCTATGATAGTGTGTGTAGGGAGAAGGTTTGGAAAGCAATGGAAAACATGGGAGTGGAAAAAGGGACTGTAGGCAGAGTGAAGGAGATGTATTGTGGAAGTGTGAGTTGTGTGAAAGTTGGAGGGGAAAGTACAGACTGGTTCAGACAAATGAGTGGCCTGAAACAGGGTAGTGCGCTGTCACCCCTTCTCTTTATTGTGGTTATGGACGAGGTAATGACACGGATAGCAGGAAAGATAGGAGAAGATAACATGAAAGCAATGGTGTTTGCAGATGATCTCATGGTCTGGGGAAACAAGGAGAAGGAAATTCAGGAGCAACTGAAGGCTTGGGAAGAAACAGTGGGAAAGTACGGATGGAAGTTCAACATCAGTAAATGTGAGATCCTGTTAACGACCAGGAAAAAGGACAGACCAATGAGTGGGATAACACTTGGAGGTGGACAGCTGAAGAAGGTGGAAAGTCTCAAGTACTTGGGCAGTATAGTGGAGGAAAATGGGAGAAATGACAAAGAGATTACGGAACGTGGCAGACAGGCAGAAGCATTTCTGAGAAGCATTAGGAGCTTAGTGTGGAATAAAGATGTCCCACAAAAAAGCAAGGAAGTGTTATACAGAAGCTACTATATCCCGATACTGACCTATGCTTCAGAAACGTGGACAATGAAGAAAAGAGACATAAGCAGAATACAGGCAGGTGAAATGAAGTTCCTGCGAAGTAGGATCGGAGTAACAAGAAGAGACAGGTTGAGGAATGAAAAGGTCAGGGAAATGGTGAAAGAGGAGCCCTTGTAAGGTAGGATTGAGACATCAAGACTGAGATGGTATGGACACTTAAAGAGAATGGATGAGAAGAAGATTCCCAAGAGGATACATAAGATGCAGATGCAGAAGAAACGACCAAGGGGAAGACCAAGAGATAGATGGCTGAAAGGAGTGGAGGAATGTGTCAAAAAGAGAGGCGCGGACTGGACCAGAGTGACAGCGGAGAGGTGGTGGGAAGAAAGGACTAAGTGGCGAGGCTTATGTTCCAATCAGACCCAGCCTGGGGCTGGAAACTGTACAAGATGATGATGATGATGATGTAGTATGTCTTGAACAGTATATGTTTACACTTCCTGGGCACTTTATTGTCCCACAGTAGTGTTCTAACTTGTGCATAGAAGGTGGCTGCATTACTAGTTCTACAGTATTTGTTACTTCACTGTTGTTATCCTTACTCAGTGTGCTACCAAGATATTTAAATTGATAAACTATTTTTAGAGGCTGATTATTCAAGTAAATGGTTGCATTAGACAGTCCTGTTGTCGTCACTACTGTCTTACTTTGGCTTATTTTCAACCCATACTCCTTGAACAGCTTGTCCCATTAATCCAGTTTTTCTTGTACCTCTCTGGCACTTTCTCCCCAAATCATGACGTCATCTGCAAAGACATGGGCATTTGTTTCATTACCCTTATCTTCTTTTATTATCTTCAGGATTATGTCCATCACTATTCTTACACATGCCCTTGTGTTTTCATACAGCATTTTGATCTTAATCTTACTTATTAATGTAAAAGCGTTGGGGCGCCAATGAAACAGCTGACGATCACACCCCGTATTGCTGTTTTACTGCGTCGCCACATTTGAAAACACCGTATGTGTTTGGTTATTGGTTTCTAGCGTATCTTTCTGTTGACGCCAGTAGCGAATATCAAATTCACAATGAATTCTCGGCCGGCAGCTCAATTACTATTTTCGTCTGCGTATTTGATCACTTTGAGTTTAAATCCAGCCATATAACTTCCGCGTTTTTACATAACTAAAAGATCGATTTCCACAAGAAAACAATCACACTTAACTGAGAAACAAAAATGAAACGTGAATACAATGCTGCTGGCTACTTGTCAACAATGCAGCATACGGACAACAAACACTGTGAAAGAAAGAAAAGCACCGCCACAAAAACGAACAATATCATTGCATGCAAGATGTGTTTTAAAATTACTACGATCATCTTTATGACGGCGTCCGAACTTAATGCGAGGAATACTTTTTCCTGCAATTTCCAATTTAAAAATGGGGTGCGAGATATATGCGAGCAAATACGGTATGTTCCCTTCATTCAAAAATTAGACCACCAAGGCTAGCTGTTTCCCGAAGGATCCAGGATATTTTTTTCTCTGAAAGGTCATAAGGCAAGAAATTTGATCACACATGGAACTTTCTGGTTGAAAAAGGAATTCAATTCTTGCTGTTTAATGTTTGTTGAAGCATTCTGCACTTGTTACAGCCTGTTTTGTAGGCCAGATCCTGTGTCCCTGTACACGTCACAATAATCAAAATGAGGCAAAACTAGTGTTTCAAACAAAGGGTTTTTTTTAGTTTCTCTGGAAATAATTCTTAGTCTAATCCATGTCAAATTTTCATCCAATGTAATGCCGAGACATTTCACAGTAGGAGAGAGGGACATACAACTGCCTTTGAGATTCACCAGTGAAGGTCCTCTCGATTTACTTGTGTTACGAGGTGGGGGTATCTTATAAGGATAGCTTGAGATTTAGTGGGGTTGGTTTTTAGACTATGCGATTATACTCGGTAAGCTGGGAGAATATTGCTCTAAGCTGGGAGAATGCGATTGACAGTTCTCGTCACGCCCTGTGGTCTGAGAACGAGGTTGCCAAACTGTACGAGCCAGAGATACAGCTGACCAGGCACTGAAGCATGTGGGCTATAATATTGCAACACAGAGTATTATGACATCAACTATGCGAACATGGATTAGCCAAAAGGCAGAGGGGGTGATGACTGATGTGGGATTTCCGGCCAAATGTCAATCCCTTTCTCCAAGCGTACAGAATATCGGTCCGTGATGTACAGTAATTGTGGTAAGATCTTCGTAGATGTTTTTAATTTTTTGTTTTGTATTCTTTTTCTTTTCTTTCTTCTGATAACCTGTATTTCTGTGGTGACTGGGATAGATAATAGTGTGTGTGCCCTGGACAAGAGCAAAGCCAACTCTGTGCAGGCCATGGTGGTTCATGGAGCAGTGAAAGGTAGAAGCTTTTACCCTTCATGACATAGGCACTTGGAGTGTGTTGTAGGCTGAGTGAACCCAAGCCCATTTGCATGTCTGAAAGTAATAGTTTTGTCTCTAAAATCCACTACTTCGGTGGAAATCGAACACAATCCCCTTCAGTTAGATCGAAAATAACCTAAATTAAGATTACCCTATAATAACTGAAGAAGATTTAAAACATTTCTTGCTGAAAGTGAAAGAGGAAAGTTCAAAGGCTGGACTAATGTTTAATGTCAAGGAAACAAAAATTAAGACAACTACAGCTGTCAATTCATGGCATATAGGAGGGGAATAAATGGAGATAGTCTCTGTTTTTAACTACCGTATCTTGGCTCACAGATTTCTGCTGATGGTGACTGCAGCCATGAAATCAAAAGACGATTACTACTTGGTAGACAGGCATTTTCAAATATGGACAATATCTTAAGGAGTAGAGACATAACATTAACAACAAAGATCCGTATAGCGGCTTCGGTGGCGTAGTTGGTAGCATGCTGAGCTTCTATGCCCAAGATCGTGGGTTCAAACCCGGCCGAAGTCGTCGGATTTTTTAAGAGCGTTAAAAATCCCTCAGTATGCCTTCCTTCGGAGGGGAAGTAAAGCCGGCGGTCCCATGTCATAGATTTATGGCATGTTAAAGATCTTTCCACTAATTACACCTGTGTGAAACTAAATTGTATAGGTTAAGAATGTAAACAACGTTCTTAGGTTGCTACGTTCGTTGCCAAGAGCCGACTGCGGTGGCGTCTAGTAGCTAGTTCTGAACTAGGCCTAGTAGTCGTTGACGGTGGCGTTTGGCGGCAAAAGTAGGAACTATTTGAAAAATTCAATGTTGCAGTCCCTACTTGAATTTAAAAAAACAGATACACTCACTAATACAGTCATCACAATTAACACTGGTTATCAGACAGATTCTACACACACCCCAAGTACACGGGGCTACATGACCGCGTTGTCGCAGCCCCTAAACTAAGGAACCAACCAACAAAAAAAGATCCGTATAGTAAGGGCTATGGTTTTTCCAGTTGTAATGTACGGATGTGAGACCTGGACCATAAGAAAAGCTGAACGCCGTAGAATAGATTCCTTTGAATTATGGTGTTGGAGAAAAGTTCTTAAGAGTTCCATGGACTGTGAAGAGAACAAATAAGCCAGTTTTACACAAATTAAACCAGAGTGTTCCTTGGAGGGCTTAATCCTGAAACAAAAACTTAGCTAATTTGGACACATCATGAGAAGACATAATTCATTAGAGAAGACCTTAATGCTGGGGAAGATAGAAGGCACAAGAAGAAGAGGGAGGCAAAGAATGAGATGGATGGATGGCATCATAGAAGCACTAAATTCCAGCTTGGAAAATCTTCGGGAGACAGTGCAGGACAGAAGAAATTGGCGTAGATTAGTACATGGCGTCACGGAGAGCCGGAATTGACTAAACGGAGAGAGAGAGAGAGAGATAATTACACATGAGATTTGCCGTGCTGCAGATTCCAGAAGAGATTATGTTAATCCCAATTAACCAAACGATACCCCAAAACTGCACAGGTGCATCCAACAATGGGAAACTGACACAAAAAAAAAAACACACAGAACAGCTCACATTACTTTGGTTGCTTATTCCACTGCAATTTTAAGGAAAGGCAATAAATACCTCTCAGCAAAATAATTACTTACCTACATGATTCACAACAACACAAGACAAGTGATAAAAGCATAAGTTACATTCCAAATTCGGCACTATTCTCCCAATCCCCAAAACACAGCAATCTCAACACCAAGTTATTCTAATTAAGTTGCATATTACACAAGATACTTACGCTGAGCCCGAAAGCTCAGCTACCGGTACCTTAACGTTTGTGTTACTCCGACGCAGAAGTTCCTTAGTCGTTCAATTCTAAAAGGAAAAGTCAATTCAAATACAACACATCCTTATATAGTCGTTTACATGCCAACTCACAAGGTTTTTCTTGCCAACCTCGCAGTTATGCTCTCCAGAGAACACAACACTGTTCATCTTTGGCTGGCCTTGAAAGCAGTCACCAACATTACAGTTTCAAGGTTGGTATCACATAACAGTAGAGTATCGCACCGCCGGGTCTCCCCGTTGGCGCTTCAAAGACAATCTGTGGGCCGTGACATCATGCAGAGGATGTTAAGAATTGAGATTCACTCTATCGGCCTATCAGTCAGTGACTGGTGTCTAGTCTGGTATTGTTTATCTATGTCAACCAGAGAGAGTATATAGCAACAATGAAAGGGTCGTTAATGGAGAATGGAAGTGTTCATTGCTTACTGTATTGGTGAATAGTCGTTATATGCATTTGATCGCACCAAATATGGTTCATCAGATCTTTTGAGGTTATGATCAATTTTTAGCCTACTTTCAATTTTTGCAAAAAAAATGAAAGTAGTCTTATGAGATCCACACGGGGCCAAAACATTGTGTGTCTGTCTGTGTGAGTGTGTGTATCCTGTATGTCTGCCCCCTCCCTCCCTATCAATTCAAATACGACGAAACCGGATTGAACCAAATTTGGTACAGAGGTAGCACTAGCAAATGGTACTGTCCCCGTATATTCTAGAGGCGGTCTGTTGGATATCCGAAGCAACGGCTGGATTCGTAGACCCTGACTGCTCCGACGCAAAATACAAGTCAAGGATCTACCTCCAACTAGACCCTCGCGAATGTACGTGGCGGAAATTACAATACAACTGTGAATAACATGAAAAATACACTTAGCTCGTGGTAAAACACCTACCTTAATCTCGGGATTCTCATGGTCAGCTTCTCTGGACCTAAAATGGGTTTCACAGTTGCATCTCCTTATATCTAAAATAATTCACGACAACACGGCTTCTAATAAAACTAAAGCATTTAATAACAAATGTAAACTAAAGCTAAACATCCACACTACAAAATAAAATACACACTCCCATTCGTTCATCTCCACTCTCACGCCACTGACAGAACAGCGTTCTATTAACATAATGACAAAATTTGGTGTAGCTTGGGTCCATACAACAAGCTGTACAACAATTACACACCTCGGTGTATTAACATTCTTCTGGTACGCTCCCAAGCACATATGGGCGCTCGGGCACACGCGATCATTGCCACGCGTCCGATGACATAACATTCACGGCTACATTCCCAGTCTGACTGGTTTAAAAAGAAGAAAAAGAGCGAGCTGAGCGGTTCGCCACATCTCTCTCTATTTGCTTGGCCTGGCTGTGCTATGGCCTTGGTTGGAAACGAGTTTTAAAGAAGTCCCCGCTATTCCAGCCTGGTCCACAAACGAGCTCTTCATAACAATGAGACCTGTGTTAAATGAAGGCAGATTCACGTCAGACAAATACGTGAACTGCACTCAAATCCTACATGCTACTGGCATAAAACTTCTATACACACCAACATTCACACTCTCGCATTGTGACGTCCCAATGGAGTTCATTTCATTCGCACTGAACAAGAAACAAACCACATGCAATCACATACTCATTCACACTCTAATCTTTACGTTAAACAAACGAAAACTTCCTATTCTTAACACGTTATACACTCGGTTGATAAATAATAAAGATTAACACTAAAATAAATTATAATGACGCTTATAGCACCAGCTATAGTCCTTCCAAAGTAATAGCGTCTAAATACAGTCGAGCCTGCGCTCTGATCTAGCAGTTATGTCAAATACAATGAACTGTGATCTTTAATATCTTCTACATCACCAGAAATAACCACCACTAGTCTCTCCTATCTGATCTGATGTCAAAATAAGTTAAATACATTCGACCACTGAAGGTGAAACATATGCTGTTACAAGTCTGATTTAATAATCTCGATAAAAGTATAGCATAACAGCTGTCGTCATCAATTTCCTGTTCCAATTTCAACCGTGAACCTTCCTGTCCTATCTAAATTCCATGTCGTGTATAACAAAATAAGGAGTACTCTCTACTCACAGTCTAAATGCCTTTGCCAACACTAGTCATGCCCACGCAATGACTGTACTATAAAATGCGGATCACACCTTCGCAATAACCTCGTATGCCAACTACATACGGAAATACACAAAAACCACTATCAAAGGGTTATCAACTCTACTTCTATCAACCTGGCATTCCTTCAAAAGGGCATAATTTCACAGCGTTGTTACCACAATCGCTGGTCTGATGAACAATAACAACAATTGTTAAATTAATAATTTATACATCTTAACGACCTCTGGACTTCACTATACTGAACCTCCTCACTTAATACTCTTGAAACGATACTCTGATAAGTATAAACTGTCGTGCATACATTTAATAAAAATACTACATCTCATCTTCACACATCTGGGTTCGACTTTAATCGAAGAAGGAATATTATGTCTACAACGTGACATGATATTACTCCTCGTAAGTAATTAATCACAACATCATATCTATGTGTTTGTGTCCAACAAGAATCTATCACAACGAGGATATCAAACGATAACTACCCTAACGTCGGATGATAAATAATCTTCCAAGAAGATTCTAGCTTCAAATAAATTAAATGACTGAAAGTTCAAAGCTTTCTTCAATAAAGACATACAGTTAGTCATATTCGTATTCTCTTCATTCAGAACGAATGTCTAAGAGTTCTGACGATAATAATCATGTCCACGTTAAATGTTTCGTTTCCACAATGTGACATGATATTTCACAATATATCACTACCAAGATCTTCTTTCTTGACGTTTCTTCTCGACGGATGAAAATGAAAATCCACAGCCTGTTTCCAGTCTCCGACCGGGTCAGGAATGGAATGAATGAAGCCCCCATCTAGCGGCGAGGATATGAACTGTGCCGGCTGCCGAGGCCTGACGCACTCCTCTGGGACAATGATTAAATGAATGACAGATGAAATGAAATGATAGTGGAGAGTGTTGCTGGAATGAAATTTTGACAGGGAAAACCGGAGTACCCGGAGAAAAACCTGTCTGCCTCCGTTTTGTCCAGCACAGATCTCACATGGAGTGACCGGGATTTGAACCACGGGCCCAGCGGTGAGAGGCCGGCGTGCTGCCGCCTAAGCCACGGAGGCTTCTTTCTCGACGGATAAAATGCCCAAATTAAACTAATAAAAATTAATTTAATGGGTAAGATAGACGAAAATGTCTTATCACCTGTATTCAAAATGAATACAAAAACGTCGAAAATAAATTACTGTTCCTTAAAGGAAATGACAAAATCTTGTTCCTCGAACAAGTAAATGATCTCAGTTCAGAAACTGAATTCCTAACAAACGAAGATAATAGCATCGCCAGACGATCACTATAATAAATTTCGAAGAATAAAAATGCTATACATGAAGTACATAAATACTGTATCGAAAAATGGATAAAGGATTTGCTCAGTAAATGTCACTACAAGCTCTAACTACAAGGTTAGTGAACACTGCTACCTGGTCTCGAAGTCGAGAAGATCAAGATAGAGTATAACAAAATACTCTGATGTTACATCTCCCAAAGATCTGGGCTGGATCCTAGTTCGTCTCCATGAACTCGTGACCTCAGGAAAGGAACGAATTCCCCCACTGGAAACAGCAAGCTCCGACCGGAATCGAACTGCGGGCCTCCAATCATCATCTTTATTTGACCGGGATAACCCTGGACCTCTTGAAAATCTTGATGCTTCTTCTATCTCCGTCACAGCACAGTCTCATTATAACAGTGAGTAGCGTCGGAAGTTCTGCTTTCCACTTCAAAATGCATTTGAAGAGAAAGTCTTGGACCTCACTCGTATAACGAACATTCATGTAGATGGAATCTGAACATCGTTCTGTAGTCTCTGATGTTAATGTTGAGCTCATGTTTGGCGAGAATGCACTAGAATGGAGTTGTGCATCGAGTCTCATGATTGCTCACTAAGTAGACATTCACGAACAGTCTCCTCTAACGAAGCTCCATCGCTGTCTATATTGCTTCTATCTGCCTATACTCCTGGCGGACATAATACCGTATTTCCGCGCATAATCATCGCACCCCACTTTTCAAACACTAAAATAGGTTTATAAAATTTCATCGCATAATCGTCGCATAGCATGTTCGTATTTGTGCGCCAGTCAGTTGCACACGCTACCGCGACTTTATAACCCGGCGCGACTTTATAACCCGGCGCGACTTTGTCAGACGTAAAATATCCCGTCTTTATGCTTGCGGACAATGAACTGTGACGCGAGCAGTAAGCTTCGTCACTTAGCACATTCCGCGAGCGTATAATCTGGCGTGATCTTGTCAGGAGAAAGTAATCTTGTCTTTATGCCTGCCGGCTATGAACCGCGACGCGAATGGCCAGCGCACATTCCGCGAGCGTATAGGCCTAATCTGGCGTGGTCTTGTCAGGAGAAAGTAACCTCATCTTTAACCTGCCGGCTATGAACCGCGAAGCGAACGGCCAACGCACATTCCGCGAGCTGGCGTGATCATGTCAGCAAAAAGTAATCTCATCTTTAGACCTGCGGCCTAAGAACTGTGACGTGAACGGCCAGCGCACATTCCGCGAGCGTATAGGCCTAATCTGGCGTGATCTTGTCAGGAGACAGTAATATCGTATTTATGCCTGCGGGCTATGAACCGCGACGCGAATGGCCAGCTTCGTCAGCACATTCCGCGAGCGTTAACCTGTCGTGACCTTGTTAGAAGAAAGAACCCTGTCTCTGACTGCGGGCTATGACTCGCGCTACGCGAATGACTGGCCCGTGCAGCAAATAATGATACAGTATACTCTTTGAAATTAAATATTCTTCGCATAATCGTCGCACCCTGCTTTTTTCCACGAAATTTCGGCAAAAAAAGTGCGACGATTATGCGAGGAAATACGGTAATCTAGTCCATAATAATCTTCATAATGCTAGACTGAATATTGTTCTTCACTATGGAATACATCTCCATCCTAAGTGTTGTAATACAGTTCCACACAAGCAATAGTAATACACACTCGTACTCACGTGTGGCTGTTGCCTGAGCTGCAGTCGCTCGGACAAAGTGTCGTATTGCGCTGGAGAAAAACACTTTTCTCGCGCTTCACAAAACTGCTTATAATTGCTGAAATAATTCTTCCAAACTTCTGTAAGTTTGCAATATACAGTATCTGCTAGTCAGCTACAATACGTAGTTGAAATGAATTCTCTGAAGTCGATCAGACCGAAGTTAATGCGGTAAATTTAAACCTCGCAACTTCACCTAGATTCAGGGCACGGTCGTCTCCTGATTCCTCTCTTGCTCAAGCCTTGTCTCCACGAGTCTCCTTCTACTAGACCGGTGAAACACTCGGAACTCCTTTCTCCTCCAATTTCACACATCTGACCTCTTCGACGTTCAGATACACAAGAGCCTCGGTGCTTGGCGTCTCCCCTCCAAGTCTCCCGATTTTAGCCGCCTTTTCGAGTTCCCTCTCGAATTCGCGCGGGCTCTAGCAAATCTCTTATTTCTTCCAATAGCGACCTGCTATTGACTTATAAAATATTTCCAATATTTTATTATCATATTCTTCTCTTTTCCAATATGTAAATTCATTCTTTAAGGGCTTAAATGAATTAAATATCCATAAAAATATAGTTGCTGGAACTCCCGTCTTCTCTAAAACTTCTTCCTATTGGCTGTAAGCTCATATCCAATGGGATAATTTATAACAATATCTAAACAAATCCTGGGAATATTAACTGTTGCTAGGTCGATTCCAAGCTTCTCGAAACTTCCATCGCGCAATACTATCACGTGACAGAATTTCCCTCCTAGCTCTACGTCGCCTCACGACTGGTTTCTGCAAAGTTCCAGCCTTCATATTCCTTGGTTAAATGTTATCATGTGCTTCGAAAAAACATGTATTATTCCCATTTTCATCCCTTATAATTCATTTTATGGGGGCATTCCCCTCCCATCTCAGTTTAAAAACAGTTGCAAGATTGTTTTTAACCACATCGAATCAGGACCTTAGACATGTCACTGAACTCGAAAATGAATTATAATTTTCAGCCTACTTACTTAAAATATTTCTTCAAGTTCTTTGCATTGTATTTTCCCAAAATGACATTGTTCTCTTCATCATACAGCTCATAACAATTATTCCCATAGACAGTCTCAATTCGGAACGGTTTTCCTCTTTCTTCTTTCCCTGCGTCCGTCTCAGATATATTTATTGGACCGTTCTCCTCTTCTGGTCTTGCGTGGTGGTATTCTGCTCTCCTCCTACTTCTCTTGTCGTCCTACCGGTGTTCCTCCATATCTCCTATACGATTCTTTCTCATTGGGTTTCTCTTTACTCATACTGGGAATCGGATCTTCACTCAAGTTCGAATTACTTCCGTTTCCGCCTTCCTTTTCTCTTAATTCCTTCAAGTATCGCTTTCCTTCTTGATGGCGTTTATCGTAGTCCTCTTTGGTCATAACCTCATTTCTTTGTGGTCTATCGCTGTTCTGATTCTGGTAATTGTGGTGTTTCGACCATTATAATTATTTTTATTGCGATAATTATTATTATTGTGGAAGAAACCTCTTCTTCGACTTTCCTGGTAGTTTCCTCGTCCTTGCTGTTGTTGATAGGGACGGCCACCACGGAATCTCCTATACCTTGGTTCAGGTCGCCTATCTCTAAAATAGGTACCTGGACCTACATTTCCTTTCTCCTGTTCTTTAGGGCTTTCTGTTTGCTGTGTCTGATCAATATACACAGTATTAATATCTTTGTAGTCCTGACGTTGGTTTCTAGCTACGACATTGGGCGTTGGACTAGTATAATCCAATTTCCAAAGAAGTTCGTCCATGCCGGCCAAATCGCTGATTCCTGACGAAATGATCAGTCTTCTCACTTCAGCTGGCAACATTCGGGCAATGGCATCTATTAATTGTGCCGTAGACAGAGGGGGTTGCAAAAAACGTAGCCGGGCAAGTTGCGTTGTGAAGAAATCGGCGTAACGCGTCGGTAATGTACCCGAATACTTCCTCGAGTATACTTCTGGGCGTAAACTGTTCTGCGCTTCCACGGACCAATAACGTTTCATGAGGGCTTCTGCGAACTCCTCAAAGTCCACAAATGTGTACCTGAAGGCGCGAAACCATTCAAGGGGGCCTTCTTCCATATATCGTTCCACTATCTTCATCTCTCGTTCTCTCAGAATGTGAGCCTCCGCAAAATAGTCACGGATCTTCCTGATATACTCAATTGGGGTGTAAGAATCAAGGTTGGTAAATTTACGCGGTTTGTCCTCAAAATTACGAATTATCGTCACGTTTCTCTGTTGAGAATCTTGGAAACTGGGACGATATTCCTTCCTTTCTCTTTCGGGTTCTCTATTCCTATCCTCGAGTCCTTCATGGTGTCTTAACATCCTTTCTTCTGGTCTGACTTCTCTATCTCCCGTTTCCGTACTGAGGTTTCTACGATAATCGCCATAGTCCTCCATTTCTTTCTTCATATCCTCCTTATAGACTTCAAGATCTTCCACGTCTCCTAAGCTCAGATTTTTCAATTTCCCTTATTCCTCAATGTTAGTGGATTTTCCTTCCTTAATCTCATTTACGACGGTGACTACTGTGTCTATCCTTTCATCTAACCGTTTACTACGACTTTCTAACGTCTCTTTTAACGCTTGATTCTCCTTGACCGATTGATTCTTGTCGTCAACCTGTCTCTCTAATAGTTGATCAATACGC
Source organism: Meconema thalassinum (assembly GCA_946902985.2). Lineage (NCBI taxonomy): Eukaryota > Metazoa > Arthropoda > Insecta > Orthoptera > Tettigoniidae > Meconema > Meconema thalassinum. Next base: position 150,371,567 of record OX336390.1, on the reverse strand, counting down.
TTCCCTAGATCCGACCTAACAGACATTACATCACGGTTGATCTGTAATTGCGTATTGGCAAGCTTACTTTCAACTTTACCCTGAATTAGCTTAATATGTTCTGCGCTCGACTTATCCCATTCGTCTTTCCAAATGACAACATTAGCCTTCAACATTTCAGCTATATCTAGTTCAATGTCCTCCTTCAAAATTTTATTGTGGTCTATCACCTGACTACGCAGAGTATCAACATTTGTCTTCAATTCGGCTAAAGAAACAATGGTCTTTAGAGAATCGTCAACAAATTGCGATCTCAAAGCACCTATACCTTCTCCACAGTGAGTTTTAGACTCTTCCACTTTCTTCCTGATCTTATTAATGTCCCCTTGGACCTTATTCACATCAACAAACATCGAATTAACCTCAGACTGTACTTTACCGATATCATTTTGTACACTAGTTATTTCTGTCTGGACATTATTAACATCGATTTGCATATTGTTTACATTCTCCTGTACCTTATCTACTTTTGTTTGAACATGGGACCCATCTGACCTTACATTGGCAACTTCTGTTTTTACAAGCACAACATCAGTTTGAACATTATCAACATTTGATTTCACAAGAGATGCATCATCTTTGACTAAAGTCACATCATCTTTGACTAGGGCAACATCAGAATGCACACCCTCTACTTTAGATTGTACACTTTCAACATTAGATATCACCAGCGAAACGTCCTCTTTCAATTCAGTGGAGCTGGTCTGCAATCCCTGTAAAGAATTTTGCATACCCTGAATATCTCCCTTAAAACTGACCTTGTTAACGACAGTGTCAAGATCTGCCTGTCGATCTTTTCTTTAGCTGCTCTCGGTCCTTCTTTGCCTCGTACAATTTCCTCTGTAATAACATTTACTTTCAGATTCTCTTTAATCTGATTTTCCACACTATCCAATTTCTTATTCATGTTCTTGTCCATTTTCTCCATCATCTCTCCCATCATCTTACGGACATCGTCTGCCGCCATCATTGCCATTGCAATAATATCAATAATAAAAGTGCTATAGGAGTACAAACAAATAGAGCAATATAGCAACACTTTAGAGCATCCTTTCAATCCATGTATTTGGGCATCTTATCGTCTCGCCTTAACATTAACTTAATGCTAAATCACCCTACATCTTATTCTAAAATACCAGTACCTAAACGTTCGCGTGTGATTTATTTTAGATATACTACCATAAAGAATATTTACATTTATCACCATTAAACAAGTTAGCTTTACATTAGCATGGCCATCAATAACCATGAGCCGGTAAAATGAAAATAGATTCAGATCATAGGTCATTCCGAAAAATATAACCTATTACTCCTTTCTCAGGCTATCCATAAGATCTGATCTCTCGTTGAGTGCAATTTTATTAAACACAAAGCAAACAACCCCTAAAGTGACTTTGTCTTTGCATAACTCAGCCAGGAATGAAGGCCAACAACCTGATGTTAGGCAGAGATATACAAAGACAAAAACCAGAACGAGACAGAACAAAACAAGGATTGGAACATTGAATATCGTGACCCTGACTGCTAAAGGTGAAGAACTCGTTGACCTCATGGAAAGAAGAAAGATAGAGGTACTAGGCCTGAGTGAAACTAAGTGGAAAGGGAAAGGTGTAAAATCACTACGGAAAGGATACAAGCTCTACTGGCATGGAAATCCGGAAGAAGCCCGTAATGGTGTAGCGTTCCTCATCAGCAAGAATGTAGATGCAGTTTCAGAAATAGAATACACCAATGAGAGGATAATTAAACTGCGTTGGAAAACAAACAAAAAGATTTTGACCATTGTACAAGTTTTTGCTCCACAGTCTGGATGTTCTCAGGAGGAGAAAGATGCATTCCTTGAAGACCTAGAAGAACATGTAGAAGAGGATAATATAATTGTGATGGGGGATTTTAATGCACAAGTTGGGGTGGAAAGACAAAGGTATGGAAATGTGATTGGCCCCAACGGATTTGGAAACAGAAATGCAGAAGGAGAATACCTATTGGACTTCTGCCTCAGAAATAATCTCATGATTAAAAATAAATTTTTCAAGAAACAACCCAGTCACATAATCACAAGGTACAGCTGGGATGGGAAAGTGAAATCCCTAATTGACTACATTACCTCTGACAAAAAAGCTGGAACCCTAATCACGGATGTAAAAGTCCTCCCAGGAGAGTGCTTAGAGAGTGATCATAGACTACTAACTGCCACACTAAGAAATGTCCCAAGGGAAAAGATAAAACCAAGACGCATATCCAAGATAAAAGTTTGGAATTTAGAAGAGCCGGAGAAACAGAAAAAGTATCAGAAGAAAATCAGTGACCACATCCCAAAAGATGAAATAAGAACAGGTCAAGAAGAGTGGAAAAGATTTAAAGAAACAATGGTTGGTGCTGCAGTAGAAATTGTTGGTAAAACAAGCACTAAAGTAAGGGAGAAAGAGACCCCCTGGTGGAACGATGCTGTTCAGAAAGCTATAAAAGAAAGAAATATAGCTAGGAAAGAATGGGACAAAGAAAACCAGAAGGATACAAACAAAAATGAAATCAGACTGGAACAATTGAACCAGAAATACAGAGATCTTAAACTGAAAGCGAAGAGATTAATACAATTGGAAAATGAAAATAGTTGGACAGAATTCACTAAGAAGAGGACAGCAGAAACAATAACAAGCTCTTGTACAGAATTTTGAAAAACAAAAGAAACCCGTATGTCCCAATAAAAGCATTAGAAATTGAAGATGGAAACATTGTATGGAAAGAGGAAGATGTAAGAAGGGAAATGAAGAAATATTTTCTCCAGCTATATAATGGTAAGGATGTAATGGAGGAGGAATGCAACACTCCAGAAAATCAGAGCAGCAGTACGGAATATGAGCCTCCTCTGACTTGGTCAGAGGTTGAAACCGCTTTGAACAGCATGAGTAGAGGCAAGTCACCTGGCATAGACCAAATGAGTGTAGAAATGATAAAGGCTGCAGGAATCCATGGACTTCATTGGTTGTTCCGAGTTATGAATGCTATCTGGAAGGAAGAAAAAATCCCAGATGATTGGACAAACGGTATTATAGTCCCTCTCTTCAAAAAGGGAAGTAGACGTCATTGTGGCAACTACAGGGGAATCACTCTTTTATCACATGGACTTAAGCTAATGGAGAAGATTATTGCTAAACGGATAAGGAACATCCTTGAACCCCAGTTAGAAGAAGAGCAATATGGATTTAGAGGCAACAGAGCAACCACCGACCTCATATTTGCAGTAAGGATGATCATGGAAAAATACTGGGAGAAAGGAAGGGATATCATCTTTGTCTTCTTTAGATATAGAAAAAGCCTATGATAGCTTGCCTAGAAAAAGGAAGCTTGTAGTTTAACGTGACCGTTAATCTTGAGATCATGAGCCACGGGACCTCCTTTTTACGTGGAATCCGAACCACAGGACATGGCATTTCACTTCGAAAGCTTGCCTAGAGATAAGATATGGGAATGTCTATCAAACAGAAATATCCCACAAACTCTTATCAGGAAAGTGAAAATGCTGTACAGTTATTGCCAGAGCTGTGTGCAAATAGGAGATGGGTATTCAGATTGGTTTGCCACAACTAAGGGAGTGCAACAAGGCAGTGCGTTGTCACCACTGCTATTTATCTCTGTGATGGATGAAATTATGAAAAGGGTGAAACAGAATTCTGGAAATGATTTCAAGGATTTTCTTTTGCAGATGATGTAGTGGTATGGGGTTGCACAGAAAATGAAGTTCAGCAGAATCTAAATGCTTGGAACCACCAATTTAAGGAGTTTGGCCTCAAAATCAGTCATACAAAGACAGTAGCAATGGCAGTCAGCAGACAGAGGTTGCATACAAGCATTGAGCTGGATGGAGCGAAATTAGAACAAGTCGATTATTTCCAATACCTCAGTAGCATTATGACTGAAGATAACAGATGTTCTGCTGAAGTCGCCAACAGAATCCAAAAAGGAGCTCAGTTTTATCACCAGGTCAGGAACCTCCTTTGGGACCAACAAATTCCTTTAACATCCAAGAAAATGATGTATCAGGCCTACTTCTTACCTATAATGACGTATGGATAGGGATAGGAATTTTTCGGTGATTTCAGAGTGAAGAAAGCTGTATTTTAAAGTGGCAAATTCGGTGGTTTCAAGTGCACTTTTCGGTACTTTCAAAATGTTAAATTTTAGGCGGGATTTTTTAAATATCATGGTTAACATAACACATTTCAGTCATCCTTCAAAGTATACTTCAGTGAAGAGATCCAAATTCTCTTGTTACAAACAGTGACACATATCACTTAACGTGCTACTGTAAGCTGAAAAACAAAAGTTCACAGTTAGCGTTTGAACAGGGTATCAAAATTGTTTGCAACACAGATTCTGAGAACTTTGGAAATACGAATGTAATTCCTTGTAAAACTTGAACAATGTCTGTCTTGGTCCTGTCGTGCATCTGCTTCTTGATTAAAGTTTGCAGTTCGTTGTATCCTCTTATGACCTCACTTTCTTCCAGTGTTCCACAGAATAGCAACTTCTTAATTTTCTTTGCAAGGTCCTCATTGATGTTCATTGGCACTATTTCTGCTGGATCAGATGCACACATTTGTAAATCTTGTCCCCAGGGTCAACGGATCTCAGGCTGATTAATATTCTAAGAGCATGGGACCCAGCCTTTACTAAAACTGAATGTATTTTCTCTCTTTTTAACACATTTCCACAACCCTCCAACAGCTCCTTTATATTGGTACCGTAAGTGTGAGGGCTTGCTGAATTCTCCGTAGATGTCCATCTAGAAGGTGAACAGTCTGATAAGACTGGCCTTCTAATAAAGGGATGAGTTCATGTCTGTGTCAAATTCTTTGAATCTCAAGTATTTTGTCATGTGAAACATTGTTCAGGAAATCAACACTAGAGTTATCAGTCCCTACTACTTCATTCATAAATTGTACAATACCTTTCAAGTACTCTGACAGGTACACTACAGAATGAAACCAAGAAGACCACTTGGTTAAGACTGGTTCAGGAAACAGTGGCACATTTGGATATGGATACTTGCCATCTAGATATTCATGTCTGAAAGGCGCACTATATGACGCCAAGCATCAAGTAGTCACTAGGATGAAGGGGCAGGTGACCTTGCTGTTCTGGCCCTTAAAACCTCAAAAACTTAGTAACTAACCAGGATGATCGACCAGATTGATAAAGATCGATGTATGCAGAAAGCGAGGTCCGCTATCTACCGTTAAGTTTCCGATCATTCCGTGTTTGTTGGATGCTCTCCATGCAGTCAAGTCTTGAGAGAAAATTACCGCTACTACACTCGCACAAAAACAAGCCTTTGTCGGCTTCTGTGACGACGATATTTCAAATGGGCAAGGTGGTCTCACTACGATGACATCAGGGCAAAACCTGGATGAATGAAACGAGGCAGTGACATTCAGTAGTTAGACTTCGATAAAGACGATCATGGTTTCAGACATGAAAGCGATGAGGATATTATACGGAATTTGACTGTTGGTGTGGTAAACTGAGATCCAGTGCATGTCAAGTGAAGGAGTGATGCAACGGAAATCCCGAAAGTTCCTACAGTCAAGCTAGTGTGTCTATAGTCACACTTATCTCTTATATAGAAAATCGAGATGAATTTTCGTTCTCATATATTGTTTTCTTCAGAATTATACAATCTTAAATTAGAAAAAATAAACTATCTAAGAAAAAAAAGTGATGACAGTCACTCTTAGTTTTTAATATTGGTATAGGCCTAATCCACGTAGTGTCTCATACAATACTATGTTATAAACTATTATAATTATTTTTTTCTGCGTGTTCTTCAAATACATTTCAATATTTTAACCAATAGTTTTCTTTTTGCTAGGCTTAAAAACATTACTGCAGATAATTCGTGGCTTTCAAAAATACGCGGAAATTCGTGCATTAATTGCCGCGAATTATCGGAAGTGCACTATAAAGAAAAAAAGAAAAAAATCACGTTTTCATGCAAAATTCGAGTTTTCATGCAAAATTCGCGTTTTATGCAAAATTCGCGAAAATTCGCGAGCTCAAAAACGTTTATTTTTGCCATTTTTAGGGTTATTTTAAGACATTATCACCTGTGTATTACTTCTTTTAAAAATTCGCGAAATTCGCAATCGCGAATTTTTCCTATCCCTACGTATGGACTTGAAACTTGTACTATCAACAGAAGAGATAGTAGCAGACTTCAGGCTACAGAAATGAAGTTCCTGAGAACAATGCTTCAGAAGACCAGAAGAGACAAGATCCGAAATGTGAAGATTCGTGCAGAGATTCAAATGAAACCACTTCATGAAGCAATAGCAACATCAAGGTTGAAATGGTTTGGTCATGTGAAGAGGATGAATCCAAGCAGAACGGCAAGAGTATGGCTTGAGCAAGATGTGGAGGGCAAGAGACCAAGAGGCATACCACGGACACGCTGGATCTCCCAAATAAAAGAAGACCTGCAGGGAAGAGGTGTCGATTGGCACCAGGTAGAGGAGGAGGAAATATACCTGAATAGACAAACATGGAGAGTGCTCTTATACCGCACCCGGGAAGCTGGAGACGGTTAATGATAATGATGATGACAAAGCAAATATAACCTATATAATTACACTCTAGCTCATCGCAGATGATATGGTTAATTAATCCCATAAACTTAAAAATTAAGCTGTCATCTGGATAGCTTCTAAATGGCCTCACGAAGCTATTTTCGTGGCCCCAAAGTCTAGGGTGCCATCTTTCCACTGTCCCCGTATATTCTAGAGGCGGTCTGTTGGATATCCGAAGCAACGGCTCGATTCGTAGACCCTGACTGCTCCGGCGCAAAATACAAGTCAAGGATCTACCTCCAACTAGACCCTCGCGAATATACGTGGCGGAAATTACAATACAACTGTGAATAACATGAAAAATACACTTAGCTCGCGGTAAAACAATTACCTTAATCTCGGGAATCTCGTGGTCAGCTTCTCTGGACCTAAAATGGGTTTCACAGTTGCATCTCCTTATATCTAAAATAATTCACAACAACACGGCTTCTAATAAATCTAAACCATTTAATAACAAATGTAAACTAAAGCTAAACATTCACACTACAAAATAAAATACACACTCCCATTCGTTCATCTCCACTCGCACGCCACTGACAGAACTGCGTTCTATCAACATAATGACAAAATTTGGTGTAGCTTGGGTCCATACAACAAGCTGTACAACAATTACACACCTCGGTGTATTAACATTCTTCTGGTACGCTCCCAAGCACATATGGGCGCTCGGCACACGTGATCATTGCCACGTGTCCGATGACATAACATTCACGGCTACATTCCCAGTCTGACTGGTTTAAAAAGAGCGAGCCGGGCGGTTCGCCACATCTCTCTCCATTTGCTTCGCCTGGCCGTGCTATGGCCTTGGTTGGAAACGAGTTTTAAAGAAGTCCCCGCTATTCCAGCCTGGTCCACAAACGAGCTCTTCATAACAATGAGACCTGTGTTAAATGAAGGCAGATTCACGTCAGACAAATACGTGAATTGCACTCAAATCCTACATGCTACTGGCATAAAACTTCTATACACACTAACATTCACACTCTCGCATTGTGACGTCCCAATGGAGTTCATTTCATTCGCACTGAACAAGAAACAAACCACATGCAATCACATACTCATTCACACTCTAATCTTTACGTTAAACAAACGAAAACTTCCTATTCTTAACACGTTATACACTCGGTTGATAAATAATAAAGATTAACACTAAAATACCGTAAATTATAATGACGCTTATAGCACCAGCTGTAGTCCTTCCAAAGTAATAGCGTCTAAATACAGTCGAGCGTGCGCTCTGATCTAGCAGTTATGTCAAATACAGTGAACTGTGATCTTTAATATCTTCTACATCACCAGAAATAACCACCACTAGTCTCCCCTATCTGATCTGGTGTCAAAAAAGTTTAATACATTCGACCACTGAAGGTGAAACATATGCTGTTACAAGTCTGGTTTAATAATCTCGATAAAAGTATAGCATAACAGCTGTCATCATCGATTTCCTGTTCCAATTTCAACCGTGAACCTTCCTGTCCTATCTAAATTCCATGTCGTGTATAACAAAATAAGGAGTACTCTCTACTCACAGTCTAAATGCCTTTGCCAACACTAGTCATGCCCACGCAATGACTGTACTATAAAATGCGGAACACACCTTCTCAATAACCTCGTATGCCAACTACATACGGAAATACACAAAAAACCACTATCAAAGGGTTATCAACTCCACTTCTATCAACCTGGCATTCCTTCAAAAGGGCATAATTTCACAGCGTTGTCACCACAATCGCTGGTCTGATGAACAATAACAACAATTGTTAAATTAATAATTTATACATCTTAACGACCTCTGGAATTCACGATACTGAACCTCCTCACTTAATACTCTTGAAACGATACTCTGATAAGTATAAACTGTCGTGCATACATTTAATAAAAATACTACATCTCATCTTCACACATCTGGGTTCGACTTTAATCGAAGAAGGAATATTATGTCTACAACGTGACATGATATTACTCCTCGTAAGTAATTAATCACAACATCATATCTATGTGTTTGTGTCCAACAAGAATCTATCACGACGAGGATATCAAACGATATCTACCCTAACGTCGGATGATAAATAATCTTCCAAGAAGATTCTAGCTTCAAATAAATTAAATGACTGAAAGTTCAAAGCTTTCTTCAATAAAAACATACAGTTAGTCATATTCGTATTCTCTTCATTCAGAACGAATGTCTATGAGTTCTGACGATAATAATCGTGTCCACGTTAAATGTTTCTTTTCCACAATGTGACATGATATTTCACAATATATCACTAGCAAGATCTTCTTTCTTGACATTTCTTCTCGACGGATAAAATGCCCAAATTAAACTAATAAAAATTAATTTAATGGGTAACATAGACGAAAATGTCTATCACCTGTATTCAAAATGAATACAAAAACGTCGAAAATAAATTACTGTTCCTTAAAGGAAATTACAAAATCTTGTTCCTCGAACAAGTAAATAATCTCAGTTCAGAAACTGGATTCCTAACAAACGAAGATAATAGCATCGCTAGACGATCACTATAATACATTTCGAAGAATAAAAATGGAGTACATAAATACTGTATCGAAAAATGGATAAAGGATTTGCTCAGTAAATGTCACTACAAGCTCTAACTACTGTACAAGGTTAGTGAACACTGCTACCTGGTCTCGGAAGTCTAGAGGATCAAGAGTATAACAAAATACTCTGATGTTACATCTCCCAAAGATCTGGGCTGGATCCTAGTTAGTCTCCACGAACTCGTGACCTCAGGAAAGGAACGAATTCCCCCACTGGAAACAGCAAGCTCCGACCGGAATCGAACTGCGGGCCTCCTATCATCATCTTCATTTGACCGGGATAATCTTGATGCTTCTTCTATCTCTGTCACAGCACAGTCTCATTATAACAGTGAGTAGCGTCGAAAGTTCTTTTTTCCACTTCAAAATGCATTTGAAGAGAAAGTCTTGGACCTCACTCGTATAACGAACATTCATGTAGATGGAATCTGAACATCGTTCTGTAGTCTCTGATGTTAATGTTGAGCTCATGTTTGACGAGAATGCACTAGAATGGAGTTGTGCATCGAGTCTCATGATTGCTCACTAAGTAGACATTCACGAACAGTCTCCTCTAACGAAGCTCCATCGCTGCCTATATTGCTTCTATCTGCCTATACTCCTGGCGCACATAATAATCTTCATAATGCTAGACTGAATATTGTTCTTCACTATGGAATACATCTCCATCCTAAGTGTTGTAATACAGTTCCACACAAGCAATAGTAATACACACTCGTACTCACGTGTGGCTATTGCCTGAGCTGCAGTCGCTCGGACAAAGTGTCGTATCGCGCTGGAGAAAAACACTTTTCTCGTGCTTCACAAAACTGCTTATAATTGCTGAAATAATTCTTCCAAACTTCTGTAAGTTTGCAATATACAGTATCTGCTAGTCAGCTACAATACGTAGTTGAAATGAATTCTCTGAAGTCGATCAGACCGAAGTTAATGCGGTAAATGTAAACCTCGCAACTTCTAGATTCAGGGCGCGGTGATCTCCTGATTCCTCTCTCGCTCAAGCCTTGTCTCCTCGAGTCACCTTCTACTAGACCGGTGAAACACTCGGAACTCCTTTCTCCTCCGATTTCACACATCTGACCTCTTCAACGTTCAGATACAAAAGAGCCTCGGTGCTTGGCATCTCCCCTCCAAGTCTACCGATTTTAGCCGCCTTTTCGAGTTCCCTCTCGAATTCGCGCGGGCTCTAGCAAATCTCTTATTTCTTCCAATAGCGACCTGCTATTGACTTATAAAATATTTCCAATATTTTATTATCATATTCTTCTCTTTTCCAATATGTAAATTCATTCTTTAAGGGCTTAAATGAATTAAATATCCATAAAAATATAGTTGCTGGAACTCCCGTCTTCTCTAAAACTTCTTCCTATTGGCTGTAAGCTCATATCCAATGGGATAATTTATAACAATACCTAAACAAATCCTGGGAATATTAACTGTTGCTAGGTCGATTCCAAGCTTCTCGAAACTTACATTGCGCAATACTATGACGTGACGGAATTTCCCTCCTAGCTCGGCGTCGCCTCACGACTGGTTTCTGCCAAGTTCCAGCCATCATATTCCTTGGTTAAATGTTATCATGGGCTTCGAAAAAAAATGTATTATTCCCATTTTCATCACTTATAATTCATTTAAGTAATGGCGGCCACTGAAATGGTCAAAACTTTAAATTAATTTATGACCAAACTAATCTTCGGATCTTTACCAAATTTGGTAAAAACATACCTTCCTATGTGACGCTTTTTTAGCCCAAACTACAAGGTCATCAGCCGTACCATTTCAGGCTGGTGGCCGTGTGAATTTTGCAAACTTGATAATCCATAACATGGGACCCACCAGTTCCAATTATCGAACCGAGAATAGTTTAAACTGTTCTAAAGGACGTGGCCCATTCGAAATTAACAGTTTATATTTTCTCGGCTAGCAGACAAGATGGCAGCTGATCTCTCTTCCTGACCTATATTTCACTAATGTGAATATGTTGCATGCAATATAGCCTACTGCTAGAAATAATATGAACTTTGTATGAAATGGGTTATAATGGATTATATACTCCAGTGAAGAAATCGTTTAGTCAAAGTCATTATTTGCTATGACGTTGTATGTAAATCGCTCAATAACGTTCAACTTGGGAGGACTTCCTTGGCTCTGTGGTTAGAGCTTTGGTCTTTCCCCCGACCGGCTGGGGTTCTAATCTTATCAGAGTTGTATTTTTTTTGCTTGATTTTTTTATATTTATTGTTTTTTGAGCACTGAGAAGTTAAACAATTGAGCGTTATATTGTGCATTTTGCAATGGAAAATATATATTTAATTAAAACTAAGTTCTCCAACGGATCTGCACGAGTGACATCTACTAGCAACCAGTTGAACTACTGTATGCGGGGGCTAACCACGGCCTACTAAATGCGAGCCTCGCTCTATACCAGCCAGTTAGTGAACCCATTGGGTAGATTATTAGCTTGGGAATAACCTATCCCCCAAGGGAAGATGATAAAGAAAAGGAAGTGGGTTTCAGACTGGAGAAAAAGGATGGAGAAATAGGACGAGAGTCCAAAAGAAGTTTTAATTTTAACTTTAAATGTACTCAAAGGCGGCTGCCACTGCAAATCCGCTCTCCGATACCTAAAGTGGGTAGGGACCTGGGCAAGGCTAACGGGAAACACAGTCGGAACTTGGGCGGTTTGCAAGAAAGTGGCTTTAGTGTATTCCCTCTCAAGCATACATATGCCTACTATGGGGAAGGGTGATGGTCTGGCAAGACAAATAGTAACAGATTTATTGTGTATCTGTTCAAAGGAATTTGTTTTTAAACAAGTAATTTGAAGAATGCCAACAATTTGAATCGGTTTCGATATTTTAGTTTTCGAAATTGTAGAATTCCTAAAGAGCGACCAAATGCTTCCAAGAAGGATAGGGATAAAGCAATTATACCTTTGGGAATAATTTTGGTGAGTATACCAATAGTTGCATTCAGAAATGGCTAACCTTTTACCAGCCGACTAAGAGCTTAGACATGAGAAACACTTATATTTTGAAAAACCAACCATAAGTGTTGGAGAGAATCTCCACAAGCAGGAAGCTGGCGTAGCGAGCTATGCTTGCCTTACTGGCCAGTTAGAATTAGCTATTAAAGCTAAGAGAGACTTTACTAAGTTACCAACTAAGAGTTTTTGCTCAAATGCAACAAGTGGTGAAAACCCTATCAATAGATTTATTTGCATTAAGTGGGAAGTGTCAAGGAAGACAGGATCTTGCCTAACCGTTATGTTAGAGAAATGATAAATCCAAAAAGAACTCTTGAATTTATTTAACAAAGTTGGGTAATAAGTTTTGTAACAAATATATAATTTTGATTTTGTAACAAATGGGGTCGCAGACCTCCAAAAACATATAAAGCTTGCGCCAGTCAATTAACAATTCTTTTGGTTTCAAACCTTTTATATATTTTAAAATCTTCGTAAGATTTTGAAATGACTAAGATAAATAATAAAAGGAAAATTTAAAGATAACTGACGTAATTAAAGTTAGGCAATAAATTAAGTACAAGGTGTGTACTTTAAGAATTGTATAGGTAAATATCTTAGAAAGAGTAACAACTTCAAAAGTAACAACAACAAAAAGCAGGAAGAATAAAATAGAAGTTTCTATAACTTCTTATATTAATGCTGAATTACTTTTACATACCTGCCAACTTTTACGGTTTATCCGTAAAATTTACGGAAATTGCAGCATTTTACGGTTTTACGGATGAACGGTGTCATTTTACGATTTCGCGGACAAAAATTTGAAAAGATAATTTACATTCGATAATACCGCCCACTTCCGTACAATCGATTGTTTGCGTGGGTCGAAGGCAAGTCCACGATAGTCGATAACTCGTTCTTTGATATGATTCGTACTTTTAACCGTGTGATGTTTGTGTCTTCATTGTAATTGAATTTGAAGCCGGGATAACCGTTCTTCCATGTGAATCTTAGGTGTCGACAGGCTCTGCTTCGCATATTCTTTGTTCCGTTCCGTTCGCTCGTTGCGATTTAAACCATATTCTTTGACCACGTTAGTTGTTCATTGTTCGCGAAGTTGGCGTTCCTTGAATGCTTTCGTCTTTTAAGGTTATGGCATATTTTAATGAAGCGTTCGAGTTTTTGTGCTATAACTTCGTGCTTCGCAGTTTCCTGTATTCCTTGGACTAATTACATTCGTTCCACGTGTGTGTGTTTTTTTTCTACCATGTGCATATTCTTTCTTCACGAGGTTGGCGTCGTATTCATTTAATGGTTTAAGACTGTGTGTTTTGACATGTTTTAATGAAGTGTTGGCTGTCTTAAGTGTTTTATGTTATAATTTTATGTGACGTTCAGTGATCCAGGTTCCTTTCGATGTTTTAGTAGATATCGAGAATGAACAAATCCAACAAGAAACAGTACTTCCAGACATTTAAAGAATCATACTCGGTTGATTTTCCGTGCATACTAAAATCAAGAAAGGGAGAAAAATTTGCCTTTTGCACGGTATGTGGGTGTGATATTAATATTGCACATGGTGGAAAAAACGATTTAAGTAATCATGTGAAGTGCGGTAAACACATTAGTTATGTTAAATCGAAGGAAGATAGCAAGAAAATCAACACCTTTTTTGCTAAGTCTGGAAACGTTGACAGTGACGTAATTAGGGCCGAGTGTCTGTTTACTTCCTTTTTGGTGGAACACCATGTGCCCTTAAGTGCGGCTGATCATGCTGGTGCTTTATTTAAGAAGATGTTTCCCACATCAGAAGTTGCAAAGAAATATAGTTGTGGTCGCACGAAAACGACATGTATTGTAAATAAAATGGCAAAAAATGCATCATCTGAAGTTGTTAAGTGCCTTCAGAACGGACCGGATACAGATAAATCCCTTTTCTTTTCATCAGTGAGAAACTACTTTTATACTGCCTGTGACTACATCAACAAGTTTCCACTCAAGGATGACGTGTTAAAGAATGCTCAAGTTGCTAGGTTAGACAAAATTGAAGATGTACAGTTAACTTCCATTCGTTTTTTCTTGGAAAAGTTTTTAATTAAGTATAACAAATTTAAAGTTTCCGCCTAATCAACACTCATTTATTATTAAGTTAGCTTATGGGTACATGTTTCGGAATCAGTACAATTCCTTCTTCAGCCCTTCATAATTCATATTCGGAAACATCATAGACTAAAAAGACTAAAAAGACCACGTCCATGTGAGAAACATAACACACTGATATTAAAATACTATAAAAACTAATTAAACACTTTAAAACATGACAACCTTATGGACATTCCATACAATAAAGCAATAAAAACATTCCTGCTGTTAACAGTCAAATTGATTAATAATCACTATTATGCACATTCTTGAAAGGTATGCGAAGGTCAAACTGTGCAGTCGTTAATTTCTTTTTGTAAATGAAAACAAAGAGTACATTTCATTAGTGTTCAGGACACAAATAACTTGCTGTACTGATAAATGTTGACACAAGTGGAAACTTTGTTCGGCACTTTATTGAAAGTGCGCTGAAATGTGCTTAGTAGTTGCAAAACGGAGAAAACCTTCCGATTATTAAACTTGTATTTTGCACATTAACTGAGTGTGTTTATCTTGAGCCGAAAGCTCACACTAGTGGATTAGCCTGTATACACATCGGACCGCAAACAGCCAGGCACTTGACCTTACCTACATCGCTTCGCATTAGCAGTCACGCCGATGTGGGAGCCTACTACCCAGCACCATATTCATTGACATTGGCGTTTTGCTCTTAAACGTTGCACGTCCGTGGAGCTTTCGGCTCAAGATAAACACACTCAGTTAATGTGCAAAATACAAGTTTAATAATCGGAAGGTTTTCTCCGTTTTGCCTCTACTAAGCACATGTCAGCGCACTTTCAATAAAGTGCCGAACAAAGTTTCCACTTGTGTCAACATTTATCAGTACAGCAAGTTATTTGTGTCCTGAACACTAATGAAATGTACTCTTTGTTTTCATTTACAAAAAGAAATTAACGACTGCACAGTTTGACCTTCGCATACCTTTCAAGAATGTGCATAATAGTGATTATTAATCAATTTGACTGTTAACAGCAGGAATGTTTTTATTGCTTTATTGTATGGAATGTCCATAAGGTTGTCATGTTTTAAAGTGTTTAATTAGTTTTTATAGTATTTTAATATCAGTGTGTTATGTTTCTCACATGGACGTGGTCTTTTTAGTCTTTTTAGTCTATGATGTTTCCGAATATGAATTATGAAGGGCTGAAGAAGGAATTGTACTGATTCCGAAACATGTACCCATAAGCTAACTAAATAATAAATGAGTGTTGATTAGGCGGAAACTTTAAATTTGTTATACTTAATTACAAAACGTCAACACGGAACCTGCAATGGACTCTTTTTTGGAAAAGTTTCCTATCATGTTATGCAAGGAAGAGAACGAAACTACAGATGAGGTGGTGAATGAGCTTCAGAGGCAGTTCACAGCTCTTCAGGTAGATGACACTTTGGCTGCACATCAAGATGCTGCAAGTGATTCCAGGTGGGCACAAATATCAAGAATTCGTGGAGCCGATGGACTTCTTAAGTATAACCGAATTTCTAGAGTATTGCTCTCTATTCTCACCATACCCCATAGCAATGCAGAATGTGAACGTTTTTTTTAGCCTTGTGAAGAAAAATAGAACACAGTTCAGGTCATCCATGCCCAATGAATCTCTGGGGTCTATTTATATTTTGAAGACCAGGAGTTCTGGTCCCTGTTATGACAAAACATTTTCTCAAGACTGTTTGCAGGAAGCCAAAAAGGCCACAACCATGACTTAAAAGTCGAACTAGCATGTGATTTGCAGTGTGTATTATATTATTTCTTGCCTGTGTTACGTTAAACAAGTTTTATTGTTTAAAGCCTTTTTCAATTATCGTATATCAGCTTAATCTATCAAGGAAGTCCTGTTATGTCTGCTCCAAACCAATATTCACCACGCCTGCTGCTGATTAACATGGATTTCTTCTTGATTGTTATGTTCATCTACAAATCATGTAAGTAGATATGATTTCATTGAAGTATCCTGTTTAAAGCATGAATTATTGTATTTTGTAGCCCAGAAGTATTATTATTTTCGTCAAGCCGGGGTATGTCGAAAATCGTTAGATTTTTTGTCGCGCGTGAGTTTTACTGATAGCCCTTTTCAAAAGTTGGCAGGTATGCTTTTAATTATTAAACAAAAATAGGGCAGGTCACTTACTGTGAACCCTGAAGAGAAAAATCGAAAGGAAGTTTCTAGAACTCCTATGATTAAGTAGGGATCACGAGACAAATGGGGCAAGTTTCCTTTTCGCGAAACCTAGAGATAACTCACTAATGAGTTGAAAGAATTGTATTCCCAAATTAGAAGGGAGAAACAATATAATTTAAGGCATGTACTAGACACGAAGTTTTACAGACATTAGTTCATGGTACATAGAGCAAAAAAAGGGAGGGCACTAATTGAGAGTGACACCTCATTGAAAAAAGACCTAAAGTAACAATTTTAGTTTGTTAGTAAGGGGTTTGGGAAAGATCAAATTGGATTGAGGAAAAGTGTTCATGGCCGTATTTATTGTACACGGACGAGCGCGACGCGGATGAAATGTTGAACAAACACTGTTTTCACTATAGTCTGTTGATATAGATGAAAGATTCACTGTAGTAGCACAAAAAGTTTATGGCAAAGAAAGTTATTGCAATGATGGAAAATAACTAGTTGCACTAGATATGCGAGAGTCTATTGCTTGAGAAAGTTGTAGATTATAGTTGAATGCGCCAGAGAAAATCCCAACGGAGGAAGAAAAATTAGCTATTGATTAGTAGTTCATAAGGAAGATTCCTTAGTTTGAAAAAGTATTCCCACATGTGAGTGGAAAATACATGACAGTATAACTGGTAGATAGAGTGCAGATTCTGGAAGGTTCCAGAGCAATCATGACTGAAGAATAGGGCAAAAGTTAGTCCAGCGGTAGAACGAGCTAAGTATTTTATAGACAGTGGGTAATTTAATGGTGTCCCACGTTGTGAGAAAATCTCTCATTTAATAAGCATAAGAAATGCTGCTTCATGTTAAGATTGGCTTAGATAGACCAAAGCCCAACATAGAAAATCCCGCGAAGGATGATTATTGCCCCAAATATAGTAATCTCACGCTGCCTATAAAATGATCATTAAAAGCATGTAGCTATTTTAAATCCATTAAAATAAGTTGAACGTAGAAGTGGTACTTAGCTTTGCTTCATGGTGAAGGCGATGATCCCTTTGACGGTTGATACTAAAATTCTAACATGGCGTAGAGTTTGAAAGTTTGCCTCTCGAGTTGAGGAGGCGAGCTTGAGTGGAGCTCTAACTGACTTAGTCGACTTCCGGCGTATAAGTGAGACACGCTCAGCGAAGCACGGAGGTACCAGGGAAGGGAAAAGACTGGGGGTAGGATACAAAAGGAATACATATAAGAATAACCAACATTGAAACGTTAAATTCTCTTGATGAAATGGTCTTCAAAGAGTTGATAGCAGGCAACACTAGCGCAGCCTGGAGGGTGAAAAAGTAGACGAAGTTCTCTTGATCACTGAGATGATAACTGGCGATGGCGACGAGATCTGGTGGCCAGATTGATAAAGAAGTCCTCTTGTACAGGGAAGAATTGAGGAACTTCAGAGATTCGCTGCTAGATGACGCTAGGTGGGTCATGGAAGATATATCTCTAGAACAGACTCACAGGTAACATAAGAGACATGAACAACAAGGAGAAATCAGAAGATCACTGTTGGTGTTTGAGAAAAAGGAAGGAATGAACTATAGCAGAGAGAAGCAAAAGCTTACTCTATCTTACCGTGTATTCCAAAGAATACACCACCCATGTCTACGGTGTAATTAAAAATGTCCTCTTGTTGACGATAGAGCGCACTCACAAGGATAGGCGCAATTAAAAATTAGGTGTGCAGTAGGTTTATTAAATGTGTCCCTCCCAGTGATACGTTTAGACCAACGAAGTTTCAATTATTGTAAGTAGTCGGTGTTAATATACTGAATTCCTACGTTGTTTGGAGTGTTTGCTGATGAAATTGCAAAATGCTGGGGTATATTATGAACTATAGTTTGAACGTCGCTGCTCAAATCCAGTGTGCCAATTTGCATTTCGAATAGGAAGAAAATAGGAGGTGATAAGGACAAAGTGTTATAACTATACCCATAAATTTAGGTGAAAGTAGGCTATATGTTCTTTCATGAACATCTTGTTTAAATTCAGATTTTCGTCGTAAAGATAATTTCTGATTTGTGAGGCCTAGGTAAGTTAAGGATATCGTAATTCTTAGAGATTCACCACAGGAAAAATAGGAAGGAATCAGTATTGGTCCAGATGTGGACCACATTTCTACGCCAACCGTGTACTCTCGCTGAAGGGCTTAATTTCCATGTAGAAATTCATAAATTTGATAAATTAGGCCAGGACAATTGAGATGCTACTGCTTGTAGCATTCCAGCAGATCACAGAACCAGGATAACCAGGGCAGAAACAGAATTACTGTTCAAGGGTGGGGATAGATAATGTGTTACCATCCATCAAGAGTGGGAATAGATAATCTGTTACCATCCATCAAAGAGTGGAAATAGATAATATGTGGCCAAAATAAGACAAATAATTTTGAGTATCCGCCTATTCAGAAAGGTGTAAGGCAAGGCTGCAACTTATCACTCATACTTTTCAATCTTTACATCGAACAAGCAACGAAGGAAATTGGAGAAAAATTTAAAGTGGGAGTGACGATTCAAGGAGAAATAATTTCAACTCTGAAATTTGCCGATGACATAGTCATCTTGGCCGACACACCTGAGGATTTGAATGAGTTTTTGAATGGTATGGACTCCGTCTTGAGGAAAGAATTCATGATGAAAATTAATAAATGTAAAACAAAAAAACTGGAATGCAGCCGAAATAAATCAGAAACCTCTATGGACATCAAATTGGCAGGTGAAAAGCTGAAGGAAGTAGGAGACTTCTGTTACTTAGGAAGCAAAATAACCAGTGATGGACGAAGCAAAGAGGGTATAAAAAGTAGGTTGGCTCAGGCAAGGAAAGCATTTCTACAGAAAAGGAATCCGTTGACATCGAATGTAGATTTAGGTATTAGGAAGTCATTTTTGAAAGCCTTTGCCTGGAGCGTGGCACTCTATGGAAGTGAAACTTGGACTATTGGTGCAGCAGAAAAGAGGAGAATTGAAGCATTTGAAATGTGGTGTTTCAGGAGATCGATGAAGATCAGATGGGTAGATAGGGTTACTAACGAAGAGGTATTAAGACGAGTGGGAGAGGAGAGATGTTTCTGGCGACTGCTAATGAAGAGAAGAGATAGGTTGGTAGGACACATACTAAGACACCCAGGAATAGCAAGTTAAGTTATGGAAGGAAGGGTCGAGGACAAGAACTGTAGGGGTAGACCAAGGTTAGAATATGTTAAACAGATTGCCTCGGATGTAGGGTGTGGTAGCTATGTAGAGATGAAACGATTAGCTCAGGACAGGGAGGCATGGAGAGTTGCATCAAACCAGTCAAAAGACTGAAGACTCAAACAACAACAACAACAACAACAACTACAATGGTACCTTTGTAAAGGTCATATTTTAGTAACTTGTCAATATGGACCCATTAAGATGATATTCAAATATTCCCAGAGAATATGTGCCCCCATCCATCATCATAACCGAGATTTTTCGGAGAGAATCATCAATAATATTCAGAAAATTAAACTAAAATCACACTTATCAAAGTTAAACAAGTAATAAGATCATTAGTTATTCAGTGTGTAGATTGCATTTGTTTTATTCAAAGGAACATTAGCTTTGATGAATATGACAATGTAATTCAAGGATTAGTGTCAATTTTGGTAATTGGTGCTAAATAATATCTACTATGTTTGGTGACTGTTGTTTCCATTAAAGATTAATACTTTTAGCAACATCATCAGTTGTCAAGTGGGAACCTAAGAATTTACAGTAAGGTTTGACACTTTTCAGACGGGGATAATCAGTTCAGTGGTGGAATGTGCCTTACCGCTAATGCATTTCATACAGTGGTTCCTAATCTGTGTGTTGCAGTTCCCAGAAGCACCGCCAAACTTTGGCAAGAGCACCCCATAGAGGTAATTGTCATGTGCTTACTCAAGGGTTAGAAATGATTAAATGACAACATACTCATTGGCTTACTACTAATTTTGTATATACCGGAAATGAGTTTCTGTGTCATTTATTATCTTATTTTGCCAGTCAGGGAGCCCAATAAATTAATATTAATGAGTATAGTGTAAGTATAAAACAGATTGAGATGTTATGAACATGTGAAAAGGATGAATGATGGAGATACAGATGACTGGAAAGAGAAGACGAGAGTACGGTGGATGGACTTAAGCCCGTATTACACGGCACTCGTTAGCATGGAAGCTTCTACCAGTACTGGTATACATGATGGTATAGACGCGGCTAGCACCGTGTGATTTCTACCTTCTATGCTAGGTTCTGTCTTCCATACAACTCACAAAATTGATCAGGTGCCATTTTTCCTGTCACTTTGCATGGAAGTTTGCTTTTCTTTCTGGTAGAGATCCTAGCAGCAACATAAACAACTAGATTTGTTATATGGATGGGCTCACGAATAAATACATCGGAATGAAACTATATTTTCCTTAAACGGCGTCTGTGCGAAAAGCGCTTGCTATGCACATACAGTAAATACAGATGATAATAATGTTATTGCTTTAACGTCCCTTTTAACTACTCTGGCTTTTAGAGACGCCAGGTTGCCGGAATTTTGCCTCGAAGGGGATCTTGAACATGCCAGTAAATCTACTGACACGGCTCCCTCGCATTTGTGCACCCTCAGATGCCAGCTGACTGCCCCAGGATTTGAACCTGCAACCTTGGGCTCAGCAAGCGAGAAGGTTACCGCTAAGCCACGCAGCCAGACAGTAAATACAGAACGTGTGATATTATTATTCTGAGATATTGAACTATTAAAATTCTAATAGTTATCACGAATAGTATGCAGTATTTTAAACAGTATTTAGAGAAAATGAAAATTTAAATGAGAGAAGAAAACTTTCTCAATCGTCCTCGTAGATCATGTGAGCAAAACTAAGTTGAAATCTTGCTGTACGAGTTAGGGAGGATATAATAAAATGATTTAAAAAAAGTAAAATTTTCCACCGTTAGATAGCCTTGAACCCGGGATCTTCAAAACAGCGAGCGGGCGCAATATCACTCACACACCCTTTTCCAACGGGAATCGGAGCTCTTTGTTGTGCTTCTTATTAAAGCGTATGGTAAAATATCCAATTATTACAGTTAGTTCTTAAATATTGATTGGAATGCATTCATTCAGTACCTGGCATGTTTTCAAATTTACTTACAGCAAGTTTCACGACCGCTTTGGGTTAGTAGCGCGAATGAATTGCAAATAATACTCTCCAACGACAACCCTTCGCCATGTTTTATTTCATACAACTTGGCACACGAAATGCAAGCATGTGATGCACTTCGGTCATACATGCAGGTGTACTGATGAGGATGAACAGAATCATACAGAATTTTGTACCAGTGATCCTTGCCAACGAGTGTCATGTGATACAGGCCTAAGTGAAAGGCAGTGTGAGAGAACGGAACCTGGAGTGGAGTTCGGTGGTTGAGGAAGGATGGTGGAATAGACAGAGTTAAGTGGAGGGGTGTCATAATTGCTCCAACCCAGCTTAGGCTGGTTAGCGGTAAATAATGGAAATGATAGTGTGGATGTCTATTGGTAGTGAACTTCATTTCTCTGCCTAAAGTAGCAGCCGACCCAAAATTAAATACAAAAGTCAGAGTTTATCCAACGATCATATTTGCGTGGAGGATGCCTCCAGAATATGAGCTGGAAAATGGAGCTGTGTTTCAAAGTTTAGGAATCACTGCATTAGTATATTTAATTCTGCATAGCACGTGCTTCTCATCTGCATGTCAGTGAAAGGCGAAGAGAAGAAGCAATTCCAGGGTAACCTCTCATAATGGCCTCTGGCCTATGGATAACCAATATCTCCAGAAACTTTTTGTTTAAGATAGCTATACTATTAATGCTTTCAGCATTATTTAAGTAGGCCTTAATTGAAATACAACTGAGCATCCATATTGCAGTTCTTTTAACGCTACGAGAAACTCCTTAATGTAGACAAGAATGGGATGTTAAAATAATGGATAGTTTAACAAACTGTTAGCAGTTCTTTTGTTTGATGAAATAATATTTCTTGAACATTGCCGTTAAATCTTTTAACAAAGTATGATACAACCGACCCTAAGTGTCTTTATTTTCAAATTTTGTCAGTGCAGTATTGTTCACCTTCATTCCAAGTTACCCATCAGTAACTTAGTACTTTACATATTCAATATGGCTCTAGTGCATAATGTTTAAACCAAGAGTCTTGTGAATTGGTGAGGGAAGTTCTTTATTGGCTGTCCTTTGTTATAAAGTTTAATGTCAGTTGGTTAAATTTCATCCCAAGTTAATGATTCTTTTTATTTTTTTAATTTTTATTATTCATTATGAGTGCTACAGTATTAAAATCTATTGGTAACTCAAGATGCTAGTGTAGTGTGTGTAGTACAGTAGTGACATGGTAGTGCGTACTACAGTGCTGTGACATGGCGGCGAGAAATAACCTGATACCCTACAGCGCCTTCGGACGGACGAGCCCCATAGGCAGGAAATGGACCTACAGTAGAGAAAATGCTACTAAATTTCCACCTGTGGCATCTGTACTCTATAGGAGAGGCTACAAAAGGTATCTGTCCTCCATGTTAGGAGTGGCCTATCATAAATGCTGACAGTAGCTCATAATGCCTTTGGGTGTGGCTAACTCATCGTAATAATAGCCAAAAATTGGTGTCGATATGACATTGCCTTGGAAAATGCTAGGGCATCCCCTGCAGGCAAAGCGCTGCTCTTTGGACACTGGGGGAGCTGTGAGAAGCGGGCGACCAGGATCGCAAAGCATCAAAATTGGTACCGTTAACATCTTGACCTTAACGGGCAAGACTGAAGAACTTATTGATTTTATGAAGGAGGAAGAGATTGTTATCCTCAGACTGAGTGAGACAAAATAGAAAGGTAAAAGGCTTGATTCAAGTACGGTATGCTCCACAAACTGGAAATACAGAAGAAGACATAAAAGGTTTCCTAGAAGTAGAGGAGTGTATTGAAGACGAGGAAGTAATAATAATGAGACACATGTATGCTCAAGTCGGAAGACAGGCTAGGAAGGGAAGATACAGTGGAATCATATGGATAAAAACCCAGAAGGGAATACGTTAATTGATTTCTGCCAGAGAAATCAGCTAATGGTAGGAAATACATGGTTTAGGAAGAAGAACAGCCTGAATATTACCAGGTATGGATGGGGAGAAAGAACAAAAACCTTGATCGAAAACATTCTGGTAGAAAAGGGACAACACAAAAACCTGATGGTTGTTACAGCCATGCCTGAGGAGGCTTTTGGGGGAGATCATAGGGCAGAAATAGCCAAGTTGAAAATCAGAAAAATGAAGGAAAGAAAAGAGAGAAAAATAAAAACATGGAGATTGAAAGACAGACAGGTGCAAAAAGAGTTTAAGAGGGAATTGCAATAATGAATGCATAGTGCCCCCCTATTATTTTTTTTATACATATAAGCATGTTATTTTGTGTTAAATATCTTATGTCTTATTTTTCATGATAGGGCATATAAATACTTGTTTTCCCGCCTAATGTAATTGAGCACAATTTGTGTTGACTAACAGGAAAGCTTTCTTTAATAGAAATATGCAACACTGTAAAAATGGCTTCTATCCAATATTTTATATCCCACGGGTAGCCTTACATTATAAATATCTCCATATATGCTACGTTACGTGACTCCATCTGGGACCAACCCAAATAATTTTTCTTTTGGAAGTGATAGAGCTTAAGAAGGAAGTGCGTTGGACTGCTTACCTTGTTCTTCAGTCCGCATTCTGCAAATCACCCTGGCTCACACTCCGACTGAAGATACCTAAAGAAGAAAAGGGTGATGTTCCACATGCTTAACTATAGCTGTCCCCCAGTAACCTACCGAGGCTATGGCCAATGAAATGAGAACACTTGTGTTAATTTAATAGAATCAAAATTTAATTAGCAAAACCTATCGAATTTACATTAATAAAACATGTAAGATAGGGAATGCATCTATTAAAAAAAAAATTTAAATACGGCCCTGAATAAATCAAATTTTACTAATTACCTAGTCTTGCTGAGGTGAACATTATAGTAAATGGCAAAATATTAATAGTCCAGGCGACAGGTCGGGAAAAAAGCCTCAATAAGGAATTAATTAGTGGAAATCTGGAAATTGCTTTATTCGCTTTATTTGGACCCAGATATTACTCTCCCAAGCTTTCCCCCTCGAGCGAAGCCGGCGTTGGCCCTTTTGGCCCTAAGAAGATACCATTTTTCGTTTTATTTCAAATATCTCCCATACCATCAACTTTATCAACAAAATACCCATTATAAAAATAATCTAGAGTAAATTTACTACAAAAATGTTCCCTACCTTTTGTCTCTAATGTGAACCGTTACGATGCTACGACCATTCAAAGTGGTGCCCTTTTTGATTCTTGCGGAAAATCTATGGAAATGATATGCCATATCAAAGTTTCTTCATGTTATAAATATTTGTCAGCATTCCAGGTGCACAAGCTGTTAACTTGTTACAAGTATCAATAAACAAATGGTCAGTAAGTACATTCAGTTCTGATTCAGTACATTTTTCATGCAGACTTCATTACTTTCTCACCGAGGGCGTTGGCAACAATGTGTACAGATGCAGCTGGCTTGCTGCGCTCGGCCTCCCATACAGCTGGCAACCACAGTCTCGTAATGCCTCTCCGCGCAGTAAATTCGAAAATAAAAATCCGCAACACGGATATTTCTGTTGATCCTCTTGTGCTTTTCCGACGCATTTGCCTTGCAAAGAAATCTGATGCACAATTGAAACAATATTTCCAATTTGAACTAGCTCCGTATCTGGTTGCGATCTTTGATGAAGCGGGAATGCGTAAGACGCAAAAGTTTGTGTTCTATAAATTATTCCATCCTGTTACCGATGAGCCCACATTTGAGGACCTACATCATGTTCTCGACGGAGGTTATCTTCTGCACCGTGTAATTTGGCACCAAACCGATACTTTTGTCGACATTAGTGCCAAATATGTGAATTACGTTAAAAGATACTTCAAAAACAGTGTCATTATTTTCAATGGGTAGCCTGATGACCCAGCAGCTCGGAGTACCAAGTCCGCTTCGACGATCGCACAAGCATGATGCTGCTAATGTGTTTTTTTGATGAGTCCATGTCGGCACCTATGCCACACGCAAAATTTTTGTCTAACGACAAACAAATGAAGATTGATCGACTTTTTGCTCGTCATATTCGAAAGCGAATTACAATAGACTACCCATTCCTAATAGCTTAGGCAGGTAGTATTAAAATAAAGAGAAAATATGTGCCCAAAAGCATACCACCAAAGAACTACTGTACATGCCAATTAATAAAATGAATACAGTTACCTTAATTATTCCTTCAGGGCACAACAAATAATTTAAAAATGAAAACTAAATAGTTAAGTAAACAAATTTTTAACAGCAGCCCATACGTCAAGCGGACTACCTTAGGCCGCATATTCATGCCATTTTCTCCGCAATCCCCTTAGGTAATTTCAACACCATATAGCTCAGAAGACAGCACAATCCAGGTTCTTCGGTCTCTTCACAATCACATTTTATAAATACAAATAGCGTGGACAAGGGATAAAATAATCCCTTGCCCCAGAAAGCGAAATCAATTTTTACGTCTGCTTAACAACAACCACCAGTTGAGTCTCTTTTCACAAGATGGAGTCCCAACAAAGACAGGTCATTATACGCATGGCACCAATATTTTGAATGGACCAATCACCATAAGTGCCTCCCAAAATGACAATGCACATATTAAAATCAGCTTCACACAACACCACAAATATTAATTTGGGGGTTATAAGGGTCATATTTCATTTGTCGTTTACGTAGGGTAATCGTCACGTAGAAACTCTTCCGTTTCAAACTTTTTGAAGCCGTGCAAAGAATAAAAATTGTGCATGCTGCACTCTGACGGCGATGTCTCAAACACTCGATAGTAGTTACCGTAGGCTGCTGCCATCTCAGGCCCAGCGGTTGTATTACTGGAACCACAGCGCGCATTTAAAATTGCAGAATTAGGCTCCATACAGTAATGGAGTATATGAGTCAGGCCACTGCATGGCTCAGGAAGTAACAGGGCCATGTAGAGTTGTCCACGAGAAAAACATTCAACATTCAGGTCAATTTTACTTGAAATTAGAGCTCCTTAAACTAAAATAGTAGGTCGGTGGGAATCATTGGTATTCAAGGGACCAAAAAAGTTTCACCGGCTCCACAGCCAGTGAGGTTCGTGCACTTAAATAGGAAATTTTTAACGATTTTACTAGCAATCTTGTGCCATTGAACAATTTTGGTGCGTTTAGGTAAAGGAGTTAACATCAGTTTGTGGAGAAGAGTTCCAAGAGCAGTCAAAGAATTTAAAAATTCAGTGGAATAATGTACCGCCTCTTCTATATCCAGGACAGTATCAACTGAATGGAAAATTCTAGACAGCGCATCAAACCTAGACTTTATCAAGTCTTTTACTTTATTGAATTGCTCGTTAGTTGGAGACAGTGTATCTCTCTTCTAAAACCAACTCAGCGTCTTAAAAATATTTGATACATCCGGGTAAACATCTTCTATCAAGTCCTGCAGATTTGAGGATAAAACACATAGGCCACTCAAATTACTTTTTCCGTTTCTGGTAGGTCATTCACCATTACCTATTTCAAGTAAAACATCAGCAAACGCAGCTCTGTTACTCATAGTTTTCTTCCACTTGAATCCCACATCGTGCAATATACGTCATAAACTTCAGTTTGAATGTAATAATAATAATAACCCCTGGCACTACAGCACGTGAAGGGTCTAGGCCTACCAAGCGACCGCTGCCCAGCCATTTGGCCTGCAGATATTTGGTGTGACACGTGGTCAGCGCATCGGGTCCCCTCGGCCGTTAATCTTGATTTTCGTGACCGGCCCGCTGCCTCACTGTCGGACAGCTACTCAGTTTTCCTCACGTGGCTGAAGTGCACCCCAATCAAACCCTCACGTCAGTTTCTAAAATCTCTGACGGAGCTAGGAATCGAACCCGGGGCCTTCAGGTGAGAGGAAGGCGCGCTACCCCAGCACCACGGGGCTGGTAAACTTCAGTTGATGCCTTTAAACTGAATAGCATCTCTAAGTTTTAAGAGCAGTTTGGGCACATGATATAACTGCTTAGGCTTTCATGGCTGGTATTCATAGCTATGTAGAAGTTGTTTGGACTTGTAGACTGGGGTCCAAACAGGATGTTTGCTCCTGATGTTTTTCTGAAGACTGCGTTCGGCATTATCAAGTGCCTGTTCCTTCCGTTAGTCAGCAATGGACTGTGTCTGGCTCCGCTTTACTTGGATGACTTCTACATACTGGATGCTGTCGTCCAATGCTTCTTGTCAGAAATTTATTATAAATTGTTTCATTGATTTCAGATACCATTTCCAGTGATGCCGCAAGTAAATTCCTTGTTTTATTGCAAATATAATTCTGGTCTTTATATATAGCAGGTGCCAGCATCAGGTGGTTTGAAGAGACTCCCTTCTGATGTGTTGGACAACCTACCAGACCAAATTCCTATGAAGTATCCAAAAATATCACAAGAAGACAGTAATAAGAAGAAACGGAAGAAGGAGAAGACTGAAATCAAGGATAGTACAGAGAAAGGTTGGTATTGGTATATATGTAGTTATATTTGCAGGCTGTAGAGCCAATTATAGTTTTGGACTTATTTGTCTTTTTCATCTAATTTAGTTCCCATTACCTACTTAAAGTTTTTCCCTTTATTTTGCATTGTGCTAGTATTTGCATCAAAATAAATCAATCTGAAGAAGACGGAATACCTGGAATGCGGTGACCAAACTGATGGCACGATCACTGTTGGTGAGGTTCAACTGAATAAAGTGACCCAATTCAAATACCTTGGGTCATGCATCACCTCAGACTGCAGCACGATTCCTGATGTCAAAACAAGAGTCACTGCTGCATGGATGAAATGGCGCCAAGTTACTGGAGTCCTATGCGATAAGAAAATTCCATTGCATTTAAAATCTAAGGTATATCGCACAGTGATTAGACCGGTGGCCCTTTATGGATCTGAATGCTGGCCTACAACATCGAAGCATGGGGGCGCTTCATGTAATGGAAATGAAGATGTTGCGGTGGTCCCATGGTATGACTCGACTGGACCATATTAGGAATTATGCCGTGCGGAAGGATTTCAAGGTTGCCCCAATCACAGAGAAAATGTGTGAATCACATCTGCGATGGTATGGACATGTGCTCCGTAGCAGTGAAACCTCAGTTGCTAAGACTGCCCTTCGACTAAATGTGGAGGGTCGGCGACCTCAAACACTCTGGTTGGTTAGGGTGAGAGATGACATGCGGCTCACTAAACTCCGCCCCCGAGACGCTATGGATCGATTGAAGTGGAGGAAACATTGCAGGAAGGCAGACCCCACATATGTGGGAAAATGCAAAGATGATGATGATATACAGTAAAACCTCATTAATTCAAAGTGATTGGGACAGGAAAAGAGGGCATTGAATTACAGATTTTCTAATTAACTAAACCAATTCCCCCCCTCTTGCCAAAACAAACAAAAAAAAAAAAAAAACACCCAAAAGCCCAAACATTGCTATCAGTGAAAACGTGCAATTACTGATACGGATTTTAGTAACGCTTGATTAATAATTACCTATCCAACGGCATCCAAATCATTCCCTACTTTTTAATTGATTTGAACGGAGTAGAGGATTCCAGTAATATGGAGAAACAAAATGAACTATCACTACAATGCTACAACAACCTGGTGCTTGTCAAGCAGTCGTATTACCAATGTCTTACCTGCACATGCTTCTTTAAGTTAGCTGTGAGACTGTTACTGCTCTGTTTTTCTTTTTTCTATCATTCCTTCCATCCAATTTTAAGAGATTAATTTTACTGGCCTAGGCATCACTTACTCTTCTTTCTGCTCCAGAGCAATGGCACAATTCGCGACACAAACACGTTTTAACTTCAATATCACCATCGAAGTAATACCTCACAGATGATTTTAATAAGACATTTGGTGTACATTATAAAAGTGACAGGCCGCGGTGGCCAAGAGCGTTAACGCGCTACCTCGCGCCTCGCTGGCATCGGGAGAGCGTGGGTTCGAATCCCACCTCAGCTGTCCTGAAAATGTTTTTTGTGGTTTCCCATTTTCACCACCAGGCAAATGCTGGGACGGTTCCTCCTTTCAATAGGTCCACGGAAGATTTCCTTCCAAAATCCCTTCCCGTATCCCATTATGAAAATAAAATAAATGGCCATGTGCTGCATTAATAAAAGTGCCAGAAGTTTCGGTGTTTGAATCCCTCCCCCACCCCAAACTTTTAAACGGGTCAGAAGGAAGTAATAATGTTGCTTTAAGTTCTCGGGTTCTCTGGTAGAAAATGTGTGTCTTGAAATTGAATCCATAAGCCTGTCCAAATATAGCTGCTACTGGAGCTATTTGGCATGTTTTGTGATACTCTAGAAGGTTCATAGGCCCTGATTAAGGGTCAGGCCTAATCTACTACAGACCTTTTACATGGGCTGGAAATGCATCACAGAAGATTGTGGGAAATTTTCTATTCGTAGGCCACCAAGTAAATGGTCTACACAGAGACATGTCAAAATTATTACGACTCAAAGAGCATTTGCAACGTTTATGGACCAGTGCAGGTGTACGTTAAAGAAACAGATAGGCGTAGGTACTCGAACCTTTCAAATCAATCATAAATTCATGGTTTATTTATGGTTATTGTTTGTGTTGAATATAGAGATGGGTTTTGTTCATAATGGTAATTTTTTAGTTCCATTCTCACGTGCTATTGACAACTAACGGCTCCATTTTGAAAAAGTAACGAGCATTCTCGTTACTTCATTACTCTTAAGAGTAGTGGCATTAAAGTTACAGTTACTTAATTTAATAGGTAACATTGTTACCGTAAAAAGTAAGAATTACTAGGAACGGCATTTCTCCCTTACTCTGGTACTTGCCTTTAATAATCTTATCCACTTCATGTTTAATTTTGAGCCAGAGGAAATCTAATATGTATGCTGTTGTTGTTTGAGTCTTCAGTCTTTTGACTGGTTTGATGCAGTTCTCCATGCCTGCCTGTCCTGAGCTAATCATTTCATCTCTACTTAGCTACCACACCCTACATCCGAGGCAATCTGTTTAACATATTCTAACCTTGGTCTACCCCTACAGGTTTTGTCCTCAACCCTTCCTTCCATAACTAAGCTTGCTATTCCTGGGTGTCTTAGTATGTGTCCTACTAACCTATCTCTTCTCTTCATTAGCAGTCGCCAGAAACATCTCTCCTCTCCCACTCGTCTTAATACCTCTTCGTTTGTAACCCTATCTGCCCATCCGATCTTCATCATTCTCCTGTAACACCACATTTCAAATGCTTCCATTCTCCTCTTTTCTGCTGCACCAATAGTCCAAGTTTCACTTCCATAGAGTGCCACGCTCTAGACAAAGGCTTTCAAAAATTACTTCCGAATACCTAAATCTATATTCGATGTCAACAGATTCCTTTTTTGTAGAAATGCTTTCCTTGCCTCTTTGCTTCGTCCATCACTGGTTATTTTGCTTCCTAAGTAGTAGTCTCCTACTTCCTTTAGTTTTTCACCTGCGAATTTGATGTCCAGTAGATGCTAAGTAGATATAAAGATTTGTCAGTTTCCAGTTCAAACTGGAATATCTCCATAACTTGAAGCCAAAAAATGGTACCTTATCATGCGCATGCACAACGCAAACATGCATTTGTATTGCCTGACTTAATGCCATGGCTGCGTCCTCAATTCTGGCCCCAGATCCAAAAACAAGCATCACTACGGACAACACAATCTAATTTTTATCTATTACCAACTGTTGGACTCAGTGTACAGTACAGTAACAGGTTCTAAATAAGTTACGGTATACTATGTGACATAATATATTGAATGAAAAAATGAAAATCACAGCCTGCTTCCAGTCTCCGACTGGGTCAGGAAAGGAATTAATGAAGCCCCCATCTGGTCAGGAATGGAATGAATGAAGCCCCCATCTAGCAGCGAGGATATGGACTGTGCCGGCTGCCGAGGCCTGACGCACTCCTCTGGGGCAATGATTAAATGAATGACAGATGAAATGAAATGATAGTGGAGAGTGTTGCTGGGATGAAATTTTTGACAGGGAAAACCCGAGTACCCGGAGAAAAACCTGTCTGCCTCCGTTTTGTCCAGCACAGATCTCACATGGAGTGACCGGGATTTGAACCATGGACCCAGCGGTGAGAGGCCGGCGTGCTGCCGCCTAAGCCACGGAGGCTTGGCATAATATATTAAGGGATATTAAAATTCCTTTTAAATAAGATGTTTATTAATCATTTTCAGAAGTTCTATTTTTTTGTTCACTTGCAATGTATTAATAGCTGTTGTGTACAAAAATATGTTGGACTGCAGAGACTTGAAGCCCAGTTTTTTCAGCCCCGTTTCATTCTCTCTCTTGAATGCTACTACAGCTCCACTATGTAACTTGCACATTGGTGCTGTTACAAATCCAGCATATCAAGTGGCTCTGTATTGTATTTCTGATAGTGCAAACCGTATGCCACCAAAATAACGCAATGAGCACAATACTGTAGTCGCTTTGGAGCCCTGTAGATGGTGTTGCAATGGTACTAGGAGATCTTGTGACTCTTTACTGCTGACATTATGACCATAGCAGTGGAGGTATGTGTGTGCCAGTCTTCAAGCTGAAGTCCCATGGAATATTGACCAATCCTAGCCCCAAATAATAAAATTTCACAGTATATCACATTAATACACAAAAAAACAGTATTAAGTAACCAGTTATGAACCCAACATAGGAAGTCATTGGAGAGTTATTTTCTCCCTTTTACCGACAGTGAAAACCAGTTTGCATGCACAATACTTGGTATTTACACTGGCCCTTCTAACTCCACTAGCTACTCAATACTAGATCGACAACAGCATTAATAACATGGTGGCCACTACTCCTGGAAATCCTGGAAAATGCCTGGATTTTATTAGGTCTGGACAACTCCTGGAAAATGATGACAAATTTGAAAACTCCTGGAAAATAGCCACTGTTAATTAATTATAAAATTCTTTCCATTCTAAATCATACTCCCGCTGTGGTTTTGGGTGAGCACTCTACCGTTAACAAAAGAAATTTCCTCAGGCTACCTGTTTCTGTGTGGGAGAACATGCGATAGTATTTTTGTAAAACATATTGAGTATAGACAACTTCACTGCAATAAAATTGCAGGCGGCATTCTTTTCTCTTTTTTTTAATGCGGATATTTCAGTCACAAAGGTTTTTTTAAAACAACAATTAAATCATTTGTGTGTAGGCTTGCGTATCAATAACACAATCACCACTAATGTTTGTCAACATCTGTATAAGTAAACCAAACAAAACTGCTTTATTTTGGTCTTGAATTAGGCAACTGATAAAGCCCCCCCCCCCGGGACTCGCGCTTATTTTTAAGTTTGGAAAAATGAGAATTACTCCTGGAAAATCGTTGACCGATTTGAGTGGCCACCATGTAATAACCTACTGTACATTGAACTAGCCCTCAAATAAAGCAATGGGCCGATAACCTAGATGTTAGGCCCCTTAAAACAACAACAAATAAAGCAACGACAATCATTTAATTTTATCCTGTTCATTTGATTTATTAATTAGATGCTTTTTGTTTCTTTTTAGATTTTAAAAGACCAGCAAATTTGGATTACATTCCATTAGAAACTGGAGGACCAACTAAATTTGGGGTAGTTCCTCTAGAAAAAGCCATGAAAGCCCCGAAATCAGTCAGTCAGCAGGCAGCTGATTTCCGGCAGAACATGTTGTATGGCTCGCACATAAAGAGAGAGCCAGGTAAGTTTGATTGTTTTACAAACATATTACTTCATTACTTCCACCAGATAAAGCTAGTCCTTCTGACGTTTCATAAAAGAGTAGGTATAGAAATTTATAGTTAAGTTTCTAGTTCAGTGAAGATCTTAATGTATACATGTGTGCCTTTTTTTCCTTCTTCTTTTTCAGCAAAATCTTCTACTATCTATCAGCAGAAAATGAAAGCTTCTGGAAATGATATACATGTTAGGTAAAAGTATATATATTAAAGAATTGACTGTTAAAAATAATACTGTATTAATATTGTAACAATGTAATCTTTCTGTGTACAGAGTTGAGAGAATGTTCCTGCTAAGAAACAAAACTGATTCTTCCATTATAATAAAAGCTGGAATACCATTACTTCTAATGAAATAAGATATTTCTTTGTATTCAACATTACTGTTTAAAAAAAGAAAAGCTATTTTAAGTGTACTGTATAAGTTTTGTATTATCAGCAACACAAACAGATTCTTGTGTAACCTCCATTTAGTATTGTACGGAAGGTACAAATAATTTGGTTCTAATTTCATCTTTTGTATCTTAAATTCAGGAAAACACTAAAGAGAATTAAAATAATTCCTGTTTGTGCTACTGGAACCATAAGAAGGATACCAGGGTGGCCTCTCAAGCTTGAGAACCTGGAAAAATGACTGAACCTGGAAAAATGTCTGAACAATAATTTGTACCATACTGGACAAAAAAGTGGGATAAAAAGAGACCTGGTGGTAACTGACACCATCTTCTCTTTTATAAGAGGAATGCAGCAAGACTGCACACAAGATTATAATTTTCTTTTTATTTATTTATTTATTTATTTTATTTTTTTAAATTTGTTTCAAAATGTCTTTGTTGACTGGCCACCCTGGCTACTAGATGTGGGAGAATCTTAAACGGGGGTTTGACAGTATATCCCTGATTCTTTAAAATGCTACTGCCTAAATGCACATAAAATTATATCACAATCTGTCTATTTGGGTCTTTCTCCAGTTATGTCAGCCATATTTCCTGCTCTCATAATTTATAATATTAATTGTTTATAATTCTCACTAGTTTTCATGTTAAGTGAGTGTAAATATGCTGATGAGTGAAAATCTGTACCATAATACGGTAACTGAAAAATATTGTTGTTCTTTATTTCCAATTCTTGTAGGTTTATTGAGTAAGTTGTAATTAAAGATGTCAGTAACATTGTGTTCTTGGCAGGAGTATAGTGCAGAATTACTTTGCAGGCTATTTATTTAGCTTGACATTTGTTAAGCATATATTGCTTTTCCTCTGAGGTATTTTAAAAGTACCTGTACAGTCTTTAATTTAAATAACTTTATTCTTATGAAATACTGTTTGTTATTTTCTATGTTTTCTGTTTTTGTTTACTCATCCTGACCATTGTTCCCCAAAATGTATTTTCATTAACTACCATTTCATGTCCCTTACTTATTTTGTACTGAGACTACATGAATAATAGCTGCATTGATATTCATAGTTAATTTTAATTATCTCAAGATTCAGATAACATTAAATAACACCTCCCTGTGAGCTGCTACTCATTGAGAAATAACACCTGCTCAATATGTGATCCAACACCATGATATGCTGTCACTTGACACAGTCAATTTTAGGGTTCTAAAATTGGTGGTGCAGCTAATATAGGAAAACGTTTCTGACACATTATTTCCCGTATTTATTTACCTATGGTACTGTGGCATGTGACTACCAAATATTTTAATGAGCAAATACCAGTCATAAACTGTGAAATTGATCATGTTAAATATGGTAAGAGCAAGTGGTATTTCAGTAATCTTATTAATAATATTTTTATTTTCCCCTGATTCAATGATTTCTGTTTTTGTAACACAGCCATGCTAATTTGCAGAAAAGTTGGAACAGCCACAGCATACATAAGCATGCATTTCC
Source organism: Meconema thalassinum (assembly GCA_946902985.2). Taxonomy (NCBI): domain Eukaryota; kingdom Metazoa; phylum Arthropoda; class Insecta; order Orthoptera; family Tettigoniidae; genus Meconema; species Meconema thalassinum. Next base: position 150,336,214 of record OX336390.1, on the reverse strand, counting down.
ACAGTAGTAAAAATATACCATAAGTAAATTTAGCTGGCACAAATTTGTAAGTGCACAAGAAAAAATTCACTTTATATAAATGAAAGCAAACGTTTATACATTTTATTTTTGTCAATCTGTTAAGACATTCAAGACATTTGTGCCAGAATATAGATGTAGTTTTTGTTTCATAGTTGCAGGCAGCAATTGGGCATAGACACACAGCACATGATCTTTTTTGTGGAAAATCTGTATTCAGTATACAAAATGAATTTCTACTACAAGCAGGATGTGGGTTAAATGGCTGCTTCATCGCAACAACAGATATAAGTAAATTTTGAACTTTTCTTTCACTGTATGTACCTCAAGGTTCAGAATATCCTCAAGTGATTGGTAACTGAAAAACTTAAAAAAAAAAAAAAAAAAAAAAAAAAATGGGTAGTTCTAAGACATTGGTCTCGTAAGCAGTCATAATTTCATACAAGGCAGTACTATGACAACATAATCAGTCGTAGAGAAAGAATGAGTACGGGAGAAGCTACTTGCTCAAGGTTATGATGAGAATGGAAGATCAAATAAACCTACTTAGGGATTATAGCATTCAAGAATTAATACGTGAGAGGATCAGTGAAAGAGAAGCACATTTCACATACAGTAGTTATGGATTTTGAATTTTTGTGACCATGAGGTAGATCCTGCCATCTACTGCCAGTTTTATGAATTTTCTGAATGATGGCATGTGCCCTAGTTCTCATCAGTAAAATTCCAGTGGAACGGAGACATGTGCTACCTGACAAACAAATAAATAGAAGCCAAATTTTGTGAAATACAAAGTCTTATGAAATGTATATTGTATGTGATGCCCCAGCTTAAACACCACAATTCACCAAAGGAGAAGCAATCTAATGTCTAACAACAACAAATATGGCAAGAGACTAAGTGTCGTGGGGGGGTTATCAACCAGGTATATAAAATATTACAGCAGTTTAACTCAGTGTTTGTGGACAATTATTACTTATTTTGTTTCCACAAATCTAATTACAGAATGCTTGTAACTCAAACACCTCAAAGAAATAATAAACACATATCAAGGCTATATCAATGTCAGGAAACACATCTACAAATACAAATCCAAGATCTAGGTTAAAATCAAACTTTTATTCCACAGGGTAATAACACACATACAAATATGTTCTACAATCTGTTAGGTTGCTTTATGGAATCTGGTCGGTTTCGAATCCTTACAGATTCCAAAATTTTGAATCAATAAATTATAACTAACTTCCAATCACCTTAATCGTTTGCTGACACACACGAAACATTTGTTCACTTCACTCGGTGAATTTATATTTCCTGCTGATTACATGAGATTTTACACATAATCCATTTCCTTTTTCCCTATTCTATTGATATCGCGCCAGGAGATGGCAGTCGGGTTTGAACTGCAGTTGTCCTCCCGCTCACTGCGTATCGCGCATTCCAAAAACATTAAGTTGGTCACTGACTCCAATACTGTTCCTGATACTGCCACACTGTTAAAAGTAAACACAAAGGCTTGTAAAAATATAGACAATAGGAAGGTAACGATACACATACATGTGAAACCCGACAACAAATTATCATGCAGGAAGTAGGAGCAACTGACTGCCAGCCGATATATTTAGGTCTGGAATAGGCGTGCCGCGCATGCTTGCTGCAAGACCCCCCTTACCCCGTCACAGTGTGTTAGAACTGCCATCTCCTGGTGCGATGACATGTATTTCTACAAAAATCTATACCCAACAAATTTTCTCACACAACTATATACAGTAATTTATTTACAAATTCTCCTTCAATTCTGTTCTCATTCGAAAGAATGTCTCGTCTGAATTGTCCATTCTGAATTCTCATCTCAAAAAACATTAATTGAATCATCCATGGATTATTCTCATATATTTATCATATTATTGATAGTAATGTCATATCTGGTGCCATTATCATTATATTTTACTCCTAATATCAGAAAAAAAATTACAAAATCATTAAATTAATCTAATCACCCATCATCTGCCTCATATCTTCTAATATCTCGTTTCTGATTTGTTTTTATTCAACAAACGAACAGTAGAAATTCATTTACCTGTGGTATTCTTTCCCACATTACGAAAATTTGGGGACCTATTCACTTGTAACCTATGGCATTTAATTAGAAGACAACATGCCATACTGTATGCTTCTTTGTAAAACTCCTCATCAGTTGGTCAACACCTATGGGGGAAGCCCAATTATCTTGGGCAGTTAATCTTCATATATTCTACACCGATATCTGGAACAGAATACATACTTACGAAATGTGCACTTCACTATTTAAAATAGTAGATGGATGGCATATTTAGTTTGTCAAGCAAACATCTTAGATACAAGTTAATAAAGTACAAGATAATTAATTGGCATTACTAACATATTTCTAAATGTTTATTATTTCTTTGAGGTGTTTGAGTTGCAAGCATTCTGTAATTAGATTTGTGGAAACAAAATAAGTAATAATTGTCCACAAACACTGAGCTAAACTGCTGTAATATTTCACATACCTGGTTGTGGTCTGGTTCTGAAAGCTGGTCTGTCCTTTGGAATGTTGGCCACTGACTGATAAGGGCTTGCCTCTGTTGCTGCTTATGTCCTTGACTGCGTAATGCCTGGCTTTGGACCTCACTTCCACATCTTCTTGTGCTGGCTAGAAGTACTTCCTTAGCACCTGGTTTCTCTTGTTATCCTTATTTTTGTTAAATTTATTTTTATTAGTGAAATATGAATAACGAAGACTTGTTCTGGCAATGTAATAGATTGTAATGTTTGGAATTCTCGTCGGAGTTCAGTGTGGTATGGACTGATCTATAAAATTGTGGTGTATGCTGATGGGTCTGGGCTTCTTTCAGAACTACGAGGGAAGATCGAGAAGTAAAGTTCAATTTTTTTATTTTATTCTTTTCCAAAATTTTAATAAGTAACAACCCAAAACAAATCACAAATGAAAAATCTTTTACCTACTTTCCTACATAGTCATGGCCAGCCAGGAAATTCTGGAGCACCTCCCCCCAAATTGGGTGATCTTCTCACCGACAGGAGCAGCAACATAGAGCAGGCATTGTCATGAAGAAGTTTGACACCGTCAGCATTAATGTTGTGGCGTTTGTCACGAATGGTACGACACAACATAACCCAAGTTTTAATGTAGGGTGCAGCATTCACAGTGGTCCCGTGTTCAGCAAAGTACACCAATAACACACCACTCATAACCCAGAACACTGTCACAAGCACTTTCCTAGTAGATTGAGTCACTTTGATTTCTTTTTTATACAGGGGAACCAGGCCTGCTTGGTTTCAGGCGTATAGTAGTGGTATGCCCACGACTCGTCACCAGTGACGATTCCTGGAGCATTGCTACAGTCCATACAGTCATCTCCATACACGCCACGCATATCCCTGTGAATTTCACTCAGTTTATGCCCTTTGACCCACAAATATTGAACTACGCTGCTCTTCACAAGTTGACGACGGTAACATGCACGCCAGGTTTGTTTCGTAGTTCAGGCTTCTCTTGCGAGAGCTGCACACGAATACAAGATACCCTCTGTAGCGCAAACTTCAAACTACAGTATATCGTAGTGAAATTTCATCATTCCATCTGCAATACCAGGGGGAGAAAACAAAATGATTGTGCTTTACTTTCCGATCTGCCCTCGTACTTGAACAAGTTTCATTTCACCACAACTAAGGTAATGGCCCTTTTAAGTTGTACCAAACATCATGAGAGGAAAATTATAGACTTCTAAAGTACTGCCTGATCAAGGCCTAGGTTTATTGAAATACTCTGGTGTATTATCCCTACTAACCAGAATTTTTAAACATATTCCATAGCCCCACTTCATGTCACTATATCAAGTTATGCTTCTCGCTTGGGGTGTTTTGTTCCGACTTCATATTTAGTAGTGTTAATAGCAGTGACTGTTCTATAAAAAAATAAAAATTCAAATTAGATGGATTATCTTCCTTGTCTAGGTTTATTTTGATGAACTCTTTACTGATGGGATTTTCCTTTTGCCTCATGGTGCAAGATTTTTAGATCTGTTTCAGTTTGAGTGAATTTGTGATTATTAACATACTGTACGGTACATGCCCTCACACATAGCTGAATACTTTCTATACTTAATAGCATTTTTGTTTTTCTGTATGCTGTATGCTAAGGTTACTTCTTATACCTGTATGCACATAAACTTGAAAGCACATGGTCCTGGAAATACTTGGTGAGTCAATGATAAAGGTTAAACATGCCCCAAATTGAAGTCTTCATCTATTAGGCCTAAGATGCATACCCTACTTGGGTGAAAAAGAGGGGCTCAAGGTATTTCAGATGATATGGTAACAACTCTAGAACACTGCAGCTAGTATTCATGTAAACACAGTTTGTTGTAACATCATCAAAATCCCCTTTTCCTTATATCAGAGGTAATATATAGAGCATTATGTTTATCAAAGTGGATGAGAACATTATTTCTCTGGTACAGTAAGAAGAAGTGCCATTTTACAATATGTTCTATGATGTTAGCTCGTCCATATCCGGTGCTTTTTATTTGTGGGAGCTGTAGTGCTTCCATTGATGTTTGATGTGAGACTGGTTCTTCGATAGTTTGTAAAATACAATATTCTTAAATGTATAGACTTCGCTTCTGTATATATTTGAATGATGATGTAATCATTCTGTATATATTGATTTCAGATGTATTATTAAGAGTCATTAAATATCATTAATCATATATTCGCATTTTATTTGCATATTTACCTGCCCCTATTAGAGGATAGAATGAAACCCAGTTCTACCACCTGGTCGGAAATTTTCTTTCGGCTTACCACTGTAAGTACAAATGCCATTTGACATCCAGTGCAGTATTTTTAACAAATTACTTTCAACCTCAAAACCTGCTCACTAACAACAGAAGAGTCTGCAAGCTTTGAAGTCATGAGAATGAAATTCTTGAGAACCAATGGAATGGTACAGAAAACAAGGCTAAGTAAGGTCAGAAAAGAAGACCTCAACACATTCATCTAAAGCAGTCACTCGGTGGAACCGCAACCAAATCTAGGTTAAGGTGGTTTGGCCAAGCAAAAAGACTTCGACGAACTTGGTAATAAATACTGTACCATTCTCTCCACAACTGTTGTTACGATAATGGAATGGAGATTGTGCTCCCAATTTGATCTTGTACCTTGCTTCAAATTTCACTGATTCCAAGTTTCAAACCGAGAAAGAAGGGAGTGTAGTTGGGAAAGAACCAGATGGCAACAGGCCAAGGGCTCGGCCTAGAAAGAGATTGATCAACCAAATAAAGAGGAATCTGGAAACACGATAAAGCCGAATGGCCATATACCCAAAATAGTAACATTAACAAAAGGTGAAGTAGGGCAACTGGAGTTGATTCAAGGTGATGTCTATAGCTAGTGGTCCATCATTAACTTCTTCAAGCACATGAATTTGACAGGAATTCTAACCCTTGAGACACAAGATATTTATTTATTCACAATTAACTCTGTGTGCATGGCAACAGAAAATGGAGAGACACTAATCAAGAGCCTTTGTGAGCACTGTGGTATGTATGGCTACCACTATAAAATCTGCAAGAAAAAGGGCACAACTAACCTGACCCATGTCATAGATTTATGGCATGTTAAAGAACCTTCCACTAATTGCACCTGTGTGAAGCTAAATTGGATAGGTTAAGAATGTAAAGAACACTCTTAGGTTTCTACGTTCGTTGCCAAGAGCCGACTCCTGTGGTGTCTAGTAGCTAAGTTCTGAACTTGGCCTAGTAGTCGTTGATGGTGGCGCTTGGCGGCAAAAGTAAGAACTATTTGAAAAATTCTAAGTTGCAGTACTTAAATTAAAAAACACACACTATTACAGTCATCACAATTAACACCGGTTATCAGACAGATTCTACACACACCCAAAGTACATGGGGCTACATGATTATTTGGAAAATTTTCCATATTTGAGGTCCGTATTGACGTATACAACTATCGAATGGGGTTGTTGATTCTCCGCCCAATCAATACAATTTATTACAAAAATTTCACAGTTTTATTATTTCTGGGACATGTTTCGGGCCATACCTGGGCCCTTCTTCAGCCTTGATTAATTTCCAAAGACATGCATTTATAATAGAACAACACTCTTAAAATGCTTAAAGGTATTAGATACATTAAAACAACACTAAAATACACATTTGGAGAGCGAAAGAAACACTGATACAATAAAACACCTCTTCATGTCAGCCATACACAAACTAAAATATATTACATGCTGATTGTTTTTAATGGTGACAAGTATCCATTTTGCTGAGTAATTCTGACTTATCTGTTAGACACGCCGATACAGTTCTGTTTGGTGACCCAGAAATGCTGGCGAGTCTGGGGCTTAACATACTTTGGCCTTTGCCAAAATAAATATTCCGCCAGGCTTGTGTGGTGATTGAGCGGAGGTTGCCACTTATTCAATATGTTGTCCCTGGACCGAGCATGGTTGACGCATTAAGTAGTAAGCGTGACTTAACTGTAAAGATAATAATTTATGCTTTAGCAATGGCATGTACTTTGGTTGAGGTCAAGATTAAATATTAAAGAATCAAAGCTTAAACTTACAGGTTAAATTTGGCACTAATAGTTTATGCTCGTTCCCGCCCGGAAGCTGGATTAAGTGGACCGCCTTTCCTATGCGGGGGCTAGAAAGAGCGAAAAGTCCCCCTCAGAAACACACACAGATTTATTTTGGCTAATTGCCGAGCGAATGGCTTAGACTTACCCATGTTGTGTTGGAGCTTACTGACTGCGAACCGATGTGCTGTTGTGCGGGACCTAGCGGGCAAGGTCGCGCATGTGACGCGTCTGCCGGTGTACGGAGAGAGGGGGGGACAAAGGAGGGGAGGCCGGGTTCATTGGCATTCTTACGGTTCCGCGTGGCCTTGCGCCTACTTTAGGATGAATTAATCTATGGGGGGAAATCAATTGTGGGTTGTATGTTGGGGGGTTGAGAAGAATGAATGTCAATAGAAAGAGGTTTTTTATGTATTCTTATCTTAGGGAAAAATTTATGTATATTCTCAAATAAAATATTGGCGTCAAAATTAATTTCGTTGAGATTAAGTCCTGGGTTGAAGCGCTGTGCGTTATCTATTTCAATCTGTTCAAGAACATTCATAATAGCCCCTTTTTTTACGTAATGAACAATTTCCATGTCTTTCTCTATGCTTGTAATTTTGACGCCAATATTTTTTTGAGAATATACAAAAATATTTCCCTAAGATAAGAATACGTAAAAAAAACTCTTTCTATTGACATTCATTCTTCTCAACCCCCCAACATACAACCCACAATTGATTTCCCCCCATAGATTAATTCATCCTAAAGTAGACGCAAGGCCACGCGGAACCGTAAGAATGCCAATGAACCCGGCCTCCCCTCCTTTGTCCCCCCCCTCTCTCCGTATACCGGCAGACGCGTCACATGCGCGACCTTGCCCGCTAGGTCCCGCACATCAGTTCGCAGTCAGTAAGCTCCGACACAACATGGGTAAGTCTAAGCCATTCGCTCGGCAATTAGCCAAAATAAATCTGTGTGTGTTTCTGAGGGGGACCTTTCGCTCTTTCTAGCCCCCGCATAGGAAAGGAGGTCCACTTAATCCAGCTTCCGGGCGGGAACGAGCAGTAAACTATTAGTGCCAAATTTAACCTGTAAGTTTAAGCTTTGATTCTTTAATATTTAATCTTGACCTCAACCAAAGTACATGCCATTGCTAAAGCATAAATTATTATCTTTACAGTTAAGTCACGCTTACTACTTAATGTGTCAACCATGCTCGGTCCAGGGACAACATATTGAATAAGTGGCAACCTCCGCTCAATCACCACACAAGCCTGGCGGAATATTTATTTTGGCAAAGGCCAAAGTATGTTAAGCCCCAGACTCGCCAGCATTTCTGGGTCACCAAACAGAACTGTATCGGCGTGTCTAACAGATAAGTCAGAATTACTCAGCAAAATGGATACTTGTCACCATTAAAAACAATCAGCATGTAATATATTTTAGTTTGTGTATGGCTGACATGAAGAGGTGTTTTATTGTATCAGTGTTTCTTTCGCTCTCCAAATGTGTATTTTAGTGTTGTTTTAATGTATCTAATACCTTTAAGCATTTTAAGAGTGTTGTTCTATTATAAATGCATGTCTTTGGAAATTAATCAAGGCTGAAGAAGGGCCCAGGTATGGCCCGAAACATGTCCCAGAAATAATAAGACTGTGAAATGTTTGTAATAAATTGTATTGATTGGGCGGAGAATCAACAACCCCATTCAATGGGGCTATATGACCGTGTTGTCGCAGCCCCTAAACTTAAGAACCAACCAACCATAACCTGACCCAGGAAGTTTCTATGAATGCGGCCTTTTAAGTAAAAGATACATTTTCGAATGCAGGAAACATGTTAAACCTGTTATCCAATCAGTGGCGGTTTCTGGGTATTCGCCCTGGAGCCAGTGCACACCCATTCTTGAAAAATTGCCGTTCACATTTGAATTTTACGAATATAAAAATTAATATAAGATTTTATGGTAGTATAAAGCGTTAACAAATGTCCAGAATACCGCTTTTTTACATTTAAATGTACCGCGTTCGTTGCGCCTCACTGCACGTTGCTTGTGTGCTGACTCAGGTATCATCAAATATCGCCGTTCGCCACCTGCAAAATTGTAGCCAGCGTTAGGCTTGACGGCAGGAGAGGGGATGGCAAGAGGGGAGCGGGGATGTGTGTTTACTATAACAGAATCGGAGCCAAATCCTTGCCTGGCGAATTGTACTGCGCATGCTCCGTTTTTTTTCCAGCTCCTGTCGCATCTGATTGACAGACGAAGAAGCGATGACCGCTAGCGTGTAGGAGCTACCGCACTATCTGTTGGTGAATTTTTGTACCAAGTAGAGTTTCATGCGCAGATTGAAGTGGTTTGAAAGGTTGTGTCTTTACGCAGCTAGCGCCACTGCCATTTGATTTTCAATGTGCATTTAAAAAACCACAATCATGCAGCCAACTGTATGATATTATATAGTCTATAGTTGTAACAGTGAATTCAGTTTCATTACATTTCTTTATAATTTACAGATTTTTAAGGTCCAGTAATTTGGAGGATTAACGCAGCCTATTATCTTGTTGATCTTGGACGTGGCAAGTATTTGTCACAAGTGTGTTTCTAAAGTGTGGAATATTTGAGTGCGTGTGCATTATTACGTAATTGATAGCTTATCCTCCCAGCTTGGCTTCACCCACTGACATAGCTAGAATCATTCCTCTACCGTCGGAAGGATGGTGTCTGGGAGGCAAACACTCTTGTTCAGTAAATTCAACTGGGGATGGTGACATGTGACCGCAAACATGGGTCTAATTCAGGGTCAAAGAAGAGATTTTGACCGTTGGCCTGAAAGGAACCGTCCCGGTATTTGCCTAGTGATAAAAATGAAAAACCACGAAAATCATTTTCAGGACGGCCGAGGTGGGATTCGGGATTATTATCGCTACTGTTCAGGCTATTACATCGTCTCAACTTACTTACTCTGCAAGAAAAGGTGGCCATATAATAAGAAATGGGAAGACCTATTCCAAACCTGAATTTAATTCAAACATCCCTGTGCAAAGCGAAGGTTAGGAATCTCTTATTCCATGATGAAGTTACAGCAAGTTAGTATGAGTGGGCTTGTGGCTGTGAACTAACCAACTGGATGTATTGCTTACCGTGCTTAAAGTCGTGCTACGTGCACAAGAAAAGAAAATCCCCATCTGCACGCTGGAAGCGGAGGTAGATTTCACCGGGCAAAGAAAAATGCTTGGAATTCACTAAATTTGCCAATTGTTGTACAGTATACCTACGAAAGTTACACATGTTTAGCATACAGCATCTTCTTATAATACCTGAAACATTTTGCTCATCGCTTGGTGCAAGGGTGGGTCATATCAAATATTCTTTCAGGCAAAAAAAATGTTGTTACATTTTAGAGGGGTATTGGCCATTTTAAACTGTTTTGATATTGTGCCTATTAAGGGAGGTATGATTTCTTTTCTCTAAAAACTCCATTTTCCCCACCCCTTTGGTCAAACTTACGAAGATAAGCATTTGGCCCTTATTCCAAAAATAGTACGAACTTTGAATGGATTCAGTTTTTAAAATACTATGAAAGTTATAGCAATATTTCACCCCCCCCCCCCTCCCCCATTTCCAACCCCTTGGTCCGATTTTGCCCGTTAGCGAACCCGACCGAGATTTTGAATGGTTATATTTTATGTAGGCCTGTACATATACATTATAATATTAACTTTTGAACTGACGGTGGTTTTGGGATCTGTGGGATGTAAAACGCGAAGATATGTCAATTTTTTTCCGGATGTCGAAATGGTACCCTTTGCAATAGGTAGCTTTCTAATGAAATCTAACTAAAATCGACAAATGTGAACAATCAAAAGCCTACATGAATGCAGAATTGGAATTACAAGTACTAGGAAAGTAACAAATCAGACAACAGCTTCATTGTGCATTCAGGAGGGAACATAGAACAGCAAAATATCGAGGTGTCGAAAAACCAACTCCAAGTGCCACTAGATGCATATCTAAGCATACAAAATAGAGTAACATAGTGAGGAGACAGTTATTTTGTATGCTTAGATATGCATCAAATTTAGACTTTTTTTTAAGAGTGCACACCCACAATTTTTCTTCACCAGCCGCTACTGTATCCAATACAACAAAGTATAAAACTTTGTATTTGAGCAGTTTATGCACATTTTAATAAAAGTGTTGATGAAACAACTGGAAACAATGAATTCTTAATGTATTGTCACGCGTTCATCTACTCACTGTTGCTACGATGAGGATTATTTCGTGGTTCTTTCTATGACATCTACTCCCATTGGAAATACCTTGGTTGGTTCCTTAGTTTAGGGGCTGCGACAATGCAGTCATGTAGTCCCATGTACTTTGGGTGTGTGTGTAGAATCTGTCTGATAACCAGTGTTACTTGTGATGGCTGTATTAGTGTGTGTCATCTGTAATTCAGGTAAGGACTGCAGACATTCAATTTTCAAGTAGTTCCTACTTTTGCCTCCAAATGCAACCGTCCACGACACCTAGCTTGCGGACTTGGCTATTAGATTGCATCGCAGTCAGCACCTGGCGGCGAACGTTGGACCTAATAGAACGTTATCAATTCTAACATGCAAATTTTGGCTTCACACAAGTGTAGTTTGTGGAAAGTTCTTTTTTATGACATGGGCCCGCCGGGTTTACTTCCCCTCCGAAGGAAGGCATACTGAGAGTTTTTTAATGCTCTTAAAAAATCCGACGACTTCGGCCAGGTTTGAACCCACGACCTTGGGCATAGAAGCTCAGCATGCTACCAACTACGCCACCAAAGCCGCTCCATTGGAAATACAAAAGGAATGTAAACCTTTGGTCCCAACACTTTATTGAAGTTTCATTACTTTATCTATTACATTTTTGCTGACAAATATTAAAATTAAGTTACAAAATGGCTTAATTACATATTAACAGTAAGTGGAGGGGCATAGATTTAGTTTATATCTATCTATCAAATCAATTGTTCTGAAAGTTTGATGGTATATTCTGTTCTTCTGACTAGGTGAATTTTTGAGATTTTGCTTAGTGTGATATATATGTGCAAATCTACAACTACCATTCGACATCCAACAATTCCTCATATTTTTATTCTCTGGGGAAAGTAGGTACACTAGATGTAAATAACGTGAAACAGGATAAGAGAGCAAACTAGCTGCAGCACACTAAACACGGAAGGAATAGAATTTTCAGCAGTCCATGCTCCCTTCGTTAAGAACAACAACTGCTGTCTTGCCCTGCTGGTAACTTTCAATTTAAATGATTGCTGTTTCATGTCAGTTATCAGCAAAATTAGACAGCAGTTGTTCTTCTCTCTCTCTTGCATTGGTGAGATAGAATGGGGTCGAAGTTACCCCTATGCATGGTTAAGTAATTACCGGTATACATATATTTAAGCTCAGAACAGCCATTAGAAATTCACATAGTGGATGATAACTGAATAGTCACCCTACCTTTGTATATTTTCTTCTGGTATTTTACCGGTAGATACAATTATGAATTATCAAATTTCATTTCAACATTTCTTCTTTGGCAGTTACTGGTAGAGAAATGCAACATCATCTTCCATCTGCATTTCACTCTCTGCTCTATTCAGCCAAATTAAGTATAATCCCTATCGCTTAAATGTATCTCAAGCAACTAGGCCAACATTTCAAGTTATGTGATGTGGAACATATCCTAAGATGCAGGCAAGCACATTGCTTCTTTCCTCAACTATTCTATCCTCACATGGCTACTTCTTCATCTTATATGAAAGATAAGTAAATAAATTATGTGAAGCCTCCTCCATACAAGATATGTGCACCTTCGAGTAATAAAAGGTAAACATTTCTATTTACAGAAACTTTGGCACTAAATGTAGTACAAGTTGAGTCAGCTCTGTGTCCAGCATGTTGGAGCTGATAGTTTTGTTTCTAAAATCACTACTACCTGGTAAGGAGAAATCAACTCCACTTCTTTCTAGTGCATGAAAAAAATGCATCTCTACATCCCTAGCTTCATTTTTATCATCTTAGAAATACAAAATTAATTCAATAAGTTTCTCTTGATTTCTTAAAAAGTTATTGTACAAAATATTATTCACATCAACGTCCTTACCACAAGCTTCCTCAGTCTCCACAGATGGAAGGCAATAAGAGCACTTTCTCCCCTCCTAATTTCCTTATATTTACCTACAGTATATCATTGACTGGCACTCACTTTTAAGATTTCCAATTGCAAGTCATTTATTGACAATCAAACTACTGTACATCCAATTTTCCGGACATCGGAGAAAAACAACATATTGCGCTTATTCAACTGGCTAAATCATGCTAACATGATACAAACTATTACAGTGAAGGGTATACCGTATTTGCACATATACAGAAGATTGGCAATACACTTCTTCTCGAAAACAATTTATTTCCATTTGTAAAGCAGTTACTGAATGTTTATATTTTTTCTCTTATTATTTGTTCAATTTCCAGTCATATCAGTGCACATTTTAACATAAGAACAGCATTCCAGAATGCCCATACGTCTGCAATTGGGCTCTAACATACTGCATAGGACAGATGAGCGTGTGATGTGACAGAGTACAGACTATGCTCTTACAAGCATCCACCCATTTAAAGATTTATCAGGGCAACAGATGTGATGCATACCATACAGTAACACAAAAGACAGATGCAGCCACATTTTTCTCAGCCTATTATCATGAGTGGTTGTTCCCTGGATTTTTGTACAGCAACAATTTCCATCCATGAATGCCCAACAGACCTACCTCTCATACTGTCGACTAGCTGCGTGGCTCAGCGGTAACGTTCTCGCCTGCTGTGCCCAAGGTTGCAAAATCAAATCCTAGCACTGCCAGTTGGCATTTGAGGGTGCGTAAATACGAGGGAGCCGTGTCAGTAGTTTTACTGGCAAGTTAAAGATTCCCTTCGAGGCAAAATTCCGGCGTCTCTAAAAGCCGTAGTTGTTAAAATGGACGTAAAACCAATAACATTATTATCTCATACTGCCAAGAGGTGTGATAACACAGTGGTCAAGCTGCTTGCCTCCAGTCAAGAGGGACCAAGTTCGATTCTTCTTTAATGCACGCGGGAATTTTTGAGGTGAAATGTTACGTCCAGTGGTTTGTATTCCACATGAAATGGAGATCCCATAGCTTATGATCATGAGATTAAGAATCGCATAAAACTCCAAGATTCTTTCCATCCTCGTGGAGTATAAGCCTCATACCAGTGCTGACATTGCCCAAAAATGTTCATGTTTCATTTATTCATGTTCCTTGGTTCTATAAGGATAACTGTTCTGAATTTTCTAATCAGAATTTTATTTTATTCCCTCTACACAGGCACATAAATCACTAGGGGTTCCTTTTCATTTTTAAAAGCTTTAAAAAAATGTGTGAATACTGATATACACAAATCTAGAACAATTTTTAATATAATTATTTTTTTAAGGTAAATTAATGAAAGATTTACTAAATACAATAAAATAAAACAATAACTCAAGTTGATCCAAAACAAAACTAGGGGAACAAGGGCACTGATGTGTCTAAAATATATATTTATTTTTTAGTAAAAAATGCAATTTCTACAGTAGGTTCTGGCAAAAAATATTTTGTGTTCTCTTGCATATTATAACTACACATGTGCAACACACAAATCCTTTATTAATATTATCATTTTCAGTAAATCAATTGCTGTTGGACCTTTCTTCTAGTAGCCTATGCAAACTGTGTTCCTGTATTCAGTTGTAGTTCAGCAAACTCTCCCTACCTCAACAAAGAACCCAAAAACAAATCCTTTTAAAGAAGTCGATGATGAATCAGTGATTAATAACTTAAAAACTCTTACTTATATAGTGAAATAATATTAGAAGTGCAACTGTATTCATACCAATCAGGTTTAAAAGAATTGTAGCTACGTTTTCTTTTATTCACATCCACATGTGGGTGACAGTCCACTTTCAAAAAAATATAACATGCGAACTTCCATATAAAAGCTGCAGGTATTACAGGTCTTTGGAGGTTTCCTTTCAGTGAACTGTCATTCATGAAATACATACAATTAAGTCCCTTCAGAGGACTGCTTTTTGTAATATTATAATTACACATTGCTTTAATGTTGGTAATTTAGGTAGATTCATTTGTGGTCATGGAAGACCTTTTCTCTAAGTGTCAGGCGTATGTCTCTCTGAAGCGCATCTGTAGATGTTGATACGCAGTGTAGATAGTGCCGTGTTTCGTCGCTGGTTTACTTGCAGACACGAGAACTGGTTGTTTTGTTGTTGCTGTCTGCTGAGCCAGAACAGGGCTGTTGAGAGGCTCTATTGGTGTATCGTTGTTAGGATGCACGAAGAAGGCGACACAGTGTCGACCACGACAGCGAGTCATGGGCTGTTCAGGAACAACCACTCTGTGACGCTGTAACAATCATTTGGAAATAAATTTTAACAGTCAAGTTTATAAATACCAGGTGACAAATGGTGGCATTCAGCTGTTAGCTTGTATATTGTTCTAATAATACAAGAAACCGGTATTTAGGCTGAGGGTAGAGAATTAAAATTTCCAACCCAATGGTGGCTCATGGGTTCATATGATTAGGAGGCATGAGAAAATTAAATGTACATATTGGTTCTACAAAAGCAGAGTTCAAGCCATGCTAATGATTTTACATATCTATTTTGACTCAACATGGTCTCTACTTTTTTTTTAAATAATAGTTTCGGAGATATTGATTGCCAGTGAAAAATTGTGCATGGCCACCATGTTGGATTGGTGACACACATTGAAATTTAAAATTCCTGAAGAGAGTTCTATGTGTCTCTAAGTATACAACTCCAGACTAGTATACGTTCTCGCAAAGGAGACGTATTTCATTGAAGACATAAGACTGAGACTGCTACTTCCGGCAACAAGGAGTTACCTACACGGAATTACTACAAGAACTACAATTTAAAAGATCCATGATATGGGATGAGTTTTTACTCAACTGACGCGATGATCAACAGGGACTGGACGTGCGGAGGATATGATCTGAGGCATACACTGACCAGGTATGCTGTCCATGGGTTCCACTATAAGGTATGCAGAAACTTAAGATTTCACAAGCTGGGACCAAGCTGCGTATGTGTCTTTTGTGACAAACAATGTGATGTATATCATGCTATGAAATGTGCTAGTAGACAAGGAACCTTGACATAACTATGTCAATAAGTGACAATGTCTAGAAACATTAACGGTATAATTAACTTTGTATATCTGAGTGTATTGAAATTTTTATATTATGACCATTCAGTTGCAAAAAATTATTATTAAAAAGCATGGTCAAGGTCGAACAATGTAGGAGTAAGCCATTACCAAGTTTCATTGAAATCGGTCCAGCCATTTAGATTTTATTAGGGGGCAACGCACTTATGGATACACACATACAGATGGACAAAAGGCGATCTCTTAAGCCTATATTTCATATGAAAATATGCTAAAAATAAATCTAGTCAAATATTAGAAAAACCGTATTATTGACCTAAAGTTCTAGCAGGTGTATAAGCAGTCGGCACTTCTACGGACCCTTTCTAGTCTTGTAATACTATACAAACAGATGACACATGCGGTAGACCGTTATGAAGTGACAGATGCCGATGAAGCATTTTTGTACATGCAGAAAACAAACTACACCACTCACAAATTTATAGATGAGTATGAAGTCATGTAGATATTGCAGTGTTTCGGGTCCTATTATTTAGGATTTCCATTAAAATATCCGTTGTATTTGCTGAGTTGACATCAGTGGCGGTTCCTGCTATGGCACAATGAAGCCCCACTAAATTTGACAATATATTTACCATTTGGTCCCTCTACGTAACAGAGATATTTGTCAGAAAACAGCACGGAGTTCAAATGCAGGTAACAAGCGCGAAGGAGCCGGTGTAAGAACTGCTTTGAACCCTCAGTCTTGGCCAGTCCCTCCTGCAGAGAATAGGCGAGTAACGTAGAGAGGAGGGATGGGTCATGGAGCGGGGGTCAGAAGGGAAAGGAAACAGTGCATACAAGCTAAACGTGTATCTATCCTACACACATGCGCAATATGATTGCTGAATTCTTTCACAAGCCCAGCGCAAGCCCTTCAAAGGAAAAGGTACACACTCCGCCATCTCTTGACATGTTTGTAAAATAATGCGGCCAACGCGTTCATTCAGTGAAATTGGCCTCTAAGGGCGCTTTTCGAAGGGTGCTTCATGGCTGCCACATTGGACCATTTATATGCACCCTTAATTTATCCTTGAATTTATCTACGGTAATAATAATAATATCGTATGGCCTCGGTGCCGGGTGCAAGCGTTGTTATTTGGCACCCAGAGGGCAGCTTGCATGTCGAATTTTGTAGTTCCTTGGAGTGCTATGAAAGTCAAGGAGGTTAGATATCTAAGCTCAGTGGCACTATAGCGCTTTCTAGTAGAGAACGGAGGAACTTTATGTTGGCGGAAAATCCCGGGATTAGTTTTGCCATTATGAACACGGCCTACAGAATTCTAACGTGTTCTTTAACATGCCAACTACGTATGACATGTGTGCTGAGACTTTTGTTGCCTTTCAAGAATCATTTATCACGGCCAGGAGCGAACCTGCAAGCTTGGGGTTAGTAGTCCGACACGATAACCACTCACCCACCCACCTAGCTATTTGTTGCATTTGAAGGCTAATTAAATAAGCGATTCAGTTAGATTGTTAATACCAATAAAGTGTAGAAAAAAGTGTCTTGTTACGCTCCGGAGTTAGCCAACTTGCTACTGTAGTTCTACTACGGTATTTTCTCAGGTTTAAGTGAGTCACACTGTCAAGAGCGGGAACGTAAATTACTTCCAGTATTTCCTTGTGCCTATTAACTGTGTGAAATTACTGACTGATTAGTAATTCGATTATTTTCTTCCGAGTGTGCGCATGACTGCCCGAGAGGTAGGGAGAAACAACGTATATTGGTTTTTCATCCCTTTTAACAACTGTGGCTTTTAGAGACGCCCTTTAAATAGTGTCCAAAGGCTTATGAGAACTAACTTTTCCTCTCTTACGTTAGACCAAAAAATAGAGATTTAACAAACCAGACTAAAAATAAAATTAAGAGGATTGTTTGGAAATGTAAACCGGACATATACAAGAGAGCAGAATGGATTTGTGGGTGTAATATTGTCAATAGATTTTTCTGTTTCCTGTGTATGTGTTTCTCAAATGGGGATGGAGAAGGAAACTGGACAAAACTAGATGTCACAGACCTTGGTCATTTGTCTCAGAAAATAAAGAAACATGAAAGTTCAAAGTCACACACGATTGCTCAGCTTGAATTTGATCTTCTGGGAAAGCATGATATTCGACAGCAGCTTGACAGTGCCTACAGGCAATCTGTGGAAAGACATAACGATCAAGTGTGGAAGAATCGTTATATTCTGTCAATATTCATTGACTGTATAAAATTCTGCGGTGCCTTTCGAGTCAGCACGGGTGGACATGATGAGACAAATCCTGGCATATTTCGAGGCCTCGTCAATTTTAGTTCAGAGTTAGATGTTGCGCTTAGAGATCACATGTCCAAAGGCGTAATTACGGGGTGGCAAGGGGTGGCAGTTGCCACCCCAGAATTCCCAAACCCCACTTTTTGCCTACAAACAAGTAAAAAATTAGTTTATAAACTTGGTACTGCCCCCGTAATTGAATTATGTAGAGACCACGGTGGCTATATGTGAAATTATGATTAGAGTTATGGCTGTCATAGTTATGACGTGGGTAGTCATGACGTAAGCACGGATGACGTAAATGTTATGCCAGCAAGCTACTTGAGCTGAGATTCTCAGTGACGTCAGCATTTTAATCCAGAATGTTCCAAGATGTACGACGCAGTCGCAGGAAACGAGGAATTCTGCTGAGGAAGAAACTATGCTATTGGAGGAGAGGCATGAACCAATGAACGATAGTTTAAAGGAAGACGGAGATTGCTGAAACTATGGTATTTTTATGACTTTTTGAATGTAGAATTGTGGAAATCCATTTGCAGTAAAAGCATTGATTTGGAATTTTGATGAAATTTATTTTCAGTTTTTGAATTTTGAAAATCCGTCTTGTATTAACGAAGTTGGAAGTTCTAGCGATGACGTAGTATCACGCTTTGGAAGGGATGGTAACGCCCCTCGAGAAGGTAATAAAAGGGCTTGCGCAGAAGATAGGAGCCTCTTCTCTTCTCTTCTCTTTCGTTCGCTGATCATTCTGAGATCTAATGCTCAGATCATCGAAGTATTTGTGAAAGTCAGTTTATTATACATTCAATATAGTGAGACATCAAAGTGAACAGCAAGTGAAAAGAATCGTTTTTATAACGCGTGGCGAGGCCACTATGTTAACGAGATACAGGTCAAACTAGGTGAAGTTGAAACGGACCTTAGAAAGCTTCTATAAGTTGAACTTCAAACAGTTAGCGGTCTACGATAACATAATTGTATTGTGCAGTTCTACATGCAATTATAGAGAAAAGCTGAACAATTTCGACCGAGTACTTCAAAAGATATTAGCTGTTTTATACGACTGGCAAAAGTGATTATCTCACCACTAGAGAAACACTTTTGTATAAGCCAGTATCAATGCAAGGCTAACGCTGCGAGTGGAGTAGAAAGACTTCAGATTGCTTGCTTACAGAACAATACAGTATAATGGAGCATTTGAATACGGCAGTTTGTTCTTCTGACACTACAACCGAAGTGCAGATGGAAGGCTAAGAGGCTTATTGCAATTGGGACATACTTCATTGGAGTAAGATAGCGACATGGAACTTCGCTAATTGCTATTCCACACAAGCGAACATGCGGTGAATACCATCTACACCCATGTTTCGTAAGTAAAGGCTGAATACCATCGAACAGCCATAGAAACAATTTCATACTCTGAATATGAATAATTTCTTCGGAAATTTCTACAAAACGTCATGATGATTGTCTACTGGAACTTCAGGGAATTTTTCAAGAGAGGTCAGGGTAGTCCCGACTCACAAAGAAGATTATTGCCGGAAGGATGTCTATTCGTTTTCGAGGAGCAGAGCGATTCACGGAGAAGGAAGCAGTTCGATTCTCCGATGGTGCTGTTTCCTATTTCGAGGATGGAGCTCAGCTTTAACGTGGTGAAATGGATCCATCAGCAGTCTTCTTTGGGGAATTTTCCTCTGGAACGTCAATCGGCAGATAAGGTAGTCGTGAACGTTTATTGTATTTGAGTAACCTAGTAATGTTTGAGCAACCATTTTTCCCATATTTTTATCCTCATGTATTTTGCCTTATTTTCTTGTTGAGATTCTTATTCTCAGTACACCTTGATGAGTTTTTGCATTTTTCGACGATTTATTAAGACATTGTTATGTCATGGGCATAGTTAACGATTTTGAATCAGTTGAGACTGATATTTAGATTTTTCAGTAATTAATATTAATTTTTGTAGTCACGATTTGACTGTAAGTTAATGATTTTTATGGCAGATTTAAATTCAGACAGCGTGTCACTTTATTAAAGTAATTCAACCCCAGTTTAATTACTTTGAACAATTTTCTGTCATCATCAAGAAGGAAGAACATTTAAATGATTTTAGAGCGTTAAAATCTCTTATGTTATCGACGATCTTGGAAATACTAGTCGTTATTTGTATTGATTGCAACACAGACATTTATCGTCAGTTATGAATGAACATTGCATCATAGACAATTTTGTGAAAGAGTAATGTTAATAATGAATTATTGAATGCATTAAAGTCAAGTACTTTTGTTAGGAGTTTTTCTCAATTAGAGAATTATATAACGATGTTTGCATTCCCCAGTCTAATTGGATTCTATTCGACTACTTTGCATTTTAGTCGCACTTTATTTGAAGATAGTATTTTCATACTACAAAATTTCTTTTAAGATGTTAATCTTAAATTTTGATAGACCAGATAGGCGTATATAAGCGTATTCACTATTAAATTTGTTTGTGATTGGCAAGTTTTGACTTCATTTCAGTTCATGAATGAAATCTACGAAGGTTAAATAGAAAAACAGTTTTGAAACAAATTATGATTATAAAATTTTTAAGTGGAACTATGAATGTATAATCGCTAGTGCAGCGCGTGTTGAAAGTCGCTGAATTATAATGCCCTTGAATATGAAGGAGGTTCCCACAGGAATAAATGTTAAAGAATTATTTGTGGAAGTTTTGTAAGTGATGTGAAAGTTTTAAATGCCATATAGCAGTAGCGGCTATTCAGGTGAAGGGAGTGAAGAGCCTCTTCACTAGCATCTCGTAAGATAAACATTATATTTTCTTATTTAAATGAAAATGTTGCAGTTGTCTTGCGCTATTTTATCGTGTATTTTTATAGTGTACTGTTATTTCTACAGTCCGTTGCTAGAAGGTACGCAAGCGAGGCTCACAGATTACCTACTGGCGAGGCTCTATGACGGCCTTGTGTCAGTTGAACTCCCTGTCGCTAGATTGTGCTGTCGTAACTTGGAGGAGAATCTGCAGGAGACGAAGCAACGTGTTTACGTCAGCCACTTCGTCTCGTTGCCATGGCAACCTGACATCGGGTGTGACGTCATTACCTGCCGTTAGGCAGTCGAGTGAAGACTTTGCTGTGTCTCCAAGCCAATGCGTCAAGTCCAGTTGTTGAAAGTTGGCGTTGCGTCAGGCTTCTTTTCTTTTATGCTGAAGCTTGTATTTATTTTCCCAATAAATAATATTTATTTATTACGTTACTTACACTGTTGTTGATGAAAGTTGATGGCTTTTAGTGTAATAATATTTCCAGTGAAAGACACGGTATTACTTTTATTAGAAATTCCCTTCAGTAGGTGGAAAGACGAAGACAAAGGGGAGTTATTAAATTGTGGACGGCCAAATTAATTAATAGAACTGTGTACTAAAAAGATATTAAGAAACCCGGCAAATGTTATAGCCTTCATTGCAAGGGATCTTGGTTCGAGCAGTTCACATGCTTGTGCAGTAGTTGTATTCTTAAAAACAACCTGTTCTGTTAGCCTTGCTTACTTTTTAGTAACAAATGTGGTGTGTGGAATCAACAAGTTTCGGTGATTTCCAAAACATTAGGCCTGCGCGCGGGTTGAACAAACACAAAGACAGAGAGGAACATTTGAAGTGCCAGTTACAGATTAGAACACTCAAAAGAAACACTACCACGTTATCTGACGCCTTGAGGGAAAATGCAAGACTACAGTGCTTGCAGAAAGTTTAGGGACATGTCTAAATTTCGTTTGATGCACATTTGTCCCTAAAGTAACACCATTTCAGTCATTGTTTTACTTGATATTATTAGTCATCTATATGAGGGGTTTTCGTTTACAATTTCGCTGCTCTAGATCTAATACTTTTGGAGGTGGAATGTTTTTTTTTGTAAACAAGGCTAAAAAACTGTTTTTCTTACTAAAATGTTTTCTTTCTCAAAAACTGCTAGTCCTACTGCTATGAAATTTTTACTGCTGTTTTTCTACTATATAGCAATCATAAAGATAACAACCTTGGAAAATATACTACTTATTTGGTCGCCTCTCAAACAAACGTTCTTCCCCAGTACGGTAATTTTGGCGGCAAAATTGGTCAATTTCGTTTCGCGATAACTTCCGATTGGAAACACTTCGAGCTATTCTGACTACGCAGTTGTTTTCTCCGTGTCTTGTTTGTGATGGATCGGCTGTGGGTACTTTCTCGAAATGTTGCCAATCGGATGTTATCATGGAACGAAATTGACCAATTTTGCCGCCAAAATTACCGGGGAAGAAAGTTTATTTGAGAGGCCATCAAATGAGTAGTAAATTCTTTACCTAGGTTGTATTTTTATGTTTATGATTGATATATTGTAGTAAAACAGCAGTAAAGATTTCATAGTTGTAGGATTAGCAGTTTTTGAGAACGAAAACATTTCATTAGTAGGAAAAACAGGTTTTTATTGCCCTGTTTACAAAAAGGTAAAACATTCCATCTCCAAAAGTATTAGAGCTAGTGCAGCGAACTTTTTAATGAAAACCCCTCATATAGATGTCTAATAACATAATGTAAAACAATAACTGAAATGCTGTTACTTTTGGGACAAATGTGCATCAAACGAAATTTAGGCCTGTCCCTAAACTTTCTGCAAGCACTGTATGTGGAGTTAGATATAATGAGAATGTGACTTTAAATAGGCTTGTAATTGGAGTTGTTCTATACTTGAGGTCTCACTCTCGTCATAACCTCTGGAAGAGAGTTCCTATGAACTTTAAACTTTACTGTAACTCGTGGGAACTTTAAGGAATTATATTAATTCTATTAATGCAGGCAATGGCCATGCATTTTCTTTGCAGGGCGGGTCAGGGAAGGGATTTTGGAAGGAAATCGGCCGTGGACCTATTGAAAGGAACCATCCCAGCATATGCCTGGTGGTGAAAATGAGAAGTCACAAAAATCATTTTCAGGACGACCGAGTAGATATTTTAGCTTTAAAATACGAAAAAAAATCAATATTCACAAAAGCATTCAAGCACTGCTGAAATTAGAGTTTCGCTCTTCACCTGATTTTTCATCTACGAGCCGCCACTGCCATATAGATTAATATATGATGATTTTGGGCATATTTTTAATGCAGATTGTGCATTAACTTGTTAGCGAAGGATTTTCCGCTGGAGTAAGATTGTTATAGTTCGTTGAAAATTAATCAAGTGATTTACTGTTATAATTAACACGAGTTTTGAAAGAATTTGAGACAAGATTATGAATGAAGGTTGCCGTCACAAATCATTATTAAAAACTTTATTAAATCAGATTGTGACATTAATATGTATAACTAACCTTCATTGGTCGATTATATTAAACAGGATTATAAAATTATCAACCGAATGAACATGTGGCTAATGTATTTATTAAATTAATAATTTAAACAATTTAAACATTAATATTGTAAATAATTGTTGTAAATATTTTTGAAAATAATATGAAACGAGAGTGATGTTAAAGGCGTGCTTATAATATTTTTATTGTCTTTGACAAATATTATAAACAATTTCTAATTGTTATAAATAATTTATGTGATTTTGTTATAAACATTTAAGAGCTAATGAAACATTTGGATTGAAGTTAACAAGTTTAAGAAATTTATGTAATGATCCATTAGGATGTGATCAAAGTACTTGAAAGATTTGCGTAAACATAATGTGAGTTGTCTTGTAAGACATTTAAAAGCTTGAGAGTGCAGGCTGGATTCTTACGTAACATAGCGTGTGAGAAGGGAGTGCATTTGACCAGTATGCGTCAGGCTGGAAGGTAGCCCGCAGCTGTGTCAACATATGGTTTTCAGGGAGTGAGGTCGTACACTCTGGCCTTGCGACTATAAATATCATTCTCTTGTTTATTAAAAGGAAACAAATGCTCTATATATGTCACACCTTGACGTCCTTTTCCAATCCAATAGTGTTATGAATATTACGGTATTTGGAGCTCTTGGGAGCTAAAATGTTTTATATATCATGTTGTATAATAATTTTGCAAGTCCTACTGGAGGACGTAATCAGATTGACTTGGGCTACTGATAGCCACGTATATTTTGTTGTGTTAGGAAAATCATACCCTTTATTAGAAATAAAGCTTTTGTACAGTTCAAAGTTCTCGTCTTCGTTTCTGGTTCATTTTTAAATGTCATGGCGGAGATTATTGTGTGAACAGACTTTAAGTGATCCTGTTGTCAACTCAAACCCCGAGATAATTAAGAGGTAAGCAACGGTAAGTATGTACCCCCGTCTATTTTGGTGTGTTCCACAATGATTTCCTGTGAATTTCTGTGCTCTTATCTCGATAGTGTCTGTCAGTGCCATTTTCATTGATGTAACTGTGCCGGTGCGATTGATAATTGGCAATCCGATTGAGGGGGCGGATATCTGACAGCATACTATCCAGGTAAACGGGGACAGTACAATCTTGATTTTGTTTTTAACTGTATCTCTCAGAAACAATTTAATTACCCAAACAATAATAGCTTTCATTTTCAAAATGATGGCGTAAAAAGTAATAAAACCATTTGCGTGAATAATGGGACTAAGCGATATAAATGTCACTAGGTGGCAACCCTGTAATATGTAATGCAAAGCAGACATCAGCTGTTGTCTGTCGTTTGCCTTTTCGAAAGAGATCAACTCGTACTATTCTACCTGTAATGTGTTGCCTTCATTTTCTTGAAATTTCTAAGTTTCTTTCAGTGAACTATCTGCATCATAGGATTGGATTTCATGTACTGAGACATTGTAAGTTAAATTAATTTCAGTTCAAGTGTCTACCTATTTTATAGGTTAAGTTATAAGCCAGTTTCTCCCACAGCACACAGAATAGTATAGTGAAGCCAGTGTCCGCAATATTGATGAGGTCTAGACTCTAGAGAAAGCAAAATTACGCGTCTGAGAACGGTCTTGAGTAAAATAAAAGACCGCCATTCACTTACACTGCGGTTCAACACGTTGACTGCGAAATTTGGCCTCATTATGTTCCCAATATGCGAATAGAGAAATGCACTAACCGCGAAAATAAAGCGCCACGAAAGTGCCGAGCGCGGGAAACTGAGACCACGCGAAATTTAAACTCGCCACAGAGTCAGCTGTCAGAGAAACATAACCTCAAACGCATAGCATAGAACAAGTCTAGTGTTGTCCAATGTGCTGTAACAAAAAATAAACAAAATATTTTTGCGTTTTTAAGTAACTTTGATATGGTTAGATTTATTTAAATGTTTTTTTTTAATCCAAACAAATTTTATTTTTTTCTAAGACGTTGCTACTGAAAGAAAAATATTGTGTGCCTGGTTATTTCTGCAGTTTTCCACGTTATTTCCGTTCCTCCATGTTCACATGATTTGCCTTATCATATTACAGTTATTTTTTGATCTTGTTCTAACGAGGGAAAAATTGCCTCAAAACTTACAGTAGGATTTTCACCGTTCCTCGTGTTGTGTGTCATTTTAAGCCAGCCTTATTTTGTTGTTTATAAACTGAGTCTATTTTTTCCCTCAAATTACACTAAACCCTTTTCTTGAGGTTGATACTGTGGTAAAAAAAAACTTGCAACTTGTAAAAAAAATTAACTTGTAGGCCCTATACAACTTTTTATTTACCATGAGACAGACATCTTGTAAATTTTTGAATTGTTGGTGTTTGAAAACAAGTTTAATCCCTTTCTTTTCAGGCTCAGAAGAACAAAAAGGGACAAAGTTCGTTGTTGTCTTACTTTTGCTCAGGCCCACCAAGCAAGAAGAAACAGCGTCTAGAAGATGAACCAACAGAAAAAGATTCTTTGGAACATAAGTCAGAGCCACCTCAGCCTACAGAAGAAGTGTTAGGCTCCTCATCCACTCAGTCATCTACACTTACGAAGGGCAGTACTTCGAGTGAGGAAAATTTACCAAGTTCCAGCTGTTCCTCTACTGCAATTGACCAATTATTGTCAATTGGACTGATCAACAAGCGTGATCCTGCCCATGGTCCAGATATGGCCATATTGCATGTTAAGGAAGGATCATTTCAACCACAAGATTTCGTTTTCCCTAAAAAGGATGGAAGAAAGTTTAGGCCTGAATGGTACAAAATGTTTTCTTGGCTGGAATATAGTCCTCTAACCGATAAAGCATTCTATTTTGTCTGTCGTGTGTTTTACAAGATGGAAAAAAATGCTGAAGACGCTTTCACAATCAGTGGGTTTTCGAAGTGGAAGAAAGCTGTAAAAGTGTTTGAAAAACATGATTGTAGTAATTTGCATAAGACTAGTATGACTAAGTTCACCTCTCTACAAGAAGCAGATAGAAGTGGTACTGTTATTGAAAAAGTTAACGAAAAGTACTCCAAAGAAGTTGAAGAAAACCGATTGTATTTAGGAGCTTTGTGTGAATCGTTAATATTTTGTGGCAGGCAATCCATTGCTCTCAGAGGACATGATGAATCTGCAGAATCAAAGAACAGGGGAAACTTTTTGGAGCTGATGGAGCTTCGTTCTAAAGATAGTGATTTGATCAAGAAGTTCTACACTGAGCATCGAAAGAATTTTCAGTACACTTCAGTGACTTTCCAGAATGAGTTACTGTTCATTATTGGAGAACAAATCAAGTTGCACATTGCCAAAGAAGTTAGAGTCCAAAGTGTTTGCCATTATAGCTGATGAGACTCAAGACATAGGAAAGCACGAGCAAGTAGCTGTCGTTTTAAGGCATGTCAACGATAAATTACAAGTTTATGAGTCGTTTGTAGGGTTTTATCGAGCAAAAAAAAACTGATGGTGAAACTCTGGCAAATGAACTAAAGAATGTTTTGATTTCACTGGATTTGAACATTAAAAATCTGCGTGCTCAGTGCTACGATGGGGCCTCAAACATGAGGGGACCATATAAAGGAGTGGCAGCTAGAATTATGGAAGAAGCCCCAACAGCAATGTAGACTATATTCACTGCAATGCACATATATTAAATTTGTGCATTGTAAGCAGTTGTACAAGCGTAACATCAATAAGAAACACTTTTTTTGTGCTTCAAAGTCTTGACAACTTTATTGAGAAATCAACTAAACGACATGCTGTTTTTGAACAAATTCAAAACAGTTCCAAAAGCTTTAGTGGTGGAACTGTAACATTAAAGTCTTTAAGTGATACCAGATGGGCTTGCCGTGTTGAAGCAGTGCGGTCTTTGTTAGACAATTTTGAAACAACTTTGAACACTTTACAGCAAATTGCACACATAGACCCTGATAGTGGTGGACAGGCCAATGCTTTGTTAAAGAGCATGGAGGATTTCAGCTTTGCGTTTGACTTGCTGTTACTGAGGAGAGTTCTTACGCAATGTGATGTACTGTCAAAAACATTACAAGCAAGCGATGTGACCTACGAAGTTGTGAAATCTGTCAAAATCAGCACAATTGAAGTCTTACAATCCTTCAGAACAGATGAATTTTTAATAAGTTATTTAACCATTGCACAGAAATCTCTGAGCACTGCGGATTCCAAGCAGCACACATGCCAAGAAAAGGGAGAATTCCATCAAACATTGGTAGTGGGGATAAAACTCCTTTTGAAACAGTGGAACAATATTACAAGATTTCAACCCTTTGGCCAGTTATTGACATCCTGGTGCAAGAGATAGAAGCCAAGCTTCAAGAAAACAATCTAGATGTTCTGAACCACTTAAGCAAAGTTCTTGGTGCAACTGACGTGGAACTTTCCAGTGTACAGTATTTGTGCAAGTACTACAGTATGGAAAGTGAACTGCTCCTCTCTGAACTAAGATGTTTTACAACATGGATGAGTTCAAAAAGAAAAAGAGTATTTAAGAATGAGCTGACCTTGTGGTTAAAAAATCTTTGAAAAGTGTGTTCCCTCTTCTTTTTGAACTGTTCCGCTTATATTTTACAATTCCCATGAACTCATCGTCCTGTGAAAGGTCTTTTTCATGTCTAAGGAGGTTAAAAACCTACACCAGAAACACTGTTGGCCAAGAAAGGTTGTCATCATTGGCCCTTCTGGCAATTGAAAGGAGTGTTGAAATAGATATTCCCCAAGTAATTGATGTTTTTAACTCAAAACAAAAGAGAAGGCTTCATTTTGTGTAAAATAGTTTTTGTATAACTTATGGTGTTATCAAGTAAAACTTCAATAAAGCATTGTTATTTTAGTATGATGTTTTCTTAATTTATACTTAACTAGGGTAAGCATTAAAATTAATAATTATCAACAACAGACCAAACTTTAAAAAACTATGTATGGATGGTATTTTTTTCAAACGATTTTGTTGTTGATGTTATTAAAAATAACACATTTTGGTATAACTAGGCCCATAAATAATAACACAGATCATTGGTAAAAATGATTTACATTTATGCTGGTATGGTATGTAAAGCAGTTTAAAAAGTGCTTGTAAACTTCAGTTTTAACGCAAAATTTTAAGAAATGTCTATCCCCCGGAAAAACTTGCCACCCCAGTTAAAAAGCTGAAATTACGCCCATGCACATGTCTGAAGTGACAGTTTTCAAGGGGACCTCAAAAGAAATTCAGAATTAATTACTCTCATGTATGCTTGAAATCTGTCATGAGAAAATAAAGAAAGAAATATTCACAGCGGACTTAATCTCGATAATAGCAGACGAGACCACCGATGTATCAACGGCTGCGCAGTTGGTCATCCTGTTGCATTACGTTCTTCCAAGTGGCAAACCAGTTGAACGAATCTGGAGTTTTTTTCTCGCCCTATGATCAGAATGCCTGAAATCTACTTTAAACAACATACTAGAGAATCCAGATAAATACATTTCACAGAGTTATGATGGAGCAAACGTAATGAGTGTTCGCCATTCAGGAGTACAAGCTCCAATTCGGGAAGATTTTAAGTATGCACACTACAGTATGTTCACCGCTACACTCAGTGGGCGAATATTGTATGTAATCTTATTGCTGATTCACCCTGTCTCTTCCCAGCTGAAAGGGCGAATAGTGTATGTAATCTTATTGCAGATTCGCCCTTTTTCCTTCCAGCTGAAAGGGCGACTATTGTATGTAATCTTATTGCAGATTCGCCCTTTCTCCTCCCAGCTCCTGATTTGTTGAACTTGATTATGGTACAAGCTACGAGTCAGAATACCCAAGTATGCATATTCTTCGCAGATCTGAATGAGATAATCAAATTCTTTCATAACTCCCCACAACGATTTGTGATGCTGAACGTTGTCGGCAAGAGGGTTCCTCATGCTTCCAGTACAAGGTGGAATTTTAAATCTGGGACCGTTGAAGTAGTGTACGGGAATACAAGCGCCCTTATTGAGTCTCTGGAACGACTCGAAAGTACTTCTCGACAGCCATCTACAATTACGAAAGCAAGAGGGTTGTGTTTAAAATTAGAGCACTCGGCTTTTCAATTCTGGTTGACTGTATTCTACCAAATTATGCCTCATGTTGTCTTCTTGTATAATCAGCTGCGAAAGAGAACATCAGACCCTCTCGAGGCCAGAAATGCAATTTCAAATCTCAAGGCTGCTATTAAAAAATTAGGGACCATGAAATTGATGCAATTGCTGATAAACATGACGCCTTAACTCCTCCAGCCAAGTTACAAAGAATATAGCAACGAGTCCCGAAAAGTGTTGGTGCGAAAGAGATGTGATACAGTAATATTTCACGCTAAAGAATGGTTCGAGTGCACTAATCACTTTCTTGCAGGAAATCTTTTCTCGTCAGAGAGTTTTGTCACGTATGAGAGGCAGTTTCCACTTTCTATTCTTCACAAAGCCTGTGATTCATATCCATGCCTCAACAAAGCAAAACTTAGAACCGAATTAGAGATTCTGGATATGCGAGAAGATTTCCGGGCTGATTCAGGAGCTATTCACCTCTTGCAGTTTCTCCTAGAAAATAGGTTAGCAAATTCCTTCAGTGAATGTGTCAAACTCTTGAAAATTATATAGGGTGACTAAATCTATTAACATTTCTAATACTCTCATTATAATTATGCTGTGCTTGCACCTTCGATTGGTGTAAGATTTGAAGTGTTGCATTTTCTTAACTAGGCTCATTATCATTGTGCGTGTGTTTGAGAGTGAGATCGAGAGAGAGAGAGAACTTTGATCGTCACTAATTGTGCTGATCCAGGGTTCGAGTTCTGGTTGAGGCGAATAATTTGAACTCAATGTGTTTGAAATCGATCATTGTAATGTTCATAACTAACTGTATGAAATTTGAGGTACCGGTACCACATGTTTATCTTTGTAGAAGATTAAGAGTCCGCCGTTTGAAGCGAGTGCACTTTTCTATTAAACCTCAGTTCAGGAAGTCACGAGCCGCCACTGCTTGACAGAAAAAGCTCTTGAAAACAAAAATATCATTCATACTGTGTCTCCCTCTCTACAGCAGATATTCTGTATGACATCATTGTCATACGTCTAGGATAGAACAAGAACTACATTTAAGTCGCACACCCTAGAACATCTTAAATACCTCATCCACATTCCCTGTTCCTGAATTCTGACTACACTCCTGAGGGATGGAACAAGATTTTATTTACCAGTGCTGGATATTTGCCACCGGTCCATGAAGCCAGAAGTTCGCCAGTGTTAATCAAGATGGCACCTGGTAGATGGCCTACACGTCCCCACCTGTGATTTGGTGCCATCACCTGGAAACAATAAATACGTTTTAGATTTATTTATTTATTTATTTATCACAAGGATAATGAAGAAAATTAAATGTTCTCTAAAAACAAATAAATAATGTAATGGAACAACACTCCCCTGTAGTCAACGATTCCTGCTTACAGAAACGTGTACATTATAATTAAATAGGATGTAATGAAACACCAAGCATAAAAATGAAACAAAAATTAACAGGCAAGAAAGTTCTGCTGAGGTGGGATACAAACTACCTAAAATTGATAACTTCGTCAAATGTTAAGCATGCTATTCCCTAGGCCACCATTACACAGTATAATAATATTTATGTAACGTAACTTGATAGTGTGTATAAGCTTCAGATTAAGATTTTACATTCTTAGGTTTATTTATGAGTAGTTCGTCAGATGTAGGGTGTGGTAGCTATGTAGAGATGAAACGATTAGCTCAGGACAGGGAAGCACGGATTTCTGCATCAAACCAGTCGAAAGACTGAAGACTCAAAAAAAAAAGTTGGAATAAGGATATAGCCATTCCACGACTGGAACGCTGGGTACCACCTGGCGGATGAAAGTGGAATTTAGGTAACTTTCATTAGGAGCGTCTAGGTACAGAGCTGAATCACACCGTGATTGACTGAAGGCTACCAATGTCTCGCTGGCGGCTGTTAGGAAAATGGCTGGTTCGAGATAATTATGACACATGTAGTGGCAGACGCCAATGTAGCATTTTCCTCCTCCTCCTCCTGAATTTAAATCTTGATGGGAGAAAACTTGAGCCTCCGTGGCTTAGGCGGCAGCACACCGGCCTCTCACCGCTGGGTCCGTGGTTCAAATCCTGGTCACTCCATGTGAGATTTGTGCTGGGCAAAAGCGGAGGCAGTCAGGTTTTTCTCCGGGTACTCCGCTTTTCCTTGTCACAAATTTCATTCCAGCAACACTCTCCACTGTCATTTCATTTCATCTATCATTCATTTGATCATTGCCCCAGGGGGTTGCGACAGGCTTTGGCAGCCGGCACAGTTCATATCCTCGTCGCTAGATGGGGGCTTCATTCATTCCATTCCCTGACCCGGTCGGTCGACTGGAAGCAGGCTGTGGATTTTTTATGAGGTAAAAGTATATTCCTGTGATGATTGTTGTAGTTATTATGTTCGTACTGACGTTAAATCAGTAAGCTCTTATTTCTTGCAAGATAGACTACACAAATTACATGTGTAGATTGTGTATTTGTATATAAATGTGTAACTGTATGATTATTGAGAGCATTACTATTGACTGAGCTCGCGCCTGTCTCCCGCCACGCACTTTGCCGTTATGCGGCGCCTGCGTGGCACTGAGTCATTGAGTATAGGAATTTGTACTTACATAGTTCACAGCTGGTGCTGAAAATGTTCGCCATTCACTGCTACACATCGCTGGCACCTTTTTATGAAACTGGCATTTACTCTCTGAAGTTCCTCAGCACCGATTGACTGTATTTCAGCTGTAATAGTCTTTAAGCTCATTTATAGTGTGAGGGTTTCTCGCATACACTCTATTTTTAAGCGTTCCCCACAAATAAAAGTCACATGGTGATAAGTCTGGGCTTCGTGGGGGCCACACGTTCCTCGTACCGAAAATGCGACGCAATTCTGTCATGGATGCTTCGGCAGTGTGAGCAGTGGCAGAATCTTGTTGAAAGTAATTTGGCAATCGCTCTCCGTAAGTCAGTTCGTCAAAAAATTGGTCAAGGATCACATTGAAGTACAAATTTAAGTACAAATTCCTATACTCAATGACTCAGTGCTGTGCGAGCGCCGCATAACGGCAAAGTGCCTGGCGGGAGACAGGCGCGCAACGCGGGCGAGCGGGCAAGCGAGGGTCTCCGTTACACAAACTAAACTCTCTGTATTTATTATGGCCGCTAATGTTACTTCGAAGGGAATTTTCTGATTTATCCTGAAAAAATCAGGGAATGTCAGGGAAATCTGCTAGTTGTTTTTGGTAGACATCCTGTATGTTGGATCATTTTGTTATTTTGGTCAAATAACACAAAATAGGCTGTTACAAACGCTTTAATTTTAAAATGCATCGTATTATCAACTAGTTATTCTTCAAATTCGATGCGTATAGGATGTCAACGGAAGGCAAATCAGTGGAGTCCCAATCATGACATCTGGCGGAAAATTTTCGCATAAGAAATCCCTTTACTGAACAGAGAGCTGGATTATAATTTCCGTGGATCTAATGTCAAACGCTTGCTTCCTCCATGACGTTCTGGTGTGTTTATGTCAACAACAGCATTCACTAAAATTGTCGGCGAAATCTTACGAATGTAATGCCCTGAGTAGAAATTGAAGTTGCGGATTATAAGATACAGTGCTATTTATTTTGCAATATTCCGCAGTTTATGCAAACATTACGGACGGTGCACACTTTCCATGTCGGTATAGGCTAAGGTAGAAAGATGGTGTGTTGCAAATTTCTGGACGTAGATTCCTAAATTGCATGCATATTCTTCTTATTGTTCTTCTTCTTGTTACCGTAAAGGTTCGTGCTGATTTTGTGTTTGGGATTGCAACTACAATGGTTGATCCAATATAGGCTACTTTCAAATCATGTAATTCATGTCCGAGATGTTGGATTTTGAGCGCATGTGCGAAGCTATCCTTACCTAATTGGTCAATGAATGAGCTCTGATTGGTTGGAGAAATTGTATCATAATGAAAAGTAGTACTTTAATGACCACATTACATTTCGACATCGTCGAACATAAAAATTATTTATGTCAATCCGTTTTGTAATTTCCTTAATATGTGTTCCGAACTGTCTGCAACCTAGCAGATGAAAGAAAGAAAGCATGCGACTTGCTTTGCGACTGCCAGTGGCTCCTCAAAGATAATTTCATGTCATAGATTTATGGCATGTTAAAGAACCTTCCACTAATTACACCTGTGTGGAGCTAAATTGTATAGGTTAAGAATGTAAACAACGCTCTTAGGTTCC
Source organism: Meconema thalassinum (assembly GCA_946902985.2). NCBI lineage: Eukaryota > Metazoa > Arthropoda > Insecta > Orthoptera > Tettigoniidae > Meconema > Meconema thalassinum. The sequence goes on along the minus strand of OX336390.1, from coordinate 150,302,380 downwards.
TACGTTCGTTGCCATGAGCCGACTGCGGTGGCGTCTAGTAGTTAAGTTCTGAACTAGGCCTAGTGTCGTTGACGGTGGCGTTTGGCGGCAAAAGTAGGAACTATTTTAAAAATTCAAAGTTGTAGTCCTTCTTGAATTAAAAGACAGATACGCACACTAATACAGTCATCACAATTAACACCGGTTATCAGACAGATTCTACACACACCCAAAGTATCACGGGGCTACATGACCACGTTGTCGCAGCCCCTAAACTAGGGAACCAACCATCAAAGATAATTTCTCGCGGTGCTGAGTTTATTGCACTGAGGATTATCTATCGGCGAGGCTTTTAGACCACGACCACAAAGCCTTACTTTCAGCCGGCTGTAGAATAATGCCCACAGCGGAGATAGGGGAATCTAGGCTGTCAGTCACATGACACAAAACAATACTCTTGCACCGATTACATTAAGTCTGGGAAATTGATCTTCCTTGAGTGGATTTCATTATAATGGATATTTTTGTGCCATTAATATTGAAAGCTTCCTAGCCAACATGTTAGAACATGAACAGAAATGTAAGGAGTATGGCATTAAAATCAGCATTTCAAAGACGAAGATTTTGTCGCTAGGGAAGAAACAAAAGAAGATAGAATTCCGGTTAGGAGGAACTAAATCGGAGCAGGTGTAACTTTTAAAGTACTTGGTCTGTGGCACACTCAGCCTCGTGAGAAGAAAAGAGGTGGGTTAGATTCTTACCTCAGTCATCCTGGAAGTGGTTTTCAGTGGTTTCCCACTTCTACTCCAGGCAAATGTCGGGATGGTACCTAACTTAAGGTCACGGCCGCTTTCTACCCAAATTTTACCACAATTACATTTACTGTAATTACAATTACAGTACACTAGTACAGACATCACAGCTTATCAGACAAATTCTACACACACCGAAGTACACGATGTCGCAAAGCTCCTAAATCAACAACAAAAAGTTTTGGGAGAGTTTTAAAGCCAAAAAACTTCTGTTCACGTACGGTCGTGGAATTTGAGATCAAATTAGTTCCAAATGAAAAATGAAAATCCACTGCCTGCTTCCAGTCTCCGACCGGGTCAGGAATGGAATGAATGAAGCCCCCATCTAGCGGCGAGGATATGAAGTGTGCCGGCAATGATTAAATGCATGACAGATGAAATGATAGTGGAGAGTGTTGCTGGAATGAAATTGTGACAGGGAAAACCGGAGTACCTGGAGAAAAACCTGTCTGCCCCCGTTTTGTCCAGGACAAATCTCACATGGAGTGACCGGGATTTGAACCACGGACCCAGCGGTGAGAGGCCGGCGTGATGCCGCCTAAGCCACGGAGGCTCAATTAGTTCAACATGCCATCACAAATGTTTCCTCGCAGTCTGACAAACATAGGTGCAAAGTTTCAGCACAACTTGAGGGTTCACGATCGTGATGTTGGATTGTAAATAATGCACATTCCTTTTGAATATCCTTGATGACGATCCACCACCTGATGTCAACAAGAAGCTGCCCTGAGGACCGGATGACTTCTAATAGGCTAAATTAATAGTGCTGTTATCATTCATCGACCGCATTAAAGAACTAATGGTTTAAGTGTTGGTACCGCTCATCTGGAATAATCAACATTTATGACGTATTATTCGCAGATAAAGGAGGCCAATAATTGCACAGATGCGGGCAGATGGCCAGTACATCATTGTGTAAGCCATATGGAGCTGTTCTCAAACATCAAGGCCACATTGAGATCAAAGACGTGTTCTGACTGATCTAGAGAGCTTTACTACTAATATAGATTTCATAACTGGTTTACAAGGTAAGATACATTAATGAACCAATACAGGCACGCTGAACTTCCGGCTATGTGTGCATCACCTCAGCGAGGCTCTGATCAAGGCTGTCAGTGTGTCAGTGGCGGCTGGCGGATAATTGTTCTGGGTGTTGCACTATTTTCATTAAGGGTACTCTGAAGTGTTTGCTGATAGAAATGTCATTAAAATATGTTGGCATTTAAATTCCATTTAGTCCTCTCCATTTCAAGATATCTCAATGAAATTTCATAACCATAACGGAGGAACCTTGCCAAGCAGGATTATGTAAATAAATACCATATTGTTGCGTGCCACCCCCCTAGTGGCACTTTTTGTTAACTGGATTACGGTGGGTTGAAGAGCACAAACACAGGTTGTTCCTTTAAATAATTAACTTTATTGCGGCCAGAAAGATACAGCCACTCATCAGCAAATGCAAACAATTATTACCTTACTCCAGTTTCCTCAAGTCGAGAATACTTCCCCTTTCACTTGTCAACAGACCACAGTTAATCCCTCGTAATGAGGTGGCCCCGTACGCTGGATGGAAATAGCTGCATTAGGTCTGTCATTCACTGTTTTGCAACTCACCACAATGACCTCTCTTCGCACTAAGTAAGCACACTCGCTCAAAACACAGGCAGTCCCCTGTAAGCTCCTCACTCCCTTCGCTGTCACGAGAATCGGCTTCACTAGTCGGTTTCGCAAGTCTCCACACTTCTGTCGCTCAGGATACGCGCTCGCACTCGCTCGTAAAACACAACAACAACCACTGCTTGACAGGCCGCACTTATATAGCAGGCCGGTGATTCAATAAATGCTTCTAGATCCATCCAGGGTTCACGGCTTCTCGAGGTTTCCATCGCTGGGCCAGTCACGAATATTCTGGACTATCCCTTTGTCCTAGTAGCCCTGTTGCATAAGGCACACGCAATACAGGAGGCAGGGCACAGCCCAGCCCTGGGGCAGTTGTGACTCATGCGGCGAGCGATGACACAAACTCACAGCCGTAACACCACCCCCTTCCTAAAAAGGCTGATCGTCCCGATCAATCATTGGTCCGTCTGTGTCCCTCCGTAGGCTGCCAGGCGATCTCGATGCACGATCTTCATCTTCGCCCTCGGGCTCCGCTGGATCCTGTAGACGACATCGTTGATCCGTTTCACGACTCGGTACGGGCCCTCCCAGGACTTCTGAAGTTTGGGTGACAGGCCATTCTTCCGTAATGGGTTGAAGAGCCAGACCAGGTCGTCCTCGTGGAATCCGCCGGCATCCGTCTGCTGGTCGTATCGGGTCTTCATTCGGTCGGTCTCGATCCGCAGATTCCTCCTCGCGAACGCGTGCACGTCCTCCAGTTGGTCGACCAGTTCTTGACAATACTGGCTTACCGGGATCGGATCATTCCCAGGTCGGCCGAAGGCAAGATCGACAGGTAGACGGAGCTCCCTCCCAAACATGGCCCGGGCTGGTGTGCACCCGGTGGCTTCATGCACGGCGGCGCGGTAGGCCAGAAGAAATAGTGGAAGATGTTTGTCCCAATCCCTCTGGTGCTCGCTGACGACTATTCGGAGATGGTTCTCGATGGTGCGATTGAATCGCTACCATCCCGTCGGACTCAGGGTGTAGCGGCGACGTCCTTGTCTTCCGGATTCCCAGCAGCTGGCATAGGTTCTGGAACACCTGCGACTCGAAGTTCCTCCCTTGGTCGGAGTGCAGCTCCAGGGGTACTCCGTACCGGCTGACGAATTCCTTCACCAGGGTCTCTGCGATCGTCGCAGCTTCTTGGTTAGGGAGCGCATACGCCTCCGGCCATTTGGTGAAGTAGTCGCTGACGACCAATATGTAGCGGTTCCCTGCCTCTCTTAAGGGGAATGGCCCAGCAACATCGATGGCCACTCTCTCCATGGGGCCACCCACGTTGTAGGTCTTCAGTGGACCCCGTCGTCTTCGTCCTGGGCCCTTGCTGGCTGCGCAATCGTGGCACCTCGCGCAGTGGTTCTCCACGTCAGTTCGGCATCCGATCCAGTAGAACCGCTCTCTCAGCTTCTCCAGGGTCTTCTTTATCCCTAGGTGTCCACCAGATGATCCTCCATGGACTTCCTTCAGGACTTCCTCCGTCATAGCCTTTGGAACGGCGACTTGTTCCCGAGATGTCTTCCCGTCGGTGCTCTCCCAGGTACGGCATATGAGGCCATCCCTCACAACCAGCGAGTCCCACTGCGCCCAGTAGGACTTAAACTTTGGGCTGCCGTCAATCACAATGTTCCACCCGGGTCTGGGGACACAGGCCCTCTTCCATTCGGCTATCAGTCCCAGGTCATCATCTTCTGCTTGTGCCCGCGTGAAAGATTCGCGGCTCCAGCTCCCTTGAAGTTCCACGGTAGTCCTTCGGCACTGTATCCCGGTGTTCTCCTCCCTTCGGGCACAGAAGGTGCAGTCTTCGGGGCACGGTCTTCGTGACAGGGCGTCGGCGTTAGAATGCAGTTGGCCTTTCCTGTGCTGAATCTCAAAGTTGTACTGTTGAAGCCTCTCTAACCACCGCGCGAGTTGACCCTCGGGCTGCTTGAAGTTCAGGAGCCACCGCAGGGATGCATGGTCGGTCCTGATGAGAAATTCTTGCCCGTACAGGTACTTGTGGAAGTGTTCAATGGTCTTAACGATGGCGAGCAGCTCCTTCCTGGTGACGCAGTAGTTCCTTTCTGGCTTTGACAAGGCCTTGCTGAAGTAGGCCACTACTCTCTCCTCGCCGTCCACTACTTGCGACAGGATTCCCCCTATGCCAAAGTCGCTGGCATCGGTATCGACGATGAATCTTGTTCCAGGTCTGGGGTAGGCCAGAATAGGCGCGGTGCACAGAGCCTGCTTGAGTTGTTCGAAGGCACTGTGGCATTCTGCTGTCCACGTGAAGAGTTGGTCCTTCTCAGTCAGTCGATGTAAAGGTTTGGCGATGTCGGCGAATCCTCTCACGAAGCGACGGTAATAAGTGCAGAGTCCCAGGAAGCTTCGTAGTTGGGACTTGTCCTTCGGAACTGGCCACTCCCTCACAGCTGCGGTCTTCTCTGGGTCGGTGCGCACCCCTTCCTCGGAGACGATATGCCCAAGGTACTGGACCCGCTTCTGGAAGAGCTGACACTTCTTGGGGCTCAACTTCAGCTGGGCAGCCCGTAGCTTCAACAAGATCTCCTTCAGGTTGCTGTAGTGCTCCTCGAAGCTTCTCCCCAGAACGATGACGTCGTCTAGGTAGACCAGGCAGGTCTTCCAGTGTAGTCCCCTCAGAATGGACTCCATTAGCCTTTCGAAGGTCGCAGGGGCGTTTCACAGACCGAATGGCATGACGGTGAACTGCCAGAGCCCGCTGCCCACAGAGAACGCAGTTTTCTCGCGGTCCTTAGGATGAACCTCCACCTGCCAGTAGCCACTCTTCAAATCCAAGGTGGAGAACCATCTCGACCCTGATATGGTGTCCAGGGTGTCGTCGATCCGGGGTAGAGGGTAGCTGTCCTTCTTCGTGACGTCATTCACCCGCCTGTAATCCACGCAGAACCTGGTGGAACCGTCCTTCTTCTTCACTAGCACGACCTGAGAACTCCAAGGACTATGTGATGGCTCGATCACCCCTTCCTTGCTCCTTCATCTCTTCTACCATCCGGTCGACTTCGGCTTGCTTGGCGAGCGGGACACGTCGGAACGGGGCCCTAATCGGTGCGCTGTCCCCAACGTCGATTCTGTGCTGAACCAAGCTTGTCCTGCCGAAGTCTTTGCTCCCCACGGAGAAGACGTCCTGGAATTCGCGTAACAGGTCCTGAAGTTGGCGTGATTGTTCCTCGTCTAAATGGTCCTGGGATCCTTGGTACAGCTTCTGTAGTTCTTCTGGCAGTGTGCGTCTTCTTCGGTTGTCCGTCTGCAGGTAACCGTCCGTCGTATCTGTGATGCGGGCAATCCAGGTAACGGGCTCGCAGACTCCTAGGTTGGTGTCCCGGTGAACCGTAACGTCGTAGTTGTTCAGGTTGGACAGGCGGACGTACGGCCGAGACGTCGTGTTGATGAGAGTCTTGGCAACTAGCAATCCTTTTGTCTGGATGTCCTCATATTTTGGCTCGATGACAGCCGCCACTCCCTCAGCAGTTCCGTCGACAATTACGGCAGCGCTGACCTCCGTCCTGGCGGGAACGATGACGTCTTCTCTCAGCCTTACTCGTCGTGCGGTGATGGACTCGTGCGCAGGTTGCAAAGCAAGTTCCTCGCCTCCGAAGTGCAGAGTGTTGGTACTTAGATCCAAGATGATGTTGTTCTGGTCCAGGAAGTCCAGTCCGATGATCACTTCATTTGATACGTCAGCCACAAGCACTGGATGCTTTATCGCCCGTCGACCAATGACGAACTCCAGTGATGATTCGCCATGTACCGGTGCGGTCTCTCCGGTCGCGGTTATTAGCTGGAGGTTCCTTTGTGTGGGTTGCACTCTCCACTTCGGGATCACGGTGGGACTGACGATGGTCCTCGATGCTCCCGTGTCGATTAGCTTGGGCCAGCTCTCTCCGTTGACAACTCCGTCGACCATCAGGCTGCTATTGTCCCTCCGTAACTTCGTCACACGAACCTGGACTGCCGGGGCTTGACGACTCTCACAAGCCAACCTTTGCCCCCCAAGGCTGGCTAATACTCGTTTCCCTGGGTCGCGCGGTTTTCAGACGACTGATTTCCCGTCGGATACCCTCGGCGGCGGCGATCACCGCAGTCCTTGCTCAGGTGGCCTTTCTTACCGCAGGTCCAGCAGGTCGGTAGTCCTCTTCCGGGCCGCCTCTCCGGTTGCCTTCCGGCTGTGTCTTTGCTGGTGGTGCCGCGACTATCGAAGAAACGGCTTAGCGCCTCCATTAATTCGTCAGCCAGGGGCTTGGTCTCGTTGGTTTTTACTGGTTCGTCGACGTCCACTTGACGCACCCGCGCGTGCATTCTGGATGCCTGTTTTGCCGTCTCGAACTCAAGTGCGTGGCTCAGCGCATCTGTCAGGGTCTTATTGCGCGCGAGTCGCAGCGCCTGTTGAGTGTCCGAGTCCCGTAGCCCGTCGGTGAAAGTCTGCGTCGCTATCTGCTCCAGAAAGTCGGCCGGCGCTGTTGGGTAGGCGAACCTTACGAGACGTGCGATGTCTATCTCGAACTCCTGCAGGGTTTCCGCGTTCTTCTGTACCCGGGTCCGGAGCTGCATCTGGTAGGCCTGCTGAAGATGGCTATCTCCATATCGGGACTCCATATGGGCGGTTAGTGAAGCGTAGTCCTGGGATCCAGTCGGGATGGCCTGAAGGACGTTAAGGGCGTCCCCTCTCAGCGCTACAATGAGAGCTGTAGCCTTTTCCGTGCTGTTCCAGTTGTTTATTGAACAGGCTGCCTCGAACTGACGTAAATAGGTGCTCCACGGGACCTTTCCGTCGAAGGTTGGGGGCGTCACTCTGCTCTGTCCCGTTCCTGATATTCCCGGTGTACCTGTGGGCGGGCGTCGGCGCAGCTCGGCAACTTCCTCTTGAAGAGCGTTGAATCTCGCTTCCATCCCCGTCGACGGGCGTTGGTTCAGCTCAGAAATTTCCTTTTGTAAAGCGTTGAATTTTTCTTCCACCCCCGTCAGTGGGCGTTGGCGCAGTTCGACAACTTCCTCTTGTAAGGCGTCGAACTTCTTTTCTACTGCTGTGACTTCCTCACGTAGGCCCTGGCAGACGGTGTTGACTTCCTGACGCAGACCCTGTTCCAATTTCTTTTGACTTTCCTGTAATTTCGTCTGCAGACACTCTTCCAGATTTTTCTGGCCATCCAGAAATTTCGCGGTTAGGTCCTCTGCTAGCTTATTCTGACCGTCTTCTAATTTGGAAGTTAGGTCCTCGGCTAAACTTTTCTGGCTGTCTTCCATCTTCTTCAGGTCCTCGGCTAAACTTTTCCGGCCGTCTTCCATCTTCTTCTGGTCGTCTTCTAGCTTCTTCTGGCCGTCTTCTAATTTGGCAGTTAGGTCCTTGGTTAAATTCTTCTGGCCATCTTCTAATTTAGCAGTTAGCTCCTTGGTTAAATTCTTCTGGCCGTCTTCTATGCCATTTAACTTTTCTAGCAATGCTGCCAATTGCGCCTCCATTTTAGTTGTTTGCCTTGTAAAGGGCATGCACTCACAGGAAAATGAGAGAAAATGACCTGCTCGGGTTTTGAAACCAGGACCGCCAGGTGTTGTGCTTGTGCTTGAGTTCGTAATCCGGCTTCTGACACCAGTTGTTGCGTGCCACCCCCCTAGTGGCACTTTTTGTTAACTGGATTACGGTGGGTTGAAGAGCACAAACACAGGTTGTTCCTTTAAATAATTAACTTTATTGCGGCCAGAAAGATACAGCCACTCATCAGCAAATGCAAACAATTATTACCTTACTCCAGTTTCCTCAAGTCGAGAATACTTCCCCTTTCACTTGTCAACAGACCACAGTTAATCCCTCGTAATGAGGTGGCCCCGTACGCTGGATGGAAATAGCTGCACTAGGTCTGTCATTCACTGTTTTGCAACTCACCACAATGACCTCTCTTCGCACTAAGTAAGCACACTCGCTCAAAACACAGGCAGTCCCCTGTAAGCTCCTCACTCCCTTCGCTGTCACGAGAATCGGCTTCACTAGTCGGTTTCGCAAGTCTCCACACTTCTGTCGCTCAGGATACGCGCTCGCACTCGCTCGTAAAACACAACAACAACCACTTCTTGACAGGTCGCACTTATATAGCAGGCCGGTGATTCAATAAATGCTTCTAGATCCATCCAGGGTTCACGGCTTCTCGAGGTTTCCATCGCTGGGCCAGTCACGAATATTCTGGACTATCCCTTTGTCCTAGTAGCCCTGTTGCATAAGGCACACGCAATACAGGAGGCAGGGCACAGCCCAGCCCTGGGGCAGTTGTGACTCATGCGGCGAGCGATGACACAAACTCACAGCCGTAACAATATATTTAAAAGGCTTTTATGAGAGAGACTTTTTTTACACTTGCTTATGACAACATTTAGAAGCATTTGTCTATCAACTAGGTACACTTTTCTCAGAAACTAGTGGTCAGATTCCTTCAAAATGTTTATACGTGATTTCTAAGATCCTGTTTGATATAGTCGGTGAAACATAAAGATACAATCTTTTTTCTTGCATTTTTTAAATAAAATTGTTGACATAATATGTTAAATTTTTAACAACATTTTTAATAACTTTCAATTTTTTCTGGACATTGTTCTGAATATAATCACCATATTTTTCACCGGCTGTGTTGTACTCAAGTCTGTTAGTAACTAGAAAAAAATCAGATCTGTATCAGTAATAGAGCTTGAGAAAAGTGTTCCTAAATAAAGAAAATATCAACTTTTGGGAAAACATTAAAAAAACTGAAACCATGTCAATTTAGCATATACCAATGGTGTAATGGTGTTAGAACTCCCCAGGACCATACTCATCATCCCTTCGCCGCCCCCCCCCCCCCCTCATATTTCCTCTTTTTGTCTGCTCTCCTTTGCAACCTAGCTTCCTTGGTCATCTGCTGAATAGGTTTTTTCAGCTGCAATTCATCACGAATGTCACAGTTCGGAGAACATCACATTTTCATCGTATTAAATAGATTATAAGTTAGTCTACATAAAAACCTTCACGAGAACAAAACAACTCAAGCTATATACGAGGGCGAGAAAGAACCGCGAGTGTCACAAGTACACGCAAGGCTCCCTTGTTGCAATCAGTGGGCAACGACCAGCCGAGTTAACTGTTAGGATAGGACTTCCTCGGTCTAGCATCTCTACCATACCCTTCAGTATTGAGATCTGGTCGGTGCTTGGGGCTTCGCTTTCTCAGACAGTTCACAGTACCATACTATAAGATTTCCTGAATTATTAAAGAAAAAAATATGAATTCCTTTACATATAAAAGAAAACGTACAGCTTTTGTTACTAAAAATATTATTACGGTGTTAATTGTCTTTCTTGGATTAATCTTGTCGTTGTGCAACACTGTAACCTTATTACCGGCCGCCACTGCAGTGTGTTGGGCTCCGGCGATTCATTTTCAAGTACACCCTCTGTCTGAAAAGTTCGGTGAATGGGCCTATATTACGAACGGATTGTTGGCTTACCTGAAACATTAACAAATTCACATTCATATTTTACCTGAAACAGCCGTTACTATCCTTCGAAGTAATCCCCGTGGATGGTTATGCACTTCTTGGAACGGCTGTACAAGTTCTGGCATAGTCTTCCTGAGGGATAGCCTTCAGTTGGGTCGTCGCATTACGTTGGATGTCCGAAATGTCCAAAAACCTCTGGCCCTTCAGGGCTTTTCGGCGACACTGGACCCCGATACTACATACTTTGATGCTTGCTTTCAAGGTCGTACCTCAGGCACCAGGTCTCGTCACCCGTGACGATGGTTTTCAGGACCATTCCATTCCCCGGAACATTCACCCTTCTCACTGCCACCCGTCGAACAGGTGTGCTTGTTAGGTTGCATAAATTCACCCTTCTCACTGCCGCCCGTCTATCAGGTGTGCAAGGCAGGATGCATACATTCACGCTTCTCTCTTACTTTCAATTTAGAGTTTTGACGACCCAAACTGAAGGCTATTACTATAGAAGACTATGCCAGGAGTTTCCAGGACTTGGTTCAGGTAAGCCAACAATCCGTTCGTAATATAGCCCGTTCACCGAACTTTTCAGACAGAGGATGTATGTTTAGAATAGAGAGTTCATCATCGTGGTGTTTCCGTGGCATTGATCCTGGTGAACAGCACAAGGATCAATCTGAGTTAGGTAACCACGATCCGAAAACGAATCCATCCCCGCATAGACGCCCGAATGAGCGTGGAATAAAACACCTTATAAATCCCTATGTGAATCTTAATGAAAGATTTCCAGCCGATCAACACAATTGTGCCCAGCTACATTAGGTGGGAAAATAAGTATTTATACACATTAACCTGAAAAAAATATTATTTTTTTCGTGGTCAGTTTATCATCCAGTCAGGCTTTTCCCACGGACTCAGCGAGGGATCCCACCTTTACCGCCTCTACGGGCAGTGTCCTGGAGCTTGATATCGGTTCGGGGGATACAACTGGGGAGGTGGAACTGGCGCCTCGCCCAGGCGGCCTCACTCGCAAAGCGAACAGGGGACCTCATGAGGGATGGGAAGAATGGGAGGGATAGACAAGGAAGAGGAAAGGAGGCGGCCGTGGCCTGACGGTGGGTACGATCCCGGCATTTGCCCGAAGACGAAGTGGGAACCACGGAAAACCACTTCGAGGATGGCTGAGGTGGGGACAGATTTATTACGTTATTTAAAGTTGCATAAGTAAATAAGTTGAACACGGTCGACTCGACTACAGTCAAAGTCAACCCCTGGCACTATCCAGCCCATGGCGGGCTAAGGCCGACCAAGCGACCGCTGCCCAGCAATTTGGCCTGCAGATATTGGGGTGACGCGTGATCAGCGCGTCGGGTCCCCTCGGCTGTTAATCTTGGTATTCGTGATCGGGGCGCTGTCTCATTGTCAGACAGCTACTCAATTGTCCTCACGAGGCTGAGTGCACCCCGTTCCAACCCTCACGTCAGTTTTAAAATCCCTGACGGAGCCGGGGATCGAATCCGGAGCCTCCGGGTGAGACGCAGGCGCGCTACCCCAACACCACGGGGCCGGCACTCGACTACAGTAATCGGTGGAAAATTTGAACTTTCGAATGAGTAACCCGCTCCAATTTTTGTACATAAAAGCGTGTTATTTTGTGATAAATATCTTATGTAATATTTCCCACAATCCAAGTCAACGGCGATGTTCTGCCTCGAACGTCAAAATTTAAGTATCTTGGCTCTACGATAACTGCTGAAGGTCGTCTCACCGAGTAGGTCAACGTAAGAATTAATGCTGTGTGGATGAAGTGGCGAGCACCGACAGGTGTCATCTGTGACCTCCAGATGAAAGACCACCTAAAATCGAAGATTCGTCCTGTGACGCTTTATGGTACTGAATGTCGGCCGAGCACCAAGGAAGCAGAACGTCGGCTAAGTGTCATGGAGACCAAGATGCTTAGATGGACAGTTGGCATTACTAGGTTGGATCACATCCCCAATGAATGAATAAGGGATCGATTTGGTGTCGCGGCAATCAACAACAAAATGCGTGAGGATCGTCTGGGATGGTTTGGGCATGCGCTGCGGTCAGGAGCGTACACCATTGCAAAACAGAGCTATAATAATAATAATAATATCGTATGGCCTCGGGTGCCGGATGCAAGCTTTGTTATATGACACCCAGAGGGCAGCTTTCATGTCGAATTTAGTCGTTGCTTGGAACGCTATGAAAGTCAAGGAGGTTAGATATCTAAGCTCCTTGACACTAGAGCGCTTTCTAGTAGAGGAAGGATGAACTTTTGTGTTGGCGGAAAATCTCGAGATTAGTTAGTTATAGTTGTTTTAAAGGGTGGAACTACGAGATCATCTGCCCCTAAATCCCGAGATTAATTTTGCCATTATGAACACGGACTACTGAATTCAAATGGGTTCTTTAACATGCCAACATCGTATGACACGCGTGCCGTAATTTTTGCTGCCTTTCAAAAATCACTTACCACGGCCAGGATCGAACCTCAAGCTTGGGGTTAGTAATCCGACACGATAACCACTCACCCACCGTGGCAAGCTACGTAGTAAAAATACTAAAATGTTTGTTAGGCCTATGGTCACAACATACTGTATGTAGGCTTACAACATGTATAGTTATCCAAATGTATGTAAAAAAGAAGGTAAAGTATAAATAAATGGTAATTGCCGTAGAGAGTAGAAATTTCTGTTTAAGGAAAAATAATTTTTGCCCCTCCCCCAATCTTCTGAGACGTGGAGGTGACCTCAAAGGGGGGGGGGGGGGGGGATTGAGTGATTTGCCTGGAGTAGACGTGGGAAACTACGGAAAACCACTTCCAGAAAGGCTGAGGTAGAAATCGAATCCGCCTCTTCTCAGTTTTGCCTCACGAGATTGAGTGCAACCCGTTCCAGCCCTCAGACCAGAATTAAATTTCTTGTCAGAACCGGGAATCAAACCCGGGCCTCTGCGGTGACAAGAATGCTAGCCACTACTCAACGAGGCGCTCTGGATAGTCCGCCTCGTTGCGTAGTGGCTGGTTCAATTTCCGGCTCTGCCATAAAAATTAACTCTCGTCTGACGATTGGAACAGGGTACACTCAGCCTCGTGAGGCAAATCTGAGAAGAGGTGGGTTCGATTCCCACCTCAGTCATGTTTTGAAGTAGTTTCCCACTTCTACTCTTGGCAAATGCCGGGATGTTTCCTAAATTAAGATCACGGCCGCTTCCTAACCAAATCCTACCTCAATTACTAACACACACAATAGTACAGACATCACAATGACACAGGTTATCAGACAAATTCTACATACACCCAAGTACTGCGGTGCTATATGACCACGATGTCGCAAACCCCCTCGACAGAGATTCCCTGCTCAAATTGATATTCAGTTCTTAGCACTCCTGACTGCCAGTTTACCATCTCTTGATGAATGTAGTACATTTGCATTTGTCTGTTGGCACAGGCTAGAGTAGCTTGCCACGGTGGGTGAGTGGTTATAGTGTCGGACTACCAACCCCAAGATTGCAGGTTCACCCCTGGCCATGGTAAGTGATTTTTGAAGGCGACAAAAATCACGATACTCATGTCATACGTTGTTGGCATGTTAAAGAACCCATTTGAATTCAGTAGGCCGTGTTCAATGGCAAAATTAATCTCGGGATTTTCCGCCAACACAAAGTTCCTCCATTCTCTACTCGAAAGCGCTGTAGTGTCAAGGAGTTTAGATATCTAACCTCCTTGACTTTCATAGCGTTCAAAGGAACGACGAAATTCGACATGCAAGCTACCCTCTGGGTGTCAATTAACAAAGCTTGCACCAGGCACCCGAGGCCATACGATATTATTATTACAGGCTAGAGTAAAATGTGGATTTTCACCGATGTCTCAGTCTCACTCATGGCTGTGATTATATGGAAGTTACTGAGGTATGAGTGGTGCTGAGTAATGGACTCAGGGCACAGTCAGTACCTGTGGATGTTGTGAAAGGTTCTACTCATAGGGTTAGTACAGCTGTACTGACTCCGTGAGGATAGCAATGGCAAACTACCTCATTCCTCACCTTACCTAGTACGCCTCATTATAGTGCTGCCTCGGTTTTGTGGTTTTGAGACAGGGCTGCTCTCTCTCACCATACCTCTTTAACGTATTCATCGAGGAAGCCATAAAGAAGTTTAAGGCAAATACTAAAGGAGCAAACATAAATGGGCATCATATTCAATGTATTAGATTTGCAGACGACATAGCAATTGTAGCGGACTCCGAGAATATGTTGTCCAGAATGTTAAATATATTGCCATTAGCGTTGTCAAAGTTACGTTTGAACATTAATGCTAAGAAGACAAAGGTGTTAGTTGTGAGTAAACATCCTGAGAGCATTCACACAAACATTAAGCTTACTGACAGGATAGTGGAACAAGTCACCAGTTTCTCTTATTTGGGAAGTCTAATCACCAATGACAACAGGTGTAGAAAAGAAATTAGAAGGCGGATAGCGCTCGCAAAGCAGGCTTTCAATAATAAGAAAAATCTTTTGATTAATGCAAATTTGGATATTGCAATTAAAAAGAAATTTGTCATGTCCTTTGTGTGGAGTGTGCTTCTGTATGGATGTGAATCTTGGACGATCAGAGGTCAGGATTGAAAGCGACTTGAAGCGTTTGAGATGTGGGTCTGGCGGAGAATATTACGGGTTAAATAGATTGAAAAGAGGATTAGCATCAGCATCCTGCAAGAAATTCAAGGGAAAAGAGAACTGAGACCAACTATCCATAAAAGAAAAACTAAATTCACAGGCCACATCTTGCGACATAACGCGTTCCTAACTAATCTCCTAGAAGGAAAGATCACAGGGAAGAAAGGCCGAGGTCGACCAAGAAAATGTTTCCTGCAAGACATCACACTAACTCTTCATTATGGTTCCTACTGTGGGATGAAACGAGGTGCTGAAGACAGATAGCAATGGTTGCGGGGACAAGGCATTGCCTGTAGAAGTTGATGACCACATAACCAATGGTGGTGCTTTTTGAGGATCCAACCAGCCTCCAGGCTGACTGCCTAACAGACAGCATTCCTGAGAGAGTGTTCAAATGGATTTGCATGTAATCTAGAGGTTTTGTATTAATAAACCTTGAGGAAGATTAAAATTGAAAACCGTGGAAACATATTTTTACGATGACATACGATACCCATCTCCCGAGTTCAGACTAACTCGTGATTCAATGCACTGTCAGGGGAACCGTGTAACGTGAACTTCCCAATTTCGCTGAAACTACGCCTACGTGTTGGTCAAACGACTCGGGTGGTATTTCACCTACAAATTCACTCAGGCCATCTCTTTGTGTAGGGCTAAATTATTCGCGTTTAAATACGCACGGGAGACGTCGGATCCGAAAAAAACAAGCGGGTTGAAAATTAGTAGGTCCTATAGTAGGCAAGGGAACTCGACGCGTTCATACCTGGCTGGGCACTAAACATTCAGCGCAAATTTAAACTCGTGCAATTTTGCCCTCTTTGAAGACGGCGCTAAGACATCTGAGGATGAAACATCATCACAGAAGTTTTCCATGTGATATGACAAGCAAGTGTGTGAAGTTTCGGCGAAATGAGAAGTTAACGTTCGTTAGGTTCCCTTGTCAGCTATCGTGCAACAAGTAATAATAATAATGATAATAATAATGCTATAGGTTTAACCACGTCCTTTTAACTATTGTGGCTTTAGAAACGACAGGGTTTTGGAACTTTACCTTTAGAGGAGGTCCCAATAAAGCTACTGACACGAGGCTGTCGCGTTTAAGCACCTGTAAATGACTTCCGACTGGGTTGTGATCAAATCCGCTAACTAATTTTTGAAGGTCAATGTTTAACGGACACCGTCGCTCGACTCGACAAGTAAAAAACTGAAAAGGACAAGGTAATTTACAGGCGAAACCTTGAAAAGAGAATATTACATCATACTACAGCATGTGTCGCTCAAGTATTACAGTAGCATGTCTTCAAGTCACGCACGTTTTATTAGCCTACTTACTATTTTTGCAAAAATGAAAGTAGACTTATGAGATCTACACAGGGCCAAAATTGTCAGTCTGTATGCGTGTGTGTGTGTGTATTCTGTCGTCGTCGTCGTCGTCGTCCCCCCCCTTCTATCAATTCAAACACGACGAAGGGCACCTCAGTGTCATGTTTTATATCGCCACCATCTTTACCAAAACTTAATGGCGGCCACTCAAATGGTCAAAACTTAAAATTAAATTACGACCAAACTAATCATCGGATCTTTACCAAATTTTGTAAAAACATACCTTCGTATAGGACGCGTCTTGCGCCCAAACTACAAGGTCATCAGCCGTACCATTTCATAATGGTGGCCGTGTGAATTATGCAAGCTTTATAATCCATGACTTGGGAACAACCAGTTCCGATTATCGAACCGAGAATGGTTCAAACTGTTCTCAAGGACGTGGCCCGTTCGAAATTAAAAGTTCATATTATAATATTATACTGCAGAAGTGACTTTAAAAGGCTGAGCCGTCTCGGTTACAAGACAAGATGGCAGCTGATCTCTCGTTCTGACCTATATTTCATTAATTTGAGTATGTTGCATGCAATATAGCCTACTGATAGAAATAATATAAATTTTGTATGAAATGATCTATAATGAATATATCCTCCAGTGAAGAAATCGTTTAGTCCAAGTCATTATTTGCTAAGACGTTGTATATAAATTGATTGATAACGTGTGACGTGGGTAGATGGCTCTGTGGTTAGAGCTTTGGTCTTTCACACGACCGGCCGGGGTTCAAAACCTATGAGAGTTGTATTTTTTTGCTTGATTTTTTATATTTATTGTTTTTGGCCTACTTTTCTCATTTTGCAAAAATGAGCAAAAAGTAGACTTATGAGATCGATCCGGGAAAATGTGTGTCTGTCTGTTCTTCTATCTGTCTGTCTGTCTGTCTGTCTATGGGCAGATGACCTCGTAGTTCCAACCCTTAAAACAACAATAACTAACTAACGGTTTGTCTGTCTGTCTATGTGCCCCCCCCCCCCCTATCTACTCCTAAACGGCTGCAGCTATCAAAACCAAATTCGGTATGAGTAAAGATCTATACCTGAATATCTCACGGCTATATTTGAAAATGACATCAGTGCTACTTACTGCTGAAATATTGCAATTGAAATTTGAGCTCAATGTTGGATATCTCGGAAGGTATGCATGGGAGCCATTCCAAAATTGGCACACATATAGATAATAATGACGGCTCGGATATTTAGGTAAATAAATATTTTTTATGCAAATACATATTTTAAGTTTTTTTTATATAAATACATAAATTCCTGCTTTTCACTTATTAGCACATAAAAAGACATAATATTTACATTTCTTAAAATCACTATGCTAGATCTTTCAGTTCATTGCATTTTTGTCCTGTGATATTTCAACGGGGAAGAACCTGTGAACTATCTAATTTTCATGCAGAGCGTATGTCAGCTTGCAACTGTGTTATTTTTAACTTGTCGCCCCGTGTCACTCTCTGTGGAAGCCGGGGATTTCCTTATCCATAGCCATATTGCACCACGTGCTAAACCTCCCCCTCCTCCAGCTACCTGGAACCAATGTCACTCACATGCAGTTCATTTCTGGCACTGTGAAGTGTACGGCAGTTCTACGATGCCTAAATTAAAAACAAATACAAGTTATCGTCTGTTGCAGAATTTAAAGATAATTTTACTTCTGCTGGGGGCGTTCTGTTCTGCCAACCATGTGGGAAAGCAATCAAGGCTGGACAGCGATATCAAGTTACACAACACCTCAAAGCAAGAAACATATTGCCGCAGTTTCGTGCCTTCAGAATAAGTGTTTCGCGATAATCATCGGTTTATATTCACATTAATAAACTAAATTATAATTAAATATTTTTACTTTTTGTTACATATTTCAGGTATTTTAATACATAAAAATAAATATCTTCCCGATTTTTAGCACCTAAAAATCCGAGCCCTAATAATAATATTTCAAAACTCAGCAATTCTTCTAGGTTTGTGCCGTGTCTTGTGTGGGGTTTCGCCTAGGACACCAAGCTGGCTCATCGGCGGGATCTTGGTGTCCCCACCCGGACCCCCAGAGGAGTGACGAACTGCGCGCCACCTCCCTTTATATTAGGTGCAACTGCACCACTTGACTGCGAGAACTAAAAGCTCAAGCAGCCTTAACCTCCCTATGAAGGCTTCCAGAAAGATGGTATATTGGCTTTCACGGCCGGTGAATTAAAACTCAGCAATTCTTCTAGGTTTGTGCCGTGTCATGTGTGGGATTTCGCCTAGGACACCAAGCTGGCTCATCGGCGGGCTCTTGGTGTCCCCGCCCGGACCCCCACAGTCTAATTTTCAGGAGGACATACATGACAGTGTTGCCACCATGATTCTACGGCTGCTAATGGGTCATAAGATTATATGCATGTAACTTCCATACTATCAATTCGATTTCAACCAAATGTTATATGTACTATGTGTACCGTAAGAGACAGGACTATGCGTATTCATGAGAGCAACCAGGGCTGCCAATTGTCAATAAATGTTCTCTTTATTATTTTATTCTAATACCAATATATCAGAAAGTATGCAAGCCAACAACTCGAAACTTTGCACACGTATTGTTCATGACGTTCTACATTAATTTGGAGTAACTAATGTATGTCAGTGCTGCCAACATGATTCTAAGCCTGCTGATAGGTCCAATTTCTAAATTCATGTAACTTCTATACTAACAAATCGATTTCAACCAAATTTCGTATGTGCTTTGTGTACTTAAGAGTGAGCAGGGCTGCCAACTGTAAATAAATGCTCTCACTAATTTATTTTTAACCTAATATCTATAAATCAGAAAATATGCAAGCCAATAGCTCTAAACTTTGTACGGTATACGTATGGTACCTAACATTTTAAATTAATTTTGAGTAACCTAATATACGTCAGTATTGCCAACATGATCCTAAGCCTGCTGATAGGTCCAATGTTTAAATACATGTAACTTCTATACTAACAAATGGATTTCATCCAAAATTGGCACAATAATAGATCATGATATTTCAATGGTTCTAAGCAAAACATACATGACATCGTTTCCAACATGAGTTTACGCGCGCTGATAGATCTAATGTCTAACTGCATGTAACGTCCATATTATCCATTGGACTTATACCAAATTTGTATGTGCATTCTGTACCTTAAGAGATGGATCTAAGAATATATTCAGAGTCACAAGGGCTGCCAACGGTAGTGCTCTATTAGGCTACACTATTTCAGGTATACTTCGAACAAATTAGAAATGTCAGTATTACGAACATATTTCGTCCTTATTTTAGACGAAATCATAGGCATGAATCTTGAATTTTCAGAAAAGTAGGCCTAGGCTCTTCGTCACGGAACTAGTTGTTTAAGTACTGATACGTTATAAAACTGAGCGTTACGTTGTGCATTTTGCAATGGAAAATGTATATTTAGTTGAAAGAAAGTTCTCCACCGTATCTGCACGAGTGACATCAACTAGCAACCAGTTGAACTATGCGTTCGCTAACCACGGCCTACTAGATGCGAGCTGCGCTCTATACCGGCCTTGACATTCCCAGTTAGTGAACCCATGCATACGGTGTAATTGAAAAAAATCCTCTTGTTGCCGATAGAACGCACTCGCCCCCAGCAGATTTATTAAATGTGTTTCTCCCAGTGATACGTTTAGACCAACGAAGTTGTGTTTCAGCTTCAATATTGTAAGTAGTCGGTGTAGGCCTATTGAATTCCTACATTGTTTATAGTGAAATATTCTGGCGACGCTATTGCCAAACCTAACAGGTTCAATTTCATTATTATGCATGTACGAGACGAGACGTTTAAGACTGTAGATCAGGCGTTCTCAACCTTTTTGAGACTGTGAGCAACACCCTCTGACCATACCAAGTACCCGACCACCATTAAATCGAATATAATAATAATAATAATAATGGCATATGGACATATTCAAAGAATGGACGGTAAAAAACTTACTAAAAGGATATTTTATCACGCCTCCTCATTAAAATCCGAGAATAATTGTAAATCGCCTTCAAGAAATCAAGGTAAACAGACGAAATTTTACGGGACAGGCATAGATTCAGATTAATTGTGAACAAACATCATTTTGTTGCAAACCTCTGGTTGAGAGCCACCACTACATTGACAGCAGAAAGGAAGAAAGATCATAGTGAGAGCATAAATATATTTTGAGAAGAGAAGAAAGCTCAAGTAAAATTCATCGTTAAAAAAACAATGACAATGCAACAAATATGTTCCTCTCTTTCCTCTGCCTATCTCTCTCTCCCTCAAAAGTGCTGAAATAAAAAGGGATTCACCGCTCACCAGGCATGCTGCAACTGCTTGAATAACTCATGCAGTTGAGATACATTTAGGTGTGGACGGTCGAATCGAATCAGCATAAAACAGGGATGTCCATTATTAGTCTATTACTGTAGATTAAAAATACTATTTCACAAAATTATAAAATGTCTGCTTGTCAAAACTTAAAATGAAATAGTACATTAGGCAACAAGCCTATAATGGCAATAATTGACACGAGTATGTTTATAAAACGAGCGAAGCGAGTTTTATAATTTCCGTTATTCCATTATAAGCGAGTTGCATACGACTGTTTATGTTCGACGATAATTATAACTATTTTATGTTCGAACATAAATATTCATAAATATCTGTCGAGATTTCGCCAGTTTTATGTACTGAACAGAGCGCATGGGACGCAGAGAATACCTTGTATTTGACCATGGCCTCCTCAAATACCCCACTATGACACCAGCCACGCAGTGAAATTTAAAATAGAAGGCCATGGAAGTCAGCGCAGATGCGATGCTATCCTTACCTAATTGCTCATACAACTGTTTCTTGAGCTCTGATTGGTGGGAGAAACTGTTTCATAATGAAAAATAGTGTTATAATGACCCTCATTATGATACAGTTTTCTGACACATAATAGTTACATTTCGACATCGTCGAACATAAACACTATTATTCTGATTCGTGCAACAGAATTTGAATTGAAGAATGGATCTCAGTGAAGCTTGGGCTCGCAGGCACCAGGTTGAGAACGCCTGTTGTAGATGATAAGTCACGTTCAGTAGTTTTGATCTATGCAAAAATGAGCTCCTCTGACTCGTGATTGCAAGTTTACGAGTCTCTTAAATCCACAAGCTAGCCACTGTTGTTGTTTACGAAGGGCCCCGAAGGTACTTCAGATGTTAAAGGTCTGAAAATGTTCGTCCGCCATTGCTGAATGGCATATGAATGGTTGGTTGGTTGGTTGGTTCCTCAGTTTAGGTGCTGCGACAACGCGGTCATGTAGCCCCGTGTTTTGGGTGTGTGTAGAATCTGTCTGATAATCGGTGTTAATTGTGATGGCAGTATTAGTGTGTGTTATCTGTTTTTAATTCAAGCAAGGACTGCATACATTGGATTTTCAAGTAGTTCCAACTTTTGCTACCACAAACGCCACCGTCAACGAACTACTAGTTCTACACTTTGTTACTAGATGCCACCGCAGTCGGCTCCCGGGGACGAACGTTGGAACCTAAGACCGTTACTCAAAAATAACCTATAATTTAGCTTCACACAGGTGTAATTAGTGGAAGATTCTTTATCATGCTATTAATCTATGACATGGGACCGCCGGCTTTACTTACCCTCCGAAGGAAGGCATAATGAGGAATTTTTAACGCTCTTAAAAATCCGACGACTTCGGCCGGGTTTCAACCCGCGACCTTGGGCATAGAAGCTCAGCATGCTACCAACTACGCCACCGAAGCCGCCATATGAATGGTCAGCCCCCATGAACACAGAATGCTCATGCATTTTTATAGCCATGTATCTTGAATTGTGTATTTGCTACGCTGCGTTGTATTCAAGAAATTAAAATGACTCTTTGTTTTTTAGTATGGCCCCAGATGGCACCGAGCGCCTTCAAATCGGCCTCGTGCACTGAGTCAACACGAACAGCTGATCGAGCGTGCGGATTTCAATGCGC
This sequence comes from Meconema thalassinum, assembly GCA_946902985.2. Classification (NCBI taxonomy): domain Eukaryota; kingdom Metazoa; phylum Arthropoda; class Insecta; order Orthoptera; family Tettigoniidae; genus Meconema; species Meconema thalassinum. Next base: position 150,280,381 of record OX336390.1, on the reverse strand, counting down.
TACGTTCAGCATGTTTACAACCATTGTGTAGATTACTGCATGACTGTACCAAGATGATCTAACTGACCTTTTCTAGGGAAAATCCAGAAATAAAGCAGCCAAGTAGTATGTGCAGTGAGCTCAGTATGGAAGGTCAGTAGAAGCCCCAAAGGGCTCACAACTTGAGGAACGTCGTTAGGACACCTTGGAGCCCTTGCTGAATTCGAGTTGAAAATTGAGAGAAGCATAAAGTTAGTGCATTAGCTGTCTATAAAATTACTGTAGGCTACTTGTTAATGTATTAGCTCGATAATTCACGTACAGTACATGTCTTTTACCATCCGTAGTCCCTTACGGGGGCCGTAGCCATCCCCGCGAGGAAAATCGCAGAAAACCAACTCTAGAATGCATGAGATGGGAATAGAACTCATATACTCTCAGCTGTCCTCCGTAAGCACAGAGTCTTATATGTTACTAGCAACACGCCCCGGCTTCGTCCGGGAACAGTTATGAATGCATTACGTGATAAGCGCTTTCTTTTCGATGTCAATGAACTACGACCTACATCCGTTTTACGTCTCGGCAAGATGGGTTAAAATCACTGACTGGACTATTAATTATATTATCACGGAGATGTATGTGCAACAAATTCTTGTCAGACGTAATTTAAGAATGGTTAGGTGCATGAAACACAAATCCCCTTTCCGTCCAATCTAAAAACACTTATAGTGGGCGATGTATTAAATATAGATACATCCTCTCGCGAAATTTTTGCAAAACCTTTCATGCTGAACAATTCTTACACTCATTTTTAACGATTTGCCCACCGCAAGCTTAAAAAAGCTCACGGGTGCCAGGTATTGTTTCGACTTTTTCACTGAAATCGTTACTGCTTGGCTTCCTTTGACCATAAATAAATTATTTTCTACAGAAACCTTCCTCAAGATAGCATTTACTGAGTGGTGAAAACCGCATCAAAATCCATCCAGTGGTTCTCGAGATTACCCGTGACATCCAAGAATCGGGAACTTTGTTTTACAGTATACTAAGTAGAGATTAATGCAACCAATGGCCATGTATTTTATTTTCAGTGGACCTATTAAAAGGAACCTTCCTGGCATTTGCCTAGTGGTCAAAATGGGAAACTACAAAAACCATTTTCAGGACGGCCGAGGTGGGATTCAAACCCATGCTCTCCCGATGCCGGCGAGGCATTACACTGTTAGCACTCGCGGCCACCGTGGACGGTACATCGCGACATCGTTATCATGTAGCCCAGTGTACTTGGGTGTGTGTATGCTTTTTCTGATAACCTGTGACACATTGAGGTAGTATTTGGGTAGGAAGCGGTTGTGGCCTTAAGTTAGGTACAATCCCGGCAATTGCCTGGAGTAGAAGTGAAAGAAACCACAGAAAACCACCTCCAGGTTGGCTGAGGTAGGAATCGAAACCGCCTCTTCTTAGGTTTGCCTAACGAGGCTGTGTGTGTACTCCGTTCCAGCCCTCAGACCAAAATTAAATTTCTTGGCAGAGCTGGGAATCGAATCTGGGCCTTCGCGGTGACAGCCAAGAATGCTAGCAACGAGGCGGACTCCCGATAAAGAACGCGAGGACGAAGAGCGAACGTGGATAACACTTTGTGTATCCGCGCTGAATTCTAATATCTCAAGGACTCGTAAGGCCAAGGTAGTTCATCGGCCCGTCCAAACTCACAGATTGAGTGTCATTAAATGGAGCAGGTGGAATTCCTGGAGATGAACAGGAAACGTACGACGGAAAGTTCCCCTTTCTGCACCTATAGTACCTTCCACGTAGCTGTTACACCATTAGATGGAATTATGTCAAGAGGAAAAGAACGCGACAAATCAATAACATCATTGGGAAAGCAAAGTAGCTTGAGGTTATATTGCTATGAGTTAATAGTAAGGTTAGGAAGTTAAGTCATCTATTTAGCCTATTTTCATTTTATGAAAAAATAGGCTTATGAGATCACCTTTTGTCCGTGTGTCTGTGTGTGCGTGTGTGTGTGTCCCCCTAATAACTTCTAAACGGCTGGAGCGATTTCAATGAAACTCGATAAGATCATAGCACCATCTGGCCGACCCCGACCGTACCCTTCAAATCTTATTGTGTCGCACCAATCCAACATGGCGGCAGTGCGAAATATTTCACCAGCATTCAGTATCTCCGAAACTATTACCGATATCATCATGAAATTTTGTACGGTGATAAAGGGCACTACTAGAAGTGTACCTATGAGACGTTGGTAACTACAAAACCAACATGGCGGCCAAGCGAAGTTGAGACTTTTAAATAGACTTTTCTTGCGATTTAACCATCCAACCGTAATGAAACTTGGTACAGCAAGTGTTTATACACATTGTAATGCACTGATGTCTAACTTAGTCCAATTGTTTACATCACCTCAAAATGCCGGCTGTGCGAAATATATCACTAGCATTCTGTATCTCCGAAACTATTACAGATATCACCTTGAAATTGTGTACGGTGATAAAGGGCACTGCTACACGTTTATCTATGTAACATTCAAAAATCTGTAAAGTACAAAACGAATATGGCGGCCAAGCAAATTTGAAACATTTAAATAGAATTTTCTCGTGATTTAACTATCCGAGCGCAGTGAGACATGGTAAAGCGAATGTTTATACACATTGCAATGCACTGATATCTAATTTAGTTCAATTGTTTACATAACATCAAGATGACGGCTGTGCGAAATTTTAACTTTAAGCTTTTATTTCTTGTGCGGTAATCATGCGATCAAAGTGAAACTTTGAATAATGAAGCTATGCAATAATTTTCCTTTAATTGTACATAACTCTATGGCCTATACATATAACAATCCAAAATGGCGAGCATCCGAAATATATTGACGGTTCTCAATATCTACGAATCTTTTACAGCAATCAAACTGAATTTTTTATGTTCCTAGAGGCTACGGACATAAGTTCACCTGTAGGACTTTCAGTATCCTGGTGAGCACAAATCCAACATGGCGGGGACGCGAAGTATAAATATTTAAATGGACGTTTCTCGCGATTTAACTATCCGAGTGCAGTGAAACTTTGCACGTTAAATGCATATACAAATGTTAATCCACTGCCATCTAATTTATTTCAATTGCTTTCATAACCACAAGATGGCAGCTGTGCGGATTTTTTAAATCTCGTTTTTACTTCTTGTGTCCTAATCATGTGACTGAAGTTTGAATACCACACGTACATAATAATCTTCATGTAATAGTAGGCTACGTAAATAACAAGTAGTTCCGTGACGAACTAAACAGCCTACTTTTCTTAAAATGTAAGATTCATGCCAATCTATATAGACCTATCTGCAATAATAACGATATCAAGTTCCTAATACCAACATTTCTAAGTACTGCAGTTTGAAATACACCTAAAATAATGTAGCCTAATACAGTAACTTACTACAGTTGGCAGCCCTGGTGACTCTGAATATATTCTGAGTTCCCTCTCTTAAGGTATAGAATGCACACACAAAATTTGGTTGAAGACTAATGGATAGTACGGACGTTACATGCTGCTTGATATTGGATTTATCAGTGCGCGTAAAATCGTGTTGGGAACAATGTCATGTATGTGATGCTCAGAATTAATCTGAAATAATACGATCTATTATAGCCTAGTGCCAATTGGTAATAATTGTTAGTATAGAAGTTACATTTAATTAAAATTGAAACTATCAGAAAGCTTAGAATCATGTTGGCAGCACTGAGGTATATTAGATACTCCAAATTAATCTAGATAGTCAGGTACTATACGTGTGCAAAGTTTAGAGCTGAAGGCTTGCATATATTTCTGATATATTGATATTAGGATTAAAAAACAAATAGAGAGAACATTTATTAACAGTTGGCAGCCCTGCTGGTTCCTACGAATACGCATAATCATAAATGTTATGGTACACAAAGCACATACGAAATTTGGTTGAAATGCATTTGTTATTATAGAAGTTATATGCATTAAAAACTTGACCTATCAGCAGGCCTAGAATCGTGTTGGCAGCACTGAAGTATATAAGTTACACCGAACTTGGGTAGAATATTAGGTACTATAAGTGTGCAAAGTTTAGAGCTGTTGGCTTGCATACTTTCTGATATATTGACATTAGGGTTAATCAAATAGAGAGAACATTTATTAACAGTTGGCAGCCCTGCTGCTTCCTACGAATAAGCATAATCATAACTGTTATGGTACACAAAGAGCATACGAAATTTGGTTGAAATCCATTTGTTGGCATTTCCTGATATATTGACATTAGGGTTGAAACATAGTGAGAGCATTTATTAATAGTTGGCAGCCCTGGTGGCTGTTTAGAATATGCACAGTCATATGTGTTGTAGTACACATAGTACATACGAAATTTGGTTGAAATCCAATCGATAATATAGAAGTTACATGCATTTAGAAATCGGACCTACCGGCAGGCTTAGAATCATATTGGCAACACTGGCATGTATGAACTTCAAATAATTAATCTGGAATGTTATTATCTATACGTGTTCCAATTTTGGAAAAGTTCGCCTGCATAACTTCTGAGATATCCGACATAGAGCTGAAATTTCAATTGCGATTTTTCAGCAGTTGGTAGCACTGACGTCAATTTCAAATATGGTCGTGAGATATTCAAATATAGATCTTTACTCTTACCAAATTTGGTGTTGATAGCTGCAGCCGTTTAGGAGTTGATAGGGGGGGGGGGGACACACACACAGCCAGAAGGACAGACAGACAGGCACACATTTTCCCGGATCGATCTCATAAGTCTACTTTTTCCTCATTTTTGCAAAATGTGAAAAGTAGGCTAAAAAAACCAACCTGGCGACCGTCTGAAATATTTAGACGGTTCTCAATATCTACGAATCTATCACAACAATAAAATTGAATTTTTGTATGTTGATAGAGGTAGTTAACATGAGTAGGATATATGAAAATAGGCTGTATAGTTCTTCACGGAACTACTTGTTTTTTTTCCTGAGCCTATTTTGCCTAAAATTTGAAGAACATAAAAATTGCGAATGAAGGGTCCATGAACCCGTTAAAACAATTTGACTTTGCTTATAAATACACCTTTTGGCCATGTTTAGACTATTATCATTTATGGGAAAATAGGCTTATGTGATCACCTTTTGACCGTGTGTATGTGTTTGGTTGTGCGTGCGTCCGTGTGTGTGTCCTCCCTAATAACATCTAAACGGCTAGAGCGATTTCAATGAAACTCGGTAAGGTCATAGTACTATTTCGGCCGACCCCAACCTTGCCCATCAAATTTTATTACGTTTCACCAATCCAACATGGCGGCTGTGCGATATAATTCACCGGCACTTCACTATTACTCGTATCACCCTGACATTTTGTACGGTGATAAAGGGAACTACTAGACGTTCACCTATGTGACTTTCTAAAACCTGTTAACTACAAAACGAACATGGCGGCCAAGCGAAGTTGAAATATTTAAATAGACATTTCTCGCGATTTAACCATCCGAACGCAGTGAAACTTGGTACAGCAAATAACTATACAAATTGCAATGCTCTGACATCTAATTTAGTTCAATTGTTTACATAACCTCAAGATGGCGGCTGTGCGAACTTTTTAAATTAAGTCCTTATTTCATGTATCCTAATCATACGATCGAAATCAACGTTTGAATAATGAACGTACACAATAATCCTCATCTAATAGTACATAACGATAAGCCTACATATATTAAAATCCAACAAGGCGATCATCCGAAATATTTAGACTGTTCTCAATATCTATTATCTATGACAGCAATCAAACTGTTTTTTATGTGTATAGAGGATATAATCATAAGTTCACCTATGGGACGTTCAATAACCTGGTGAGCACAAATCCAACATGGCGGCAACGCGAAATTTAAATATTGATATGGACGTTTCTCGCGATTTAACCATCCGAGCGCAGTGAAACTTGGTACGGTATATGCTTATTTAAATTTTAATCCACTGGCATATAATTTATTTAAATTATTTTCATAACCACAAGATGGCGGCTGAGCGAAATTTTAAAATCTCGTTTTATCTCTTGTGTCATAATCATGCGATTGAAGTTTGAATAAAACACCTACACAATAATCTTCACGTAAATGTAATTGGTATTCTGCCCGATGGCAGGTTCGAGCCTCCGAAGAGGCTACCCCCAGCCGGAGTTTACTTGCGGTAGGGTGGCCAGGGCCTTTCCGCTCCTCCTTATGTTGGCCAACAGCGCGCAGTGCCTAGAACCGGCATACCATCCAAGTTCCGACTGCGCCTAATGTTGCTTAACTGCGGAGTTCTCATGGGATCCGGTGTTTCAACACGGCTAGGCCGTTGGCCTTAATATTCACGTAATAGTACTTAACTCTAGGCCTATAAAAATCCAACAAGGTGATCATCCGAAATATTTGGACGGTTCTCAATATCTACGAATCTATTACAGCAATCAAACTGAAAATGTGTATGTTGATAGCGGCAGTTAATTATGTAGGATAATATCCTATATATTATACTAGCAGTAGTACCCGGCTTCGCCCGGTGGAATGATGATAATGTTTTAAGGTCTCCTTAGAAATATAATGGACTTAAAATCTAAGTGATTTGCCCCCAAAGACAATGAGGGAGTAATATCTAGGTCATTTGCCCTTTTGATAAGGATGATAATAAAAACTACTGTTGAATTGACACGTCAAACTTACAAACTACCGTAATAGAAATACATATTTCAAAATTCACAGGCGAGGAAGACTTATTGTGTGTGGTGATTAATGGTGTAATGGGCGTAACATCTACTGTAGGTCATTTGCTCTTATGATGAGGATGATAAGGGAAACTACTACCGGTATTGAATTGACACTTCAACGTATAATGTACACAATGTACTGTAATAAAAATAACTATATGGCGGCTTCGGTGGCGTATTTGGTAGCATGCTGAGCTTCTATGCCCAAGATAGCGGGTTCAAACCCAGCCGAAGCCGTCGGATATTTTAAGAGCGTTAAAAATCCGTTAGTATGCCTTTCTTCGGAGGGGAAGTAAAGCCGGCGGTCCCATGTCAGATTTATGGCATGTTATTGAACCTTCCACTAATTACACCTGTGTGAAGCTAAATTGGATAGGTAAACAACGCTCATAGATGTCTACGTCCGTTGCCAAGAGCCGACTGCAGTGGCGTCTAGTAGCTAAGTTCCGAACTTGGCCTAGTAGTCGTTGACGGTGGCGCTTGGCGGCAAAAGTACGAACTATTTGAAGAATTCTAAGTTGCAGTTTGTACTTAAATTAAAAAACAGATAACACACACTAATACAGTCATCACATTTAACACCGGTTATCAGACAGATTCTACACACACCCAAAGTACACGGGGCTACATGACCGCGTTGTCACAGCCCCTAAACTTAAGAACCAACCAACCAAAAATAAATATTTTAAAAATCACAGTCGAGAAAGACTTTATGCGGAGGTGATTATTGGTATGATGCGCGTAACATCTAGGTCAATTGCACTTATGATGATAATAATAAGGTAATGAAAAAATGACTACTAAACGAACATGGTGTTCTTTTAAAACTGATATAGGTAATTCAGGTGTCTAGCTTCGATGTCTTCCAAAGTCTCAACCTTATTTTCTGGCTTAGGCCTGTACTGGATGCGTCTAGTGAAAGAGCGTACTGCTCGGCAAAGACAAAGAATATAGGTCCAAGCTGCACGAACCTGAGATGATCGCAGATGATGACGAAATATGATGACACACGTTCGGGGTTCCCCGTCCTATACAGATTGACCGGGAATCACTCACTGTTTCGCAACGGCCCTGTGCTGGCATCAGCATAGACAGCAGGAGATAACACGGAAAGTACTCTCAAGTCACCTCACGATGAATCAGCAAGCTATTCTCACAACTGACCCCCCCCCCCAGGGTCTCACAACTTGTGGGACGTGGGTTGGCGACCACGGAACCCCAGCTGAGTCTGGCATCGCTTCTACTTCCTGGTGCCGGGCTCATTTCAGTTCTCTTTCCTGTCGGCCTCCCTTGGTCAACTCTTGTTCTCTTCCGACCCAGACTGTATTAGGGTATCCGAGGGCTAGGGAGTCTTTCAATTTCCCGCCTTAATAGGCTTTGTCTCATCTTTCCTGATACCCTCATTCTTCGAGGGGTCTGCCTTCTTTTCCTTTTCATAATATCTCCTGTCATCTGCTCAAGGCCCTCAAAGAGGCAGGGTGTGTGTAGACCCACCACTTCTGGTACACCCTCAAGGGCTCATGACTGGTGAGTTAGGAAGCTGGCAACCCCGAGGAATTCCTGAGCTACATGCAGGGAATGGAGTGGTATGTCAGAAATTTCAAGTGGACAGTGTTACGCATCGGGTTCTAAAGGGTAAGTATACACACTTTGTTTTCGATCGGTGAACGATGTAGATTTGTACCAAAGGGCCTTAATGCGGGAAATGGAGTGGTCTGTCCGAAATTTCGAGTGGACAGTGTTACTCGTCGAGTTCCAAACGGTAATTATGTAAAATCTGGTTGAGATCGGTGAAACGGTGTAGTTTTGTGCCAAGGGCCAAAATGTAGGGAATGGAGTGGCCTGTCCAAATTTTAAAGTGGACAGTGTTACTCATCGGGTTCCAAAGGGTAAGTATACACATTTTGTTTTCGATCGGTGAACGATGTAGATTTGTGCCAAAGGGCCTAAATGCGTTGAATGGAGTGGTCTGTCCGAAATTTCGAGTGGACAGTGTTACTCGTCGAGTTCCAAAGGATAATTATGTAAAATCTGGTTGAGATCGGTGAAACGGTGTAGTTTTCTGCCAAAGGGCCAAAAAGCAGGGAATAGTGTGGTCTGTCCGAAATTTAAAGTGAACAGTGTTACTTGTCGGGTTCTACGGGTAAGTATATAAAATTGGGGTCAGATCGGTGAAACGGTGTAGATTTGTGCCAAACAGCCTAAATGCAAGGGATGGAGTGGCCTCGCCGCAATTTCAAGCAGACAGTGTTAGTCGCAGTGTTCCAAAGGGTAAATATACAAATTTTGGTTCTGATCGGTGAAACGGTGTAGATTTGTGCCAAAGTGCATAAATGCAGGGAATGGGGTGGTCTGTCCGAAATTTTAAGTGGACAGTGTTACTCGCAGGGTTCCAAAGGGTAAGTATACAAAGTTTGGTTCAGATCGATGAAACGGTGTGGATTTGTGGCAAAGGGCCTAAATGCATGGGATGGAGTAGCCTCTCCGCAATTTCAAGCAGACAGTGTTAGTCGCAGTGTTCCAAAGGGTAAATATACAAATTTTGGTTGAGATCGGTGGAACGGTGTAGATTTGGGACAAAGGGCCTAAATGCAGGGAATGGAGTGGTCTGTCCGCAATTTCAAGCAGACAGTGTTACTCGCAGGGTTCCAAAGGGTAAGTATACACATTTTGGTTCAGATCGGTGAAACGGTGTAGATTTGTGCAAAAAGGGCCTAAATGCAGGGAATGGCGTGGTCTGTCCGAAATTTCAAGCAGACAGTGTTAGTCGCAGTGTTCCATAGGGTAAATATACAAATTTTGGTTGAGATCGGTGAAACGGTATAGATTTGGGCCAAAGGGCCTAAATGCAGGGAATGGAGTGGTCTGTCCGCAATTTCAAGCAGACAGTGTTACTCGCAGGGCACCAAAGGGTAAGAATACGAATTTTGGTTCTGATCGGCGAAACGGTGTAGATTTGGACCAAAGGGCCTAAATGCAGGGAATGGGGTGGTCTGTCCGAAATTTTAAGTGGTCAGTGGTACTCGCAGGGTTCCAAAGGGTAAATATACAAATTTTGGTTGAGATCGGTGAAACGGTGTGGATTTGGACCAAAGGGCCTAAATGCAGGGAATGGGGTGGTCTGTCCGAAATTTCAAGTGGACAGTGTTACTCGCAGGGTTCCAAAGGTTAAATATACAACTTTTGGTTCAGATCGGTGAAACGGTGAAGATTTGTGCAAAAGGGCCTAAATGCAGGGCATGGGGGTGGTCTGTCCGAAATTTAATGTTGACGGGGTTACCCGCAGGGTTCCAAAGGGTAAGTATACAAATTTTGGTTCAGATCGGTGAAACGGTGTAGATTTGTATACATAACAGACAGACAGACAGACAGACAGACAGACAAACTTTGTGCTTTATATATATAGATGAAAATAGACTATTTAGTTCTTCACGGAACTACTTGTTATCTTTCTTGTCATATTTTGCTAAAAATTCTTAAAAATACTACGCCAGTCAATACAAATTAAGAAAGAACTATTCAATTGTTCAATTGTTGTACATGTTTCGACTTGACATGGTTTCATACAAAAAGGGGAGTCCAGCAAGGATGTGCCTTGTCACCACTATTGTATGTCACTGTTATAGACAGAATTTTAAAATCTATTAAAGAAACTGCAAATGAATCACGAGCTTTGGTATTTGCAGATGACGTGATCTCATGGGGAGGAACAGAAGTGGAAGTACAGGAGAGACTGACTGCTTGGAACAACAAATTTAAAGAATTTAGCCTGAAGTTCAGCAAGGCCAAGACTGTTGAAATGACCATTAGCAGAGAGAGGAAAAGTTCAAACATATATTTGGAGGGAGCAAAACTAGAATCTGTTTCTCACTTCCAGTGTCTTGGAAGTATGGTGTCCAAGGATAACACCCTCAAACAAGAAATTCTAAATAAGACACAGAAAGCATCACATTTCTATAACCAAGTTCGGCACTTACTTTGGGACAAAAATATACCCTTGGCAGCAAAGGCAACGTTGTATCACACCTACTTTGTTCCAATCCTTACTTATGGTATGGAAACATGTACATTGCTAAGTAAGGATTACAGTACAATTCAAGCCACAGAAATGAGATTTATTAGCACGTTACTTGGAGGTGATGTTTAATGTGTCCATAAACAATGCGCAAATCCCAGATGACTGGAAAAGAGCTACGGTAGTCCCAATATTTAAGGGAGGGAGCAGACTTGAATTGGGCAACTACAGGCCGGTTAGCCTTACGTCCGTCGTTTGTAAACAGATGGAGCATCTCATTTGCGACTACTTGAGGGAACAGTGGGAAACATTATCATGGTTTAATGATAGGCAACATGGATTTCGGAAAGGTTACTCATGCGAGAGTCAGATGCTATCATTTCTTCAAGACATTAGCGAATCGTTAGACCATGGAGTTTCAGTCGACGCCGTGGTTATAGATTTTGCGAAGGCATTTGATGTCGTTCCGCATGACATGCTACTCCACAAATTAGCTTCGACGAAGATTGATAGAAGAGTAATTTTATGGATCCAAGAATTTTTGACGGGTCGTTCCCAGAAAGTGAAAGTCGAAGGCATATTCTCGGATGAAATTACCGTAACGTCGGGTATCCCTCAGGGCAGCGTAATCGGTACTTTGTTCTTTTTGGCGTTTATAAATGACTTACCAAATGGGATTCCCAGTGACTGTCGATTGTTTGCGGATGATTGTGTAATATATCGAAAGATACATGACTCACAAGACAATGCAGTGCTTCAAGAGGACCTGAACCTTGTCTATAAGTGGGCGATTGTAAATAAAATGAAAATAAACACAAGAAAATGTAGTCTCTTAAAAATAAGGCAAGTGCGAAGGCAGGATTTTCAATATAACATTGGCTCGGAAATACTTGTAGAAGAAGATTCTTGCAAATATTTGGGCGTTCACGTAAGGAATGATATGAAATGGAGTAGTCATGTAGGATGTGTAGTTTCAAAAGCTTACAAATCCCTGCACTTTGTAATGAGGGTATTAAAAGGAAGTAGTACCTCTGCTAAAGAATTAGGCTATTTGTCACTTGTAAGACCTATTCCGGAATATGCCTCGGCGGTTTGGGATCCATATCAAGTAGGGCTCATCAATGAGTTGGAAATGGTACAAAGAAAGGCCGCTAGATTTGTGCTCAGTGACTTTAATCCCAGGAGCAGTGTGAGCCGTATGTTAAAGAAACTTGGGTGGGAATCACTGGAGGCTAGGAGGATGAAATCTAGACTCTGCGCTATGTACAACACGTATACAAATCAACCAGCATGGGGTGAGCTTAGCAAACGATTGGGAAAGCCCACTTACATGGGAAGGAGCGATCATCCTTTCAAAGTTAAGGGCCGACCACAGCGAACAAATTATGGTAAATATTATTTTGTAAACCGTGCCATTGATAACTGGAACTCTCTACCTGCCGCAGTCTTAGAGCCTTTTCCCAAACATATAGGTGTGTTTAAGAAAAGACTGACTATTTGTGTAAATACTCCAGTTTAATTGTTGTATAATTGTTATTGAATTGTTATGTATAATTATTTATTTGTTATGTATATACAATTTGCCACCGGGGGACACACCCCCCATTGCAAATAAATGAATGAATATGAATATGAACCAAAGTACCAGGAGAGACAAAATCAGAAATGAGGTGCACAGAGCAACAGCTGGCATCAGGGTCCCTGTTACCAACTTTTTGGGGAAACGCCGACTTCAGTGTATGGCCATGTAATGAGGAAGGATAGCTCTAGAACAGCTAAGAAGTACTTCAACCTGGATGACAGAGGGAAGAGACCAAGAGGAAGACCAAGGAGACGATGGATAGAGACAGTTCGATCAGAGGTGGAGAAGAATGGTTTTAACTGGGACGACGACCAAGAACAAAGGGTGTACCAAGATCGGGCAAGATGGAGAGTACTTGTTTGCCACACCCGGGAAACTGGAGATGGAAAATGATGATGATGAATGAAGCTTTATTCAGCTAAATGTTCAGTTAAGAATATCTATTACGATATTGTGTCAAATCTACAAATTACTGATTACAAACAAGAATAATTTGCTATGCCTAAACCTCAGAAATGCAGGTAATTATTAAAAATAATTATTGAAGAAGGCTTCATTGTCAAGCCGAAATATTTACAACAATTGAACAATTGAATAGATGATCAACAATTAATTGAATAATTGTATCTTAATTTGTATTGATAGGCGTAGTATGAGAGTTATCTATTAATCAATACAGGGTCATTATCTATGTGCGCCCCGATAAACACAGCAAGCTAAGCCGGCTCTCATAGGTCCACCACTGACCATCTGGTGCGACTTGAGAGCGCCATACAGGAGGCTTTTCCGAAAGCAGCACCTAGTCACGGTTTTCTTTGACCTTGAGAAAGCCTACGACACCACATGGCGCTACGGGATCCTTTCCACCCTTCACAAGTGGGGACTCCGTGGTAACTTACCGACTTTCATTGCGAATTTCATGTCCGTCCGACTCTTCCGTGTAAGGGTCGGTAGGACATTATCGCAATACTATACCCAAGAAAATGGAGTTCCTCAGGGTTCAGCGCATACGGTTCAGCCGCTGTGGCGCGCACTTTTTACACTTTTACAAAACAAGTTCAATAATCTTTGCCGTACTTACAGTGCCGAAAATGTCCTCCCTGTCTTGTAACACACACCTGACATCTTCTGATGAGAGAATGGACAACAATCTCATCGAAGTTGTCTGTTAACTTTTTGTTTATTATTTACGGAACCTATTTTCTTGAATCGTTTAGCGAGCCTCCTAATTGTACTGGCATTAAGCACAGGTCTTCCTGGAAACTTGATTCGAAATGATTGTTTTGTTTCAAAACAAGACTTTCTGCTTTTCATATACGAATTATGGATATACAGATGTTCGCACAATGTGAATTGGTGTCTAGGCATGACCAACAATCACAGTAATCGCAATACTCACTAAACATCAACACTAACGTCTAAGCATTGCAGATAAACGTCCATATGAATGACAAAACACGTGTGAACTAACGATATGAGTCAGCGGAACGCACCTACTACCGGCTGAACCGTATACGCGCACCCGCGATCTATGCCAGTCAAAGCCGGCTTAGCTTGCCGTGTTTATCGGGGCGCACATAGATAATGAACCTGTATCTTAAGCCTTGTTCCCACGGCCTGTGGCTTGGCGAGTGAACTCATAGGCTTGTAGTTTGTTGTGGCATGTCGTGCTCAGTCATATTCCGACCTCAAGCTGTTCCCCTGGAGCAGAATGACTCGTGGCTTGGCGAATCTCGAGCGGTCACAAGTCTAGAAGAGTCACCAAAGCTAGTAGGTACAGTGTTCAGTGGCTTGAACAATTCTTCAGTTCCAGTCCCAGTTGCTGTACTGTTTTTAGCCTACTTTCGATTTTTGCAAAAAATGAAAGTAGACTTATGAGATCAACACAGGGTGAAAAAAGTGTGTCTGTTTGTGTGTGTGAGGGTGTGTGTGTATGTGTGTGTGTGTGTGTGTGTACTCTGAATGTCTGTCCCCCCCCCCTATCAATTCAAACACGGTGAACGCGAATTGAACGAAATTTGGTACAGAGGTAGCACTAGCAAAGGGCACCTCAGTGTCATGTTTTATATCGCCGCCATCTTGACGGAAACGTAATGGCGGCCACACAAATGTTCAAAGCTTAAATCAAATTACGATTAACCTAATCATCCGATCCCTATCAAATTTTGCTTCAATATACCTTTATGGAGGGAGCATCCTTTGACCAAACTAATAGGTCATTAGCCTAATATTTTGCGGATGGCGGCCATCTTTGTGTGAAAAACGATTCCCCCTATTAATTCGAACACGGTGAAACCGAATGGAACGAAATTTGGTACAGAGGTAGCACTAGCAGAGGGCACCTCAGTGTCATGTTTTATATCACCGCCATCTTGACGGAAACGTAATCGCGGCCACCCAAATGTTAAAAGCTAAAATGTAATTACGATCAACCTAATAATCTAGTCTCTACCAAATTTTGCAACAACATATCTTTATGTGGGAAGCATATTCTGACCAAACTGCTAGATCATCAGCCCAATAGTTTCCAGATAGTGGCCAAGTATGTGTGCAAATTGATTCCCCCTATCAATTCAAACACGGTGAAACCGAATTGAACGAAATTCGGTACAGAGGTAGCACTAGCAAAGGGCACCTCAGTGTCATGTTTTATATCGCCGCCATCTTGACGGATACGGAATGACGGCCACCCTAAATGTTAAAAGCTTAAATCAAATTACGACCATCCAAATAATTTGATCTCTACCAGATTTTGCAACAACATGCCTTTTTGTGGAAAGCATCTTATGACTGACTACAAGGTCATCAGCCCAATAGTTTGCAAATAGCGGCCATGTATGTGTGCAAATCCATTCCCCATATCAATGCAAACACGGTGAAACCGAATTGCAAGATTTTTTTTACAGAGGTAGCACTAGCAAAGGGCACCTCATATTCATGTTTAATATCCCTATAGCACGTTGTATTTCAACAAGCTACTACAACCAACATTCAATTATACTCCTTGAAAAGGACGAAGAGTTACATCAATACCCATGCATTTAGGAGAAAGTAGGCTATATGTTCTTTACTGAACATCTTGTTAAACTTCAACAAAAATTATTTCTTCTTTTTCAGCTCTTTTAAAGAACACTCAAGGCTCATGCTACCTTGGATTCGCTTCCAAGCATCATATATCTTGTTCCTACCTTTGCGGGTTCCAGATAGAAGGTGCTCCCTTGCACAGCCTGAATAAACCTGCACAAACCACTGCAACAAACCACAACAGATCTTGGGAACGGGTGCTCGAGCTGTACTGAGGCTTGTCATCCGTGGAGCCCCAAGCCTTAGATGTCGGAGGGAGTTACCTACAATACACGGGAAAGGCCGAGCCACCTCGAGCCAACCCGAGTAATAACGAGTCTTGGTGCTCCCACGGCGTGAGGTCTGACAAACTTCAGAACAGGCTTGCCAAGCCATAGGCCGTGGGAACAAGGCTTTACATTTTGCCGGATTTAGTGATACAGTATAAAGTTATATTTTGAGCATATTTGCTTAAATTTTGACTAGGTACCGTACATGTTATTGAGGAGGAGTTTCAAACACGAGATTTGCAAATGGTGAAGTAGATGTATTCCCAGAAGAGGTAGATAACAGGTTTAGAAGACCTAATTCCGAGAAAAAGCTTCTGTACGGAAGTCTCATCGAGTAAGATGGCACCCTAGGAGACAAATGTAGCTCTGAGAAATTAGTAAACAAGGAGACTCCAAGTTATCTTCGCTTAGTTCCGCCTTGACGGGTCATGTACGTATTCTAGTTGTATCAATTTGTAAGATTAATATGTCTGCTGTATTATCGCGATATATGTTATAAAAAAAACTGATTTACAAAATATGAACGGTGAAAGCTGTCATCCGTTGGAAGGGTGAGGTGGGGGAGTGGAGACGAGAGGGGTAACGGTCTCCATAGCAACAGCGAGCAGTGTTGCAATGTATGCAGACACAGCAGCAAGGAGGATATATGGGTAGAGCTGCAACTTAATGCAAAATTTTGACCCCAACTTATTGCTCGACGCAAATAGTTCCAACTGACAATATGAGATGGCGTGACGATGCACTCTCGAGCGCGATCCGTCCCCGACCTGGCCTACTCGCTCCTCTCCCCTCCCGGCCCGTGCCTACCCCTCCCTTTCCCCTACTCCATCCCCCCACCACTACTTTATATTCCTTTCTTTCTTTCTTTCTTTCTTTCTTTCTTTCATATTTTAGTAATTGATCTAATAATAGGCGATTTCTTCCCCCTGTGATATCAGGTAGAGAAGAAAACATAGGCTCTATCAGAATAGTTGTGGATGTTTCCACAAAGCACATAGCAAGACATAGGCCTACCCCACAGATATGTACAAATAGAAAGAGTAGACTACTATACTACAATATTAAAAATGAATTGTAAGACAAAATTACAGCTGCACTTATCACACACCAGTATTATTTAATTGTCCGTGCTGTACTTCCTATCAATCGAATTAAGAAATATCACGTTTGAATTACGGGAAGCGTTGGAACAACCAGCCACCAGCTCTTACTTTCAATTATATCGATAGTATCTGATATCGTTTTCGAACGCAGTGTATCGACTAAAATCGATGTGTGATTCAATATAATTCAATTTCTTCGTATAATATTGTTCGAACCCGATTGTATTCCTTTCTCAGCACTGCAATATGTATTTGCTATTGATATATATTCAAATATTAATTAAATATACAACATTAACAAGAATACTCACCAATTTTCCGATTTTGCTGCCATCTATAGAAGTACAACTCAACTACATCGTCGTACGCGATGACAGCTAGCGTTTTTAACGTTGTCAGCAGGTACTACTACAAGGCAAGCTAGCGTTGGCACCAAAACCCCCTATAAAGTTTCACCCGGTCGCACAGCAGTGAGCACATGGTTTGACTCAGTGTTCAAATGTGCCTTGACTCGTCACGATCATTAGACCGCCAGTCAGGGGGTCTAAAATCCCCAGTATTTGTGGAATGTTATGAGTCATGATCTGCCTCAGTGGCAATGCAGCATTTCCCCACATGCTAGCTTTGACAGCTGTCACCGTTCATTATTGGTAAATCAGAGCATAACACTGCTCCAATACTTGCTACATATCTCTAAAATGCTAAGGTCATATTTTTCCGACATAATTTTATCTATTTGCTTGCATATTTTGTACTGATTTAGTTCTGAAACAACAGAGAGCAAGCATGAGTGTTGTTGACTAATGCACTTTGGTGTTTATTTCCTTGATATGGATGGAATGGGGATAATTGGTTGGTTCCTCAGTTTAGGGCTTAGATCATAAATCCAATAGATGGCTGACGACGTCACGTTGTTGAAACCAACATCTCGATCAGCTGACTAAAGGGAACTGCGGTTGGTTAGAGCACTGAAATACTACACGTGATGATAGAATTGGGTTATTTAAAGGGAGTTCTATTCATTACTAAGTCAGAATGGTGTATTACTATGTCGCGTATGGATGTAAGGAGACGTTTAAAAAAGGATCGGGCATTTCTTTCCATACGTATGTTAATTCATTGCTAAATAACCCTAAAATTCGTGACTTAATTACTTGCATTTCTTTAGCCTACGTTTCCTCTTAACTCCGAAACATGAAAGAAAAATAATTAAACATGGAAATGCTGGAATTTATTATAAATTATTATAATTTACCCTATCCCTTACTCCACTGAACAGGCCTGTATTTATGCTCGAAGGTATCAGGTATTTACATGTCCATAGGCTAGACGTTTTTCTTGGTGTTTTGTTGCGACTGCTAGTAAATGCATCTCTGAACATAAAATTGCTTTACGTTCCTATGCTGGATTAAATGTAGTGTGGACTACACAATGCAGTCGTCAATCATGTTCAGTGTCAAATTACAGGTTATGCTACAGATGTGACGGTGTAGTCTTCGATAATAAATATTAAACGTAAGTTATGGACAGTGCGTTTGGTTGAGGGAATTTTGAGATTTTTCTAGGATAGGCTACATTGCATTCCTAAATTAGTCAATTCTTCGTAGAATTTCAAAATTCTGGGTTATTTTTGGGAAGGTTTCTATGATTCATGGAAAATGGAATTTAAAAACAGTTCATTGATTAAAATATTTTCCTATGTAGCAAATGTAATGCATAGTTGCTAAAAAAAACAACGCTTACTAAATCGATAGACTTCCTTATTTCCATTTGCCCATGTTGTTTTGTTCACTTCCATAAAATACTGAAGTGGAAAGGTAACGCTGAATGAGAGCTCATCGTACGATAAAATGTCCTTACGTACTGGTACTAAAATTAGCCAAAATATATTTTCTAATGATGAAAAATAATTTGGGAAATGATGTAGTAAGTTAATAGATTGAAATTGTTTGGAGCTTTCGGGCGTACAATCAAAAATGACCAGCTGGACAAACACAATTCTGTTCAAAAATCTGTAGGCCTAATTCAGAGTTGGATTTGTTATTAAGTATTTACAAGAGGGGATCCTGGATGTTTGCGTATTACGGAACACGACAGCCACTTTTTATACAAACACAATTCTGTTCAAAAATCAGTAGGCCTAATTCTCCGAGTTGGATTTGTTATTAATTATTTACAAGATGGGATCCTGGATGCATGAGTATTACGGAACACGACAGCCACTTTTAACACCAAATATGTTACATTCTTAAGCTTTGCTACCTTCCGGTACGTGAAGAAACATGCGATGCTTTTCCCAATGCCGTATACATTACGAAAATGTGTGTTTAAACCCTCATTAAAAATCATTTTCCTACATACTCCTATAACCTTCCATTACGAGGTCCTCTGTTGACCCTTTAATCAGCTGATCGAGATGTTGGTTTCACGTCACAGTACAGGCGCAGTGTAGCAATGCGCACTCTATTGTATTTATGCTCGAAGGTTTAGGGGCTGCGACAACGCGATCATGTAGCTCCGTGTACTTTGGGTGCGTGTAGAATCTGTCTGATAACTGTTGTTAATTGTGATGACTGTATTAGTGTGTGTTATCTGTAATTCAGGTAAGTACTGTAGACGATCAATTTCAAGTAGTTCCTACTTACGCCACCAAATGCTACCGTCAACGACACCTAGCTGTGAACTTGGCAAATTAGATGCCACAGCAACCGGCACTTGGCGGCGAACGCTGGAACTTAATAGAGCGTTAATCAAATCTAACCTACAAATTTAGTTTCACACAATTGTAGTTAGTGGAAGGTTCTTTTACGTGTCATAAATCTATGACATGGGCCCACCGGGCCCGCCGACTTTACTTCCCCTGCGAAGGAAGGCATACTGAGGGATTTTAAACGCTCTTAAAAATCCGACGACCTCGGCCGGGTTTGAACCCACGATCTTGGGCATAGAAGCTCAGCCACCGAAGCCAACTAATGTGGGTAATTATATAAAGATGATGATGATGATGACGATGATGATGATGATATTGGTGGCCTCTCGGAATGTGGGTCCAACAACACTGAATGAGAGAGTAATGGGTGACTGTAATTAAGATATTTGTTGATAACACATCACAACCGTAAGAGCCTTGGACATTCCTTGGTGTTGTTATTTAACAAAGGGACTTGCGATATTGCGGTCATCTTCCTCGTGTAGTTCGGTATGCGTGGAATCTCTTTGTTAAGTGTATTTGCATTTAAGGCTAGGATTCGTTAGGAGGCGGCTGTGGCCTTAATTTAGGTACCATCTCGGCATTGTCTTGGAAGTGAAGTTGGTAACCACAGAAATCCCATTTAAGGATGACTGAGGCGGCAATCAAACTTATCTCCTCACAGTTGTCCTCTCGAGGCTGAGTGAACCCCGTTCCAGCCCTTAGACCAGAATTAAACTGATTGGTAGAGCTAGGAATCGAACCAAGGTCCTTCGGGAAAGTAAATAACGCTAACTATTACACCACTAAGTGGCTTTGGACGTCTATTGACGTAGTGCTTACTGTAGGTAAGTTATATTTGTATGCATTGCTATCAAGAGAAATTCATGGTAGCCTACTGTATCTATATTTTCCTTTCATTGCTTTGCAAATATGTTTTTAGGATAGGAGGTATCTCTGGCAGGGATATGAAGTATGTTTTAAAAGGGAGAATACAGTTCTGCCTAAGAGATGAATCACCGCCACCCCCCGTTAATTTAAATTCTTATGTTGGCATTATTAGCTTCCGTGGCTTAGGCGGCAGCACGCCGGCCTCTCACCGCTGGGGTCCGTGGTTCAAATCCCGGTCACTCCATGTGAGATTTGTGCTGGACAAATCGGAGGCAGACAGGTTTTTCTCCGGGTACTCCGGTTTTCCCGTCAATATTTCATTCCGGCAACACTCTCCAATTTCATTTCATCTGTCATTCATTTATTCATTGCCCCAGAGGACGACAGGCTTCGGCAGCCGGCACAGTTCATATCCTCGCCGCTAGATGGGGGCTTCATTCATTCCCCCGGTCGGTCGACTGGAAACAGGCTGTGGGTTTTCATTTTCTTGTTGGAATTATTGTTTATTGGGCGGAATATCGATGTCATCTGCCAGTCTTAAAACTACAATTAGACTGCGCTATTGCGGAGGTTTTCTTTCTAATTCTGTTAGAAGCTTGCAACATGGTGCTCATCCACCCAATATACTTAGGTGCGTGTAAGATTTATCTAATAACCTGTGTTGGTGTGGTGTCCATAGTAGTTTGAGTAGCTAATTGAGACTAGATGGGAATCGAACCCACCTCGTCTCAGTTTTGCCTAACAAGGCAGACAAGTGAGTGTACCCCGTTCCAGCCCTCAGACCAGAATTCATTTTCTAGGAATAAAACTCGTATCTCCGGGTGGTTGGTTGGTTGGTTCCTCAATTTAGGGGCTGCAACAACGCGGTCATGTAGCCCTGTGTATTTTGGGTGTGTGTAGAATCTGTCTGATAACACGTGTTAATTGTGATGGCTGTATTAGTCCGTAATTAAGGTAAGGACTGCAGACGGTCAATTTCAAGTAGTAGTTCCTACTTTTGCTACCAAATGCTACCGACACCTAGCTGTGAAGTTGGCTACTAGACGCCACCGCAACCAGCACCTGGCGACGAAAGTTGGAACTTACAGCGTTAATCAAATCTAACCCACACATTTTGTTTCACACAGTTGTAGTTAGTGGAAGGTTATTTTGCATGCCATAAATCTATGACATGGGCCCGCCAGCTTTACTTCCTCTCCGAAGGAAGGCATACTGACGGATTCTTCACGCTCTTAGAAAATCCGACGACTTCGGCCGGGTTTGAACCCACGATCTTGGGCATAGAAGCTCAGCATGCTATCAACTACACCACCGAAGTCGCCTAAACCTCCGGTAACAGCAAAGAATTCTAACCACTACACCAGAATGTAAATGTGTAAACGAAAATTTAGCGAAATGAAGGTGTGTTTAAAGAATGATTTAAATCCTTTCATGGAACTAGTCAGCACAATACTCATACGGTATCTCGATGGCCTTGTGTGGTGACAAGCTTTCTTAAGTTGTCAGTGCCATGGTCACCAAGAAAGTTACCTCTGAAGTCATGTGGTTTGGAGTGGCAGCCTGAATACGCAATTACCACTGACAGTAAACGTGTTCAGGAAAAAATCGTTGATGAACGTCCGTGAGCAAAATAATATAAAAATTTTCCAACCACCGGTTCGGTGCCCGATACTATTGTTCCGAGCTTCAGAATGCTCTTATTGAATTCCCATTGACTTATTTTGTGACCTGCCTGCGCAGCCATCACAACTGCTATGGTGAACTACATGTTATAGTTCTTGCACTTTTCTCGTTAACGCGCGGCTCGCCTTTGAAATCCAGCTGGGCGGATATGTTAACATTCCATAGCTGCCTGCAGCCAAGGCTTTCCCAACGCGAGATACAGCGTTGTCAATTTTCCACCGTAGCCACTGAGAGAAAGCAGCGAGACTGGACAGAACTACGTGCAGATGTGCAACACTGGACACCTGATACCTGCGTGACACGCGAGCTAGCCGCCAGGGCGGGACTTTGGAGTCCACGTGGAGTGATAGAGGAAACATTCTATTGGTCAACAACCGTCAGCTATTGGTCAGTAGCGAACAATGGTTATTGTCGGCGTGCTACTGCCTTACGTTAGAGTCGCCGCTGGTTAACCAGAAAAGTGAGGGAACTATACGAGATACGATGTTCGAATTGTGGCACTGACAGCGGCCATCTTGACTCTGGGTTTATTTGGAGAATTGTTCAAAGCATTCTCTTCACCAACCCTTTCACTCAGTGATCGCGCATTTCAAGCTTTGTCCTCATACGTTTTATATGCATTATCACTCATAAAAAATCTTCCCAAAAGCACTCCCAGATAATAAGATTCTTTAAGAACACCCTACCTTATTAAATACTTGTTGTTAGGCTATCACCCGTTTTCGAGCAAGATTTTCTTCTAAAGGTGAATTCTTAGGTGAATGTACAGTCCAATCCTGGAAACACAAACTCTTCCACAGTAGTGACACAAGTTGTTTGGAACAACCACTGGTTCTTGAGGGTTGATCCTCGTGTAATCATCACACTCTTTCCTCACATTGTACTTATCAGTTTCCCGTCTTCGCCGATGTTGTTAAATCCTTTTTCATGGAACTCGTCAGAAACCTAGGGGACCTTGGTGGACGAGGTTACAAAATACTGTCTGTCTGTTAGGTAGTCAGCCTGGAGGCTGGTTGGATC
This sequence comes from Meconema thalassinum, assembly GCA_946902985.2. Taxonomy (NCBI): domain Eukaryota; kingdom Metazoa; phylum Arthropoda; class Insecta; order Orthoptera; family Tettigoniidae; genus Meconema; species Meconema thalassinum. The sequence continues at coordinate 150,257,281 of OX336390.1, read as the reverse complement.
CTCAAAAATCACCACCATGGGTTATGTGGTAGAAACCCAAAACACCGAGGCAGCACTATAATGAGGCGTACTAGGCAAAGTGAGAAATGAGGTAGTTTGTTATTGCTTTCCTCACACAAAATACTAACCACTAACTAACCATTTGGCTCTACAGTCTGGTGACAGCCTTGGCCCTTGACCTACCAAGGATGCTGTTCAGCCATATTGCACGGCAACGCGTAGTCAGCGTGACGTGTCCCCTCGGTCGCTAATCTTGGCTTTCTTGACCGGGTATAAGCACCGTAGCTTTTAGTGAAATTCTAAACCGAATAGGTCTAACAGTTTCAGAGTTTAACTCGAACAGACAAAGGCAGTAAAATAAAACAACAATTCTCTAGATAATCTCTACTTAATATAAAACAAAGTCCCCGATTCTTGGATGTCACGGGTAATCTCGAGAACCTCTGGATGGATTTTGATGCGGTTTACACCATTCTATAAAAGATATCTCGTGGAAGATTTCTGCAGAAAATTATTTATTTATGATCAAAGGAAGCCAAGCAGTTAACGATTTCATTGAAAAAGTCGAATAAAACCTGGCGTCCGTGCGATTTTTAAGCTTACGCAGGGCAAACTGTTAAAAATATCTATATACTATGAGCGTAAGAATGGTTCGCCGGCCCCGTGGTGTTGCGGTAGCGCGCCTGCCTCTCACCTGGAGGCCCCGGGTTCGATCCCCAGCTCCGTCAGGGATTTTAAAACTGACGTGAGGGTTGGAACGGGGTGTACTCAGCCTCGTGAGGACAATTGAGTAGCTGTCTGACAGTGAGACAGCGCCCCGATCATGAATACCAGGATTAACGGCCGAGGGGACTCGACGCGCTGATCACGCGTCACCCCAATATCTGCAGGCCAAATGGCTGGGCAGCGGTCGCTTGGTCGGCCTTAGCCCGTCATGGGCTGTATAGTGCCAGGGGTTGACTTGTAAGAATGGTTCAGCATGAAAAGTTCTACAAAAATGTCCGCGAGGCCATATCTCTATCTTCAATACATCGCCCACTATAAGTGTTTTTACGTTTTCATTTCTTCCAACAATCTCCATTCAATTACTGAAGTGACGTTTACGAGCTGGCTAGGGGCGAGTCTATCACCCCAGTTACAGCCTAGCTAGCGGGAGAGCCTATTACCCCAGATACAGCCAGGAGAAAAATGTCGAGTCGTGTTGAGTTAAGACTTCAGAGAAGGGTGGTTGCATATATTTGGAGTTTCCCTAGAAGTGCAACTCGGCTTGTCTTCATTTCGCCAGTGAACTTTCCGTTCTGCAAAATACACAGTTAGGATGGGACGGAAGGGGGATTTGTGTTTCATGCACCTCGCCATTCTTAAATTACGTCTGACAAGGATTCGTTGCACATGCATCTACATGATAATATAATTAATAGTCCAGTCAGTGATTTTAACCCATCATGCCGAGACGTAAAACGGATATAGGTCGTAGTTCATTGGCATCGAAAAGAAGCGCTTATCACGTAATGCATTCATAACTATTCCCGGGCGAAGCCGAGGCTGGTTGCTAGTACAGTATATTTTACACTAAACAGATAACTACATGTGGCTTTCGATTATCTTTTTTCCATTATGATGGCTGTACTGGTGTATTTATTGATACGAGGTGGTCGTGGGCCTAAACCCACCTCTTCTCTCTGTTTCTCCTTACGAGGCTGAGTGTACCCCGTTCCCAGTAGTCTCTTCAATTTTGTAACTGAGCAGAGTAAGTGAATCATACTACTTGTTGGCACAATTATATTCATACAAGAGAAACGTGTTGTACAGAGGAGCATTTTGTCGAGGGACGACTGAATAATGGAATAAATTATCACTACCATGATGAGAGGAGGTTTGACGGTTGCTCACGTCCGCAGGAAAAGCCTTCAATTACCTGCACGTGCCCCACGTGTGGTGATAAGCGAGCACAATATGCAGCACCAGTCTGGCAGAACTCCGCACACGCCAGGAATGTTGACACCGCTCTCAACGAGACAGGCCGCATTATGACAGGTTGTCTACGACCAACTCCAGTTGACAAAATCTACCATCTTGTAGGCATAGCACCTCCGGATATTAGAAGAAGAACAGCGGCAGAGGTTGAGAAGAAAAAAAAACAGGAAAATGATCCTAGGCATCCCATGTTTGGAAGTGAAGCATCACGTCCCAGGTTGAAGTCAAGAAAGAGCTTTCTTCGAACAACTGAAGCAATTGCAACAACATCTTCCGCTCGCCGTATAGAGCTATGGCGAAACAGGACACCTGGAAGTAATGGCCAAAACCGAAAGGAAGAGCCGGCTGCTGATTTCCAACTACCTTACCAGACGTGGAAGACGTTGAACAGACAGCGAACTGGAGTGACGCGGTGCAAACAAAATTTGAAGCGGTTGGGCTACATTACTGAAGATGCAACCTGCGAATGTGGAGATATTCAAGATGTTGAAAACCTCTTGGTGTGCCCGAACTCGCCTGAAGCCTGCACGCTGGATGACCTGGTTTCAGCAAATGCTCGTGCAATCAAGACTGCCGAGTTCTGGGCCTCAGAATCGATTTGATGTGTTCACAATTTATGTGTGTATTGTGAATATGTTTTGAATTGTAAATAGCTGTATTGTACTGTCCTGGATACGAAAATATAATATATATATATATATAGCGAGCACAATATCACTGATGCCAGATAATCGCTGTGAACTCCTGGCATACATGATATCTCACCACGATGAATTAATAGGACACTACTCGTCTTTGATGGTTTAAAATTTCATTTCCCATAGATACCATCTCTACAAGGAATTCATAGAAGCTCGTGCTCGTGCCTCACTGGCATCGGGAGAGCATGGGGTTCGAATCCCAACTCGGCCATCCTGAGAATGGTTTTCGTGGGTTCCCATGCAAATGCCGGGATGGTTCCTTTCAACAGGTCCACGGCCGGCTTGCTTCCTTAATTAGACCCCAGTTAGCAGTCACCGGGGCGATCAGCTTGCCATCATCTCCAGTTATTGCTATTGTTGTTTTAATGGGCGGAACAGCTAGGTCATCTGCCCCTTTTAGCATAAATAAAATACACAAATTGAGAATAATTTAAAATTTTAGAAGTGGACGCCTAATAGGCCTATGAAAAAAGTAGCCTATACAAATAATAAAACAAAAATTATGAATTAATAATTATAATAATAAACAAAAATGTACCGTAAACAAAACAAAAACAGAAATTCAAAAGAAAACATGTTCTTATGGTAAATTCAATTATAGAGAGTTAGCAAAGCTTATAGAAAAGTTACAATTGAGCAAATGTTGAACCATCATCATTAAAGTCTGGAAAATGGGAAGGAAAAGTTATAGGGCCTAGATTTTCCAATGGAATTGTTTGAATTTACCTTGTTGAAAGTGTAGCGTAATAATAATGGTATACTGTACCAGTAAGATTGTGGCATAAGCCACGGACGGAGTATGAAGCAACTATCTTCTGATGGTTTCATGATAATAATATCTCATTCCCTGGGTGCCGGGTGCAAGCTTTGTTATTATTTGACACCCAGAGAGCAGCTTACAAGTCGAATTTCGTATTTCCTTGGAACGCGATGAAAATCAAGGAGGTTAGATATATAAGCTCCTTGACACTATAGCGCTTTCTAGTAGAGAATGGAGGAACTTTGTGTTGGCGGAAAATCCCGAGATTGATTTTGCCATTATGAACACGGCCTACTGAATTCAAATGGGTCCTTAACATGCCAACAACGTATGACTTGCATGTCGTGATTTTTCTCGGCTTTAAAAAAAAATCACTTACCACGGCCAAGAGCGAACCTGCAAGCTTGGGGGTTGTTAGTCCGACATGTTAACCACTCACCCACCGTGGCAAGCGTTTCAATGATGAGATTGTAGACTGATATATATATATATATATATATTATGCTGTACGCTTTTGATGAAACCAGTCATTTCACGATTATTCTAGTCAATTCATGAAAACTCGGCGTTTGGTGAATCAGTTATGGAATCCATTCTAATCCTCAGAACTTCATGAAATGACGTAACGCTCATGATGTTTTCTTTGCGCATCATTTGCCGGGAAATCAGTACGGCACTACATGAAACATCAGTGAATTTGATAATGTTGATCAAAATTCTTGGATTCAACATGGAAATAATGAGTGAGTTTAACTACTCAAGAACCAAATAAGGGTCTCTTGCTCATTTTGTCTCTTCTGAACTCCCGCAGATTTACATTAGTATTGGGTTTCTTGTCTGCCGGTATTATCATAATATATAGCGGCTTCGGTGGCGTAGTCGGTAGCATGCTGAACTGTTGTGCCCAAGATATTGTGTTCAAACCCGGCCGAAGTCGTCGGATTTTTTATGAGCGTTAAAAATCCTTCAGTATGCCTTCCTTCGGAGGGGAAGTAAAGCCAGCGGTCCCATGTCATAGATTTATGGCATATAAAAAATCCGTTCACAGACTAAACTTGTGTGAAGCTAAATTGTTAGGTTAGATTTCGTCGGAACGCTCTATCAAAGTTCCAACGTTCACCACTATCTGGTAGCGAAAGTTGGAACTACTTGAAATTGAACGGAACTTGTAGCTCACCCTAAGGGTATCCGCTGGAAGCAGCTACAGACTCAGGCAAGCCGAACATGTCCTCGGACACCCCGGCACTAAAAGCCATACGATAAATAAATAATAAATAAATCATAATATATTACCACTGGTTTCACCACAGTTCTGTACATGTTAGTCTTCAGATTCCTGCTAAGATTACGTGTTCTGAAGACCCTTGCTAGTGAGAAATAGTGCAATTCGTATACGCATTAGAAAATCTTGTCGCCTCCGTAGCGTAGCGGTCAGCATGGTTAGCTGCCGCCCCGGAGGTCCTGGGTTCGATTCCCGGCTCTGCCACGAAATTTGAAAAGTGGTATGAAGACTGGAACGGGGTCTACTCAGCCTCGGGTGTATCAAATGAGTAGAGGGGGGTTCGATTCCCACCTCAGCCATCCTCGAAGTGGTTTTCCGTGGTTTCCCACTTCATCTTCGGGCAAATGACGGGATGGTTCCTTCTTCAAGGCCACGGTCGCCTCCTTCCCTCTTCCTTGCCTATCCATCCTGACCATCCATTACCTTCCCTCATCAGGCCCCTGTTCGCTTTGCAGGTGAGGCCGCCTGGGCGAGGTGCCAATCCCACCTCACCAGTTGTATCCACTCCGATTAGATGTTCCCAGCTCTAGGACACTGCCCGTAGAGGCGGTAGTGGTGAGTTCCCTCGCTGAGTCCGTGGGTTCCTCCAACCTGGAGGGTAAACGACTAAGAAAAGAAAAATTAGAAAATCTTGGTGTGTAATTTCGTTGTATTTTTGCTCTTCTCATGAAAGTCATGAACGCTGGGCGCGCCTATGGGTGTAGTAATCAGCACGCATCCAGACAATTGGCATGCGCTATAAACTGCTGACGACGCTCACATTCTTGCGTGTCTGCTAAGACAACGATCTGTGTCCTTGTACGGTTACCTCTAAACAGCTGTTGGCAAACATACCAAGTCAGCTACTTCTCCAAAACTAAGTTGAAAAACCTCAACCAGTTATTTGTTGTTGTTAGAAGCTTTGCGACATCGTGGTCATGTAGCTCCGTGTATTTGGGCTTGTGTGCGGAACCTGTCTGATAATTAATCAGTGTTACTGTGAAAACTAAAGCCCTGCGCGGATGCGGATATCCACGGATAAACCCGCGGATATCCGCAAAATGTTTCGCCATGCGGATAGCGAATAAGCTGCGGATAATGCTTGGAGTAAATTTGCGAATAGTTTTTATAATATAATCCGAACTTGTTGAATATTATTACTAGAACCCGGATGTTTATGACTAGGGCTATATGTTGATGACATATCATCTTTTTACTGAGCTGTCTAAAACAATGCTGAAGTACATAGAAACTCCGGACGGGCCACCCCATTGGTTGGTTGGTTCTTAAGTTTAGGGGCTGCGACAACGCGGTCATGTATCCCCGTGTACTTTGGGTGTGTGTAGAATCTGTCTGATAACCGGTGTTAATTGTGATGGCTGTATTAGTGTGGGTATCTGTTTTTTTTTAAATTTAAGTACTGACTGCAACATAGAATTTTTCAAATAGTTCCTACTTTTGCCGCCAAACGCCACTGTCAACGACTGCTAGGCCTAGTTCAGAACTCACCTACTAGACGCCACCGCAGTCGGCTCTTGGCAACGAACGTAGAAACCTAAGAGCGTTGTTTACATTCTTAACCTATCCAATTTAGCTTCACACAAGTGTAATTAGTGGAAGGTTCTTTAACATGCCAAAAATCTATGCATGGGACCACCGGCTTTACTTCCCCTCCGAAGGAAGGCGTACAGAGGGATTTTTAAAACTCTTAAAAAATCCGACGGCTTCGGCCGGGTTTGAACCCGCTAACTTGGGCATAGAAGCTCAGCATGCTCCCAACTACGCCACCGAAACGGCGGGCCACCCCGTATTCAAATATGTCATTTTTATTTTGCATCTTATTGCATTTTTTTTGCTATTTTTCCATTTTAAGAGCATTTTTTTAAGTTTGGTAGATTTTTTTGGTCATATTTCAGAGAAATCAGCCTTTTAAGGTCTTTTTTTTTTTCCAATTTAGTCATGTCACAGCTTTATATGAGGGAGTTACGTCTCTCAGAGTTAAGAAGAAGCTAGTAGCTATGAACATAAACCTTTTGTTAAGTGCTAGAAATCTATTTTGATTGACTTTTCAATTTGAGCTTCAGATGTCATTTTTGAAATATTGGTGAGTTAAGTCTATTATTATCAGATCATTTTTAGGTCATTTATTACAGTCATTTTTGAAAAATTTGAGTGCATTTTTTAAACTTTCGGATACCAAACGTGCGGAAGCGGGGTGAATGCAGATAAAAGTCAGGCGGATGCGGGGCGGATGCGGATAAAAGTCATGTGGATGCGGGGCGGATGCGGATAAAAGCCATGCAGATGCGGGGCGGATGCGGATAAAAGTCATGCGGATGCGGGGCGGATGCGGATAAAAGTCAGGCGGATGCGGGGAGGATGCACATAAAAGTCAGGCGGATGCGGGGCGGATGCGGATAAAAGTCAGGCGGATGCGGGGCGGATGCAGATAAAAGTCAGGCGGTTGCGGGGCGGATGCGGATAAAAGTCAGGCAGATGCGGGGCGGATGCAGATAAAAGTCAGGCGGTTGCGGGGCGGATGCGGATAAAAGGCAGGCGGTTGCGGGGCGGATGCGGATAAAAGTCAGGCGGATGCGGGGCGGATGCAGATAAAAGTCAGGCGGTTGCGGGGCGGATGCGGATAAAAGTCAGGCGGTTGCGGGGCAGATGCGGATAAAAGTCAGGCGGATGCGGGGCGGATGCGGATAAAAGTCATGCGGATGCGGGGCGGATGCGGATAAAAGCCATGCGGATGCGGGGCGGGTGCGGATAAAAGTCATGCGGATGCGGGGCGGATGCGGATAAAAGTCAGGCGGATGCGGGGAGGATGCACATAAAAGTCAGGCGGATGCGGGGCGGATGCGGGGCGGATGCGGGGCGGATGCAGATAAAAGTCAGGCGGTTGCGGGGCGGATGCGGATAAAAGTCAGGCGGATGCGGGGCGGATGCAGATAAAAGTCAGGCGGTTGCGGGGCGGATGCGGATAAAAGTCAGGCGGTTGCGGGGCGGATGCGGATAAAAGTCAGGCGGATGCGGGGCGGATGCAGATAAAAGTCAGGCGGTTGCGGGGCGGATGCGGATAAAAGTCATGCGGTTGCGGGGCGGATAACGTTTTGTTTATCCGCGCAGGGCTCTTACTAGCTGATAGCTGTAATTAGTGTGTGGGAAGATAAGAGTAGGCTACCAAATGAAGGGGTTTTAAGACAAGTGAAGGAGGAGAGATGTTTCCGAGTGCGAATGAAGAGAAGAGATAAGCTGTTAGGTACATACTAAGGCATCCAGGAATAGCAAATTTACTTATGGAAGGAAGGATCGAGGATAAAAACTGTAGCGGTAGGACAAGGTAAGAATAATGTTACAACAGACCGCCTCGGATGTAAGACGTGGTAGATATGTAGAGAAATACAAGAAGAAGAAGAAGAAGAAGAAGAAGAAGAAGAAGAAGAAGAAGAAGAAGAAGAAAGGAAGTTTCTAGTTTTACGTGACCGTTAATCTCCCGATCATGAGCCACGGGACCTCCTTTTTACGTGGAATCTGAACCACAGGACATGCCATTTCACTTTGAAAATCTCACATGCAGTGACCGGGAATCGGACCCGGTCCACCGTGGTGAAAGGCCAACAGCGTGACCGCTGCGCCACCACACACCTGTAGAGATGAAACAATTAGCTCAGGACAGGGACAGGGGGGATCCCGAGAGGGCTGCATCAAACCAGTCAAAAGACTGAAGACTTAAACAAACATTTGTAACTGGGACTTAGATTGGGTAGGATACGGCCGTGTCCTTAAGTTAAGTACCATACCGGCATTTGCCTGGATTAAAAGTGAGGGAACTACGGAAAACCACTTCTAGGAAGTTGAGGTGGGAATCGAACCCACCTTTTCTCAGTTCTGCTACACGAGGCTGAGTACACACCGTTCCCGCCCTCAGACCAGAATTTGATTTCTTGGCAGAGCCGGGAATCGAACCCATGATCTTTGGGACCGGAGTCTCAATATGCAGCCTCAGACTACAGAAGGCAGCGCACTGACAACTTGGACTGTGTAATTAAAGTCTGTTCGCCGAGCTCTTACAGGTTGGTGCGCGCGAAATCCGGCCGTATTCCTTACTCTTGCTGCGGTAGACGTGTGAGCTCCGAGCTAATCGGGTGTTTTATGAAGCTACTGATCCTGTATATCGTATTGTGTAGTGATTTATTGTGATTGTGTATAGTGCTGTATTGCTTTATGTGAAATATTCGTTACGTGAACGTGTATATCTGCACAATACGTACATAAAGTGCAGGAAATCGTGCGCTAGAACAAGACAAAAGTTTCGAGTGAAATTTCCAGGGAGACCCATCCCTGTAAATCGGACAATAAAACAACTGGCTAAGAGATTCAAACATATACAGGGTTCAGTAATCCTAAAATTAGACGTAAAGGTCGTTATTCCCTCACTGAAGTTAAATTAACCGGAAACTTCAAAAGGGGATGCCGATTATGTTCGGCAGTGGATGGGGAACATTTTGAGCATCTACTGTAAACATGGTGAGTAAAAATGTATGTACTGATTTTAAGCACCGTATCCCGCCGTACATACGCGCGCGCGGCTGCCGGCAACTGAGGCGTCACTGGCGGAGCGCGTGAACGAGAATGTCCTTGCCAAGCAAATATAAAGACCCTGTATTTATTTATTTAATTAATTAATTAAGTTCTTAACTGCTTATGACAGGCAACAGTATACAGTGCAGGAAGTCTTGTCTTGGGCATGACTAATGATCTCGGAGCTTCTTGGCCACCCCTGTCCGGCAGAGCCTATGACGTGAACTGGGCGTGTTTCCCTGTCCAGGTAGCCAGGGGCACTGTCTCGACTCGGCGAATAGACTTTAGAACAGTGGTTCCCAACCTTTGCCATCTGACGCCCCTATTTTCAGATACAGGTGGTCATCGCCGCACCCCCCCCCCCCCCTCCCTATCCGCCATCATCGCCCTCCCCCCCCCCACTCACTCGTCGCTTCTATAACCCTCTTTGATAAACTGACGCGGAAGATATATACCTAACCCAATAACACTACATATTGGAATAATTATTTCTGAAAAAATAATATCAAGTACGCGCTTTATATCTATTACATAATATTGGAGCTTTAAATTCAAACTGTTGAAGGTTTCAAAGAAATCACAAAGATATGCCAATGAGATGAAAAAATGACATTGATTTTGCTCCTTACAACACAAAAAATTCCTTATTTCACCTCCAACCTCGCGGATCCGCAGAGGTTTGTGCCGACAGTTGGCAATTACCAGTGCTTTTGAACGATTGACTTGGCGCGACAATCACTTGGAGAGATTCGAAAAATGTTTATTATACAAAACTGTAATATTCAGTTAAGGAACTTCATACGGAAAACACTTCACGCCCTCCTTGATAGAGCCCTACGTCCCCCTTGGCGGGCGCGCCCCACAGGTTGGGAACCCCTGCTTTAGTGCCGTTTTCACCAACTTTGTACTAATGATTAGTTAGTTAATTCCTACTTAACTTAAATACGAGAGTTAATGAGTGATTATCGTTGATGCATTTCACGAGACCATTCGGGTTGCTAATTACTTAAGCTTTACGGTTCTTGCGCATGCGTAGAATCGGTTTCATCCTGGAGAAACATGGCGGACAGATCAAGAAGCATGTAACAGCCACGGTTGTTTGCGACGCTTCCTTGCGATTTCTTGAACATAATTATAAAGGAAGGGAAATACAGAAGACCTTATTCGTGGCAAAAGCTTAAAATGATATGAACAAAGTATTTAGGAGAACTGGCAGTTGTGTGAATAGATAACTTAATAGGACGCGCTTAACCAGTTGTCTTCGTAGCGTAAGCGGTTGCGTTGCAGACTATGAATTTATTATGCAGCGCTAGAAAGAGTTCAAATACCTCTTCCGATATACTTTTTTTAAAATTTCCGTATTCGTCTTTCTTGGTATTAAAACGTAATAATGTGTGTGATCTTTTATAATTTCATTGTCATAAACATATGTGTCGCCTCCGTAGCGTAGCGGTCAGCATGGTTAGCTGCCGCCCCGGAGGTCATGGGTTCGATTCCCGGCTCTGCCACGAAATTTGAAAAGTGGTATGAGGACTGGAACGGGGTCTACTCAGCCTCGGGTGGTCCAAATGAGTAGAGGGGGTTCGATTCCCAGCTCAGCCATCCTCGAAGTGGTTTTCCGTGGTTTCCCACTTCGTCGTCGGGCAAATGCCGGGATGGTACTGTACCCTTTTACCTACCAATACCTGTTGAATCCCTGGATAGCAGCTGGATCGTAGAACCTGAAAATTCCCCGGCTCTAAAGACCCCCAAGTTCTACCAACAGACACAGGGATAATAGGGCCACTCGAATACCTAACAGGATGTATTAAGACTGACCAAAGCTCAGAAAAAGAAAAAACTAGCTCAAAACACAAGAATTCTTCAAGAGGAAGAAAGAATCTCAAAGGTGTGGTAAACACTAAAATACCTAGCGATGGCCCCCTTAATACACCCTTCCATCACCTCTATAAAGCATCACGCAATAATTAAAACCAAGTAATAAATAGTTTATTGTAAGAATAAACAAGACAGAAAAACAATCAATTTTGTCGATACCACGACCAATCAAAAAAACTCATTGATTATACTGGATTGTCTTTCAAAAAAAAGTTACCCATTATCTCAACTAACTTCCAATTGATTAAAATATAAGGCATATTAATAATAATAATGATCAATCCCATAGGATAAGCATTTACAAAAGAAAAATATTATAAGACTCGAATACATTAAATTCATTTCGGTTCCTTAACTGAAATAACATCTTATACAAAAATATTCTGATTATAATTGATAATCCTACACGACATCTTCAGTAACATTATATGTTCTTGTTATTAAATGAAGAAATTCATATGGCATATTTACAGAATATAATTTACACAAAATTCCAGAATAATTTCAATTATTCTTTTCCCACTGACTTAATGTCACGACATTCATTTCTGCTTAATATTGTTTCATTTCTAGTTTTAGGGTAATTCTGCCGAACAGTTAAGCTAAGCAAAAATTAATCATAAATTCAGCATTAAATAGTTATCGGTTTCCTTGTTAAACATACATCTTATGGCAAAATCGTTATATTAATTTTACTGGAAATATTTAACCGGATATCCACTCAAGATTCTCAATAATACTGCTCAGAAAAATATTAATCTTCACACAGGTATTTTCACGATAACAGCGATAAAGTCAACTATGACCAAATATTAACCATACTAGGTTAAAAACAACACCTCTCTAGGTTAAAACCCCAATCAATCTAATCCTGACTGGCACACCTGGCTCAATCCACAACAAGAAAAATATGCTTTACAAAGCACTGTATCAATATACTTAAACACAAAGACATTACTCATAGTACATGCCTCTCTAAAGTCGAACATGCACCTATAATAGGAGCCTTACTGTTATAAATCCACAATTATGAAAATCAGCTGTTTATAGAAAAATCCTGAACTCGAGTGCGAAAGAATAATATGATTCTGTAACAGATTACCAACAAAGCCCAGTGGATTTCAGAAATATTCCACCTATCTTTAAAAACTTGCCTTACATTGATGTATTACATGATCCATAATTCTTAAACGTATGACTTATAGTAAGTCGTCCCTGGGATTATCCTCGCAAATTTGGATGTCGTTCAAATACCCTCTTAATAGAGAAAAACTATTGCACCAAAGGCAATGATATCAATTTAATCCAGTGTTAACTTCACAAGAAAAGAAAAGTATAACACTCCCCAACCACACAAACTGAGGTTGTAAAAGCGATCTATAAAGATAAATTCAATCTCAAAATAAGATCTTCCCTGAATTTCCCGAACGCGAAAATGTCGATGGATTAGTCCTACAGCATGAATCTAGGTTAGCAACAAAGGCTAAGCGACAAATGACCCATTAGGCAATCCATTTCGAAAATCACGCTCAGAAAATACAAGTTAAATCTATTAATAAACTGCAGAAAAAAAATTGTCAAAGGACTCGAAGTAACATTCAGAATAACAGGATCCGAAAACTTCCTAATATCGTAATAAGAATACGAAAAGGAAAATTCCCCTTCAAAGAATACGATGATCCACGCGAAAGTGCTTAAAGCACAATACACTAGAATATGAAAAACTCAATCAAAGTTCCCTAAAGAAAATGTGTTACTAAAATGTTCTTACACAGAAAAACTGTAGATCATCTTCCTACATTTGTTTCTCGACAAATAAGAATGAGCATATTAGTTTAAATACTGTAAAATACTACTGAAATGTTTAATTTATCCAATAAATTACACAAAGGATGCACTCATTTTTATGAGTCAAAATCCTGGCATCATAGAAGGTCAGTTTCGAAATAAACATCGAACCTGCACTTTCTACTCAACCATTTAATCTACAAAATCAAATATGGCAATATGTGGTAGTTCAAAATGTCCACGCTACGCTACTGTAACAAGTTGAAGTGATCTGTACCTTTGGCGAATCTAGATGAGGAAAAAAGGATATCTTTGGCCAAACTAAGCTCCAGACCAACAGAACACATGCTGGACTCCAACTGGGTTTCCATAGAATGAACCAAAGTCCTCCTAGGCTCGAACAACACCCGGTCGGTCGAAATAGTTCCAACATATCCTGGCGATATCTTCCCATACATATTCGAATACCGACGGACGGACCGCACACAGTTTATCAACTCGTCACGAAGCGAGGGTGAACTCGAACAGCCGCTAAATAGTTCCAATATATGAACGCGAATGTGAACAAGTTCACAAGGGTCCACGTGGCCCCTTGCATCACGAGAGTCGCTTGCACACTTCATGCTAAATGAAAGTTGCTGCCAACATGTCCCCGCTACACTCTGCTAATGCAGTATTCTTATATTAATTTAGCCTACCATCGTAATGGATATAAGCTTCATAGTGTTCCTTCCCTCTGACACCTTGCTTGAGAATGTGCTCTTCTAAAAAAGTATAACCACTGTGAAGAGTGAATCAAGTCTAGGCTGCATTTCCACGACGGTTTATATGCAGAGTTTTATGACACATTACAGCCGAGCTCGCGGTCGGGATTATGAAAGTATCCATCCGCATGGCTCGTTAGTTGCTGTAGATACACGGTCGCAAAGATAAACTATTACATGTTTAAGACCATGTCTGAGCCCTATTAAACACGTGTATACTTCACGTAGAATGCTGAACGAACTAGCGTATACACTCCAGCGCGGTCACACGTTTTTAAAACTACCGTTAGCTGGCGACTTCACTTTCACTGTTTTCAGGCTCAAACCTCTACGCTGTCGGTTTCTCTACTCATTGCTCTCTGCAGGAGGTCGTCTTGGTCTCACATCCGCTCCCCCACTCCTTCACACGTCACGACCCGATACGAAATATATCGCAGTCGAAACGTAATTAGCAGTGAGTTAACAGATCATCTTCTGTTCTTCATACTTTCTTAATAATAGCTTTCTGCCATGGAAATATACACACAGACATATGTAGCTGCTTACATACAACGCCAAATATGCTTTAATTTGTCTTAATCACTCTCAGGTGAATCGATCGATATAGTGTTAGACACAGTCAACATGGTTATTATCGATGACCTTCGGGTTTCTCGTCGGAAACACGAGCTCTGCCGATCTCTTTCTTCATAGCATGACTTTTGCTCGCTGTATACCAGCTGTAATTATAGACTTCAGAGGCTAGTTAGGAAGTTACAGGGTGTTCCCAAAATACTGTAACCATGTCTGTACTTAAGACCTTTATGAATAATGGTGCATTTTCCCTTTGATACCTTAAATAAAAGTCTCCTTAACTTTTATTTACACCATTCCAGGTAATCTCGGCATATGTAGCATTATTCAGTCAACACTCAGACTATCTTCTTCACATATCTTTTCAGGTTTTTTGCATTGAAACGACCTATCATTTCTCTTCTATTTAGGCTTACTACCTCATAACAATTATTTCCGAACGACCTAGCGATCTTATAGGGTCCGTGGAAGACATAGGAAAACTTTGTGAATTGCTTCTTAGCCACATCTGCTTTCGTCGGTTTCTTGACGAGAATCATCTCGCCTACTCTCATCGGTGGCCGATATCTTTTATTTCTGATTCGTTTATGCCGCTTCTCGGCTGCATCCATCAAGCTTTCTCTAGCTGAATTAATTCTTTCTTGGACTGTAGGCTCCCCGTCCTTAGGTAGAAATCTCACGATCTCTGTCCAGGCTCTTTCTGGCCTCTTATTATGGTGAACAACCATAGGTATGTCTGATAAGCTCTCATGGAATGTGGAATTCATGCATCTTTCCATGAGTGGGATGAACTTGACCCAGCTCGCATGATCCTCAGGACAGTAAATTCTCGCGAACTTGCTAATTTCTGCCATAACACGTTCCGAGACGTTAGATTCCGGATATCTAACGCTAGAAAACACGTGCTTGACACCAAGCCTAATCATGGCATTCTCAAATTCCATCGAAGTGAATTGAGCTCCATGATCCGATAGGAGAGTTACAGGTTTTCCCGCCTTAGAAAACACACTGTTTTCAAGACGGCTAAGGACTTGGGCTGTAGTGGCCCTCTGCATAGGATCGAGGGTCACGTATTTTGAGAATGCATCGATTGTGACTAGGAGAAACTGGTTTCCCCTAGCCCCCTTCGGGCAAGGACCGAAGATATCGCAAGCCATTAGCTCTCTCGGCCTTTCTGGAATAATGGCTCGAGGTCTCTCTTTTGATAACGCCGACGGGTATTTCCCTCGTTGGCACTCCTGGCATGATCTGATAATGGCTGCTATAGTGCCCCGCATCTTGGTCCAGGTGAATGTCTCCAATAGCGTTCTAAACGTTTTGTCGACACCCCCATGGCCAATGGTGCAGTGAGCTAACCACACCAACCCATTTATCAGTTTAGGAGGGACTACAATTCTAATTTTCGTCCTCTCTCGGTCAATGTATTTACAAACGACGTCATCACACACCAGGAATTTCTCAGATCGCTTCCTAGTCTGCTCGTAGTCAAGATCGGTATGGTCCATTGCACCTTTCAAAAACCTGTACATATGTCTAGTTGGGGTGTGTCTCTTCTGTGACACCGCTATCTTCTTTAGCTTCTCCAGGGTGAGTTCGTGTTCCCTCTCCAACTGTACAGTGTTAATCTCGATCTTACTAACTGGATTTCTTGAGAGTGCATCCGCGAGCCGATTATCCTTTCCAGGCTGATGCACGATGGTGGCATTGAACTGCTGGAGAAACAATGTCCACCTCGTCAATCTGTCACTGGAAAGGTCAGTTTGCATCATGAACTGAAGCGCTCTATGATCCGTGATAATGACCACTCGATGTCCTATCAGAAGTTTCTTCCACTTTTGAAGAGCAGATATGAATGCCAAAGCTTCGAGCTCAGAGGTAAAATAATTCTTTTCGTGTTCCTGCAGCTTTCTGCTGTGGAAGTCCAAGTAGTGCTTCCTCCCCTCCTCATCCTTTTGATAGAGGACAGCACTAATACCTACTTTTGAAGCATCAGACTCGATGTAAAATATCCGATCAAACTCGGGATATTCCAGCTTAACACAATTTTGGAGCATGAGCTTGGCCTCTTCAAATGCCCTATTCGTATCCTCTGTCCATTTCCATTTATTATTTTTCTTTAATGCTTCATACAAAGGGGCCATAGTAGTTGAGTATCCCGGACAGTGGCTACTCAAGAACTGGCACATACCCAGAAACTCACGGAGCTGCTTTACTTTTGCGGGACGAGGGAATCTTGAAATGGCGTCTATCTTCTTCAAGTTTGGGTGATACCCAAACTGATCAATAGTATGGCCAAGGAACTTGATAGATTCATGCATGAATTGACACTTATGCATGTTGACCTTAATATTGGCCTCTCTTAAATTCTCGAATAGCTGTTTCAAGTGCACAAGATGTTCCTGGACATTAGTTGAAGAAATTATCAAGTCATCGATATAGCAAATAACGTTACGTTTCACGCTTTCCGTTAATTTGCTATCTAGAGCTCTGATCAAGGCCGGACCGCTATTCACCATTCCAAAAGGAACGCGACAGAAAACATACGTGGTCTGATCGAATAAGAATCCGGTGTATTGCCGGCTATCTTCCTCCAGCTCTACTTGATAGAAGGAAGCGGTTAGGTCTAGGACGCTGAAACACGCTTTACCTTTGAACTTTTTCAAAAGTTCTCTAATTTTTGGTGGACGGTCAGTTTCTAACATGATTCTCGTGTTGATCTTCCTGGCGTCTAAACAAAGCCTCAGTTGTCCGTTCGCTTTCTTTACCACAGTTATCGGATTCAAATACGAAGAAGCCTGTTTTTTTATTATACCATCTCTCTCCATTTTATCTATGATCTCTTTGACCTCATCATGGTATTTTTCTGGGATAGGATAAAGCTTGGCTTGATAAGGGGATTCATCTATTAGCCTAAACTGGTACTTGAAGTCTCTAATCAAACCAGGTTTATCATCGAAGATGTCCGCAAATTGACGAATCAAGTCGTCAAATTCTTCTTTCACGTTTTAAAATCCCTCGGCTTTCAAGGTATATTGTTCCCTCACTTGCTCAGTTTCTTCAACTACGTGATCCAGGATTTCCATTCTAGGGATATCTCTATTAATTTCGTTTCCATCCATTTCTTCCATCACTACTTCCTCTGTACTTTCTTCCTTGAATCTTATTATTCCTTTGTCCATGTCGATGATTGCCCTAGCTTGAGTAATAAAATCGATCCCTAGTATGACGTCAAAATTAATATTCTTAACGACTATGAAAATAAGTTCGTAACTTCTCTGATTGATCCAGAATTTCATTAGAATCTGCACTTTGCATTTCATAGTTTTATCCTTAAATATCCCACGAATTTTTGTTGGAGATGCTGGAAGAATGGTAAATTGGTTTTCTGGTTTCAATCTCTCAAAACAGTCCTCGTCAACTATGGAGATCATAGCACCTGTGTCCATCAAAGCTTTACAATGTTGTATACCAATTAGTATATCAATAACGGGAAGTTCAACTACCCTTCCTCTCGGTTTCGTTTCTGGTTCAAATAGAAGGTCTTCGTCAGTAGCTTCAAATATTTCAAAAATCGTGATAACAGAGGAATGCGTGGCAACGTCAGTTATTAATTTCGCCCGGAAATTGGCGTTTTTTTTTCTAGATCCGGAGCTCTTTCTGAACTCCGACCTTCTCTGCTAGTACTGGGTCGTGACTTATCCGGATTTTCATCCTTTCTTTCCTTCGATTTTCTTCGTCCAACCTCCGTGGACTTATCTCGCCCTCTCTTGAGCATCTCCTGTTGCACTTTCTTATCGGATGCCTCCGTCCGATAATTGTTGTATCTTGAGTACCCTTGATTTTGTCTCTTATCTCTGTTTTCATGGGTATCCCTATCATTCCTATTATATCTGTTATCTCGATTATTTTGATCATATCTGTAATTCCTGTTATAAGGTGTTTCTCGATGATCATTCCGGTTTCGATCATTATCTCTTCGATAGAAATTTCTCTCCTCGTAGCGACGTTGCCATGGCCTCTCCTGGGCGTCCCTACGTTGGTTTTCCCCTCTCCTCTCTTCCTGATGGGTATTTCTAATAGGACCCATTCTATCATCTCTTCTTTGCCCAAAACGATCCGTCTGCTGTGTACGGTTCATCATTACCGCGTTTACAACTTTCGATTCCTGCCTGGCATTTTTGACTATGGTAGGTTGCGTCATCATACTCATATGATCTAATCGACGTAACAAGTCATCTAACGACGTTAAAGACGATACTCCGGAAGAAATAATTGATCTCCTTACTTCCGCAGGCAATTGACGTGAGATAGCTTCAAGGAGTTCTTCCTGGGTTAACGGCGGCTGAAGAAAACGGAGTTTTGCTAACTGACACGCAAAGTACTCAGCATAGCTGGTTGGTCCTGTACTGGAGTACTTGCGTGAATAGACTTCTGATCTCACATTTTGTTGGACCTCGATCGACCAAAATCTTTGTATGAAGGCTTCCGAAAACTGTTCAAAATTGTCAAATGTGTAACGAAAAGCCCTGAACCATTGTAACGGAGCATCGGTAAGAAACCTTTCCACCATACGTAGCTCACGCTCACGTGGGACATGTGACTCCAAAAAGTAATCTCTTAATGTCCTGACAAATTCGATTGGTGTCATTCCATCCAAGTTGCTAAACTTCCTAGGTTTGTCATCAAAGTTTCGTATTATGGTTACATTCGGTGTCCTTTCCAATGATTTCGAAGTATAATCACCCACGCCTACGTTGGGGCTCGGAGAACTAAAAGTTTCCCTGCTTGTTCGAATGGGACTCGAATGTTCCATTTGACTGAGCCGAACGTTGGGTTCGTTGTTGGGAGATTCCTGCATCATCCTTTCCCTACCATCAGGTACTATCACTTCAGGTTGTTCAACTACAACTCTAAAATCGGACTGTAAAAGTGATCGCAATTGATCTTTTAGCGTATCTAAATTGATATGCCCCTCTAGATTAATTTGCTCGAGACCCTTTCTAATTTCATTAATCTCGGAAGTTTTCTTCTCCCTGACCTCATTTAACTCTATCTTACTTTGGTCGACTTTAGTTTCAACACTGTTAATACGTTTCTCTAAATCGGACATGTTATTAACCTGTGTATTTTGAATTCCATCCATTCTTTTGCTTAGATCTTCCCTAACATTTATTATGTCTTTGCTATTAGTTGCAAGACCAGTGGCAAGTTTAGATTCTAACTTAGATTTCTCAACTTTAAAACATTCCTCATTAATTTTCATGATATCTTGACGAAATGTTACAATATTATCTTTTATGATCCCTTTCAAATCGATGTCAAAATCATCCCTGAGAAGTTTGGTATGATCAGTGACTTGAGCTCGGAGTGTCCCCATTTCACATTTCAACTGCTCCAGGCTATTCTGGGTCTGATTAGTGTAATGGGAAAACTGTAGCTGAAGTGCTTCTAATTTTTTTTTACTGAGCTTCACACTTTTTTCAAAGTCTAGTCTAATCTCAACTTGAAACTCTTGATTAGATTTTTCTAGCTCCATTAACTTAATCTCCGTCTGATTTTGACTAGATTCGATTTTTCGGACCTCTAGCTCCATTTTATTTTGACTGGATTCTATTAATCCCACATCTGTTCTTAAATCATTGATTTGGGATTGCATAATCCTTACATTAGAGTTTACATCCTTTACTGTTTCCTCAATTCCCCTTTGACTAGTCTGAACATTGTTAAGATCTGTTTGCATTGATGTTTGACTAGTTTGGATATTGTTCAGATCTGTTTGCATTGATGTTTGACTAGTTTGGATATTGTTAAGATCTGTTTGGATTGATGTTTGACTAGTTTGCATTGATGTTTGACTAGTTTGCATTGATGTTTGACTAGTTTGGATTCTTTCTTGGGCAACCTGTACCAAGCCAACATTAGCCCGTAGTGTACTGATATCTAGTTGTGTTTTTCTATTATCGTCCTGGATATCTTCGATATTAGATTCTACACTGGTAACCTTCTTTTCTACCCTTTTAGAACTGTCATTGATAGCCTTCAAGGAGGATTGCATAGTATCAATTTCCCCCCTGATACCTTCAGCAACTGCATCTTTTATCACTCCCTGACTTTGAATAACAGTTTCAGACATATGGTCTAATGCAGATTTAGTTTGGACCTTAATATTTTCTATGTCCTGATTCAAATTGTCCATTTTATGTTGAATAATTTCAAACATCTTCTTAACGTCACCAACAGTCACCATATTACCTTCAGACATGCTTCACTACACTTCACAAGAAATAAGAATACCACACCAACAAAGCACAGCGAGAACATCTACAAACAACCACCATTTACCATACATGCTCATTCTTATTGTCTGGCATTACCTTAAAATAAGCTTATGTCTAAACACAAAGTGCCCCATTTGATTTGGGATCGACCATATACAAGTGCGTGTTGGTTTATATCGGTGAAGGTCTATGATTCTACCATTACTTAAATTTTAAATTTACTACAAATACTTCTATTTTTAATGATGTCAGCAATGATCATCAGCCGGAAACAAGTAGAACAAATTATTAACAAAGCATGTGGCACCACACCAATACATAAAATAAAATAAAAATTAATAATGGTTGCAATACCACTTGTAGGTCAAGTAGCTCGAGTATCCTCGTAATTGCTTTGTTCCATAGGAATTCCAATAGTTCGTGCCAAAATATTGGTTCACCATTATTTTATCGCCTTGATTCATAGTCACACAAGAAACACGGTGTTCCAATTCGCGATCTGTGTTACATGATCATAAAACTAATTTCCACTTTGTACTTTCAGTTTCAATTTTGGCGGAATTATGGCATTCAACTCCCTGGTATTCGCTCTGGTATTCCAGTTTTTCGAAGCCCCACGTTGGGCGCCACCTAATGTACCCTTTTACCTACCAATACCTGTTGAATCCCTGGATAGCAGCTGGATCGTAGAACCTGAAAATTCCCCGGCTCTAAAGACCCCCAAGTTCTACCAACAGACACAGGGATAATAGGGCCACTCGAATACCTAACAGGATGTATTAAGACTGACCAAAGCTCAGAAAAAGAAAAGACTAGCTCAAAACACAAGAATTCTTCAAGAGGAAGAAAGAATCTCAAAGGTGTGGTAAACACTAAAATACCTAGCGATGGCCCCCTTAATACACCCTTCCATCACCTCTATAAAGCATCACGCAATAATTAAAACCAAGTAATAAATAGTTTATTGTAAGAATAAACAAGACAGAAAATCAAACAATTTTTTCGATACCACGACCAATCAAAAAAAACTCATTGATTATACTGGATTGTCTTTCAAAAAAAAAGTTACCCATTATCTCAACTAACTTCCAATTGATTAAAATATAAGGCATATTAATAATAATAATGATCAATCCCATAGGATAAGCATTTACAAAAGAAAAATATTATAAGACTCGAATACATTAAATTCATTTCGGTTCCTTAACTGAAATAACATCTTATACAAAAATATTCTGATTATAATTGATAATCCTACACGACATCTTCAGTAACATTATATGTTCTTGTTATTAAATGAAGAAATTCATATGGCATATTTACAGAATATAATTTACACAAAATTCCAGAATAATTTCAATTATTCTTTTCCCACTGACTTAATGTCACGACATTCATTTCTGCTTAATATTGTTTCATTTCTAGTTTTAGGGTAATTCTGCCGAACAGTTAAGCTAAGCAAAAATTAATCATAAATTCAGCATTAAATAGTTATCGGTTTCCTTGTTAAACATACATCTTATGGCAAAATCGTTATATTAATTTTACTGGAAATATTTAACCGGATATCCACTCAAGATTCTCAATAATACTGCTCAGAAAAATATTAATCTTCACACAGGTATTTTCACGATAACAGCGATAAAGTCAACTATGACCAAATATTAACCATACTAGGTTAAAAACAACACCTCTCTAGGTTAAAACCCCAATCAATCTAATCCTGATTGGCACACCTGGCTCAATCCACAACAAGAAAAATATGCTTTACAAAGCACTGTATCAATATACTTAAACACAAAGACATTACTCATAGTACATGCCTCTCTAAAGTCGAACATGCACCTATAATAGGAGCCTTACTGTTATAAATCCACAATTATGAAAATCAGCTGTTTATAGAAAAATCCTGAACTCGAGTGCGAAAGAATAATATGATTCTGTAACAGATTACCAACAAAGCCCAGTGGATTTCAGAAATATTCCACCTATCTTTAAAAACTTGCCTTACATTGATGTATTACATGATCCATAATTCTTAAACGTATGACTTATAGTAAGTCGTCCCTGGGATTATCCTCGCAAATTTGGATGTCGTTCAAATACCCTCTTAATAGAGAAAAACTATTGCACCAAAGGCAATGATATAAATTTAATCCAGTGTTAACTTCACAAGAAAAGAAAAGTATAACACTCCCCAACCACACAAACTGAGGTTGTAAAAGCGATCTATAAAGATAAATTCAATTTCAAAATAAGATCTTCCCTGAATTTCCCGAACGCGAAAATGTCGATGGATTAGTCCTACAGCATGAATCTAGGTTAGCAACAAAGGCTAAGCGACAAATGACCCATTAGGCAATCCATTTCGAAAATCACGCTCAGAAAATACAAGTTAAATCTATTAATAAACTGCAGAAAAAAAATTGTCAAAGGACTCGAAGTAACATTCAGAATAACAGGATCCGAAAACTTCCTAATATCGTAATAAGAATACGAAAAGGAAAATTCCCCTTCAAAGAATACGATGATCCACGCGAAAGTGCTTAAAGCACAATACACTAGAATATGAAAAACTCAATCAAAGTTCCCTAAAGAAAATGTGTTACTAAAATGTTCTTACACAGAAAAACTGTAGATCTTCTTCCTACATTTGTTTCTCGACAAATAAGAATGAGCATATTAGTTTAAATACTGTAAAATACTACTGAAATGTTTAATTTATCCAATAAATTACACAAAGGATGCACTCATTTTTATGAGTCAAAATCCTGGCATCATAGAAGGTCAGTTTCGAAATAAACATCGAACCTGCACTTTCTACTCAACCATTTAATCTACAAAATCAAATATGGCAATATGTGGTAGTTCAAAATGTCCACGCTACGCTACTGTAACAAGTTGAAGTGATCTGTACCTTTGGCGAATCTAGATGAGGAAAAAAGGATATCTTTGGCCATACTAAGCTCCAGACCAACAGAACACATGCTGGACTCCAACTGGGTTTCCATAGAATGAACCAAAGTCCTCCTAGGCTCGAACAACACCCGGTCGGTCGAAATAGTTCCAACATATCCTGGCGATATCTTCCCATACATATTCGAATACCGACGGACGGACCGCACACAGTTTATCAACTCGTCACGAAGCGAGGGTGAACTCGAACAGCCGCTAAATAGTTCCAATATATGAACGCGAATGTGAACAAGTTCACAAGGGTCCACGTGGCCCCTTGCATCACGAGAGTCGCTTGCACACTTCATGCTAAATGAAAGTTGCTGCCAACATGTCCCCGCTACACTCTGCTAATGCAGTATTCTTATATTAATTTAGCCTACCATCGTAATGGATATAAGCTTCATAGTGTTCCTTCCCTCTGACACCTTGCTTGAGAATGTGCTCTTCTAAAAAAGTATAACCACTGTGAAGAGTGAATCAAGTCTAGGCTGCATTTCCACGACGGTTTATATGCAGAGTTTTATGACACATTACAGCCGAGCTCGCGGTCGGGATTATGAAAGTATCCATCCGCATGGCTCGTTAGTTGCTGTAGATACACGGTCGCAAAGATAAACTATTACATGTTTAAGACCATGTCTGAGCCCTATTAAACACGTGTATACTTCACGTAGAATGCTGAACGAACTAGCGTATACACTCCAGCGCGGTCACACGTTTTTAAAACTACCGTTAGCTGGCGACTTCACTTTCACTGTTTTCAGGCTCAAACCTCTTCGCTGTCGGTTTCTCTACTCATTGCTCTCTGCAGGAGGTCGTCTTGGTCTCACATCCGCTCCCCCACTCCTTCACACGTCACGACTCGATACGAAATATATCGCAGTCGAAACGTAATCAGCAGTGAGTTAACAGATCATCTTCTGTTCTTCATACTTTCTTAATAATAGCTTTCTGCCATGGAAATATACACACAGACATATGTAGCTGCTTACATACAACGCCAAATATGCTTTAATTTGTCTTAATCAGGTGAATCGATCGATATAGTGTTAGACACAGTCAACATGGTTATTATCGATGACCTTCGGGTTTCTCGTCGGAAACACGAGCTCTGCCGATCTCTTTCTTGATAGCATGACTTTTGCTCGCTGTATACCAGCTGTAATTATAGACTTCAGAGGCTAGTTAGGAAGTTACAGGGTGTTCCCAAAATACTGTAACCATGTCTGTACTTAAGACCTTTATGAATAATGGTGCAGTACTGTCCCCGATAATCCGGATAGTAGGCTGTCAGAAATCCGCCCCCTCAATCGGATTGCCAATAATCGATTGCACCGGCACAGCTACATCAATGAAAATGGCACTGACAGATACTACCGAGATTAGAGCACAGTAGTTAACATGAAATTATTGTGGAACACACCAAAATATACGGGGGTTCATACTTACCTTTTACTTACCTATTCAATTTAATCTCGGGTCTGGGTTTTCAACTGGATCACTTAATAGTATGCCCTCACAATAACCTCCACCACGATATTTAAAATGGACCAAGTCGGAGACCAGAAAATTTAAACTGCACAATAATTTATTTCACATAAAGAAAAAAAATATTTTAATAAAATTTAACTACAAAATAGTTATGGCTGTCTGAAGCCATTGACAATGCAACCATGTCCTCCTGTAGGACTGTAGACTTCACATACAAAAATTCAGCTTTCTCTAGCTCAAAAGAACGTAATAATAACAACAATGCACATTGGAATGGATAAGGGAGCTGGGACGAGACATATAGCATTTGTTTCCTTGTTCATGAACTTCATAATTTAGTTCATTGACACACATTTATTAATAACCGCAAGGCCGCTAAGTAGTTGACCTTGACCTCCACCATTCAGTTATCTGGCCACCTGCAATACACCCTAAGCAGTGTTGCATGCTTGCTTCGTCAAATGGACGCAGCTGCCTAACCAGTGTCACCATATGCTGGCCAACGCAGAGTCTAGCTCTCATTCAAAACAATTTAAATGCTCACATCTCAACTCAAATATTATCACGCAAAATTTATACAAGTTCCGTTCACATTGCAATGGATTACTCTGTTAATCTCAAATCTTATTTAAATGTTTATTCCAATTATCGAACTAGCGTTGTTTAAATGTTAATAGCAAAACGCATAATGTTATATCATAGTGTTCAATAATTATTTATAACATTTAGATTGTTCATAACTTAGTCAAACGACAATTGAAAAATTTTTACACGCCTCTATTAATCCCGTTTGTTTCAAATTATTATTATAGATATTTACATAGTTATTTACATTATTTATATTTTATTTATATTTGAAATACATTAACCACACGTTTATCCGGTTGATATTTTCTTAAATCGTGGTAATATAATCGACCGATGAAGGTTACTTATATTTAAATTTTAGATTCAGGTTTAATAAGATTTAATAATTATTATTTGTGACGGTAACCTCCATTCAAAATCTATAATTCAATCAATTTATCACTCTTGTTAATTTTAACAGTAACTTCACATGAATAATTTTCAATGGACCTGAACAATACAACTCAGCGGAAACATACCTCGCACAAACGCACAAAATTGGCCCATAATTCATCATATATCTCATTATATATGGCATCAAAACCTTCCACAAGACACACAAAAAACCTCCACTTATAAATTCATCATCATCATCAATATTATTGTGGGAACCTCCTTCACTTATTAAAGGGCATTATTCATCAGCGACTTTTACACGTCCACTGAACTAACGATTATACATCCATAGTTCCTCTTTAAAAATTCTTATATTCATCAATTGTATCGAAAACTGTTATTATATTTAACCTTCGTGGGTTTCATTCATGAAGCGATATGAAGTAAAAAATTTGCCAGTCACAAATAAATTTAATAGCAAATACGATTAGACACGCCTCCCTGGTCTATCAAAATGAATTAATCTCAACATAATTATCGCAGTATAAAAATACTATATTCAAGCAAAATTCATTTAACTGCAGAAATAGTCGAATAGAATGCAAATAGACTAGAAAATGCAAACATTATTGTTTCAATCTAGAATTGAGAAAATCTCCTATCAAATGTTCATTACTATAGTGTACTGAATAAATCGTATTCAAAGTTCATATTTCATAAAATTGTCTATAATGCAATGGTATTTCAGAATTGACTAAAAATGTCTGTGTTTCAATCATGTTCATAAAAACGACTAGTATTTCCAAGATCGTCGATAAAGTAGTAGATTTTAACGCTCTAAAATCTTTTAATCATTCTTCTTTCTTGAGGATGACAGAAAATTGGTCAAAGTAATTTACTGGAAAGAATTACTTTAATAAAACGACACGCTGTCTGAATTCAAACTTGCCATAGAAAATCGTTAACTTTACAGTCAAATCGTGACTACAAGAAAAATTCAAATTCTCGAAAGAATATTTAACTTCAGTATAAACTGATCCAAAATGTTTAAATATGCAAATGACATAATAATGTCTCAATAAATCGAAGAAAATGGCATAAAGCTGCAAAGTGTACAGAGTACAGAAACATCTAGCAAAAGAATATGGGGCAATCAAATATATGACAGAATATATGGGAAAGATAGTTGCTCAGATCTCACTAAAATGGCTCAAATAAATCAAGAAACGTTCACGGCTACCTTATCTGTTGGATTGAAGTTCTAGAAGAAAATTTCACAGAAGACTGCTGCTGGTTCCATTTCACCACAGGATAGATGTGCACCGACCTCGAACCTGGAACCTGCGCCCTCGGAGAACAGAACAGCTTCCTCCTCCGGAAATCGCACTGCTCCGTGTAGACGATAGACATCCTTCTGGCAAAACTCTTCTTTGTGTGCTGGGAAAAACCCTTGCCCCTCTTGAAAGTTCCCTGAAGTTGTTGTAGAAATCAGCCATGAAGTTCATTGCAAATATTTCCGCAGAAATGTTCATAATTGTGGAGTATGAATTTATTTCCACTGCCATTTGATGTAATTCAGCGATGGATTACGATGCATGAGTGTAGCTGAATGTTCACTACATGCTCGTCTTTGTAGAATGACGATTATCGAAGCTCCATGTTGCTACTTCACACTACTGATGTATGTCCCAATTGCATTAAAGTTTTAGTCTTCCATCTCCACTTCCATTATAATGTTAGTCGAAAGTACTGCCAGATTGTATAGTTCCATTGTAAAATGTAGCGTTGTATCACCAAATGTAATCTTCAGTATCACGGTTGCAATACACGTGTCTGCCGTAGCGTAGAATGTGGTAGTAAAAGTGCTTCTCAGGATTCGAGAAAAACACTTTTCTCTGCAGTCTTTAAATGCGAATATCTTCTGAAGTATTATAATGAAAATGTTCAACTTTCGCACACGCCTCAATATTGTAATGCACTATTGAATTAGTATAAATGCAGTAGCTAATTCTTGATAGATAAACTTGTAGAATCGTTTATGTGTGCGCTCCAACTTCGCCTAGTTTTAGTAACAGTAAAATTGCACTGCTGGATACCCAATACTGTTCGATGCGGTGGGCTCTGCCACGCTTGCTTATGACGATATGCTTGTTCTATCAGAACACGAAGTCAGACTATGAAGTCAGAATAAAACCACGAAGTGAGAAGCTCCTCTCTGCTGTGCAAGGCCTTTTATCAACTTTGAAGGGGCGTATCCATCCCTACCATAGCTTCTTCTTCCATCATTACTCGAAGTTCCAACTTTGGCTATTCTTGACGGATTTTCAGATTTCAAAAACATATAATTAATTTCTTCAAAATTCCAAATCAATGCCATAACTGAAAATAGTTTTCCACAATTCTGCATGCCAAAAGTTATTAAATATGGTAGTTTCAGTAATCTCCGTCTCCCTTCAAGCTATCATTCATTGGTTCGAGCCTCTCCTCCAATAGCGTAACTTCTTCCTCAGCACGTTTACTTGCTTCCCTGCGACTGCGTCGTAAATCTAAGATCCTTCTCGAACAAAATCGTGACGTCAGCAAGAATCTAAGCTCAGCCAGCCTACTTGCTCGAGCGTTGCGTCATCCACGCCTACGTCATGAATATACACGTCACAACTATGACGGCCATAACTTTATTCACATATGCCAATACAGCCACCGTGGTCTCAGTATAATTCAATTTACGGGGGCAGTACCTTCTGTAAGGCCACGGCCGCCTCCTTCCCTCTTCCTAGCCTATCCATCCCAGTCTTCCATCCCTTCCCATCCCTCATGGGGCCCCTGTTCGCTTTGCAGGTGAGGCCGCCTGGGTGAAGTGCTAATCACACCTCCCCAGTTGTATCCATCCCGACCAGATGTTCCAAGCTCCAGGACACTGCTCATAGAGGCGGTAGTGGTGAGTTCCCTCGCTGAGTCCGTGGGAACCACCAACCTAGAGGGTAAATTGACTAAATAAAAAGAACATATTTTATATTCATATGGATGGATGAAACTCGGAAACAAACCGCCATTTTGAGATGCGCAAGGCACAGTTCAGCTGTTTTCCGCCACTTTAAAGATGCTTTAGAGAGTTGAGTGTTGGCCATTTAACGTAATTCCTTGTTAGTGGTAAGTTAATGAGCGTTTCTGTTTGATGAAATGCTCGTGCAAAGTTAAATAACCTTTAATGGTGAATTAAGCGATAATTGACGTTGGTGAGAACGACCCTTATTGAGAGGTAAAGGACTTATCTCACCTCAAGACCGCCCTCGCTGTCCTGTGCCAGTAGGGTGAAGGTGCCGTAGTCAGCGTGCTCCCCACATCGTGTGATGCCAGGGGTCGGAGGGGCGCCCAGTGGGGGGTAATACAGCAGCCGCATACACGTCTCGTTACCCTCTTGTAGCATCTTACTGTGCGTCGACATGAAGAAGTCTGGCTGCAATTCTGAAACATGGGGAAATAAGTATATTTATGTATTTATTTATCGTATGACATACAGACAAAAAGCATGCAAGATAAATATATACACACATAAACATTGATATATACATATTTACAGGGACACAAAACAAGTGGCGACTTCGGTGGCGTAGTCGGTAGCATGCTGAGCTTCTATGCCCAAGATAGCGGGTTCAAACCCAGCCAAAGCCGTCGGATTTTTAAGAGCGTTAAAAATCCCCCAGTATGCCTTCCTTCGGAGGGGAAGTAAAGCCGGCGGTCCCATGTCATAGAGTTATGGCTGTTAAAGAACCATCCACTAATTACACCTGTGTGAGGCTAAATTGGATAGGTTAAGAATGTAAACAACGCTCTTAGGTTTCTACGTTCGTTGCCAAGTACCGACTGCGGTGGCATCTAGTAGCTAAGTTCTGCACTTGGCCTAGTAGTCGTTGATAGTGGCGCTTGGCGGCAAAAGTAGGAACTATTTGAAAAATTCTAAGTTGCAGTCTGTACTTAAATGTAAAAAAAACAGATAACACACACTAAAACAGTCATCACAATTAACACCGGTTATCAGACAGATTCTACACACACCCAAAGTACACGGGGCTACATGACCGCGTTGTCGCAGCCCCTAAACTTAAGAACCAACCAACCAACACAAAACAAGGCAGGCTTATATCTTTAAATCTAAATTCCGTATTCATTGCAATGCTGTAGGTGTTGCCAATAGGATGTCAGACCGATTACCCTGATATGCTCTACTATGTCATTCGTGAACAATGTGGTGAACTGACTGTGAAGGAGCACCGCATTCATATTGGGGAGAAGGAATTTTACCCCATTTGAAGAGTGATTCAGCACAGACTCCGTGGTTAGTCCGGATCCTATTGAAGGCAGTCCACGTTCTTCTTGGCAGGTCAAAACCGGGTGCAGCACTATCTCCAATAAAATCACTCCAAGCTTCAAGGTTGATGTTAGTACCCCATTCATTTCTCCATTAGATATTCGGCTTAAAATTGTCGCCTGTGAGATCGCTAGCATATTTGATGGGTGGATGTCTAGATTTCAGTCAGTGGAGAAATAAGTATCAAATCCTTACAACTTTACGGTTCAAGGAAAAAAAATCGTGTAGTACAGTCGGTTCAACCGAGAATGAGGCGGGAGTGGCTGGAACAAATGTTCCTGGGGGTTTCTCTGCGTACGAGGATTCTCGTAAACCTCATATGCGAAAAGTAAGAGATTTTTTGTCCAGAACACATTGTTTTTAAACGACAGACAGGATAACTAAAAATCCTGAAATCACAAACGAATTAATATATAAACATCTGCCGGAAGCGTAGACAAGGCATAGGCACCATGAGTGGATTAGTTTTGGTTACAGTGTGATAAAACAAAGCTAAATACAGTAGTAGCAGTCGCTTAACCACACGATGCTAGCAACTAACTCGGCGTCATAAACTTTATTGAACAGACTCTGATTGCTTGATTGATTGATCGTAGTTTTAGGGGCAGATGACCTCGCTGTTTCGCCCCTTAAAGCAACAATAACTAACTTGACCGTAGTGACTTAGAATCTATAAAAGTTTGGAAAATTAGAAGCCTGTAGCCGATGGTACGTCAAGAGTTTACCAAGGGAAGTCGGACAGGAAAAATGCCACCCAACATAGGGAAATGCTAGAAGTTGTGAATATTAGAGGTTAAGTGATATTTACTGTAAACATAAATCCCCTTTGAGGTAAAAGCGGTTAACCTCTTTCAAGATCTTTTTGCCGTTTGTTAGCAAGTTTTGGGGCGTACGAGGTTTTAGAGTCTCGGTACGCTGTTCTTGAAAGGATAGTACAGTACTGGGTTTCACTAAGGAGCTATCGTACATTAAGTAGCGCTTAAGATACGCAACGCAAGCGTATTAAACCCCAATGGAATAGGCTACAAAGCAGACGGTTGAAGTGGTATAAATAATCTGGAAATCATTATAATTTTGATTTGGGACTTGTGCGAGAAATCTCGCATATGCATAAACCACCCGCCCAGCTTTACTATTATGCGGGCTTCTTGTTTAATTGTTTAAACGTAATCTTTAAACAAATTGTCAATATTTATGAAATCGAGTGCAATTCATCACGTCTGCAGGTAATTCTTTCCCTTTTGAATGCACGATGGTTTACTTGTGATCGCCCCATGTGTATACACAACCCACCCGGCTTCACTGTTAAGCGGGCTCGACGTGACACAATTCTGGCAGTGGCAATCGCCTTGGTGATTTGTTTAAACGCACTTTTTTAACAATAATATTTCCGTTGACGTTTCGAGAAATGCAAGATTTGTCCTGTACTATTGAGGCGATTTGGAAGAATTTGGCAAGAGGGGCGAAAAACGGGGAACTCTGACTGCCAGCCGGGTAAATCTGTAGCAATATTTTTCTTGGAGGAGGCAAGTTTATAAGACGAATATTGTTAGCATAAATATAGTGTGACATGAAAATGACCATGTTATCCCTGTTCCCAATTGACGAAGTATAATAAGTCCTGCAGATTAAAAACCTTAAGTCAGTATTAATTTGTACTTTTTATTGTACCAGTTCCTCAGCGCAAATAATATGAATCAAGACTTACATTTTTTTAAAAGTACCATAAACGAAGGTTACCGTATTCTCAAAACCATTTCTAAAAAAATAATCGTCTAAGTGCTAAAGTACACACGCATTAAAATTTAAAAAATCAGATCTGATACAAAAATATGTTAAATGCGAAAGTAATAAATCTTGATATAAAACCTGCCTGAAGAAGGAACAGTGATGTGGATGTTATATAGACAAAAACAATTTGGGTTAAGATTGAAGTTGTCAGTATGGGTACGATTATATAAAATTGTGGAGAAACTGTGGAATGATATCGTTGAAATTAATTATTCCAAGCTTTTACTTAGTATCTTGGTTACCCCAAACAATCTGTACATTGCCCTATCTACAGTTATTTTTAGCCTACTTTCGATTTTTGCAAAAAATGAAAGTAGACTTATGAGATCAACACAGGGCGAAAAAAGTGTGTCTGTGTGTGTGTATGTGTGTGTGTGAGTCTGTGTGTGTGTGTGAGTCTGTGTGTGTGTGTGTCTGTGTGTGTGTGAGTGTGTGTACTCTGAATGTCTGTCCCCCCCTATCAATTCGAACACGGTGAATGCGAATTGAACGAAATTTGGTAAAAAGGTAGCACTAGCAAAGGACACCTCAGTGTCATGTTTTATATCGCCGCCATCTTTACTAAAACTGAATGGCGGCCACTCAAACGTTCAAAACGTAAAATCAAATAACGACTAACCAAATCATCCGATCTCTACCAAATTTGGTAACAACATACCTTCGTATAGGATGAGTCTTGTGACCAAACTACAAGGTCGTCCGCCATACCATTTCAGGATGGCGGCCGTGCGAATTATGCAAACTTTATAATCCATATCATGGGACCCACCAGTTCCGATTATCGAGCCGAGAATCGTTTTAACTGTTCTAAAGGAAGAGGCACGTTCGAAATTAAAAGTTTATTTTGTAATACTATAGTGCAGACGTGATTTTAAAAAGCTGAGCTGATTCAGTAATAAGACAAGATGGCAGCGGATATCTTGTGCCTGACTTATATTTCACTAATTTGAGTATTGCATGCAATATAGCGTACTGATACAAAATAAATAAACTTTGTATGAAATGCTTTATATATAAATAATATACTCCAGTGATGAAATCGTTTAGTATAAATCATTATTTGCTAACAAGTTCTATGTAAGTCATTTTATATAGAACGATATTCGTTGACACAATTAGCTCAGTGGTAGAGCGTTAGCCTATCGCTCAAATGCCTATGGTTCAAACCCGATCAGAGCTAGGTTTTTTGCTTGAAATGTTATATGTTTATTGTTTTGTAATGACTCAGATGTTTTAAAATTAAGCGTTATATTGTGCATATTATGGTGTAAAATATATATTTAATTATAACATAATTCGCCAGCAGATTTACTCGAGACATCTAGCTGCCAAAAAGGTAACTAGATTAACTTCCAGATTTTATTGAAAAGTTTCTTCTTCTGGCCGCTAGAATGCATTCGCTCTGTTAGGATTATATTGTTCGATATTTCACCACTAGATGTCACGACTAGTCTACGTGGGGCTCCATTGATTAGTACACCATTGGCATTCTATGCGCATCGAATTTGAAGAATGACAAGATGATACTACGATACATTTTTACTTTTTATTTTAAAGGGTTTGTAACAGCCTATTTTGCGTTACTTGAAAATGTTATTTGAATTCAATTAGGGTTGTGAAAGCCATGCACAACCAGACGTGTAAAGACATGCCTCAACTCAAAGTTGGATGTTGCCCACGGCAGGTCGTATATGTAATAATAATAATAATAATAATAATAATGTTATTGGTTTTACATCCCTTTTAACTACTGCTGCTTTTAGAGACACCGGGGTGCCGGAATTTTGGCCCGAAGGGGATCTTTAACGTGCCAGTAAATGTACTGACACGGCTCCCTCGCATTTGTGCACCCTCAAATGCCAGCTGACTGCGCCAGGATACGAACCTGAAACATACGGTCCAGCAAGCGAGAACGTTACCGCTGAGCCACGCCGCCAGTCCGGTCGATTATGTCTGCAGATCCATAACATTCATTAGATACTTCTTATCTTTCTTTCTTCAATGATGGTAGCAGTTTTTATCTAGGTTGTGGCGTTTGGTAGAGGTAAATCGTTTCTAAGGTCTTCAACAAAGAATAGTTCTATTATACTCTTTGATAATAACAACGAGTTATAACTATACTCATACATTTAGGAGAAAGTAGGCTATATGTTCTTTACTGAACATCTTGTTTAGAAATAGTTTTGAGAACAACCTTTGTTTATGGTAAATAGATTTAATGTAAGTCTTGCATTTCTATTCATATTATTTTTTGCGCTGAGGAAGGCCACAATTTGGCCGAAACCGGTACAATAAAAAGTACAAATTAATATTATGATAATTGTTGCTTTAAGTGGCCTAACATCTGGGTTATTGGCCCAAGTTTGTAATAGGGAGAGGTACAAAGTACTCTAGTGGACGAAAAAAAATTGGTTCAAAATTTGCACAATATATAAACCTAACAACATAATTCACTGCCTTGAAGACATGAGCCTACATAATACTTCTACCACTAATGTACTTCGTAATTTAACATTCGCCACTGACAACCTCACTAGAACAAATTTTATGCGAACCATAAAAAAGAAACGAGCGCAAAAATATTCGAGCGCAGTTCAATAATGTGAAGAACAGAAGAACCGTAACTATCTCTGCCAAGCCATGGTGCTCTCAGACTGAAATATTTTAACTTACCTTTAAGTAATAACAAATAAATATCACTTCTTGATCTTTTGACAGTGATTGTGGTAACATATAAATTAACAAGCTGACCCGGCAGACGTTGTCCTGCCAATCAAAGAAAGTGTTGTAACTTTGTTTCTTGAAGTGCTTTTGGATACACAATATTTTTTCAATTTATGTTAACTGCCTCTAAACTATCGTGAATTGAATAAACTAATTTAGAAACATTCGTTGGAGCGTGCGCAACAACTCTCCAAAGTTTCATCGCAAACGGATAAATGGCATTTAACGCATACGGGATTTGGTTTAAATGATTCGTGCGCTGTCACTCATTTGTTGAATCTACTCGTGCTCTACCAACTGTGAAATGGATTTACTAAGTTAGAAAGCTTCACGTAAGTGTACACAACAACTCATCAAAGTTTCATCGCAATCGATGAATAGTATATGAACGCATACAGGATTTTGTTGGAACGCTTCGCGCGTCGTCACTCATTTGTTACATCTACTCGTGCGCTACCAATATTGTAAAATGGATTTACCAAGTTGAACACCTTCCCTGGCGAGTACACAACAACTCATCAAAGTTTCATCGGAATCGGATGAATGACATATGAACACATAAGTGATTTTCTTTAAACCATTCGCGTGCCGTCACTCATTTCTTGAATCTACTCATGCGCAACCTATTGTAAAGTAGATTTACTAAGCCTGAAACCTTCTCTGGCGTGTACTCAATGATTCACCAAGGTTTGATCGCAAACGGATGAATGATATATGACCGCATACGGGACATTGTGGAAACGATTCGCGTGCCGTCGCTCATTTGTTGAATCTACTCGTGCGCTACTTATTAAAAACTGTATTTACTAAGACAGAAACATTTCCTGGAGTGTACACAACAATTCACCAAAGTTTCATCGCAATCTGATAAATGGTATATGGCCGCATACGGTACTTTGTTGAAATGATTCGCGTGCCGTCACACATTTGTTGAATCTACTCGTGCGCTACCTATTGTAAAATGGATTTATTAAGCCAGAAACCTTCCGTAGGGTGTACACAACATCTCACCCAAGTTTCATCGTAATCGGATGAATGGTATTTGAACGCATACGGGACCTTATTGAAACGCTTCGTACGTCGTCGCTCATTTGTTGAATCTACTCGTGCGAAACCTCCTGTGAAATGTATTTACTAAGTTAGAAACCCTCACGTAAGTGTACGCAACATCTCACCCAAGTTTCATCGCTATCGGACGAATGGTATTTGAACGCATACGGGACTTTGTTGAAACGCTTCGCACATCGCCACTCATTTGTTGAATCTACTCGTGCGCAGCCTCCTGTGAAATGGATTACCAAGTTAGAAGCCTTCACTTAAGTGTACACAACAACTCATCAAAGTTTCATCTCAATCTATGAATGGAATATAAACTAAACGGGATTTTGCTGAAACGCTTCGCGCGTCGTCACTCATTTGTTGAATCTAGTCGTGCGCTACCTAATGTGAAATTGATTTACTAAGCCAGAAGCCTTCCCTGGAGTGTACACAACATCTCACCCAAGTTTCATCGCTATCGGACGAATGGTATTTGAACGCATACGGGACATTTTTGAAACGCTGCGTGCGTCGTCGCTCATTTGTTGAATCTATTCGTGCGCTATCTATTGTAAAACGGATTTACTAAGCCAAACACCTTCCCTGGAGCTCACTCAACATATCACCCAAGTTTCATGGCAATCGGATGAATGGTATATGAACGCATACGGGACTTTGAAACGCTCTAACGTGCAGAGACAAACAGTAGAATTCGACATCACTGCCACCTTTGGTATAAAACACAACTTTTCGCCACGGGCGGAGTGTATGTTATGGCGGTAGTTGCATAGGTTGCAATCAGGTGGCTCTAACGTGCAGAGACAACCCGTCCAAAGACATCAGCTTTCACGAAGGCCAAGGCTAGTGGTTTCCACGACGACTGTTTTTGTATATTGTGGTTCTAAAATTGTGTGTAAATTGTGGTTCTAAAATTGTGTTCATTCCACCTACCGGGTCAGATTGTGAATCTAAACCATACATGGACCCACCCTAATATACATACCAAATTCCATCAAAATCGGTTCAGTCGTTTAGGAGGAGTTCAGTCACATACACACGTGTCGAAGAATTATATATATAAAAGATAGTTCATCAGAGAGTGACAAAAGGAACAGGGAGTTGCCAAGACATGTTTAGGCTCTGACTGCTTGAGCCTTGACTGCTACAATGGAAAGCAATGTAGCTCGTTAAACCACGCCTCTCGACTCTGTTGCCCAGTGAAGAACGTGAATCTTAAGGTGCCGCTTAACGTGGTTCTACTACCTGTCTCAAAAGTATCCAAAAGATTAAAATAACTGACTATCTTAGTCGGATATAAAGAGCAAATTTCCAAAATGTTTATTCAAATGGTCAATACAATTAGTGAAGTATATATTTACTGACATTTTCTGAGGGAGAAAAAACAAAATCAAACTGTTCGCTTACCGAGACCTGTAGCGAGGGCTCGCAGCAACAGAGTGGCAAGTCGGCGGAAGTCTTGGGCCAGGTTGTTCACAGCAGCTTGGAACCCAGGAACCTGGGCTTCAGGCAGGTTACGATCCAACCAGGATACATTGAAAGTGTGACGTACTTCCTCGACACGGTCTTGAGTGAATCTAGAACAGGAAAAGAGATAAACATGTAATCAGGAACCACTCACTACTACTCAGCCAATTTATGTAGGATTTTCGAAATGTAAAGTGCGCTCCTGTGGTTCAGATTTCACGATAAATTATATATCACGTGGCATACACAATGCACACACTAGACTAGACCAACAGTCAAGGAAACCTATCAACACCATACATACACTATGTGGCCAAAAGCCTCTGGACACACATTGCTGTTCTTTCTAAACAAACAATTTATTATTTGAAGAACATTATTTGTCCCACCTAATTATGCTGCCAGCTATATTGTGTTGAATAACGATCTCAAAATTAGTGACCATGGATGATACCAAAAACAAGTAGTTCCGTGAAGAACTAAAGCCTATTTTCATATATCCTACATATGTTAATTGCCAATATCAACATAAAAAATTTCAATTTGATTGCTGTAATAGATTCGGAGATATTGAGAACCGACTAAATATTTCGGATGGTCGCCATGTTGGATTTTTATAAATGTAGGTCTTAGAGTTATGTACTGTTACATGAAGGTTATTGTGTACGAGAAGTATTCAAACTTCAATTGCATGATTAGGACATAAGAGGTAAAAACGAGATTTTAAAATTTCGCACAGCTCCCATCTTGTGGTTATGGAAAAAATTGAAATAAATTAGATGCCAGTGGATTAACATTTGTATAAGGATTTACTGTACCAAGTTTCACTGCACTCGGATGGTTAAATTGCGAGAAACGTCCATGTGAATATTTATATTTCGCGTCGCCGCCATGTTGGATTTGTGATCACCAGGTTATTGAAAGTCCTAAAGGTGAACTTATGTTCATAGCCCCTATGAACATTAAAAAATTCAGTTTGATTGCTGTAATAGATTCGTAGATATTGAGATCCATCTAAATATTTCGGATGGTCGCCATGTTGGATTGTTATATGTATAGGTCATTGAGTCATTTATCATTAAAGGAAAATTATTGCGTAGGTTCATTTTCAAACTTTCATTTCGATCGCATGATAACGACACAAGAAATAAAAACTTAATTTTAAAATCTTGAGGTTATGTAAACAATTTAACTAAATTAGATATCAGTGCATTACAATGTGTATAAACATTTGCTGAACCAAGTTTCATTGCGTTTAGATAATTGAATCGCGAGAAAAATCTATTTAAAACTTTCAACTTCGCTTGGCCACCATGTTCGTTTTGTAGTTAACTGGTTTTTGAAAGTCTCATATATGAAATTCCAGTATTGCCCTTTATCTCCGTACAAAATTTCAGGGTGATACCGGTAATAGTTTCAGAGATATAGAATGCCGGATAAATATTTCGCACAGCCGCCATCTTGAGGTTATGTAAATAATTGAACGAAGATAGATGCCGGTGCATTGCAATGTGTATGAACATATAATGTACCAAGTGTTATTGCGTTTGGTTGGTTAAATCGCGAGAAACGTCTATTTAAAAGTCGCAACTTCGCTTGGCTGCCATGTTGGTTTTTTAGTTACCAGGTTTTCAAAGGACACACAGGTGAACTTCTAGTAGTTCCATTTATCACCGAACAAAATTCCAAGGTGATATCGGTAATAGTTTCGGAGATATTGAATGCTGGTGAAATATTTCGCACAGCCGCCATGTTGGATTGGTGAGACGTAACAAAATTTGAAGGGCACTGTCGGGGTCGTCCGGAATAATGCTATGAACTTACCGAGTTTCACTGAAATCTCTCCAACCGTTTAGATTTTATTAGGGACACACACACACACACACACGCGCGCGCGCGCACGAATCACACACGCACACACAGACACACGGTCAAAAGGTGATCTCAGAAGCCTATTTTTTCATAAATGAAAATAGGCTAAAAATGAAAGATGATAATCTGACGATCAGCTAAGGCTTGCAATATTCAAATTATTTTATAATAATATTTATTTCAGCCAATGCTCAAAAGGAGTTTGGTTGGTTGGTTGGTTGGTAGGTTCCTCAGTTTAGGGACTGCGACAACGCGGTCATGTAGCCCTGTGTACTTTGGATGTATAATGTGTGTATAATCTGTCTGATAACCGGTGTTAATTGTGATGGCTGTATTAGTGTGTGTTATCTGTTTTTAATTCAAGTAAGGACTGCAGACATTGGATTTTCAAGTAGTTCCAACTTTTGCTACCGAACGTCACCGTCAACGACCAACGAGTTCTGAACTTGGTTACTGGATGCAACCGACGAACGTTGGAACCTTAGAGCGTCAGTCAAATCTAACCTATAATTTAGCTTCACACAAGTGTAATTAGTGGAAGGTCCTTTATCATGCCATAAATCCATGACATGGGACCGCCGCGCCGGCTTTACTTCCCCTCCGAAGGAAGGCATACTGAGGGATTTTTAACCCTCTTAAAATCCAACGACTTCGGCCGGGACTGAACCCGCGACCTTCAAAAGGAGTTTACAACTAACATTAAATGTATTATTCCTGTCTGTAAATAGGATACCGATAGCTATTACTCTGAACAACTTGCATTGTAACTGCTAATTTCAGTGCCATCAAACATGGTAACTTCGTTGCAGAAATGGCGATAGTGAACGCAACTCTGATGCAACACAACAGCAAGAAAATTACTATAAATCTCCATGTTTAAAGAGATGGGGAACAAATTACCATTTAATGGTAAGGTTTCATCTAGTAACTTATATAAGGGGACACGGACTATACATGTGAATAATCTGATGGTGACGTCATTAATCAAGGACTGATAGGATATTTCTCTCCCGTATGTTACATACAGACAAAATCACGTTCTGGGAAAGGGACGTTGACTCACGAGCTCTATATTAAAAGAAACCTGAGGTTACCAAAAGATGCCCCCCATCCATTCAACATAATACAGTAAGTGGTACAGTCAATAATTTCCTGGACTGGCCTCATAGTGTTTCACGATATGGTTTGCCTACTACTTGAGTCTTACCTCTCCCTTCCTCAAGCGTGATGTTGGTAGATGCATGTGTGATGTGTGTTCAAGAAGGAAATCATTGTTGAAATTAGTAGCTCATCTTCAACCACGCCCCCAGCCCATTCTCCTCGAACCTAACAACTAATGATAATTGTATTAATGCAACCAATGGCCATGTACTTTTCTTTCCAGGACGGGTCAGGGAAGGGATATTGGACCGTGGACCTATTGAAAGGAACCGTCCCGGCATTTACCTGGTGGTGAAAATGGGAAACCACGAAAACCATTTTCAGGACGGCCGAGACGGGATTTGAACCCACGCTCTCCCGATGCCAGCGAGGCACGAGGTAGTGCGTTAGTGCTCTCGGCCACCGCGCCCGTTCCCTAACAATTAATGGGGTGTGGGTTGGCGAACATGGGACACTTGCCGAGCCCAACAGTGCTTCCACTTACTTGCGTTGCACTCTTCTGTATCATCATTCCTGCCGACCTTCCTTGGTCAACTCTTGTTCTCGCCAACTCCGAAGGTATTAAGGAATCCGAGGCGTAGGATGTATAATTTTTCCGCAATGCAGAACGTTGTCCTTTCTTTCCTGACATCCTATTTCTTTCGAGGGGAAAGACCTATATTTTCACGGTATCCCCTGCATATTGCCAGAACTACTTAATTTAATGGGCATGGGAAACAATAAGTGGTCCACGCCCTGAAGGGTTTTCGGCTAGTGTACCCGAGAGTTTGCACCATGAGGGATTCCTGACCCGGGCCCGTCTTCCCTTTTTCCAGTGACTTTGGGCCAGACCTTCTCCTTTCTTCTCTGCCTTTCATGGCTTCACATCCTCCCAAGTCCCTCAACCCTCATTATTTGGGGGTTGAGGGAATTTATTTTCCCTTGGCTTTAATTGCTTTAATTTCTTTAATTTTATATTTTACTAGCAGTAGTACCCGGCTTCGCCCGGTGGAATGATGATAATGTTTTAAGGTCGCCTTAGAAATATAATGGACTTAAAATCTAAGTCATTTGCCCCCAAAGACAATGAGGGAGTAATATCTAGGTCATTTGCCCTTTTGATAAGGATGATAATAAAAACTACTGTTGAATTGACACGTCAAACTTACAAACTACCGTAATAGAAATACATATTTCAAAATTCACCGGCGAGGAAGACTTTTTGTATGTGGTGATTAATGGTGTAATGGGCGTAACATCTACTGTAGGTCATTTGCTCTTATGATGAGGATGATAAGGGAAACTACTACCGGTATTGAATTGACACTTCAACGTATAATGTACACAATGTACTGTAATAAAAATAACTATATGGCGGCTTCGGTGGCGTATTTGGTAGCATGCTGAGCTTCTATACCCAAGATAGCGGGTTCAAACCCGGCCGAAGCCGTCGGATATTTTAAGAGCGTTAAAAATCCGTCAGTATGCCTTTCTTCGGAGGGGAAGTAAAGCCGGCGGTCCCATGTCAGATTTATGGCATGTTATTGAACCTTCCACTAATTACACCTGTGTGAAGCTAAATTGGATAGGTAAACAACGCTCATAGATGTCTACGTCCGTTGCCAAGAGCCGACTGCAGTGGCGTCTAGTAGCTAAGTTCCGAACTTGGCCTAGTAGTCGTTGACGGTGGCGCTTGGCGGCAAAAGTACGAACTATTTGAAGAATTCTAAGTTGCAGTTTGTACTTAAATTAAAAAACAGATAACACACACTAATACAGTCATCACAATTTACACCGGTTATCAGACAGATTCTACACACACCCAAAGTACACGGGGCTACATGACCGCGTTGTCGCAGCCCCTAAACATAAGAACCAACCAACCAAAAATAAATATTTTAAAAATCACAGTCGAGAAAGACTTTATGCGGCGGTGATTATTGGTATGATGCGCGTAACATCTAGGTCATTTGCACTTATGATGATAATAATAAGGTAATGAAAAAATGACTACTAAACGAACATGGTGTTATTTTAAAACTGATATAGGTAATTCAGGTGTCTAGCTTCGATGTCTTCCAAAGTCTCAACCTTATTTTCTGGCTTAGGCCTGTACTGGATGCGTCTAGTGAAAGAGCGTACTGCTCGGCAAAGACAAAGAATATAGGTCCAAGCTGCACGAACCTGAGATGATCGCAGATGATGACGAAATATGATGACACACGTTCGGGGTTCCCCGTCCTATACAGATTGACCGGGAATCA
This sequence comes from Meconema thalassinum, assembly GCA_946902985.2. Taxonomy (NCBI): domain Eukaryota; kingdom Metazoa; phylum Arthropoda; class Insecta; order Orthoptera; family Tettigoniidae; genus Meconema; species Meconema thalassinum. The sequence continues at coordinate 150,214,622 of OX336390.1, read as the reverse complement.
CTCACTGTTTCGCAACGGCCCTGTGCTGGCATCAGCATAGACAGCAGGAGATAACACGGCGGGCCCTGGAAAGTACTCTCAAGTCACCTCACGATGAATCAGCAAGCTATTCTCACAACTGACCCCCCCCAGGGTCTCACAACTTGTGGGACGTGGGTTGGCGACCACGGAACCCCAGCTGAGTCTGGCATCGCTTCTACTTCCTGGTGCCGGGCTCATTTCAGTTCTCTTTCCTGTCGGCCTCCCTTGGTCAACTCTTGTTCTCTTCCGACCCAGACTGTATTAGAGTATCCGAGGGCTAGGGAGTCTTTCAATTTCCCGCCTTAATAGGCTTTGTCTCATCTTTCCTGATACCCTCATTCTTCGAGGGGTCTGCCTTCTTTTCCTTTTCATAATATCTCCTGTCTTCTGCTCAAGGCCCTAAAAGAGGCAGGGTGTGTGTAGACCCACCACTTCTGGTACACCCTCAAGGGCTCATGACTGGTGAGTTAGGAAGCTGGCAACCCCAAGGAATTCCTGAGCTACATGCAGGGAATGGAGTGGTATGTCAGAAATTTCAAGTGGACAGTGTTACGCATCGGGTTCCAAAGGGTAAGTATACACACTTTGTTTTCGATCGGTGAACGATGTAGATTTGTACCAAAGGGCCTTAATGCGGGAAATGGAGTGGTCTGTCCGAAATTTCGAGTGGACAGTGTTACTCGTCGAGTTCCAAAGGGTAATTATGTAAAATCTGGTTGAGATCGGTGAAACGGTGTAGTTTTCTGCCAAAGGGCCAAAAAGCAGGGAATAGTGTGGTCTGTCCGAAATTTAAAGTGAACAGTGTTACTTGTCGGGTTCTACGGGTAAGTATATAAAATTGGGGTCAGATCGGTGAAACGGTGTAGATTTGTGCCAAACAGCCTAAATGCAAGGGATGGAGTGGCCTCGCCGCAATTTCAAGCAGACAGTGTTAGTCGCAGTGTTGCAAAGGGTAAATATAAAAATTTTGGTTGAGATCGGTGAAACGGTATAGATTTGGGACAAAGGGCCTAAATGCAGGGAATGGAGTGGTCTGTCCGCAATTTCAAGCAGACAGTGTTACTCGCTGGGTACCAAAGGGTAAGTATACGAATATTGGTTCTGATCGGTGAAACGGTGTCGATTTGTGCCAAAGTGCCTAAATGCAGGGAATGGGGTGGTCTGTCCGAAATTTTAAGTGGACAGTGTTACTCGCAGGGTTCCAAAGGGTAAGTATACAAAGTTTGGTTCAGATCGGTGAAACGGTGTAGATTTGTGCCAAAGGGCCTAAATGCATGGGATGGAGTAGCCTCTCCGCAATTTCAAGCAGACAGTGTTAGTCGCAGTGTTCCAAAGGGTAAATATACAAATTTTGGTTGAGATCGGTGGAACGGTGTAGATTTGGGCCAAAGGGCCTAAATGCAGGGAATGGAGTGGTCTGTCCGCAATTTCAAGCAGACAGTGTTACTCGCAGGGTTCCAAAGGGTAAGTATACACATTTTGGTTCAGATCGGTGAAACGGTGTAGATTTGTGCAAAAAGGGCCTAAATGCAGGGAATGGCGTGGTCTGTCCGAAATTTCAAGCAGGCAGTGTTAGTCGCAGTGTTCCATAGGGTAAATATACAAATTTTGGTTGAGATCGGTGAAACGGTATAGATTTGGGCCAAAGGGCCTAAATGCAGGGAATGGAGTGGTCTGTCCGCAATTTCAAGCAGACAGTGTTACTCGCAGGGCACCAAAGGGTAAGAATACGAATTTTGGTTCTGATCGGTGAAACGGTGTAGATTTGGACCAAAGGGCCTAAATGCAGGGAATGGGGTGGTCTGTCCGAAATTTTATGTGGTCAGTGGTACTCGCAGGGTTCCAAAGGGTAAATATACAAATTTTGGTTGAGAACGGTGAAACGGTGTGGAATTGGACCAAAGGGCCTAAATGCAGGGAATGGGGTGATCTGTCCGAAATTTCAAGTGGACAGTGTTACTCGCAGGGTTCCAAAGGTTAAATATACAACTTTTGGTTCAGATCGGTGAAACGGTGCAGATTTGTGCAAAAGGGCCTAAATGCAGGGCATGGGGTGGTCTGTCCGAAATTTAATGTTGACGGGGTTACCCGCAGGGTTCCAAAGGGTAAGTATACAAATTTTGGTTCAGATCGGTGAAACGGTGTAGATTTGTATACATAACAGACAGACAGACAGACAGACAGACAGACAAACTTTGTGCTTTATTATATAGAAAATTGTCAACGTTTTCTTCTCGTGTGTAAATTAGGTGTAAATAAGTAATTAGTACTAGGACCACCTCTCGTGGTGTATCGGCTAGCATTCTTGGCTGTTACCCCTGAGGACAGGGTGTATATAAACCCTCCACTTATGGTGCACCCTGATGGTGCTACACCCTCAAGGGTTCACGGATGGTGTGTTCGGGAGTTGGCGAGCTGGGTCCGGTCCCCCGCCCCCCTTTTTTTCATTGCCTTTGGGGCAGGCCCTCCTCTTTCTCTTTCGTATCTGCCTTTCATTACTATCTTTCCTTCCAAGTCCCTCAATTCTTGTTCTTCGAGGGTTAAGGGCATCTCTTTCCGTCCTGTCTTTTATTTACCATTTTGCTTTTTTTGTTTCCATTTGTTTTTCTAATGTGTAAGTCTGTACTTAGCTTTCTTTATTAAGAAGGCCTATCCATTACATTTCTTTAATCTTCACTGTCACCCAAACCATTAGGAGCCGATAACCTAGATGTTAGGCCCCTCAAAGCAACAATTATCATCATCCCTTTAAATTAAACTAGTAACCCACCCCGGCTTCACCCGGTATCTTTAACGGTTTACCCAGCGTAAGCTTAAAAGGCGCACGGTCGGCAGATCCCAGTCGCGATTCAGAAAAGCCGAGGTGAACAGCAAAACTCCAAACATTTCTCCGAAGTATTAACTCGATAGTTTGATGCTGGCCGAAGCTGTGATAGGCTCACTCGCTAGCTCACAAACTCGCTCTGAAGCTAGTAATTTAAATTTCCACTGAATGGAGATTGGTTGGTTGGTTCTTAAGTTTAGGGGCTGCGACAACGCGGTCATGTAGCCCCGTGTACTTTGGGTGTGTGTAGAATCTGTCTGATAACCGGTGTTAATTGTGATGACTGTATTAGTGTGTGTTATCTGTTATTTTAATTTAAGTACTGAAACGTAGAATTTTTCAAATAGTTCCTACTTTTGCCGCCAAGCGTCACCGTCAACGACTGCTAGGCCAAGTTCAGTACTTAGCTACTAGACGCCACCGCAGTCGGCTCTTGGCAACGAACGTAGAAACTTAAGAGTGTTGTTTACATTCTCAACCTATCCAATTTAGCCTCACACAGGTGCAATTAGTGGAAGGTTCTTTAACATGCCATAAATCTATGACATGGGACCGCCGGCTTTACTTCCCCTCCAAACGAAGGCATACTGAGGGATTTTTAACGCTCTTAAAAATCCAACGGCTTCGGCCGGGTTTGAACCCGCTATTTTGGGCATAGAAGCTCAGCATGCTACCGACTACGCCACCGAAGCCGCTGAATGGAGATTGTTGGAAGAAATGATTACATGAACACTTACAGTGGGCAATGTATTAAGGATAGAGATATGCTGTCGCGGACATTTTTCTAGAACTTTTTATGCTGAACAATTCTTACACTCATAGCATAGGCCTAGATATTTTGAATGGTTTACCCAGCGTAAGCTTAAAAGCTGCACGGACGGAGAGTTTTTCTTCGATTCGATTCACTGAAATCGTTACTGCTTGGTCATGAATAAATGTTTCTCGACAGAAACGTGCCTCGAGAAATCCTTTACAGAATGCTAAAAACCTCATCAAAATCCATCCAGTGGTTCTCGAGATTACCCGTTACATCCAAGAATCGGGGACTTTGTTTTAAACTATGTAGATACATGTTTATGCTGACTATTTAGAGGGGGTATGTGGGTGTGTATGAGAGCCTCCGTGGCTTAGGCGGCAGCACGCCGGCCTCTCACCGCTGAGTCCGTGGTTCAAATCCCGGTCACTCCACGTGAGATCTGTGCTGGACAAAACGGAGGCAGACAGGTTTTTCTCCGGGTACTCCGGTTTTCCCTGTCAACATTTCATTTCAGCAACACTCTCCACTATCATTTCATTTCATCTGTCATTCACTTAATCATTGCCCCAGAGGAGTGCGTCAGGCCTCGGCAGCCGGCACAGTTCATATCCTCGCCGCTAGATGGGGGCTTCATTCATTCCATTCCTGACCCGGTCGGAGACTGGAAGCAGGTTGTGGATTTTCATTCATGTGGGTGTGTATGAATGTATATTGTATTTGCTATATGAAAAAAAAACAGTACAAGAAATTAAATACTGCAGTTATAAAACTTGAATATTATGCGGTTTTTCTGGCCGAATGACACCGCGCTCACATAGAATGGGAGGATTAGAATTCGAAACCATTCATCACTTTCTTCTGTATTCCGGAGAAAAAGTATATTTTGTTTCTTTGTGGTCTGCTGTCTCCCAGCAGGGCAGTCATTTCGCACGATCCCATAGTTCCCTGATTTAGGATCATTTTAAATAAAATAACACAAACAGTTTACGTTTCAGAAAATTTTGAAGCTGAAATTTGAAAATGAATTTAAAATTTTCATGAAATATTATCAACAATGAAACTGAAATTTTGTTTCATTGAATAAGCTAGGCTTTTTTTATATGCATATATATAAACTGAAAGAGACCTAGAAGGCCAGGACTGGAGGCAGATGGAAAAGAGTCTTCTAACCAAGGCAGAACAACTTGCTCCTGTTACGAAGACGAGGAAGCATAGATGGTGGAACAACGAGTGTGATAGACTACTTGATCTGAGGAAGAAGGCGTAGCACGTTTGGCAAACCAAAAAGGACTAGAGTACCTGGCAAAACTTTGTGGAAACCAGGAAGATGGTGTCCAAGGGGATCAAGAAAGTTAAGAAGGAGCACGGCGTCCAACTACTCAGGAAGATAAATGATGACTTTGCGAAGAACAATATGAGAAACGTTTATCGGGTGTTCAGGGAAAACCTAATCAGATATGACCCCCCAACTCTCCAACTTCAGGACGAAAACGGAAACGTGGCAGATACTAATAGAGGTAATTGTAAAATTCTAGCCGGCTACTTTAAAGAACTCCTAAATTGCGATGAACCACTCCAAAAGATGTCGTTCGATTGTGGACCAAAATCGTCTCCCAACCATGATTCTTAACCCCCGTCGGTAAGAGAGATTCAGAAGATACTGACTCGTATGGGGAATTTCAAGGCATCTGGAGAAAATCAGATAACAGCTGAATTATGGAAGTATGCCAGTGAAAATGCGATTGGCTCACTCCAAAAGCTTTTTGAGGAGATATGGAAGACAGAGATCATTCCAGTGGAATGGAAAATGGCCCTGATACACCCTCTTCACAAAAAGGTTCGAAATCGGATTCCAGCAATTTCAGAGGGACGTGACATACAAGATATTTTCAAGAGCGTTATTAGAAAGAGCAAAACCACAGTTGGACTGCCAACCTGGGGAGTATCAAGGAGGGTTTAGGAAGGGGAGATCTTGCGCTGAACAAATTTTAAATCTCAGAAACATTATAGCGTACCAGAAGCAGAGGGCGAAACCTTTGTAGACTTCCAAAAAGTCTTACGATTCCATCGACAGAGAGTCGTTGCTCAATATTTTGGAGGAGTTTGGCTTGGACAGGAAGGCCCTAGCCCTCATAAAGGAGGCGCTCACGAATACGTCCTCTAAAGTTAGATTCATGGGCGAACTGTCTGAACCCTTTGAGATCAGAACAGGGGTCTGGCAGGGGGATGCTCTCTTTCCCCTGTTGTTCAACTGCGCACTTGAAAAAGTGGAATGCGAAAACACGAGGGGGAATACGTCTAGGAACAAAAAAAAAACAAAGGAATCACGATTAAGTGTTTGGCCTTTGCTGACGACTTGGCGCTGTTCGCAGAAACATGGGAGGAAACCCACAAATAACAGACTTACAAGAGATTGCGGGGAAAATAGGACTTAAGATTTCCTTTGAAGAAAAAAAAACGAAAATTATGTCAAATAGTTTGGATGTGCCCAAGGGAGTTACAGTAGGAGCTAATAAAATCGAGGTGGTTAATAGTTTCAAATACTTAGGGGGATGGATCGACTGGAATAACCTTGAAGGAAAAACAATGGAGGCAAGAAGAATCAAAATGGAACTAGCTTTCCAGAAAACCTAAAATACATACAATAAGAAAACTCTCTCCTGGAACTCTAAAATCAGGCATTATAACACCGGAATTTAGCCAGAGGCACTCATTGCAGCAGAAACACTAGTCTTGAGGAGACAAGGGCAAATGGAAAAATTGGAAATCAAAGAGAAAAATTTTGAGGAAGATCATAGGTCCTAAATTCCAAAATCACAAACAAGTTTTCTATAGGAACGACACCTGTATGTGAAGTCTGAGAATCTTTCAGATACCATACGGAAAAGAAGGATTGATTTCTATGGACACATCTACCGGATGAATCCTGCCCGAATAAATAAGAAAATCTTTAACTTCTATTCCAAAAAGAAGATCAATCCTGATTGGTTTACGGAAGTAGAAAAGGACCTGCGAGAGCTCCAGATTACTGAAATCATGTTGATGAATGGTACAGCCAAAAACGTGACCAAAGACAACACCAAGCCAGAGCCGTCTCCAGAAAACCGATGCAGATATCACATGAGGTTAGAAAGAGGAGACCAGATAGAATGAAGAAGTATTGGGAGAAAAGGAGAGCACAAGCATCTAAGAAGTGATTGATCTGACGTACCCCAAAGTGGGTGATTCGAAACGAAGAAGAAGAAGAAGAACAAGAAGAACAACAAGAAGAAGAAAGATATGGGTAAAAACATGAAGCTTTATAAATTGCAAAACAACTTGCCTGTTTCTTAAAGGATGAGATCGCAATCTTTTGCATTCACTGTGTTATGACACGGAAGACTGGTAGCTTTGAGGGGCTTATCGGCAGGAGTTTATGACCTGTGGGATTGCAAGTTCTTTGTTAAAGAGATTACCATGTTTTTCAAAACAGGCAATTTTCTTCTTATGATCTTGAGCTATTAAGAAGCTCAAATACTCACAGACAAAGAGTTAAAAACATTGGGATTCCCATAAAGGCAAAAACACACATATATATGATACAACCTCGTATTTTCCAGCCAGATTACCTTTATCCCCTCGTTCCCACACACACATCTTGTACATCCGCCCTTTTGTTATCAAATTGCAGTTTTATCAATCAAGCCACCTGTTTCCGAGTAATGACATTCGCACCGTACACCTTCACAAGTTGCTGAAGAAGTGCATTTCAGGATGAATAGTTTTTGTGGTTTTGCCATTTAAACATCCAATAAGGTATTTTGCAATTTGAATTCCAAGTCATTTTACCTATCTATTGACTGGGCGAGTGCCAGCCCCGTGGTGTTAGGGTAGCGTACCTGCCTCTCACCTGAAGCCCCGTGTTCGATTCCCGGCTCCGTCAGGGATTTTAGAAACTGACGTGAGGGCTGGAACGGGGTGCACTCAGCCTCCTAGGTACAATTGAGGAGTTGTCTGACAGTGAGGCAGCGCCCCGGTCATGAAAACCACGGGCACCCGATGCGCTCCCCACGCGTAACCCCAATATCTGCAAGCCAAATGGCTGGGCAGCGGTCGCTTGGTAGGCCTAGGCCCTTCATGGGCTGTAGTCGAGGGCGTATATAGAGTTTTATTTCGGGGGGTGCCCAACCGAGGGTTAGGGGGCATGGTATAGGCCCCAAATAATAGGGGGTCCGGGTTTCTCCTCGGGAAACTTTTGTATAATTTGGTGCAAAATGATGAATTTTAAGGCTATCTGGCATCATTTTTCTACCAATTTGCTGTGATGTTTTATGTTTGGTTAATGTCAAACACAACTAAGAGCATTTTATGTTATTTTTTATTAATACAATCATCTTGCTCACTTGATAGTGTTTACATGGAAAGAATTAATGTTACTGTTTTGATTTACAACTTACACTATAATATTAAGTCAAGGTTTCTTGAAACATTACCAAATCGGTTTATAACTTCGTCAGCGAGATGTATGTCTCTGTGAATAGATTACAATACTAGACCGTTGAGTCTGTTTTCAGAAGCAGAATTTCTTAAGTATGTTTTCAACCAACTTATTCAACCAACTCAAACTCCGTTCGGCAGTACCAGTAGCTACACAGAGAGGCAAATTTGCCAAACGTTTTATAAGGGTATAAAAGTTAGGGAAAAAACTTTTGTTACACGCTTCAAAGGCACCTGTTGCTGTTCTTGGTTCGTTCATGAGAGCGAAGGCACTGGAGAATAATAAGAGGAGATGTTGTTACTCATAAGATCAGAGCAAACTGATTGTCACACTGTTTACATCGCTCTACCTTCGTCTTGCTTTGCAACGTTGCCATACGTCACTTAGTAACAATAGTATATGATAAATACGAGTATATTAGTGTTTAATGTTTTAATGCATTCCTTACATACGCCCCTGGCTGTAGTGCGAGGGGTATTTATTATTATCTGGTCGTGATGGTGCAGTGATCAAGTTGTTTACCTCTCACCGAGGCAAACCTGGTTCGATTCCCCGTCAATGCATGCAAGATTTTTGAAGTGAAATATCACGTCCTGTGGTTCGGATTCCACGTAAAAATGGAGGTCCCGTGACCTACGATCACGAGGTTAACGGTTGTGTAAAACTACAATTTTATCAATTGACTTTTTGTAGACAGGTACAGTATTTACCCACCGAGAAGTTTCGCAACTGCTTCAGAACCTCGACTAAAAAAAAAAAGAATCTCCTGATCACCCTTGCTGGAAACTTCATTGCTGATTCTGTGGCCATCATTGCAGCACCATATCTCGTACAAGAATCTGATATTTCTGATATTAAACAAGTAGTTCCGTGAAGAACTATACAGCCTATTTTCATATATCCTACTTAAGTTAACTGCCACTATCAACATACAAAATTTCAGTTTGATTGCTGTAATAGATTCGTAGATATTGAGAACCGACTAAATATTTCGGATAGTCGCCATGTTGGATTGTTAAATGTATAGGCCATAGAGTCATGTACCTATAAAGGAAAATTATTGCGTAGGTTCATTATTCAAACTTTCACATCGATCGCATGATTAAGACACAAGAAATAAAAACATAATTTTAAAATTCGCACAGCCGCCATCTTGAGGTTATGAAACAATTTAACTAAATTAGATACCAGTGCATTACAATGGATATAAACATTTCCTGTACCAGATTTCATTTCGTTTGGAACATTAAATCGCGAGAAAGGTCTATTTAAAATTTTCAAATTCGCTTGGCCGCCATGTTCGTTTTGTATTTAACCGGTTTTTGAAAGTCTTATAGATGAACTTCCAGTAGTGCCCTTTATCTCCGTACAAAATTTCAGGGTGATACCGCTAGTAGTTTCAGAGATATAGAATGCCGGTGAAATAATTCGCACAGCCGCCATCTTGTGGTTATGTAAACAATTGAACGAAGTTAGATGTCGGTGCATTACAATGTGTATAAACATATACTGTACCAAGTTTTATTGCGTTTGGTTGGTTAAATCGCGAGAAAGATCTATTTAAAAGTCGCTAATTCGCGTGGCCACCATGTTGGTTTTGTAGTTACCAGTTTTTCAAAAGTCACATAGGTGAACTTTTAGTAGTTTCCTTTATCACCGTAAAAAATGCCAGGGTGATATCGGGAATAGTTTCGGAGATATTGAATGCTGGTGAAATATTTCGCACAGCCGCCATGTTGGATTGGTGAGACGTAACAAAATTTGAAGGGCACGGTCGGGGTCGCCCGGAATAGTGCTACTGACTGTATGTAAATATTTGTTATTATCCTCCCAGCTCGGGGAGATGCCCCCCCCCGACTCTGCGAGGGATCATTCCTCTACCGTCGCAAGAATGGCGTCTTGCAGCTGAACACACTTTGCCAGCAGGTACAACTGGACATGGTGATAGGCCGATCGCCTAGGCAACCATTAACTAAGTTCTAATTAAGGAAGGGTCAGGGACGGAATTTTGAAAGGAAGTCGACCGTGAACCTGTTTGAAAGGAACCGTCCCGGCATTTACCTGGTGGTGAAATTGGGAAACCACGACAGCCATTTTCATTACGGCCGAGGTGGGATTCGAACCCACGCTCTCCCGATGCCAGAGAGGCACGAGTTAGCACTTTAGCTCTCTCGGCCACCGTGGCTGGTAATTCCATATTATTGCTAAACAAAAGACGCGCATATGCCACTGTCTAGTAATAACCACAATACATAAAATATTTTTCTAATTAATAAATTACGTGTAACACTGATGGTATGCAAATATTATTAATTAGAAGACCTGCGTTATACCACCCGCCCAGCTTTACTGCTATGCGGGCACGACGCGACACAATTCTGTTTGTTTGTAGCTTACATTTAAACGCACTTCTTAAACAAATTGTCATGTATTTATGAAATCAAAGAGCAATTCGTCACTACTCGGGTAATTCTCTTTCTTTTGAATGCTCATTTGTCACGATTGGTTACTTGTGAGCACCCCGTGTGTATATACCACCCGCCCGGCTTTACTATTATGCGGGCACGACGGGACACATTTCTTACAGGGGCTCTCGTTTTGTTTATTTGTTTAATCGAAATTTATAAACATTAATATATTTCCGTTGACTTTTCAAGAAATGCAATATTTTTCCAGTATTATTGAGACGATTTAGAAGATTTTGGTGCAAACCGCCCCTTCTAACTCTCTCTGGTTTTGTTGTATATTATACTGTAGTATACAGTAGTATAATACAGTATGGTAACATCAATAATGCTAAGTCGTTACATGGTGGGGACTCCTAATTTCCTTTGTTTTGAATTCTTGCCAACTTTTGTGCTGTAAATATACCCCAAATACACTGTACAAAGGATATTGTAAGGGCTATATTAACTTTATATACTGCACATACGCAGATATGAATAAATTATTCTCACACCACTTTTAGGAGTATTAACACACCTGAAATGTATTTAAGCAGATACCATAATTATTCTAGTAATATGACCAAATCTGTAGACGACTGGGATGTCGCTTTTTTTTCCTTTTTTTTTCGTATGGATTTTAGTGCCGGGGGTGTCCGAGGACATGTTCGGCTCGTCAGTTTGTAGCTGCTTCTATGCGGACACCCACGGGGTGAGCTATAAGTACCGTCATGTGTGGAGTGTTGTCCGGGAGGAAAGTTTGAGTCTAAGGACGAGGAGTTGGAAGGTAGCGGCTGTGGCCTATAGTTAGGGACCAACCCCGGGATATGCCTGGAAGGAAGATGGGAAACCACAGAATGGGATCTCGATAAAGCGAGGTTTCAGGGCTTAGGAAGGCCACCGAAAATTTAAAGGCTGGAATGAAACGTGGTTAGAATACCAGACAGGGTGAATGCCCTCTTTTATTCAAGCACTTGGCCACTCAGTGAGTTGTTAATTCATCAGTTAATTGAAATGATGTGTTTTATGACGTCATAGATGGGCCCATGTCAATAACACTATTAATGCTACCATATAACCGACTCAAGCATCAATAAAAATATGTGTAGTCCTCTTATCGTAACACCATCCTCCATGCTAATCATTGTTAGATCTTCCAGGCCGGACAACGAACTCTAGAAGTCACAAGTCTCACAAATGTTTCCTAGTTCCGTATTAAAATATTAATTCAAGTGTATTTTATCTCAACACGATGACAGCAACCATTTGAAGTTAAAAAGACACTTAAGTAAATGATAAGCAGATGGGAGTGCAAGCTTGATTCCGTCTTAAAGGACAGAAGTTCAAGATAATGTTACTGATAAACCTGCACCGCCTAAGTTATTGGATTATTTTTATTACTTTAAATCCACAAAGGGAAGCCATTAGGACGCGTCGTCTGATATTGGCAAAAGAAGCCAGTTTTACTCGCGCCACGGTGGCTTTGAAGTAACAGCCCTGCCACCAGCAATGCCCATGGTAAACCAAACCCCACTCCACCCCGCCTGAAGTTTAATCGCCCCCTCCACCGCAGAACGTGTGTTATAATAGCGAGATTAGCCTGACAGACCAAGTGGAGCGCTCCCTATCTATACAGGGTATTTCAGTAATAGCGTGCCAAACGAATACTAGCAATCCGGGCGGCCGCACTGAGCACATAGGGAACATGAAGGCTAACCAAAGGTGCTATGGACGTAAACATGACTGGGGTGTCCTGAGTAGTTATTTATGTTTGTTGACAGTAAATGTTATTTATGTATTTTACGTATGGCTACATCACTGATTACAAATTATAATTATTACAGTTAGCTTTAAATTACAAACTAATATCCTGGCCACGAATGTACTCAATACATCTCTTCGTCATCATCAGGAACTCCGTTGGATCGCCATGGAAGGCTCTCAGAGCACACTCCTGAACTATATGGCGAACAGTCTGTTTTTCGGCGAAGGAGATGGTACTCTCTGCCACTTGTGCAGACAATCGGCCAGTGCTACACCGGTATTAATGTTTAAACATAGGTAACACAAATGAGGTGTCCTGAACGGTTGTCGTTTATTTGTGTTTTTTATTTTATTTAGCCTGCAGTAAATGTGTAGGCTATATTATTACACTTACGACCATGTCTGAACGGCATCATAAAACTTACTCAACATGACGGCCACCAACCATAGCAACGACTTACAAGATTCTGTAGCCTATAACCGCGCTACCTTCCGGACGATAGGAAGGAACCAAAAACAGCATTGGTCGCGTATATATTTATGCCCATCCGTTTACTGGCTACCTGAGTAGGTACCAGCCTATTTCTACAAAGGAAAATTGAGCATGACATCTTGTCGTGCCAACTCCAACAACATAGGATCATCGAAGAACTTAATAGAGACATCCCCACTAAGTCCTTTCCGGCGCCGTGTTTTGATCATAAATTCACGAGCTAGATGAGTGGCAGGCTGTGGCTCCAGTGACCGGATCACTATACTTTTGTCCAGTGGATCACCAGGAACAATCTACAGCAAATGTTGAACTCGTTAATGCATGACATAACAAGGGGGCAGCAAGAGATACAAGGGAAAGAATCACACTCCATACCTGCCAATGATGGAAGACGGACAAACAAAAAGCCTGCCCTTGCGTGTGCGTTCGTAGATCAGTCTCGAGGACAAACGAGTCGATGACTGGGATAAAGACTTTGATGGTGTACAGTGGAGAACCTGGTACAGGTACATCTTTTAACTGTTTAAAAACAATACACATCGAACTACTCAGGACGCCTTATTCTCGTTACACATGTTTACGTCCATAGCACCTTTGAGTGACCTCGCAGATCACATGTTCCCCACGTCGATGTGCTCAGTGTGGCGGTTCGGATTGCTGGTATCCGTTTAGCACTCTCTTACTGAAACACCCTGTATACGCAGGGTGTGTTCCACTTGGTCTGTCTGGCTAACTCACGTTCTGCGGTGGAGAGAGCCAGTAAACATCAGGCCAGACGGAGTGGGGTTTCGTTAACCGCGAGCATTGCTGGTAACAGGGCTGTTGCTCCCAAGTCACCGTGGTGCGAGTAAAACTGGCTTGTTCTACAAGATCGATCGGTTTTGCCAATATCAGGCATCACGTCTTAAATGGCTTCCCTTTATTAGATATAAAGTAATAGCTGCGCCCGATTGCGCAAGTATTAGTAAGTTAAGCTTTTGATCACGTACATCTATTTTTTCTAATATTGATAGAAATATTCCTTTGTTTTAGCTAATTCATTGTGTGGCTTGTTTAAATATCAGTAGAGAAGCTTGAGTGTAATATGATTGCAGAGTTTGAATCTGTTCATTATGTAATTAGTTTTTTTGATTTTAGTATAAACAAGTAGTTCCGTGAAGAACTATACAACCTATTTTCATATATCCTACATATGTTAACTGCCAATATCAACATACAAAATTTCAGTTGGATTGCTGTAAAAGATTCGTAGATATTGAGTACCGACTAAATATTTCGGATGGTCGACATGTTGGATTTTATATATGTAGGTCCTAGAGTTATGTAATGTTACATGAAGATTATTGTGTACGTGTAGCATTCAAACTTCAATCGCATGATTAGGACACAAGAAGTAATAAGGAGATTTTAAAATTTCGCACAGCTGCCATCTTGTGGTTATGGAAACAATTGAAATAAATTAGATGCCAGTGGATTAACATTCGTAAAAGGATTTACTGTACCAAGCTTCACTGCACTTGGATGGTTAAATTGCGAGAAACGTCCATGTGAATATTTATACTTCGCGTCGCCGCCATGTTGGATTTGTGATCACCAGGTTATTTAAAGTCCTATAGGTGAACTTATGTTTACAGCCCCCATGAATATAAAAAAATCAGTTTGATTGCTATAATAGATTCGTAGATATTCAGAGTCGTCTGAATATTTCAGATGGTCGCCATGTTGGATTGTTAAATGTATACGCCATAGAGTCATGTACCATTGAAGGAAAATTATTGCGTAGGTTCATTATTCAAATTTTCAGTTCGATCGCTTGATTACGATACAAGAAATAAAAACTTAATTTTAAAATTCGCACAGCCGCCATCTTGAGGTTATGTAAACAATTGAACTAAATTAGATACCAGTGCATTACAATGTGTATAAACATTTTCTGTACCAGATTTCATTGCGTTTGGAACATTAAATCGCGAGAAAGGTCTATTTAAAATTTTCAAATTCGCTTGGCCGCCATGTTCGTTTTGTATTTAACCGGTTTTTGAAAGTCTTATAGATGAACGTCCAGTAGTGCCCTTTATCTCCGTACAAAATTTCAGGGTGATACCGCTAGTAGTTTCAGAGATATAGAATGCCGGTGAAATAATTCGCACAGCCGCCATCTTGTGGTTATGTAAACAATTGAACGAAGTTAGATGTGGGTGCATTACGATGTGTATAAACATATACTGTACCAAGTTTTATTGTGTTTGGTTGGTTAAATCGCAAGAAACGTCTATTTAAATGTCGCAAATTTGCGTGGCCGCCATGTTGGTTTTGTAGTTACCAGGTTTTCAAAAGTCACATAGGTGAACTTCTAGTAGTTCCCTTTATCACCGTAATAAATTCCAGGGTGATATCGGTAATAGTTGCGGAGATATTGAATGCTGGTAAAATATTTCGCACAGCCGCCATGTTGGATTGGTGGGACGTAACAAAATTTGAAGGGCACGGTCGAGGTCGCCCGGAATAGTACTATGAACTTACCGAGTTTTATTGAAATCGCTCCAGCCGTTTAAAAGTTATTAAGGACACACACACACACACACACACACCTCTCACACACACACACACACACACATACACACACACACGGACAAAAGGTGATCTCATAAGCCTTTTTTTTTTTTTTTTCAAAATTGAAAATAGGCTTAAAAAAATGAGTATTTTATCATTTAAACTGGATATTTTCTTTCTTTTAAGTTGATATACAACAGTCAAGTAAGATCCTAAAGTCTAGTATTGTTTCTAGGCGATATAATGTAAATAAACATATGGTTAAACTGACAAATTAGTTGCGTTCGACGGAGGGTTAAAAACAAATATTTGGTCATTCAAATTGTATTTTAAAATAGTCTACTGTTTTCTATTTTCAGTGACTTTGTTCGAGTATTATGTTGCGAAAATACATTCTGTGAGTATTTTGCCCAGTTATGATGACATACTATGATCAAATGCAACGACGTAACACAGTTCCATTGTTTTTCGTATTGCACCATGTTTAGTCACAATGCATTCCATCAGCTTCTGCTTGATATTTAGTAATCACGACTCTATAAAAATATAACATAATGATTTAAAAATAAACACTAAAACGAGTAGTATCCATTATCTCTTCCAGGTTAATATTTCTGGTCACATTACCTTAATCATCCAAACATGTCCGCTGTAAAAGATATAATTTCTAAGTCGTTTCATTTAGGGACCTGGCCATCGAGATATGCACTGAACGAAGGGTGACATCCATTAACTGGTTGGTTGGTTCCTTAGTTTAGGGGCTGCGACAACGCGGTCATGTTGCCCCGTGTACTTTGGGTTTGTGTAGAATCTGTCTGTTAACCGGTGTTAATTGTGATGACTGTATTAGTGTGTGTATCTGTTTTTTTTTATTCAAGTAAGGACTGCAACTTTGAATTTTTCAAATAGTTCCTACTTTGGCCGCCAAACGCCACCGTCAAAGACTACTAGGCCTAGTTCAGAACTTAGCTACTAGACGCCACCGCAGTCGGCTCTTGGCAACGAACGTAGCAACCTAAGAGCGTTGTTTACATTCTTAACCTATACAATTTAGTTTCACACAGGTGTTATTAATGGAAAGTTCTTTAACATGCCATAAATCTATGACATGGGACCGCCGGCTTTACTTCCCCTCCGAAGGAAGGCATTCTGAGGGACTTTTAACGCTCTTAAAAAATCCGACGGCTTCGACCGGGTTTGAACCCGCTATCTTGGGCATAGAAGCTCAGCATGCTACCGACTACGCCACCGAAGCCGCCCATCCATTAACTGTCAAGACACAAGTATAGGCTAATACGAGGGGCGATCAGAAACTAAGGTTACAGAGCCTGTTGTGAAACGTGTACATCTTATTTCATATAACCAATACAGCCAACTGATAATTTAGGTTATTTTTCGACAGTCTCCATATAGGTTTGGGCACTTGTCGCTTCGTGGGATGAGATTATTCCCTCATGGTAAAAACCCTGTCTTTGAACGTAAAGCTACGTTGTTGTGAAGTGTTTCACCTCCTCGTCTGAAAGGAATCTTCGACCTCCTAGGTGCTCCTTCAAGTGAGGAAACAGGTGAAAGTCGCTTAGTGCCAGGTCCGGACAGTAGGGAGGGTGGTCAATGAAGTCCCAGCAAAACCGCTTCAACAGCATGGTGGTGTATGAGGTCGCGCGTTGTCATGAAGGAAGATGACGCCCTCGGTGAGAAGTCTTGGCCGCGGTTACATGTGTCGCCCACAACAATCGTATAACTGAGCGGATCTTAAAAATCCCTCAGTATGCCTCCCTTCGGAGGGAAAGTAAAGCCGGCGGTCCTATGTCATAGATTCATGGCATGAGAAAGAACCTTCCACTAATTATATTTGTGGAAGCAAAAATGTGTAGGTTAGTTTGACAACGCTCTATTAGTTCCAACGATCGCCACCGGGTGCTGACTGCGATGACATTTTGTAGCCGTGTCCGCATTTAGGTGTCGTGGATGGTAGCATTTGGTAGCAAAAGTAGGAACTGCTTGAAAAAATTAATCGTCTGCAGTCCTTCTACCTGAATAACGGACAACACACACTAATACAGCCATCACAATTAACACCGGTTATCAGACAAATTCTACACACACCCAAAGTACACGGGGATACATGACCGCGTTGTCGCAGCTCCTAAACTGAGGAACCAACCATTCTCTTCACGAGACCAGCTTTTCAAACGAGTCGCCATTAGTTGTTTACCAACAACTAGCGCTGTATGTGGCGGGGGATTGACACTCTGCACAGTTACCAACCGTATGTACTCGAATTACCCCACACTAATAATTTCTCTATAACATACGTAATACCAGGAATATCAGTCTTGTAACCTTAGTTTCGAATCATCCCTCGTACTTGGGTTGTGAAGAATTTGACTGATAACCTGCATTATTGTGATGTATTTAGTATGAAGCAAAATAATTAGCCGTAATGGACAATGTGTTTAATATACGTATTAACTTCGTATTAATTAAATTTACTACGGACACCTGTTAATACAATAATGTTATAATATAATGTTTATTGTTGTAACATGTTTTCAACCCTTATGCATAGAGGCTGCGATCGTGAAGCACACTTGGGACAACAAATTGATCATATCCAGGCCATTCACATATCTCCGTCATCACCAAGAACTCCGTTGGATCGCCAGGGAAGGTTCTAAGAGGACACTCCTGAACTACGAGGGCAGATCTAAAAGTAAGTTGCACTTCCCAGTTATGGCCATTTATCAGACCACCTATACAACAGCAACACGCCTATAACGACATAGAATGTAATGTCACTTTTCCACATCGTTTCCAAGAGACTCCAAACATTTCTGCGAACGCACAACCAACTTGTCGATGCCGGATACATAGAATGTTCCTCCAGCGTTCTGCAACCACACGGACACAGCGGCCTTCACCTCCTCATCGGTCTGGGAATGTCGATCACCGTTCTGTCTAATGATCGCATTAACACTGTTGACATTTGCACGGGTCCTGGACATTGCGGGCCTGCCCTCGCGATATTCGTCCGTGATATCCGTGCGTCCGGCTTCGAATTGCTGACACCACTTTACGATCCCTTCCCGGGAAATGGCCCACTCCCCATACACAGCACTAATTTCACGATGAATGTCCGTGCAGTTCTTCCTTTTGGCCCATAGGAATCGGATTGTCACACGCACCTCATATTTGGAGTGAACCTCCAGTCGACGCGCCATTGTTTTGGCCGCTATTCACACCATACAAGACGAGACACCACAGCGACCTGCCTAACAGATGTGTGGGCAGTGTCTGTCCCTTTCACCGCTGTGCCCACGTGTGCGACACACGGCGCGCTGCTGCAGCGCGTTAGTGCAACTAACTTTTTGATCCACCTTCGTATATGGCGAACAGTCTGTTTTTCAGCGCCACAATCACAACTCGGAGAAGGTACCATATTCCGCTTGTGGAGAGAATCGGCACCTCAGCCAGTGTTACACTGGTATTAATGTGTAAACATAGGTAACACAAATAAGGTGTCCTGAACGGTTGTCGTTTTTACGAGGCACGTCCAGAAAGTAAGTTCCGTTTGGTAATAAAATTGAATTGTGTAGAGATACA
This sequence comes from Meconema thalassinum, assembly GCA_946902985.2. Lineage (NCBI taxonomy): Eukaryota > Metazoa > Arthropoda > Insecta > Orthoptera > Tettigoniidae > Meconema > Meconema thalassinum. The sequence goes on along the minus strand of OX336390.1, from coordinate 150,195,686 downwards.
GAAAAAATATTTATTGCACAACATTCTACACCTCTTAAACTACTTTTCCACATATCTGCCGAACTATTGCAGGCATTTGTCATAGCGTGGCACAAGTTTTTGGATACCTTCTTCATAGAAGTTTGCCGCCGACCGTAAACGATAGTGAAGACTCCCCTGTAAGATATCCTACAGTTTGGCCACCACTGTTAGGCAAATTGCCTATGTGGTCAGGAGAACTCCTATCGGCAGTTATGTGGAAAAGTAGTTAAAGAGGTGTAGAATCTTGTGCAATAAATATTTTTTCTGTATCTGTACACAATTTAATTTTATTACCAAACGGAACTTACTTTCTGGACATGCCTCGTATTTTTATTTTTATTTAGCCTACAGTAAATGTGTACAGTAATACACTTCATGCCTGAACGGCATTAGTGTGTACAAACTCATACAACTTACTCAACATGACGGCCACAGACCATAGCAACGACGTAAGAGATTCTGAATATCCGCGCTATTTCACTCATCCAGACAGACGTCGTTGTCCTTTGCCAGCTAATGTGGCGCCGAATTCAAGGTCTCTACACTAGGAGCTGGTTTGACACGGAAAAGAAAACCTGCGAACCTTGAGATATCTATTTCATCCAGTCACATGCATGTTACATAAAGAACTGTGGAGTTCTGCTTGCTTCTTGTTCTTATACTGTATGAATATTAAAACACATTGTCCACTGCCTGTGGGACGTATAGTATAGTCATGACGCATGCACAGTGGGTTAGCGATTTGTGAGATCCTACACATTGTTATTGTTATTATTATTATTATTATTATTATTATTACAGATATTTACAGATATCTCAATTGAAGACCCCACGGAAAGAACGGGGTAAGTCCATTATTTCCGAAAATGAGTTTATGGCACATTCTGATGGCCAGCTATCGTCATTAGAGATTAATTTCAACTGAAGTCTTAAATCGACACGACTGGACGGTTTGATGCTGGCCGAAGCTGGGGTCATAGACTCGATCGCTAGTAATTTTAATTTCCACTGAATAGAGATTGTTCTTTCTTCGGCTTTTCCAATTAATTGGGCTCGCCGGAGCCAAACAGGCAAATTTTGGTTTTGACCGGGCATTTAAGGCCAGATGCTCTTTCTGATGCCACGTGATTTTTCAGGTGAAAATGCCACACCGCTGTCACCAGGATTCGAACCCCGGCCGTCCGGGTGAAAGACGAGCAGCTAAGCCACTGCGCCATCACGCTCCCCTTCCACTGAATGGAGATTGTTGGAAGAAATGAAAACGTAAAACCACTTATAGTGGGTGATGTATTAAATAAAGATGTGCTGTCGCGGACATTTTTGTAGAACTATTCATACTGAACAATATTCCTACACTCAAAGTATATAGCCTAGATATTATTAACGGTTTACCCAGCGGAAGTTTAAAAGCCGCACGGACGGTAGGTTTTTCTTCGACTCGAATCACTGAAATCGTTACTGCTCGGCTTCCTTAGGTCTTAAATGAATGTTTTTCAACAGAAACCTTCCTCGAGAAATCCTTTACATAATGGTGAAACCCGCATAGAAATCCATCTAGTGGTTCTCGAGATTAGGCTACCCGTTACATCCAAACATCGAGGACTTAGTTTTTATACTATGTAGAGATTCTTTGGCCTGAATACCGCTACCCTTCATGTTTCTCATTACTAGGGCCCGGATGTTGATGCAGTAAACAAGTTTAAAAAATGCACTGAAAATTTTCAAAATGACTGTAATAAATGCCCTAAAAATTCGAAAAATGCACTATAAAATGGAGAAAATGATCTTATAATAATAAACTCACCAATATTTAAAAAAATCGAAAATTGCACTATAAAATGGAGAAAATGACCTGAGACAAGATTATACACCCCTTCCCCTTTCTACCCCGCCACAGCTGACCTTGGTCAACAGAGTAGGTAACCAGGCACGTGTATTCCATAGATGTAAGGTAAGCATTGCTTACCCAAGTAAAATAATGACGGGTACAATAATTATTTACTTTGGTTATAGTGATATTCCAGTCTCTGTGTCCTGTATTTTTTTAATGGACCCATTCACACTTCGTTGTTCTTTGATTCCTACTGCGAGTTCCTTGCGGAGTCGCTTGCAACAGCACAATAGCGTGACATGCCCTCTTTTGGTATTTCTTGGTACTGCAGGGTGAGTGAAAGCGAAGGCTAGGAAGCAATTCCTTAAGTTACATACCTTAGGCCAAAAACAAGGAGCGGTCAGTTTTCAAAGATAGTATGTTACTCGCCCATTATAGTTTGAAAAAGCGTGTCAGTGTTTGTGTAAAACAGCTTTCTATATGCTGTGTTAAAACGTGTGATTGTTTTACAGTGGTAGGCCGTCATTATTATAGTTCAGCGATATAATGTTGCCTAATGCAATATAAGGGAGTAGGGTATGCAGTAGGCGTTTCTGTTTACACTAGTAGGCGTGAGAAATCTGTAAAAATATGGCACCGGGAGTTGGGTCTGGAGATGACAGCGTGTGATGTGCGGTAAATTTGAGAACAAAATATTAATTTTATTAGGAAGTCGTCCAACTCCCCAGTTGAGTTGGCTGATTAACACGAAAGTGAAAGCTTGTATTCGCTATTTTAACTAAACGTAAAACATTTATCATTGATTTCAATTCGGATAGATTTACTTTGTAAGTTCAAAATATCCCAAACTTCTACAACTGGGTCTTCAATGAGTTTGCGAAGAAAACCATTGCTTACCCTAAGTAAAATTCCACCACACGCCACTGCAGGTAACATTCCATTCCGCTAATAACTGGTTTGCGACGAAAACAAGAGCATCTGTATACCTACGGCACCGTTCTTCTGTATCCAAGATATATATTTTTCTACTAATAGCAATACCGAAATATTTTATTTGAATATTTTAAATTATCTTGTATCAGCTACTAGCTTCTTCTTAACTCTGACAGACGTAACTCCCTCATATAAAGCTGTGACATGTCTAAATTGGAAAAAAAAAACAAAACTTAAAAGGCCGATTTCTCTAAAATATGACCAACAAAATCTACCAAACTGAAAAAAATGCTCTTAAAATGGAAAAATAGCAAATAATGTAAAAAGATGCGAAATAAAAATGACATACAGTATTTGAAGACGGGGTGGCCCGTCCGGAGTTTCTATGTACTTCAGCATTGTTTTAGACAACTCAGTAAAAAAAATGACATGTCATCAACATCCGGGCCCTACTCATAACGAAATATAACGAGTTTTGCGCCTTATTAGCAACGTTCTCAACTGGCTCACCCCAGTGCAACCTATTGTTTATGGCAGAGGTGTTCATACAGCACGCCGGCGTGCTTCTGGCGCAGACGGCCTTGGTGAGGGAGAACTACAGTATAATCCAGGGGTGCCCAACTTTTTTTTAACTAAAAGCCACATTGTAAATAGTTAGGGGTCCTTGCGGGCTAATAATACTCCTGGGGGGTTTGAGGGGTATATATTTTTATCATTTTAAATGATCTTGTCGACTTCGTCGTTACGCTGGGGTCTGGCGTTACGTTACGGTGACGGGACGAAATGTACCCAGATGCACTGAGGTGTGTGACGTCATAGTACTGCTTGGTGCATGTGTTCCCCGACAATCTCTACTTCGTTAGTATAAGACAAAAATCCCCGATTCTTGGATGTCACGGGTAATCTCGAGAGCCACTGAATGGATTTTGATGCGGTTTTCACCATTCTGTAAAGGATATCTCGAGGAAAGATTCTGTAGAAAACAATTTATGTACGATCAAAGGAAGCCAAGCAGTAACGATTTCAGTGAAAAAGTCGAAAACAAACTTGGGGTTCGTGCCCTTCTTAAGCTTACGCTGGGCAAACCGTTAAAAATATCAATATACTATGAGCGTAAGAATTGGTCAGCATGAAAAGTTCTACAAAAAAGTCCGCGAGAGCATATCTCTATCTTCAATACATCGCCCACTATAAGTGTTTTTAGACTGGATGGAAGGGGCACGTTCCCGCGCGCTATGGTGAGCGTAACGGCATTCCACGCGCTTGACCTTGCTTTGCCCTTGGTTTGCACTTGCCGTTCGCGAATAATTTGAAACAAGATAAGCATGATAAGTATTATGCAGATAATTTTCTAACATGTCAAGAGTCTTTGGCTTCGAGCGAAGCGAGAAGCCTCCAGCCTTTCTAGCATTTGTAGCATTTAAAATGATACAAAGTCTAGTCTTTCAGACTGACTGTCACTTTTTAAATATAGGTGCAATATGGAGAGTTTTGTGGCTTAGTTTACTTAGTATTGTTCCAGTTTCAATATTTATTTGTAGTGGATAAAAAATAAAACATTAAAAATAAATGTAATTTCTTTGGAGGATGAATAACACCAGACTCACAAAACAAATTTGCAGTCATGTATACAAAAGCAAGAATGGTTATCAATGGGTACAAAGTATAAAAAGGGATATGGAAGAGATGGAAGTAGCAATAGATATTATTCAGGACAGACCACTTTTCAGAAATATGATCAAACATTTCAAGAGTTTCTCCAGGATAAGGAAAAGAAGAAGCGGTTTACATCTGGACGGAAGAGAGAAGAAGGAGACAGAGTGAAGTAATGAAGAACTACTGGAAGGCCAGATGGATAAAGGAAATAAGAGACTGTGAATACAATGGGTTATTTTTCGTGATCCAAAGATGGCCAAAATCGAGGAAAGAAGAAGAAATTTAAATATTTTAATAAATCTCTTTAAAATAGAAGTACGATGCTATTCAATACAGGCGGCTTCGGTGGGGTAGTCGGTAGCATGCTGAGCTTCTATGCCCAAGATAGCAGGGTCAAACCCGGCCGAAGTGTGCCTTCCTTCGGAGGGGAAGTAAAGCCGGCGGTCCTATGTCAGATTTATGGCATGTTAAAGCACCTTCTACTAATTACACCTGTGTGAAGCTAAATTGTATAGGTTAAGAATGTAAACAACGCTCTTAGGTTCCTACGTTCGTTGCCAAGAGCCAACTGCGGTGGCGTCTGGTAGCTAATTTCTGAACTAGTAGTCGTTGACGGTGGCGTTTGGCAGCAAAAGTAGGAACTATTTGAAAAATTCAAAAGTCTGCTGTCCTTACATGAATTAAAAAACCGATAACACATACTAATACAGTCATCACAATTAACACCGGTTATCAGACAGATTCTACACACACCCAAAGTACACGGGGCTACATGACCGCGTTGTCGCAGCCCCTAAACTTAAGAACCAACCAACCAACCATATCCAATACACTCATTCAGCATGAATGACAAAGAATTAAGGGTTTATGTTCATTTGACACAATAATTAATAATCAATTTATCAAATAAAGTTCATGATAATTTAGTTTAGTGTGACGACTGGAACTTGTTTCAAAGTTTCGGCGACACAGTGCGGGCCGGACAAAATAGTATCGTGGGTCTTATGCAGCCCGCGGGCCGTAGGTTGGGCAGTACTGCTATAGTCTATCTCACTCTCTCCATTACTGGCTTCGCTGTGTTGTGGTTGATCACTCTAACGTCAGACGGTATTCTGGATAATGTGACCAAAATTGCAATCCCTCATTATGAGTTCCGTGATACCTTATCAGTAGGGAACGGATATTTAGCCTATGCACTAACGATTAAAATATGCAAGCGAATATGCACTAAAATGTAGAAAATATGCATTGAAAATGAAAATCCACAGCCTGCTTCCAGTCGACCGACCGGGTCAGGGAATGGAATGAATGAAGCCCCATCTAGCGGCGAGGATATGAACTGTGCCGGCTGCCGAAGCCTGTCGCACTCCCCTGGGGCAATGATTAAATGAATGACAGATGAAATAAAATTACAGTTGAGAGTGTTGCTGGAATGAAATTTGTGACAGGGAAAACCGGAGTACCCGGAGATAAACCTGTCTGCCTCCGCTTTATCCAGCACAAATCTCACATGGAGTGACCGGGATTTGAGCCATGGACCCAGCGGTGAGAGGCCGGCGTGCTGTCGCATAAGCCACGGAGGCTCAGAAAATATGCATTAAAAATGGAAAAATATGCACTTAATAATAAGCCAACCTTATTCACTCTTCTTTCCTTTATTTGCCGTAATATCTGCAGTATGTTTTGCAGGTTGTTCAAGTTGAAATGTCTTTTCACATTTCACTTACTTCGAGCATATTTGACAATAGACAGCGTCATCAGTTCAATACTCACTATTACCTGACACCTACTGATTTAATAAATACTTTCTGCTGCTATTCTCTTTAGGCATCTTGAGACAGCATGCTTGCGTAAAATACTGTTATCTCGTTATCTGTTCCTCAGAAAGTTGCTTACAAGGGATACTGCCCAGATGGTGAAAGGAATGTTCCACCCCATCCATTTCTTGAAATGCCAGGCTTAAAATACTGTTATCTCGTTATCAGTTGCTTACAAGGGATGTCCAACACGCAGGTGAAACCAATTTTGTTCAATATGTTTTAAATTATACTTAATTTCAATTGCATATTAAGGGTACAGGGGGAAAACGATGAATGTCACAAAATTACAAATATTGAGATTTCTTATTGTTAATGATTGTACTGTTCCCTAGTAACATTCAAGAGCCTAAAACTGGTTAAAACACTGAGAGTCACGATTTATGAGGCTTTGAAAATAATGTGTGCCGGGGATAAACGATGAAGGTCCATGGCTTTCAAGGAAATAACGATGATAGTCCATTAAATCTCTATAAAACAGCAGCTTAATATTTCAGAATTATGTTGTACCGTTTACTGAGTAGTGTAAGTTGTGATGTATTTGTGATTAACAATAGTTTTGACTCAATTACTGTAATACTGGCGTGCATTCTTTAGGAAAAAATGGACATTCATCGCTTTTGCACTTTTTTTTTGGCCAGAATATTCATCGTTTATGCATGTTTCATTGTTGGATGAATTGTTACATAATTTACAAACCTACATATATAATCCTTTCCGTACTACATAAATTTCAGGTAACTGTAAGCAATATTATAAGATTTATAGCGTTTGAAAAATATAAAATTCATTTATCTCAGCTTGAGATTCGTGTGAGATTCATCGTTTTTCCCCTGCACCCTTCATATGCTAAAATATGCTGTTATGTTCAGAATATGCAATAAATCCAATAAACTCACAAAATGTTGTTGTTGTTTTAAGGGGCCTAACAGCTAGATTATCGGCCCACAAAATGTGCATTTGCATATGCGCATATGCATTTTCAAAAAATCCGTTCCCTACTTATCAGTATTTCTGACAGTTTTATTTCTAAGCACGTAATCTGCAAATAGTCGACCGGTAGGCGGAGATAGGAGTGAAACACAATGTAGATGTGCCGGACAACCAACGCATTGGACGAACAGTTTATTTCCTTGTTTGTTTGTTTGTTTGTTTGTTTACATTGCATTCAGTGCGCTAGTCATCCCAACTTGACTCGGTCAGACGTGGTGAAGAGCTGTCGCAGCTCAGCCAAGAGAGGCAGGAGCCAGACTGCCAGCGTGAGGCGTAACATAGCTAGCACGCCGAGCGTGCAAAGATTGGACGCCGCTGATTTATGGAAATTCCGAGATAGCTGCATGACTCTACTCGTGGAATAATTAAACGAGGTTCTCCTGAACTGTTTGTATTATCACTTAACCTTGTCAGGAACTTTGAATTATATGGCAGCGATTTCCTAGCGGAACGCATCCCAAACAAGTAGTTCCGTGAAGAACTATACAGCCTATCTTCATATATCCTACTTAATTGCCTCTATCAAAATACAAAATTTCAGTTTGATTGCTGTAGTACATTCGTAGATATTGAGAACCGTCCAAATATTTCGGTTGGTCGCCATTTTGGATTTTATATATGTAGGCCATAGAGTTATGTACTATTAGATGACGATTTTTGTATAGGTTCATTTTTAGCCTACTTTCGATTTTTCCAAAAAATGAAAGTAGACTTATGAGATCAACACAGGGCGAAAAAAGTGAGTCTGTCTGTGTGTGTGTATGTGTGTGTGTGAGTATGTGTGTGTCTGTCTCTGTGTGTGTGTGTGTGTGAGAGTGTGTGTACTCTGAATGTCTGTCCCCCCCCTATCAATTCGAACACGGTGAATGCCAATTGAACGAAATTTGGTACAAAGGTAGCACTAGCAAAGGACACCTCAGTGTCATGTTTTATATCGCCGCCATCTTGACGGAAACGTAATGGCGGCCACACAAATGTTCAAAGCTTAAATCAAATTACGACTAACCTAATCATCCGATCTCTACCAAATTTTGCAACGACATACCTTTATGGGGGGAGCATCCTTTGACCAAACCAATAGGTCATCAGCATAATAGTTTGCGGATGGCGGCCATCTTTGTGTGAAAATCGATTCCCCCTATTAATTCGAACACGGTGCAACCGAATGGAACGAAATTTGGTATAGAGGTAGTACTAACAAAAGGCACCTCAGTGTCATGTTTTATATCGCCGCCATCTTGACGGAAACGTAATGGCGGCCACACAAATGTTCAAAGCTTAAATCAAATTACGATTAACCTAATCATCCGATCTCTACCAAAGTTTGCAACGACATACCTTTATGGGGGGAGCATCCTTTGACCAAACCAATAGGTCATCAGCGTAATAGTTTGCGGATGGCGGCCATCTTTGTGTGAAAATCGATTCCCCCTATTAATTCGAACACGGTAAAACCGAATGGAACGAAATTTGGTACAGAGGTAGTACTAACAATAGGCACCTCAGTGTCATGTTTTATATCGCCGCCATCTTGACGGAAACGTAATGGCGGCCACACAAATGTTCAAAGCATAAATCAAATTACGATTAACCTAATCATCCGATCTCTACCAAATTTTGCAACTACATACCTTTATGGAGGGAGCATCCTTTGACCAATCTAATAGGTCATTCACCTGATAGTTTGCAGATGGCGGCCATCTTTATGTCAAATTTGATTCCCCCTATTAATTCGAACACGGTGGAACCGAATGGAACAAAATTTGGTACAGAGGTAGCACTAGCAAAGGGCACCTCAGTGTCATGTTTTATATCGCCGCCATCTTGACTGAAACGTAATGGCGGCCACACGAATGTTCAAAGCTTAAATCAAATTACGATTAACCTAATCATCCGATCTCTACCAAATTTTGCAACTACATACCTTTATGGAGGGAGCATCCTTTGACCAATCTAATAGGTCATTCACCTAATAGTTTGCGGATGGAGGCCATCTTTATGTCAAAATTGATTCCCCCTAATAATTCGAACACGGTGGAACCGAATGGAACGAAATTTGGTACAGAGGTAGTACTAGCAAAGGGCACCTCAGTGTCATGTTTTATATCGCCGCCATCTTGACTGAAACGTAATGGCGGCCACACGAATGTTCAAAGCTTAAATCAAATTACGATTAACCTAATCATCCGATCCCTATCAAATTTTGCTTCAATATACCTTTATGGAGGGAGCATCCTTTGACCAATCTAATCGGTCATTCGCCTAATAGTTTGCGGATGGCGGCCATCTTTGTGTCAGAATCGATTCCCCCTATTAATTCAAACACGCTGAAACCAAATGGAACGAAATTTGGTATAGAGGTAGCACTAGCAAAGGGCACCTCAGTGTCATGTTTTATATCACCGCTATCTTGATGGAAACGTAATCGCGGCCACCCAAATGTTAAAAGCTAAAATGAAATTACGACCAACCTAATAATCTAGTCTCTACCTAATTTTGCAACACCATATCTTTATGTGGGAAACATATTCTGACCAAACTGCAAGAACATCGGCCCAATAGTTTGCAGATGGTGGCCAAGTATGTGTGCAAATCGATTCCCCCTATCAATTCAAACACGGTGAAACCGAATTGAACGAAATTTGGTACAGAGGTAGCACTAGCAAAGGGCACCTCATATTCATGTTTAATATCCCTATAGCACGTTGTATTTCAACAAGCTCCTACAACCAACATTCAATCATACTCCTTGAAAAGGACAAAGATTTATAACAATACCCATGCATTTAGGAGAAAGTAGGCTATATGTTCTTTACTGAACATCTTGTTTAAACGTTCACTTCGAGAAATAAAAACTTAATTTTGAAATTGCGCACAGCCGCCATTTTGAGGTTATGTGAAAAATTGAACTAAATTGGATGCCAGTGCATTACAATGTGTATAAACATTTACTGTACAATATTTCACTGCGCTCAGTTGGTTAAATCGCGAGAAAAGTCTATTAAAATGATTCACATTCGCTTGGCCGCCATGTTCATTTTGTATTTTACAAGTTTTTGAAACCCTCATAGCTGACCTTCTAGTAGTACCCTTTATCACCGTACAACATTTCAGGGTGATATCAGTAATAGTTTCGGAGATATAGAATGATAAAGGGCACTACTAGAAGTTCACCTATATGACTTTCAAGAACCTGTTGAGTACAAAACGAACATGGCGGCCAAGCGACGGTGAAACATTTAAATCGACTATTCTCGCGATTTAACCACCCGTAGTGAAACATGGTACAGCAAATGTACACATTGTAATGCACTGACATGCAATTTAGTTCAATTGTTGACATAACCTCAGGATGGCAACTGTGCGAAATTGTAAAATTAAGTGTTTATTTCCTGTGTCCTAATCATGCGATCGAAGTCAACAATTGAATAAAGAACCTACGGAAAAATCGTCATCTAATAGTACACAACTCTAAGGCCTGCACATAAAAATTCCAACATGGCGACCATCCGAAATATTTAGACGGTTCTCAATATCTACGAATCTATTACAGCAATCAAACTGAAATTTAGTAATATTACGTCGATAAAAGCTTTGAACGTAAGTTCACCTACGAGACTTTTAATAACCTGGCGAACACTAATTCAACATGGCGGTGACGCGAAATATAACAAGTAGTTCCGTGAAGAACTATACAGCCTATTTTCATATATCCTTATGTTAATTGCCACTATCAACATACAAAATTTCAGTTTGATTGCTCGCTACGCTCGTTTTGTAATCATACTCGTGTATAATTATTGCCATTATAGGCTCGTTGCATAATGTAATATTATAGAATTGTTCACATTTGAAATTCGAACAAAGCTTAACCTAAACTTCAGTCGATGCCTGTCAGAGTATATAGGAAGTTTCATCAAAATGTCTGCAATAATTTTCGTATGATGAAAAATTCAGACAGACACGAAATTATGTTTACTACCTTTTGTCTTAAATATCGTAGGTTCGAGACGTGTAAAAAGCTCTGTTAACCGCATAAAATCAAATGGACAGAGAGACAGGCGTTACTGTACTGTTTAATTCATATACATTAAGATCAAGGGTAAAATAAATGGTGTAGTTACGCGCTCACTTCTCGACGCCCGGAGCGACGTAGCCGTGGTTGTGCGGTGGAGATCTCAGGTACTTATTCTTCTCCTCGGTTGACAGTTCACAGAACTGATCCAGTGCATTGTACACGGCACGTAACTGCAAGGAGAAATAACACAAAGTCACATCCACTTACATTCACATTAAATATATGGTGAGTGAACTATTAGAGTATATAAAACCAGCAAGTAAACATGGGAGTCTCTACGGTAATTAACTTGAGTTCAGAATTCAACGAACAATTCCCTACAACATTTTTTAAATGGTCAACGATTCGTTAACAGCCTGTTTGCCATCTCTTGATGAATGCAGTACATTTGCATTTGTCTGTTGGCACAGGCTAGAGTAAAATGTGGCTTTTCACCAATGTCTCAGTCTTATTCATGGCTATGATGATATGGAAGTTACTGAGGTAGGAATGGTGCTGAGTAATGACCTCAGGGCACAGCCAGTGCCTGTGTGTGCTGTGAAAGTACTCGTAGTGTCAGTGCTTTGTTCTTACTCGGTGAGGAAAGCAATGGCAAACTACCTCACTCCTCGTCTTGCTTAGTACGCCTCATTATAGTGCTACCTATGGTGATACTTTTTGAGGATCCAACCAGCCTCTGCGCTACATAACAGGCATACAGACAGACAGACAGACAGATTCGTAAAAATACCCTTTCAAATCCTTCCCTCCCTCTCCCGTATGACTATCGTAGGGCCCTCAGATGAATCCAAAATTGGTCCCTTTTGTGCGTAAGTCCTCATTTTCATCTCTTCTCTCGGCCACCCTGGTCAACTCATTCGACCACGGAGGCTGAGGAGACATCTCTTTTGCTTTCTTTTTCCTCTGCGATCTTCCGCTATGGACGGGGTTCCGAATACACGCACGATATCATAGCTTGTTAGTTCAGGGACTGGGAATCCTAATGGATTCTTGAGTAGGAAAATAATTTTCCTTCTCCAGAGACATTGTGGCAAACCCTCAACTCGATCTCTTTCGTACCCCTCTCAGTTGACCCTGACAGTGGCGTAACTACTGTACTATCGGATGTTTAGCCTACTTTTCATATTTTGCAAAAATGAGGAAAAAGTAGACTTATGAGATCGATCTGGGCAAATGTATGTCTGTCTGTCCTTCTGTCTGTCTGTCTGTCTGTCTGTCTGTCTGTATGGCTGTGTGTGTGTCGTCTCCCCCCCCCCCCCCCCCACCCTCTATCAACTCCTAAACGGCTGCAGCTATCGAAACAAAATTTGGTAGGAGTAAAGATCTATACCTGAATATATCAATGCCGTATTTGAAAATGATGTCAGTGCTACCAACTGCTGAAATATCGCAATTGAAATTTGAGCTCCATGTTGGATATCTTGGAAGGTATGAATGGGAGCTATTTCAAAATTGGCACATGTATAGATAATAATATTTCAGTTTAATTTACAGGAGGCCATACATGGCAGTATTGAAGAAATGATTATAAGCCTGCTGATAGGTCCAATTTTTAAATGCATATAACTTCTACACTATCAATTGGAATTCAACCAACCAAATTTTGTATATGCTATGTGTACATAAACATATATGACTGAGCGTATTCTTAAGATCCACCAGGGCTGCCAACTGTTAATAAATGCTCTCAATTTATTTTATCCAAATAGCAATATATCAGAAAGTATGCAAGCCGACAGCTTTAAACTATGCACACGTATAGTACCTGACATTCTATATTAATTTAGAGTAACTTATATACGTAAGTGCTACCAACATGATTCTAAGCCTGCTGAGAGGTCCAACTTTACTTCTATACTAACATTTGGATTTCAACCAAAGTTCGTATGTGCTATATGTACCATAACAGATACGACTATGCGTATTCTTAAGAGCAACCAGGGCTGCCAACTGTTAATAAATGCTGTCTCTATTTTTGTTACCCTAATATCAATATATCAGAAAGAATGCAAGCCAATAGCTCTAAACTTTGCACACGTATAATACCTGGCATTCTGTATTAATTTGGAGTAACTTATATACGTCAGTGCTGCCAACATGATTCTAAGCCTGCTGATAGGTCCCATTTTAAAATGCATGTAACAAAATTGGCACAACAATAAATCGTATTATTTCAGATTATTTCTGACCAATACATGCCTGACATTGTTGCCAACATGATTTTACGTGAGCTGTTAGATCCAAAGTTTAACTGCATGTAACGTCCATGCTATCCATTGGACTTCAACCAAATTTTGTATTCTGTGCCTTAAGAGATGGAACTAAGAATATATTCAGTCACCAGGGCTGCCAACTGTAGTGCTCTATTGGGCTACACTATTTCGAACTAATTTGAAATTTCTATATTACCAACTTAATTTCGTCATTATTCTACGTAGATCCATATAGATTAATCATTGGCATGAATCTTAAATTTTAAGAAAAGTAGGCTCTTTAGTTCGTCACGGAACTTCTTGTTTATTATGGATACTCGAGTTTGGACCTTAATTCGAACATACCAATAGGCCAATTGAAAATTTAGTTATACCAATTTTTTCTTGTTTAATTCTGCGTTAAACTATATAAGCCAATTATTCTCAAGTGAATTAATTATTTTTTTATTTGTGGTTGTATGAAAAATTGTCCGGGTTTTTGACGTCTTTTCTAGGAACCGCTCACTTAAAACTATATACATGGAAAACTACTTAGCTGAGGGTATTGACATTTTTATATATTATAGGCACAAGTATTGGTAGAGTAAATCTCAAGTTTGAATTCTTTTCAACTACCTAATAAAAAGTTCTTATACTTTTTCTGAAGTAACGTTTTCTCAGCCCAGGATAAACGTACAGCAGGAAAGTTGGCCCAATTTTGAAGCTCTCATTCGTGATTATCGGAAACTACGACCACTGCAAACGTACAGTGTGATGACGAATTTATGAAGAGTAATATTAATGGGAGGTTTAGTGCGTTCTGGCTCGTTTGCTTCTGGAGAGGGATGAGCTCAGTCAAAATTACATTTTGGTGGTGGGGAATAAGTTGTGGACATGATGAAACAATCAATGAAAGCAAATATACGATCCCGGAGTTTCAAAACCTCCTTTAAGTGATCGAAAATTTACAATTGTGTAGATATTAAATTATAAAGTACGATTTTCTTCGCAAAATCATCTTGCCCTTTGTATTTCCCGGCATTGTGTGTACGAGTAAATAACAGTTCCATACTTAAGTAGCTTAAAACAGCAATACAACTTAACACAATAGTCTACTATTCACTCAACACAATGTCACTCACGATCGGATACTAACAGAATGGCAACTGACAAGTGCGTATTTTTGGAGGGTTGTATGGAACTGCGCCCAAGCTTCACTAATGACCCTGGTCATTAGCACCAACCTTCGAAAAGTGGCAGTGGAACTGCGCCCATTGAGAGCGGTCAGGTAGGTTCCCTCCCTCCTCCCCTCTGCCGAATTATGTTGTGTCGAGTGGTGTGAATAGAAGTGACTCATTTCAAATCGGTTGTGTCTTGATTGCGAACAAGTCAAAAACCGTCCAGATTGCGAACAACTAAATATACCCTGTCCAGATTGTGGACAAGAGATTAGTGTTGGCCTGGGACACATAAAACAGGTACAGTTTTCAAAACAGACTCATATTTAATTTTTGTTCTAGCAATATTAACATTAACTGGTACATTGGGATGTTTTCGACAACCTAACCATATTTTAAAAATAGTTTGTTATTGCAAATGTTTAATAATCTAGTTTGGGGTAATCTTACCATTTAGAAGATTACTAGCAGAAGTACCCATTCTTCGAACGGTCGTCGGTATTAATAACCAGACGTAATCAATTGAGCTACTCTTGCAATGGTTAGGGGCTTGGAACCTGTTTGTCAACAAAGATAAATGATTAGATGAAATATGCTCTGAAACTATTTTACCTAACGTGTACTTCCTGACGTCAAAATAAAATTGAAAACCTCGTAGACGAAATGCCATTCACGTCACATAAAAACTGACCTTCACTGTTGTGTCAAGTGCGCATCCAGAGGAAGACCCCTTTAATAGATTATAAAGGCTTGTGGTGCATGAAAATGCAGGGTTTTTAGCCTCCAATGGCCCAAATTCCTAAAAGCAAAAAAATAAAATTAAAAATAAACTATTTCAATTCAGGAATTTTTGAAAATAATGTTGCTGTTTGAAGATATAATAGACCTTCTGTACGACACATCGCACGTTTAAGTCTTGTGAAAAAATCCAGGGTACCTCTTGACCCCCTTAAGCGCATTGATGAATTTTACAGTTTTTGTTGGTTCCGTGATAACCTTATAGCCATTTGCAAACTTTCACAGAAATTTAATAAATGGAGTGGCAATACTTCTTGCAGAAATAGATGGAAAGTTGGATGTACCTTTTTGAGACACTGTTGTCATGGTTACTGGATTGCATTCCTACATTAGTTTATTAAATGAAATTAGTTTTCTGGGAATATCTCAGAAACTCTTGGTTTTAGAGCATTAAAATGTAGTTTTCGGGGACCCTTTACGACTGTTTAGGGGCCCCGAGGTTTTTTTTCTGACACCAAGGGGCTGAAAATGAGCTTTGTCTCGTCGTTGTAGGCCGTAGTATCATCATCATCCTCTTGCACAGTTTCCAGCCGTTGGCCGGGTCTGTTTGGAACACAGGCCACTCCAACGTCTTCTGTCTTCCCACCATCTCTCAGCTTCCACCCCTGTCCAGTCTTCTCCTCTCTTCTTCACGCTTTCTTCCATCCCTTTCAGCCACCTGTCTCTCGGTCTTCCTCTCGGTCTCTTTCCTTCCCATTTCGTCTCGTGTATCCACCTGGGTATCCTCTTATCCTCCATTCGTTTTACATGTCCATGCCATCTAAGTCTAGATTTCTCTATACCATCCCGTAATGGTTCCTCCTTTATTAATTCTCTGGTCCTCTCATTTCTTATTCTGTCCATCTTTGTAGCTCCTATACTGCTTCTCAAGAACCTCATCTCACTGGCCTGTATTTTGCTCTTCTCCCTTCCTTTCATAGCCCAGGTCTCTGAGGCATACGTCAGGATAGGGGCATAGTACGTCCGATATATGATCTTTTTTCTGTTCTGAGGGACATCCTTGCTCCATAACATGCTTCTCACACTCCTCCGGAATGCTTCTGCCTGTCTCCCCCGCTCATTTTTTCTCTATAGTTTCTTCCATTATCTTGTATCAGGCTTCCCAGATACTTGAAACTCTCCACTTTCTTCAGCTGTTCCCCACCAATTGTTATTCCCGTTGTGGTTATTTCCTTCTTCCTTGTTGTGATCACCATCTCACTCTTATTTATGCTAAATTTCATCCCATATCCTTGTATTATTCCTTCCCACACGTCCAACTGTTCCTGTACCTCCTCCTCCTTGTTTCCCCAAATCATCAAATCATCCGCTAACACCATTGCTTTCATCTTTCCTTCCCCAATTACTTGTGCCACTCGGGCCATTATGTCATCCATCACCACAATGAAAAGTAACAGTGCCAGTGCACTTCCTTGTTTCAGGCCGTTTCTCTGTTCCACCCAGTCCGATCTCTCTCCTCCCACTTTCACACAGCTCACGCTTCCCTTGTACATCTCCTTTATCCTCCTTATAGTCCATTTTTCTACTCCTCTATCCTCCAGGGACTTCCATACTTTCTTTCTGCATACACTGTCATATGCTTTCTCAATGTCCAGGAATGCCATCAGTAGATCTGTTCCATACTCACAGTGCTGTTCTTGTAACTGCCTTACAGCAAAAATCAAATCCACTGTGGGCCTTCCTGCTCTGAAGCCATGTTGTTCTTCCCTCATCCCTCCTTCTATCCTTGTCCTAATTCTCCTTTCCAAAACTTTCTCAAACATCTTTGCACAATGACTCATCAGTTTTATTCCCCGATAGTTTCTGCATTCTGTTCTACTACCTTTCTTGAAGATCGGGACAATTATTCCCCTTTTCCAGTCCTGTGGGGTCTTCCATTCCGTAGTGTAATAATAATATTAATTATAATAATAATAATAATAATAATATAACAATATAGGGATAGGGATATAATAGACCTTCCGTGGCACACCAGCACGTGTAAATCGCGTGAAAAAATTCTAGAGAATCCCTTGACCCCCTTAAGCGCATTATATGTATTGATGAATTTTACAGCTTAGTTTGGTTCCGTTATAACCTTCTAGCCGTTTGCAAACTATCTCAGTAATGTAATAAATGGAATTGTATTGCGTCTTATATTACAGCAATAGATGGACCTGTGAATTTCTGTTGCCATGGTTACCGGCTAGCTTCCTTTCATTATTGTATTAAATGAAATTAATTTTCTGGGAATATCTCAAAAACTGTTGGTTTTAGGGCCTTAAAATGTGGTTTTCGGGGGCCCTCCGAGTTTCGTTTCTCACATTGAGGGGCTGAAAATGAGCTTTGTCTCGCCCTTCTACGCCTATTTCAGCAAGTATTTTAAGGGGGTAGGCCCCCTTTTATGAGAGCTACAGAGAAGAGTTACATCAATGATTGGTGTCGTGCCTCTGAAGGATATCTGTACCAAATTTTACGTTGATCCACTCAGCCGTTCTCGAGTTATAAGGACACAAAAAATTGTCCACAGACAAACAAACAGACAGACAGAAAAAAAATTATTTTCGCGCGAATCCGTCATAAAACAGTCTAAAACGCGTAAATAACGCAAATTTCCGTAGAAATTCAGAAAAAACAGACAAACTTTCATTCTTATATATATAGAGATTATATTCTTTTATTGTATAACAAAACTAGAGGGGTAGTTATTTATGGTGGATTAGAGAGAGCTGTATTATTATTATTATTTTTATTATTATCATTATTATTATTCGCCTCTGTGGTGTAGTGCTTAGTGTAATTAGCTGCCACCCCCAGAGGCCAGGGTTCGATTCCCCTGCTTATCGGGACGGGGGACTACCTCTTATTCTCAGCAGTGCAAAAGCTAGTGGTGGGAGACAGTCCGTCACTTCCCCTTAAACCGACCTTGGGCTAACAGCCGACTTGACTATGGGCGCAGTTCAATCGACCTAATTAAAAATATCTGGAAATTCCACTGATTATGGGCGCAGTTCCATATCTCCCTTTTTGGAAAGCGATAGATACAGCATGGCAACTGACAAGTGCGCATTTTTGGAAAGGGATGAGGACATATAGTGTGTCTCACCCATATTTCTGCCACCCCTCAGGCTAACTGAACAGTTGTCTATTTTGCTCATTCAGTAAGTGTTAATATAGGGTGATTTAGGTATTTTCTGATTATATTTAAGTAGTTTATAATAAAGTGAAAAGAAATACTTTCATATTAGTAAGAATAAACTTACAAAATTCAATCATTTATCGTCAATCCGATGTTTGGTTTTATTGAAAATTAGAATCTCCGGCAGCACTGTCTTAATAAATCTGTACGTAGATCATATTCAGAATAGCAACATCGAAAATTTATTATTAATTTCTGCTCTCAAATGAATGCCGTTTCCGCACCTCGCATTTAGTACCATGCATGGAGTAGTCACTTCCCAAGGCATAACCTATAACGCAAACGGGTAAGATACTTCGTCGACCCACCAGGGGCTAACAACTAGTGGGACGTAGGTTGGTGACCACGGGACCCTGAGCCAGGGGCGTATATAAGGAGGGTGCTGAGGGGGGCTCCAGCCCCCCCCCCCCCCCCCCAGAAAAAAAGGCCAATACAAATTAAGAAAGTGTTGCTTTGGTAAGAGCATAAAATAATTGTAAATTTGGTTGTACCCTAATCTTAACTTATTGGCTAAGTTATAAACAATATTAAAATTGAAATTATACTAACTCGTGGTGTACTGGGTAGCATTCTTTGGTTGGTTGGTTCCTTAGTTTAGGGGCTGCGACAACATGGTCATGTAGCCACGTGTACTATGGGTGTGAGTAGAATCTGTCTGATAACCGGTGTTAATTGTGATGACTGTATTAGTGTGTGTATCTGTTTTTTTTTAAATTCAAGTAAGGACTGTAACTTTGAATTTTTCAAACAGTTCCTACTTTTGCCACCAAACGCCACCGTCAACGACTACTAGGCCTAGTTCAGAACTTAGCTACTAGACGCCACCGCAGTCGGCTCTTGGCAACGAACGTAGCAACCTAAGAGCGTTGTTTACATTATTAACCTATACAATTTAGTTTCAGACAGGTGTAATTAGTGGAAAGTTCTTCAACATGCCATAAATCTATGACATGGGACCGCCGGCTTTACTTCCCCTCCGAAGGAAGGCATACTGAGGGAGTTTTAACGCTCTTAAAAAAACCGACGGCTTCGGCCAGGTTTGAACCCGCTATCTTGGGTAGCATTCTTTGCTGCCGCCCCGGAGATCCGAATTCGATTCCCCGCTCCGCCAAGAAATTTTAATTCTAGTCTGAGGCCTGGAACGGGGTGCACTCAGCCTTGTGAGGTAAAGCTGTGAATTCCACAGTACGTTTTTTGAGAAATACATGTAAAAAAAAACATTTTACCGTTCTGCTTAGTAAATAGACAAATATTTGCCATTCATACTCCACAGATCATAACAGAAAGTTAAGTATAAAATTTTATTTGTGTGTTGTGTTGTATTTTACAACTTTTTTGTATAGCCAGTAATAATTGTAGTCTATATAAACTTTGAATCTTATCTAAAATAATTACACAAAGTTATATGCTCTAAGGTATTGGTTGATATTTCTGGGTATTTTGCGGTGACAACCCCGTAAGAATACTCACAATTTTCCAGGATCATCTGCCCCCCCCCCCCCCAATTTTTATGTCATCTATGCTACACCCCCACCCCTATCAGTTCTGGCTCTTCACGACCCGAACGGTATTAGGACACCCGAGGCCTCGGGCGTTGTTCTTTTTTCTGCCTTAATAGGTCCTTGTCAAATCGTTGCTGATATCCTTATTTTTATGGGATCAGTCCTTTTTTTTTTTTCATAGTTATCACTAGGAAGCGGATTTTTTGAAAATTCTAATACATATTTTGTGGGTTTTATTGCATATTCTGAACATAACAGCATATTTTATTATATACATTCGAAATTCGGTGCTTTTCCGTGCTTTCTCACTTCTACCAAGCAAATGCCGCGATGGTTCCTAACGTAAGGCCACGGCCGCATCCTTCCCAATCCTTATCTGAATTACAAATACACACTACTAATACTACTACTACTACTAATAATAATAATAAAAAATAAAGACACAACAATAACACAGGTTATCAGACAAATTAAACTCAAACCCAAGTACACGAGGTTCAATGACCACGATGCCCAAGCCCTTCAAATGAAGGAACAACAACTTGGTTCTTGCCCCTTTCTTTTTCTAGTCTGTTAGATGAAATGAAAATCCACAGCCTGCTTCCAGCCTCCGACCGGGTCAGGAATGGAATGAATGAAGCCCCCATCTACCGGCGAGGATATGAACTGTGCCGGCTGCCGAGGCCTGACGCACTCCTCTGGGGCAATGATTAAATGAATGACAGATGAAATGAAATGATAGTGGAGAGTGTTGCTGGAATGAAATTGTGACAGGGAAAACCGGAGTACCCGGAGAAAAACCTGTCTGCCTCCGTTCTGTCCAGCACAGATCTCACATGGAGTGCCCGGGATTTGAACCACGGACCCAGCGGTGAGAGGCCGGCGTGCTGCCGCCTAAGCCACGGAGGCTTCAGTCTGTTAGATAAAAGTCAGAATTCATTGTCATCATCCATATCAATAGGGGTAGATGACGTAGATGTTTTGTCTACTAAAACAAGAATCACCACCACCATTGTACGTAGACTCTAGTTTGAGAAGTAATAATAGTACATTATGCAACGAGCCTATAATGCAGTGGTTCTTAACCGGTGGTCCGCGAGTGACTCGGGAGTGGTCCGCGGGAGAAAAGGGTCCACCAGCACGTATTAAAAAGTGACCAATAAATGGTGGTTTCTAAAACGATGTGCGTTCAACGAGAATCGTCCGAATGTATACGCGGCGATGACTATCAGGTTTTTAATTGAAATATCTTTAAAATAAGTGTTATTGAAGAAGGATTACAACTGATAAGGTGTATTGGGGGGGGGGGGGGGGGGTGAGAGGTGGTCCGTAGATGATTCATTTTCACGCTGAGTGGTCCGCAGACTTCTACGGGTTCAGAACCACTACTATAATGGCAATAATTAAGACACGAGTATGTTTATAAAACAAGCGTATGCGAGTTTTATAATTTCCATACGAGTGTCTTAATTACCATTATAGGCGAGTTGCATACGACTGTTTATGTTCGACGATAATTATTATAACTATTTTATGTTCGAACATAAATATTCATAAATATCTGTCGAGATTTCGCCACCGACAGTAGTGGCTACGCTGGCTAAAGCGCAGCATTTGGTCATGGGGCCAAGCTCTCTGCTGACTCGGTAGACGCGTGGGTTCGAGCCACACCGTCGGCCGTCCTTGAAATGGTTTTCCGTGGTTTCCCATTTTCAGCACCAGGCAAATGCTGGGACGGTACCTTCTGACAGGCCACGGCCGCTTCCTTCCACATCCTTGCCCAGTTTCATTCACCACCATTCATTTCATCTGTCATTAACTCCTCTCATGAGGTTGGCGTCAGGAAGGGCATCCAGCCGTAAAAACCATCGCCACAAAGACTTCCATCGCATCTCATCCCCGACCCCGTTGGAAAACGGAAAAAAAAAGGGGTAGACATACATACATCTGTCGAGATTTCGCCAGTTTTATGTACTGAACAGAGCGCATGGGACGCACAGAATACCTTGTATTTCACCATGGCCTCTTCGATTACCCCCACTATGACACTAGGCCACGCAGTGATTTTTTTTTTTTGTGGGATCAATCCTTTTCTTTTTTTTTTCATAGTTATCACTAGGAAGCGGATTTTTTTTAAATTCTAATACATATTTTGTGGGTTTTATTGCATATTCTGAACATAACAGCATATTTTATTATATACATTTGAAATTCGGTATAATTTAAAACATCTTGAACAAACTTGGTTTCGCATGTGTCTTGGACATCCCTTGTAAGCAACTTTCTGAGCAACAGATAACGAGATAACAGTAATTTACGCCTAGAATTTAAGAAATCGATGGGGATGGACATTCCTTCCACTATCTGGGCAGTATCCCTTGCATACCTACCAACCTTTCAAACTGAAAAATCGGGAGATTTTGAAGACGATCGATGTCTAATCATATTTCTTCGCCATAGCCTGTTACAGAGGAACCGACAAAATCACTCAGATCGAAAAATCACAATAGCCTACCGGCAGGTGCGCAGGTGCGATGCTATCCTCACCTAATTGGTCAAACAACTGTTTCTTGAGCTCTGATTGGTGGGAGAAACTGTTTCATAATGAAAAATATTGTTATAATGACCCTCAATGTGATACAGTTTTCTGAGATATAATATTTACATTTCGACATCGTCGAACATAAAATATGTTGTGCTTGTTATTCATTCGTTTGATGGGGTGGGAACATCTTGGTAATCAGCCTCATGTGTGTTGATTTTTTCTGATAACCTGTGATGCTGTGGTGATTATATATTAGTACCGGGTGAGTTAGCCCTGGTCGTTACGGCGGGGCTGCAGGCAGTCGCTCACATACGGGAGGCGAGGAGGTTCGAATCCCCCCCGCCGGCAACCTTGAAGATGGTTTTCTGTGGTTTCCCATCTTCCTTCCAGGCGACGGTACTTGTAGCTCACCCCATGGGTGTCCGCATAGAACTAGCTACAAACTCTGGCGAGTCGAACATGTTCTCGGACACTCCAGGTACTAAAAGCCATAGACTTAAAAAAAAAAGAGACAGTCTGAAAGACTGTACTTTACCTAGGTATATCATTTTAAATGCTACAAATGCTGAAAAATGCTAGAAAGGCTGGAGGCTTCTCGCTTCGCTCGAAGCCAACGACTCTTGACATGTTAGATGATCAAGAAACAATCAGAACGCTAGAAAGTTACAAGTCATGAGGGAGCTGTAGCGCGTAGTGAAAGGAGGTAGCTGGCTGGATGACGTCACGCTCGCTGTGACGTTACCGTGTCGTAACTCCAGAGCTCACCAGTGAACTCAGTACACATGCACCAAGCGGTACTATGACGTCACACTCCTCGGTGCATTCTCGGTACATTTCGTGACGTCGTCGTAACCTAACGACGAAGTGGACTAGATCATTTAAAATGACAATATATATATTAGTGTGTGTAACTTGTTAGGGTCTAGTATTGAAGTAGATGCACCGGGACTTAAATAAGGTACCATCCCAGCATTTGCTGTAGGGAGTGTGGAAAAGGCCGGACCTCTAGCTACTCCTTGCAGTCGCAATGAACTGTAACGTAATACAGTATTAACAGTAACAGGGCACTGCTAACTAAGATGAACAAACAGACGGTCACACATGAGTAGAGAAAAACGATTGGGAGGGCGGAGGTTCGAACCGTTGAAGCACTAAACAGGACCTACCCTTTACCAATTACACCCACGTTGAGACAAGGTGACGTGTAAGAGAACGAACACAGTTCTACGTCACCCGTAATCACGTGAAGGGGAGGTGACTGACGTAATTGCCCAGGAACTGATATCCAATGTTTAAAGAGTTCTCAGGGACTTGTTATGAGCAAAGCATATTAACGACCATCAACTAAATGACGGGAAATGTCGATTCATGAGTTATTGTACAGTTCCACTTTGTTAGCCTGAATTTAAAGACTTGGTCACATCGGTGCCATGTAGCCCCGTGTACTTGGATGAGAGTGGAATTTGTCCGATTAGCTGTGACATTGTGCTGGCTGTAGTGTGTGTGTGTGTGTGTGTGTATTTGTAATTAGGGCTAGGACTTGGAGGGAGGCGGCCATGGCCTTAAGTTAAGAACCAACCCGACATTTGTAGAAGTGGAAACCCACAGAAAACTACTTCTAGGACAGCTGAGTGTACCTCGTTCCAGACCTAAGACCCGAATTAAATTTCTTGGCAGAACCGGGAATCGAACCTCGAACTCCGCTACGACAGCCAAGAATACTAGTCACTACACCACGAGGTTCGGCTAAAGAGAATTTACCATCCCTGGGTCTGCACAGTAATTAGCTTACCATACAGGACTCGGGTTGATAATCGGATTTGGACATAAGGGGTGTCCTAGGACACTGACTCCCCCTTTCCTATGGAGAACTTATTTCCACCCCAAAATAAAAACTACTCTTACCCGGGGGTGACATAGTGATTTTTTGTATGCATGCGCACTTGCGGCTTTTGTAAGAGGACGGGCGTTTTAAATAATTATTTATGGATGAGTTATTTTTTTCTAATTTAATTAAAGGACTCAAAACTTAAAGGTCATCCGGTTTTTAATATCTCGCGAACCAATAATGCTAGGGACTTGTATGTGGTGTCGTAGGACTTGGGGTGACGCCCCCTCTTTTCTTATAGCCCCCTCTTTTCTTATATCCCACTAATGTAATCAAAGGATATCAAAACTAAAGGGTCATCCGCTTTTTTAATATCTCGCGAACCAATAATGCTAGAGAGCTGTATGAGGTGTTGTTGGATTTGGGATGACGCCCTTTCTTTTCCTATTGCCCCCTAATGAACCCAAAACTAAAGGGTCATCCACTTTTTTAATAACTCGCGAACCAATAATGCTAGGGACTTGTATGAGGTGTCGGAGCGGGGAGACAGGAGGGGCGAGCCATCTAGCCCCTAGTCTATAAGCATTAATATATGTAGAGAAAGACTTGAAAATGAGACTGCCCTCAGGATTCGAACCCTAATCTCCAGCATTTTGAATAGGGAGCTTTTCTATTGCACTATAATGTCACACATGGGGAGCGTGATGGCGCAGTCTTAGCTGCTCCCCTCCCCCATCCCCCACCCCCAGGGGCTCATATCTAGTGGACGTGGGTTGGCCACCACGGGACCCCAGCTGAGTCCGGCATTGATTCCATTTACTTGTACCGGGTTCCTCTCCATCTTCTTTCATGTCGACCTCTCTTGGTCAACTCTTGTTCTCTTCCGACCCCGACGGTATAAGGGTATCCGAGGCCTAGGGAGTCTCCTCCTTTCCCGCCTTAATTGGCCCTTGTCTCATCTTCTCTGATACCCTCCTTCAGCGAGGGGTCAGCCTTCGTTTTCTTTTCATGTTATCTCCTGCATTCTGCTCAAGGCCCTCAAGGAGGCAGGGTGTATGTAGCCCCACCACTTCCGATGCACCCTGGATATCGCTACACCCTCAGGGGCTCACAGCAGGTGACTTCGAGAGTTGCCGATTCCGAGGGATTCCTGAGCTGGGTCCGTTTTTTTTCCTTTTTCCACTGGCTTTGGGGCGGGCCCTCTCCTCTTTCCCTTTCCTATCTGCCTTCCATGGCTCTCCTTCCACCCAAGTCCCACAATCCTCATACTTCGAGGATTGAGGGCATTTCTTTTCTTCCTGTCCTTTATTTGCCTTATAGGCCAGTCATCTAAGACATTCTAGGTCGCAAAAAATTGCAAGGTTCTGATTTTTTGGTATGTTGTTAGGATAGATACCAATAGTGTAAAACCAAGTTTGCAACCTCGAAAGACCTGTGCTAACTTCGTGGTGCTCCAAAAACCTCGAAATTTTCAGACGTTCTTCGGATTTTGGCATAAAACTTCCAAAATATGCATTCTATGGTAAAGTCACCCATTACACTTTTAAAGAAGACAACATTACCGACAATTTGAGCGCAACTCCAGCTCTATATGTCTTATAGATCTCGAGGTACAACACATCGAAAATGGGCATTTTTTTCCAAAATGTTCGAAATTTGTAGTAAGCTAGTCTTTCGAACAAATTACAGTCTAAAATACTCATTCTACGAGGAAATTTATCAGAAGTAAAGTTGTAGAGCAGTTATTTATCTTTAATTTAAGCATTGGCAAAATGCTATAAGACCAATAGTTCTCTTGTTATCAGGTAAAACACAAAAATAGGAAATTGGATTTTTCAAAAAATGTAGCCTGACGAATTGTAGGACTTTTTTAAAGGTTAAGAAAGACATCAATCTGGGGAAATTGTTTTTCATGCAAAATGAAATTGAATGATAATGAGTAATTTCTTATCAATATTGATGTCTCAGTGGCGAAGTGATGGAGGGGCCTCAGCTAACACCTGCGACAGAAACACTCAACACGTCAATTACCTACTATTTATTAATAAATTACAACAAAAGTGTAGGTATGTGATTTTAGGCTTACCTGCACTCAGCGAGACAGTAGTATTCGTATGGAAGGCTCAGGTTCTTCATACGGCTCTTCTTGGGGCTCCGGAGACTCCTGTGTATTTGGATCTGGATGAAAAAGGGGGTCGTCGAAGTCGTCTTCTTCGTCTGACTCAGTCATTTATAGGGTTGGAGAATTAAGGCAGGTCTTCCCCCGACAAATTTTACAGAGAGCAGAGCATTTTAGCGCTGCTCTCCGGCAGGAGCATCACCCTGCTCCGCACTCTTTCAGGCACCTTTTTTGACAAGAATTTCAGCAGTTATAATAACTCCAGGTTACAACAAATTCAAATGTTTTAATTCTATTCAGAAAAAATACCTACGTCCAGCATTGGATATTGACTAGAACCGAACTAATGTGAATGGATTACCTTACCTGCATGACAGGAGTTTGAGCAGAGTTTGCGGCCCTGGTTCCTTGTGTGAGGTCACCGGTGTCAGCTCCTGCTGACTCCTTGTCCATCCCCACTTGGTGGGCTCATTCTCAACCCCCAACCACTGCTGCACCTGGTGGTAGGTTCTGTAGGAATGTTGGGCAGCAGCCTCTTCAGTTGGGGGCAGACGAGCGAGGTTGACTTAAGCACTGGCAGCAGATCGGACAAATATCCCGTAACGCAAGGCGTGGAGAGAATCGTCTTTTCCACCGCCATACAACGCCACGAGGCATTTGTTGCCAGCAGAGGCTATCTCCTCATGGGTGGCGTTATTGTTCAGAAAAGTGGTAGCCAAGTCAAGAAGGTCTGGCTGACTTGAAAGGACGCTCAACATCTTCGTTTTCCCTTGCCCGAAAAGGGCAGAGGTGGTGTCACAACCACTGAAGGCGTGGAGGAACAACTCTATTCCAGGGGGGAGTGAGAGATTTCCTCGAATGAATGATGTTGGCAAGAACTGCTTGCAACCTGTTCCACCCCTGGCACTTTTTGAAAGGAAACATTTTGTTCTTTGGCGCCCAATCCATTTAGGAGCACCAAGAGGTCGATATCTTCTCCAGCGATTATGACGTGCTCGTACTCCTCGCTCTTTTCCAATGCTGTCCTCACAATGAGGCAGTCAGCGTCCTCTGGAGCTTCCTTTATTTCGATTCCTTGTACAGTATACGTCGTAGCCGATCTGCTGCCAGCGCTAAAGTCAACCTCGCTCGTCTGCCCCCAACCAAAGAGGCTGCTGCCCAACATTCCTACAGAACCTACCACCAGATGTAGCAGTGTTTGGGGGTTGAGAAAGAGCCCATCAAGTGGGGATGGACGAGGAGTCAGCAGGAGCTGACACCGGTGACCTCACACAAGGAACCAGCGCCGCAAACTCTGCTCAAACTCCTGTCATGCAGGTAAGGTAATCCATTCATATTAGGTCGGTTCTAGTCAATGTCCAATGCTGGACATATGTATTTTTTTCTGATTAGAATTAAAAAATTTGAATTTGTTGTAACCTGGAGTTATTATAACTGCTGAAATTCTGGTCATACAGGTGCCTGAAAGAGTGCGGAGCAGGGCGATGCTTCTGCCGGAGAGCAGGGCTGAAATGCTCTGCTCTCTGTAAAATTTGTCGGGGGAAGACCTGCCTTAATTCTCCAACCCTAGAAATGACTGAGTCAGACGAAGAAGACGACTTCGACGACCCCCTTTTACATCCAGATCCAAATACACAGGAGTCTCCGGAGCCCCAAGAAGAGCCGTATGAAGAACCTGGTCCTTCCATACGAATACTACTGTCTCACTGAGTGTAGATAAGCCTAACATCACATACCTACCCTTTTGTTGTAATTTATTAATAAATATGTAATTGACGTGTTGCTTGTTTCTGTCGCAGGTGTTAGCTGAGGCCACTGTGACATCAATATTGATAAGAAATTACTCATTATCATTAAATGTATTCAATTTCACTTTGCATGAAAAACAATTTTCCACTTATTGATGTCTTTCTTCTCCTTTGAAAAAGTCCAACAAGTCGTCAGGCTATTTTTTAAATCCAATTTCCTATTTTTGTGTTTTTCCTAATAACAAGAGAGCTATTGGTCTTATAGCATTTTGCCAATGCTTAAATTAAAGCTAAATAACTGCTCTACAACTTTACTTTTGATGACTTTCCTCGTAGAATGAGTATTTTAGACGGTAATTTGTTCGAAAGACTAGCTTACTAAAAATTTCGAACATTTTGGAAAAAATTGCCCATTTCCGATGTGTTGTATCTCGAGATCTATAAGACATATAGAGCTGGAGTTGCGTTAAAATTGTCGGTAATTTTGTCTTCTGTAAAAGTGTAATGAGTGAATTTGCCAGAGAATGCATATTATGGAAGTTGTATGCCAAAAACCGAAAAACGTCTGAAAATTTCGAGGTTTTTGGAGCACCACGAAGTTAGCACAGGTCTTTCGAGGTTGCAAACTTGGTTTTACACTATTGGTATCTATCCTAACAACATACCAAAAAATTAGAACCTTGCAATTTTTTGCGAACTAACGCGATTTTTGTGTCTAGGGTGACTGGCCTATTATCCTTTATTTACTTACCATTTCTTCTTCAAGTATGTAAGTTTGTAGTTAGTATTAGTTATAGTTTTCATTCTCATCTCATCTTTCACTATCGCCCAAATCATTAGGGGCCGATAACCCAGATGTTAGGCCACTTAAAACAACAATTATCATCATCATCAAGTTTCCTTAAGTATGTCAGAATTCTCTTTGTTAATCGGTGTCATTCAGTCTCATGATGTGACCGTAAAATCTCAGTTGTCGTTTGCGGAAATCTGTCTCGATGTTGGAGTATCATAATAATAATAATAATAATAATTATTATTATTATTATTATTATTATTATTAAAATAATGAAGTACAAAAAATCTTGAATTCCTCTGGGATTTCTGACCTTGATGTCCAATCGTTCGAAATTTTGTGATATGGTTAACGCTTGGTCCCGAAGTGCCCAAGTTTCGGACACCCCTCTCACAGGAGAGAAAGAAAAAATTTTCAGCTGGGCTGAAGAGATAATGGGTACGAAGGAGAGCATTGAAGAAAAAATAGTCATAAGTTCTCTTAAGTGGACTTAAATAAATAACAATAATAATAATATATAAATGAACTTACTTTTTCGTCAGCGATACCATGGTTGACCAGCAGCGCTAAGCCCTTCTCCGAGAGGGATCGGTGTAGCTGGGCTGCTACTCGGCGCACCGTGCACTTCACCGGCGTCTCGGCGGTGCCTGCAATAATAAATAGAGGCTCATTAAGAGGGGATTTTAAGGCTTAAAATGTTTTAAAAAAATATATAACAATATTAATTATTTTATGAAAGCCTCCGTGGCTTAGGCGGCAGAACGTCGGCCTCTCACCGCTGGGTCCGTGGTTCAAATCCCGGTCACTCCATGTGAGATCTGTGCTGGACAAAACGGAGGCAGACAGGTTTTTCTCCGGGTACTCCGGTTTTCCCTGTCAAAATTTCATTCTAGCAACACTCTCCACTATCATTTCATTTCATCTGTCATGCATTTCATCATTGCCCCAGAGGAGTGCGTCAGGCCTCGGCAGCCGGCACAGTTCATATCCTCGCCGCTAGATGGGGGCTTCATTCATTCCATTCCTGACCCGGTCGGAGACTGGAAGCAGGCTGTGGATTTTCATTTTCTTTTCAATTATTTTATGACTGCCTGTGATTAATCTTCTAGCCTACGACAATTGTACACATTTCCAAGTAAACACAGATATCTTGCCATCAGAAAAATGGGGGCGTGGTGGCTCAGCGGTCTAGCTGAATGCCTCTCACCAAGGCGATCCGGGTTCGATTCCCGGTCAATGCATGTGAGATTTTCGATGTGAAATGGCATGTCCTGTGGTTCGGATTCCACGTAAAAAGGAGGTCCCGTGACTCATGATCTCGAGATTAACGGTCACGTTAAACTACAAGCTTCCGCCAGAAAAATGAACTTCATTAATTTTCAAAATTCTGATCATATACCGTACTATTTTTATCCATGTTTGAAATGTATTTATTTATTTGTTTGTTGATGGTACACAACAGGGCTCAGTGTGCACCCCAATAACAGTGCACCTACACAGTAAAATACATTTCCAGGTATTTCTACATTATTAAGTATTAATATCTAAATGCATAATAGTAAAAAAGCTTAATCTAAACATAATATAAAATATAAACCAAAAATTGATATAATGTCAAATATAAACACAGCTTTATAAATTTATTATTACTGTACCTAGAAAACTAACAGTTTAATAAATAGAGAACAGGTCCATCCACATATAGGCCTATACATTGTTGGTTCTGTTTTGTGTGATTTCAGTGTGATATCGGTAACTGTTGCGGAGATACGGAACGCCAGTGAAATATTTCGCACGGCCACCATGTTGGATTGGTGGAACATATTAAAACATGAAAGGCACGGTCGAGGTAGTACATAGCATGTAATTGCCGAGTTTCATTGAAATCGCTTTGGCCGTTTAGATTTGATCAGGGGGAGGAGGGGGGGGGAGGGGGAGGGGCGACAACGACACACACATACGCACACAAATACACACACGGACAAAAGCCTATTTCTTCATAAATGAAAATAGGCTAAAAACGGTCTAGTTCCCAGTTTACACGAACTGCATCGCTCGGCCTTGCTTGGAGCTGCCCTGGCCGCTTCCCATGTTTGGTGTAGTGGTTAGCATTCTTGGCTATCATCATAGAGGTCGGGTTCGATTCCAGGCTCTGCCAAAAAAAAAACATTCTGGTTTGGGGACTGGGACCTACGTACAAAATAAGCAATATTTCCATGAGACCGCTAGAAATTCGCCCACTCTGGTGAACGATCTATTCACCCACGGCCCTTGAGTCTGGCGCTGGTCCTGATACTGGAGTTTGTATCACAAACGCATTACGCCGTTCTAGGCAGTAACATTGGACAAAATACGAAGATGGGTTGCCACAATCGGCAGTAATGCATAGCTATAGACATTGATCTTGACCTCCTTGCCATATCAGCTGACCGCTGCCAAGGACTTGAAAGGCTCGCTTCGTCACGGGTAGAAAGTAATGGGCGAAGAACCAACTACAGTTCTGTACCTTCGCAGTGATTACGTGTGACCTCTATGATCACAGATCTTTTGTCGCAACTCGAGCTTTGACGTGAGAATAAATAAGCGCTATAACACCAACACATTGCTAGCAATTTGCCTATGTTTTGTTCGACAGATGTTTTCTACTCATTCTCATTTACGGTATATTGTCACCTGTCTGTTGAACTCTCTTCGTACAAATCGCTCATGTTATGGCAAAAGTGTATAAGTCAAAAGAATACCAAAACTGTGATTATGCAATTTTTAGCCTATTTCATTTATGAACAATAAGTTCCGTGACGAACTAAAGAGCCTACTTTTCTTAAAATTTAAGATTCATGCCAATGACTAATCTATATGGACCTATCTAGAATAATGACGAAATTAAGTTGGTAATATCGAAATTTCTAATTAGTTCGAAATATACCTGGCATAATGTAGCCTAATATAGCACTACTGTTGGCAGCCCTGGTGACCGAATATATTCTTAGTTCCATCTCTTAAGATACAGAATACAAAATTTGGTTGATGTCCAATGGATAGCATGGACGTTACATGCAGTTAAACATTGGATCTAACAGCGCACGTAAAATCATGTTGGCAACAATGTCATGCATGTATTGGTCAGAAATAATCTGAAATAATATGATCTATTGTTGTGCCAATTTTGAATAAAATCCATTAGTTAGTATAGAAGTTACATGCATTTTAAAATTGGACTTATCAGCAGGCTTAGAATGATGTTGGCAGCACTGACGCATATTAGTTACTCCAAATTAATCTAGAATGCCAGGTATTATACGTGTACAAAGTTTAGAGCTATTGGCTTGCATAATTTCTGATATATTGATATTAGGGTAAAAAATAGAGACAGCATTTATTAACAGTTGGCGGCCCTGGTTGCTCTTAATAATACGCTCAGTCATATCTGTTTATGTACACATAGCACATACGAAATTTGGTTGAATTCCAATTGATAGTGTAGAAGTTATATGCATTTAAACATTGGACCTATCAGCAGGCTTATAATCATTTGGCAACACTGCCATATATGGCCTCCTGGAAATTAAACTGCAATATTATTATCTATACGTGTGCCAATTTTGAAATGGCTCCCATTCATACCTTCCAAGATATCCAACATGGAGCTCAAATTTCAATTTCGATTTTTCAGCAGTTGGTAGCACTGACATCATTTTCTAATATGGCCGTGAGATATTCAGGTATAGATCTTTACCCCTACCAAATTTTGTTTCGATTATTCCAGCCGTTTAGGAGTTGATAGGGGGGGACAGACACACAGCCAGACAGACAGACAGACAGACAGACACACATTTGCCCGATCTCATAAGACTACTTTTTCCTCATTTTTGCAAAATGTGAAAAGTAGGCTAAAAATTAGGCTTATGAGATCACCTTTTGTCCGTTTGGGTGTCCCCCATCTAATAAAATCTAAACGGCTGAAGAGATTTCAATCAAACTCGGTGAGGTCATAGTACTTTTTTGGCCGACCCCAAGCGTGCTCTTCAAATTTTATTACGTCTCACCAATTCAAAATTCCTCCATAGATATACTAGTTATCCATGAGTAATGTTGTTTGTTTCAAGGTTTGGTCTTACAGCAACATACAACAAGTTGGACCTCACTGAGACCACTAAGGGTTTTTAAATGTATTCTCGTTTAAGTTCTCCAGAATGAAAATTATATAACATTGTTTATTTAACATTCGTATAAATGACTGAGATTTGCTTTGTAGTTGGAGGTTTAACATTCACTTCAAAAAGACTAATTGACCCTGTGAAAATACATCTAATATTTAGGGTCGCTAACTATTACACTGGGGCACTGAATAGAATACAACCCCCACCCAAAGAAATATAAATTTCCATAATTTGGACTTAGAATTGATTAAAAATGCACATGAAGCCAATCACATGGGTTGGTCTCAGTTTGTATTTTCAAGTAGGAAAATTTGTAATAATAGAAATTAAAATAAAATTCGTTCAATATTAATCAGGACTGTCAGGCTCAGAGCTCCATAATTCTTGAAAAACATTTGTTGAACGCTGTCTCATAAATCCGTTTTACACACACTCAACATTAAGTAGTAAGTTATGAACATTTGTTTTGATAAACAAGCAGATGCCACACCTTAGAGGAGATATCACCCAAATGAAAGTGTATAGAGATGAAAGGGAAGTACAGTTCACGCGATGGTTTTTGACCGGCTAGCTCCGGTTTTGCATTCGTACAGCGAACAGTCGGTGAACCTCAGACATCTGTAATTGATACGTGAGTTGATTTTCACACAACTGACAACTCTGAACGACTGCGAAACCGACTATTCTCTGAACGACTGCGAAACCGGAGCTGGCTGGCCAAAAACGGTGGCGAGAACTGTAGTGGCAGCGGGAAGCTGTGCGAATTGCAAAAATCAAACTATCACGAACAAGAATTCTCTGGGACACACAGTGGGGAAAAGAGCACCCCAGTGTGTGGTTGCAGGGTTAAGTGTTTCCTAGTTAGTTATTGTTGTTTTAAGGAGCGGAACAACGAGGTCATCTACCCCTTAATAGTTTCCTGTTGTTTCATTTGAGAGGCTTGGACATCGTGATCATTTATTTCCGTGTACTTGTGGGCGTGTAGAATCTGGCTTATAACCTTTGCTATTATGAAGCCTTTATTTGTAATTCAGGTAAGGTTTGGAAAGGAGGCAGCCGTGGCTTTAAGATAGGAATCATCCCGGCAATTCCCAGGAGCGGAAGTGGGAAACCACTGAAAATCACTCCCAGGAAGACTGAGATAGGAATCAAACCGACGTGTTCGCAGTTTTGGCTCTTGAGGCTGATCGAACCCGGACCTCCGTGGCGACAGCCAAGAATGCTAGCCGCTGCACGAGGTGGTGGATCACTTGTATTAAGAATGCCTTGAAGTACGTTAGTCCTCCAGTTTACTGTTGCGTAAGATTTTCATGTTACTGTATCGTAGTTTTAAGCGTTAATTTCCCGTTTTGCTATACCCAGTCACTTGGCTGGACATCTTACCTTAGTTATATGGAAGAATGATGTGCGATAAATGAATGGATGTCATTTTTTTTTAAACAACCCATATTCACATAGCGGGAACAATAATAGTGTTCAGAATTGTTTGAGTGATGTGCTTACATTGCATTGTAACCATACGGGATGCTAGCGGATAAATATAGACCTCGCAACGATCTCACACGTTTGATGGGCTGCAGAACACAATATTGGTAGGGACAGCTGATTCACCTGATATACTGTAAAAATCAAAGTTTGTCTGGGTCTCTTTTATTAGTATTTCTTCGGCGGAGTTTTTGCTTTATTTCGGAGTTTAAGACTTATTTCATAACAAATGCGCGCAAGAATAAAACTTTTGTCTATCTTATTCCCACGCTTAAAACTCGAGAATGGCTGGGTTGATCAACGTAACATTTGGAGCATACATCACATAACGATATTTCTATAACTTTTCACCGTATCACTCATTAAAAAGAGGCTAGGGGTAACACCCTTCAAGAAATTTCTTTTGTCGAACTGAGACCTGGTAAAGCTGAATTTAACCCGATAAGTGCTACACCCACCTATAGACGGGCACCCGCAGTTGGGTTACCAGGCTTATGTCCATCTATAGGTGGTGCACGAGAACTTTTATTTTTTTTTCATATTCCTCGTTTGCTCTCGAGTGTCAAGTCAATTTCTGGCATGTTTAGGGTTGCCAGATTTCAAGAATGAAAAAACGGATCACACGTCCCATTTTTTTTAAATAAAGGTTGTTAAATGTTGTAATAAATAATACACATGTGTATAAAATAAACATCACATAACCAATTACACAAAATTGAAGTTAGATGTTGCTGACATATAGGCCAATGAGATCAGCAACTTACAAATACTTTTCATTTGAATGACCCTTTGCATTGATTTTTAATCTGGAAGTACCTCCTGATAAAATTCACAGCAATTTTCGTCATTATTGAAATACGTGAACAATTCTTGTTTTATGAAACTAATGGAGCTTCTGTTGCTATCAACTCTCCATTTGATATTCATGACAGAAGAAACTCTCCGTAAAATCATTGGAGGGGAGAATGCTGAGTATGAATTTCACAAGGACTCAGATATTCCATAATGTTGTTGGCCCTCATAAATCTATAACATGTACCCATCTATCTGACACACACATATAAATCATTTTCTCTTTCAAACTTACACCTGTTTCCTACGACTCAGTCAAGTGAAGCAACATGGCCGGCGTGCCGGTGCCGATGCTATTTCACGTCACTAACAATCGCCAATCACGTCAAGCATGGATTACTCAAGCGTGACATTTGAACATTGGTGCGAAATTGAATATTAACCAAAAATATTGGAATATTTGGCGATCCGTTAAAGATTAAAACGGAACGGGAAACAAAACAAGAAAAAACGGAATTATTCCGGGTAAAACGGAACGTCTGGCAACCCTAGGCATGTTCTGCCATCTGCATCTTTCCTTTGGAAATAACTGACAGAGCATTTTGTAGACGTCTATCCTCTACAGCTGGAAATTATCTATGATGTAAACAAGCATGGTGGAATAAGAAGCAAGATTTTCTCATCGCGTTGTGATTTCAGATCAAAGAATCCTTCAATAATAATTGAATTATTAACAACTAGTAAAGAGCAACATACGAGGGGTGATCAGAAACTAAGGTTACAAGGCTGATATTCGTGAGTTTCATCTGTTATCGAGAAATTCGTCTGTCTGTTAGATAGTCAGCCCGAAGGCTGTTCGGATCCTAAAAAAACGTCGTTAGTTTATGTGGGTAGATACCCACAAAAACCCAACGCAGCGCTATATTGAGGCGTACTCGGCAAGAAGAGGAGTGAGGTAGTTTGCCATTGCTTTCCTCACTAAGTCAGAACAGCAGTACTAACCCTATGAGTAGAACCTTTCACAGCATCCACAGGCACTGACTGTGCCCTGAAGGTCATTACTAAGCACCACCCATACCTCAGTAACTTCCATTTATAATCACAGCCATGAGTGAGACTGAGACATCGGTGAAAAGCCATATTTTACTCTAGCCTGTGCCAACAGACAAATGCAAAAGCACTGCATTCATCAAGAGATGGCAAACAGGCCATAGAGAAATTAGTAGTGCGGGGTAATTCGAATGCACACAGTTGGTAACTGTGGAGAGTTTCAGCCACCCGCCACCTACAGCGCTACAGTCCACCCGTCGAGTGTCCGGCTCTGACATTTCTCATGAGGGAGGGAGGGAGGCAGCGTTGCCGGTTCTGTACCGTGAAATATAAAACAACGTGGACTACATCAAATATTTCACATGTTTTATATGAATTCCGACGAACTGCTGACCTTATTACTAAAGTAATATGCTTACACACAGTTAACCGGTAATTGTACACACACAAGACAATAAAACAACAAACCCGAACTAGCAAAAAGAGCAACTCGACAAATAGGAGTGTCATGGCAACATCGAGCTAAATTTAAAGACCGGCTTACCGGGAATTCCACTGATTGGCATTCTTCATGGTAGTGAGCGACTTCGCCAACATAGGCGGAATTCCACTGCGATTTAGAATTTAGGTTTTGTAACCACAAAATGTGGGAATAACAAAATGATGCATTAATTTCAAATGGGGTGTGGGACTTCCACGAGAGAAGAATTACAATGATAGCCAGGTTCAAGGTTCTATTAACAGCTTCTTACTGCCGTAAGTTCGCCATATTGTTCTCTTTACCTCTCTTCTCCCACCATCGCCAAACGTCAGAGCCGGACATGCAGCGGCTGGACTGTAGTTGTAGGTAAGCAACTAATGGTGACTCGATTGGAAAATTGGTCTCGCGAAGAGATCCGCTGAGTTATTCGATTTCTATGGACGAAACATGTAACCGCGACCAGGACTTCTCATCGAGGGCGTCATCTTCTTTCATCACAACGCGCGACCTCATACAGCCCAGAAGACCACCACGCTGTTGAAACGGTTTCGCTGGGACATCATTGAACATCCTCCCTACAGCCCCGACCTCGCTCCGAGCGACTTTCATCTGTTTCCTCACTTGAAGGAGCACCTAGGAGGTCGACGATTCGCTTCAGACGAGGAGGTGAAACACTTCGCGACAACGTGGCTGAACAAGGAATATGCAAACTCCTCCCACAAAGCGACAAGTGCCTAAACTGATATGGAGGCTAGGTCGGAAAATAACCTAATGTACGAGAGTGGGCCCAAAATAAACCGAACTGAGAGCACGCTGCCATTTATGGACGGAGTAGAGAGTTCTCCCGCTAGATGGGGTTAATAGAGACCTTCATGAAACAGTTGCCAAAGGGCGTCAGTTTGTATGTGACCGTTTGATCGTAGTGTCGTTTTCCTCATACTGTTCTCGTGTTCCGCCTGCAAAAATGTATGGTAGATTTAAAAGAACGCCGTATTGATAGGCAACCTCTTAAGCACGCCTGCCATAATGACTGCATTATGGCACGCGTGTTTATTGAAGAGGTTGCCAATAACCGCG
Organism: Meconema thalassinum; assembly: GCA_946902985.2. Taxonomy (NCBI): domain Eukaryota; kingdom Metazoa; phylum Arthropoda; class Insecta; order Orthoptera; family Tettigoniidae; genus Meconema; species Meconema thalassinum. The sequence goes on along the minus strand of OX336390.1, from coordinate 150,157,431 downwards.
GCGTTCGACGTTGGATTTAGTCATCTCACCACGTTTAAAGCACCCTAACCTCTCAAAAACTTGTTTGGGGTTCATAGCATCCCCGTTGAAAGCCTGTTGAAGCATCTGGTAAGCTCTGTTGACGATTTTTCAAGCACGAAACCCAATTTCAAACACACTCCGTTCTTTTAAATCTGTCATAACGACTTCGCAGGCGGAACACGAGAACAGTAAGAGAAAAACAACACTACGATCAAACGGTCACATACAAACTGATGTTGTCTGGGCAGTTGTTACGTGAAAGTCTCTATTAACTTCATCTAGCGGGAGAACTCTCTACTAAGTCCACGAATGACAGCGCGCTCTCAGTCCGGTTTCTTTTGGGTTCACCCTCGTGTGTACTAACAGTTGGCTGTATTGGTTGAATGAGATAAAATGTACACGTTTCACTGCAGGCTTTGTAATCTTAGTTTCTGATCACCTCTCGTATCTTTTTGGCATTTTATTTTATTTTTTATTTTTTGCCCTTTACCTGGTGTGGAGATGCAAGCCTAGGTACAGCAATCTTCATTTTGATATGTCACAAAATTTAACAAGAAATTCCGTAACGAACTAAAGAGCCTACTTTTCTTAAAATTTAAGATTCATGCCAATGATTAATCTACTGTATATGGACCTATCTAGAATAATGACGAAATTAAGTTGGTAATATAGAAATTTCTAATTAGTTCGAAATATACCTGGCATAATGTGGCCTAATAGGGCACTACAGTTGGCAGCCCTGGTGACTGAATATATTCTTGGTTCCATCTCTTAAGGTACAGAATACAAAATTTGGTTGAAGTCCAATGGATAGCTTGGACGTAACATGCAGTTAGACATTGGATCTATCAGCGTGCGTAAAATCATGCTGCCAACAGTGTCATGCATGTGTTGGACAGAAATAATCTGAAATATTATGATCTATTGTTATGCAAATTTTGGATGAAATCCATTTGTTAGTATAGAAGTTAATGGTATTTTAAAATTGGGCCCATCAGCAGGCTTAGAATCATGTTGGCAGCACTGACGTATATTAGTTACTCTAAATTAATCTAGGATGTCAGGTAGTATACGTGTGCAAAGTTTAGAGCTGTTGGCTTGCATACTTTCTGATATATTGATATTAGGGTAAAAAATGGAGACAGCATTTATTAACAGCTGGCAGCCCTGTTTGCTCTTAAGAATACGCATAGTCATATCTGTTATGATACACATAGCACATACGAAATTCGGTTGAAATCCAATTGGTAGTATAGATGTTACATGTATTTAAAAATTGGTCCTATCAGCAGGTTTAGAATCATGTTGGTAGCACTGACAAACTTTAGTTACTCCAAATTAATCTAAAATGTCAGTTACTATACGTGTGCAAAGTTTAAAGCTATTGGCACGCATACTTTCTGATATATTGGTATTTGGATTTTAAAAAAATAGAGAGAGCATTTATTAACAGTTGGCAGCCTTGGTGGCTCTTAAGAATACGCTCAGTCATATCTGTTTATGTACATATAATACATACGAAGTTTGGTTGAAATCCATTTGTTAGTATAGAAGTTACAGGCATTTAAATATTGGACCTATCAGCAGGCTTAGAATCTTGTTGGCAGCACTGTCATGTATGGCCTCCTGGAAATTGATCTGGAAAATTATTATCTACATGTGTGCCAATTTTGGATTAGTTACCATGTATACCTTCCGAGATATCCAACATGGAGCTCAAATTTCAATTGCGGTTTTTCAGCAGTTGGTAGCACTGACATCATTTTCAAGTATGGCATTGAGATGTTCCGGTATAGATCCTTACTCATACCAAATTTGGTTTCGATTGCTGCAGCCGTTTAGGAGTTGATAGGGGGGGGGACATACACAGACAGACAGAAGGACAGACAGACACACATTTTCCCCGATCGATCTCATAAGTCTACTTTTTCCTCATTTTTGCAAAATGTGAAAAGTAGGCTAAAAATATAGCTACAGTGTATTAGATATAGAACTTTGAATTAGCATATTAAAATAATAAAGACTCAAAACCTATTCACATATTATTTAGCCTAACACCTCCATTAGTTAAAAATTACGTCTCCTACATTTTTTTAGCCTACTTTTCACATTTTGCAAAAATGAGGAAAAAGTAGACTTATGACATCGATCTGGGCAAATGTGTGTCTGTCTGTCTGTCTGTCTGTGTGTGTGTGTGTGTGTGTGTGTGTATGTGTGTGTGTGTCCCTATCAACTCCCAAACGGCTGCAGATATCGAAAAAAAATTTGGTATGAGTAAAGATCTATACCTGAATATCGCAATGCCATATTTGAAAATGATGTCAGTGCTACCAACTGCTGAAAAATCGCAATTGAAATTTGAGCTCCATGTTGGATATCTTGAAGGGTATGCATGGGAGCGATTTCAAAATTGGCACACGTATAGATAATAATATTTCAGTTTAATTTCCAGGAGGCTATATATGACAGTGTTGCCAAAATGATTCTTAGCCTGCTGATAGGTCCAATTTTTAAAAGCATATACTTCTACACTATCAATTGGATTTCAACCAAACTTCGTATGTACTATGTGTACATAAACAGATATGACTGAGCGTATTCTTAAGAGCCACCAGGGCTGCCAACTGTTAATACCAATATATCAGAAGGTATGCAAGCCGACAGCTTTAAACTATGCACACGTATAGTACCTGACATTCTATATTAATTTGGAGTACTAATATACGTCAGTGCTACCAACGTTATTCTATGCCTGCTGATAGATCCAATTTTAAAAAAAGTAACTTCTATACTATCATTTGGATTTCAACCGAACTTCGTATGTGCTATGTGTAGCATAACAGCAAAGAGCAAACAGGGCTGCCAATTGTTAATAAATGCTGTCTCTATTTTTGTTACCCTAATATCAATATATCAGAAAGTATGCACGCCAATAGCTCTAAACGTTGCACACGTATATTACCTGCCATTATAGGTTAATTTGGAATAACTAATATACGTCAGTGCTGCCAACATGATTCTGAGCCTGCTGATAAGTCCAATTTTAAAATGCATGTAACTTCTATACTAACTAATGGATTTCATCCAAAATTTGCATAACAGTAGATCATAATATTTCAGATTATTTCTGACCAACACATCCATGACATTGTTGCCAACATGATTCTACGCGCGCTGTTAGATCCAATGTCTAACTGCATGTAACGTCCATGCTATCCATTGGACTTCGAGCAAATTTTGTATTCTGTACTTTAAGAGATAGGAGTAAGAATATATTCAGTCTCCAGGGCTGTCAACTGTAGTGCTCTATTAGGCTACATTATGCCAGGTATACTGTATTTCGAACTAATTAGAACACTTAATTTCGTCATCATTCTAGATAGATCCGTATAGATTAATCATTGGCATGAATCTTAAATTTTAAGAAAAGTAGGCTCTTTAGTTCGTCATGGAACTTCTTGTTTTACATGCGAATGAAAAACTCAGCACTGAGGTAGCAAACAGCTAACTAGTAACTCAGCACTTCAAAATTAAGCTGCCCGACGCGAAACAAAAGTCAATGTTCCTGAAAATCCCGAGAACTAGCTTTTTAAGACTGCAAATATTTTGATCACATCGCCCTCGCACCGGAAAACATCACATTCTTGAGACACGCATGGCGATACCAGTCAGCTGACAGATGTACTTCCAATTTCATACACTATGACGTCAAGTGAGCCTGCTTTGCAATAATTAATTGCTCTTATCTAGTGACTGATGATTGCATTTAATATCACAGGGTATTTATTATCTCGCATGGGAAAAGGATAAACAGATGTACTATCGCCCGCAAAAATAACGGGCCGTCTTGCCGAGCGGGAGTTGAGTTTTCGTGCCCGCAGGTTGCTATCACTTGGTGTGTTCTCGGGTGGGGAAGGCTGGGAGCCGTGATTGGGCAGCTGTCCTTGTAGGTAAGGGGGGAGAGGGTGGGGGGAGTGTGGATTCACCTGCTAATGGCAAGAGGCTGACAGTGGCTCAGTAACACGAGAGCGAACTTGTGTTAAGTTTAAATTTGACTGACATTTTCGGTTGAAATTATTTACACATTGAAAAAACGCTTAAAGTTTAAATTTGACTGACATTTTTGGTTGAAATTATTTACTCATTGAAAAAACGCTTTAAGTCAAAATTTGACTGAAATTTTGGGTTGAAATAATTCACTCTTTGAAAAAAACGCTTTAAGTTTAAATTTGACTGACATTTTCAGTTGAAATTATTTACTCATTGAAAAAAAAAGCGCTTTAATTTTAAATTTGACTGACATTTTTGGTTGAAATAATTTACTCATTGAAGAAAAGCTTGAAGTTTACATTTGACTGACATTTTTGGTTGAAGTAATTACTCATTTAAAAAAATGTTGACTGACATAAGTTTAATCTGTGATTGCCTGGTATGACCAGTGTTATGTTTTGTTGCTAAATTTCCTATGAAAATAACGTCTAAGAGACGATTCTGACGATTCTGACAAAGTAGCAATAGTTTTTCAAAATTGCAGAAAATAACTTAACTTAGCCACGGTTAGACTATATGACAACATGAAGTAAACTTTTAGATTATTCAAAAGTCTTCACATCGCAGAATGCCGTGTCATAACCCGCTTCATAAGCCTAATCCAATGCCATTTTGCAGGGTCGAGTTATCTGAAGCTTAGATGTTTCAAAGGTTAAAATAAGCTAGGTTGCCTTATAACCTAGGCTATTAAATATTTATTATTTCAAACATGGTTGAAATAATTAATTTTTGCTGAAAATGTAAAACTTTGACGTCTATAAGACGAATAGACGTCTATTTTCTACAAAGCACTGTCATTTCTTGGTGGCTAAATTAAGACACTTTCTTTGTCGCATCGCACTAGATGCTTTTTAGTGTCTTGATAAAAATGATTTCAGACACATATTGAAATTCTGTCTTACTTCTGAGATATTTAATTTAAGATTTAAGATTTTGAGACACTAAAAAGCATCTTATGAAGCGACAGAGAAAGTGTCTTAGTTTAAGACAACAAGAAATGAGAGTGAGGCTGTGGTTTCGGTTGTTTTAGGTTGGAATTTGTCATTATTAATATTATAAAAACTGAAGTGGGAATAAAGTTAATGACCTGTTTTTTTCTTTTGCTTAATATTTTATTGATGTTTTTTCTGTTGCTTAATATTTTATTGATGTTGAATAATAAAACATATTTTGCTGCTAACAATTGCCTCCTCTGATTTTATCCATGATAAACGAATCAGAAGCTTACGGTATGTTGAATCATTTTTAAAGATTCTCTGCTACACAAGCATCGCTTCAAGTTCTGTTATTTGATGTAACAAACCTCCTGTTAACGTGACTGCTTTTAAAATTACTAAGGTTTGTCTTTTTCTTTTCAAAACTTATTTCTTATTAAGAAAAAAGCTTAAAAATATAACTAATTTAGGACGTTCGCGATTTCGTTCTTTTTCTTCTTATTAAAATGCGTTTAGTCCCTACCTGTGAAAACTCGATTCTCCAAAAAATTCACACACAGTAAAACTCAACAGTGACTCTCTAACGAGACTTAACAATTAATGGGTTACTTGGCATTTCAATTTAGATTTATTAACACCGTCTCATCTGTAACAATCTTCCAAGCGCGAAACTAAAGAAAATCAAGGTTGGCGCTCCCCTCCTCACCCCCTTTTCCAACAACGACAGGTGCCCAATCACGGCTCTCAGCATTCCCCGCCCGAGAACGCCCCTAGTGATGCCAACTCAACTCAACTCTCGCACGGCAAGACGGCCCGTTATTTTTGCAGGCGATAGTACAGTAACCATGACAACACAGACTTGAGGGGGTTACTTTTTTCTGAAAATATTATCTGTAGAATATAATTTGCAAACCTTTTTAATTTATTGTTAAGACGTTTGAGGGGCTTGGGCAACAGTCCCGTGTAGTTGAGTGAGTGTGTTGAACTTGTCTGATAACCGATATTTCTGTGATGACTGAAGTAGTGTATGTAACTTCATTAGGAAGATGATGGGGTCGGTGCCTCGGGACTTGAAGTAAGGAACTATCCTGGCATTTTCCTGGAGGGAGTGTGGAAAAACCAGGGTAAAGCCACACTCAGGATAGCCGCTGCCAATTCCGGAATTCAAACCTGCGATCTCCGGGCATTTTGCAGCTGCCCGTGCGGCCGTGGTGCACAATTTAACGAGCACGGCTACGCCGCGGAATCTTTTTCTTATTAAGTAAGGTGTTTTGTAACGCAGAGGTACTTCCATGGACATGTTGGAAACGAGAGAGAGATGTATCACCCCGGTGAAGTCAGGTAAGATTGCTAGTATCGCATAATTGCAAAACTATTGTGTGGTTCTACTCTATAGGAAAATTTAAAGGAGAAGGAGGGGCTCTTTATGCAATATATTAGAAACATTTGAAGCAATTATGTGCGAATGACGTGTTTTGCTATGTCGGTATCTCACTCTAAGGTCGACAAGATAAGAATAATACATCCATCATTTTCATATTACCTCAGAGCACACTCACTGAGAGATACTGTATCTCTATTTAATACGTGCCTCAAGTGTTAAACGATATCAACTTGTTTCCACGAAGGTTTAAGTACTGTACTCTGTGTAAGGCATTGTACTAAACATGTTTAACTAACGAGCCGCTAGGTACAGAGTTGATCCACTTCGTAATTGGCCGAACGCTGTACATATCTCATTGGCTGTTAGAAAAGTGTCGAGTGGGATAAAGATCAACGAGAACATACGTGGATAAAGACTCTTTGCTGTAAGGTTTGTTGTGAATGGAAATAAAGAAAAAATAGTAATGTGCATTGCTTTACACTTGAGATATTACGTAAAACAAATCCTAATTTACACTTCTAGGCTATATTCTACAATAGTACACGGCACAGAATACACACAAAACTGAAATTCAAGATCGCTTTTCAAAGCGACATTGCATTTAGGGCCTTTGTATATACAGAGAAAAATTATGACCCTCACGCCATGTTTTAAATTTTAGCCACGGGCAGAAAGATTTTTTTTAAACATGTTTTCGTTTCTGCTCCATGTTTCATCTAGAACAGGCGTTCTCACCGTGGTGCTCGCGAGCACTACGGTGCTCTTTAAGTGACATTTGGAGCTCTCGTTTTAGGCAAAGGCCTGCGCGGATGCGGATATCAACGGATAAACCCGTGGATATCCGCAATATATTTCGCAATGCGGATACAGTTTGCATGGCTGGGCGGATAGCGGATAAGCTGCGGATAATGTTTGGAGTAAACTTACATAGCCTAGGGCAGGGGTTCTCAACCTGTGGTACGCGTACCCCTAAGGGGTACGCGGCAAGCCATCCTTCTACTCGATCCACATGCGCAGTGAGCTTCGTGCCGTGACTACTGTGTGAGTTATTTACGGCGCGTGTATTTGAACTCCACAAAGAATTGCATCTTTTCTTTACGGAGCACAATTCTAAATTATCATCAGTACTCAATGACTTTGGTTGGCTTTTAAAATTGGCCTATTTAAGTGATATTTTTGAAAAACTGAACATTTGGAATGAGTGTATGCAAGGTAGTGTTTCTGATATGTTCTATGTTGAAATGAAAACTAACGCAATGATTGAAAAAATCACCCTTTGGGAAAAGGAACTGAAAAACAACAACTATATTTTGTTTTATTAAAATATATTTCCTTATAAAATTACAAAGGTTAAACCATACTAACTAAATACCTTTTACATTTTTAATGACCATTATTCTACCTAAGAAAGGTTAGTAGGGGGTACGCAGGATGTTTAATTTTTTTAAAGGGGTACGATGGTTGAAAAAGGTTGAGAACCCCTGGGCTAGGGGAACAACTTTCTCCTCAAATTTAGATCGTAGACTTTCGCGACCAGCGGTTTCTCCTCAAATATCAAAATGTATTGCTTTAATACTTTATGCTTTAACTAATTAAGAATATTATTGTAATGCCAGTAGATTCGGATAATAAACGTGCGGATGCGGCTAACAGTAGTGCGGTTGCGGGGTGGATACGGATAACATTTTGCTTATCCGTGCAAGGTTCTAGTTATAGGAGCCAAAAAGGGCTCACGAGCACAAGCTCTCCTGAGATCCGTTCTTCAATTCAAATTTTATTACAGGAACAGAAATAATCGTGTTTTCATTACAAACTTTGACAGTCAGAAATTTTATAATTTTGTGGAATAAAGATAGTAAATTATATAAATAATTGGACATTCCTATTTTATGAATAACACGAAAGATACTGAATCCAATCGACTTTCCACGCGTAAATATATTTTATCTGCATGATTCATACACGCACTTGCAGCATGCCTGATAAGCGGTAAATCCCTAGCTATTTCAGCACTTCTGAGGGAGAGAGATATAGGAAAAGGAAAGAGAGGCCCATACTTAATGCACAATTATTATTATTATTATTATTATTATTATTATTATTATATTGGATTTAATGGTGCTGGGTATGGCATGAGGGTGGTGCTCAGTCCCAAAAAGGGTAGGAACGCCTCATCTAGAAAGTGTAATTTGGAAAATTCAATGAATTTAAAGCAAGCAATCACCTTAAAATCCTATGAATAGAGATATATCCCACCAACAACCAATAAAAAACCGGCAGCCAAACAGTGGATCAGCTCTGTACCTAGACACTCGTGTCTACCTGTGTACAAATGTTGGTGTTGATTTTGCTTGTAGTGACAACGTAATTAAGTTACAGGATGATTAAATGTTGAGAGCTCCGACATCCTAATATATAGGCCCAGTACAAGTGGCTATGACAACAAATTACGCTACAACCTATTTCAGCAGCCGAAATGAAATGAAAATCCACAGCCTGCTTCCAGTCGACCAACCGGGTCAGGAATAGAATGAATGAAGCCCCCATCCACAGCCGAAATGCTAATGGAAAAGTAAGTCACGAGGTTTTGTTTAGCCCATTTTCATCACATAAAAAATTGCCTAATGAGATCAACAACTAACTTACGTATTAGAAGAAGAAAAGGGCAAGGAAAAAGGAATAAGAGAAATAAAAGATAGGGAAAGAAAGTGCCCGCAACTTTCTAAGAATGAAGACTAAGAAGTTCGGAAAGAAGTAGCGCCATGAAAGGCAGATAGGAATGGGAAAGATGAAAGGTTAGCTTTGAAGTCATTGTTCAGTGTTGCCTTATTAACAATTAATATAGCGGCTTCGGTGGCGTAGTTGATAGCATGCTGAACTGCTGGGCCCAAGATCGCGGGTTCAAACCCGGCCGAAATCGTCGGATTCTTAAAGAGCGTTAAAATCCTTCAGTATGGCTTCCTGGGGGGGAGTAAAGCCGGCGGTCCCATGTCATAGATTTATGGCATGTAAAAATTCCTTCCACTAACTAAACTTGTGTGAAGCTAAATTTCTAGGTTAGATATCGTTGAAACGCTCTATCAAAGTTCAAACGTTCACCACTAGGGGGTCAGTGATATCTGGTAGCGAAAGTTGGAACTAGGAGAAATTGAACGGAACTTATAGCTCATCCCATGAGTGTCCGCTTGAAGCAGCTACAGCCTCTGGCGAGCCGAACATGTCCTCGGACACTCCCGGCACTAAAAGCCATACGCAAATTAAAATAAATAAATAAATAAATAAATAAATAAATAAATAAATAAAATAAACAATGAATACTGTAGGTCTCAGTCGGTCAACACAAAAATCATTCCAATTACTGGAATATGTGAAAAATAACCTGAAATACATGGCATGTGATTAAGAATTATATATATTGTTACGGACTATTGAAGGAGAAGAAGAAGAAGGCTAAGGGATGACATGTTTCGCTCGTCAGGTGAGCATCATCAGATCCAAATATGAAAGACAAATAACTCTACAAAACACTATCAAAACTACAGTGACACCCATAGACAGAAACAATACTGTATATATAAATCTTAATCACATGTAACTTATTTCAGGTTATTTTTCACATACAGTATTCCAGTGATTGGAATAATTTTTGTGTTGACTGACTGAAAGATATAATATTTATTAATTATTATTCTTCTTCTTCTACCTTATCCGATACGGACGTTGGCTACCACCATGGCTAACACCTTCTTATCCTGTGCAATCCTGAAGAGTTCCGTGGAAGACAGCCCAAACCACGTTTTTAAATTATCCATCCAAGTTATTCGTCTCCTTCCCGGTCCACTCTGACCTTCAATTTTACCCTGAAGTATAACTTGGAGCAGACGGTATTTTGGATTCCTCATCATGTGTCCCAAGTATTCCAATTTCCTCTTCTTAATTGTGTTTAACAGCTCAGGTTGGCTGCTCACACGCTGAAGAACCTCGGCATTACTCACATGTTCTGTCCACGAAATTTTAAGAATCCGCCGGTATATCCACATTTCAAAAGCTCGAATCTTCTTTTCTGTAGCTACGGACAAGGTCCAAGCTTCAACACATTAAAGAAGGGTGGAGACAACATAACACTTCACAATTCTTTTCTTAAGCGTCATACTGAGATCTCGACAGCATAGTAGTTGTTTCATTGTCATAAAGATGGATCTAGCCTTCTCTATACGGCATCTTATTTCAACCGAAGGATCCCAATTCTCATTAATATTCTGTCCTAAATAAACCAAACTCTTGACTCGCTCAATCTGATGTCCATCGACTAAAAGGACTTGTGACAATGCTGGTTTTCGCGATATTATCATATAATTTGTTTTCTTAATGTTGAGGTCAAGACCATATTGTTTACTCTTTTGATACACCATAGTAACAATCTCTTTAAGTCCTTCGAAACTATTTGCAATCAATACAGTATCATCTGCGTACCGTATATTATTAATATAATTACCATTGACCTTAATACCTTGTTGAATGCCATCAAGTGCCTCGGAGAAAATGTGTTCTGCATAGATATTATAAAGAAGTGGTGAAAGAATGCATCCTTGTCTCACACCACGCATTATTTCCACTGATCTCGATATATGTCCATCAATTCTGATACTAGCCTTTTGACCCCAGTATAAATTAATGATGATCCGAATGTCTTTCTCATCTATTCCTGAGTTCTTGAGTGCATTATACAACTTATCATGCTGACAACGGTCAAAGGCTTTTGCATAGTCCAGAAAACATGCATATACATCCTGATTCACCTCACGGCATCTCTGGAAAAGAACTTGAAGCGCAAATAATGCCTCACGAGTTCCTAGACCGTTGCGGAACCCAAACTGTGTGTCACTGATATTCATCTCGCATTTCCTGTATATGCGATTATGGATAACTTTGAGAAATATCTTGAGCACATGACTCATAAGACTGATTGTCCTGAAGTCACTACATGACTTAGCCATCGGTTTCTTCGGAAGAGCAATAAATGTAGACAAGAGCCAGTCTTCTGGTAATATGCCCGTGTCGTATATCTTGTTATATAAATTAGTGAGCGTCACAATGCTATCATCATCCAAGATCTTCAATAATTCCACTGGAATGTCATCTTGACCAGGAGCCTTACCATTTTTCGCTTTCCTAATCGCATATTTCACTTCATCCATGGTGATCATGGGTCCAACAACTGATTAAAGATAAATTGGTCTGCCCCAACAGACCCAGCTCAGAAGTCCTCCGGGGTCTCCGACTCCCGAGACCTCCGTGAGCCCTTGACGATGTAGCACTATCCGGGGAGCACCATAACAGGTGGAGGTACACACACCCTGCATCCTTTAGAGCCTAGTGCAGAAGGCAGGACATACATGAAAAAAAAAAAAAAAAACAAGAGGACTGGCCTCTCGAAAAATGAGGGTACCAGGAAAATAAAACCAGAGCCAACTTTCGTACGAATATGCATGAGCCTGTCGGTCTGTCTGTTTGTATGCCCCCACTCCCCCTTATAAATTGTGATTCGATGAACGATCTGAATGGAAATGGGAAGTTATTGCCACTACCTCGTCCAAAAGTGTCACCAATCCAATATGGCGGCGACGTGAACGTTTTTTTTATTCACCAGCAATAAATATCTGGTTGGTTGGTTGGTACCTTAGTTTAGGGGCTGCGACAACGCGGTCATGTTGCCCCGTGTACTTTTGGTGTGTATAGAATGTGTCTGATAACCTGTGGTAAATGTGATGGCTGCATTAGTGTGTGTTATCTGTGATTCAGGTAGAAGGACTGCAGACGATTATTTTTTTTTCAAGTAGTTCCTACCTTTGCTACCAAGCTACCGTCCACGACACCTAGCTGCGGACGTGGCTACTAAATGGCATCGGAGTCAGCACCTGATGGTGAACGTTGGAACTAATATAGCGTTATCAAACTAACCTACAAATTTTAGCTTCCACAAGTGTAGTTAGTGGAAGGTTCTTTTTCATGCCATAAATCTATGATATGGGACCGCCGGCTTTACTTTCCCTCCGAAGGAAGGCTTACTGAGGGATTTTTAACGCTATTAAAAAATCCGAAGACTTCGGCCGGTTTGGACCCGTGATCTTGGGCTTAGAAGCGCAGCATGCTACCAACTACGCCACCGAAGCCGTCGAATAAATATCTCAGGATCTATAACAAACATCAACATGAAAATGTGTACTATTATAGACATCATTACCCGTCTGATGAGTCACATTCTCATGATCGTTTGTACAATTAGAATTAGAATTGACTGAGTTGTTGTTTCATTTGAAGGGCTTCAACATCGAGGCCATTCAGCCCAGTGTACTCGGTTGTGAGTAAAATTTGTCTGTTATTGTGGTGTCTGTAGTAGTGTGTGTGTTTGTAATTCGAGTGAGGATTGGGAAGGAAGCGGCCGTGGACTTAAGTGAGAAACCTGGAGTAGAAGTGGGAAACCACGGAAAACGACTTCCAGGATGGCTGAGGCAGGAATCGACCCCGGACCTCTGGAGAGACAGCCGAGAATGCTAACCATGAAAAAGATAACCATTATTAAAGAAAAATATATAAAAGCGGACGGAAGATACGTGTTGATGAAGAGATCTGCGGAGGACAGAAAAACGTGGAGAGCCGACATTATGTTTGTAACGGTCCCAATTTGTGACCAAGAAGGAGAAATCTTATATATTTTATTATTATTCATCATCATCATCTTGTACAGTTTCCAGCCCCAGGCTGGGTCTGTTTGGAACATAAGCCTCGCCACTTAGTTCTTTCTTCCCACCACCTCTCCGCTGTCACTCTGGTACAGTCCTCGCCTCTCTTCTTGACACATTCCTCCACTCCTTTCAGCCATCTATCTATTGGTCTTCCCCTTGGTCGTTTCTTCTGCATCTGCATCTCATGTATCCTCTTGGGAATCTTCTTCTCATCCATTCTCTTTAAGTGTCCATACCACCTCAGTCTTGATGTCTCAATCCTACCTTGCAAGGGCTCCTCATTCACCATTTCCCTGACCTTTTCATTCCTCACCCTGTCTCTTCTTGTTACTCCGATCCTACTTCGCAGGAACTTCATTTCACCTGCCTGTATTCTGCTTATGTCTCTTTTCTTCATTGTCCACGTTTCTGAAGCATAGGTCAGTATCGGGATATAGTAGCTTCCGTATAACACTTCCTTGCTTTTTTGTGGGACATCTTTATTCCACACTAAGCTCCTAATGCTTCTCAGAAATGCTTCTGCCTGTCTGCCACGTTCCGTAATCTCTTTGTCATTTCTCCCATTTTCCTCCACTATACTACCCAAGTACTTGAGACTTTCCACCTTCTTCAGCTGTCCACCTCCAAGTGTTATCCCAGTCGTTGGTCTGTCCTTTTTCCTGGTCGTTAAGAGGATCTCACATTTACTGATGTTGAACTTCCATCCGTACTCTCCCACTGTTTCTTCCCAAGCCTTCAGTTGCTCCTGAATTTCCTCCTCCTTGTTTCCCCAGACCATGAGATCATCTGCAAACACCATTGCTTTCATCTTATCTTCTCCTATCTTTCCTGCTATCCGTGTCATTACCTCGTCCATAACCACAATAAAGAGAAGGGGTGACAGCGCACTACCCTGTTTCAGGCCACTCATTTGTCTGAACCAGTCTGTTCTTTCCCCTCCAACTTTCACACAACTCCCACTTCCACAATACATCTCCTTCACTCTGCCTACAGTCTCTTTTTCCACTCCCATGTTTTCCATTGCTTTCCAAACCTTCTCCCTACACACACTATCATAGGCCTTTTCGATGTCCAGGAAGGCCATCAACAGATCCTCTCCAAATTCGTAGTGGTGTTCCTGGAGCTGTCTCACTGAAAATATGAGATCCACTGTTGAACTCCCAGGTCTGAATCCATACTGTTCCTCTCTCAATTTTCTCTCCACTTTGGCTCGTACTCTACTTTCTAATATCTTTTCATATATCTTGGCACAGTGAGGTATGAGTGTGACTCCCCTGTAATTTCTGCACTCCTTTCTGCTTCCTTTCTTAAATATTGGGACAATTAATCCTTTCTTCCAATCTTCTGGGGTCTTTTTCTCCTTCCATATCACCCTCATTATTATTAATAATAATATTTTTATTTTTTATATTTTACCTTTCATTAGTTATCTATGTTAATTAATATGTTTATATCTATTATTGAGATTATGTAGAATGTTATGGGAGTTGGAAAGGCTTGGAGCAATACACATTATATTTGAAATAAGTTAGGGGCTTACTGAGTAATCTTTCTAGGGAAAATATGAACAAAAAGAAGGAGTGTTATTCGCTGAAGGTCGGCTCATCAACTGATTCTTGGTAAACGACATGAATAGACACTAATGTCTTTCACTTCAAGTATACTACAGGTAGAAACCAATTCTACGGAGAAATGTTTCTATGGACTGCAGAGAATGGGGGTGTATGCGTGCAGTCCATTTGAACATTATAAATAGACAGGTGGTCAGCTGGCGAGGGGCTGAATGAAGTTAGACGTACAGGGAGAAGGGTTGAACGTGAAGCGAGCTGGAATTGGAAATCAACATTCATCGGTAAAATGGTGCTAAAAAGAGACAGTCGTCAAATAAGTATGTGAATTTGATAAGACAATCAGTCTCATCAAACTATGCATGGTAGTGTCTAAAACCATTGTCATAGGGATGATTATTGGAATTAATTCCGTCATCCACATGCAAATTCCCATTTTCTTACGTTGAGGAACATTAGGGGCATCATGAATTCTCGACGCAACAACTATTCAACGATAATCTTCAATTCGGTGAGCGTATTTAAACAGTTTACTCAAGTCAAGTCAGCAGGCCACCAAGCTTATTAAATTATAGATCTTTTATTCAAATAACTTAGTAGACTCTCCAATTTTCCTAACAAGCCCAATAATGAACGTAAATTCAGTAATTTCTCTAATTTAAATTTATTATTATTATCTTTGGTATTATATTCTTTTTCACTTGTTGTTTTTTAATATTAAATTCATTTTTAAATTCAAATGCTAGACTTGTTTCCTTTAGTAGTTAATACTTACTATAAGGCAATCTCACACTCCTAAAGTAAATATCATAAGGTTAGATTACATAAGTTTCACCACGACTGGAGAAAGGAATGTCGATGCTCTACCTCTGTTTTGTTGGTTCATTTAAGGGCATTGTGACATCTTGGTCATATAGCCCCGTGTACTTGTGTGGAATCTGTGGCATTGTGATGACTGTACCAGTGTGTGTATTTGTTATTGGTTAGTATTTGTCAGGAGATGGCCGTGGCCTTAAGTTAGGAGCTATCTCGGCATTTGCCTGGAGTAGAAGTGGGGAAAACTCGGAAAACCACTTATAGGTTGGCTGGGGTGGAAGTCTCAGTTTTGCCTCACGAGGCCGTTCCAGCCCTCATACCAATATTAAATTTCTTAGTAGATCCGGGAATCGAACCCGGACCTCCGGGGTGACATTCAAGAGTGGTAGCCACTGCACCACGAGGTGATCCATAATATCGCTGGGGACGGAAGAGAACACGAGTTGACCAAGAGAGGTTGACAGGATGACAGTTAGTGGCACAAGATAGTGGAAGCAATGACGGACTCAGCTCGGGTTCAGTCACGTGGTTGCTATGGTGAACCCGTCCAACTACAGTAGTTGTGGCAGGATGATCTCGGCCAAAAACGTTTCTTCACAGAAAACATAAGACGCTTTTTAGTGGTTAAAATACAACGGCGGATAACTGCAAGTAGGAAATACAGAAAAAGTGGTGGCTACATGTAATTACCTGCCATCTCCGGATAACACATTAATCATTTCCACCACACACTTTGCTCGTGACAGAAGTCGCATCATAACAGACGAAGTCCGCCACAATTTGATGTGTGTGTCAGATTATGAAAGGCACCGCGCTGCACCGTGGAACAAGTGATGGCGCGATACCTGGACAAAGCAAGGTCGCGGGAAGAGCACCTTCTGGTACAGGTGTAATTGCTCGAGATAATTACAAGGAGACCTGTTAAGTAAACAACGCAGTCACTTCAGCCTTCTAGGGGGATTGATCAGTGCTCACCTTGGACGATCAGTTCTGGGAAGTCTTCGTTATTCCTCAGAGTTCCATTTTTAGCCTATTTTCAATTTTGAAAAAATAGGCTTATGAGATCACCTTTTGTCCGTGTGTGTGTGCGTGTGTGTGTGTGTGTGTGTGAGGTGTGTGTGTGTGTCCCCCTAATAAATTCTAAACGGCTGGAGCGATTTCAATGAAACTCGGTTAGTTCATAGCACTCTTCCGGGCGACCCCGACCGTGCCCTTCAAATTTTGTTACGACTCACCAATCCGACATGGCGGCTGTGCGAAATATCTCACCAGCATTCAATATCTCCGAAACTATTACCGATATTACCCTGATATTTTGTATGGTGATAAAGGGAACTACTATAAGTTCACTTATGTGACCTTTGTAAACCTGGAAACTACAAAACCAACATGGCGGCCAGGCGAATTTGCGACATTTAAATAGACGTTTCTCGCGATTTTACCAACCAAACGCAATGAAACTTGGTACAGTATAGGTTTATATACATTGTAATGCACCGACATCTAACTTCGTTCAATTGTTTATATAACCACAAGATGGCGGATGTGCGAATTATTTCACCGGGATTCTATATCTCTGAAACTATTAGCGGTATCACCCTGAAATTTCGTACGGAGATAAAGGGCACTACTGAAAGTTCATCTATACGACTTTCAAAAACCCGTTAACTACAAAACGAGCATGGCGGCCAAGCGAATTTGTAAAATTTTAAATAGACCTTTCTCGCGATTTAATGTTCTAAACGCAATGAAATCTGGTACAGGAAATGTTTATACACATTGTAATGCACTGCTATCTAATTTAGTTCAATTGTTTACATAACCTCAAGATGGCGGCTGTGCGAATTTTAAAATTAAGTTTTTATTTCTTGTGTCGTAATCATGCGATCGAAGTGAAAGTTTGAATAATGAGCATACGCAATAATTTTCCTTTAATGGTACATGACTCTATGGCCTATACATATAACAATCCAACATGGCGACCATCTGAAATATTTAGACGGCTCTGAATATCTACGAATCTATTACAGCAATCAAACTGATTTTTTTATGTTCATTGGAGCTGTGAACTTAAGTTCACCTATAGGACTTTAAATAACCTGGTGACCACAAATCCAACATGGTGGCGACGCGATGTATAAATATTCACATGGACGTTTCTCGCAATTTAACCATCCGAGTGCAGTGATACTTGGTACAGTAAATCCTTATACGAATGTTAATCCACTAGCATCTAATTTATTTCAATTGATTCCATAACCACAAGATGGTAACTGTACGAAATTTTAAAATCTCCTTATTACTTCTTGTGTCCTAGTCATGCGATTGAAGTTTGAATGCTACACGTACACAATAATCTTCAAGCATACCTGCCAACTTTTGAAAAGGGCTATCAGTAAATCTCACGCGCGACAAAAAAAATTAACGATTTTCGACATACCCCGGCTTGACGAAAATAATAATACTTCTGGGCTACAAAATACAATAATTCATGCTTTAAACAGGATACTTCAATGAAATCATATCTACTTACATGATTTGTAGATGAACATAACAATCAAGAAGAAATCCATGTTAATCAGCAGCAGGCGTGGTGAATATTGGTTTGGAGCATACATAACAGGACTTCCTTGATAGATTAAGCTGATATACGATAATTGAAAAAGGCTTTACACAATAAAACTTGTTTAACGTAACACAGGCAAGGAATAATATAATACAAACTGCAAATCACATGCTAGTTCGACTTTAAAGTCATGGTTGTGGCCTTTTTAGCTTCCATCAAAAAGTCTTGAGAAAATGCTTTGTCATTTTTTTTTTTTTATAACAGGGACCAGAACTCCTGGTCTTCAAAATATGATGGCAATACCTGGTTGAACTTCCTTCAGAACTGCTGAAACCCCATTTTTGTGTCCTATCATAACAGGAGTATTGTCGGAGCAGAAAGCCACACAGTTTTCAATTGGTATATTATGAGAACTCGGCTGTGATAACATCAGGTTACCTATGTTGAGGCCCCGTCCAACGCTGGTATGGATAGCACAGTGCTCACTACTTTTTCCTGCCGAACATCATAGAATGTAACAACAATAAGATACAACTTGGCATTCGTATCATTGCTTCCATTCGTTGCCAAAGAAAATGGTCCGTTCTGAAGGCACTTAACAACTTCAGATGATGCATTTTTGCCATTTTATTTACAATGCACGTCGTTTTCGTGCGACCACAACTATATTTCTTTGCAACTTCTGATGTGGGAAACATCTTCTTAAATAAAGCACCAGCATGATCAGCCGCACTTAAGGGCACATTGTGTTCCACCAAAAAGAAAGTAAACAGACACTCGGCCCTAATTACGTCACTGTCAACGTTACCAGCCTTGGCAAAAAAAGGTGTTGATTTTCTTGCTATCTTCCTTCGATTTAACATAACTTATGTGTTTACCGCACTTCACATGATTACTTAAATCGTTTTTTCCACCATGTGCAATATTAATATCACACGCACATACCGTGCAAAAGGCAAATTTTTCTCCCTTTCTTGATTTTAGTATGCACGGAAAATCAACCGAGTATGATTCTTTAAATGTCTGGAAGTACTGTTTCTTGTTGTATTTGTTCATTCTCGATATCTACTAAAACATCGAAAGGAACCTGGATCACTAAACGTCACATAAAATTATAACATAAATCATATAAAACACAGCCAACACTTCATTAAAACAAGTCAAAGCACACAAAGTCTTAAACCATTAAATCAACACGACGCCAACCTCGTAAAGAAAGAATATGCACATGGTAGAGAAAGAAAAACACACGTGGAACGAATGTAATTAGTCCAAGGAATACAGGAAACTGCGAAGTACGAAGATATAGCAGAAAAACTCGAACACTTCATTAAAATATGCCATAACCTTAAAATACGAAAACATTCAAGGAACGCCAACTTCGCGAACAATAAACAACTCACGTGGTCAAAGAATATGGTTTAAATCGCAACGAGCGAACGTAGGGGAACAAAGAATTTGCGAAGCAGAGCGTGTCGACACCTAAGATTCACATGGAAGAACGGTTATCCCGGCTTCAAATTCAATTACATTGACGACACAAACATCACACGGTTAAAAGTACGAATCATATCAAAGAACGAGTTATCGACTATCGTGGACTTGCCTTCGACCCACGCAAACAATCGATTGTACGGAACTGGGAGGGATTATCGAATGTTAATTATCGTTTCAAATTTTTGTCCGCGAAATCGTAAAATGACACCGTTCATCCGTAAAACCGTAAAATGCTGCAATTTCCGTAAATTTTACGGATAAACCGTAAAAGTTGGCAGGTATGTTCAAGTAACAGTACATAACTCTAGGACTTACATATATATAATCCAACATGGCGACCATCCGCAATATTTAGTCGGTTCTCAATATCTACGAATCTATTACAGCAATCAAACTGAAATGTTGTATGTTGATAGTGGCAGTTAACAAAGTAGGATATATGAAAATAGGCTGTATAGTTCTTCACGGAACTACTTGTTATTTGATTCGTTCCATGCACAATGCCCCGTTACTCACATACGTGGTGTGTTTACAAAGTTTTGTGAATTTTGCGATGGGCCAGGCGTGTCATATCTTTGAGGCAAAGAAGCCCTGCATTGTGATTGTCTTTTGTTTGTTTCTTGGCTGTTTAAACTGGTGAAGAAAACTGTCTTGCCGTCCAGAAGAATTAATAAATTGTCCTTTTGAATTAATACATTTTCCTTATAGATGATAAGATAAGAATCTGCGATACACCGGTGAGCGTAATATTAACAAGGCGGAGGTGCATGCACATTGCTATCGAGAGTCATGTCGAGGAGCGCCACCTAACTTGAAAAACACGTGGATGTCATGGTGAATCCCTTGTGGGCAGTTGAATGTCGTCAGTGTGAGATAGAGCAGCGAGTAAACATCAAGTTCTTCTACAAATTGAGAAGAAAAAAAGAGCGAAGAAGAAGGGACGTAAACCATGAACTAAAAATGCATTTACGAGTAGCTCAAACACTTTTACGATGGGAAGAAACGACTAAGGATGAACCATATTCGGATCGATCTGTTGACAAACAGACGTGATCACACGAGTGCGATAAAGCCTGGCACGAGATCGATGATTGACTCTACGACTGAAGGTATTTTGCAGACATGGCGGCAAGTCAAGAACACGAGAAAGCGATTATACCATCAATTCCTGAAGAGGCTATTGTGAACAGTTCCAGAAACTTCATAGAGAGTTTCCACAAGTGTGTTATGACAGACGACAATTTTTTAAGGCAATATTTTGGTTTTTGATTTTCTGAAACCATTTTCCAAATACTTCAGACACACAATAATTGTGTATTTCATTGGATGCCCCTTATTATAATTCCCGTCCCTACGCGGTCGGGGATTAGACGCCATGCCTTTCTATGTGGCTGGTGGTTCATACGGCCGGATGCCCGTCCTGACACCAACCCCAAGAGAGATTAAATTAATGGAGATTAATGGTTAAGGTATTGGAAGGAACTGGCCATGGTCTATTGAAAGGTACCTTCCCGGCATTTGACTGGAGTTAAAAATGGGAAGATACGGAAAATAATTTCAAAGACCCCAATCGTCTACCGAATCCACAGATAGCTCGGTCCCATGACCTAGCGAGCGTAGCTACCACTATCGGTAATAGATTTGTTTTAGTTGTTGCTTCATTTGAGGCCGTTATTCAGTTCAATGCAGGCTACTTGGTGTATATAATTATACAGTATATATATATATATAAATAGAGAGAGAGAAAAGAACTGCTTGATAACATGTGTTATTGTGGCTTCAGCAGTAATGTATTTGTAATTTAGGTGAGGATTGGGAAGGAGGGAACTGTGGCTTTAAGTTAGAAACCATCATGACATTTACCTCGAATAGAAGTGAGAAATCACGGAAAACCACCTCCAGGGTGGTTGTGATGGGAATCGAATTAACCTCTTCTCAGTTTGGTTTAATTCTGGGTTGTATAGTATATTTTATATTCATTTGTGCAGATTTCGAATGTTGAAGTGTGTATTGAGCCTGGCAGGATAGAATTTGTGGCAAGAGTATTACTCCTGGGTGGAAAATTCAGAACTGAGGTAAAACCACATGACGCATAGGCCTGTCACATGACTCAATACTCTAGCGATATGGCAACGCTGTCTTGAACTGGGTACCACCTAGCAAACGTGTCTCTCTCTCTCTCTCTGCTTGTAGGACATCATTTTGTGTCTGAAATGAAGACGAACTATATGATAGGTGGACGGAGGAGGGGGGAGGGGGCTCAGTGACGGCAGCCCGAGTCACAATTGGTTGGCTTCGGCGCATGAACTATGTTTTGGACTGTAGCGGAGGTAAAGAGTACTTCGGCTATATGTGACAGTCTCAGGCATAACTCAGGGACTTACTGTGTATTTAGAAGTGCTACGTGTTTGAGTTTAGTTGATATGCCGGTACACTCATAACTGAGATTTGAATACGTACTTGAAGAAAGATGTGTCTGTACTGAGACACTGGGGGGGCTCAGTGACGGCAGCCCGAGTCACAATTGGTTGGCTTCGGCGCATGAACTATGTTTTGGACTGTAGCGGAGGTAAAGAGTACTTCGGCTATATGTGACAGTCTCAGGCATAACTCAGGGACTTACTTACTGTGTATTTAGAAGTGCTACGTGTTTGAGTTTAGTTGATATGCCGGAACACTCATAACTGAGATTTGAATACGTACTTGAAGAAAGACTGTGTCTGTACTGAGGTAGGCCTACCATACTATTATCTACGATCATCATTTGCAATCTGCGACCGGGTTCCTCTGTATCACAGTGGCTGAAAGGAATTGGCGACAATCTACCTGGCTTCAGAATATCATCAAATGCAAATTTTACAATAACCTGGATTAAAATACGACCTTCAATACATAAATAATAATAATTTTATGAAATAGTGACACTGCGTCTACTGTGAACGGGCTAATGCAATTGGAAACGTTGGCAACACGATAAAATATTGATTTAAAATGTATAAACAGAAATTAATAATATTAATAGGCTAAATCAATCTGTCATGCGGGACTCATAAAAAATATTGGTCACAAACGCCCCCTTGATTTTCATTCATTTGGTCCTATACCCTGCCGTGTTTGGCAAGGAGATTGTATGCACAGCCCCATATCTTACCTGACTGATCTAAATGCTCCATAGCTAACCTAATTTTTAGCCTACTTTTCTCATTTTGCAAAAATGAGGAAAAAGTAGACTTATGAGATCGATCCGGGAAAATGTCTGTCTGCCCTTCTGTCTGTCTGTATGTCTGTGTGTGTGTGTGTGTGTGTGTGTGTCCCTATCAACTCCTAAACGGTTGCAGCTATCGAAACAAAATTTGGTAAGAGTAAAGATCTATACCTGAATATCTCACGGCCACATTTGAAATTAACGTCAGTGATACCAACTGCTGAAAAATCGCGATTGAAATTTCAGCTCAATGTTGGATATCTCGGAAGTTATGCATGCGACCTGTTTCCAAAATTGGCACCCATAAAGATAATAACATTCCAGATTAATTTTCAGAAGTCCACATATGTCAGTGTTGCCAACATGGTTCTAAGCCTGCCGATAGATCCAATTTCTAAAAGCATAGACTATAACTTCTACACTGTCAATTGGATTTCCACCAAATTTCGTTTGTACTATGTGTACTACAACAGATATGACTGAGCGTATTCTTAAGAGCCACCAGGGTTGCCAACTGTTAATAAATGCTCTCTATTATGTTTATCAAAATACCAATATATCAGAAAGTATGCAAGCCGACAGCTTTAGACTACGCACACGCATAGTACCTGACATTCTAGATTAATTCGCGGTAACTAATATACCTCAGTGCTGCCAACATGATTCTAATTCTGCTGATAGGTTCAATTTTAAAATACATGTAACTTCTACACTAACAAATTGATTTCATCCAAATTGGCACAACAACAGATCTTACTATTTAAGATTAAGTCTGACCAACACATGCATGACATTGTTGCCAACATGATGTTGCGCGCGCTGATAGATCCAATGACTAACTGCATGTAACGTCCATGCTATCAATTGGACTTCAACCAAATTTTGTATTCTGTACCTTAAGAGATGGAACTAAGAATAGGCCTATATTCAGTCACCAGGTCTTCCAACTGTAGTGCTCTATTAGGCTACATTATGCGAAGTATATTTCAAACTAATTAGACATTTCGAAATTACCAACTTAATTTCGTCATTATTCTAGATAACTTAAGAGATGGAACTAAGAATAGGCCTATATTCAGTCACCAGGGCTGCCAACTGTAGTATTCTATTAGGCTACATTATGCGAGGTATATTTCAAACTAATTAGAAATTTCAAAATTACCAACTTAATTTCGTCATTATTCTAGATAGGCCCATATAGATTAATCATTGGCATGAATATAAATGTTAAGAAAAGTATGCTCTTTAGTTCGTCACGGAACTTCCTGTTTCCTTAAACACCTTACTAAAAACCTTACACAACTCAGAAAACCACAGCACAAAAAGACTGAAACAACTAATAATACCTAACTTCTCTACCGCTATCACAAAAGGACTAACAAACTGGTTGCTACTGAATTCAAACACCTTATCTTCTAACATAAGACATATCACACCATCTACTGCTGTGGCATGGGCGTGTGGTGTCAGGTATCTAAGACCATTAAAGCTAGACCTGTCTGTGATCTCGAAACTGTGCTCGTAAACATGTGTCCTACCAAGTTTGTTATAATACACCTCACTGTGGTCCCACAGGACCTCTAACAACTGAGCCTTCTGCTCGACCTCTAGCATGGTATCCTCCACAACACTTAAAACTTCACCTTGACAATTAGGAACCATCCCAGCATTGGCCTGAAGTAGAAGTGGGAAACCACGGAAAACGACTTCCAGGATGGATGAGGTGCGAATCGAACCCGCCACATCTTAGTTTTTCCTCACGTGGCTGAGTGTAATCCGTTCCAGCCCTCAAACCAGAATTAAATTTCTTGGCTAATCCGGGAATCGAACCCCGACCTCCATAATTGGTTGGTTCCTCAAATTAGGGGCTGCGACAACGCGGTCATGTAGCCCCGTGTACTTTGGGTGTGTGTAGAATGTCTAATAACCGGTGTTAATTATGATGGCTGTATTAGTGTGTGTTATCTGTTTTTAATTCAAGTAAGGACTGCAGACATTGAATTTTCAAGTAGTTCCTACTTTTGCCACCAAACGCCACCGTCAACGACCAACTAGGAGCATTAGTCAAATTTAACCTATAATTTAGCTTCACACAAGTGTAATTAGTGGAAGGTTCTTTATCATGACATAAATCTATGACATGAGACCGCCGGCTTTACTTCCAAGGAAGGCCTTCATAGAGACAGCCAAAACTGCCACCCGCTGCTCCACGAGGTGGTCCGTAATGATACAACTACACACACTGATAAGTGATAAATCATCACATTAACGTAGCTTATCAGAGAAATTACACACATAGGTCCAACTTTGTTGATCTTGACTCCCCAAGCAACAACCACACGAGACACACCGTAGACACAAAAATCGCGTTAGGTCGCAAAAAAAATGCAAGGTTCTGATTTTTTGGGATGTTGTTAGGATAGATACCAATAGCGTAAAACCAAGTTTGCAACTTCGAAAGACCTGTGCTAACTTCATGGTGCTCAGAAAACCTCGACATTTTCAGACTTTTTTTCAGTTTGTGGCTTACAGCTTCGAAACAAAAGCATTCTACGGCAATATCACCCATAACACTTTTAAAGAAGACAGATTTAGCGACAATTTGCGCGCAGCCCCAGCTCTGTATGCCTTATACACACATCAAAAAAAGTTTTGCATCACCTCGGTTCCAAGAGTTCCGGAACCGTTAAATACAAAGGGAATAGAGATCAACACAAACAACATTTCAGCTCGTTTTATTGCTCATGAGACCCACACATTGCATGTTGTACCATCATACAGCTAGACTTTCAGCATTTGTGGTCCAGATTGCAGTACACACCACTACCTCTAATACCCAGTAGCACGTCCTCTTGCATTGATGCATGCCTGTATTCGCCGTGGCATACTATCCACAAGTTCATCAAGACACTGTTGGTCCAAATTGTCCCACTCCTCAACGACAATTCGGCGTAAATCTCTCAGAGTGGTTGGTGGGTCAAGACGTCCATAAACAGCCCTTTTCAACATATCCCAGGCATGTTCGATAGGGTTCATGTCTGGCGAACATGCTGGCCACTCTAGTCGAGCGATGTCGTTATCTTGAAGGAACGCATTCACAAGATGTGCACGATGAGGTCGAGAATTGTCGTCCATGAAGACAAATGCCTCTCCAATATTCTGCCGATATGGTTGCACTATGGGTCGGAGGATGTCATTCAGGTATCGTAAAGCCGTTTCGGAGCCTTCCATGACCACCAGTGGCGTACGTCGGCCCCACATAATGCCACCCCAAAACATCAGGGAACCACCACCTTGCTGCACTCGCTGGACAGTGTGTCTAAGACGTTCAGCCTGACCAGGGTGCCTCCAAACACGTCTCCGACGATTGTCTGGTTGAAGGCATATGCGACACTCATCGGTGAAGAGAACGTGATGCCAATTCCGTGGGGTCCATTCAGCATGTTGTTGGGCCCATCTGTACCGCGCTGCATGGTGTCGGGGTTGCAAAGCTGGACCTCGCCATGGACGTCGGGAGTGAAGTTGCGCATCATGCAGCCTATTGCGCACAGTTTGAGTTGAAACACGACGTCCTGTGGCTGAACGAAACGCATTATTCAACATGGTGGCATTGCTGTCAGGGTTCCTCCGAGCCGCAATCCGTAAGTAGCGGTCATCCACTACAGTAGTAGCCCTTGGGCGGCCTGAGCGAGGTCTGTCATCGACAGTTCCTGTATCTCTGTACCTCCTCCATGTCCGAACAACATCGCTTTGGTTCACTCTGAGACGCCTGGAAACTTCCCTTGTTGAGAGCCCTTCTTGACACAAAGTAACAATGCGGACGCGATCGAACTGCGGTATTGACCTTCTAGGCATGGTAGAACTACAGACAACATGAGCAGCGTACCTTCGTCCTGGTGGAATGACTGGAACTGATCGGCTGTCGTACCCCCTCCGTCTAATAGGCCCTGCTCATGCATGGTTGTTTACATCTTTGAGCAGTTTTAGTGACATCTATGAACAGTCAAAGGGACTGTATCTTGGATACAATATACACAGTCAACGTCTATATGCCGGAGATCTGGGAACCGAGGTGATGCAAAACTTTTTTTGATGTGTGTAGATCTCGAGATACAACACTTCGAAAATGGACCATTTTTTCCCATAAGTTAGAAATTTGTAGTAAGCTAGTCTTTCGAACAAAATACCGTCTAAAGTACTCATTCTACGAGGAAAGTCATGGGCAATAAAGTTGTAGAGAAGTTACTTAATCAAATAAATAACTGGAAAGGAAATTGGAAATGTTAAATTTAAAAGGAAAGACAAAGTACGACCCTTGACAGCAGCCACGGTTAAGGTTCACAACAAGCAGGTTGCTATAGACCCTCTCACAATATTCCAACGGCTGTGTATAACAAAATAGTCTGAGACCGACCTAAAAAACACTTTACATTCGAGTTGGCCCCATATCCCTTGGCTCTATTCTCCGAAGAGGGAATGCGAAAAGGAACAAAGTCTGCCTTTACGCCCCTCCGAGAAAATGTCGCTGTTGGAGAAAGAACGTTTGTTTTAGTGGGCGGAGGATACTTGCTCCCTAAGGTTATATGGCAACGGAACAGCTCAGTGAGGGAAACTGTAGCTGCTCATATTACCTACACGACCAACCATTTTGGAAAAAATATATCAGTTGTATTCAATGGCTACCCAGAAGAGGGGGCTGTTAAGGCACAAAACCAGCAGAACGGCTACGACATTATGCAGCCTCAGCGTGCAGCGATATCGTTTTTGAAGAATCGACACTGAACGAAGTGCCCCAAGAAAAGTTTTTGTCCAACCCAAAAAAACAAGCAGCGGCTGATCAACTTTATCTGCACTGGAGTGGATATACAAGGGATCGAAACAAAGCAAGCACCAGAGGACCCCAACTGCCTTATTGTGAAGACAGCATTGGAGAAGAGTGAGGAGTACAAGCACGTCATACTCGCTGGAGAAGATGTCGACCTCTTGGTGCTCCTAAATGGTTTGGGCGCCAACAAACAAAATGTTTCCTTCCATAAAAGTGCTAGGGGTGGAACAGGTTGCAAGCAGTTCTTGTCAACATAATTCATTCGAGGAGATCTCTCACTCCCCCCCCCCCCCCCCCCCCCCCCCCCCTGGAATAGAGTTGTTCCTCCACGCTTTCAGTGGTTGCGACACCACCTCTGCCCTTTCCGGGCAAGGAAAACGAAGATGTTGGGCGTCCTTTCAAAACAGCCAGACCTTGTCGTGGCTACCACTTTTCACAACAATAACGCCACCCATGGAGAGATAGCCTCTGTTGGCAACAAATGTCTCGTGGCGTTGTATGGCGGTGGAAAAGACGATTATCTCCACGCCTTACGTTATTACTGAATATTTGTCCGATCTGCTGCCAGCGCAAAAGTTAACCTCGCTCTCTGCCCCCAAGCGAAGAGGCTGCTGCCCAACATTCCTACAGAACCTACCACCAGTTGCAGCAGTAGTTGGGGGTTGAGAAAGAGCCCACCAAGTGGGGAAGGACAAGGCGTCAGAAGGGGCTGACACCGGTGACCTCAAACAAGGAACCAGTGCCGCAAACTCTGCTCAAACTCCTGTCATGCAGGTAAGGTAATCCATTCGTATTAGGTCGGTCATAGTCAATGTCCACTGCTGGATATAGGATTTTTTTTATGATTGAAATTAAAACATTTGAATCTACTGTAACCTGTATTTATTATAACTGCTGAAATTCTAGTGATACAGGTGCCTGAAAGAGTGCGAAGCAGGGCGATGCTCCTGCCGGAGAGTTCTCTGTAAAATTTGTCGGGGGAAGACCTGCCTTAATTCTCCTACCGTAGAAATGACTGAATCAGACGAAGAAGACGACTTCGACGACCCCCTTTTACATCCAGATCCAACTACTCAGGAGTCTCCGGAGCCCTAAGAAGAGCCGTATGATGAACCTGGGCTTTCCAAAAGAATACTACTGTCTCGCTAAGTGCAGATAAGCACTTAATTTATTAATAAATAGTAGGTAATTGACGTGTTGAGTGTTTCTGTCGCAGGTGTTAGCTCAGGTCCCCCCATCAGTTCGCCACTGTGACTTCAATATTGATAAGAAATTAAACATTATTATAAATTGTATTCAATTTCATTGTGCATGATAAACAATTTTCTACTGATTGATGTATTGCTTATCCTTTAAAAATTTCCTACAATTCGTCAGGCTACATTTTTTGAAAAATCCTATTTCCTAATTTTTTACCTGATAACAAGAGAACTATTGCTCTTACAGTATTTTACTTATGCTTATCTTAAAGCCAAATAACTGCTGTACAACTTTACCTGTTATGACTTTCCTCGTAGAATGAGTATTATAGACGATATGTTGTTCGAACGACTAGCTTACTACTGATTTCTAACTATTTAGAAAAAGTGGCCCATTTTCGAAGTGATGTAGCTCGAGATCTATACGACATATAGAGCTGAGGTTGCTCTCAAATTGTCGCAAATGTTGTCTTCCTTGCAAGTGTCATGGATGACTTTTCCGTAGAATGCAGTTTTTTGAAGTTAGAAGCCAAAAACTGAAAAAAGTCTGAAAATTTTGAGGTTTTTCGAGCACCACCACAAAGCTAGCACAGGTCTTTCGAAGTTGCAAACTTGTTTTTACACTATGGGTATCTATTCTAACAACATCACAAAAAATCAGAACCTTGCAATTTTTTGCGACCTAGAATGTTTTAGATGACTGGCCTAGAATGTAAAACCTCCACGGCAGAGCAAGGAATAGAACCCGAGTTATCAGGCTGGGGAAGTACAGCAGACGTCACACAGCAGCATGCGAGAGCGAACTGAACTATCATTGGTTCGAGCTCCATAATGATACAGCACAATGTCCAGTGATGGCCGGAGAAATCGTGGGAACTTCCCCCCAACTGGTTACCACTGGATCCACGTACCGGTACCTTCTGAAGCTGTAATGATGCTAAGCGAAAACTTTCACATCTGGCCGACATTGGGGTCACAGTGTCATCGCAAGGGGTCAGGACTCGCGCTGCGCTACATCGCAGTTAACAATGGGAAGTTTGCGGTGCCTACTCTCAAGTGCTTACCTTTTCACATTCACCACAATTAAGGGACAGGTATGGCCTGTTTACCATCTCTTGATGAATGCAGTACATTTGCATTTGTCTGTTGGCACAGGCTAGAGTAAAATGTGTCTTTTCACCCATGTCTCAGTCTCACTCATGGCTGTGATTATATGGAAGCTACTGAGGTATGGGTGGTGCTGAGTATTGACATTCAGGTTATAGTCAGTGCCTGTGGATGCTGTGAAAGGTTCTACTCATAGGGTTAGTACTGCTGTTCTGACTCAGTGAGGAAAGCAATGGCAAACTATCTCACTCCTCATCTTGCCTAGTACGCCTCAATATAGCGCTGCCTTATAACCCAACGGCGGTACTTTTTGAGGATCCAACCAGCCTTCGGGCTGACTACCTAACAGAAGGGACAGGTGTTAAAATGTTTCCTTCCGCATCAAAAGAAATTCATTTCATAAGTCACGGCAGGACCATCTCGTGGTGTAGTGGTTTGCATTCTTGGCTGTCGTCCCGGAGGTCCGGGTTTGATTCCTGGCTCTGCCAAGAAATTTAATTCTAGTCTGAGAACTGGAACGGGGTGCATTCAGCAAAACTGAGTACAGGTGCGTTCGATCCCTACCTCAGCCATCCTGGGAGTGGCTTTCCGTGTTTTTCCTCATTTTCTACTCCAGGCAAAGGCTGGGATGGTTCTTAACTTAAGATCCCGGTCGTCTCCATCCCAATCCTCACCTCAATTACAAATACACACACTATACTACAGGTACCACAACAACACAGGTTATCAGACCAATCTCCCCTCCCCCCCCCCCCACACACACACACACCATCCAAGTACATGGGATTGAAATGACCACGAAGTCCAAGGTCCTTAATAATTTGAAGTTGATTTTATTTAGGGGCTTTGCGACATATAGGTCATTTAGTCCCGTGTATTTGGGGGAGTGTGTGTGTGAGTGTGTGTGTAAGAGAAGAGAGAGAGAGATTTGTCTGATAACTTGTCTTATTGTGATGGTTGTATTAGCGTGTGTATTTGTAATTCGGGTGGGGATTGGGAAGGAGACGGTCGTGGCCTTGAGTTAGGAGCCAAATCGGCATTTGCCTGGAGTAGAAGTGGAAAACCACGGAATACCACTTCCAAGATGGCTGAGGTAGGAATCGAACCCACCTCTTCTCAGTTTTGCTTCACGAGGCTGAGTGCTCCCCGTTCCAGTCCTCATACCAGAATTAAATTTCTTGACAGAGCCGGGAATCGAGCCCGGACCTCATGAGCAACAATCAACTTAAATGAAACATCAACACAAGTCACGAATAAAGCAGTAGGAATAGAAATTCACCATATACGACTGAATGTCATCGGAATGTGCCTCACAATGGTAGTACCAAATTGGGTTCTGATACAGGAGCCAATGGGAAAGGGAAATTGAAATATACGTAAATAGAAATCTGTATTCTGTTATTAGGGAGCGTGATGGCGCAGTGGCTTAGCTACTCGCCTTTCACCCGGACGACCGGGGTTCGAATCCCGGTGACAGCGGGGTGGAATTTTCACCTGGAAAATCACGTGGCGTCAGGAAGGGCATCCGGCCTTAAATCCCCGGCCAAAACCAAAATGAGCAGGTTGGCTCCGGTGACCCCAATTAATTGGGAAAAGCCGAAGAGGAAGAAGACGTGTTTAAGCCTCCGTGGCTTAGGCGGCCGCACGCCGGCCTCTCACCGCTGGGTCCGTGGTTCAAATCCCGGTCACTCCATGTGAGATCTGTGCTGGACAAAACGGAGGCAGACAGGTTTTTCTCCGGTTACTCCGGTTTTCCCTGTCAAAATTTCATTCCAGCAACACTCTCCACTAGCATTTCATTTCATCTGTCATTCATTTAATCATTGCCCCAGAGGAGTGCGTCAGGCCTCGACAGCCGGCACAGTTCATATCCTCGCCGCTAGATGGGGGCTTCATTCATTCCATTCCTGACCCGGTCGAAGACTGGAAGCAGGCTGTGGATTTTTCATTCTGTTATTATTAAAAGGAAACAAAATACATCACTCACAGCTAACACTCTTTCAAATAACCCCCCTCCCCCTCCCCATTGTCTCCAATTTCAAACAATGAAGGACGCGTTGAATACCACCGGCTGTGATTACCATCGAAAGGCTGTTACAATGTCCCACTTGTTTGCAAGCTACTTTCTACGCAGCGGCTACTTCACTTGCAAAACGTGATCTTCGAATCATGGATTTATATCAGGCGAGCAGGGTGGTTGTATACAGACCCCAACTGTAAAAAAAAATCCTTATACAGTATTGGCTGTTGTGTTATAATGGAGGATAATAAAAATGTTCTTCGACCGCTGTTCAACTTTAGGCTACTTATATCCATCTTAGACTACGGCACGACCTCTAGCATACTAACCTTTGCGTGTGCTGTCAACGAGCCACCAATGCACAAAGACGCAATTTGGCGGTGACATTCCATGAAGTGTAAAACAGGTTTTTAAAT
Source organism: Meconema thalassinum (assembly GCA_946902985.2). Classification (NCBI taxonomy): domain Eukaryota; kingdom Metazoa; phylum Arthropoda; class Insecta; order Orthoptera; family Tettigoniidae; genus Meconema; species Meconema thalassinum. The sequence continues at coordinate 150,125,076 of OX336390.1, read as the reverse complement.
GTGTTTATGTTCGACCCTCACTATTATGTGTTTGAAAACTGTATCATAATGATGGTCATTATAACACCGTTTTTCATTACGATACAGTTTCTCCAGCCAATCAGAGCTCGTTCATTGACCAATTAGGTAACGATAATTTCGCGCATGCGCTCAAAATCCAACATGTCGGACATAAACACAACATCGAACTATAATAAATTACCGACATGGAATACCCACCGTCCATATGTTCGCGTAAATAAACTGGCGAATATGAGACAAGAAATAGCACAGTACCTTAAAATCACTAACACTAATTTCTACACAGCGCATTGTCTTCAAATGACACCGGTGACAATATTACTGAGGGACGGCTGATGTAAACATATGGCTCCATATGGCATTGCAAGCCCACAGAGCGCATGCGTCGGCCGTTCAAAGCTCTTGAAAGACGAAGGTATAACACCCAACGCTCGCTCTGCGATCACAAAATTCCAGTAGCTGACTCTCAACAGATATTTATGAATATTTATGTTAAAACATATAATAAAGTTATAATTATCGTCGAACATAAACAGTCGTATGCAACTCGTCTATAATGGTAATTAAGACACTCGTATGGAAATTATAAAACTCGCATACGCTCGTTTTATAAAAAATACTCGTGTCTTAATTATAGCCATTATAGGCTCGTTGCATAATGTACTATTATGTTCGACCCTCACTATTATATGTCTGAAAACTGTATCATAATGATGGTCATTATGACACTATTTTTCATTATGAAACAGTTTCTCCCACCAATCACAGCTCAAGAAACAGCTGTTTGACCAATTAGATAAGGATACCTTCGCGCATGCGCTCAAAATCCAACATGTCTATATAAATTACCGAAAGTGCACCGTCCATATGTTCGCGTAAATAAACTGGTGAAAATGAGACAAGAAATAGCACTGTACCTTAATATACCCAAACCCAATTTCTACTCAGCGCATTGATTTCAAACGACTACGGTGACAGTTTACTGAATACTGGTTCACGATCTGCACATATGGCACTGAAGCACACAGAGCGCATGCGTCGGTCGACCAGAGAGCTTGGAACACAGAGATATGCTACCTAGCGCACCACCCGATCACAAAATTCTAGTTATTGAACAGATATTTATGAATATTTATGTTAAAACATATAATAAAGTTATAATTATCGTCGAACATAAACAGTCGTATACAACTCGCCTATAATGGTAATAAAGACACTCGTATGGAAATTATAAAACTCGCATACGCTCGTTTTATAGAAATACTCGTGTCTTAATTATAGCCATTATAGGCTCATTGCATAATGTACTATTACTGAACTATCGGCTACGTTGAAAGACTTATGAAATGGCGTCAATATGTTTTTACTGAAATGAAGGTAGGCCTATTACTTTTATTTTTTCGCCAATTTTGTGTAATCACTAGGGACCGGACATTTATACACTAAAATCTATTAAAATATGCATGCAATTATGCACTAAAATGTGGAAAATATGCATTAAAATTGAAAAGTAGTCTCTTAACAATAAGCCAATCTTATTCACTCTTCTTTCCCTTATTTGCCGTAATATCTGCAGTCTGTTTTGCAAGTTGTTCAAGTTGAATGTATTTTCACATTTCACTTAACTTCGAGCATATTAGACAATAGACAGCGTCATCAGTTCAATTATCACTAAGGTTCGGATGTTAAGGAAAGGTCATATTTTTTCCAGAGCTCATTTTACCCGAAATACTGTATGAAAAATAAGTTTGAATGATGGGTCCCTGACCACGTTTAACGCAATTTCATGTTGCCTATAAATGCATATTTCGGCCATTTTTATTGTTTTGGTCATATTTGGTCACATTTTAGTGATATAAAGTCATATTTGGTTATAATTCCAGCATTTTTGTTTAAATTGAGACGTCGTTAACAAGGTACGTGTTATCTGCGTCGAGTTTCAAACACAGGATTTCCGAATAGTGTAGTAGATATATTTTTCTTTCTTTTTCCGGAACAGGCAGATAGCAGGTTTAGAAGACTTGATTCCAAGAAGGCGCTCCTCTACGGACGTCTTTTAGCACATCTTTCTGGACAAGTTAGATTGCGACACTCTACGCATGAGGTCACGTAACATGACGATAGTGTGCTTCCGCCTTTCAATAGGATGTCACTCCAGATGCTATATTTAGCTGAGAAGCAATTAGCAAACAAGGAAATGCCATGTTTTTAGGTCATATTTTATAGTTTTTAGGTCATATTTAGCTAGTTTTAGGGCATATTTGCTTGCATATTGTGTACTTCTTTAGGTCTTAAACTTCCGAACCCTACTGATTACTATTACCTGACACTTACTGATTTAATAAATACTTAATGCTGCAGGCTCTTCTAGCATTTTGAGCAAACCATAATTACGAGTATGTAGACTAAGGATAAAGTAAGACTGAAGAAACTCCTCACGAAACTATCCCCAAGCTACTGGCTGGCGGGATGGTGAAAGGAATGTACCACCCCATTCCCTTCTTGAAATAGCCACGCTTTAACTACTGTTATCTCGTTATCTGTTGCTCAGAAAGTTGCTTACAAGAGATGTCCAATATGCAGGCAAAACCAATTTTGTTCAAGATGTTTTAAATTATACTTAATTTAAACTGTATATGCTAAAATATGCTGTTATGTTCATAATATGCAATACATCCAATAAACCTACAAAATATGCATGCACATGCATATGCGCACATGCATTTTCAAACAAGAAGTTCCGTGACGAACTAAACAGCCTACTTTTCTTAAAATTAAGATTCATGCCAATGATTAATCTACAGTATATGAACCTATCTAGAATAATGACGAAATTAAGTTGGTAATATCGAAATGTCTAATTAGTTCGAAATATACCTGGTATAATGTAGCCTAATAGAGCACTACAGTTGACAGCCCTGGTGACTGAATATATTCTTAGTGATACGGTACAATTTTAAGATCTGCTCGACGCTATTTCCATCTTGCGATCAATAGAGGACATCTGAGAGATCATAATTTTGAAAAGGAAAGCGCTCGCGATGGAGAAACCATCTTAGACTAAGAAACGCGACTTCGGCGATTGCTATCAGACCTAAATTGTTATGACGGGGAGAGAAAAAAGATGGTCTAACGATATAACCACTACTGCCAGCAATTCTATTAAAATGTTCCGTGATGTCCATTATAAAATGATTTACGAAGCTATAAATGTTGGGGAGAAACCGCAAGACTCCGGCTTTGTCTCATAGTTGAGAATTCTTGAAATATGAAATTATGATAAAATAATATAATCATCGGAGGTCTTCTAGAACGTCTCGAGGCTATCAGCTAAGTGGAAATGATCATTTGTAACTCTGTATTATAGTGCTTTGAAGAAGATTATTATCAATGTTTTTTCCCCAGTTTCTGTGTTAAAAGGTCCCTTCATTTAACTTGCAAAAGGTAGGGTTAAACTGGAGATCGCTCATATTTTTCTTTGAGGTTATTTGATGTTTATTTTGGTTCCTAGTTATTCGTTATATATACGTACGTAGTGGAGAATCGAATTGCTTGTTTATGGGTTTATTAATTTAAATGGGTTCTTGTTGTTGTCGTTTTATTTTATTTATCTTGTAGAGTTTTATTTTGTGCGCGTGTTCTTCCGGTTTTTGGTGTCATGAAACGTGATTGTATTTCTGAGAGATGTTTCTTACCCCTTGTATAAGTATGGGATTTTTCGAGGACTTTTAGGGATTGGTATCTTTAGGTTAGTTTTGCGGTTTGTGCCTTGACGAGGGTAGGTGTGTTCGTTCAATTGCCTTGGATTTTCTTCTGTATGGTCGGAACGCACATCAAGTTTCATTTAATGTTTTAAGGGTTTTATTTTCTGTGCCTGCATTTGTGCAACTCCTAGGATGGCCGTTTAAGTTTTCTTTTTAGCCTTAGAGTCTGGCAGACACTACCATGTATGTGTCAGAAATATGTTTCATTTACAATCACGGTTCTTGGCTTATTTTTAAGGGTGGGTTTATGTCATTTGTTTAAGTGGGAATTTGACTGAAGGCCGAGGGTCATGTTTGTGTTGTTCTGCTTTGTTGTGGCTTTCAGTCAGCAAGCAACCTCAGCCATCTTGGAAGTGGTATTCCGAGAACCCATTACGTTATTAAATGAGGTATATTGGTTACTCTTCCGAGATTATGGAATGTGTGTTCGTTGTATGTGTCCGGGACTGCAATTTACGCTTATTTGGTATCTCGTAAGATATCTGAATCTCGTGCTTTCGTTCGACGGAAGTTTTATTCTACCAGCTCATGAAATCGTTTTATTTTATGTTCATTTGGGAGTTTGTCTTTGTATATTTTTTTGAACCGATCTATGTTTCTCTTTGGGGTTTGTATGTCACGGTACGTCATGTTTTGTGAAGTGTTGTCGTTTTGTTTTTGTGAAGTCGTGTATTTAAGTTGTGTTTCAAGATGTGACATTTAAGGGTCGTTGTTATTGTATGTGTTTGTTTCTTTGGGTAGTTTGTTGTGACATACAGTTTAATATAAGGGTGGTCGGATAGACGGTTCGTGGGAGACACGTTTTCATGTACTTCTCAGAACGATGCTTCTGACCGCTTCTGACTACCTTCTTGCAGTCAGCCTGTGGTGGAACGAAAAGTACTATTAACGATCTCCAGTGACTTAGGCACCTCCTCGTCGTCAACATTCTCTCATTTATAGTTATATTTTCAGAGTTTTATATTTTATTGTTTACTGTTTTATAATCATGTGTACTATTTATTACAGCCCCTTCACCCCTCATCTTACCATTTCATGCACCCCTCGTTTCCCCTTTGCTATGCCTTGTTTTGATATTAAAATTCATTCTACAACCTTAACTCGAAAAGTGTAGTCATTGGATGGTTGGTGCTCCATCCAGTTCGACATGTGTCAAAGGTCTCGACTAAGATCTCAGGTCCCCGTCCATCTGCACGCCTCTCACTTAGTTCCATCTCTTAAGGTACAAAATACAACATTTGGTAGAAGTCCAATGGACGTTACATGCAGTTAGACATTGGATCTATCAGCACGCGTAAAAGCATGTTGGCAACAATGCCATGCGTGTGCTGCTCAGAAATAATCTGAAATATTATGATAGCCTATCTTTTTGTGCCAATTTTGGATGAAATCCATTTGTTAGTATAGAAGTTACATGTATTTAAAAATTGGTCCTATCAGCAGGCTTAGAATCATGTTGGTAGAACTGACGTATATAAGTTACTCCAAATTAATCTAAAATGTCAGGTACTATACGTGTGCATAGTTTAAAGCTGTCGGCTTGCATACTTTCTGATATATTGGTATTTGGATAAAAAAAATAGAGAGAGCAATTATTAACAGTTGGCAGCCCTGATGGCTCTTAACAATACGCTCAGTCATATCTGTTTATGTACACATATTACATACAAAATTTGGATGACATCCAATTGATAGTGTAGAAGTTATATGCATTTAAAAATTGGACCTATCAGAAGGCTTAAAATTATTTTGGCAACACTGTCCTGTAAATTAAACTGAAATAGTATTATCTACATGCGTGCTAATTTTGGAATAGCTTCCATACATACCTTCCAAGATATCCAACATGGAGCTCAAATTTCATGTGCGTTATTGCAGCAGTTGGTAGCACTGACATCATTTTCAAACATGGCCTTGAGATATTCCGGTATACATCTTTACTCATACTAAATTTGGTTTCGATTGCAGCAGCCGTTTAGGAGTTGATAGCGGGGACACACACACAGCCAGACAGACAGAAGGACAGACAGACAGACAGAAGGACAGACACACATTTTCCCGGATCGATCTCATAAGTCTACTTTTTCTTCATTTTTGCAAAATGTGAAAAGTAGGCTAAAAATCCGGTCCCAAGTAATAACTCATTATTGCACAGTTTTCATTGATTTTCGGGTATTATTTACTGATGTGATGAATTCTTAGATGAACCCCTGTGCGTAGCCGTGCTCGATAAATCATGCATGAAAGCGGTTCTCCTGTGCGTGGTTTCTCCCCAAGTTTTTCCACACTCCCTCCATGCAATTGCGAGGATATTACCTTACTTCAAGTCCCGGAACACCTAGCCATAACATTCAGCGTCGTATCCCTCCACCAGCATAGCCAAGCACGATAAAGCCTCTTACTCTCCAGGGCTCGTTCTACCTTCCAAATGGCGCCAACTTCACTGCAGGAAGTAATGAGAGATGAAATGACTGAAGCTGAGTGAATGTGGGAATGGAGGAGTATTAGAAGGTACCTTCCTGGCATTTAATCCAGGTTGAATATGAAAACAATAGACAAACCATTTAAAGGACAACCCAAGGATGGAATTCAAAATCACTCGTCTCCCGAGGACGCATGAAGACTTGTGTACGTTTACACAAAGAGCTAACCTGGTCGGCAATAAAAATAATAGTCTAATAATAATAAAATAATAATAAAAGTAATAATAATAGTGACACTTGTACTTAGTAAACAAATAGACTAACTTATCTGATTAATAACAAACTGACTTCAGGCTTACAAAACATCTCGTTGTTGATCCAACTCCTGGTGTAGCGGCTAGCAAATTAGCTGTAACCCCGGAGGCTGGGATTCGAATCCCGGCTCTACCAATAAATTAAATCTGTTTTGAGAGGGCTGGAACGGGTTACACTCAGCCTCGTGAGGAAAATTTAGAAGAGGTGGGTTCGACTCTCACCTGAGCCATCCTTGAAGTGGTTTTCTGTGGTTTCCCCAATTCTACTCCAGGATAATGCTGGGATGGTCCCTAACTTAAAGCCACGGCCGCATCCTGCTCAATATTCACGTGAATTGCAATATTAACATACACACTAATTCAGCCATCACAATAACACAGGTTATCAAACAAAATACCTCCCCACACAAACACACACACCCAAGTACAAGAGGATAAATTACCACGATGTTCTAGCATTTCGGAGCTTTGCAACATCGTGTTCATGCAGCCCCGTGTACTTTGGTATGTGCGAAATATGTCTGACAACCTGTGACATTCTAGTAGCTGAAGTCAAGTATATATTTGTAATTGAGGATTTGGAAGGAGGGCACCATTGCCTAAAGTTGGAACATAAAACTAGAAATTCAATCCTACAATGAAATTTTGCTCTGTAGTGTCTGTTCTTATTCAAACTAAATTTGTAACATCCGTTACACTCTACAATTTATAAATAAATATTTCTGAAGGGAAACCAGTGAAATTGAGGTAGGATCTGCACTATTAGTTTCACAAACTTGGCATGCTACAACTGTCTGCTTAATTTCTAAAAATAAACTAAAAAGCACTTTTTGAAACGGATGTTACATTCTGTAGTCTGTTAGTTCTTTTACGTGTAACTTTTAAAACTACATTCAACTTAGTAATTTTCTTGGATCGCAACAAAGAACAATAATAACAAGAAGTTCCGTGACGAACTAAAGAGCCTACTTTTCTTAAATTTAAGATTCATGCCAATGATTAACCTATATGGATCTATCTAGAATAATGACGAAATTTAGTTGGTAATATCGAAATTTCAAATTAGTTCGAAATACTGTATACATGGCATAATGTATCCTAATGGAGCCTAATAGAGCACTACAGTTGGCAGCCCTGGTGACTAAATATATTCTTAGTTCCATCTCTTAAGGTACAGAATACAAAATTTGGTTGAAGTCCAATGGATAGCATGGACGTTACATGCAGTTAAACATTGAATCTAACAGCGCGCGTAAAATCATGTTGGCAACAATGTCATGCCTGTATTGGTCAGAAATAATCTGAAATAAAACGATCTATTGTTGTGCCAATTTTGAATGAAATCCATAAGTTAGTATAGGAGTTACATGCATTTTAAAATTTGACCTCTCAGCAGGCTTAGAATCATGTTGGAAGTACTGACGTATATTAGTTACACCAAATGAATGTAGAATTCCAGGTACTATACGTGTCAGATTAGAGCTATTGGCTTGCATACTTTCTGATATATTGATATTAGGGTAACAAAAATAGAGACAGCATTTATTAACAGTTGGCAGCCCTGGTTGCTCTTAAGAATAGGCATAGTCCTATCTGTTATGGTACACATAGCACATACAAAATTTGGTTGAAATCCAATTGATAATGTAGAAGTTATATGCATTTAAAATTTGGACTTATCAGCAGGCTTATAATCATTTTGGCATCACAGCCATGTATGGCCTCCTGGAAATTAAACTGCAATATTATTATCTACACGTGTGCCAATTTTGAAATAGCTCCTATTCATACCTTCCAAGATATCCAACATGGAGCTCAAATTTCAATTGCGATTTTTCATATGTTGGTAGCACTGACATCATTTTCAAATATGGCCGTGAGATATTCAGGTATAGATCTTTACTCCTACCAAATTTTGTTTCGATTGCTGCAGCCGTTTAGGAGTTGATAGGGGGGGGGGGGGCACACACAGCCAGCCAGACAGACAGAAGGACAGACAGACAGACACACATTTGTCCGATCTCATGTCTACTTTTTCCTCATTTTTGCAAAATATGAAAAGTAGGCTAAAATTACCTGGCAAACAAATACTTCAAATAATGGGCTGATTCGTTTGAATATACAGATCAACTAAAAAGACCGAAATTTTGCCTGCTATCTGTAAAGCAGGACATATGATATTTGAATGAATAATATCATGGAGAACTATTTTCAAAATCTTCTGAATTATTCAACCACAATAAATTATAAACGGTTGTGAATACATACAATCAAAAATAAGTGGCCAGATATAGCCTATTTTCAGTTTTTAAGAGAAATTTCCACTCCCATGCTGAATGGCTGAATAATAATAATAATAATAATAATAATAATAATAATAATAATAACACACAAAAACTGCATAAAAACTCAATTTTGTATTTAATTTGGCTCTGTTTCCCCATATTTCGCGGGGTTTAGTGTCTGCTTCAAGATCCCCCACCAAAAAAGTAGCATTTTATTAGAGCGGCAAAAATCCAAGGCACTCTGAGTCGAAAAAGATCTCTCGTATCATATTTGATTTCAAGATATAATGAATTAAATCTCAGCCACAATTCAACCACACAATGCCGTAATTAGAGAGTAGAGCAACTCCAAAGAACTGCACTAGGTAGCTGAGGCCATACGACAATAATAATAATAATAATAATAATAATAATAATAATAATAATAATAATAATAATAATAATAATAATGTATGTCAACCCCTTAATATTCCCATTTCCAACGGGGTCGGGGATGAGATGCGATAAAATTCTATATGGCGGATGGTTTTACGGCCGGATGCCCTCCTTGACACCAACCTCATGAGAGGAGTTAATGAGATATGAAATGCATGAAGATTAATTAAACTGGGCAAGGATGTGGAAGGAAGCGGCCATGGCCTGTCAAAAGGTACCTCCCAGCATCTGCCTGGAGTTGGAAATGGGGAAACCAGGGAAAATCATTTTAAGGACGGCCGACGGTGGGGCTCGAACCCACGTCTAGCGAGTCCGCAGAGAGCTTGGCCCCATGGCGTAGCGCTGCGCGTTAGCGAGTGTAGCTACCACTGTCGGTAATAATAATAATAATAATAATAATAATAATAACAAAATAAAATCAGATAGTTTTAGTTAAAGACATATAAGCTCTCTATTCCCCAGTTTCCACGATTCTGCCTCCTGTGCCGTTTAACAGAGAGTCTCTGTTGGGTACCAGTGGCTGCGATTTAGTTAATATTGTTATCTAGTAATCACCAAATAATATACAAGATGTCTTTTACGAGCCGACATCATATGATTCGATTACCGTGTAATTTCCCTAAACTTCAAAAATCGACATGATCGAGAGTCGACCCCACGATATTGGGTCAAGAAGTCAACATTATCCCGCTGTACTATCGAGGAAGCAATAATAGTAGTCTAATAATAATAATAATAATAATAATAAAACGACCAAGAAGATTAAACATTGGACAGATGTACAGAAAAAACTGTAAGGCAGAGAATGAAGGAATATTGTCGTCAAAGATAAATGAGGTCATGCCACGAGGAGTCATTTACGTGGTCCATTTTAGACCAAAATCGATTCAATGACAGTCTAATAATAATAATAAATTATTTAAATCGTAGTGCGATATAGGGTCCATACACACAATATCTACAGAACATGGAACAGATGGTCGCAAGTTCTTAGCCCATAAATGATAATAATAAATGTATTGGTTTTACGTTCCTTTTAACTACTGCGGCTTTTAGAGACGCCGGGGTGCCGGATTTTTGCCCCGAAGGAGATCTTAACATGCCAGTAAATCTACTGACACGGCTCACCCTCAAATGCTAGCCGACCGCGCCAGGATTCGATCCTGCAATCTTGGGCGTAGCAGGCGAAGACGTTACAGCTGAGCCACGCAGCCCATAAATGATAAAACTCCAATAAAAACATTGCGCCCTTAATATAGAGAACTATCGTACTTCGTCTCCTCGACCTTTATACTATGAGTGGTATGAGTTTGTTCAGTGAAATACAATAGTTCTACGACTGCATCCCAATGGGCGTCAACAAAGTAACATTTGCAAACAATGAACAAGCATATGCAAGATCTCTATGACTCATACCGAATGCATTCTAAGGTTTCTATGAATATCTCAAGTTTCTTGTGTCTTATATCAGAGATTCCTTAACTCTGTCCTTAGGGTCATGTATCTCTGCATAGGCCTAGTAGAAAACAAAGTCCACGATTCTTGGATGTAACGGGTAAACCTCGAGAACCACTGGATGGATTTTGATCCAGATTCACGATTCTGTAAAGGATTTCTCAAGGAAGGTTTCTGTAGTGACCAAAGAAAGCCGAGCAGTAACAATTTCAGTAATAATAATATTGTATGGCCTCGGAACCGGGTGCAAGCTTTGTAATTTGACAACCAGAGGGTAGCTTGCATGTCGAATTTCGTTGTTCCTTGAATCACTATGAAAGTCAAGGAGGTTAGATATCTAAGCTCCTTGAACACTATAGCGCTTTCTAGTAGAGAAATGAGGAACTTTGTGTTGGCGGAAACTCCCGAGATTAATTTTGCTATTTTGAACACGGCCTACTGAATTCAAATGGGTTCTTTGACATGCCAACATCGTATGACATGCGTGTCGTATTTTTGCCGCCTTTCAAAAATCACTTACCACACGCCAGGAGCGAACCTGCAATCTTGGGGTTAGTAGACCGACACGCTATCCACTCACCCACCGTGGCAAGCTTACAATTTCAGTGAATTGAGTCGAAGAAAAACCTACCGTCCGTGCGCCTTTTAAGCTTACGCTGGGTAAACCGTCAAAAAGATCTGCATAATATGAGTGTAAGAATTGTTCAGCATGAAAAGTTCTACAAAAAAGTCTGCGACACCATACCAGAGCTCTATGGAAATTTAAATTACTAGCTTCGGAGCGAGTTTACGAGCTAGCGAGAGAGCCTATCGCCTCAGCTTCGGCCAGCATCAAACTGTTGAGTCGTGTCGAATTAAGACTTCAGAGAAGAGTATATGTTATATTGGCTTTCATGGCCAAGGAATTGAAACTCAGCTATTTGTCCAGGTTTATGACGTGTCTTGTGTGGGCATACACGGCATAACCCCAGAAAAATTGCCGAGTTTCAAGAGTATATGTGTTTGGAGTTTCGCTGTTCACCTCGGCTTTTCTGTATTGCGTCTGGGACCCGCCGTCCATGCGCCTTTTAAGCTTACGCTGGGTAAGCCGTTAAAGATACCGGACGAAGCCGAGACGGTTTGCTAGTTAGTAATAAGAGACTATCGAAAGCACGTAGATTAAATATTGTTCAACTGAATGTTCAATTAATTCAGGTTACGGTTTTTTGTTGCACCATTGAAGAGGGTAACAAGAAGTTCCGTGAGGTACTAAAGAGCCTACTTTTCTTAACATTTAAGATTCATGCCAATGATTAATCAATATGGATCTATCTAGAATAATGACGAAATTAAGTTGGTAATATCGAAATTTCTAATTAGTTCGAAATACTGTATACCTGGCATAATATAGCCTAATAGAGAACTACAGTTGGCAGCCCTGGTGACTGAATATACAGTATTTTTAGTCCCATCTCTTAAGGTACAGAATACAAAATTTGGTTGAAGTCCAATGGATAGCATGGACGTTGGATCTAGCAGCGCGCGTAAAATCATGTTGGCAACAATGACATACATGTATTGGTCAGAAATAATCTGAAATAATATGATCTATTGTTGTGTCAATTTTGAATGACATCCATTATTTAGTATAGAAGTTACATGCATTTTAAAATTGGACCTATCGGCCTATTAGTGACTCCAAATTAATCTAGAATGCCAGGTATTATACGTGTGCAAAGTTTAGAGCTATTGGCTTTCATACTTTCTGATACAGTATATTGATATTAGGGTAACAAAAATAGAGACAGTATTTATTAACAGTTGGCAGCCCTGGTTACTCTTAAGAATCGGCATAGACATATCTGTTATGGTACATATAGCACACGCGACATTTGGTTGAAAACCAAATGATAGTATAGAAATTACATGTATTTAAAATTAGACCTCTTAGCAGGCTTAGAATCATGTTGGTAGCACTGACGTATATATGTTACTCCAAATTTCAATAGAATGGCAGGTACTATACGTGTGCATAGTTTAAAGCTGTCAGCTTGCATACTTTCTGATATATGGGTATTTGGATTTTTTAAAATCAGAGCATTTATTAACAGTTGGCAGCCCGGGTGAATCTTAAGAATACGCTCAGTCATATCTATTTATGTACACATAGCACATACGAAATTTGGTTGAAATCCAATTGATAGTGTAGAAGTTATACGCATTTAAAATTTGGACCTATCAGCAGGCTTATAATCATGTTGGCAACACTGCCATGTATGGCGTCCTGGAAATCAAACTGCAATATTATTATCTATACGCGTGCCAATTTTGAAATAGCTCCCATTCATACCTTCCAAGATATCCAACATGAAGCTCAAATGTCAATTGCCATTTTTCAGCAGTTGGTAGCACTGACATCATTTTCAAATATGGCCGTGAGATATTCAGGTATAGATCTCTAACCAAACTAACCCCGTGGCACTACAATCCTTGAAGGGCCTAGGCCTACCAATCGACCGCTGCCCAGCCAATTGGCCTGCAGATTTTGGGGTGACGCGTGGTCAGCGCGTCGGGTTGGTTTTCGTGACCGGGGCACTGTCTCACTGTCAGACAGCTACTCAATTGTCCTCACGAGGCTGAGTGCACCCCGTTCCAACCCTCACGTCAGTTTTAAAATCCCTGACGGAGCCGGGGATCGAACCCGGGGCCTCCAGGTGAGAGGCAGGCGCGCTACCCCAACACCACGGGGGGTATAGATCTCTACTCCTACCAAATTTTGTTTCGATTGCTGCAGCCGTTTAGGAGTTGATAGGGACACACACACACAGCCAGACAGACAGATAGAAGAACAGACAGACAGACAGAAGGACAGACAGACACACACACATTTGCCCGAACTCATAAGTCTACTTTTTCCTCATTTTTGCAAAATGTGAAAAGTAGGCTAAAAATAAACTCGTACATTTTCTTCGCTACATGAAAAAGCATAACATCACGGATTTGTTTATGACTTTCTGATTTCTGAGCTTCCTTAAATCCTTGAAGCGTTTTGTACTTTACTGAACTTCGGTAGTTGTCGAGAATGGCGTGTCAAGGATACATTTTTGAAACTAATTTTCTTCCTTCTCCCCACGTTTCTGTTCGCAATAATTTGTGTACTTTTCAGTATTCAACAGATAAATACTTCGTAACGAAACAACCATACGTAACTAAGAGTTGGTGTTCCTATAGCTACGTATAGGTATCGCTACTCACCTAGCATGCATAGATAGGGGAACCGGCAACAATAATCTATGTTTTCATTATCGCGACCGGTCGGGGTTATCAATGAAGGTCAAACACTTACTTTGTAATTTCTTAGACGGCTCTTATTGTCGCTAATGGTAGTGATAACCAGACATTTTAAAATAATCTTTAAAAGCATACATTTTAACAGAAATTTTTGGAAACTAATATATACATTTTTAGTCGATCATCATGTAGACCTATTTATGGCAAATTATTATTTAGGTGGGAAATCTAAAACTCTACGTGGAGAAATCTACAAGTGAGTATGCAAAGATTACATTTTGCGCCTAATATATTTGGACATAAATACTTATTATCTACCAAAATGTTATCAACTTCCGGTAATTGTTTAGGTAACATTGAAAATGGTTCAAAGCTTTCTATACAAAATGATGGTGGACTAATAGTGAATAATACTAATAATATTGACTTATACAATACACTTAAATAAGTATTTTAGCCCGGGGCCCGTCTTTATGGATGTGGCCCGCAAGCCACCAGCTGAAAAGGCTTGATGGAGATTCTAGAATATTTCCTGCACCAAGTAATTTGTATCCAGACTGTGCTTTACTTTGCTCGGCTTGATAGAGATCCAGAATATTTCTTGCACCAAGTAACTTGAATCCAGTAAGTGCTTTACTTTGCTCAGCTTGATAGAGATCCAGAATATTTCTTGCACCAAGTAATTTGTATCCAAAATGTGATTTACTTTGCTCGGCTTGATGGGGATTCTAGAATAATTCTTGTTCTAAGTAATTTGTATCCAAAATGTGATACTTTGCTCGGCTTGATGGAGATTCTAGAATAATTCTTGCACCAAGTAACTTGTATCCAAAATGTGATTTACTTTGATCAACTTTATGAAGATTCTAGAATATTTCTTGTACCAAGTAATTTGTATCCAAAATGTGATTTACTTTGCTCGACTTGATGGAGATTCTAGAATATTTCCAAAGTTCAATTCGGCGAGCTTCAGCTGTGGAAGGAATTTTGGAGGAAGCTCTTTCTTGATTTTAGCCTAGGTGGATGGACATGAAGTCCATACATTGGATGTCTTGGATCTGTTTCTTGCTATTTCTTCTCTACTTCTGCCGCTACCTGTCTTCTAACTTCTGGAGATGCTACTCCCATGAGCGGAAAGATCTTATCGACAGAAGTTGGGCGTAGACAGCCTGTCACAATGCGGCCTGTCTCATGGAGGGCAACATCTACTTAGTTGGCACGAGCAGAGTTCCTCCAGACTGGGGCAGCATATTCTGCAGCAGAGAAACTCAGAGCAAGGGCAGTTGTACGCAGGACACTAGGCTGCGCTCCCCATCTGTCAAAATGTAAGAATACAGAATGTCCTTTCTTTGAACAGAAACAAATCTACAGTCACAGTATTTTGCTCCGCACTATTCCTAAACCTATAGACTGCTACTTCAATGAGGAATAGCACGATGTTCGTCATGAATGCGAATATCAAAATCTATCAATTTTTGTATCGCGTTAAAATACAAGGTCATGGAAAAGGCTAATATCATTTGGCATCTGAAACAATATCCATTCAATAGGTAAACGCAGCACAGGAGACCAATGTGAAGCACTGTAATAGATGATAATATATCCGAGAGAGCAAATGCAACTTTTAGTTATATTTAAAGTAAAATTACTCTTAAATCTTCTATAGCAAAATTAAATACGTTTTTGGCTGGCCTGTTGCAGGGTTTCGTCCAGGTACAGTACACCAAATTGGCATCATAAGACCTTTGGTTCACCCTGCCTAAGATTCCGCTTGAATAGCGATCCTTGCGTCACCCCCCAGTATATGACCAAGGCTGCATTGAGATGTATTTCTAGACTCTAGAGCAGTGATCTTCAACCCGTGGCCCGCGGGCCACTTGCGACCCGCCACGTATATTTCAGCGGCCTGAAATACGATTTAGTTTCAATAATTCATATTTGGTGGTATTTCGATAGCCACAACAGTGTTATGTTCATGTACCGATGATAAAAAGAACAAAGAGTTCAGGAGATTGCATCATTTTGTTGATTTTTAAATGTTATCATACTTCGTAGGCCGTAGTAGGGAATTTTGTAACCGGCGAAGCAAGTGTGGCAACCCTGTGACAAACGGAAAATTGCTATTTTGTGCTCCATTTGGTGAGAATGTGGGAGACTATCCCGGAAACATACAAATGGAAGTTATTGAATTCCAGTGTAATAGCGATTTACAGGAGTAACTTTAAAATTTTGAACTTTTGGAGTTTTACTCATTGTATGTTGAAAAAAATTAATTTCCAGCAATCAGATCTCATGCTCTGTCGACAGCATCCCATTTTTGGCAGCACTTACATCTGTGAGCAGCTATTTTCCAAAATGGAGAATGTGAAGTCAAAATTGAGGAATCGTGTTTATGACACTCATTTAGAGAACACTCTGCGAATTGCTTCATCCAACATAAATGCCAATGTTGACAGATTAGTGAAAGAGAAACAGTGTCAGATGTCTCATTGAACTAAAAAAATACCATTTTTAATTTTTTTTTAATTTTCAATTTAGTTTTGTATTTTGTAACATATTTTAATATTAATTTCACTGTAATTTTAAAACAAAATAAAAACTTATTTAAAAAAATGATGTTTTCTTCTTCCAAGTTGAAAGACAATATATATAATAAGATTAATGCGGCCCTCGAGGCCTTTCATAACAAAAATTTGGCCCTTCATTAAAATAAGGTTGAAGACCACTGCCCTAGAGTGTGAGGTTCATCCTTGGATAGAAGACCTCTGTCGCCGACCTGGTAATCCACCAAGATCAACATTCCTCACAGGACCAGTGAATAGGCCTACTACTCAAAGCCACGCTTTTAATGGGTTCCACGTGCCATGACGTCACCAGCGCTGTGGTCAGTTTAGCCACGAGTTCTTATCTATATGCGTGTGCTTCGAACGACCTTCGCTGTTTAATGTTCAAGAACTATCGCAATCGCATATGCATACGTTTTACCTGTATCCGGCGGCGATGGGGAACTTCAGCAATTTCAAAGAAAGGAAGTTCGAATCCCGGCACTGACACCAGTTATCCTGAGCGTGGTTTGCTCCACACTCCCTCCTGGTAAATGCCAGGATAGTATCTTACTTCAATTCCCGGGGCAACTACCCCATTCCCGTCCCTAATAATTACGGTTACATACACCACAGAAACACAGGTTAAGGGACAGATTACCTCGTTGTTCCGCCCCTTTAAACAACAATCATTATTATCATCATCAAACACAGTTTGTCAGACGAAATGGGCACACACCCAGGTGCACATGACTAATACGTGTACTTCGAACGACCTTTGGTGTTTAATGTTCAAAAAATTATCACAATCACATATTCATAAGATTTTACCTGTACCCGGCGTATGAAGCAACCCCAAACCATTAAAACGAATTATTAACAACACTTCTACCTGTTAAAAATGCTGAACTACCAAAGTAAAATATTACTATAAATATACCACAATAAATAGTATCAGACTTTCAAGTGCCGGCGGCTGAGCTGGGAACTATTCTTTGTTTACTTGTGTCACGTTGTCAGTCTGCTTGGTTGACAAGTACAGTCACGCGGGTTGGATATGACTCAGCTCCAGTAGCCTCAGAGATCATCTTAATCTCCGTGGTGACATGGACTCTAGTTACGCTTAGATGAGCTGTTGCGAAACAAATAGAAACGCACCATTCTTACTTAACCATTATTATTATTATTATTTCTGTTCACGATTCACAATATAACTTCTGTCTAACACAAGTAGCGCGCGCGCGCAAAGCTGCTTGACTTATGTGCAGACTGCACTTCGTCATCGCTGTGTCCCCCCTTATCACCCTGTAAGGCTCCAGAAGCTATTATCAACAAACACTGGCGCAGAGAAGAGGAACACAAAGTAGGTAATTGATGAACTTTCATCATACAAACTAAATAACGAACAATTGTATAACAGTTCTTAAAATCAAGGAGGAACAACAATAATGGCACGAACTTTCAACGAAAGACAATTGAGTTTGTTGTAGTCACGGAGTTTTCAGAGTATTTTGAATTTATTTTAGAACTTAAAAGGTCCATTCTGGTTCCGTATTGATAAACTAATTGTTAGTATAAACAAGTTAAAAGTTCCGCCGGATCAATACTTATATGTGAACACGGTGTGGTCATTAGTGGGACATGTTTCGAGGCCTGTCTGCCTTTTGGAGACAGCAATAATATATATACGCAGAGCTGCCTTTGAAGAGGAAGAAGATGTACAGGACGCCCGGGAATGTTCTCCGCAGTGGCTACGTGCCGCTGCGAGAGGTTGCGTCACCAGTTTAGTTGGCAGCACAGTGTCCTTGGCAGGGTGAATCCCACACGTGTGGGCTGTGGGCTGTCGAATCCGTCAGTGTGAATTGCAAAAAGCGAGCATGTCTGTTATCAGCACTTCCAGGTCAGGTATGAATGGCTGTGGTGAGTATAAAGTTTACTGTTTTTAGCCTACTTTCGATTTTTGCAAAAAATGAAAGTAGACTTATGAGATCAACACAGGGCGAAAAAAGTGTGTCTGTCTGTGTGTGTGTATGTGTGTGTGTGAGTCTGTGTGTGTGTGTGTCTGTGTGTGTATGAGTGTGTGTACTCTGAATGTCTGTCCCCCCCATATCAATTCGAACACGGTGAATGCGAATTGAACGAAATTTGGTACAAAGGTAGCACTAGCAAAGGACACCTCAGTGTCATGTTTTATATCGCCGCCATCTTTACTAAAACTGAATGGCGGCCACTCAAACGTTCAAAACGTAAAATCAAATAACGACTAACCAGATCATCCGATCTCTACCAAATTTGGTAACAACATACCTTCGTATAGGATGCGTCTTGTGACCAAACTACAAGGTCGTCCGCCATACCATTTCAGGATGGCGACCGTGCGAATTATGCAAACTTTATAATCCATATCATGGGACCCACCAGTTCCGATTATCGAGCCGAGAATCGTTTTAACTGTTCTAAAGGAAGAGGCACGTTCGAAATTAAAAGTTTATTTTGTAATACTATAGTGCAGACGTGATTTTAAAAAGCTGAGCCGATTCAGTAATGAGACAAGATGGCAGCGGATATCTTGTGCCTGACTTATATTTCACTAATTTGAGTATTGCATGCAATATAGCGTACTGATACAAAATAAATAAATAAACGTTGTATGAAATGCTTTATATATAAATAATATACTCCAGTGATGAAATCGTTTAGTATAAATCATTATTTGCTAACAAGTTCTATGTAAGTCATTTTATATAGAACGATATTCGTTGACACAATTAGCTCAGTGGTAGAGCGTTAGCCTGTCGCTCAAATGCCTATGGTTCAAACCCGATCAGAGCTAGGTTTTTTGCTTGAAATGTTATATGTTTATTGTTTTGTAATGACTCAGATGTTTTAAAATTAAGCGTTATATTGTGCATATTATGGTGTAAAATATATATTTAATTAAAACATAATTCGCCAGCAGATTTACTCGAGACATCTAGCTGCCAAAAAGGTAACTGCACGCAGACCTACTTATTAACTTCCAGATTTTATTGAAAAGTTTCTTCTTCTGGCCGCTAGAATGCACTCGCTCTGTTAGGATTATATTGTTCGATATTTCACCACTAGTCTACGTGGGGCCCCATTGATTACTATACCATTGGCATTCTATGCGCATCGAATTTGAAGAATGACAAGATGATACTACGATACATTTTTACTTTTTGTTTTAAAGGGTTTGTAACAGCCTATTGTGCGTTATTTGAAAATGTTAATTGAAGTAAAGAACAAAACGATTTCACATAGTATCTGAACTCTACCGTTGGTGCTAGTTCAGGATATTAATTAATACTTTTATTTCAGCCAAATAGCAATCGAAAATATCCACATAGTTGGTATACACACGTCTCTGTAGGGTCATGGAAAGATTTGTTAATTCAATTAGGGTTGTGAAAGTCATACGCAGCCAGACGTGTAAAGACATGCCTCAACTCAAAGTTGGATGTTGCCCGCGTCAGGCCGATTATGTATAATAATAATAATAATAATAATAATATTAATAATAATAATGTTATTGGTTTAACGTCCCTTTTAACTACTGTTGCTTTTAGAGACGCCGGGGTGCCAGAATTTTGTCCCGAAGGGGATCTTTAACGTGCCAGTAAATCTACTAACACGGCTCCCTCGCATTTGTGCACCCTCAAATGCCAGCTGACTGCGCCAGGATACGAACCTGAAACATACGGTCCAGCAAGCGAGAACGTTACCGCTGAGCCACGCCGCCAGTCCGGTCGATTGTGTCTCCAGATCCATAACATTCTTTAGATACTTCTTATCTTTCTTTCTTCAATGATGGTAGCAGTTTTTATCTAGGTTGTGGCGTTTGGTAGAGGTAAATCGTTTCTAAGGTCTTCAACAAAGAATAGTTCTATTATACTCTTTGATAATAACAACGAGTTATAACTATACTCATACATTTAGGAGAAAGTAGGCTATATGTTCTTTACTGAACATCTTGTTTTTGTTATGATACAAGCGACAGCCGTTCTGCCAACGTAACTGGTGACGTAATCTGTCGCAGCAGCTTGTAGGCCCTGCGGAGAACATTCCCGGGCGCACTGTATTTATCTCAAAAAGTTAATTATAATTAGGCCTCGAAACATGTCCCACTAATGACCACACAGTGATCATCCTCCCTATATTATTCTGCTAAGGTCCCATTCCGGTTTTGTACCGAAAATAAGGTCCTGTTAACACCAACCTACACATATGGGGTACCTAGAGGTTCCGCTTTACCCCATGTGTGCCCGAAACGCACTCAATTCCTCTTTAAATGTCGCACAATAAAATAAATACCTTAAACATGTACATTTACAATGGGAGCACCGTAACCTCGCGAGCCTGCCACTAGAGCGCAGGGCAGCGCGGCGGCAGCCATTTGGCGGGAGCGCGGCGTACTGCTAGTAGAGTCTGCCGCTAGAGCTCAGGGTAGCGCAGCTGCGGCAGCCAACTGACCACAGATTACCTACTACGCAACTGATGGGAGCGCGGCGTACTGCTAGCTGAGGAGTCTCTCAGCAGATGGCTCCGGTGTGGTCTCGCCAAGACTTTCTCTAGGGTTCAATCCTTTGCAAATGTAAAAATTGCTGTAGAAGAAACTCCCGAGCAAACAATAACCGATGAATTCGTTGTAACATCGGATATTGTCTACAAAGAGGTGCTGTGACAAGTACAAAACACTGTTCTACATAATTCTTTTTGTTATTCACATGTACGTATGCCGTTTAACAACAATAAATACATTTCTTCAATATTTAAAACTTCGTTCTCCCACATTCTTCCCTACTACCCCATAAACCTACATTCATGTTGCGAAAGCTCGCACGGGCCCACTAGTATTTAATAAAAGTATTGATCAGGCCGAACATTTACCCTGTTTATACTAACGAGTATTTTGAAATTGAGCGGAATTACAATACTTCGCTCGCTTACTCTTTCTAAATGTTCCTAAGATACGAGGAGGTAAATCAGAATCAGGGCCCAGAAGACATAATGCAATTGAAGAGTTCATTCCAAGAACCAGGAAAGTCCAAAAATTAAATTGTTCAGAAACTTAAAAAAAAAAAACGGCATAGCTTCATTTGTGCTGAATGAAATAAAAAATGCTTTTAGACCGACCATTATCTCACTAACAGGTTTACCGTGCACATAAAGGAAATACATTTTTATGAGGATAGTTGAGGAAAACTATAAAAACCTTTGGACCATGTCTGGTTTTTCACCGAAATCTTAGTTGAATACAAAAATGAAAAATATTTTTATCCTCAAATACGATTATTTATTATGTAAAACCTAACAAGTCGCCTCCGTAGCGTAGAGGTCAGCATGCTCAGCTGCCGCCCCGGAGGTCCTGGATTCGATTCACGACTCTGCCACGAAATTTGAAAAGTGGTATGAGGACTGGAACGGGGTCTACCCAGCCTCGGGTGGTCCAAATGAGTAGAGGGGGTTCGATTCCCACCTCGAAGTGGTTTCCATGGTTTCCCACTTCGTATTCGGGCAAATGCAGGGATGGTACCTCCTGCAAGGTCACGGCCGCCTCCTTCCCTCTTCTTTGCCTATCCCTCCCAATCTTCCCCTCCCTTCCCATCCCTCATGAGGCCCCTGTTCGCTTTGCAAGTGAGGCCGCCTGGGCGAAGTGCTGATCACACCTCCCCAGTCGTATCCAATCCGACCAAGTGTTCCCAGCTCTAGGACACAGCCTGGAAAGGCGGCAGTGGTGAGATCCCTCGCTGAGTCCGTGGGACCCACCAACGTGGAGGGTAAAATTGATTTAAAAACAACTAACACAGCACAAATCATTATAATAATAATAATAATAATAATATCGTATGACCTCGGGTGCCGCGTGCAAGCTTCGTTAAATGACGCCCAGAGGGCAACTTGCATGTCGATTTTTATCGCTCCTTGAAGCGCTATAAAAGTCAAGCAGGTTAGATATCTAAGCTCCTTGACACTATAGCGCTTTCTAGTAGAGAAATGAGGAAGTTTGTGTTGGCGGAAATTACCGACATTAATTTTGCCATTATGTACACGAAGCCGGCCCCGTGGTGTTGGGGTAGTGCACCTGCATCTCACCCGGAGGCCCCGGGTTCGATTCCCGGCTCCGTCAGGAATTTTAGAAACTGACGTGAGGGTTGGAACGGGGTTCACTCACCCTCGTGAGGACAATTGAGTAACTGTCCGACAGAGAGGCAGCGCCCCGATCACGAAAACCGAGATTAACATCCAAGGGGGTCCGATGCGCTGACCACGCGTCACCCTAATATCTGCAGGCCAAATGGCTGGGCAACGGTCGCTTGGTAGGCCTAGGCCCTTCATGGGCTGTAGTGCCAGGGGTAATTATATAACAAAGTACAAATCATTATCATAATAATAATAATAATAATAATAATAATAATAACAACAACAATAATATCGTATGGCCTTGGGTGCCGCGTGCAAGCTTCGTTAAATGACGCCCAGAGGGCAACTTGCATGTCGAATTTTATCGCTCCTTGAAGCGCTATAAAAGTCAAGGAGGTTAGATATCTAAGCTTCTTGACACTATAGCGCTTTCTAGTAGAGAAATGAGGAATTTTGTGTTGGCGGAAATTACCGACATTAATTTTGCCATTATGTACACGAAGCCGGCCCCGTGGTGTTGGGGTAGTGCACCTGCATCTCACCCGGAGGCCCCGGGTTCGATTCCCGGCTCCGTCAGGAATTTTAGAAACTGACGTGAGGGTTGGAACGGGGTTTACTCAACCTCGTGAGGACAATTGAGTAGCTGTCCGACAGTGAGGCAGTGCCCCGATCACGAAAACCAAGATTAACGTCCGAGGGGATCCGATGCGCTGACCACGCGTCACCCTAATATCTGCAGGCCAAATGGCTGGGCAACGGTCGCTTGGTAGGCCTAGGCCCTTCATGGGCTGTAGTGCCAGGGGTAATTATATAACAAAGTACAAATCATAATCATAATAATAATAATAATAATAATAATAATAATAATAATATCGTATGGCCTTGGGTGCCGGGTGCAAGCTTTGTTAATTGACGCCCAGAGGGCAACTTGCATGTCGAATTTTATCGTTCCTTGAGGCGCTATAAAAGTCAAGGAGGTTAGACATCTAAGCTGCTTGACACTATAGCGCTTTCTAGTAGAGAAATGAGGAATTTTTTGTTGGCGGAAATTCCCGAGATTAATTTTGCCATATGTACACGAAGCCGGGCCCGTGGTATTGGGGTAGTGCGCCTACCTCTCAGCCGGAGACCCCGGGTTCGATTCCCGGCTCCGTCAGGGATTTTAGAAACTGACGTGAGGGTTGGAACGGGGTTCACTCAGCCTCGTGAGGACAATTGAGTAGCTGTCCGACAGTGAGGCAGCGCCCCGATCACGAAAACCAAGATTAACGGCCGAGGGGGTCCGATGCGCTGATCACGCGTCACGCAGGCCAAATGGCTGGGAAGCGGTCGCTTGGTAGGCCTAGGCCCTTCACGGGCTGTAGTGCCAGGGGTTATTTATTATGTACACGAATTCAAATGGGTTCTTTAACATGCCAACATCGTATAACATGCGTATCGTGATTTTTGTCGCCTTTCAAAAATCACTTACCACGGCCAGAAGCGAACCCGCAAGCTTGGGGTTGGCTGTTCGACACGACAACCACTCACCCACCGAGGCAAGCAAATCATTCCAGGTGATTACTCATCTTGAAAAAAGAACTGAAAAAAGCATTGTACTTGTCTTATTTTTGTAGAATCCCCAATATTTCACACTCGTATATAACCCAACATGTTTGATTTTTGGAGACAGCAATACGTAGAAGAAGAAGATGTATTTATCTCAAAAAGTCAAATTTTTGACTTGTCTGGTTTTTGGAATGAACCCTTAATTTTATAAAATGTTGCGAATAACAACGAACTTATTTCCATAAATATGGCATTCAAGTAACCATGTGCTATTTTCAGCCATATCCACGCCACGATGTTTGTCTAAACCAAATTATAAGTAGATTTTATTATTTTATAACTCAGTTTGAGAACATAATTATTATCTACGGTACTTGAAGGTATTCATCACATTTGGTTTTGCTTGCTGGAAATACAATTACGACTGCCTGACAACTTCCGGTTGATCTGTTCATAAGATATACTGTATTTCCAAGAGAAACTCTCCCTTGGGAGAAACCCAACCCACTAGAACTTCAGAAGCTTAACTCTGAGAGATGATGTCATCGCTCAGCTTCATAGAACTCCTTTCTACTGCACTACGTTTAGTCAGGTATTGTCAGCGCGCCAGGGGAAGTCCTCTGGGTTTGGACTGCAGATTCCTTTCCACGTACTATGTATTCCAAAAACATCAAGTCGGTCACTACCTTCTCCCCTCACTCAGCGCATTCTTTCGTCGGATATTTTAAGAGCGTTAAAAATCCCTCAGTATGCCTTCCTTCGGAGGGGAAATAAAGCCGGCGGGCCCATGTCATGGATTTATGGCATGTAAAAGAACTTTCCACTAACAACAATTGTGTGAAGCTAGATTTGTAAGTTAGATTTTATTAACGCTCTATTAGTTCCAACGTTCACCACCAGGTGCCTGTTGCGAGGGCATCTAGTAGCCAAGTTCGCAGTTAGGTGTCTTTGACGGTAGCATTTGGTAGCAAAAGTAGAAACTACTTGAAATTGATCGTCTGCAGTCCTTGCCTGAATAACAGATAACACACACTAATACAGCCATCATAATTAACACCGGTTATCAGATTCTACACACAACCAAAGAACACGGGGCTATATGACCGCGTTGTCACAGTCCCTAAACTTGAGGAACCAACGAACCAACTCTGTAACCATTATATATTGGCATCAAGCGACTACCGTTTAGATGTAATTATCAGGGAGCACCGTATTCAAGATCGAAGACCGTTCAGAATAATACAAATCAGAGCGATGTATCAAATATTTGCCGGTCACACACCACCTATCGGCTGCCAGAAGAAGCTCATTCTGGCGCGAATTTGAAAGAAAAGATCTCAGTACGAAAATCATAAAATATCCGTAAAACACACTGCGATTCCGTAAATTTTACGGAAAGACTGTGAACGTTGTTAGGTATGTCATGTATTGTCTGCGCGCTAGGAGAAGTCAGTTCAATTAATATTGTAGCTTTCAGTCGCTCAACACAAAAATCATTCCAATTAATGGAATATTTGAAAAATAACCTGAAAAAAAATACATGTGATTAAGATTTATATATATTGTTACGGACTATTGAATAATAATAAGAAGAAGACTAAGGGATAACATGTTTCTCTCGTCTAGCAAGCATCATCAGATCCAAATAACTATACAAAAGACTACCAAATCTACAGCTATCTTTAGAAGTCAGCTCGACACGCTGCGACAGGGAGCGGTGGCTTCAGCTGTACGCATGCGCATCCCGTCTATTCCTAACCTAAACATAATATCAGCTTTAAGAGTATGCCTTCCTTCGGAGGGGAAGTAAAGCTGGTGGTCCCATGTCATAGATTTATGGCATGTAAAAGAACCTTCCACTAATTACAATTGTGTGAAACTAAATTACAGGTTATATTTGACTAACGCTCTTAGGTTCTAACGTTCGACGCCAGGAGCAGGCTGTGGTGTCATCTAGTAACCAAGTTCAGAACTAGTGGTCGTTGACAGTGGCGTTTGGTAGAAAAAGTAGGAACTACTTGAAAATTTAATGTTTGCAGTCCTTACTTCAATTCAAAACACATAACACACACTAATACAGCCATCACAATTAACACCGGTTATCAGACAGATTCTACACACACCCAAAGTACGCGGGGCTACATGACCGCGTTGTCGCAGCCCCCAAACTGAGGAACCAACCAGCTTTAAGAGTGTATTGTTCCCTTATCTACTGCGGACATTTTCAGATGGCTTTCTGATTTTTTTCTTGGCGGAGTACAAAGAAAGCGCTGCGTGAGTAGAGCAGGTAGTGGCCGACTTGATGTTTCTGGAATGCGTGGCACGTGGGAAGGCATCCACAGTTCAAACTAAGCTGACTTCTCCTGGCGCGCGCACAATAATAATTAATAATCGAGCTAAGTCTGGGAGAAGGTTCATGAGAAGGACATCAAACATTTCATGGATGACCGGCGATAGTATTTTACCCGTGAGGACCCCTGGCCGAGAGAATCAATAGGCCTAAGCAAAAGCAGTAAATTCTCACCTGTATAAACTTCTCCACCATAACGTTATCTTCCAGGAAAGAAGTCGCCAGGTGATAAACATGCTATCTTGTTCCGCACGCTAGCTGACTATCATTGTGTTTTATTCGAGGTCACCTGAGTCATGGTGAATTGTTTTGATCTTGGACAACAGTGGACATTTAAAGAGATGCGCTCTGCTGCTCCTGTTAAAACTAACTCGCAACACTCATTTGTTGTTGTTGATTCATTTAAGGGCTTTGCGACATCGTGGCCATGAAGCCCCATGTACCTGTTTGTGTGTGTGTGTGTGTGTGTGTGTGTGTGTGTGTGTGAGTGTAGAATCTAACGCATAACCTGTGTCATTGTGATGGCTGTACTTGTGTGTGTGACCGCCTCGTGGCACAGTGACTAGCATTCTTGGCTGACACCCTCTGAGTTCCGGGTTCGATTTCCGGCTCTGTCAAGAACTATAATTCTGGGCTAAAACGGAGTGCACACCTCGTGAGGAAAAACTGACTTCAGCCATCCTGGAAGTCGTTTACCGTGGTTTCCCACTTCTACTCCAGGTAAATGCCGAGATGATTCATAACGAAAGGCACATGCATAGGGAAGAAAATCCATGAATCTTCCAATCACCGCTGATACCTGACTGTTAATTGGCTAT
The DNA here is from genome assembly GCA_946902985.2 of Meconema thalassinum. Lineage (NCBI taxonomy): Eukaryota > Metazoa > Arthropoda > Insecta > Orthoptera > Tettigoniidae > Meconema > Meconema thalassinum. The sequence goes on along the minus strand of OX336390.1, from coordinate 150,097,688 downwards.
TGAAATCGCGAAGCAAAGGAATACCACTTCTCAAGTCATTACTTTTTGAACGTCTTTTTCTTTTTCTTTGTGACATTCCATATCAGCTTCTATAACAAAAGAACAATGCACAATGGCACACAAATATTATTAGACATGGTAGTAATAAGAGTTTGGCAAACCGCAGATCTGCCAACGGTCATTTTTAGCCTACTTTCTATTTTTGCAAAAAATGAAAGTAGACTTATGAGATCACTACAGGGCGAAAACAAGTGTGTCTGTGTGTGTGTGAGTCTCTCTGTCTGTGTGTGTGTGTGTGTGTGTGTGTGTGTGTGTGTGAGTGTGTGTACTCTGAATGTCTGCCCCCCCCCCCATCAATTCGAACACGGCGAGCGCAAATTGAACGAAATTTGGTACAAAGGTAGCACTAGCAAAGGACACCTCAGTGTCATGTTTTATATCGCCGCCATCTTGACGGAAACGTAATGGCGGCCACACAAATGTTTAAAGCTTAAATCAAATTACGACTAACCTAATCATCCGATCTCTACCAAATTTTGCAACAACATACCTTTATGGGGGGCAGCATCCTTTGACCAAACTAATAGGTCATCAGCCTAATAGTTTGCGGATGGCGGCCATCTTTGTGTGAAAATCGATTGCCCCTATTAATTCGAACACGGTGAAACTGAATGGAACGAAATTTGGTACAAAGGTAGTACTAGCAAAGGGCACCCCAGTGTCATGTTTTATATCACCGCCATCTTGACGGAAACGTAATGGCGGCCACACAAATGTTCAAAGCTTAAATCAAATTACAACTAACCTAATCATCCGATCTCTACCAAATTTTGCAACAACATACCTTTATGGAGGGAGCATCCTTTGATAAATCTAATAGGTCATTAGCTTAATAGTTTGCGGATGGCGGCCATCTTTGTGTCAAAATCGATTACCCCTATTAATTCGACCACGGTGAAACCGAACGAAATTTGGTACAGAGGTAGCAATAGAAAAGGCCACCCCAGTGTCATGTTTTATATCACCGCCATCTTGACGGAAACGTAATCGCGGCCACCCAAATGTTAAAGGCTAAAATGTAATTACGACCAACCTAATAATCTAGTCTATACCAAATTTTGCAATAACAAATCTTTATGTGGGAAGCATATTCTAACCAAACTGCTAGATCATCAGCCCAATAGTTTGCAGATGGTGGCCAAGTATGTGTGCAAATCGATTCCCCCTATCAATTCAAACACGGTGAAACCGAATTGAACGAAATTTGGTACAGAGGTAGCACTAGCAAAAGGCACCTCAGTGTCATGTTTTATATCACCGCCATCTTGACGGAAACGGAATGACGGCCACCCAAATGTTAAAAGCTTAAATCAAATTTCGACCGTTCTAATAATTTGATCTCTACCGGATTTTGCAACAACATGCCTTTTTGTGGAAAGCATCTTATGACTGACTACAAGGTCATCAGCCCAATAGTTTGCAAATAGCGGCCATGTATGTGTGCAAATCCATTCCCCGGATCAATTCAAACACGGTGAAACCGAATTGAATGAATTTTTTTACAGAGATAGCACTAGCAAAGGGCACCTTATATTCATGTTTAATATCCCTATAGCACGTTGTATTTCAACAAGCTACTACAACCAACATTCAATTATACTCCTCGAAAAGGACAAAGAGTTATAACAATACCCATGCATTTAGGAGAAAGTAGGCTATATGTTCTTTACTGAACATCTTGTTTTCTGTTAACATACAGGTTTTCACAATGCTTGTTGAGGTATCGCTTTTCCCCAAATGTGACTGCACTGAGGGGAAAAACAGATGCAATAATAGAAGTTCGGATTTGAATATCGAAATAATATAAAACGCGAGTAAACTAGAAAGATTGAAACTGAAGATACAGTACCGGTACTTAATAATACACTTCATTTCATATTTATTCATTTGCATATATTTACATTATACTGAAGGGAGTTCCTAACAGTGGTGTAACTACGGGGAGTGGCTGATCAGGGGGATCAATCGCCCCAGAGCCGAATAATAAACTATGAAATTAGTTTAAGTTTCTAATTTTTAATAATATCATCCATCAGATCGATGACAAACGATTGAATTATGTTAGTTTATACAGGATCTTTATATTTGCTTAGCTAGGACTTTCTCGTTCACGCGCTCTGCCAATGACGGCTCAGTTGCCGGCTGCCGAGCGCGCGTATGTACGGCAGAATACGGTGCTTAAAATCAGTATCATAGATTTTTACTCACCATGCTTACAGTAGATGCTGTAAATGTTTCCCATCCGCTGCCAAACATAATGGGCATCTACTTATGAAGTTTCCGGTTACTCCGGTTAATTTAGCTTCAGTAAGGAAATAACGACCTTAACGTCTATTTTTATTGTTTACGGAACCTGTACGTTTGAATCTCTTAGCCAGTTATTTTATTGTGAATATGTATAGTGCTGTAAAGCCTTATGTGAAATATTCATTACTTGAACGTGTATATCTGCACAATAAGTACATAAAGTGCTGGAAATCGTGCGCTAGAAAAAGACAAAAGTTTGGAGTGAAATTTCCAGGGGGATCCATTCCTATAAATTGGACAATAAAACAACTGGCTACGGGGAGTGGCCGATCAGGGGGATCAATCGCCCCAGAGCCGAATAATAAACTATGAAATTAGTTGAAGTTTCTAATTTTTAATAATATCATCCACCAGATCGATGACGAATGATTGAATTATGTTAGTTTATACAGGATCTTTATATTTGCTTAGGTAGAACTTTCTCGTGTACGCGCTCCGCTAGTGATGGCTCAGATGCCGGCTGCCACGCGCGCGTGTGTACCTCAGAATGAATGAAAATCCACAGCCTGCTTCCAGTCTCCGACCGGGTCAGGAATGGAATGAATGAAGCCCCCATCTAGCGGCGAGGATATGAATTGTGCCGGCTGCCGAGGCCTGACGCACTCCCCTGGGGCAATGATTAAATGAATGACAGATGAAATGAAATGATAGTGGAGAGTGTTGCTGGAATGAAATTTTGACAGGGAAAACCGGAGTACCCGGAGAAAAACCTGTCTGCCTCCGTTTTGTCCAGCACAGATCTCACATAGAGTGACCGGGATTTGAACCACGGACCCAGCGGTGAGAGGCCGGCGTGCTGCCGCCTAAGCCACGGAGGCTTTTGTGTACTGCAGAATACGGTGCTTAAAATCAGTATCATGCATTTTTACTCACCATGCTTACAGTAGATGCTGAAAATGTTTCCCATCCGCTGCCAAACATAACCGGCACATCCTTATGAAGTTTCCGGTTACTCCGGTTAATTTAGCTTCAGTAAGGAAATAGCAACCTTAAAGTATATTTTTATTGTTTACGGATCCTGTACGTTTGAATCTCTTAACCAGTTATTTTATTGTGATTGTGTATAGCTCTGTAATGCCTTATGTGAAATATTTATTACTTGAACGTGTATATCTGCACAATACGTACTGAACCCTTATTGATCTTCGATAAATAAGTATTCATATTTATTATTATTATTACTACGGCCCAGGCAGTACTTGAGGAAGTCGACATGGATATAAGGGAGGCCAGCATTTCGTAATGATTGCAACAGGAGCAGAGCTGGTAGCTATTCTTGGGGGACGGCTAGAATTAGTCGGGTTCAAGGCCAAATTGAGCAACTACTGTACCAAAATTGGAAGCATAAAGGAAGGATCACGAGTCACTTGCAACGAACATACGATTGAACCAGCCAATCACAAGAGACCAAGCCATGACCACGCGGCGGACAGCGTCAGTAGTAAAAAGCCCGCGGAATTGATTATCTAAAGAACCGCCGAACGGACTGATCTCCGCACGAGTGCATTGAGACGTTTGATTTATTTGAAGAAGAATGACACTAGTCCCATATTTGTGAGACAAATACTCTGGAAAATGTTATCCGATTCCACCCCACTCCTCCGTCCCCCTGTCAGTTTCTAATAAATAGTTTGGCATGACGCTACTCTGTCATTCTTTGTGGAGCCTTGAGAGGCTTACTTCACGCCAGTTTGTATCGTGATTTTGACGCTCGAAATTATTAGAAGTCATTCTATGTGGAGCCTTAAGAGGCTTACTTCACGCCAGTTTGTATCGTGATTTTGACGCTCGAAATTATTAGAAGTCATTCTTTGTGGAGCCTTGAGAGGCTTACTTCACGCCAGTTTGTATCGTGATTTTGACGCTCGAAATTATTAGAAGTCATTCTTTTTGGAGCCTTGAGAGGCTTACTTCACGCCAGTTTGCATCGTGATTTTAACGCTCTGAATTGGTTAAGTTATTTTATTTGTGAGCTCTGAGGAGCTAAAGTCATATCAGTTGCATTAACGACTATTTTAAAGCTCTAGTACATTGTATTCTGAAATCAACTTTATTTTGTGAGCTAAATATTTCACGCCAGTGCGTGGTAACTTGTAACATTTACTTAAAGACGACCATTTCAGCTCTGAGGGGCAAGTCTTGTAACACCCTAATTAGCGCTCACCGGAGCGAAGGTCAACAGTACAGTACGGAAATACCGAGCAAGATAGCGACTGCCAGTGCAGCCAAGATCTTAAACTTGTTATCGAGCCAGTGACGTGGTCTCGAGGTGTATATTTTATGTACAAATTGCAGTGTATTTTATATGTGTTTTATTGTGCGTGTGTGCGAGATATCTAGGGCCAGTCTTCGCAATTAATCGCATTAGGACAATTGTGGGCGAATTGAGTAACCTGCAAGCGATTATAGATAGGTCAAATAATTAACATTGAACTTTTCTGCCAAGGAGTCGATACCAAGATGATCAGCACGTGGTTTGGAGTTGGGATGATCTTCAGCAATTCGACGCAGATGACCACGATGGAGTGCTAATTTGTCCATAGGGGCAATGGGCTGAGGAGGATGTCCTTAGTTCTACAAGCAGATCGGTGATGTACAAAAATTGGATTATTTCAATTATGTAGTTAGATTTGGCCGGGGAACGTTTGTAAATAGTCACGTTTCTTTTCTTGTTGTTAAGAGTTTTTCTTGCACCGACACTAAGTGTTTTAAATGTCCGTTGGCGCGTGGCCAAAGTGTTTGTTAGATATTTGTTTTTCTTTGAGTCATATGTAACGTGCGCGGCGTGCGTGCGTGATTTTTGTCCATGCAAATGCGGAACCCGTTACATTCGATAAATGGTGCTTTATTAACGTTAATATTTGAAATAGGAATGGGAGGTAATTACTGTAAGATATTTGCTGAACAGGTTATTATTCATATTAGGGTTGCCAAGCGCACCAACTTAAAAGTAATTTGTAGAACACCTTCGTTCTAATTTTGATAGATTTTTTTTGAGACCTTTTCAGGTTGACTAATCACGGCATAGAACGGTGGCGCCAGCATGTGGAAATTATTTGTGTCTTTTTATTTCAGGGTCTGTCAAAACCCATACGTGTGACTGTGTGTGTTACTGTGTCAAGTGTGTGTTGATTCTACGTGAGGAGGGGGTAGAGGCCCTACCGCCCTCATATTTTTGCTGCTGTTGTATTTTTGATGGAAAGACAGGGTGCTCTAGGGAGACCGCTGTTTCTTGTCCATATTTATTTCTGACACACACACACGTATTTATTGTGCTTTGGGGCACATTTCTTCGAGATTCGACCCCATGTCCTGGGAGGTCGAGGTTATTGACACGTGGGTTGACAGACATGCAGAGTTCCACAAACCGCCCGTTTTGCCTGGTGACTTATTTTTGATAGGCAGTCCTGATTGTCCGACTGACTCCTGTAAGCTTTCATGTAGCAAACCTGTTCATTGTGATGGTTAATTTTAAGTCATAATTAATTGGGAGTTCGCCATGTGTGTAACGGCTTGTTGTACGTTGTATGGGTAAAATATTGTATTATTAATGTAAATGTTGGCTGTGTGCCTATTGCTTTGTTTATGACTCGAATCATGTAATTTTTGTGTGTCACACCTGTGCGGTGTAGTGGTAGAGTACTTGTAAATTTTTGACGGCGGTCATTTGTGTATTTTTATTGGTCACGTGTTAATGTACTTGTGTTGATTTGCGTGAGAAGTCCTAAGTTTTTAGGCAGTAAGTGTTGCTACGGCAATGTGATTCCAATTTCACACGGAAATTTTGTGTTTGTTTATATTAGATTTAGGAAGTGTCGGTTTAATTTTAAGTATTGTAGTTGTGTTCCCCCGTGTCGGTCTAGCTCTAAGAAATGTGGATTCGTTGTCTGAATGATTATTCTGGATGATGACGAATCACGCATTCATTGTACACATCGTGATGCATGTAGAACGGCATACGCACATATATGGTCACTTTTGTTATTTTTATCTTAGGGACACTTGGTCCAGGTAATTAATCTCTCCAGAGATTTTGGCCTAGTTTTTGGCATTTTTATTAAGTGGGAGTCAGATGGGAGTTTTTGTTGTTTATTGTTGTGTGTAAATATGGTGATTTGTTATTAAATTCATTTGTTTTAACCCTGGTTTCACTCTTTCCTGCATGTTATTTTGTTATATGTTACCCTGCAAGTTAATGAAGCGCTTTGACAACAACTTACGATATGAACCGTTACACCCCCCGAAACTGAGTCTCATATGCTTCTTTGCAAGGGTTCAGTACATAAAATGCTGGAAATCGTGCGCTAGAACAAGACAAAAGTTTCGAGTGAAATTTCCAGGGAGACTTATTCCTATAAATTGGACAATAAAACAACAAATGCCACACGTTTTGTTTTGATTACTTCGCTCTACTTTTCGTGTAAAATTTAGAGCAGTGAAATTTGGGGTTGTTTTTTTTTTCTGATGATCCGTTCTTGAACTATTCAAAGATTCATGAACCACAGATTGAAATAACCTGACTTAGAGGGTACATTCCAAAGTTAATGAAAATTAGAAAATGGACCCAGCTCATGTATCCCTCGGAATCCCCTATTCTAAAAGGTTTCAGACACAATTCCTTATTGGAAAAGGTGTAAGTCCACGGGGGAAAAAACATAACTAAGAAGGGTAATAAAAGATGCCAGCAGTTGTTCAATAAAATGATTTTGAATAAAAAAATTGTGTCTGGTTAAATTCTTTAATTAATTCAAATAATTTGCACACTTCTGTAACTTAACACTTACTGAATGAGGAAAATGGTCAGCTGTTCAGTTAGCCAGAAGGGTGGCTGTGAGATGGGTGTGACACTATATCACCTCATCCCTTTCCAAAAATACAACACTCGTCAGTTGTCATTCTGTTAGTAACCGAGTGTGAGTGTCACTTTGGAGAGTGAATAATATCATGTTAAGTTGTAGCCTATTTCTGTTTTAAGTTAAAATTTAGTTGGGAACTGCAATTTATTAATAAAGATTTGAATGTTTTCAAACTTCGGCATCGTATGTTAGCTTTCATTGATTTTCCTCACGGCCTGTCCAAAATCTCACCCCTCCCCTTACCCAATGTAAGTTTGACTCAGCTCATCCTCCTCTTGAACGCAAACGGAAATTTTGCGTTTCAAATTTTACAGTACTTCATATTATTGCACTCTGACAATTTATTGCGCTGAATTCATGACAGAACGTTTGTTGTAAACTGACTGTATGAAAGATTTATAGTAACAGCGTGAAAAAGTGCGCACACTTCTGAAAATCCCTCTAGAAGCAAAACCCTAGTTCCGCCATTGGTTCCTAAACCCAATTTGCAGTGAAGATGCGTCAGACCACTGTACAATATATAATTCAGGACAAGATGTTCAGTGAAGAACAATTAGCCTACATTTTTAGCCTACTTTCGATTTTTGCAAAAAATGAAAGTAGACTTATGAGATCAACACAGGGCGAAAAAAGTGTGTCTGTCTGTGTGTGTGTATGTGTGTGTGTGAGTCAGTGTGTGTGTGTGTATGTGTGTGTGTGAGTCTGTGTGTGTGTGTGTGTGTGTGTGTGTGTGTGTCTGTGTGTGTGTGAGTGTGTGTACTCTGAATGTCTGTCCCCCCCTATCAATTCGAACACGGTGAATGCAAATTGAACGAAATTTGGTACAAAGGTAGCACTAGCAAAGGACACCTCAGTGTCATGTTTTATATTGCCGCCATCTTTACTAAAACTGAATGGCGGCCACTCAAACGTTCAAAACGTAAAATCAAATAACGACTAACCAAATCATCCGATCTCTACCAAATTTGGTAACAACATACCTTCGTATAGGATGCGTCTTGTGACCAAATTACAAGGTCGTCCGCCATACCATTTCAGGATGGCGGCCGTGCGAATTATGCAAACTTTATAATCCATATCATGGGACCCACCAGTTCCGATTATCGAGCCGAGAATCGTTTTAACTGTTCTAAAGGAAGAGGCACGTTCGAAATTAAAAGTTTATTTTGTAATGCTATAGTGCAGACGTGATTTTAAAAAGCTGAACTGATTCAGTAATAAGACAAGATGGCAGCGGATATCTTGTGCCGGACTTATATTTCACTAATTTGAGTATTGCATGCAATATAGCGTACTGATAAAAAATAAATAAACTTTGTATGAAATGCTTTATATATAAATAATATACTCCAGTGATGAAATCGTTTAGTATAAGTCATTATTTGCTAACAAGTTCTATGTAAGTCGTTTTAAATAGAACGATATTCGTTGACACAATTAGCTCAGTGGTAGAGCGTTAGCCTATCGCTCAAATGCCTATGGTTCAAACCCGATCAGAGCTAGGTTTTTTGCTTGAAATGTTATATGTTTATTGTTTTGTAATGACTCAGATGTTTTAAAATTAAGCGTTATATTGTGCACATTATGGTGTAAAATATATATTTAATTAAAACATAATTCGCCAGCAGATTTACTCGGGACATCTAGCTGCCAAAAAGGTAACTTCCAGATTTTATTGAAAAGTTTCTTCTTCTGGCCGCTAGAATGCACTCGCTCTGTTAGGATTATATTGTTCTTTATTTCACCAATAGATGTCACGACTAGTCTACGTGGGGATCCATTGATTACAATACCATTATCATTCTATGCGCATCGAATTTGAAGAATGACAAGATGATACTACGATACATTTTAACTTTTTATTTTAAAGGGTTTGTAACAGCCTATTTTGCGTTACTTGAAAATGTTATTAAGCGTTATATTGTGCACATTATGGTGTAAAATATATATTTAATTAAAACATAATTCGCCAGCTGATTTACTCGAGACATCTAGCTGCCAAAAAGGTAACTTCCAGATTTTATTGAAAAGTTTCTTCTTCTGGCCGCTAGAATGCACTCGCTCTGTTAGGATTATATTATCGAAAATATCCACATAGTTTGTATACACACGTCTCTGTAGGGTCATGGAAAGATTTGTTAATTCAATTAGGGTTGTGAAAGCCATGCACAACCAGACGGTGTAAAGACATGCCTCAACTCAAAGTTGGATGTTGCCCACGGCAGGTCGTAATAATAATAATAATAATAATGTTATTGGTTTTACATCCCTTTTAACTACTGCTGATTTTAGAGACACCGGGGTGCCGGAATTTTGGCCCGAAGGGGATCTTTAACGTGCCAGTAAATGTACTGACACGGCTCCCTCGCATTTGTCCACCCTCAAATGCCAGCTGACTGCGTCAGGATACGAACCTGCAACCTAGGGCCCAGCAAGCGAGAACGTTACCGCTGAGCCACGCCGCCAGTCCGGTCGATTATGTCTCCAGATCCATAACATTCTTGATATACTTCTTATCTTTCTTTCTTCAATGATGGTAGCAGTTTTTATCTAGGTTGTGGCGTTTGGTAGAGGTAAATCGTTTCTAAGGTCTTCAACAAAGAATAGTTCTATTATACTCTTTGATAATAACAACGAGTTATAACTATACTCATACATTTAGGAGAAAGTAGGCTATATGTTCTTTACTGAACATCTTGTTTTTTTTAAATATGCGTATATCTATTAACCTTAAGAAGCAAACATAACTTAAATCGAATTATGGTGGTCAGTTATGTGAGCTATGTGTTCATAGCGCGCAGAGAAAGCGGCTTCGGTGGCGTAGTTGGTAACATTCTGAGCTCCTATGCCCAAAATCACGGGGTCAAACCCGGCCGAAGTCGTCGGATTTTTAAGAGCGTTAAACATCCCGCAGTATGCCTTCCTTCGGAGAGGCAGTAAGGCCGGCAGGCCCACGTCATAGATTTATGACATGTACAAGAACCTTCCACTAACTACAATTGTGTGGAGCTAAATTTGTAGTTAGATTTGATTAACGCTCTATTAAGTTCCAACGTTCGCCGCCAGGTGCCATTTCTGGTATCTAGTAGCCAAGTTCGCAGTTAGGTGTCATTTACGATAGCATTTGGTAGCAAAAGCAGGAATCATTTGAAATATCGTCTGCAGTCCTTACCTGAATTAAAGATAATACACACTAATACAGCCATCACAATCAACATCGGTTATCAGACAAATTCTACTCACACCCAAAGTACACGGGGCTACATGACCGGGTTGTCACAGCCCCTAAACTAAGGAACCAACCAACAACCAACCAGCGCGCTGAGAAGAGTAATACGCACATGTCCATGTTATGGGTTTATTGTCCCTATTAACTGCAGTGGCTTTAGAGGCACAGACGAACCCTGGGTAAATATATTTAATGTGCCAGTTTAATGTACTTCTACACCCGTAAATACCATCAGACAGAACCTGCAAACATAAATGTCACGGTAAGCGAATGTATTATCATCTATGTACAGTGAGAGCCTTCTCTATAGAACGGAGCCTCGCCAGGGCCGTGTGACGGATGGAGAGCGTTGAGTCAGCGCCAGTCGACTAGCATCTACCGTTACATAACAGCGAGTCAGGAAGCCCCGGATGTGGTCACAGCTTGATTATAGCTGGCAAAATACCTTAGCGAGAGAGTTAAGAATTCAGGTGAAGTATTGTAGCCTATCTCGTATCCCGTGAACATGGTTAGGTATAGACCAAAAAATTGAACTTTCCTAGTGAAAACTTATCTTCTTAGGAAGAAGTCTTTCAGTAAACGTGTTCGTATGTTTTAGCGCCGTGCGAATTTTTCTTGTGGGGGAACCTCAAGACATAGGGGCAGATGACCTCGTAGTTCCTCCCCTTAAAACAACAAAAACTACTATCCTCAAACACACTACACAGAAACAATCCGCGTACTCTGGAGGCTCACGAGAACAATATACAGTAACTGCACTGATACGAGTGTACCAATACTTCCTACATTGGTGCAACGTGTGGTTAGAAAATGAAGGACAGCATTTCCAGCAACTACTCTGAAATTCATGTAAGTAATGATGATTATTGAATACGTTAAAAAACTTAACGAGCCTTACAGTAGTCGCATATGATGTGTAACATCTGACATGTTATCCTACTAGTATACTACACATCTTGGACATTCTTAAAATGTTAATTTACGCACCGTTTCCATACTGGTACTATGATGAATGTATAGATTGAATTGGAGATATGCTACTGTCACATTTGTGGCGCAGCGGTCAAGCTGTTAGTCTCTCACCAAGGTAGACCGGGTTTGATTCCCGGTCAATACATGTGAGATTTTCGAATTGAAATGCCATGTCCTGTGGTTCACATTCCACGTAAAAGGGAGGTACCGTGGATCATGATCGTGAGATTAACGGACACGCAAAACTAAAAGCTTCCTTCCTTCCTTTTACATTAATAATTCATGATAACAAAGTGACACACAACGTCGACAGTACTCTCAAATACTGTGAGCACATTCCTCAGTAACTATAACATTCATTATTCTCAAGGCTCTCATACAGTTCGTCGTAAACAATCAAAACATGGCTTCCTACAATCATGAAATGACCTAGTCTCACATATGATGAAAATACAGCTTTTATTCCACTCATATAACAACATTCTGTTATGCATTTGACTACTCACCCACAGCTTGACAATAATGCCGCTTACTTAAATGTCATTTGTCGTCTTTGTCCTACCCCATGTGATATTCAACCTTGAACGTCAAGCTTCATAAACTGCTCAATGACAAATGAAAGTCGGTGAAGCATTTGCCGCTGTGCTCGTCAAACCAGTGCCTGCTAAATGCACTGCCTACTGTATTGCCATAACATTCTCGCGCTACAGAGCACACTCTGCCTTGTTTCCAATACACACATTTTCAATTGTACATCCAGCTGGCAGTGCGTCTTCACTTCCGTCCGATCCACTACCGTTCGATCCACTTCCGCCCGATTCACTTCCGTCCCATTTTTCTGGCAGTGCGTCTTCACTTCCGTCCGATCCACTTCCGCCCGATTCACTTCCGTCCCCAATTTTCAAAATCACTTCCACAAAACTATCCAGCAACCGAGAGGAAAGATGTTACACATAAAAAAAAATTTGTGTGTTGATGAATGTCCAGGAGGGATACGATCCAGCTGGCAGTGCGTCTTACACACTTCCGACCGATCCACTTCCGTCCCATATTTCAAAATCACTCCTACAAAAATATCCATCAACCGAGTGGAAAGATGTTACACATCAAAAGTTTAAATGTATTGAACTAGTTGGGCGCTACGCTACTGCTCGGGATAGCACATTCGTCAGTATCTTTTTACGGCAGAAATCTCTATTGAAGGTGTCGTCGGGTTTTAGATACAGCATTTTGTAGTCGTCTCTAGTATTCAAAAAACAGGGCATTGTATATAATTATTATTATTCTAAAAGTAGGCTAAGATGCTCTTGGAACAGCTAATTCTATAAAAATCTCCAGTGACTGTGTGATAGCTAATAAGGGCTGATTACTATTTTATCGCTTGCCACGGTGGGTGAGTGGTTATAGTGTCGGACTACCAACCCCAATATTGCAGGTTCGCTCCTGGCCATGGTAAGTGATTTTTGAAGGCGACAAAATTCACGACACCCATGTCATACGTCGTTGGCATGTTAAAGAACCCGTTTGAATTCAGTAGGCCGTGTTCAATGGCAAAATTAATCTCGGGATATTCCGCCAGCACAAAGTTCCTCCATTCTCTACTTGAAAGCGCTGTAGTGTCAAGGAGTTAAGATATCTAACCTCCTTGACTTTCATAGCGTTCAAAGGAACGACGAAATTCGACATGCAAGCTACCCTCTGGGTGTCAATTAACAAAGCTTGCACCAGGCACCCGAGGCCATACGATATTATTATTATACTATTTTATCAATTATCATCAATGTTCTGAGTTCTCCATTGCGCTCTTCGTTTATAAATTTGCAACCAGCTACCACTACTTTTTTAAAAAATCGATCGTAAACAGAGTTCGCCAAAGAATTCAAGGAACCAAAGCGAGAAAATAGCGCCACATCTACTAGTGTTTCAGGAAGAAATGTCCTACCAACAAATTGCTGGCTGGTAGCGAGGGGCTATCTCGGTTTTGCACGCTATCATCGAGGTGAGTTCGATAATTCTGAGTTCCGCAACAACATTATCAGACTGCTATTATCGCATACACAGGAATGGTCGGCGACAGAAGGGAGATTGTCTGCTCGTAACTAAAATATATTCACAAGGTTATATAATTAGTTGTGCCTCCGTGGCTTAGGCGGCAGCAAGCCGGTCTCTCACCGCTGGGTCCGTGGTTCAAATCACGGTCAATTCATGTGAGATTTGTGGTGGACGAAGCGGAGGCAGACAGGTTATTCTCCGGGTACTCCGGTTTTCACTGTCACAATTTCATTCCAGCAACACTCTCCACAATCATTTCATTTCATCTGTCATTCATTTAATCATTGCCCCAGGGGAGTGCGACAGGCTTCGTAAGCCGGCACAGTTCATATCTTTGCCGCTAGATGGGGACTTCATTCATCCCATTCCCTGACCCAGTCGGTCGACTGGAAGCAGGCTGTGGATTTTCATTTTCATATAATTAGTTCTAACCGGCCGCGGTAGCTACACACATTATGGCGCAGGCGATGATACCTCAGTGTTAGTTAAACAAGTGAAATGGTTTTTGAATTGGTTTTTCGTAGTTTACCTCTTTCAACTCCAGGCAAATTCCGGGACGGTAACTTCCAACGCCTTGCTCAACCTCATTCATTTTCATGAATCTCATTAACGTCGTCAGGAGGGACATTTGACATTAGTTAGTTAGATAGTTAGATATTGTTGTTTTAACCCTTTATATGGCAGAAAATTGAATATATTTTGTTTGTATTTTTTAAAATTTAATTTAAATTATTTTAGCCCCATATTGATTATTATTAATTTTAATTTTTGTTAACTTTAACATTTTAATGTTCATTTTTGTTTTATAAATTTATTTTTCATATTAATTTTATAATCTTAAAATTAAGATTTTATAATTATTATTAATTTTAATTTTTATAAACTTATTTTATTTTATTTTTTTACAAACATATTGATTTTAATTCTAATTTTTACTATCATATCTTTTACTTTTTAATTTTAATTGTTTTTTATTTAAAATATTTTTTTTAAATCTTCTTAGTTCAAGGAGGTAAAGAGATAATATTTGTTTTTCGGAAATATTAACACTTCCAAAAGAAAATATGGCTGAAAAATTCAACCATCAGCATCTTTGACAACATAAATAAATTGTCCTCATAGGGGGTGGTTGACATTCCAATCTAGAAATTCTTATCTCATCCCCGATTCCGTACAAAACGGGAATAATAAGAGATACTGTACATAAGTGTGAATATTCCCCTGACGTCCGCAGAAATTGAGGAATGAACACAAACAAGAATAAACTCAATTTTCCCCCCAAAAAAGTATTCGTAAATAACACATTCCCACATGCTAATAAGTTGAGAAATCCCCCAGGGGCTCACAACGTATAAGACATGGGTTGGCGACCACGGGACTCCAGCTGAGTCCGGCATTGCGTCCACTTTCGCTGTTGTTTATTCATTTAGAGGCTTTGTGACATTGTGGTCATGTACTAGGCAGAGTGTGAAATCTGTCTGTTAACCTGTGTCATTGTGATGACTCTACTGGTGTGCGTATTTTAGGTAGATTTCATTAGAAAGCTAACTATTGCAATGGGTCCCATGTTTCGACTTCCGGAAAATTTCGACATATCTTCGCGTTTCACATCCCCCAGACCCCAAAACCACCGTCAGTTCAAAAGTTTATATATAATTTATGTATGTAAATATATATATATACAGTGTGGTCCACCCGCCCCTTATTATTTAGTTTTATGAAACCCAACTAACATCTCAATTCTCCCGATGGTCGATATTGCTCTGCGCTCTGACTGTGTGACAGCAATGTAAATGGGTCATGGGTCTAGCAAAGAAAAACCGACCTTAAAATTTTCCCCGCCAAATACTATGGCCCATTCTACTAACATATGACTTACTGCTCCTTGAAATAACACACCTACACGTAATACGATCGAATTAATAGCTTACGCCATGTGATCTGTAATAGTAGAAAGTTAAATCAACACCATAAACCGTGATTGAAGACTTTGAGATGGACTTAAACGTTTGAGGTGGGACGGCTACAGTGACTTCAGCACGTTTAGCGTGCTGTATCTACCATGTGTTGGTGGCTGAGAGGTTTAAAGCCTGACCGTACGTGGTGGGCGCGAGCGGGTAGAGCGCTGCTTCGAATCCAGTAGAAGGCATACTTTTTTGAACGAAAGCCCACATTCCATTTTAGTTGGGATGTAACTACATTGCCACATTTATTGCCTTACGACGTATTTTTGTGAAGAGTACGTTGAATTTTGATGATTTATAAAGAAAATACGATCGAATTGGTACGACACGCCACGTGAACTGTAATGGCAGAAAACTAAAAAACTGGCATGAATATTAACATAACATATGAAAGTGTTGCTCCAGTGGTCCGGGTTCGATTCCCAGCTCTGCCAAGAAATGTAATACTTGTCTGAGGGCTGAAATTGGGTACACGTAGCCTCGTGAAGCAAATATGAGAAGAAGTGGGTTTGATTCCCACCTCAGCCACCCTGGAAATGGTTTTCCGTGGTTTCCCACTTCTACTCCGGCCAAATTCTGGAACGGATTCTATCTTAAGGCCACGGCCGCCCCCTTCCCAATCCTTAATTGCAAATACACACATCATTACAAGACCGCAATAACTCAGGTTATCAGAAAAATTCTACACACACACCCAAGTAAACGGGGCTAATTGACCACGATGTTCTATCCCCTCAAATGAAACAAAACAACAACATATCGAAGGATATTCTGATCGCCAGTGCGTGCATCAAAGTATACGTAATCCTTAGAAATTCCCATGGTATTATTAGCATACTTTCGATTTTTGCAAAAAATGAAAGTAGACTTATGAGATCTATACAGGGCCAAAGATTGTGTGTCTGTCTGTGTGTGTGTGTGTGTGTGTGACTGTGTGTCTGTGTTGAGTGTGAGTGTGTGTACTCTGAATGTCTGCCCCCTCTATCTCTTCGAACACGGTGAAACCGAATTGAACGAAATTTGGTACAGAGATAGCACTAGCGTAGAACACCTCAGTGTCATGTTTTATATCGCCACCATCTTGACGGAAACGTAATGGTGGCCACCCAAATGTTCAAAGCTTAAATCAAATTACGACTAACTTAATCATCCGATCTCTACCAAATTTTGCAACAACATATACTTGTATGGCAAGCGTCGTTTGACTGAACTACAAGGTCATCAGTCCATTAGTTTGCAGATGACGGCCATGTATGTGTGCAAATCGATTCCCCCTATCAATTCAAACACGGTGATACTGAATTGAACGAAATTTGGTACAGAGGTAGCACTAGCAAAGGGCACTCCAGTGTCATGTTTAATATCGCCGCCATCTTGACGAAAACGTAATGGCGGCCATCCTAATGTTAAAAGCATGAATCAAATTACGACCAACCTAATAATCTGATCTCTACCAAATTTTGCAACAACATACTTTTATGTATAGAGAATCTTTTGACCACACTACAAGGTCATCAGGCCAATAATGTGCGGATAGCGGCCATGTATGTGTGCAAATCGATTCCCCCTATCTTTTCAAACACGGTGAAACCGACTGGAACGAAGTTTGGTACAGAGGTAGCACTAGCAAAGGCCACCTCATTGTCATGTTTTATATCGCCGCCATCTTGACGGAAACGGAATGGCGGCCACCCAAATGTTAAATTCTTAAATCAAATTACGACCAACCTTATCATTTGATCTCTACCAAATTTTTCATCAACATACCTTTTTGTGGGAAGCATCTTTTGACTGAACTACAAGGCCATCAGCCCAATAGTTTGCAGATAGCGGCCATGTATGTGTGCAAATCGATTCCCCACATCAATTCAAACACGGTGAAACCGAATTGAATGATTTTTTTACAGAGGTAGCACTAGCAAAGGGCACATCATATTCATGTATAATATCCGTATAGCACGTTGTATTTCAAGAAGCTACTACAACCAACATTCAATTATACTCCTTGAAAAGGACAAAGAGTTATAACAATACCCATGCATTTAGGAGAAAGTAGGCAATACGTTCTTTACCGAACATATTGTCTTGTTATTAAATATTAACAAAAAGTCATAGCATATCTTTAGGCCCGTATCACACGACACTAGCTGGCAAGGAAGCTGCTGTGATCGCTGGTACAAAATCCGGTAGGATTCTGTTCTCTTCGTCAGTACACCTGCTTTTATGACCGAAGTGTATCACACGCTAGCATTTTGGACGCTAAGATGTATGAAATAAAACCGAAGGGCGGTCATTTGAGGGCATTATTTGCAGTTATGTCGCCTTATTAACGTAAAGCGGTCGCGAAACTTGCTTTAAGTACATTAGAAAACATGACAGGTACTGAATGAATGCATCCCAATCAATATTTAAGATCTAACTGTAATAATTATATTACCATACGCGTTAATAAAACGCGCAATTAAAACCTCCCAAGTGTGTTGGAAATGTGTGCAAGTGTTATTGCGTCTGCTCGCTCTTTCGATGATCCCGGGTTCAAGGCTATCCAACGGCAGATTTTTTAAATTCTTTTAAACTATTTTATTACACCCTCCATACCTCGTACAGCAAGATTTCAACTTGGTTTTGTTCACATTATCTACGAAGACGATAGGGAAAGTTATTTTCTTGTCTCATTTAAATGGCTATTTTCCCTAAATACTGTTCAAAACCATGGATGGATACTATTCGTTATAATTATTATTTATTTAGTCGATTTTACTCTCCAGGTTAGGTTTTCCCACGGACTCAGCGTGGGATCCTATGATTACCGCCTCTACGGGCAGTGTCCTGGAGCTTGAAACATCTCGTCTGGGGGATACAACTGGGGAAGTGAGATCAGCACCTCACCCAGGCGGCCTGCAAAGCGAACATTGTCCTCTTAAGGGATGGGAAGGGAGGGGCAGATCGGGAGGGATAGGCGAGGAAGAGGGAAGGAGGCGGCCGTGGCCGTACGGTAGGTAACATCCCGGCATTTTCCCGAAGGCGAAGTGGGAAACCACGGAAAACCACTTCGAGGATGGATGAGGTGGGAATCGAACCCCCTCTACTCATTTGGACCACCCGAGGCTGAGTAGACCCCGTCCCAGTCCTCATACCACTTTTCAAATTTCGTGGCAGAGCCGGGAATCGAACCCAGGACGCCCGGGGAGGCAACTAATCACGCTGACCACTACGCAACGGAGGCGACTCTATTCGTGATAGTTAGAATTTTAATAGTTAAATATTTATAATAATATGACACGTTCTGTAATTACTGCCTTGCTGCGAGGCTCAGCGGTAACGTTCTCGCTTGCTGTGCCCATGGTTTCTGGTTCGTATCCTGGCGCAGTCAGCTGGCATTCGAGGGTGCGCAAATGCGAGGGAGCCGTGTCAGTTGATTTACTGGTACGTTGAAGATCCCCTTCGGAGCAAAATTCCGGCACCCTGACGTATCTAAAAGCCAGAGTAGTTAAAAGGGACGTAAAACCAATAATGTTATAATTATCTGTATTTACTGCATGTTTGGGGCAGATGACCTCGTAGTTCCGCCCCTTAAAACCTAACTATTATTGTAAGTGTATAGCAAGCGCTTTTCGCACAGACGCCGTTGAAAGAAATTATAGTTTCGGTCTGATATATTTATTCGTGAGCCTACCCACATAACAAATCTAAACAAATGTGTACAACATTTCGAACACTTGCTACGTTGAATATACATGATACCTTGCTTTCGTTCTACAGATCATTATGTCGTCGTCCAATCTGGCTGCGTACCGTCGGATAAGTACGGTGCTTTTGAGGACCAAATAAAAAATCACTCGTTGGAACAGATAGATATGCGTCCATAATACATCCACAATAATCGACATTAAGCAAAAAAAATGTACAAGTTCAAGGTTCGAACCTACCACATTGTGACTTCGTTGAGGCTATTCTAACAATTCTTGATTTAGCCACCGTAGCTACCGAGAGCCATGGGTTATTGCTGGCACTTATTGAATCTATTCGGAGACACTTCCTGTCCAAACGTAAGAAGGTGTTATTCGGAGCTCTGATCGTTTCAATCATGCATTATATTTGAGGTCATTGAAAGAACACTGCCACTATTGATTTCTACTATATTTGCGAGGATGTACTCAACGGTAAAGTTGTACAATGGACGTAAGGGAGCAGGTACCAATGTTTTTAGGATGACTGTGATATACGGGTTAGTTGGGTTGCCTTCCTCCAAAAAAAATAAGGGGCGGGTGGACCACACTGTATATATATATATGTATATCAGTTTCTTGTGGACACGATAACTGCCGTAATTTTGCACCAATCAATTTGAATTTTTTACCGAATTTGTATACCTATAAAATCTCGGTCGATTTCGTTACTGGGCTAAATCGGTCGAAGGGGGTGAAAATGGGGGTGTTGGCAACTCTGGCACTGTACATACTCTAATGACAGTTGGTCTCCCTGCTGGAGGGTTGTTGACCCATTAAGAGGAAGGGTCGTTTTCTTACCTGCGTCAAGCAGGACTCACTTGCAAGCAGGTAGCAGTGGCTACCGGACATGGTGTCATAGCACGCATGTAATATCTTCTGTACTTGTTCAGTGTTTAATCATGTACATACAGTGTAAAATATATTTCTTTATACAGTCCACCACATCGTATTCTATGTATTCGACATAAGTTTTGGTCCTCCGGGCACGATTAGATGGCAAGGAAAACAGTGAAAATTGAACTCTGTGATCCCAAGACAGCATGGCTTCGCACGAATGCCGTGGGTTGCTGGCGGCATGGCGACTACTGGACAACAGAATTCATCATCCTGGTAAGTCACCGATCATCCTTAATTATTCCTTGTGACTCATATGCATTCCTTTGTTTCTCCATTCAAAACTGTTCGTTTGTACTTGCAATGTATTGGTATTGCTAGTGATCACACATGATTTCGCCCGTAAAACTGTATGTTATTTGTACGCAGTTTTCCCGCAACTCTTTGAAACAAAACCAGGAGTTCATCTTTGTATTATGTAAATATGTTAGGTATTTGTCTTTTCGTTTTGTCATTCTTTTACGTATATGCATTTGGTCTATTGTGATTTTATATCATTCAGCAGTTTATTGGGAATTGCTAGTGAAAAATGGAACAAAAGATAAAATCACTCTGTAGCAAAAGGGGTAGGTTAAAGGTTAGCTTATCTCGCATACAAGGCTTCGTAGAGAAATTAGATTCTCAATCTAAGGACGTAGATCAGTTGGAAGATCGACGGGCTCACTTATCAAAAATCTGGGAAGAATATGAAACAGTTCAATCACAAATAGAGGATTTGAAAGAGGATGAATCATTTCAAGCAGAACAAGAATCTTATCGCTCCGACTTTGAGGAGCAATACTTCAAAACATCTGGTCTTATAAGATCCATAAACAGTGCAATTTCCAAGTCAGCAACTTCGCTAAGTGATTCTATTGGTGAATCAACTTCCAGTTCGCAAACACGTTCAGTTAAACTGCCTCAAATAAGTTTACCTACATTCGCAGGTGATTATTTAGAATGGCCCAATTTTGCCGATACCTTTAAGAATCTCATTCATGAAGATGCAAATTTGTCAAAAATACAGAAATTTCATTACCTAAAATCAGTGGTATCAGGCAGGGCGGCAGACGTGTTACAGTCTCTAGAAATATCTGCAGCGAATTACGACATAGCGTGGAACCTGTTAAATGAAAGGTTCAATAACCGGCGAGCAATTGTTTCCTCCCACATTAATTCGGTCCTTCAGATTAACAAAATAGAAGTAGAATCTTCCAAGGCATTAAGAGACTTGTATGACGGCTTCAGAAGGCACATACAGTCGCTATCAGCGCTTGGTCTGTCTTGTGAAGAACAATTAGATGCCATTTTGATACATTTAATAACAAACAGATTTGACGCTGAAACATTAAAAAAAGTCCTCTCGGCACGCCGGAAGGCGGAGGTAGATTTCACCGGACAAACTTGGGGATAGGCGAAAATAGGCAGAATATGCAGATTTTCGTAGAAGGATCAGACCTCATTTAATGCGAGAAGGTATTTTATAATTGGAGCTTAATTAACTTTGTTTTTCGTCATTTTATGCTTATTTTAAAAATTTTATTGTCTTATGGGAACGGTAACCTTCTTGTCATTTGGGGTCCATTTTTATACTTGTGGTCACACTGTCCTTATGCTAGGTTTCGACACTGATGTGCAACTATGTAACGGTCTGTTACTTCTTCACGCAAAATTATATCTACCGCAGAGATTTTGGTTGGTTCCTCAGTTTAGGGGCTGCGACAACGCGGTCATGTAACCCCGTGTACTTTGGGATGGCTGTATTAGTCTGTAATTCAGGTAAGGACTGCAGACGGTCAATTTCAAGCAGTAGTTACTAATGTTGCTACCAGGTACTACCGTCAACGACACCTAGCTGTGAACTTGGCTACTAGATGCCACCGCAACCAGCAACTCGCAACGAACGTTGGAACTTCCCATCCAAAGGAAAGCATACTGAGGGATTTTTGGCGCTCTTAGAAAATCCGACGACTTCGGCCGGCTTTGAACTCGCGACCTTGGGCATAAACATTCAGCATGCTACCAGTTACGTCACCGAAGCCGCTTCACACTTAGATGGAAATCTGAATCTGATCTCGTGCAAGTGCGTTATCTTGGCAACGTCTGATGGCTCATCCCTCATCAATTTAGTAGTGTTGCCATGGCAACCACTGATAGGTCTTGGCATTTTCTTATAATTCCGAAATTATTTTTCTCATCCCTTGGCATAATGGTGGGTTATATCAAAAATTCTTTCAGACAAAAGTTTTAGGTAATTATTATGGGAATATTGTCCATTTTGTACGGTTTTGATATTGTGCCTATTAAGAGAGATATGATTAATGTTTCCCGAAAAACCCACTTTTTCCCACCCCTTTGGTCAATGGTTGGTGCTATAAAAAAAACTCTTCAAACATACATTTTTGGGCTTTATCCGACACATAGTATGAATGTTGAACGGATTCGATATTTCACATATTAAGAGAGTTATAGCAATATTTCACTTTTTCGAAAAAAAAAAGCCCCCCATTTTCACCCCCCAACGACCGATTTAGCCCAGTAACGAACTCGACCGAGATTTTATAGGTATACGTATTCGGTAAAAAATTCAAAGTGATTGGTACAAAATTACGGCAGTTATCGTGTCCACAATAAACTGATATACATATACATACATAAATTATATATAACTTTTGAACTGACGGTGGTTTTGGGGCCTGGGGATGTGAAACGCGAAGATATGTCGAAATTTTCCGGAAGTCGAAACATGGTACCCATTGCAATAGTTAGCTTTCTAACGAAATCTACCTCTGGTTGGTTCCTCAGTTTAGGGGCTGCGACAACGCGGTCATCTAACCCCGTGTACTTTGGGTGAGTGTAGAATCTGTCTGATACACGGTGTGAATTGTAATGGCTGTATTAGTCTTAATTCATGTAAGTACTGCAGACGGTCAATTTCAAGCAGTAGTTCCTAATGTTGCTACCAGGTACAACCGTCAACGACACCTAGCTGTGAACTTGGCTACTAGATGCCACCCCAACCATCAACTCGCAACGAACGTTGGAACTTCCCCTCCAAAGGAAAGCATACTGAGGGATTCTAGTGCTCTTAGAAAATCCGACGACTTCGGCCGTCTTTGAAACCGCGACATTGGGCATAGACATTCAGCATGCTACCAGTTACGTCACCGAAGCCGCTTCCCACTTTATCAGGCGGCTTTGGTGGCGTAGTCGGTAACATGCTGAGCTTCTATGCCCAAGATACCGGGTTCAAACCCGGCCGAAGCCGTCGGATTTTTTAAGAGCGTTAAATATCCCTCAGTATGCCTTCCTTCGGAGGGGAAGTAAAGCCGGCGGTCCCATGTCATAGATTTATGGCATGTTAAAGATCCTTCCACTAATTGCACCTGTGTGAAGCTAAATTGGATAGGTTAAGAATGTATACAACGCTCTTAGGTTTCTATGTTCGTTGCCAAGAGCCGACTGCGGCGGCGTCTAGTAGCTCAGTTCTGAACTTGGCCTCGTAGTCGTTGACAGTGGCGCTTGGCGGCAAAAGTAGGAACTATCTGAAAAATTGTTAGTTGCAGTACTTAAATTAACAAACAGATAACACACACTAATACAGTCATCACAATTAACACCGGTTATCAGACAGATTCTACACACACCCAAAGTACACGGGGCTACATGACCGCGTTGTCGCAGCCCCTAAACTTAAGAACCAACCAACCAACCACTTAATCAGATGGAAATACTGAATCTGATCTCGTGCAAGTGCGTTGTCATGGCAACGTCTGATGGTCCATGCCTCATCAATTTAGTAGTGTTGCCATGGCAACCACTGATAGCTCTTGGCATTTTCTTATAATTCCGAAATCATTTTTCTCGTCCCTTGGCGTAATGGTGGGTCATATCAAAAATTCTTTCAGACAAAAGTTTTAGGTAATTATTAGGGGAATATTGTCCATTTTGTACGGTTTTGATATTGTGCCTATTAAGAGAGATATGATTAATGTTTCCCGAAAAACCCACTTTTTTCCACCCCTTTGGTCAATGGTTGGTGCTATCAAAAATCTTATTTGACATAAATTTTTGGCACTTATCCGACACATATTATGAACTTTGAATGGATTCGATATTGCACGTATTAAGAGAGTTATAGCGAAATTTCACTTTTTCGAAAAAAGCCCCCCATTTTCACCCCCTTCGACCGATTTAGCCCAGTAACGAACTCAACCGAGATTTTATAGGTATACATCTTCGGTAAAAAATTCGAAGTAATTGGTGCAAAATTACGGCAGTTATCGTGTCCACAAGAAACTGATATACATATATATATATATACATATATATATATATACATAAATTATATATAAACTTTTGAACTGACGGTGGTTTTGGGGTCTGGGGGATGTGAAACGCGAAGATATGTCGAAATTTTCCGGAAGTCGAAACATGGGACCCATTGCAATAGTTAGCTTTCTAATGAAATCTACCTAAAATGGGAGACCTCGTTACCAACCTTTGATCTTCCATCGTATCAGACACTGGACAAATTTCTACTCGAAACATGTAATGCATTGGAATCGATCGAAACTAAGAATTGTGATCGCACAAAACAGCTGAAGCAGGTAGGCGTTTCATCTAAAACGAATGCATCTGGTTTCAAACCGAGGCCATTCACGAACCCAGGAAAAAATTGTTTCCTTTCACAGAAAAATCAGAAATGCCCGCTTTGCACGGAAGAACATCCCATATTTAGATGCAAAACCTTCACTTCTATGGGTGTTTATGACAGATGGCGGGAGATCAAGAAGCATAAGCTCTGTGTTAATTGCCTGTCTGGAAATCACTTCGCTAACGAGTGCACTCGTTCATGCTGTAAGCTGTGCAAGGATAAACACAACACCTTGCTTCACAGGGACCAAGGGTCACCGAACCACATTAATAGTCAGACTTCAAACAAGAGTATTGTGTCCAATAATACTTCATTGTCCCCTCGTAATGAGCAACATAGTAGTAATGCTGTTTCATTGCACAATCACAACAATGATGTTTCCTCTCATGTATTGTTGTCGACAGCAGTAGTGAATGTCAACAATTCAGAGGGAAAAACTGTCATGCTCGGGTTGTGTTAGACAGCGGCTCGCAACTCAACTTCATAACCAGGGAATTAGCTCATCAATTACGATTGTTAAAGACAATGACTAATATTCCGATACATGGGTTGCATAACACTACCATCAAGGTGGGGTCGGTGGTAAGAACAAAGATTTCTTCGCGGTTCGGTTCCTTTGAACGAATCATGACATTTCACGTAATACCTTCAATTACTGGTCAGTGCTTACCCACTAAAAATATCAACATCACAGATTGGAGTATTCCAGAGTTTATATTAGAAAACCTTGCGGATCCTCAATTTAATGTGTCATCATCCATAGACATTCTCATTGGAGCAGAATTCTTTTACGATCTTATCGGCGCAGAACAATTACAGCTCGACAGTTTCTCAAACAAACTACCGTTGTTTCGCAACACGGCTCTTGGCTGGGTAGCAGCAGGTAGTGTTGGTTTGTCTGAAAGGCACGCAGATAACAGTTCTTCCTGCCTCTTTGTGTCAGGTAAGATATTCAATGAGCCGGGGAAAACACTGCTTGGCCAAGGACATTCTGAGCAAGAGATTAGTGAGAGGCTATTTACTGACGGTCACAGAAGGAATCCACAGGGTAGGTTCATAGTCCCACTACTCCTTAAAGAGGACCCGAGTCAGCTAGGTAGCCATGTTAATGAGGCAATTAGACGGTTTCACAGCCTAGAGAAGCGTTTTGAAAGGCAGCCCCAAGTCAAGTCGGAGTACGTACAGTTTATGAGAGAGTACACTGACCTGGATCATATGGAGGAAATTCCCAGTAATGAGATAAACAAACCATTACAGTACTACCTTCCGCATCATTGTGTATTTAAGGGTAATTCATTGACAACGCGCACTCGCGTGGTATTTGATGGCAGCTCGAAGGGCGATTCTGTATTATCCCTCAATGATTTGTTATTAGTAGGACCGATCGTTCAAGATGATTTATTTTCAATATTGGCTAGATTTCGCATGCATCGCTATGTATTGACCGCTGACATAGAAAAAATGTATCGGCAGGTCCTCATAGAACCTGCACATACTGACTTTCAGCGTATCGTGTGGAGGGAGTCCCCTAAGGACGAGCTTAAACATTATCGTCTCAAAACAGTCACATATGGCACGTCATGTGCACCCTTCCTGGCCACAAGATGCCTCTCTCAATTGGCGAATGACACTAAGGAGGAATTTCCTGAAGCTTCGAATGTAATGCGGCGGGATTTTTATGTTGACGATTTAATGACAGGTTGTTAATCAACTGACGGCTTAAGAACCACTCACAAGTGTGTTTCAGATATTTTATCCAGTGCGGGTTTTACCTTAAGAAAATGGTGTTCGAATGAGCCCAATGTACTATCGAGCATTTCTAACCACGAAACAGATCCCAAGTACATTATTAAGGTAGATGAAGCTGAAGACTTGAAGTTGTTGGGGCTATCTTGGAAACCCATCACAGACACTTTTCAGTTTGAGTTGAGAAGTGATTTCAGTTCGACACAGATAAACAAAAGAATAATTCTATCAGACCTGGCTAAAATATTTGACCCCTTAGGGCTTTTTGCCCCAGTATTGATTAAGGGTAAGAGTTTCGTCCAGCAACTGTGGCAAATGAACTTAAATTGGGACGACGTTCTCACAATAGAACTTCAAATTAAATGGATTCGTTATATGCAGGATATTGCTAAATTGAAGGAGTTCAAAGTGCCTCGTCATGTTAGGGCAGTAGAATTTGTGGAGTATGAAATTCATGGATTTTGTGACGCGTCTCAGATTGCTTACGGCGCTTGTGTTTATGTATGATCTCAGACAGGAGATGGTAAAATAACAGTTCACTTATTGTGTTCCAAGTCTCGCGTTGCGTCATTAGGCTCAGTAACTTTACCAAGATTAGAAATATGCAGTGCTGTATTACTTGCTCAGTTGGTCGAAAGAGTCATGAGATCCATAAACGTAACTAAAGACAAGTGTTTTTGTTGGACTGACTCCACAATAGCATTAGCATGGATTTCGGGCCATCCACACCAGTGGAAAACATACGTCGCTAATCGAGTGTCGCAGATTCAACAGTTGACAAATATTGATTGTTGGCAGCACGTCTCTACTCATCATAACCCAGCAGATATGATCTCGAGAGGAGTTACCGCGGAGAAGCTGTTAAATTCATCATTTTGGTTATCGGGACCATCTTGGCTTTCAGATAATAAAGACGAATGGCCTTCACAGCAGAGGCATAGCTCTCAAGAATTACCTGAAGTTAGGAAAACTAAAATCGTTCTAGTGTCATCTACAGAATCCCTTGGATCGAATCTGATTAACAGATACTCTTCCTGGAGCAAGCTGATTAGAATAACAGCTCTCGTGCTCAGATTTATCAAAAATCTTAAAACTAAAACAGACAGACAAACAGATGCTCTTAATCCGGTAGAACTAGAGCAGGCTAAGTATTTATGGTGTAAAATTGCGCAAGGTTCTGAATTTTCACAAGACATAAAGGCTCTCAAACAAAATTTGCCACTACCCAAGGGAAGCAAATTACATGGATTAGCACCGTATTTGGATGAGCAGGGTCTGTTACGGGTAGGAGGCCGTCTGCAAAATACTAAACTATCGGTCAACAGAAGACATCCTATTTTATTACCTGGCAATCATCGCATTACAATAATGTTATTTGATCATTTTCATTTTGTTTTTCTTCATGCTGGAGCTCAGACTTTATTGACAATGATGCGACAGCAATACTGGCCTCTATGTGGGAGGAACGGTGCTCGAAAAGCAGTGTATCGATGTAAGACGTGTTTTCAATTCTCGTCTCGGCTGTATCAACCGATAATGGGATCGCTACCTGAAAGGAGAGTAATTCCCAGTCGACCATTTGCATCTTCAGGAATAGATTTCTGTGGCCCAGTATATTTACGGCCTTCCTCCAGGAAGGGCGCTCGGATTAAGGCATATATAGCTATGTTTGTTTGTTTTGCCACAAAGGCTGTACATATTGAACTTGTAAGCGATCTGTCTACAGCTGCTTTTTTTGCATCACTGAAAAGATTCATGGCTAGACGAGGAACTTGCACCCACATATTCACTGGCAACGCAACTAATTTCGTAGGTGCATCACGTGAGCTAAAGAAATTCTTTAATGATATGAATACCAAGCAGTCACTCATAAGCTTTGCTACTGAGAAGGGGATTCAGTGGCATTTTAGTCCTCCTGGTTCACCTCACTTCGGAGGGTTGTGGGAGGCTGCAGTTAAATCAGCTAAGTATCACCTTAAGAGAATAGTAGGAAATGCTGCATTGTCGTTTGAAGAAATGACTACAGTGCTTGTACAGATAGAGGCAGTTTTGAATTCGCGCCCCCTCTGCCCACTATCCTCTGATCCCAATGATCCGGAAGTATTAACCCCATCCCACTTCCTGATCGGTGGCTCATTTCATCTTCCTGTGGAAGAAGATGTGTCTCAGACTCCCTTGAATAGACTGAAGCGCTGGCAACTGCTTCAGGCTATGTTCCAGCAATTTTGGCGTCGATGGTCCAAGGAATATCTCGGACAACTCCAACAGCGTTCTAAATGGCGGTCGCCCGGACAATCCCCACAAATCGACACTCTGGTTGTTCTGAAGGAAGAGGGCGTGCCTCCACTTCATTGGAAACTGGGCCGTGTCGCAGCAGTGCATCCAGGAACCGACGGAGTTACGAGGGTTGTTACCATCAAAACACCCAGCGGAGCTCTTTTGAAAAGAGCAGTGTCAAGACTTTGCCCATTGTTGAGTGAAGAGAAGTGAATTGTTTAAATGTTTGTGTACATAGTGTTTATTTCAACTCTCATTCCAGTTAATAGAACAAAGTGACAGTATTTAATTGTTGTTTGAAATATTTGCTATTTCAAGGGGGGGAGTATGTTGGCAACTCTGGCACTGTACATACTCTAATGACAGTTGGTCCCCCTGCTGGAGGGTTGTTGACCCATTAAGAGGAAGGGTCGTTTTCTTACCTGCGTCAAGCAGGACTCACTTGCAAGCAGGTAGCAGTGGCTACCGGACATGGTGTCATAGCACGCATGTAATATCTTCTGTACTTGTTCAGTGTTTAATCATGTACATACAGTGTAAAATATATCACTTTATACAGTCCACCACATCGTATTCTATGTATTCGACAGGGGGGCTTATTTCGAAAAAGTGAAATATTGCTATAACTCTCTTAATAAGTGAAATATCGAATCCGTTCAACGTTCATACTATGTGTCGGATAAAGCCCAAAAATTTATGTTTGAAGAGTTTTTTTATAGTACCAACCATTGACCAAAGGGGTGGGAAAAAGTGGCTTTTTCGGGAAACATTAATCATATCTCTCTTAATAGGCACAATATCAAAACCGTACAAAATGGACAATATTTCCCTAATAATTACCTAAAACTTTTGTCTGAAATGTTTTTTGATATGACCCACCATTACGCCAAGGGATGAGAAAAATGATTTCGGAATTATAAGAAAATGCCAAGAGCTATCAGAGGTTGACATGGCAACACTACTAAATTGATGAGGGATGAGCCATCAGACGTTGCCATGACAACGCACTTGCACGAGATCAGATTCAGTATTTCCATCTGACTAAGTGGGAAGCGGATTCGGTGACGTAACTGGTAGCATGCTGAATGTCTATGCCCAAGGTCGCGGTTTCAACGCCGGCCGAAGTCGTCGGATTTTCTAAGAGAGCTAAAATCCCTCAGTATGCTTTCCTTTGGAGGGGAAGTTCCAACGTTCGTTGCGAATTGCTGGTTGGGGTGGCATCTAGTAGCCAAGTTCACAGCTAGGTGTCGTTGACGGTAGTACCTGGTAGCAACATTAGGAACTACTGCTTGAAATTGACCGTCTGCTGTCCTTACCTGAATTAAGACTAATACAGCCATTACAATTCACACCGTTTATCAGACAGATTCTACACTCACCCAAAGTACACGGGGTTAGATGACCGCGTTGTCGCAGCCCCTAAACTGAGGAACCAACCAGAGGTAGATTTCATTAGAAAGCTAACTATTGCAATAGGTACCATGTTTCGACTTCCGGAAAATTTCGACATATCTTCGCGTTTCACATCCCCCAGACCCCAAAACCACCGTCAGTTCAAAAGTTTATACATAATTTATGTATGTATATACATATATATATATATGTATATCAGTTTCTTTTGGACACGATAACTGCCGTAATTTTGCACCAATCACTTTGAATTTTTTACCGAATAAGTATACCTATAAAATCTCGGTCGAGTTTGTTACTGGGCTAAATCGGTCGAAGGGGGTGAAAATGGGGGGCTTTTTTTTAGAAAAAAAAGTGAAATATTGCTATAACTCTCTTAATGTGTGAAATATCGAATCCGTTCAACATTCAGACTATGTGTCGGATAAACCCCAAAAATTTATGTTTGAAGAGTTTTTTATAGCACCAACCATTGACCAAAGGGGTGGGAAAAAGTGGCTTTTTCGGGAAACATTAATCATATCTCTCTTAATAGGCACAATATCAAAACCGTACAAAATGGACAATATTCCCCAAATAATTGCCTAAAACTTTTGTCTGAAAGAATTTTTGATAAGAACCACCATTATGCCAAGGGATGAGAAAAATGATTTCGGAATTATAAGAAAATGCCAAGAGCTATCAGTGGTTGCCATGGCAACACTACTTAATTGATGAGGGATGAGCCATCAGACGTTGCCAAGATAACGCACTTGCACGAGATCAGATTCAGATTTCCATCTGACTAAGTGTGAAGCGGCTTCGGTGACGTAACTGGTAGCATGATGAATGTCTATGCCCAAGGTCGCGAGTTCAAAGCCGGCCGAAGTCGTCGGATTTTCTAAGAGCGCTAAAAATCCCTCAGTATGATTTCCTTTGGAGGGGAAGTTCCAACGTTCGTTGCCAGTTGCTGGTTGCGGTGGCATCTAGTAGCCAAGTTCACAGCTAGGTGTCGTTGACGGTAGTACCTGGTAGCAACATTAGGAACTACTGCTTGAAATTGACCGTCTGCAGTCCTTACCTGAATCACAGACTAATACAGCCATCCCTAAGTACACGGTGTTACATGACTGCGTTGTCGCAACCCCTAAACTGAGGAACCAACCAAAATCTCTGCGGGAGATATAATTTTGCGTGAAGAAGTAACAGACCGTTACATAGTTACACATCAGTGTCGAAACCTTGCATAAGGACAGTGTGACCACAAGTATAAAAATGGACCCCAAATGACAAGAAGGTTACCGTTCCCATAAGACAATAAAATGTTTAAAATAAGCATAAAATGACGAAAAACAAAGTTAATTAAGCTCCAATTATAAAATACCTTCTCGCTATAAATGAGGTCTGATCCTTCTACGAAAACCTGCATATTCTGCCTATTTTCGCCTATCCCCAAGTTTGTCTGGTGAAATCTACCTCCGCCTTCCGGCGTGCCGAGAGGACTTTTTTAATTAGGGGTAGAATTTGGGTAAGAAGCGGGAAAGTCCTTAATTTGTAAGAGGTGTTCAATTAAAACCCGTTTGAAATATACTGTGTGATTATTATTATTTATTTATCGTATGACTTTTGCATGCAGAAACAAGATTGAAAGATGACAGAGAATACTATACACAATATATACATAAATATACATGACAAGAAACAGCAACATATCTATATTTTTAAGTCCAAACTATCCAGCCACAGTATCACAGAAGGTGTGGCCTGAATAAAGTCCAGTGGATCACCTTCATAGGCCCGCAGTCTGCACTCGAATGCAATGTGTTGTATAGACTGGGAAGGAGCACCGCAGTCACACTGGGGGGACGAAACTTTGCCCCATCTGAACAAGGACTCTGCGCAGATTCCGGTATTTGTGCGGATCCTATTTAGAGCAGTCAATGCCCTCCTTGGGAGGTGAAATCCTGGAACTGGACTGTTTTTGGAAAGTAGAGGCCAAAGCAGGTGGTCAGTATTGAGAGTCCACTCTCCTTTCCATTCGTTGAATGGATTAAACTGGTTCTCAGTTAGTTCCTGTGCAAAAACAATTGGCGGATGTCTGGACTTCAGCCTGCCTCTCTGAAGATCTGGGATGTCATCGTGAATGGGAAGGTCCAAATTAGCCATGATCTTGTCATATTCTCTGAGAAGAGCGACTTTTCTCCGCAGGTGAAAAAAGGAAGCTTGTAGTTTGTGACCGTTAATCTCGCGATAAGCCACGGGACCTCCGTTTTACGTGGAATCCGAACCACAGGACATGGCATTTCACACCGAAAATCTCACATGCATTGACCGGGAAACTCTCCGCAGGTGAGGTGGCATAATGTGGCTGAGGACAGGAAGCCAATAAGAGGGAGTGGGTCTGATGACTCCGCTGATCTTCCGCGTGGTATTGTTGAGCTGGGTATCAATCAGTTTCACATGAGGACTATTTATTCATACTGGAGCACAATATTCAGCCACAGAGAAGACGAGACTTATAGCAGAACTCCTTAGGGTTTCTGCAGAGGCTCCCCACGATGTGCCACAAAGTTTGTCGAGGATGTTGTTGCGACTTTTTATTTTAGCTGCTGTATTCTCAAGGTGTTTTCTGAAAGAAAGGGTGCGATCCAGGGTAATGCCCAAATACTTAGGAAATTTGTTGTTCCTGAGGATAGTTCCTCCAAAGGGTACTTGAATTACATTGTTTGCCATTTTGTTGTTGAGATGAAAACAGGATACCTCAGTTTTAGTTAAGCTTGGCTTAAGTCTCCACTTGATGAAATACCTTTCAAGGATAGCCATGTCCTCTCCAAGCGTTTTTTCAGTTTCACTGATGCTGCTGTGCCTTGTGGCAAGAGCTATATCGTCAGCATAGCAGAACTTCTTTGACTGAGTTTCCGGTAGATCTGATATGTATAGGTTAAAGAGGAGTGGAGCTAGTACCGATCCTTGTGGAAGACCGTTGTTCAGTTTCCTTTGCTTGCTTATTTGTGTTCCCATGATCACTTGGAAGATCCTGTCACTGAGCATGTTCGTGATGAGCTTGACAGTTGTTTTACAAGAAATCACTCGGTGTAGTTTGTATATTAACCCTTCTTTCCAAACTGTATCGTAAGCAGCTGAGAGGTCTAAAAATGCAACAGAAGTTTTCAGTTGCAGTTGAAAACCAGCCTCTATATATGAGGTAAGGGTAAGAATTTGGTCACAGCAGCTGCGTTTTGGTCTGAAGCCCGCTTGTTCAATAGGAATGTGTAGGGTGATTATAGGGCAGATTCTGTTGTAAATCAGTCGTTCTAGGAGTTTGTAACAGCAGCTCAGTAAAGCTATTGGTCTATAATTTCCGGGTTGATCTTTTGGTTTTCCAGGTTTCAAAATGGCAATAATCTTGCTTTTCTTAAATTCTTTAGGTATCGCCCCCAGTTTCAAGATATCACTGAAAAAGCTAGCGAGCCAGTTCCTAGCATTGTGGCCTAGGTTAATTAGGAACTCAGGATTGATGCCATCAAAGCCAGGAGCCTTTCCGCTTTTCAAGTCTTTTATTGCTACGTCTATTTCTTCACGGTTGAAGGCAGCTGCAAAGGATGATGTCTGTGGAGATGATGTTTTAAGGTGTCTGAGTTCCTTCTTCACCATCTTAGTATGGAGTTTGTCTCGAGTCGCTCGTGACGTTGAAATAATGTGACTAGCAATTGTATCAGGTGTAATGTCAGGCTTGTCTCGTCCTCCAGATGAGCTCCCTCCAAGTTTCCTCAGGAGATTCCAAGCTTTCCTGCTTGAGTGTTGGAAGTTCAGCCCTTCAACAGTATCCACCCATTTCTGCTTCCGTGAAGCATCCAAGCTATGCAGAAGTTCCTCAGCAACTCCTTGGTCACCTGATTCAATATACTCATTAAAAAGATATTCGCTCTGCTCGTTCCATCCTGGGACATATTCTTTCCTAAACCCCCGTGGAATATGTTTCTTGGCTATTGAGGTAATCAGTCCAACAAATCTATGGTATGAGCTACGTTTTGCTGGAATCCATCTGATACATTGATCTACTTCTTTTGTAAATGTACTGTGTGATGTGTTGTTGCTTTACGTTAAAAATACGCGTCTGGCTGCGTGGTGCAGTGGTAACGTTCTCGCCTGCTGTGCCCTAGGTAGTAGGATCGATCCCGGTGCAGTCAGTTGGTATTTTGTAGGTGCGCAAATGCGAGGGAGCAGTGTCAGTAGATTTACTGACACGTTAAAGATCTCCTTAGGGGCGAAATTCCGACACCCCGGCGTCTCTAAAAGCGGCAGTAGTTAAAAGGGACGTAAAACTAATAACATAATTATTATTATTTAAAATACGCACGCACAAGAAGAGTTGAGTGTATGGTTAATGCGCTGTAGTCGGATACTTGCGCTTTGCTTTGTTTGTAGATTCGTGGCATTATATCAAATTGTCTGGTGCGATTGTGGATCCGTCCAAGACCAACGACCAGTAATCTAGTTTATAACGGTGGAGGGTTGCAAGCCAGTGGAGATTCAACGGGGAATGGTTGCTGTAGTACGGCGAAAAGTGCTTGTCAAAGAAAACAGTTACGGATTGGTATTATCTCGGCATTCGCCTGGAGTAGGCTAGTATTGGTAAGCCACAAAAAAACACTTCTAGGACAGCTGAGGTGGGAATCGAACCCATCTCTTCTCGATAATAATAATAATAATAATAATAATAATATCGTATGGCCTCGAATGCCGGGTGCAAGCTTTGTTATTTGACACACAAAGGGTAGCTTGCGTGTCTAATTTCGTTGTTCCTTGAAGCACTATGAAAG
This sequence comes from Meconema thalassinum, assembly GCA_946902985.2. Lineage (NCBI taxonomy): Eukaryota > Metazoa > Arthropoda > Insecta > Orthoptera > Tettigoniidae > Meconema > Meconema thalassinum. The sequence goes on along the minus strand of OX336390.1, from coordinate 150,062,752 downwards.
TCAATGAGGTTAGATATCTAAGCTCCTTGAACACTATGGCGCTTTCTAGTAGAGAGATGAGGAACTTTGTGTTGGCGGAAACTCCCGAGATTAATTTTTCCATTATGAACACGGCCCACTGAATTCAAATGGGTTCTTTGACATGCCAACATCGTATGACATGCGTGTCGTTAATTTTTGCAGCCTTTCAAAAATCACTTACCACGGCCAGGAGCGAACCTGCAAGCTTGGGGTTAGTAGACCGACACGTTGACCACTCACGCACCGTGGCAAGCTTCTCGGTTTTGCCTCCTGGGTGTACCTCACTCGAGGCTGAGGGTACCCCGCTCTAACACAACAATGAACTCAATTTTCACAAAGTTTTCACAATTATCACATACCCACATGCTAATATGTGAGAAATCCCTCAAGGGCTCACAACTTGTGCTACGTGGGTTTGGTGACCACGGGGACCCCAGCTGAGTCCGGCATTGCTTCCACTTACTTATGCCGGGGTAATCTCTATCATCTTTCCTGTCGACCTCCCTTGGTCAACTCTTGTTCGCTTTCGACTCCGACGGTATTGGGGTAACCAAGGCCTAGCTCTTCACGCCCAATCCTTCCCTGCTCTTTCCCCTCACCCCACAAGTTCATAGAGCTTGGACTCGAGCAGTAGTACATTCATTACATTCTCATATTATTTTATACTCGCCCTTATCACTAGGGGGTCGATAACCAAGATGATAGGCTCCTTGAAACAACAATTATCATCATCATCATCATCATCATCAATATGTGAGAAAGTGCGACTTACCGATCACCTGTTAGATCGCTAGAAGTTGCAAGATAACCTACCTGAAACAGAAGGATACAACAGGTTAAAACACTGTTATTAGATAATAATAATGCTATTGGTTTTAAACCCCTTTTAACTACTGCGGCGTTTAGAGACGCACCCTCAAATGCCAGCTGACTGCTCCAGGATTCGATCCTGCAACCTTGGGAGCAGCAAGCGAGAACGTTACCGCTGAACCACGCAGCCAGTCTAATTGTTATTAGAACTGATATAGAGTGGATTGGGGGGATGTGGCAGTCGGGGGAAGACGCTTATTTTGTTATAGTTTCGGAAGCTGTCAAGAGATCGCACCACTCGTTTTGCTGTGGTGTTCTTCGCGCCAATGGGTTGTGCGGCGCCTGAGCGTTGTGCGGGTCGAGTCGACAGGCGTGTATGTATGTTACTGTTCGTTTAAGAATTAAAGAACCCAGCTAAGTGCTCATAAGTGAACTAGTAAATAGTTTCAATAGTTTATAAAATGCACTATATATTACTAACAATAAGTAAGTTACATTGAGTTAAAAGTTCTGATAATCAGTGTATCGTATAGACCAGGGCCATCCAGTCATTGAGCTCCGGGAGCGCGGCCGCGCTCGGGGAGCACTGGGCAGTCAGACTAGCGCACCTTCCCCTACAACCACTACACTGTGGCAGCGAGGAGACGGACGATGTTCGGACCACGCTGACTAGATACGTACGTACAGTCGTGCGGCCGACGGCTCTTGTGGGATAGTTGATATAATAATAGGGCTGTTTTGCCATAACAAATATACCGCATATACAAATCGAATGGTACTCCAATGTATGGAATGTGCAGGAAACGAACACAAGTGTTAAGTAAAGAATATTGTGATTTATTCCAAACTGAAATGTGAACATATTAGAGAGGAAAATGCAACAACAAATTGTGTTCTTTTTAACACATTACATCTCCGTTGCACACTAAACATTTGGCTTGCCCTTTATAAGCTGTACAGAAAAATGAAATTTCCCATTCTACTTTAAAGACTGCTGCTTCACCAATCCTTTTCTTATATGCTGTTCAGTCATGATCACTGCGAAACTGATTTAGTTACACGCTGTCAACAAAGAACATTGGACTAGACTAGCGACTGATAGAATGGCTGCACACTTCAGCGCGCTCAGCCAGCCAAGCTCCTCCCACCACTCTGAAAGTACCTTCCAACAAAGCGCTCGGAGCAGTGGCTTAGAGCGCGGCCGGAGCGCTAACGCTCGAGGAGCGCTGTCTGGATGGCCCTGGTATAGACTACAGAGGATGCTTTGGAGTGCATGTTGTCGGTGACCACCACATGTGTACAAACATCTAATGGAGATTAAGTCTAGTACACATATCACCTCGATGCTTGGGGAAGATGCCACTGCCTTTACAGAGTTGGAGGCCGATTATTTATAATTAATTCGTATTTTCTCACAGAAAATCGTCAGACAATATGTAAGGACGTCTAACATGGGTGACTGAAGTCGGGAAAGTATAAAATTTCCTTCATGAAACTTGCACTCAGGAAGAAGATTGTTGTGACAACTGTGTGGCATAATATAACTGACTGTTGGATTTCACATATCTTGTTAATAATTAAATCATTAATCAGCATATTGTTAATATTTAAAAAATATTTTGGGCACATAAATTATTTTTAAATGATATAACAGGAATCTTATAATTTTGGCATGTTACCTTAACATTCGGTGAGAAATACCTAAAATGATGACTTGAAAGTAATTACAGTAGTGATTAATTCCAAAATGGTTGGCTAATTTTGCTGTAAATTGTAGAATTAGAATATGATGTGGAATGTTCTCATATTATGTATTGGAGACATATGCATTTTTCCAACATGAAAATATATTTTAAAGTAAAAAATTAGGCATCTTTCCCTAATTCACCCTATGACAAGGAAATCGGTTTGAAACAATATAAGACAAAACAATTTCCTGCGAAATCAATACTGCTGGCATTGTGTAAAACATTAAATTATAAGATCCAAAAACTCAGCAATATTTCTAGGGTTGTGCCGTGCCTTGTGTGGGGTGCACCTAGGACACCAATCTGGCTCATCAGCGGGCTCTTGGTATCCCCACCCGGACCCCCACAGGATAAGCGAACGGCGCGCTACCTCCCTTTTTTATGAAGCGCACCTGCGCCTGTTTACTGCGAGAACTAAAAGCTCAAGCAGCCATAACCTCCCTATGAAGGCTTCCAATTCACTGGCCGTGAAAGCCAATATACCATCTTTTTATTAGATCCAAGTTGAAATCCCAATTTAAGTCTATTTAAGTGTAATAAAACCTTCACACACAAGAATTACTAATTGGTAAGTAATAAACAGATATACAAAAGTCACAATTTTAGAAATTTTATAATTTGGTGGGTGATATCGGGCGGTCTTGAAATTGGATCTTCTGGAGTTTAGACAAAACGTATCACCTTAGAAACGGATACATCTCTTTGGCTCAACACTAGCGGAAACTGAACCGAATCCACTCTCACTGTATTCATAACACAAATGAAACAGTCTTATTATTCCTTACATTTAAACTAAACGCCTATTGTTCTGTTGTTTGATCATTGACTCTCGAAGTGCCCACACTTCCCTTAAAATAGCATAGACTAATACCACTGGAAAGTAACCCAGCACAAAGCTAAAACTCAAAAACTGGCTCTGTGCAATATCGGCCGCCGTCCGAAACATCCCGACCTTCTCCACGATGTTCGCGTCATTTGGCGCTTGCTAGCTTGGGGAATCATATGGAGCGTTCAAAGTTAAAATAAACCAAGTCTAAGTCCAAGGTATTTAGTTCTGAGAAAACGGATGTCATAATTGAACAACTGAAATTAAACCATTGACTGTCAATTGAAGCGTATGCGGGAACAAACGTCTATGTTACATTTTGGGATATTTACGAAACAAACATCTACGATGTTTTCTGAATACGTAATTGCAAGTAGTTCGAGCATATCTCAAAAGATGGCGTTAGTATTCCCGAAATTGTGAAACGAAATGCACTTTCAAAATAACGAACAAAAGTCTATGTTACATCGCTTCCCGCTCGAACTGCAGTGTGTTGTTTTAAGGAACAAAAGTCTATGTTACGTCTTACCGTGTAGCCCTCTCCCACGGACAACAGTCACATTTATTGCTGTTTTCCTCATATACGTTTGTTCCCGCATATGCTTCAAATGTTCTTGCTGCTTTAATGATGTTAATTTATTCAATTAAATTTCATTAAATATGTGTTTTACAATACCGGAAACGAATGCAGCAAATATTATGCCATCACATATAATTCGAGCGTATCCAGAACTGTTATTCTCATCTGCAAGTAAAACTGCCACCATCTGGTGGATAAAAATTAAATTATGTACTAGATTCACTATTGCACCAAAATTTATTATAGAGGATGGCCCAAACGTCAGTTGTCAAAACAGCGTTTGTTGCAATAATGCTTGACAAATCAAAATGCAAATTTATTAATAATACAGAAATACATTTAGAGTTTAATGAACCTACAAAAGATGCTCAAATTGGTTTCTATGCTGTTCTAAGAAAACAGTGCATATTTTCAACGCTGATTTACCTTTGTTATCGCAAATCTTCCAAGACTGAAGGTTTTCAAATTCTGATGCCTTCAAATGCTCAGCATCACGAATCTTGACGGAATAAACTTCATTTTTGTAGTACAGTATACCCCAGACTGAAAAGTCCATGGGTGTGATATCTGGGGATCGTGGAGGCCATTCAATGATACCCCGTCTGCCAATAAAAGCATCATTTTTTCATTTAGAATATCTCTCACAATAACTCTCTAATACGAGAGTGCTCCGTCTTGTTGCCATGTGAACGTTTCCTTAACCGGCTGCAGATATTCATAATGTGGAATATTCCTCTGGGTCTAATAACAATTTAGCCCACCGCTGAAAATCCCTGCCCATACACTCACGCCAGGAGAGTTTAATCCTGTCTCCATCGCCACATGGGATTCATAGAATCCCAGTAGATACAGTTAACTTAAGTGTTTACTGTGCCAATCACCTTAAAAGTCGCTTTTTCGCTCCAAAGAAAGCTTTTGTAAAAGTAAGGATCACCTTCTTGTCAGATTGTGTACAATTCGCTGAATTGCATACGCCTGTCCAGATAATCTTCATTTAGGCCTTGAAGTAAAGTAGGCCCATATGGTCTGAACTTCAGCCGTTTCTGTATCCTTCGTGGGCTTTTTCTTGCTATTCCATACTCCTTGAACACTTTTATTTGAGATGCCATCGGTGATTGCACAGAACATTAAGATGCTCTTCTTTAGTAACAGACATTAGCCTACCTAAAAGAGGAAGCTCCACTACCACCCCAGTCTCTTCAAATCGTAAATTTAATTTACGGATACCTTGTCGAGATAAATGTCGGATGTTTGGAAAACGTTCCACAGACAAAACACAAACACCACTGTAATTATGGCCATGTTTCCACCATGTTAGCATTCTATTCATTGATTCACAAATAACAACATAACCTCAAACTCCAAGTGTCGAGTGACTACCATTACGCTAGGCAAAACCAAGTACAGTCGAACAACTATAACTCGAATTTTCGATATCTCAAAGTAATTTTAATTTTCCGGTGAAGTTCTACACAATTTATTCATTTTTCAGGCAACTTTATTAACGTACAGTATTTGTTGGTATACTACAGTACATTTGTTATTCTAAATTAATTGACTTTTCTATTTAAATTTTGAAGTGTTAATGTGAAGCCCAACATTGTATTTTGCATTATTTAAAATTTGATTGTAAGGATATTCATATCATTATTATTTTTGATTTTTTTAAAATTTCGTTAGGGCCATCTATGGACCACGGTGCTTGTGTTTTAGCTGTTTCTTGATGTCATCGTCAGGCTTGCCACGATTGGTGTTCTTAGTGGTGTGTTTGGCAGCTGCTTTCATGTTGGTACCTTGAACTTTTCTGATGGCCCAGTAGTCCTTCATTTTCCGGATAAATTGAATCTTACGTTCCTCAGACCATTTCCTAGTCTCGTCTTTTGGTCTGTGGGTAACTTCTGTGAGGGATGTTACGAAGGATTTAATTTTAAGAGCAGTATGATAGTTACTCCGGTCGGCTATGTCATTTTCATTTATATGGAATTACGAAAGATCCTTCTCCACTTGCTTCTTCCACAAGAATCCAGTAGCTTTGCCCTTGTTAGCAGTCTTGAAGATCCTATAGGATAACCTGTTTGAGTCCATTCTGAATAGATGTCCGTAAAAAGCTAGTCGCCTTCTTCTGATGGCATCTATGAGATTTTCTTGGTGTTTATATAGCTCACGATTTGGTTGATACCATCGGCTTCCATCTGGTAGAATTCTTGGTCCTACTCTCCGTCTCAGGAACTTTCTTTCTTGTACCTCGAGGGCTCTTAATGGGGTCTTCTTAGTTAGACATAGGCACTCTGCTGCATAGAGGAATGAAGGTCTGACTACTGCATTGTAGTGTCTTAGTTTGACATTCATCGACAAATTTTTTGAAGCATATAGTTTTCTACAGGCATGGTAAGCCTTATCTAGTTTGAGTCTCCTGTGTTCAAGAGCCACTGTTTCGCTGAGGTCCTCTGAAAACCATTCCCCAAGGTATTTTACACTTTTGACTCTCTTGATGTAGATGTTATCACTGACTCTCATCATTCTAGGGGCATCCTTGATGTTAGTAACAAACTCGGTCTTTCCTATGTTAATCAAAAGACCCGTTTTAGCCGCTATTGAGTGCAATGTTTGGAGCTGAGTAGTAGCCTCCTGTATGTCATTTGCCAATAAAGTCAGATCGTCTGCAAAGGCTAGGCATGGAATCCTTAGGTTGTCGGCTTTAATCCCCATCCGTAATCCAGTATTCTCTGGTAGGATTCTCGTCCACTCTCTAATGATCTTTTCCAGAACACAAATAATATGCATGAGATGCCGTCTCCTTGTCTCACCCCTGTTTTAATGGTGAAACTCTCCGAGAGCTGTCCTCTAAACTTTACTCTGGCTGTGGTGTTGTGCAGGGTGGCTTGCACCAGCCTATTGATCTTGTCGTTGAGTCCTAGTTCTCTCAAGGTGTTAAAGAGTAATTCTGTCCACTGAGTCGTATGCTTTCTGGAAGTCGACAAATATAGCTATCCATTGTCTGGCTCTTGACTTGCTGTATTGAAGGATGGTCTTCAGATTGTGTATCTGCTCGGTACAGGACCTCGATGCTCTGAACCCTGCTTGATATTCTCCTAACTCTTTATCCAGCTGTCTCGTTACATGGCGTTCCAGAATCTTGGAAAATATCTTATAGGTAACAGCAATGAGTGATATTCCTCTGTAGTTACTGGGATCTGTTTTGCTTCCCTTCTTGTGGATCGGATGGATAATGGCTGACGTCCAATCATCTGGGAGCCTCTCACTAGTCCATATGTCCAGAATTACTTTATGTATGCTCCTGAAGGTGTGTTCTCCGGCATGTTTTAGCATTTCTGCTACTATCCCGTCTTCCCCAGAAGCTTTATTATTCTTGAGTAGTTTAATTATACCTCTGACTTCTTCATAGGTTGGAGGAGCGATATACTCAGTATTAGGGTTAGCTGGTTCTGTAACTTGGAGACGCTCAATAGGTTCTTCTGCATTTAAGAGTCCTTTGAGGTAGTTAGCTAGGGTCTTGGTACAATCGCTGTCAATAAGATTTTATTATAAATGTATTATATAATTTTTCATATATGTCATTTCGTTATTAGACTCAATTAAATATAAAATTTAGGATTTTAATTCTTGATTTGGGCTGAGGAAGACGCTCATTGTAGTTCGAATCATGTACCTACAGTATATATATAATGGATTATTTTAATTCATTCATTGATTGGCGTATATTTTTAACAACTTTATATTTATATGCCATATTTTCCTATAATTCGAAGTTCTATCACTCGAATATTTCGATAACTCGAAGTAATTTCTACAGGGTATTTCACTTAAAGCGATGCGGCGCGTGGACAGTCGGACGAGCACATGGCAAATCACTGAGCTTGGGGTCGAGAGAGCGCCCGTACGAATCGCATGTAAATAACAAGCACACATAATCGAAGTAAAATCATTGCCACAGAAGATGTTGAAAATGTCCTCCACCGGCATCTACACATTTCTGGGATCTTCTAAGGAAATTTTCATTCACACGTATTAGTTCATCTACCACCGTACAGCAGTGGCTGCGCTGGCTAAAGTGCAGCGATAGGTCATGGGACCAAGCTCTCTGCTGACTCGGTAGACGCGTGGATTCGAGCCCCACCATCGGCCGTCCTTGAAATGGTTTTCCGTGGTTTCCTCATTTTCAACACCAGGCAAATGCTGGGACGGTAAATTCTGAGAGGCCACGGCCACTTCCTTCCACATCCTTGCCGAGTTTCATTCATTTCCACCCATTCCATCTCTCATCCCGAAGCGCAGGTTGCCTACGGGCGTCGACTAGAAAGACCTGCACTCGGCCTCTCAGGAGGCCACACGACAAAAAAAAAACTTTACGAGCCTTACGGTAGTCCCATATGATGTGTAACATCTCACATAGAAGAAACCTCACGTGAAATTGTTGATACAACGGTATTTCATAATATTATTGGCACAAATATTAATCTATTGTAAAAGGGAGTGTTTTACAGATATTGTAGTTTATAATACGGAACTCATTTTATTAGATGATTTGTAGCTTCCACCAGCACTAGCCTAAATAAAGAATACGATATGGATCAACTAGATTAATAGACGCGACACCGCTCATAACCTTAGATTCCTTATAAATAGGCCAACTTGCGAGTAAATGCAATGTGCACAGCAGTAGATCATGAAAGGCTTGCCCAGTTCCCGGACCTCTTGATTTGCAGACCAACAAGTAATTTCATATGGATTATGTTCAAATGAGTCATATTGATATGATAAATATCGTTTAAAACGATAATCTGGTAACAAAAATATCTAACCCGTCCGGGATTCGAACCCAAAATCTCTAGATTCACAGTCGTAGGCGCTAACACTACGGTTATTTCGACCACGAAAATATTGAGCACAAGATGGTGACTTAGGGTGGAATTCAGACACATTCCTTGAGGACACCTTGAGGAGACCTTTCACTTACCAATAATACTGCATTACGAAATTAAGTTTCATTTATATTTTGCTTGTTTCGATAATGTTCCTGCGGCAAATTGAGTGTAAAATGCCTTATGAATAGGCCCTCTTCTGAGTAAAGAGAATGTGTTCAGCAATAGTTCATGAAGGCTTGCCTAGTTCCCGTATAAACACGATATATATTATATTGATGAATGCATTACCGTTATGTGGGTTAATATTTGAATAGCCATCGTGCAGAAACATAATACCGGCATTGCCGACTACTTACAATGTTTCATATTAAAGCATATCTTCATTTAAATACTGATACGAAGACTTCTACCATGTGCCATGTGCTTTGTGTTTCAATCAGTTGACACCAGAGTTCGCATAAGCGTTTACCGTCAGAATGACAGTGTTGAGCAAAAGTTACTCGCGGAGTGGATGCCGATCACTTCTATCCAGAGATTGAAAAACAGACTCTTAATAAATCATAATTGTTTTCAGCAAATATGATATAATGAATATTTTTACACCAAAGAACGACAACTTGAATATGATTTATTGTAGGAATATTTGTAATGGTACCTCCAAACCTTGAAGTAATCCGTATGAGATATACATTCCACAGCAGCCAGGAGGGATACGATCCAGCTGGCAGTGCGTCCGATCCACTTCCGTCCCATTTTTCAAAAGCACTCCCACAAAAATATCCAGCAACCGAGTGGAAAGATATTACACATCAGAAAAGAAAGTTCATCTACGGAGATAGCCTCAATTTCTCTCGTGATATTTAGTTTGATTTCATCTAGAGTGTGAGGGTTTGTTGCATAAACCTTATTTTTTAATTTTCGCCATAAATAAAATTGAAGCAATAGGCTGCAACACTAACTAAACAATAACACGTTATAAAAGTATGAAACACAATAACAATTAAACAATAACCACGTACACACGTTATAAACTTATAACACGTGTAACTTAAAATAGGCTCTAAATGAAATAACAAAGTCAACTTTACTCGTCAAATCCTGCGTCGCAACTGTCTCAGTTCCGTGTTGCAATGTGCTCGTCTGACCTTTGGCTCGACCTTCACTTTAAGTGAAAGACCCTGTATTTCCGAAAGCGTTTCGAGATTTCGAAGTTCGGCTGTATAGTGACAACTGACTTTGGTCCACCCTGTATTTTTAGCCCACTTTCGATTTTTGCAAAAAATGAAAGTAGACTTATGAGATCTATACAGGGCCAAAAATTGTGTGTCTGTGTGTGTGAGTACTCTGAATGTATGTGTGCCTCCCGCTATCAATTCGAATACGGTGAAACCGAATAGAACGAAATTTGGTACAGAGGTAGAACTAGCAAAGGGCACCTCAGTGTCATGTTTTATATTGCCGCCATCTTGACGGAAACGTAATGGCGGCCACCCAAATGTTGAAAGCTTAAATCAAATTACGACCAACCTAATCATCTGATCTCTACCAAATTTCGTAACGATATACCATTATGTATGAAAAATCATTTGACCACAGTACAAGGTCATCAGCCCAATAGTTCGCGGATGGCGGCCATGTATGTGTGCAAATCGATTTACCCTATCTATTCAAGCATGGTGAAACCGAATTGAACAAAATTTAGTACAGAAGTAGCACTAGCAAAGGGCACGTCAGTGCCATATTTTATCTTGCCGCCATCTTGACGGAAACGTAATGGCGGCCACCCAAATGTTCAAAGCTTTAATCAAATTACGCCTAACCTAATCATCCGATCTCTACCAAATTTTGCAACAACATATATCCATATGGCGAGCGTCTTTTGACTAATCGACAAGGTCATCAGTCCAATAGTTTGGATATGGCGGCCATGCATGTGTGCAAATCGATTCCCCCTAACAATTAAAACGCGGTAAAACCGAATTGAACGAAATTCGTTATAGAGGTAGCACTAGCAAAGGGCACCTCAGTTGCATGTTTTATATCACCGCCATCTTGACGGAAACTGAATGGCGGCCACCCAAATGTTAAAATCTTAAATCAAATTACGACCAACCTAATCATTTGATTTCTACCAAATTTTGCAACAACATACCTTTTTGTGGGAAGCATTTTTTGACTGAACTACAAGGTCATCAGCCCAATAGTTTGCAGATAGCGGCCATGTATGTGTGCAAATCGATTCCCCATATCAATTGAAACACGGTGAAACCTAATTAAATGATTTTTTTTACAGAGGTAGCACTAGCAAAGGGCACCTCATATTCATGTTTAATATCTGCATAGCACGTTGTATTTCAACAAGCTACTACAACCAACATTCAATTATACTCCTTGAAAAGGACAAAGAGTTATAACAATACCCATGTTAAGTAGGCTATATGTTCCTTACTGAACATCTTGTTGTTTTACCATGACAGCGTTAGTGGAAAATGCGACTAGGTTCACAGTAACTCTGAAGTCTGTTACCGGCTACCTGGTCATATCCCTATCCTCCTCACTGAAACCAGCCTTGAGCACCATGGGGTGTAGTTCTCAGCCGATATGGATACCAAACCTCCATCTGCTTCTGTTCGCCATGGTGTAATATGACACGCGCTAAGCTCTCGATATCGCAAGATTGTGGGAAGCAGTTACCACGTTGCAGCTGCTGGAGATTACACGTCAAGGTGAAACATCTTCCTCATAATGAGCAGAGATGTTAATTTCCCCATCAAGGGCATTACCGCTCATAAGCTAGAACATTTATTTGAAACAGGTGAAAATTTTAAACTCCATCGTAATTCGAACTACAACTCCCTAGTTTGGGTAAAACTGGCACATTAATTAAAGTACCTTTGCCATAGACACTACCACACGGTGACTCAACATGTAGAGACAACTGAGAGTCTGATTCAAAATCATGATGGCGTCAAACAGGGGCAGTGCGTATTTAAGGGCCGAAAGCCCCCCCCCCTCCCCCCCCCCCCCCCAGGGCCGTGAGGCCCAATTACACAAAATTTGTTTAATTAATGTCCATAAAAATACTTTAAATTACAGTTATTCTATTTAAAATAAGTGGTTTCCCATTCTAGAATCTCTAAAAAGAAATCAGTATACATAACTCATCCCTAACTTAAGTTCCTGGCAGTCTCGTACCGTGTATTGTCATAGTGAGGGCCGCTCTACAGAACCTTCCATGTAAAGTGATGGGCTGGGTTAGGAAACAGTGGACATAGCACTGTCTTCCACGTGAATTCTTCTGTGCTATGAAATGATTTTCCTTTCTCTTCAAGGGCCTAGAGAATTGGCCCATACAGTTCATTTGGAGTGAAAGAGAAGATTCTCCATTTCACTTCCTGCTTCTGTCTCTATTTGAAGGTTAACCCGGATTACGGGAGATGGGTCAACCCCACGACCTTCAGCAGGTACTAAACTTAGCCATTGTTCACAGCTTGCTAGAGTTGAGATTATACACAAAAATATATTTATTGTATACATGTTCAGTTGTCTGGCGTTCCAAGTACAGTACACGTGCGTTAGTCAGTTCTGAGAATGTAGTTAATTTCCATAAACTAACGTGTTTTAAAATTTTGCGGTACGGTAGGTAGTTATTTAATAATGCTGAAGTGAGCGAAATAGGAAAATGAATGAAGTGGATTTTTTATTAACAATTCCATTTTCTTCTATTTGAATACAAGGTTAGAAATATAAAAATTAGGACTTGAACAACCAAGCTCATAGATACATTGGCTTCATCCGAACGCAGGATAAGATAATAATATTATAAGTTCTGAAGATTAAAAACGTTAAGTCAGTATTAATTTGTACTTTTTATTGTACCGGTTTCGTCCACTTTGTGGCCTTCATCAGCGCAAATAATAATATGAATAGAAAAGCAAGACTTACATTACATTAAAAAAACAAGAAGTTCCGTGAAGAACTATACAGCCTACTTTTCATGCCAATGATTATTCTACAGAATATGAACCTATCTAGAATAATGACGAAATTAAGTTGCTAATATCGAAATTTCCAATTAGTTCGAAATACTGTATACCTGGCATAATGTATCCTAATAGAGCACTACAGTTGGCAGCCCTGATGACTGAATATATTCTTAGTTCCGTCTCTTACGGTACTAAATACAAAATTTGGTTGAAGTCCACTGGATAGCATGGACGTTACATGCAGTTAAACATTGGATCTAACAGCGCGCGTAAAATCATGTTGGCAACAATGTCATGCATGTATTGGCCAGAAATAATCTGAAATAATATGATCTATTGTTGTGCCAATTTTGAATGAAATCCATTAGTTAGTATAGAAGTTACATGCATTTTAAAATTGGACCTATCAGCAGGCTTAGAATCATATTGGCAGAACTGACGTATATTAGTTACTCCAAATTCGTCTAGAATGCCAGGTACTATACGTGTGCAAAGTTTAGAGCTATTGGCTTGCATACTTTCTGATATATTGATATTAGGGTAACAAAAACAGGGACAGCACATATTAACAGTTGGCAGCCCTGGTTGCTCCTTAGAATACGCATAGTCATATCTGTTATGGTACACATAGCACATACGGAATTTGGTTGAAATCCAAATGATAGTATGGAAGTTACATGTATTTAAAGTTGGACCTGTCAGCAGGCTTAGAATCATGTTGGTAGCACTGACGTATATAAGTTACTCCAAATTAATATAGAATGTCAGGTACTATACGTGTGCATAGTTTAAAGCTGTCGGCTTGCATACTTTCTGATATATTGGTATTTGGATAAAATAAATTAGGAGCATTTATTAACAGTTGGCAGCCCTGGTAGGTCTTAAGAATACGCTCAGTCATATCTGGTTATGTACACATACAACATACGAAATTTGGTTGAATTCCGCTTGATAGTGTAGAAGTTATATGCATTTAAAAATTGGACCTATCAGGAGGCTTATAATCATTTTGGCAACACTGCCATGTTTGGCCTCCTGGAAATTAAACTGAAATATTATGATCTGTGCGTGTGCCAATTTTGAAATAGCTCCCATTCATACTTTCCAAGATATCCAACATGGAGCTCAAATTTCAATTGCGATTTTTTAGCAGTTGGTAGCACTGACATCATTTTCAAATATGGCCGTGAGATATTCAGGTATAGATCTTTACTCCTACCAAATTTTGTTTCGATTGCTGCAGCCGTTTAGGAGTTGATAGGGGGACACACACACACAGCCAGCCAGACAGACAGACAGACAGACAGACAGACAGACAGACAGACAGACACACATTTGCCCGATCTCATAAGTCTACTTTTTCCTCATTTTTGCAAAATGTGAAAAGTAGGCTAATAAAAAAATTACCATAAAAGAAGGTTGTTCTCCAAACTATTTCTTAACAATTTAATCGTATAAAAGCTAAAGAACACACACTAAAATTTTTAAAAAAGGAGCCATATGATTACAGTTTTTAATGCATGAACTATTTATTAAAATTTGTTTCAAATGTTGGATTGTGTGGAATTATGAAGTCAAAATTGGCAAAAATGTCAAATATTAAAGAACAATAACATCATCTGGCCCACCATAACATTTTAGTCAGGAGCCACCCCTGGCGTCAAATATACAGGTCAGCTAAAAAGGTGGCCTTAATTTTGTTAGAACTCTTTGTCTTTCCACAAATAGACGATATTCAAAGGGAAAAGGAATAAATGTTACTTTCCAGCAGGATGGAGCACCGCCTCACTACAGTCTTATTGTACGTGAAGCTCTCAATAGAAAATTCCCTGATCAGTGGATTGGTAGAGCTGGTCCTCTTGTGTGGCCGCCAAGGAGCCCTGACTTAACTCCTTTCGATTTTTTATTTTGGGGCTACATAAAAAACATTGTTTACGCTCAACATATCCAGTGCCTGCAACACCTAAAGGAACGAATCACCGATGCGATAGCAACTGTGACTCCTGACATGATTCGGCGGACCTGGACGGAGGTGGACTATCGCTTGGATGTGTGTCGTGCCACAGGTGGAGCTCACATCGAAACCTACTAAATAGGTAAACAGAACTTTATGATTTTCTCTATCTTTTGGTGCAAAATTAATTAAATTATCTTTACTACAGCCTGAGCTATTACAAATCAAAATTAAGGCCACCTTTTTCGATGACCCAATATTTTAGTATAAATGCGCTGTTCCGTCTAGGCTGGTACATATTACGTGTGTAATGCTGTATCGGCTCACAGCGAGTCTTCGGGTGATATTGAGTTGGGTCCATGGTCAGCGATGCCCATAAAAAGGATTGTTGAGTTATCCCCATGGTCAGCTTGGAAGGAGGCTCGAGTTGGTCCCATGGAACTGCCCCCAGTAGTCACGGACACGTTTGAGTTTGGTCCACGGTCAAAATATTTTCCTGTGGATTACCGTCGACCCAAGGTTACGTTAGGTTATTATCATTAAATGTTCGTATTGTTGTTCTATTATGTTCTTGTTCTGTTTTGTTCTTGTTCAATTTAGTTCTTGTTCTATTTTGTTCCTGTTCTATTTTGTTCTTGTTCTTGTTCTATTTTGGTCTTGCTATATTTTGTTCTTGTTCTTGTTATATTTAGTTCTTGCTCTATGTTGTTCCTGTTCTACTTAGTTCTTGTTCTATTTTGTTCCTGTTCTATCTTGTTCCTGTTCTATCTTGTTCTTGTTCTATTTAGATCTTGTTCTATGTTGTTCCTGTTCTATTTTGTTCTTGTTCTATTTTGTTCTTGTTCTATAATGTTCCTGTTCTATTTTGTTCTTGTTCCTCTTTGAGTCTTCAGTCTTTTGACTGGTTTGATGCAGCTTCCCATGACTCTCTGGCCTGAGCTAATCGTTTCAACTCTCCATAGCTATCATACCTTACATCCGAGGCAATCTGTTTAACATATTCCAACCATGGTCTACCCCTACCGTTCTTATCCTCGACCCTTCCTTCCATAACTAAGTTTGCTCTTCCTGGGTGTCTTAGTATGTGTCGTACCCACCTCTTCTCTTCATTAGCAGTCGCCAGAAATATCTCTCCTCTCCCACTCGTCTTACTTAATACCTCTTCATTTGCTACTCTATCTACCCATCTGCTCTTCATCATTCTCCTAATTACATATATTTTTAATCGCTTATCCTCCTTCGCCCACGGACTCTGCGAGGGATCATTCCTCTACCACCACGTAGTTCCGCCCCTTAAAGCAACAATAATTAACTGTCTTGGAGCTGGACAAACTTTGTCAGTAGATGCAATTGAGGATGATGACAGGCCGATCGCCCAGGCGACCGCTAACCTGGGTTTAATGAAGGACAGGTTAGGGAAAGGAGTGGGGAGGAAGTCGGCACCATAACACATGTTATCAGACAGATTAGCACACACCCAAGCACAAAGGGTTGATGACCGAGAATTGCAGTGATAGAAGCCATTTTTCAGTGTTGCCTATTAAAGAAAGCTTTCCAGTCAGTCAACACAAACTTCGCCCAATTACATTAGGCGGGAAAAAAGTAGTTGCATACCCTAATCTGAAAGGAAAAAAAAGATGTTCAGTAAAGAACATATAGCCTACTTTCTCCTAAATGCATGGGTATGGTTATAACTCTTTGTTCTTTTCAAGGAATATAATTGAATATTGGTTGTAGTAGCTTGTTGAAATACATCGTGTTATACGGATATTAAACATGAATATAAGGTGCCCTTTGCTAGTGCTACCTCTATACAAAATTTCTTTCAATTCGGTTTCACCGTGTTTGAATTGATATGGTGAGTCGATTTGCACACCTACATGGCCGCTATCTGCAAACTATTGGGCTGATGACCTTTTCGTTTGGTCAAAAGATGCTTACCACATAAAGATATATTGTTTGCAAAAATTAGTAATCTGGTCGTAATTTGATTTAAGGTTTTAACATTTGGGTGGCCGCCATTACGTGTCCGTCAAGATGGCGGCAATAGAAAACATGACACTGAGGTGCCCTTTGCTAGTGCTACCTCTGTACCATATTTCGTTCAATTCGGTTTCACCGTGTTTGAATACATAGAGAGAATCGATTTGCCCACATACATGGCCGCCATCCACAAATTATTGGGATGATGACCTTGTAGTTCGGTCAAAAGATTCTTCCTACATAAAGGTATAATGTTGCAAAATGTGGAAGAGATCAGATGATTAGGTTGGTTGTAATTTGATTTAAGCTTTTAACATTTGGGTGGCCGCCATTACGTTTCCGTTAAGATGGCGGCGTTATAAAACATCACACTGATGTGCTCTATGCTAGTGCTACCTCTGTACCAAATTTCGTTCAATTCGGTTTCACCGTGTTTGAATAGATAGGGGGAATCGATTTGCACACAAACATGGCCGCCATCCTCAAATTATTGGGCTGATGACCTTGTAGTTTGGTCAAAAGATTTTTTTTTCATACATAAAGGTATAAATTTGCAAAAATTGGTAGAGATCAGATGATTAAGTTGGTCGTAATTTGATTTAAGCTTTTAACATTTGGGTGGCCGCCATTACGTTTCCATCAAGATGGCGGCGATATAAAACAAGACACTGAGGTGCCCTTTGCTAGTGCTACCTCTGTACCAAATTTCGTTCAATTCGGTTTCACCGTGTTCGAATTGATAGGGGGGGGGGGGACAGACATTCAGAGTACACACACACACACACACACAGACACACCATTTTTCGCCCTGTGTTGATCTCATAAGTCTACTTTCATTTTTTGCAAAAATCGAAAGTAGGCTAAAAACGAAATATTATTACAAACTAACACGCTTTTATGTACAAAATGGGGTGCGTAGGCCTAATAGGATGAAACGTTCGAAACATGTCATCCAAATAAGTTCCCCAATTTGTACATAAAAGCGTGTTAGTTTGTATTAATGGGGTTGGTTGGTTCCCTAGTTTAGGGGCTGCGACAACGCGGTCATGTAACCCCGTGTACTTTGGGTGTGTGTAGAATCAGTCTGATAACCAGTGTTAATTGTGATGACTGTATTAGTGTGTGTTATCTGTTTTTAATACAAGTTCTTCTTCTTCTTGTCTTTTCCCGTTCATGCGGGGTCGACGTTCCTGACAAGTCGTTTCCATTATCCTCGGTCCCAAATAGTGTTTTCTGTTAACTGCTTCTCCCGGAGTTCATCATGCACTCAGTCCATCCATCTTCTTCTAGGCCTGCCTCTTTCCCTCTTGCCTTCCACCTCCAGACCAAGCACTCGCCTTCCTACATAACTCTCATCCCTGCGCTTAATGTGGCCATACCAGAGCAAGCGTCTGTCTTGCACCTTTTTTGATATTTCAGTCACTTTTACGCTGCCTCGTATGAAGGTGTTTTTGATGTGATCTTTCCTTGTAACACCACACATCCATCTTAGCATCTTCATTTCAGCTACTTCCAGTCGCTTGCACTGTGACTGCACTGTTGGCCAAGTTTCTGCTCCGTATAGCATTGCAGGTCTCACTGCACATTTATAGGCTTTACCCTTTACTTGGATATTCAGTCTCCTGTCACAGAGAACACCAGATAACCTTTTCCAGTTTAACCAGGCAGCCTGAATTCGGTGGGTAATTTCCAGATCTAGATTGCCATCGTTAGATACAGTGGATCCCAGATACTTGAAACTGTCCCTTGCCTGTTGCTGGCTACCATCCATCTGAATAGTTTCATTTCCAGTTCCTCCAAGGCACAGGTATTCGGTCTTATTCCTACTGATTTTAAGGCCTCTGTCCTCTATGGCTCTTCTCCAGCATTCCAGTTTATATTCAAGCTCTTCCCTGTGTGTGCTACATAACACAATATCATCTGCAAATAGCATACACCAAGGAGCTGGTTCTCTTAAGTTTTCAGAGAAGACATCCATTATTAGATCAAAAATATAGGGGCTTAGTGCAGATCCTTGGTGAAGACCTACTTGAACCGGTATAGTATCTGACAATCCTACACTGCTTCTAATTCGTGTCCTTGCTCCACGGTATATATCCTGAACAATGCGCACATACTTCTCCGGTACTCCCTTGCATCTCATGCATCTCCATACCTCCTGACGGGGCACTCGATCATACGCTTTCTCAAGGTCTATGAACACCATATGTAGTTCTTTTCTCTTCTCCCTGTGCTTTTCCATGACCTGCCTAAGTGCACAAATAGCATCTGTTGTTCCCTTTCCCGGCATAAATCCAAACTGTTCATCTCCTATTGTCGTTTTTAATACAAGTAAGGACAGCAAACGATAACTTCAAGTAGTTACTACTTTCGCTACCAAATGCTACCGTCCACGACTCCTAGCTGTGAACTTCACTACTACTAGATGCCATCGCAACCAGCGCCCGGTGACGAACGTTGGAACTTAAGAGCATTAATCAAACCTAACCTACAAATTTTGGCTTCACACAAGTGTAGTTAGTGGAAGGTTCTTTTGAATGCCATAAATCTATGACATGGGACCGCTGGCTTTATTTCCCCTCCGAAAGAAGGCATACTAAGGGATTTTAACGCTCTTAAAAAATTCGACGACTTCGGCCGGGTTTGAACTCGCGACCTTGGGCATGGAAGCTCAGCATGCTACCAACTACGCCACCGAAGCCACCAGTTTGTAATAATATCTAGGTTTTTTTTTTCAGGTTAGGTTATGTACAAGATAAATACTTGTCTCACGCTCATGTAATTGGGCATAATATGTCGACCGACTGGAAAGCATTCTTTAACAAATGATGACCGAGATGTCCTCATACCATAAATACAACAATGAGAGCAATGAACGAGAAAACACTCTGTGGTATTCGCAGACGCATGCAGCAGAAACCGCCAGAGATATCAGATATAACGGATTATAGTGCGGCTGCAGATATGAATAAAGCTATGATACGGACTGAAGTCCAACTTTTTGCTGCACAAATAGTCTTATCGTACCCAAGCTGGTATTCATTGCGGTTTTTATAAGTGGTTTCCCATCGAGCCTTGGATTGCCTCTTCCGCGCTCAATCTACTGTCGCCATCACCCTACACTTGATATTTATTAGTCAGACTGTGAATAAAACTTGCTACTGAGTTCTGAGTTTGTTGGGGTAGCACGCCTGCCTCTCACCCGGAGGCCCCGGGTTCCATTCCCGGCTCCGTCACGGATTTTTGATACTGACGTGAGGGCTGGAACGGGGTGCACTCAGCCTCGTGATGACAATTGAGTAGCAGTCTGACAGTGAGGCAGCGCCCCGGTCACGGAAACCAAGATTAACGGCCAAGGGGACCCAATGTGCTGACCCCGTGTCACCCCAATATCTGCAGGCCAAATGGCTGGGCAGCGGTCGCTTTGTAGGCCTAGACCCTTCCTGGCTGTAGTGCCAGGGGTTATTATTATTTACTGAGTTCTGAGTACGTCTCAAAATATCAGAATTGTTGTCATTTCAGTTATTAATTTAGCTTATGGCTTGAGTTACAGGAGAATTTATATACGTTTATCCAAATTCTGAATATAGACAATAGTCTCTGGAGTCACGAGAGCAAAGTCACTAGCTCTGCCACTGTACTTTCTTTTGCTGCACTCGGTGATGATGTGCTGGATCGTCTGTTCTGTAGCACCACAGTCACGCTCAGCGGTTTGAAATTCTGTTCCACTTGTAGTGGAAGGCTGCGCAGTTCCCATGGTTGGTTCGTATCCTGTTCAATGTGGACCATAGTCTACGAGGGAGGTTGAAACCAGGTGGCGGCGTCTTCTTCACAGGGGGCATTGTTGGACAACATTTGTTGTTGAGTCTCTTCTGCCACTCAACGAAAGTTTGGTAGTTGCTGTTCCTCAAGTTCATGGCATCTCGTGTTGATGGTTTTCTGGAACGCAGGCGACCGGTAATTGCATCACTTCAGTTAATGGCTAATGATTAGGGCTAGGAATTTTAGATGCAACATTTTGGTTGAAAAGGTGCAAAGATAGCATTGGAGCCATTTTTCAGTGTTGCCTTATTGGCAAGTGATATTGTAACTTTCAGTCGGTCTACATACAATAATTCCAGTTACTGGAATATACGAAACAATAACCTAAAATAAATTAAAATGCCAGAGTGATATCAGCAATA
Organism: Meconema thalassinum; assembly: GCA_946902985.2. NCBI lineage: Eukaryota > Metazoa > Arthropoda > Insecta > Orthoptera > Tettigoniidae > Meconema > Meconema thalassinum. The sequence continues at coordinate 150,041,774 of OX336390.1, read as the reverse complement.
GTTTCGGAAATATAGAATGCCGGTGCGATATTTCGCGCCCCCGCCATGTTGGATTCGTAAAACATAAATATAAATTTGAAGGGCACGGTCGGGATCGGACAAAATAGTACTATGTCCGTGCCGAGTATCATTGAAACCGCTCCGACCGTTTAGATTTTATAAGCGGGGGGGGGGGGGGGGGGGGGGGGGGCACTCATACACCCATACATACACGGACAGAGGTGATGTCATTAGCCTATATTGGCCTATTTTCATTTATGAAACAAGATGTTCAGTAAAGAACATATAGCCTACTTTCTCCTAAATGCATGGGTATTGTTATAACTCTTTGTCCTTTTCAAGGAGTATAATTGAATGTTGGTTGTAATAGCTTGTTGAAATACAACGTGCTATAGGGATATTAAACATGAATATGAGGTGCCCTTTGCTAGTGCTACCTCTGTAAAAAAAAATCATTCAATTCGGTTTCACCGTGTTTGAATTGATCCGGGGAATGGATTTGCACACATAGATGGCCGCTATTTGCAAACTATTAGGCTGATGACCTTGTAGTCAGTCATAAGATGCTTTCCACAAAAAGGCATGTTGTTGCAAAATCCGGTAGAGATCAAATTATTAGGATGGTCGAAATTTGATTTAAGCTTTTAACATTTGGGTGGCCGTCATTCCGTTTCCGTCAAGATGGCGGCGATATAAAACATGACACAGAGGTGCCTTTTGCTAGTGCTACCTCTGTACCAAATTTCGTTCAATTCGGTTTCACCGTGTTTGAATTGATAGGGGGAATCGATTTGCACACATACTTGGCCACCATCTGCAAACTATTGGGCTGATGATATAGCAGTTTGGTCAGAATATGCTTCCCACATAAAGATTTGTTGTTGCAAAATTTGGTAGAGACTAGATTATTAGGTTGGTCGTAATTACATTTTAGCCTTTAACATTTGGGTGGCCGCGATTACGTTTCCGTAAAGATGGCGGTGATATAAAACATGACACTGAGGTGGCCTTTTCTAGTGCTACCTCTGTACCAAATTTTGTTCCATTCGGTTTCACCGTGTTCGAATTAATAGGGGGAATCGATTTTCACACAAAGATGGTCGCCATCCGCAAAATATTAGGCTAATGACCTATTAGTTTGGTCAAAGGATGCTCCCTCCATAATGGTATGTTGATGCAAAATTTGGTAGAGATCGGATGATTAGGTTAATCGTAATTTGATTTAAGCTTTGAATATTTGTGTGGCCGCCATTACGTTTCCGTCAAGATGGCGGCGATATAAAACATGACACTGAGGTGCCTTTTGCTAGTGCTACCTCTGTACCAAATTTCATTCCATTTGGTTTCACCGTGTTCGAATTAATAGGGGTAGTCGATTTTGGCACAAAGATGGCCGCCATCCGCAAACTATTAGGCTAATGACCTATTAGATTTGTCAAAGGATGCTTCCTCCATAAAGGTATGTTGTTGCAAAATTTGGTAGAGATCGGATGATTAGGTTAGTCGTAATTTGATTTAAGCTTTGAACATTTGTGTGGCCGCCATTACGTTTCCGTCAAGATGGCGGCGATATAAAACATGACACTGGGGGTGCCCTTTGCTAGTGCTACCTCTGTACCAAATTTCATTCCATTCGGTTTCACCGTGTTCGAATTAATAGGGGTAATCGATTTTGACACAAAGATGGCCGCCATCCGCAAACTATTAGGCTAATGACCTATTAGAATTGTCAAAGGATGCTCCCTCCATAAAGATATGTTGTTGCAAAATTTGGTAGAGATCGGATGATTAGGTTAGTCGTAATTTGATTTTAGCTTTGAACATTTGTGTGACCGCCATTACGTTTCTGTCAAGATGGCGGCGATATAAAACATGACACTGGGGTGCCCTTTGCTAGTACTACCTCTGTACCAAATTTCGTTCCATTCGGTTTCACCGTGTTCGAATTAATAGGGGCAATCGATTTTCACACAAAGATGGCCGCCATCCGCAAACTATTAGGCTGATGACCTATTAGTTTGGTCAAAGGATGCTGCCCCCATAAAGGTATGTTGTTGCAAAATTTGGTAGAGATCGGATGATTAGGATAGTCGTAATGATTTAAGCTTTGAACATGTGTGTGGCCGCCATTACGTTTCCGTCAAGATGGCGGCGATATAAAACATGACACTGAGGTGTCCTTTGCTAGTGCTACCTTTGTACCAAATTTCGTTCAATTTGCGCTCACCGTGTTCGAATTGATAGGGGGGGACAGACAATCAGAGTACACACACTCACACACACACACTCACACACACACATACAGACTCACACACACACATACACACACACACACACACAGACAGACACACTTTTTTCGCCCTGTAGTGATCTCATAAGTCTACTTTCATTTTTTGCAAAAATCGAAAGTAGGCTAAAAAAAATAGGCTTATGAGATCACCTTTTGTTCGTGAGTGTGTCCAGTCCAGCCGTCGAGTGTCCGACTGTGACATTTCTCATGAGGGTGGGAGGGAGGGAGACAGCGTTGCCGGTTTTGTACCGCGAAATATAAAACAGCGTGGACTACATAAAATATTTCACATGTTTTTTAATGAATTCTGACGAACCACTGACCATATTACTAAAGTAATATAATTGCACACAGTTAACCGGTAAGTGTGCACACACAAGACAATAAAACAACAAACCTGCACTAAAGCACAAAGAGAGCCCTTGCAACATCGAGCTAAATTTAAAGACCGGCTTACCGGGAAAACCGCTGATTGGGACAGGTGACAACATTCTTCATGACAGTAAGCGACTTCGCCAACCTACGTGGAATTCCACTGCGGTCGAAGAATTTAGGTTTTGTAACCGCAAAAAGTCGGAATAACACAATGATGCATAAAATTGCAAATAGGGTGTGGGACTTCCACGTTACATAGTGAAGACGCTAGAGAAGAATTACAATGATGGCTAGTTTCAAGGTTCTATTAACAGCTTCTCATTGTCGTAAGTTGGCTATATTGTTCTCTTTTCCCCTCTTCTCCCACCATCGCCAAACGTTAGAGCCAGACACTCAGCGGCTGGACTGTATGTGTGTGTATGTATGTGCGTCCGTGTGTGTCCCCCTAATAACTTCTAAACGGGTGGAGCGATTTCGATGAAACTCGGTAAGGTCATAGTACTATTTTGGTCGACCCCGAGCGTGCCCTTCAAATTTTAGTAAGTCACACCAATCAAACATGGCTGCTGTGCGAAATATTTCACCGGCATTTTATATCTCCGAAACTATTACTCGTATCACCCTGAAATTTTCTATGGTGATAGAGGGCACTACTGTAAGTTCACCTATGTAACTTTTAAAAACCTGTTAACTACAAAACGAACATGGCGGCCAAGCGAAATTAAAACATTTAAATAGACATTTCTCGCGATTTGATCATCCGAACGCAGTAAAACTTGGTACAGCAAATGATTATACCAATTGAAATGCACTTACGTCAAATTTAGTTATTTTTTTCACATAACCTCAAGATGGCGGCTGTGTGAAATGTTAAAATTAAGTTTTTATTTCTTGTGTCCTAATCAAGCGATCGAAGTGAACGTTTGAATAATGAACCTACACAATAATTCTCATCTAATAGTACATAACTCTATGACCTACATATATTAATACCCAACATGGCGACAATCCGAAATATTTAGACGGTTCTAAACATCTATTAATCTATGACAGCAATCAAACTGAAATTTTGTATGTTGATAGAGGTTATAAACATAAGTTCATCTATGGGACATTCAATAACCTGGTGAGCACACATCCAACATGGCCGCGACGCGAAATTTAAATATTCAAATGGACGTTTCTCGCGATTTAACCATCCGAGCGCTGTGAAACTTGGTACAGTATTGAACCCTTATCATTGTGTCCAATAATAATGTTTCATTTTTATTAAAAATGCTGGAAATACTAAATACATGATATGCTGGATATTTGAGTAAAATTTATGTAGCAAGCAAACTGGACTTGGCAAGATGGGCTACGTGCTCGGTGGAAGCTATCGACAGTTTCACAACCAATGCTATTCTTATTCTTCTGAGAAAATCAGGTATGACGCTGAGGCGTACGTGACTCTCGACAGGCCATGATGCTTGGTCCACGGCAAGGAGTGAGAGAGAGAAGTGTCGTGGCGTCAAAATAAGGGTGGGATTTTTAAGGTCAGAACTCCGACGCCAACTTAACTGACAAGTGAGAGAATAGGACGCCAGAACATAGCATCAGTGCGTTTTGCGCGCCAAATCGGTTATAAAAAGATCTAGCGATCGGTTTGCGTGTTCGGCGGCAGATTCGCAACCTGTGAGAAATTACAAGATTTTTGAGAGGTCACACATAATTATAGGCTCAATTTTAAAAATATTGAGGAGCTATTTCTCCCTCCATGGGAACTTTTAGGCTTTCTGTATATAAACAAATGTCTGAGATGAACCGGGACACTCCTAATTATTCTTGGACAGTCAATTTAAGACGTCCTTATGACGGTCTATGTTTTAAAATTCTAGTTGTGTGTCGACAACTAAGTTATAAATTTCATAAATTGTGAGATGGCAATTAGCCATAAAATAGGGAAAGTCTACGATCTGCATAGGACTATATGAGGAAATAAAATACTCATAAAGCAGATAGTTAACAGTTTTAAAACTTTAATTTAATTGTGTTTTAACAGCGGCAAGATGACGACCATGGAACGAAGGCAACAAGTTTCATCCTCCATCACCATGAGTGTTATGGGCTAAAGGCCTAATGGTGGGAGATGACGAGGCGGGAGGCCTCTGGAAAGCGGTTTAAGTGATGAGTATTAAAATATTGATTTATTGATTTTGGACGAAGGGGAATCGCGAGAGATGTGTGGAACTTTGTACAGATTTTATTTGTGTGGTTTAATTTAAATTTAGGGTTTGATTTCTTAACTGACATGCGTGTAGTAATTTTTGGCATTGCGTGACAATTATCTTGTACAGTAATTTGGTAACTTAAATATTGTCCTTATGTATACGTAAATTTTATAGCGAAATGGCCGCATATGATTAACGTATCAATAAAAATTGTAGCCATGAATGAGAACCTAGGAACGACAATGATAAATGGACTGGATTAATGATAGTGTAAAACAAAAACTAGACGTGGGGGAAATTTGTGTTTTAGTTGCTTTTATAACTCGGGCTAATTCTGATTCCAGTAATAATTCTTTATTGTCATTTGGACAAGTTGTGTGTCATTTATCTGAAGGGTGTGCTGGATCATATGCTGCGACGAGATCTTCGAGAGTGTGTCACGTATTCTTGGGTGTAAGTGTGATGGCGAGGAAAGGTAAAGCCTGTCCTTGACTGCAACATCATTCCGGCAAATTAGTTACCCAAGGGGCTAAGTTTGACCTGGAGATGTGTTCTTGAAAATCCCTGAGAGGATGTTTTGAGATAATGTGATATTTTGTATTTACGCGTTTAACAGGTGACGATAGGCAAAGGTCGCTGGACGCTGGCTGTGGGCCAGAATCTATATTTAGCGTGGCACACATTACTACGATGGGGGAAGGAATCAGCCACTTACTCAGATATGCGATAACAGACCCGGCTGTCTCCAGCTCTGTTATGACACGTAAATGTTTGCTTTAAAGCCTGATGAGTTAAGGTTATTTTATTTGGTTTAATTTGGGGAGTTGCCATGTTGTGGATCCGAGGGTTTTTATCATGACTACGACTTATTTGTTCATTGTTTAAACGCCAAATTTTCCGGCGTGAATTTAAAAATGTGTTTTTGTTGTTGTTGGCTCTTATTTTCAAGGCCAGTGTATTCATTGTAAATATAATTTGGCAACCGGCCAAACTTGTTCATGTCACGTTATGCTTTCCTAGTGTTTGAGGTATAAGACGGTAATTTCCGCAGCCCTTATTTAAATAATACACACGTGTATTTGGTTGTAGTAATCTAAGATTAGAGCATGTCAGTAGTGTATTTAATTATGTAATTGTTGTTCCCACTTTTCCGTAATTCGTCTTCGCAGTACGGAGTTCGTTCCCGAACCGACTGTTTTGGTCGGAAACGAGCGCCCGTCAAAGTGCTCATTACTTGAACTAGTCTTAAAACGCGTGTCGCTCATAAATATTAAATTCTTGTACTATTATTATTTGTTTTGTCATTTTTGGATCTTGTGATCCGTATCTTTTGTTACATTGAATTAAGTGACATTGCAGTCACAACGCTTGTTTGACAGCTGGCACGCCGTGTTATCATGGTACGTCAGGCTAGTCAGTGTCAGATCCGTTCACGTGCGAGTGAACTAAATTTAAGGGTGGTTTAATGTTAAGTGTTTTATGTCTGATTCAGTTATTAAATTTCATTTGTTTGTAGATCCTGTTGTTTTCTTGGCTTTGTAAAAATTAGTTGACCTTATGAACCCTGGAAGTTATTTTGATAGCATAAAATCTCTAAATCACATTCACAAGAATCCATTACGACCCCGAAACCTCGAATCTTGTCTACATGCTATTATCCAAGGGTACAGTATATGCTTATATAAATTTTAATCCACTGACATCTAATTCATTTTAATTATGTTCATAACCACAAGATGGCGGCGGTGCGAAATTTTAAATCTCGTTTTTATTTCTTGTGTCCTAATCAACTGAAGTTTGAATAATACACCTACACAATATTCTTCATGTAATAGTACATAACTCTAAGGCCCGTATATAAAAATCCAACATGGTGACCATCCGAAATACTTAGACGGTTCTCAATATCTAGGAATCTACTGTATTACAGCAATCTAACTGAAAATGTTATGTTGATAGAGGCTATACACATAAGTAGCATATATGAAAATAGGCTATATAGTTCTTCAAGGCACTACTTGTTTCATATGATCAAAATAGGCTAAAACGGATGTAACTCATAGACCGCAAGTATTCTGCATGGAGCAGAAGTGGTAAACCACAGAAAGCCTAAGATCATCACGAGGCCGAGTTGTTTCATTTGAGGGGCTCCAACATCGTGGTCATTTAGTCTCGTGTTCTTGGGTGTGTATAGAATTCGTGTGATAACCTGTTTTTGTGGTATCTGTAGTAATGTGTGTATTTCTAATTCGGGTGAGGATGAGGATTGGGAAGGGGGCTGCCGTGGTTTTAAGTTTTAGAACCATCCCGACATTTGCCTGGAGCAGAAGTGGAAAACTACGGAAAACCACTTCCAGAATGGTTGTGGTGGGAATTGAACCTGACTCTTCTCATTTCAGCCCTCAGACCAGAATGACATATCTTGGCAGAGCCGGGAATCAAACCAGGACCTAGGGAGTAACAATCAATAATACTAACCTCTGCACCACGAGGGGGACTACGAAGCCGAGTGTACCAATCTTCAGACCAGAATTAAATTCCTTAGCATAGTTAGGAATTGAATTCAGATCATTTGGGATAGGTAATCTCGAAGGCGAGTATTAAGCTATCCTGGTAGATGGAATGAGGAAGTGGTGCTTAAACAAAATTATAATATTAGAAACGAGAAACTTATCCTGGAATCAATTGGAGAATTGGGCCCTTTTAGTAATATAACAAAGTGGCGTGCCCCTTGCTTTATAATCTGAGGGGGACTAAAAATGGCTTGACCCCTCTTAAGTCAGTGCCTAAATCTATTCTTATCATGGTCGGGTTGAACGTATTGTACGATATCTCTAACAGTCTGACGTGTATATGACGACACTGTTACACCAGCTGCTGTCTTGAACTTAACCTAGACCTCCAGCAGCGACTGAGTGCGGTCAAGACCAACAGATAACTAACTCTACGTTTCACTCCTTAACAGTTAGCCTCAATTATTACATCATAATTCATACCCTCTCGGTTTTAATGTCCGGTTGCTAACGCGTTGTATGACCTGACAGAAGGTGCAATCTATTCTGCCTACATCAATGGAACGTTTCAAGTCTGATTTGTTGACCAGTTACATAAGTGATGGATGCAACAAGAGAAAAGATCGTCAACCACTTTAATGTCATTAATGTGCCACGCTGGAAATAACTTTTGTCAAGTGTTGATGTTTGATTCTTCAGCAATAGAGTGTTCATGCGCCCAATGGATCTTCTGAATGATTGTGATGATAATAACGATCATAATTACACTGTGATGACACAGGGTCATCCATATACCGTCGGGGTCCCACTCGATTTATGTAAACTGAGTTCCGAAACCCTGAATAAACGAGTTATCACCACAGACCGCCCCCTTCCCCCCGCACAAACGCTGCTTTAGCAGGCAAAAAGCGATAGCTTATCGGTCAAGCCCTGTGCGGATATCCGCAAATTTTTTCGCCATGAGGATATAGTTTCCATGGCTGTGCGGATAGCGGATAAGCTGCGGATAATGTTTGGAGAAAAATTGCGGATATATGTTTTAGAATACAATCCGAACTTGTTTATGTCATATCATATTTTTCCGTTACCGGTATGTTTCTTTTTCCTTTTTTTTTTATTTTCTTTCAAGGGAGCGTGGTGGCGCAGTGGTCAAGCTGATGGCCTCTCACCACGGCAGACCTGGTTTGATTCCCGGTCAATGCATGTGCGATTTTCAAAGTGAAATGCCTTGTCCTGTGGTTCGGACTTCGCGTAAAAAGGAGGTCCCGTGGCTCATGATCACGAGATTAATGGTCACATAAAACTACAATCATCTTTATTTTTTCATGACAAATGTAAGATGATGATATAAGTTAATCTCATTGAAATTATGTCATTAAGCATAATTAGCACTCTGAACAGGAATGAGTTGCAAATCTGGCTTTATAACATTCATTTTAAACATAGCACAAGACATACTAAAGTCTAAGGGAACGACATTTTTTTCAAATATCTAAATATGTTGCCTTAGTAATTTATGCTTATTAAAAATATAATTGCAATGTCAGTAGATTCGGATAACAAACGTGCGAATGCGAAAAAAAAAAGACGTAAGGAAGAGGGGCGGATAACAGTTGTGCGGATGTGGGGCGGATGCGGGGCGGATGCGGTCAACAGTCGTGCGCATGCGGGGCGGATGCGGATAACGTTTTGTTTATCCGCGCAGGGCTCTACTTATCGGCCAAGTGGAACCCCGTATCTGCTACGCAGACAAGATAATTATATGGGTGACCCTGAGGGGTTTCTTCAGAGGAGTCCCGAAAGTGTCGCCAGCGTGGCGGCTAACCATAGTTAGAGCCGCTTCCGACATGCAGTTAGTTACTAACATTACCGCTTATCCCCCGATCAGATAGTAATTGGCAGAGGATACTCTTGGAAGGTCACTCTACTCGATGATGGTAAAACAAGTAGCTCCATGATGAACTAAATAGCCTATTTGTAGGCTCATAGGCCTATATCCTACTGGCCTTTTCCATTAAAAACTTACTCACCTATTAAAAGGATTTCCCGTATGAATTACCAAATACCTCTCGCGAAATGGCATCTTTCTGTAACGAGTCACGGGAGTTTATTTTAAGAAAAGTCAAACGCACGGCTTCTGAGATTTACGAAAAGTAAACTACATAAAACTATTGTCATTAGATAACGATTATTATAAAAGCCCATCACACGGATCTTCTTTTCAAATGAGCGATTAGGATACGAGAAATTTAAAAAAATAAGGTTTTAAAATTTCAAACTGACGCAATCTTGAATTTTTTGAAAACAATTTAGCATGAGATGCTTCTATACTAAGTTCTGAATAAAGAATCACTGTGCTAAGTTCCATTGCTCTCAGGTGATTAGATCGCCAGATAGGTCATTTAAAATGTTTGAAAATCACTCGGCCGCCATGTTGCTTTTGTACTTCTGATGATTTTTAAAGTGGCATATTTGTACTTACTTCATAGTCCTCTATCACCGTACAAAATTTAAGTTTGATTGCTTAAATAGTTTCGAAGATATTCTGAACCGGTGAAATATATCGCATGGACGCCATGTTGGATTGTTTTATATGATATATAGGCTATAGAATTAAATGTCAGCAGATGAATATTATAGTGGTGGTTCATTATACCAACCTACATTGTTATCGCTTGTTTAGGACACTAGACATAAAATCGTGATTTTAAAATATATGTAGCCTACAGTCACCATTTTTAAGTTCTCATATAAATGAATTTAATTAGACGTCAATATATTAAACCTCTTATGAAGATATACCGTGCCATGTTTCGTAGTGCTCGGATGATTAAGTCGCGCGAAAAATCCTTTTAAATATTTACATTTCGCATCGTCGCTATGTAGGTTTTGTACTCATCAGGTTATTGAAAGTTGCATAGGTGAACTTATTTTAATAGCCTGTATCAACATACAAAATTTCAGTTTGATTGCTGTAATAGATTCGTAGATATTGAGAACCGGTGCATTGTTTCGGATGATCGTCATGTTGTATTGCTCTATATGTAAGCCATAGAGTTATGTACCAGTAGATGAAAATTATTGCGTTGGTTCATTACACGAACGTTCACTTCGATCGCATGATTAGGGCACATTAAATAATAATTTTAAAATTTTGCACAGCAGACATCTTGAGTTTATAAAAACAATTTAATTAAATTAGATGCCAGTAGATAAAGTCTTGTATAAACATTATTTAAGTCATGTTCCTTTGCGCCCAGGTGTATAAAACACGAGAAAATTTCGTGTACATATTTTGACATCGCCCGGCCGCCATGTTGGTTTTGTACTTAAGAGGTGTTAGAACAAATATAACTGAACGTATTATGGTATTCTCTATTACCATTCTAAATTTCACGGTGATATCTGTAACAGGTTCGGAGATATAGATTGGCGGTGAAATATTTCGCTTAGCCGCCATGTTGGATTGGTGAAACACATTAAAATTTAAAAAGCACAGTTGAGGTCGGTCATAGTAGTAAGTTAGGTCACCCTTGCCGAATTTCATTGTATTCGCTCCAGACGTTTAGATTTTTACGGGAGGGGGTTGGAGGGCGACACACACATTCACACATACGCACATACGCACACATATACACGGACAAAAGGTGATCTCATAAGCCTATATTTCCTTTTATGAAAATAGGCTCAATAATGGGCTAAAATTAACATAAGTCTCTATTGAAAGCGACTGAAACAACGAGAAACAGTTTGTCAGCAGCGCGTGGAAATGGAAGGCTGGCGTTTGCCTGGTTGATTCGACAAGGCAGCATGCAGACGGCTGGCTGCCTTCCATTTACTCGCGTTGACTCCTGGTATTTGTAACTGGAGGATTGGTTAGGAGAAGACCATGGTCTTAATTTAGGTACCACCCTAGAATTTGCCTTGAGATGTAGGGGGAGCGGAAACCGCAGAAAACCATGACTAGGAACGCTGAGGTGAGAATCTACCCCTCTTCTCAGTTCTGCCTCACGAGGTTGAGTGTACCCCGTGTTAACTGTGAGACCAGAATTAAATTTCCTGACCCCAAACCTCAGGGATGACAGCCAAGAATGCTAGTCACTACACCATGAGTTGCTTATGAAACAGGCTGCCCTTTATGAAGGCAACTCCTTTATAAGAGCGCATAACTTCCTCTCAGTTAATAGCGGCCTTAACAATGGGTGTGTGAAAAGTGAAGTGTGACAGTAATAGGAGCCACGCTGTAACCTAGCCCACTTCCCGGAAACAGGTGGAGTTCACTCCCAATCAACTGTTAATAGAAATAGGCTTGACCGTTCCGCTCACTGTGCCCAGGCCCTCTAGGATCACCACTTGCGGGACGTAAGATTGCGACCAGTGATTCCATTGATCTCTTCTTATCTTTCTTATCGATCTCCCTTAGTCAAATATTTTTCTCTTCCTACCCCATTCCACCTCCGGTGATCAAGAGGTATGCAGTGCTTCCTCCAGCACCACCTGCCGATTGTTGACTCCCCCTCCTCTTCGGAGATTTCAGAAAGAAATCTAATCAAATGTTGCCAAAGATGCCTAAATCTTAACTTACTTGGATAAATAAAAAACTTGTTAGCAGGATTATTTTTATCATTAATATTAGACTATGGGTCATCTGCTTCAGTGCAGTCTGTGTCCTATACTGTGCGCCAAGGAGGATCTGGTGAAGGCTACACCAAATTGACGTGACATGGCAAAATATTTGTCATGCATTATTTAGAACCTTAAATGTTCAAGTTTTGTCATTTTTGTTGCCCATTTTGTACATAATTTCTTATGTAATATTGTTGTTTCTGACACGAGTAAATAAATAAATTATTATTATTATTATTGGGGGAGCGTGATGGCGCAGTGGCTTACCTGCTCGTCTTTCACCCTGACGGCCAGGGTTCGAATCCCGGTGACAGCGGGGTGGAATTTTCACCTGAAAAATCATGTGGCGTCAGGAAGGTCATCCGGCCTTAAATCCCCGGCCAAAACCAAAATGAGCCTGGTTGGCTCCGGCGACCCCAATTAATTGGGAAAAGCCGAAGAAAGTTTTCATTATTATTATTATTATTCTATTATTAATATATTATTATTATTATCATTATTATTATTATTATTATTATTATTATTATTTGCTTCGTAGTATAATGGAAATATTTAAAACATATTATCTAATTTTTATCGTAGTATCTCACAAAAAATATGATTTCGGCAAAACTATACATGATATTCTATGAATGTTAAATTGGATAGTAGAATTCTTTTGAAAATATTCTCATCACACGACCAAAATATATTAGATGCAATTAGAAGGTCTCCTTTCTTGGTTTACAAAATTGTCATGCAGTTACCATTGAAAAACAACCAAGATAGAGAGTTTTGAATCATAACCACGTGGAGATGGCAGTGAGCGATATATGAGCCCCTTTACGAGGACTCGAAATGAAGATATAGAGTCAAATATTCAAATTTTAAAATCTAAAATTAAACTTTGGAATCTTGGCTTTAAAATCACTTTTGTATCATATGTGATAGTTCCTTTTTAATTTTTAAAATGAGTAATGCATGAAAAGCAGTCAGCAGGGAGCCATCACGGCCAGACACAAAATCCAAATGAGAGTGTAAACAAGGTTTCAGCGTGTGATATGTTTGAGTATTTTAGAACCCTGCGCAAATGAGAGGCTTTTAGAGAGCGTGTGTGTAGGCAGAATCTGCGTTAACTTAATTTTAAAATTTCGTACAGCCACCATCTTGGGGTTATGAAAAGAATTGAATTAAATTAGATGCCTGTAGATTAAATTATGAATAAACAATTCATTGCACCCGGATGTATAAATCACGAGTAAATTCCATTTAAATGTTTTAACTACGCCTTACCGGGTGAGTTAGCCGTGGTCGTTACGGCATGACTGCTGGCAGTCGCTCACATCCGGGAGGCGTGGAGGTTCGAATCCCCCCGCCGGCAACCTTGAAGATGGTCTACAGTGGTTTCCCATCTTCCTTCCAGGCAAATGCCGGGGTTGGTCCCTAACTATAGGCCACAGCCGCAACCTTCCAACTCCTCGACCTTCCATTTTCAACTTTCCTCCCCAACGGTACTTGTAGCTCACCCACTGGGTGTCCGTCTCGAAGCAGCTACAAAAACTGGCGAGTCGAACATGTCCTCGGACACTCCCGGCACTAAAAGCCATACGCAAAAAAAACTACGCCTTTTTACACCCAGTGGTAATGATGCAGTTAGGACTAATGCTTTTTTTTTTTTTTTTTTTTTTTTTTTTTTTTTTTTTTTAGCGTATGGCTTTTAGTGCCGGGAGTGTCCGAGGACATGTTCGGCTCGCCAGTTTTGTAGCTGCTTCGAGACGGACACCCAATGGGTGAGCTACAAGTACCGTTGGGGAGGGAAGGAGGGGAATTGGAATGTAAGGACGAGGAGTTGGAAGGTAGCGGCTGTGGCCTATAGTTAGGGACCAACCCCGGCATTTGCCTGGAAGGAAGATGGGAAACCACAGAAGACCATCTTCAAGGTTGCCGGCGGGGGGATTCGAACCTCCTCGCCTCCCGGATGTGAGCGACTGCCATCAGTCATGCCGTAACCACCACGGCTAACTCACCCGGTAGGACTAATGCTGAAAGTGATTCACAGAAGAAGCTGGGGAAATTTAACGTTTATCCTAACACTTCTTTTACGACATCAACAGATGCATAAAGGCCCATTGAAAGTGACATCAATCAAAACTCATGAATGGAACAGACAGAGCTCAGAATTAACCCTGATACTCTCACTCACGGGAATTATTCGTCGCTATATTTTGAGGAGCGGATGTGTTTTAATGAGTGCATGAAAAAAAAAACACAACCAAGTCGTGAAGCCAGGTTATCCTCGGTCTCGGGAAATGAATGGGTTTTCCGTTGTTTTCCATCACCAACTCTAGGCAAATGCCGAGATGGTAGCATTTAATAGGCCAAGGCTGCTTCCTTTAAACGTCTTTCCTAGTATCATTCATTTCGCCGGCATTCATGTTATCCGGTCATAAAATCTCATATTTAGATTTTGCTCCTTTCAATTAATATACAGAGCTTTGAAGCGTTTTTCAATGTTGCCTTATTGACAACTGATATTGCAACTTTTCAGTCGGTCAACATAATTAAGTATATTATTCAGTAAACCCTGCCTTCAGCAGAAACGAGACTCGCTAAATTTTCCGTTAAACATAGGTTGCCGGTTTCCGGTTAACTAATATAGGCCCATGCTAAAATAATTAAACCACGAGCATACATGTAATGGACATATTGAGAAAAAATTAAAAGGTGTCCATACCTTATTCAGTGTTGTATTTCCGCTACGAATTAATACAGTACTGTACAAGCAAAGCTTACAATGAACATAAAGACAAAACGGTTTCGGTGGCGTAGTCGGTAGCATGCTGAAGTGCTATGCCCAAGATCGCGGGTTCAAATCCAGCCCAAGTCATCGGATTTTTTAAGAGCGTTCAAATCCTTCAGTATGCCTTCCTTCGGAGGGGAGGTAAAGCCGGAGGGTCCATGTGATAGATTTATGGCATGTAAAAGAACCTAACACTACTTGGTGTGTGTAGCTAAATGTGTAGGTTATTTAGCTAGAAACGCTCTATCAAGTTCCAACGTTAGGTGTCAGTGACAGTGGCATCTCTGGTAGCCAAAGTTGGAACTACTTGAAAGTGAACTAAATGGGGAGCCTACGGACGTTCAATTAAAATACCCCGCTATGGCCATTGGCTGCAATTCAAATATATATACAGTAAACTCCCGATTATCCGCGGAATTGACTGGCGCGGATACCGCGGATAATCGAATTTCGCGGATAAGCCGCAAAATTGCTGGTAATTGTTAAACAAAGATCGAAGGCACTAAAAACAACACACAAATGCTTTAAATAAGTTTATTACACAATAAAAGGACTTACATGATAACAAAACTCAGTCAATGTTATGTGTGTTATTAAAAAGTCTTGTTTACTGTTTATCAAAAAAATCGGTCATTTGCTTTTGCTTTTTCGTAGTGAAAAACTTTTTCTTTATTTGTGATTTGAGTTTTCTCAACCCCATCTTGTCACAAAGTGTTGCGTCTTCTTGCTCTTCAAGTGATATTGAAGAATCCTGTCAATGCGTCATATTGCTGCATCATGAGTAACGGTCCTCTGCATCTGCGTTTCCTCATTGTCTTCCGATTCAATCCCTCGTACTTGATTTATGATGTTTTGATCTGTGAGGTGCTCAAAGCCCGGTTCATAGGCATCACATTCCATCCACTCAACGAAATTTTCCTCATTTACATCAACACCTACGGCAACAGATTTAGCTAAATTAGCTACAACTCTACACGTTTTGTATTGAACATTATTAAGTGTACTGTATTTGCGATTTACGATGTTTATTACGTTTAAGTATTTAGTAACTTTATTTCAATTTTTGAGAAATAATTTTCGGTTTCAAAACCTTTCTTTTTTATAAAAATGTTCTTCTACAGGCACCGCGGATAATCCGCAAAGCGGATAAACCGCCCGCGGATAATGGAGAGTTTACTGTATTTAATAACATAAAGACAAACGTTTGCTGGTTGAGAACTCATTAAAGCTAGCATTGGGAACAGAAACGGGCAAATAATCGTACATTTTGACGTGAAAGTTGCAGAACAAAAGTAAGAAGACCAAAAGGCGCATTCCTTTGTTAGCTACAGAATCAACCGTTACAGCAAAAAATACAGACTTCCACAGGGTGGCTGAAAATTTTCTTAACACTGCATTCTGGAACCCTGGAATTTTTCGTTAAAATGCGTATTTTGAGTTCCGTTGTCCGCGTAACAAAGTTTACGTTTAATGAAGGGAATTTAACACGTTTTCATGCCTAAGTTCACGGGACCATCAAATATTTCCGTTTAATAAAGGTTACGTTGAAGGCAGGCTTTACTGTAGCCTATATGGGATTATGTTTTGTTAATTATAATAATAATAATAATAATAATAATAATAATAATATCGTATGTCCTCGGATGCCGGTTTAAAGCTTTGTAAATTGACGCCCAGAGGGCAACTTGCAGGTCGAATTTTATCGCTCCTTGAAGTGCTATGAAAGTCAAGGAGGTTAGATATCTAAGCTGCTTGACACTATAGCGCTTTCTAGTAGAGAAATGAGGAACTTTGTGTTGGCGGAAAATCCCAAGATTAATTTTTCCATTATGAACACGGTCTACTGAATTCAAATGGGTTCTTTAACATGCCCACATCGTATGACACGCGTATCATGATTTTTTGTTGCCTTTCAAAAATCACTTACGGCCAGTAGCGAACCTGCAGTCCGACATGATAACCACTCACCCTCCGTGGCAAGCTTAGATTTTGTTGACCGAATGAAAAGTTGTAATATCGGTTTTCAATTAGAAAAAATATTCCGACCTCACAGAATCTCGAAAACTTAGTGGTAGAAATACGTTTTTAACTGTATACCAGACCGGCTTGTTCAACGTTCTCTGAGTGGTTGCAAAACAGAAATACAACTTTCACAATTGTTCCTTTTAAAGCTGGCGGTAACAGCTGATCAGCGGAGGGCAGTTTTATCAACTGACAGTTGTACATGTGTCCATGCTTTCTAAAGCACTTTCTAATGTCATGCGAGAGATGTTATCGCCGTCACGTGGTGTAGAGATTAGTATTCTTGGCTGGTTCGATTCCCGGCTCTGTCAAGCAATTGCATTCTTGTCTCAGAGTTAGAACGGGTCACACTCAGACCAGTGAAACAAAATTGAGAAGAGATGTGATTTGCCTCCTCCCTCAACCATCCAAGAAGTGTATTTCTATTGCTTCCCCACTAATAATCCAGGCAAATATTCAGATGGTTCCTTTCTTAAGGTCACAGTCATCTCCTTCCCAATTGCAATAATAATAATAATAATAATAATAATAATAATAATAATAATAATAATAATAATCAACATATTCTCAAGGCTAATGCCGTGTCGATGCAACCACACTCTTCTGACGTTGGCGATTCGTTTCAGTTCCATGTAATTGTCACATCCCATTCTATTCTTGATGTCTTCCAAACACTTCGTCCCAGGCCGTTCTCTTCCTCTCTTTCCCCTTCAAGAATGTTAACGATGAAAGTGTTGTGTCTGATGACATGTCCAATAAATTAGGTAGATTTCATAAGAAAGCTAACTATTGCAATGGGTCCCATGTTTCGACTCCCGGAAAATTTCGACATATCTTCACGTTTCACATCCCTCAGACCCCAAAACCACCGTCAGTTCAAAAGTTTATATACATATATATGTATATCAATTTCTTGTGGACACGATAACTGCCGTAATTTTGCACCAATCACTTTGAATTTTTTTACCGAATATGTATACATATAAAATCTCGGTCGAGTTCGTTACTGGGCTAAATCGGTCGAAGGGGGTGAAAATGGGGGGCTTTTTTTTCGAAAAAAGTGAAATATTGCTATCACTCTCTTAATATGTGAAATATCGAATCCGTTCAAAGTTCATACTATGAGTCGGATAAAGCCCAAAAATTTATGTTTGAAGAATTTTTTTATAGCACCAACCATTGACCAAAGGGGTGGGAAAAAGTGGGTTTTTCGGGAAACATTAATTATATCTCTCTTAATAGGCACAATATCAAAACCGTACAAAATGGACAATATTCCCCTAATAATTACCTAAAACTTTTGTCTGAAAGAATTTTTGATATGACTCACCATTACGCCAAGGGATGAGAAAAATGATTTCGGAATTATAAGAAACTGCCAAGAGCTATCAGAGGTTGCCATGGCAACACTACTAAAGATGAGTGATGAGCCATCAGACGTTGCCATGACAACGCACTTGCACGAGATCAGATTCAGATTTCCATCTGTCTAAGTGTGCAGCGGCTTCGGTGACGTAACTGGTAGCATGCTGAACTTCTATGCCCATGGTCGCGGGTTCAAAGCCGGCCGAAGTCGTCGGATTTTCTAAGAGCGCTAAAAAAAACTCAGTAGGCTTTCCTTTGGAGGGCAAGTTCCAACGTTCATTGCGAGTTGCTGGTTGCGGTGGCATCTAGTAGCCAAGTTCACAGCTAGGTGTCGTTGACGGTAGTATCTGGTAGCAACATTAGGAACTACTGCTTGAAATTGACCGTCTGCAGTCCTTACCTGAATTACAGACTAATACAGCCATCACAATTCACACCGTTTATCAGACAGATTCTACACTCACCCAAAGTACACGGGGTTACATGACCGCGTTGTCGCAGCCCCTAAACTGAGGAACCAACCAAAATCTCTGCGGGAGATAAAATTTTGCGTGAAGACGTAACAAACCGTTAAATAGTTCCACATCAGTGTCGAAACCTTGCATAAGGACAGTGTGACCACAAGTATAATAAAAAATTCAGTATGGTTGCTATAATAGATTCGTAGATATTCAGAGCCGTCTAAATATTTCGGATGGTCGCCATGTTGGATTGTTAAACGTATAGGCCATAGAGTCGTGTACCATTAAAGGAAAATTATTGCGTAGGTTTATTATTCAAACTTTCACTTCGATCGCATGACTACATCACAAGAAATAAAAACTTAATTTTAAAATTCGCACAGCCGCCATCTTGAGGTTATGTAAACAATTGAACTAAATTAGATACCACTGCATTACAATGTGTATAAATATTTCCTGTACCAGATTTCAGTGCGTTTGGAACATTAAATCGCGAGAAAGTTATATTTAAAATTTTCCAATTCGCTTGGCCGCCATGTTCGTTTTGTAGTTAACCGGTTTTTGAAAGTCTTATAGATGGACTTGCAGTCGTGCCCATTATCTCCGTACAAAATTTCAGGGAGATACCGCTAATAGTTTCAGAGATATAGAATGCCGGTGAAATATTTCGCACATCCGCCATCTTGTGGTTATGTAAACAATTGATCGAAGTTAGATGTCGGTGTATTACAATGTAAATAACCATATACTGCACCAAGTCTCATTGCGTTTGGTTGGTTAAATCGCGAGAAACGTCTATTTAAAAGTCGCAACTTCGCTTGGCCGCCATGTTGGTTTTGTAGTTACCAGGTTTTCAAAGGTCACATAAGTGAACTTCTAGTAGTTCCCTTTATCACCATACAAAATGTCAGGGTAATATCTGTAATAGTTTCGGAGATAATGAATGTTGGTGAACTATTTCGCACAGTCGCCATGTTGGATTGGTGAGTCGTAACAAAATTTGAAGGGCACGGTCTGGGTCGCACGGAGTAGTGCTATGAACTTACCGAGTTTCATTGAAATCGCTCCAGCCGTTTAGATTTTATTAGGGGGGACTCACACACGAATCACACACACGCATACGCACACACACACGGACAAAAGGTGATCTCATTAGCCTATTTTTTCAAAATTGAAAATACGCTAAAAATGGACCACAAACGACAAGAAGGTTACCGTCCCCATAAGACAATAAAATGTTTAAATTATGCATAAAATGACGAAAAACAAAGTTAATTAAGCTCCAATTATAAAAAAAAACTTTCTCGCAATCAATGAGGTCTGATCCTTCTACGAAAAACGGCATATTCTGCCTATTTTCGCCTATCTCCAAGTTTGCCCGGTGAAATATACCTCCGCCTTCCGGCGTGCCGAGAGGACTTTTACTAAATTGATAAGGGATGAGCCATCAGCAGTTGCTACGACAACGCCACTGCACGAGATCACATTCAGTTTTTCCATCTGTCTGTGGGAAGCGACTAACTGGTAGCATGCTGAACTTCTATTCCCAAGGTCGCTGGTTCAAAGCCGGCCAAAGTCGTCGGATTTTCTAAGAGCGCTAAAAATCCCTCAGCATGCTTTCCTTTGGAGGGGAAGTTCCAACATTCGTTGCAAGTTGCTGGATGCAGTGGCATCTAGTAGCCAAGTTCGCAGCTAGGTGTCGTTGACGTTAGTATATGGTACAAAATTAAGGGAGGATGTAGGTGACATTTTTATGAAATTGTTATTTTAAAAAAATCTGTAAAAATTGTACGTAGTTTCAAGATTATAATCCCAAAGTTTCATCGCTGTATTTCAATTCTAAGGGCGTCAAAAAATCGAAACGTTATGCCGCCACGCCCCCTAACTTGCTGTCACCAGTACAGCTGGACAGGAATCCGTATATATCTTGCCACTCTGACCGTCCGTCATTGCGAGGAAATGATTGATGCTATTGTTCGGAAGGCTGTGGACAAGATGTCGGCTGTTCCGGCTCTTTGTTGTTGAGTAACCATGGATACCACGGGGTTAATAACTGTGTGTTACCTGTGATAAGCGTTTCTGTCGAATATTTTTTTCCAGTTGTTGATTAGGTTCTATAGGCTACTGGTTTTTAACGTATATATGGGGAGAATAAGTGGTAGAGTGTTTAAAAGAGTGGAAAGGAATAGGATTCAACGTGCAGGTACCGGTACAGTGAAGGGAATTGTCCCGCAAATTTTGAAAGGAGTGTATATACCAAAAAGAAAAAAATCAGTGAGGGTATTTCACCTCACATAAGCTCTGAAGAAACTTCTAATAGTACTTTCAGATTAATAGAATCGAACTACTTAGTTATTGAGGTTTAAAGGGGCTGAACTACTAGGTCATCTGTGAAGCAATTCATAACAGCTGTACATGTGCCAATTGTGGTTCAAAGTCTATGAAATTGCATGATGATGGTACAGAAAGGAATGGCATCATTAGTACACTACATGTTTATGAGAAGTGCAAAGCATCCCTTATAAACAAATAAACAAATAGGTGTATGATGCCTAGGTGTGGGAAGGGGAGCTGATTTATTTTGTGGCTTGATAAATATGCCACCACTTGTCAATAGGTTTACAGATCTCAACACAAGATTGCTAATTCCCTAGGAAGAAGTTACCAAAACAAACTTACTAGCAGCAAAGGAACTAGTAGATGCAGAAGATGATGAGAAGTATGGATATTGCCTGCACTGAACTCTTCAGCTCTAGGTATTGCATTGTAATATGAAGATAAAACTTCAAATTAAGTTTCCCGAAAATGACATTTTTTCACCTATAAGGTGCATTTTCTCAGACACTACTGCATATAAAGCAACTAAACTTGGTAGTCTCTTTCTAAATAGGACTGTGCACAATCCTGTGCACCAGAATTTTAATTTTTGGCCTATTATAGAAATTATGATATGGATAAGAACATTTTTATGCAGATTTTTTTTGTAATAATATTTATTTTATTTTTTATTTGAGTAATTTAAAATATATCAAAATTCTGTTGCGCAGGATTCTAAGTTGAGCCTTTTTACATCTGTGATAAAAAATATCATAAACAAATACCCAGTAGTTCTGCAGAAAATGCACCTTAAAATCAGGAAGGGTACAATATTTATTTTTTTCTATTAAGATTCTATGATAATATTGAGTTAAAAATGCAATGCAACATCAAGCAGCATGTTGACAATAACCATACAATATATGAACTAAATATCTCTAAAATGTAGAAGTTATGGACATTTATCTACGGCCATGTTTTTTACCTTCGTCCTCCCTTAAGAACTACTACTTAAAATTGACCGTCTGCAGACCTTACCTGAATCACAGACTAATACAGTCATCACAATTAACACCGTTTATCAGACAGATTCTACACATACCCAATGTACACGGGGTTACATGACCACGTTGTCACAGCCCCTAAACTGAGGAACCAACCAACATCTCTGCGGGAGATAAAATTTTGCGTGAAGAAGTAACAGACTGTCAGATAGTTACACATCAGTTCCAAACCTTGCATAAGGACATTGTGATCACAAGTATAAAAATGAACCCCAAATGACAAGAAGGTTACCATCCCCATAAGACAATAAAGTGACAAAAATATGCATACAAAAACGAAAAAAAAAAAGTTAATTAACCTCCAATTGTAAAATACTTTCTTGCAATAAATGAGGTCTGATCCTCCTACGAAAACCTGCATCTTTTGCCTATTACAGCCTATCCCCTAGTTTGTCCGGTGAAATCTACCTCCACCTTCCGGCGTGCCGAGAGGAATTTTTTACTTTTCTCTTTCCCATTTCCTTCATTAATCTTCTCTCTTCTTGGACTTCCCTTAAGACTTCCAGGTTGGTATTTCTTTCCAACCAGCTCGTTCTTGTCATTTTCCACCATATCCACGTTTCAGCAGCTTCAAGTCGATTCTTTTCCAATTCACCCAGAGTCCAACTTTCACTTCCATAGAGCAGTGTACTCCATACAAATGATTCTGCAAAGGATTTTCTTTCATCTATATTCATATGTTTGCTGGATAAAATATTTTTCTTAGTCATAAATGCCTGTTTTGACAATGCAATCCTTCTCATCACTTCCATTAAGCATCAGAAAATAACGCCGGAAAGTTTGACAGAGTGTCATTGTTTGCTATTGTTGAGAATCAGAATAATGCAAGGATTAAACCAATAATGTCGTCCATTAGAAAGAAAAGATTCCTGTCCAATGGGCACATATTCCGTATGACTGATGACCGACTGATGATAATCTGGAATTTCACGAAGCCAAAGGCAGGTTGGTTGGTTGGTTCCTCAGTTTAGAGCCGCGGCAACGCGGTCATGTAGCCCGTGTACTTTGGGTGTGTGTAGAATCTGTCTGATAACCGGTGTTAATTGTGTTGGTTGTATTAGTGTGTGCATCTGTTTTTAATTCAAGTAAGGACTGCAACTTTGAATTTTTCAAATAGTTTCTAATTTTGCCGCCAAACGCCAACGTCAACGACTACTAGGCCTAGTTCAGAACTTAGCTACTAGACGCCACCGCAGTCGGCTCTTGGCAACGAACGTAGGAACCTAAGAGCGTTGTTTACATTCTTAACCTATACAATTTAGCTTCACAGAGATGTAATTAGTGGAAGGTTCTTTAACATGCCATAAATCTATGACATGTGACCGCCGGCTTTACTTCCCCTCCGAAGGAAGGCATACTTAGGGATTTTTAACGCTCTTAAAAAATCCGACGGCTTTGGCCGGGTTTGAACCCGCTATAAGCCAAAGGCAACGAAATGGAGATGGTTCCAAGAATGTGAGACAGACCTGGTGAAAATCGGTATTCCAGAAACGAAAATCCACGACAGATTTGAATTTTATTTATGTTGTGAACATTACAGGAAGTCCCAATTACATTGCTCACTACTAGAATCATATAATATACAACAATATATAAATAGAAAAACAAAAGATACATAAAGAGAAGATATAGATAGAGAAACACGTTATAAATTAGAAGAAGAAGAAGAAGAAGAAGAAGAAGAAGATTAGGTATGAGATGGAAATGGGCTGAATACAGTACAATATATTACAAGTCATCTTGCAGTTTATCACAGGACGCTGCAAACTGGTTTTCTGACATACTGAAAATATCTAAGTCAAGATGATGAACTTTATTATAGTGGGATAAAATTATGTTAATCGGCGAGTTTTTATGGTTGTCTGTGTGAACTCTCGGAATAAAGAAAATGTTTCGGAATCTACTAGGTTTCACAGCTGGTACATATAACGTAATTCTCTCTCGAATTTTAGCGTCGTCAATTTTATTGTTTACTATTTTATAGAGAAAAAGCAGGCCCTGACAATTTCGCCTGTGAGATAGTTTTCTGACATTAAAGGACTGTAATATAAATGTGTACGATTCGTAAGAGGGATAATAGCCAAATCTTTTGTAATATACTGAACCCTTATTGATTTGCCGATGAATAAGTCTTCATGATTTTTATTATTATTATTACTTATATCCAGGCAGTGCATGTTGAAGTAGGCTACCGAAGGCAGGTAGTGTGTTGCAACGCTTGCGACAGAGGTGGCGTGATAGTTACTCCTGGGGACGACCTAGTAAGCCAAGTTCAAGGCCGAACTCAGAGTGAACGCGCATACAATTTGGCGTCATTATGGGCGTGCCAGAGGTGAATTTCCAACCTATACCCGATTGAATCATCGAATCGGAAGAGAGGACGCCTGACCCACGCGGAGATGTGCGTGCTATAAAAAAAAGACGCTGAAAACACGTGTATGAAGAACCGCCGATCCGATAGGATTCCGCATGAGTGCATTGAGACGTTTAGATAAAAAGAAGTTTGATACTAGTCCCAAGTCTGTGAGTTGAAAACTACGGATTATTTTCTCAGATTGCCCCCACCCCACTCCATTATGCCAGTTTCTAATAAATTGATCGGTGATGAGTAGTTTGAGACACAATTTGATCAGGCGCCGATAGGCATAGTTCACGCCAGTTTGAGACACATTTTGAAGGAGCTCTGAGGAGCATAGTTCACGCCAGTTTGAACGAGTGCTCTTGGAAGCAGAGTTCACGCCAAGTAGAGTAGAAATCTCTAGTTGAGATAAGCGCTACTCGGCATAAGTAATTTGAGAGACTTTTAAATCCCGGCTGCGTGGCTGACTAAGACTGTAATATTTTTCTGTAATATTTTGTGTTATATTTTGTGATGTATATGTGCGTGTGATCAAGCGAATGCTTAGATAGGGCCAGTTCTACGTGGAGTAATCGCCCAGGACTCTTGAGTGAAAGTCAGTAGCTCATAGCGATTCTAGCAAGGTAGAAGTTTAATTTTGAAATTTATTTTTAAGAAGCCACGCCAAGATGTCTACAGCAAGGTCGATTGGTGGGATGATGTGCTACGCCTCTACCATAATGGCGACGATGACGGAGTAAATTTCTCGTGGGGAATGCTCTGGGATGGAGGTTGATTTTCTGCAAGCTGGACGGTGATGTACAAACCATTGATTTATTCAATATGTAGCTAGATTAGACGCGGGAACGTTGTAAATAATTTTTGTTCATCAGTTTTTCTTGTGTATTTTAGATTTCGTGCTCCGACACTCTTATCTTATAAATGTACGTTGGCACGTGGCCAAAATTTTGTTTGATTGTATATTTTTCTTATGAGTCATTATTAGTATGCACGGCGCGTGCATTGGGATTTTATTCATGCGAATGCGAAGTTCGTCATGGATGATAAATGGTGTTGTAATCAAATTCATTTTTATCAGGAGAAGGGGGTAAAAGTTGTTAGATGTTTTACGAACAGGTTTTTATTCGTACTAGGGTTGCCGAGCGCAACACGTTAAGATGTCACTGTAGAACACCTTAGTTCTATATTTTTGAGTTTGTTTTATATCCCTTTTCAGGATCTTCAGTCACGGACTAGACTGGGAACGCAAGTCGGTGGAAATATTTATGTCTTATTTCAGGTTTCTGTCAAACCCATACGTGTGATTCTGGTGTGTGTATTGTGTCAAGGTGTGTGTATTGGTTCTTCGTGAAGAGGGGTAGAATGTGTCTACTGCCCTCAAATATTGATGGTAATTTTTTATGGACGGGGGGAGCGCTCTTGGAGGCTACCTTACTTTGTCCTGGGCTGATTCTTGGATTTCTGTGGGAAATGCTAAGATATTTTTATTTGACACACACACGTATATTATGTGCTATTGGGAGCACGCTTCTTCGAGACTCGAGCCATTGCTACGGCAGGTCGGGGTATTTGACACGTGGGTTGACAGACGTTGCGGATTCCACGTTGCGCCCGTCTATGTCTGGTGATTCATCGTTTAGGCAGTCCAGCTACGACCGACTGACCCCTGTAAGCTATCTGTAGCAAACCTGTTCTTGTAATGATCTTTGGATCATAATATTAAATTGGGAGTTCGCCATGTCCGTTACGAATTACCACATATCGTATGAAATGAAATATTTGTAGTTATGATTATTTGTAGT
The DNA here is from genome assembly GCA_946902985.2 of Meconema thalassinum. NCBI lineage: Eukaryota > Metazoa > Arthropoda > Insecta > Orthoptera > Tettigoniidae > Meconema > Meconema thalassinum. The sequence goes on along the minus strand of OX336390.1, from coordinate 150,015,592 downwards.
TATGATGTAAATGTTGGCTTGAGCCTAGTGATTTCTGTGACTCATTTCATTTGCTTATATGTTATATTTTGTTTGTTGTGACACCGTTGGGTGTATTTTGTATTTCATGTAAAGATGGCAAGCGGCCATGTGTATATTTTCTTGATGGGTCACGTGTTGATTTACTTGTGTTGATTTTAAAAGTCCTAGTTTTTTAGGCGTTAGTGTTTATTGCTACGGCAATTCTTTTATTCCAATTTCATGCGGAAATTATTATTTGTCTTATTCAGTGTAGGAAGTGTCGGATTAGTTTAATTAGTTTTTAGATTATGTTCCTAAGTGTCTGTCTAGCTCTAAGACAATGCAGATTCGTCCCCTGAAAGTTTACTGGATGGTAACGAATCTCGCATTAATTGTACACATCGTACCGCATGTAGAAAAACCGCACACGCACATGTCATTGCAGTAATTTGGGACATTTGGTCCAGATGTTTACGATCTCTCCTGAGATCAGGCCTAGTTTGGCACTTTTATTAATTCAAGTGGGTGTCATTTGGGAGTCCTTGTGTTTTTGCTGTAAATAGTGTAAATTTGTTGATCTGTTAATTAAATTCATTTGTTTTAATCCTGGTATTCACTTTTTCCTGCATGTTATTTTGTTGTATGTTACCCTGCATTTTATAAGAAGCGCTTAACAACAACTTTACGAAATGGACCGTTACACCCCCGAAATCGAGTCTCATATGCTTCTTCGCAAGGGTTCAATACATATTTTAAGAATTTCTTTTGGATGTTCTCTATAAGCTTATTATGTTTCAATGTGTATGGATTCCATATAACTGAAGCATATTCTAGTTGTGATCTGATGAAGGCATTAAAGAGCAATATTAAAATCCCATAGGAGAAATTAAATGAATTTCTTATTACAAATCCCATACATTTATGTGCTTTAGAGACAATTTTCTCTATTATGTCTTTGAAAATTCAGATCATTGGTAAATACAATTCCCAGATCCTGAACTTCATGAGTTTTTAGTAAGCATTCCCCGTCAATGTCATAGTGAAACTTTATGTAATTTTTTCTCCTAGTAAAATTAATTTGCTTGCATTTACTGATGTTAAATGGGAGTTTATTTTCTTTCATCCATATGTTTAGTTCATTTAAATCATTTTGAAGTTTGATACAATCGTAAGGGTCACGTATTGATTTATATAATTTTATATCGTCTGCGAATAATACAATTTCTGAGTGTTGAACTTTATCAGAGATGTCGTTTAAAAATAATAAGAATAGTAATGGTCCTAAATTAGATCCCTGAGGAACTCCTGAGTTGGTGGGAAATGTTTTGGATAGTTGCGTTTTATGTTTCACAACTTGTGTTCTGTTCTTCAGGTATGAAATCAGCAGGCGAAACAGTGGTTCAGAAAAATTATACGTTGATAGTTAAGTGATGAGTACGTCATGATCGACTTTGTCAAATGCCTTTTGAATGTCGGTATATATTACATCTACTTGGCCTTTGTGATCTAGCTCCGTGGATACAAATTGCGTAAAATTAATAAGGTTAGTCACGGTTGACCTGTTTGGTATAAATCCATGCTGATTTGGGGAAATTATCACTTTAACATGTTGAAAAATATGACTATACAAAATACTCTCAAATATCTTAGCCGGAGATGACGATACAGCTACAGGTCTGTAATTCTTAATCTGAACTGAGTTTCCGGATTTTAGAATTGGTGTTACTTTTGTATGTTTCCATTTACCTGGAAATGTGCTGGTCTTCAGTATGAGATTGTATATTATAGTCAGTGGTTTAGTAATAAATTCCTTACAGCCTTTAAAGAGGTATGGTGGTAACCCATCAGGCCCCGCTGACTTTTTGGGGTTTAGTTTCTTAATGACGAATTCAACCATATCCTCGGTGACTTCAGATATAACCAAATAATTTTGAAAATAATGTTTCTTTACGTTATTGCTGTTTGTGTTCAAATTATAGTTGGGAATAGTTTGCGAATATACTGATTTGAAATAGTCAGCGAAACAATTGGCAATTTCCAGTGATTTACAATATTGTTTACCTTCATATTCCATCGCCAATCCTGATCCTTTACGCTCCTCTCTATGTTTATAAAGTTCCAGAAGCTATTGCTATCTTTTTCCATGTTCCACTCAGTAAGAGCTACATAGTCATTATATGCTTTTTTATGTCTATTTTAGTTTTAGATCTAAGTTGAGTATAATTATTTAAGTAATATTCGGAGAAATTTTTCTTTTTTCTATATTTTTCCTTTAGCTTTAAATTTGATATTATGGACCGAGTGAACCAAACAGGATATGTGCGCTTGTAATGTTTAGTTTTTGCAACGCACTGGTCAATTATAGAGTATATTTTGTCATAAAAGATATCAACAGCTTCGTTTACATTTCTACAATTATTCATGTTATCCCAATTGCATTTTTTCACTAATTCATACAATTTTAAGAAGTCTGCCCTGAGGAAGTTATATTCATATGTTGAACTTTCATGTGATCTGGTTATTTTCCCTTGTTTGTATATAATTTGCAATGCTGGATGATTTTCATCTAATCGGACTAAGGGGTCGGTTTCTTCCTGGATATGCAACTGGTCAATGTTACTGATTATTAAATCAAGAGTTCTCCCATTAACATTCTTAATATCGTTAAACAGCCTGGCATTCAGCAGGTGCAAACAATTCTGTAACTCTTTGGATTTGTTTGAACCCTTCAATAGATTGTAATATTTATCAGTTATTTCCGGTAAATTAAAGTCACCAATGATGCAAATATCGTAATCTATAAATAACTGCATATTTTCTCATAAAATGATTTGTATGCTTCTATATTGGAATTCGGCGGAAAGTATGGAACACATATATAACATTCCCTATTGTTGAATGAAACTTTAATCCATAATGATTCGGTATCCGATTCTAACATTGGTATTCTCTTCGAGTGCATTGTACTTTTAACACGTATTAAAATTCCGCCATCATCTTTCTTGGAACTTAAAGAAAAATCTCGGTCTTTCCTATACACAATATATCTGTCATCAAAGAGCTCAGAACTGTTTACACCCTCAAGAAGCCATGTTTCTGAAAGACAAATAATACCATAGTTATTTGACAGTGTATATAAAAATAAAGTATTGGATTTGGTCCGTAGTCCTCTTACGTTCTGGTAGTAAATGATGGTTTCTTTTTTCTTATGAGTCATCTTCAATGTTCAGGTTAAAGTTTGTCAAGGTCCTCTTCAGTGTTGATGGAGATTACCTGAGAGTGGTCGTGTTTCCTCATGAGTATTCTGCCATTCTTTGTCCATAAGTGCTTTAGGTCCTTCACTCGTTTCACTCCCCTTGCCTTCGCTAGAAGTTTTTTCCGCTCCCCGCAAAGGCTTTCATTTATATACACCGGGTTGTTGTAGGTGTATCCAAGGTCAAGGGTACTCAAGATTACGTTTAATTCTCCGTTGTCTGAGGATTTCTTCTTTGTAGTGACGTCTTGTAAATTTCACGATTATAGGCGCAATCTGGGAATTGTTACGAGGGGGAAGTCTGTGGCAAGCGTCAATATGTTCCTCTTTCAGTTCCACGTGGAGTGTTCGCGAGACTCCTTGAACCAACATGCTTGTGTCCTCTGCAGGGTTTGACGGTATACCATGTATTTCTATCATATTGATCCTTGAGTATTGCTCAGAATCAGTAAGTCTTGATTTTAGTTCCAAGTTTTCTTTCTTTAACTTTAGGTACTCCTGATGCATCTCTTCAATTGCTTGCCTGCAATCTTTAATAGTTTCTGCTTGTTTTCGCAGGGTTTCCTTATTTTCGTCCAATTTCTCGTGCACCAGATCTAACGACCTCCCCAAATCAGTTTCCCTGTGTTTACACAATTCCTTTAACTCAGAGATTTCTTTGTTTAAATTAGTCAATAAGTTAAAAACTTCGTCGTTGTTAGGTAGGGCTAACTGATTCTTTCCCTCTTCATGTAAGCTAAGCTTCTTCTTGGGACACTTATTACATTTCCATTGTTTGTGCGAAGAAATTATGAACATGAGATCATCTTTTAAATTTACACAATAATTATGATACCAGTTTTTACATACAGCACATTGAATTTTTGCATTGATGTCTTGCCTGGACACCGCCTTGTTGCACTCAAAACAGACACCCATTATTGCACTGGCTCCTAATAATGCTACAAGTATTGTAAAGGCACTGCTTTAGATGTGAAAGGTGTATTACTAATTCTTTGGCAGTACGTAACTCGTCACTTCACTGTTTAATATTTGTGCGAGAGCTCACTAGCGCTGATGCGGACAAGGATGTTGGGTAGCGTTCAAGTCGGAAATTTGTTTGGGAGTGGTTGGCAGAAACAGTTGACTGTCGGGGTGCACTTGAGTCACAGATTATTGTTTCGCTGGGTGGTAGCAAGGCTTATAAACTACAGAGGTTGCCTCAATTTTCACTCACCAATCAGCGCTCACAAGGCGGATGACGTCACAAGATACCAAACGCGCCATGTGGGGAACGTAACGAAACTGTCAACATCAGCTGTTGAGTACGCAAAGAACAGTTTATTCTCATGAAATTATTGGTAAATGGGTGATAAAATAACTGAATGTAGCCTACTTACATTTTATGTTGCGATCTTCTTGAATTTCTTGGAAATTCGCCTAGACTCGGTAGCAGTATCGTGGGTGTTAGTGACTTCCAATAACCACTTCTTATGCAAGATATAATTGGAGTGTTTCAATCTGATGAAGAAAATGGTTATCACAGCTGCCTCAACCCCACCAGACGGTACATCAGAAACTTCTCTCGACACAAAATCTGTCGTTCTTCTTAGAACGTTCTTGCCTCGTTGAAATCCGTATTTTCCGTGAAATGTGACGAATTTTGCTGAAATGTGCCGGAACTGGTTTAGCCAAGTTTCTGAGGGATCGGTCATATCACCGTATGACAAGTGTTTAATTCAGGTTGGTACCGACAGTAGTGGCTACGCTGGCTAAAGCGCGGCGTTAGGTCATGGGGCCAAGCTCTCTGCTGACTCGGTAGACGCGTGGGTTCGAGCCCCACCGTCGGCTGTCCTTGAAATGGTTTTCCGTGGTTTCCCCATTTTCAACACCAGGCAAATGCTGGGACAGTACCTTCTGACAGGCCACGGCCGCTTCCTTCCACATCCTTGCCCACTTTCATCCATTCATCTCATCTCTCATCCCGACGCGCAGGTCGCCCACGGGCGTCGAATAGAAAGACCTGCACTCGGCCTCTCAGGAGGCTACACGAAAAAAAAATCAGGTTGGTAATGCATAATCGTGTTAAGTTTGCATTCCATAGGTTAAGTTCCCAAGTTGTGGAAATTTACCTTGGAACTTGTGGGCTACATAACCTGCAACATAAGCCTTGCCATCTTCCTCACTTTGTTCCATGATATTGGCAATGAAGGACGCAGGTTGAACATTGCTCCCTAAGGTTGGTTCTGGAAGCACGTTACTTGATTCAGACACTATGCCAGCTTTGTTTAGTGCTTTAGCAACTACATATTCATCTGAATCTGGATCAGCAGTGTTGGTTTGCTTTTGAACAACTCCTGGATTTTTTCCCTAAAATAATCATCCTCAGTCTATAAATGCAGTCAAGGGGAGCCACCACGAGTTTGCAATTGTGAAAAGAGGTTTTCCAGTACATCTTGATTTAGCCTATGTGTGAGAATGTACTTTGTATTATGCCTACGGGCCATATCTTGGAACAGAAGTCGAAGGGATTTTATTGAAAGGATGACTGCTTTCTGTAATATTTGCAAATAATGTTTACCAATACAAAGAGAATTACTCATGAAATATTCCATTTTGTCCAATAACAAAATACCATGCCTGGGAGTATATAAGGGGGGGGGGGAGGGGACTGAGGGGGCTCCAGATTCTCCCCGAAAAAAGCCAACTTGGGTACAACATACAATCTATTTCACAGTAGTCTACTTTTAAGAAATAATTATCAATTTGTAAAAGGAAATGAGTGTTTACCTTTCTGCTTTATAAATTGACAAGTAGCCCATTTAGACATTTTCCATTCATACTCCATAGGCTATAATAGAAAATTCATTAAGTACTCACAATTTTCCACGATAGTCAGCCCCCCCCCCCCCGCCTCTAAAATTTGTATGCACGCCCCTGATACCATGTACGAAATATGTCAAAAATATTAACAGCTTTAAAATCATCCTAGCAGGTCATCAAAACTTAAGAGTGGGCCAGCTAGGCTCACTTACCATTTGGTTTTAGATTCCTTGGAAATCTTGGCTTTATATTAAGCAATTCGGCCCTGTAGTCTAATTCGAAGTCTTCACTCGTAAAGTGCAGGGAACATATCCTACTTGTTTGAGGGTTGCAATGATCTCTTCGCTTACATGCAGCAATCCACTGATTGCTAAGGCATGCGTCTTTAGGCATCGTGAAAAACGACAAGTCATTTCCAACTTTATAATAACTGTGACAAACTGCCACAGCACATCTTTGGCCTGGCATGATTATAAACAAAAGGGCTTAAAACACGTGTTTAAACCACTGCAATCCATACAATATAAGTTGACTTTCCTTGCATATCTCGCACCTCGCGCGCTACGAGGAAACGTGTGACGTCACGTCCTTTCCCTTCCCTCCGCGATCCCCTCGCCTAAGAGCTCCATATTGAGGCAACCTCTGTAGTTTACTAGCCTTGGGGTGGTAGCACAGGCGTTCAAACGAACAGTTGAAAGTCGCTTTTGTTGGTTATGCATCCACACGCTTAGAAAATTTCATAGATGTTGCTAGTCCATTGATGTTGTATTACGATTTATACATCCAAATGACCTTTATTACTCACCGATTCAGTGTGAACATATCCTTGTCCCGAGAAGTGCACTTTACTAAACTATTTAACTTATAAACACGGAGCACAGAAACTTGCGTTATGTTAGTCACTCATACCAACCTCAGGTTGGCAAATGGTTAAAAACTATCAAAATGTTAATGTGAAATCTGAGGCCAGGAGACGGAGAGGGTCTCTACTAGGCATTGATCGATGGGCTCAAGAAATACTGGGAGGATGTCAAGGCTGGTAGACGAACAAGATTTAGACACACATGACAATGATTGTTAATATGCAGTCCACAGAGGCTCGATTCAAATGCAACAAGTAGTTCCGTAACGAACTAAAGAGCCTACTTTTCTTAGAATTTATGAATTAATCTAAAATTTTATGATCTATTATTGTGCCAATTTTGGATGAAATCCATTTGTTAGTATAGATGTTAAATGCATTTAAAAATTGGACTTACCAGAAGGATTAAATAAGGTTGGCAGCACTGACGTACATTAGTTACCCCAAATTAATTAATAATTTTAGGTACTATACGTATGCAACGTTTAGAGCTGATGGCTTGCATATATTCTGATTTATAGATATTAGGGTAAAGAGATAGAGAGACAGCATTTATTTACAGTTGGCAGCACTGCTGGCTCTTAAGAATACGCATATTCATATGAGTTATGGTACAAATGTCACATACGAAATTTGGTTGAAATCCATTTTAGTATAGTAGTTACATGCATTTAAAATTTGGACCTATCAACAAGCTTAGAATCATGTTGGCAGTACGGACGTATACTAGGCACTCCAAATTAATGTTGAAGCTCATGTTCTATACGTGTGCAAAGTTTTGCATACTTTCTGATATATTGGTATTAAGATAAAATAATAGAGAGAGCATTTATTAACAGTTGGCAGCCCTGGTTGCTCTTAAGAATACGCACAGTCATATTTGTTATTGTACACATAGTACATACGAAATTTGGTTGAAATGCCATTGATAGTGTAGAAATTATATGCATTTAAAAATTAGACTTATCAGCTGGCTTAGAATCATGTTGGTAACACTGTCATGTATGGCCTCCTGGAAATTAAACTGAAATATTATTATCTATATGTGTGCCAACTTTGGAATAGAACCCATGCATACCTTCCAGGATATCCAACATTGAGCTCAAATTTAAATTGCGATTTTTCAGCAGTTGGTAGCACTGACATAATTTTCAAATATGGCCTTGAGATATTCCGTCATAGATCTTTACTCATACCAAATTTAGTTTCCGTAGCTGCAGCCGCGTAGGAGTTGATAGGGGGGCACACACACAGCCAGACAGACAGGACAGACAGACAGACAGACACACACACACACATTTTCCCGGATCGATCTCAGAAGTTTACTTTTTCCTCATTTTTGCAAAATGAAAAAAGTAGGCTAAAAATATACCACGAGGAATGGCACCGGGTCATTTTGACCCATAGTGTGTCACTCCCTTTTTGTCGTAGTCGTACGGATTTTAACGAAGTAATTTTACACCTGGTGTCTTCCTATCACCTATTCGCAATATAAAATTAGGTTTATTTATAGTTTTCAAAATTTAACAAGCAGAAAAATGGCAATTTTCGTATCAGTATAATTAGCCTTGATAGTGGCGGCAAAGCAGTCATCTCGATTCTTTTGAGCAAAGGAGCTTATGACCAAGATGTCCCTAGACCCTAAACGAGGGATCAACAAGAATGTGAGGTATGTCATTGTGCTGCACCAAAAAAGTTGTATTTCACCCCTTATTTTTAGCCTACTTTCGATTTTTGCAAAGCATGAGAGTACACATATGAGATCTACACAGAGCCAAAAATTGTCTGTCTGTGTGTATGTCTGTGTGTGAGTGTATGTGTGTGTGTGTGTGTGTGTGTGTGTGTGAGTGTGTACTCTGAATGTCTGCCCCCCTCCCTGTTAATTCGAACACGGTGAAACCGAATTCAACGAAATTTGGTACAGAGGTAGAACTAGCAAAGAGCACCTCAGTGTAATGGTTTATATCGCCGCCATCTTGACGGAAACGTAATGGCGGCCACCCAAATGTTCAAAGCTTAAATCAAATTACGACTAACCTAATCATCCGATCTCTACCAAATTTTGCATCAACATATATTTATTTGGCGAGCGTTTTTTGACTAAACTACAAGGTAATCAGCCCAATAGTTTGTAGATGGCGGTCATGTATGTGTGCAAATCGATTCCCCCTATCAATTCAAGCACGGTCAAACCGAATTGAACGAAACTGGGTACAGAGGTAGCACTAGCAAAGAGCACCTCAGTGTCATGTTTTATATCGCCGCCATCTTGACGGAAACGTAATGGCGGCTACCCAAATGTTCAATGCTTAAATCAAATTACGACTAACCTAAACATCCAATATCTACCAAATTTTTCAACAAAATATATTCATAAGCGAGCGTCTTTTGACTAAACTACAAGGTCATCAGCGCAATGGTTTGCAGATGGCGGTCATATATGTGTACAAATCGAATCCCCCTATCAATTCAAACACAGTGAAACCGAATTTAACAAAATGTGGTACAGCGGTAGCACTAGCAAAGTGCATTCCAGTTTCATGTTTTATATCGCCACCATCTTGACGGAAACGTAATTGTGGCCACCCAAATGTAAAAGGCTTAAATCAAATTACGACCAACCTAATCATCTGATCTCTACCAAATTTTGCAGCATTATACCTTTATGTATGAAAAATCTGTTGACCAAACTACAAAGTCATCAGCCCAAAACTTTGCGGATGGCGGCCATATATGTATGCAAATAGATTCCCCCTATCTATTCCAACCCAGTGAAACAGAATTGAACAAAATGTGGTACAGGGGTAGCACTAGCAAAGGGCACCTCAGTGTCATGTTTTATATTGCCACCATCTTGACGGAAACGTGATGGCTTCCACCCAAATGTTAAAAGCTTAAATCAAATTACGACCAACCTAATAATTTGATGACCCCCGCGACTGGTCCTCAGAGGACCGTACGCATCCGAGGAGGTTTGCCACTTAGCTCATAGCCTAAGGATTATGGGGTGCGACAAAATCCTCAATCGCATTAGCTTGGATTTAGGCCATAGGACACCATTTATCATGTCAATCAATCTCACATTTGCCTTCTTGAGACTGAGTGAATCCCATTACGGATCTCCCTTCAGAGTTTAAAGATGGTAATGGCCGGGATTCGATTCCGGGTACTCCCAGGTAAGTGGCAAGAGTGTTACAACAGCATGACTGGACCAGTTCTTCTTATTATTAATAACAATGCTTAAGAACTGATGTTTGGGGATCCAACAATTTCCATACCCGGGATCAAAAGGGGCACATAGAAAGGGGCGAAGGTCCCTGCACACCTTAATGTCAGCCGCGCCACGCCGGCGTCATTCTTCAAGTTTTAAAAGTTAGGAGCTAATAGGTAGTCTAACTTTTGTACAAAATAAACAATATTACTCGTAAAACTGGGAAGCCTCCGTGGCTTAGACGGCAGCCCGCCGGCCTCTCACCGCTGGGTCCGTGGTTCAAATCCCGGTCACTCCATGTGAGATCTGTGCTGGACAAACCGAAGGCAGACAGGTTTCTCTCCGGGTACTCCGGTTTCCCTGTCAAAATTTCCTTCCAGCAACACTCTCCACTATCATTTCATTTCATCTGGCATTCATTTAATCATTGCCCTAGAGGAGTGCGTCAGGCTTCGGCAGCCGGCACAGTTCATATCCTCGCCGCTAGATGGGGTTTCATTCATTCCATTCCTGACCCGGTCGGAGACTGGAAGCAGGCCGTGGGTTTTCATTTTCACTCGTAAAACTAAATAAGGGGAGCTGAAATCTGAATATCCAAATTTCGAATCTCGGCACTGAAAGCAGCTATTCTGAGAGTGGTTTACCTCCTGGATTTCCAATAACTCTTCAATGCGAATGCCACGGTGGTACCTTATTTCAAGTACCTGGGCACTTACCACTATCCTAGACCGTAATAATTAGTTAATCTGTACACCCCATTACAGTCACTACATAAACACAGATTATCACACAAATTCAACACACACCCAAGAAAATTGGACTGGAGATCAAAATATTAACGACAAATATCAGTAAGTGGGGATTTAGTGATAATTGTTGTTGTTGTTTATTTAAGGGGCTGATACATCTCCTCGATCTAGACTCATGTATTTTTGGGTGTGAGTGTAATTTGTGTGATAACCTGTGTTTTTGTGTTAGCTGTACTAGTGCGTGTGTTTGTATATTGGGGATAGGATTTGGAAGGAGGTGGCCGTGGCCTTAAATTAGAATTGAGGAAACCACAGAATACCACTTCCAGGATGGTTAAGGTGGGAATCAAACCCTCCTCTTCTCAGTTTTACCTCATGAGGCAGAGTGTACCCCGTTTCAGCCCTCAGACCAGAATTCAAATTTCTTTTCAGAGCCGGGAATTGAACCCGGGCCTCCAGGCGACAGCCAAGAAGAACGCTAGCCACTTCACCACGAGGTGGTCTTAGTAATAATTAATTAGCAACAAGTTGGATGAGGGTCACAAGTAAGGTTATCAGCAAGGAATGGCCGTGGCGAAAGGAATAACGCGAAGCTTCATGCGTATGTACGGTCTGAAGAATTCGTGAAGGACACATCTTCGTTATCATTCAAACTGACGTACCGTGACAAATGAAGAAGGCTGTAAAATTACCATAATATGATTGTGGACATCATTTTATTATCTGCTACTTCTTTCTATTATTGTCCGTTTATCAAGAGCAGTCGTCCTCGACAGGAGACTTACGCTGAATAAGCCTGAAACCGTCATAAGTAGACCTTTGTTGTTGTTTCATTTGAGAATCATAGACATCGTGGTCATTCAGCCCCATGTACTTGGGTGTGTGTGAGTGATTTTGTCTGATAAACTGTGTTATTGTGATCCAGATGAGGATTGGGAAAGAGGCTGTCGTGGTAATAACGAAGGAACCATACCGACATGTGCCTGGAGTAGAAAGCACGGAAAACCACTTCCAAGATGGATGAGTTGGGAATCGAACCCACCCCTTTTCAGTTAGGTGGTTAGTATGAGGCAAAAACATTAACCATACTAGAAAATGCTTAATATTAACGTACAAATCAACTAGCATTACCTGTCGCGGCTTCGCCCGCGAATATTCTAGTTGTAAAAAGTACACTTAGCAAAATCTCAATCATGAATGTTATGACTGATTTATCCTTGGTATGAATAATCAGACTATCAATTCAGCTACTGGTGCAGTGGTTAGGGGTTTGTCATTCCTTCATAGGTATATCAGAGCGAAGTTAGTTTTCTGGGAATATCACAGACACTGTTAATTTAAGGGCCTTTAAATGTGGTTTTCGGAAACCCTTTTTATAGTCGGGTGAAAAAGACCTTTCGTACCACACTCACACGTGACAATTGCGTGAAAAAATTCTAGAGTGCCCCTTGACCCCCTTAAGCGCATTATACTGTATGTATTGATGAATTTTACAGCTTAAATGGGTTCAGTGATAACCTTATAACCGTCTGAAAACATTCACAGTTGTATCCTGGCGCAGTCAGCAGGCATTTGAGGGTGCACAAATGCGAGGGAGCAATGTTAGTAGATTTACTGGCACGTTAAAGATCCCTTTCGGGGCAAAATTCCAGCACCCCGGCGTCTCTAAAAGCCACAGTAGTTAAAAGGGACGAACAACCAATAACATTATTATTATTATTATTATTATTATTATTATTATTATTATTATTATTATTATTATTAAACTTTTACAGTAATGCAATAATTGGAATTGCATTGCGTCTTACAGAAATAGATGGACCTGTGAGATTCTGTTACCATGGTTACCGGGTTGCATTCTTTCATTATTTCATTGAAAATATACATGTTTTAAGGTATTTATTTAATTGTGAGACATTTAAAGAGTAAGTGAGTGCGTTTCGCTTACGCATTGGGTCGTGCTGATCCTGTAGGTACCCCATATGTGTAGATTGGTGTTAATGGGACCTTATTTTCGGTACAAAACTGGAATGGGACCTTAGCAGAATAATATAGGGAGGGATAACTAATTAAAGTCGTTTAAACACCTGTTAATACTAATATGTCTACTTCTTTATAGTAAAAACATGTTTTCGGCCCTTCAGTGGGGCTTTCTTCAGCTTCTTAATTAAGCAAATACTACATTAGGTGTATGTGAAACAGAATTACAATATAAATTTTGAAATGGACGTCCTTACAATTTAAATTAAGAACAAGTAATGCCATGGAGAACTAAATAGCCTATTTTCATATATCCTACTTATATTAATTGCCTCTATCAACATACAAATTTTCAGTTTGATTGCTCTAATGGATTCGTAGATATTGGGAGCCGACAAAATATTTCGGATGGCCACCATGTTGGATTGATATATAATATATAGTAAAGCCATCATTACTTCCGACTTGACGTTTCAGTGTTACCCTAGAGCAGGCTGTTCCAATTCCATGAGTTTGAGTATGCGTACACGCGAGTACTCAGCAGTAATGCTCGGAACACGGTTGGATGGGACTGGGGGTGAGAGCCAATACGTCACTGGGCGAAGGTCATAACACAAGTTCATGCACTTCATGCCAGTCATGATGTATCCACCGCGAAGTGACGGCAGCCCCCCCACAGCAGAGCTGTATTGCATGTTGCAGGTTTACTCACGGAAGGCGGCGAGTACTCCGTTGCTCACGGGCGAGTTGCTCGGCTGGAACAGCCTGCCCTAGAGTTATCTAGCGGTCAGAAGGAAAATCACTTAAACTAGACAATCACAGGCAGCCATTCAAATCGATATACAGTAGCACAACAAATTGATTTCGTTCACGATGTCGCGATTTAGCGAACGAAATTCTAGCCTAGCACTGAAACGTTAAGTCGGAAGTAATGATGGCTTTACTATAGGTCTTAGAGTGATATGCATACCTGTCAACTTTCAAAAATAGAAATCCAGAAGATCCCAAAGCGCAAAAATTTAACGCGTACATGCGTCGCAAGGTCTTAAAAACAGCGAGAAAAGACTACAGGGATGTGAGATTATCTAATTCGTTGTGCCAGTTACCAAAAATTCTGAAGAATATGCCTCCCTGAAAGACTGATGATTTCTTACTTGAATTCATCACGAAAACACGTAAAATCGCACAAGAATTAGTCACACAATTGCAAGAATACCAGAACTACAGACCAAGCTTTCCCGCTAACAAACAGTCGAAGCACAAAGAGTAATATAATTGCAGCGAAAATCTGCGAGATGTGACTATCGATAGACAGTTCGATCGACTTTTAGCGTAATGTCAAACTCAAGAAATGTATGACAAAAGCGCGGCGATAATCTGCGAGACGGGATTATCGATAAACTTATCGGTTGATATTCAGTCGAATTTCAAACACTCGCATCACAGAATAGCAGCTATTATCGAAAATCAAAACGGAAATGCGATTTGGATGCAGAGAACGGAAACAAGCTAGGGAGTTGAGAAATCCGAAAACAAAAAACTATGTTAATCCGGACAACCGGAAAACACCCCGAAAATCCGGAAATATTCCGGGAAACCCGGAAAACTTGGCAGGTATGGATATACTATTACATGAAGATTATTGTGTAGGTGTTTTATTCCAACTTCAATCGCATGATTAGGACACAAGAAATAAAAACGTGATTTTAAAATTTCGCCATCTTGCGATTATGAAAATAATTTAAGTGAATTAGTATTAATAGGTTTACAAACGAATTTAATTAGTTACCGGTAGGTGGTTAGTATAAAAGCCTTACTGTTGTGCGAGGCTAATACAAAACACCAGTGATGTAGAAATGCGCGATTTCTCGCAGATCCCCAAAGTAACTAACTAAATAAATAAAATAAGTAATTAAATAAATACATACAAATACATAAATAAACACAAACATAAATAAGTAAATTAATTAATTCTCTCTTTTCTGGGGCCAATATCCTTACTGTTTGGCCCCATAAAACAAAAATTGTCATCATCTCTCTCCTTTTTTTAAACCAGGAAACCTATACGGCGAGATTACAATATCGCCCTTTCAGAAGGAGCTGTAGCGTCACGCTCGTACCACATATAAAGATAGGGTAGATAAATGACGCTAACTTTCACATCTTCGAGCCTGCTTGTGGGTGTAGTGAGCCACGACTGCCAGCTCGTCACGTCCTTTGATAAGACCACGAGCACGACAGCTGACGTAGCTCCACGACAAGCACGCGCGTGCCCGGCACGAGGTCACCCCATTACATACCCAATCTAGTCAAAATAAACCACTTGGAACAGGGTGACAGCCGTCCTTATCTAGGTGGAACAGTGTAGGCTAACCAACATCTTGAATCAGTTTTCGGATGCTAACCTTTCAAAATCAGCTAGATATTCCTCTAAATAGGTCATCAAAATGTGATCGTTATACACTATGAGGTTGGTTGGTTCCTCGGTTTAGGGGCAGCAACAACGCGGTCATGTAGCCCCGTGTACTTTGGGTGTGCGTAGAATCTGTCTTATAACCGGTATAAATTGCGATGGCTGTATTAGTGTGTGTGATCTGTTTTTAATTCAAGTAAGGACTGCATATATTCGATTTTCAAGAAAACGAAAAACAAACCAAGACCTATACCTATACATGGTGGTAAATAAAAGGTCTAGAATAGAAATCAATTTATGTAGGACCAAAATTTGACCCTCATGCATAAATCAAGTTTATGATCGCAGAGTAAAGGAACGCGAATGTTAGGGATCAAGGGAGGAAATACATGAATCATACGAACAAGAAAAAACCTCGGATTATTTATTGCACTTTTGAACATTAATGTAACATGTCACATTTTTAGCCTATGTTCATTTATGAAAAATAGGCTTATGAGATCACCTTTTGTCCGTGTGCGTGTGTCCCGTAATAATTTCTAAACGGCTGGAGCGATTTTAATGAAACTCAGTAAGGTCATAGTAATATTTCGGCCGACCCTCAAATTTTATTACGTCTCACCAATCCAACATGGCGGCTGTGCGAAATATTTCACCGGCATTCTATATCTCCGAAACTATTACTCATATCACCCTGAAATTGTGTACGATGATAAGGGGCACTACTAGAAATTCACCTATGTGACTCTCAAAAATCTGTTAAATACAAAACGAACATGGCGGCCAAGAAAAGTTGAAACATTTAAATAGACTTTTCTCGGTATTTAACCATCCGAACGCAGTGAAACTTGGTACAGCAAATGACTATACAAATTGCAATGCACTGACATTTAATTTAGTTCAATTGTTTACATAACCTTAAGATGGCGGCTGTGCGAAATTTTAGCATTAAGTTTGTATTTCTTATGTTCTAATCATGCGATGGAAGTCAACGTTTGAATAATTAACCCACACAGTAATCCTCATAACTCTATGACCTATTAAAACCAACATGGTGACTATCCGAATTATTTAGACGGTTTTCAATAACTATTAACCTATGACAGCAATGAAAACTGAAATTTTGTATATTGATAGAGGTTATAAACATAAGTTCGCCTGTGGGACATTCAATAACCTGGTGTGCACAAATCCAACATGGTGGCGACGCAAAATTTTGAATATTCAAATGGACGTTTCTCGCGATTTAATCATCTGAGCGCAGTGAAAATTGGTACGGTATATGCTTATACAAATTTTAATCCACTGGCATCTAATTTACTGTATTTCAAATGTTTTTATAACCACAAGATGGCGGCTGTGCGAAATTTTAAAATCTCGTTTTTTATTTCTTGTGTTCTAATCATGCGATTGAAGTTCAAATAATACACCAACACAATAATCCTCATGTAATAGTATATAACTCTAAGGGCTATTATATAAAAATCCAACATGGTGACCATCCAAAATATTTAGACGGTTCTCAATATCTAGGAATCAATTACAGCAATCAAACTGAAAATTTGTTTGTTGATAGAGGCAATTAACATAAGTAGGATATATGAAAATAGGATATATAGTTCTTCACGGAACTACTTGTTTTAAACAACATATTGGGCTTACTTCAATTTCTATTTATTTTATTGAATTCGCCTTGTCAATACTATATGAAGATCAACACGCAGAGCACAACAATAATAAATTAATACTTGTAAACGGTGGTTTCAGTGGCGTAGTCGGTAGCATTCTGAGCTTCTATGCCCTAGATCGCGTGTTCAAATCCGGCCGAAGTCGTCGGTTTTTTTAAGAGCGTTAAAAATCCCTCAGTATGAAAGCCAGCGGTCCCATGTCATAGATTATGGGCCGATAACCTAGATGTTAGGCCCCTTAAAACGACAATTATCATCATCATCATAGATTTATGGCATCTTTAAGAACCTTCCACTAATTACACCTGTGTGAAGCTAAATTGTATAGGTTAATAATGTAAATAATGCTCTTAGGTTCCTACGTTCGTTGCCAAGAGCCGACTGCGGTGGCGTCTGGTAGTTAAGTTATGAACTAGTAGTCGTTGACGGTGGCGTTTGGCGGCAAAAGTAGGAACTATTTGAAAAATTCAAAAGTCTGCATTCCTTACCTGAATTAAAAAACAGATACCGGTAACACACACTAATACAGTCATCACATTTAACACCGGTTATCAGACATATTCTACACACACCCAAAGTACACGGGGCTACATGGCCGCGTTGTCGCAGCCCCTAAACTTAAGAACCAACCAACCATACTTGTAAACACAGAATATGTAACATTTGACGTGTACTATACTGCTCGGTTCCAAGCTCTGTGAACTTGCGGGATGAAGGGCACAGGCAGGGTAGGAGCAGCCGAGAATTGAGAAGCCTGTCGACAGCCCGCCGTGTTACCTGACATTCTCGTCTATTCCAATACTGCTAACATAGGGTCTTTTATGAAACCAGTGTGGTGTTACGAATAAGTCAGTGAGTCACCGACCAATGTGTTTGGTTCGGTACTACGCACGGACCGAGAAACCTCATCACTCGTCAACACCATTTCTCACAGTCCGCGATGCACATTCCTCTCAGGTTCACGCAGCTTAGACTCGAGCAGTAGGTGCATGATTGTTGACGACACGTGACAGCGGTGGGGTCGTGAGCAGTCGGCAACTATCGTAAGAGATCGGAGAAGACTGGCAGTGTCTCAACATGCCGGCCCAAGTGCTATACGCATGCTTTGAGTACGGACGAGACTGGGATGTTTGTTAATAGTATGTTCATTTATGTAGGTGGTCGATTAGGCAGGCTCTCAACTTGCCTGCCCTACGAAGAGATGTTGCGAAATACTTGTCACTCTCGAGTCTGGTTTAGTGGAATGGCGCTTAGCTCAAAAAAGCGGAGAGTTTACACGAACAAATTTTCTTGAGAGAGGACAATTTGATGCATTCTAAAGATAAATACCCTTTGGAACACTATAAATAATGCAACATATTTCATAAATGGACAGATTCGTCAAAGGATTTGGGTGCATTTTTAAATCGTATGCACTCCGTCTCGAGGAAGGAATTCATGATGAAAATCAATACATGTACAACAAAATGGAATGCAGCCGAAGTAAATCAAATACGCCCTATTGTCTAATAACCTGTGTCATTGTGACGTATGTACTAGTGTGTGTATTTGTAATGGAGGTAGGATTTGAGTAGGAAGAGGCCATGGCCTTAAGTTAGGTACCATCCCAGCATTTTCCTGGAGTAGAAGTGGGGAAACCACGGAAAACCACTTTCAAGATGAGTGAAGTAGGAATCGAACCTGCCTCTTCCCAAGTTTTGCTCACGAGGCTGAGTCATAGAGAACTAATATCTATACTAATATAATAAAGCTGAAAACTTTGTCAGTGTGTTTGTATCTTTAAACGCGTTAATCTCTGGAACTACCAGACGGATTCGAAAAATTATTTTTGTATATGATACCCAGATTCAAGGCTATGTTAAATTTCAGACAGACCACTCCATTCCCTGCATTTAGGCCCTTTTGCAAAAATCTACACCGTTTCACCGATCTAATAACTTGACGGACATATTGTCGCTAGGCGACAACGACTAACACTGTATCATGATAGTCAACGCCGCACCATTGATGGACAGGTTGCACTAGGCAACAACGATTTACTCTGTATCATGATAGTCCGCTAAAATTTGCTAAAGGACACATGGGAAAACTGACCAATTGACAATCAAGAATTGTATTGGAATGTAGTATTCTCTATGCTATCGTATGCACAGTTAATCAGCATATTAGCAAAATGTAATGTAATGCTATCCTGTCAGAGAAACATAGTGGCAAACATTCCTACATTCACCTATCACCATTTTGCAGTTTTCATGTGTAGACAGATATTATTTCATTTGCGGTGCTTAGACATCGCGGTCATGTTGCACCTTGTACATGGGTGTGTGTGTAGAATTTTTGTGATAACCTGCGTTATTGTGATTCTTGCACTAGCATGTGTAAATTGGATATAGAATATGGTATTTGAAGCCATTTTTCAGTGTTGTTCAAGGATTTATTGGACTGTCGTATTCTCTATGCTATCGTATCCACAGTTAATATTTCATTTGCGGGGCTTAGACATCGTGGTCATGTTGCCCCGTGTACAAGGGTATGTGTGTAGATTTTTTGTGATAACCTGCGTTATTGTGATTGTTGCACTAGCATGTGTAAATACGGTATAAAACTCTATGTTGGTTTGTCTGTCTGTTATTTATACAAATCTACACCGTTAAACGATCTGAACCAAAATTTGTGTACCTTTGTAACCCTGCGAGTAACACTGTTTACATGACATTTCGGACAGACCACTCCACTCCCTGCATTTAGCCCCTTTGGCACAAATCTACTCCGTTTCACCGATCTGAACCAAAATGTGTATTCTTACCCTTTGGAAACCTGCGAGTAACACTGTCTACATGCAATTTCGGACAGACCACTCCATTTCCTACATTTAGGCCTCTTGACACAAATCTACACCGTCTCACCTATCTGAACCAAATTTTACATACTTACCCTTTGGAACCTGACGAGTAACACTGTCTGCGTGAAATTTCGGACATACCACTCCATTCCCTGCATTTAGGCCCTTTGGCACAAGTCTACATCGTTTCACCGATCTTAACCAAACTTAATGTACTTAGCCTTTGTAACCCTGCGGGTAACACTGTCCACTTGATATTGTGGACAACTCTCTCTACATTTAGAACAGACAAAATGAACTTGAAAACTACGTTTTAAGGTCCTAGAACCATTCATGTCCGTGTAGAGTAACTGTAAGAATATTTTAATAAGTCAACTGTTGGCTGGCAATGCGAGCTGCATCACGTCACCCCTACCAGAATTGCGAAAATAGTTACAACTTGCGCTGCTTATAAATTGGAGTCACTGGGAGTAATTATAGCAAGAAGATTTCTTAAGCCCCTTAAGTCCCTTAAAACAGATATCATCATGAAAATATTATGCCTCTGTATAAGTGCGATGGTGTTGGTGCAGTACATAGAGGTAATCAGCTTTAATAAGCGTTAGAGCTTTCAAATTTACTTTCATGTATTCAGATCCTTATCCTTGAGCGGTATGTGGCGATAAATGACACTATTGCTACTTCAGGAGCTTGGGACAGCCGAAGTTTTCCAAAGTGTTCTGATTATTTTCCTATGGCACTATGTGACAAAAGACGACACTATCCTTTTCTGACTGCCAATGAGATATAGGCCCTAGGCAGTGTCTTTTATTTCACATACTCCTCTTTCCAATCATATTTTTCAATTCGTTTGTAAATTACATGTGTCAGTACTGTAGTTAGTAAATAGCCGTTTCCCTATTCATTATTGTCATTATCATTACGGGAAAATGACCTGAATGTTACTACCGTTATACAGTACTACTTATCACCCCCAACCACCACCACCACCACCACCACAAAAAGTTATATTTTAAAAATATTTTTTTTCTGTTAGTTTAAGTATTATGTGCCAGTTCTGTAGTAGTATTCATTATCATCCATAAAACAAACAAATCCACCGGGCGAAGCCGGGCACTACTGCTAGTTGTGGTTATAGCGTAGAACTAATTACCTTGTGATTCATAATTAAGTTCAGGGCGCTATGAGCTACAACTGAAGTACCGTATACACCTAGAAACTAGGCACAATAAATAGGCTATTCTTGTGTATGTAAGTTTAATGACTAGCTGACGCACACTTCCTAGAAAGGATACATTTCTCTTTCAGAGTGAGAAAGGATGTGGCAAATGATAATTTGAGTCATAAATCTGGCGACAGTTATCTGAAACATGACGATAAGACCTGAAAAAACGTAGTTTAACTTAGTGTATAATATACTACTTGCTTTGTCCGGGGTTGCCTAGGTAGCGTATTATATGCCAGAGAAAAGTATTATACAAGGCAATATTTATTATGTAATGTGTTTCACTTTCGCAACTAACAGAATCCTAAGCATACTTCACCTCGTCTCTGATTCTCAATTTAAGCGGAAGATGGTATAATTGAAATCCTTTTTAAATATACAGTTCTTTTTGTTGTTGTTTTTGTTGTTCTTGTTGTTGTTGCTGCTGCTTTATTTGAGGGACGTGGACATCGTGCTGTACTTGGGTGAGTGTGTATATTTTGTCTGATAACCTGAGTTACTGTGATGGCTGTATCAGTGTGTGCATTTGTAATGCAGATGAGGATTGGGAAGGAGGCCACCGTGGCCTCAAGTTAGGAACCATCCCGGCATTTTCATGGCATAGAAGTGGGAAACCAGGGAAAAACATTTCCAGTTTTGCGTCATGAGGCTGAGTGTACGCCGTTCCAGCCCTCAGACCAGAATTAAATTTCTTGGCAGAGCCGGGAATCGAACCTGAGCCTCCTCAGTGACAAGAATTCTAGCCACCTTACACAAGTGTGAATTACCATCCCAACAGTTACCTGGAATCACTGTGGAGGAAACAGATGGAGAATTATCACGTTTAACATTAGGATTCGAACCTCAGATATCCCAATAGTGCAGCTGCTCTGCCTGTCACTCTTAGTAAACATTTGGACATTTGCAGTGGTTATTTCCTTAACTGTGCCCTCACCTTAAGTTGTGACAACATACGTTGACCTTGAGGACATGTTCTTTCTTCCGTGTGCATACCAACATTCACACTCTATAAAGCGTAAGAAAAAAAAACAAGATAATGTCTGAAAGTCGTATGAGGAAGACATTCATTGCAATGTCATTCATAAAGTGATGATAACAGAAGCTCATGATATCCTAGCCTTGAACTGCGATTTACGTCTTTCATCAAGGTCTTCTCTTTGCCACCTAGCACAAATACGTGTCTGGATCTCAATGAACAGAGGCGTATAGATCTCTATTTTTCCCCCCTCGTTACCGAGCGGATTGCCATTGAAACCTACATGGGCGAATATGTTTACATTCCATGTCTGCGGGAAGCCAAGGCTTTCCCAGCGCGAGGCACAGTGTTGTCAACTCTTCATCGTAATCACTGAGAACAAGCAGCGCGACTGGACAGAACTACGAGCAGCTGTGCAACACTGGATACCTGACACCTACCTGACACGTGAGCTGGCCGCCAGGACCGTAATCTAGAGCAGGGGTTCTCAACCGGTGGGTCGCAGGATATGTCTTGGGAAGTCGCGAGATACGGAGAAAAAGTTTTAAAAAATAGTTATTGCTGTAGTTTTTTATTAGGAAAAGAAGAATATACTCAGATTGTACTTAACATTTACGTTTTTTATTAAATGATCTTGTCGACTTCGTCGTTACGCTGGGGTCGGGCGTTCCGTTACGATTACGGGACGAAATGTACCTATAGAGCGTCTCAACCTTAAAAGACAGTATGGAATTAAATGTAGTATTTGCCTCTCACTAGCACTCCTGTGTCCTGCAATTAGCTTCGTCTTCTTCCACCCCGGCGATGTTGCCATTTCCCAATAATTTAAAGTGACAAATCTACAAAACTGTTTGCGTGGTCTTATAGAGAATTTTCCGCTCTTTATGATGATGCAAAAATAAAAGCCATAAATAATTAACACATGGCCCAATTTTCACAATTACGATATTTTGGCGCGAATCTATATTTTTGCAGATATAAAACTTATCACGCCATAGATAATGAACTAATGATCGCAACAGATCAAGAATTTATTTTTTGATTGCCTGATGTTGGTAGAAGATACTCTATTTCTCAGGGCAGTAATTATTTTCATAGTAAGAAAGTTATGATTTTTTTTTCTTAAATGTTACTTGAAAAATCTGAGTTGGTATCACAGGAAAGTTACGTAGCGACAAACTTTTTTGCTATTGACTTAACGTTCGTGACTAAGCGAGAAGAAATGTTCATTAATAAGTGAAAAGGTTTTTAAAACAAACCAGAGCTCGATATCAGATAGCATTCATAAGTTATCGCACTTATTCCTCCCGCCCAGCGCTGACGCTGCATAAGTTTGTTTACTCAGGCGCCAGTATCTCACCGACTGATGGTGTGATGGTGTGAAGTTAAACTGTGAAATGAAGTGGTCCTTGTGTTCTTTATAAATTGTCCGCATCGTTGCGTACCGTAGTGGCTAGCATTCCTAGCTGTCACCGTGCTGTCACCGTGGAGGCCCAGGTTTGAATCCCGGCTCTGCCAAGAAATTTAATTCTGGTCTGAGGGCTGGAACGGGGTATACTCAACTTCATGAGACAAAACTGAGAAGAGGCGGGTTCGATTCCTACCTCAGTCATCCTCTAATTGGTTTCCGTGGTTTGCCTTTGTTCATCCCGGGAATGAACAAGGGTTCGTTAGTGGTGCAGAGTTAACGTATCTGTGTCAAAAGAACACGGCAGACACCCACAACGAAATGACAGGCGAAGTGTAAGAAAAGTGGTTCGCCGAGCAATTGTTGCCCAATGTTCCCGAAGGATCTATCCTAGTAATAGACAATGTAGGCTACCACAGTCGGAAAATCGAACTTTTACCTATAACGGAGAAAACACCGGATTATAGATTGGCTTATTCAAAAGGGGTCCCTTTTCGAAATGATATGTTAAAACAGAAGCTTCGTTTTATTATGGCTCAAAACAGAGTCAGATATGATAAATACATCATTGACGAGATGGCTAAATCAGCAGAAAAAATATGTTCTTCGCTTGCCACCATACCACAGTGAACTTAATATCATCGAAAAGGTATGGGTGCAAGTGAAGAACTATATAAAATTGAACAACGTCTCATTCAAGTAACAAGAAATGAAGAATTTAATTTCGGCTGCATACCACCACTTGACCACACAAAATTGAGTAAATTACGTGGACCACAGTATACCACAGGTATATATAATATTCATGAAATGTCATATTATATTTTATTTTAACCTATGATATTCGAGAAAATGTAATATTATAAATTATTACATATTAAAATATTATCATATTCATGAATAATTGAAAATTATAAATTGTTATAATGTGTGCATTAAAATCGCGCTCTGAGGTTCAGCGTATCATATCTAAATATTGTAGCGTTGTTCGCTGCGAGGTATGAGCTACAGTTATATACAACAAATAAATATTTTGGAAATTTCCCGAGTTTTGCGTAAAAGAACGCCTGTATACGAGTTATATTACATCATGTGCCCGCCCTTGTAGAACTTTGTATATGCAGTAGATCTGGCATCAGCGCGCCCCATTTAATGCGTACTGTCTTTTAAGGTAGAGACGCACTATAGATGCACTGAGGTGTGTGACGTCATAGTACCGCTTGGTGCATGTGTTCCCCGACAATCTCTACTTCGTTAGTATAAGACAAAAATCCCTGATTCTTGGATGTCATGGGTAATCTCGAGAACCACTGGATGGATTTTGATGCGGTTTTCACCATTCTGTAAAGGATATCTCAAGGAAAGATCTGTAGAAAATAATTTATGTATTATCAAAGGAAGCCAAGCAGTAACGATTTCAGTGAAAAAGTCGAAAACAAACTTGGCGTCCGCGCGCTTCTTAAGCTTACGCTGGGCAAACGGTTAAAAGTATCAATATACTATGAACGTAAGAATTGGTCGGCATGAAAAGTTCTACAAAAAAAAGTCCGTGAGAACATATCTCTATCTTCAATACATCGCCCACTATAAGTGTTTTTAGACTGGATGGAAGGGGCACGTCATCCAGCCATCTCCCTCCGCGCTTGACCTTGCTTTGCCCTTGGTTTGCACTAGCCGTACGCGAGTAATTTGAAACCAGGTAAAGTATTATAAAGCAAGATAAGTATTATGCAGATCATTTTCTAACATGTCAAGAGTCTTCGGCTTCGAGCGAATAGAGAAGCCTCCATCCTTTCCAGCATTTTTCATTATTTGTTTTAAAATGAGACAAAGTCTAGTGTTTCAGTCTGTCACATTTTTCTTTTAATTCTATTAACGAGAAACTTGAGCTTGTTTGGAATTAACCAATTCTTGAATGTCTGGAATGATTTTTGTAGCACACAAAACAATGTCATTTTCCAGTGCCTGACGATTTATTGATTTGTATTTATTTAATTCACCATTAGGCTATGGAGAATCCTTGTTCACAGTTGTAAGATGTAGAAAATGCCATCAAAGTTTTTAACGCTGTTGTGGACAGTTCTGGGTATTACTTTTTAATACGTATCCAAAATGTGTTCCCACAAGCATTGTTAAAGGTTAGTTTCACTGACTGATCACTTGAAATCTCGAACGTTAAAACTTAGGGATCGCCAAAATACTCAGCCTAAAAAGTGTCTAAAAGGTTGAGAACCCCTGCTCTAGAGTCCACGTGGAGAGATAGAGGAAGCATGCTGTTGGTCAAGAACCGTTAGCTATTAGTCGTCAGTGAACAATGGTTATTCTCAGCGCGAGCTACTGCCTAAAGGCTCGGCCACACAGAAAGCGGTCTGTCGCGGCGGGAAGCGATCCAAAGGTCGTCGCGGCGGTCTGCGATATGGGGACGTCACATAGGACGCAATACCTTTGTGTGAGCGGTCCAGTCTGGTCACTTCCTTCTAGAGCAGTGGTTCTTAACCGGTGGTGCCTCGGGAGTGGTCCGCGGGAGAAAAGGGTCCACCAGCACCAGCACGTATAAAAAAAAGTGGCCAATAAATGGGGATTTCGCAAACGATGTGCGTTGAACGAGAATCGTCCGAATGTATTCGCGGCAATGACTATCAGGTATTGAAATATCTTTAAAATGAGTGCTATTGAGGAAGTGTTACAACTGATAAGGTGTATTGGGGGAGGGGTGGAGAGGGGCATGGGGATGAGGTGTGGTCCGTACATGATTCAATTTCACGCTGAGTGGTCCGCAGACTTCTAAGGGTTCAGAACCAATGTTCTAGAGAATATGTAGTGTGTTTTCTTATTAAGTATTGTTTGATATTTTTATTGAGTATGAGCTCGGACATCAATAATAAGAGAGAGAGAGCTATTAGGAGAATAGCACCGCTTATGTATCGAACTGGAGTCACATGAAGATAGGTTTTTCAAGTATTTTCGTAAGTCATGAGAATGTTTTGAGGAATTGCACAATTCCATGTTTCAGCCTTCTTTAAAATATCTTTATAATGTTCGTGTGAACTGTCGAACAAATGAGTATTTCCGCACAGTTTCAATGAATACTTCACTCATCACAATCGAAGGCTGCACGGGGTTCAGGCGGGCAATCTGTACATTTGTACAACCGGATCGCTCTTCGTCGCGACAAAGACTAGCGGGTGACGGTAGACCGCGTTCTGTGTGCGAGGGTTGATGCAACTTTGGGAAATACAACTGGACCGCCTGACCGCCTCGGTCAGATATCGCTTCACGCCGCGACAGACCGCGTTCTGTGTGCCAGGGTTGATGCAACTTTGGGAAATGCAACTGGACCGCCTGACCGCCTCGGTCAGATATCGCTTCACGCCGCGGCAGACCGCGTTCTGTGTGCCAGGGTTGATGCAACTTTGGGAAATGCAACTGGACCGCCTGACCGCCTCGGTCAGATATCGCTTCACGCCGCGACAGACCGCGTTCTGTGTGCGAGGGTTGATGCAACTTTGGGAAATACAACTGGACCGCCTCGGACAGATATCGCTTCACGCCGCGACAGACCGGTTCTGTGTGCCAGGGTTGATGCAACTTTGGGAAATACAACTGGACCGCCTGACCGCCTCGGTCAGATATCGCTTCACGCCGCGACAGACCGCGTTCTGTGTGCCAGGGTTGATACAACTTTGGGAAATACAACTGGACCACCTGACCGCCTGACCGCCTCAGTCAGATATCGCTTCACGCCGCGACAGACCGCGTTCTGTGAGCCAGGGTTGATGCAACTTTGGGAAATACAACTGGACCGCCTGACCGCCTCGGTCAGATATCGCTTCACGCCGAGACAGACCGCGTTCTGTGTGCCATGGTTGATGCAACTTTGGGAAATACAACTGGACCGCCTGACCGCCTCGGTCAGATATCGCTTCACGCCGCGACAGACCGCGTTCTGTGTGCCATGGTTGATACAACTTTGGGAAATGCAACTGGACCGCCTGACCGCCTCGGTCAGATATCGCTTCACGCCGCGACAGACCGCGTTCTGTGTGCCATGGTTGATGCAACTTTGGGAAATGCAACTGGACCGCCTGACCGCATCGGTCAGATATCGCTTCACGCCGCGACAGACCGCGTTCTTTGTGCCAGGGTTGATACAACTTTGGGAAATGCAACTGGGCCGCCTGACCGCCTCGGTCAGATATCGCTTCACGCCGCGACAGACCGCGTTCTGTGTGCCAGGGTTGATGCAACTTTGGGAAATGCAACTGGACCGCCTGACCGCCTCGGTCAGATATCGCTTCACGCCGCGGCAGACCGCGTTCTGTGTGCCAGGGTTGATGCAACTTTGGGAAATGCAACTGGACCGCCTGACCGCCTCGGTCAGATATCGCTTCACGCCGCGACAGACCGCGTTCTGTGTGCGAGGGTTGATGCAACTTTGGGAAATACAACTGGACCGCCTCGGACAGATATCGCTTCACGCCGCGACAGACCGGTTCTGTGTGCCAGGGTTGATGCAACTTTGGGAAATACAACTGGACCGCCTGACCGCCTCGGTCAGATATCGCTTCACGCCGCGACAGACCGCGTTCTGTGTGCCAGGGTTGATACAACTTTGGGAAATACAACTGGACCGCCTGACCGCCTCAGTCAGATATCGCTTCACGCCGCGACAGACCGCGTTCTGTGAGCCAGGGTTGATGCAACTTTGGGAAATACAACTGGACCGCCTGACCGCCTCGGTCAGATATCGCTTCACGCCGAGACAGACCGCGTTCTGTGTGCCATGGTTGATGCAACTTTGGGAAATACAACTGGACCGCCTGACCGCCTCGGTCAGATATCGCTTCACGCCGCGACAGACCGCGTTCTGTGTGCCATGGTTGATACAACTTTGGGAAATGCAACTGGACCGCCTGACCGCCTCGGTCAGATATCGCTTCACGCCGCGACAGACCGCGTTCTGTGTGCCATGGTTGATGCAACTTTGGGAAATGCAACTGGACCGCCTGACCGCCTCGGTCAGATATCGCTTCACGCCGCGACAGACCGCGTTCTGTGTGCCATGGTTGATGCAACTTTGGGAAATGCAACTGGACCGCCTGACCGCATCGGTCAGATATCGCTTCACGCCGCGACAGACCGCGTTCTTTGTGCCAGGGTTGATACAACTTTGGGAAATGCAACTGGACCGCCTGACCGCCTCGGTCAGATATCGCTTCACGCCGCGACAGACCGCGTTCTGTGTGCCAGGGTTGATGCAACTTTGGGAAATGCAACTGGACCGCCTGACCGCCTCGGTCAGATATCGCTTCACGCCGCGGCAGACCGCGTTCTGTGTGCCAGGGTTGATGCAACTTTGGGAAATGCAACTGGACCGCCTGACCGCCTCGGTCAGATATCGCTTCACGCCGCGACAGACCGCGTTCTGTGTGCGAGGGTTGATGCAACTTTGGGAAATACAACTGGACCGCCTCGGACAGATATCGCTTCACGCCGCGACAGACCGGTTCTGTGTGCCAGGGTTGATGCAACTTTGGGAAATACAACTGGACCGCCTGACCGCCTCGGTCAGATATCGCTTCACGCCGCGACAGACCGCGTTCTGTGTGCCAGGGTTGATACAACTTTGGGAAATACAACTGGACCGCCTGACCGCCTGACCGCCTCAGTCAGATATCGCTTCACGCCGCGACAGACCGCGTTCTGTGAGCCAGGGTTGATGCAACTTTGGGAAATACAACTGGACCGCCTGACCGCCTCGGTCAGATATCGCTTCACGCCGAGACAGACCGCGTTCTGTGTGCCATGGTTGATGCAACTTTGGGAAATACAACTGGACCGCCTGACCGCCTCGGTCAGATATCGCTTCACGCCGCGACAGACCGCGTTCTGTGTGCCATGGTTGATACAACTTTGGGAAATGCAACTGGACCGCCTGACCGCCTCGGTCAGATATCGCTTCACGCCGCGACAGACCGCGTTCTGTGTGCCATGGTTGATGCAACTTTGGGAAATGCAACTGGACCGCCTGACCGCCTCGGTCAGATATCGCTTCACGCCGCGACAGACCGCGTTCTTTGTGCCAGGGTTGATACAACTTTGGGAAATGCAACTGGACCGCCTGACCGCCTCGGTCAGATATCGCTTCACGCCGCGACAGACCGCTTTCTGTGTGCCAGGGTTGATGCAACTTTGGGAAATACAACTGGACCGCCTGACCGCCTCGGTCAGATATCGCTTCACGCCGCGACAGACCGCTTTCTGTGTGCCAGGGTTGATGCAACTTTGGGAAATACAACTGTCCGCCTGACCGCCTCGGTCAGATATCGCTTCACGCCGACACAGACCGCGTTCTGTGTGCCAGGGTTGATGCAACTTTGGGAAATACAACTGGACCGCCTGACCGCCTCGGTCAGATATCGCTTCACGCCGCGACAGACCGCGTTCTGTGTGCGAGGGTTGATGCAACTTTGGGAAATACAACTGGACCGCCTGACCGGATCGGTCAGATGTCGCTTCACGCCGCGACAGACCGCGTTCTGTGTGCCAGGGTTGATGCAACTTTGGGAAATACAACTGGACCGCCTGACCGCCTCGGTCAGATATCGCTTCACGCCGCGACAGACCGCTTTCTGTGTGCCAGGGTTGAAGCAACTTTGGGAAATACAACTGGACCGCCTGACCGCCTCGGTCAGATATCGCTTCACGCCGCGACAGACCGGTTTCTGTGTGCCAGGGTTGAAGCAACTTTGGGAAATACAACTGGACCGCCTGACCGCCTGGGTCAGATATCGCTTCACGCCGCGACAGACCGCTTTCTGTGTGCCAGGGTTGAAGCAACTTTGGGAAATACAACTGGACCGCCTGACCGCCTCGGTCAGATATCGGTTCACGCCGCGATAGACCGCTTTCTGTGTGCCAGGGTTGATACAACTTTGGGAAATACAACTGGACCGCCTGACCGCCTCAGTCAGATATCGCTTCACGCCGCGACAGACCGCGTTCTGTGAGCCAGGGTTGATGCAACTTTGGGAAATACAACTGGACCACCTGACCGCCTCGGTCAGATATCGCTTCACGCCGCGACAGACCGCTTTCTGTGTGCCAGGGTTGAAGCAACTTTGGGAAATACAACTGGACCGCCTGACCGCCTCGGTCAGATATTGCTTCACGCCGCGACAGACCGGTTCTGTGTGCCGGGTTGATGCAAGTTTGGTAAATACAACTGGACCGCCTGACCGCCTCGGTCAGATATCGCTTCACGCCGCGACAGACCGCTTTCTGTGTGCCAGGGTTGATGCAACTTTGGGAAATACAACTGGACCGCCTGACCGCCTCGGTCAGATATCGCTTCACGCCGCGACAGACCGCGTTCTGTGTGCCAGGGTTGATGCAACTTTGGGAAATACAACTGGACCGCCTGACCGCCTCGGTCAGATATCGCTTCACGCCGCGACAGACCGCGTTCTGTGTGCCAGGGTTGATGCAACTTTGGGAAATACAACTGGACCGCCTGACCGCCTCGGTCAGATATCGCTTCACGCCGCGACAGACCGCGTTCTGTGTGCGAGGGTTGATGCAACTTTGGGAAATACAACTGGACCGCCTGACCGCCTCGGTCAGATATCGCTTCTCGCCGCGACAGACCGCTTTCTGTGTGCCAGGGTTGAAGCAACTTTGGGAAATACAACTGGACCGCCTGACTGCCTCGGTCAGATATCGCTTCACGCCGCGACAGACCGCGTTCTGTGTGCGAGGGTTGATACAACTTTGGGAAATACAACTGGACCGCCTGACCGCCTCAGTCAGATATCGCTTCACGCCGCGACAGACCGCGTTCTGTGAGCCAGGGTTGATGCAACTTTGGGAAATACAACTGGACCGCCTGACCGCCTCAGTCAGATATCGCTTCACGCCGCGACAGACCGCGTTCTGTGAGCCAGGGTTGATGCAACTTTGGGAAATACAACTGGACCGCCTGACCGCCTCGGTCAGATATCGCTTCACGCCGCGACAGACCGCGTTCTGTGTGCCAGGTTTGATACAACTTTGGGAAATACAACTGGACCGCCTGACCGCCTCAGTCAGATATCGCTTCACGCCGCGACAGACCGCGTTCTGTGAGCCAGGGTTGATGCAACTTTGGGAAATACAACTGGACCGCCGTACCGCCTCGGTCAGATATCGCTTCACGCCGCGACAGACCGCGTTCTGTGTGCCAGGGTTGATGCAACTTTGGGAAATGCAACTGGACCGCCTGACCGCCTCGGTCAGATATCGCTTCACGCCGCGACAGGCCGCGTTCTTTGTGCGAGGGTTGATGCAACTTTGGGAAATACAACTGGACCGCCTGACCGCCTCGGTCAGATATCGCTTCACGCCGCGACAGACCGCTTTCTGTGTGCGAGGGTTGATGCAACTTTGGGAAATACAACTGGACCGCCTGACCGCCTCAGTCAGATATCGCTTCACGCCGCGACAGACCACTTTCTGTGTGCCAGGGTTGATGCAACTTTGGGAAATACAACTGGACCGCCTGACCGCCTCGGTCAGATATCGCTTCACGCCGCGACAGACCGCTTTCTGTGTGACCGAGCCTTAACGTTTGAGTCACCGCTCATTAACCAGGAAAGTGAGAGAACTATACGCACATTTATGCAACATAGCTCACCCGGTAACTACTGAAATTGCGAATCTTCCAGAGAATTTTCTCCGGGGAGAGAGGGGAGGGGCACATGGCATTTCTTGTCTTCACTAGAGTACCACAATTAATTAGCTATTTATTTGCCCAGGATTATTCGCACATGCTCTTTCAATCAGTAGTAAGTTAGTTGTCATACAACAAGACAAGGTATCGCAAAGGTAAGTGAATAATACTTTCTTCCCAAAGGAAACTAGACATTTTGCACCCCGATTCAGACTTAATATTTTGCAGACATCAAGTTGCCAACATGTCGCTCTGGTGTTAACATTGGGCTCGTAGTTGGTATGTTACACCTCACCAAGACGCCGGCTAGTACACTGGGAGGCGAAAAGAATCACGCACCAATTGTGGGAATTACATGAAACCATGTATGGATGACTGTAATGTTGATGTTGTTGTTTGAGTCTCCAGTCTTTTGACAGGTTAGATGCAGCCATCCATGCCTCCTTGTTCTGAGCTAATCGTTTCAACTCTGCATAGCTTTCATACCTTCTATCCGAGGCAATCTGTTTTAACATATTTTAACCTTGGCTTAGCCCTGCAGTTCTTGTCCTCAACGCTTCCTTCTATAACTAAGTTTGCTATGCCTGAGTGTCTTAGTATGTGTCCTCCAACCTATATCTTCTCTTTATTAGCAGTCGCTAGAAACATTGGCCGCCATGGCCCCAATTCCAAATACACTATTACAATAACACAGGTTATCACACAAATTCAAAACTCATCAAAGTATACAGGGCTGGTGGCCATAATATCCTGAGCCCCTACAATGGGTGAACAATGACAATTTTTAGCCTAATTTCAATGTATGAAAAAATATGCTGATGAGTTCACCTTTTGTCCGTGTGTGTGTGTGGATGTGTGTGTCTCCCCTAATAACTTCTAAACGGCTGGAGCGATTTCAATGAAACTCGGTAACGTCATAGTAATATATTGGCCGACCCCCGACCGTGCCCTTCAAATTGTATTACGTCTCACCAATCCAACATCTTCGAAACTTTTACTGATATCACCCTGAAATGAAGAGGTGTTAAGAAGAGCGGTAGAGGAAATATTTGTTACCCTATCTACCCATCTGATCTTCATCAATCTCCTGTAACACCACATTTCAAACGCTTCAATTCTCCTCTTTTATGGTGCGTAAATTATGTTGATGTGCGTAAATTATGACAATATCAGGGCAAACTAATACTTATATCGCGGAACACTGACCGCCTACATGAAGGTATTCAGCCAACACCTGACATTCCTATCAGGCGGCATGGCCTCGTTTAGTGATTATGCTTAACTTTTGGACACTAGTGTACAACAGGTCACTGGTTTCCCGCTCTATTCCAGGAAGATGGTACCTAACTTAAGACCACAAACGTCTCCTGGCCAATCCTGAAATTTTGTACGGTAATAAAGGGCACTACTAGATGTTCAGCTATGAGACTTCTAAAAACCTGTAAAATACAAAACGAATCAATTATCAGTTTTACAGTGTGGCGGCCCGAGGCTATGCTGGTATCATCAGGTGAGTGAGTCAGCAGTTGTTCAGAATCCTATAACTTTGTAACCTTACCCACCAATTTGTATACACCAGTTGTACTCTCACATTGTAACATCACTACATCCCTTAAAAGGGACTCATAATTCAATATTACTGGCCAATAAACACTTGGTCAGTACATTACACCTGCATTACTGTTTACACGCTCCTTTACGCCCTAACTCCCTTCCTGAACTCTCCGTCACTGTTAGACGTGACTTACAGTAGCCAGATACTTGCTAGGGCAGGCATCATTGTATTCCCGTACCGGCCTGACTGCTAGTAGCGGCACGCGCCATATAGCTGACGCGTGCAAGTCGATTATCTAACCAGCCAGCTGGACGACCACATAAGCCAGCGCGTTGACCTGTACGCTAAGTCCATCCCCTGAAATACACCTAGATCTTTTATAAGAGCATCCCCTAGCACCCTAACACTAAACAACACTCTACACTGGTCAGCTTGCCCGACTACGGGAAGCTACCCCCTTTTTGGCACTTCTTTATAAATTAACACAATAACTCTTCCGTTTTAGATCCGACCACCCCCAAATAAGGGATCTAAAACAGATGGTCGCGGCCAAGCGTAGGTGAAACATTTTAATAGACATTTCTCGCGATTTAACCATCTGAGCACAGTAAAATATGGTACAGTCAATATATATATATACATTATAATGCACTGGCATCTAATTTAGTTCAATTGTTCACATAACCTCAAAATGGCGGCTGTGCGCAATTTTAAAATTAAGTTTTTATTTCTTGTGTATTAATCATGCGATCGAAGTGAACGTTGTCGGCGAAATCTTACGAATGTGCAGAAATTGGAGTTGCGGTTATTAAGGTACAGTACTATTTCTTTTGCAATATTGCTTAGTTTGTTTATGCATTGTAACAAAAATGGCTGATCCAGTATAGGCTACATTGTCTTCTTCTTCTTCTTCTTCAGTTCCTTTATGCATTCAAGCGTCGGGGTAGCCTCGTTTGAGCCGTTTCTGCCATTTCTACCTCATCCAGCTCCTCCCTCAACTCGCATTATTTCATGTATTTGTTTAGGCACCACCTCTAAATTTTAAAGCAATCTAAATTTGTATCAATTTATCTGTGATAATAGGAGCAGATGACCCCGCTGTTCCGCTCCTTAAAACAACAATAACTGAGCAACCATTTCTACACCAGGGAAAGGTCCTGGGTGTTCCCATACGTATGGCTACCACGACGTCCTTCCCAATGTTAGCCCAACTACAAGTAAATACGCAAGTACAGTACAAACCCTACAATAAGAATGGTATCAGGCAAATTTCTCACCCTGGTACATGGGGCTGATGACCAAAATGTCACAAGCCTCTAAATGAAACAAAATTATTATCATTAACTTTCAATAATCTTTCATGGAGACCACAGGAGAGAGGGCAATCGG
This sequence comes from Meconema thalassinum, assembly GCA_946902985.2. Taxonomy (NCBI): domain Eukaryota; kingdom Metazoa; phylum Arthropoda; class Insecta; order Orthoptera; family Tettigoniidae; genus Meconema; species Meconema thalassinum. The sequence goes on along the minus strand of OX336390.1, from coordinate 149,980,532 downwards.
AAGATTATCTAAGTACTGTTCGCTAAGGTCACACGAGGCGCTGTTTATCATCATTACCAGGCATTGTTTTCTACACAAGGAGGTCTTAAAGATGCAAACAAACACGAATAACGTCCCATTAGGTCACAGGCTGTTAAACTGACACCCACGAATTCAGCACGAGCTCCACTACTAAACAGCGTAGGTATTTCTTTCGCAATTACAAAGTTCTTTTCAAACTCTTTTTCCAATCCGGTCCCTGTTCCAAAGCATTATTTTTGTAGTTTCAAATTAGGATTTCAAAAAATTAATAATAATAATGTTATTTATGTTCGACCCTCACTATTATGTGTCAGATAACTGTATCATAATGATGGTCATTATAACACTGTTTTCCATTATGATACAGTTTCTCCAGCCAATCAGAGCTCGTTCATTGACCAATTAGGTAACGATAACTTCGCGCATGCGCTCAAAATCCAACATGTCGGACATAAACACAACATCGAACTATAATAAATTACCGACATGGAATACCCACCGTCCATATGTTCGCGTAAATAAACTGGCGAATATGAGACAAGAAATAGCACTGTACCTTAAAATCACCAACACTAATTTCTACACAGCGCATTGTCTTCAAATGACACCGGTGACAATATTACTGAGGGACGGCAGATGTAAACACATGGCTTGCATATGGCATTGCAAGCACACAGAGCGCATGCGTCGGTCGTTCAAAGATCTTGAAAGACAGAGATATAACACCCAACGCTCGCTCTGCGATCACAAAATTCCAGTAGCTGACTCTCAACAGATATTTATGAATATTTATGTTAAAACATATAATAAAGTTATAATTACCGTCGAACATAAACAGTCGTATGCAACTCGCCTATAATGGTAATTAAGACACTCGTATGGAAATTATAAAACTCGCATACGCTCGTTTTATAAAAATATTCGTGTCTTAATTATAGCCATTATAGGCTCGTTGCATAATGTACTATTATAGTTTTTAAAAATCATTTTAACTCCAAGAATTTGTATTTTCACAACGGCAGTGTTGATCAAGGAGGAGTTTTGTGTTGTGTAAATTGAGTAAAAGTCATATAGGAGTAAAGTAGGCAGTTAGAATGCAATTAAAAGTGCAGGAATCGGACCATCAATCTATGGCTTTGGTCACCAAAATGAGCTAACGTGACATGACAATAAGATTTTTAACCAAGGATAGACGTATATGAATGGAAGTAGCGTATGGTAAGCCACAGCCCTCCAGTTCAAATGTCCGTTTTGCCTCACAAGGCTGAGTGTACCCCATTTCAGCCTTCAGACCGGAATTAAAATTTCTTGGCAGAGCCGGTTATTGAATCGGTACCTCCACCCGGGATGCCAACCAAGAATGCTAGTCACTACACCACTATACAAAGTGTTTAGAAACAAGAAGTTCCGTGAAGAACTATACAGCCTACTTTTCATGCCAATGATTATTCTACAGTATATGAACCTATCTAGAATAATGACGAAATTAAGTTGGTAATATCGAAATATCTAATTAGTTCAAAATATACCTGGTATAGGCCTAATGTAGCCTAATAGAGCACTACAGTTGGTAGCCCTGGTGACTGAATATATTCTTAGTTCCATCTCTTAAAGTACAGAATACAAAATTTGGTTGAAGTCCAATGGACGTTACATGCAGTTAGACACTGGATCTATCAGCACGCGTAAAAGCATGTTGCCAACAATACCATGCGTGTGCTGGTCAGAAATAATCTGAAATATTATGATATCTTGTTGTGCCAATTTTGGATGAAATCCATTTGTTAGTATAGAAGTTACATGTATTTTAAAATTGGACATATCAGCAGGCATAGAATCATGTTGGCAGCACTGCCTTGTATTAATTACTCCAAATTAATCTAGAATGTCAGGTGCTATACGTGTGCAAAGTATAGAGCTGTTGGCTTGCATACTTTCTGATATATTGATATTAGGGTAAAACGAATATAGACAGCATTTATTAACAGTTGGCAGCCCTGATTGCTCTTAACAATACTTATAGTCATATCTGTTATGTTACACATAGCAGATACGAAATTTGGTTGAAATCCAACTGATAGTATAGATGTTGCATGTATTTAAAAATTGGTACTATCAGCAGGCTTATAATCATGTTGGTAGAACTGACGTATATAAGTTACTCCAAATTAATCTAAAATGTCAGAATATACGTGTGCATAGTTTAAAGCTGTTGGCTTGCATACTTTCTGATATATTGTTATTTGGATTAAAAAAAATAGAGAGAGCAATTATGAACAGTTGGCAGTCCTGGTGGCTCTTAAGAATATGCTCAGTCATATCTGTTTATGTACAGATATTACATACAAAATTTGGTTGAAATCCAATTGATAGTGTAGAAGTTATATGCATTTAAACATTGGACCTATCACAAGGCTTAAAATTATTTTGGCAACACTGTCATGGTTGGCCTCCTGGAAATTAAACTGAAATAGTATTATCTACATGTGTACCAATTTTGGAATAGCTCCCATGCATACCTTGCATGATATCCAACATGGAGCTCAAATTTCTAGTGCGTTTTTTCAGCAGTTGGTAGCACTGACAACATTTTCAAATATGGACGAGAGATATTCCGGTGCACATCTTTACTCATACTAAATTTGGTTTTGATTGCTGCAGCCGTTTAGGAGTTGATAGGGGGGGGGGGACACACACACACACACAGCCAGACAGACAGACAGACAGACACACATTTTCCCGGATCGATCTCATAAGTCTACTTTTTCCTCATTTTTGCAAAATGTGAAAAGTAGGCTAAAAAAGTGTCCGATATTGCAACAGGGGTTGGGATTGGTCAAAACGGGAATAAATGTACCTATAAACATATGTTCGGACAAATACCTGTTGAGATATATCCGCGTGAAGGAGGCGTTGTGTCCGGTGGTGCAGGCGTCTTTCCGTTGAAGGTCTTTGCATGAGTCTGATGTTCAGTCATAGTTGTGCGGTTCGCCGGACCTTACTCCATTGAATTTCTGGCTATGGGGACATTTAAAGACATTGCTGTATGTTACACCCATCGACAATGTGCACATGTTACAAGCGCGTGTGACCAATGAGTGAGCCCACATCCGCGAGCAGCCAGGCGTGATTGGACGAGTTGGGGATTCCTTGGGAAGAAGAGCCAAAGAATGTGTACGAATTCGTGGTAACCATGTGGAGCATCCCTTGTAACGTGCAGATGGTATCCGCGGATATACCGGCTGAAATCATCACAGCTCCTGGTTGGTGGCGTTGATGGATGTTTCCCCAACGCGTGTTCTGTTGAACGTGTGTGACAGTCAAGTGTTCATTAGAAGCAGTGTTGGATTACCCATTAGGCCCGACTAGGCCCAGACCTAGGACCCCCAATTATTTGGGGCCCCCAAAATTTTATTCCGAAGATTTAGAAACAAATTATCCAGAACTGAGACAGTTTCAGCACTATATTAAATTACAATGTCGTTTAAAAACTGAGTTCACTCATTCTGAACTTTACGAAATTCTTATTCGAGACAAGCTTGAGTCTGTTTTTTCGAACGTTGAAATTGCTTTTCGCATTTTTCTGACCCTCAAGATAATGAATTCTTCTGCGGAGCGTTCGTTTTCAAAATTGAAACGGATCAAAAGTGCGCAAAGAAGTGTCATGTCACAAGAATGATTAGACATGCTAAGTTTAATGTATATCGAGTCAGATGTTCTACGGGAAATTGATTTTGATAACATTGTAGAAGATTTCATTGACCGAAAAAAAAAAACAGAAAAAAAAATTTTTTGATTACATTTTACAGAAGGAAAAAATAGTATGATTTGTTAAATTGTTCATCAAATCATCTGAAATGTTTTCAAATAACGATGATCGTTTCAATTGAAATGTATGTATATATGTATACAGGGTGTATCTTAATTATACCGACAAACAAATCAGGGACGCTCTGCGTGTTGTGTAAAAGACGATGCCGCAACCGGATTGGCGGAGAAAATTTTTCCCTTCGAGAAAATGAGGTTACTTTGTTACGGGCGCGCGATTCAAATCTACGAACTCGCCGTATTTGCTGACCCAGGGAGCAAGCCGCTGGCCACTGCTGTGCTTCAAGCAAGGGAAGGGAGTGTGATGGAGACAGAGATATGCTGGCTGGCATGCGCAAGTTTCCTCGATCACCTCGGCTTGCCGCATGCCCGCCAGCATATCTCTGTCTCCTTCTATCACACTCCCTTCCCTTGCTTGAAGCACAGCAGTGGCCAGCGGCTTGCTCCCTGGGTCAGCAAATACGGCGAGTTCGTAGATTTGAATCGCGCGCTCGGAAGTAACAAAGTAACCTCATTTTCTCGAAGGGAAAAATTTTCTCCGCCAATCCGATTGCGGCATCGTCTTTTACACAACACGCAGAGCGTCCCTGATTTTTTTGTCGGTGTAATTAAGATACACCCTGTATATGGAAGGAAGGAAGGAAGCTTGTAGTTTAACGTGACCGTTAATCGCGAGATCATGAGCCACGGGACCTCCTTTTTACGTGGAATCCGAACCACAGGACATGGCATTTCACTTCGAAAATCTCACATGCATTGACCGGGAATCGAACCCGGACCGCCTTGGTGAGAGGCATACAGCTAGACCGCTGAGCCACCACGCCCCCCCCCCCCCTGTATATGATTTAATAAAAAGTGTATTATTTATCTTGAGGAAAAAACCTCTTGTATATACTTTATTAAATGTACAGGTGCTAGAAAATAAAAATTATTTTAAAAAAATAAATGGGCCCCCCAAAATCTGAGGGACTTGGGCCTCATTTTACCTTAATGCGGCACTGATTAGAAGTAGCTGGTAGGATGACGTCCACAGTCTGAAGTGTAAATACACACCACAAGTAAAATGGCTCATATCTCAACAGGTATTTGTTTCCGGACATATGTTTATAGGAACATTTCTTCTCGTTTTGACCAATCCCAACCCCTGCTGAATATCGGACACTTCCTTCTAAACACTCTGTATGTTTGCCAAACCAGTCACTATGAGAAATCAACGGAAGAGACCGTCAACATGAGTGGACGAGATGAAAGTGAACATGTGTGAAGTACAGTAGAAGGTATTCCTCGTTTGACTGCAAGTGGAGCGTGACCAGTGAAACAAAACAAAACGACTCCCTCATACGCTCTGTACTGGTGACCCACATTCATAAGCATAACGTAGCACAATAAAATCTGCCTTCAACGGAAACGATCGGGACTCGTATTTTTTTCGTTAAACATAGGTTTCCGGCTAACAGAGGTAGGCCCATGCCAAAATATTTAAATTATGAACATGCATATAATGGACATACTGTACTGAGAAAAAATAAAATAGTGTATATACCTTATTCAGTGTTGTATTTACATATTTCGGCTACGAATGAATACAGTACTGTGCAAGCAAAACTTACAATGAACATAAAGACAGGCATTTGTTGGTTGACAGCTCATTAAAGCGAGCATTGGGAAAGATTGGGGCATCAGGAAACAGGCAATTAATCGCACACTTTGACATGTAATTTGCAGAACAAAAGAAGGAAGACCTATTTGCACATTCCTTGTTAGCTACAGAATAAACTATATGTATATTAAGGCTTTCACGGCCCGGATTACATTGTTTGATTCCATTGAAAAAGGAGGCAAGGTTTCTCCGAAACGTATGGTTTTTAATTTAAATACACACGGCATTAGCCCAATAAATATAAACTATTTATATACAGAATAAACTGTTACAGCAGACAAGGTAGACTTTCAAAGGGTGCCTGAAAAGTTTCTAAACACTGCACTCTGGAACCTGGAAATTTTCCGTTAAAATGAGGAGTTTCATTTTCGTTGTCCGCGTAATACAGTTTGCCTATAATGAAGAGAATTTAACACATCATCTTTAACCCGTAAGTCCACGTTGTTTGAGTCTTCAGTCTTTTGACTGGTTTGATGCAGCTATCCATACCTCCCTGTTCTGAGCTAATTGTTTCATCTCTACATAGCTACCACACCCTACATCCGAGGCAATCTGTTTAACATACTCTAACCTTGGTCTACCCCTACAGTTCTTGTCCTCGACCCTTCCTTCCATAACTAAGCTTGCTATTCCTGGATGTCTTAGTATGTTTCCTACCAACCTATCTCTTCTCTTCATTAGCAGTCGCCAGAAACATCTCTCCTCTCCCACTCGTCTCAATACCTCTTCCACGAGACTGTCAAATATTTCCGTTAAATAAAAGGTCCGTTGAAGGCCTTTATTACTATAGTAAGAGACAATCGAAGGGGATCGGGAGACTTCTCGATCATTATGGAACTCTGAAAAAACATTTCAGACATTTACTGTAGGTAAATGACGACAACGTGAAGTAGAAGCAGACCGTTTGCCTCATACTTATCAGGCCGCTGTTTCGAATTCCGGTTCCGCTAGAGATTTAAGACATTGTTAATTCATTTTTGGTGTTAGAAACGTCTTGGTCATCATCACCATGTGCTTGCCTAAACCGCGGGGTAGTTTAAGATCTGGTGTGAGGGCTGCAACGGGGTCAACTGAGCCTCGTGAGGGGAACCAACAAGCTGCTTGATATACGAAGTACGGCTTTATGCCTAAAACCAAGGTAATGCGACTAAGGGTGTCGTCGCCTAGCCAAACGTAACCAACATCTAAAAGCTGGCTGGCAGCTTGGACCTTGGACTTGAAATAAGGTACAATTCCAACGTTTTCTTGGGGTGAGTGTAAAATACCCTTGGGGAGGGGGATGGCGGCTATCAGCATGGTTCTCGAGGCCCAATCGCTGGGTTGGATGTTTTTAAAATGCGTACATATCCTTCGTAAACAAAGTGAGTTCTGCCACCTGTTCATTCTACGATAAAGTTTACTACAAAAGGAGGACAAACTCAAGAGATTGTTCTCAATGTTTATTGTTTTTATGTCTTTTCTTAGACGAAGCAGAGCTATAATAAAGCACAAGAATAACCGCAAGACGGTAAACTAACTAGTGGACACGGTCACCGTATTTCTAATCATAAGTCTCCCTTTGTACAGACACCACAGTAACACTGACATGCCAAAAGCCATGGGGTAGCACTATGTAACTGAATAGCTTATGGCGCTACCACAGCAGAAGAATCACCTTGTGATGTAGTGGCTAGCATTCTTAGCTGTCATCCCGGAGGTTCGGATTCTATTCTCCGCTCTGCCAAGACAACAGTGAGAAGAGGAGGGTTCAATAACACAGGTTATCAGACAAATTCTATACACACACCCAAGTACACGGCGCTGAAATAACCACGATGTCCAAACCCATAACTGAAACAATAATAGGTAGATTAAGGCTTTTACGGCCCGGATTACTATTCAAATTATTCATGTTTTTTGGGCTAATGCCGTGTGAAAATAAAATAAAATAAAATAAAATAAATTACGAGCCTTACAGTAGTCGCATATGATGTGTAACATATGACATAGAAGAAACCTCACGTGAAATTGTTGATACACTGGTATTTTATACTATTATTGGCACAAATATTAATCTATTGTAAAAGGGAGTGTTTTACAGATATTGTAGATTATAATACGGAACTCATTTTATTAGATGATTTGTAGCTTCCACCAGCACTAGCCTAAATAAAGAATACGGTATGGATCAACTACATTAATAGACGCGACACCGCTCATAACCTTAAATTCCTTATAAACAGGTCCTCTTCATTCACAGACCAACACGTAATTTCATATGGATTCTGTTAAAATGAGTCATATTGATGTGATAAATATCGTTTAAAATGATAATCTGGTAGCAAAAATATTTACCCCGCCGAAGATTAGAACTCAAGATCTCTAGATTCACAGTCATACGCAATAACCCCACGGCTATTTTGACTACGCAAATGCTGTGCACAAGATGGTGACTTATTTCCACGTTCCAATTTTTTTTTTTTTTTAGCGTATGGCTTTTTAGTGCCGGGAGTGTCCGAGGACATGTTCGGCTCGCCAGTTTTGTAGCTGCTTCGAGACGGACACCCAATGGGTGAGCTACAAGTACCGTTGGGGAGGAATGTTGGATGGGAGGGTCGAGGAGTTGGAAGGTAGCGGCTGTGGCCTATAGTTAGGGACCAACCCCGGCATTTGCCTGGAAGGAAGATGGGAAACCACAGAAGACCATCTTCAAGGTTGCCAGCGGGGGGATTCGAACCTCCTCGCCTCCCGGATGTGAGCGACTGCCAACAGTCATGCCGCAACGACCTCGGCTAACTCACCCGGTCACGTTCCAATAATACTGCATTACGGAATTAAGTTTCATTTATATTTTGATGGTTTCGATAATGTTCCTGAGTGACATTGAGTTTAAAATGCCTTATGCCAATGCAATGCCGACTACTTACAATGTTTGATATTAAGGCATTTTACCATTTAAATACTGATACGAAGACTTCGAACATGTACCATGTCATTTGTTTAAAGGGGCGTGGTGGCTCAGCGGTCTAGCTGTATGCCTCTCACCAAGGCGGTCCGGGTTCGATTCCCGGTAAATGCATGTGAGATTTTCTAAATGAAATGCCATGTCCCGTGGTTCGGATTCCACGTAAAAAGGAGGTCCCGTGGCTCATAATCACAAGATTCACGGTCACGTAAAACTACAATCTTCCTTCTTCCTTTTCATTTCTTTAAATCACTTGACACCAGAGTTCGCATGAGCGTTTTCCGTTCAGTATGTCATATATATTCCACATGGCCGAGAGTGCGTCATGGTATCAATTTTCGACACCGCGCCCTGATTGTTTCTCATACTTCCGTTCAATCCACCACTGCCAGTTAGGGCACACTTCCATTCGATCAATCGAGCGGGCAGTGCGAACTTCCGTTGTCCACCACTGCCAGCTAGTACACTTCCGTTTGATCGATCGAGCGGGCAGTGCATACTTCCGTTGTCCACCACTGCCAGCTAGTACACTTCCGTTTGATCGATCGAGCGGGCAGTGCATACTTCCGTTTGATCCACCACTGCCAGCTCGATCGTTCCGATCCACTTCCGTCCCCAATTTTCAAAATCACTCCCACAAAACTATCCAGCAACCGAGCGGAAAGATGTTACACATCAATAAAATAAAATAAAAAAGAATAAAATTGAATAGAATTTTATTTTATTATCACACAGCATTAGCCCAAAAAACCATGAATAATTTGAAACAATAATGTTAATAATGTTATTGGTTTTACGTCCCTTTTAACTACTGCGGCTTTTAGAGACGCGGGGGTGCCGGAATTTTGCCCAAAAGGAGATCTTTAACTTTTTCGTTTTTTCCCAATTAATTGAGGTCGCCGGAGCCAACCAGGCTCATTTCGGTGTTGGCCGGGGATTTAAGGCCGGATGCCACGTGATTTTTCAGTTGAAAATTCCACCCTGCTGTCACCGGGATTCGAACCCCGGCCGTCCGCATGAATGACGAGCAGCTAAGCCACTGCGCCATCGACTCAAAAGGGGATCTTTAACGTGTCAGTAAATCTACCGACACGGCTCCCCCTCATTTGCGCACCCTCAAATGTTAACTGACTGCGCCGGGATTCGATCCCGCTATCTTGGGTTCAGCAGGCGAGAAAGTTACCGCTGAGCCCTAACTCAAACAACAACACAACAGAAGATGTTGTACGGTCCACAACAGTTTCAGTTGTGTACAGGCAGGCATGTCATTCGGATTGAGTGTTGTTATCATGCTCACTGCAAGATAACGTGAGTTTTGGAACACGGCATGATTATGGGTGCTAGACGATGGTTGGTTGGCGACAACGCGGTCATGTAGTCCCATGTACTTTGGGTGTGTGTAGAATCTGTCTGATAACCGGTGTTAATTGTGATGACTGTATTAGTGTGTGTTTCTGTTTCTTAATTCAAGTAAGGACTGCATACTTTGAATTTTTCAAGTAGTTCCTACTTTTGCCGCCAAGCGCCACCGTCAAAAACTACTAGTTCAGAATTTGGCTACTAGACGCCACGGCAGTCGGCTCCTGGCGACGAACGTAGGAACCTGAGCGTTGTTTATATTTTAACCTAATTTAGCTTCACACAGGTGTAATTAGTGGAAGGTTCTTTAACATGCCATACATCTATGGCATGGGACCGCCGGCTTTACTTCCCCTCCGAAGGAAGGCATACTGAGGGATTTTCAACTCTCTTAAAAAATCCGACGACTTCGGCCGGGTTTGAACTCGCGATCTTGGGCATAGAAGCTCAGAATGCTACCGACTACGCCACCGAAACTGCTAGGGGGGGGTGCTAGAAGGATTGGGCATTCAGTTGTGGGGCTTATCAATATTCCTCAATCTACAATGTCACGTGTGTACAGGGAATACCAAAATCAAGGCATTACGATGCACATTCATGGACGCCCGCAGGGGTGGGGGCAAGTAGGGCCGTGCCCCCCCCCCCCCCCCCCCCCTCCTCACCCCCCCCCCTGGAATACTAAGAATATTTCGATTGTTCATTGTCACACCAGTTAATTTCATAAATTGAAGTTACTGATAGTTAACTGATTTAGATGTAGGGATAATTATACATTTTTAAGTAATTTTAACTTAGTAATTTGGGATTACTGTATTTGAAAATATCTCCAGTTAATTAGAAAATCGGCGAACTGAATTAAAATTACCATTTTAATGAACCTATTGATGTTTTTAGTTTTGTCGATACAAGGTGATACAAGTACTTTTACCCGATTTTAAGAAATTAATATTATGACGATGATTCACAAAGAAAAGCGAACTTCTATGGGCAAAAACTCTGAACTGAAAAAAACTATTCCTCCTATTCATGCCATAAAGATAATGTACCCAGCGGTTTCAGAGCAGCCAAATAAGAATATCACAAAACAAGAAAGAAATGAAATGAAAATTGTGGTGGGGGGTACGTCTCATCATCACTTAGTGACAGGTAGGTAATGAAATGAAACATATTACTTGGCCCCTCCCTGGAAAGAATCCTGCGGGTGCCATGTGCACCGTGGATAACGCAGTGGCCCTCCAAGGAACACTAGCTCTAATCACACCCACAGTCAATGTCGTGGATGTCAGGCGTGGATCTAGCAGATCTGTGCAACGTTCCATGGAAACAGAAGACCCAGCAGAGTGCCTCTAGTAACAGCACGACACCGGTCACAACGCCTCACTTATTCGACTCGTGAGTTTGTTAATTGGAGCCTGAAGGAATGCATACATTTGACCTAGTCCAATGAGTCACGATACAGTTTGTTTTCGGGCTGTGCGGCTTCGGTGGCGTAGTCAGTAGCATGCTGAACTGCTGTGCCCAAGTTCGCGGGATCAAACCCGGTCGAAGTCGTCGGAGTTTTTAGGAGTGTTAAAATTCATCAGTATGCCTTCCTTCGGAGGGGAAGTAAATTCGGCGGTCCCATATCATAGATTTACGGCATTTAAAAGAACCTTCCACTAATTAAACTTGCGTGAAGCTTAATTTTCAGGCTAGATTTCGTTGAAACGCTCTATCAAAGTTCAAACGTTCACCACTAGGTGTCAGTGACATCTGGTAGCGAAAGTTGGAACTACTTGAAATTGAACGGAATTTGTAGCTCACCCCATGGGTGTCCGCATTGAAGCAGCTACAGCCTCTGACGAGCCGAACATGTCCTCGGACACTCCCGGCACTAAAAGCCATACGCTAAATAAATAAATAAATAAATAAATAAATAAATAAATAAATAAATAAATGTCTTCGGGCCGATAGCAGGGTTCGGGTATGGTGCAAACCCAAGGAGGCCATGGATATCAATTGTCAAAAAGACACAGTGCAGGCTGGTGTTGGTTCCGTAACGACATGGGTTGTGCCCATTTATCTCTGTATCCGCAAAACTGGCGGCTTCGGTGGCGTAGTTGGTAGCATGCTGAAGCTTCTATGCCCAAGATCGCAGGGTCAAACCCGGCCTAAGTCGTCGTTTTTTAAGAGCGTTAAAAATCCCTCGGTAAAGGGGAAGTAAAGCCAGCGGTCACATGTCATAGATTTATGGCATGCAAAAGAACCTTCCACTAACTACATCTGTGTGAAGCTAAAATTTGCAGGTTAGGTTAGGTTAGATTTGATTAGCACAAGTTCCAACGTTTGTCACCAGGTGAAGGTTATCATAGCATCTAGTGGCTAAGTTCGCGGCTAGGTGTCGTGGACGGTAGCATTTGGTGGCAAACGCGGGAACTACTTGAAAAAATGATCATCTGCAGTCCCTACCTGAATTACAAGTAACACACACTAATACAGCCATCACAATTAACACCGGTTATCAGAGAGATTCAACACCCACCCAAAGTGCACGGGGCTATATAACGCGTTATCGCAGCCCCAAAACTAAGGAACCGATCAACTACCCGCAAAACTGAATAGTAACCACTGCAAAACTCCCCTTGGTGACCATTACCACCCATCATGGACTTCAGTTTTTCTGACAACAATGGGATGTTCCAACCGGATGATGCGTCCAAGACTAGTTGGAAGAGTATTCTGGAGAGCTCTAGCGAATGGAGTGACCACCAAGTTCTCTTGATATGAACCTAATCGAGAATGTATGTGACGTGGTGGAGAGAGAGCCATTCGTAAATAAGATACTCCTCCTATAAATAACATGGAACGTCGGGCAACTGTTCCGACATCGTGACTTAACATCTGTCTTGAGATCTTCCATCCACATGTGGCGTTCATGAACGTCAAGTTACTGCACCTACGCGTAATTCATACCACACTGCCGGCAAAAACAAGCGTAATACTTCGATATTTTCAAAAAATGAACACAAAATAGTTTTACTTACATTACCTTGGAACTTAAATACGAGGAAGATAAACAACAACTTCTTTTTTCACTCAAAGTTTACTTTCTTATGAGTGAAAATGAAATTCTCTGTTTTGTTTTTTTTGTGTGTGTGTGCAAATTTTCATGAAGAGACGTAGCTACCGTACTTCATTTCCAATATGTTGTGCTTACACCAAAAATCACTGCCACTAAAACGTCACAACACATCCTTGCACATTCAGTCTTCACTCCTGTTTACTGCAACGAAACTTCTCGATGATCTAGGAAGTACTGAATAACAAGTCATTAGATGAGAGCCCAACAATGCCACAACAAACCGCCATTCTCACATCCCAATTATAGCGGAAGCGCGAAACTATAAAGTTAATGCAGATACCGCCATAGAATTCCAAATCCAACCCTAGGCGACAGAATGCCTTAAAAAAAACGTACATTTTCATATTCTTGTTCCCAAGTGTACAAAACATGATCTTTTGCCCTAAGACTTAAAATCAAACCATTATATTCAACGTAATACACTGCCTGAAAATTGCTAAGGAACAAGTGACTATTGGCCAGGAACGACGGACAAATGCGAAGGAACAACCGACCAATGAGAGTAAATGGCACTGGAGAGGGCGGGACGTGTTATCTGAAGCGAAATGGAACAGACATCTCACTTCTCGTCAGATAGCTGCAGACCTTGCAACCGCTACCGACACACGTGTATCTGCCAGAACCATACCACTGCGAATACATGAGGCTGTTTGTATGCTCGGAAGTCTGTTAAATGCATCCCACTTCAACCACGCCATCGTCGAGCAAGAGTTAGTTAGTTGGTGTAAGGAACATGTTGGTTGGGGTCAGCAACAGTGGTCCATAATGATGTTCTCCGACGAATCCCGCTTCACCGTGACAAGTGATTGTGGCCACCAGTTAGTGGAGAGAGAGAGAGAGAGAGAGAGAGATAGAGGGGAACACGTTGCAAACCACAGAATGTTCATGAGTGTTATCGGTATGGCCTCGGCGTTATGGTGTGGGCAGACATTATGCGCAATGACCAAACACCGCTGCATATTGTCGAACGAGGTACCGTTACAGCACAGCGGTATTGCAGTGAGATTATTCTGGACCACGTTCGTCATTTTAGGGGTGCGGTAGGTGCCGACTTTCTGTTTATGGACGACAATGCCCACCCACACAGGACCACTGCAGTAGCGGATACACTGGAATGTGAAAATATTGAACGTTTGGAATGGCCTGCATACTCCCGGACTTGAATCCTATCGAGCATGCCTGGGATGCTCTTGACAGACGTGTTTCTCAACAAACACCCCCTCCCCAAACCGTGCAAGACCTTAACTCGCCTTGAGAGAGTGAGAAAATATCCCCCAAGGACTCCTCTACAGTTTAGTAGACAGCATGAATAACAGGTGCTCAATTTGCATTCGTGTCCGAGGAGGGCATATTTCTTACTGAGAGACTGCTATCGACCTTAATTTTGTGAGTCTGAACTGTTTTCAACAAGAACGTCCTTATTGATTTCTCTATGTCTGTTATCCTTCTTTCCTATGAGGTGAAATCTGTACTAATTTGTGTTATAAATATACCACCCCACCTCTATTACGTATGTACTGTGTTGTACCTATATCTTCCATCCTTGCCTGTGAATATTCCTTTCTACCAATGTCTCTGTTCTTTAGCAATATTGTCACGCAGTGTGTTATGAAACGCCGGCCCCGTGGCGTTGAGGTAGCGCGCCTGCCTCTCACCCGGAGACCCCGGGTTCGATTCTAGGCTCCGTCAGGGATTTTAGAAACTGAAGTGGAGGCTTGAACGGGGTGAAATCAGCCTCGAAAGAATAATTAAGTAGCGGCAGCGCCCCGGTCACGAAAACCAAGATTAACGGCCAAAGGGACCCGATACGCTGACCACGCGTCACTCCAATATCTGCAGGCCAAATGGCTACGCAGCAGTCGCTTGGAAGGCCTTGTAGTGCCACGGGATTTTTATTATGAAACAGTTTTCGAAAACTTACATTTTCCTAAGTATTCCTAAGTATTTTCCTGGTATTCCAGAATGGCATGTTGCTATGGTAACATGGGATACGTTGCTATCATTTCTAAAGCTTTCCTATTCCGTTCCTTTACTTATGACGTACCGAATCTTGAATAATAATTGATCCAATTGTAATTTGATAACAGGTTTAACATGAAAAGGACAGCTAATATCCATGTGACGTACTATTCTTGATTAGGGGTAGATTGTGATAACCGCATGAACAAGTAGCAAAATTGGTTTCAGTGACCAAAGCAGAGAAAGAGCGTGCGTCAACGTTAAACATTAATTCAGGTTTTGAGTGCATGACGTCAGACTCCTACTTTCGATGGACAGACTTTAGACAGACACCCCATGACTATGGGCAAGTGAGTGCTTTTGGCCCTTTAGAAAGAAAGCAAGCCTACCTTAACTTGATGATGATGACGATGATCATTATTAATCCAGAGAAAATTCTTAACAACAAAATGTTAATACTAAAATTAATGAATAAGGCACAATAATAATAATAATAATAATAATAATAATAATAATAATAATAATAATAATATCGTATGGCCTCGGGTGCCGGGTGCAAGCGTTGTTATTTGACACCCAGAGGGCAGCTTGCATGTCAAATTTTGTTGTTCCTTGAAGCACTATGAATGTCAAGGACGTTAGATATCTAAGCTCCTTGACACTATAGCGCTTTCTAGTAGAGAAATGAGGAACTTTGTGTTGGCGGAAAATCCCGAGATTAATTTTGCCATTATGAACACGGCCTACTGAATTCCAATAGGTTCTTTCACATCCAACATCGTATGACATGAGTGTCGTGACTTTTGCCGCCTTAAAAAAAAAATCATTTACCACGGCCAGGAGCGAACCTGCAAGCTGGGGGGGGGGGGGGTTAGTAATCCGGCACGATAACCACTCACCCACCGTGGCAAGCAATAATAATAAAAACGATGTATTAGACATCGCGCATTGAATGTAGGCTGCAATAACTAAGTAGGGATGAGTCTATTAGTACACGATGGGGGACAGGTAGAGTTGTATCAACCGGCCTATAGAGTGACATCACTCATTCTACGCACAGGATTATGATACTATGTCGTTGTCACTTTCTTTGGTCTCGGGTACGCACCGAGACTCCGGGTCCAGAGTTCTGAGTTCGATTCCCGGCTCTGCCAAGAAGTTTAATTCTGGTCAGAGGATAACAGCGGGGTACAGACAGGAAGTAAAACTGAGAATGGGTGGGTTTGATTGCCACCTCAGTCACTCCAGAGTGATTTTCCGTGCATTCCCCACTGCTACTCCAGACAAATAGGCTAATGGAATGAGGCCACAGCCAATTCCTACCCAATCCTAGCCTTAACAACAAATATACACAATGCGAAAGACACGACAATAACACAGGTTATCTCATAAATTTTACTCATACCCAAGTTCCTGGACCTGATGACCACGATGTTCAAACACCAAATGAAACAACAAAAACACAACAACTACTACTATTAGGAGGTAAGTAGGCTACATCTTGGTCATCAACCACGTGTAGTGTAGTGTTGGTATGTGTAGAATCTGTCTGACATTCAATGTTATTGTGGAGATCGTACCAAAGCGTGCAGCAAAGATTATGAATGTTTAGCAGGCCTTCCCAATTAAATTTTCCCGAAGGCCACATATTAATTTGTTTCCGATTATTTAAGGTGCTCAGGGGTCGGAAGTAAAAAAAAAAAAAAAATAGAATGCAGAATTTAAGTCAAACATCTAACCAAGTCGCAATAGCCAAGAATTCCGTCTTTAGATAAGCGGCAAATGTGAAGACAAGAAAGGTAAGAGTAACATTTAGAATAATTTTCTTTAAATCATTCAAACTTAATTTTTCTCGCTTTTCATGGCTGGCCTAAGAAATCTCTCGGCAGGCTGAATCTGGCCCGCGGGCCGCCAATTGAGAAGGCCTGATATATGGTATCTTAAACTGTATCAAAGTGAATTTTATAATGAAAATATAAGAATGAAATAAACAGCCGTTAGCAGAACAAGTAGTAGGTTACGTTATACTAAACGATGCCCTCGAGGAAAGCCCATTATTTGACGAAACTCATTTCCCAGCGCGCTGCGCAGGTATGTTAATGGGCTCTTAAGTGGCGATGACCATGATAATGCTGCTGTTCCACAACATATGCGTATATGCGACGCGGCGCTCTTAAGATTGAACAGCTTGGGTAACGGCATTCAAAATCACATACTACCTCCTATGTTATGTCTACTGTAGGCTACTTTACAAGATCGTGCTGAATTTTATAGGCAACAGAGATGATGATGATGATGATGATGATGATGATGATGATGATAATTGTTGTTTTAAGGGGCCTAACATCGAAGTTATTGGCTACTAATGGTGTTAGTGATGTTGTTGTGTTTGAGTCTTCAGTCTTTTAGCTGGTTCGATGCAGCCTCCATGCTTCCCTGTCCTAAGCTAATCGTTTCATCTATACATAGTTACCACACCCTACTGTCGACCAAAGTATTATGTGTACTCGAGTTTGAAGGTTTTTTGTGAAGTAACCAATAGACCTACATAAAATCCAATACCATCAACATTTTCGTCGTTCTATTTTACGTTAGTTCATGTAGGTTTGGATTTTTCAATTTATATTTTAATATTTTTTATCGCAGTTGGAACACAAAAAGTGCACGTTTTTAAGCGTGTTTCAACCATGCGTCACATTTAAGAATTATTATCTCAAAAGCCCGTCATCAGATCGAATCCAAATTTTAACACAATATACATTGGAATGTTGTATAACTGGTTTATTAATTTCACAATTTTGCGTGTCCAAGAAACAAAGTTGTTATCATTGTTGTAAGGTAACTTTTTCTCGGCTCGGGGTGGTTGGAAAATATAGTTCTTGGTTGCGTTGTAATCGTTATACATCAAAACGTTATGCTGTATGACTGTGAAATACGTAAATTAATTCACTTATTTTATATCGGTTTGTATTTGTACAAGGAAATAACACATGGTTCACCATTTAGCCGCTCCGGGAAAAGCTGTACAGCGTTGCTGAGATGGAGCCCATCACTTCCGAGCGAGACGCGCCATGATGCGAGGATATGGACTGTGCCGGCTGCCGAGGCCTGACGCACTCCTCTGGGGCAATGATTAAATGACAGATGAAATGAAATGATAGTGGAGAGTGTTGCTGGAATGAAATTTTGACAGGGAAAACCGGAGTACCCGGAGAAAAACCTGTCTGCCTCCGTTGTGTCCAGCACAGATCTCACATGGAGTGACCGGGATTTGAACCACGGATCCAGCGGTGAGAGGCCGGCGTGCTGCCGCCTAGGCCACGGAGGCTTATAGCTATTAGGCCTACTATCTACTCTTAATATAGAACAATACATGACATGAAGTAAATTGCCTTGATATTTTCTTCCGGTAATTATTTTTATGTTCTTTCTACTTTAGCCTGTTATCTAAAGTACCGGTACTACAATTATTACTCGAGATGTTTCATTTTATCGGAGATACTTATCAGAAGTACAGAGAAAAGTGAAATAGACACAATAAGAATATCCAATACAACAACGTGACATCCGCCTCGTTGCGTAGTGGTTAGCATTCTTGGCTGACACCGCGAAGGCCCAGGTTCGATTCCCGGCCCTACCAAAAATGTAATTCTGGTCTGAGTGCTGGAACGGGGTATACTGAGCCTCGTGAGGCAAAACTGAGAAGAGGAGGGTTTGATTCCTACCTCAGCCTGCCTGGAAGTTGTTTCCCGTGGTTTCCCCACTTCTACTCCAGGCAAATACCGGGATGGTACCTAAATTAAGGCCACGGTCGCTTACTACCCGAATCTTACCTCAATTACAAATATACACACTAGTATATATATATATCACAGTGATAATGGTTATCTGTAAGGCCCAGACATTCATGCACTATTAAATAAATAAATATGCATCACATTTTGAAAAATATGCACTGTGAAATAACTTCGGCAATTACGATCACTCCGCATTCTTTAACGTTTCTATTTCGAATATAAACAATATATATATAAACAGACGGACATATAACTACACCTTTTATAAAATATCTCAACTAAGAAACAGTTCTAAATAGTAGGAAATGATATCTTATGGAACTTCAAGCGGTGTTAACCATCAATCATTATTTAATTATGTTAATTTTTAAGTAAAACTTATATGCAATTTTAATAGCCATTGATTTTTTTTTATATAAAAATAATTTTACAATATTTACATAGTGAATCCTGAATAAAAATAATTGATATTAAGTTGCAAGATGGGAGTCCGAATCGAAATACACGACTTTAAGAACACGAAGTAACAAAAAGCGCTTCAAAACAATAGGAAACTAGAATATACGCCCTTCTCAATCAGAGATATGCACTTAAACAAGCTAAAGGAGAAAATATGATGCAGTGTGTCAAAATACCCAAAATATGCTTAAATATGCAAAAATATAATTTTGCATGAAGTTCCAGGCCTTAGTTATCAGACAAAATCATCACAAAGCTTTGCTCGCAATTCATTAGTTCTTTAAAATAACATCTCTGAAGAAGGCCGAAACTGATGGATTTTATTAATTAATTTATATTAATTTTATTATTATTGACAAAGGTATATAATGCATTTAATAAATACCTATTGGTATTCGTTTAGATTAAATCGCCGATAAGGAAAGCTATTAGATGTGATAAAGTTCTTATCACTACGTAAACTTTTTTTATTTTTTTTATTTTTAGACGTTTACCCTCCAGGTTGGTAGAACCCACGGACTCAGTGAGGGAACTCACCTCTACCGCCTCAACGGGCAGTGTCCTAGAGCTGGGAACATCGAATCGGAAGGGATACAACTGGTGAGGTGGGATTGGCACCTCGCCCAGGCAACCTCACCTGCAAAGCGAACAGGGGCCTCATGAGGGAAGGTAAGGGATGGTTAGGATGGATAGACAAGGAAGAGGGAAGGAGGTGGCCGTGGCCTTGAAGAAGGTACCATCCCGGCATTTGCCCGAAGACGAAGTGGGAAACCACGGAAAACCACTTCGGGGATGGCTGAGGGGGAATCGAACCCCCTCTGCTCATTTGGGCCACCCGAGGCTGAGTAGACCCCGTTCCAGTCCTCGTACCACTTTTCAAGTTTCGTGGCAGAGCCGGGAATCGAACCCAGGACCTCCGGGGCGGCAGCTAACCATGCTGACCGCTACGCTACGGAGGCGACCGTAAACTTAAAAATGGTAAAAATGGGTGGATATTCGAAGGATCGTAGTACAGTACAGCATTTTCGCCGGTTACGGGGAAGGTTCTTAACCAGCGTGGCTTTCGTTTGCTGTACCTAATAGAGAATAAGCCCACAGCCGCCACTGGAGCAAGCATCATATTGGTCCTGTGACTAGTTAGCTTGCCACGGTGGGTGAGTGGTTATTGTGTCGGTCTACTAACCCCAAGCTTGCATGTTCGCTCCTGGCCGTGGTAAGTGATTTTTTTTAAGGCGGCAAAAATTACGACACGCGTGTGATAAGAAGTTGGCATGTCAAAGAACCCATTTGAATTCAGTAGGCCGTGTTCATAATGTCAAAATTAATCTCGGGATTTTCCGTCAACACAATGTTCCTCATTTCTCTAATAGAAAGCGCTATAGTGTCAAGAAGCTTAGATATCTAACCTCCTTGATTTTCATAGTGCTTCAAGGAACAACAAAATTAATCATGCAAGCTGCCCTCTGGGTGTCAAATAACAAAGCTTGTATCCGGCACCCGAGGCCATACGATATTAATTAATTAAAAGTGACTAGTTGTTGGTGAAATCCATTTTTCAGCCATTTTGTAAACCAAATCTAAATGTTTCTTCAGTTGGTCAACACGCTTGTACCAGATTATAATGGGCGTAATTTCCTAAACCTGAAAAATATTACATGAGATCAATAAATTCAAGTGAATGTTTTTAGGTTCAAAAAATAACACCTATTGGGTTCAATCGTGCTGACAGAATGAAAGGCATTTATATTCGTTTCGACTAGTGGCTATTTGGTGTATCCTCCTGAAGTGGAAGTAAAACAGTCGTATATGGCAACATTCACAATGGTATTCTTAGCCTGCTTAGGCAAGTAGAGAAAGTTACAAGCCATTCACCTCTTGGGAGGCGGAGAAAAGGGCATTGTAGCCGAGAAGTCCGACATTATGAAGTAACCATCCAGTATTATGAGGATGGAATCCCATCTTTTATTCATCTCTCCCAGATCTGCAGGTACTGTATTTTGAAACTATTTACACTATAAACATGACGGTGAGAACAAGGTGTTGAGCCATCACAACATTCCTCTACACAGCTCGCGCTCATCCAAATAGCAGGTCAAGGAGGACACGAGGTGCTCGTAATCGCTGACTGCATTTCTAAAGGATTAGAAAAGGATTAAATTATTGCAGGGCTGAGGACCACAGTACACACGGTTGTCTGGCTGGGAGGGGTGAGGCAGGACACAGTTCCCAAACAATCCTGTCCAAAACAACCACTCCCATTGTTTTAAACCTTGTATTATTTCCTTCTTAAAAGTTATTGAATGCTTCCATCCCTATGTCACGCCAGTGACACTTTCGATAGGCCACGAGGATATTTCTTTTACAGAAGTGGAAAATTCTCATAACGCTCCCTGGCTGATAACACTCTGATAGATGAATGATTATATTTGATTTGTTCATTCATCTATTGATTTTCATATTTAATTATTCTTATCGTGTTTTGAATAATAAACGGAGTGGA
The DNA here is from genome assembly GCA_946902985.2 of Meconema thalassinum. NCBI lineage: Eukaryota > Metazoa > Arthropoda > Insecta > Orthoptera > Tettigoniidae > Meconema > Meconema thalassinum. Next base: position 149,958,884 of record OX336390.1, on the reverse strand, counting down.
ATTGCCTCTTACAGAGATAGATGGAAAGTTGGATGTCACCTCTGAGCTACTGTTGTCATGGTAACGGACTTGCCATTCCTTCATCACCTTATCAGAGTATACCTTCCTTCGGACGGGAAGTAAAGCCGGTGGGCCCATGCCATAGGTTTATAATAATTTTATTAATGCAGCCAATGGCCATGTACTTTTCTTTTCAGGACGGGTCAGGGAAGGGATATTGGAAGGAAATCGGCCGGGGACCTATTGCAAGGAACCGTCCCGGCATTTGCCTGGTGGTGAAAATGGGAAACCACGAAAAACATTTTCAGGACGTCCGAGGTGGGAATCGAACCCACGCTCTACCGATGCCAGCGAGGCACGAGGTAGCGCGTTAGTGCTCTCGGCCACCGCAGCCGGTCCATAGGTTTATGGCATGTAAAAGAACCTTCCACTAATTGCAATTGTGTGAAGCTAAATTTGTAAGTTAGATTTCATTAACGCTCTATTAAGTTCCAACGTTCGACGCCAGGTGCCATTTGCGGGGGAATCTAGTAACCAAGTTCGCAGCTGTCTTTGACCGTAGCATTTTGTAGCAAAAGTAGGGACTACTTGAAATTGATCGTTTGCAATCCTTAGCCTACCTGAATTACAGATAAAACACACTAATACAGCCATCACAATTAACACCGGTTATCAGACAGATTCTACACACACCCAAAGCACACGGGACTACATGACCGCGTTGTCACAGCTCCTAAACTGAGAAACCAACCAACCATCAGAGCGAAGGTAGTTTTCTGGGAATATTTCAGAAACTGTTGGTTTTAGAGCCTTAAAATGTTATCTCAAGTTTTGTTTTTCACATTGAGGGGTTCAAAATGAGCTTTGTATAGTCTTTCTACGATGATTTTGGCATTTCGTATTCGCACTACGACGAGCTTCCCCAGGCCGTGCGTGAGTGACCAGCTAAGATTCGATACATTGCTCTGATTTGTATTTTACTGAACGGTCTTCCATCGTGAATTAAGATGCTCCTTGTTAATTGTTTCTGAATCCTAGTCACTTTATATAGGCCTACAGGGTGTAACTAAATATGTGGGAAAGCTCTGGGGATTCGATCGATGCCCTGACAACAACCCCTGTCCTGTGAACATATGGTGTAGGGCCTATTTGCTTTCGTTTCGTGTAACAAGCAATGTTTGTGGTGTACTTAATACAGACCGCTTCACTATGCGGGTTGGTCATTTGTGTTGATAAAGTGTGCGTTGCTACTTACAGTTCTGTACAGAAGGTGCTTAAAATGGTTACCACGAGCTGTAATGCAGGTGTCTATGCACCGCATCATTGACTGTCTCACACGCTCCCATATTCCCGGCGTCTATCGTATCTGCTGACATATTTGTTCTATTCGCTGACGTAGCATGTCCACGTTATGAATAGGTGTGGCATACAAAATGGCCATTAATTACCCCATAAGTAGAAGTCTAATGGGTTGAGATCGGGAGAACGAGCAGGCCACGTTGTTGGTCCTGACGCCATATCCATTTGTTTGGAAGTGCACACAGATTTGAATAGCGACGAAACGTACAAGTGGCCCCTGTGCCCTCCACAAATTACCAACTAGCATCGTGCCGCCGTCTGTGTAATGTACACCACAAACAATGCTTGTAACACGGCAACGAACGAACATACACCATATGTTTACAGGACATGTTTTGCTTGTTGTCAGGTTCTCTATCGAATCCCCGGAGCCTTCCCCACATATTTAGTTACACCCCGTATATTTAAAATAGACTGGGTCCGTGGTTCAAATCCCGGTCACTCTATGTGAGATTTGTGCTGGACAAAGCGGAGGCAGACAGGTTTTTCTCCGGGTTCTCCGGTTTTCCCTGTCACTTTTTCATTCCAGCAACACTCTCCACTATCATTTCATTTCATCTGTCTTTCATTTAATCATTGTCCCAGGGGAGTGTGACAGGCTTCGGCAGACAGCACAGTTCATATCCTCGCCGTTAGATGGCGGCTTCATTCATTCTATTCCCTGACCCGGTCGGTCGACTGGAAGCAGGCTGTCGATTTTCATTCATTTTCATATTTAAAATAGGCTTTTTCACTGTCATGAAATTCCACAGAAACAAGAATGACTTGGACAAAAAAAACGAATAAATCATAATTACAATATTACTCTGTTACGAGACACCGAGACCACGTATCCCCCACACCAACACACTCGGAGGGCGTCCCTGAGCATCCTCCAAGCGTTTGTCGGTGAAGTTCTTCGGCATTAATATAAAAGTGCTACATGTAACTGATGACATTTTAAGGCTCAAAACATTTCACCTGGATTAAACTGCCACGAATATATTTCCAATAGGGGCAGACGACCTCGTAGTTCCGCCCCTTAAAACAACAATAATTAACTATCTTTCCAATATCCATTTACATAATGTAATTCTTAGTGCTGGAAAACCTTTCTTCTTTCTTAAAAAAAAAAAAGTGGTGCTATTGCAAGTGTCAAATTTATTTCATACCTAAACTTATTTTCGTGGCCAGGCCCGCCAGTGACTGAGAGCAAAGGAAGGTTAAGTTTAATAGCATTCACAGTCTATAGACTGCATCCTCAAGGAGGGGAAGTGGCGGCAGTTGCCCTTATTGAGATTTTTGGCTACAGTCCATATAATTATTGTTTGATTGGCATACGAACCACTTCGATCTCCAAATAAAATACGAGAATAGACGTCCAGTTTTATTAATAACTGTATTATTTATTTTCATTCTTAATGGTGCACTATTACACCTTGCCGCGCTGTTGTCAACCCTGAAATACCAACGTGTCTTGAATCCCCGGCCTACGCACGCTTTATGGCTTTGCTATGTGTGATATTGTGTAATAAAATAGTAACCTCGCGACCAGACCTCACATTTTCAAGGCTAACTGTTACCTAGCCTCAGTGGCGTAACTAGGATTTGCTTCTGGGGGGGAGTGAACTAATAAGCTATGAAGATTGCCTATACTCTTTATAGGACAGCACTATTGTTTTCAAGCGTTTTCTTTTCTTTGTTTTTCTCCTATTTTAGTTTACGTTTTCTGTCGTGCTTTCTTATTGTTGTTATTTTTTGTTGGATTGGTGAGACGTAATAAAATTTGAAGGTCGGGATCGTCCGAAATGGTGCTATGACCTCACCGAGTTTCATTGAAATCGCTCCAGCCGTTTAGAAGTTATTACGGAAGGGGGACACACACACACATACACACACGGACAAAGGTGATCACATAACCTTTTTTTTTTTTTTTTTTTTTTTTTTTTTCATAAATAAAAATCGGCTAAAAATGGCTTCCAATACGATAATTTCCTAAGTAAGAGTTGTCGTTGATTCACTTAGGGGTTTTGAGACATCGTAGTCAAGTAGTCTCGTGTACCTGTGTGTGTGAAATCTGTCTGATTACCTGTGTCATTGTGATAGCTGTAGTAGTGTGTGAACTTGTTCTACGGCATTATGTCTGACGTAGAAGTGGAGAAACCAAGAAAAACTGATTTTAGGATGACTGAGGTGGAAGTCGAACCCACCTATTCTCAGTTCTGCTTCACAAGACTCAGTGTACCACGTTCCAGCCCTCAGATCAAAATTAAATCTTGGTAGAGCCGGGAATCGAACCCACTAGTCACTTCCCCACGAGGCGGACTCCTAAGTAATAGACAAGCGTGCCACTGCTACACAACGAGCCCAATATGAATCTTGAGTTAGCCTATAAATTAATCCCACTAAATTACCATTTCCTTTCATTGCTGATATCTTATCAAATTCTGCTCTGAATGTTGCCTTTAACCGAATTTCAGTCGTAGATGTGTTGTGTAGTCTATTATGAGGTAACGGCGTAAGGTACTTCTCTAGGCAGTCAAATTTAACATCTAGCGGGAAAATAGTGTAATTCATTGTAATATCTATTCTTTATGTCTACCCCTCATTAATCCCGTTTCCAACGGGTTCCTTAGTTTAGGGGCTGCGACAACTCGGTCATGTAGCCCCGTGTACTTTGGGTGTGTGTAGAATATGTCTGATAACCGGTGTTAATTGTGATGGATATATTCGTGTGTGGTATCTGTTTTTAATTCAAGTAAGGTCTGCAGACATTCAATTGCTACCAAACGCCACCGTCAACGACAACTAGGTCTGAACTTGGTTACTAGATGCCACCGCAGTTGGCTCCTGGCAACGAACGTTGGAACCTAAGAGCGTTAGTCAAATCTAACCTAAAATTTAGCTTCACACAAGTGTAATTAAAACAAAAGTTTGGTGCTTTTCCGTCGGTCAACACGATTTTTTTTTTCAGAATTAGTGTATTGCCCAACCCTTTAGGTACATTCGTGTTGATGACTGAAAGGCACCAAACTTTTGTTTACCAAGGCAACACTGAAAAATGGCTTCAAACCCCATAACAAGTGTAATTAGTGGAAGGTTCTTTTACATGCCATAAATCTATGCCATGGGACCGCCGGCATTACTTTCCCTCTGAAGGAAGGCATACTGAAGGATTTTTAACGCTCTTAAAATCCGACGACTTCGGCCGGGTTTCAACCCACTACCTTGGGCATAGAAGCTCAGCATGCTACCAACTACGCCACCGAATCCGCTGGTCGGGGATGAGATGCGATTAAATTCCAGGTGGCTGATCGTTTCTACGGCCGGATGCCCTTCCTGACGCTAATCTCACCAGAGGAGTTCATGAGAGATGAAATGAATGAAGATGAATGAAAGTTCAATTTCAAGTAGTTCCAAATTTTGCTACCAGACGCCATTGTCAACACCCAGCGGCGAGCGTAGGAACTTGATAGAGCGTTTCTAATAGTGGTAGGTGCTTCTTCATGGGATAAATCTATGACATGGGCCCACCGGCTTTACTACCCCTGAAGGATTTTAACGCTCTTAGAAATCCGAAGACTTCGGCCGGGTTTGAACCCGCGACCTGGGCATAGCATTTCAGCATGTTACGGACTACGCCACCGAAGCGGCTTGTAACTCATTGTAATATAGTAGCGGTAAAATATAGGAATTTATTACAGTTTGGCTGTATTTTGCCCTACGTCTGGTAGGAGAAACACACATCAGATGGCCACCCTTAGAACCCAGATTCAAACTTGAATTTCACACACACGAGTTTGATTGACCAAGAGGCAGCAATAAATTGAAGTAGTAACATCATAACGGGCGCAATCTACATTTGATGCACACAGCTTAGGTTGTTCTAAAAATTTAAATCTGATGTTAAGGACGGAACGAGCTACACTCATCCTCGTGATGCAGAATTGAAAAGAGGAGGGTTCGATTCCTGCCTCAGCCATTCTAGAAGCGTTTTTGTGTAGTTTTTTACTTCTACTCCAAGCAAAGGCCGTATGGTACCTAACGTTAAACTACGGCCTCCTATTACCCAATCCTAGCCCCAATTAGAAATACACCACGAATAGGCTATAGATAGGCATCAGAATTCCACAGGTTATCATACATATTCCGCACACACCCCGGTACACGGTGCTTCACGACCACGATATCGCAAAGTTCCTAAATTAATCAACAACAACTCATTTAGTCCCATAGCGCCTACGGACGTTCCAGACAAAAGATAGGCCGAGTAACACGGAAATGTTGTTTTGATTTATAAAATAAAAATGCCGCGCATTAGAAAGCACTGATTTAGAGAACGGAAACAAGAAATTGAGCTCAACACAGTCATCAGTTAGGTCATTTACTTCAGCTATGTAACGCCCGTAGTAAATACAAGCAAGCTACCTGTATGGGAATATCCCAACGTGAAGCAATACAAACCTTTCCAAGAAGCAGGTATTCATTGCGCTCATTGCTCCCAAAATAAAACTATGGGGAAGACCTTCTACAAACACATATTTTCAGAACAGTAGCAAGAATGAGCTTGTAAACGAGTGTAGATTTGCACGGCACCTTGCAGCGTAGCTTCAATCCAGCCGTGAAGTGCTTCCTAGACCGTTTCATTTTCCCAATTGATAGCGACTTCGGTGGTTGGTGTAGTTGGTAGCATGCTGAACTGCTGTGATCAAGATAGCGGGTTCAAACACGACCGAAGTCGTCGGATTTTTTAAGAGCGTTAAAAATCCTTTAGTATACCTTCCTTCGGAGAGGAAGTAAAGCCTGCGGTCCCATGTCATAGATTTATGGCATGTAAAATATCCTTCCACAGACTAAACTTGTGTGGAGCTATATTTCTAGGTTAGATTTCGTAGGAAATCAAACTCCATCAAAGTTCCAACCTTCACCACTAGGTATCATTGATATCTGGTAGCGAAAGTTGGAACTACTTGAAATTGAACCTCTGGGTGTCCGCAGGAAGCAGCTACAGACTCTGGCGAGCCGAACATGTCCTCGGACACTCCCGGCACTAAAAGCCATACGATAAATAAATAAATAAATAAATAAATAAATTAATTAATTAATTAATTAATCCCAATTGATTATCTATTTGAATCCTTGATGAAGTATTTACTCCAATAATTTTAGATTGTTTCTTTATTGTCACTTATCCTTCTTCTTCGCGTATTCTTCCAGCTCGGCTTCATCCATGGACTCTGCAAGGGATCACTCCCGTACCGTTGCAAAGACGGTACCTGGGAGCTGAACACATTTTGTCAGCAGATACAACTGGGGATGGTGACAGGCCGATCGCCTAGGCGACCGCTAACTTGGGTCTAATTATTTGCCTGGTTGTGAAAATGAGAAACCACGAAAACAATTTTCAGGACGGCCGAGGTGGAATTCAAACCCTCGCTCTCCCGATGGCGCGTTTGCTCTCTTGGCCGCCGTGGCCGGTAAATAATAATAATAACATTAATAATAATAACTGGGGACCCGTGCGAGTAATCTCACATTTCAACATCATCGTTGATGTGCATTAGCCTAGCTAGACGCGACACAGTTCTGGTAGGGGCTAGGTGTGTACGGACCCGGCTTTAATGTTATGCGGGCTAGCCGCGATACAGTTCTGGCAGGGGCTAACGTTTTGTTTGAGTAAACATATTTTGTTTATAAACAAATTATCAATATTTATGAAATAAGTGTGCCGTACGCAAGAGACGCCTGAAATTATATGACCAATCTATAAAATGAACAGCGGCAGACTATCTAAAAGATCATTTAAAGTAATCAACTCAAAAAAGGTCAGAATAAACTGGCTAGGTAAAACTAAGAAATAAATATCACAGATGGCACCACAGAAAATCGTGTAGCCTTTAATACAATAGTAGCCAAGCACAAATTCGTGGAGAAATTAGAAAGAAAACTACAGTAGTAGGAATTTGTCCAGAAAACGCAAGATGCAACACAGTAGGCTACATTCATGAAGAGATTTTGGGAGGAAAAGAAGGCGAAAACCATCAGGCCGACTAAAAAGTTCAAGCGCTCTTTTAATGGGCATAACGAAGATGGAGAAAGAAAGAAAGAAAGAAAGAAATTATGATAATAATAATAATTTATTTATTTATCGTATGGCTTTTAGTGCCAGGAGTGTCCGAGGACATGTTCGGCTCGCCTGAGTCTGTAGCTGCTTCCAGCGGACACCCATGGGGTGAGCTACAAGTTCCGTTCAATTTCAAGTAGTTCCAACCTTCGCTCCCAGATGTCACTGACACCTAGCGTTAAAACGAAATCTAACCTAGAAATTTAGCTTCTCACAAGTTTAGTTAGTGGAAGGATCTTTTACATGCCATAAATATATGACATGGGACCGCCGGCTTTACTTCCCCTCCAAAGGAAGGCAAACTGAAAGATTTTAACGCTCTTAAAAAATCCGACGACTTCGGCCGGGTTTGAACCCGCTATCTTGGGCACAGCAGTTCAGCATGCTACCAACTACGCCACGACAAAGGAATTGCCAGGTGACACTTAGGAATCTATAAAGGAATTTTTTGTTGTTTGAAATACTGGATAAGAATGTATTGAATCATGCTTGAACAACGAATCATAGGCAGGTGCCTGTTATCTCGTAACTTGATAGTCAAGGATTTTTTTAAAAAATATATGTATAATATCGGTATTATAAAACTAGAAATGAGAAAGCTACGTCATACATTTCTTGTGCTCCTTATTCAAGGTTAGCAAATAGATATCCAGAAGGTCCAACAAGCCACGGGACCTCCAAACCACAGGACGTGTCTTCTTTCTCATAAAAAGAACTCAGTTGGAATAAAAGGCATTGATGAGAAGCTGTTGTTGTTGTTGATTCGTATAGGGCAGGGGTGGCCAACCTATTTTAAGCCAGGGCCAGTAAATTGATTTTTAAATTTAGAGGGCCATCGAACTAAATTTATATTAATAACTATTTTGAATGTAAACTACAGTATTATATGAATATTAGTGAAGTATTCCGGTAAGTGTAGGGCTGTAGGCTGATAACATAAAACATAATGTTTTGAAAATAATTTAGTTTTTCATATAATCATATAATTCATTGTATACATTTAAAGAAAATATCTGCCAGCACAGCACAAAACTATAGAGATGAACGAAATGAAGAACGTAATAGGAGAAAGAGATGGAAGGAATCGGCCGTAGCCTATTAGATGGTAGCAAACGACCTCGTGGAGAAGCGACTAATATTCTTGGTTGTCACCGCGGGTGTCTGGGTTCGATTCCTACCTCAGCCATTTCAGAATTGGTTTTCAGTGCTTGCCCCTTTTCTACTCTTGCGTAGTGGCTAGCATATTTGGCTTTCACCGCAGAGGCACGGGTTCGTTTCCCAACTCTCACAAGAAATTAAATCTGGTCTGAGGGCAGGAACGGGGTACACTCAGCCTCGGGAAGTAATACTGTGAAAAGACGGGTTCGAACCCTACCTCAGCTATCCTAGAAGTGGTATTCATGGTTTCCCACTTCTTTTCCAGGCAAATGCCGGGCTGGTACCTATTTTAAGTTCACGGCCGCTTCCTACCCCAATCCTATCTCAATTAAAAATAGGCTACACACACTAGTACAGACATCACAGTGACACAGGTTATCAGACAAATTATACACACACCCAAGTACATGGAGCTACATAACCACGATGTCACAAAGCCCCTAAATGAATCAACAGCAACAACAACCTCTTCTACTCCAGCCAAATGCCGGGATGGTTCCTAAATTAATACCACGGCTGTCTCCTTCCCAGAGATCACCTTAGTTACAAATACACACCCTACTGATTCCACAATAAGACAGGTTATCAGACAAATTCTACACACACCCAAGTACACGGGGCTAAATGACAACGACGTCCAAATCCCTAAGATGAAACAACAACTTATTATAGTGTCGTTTCTACGGGGTCGGGAATGAAGTGACATAACTTTCCTGTGATGGCAATGGTTTTAACGGCGGGACGCCCTTCTTGACGCCAACCTTATAAGAGGATATGATGATAAACGAATGAAGAACGTAACAGGGGTAGGAGATGGAAGGATTCGGCCATAGCCTATTAGAAGTAGCTACCATCCCGGCAATTTCATGAAGTTAGAGATGGGAAACCATTTCAAAAATGGCAACAGTGCGATTAAAACCCACACGTCTTCCAATTCTGGAGACAGCCTGGTCTCATGAGCTTGCACTGGATGCGCCCCCTGATGGCATTAAAGAAATCAAACTCCACTCAGAGAGCAGATACATTGAGACAATGTACAAGAGCCTTCAATCTCCTCACAGGAAATGCCTGTCTACGAGACCTCTCCAAGCAGAGGCAGTCAACTGGCTTGCTCACATCCGAGCATGGAAATCACCTTTGAACGCTGCAGTAATGCATACCGAGCTTACGAAGTTTCAAGGGCAACATGCGTGCAGGTATGGAACCATCAGCATTCGTTTAAAAAGGGGTGACGAATGATAAATTTTGTGGGAGAGGGGTGGGGATGAAATTGGAAGATAAGTTACACACATCGACAGGGGATTATACTCTGATTTACAAAAGATGAACGGTGAAAGCTGTCATCCGCTTGAAGGGTGAGGTGAGGAGTGGAGACGAGAGGGGTAACGGTCTCCATAGCAACAACGAGCAGTGTTGCAATGCAAGCCGACACATCAGTGAGCACAGGGTTTGACGCAGTGTTCTACTGGGCCTTGACTCGTCACGGTCCTTTAGACCGCCAGGCAGGGGGGGCTAACTTCCCCAGTATTTGTGTCTTCCTGCAAGCCTCTTGGAATGTTGGGAGTCATGATCTGCCTCAGTGGTAACGCAGCATTTCCTCACGTGCTAGCTTTGACAACTGTCAGCGATCATTATTGGTAATACAGAGTATAGAACCGGTCGTGTTTCCCACGGGGATGAAGCTACGATACGAGTAAATGGCAACACTGGGTACTTAAGCGCCATCCCACTAGGGACGCTGCTAGGCAAAATGTCGCCTCATAATTGGTTGATTTTACCTTGTTATATTAATGTTCTATTTTATTGATAACACGGTGGCTCCACGTGCTTGAAGCAAATGCAGGGATGGTTCCTAATTTGAGGCTACAGCCGCCTTCTTCCCAATTCTCGCCTGATTTACAAATACACACAGTACTACAGGAACCACAATAGTATAGGTTAGCAGGCAAATTCTACTCACACCCGAGTACACGGAGCTAAATGACCACGATGTCCAAGCTCCTTAATCGAATCAACTCATTTTAACTCCCGACAAATAATGGACTGGTGCCTTTCATTTCCCGAAGGATTAGGCCAACTGGACACGATGCAAAATGCGGAACGCTTCCAACGCAATGCAGGACGTGAGGAAGCCGCATAGTTATACACATAAACAATGTTAGCGCGCGACCTGTCTTACTACAGGCATACCATATGCAAAAAAATGTGGACATCATACATGTTTGTTGTTGTGATAGCGTACGTTGGTAGCAGGTGCTTATATAGGGCATAAAAAGTAAACCTAACCCTTTTATGGATTGTTATTTGTTCGAAAGAAACAAAACATGTTCCAAATATGTTTCTCAGATATAAAAGTAAATATTATTTGAGACTGCAGTCAGAACCATTGTATGTTTGCATAACTTCAGCATTGCATTTACCCCCACAGACACCAGAGAACCACAGGTTATCAGGCAAATTGAACATACATTCAATTACAAGCGACTGATGACCACGATGTCCCAAGTTCCTAAAATGAATTAACATCACTTCAGTGGGTTATAAAGAAGACATTTTGGAACAAAGAGATAATAATGCTATTGGTTTTACGTCCCTTTTAACAACTGCGGCTTTTAGAGACGCCGGGGTACCAGAATTTTTCCCCAAAGGGGATCTTTAACGAGCCAGTAAATATACTGTTACGGCTTCCTCGCATTTGCACACGCTCAAATGACAGCTGATTGCACCAGGATTTGATCCTGTCACCTTGGGTTCAGCAAGCGATAACGTTACCGCTGAGCCGCACAGCCAGTCGAAACAAAAGGAGTAACATTATAACTAGACATTGGATTATAGCGATGTAAACAAATTCACGTTTCAAATAGAATTGAAAATAAAGGTAGAATCTGTAATATAGCCTATCATTGATTTTAAAACGTAGATATGATGAATATTTGCCCCTTTACAAACTGATAAATACCAGATTAGAAATAAATAAAATGGAGGAAATGAAGGACAACAAGTAGTTCTGTGAAGAACTAAAGAACCTAATTTCATACAGCTAACTGATGTTAATTGCCTCTATCAACATACAAAATTTCAGTTTGATTGCTGTAATAGATTCGTAGATCTTGAGAAACGTCTAAATATTTCGGATGATCGCCAAGTTCGAATTTTGTATATGTAGGCCATATAGTTATGTATTATTAGATGAAGATTATTGCGTAGATTTATTATTCAAACTTTAATCGCATGATTAAGACACAAGAAATAATAAAAACGAGATTTTAAAATTTCGCACAGCCGCCATCTTGAGGTTATGAAAACAGTTGAAATTAATAAAAAGTCAGTGAATTAAAATTTGCATAAGCATTTACCGTACCAAGTTTCACTGCGCTCGGATGGTTAAATCGCGAGAAACGTCCATTTAAATATTTAAAGTTTGCGTCGCCGCCATGTTGGATTTGTGTTCACGTGGCTGTTGAAAGTCCATAAGTGAACTTATGCCAATAGCCTTTATCAACATACAACATTTCAGTTTGATTGCTGTCATAGATTAGTATAATTGAGAACCGTCTAAATATTTCGGATGGTCGCCATGTTGGATTTTTATGTAGACCATACAGTTGTGTACTATTAGATGACTATTATTGCGTAGGTGCATTATTCAAACATTGACTTCAATCGCATGGTTAGGACACAAGAAAGAAACTTAATTTTAAAATTTCGCACAGCCGCCATCTTGTGGTTATGAAAACAATTGAACTAAATTAGATGTCAGTGCATTACAATGTGTATAAACATTTGCCGTACCATGTTTCACTGCGCTCGGATGTTTAAATCGCGAGAAAACTCTATTTAAATGTTTCAACTTAGCTTGGCCGTCTTGTTCGTTTTGTACTTAACGAGGTTTTGAAAGTTACATAAGTGAACTTCTAGTAGTGCCCTTTATCACCGTACAAAATTCCAGAGTGATATCAGTAATAGTTTCGGAGATATGTAGTAGAATACCGGTGAAATATTTCGCACAGACGCCATGTTGGATTGGTGAGACGTAATAAAATATGAAGGGCACGGTCGGGGTCGGACGAAATAGTGCTATGACCTTACCGAGTTTCATTGAAATCGCTCTAGCCGTTTAGATTTTATTAGGGTGACACACATACGCACACACACACACACATACTTCGAAGAGGTTTTAAGTCTGCAGAGAAGCTATGGAAGGACAGAATATTGGGTTTCAGTATATGGACTGCATTGAAACTTAAAGATGGGGTCCTAAGGCAGAGTTCACTTGGAGTATGGTGACCAGTTCCTTTCTGCTCATCCTCCAGTTGCCCTAGCAACGGCGCCTGCTACCGAACAACAAGGAACTTCAAATTTCAAGACAGCCTAGGTCTACTTAGTTACGAAGTCTCTACTGCCAAACCTCCTAGCATTCGTGTTTGAGGTCTGGGTTCGATTCCCGGCTCAGACAAGACATTTAATTCTGGTCTGAAAGCTGGAACGGGGTACACTCAGTCTCGTGAGACAAAACTGAGAAGAGGTGAGTTCGATTACAATCTCAGCCATTGTAGAAGTGGTTTTCCGTGGTTTCTCACTTCTGCTCCTAACGTAAGGCCACGGCCACCTCCAACCCAATCCTAGCCCTAATTACATGCCCCACTGCATGCTTTACAATAACACTCACACCAAAGTACACGGGGCTAGTAGACCATGCGCCTAAATGAATCAACAACTACATACTGGCAGAGGTATGTCAGAAGTAAGTTTACCCACTATCACTTAGGAACCTTGGAAAGCTTACCGGTATTTATTATGCTAGCAGCCTAGTCCGAAGTTTCCATCTGCTACTTGAAAATTTTGCAGCTTCATCTTTCAATGCTGGAAGCGAATAGATTTATTGAAAGTAAAAAAAAAAAATCACAAGAACTACTGGCGGAATATTCAGTCACCTCTGACAATCGAACAAATCTGAAATGGCAAATTGCATTGGGGTTGGGAGTCAATCTCCTTAAGCCCATAATTTTGACAGCAGTTGCCTAGTGCAAGAAACAAATAATAATAATAAATAACAATAATAATGTTGGTTTGGCGTCTTCATAACTGATGCGTTTTTAAATACGACGGTATGGTGGAATTCTGGCCAAGAGAATTTTGACGTGCTAATAAATGTGACAGGGGCTCGCTATTTGAAGTTCCTCCCAAATGCCTGCCGACTGTGCAGGAATTCGATCCCGCATCCTTGTGCACATTAGGTAAAAGTCGCTACAGCACACAACTCCTTAAAAAATAGTGGTGTACAACAGTGCATAAATTACTAAAAGAGACGCCTGCATTCTGTTGAGCGATACCTGTACGAAATCCGTGACTCCTGTCAACAATGGATTTGAAAGTTCATAAGCGACGCGCTACCTTTCCAAAGAAGTTCTGTGTTCGAACACAGTTCTTTCTTGTGTGATGCAACACATAAAACTCAAGTGAAACTGTAAAAAGTACTTACCCATGTGCGCCAAGTCGATGATAGGAATTTCTGCCCGCGAAAGTAGCGTCTCCATGGCGCTTAAGCACTGAACTCACACTGAACTGGAGTTGGAATGACGCGAACAGCTGTTGTGGCGCGGCACGGGTCTTCAGGCAACCACTGCTGCCAACTTTGACATACGGAAATGTGTATGACTCGCACGCACGCAAGCGAACTCGAGCGAGTTCTATGACCTGCGCTACAGAAGACGAATTGTATATAGTGTTACCTTTCTACCTCAGCTGTAACTAACCTACTCCACCAAGAAATAGAGGAAGCGACCGCATTTTAGTGCGCAACGCGTTATCAGCATGGTGTAAAACCCGCCAGATATGATAACGATATACATAGTGAGAGACAATACATGCGGCAGGTTTTTAACAAATAACTTCATGGCCTTTAATTTTCCTTAATATGCTTTTATTTTATTTTATTTGATATTCGTTCTTTATACCTGCAAATGTGTAAGTTTGTACAGTCCTTACTCCTTACTGTGCTCGGTACAGTACTGAATCTTAGAAATTGACATCAAAAGCCTATCAATACATTTATAATCACAATAAACTTAATCAAATATTCGTTTGCATGTTTCAAACCACGTTGGTTTCATCCTCAGCACCAAACTATATGAAATCAAGACGTAAAATTCATATACGGTAATTAAATGAATCTAATTATAACTACTTAATGATTTTATTATACAGGGTGATTCACCTAAAACTTGCACTGTAAATATTTCTGATATGGAAGGTGATATTGATATGCGGTTTTAACCTAATGAAATTGTAACCAAGGGCTCGTATTTGTAGCTGATACACTGATATTTATAATTTTTAGAAAGTGGTTTTATTTACAACAATTACAATTTTTTAAATGGAACAATACCCATTGACATTAAAAAAATAAAAGTAGAACAAATTAGAATACCAATGGTGTTTTGTGCACGATTCTAGTGCAAGTAGTTTACGAGATATTGATTGTTATTCGAAAATTGTACGCACTAACAACCAAGTGCTTAGTGGTGAGGTTACGATGTTGTTATGTTTGTTGAGGTTGTGGTTTGTGTACACTGAGTGCACTGCGACTTTCCAGTCAGTTATTGTGTGATACTTCAAGTAGTAGGACGTGCTTGCAGGATGAGATTTACCATTGCAGAAAAAGCCGACATGCTCATGGTTTATGGCGAATGTAGGAAGAATGCCGTTCGTTCTTGTACCGTGTACGCGGAAACATATCCCATTAGACGTCAACCATCTCGGCAATTATTTGTGAACCTTTTCAATCAATTACGTGAAAGTGGTAGTATAACGCCTAGAAAACGTAACAGAGACAAACAAGTGACTGGAGAAGAGGGAGAAATTAAGGTTCTGGCTGCTGTTGCAGTAGATCCACAAATTAGTTCCCGTGCAATTGCACATGGAAGCGGCATGAGTCAGGCAAGTGTACTACTCATTCTCCATCGTCATAAGTTCCATCCGTATCACATCTCTCTCCATCAAGTGCTGCATGGTAATGATTTTGAGAATCGTGTTAACTTTTGTACATGGGCATTAAGACGTGATACTCCAGATTCGTCATGTATCTTGTTTACTGATGAAGTAACATTTTCTAATCATGGCCAAGTCAATCTTAGAAACATGCACTATTGGTCTGTTGAAAATCCCCGTTGGTTGCGTCAAGTAGAACGACAGCGTCCATGGAGTGTAAACGTCTGGTGTGGAATAGTGAACCATCACATCATAGGTCCCTTTTTCGTAGAAGGAACACTGAATTCGTGCAAGTACCTCAACCTCCTAACAGACCATCTTCCACAGATGTTAGAAGACGTTCCGCTTCAGTCTAGGAGGAACCTGTGGTATCAACATGATGGCTGTCCGGCCCATAGTGCACGAATTACTACAGATTATCTTCACGGAATGTTTCCAAATCGTTGGATTGGACGAAGGGGACCTGTACTTTGGCCGGCCCGTTCACCAGATTTGACTCCTTTAGACTTTTTTCTGTGGGGGAAGCTAAAAGACACTGTCTACAAGGACATACCAACTACACCAGATGATATGAAACGGCGTATTACTGCTGCCTGCGCTGAAATTTCCTCTGAAATGCTAGAACGTGTGCAGCAATCTTTACATAGCAGACTGGAAACTTGTATTGAGGCTGGTGGTCGTCATTTTGAACACAAGCTTTGAGGGTACACTGTACTTGTCAGAAACCACAGAATTACTTCATTCACATTTGTTTTTCTTTAGTTTGTCCTAGGCATTGTCCCATTGTGTACAAATAACAATATCTCGTAAACTATTCGCACTAGAATCGTGCAAAAGACACCATTGGAATTCTAATGTGTTCTACTTTTATTTTTTTAATGTCAATGAGTATTGTTACATTTAAAAAATTGTAATTGTTGTAAATAAAACCACTTTCTAAAAATTATAAAAATCAGTGTATCAGCTACAAATACGAGCCCTTGGTTACAATTTCATTAGGTTAAAACCACATATCAATATCACCTTCCATTTGAAAAATATTTACAGTGCAAGTTTTAGGTGAATCACCCGGTATAATACGCTAAGACTAAGGTGTATGTATAACAAAACTCAAGCTCCTAAACCAGAAGGAGTTGAAAGGTGTGGTTTGTAACAAAATCTTCCAAATCGTCTCCATAGTACAGGAAAAATCTTGCATTTCTTGAAAAGTCTGCGGAAATATATGTATTTGATTATAAAGTGCTTTTAAACAATTAAACAAGAAGATAGCCCCTGCGAGAACTCTGTCGCCTACAGCCCGCATAGCACTAGATGTCAGGCGGGTAGTCTGTACACATGGGGCGCACACAACCCATTATGCGAGGGTTCTCGCACGGGTCCGCTAGGTTTATTAATTTTATTATTGCAGCCAATGGCCATGTACTTTTTTTTTCAGGACGGGTCAGGGAAGGGATATTGGAAGGAAATTGGCCGTGGACCTATTGATAGGAACCGTCCCGGCATTTGCCTGGTGGTGAAAATGGGAAACCACGAAAACCATTTTCAGGACAGCCGAGGTGGGATTCGAACCCATGCTCTCCCGATGCCAGCGAGGCACGAGGTAGCGCGTCAGCGCCCTCGGCCACCTATTTTAGCATGTATTTTGAGAAGTTTTTTCCTATATCCACCCTTCTACTGTATGAAAATTACGGTGAAGAGTTTTATAAATGATTGGTGTATTGACTGTCATGGTTACCATACCTAATTTTACAATGCACCAAGCATCCGAACACGAGTTATAGGCGTACGTAAAGATACACAGAAAGACAGACAATTCTATTGTCAACAACATATCACCCAGATATCCAAAATTTAGGTATATCGACCAAACAGTATCAAACCAAATCATCCTTACGATGAACCCGTATGTCGATAGAAAAAAAAAGGATTAGTTAAAATGTGCTCTCAAACTAAATTCACCTAACGTGTACTTCCTGACGTGAAATAGAATTGAAAGCCTTGTAGACAAAACGCAATCCACGTCACATAAAAACTGACCCTCTACGTTGTGTTAGGTCCCCATACACAGGAAGACCTCTTTCATAAATTATAAAGGCGTGTGGTGCATGAAAATGCAGGATCTATAGCCTCAAATGGCCCAAATTCTTAAAAGCCGAAAAAAAATGCTGATTCAATTCAGGAATTTTTGAAAATAATGTTGCTGTTTGGAGATATAATAGACCTTCTGTACTACATGTCTCACGTGAAAATGGCATGAAAAAATTCTAGGGTACCCCTTGACCCCTGGGTAGATTATTGGCTGAGGAATTAACTAACCACCAAGGGATGATGATTAAGAAAAGGAGGTAGGTTTCGGACTGGAGAAAAAGGATAGAAAAATAGGAGGAGAGTCCCACAAAAGTTATGAATTTAACTTTAAATGCAATTAGAGGCGGTTGCCACCGCAAATCCGCTCTCTGATACCTAAAGTGGGTAAGGACCTGGTCGAAGCTGACGGGAACCGCAGCTAGGACTTGGGCGGTTTGCCAGAGAAAGGCTTTAGCGTATTCCCTCTCAAGCATGCATATGCCTACTATGGGGAAGGGTGATGGTCTGGCAAGACTAAGAGTAACAGATTTATTGTATGTCTGTTCAAAGAAATTTGTTTTTGCAAAGTAATTAGAAGAATGCCAATAATTTGAATCAGGTTTGGTATTTCCTGTTTTCTAAGTTATAGAGTTCCTGAAAAAGCGACCAAGTGCTTCCAAGAAGGATAGTGATAAAAAATTATACCTTGGGGGAGTAATTTTGGTATGTGAACCAATGGTTGCATTTGGGAATGGCTAAGCTTTTACTCAGCAAGGAGCCGGCTCAAAGTTTAGACAAAGAGAAACAATTATCTTTTGGAAAACCAACCATACGTTTTCGGAGAGGAACTCCACAAGCAGGTAGCTGGCGTAGCGAGCTATACTTGCCTTACTGGCCTGTTAGAATTAGCTATTAAAGCTAAGAGAAACTTTAACGAGATTACCACTAAGAGTTCTTGCTCAAATGCAACGAGTGGTGAAAGCCCTATCAATAGATTTAATGGCATTGAGTAGGGAGAGCCAAGGAGGACAGGATCTTGCCTAACCGTTGTATTAGAGAAATGATAAATCCAAAAACAAATATTTAATTTATTTAACAAGGCAAGAGAGTCTAATAAATTTGACAAGTATATAGTTTCAACTTAGTAACAATTTGGGATCGCAGACCTCCTGACATTTAAAGTTTGCTCCAGGCAATTAACAATTCTTTAGGTTTCAAACCTTATATTGAACCCATGTACCATGGCCTCAAAGAGGGTCGAATCCATGTACTTTGAGAAAGGAATGAAAGAATCATACAGTCTCTAAGGGAACGGAGAGAGATTTCAAGCCAGGATTATAGCCTAACATTGTGCAAGCGCTAGGGCCAGGTGTTCCTTAGATGAGCTCATGCCTCTTGACATTTATAAGGAGCCAGTCATGGATATTATTAGAACGAGTGGAAAGTTTTGACTGTAAGACGAAGAAGTTGGACTCGGAAATTGCTCTTACGTTGCAGGAATATGGCAACCTCGCTGCTGAGTCAGAACAGGAATAATTAAATTTAACCCGTTTACGAGTATAAAAATAAGTAAACAGATACAGTACGGTGAATCAATTTGGATTAGAGATTTTTGTGTAAAGAAAAACCTTGTAAAAATTGCACAGGAGAAAACTGCAAACGCAAGTAGACGTCATTGGGGGTTCACCGAGACCCAAGGAGTGGGAGAATAAAAAAAGAACAGCACCACCCACACAGTTGAGGACGAGAAATTAATTAATATCTCGGAAATGCACGATCGATTTCTATGGACAGGAAGATTATTTTACGTTTGGAAGACGAGCTTTCTGGAGATACGATTTTTATAATTGTGCGACAATTAGTTCAAAAGTTGGTCACGAAAAGGACTAGGATTTTATCTTTTTGTGACTGAAAGGTATAAAGCTCCTGGCAGAGCCAGACCAAACATGCAGTTATTCTGACAGCCCGTGAGGGGTGCTACTCTGCATCAGTGCATGCAGTCTACGAGAGCCCGTGAGGGGAACGTCACGCTGTATCAGTACATGCAGTATTAGTCCGTCCAGGGGGGCGTGACGCTGGAGCATCATAATCATCAGTCTACGAGCATTCCGTGAGCGGAAGTGCTGCACCACATCATATACGCAGTATTCAAGAGCCCGTGAGGGGGACGTTAAGCTGTATCAGACATCGATCCAGAGCCTGTGGGAGGCTATGCTACAAGTTCACCGAGTGTAGACCAGTTACGATATAAGTACGCTACGCTGAGGGTTAGCAGTTCGAGACTTTGAAGAGTCCTAATTTATAAAGAACATTAAATATACGGACTTTAAAGCAATATCGCCAAAGTAAGACACAGCGATCAGTAGGGAACTTCGAGTTCCAGAAGAACACTAGTTCAATACAGTTACGAAGTTATAAGAACTCCAACAAATAAACGGCGTTACGTCTAGTGAAGACATTGTTAAAGACATTAAGTCCTGTAAAGGACAAGAATAAACAGTAATTACGATCGCGAAAGATAGAAGTTCAAACGAAAGGAACTTAGGAACTTAGCTTCGAAACCAGAGGGAAACGTACTCTAGTGAGAAAACGTCAAAAATATACGATAGACAGTATACGGTCCTCGAAGGGAGGCCAAGATATAGAAACTAAACGGTACGATAGACAGTATACGGTCCTCGAAGGGAGGCCAAGATATAGAAACTATAGGGTGCGATAGACCACCATATATAAATAGAGGTGACGGCAAAGAAAAGACATTTATCGCCTAGTTAAAGCAGATAAAGTAAAGCCGAGTAATAGACAATAGAAGCGGTTTTGAGAGACTGAAACCAGTAGTTTCCATTGTAGGAGAGAGAAACTTTGAACGAGTAAAATCACACGTCCAATGCAGGTCGATAGGATTCACATCAGGGATCATCAACAGCCGACAGAAATTGTAAAAATCGTTGAGATACACCCGTGTGATAGGAGTGAAGTGTAAATATTGTAAGAAAAGAAATAAGAGTATCATTTTAAGTGTTTTAGGTAAAGTGAAAGCGTTTTATGCACAGTGATATGTGTTATAATATGTACCAGAGTAATATTTTTTAGTGTTTTAATGTGTGTTCAAAACGGATACACCAGTGTATAAAAAAAATGTTGTCAGTGTTAAATATAGTGAATATGTGTCAAGAAATTTCTATACATAAGATGAGATTGTACAATATGGAGTAGGTCAAGAAGGTGGGCCAAAATGTCACATCAAACGAGAATAAAGGTCAGAAAGCGACCTTAAACATGTAAGTAAAGATTTTCATTATGTTTTGGTGTCGGGAAAAATTTTGTGTACAATTCCACCGGAGTTTTGAGTAGAAGGGATGTTTTTAAATGAATAATAACTAAATAAGAACGCGATCTGAACGAAAATAAAGTTTTAAGAAATAATAAATAATTATGTGAAATAATAAATCCTGTAGGGTTTTTCTCCGGGTACTCCGGTTTTCCCTGTCAAAAATTTCATTCCAGCAACACTCTCCACTATCATTTCATTTCATCTGTCATTCATTTAATCATTGCCCCAGAGGAGTGCGTCAGGCCTCGGCAGCCGGCACAGTTCATAGCCTCGCCGCTAGTTGGGGGCTTCATTCATTCCATTCCTGACCCGGTCGGAGACTGGAAGCAGGCTGTGGATTTTCAATAAATCCTGTAGAGGAAATGCATGGAATAAAATGTCAGTATTTAATGAATGTTATAAAAGCAAGCGTGATAATAATAATTATAACAAAGATATTTACATAAAGGTAAATTTGAATTATATGAAAGAAATAGCTTTTGAGCTTTTGTAAGGAATGAAAACATGATGTGAATAACAAGGTAAAGAAATCTAAATAAAGATTAAATTGAATGATATAAAAATATAGAGCGTTGAAGCCTTAACAAATGTATAAGACATGATGTGAATGCATGTTCTTAAAAAGGGAGCGATTTATTGTCAACGGAAAGATTAATATAAGAATTAAGATATGTATCAATTGTTACTATGAAATTTATCAGTTCTTTGGAAGACATTCGGCCGAAAAGTAATGTGTAGCGTAATGGAACGCAATTAAATAAAAAGTTACGCTAGGAACGCGTAAAAGTTAAAGTACTTGGTAAATTACTTATGGAGGGTAGTTGATTGCAGTGAATTGAGATATGTTGTAAGTCCTCTAATTGTGACGTAGATCACGAGGCCATGTGTGTATTATTTAAAAGGGAGCTAATGTATGGTATTATTGAGCGTATGTCATGTAGGCCACGGCCGACTTTAAATCGCGTCTTGTATAAGTCCTCCAAATGTGGAAATGTTCCCGAGGCATGTTAAGAGATTCGAACCTAGAATCCTTTTGTTGTTAAAGCCCCTAATTATTCGTCGTAGAATGTGTATTAATCTTCCCAATCAATGAGGACCCTCTCATAATTAATAAATGCCAAGGTTACGAAAGTGGTTTATGAGCCAAAGAATATTGTTGAATGGAAATAAGTGAAGTAAAAGCCAGGTCTCTCCACAGAACTGAGAATAATGTGAAGATTTGTTTTAAAGCATTGAAGAGAGCTGCCACCGTAGGTTAGGCAGAGAGTCGCTTTCCTTGTCATAAATCACGCCCGAGTATAATGGCCTGACCCTCATCGAGCGAGGGTGGGTAAAAACCGTCTTGTAAGATGTGTTAAATACACCGTGAGTGTTTAAAGTTGTTAATGACCCGGGCGTTGAACCGAGGTTCTTGTAGATTGATATTATCGCTTGCCAATTCAGATCGTAGTTTTCTTATGTGATAATGGTCTTATAAGACAAATGAATTAAATAAAATCCCTATTGTAATATTGTATGGAAAAGAAGGAATCCACGAGTTTTGTGAAGATAACTAGGTTTCGGGAGTGATCATAGTTTTGACTTTGTCAAGTAATCTTTATAACTCTGGAGTACACAAATAGTTTTCCCGATCACCGTAGTGAATTTGCAAAACTTGAGAGAGATAGTAAATATGGAGAACATGTGATATGCCCAAATATTGAAGTGAATAATTAACATGTAATTTTAAATGTAATTATATATTTGTTTTGATGATAAGAAAAGATAAAAATAATTCTTGAGGTGTACAAAAATATGACACCATTATTATGGAAAGTATCGAGCCAAAGAAGCTCTTAGTTATTTGGAACTTTAAGATAAGTACTTTATGGAAGTGAAAATAATCGTGAATTGTTGGTTTTAAAGAAAACCATGTGTTTTAATCTAATATTTGTTTTATTTTTATGCTATTCCTTGTTCACTTTTGACAAGTAGAATGATATTGGTCAGTAGTTTATGTGTTTATTTGTTTGTAGCGCCATAATTTTTGATTAATTAAATGTGTTAAAATAGGAGTTGATTTTGTTGTTATTTTTGCAAGTGTATCCTCTATTTAATCCAAAATATGTAAGTCACAGAGTGGGAGAACTTACCGCAGCCCCGAAAAATCCCGAATTGAGCAATGCTGGCATACTGTGATTTGCATATTTCTTGCTGCAAGGGCACAGGGGGGTGAATAGAAATACTGTGCTTGGATTAATAATTAGAGGAACACTAAAAACGGTCGATTCATGTAAAAGTAAAGTAATGATAGTAGTAGCTACAACGTATAATGTTAACTGACCGCATTGGGTCCCTAGAAACTCACACCGAGCAGCCCTGGATTTAAACAACCCCCCATTATACTTTTTTTGGCGCCCAGTACGCAGGGATGAGTTTTCCTGGGGAAAACCCGAGTTTTCTCGAAAAATCAAAATTTTCATTTTTTTGAAAAAAAAAAGGTTTTTCGAAATTTTGAATTTTAAATACTTCCATAAAGGTCTTTGAGTTTGAAGAAGAGTATCAAAAGGGTACGGTGTAGTAAACACCCGTACCAAAGTAAATTTTTTTGAAAGAAATTGTGACACAATGGTTCAGATTACTATCTCTCAAGCATGTTCTAGCGATGTGGCATTAGTGGCCCACTATATTCTAATAAGATGTCATTAAGTGAAGAGAGGCGGAGGCTCTCAGAGAATGTAAGGGTAAAGAGTAAAGATAAAGGTAAAATTACAGATGTTAAGAAGTACCTGAGGGAGCATTTTAATAAAGAGATGGAGGAAATGATAAAGATAAATAATGAAGTTTGGGAGGCCAAGAAGGCAGAAAGTAAAGCTAGAGATAGTCAAGAGAACCTCCAAATAGATGATAAAGAGTACCCAAATAAGGAAATTGTAAAGGTTTCTGTAGAAAGCATGCGTGCACCTGGAGACATATTTACACGAAGAGAAGGTAACATGTCTGCAGACAACAGGGTAACAAATGAGCCTTTAGAGCTCCAAACGGAAAAAGAAAAACGTAAACCGAGTCCAAGGGAGAATGAAATTAATACCTAGGATGATAATAGTAAAGGTAATTCAAAGTCTCACGTAGAAAGGCAGGTTCAAATAGGCTCGGAAAGCGAAGGGAAAAAGAACGATAGTCTTTGCGTTCAGGATCAGGAAAAGGTAGAAATGGCGACCTGGAAGGAAATAAAAGAATTCTTGGATATAATTAGAGAAATGTGGAATGAGCATGAGAAGATGGATGACGAACTTTGGGAATTAAAAGATTTAAAGTCAAGAGTGAAAGAAGGAATTGAGGAACAAAGAGAAAGTATTTCCGAGGAAATAAAGAAGATATTTGAGCTCCGTGAAAGGGCAAGTAAAAATTGGTATACAATACCCAAACAGGAATTAGAGGAATTGTACAAAGAAATCCCTAAAGTTAAAGAGTCATTAAGAGAAACAAAGAAGAAATTTGCAGAACGTATGGTGAAAGAAGGAAAAATGGAATTAGCTTCGTGGGAACAGATAAAGACATTTGTGGGGGAAATTAATGAGATAAGGGAAAAATGGTCGGAGGTACATGATAAATGGAATCACATTTGGTGGAATACCTTTTATCCAAAGCCAAAAGAAGGAGATTACGTGCAGGAACAGAAACAATGGATAGGAAAAGAAAAGAGTAAGATGCATCAGTTCACGATGAGCATGTATGATGAACAAGATATAATAACTGTTCAGGAGTTAGCTGAATTGAGAAAGGTTAAGATTTCGGAATACGAAGAAATATTAGAAGCCATCCAAAAGAAATATAAGGAATACATGTGGGAGCAGAACCGTCAGGCAAATGAAATAGTTGCCCAAGAGGAAAAACAAGCTGAAATTGAAGAAGAAAAAGAAGTCACGGTGCCAGAGGAGCCCAAAATTGATATTAGAGAAGAAAAACAAGAAGAAGTGGAGATTGCAATAACTCCAGTGGAGACTGAGAACAACCTTGAGATCCTTCCTGAAGAAGATATGGAGACTCAAGAGGAAATAGTAGTTCCAGACCAGGAGGACAGCCAAAATGAAAACGAGCTGCGAAGTGAAGAGAATCATTTTGATGAAGAGGATGAGCAGGAAGATCAAGAAATAATCTCAGAACAAGAGATTATAACAGAGATGAAAGTTGAAGAGATGGAAATAATAATTCCTGAAGAAATGAAAAAGGTAGATGAAACCCGAATAGAAACTATCGTCGAAGCACCGATAGAAACAGAGGTTCAAAATGTCATAGAAATTGAAGAAGAAAACTCCGAAGAAATTCAGGAGGTGAAGAAAGATGAGATACACTTAGAAGAAACTCAGGATAAGAAAGATAGGAAACCATTAGAAGAAGAAGAAGAAAAATTGAAGGCACAAATCCTTGAATTAATGATAAAATGTCAGGAATGCCAACGACAGAAAAGAGAAATGGAAAAAGGTACCAACAAGAGCCAAGAAAACCTCAAAGGAAAAGATGAGATTGTTGGAGATAATGAAAAGAAGGAAGGAGATGCCTTTGAAGAAAATCAGGAAAGAGGAAAACCGCCATTGGTAGTCGGTTTACAAGAAAGCAGATACCCCATGGAAACTAGGAAAGGAGGAGAGACAATGTACAATGCCTTGGAGGAAGAGGACGCTCAGGCATATTTCAGCTGGAAGCTCCGTAAAAAGAAAGGGAGTGATAAAAGGAAGAGACAGAATGGAGATCTGAAGGATCTAAAGAATTGGAAGAGTCGAAAAAAGAAATACTCTTTCGAAATGCCATCTCGATGCGAGACGAGAGGAAAAGAATTATTCCATTGGAACCAACGGGTTAAGCCAGATGCAACCGTTGAAGAATAAAAGGAATAAAATTAATTTTGTTTGAAATACCATCTCAAAAAGAGATGAGGAAGGTGGTAGAAAACCGAAAAGAGTCAGGTGAGGTTAGACCGAGCTCTTAAGAATTAAATGAAATTTTATAGACTTGAGGAGTCTGACAATAATGATGATGATGTTACGGGTAAAGCCAGTTGCACCCGTAATGCATTAAAAAAGGTCATTAAGTTGACAATATGTAATGAGGAAAGAGAAATAGATCGGCAGGAAGTCCGTCTAATAAAAGAAGAAAAGAAACAAACTGTTCGACTCAAGTTTGGGGAGCGCGCGCTAGACTAGAGGAAGACTAACAAAACACCCGAACGTGACAAGAAATTTATGACCCTGAAGTGTAGACGTCCACTAGGGGAATGAATGAATGAATGGGACCTTTAAGAAAGACCCATACAAATATAAACCAGAGAGGAAGGGAACTTTAAAGAAATAATTGATTTTATTGAAGAAGAAAATTTCAATTTAAGGAAGGAGAATGATGAAATAAGGGAACGGGTAGGAATAGACCACACCCGTAAAGAAGAATGAGGTTCTGGAAACCTGATATCCAAACAAATAAAAAGGAGAAAGAAAGGGTAGGGACAGAGCGTACCCAACCGATACCATTACCGGATATGACTTAAAAAGATGAAAGAAATCAAATTATCGTGGGATTTTTTAGGAATAAAGAAACAAAAAGGACGGAGAACGTTATAATGGCTTCGACTATTAAAGGAAAAATAAGATTTTTATAAATAATTGAAATAAATTTCCTCAAAATTTTTCGAAAATTTATTAACCTAAGGAGGGTTGAGATGAACCCATGTACCATGGCCTCAAAGAGGGTCGAATCCATGTACTTTGAGAAAGGAATGAAAGAATCATACAGTCTCTAAGGGAACGGAGAGAGATTTCAAGCCAGGATTATAGCCTAACATTGTGCAAGCACTAGGGCCAGGTGTTCCTTAGATGAGCTCATGCCTCTTGACATTTATAAGGAGCCAGTCATGGATATTATTAGAACGAGTGGAAAGTTTTGACTGTAAGACGAAGAAGCTGGACTCGGAAATTGCTCTTACGTTGCAGGAATATGGCAACCTCGCTGCTGAGTCAGAACAGGAATAATTAAATTTAACCCGTTTACGAGTATAAAAATAAGTAAACAGATACAGTACGGTGAATCAATTTGGATTAGAGATTTTTGTGTAAAGAAAAACCTTGTAAAAATTGCACAGGAGAAAACTGCAAACGCAAGTAGACGTCATTGGGGGTTCACCGAGACCCAAGGAGTGGGAGAATAAAAAAAGAACAGCACCACCCACACAGTTGAGGACGAGAAATTAATTAATATCTCGGAAATGCACGATCGATTTCTATGGACAAGAAGATTATTTTACGTTTGGAAGACGAGCTTTCTGGAGATACGATTTTTATAATTGTGCGACAATTAGTTCAAAAGTTGGTCACGAAAAGGACTAGGATTTTATCTTTTTGTGACTGAAAGGTATAGAGCTCCTGGCAGAGCCAGACCAAACATGCAGTTATTCTGACAGCCCGTGAGGGGGTGCTACTCTGCATCAGTGCATGCAGTCTACGAGAGCCCGTGAGGGGAACGTCACGCTGTATCAGTACATGCAGTATTAGTCCGTCCAGGGGGGCGTGACGCTGGAGCATCATAATCATCAGTCTACGAGCATTCCGTGAGCGGAAGTGCTGCACCACATCATATACGCAGTATTCAAGAGCCCGTGAGGGGGACGTTAAGCTGTATCAGACATCGATCCAGAGCCTGTGGGAGGCTATGCTACAAGTTCACCGAGTGTAGACCAGTTACGATATAAGTACGCTACGCTGAGGGTTAGCAGTTCGAGACTTTGAAGAGTCCTAATTTATAAAGAACATTAAATATACGGACTTTAAAGCAATATCGCCAAAGTAAGACACAGCGATCAGTAGGGAACTTCGAGTTCCAGAAGAACACTAGTTCAATACAGTTACGAAGTTATAAGAACTCCAACAAATAAACGGCGTTACGTCTAGTGAAGACATTGTTAAAGACATTAAGTCCTGTAAAGGACAAGAATAAACAGTAATTACGATCGCGAAAGATAGAAGTTCAAGCGAAAGGAACTTAGGAACTTAGCTTCGAAACCAGAGGGAAACGTACTCTAGTGAGAAAACGTCAAAAATATACGATAGACAGTATACGGTCCTCGAAGGGAGGCCAAGATATAGAAACTAAACGGTACGATAGACAGTATACGGTCCTCGAAGGGAGGCCAAGATATAGAAACTATAGGGTGCGATAGACCACCATATATAAATAGAGGTTACGGCAAAGAAAAGACATTTATCGCCTAGTTAAAGCAGATAAAGTAAAGCCGAGTAATAGACAATAGAAGCGGTTTTGAGAGACTGAAACCAGTAGTTTCCATTGTAGGAGAGAGAAACTTTGAACGAGTAAAATCACACGTCCAATGCAGGTCGATAGGATTCACATCAGGGATCATCAACAGCCGACAGAAATTGTAAAAATCGTTGAGATACACCCGTGTGATAGGAGTGAAGTGTAAATATTGTAAGAAAAGAAATAAGAGTATCATTTTAAGTGTTTTAGGTAAAGTGAAAGCGTTTTATGCACAGTGATATGTGTTATAATATGTACCAGAGTAATATTTTTTAGTGTTTTAATGTGTGTTCAAAACGGATACACCAGTGTATAAAAAAAATGTTGTCAGTGTTAAATATAGTGAATATGTGTCAAGAAATTTCTATACATAAGATGAGATTGTACAATATGGAGTAGGTCAAGAAGGTGGGCCAAAATGTCACATCAAACGAGAATAAAGGTCAGAAAGCGACCTTAAACATGTAAGTAAAGATTTTCATTATGTTTTGGTGTCGGGAAAAATTTTGTGTACAATTCCACCGGAGTTTTGAGTAGAAGGGATGTTTTTAAATGAATAATAACTAAATAAGAACGCGATCTGAACGAAAATAAAGTTTTAAGAAATAATAAATAATTATGTGAAATAATAAATCCTGTAGAGGAAATGCATGGAATAAAATGTCAGTATTTAATAAATGTTATAAAAGCAAGCGTGATAATAATAATTATAACAAAGATATTTACATAAAGGTAAATTTGAATTATATGAAAGAAATAGCTTTTGAGCTTTTGTAAGGAATGAAAACATGATCTGAATAACAAGGTAAAGAAATCTAAATAAAGATTAAATTGAATGATATAAAAATATAGAGCATTGAAGCCTTAACAGATGTATAAGACATGATGTGAATGCGTGTTCTTAAAAAGGGAGCGATTTATTGTCAACGGAAAAGATTAATATAAGAATTAAGATATGTATCAATTGTTACTATGAAATTTATCAGTTCTTTGGAAGACATTCGGCCGTAAAGTAATGTGTAGCGTAATGGAACGCAATTAAATAAAAAGTTACGCTAGGAACGCGTAAAAGTTAAAGTACTTGGTAAATTACTTATGGAGGGTAGTTGATTGCAGTGAATTGAGATATGTTGTAAGTCCTCTAATTGTGACGTAGATCACGAGGCCATGTGTGTATTATTTAAAAGGGAGCTAATGTATGGTATTATTGAGCGTATGTCATGTAGGCCACGGCCGACTTTAAATCGCGTCTTGTATAAGTCCTCCAAATGTGGAAATGTTCCCGAGGCATGTTAAGAGATTCGAACCTAGAATCCTTTTGTTGTTAAAGCCCCTAATTATTCGTCGTAGAATGTGTATTAATCTTCCCAATCAATGAGGACCCTCTCATAATTAATAAATGCCAAGGTTACGAAAGTGGTTTATGAGCCAAAGAATATTGTTGAATGGAAATAAGTGAAGTAAAAGCCAGGTCTCTCCACAGAACTGAGAATAATGTGAAGGTTTGTTTTAAAGCATTGAAGAGAGCTGCCACCGTAGGTTAGGCAGAGAGTCGCTTTCCTTGTCATAAATCACGCCCGAGTATAATGGCCTGACCCTCATCGAGCGAGGGTGGGTAAAAACCGTCTTGTAAGATGTGTTAAATACACCGTGAGTGTTTAAAGTTGTTAATGACCCGGGCGTTGAACCGAGGTCCTTGTAGATTGATATTATCGCTTGCCAATTCAGATCGTAGTTTTCTTATGTGATAATGGTCTTATAAGACAAATGAATTAAATAAAATCCCTATTGTAATATTGTATGGAAAAGAAGGAATCCACGAGTTTTGTGAAGATAACTAGGTTTCGGGAGTGATCATAGTTTTTGACTGTCAAGTAATCTTTATAACTCTGGAGTACACAAATAGTTTTCCCGATCACCGTAGTGAATTTGCAAAACTTGAGAGAGATAGTAAATATGGAGAACATGTGATATGCCCAAATATTGAAGTGAATAATTAACATGTAATTTTAAATGTAATTATATATTTGTTTTGATGATAAGAAAAGATAAAAATAATTCTTGAGGTGTACAAAAATATGACACCATTATTATGGAAAGTATCGAGCCAAAGAAGCTCGTAGTTATTTGGAACTTTAAGATAAGTACTTTATGGAAGTGAAAATAATCGTGAATTGTTGGTTTTAAGGAAAACCATGTGTTTTAATCTAATATTTGTTTTATTTTTATGCTATTCCTTGTTCACTTTGGGCAAGTAGAATGATATTGGTCAGTAGTTTATGTGTTTATTTGTTTGTAGCGCCATAATTTTTGATTAATTAAATGTGTTAAAATAGGAGTTGATTTTGTTGTTATTTTTGCAAGTGTATCCTCTATTTAATCCAAAATATGTAAGTCACAGAGTGGGAGAACGTACCGCAGCCCCGAAAAATCCCGAATTGAGCAATGCTGGCATACTGTGATTTGCATATTTCTTGCTGCAAGGGCACAATATATGTACTAAAATCTTTGTAAGATTTAAAAAAAGACAAATGAAGTGATTAAAGTTTAAACATTAAATTGAGTACAAGGAGTGTACTTTAAGAAATTTCCAGGTAACTATTTTAGAAAAAGTTACAACTTCGAAAATAACAAAAAAGAAAGCGGGTAGAATGAAGGAGAAGTTCCTATAACTTCTTATATTTATACAGAATTACTGTTGGTTATTATACAAATAAGGGCAGGTCACTTACTGTGAAACCTGATGAGAAAGCCAAAGGAAGGTTCTCGACCTCCTATGTTTCAGTAGGAATCACGAGCCAAATGGGGCAGTTTCCCTTTCGAGAGACCTAGAAATAACTCACTCATGAGTTGAGAGAATTGTTTTCCCTGATTATAGGGTAGAAACAATGTAAGCTTGAACCGTGTATAAAACACGTAGTTATGTAGAAATTAATTAATGATAAACAAACAAAATGGAAGGGCCCTTCGTTAGAGTGACACCTCATAGAAAATGATCTAGAGTTACAATTTTATTAATATGGTTTGTTAGTAGAAGGTTTAGGAAAGATCAATTGGGATTTAGGATCAATGTTCATGGCTTTATTTAATGTAAACGGACGATCGCGACGCGGTAGAAAAGTTGAACAAGCACTAGTTATCACTATAGTCTTTTGAATAGATGAAAAATTCACTGTAGTAACACGAAAGTTTATGGCAAAGAAAGTTATTGCAATGATGAAAAAGGACTGGTTGCACTAGATAGGCGAAAGTCTATTGCTTGAGAAAGTTGTGGATTACAATTAAATGCGCCATAGAACATTCCAACGGTGGAAGAACATTCGCTATTGAGCTTTAATTCAGAAGTGAGATTCTTCAATTTTAAATAGTATTCTCACAAGTGAGTGAAAAATACATGACGGCAGGACTTGTAGATAAAGTACAGGATCTGGAAGGTTCCAGAACGATCTTAATAGAAGAATGGGGCCAAAGACAATCCTGCGGAGGAACTAGCTTGGTAATTTATAGACAGCGGGTATTAGATAATATCCCACGTGGTGAGAAGATTTCTCATTTAAATAGCTTAAGAAAAGCTACTTTCTATTAAGGTTGGCTTAGACAGACAAAGCTCAACATGGCAAATCCCGCGAAGAATGATCACCGCCCCAAATAAGTAATCTCTCGCTGTCTATAAAATAATCAATAAAAGCATGTAGATAATAAAATTGATGAAGATGAGGTTAAAACCTTAAGTCTGTACTTAACTTGGTTGCATGTCGAAGGTGAAGTTCCCTTTGACGAATACTTAATGTGCCAACATGGCGTAGAACGTAGAGAGTGCCTCTTGGTTTGAGGAGACTGGCTCTAGTTGAGCCTTGACTGACCGAGTCAACTGCCGACTTACAAGTGAGACCCACTCAGCGAAGCGCGGAGGGTCCAAGGAAGGGAAAAGAGTGGGGATAGGAGACAAAAGGAGAACATATAAGCATGACCAATATTGTAAACTTAAATTCTCTTGAGGAAATGGTCTTCAAAGAGTTGATAGCAGGCGATACTAGCACAGCCTGGTGGGTGAAAGAGTAGACGAAGTTCTCTTGATCACAGAGATAATAGCTGGCGATGGCAACGAGATCTGGTGGCCAGATGGAAAAGGAAGTCCTCTTGCACCAGGAAGAATTGAGGAGCTTCAGAGATTCGCTGCTAGATGACGCTAGGTGGGTCATGGAAGATATATATCTAGAACAGACTCACAATGACATAAGAGACATGACCACCAAAGAGAAACTAGGAGATCGCTGTTGGTGTTTGAGAAAAAGGATGAAATGAACAAGCAAAGAGCATTAAAAAGAATACTCTATCTTACCCTGTATTCCAAGAATACACCATACTGGGAGGGTAAACACCAACAGAGAACAAAATAAACAGTTGAACATTTAAAGGTAATGGAGAAATTAGAGACAGTGGTCTTGTGATATGACCATTAGTGGTCAAGATTTTGGCCACCCTGACTCTCCCATCCCTTCCAGGATAACACTCGGTCACTCTACCAGAAGTCCAAACCAGGGGGGGGGGGGGAGGGACATCCCAAACCAAGACCAAGTCCCCCACTTTAATGTCGGGACTTGAAAGAAACCACTTCTGTCTTCGTTGCAAGGAAGTTAAATATTCCAAGTTCCACCTCTTCCAAAAAGAATTACGGAGGGCTTCAAGTTTACGTCAATCAATAGGTAAATTAGAACCCCTGTAAGATTTGGGAAGAGGAGGAGGGGCAGAAAGAGAAGTGCCGATAAGGAAGTGACCAGGTGTGAGTGGAAGCAAGTCATCGGGGTCATTGGAAAGAGGAGTTAAAGGGCGAAAATTAACAACACCTTCAATCAGAACGGACAGTGAATTGAATTCTTCATAAGTCAGAATTCGATGACTTAAGACCTTTCTTAAATGACGTTTAGTGAGTTTTACGCAAGATTCCCACCTACCACCGTGATGAGGAGCGTAGGGAGGTATAAAGCGCCATTTGAAACCCTTAGAGTGGGAAAAATTAGAAATTTGTTCCATGGCAGAAGAGGAAGTGAGAGCTTTCTTCCACAGGGAAGCTGCGCCCTGAAAAGTGGAAGCGTTATCAGAGAACATCTCTGAAGGAACACTACGCCTAACAGTGAAGCGAGAGACAGCTGATAAAAAGTAAGAAGTAGAATCATTCGTTACTAGTTCCAGGTGGATTGCGCCAGTAACCATGCAAACAAAGAGAGAAACATAAAGCTTACCAAACAATTTGCGTTTAGCTTCTGGGGAATTTCGTTGATATTGGAACGGACCCATATAGTCCACGCCAGTTAGAGCAAATGGGCGTATAGGAGAGGAGCGAAAAGAGGGCAGATCGCTCATTAATTGAGTATTGATTTTAGGTTTCGCTTTGAAGCAAGGAATGCACTTGTGAATTACAGAAGAAACTTCATGAATTCCATTTATAATCCAGTACTTTTCCCTTAAGAGGCAAAGCAGAGTGCGTACGCCAACATGCAGATTACGATAATGAAAGTCACGTATAATTAAGGAAGTTACGTGATGTTTGTAAGGCAAAATAACGGGATGCTTTTTGTCTTCAGAGAGCAAAGATTGAGCGAGCCTACCACCTACCCTGAGTAACCTATGGTCATCAAGGAACGGGGCTAAAGCACGAAGACGACTGGATTTGGGAAGATCCCTTTTAGAAGAAAGCAAAGACAATTCAGAAGAAAAGGCTTCTTGCTGTGTCAGTTGTAAAACCTTAATGGTAGCGAGATTCAATTCATGATTGGTAAGGTGCGGTTTGGGTAGAAGAGGTTGGTCAACCACAAAATATTTCCATCTAAGGAGATAGGCGACAATTCGTATTAATTTATGAAAAGAAGAATAGCGGGACAACAAGGGATGAGAAGCGTTGGAAACAAGACACGAAGCAATAGATAGAGGTACTTTAGCGTCAGGCAAGTTGGAGTTTGTAGCTGGAGGTTTAGAAGGCCATGAAGAAGAGTCTTTGATTAACCACGAGGGCCCATGCCAGTACAACTGGGAAGCTGCCAATTGAGAGGGTAAACAACCACGAGAGATAATATCGGCTGGGTTATCAGCACTGGGCACATGCCTCCATTGACATCCAGAAGAAAGAGTTTGAATTTTGGAAACCCTGTTTGCAACAAAAGTTTGCCAGTGAGAGGGTTCTTGGCGATCCTAGAAAGGGTGATCATGGAATCGCTCCAGAGATAGATTTGCGAGAATTTGACTTTTAATACTTCCCGTAATTTCTTAACAAGTTCTGCAGCCATGAGTGCAGCGCACAATTCAAGCCTAGGCAAAGTGATAGTTTTAAGAGGAGCGACCTTCGATTTGGCACAAACAAGGTTGGAAACTGAAGATCCATATAATTAACCGTGATAAACTAAATATGCGCAGCAACCGTAAGCTTTTTCGGAAATGTCCGCGAACACATGAAGGAAAAAGGATGCATTAGAATGAGCGTTAATTAAATTCCTAGGAATTTCAATAAGGGAAATATCCAGCAAATTGCTGCGAAACGAGAGCCAACGATTAAGAAAAGAAAGAGGAACAGTGTCATCCCATTCACATTTGAGCGACCACAGCTCTTGCATGAAGAGTTTGGCTATAACGATAACTGGGACAAGGAATTGAAGTGGATCAAACATTTTTGCAATTTCAGAGAGAATTTGTCTTTTTGTGTTAGGAAGCTCTTCTGCGAGCGAAACTTTATAGATGAGAGTGTCAGTGCTAGTGCACCAATGAACTCCTAGAGTTTTTATGGATTCGGAGTTTCCACAAATTTCGACAGAAGAAGGATCTATGTCTTCGATGGGAAACTGGGCGAGAAACTCAGGGGAGTTGGAATTCCACTTATGAAGTGGGAAACCTCCATTCCTTAGCAATGCCTGAAGTTCTAAAGACACAAAAGAAGCTTCCTCCAAAGTGGGAAAGGACTGCAAATAATCGTCAACATAGAATGACGTAGTTAGTGCTTCAGAGGCTTTGGAAGTAAATAAATGACCATCTTGTGAGGCTAGCAAGTGTAGGGATCGGATAGCCAGGAAAGCAGAGGGTTTTAAGCCATAAGTAACCGTTTTTAAGCGAAATACCTTAATGGGCTTACTGATTTCATCACGCCACAAGATCCTTTGGAGATCTCGTTGTTGCGGTTGAATTAAAACTTGGCGGTACATCTGTTTTATATCAGCTATGACAGCTATGGGAAATAATCGAAAGTTTAAGAGTATAGCAGATAGATCTGATTGAATAGCAGGACCAGAGTAAAGGGTGTCGTTAAGGCTGTTGCCATTAACGTCGGGTGATGAACCATTGAAAACAACTCGGATTTTATCTTTTACAAGAGGGTTTTTCCACACGGGATGATGATTTAAATAAACCGTTTCAATTAGGGGGTGCAAATCATCATCAGATTTGTTAACAACTTCCATATGATCTAAGCTTTCATACTCATCCATGAAATCAGTGTACTGCTGTTTAACAAGAGGTTCTTTCTTGAATTTTCTCTTGATAGCAAAGAGAGCTTTTCGAGCTTTGGGATGAGAGTTAATAAGTTTTGGAGGATTATGTAATCTTGGCATTTGAACAGCGAACCGGCCATCAGAAGAACGAGTGGTGGTGTTCAAAAAAAGTTGCTCACAGAATTCATTTTCTGAAGAGGTTACATTAGGAGGATCAACGCTTTCAAGCCTCCAGAACTGTTCCAGGTCAGTATTGGAGAAGTAACATTGCGATGCGGGTTGGGGAGAATAATGGGGAAGTTGACCTGTGACGATCCATCCAAAATTAGTATCTCTGGCGACCACGTTTGAGGATAACTTGCGAACCTGTTTACGAAGGCAATTCCAGAAAACATTGGCACTAAAGAGTATGCCAATAGGGTTTTGCATGTTGAACAAAGGATCGGCTAGCCTTAAATGCGAGGGAATGTTTAACCCTGAAATATCCACCGAGTGACTTGGAGTGTCTTCTCCAATGCTATTGAGAATTAGACAATTAATTTTAAGAAAGTTGTTTCTATGACAAATGTCTCTTATAGTTAGCTTTGAGAATTGTAAAGCTTGCGATTTTGAGCTGTTGATGCCCGACACGTTAATAGAAGTGGGGTTTACAGGTAGGCCTAGTTTTCTAATCAAGGAATTAGACACAAAATCATGAGTTGCCGCTGGCTCTAGAAGACCGCGTGCACGGACCCAGTTGCCAAAGTTATCCTGAACTTCGATTTGGACAGTAGACAACAATACTTGAGCACTGCGAATGGACTTGGCATTTTGAATATACGATGAAGCATTAGAACTGTTAGCACTATCATTTTTCGGAGAAGTAGATGCTGTCGATGACCTTGCCTGATCATGACGATGTAGCAAAGTGTGATGAGCCTTTTCACAATGGTAGCAAAGTCTTGTGGACTTGCAATTAGAAGCAGAATGAGTAGGCGCTAGGCAATTGAAGCAATGTTTGTTCTGGGAAACTAATTTTTTTCTGTCGTCGACTGACATTTCTTTAAAGGATTTACAGAGGTATAGGGCATGGGGATCTTTACAAAGTATGCACTTTAAAGGTTCGTTTAAACTCTTGCGAGGTTCGCTTTGAGTGTTTAAAACAATAGAGCTAGCAAAACGACGTTCACTAGACCTAGTTGGGTAACCAGTAGTGTTTGATTTAAATTTAGATGAGCTGGACCCGGGTTTTTGGGTATTAGACGCTAAGCGTTCGCTTTTAGGTTTGATAGACATTAATTCAAATTTGGAACTCGGGGAAGAGGGTTCACTTTGATTAGCTAGAGCGGTTAAGAGTTGGCATCTAGCGTTTATGAAAGTGACTAAATGCTCGTAAGAGTAGTCGTCTTCTTTAGAAAGTTCAATTTCCCGAGCTTTGAGGGTAGCAGCATCAACTTTAGAAACCACTAAATGTATTAGGAAAGTATCCCAGTGTTCAGCAGGTTGATCTAATTGGGACAGAGCCTTAACGTGAAGTTGTGTAGTGTCAACTAGAGTACGCAAACTAGTGACGTAATTGTGCTGTGACGCAGGTAGGTTGAATAGAGCCTTCATATGGCGTTGAATACGTAACCGTAAATTTCCATATCTTTCTTTTAATAAGTTAAAGGCAACGGGGTAATTTTCGGCGCTTAAAGGGAGTGCTTCAACTAACTGCAGAGCTTGACCTCGGAGGATAGATCTCAAGTAATGAAACTTGTAAATGACTTGAATGTCTTCATTGTCATGAACAAGGGAGCAAAATAATTCATAGAAAGAATCCCAAGTAGATTCATCTCCAGAGAAATGGGGTAAATCAATTTTAGGTAAAATTGGTTTGGGCTTGTAAGTACCATCACGGAATGAAGTTTGTGGTTCGTGAAGGGAACCAAGAATAGAAGCGTCCTTTTTCAGCTCCTCTTCGAGTTGGCGTATTATTTTGAAAGCAGAACCTATGCCTTCGTAATATTGGTTTTCTACTTCGACTCGATCATCGGTTTGATTGAGCATACAAGTTTCTATTTCAGTTTGGATGTTGCAATAATTTTCATAAGAACGTTCAAAATCCCTTACACGATGTTTCAACAAGTCTAGTTGAGCTTCTGAGGGGTCTAACTCTTTTATGTACTTTCTGAATCGGGTAATTTGCCCTTTATAGGATGCTCGTTTAGAAGTAAGTTTTTCATCCTTATCATTTTCAGTAGGAGCCATGTCAAAGAAAATAAATTGAAATGTAACTCACGAAACTGTGGAACCTTGGAAATGCTGTCAAGGTGGCAGCAGCAAATAAGTTGAAAGAAAGGGACACACCACGGGAGACAGGAGCGGCCTCTTTCCCCTTCACAGGCTTTGCATGATGTAGTTATAGCTGAAAGATTCAAGGCAGATATTAATAATTTTCAAGGTATTGTCAAATAATCTTTTAAACAGAAAAAAATGACAAATGGACTCTCCCGGGTTTTGGCACCAATTTTTGGGTAGATTATTGGCTGAGGAATAACCTAACCACCAAGGGAAGATGATTAAGAAAAGGAGGTAGGTTCCGGACTGGAGAAAAAGGATAGAAAAATAGGAGGAGAGTCCCACAAAAGTTATGAATTTAACTTTAAATGCACTTAGAGGCGGTTGCCACCGCAAATCCGCTCTCTGATACCTAAAGTGGGTAAGGACCTGGTCGAAGCTGACGGGAACCGCAGCTAGGACTTGGGCGGTTTGCCAGAGAAAGGCTTTAGCGTATTCCCTCTCAAGCATGCATATGCCTACTATGGGGAAGGGTGATGGTCTGGCAAGACTAAGAGTAACAGATTTATTGTATGTCTGTTCAAAGAAATTTGTTTTTGCAAAGTAATTCGAAGAATGCCAATAATTTGAATCAGGTTTGGTATTTCCAGTTTTCGAAGTTATAGAGTTCCTGAAAAAGCGACCAAGTGCTTCCAAGAAGGATAGTGATAAAAAATTATACCTTGGGGAGTAATTTTGGTAAGTGAACCAATGGTTGCATTTGGGAATGGCTAAGCTTTTACTCAGCAAGGAGCCGGCTAAAAGTTTAGACAAAGAGAAACAATTATCTTTTGGATAACCAACCATAAGTTTTCGGAGAGGAACTCCACAAGCAGGTAGCTGGCGTAGCGAGCTATACTTGCCTTACTGGCCAGTTAGAATTAGCTATTAAAGCTAAGAGAAACTTTAACGAGATTACCACTAAGAGTTTTTGCTCAAATGCCACGAGTGGTGAAAGCCCTATCAATAGATTTAATGGCATTGAGTAGGGAGAGCCAAGGAGGACAGGATCTTGCCTAACCGTTGTATTAGAGAAATGATAAATCCAAAAACAAATAT
This sequence comes from Meconema thalassinum, assembly GCA_946902985.2. Lineage (NCBI taxonomy): Eukaryota > Metazoa > Arthropoda > Insecta > Orthoptera > Tettigoniidae > Meconema > Meconema thalassinum. The sequence continues at coordinate 149,919,757 of OX336390.1, read as the reverse complement.
TTAATTTATTTAACAAGGCAAGAGAGTCTAATAAATTTGACAAGTATATAGTTTCAACTTTTAGTAACAATTTGGGGTCGCAGACCTCCTGACATTTAAAGTTTGCTCCAGGCAATTAACAATTCTTTAGGTTTCAAACCTTATATATGTACTAAAATCTTTGTAAGATTTAAAAAAAGACAAATGAAGTGATTAAAGTTTAAACATTAAATTGAGTACAAGGAGTGTACTTTAAGAAATTTCCAGGTAACTATTTTAGAAAAAGTTACAACTTCGAAAATAACAAAAAAGAAAGCGGGTAGAATGAAGGAGAAGTTCCTATAACTTCTTATATTTATACAGAATTACTGTTGGTTATTATACAAATAAGGGCAGGTCACTTACTGTGAAACCTGATGAGAAAGTCAAAAGGAAGGTTCTCGACCTCCTATGTTTAAGTAGGAATCACGAGCCAAATGGGGCAGTTTCCCTTTCGAGAGACCTAGAAATAACTCACTCATGAGTTGAGAGAATTGTTTTCCCTGATTATAGGGTAGAAACAATGTAAGCTTGAACCGTGTATAAAACACGTAGTTATGCAGAAATTAATTAATGATAAACAAGCAAAATGGAAGGGCACTTCGTTAGAGTGGCACCTCATAGAAAATGATCTAGAGTTACAATTTTATTAATATGGTTTGTTAGTAGAAGGTTTAGGAAAGATCAATTGGGATTTAGGATCAATGTTCATGGCTTTATTTAATGTAAACGGACGATCGCGACGCGGTAGAAAAGTTGAACAAGCACTAGTTATCACTATAGTCTTTTGAATAGATGAAAAATTCACTGTAGTAACACGAAAGTTTATGGCAAAGAAAGTTATTGCAATGATGAAAAAGGACAGGTTGCACTAGATAGGCGAAAGTCTATTGCTTGAGAAAGTTGTGGATTACAATTAAATGCGCCATAGAACATTCCAACGGTGGAAGAAAATTCGCTATTGAGCTATAATTCAGAAGTGAGATTCTTCAATTTTAAATAGTATTCTCACAAGTGAGTGAAAAATACATGACGGCAGGACTTGTAGATAAAGTACAGGATCTGGAAGGTTCCAGAACGATCTTAATAGAAGAATGGGGCCAAAGATAATCCAGCGGAGGAACTAGCTTGGTAATTTATAGACAGCGGGTATTAGATAATATCCCACGTGGTGAGAAGATTTCTCATTTAAATAGGTTAAGAAAAGCTACTTTCTATTAAGGTTGGCTTAGACAGACAAATCTCAACATGGCAAATCCCGCGAAGAATGATTACCGCCCCAAATAAGTAATCTCACGCTGTCTATAAAATAATCAATAAAAGCATGTAGATAATAAAATTGATGAAGATGAGGTCAAAACCTTAAGTCTGTACTTATCTTGGTTGCATGTCGAAGGTGAAGTTCCCTTTGACGAATACTTAATGTGCCAACATGGCGTAGAACGTAGAGAGTGCCTCTTGGTTTGAGGAGACTGGCTCTAGTTGAGCCTTGACTGACCGAGTCAACTGCCGACTTACAAGTGAGACCCACTCAGCGAAGCGCGGAGGGTCCAAGGAAGGGAAAAGAGTGGGGGTAGGAGACAAAAGGAGAACATATAAGCATGACCAATATTGTAAACTTAAATTCTCTTGAGGAAATGGTCTTCAAAGAGTTGATAGCAGGCGATACTAGCACAGCCTGGTGGGTGAAAGAGTAGACGAAGTTCTCTTGATCACAGAGATAATAGCTGGCGATGGCAACGAGATCTGGTGGCCAGATGGAAAAGGAAGTCCTCTTGCTCCAGGAAGAATTGAGGAGCTTCAGAGATTCGCTGCTAGATGACGCTAGGTGGGTCATGGAATATATATATCTAGAACAGACTCACAATGACATAAGAGACATGACCACCAAAGAGAAACTAGGAGATCACTGTTGGTTGTTGAGAAAAAGGATGAAATGAACAAGCAAAGAGCATTAAAAAGAATACTCTATCTTACCGTGTATTCCAGGAATACACCAACCCCCTTAATTGCATTGATTAATTTTACAGTCTAAGTTGGATCCATGATAACCTTATAGCCATTTGCAAACTTTCACGGAATTGTAATAAATGGAATGACATTGCTTCTTACAGAAATAGATGGAAAGTTGGATGCCACCCCTTGGGAAAATGTTGTCATGGTTACCGATTTGCATTCCTTCATTAGTTTGTTCAATTAAATTAAATTAGTTTTCTGGGAATATTCCAGAAACTTTAGGTTTTAGAGCCTTATAATGTAGTTTCGAGGACCCTCTAGGGCCCCCGAGTTTTGTTTCTGGCACCAAGGGCTTTTGTCTCGTCGTTGAACGCCATAATATAATACTAATAATATTAATAATATAATATAGGGATAGGAATATAATAGACCTTCCGTACCACACCCGCAGGTGTAAATCGCGTGAAAAAATTCTAGAGTACCCCTTGACCCCCTTAAGCGCATTATACGTAGGGATTGATGAATTTTACATCTTAATTTGGTTCCGTGATAACCTTCTAGCCGTTTGCAAACATTCACACTAATGTAATTAATGGAATTGCATTGCTTCTTACAGCAATAGATGGACCTCTGAGAATCTGTTTCCATGATTACCGGTTTGCATTCGTTCATTAGTTTATTAAATGAAATTAGTTTTCTGGGAATATCTCAAAGACGGTTGGTTTTAGGGCCTTAAAATGTGGCTTTCGGGGACCCTCCCCGAGTTTTGTGTCTCACATTGAGGGGCTGAAAATGAGCTTTGTCTCGTCCTTCTACGCCTATTTCAGCATGTATTTTAAGGGGGTAGGCCCCCTTTTATGAGAGGTAGGCCTACGGAGAAGAGTTACATCAATAATTAGTGTCGTGCTTCTGATGGATATCTGTACCAAATGTTACGTTGATACACCCAGCCGTTCTCGAGTTATAAGGGAACAAAGTTGCCCACAGACAAACAAACAGACAGACCGACAAGAAAATTATTTTCGCACGCATCCATCATAAAACAGTCTGAAACGCGTAAATAATTCAAATTTCCGTAGAAATTCAGAAAAAAGCAGATAAACTTTCATTTTTAGCCGATTTTCAATTTTGTAAAATTAGGCTTATGAGATCACCTTTTGTCCGTGTGTGTGTGTGTGTGTGTGTGTGTGTGTGTGTGTGTGTGAGGTGTGTGGGTGTCCCCCTAATAACTTCTAAACAGCTGGAGCTATTACAATGAAACTCGGTAAGCTCATAGCACTATTCTTGACGACCCCGACCGTGCCCTTCAAATTTTGTTACGTCTCACCAATCCAACATTCGGCTGTGCGAAATATTTCACCAGCTTTCAATATCCTCGAAACTAAACCCGATATCACCCTGGAATTTTTACGGTGATAAAGGGAACTACTAGAAATTCACCTATGTGACTTAAAAAAAACTGGTAACTACAAAAACAACATGGCGGCCACGCGAATTTGCGACTTTTAAATAGACGTTTTTCGTGATTTAACCAACCAAACGCAATAAAACATGGTACAGTATATGTTTATATACATTGTAATGCACCGACATCTAACTTCGTTCAATTGTTTACATAACCACAAGATGGTGGACGTGCGAAATATTTCACCAGCATTCTATACCTCTGAAACTATTAGCGGTATCACCCTGAAATTTTGTACGGAGATAAAGGCACTACTGGAAGTTCATCTATAAGACTTTCAAAAACCGGTTAACTACAAAACGAACATGGCGGCCAAGCGATTTTGAAAATTTTAAATAGACCTTTCTTGCGATTTAATGTTCCAAACGCAATGAAATCTGGTACAGGAAATGTTTATACACATTGTAATGCACTGGTATCTAATTTAGATCAATTCTTCACATAACCTCAAGTTGGCGGCAGTGCGAATTTTAAAATTAAGATTTTATTTCTTGTGTCGTGATCATGAGATCGGAGTGAAAGTTTGAATAATGAACCTATGCAATAAATTTCCTTTAATGGTACATGACTCTATGGCCTATACATTTAACAATCCTACATGACGACCATCCGAAATATTTAGACGCCTCTGAATATCTACGAATCTATTATAGCAATCAATCTGAATTTTTAATGTTCATAGGGGCTATGAACTTCAGTTCACCTATAGGACTTTAAATAACCTGGTGATCACAAATCCAACATGGCGGCGACGCGAAGTATAAATATTCACATGGACGTTTCTCGCAATTTAACCATCCGAGTGCAGTGTAACTTGGTACAGTAAATCCTTATACGAATGTCAATCCACTGGCATCTAATTTATTTCAATTGTTTCCATAACCACAAGATGGCAGCTGTGCGAAATTTTAAAATCTCCTTGTTACTTCTTGTGTCCTAATCATGGGATTGAAGTTTGAATGCTACACGTACACAATAATCTTCATGTAACAGTTCATAACTCTAGGACCTACATACCATAAAATCGAACATGGCGACCATCCGAAATATTTAGTCGGTTCTCAATATCTACGAATCTATTACAGCAATCAAACTGAAATTTTGTATATTGATAGTGGCAGTTATCATAAGTAGGATATATGAAAATAGGCTGTATAGTTCTTCACTGAACTACTTGTTTTATATGTAGAGATATACTGCACCACTCGGTGTTGACCGTGTTTTCTTGCACGAATTTAGGTTTTACTCGCTAACCGTTGGAGATACACGAAAAGTGATAAGGACCTTTTGGATAGAAAATTAAATGTTAAAGCTCGTGTATGCCATCAAAAGTTTGCTATTTCTTAGCGTTCTCTTTTTATTTGAAATGGAAATATGAAATTTCGAAACCAACGGGTGTAGTGACGTCACAAATGTGGGTTTTACTCCCTAAAAGTTGGAGATTCACGAAAAGTGATAAGGGCCCTTCGGATAGGAAATTACATTTTAAAGGTCGTATGTGCCATCAAAAGTTTGCTATTTCTTAGCGTTCTCATTTTATTTGAAATGGAAATATGATATTTTGAAACCAAAGGGTGCAGTGATGTCACTAAAATGGTCACCATTTTTTAATAGTGCCAAATATCGAAATCAAAAGTATCCTATATGTAAACCACGTAAATCAGCTACATCCATGCAATATTTAATTTAAATCGGACCAGTGGTTCTTGCGTTATTGAGTAACACACAGACAGACACACACCCTCTCATTTTTAGCCTATTTTCATTTATGAAAAAAAAATAGGCTTATAAGAATACCTTTTGTCCGTGTGTCTGTGTGTGTGTGTGTGTGTGTGTGTGTGTGTGTGTCCCTAATAACGTCTCAACGGCTGGAGCGATTTCAATGAAACTCGGTAAGATCATAGCACAATTCTGGCCGACCCCGACCGTGCTCTTCAAATTGAATTGTCTCTCACCAAACCAACATGGCGGCTGTGCGAAATATTTCACCAGCATTGAAAATCTCCGAAACTATTACCGATATCACCCTGAAATTTTGTACGGTGATACAAGGCACTACTAGAAGTTCACCTATGAGACATTCAAAAACCTGGTAACGACTAAACCAACATGGCAGCTAAGCGAAGTTGAGACTTTAAAATAGACTTTTCTCGCGATTTAACCATCCAAATGTAATGAAACTTGGTACAGCAGCAAATGTTGATACACATTGTAATGCTCTGGCGTCTAATTTAGTTCAATTGTTTACATAACCTCAAAATGGCGGCTGTGCGAAATATTTCACTGGCATTCTTTATCTCCGAAACTATTACAGATATTACCCTGAAATTTTGTACAGTGATAAAGGGAACTGATAAAAGTTCATCTATGTAACTTTGAAAATCCTGTAAAGTACAAAACGAACATGGCGGCCAAGCGAATTTGAAACATTTTAATAGACTTTTATCGTGATTTAACGATCTGAGCGCAGTCAAATGTGGTACAGTAAATGATTATGCAAATTATAATGCACTGGTGTCTAATTTAGTTCAATTGTTTACATAACCTCAAGATGGCAGCTGTGCGAAATTTTAAAATTTAAAATTTTAAAATTCTTGAGTCGTAATCATGCGATCGAAGTGAAAGTTTGAATAATAAAGCTACCGGTACGCAATATATTTCCTTTAATGGTACATAACTCTATGGCCTATCCATATAACAATCGAAAATTGCGAGCATCTGAAATATTTTGATGGTTCTCAATATCTACGAATATTTTAGAGTAAACAAACTGAATTTTCTTATGTTCATAGTTCACCAATAGGACTTTCAGTAACCTGGTGAGCACAAATCCAACATCAGTTTCAACCAAGCAAGCAAGGTGAATAGACGTGCAGTGAAGTGTAAGGAAGAATGGGAATCGCTATTCAGCAGTACCGGGCGGTCATCGGCCGCTGGCAGGCAAGAGTGAAGTGCGATTTCGGTGTCGGGAAGGTGATAGCGGGCAACGTTACTGAACAGATGGGGGTTTTGGCGATGGGGATGGTAGCGCTGGTTGTGGCGACGCTACTATTAATTGGAGGAGTGGAGTCAAACCCAGGGCCTGGTCAGCTTGGATGGCAAGAAATGTAAAAAATAAGGGAAATTGTAAAGGAAGTGTCACAAAATGACCAGATCCGGGACATTCTTCGTGAGCAATGTAAGGAATTTAAGGAGATGAAGACATGTATAAGAGAAGAGATGGGAATAGTGACAGAAAGGCTGACCGAGAATAGTAGAGAGATAAAAGACCTAAGAGAAAAGGTGAAGATATTAGAGGTGGAGGTAAATGAATTAAGGAAGGCCAAGCTGGATGAGAGAAAGAAAAACGTCTTCATTTACGGAATAAAGGAAGATGCCAAGGAAAGCACCGAGGATCTAACATCCAAGGTGCTCCGAGTGATTAGTGAAGGCATGCGGATAAACATTGGAGTCTCAGAGATTGACAATGTGACCAGGATAGGCCGGGGAAGGGGCACGAGGCCCGTGAAAGTGTCATTAGTTTCTTCGCTGATGGCTCACAGAATTCTGGCGAACACAAAGAACCTGAAAGGGGAGAGGATATGGGTAAGGAGGGAAATGAGTAAAGAAGAGGCATGCGAGCAACGGACCTTGCAGTTTCATTTAAGGAAGGCAAGGAGCTCTGGTCTCAAGGCTTATGTAAAAGGCAATAGACTGGCGGTTAGCGGCAACAACTGGTATCGGATTTGGACAGTGGCACAACTCCAGGATATGGAGAAGCAACAACAACAGGAGACAGTTAGACCTAGCAACCAGGTGGAAGCAGCTGTCGGTTCAGAGGGAAGTGCGGTGATGATTCAACAGAGAGCATCGACCTCCAAGTCCAACACGGAAGTGGCGCGAGCAGGAACGACTAACGTCAGCGCCAGGAACACCGGACAAGTGCGTGGTTTGCAGAAAGTTGAGACTGTCAAACAACGAGTTACTAGTCTAAAAGAACTATGGGGCAAGAAAACCTTGACAGAGCAGTTCAATGTGGAGAAGGAGGTCATTTCTTCTCCAGGTGGCAGTATACTAGAGCTAGGGAAAGCTAGAGTTACTAGAAGTAAAGCTACCGCCAGCGAAGAGGGTAGGGGTAAAAAATAACTAAACTGGAATATTGCTAGCGTAAATATTGAGGGTTTTTTAAATAAAAGAGGGAACGATGTAGTTTTGACCCTAATAGAAGATATGCAGATTGTAGGATTTGTTGAGAGTTCGCTCCCTGTAGGTTGCGAGGTTAAAATAGATGGCTTCAATATATATACAAAACCTAAGATTAGGAAAGCTCGTACAGGTAGGTTCCCAGGGGGAATTGTTGTTTTAATTAAAGAAGAGGTGAGGGAATTATCAGAATTTATTAGTTCAGAACTGGAAGAAGTAGTGTGGGTAAAAGCAGATATTAGGGGGAGGGGGAAAGGAACGGTATGTTTCGGCTTTGTCTACAACCCTCCGGAGAATTCCCCGTATGCAAGAGAAAGCTTTTTCGATGAATTAGCTATTGAAATAAACAGAATTCAAAATATATATGAAGAGGCAGAGATTGTGCTTTTAGGGGACTTCAATGCGAGGGTTGCAGACAGAAAGCCCCTTTACAGCAAGGGGGTTGCCGAGGCCGTATGTGGGGATAGGCACAGCAAAGACAAGGAATGTAATAAGAACGGAGAAAAGATTTTGGAACTATGTGGTGCAGAAGAGCTATATATATTAAATGGTGTCTGTGTAGGGGATGAAGAAGGTAACCTGACGTATATAACTGAGATTGGAGGAAGTGTAATAGATTTAGCAATATGTTCCAGAGGAGCACTAGCCCTAATTAATAGGTTCACTGTTGAAGAATGGGGGGAATCACACCACCTACCAATTGGCGTCAACATGCAGGGAGCGGTGACAAAATCAAAATCAAAAGGGAACCCACAAGTTAAAGCTATAGAGAGAAAAGTAAATAGATTCAGATGGAGGGAGGAAAACTGCAGAGAGTTCCAGAACTACTTCCAGGGAGAAAATTTTGAGCTGATAAAGGTAGGGATAAGTTTAATGATCAGTAATGATGAAATTGAAGGGGTAATACGTATGATTGAGAATGCAATTATGATGGCCGGGCGGAAAATGCGCGTGAAGGCTAGAGGAAAATTAAGGAGAATTAAAGGATGGTACGATGAATCTTATAGAAGGAAGAAAACCGAAGTTATTAGGGCACTGAAGTTATACAAGAGAGGAGGGGATGATACGATGAGAGTAGAATTTTGTCGTCTAAGGAAAGAATATAGGGAACTGCTCAGCAAAATGAAAGATGAATGGCAGGGTAAGGAAGCTACAGCACTAAATAAGGATTCTAAAGCTAACGACTGTAGCAAAGTGTGGAGCAGGATAAATTCTTACTGTAGGGGGAGCAGAAGTGGTGGGGGGAGCTCTATTAGTGATGAAGTATGGATTGCATATTATGAGAATCTGTTAAATGCTGAAGATAATTGGAGGAAGAGGGATGAGTTTGGCGTCCCGAGGGGGCTGGAGGCCGCTCTGCCTATGCTGGACCAAGTCATATCGATAGAGGATATTAAGAAAGTAATAGCAAAAAGTAAGGGAGGGAAGTCAGGTGCTATTTCGGGGATAACAAATGAATTTTGGCAAGAATTGAGTAACAATAGGTTCATGATGGACAGCTTGGTAAAAATCTTTAACAAAATCTTTGAAGGAGGTAGATTTCCGAGGGCGTGGCAGAAGGGGATAATTTGTCCTATATATAAGAAGCGTGGGGACAAACTAGACCCAGGCAACTATAGAGGCATAACTTTGCTTGATAATTTGAGCAAAATGTACACAGGGTTCTTATCCAAGCGTTTAATAGCATGGGCAGAGGGCTGTTCGGTGTTCTCGAGACTCCAGACAGGGTTCAGAAAAGGGATGAGAACCAGTGATAATATAATGGTGGTTAAAAAGGTGATGGACAAGTACATAAGAAGGAAAAGAGGTAAGCTGTATACCACAGCTATTGATTTGGAGAAGGCGTTTGATTCAGTGAGCAGGGGAGCTGTCATGGCTAAGCTGGAAAAAATCGGGGTGTCATGATACGAGCAATTGAGAATGTGTATTCCGAAGTGAAATGTGCAATTAAAACTAAAGATGATGTAATTGTAGGAGAGATAACGTCTAATACAGGATTAAAACAGGGATGCAAATTATCCCCGGTGCTTTTTTTTTTTTTTTGCTATTTATCAACGATATTTTCGATTCAAAGGGCTTTGAGCAACGGTCCAACCCTTGCTTGGACAATTATGATATCCCGGGCCTAGCTTTTGCTGATGACATCCTTCTGCTTGCTCTAACACCCTATAATATGCAATATAGTATTGACGATATTGTGAGATATTGTGAGGACTGGAACTTAAAAATTAACCCGAGTAAGACCAAAGTTATGGTCTGCAAAAAGGGAGTTAAACTGGCTAAGAACGAAAAGTGGGTCATGTATGGGTCGCAGTTAGAGACGGTGAAAAAACTTGAGTATCTAGGGACGATATTGGCGAGCAATGGTAAATGGACCGAACAAATTAAAAGGGCAAAATCGAAAGGGCTAGCGGCATTGGCGAATGTTAGAGTGTTAGAGCGTAGGTTACCGAATCTTGACTACAAAGTGTATAAGAATGTGTTCAACGCACTCATCGTTTCAAGAGCACTCTATGGAGTGGAAGTATGGGGTTTAGAGGAAGGAACGAAAACCCTGGACAGTATTGTAAGTAGGTTTGCCAAGATTATTTTGGGGCTACCTAGTTGCACGGCGAATTGTGGAGCGAGAATGTTGTGTGAGGATGTAAGCATTAGACAACATATCATAAAAAAAAGGTCATAAAGTCTTGGATTCGTTTAAAAGCAGGTGGAGGGGGGGAAATGCTTAAGGTAGCCTACCTGTACCAAATGAAGCATCAGCGAGAGGGTTACTGGGTGGACGGGGTAAGAAGTGCACTGGAAAGATTAGGAATGGGTTATCTATGGGATAGGGACTTACAAAGAGAGGAAGGTAGGGTGTGCAAAAAAGTGTGTAGAAGGGTTAATGACGTAGAGTTGCAGGTGCTAAGAGAAGAGTGCACCAGTAGGAGAACCTTAACGGAGTTCTGCGAAATAAGGAACTTTATGAGCATAAAGCCTCAATGCCTAATGAAAAGAGAAATGAGAGGGATAATTTGGTGGTTAATGGGGGTGTATAAGAACAAAGCGTTGAGAGAAGTAGGAAAAGAGGACATTTGCCTGTTTTGTGGGAAGGTTATGGGTGCAGCGCACCTGATCAGGGAATGCAAGGAAATTAAAATGATAAGAGCAAAGTTTGTAGACAAAGCAGACCTAAACAGAATAGAAAATGAAAATGAGTATCACACTTTAATTAAATGACTAAAAAGGGAATGGGGGAAAGCAGGTCAATTAGCAAAATATTTTAATACCATCAGGGCAACGTGGAATAAGAAAGCGTCGGATGAGATTCAGAACAAAGATGCATGTAAATTAAGCATTCAAGTACAGGAGACGGCTTCCTAAGCTATAAATCTTGTTAAAGCCTAGGAGAGCCTATCTGTATTAACTAGGTAGCCTATACGATTACTACAGTTCAGCCACATATTGCTGTCTGTAGATTTTTCCTGTGAGTTTGATGGTTTTTTTTTCCTTACTACAAAACTTATCAGACTCTTACAGTCAGTAAGGGCTCGATAGGGAAGTAAAAGTAATTCTTTCTGTGATGTGTCTCCCATGGAGAACTGTCTAAAAATGAAGAACACTGTGTCCACATTTATGATTAAGAAAGAACTTTGTGCAGTCTCCATCAGAAAAGTTGCCCAGTGATATTGTGAATGAAGATAACTACTGCAAAGCATTATTAAGTTTTGAAATAACATGGAAGCTATGAAATGCCGAATGAACATTTGGTTTAATTATTTAACGCCATACTGTAAATGTATGTTATATATGTGTTTATTGTCTGTATGTCACGATATGACTCTCTGAGTCAAAGTGACAATTAACAAGTAGATTTGGTTTAAATAAATAAATAAATAAATAAAATACAAAATCCAACATGGTGGCGACGCGAAGTATAAATATTTAAATGGACGTTTCTTGCGATTTAACCATCCGATTGCAGTGAAACTTTGCACGTTAAATGCTTATACAAATGTTAATCCACTGACATCTAATAACCACAAGATGGCAGCTGTGCGAAATTTTAAAATCCCGTTTTTAGTTCTTGTGTCCTAATCATGCGATTGAAGTTTGAATACCACATATACACAATAATCTTCATGTAATAGTACACAAATAAAAATCCAAATTGGCGACCATTGGTGTATTCTTTGAATACACGGTACGTGAGAATCCAATTTTTAATGCTCTTTGCATGTCCATTTATTCCTTTCTTATCAAACACCAACAGTGATCTTCTATTTTCTCTTTGTTGATCAGGTCTCTTATATCTTTTATGAGTCTGTTCTAGATATATATCTTCTATGACCCACCTAGCGTCATCAGGCAGCGAATCTCTGAAGCTCCTCAATTCTTCCTGGTGCAAGAGGATTTACTTATCCATCTGGTCACCAGATCTTGTTACCATCGCCAGCTATTGTCTCCGTGAGCAAGAGAGCTACTTCTACTTTTTTACTCACCATGCTGCGCTAGTATCATCTGTTATCAACTCTTTGAAGACCGGCTCAGCAAGAGAAGATCAATTTTTTGTTGTAATGTTGGCTATGTTTATATGTTCTCCTTTTGTCTCCTACCCCCACTCTTTCCCTTCCTTGGACCATCCGTGCTTCGCTGAGCAGGTCTCACTTCTAAGTCGGCAGTTGACTCGGTCAGTTAAGGCTCAACCAGAGCCAGTCTCCTCAAACCAAGAGACAGTCTCTACGTTCTACGCCATGTTGGCACATTAAGTATCGGTTAAGGGAACTTCACCTTCGCCATGCAACAAAGATAAGTACCTGCTTCAAGTTTTAACCTCATCTTCATGATTTTATCGACTACATGCTTTAACGATCTTTTATAGGCAGTGTGAAATTATTTATTTTGGGGCAAAAATCATCCTTCGCGGGATTCTCCATGTTGGGCTTTTGTCTAATCAAGCCAATCTTGGTGAAAAGCAGCATTTCTTATGCTTGCTAAATGAGAAATCTTCTCACCACGTGGGATATTATCTAATACCCGCTGTCTATAAATTACAAAGCAAGTCCCTCCGCTGGATTAAATTTGGCCCCATTTTTCTATTAAGATCGTTCTGGAACCTTCCAGATCTTGTACTCTATCTGCGAGTCTTGCCGTCAGGTATTTTTCACTCACTTGTGAAAATACTTTTTAAAATGAGGAATCTTCCTTATAAATTACTGCAATAGCAAACTTTCGTCCACCGTTGGAATGTTCTATGGCGTATTTAATTGTAATTCACAATCTTCTCAAGAAATAGATTCTCTCCTACCTAGTGAAACCAGTTCTCTTCATTATTGCAATAACTTTCTTTCCCATAAACTTTCGTGTTTTTTACAGTGAACTTTGCATCCATTTTACAGACTATAGTGAAAACTAGTGCTTGTTCTACTTTTCTACCGCGTCACGATCGTCCGCTTACATTAAATCAGGCCATGAACATTGATCCTAAATCCCAATGATCTTTCCTCAACCTTTTACTAACAAACCATATTAATAAAATTGTAACTTCTTCATAAGGTGTCACTCTTCGAAGTGCCCTTCCATTTTGCTGTTTATCATTACTTAATTACTGTATAACTACGTGTTTTATACACGGTTCAAACTTACATTGTTTCTTCCCCGTAATCAGGGAAAACAATACTTTCAACTCTTGAGTGAGTTATTTCTGGGTCTCACGAAATGGAAACAGCCCCATTTGGCTCGTGATTCCTACTTAAACATAGGAAGTCTAGAACCTTCCTCTTGACCATTTTCTTCAGGTTTCACCGTAAGTGACCTGCTCTCTTTTGTATAATTGTTATAAAGTAATTCTGCTTAAATATAAGAAGTTGTAGGAACTTCTATCTTATTTTTCATGTTTTTCTTATTGTTAATTTCGAAGTTGTCATTCTCTCTGGAACATTCTCTCAAGAATTTCTTAAAGTACACTCTTTGTACTCAATTTAATGTTTAAACTTTAATTACTTCATTTGTCCTTTTTTTAAATCTTATAAAGATTTTAGAACATATATAAGGTTTGAAACCTCATAAATTGTTATTTGCCTGGTGCAATCTCTAAATGTTAGAAGGTCTGCGACCCCATTGTTAAAAAATTTAAATGATCCATATTTGTCAGAAAAATATATATTTGTTAAAGTTATAAACTTCTTTGAATTGTTAAATAAATTAAATATTTGTTTTTGGATTTATAATTTCGCAAATACAACGGTTAGGAAAAATCCTGTCTTCCTTGGCTCTCCCTACGAAATGCCATTAAACACACCAATAGGGCTTTCACCACTCGTTGCATTTGAGCAAGAACTCTTAGTGGTAATCTCATTAAAGTTTCTTTTAGCTTTAATAGCTAATTCTAACTGGCCAGTTAGGCAAGTATAGCTCGCTACGCCAGCTACCTGCTTGTGGAGATCCTCTCCGAAAACTTATGGTCAGTTTTCTAAAAGATAAGTGTTTCTCTTTGTCTAAACTTTTAGCCGGCTACTCGCTGAGTAAAAGCTTAGCCATTTCCAAATGCAACCCTTGGTTCATTTACCAAAATTACTCCCCAAGGTATAATATTTTATCATTATCCTTCTTGGAAGCACTTGGTCGTCTTTTCAGAAACTCCATAATTTCGAAACCTGGAATTACCAAACCTGATTCAAATTATTGGCATTCTTCGAATTACTTTGCAAAAACGAATTTCTTGGAACAGACCTACAATAAATCTGTTACTCTCAGTCTTGCCAGACCATCACTCTTCCCCATAGTAGGCAGATACATGCTTGAGAGGGATTACACTAAAGCCACTCTCTTGCAAACCGCCCAAGTCCTAGCTGTATTTCCCGTCAGCTTAGACCAAGCTCTTACCCACTTTAGGTATCAGAGAACGGATTTTCAGCGCATTTAATTTTAAATTTATTACTTGTGTGGGACTCTCCTCCTATTTTCCTATCCTTTTTCTCCAGTCCAAAATCTACCTCCTTTTCCTAATCATCTTTCCTTGGTGGGTGGGTTATTCCTTAGCCAATAAACTACCCAAAATTTGGTGCCGAAACCCGGGAGAGTCCATTTGTCATTTTTCTGTTTGGCAATACTTTGCAAATTATTAATATCTGCTTTGAATCTTTCAGCTATAACCACATCGTACAAAGCCTGGGAAGGGGAAAGAGGCCGCTCCTGTCTCCTTTGGTGTCTCCCGTTCTTTCCACTTATTGATGTTGCCAGCTTGACAGCATTTCCAAGGTTCCACAGTTTCGTGAGTTGCATTTCAATCTATTTTCTTTAATATGGCTCCTACTGAAAAGGATAAGGATGAAAAACTTACTTCTAAACGAGCATCCTATAAAGGGCAAATTACCCGTTTTAGAAAGTACATAAAAGAGTTAGATCCCTCAGAAGCTCAATTAGACTTGTTGAAACATCGTGTAAGGGATTTTGAACGTTCTTATGAAAACTATTGTAACATTCAAACTGATATAGAAACTTGTATGCTCAATCAAACCGAAGATCGAGTCGAAGTAGAAAACCAATATTACGAAGGTATAGGTTCTGCTTTCAAAATAATACGCCAACTCGAAGAGGAGCAGAAAAAGGACGCTTCTGTTCTTAGTTCCCTTCACGAACCACAAACTTCTTTCCGTGATGGTACTCACAAGCCCAAACCAATTTTACCTAAAATTGATTTACCCCATTTTTCTGGAGATGAATCTACATGGGATTCTTTCTATGAATTATTTTGCTCCCTTATTCATGACAATGAAGACATTCAAGTCATTTACAAGTTTCATTACTTGAGATCTATCCTCCGAGGTCAAGCTTTGCAGTTGGTCGAAGCACTTCCTCTGCGTGCCGAAAATTACCCCATTGCCTTTAACTTATTAAAAGAAAGATATGGAAATTTACGGTTACGTATTCAACGCCATATGAAGGCTCTATTCAACCTACCTGCGTCACAGCACAATGACGTCACCAGTTTGCGCACTCTAGTTGATACTACACAACTTCACGTTAAGGCTTTGTCCCAACTAGATCAATACTTTCCTAATACATTTAGTGGTTTCTAAAGTTGATGCTGCTACCCTCAAAGCTTGGGAAATTGAACTTTCTAAAGAAAACGACTATTCTTACGAGCATTTAGTCACTTTCATAAATGCCAGATGCCAGCTCTTAACCGCTTTAGCTAATCAAAGTGAACCCTCTTCCCCGAGTTCCAAATTTGAATTAATGTCTATCAAACCTAAAAGCGATCGCATAGCATCTAATACCCAAAAACCCGGGTCCAGCTCATCTAAATTTAAATCAAACACGACTGGTTACCCAACTAGGTCTAGTGAACGTCGTGTTGCTAGCTCTATGGTTTTAAACACTCAAAGCGAACCTCGCAAGAGTTTAAAAGAACCTTTAAAGTGCATACTTTGTAAAGATCCCCATGCCCTATATCTATGTAAGTCCTTTAAAGAAATGTCAGTCGACGACAGACGAAAATTAGTTTCCCAGAATAAACATTGCTTCAATTGCCTAGCGCCTACTCATTCTGCTTCTAATTGTAAGTCCACAAGACTTTGCTACCATTGTGAAAAGGCTCATCATACTTTGCTACATCGTCATGATCAGGCAAGGTCATCGACAGCATCTACTTCTCCGAAAAATGATAGTGCTAACACTTCTAATGCTTCATCGTATATTCAAAATGCCTAGTCCATTCGCAGTGCTCAAGTATTGTTGTCTACTGTCCAAATCGAAGTTCAGGATAACTTTGGCAACTGGGTCCGTGCACGCGGTCTTCTAGATTCAGCGGCAACTCATGATTTTGTGTCTAATTCCTTGATTAGAAAATTAGGTCTACCTGTAAACCCCACTTCTATCAATGTGTCAGGCATCAACAGTTCAAAATCGCAAGCTTTACAATTTTCATCATGGCGTGCCTCGCTCGGAAGTGATGGGCTCCATCACAGCAACGCTGTACAGCTTTCACGGAGCGGGTAGCTGGTGAACGATGTATTATTTCCGCCTACAAATACAAACCGATATAAAATAAGTGAGTTAATTTACGTATTTCACAGTCATACAGCATACCTTTTTGATGTATAAGGATTACATCGCAACCAAGAACTACATTTTCCAACCACCCCGAGCCGAGAAAAAGTTACCTTTCAAAAATGATAACAACTTTTTTTCTTCGACACGCAAAATTTTGAAATTATTAGACCAGTTATACAACATTCCAATGTATATTGTGTTAAAATTTGGATTCGATCTGATGACGGGTTTATGAGATAATAATTCTTAAATGTGACGCATGGTTGAAACACGCTTAAAAACGTGCACTTTTTGTGTTCCAACTGCGACAAAAAATATTAAAATATAAATTAAAAATTCCAAACCTACATGAGCTAACGTAAAATAGAACGACAAAAATGATGATGTTATTGGATTTTATGTAGGTCTATTGGTTACTTCACAAACAACCTTCAAACTCGAGTAAACATAATACTTTGGTCGACAGGTAGTCAGATAGAAAACTGAATGTGATCTCGTGCAAGTGCGTTGTCATGGCAACGTCCGATGGCTCATCCCTCATCAATTTAGTAGTGTTGTCATGGCAACCTCTGATGGGTCTTGGCATCTCTCTATATATAAAAGTCCTCTCGGCACGCCGGAAGGCGGAGGTATATTTCACTGGGCAAACTTGGGGATAGGCGAAAATAGGCATAATATGCAGGTTTTCGTAGAAGGATCAGACCTCATTGATTGCGAGAAAGTTTTTGATGTGTAACATCTTTCCGCTCGGTTGCTGGATAGTTTTGTGGGAGTGATTTTGAAAATTGGGGACGGAAGTGGATCGGAACGATCGAGCTGGCAGTGGTGGACAACAGAAGTATGCACTGCCCGCTCGATCGATCAAACGGAAGTGTACCAGCTGGCAGTGGTGGACAACGGAAGTATGCACTGCCCGCTCTATCGATTGAATGAAAGTGTGCCCTAGCTGGCAGTGGTGGATCGAAGGGAAGTATAAGACGCACTGCCAACTCGATCGAACGATCCAGCTGGCACTGGTAAGAGAGCGCGCGGTGTCGAAAATTGATACCATGACGTACTCTCGGCCATGTGGAATGTATATGACATACTGAACGGAAAACGCTCATGCGACTTCTGGTGTCAAGTGATTTAAACAAATGACATGGTACATGTTCAAAGTCTTCGTATCAGTATTTAAATGGTAAAATGCCTTCATATCAAACATTGTAAGTAGTCTGCATTGCATTGGCATAAGGCATTTTAAACTCAATGTCACTCAGGAACATTATCGAAACAAGCAAAATATAAATGAAACTTAATTCCGTAATGCAGTATTATTGGATCGTGGAAATAAGTCACCATCTTGTGCACAATATTTGCGTAGTCGAAATAGCCGTGGGGTTATTGCGTATGACTGCGAATCTAGAGATCTTGGGTTCGAATCCTGGGCGAGGTAGACATTTTTGCTACCAGATTATCATTTTAAACGATATTTATCATATCAATATGACTCATTTTAACAGAATCCATCTGAAATTACGTGTTGGTCTGTGAATGAAGAGGACCTATTTATAAGGAATTTAAGGTTATGAGCGGTTCACGTCTATTAATCTAGTTGATCCATATCGTATTCTTTATTTAGGCTAGTGCTGGTGGAAGCTACAAATCATCTAATAAAATGAGTTCCGTATTATAAACTGCAATACCTGTAAAACACTCCCTTTTACAATAGCTTAATATTTGTGCCAATAATACTACAAAATACCGGTGTATCATCAATTTCACGTGAGGTTTCTTCAATGTCAGATGTTACACATCATATGCGACTACTGTAAGGCTCGTAATTTTTAGCCTATTTTTCACATTTTGCAAAAATGAGGAAAAAGTAGACTTATGAGATCGGGCAAATGTGTGTCTGTCTGTCTGTCTGTCTGTCTGGCTGTGTGTGTGTCCCCCCCCCCATATCAACTCCTAAATGGCTGCAGCAATCGAAACAAAATTTGGTAGGAGTAAAGATCTATACCTCAATATCTCACGAGCGTATCTGAAAATGATGTCAGTGCTACCAACTGCTGAAAAATCGCAATTGAAATTTGAGCTCCATTTTCGATATCTTGGAAGGTATGAATGGGAGCTATTTCAAAATTGGTACACGTATTGATAATAATATTGCAGTTTAATTTCCAGGAGGCCATACATGGCAGTGTTGCCAAAATGATCATAAGCCTGCTGATAAGTCCAAATTTTAAATGCATATAACTTCTACACTATCAATTGGATTTCAACCAAATTTCGTATGTGCTATGCGTACATAAACAGATATGACTGAGTGTATTCTTAAGAGCCATCAGGCTGCCAACTGTTAATAAATGCTCTCAATTTTTTAAATACAAATACCATATATCAGAAAGTATGCAAGCCGACAGCTTTAAACTATGCACACGTATAGTACCTGACATTCTATATTAATTTGGAGTAACTTATATACATCAGTGCTACCAACATGATTCTAAGCCTGCTGAGAGGTCCGAATTTAAATACATGTAACATCTATACTATCAATTGGATTTCAATCAAATTTCTTATGTGCAATGTGTACCATAACAGATATTACTAAGCGCATTCTTAGGAGCAACCAGGGCTGCCAACTGTTAATAAATGCTGTCTCTATTCGTTTTTCTTAATATCAATATATCATAAAGTATGCAAGCCAACAGCTCTAAACTTTGCACACGTATAGTACCTGACATTCTAGATTAATTTGGAGTAACTTATAAACATCATTGCTGCCAACATAATTCTAAGCCTGCTGATAGGTCCAATTTTAAAATGCATGTAACTTCTATACTAACTAATGGATTTCATTCAAAATTGGCACAACAATAGATCATATTATTTCAGATTATTTCTGACCAATACATGTATGTCATTGTTGCCAACATGATTTTACGCGCGCTGTTAGATCCAATGTTTAACTGCATGTAACGTCCATGCTATCCATTGGACTTCAAACAAATTTTGTATTCTGTACCTTAAGAGATGGAACTAAGAATATATTCAGTCACCATTGTTGCCAACTGTAGTTCTCTATTATCCTACATTATGCCAGGTATACAGTATTTCGAACTAATTCGAAATTTCGATATTACCAACTTAATTTCGTCATTATTCTAGGTAGATCCATATAGATTAATCATTGCCATGGACCTCTAATTTTAAGAAAAGTAGGCTCTTTAGTTCGTCACGGAACTTCTTGTTTTATAATTGGATCTTAATTAACTTTGTTTTTCGTCATATTATGCATATTAGCCTACTTTCGATTTTTGCAAAAAAATGAAAGTAGACTTATGAGATCACTACAGGGCCAAAAATTGTGTGTCTGTCTTTGTGTGTGTATGTGTGTGTGTGTGCGTGAGTCTGTGTGTGTGTGTGTTTGAGTGTGTGTACTCTGAATGTCTGAACAGCTTTAAACTATGCACACGTATAGTACCTGACATTCTATATTAATTTGGAGTATCTTATATACGTCAGTGCTACCAACATGATTCTAAGCCTGCTGAGAGGTCCAACTTTAAATACATGTAACTTCTATACTATCTTTGGATTTCAACCAAATTTCGTGTGTGCCATGTGTACCATAACAGATATGACTATGCCGATTCTTAAGAGTAACCAGGGCTGCCAACTGTTAATAAACACTGTCTCTATTTTTGTTACCCTAATATCAATATATCAGAAAGTATGCAAGCCAATAGCTCTGAACTTTGCACACGTATAGTACCTGGCATTCTAGATTAATTTGGAGTAACTAATATAGGCCTACGCCAGTGCTGCCAATATGATTCTAAGCTTGCTGATAGGTCCAATTTTAAAATACATGTTACTTCCATACTAACAAATGGATTTCATCCAAAATTGGCACAACACGAGATCATAATATTTCAGATTATTTCTGACCAACACATGCATGACATTGTTGCCAACATGATTTTACGCGCGCTGATATATCCAAGGTCTAACTGCATGTAACGTGCATGCTATCCATTGGACTTCAACAAATTTTGTATTCTGTACCATAAGAGATGCAACTTACAATAGCCTATATTCAGTCACCAGGGCTGCCAAATGTACTGCTCTCTTAGGCTACATTATACCAGGTATATTTCGAACTAATTAGAAATGTCGATATTACCAACTTAATTTCGTCATTATTCTAGATAAGTCTATATACAGTAGATTGGCAAAAATCTTAAATTTCAAGAAAACTTGGCTCTTTAGTTCGTCACGGAACGTCTTGTTATACTTGTGGTCACACTGTCCTTATGTAAGGTTTAGACACTGATGTGTAACTATCTAACGGTCTGTTACGTCTTCACGCAAAATTTTATCTCCCGATGAGATTTTGGTTGGTTCCTCAGTTTAGGGGCTGCGACAACGCGGTCATGTAACCCCGTGTACTTTGGGTGAGTGTAGAATCTGTCTGATAAACGGTGTAAATTGTGATGGCTGTATTAGTCTGTAATTCAGGTAAGGACTGCAGACGTTCAATTTCAAGCAGTAGTTCGTAATGTTGCTAACAGATACTACCGTCAACGACACCTAGCTGTGAACTTGGCTACTAGATGCCACCGCAACCAGCAACTCGCAACGAACATTGGAACTTCCCCTCCAAAGGAAAGCATACTGAGGGATTTTTAGCGCTCTTAGAAAATCCGACGACTTCGGCCGGCTTTGAACCCGCGACCTTGGGCATAGAAGTTCAGCATGCTACCAGTTACGTCACCGAAGCCGCGTCACACTTAGTCAGATGGAAATCTGAATCTGATCTCGTTCAAGTGCGTTGTCATGGCAACGTCTGATGGCTCATCCCTCATCAATTTAGTAGTGTTGCCATGGCAACCTCTGATAGCTCTTGGCATTTTCTTATAATTCCGAAATCATTTTTCTCATCCCTTGGCGTAATGGTGGGTCATATCAAAAATTATTTCAGACAGAAGTTTTAGGTTATTATTAGGGGAATATTGTCCATTTTGTACGGTTTTGATATTGTACCTATTAAGAGATATATGATTAATGATTCCCGAAAACCCCACTTTTTCCCACCCCTTTGGTCAATGGTTGGTGTTATAAAAAAAACTCTTCAAACATAAATTTTTGGGCGTTATCCGACACATAGTATGAACTTTGAACGGATTCGATATTTCACATGTTAAGAGAGTTATAGCAATATTTCACCTTTTCGAAAAAAGCCCCCCCATTTTCACCCCCTTCGACCGATTTAGCCCAGTATCGAACTCGACCGAGATTTTATAGGTATACATATTCGGTAAAAAATTCAAAGTGATTGGTGCAAAATTACGACAGTTATCGTGTCCACAAGAAACTGATATACATATTGTACCCATGTGAAGAATTTCCATGGAAAAATATGCTTCCGCCTCCAGCTAGCTGCAGTTCCCGGGCGTGTACCATTAAAACCACTGAGCAGTCGCATATTTTGGACTTGAAACTAAGAGTATCAACTCTACAATAACAACACACAACTCTAGTCTAAAGGATTTAATTTGAGTTTAAAATCATGGCTTAACACATAACAAAACAATACAACAATTACATTATACACAAAAATGCAAACATACTCCTACCCTCAATTAATATTCACAATTTATCCTCACACCAATCCAACTGAATGTACATTTACTGTTACATTAAAATCACCATAAAAATCATCCCCATGTGCGCTTGGTGTATTCTTTGGAATACACGGTAAGAGAGAGTAAGCCTTTGTTTCTCTTTGCTTTAGTTCATCCCTTCCTTTTTTCGCAAACACCAACAGTGATCTCCTGATTTCTCTTTGTTGGTATATGTTTCTTACATTACCTGTAAGTCTGTTCTAGATATATATCTTCCATGACCCACCTAGCGTCATCTAGCAGCGAATCTCTGAAGTTCCTCAATTTTTCCCTGCACAAGAGGACTTCCTTACCAATCTAACCACCAGATCTCGTCGCTATCGCCAACTATCATCTCCGTGATCAAGAGAACTTCGTCTACTTTTTCACCCACCAGGCTGCGCTAGTGACGCCTGCTATCAACTCTTTGAAGACCATTTCATCAAGAGAAATTATTATTTCAAAGTTGGCTATTCTTATATGTATTCCTTTTGTCTCCTACCCCCACATTTTTCCCTTCCCTGGTCTCTCCGCGCTCCGTTGAGCTGGCCTCACTTGTGCGTCTGAAGACAAACCAGTCAGTTGGAGCTTAACTAAAGCTCGCCTCCTCTACTCTAGAGGCAAATTTTTAAATTCGACGCCATGTTCGAGTTTTAGAATCAACCGTCAACAGCAACATCGCCTTCTTCATGAAGCAAAGATAAGTACCGACTTCGTGTTTTAACCACATCCACATCGCTTTTAAAAGGCTCAATGCTTTTATTTGGATTTTATAGACAGTGAAAATTGCTATATGTGATAAAATAACTGCTTTCTAGAGATCTTCTTGATCAAACTCGAACTATCAAGTCTAACTTTCAAAATGAAAGATTTTCTGAGATGCTATCTCACATCGAGGGATATTTCTAAAATACCCACTGTCTATATAATCTAGTTTTCCGCCGAGGGATTCTCTACCCAATTTAAACAACTCATCATTGCTCTGGAACCTTCCAGAACCTACACTCTATCTACCAGTTATACTGTCATGTATTTTCCACTTGATATGGGAATACTTTCTTCACTGAGAAACTTCTAATCCACATAAACTGTCTTCCTACGTGGGAAATTTTCTGCCATATTTAACTGCCGCCCATAGAATCTACAACTCATAATTCTCTCAAGCCAAAACTCAACTTTTACATAACTGCCATAACTTTTCTTTCTATAAACTTTTTGTGCTACTACAGTGAACTTTTCACCTATATCAACAAACTATAGTGAAAACAGTGCCTGTTCAATTTTTCATCCGCGTCACGTTCGTCCGAGTACAATAAATACGGCCATGAACACTCTTCCACAATCCCTTTTGATCTTTCCCAAACCCTTTACTAACAAACTAAAATAATAAAATTGTTACTTTAGGTCTTTTTTCAATGAGGTGTCACTCTCAATAAGTGCCCTCCCTTACTTGTTCCACGTACAACGAATTAATGTCTGTAAAACTTCGTGTCTAGTATACGCCTTAAAGTATATTGTTTCTCCCTTCTAATTAGGGAATCCAATTCTTTCTACTCAAAAGTGAGTTATCTCTAGGTTTCACGAAAGGGAAATTTTCCCCATTTTTCTCGTGATCCCTACTTAAACATAGGAGTTCTAGAAACTTCCTTTCAATTTTTCTCTTCAGGTTTCACAATAAGTGACCTGCACTATTTGTTTAATCTATAAAAGTAGTTCTGTATTAATACAAGAAGTTATAGAAACTTCTAATTCATTTCTTCCTGTTTTTTGTTGTTACTTTCGAAGTTGTTATTTGTTCATATTTCTAAGATACCCATCTAGAAATCTTTAAAGTACACATCTTGTACATGATTGATTGTTTAACCTTAATTACGTCAATTATCTTTAAATTTCCCATTTATTAATCTTAGCTATTTCAAAATCTTGCGAAGATTTTAAAGCATATAAAGGTTTTAAAACCAAAAGAATTGTCAATTGCCTGGCGCAAGGCTTTAGATGATTTAGGAGGTCTGCGACCCCAATTGTTTACAAAATCAAAATTATATATTTGTTACATAAACTACTTCTTTTTGCATTGTTAAATAAATCAAGATTTATTTATTTGCTTTATCATTTCTCTAAAATAAATGTTAGGCAAGATCCTGTCTTCCCTGACTCTTCCTAGTTTTATGCCCTCTTTAATAAAAATAAATCCATTGATCAGGTTTGCACTACTTGTTGCATTTGAGCAAGAACTCTTAGTTATTAACTTGTTAAAGTCTCTCTTAGCTTTGATAGCTAATTCTAACTAGTCAGTAAGGCAAGCATAGCTCGCAACGCCAGCTTCCTGCTTGTGGAGATTCTCTCTACCACTTATGGTTGGTTTTACAAAATTTAAGTGTTTCTCATTGTCTAAACTTTTAGTCGGCGCCTTGCTGGGTAAGAGCTTAGTCATTTCTAAATGCAACTATTGGTACACTTACCAAAATTATTCCCAAGGGTATAATTGCTTTATCCCTATCCTTCTTGGAAGCATTCGGTCGCTCTTTAGAAATTCTACAATTTCAAGAACTAAAATATCACGGCTGATTCAAATTATTTGTATTCTTCAAAATACTTGTTTAGAAACAAACTCCTTTGAACAGATACACAATAAATCTGTTCCTCTGTCTTGCCAGACCACCACCCTTCCCCATAGTAGGTATATTTATGCTTGAGAGGGAATACGCTATAGCAACTTTCATGCGAATAGCCCAAGTTCCAGCTGCGTTTCCTGTTAGCTTCGCCCAGATCCCTACCCACTTTAGGTATCGGAAAGCGGATTTGCAGTGGCAGCTGCCTTTGAGTGTACTTAAAGTTAAAATTATAACTTCTGTTGGACTCTCGTCCTATTTCTCCATCCTTTTTCTCCAGTCCGAAACCCACTTCTTTTTCTTCATCATCTTCCCTTGGGGGTTAGGTTATTCCCAAGCTAATAATTTAACCCAAAATTTGGTCCCAGAAACCCGGGAGAGTCCATTTATGACATTTTTTTTATTTTGTCAAGGGTTATTTGACAATATTTCGCAAATCATTAATATCTTCTTTGAATCTTTCAGCTATAGCTTCACCGTGCAAAGCCTGTGAAGGAGAAAGAGGCCGCTCCTGTCTCCTTTGGTGTGTCCCTTTCTCTCAACTTATTTGCTGCTGCCGGTCTGACAGCATTTCCAAGATTCCACAGTTTCGTAAGTTATACTTTAATCTACCTATTTTGTCATGGCTCCTACAGAAAAGGATAAGGATGAAAAACTTACTTCTAAACGAGCATCCTATAAAGGTCAAATTACCCGATTTAGAAAATACATCAAAGAGCTAGATCCCTCAGAAGCTCAGTTAGATTTGTTAAAACATCGTGTAAAGGATTTTGAACGCTCATATGAAAATTATTGTAACATCCAAACTGAAATCGAAACTTGTATGCTCAATAAACTGATGATCGAGTCGAAGTAGAAAATCAATATTACGAAGGTATAGGTTCTGCTTTTCAACTAATACGCCAACTCGAAGAAGAACAGAAAAAAGACGGTTCTGTTCTTGGTTCCCTTCACGAACAACAAACCTCTTTTCGTGAGGGCACTCACAAGCCCAAACCAATCCTACCTAAGATTGATTTACCCCACTTCTCTGGAGACGAATCTACTTGGGATTCTTTCTATGAACTATTTTGTTCTCTTGTTCATGACAATGAAGACATTCAAGTCATCTACAAGTTTCATTATTTGCGATCTATTCTACAAGGTCAAGCCCTGCAGTAAGTTGAAGCACTCTCATTAAGTGCCGAAAACCACCCCATTGCCTTTAACTTGTTGAAAGAAAGATACGGTAATTCACGGTTACGTATTCAACGCCATATGAAGGCTCTATTTAACTTACCTGCGTCACAGCACAATGACGTCACTAGTTTGCGTACTCTCATTGATACAACACAACTTCACGTTAAAGCTTTGTCCCAATTGGATCAACCCACTGAACACTGGGACACTTTCTTAATACACTTTGTGGTTTCTCAAGACGATGTTGCTACCCTCAAAGCTTGGGAGATTGAACTTTCCAGAGAAGACGATTACTCTTACGAGCATTTAGTCACTTTCATAAATGCTAGATGCCAACTCTTAACTGCTTTAGCTAATCAAAGTGAACCCTCATCGCCTAGTTCTAAATTTGAATCAATGTCTCTTAAACCTAAAAGCGAACGCTTACCGTCTAGTACTCAAAAACCTGGGTCCAGCTCATCTAAACTCAAGTCAAACGCCACTGGTTAACCAACTAGTTCTAGGGAACGCCGTATTGCTAGTTCTCTCGTTTTAAACACTCAAAGCGAACCCCGTAAGAGTTTAAATGAACCATTAAAGTGCATACTTTGCAAAGATTCCCACGCCTTATATCTATGTAAATCTTTTAATGAACTGTCAGTCGACGACAGAAGAAAATTAGTTTCCCAGAATAAACATTGCTTCAACTGCCTAGCACCCACGCATTCTGCTTCAAATTGCAAGTCCACCAGACTTTGCTTCCATTGTGAAAAAGCTCATCACACTTTACTACATCGTCATGATCAAGCAAGGTCATCGACCGCATCTACTTCTCAGAAAAGTGACAATGCTAACAGTTCCAATGCTTCATCTTACATTCAAAATGCCAAGTCTATACGTAGTGCCCAAGTACTAATGTCCACTGTCCAAACCGAAGTTCAGGATAACTTTGGCAACTGGGTCCGTGAACGCGGTCTTCTTGATTAGGCGGCAACCTACGATTTCGTTTCTAATTCATTAATCAAAAAACTAGGCCTACCTGTAAACCCTACTTCTATTAACGTATCGGGCATTAACAGCTCAAAATCGCAAGATTTACAGTTTTCAAAGCTAACCATAAGAAACATTTGTCACAGAAATAACTTTCTCAAACTGAATTGTCTCATTCTCAATAGCATAGGAGAAGATACTCCAAGTCACTCTGTTGATATTTCAGGTTTAATCATTCCCTCGCATTTAAGGCTAGCCGATCCCCTGTTCAATGTACAAAACCCCATTGACATACTCTTTAGTGCCAATGTTTTCTGGAATTGCCTTCGTAAACAGGTTCGCAAGTTATCCTCAAACGTGGTTGCCAGAGACACTAATTTTGGATGGATCGTCACATGTCAACTTCCTCATTATTGTCCCCAACCCGCACCGCAATGTTAATTCGCTAATACTGACTTGGATCAAGTCTGGAGGCTTGAAAGCGTTGATTCTCCTAACGTGACCTCTTCAGAAAACGAATTATGTGAGCAACTATTTCTGAACACCACCACTCGTTCTCCTGATGGCCGGTTCATTGTTCAGATGCCAAGATTACATAATCCCCCTAAACTTACTAATTCTCAACCCAAAACTCGAAAAGCTCTCTTTGCTATCGAGAGCAAATTCAAGAAAGAACCTCTCGTTAAACAGCAGTATACTGATTTCATGGACGAGTATGAAAGCTTAGATCATATGGAAGTTGTTAGCAAATCTGATGATGAATTGCACCCCCCAAATGAAACGGTTTTCTTAGATCATCATCCCGTGTGGAAAAACCCTCTTGTAAAGGATAAAATCCGAGTCGTTTTAAATGGTTCATCACCTGACGTTAATGGCAACAGTCTTAACGATACTCTTTACTCTGGTCCTGCTATTCAGTCAGATTTATCTGCTATACTCTTAAACTTTCGATTATTTCCCATAGCTGTTATAGCGGACATCAAACAGATGTACCGTCAGGTTTTAATTCAGCCTAAACAACGAGATCTCCAAAGAATCTTGTGGCGCGACGAAATCAGCAAGCCTATTAAGGTATTTCGCTTAAAGACGGTTACTTATGGCTTAAAACCATCCGCTTTCCTTGCTATCCGATCCCTACATTTGTTAGCCTCTCAAGATGGTCATTTATTTGATTCTAAAGCTTCCGAAGCACTAACTACATCATTCTATGTTGACGATTACTTGCAGTCCTTCCCCACTTTGGAGGAAGCTTCTTTTGTGCCTTTAGAACTTCAGGCATTGCTAAGGAATGGAGGTTTCCCACTTCATAAGTGGAATTCCAACTCCCCTGAGTTTCTCGCCCAGTTTCCCATCGAAGACATAGATCCATCTTCTGTCGAAATTTGTGGAAACTCCGAATCCATAAAAACTCTAGGAGTTCATTGGCGCACTAGCACTGACACTCTCATCTATAAAGTTTCGCTCGCAGAAGAGCTTTCTAACACAAAAAGACAAATTCTCTCTGAAATTGCAAAAATTTTTGATCCACTTCAATTCCTTGCCCCAGTTATCGTTATTGCCAAACTCTTCATGCAAGAGCTGTGGTCGCTCAAATGTGAATGGGATGACACTGTTCCTCTTTCTTTTCTTAATCGTTGGCTCTCGTTTCGCAGCAATTTGCTGGATCTTTCCCTTATTGAAATTCCTAGGAATTTAATTAACGCTCATTCTAATGCATCCTTTTTCTTTCATGTGTTCGCGGACAGTTCCGAAAAAGCTTACGGTTGCTGCGCATATTTAGTTTATCACGATTCATTATATGGATCTTCAGTTTCCAACCTTGTTTGTGCCAAATCGAAGGTCGCTCCTCTTAAAATTATCACTTTGCCTAGGCTTGAATTGTGCGCTGCACTCATGGCTGCAGAACTTGTTAAGAAATTACGGGAAGTATTAAAAGTCAAATTCTCGCAAATCTATCTCTGGAGCGATTCCATGATCACCCTTTCTTGGATCGCCAAGAACCCCTCTCATTGGCAAACTTTTGTTGCGAACAGGGTTTCCAAAATTCAAACTCTTTCTTCGGGATGTCAATGGAGGCATGTGCCCAGCGCTGACAACCCCGCCGACATCATTTCTCGTGGATGTTTACCCTCTCAATTGGCAGCTTCTCAGTTGTACTGGCATGGGCCCTCGTGGTTAATCGAAGACTCTTCTTGCTGGCCTTCTAAACCTCCAGCTACAAACTCCAACTTGCCTGACGCTAAAGTATCTAAATCTACTGCTTCGTGTCTTGTTTCCAACGTTTCTCATCCCTTATTGTCACGCTATTCTTCCTTTCACAAATTAATTCGAATTGTTGCCTATCTTCTCAGATGGAAATATCTTGTGGTTGACCAACCTCTTCTCCCCAAACCACACCTTACCAATCATGAATTGAATCTCGCTACCATTAAGGTTTTGCAACTAACACAGCAAGAAGCCTTTTCTTCTGAATTGTCTTTACTTTCTTCTAAAAGGGATCTTCCCAAATCCAGTCGTCTTCGTGCTTTAGCCCCGTTCCTTGATGACAATAGGTTACTCAGGGTAGGTGGTAGGCTCTCGCAATCTTTGCTTTCTGAGGACAAAAAGCATCCTGTTATTCTGCCTTCTTAACATCACGTAACTTCTTTAATTATACGTGACTTTCATTATCGTAATCAGCATGTTGGTACACGCACACTGCTTTGCCTCTTAAGGGAAAAGTACTGGATTATAAAAGGAATTCATGAAGTTTCCTCTGTAATTCACAAATGCATTCCTTGCTTCAAAGCTAAACCTAAAGTCAATACTCAATTAATGAGCGATCTGCCCTCCTTTCGCTCTTCTCCTATACGTCAATTTGCTCTAACTGGTGTGAACTATATGGGTCCGTTCCAATATCAACGCAATTCCCCTGAAGCTAAACGCAAATTGTTTGGTAAACTCTATGTTTCTCTCTTTGTTTGCATGGTTACTGGCGCTATCCATTTGGAACTATTAACGAATGCCTCTACTTCTTACTTTTTATCAGCTGTCTCTCGCTTCGCTGCTAGGCGTGGTGTTCCTTCGGAGATGTTCTCTGATAACGCTTCCACTTTTCAAGGCGCAGCTGCCTTGTGGAAGAAAGCTCTCATATCTTCTCCTGCCATGGAACAGATTTCTAATTTTTCCTACTCAAAGGGTTTCAAATGGCGTTTTATACCTCCCTACGCCCCTCATCACGGTGGTAGGTGGGAATCCTGCGTAAAGCTCACTAATCGTCATCTAAGAAAAGTTTTAGGTAATCGCATTCTGACTTATGAAGAATTTAATTCGCTGTCTGTTCTGATTGAAGGTGTTGTTAATTCTCGCCCTTTAACTCCGCTTTCCAATGACCCTGACGACCTGCTTCCACTCACACCTGGTCACTTCCTCAGAGGCACTTCCCTTTCTGCCCCTCCTCCCCTTCCCAACTCTTACAGAGATTCTAATTTACCTATTGTTTGGCGTAAACTTGAAGCCCTCCGTAATTCTTTCTGGAAGAGGTGGAATTTGGAATACTTAACTTCCTTACAACGGAGATGTGAGTTTGCATTCACAAATTCTCATAGTGTGTTTCTTTTGTTTTTATATTTCTCATAGTGCTCTTCTTTTGTTTTTGTATACCGTACAAGTCAAATGTACTTTTTTGAATATAACCGTCTGTTTCCGGTTATGACCAATGGATGTCGGTGTTTGTTTCTTCTCCCATCAATTTGGAGTTTATAACTGTATTTAATAAACCGTTTTTGCTAATTATTTTATGACAGGTTATGAGCCCAGTTAAACGCTTATTGCTGTTAATGTGTGGACTTTGTGATGGGAGAATGTCGGTCGTTAAAGGGTGTTGATATGTGCGGCGCACATGTGGACAGTTAAGTGTGCATCCAAGATAGTTTTTGGTGAATTTTGTGGACGATTTTTCTATTGTGAGGACTATTTGTACGCTTTATTTTAAGTATACATACTAACATGGATTCAGCTACGGGAAGCAGCGAGCGAGTAGTTGCAATAGTGAGGTTACAGGACGACAATTGGGAAGCGTGGACCACCCGAACAAAGGCATTGCTTCAAACAAGGCGTCTGTGGGACGCGGTTCAAGGTTTCCCACGAAAGACCGATACAGGAGAGGTAGAAGATACACCCGTTGAAGAGTACTGGGCAAAGATCAAGACGCGAAAAACTTGCTCATAGGTTTGGTCACCGACCCTTTCCTAGGTGATATCAAAGAAGCGGAGACAGCTAAGGAAGTATGGCAGAATCTTCTGACTTCATGTTGCGATACCGGAGTCCTTCAAATTGTGACGATGTTAGAAGAATTGTGTCTTTTTAAGAAAACTAGTGACATTAGCATGCGTACATTTGTTGATAAAGTGCTTACTTTGTGTGCACGGTTGGACGATGTAGGTATAAAATTTACGGATAAGGCCAAAGCTGCT
Source organism: Meconema thalassinum (assembly GCA_946902985.2). Taxonomy (NCBI): domain Eukaryota; kingdom Metazoa; phylum Arthropoda; class Insecta; order Orthoptera; family Tettigoniidae; genus Meconema; species Meconema thalassinum. The sequence continues at coordinate 149,888,235 of OX336390.1, read as the reverse complement.
TTTATTCTCAGAGGACTGGAAAAGCGGGAGTACGAAAATTTGATACGTTCATTGGAAAGCAATGAAGAAAACTTAAGTGTAAAGGTAGTGCGAGCCAAACTATTGTTGGAGGAGAGAAAGAACAAGTTGGACAAACTAAAGATGGAGCGAGAACAGGAGACTTATGCGAGGCTGAAGAAGGAAGAATCTGAGGGTGAAAGCGTGAAGGCAATGGTGGCAGCCATGCGCTTAAATTCCAAGGGGGTCGTCAACAGCAGCAAAAGTGTCAACAAGCCAACAGGTAGTGGTGGATTCATGTGCTACAAGTGCCAAGAACAGGGGCATATTGCGAAGTTCTGTGATTTAGTTCATGAAGCAAGAAAGAAAGGTTCAGTTTTGTGTTGTAATTGTGCCAAGATAGGTCATACTTCCCGGAATTGTAGTAATGGGCGCAAGGAAAATGTTAAGGTTAAGAATCGTGAGGTTATTGCCACGGTAAAGGACGATGAGGCGGTAAACGAATGTGTTCAGGTTAATGCTAGTAGTGTTAAGGTAAAGGCTTATGAGACAACTGAAAGCAAGGATGATGCATCTGTTTGTGTATACAGGTGGTATGTAGATTCAGGAGCCACTGAGCACCTGACACCTTATAAGGATATTCTGTATGATTACACCCCAAAGTTTTCTGGTAGTGTAGACACAGCTGATGGATCCGTAGTTAGTGTATGTGGTATGGGAAGTGTGCTTATGAAGCTATCTGACAAGTGTGGAGGTTCTTTTTTGAAACTGAAAAGAGTGTTGTATGTCCCAGGTCTTCAAGACAATTTAATATCTGTAGGTCAATTTGACAGGAAAGGTGCAGTCGTAACCATTAAAGATAGCAAAGTTGTATCGTCAGATCATGAGGGTATATTCCTTACGGGTGAGGCTGATGGAAATATGTATGAGGTAAATTGTGATTATTTTATGGTAGAACAAGGGAAAGAATTTGCTTGTAATGACGAGGTGGAGGTTGTGTATGCTAAGAGCAACAAAGCTGTAACTAGCGGAATATGGCATCAGCGTTTTGGCCATGCTCTGAACATTCCAGATCGTGACTTTATACCCAAAGAAAAGAATCTTGATTGTGATACTTGTAAACAAGGTAAAATGAAAAGACTTAAATTTAATGAAAGAGATCATGTATCTCAGAAGCCATTAGATGTTGTGTTCTCTGATGTATGCCAGCTAGAGCACCCATCGATTGGAGGTAGCAAATATTTTATTACATTTACTGATGATTGTACCAGATTCTCATATGTAAGGTTCCTTAAGCATAAGAGTGATGCATTTAATGAGTTTCTCAAGGTTAAGTCCCTAATGGAGACAGCACAAGGGACCAAGTTGAAATCTTTCCATTCAGACAACGGTGGAGAGTATTTAAGTGCAGAGTTTTGTAACTATCTTGAAAAGGAAGGTATTGTTCGTAGGTTAACAATGGCTTACTCCCCCCAACAGAATGGCGTTGCTGAACGCCTCAACCAGCAACTTCTCACCACTAGTAGGTGCATGCTCATTCAGTCAGGCATGCCAGTTCAATTTTGGGGGGAAGCCATCAGCACAGCCTGCTATATAAAGAATAGGTGTGTGTCATCAACTGTAAAGAACATCCCATTTGAACTGTGGAAGAGTAGAAAGTTGTCAGACCAGGAATTGCTTATGTTAAAATCATTTGGTTGTAAAGTTTGGATCCATAAAAGTAATGTGGAAAAGTTAGTGCCAAGGGCAAATGTTGGTGCAATGCTAGGGTACCCCGATGACTCGAGGGGCTACCGTGTATGGGACATCGAAAAGAAATGTGTCATTAAATCCAGGAATGTAGAATTTGTTGAAGATGTATTTCCGTTTTCTGTAAAAGCCCAGGAAAAACCTGTAACTCAGATAGATTGTGAACCTAGAACAGTTGGAGAAGTGTTTGTCGAGCAGAAAGATTGTGGAGGTGACGTGTTTGAACACGAAGTAGCCGAATCAGGAAATGAAAATTCTGTAACAAGTGATAGTGATGCCTCTTTGTCAGATTCTGATGTCGTAATAGACTCTCCATTACAGCCTAAACACACAGTATTACGCAGGTCGAGTAGAGAGAGAAAACGTCCCAGTAAGTGTGTGTGTTGTAATGAAGTCAAGGTCAAATGTCGCATTGTCATGTTGAGGTCAGAATATAACGATCCGGTGTCTTTTCAAGAAGCCACCTCACGAGATGACAAAGATAAATGGTTTGAAGCAATGAACCAAGAGATTGCCCTCTTGGAAAAACATAATGTGTGGACACTTGCAGAAGATTCAGGTGGCAAGACTGTCATAGGCACCAAATGGGTGTATAAAACTAAACGAAACCAAGAAGGTGAAGTACTTAGGTATAGAGCACGTTTAGTAGCTCAAGGTTTCAGTCAGATAAAGGGTACAGATTTCCTTGAATCCTACAGTCCTGTGGTAAAAAGGAAAACTATTAGGACCCTTATAGCCATAGGAGTAGAGCGTGAATGGGATAATTGTCATTTGGACATTGTATCGGCATACCTTAATAGCAAAATTAAGGAAACTGTATTTGTAAGTCAACCAGAAGGTTTTCGCAGTGTAGAATACCCAGACTATGTGCTAAAACTCAACAAGAGTATTTACGGTTTATGTCAAGCTGGTAAAGATTGGCACAATTGTATCACTGCACAACTTGTCAAGCTTGGCTTAAATCAAAGCAAATGTGATCCATGTCTGTATTTTAGCCCAGATCATGACCTGTATGTTGCCCTTTATGTTGATGATCTAGGTGTGTGGGGATTACAAGCTAAAACAGATTGGTTTGTAAAAAGATTGAAGTCAAAGTTTGAAGTGCGTAATTTGGGAAATATCTCAGATTTTTTGTCGATTAAAGTCAGTCAAGGGTCTAAGAAAAATGTATGTTTCAGTCAAAACATGTACATAAGGACAAATGTTCTTAAATCACTAGAAGAACCCTACCCAAAAGGTTGTGGTACCCCTTTACCTTCAACTGTACCAAATAATGTCACAGAGGAGTTAAAAAAAAACGTTATAGAAAAATTGTAGGTAAGATCCTATACTTATCCAGTACAACTAGACCAGATTTAAGTTTCCCAGTGTGTAAGGTTAGCCAGGCTAATTCAAATCCTAAAATGCAAAATTGGAAGGAAGCTCAACACCTCCTTCATTACCTCAAGGAGACCCAAGATTTGTCATTGTGTTATGAACAATCAGGAGAAAAGCTGAAGGTGTTTGTTGATGCTGCTTATGGAAATGATGTAAGTGGAAGGTCATATGAGGGCTATGTTTTTGTGCTGGCCAAGGGTGCCATTAGTTGGAAAACCACACTCCAAAGACGCATTGTACGATCAACTGTGGCAGCTGAATACGTATCAATGGCAGATGTGGTAGATGAGGTGAAATAGATGTGCAATTTGTTTAAAGAGATAGGACAGTCAACTTTTGTCGACAAGCCCTGTGTTGTTTTTGCTGACAACCAAGGAGCCATTTCACTATCAAAAAACTCAATAGTGTCAGAGAAAACTAAACAACTTCTGTTAGATTTATACTACTTACGAGAGTGTGTGCAAGAGGGTGAGATAGCATTTGAATATGTCAACACAGAATCAAACCTTGCTGATATATTTACCAAGGTGTTACCAAGGATAAAATTACGTAAAATCTACCCTCAATTGGGATTGTTACCATACAAGGATTGATGTACAAATGTTTGTTGTTAGTGTAAGGCTAGTTATGTTTTTTTTTGTTTTTTTTAAGTTTGTTTGCAATTTGTGAATGGGGGGAAGTGTGAGTTTGCATTCACAAATTCTCATAGTGTGTTTCTTTTGTTTTTGTATTTCTCATAGTGTTCTTCTTTTGTTTTTGTATTCCGTACAAGTCAAATGTACTTTTTTGAATATAACCGTCTGTTTCCGGTTATGACCAATGGATGTCGGTGTTTGTTTCTTCTCCCATCAATTTGGAGTTTAGAACTGTATTTAGTAAACCCTTTTTGCTAATTATTTTATGACAGGAGACACAAGTGGTTTCTTTCCAATCCCGACATTAAAGAGGGGAGCTTGGTCCTGGTTAGGGATGTTTCTCCTCCCTTGGTCTGGATCTCTGGTAGAGTGACCGAGTGTTATCCTGGAAGGGATGGGAGGGTTAGGGTAGCCAAGATCTTGACCACTAATGGGCATATTATAAGACCACTTTCTTTAATTGCTCCTTTACCTTTAAGCTTTTAATTTCATGTCTTTCGTTCTCTGTTGGTGTTTGTCCCTTCCAGCTTGGTGTATTCTTTGGAATACACGGTAAGACAGAGTAAGCTTTTGCTTCTCTTTGCTTTAGTTCATCCCTTCCATTTTTCGCAAACATCCTGATTTCTCTTTGTTGGTATATGTTTCTTACACTACCTGTAAGTCTGTTCTAGATATATATCTTCAATGACCCACCTAGCGTCATCTAGCAGCGAATCTCTGAAGTTCCTCAATTTTTCCCTGCACAAGAGGACTTCCTTACCAATCTAGCCACAAGATCTCGTCGCTATCGCCAGCTATCATCTCCGTGATCAAGAGAACTTCGTCTACCTTTTCACCCACCAGGCTGCGCTAGTGACGCCAGCTATCAACTCTTTGAAGACCATTTCATCAAGAGAAATAATTATTTCAAAGTTGGCTATTCTTATATGTATTCCTTCTGTCTCCTACCCCCACCTTTTTCCCTTCCCTGGTCTCTCCGCGCTCCGTTGAGCTGGCCTCACTTGTGCGTCTGAAGTCAAACCAGTCAGTTGGAGCTTAACTAAAGCTCGCCTCCTCTACTCTAGAGGCAAATTTTTAAATTCGACGCCATGTTCGAGTTTTAGAATCAACCGTCAACAGCAACATCGCCTTCTTCATGAAGCAAAGATAAGTACCGACTTCATGTTTTAACCACATCCACATCGCTTTTAAAAGGCTCAATGCTTTTATTTGGATTTTATAGACAGTGAAAATTGCTATATGTGATAAAATAACTGCTTTCTAGAGATCTTCTTGATCAAACTCGAACTATCAAGTCTAACTTTCAAAATGAAAGATTTTCTGAGATGCTATCTCACATCGAGGGATATTTCTAAAATACCCACTGTCTATATAATCTAGTTTTCCGACGAAGGATTCTCTACCCAATTTATACAACTCATCATTGCTCTGGAACCTTCCAGAACCTACACTCTATCTACCAGTTTATACTGTCATGTATTTTCCACTTGATATGGGAATACTTTCTTCACTGAGAAACTTATGTGGGATAAACTTCTAATCCACATAAACTGTCTTCCTACGTGGGAAATTTTCTGCCGTATTTAACTGCCGCCCATAGAAACTACAACTCATAATTCTCTCAAGCTAAAACTCAACTTTTACATAACTGCAATAACTTTTCTTTCTATAAACTTTTTGTGCTACTACAGTGAACTTTTCAACTATATCAACAAACTATAGTGAAAACAGTGCCTGTTCAATTTTTCATCCGCGTCGCGCTCGTCCGAGTACAATAAATACGGCCATGAACACTCTTCCACAATCCCATTTGATCTTTCCCAAACCCTTTACTAACAAACTAAAATAATAAAATTGTTATATAAATAATTCATGCTTTTGGGCTAATGCCGTGTGTATTTTTAATTTAAACCATACGTTTCGGAGAAACCTTGCCTCCTTTTTCAATGGAAATAAACAATGTGGCCAAAGAAAGTATATCAATGAGATTACAAAAAATATAGATAAATTCCTCTGTTCGTCACCAGAGAGCAGCTGCCAGAAATAACTGTATGGACCATGGTGGAACGGTGGACAGAGTAGTAAGTAACAAGAAGGTAAAGGGGGTGGTGTGAAAATATAGAAACTCCTCGAAGAATGAGGAGGGGGGGGGGAGGTGGGAGGGTTAGATGGATATAAGGAAACATAGACAAAAGGGAATACTAGCTGAACGATACCTAACGTCATACAGTCAACGGCGAAAAAACAGATGGAAACTCCTCCAGTGACGAACAAAGGAGATCAAATCCAGGCTCTGAGCCCTAGAGGGAAAATGTACAATTTTAAATATGTGAAGAACAGAGAGACTGAGAGGAACTATCTCCCTAGATCCTTAATAACTGGTAGCCAAGTGTCACTTAGCTGATAACCAGTGTCTCTGTTAAAATTATTGGGATTTTTACGAATTTCAACTGCCTCCCTTATAATTCTAGACCAGTTGTGCTTAACAAGGGCAAGCGCATGAGCATCCTTGAAACATACATCGTGCCCTGAAGACAGGGCATGTTCAGCTATAGCTGATTTGTCAGGTTGGTTTAGACGGATGTTCCTTTGATGCTCTTTGATGCGAGTGGCAATGGACCGTTTTGTTTGTCCAATGTAGACTTTTCCGCAAGTACATGGGACTTCATACACCCCAGGTTGTAGTATTGGGGACAATTTATCTTTGTTTAATGCTAAACGTTGACCAATTTTCGTCATAGTGCCGAAAACTGTTTTTATCTTGTGCTTGCGGAGAATCTTTGCAACGCGGTCAGTGGTGTTGTGAATATAAGGGAGGTAAGCAGTTCCTCTCACGTCGGAGCTCTGAGAAGGTTGTCTATCCCTCCTTCTGGGATGTAGGGACCTATATATAGTGGATTCATTATAGCCATTACCCTTAAACATGGTTTGTAAGGCATGTAACTCTTCCTGAAGAGTTGATGCCTCACAAATACGTTCCGCTCTTTTGGCTAGAGTTGTTATAATTCCTTGTTTTTGTGCTGGGTGGTGGTGGGAGTCCGCATGTAAATAACGGTTAGTGTGAGTTGGCTTACGGTAGACGCTGTGCCCCATGGAGCCTGGGGTGTATGAAGTCCCATGTACTTGCGGAAAAGTCTACATTGGACAAACAAAACGGTCCATTGCCACTCGCATCAAAGAGCATCAAAGGAACATCCGTCTAAACCAACCTGACAAATCAGCTATAGCTGAACATGCCCTGTCTTCAGGGCACGATGTATGTTTCAAGGATGCTCATGCGCTTGCCCTTGTTAAGCACAACTGGTCTAGAATTATAAGGGAGGCAGTTGAAATTCGTAAAAATCCCAATAATTTTAACAGAGACACTGGTTATCAGCTAAGTGACACTTGGCTATCAGTTATTAAGGATCTAGGGAGATAGTTCCTCTCAGTCTCTCTGTTCTTCACATATTTAAAATTGTACATTTTCCCTCTAGGGCTCAGAGCCTGGATTTGATCTCCTTTGTTCGTCACTGGAGGAGTTTCCATCTGTTTTTTCGCCGTTGACTGTATGACGTTAGGTTTCGTTCAGCTAGTATTCCCTTTTGTCTATGTTTCCTTATATCCATCTAACCCTCCCACCTCCCCCCCCCCTCCTCATTCTTCGAGGAGTTTCTATATTTTCACACCGCCCCCTTTACCTTCTTGTTACTTACTACTCTGTCCGCTGTTCCACCATGGTCCATACAGTTATTTCTGGCAGCTGCTCTCTGGTGACGAACAGAGGAATTTATCTATATTTTTTGTAATCTCATTGATATACTTTCTTTGGCCACATTGTTTATTTCCATTGAAAAAGGAGGCAAGGTTTCTCCGAAACGTATGGTTTAAATTAAAAATACACACGGCATTAGCCCAAAAGCATGAATTATTTATATAATAATCCGGGCCGTGAAAGCCTTAATATGCAAATAAAATTGTTACTTTAGGTCTTTTTTCAATGAGGTGTCACTCTCAATAAGTGCCCTCCCTTACTTGTTCCACATACAACGAATTAATGTCTGTAAAACTTCGTGTCTAGTACACGCCCTAAAGTATATTGTTTCTCCCTTCTAATTAGGGAATCCAATTCTTTCTACTCAAAAGTGAGTTATCTCTAGTTCTCACGAAAGGGAAATTTGCCCCATTTTTCTCGTGATCCCTACTTAAACATAGGAGTTCTAGGAACTTCCTTTCAATTTTTCTCTTCAGGTTTCACAATAAGTGACCTGCCCTATTTGTATAATCTGTAAAAGTAGTTCTGTATTAATACAAGAAGTTATAGAAACTTCTATTTCATTTCTTCCTGTTTTTTGTTGTTACTTTCGAAGTTGTTATTTGTTCATATTTCTAAGATACCTATCTAGAAATCCTTAAAGTACACATCTTGTACTTGATTGATTGTTTAACCTTAATTACGTCAATTATCTTTAAATTTCCCATTTATTAATCTTAGCTATTTCAAAATCTTACGAAGATTTTAAAGCATATGAAAGGTTTAAAACCAAAAGAATTGTCAATTGCCTGGCGCAAGCTTTAGATGATTTAGGAGGTCTGCGACCCCAATTGTTTACAAAATCAAAATTATATATTTGTTACATAAACTACTTATTTTTACATTGTTAAATAAATCAAGATTTATTTCTTTGCTTTATCATTTCTCTAAAGTAACTGTTAGGCAAGATCCTGTCTTCCCTGACTCTTCCTAGGTTTATGCCCTCTTTAATAAAAATAAATCCATTGATAAGGTTTGCACTACTTGTTGCATTTGAGCAAGAACTCTTAGTTATTAACGTATTAAAGCCCCTCTTAGCTTTGATAGCTAATTCTATCTGGTCAGTAAGGCAAGCATAGCTCGCTACGCCAGCTTCCTGCTTGTGGAGATTCTCTCTACCACTTATGGTTGGTTTTTCAAAATGTAAGTGTTTCCCATTGTCTAAACTTTTAGTCGGCGCCTTGCTGGGTAAAAGCTTAGTCATTTCTAAATGCAACTATTTGTACTCTTACCAAAATTACTCCCAAGGGTATAATTGCTTTATCCCTATCCTTCTTGGAAGCATTCGGTTGCTCTTTAGAAATTCTACAATTTCAAGAACTAAAATATCACGGCTGATTCAAATTATTTGTATTCTTCAAAATACTTGTTTAGAAACAAACTCCTTTGAGCAGATACACAATAAATCTGTTACTCTTTGGCTTGCTAGACCACCACCCTTCCCCATAGTAGGTATATTTATGCTTGAGAGGGAATACGCTATAGCAACTTTCTTGCGAATAGCCCAAGTACCAGCTGCGTTTCCTGTTAGCTTCGCCCAGATCCCTACCCACTTTAGGTATCGGAAAGCGGATTTGCAGTGGCAGCTGCCTTTGAGTATACTTAAAGTTAAAATTATAAGTTCTGTTGGACTCTCGTCCTATTTCTCTAGTCCTAAACCCACTTCTTTTTTTCATCATCTTCCCTTGGGGGTTAGGTTATTCCCAAGCTAATAATCTACCCAGCGCTAATGCACTGGTAAAATTACACAAACAATGTTAATCTTACAATCTCTCGTTAACTATTGTATGCACTTTCCCCTATACAATATGCGTATAATCATGCCTTGTCTCTTCCTTCCCACCAAAATATTTGAGCCTACCATGCATTAACCAACGTATTTATTGTAAATCCACTATATGCCGTAAATAGTTATCTTCCAAATATTTATTAGTCTACCACCGTTGCGTCGAGTGGGAACTTACTGCTACCCGTGGAATAGGTATAGCGTAGAAATATAGTTTCCAACCTCGGAATAATGTGTCGCTGTCAGTATTAAAATGTAATTTTTGCCATTTTACAACTCGGCCAAATATTAAGATATCAGAACGATTCTTAATTAGCAATGGGTCTCATTACTCATACATTCAATATTCATTAATACAATCAGGGTTTCATAGATTTCTAATTCACACATCTTACTACCAGCATACAATGATTGAGGTCTCTTCCCCAACCCTCGCTCAGTACAATGGACCCTCTCAACGGGCGGTAACCAACATGGCCGCTACCTCTCCTCGCGTCTTCTCCTCTCATTCTCTTTCCAAGCATTTGCCTGCTGCTCCCAGACATTACCAGTGTGCCATCTCATTGACCCCCAAACATACGGATGACCTAATTCTTACAAGATGCATTACGGAATATGGAACTGTTTAAACATTTATCCCTATCATTTAGGATTCAAAGGCTGGCCTCACACTGGACCATTTACATTTAGCCGAAGGAACGAGATTCATCGTACACATAGTCATATTTGGAATAGTCGGCGCTTCTGTTATATCACGTCCAGGACACAACCTCCCTCCGTCGAATTCACTCCCACAGAGATGAATTAATTCACACAATTAGGTAGTTCACGGTCGATATCATGCGTTATGGCAAGGTGTCCGTCGTTTTCCTCCCATACGCCCCTTGATTCGAATCCGGACTGCTTATTAGCAATAATCTGAGCTAGGGATCCCACTATGTACGCTCAATTGCATTTTATATCTCCGTACGCCCCTTGGCAATACGAGATTTCATACGCCGCTTTAGCAAACCTGACTTTCCCGACTATTGTGAGATGGTCTCTTCCTTAATTAATAAGACAATCTCTATTAATTAATCTGATAAGCTTTTTCATCAAGCTGCAATTCAATTCTCTTTTAAACATTTCCATTTCCTACCTCTATTGCATATTTCCGTCCATTATCATATGATTCTCTGATATTAATTTATTTTGAGTGGTCCATTTACTTTTAATAATACTGTTTAGATATGCAGCTATTCAAATTAACATATATTTGCTTACAATTTCCCTGATGTTTATCTATTATTATTATTATTATTACTGACATAATTTCCCTTATCTCGACACGACGTACCGGTATTTATAATATCAATAACTGAACGTCCGCGTTCAATACATTTATTAATCCTTTTAAATCAAATGCCATTTCTACGTTACTTATAACGGATTTACACACAACGTGATGTACAACGAACATCTTAACTTGACTATTCAACTCAAAATTAATGTATGAAGGTTCTACCTTCTAAATTCAACTTTCATTGGCATATATTTTACAACTTTAGATATTATTACTGACATATAGTGGATTACATTCTTAGAACAAAATCATGGTTTTTGGGTACTCACTTAGTCATCCTTGCAGATTCGCCCATATGTGATCCATTATGCCTGCCATATTTGCATTTTAGCAAGTCATAATCACACATTGTACACACATATTACTTGATTTTTCCACTGAGAATTACACTGCACTTTCCTTTCTCATATCGAGGCTACTGCCTCGTTTTGCCATATCACACATTAGATTTATCACTACACTTGTAGAATACACATTTTTAACTATACAAATCACTTAAAAACAGACGATATCTATTTACATTTTTTCACTTGGCGACACTTAATGCAGAATCTCAGAATTACAGGTTCTGTAGAGCCTCCCTCCACGAATATTCCTGTATCCCGTTTGAAAGTCTCGTGACACTTCCTGAAGTTCCCTAGTGGATCCCTTTTCCTTGAAACTCCCTTGTGATTCCTGATGTTCTTCAACTCCTATCACATGGTAAGTTACCAATACTAGCATCGACGTGCTTTAATATTGTTCTCAGCGTTAATAAAATGGTATTTACGTGAAATTGCTTCACCCGTATTAACAAAATATTCCTACATGCGCACTTCTAAACGCTGAAAACATGTCTAACAGATATGTTCTGCGCTGCGCTCGTCTATTGTACATTATACGTGTACAATTACCACTTATATTGTCCTCTTACTGCACTTACTGTCTCCCTGAGTGGTATGCTTCTAACAACGTGTTGTACAGTCCCACGGGCATTCGTATAACAATACATTGTCTGATCATTATGAGGTTCTATTGACCTATTATGATACATCCTTAACTCATACATTACACTGTACGGCTACCATACTTAATAACACTAAATAAATGTTAAAGTCTTTGTGCACGCGTCCCCTCCTGGACCCGGGCGACATACGTTCCGCGCTAGAATCTGGTACAACTGTCCTCGACTGCCTGCTTCGGCGACCTTATATCTCTTTCCACAAGAAAAGTAGGTCCCCATACCCCTCGGAGCTTCATCTCTTCTCTAAATACACACATCAAAAAAAGTTTTGCATCACCTCGGTTCCCAGATCTCCGGCATATAGACGTTGACTGTGTATATTGTATCCAAGATACAGTCCCTTTGACTGTTCATAGATGTCACTAAAACTGCTCAAAGATGTAAACAACCATGCATGAGCAGGGCCTATTAGACGGAGGGGGTACGACAGCCGATCAGTTCCAGTCATTCCACCAGGACGAAGGTACGCTGCTCATGTTGTCTGTAGTTCTACCATGCCTAGAAGGTCAATACCGCAGTTCGATCGCGTCCGCATTGTTACTTTGTGTCAAGAAGGGCTCTCAACAAGGGAAGTTTCCAGGCGTCTCAGAGTGAACCAAAGCGATGTTGTTCGGACATGGAGGAGGTACAGAGACACAGGAACTGTCGATGACAGGCCTCGCTCAGGCCGCCCAAGGGCTACTACTGTAGTGGATGACCGCTACTTACGGATCGCCGCTCGGAGGAACCCTGACAGCAATGCCACCATGTTGAATAATGCGTTTCGTTCAGCCACAGGACGTCGTGTTTCAACTCAAACTGTGCGCAATAGGCTGCATGATGCGCAACTTCACTCCCGACGTCCATGGCGAGGTCCAGCTTTGCAACCCCGACACCATGCAGCGCGGTACAGATGGGCCCAACAACATGCTGAATGGACCCCACGGAATTGGCATCACGTTCTCTTCACCGATGAGTGTCGCATATGCCTTCAACCAGACAATCGTCGGAGACGTGTTTGGAGGCACCCTGGTCAGGCTGAACGTCTTAGACACACTGTCCAGCGAGTGCAGCAAGGTGGTGGTTCCCTGATGTTTTGGGGTGGCATTATGTGGGGCCGACGTACGCCACTGGTGGTCATGGAAGGCTCCGAAACGGCTTTACGATACCTGAATGACATCCTCCGACCCATAGTGCAACCATATCGGCAGAATATTGGAGAGGCATTTGTCTTCATGGACGACAATTCTCGACCTCATCGTGCACATCTTGTGAATGCGTTCCTTCAAGATAACGACATCGCTCGACTACAGTGGCCAGCATTTTCGCCAGACATGAACCCTATCGAACATGCCTGGGATATGTTGAAAAGGGCTGTTTATGGACGTCTTGACCCACCAACCACTCTGAGAGATTTACGCCGAATTGTCGTTGAGGAGTGGGACAATTTGGACCAACAGTGTCTTGATGAACTTGTGGATAGTATGCCACGGCGAATACAGGCATGCATCAATGCAAGAGGACGTGCTACTGGGTATTAGAGGTAGTGGTGTGTACTGCAATCTGGACCACAAATGCTGAAAGTCTAGCTGTATGATGGTACAACATGCAATGTGTGGGTCTCATGAGCAATAAAACGAGCTGAAATGTTGTTTGTGTTGATCTCTATTCCCTTTGTATTTAACGGTTCCGGAACTCTTGGAACCGAGGTGATGCAAAACGTTTTTTGATGTGTGTACCTTCCCTGTCTTGAAATGATGTTTTTCAGGTCCGTCCTGCATCGCTGTTTCCATAAATGCCTGCGTGTTTGAGAATCGATCGGTCAATTAATTATAATTAATTTCCTTCCTCAGCGCTTGGAGACGCCAAGTCGATGGTGATTCCCCTCTTGCTTAGTGAAATATATGCGCCAACCTCCATTAAGTCGTGATCTTCCGCATTTCATTATATCTGCTTCAATTTTGGCGGTTGATGGCTTGATAATTAGCCTCCTTGCATCTAATTCACATTGGTACAACTCTCATGTCTCTGACATACTCCAATAGCGAGTAATCATTAAATTATCCTTGACGTCCCTCATCCCACTGCTCTCTTCTCTTGTGCTAAGGGGATTTTCTGGACCAGGACTGTGTCTCGCACCCTCCGCCAGACGGTGTAATAAGTTCCCAGTGACTTTCAAAACGCATTTGTAAAACTGTCAAGAGCTCCAACTCCTAGTGCTATGCTGAGAAACTCCTGCATTTTACAGTCATGTCGCATTCTCTCATATTTTCAGCATTATGTTAATGAATAATATCAGAATTCAGTCCATATCACCTTAGTGATTTACTGTGTCCTGTCTCTAGGGGTTTTTCTAGATTAAACTCCCTCAAAGACCCTGGGTTCGTTTCTCGCTGGCATCTCCAGTTTGTTCTCAAATTCACAGTGTCCCAGGTTCGACACCAGTCAGCCTAATGCCCTAGGGTACAATATATATACATAAATTATGTATAAACTTTTGAACTGACGGTGGTTTTGGGGTCTGGGGGATATAAAACGCGAAGATATGTCGAAATTTTCCGGAAGTCGAAACATGGTACCCATTGCAATAGTTAGCTTTCTAATGAAATCTACCTAAAATTGGCTACGGTATTGGAATGTTTATTCTAATAAATTGGCCATACTTGTATGTGTATGTATTCCTAATAAATTCTGATTGGCTGAAGCCATTACAATAAACTTTAGTAAGGACATACCACTACTCCATCGGACCCCGACTGTGCATTTGAAAATTCAGTAAGTATCATCAATCTAACGTGGTGGCCACACGAGATATTTCACATGGTTCTCAATATCTCCGAAGCTATTGCAGCAATCAACTTGAAAATGTATATGATGATAGAAGACTATACGGTACACACGTGTGACCTGATGAGCACAAAACCAACATGTCGGCCGCATGAAGTATAAGAATTTAAAGTTACTTCTCTGGCATTCTAATCATCCAAGAGCAGTGAAATTCGGCATAGCGTATCTTAATTTCGAGCTATATTTATTGGCATCTTATGTTGCTTGATTGTTTTAAAAATGCAAGATTGCGGCAGTGGATAGTTTTAAAAACATAAAGTTTACTTCTCGCATCATATTCAAGTGATCGAAATGAAACTTCATGTAATGAATCACCAAAATCTTTATCTACTATTACTGAATTCTCTAGCTTACTTTTGGTAAATTATAGAGGCCGTGCATTCTCCGTTCTCAAAATTAACTCCTGCGATTCATTAGTCTACAGAAAGATGCCATCTCTACGGAAGGAGTCATAATTTTCCGACACTGAAAGTTGTTTTTTCTAGCACGTTATTGTATTGTACTTGTGGTGGTGGTGATTGTTTCAAGTGAGGAACATTGAGATCATCTTCTTGAATTTCTAGTGTACCGGTAGTAGATATCATAAATTACAGGTAGATTACTAGCATATTAATTTTTGATAAGGAACATCTCTTACTGATGTTCTATTGAACCGGTCTGCGGGAAAGTCCATAAATCAGTACAATGAACTATATACTGTACTCTGGAAAATAGTTATTCAGTGTTGTATTTCTGTGTTCGCGCCTCATCATGCTAAGCTATCAATAAAGATTCCCTGTGCCAAGTTTCACTGCTCTCCGATAAATAACTAAATCGCTAGATTAAAAATATATATATATTTGAAATTTGCGTACCCACCATGATGTTTTTGTGTTTATCAGAGTTTTGAATGTAACGTATACTGTATAGCCTATACTTACTCCTCTATCATCACACAACATTTCAGTTTGATTACGGTACAGTAATAGTTTCGGAGATATTGAAAACCGGGGAAGTGTTTCATTAGGCCACCATGTTGGATTTGTTTTATTTGTAGGCTATAGAATTATATACTGGGAAAAGGAGATTATTATGATGGTTCATTCTACGAACTTTCACTTCGATCGTTTGACTAAGACACAAGATATAAAGACGTGGTTTGAATAATTTCCATTGATTTTGGAAACAATGATCCTACTTAGGAATCTCTCGGAGTCACTAAAGTGTAGGGCAGGCGTTCTTAACCTGGTGCTCTTTAAATGAAATTTGGTGTTCTCGTCATACAAGCCAAAAAGTGCTCGCGAACATAAGCTCCCATCGTCCCATGGGATCCATTCTTACGTACAATTCAAATTCTGTTGCACGAAACTGAATAATAGTGTCCACACGTAATTGTATCTTATCTGCATGGGTCTTGAAAGCAGTTGCAGTGTGCCTGGCGAGTGGTGAATCCCTAGCTATTTCAGCACTTCGGACGGGTGCATGCTTGTTGTATTATTCTTCTCCTTTAATCGTATCTGCCTACTAAGGACCACGTCATTTCAACTAGCTTCTCTCGGCTTTGATCTTTGCCCAGTGCTCCTTCATACGTTGCCGGCGTTGCTCTTTTCTTTCTTCCGTCTTCAACTTTGGTTTTTCTTGAAAACCTTGGTGGTCGTTTAGTTTCTTCCTGAGGGGATTACGATCTTGGTTGCATTATTATTATTATATGTGATTTAATGGTGCTCGGGTGCTCGGTATGGCATGAGGATGGTGCTCAAAAAGGTTGAGAACGCCTGGTGTGGAGTGTAGGGTGTAGCGCTATCCAGGTTGCACTATAAAGTGGTGGAGCTAAACACGCCTTGTCTCTTTTAGGGCCTCTTACACTAGGCAGAAGGTACCACGAGAGACAAGAAGAGGTCTGTCCCCTCAATAAATGAGGTATCTGAAAAGAAACAAGATGTTCAGTAAAGAACATATAGCCTACTTTCTCCTGAATGCATGGGTATAGTCAAAATTCTTTGTCCTTTTCAAGGAGTAAAATTGAATGTTGGCTGTAATAGCTTATTGAATAACAATGTGCTATGCATTGATAGATTGAATCCTCACCGAAAATATGGACGAGCGAGCAAACAATAGCCTCTATTTTGACCTAATGGGACGGCACGGCCCATCACTGAACTGTTAGTCACTGCTATGGTTAAGATGTTAATGTCCTACGGGTCACCTACTTGAGGACAGTTTAAACCACCCTCTGTACGATAAACGGATATGATGAGGCCGGGCCTTGTCGAATCGTAAGTAACGGTTAAGCTATAATACTTGTATGATTCATACGTTAGCCATCTTGAAACTATTTGGCTGATGACCTTGTAGTTTAGGCAAAAGACACTTCCCACATTAAGCGAGTAAGGTACTTTTTTTGTGTGTAAAATTTGGTACAGATCGGATGATTAGGTTAGTCGCAATTTGATTTACCGTAAGCTTACAACAATTGGGTGGACGCCATTTCTTTTTCGTTATGATGGCGGCGATATACAACATGACACTGAGTTGTCCTTTGCTAATACTACCTCTGTACCAAATTTGGTTCGATTTGGTTTCGTTTTGTTTGAATTGATAGGGGGGATCATTTTGCACAAATACACGGCCGCCATCTTCCAACTATTTAGCTGATGACCTTGTAATTTGGTCTAAAGATGCTTCCCATACGAAGGTATGTTGGAAAATTTGGTAGAGAACAGATGATTAGGTTAGTCGTAATTTGATTTAAGCTTTGAACATTTGGGTGGCCACCATTATGTTTCCGTCAAGATGGCGGCAATTTATAAAACATGACACTGAGGTGTCCTTTGCCAGAGCTATCTCTGTACCAAATCTTGTTCAATTCGGTTTCGTCGTGTTTGAATTGATAGGGGGGGGGCATATATATATACGCTCGATTTGCACACGTACACGGCCACCAATTTCAAACAATTCAGCTGATGACCTTGTAATTTGGTCAAAAGACGCATCCTGCATGGAGGTAAGTTGCAACATTTGGTGGAGATCAAATGATTAAGTTAGTCGTAATTTGATTTAAGCTTTGAACATTTGGGTGGCCGCCATTACGTTTCCGTCAAGATGGCGGCGATATAAAACATAACACTGAGGTTTCCTTTGGTAGTGCTATCTCTGTACCAAATTTCGTTCAATTCGGTTTCGTCGTGTTTGAATTGATCCGGGGAAGGGGATGGGGGTCAAATATAGGCTACACACTCACACACACGATTTGCACTCATTGCGGCCGCCATAATCAAACTATTAGGCTGATGACCTTAGACGCTTCCTGCATGAAGGTATGTTGTTGCAAAATTTTGGTAGAGATCAGATGATTAGGTTAGTCGTAATTAGATTCAAGCTTTGAACATTTGGGTGGCCGCCATTATGTTTCCGTCAAGATGGCGGCAATATAAAACATTACACTGAGGTTTCCTCTGAACCAAGTTTCGTTCAATTCGGTTTCGTCGTGTTTTAGTTAATGGTGGCTGGGAGCAGATATACACTCTCACACACAGACTGACAACTTTTAGCCCGTGTAGATCTCATAAGTCTACTTTCATTTTTTGCAAAAAACGAAAGTAGGCTGAAAAGGAGGGACGAATTAATGAGGGACGTAGGTTGGCGGACACGGATTTCAGTTGAGTCCGGAATTGCATCAACATACTGGCACTTGTGCCGCAAAATACCATTTAACAAAAGTAGAATCCTACAAGTCCAAATAGCCTATATGTTCATCAAAGAAGATTTACTGGAACTAAGAAAAGACTCTGGAATGCAGATTTTCTCAAAAATGCCATAATTGAAGCGTGCGAGGAAAAATATTATAACACCATCATTGGCATTTGAATTCGAATCCTCAGCATTATGAGCTCTAACAGTTTTCGCCACAATCTATATAAATAAAGCTGAATGTTGGTTTGTCTGTTTATTCAAATCTAAACCATTTCACCCAACTGAACCAAATTTTACGTACTTACCCTTTGGAACCATGCGAGTAACATTGTTTGCTTGAAATTTCGGACTGACCTCTCCATTCCCTGTATTTAGGCCCTTTGGCACAAATCTACACCGTTTTACCGATCAGAACCAATTTTATAATCTTCCCTATTGGGACCCTGCGAGCAATAATGTCCACTTGAAATTTCGGACAGACCTCTCTTTTCCCTGCATTTAGGCCCTCCGGCACAAATTTATACCGTTTCACCGATCAGAACCAAATTTTATATACTTACCCTTTGGAACCCTGCGAGTAATACAATGGATACCGGTAACAAATCTCACAGAAAACTGCATTAATTTGTATTTTTTAGCCTATTTTCAATTTTGAAAAAAAAATAGGCTTATGAGATCACCTTTTGTCCGTGTGTGTGTGCGTGTGTGATTCGTGGTGTGTCCCCCCGTAATAAAATCTAAACGGCTGGAGCGATTTCAATGAAACTCGGTTAGTTCATAGCACTCTTCCGGGCGACCCCGACCGTGCCCTTCAAATTTTGTTACGACTCACCAATCCGACATGGCGGCTGTGCGAAATATTTCACCAGCATTCAATATCTCCGAAACTATTACCGATATTACCCTGATATTTTGTATGGTGATAAAGGGAACTACTATAAGTTCACTTATGTGACCTTTGTAAACCTGGAAACTACAAAACCAACATGGCGGCCAAGCGAAGTTGTGACTTTTAAATAGACGTTTATCGCGATTTAACCAACCAAACGCAATGAAACTTGGTACAGTATATGTTTATATACATTGCAATGCACCGACATCTAACTTCGTTCAATTGTTTACATAACCACAACATGGCGGATGTGCGAAATATTTCACCGGCATTCTATATCTCTGAAACTATTAGCGGTATCTCCCTGAAATTTTGCACGGAGATAAAGGGCACTACCGGAAGTCCATCTATAAGACTTTCAAAAACCGGTTAACTACATAACGAACATGGCGGCCAAGCGAATTTGAAAATTGTTAATAGACCTTTCTCGCGATTTAATGTTCCAACCGCAATGAAATCTAGTACAGGAAATGTTTATACACATTGTAATACACTGTTATCTAATTTAGTTCAATTGTTTACATAACCTCAAGATGGCGGCTGTGCGAATTTTAAAATTAAGTTTTTATTTCTTGTGATGTACCGTAGTCATGCGATCGAAGTGAAAGTTTGAATAATGAACCTACGCAATAATTTTCCTTTAATGGTACATGCCTCTATGGCCTATACATTTAACAATCCAACATGGCGACCATCCAAAATATTTTGACGGCTCTGAATATCTGCGCATCTATTATAGCAATCAAACTGAATGTTTTAATGTTCATAGGGGCTATGAACTTAAGTTCACCTATAGGACTTTAAATAACCTGGTGATCACAAATCCAACATGGCGGCGACGCGAAGTATAAATATTCACAAGGACGTTTCTCGCAATTTAACCATCCGAGGGCAGTGAAACTTGGCACAGTAAATCCTTATACGAATGGTAATCCACTGGCATCTAATTTATTTCAATTGTTTCCATAACCTCAAGATGGCAGCTGTGCGAAATTTTAAAATCTACTTGTTACTTCTTGTGTCCTAATTATGCGATTGAAGTTTGAATACTACACGTACACAATAATCTGCATGTAACAGTACATATTTCGAGGACCTACATATATAAAATCCAACATGGCGACCATCCGAAATATTTAGTCGGTTCTCAATATCTACGAATCTATTACAGCAATCAAACTGAAATTGTGTATGTTGATAGTGGCAATTAACATAAGTAGGAGATATGAAAATAGGCTGTATAGTTCTTCACTGAACTACTTGTTGGATATTGCCTCATGTAGGCCTATTCTACATATATGAACGGTTACACCAGTAGTGCAGTTATGGTAGGAATTATAAAAAAAGATACGAGCCTTACAGTAGTCGCATGTGATGTGTAACATCTGACATGTTATCCTACTGTGAAATTGAGATGAAATGTATGTGAAGTCATCTGACATGTTGTCCTACTCGTATCTTACACAGCTTGGACATTCTTAAAATGTTAATTTACGCTCCGATTTCATACTGTATAGATTGAATTGGAGATATGCTACTGTCACACTTGTTTGAACAAACATCACATATTATATTGTAAATTAAGAGGAGGAATGGAACCATAGTCTCTAGACTATCTATAGACTACTAGATATAATGTTCAATACAATCAAATTTCCCAACTCCTGCTTGGTGCAAACTGTTGTACCGTAATTAAAATTAGATAAATCGTAATTTCATGTAGATTCTGTTAAAATGACGCATAATGTTATGATACCGGTATATATCGTTTAAATCAATAATCCGGTAGCAAACATATTTGCTAAGACTGGGGTTCGAACCTGAGACCTCATGATTCGTAGACCAGATTCTATCCACGCAGCCATTACAACCACACACATTTAGAGTACAAGACAGGTACTCATTTTCACGTGCCAGTAATAATATGGAAGTATTTTTTTACGCCCCATTAATATTTTGCTTTTTTTCGATAATGTTTCTGCGTGGAATTGAGTTTTAAATTAGTTATGAATACACCTACTTGACCGTAAAGGGAATTCCTATAGTGGTCTATGAAAGGCTAGCCCAATTTGCATAGAAAAGCATCTATATATATTACGTTGATCACTGCATTACCGCAATGTGGGTTAATAGGCCTATCTGAATAGCCATTGTGCAGAAACATAATACCAGCTTTGCCGACTAGTTACAATGTTTCATAATAAGCATATCATCATTTAAATACTGATACGAAGACTTTTAACATGTGGTTTGTGTTTCAATCTGTTGACAACAGAGTTCGCATGAGCGTTTACCGTTCAGTATGAAAGTGTTGAGCAAAGTTACTCGGGGAGTGGATGCCCATCACTTTTATCCAGAGATTGAAAAACAGGCTCTTAATAAATCATAATTGTTCTCAGCAAATATGATATAATGAATATTTTTACACCAAAGAACGACAACTTGAAGATGATTTATTGTAGAAATATCTGTAATGGCGCCTCCAAACCTTGGTATGTTATATACATTCCACATGGTACCACTGCCAGCTGGATCGCAGCTGGATGTTTTAGCAGCCAGGAGGGATGTGATGCAGCTAGCAGTGCATCTTACACACTTCCGTCCCATTTTTCAAAACATCCAGCAACCGAATGGAAAGATGTTACACATAAACAAGATGTTCAGCAAAGAACATATAGCCTACTTTCTCCTAAATGTATGGGTATCTTTATGACTCTTTGTCCTCATCCCTAACACAATCACCCCTACCACAATGTATTGTTTGTTTTCTTTTATATTGATAATAAGCCAGTAAGTGTCAAAATCAATATTATATACTTTATGATGATTGAATAACAAAACTACCAACTTATTGTAATGCATTCACGTCCGTTAATCTCTATATTAAGCCAGCCTGCAAAATTAAGAATCTTCCGCCCCAATCACAGTAGGTGGTGCTGCGACCTATCAGTGAATTAATCTTTATCTTGTACGCCTATGCACTGCCATCGTAATGTACTACGATGGCAGTGTTCTATGGGTGTTGAATGAGTAGGCAGTTTAAAGTAGCCAAGAGGGAGGCGATCCAGCTGGCAATGTTTAAAGGTATTCGGAGCGCGATCGTGGCTAATAGTTGAACTACCAGTATTACAAAATTGCCATACTTCAGGAGGCCAGCCCAGGCATTTACACAGCGTTATGTTTGGAACAATATTACCCACATAACCCACAAGAGGACAGCACCGTACAGAGGCATTAAGAAGGCTGTGGTTAATGACAACGTGTATCTAGTTCTTCTATTCTCCTTTTCCTAATGGCTTCTGTTTATGTGCGATGCTGGGACTGTGATTTTATTAATATACGAGTGTATACTTTATCCTCTCCTTTGACCTAAATTACATTTTATTCAGTATCTGTGGAAAAAGCTCGTGCACATCATCTGTAAAAGAATTCAAGAAAAAAAAACCTAACTGTAGCAGTACTCGATCCCCAGTCAACTGCGTGTCAGACTAACATGCTAGCCCAGAGCTAACCGTATCCATGTCGTCAGGTGTTCTTAACTGACATATTAGATACAAACTGTTGGCAAATAATGACTTTAAATAAACGATTTCTTCACTGCAGTACATCTTCATTAAAGATCATTTCATACAAAGTTTATATTATTGTATCAGTACGGTATATCACATACAACATACTAAAACTACTGAAATATAAGACAGGCACATGAGGACAGCTGCCATCTTGTCGTGTGACACAAACGGCTCAGCTCTTTTAAGCCACTCATACTGTATAATATTATAATATTAAATTATAATAAATAACGGATCACGACCTTCAGGATAGCTTAAACCCCCCTAGGCTCGATAATCGGAATTGGTGGGTCTTAAGCTATTTATTAAAATGGTTGCATAATTCACACGGCCGCCATCCTGAAATGGCATGGCCGATGACCTTGAATTTTGGGTGAAAGACGCGTCCTATATAAAGGTATGTTGTCACCGAATTTGGTAGAGATCGGACGATTAGTGTAGCCGTAATTTGATTTTACGTTTTGAACATTTGAGTGGCCGCCATTCTGTTTTGGTAAAGATGGCGGCGATATAAAGTATGACACTGAGGTGTTCTTTACTAGTGCTACCTCCAGTGGCGTAGCGTGAACTTTTGAGCTGGGGACGCCAAAGTTTATAACGACAGTCTGTTAGGTAGTCAGCCCGAAGGCTGGTTGGATCCTCAAAAAGTACCGCCGTTAGGTTATGTGGGTAAATACCCACAAAAACCCAAGGCAGCGCTATATTGAGGCGTACTAGGCAAGGTGAGGAGTGAGGTAGTTTGCCATTGCTTTCCTCACCGAGTCAGAACAGCAGTACTAACCCTATGAGTAGAACCTTTCACAGCATGCACAGGCACTGACTGTGCCCTGAATGTCATTACTAAGCACCACCCATACCTCAGTAGCTTCCATATAATCACAGCCATGAGTGAGACTGAGACATCGGTGAAAAGCCGCATTTTACTCTAGCCTGTGCCAACAGACAAATGCAAATGTATTGCATTCATCAAGAGATGGCAAACAGCGAAAATCAAAAAGCTAATATGAAAGATACTGTCACATACCTCACACAGTCTTGTACATCAGCTCCATTCGTCTTCTCTTTTTTTCTGCGAAAATGTCAATGATGTGTTCAAGAAATGCCGGCTCTGATGAAAGCTCACCTAATAACTGTTTTTCAATGGCCAGTGAATTTAAACACGACAAGCGACTATTGCTCATAGAATTTCTAAGGTATTTTTTAATTCTTTTCAGCGTGCTCATGCTGCGTTCACTACTAGCTGTAGTAGTTGGAATAGTCAGTACTAAGCGCTGTAGTTTAGTTACTTCCTGATAGATGGAGTCGAGACCGTTGGCAACAAAATATTTTAAAAGCTCTTTTGGAGCTAAATGCTTTGTCTGATCTCCATAAACAATGTGAAGTTCATTTAGTAATTGGTTAACATTAAAGAATGGATACTGTTTTACCAAAATATCTAATTTGCCCTGGGGGAATGTTTCAGTGTATTCTTTAAACTTCTTTTCTTGTACTAACTCAATGAAATTTAGATGATTAAGATCTTCAAATCTACTTTTCATTTGAGCTGTTAGTGAATCTACTATTTCAAAATTTAGCACTCTCAAAGTGTTATACATTACGTTTTCATTCAACTGGATGGTTTTTTGAACGCATCTGTCAGTGAAATCTTCATTTCTTAAGTTTTCTATTCTTTTGACGACAGCCTCTATCTCATTATGGCAAGTTACAATACTCACTGTCGATGATTGTAACAATTTGAAAAGATGATCAGTGTAAATGAAACAAGCTTCGAATACACATAGAAAATATACAAAGGTAGGGTCATCCATATGTCTTTTGAGACCAATGGCACAGTTCACAGAGTCGTCGTCCCATTCACTATTTTCATCATCAATAATTTCATCAAAAGTACTATACAATCCTTGGAAATGTTTCATAATGGTGAAAACTGCCCTCGAATGAAAATTCCATCTCGTATTGCTAGCTTGTGGAATCTTAAATCCTCTTTCGGTCAACAAAACCGTCCTTTTAGAAGACTTGCTGAAAAAACTATGAAAAGCAGTCAAGGCACAGACAAACAAACGAACCTGTTTTATTGTTTTTGAGCCATACAGAAGTACCAAATTTAATTGGTGGGCGAAACAATGGACGAAAAGAGCATATGGGCAAAACTGTTTCACTAGCTTTTGAACTCCTCCTTGTCTGCCTGCCATTACAGCTGCGCCATCGTATGTCTGGCTTACAACTTTTTCTCCATTTACTTCCAAGTCAAGTAAAACTTGGTGCACGATTTCTGATAATCCCGCAGCTGTTTTATTCTTGGAAACGTCATAAAAGCCGACGAATCTCTCCTCTATTCTATCATCCACACAATATCTAAATATTATGCTCATCTGGCTCTTACACGATACGTCTAATGTCTCATCCGCTTGTATGGAGAGAAAGGGGGCTTCATTTATTTCTGATTTGATTTTTTCATTTAATGCAATTGTTGTAACTTCTATCAAGTCATTTTGAATGTCTGGAGATGTTCCTTTTAATAATTATGATGACTGTAAATGGTCTCTAACTATAGATTCATTTTGAGCGAGCAGGTTCAACAATTGCAAATAATTCCACTTGTTAATAGAACTTTCATCTTCTCTATGCCCACGGATGGCTAGTTCTTGTGTACAGAGAAATACTACTGATTGAATGAGTCGTCGCACATATTGCCTGTTCGAAGACACGATCTCATTATGTTTTACTGCTTGTAGTCGAGCAGCTTCAGACATGCTCAATGCGAGTTTTACCTAGCAGATGAAATGCTTCACAATGTAACAAGTGGTGTTATGAAGACTGGTGTTTTACAGCCTTTTTAATTAAATTACTCAGGTCAGAAATTCCTTCCGTGCACCATTCAGTATCTTTCGCTCCAAACATAAGGCAAACGTAACAAAACATTTTGTTTTTTTTCAACACACCCAGTTAGCCAGGAAAACCTGTCATACCAAGAAAGCTGAAAACTCCGTGTGCGATTTTTACCGACTTCTTTAATTGATAAATTTGGCTTTGGTCTTTTTGTTTTTAATTCACATCGCTGTTCATATGATAAAGTGCTCAAAGGAGTTGCCTTTAAAAAATTAATAAAATTAGAGTCAGGTGAACTTTCTTCAGTCATATTGGCAGCATTCAACACTCACACCCACAATTAAAAGAAACTATACTTCTACAGTTCGAACTATAGCACTAGCGCAGCGATTGGGCTATTGAGTTAACAACAGAACAGTGATCATACAATTCAAACGCCAGCAAACGCCAGCGTA
Organism: Meconema thalassinum; assembly: GCA_946902985.2. NCBI lineage: Eukaryota > Metazoa > Arthropoda > Insecta > Orthoptera > Tettigoniidae > Meconema > Meconema thalassinum. The sequence continues at coordinate 149,862,307 of OX336390.1, read as the reverse complement.
CGGTAGCGCTTCCCTTCCGAGAAACAAGTATGAACTGGCGCATGCGCTACAGCGTGGCCTGGCCAGAGTGGTACACTGCACTTGACGCCAAGAAGGTCTGGCGTACAGACAAGAAGAGCAACGCACAGCAGTAGACCGCGGCCGGGCTAAGACTAGTTATATGGGGGGGTACGGATATAAAATAACTAAGCGCCATGTAATATGCTAACGCCGCATTTATATCAAATAAAAACAATGTTATATTTTACTCTCTGATGAATACACATTCTAAATCAGGGAACGCCCGGCGTATCGGCGTAATATAGCGCTACGCCTCTGGCTACCTCTGTACCAAATTTCGTTCAATTCGGTTTCACCGTGTTCGAATTGATAGGGGGGGACAGACATTCAGAGTACACACACTCACACACACACAGACACACACACACACACACACACACACAGACTCACACACACACACACAGACTCACACACACACATACACACACACAGACAGACACACTTTTTTCGCCCTGTGTTGATCTCATAAGTCTACTTTCATTTTTTGCAAAAATCGAAAGTAGGCTAAAAATGGTAAAGTTTAGATTTTCACGGCTCACATACTTCATGGGATTATGCTGTTTTGTAATTCAGTAATTTAAAATATTTGAGTAGCCCAGATGCAAAGGCCGCTAAGTGCACTTTTTGTCGATTTTGAGTTGAGCATACCGCCACGTTCGTCTTTTAACTGGCTACACGATGGAATAAGTTTCGGGGTGCATATCCCGCTCAAAACCGATGAAAATGGCCAACAAAAATCGCATTCGTTTGCATAAACCGCTAAGTGCATGTTGGCTACGGTTGCAAAGCCAGTTTAATATTCCACGTGTCCAAAGACCGCTAAGTTCCACATGTATGGCGTCTGCCTTGCCACATACGGCTGCAAAACACTCTAACTGGTACAAGAACTGCCAATATTCCTCCCACAGAATTTCTTTAGAATAAATAATTATTTATTTCGATCGGGAAGGATAGTTTTGTGTATCAGATTTGATTTGGCTGCACTATCGAGGAAGCGTACACAACAATGACATACTGCCTTGTCGAAATACACCGTTTAAAAGCAAATTTGATCGACAGGTTGTTTCTTGGTTGTTGGCATTTCAAGCCAGAAAAATCAGTGATCTTGGTGATTTAAGTGAGGCAGTTATTGTATTTGTGAACTGTAATACTATTGTGGATGTTTCAAATATGGAGGGAAGAACAGAAACGGCAGAAGTAGTGGGAGAAATACTGCAACTGCAAGTTGAGGAAGTTGAACCCGTTGATATTAGAGTTGAGAACAACTTCTTCCGTCTGGTTAGAACATTAACATGCCAAAGGATCAAACCAAATAGCGTCGACAAATCTTCACAAACTGGCCAGCATAAATTTTTAAGATGCAAAATATTTCGGTTATTCTCTGATGGCTGTGGGGGTCAGAACAAAAACATGACTATGATCAGCATGCTGTCTCACTGGTTACTGCTAGAAGCTCCCGCATGTCTAGAGGAAATTTAGTTATGGTACCCAATTGTGGGCCGCTCATTTATCCCACCTGACAGAATTTTTGGAAATATTGAAGGCAACTTCCCACAGTGAGTGTCTTTGAAAATCCTTCCGGATACATCAAGCACATTGAGAAATTTGCGACGGTAGTTCGCCTGGAACAAGATGAATGTCCTGTTAGGGATTGGAAAGCGTATGTGGATGGCATGGTAAAAAATCCGGGTAGTAAGAATTTCCAATTCCAAAAAGCGAAGAAAATCGTGTTTACAATTGGCAAAACAAAAAAATAACATGTCTGGTCCGAGGGGAGCCGTTCTACAATTTTGAGGTTGGTGAGGGAAAGAGCATCACGAAAAGTGGAACGAATTTTAACCAATATCCGGATCCCTCACCAATTCAAGTAGGTGTTGCACTCGAAGAAACTGAACTACAAGACGTCTGACGGCCTTTAGAGCTGTATTTCGGCGACAACTGGCCAGCGAACAGCAACCTAAAATTCTTCAGTGAGGTCTTCCAGGAGCAAGAAGCCATTCCCGACAATATCGTCCGACGTCAAGAGGAAGAAGACGAAGCACCAGCAGATTTAGAGCTGATGGACGGTGTCGAGGATGACCTGACCTAACTTAAGTGCCATTTGTTCTTGTTTTGTGCACTTTCTTAATTTGTAAATTTTTATGCTGTCTAATGATGTTGCACGGTGTTTAAGATGGATTTTTAAAAAATAGTTTTCTTTTTATCGCACCCGACGTGGTCTAATTTTTAGCCTACTTTCGATTTTTGCAAAAAATGAAAGTAGACTTATGAGATGAACACAGGGCGAAAAAAGTGTGTCTGTCTGTGTGTGTGTGAGTCTGTGTGTGTATGTGTGTGTGTGAGTCTGTGTGTGTGTGTGTGTACTCTGAATGTCTGTCCCCCCCCTATCAATTCGAACACGGTGAATGCGAATTGAACGAAATTTGGTACAAAGGTAGCACTAGTAAAGGACACCTCAGTGTCATGTTTTATATCGCCGCCATCTTGACGGAAACGTAGTGGCGGCCACACAAATGTTCAGAGCTTAAATCAAATTACGACTAACCTAATCATCCGATCTCTACCAAATTTTGCAACAACATACCTTTATGGGGGGAGCATCCTTTGACCAAACTAATAGGTCATCAGCGTAATAGTTTGCGGATGGCGGCCATCTTTGTGTGAAAATCGATTCCCCCTATTAATTCGAACACGGTGCAACCGAATGGAACGAAATTTGGTACAGAGGTAGTACTAACAAAAGGCACCTCGGTGTCATGTTTTATATCGCCGCCATCTTGACGGAAACGTAATGGCGGCCACACAAATGTTCAAAACGTAAATCAAATTACGATTAACCTAATCATCCGATCTCTACCAAATTTCGCAACAACATACCTTTATAGAAGAAGCATCCTTTGACCAAATGACTAGGTCATTAGCCTAATAGTTTGCGGATGGCGGCCATCTTTGTGTGAAAATCAATTCCCCCTATGAATTCAAACACGGTGAAACCGAATGGAACGAAATTTGGTACAGAGGTAGCATTAGCAAAGGGCATCTCAGTGTCATGTTTTATATCGCCGCCATATTGACAGAAACGTAATGACGGCCACACAAATGTTCAAAGCTTAAGTTAAATTACGACTAACATATCCATCCGATCTCTACCAAACTTTGCAACAACATTCCTTTATGGAGGGAGCATCCTTTGACCAATCTAATAGGTTATTAGCCTAATAGTTTGCGGATGGGGGCCATCTTTATGTCAAAATTGATTCCCCCTATTAATTCGAACACGGTGGAACCGAATGAACGAAATTTGGTACAGAGGTAGCACTAGCAAAGGGCACCTCAGTGTCATGTTTTATATCGCCGCCATCTTGACAGAAACGTAATGGCGGCCACACAAATGTTCAAAGCTTAAATCAAATTACGATTAACCTAATCATCCGATCTCTACCAAATTTTGCAACTACATACCTTTATGGAGGAAGCATCCTTTGACCAATCTAATAGGTCATTCGCCTAATAGTTTGCGGATGGCGGCCATCTTTGTGTCAAAATCGATTCCCCCTATTAATTCAAACACGGTGAAACCGAATGGAACGAAATTTGGTACAGAGATAGCACTAGGAAAGGGCATCTCAGTGTCATGATTTATATCGCCGCCATATTGACAGAAACGTAATGGCGGCCACACAAATGTTTAAAGCTTAAATCAAATTACGACTAACATAACCATCCGATCTCTACCAAACTTTGCAACAACATACCTTTATGGAGGGAGCATCCTTTGACCAATCTAATAGGCCATTAGCCTAATAGTTTGCGGATGGTGGCCATCTTTATGACAAAATTGAATCCCCCTATTAATTCGAACACGGTGGAACCGAATGAACGAAATTTGGTACAGAGGTAGCACTAGCAAAGGGCACCTCAGTGTCATGTTTTATATCGCCACCATCTTGACGGAAACGTAATGGCGGCCACACAAATGTTCAAAGCTTAAATCAAATTACGATTAGCCTAATCATCCGATCTCTAGCAAATTTAGCAACAACATACCTTTATGGAGGGAGCATCCTTTGACCAAATTAATAGGTCATCAGCCTAATATTTTGCGGATAGCGGCCATCTTTGTGTGAAAATCCATTCCCCTTACCAATTCGAACACGGTGAAACCGAATGGAACGAAATTTGGTACAGAGGTAGCACTAGCAAAGGGCACCTCAGTGTCATGTTTTATATCACCGCTATCTTGACGGAAACGTAATCGCGGCCACCCAAATGTTAAAAGCCAAAATGTAATTACGACCAACCTAATAATCTAGTCTCTACCAAATTTTGCAACACCATATCTTTATGTGGGAAACATATTCAGACCAAACTGCAAGAACATCAGCCCAATAGTTTGCAGATGGTGGCCAAGTATGTGTGCAAATCGATTCCCCCTATCAATTCAAACACGGTGAAACCGAATTGAACGAAATTTGGTACAGAGGTAGCACTAGCAAAGGGCACCTCATATTCATGTTTAATATCCCTATAGCACGTTGTATTTCAACAAGCTACTACAACCAACATTCAATCATACTCCTTGAAAAGGACAAAGAGTTATAACAATACCCATGCATTTAGGAGAAAGTAGGCTATATGTTCTTTACTGAACATCTTGTTTCAAAATATATTTTCCTAATAAACCAAATTGAACCTAAAATAGCTCTTTATTAAAAATCTCATCCAAATGGCATTCGTAAAAATATTAAATAGCGGGTTTTGCAACCTAAGTTTCATTAACGACTCTCGTTGTCACGGGTGCAAATGTCGTTAACTGCACAAAACGTGTGCAAAAACCGCTAAGTCAATATTTTAATTAATATTTTAGGACAGAAGGTCCAACCGTAGATTTCACAGATTTTAACTGAATAATAAATGTTTTTATGTTGATTTTCAGGGGTAAGAAATATGGTATTAGCTTAAATAGTTTGGTCGTAGCAGTTTTTCGTCATTTACTCGTTTTCGTTTATAATACACTTAGCGGCCTTTGCAAACGGACTACTCATTTATAATGCTTCTCGTTACATTATACGTTAGCCATGCATTTACATTCGGTATCCAGCAGCCATTCTGAATGTGTATTTCCCAGGGATTTGGCTTCTACCTTTACCAGCATTCAGCCAGCTAGCCAATAAAATTACTTCATCACTCGTGCTAACACGCCGGCAGGTTCTAAGTAGGACAAGCATGCCCCTCGCTGACCTATTTAAATAATCTACCCCTTGAGTAGGCTAAGGGGGTGGCAGTCGAATCCATGGGAATGTGTTTTCGAGATCAGAGAGGTGATTAACGGGACAGAAAAGGAACCTAACTCAGTTTATTTATTTATTTATTTTAACTACAATATTACTAGCCAAAAGCCAACAAATGTATGTAAGTATTAAAATAGTATTACAAACTTAACTATAAATGTGCAAACAAATAACAAATAAATCAATAATTAAGTTAATAAATAAAAAAGAAAATATCAAACAAGGAATCTTCCAAGTTGCTAATGTGGCCTTCTACTAAGGAATCTTGCTAGAAGAGTTCTACTAAGGGTTCTTCAAATTGCTAACGTGTAATTCATGACTTTATACTGACAATTCCATTAAGGACTCAATCCATTTATTCAAAGATTTAGAGTAAATCACAGGAGCATATTGGCATGTATTAATTTGGACCAGTTTTCTGTAATTTTCATTGTAAGGTACTGTATGTGTTTTAATTTGGTTTTTATAAAAACACATGCATGTGTATGATGATACGGTAATTCTTCTATACAGCCTACTTAGAAGAGTTTTTTCAAATTGAAGTCGTCTACTGTTCAATTAATTTTTAGTCATGTTCACTGAGCTCATATATAGGATTTGTCTGATAATCAATGTTATTGTGATATCTGTGGTAGTTTGTATTTGTAACTCAGGTGAGGATTGGGAAGGAGGCTGAGTATTGAATCCACCTCTTCTCAGTTTTAGCTCACTAGGCTATTTCAATTGAGCGCCAGATTTAACGTTCCTCTACCTTTAAGCCAAACTAGAGTTGGCGCCAATTTTGATCTCAATAAATTACTTGATAGACATTCACAAAGTAAAAAAAGTTTACTTCTCACTTCCCCAAAAGCTATGACTAATGATTGAGCTTCTTGACTCAGGCTCTTCTTTTTCATACCCAATCTTCATTGGTCAACTTTTATTATTTCCCTACCCTTACGATATTACAGTGCAAAATGCTTGGGTTTCTTTCAATTAGCAACTTTGCCTTACATGTGGACATCATCTTACAGCCTAGTTCCTTCATTTTCCTACCTGTGGCTAGCATCCCCCTCCCTTCTCGTTCACTCTACTCGCGGTCAATAATAAGTACCATATGTATCAATATAGGGGACAAGCACGCAACTAAGGCAACATGTTAAATTCTATCTCTATAATTGCTTAAGTGTTTGGAAGTGTCTTACTGTTGTCCATGCTAGAATGAAGTAACTAAGATGAATGTTAGGGGTAAATATACATAGCTAAGTTTAGAAGAAAAATGAGAGTGTTGGATGAAATCCAAAAAAAGTAAAAAGTTTACTTCTCACTTCCCCAAAAGCTATGACTAATGATTGAGCTTCTTGACTCAGGCTCTTCTCTTTCATACCCAATCTTCATTGGTCAACTTTTGTTATTTCCCTACCCTTACGATATGACAGTGCAAAATGCTTGGGTTTCTTTCAATTAGCAACTTTGCCTTACATGTGGACATCATCTTACAGCCTAGTTCCTTCATTTTCCTACCTGTGGCTAGCAACCTGGAATAAATTCTACATCCATCCCAACTCATTTACAGAAATGTATACAGTGAACCCTCACTATTTTGGATTCGGATAGGTTTTCATCACTGCAGTACTGCATCAGGCCATCTTTAGTAAAATGTCGATCGCATCCCCCTCCCTTCTCGTTCACTCTACTCGCGGCCAATAATAAGTACCATATGTATCATTATAGGGGACAAGCACGCAACTAAGGCAACATGTTAAATTCTATCTCTATGATTGCTTAAGGGTTTGGAAGTGACATACTGTTGTCCATGCTAGAATGAAGTAACTAAGATGAATGTTAGGGGTAAATATACATAGCTAAGTTTAGAAGAAAAATGAGAGTGCTGGATGAAATCCATCATACAGCACAGTAAAATATTTTAGAAAACATTTCTATAATTTGGACTAGACCTCGTTCCCATTAGTTCGAATTAGTGAGAGTTAGCTTGCCACGGTGGGTGAGTGGATAGCGTGTCGGTCTACTAACCCCAAGATTGCAGGTTCGCCCCTGGCCGTGGTAAGTGATTTTTGAAAGGCGGCAAAAATACGATACGCATGTCATACGATGTTGGCATGTCAAAGAACCCATTTGAATTCAGTAGGCCGAGTTCATAATGGCAAAATTAATCTCGGGAGTTTCCGCCAACACAAAGTTCCTCATTTCTCTACTAGAAAGCGCTATAATGTTCAAGGAGCTTAGATATCTATTATCTAACCTCCTTGACTTTCATAGTGATTCATGGAACCACGAAATTCGACATGCAAGCTACCCTCTGGGTGTCAAATTACAAAGCTTGCACCCGGCACCCGAGGCCATACGATATTAATTAGTGAGAGTTTACTGTATTCCATTTCGATCTTGCAATCTGTTAGACAAGTTCAGTCTTACTAGAAACAATCTTATTCTGAATGGCAATATCATTGATGGCCAAAGCTGAAGGATGCAGTTTCGATTCCTGAGCGTGTCATGACTTAACTCTTTAACGAGCATGTATGGTTTATGGATTTACTTAGTTGCTGTGATCAAGTCCTCACACATCATTCACTGAAGCAGATTTTCAACTAAAACTAGAAACATCTGTTGTCTATCTGGATCTCTCAGCTGCATATGACATACAGTAGTCTGGAGGGAAGGATTAGTCTATCAAGTCACCCTGGGGGCAAAAAAGAGAACAGGAAAAATACGCTGATCAACGGACTTTCACTGGGGGTCAGTATTGGCTCCCCTTCTCTTCAATCTGCACATATAAGACTTGTCTGAAACTGTGTACAGAAAATTCTGTTAAGCTCATAACATAGCCTCAGCTTACCAAACACAATTGTCTTGATAAAATGGAGAGAGTTCTTAAAAGCGATCTTGCTAATCTTAATTGGAGGCTTTAAACTTTAAACAAAATGACTATCGGCCCCATGCACGATTTGAGGGCACACCTCTGAGGAATGTTAAGTTTACCCAAGTACTTGGGAGTATCCTTTAAGCAGAACATTCAAAATTTCAAAAGCTTTGTGGTACAACCTGGAAGCTTCTGTAAGAAAGCTGAGATGTTCTGCCTTATGATTGGTCTTCCCTGTGGCTGAATGCTGCGCTTGGTGAAGTCCATAAGAGAAGTGGACTCCCAGCCGAACTACGCCATGAGATTGAACACAGGGGCTTAATTAAATTCACTCCTAATTTTTTAAACTTCCTGCCCTGACTAATATTATGCCACCTCATCTATACAGTGTAGATGCATTACTACGGGAGCACAGAGAATTTTCAGCTAACTCCGACTTGCTTATTCATCAAGACATTTCTGATCTGCAATGGAATAGGCTCAAATCCAGGCACCCACCAATCCACTATGCCCAGAGTTTGATCGGAGAACATTTTAACTCAAGTGCCCAAAAGGAGGAGGAATGGACATTTAACAGCAGACCTGAATTTTGGTAATTTCTGAGCACAGTGGAAAGAATCTTGTTCCTGGCTGTGATTTACAGCAACAGACTTGGACTATACTAAATATGATTTTATGTTCGACCATGGTGAAATGTAAATATTATATGCCAGAAAACTGTACTATATTGAGGCATATAGTACAAGTTTCCATTATGATACAGTTTCTCCCACCAATCAGAGCTGAAGAAACAGTTGTGTGACCAATTAGGTGAGGATAGCATCGCAGCCATGCTGACTTCCATGGCCTCCTATTTTAAATGTCACTGCATGGCTAGTGTCATAGTGGGGTATTCGAGGAGGCCATGGTCTAATACGAGGTATTCTCTGCATCCCATACGCTCTGTTCAGTACATAAAACTAGTGAAATCTCTACAGATATTTATGAATACTTATGTTCGAACATAAAATAGTTATAATTATCGTCGAACATAAACATTCGTATGCAACTCGCCTATAATGGTAATTAAGACACTCGTATGAAAATTATAAAACTCGCCTCGCTCGATTTATAAAAATACTAGTGTCTTAATTATTGCCATTATAGGCTTGTTGCATAATGTACTATTGTTTAACTATTGAATCTGCACTGGCTCACTGTTAAGATGGGGTAAAAATCCATCTCCCCAATGCACCTGTCCAAATATATAGTGTGTGAATGTCACAAGCATGCATAACAAAGAGATTGGTTTCATTTCTTGTGGGCGACATTAGCAACACTGTTAGACCTGAGACTGTAGACATTCAAAATATTTTTTGTAAAAGACATATTTTATGGTGCTTTTTGTGCCCCCCAACAGTTAATTGATAACATTTCCAACATGTATAGTGGTACTCTTATTTCAGTAAGGTTAAGTAATCATAAATCCGAGTGGAAGCCAATCAGCAGAGGGGTAAGACAAGGCTGTGGACTCTCTCCATTGCTATTCATAATCTACATGAATGCTATAATAAAGGAATGGAGGTGTGAAAGACATGGTTCAATACCTATCAGCAGGCATCTAAAAAATTTAGATGCTATACTATTTGCTGATGATGTTGCATTGGTAGCAGCTTCTGAAGATGATCTGCAGTTGTCGGTTTTCAACCTCCAGAAAGTGGCATCAAAATTCAGCATGTGCATTTCTACTGAAAAGACTAAAGTAATGGCCTTTAAGGGTAAGGACCCTATCCCCAGTAAAATTTGTCTGGATGGTAAAATTTTAGAAAGAGTTAACGAATTCAAGTACTTAGGATATCATTTATCATTTCAAGAAGAACGAGACATAACTGCAAAAATAACTAATTATACCAGAACAACAGGAATCATTAATCATGTCATGAAGCCATCTCTTGTCCAAAGGTATACACGCTTGCGTTTGTATAACACATTAGCCAGACCAACCCTATGCTATGGCAGCGAGGCATGGACAATAAGATGTCAGGACATCTCCAGACTCACAGCACGCAAAATGACCTTTATGCGCCGAACAGCAGGCTATACTAAATGGGATCATAAGAGAAACGAGGATGTGCTGAAGGAACTAAAAGTGAAACCAATAACTGCATACATTTGTGACTACCAAGAGAACTGGAAGCATCATGTCCAAAGGATGGAACCTAGAAGATTTCCAAAGGAGATCCTTCGCTACCAGCCACGGGGAAATAGATCGATAGGACGTCCGATGAAGAGATGGAGGGAAAGTGCAAGACCGTAACGGGACATTTGGCCCAATACTTGGAAGGAAGATGATGATGATTTGTTGTTATTCTGATCAATAGATAAAAACATTATATGGCTCTTACTCCATGTACACAGCACAACCATAATATTGTAGAAAAATCTATTTTTGTACTATAGCCTACCAATAAAGTCTAAATAAAATGAATTGTAACCTGAGTCTCCTGCAGTCTGGTTGGGAGTGTTTTCCATTTAAAAACAGTGTATGACCAAGGAAAGCTCAGTTCCAACTCTCAGATGTGACAACTGACTATGCAACACTCTGGAATCAAATTTTTGACATTTGTTCAATATATATATTTTTTTAAATGAATGCAGCCAATGGCCATGTACTTTTCTTTCCAGGACGGGTCAGGGAAGGGATATTGGAAGGAAATCGGCCGTGGGCCTATTGAAAGGAACCGTCCCGGCATTTGTCTGGTGGTGAAAATGGAAAACCACGAAAACCATTTTCAGGACTAGGTGGGATTCGAACCCACGCTCTCCCGATGCCAGCAAGACACGAGGTAGCGCGTTGGCGCTCTCGTCCACCGCGGCCGGTACATTTGTTCAATGAAATTAGATTATAGGCTGAAGAGACTTGTTTCAGCCATGCACGATGATATTTGGTATGCTCAAATCAAATATTACATTCAGAGACATGACCTAGAAGTTAACTTACCTTAAACTGCATGAATGAATGAGAATTCAGAGAGCAAATTTTTATTTCACTGTGTAGTGAGATAATATTTTGATACGAGTATATAAGGTCATTTATTAGTGTAACACATTTTTTTAAACTTACTGTACAATACAATAAGAAGGATATAGCCATCCTCGGTCTCAGTGAAACGAAATGGAAAAGAAAAGGGGGAAAGAAAACTAAAGGAAGGATATAGGTTGTTTTACAGTGGAGGACAGGAGACAAAAAAATGGAGTAGGAATGATTATAAGAAAGGATGTCCTAGAGTATGGGGGGGGGGGGGGGGGGGGTGAAGATGATAAGTGACAGGATGATCATAGGAAGTATACAGTTCCAGACAGGGACAAAAGATCTGGTTCAACTACATGCTCCTAGAAGATGTGGAAAAATATATCAAGGATAAGGAAATAATAGTAATGGGAGATTTGAATGCACAAGTGGGAAGAGACAGACAAGGAAGAGAGGAGATTTTGGGACCATATGGTTATGGCAGTAAGAATCCAGAAGGGGATTTCTTAATGGACTTCTGTCAGCGGAACCAATTAATTATAGGGAATACGTGGTTCAGAAAGAAAAGTAGTCAGAAGATAACGAGGTATGGATGGGGAGATATAAGAACGAAAACTCTGATAGACTATGTATAAGTCGAAAAAGGACATCGGAAAGAGCTAATGGGTGTCACAGCCATGCCAGAGGAAGCCTTTGGAGGAGACCATAGGGCAGTGGTAGCAAAATTAAAAGTAGGAAAAGTTATGAGATTACCAGAAAAAATGGAAAGAAAGGTTAAGGTCTGGAGACTAAAGGAAAAGAAGGTTGCAGAAGAGTTTAAGAAAGAATTGCAAGAACAGATACCAAGGATGGATATTACCCATGTGGAACAAGAATGGGAAAAGTTCAAGAGTGCATTTGTAAACAGTGCAGAGAAAACATGTGGTAGAACATCAGGAAAGGTACGGGAAAAGGCAACAAAATGATGGAATGATAGTGAAAGAAAAGGTAAGGGAGAAGAAGAAAACCTCGAAGGAATGGAAAACAAGGAAGACAGAAGAAAGTAGAGCAAAATATATAGAAGCAAACAGAGATTGCAAGAAAGTAATTGCAGAGGAAAAGAAGAAAAGCTGGGAAGAATTCACTGAGGAAATAAGGGAGGATTTAAATTGTGGAAAGGAATTGCTGTTTGGAATTATAAAAAGTAGAAGAAATGAAAAGGTGAACACTGGGTTCGTGAAAAACAAAGACGGTGAAATATTGACAAAACCAGAAGAAATAACGGACAGATGGAAAGAATATTTCAGCGAGCCGTTGAATGTGAGACGCCAGGCATGCAGAGATGTTACGCAAACAGCCAAAACGGTGGAGGAAAAAATAGAAGAAGAACCAGACATTACTATGGAAGAAGTGGAATGGGCAGTTAGGAAGATGAAGATGGGGAAAGCTCTGGGAATTGATGAAGTGGCAATAGAAATGATCAAGGCGGCAGGACCAGTGGGACTGCAGTGGACATACAGACTTCTCGGGAGTATGTGGAGAGAGAAGAAAGTTCCTGAAGACTGGAAAAAGGGAATAATATTGACAATATTCAAGAAAGGAGACAGGAAGGTGTGTGGTAAGTACCGAGGAATCACCATTATCTCGCATGTTGCCAAAGTAATGGAAAGAATCCTAGAAAAAAGAATTAAGAGTAAAGGTAGAAAGCCAAATAGAGGAAGAGCAGTTTGGATTTAGAGTGGACAGGTCAACAGTGGAACCCATTTTCATTCTGAGACAGAACATTGAAAAGAGTTGGGAATATGGGAAGGATATGGTAATGACTTTTATTGATCTAGAAAAGGCCTATGATAGCATCCCTAGGACAAAGGTTTGGGAAAGCTTAACAAATAGGGGGATAGGCAAGGAACTGAGAGACATGATAAAAGGAATGTGCATGGATTGCTACAGTAGTGTGAAGTCTAGAGTCGGGACATCGGAATGGTTTAAAATTGACACTGGACTAAAGCAAGGAAGCGTGTTATCACCATTATGTTCTTAATGGTGATGGATGACATCATGAAGGCAGCAATGTAATACTATAGTAGGGCAAAGATGAAGGTAATGCTGTTTGCAGACAATGTTGTGATCTGGGGCGAGGATGAGATGGAGGTACAAGAACAGTTAGACGTAATAAATGAAAAGATTGAGCAATGGGCATTGAAGATAAATGTGGAGAAGAGTAAAACAGTGGTAATGAGTAGAGGTAAGAAAGAAGGAAAAGGAGTAATCAAAGTAGGAGATAAGGAATTGGAAGTGGTGAAACACTTCAAATACTTGGGAAGTGAACTGACTGAAGATGGAAGACTAGATTTGGAAATTAGCAGAAGAATACAACTCGGGAGTGCTTTCTACCAACAAGTACGGGGACTAGTATGGAACAAGGATATACCAATTAAGGCTAAAGAAGTTATGTACAAAGCATTTTATGTTCCTATAATGACATATGCAGCAGAAACTTGGACAATGACTATGAGGGATGAGAGCAGAGTACAGGCAGCTGAGATGAGATTCCTGAGAAGTATGGTCCAGAAAACGAGGAGAGACAGAGTGAGAAATGAAGATATACGGAAAGAACTGGGAGTACAGAAACTAATGACAAACTGGAGCAAAACAGATTGAGATGGTTTGGTCATGTCAAACGGATGAATGAAGTAAGTCTACCAAGACGAGCACTGGAACGACGGATGACAGGGAAGAGAGGACGTGGAAGACCAAGAATGCGTTGGATGGAGTCTGTGAAGTATAGCATTAGTAAACGGAACCTGGATTGGAACACCGTGTCGGAAGAGAAATGGTGGAACGACAGAACAAAGTGGAGAGGTACCATATTTGCCTCCACCCAGTGTCAGCTGGAAAAGGGGAAATGAAGATGATGATGACTGTACAATACATAACTGCAGAATACTTCAAACTTGATAATTCTGTAGGGTAGTAAAAAAATATTCTTCCTATACTGTATTTCACATATTTTAATCCTAATTTAAACATCTATTAGGCAGTAAATACATTTCATTATGGATACACACATACAAAACTTTCACATTTTACCAATCAATTACCATCACTGAAACAGGTTCATCAAGTCCATCTCAAATATTATAAAATGCAACAATAAACGGTAGGATATCAAATTTGGTATACAATATTTCACTTTCAGTGAGTGACAAAATTTGTGGACGTCTAAATGTTTTGGATAGGACGTAATAAAGTAAGCTCAATTTGTTTCCCACTTTCTTGCTATTCTTCCTGATTAAAGGAGTTTTGATGTCTTTGTAATCTTCTCAGTCAGTTTTCAGACTGACTTCATGATTATTGCTAAGAACTGTCCAATGTTTACTTTTAAATGTGTTTAATAACAAGTATAAAATATAAATAGCCTGCATTATTTGCAACAAAATGTTATAAGACTTTATAAATGTAGATAAGTACATAAAATACATAAAATATCAGAACATACATTTAGGAGCACATTGATAATGGAGGAGATTTTATGAGCACAAAGAAGCTAAGCTATATTATGGAACACTTTAGTTCCAGACTAATACAGAACTTGCTGAACAGCATAACCATTTCAATGAAATTATATTCAGATTGCTGCTGGTCGATGGATAGAGTAGTACCTGATGTTAATGGCAGTGTCCTTGATCTATGACAGAAATGACTACTCATCATGTGAAACCAAAATCCTGAGTAGTCTCATTTTGAAGTCTTCGTCAGAGAACAGTTAAAATTTGTTTTCATGATAGACATTATGGTGCACTGCTCTCCGGAATCACAGTTTGAACATTGGACAATGTTTATGAAAAAAAAAAAAAAAAGAATGAATTTGTACAGTAATATAAAGTTTAAACCAACCATAGGAGATTTGTCAGAGAACCTTGTGATGCACATAAATTATCTCTACAATTTCTCGCCCATTATTTATTAAATATCATATCTTAGTAGAATCACTAATCATCTCAACAACTACCGAGCACAAAATAAATAATTTCAATTATCCACTGTGGATTAAATAACAAAAAGAGAGATTGTAGTTTTACGTGACCGTTAATCTCGAGATCATGAGCCACGGGACCTCCTTTTTACGTGAAATCCGAACCACAGGACATAACAATTCACTTTGAAAATCTCACATGCATTGACCGGGAATCGAACTTGGTCCGCCGTGGTGAGAGGATTAAATAACATTACAATACAATTTTCGTATATCGTACGGCTGATAACTTCTACAGTATGTTAATTATAAATTAATAGTAGAGGAATACAAAATCATGGTTTGTTATCCACCACATACTGTATTCATAGTAAAGCAATGTCAAATTGATGATGGCCACCAGGTCAGAATTATGCAAACTGTGCCCATTGCTGGATGAAGTTTTAGTGATATGAACCATCATAGAAACATCTTCCATAATAATCCAACCATTATGCTCATAAAATTCTACAAGATTGCAATAAAAAGAAAATTAATTTTCCAGAATAAACTGTTCATAAATTAACATACTAATACATTGTCTCTCAATCTATACACTGTATTCCGAGCCATCACATAGACAAAGAGCGATCCGTTTGTCTACAGCAGAACACTATCAGGTGTTGGGGAAAATAATTTATATTTGTAAGCTATGATTCTATTTGTTTCATTTCATTCTTAGAGTGAATTAGAACTAAATCTCCTCCATCAGGTAGGAAGCTTGTACTATCATGACAACAAAGCTCTCAGATTAACAACAAATCGTACCAGGTACCATACAGTTTGGTGTAAATACCAAGAACCCTTACAGAACTGAGAAGATTATGCCCTTTATTGCTCACAGAATCATATCAGTGCTCTAGTTTTGTCCCCAATTACCTTCTTGCATTTTCCTGTAGACTGATGAGTCACTGTCCATAGCTTTAAACATTAATATACAAAGGATTATGCTGTAATATCTTCACTTGGCAAGCGAGCTAGGAATATATTCAAATACTGCTTGGAGCACAGTATTCACAACCTTGGAGTACATATCCATGTACATTTAACCTTTACCAGGAAGATAAAACAGTCTTACACTTGCAGTCTTCCTGAAATGTAATATACAAAACCACTCTAATTTATATTTAACGGCCGAGGGGACCCAATGTGCTGACCACACATCACCCCAATATCTGCAGACCAAATGGCTCGGCAGCGGTCGCTTGGTAGGCCTAGGCCCTTCATGCGCTATAGTGCAGGGGTTACTTTTTACTCTAATTTATATCAATATGTAACATTTCAGTAGAACTACCAAAATACAATACAGCACCTCTGCTTTCTAGTTTGAGATTTTAGAACATAAAATAAAAATCTGTCAAAAAGTCTTGGATTATTCAAGTATAATTAACACATAATATATATGTGATGAAGATTTGCAGTACTATATTCTGATTAAACTCAAAACAGTAAATTGAACTTCTGCTAAGGAATTTAAGTTGCAAAATGGAGATACAGTAGTTATATGTTTGGTCAGGAAAACTGCTCTTAAGTTTATATTTCTGTGATGAGAATTAGATAGTTTTAAAATAAATTACACAAGCATAGCAATCGATAAATACTGAAAGTAACTAACAAAGAGAGAATTAACTATAGATAAAGGGGCAAGAATTTCTCAGTAGATATTTAGCTATCATCAGATGAGGTTATAATGCTGGCCAACTCTACATACTAGTCAAGAACATAAAACATGTTTCCAACCATCAATGATAACACACATGCTTGTAGCAGTTTTCCCAATCCCAGTTGTTACCAGGGTTACCAGATTTTGGAAACACCATAGAGGGACACAACTTGTTCAGAAGTCTAGAAATAACTATCTTGCACAATCAGGTGACAAATACCTGCGAGAATGCTTGACAGTGAGGCACATAAAGTTTACTTTGACCATTATATGTTCCGTTTATTTGTACCACTTTCGACAAAAACTTTTATCTTTATCTTCTTTCTGTGCCATACACTTTTGATGGACAACAGTTTTTAAATATTTGAATTATTGTATGGTGTAGTGAATAGTATAATTGGCTCCTGCCATAGAGGTGTGTGTTTAATTCATGACTCAACCATAGAATTAAATTCCAGTTGGGTGCTGGAATGACAAGCAAATCACCCAAATCGTGTAATTTTCAAGGACTTGCAACAGGGTATTATGGCAACTTAAGTTTATCAACATGACCAATGCTAAATTGGCTATTGAACACTTTACACTCTACAAAATATTATTTACCTTTTTCCACACACGAATTTAAAAAAATCCAAAGTTCCCTAAATTTACACAACCGTTTTTGCTTTCTATTGCACTAGAGAAGGTAATTTCAAATGCAGTCTCACAACGCTAGGTGCAGAATTTCACTGTCTATTTCACAGTCACTTTCAATCAACATTCTAATCTTATTACCTAAAATCATCAAGTACACAAGGCTGCTTCTCACTGAGACAGTTTTAACAGAAATATCCCATTGTCATCCCTAACTGAATTGATGAATGCATTCTGGTTTAAAATAATGTGTAAATACATTGTTGCATAAATTAGCTTGTAAATTCAAGCTTCCTGTGTAGTTAAAAGGGTTACAGGTTACAAAAGAATTAGGAAAAATAGTAATAAGTTATGGTAGATACACTACATTCATTTACTTTTTTCGGGATAATTTGCAACCCACCTAGTTTCGAAGTGGGATGTGGGATAATTTAAATGTAAAAATCGGTACATGTCCCGCCAAACTAGGATGTCTGGCAACCCTGGTTGTTACCTTGTCGCACCGCTAAAGCCTTTCATCCTTTGGAAGTCTTCTTTAACTGAGTATGTTAAGGTTAAATCTGTTGTTTCTTTTCTTCACTTCTTTTTCAGATCATCAACATCTTTAGCCTAATTATTATTACCGTATGTTATCTTGGGACAAATTCTTACCCCTATATTCAGAGTGTTCCACAATAAAGTACAAATAATTAACAGATGTAAAGCATATCAACATACAACTAAAAACCATTCGTTCCACCGTCTATAAAAATGAGTAATTATTGAAGCATTAGAGAAAGAAGTGACACTTTAATAGTATTGACATCAAAATCGGTACATGTTGGATCATGTCTGCATGGATAAATTTCACCATCGCGAAATTCACAATGTCAAGGTTCTAAGGGGAGTTGACTCAGGATCAGACCACTATGTGGTAAAGATAAAAATAAAATTAACTCCAATGGCCAAGAAAAAACCTAATAATAACAATAGGAGGAAATTTGATCCATCTACCTTAATAAAAAATATAGAGTACTGTGAAAGAACAGGAGAAGAATCTCTCAACACTAAAACATTGGACGAATTAATCACTAAATTAAAATCAATAGCAGAGGAGTTAGCACCAATAAATCCAAGGAAAAAACATGAATGGTGGAATGTAGATTGTGATCAAGCAATAGAGAAAAGACACCAAGCATGGATAAAACATCAAGCTCTAAAGTCAGAAGAATCAAATTTAGAACTAACTATACAAAGAAAATTAACCCATAAAATCATCAGACAAACGAAACGTAATCATCTTAAGAATACACTGGAAAAGATAGAAGACGATTTTAAGAAAAAGCAATCTCGAGATTATTACAAAACATTTGGTAAATATCTTAAAAAATTTGAAGCTCCAACATTAATGTTGAAAAATCAAACGGGAAAGTTAGCACATTCTAACCAAGAAAATACAGATATCCTTGCAGAAGCATTCGAGAAACTGTTAAATTGTGATGATCCACTGGAAACCCTGCAAGTAAACACTGATACACCTATTTTAACTTCACCTGATTTAATAAATCCTCCAAACATTAATGAAGTAGAACTCGCAATTAAAGAACAAAAAAATTACAAAACTTGTGGCGAAGACTTAGTCTTTGCTGAAATCTGGAAAAATGCTGGTAAACCTGCGATTATAAATCTTCATCAACATCTAGTTAAAATGTGGATTACTGAAGAAATTCCTGCACACTGGACCATAGGAATAATCCATCCATTATTTAAGAAAGGAGACAAAACAAACCCAGATAACTACAGAGGAATTACCCTTCTGGACTGCACATATAAAATTTTCTCTCGCATAATTTACAACAGGATCAAAAACATTCTGGAACCACAACTTGGAGAATATCAAGGAGGATTTCGCCCTTACAGAAGTTGTCCAGACCAAATCCTTAGCCTGAAATTAATAATGGAATATTACAAAAACAGAAATAAGCAACTCTTTATCTCTTTTATAGATTTCAAAAAAGCCTATGATAGTATTCATAGACTGACACTGCTAAAAATCCTCAGATCATATGGTCTCCATCCTAAATTGATAAAAATCATTCAATTAACATTAACAAACACAAATTCGAAAGTTAAATTTAGGGGAGAAATATCAACAGCTTTTTCAGTAAAAACTGGTCTCAGACAAGGTGATGGATTATCGCCTCTGCTTTTCAATGTGGCTCTTGATTATATCATGAAGGTTTGGCAAAAGGAAAACCCTCCTAACATCAAAATTGGAACAAAACCATCAATAAAAATAAACTGCTTAGGATTTGCAGATGATTTGGCTCTTTTAGCACTAGACAAGGAAGAGGTTTGTACTCAGATCACTAGTCTCCAAGAAATTGCTCAAGGGATAGGATTACAGATATCCTTTGAAAAAACTGAGATCATGCCTATGAAACCCTTAGATATAAATGAAATCTATATAAATGATCATAAAATTAACCTAGTTCCTCAATTTAAGTATCTTGGAGAAATTATAACACATAACTTAAACGAAAAAGTAACTTGGATAAATAGAACAAATAAAATGAAAAAGGCACAATCTCTAACCTGGTCAACATATAATAAACAAGTAGTTCCGTGAAGAACTATACAGCCTATTTTCATATATCCTACTTATGTTAATTGCCACTATCAACATACACAATTTCAGTTTGATTGCTGTAATAGATTCGTAGATATTGAGAACCGACAAAATATTTCGGATGGTCGCCATGTTGGATTTTATGTATGTAGTTCCTAGAGTTATGTACTGTTACATGCAGATTATTGTGAACGTGTAGTATTCAAACTTCAATCGCATAATTAGGACACAAGAAAAAAACAAGGAGATTTAAAAATATTTCACAGCTGCCATCTTGAGGTTATGGAAACAATTGAAATAAATTAGATGCCAGTGGATTAACATTCGTATAAGGATTTACTGTACCAAGTTTCACTGCACGCGGATGGTTAAATTGCGAGAAACGTCCATGTGAATATTTATAATTCGCGTCGCCGCCATGTTGGATTTGTGATCACCAGGTTATTTAGTCCTATAGGTGAACTTAAGTTCATAGCCCCTATGAACATTACAAAATGCAGTTTGATTGCTAAAATAGATTCGTAGATATTCAGTATCGTCTAAATATTTCGGATGGTCGCCATGTTGGATTGTTAACTGTATAGGCCATAGAGTCATGTACCATTAAAGGAAAATTATTGCGTAGGTTCATTATTCAAACTTTCACTTCGATCGCATGACTACATCACAAGAAATAAAAACTTAATTTTAAAATTCGCACTGCCGCCATCTTGAGGTTATGTAAACAATTGAACTAAATTAGATACCAGTGGATTACAATGTGTATAAATATTTCCTGTACCAGGTTTCAGTGCGCTTGGAACATTAAATCGCGAGAAAGGTCTATTTAAATTATTCAAATTCGCTTGGCCGCCATGTTCGTTTTGTAGTTAACCGGTTTTTGAAGGTCTTATAGATGGATTTCCAGTAGTGCCCTTTATCTTCGTACAAAATTTTAGGGAGATACCGCTAATAGTTTCAGAGATATAGAATGCCGGTGAAATATTTCGCACATCCGCCATCTTGTGATTATGTAAACAATTGAACGAAGTTAGATGTCGGTGCATTACAATGTATATAAACATATACTGTACCAAGTTTCATTGCGTTTGGTTGGTCAAATGGCGTGAAACGTCTATTTAAAAGTCGCAAATTCGCTTGGCCGCCATGTTGGTTTTGTAGTTACCAGGTTTTCAAATGTCACATAAGTGAACTTATAGTAGTTCCCTCTATCACCATAGAAAATGTCAGGGTAATATCGGTAATAGTTTCGGAGATATTGAATGCTGGTGAAATATTTCGCACAGCCGCCATGTTGGATTGGTGAGTCGTAACAACATTTGAAGGGCACGGTCGAGGTCGCCGGGATTAGTGCTATGAACTTTCCGAGTTTCATTGAAATCGCTCCTGCCGTTTAGATTTTATTAGGGGGGGACACACACACGAATCACACACACACACACACACACACACACACACGCGCACACACACACGGACAAAAGGTGATCTCATAAGCCTATTTTTTCAAAATTGAAAATAGGCTAAAAATGCCTATCAATAGCTACTAAGATCCAACATTATAAAACTGTAACTCTCCCAGAAGCCACTTAAGCTTGTGAAACACTGTTCCAAATTAAAAATGAACAAAGAACTGATCAGCTCCTCAAAACGGAAAGAAGAATCATTAGAACGTGCATAAATAAAAAGTATCAGGTTGAGGGAGTCTGGAGGATTCTCCCAAATGAAACTGTCTATCGTGAGATTGATCCAATCACCAGCACAATGAAGAAGAAAAGAATTTCATATTTTTTTCACATCTTACGGCTTCCAGAAAACAGAATTATACGCCAACTGGTGATGAGAAATCTAGGAAAGAAAACTGGAGGAAAATGGATCCAAGAAATCCAACAAGATCTCAAAGCAGTTGGACTTAAGATAACAGATGCCGAGGAGAAAAATAAAATTAACACCATTCTTAAAACTCACAAATTTTCTGCAGAAATGACACATAGAAAGCCTATGGAGATTTCAGATGAGTTGAGAAAATCCCGATCTGAAAGAATGAAAAAGTACTGGAAAGAGCGCAAGAACCAAGCAGTACTACCTTCAAAGAAGAAGTGATTGTGGAACGACTCAAGTGGTCCAATGTGACCAATCAAGATAATAATAATTGACATCAAATCATACTTAGCCATATACCACCTTCGGGAAAGTGCACTTGTCCGTGAATACAAGAAATTACAGAAAAATCCTGACCTCCCTGTTCATGAAGATATCCCAATCACTAATAAAGGAAGGCTTCGTTCTCTTCACCCGCTCCTGGAAACTGCAAGGATGTTGATCAGCAAAGGTTTTAATACCAATGTATGGTGGAAGCATAGATGGCAGATTAACGCTACAACAGAACAACTGAACATGCCATGCACAACGACCAAGCCACCTGGCTTTGAATTACCGCAGAAGATCTGGTCAGCTCTTAACTGTATAAGAACCAACACTGGCAGGTGTGCTGATTCTCTGCACACGTGGAAGATAAAAGAATCTCCAAGTTGTGATTGCGGAGCTGAAAAGCAGACTATTCAGCACGTTATTCAGGAATGTCCCCTCAGAGCCTTCCCTGGCGATCCAGCAGAGTTCCTGGTGATGACGGAGGGATCAATAGACTATATTTGTGGTCTGGACATTAATTTGAAATTTTGCAATCTTTTTTATATTTTAGTGATGTTTGTAGCCATATGCTAAATAAATAAATAAATACAACACAGCCTATAAAATATAAAGAGATACCATAGGAGCCTTCTTTAAATATTGAAAATTAATTTTAAAAGAAATAGAACTATCTGGATTGAAATGGTATGGGCATGTAAAGACAATGGCCCCTGACAGAACACCAAGATTATATTTTGACCAGGTAAGAGACTAAGGGTAAGGCCTCTAGACATTTGGGAGAAGCAAATCTGGAGAGACTTGACCGAGAGGGATGCAGATTGGCAGAAGAAATTGGAGCACAATATGTGGGAGGACCGGACAAAGGCTTATTTATACGCGTACCTGGCTTGCTGGAGCAGAGAATGGATGATGATGATGATGATGACATGAATTTACCCCCAGGGGCTCACAAGTTGTGGGAGGTGAGTCGGCGACCATGGGATCCCGGCCGAGTCCGGCATTGCTTCCACTTACTTGTGCAGGGCTCCTTTCAGTTATCTTTTCTGTCGGCCTCCCTTGGTCAACACTTGTTCTCTTCCGACTCCGACGATACTAGGGTATCCGAGGCCTAGGGAGTCTTTCAATTTCCAGCCTTAATTGGCCCTTGTCTACCTTTGAGTGTGACAAACCCATCGTACAAATAGCCTAAATATGATAGTGTGCGAGTGGAGGCCTCGGATGGAGGTCCTTGATTCACGCCCCGACCCAGATCACTGGAACTGGGAAATTAAGAAGAAGTATGACATTAATTTAAACTGGTTTTTATTTTGCATCCCTATTGACTTAAATACAGTACCTTATTTATGAAGGTGAAATGGGTCCGCCCAGTCGATACCATACCCATTTATGCTGCTGTTCCAAACATTCAGGCAGATTTCAAATCCCAACCGTTTTTTATATTATTTAAATTGAATAGATGACAAAATCAGTAATTGACTACTTTCTGGTGGAAAGGACTAATCGCAGAAAGCTGATAGATGTGACAGCTTTACCAGGAGAAGCATTTGATGGGGACCATAGAGCTGTGGTGGCAAAATTTAGATGGGAAAAATTGGAAAACCTAAAGGAGATCAGAGAAAGTAAAATAAAAGTATGGAAATTGAAAGACAAAACTGTACAGGAAGATTTTCAGGAGAGATTGAAGCAACAAATCCCAGTTACTGAAGTGGAAAACATAGAAGAGGAATGGTCCCACTTTAAAAAGGCATTTGTTGGTGCAGCAGAGAGTGCTTGTGGTAGGACGTCAACAAGAGTGAAAGAGAAGGAGACACCATGGTGGAATGAGGAAGTGAGGAAAGCAGTGAAAGAAAAGAAGTCTGCATGGAAAGAATGGAACCGAGATCAAACAGAAGAAAGCAAAAGGAAGTATCACGACAGCAAACGGAGGTGTAAGAAAGTGGTAGGAGAAGAAAAGAAGAAAAGTTGGGAAGAATTTACACGAAGAATGGAAACAGATGTAAGTGGCAGTAAAAGGATGCTGTATGGGCTTCTAAGAAGTAAGAGGAAAGAAAGAGTTACTACAAAGCTAGTGAAAAAGGAAGATGGAGAGTTGTTAACACACCCAGAAGAGATAAAGGGACGATGGAAGGAGTATTTCGATAAGCTTTTGAATGTGAGCAATGGTACTGGTGAGATGGAAGTGACACAACCTGACGACTCTATAACAGAAGATGATATAACAATGCTGGAGGTGGAATTAGCAGTACAGAAAATGAAGATGGGAAAAGCAACAGGGGTGGATGAAGTCAGTGTAGAAATGATAAAGGCTGCTGGACCTGTTGGTATGCAATGGCTGTATCGACTGCTAAAGTGTGTGTGGAAATGGAAATGTGTACCAGAAGACTGGAAGAAAGGGCTAATAATACCAGTGTTTAAGAAGGGGGACAAGAAGGTGTGTGATAACTATAGAGGGATCGCCCTCATATCACAGATAGTAAAAATACTGGAAAGGATATTAGAAAGAAGAATGAGAAGAAAGGTGGAAGGAGAGTTACAAGAGGAACAGTATGGCTTCAGGAGTGGAAGATCCACAGTGGACCCAATCTTTAGCTTGAGGCAGGTGATGGAAAAGAACTGGGAATATGGAGAGGATTTGATCATGACTTTCATAGATCTAGAAAAGGCATATGATAGTGTCCCCAGAGAGAAGGTATGGGAAACCATGGTTAAGAAGAGACTGGGAAGAGAAATGTTGGAAATGGTGCAAGCAATGTACAACTACTGTGTTAGCAGGGTACTGACCCCAGTTGGAAAGACAGATTGGTTTACGAACAAGACTGGACTAAGACAGGGGAGTGTGCTGTCACCTCTCTTGTTCATAATGGTGATGGATGAAATAGTAAAGGAAACAAAGGAAGCATATGAACATAAAGGAATGAAGTTACTGTTATTTGCAGATGATATTGTGGTCTGGGGAAGGAACACCGAAGAAGTGCAAAAACAACTAGATGCACTGAACGAAAATATTCAGAAGTATGGCCTGAAAATTAGTATAGAGAAAAGCAAAACCATGGTGATGACAAGAGGGGAAAGACAAGGAAAGGGCACTGTGAAAATTGGAAGTCAGAGTTTGGAAATTGTGGACACGTTCAAATACCTAGGAAGTGAATTGATGCAAACTGGTAGGTTGGACATGGAGATTGGCAGGAGGGTACAGCAGAGCAATGCATTCTATCAAAGTGTAAGAAAACTTGTTTGGGATAAGGAAGTACCAAGGAAAAGCAAGGAGGTAATGTATAAAGTGTACTATGTACCCATATTAACTTATGCAGCTGAGACTTGGACCCTGACAAGCAGGCAAGAGAGTAGAATCCAAGCCAGTGAAATGAAATTCCTAAGAAGTATGATAGGAAAGACAAGGAAAGACAGAGTGAGGAATGAAGATGTTAGGAAGGAAGTTGGGATGGGAAAACTAAATGAGAGAATTGAGAAGAATAAACTAAGGTGGTTTGGACATGTAAAGAGGATGGAGGAAAATAGAATACCAAGACAGATGCTGGAGGCGAAGTGCAAGGGTAAGAGACCAAGAGGAAGACCTAGAACAAGGTGGATGGATTCAGTGAAGAACGGCGTAAGAAAAAGAAATCTGGACTGGGACAAGATCGTGGAAGAAGAATGGTGGAAGGAAAGAGGAAAGTGGAGAAGTGCCATAAATACCCCGACCCGGCAGGAGCTGGATAAGGGGAAATGATGATGATGATGATGATGAGATGATAAGCGCATAACTATGCAATTTCTTGCATTGTTGATATGTATGTGGAGCTCCTCAAACATCTGGTAACAGTGTTGTCCATAATAATCTATGTAAAATGGATCCAATTTGACCTTTGGAAATTGGTGTTTTTTGAAATTTTCAAGTCCTCAAGAGACCACACGACACAAATTAAAAGAGGCTAAATATTTAAGCACTACATGAATTCACATGTGATAATAGGCAAGTTAGCTTTGTAATGTTGCCTATACCCGGTATTTTGTCTTTTGTAAATACCTAATAGATACCGGGTGAGTTAGCCGTGGTGGTTACGGCATGACTGATGGCAGTCGCTCACATCCGGGAGGCGAGGAGGTTCGAATCCCCCCGCCGGCAACCTTGAAGATGGTCTTCTGTGGTTTCCCATCTTCCTTCCAGGCAAATGCCGGGGTTGGTCCCTAACTATAGGCCACAGCCGCTACCTTCCAACTCCTCGTCCTTACATTCCAACTTCCCTCCTTCCCTCCCCAACGGTACTTGTAGCTCACCCATTGGGTGTCCGTCTCGAAGCAGCTACAAAAACTGGCGAGCCGAACATGTCCTCGGACACTCCCGGCACTAAAAGCCATACGCTTAAAAAAAAAACCTAATAGATGTGTTCATAGGCAAAAATTCAGCATTTTATTAGGGTGGCAAGGATTACCGAGTGGAATTCCATACCTCCCAGGGCAATGGATGGTCCAATTTATTAAAGTTTAACATTAAAATGGTAGATTTTAGAGCCTATTGAGAGATATTTACACCCACAAAGTTATTGCTAATGCCTAATATTTACTTTAAAACGTGAGTCTAAGAGCCCAATTTCGTTAGAGATGAGGTAATGAAAACGGTTTCAAACATTTCTACTCCTAAAAGTATAAATGTTTATTGGCTTTTTAACTTTCTTTACAAATAAACACAAAATCAATCATACTAATATCTGAACCTTTAACTCTTGTGTTTAAAACCAGTGTTTAAGAGCAAGGTCGTCTTAAAGGAAGCTGCGCTTGCTGGTGGCGCAATTGCTCATTAGTGGAACCACAGGTAATATTAACAATAGTGCACTGCAGTCTACTTCCTTGGCGAGAAAGGAGCATGGATCTACACAAAAACGTGTTAAACAAACCAAATGCATAAAAAAATAAAAAAAACGGGGAGAAAGAAAATGAAAGAGATAGTGATACGAGTTCAGTATATTTATTATTCGATTCATTAAATAGGTACTGGTAATTAAATTTTTTTAAATATTTTTTAAAATATTTGGGTGGCAGTGCCACCCCAAATGTATATACCTTTGGATGCGTTCATGCTTGTTTACACATAGATTGTAACTGTTAAAGTATTTGTACTTTGTTTTTATGACACACCCTTATAAGTAAACAGGATATTACATTAATAGTAAACTTAATTCCTAGCCTAGCTTTCTTATTTTTTACATTATATCAGTAAAAGAGAACACTGTCTAACAGTTGTAAGCCAAATCTTCTAACATTATTTTTATTATAGTAGTATTAATACTTTATATACTATTTCTGGACGCTAATATATAAATTCAAACATGACATTACCATGTTGCCCTTCCATTATATACTCAAAGAGAGTACATTGTCAGTCTTTCATTTCATTTCGTATCATTTCAGAAGACTATGGATTGTAAACAATAATAATTATACGATGCTATTTTATTGTAAGAAAGTACATCACAGGTCACATTTATTGGAATTGATTACCACATGCTTTATTTTGGCTAATTGTGTCATGGACTTCAAAACATTCCCAATAATAATTAGCCAAAATAAGAGAGTCCAAGCCCAGATTATTTACAAGGGAATGAAAATGGATCTAGATCACTTTTAACACCTTCACTGATGTTGCATATCCTTCAATTCTGAGTAACCTACTAATGGGTATGGTAGCTAAACTAATCTACCTTATGTCAGAATTTTGTGCGCTTTATATGAGGAGTTACCATTAATCAATAGGGGTTGCCTATGATGAAGATCTAAGTTTTCAACTCCACAAGGTTACTAAAGTGTAATGTTTTAAGAGAAGGAGAAGTACAATCAATTCTACTGAGAATAGAGTGGTGCTCTATGTTAGCCAATCAGAGCTCAGCATTACTTTCTATCTCCCCTTCCATCCAAAACAGTTCACCAATGCTCATTAATGTAATTAAATTTCTAAATATTGTTGAGGAGGAAACTCCTTCTGTGCCTCTGAAGGACATGCACAGAAAGGGAGAGTGGTGGTAAAGCTTGCTTCTCACCAGGTTTGACTCCAGGTTCATGCATGTGAGATTTTGGAAGTGAAAAGTCACAATCAGTGCTTTGGATTCTACTGTATGTAAGAAGAGGGTCCTTTGGCTTATGATCACAAGGTTTAAAGTCACATGAAACTACAAGCTTGCTTGTTTTCTCACATACAGTACAGCAAATTTGATCAGCGGAAGGGAGAGGAGGAGGACTCTCCCGCCTCGAAGACAACAGCTATATATAATATAAAAGGAAACAAAATGAGAGGAGAAACTATCACAAGCAGTGTCCCTGATGGATACAATAACATGCTAGTGGGCAGAGATGAAAGGTGCTTGTAAACACAGTGTGAAAACTTTCAGTATCTCCTCCCAGCTGTGTTAACAGCTGTTGTCTGTGGAGCAAGAAAACTCTTCCTCCTACCTCTCCCTCTGTTTAGCATCTCTTCCTAAGTGTCCTTCACAGGCAAAGACATAGTTTCCTTGTCAGTAAGTCTCAGAGAGTCGACTGCTTTGATGAACAGAGGCATACAATCTTGTCTAGTAGCTTATAACGTAAACTTGGCAGTTTTCGTAACCACTGTTGAATATTACTAATCAGCTACTGTGTATATATGGGTTCTTCATCGGTATAGCTCTTCGTACATGATACTCATGTCTTCCCCAGCTTAGTCACATGATCTGCTTCTTCCCGAAAGAGGCGATTGCTAACACAGGATAGCGCTGTGTCAGATACACAGCTAACCACATCTGGAAGTTCAAGATGGGCCTCACAACCCACGCAAACAACCTGGTGAGTAAGAGTACCTGACAGACGAACCTTTGCAATGCCCAAATTACACGGCTGTAAACACCTAACGGTCGTGCCACTGATGTTGAGAACTCGATCCCGGAGATCTCATACGTGAAGGACATGAAGGCATCGTACTCGAGGAAGGGTATCATGCACCACATGCCGTTCAGAAGGGCTTGAGTCATCTCAGCAAAGTGTGGTGGTGGTGTCTCCAGAGCTGGAACTAGCACTTCCTGGAGAATCGCGCGACAGAGAGCGCGCGTCTCGGCGGCGTCCTTCCGACAGAGGTTGAACCTACAAGAATATTATCTGTATCAGTACATCTCATAAAATACACGCACACTTAAAAATCTACTCAGCAGCATTGTCAAGTGCTTTAAGGCACACACCACTACCATAATGGAGAGCTTCAAGTTTGGAGATCTGGAGTTCTAATCCTGGTGTTGACAATGGCCATCTTATTGTGCACAGATCACGAGTTGATCTGTGGCAGGAAAGTGTTCTGCACTCTATTACCCCATTGGTATGGATTGCTATTAGTCTGTTGAAAGCATCCAAATAACGCAAGCATAGCAGACAATGATCATAAAGATATAGATGCAACTGACTATGTTCACACTAAACGGGTAGGTGAATCTATTATAGAAGGAAATTCTTTTTCAGAAAGCAGGAGTTTTGAGTTTGAGTCCCGAAGGTGGTCTAATTTGTAAGTCTCAATCTTAGGATATGGTCGCTTAGAAGTCATTCTCTAAATATTTTCTGTCCATCTAAATTTTATTTACTACTAAATCACAGCAAAGAGAATAACCCGATTTGCATAAAATTTTATTAAAGTGCCACTTCTAGTCCAATAAACATTTAGGCTACACTATGTTTCAAAAATCATATTTAAAGTGAGAGGGGAAAGCGAATAAATAAAGAAAAAAACTCCAGTCAACATAGGCAAACTTTTCAGTAGCAACATATTCTTACTAACTGCTTAGAAGTGTTTGTTGGTGTGTTGGTGGTTGTCATTGTTAAATGTATTGACGGCATGACCTTAGCCTCACTCAATTATCATTCTGTGAGTGAAATGGCAGATGTAAGTTCGTTTTCCAAGTAAATGTAGTTAGTCGTAAATGTGTGGATATACGAACATCCTCGAACAGGAGAGAAAATTACCATTATATGAGAACACTTGAGGAAATGGTTTAATAAGTCTCTACCGACAAAAAATTGAACAAATTCCTCGGAAAGAAAGGTTTTACGACATGAAGTGTGAGAGATAGACTGAGTAGTGGAAGAATGAAGACGCACCAGGAGATATACTCTTTTCTATTACATGAAGAAGGAATTAGAGGTCAGGCCATATCATCCGACCCTCGCCAATGAGTTGTCTGGCTCAGATATAAACAAGCATCCTGATGTATGTCGGACTCTTCTAGAACATTGCAAACAGGCATATCAAGGTTCAAGGGTATGTTCACAGATGAGTGTGCCATATAGCCTACTGCAGCATTCAAAACACAAATGTGCTTTTATGGCCAAAAGGAACTCCACACTTCACTTCCAAAATTGAAGACAATCCACTGCATCTAATGATATAGGGACGGATGGCATTGCAACATCTCTTTGGACCATATTTTGTGAAAGGTCCTGCAAATGCTGACATGGTGACTCATTTCCCAACTGAAAGGCGGAGGACTCATGGAAGAGTTGGGGATATAGCAAGACGAAACTCCAGCATACTTCGTTAATTTGTGGATTTGATAAAAGAGAAATTTACTGGATGCTAGATTGGACATGAGTTCCCAACATCTCCAGCACCACTTCTACAGTCTCCACATAGCCCTGACCTGATGACACCTGATAACTTATTGCGGGATTTTAAATTCATAGGGGTAACTTATAAATGTAAAGTACAGTGTTACAATGTAAAAATATTTCAAAGGCTATAATGAACTAATTAAAAATTAGGGTATGTTCGCCTAGTATATAATTATATTTCTTACTAAAGAGTTACGTATGAAGTAGGGGATTGCCTGTAGGGGTGAAGTACAGTGGGGACTTTGTGTGCCCCGGGACCGCTGCGGTAGCTGTGAAGGCTCTATGGGAACCCTGAAAAGTGACGGCTGACGGGGCTCTGGTGAAGCTACGATAGGCCTAGCAAGCCAGTAGTGGATATCATATTTGCTTTCAAAACAGGAACGGGCCTCGGAAAGGACGGATGCAAACGACGACGACCCGGCTATGCTAATGGACTACGAGTTGGGACATTAAACATACAGACACTGACAGGAAAGGTGGAGGAGATTGTAGATGTGATGGAGAGAAGAAAACTGGATATACTGGACTTGGCAGAAACAAGATGGAAAGGAGAAGGTCGCAGAGAACTGAGGAAAGGGTACCTGTTGTACTGGAGTGGAAACAGTGAAGGAAGGAGCAGCGGAGTAGGAGTAGTTGTGAGAGATGGAATGAAGGAAGAGGTAAAGGGAATAAGTGACAGGATCATGAAGATCAGAGTAACTGTAAAGGGAAGAAGCCTGGAGATAGCCCAGGTATATGCCCCTCAAGTTGGATGTACAGCTCAAGAGAAGGAAGACTTTGAGGAGAAGCTACAACAGCAGTTGAATGGTGAGAGCATCATTGTCATGGGAGATTTGAATGCACATGTAGGAAGTGAAAGAGGCAAGGATATGAAAATGTATTGGGAGCAGAAGGATGGGGTAGCAGGAATGAAGAAGGGAGAAAGTTGCTGGATTTTTGCAAGAGAAACGGTTTAGTGGTAGGCAACTCCTGGTTCCGGAAGAAAGAAAGCCACAAGGTAACGTGGTACAGCAGTGATTTAACAAAGAAATCTTTGGTAGATTACATGCTGTACGACTGGGAAATGAAGAGAAGTGTCAGAGATATAAAGGTAATACCATCAGAGGCCTTAGATAGCGACCACAGAATACTTGTAATGAACCTGGGAGTTGTTAAGGAAAGCAAGAGGACAGAGTACCAGGAAAGGAGAATCAAAGTATGGAAACTCAAGGAAAAGGAAGTCAAAGAAGAATTCCAGAAGATAATAAGGGAAAGGATGCCAACAGACAATCCTAAAACAGGGGAAGAGGAATGGAAGCAATTCAAGAACACAATGGTGGATGCTGCAGTGGCAGTATGTGGAAGAACTAGCAACAGAAAGCGGTGTAAAGAGACACCATGGTGGAATGAGAGAGTAAAAGAAGCTGTGGGAAGGAAGAACAAGGCTTTCAGAGTGTGGTTCCAGGAAAGAACTGATCTGGCAAGGGAAGATTATAAGATAAAGAAGAAAGAAGCAAACAAGATTGTCGCAGAGGAGAGGAAGAAGTGGATGGTAAAGTGGACAGAGATGATGGAGGAAGACAGCAGAGGAAATAAGAAAGTACTTTATGGGATGGTCAAAAGTAAGAGAAGAGGTCTGCGAGAGGATGTGGTAATGATGGACAAAAACGGAAATGAGGTACATAACAAAGAGACACTCAAGACTGTGGAAAGAGTACTTTGAGGATTAGCTGAATCCAAATGGTCATAGGGAGGAAGACAATGTATTGGAAGATGGAGAAGACAACACAGGAATGGAAAAGGACCTGAATTGGAGAGAACTGGAGATGGTTATAGACAAGATGAAAGGAGGAAGGGCACCGGGTGTGGATGAAGTGAGTGTTGAAATGGTGAAGGCAGCAGGGGATGTTGGGAAACAGTGGCTGTACCATGTGATGAGGGTGATATGGAAGGAGAAAAAGACCCCAGAAGATTGGAAGAAAGGATTAATTGTCCCAATATTTAAGAAAGGAAGCAGAAAGGAGTGCAGAAATTACAGGGGAGTCACACTCATACCTCACTGTGCCAAGATATATGAAAAGATATTAGAAAGTAGAATACGAGCCAAAGTGGAGAGAAAATTGAGAGAGGAGCAGTATGGTTTCAGACCTGGGAGATCAACAGTGGATCTCATATTTTCAGTGAGACAGCTCCAGGAACACCACTACGAATTTGGCGAGGATCTGTTGATGGCCTTCCTGGACATCAAAAAGGCCTATGATAGTGTGTGTAGGGAGAAGGTTTGGAAAGCAATGGAAAACATGGGAGTGGAAAAAGGGACTGTAGGCAGAGTGAAGGAGATGTATTGTGGAAGTGTGAGTTGTGTGAAAGTTGGAGGGGAAAGAACAGACTGGTTCAGACAAATGAGTGGCCTGAAACAGGGTAGTGCGCTGTCACCCCTTCTCTTTATTGTGGTTATGGACGAGGTAATGACATGGATAGCAGGAAAGATAGGAGAAGATAAGATGAAAGCAATGGTGTTTGCAGATGATCTCATGGTCTGGGGAAACAGGGAGGAGGAAATTCAGGAGCAACTGAAGGCTGGGGAAGAAACAGTGGGAGAGTACGGATGGAAGTTCAACATCAGTAAATGTGAGATCCTGTTAACGACCAGGAAAAAGGACAGACCAATGAGTGGGATAACACTTGGAGGTGGACAGCTGAAGAAGGTGGAAAGTCTCAAGTACTTGGGAAGTATAGTGGTGGAAAATGGGAGAAATGACAAAGAGATTACGGAACTTGGCAGACAGGCAGAAGCATTTCTGAGAAGCATTAGGAGCTTAGTGTGGAATAAAGATGTCCCACGAAAAAGCAAGGAAGTGTTATACAGAAGCTACTACATCCCAATACTGACCTATGCTTCAGAAACGTGGACAGTGAAGAAAAGAGACATAAGCAGAATACAGGCAGGTGAAATGAAGTTCCTGCGAAGTAGGATCGGAGTAACAAGAAGAGACAGGGTGAGGAATGAAAAGGTCAGGGAAATGGTGAAAGAGGAGCCCTTGCAAGGTAGGATTGAGACATCAAGACTGAGGTGGTATGGACACTTAAAGAGAATGGATGAGAAGAAGATTCCCAAGAGGATACATGAGATGCAGATGCAGAAGAAACAACCAAGGGGAAGACCAAGAGATAGATGGCTGAAAGGAGTGGAGGAATGTGTCAAGAAGAGAGGCGAGGACTGGACCAGAGTGACAGCGGAGAGGTGGTGGGAAGAAAGGACTAAGTGGCGAGGCTTATGTTCCAAACAGACCCAGCCTGGGGCTGGAAACTGTACAAGATGATGATGGTGATGACTAAAGAGTTACGTGTACATGTTTTGAGCTATTGATAGCTCTCCATTAGCACAAGAAACAATTGTCAATCTTAATATAGAATGAATAACATTAACCATAGACTTATACCCATATTTAAACATTCACTATATACCTAGGTAAATAAACTTAAAACTAGTGTAAATTGCATATTTAAATTCTTAAACAGTTACTCATTTTAACAAGTGCTATAAAAACCCATCAATAAAGGCCATCTTAGTAGGTCATGGAAATAGTTTGTATTATATACAAGCATCTCTTTGTTAAGCGGCTTCAATGGTGTAGTTGGTAGCATGCTGAACTGCTGTGCCCAAGAGAGCGGGTTCAAACCCGGCCGAAGTCGTCGTATTTTTTAAGAGCGTTAAAATCCTTCAGAATGCCTTCCTTCGGAGGGGAAGTAAAGCTGGCGGTCCCATGTCATACAGTGAGTCCGAGAATGATCTCCGCAGCGCCTACATGCGTCTGCGAGAGCTAGCTACAGCAGTTACGTTGGTAGCACAGCTGCCGATTGCATCATAACAAATAAACAGTAAACTTCGTACTCACCACAGCCATTCATAACAGATGCTGGAACCATTCACAGTACATCATTCTTTTTCCGTAATCAGTTTGTTTTAATTCATGAACCACGGTAACTTTATAAGGGAACAACTGAAGCTTGTCTCTTACTGCTTTATGTGCTGTCGATTTAGAGATTCCTGTTTGTTGAGCTAATTTTCATGTTGATTTACTTGGACTACGCAGCATTATATCGGAGATTTCATCAAGTCTTTCGTCTGTTAAAAAGCGTAGGCGTGCCTGTTCCCGGTACATCGTGAACTGAGCCAGTCACACGAAATTTACTTACCAAATCCCGAACGGTATCACGGTTTGGACACTTTGAATTAGGAAACCGCGCCTGATATCTTAATTTTACATTTTCTGTAAACCGCCTTCGCGAAAAACGTATTCCACCAAAAAAACTCTCTCTTCAGTAGTAAACATTACTGCCTGTATCCTGTTGCACTCTTCCAATAGTCTACCTGAACGCTCACTTACTGTAATACACACTGAAGATACACAGCCTCGCTTATCGCAATACACACTGACAGCCCACAAGGGGGAGTCCCGCTTTGAAGGACACAGTGCAGTGCAGCCTACTAAACTCATGACTCAACCACTCACAGCTGCACGTACCCACTGCGGAGAACATTCTCGGGTGCCCTGTAGATTTATGGCATGTAAAAGATCATTCCACAGACTAAACTTGTGTGGAGCTAAATTTCTAGGTTAGATTTCATTGTGATGCTCTATCAAAGGTATCACCACTAGGTATCATTGACATCTGGTAGCGAAAGTTGAAACTACTTGAAATTGAACGGAACTTGTAGTTCACCCTAGGGGTGTCCGCTTGAAGCAGCTCTGGCGAGCCGAACATGTCCTCGGACACCCCTGGCACTAAAAGCCATAAGATAAACAAATAAATCTCTTAGTTAAACTAGTTATTGTAAAATCATTTTTGTTAAACAATATTTTAGCCTATTTTCATTTTTGAAAAAATAGGCTTATGAGATCACCTTTTGTCCGTGTGTCTGTCTGTGTGTGCGTGTGTGTGTAATAACTTCTAAACGGCTGGAGCGATTTCAATGAAACTCGGTAAGTTCATAGCACTATTCCGGATGACCCCGATCGTGCCTTTCAAATTTTGTTACGTCTCACCAATCCAACATGGCGGCTGTGTGAAATATTTCACCAGCATTCAATATCTACGAAACTATTACCGATATCACCCTGGAATATTTCACGGTGATAAAGGGAACTACTAGAAGTTCATCTATGTGACTTTTGAAAACCTGGTAACTACAAAACGAACATGACGGCCAAGCGAAGTTGCGACATTTAAATAGACGTTTCTCGCGATTTAACCAGCCAAACGCAATAAAACTTGGTACAGTATATGCTTATACACATTGTAATGCACCGACATCTAACTTCGTTCAATTGTTTACATAACCTCAAGATGGCGGCTGTGCGAAATATTTCACCGGCATTCTATATCTCTGAAACTATTAGCGGTATCACCCTGAAATTTTGTACGGAGATAAAGGGCACTACTGGAAGTTCATCTATAAGACTTTCAAAAACCGGTTAACTACAAAACAAATATGGCAGCCAAGCAAAGTTGAAAAATTTTAAATACACCTTTCTCGCGATTTAATGATCCAACCGCAATGAAACTTGGTACAGGAAATATTTACACACATTGTAATGCA
The DNA here is from genome assembly GCA_946902985.2 of Meconema thalassinum. NCBI lineage: Eukaryota > Metazoa > Arthropoda > Insecta > Orthoptera > Tettigoniidae > Meconema > Meconema thalassinum. The sequence goes on along the minus strand of OX336390.1, from coordinate 149,825,837 downwards.
CTGGTATCTAATTTAGTTCAATTGTTTACATAACCTTAAGATGGCGGTTATGGGAATTTTAAAATTAAGTTTTTATTTCTTGTGTCGTAATCATGCATTCGAAGTGAATAATGAACCTACACAATAATTTTCCTTTAATGGTACATGACTCTATGGCCTATACATATAACAATCCAACATGGCGACCATCCGAAATATTCTGATGGATCTCAATATCTACGAATCTATTACAGCAATAAAACTGAATTTTTTAATGTTCATAGGGGCTAAAAACTTAAGTTCACCTATAGGACTTTCAATAACCCGGTGATCACAAATCCAACATGGCGGCGACGCGAAGTATAAATATTCACATGGTCGTTTCTCGCAAATAAACCATCCGAGTGCAGTGACACTTGGTACAGTAAATCCTTATACAAAAGTTAATCCACTGGCATCTAATTTTTTTCAATTGTTTCCATAACCACAAGATGGCAGCTGTGCGAAATTTTAAAATGTCGTTTTTACTTCTTGTGTCCTAATCATGCGATTGAAGTTTGAATACTACACGTACACAATAATCTTCATGTAACAGTACATAACTCTAAAACCTACATATATGAAATCCAACATGGCGACCATCCGCAATATTTAGTCGGTTCTCAACAACTACGAATCTATTACAGCAATCAAACTGAATTTTTGTATGTTGATAGAGGCAATTAACATAGGTAGGATATATGAAAATAGGCTGTATAGTTCTTCACGGAACTACTTGTTAACTTTCCCATAATGTATACATTAAAGGACTTTTTTGAATCTTCTTGTTCATCTTATAGCTCCGTCAATACTGATTCCACACTCTTATTATGAGTATCTTGTTACAAAAATTGCCATCTGAAGCTAGAATAAGAAAGGATTTCTTTTTAGAATAATAATCTTATATTGGAATTCTTACTAGCAAAACATAAAATCTCTTAGTTTTCTCCTTCTTCAAATGTCCATAACAATATATACATACATAGCGGCTCAGTGGCGTAGTCGGTAGCATGCTGAGCTTCTATGGCCAAGATCGCTGGTTCAAACCCGGCCGAAGTCGTCGGATTTTTTAAGAGCGATAAAATTCTTCAGTATGTCTTCCTTCGGAGGGGATAAAACTGGCGGGCATGTAAAAGAACCTTCCACTATTCCACTTGTGTGTTAATAAATTTGCAGGTTAGATTTCGTTGAAACTCTTGATCAAAGTTCCAACATTCACCACTAGGTGTCAGAGACATCTAGTAGCGAAAGTTGGAACTACTTGAAATGGAACGGAACTTGTAGCTCACCCCATGGGTGTCTGCATTAAGCAGCTACAGCCTCTGGCCTCGGACACTCCCGGCACTCTAAGTCATACGGTACGCTAAATAAATAAATAATAACACATACCGGTATATCTATCTCAATCACATGTAATTTATTTCAGGTTACGTTTTTGCATATTCCAGTAATCAGAATTATTTTGTGTTAACCGACTGAAAGTTACAATATCAATATTGAAATTGAGTGCATCTACTGTAAGTTGGTAGGAAACACTCTTATTACCTTGTGTAGACATCTAGAAGTAGCCAATTGAAAGCACGTAGAATGAAACCTCGACAGAAGCTTTGGTGTTTTATTAGAACATTACTCTTTTGGTATTAAGAACTCCATAAAAAGGAGTTCAAGTTCTAACCAACCAGGATATAATGATTTATTTTAGTGATAGTCTTACTGCCTGAAAACTGCCTTCCTTTTTAACAGCCAATGAAATTGACTTAAGATATATCAGATCTATGAGCTGATGATTCGGATGAAACAGTGTTGAGGCATTGATGTCGTCAACGTCAAGATTTAGAACATACAGTACTTGATAGCATCAATGGACCAGAGGTGAGATTTGGAATACGCTGTAGGCCACAAAGGCTGTTGTGGAATATATTATACGAAATGAATTTAGGAAACATGATCAATGTTTATATTTATAACCTTTTACTAAAGACTCTGGTATACATACCTCTCCTCGATGCCAAGTAGATGTCCCACAGTTCGCCAGAAATGGACAAAGCCCTCCTCATCCTCGGGCGCCCCCTGGATTCCGAGCTTCTCTGGTATGAGGAGACCGAACCCCATGAAGCCAAACTGTGTGAGGGCCATGTCCCGCTGAGTGATGGTCCCAATGCCGGCCCGACTGGCCTTCCTCGCCGCGGAGCAGTGGTGCCCCCGCACTTTTCGCAGCGACAGATGTGCCCTAGAAACAAAACAACAGCTCACATTAATCTAAAGCAGATAGCAAATAAAATCTGAATACAATTCATTCAGTTTAATTATAGAATGAGAAAGAAAATCAAAAACTTGATTGGCATAGAGCACCCACTCATCCATGTAGTGGAAGACGTACTCCAATATCAACGATGGTGTCAGCAGATCACACAGACTAATGGAGTCCTACAGGGCGACCCCATTAGCCCGTTATTGTTCAACATAGCGACAGCAGACATTGTTGAGATACTCCAGGGAAAGATGACAACCAAGTTAATTATATATGCAGACGTATGCAGACGACATGATCTTAGGCTCGCCCAACCAAGAAGAGCTGCAGGAAACCTTGATGGAACTCGAAAAATGGGCAGAGAAAAACCAACTTTCAATCAATATGCAGAAAACACATCAGATGATATTTGGGATGGGAGGAGAATATCGCAAAACTACATAATGACGCTCCACAACAAACCCCTAACGACAGTCAATAGGTTCAAATACTTGGGCGTAACCCTTCAAACGACAGCGCCATCCATGACAGGACAGCAGAGGCCACGAAAGCAATATGCAGGATAAAGAACATTGCAGCACTATCACTGGAGACAGCCATGAGACTTTTCGACATGACGATATTCCCCATAGTTACCTATGGACTCACAATATGTGGGACAAACTGACCATCACGGACTTAGAACACATAGAAAAGGTGGAAGCACGATTCCTAAAATGTGCCCTCAGGGTGGGAAAATATGTGCCATCCAGACTTGTTTATGAACTTGCCAAGGAAACGTTTTTCATGGAGGATCTCCGACTATGGCTGCCTTATACTGAGGCATCCAACAAACTATTGGAACGTAGGAGGATGAAGAGAGCAGAGATAGATATCGACTTCTACGGAACATCGGCGAACGAACCAGGCGCAAAGACATACCATTACGAGAATGGCCATACACGGATTTCATCACAAAATTTGTGAGAACAAGCTGTTCCATTCACCGAAGGAAGGATGTGTGTGTGAACTATGCGGACAGAGGTGCACGCTGTATCACATCACAGTGTGTCAGAAGAGGACAGAATCTTTGTCCGAGTACAGCAGTGAAAACTAATACCCATTCGGGTGAACATTTCAACTTTATTATAGAATGATTTTATGTCTTCATCATCCTAATTATTCTGCAAGTTCCTGTAAATTAATGAGATCCCTCCATAATACCTTATTAGCATTTTACTATCCTTGAATGTATGGTAAAAAGACATTGAGAAAGTTCTGTGAGTCCAATCAGCCATTCTAGATCCTGGGAAGCACGGATAGCTCTCTGGCAGAACCATGACAAAGGTTTGACCTGAAGGTTACCGATACCCGGTTGCACTCACAATATTTGTTCTTCTATTGTATCCACCTTGTTTCCAATTTCATAGACAACTCACAAGTAATTTTATTAAATATAGGGGGCATAAATTGAATGAATAGTAAGTATTACTTGGAAAGATAGAATCTCTCCCCATGGGTCTCTAAGGAGTTGGCAAACATTTTCGCATCAAGGTCTCTTGATCTTTGTACTCTCCGCTTGTTGTGAATTTGAAAGCACCGACATAGGACCAAATGTGAAAGCTCTTCATGGTTGCCTTCACTTCACTGGCACAAATGCTTTCTGGTACGACAGGCTTCATCTGTCGAAACCCACCTGAGTGCAGAAATTTCCCACCGCTAATCAACCTAGGATGGTCATGCAGATCTTGGAAGGTTTGTACCTAGCACTTCATGGCTCTTGTATGAGAACAGCTTTTGCCACACACATTAAAATACTACCCTTAAGCACGCTGACATTGACTGCGCATCAATCACAAAGGCATACCAGCAAGGTTGGCAACTTCTAGATCTAGCTATTCTTACATTTATTTGGTGATAACATGTCATGTACGAATTTGGTAATTTTAATCTTTTAAGTCCATTTCAACATTTCGAGGATTTACATATGAATTTTGTGGTTTGACTTAAAAAGTAAAACGACGTCGTGTTGGGCCAAAACAGCAATTGTGGGACACTAGTTGCAGTGGCATAAGGATCTCAGGAGCAGCAGATAGAAGTGGACACAGTATACAAGAAGAACAGACCCTACTACTTGAATAGCAGTAGTTGCTTCATTTGAGGAGCTTGGACACCATGTAAATTTAGCCTCATGTACTTGGGTGTGTAGCTACGTAGGCTATATATATAGAGAGAGAATCTGTCTGATGACCTGTGTTGTTTTGGTGTCTGTAGGAATGTGTGTATTTGTAATTGAGGAGAGGATTGGGAAGGAGGCAGCCGTGGCCTTAAGTTAGGAATATCCGGACATTTACCTGAAGTAGAAGTGGGGAAGCATGGAAAACCATTTCCAGGATGGCTGAGATGAGAGTCGAACCCAAATCATCTCAGGTTTACCTAACGAGGCTGAGAGTAGCCCAATAAAATACTTCAGAGCTGGGAATAGAAACTGGACCTCCGGGGCGACAGCCATGAATACCTGCGGTTACACCAGGAGATGGTCCCTACTACTTGAAAAAGAACAAGAAGTTCCGTGACGAACTAAAGAGCCTACTTTTCTTAAAATTTAAGATTCATGCCAATGATTAATCGATATGGATCTATCTAGAATAATGACGAAATTAAGTTGGTAATATCGAAATTTCTAATTAGTTCGAAATACTGTACACCTGGCATAATGTAGCCTAATAGAGCACTACAGTTGGCAGCCCTGGTGACTGAATATATTCTTAGTTCCATCTCTTAAGGTACAGAATACAAAATTTGGTTGGAGTCCAATGAATAGCATGGACGTTACATGCAGTTAAACATTGGATCTAACAGCGCGCGTAAAATCATGTTGGCAACAGTGTCATGCATGTATTGGTCAGAAATAATCTGAAATAATATGATCTATTATTGTGCCAATTTTGAATGAAATCCATTAGTTAGTATAGAAGTTACATGCATTTTAAAATTGGACCTATCAGCAGGCTTAGAATCATGTTGGCAGCACTGACGTATATTAGTTACTCCAAAGTAATCTGGAATGCCAGGTACTATACGTGTGCAAAGTTTAGAGCTATTGGCTTGCATTCTTTCTGATATATTGATATTAGGGTAACAAAAATAGAGACAGCATTTATTAACAGTTGGCAGCCCTGGTTGCTCTTAAGAATACGCATAGTCATATCTGTTATGGTACACATAGCACATACGAAATTTGGTTGAAATCCAAATGATAGTATGGAAGTTACATGTATTTAAAGTTGGACCTCTCAGCAGGCTTAGAATAATGTTGGTAGCACTGACGTATATAAGCTACTCCAAATTAGTATAGAATGACATGTACTATACGTGTGCATAGTTTAAAGCTGTCGGCTTGCATACTTTCTCATATATATTGGTATTTGGATAATATAAATTAAGAGCATTTTTTAACAGTTGGCAGCACTGGTGGTTCATAAGAATACGTTCAGTCATATCTGGTTATGTACACATACAACATACGAAATTTGGTTGAATTCCAATTGATAGTGTAGAAGTTATATGCATTTAAATATTGGACCTATCAGTAGGCTTATAATCATTTTGCCAACACTGCCATGTATGTCCTTCTGGAAATTAAACTGCAATATCATTATCTATATGTGTGCCGATTTTGAAATAGCTCCCATTCATACCTTCCAAATATCCAACATGGAGCTCAAATTTCAATTGCGATTTTTCAGCAGTTGGTAGCACTGACATCATTTTCAAATATGGCCGTGATATATTCAGGTATAGATCTTTACTCCTACCAAATTTTATTTCGATTGCTCCAGCCGTTTAGGAGTTGATAGGGGGACACACACACACAGCCAGACAGACAGAAGGACAGACAGACACACATTTGCCCGATCTCATAAGTCTACTTTTTCCTCATTTTTGCAAAATGTGAAAAGTAGGCTAAAAACTGCACTTACAAAACTAGCTTGACTGCCGCGAGGGACGTGGAGGTGCAGTGGTCAAGCTGCTTGCCTGTCACCAAGGTGGACAGGGTTCGATTCCCGGTTAATAATGCATGTGAGATTTTCGAAGGTGAAAGGTCACGTCCTATGGCTCAGAATCCACGTTAAAAGGCGGTCCCGTGGCAGATGATCGCGACATTGACGGTCTCGTACTTCAAAAATGTAATTTATACATGTATTTGATCAAATGGAATTAATAAAATCTATCTATCTATCTATCTATCAAGCTTCCTTCCTTTCTTGTTCTAGCGGTGAGCATAGTACGAAGGCTGTCTTTTAAGTAAGGGTCGTTTTTTTAGTGCGCACGCCGCAACAAGCGTGCGCGCTACCTCCCGGCATCCTTTGCGAACAAGCAGGCGTCAGTTGCAGCTGTGTAGCTAACCTGTACGCTGAACTGTGCATCTTTACAATGTTCAAGATTATTGATTCGCCCCCCGCGTGTGAGGTACGATCTGTGATACGTTTTTTGAGTGCAAGAAACATGTCGGCTGCAGACATTCATCGTCAGCTTTGTGAGGTGTATGGTGATAATGCAATGACGGAAGGTAAAGTGCGAAAATGGGTACGCGAGTTTAAAAGTGGCCGTGAAAATGTTCATGACGATGAACCGTATAGCCATGACCTTGCTTCGAGCTATTTCCACCTCTTTTCGAAGCTGAAACGTCATCTTGGTGGGAAGCGCTTCGCCGACGATGAAGAAGTGAAAACAGCCGTGAATTCTTGGTTGTCAGAGCAGGCGGCAAACTTTTATGCAGAGGGATTTCAGAACTTAGTTTTAAGGTATGACAAGTGCCCAAATAAACAAGGCAACTATGTAGAACAATAGAGGAAGGTATGTGAAACCTAAAAATAAATGTGGTTTCAAAATAAAATGTTCCGTTAATTTAAGAAACAAAAAACGGCCCTTACTTAAGAAAATATAGTGAATATAGTGAACGGATTATTGTAGCAAAAATAAATACTAAACCTACCTGCACCACAGTGGTACAAGTCTATATGCCTACCAGTCAAGCTGATGATGAGGATGTTGAAAAGGTCTACGATGAAATAGACGAAATTCTGAGGTATATCAAGGGTGATGAAAATGTTATAGTAATGGGAGATTGGAATGCTGTGGTAGGAAAAGGGAGAGAAGGGAAGATAGTAGGAGATTTCGGATTAGGTGAAAGGAATGATCGAGGAAGCAGGCTGGTAGAATTCTGCACTGAGCATGAGTTGGTCATAGCTAACACCTTATTCAATAACCACAATAGAAGAATATACACATGGATGAGACCAGGAGATACAGGCCGTTACCAAATCGACTTCATTATGGTCAAGCAGAGGTTTCGAAACCAGATTTTGGATTGTAAAACATATCCTGGTGCTGACATAAACTCTGACCACAATCTGGTTGTAATGAAATGCAGATTAAAGTTGAAGAAACTGAAGAAAAGTCAAAAGCCAAAAAGGTGGGCAATAGACAGACTGCAAGAGAAGGATGTAAACGAAAGATTCAAGAAGAGTATAAAGGAAGGACTAATGAAAAACCCTAAACAAACTTCAATTGCAGACGAATGGGCACTTTTGAGGAATGAAATAACAAAATCCGCAGAAGAAAACATTGGTAGGAAAGAGAGAATAGGTAGAAAACCGTGGATCACTCAGGATATACTCGAATTGATGGATGAAAGGCGGAAGCACAAGAATGTAAGAGATGAAAAGGGGAAAGCAGAATACAGACGTCTGAGAAATGAGGTTAACAAGAAGTGCAAGGAAGCGAAAGAAGAATGGTTGAAAGAGAAATGTGCAGGTATAGAAAATTGTCTGAAATTAGGAAAAGTAGACACAGCTTATCGAAGGATTAAGAATACTTTTGGGGAAAAGAAGACTAAGTGCTGTAATATTAAGGACACAAATGGAAAGCCTCTAACAGATAGGGAAGAAAAGGTTGAGAGATGGAAAGCTTACATAGAGAGTTTGTATAAGGGAAAGGAGATTGAGAATCATGTAATGGAAAGGGAGGAGGAAATTGATGAGGATGCGAAAGGAGATTTAATATTGAGATCAGAATTTGATAGAGCTTTGGAAGACTTAAGCAGGAACAAAGCACCAGGCATAGATGATATACCGATTGAGTTGCTACGCTGCATAGGAGAGGAAGGTCTGATCAGGTTATTTCACTTGGTGTGTAGGATTTATGAGACAGGTGAGGTACCCCCTGATTTCAAGAAGAATGTAATCATCCCTATACCAAAGAAAGTGGGAGCTGACAGATGTGAAGATTACCGTACAATCAGCTTGATTACTCATGCTTCAAAGATCCTGTCTAGAATAATTTACAAAAGGATTGAGAGCCAGATAGAAACGGAGTTGGGTGAAGACCAGTTTGGTTTCAGGAGAAATGTAGGAACAAGGGAAGCTGTACTAAGTCTTAGGCTGATTTTGGAAGGTAGAATAAGGAAAGATAAGAGAACGTTCATGGCTTTTGTAGACTTAGAAAAGGCTTTTGATAACGTTGATTGGACTAAATTGTTTGACATTTTGAAATCGATTGGAATAAAGTACAGGGATAGGAGGGTGATATACAATCTATACAGAAACCAGACAGCAGTCATTCGAGTTGAAGGACATGAGAGAGAAGCTGGTATTCAGAAAGGTGTAAGGCAAGGCTGCAACTTATCACCCATACTTTTCAATCTTTACATTGAACAAGCAATGAAGGAAATTAGAGAAAAATTTAAAGTGGGAGTGAAGATTCAAGGAGAAATAATTTCAACTCTGAGATTTGCTGATGACATCGTCATCTTGGCCAACAAGCCTGAGGATTTGAATGAGTTTTTGAATGGTATGGACTCCGTCTTACGGAAAGAATTCATGATGAAAATTAATAAATGTAAAACAAAAATACTGGAATGCAGCCGAAATAAATCAGAAACCTCTATGGAGATCAAATTGGCAGGTGAAAAGCTGAAGGAAGTAGGAGATTTCTGTTACTTAGGAAGCAGAATAACCAGTGATGGACGAAGCAAAGAGGATATAAAAAGTAGGTTGGCTCAGGCAAGAAAAGCATTTCTACAAAAAAGGAATCTGCTGACATCGAATATAGATTTAGGTATTAGGAAGTCATTTTTGAAAGCCTTTGTCTGGAGCGTGGCGCTCTATGGAAGTGAAACTTGGACTATTGGTGCAGCAGAAAAGAGGAGAATTGAAGCATTTGAAATGTGGTGTTACAGGAGAATGATGAAGATCAGATGGGTAGATAGGGTTACAAACAAAGAGGTATTAAGACGAGTGGGAGAGGAGAGATGTTTCTGGCGACTGCTAATGAAGAGAAGAGATAGGTTGGTAGGACACATACTAAGACACCCAGGAATAGTAAGCTTAGTTATGGAAGGAAGGGTCGAGGACAAGAACTGTAGGGGTAGACCAAGGTTAGAATATGTTAAACAGATTGCCTCGGATGTAGGGTGTGGTAGCTATGTAGAGATGAAACGATTAGCTCAGGACAGGGAGGCATGGAGAGCTGCATCAAACCAGTCAAAAGACTGAAGACTCAAACAACAACAACACTTAAGAAACAGCCCTCGTACCTTTCTACACCGAGTTTCGATTTCTAGCTCTGCCATAGAGGATTTTAATACCGATACGAGGGTGGACTCAGGCTCGTGAGATCAACTAAGAAGACAACTGGATTCGAATTCCAGTATTAAGTAGTCCTTTCGCATTCTACTCCAGGCAAATGCAGGTAAGGTATTCTCGTGGGACAACGCAACCCCGTAAGCTTGCTCTCCAGTCCATGTGCTCAATACATACAGGTATCATTCGGAATTTCCAAATATTCATTGGTAGAGACATTTGAAATTCACGGATTCAATGACCTGTAGGCTTGATTCTCCAGTCCTCTGGGCACTTAGCTGACATCCTGTGTTCATTGACTGCTCCCACAGTGGGGAAACCATTTGACTGGTGACGGGGTAACATATGATACGCTTATCCTGTTGCAGAGAATGTATTAATAATTTTATTAATGCAGCTAATGGCCATACAGACTAGGAGTTTTCCAGAGCGGCTCAAATAAACTATGTCCTAATCAGGAAAGCAGCACATATGCTTAGAATCTACTGTGTAGCTTGTCACCGAACAAAATCGCGAATTTCGACTGTGTCTATTCATTGGCTACAGAGGCAATCTTATTGGCGAGAAAAAAGGAAAAGAACAAGAAGATGATAATGATGAGGATTCTCTCCGCTTCTACTGAAGGTCTTAATGGTACGGAAAAATGGCTTTTATCACTACAATGTGGCACGGAGAACCATAGGACATCACTGTTCAGTTAGTTGTTAGCATTTAAGATAGCATTGCAATGCCTAAACCAAGGCCACTTCAGCCTCCTTACCAATAACGCACCAGTGTATAGTTCTCTCGCTTTCTTCGTTAACGACCGGCGACTCAAACGTTACGCAGTAGCACGCGCCGACAATAACCATCGTTCGCTGCAGACCAACAGCTGATGGTTCTTGACCAATAGAATGCCTGCTCGATCATTCCAAGTGGACTCCAGAGTCCGGTCCTGACTGTCTGCTCGCTTATAAGGTCTCCAGTGTTGCACCCAGTTCTGTCCAGTTTCGCTGCTTGCTCTCAGTGGCTACGATGGAGAGTCGATATTTAACGCTGTGCCTGGAGCTGGGAAAGCCCTGGCTCCACACAGACATAGAATGTAAGCATGGCTGCCCAACTAGGTTTCAAAAGCGTGCCGGTCGTTAACGAGGAAAAGAGAGAACTATTAGCAAGCGCATTAAGTAACACTCGTTCGAAAATCCCAAGGTTCGTATCAAGGCGCTGGCAATGACCATTCTGAGTGTGTTTTCTTCACGAATATTCTCTACAATCACTTGGGATGAATGCCTGGATGGTGACTTATTTGAGGTCCCAGGGCACCTAACTCAATTTTAGACATATAATTACATTTGCGTACACTACTTCAGTCGCTACAATAACACAAGTTATCGGACAAATTCCTTATACTGTGCAGTGTAGAAGACGTTTCGTTTATCTTCACAGTGTGTAAAACGTAGTGCAGTGTATAAAACGTGTCATAGGTGTATTGTAAAATCTATTTATATGGTAAATTACGAGAAATTCCCGCTTGAACAAAGGCTGTTCGTGCTCATGTATGACACGTACTGTATGTAAAAACGGAGTCATGCAGAGCGGTGTGTAGGTATTTTAAAGACAAATTCCCTACCGTTCCAGTTCCAGAGAGAGACTGCCAGGCGTCTTGTTAATAAATTACGGACAAGGGGAACACTAAACGCTGCATGTCCTAAGCCAAAGAGAAGGGGCCTGACGGAGAAAAAACTTGTTGAAATTAATGCAACATTCTCTCGCTCTCCAAATAAGTCTCTAAAACGTGTTGCACAGCAAGTAAGTGTTTCGGAGACCTTAGTCCACACGGCTACTAAAATTTTAAAACTGAAACCATACAGAGGAACTGTAGTCCAAGAATTACGACCTCTTGACAATGAAAAACGCATCACTTTCTGTAAGTAGATTTTACACAACATCGTTGACGGCATTGTTGACCCGCAGTTAATAATCTTCTCTGATGAGGCGTTGTTTCATTTAAATGGCCACGTCACTGCACAGAACAATAGATACTGGAGCACAGAAAATCCCCATCAGATTCTCACATAGTTTACATGGGAATCGCCCGGCCGCAGGGGGACGGGGAAGCGAACGCACTGTATTAGGTACATAAATACAGCCGACCAACTTCAGTGGTATACGGGTACGAATCTTGGATTCGATTCTCGGCTCTGACAAGAAATTTAATTTCGAACTGAGGGCTGGAACGGGATATATTCAGCCACGTGTGGGTAACCGCGAAAAGAAGGGTTCGATTTCCACCCACCTCAGCAATGCTAGAAGTGGTTCCCCATTACTACCGTGGTAGTATCTAACTTATCGCACCATTTCTTTTATCGTTTTAATGGGCAGAACTACGAGGTCATCTGCCCCTCTTAACACAGATTAAAGTATACAAATTTGGGATGGAATTTAAAATTTACAGGTGGACGCCTAAATGTGAAAAGACCGAAATATAATGAAACAAAAACAAAAAAACCCTAGTTATTAAATAAACAAAAATTACGGAATGAACAAAAAATTCAGAGTTCAAAAAAGAACAAGTCTTTGAGTCAATGTACACTTGAACATTTAGATTGCTGGCCCTAACCCACTCTCACTTATAATGCGGATGATGAGATCAGCAGCCATCGCGTCATCGGCTAATATGAGTGTCATCTATAAACCAAGGTTTCTTCGTAAGTCGGCAAGATCCACACACTCGGTTAATATGTGGGCCACGGTGAAAACGACTCCACAGGTACAAAGTGGGGGATCTTCCCTTGTCATTAGGTACGAATGGGTGGATCTTGTGTGGCCTATCCTTAGCCTACACAAAATGACGGACTCCCTCCGTGATCGGAACGAGCTCCGCCACACGCGAGTAGTTCCCTTGATCGCTCTCAGTTTACTAGGCATTGGGTCAGCTAGCCACTGACTCTCCCATGATGCCAATACTGATATGATAATTGTTGTTTTAAGGGGCCTAACATCTGGGTTATTGGCCCTTAATGGTCTGGGTGATAGCGAAAATGACAATGAAATGGAAACCAAGCTGGACTGAAAATACTTACAAAATGGAACTCGGATTGAAATGGCTCACAAAATGAAGAATGGAAACACTTAGAAAAGGTAAAGGTAATTTAGAAGGAAAATACTCATAAAAGGAATTTAGATTGAAAAATACGCACAAAATGTAATTTAGGTTCAAATTATTTACAATAGGTTCAAATTTCTTACAAAATGCAATGTAGATTTGAAATACTCAACATAATGCAATTGAAATTCAAAATATATACAAAATGCAATTGAAATTGAAAATACGTAATGCCATGTCCTGTGGTTCGGATTCCACGTAAAAAAGGAGGTCCCGTGGCTCATGATCTACAGATTAACGGTCACGTTAAACTACAAGCTTCCTTCCTTTCCTTCCTTTGAAAATACGTACAAAATGCAATTGAGGTTCAAAATACTTACAAAATGCAATTGGATTTGAAAATGCTTACAAAATGCATGGTAGATTTAAAATACTCACAATATGTGGAAACCCGCGATTTAAAATACTGTACTTACAAAATGGAGTTTAGGTCGAAAGTACTTACAAAGTGCAATGTAGATTGAAAAAACTTACAAAATGTGGTTGAGTAAAAAAAAATAAAAAAAAACCTCACAAAATGGAATTTAGACACACCGGGAGCAAATTCATAAAAAAAGGGCGGGAATCTTAAAGAGAAGAGGAACTATAATGAAAAGAAGGCTAATCCCACGAAGAAAGAGGGACCAGGAAAGATGAGAGAAGGGCCAATGAAGGCGGGAAAGGAAAAGACACCTGAGACCTCGGATACCCTAATACCGTCGGGGTCGGAAGAGAACAAGAGTTGACGAAGAGAGGTCGACAGAAAAGAAGACACAGAGGAGCCGGGCACAAGTAGATGGAAGCAAGCCGGACTCAGCTGGGGTCCCGTGGTCACCAACCCACGTCCCACTACATGTGAGCCGCTGGGGGAAATGCCAGTACTACTTGTCGGCGTAACTGAGAGCGAATATCTCTAGCGGGTATAAGGCACCACATCGGAAGCCCTTAAAATGAAACAACGAACACAAGTTATCTCACAGGTGCACCCACACCACTCACCTGGTCTGGACAGCCGGTAGCTCCCTGCACTACTGCTGCTGCTACTACGGCTGCTACCACTACCACTACTACTGCTACTATTGCTCCTAGTTCTTGCCTCCGTGCTCATGTCTGCAAGACTCTGTTCTCGGCGTCGCAATGAGACCTAACCCAATGCTCCAGCCATGCAATCGATCGCCGGCAGACTCCTGACGTCTAGTTAGTGGTGGACATGCGCAATTCTACCACAATTGTCGTAGCGATTGTCTGGATAAGGAACCCGAAGGGAATTGGACAGAGGTAATGTGATCACACTGGTGTGTTTGTGGCTCCCTTCGTCATCAGGGACTTGATGTGGTTGTAACCTGGTTCTGGCATGTTAAGCGTCCGACCAAGAGATGTAGAGGAGGACGAACGAGCTTCATGTCTTATTCAGAACAATCTGCAACCTTTTCTCATTCTTGGGCTGCTTTTGATGATGATAATTGTAGTTTGAAGGGACCTAACATCTAGGTTATCGGCCCCTAATGGACTGGGTGATAGCGAAAATGACAATGAAAAGGAAACCATAACTGAGAATAATTACAAAATGGAACTCAGATTGAAATGACTCACAAAATGTAGAGTGGAAATACTTACATAAGGTAATTTAGAAAGAAAATACTCACAAAAGGAATTTAGATCGAAAAATACATACAAAATATAGTATAGGTTCAAAATACTTACAAAATGCAATGATGTAGATTCGAAATACTCAACAAAATGCAATTAAAATTCAAAATACTTACAAAATGCAATTGAAATTGAAAGAGTTTACAAAATGTATGGTACCGTACATTCAAAATACTGACAATGTGGAAGCCCGCGATTCAAAATACTGTACTGACAAAATGCAATTGAGATTGAAAATACTTACAAAATAGAGTTTAGATCGAAAATACTTACAAAACGAAATGTAGATTGAAAATACTTACAAAATGTGGTTGAGATTCAAAATAGGCCTACTCACAAAATGTAATTTAGAGACACGGTGGGACAATTCAGAAAAACAGTGCGAGAATCTTAAAGAGGAAAGGAACTATAATGAAAAGAAAAAGAAGGCTGATCCCTAGAAGAATGAGGAATCAGGCAAGATGAGAGAAGGGCCAATGAAGGCGGGAAAGGAAGAGACTCCCTAGGCCACGGATACCCTAATACCGTCGGGGTCAGAAAACAAGAGTTAACAAAGAGAGGTCGACAGGAAAGAAGACGGAGAGGAGCCCGGCACAAGTAAGTGGAAGCAATGCCGGACTCAGCTGGGGTCCCGTAGTCGCCAACCCACGACCCACTAGATGTGAGCCCCTGGGGGGTTGGACTGCTTTTGATCTGTGAAATGGACTACCTCCTAGTGCAGTGATTATCGTTGTTGGTTGTAGTCCTTGAGGTTCCTGGTTCGATTCCAGCTCTGCTAAGAAATGAAATTCTGATCTGAGGGTTGGAACGGAGTTCACTCAATCTCGAGAGGACGACTGAGGAGAGGTTATGGTTTTTCACTTCTATTCCAGGCCTCCTTCACAATCCATCCCCAAATACATACAAGCTAGTACAGACACCGCATTAGCACACATTATGGATTTCAAACACACCAGAACTGGATGCGTGGTGCAGCGGTAACGGTCTCGCCTGCTGTGCCCAAGGTTGCAGAATCGAATCCTGGCGCAGCCAGTTGGCATTTCAGGGTGCGCAAATGCGCGTGAGCTGTGTCTGTAGATTTACTGGCACGTTAAAGATACCCTTGGGGGCAAAATTCCCAAACCCCAGCATCTCTAAACGCCTCAGTAGTTAAAAGGGTTGTAAAACCAATACTATTATTATTATGATCAAACACACCAAAGTACATAGGATTGAACACCATTATGTCTGTCGCAAGCCCCTTAATCAAATAATGACGTGAACTGTGAAAGGACTCAAGAGCCACGGGGTCGTTTTGATGAATAACATATTTTTTGCAACACACAAAAGCCGGGTGTCCTAAAATAATGTATACAATTTTCTGTCCATGAAGAATGGGAACTACAGTACCTTATACTGTATGTGCAACAAGATAAGTAACTCGTGGCTGTCTTAAGAGTTGCAACCCTCGTATATAAAAATTCCAGATGGAACGAGGAATTAAAACTGGGGCCTCCTACACAAACAGGAAGTGTGCACTTTGGGCCAGTAACCTATAATTAGAGGGGTAGATGACCTCAGTATTCCACCTCTTAAAACAACAATCACTATCGGTTACCATTTATTTATTTATTTATTTATTTATTTATTTATTTATTTATTTATTTAGCGTATGGCTTTTAGTGCCGGGAGTGTCCAAGGACAAGTTCGGCTCGCCAGAGGCTGTAGCTGCTACAAGCGGACAACCATGGGGTGAGCTACAAGATCCGTTCAATTTCAAGTAGTTCCAACTTTCGCTACCAGATGTCACTGACACCTAGTGGTAAACGTTGGAACTTTGATAGAGCGTTACAACGAAATCTAACCTAGAAATTTAGCTTCACACAATTTAGATCTTTTACATGCCATAAACCTATGACATGGGACTGCCGGCTTTACTTCCCTTCCGAACGAAGGCATACTGCAGGATTTTAACGCTCTTAAAAAATTCCGACGACTTCGGCCGGGATTGAACCCGCGATCTTGGGTCCAGCAGTTCAGCATGCTACCAACTACGCCACCGAAGCCGCTATAACGCGTATTTAAAAGAAAGCGAACAGTATAATGCACTTAACATCACATCGCATTATTACGGTGTTTGAAGCCATTTTTCAGTGTTGCCTTAGTATACATAGTTTGATGTTTTTCAGTCGGTTTACACGACTGTACCCAATTGGATATCTATAGATGTTCTTGCAAGCAATGTATTTAATTATTGAGAAGTACAAACATAAAAGTTAACAAAAAGATGGTATATTGGCTTTCACGGCCGGTGAATTAAAACTCAGCTATTCTTCTAGGTTTGTGCCGTGTCTTGTGTGGGGTTTCGCCTAGGACACCAAGCTAGGCTCATCGGCGGGCTCTTGGTGTCCCCGCCCGGACCCCCACAGGAGTGACGAACTGCGCGCCACCTCCCTTTATATAAGGTGCAACTGCACCTCTTGACTACGAGAACTAAAAGCTCAAGCAGAGGCGAAACCCCACACAAGACACGGCACAAACCTAGAAGAATTGCTGAGTTTTAATTCACCGGCCGTGAAAGCCAATATACCATCTTTTTGGAAGCCTTCATAGGGAGGTTAAGGCTGCTTGAGCTTTTAGTTCTCGTAGTCAAGTGGTGCAGTTGCACCTTATAAAAGGGAGGTGGCGCGCAGTTCGTCACTCCTGTGGGGGTCCGGGCGGGGACACCAAGAGCCCGCCGATGAGCCTAGCTTGGTGTCCTAGGCGAAACCCCACACAAGACACGGCACAAACCTAGAAGAATTGCTGATAAAAGTTAACAATTTGCGATTAAAACATTACTTGCTATTGTTCAGCCCATGTTTGTTGCCCAATAACTACGAAGAACGATGAATACGTATGTAATATTTAGAGGGCATTATATTATCGGCCTTCGTACATCAGAACAGAACAGCTTACCAACACACGACTAGAAAAACCTCTCAAAACAACCGATCTCTTATGCCAAACTACAGCCAGCGGGACAACACCGGCCCGCCATAATTTATTTTGATTACATTGTAACATCTACAATACCTAAAATAAATCATACAAAATAATAATACGATGTTCATTATTAAGCAACCCATTAAAAACACAATAACTGAAATATATAATAAAATTGAACATTTCAACTGTAGGGTGGCTAATGAATAATATGAGATTTATCCTAAAAATTACAGTAAGTGTCATAAGCTACACAGGTAATTCAGATAATGAAATTTAACATCATAATTATTATTATTATTAATGAGATTTATGTAGCTACTTTCCTCCGAATATTGTTTGCAGTTATGGACCAAGTTTACTAGCAAAGACTTCAAATGTTCATCAGTTAATTCGGATCTGTAAATATTTTTGTATATTTCATCTTCAAGAATATACAGATAAGTAATGTCGAAATCAGAAAGAAAAAAAAAAAAAGGCCATGAGCAAACGGAGCGGAGTCCACCTTCACACCCTATGCCACTCGCCGGCTAGTCCCAAAACGAAAATTTGCTCATCATTCAAATCTACATGTTGATATGATGAGCTACCTAGGTCTCGGCCCTTGGGACTTTGTGGAGGAGTCAGTGTGACCATTTTAGGCTAAAACTTTTGGAGACCCCTGCCTTATGCCGTCCTCATCACTCAATCGCTTTGCATGCTGCCTACACCACCAGGCGTTGGATCTTTCCGGTGTTTCTACAGCCGGTTGGGCCGTGACAACCACGTCTCTCGGTGGTCACGGTCGGGCACAATTCTAATTTCCGCAATAGAACAAATGTCTTTTATTCATTTCCGATGATGATAATAATAACTAATAACAATAATAATAATAATAATAATGTTATTGGTTTTACGTCCTTTTTAACTACCCTGGCTTTTAGAGACGATGGGGTACCGGAATTTTGCTCCGAAGGGGATCTTTAACGTGCCGGTAAATCTACTACCACGGCTCCCTCGCATTTCTGCCAAAATACGAACCTGCAACATTGGGCCCAGCAAGCGAGAACGTGACCGCTGAGCCACACAACAGTTATAATAATACCTGATGTGGCTTTAGAGACGCCGGTGTGTCACAATTTTGCCCTTGAGAGGGACCTTTAACGTGTCAATAAATCCGATGAGAGGTGGTCGATTTTCAACATCCTTAAATGCCATCGAAATGAGTCGGGATTACACGGCTCTCTCGATTTTTAGCCTACTTTCGATAATTTGCAAAAAATGAAAGTAGACTTATGAGATCAACACAGGGCGAAAAAAGTGTGTCTGTCTGTGTGTGTGTATGTGTGTGTGTGAGTCTGTGTGTGTATGTGTGTGTGTGAGAGTCTGTGTGTGTGTGTGTGTGTGTGAGTGTGTGTACTCTGAATGTCTGCCCCCCCCCCCCCCCCTATCAATTCGAACACGGTGAATGCGAATTGAACGAAATTTGGTACAAAGGTAGCACTAGCAAAGGACACCTCAGTGTCATGTTTTATATCGCCGCCATCTTGACGGAAACGTAATGGCGGCCACACAAATGTTCAAAGCTTAAATAAATTACGACTAACCTAATTATCCGATCACTACCAAATTTTGCAACAACATACCTTTATGGGGGGAGCATCCTTAGACCAAACCAATAGGTCATCAACGTAATAGTTTGCGGATGGCGGCCATCTTTGTGTGAAAATCGATTCCCCCTATTAATTCGAACACGGTGCAACCGAATGGAACGAAATTTGGTACAAAGATAGTACTAACAAAAGGCACCTCAGTGTCATGTTTTATGTCGCCGCCATCTTGACGGAAACGTAATGGCGGCCACACAAATGTTCAAAGCTTAAATCAAATTACGACTAACCTAATCATCCGATCTCTACCAAATTTGGCAACAACATACCTTTATGGGGGGAGCATCGTTTGACGGAACTAATAGGTCATCAGCGAAATAGTTTGCGGATGGCGGCCATCTTTGTTTGAAAATCGATTCCCCCTATTAATAAGAACACGGTGGAACCGAATGGAACGAAATTTGGTACAGAGGTAGCACTAGCAAAGGGCACCTCAGTGTCATGTTTTATATCGCCGCCATCTTGACTGAAACGTAATGGCGGCCACACGAATGTTCAAAGCTTAAATCAAATTACGATTAACCTAATCATCCGATCTCTACCAAATTTTGCAACTACATACCTTTATGGAGGGTGCATCCTTTGACCAATATAATAGGTCATCAGCGTAACAGTTTGCGGATGGCGGCCATCTTTGTGTGAAAATCGATTCCCCCTATTAATTCGAACACGGTGCAACCGAATGGAACGAAATTTGGTACAGAGGTAGTACTAACAAAAGGCACCTCAGTGTCATGTTTTGTATCGCCGTCATCTTGACGGAAACGTAATGGCGGCCACACAAATGTTCAACGCTTATATCAAATTACGACTAACCTAATCATCCGATCTCTACCAAATTTTGCAACAACATACCTTTTTGGGGGGAGCATCCTTTGACCAAACTAATAGGTCATCACCGTAATAGTATGCGGATGGCGGCCATCTTTGTGTGAAAATCGCTTCCCCCTATTAATTCGAACACGGTGCAACCGAATGGAACGAAATTTCGTACAGAGGTAGTACTAACAAAAGGCACCTTAGTGTCATGTTTTATATCGCCGCCATCTTGACGGAAACGTAATGGCGGCCACCCAAATGTTCAAAGCTTAAATCAAATTACGATTAACCTAATCATCCGATCTCTACCAAATTTTGCAACAACATACCCTTATAGAGGAAGCATCCTTACACCAAATGAATAGGTCATTAGCCTAATAGTTTGCGGATGGCGGCCATCTTTGTGTGAAAATCAATTCCCCCTATTAATTTAAACACGGTGAAACCGAATGGAACGAAATTTCGTACAGAGGTAGTACTAACAAAAGGCACCTTAGTGTCATGTTTTATATCGCCGCCATCTTGACGGAAACGTAATGGCGGCCACCCAAATGTTCAAAGCTTAAATCAAATTGCGATTAACCTAATCATCCGATCTCTACCAAATTTTGCAACAACATACCCTTATAGAGGAAGCATCCTTTGACCAAATGAATAGGTCATTAGCCTAATAGTTTGCGGATGGCGGCCATCTTTGTGTGAAAATCAATTCCCCCTATTAATTCAAACACGGTGAAAACGAATGGAACGAACTTTGGTACAGAGGTAGCACTAGCAAAGAGCATCTCAGTGTCATGTTCTATAACGCCGCCATAGTGACAGAAACGTAATGGCGGCCACACAAATGTTCATAGCTTGAGTTAAATTAGGACTAACATAACCATCCGATCTCTACCAACCTTTGCAACAACATACCTTTATGGAGGGAGCATCCTTTGACCAATATAATAGGTTGTTAGCCTAATAGTTTGCGGATGGCGGCCATCTTTATGTCAAAATTGATTCCCCCTAATAATTCGAACACGGTGGAACCGAATGGAACGAAATTTGGTACAGAAGTAGCACTAGCAAAGGGCACCTCAGTGTCATGTTTTATATCGCCGCCATCTTGAATGAAACGTAATGGCGGCCACACGAATGTTCAAAGATTAAATCAAATTACGATTAACCTAATCATCCGATCTCTACCAAATTTTGCAACTACATACCTTCATGGAGGGAGCATCCTTTGATCAATCTAATAGGTAATTCGCCTAGTTTGCGGATGGCGGCCATCTTTGTGTGCAAATCGATTCCCCCTATCAATTCAAACACGGTGAAACCGAATTGAACGAAATTTGGTACAGAGGTAGCACTAGCAAAGGGCACCTCATATTCACGTTTAATATCCCTATAGCACGTTGTATTTCAACAAGCTACTACAACAAACATTCAATCATACTCCTTGAAAAGGACAAAGAGTTATAACAATACCCATGCATTTAGGAGAAAGTAGGCTATATGTTCTTTACTGAACATCTTGTTTTTTTTATTTTTAGAAAATAAGTGTTATTTTTAACCTACTTTCGATTCTTGAAAAAAAATGAAAGTAGACTTATGAGATCACTACAGGGCGAAAAAAGTGTGTCTGTCTGTGTGTGTGTATGTATGTGTGTGTGTGTGTGTGTGTGTGTGTGTGTGTGTGTGGTACTCTGAATGTCTGTCCCCCCCCCTATCAATTCGAACACGGTGAAACCGAATGGAATGAAATTTGGTACAAAGGTAGCACTAGCAAAGGACACCTCAGTGTCATGTTTTATATCGCCGCCATCTTGACGGAAACGTAATGGCGGCCACACAAATGTTCAAAGCTTAAATCAAATTACGACTAACCTAATCATCCGATCTCTACCAAATTTTGCAACAACATACCTTTATGGGGGCAGCATCCTTTGACCAAACTAATAGGTCATCAGCCTAATAGTTTACGGATGGCGGCCATCTTTGTGTGAAAATAGATTGCCCCTATTAATTCGAACACGGTGAAACTGAATGGAACGAAATTAGGTACGGAGGTAGTACTAGCAAAGGGCACCCCAGTGTCATGTTCTATATCGCCGCCATCTTGACGGAAACGTAATGGCGGCCACACAAATGTTCGAAGCTTAAATCAAATTACAACTAACCTAATCATCCGAACTCTACCAAATTTTGCAACAACATACCTTTATGGAGGGAGCATCCTTTGACAAATCTAATAGGTCATTAGCCTAATAGTTTGCGGTTGGCGGCCATCTTTGTGTCAAAATGGATTACCCCTATTAATTCGAACACGGTGAAACCGAATGGAATGAAATTTGGTACAGAGGTAGCACGAGCAAAGGGCACCCCATTGTCATGATTTATATCGCCGCCATCTTGACGGAAACGTAATGGCGGCCACCCAAATGTTCAAAGCTTAAATCAAATTTCGACCATCCTAATAATTTGATCTCTACCGGATTTTGCAACAACATGCCTTTTTGTGGAAAGCATCTTATGACTGACTACAAGGTCATCAGCCCAATAGTTTGCAAATAGCGGCCATGTATGTGTGCAAATCCATTCCCCAGATCAATTCAAACACGGTGAAACCGAATTGAATGAATTTTTTTACAGAGGTAGCACTAGCAAAGGGCACCTCATATTCATGTTTAATATCCCTATAGCACGTTGTATTTCAACAAGCTACTACAACCAACATTCAATTATACTCCTTGAAAAGGACAAAGAGTTATAACAATACCCATGCATTTAGGAGAAAGTAGGCTATATGTTCTTTACTGAACATCTTGTTTAATCTAAAACAAACAAGATGTTCAGTAAAGAACATATAGCCTACTTTCTCCTAAACGCATGGGTATTGTTATAACTCTTTGTCCTTTTCAAGGAGTATAATTGAATGTTGGTTGTAGTAGCTTGTTGAAATACAACGTGTTATACGGATATTACACATGAATATGAGGAGGTGCCCTTTGCTAGTGCTACCTCTGTACAAAATTAATTCAATTCGGTTTCGCCGTGTTTGAATTGATATGGTGAATCGATTTGCACACATACATGGCCGCAAACTATTGGGCTGATGACCTTGTAGTTCAGTCAAAAGATGCTTCCCACAAATAGGTATGTTGTTGCAAAATTTGGTAGAGATCAAATAATTAGGTTGGTCGTAATTTGATTTATGCTTTTAACATTTGGGTGGGCGTCATTCCGTTTCCATCAAGATGGCGGCGAAATAAAACATGACCCTAAGGTGCCCTTTGCTAGTGCTACCTCTGTACCAAATTTCGTTGGACTGATGACCTTGTCGTTTGGTCAAAATATGCTTCCCACACAAAGGTATGTTGTTGCAAAATTTGGTAGAGATGAGATGATTAGGTTGGTCGTAATTTGATTTAAGTTTTTAACATTTGGGTGGCCACCATTACGTTTTCCTCAAGAGGCGGCGATATAAAATATGACACTGAGGTGCCCTTTCCTAATGCTACCTCCGTAACAAATTTCGTTCAATTCGGTTTCACCGTGTTTGAATTGATAGGGGGAATCGATTTGCACACAAACATGGCCGCCATCTGCAGACTATTAGGCTGATGAACTTGTAGTTTAGTAAAATAGACGCTCGCCATATAAATATATGTTGTTGCAAAATTTGGTAGAGATCGGATGATTAGGTTAGTCGTAATTTGATTTAAGCTTTGAACATTTGGGTGGCCGCCATTACGTTTCCGTCAAGATGGCGGCGATATAAAACATGACACTGAGGTGCCCTGCTAGTGCTACCTCTGTACCAAATTTCGTTCAATTTGGTTTCACCGTGTTCGAATTGATAGGGGGGGGGGGGGGCAGACAGACATTCAGAGTACATACTCTCTCTCTCTCTCTCTCTCACACACACACACACACACACACACACACACACACACACACAGACAGACACACAATTTTTCGCCCTGTGTTGATATCATAAGTCTACTTTCATTTTTTGCAAAAATCGAAAGTAGGCTAAAATTGAAGTCTTAACCGACTGCAGCACTCAGCCCGACTGACTGACACTTATCTACATGTGATCCTTCGGGCCAGCTCTTATACATTGCAAGTGCTGTTTCGAAATTTGGGTAGCAAGAGTCGCTTGACTCCGCAGCGTAAGCCGTGTGCATTAAGTAGCGTAACGCGACTGCAAGAGGGGATTCTAAGTCCGGAGATTAAAGGCTCAAATCCCGGTGCTAATAGCGGCCATACTGAGTATGATTTATCTGGAGGTTCTTTACACCCTTTCCAGCCAAATTCAGGGATGGTATCTTATTTCAAGTTTCAGGGACCCAACCCTAACCTAATACTTTCGATTACAAACACAAATACAGTCATTACAAATGTTCGGAAATTTAAGGTCGAAAATATGCAAGCAAATATGCCTTAAAACTAGCTGAAAATGAGCCGAAATCGGAAAAATATGTCCTATGTACAGGGTTATAATTATATTTCAGCATCGTCACGCGCGGGAATTTTCCACTCGGCTGTTGCCGATGCATCGGCCGACCACGGCTGTTGTATTTCCCCTCGTTACCTCCATGCGCACTCGTCTTGTGAGCTGCATCTGTCACCACACGGGAATTACATCAGCCACGGTCGGCCGATGCACGGGCAACGGCCGAGTGGAAAATCCCCGCTCACCATAACCCTGTATTTTAGGAATGTATGAAGCAGCACTAACATAAAATGCGGTAATACAGTAGACACATTCAATCATAAAAACTGATAGAGCTACAAAACCTACATTTAGCTTTCAATATTCATTCAGTACGGTAGAAGCATAGTCCTAGAACGCAGTTCTAACCCGCTTTTCCCAAAACGACAATTCAAATACGAAGTAACAGCATGCCCTTTTAGCCTACTTTCGATTTTTGCAGAAAATGAAGGTAGACTTATGAGATCTACACAGGGCCAAAAATTGTGTGTCTGTCTGTGTGTCTTTGTGTGTACTCTGAATGTCTGCCCCCCCCCCCCCCTATCAATTCGAACACGGTGAAACCGAATTGAAGGAAATTTGGTACAGAGGTAGAATTATCAATGGCAACCTCAGTGTCATGTTTTATATCGCCGCCATCTTGACGCAAACGAAATGGCGGCCACCCAAATGTTCAAAGCTTAAATCAAATTACGACTAACCTAATCACCCGATCTCTACCAAATTTTGCAAAAACATATATTTGTATGGCGAGCATTTTTTGACTAAACTACAAGGTCATCAGGCCAATAGTTTGCAGATGACGGCCATGTATGTGTGCAAATCGATTCCCCCTATCAATTCAAACACGGTGAAACCGAATTGAACAAAATTTGGTACAGAGGTAGCACTAGCAAAAGACACCTCAGTGTCATGTTTTATATCGCCGCCATCTTGAGGAAAACGTAATGGTGTCCACCCAAATGTTAAAAGCTTAAATCAAATTACGACCAATCTTATCATCTGATCTCTACCAAATTATGCAACATCATACCTTTATGTATGAAGAACCTTTTGACCAAACTACAAGGTATCAGCCCAATACTTTGCGGATGGCGGCCATGTATGTGTGCAAGTCGATTCCCCCTATCTATACAAACACGGTGAATCCGAATTGAACAAAAGTTGGTACAGAGGTAGCACTAGCAAAGAGCTTTTCAGTGTCATGTTTTATATTGCCGCCATCTTGACGGAAACGTAATGTCGGCCACCCTAATATTAAAAGCTTAAATCAAATTACGACCAACCTAGTAATCTGATCTCTACCAAATTTTGCAACAACATACCTTCATTTGGGAAGCATATTTTGACTAAACTACAAGAAAAAAGGAAGATTGTAGTTTTACGTGACCGTGAATCTAGTGATTATGAGCCACGGGACCTCCTTTTTACGTGGAATCCGAACCACAGGACATGGCATTTCATTTCGAAAATCTCACATGCATTGACCGGGAATCGAACCCGGACCGCCTTGGAGAGAGGCATTCAGCTAGACCACTGAGCCACCACGCCCGTAAACTACAAGATCATCAGCCCAATAGTTGGCAGATGGCGGCCACGTATGTGTGAAAATCGATTCCCTCTATCAATTCAAACATGGTGAAACCGGATTGAACGAAATAAGGTACAGAGGTAGCACTAGCAAAGAGCACCTCAGTGTCATGTTTTATATCGCCGCCATCTTGACGGAAACGTAATGGTGACCACCCAAATGTTCAAAGATTAAATCAAATGGCGACTATCTTTATCATCCGATCTTGACCAAATTTTGCAACAACATACCTTTTTGTGGGAAGCATCTTTTGACCAAACGACGAGGTCATCAGTCCAACAGTTAACATATGGCGGCCATGTATGTGTGCAAATCGATTCCCCTATCAATTCAAACACGGTAAAACTGAATTGAACGAAATTTAGTACAGATGTAGCACTAGCAAAGGGCACCTGAGGGTGATGTTTTATATCGGCGCTATCTTGATGGAAACGGAATGGCGCCCACCCAAATGTTAAAAGCTTAAATCAAATTACGTCCAACCTAATCATTTGATCTCTACCAAATTTTGCAACAACATACCTTTTTATGGGTAGCATCTTATGAGTGAACTACAAAGTCATCAGCCCAATAGTTTGCAGATAGCGGGCATGTATGTGTGCAAATCGATTCCCCATATAAATTCCAACACGGTGAAACCGAATTGAATGATTTTTTTTTACAGAGGTAGCACTAGCAAAGGGCACCTCATATTTATGTTTAATATCCGTATAGCTCGTTGTATTTCAACAAGCTACTACAACCAACATTCAAGTATACTCCATGAAAAGGACAAAAAGTTATAACAATACCCATGCATTTAGGAGAAAGTAGGCTATATGTTCTTTACTGGACATCTTGTTTCTGTATCTGTTGACGTAAGTTAGAAGACTGCCTAACTGGAACCACACTTTACTTCAGACATAATGTGATCAATCTGTTCAAATACGCGGAGTGTGAAAGGGGAGGGGGCTATAATGCGAACCGTCAAGGCCGAATGGGCGTGAGGTAGCACATTTTGTTTTGTTTACTATTACTCTGAGGTAAATTTATCAGCTGGGGTGGTATCTTACTCAATGAGACGTCCGTACATAAGCTTATTCCTGAAATCAGGTCCTCTAAACCTGATATCTGCCTGTTCTGGGAATACACTGCACCATTTCGAAATCCCGTGTTTGAAACTCCACCAAGATTGTACCTTGTCAAAATTTAAACTAAAGTGATCAAACTGTAACTTATGACAGTAAAAATATGGTATATCGGCTTTCACGGCCAAGAAATTAAAACTCAGCATTTTTTCTAGATTTATGACGTGTCTTGTTTGGGGTTTCGCCTAGGACAGACTGTTCCAGCCGAGCTGCTCGCCACTGAGTACTCGCCGCCTTGCGCGGGTAAACCTGCAATATGCAATACAGCTCTGCTGTGTGTGCTGCCGTCACTGCGCGGTGGATACTAGCCAAGACTTGTGACGGAGAATAGTGTTGAATGGGGTTGCATGACTGTGGACGTGGGAATGTAGGAGATATTCATAAGTAGAGACGAGAATTATAGGCACTAAAAACAGTTAAAATAGGCAGGCATATAGGCTCTTAAAATAGCCAAAATATGCTTGTAAATAGGCACTAACGTGTAAAATAGGCAACAAAATAGGCATGAAAAATTTATTGTAATTTAATAACATATTTAATTACTATAAAAAGAATTAACAATAAGCAACTTATAATTTAATAACATACTTATTTTATATATAAAAGTGAAAGTCTGTCTGTATGTATGTATGTACGTATGTATGTGGGTGAGTGGGTGGGTGGATTTGTTCCGTATAAAAATCTACACCCTTCCACCAATCTCAACCAAATTTTGCATACACATAGTTTAGGACCCAGAAGGAACGGCTGGCTACATGGCATTCCGATAGTCCTTCTCATTCTTCTGATTTCGGCCTTTTTGCACTCAAGCAAAGGCTAACAAAAGCAGAAAATAAACTGATCAAGTAATAGCAAGGCCGGCCATCTCCATAGCAACAGTAGCTCGAGACGGGACCACCAAGTTTCCATATATCTTGGTAAGAAACCATGCTACACCCACTGCCAGCTAGATCGCATCCCTCCAAGCTGCTTTAAACAGTCTGTCCATTCAACACAAGATAGGTTACAGCACCAACGCACTGATCGCCGCTGCATTTTCACTCCCAGCTGGACCGCCTCCCTCCTGGCTGCTTTAAACTGCCTGTCCATTCAACACAAGATAGGTTACAGCACCAACGCACTGTTCGCGGAAGCATTTTCACTGCCAGCTGGATCGCAACCCTCCTGGCTGCATGGCAACAGTAGCTCAAGACGGGACCACCAAGTTTCCATCTATCTCGGTAAGAGGCCATGCTACACCCACTGCCAGTTAGATCGCATCCATCCAAGCTGCTTTAAACTGCCTGTCCATTCAACACAAGATAGGTTACAGCACCAACCCACTGTGATCGCCGCGGCATTTTAACTGCCAGCTGGATCGCATCCCTCCTGGCTGCTTTTAACTGCCTGCCCATTCAACACTCAGACGCGTACAGGACATACTGTATATTAATTCACTGTTAGGTTGCAGCGCCAACCTAACGCGGCTTTTGAAGGGGACGATACCTGAAACGAAGGGGTTTTAACTTTGGAGGCTTAATATCGAGATTGAAAAAACGCGAAAACATGGCACTAAGTTAGTTCTTTTGTTATTCAATCAGCATAAAGTTTATGATATTAATTCACACACATACTAACGGGTAAATTTTCAATATAAAGAAAAGCGAAATACAAAACGAAGGGTTGTTAAGTTTGGAGGCTTAATATCGAGATCCCAGGCGCTATTTCTGGTGACTTTCGAGAATTCCCATTCTTGTTCGTGAGGTAAACACATATTGAGAAATGAGAATATAATTCTGTCAAGCACACCAGCTGCAATATAATGCACTTTAAAATACAGTCAAAAGGCATCAAATAGGCAATTATACTAAAAATAGGCACAAACCCTTGAAATAGGCATTTATAGGCACAATAAAACCAACGAAATCTAGCCCAAAAGTACCTAAAACGGATTTATATCTCGAAAGCTTACGTTTCTAAACACAGGAATAAAATAGGCAAATAGGCAAATTCCCGTCTCTATTCATAAGACACGTCCAAGATACAGAATACAGTAAGTATACTCAGTATCAGATGGTACACGGTTCACTGCGGACACAAGTGCTGAGATATCAGAAGTCAATGCATGTGCTGACATGATGCGTACAGCATTCTTCAATGTCAGATCTCCAAGCATTGACCTGTCTCTGCATTTTCTTCAGTTCATGGCCGAGAATAGTTGCTCGCAACTGTATGTGGACCCAAACATACACATGATCTGTGTTGCGTTCTTGTGCAAGCTGGGAAAGGTTTCTTGATGTAGTGAACGATACCATCGTGACAGATCCCGAGTGTTGTAATATCTGTCTTTTAATAGGGTAGAATTTTGTAAGTCTATTATTTCCAGCTGCATTGATGGCGGGTAGTCATCAGGGGTAACTGAGAAAGGAGTGCTGAATAATCACATTTCCTTTTCACGAACATTAAGGTCATGGAACCTCTTTTCAAAAGACTCGAGAAGCCTCATTATCTTCATTAGATACTTGTCCAAACAGGTCTCAGGAGGCATTTTTAAAGAGGCAAGACGAGTGAAAAACGTAAATCTCTATTTCGAATCTGCCGCTCAAACAAATGAGCTTTTCAGTGAACGCTCCGAGTTTATCGTACATATCTACGAATAATAAATCCTTTCCTTGCAATGACGTATTTAGGTGGTTTAGGTGCATTGTTATATCTGCAAGAAACGCCAGTCAGGTACCCATGTTGGATCAGAGAGACATTGTTCTGCCTGTCCTTTCATTTCCAGGAAAAGAGCAATTTCTTCGCGAATGGCAAAAAACACATCAAGAACTTTTCCCCGACTTAGCCAGCGAACAGTGCGGTATATCTCCGTAAGCCGCTTCGAGATCTTTTAAAAACCCTTTGAACTGACGATGATTAACACCATGACGCCGGACGAAATGTACACACGTCACTACAACTTTCATGACAGATTCCAGTTCCACTGTTGCGGTACAAAGTGAACCTTGGTGAATAAATCAGTGAATAATCACCACGTCCTTCCCGAATTCACATTTCACTTTATTTTTTAACCGAGAGACGAAGCCCTGCTCTCGTCCAACCATTTGTGGCGCGCCGTCTGAAGCCACCGAATGGAGCTTTTCCCATGGAATGCTCATGTTGTCCACAGATTCACAAACCGCTTCAAATATGTCTTGACCAGTAGCAGTGTAATCCAGCGGTACCACATCTAAGAGTTTCTCCGTAACTTGCAGTCCCATGTCGACACCTCGCACAAATAGCCTATAGCTGGCTGACCGTAATCAACTACATCCGTACTTTCATCAAGTGCGAGCGAAAAGGCCACCATGTTTCGAATTCTACACTTGAGCTATCTCTCCAAATCCCCTCCCATGGCGCGAATGCGACGAGATACTGTCTGTTTTGAGAGACAGGCCGATTCAAATTTCTGCATCTCCCCTGGAGTTAAACATTCCGCAACGGCGAGCAAACCCGATTTCACGATAGGCCCCACCGAGAACGGTTTCCCATTCATCGCAGTGATGTGAGCGACTTTGTAACTTGCTCGAATTGCTGCCTCATTGGTAATTTCTTCAATATAATTCACCTTGAAAAGAAAGTATGAATAAGTTTTCATTTTTATCTGTGACTGTTTATGTCAAACGAATCTACAGTGATATTTGTTTTTAAAAACGTACGTCTTTCTGTATGTCGTCTTTCAGTCTAGCTATGAGCTCCTGGCGTGCTCCACCTTTCATCCGTTCATACAGAGCTGAATGAAGAGTTGTGTAATGACGCTGTACGTTCCATTTCCTCATTGACACACCAAATACTGCGGGAGTTCTTCCTTTTCGGTAAAGAGAAAATGTTCTTCCCACGAACTACGGCTTGTCATATTTATGTAGTGATAGGAAATAACACATCAAGACTGGCAGGAAGCTCATGGACTTGTGCTATAACCTTCGCCCAGTGACATATTGGCTACCACCCCTAGTCCCTCTCCTACCGTGCTCCGAGCAACACTGCTGAGTACTCGCATGTACGCCTACTCCAACTCGTGGATTTGGAACAGTCTGGCCTAGGAACACCAAGCTGGCTCATCAGCGGGCTCTTGGTGTCCATGCCCGGACTCCCACGCGAGTAGCGAACTGCGCTCTACCTCCCTTCTTATGAAGCGCACCTGCGCTGCTTTACTGCGAGAGCTTTTTGGAAGCCTTTATAGGGAGGTGAACTGCTGCTTGAGCTCTAAGCTCTCGTAGTAAAGCAGCGCAGATGCGTTTCATAAGAAGGGAGGTAGTGCACAGTTCGCTACTCCTGTGGGGGTCCGGGCACGGACACTAAGAGCCCGCTGCGCTGATGAGTCAGCTTGGTGTTCCTATGCGAAACCCCACACAAGACACGGAATAAACTTAGAAAAAAAGCTGAGTTTTAGTAAAAAGATGCACTTATAGACAAAATAAAATTTCTTCAAACGAGGTCAGGGACCCTTCATTCGCAGGCAAAATAAGCTCAGGAAAAAATATGACGTTTCCTTAACCTCCGAGCCTCAGTCACTACAGAAGCGAAGGTTGTCAGACAAATTCAACACACACCAAAGTACACGGGCAGATGACCAAGATGTTTTAAGCCCCTGAAATGAATTAACAACAGAATTAGACTCACCTGGAGTTAGGTTCCAGTAGGTCCCCATCATACCATTCTAGCATCAATGTGATGGTATCGAGGTAGCGTCGGAACGCTCTGGCAGCGTCCGAACTCTGCTGACTCAGGATCAGGACACGCAGGATACTAGGAACAGCCAAGATGACCAGCAGCCCACACAACTTGGACACAAACAGAGCGTAGTAGTTTTTGTAGAAGTACTGTTGTCCTCTGAAACAGTAAAAACAGCAAGCACATTAGGGCTCTATACACTCGGCATTGCATGGAAACTGTCCTGCAATCAGTTTCACTGGAGTGTGAGCTAAGCTTAGTCAGTCAAGTAATGCAGAACTCCTGATTCCCGCCGTGGTAATACTCGTATTAACAATAAGAGGAGGTTACGAGCATTCTAAGTTCATCCTATGATTGCTTTAAGAAGGGAAACGGCACTGCGTTACACATTATTTGTGATTCTTTGTGCAGATAAATACAAGTTCTTCAATCTCATTCGCATGCCGAAATCATCACTTCATGAATTGCTTTAATTATATTAATAGAAGGGGAGCCTCCGTGGCTTACGCGGCAGCACGCCGGCCTCTCACCGCTGGGTCCGTGGTTCAAATCCCGGTCACTCCATGTGAGGTTTGTGCTGGACAAAGCGGAGGCAGACAGGTTTTTCTCCGGGTACTCCGGTTTTCCCTGTCGCAAATTTCATTCCAGCAACACTCTCCACTGTAATTTCATTTGTCATTCATTTAATCATTGGCCCAGGGAAGTGCGACAGGCTTCGGCAGCCGGCACAGTTGATATCCTCGCCGCTAGATAGGGGCTTCATTCATTCCATTCCCTGACCCGGTCGGTCGACTGGAAGCAGGCTGTGGATTTTCATTTTCATATTAAGAGAAGACGTAACTGCCAAGTTACTCCAATGAAAATAACTATTCCAGCAGAAGTTAGTCGTAACATTAAGGTAAGCTATTATGCATGACAGAATCTGTGCGCGAGCCAGCGAGTTTCATGAAATCAGTTTGCTAGTGTAATGCGCTCCTTTTGAAGCAATGCCAAAAGTGTTTTCTTCCTTTAGTAAGTTCAAAAGCAATGTGATGTGTTCTTACAATTCACGTGCGGGTTAAAAATAAAAAGGCTGAAGAAGAGGGAAATATCCATACAACATGTAGAGGAAGAGCAAGATATTAATCTATTGACTAGGCTGGGAATAATCAATCGTAAAATTCTTCAAAGCCATTTCTTTATAGTTGCCTATGTAAAATACTCCTCAATCGGCCACCACGTAATAGGGAAACTCAACTATCTTGAACGGTTCAAATTAATACATTCTACACAAATACTCGAATTAAAAATGAATATCTTACAAATGATTTTAAGCACTGAAGTGTACAAGTTTTCGAATGTTTATTTTATTTCAGTTATTTGTGTAACACATATTAACTTTAATCACCCAAGATAATTGGGCTTCCCCATTACGTGTTCACCCACTGAAGAGTAATTTACGTAGATATATAAATGACCAATTATACTTAATATCTTTAAACAACTAATAAATCACTGTTACCATGCATACCAAAATTTGTATGAAGGATGAACCTACAACCAAGTCCTGATTTAAGCACGCTCAGATTACATCGGCGTAATCAGCCGTACATAAAAGCTAACCCTAACTTTACGGCCACTCTTGAATATGTCATAAAAAGGGGGTGATGGAACAGCGGCTAAGCTTCTTCCAACAAGTCGGGTTCGGTTGCCGGTTAATGCATGTGGAATTTATCAAGGTGTCAAATCCAATGGTTCGAATTACACGTAAAAAGACCGTCCCGTGGATTACAATCGCAACATTAATGGTCACGTAAAACTGTACGCTTTCTTACTTGTTGATTCTTTTAGGGGCTTTGCGACATCGTGGTCATGTAGCCCTGTGTACATGGGAGTATGTAGAATTTGCCTGATAACCTGTGGCAGTATGATGTCTGTAATAGTGTGTGTATTTGTAATTGAAGTAGGATTTAGGTATGAAGCGGCCGTGGCCTTAAGTTAGGTACCATCCCGGCATTTGGCTGGAGTAGAATTGGGAAACCACTCCCAGGATGGCTGAGGTAGGAATCAGCTTTGCCTCTCGAGGCTGAGTGTATCCCGTTCCAGTCCTCAGATCAGAATTAAATTTCTTAGCCTTCGCGGTGACAGCCAAGAATGCTAGTCACTTGCAACGAGGAGGACTTTCTTCTCAACAGTCTTCTTTTCAAACATAATTGGAAAGAATTACCTTCTACCAACAACGATATTCTTTATTTGTTCTTGGATTCAGTACAACCAACGATATGCATGCGGCACTAGGCGATACCAACTCTGAAGTCACCCTTGATCAATTCGTAAAGGGCTGCTCTATTGTTTACTAAACTTTGTCCGAATGACGTACACGCAACCAATACGGTATTTCTTCACAATCACGTCGTTTAAATGCTGCCTACTGCAAGAAATACGTGCTACTAACTCTTGAGCAATTCGTTAAGTTTTGATGTAATGATTAACATATATATATATATATATTACAAAGGAAGTTCTCATCACCAAGTGATCTGGCATTATCATACATCCCGCGACGTAGCCGTGCTCATTATATCGTGCACCATGGCCGCGAGGGTAGCTGCAGAAAGTCCGGAGATCGTAGGTTCGAATCCCTGAGTTGACAGCGGCTATCCTGAGTGTGGTGTTTCAACGCTCCCTCCAGATACCAAACTACACGAGGATTTGTAGTTTCTTGATAGCTGTATTTCTTTTTCAATAGGGTTTTGCTTTGACTGTAGAAAATTGTCAGTGGTCAGCTTGCTTGGTATTGCCGATCCCGGCATGTATTTTGTTACGAGAATATATTAAAAAGTAATGCAATTAAAAGAAAATGTTCCGCAAAGAACAAATCGCTTGCTTTTTATGAAATCCAATGCCATGTTAATAATTTTTAACAGAATCAGTAGAATTTGTGAGTTGATTGTATTGCATCCTATACGAATACTGTACTGTCAATACTCTTAGAAACGTAATACTTACTTCTAGTCCAGTGGATCCTAAAACGTGGATCGCGACACCCAGGGTGGTCGAGGTGGATAAGGGGAAAGATGGTCAGTAACCCATCACATATTAAATTTAAACAGCTTTATGTATTATTTTAAGAAGCATATAAATATAGTTTACTGTTTCATAGTGTGTACACTGTACACAATGAATATATAATTGTCTTAATGAGCGTAACAGCGATGTCATGTGCGCCGAATGTAACTAAACTTTATTACGGAGCAGATTACCTCACTGCCCCACCCCTCAAAACAACAATAACTAATAGTTAGGGGCCGTATTTTTTGGTAATAGCGATACGCGCGAACTTTTTTCATATCTTCTTTCTTGACTATATATGACTTTGTAGGTACTTAAAGTAGCATATTTTAGCAAAATGAACTCGCGAAATATCACGAAATCTGATTTATTGCGCGAATTGAAACAAATAATCACGAAATATAATCCACTTGGTACGAAAATGCTAAATATTATGGAAAAAGCTCCCCAATACACGTTTAAATGCTTCTGAGGAATTGACCGTCGTGGTTTCCTTCTCGTTTGATTGATATTGCTGCGCCGGAATTATGTATATTCAGTTCCACGATCTCTAAAGCTATCGATGGAAATCGATATCTGCTATCGATTACATCAAATGGCGTTGTAGTCGAAGATACAACAGCAGTGCGAGTTCGCGACTGATAAAACTATCGGCAAACATCCAGTATTTAAGTATAAAAATGCCGAAAATTAAAGTCACAACAGTTTTCTCGAAGGCCGAGGATACAACAGTGAGGGGTTATATGTATTTGACGCTGAAAGAAAAATTCTAATGTGTAAATACTGCAATGTTCGTATTCAATGGGAATGAAAAGACACGTGCGATAAACACTGCAGGGATTCAGATACGCATAAAAAAAGAGGAAGAAATAAGGAAATGAACATAATTCTACACGGCAAATAAAATTCGGCGATACTAGACACATCGCAAAAAAGTTGAAAAACCCCCTTATCACATAATTTGTTAGGTTTTCCCCATACTATGAGTAAGATTTCAGAAGAAATATCGATCATTGTGACAATTTATTTTGCGAAATACCCACCGAAATAGCGTCAGTTTTAACACCGAAATCAACAGTTTTATTTCACCAAAAAATAAGGCCCTTCCTAATAGTAACCTTAATTACTACATCAAATATCAGCAGACTGATCGGAGAACTGAGGCTGCTTGCTATTAAAATCGATCAGTGCTTGGTTCTATGTTACACACATTATTAAGTCACATTCTACTGTGACTGCAATCTATTCCTAGATTTAGTTTTGATGTTCACCACCGACGAAAATTCAATTTCGCAGGGATATGGTGCTTCAAGGATGAGCACTTTCAGTGCGGCAGACACCAGATCAGGGTGTTCTGTTCTTCTGGATAGCCAGAAGTCAGCTTTAAACTTTGATCTGCAGAATGATCGATTACTACTTCCTCCAGCTTTGCACATAAGTCTGATGTCATAATGTCGATTATTCAGGTCCGTATTGACGTAACTATAACTTTGAAAGAATGATAAAATTTCCGCCTTTCAATACTATTTATTGCTAATTACTTACAGGGACATGTTTCGAGGGCTAACACTCCCCCTTCATCAGCCTGTTCAACAAAACTTTAAAGGAAAACTTTCCTTGTATAAGCACATATAAATCACATGAATAATAATGAAAATGTTCTCCAATCCATTATTTACAATTCCCGCTCGACGCTCCAAAGAAGATCCTCTTAATGGATTATTAAGGCCTAAGCACACCAAAACTTTTGAATTGGGCCGGTGCTGCGGGCCGCTGCCCCCACTGCGTCATCGTGGGACCACTCTAGTCCCCATGTTGCTCCTGGCAAACATCAAGGCGGAGAAAACTTGTGGCCGCGTCACGCGCCGCTGAACTGCAGTGCGCTCGGGCGTGAACAAAAACGAACCAAATGCTCCTTGCGAAGACTCTTACAGCTGAGTGTCAGTGACGTGCTTGGGAAGGGGTGGCGGTTAGGGTTGGGGGAGGTGGGAGGCTAAGGAAATGAGAATAAGTGAGGTTTGTTGACGCGCCGTGTATTGTAATTATGGTGATTGATTACTACGTAGAATGAGAGGTGTCAATCTTTAGTATGTTATGAAAAATGATGGGTGTGAATAGTGGAATATAGCGGGAATTTTATCTATTACTACATAATTCGTCTATTAGTGTTCTGTATAAAATGCTGGTTTCAAATAGTATTTCATTACGATTGTGTGAAGGGTTAAATCTCTGTGCTTTATCAATTTCTATTTGTTCCAGAACATTCATGAGCGTGCCTTTATTTTCTTGATGTAAAATTTCTAAATCATTGTCTATGGTTGTGAATTTATGTCCAGATTCTGCCATATGGTTGCCCATCGCTGAAAATTTATTATGTTTGATGGCATTGACATGCTCCAAAAATCTGGTGTTGAACCCTCTCCCCGTCTGTCCCTCGTAATCGGCATTACACTCGTTACATTTAATCCTGTAGACACCAGAATTGCTGTATGGTTTTGTTGAGAATATGTGAGTTGAAAAATTTATTATGATTAGTGTTATTGGTTCTGAACGCTGTTTTTATTTTATAACATACTAAAGATTGACACCTCTCATTCTACGTAGTAATCAATCACCATAATAGCAATACACGGCGCGTCAACAAACCTCACTTATTCTCATTTCCTTAGCCTCCCACCTCCCCCAACCCTAACCGCCACCCCTTCCCAAGCATGTCACTGACACTCAGCTGTAAGAGTCTTTGCAAGGCGCATTTGGTTTGTTTTTGTTCACGCCCGAGCGCACTGCAGTTCAGCGGCGCGTGACGCGGCCACAAGTTTTCTCCACCTTGATGTTTGCCAGGAGCAACATGGGGACTAGAGTGGTCCCACGATGACGCAGTGGGGGCAGCGGCCCGCAGCACCGGCCCAATTCAAAAGTTTTGGTGTGCTTAGGCCTTAGTAATCCATTAAGAGGATCTTCTTTGGAGCGTCGAGCGGGAATTGTAAATAATGGATTGGAGAACATTTTCATTATTCCTCATGTGATTTATATGTGCTTATAAAAGGAAAGTTTTCCTTTAAAGTTTTGTTGGACAGGCTGATGAAGGGGGAGTGTTAGCCCTCGAAACATGTCCCTGTAAGTAATTAGCAATAAATAGTATTGAAAGGCGGAAATTTTATCATTCTTTCAAAGTTAAGTCTGATGTATCAACACCTCTCTCAATGAATGATTGTAGGCCTACATTATTAGTTTTTTAATGAACTATGCATTATGCATTTTTGACCAGTTATATACAGTGAATCCAAAAAGTATTCGTCTACGTGCTGTTTTGCGAATGAAACCGGTCTATGGACAGTGAAAAGCCGAAAATAAACAAAAAACAAATGTAGTTGGATGGCGCATGGGTCAGTACATCATTATTATACAAAACCAAAACAGAAAATATATTATAAGCGATAACAAGGATAGCAAAACGTGAAAGCTCCGTTATTACCTAGTTCATAAAGTATTCGTCTACGCTTGGAATGATTGTTTAAAATGAGAGATCGGGGTGAAACGTCACTCGTGATTCACGCATTGGCTGGTGTCAGCCTTCCGCAACTCACTCAAAACATGTTGTGAATGGCTCTGGAGATGTGCAAATTGTAAAATGGGTCGGAAACTTAAAGAGAGAAGCGTAACGGAGAGGAAACTCATCCTGGGCTTGGATAATCAGTGCAAATCGTCCTATGCGATTGCAAAGCTAGTGGGCAGACCTCGATCAACGTTTCAGTCGGTGGTGGATCGCTTCTGCACAACAAAAACATTCAAAAACAAGCCGCACAGTGGTCGTCCTCGGGCACTGACCGATCGAGACGAGAGATTTATTACGCGAGATATCAAGAAAAATCCAAGACTTAGTGCACCGAACGTGGCTGGTGAGCTGGAGAGGAGAGGCACATAACACAGTAAGGAATACCTACAAACAAAATGGGTATAATAGCCAGGTAGCTCGTAAGAAATGTTGGGTGAATGCAATGAATCGCAAGAAACGGCTTGCTTTCGTCAAAGAACATGTATTAAAGGACGAGGACTTCTGGAATAAGTCATATTTTCGGACGAAAGCAAATACAACATATTTGGGTCAGATGGCAGGCGAATGGTTTGGCGATTGATAAATACGGAGATGCAGCCGCACAACCTTGTGCCCACAGTGAAACACGGTGGGGGTTCCATCATGGTGTAGGGTTGCAGTAGTGCAGCAGGTGTAGGACAATTACATGTCATAGAAGGAACAATGAATCACAAGATGCACATAAATATTTTAAAGGAAAATTTGAACACTAGTGACGAAAAATTAAATCTGCAAGGCACGTACATCTTCCAACAGGACAACGATCCGAAGCACACAGCTCTAAATACTAAGCTGTGGCTATCATATAACACCCCCAAAACAACTCAAAAACCCCCTCAATCCAATAGAACACCTGCAGACAGTGCTGGAAGATAACATCACGAAACGGCCAACTTCTAACAAGAACGACTTAAAAGAAGCTGTGCAAGACGAATGGAACAAAATTCCATCCTCCACCACGGCTAACTAGGTCCGTTCCATGCCGCGACGATTGCAAGCAGTCATTGCTGCAAAGAGAAACCATACCAAGTGTTAATTTCTGCTGTTATGTACAGTATGGACGAATACTTCGTGATCTGGTGAGAAAGTGCATTTTTACGTTTTGCTATATTTGTTATCGCTTGGAATATATTTTCGGTTTCGGTTTTGTATAATAATGATATACTGACCCATGCGCCATCCAACTACATTTGTTTTTTGTTTATTTTCGGCTTTTCACTGTCTATAGACCGGTTTCATTCGCAAAACAGCACGCAGACGAATACTTTTTGGATTCACTGTAACAGTCGAGAAGTACAAGAATAACCAGTGTTATTGAGTAGATGTCACATTGTTGAAGCATGTGACCGAACTTCCAAATTAATTATCATTAATCGCCTGGCTGCGTGGCTTAGCGGTAATGTTCTCGCCTACTGTTCCCAAGATTGCAGGATCGAATCATTGCGCAGACAGTTGAGGGTGCGCAAATATGAGGGAGCCGTGTCAGTAGATCTACTGGCACGTTAAAGACCCCCTTCGGGGCAAATACCGGCACCCTGGCGTCTCTAAAAGCCACAGTTGTTAAAAGGGACGTAAAAACCAATAACATTAGTATTAATTATCATTAAGCAGCGAAGTGAATGGCTGATGTGCGTAGTATTCAGTCTGATATTATTGAGACTTGTGCAAGTACTATATCATGGATCAGACTCCATTTTCATAATTTTTGCGGTAATTACATCGTGCTATAACTATTTTGGTTTAATAATAATAAATGTATTGCAGCCGAATGGCCAGGGAAGGTTTACAATATCAGGTTACATGTTTACATTAGATCACAGTTGCACTGTTCATTTGCTTGCATTTATAAGGTCATTAAAGACCCTGTCCTGCTTTTGCATTGCTTGATGTGATAAAGTTCACACCTCTCGACACATATTTTACACACGCATTGGTCATGTGTTTGGTGATATTTACTAATTACACACATTTTATGGTAAACCATGAATCGCGAGCCCTATGATTGCGTTTGATGGGTGTTGGTCCATTGTCTATTTAACATTGCTTCTGTTCCAAAAAATCCATTATCTATCGCTTTCTCCTCCTGTATAAGCGCGTGTACTTGATAGGAATTCCTTGAGCCTTATATCCTCGAGGAAAAACTTTTCTTTTGCTAGAATGTATGCCATTCTATTTGGCGTAGAGTTGCTTGCTCCTATGGCCTGTTTGATGAAGCATGTTTTTACGTTTTCTAAATCACTGGTTTTCAATTTATCTCATAAGAGACCAATCCCATATGTAGCGATGGGGACTATTGTCGTTTCGAAGAGTCTCATCGACGTTGCTAGTTTCAGGGATATGATGTTTTCGATGCTGTACATTGCTCTTATAGCTGCTGCTGATCTCTCTTGTATGTGAATGCTGAATGTTGAAGCAGTAGGCTGCATTGTAATGCCGAGGTATTTAAATTTGTTGACTACATTTAATTATTCGTTTCCTATCTTCATGATATCAGTCCTCGAAATTCTTCCTCCTTTCCTAAATACCATTTACACTGTTTCATTTTTGTTTATTTGTAAATCATTGCCAGTAGCCCATTGATGTATATTGTTCATGTCTTGCTGCAATATCTCTTTATTTGATGACCCGAGGGCCATGCCATCTACATACATTATGAGCGTAGCTTCCTTCAAATTCTTCCCTAATCTGCTGTCATTATATTGAAGAGCAGTGGGCTTATAGGGTCTCCTTGCAAAACTCGATTTGTCTGGAGTATGTCTTCTGATGTCGACACCTTATCAGTTATCAGTAGTACGTTTTGTCTCAGAATATTTTGTAATATATCTGATAGATCTGTAGCAATCATGTCCCCGAGATTTTGCATTAGTTTTCCTCTATGTTTAAAGTCAAAGGCTTTTTCCTAATCTATGAAAATGGAGTAGTACTTTCCTTGTGGTTTGCTAAGAGCTTCCTCAATGTCACGTAGAAGTACTGTCAATGCCTGCAGTGTGGAGTCCCCTTTTCTAAACCCAAACTGATATTCAGGTATATGCTGGTTAGTGAAAACTGTCAGTTTTTTAGTAATTATCTTCATGAACAATTTATAGGTTGTGTTCTCTAGTGCCACCCCTCTGTATGAGTTCAAATCATCTGCATACCTTTCCCTTTATATATTACCTTAAGGGCAGCTTTTTCCATTTTTCAGGAATGATGTTTAAAGTCAGACATTTTGTTGAAAATGTCTGTCCATATGATTTTGAGTGTATCAGCTGTGTCGTTGAGATGTTCATACGCAACTTGGTCTAGTCCGGATGCTTTCTTATTTTTTGGTTCTCTGATGCATTGGTCGATTTCGTCTTCCGTTATTTCAATTGTCCCGTTCACTACATTTTTTATCCTGTAAGTTATGTCTATTGCATAGGTTTCTTTTGTTCAATTTTAGCGATAAATGCTTCTACCATTTCACGGTGTGGTGTGTTATCCTCTTTAGGGGTAAGAAAGGATTCTTTTCCGCTTCTTCTGGGCTTCCTTTTCCATGTAGTTTCCTCTTGCTGTTTTGATGAGTGCTTTGTAGTGGTTTAATAATAAGCATGGACTCCATCTTGAATGTATAGGCTACATTCGATTTACTTGTGCCTTCAGTAGAATATTGCCAACTTTCAAAACTGCAAGTTTATTTTAATCCATATAAAAGAGCTTTGTACATCGATTAGAAACACAAAATGTATGGTTTTCTGCACCGATCATGTCCAGAAGGAAATGAAGTTTTCGTTTTATCATGACATAATGTATATAGGCCTATGTCTGTGCGAACATCACGTTAAAACGGTTTATAAGTTCATGAAACTTAGTATTTAGATTTAGGAGACAATGTGATGCTAAATAGACCATAAATTTCAGTATTTCGTTATTACATAACAGAAAGGGAGTTTATGGGTTGCACGAAACATGAAATCTCGAATATTTCTGTTAACATAAGGCCTAAGGAAATGTTAGACATAGTCTATGTAGAAGATTAATAAATGGATGTTTTACGCCTCTGGCTATTTTAGCGTACGACGAACAACAAAAGAGATAATTTACGAATTAGGTTATATAGTGCACTCACAATCATTTCATTCTACTACAGGGAAATTACCCGTGTGGGGGGGGGCCTCATCAAGCCTCTTCGGGCCGAAGAATCAGTATTGGTCAGGATTCGAGGAAAGGACTCAATAAGATACATTAATTTCAAAAATAAACGACACTGTTTTATTTGTTTCTTCAGTCTTGAAAGACAAGAATTTGCGATTGAGGAACAGGTGGCCCTCTGCCGTGT
This sequence comes from Meconema thalassinum, assembly GCA_946902985.2. NCBI lineage: Eukaryota > Metazoa > Arthropoda > Insecta > Orthoptera > Tettigoniidae > Meconema > Meconema thalassinum. The sequence continues at coordinate 149,782,901 of OX336390.1, read as the reverse complement.
TGGAATTCTGTAATGACACTCTTACCCACAATATATGTATCTTCGTTCGGTGCACAGAGCTGTTGAGAAGACCAGGATGTTCACGTGTTCATGTGATCCTGGACACGGGACGCCTATGCTGACACTTGCCGTTTTCGTGAAATAAATGTTTGATGTGATGGCTTCTGCATACTTTTCGAAGGAACGCATTCTCTGCGCGTCAGGAGAAGTCAGTTCGACAAGTATCGGCGGGGAGCGGAAGATTCAACTGTGCGCATGCGGAGATCATCTATTCCTAACCAAAATATATCGGCAGTCAGTTGCTGCTACCTCTAGCATACCAGCAAGGTGCTTGTTGTTCATCCGGCTTCAAGTGTGTGTTGTTCCCTTTCTACTGTAGACGATAATTTTTCGCTTTGTGTTTTTTTTTAACAGAGCACAGATAAAGAATGCGTGGTCCACGGTACGCAGGGAGGCACCTAAAGTTCAAAACCAGCTGGCGCACTGACAATACTGTTCCAAATGATTGTTCTAGTAGTGATTTATAAGGAAATGATTTTGTTGTTGTTTTATTTAGTGGCTTCAACATAGCGGTTATCAGCCCCGTGAACCTGGGTTGGGTTGAATTAATCTCATAACCTGTGGATTGTGGTGTTTGAAGTTGTGTGTATAGGCTACTTGTTATTAAGGGTAGGATTCGGAAGGAAGAGGCCGTGAACTCAAGTTGGAACCATTCCGGCATTTGCCTGGTGCAGAAGTAGGACACCACGGTAAACCATTTCTAAGATGGCTGAGGTCGCAATGGAACCTACACTTTACTCAGGTATCCTCAAAAGGCTGAATAGACTTCAGGCCAAGGGCAAGCCATGGTATTAACATCCCTCACTCACAAGGCTTTTATGGGACACGAAGATCCCGCGCGGATCTCACAAAATGCCTCCACTGAACTCTGTTTTGGGAGAGTTCTTGCCACGTGTCCACATTCAAATGTCTACAAAGTTTGGAGATTTCATTTTTCCAGGAACTTCGTGGTCTTTCTACTGGCCTTTTGCCTCTTGGTTCTTTTTTAAAGATATGTAAGACCATCCTATCATCTCCCATCCTTAGTAAATGACCAGCCCGTCATTGGTGCTTGCTGTGATAGTGATAATGAGTGTATGTCTTTATTTGACTTTTCCCCCATTTTTGAGATGCGGAGTCAAAAAATGGTCCAAACATTTTCCTATACATTTTATTTTCGGAAACCTGCAACTGGTGTTCTTTCTGTTTTGTTAAACTCCATGATTCTGCACCATGATGGTATTGCTTATTTTCAGTTTTGTATTTCTCTTCAAAAATTTGGATCCGAATAAAAACTGAGGCAGATGACCTCGTAGTTCCATCCCTTAAAACCTCAATAACTAACCCAATAAAAACTGCAGAGAGTAGTACACTTTGTTAGCATTCTGTATTCTACCTTTAATTTCCACTTCTCTATGATTCTGTACATCAATCATGACTCCTAAGAATTAAAAATGTTCAACCCGCTAAAAATTATCCTTGCCAATAAGAAGAGGTAACCGCATCCCAAGCACGTCAATATTCCTCTTAATTACCATGTAGGCCTACTGAGTTTCTTTGTCATTAATTGTAAGACCTAATTTTAAAGCTATCTCTTCAACTTCAACAAATAATTTCCAGATCTCAATCTCATTTCTTCCTAGGAGTACGATATCATCTACGTATCCTAACACTTTATGATACCGGTAATGTCCGAGATGCATGCCAGCCGTAACTAATTTTAGTGATCTGATAACTTTTTCGAGAGCAATGTTGAAGAGAAGAGGAGACAAAGCATCGCCCTGTCTTAAACCGGTTCTGTTTGTGAAAGGGCCAGATCTTTTCCCATTCAGGAGAATTCTACTTATATTGTCATCCATACACAATCTAGTTGGTTGGTTCCTTAGTTTAGGGGCTGCGACAACGCGGTCATGTAGCCCCGTGTACTTTGGGTGTGTGTAGAATCTGTCTGATAACCGGTGTTAAATGTGATGGCTGTATTAGTGTGTGTATCTGTTTTTTAATTCAAGTAAGGACTGCAACTTTGAATTTTTCAAATAGTTCCTACTTTTGCTGCCAAACGCCACCGTCAACGACTACCAGGCCTAGTTCATAACTAGACTACTAGACGCCACCGCAGTCGGCTCTTGGCAACGGACGTAGAAACCTACGAGCGTTGTTTACATTCCCAACCTATACAATTTAGCTTCACACAGGAGACACAATCTAAACAGGTTAATAAGTTTAAGAGAGAAACCAAACTCTATCATTACATTCCACAGGCTCTCTCTACGAATTGAATCATATGCTTTAAGGAAATCAATAAAGAAATTGTGAATATATTGAGTATATGGTATTAATATGCAGCAATACAATTATTTTGAAAGCTTTGGTTATGATATGCATCTAAGGAGACAAGAAAATACCTTGATAATATCTGAGGTAATACAGTGAAACCTAACTTCAACGGAATCGTACGGGACTCGCATTTTTTTTAGCCTACTTTAGATTTTTGCAAAAAATTAAAGTAGACTTATGAGATCTACACAGGGCCAAACATTGTGTGTGTGTCTGTGAGTGTGTGTACTCTGAATGTCTGTCCCCCACCCCTATCAATTCAAACACGGTGAAACCGAATTGAACGAAATTTGGTACAGAGGTAGAACTAGCAAAGGGCACCTCAGTGTCATGTTTTATATCGCCGCCATCTTTACCAAAACTGAATGGCGGCCACTCGAACGTTCAAAACGTAAAATCAAATAACGACTAACCAAATCATCCGATCTTTACCAAATTTGGTAACATATCTTCATATAGGACGCGTCTTGTGACCAAACTATAAGGTCATCCGCCACACCATTTCAGGATGGCGGCCGTGCGAATTATGCAAACTTTATAATCCATATCATGGAACCCACCAGTTCCGATTATCGAGCCGAGAATCGTTTCAACTGTTCTAAAGGAAGAGGCACGTTCGAAATTAAAAGTTTACTTTGTAATACTATGGTGCAGAAGTAATTTTAGAAAGCTGAGCCGTCTCAGTTACAAGGCAAGATGGCAGCGGATATCTTGTGCCTGACTAATATTTCACTAATTTGAGCATTGCATGCAATATAGCGTACTGATTCAAAATAAATAAACTTTGTATGAAATTCTTTATATATAAATAATATACTCCACTGATGAAATAGTTTAGTCTAAATCATTATTTGCTAACACGTTCTATGTAACTCATTTGATAACGGACGATGTTCGTTGGCACGTTTGGCTCCATGGTAAAGAGTTAGCCTATCACTCTTATGGCTATGGTTCAAACCCCACCAGAGTTAGGATTTTTTGCTTGAAATTTTTTATATTTATTGTTTTGTAATGACTCAAGACGTCTTAAAATTAAGCGTTATATTGTGCATATTACGATGGAAAATATATATTTAATTAAAACAAAATTCGCCAGCAGATTTCTACGAGACATCTAGCAGCAAAAAAAGTGAATTATCATGGCCAACTGGCGGCGAACTGCACGCCGGCCTACAGATTAACTTACAGATTTTATTGAAGTTTATTTATATGGCCGCTAGAATGCACTCGCCCTGTTAGGATTATCTTGCTCGATACTTCTCCACTAGATGTCACGACTGGTCTACGTGGGACTTCATTGATTAGTATACCATTGGCATTCTATGCGCATCCAATTTGAAGAATGGCAAAAATATACTACGATACATTTTTACATTCTATTTTAAAGGGTTTGTTACAGCCTATTGTGCGTTATTTGAAGTAAAGAACAAAACGATTTCACATAGTACCTGAACTCTAGCCGTTGGTGCTAGTTCAAGATATTAATTAATACTTTTATTACAGCCAAATAGCAATCGAAAATATCCACATAGTTGGTATACACACGTCTCTGTAGGGTCATGGAAACATTTGTTAATTCAATTAGGCTTGTGAAAGCCATGCACAGCCAGACGTGTAAACACATGCCTCAACTCAAAGTTGGATGTTGCCCACGTCAGGTCGGTTATGTAATAATAATAATAATAATAATAATAATGTTTTACGTCCCTTTTAACTACTGTTGCTTTTAGAGACGCCGGAATTTTGCCCCGAAGGAGATCTTTAACTTGCCAGTAAATCTACTCACACGGCTCCCTCGCTTTTGTGCACCCTCAAATGCCAGCTGACTGCGCCAGGATACGAACCTGCAACCTAGGGCCCAGCAAGCGAGAACGTTACCGCTGAGCCACGCAGCCAGTCCGGTCGATTATGTCTCCAGATCCATAACATTCTTGAGATACTTCTTATCTTTCTTTCTTTCTTTCTTCAATGACGGTAGCGTTTTTTTTTCGAGGTTGTGGTGTTTGGTAGAGTTAAATAGTTCCTAAGGTCTACAACCAAGAAATGATTTTATTATACTCTTTGATACAAACGAGTTATAACTATACTCATTTAGGAGAAAGTAGGCTATATGTTCTTTACTGAACATCTTGTTTCCATTAAAGATAGGTTTCCAGTTATCGGAGGTAGGCCTATGCTAAAATTATTAAACCATGGACATGCGCATAATGGACACACTGAGAAATTATAAAATGGTGTAGGCCTACATACCTCATTCAATGTTGTATTTACATATTTCTTCTGCGAATTAATACAGTAATGTACCGGATCTCTTTTACTCTCGTGTTAAGATCAGGCATAATTTTTTGAGGAATAAAATGTGTCAGACGAGCCACAAAGTGTAATAAAAGGTCGAAAGAGGTCCTGATATTTAGAAAGGGTTCAAGAAGATGCTTGCGTTGAGAAAAGGTGCAACCAAAACTCAATTAGGGGTTTTCATTTAATGTTTTCTTTGCACGTCAAGCTAATTCGGGCACTTAAATAGCAAAGAAAAGTTTAAGATGCAGCACCTAAAATTATTAGCTCTAGTAATAAGGTACGTCATAATCCGCGTCACCTTAAATTACTAAGGATGAAACCTTACCATTTGACCTCATCACTAAAAACATGACTAATACAGTACTGTTTGTAGAAAGTGAAACACCCAGAAGAAATGGTCGGAGATACTCCCAGAACGGGGGTCGTGTAGGCCTGCGGTACCATACTAAGTGATGGAAATCGCAGAGAGATTGCGTGCACATTGGCCCACCAGTGCCCTCTGTCGTGGGACCAGACACGTCAGTCATACCAAGTGGAAACGTGTAAGCAAGTGCAACGACGACTCGCCGACATCACAGGGTGGACTTATCAGCATGGGAGTGCGGTTGAACGGGGCAGAATGCTTGGGCTCCGGGAGGCGGGTCTGTCGTTCCGGGGCATTGCGGCTCGTACAGGGCACGCTGCGTCAACAGTAAGGCGTATGTGGATCAAGCGGAGAGAGGACGACAGCGACGACGGGGTACAGGACGACGCAATGTGACCACAGCGCGAGACCACCGCCATCCTCTCCGCATGGCCGTGGGTAGATTATTGGCTGAGGAATAACCTAACCACCAAGGGAAGATGATAAAGAAAAGGAGGTGGGTTTCGGACTGGAGAAAAAGGAGGAGAATTTGACATCAGTTATGCCTAAGAGTTCTTGTTCAAATGCAACAAGTGGTGAAAACCCTATTAAGAGATTTATTTGCATTAAGTAGGGCATGAACCTTGGAAGAGTTAGGAAAGCCAGGATCTTGCCTAACTGTCAAGTTTGAGAAATGATAAATCCAAAAACAAATATATAATTTATTTACCAATGCAAAAGAGTGCAATGAATTTACCAATATTAGGTAATAGTTTTTTGACAAATATATAAATTTAATTTTGTTAACAATTTGGGGTCGCAGACCTCAGAAAACATTTAAAGTTTGCGCCAGGCAATTAACAATTCATTAGGTTTCAAACCTTTATAAAATCCTCGCAAGAATTTGAAATAGCGAAGATAAAATACAAAATTTAAAGACTATTAAAGTGATTAAAGTTTGACAATAAATCGAGTACAAGGTGTGTACTTCTAGAAATTTCTGAGAAAATATTCTAGAAAGAGTAACAACTTTGAAAATAACAATAACAAAAACAGGAAGAATAAAATAGAAGTTCCTAACTTCTTATATTTAAGTGGAATTACCTACTTTTTTGTTTTTATAAAAATAGGACAGGTCACTTAATGTGAAACCTGAAGAGAAAGTCGACAGGAAGGTTCTAGACCTCCTATGTTTAAGTAGGGATCACGAGCCAAATGGGGCAAGATTCCCTTTCGTGAAACCTAGAAATAACTCACTTATGAGTTAAAAGAATAGTATTCCCTAATTAGAAGGGAGAAACTAGATAATTTTAAACGTGTACAAGACACGTAGTTATGCAGAAGTTAATTAATTACATATAAGCAAAAATGAGAGGGCACGTCTAGAGTGACACCTCATTGAAAAAGACCTAAAGTAACAATTTTATTATAGTTTGTTAGTAAGAGGTTTAGGAAAGAGCAACTGGGATGGAAGGTAAATGTTCATGGCCGTATTTATAATAATCGGACGATCGCGACGCGGTAGAAATGCTGAAAGAACACAGTTTATCACTATAGTTTGTTGAAATGGATGAAAAGTTCACTGTAGTAGCGCAAAGTTTTTGTGGCAAAGAAAGTTATTGCAATGATGGAAAATAACTAGTTGCACTAGGTAGGCGAAAGTCTATTGCTTGAGAAAGTTGTAGATTATAATTAAATACGCCAGAGAAATTCCAACGGAGGAAGGAACATTAGCTATTGAGCAGTAATTTATAAGGAAGATTCCTCATTTTTAAATAGTATTCCCACAAGTGAGGGGAAAATACATGACGACACGACTTGTAGATAGAGTGCAGATTCTGGAAGGTTCCAGAACGATCCTAATAGAAGAATAGGGCCAAAGTTATTAAAACCGATGAAGATGAGGTTAAAACCTGAAGTCTGTACTTATCTTTGCTGCATGGCGAAGGTGAAGTTCCCTTTGACGGTTGAGATTAGAGTTCCAACATGTCGTGGAATTTAAAGAATGCCTCTTTAGTTGAAGAGGTGAGCTCTAGTTGAGCTTTGACTGACAGAGTCGAGTTCCGACGTCCAAGTGAGACCCACTCAGCGAAGCGCAGAGGGACCAGGAAAGGGAAGACAAAAGGAAAACATATAAGCATAACCAACATTGAAAAGTTAAATTCTCTTGATAAGATGGACTTCAAAGAGTTGATAGTAGGCGACACTATCGCAGCCTGGTGGGTGAAAAAGTAGACGAAGTTCCCTTGATCACGGAGATGATAGCTGGCGATGGCGACGAGATCTGGTGGCCAGATTGATAAGGAAGTCCTCTTGCACCGGGAAGAATTGAGGAACTTCAGAGATTCGCTGCTAGATGACGTTAGGTGAGTCATGGAAGATATATATCTAGAACAGACTCACGAATAACATGAGAACCCTAAACAGCAAAGAGAACATAGGAGATCACTGTTGGTGTTTGAGAAAAAGGAAGGAATGAACAAGCAAAGAGCATTAAAAATATACTCTATCTTACCGTGTATTCCAAGAATACACCAAGCTGGGAAGGGCAAACACCAACAGAGAGCAGGATAAACAATTAAACATTGAAAGGTAATGGAGCAATTAAAGACAGTGGTCTTGTGATCTGACCGTTAGTGGTCAAGATTCTGGCCACCCTGACCCTCCCATCCCTTCCAGGATAACACTCGGTCACTCTACCAGAAATCCAGACTAGGGAGGAGAAACATCCCTAACCAGGACCAGGTCCCCCACTTTAATGTCGGGACTGGAAAGAAACCACTTCTGTCTCCGTTGCAAGGAAGTTAAATATTCCAAGTTCCACCTCTTCCAGAAAGAATTGCGGAGGGCTTCAAGTTTACGCCAAACAATAGGTAGATTAGAATCCCTGTAAGAGCTGGATAGGGGAGGAGGGGCAGAAAGAGAAGTGCCTATAAGGAAGTGACCAGGTGTGAGTGGAAGCAGGTCATCAGGGTCATTGGAAAGCGGAGTTAAAGGACGAGAATTAACAACACCTTCAATCACAAAGTAGCTAGAAGCTGCGGGAAATATAGCTCTAGTAAAGATTGCGATAAGATGCGAAAGGAGAATTAACAAGTTTAAACAAAGCGTATAGAAACAAGTACATCGATTAAGGATAAGAATATACCAAATAAACAAAGGAACTATGCAAGTAGGAGGCAAGAACGCCATAGGTAACAACAATCTAGTAGCCATAAACAATGACCTTAATTTATAATAAGCATCAAAGGGGTTAAACAGAAAAATACTTAAGTCAGCGAGAAACGTGACATAACAAGCATAAATACAAAAACACATCGAATGTAACGACGAGAGAAAACGAGTTTGTTCATCAATGAACAATAAAACTGCAAAATATGTAAGCAAGGTGCAATACATGAGAGCGTAAAAAATATGCAACGATGTTATGAAACAGGAATCGAAGCAGCTATAGGATACGAGCGTGAGCAAGTGGGAGACACAGGCAAACACGGCCTTGACCCACATAGTACAGCGAGATAACGAATATAAATAGCTGAAAGAGTCCTTGACCGGAACAAGTTTATTTTGGTAATGAGGTGAGCAGCTTCCGAAATTACGGGAGCAACTCGCAAGACAATGGTTGGCAGTCAGCCAGAGTTGATATAAGGAAAACTTGCTCTGACCTTTGGCAAGCATAAAGGAAATAAACGGCAGCTTGGCCTTACCCGAGATTGTATACAAACAAGATTGACAAACAAGCAGTTCGAAATAAACAAACAAAACTAGTTCAATCAGCTGTGACTTAAAGCGGAACCAGTAACACGTCATGCAGTCATCCGTAGCTTGGACGTGAAAAACCAATTTAGAGACATATGAAATAATGTAAGAAATCAATTTCGCATAACTTTGAGGATCACGGAATCCGACAATTTTCAAGAGAAAAAAGCTTAATTCTTCCGAACAAAGAAGAGAAGCTGGGACATTGAGAAGGAGTTTATGCGTAAGAATAGTTATTTTAGATGCTAGAGAATTCAGATTTTCATGCGGTTTCCGATTGTGAGGAAGGGGGAAGGAGCCGGCCGTGGCCATCCTACTAAATAGCGAAAGGAGTGAAACATAGCTTACAGCGAAATGATGGTGACTGATAGCAATGGTTTTCCACAAGGGGAAGATCGTTTTCGATAGAAAGTTTAAGCAATTACCTGCTATAAAAATGACATGAGAAGGTAAACGAAGTGACCCAAGGCGAGGCGAACTTGAATTGCCATTTTGTGCAGAAATAAGGCAAAACCATTTAAACAACTTACAAAGGCGGCGTAGTTGTTTACAATAAGACATCGTTTCGGCAAGTGTTTTTCAAATGTATCGAGATCAAAAACATAAGCGTTCTCTTTTTCAGAAAAGGGATTTATATCAGCTGTAACAAAATGACATTGCGATTTGGTTTGAAGACTGGGATGTTGGATTTCACCAGTAATAACCCAACCAAAATCGGTGTCTCTGGCGACCACGTTTGAGGATAACTTGCGAACCTGTTTACGAAGGCAATTCCAGAAAATATTGGCACTGAAAAGTATATCAATGGGACATTGAGCATTAAACTGAGGATCAGCTAACCTTAAGTGCGAAGGAATCTTTAAACCGGAAGTATTAATAGAGCTGCTATGAGTGTCCTTGCCAATACTGGTAAGAATGAGACAGTTTAAGTTATGATTGGTGTTTCTTTGACAAATGTCTCTGATATTCAATTTTGAAGACTGCAAGGCTTGAGTTTTCAAATTGTCAATGCCGGATACATTGATGGAAGTAGGCGATGAAGAAAGACCTAGTTTTTTAATTAACGATTGCGAAACAAAGTTGTGAGTTGAAGCGGAATCGAGAAGACCGCGGGTTCGAAACCAATTTCCAAATTTATCTTGGATTTCGAATTGTACAGTGGACAAAAGGACTTGCGCAATGTGAGAAGTTTCGGCGTTAGAAATGCAGGAAGAAGCATTAGTTTGTTAGGAGCTGCTCTGCATGGAGTTTAAAGAAGCGGGTACTGGTGACCTCGATTGATCATGAACGTGCAATAAAGAATGATGCTGTCTTTTGCAATGAAAACAGAGGTTGGATGACGTACAGTTAGAAGAAGAATGCTTAGGTGACAAGCAGTTGAAGCAATGTTTACTATTGAGGACAAACTTCCTTCGGTGTTCAACAGACAATTCTTTAAAGGATTTGCACGAGTACAAAGTGTGAAACTTTTTACAGAGCGTGCATTTTAAAGATTTGTTGAGCGGCCTGACATATTCTCTTGGATGGTTGTGAAGCAGATGACCATTTGAAGAGACAAGTTTTTTCTCAAGAGTGTGACACTGATGACTCGTTTCGACATTTTCGCACTGAAATGAGAGTGCTTAAGGACTTGGCACCGGCTGTTCAGAAACGAGATAAGGTGTTCAAACGAATATTCCTCCTTGCGAGTGAGATCGATTTCCCAAGCCTTTAATGTCGAAAAATCGAATCTGGATGTAGCTAGATGAATAAGGACGGTGTCCCAAGTTTGGACTGGCTGCTGGAGTAGATATAACGCTCTAACATTTAATTGCATGAAGTCTAACAGGTCTCTTAAAGAGGTGACGTCATTAGGTTTGACGACAGGCAGGTTGAACAAGCAGCGAATGTGGCGAGTGACACACAAACGTAAATTACCATATCTCTCTTTAAGGAGATTAAAGGCGATGTGGTAGTTATCTGCGCTTAAAGGCAGTGACTCAACCAAGGCCAAGGCCTCGCCTTCCAAGGACGCACGCAGGAAATAGAACTTATGAATGTCGACAACGTCTGAGCTTTCATGAATAAGTGAGCAGTAAAGTTCGTAAAAAGAATACCATTCACCTTCCTGGCCTGAGAAGTGAGGTAGGCTTATCTTAGGAAGTAAAGGTTTCGGTTTGTCCTTATGAACTGAAGCGGGTGCGAACTGGGCCGGATTGATGACCCTAGTGTCCGGTTCTGAGATACTGCGGATCAGTTGGTGGGCCTTGGCAAACCCTTCAAAATACAAGGGTTCAACCTCGTCCCGATCCGATTGAAGTTCTGGGCAAGCGGATTCAATCTCGGTTTGAATTTGATCGTAGTAATCATAGGACCGTTCGTACAACTTAAGGCGTTGTGTCAAGACGTCTAGATGACACTCGACGGGATTTATTTTGTTAATGAAATTTCTAAATCTGGTAAGTTGCCCTTTGTAGGAAGAACGTCTAGCAATGTGAGTTTCATCCTTTTCCTTTTCAGTAGGAGCCATGACAAGGTAAGTAGATTAAAGTATAAATCACGAAACTGTGGAACCTCGGAAATGCTGTCAGGCTGGCAGCAGCGAATAAGTTGAAAGAAAGGGACACACCAAAGGAGACAGGAGCGGCCTCTTTCCCCTTCACAGGCTTTGCACGATGTAGTTATAGCTGAAAGATTCAAAGCAGGTATTAATAATTTGCGAGGTATTGTCAAATAACCCTTGAAAAAGAATAGCAAATGACAAATGGGCTCTCCCGGGTTTCTGGGACCAAATTTTGGGTAGATTATTGGCTGAGGAATAACCTAACCACCAAGGGAAGATGATAAAGAAAAGGAGGTGGGTTTCGGACTGGAGAAAAAGGATGGAGAAATAGGAGGAGAGTTTGACATCAGTTATGCCTAAGAGTTCTTGTTCAAATTTAACAAGTGGTGAAAACCCTATTAAGAGATTTATTTGCATTAACTAGGGCATGAACCTAGGAAGAGTTAGGAACTGTCAAGTTTGAGAAATGATAAATCAAAAACAAATATTTAATTTATTTACCAATGCAAAAGAGTGCAATGAATTTAACAATATTAGGTAATAGTTTTTTGACAAATATATAAATTTAATTTTGTTAACAATCTGGGGTCGCAGACCTCAGAAAACATTTAAAGTTTGCGCCAGGCAATTAACAATTCATTAGGTTTCAAACCTTTATAAAATCCTCGCAAGAATTTGAAATAGCGAAGATAAAATACAAAATTTAAAGAATATTAAAGTGATTAAAGTTTGACAATAAATCGAGTACAAGGTGTGTACTTCTAGAAATTTCTGAGAAAGAATTCTAGAAAGAGTAACAACTTTGAAAATAACAATAACAAAAACAGGAAGAATAAAATAGAAGTTCCTAACTTCTTATATTTAAGTGGAATTACCTATTTTTGTTTTTATAAAAATAGGACAGGTCACTTAATGTGAAACCTGAAGAGAAAGTCGACAGGAAGGTTCTAGACCTCCTATGTTTAAGTAGGGATCACGAGCCAAATGGGGCAAGATTCCCTTTCGTGAAACCTAGAAATAACTCACTTATGAGTTAAAAGAATAGTATTCCCTAATTAGAACGGAGAAACAAGATAATTTTAAACATGTGCAAGACACGTAGTTATGCAGAAGTTAATTAATTACATATAAGCAAAAATGAGAGGGCACGTCTAGAGTGACACCTCATTGAAAAAGATCTAAAGTAACAATTTTATTATAGTTTGTTAGTAAGAGGTTTAGGAAAGAGCAACTGGGATTGAACGTAAATGTTCATGGCCGTATTTATAATAATCGGACGATCGCGACGCGGTAGAAATGCTGAAAGAACACAGTTTATCACTATAGTTTGTTGAAATGGATGAAAAGTTCACTGTAGTAGCGCAAAGCTTTTGTGGCAAAGAAAGTTATTGCAATGATGGAAAATAACTAGTTGCACTAGGTAGGCGAAAGTCTATTGCTTGAGAAAGTTGTAGATTACAATTAAATACGCCAGAGAAATTCCAACGGAGGAAGGAACATTAGCTATTGAGCAGTAATTTATAAGGAAGATTCCTCATTTTTAAATAGTATTCCCACAAGTGAGGGGAAAATACATGACGACTAGACTTGTAGATAGAGTGCAGATTCTGGAAGGTTCCAGAACGATCCTAATAGAAGAATAGGGCCAAAGTTATTCCTCTTGATAAAATGGTCTTCAAAGAGTTGATAGTAGGCGACACTATCGCAGCCTGGTGTGTGAAAAAGTAGACGAAGTTCTCTTGATCACGGAGATGATAGCTGGCGATGGCGACGAGATCTGGTGGCCAGATTGATAAGGAAGTCCTCTTTCACCGGGAAGAATTGAGGAACTTCAGAGATTCGCTGCTAGATGACGTTAGGTGAATCATGGAAGATATATATCTAGAACAGACTCACGAATAACATGAGAACCCTAAACAGCAAAGAGAACATAGGAGATCACTGTTGGTGTTTGAGAAAAAGGAAGGAATGAACAAGCAAAGAGCATTAAAAATATACTCTATCTTACCGTGTATTCCAAGAATACACCAGGCCGTATTGGACAGAACAGCGTCGTCCTCGGTGTTGGCTCGACATTGGAGCACTGCAACGGGGGTAGACATGTCTGCGTCGACGGTGCGGCACCGTTTTTTGGGGGACTGGACTGGTAGCACGTATGCCACTGCGTCGGCTTCCATTCACTGGGAACCACCGACGCCTCCGACTACGATGGGCACGTGCATGCCGAATCTGGCAGGCTGAGTGGCGAAATGTAGTGTTTTCGGACAAGTCCCGCTTCAACCTGTCCTACAGTGATGGTCGCATACGCGTTCGACGCCGCCGCCGTGGAGAACGCAATCAGGCAGACTGTATTGTTGAGCGGCATAGCGGACAAACACCAGGAGTAATGGTTTCGGGAGCAATTGCCTATAACAGGCGATCGCACCTCGTACGTCTTGCGGGCAATCTGAACAGTGACCACTACATCAGGGAAGTTTTACAGCCCGCGGCACTGCCCCTCTTGCAGGCCGTTCCACATGCCATATTTCAGCATGCCCGCCCGCATGTGACGAAGAATGTGCAAGCCTTCTTCGCAGAACGACGGATATCTCTGCTTCCATGGCCTGCACGTTCGCCCATCGAACATGTCTGGGATATGATCGGTCGGCAACTTGTTCGTTCAGGTTCACCTGCCGCCACTGTTGATGCTTTGTGGACGCGCCTACAAACCGCGTGGGACGGTATTCCACAGCGGCGTATTCAAGCGCTGTATGATTCAATGCGACAACGTCTAGCGGCTCTGAGTGCAGCACTTGGTAGCGCGACGCCGTAATGAAGATCAACAGTCAACATGCATGTACCGGTCTGTCCTTCTAATCAGTAATGTATTGTCATGTCCCTAATCTGTGGTATAAAGTGCAATGTGGTCACATCTCTTGTTCTTGGTGTTTCACTTTCTAAAAACAGTAGTGCATATAGTAATTTTCATGCTAGTGGGTTGAATTAGAATTACATTCACAGTCGCCACCCATGTTTCAAAATCTCCACGCGTACAGACCACTTGCAGACACTACAGTAAGACGGCACTTGAAATGTAATTTGAAAGTTGGCAGCATAAAATGTCTAGTGTGAAGTCATGCATGGTCGCCAATCTTCACACCAATAAGTAAGTACCAACGCACAACAAAACCTATATTGCAACACCTAACTCAATAACTTTGATATATTTTCACTTCATGTAGACTACATATTCCACCTAGGCCTACTTTTTATTTGATTGCCACATGATCATGCCATCTTTAATCGACCTACTGTTGTCGTACTACAGCGCACGGCGGTCGCAAAAGTATTTATGTTGGCAGCAAAATACCGATTGACAAATTAACATAGATCTGTTTTTGGACTGGGGGTTTATCTGGGATTAGCGTAGACAAATTTCTGACACCTAGTTAGGCGTTAGACCTACCATGGCAACCAGTGCAAGCGGATTTAATTCCCACCCCTTGAAGAGTGCATGATAGTATAATTCGAACAGACCAATAAAAACATATCTACGATTCTATGTTTTGGTTCTGCAACACCATAACTGTATTTTCTTCAAAGAATAAATATGTTGTCTTTTAGTAGTAAATGTAAGATGATTCCGATTATATCTAGATATTATCAAATCCCTAGTTTGTTGCTTTTTGCGTGTGCCCTTCACTCTTGACGCAGGGGAAGAAAAATATGCACGACAGCAGCTAAGTTAATAGACAATGTCAATTTTGATACGGACGCAAAATTATATTCATTACAAATATAATAGAGCTAACGTAATATTTCCACGTACTACATTACGAATATCACCCCCCTTATCGACGACAGAGATATTAACTCTTGAATATTATCATTAGGGCTAGGATTTTTAGGTGCTAAAAATCGGGAAAATATTTATTTTTTATGTATTAAAAATACCTGAAATATGTGACAAAAAAGTAAAAATATTTTATTATAATTTAGTTAATTAACGTAAATATAAGCAATATACAGTACTCACGAATGCAATTTATTCTATGTCTCACTAAATTCTGAAGCATTACAATACACAACGAGATACATCTACAGGTTGTCCATCACAAATGACCGACGATTATCGCGAACCACTTATTCTGAAGGCTCGAAACTGCCCTTGAGGTGTTGTGTAACTTTAGATCGCTGATCAGTCTTTATTGCTTTCCCACATGGTTGGCAGAACAGAACGCCCCTATGAGAAGTAAAATTATATTTAAATTCTGCAACATACTGCTGCAGACGATAACTTGTAGTTGTTTTTACTTTAGGCATCGTAGAACTGCCTTACACTTCACAGTGCCAGAAATGAATTGTATGTAAGTGACACTGGTTCCAGGTAGCTGGAGGACGGGGGAGGGGGAGGTCTAGCATGTGGTGCAATTTGACTATGGACAAGGAAATCCCCGACTTCCACAGTGAGTGGCACGGGGCGACAAGTTAAGAATAACACAGTTGGCTAATTCCATGGAGATGTACACCAAGAGGTTGTTTTTTTTTTCTTAATTTCCTGGCAAATTTTCATTTACAGAATATTCTATGGAGTTTGAACTTTAAGAATGTAAGTATAGGAATCATGAAAACAGCTGCTATGTTGGCTATACTGTCAAGAAAAGATGGCTACTCATTTGAGGATCACAAAGCACAAGTTTTAGGCACAGTTTTAACAACTTGGTTTTCAGGTATCTGAATAAGATTTTGGTTCTTCTGAAACATTTACAGTAACTTATAGCCTTGCACTTTTAAAATATGTTATTAGATATTTGTGTTTGGGACATACTTTAGTACATTTGACGATTGAAATTAAGTCTTATCAACTGTAGTGTGAGTTACATGGAAAACCAATGTTTTTCATATTCTATGGCTAGTATTACAAATACAACAATAGTTATTTTTTAAATCCTATTATGCTTTGAGGTCGACAATGGTACATGGTCACTTTCAATTAGTTATTATAAGGGGCTGATTTATTGCATAGAATATTTCTGTAGTGTGAGTCACACTACAGTTTAAGATTATGTATCTTGGTTGAGATCTATCCTTGATTCCTTTCAGTAATGGCAAAATCAGCTGGTGAACGTAAAGCAGAGCAAAGGCTCAAATTGAAAGCATCAGGGAAATATGAGGAATTTCGAAAAAAAGAAACTCAAAAACAAAATTTGGCCCGAGAAAAGAAGAAGGAAATTATGACAGTGGAACAAAAAGAAGATCAACGAAGGAAGAAGAGATGAGAAGATACAGAGAGAAAAAGAAACTAACAGTGGTAGAAGTAAATAGCACTCCTAAGAAATCACCTTCTAAAGTTTTCAGATCACGAAGCTCATATGGTAAAGCTATTGCCAAAGCAAAGAAAAATCTCCCTAATAGCCCTAACAAACGCAGAGCAATTGTCACCAAACTTTTTCATGACTTTGCTCCAGATACAGAACACAGTCCACAGAAACATATTTCAAATGCTATATCAGCAGATGTTCAAGAGACAGTTGCGCAATTTTATAATTCGGACACAATATCTTACCAAGCTCCAGGTTTCAGAGACTATATTATTACTCGTGACTCGGGTGAAAAGAAAAAAATACAGAAACGTTATCTATTTCTTACATTAGGTGAAACATACAGACAGTTTAAAGAGCTGTATCCAAACATTAAAATTGGACATAGCAAATTCTGTGAATTTAGACCTAAACATGTATGTTTACGATGTGAAACGCCATCAAATCTCTGTTTGTGTGTTCATCATGAGAACATCACCTTGCTTTTAAAAGTATGCCCTTTCCTTCCAAATTAAACAACAGATTTTATATGTGTTGTAGTATGTAATGAGACCTCTGAGGATTGCATGCTACAAACTTGTAGTAAATGTGGAAAATTGGCCAAGTTTCACGATCTGATACAGTCTGCTAGTGCTTCAGTGCCAGATGGGATCTGGAATGCAGACATACCTTATCAACAGTGGACATCTGATGAAACAAATACAGTATGCAGAGTAAAATTGTCTGGTACTCTAGATGATGTAGTTCAGAAGCTAGAAAGTAAACTCCAAAACTTCCTTCAGCATGCTTTTGTACATCAGCAGCAAGCACAAAATTTCAAATTTCTAAAAGAAAATATTGAAGACAGTACAATTTTAATGCAAATAGACTTCAGTGAAAACTATTCTTTCTCATATCAAGATGAAGTACAGTCTGCCCATTGGTCATCTAATTCATGTACACTTTACACCTGCATGGTTTATCTAAAACAACTAAACAGTCCCGTATCATTACCCATAGTTGTTTTGTCCGATTACTTGCAACACAATAAGTATGCTGTAGCAGTATTCAATGATGCAATTATTGATACTGTAAAAAAGATGTATCCAAATCTTACCGTCAAGCAAGTAATTTATCAATCAGATGGAAGCGCACAACACTTCAAGCAGAAGTATTCATTGTGCATGGGAACTGTACATTTTGATCAGTTCCAGTGGCACTTCTCAGCTACCAGTCATGGTAAAGGTGCAATTGATGGTCTTGGTGGGTCCATTAAACGCAGAGTTAGGGAGGCCACTATGTCAAGAACAGTAGACCCTCAGACGGCAAAAGACTTCGCAGAGTGTGCTAAGAATATTTGTTCGAATATTACCATACTTGACGTTTCGGAAGAAGAAATCAATTCAAGAATTACCCAGTTAGACAAGATTTGGTCTCCAAATGGAACTGAAATTATGAATATTCCTGAAACACGAAAAATGCACTTCTTTGAGAAAGTATCACCCTACATTATGAAAGTAGCTAATGTGTCAAGAAATCCCAGACAGTATAAAATTGTTGATTTGATATCTGGCAGAGCTGAAATTGAAGACCACGGTGACCATAGAGTGGAATCAAACAAGACTGTCACCTCAAAGAAGAATTACAGTATTGGTGAATGGGTTCTAGCTCCTTTCCTTGGAAAGAAAACTGTCAAGCACTTTGTTGGACAAATTATACTATCTTTCTCATCTTTTGTAACAGTCAAATTTCTAAGATTTGACAAGGAATTTAAAAAGTTTTCATGGCCTCAAATAGACGACATAGCTGATATTGATGCACACATTATAATACTTAACTTACCAGAACCAATGTTTGATCAGCGTATGAGATATGTATTCCCAAATTTTAATTTCAAAGATTTTGTAATGGGTTAGGAAAGTAAACCTTAGGAGCAAGTTTATGTTATAACAACACTATCCAAATTCATTAAATATTCCTTTAGGAGGTAGTGTAGTGTGAGTCACAAAAGCGATGTAGTGTGAGTCACACAGTAAAATTGAATTTGTGAACTGTTAAATTGTTTTTTATAATTTCCTGTTTATTGTATGAAAACATCATTACTTTCTGCATGATATGCCATCAACAAAATATTTTTATGAATGTAAAAGAGGAAGAAATACTAAATAACAGAGAGCTCCTCAAATTCACTTCCTCGCCTGTAGAGTGAGTCACAGATATGTATCGATATGCACTGCTGGCATTTAAGAGATCAGTTTTAAAACAATTAACGAATATAACAATAAGGCATGTGACTGTAAACATAAAGTACCATCATTGTTTTCCTAATCATCTCCTACAATATTAAAACTGCCATTAGTGCCTAATGGCATGTCTCAGTTGTAGTGTGAGTCACGCTTGGAATTAACCAGTTGCAAGCTGACATATGCACTGCATGAAAATTGAAGTAACACAGAACAAAAATGCAATAAACGGAAAGATCTAGCATATTGATTAAAAAAAAATATTATGTCTTTTTATGTGCTAATAAGTGAAAAGCAGGAATTTATGTATTTATAGAAAAATTCTTAAAATATGTATTTACATAAAAATATATTTATTTACCTAAAAATTCTAGCCCTAATTATCATAGTACCGGTAGACGTCAAAACTTTACTGAACCAGGAACTACGGGTGTGAGAATACAAGAAATTTCAGTATGAATTTTGCTCTATAGTATTATTAATATGGTTGACTACACTAATAAAGAACACAATTGGACAGGATTTAGAAGTGTTGGTTGTTAATGTTGGCAGCATCAACAAATGATTGTATGAGAGACAGGCCATCATGGCGACGGTTTTAAGTTGAGTCGCTTTTTTAGGAGTTCCATTCGTGTTATGTTTGTTACCAGTATTGTTATTTATTTATTTACATAGTTTACGCCCACTTTGAAGCACTTAAATCAATCCATATACACTACAGTCTTTACAATATTAGTTGTAATGGCTTCTCAACTTCCTCTTCTCCTTCCAGAGCTTCTTTAATCTCTCCGACCTGGCCGCCCTCTCTTCATTTGTAATGGTGTACTGTTTTCGTTTGACTGTTTTTAATTTCAATCTTGTATCCCTACTTCTCAGAATCCTCTTCTTTTTTCTCTCTGCAATTTGTTTCCTTGTAATATTTAGCTCGTCTAAATCATTCTGGACCTCAACGAACCAGTTGTTCTTGGTTTTACTATTCCAAAAGAAATTAAATAATTGTTTCAGTAGTCTGGTGTCTAGTAGTCTTACTATGTGGCTGAAAAAGGCAATTCTCCTTTTTCGCATTATATCCACAATTGATTCATTTTCCCGATAGACTATTTCATTAGGCAGCAGTCTCCATTGTCCATTTACTTGCTGTGTTTTATTGATGATTGTCCCGATGATCCTTCTGTCTATCTTTTGGATTTTATCTGTTGTTGCTTTGGTATTCATCTTAAACAGGGTTTCACTTGCATAAGTTGCTTCAGGTTTAACTACTGAACCATAATGTTTGAATTTGGCATTCATCGAGAGAGATTTCTTCTTATAAGTTGACCATGCGACTCGTTGTGCTTGTCTCAGTTTTGTGGTTCTGTACTTTATTGCGGCTTTCTCATTTAGGTTCCAAGTTATAGCTTCCCCAAGATACTTGAACTTTTTTACAACCTTAATTTGTTTGTTATCATTTAGTTGAAGAGCTATGTACCTTGGTGTATCAAATAGAAGCGTGTCTGAATTCAAGGCCTATAACTGTGTTAAGTAATGACCCTGACAATCCTCTTCCCCTTACACCTGGCCATTTCTTGATTGGTTCTCCACTAGTATCCTTTCCTGAACCCGATTTGAGTGATGTTCCAATGTCTCAGTTAAGAAGATGGGAGAGGGATTGCAGCATCTGTGGAAGAGATGGTCCACTAACTACTTGAGTGGTCTCCAGCAGCGGCTGAAGTGGAAAACAGTGCAACCTAATGTTCTTGTCGGCAATGTTGTGCTCGGGAAGGATGAGAACATTCCACCTCGTCAGTGGAAGATGGCGGTGGTGGTAAGGAATTATCCAGGGAAGGATGGACTGGTGAGGAGAGTGGACGTAAACACATCTAGGGGGATGTTAAAGCGTCCTCTAACCAATTGGTGCCTCTTCCTACGGAAGAATAGTTGATCTTGACAGATCAAGGGGGGGGGGGGGGGAGCAAGATGGACAGGATTTAGAAGTGTTGGTTATTAATGTTGGCAGCATAAACAAATGAATGTATGTAAGACAGGCCATCATGGCGACGGTTTTAAGTTGAGTCGCTTTTTTAAGTGTTCCATTCGTGTTATGTTTGTTACCGGAATTGTAATGCAATTTAAGTGCAATAAACCTAATGATAGCATCCGGTAGAATCAGTGTACACACTATTGTAGTTCTTAACGCTACCAGACTAGCATTTAAGTTATTTTATACAATATACATGAGACATTAGCAACAGGTTGTTATGCTTCTTATACAGTCATATGAGAAATTACAAACAAAGTCAAGAATGATATTTTACTTTTTATTATACAATAGGTACACAATTTAACAGTGCAATACCTAAACAATACATTCATGGCAAACAAATAGCATAAAATGATAAAACCCAAAAGTTAAGCTCTTTAACAATTATTATGTGAGCACAATAAAAATACGTGGCGCAGCAACACATACGGAAAGGTACCAGTTCCCGGTTTCTAGTCCAAAAGACATTCCAGTTTAAATTCAAAATGGATACATCTTCAAATATAGCCTTTGATTATGCATTTTTGCATTCCTTTGCCCCAAGTTTAAGCAAACTGAACGCGAAGGTCAACGAAAGGCACTAACACACGAAACTAAGATATTAAATGATTATTTTCTGGTTAAGGGTAAATTTTCTGTAAATAAGGACAAACGTCATGGGGGGTGGGGGTTAATACTTGCAAATTCCAGAGTTTGGAAGCTGGAATGTTTAAAATGAACATTTTAGTTTATGATAACATTCATTTGGATATTAGCAGGGAATATAATATTGGCTGCTTTCACCTTCACCACAGGGCCAAGGTCCGTCGCTATTGGTCAAGAGGGAGGTTAGCACATCACCTTGTCAACCCACGCAATGCCAATCACAAAGTACCGTAATATATCTCCTACTGCAAGTTTCTTTTCTTAAGTAAATTGCGCATATGTTGCTCACTTCAACTACAAATTGCTCAGCACCTTGTTTTCAATGAAACCATCTACTAGATGATAAAAAAAACTCAAAAATCGAAAATTGAATGTACAGTAAGTTAAATACTGTAGTTCCACAATGGTGTTACTCAAGTGGTCCCTTCTCGTATACACGTCCACATATTTCGAACATAATACATTCTTTGTATCACACCTATAAAATGATCATATACACACACACATTTTGAACATTACATTCTCTGGATCACACATAAAATAACTAAGCCTACTAGTCTATACATGCCAACATAATTATTTCAAATATGAGCTCACACATTCTTTGGATACAATTTATAGGGTAGGCGAAAAGTCCATTTACATGTTAAGAGTATAGTACAGTTAAACATGTACACATTATGAATAAACATATTAACATTGTTACAAAGGTCCAGAGTTCATTTATCAACAACGTCAGTGTGCACTCCTCCATGTTCGTTGCAAAGGTTGATGTGTCGTCATGTTCTTGTGTACATCCACTGCAACATATCAGGGGTGATCCTTCCTAAGTGCTGATTGTCTTTTGCAACAACAACAACAAAAAGTTACGATTTCGTGAGCTACGATAAATCGCAAACCCGTCCGAGAACATAACACTTTTCTGTTCATTTGCATGCGGGAAGCGTGCGAGAAGCATTTCATGTGCATGCACACGTTGCTCCAAGTCACGAACACTCAACTTTATCTCTGAGGATGGCCGAAAACTTGAAACCTTAAGTCTTTGCGCATGTGGTCACGCATAGTCGATCACGGGATGCCTAATTCTGCAGACCGCTTACGGGTTGACTTGATCGGCGACAGTTCAACTGTTTCCACTAAAGAAGCACACGTTTCGGTGCAAGTTGAAAGCCTTCCGCTATGCGGTACATCAAGAACACTTCCCGTCGCAGAGGTTTTCTTCTCCCATGCAAATAATTTTGGCGTTGAAAGCGGCGGTTTTTCAAACAGCACATCAAAAGATTTCAAAATGTCTGTTATTGTCCTAATTTGTGCTCTGACGTTCGAGAACACAAACGATCAACAGAGAAAGCACTTGTATCCACCATGATTTAACTCTCTTAAGGGACCCCTTAGTTTTCTTCCTCTTCTGTAGTCCAAAACAAATATATATTTAATCACATGTAATTTTTTTCAGGTTTCACATGTGTTGCCCAACTGAAAAGTTGTAATATTAAATGTCAATAAGGCAACACTGAAAAATGGCTTCAAAGATATCGATAACAATAAAGAATCAATCTGCTCAATAATATAACATTAGATAGTAATTGTTGTTTTAAGGGGCGGAATTACGAGGTCATATGCCCCTAAAATATAACATTGCTTATCTACATGTCTGACTGTACTAGGCTATTAACATGCCGGTATAAAGGGACTTTTCGTCCACCCTGTACAACTAATTTACCTATTAGCAAAAGGTACGGTAAACTTCTGTTGTTGTCTGTTACTTTTTAGTTCATTGTCATTACGAACAAATAATTAACAAACAATATTTACTTAGGAATAAGCAACTTATTTTAGATCCTCTTTTGCTCCTCCTTTAAAATTTTATTTTTACATGAGTAAAGGTTCGTAACGTTCTTTAAAACGAGTATAATTGGTTTAATTTTACAAACTAGAGGCCAATGCATAAATTGATGGCTTCTCTTTAATATCACGTAACTCTTTTCTTGAGGACAGAGAAAAACAAAATGTTGATCGTCTGCTGTGGTGTCGCTCTATTAGACCACCTTATAACGTTGGCTGTTTAAAAAATATTTAAAAAGGGTCATGAACACAAAACGTCAGTCAACTTAAACCCACTCTACATACGCGGCTCCACCGAAACTCCCAATGGACAAACCATACGAGATTTATTCACCAAGAACAACGTCGCCAGCATGGTTATACTATGATTGCTGTATTTTGGACGGTCTGCAAAATGGGTAACTCTTGCCGGTGACCCTCTTGTATCACTCCAACATCCTGGTGCCGTTTGAAAACAATGATAATACTCAAGCAGCGATACGTGTAGGCAAATTGGGTCGGAAGACCATTAGAAACATTTCTACCACGTTATATACATTGTCAGTGGGCCGATATGCCAACTACTGTATGCGTGTAACTCGCACTTTTCCTAACATTTAAAATATCACCGGCTACATTATACATCACTGACTGGAGTCAGCATCATCCTAGTTATTTTTTTTCTGATGTTTCTTGATTCTTAAACCTAAGAATATAAGGAAATAGATTCGGTTTTCTTCGAGCTAATTCAACTTTGTCTCCTCAATCAGATTTTGGCACAATTTGCACTTTGTCACATATGGCTCAACTATAGCTTGTTTTTTTCGTCGTCGAGTAGATAAAACAGCAGGATCAGGCAAGGGCAAATTGCGTTTTCTTAAATAATCATAGGCCTCCTTTGAATATTCTCTTAGCGTAAGTGCATTTGTGATGTCTTCGGAGGACCATTTTACTCTACTATTGTCCTGCAAAAGACATTGGATCTGACATGGAGTGAAACATTTAGAAAGAAAACGTTTGACTTCTTGACTCAGAGTTTCCAATGTCATGGGTGGTGTAAACTGTCTATTTAAAGAAACTACACGTTTGAGTCCCTTAGCTGATTTTAGGGCTGCTCGTGTTCGTTTTAACGCAACTTGATTACGTGTATACTTCTTCCTCAGCTGCTCAATTTCTTCGCGGAGTTTCATGATTTCTTTATCCTTTTCATCCGGTAAAGGGTCAATTCTAATCTCGTGCTTAAGCTTTCTTCTCCTAGGTGACGAAGGCAAAGGGTCAATTTTAACATCTTGGTTAAGATTTATTTTACTTGACGACGAACACGGCGGGTCAATTCTAGCCTCTCGGTTAAGATTTCTTTTACTTGACGACGAAGACGGTGGGTCAATTCTAGCCTCTCGGTTAAGATTTCTTTTACCAGACGACGAACACTGCGGGTCAATTCTAGCCTCTCGGTTAAGATTCCTTTTACTCGACGAAGACGGCGGGTCAATTTTAGCCTCTCGTTTAAGCTTTCTTTTACTTGGCGACGAAGACGGGTCAATTTGTATCTTCTTATTAAGCTTTCTTTTCCTTGGCGATGAAGACGGCAAGTCAATTTTAATCTCGTGGTTAAGCTTTCTTTTCTTTGACGATGAAGTCGGTGAAGTGGTTACTGCCGGGACTGCTTGTTTTGTAACAGTTCTGACATCGTCGACTGCTTCTGCTTCTTGATCGTCGGAGACCTGCAGAAGGTAAACGAACCTTGAATGTTTTATGAATTGTTCTTTCTACTTAAATCAAAACTATTAATGCATAAGAATTACATTTAGGTCTATATAAATAATACCATCAGGTTGTATCATTTATCAATGATCGAATGTTCAGGATATGTTTTCAAAAGTTAGACTAGAACGTAAATGAAAAGACAGAAGAATGATCACATGTGGAGACAGAGTGTGCTCCCAGGTGAAGTATGATAAATGCTTGAATGGTTAACCCTTGCCATTAGCATAACAATGCAAGTTTCTCTCCAACATCACTCAGTTTTAATCCCGAGCAGACAAATTTCTCATCTTATTGGGTAGCTTTTGTTGAAACTGTATCATTTAAAGGGAAGATTAGAGTTCAGATATCTCGAAGAATAAAAGTAATGGTAGAAACGGAGAAGAGACACGAAAGGCAGGAAAATGAACGCCACAGCCGTTCTAATAACGCGGAGCAGAACAGGAGTTACAAGAAAAATGAAAGCAATCTGGAGCCAAAACTTTTATGTGGAAGCAAGTTTGGAAGGGCCCATTTTGGGTCCCATGGCGGTGAACAATGTTTCACAAGTGATTAGTCTCCAATTGTTGTAAACTCATATCTAGAGACGGGAATTTGCCTATTTTATTCATGTGTTTAGAAACGTAGGCTTTCGAGATATAAATCCGTTTTAGGTTCTTTTAGGCTAGATTTCGTTGGTTTTATTGTGCCTATAAATGCCTATTTCAAGGGTTTTTGCCTATTTGGAGTATAATTGCCTATTTGATGCCTTTTGACTGTATTTTAAATTGCATTATAATGCAGCTGGTGTGCTCGACAGAATTATATTCTCATTTCTCAATATGTGTTTACCCCAGTAACAAGAATGGGAATTCTCGGGAGTCACCAGAAATAGCGCTTGGGAAATTTCCATCAGAAGAAACAAGAAACAATTTGACCTTGAAGCCTTCAACCCCTCCAACCTCGCAAGACACATGCGAGAACCAATCAACATCGAATTATGTTTCACAACCCGTATCCCCTACCTCCCTCTCGATGCGAACTGTGTAAGCGTACGCTTTATCTTCACTTGCAGATTCAGAACTTTGTGTGATTTATTGCGAAGAAGAAGTGATCCGTGGCAATGCTGAAAGATAAATTATCGAAGTCTTACTGGCTGAAGCAGTGGATCACAGGGGATACCAATTTCACTATCGATGGAAGAGAAGTCTTCGGCCAAGCTTGTTGTAAAGAGTTAATTCGTTTGTTTCTTTTATGTTTTTGTGATTGAGAAGTACGATCGCATTTCATTGTAGCATTTATAGGCCTATTAATTTATGTATTGTGGCAAGTTGTTTTGTTGCAATGCTGTATTAGACATGAACTCTCAATAATTTATACATAAAAAGTAAATGATCATTTAATTACTGAACGAGGAGTGAGAACGCTGGTTGTCTCTTGTCACAGCGTGGATGAAAATTAAAAATTGGTATTTTGAACTCTGGCTCATTTCCTGTGAAAACAGAGATTTACAACTTAAATGCAATTTTTTTTGAAAAAGTCGCGAGTAACTTTCACCAGCGCTATGTGTGGCTCTAGTCTGGGGGAGCGTTAAGCTCCCAGGTTAGGGCCGCGAAGCTGCCAACAAACCTCTAGAGTCTTGCTAAATTGTGGCAAAAAGTAAGGTTATGGGCGAATGCCACAATTTCAAATTACGCGGTTTTCTAATTTTCAACGAGGATTGCAGGCTTGTGGGTACACATCATGCAGGATCTATTGCAGGCAACAGAAAATAGAGATGAGTGGAATACCCCTGGTGGAGTCATGTAGGATTGTTGAAGTAGTCAGGGGAAGTTTGGAAGGAACCTCTGGGAAGATAGCCGCTGCCAGGGAAAAGTTTGATAGGGTCCAGCAGAGGAATCCAGGATGGGAAGCAGTGGTAAAGGTAGCCAGTGTGCTACGAGGTGAGGTAGATGAAGGAATTGACCTAAAACCAGATGCAGTGGCTTCGTTGAAGTTTTGCCCAATCACTTCATGTGATGTTGAGAAATCTTTCTCTATAAAAACATTCTTCATGATAGGAGAGCAAACTTATTACCAGAAAACATTGAAAAGTTGCTTGTTGTTAATTCTTATTATTGTAATTAAATGTTATTAAATTATAAGAAATTTTTTCATGCCTATTTTACACGTTAGTGCCTATTTACATGCCTATTTTGGCCATTTTAAGAGCCTATATGCCTGCCTATTTTAACTGTTTTTAGTGCCTATAATTCTCGTCTCTATCACATCTCACCATCATGCACCATGATGTGCTGCCTTTGCTTTCAAAGCCAGTTAGTCTGTGAGGAAAGATGTTTACTGTAGGCTACAATATTATCTTACCTCACTGGACAGATTTATCGCATTAAGTGTTCATTCCATTATAAACGTTGAAAATGTTCTTTTTTTTCGTAGTCAGTTTACCCTCCAGATAGGCTTTTCCCACGGACTCAGCGAGGGATCCCACCTTTACCGCCTCTACGGGCAGTGCCCTGGAGCATTAAATCTAGTCGGGGGATACAACTGGGGAGGAGGGACAAGCGCCTCGCCCAGCAAAGCGAACAGGGGGCCTCATGAGGGATGGGACGGGATGGGAAGAAGGGGAAGAGGAAAGGATGCGGCTGTGGCCTGACGGTAGGTACCATCCCGGCATTTGCCCGAAGACGAAGTGGGAAACCACAGAAAAACACTTCGAGGATGGCTTAGGTGGAAATTGAACCCCCTCTACTCATTTGGACCACCTGAGCCCGAGTAGACCTCGTTCCAGTCCTCGTACCATTTTTCAATTTCGTGGCTGAGCCGGGAATCGAACCTCTGACCTCCGGGGTGGCAGCTAAGCACGCTGACCAGTACGCAACAGAGGCGACAGCTGAAAATGTTCATCATTAAATTCCCATTTACTATTTTTCTGAAGCCTACAGTTCATAAATTAAACTGACCGCTTTGAGGAAAAGAATAATAACCCATAAAGGCCCCTAACCCCTTTCATCCCGCTGCATTATATACATAATTCTTAACCTAATTTTATCTTACTTAAGTCTGCTACTTAAATTCGACTTTTCATGCTATTCACTCCAGTAGTTTTGATTTATTTATTTATTTTCCGTGTCCAAATCAAATTAGATTTTGCCAGTAAGTAGCAGCAGTTAAAGCATTAGCATTTGCAGCCAAAAGATCGCCTTTTGAACATATGTCGTCCATCAAGGGGAAGATCAGCAGGTGTTCTGGATCTTGTAACATGCTGCAGTCACAGAACTCATCATTGTTGACGAGCATGTTCCATTTCTTGAGATTGTTCTTGCAGCGTGAAACCCCCGTCTTCAGCCTGTTCAATGATTTCCAAATTCCATATGGCAAGTTGTGACCAGGTGCCATTTTTTCTGCTAGAGGAATAGTTGGGTCTGTGATCTCTGTCTTCCATATCTTCACACGGGCAGCTTCTTGTGAGCCTTCGAGGGCTGTTACTCCCCTCAAAAAGCTGTTTCTGGACTTAAGTCTCTGTCGGGCTGGTTGTTCGAAAAGTGGATGCCTTGAATCGGTTTCTTGCCGTTTCTTCTCAGATGCTGCTACCATTCTTCGGACATGACGTGGAGAAATTCCTATAAGAGGGTGGATATTCTGAAGTGGTGTTGGTCTAAGACACCCAGATACAATCCTGGAAGTCTCATTCAGAGCTATATCCACCTCTTTGGAATGTGGAGAAGAAAGCCAAACTGGTGCTGCATATTCAACAGTTGAGAAGCTCAGTCCAAGGGCTGAAGTTCTGAGAGTGGTGGGGTGAGCACTCCATGCCCTTCCTGTTAGGCATCTTAGTATGCTATTTCGTGCAGATACTTTACTTTTGGTGTTCAAGCAATGTTGCTTGAAAGACAGAATTCGATCGAGGGTGACACCAAGATATTTTGGTGTAAAACAATGAAGGATTGTTTCACCTTGGCACTTAATGTTCAATGTCCTCTTTGCTTCTTTATTTCGCAAGTGGAAAGCAAACTTGCGTTTTGGCTGGATTTGGCTTCAAATTATTTCTGTGATAGCATCGACCAAGTTCTTCCAAAGCACAGGACAAAGAATGTTCTACTTCTTCAAAGCTACGACCTTGCACGGCTACTGCAGTGTCATCTGCGTAGATAAATCGCGTGGTGCCTTCTGTTCTGGGCTGGTCATTGGTGTATACATTGTAAAGCAGTGGTGCTAAGACACTACCTTGAGGTAGTCCATTCTTCTGGAGGCGCCAACGACTATTTTTTCCCACGGAGAGACACGTAAAATCTTCAGTAGTTTTGATGCTAACCCATAACAAACAGACAAAGAGTAATCTGAGGGTATATTTAGTTATTATACAACTCAAAAGAAATTAATCTCATGTAATTTTTTTCAGGATTAGGGAATAACCCGTCTCATTTGGGTACAATCGCGTTGACCGACTGAAAAGCATGAAACTTTTGTTTACTAAAGCAACACTGTAAAATGGCTTCAAACAACATAACTCAAAAGATATTGTATGTGTAGTTATTTGGCTAACGATGAGACCATTCGGGCCAGATGAACTCATTGTTCCACCCATTACAACAATAACTGATGTGATGATTGGTAACTAAAGATGATGTCACACACTGCCAACTTTCAAATTACATTACAAGTGGTCTGCAAACCAGATGACTTTCAAATATGGTTTTCAACAATGAGTACGACCCAGATTCATAACAACAGCAAGAAATTTTATATAAAGCCGACTGAAGGAAGGGGAGGGCGAACAGGCAACTGATAATTATTTAATGTGAACCATGAAATAAAACATGATTTTTTATTCTGTGGATCCATATTGACTTTAATATTAAAGTATTGACTTGGCGGTTGAATAAATAACACTCAGGGGTAGGCCTAAGTTATATGTGAATGAAAAAAAAGTACTTCTAAAAAAAATTAAACAATAATTTTAGAGAGAGGAAAAGGTTATGAACAAGGTTGACCACATGGATCCAGAAATAGAATTCAAAAAGAATACTATCAATACAAACGATAATTAATTTAAAAACTCAACCAATATACAGTAAGTTATTCTAAAATGCTCTACAACACAAAATTAAGAGCTGGTAATAATCGATGTTCGGTTAATCGATTAATCAACTATCCGAATAATAGATCAATTGGCTAAGCAAAGAATCGATTAATTGATTAGTAGACACGAGATAAGAAAAGAAGATTAAATGAGAGGTCATCACTTATGTCGAGTTACGCTTATTTTGGGAAGGATGTATAGAAATATATATAAGTTGGTTTTTGCCTAAATATAGTCTACAAAGTGTCCTTCCTTGTTTATGTTAACAATAAGCAAATAAGAGTCAATGACAATGGAAGGACAAACGTCAATCAAATTGGGAAGGTTTCGAAAAAAGAAAACAGAGTTTTCACCAAAGATTTTGAATTCTTGTTCAATGTTTACAATATGACAGGAACAAGTTTGTTTTACTTTGTTTTGACCTAGTTTTCAAAAAGAAGGAACAGAATTTAAAAATACATGATAAAATATATTTTAATTAATTAAATGTCTGTTTTGCTTCTGTGAGAGTGTAGTGAAAGGAGCGAAGTACATCGATTAATTGACAAAACAATAAATTATTCGACCAACCGATTAAATGTACAATAGACTAATCATTCTTTCTAGCAATTAATCGATTTATCTGCTTTGATTAATCTATAACTGAAATTATGAATATGAATTCAAAATACCAGCCCTACACAAAATACTAAAACACAAATAAAATATTTGAAATAGATACAAAGTCTTAATTAGCACATTCTGACTAGTACAAGAATTTGAGTGATGATTATATTCTGGATTGTAAAATATGATACAGATTGTTCCTTTAAAGTAGGGCCTAATTACTGCTAAATATTGAAAAAATCCTCAAGCACCGGAAAGCAAACCTACTAGGCCACATACTGTGGCCGTTAGTCCGGAGACCAACTCCCACATATGCGAGAATCTCGAAAACAGTTGAGCACGAGACTCGGAATACTCAGGGAAACGAGGTATGGGCAAAGGTGCTAACTGAATTCGAGGTCCCCGCCTGAATATACGTAGGATGAAAAAAATAACACACACAAATTTCAAACCTTTCCACTTTTATTAAATTTAAAAGCAAAATACCAAACACTCCTACCTAGTATCTCTAGGGTAGCTAGAAAATAGAGTCTCTTACCCTGAGATCCAAAAAGATATGTAAATATATGTTACTTAGGATAAGAAAGTCTTATACACTAATCAGTGTTCAATCGTGTCCATTTTCCACATTGCAGAATTTAATCACTTTTCAAAGTCATCACACAGGTTATTTCGTAGCACTTTTCTGATTTGATCACATTTAACATTGATCATACAGGTATAATTTTGTCAAAATTAAGAAGAATCATGTTTCAATCAGTATATGATGCATAAAATAAACAATCTCGTTTGATTCATGTTCTGTGATCACATGTCTGTTAGCACTGAAATGATTATAGAAATTTAAGATCACATAAAAACCTTCTGTCTTACTGCTGCCGCCACACCAGCTCAACAGGCTCTTCTTTCCCCACTATTCTCCCACTATTCACTATACTGTTTCCATCTTTTCAATCCACATTATGTATATTTTAAAGTGTTTTTAATTTGTTTACCCTAATATTTAGCGTTTCTTAAGTGTCTTTTAACCTCGCCAACCTGGACCCAATACTGGGAAGCCAGGCTCTGTCTGTCACAAGCCAGAACAAAGTAGGGAGTGATAGAGGAGTAACACCTCTTTAAAAAACCTTGGTCCAGCTGACCCGGCTGGTAGTACCTTGTGAGGGTCCTGCCAGGGTTACGGTTAAGTCCTCAACGGTATTTACAGTGTAAATGGGGGAAGAGGCAACCTAGTGCTCAGGTTACTAAGAGCAAAAGGTATGGTTGTCATATATCAATTAATACATCCCCTATATCAGATGCCAACGGCTTCTTCAGAGGACGGATGAGCAGGTAGAGGTTTAGGGCAATGGGAAACCACCACATTAAAGATCTTCGGATATCCCTAGTATAATCATCATGGCTGCATTCACTGTAAAATATTCCGAAGTTTCAATTCCCCCATTCGGATCCCCGGGGTGAGGGGAATGCCTTGAATGCTGGATAGAGGAAAATATTAGTTCCAGAAATTAATCTAGGAACATGGAATGTAAAATCAATTTATCAGGCATGAAAAATTCACAATGTGATCCAAGAGATGCAGAGACTCAGAATTAATATATTATGGTTGAGTGAGACCCGATGGCCAGGTTCAGGGGAAATTATGATTAATGAAATGAAGATGTAATTTTCAGGAAATTGTGACGCAAATCATAGGAATGGTGTAGCAATTGTTGTAAATAATGCAAAAGAATGTAATGACCATAGGACAATTAGTTTAATGAGTCACACGATGAAAATATTTTTGAAGATCATCCATTAGAACAAGATATAGATGAAACTCAATTTGGTTCAGGAATGCCCTGGGTACACGTGAAGCATTAGTTGCCTTTAATGCAGTCACACAAAGATGCCTGGAAATGAATCAGCCAATATATGTTTGTTTTCTGGATTATAATAAAGCCTTTGACAAAGTTGGACTGATTCAGTTGCTAAGAAGAAAAAATTTAGACACAAGGAATATGAAAATTATTACCCAACTTTACTATAATCAGACCGCAGTAATAAGAGAAGGCAACATGGTTTCAAATTAAATAAAAATTGAAAGAGGGGTGAAACAAGGATGTATACTATCTCCATTATTATTCAACACTTACTCTGAAGATGCAATTCAAACTGCCCTTTTGGGTGTTACATCAGGGATTAAGGTGAATGGCAAAATAGTAAATAATTTAAGATTTGCGGACGATACTCGACTAATCGCTGGATGCCTTGAAGATCTACAACTGTTGACGGATAGAGTGGTAGAAGCCAGCGAGAAAAGTGGTTTAACTCTAAATATTAAGAAAACCAGTTTCACAGTAATTTCGAAAGAGAAATCCAGGAAATTTGATAATCAAAGGTGATATTTAAAATATATTATGGCTCAACGGACAATGCATATTTTCTTATGAAAATTGTATATTCAATGCCAAGGTAAGGTTATAATTGCTTTGGAATGGAGTTTCGACTCCCATAGTGCACTGGCTTGCTCGTGACGCGGATACACATGTATCAAATACGTCTTGCAATGGCCTTCCTAGTGTGCACTAGACAGTGTCTTGGTGAGGTGTGCTTTAACCAACTGAAGAGCCCAATAGCACACCGGGGCGAAACACTGTCACCTTGTTGAGTTATGCCGGAACATTTAGCACTATTTGTGTTTAAATATATTATGGTTCAACGGACAATGCATATTTTCTTATGAAAATTGTATAATCAAAGGTGAAGCAGTTCAAAGAGTTCAGAAATACAGATATTTAGGAACCATAGTTAATGATACCAATGATTGCTCTCAAGAAATTAAGGCAGGGATAGGACAAGCCAGAAGTGCATTCAACCAAATGAGAAATTTATTATACAATAGAGACCTTGTATAAACTTAAAAACCAAGGTTGCTAAAATGTTATATGTTCTCGGTACTCTTCTGGGGTATGGAAGCTTTGACACTCAAACTTAAGATATGATTAACAGACTAGAGGCGCTTGAGATGTGGACATATCGAAGGATCTTACGAGTAAGCTGGATGGATAGAATCACAAATCTTGAGATATTGCGTAGGATAGGTAAAGATAAGGAGATAATTACCGGTGTCAAAAATTAGGAAGTTACAATACAGTACTTGGGCCATATAATGAGAGGAGACAGGTATCGTCTTCTACAAGAAATTATTCAAGGTAAGGTTGAGGGCAGAAGGAGTCAAGGAAGAAGAAGGATCTCTTGGTTGGATAACCTAAACAAAATTGGTCAAGTGTAGTTCCAGTGAACTTTTCAGTGCTGCTAGATCCAAAAACCAGATTGCTGTGATGATCGCCAACCTTCTTAGAGGAGACGGCACATGAAGAAAAAGAAGTGTCTTTGAACAATGTTCACACATTCCATACTGTATATATCATGCACCTTGTTTCTCATCATTCCATCATCCCACAGATTTTTAAGTGTTTACTTAGTCAATTTTCTGATGTCTTTTGTTCACGCTGTACTAGTGTCTAACGTATGCAATGGCTAAAGAATGGTGCCAATACTGATATGCCCCGAAACATGTCCCAAAAGACTATATAGTGATCTGTGATAATAAAAGTAATGATCAGGTGGCATATTTATATTTGTCATACAAATTAGGTTTTATCAATACGGAATCATGATGAACTCGCAAAGTTCTATAACTAGGCCTATACTTTATACCATTTCTGGATGAATTTCATCTACCCCTGCCACTTTGATTCTGTAGATTACCTACAACTCTCTCTACTTTCTTAACTGAGATACTGTTCCTGTCCTTATTCCCATCTGCATAATCTCAAAATCGACCACATTGCCAGATAAGTTTACATTTAGCAAGTTTTTGACATATTCTTATAATCTTACCATTACTACCTTGCCATGTAAAATCAGTTTCCTCAGAATTATCCATAACACTGCTCATTTTTCTTTTTCCTCCATTTCTAAGGTTCTTGATAACACATAAGTTAAAGGCTTTCCTGCCACCTGACTAAGCATTTCAAATTGACCAAATGGTTTCCTTTTGGACTCGAGCATTATTTGTTTGGTTCTGTTCCTTTGAACTACATAAGGTATTTTGTCTGCTGGATTCTTTGTTTCCAAGTATTCTTCGCGGTTTAAGATGCTGGCCGAGGTACCATAAAGGAATACAAATCTGTCATTTTAACAGAGTCGTTTAGATAAACCTGAAACTTCCAATTTTTCTCATCTTATTGAAATTCAATCAACCCCTGACACTATACAGCCCATGAAGGGCCTAGGCCGACCAAGCGGACGCTGCCCAGCCATTTGGCCTGCAGATATTAGGGTGACGCGTGATCACCGCATCGGGTCCCCTCAGCCGTTAATCTTGGTTTTCGTGATAGGGGCGCTGCCTCACTTTAAGACAGCTACTCAATTGTCCTCACGAGTGCAGCCATAACCTCCCTATGAAGGCTTCAGTGGCCATGAAAGCCAATATACCATCCTTTTGGAAGATGTTTGTGGCGGACACATTGACGTTACATTGTGTTACCAAAATGTCCCGTACAAAATACACCACACGACACACGTAACTTTGTAATTATGTGAAAAAAGAAATAATTAGCAAAATCATTGACCTGGATAAAGATTATTGTTGCGTGACTACCCCCACTGTGCGTGACAAAAACCAGGGGTGTTTATATTAGCTAATGCGGCAATTATTGGTCTAGGCGAAAACCATTGGTCTGCATGAAAGTATTGGTTTAGGCAAAACTATTGGTTTGAATGATAATATTGACTTAGCCAAAACCATTGGTTTGGATGAGCATTGAAGTTCAGTTTTAGGGGATGGGAGGATATAAATGAGATATTAATGTGGGGTGATTGGCTTTGAATAGGTGCTCTGCAAAGTAGCCCGTGAAATAAGTTTTCTTCTTTCCAAACACTGGAATGCTATATCGGACGTTACGCTATTCTCGTTCGATGTTCTGGGCGCTCTATCACAATAACTTGACGGCGCTCATTTGTTTTACGATAGTGAATGCGATATAGTACCGAATGAGTTGGGTTGGCAATACTGTACAAGTTGCTAGAAATGGCAGAATCAGCTGGAATTTCATCTATATAAGTCGTGATTCTATTTGGGATGGCTGGGTGAGTTACAGACAGCAGAGGAGTACACACCTATTGCTATATCATCTCCAGATTTTTTCCCTACCATTACTACAAGTATTTTCGCTAATTAAAGTGGTTTAAGAATTTTACTTCAGTTCTGGTCAACTTTAGGTTACTCTTAGCATACCTAGCCTATGCCTAAAAGATTGAAAAACAAAAGAGCTTAGAAGTTATAGCCTACCCAACAAGCAAACTTTTCACATTATTTTGAAATCTACTACAATAGCCTACTTTTTTTGAGTAGCACTGAATGAAAGTAGAACGAGCGATAGCATTCTCTATAGTACATGTATTAGCCAAAATACCTTATCAAACGGAGAAATAAATAAGGGAATGATGTTTTAATAGATGTTTCCTCCTCCCCCACCCCAAATAGAATCACGACTTATATAGCCAAAATTACAGCTATGGTCGCCATTATCCAAATCAATCACCATTGTTTACGGTCGTGAGTTTTCAGGTCGCTTCGTTAGCCCCACTAGTCTGTCTCTAAGCGCTAGTATCAACATCAAAACAGTACTGCCAACCCCACACTTACGGTACTATATAAGACAAACAATCGCATCATTCGTGTGCAGCACTCAGTTCATTTGATAGTGCACCGAATTGAATAATTTTTTCACTATGGATTGTCGAAGTTGCGTGATAAGAATCAGTAACATCAATCGGCGGTTCTATGGTCAACCTAAGTAGTTGCTTAAGCTATTGCAACAACACATTTTAGTACCAAAAACACTACCGTGCGCAAAACGCCACCAAAGTGGAAGTTTGGTGGATAAAACATAACCTACCTGTAACCTGCAACAAGAGGATACCTGGACGTCAAGGCCGCACCCACACCCGACCATTCTAACCTTCGTTTTGTCCAATCCAATGGTTTTTGACCCTGGTTACATCCTAACGCGCCCAGATTGATGGTTTTGTGTCAACCGTGTCCCGCTAGCTGCACGCGGCCAAGGCCGCACCTACACCTGACCATTCGGTGGTGCTACAGAACAGGAGAACATGTGTTTAAAAAATCGTAAGTAATGAAATTGGCCAAAATAACTGTAGTAATGGTATCTGGAGATGATATAGTAATAGACGTTCACTCGTCCGCTGCCGTGGACCCACCATCCGGATCCAGTAGCCTACTTGCAAGTGCCACCGAAAAAAGATTATTTCTGAATGAAAGTAGACACTTGCATAACACATGAATGTGACTTGGGATCATTGTTACATTGCGATGCGGCCACGTCTAGGGAATTTTTAGGGACCTCAGTGACGTCACCGTGATGTCGCGGCTGACGTATTGACGCTTTGCCTGCCGGGAGTCGCTTTGCATGCTTGTCAGCTGATTAATTAGTCAGTTTCGCGCGCGGTTTTGTTGGAGGAGGTCGTCCATTTTTTCTCACCTGTTAGCGTTTGGTCAACGTAATTTTAACAATTATTATTATTCTTGTGAACAACCTATAGAACAAGATTTTTATATTACCAGTGTCATGTGCGCGATTTGTAATACAATTGTTGAATTCCTGAAGTCGTCGTATTCAAATATAATGTTGTTACGTGTGGGAACGTGTGGTCGAAAAATACTGGTTTTTCTTGTACATGTGGAATAATACGAACTGTGGGACCTATCGGTGAGTTTGTTTTTTATGTTGTTCATATATTTATTTTGTTTTTTGCATTTAATTGAAAAGTTGTATTGTATTCTTCTAAAGCCATAGATAGTGCCATATTTGTCTAAACGATAATATTACGTCAGGCAAGGTGGGAGGGAGGGAATACGCCTGGGTAAAATAGAGATAAATTGGCATTTACAAGAACACTTGCAAAGGCATACCACAGTCTTTTGTACCAGACATATATTGGTCGGTTTTTACGTTTCATACAGTATGTTTATGTGGCGTTATTAGACAGTCTATAATGGATGGTGATTTCTAATTAAGTATTTTCAGTCAATATTGGAAAACATAAAAATACCGAACTGTTCTTTGAGGGAGGCCCCCCCCCCCCAAATAACATTATTGACCACAATGTTTTATACGGAAATTAGAATGCTTTAGTTTTTGGTTGTGTTTGCGTATGTTATCGTATTTGTGTTTGCGCATTTGTAGCCAACATTGGAAAAAAGAAATCAAATTATACATAACCATATCATGCTATACACAATTCGTTTTGTAGTTTTTTATAATGCTTATTTCTGTTATTGAGTTGTCACCACCCAAAATAATATATAACCAATGTTTTTCGCGTAAGCTTGCCAGAGAAGCATTACGTTGAAGTCGTTGATAATATCACAGAAGCCGACAATTTTATAATTATCAATTTCAAATAATTACAATATGTATCGTAATATGTAATTGAGCTATATAACCTAGGCCAATTTTTGATTTCGATGCGGAAAATTGAAATTCTCAATTTAAATCGCGAAATTTTTCTACGCATCAGAATCTTTAATTGAGCTATGTAAGTCAATTGCAGATTTCGATGCACAGTTTTTGAATTATGAAATTACAAGAATTACGATGTGTATCGGAATCTGTAATTGATCTACGTAGGCCAATTATAGATTTCGATGCGGAAAATTAAAAATATCAATTGGGATCGCGAAATTTTTCTACGCATCGGAATATTTAATTGAGCTATGTAGGTCAATTGCAGATTTCGATGCAAGGTTTTTTAACTATGAAATTACAAGAATTACGATGTGTATCGGAATCTGTAATTGATCTACATAGTCCAATTATAGATTTCGATGCGGAAAATAATAAATATTAATTGAAATCGCGAAATTTTTCTATGCATCGGAATCTTTAATTGAGCTATGTAGGTCAATTACAGATTTCGATGCACACCTCGTTTCGAAGGTTTTTGTGTTTCCCCACCCAAAAACCCCTATCACCCAGACTTTTCCCGTAAGCTTGCCAGAGGAGTGATGTCGTTGATGACGTCATGGTCGACGCCATTTTGTTTTTAGGGGAATTTTATAAGCGGCCGCATCGCAATGCAAAATTATCCCGTGACTTTTACATACCTTGTGTCCTTGGTTTGCCTTCTGGGCAATAATACGTATTAAAATTAGGAACCCTGGTCAATATTGCACCTCATATGTGCTAAAGTAGCCGACGTAAATAAGTGTTTTTATTTATTGCTCTTTTAAAAATGGCTGCCATGTTTTGACAGGGCTTGCATCTCGTTCAACTGTTCACGAGGCGCACTCTAGCAGTACACACTGAGGCACACACATTGTTGCCAACATGTGGGATACAAAATCACTGTTGGTAAAAAATATGGGATACAAAATGACTGTTCACCAAAATGACAATTCTACAGAACAGGAGAACAAGCCTTTTGGTAACTTTCAACAAGGTATATTACTAAAAATATAGTATTGATGATTAACAAACCTTTCTCGGAATTGTTGGGAGTCGTTTCACATTCTCAATTGCCACTGCTGCACCGGAAATAATTACTTTTAACGTAAATAAAGCATTATTGGTCGTGTTCATTTGAACAAGGTTGGCCATTTTACAATCACACCGGACACTACGTCATACCCACGTGACATGTTGCCAACATGTAAAATGAAATAAAAGGCAAAGCCATTGGCCTGGATAAAGATTATTGATGTGTGACTTCCCCCACTGTGTGTGACAAAAACCAGGGGTGTTATCTATTAGCTAACGCGGCCCGGACCGCCCTATCAATCCTCCATTGGTCTGGAAGAAAATATTGGTCTAGTCAAAACCATCCGTACCGAATGCGTGGGGTTGGCATTATGGACAAACACTCACAAAGATGGCCGTCAGAGCAGCAATTTCAGCTACACAAGTCGTGCTCCTATTAGGGCGGGATGGAGACACTACGGCAGCGGACGAGTGAACATCTATTACTATATCGGTAGCGCTGCAGAGTAAGAGAAAATGTGTTTAAAACATTGTAAGTAATGAAATTGGCCAAAATAACTGTAGTAATGGTATCTGGAGATCATATAGTAATCGATGTTCACTTGTCCGCTGCCGTAGATCCACCATCCCGCCCTAATAGGAGCACGACTTATATAGTTGAAATTGCTGCCCTGACTGCCATCTTTGTGAATGTTTGTGAAGGAGTCCATAATGCCAACCCCACGCATTCAGAACTATATCGCAAGTAGCAGACCAATAGTTTTGCCTAGCCCAATATTTTCGTCCAGACCAATGGTGGATTGATAGCCGCCTGGCCGCGTTAGCTAATAGATAACACCCCTGGTCTTTGTCACACACAGTGGGGAGTTGCGCATCATCATCATCTTGCACAGTTTCCAGCCACTGGCCGGGTCTGTTTGGAACACAAGCCTCTCCAACGTCTTCTGTCTTCCCACCATCTCTCAGCCTCCACCCTTGTCCAGTCTTCTCCTCTCTTCTTCACGCTTTCTTCCACCCCCTTCAGCCACCTGTCTCTAGGTCTTCCTCTCGGTCTCTTTCCTTCCCACTTAGTCTCGTGTATTCTCCTGGGTATCCTCTTCTCCTCCATTCATTTTACAAGTCAGGCGCCAATGGTTTTGCCTATTATTTCATTATTCATGTTGGCATCGTGTCACGTGGGTATGATGTAGTGTCTGGGATGAATGGAAAATGGCCGACCTTGTTCAAATGAACACGACCAATAAATGCTTAATTTACGTTAAGGGTAATTATTACCGGTGCAGCAGTGGCAATTGAAATTGTGAAACGACTCCCAACAACTCCGAGAAAGGTTTCCCAATCATAAATACTATATTTTCAATAATATACCTTGTTAAAAGTTACGTAAAGGCATGTTCTCCTACTCTGCAGAATTAATACTATATCATCTCCAAATACCAGTACTACAGTTAATTTGGCCAATTTCATTACTTACAATTATTTAAACACAAGTTCATCTGTTCTGTAGCGCCACCTCAAAAGCATACTCAGGGTAGTCAAAAATCATATTGTAATTCTTATGTTCTGATAATCAATCATATCTTTAACCGCTTCACTGCTGCGGCCGAGTAGACTCGATCTGCCTCAAGCGGTCCGTCAGTGCTGCGATCGAGTATACTAGATCAGAACTTTGTGCCATCAGTGCTGCGATCGAGTATACTCGATCTGCTTTGTAAATTGCTTTGTAAATGTCGTGTATTCTTACGCCATCTGTTAGCTACATTTTCAACCGCTTAGTTCCTTAAATACACACTTGTAACGTTGCGGGAAAAATGTTTTTCTTTCGTCACACAGTTATAAACATCGTGTATGAGTAATGGCTGCATCTAGCGCGCGCATTATGCGTCCGGAGCAAATTCTTACGCTTTTGGAGGACATTGAGTCTGATGTGGATTTAGATAGTGTCGGAAGTGACGATGGGGATATTAGGGAACTGTTTGGAAGTGACAGTGATAGTGTTGAAGATATTCCGATAGAGAGGGGAAGAAATGAACCTGACCTAGGCCTACCCACGTGGTCCGAGGACGAGTTCGCGCCAAACGTGCATGCATTCCAAGTGCCAAACCCAGGTATGTCAAATACTAATTTGACCCCTGAATCCCACGAAATAGATTATTTCGAGTTATTTGTCAATGAAGAGGTGTTGACAAAGGTAGCGGACGAAACAAACAAGTTTCATAAACAGACTGTTGACGCTAAGCCACCCAGTCAACATTCCAGGCTCAGGAAATGGGTTAATACCAATTATAAGGAGATTTTTGTGCTAATAGCAGTGACGCTGCTGATGGTTCGAAATAAACATCTGTCTATTCAGGAACATTGGTCCAGTGATCCCCTTCTGCATGCCCCAATTTTTCAGCAAGTTATGTCTCGTGATAGATATCTAATTTTACTCAGTACGCTCCACTTCACCGATAATGAAAACCCAAACAAAACTGACAGTCTGAACAAAATTTGATTCATTATTGACCACTTCAGGAAAACATTCAAAACCTATCTCACCCCATTTGCTAACTTGTGTGTTGATGAAAGCCTAGTTTTGTTCATCTGTATATAAAAACCAAGCGCCATAGTTTCGGCATCAAACTGTTTGTTCTCTGTGACTGTAAAACTGGTTATATTTTAGATTTCATCACTTATAATGGCTCATCAACAGAAATTACAGACCCCTATAAACTCGGTATTTCTGGTGCAGTTGTTACAACACTTCTATATGATTATTTAGATAAAGGCCATAGCTTATTTGTAGATAACTGGTACACTGGCCCACAGCTGTTTTCTCTGCTTCATGACCGAGCCACCAATGCATGTGGAACAGTGCGAAAGAACAGGAAAGGAATGCCTGCACTGGGAACTAAATTGGGAAGAGGGGAATTGGGAATGAAATCTAGCACAAAAATGATGGCACTCAAGTGGCGTGATAGGAGGGATGTGTCCGTGCTTACAACCATGCACAAAAATATATTTGAAGTGACTGGGAAAAAGGATCGCAAGTCTGGAGCATCTATCTTGAAGCCTCAGGCTGTCATTGAATATAACATGAACATGGGGTCTGTCGATAAGGCAGACATGCTCCTTAGTTCACTCCATAGTGTGCGTAAAAGTATCAAGTGGTACAAGAAATTATTCTTTCATATTTTGGACTTAGCACTTCTAAATTCATATGCCCTATACTGTCTATCATCAGGTAAGCGTCCTTCATTGGCAGAATTTCAGCTTCAAGTTATAAGACAGATTTTGGAGAGATACCACAACCCCAGAAACTCAACTCCTGGAAGACCATCTGCGACATCTACGGATCCAGTTCTTCGACTAACTGAAAGACATTTTCTCTACTTAGTTCCGCCAACTGATAAGAAATCTAACCCAACTCGTCACTGCCATGTATGTAGCAATACTGGCAGGAGGGAAAGGAAGAGGAAAGAGTCCCGATACATGTGTCAACCATTACTGCGTTTACATGGCGAACTCAAATCGATTTGAGTACACTTACCATATTGAATACGGTCATGTAAACGGGACTCAGATCGTATTGAGTTTCAAGGTCGATACGGTAAAATTGTGGGATCGGATCGTATCCAAACTGGTGTTCAGGAACATGTAAACGCGGATCGTATTGGAAGCGATTCTGCGCGCGCTTGAGTTACATTTTTGAACTAATTTAGGCCTACTTTCGTCTGTCGCCTGACTCTCGGATCACTTGTTTTACTGTCCATATTCTTCGTTTCTGTCTGTGTTCCTGTCGTGGTTGATAAGCGTAGTTTGTTTGCACGCGTTTTTAGCGTTAATGTATTTTTGTCTGTTGTACTTGTAATGCCTGGTGTATCCGTACGTAAAATGCGGTCAACGGAAAAAGTGAAAATACACAGTCTTTCTTTGCCGCATAATGCGTTCCTTTTTCCATTTGTCCACTAGATTGAATACATTGAAAACAGACTGGCTGAGTGGCGTATTGGTAATAACTTTCTCGCCTGCTTTTCCCAAGGTAGCAGGATCGAATCTTGGCACAGTCAGGGTGTTTAGGCCTAAATGCGAGATTTACTGGCACGTTTCAGATCCCATTCGGGGCAACATTCCTGCAGCCCGGCTTCTCTAAAAGCTTCAGTAATTAAAAGGGACGTAAAACCAATAACATTTGGTCATGATTAAACTGAACATAAACTTGTTAAGAACAAACAACAACAAAATCTTACGCGCATCCATTTTTTATGATTACAAACAACCCGTCAAAAAAAACGTTGGATGATAATTACGGGTCTCATATGTTTTTCTGTTTAATACGAGTTAGCCAACATAACTGCAGGTTGGCCACCATAAATTATATACCGTATTGAAATCGATTTCCATACGAACTGAAACTGCTCATGTAAACGGGCAGCGTACTGAAAACAGGATCGTATTCAAATCGATTTGAGTTCGCCATGTAAACGTAGTAAATGTGGTGTTGCACTCTGTCGTACCTTGCTTTGAAGACTACCACTCACGCAGGAATTATTAGAATGTTTAGAAGCGTAAACTTTATCTTTGCACATATTTAGTGTTCAATTACTAGTATAGATAAATTGTATAGCCTATTTAGTTGAAGCAAGGCTTTTATTATTTATTTTTTTCGTGAAAGTTTAGGTATAGGATAATGTATGTGTTAGAATTATTTTAGATATTTCTGCTTTGAGGTAATATTGGATTCGGGTGTTTATTTAGTGATATCGTGTGTTTAATTTAATGTTTCTGTTGGGAAGTGTGTGTGTATGGGATGTATATAGTGCGTGCATTTAGTGAGCATAGTCTACGGTGTAAATTACAATTATTTTTTTCTACTGGACAAAATTTCACCAACTCCTGTGGAATCGAACCCTGGATCCCAAAAATCAACCGTGGCCAATACTTTATGAACACACTGGTGAGTAAATTACTTTAAATTATTTTCAGTTACCACTTGTATTTTATGTTCAAATTGGTGAATTTCTGTGTGAAAGTGGTTGCCTAAAAGAATCCAGCACAGAGGGTGCGCTAACACTGTAACAATTCAGCAGCGAAAAGGTTAATAAGGTGTCATTGTAATGTATTATCAGTAGTGAATTTTCTGTAATATGCTAGCCAAAAGGTTCCTTCAATGTAATGAAAACTAAATAACAATAAATTCGTACGTACCCCACTTAGACTAGTGCCATTCATGTCATTCTCGTGATCATTTGAGATATACTGAGATGGAATAGCATTTTTACATAACACTCTTCTCGACGGCAGGCCAAGAAGTTCATGTTGCAAATCCCTTTTGTAAGCATCTGGAGCGAAGTGCTTAGAACACACTCGGACATTAC
This sequence comes from Meconema thalassinum, assembly GCA_946902985.2. Classification (NCBI taxonomy): domain Eukaryota; kingdom Metazoa; phylum Arthropoda; class Insecta; order Orthoptera; family Tettigoniidae; genus Meconema; species Meconema thalassinum. The sequence continues at coordinate 149,738,234 of OX336390.1, read as the reverse complement.
GAACGTTACAACTACCTTCGGCACGATTACAACGAGAAAGCCACACTCGAATCAACTCTTCGTCTTTTGGAAACCTATGATATATAGTACCAGGCTCCCGATATCCCCAGTTACGACACTGTGCAACAAGACAACAGCTACCGCTTTTACCTCTTTTAACTCGATCTTTCGACATGTGTACAATACAAACACCAACTACAGTAACGCTAACGATTTTTTCCCAAGCAAAGAGAAACACACACTAGTACAATATAGATCAGAAACCTGGCAGACAGAAACAACGCTGAACAACAGAGAAATAGGCAGTAAACATAATTTAACACAACTTGTTTGAATTGATGATGATCCAGTATTGCCAATCTTAGGAGACGCGAAATCCATACGTTAGACATAAATGGGCCGTATTTTCCCTCGGAGGACTGCAGAGTATTGGCAACTCAAACTAACACTTGGGGCGCTGCGGTCGGTCTGGATAAGTAGGGTAAAAATACTCAATAACACGCGTTAGATATGGAACACTTTTTATTTTTCGGTTATAATCAGTAAATGTGGACCCTAAAATAATGACAGTGTTATTTTTAATTGTATATATGTATAACTGTGCAATACACGTATTCTAATTTGTGTGTTCCACTGGATTTTATGTGTCAATTGCATATTATCAAGCATCGGTTGCCTGCTGGCATTTGTTTTTGAGCAGTTCGAGTCATGGCACTGTTACGTTTAAAAGTAGTGGCGGATCCAGCCCTTGAGGGGCCCTGGGCGAGAGGAAATTTAAAAATATCAAATCAAATGGAAAATAGTTTGGTAATAATAATAAAATAAAGAATAGTTACCTACAATATTTTTATTACACTACAGTGCATTTTTAATAACATGAAAGAAACCTTTAAATCCCCTTGAAGAAGATTATGTAGACTATGAAATATTAAAATATTACTTTGCGACTTTTTTCCCGGCTGAAGTCTTCTATTCTTTCACTGAAATCTAAACTTGCTAAACGGTCACGGGAGGTCATAGCTGCACTGAAAAAAGGAATATGAATTATAAATTAGTTTGAAAAGTATAATTCATTAATTAAATTTAAAAAATCCATGACACGGGGTCCCTCGGACCGTGGGGACCTGGGCGGTCGCCCTCCTCGTCCTCCCCTAGATCCGCCCCTGTTTAAAAGCTACCGTATATTTGAGTTTGCTCACTGTACCATAGACTCTAGAAATTATTTGCTGTTTGGTAGGGCGAAGGGATGAGTTTAACTTGTATTATAACTCGGGGTAGACAGGAATTGCTTAATTTGTTGGATGGTTAGCAGGTAGGTTTGGTAGCAGGTTCTTGGCAGAGTAGATATTTACCCTGCGAAGTCAAATTAGGCCTATATGACTCGTAGAGGAATGGCTCGGATATCGCAGAGCGAGGTGATGGTGGTTTGTAGGGTTATTGGAAATGAACTAGGGAGCGGGGAAGGATACCTGACTGATGAAGCTTGGCTGTCCTCGGCTGGTGTAGGCTTGGCTGTCTTGGTACGGCTCGGCTCGGCGATACTGTACGGTGCGGCTTGGCTCGGCGTAACAGTTAACAACCCGTCCTGTCGTCAGTGTGTGTAGTGGTGAGTGGTCCAACCCACTCCTATTGACCGTATTTATTTGGTATCGTCACCTTTTGGCTATTGCTATTTGCATCTTTTGGAAAGTGATGAAAACTTATATCCGCAGCCCTCTTATACATCGACCTACAGCCGTGAACTGATCAATATACTTTGCTTTTACTCATTTTGCACTCCATCGACGAGTAAAACTTATTACTTATGTATAAAGACACGAAGAATTTACCATGATCTGCTTACCAATACAAGTAACCATATACAGTCACCATGTGACAAATGTACCCTACTTGGTAAGTTTCTCATTTTTACCGCTAGATGTCATATCAGATAACAGGAGTTGGCAATTGGAAACTCTGGCTACTGATGTGCCATCTAGCGGTGAAAATAACATAATACATATATTGCAGCAAATAGTCAGGTTACAATAAAAAATTAATTAGAGTATTAACTACAAATACACTGTCTCTTACTTCCCGTTTCTATTAGTCTCTTCAGTACAGAATTCTTTTAAAGATAATTTTCTATACATACAATATTCTTGACGTGATATTTAGCACAAGTATTTCCACACAATGAACACACGCAATCCCCACAGGGTTCATGGTAGAATTCGTTGCGGCATATCTTATAATGGAAGCCATGCACTGCGAACCTGGTAATAAAGTGCCGAAGTTCATAGTTGGCGTCCTTCCAGTCTTCTGTTATCATGGCAGCTGTGCTATAGAATAGGGATGTAGCCTGAGAAAGTTCGCGCCAGATAGCGCTCGTGTAGTACTGGGTAAGCGCAAAGCGATCGTCCTATGTTTCCCCCAGTCAGCAGCGAGGAATGTATAGATTGTGACCGAGTTTTCTAAGCTAAAGTAAATTATATCTTCTCTAATTTTACTCCAAGACTATATTAATTAATTCTATAGGTATATCCTCTAATATATTATGAACGAGCTTAAGCGTTAAACAGCTGCAAAATGAGCTACGGACTAAGGGTGCTAAAACTAGTGGGAGGAAGGAAGAATTAATAGGCTACAGCAGTAATAACAAAATTCTAACACGCTTTATTATTCAAATAATGAATAGGAGTCAGAATGCTTGAGTATTGTAGGCCTATATTGATAAATATATCTCCATAAGGCTTAAATCATAAATAGAGATTTCCCGGTCAATGCATGTGAGTTTTTCAAAGTGAAATGCCATGCCCTGTTGTTCGGATTCCACGTAAAGAGGAGGTCCCGTGGCTCATGATCTCTAGATTAACGGTCACGTAAAACTACAATGTTCATTTTATAAATTGAGATTTAAATATTCACTTGCTCCCCTTGCTTCGATGCATGTCTTTTTTTTTTGGTTGATAGCTTACTGTCATGTTTTAAGGTAAACATAATCAAAGAAAGTTGATACCGGTATTATATACCTCAAAAAGCATCGCAACGTTTGGTTCTTATGTAATTTCGTCAATTTCTTAATACGAATCGTTTCCGTACCCCTTGGAAATAACTTATTTAAAAAGTTTGAGAATCCCTGCTTTAGGGCCACGAACTGTTTCCATTCATTATGTCTCAAGAATGTAGAAGTCAGTCGCTACCGGTACTACATTCTCCGTCGAGCAGATGGAAGTTGACGATTAATTGTGATTTCAAGAAACCAACCATAATACGTTTTTGGCTGTTAATGTTGTGACATTGTGACACACCCCCAATTGCAAATAAATTAATGAATGAATGAATTTATTCTTGAAGTATTTGTCCGAGTATTGATGCCTTTGAAAATGGGAGTCATAAATGTTACATTCACTTCTTCCCGTATATTGACGATTTCTTCCCGTACCGTACTTCAATGGAGATAATTTATGCAGATCCGATATTGTAGGCTTATCGTGGTAAACCAGCAATTTTCTTGTGTGCGGCCTCTTCCTTATTTTGGCTGTGTTCGTGGTCCACGGAAAAAGCGATGGAACAGTGCCCGGTTTTAATCTTGCTCTCTCACCTTCAAATACAAACGCATGAATTCAGTGGTTGTTATCGAAATGTCTAATCAGTTTATAGGTAGGAATTAGTTCCCTTTGTAAATCACGCTTGCCCAACACAGTTTTCGTGAAGTCATTGAGTTGAAAATGATGGGAACACACTTTAATGTGTTCGGTCAGATTTTCTTCACCGAAATGTTTCCTTCTAATAACATGTAACCATTTCTTCCTCATTTCTTTATTTGGTGAAAATTGGTGACACGAAAACGGGCTGCCCTGAAGTTTGCAAAGAGGAACACTGCAATAGCTCGGCATAGTCACGAAAATAGCAATTTAAACAACTTAAATTCGTGGATATTAGCGGCATGAGAACACAGGAGACAAATGAAGAGCGCCTTGCGCTTACCCAGTACAACAGCAGTGCACTCTATCGGTGCTAGTTCTATACATCCCTATTCGATCTCAATGTCGTTCTTCTTCCTCTGGTGTTCGAGTCTTATTACTTCTTCGTAAGCAGACGTTGATGGTAGACAGATCCATAGACACAGGTCTTCTATGAGCATTGTCTTCCGACACAACTCGTATGATAGCCGTGATGGCGAGAATTTTGAAATACCGAGTGCTCACTTAGAGAACGTCGCTTTCACTTTCTCAAGGTCCTTCAGGTTGCTCTTCGTAAGAAATTGCCATATTATTTGGAGACCATAGCTTTGGCTTTCAAAAGTCTCATTGCTGTTCGGAAATAAATCTTCGAGAGGAATTTAATATCACTAATCGCTATTTTGGCCGCCGTTATTCTGTCTTTGATATGAGCCAAATAGGTTGTTCCGTGGGGTTGTAATCAGGCCCGACGAGAGGGGGGGGGGGGGACAGGCAGGGCTGGTGCCCCGGGGCCCGACCCTCCCAGGGGGCCCGGCGTCCTAGGAGGATGGGCCCGATCTGGCATTGATTTATTATTGCCTTTATGCGACTTGAATTTGCTACTGGCAATCATTTAGTGAGTGCAATGAACTGTCTATGAACAATGTTACAGGGATTGAAAAACTTATTCTGTCAAGTGGACAATAATTTCTATTACAAAGCGCTTGTGGGAAGAACAACGGTCTCAAAGTGGTCAACTTAGGCGATGGGGCTTCGCTATGTATTGCTGTCAGAATATATCTGAAGACAGAGAGAGCATAACCGTATTCAGAAATCAAGTCAATTGTATCAGCAAGTTCGATATCTACTCTGGAATAAGCAAGTACCACTAATATCAAAACAAACTCTGTTTTGAACATTATTTGTCCCTATATTGACTTATGGGTTGGAAACATGCACAACTACCAAAAAAGATGACAGCAGACTTCAGGCTTCAGAAATGAAGTTTCTAAGAAGCATGCTTCAAAAACCTAGGAAGGACAAATTAAGAAATGAGAAGATAAGAGAACAAGCTGGAATAAATCAGTCCCTGAAGGAGACCATAACTAGGGGACGATTGCGATGGTTTGGTCACGTCAAACGTATGGCAGAAGGAAGAATTGCAAAACAATGGTAACATACTGAGATTACTGGAAAGAGACCTGTTGGAAGACCTAGGAGGAGATGGATGGACCAAGTGAAGGAAGATATCACATCCAAGGGAATCAACTGGGATGAAGTCTTGAAGGAGCAGTGGTACATGAATCGACTAAAATGGAGAGCGCTCGTAAACCACACCCGGGAAATTGGAGTGGAAACTTGATGATGATGATGATGACAGAGAGAGCATTCCATTATTCTAAATTTAGCTTATTCGGCTTATGCACCAATCCTTCAAGTAACTTTCTCATCCCTTCACTTATTTTGCCAAGGCCACAAGAGCCTGGGCTGCCCTGGTGTTTTTGGTCACCTAGCTCAAGAGTTTCAAGTTTGGTGCGTCACGTTGACCTTAGATATTTAGAGGTGATAGTGTCTGAAATGAATATATTGTCTAGCTAGACATATCGTATGCCGTGCAGGCAGGTAAGTAAAATAAATTTTAAAGTAGCGTCCACACAGCAATTCACTTTATAGTTATTATTGATTTAAGGGGCGGAACAGCGAGGTCATCGTTCCCTAGTAATTCACTTTCGCACTATGTGAAAAATTATCATTGCTGGCTAAATATCTTGTGAAAGGGTGGGATGATTCTGTTGGTCAAACGTAGATAAAAGAAATGCATGCCAAATTGTTCATCTTCTCGTATACTGAATAGGGAAAACAATGCTAACATTTGAATAATCTGTATGTTTAGGTACCGTACAGTATCATAATTATTATAACTGGTCTATCCAATACTATAACATTCCTAGGCACTTGGGTTCGTGCGCCAAATCACTTCTGATTAAGGGACTTATTGAACATCGATATTACTATTGGCACTAGAGTTGGGAAATGTATTTAAAGACTTACACTAAGGTAACATTCCAGTATTTTTCTGGACTGAGTGTTTAATTAACCAGGAGAAAAATGACAATTAAGCTAGGGCACTGAACTACTCAACTTTGTTTTCCAATTCCTCTCATGGAACCTCAGTGGTAAGGGCAGATGACCTACCGTAGCTGTTCCGCCCCATAAAACAACAATAAGTAACGACAGTGGTAGGGGTAGATGGCGTAGCTGTTCCGCCCCTTAACACAACAATAAGTAACGTCAGTGGTAGGGGTAGATGGCCTAGCTGTTCCGCCCCTTAAAACAACAATAAGTAACGTCAGTGGTGTGCATGGCGATGGAGAAATTAATATATTGCATGTCGGCAACCGCGCAGATTTTCCTAAGAGACAAATATTTGAACTATGCTTAATTTAGAAGAAAATTAAGACGAAGTATTGTCGAATATTAATATAAATAAAATTATTTTGATCTGGTGCAGTGGCTGTTATTATTATTGGATATTTCTACGCTGTTTATTCCAAAGAGAGGCATCGATCTGCAAAGCACTTATTTTTCAGGACGCGAAGAGATATTTTCCCTTGCGAATCAAGCCCTTTCACGATACGCTTTAACGTTCCAGTACCGTTAAACATAAAATGAGTTGCTCTCTTTATCTATAACTTGGAAATGACTCCGGGTCCTGAAGAAGCCGCGGCAGGAATGCAGAATTCGGCTTCCCGACTGCGGTGGCATTCGTAGTCTTACTCAACAGTTAATAATAGGCCTATTTGTCGTTACAGTTGTTAATTCATTTAGGGGCTTGCAATATTTAACCCGTGTACTTGGTAGCTAGTAGGTCTAGTACCACTGGCGGGCAATGAACCATTGGCATTCGGTTGGGAATCGTTTGCATCAACTAGTACTGTAGATATAATTCAGTATTTGCTGACGCGTTAATTCTTCGGTTTGTTTCTGAAGGCTTCCACATGATTCAATGATGTTGACTGTAAAGCAGTAGTTTTCACAAATATTAATGAAGTAAAAATTATAAGATTCTCAAACAGCGAACAAAATAGAAAACCAAGAAACGTGCGAATTGTGTAGACTGAAGGGGAGGCTAGTGGTTGTTGTGTAATAAGAGAGGTGTATTGGCAACATTGTTGTAACTATTTGTGTTGGAGAGTAGAAACTTAGACCCTCTTAAAACCACCCTCTGCTGGACGAAAGCAGAGTATACACTGTGCTGTGCTATGCCCTCTGTGACATGGTCAATCGCATGCCGTATTCTTAGTTGTCGACTGGGAAAAGAGGGAATGCGTTGCCCGTCGCGACTATTACTGTAATTATTAGGGTTAAGAGTAGGGTAGGTGTTCCTGGACTTGAAATAAGGTACTATCCCAACATGCGTCTGGAGGGAGTGTGGAAAACCACACTCAGGGCAGCTTCTCTCAGCACCGGGATTCAAACCTCTGATCTGCAGACTTGCTGTAGATCCCCATCACGGTCATTGGTGAGCTACTTGAAGGTGCGAGAGCTTTTACTTCAATATCGGAGTCTTTTCTATAGCCACAAATGTCAATGGTCACCAAATTCTTACTACAAAATATCACAAATATAATCACCCAAATGGCCTAAAACTCAATAATTTGGACCAATATTTTGCAAAATTTTCCGGAGGAGGACCCCCGGACCCCACTGTGAGCTTGGTGATATTTCATACCCCCAGATCCCCGGTGTGTCTACTCCCCCATAATCTTGGCTTAAATCCGCCCCCGATGGTCACCAGTCATAGATAGGATTGGGGACTTTTAGGAGAACCTGGCTGTAGGTTTGCTTACTGCAAAGTAATATTAAGTTGTAAGAAGTCCTCTGCAAATTACAAAATATGTTTCATATTCACATTCTCTTCTTTTGTGAAAACAATCACTGATCAGCTGCAATCTACTGAGAGCACATAATAAATAACTTGACTTACGTATGAGTATACCTGTGGTTAATATGAAAATATATTTTGCTTTGTTTAATATACAGTGATGTGTAATCGCCGTTCAACCAAAACACTTATCTTAAAAATCTGACGACTTCGGCCGGACTTAATCCCAAGATATTGGGCATAGCAGTTCAGCATGCTACAATTATTATTATTATTATTATTGCTTGCTGAGTTTTATGTTCTTGTAATTGATTTCATGATGACCATTTTGTGCAAAAAAAACAAAAACAAAAAATGCTCAAAATCAGTTCGTGCAAATTCACGAGGATTATAAATTAATTTTACAGAGTTTGGTTATAGAGGGGGGCCCGGGAGATTCCAGCCCCAGGGCCCGTCGCCGCTCTCCACGGCCCTGGTTATAATGTGATGCCTAAGTACTTGAATTTTTCACATCTCGTAACGGTTGTTTATCTGAGTAGACTCTGACTCCTGCTGCGTGCCTGCCCTCTTTTTTGAAGTACATTTTCACTGTCTTGTGACTGTTGAGAGACAGGCCATTATTGCGGGCCCAGTTCAGATAATCGATCGAAAGCAGTTTGCAAGGCGTTCGTCGAAGATGATGCTAGGGTCGTATTGTCCGCATAGATGTACAATTCTACCCCTACTGTCTTTATGTCGTGCACTACGTCGTACGTGGCAATGTTGAACAGTAGGGGCCCGAGCGGGTCCCCTTGTAGGATTCCTGTCGTTTGCTCAATCGGGTCCGAGGTATCAATCGTATCGTCGATCTCTATGTTATTGTTTGCTGGAATGTCCGCTACCAGCCGTGTTATGGGATGATCTTCTATAAGGTCTTATATCTTAGATGTCAGTACCGGTACTGTCCGGCTTATAGTGTCGAATACTTTGCTGTAGTTGACAAAAATCGCGTGCAGCTTTCCGTTTGAGCGTTTTAAAGCTCCCATTACATGATTGTGCAAGCACTCCACAGCCTGTATTGTCGGCCAACCTATACTGAAGCCAAACTGCACCTCGGGAATGTACCTATCAACTAATGTCGTTAGTTTTTGTGCAAGTAGCTTTGACAGGATTTTCAGAAGTGTGCATTTCAAAGATATACCCCGGTATGAGTCTGGGTCACTCGCATCTCCTTTTCCTTTATAGAGACTCTTAATACGTAGCGGTGAAAATATGAATCTTAGTGAGTAGGTACAGTAGCAAAAATTTTCTACGATGGTGACAATTTGTATTGTTTTTTGCATGGGTATACACAATTAATGAGATTTACTCATTGCTAAAATACAAAATGAGTAAATGCAAAGCATATTGCTCAGTTTACGGCTGCAAACCGATGTAGAAGAGGGCTAAGGGTATAAGATTTCATTATATTGCAAAAAAAAAGTACAAATAGCAATGACCGAAATGAGACGATAACGAACAAATACGGAGAACAGGAACGAGTTGGAATACAGTTGGTGTGGACATTGGGGGACAGTTTAGCCACTTACGGTAATAATAATAGTAATAATAATAATAATAATAATAATAATAATAATGGACTAATAGGCCCTAATTACCTGTGACAGAAATGAAGCACTGCTGAAATATGTTTGCAACATTCTGATGCACCTGCCTTACGTGAACAATATGAATGTGTCCCCACGAGAACGTTACGAACGCCAAATTTATCGAAAATGAGTTTCAGTCTTAGAATGTTTCTTATCCCCTTCTCCCGACATCTAGTGGCATCGGCCGGGGAAAATATTAGCTTTCCAGGGAGTTATGAGTCGAAATTGGTGGTCAGTACCAGAACGTTGCAGGTGAGCAAAAGAATGGCGACGCCAACGCACGTGTCACCAGTGGGTTCCGTGTTTAATCATGCAAATAAAGGCAAGAAAAATCGTGTTTACTACGCAAGCAGGACAAGTGTTACAAGGTGTTCGCATTTGCGAAGGCAACAAAAGCCTGTACATTATTAATTTAATTTTAAGTAATTGCCGAGAGAAAAAGAAAGTGAATAGTTAGCTGTTTTCTTAACCTATAAATGTGACATGTGCTTACACGTATTCTATGTTTCCTTGTTTAAAATTTTATAGACTGCTTTCATAAATTATTTATTATATTCTACACTTACTTGTTCTGCATTTAAAAATACAAGGTTGTAAGACACTTTTCTTAGGCCTGTTGCAGTGAAATTCCCACCACCGATTCTCATAAGTGTTTAATTCAAAGTGACAGCCCTATTTCTATTCTCTGCTTCTCATTGGTCGCCTGTTCTGCCGACCAATCATAGTTCTCCGTTCATCGATCCTTCTAGAATACTTCGTCTGCTGCTATTTAAGCAGCTGCATTTTCCTATCTCTTCACGATACGACTCAATACGACAACTTGTCAATACGTCAACTGCACATCACGACACAACTCGTCGATTTGACAACAGTCAACTCGTCAACTAGCTGTCGCCACTTCTCAGTCTACAGGACTTCGAGGTTACGTCGAAACCTTCGACATGCAAACACACTGCAGCTAGCCAACGTACTTGAAGAGTAACCTAGTCCGATGTAGGACTTGCACTCATCCTTCAAAACTAAGTTTCCGGCTATGGAACTTTAACCTTCTTCAAGCTGCCAAGTTTTTAAGTGTTTTAATCCTACAAGTGATTTTCTATCTAGTCAATGTGCAAAGTGTTCTCCACATGGCGACATTCAAAGCTAGCTGCTTTGTACTACAAATGTCAATCCTCCTGGCAAGGTAGGGCCACTTGGTATTTAATATCTTCAACTGTTTTTCTACTTATGGTTAAATCAACCCAAGGAAACTTCTCTTCAGGAAACAACCGAAGGATAGGTAAAAATGTGCTATTAACTCTCTCCGTATGAATCGTCGTGATTATCAAGTAAAACTGATTTACAATCTTTTCTTCAGGGCTCTGTTATCAGGCCGCTCAACCTTGTATTGGAGCTTTCAGCTCAATAATTTCTGTGTCAAATGCTATTACTTGAAGGCTTTAAATTAGTCTTTTTTGTGGACAAGATCACTTGTCAATTACAAATAACCAGTTCTTTACTTTGCTTGTCTGCATTTAAGTCTAACCTATAATGCACATAAGTAGTGTATTTGCAGGGGTTCAGATGCCACCGCCACCGCTCCACCGCTGGAATACTAAAATGGCAATATCTCGCGAACCAATCAGGCTAGAGACTTGTACGAGGTGTCATTGAACTCGGGCTAATACCCCCTTTCCAATGGACAACTTATTTCAACCCCATAAGTAAAACCTACCCCTACTAGGGGGTGAAATTGAATTTTTAGAGAATCTCTCTTTCCAATTGCAACATGTGAGAGTTTGAATGCTAATATGGAATGAAACGTTGTTCTAGATAAAGTGCATGTGTTCGGTGGAAAGCCACTATGAATTAACATGCTAGTTTTTTGTTTTTACACATGTCCACTCATAGGTTTGGTAAGAGGGCGGGCTTTTTAAAAGATGGTGGCTGTAGTGTAACCTAACCCAACCTAACGGGTCCTTGTGGACAGGTCATTGTTGATGGGTCCTTGTGGACGAGCCTTTGTTGACAGGTCCTTGTGGACGAGTCCTTGTGGACAAGTCCGTGTGGACGAGTCCTTGTGGACAAGTCCTTGTGGACAGGTCATTGTGGACAGGTCTGTGTGGACAGGTCCTTGTGGACGAGTCCTTGTCCCTTTGGACTGATTCCTTTGGACGGGTCCCTTTGGCCTGGTTCCTACGGACTAGCCCATGAATTTATTTAAATTATGTCAAAGGGCCTAACTACATTTGTGTGTGTTGAATTGACGTTGTTCACTAATCCCCCACTACTATAATGTAATAACGATATGAAAGGAAAGTGATGAAATACATGTGAACACGTGTGAGATGACCTTATTACCGTCCTCCTTGTGAAACAAGTCACATTCTGTTTTGATTCATACGTGAGAAAATGCGAGTTCATGTGTAATATGATCTAACACACAGGTGTTCACATGTGCACGTGCACGATAAGAGCTAACAAGTCACAACCTGTTTTGACAGTGGTGGGAATAAGGCTAGAGACATGTACGAGTAGTCAAATTACTCCGGCAGACAACCCCTTTCCTATGGATAACTTATTTCCACTCAAAAATAAAATCTACCCCTACTAGGGGGTGAAATAATAATTTTAGGTAAAAGTCGCTTTCCATGTGCAACATGTGGGAGTTTGTATGCCAATATGAAATTAAACTCGTTCCATATAAAGTGCATGCATACAACTGAATGCCGCTATGATTTATCATTTTTGTTTTTTTGTTTTACGAATGCGCAATTGGGGTTTTTGTAAGAGGGCGGGCTTTTTGAATAATGATTTATAGATACGTTTTTTTTACAAATTAACCAAAGATCCAAAAACTAATAGGTCATCGGCTTTTTAATATCTTATGAACTAAGAAAGCTAGGAACTTGTATGAGGGGTCGTTGGACTTGGGGTGACGCCCTGTTTTTGAATGTATTATTCATTTCTTGCCTAACTGCACTATCGTTAATATCTCGCTAACTAATAATCACAGAGGGTCGAGTGAGGTGTCATAGGACTTAAAATGGCCAACCCCCTCCCCCCATGACCAATGAATTTACCAAAAAAAACAGCAAGGTCATTAACCTAAGATTGTATCAACTAATAATCAGAGAGGGACAAGTGAGGTGTCACAAGACTCAGGATGGCCAACCCTTTTCCATGACCAACGAATTTACCCAAAATACCCAAAACAGCAAGGTCATTGACCTAAGATTTTATAAACTTATCAGTAGAGAGGGTCAAGTGAGGTGTCATAGGACTACGAATGGTTAACCCTTTCCCATGACCAATGAATTTACCTCAAAAATTCAAAACAGCAAGGTCATTGACCTGAGATTTTATAAACTAATAATCGGATATCAACATGTGAGGTGTCATAGGACTTAGAATGGTCAACCCTTTCCCATGGCTAATGAATTTACCCAAAAAATACCCAATACATCAAGGTCATCGACCTGAGATTTTATAAACTTATAATCGGATATGGACATGTGAAATGTTTACAGTGAGTGATGAAACATAGCTAGGTAGTGAAAGAATTATTGTAGGCTACATGTATGGTGACTGACAAATCTTTCACCATTGGAACTTGTTTTCAGATCAAACTGCAGTACAGAGAGAGTATAGGTTGTAGGTATGGGATAATAAATGACAAATGGTGTATACAAAATCTGATTTATCGATTCAAGAAAATAAGAGTAGACAATCTTTAATTGATTGGTTAAAGAGGATAGCTAAAATCCAAAATGGTGACTACATTGAACTAAACTGAACCAAGCTGAATCAAACCCAACCAAACCGAACCAAACTTAATCAAAAACAAGCCAATGGTTTAAGTGTAAAACTTGTGGTTGAATGTGGGCATTGGTAATTTCAGAAAGGAAAGGGATAACGCTCTACCTATAGAGGGTAAGGTAAAGCTAGTGCATGATGCTAATGCACACATACAAGTACATGAACCACACACAACCATCCTACGCAGTTATTATGGGTTGACTGTTAAAACTTGCTCAGTGGTTACTGGGACAAGATGGTCGCTACACACAACAAGCTTTAAATACCTGAGGCTAATAATCTATACACACACTCACACACACTTGTTCTAAACTAAACTGTCTTGCTGGCAGAGCTCACACAGTAGGTAAATGACAGAAATGCTTGGCTAACAGAAATACAATCATTTTCGGTTGTCTAATGTTACCAGCTAAACATTACGTGCTATAGTGGTGAGCACATGTGCCTCTTTCACTGGAGATCTTAACTCGATTTCTAGCTCTAAGGTCTAGAACGAATCAAACTAAGAAAAAAGGGTATGGTGACGCAGTGGTTAAACTGTTAGCCTTTCACTAAGGTAGACTAGGGTTTGATTTTTGGTTAATATGCATGTCATAAACAATCAAATAAAAGCAGAGATAATGTTTAAAACTGATTACACTTGTCTCTTTTCAAATTATTACTTAGATTACAAATACAAACGTGGACTGGGTTTGACATACAGTTAATGCTTCCTATCACATACCAGACTGCAAGAAAGCCAAACAAGCAAACGCAGTGGTAAAATCGCTATGTGTAGAGAAATACCTAACGGTTTTATGAACTGGCAAAGGTATGTCGCATTAACAGTGCAGGATACAATCCAGCAACCATAATTTTTATCTCGTGGACAAGAGAAAACATATATATATAGAGAGAGATATATAGAAAGCTTGTGTGTGTGTGTGTGTGTGTGTGTGTGGGTAGCATTGGTTGTTTGACCAGAGAAAATACGGTGAGGTAGGGTGGGGAGAGGGAGAATTAGCACTTATATATGAATGGAAAATAGATTTTTTTCAATCGTTTTGTTTTTCAAATGCAGTGGTAGATAGTCGTTTTTTGTAAAACATTCTTACTTGCAGTAGTAATAAGCCTCTATGGTTCCGCTAACACATAGATAGACTGTATTATTGCCATGGTCAAGCACTCACATTAAGATCATTTACAAAATCATAAAATGAAAAATAAAAAACCTTGTTTTGGAAATATCGTTTATCAACATACACACAAAATAAATATATAAAAAATTTGTAAACAGCAAATTGGAAAATCCATGTTTCCATATAGACAAAATTTAAAAACCTTAAACGGACATTTAAGAAAATATATGCAAATGGGAAATTGACAAATGTGTAAATATGAAAATGGAAAAATCCATGTTTCCATATCATGAAATTGAAAAACATCAAACTGTCATTTAAAAAAATGCAAATGGAAAATTGACAAATTGCAATGTGTGAAATGTGAAATTGAACAAATGGCTATCATTATAAAAAAAAAGAACATGGTGCTCTATGGTTGAGGTGTGAATCAAACCCTCTCTACTTATTTGGACCACTCGAGACTGAGTAGACTAGTTTTAGTTGTCATACCACTTTTAAAAGTTTTTGTTAAATCTAGGAATTGAACCCAAGAGCTTGTAGGGGGGATCCAAGGTTATAATATGTTAAACAGATGGCCTTGAATGTAGGGTGTGGTAGTTATATAGAGATGAGACGTTTCGCTCGGGGCAGGGAGGCATGGAGATCTGCATCAAACCAGTCAAAAGACTGACCACTCAAACAACAACATGTAGAGCTCACCAAAATAATGTTGTGTAACGGTAAATGTTAGTCAACGAACAGTAATGCATTACTAAAACCCATGACACGATACCTAAGAGCTTTTCTAAAATTATTTTAAAATGCCTTTAACCCTATATTAAACACCCAGTTCACAAGACTCATAACTGCAATGTTATGGTCAAACAAAACAAAATCTATATTTCAAAACAAACAAGTGGTTTAGTCAATGTATACTGGAAAAAGTTTTATAAACACTCAAGTCCACAAAAATAATTAAATTAGTAACTGTCAGGTTGATCGAGTGGTTATGGTGTTTGACTTAAGTTCAAATTTTCTGTACAAGAAAGCAAGGGTTCGAATACCTTACCTGATATAACTATTGCCTCAACATGACTTGACCACACTGTATTATTGTGTACTCGGTACACAAACCATAGATAGAGTGTATTGTTTAAGGTTACTCTCTTTGCGAACATAGTCAGAGACTGTTGATGGTTAACAATTGCATTAATAGTGGGACATAGGGATAGCAATTAAGAAAAACAGACAATACCCATACACTTTTTTTATTTAGTTAATGTAAGTACTTGTACAATAGTTATATACAAACTACAACTCTCTTTTGTCTATTACTATCTAGTCCTTTTCGATCCACTTGCATAACAAGGCAGATGACTTTGTAGTTCAGCCCCTTAAAACAACAACAACACTACCTCTTGCATAGTCTGTGATGTTGATGACTCTTGAGGCGTGGAATATGGATACAACATAACTTTTACAACAGGGGTTAAACGTTGCTCAACAATCAATGCACTATTTTGAGTAGCAACATTTTTCTCTTGTACTAACTTATTAGCATTCTGATGATTTTTTGCCAACACCATTAGTGTTTTGTCTGGAGCACTACATTGATGATCACTCACACTTAAAACCACACCATTTCTACTTTTCATATTGCCTCGACATCTTGTTGACCTCTGTTTTGAGCATCGCCAGAATATTATTCCTTTTACATTTTGTCGTCTATAGTTATAAGAGTAGAGTACACGTTGTTTACCTCGGTTAGTTGTAGTAAGTTCCATAGTAGTAACTAACCTGTTAGTATAATTTGCACACTACAAAGGTTATCCCTGTTCTGGCAATAGAATTATTTAGCGTTGGCTTTTATATTTTATATGTACAGTTAAAAGTGATAGAAAAGTGGTAGAAACGTGGTAGCAAAGTGGTAGACAAGTGGTAGACAATTGGTAACATAGTGGTAGAAAAGTGGTAGCAAAGTGGTAGCAAAGTGGTAGAAAAGTGGTAGAAAAGAGGCAGAAAAGTAGTAGAAAAGTGGTAGCAAAGTGGTAGAAAAGTGGTAGCAAAGTGGTAGCAAAGTGGTAGCAAACTAGAAAAGTGGTAGAAAATTGGTAGAAAAGTGGTAGAAAAGTAGTAGAAAAGTGGTAGCAAAGTGGTAGAAAAGTGGTAGCAAACTAGAAAAGTGGTAGCAAAGTGGTAGCAAAGTGGTAGAAAATATTACATGTATTGTTAAGAAATAGTTTAAGCGGTTACATGGATTCATTACACTATAATTTTAGCATCACGAAGCTCATTTTCTATATCCAAAAGTTCTTCCTCATATTTAGTATGACCAGCCTGTTTACAGGTATGCAAGTACTGAAGCCGCTGGATTAGCTTATTGGGATTGTTCCAGTAAACAAATTTAACAAATGATTTTTTGGGTGTAAACCATTATCATCATCATCATCATCATCATCATCATCATAGTCATCATCATCATCATGGTTATCATCATCAATATAATTATCATCAATATAATCGTCATCACTATTACTATCTAATCCTTTTTGTTCATCTTGCAATGGAACAACCTTTGGCATAGTTTGTGTTGTCTTTGATAGTGTTAGAGGTTTCTTAGACGTTAACGACTGTCCTAACATGTCTTTTTCAGGAGATAATAAATGCTCTTTAACAAACAAAGCACTATCTTGAGCCACACTATTTTTTTCTTGGTCTTGCTTTTTTTACCTTGGTTAGAGTATTTTGTCCATTTAAATGAGTATTATTTTGAGATTTACAATGATGATCGATTGAAATAAGTATGTTGGAGTCTTTTGTTTTAATCATTCCTCGACACTTTTTAGATCGTTGTTTCGAACAGCACCAAATAACAGTTCCATTTTATTAGTTCGTTTTACAATATATGCATATCCTTTATAGTAAGCACATGGCTTACCATAGCTAGTCGTTGATACTTCCATGTCGACTGTTAAGCATAAACTAATCTCTAGTAAAGTTAACTCGATAATAAAAATGATAGTTTGTAGTATGTGCAGTTTAAAGTAAGAGCAAAAGTGAGAGTCAAATGGTAGAAAAGTGTTAGCAAAGTGGTGGAAGAGTGGTAGCAGTTTATAGTAGTCATGATCTTTTTTACCAGAATGTGATTTGAGTAAATGTAATTTCTAAACCTTAGCAGTGAGTAGTCAGTTAGTCTTGGTTCAGACAAGCGTAAACAGTTCTCCAATGAATCAGAGATCAAGATTTTCATTATGAAACAGTTGTGTGTAACCAATTAGGTATCGGTACTTGATAGCTTCACACATGAACAAAAATTCCAACATATCTGACATGAATTACATGATTTGAAAGTTGACAAAGAATATCCAATCAACCATTGTAGTTGCAATGTCAAACACAAATACAAAATCAGCATGAACTTTTAAGTTACAGGAAAATTCTATGAAATAGACTATGCATGAAATTTGGAAATACACATTAGAAGTTTGCAACACCATCCTTCTAGCCTATATACATTATCGACATGGAAAGTGTGCACTGCCCCTAACATTAAACCAATTTATCAATAACGCAAGTCAACAATCAAAACATTTTGTGTTGAGTCTATCATTTAATGCATATATTCTGTCTACATTGAACAGTAACAAAAACGCTATTCATAATTAATTAAGTTTGATTTAATTCGTTATGTAATGTTAAATACATATTTAAAGTTTTGGCTGACTGTTCAGGGTGAATCGGCTTTGAACACATAAGAGAGGGAATATTTTAAGACTTAACCTCAGCTCACCTAACATAACCTAAATTTACCTAACCTAACCTTGTCATATAGGTAAGAAACGGGTCAAGCTATGCTTTCGACTACCGACTTTCAGCTACTTTTCAAGGTTACTATCCCGAACATTGCCGGAGACTGCTGATAAACACATATGTTCCCACGGCGGCGGCGCGCAACGACTTACATGATGCGCTTCCCCCTTTTCATTGATCCCTGTTGATTTGTCCCTTTGGACTGGTCCCTGTTGACTAGCCCCTCTGGAAGGGCCCTTTTCGAATGGAGTCATTTTTGACGGGTCCCTGTGGACAGGTCCTTTTGGCTGATCCCTTTGGACCGGTCCCTTTGGACTGGTACCTATGGACTGGCCCATGCAATTATCCAAATTATGTCAAAGGGTCCGGTCCAAAGGGATCAGCCAAAAGGACCTGTCCACAGGGACCCGTCAAAAATGACTCCATTCAAAAAGGGCCCTTCCAAAGGGGCTAGTCAACAGGGACCAGTCCAAAGGGACAAATCAACAGGGATCAATGAAAAGGGGGAAGCGCATCATGTAAGTCGTTGCGCGCCGCCGCCGTGGGAACATAGGTGTTTATCAGCAGTCTCCGGCAATGTTCGGGATAGTAACCTTGAAAAGTAGCTGAAAGTCGGTAGTCGAAAGCATAGCTTGACCCGTTTCTTACCTATATGACAAGGTTAGGTTAGGTAAATTTAGGTTATGTTAGGTGAGCTGAGGTTAAGTCTTAAAATATTCCCTCTCTTATGTGTTCAAAGCCGATTCACCCTGAACAGTCAGCCAAAACTTTAAATATGTATTTATCATTACATAACGAATTAAAGCAAACTTAATTAATTATGAATGGCGTTTTTTGTTACTGTTCAATGTAGACAGAATACAGGGTCTTTCATATAAAGTAAGAACGGCGAGCGGCGGTTTTGTCATTGGCTGCTGAAGCCGGCTTGGCCGAGCTTGTGACGCACCACGGCCCCCTGCTGTAGTATTGAAAGCGCGCGCATAGTACAAACTTGACCTTGCAATAAGCGTTCAGGTGTTGTCAGTCGCCAGTCTGAACCACAGCTGCTAACATGGTGAGACAGTTATCATTGCAACATCGTATTTTTTTATGTAAAATTTATTTTAATTACGATTCGGCTCGGCAGGTACGTGAAGCATTTGTTCAGCAATTTCCTGATGAAGTGCCACCTTCACCAGCACAGATTCACGTAATTGTAAATAACTTTGACACTACTGGTTCAGTGCTCAATAAAAAACACAAAATAAAAAATCAGAAAAAATACAGTGGCATGACTCACTCGCGTCAGCCAGAATGTGGTTACCAGATACAATGCCTGTATAACCCACGAAGGACGACACTTCCAGCAACTTTTATAAGGTAATATTTCATAGAGATTTGTACACACGCTTAGAGCAGGGGGCCACGGCTCGCCACAAGCTCGGTCAAGGCCACCACACTAGCGGATAACAAACCCGCCGCTTGGCGTTCTTACTTTATATGAAAGACCCTGTATATGCATTAAATGATAGACTCAACACAAAATGTTTTGATTGTTGACTTGCGTTATTGATAAATTGGTTTAATGTTAGGGGCAGTGCACACTTTCCAAGTCGATAATTTATATAGGCTAGAAGGATGGTGTTGCAAACTTCTAATGTGTATTTCCAAATTCCATGCATAGTCTATTTCATAGAATTTTCCTGTAACTTAAAAGTTCATGCTGATTTTGTCTTTGTGTTTGACATTGCAACTACAATGGTTGATTGGATATTCTTTGTCAACTTTCAAATCATGTAATTCATGTCAGATATGTTGGAATTATTGTTCATGTGTGAAGCTATCAAGTACCTATACCTAATTGGTTACACACAACTGTTTCATAATGAAAATCTTGATCTCTGATTCATTGGAAAACTGTTTACGCTTGTCTGAACCAAGACTAACTGACTACTCACTGCTAAGGTTTAGAAATTACATTTACTCAAATCACATTCTGGTAAAAAAGATCATGACTACTATAAACTGCTACCACTCTTCCACCACTTTGCTAACACTTTTCTACCATTTGACTCTCACTTTTGCTCTTACTTTAAACTGCGCATACTACAAACTATCGTTTTTATTATCGAGTTAACTTTACTAGAGATTAGTTTATGGTTAACAGTCGACATGGAAGTATCAACGACTAGCTATGGTAAGCCATGTGCTTACTATAAAGGATATGCATATATTGTAAAACGAACTAATAAAAATGGAACTGTTAGTTGGTGCTGTTCGAAACAACGATCTAAAAAGTGTCGAGGAATGATTAAAACAAAAGACTCCAACATACTTATTTCAATCGATCATCATTGTAAATCTCAAAATAATACTCATTTAAATGGACAAAATACTCTAACCAAGGTAAAAAAAAAGCAAGACCAAGAAAAAAATAGTGTGGCTCAAGATAGTGCTTTGTTTGTTAAAGAGCATTTATTATCTCCTGAAAAAGACATGTTAGGACAGTCGTTAACGTCTAAGAAACCTCTAACACTATCAAAGACAACACAAACTATGCCAAAGGTTGTTGCATTGCAAGATGAACAAAAAGAATTAGATAGTAATAGTGATGACGATTATATTGATGATAATTATATTGTTGATGATAACCATGATGATGATGATGATTATGATGATGATGATGATGATAATGGTTTACACCCAAAAAAATCATTTGTTAAATTTGTTTACTGGAACAATCCCAATAAGCTAATCCAGCGGCATCAGTACTTGCATACCTGTAAACAGGCTGGTCATACTAAATATGAGGAAGAACTTTTGGATATAGAAAATGAGCTTCGTGATGCTAAAATTATAGTGTAATGAATCCATGTAACCGCTTAAACTATTTCTTAACAATACATGTAATATTTTCTACCACTTTGCTACCACTTTTCTAGTTTGCTACCACTTTTCTACCACTTTGCTACCACTTTTCTATTACTTTTCTACCACTTTTCTACCAATTTTCTACCACTTTTCTAGTTTGCTACCACTTTGCTACCACTTTTCTACCACTTTGCTACCACTTTTCTACTACTTTTCTGCCTCTTTTCTACCACTTTTCTACCACTTTGCTACCACTTTTCTACCACTATGGTACCAATTGTCTACCACTTGTCTACCACTTTGCTACCACTTTTCTATCACTTTTAACTGTACATATTAAATATAAAAGCCAACGCTAAATAATTCTATTGCCAGAACAGAGATAACCCTTGTAGTGTGCAAATCATACTAACAGGTTAGTTACTACTATGGAACTTACTACAACTAACCGAGGTAAACAACGTGTACTCTACTCTTATAACTATAGACGACAAAATGTAAAAGGAATAATATTCTGGCGATGCTCAAAACAGAGGTCAACAAGATGTCGAGGCAATATGAAAAGTAGAAATGGTGTGGTTTTAAGTGTGAGTGATCATCAATGTAGTGCTCCAGACAAAACACTAATGGTGTTGGCAAAAAATCATCAGAATGCTAATAAGTTAGTACAAGAGAAAATGTTGCTACTCAAAATAGTGCATTGATTGTTGAGCAACGTTTAACCCCTGTTGTAAAAGTTATGTTGTATCCATATTCCACGCCTCAAGAGTCATCAACAACACAGACTATGCAAGAGGTAGTGTTGTTGTTGTTTTAAGGGGCTGAACTACAAAGTCATCTGCCTTGTTATGCAAGTGGATCGAAAAGGACTAGATAGTAATAGACAAAAGAGAGTTGTAGTTTGTATATAACTATTGTACAAGTCAAAAAAAAAAAAAAAGTCAACCCCTGGCACTATCCAGCCCATGACGGGCTAAGGCCGACCAAGCGACCGCTGCCCAGCCATTCGGCCTGCAGATATTGGGGTGACGCGTGATCAGCGCGTCGGGTCCCCTCGGCCGTTAATCTTGGTTTTCGTGATCGGAGCGCTGTCTCACTGTCAGACAGCTACTCAATTGTCCTCACGAGGCTGAGTGCACCCCGTTCCAACCCTCACGTCAGTTTTAAAATCCCTGACGGAGCCGGGGATCGAACCCGGGGCCTCCGGGTGAGAGGCAGGCGCGCTACCCCTACACCACGGGGCCGGCCTATTGTACAAGTACTTACATTAACTAAATAAAAAAAAGTGTATGGGTATTGTCTGTTTTTCTTAATTGCTATCCCTATGTCCCACTATTAATGCAATTGTTAACCATCAACAGTCTCTGACTATGTTCGCAAAGAGAGTGACCTTAAACAATACACTCTATCTATGGTTTGTGTACCGAGTACACAATAATACAATGTGGTCAAGTCATGTTGAGGCAATAGTTATATCAGGTAAGGTATTCGAACCCTTGCTTTCTTGTACAGAAGATTTGAACTTAAGGCAAACACCATAACCACTCGGTCAACCTGACAGTTACTAATTTAATTATTTTTGTGGACTTAAGTGTTTATAAAACTTTTTCCAGTATACATTGACTAAACCACTTGTTTGTTTTGAAATATAGATTTTGTTTTGTTTGACCATAACATTGCAGTTATGAGTCTTGTGAACTGGGTGTTTAATATAGGGTTAAAGACATTTTAAAATAATTTTAGAAAAGCTCTTAGGTATCGTGTCATGGGTTTTAGTAATGCATTACTGTTCGTTGACTAACATTTACCGTTACACAACATTATTTTGGTGAGCTCTACATGTTGTTGTTTGAGTCGTCAGTCTTTTGACTGGTTTGATGCAGATCTCCATGCCTCCCTGCCCCGAGCGAAACGTCTCATCTCTATATAACTACCACACCCTACATTCAAGGCCATCTGTTTAACATATTATAACCTTGGATCCCCCCTACAAGCTCTTGGGTTCAATTCCTAGATTTAACAAAAACTTTTAAAAGTGGTATGACAACTAAAACTAGTCTACTCAGTCTCGTGTGGTCCAAATAATTAGAGAGGGTTGTATTCACACCTCAACCATAGAGCACCATGTTCTTTTTTTTTTATAATGATAGCCATTTGTTCAATTTCACATTTCACACATTGCAATTTGTCAATTTTCCATTTGCATTTTTTTAAATGACAGTTTGATGTTTTTCAATTTCATGATATGGAAACATGGATTTTTCCATTTTCATATTTACACATTTGTCAATTTCCCATTTGCATATATTTTCTTAAATGTCCGTTTAAGGTTTTTAAATTTTGTCTATATGAAAACATGGATTTTCCAATTTGCTGTTTACAATTTTTTTTATATATTTATTTTGTGTGTATGTTGAAAAACGATATTTCCAAAACAAGGTTTTTTATTTTTCATTTTATGATTTTGTAAATGATCTTAATGTGAGTGCTTGACCATGGCAATAATACAGTCTATCTATGTGTTAGCGGAACCATAGAGGCTTATTACTACTGCAAGTAAGAATGTTTTACAAAAAACGACTATCTACCACTGCATTTGAAAAACAAAACGATTGAAAAAAATCTATTTTCCATTCATATATAAGTGCTAATTCTTCCTCTCCCCACCCTACCTCACCGTATTTTCTCTGGTCAAACAACCAATGCTACCCACACACACACACACACACACACACACACAAGCTTTCTATATATATCTCTCTCTATATATATGTTTTCTCTTGCCCACGAGATAAAAATTATGGTTGCTGGATTGTATCCTGCACTGTTTATGCGACATACCTTTGCCAGTTCATAAAACCGTTAGGTATTTCTCTACACATAGCGATTTTACCACTGCTTTTGCTTGTTTGGCTTTCTTGCAGTCTGGTATGTGATAGGAAGCATTAACTGTATGTCAAACCCAGTCCACGTTTGTATTTGTAATCTAAGTAATAATTTGAAAAGAGACAAGTGTAATCAGTTTTAAACATTATCTCTGCTTTTATTTGATTGTTTATGACATGCATATTAACCAAAAATCAAACCCTAGTCTACCTTAGTGAAAGGCTAACAGTTTAACCACTGCGTCACCATACCCTTTTTTCTTAGTTTGATTCGTTCTAGACCTTAGAGCTAGAAATCGAGTTAAGATCTCCAGTGAAAGAGGCACATGTGCTCACCACTATAGCACGTAATGTTTAGCTGGTAACATTAGACAACCGAAAATGATTGTATTTCTGTTAGCCAAGCATTTCTGTCATTTACCTACTGTGTGAGCTCTGCCAGCAAGACAGTTTAGTTTAGAACAAGTGTGTGTGAGTGTGTGTATAGATTATTAGCCTCAGGTATTTAAAGCTTGTTGTGTGTAGCGACCATCTTGTCCCAGTAACCACTGAGCAAGTTTTAACAGTCAACCCATAATAACTGCATAGGATGGTTGTGTGTGGTTCATGTACTTGTGTGTGTGCATTAGCATCATGCACTAGCTTAACCTTACCCTCTATAGGTAGAGCGTTATCCCTTTCCTTTCTGAAATTACCAATGCCCACATTCAACCACAAGTTTTACACTTAAACCATTGGCTTGTTTTTGATTAAGTTTGGTTCGGTTTGGTTGGGTTTGATTCAGCTTGGTTCAGTTTAGTTCAATGTAGTCACCATTTTGGATTTTAGCTATCCTCTTTAACCAATCAATTAAAGATTGTCTACTCTTATTTTCTTGAATCGATAAATCAGATTTTGTATACACCATTTGTCATTTATTATCCCATACCTACAACCTATACTCTCTCTGTACTGCAGTTTGATCTGAAAACAAGTTCCAATGGTGAAAGATTTGTCAGTCACCATACATGTAGCCTACAATAATTCTTTCACTACCTAGCTATGTTTCATCACTCACTGTAAACATTTCACATGTCCATATCCGATTATAAGTTTATAAAATCTCAGGTCGATGACCTTGATGTATTGGGTATTTTTGGGTAAATTCATTAGCCATGGGAAAGGGTTGACCATTCTAAGTCCTATGACACCTCACATGTTGATATCCGATTATTAGTTTATAAAATCTCAGGTCAATGACCTTGCTGTTTTGAATTTTTGAGGTAAATTCATTGGTCATGGGAAAGGGTTAACCATTCGTAGTCCTATGACACCTCACTTGACCCTCTCTACTGATAAGTTTATAAAATCTTAGGTCAATGACCTTGCTGTTTTGGGTATTTTGGGTAAATTCGTTGGTCATGGAAAAGGGTTGGCCATCCTGAGTCTTGTGACACCTCACTTGTCCCTCTCTGATTATTAGTTGATACAATCTTAGGTTAATGACCTTGCTGTTTTTTTTGGTAAATTCATTGGTCATGGGGGGAGGGGGGTTGGCCATTTTAAGTCCTATGACACCTCACTCGACCCTCTGAGATTATTAGTTAGCGAGATATTAACGAAAGTGCAGTTAGGCAAAAAATGAATAATACATTCAAAAACAGGGCGTCACCCCAAGTCCAACGACCCCTCATACAAGTTCCTAGCTTTCTTAGTTCATAAGATATTAAAAAGCCGATGACCTATTAGTTTTTGGATCTTTGGTTAATTGGTAAAAAAACGTATCTATAAATCATTATTCAAAAAGCCCGCCCTCTTACAAAAACCCCAATTGCGCATTCGTAAAACAAAAAAACAAAAATGATAAATCATAGCGGCATTCAGTTGTATGCATGCACTTTATATGGAACGAGTTTAATTTCATATTGGCATACAAACTCCTACATGTTGCACATGGAAAGCGACTTTTACCTAAAAATTATTATTTCACCCCCTAGTAGGGGTAGATTTTATTTTTGAGTGGAAATAAGTTATCCATAGGAAAGGGGTTGTCTGCCGGAGTAATTTGACTACTCGTACATGTCTCTAGCCTTATTCCCACCACTGTCAAAACAGGTTGTGACTTGTTAGCTCTTATCGTGCACGTGCACATGTGAACACCTGTGTGTTAGATCATATTACACATGAACTCGCATTTTCTCATGTATGAATCAAAACAGAATGTGACTTGTTTCACAAGGAGGACGGTAATAAGGTCATCTCACACGTGTTCACATGTATTTCATCACTTTCCTTTCATATCGTTATTACATTATAGTAGTGGGGGATTAGTGAACAACGTCAATTCAACACACACAAATGTAGTTAGGCCCTTTGACATAATTTAAATAAATTCATGGGCTAGTCCGTAGGAACCAGGCCAAAGGGACCCGTCCAAAGGGATCAGTCCAAAGGGACAAGGACTCGTCCACAAGGACCTGTCCACACAGACTTGTCCACAATGACCTGTCCACAATGACCTGTCCACAAGGACTTGTCCACAAGGACTTGTCCACAAGGACTCGTCCACACGGACTTGTCCACAAGGACTCGTCCACAAGGACCTGTCAACAAAGGCTCGTCCACAAGGACCCATCAACAATGACCTGCCCACAAGGACCCGTTAGGTTGGGTTAGGTTACACTACAGCCACCATCTTTTAAAAAGCCCGCCCTCTTACCAAACCTATGAGTGGACAAGTGTAAAAACAAAAAACTAGCATGTTAATTCATAGTGGCTTTCCACCGAACACATGCACTTTATCTAGAACAACGTTTCATTCCATATTAGCATTCAAACTCTCACATGTTGCAATTGGAAAGAGAGATTCTCTAAAAATTCAATTTCACCCCCTAGTAGGGGTAGGTTTTACTTATGGGGTTGAAATAAGTTGTCCATTGGAAAGGGGGTATTAGCCCGAGTTCAATGACACCTCGTACAAGTCTCTAGCCTGATTGGTTCGCGAGATATTGCCATTTTAGTATTCCAGCAGTGGAGCGGTGGCGGTGGCATCTGAACCCCTGCAAATACACTACTCACATAAGCAGCACTATTTTCCTTTTCTATTATAATGCAATTTTATTGCAAAATAATAAGTTGATATGCTAGTTGTTTACATTATTGTTTGTTCAGGATACAATTGTTACCTCTATATAAAACATTTATTGGGCTTGTCCCTTTTGGTTAACTATTTGTTCACACTGTTAATAAAATTGCAATATTTAAGCAACTTGTTCTCTCTTTACAATTGATTTGTTTTCCCTTAATGTTTAAACTTTGTTTTTGTTTTTGTAACTCTCAACTTAATCTTTACTCAAAGTATCCTTTTGAGTTCTCTCCGATACGGGAGGTCTTAAGTCGACCGATCCTTACCACAAGGAAACGTTTAAGGAACGGTGTAAGTGCTTATTGGTCAACGGCTGGAAAGCTGGTCGTTTGTAAGAAGTCTCCTAATATGGTAAGTATCAGAACGTTGCACGTTCCTTTTGTTTGTCTTTTGAATTTGCAATGGCGAGTTTCTACAGGCCTACCTCAAAATTAACTTGCATGAATTAATCGATTGCCATTAAAAATGTATGAATGCTGAAGGTTTAGTATTGAAACCTAGACGTTTCCGGTAACTTACATTTACTCTCTAAATAAATACGTTATTGTTGATCCTCCTACTGCATGCAACTGGTGAACCGTCAACTTTTAAATATTTATTTGAAATACAAAATTAGTCCCTATATAAACCACTAACATGGCCACTTACTAAGATAATAATAATAATAATAATGATAATTGTTGTTTTAAGAGGCCTAACATCTAGGTTATCGGCGCCCACTTACTAAGAGCATGACGAATAGAAGGACCTAGTGTGAGGACTCCGCCATTATAGCACGGTAGTTTGTGGTCCCGCCGCTACAAGCACTGTAAGCGATAATGTCCAACAACGTGTACCAGGGTTGTAGGCACTACAAGCACGCCATCAAGAAACAGCAGTTGAAAAACAAGCAACAACAGCAACAACTCCATAAACCCATCCCCTCACTTCTATCCCTCTCACCAACACTTCCGCCAAGCAATCCTAGCACTCTACATCAAATCCTACAGCTTTTAATCACGCCAGCAGCACAATAAACTTAATAAATCCAGGCTACAGAACAGACCAAAAAACTACACTTTAAGCGAAACCAAATTCACTTCTCAGCTCGACATAAACTTTAATTCAACTTAAAACCTACACAAAACATACTCTCCTTACTGTTTTATAACTATTTAACGAACTATTCGAACTCAAAACCTAAAAACACTGAAACGGGAGCTAATTTAAAAACGCAATAGCCTAGCCCAATTACGTCTCCGGCAGTGCTACCGCTAATGCATTCATAACTTCACAATAACTTCCAAATTACGGTTAAGTGACCTATCTGCCTGAGTAGTTACAGGTGTTACCGGCTTGCCTGGAACGATGGGTCACCAAACCGGTGTTTAAACTCAATTATTAAGCTTTAATTAACCAAATTCAGAGGAAACAGATGGTGCAAAATGATGAGTTTTAAAGCTGGATCCAGTTTTTCAACCAATTTATTGTGATGTTTTATGTACGGTATGGTTAATGTCAAACACAACTAATACCATTTTATCCATAATGTAGAATTTTGGGCTTATGCCGTGTTTTATTTAATCAAACTCAACGCGTTTCGAAAGAAACCATGTCTTTCTTCATCAGGAATAAACGGAAATACGACTAAATTATTGCTAAGAGAAAGCAACAAAGAAACTAAAAAAGGTGCCCTAAGATGAACAATGAAGTGTATCTAACACGTCCTTCGAGAAGTGTATGTGGCATTCTTTTCCAGGCCGAGAAGTAATTGCCGGAAAATTAAACTCAAAATCGATCTGGAGCGAAATATTTATGATTGTATCGATTCCAAAGAAACAATTTCAGTTGATCCTTCAGGAGCTGGCTGCTGTCTTCAGCGTGTCATGGATATTATCCCCAGACTTGTTTATTTTGGGTGCCGATTCTTCTTCAGAACGAAGGAAATCCGCCGAGATTTGCAATCTCGAACACCCGCCAAGTCTTCACGCAAGTTTTCGAAAGTCCAGTACCGTAGCCGACAAAATGAATTGTTAAGTAGGGTGTTACTTTAAATAGTTTATGTGTGCTTGTTTTAATATGCTGGGGATTATGTTTTTATCTGTGTCTGTATACTCCAGGAATCTGTGCGTTCCGTAACATGTAATGAAGACCGTAGTTCTTATTTCTATGAATTATATTTTCCAGTGTGCCCTGCCATGCTATTTTAATTGGAACCGCTAATTACTTTTAAAAAAAGTATCAGTTACAAAGTAATTCGTTTCACTTAGCACCATCTCTAAGACCAGCTGACCCCGGCAGTGTGGAACGTACCCACTCGAGCGCTGACCGGCGGGGCGCGCTTGAACTTCAGGAGTCTTCTCACTTTCTCCTTCTATTCGTCATGCTAAGAGTATCTTATATTTGTACCACAATATTTTTTTCGACCGCCTCGTTGCGTAGTGGCTAGCACTCTTGGCTGTCACCGCGGATTCTCGGGTTTGATTCTCGGCTCTGCCAATACATTTAATTCTGGTCTGAGGTCTGGAACGGGCTACGCTCAGCCTCTCGAGGCAAAAATGAGAAAAGGTGGGTTCGGTTCTCACCTCAGCCATCCTGGAAGTGGTTTTCCGTTGTTTCCCACTAGTAATCCAGGCGAATGCCAGGATGGTTGCTAACTTAAGGCCACGACTGCCTCCTTCCCAATCATCATCTGAATACACACACTAATACAGCGATTACAATAGCACAGGTTAT
Source organism: Meconema thalassinum (assembly GCA_946902985.2). Classification (NCBI taxonomy): domain Eukaryota; kingdom Metazoa; phylum Arthropoda; class Insecta; order Orthoptera; family Tettigoniidae; genus Meconema; species Meconema thalassinum. The sequence goes on along the minus strand of OX336390.1, from coordinate 149,708,515 downwards.
CACACAAATTTCACACTCACACCCAAGTAACGGGGCTACATGACCACAATGTCGTAAATTCCCTAAATGAATCAACAACAACATTTTTTTTTCAAATCAAGATTAATGAAATGAAAAAAAAATTGAAAGAAAAAAACATTAATGAAATCTGAAATTACACATTTACGAAATTTAATGTTTTGATCTACATGAAGGCTCACTCTCTAGAAAATTTCACGTGTCTATGCACAGCAGGTTGGTTGGTTGGTTACTCAGTTTAGGGGCTGCGACAACGCGGTCATGTAGCCCCGTGTACTTTGGGTGTATGTAGAATTTGCCTGATAACCGATGTTAATTGTGATGGCTGTATTAGTGTGTGTTATCTGTGATTCAGTTAGAAGGACGGCGACGATCAATTTTTCAAGTACCGGTACTGTAGTTCCTACTTTTGCTACCATCCACGACACCTACCTGCGTACTTTGCTACTAGATGCCATCGCAGCCAGGACCTGGCGGCGAACGTTGGAACTAATATACCGTTATCGAACTATCCTACAAATTTTAGCTTCCACAAATGTAGTTAGTGGAAGGTTCCTTTTCTTGCCATAAATCTATGACATGGGACCGCCAGCTTTACTTCCCCTCCGAAGGAAGGCTTACCGATGGATTTTTAACGCTCTTAAAAATCCGACGACTTTGGCCGGGTTTGAACCGGTGATCTTGGGCATAGAAGCTCAGCATTCTACCAACTACGCCACCGAAGCCGCTAGTCTATGCATAGCAGTTTTTTAAAAAGGTATAGCTCATTAGAGTGTGGGCCTTGCTTAGGACCTGGGCTATCGAGATACAGTGGGCAGGGCTCGAACCTAGTGTAATTTCCTACTAATATTTCAGTCATTGCTACCTACATATTCGTCACCATTTTCATCACTCATTGAGTCAGCAAAACTGTCACTGATAACAACACCACGAGGTTGGTGATCCCGCTAAATGCCATCGTCACTTTCGCCTCCCACATCAACATTATTTGACAACCCAGATGTCACATCTTCCGACAAATGAGTCTTTTGCTCTTGCATCATACAGACTCCGTGAATGACCTATGTCTGTCACGCGTACGGATCTCGTAATAGATCTATGACCATGTGAGCAACTCCCACTCTTCAGTCTAACCAGTATTCGACTAACTTTGCTACGCCAGGGAGTGCTGAATGGGATGTCAAATTGAATAATTCTCTATGGACTTTTATTTTACTCTTATTTTGTTTGAAATGAAAATAATTATTTTATATGAAAACGTTATGTGTGTTTGAACAATATAGGAAATACATATTTTTCTTTACATAGGCTAATGAGAAAATAAATCCCATTTTGGAAAAACGTTTTAGGTACTATAGTAGGATCAGTGGAGTGCAATATTAGAACGTTGCATGTAATGCACATGCAACGCTCTAACTCTGAAAGAAAAATGTTTTGAACATAACTTGATGGATAACAAACTTTTAATTTTGAAATTGAAGGGGGAGTAGTTAAAATCCCAATTCAGGTTATACTCTATTACCTTAAAAATCGTTAATCAATAAATTTGAAATATAAACGTGTTTTTTTTTTAAGTTCCTGCAAAATTTGTTTTCTGGCGCTTGCAACGTTCTGGTGGGGACCCATTTGAAACTGCTTAATTGTTAGCGTTCTCCTTTCAATTTCTCCTGTAACCTTTGAGGGGCAGATGACCTCGTAGTTACGCCCCTTAAAACAACAATAACTAACTCCTGTAACCATACGGAGCGGATCAGCGACGTATGGAGCAAGAGCGTAAACTGTCCAAAAATTTTCATCATGGTGAATTCTTCCACATAACGTGTTTGAGAAATAACTCTTCTACCCCTTCTGTAAAATTTTTGAAGTCCATGGTCTAGTTAGCAAACTCGAACATAGCTTTCAAACGTAACAGGATCATGATTCGAAGTGCACAAGCAATACTTGATAATAGGTAATTCACACATAACATCCAGTGGGACACAGATTAGATCACGTGTATCGGGTAGTTAATCATAAAATAACACTGTCATTATTTTAGGGATCATATTTACTGTTTTAACAGGATAATGCATAAGTATTCCATAGCAATCATGTGTTATTGAGTCTTTTTTCCTACTTATGCCGGCCATGTTGGACCAACCGCAGCGCCCCAGGCGATAGTTTGAGTTACCAATAAAATCGCTTTACATTTTGCGCATAATTATGCGTATTTATTTTACAGTCTTTGACTAAATTTTATTTGTAAAGTAGTGTGACGATAGTACTACTCCTACTCCTCCTACTATTATTACTACTACTACTAACAATAATAGAGCCTAACAACTGCAACAAAGCAAGTCAATCTCTTGGAAGAAACAGCCAAAAATTAAGGCTGAGAATCTCTGTAGATATAACTAAAATTAGAATAAAAAAAGATCGAAAAAATTTATCGACAGATCAGAAACCATTTCCTTGCCTCTACGTGTGAAATTCAGAGTGCATAGTGGTCACTTCCGCATTAATACGTATATAAGCTGTACTTACCGAGTGTGAAATAATAATTAGTTAATTACATATGTTTTTGCGCCGGTTTAGTACACATTACATCATTTATAGCCAGTGCCAGCCTAAGGGCCAGTTGTACGAACTCGGGTTATCCATCGGAATAGCTATACCTGGGCTAGCGTCTTCCTTGGTATATCTCCAAGGGTGGGTTGTACGACAACAAGGCTAGTAAACTACAGAGGTTGCCTCAATATGGAGCTCTTAGGCGAGGGGATCGCGGAGGGAAGGGAAAGGACGTGACGTCACACGTTTCCTCGTAGCGCGCGAGGCGCGAGATATGCAAAGAAAGCCAACTTATATTGTATGTATTGCAGTGGTTTAAACGCGTGTTTTAAGCCCTTTTGTTTATAATCATGCCAGGCCAAAGATGTGCTGTGGCAGTTTGTCACAGTTATTATAAAGTTGGAAATGACGTGTCGATTTTCACGATGCCTAAAGACGCATGCCTTAGCAATCAGTGGATTGCTGCATGTAAGTGAAAAGATCATTGCAACCCTCAAACAAGTAGGATATGTTCCCTGCGCTTTAAGAGTGAAGACTTCGAATTAGACTACAGGGATTGTCTGGCTGCGTGGCTCAGGGGTAACGTTCTCGCTTGCTGAGCCCAAGGTTGCAGGTTCGAAACCTGGCGCAGTCAGCTGGCATTTGAGGGTGCGCAAATGCGAGGGAGCCGTGTCAGTACATTTACTGGCACGTTAAAAATCCCCTTCGGGGCAAAATTCCGGCGTCTCTAAAAGCCAGGGTAGTTAAAAGGGACGTAAAACCAATAACATTATTTATTATTAGACTACAGGGCCGAATTGCTTAATATAAAGCCAAGATTTCCAAGGAATCTAAAACCAAATGGTAAGTGAGCCTAGCTGGCCTACTCGTAAGTTTTGATGACCTGCTAGGATGATTTTAAAGCTGTTAATATTTTTGACATATTTCGTACATGGTATCAGGGGCATATATACATTTTTTTCGAGAGGGGAGGGGGGGGGGGCTAACTATCGTGGACAATTGTGAGTACTTAATGAATTTTCTATTATAGCCTATGGGGTATGAATGGAAAATATCTAAATGGGCTACTTGTCAATTTATAAAGCAGAAAGGTAAACACTCATTTTCTTTTACAAATTGATAATTATTTCTTAAAAGTAGACTACTGTGAAATACATTTTATGTTGTACCCAAGTTGGCTTTTTTCGGGGAGGATCTGGAGCCCCCTCAGCCCCCCCCCCCCCTTATATACGCCCATGCATGGTATTTTGTTTTTGGACAAGATGGAAAATTTCATGAGTAATTCTCTTTGTATTGGTAAAAATTATTTGCAAATATTCCAGAAAGCAGTCATCCTTTCAATAAAATTCCTTCGACTTCTGTTCCAAGATATGGCCCGTAGGCATAATACCAAGTACATTCTCACACATAGGCTAAATCAAGGTGTACTGGAAAACCTCTTTTCACAATTACGAACCCATGGTGGCTCCCCTTGACTGCATTTACAGACTGAGGATGATTATTTTAGGAAAAAAATCCAGGAGTTTTTCAAAAGCAAACAAACACTGCTGATCCAGATTCAGATGAATATGTAGTTGCTAAAGCACTAAACAAAGCTGGCATAGTGTCTGAATCAAGTAACGTGCTTCCATAACCAACCTTACGGAGCAATGTGCAACCTGAGTCCTTCATTGCCAATATCATGGAACAAAGTGAGGAAGATGGCAAGGCTTAGGCCTATGTTGCAGGTTATGTGGCCCACAAGTTCCAAGGTAAATTTCCACAACATGGGAACTTAACCTATGGAATGCAAACTCAACACGATTATGCATTACCAACCTGGATTAAACACTTGTCATACGGTGGTATGACCGAACCCTCAGAAACTTGGCTAAACCAGTTCCGACACATTTCAGCAAAATTCGTCACATTTCACGGAAAATACGGATTTCAACGAGGCAAGAACGTTCTAAGAAGAACGACAGATTTTGTGTCGAGAGAAGTTCCTGACGTACCGTCTGGTGGGGTTGAGGCAGCTGTGATAACAATTTTCTTCATCAGATTGAAACATTCCAATTCTATCTTGCATAAGAAGTGGTTATTGGAAGTCACTAACACCCACGATACTGCTTCCGAGTCTAGGCGAATTTCCAAGAAATTCAAGAAGATCACAACATAAAATGTAAGTAGGCTACATTCAGTTATTTTATCACCCATTTACCAATAATTTCATGAGAATAAACTGTTCTTTGCGTACTCAACAGCTGATGTTGACAGTTTCGTTACGTTCCCCACATGGCGCGTTTGGTATCTTGTGACGTCATCCGCCTTGTGAGCGCTGATTGGTTAGTGAAAATTGAGGCAACCTCTGTAGTTTATAAGCCTTGGTACGACAAGATGTTATTCCGGGGCTAGCTATTCCGTGTTTGTCTGAGAGACCAGCTAAGTTGGTAACAAACGCAGCTAATTTTGTGGGCACATTCATACCAAATATGAACTTCCTTGGAAACAGATGAATATCGAATTGACCAATGCGATACTCCATGAGAGGCCGTGAGAATAACAAACCACGGCCGTGGACAAACATACCGTAATAAATCCATGCATTGGTTACAAATAATGGTATAAATCGTAGGCTATACATAAATATAATGCAAACTAATATAGCATATCCAAGAATTAAGTACCGGTAGGTGCAGGTTAGGCTACTACATGTTATTATCATACATTTTACCTGTCAGTCATATGTTCCAGTTCATCGATAATTTGATCTAATAACCTCAAAACTGTGTATATTTCCTGTCTGAACCGTATAAAGAATTAATTTTCATCACAGTTCAGAAAATGAGCCGGCCTCTGTCAGTTCTTCTTTGCTTTTCTCCTTTGCAGAAATAGTATTTCTATTAATGGATCCTCCGCATCAGCATGACTCTTGAATAATTATGAGTAATAATATGTATGTAATTACTGTGCTGCTATTAAGATTATACATTTTCATGTACATATATGAATAGTTCACTCGAATTAAGAGTTTGCGATGATTTAACTTCGTTTTTTTTCTAATAAGTGATGAGCCTCTGCATCACTTTCTACATTAATTCCTGGCATCTCCAGCATGATGCTCTCGACTGACGCGGAGTTATTATTAATTACCCTGTTGAACCTAGGACCACCCCAAGTGATTACTGGTAGGCTACATATAAAAGATAATGCAAAAACACCAAGCATAACATAGAAACAAAAACTAATAAGCAAAAAAAGTTGGAACTGGTGGGGTTCGATCCACAAAATTTATGGTCTTCCGTCGTGAGTCTGGCGCGCTAACCATTGGACCACTTGAACATGGCGTTCAGTGCTGAAGACAAGGCATATGATGCGTACATTTGTAATGTCGTTGGCTTGTTTTGGTATTTTGTCTGTAAAAATGTGTATGTAATTATTGTGCTGCTATTAAAATTATACGTTCTCATGTTCATTTATGAATAGCTCACTGAAATTACGAGTTTGCGATGATTTAACTTCGGATGTTGTAGCGGTCTCTCCCGTCCGCCATATATATACTCGGTATAAGCAGATAGCTCGCCATTCCAAGCCCGGTTAGCTATGCCGTCGTTTATACCCGGATTATCTCTTATACCAATGTCGTACAACTCAATTCTGCGCTAACTACGGAGATAACTTTAGCCGAGTGTTAGGGTCACTTCTTAATAAATCACATAGACTCCTCTAGAATGCATATTTTATTATTTGTTGTGGAAAGATTCACAATTCACACGACACACACCATATTGTTTTTGACACTGAACTTCACTGATATCAAAGACTATGTCAAAGATACTGCACTACACTCTTGTGCTTGCTGCCAACACAACATTATCCCACCTTGAGTTGTGGAAACAACTCAACAAAACAATAAAATAACATAACACATATATATTCACAAAATAAATAAACACAGAAATAAATAAGTCACTCAAAATATCTCTTTGGTTTAACCACCACTCTCCCACTACTGGTTTTGATGAGATCAGAAGTATTAGTAGATGGTTTAACAGTCTTTGGATTTTTCTCCTTCTTCTCATTTTCATTCCGCTCAACTTGCAGTCTTAAAGCATGATCTTCTCCAGATGTCACTTCAAGTGGATACACCCTCTGTACTGGCCTCAGTAGCTCTCCTTTTGTAGTCGCCAAGCGAACAACTCTCACGACACCACCTTTGCCAGGGATGACCTCCGTCACTCTTGCCAGCGGCCAGTCTAGTCTCTTCGTGTTGTCACTGGCTACCAGTATTACTTCACCTACACAGGGTTTGTGATGACTTTTCCTAATGTGGTTATTCTGTATTAGCTGTCCAAGATATTCATTCCTGAATCTTACCCTTAATGTTTCCTTTACTTTCTGTCTGTACCTGAATCTTCTGTCAAGTTTTATGTCCTCTATCATGTCGATATCGGGCATTCCAATCTCCTTGACTTCCTGTAGGAACATTGCAGGGGTGATAGCCATCAAGTCTTCTCCATCATTGTACAGGTAAGTAAGTGGTCGTGAATTCATGACAGCTTCAATGTCACACAGAACAGTCATCATTTCTTGGTACGACAGACATGACTTTCCCAGAACTTTCCTGAGCATTTGTTTGAGGACACCAATCAGCCTCTCCCACCATCCTCCCCACCATGCTGCAGTGGGAGGATTGAATTTCCATTTTATTTGGTGTACAGAACTATATTCAGCAATTTTATCCCACTGAATTGTCTCCAACATATTGCAGGTGCCTTGAAAGTTTGTCCCATTGTCACTATAGACAATCATTGGCCTTCCACGTCTGGACACGAAGCGCCGAAAAGCTTCGAGGAATGTCGCAGTAGCCAAAGATGTTACTAGCTCCAGGTGTACTGCACGAAAAACCGCACACGTAAACAGACAGACCCAGGCTTTCTCTCCACCTTTCAAAATCAGAGGCCCGGCAAAGTCGACCCCTGTTATTTCAAAAATTGAGGCTTCTCTTACTCTGTCTATGGGGAGATGAGTTTGTTCTGCTTCAAGATGTTTTCCATGGTACCTTCTGCAGACAACACATGTTTTAATTGCACCCTTCACCGTTCTCCTTCCTCCAAGGATCCAATATTTCTGTCTGAGCCCACTGAGCAGAATCTGGGTTCCAGCATGACATAAGTCTTTGTGCTTCTCCCTAATGAGAGCATGAACCGCTGTATGCTTCGCAGGAAGGATAGCAGGACAACGGAAAGCATAATCATCTTTGCGCGATATAATTTTCGTTTTCAGTCTCATCACTCCCTCATCATCCATGAAAACACATAGTGAGTTGAATCTTTCATCCTTTTCACCAACAAAACACTCCTTTTGTATGAACTTCATCACGACTTTTTCTGCTTCTGTGGTTTCTTCAATGGATAGTTCGGTAGTTCTTCTATTATTTTTCTGTCGACAATTATACAGAAACCTCAAGATCCATCCTATCATACGAACTGTTCTACGGAAACTTGAGAAATAGTCAAGGTGCCATTCTTGGGTATTGGACTTGTCTTCTAACACCGTCATAGTGTTGACTTTCTTTTTTCTTTCTTGGAAGACTTCATCATCGTTTGTTGAAATTTCGGGGCTAGGCCATTGTGTAGTGGATTGTTTTAGCCATTTTGGCCCTTCCCACCATCTCTGTTGAAGTAACTGTTTTGTGCTACATCCCCTTGATGCCAGGTCAGCCGGATTCATGGTTCCTGGAACATGCCGCCACTGTTCTATTCTGGACAGTCTTCGAATTTCTTGCACTCTGTTCCACACGAAGGTCCCCCAAGGTTCGTCTAACTTGATCCAGGACAACACAGTCGACGAGTCACTCCAATAATAAGTAACGATTTCTTTTGCAGTTAATGTTGGCAGTACTGACGTCACTAGGCGAACCCCTATTGTAGCTGCTAATAATTCCAGGCGTGGTATGGTGATACTCTTCTTGGGTGCCACTCTTGTCTTAGCTTGTACAAATCGTAACTCTATATTGTCAACCCTCTGTATTCGCAAGAATATAACTGCAGCATACGCAGTTTGACTGGCGTCGCAGAACACGTGAAGAGATATATCTTCAACCGACTGGACACTACCGATCAAACATCTAGGGATCTTAATCTCAGACAGCTGAGGTAGTTCTGACAACCACTTCATGAATCTTCTCTTTGTTGTTTCGTCTACTCTGGTGTCCCAACCCAAGTCAGTGGCCCATAGTTCTTGCAAGATTAATTTTGGACAGAGAAATACTGGACATGAGAAGCCAATAGGGTCAAACACCTTATGTGCAGCTCCTAGTATAGCTCTTTTGGTGATTACATCATATTTGAAATCGTTAACATGAGTTAGATTCAGTTCAATGGTATCTTCTCCTTTATTCCAAACGAGCCCTAGCACATGAGTAAGATTTTCAGCTGTACCATCCTGAGAATACTCCCACCCTCGGAGATTGAAAGATGCCTTATCCATTATTATGCTTGCCTCTCGCATGAATGAATGAAGGTCATTTCTGTTGTTAACACTAATAGCACAGTTATCCACATAAAAACATTCTTCCAATCTTTCTATTGTTGAAGTTGAGTAGGAACTATTATCAACTGTTTGTCTCTTCAACTCGTTCAAGTGGAGTTTGATGGTTGCCGACAATAGGAACGGAGAACATGCAAGTCCAAAGACAACTCTATTGTGACGGAACACTTCTACCTTCCCTGTACTCTCCTCCTCCCACCAAAGGAATCTCAGAAAATCACGGTCTCTAGGATTAACACTTATTTGAAGAAATGCTTTTTCTACATCGGCCGTCACACCGATCTCATTTTCTCTGAACTTCAGTAGTGAACTAGGGATCAATTCTATGAAGTTAGGCCCTTTTTCAATACATTCGTTCAGAGATGGAGCGTTTCTCTGCTTCGCCGAGGCATCAAACACAGGCCTGATCTTGGTGGTGCTGTTTTCTTTGAAGACAGGTCGGTGAGGTAGATAGTGTCCACTATTCTTCAGTTCTTCTTCAGGTACCCTCTCGATGATTCCTTGCTCCAACCAACTTCGTAAGACATTATCATACTCCTGATAATGTTGTTCAGCTTGTAGTTTCTTTGTAGTGATTTCTAATCTGTGCTGAGCAATTTCTCTGTTGTCAGGGAGAGGTGGATGTTGTTCACTCCAAGGCAGACACACTTCATATCTGTTATCTTCATTTAGTCGTGCAGTCTCAAGGAAGTTATTTCTAACACGCTCATTCCTCTCGATGATAGATTCTTTCACAACAGGGTCAGTAATTCCAAGAATTTCTAAGTCCCAGAGATCAGAAATTCTTGTATGTTGGGAAAACAATGATGACACTAATAATGATGCCGAATCCCTTTGGGCCTTGTTAGCTATAACTTTTCCCATTAGTGTCCACCCTAGGGAAGTCTCCACCAAAACTAGGCCACATTTTAGTTGATGTTTCCTCCCAGTGAGCAGTTCACCCGCCTTATCGGCCCCAATCAGAATCTGCACAGGCCCTCGCTCTCGTACATCAGTTAAACATATTTTCAGATCCCTTATCTCCTCACTCCAAGAACCATTCTTAATATATGGGACATCTTCACAAATAATATCTTGGCTTAAAACTTCCAGCTCCTTGGAATAGTTTCCCTCCAATCGCTTTAAACTTATTCTGTAACAGTCGTGTTTTGCTTCTCGAGAACGTACTCCACCAAACAAGGAATGTATTAACGTTTCCTTCCTGATTGACTGATACCCCATTTCTTCGGCTAGGTCACGTGCAATGTAGGATTTAGTAGACCCAGTATCAATGACAGTTCGTACAGTTTTTTGTTTACCCTTTCCTTTAACGACAACTGCCAGGGTTTGAAAGTACACCTCAGGAGAACAAGACACATTAGCTAAAGCCTTATCCACATTATTGCCAGGGGGCGTGGTGGCTCAGCGGTCTAGCTGTATGCCTCTCACCAAGGCGGTCCGGGTTCGATTCCCGGTCAATGCATGTGAGATTTTCGAAGTGAAATGCCATGTCCTGTGGTTCGGATTCCACGTAAAAAGGAGGTCCCGTGGCTCATGATCTCAAGATTAACGGTCACGTTAAACTACAAGCTTCCTTCCTTTTACATTATTGCCATCCTGGAGAACCAAATTCCTGTCTCCCTCGTAATTCTGTTTGGACACACTTTCATTTTCTTTGTCACGGAGCTTATAACACATTAATACCACATGTTTACCACCACAAACAATGCACCTGACAATCGATTTACAAGCTCTACTTGCATGGCCCTTCTTTAAACAATTGAAGCAACAGTGTTTATCAGTTAAGATTTTCCTTTTCTCCCCTACAGTCATTTTTTGAGCTTTAATGCACTCTGGGCTCGAATGAGGTTTAAGACAAAAAACACACTCCTGTCTCTTAGAAACATCAGCAAACAAAGCAGAAGCAGTGGGTATATTTGGTTCAATGACATCCCTTGGTTTCTTGTCTCCCTTAATCTTAGATCCTTGGGATGTGCTAATACTAAACCCTTTCATAGCCAATGAAATTCTTTCTTCACTTACTACTTCATTTTGAAGAAAAGCCATGAGCTGCTGCAAACGATCTTTGGATATGGAATCACACCTGAAGGAAGTATTCCTCTGCCATGCTCTTAATAGGTCTTCTGGCAAAGATGATTCAATTAGGGGATACAGCATTGCAGTACATTTTTCTGTAGTAACGCCTAAACTTTCCAGCGATCTGAGATGTGACTCTAATTTATCATACAAGCTACTCAGTGTTGGCCTTTCTTTGGAATTGACTGCATTCGTCAATACTAGTTTGAGCAATTCACGAACATAAACTTCCACCTGCAAGTCCTCTCTACCAAATCGAGCTTGAAGACTCTCTATAGCTTTGTCATAATTCTCGGCAGTGGGTGGAAAACTAGTAACTAATTCATATGCTCTGGAACCTTCTGTCATAGCCTGAATTAAATATTGGAATTTATCTTCCTTCCCAATGTCCTCATCCTCGTGAATTTTACGGAACTGGCTCCAAAAATATAACCAATCAATTATTTCACCAGAAAATTTCTTAAATTCTATTCTTGGAAGTCTATATTTCTTTTTTATCACAAGCATTGTCATTCACTACACTTTGTGGAGGGGTAATGGAAACAACGGGATTCATAAAACGTGTTGCTTTTTTTCTACAGCTAAGGAATTTGTGTTTGTAATCATCAGCTGATTCACATTCCGTTTCTATTTCGTCATCCTCACACTCGTCGTCTATCATCTGTTGAAATATTAATCCATCTAAATTAGAGATATCATCATACTTTTCTTGAAGGATTTCAAGTTGCACTTGCACTTTTTCCGTTTCAGTTTGATCATCTTCTAACAACGCCATTAGTTGATTGTGTGAGCGCGTAAATAACCGCCGCTTTACGGTTCTTTCTTTAGCGAGTCTTTCCATCTTCTTTCTTCACGGGAGCCTTTTACTATGAATGAGTCCTGTCACGGTCGCCATAAAATGTTAGGTTCACTTCTTAATAAATCACATAGACTCCTCTAGAATGCATATTTTATTATTTGTTGTGGAAAGATTCACAATTCACACGACACACACCATATTGTTTTTGACACTGAACTTCACTGATATCAAAGACTATGTCAAAGATACTGCACTACACTCTTGTGCTTGCTGCCAACACAACACCGAGGTATAACCCGAGTTCGTACAACTGGCCCTAAGAAGATTTGCCACCCCGTGCATAAGCGTATCTTGCCACTCCACAATTAGTTATTGTTGTTTTAAGGGGCGGAACTACGAGGTCATCTGCTCCTCTTAACACAGATTAAAATATACAAATTTGGAATGGAATTTAAAATGTAGAGGTGGACACCTAAATTGGAAAAGACCGAAATATAATAAAACAAAACATTAAATAAAACGAATAATTATAATATAAATTTCATCAAAAAACATGCAGGATCGATCACAATTCCGACAGATGATTCAACATTGTGTCTTTCCAGTGTCTCTCACCAGCAGGAAGAGTACAGGGATTACCAGACCGAAGTGGACACAGGAAAGAAAGCAGACACACAGCCAGAAAATGAAAGCTGCCTGGGGTAAGAAGAAACATAAATTCCTTACAAGAAATCAAAACGAGCCCCGTGGTCCTCGGTAGGCCCAAACGAAAAGAAGAAGAAGAAGAAGAAGAAGAAACAAAAAATTACGGAAAAACAAAATTTCAGCATTTAAAAACAAACAAGTCATTGAGTCAATGTACACTGGAAAATTTAGATTGCTGGCCCTAACCCACTCTCACTATAAAGCGGATAACGTGATCAGCAGCCACCGCTTCGTCGGCTAATATAAGTTTGAGTGTAATCTGCAAACCAAGGTTTCTTCGTATGTCAGCAAGATCCACACACTCGGTTAAAATGTGGGCCACGGTGAAAACGGCTCCACAGGTACAAAGTGGGGGGTCTTCCCATTCTCATTAGGCACGAGTGAGTGGATCTTGTATGACTATCCTTAGCCTACACAAAATGACGGACTCCCTCCGTGACCGGAGAGAGCTCCGCCACACGCGAGTAGTTCCCTTGATCGCTCTGTTTACTGGGCATTGGGTCAGCTAGCCACTGACGCTCCCAACCGCTCCACAATGCTCTCGGAAATACTTGAACGTAGAACGTGCATTAGCATGGTCAATGATTAATTTTGAATCATAGCGTCAATGGCCATTCATACCTAAACATTATCATAAGAGAACAAATTTTACTCAACAATACAAAACAGGTAAGAATGACAGTTATATATACAGTATACTGTATACATACTTATTATGTAGTTTCAACGGGCGAGGTCGTCGTCGTTGTTGTTTCATTCCCGTTCCCAGCAAAACGAGGAGCTCTTGTGCCATAGAAGAGGTGGTGAGTGAGAAAGGGGATGAGTAGAAGTGAAAAGGAGGGTGAAAACGAGAAAATATCCGGACGAGACCCCCGCACCACCCATCAGGGCCTCACCCCACTTAGCCCCGTGTATTGACAAAAACAAGATACCGAAAATAAGACACTGGGGATGTGGGTACAAAACAAAACACAAGTAAGACATAGTATGATAATTGTGGCAATGTCAGTTTGTAATGTTTCTAGAATAGCAGATGCCCAATGCACTGCAAGTATTGTAAACAAACACACAAAGAAAAGTACACGCATCACAGGTAGCAGCTTGCGAGCTGGACGTAGACACCAGAGAAAAGGTAAGTTGACCGTCTTGATGCCAAAGAGAGATGTATGATAAGTAAAAACAGTGCGGTGACTAGACATGAAAAGAAAAAAAAAAGAAAAAACTGAAACATAAACTGTTGGAGAAAGAATGCAATCAGAGGGAACAAATAAAGCAGGCGACACTTGTGGTGCCTTCAGTATCCAAGTGTGAGCTGACAGTATGCCCCCACAGCCAAAATCAGTGTATGTGGAATCGTGTCCGTGTGAACAGCCAATGCAGAGAAAAGGTGGCTGGTGGTGATTAGTCAAGTTGTGGGGGGAATAAGTGACCGGTTTCTGGGGTACCGGTACGTGTGGAGTTAAGGATGGATGTGGCAAAGGGGGAGAGGCCAATTGCTTCAAAATGTTGAAGCGAATTGAGGCGACGGGCGTGGGCGAGGTACGAGTGGCGGAGGATGTGGAGATGGGCGAGAACGCTAGGGAAGGTGATCATGGGGTGAGCGTTGCGGAGGAGTGTCAAGTTTGCAGTGGTATGCAATGCGGATAGCGTGTTGGTCAATGGTTTGGAGACGGAAATAATGACGGGAATGGGCGGTGAGCAAGGTTAAAGAGGCACAGGTTAAGACCGGGCGAACGAAAGCTTTGCATAAGTTGAGGATTTGTTGGGGCCGTAAGCCCCAGGTCTTGCTAGTGAGGAGATGTAGGACACGGAGACGAGTAAGGGAGCGTTTGTATTCGGAGTCGAAATGGATGTTCCAGTGGTGGTTGTTTTGGAAGGTGATGCTGAGGTATTTGAGTTGATTGTATTGACGGATGGGAATGTTGTTAAAGGTAAAATGGAGTTTAAGGGTAGGACGGCGGCGATAACGGGAGCGTTTAATATGGATGTTTTGGGAATTTGGAGAATTTATTTGGATATGCCAGTGGTTACACCAGGTTTGGAGGGTTTGAAGGTATTCCTGAACAACGGGCGAGGTCACATGATTCTGAAAAAGAACATGTTTTATTGAACCGGTCTCTCGGTAAGTTCATAAACCAGTACCACGAACTGGTACACAATTCCTTATTGCTGCATTCATGCATTGTAAGATGAACCTCTTTGAGTGACTTTGGATGCATTTTTTCCAGTGATGATGGTGAGTTGGTGTGAATTATCATGTGTTAAGATGAAACCTATAATGTAATGCAGGGTAATCATTATTACCATAAAAAGACCACTGTGCTAATTTTAAATATTATCTTTATGGTTTATGCTTGAAATGACTACAGCGTTTGGATATCGATTTGCTCTATACTTTATCACAATGTAGATCATGTACCAAAACGTCATTTAGCCCGTATTATGGCAAATCCATTTAATAGGTGAGATAGTTTCTAAGTGTGTGAAAATAGGCTATTTATTTCTTCACGAAACAACTTGTTAACTTTAAAAATACATTTCACTAAATGTCACCAAGACCGTACATAATGCGTACGGTCATCGCCGTCTACAGGCCGGACGTGGTGATTGACAAAGTTGTTTCACACTACTGCTGAAGTACAGTCATTGGCAAATATAATGACGTTCTGTTCGTAACTACGTAACATGTACTTCCGCGTCACACAATACTTCGACGTGGACTGTACTGTCTGCTCAAGTCTGGAATTCCATTACATCAGATCGGTGGTGACAAGTGTGAAGCGATAGGTTGAGAGAGTGAGTGTGTGTAGGCTCACTCGCAGGCTTCAAGGTCAAGGGCAATCGTCTAAAACAAACGTCCGGCCTGTACAATTCTCAAGCCGTATCATTACGTTTGGCAACACCGGCCATCTGTCATCTGGGAGGCCTAGCGTAAGCACATGGCAATTGCTAACACTGCGTAAACACATAGATTTTGACACGAAATGTTTCCGAAAATACAACAGAATATAACGTCCGCTAAATCTACACATCACAAATAAAGGATAAATATTACCATGCTATGTGCTGTCAATTCCCGCTAAGGTAATAATATAAAATGCTGTACTGTACCACAATGTCCCAATGTCTGAAGTTTTCTTTTCTTGCTGCTCTGCTCACTGCCGTCATTGACGCGCTCAGAAATAAATAAATAAAAATAAGACTATTCTTACGAACATAGAGACTGCCTTGGATAATACATTCTTCACTTTTTGTCCACAGATGCACTCATCATAGCTTAATGTTGACAGTACCGGGTGAGTTAGCCGTGGTGGTTACGGCATGACTGATGGCAGTCGCTCACATCCGGGAGGCGAGGAGGTTCGAATCCCCCCGCCGGCAACCTTGAAGATGGTCTTCTGTGGTTTCCCATCTTCCTTCCAGGCAAATGCCGGGGTTGGTCCCTAACTATAGGCCACAGCCGCTACCTTCCAACTCCTCGTCCTTACAAACCAACTTCCCTCCTTCCCTCCCCAACGGTACTTGTAGCTCACCCATTGGGTGTCCGTCTCGAAGCAGCTACAAAACTGGCGAGCCGAACATGTCCTCGGACACTCCCGGCACTAAAAGCCATACGCTAAAAAAAAAATGTTGACAGTCTAACAATGATGCTCCACTGGACACTTTATTTTAAAATAGGTAGCTTTCTGATGAAATCTACCTAAGACACTTGCCAACTGAGTACAGTTCATAATGTACTGGAAAATAGAGGCCACATGAAGATAATATACAGTACCGGTACCAAAACTAAATTACTAGTAGGCACTGAAAGTCCACTTCACTGTAGTGATAAAAACGCAGTAATATAATTAATTAATAGATTTATTACAGCCAATGGCCAATAAATACAGTATATAAATACATTTTAATTTCCTTCACTATAACTCGTGATAGATCTTGACCTTTTCGAACAGTCCCGTAGATGATATCTCCCGCATTGCTTATCACAGAGTTCACAAAAGCAGTGTTCGTCCGGTGAATGATAACCAGTTATTTTAATAGTGCTGCCATAATTTGACTTACAGCCAGGCACACAACACTTCCTAGGCATCTGAAATATTTCAATGAAATATTAGTGAAGAATTTGTTGGTTAAATTCATTACCAGGCATTGTTTACATATAAAACTTAATACGGGAAATAGGCTACTCACTTCTACAACTTTTAGTACCGTAGGTCTGATCAGGGCCGGCGAGAGGCCGGTGTAGGGGGTGCTATAGCACCGGGGCCCGGGGCCCTGAAGGGGCCCGGCCCGGGCCCAATGATGTAATGTAAATTTTTGTGGTTGGTACAGAATTGTATGCCTACCTCATCCAGTTCCATCCGCGAAACTGGAAATGTGTGTGGCTATTAAATTAACTTGGTTTTTTATTTACACCATACAAATCACAAAACAAAGTTAAGTTGCAAGCTTACTCTTTGAAAAATTGATGTTGGCAATGCTGTACAACAATCTATGAAGCGCGTGCGCGAGGATTCCCACACCGAGGAAGGGTTTACTAATATGTTGTGTTAGTGATTCGCCACGGTTTGTGTGATTTGAATACGTCAGTTTTTATGGTGTCGGTGTGTAATATTGTTCGATTACGGATAACAATTTAGAATGCGTATAATGTGTTTTTAGTGAAACTTACTATGAGTTGCAATTACAAACACAAATCAGGTGCTCAAAAAATATAATAATAATAATGTTATTGGTTTTACGTCCCTTTTAACATCCCTGGCTTTTAGAGACGCCGGGGTGCCGGAATTTTGCCCCGAAGGGGATCTTTAACGTGCCAGTAAATGTACTGACACGGCTCCCTCGCATTTGCGCACCCTCAAATGCCAGCTGACTGCGCCAGGTTTCGAACCTGCAACCTTGAGGTGCTCAAAAAGGGAAGGAACGAGAAGACAGGGAGTTGAAGGAAAGAGCATCGAAGAAAGAACAGCTATCGCTTGGACAGTTTTTAAAATGTCCTCATTCATCATCGTCAGTTATAGAAAAAATTAACATTACGGTAAAAATAGTAATACAGTAGTTATAAAGTAGATGTTTTACCTACAAATGAACAACAATAAAATGAAATTGAATCAAACAAGGAAGAACCAGTTCCCATCACTGAGACAGGGACTCCTAGTCATATTCAGTCTGCGTCGCCTACGAATATTGAATCTATCAAAGGCCACAAACCGCCTTTACCCTTACAAGACAAATACATGGGTTGTTTTTTTAGTTTTGGCACCAATGCTTCAGTGCCAAGTTGCAACAATGTTGGGCGCTGCCACTTTTACCGACGGTTGCTGCCCTGCATCCCCTCCCTCAGAGCACATGACCTCGCCCGTCCTCACCACCGCTCGTGCGCAGTCGCGCCTGTTAAATGAGTAGTGTGAGACCAGCGCTCGCGAAAGACAGTCGCAATGTGTTCCAAGCAGGAGCAGATAACGTGGATAAAAATTCAGTGTGTTAGGGGTCGCAGTGCTAAACAGCGTCACCGAGGATTGCAGGAAGCGTGCGGTTCAGCTGCGTTACCGTTCAGAACGGTAGCAAGATGGGTTGCGGCCTTTCGAGATGGGCGCGAACGTGTGGAGCACATGCCTCGATCTGGTCTCCCACCTGTAAGTGTTGACAATGTAAAGATGGTGTCCGCGTTAGTAGAGGTGGATCGGAACCTAACGATTCGTTAATTAGAGCAAGATACCGGACTGGCGCATTCAACTGTCCTCCACATCCTGAAGGACTTACTGAAAATGAGGAAGATTGCGTCCAAATGGGTTCCGCATGACTTAACCGACATGCACGAATGGCTGCGATATGACGCTTGTCGTATGCACTTGCAGCGTTATGAGCGCGAAGGAGAGGCCTTCTTACGGCGTATCATAACCATTGACGAGACGTGGGCCAGATCTTATGAGCCACATTTAAAACGCCAATCGAACGAGTGGCGGCACCACGGATCACCACGGAAATAAACAGTTCGACCAACCCCCACCAATGTGAAGGTAATGTTGATTCTTGCCTATAATTGGGATGGTGTGATCATTCACCATACTGTTCCCCGAGGGCAAACCGTTAATGCGGCGTACTATTGTTCATTTCTGCAAGACCATCTCCGAAGAGCTCTGAGAAGGAAACGGCGCCACCACATGGTTACACCGCCCATCGTTCTGCATGACAATGCTAGGGCACACACAGGAGGCGTTGTGTCGGCATTGTTGGATCGCTGGGGCTGGGAGGTCCTCTATCACCCCCCATATTCTCCCGACATCAGTCCCTGCGACTATGATCTCATCCCGAAGATGAAGATGACAAAGCGCGGGGAGCGCTTCCGTACCATTGAATACTTTAAGCAGGCTGCCGAGCGCTCTCTTCATACCATCAATAAATTGGGCAGTGCCAACGGGATCCAATGACTTCCGCATCGCTGAGAACACGTTGTACGCAACGGTGGGGACTACATCGAGGGCCTGTGAAACTTGGAACCATCTAAGTGAGTTATTAATCCAGTTATAACTAAGGTGCCAAAACTAAAAAAACAACCCATGTATGTTGATGTAGGTGACCCTGCTTTCGATAGTAGCCGAGACTTAAAATACCCTCATGTTCCTTGCCTGAACAATTTCCTGTGGATTCGGTAGGCTATTCCGTTCCCGTGTCGGTCTTCCAAAAGAACCTTACAAATGGTGAACTGATTACTCGTGATTGGCTTGTTTGAAGCAAGGTTAAGAAAGCGTTTTACTGTCTACCTTGCAGAATATTCAGTACGTTGCCCCAGCCAAAACGATCTTCGTTCGCTCTTTCTGAAGGATATTCTGCGAAAAAACGCTGGAAAGACCTCTTCAATAAAGTGCCAGAAAATGAGAGCAGTTCCAGTCATAAAAGCTGCTATGTTGAGGTGATCAAATCAAAAAATTATAAATCTCTAACGGACTTAATCTTTCACTCCATTCAACAAGAAACGAACAAGTGGAGTGATCTTTCAAAGCGACTTCGTAATGTCACTTTATTCCTAGCTGAAAGAGGACTTGCTTTTCAGGGTAGTATTGATAAAATCGGAAACTCCTCAATTGGCAATCTTTTGGGAATTTTAGAACTGCTGGCCAATTATGATCCAGTTTTGAATGAACATTTAAAAAGAGTCCGCTCGTTTCAAGAAAAGGGAGAAAGAATGCAAGTGAATTATCTGTCTCATGATATTCAAAATGAGTTTATTACTCTTTGCGCAGGCTTCCCAAGTTACGAAGAAAATTTTAGAAGAAAGAGAAATGGCAAAATACTATGCCATAATAGTTGATGCAACACAAGATTCTGCACATGTTGAACAGACTGCGTTTCTTTTGAGATACCTTTATTTGACTGAAAATGAAACTCAGCCTTACCAAGTCGAAGAAAGGCTACTTTACTTTACCGACTGTACCAAAAAGAGTGGAGAAGTCATTGCAGAGATTATTTTGGATAAGGTAAAGGAGTTTGACATCCCATTAAAAGACTGTACGGGTCAAGGCTAAGACAATGGGAGTAATATGAAAGGAGCTCAGGCAAGAATTCTGTCTGCTAACTGTGAAGGAGTTTACTCTGCTTGTACTTGTTATTCTTTGAATCTGTGTGAAGAACAAGCAGCGGAGAACTGTGTGGCTGCAGTAACATTCTTTGGAGCTGTTCAAAAGTTGTTTAACATATTTAGCTCCAGCCCCCAAAGATGGGAAATTTTGAAAGGAAAGATACCAAGCTCCCTTTACTCGATGTCGAAGACTCGCTGGTCTGCTAGAGTAGACAGCGTTAAGCCAGTCGCAGCTCACCTTCCAGGGATAATAGAAGCACTGGAGGCATTGACTGAACTGAGCCTAACTTCTCAATGTCGTCGAGACCTTGAGGGATTGGAAAAATATTTCATAACCTTCAACTGCCTTCTTCTTGCGTCTATTTGATTCAAGGTAAGAATATATCATATATTATATATATATATATATTTATTATTCATTTTATACCATATATTCGTTTAGAAAAGAGGCGTGTAGCTACGGTAGTAAAAATGCTTGCGGGATGAATGGTCTTAACTACCAAAGATAATATTATTTATTTTCCTAGTAAAATAGCATTGCTTTGACCCACAAAGATATTTCAAGCCACATAAAAATCATAAAAAACAAACACCTGTCACAAAAATACTAACTACAGTAGAACCTCGTTAAGTCAGCCCTCTTTAACGCGTCCGTCTGCGTAACCCGGACTGGGTTTAGTTGTTTTTATTTTGTTGTTGTTGTAACATTTACTACTCAGTTAAAGTCCCCTGAATCGGTAAACTGGCAGTGCGAGTGGACCAGTTTTGTTTGACGGGGCTGTACTGTACTCACTATCGTGGATGCATGGACGAAGAGTCATCGCCCATCCCCTCATCCCCTGGCCAATGGAGTAAACCTGTTGTATTCAATCACACTGCATCAACATGAGACCAGCTGATGAGTGAGAGCGCGCAGTACTACCCCTCAGCTAACTACCACGCAATCTAATAAGATGACGTCTGTGGGTAATCAGTTGACACGTTTATTAGGTTTTAAAAGTGAATTGCACAAAAGGCAATTTATTAGTTAATAAAATTTAATACATAATCTATATGTAGAATAATAAGACAAACATTTTTGAATTAATCTCAAATATCTTTTTCATGCCATGAGGGCGGGGGGATTAAACCCCCTAAGTCCCCCAGTGGGTGCGCCACTGATTAGCCACAATAAATGACTTTTCAAAAAATTCATATCCTGTCTTAAATATTTTTGTTGTTTTAAATTACAGCGGTACCGGTTTTATAAGAATATTGTCAGTTGTTTACAAATAATAAGCGTTAGCGAAGGTCTCGTTTTTGTTATAGTTAAGTGACATAATCTTCCGTGCAGTTGCAGTATAATGATGGCAATTTAAACATTACTGATGTCATGTTTTTAAAATAAGGAAACAAACGAATAACTTCTTTGAGGTTTTAAAATCAATGGACATTGTCAACAGAGTTCTTCAACACCGAAGTTAAACTATGGATGTAGCGGCAAAGAATTTAGGTTCTCTGATAGAAGACATGAAAACTATACATTGTGAAGGGTGGGACCGAATATATAGTGAAGCTGAAGTAGTGACTAAACATATAAGATGGCCCCAACAACTTGAAGAGGAAGAAAAGAGACGAAAGAAAAGAAAGAGGCAAGCTGATGAAGAGGATGACAGTCATGAAGACAGAAATAATGCAAAAACTAATTTCATAAATGATGTGTTCAATGTAATTCTGGACAGTATCATAAGGGACATGACAGTGCGGTTTCGATCAGTACAATCTCTTTGTAGGGTGCTTTCTGTTTTGTGGCAATGCAATGAAATGGCAGATGAATTCATTTCGGAAAAATCAGCTAATCTTGTAAGGCGCTATTATAATGACCTTTCTGATGAATTACAAAACCTGAAATTAATTTACCAAGCTAACTTTGGTAGCAAACCTCTTAAGCCCTTGCACCTTCTCAATAAAGTTAAAACTATAAATTTAGAAACCTTATTTCCTAATCTTAATGTAGCATTGCGAATATTTGTTACCATCTCCGCAACAGTTGCGAGTGCGGAGCGCTCTTTCTCGGTTCTCAATCGCGTAAAAACGTTTTCCGCTCGACAATGTGCCAAAATAGACTTTCAAGCTTGGTTGTTTTGGCTTTTGAAACAGAACTTGTGAAGTCTACCAATTTGGACAATATCATAGATGATTATCCCCATAAAAGGCCAGAAAGGGGGTCTCAACCAAAGTTAATATAACTGTTTGTATTGTAATCTTTCAATTCTGGCCACAATATGGCTTCACCCAGAGAAGCCATTTGTAACTTTGAAGATACAAAAATAAATAACAATGAATATTCTGCCTCATAAATGGCCTTTTTTAAATTTAAGCAAATGACATAATTAATACTGTAATTGAACAAATCCACCTTATTGAAACTCTTCTTATCTCCGGGCGTGTGCAGATATTCTGAAAGGACTGGCTCGTACATAGGCCTTACCAAAACCTCCTATAAATTAATAAAGATGAAGGAAGGTTTACATGCATCTAACTAAAAAGAAACTATCCAATTTAAATTTACTTTATATTCTGAAGCAGCATCATGCAAGAAATTGATTAATATAAGAAAAAGAGTGACACACAAGAAATGCAATTAAAACTATATAATATAATAATATAATAATAATAATAATAATATTTAGGCCTTTAAAGATTTATTATTTGTTTTCACATTACCGGTAATGCCGTCGTCTGCCCAATATGTCCATTTCATCACCACTTTGAAGCTGGTCAGCCATGCCATTATGGTTTACCGCCATGAAGGTCTTCTTCAACTTAGCACAGTTATCTTGATGGGTATTAGCCCTACTATGATTGTGGCATAACAGCCAGAACCCAATCACCTGGTGCCCTCCATACTAAAACAAATCGGAGTCTTCAAGCTTTTTTCTTTCCGTATAAACACGAACCACTCCTCAAGAGAGACGGCACCCTCCACAACTCAAACAGTCATCTCAAAGTCCAGAGAGACAATCTTTTCCGCAGTGCATCCAGTAGCTTGCTACCACACGTCTGAAACCCACAGCTCCTTCCAGGAAGTCTTATTGTCATACGCCTGCTTGTCCATTCCACTCCTAGCAAGGCCCCCTGGCTGCTTCCTCCTCACCCTCCCCGGGGTAAGCGAGCATACCTGCTCGAGACAATAGTGTCCATAAATGCTGCCTCCTGTACGTGTGACCAAAACATGAACCTGACTCCTGGTTCAGTGGTCCGAACAATATTAATAAACTTTCTTAGACAACATATGATTAGAGCTAGCTTCAGAATCTTGTCAAAAGTGACCTAAAATACATTGAATAATTAATAATAAAAAGCATTCGTATATGATAATAGTAATAATAATAATAATGACACTGCGTCTACTGCAGACGTGTCCAATGCAATTGAACACGTTGCCAACACGATAACATGATATAAAGAAATAATAAACCCACTAGCCTACATTAAAACTGTCATGGGGGGACTCATAAAATATAGGTTACAGAACGCCCCCTTGCTTTTCATTCATTTGGTCCTATACCATAGAATAAAAAGCAATCCTTTTCGGCATGACTTCCCTTCCAAAATCCTAACTCCTTCCTTCCACAAATATATACACAACCAACAGGGCTACTAGGATACGTACATCCTCAGATTGGAAATATTGTAAATCCCTAGCACCCTTCCGTCCTTTGTAAGGAGCTCGTACGCACAGGCCCCTAATTTCCGTGCAACTTCATACGGTCCCTCATACAAATGAAAAAATTTACTCACCAATTTCTGGTCTGCGGACGAGACATGAGGCACCCTCAAAAGCACAAGGTCACCTACATCTAACTTATCTCCTGCCCGCTTCCCTTGCTGCTTCTGCCGTTTCTTACTGGCCTTACATAAATATTCCCCAGCTAACCTGATACTTAAATCTCTGGGTACGGCCTCCCCTGTCCTCAAACCCAAAATCATGGCAAGTTCGCTGACAGGCTTCCTGCCCAGCTGGACTTCTATGGGAGTGCGACCCGTGCTCTCGTGTTTAGTTACATTGAGCCAACGCTCAACGTCCTCAAGCATCGAAAACCAGGCATTATGTCGCTCACTCACATAAGTCCTAAACATGCGCCCTAGTTCTCTCATTACTCTCTCAGACATGTTTCCTTGGGGATACCTAATAGAGGAATACGTACACTGTATTCCCAGTTCACTCAACTTGGTCCTCCATATCTTCGAGGTGAACTGAGAACCGTGGTCTGAGAGTATTCGGAGTGGCTTACCAAACTCCGGAACATATTTCCCCAGTATGCAATTTACACAACCCCTCCCCGTGGCCTGTCTTAGAGGATAGAGCTTAACATACTTGGAAAAGGCATCAACAACGACAAACACATATTGGTAGCCATACTGAGACTTCACCAACGGCCCATAGAGGTCAACACACACCAACTCACCTGGTTTCTGAGTTAAAACAGCCTGCCTTGGCCCTTCAAAATACCTTGTGGGGTGCTTGCACTTCTGACACAACTCACATGTTGCTAGGGTTTTTCTGACTTCCCTGCCCATGTTTTTCCAAAAGAAGTTCTCCTGAATAGCACCCAACACCTTCTCTGCACCATAGTGGCCTAACTCCTTATGATAAAACCAGATAATATCATACCTCAAAGACTTAGGAACCCACACGCACCATCTCTCGCCAAAGCATTTCCTAGTTAGCAAGTCGTTAAAAAGCCTGAATTCCTTATTACCCCTGTTAGCAATGCTCATATGTTCCATTTCCTCGAGTTCCCGATAAATGTCCTGAATCTCCTCGTCCTTGCATTGTTCCTCTCTCATTTTACCCAACTTTAACCTCTCCCCGTCCCTATCTGAAATCCTAGTTACACAGACCAAAATTCCTTCCTCTCTCCTAGCTTCAACTCCCTCCCCAGCAATTTCCGGGTGGCGACTCACAAAATCCGCGAATTCGTTTTCTGACCCTTTTACATGAAATATATCAAAATCGTACTCTTGGATCGCCAATATCCACCTAGAAAGCCGGTTCGAGGTTATCCTACATGTCCTAAGAAACGTAAGTGCGTTATGGTCGGTATAGATTAGGAATTTCCGGCCAAGCACATAGGTCCGGAACTTACCCAGCGAATATACAATGGCTAGCAATTCCTTCTCACTAGTAGTGTATCTTTTCTCCGCGGAATTTAGACCTCTACTGGCGAGTGACACGATGCCTAGATTACCATCCCCATCCTTTTGACAAAGCACCCCTGCTAAACCTAAGTCGCTAGCATCTGTCATCACTATATACTGACTATCCTGCCCGGGGTACCTAAGTGTGACAGCATCCCTAAAACCCTCTTTAAGTTTGATGAATGCCTCATCGTGTTCCTTTTCCCAAACCCACTTAGAATTCTGTTTAAGTAACCCGCTAAATGGCCCGCACAGCTGCGAATACCGCAGTACAAACCTCCTGAAATAATTACATACCCCCAGAAAAGAGCGAAGTGTGGTCTCTCAAGACCTCTAACAACTGAGCCTTCTGCTCTACCTCCAACATGGTATCTTCCACAACACTTGTAAATTCACCTTCACGCTCCTCTTCCACTACCATACTACAACTTTGAATATCCTCTGATACCATGTCACTGCTAACCTCACTGACTTCTTCCTCTTCATTTAAAACCTGGACACACACTGATATACTCACAAAAGTTCCCGAGTCCACCTGATAACTCAGACTAACCGTATCAAAATTCTCACCCCACTTGAATCTCACCTTAGATTCGCCGTAATCAAGCTTACACATCTTACTGCTTAGCCAATCCGCACCCAATATGACAGGATACACTAAATTCGCAACCACTAGAAAACTCTGACGACCACATTTCTCATCAATGTACATTGGTGCGACAACCTGTCTACGCACTCTCTGTGACTTAGTCCCAACAGCAGACAATATAAATATATTGGACACAGGAATCTCCTCTATGGATTCTCCTTTACTCTTAACCTCATCATAAAAGCCTGCCTTAATGCAAGAACACATGCTCCCTGAGTCCAATAAGGCATCGACGACTTGACCCCATATCTTCACCTTAATCACAGGACTGATCAACGTAGGCTCACATCTCTCCTGCATAACCTCAACCTGGTCATCTAACAATTCCTTTCTAACATCAAGGTCGTATTCTATCTTCTTCAACACATGAACTGGAATACTGGGATGGGACCCTCTATCTGACCGTCTTAAAGAGCCCTGTTCCCGTTTAAATTACTCGGCTGAGTTGGCTGTCTCTCTTCTTTACGCCCCCTATTCTCTAAGTGCCTTTGTTCCCCAGGTCCCCGATTTTCTGCCTGCCTCTGTTCTCCGCGCCCCCTATTCCGAAAATTCCCTTGGTTACCCCTATCCCTATTTACAAAATTTCCTCTATCATTCCTCACAGAGTTACCTGGCCTATCAATATTCCTACGCTCATAATGCCTATTCCCTTCCTC
Source organism: Meconema thalassinum (assembly GCA_946902985.2). Classification (NCBI taxonomy): domain Eukaryota; kingdom Metazoa; phylum Arthropoda; class Insecta; order Orthoptera; family Tettigoniidae; genus Meconema; species Meconema thalassinum. The sequence continues at coordinate 149,681,771 of OX336390.1, read as the reverse complement.
CTGATACCCCTGATCGTAATTTCCTTCCCTTCCCTGTTCTTGCCTTTTGCCTCCCATTCTACCCAAAGTATCAAACCTTTCTAACACACGTTCCATGTCCTTAATCGTATTTACATTCTGCATGACTACGGCCATCTTCACCTCATCAGAAAAATGACGGGCCATACGCCTAACAATATCACCTTCAGAAGAACTAGTGTCTAAATTCTGACTGATAAGGACATGTGTGAGGAAATACTCCGTCATGCTCACCCCCTGATTCGACTGATACCTCCCAAAAGAAATCTTGTCTCTTTCTCTTCCTTTAGTCTGTTCGTTCCAGAACTTTCCCTCAAACTTCTGCCTAAAATCTTCTAACCCCTGAAAACCTCCCCTAAAAACTTGATACCAAGATTTAGCCTCCCCCACAAAAGCTAATGATATGATTTCCTCAACAATATCCCAGTCTAAAGTCCCATCTTCTAACCCTTTCGAAAACCTCTTCTGAACAACTTTAACAAACTCCATGGGGTTAAACTGCCTTCCACTAAATTTAGGTAAGTCAGATTCCCGATAGAAGTTACTATGTCCTACAGAGTGATTACAATTTTCCTTATTTGACTTGGCCTGATTCAGCTCTCTTCTTAATTTCAAATTTTCGCTCTCATTAAAGGATTTCAGTTCACTAATCTCCTTTTTTACACTCTTATCTACCATCGTTACTCTGGCTGAAGAAACCGCTAGCTCCTGTTCGAAAGACACCTGCTTATTTCTAATCTCAGTTATATCCTTCATTTCTTCCTCTACAACTATCAACCTCTCACTAACTTCTTTCTTGACAATGGCTACCTCATTACTCACCTCGCCTATCTGCTTATCAACAGTATCCATAATGCCCTGCCTCTGTAAGCTCATCTTCTCCTCAACTTGCTCGAATCTTTTATCTACCATCTCAATTCTACTGGCAATTTCCTGACGAATTTCCTTATAGCCTTTACTCATACTTTCTACAATCTTATTAATTTTGCTCTCTAAATCCGTACTTTGAATGTCTATCTTAGTACTAAATTCACTACTTTGATTATTAATTTGAGTACTTAAATCACTACTCTGAGTATCCATTTTATTACTTAAATCACTTAGTTTACTACTGAATTTTGACATCATCTGCTCCATTAACTTGATCATCTGTGAGTTTTCCCCCAGCCCTACATTTTCCTCGTCACTATTCACTCCCATTCCTAACTCCTTGCCAGTTGCAACATCATCTTTCTCGGCCCCCTCACGTCCCTCCAACGTACCAGAAATCACATCCTTATCTGCCATTTTACTAAGAACTACTCTCGAATGTGTGGAATCTGACCGCTTATTGGTCTGCCTGTTTGACTGACTCCTGCCTCTTCTAGAATGACCAAGAGTGCTTCGATCAACACTTCTAGATCTCAACTTTAATAAATCAGGCTCACTCTTATTACTTAGCATACCCTCCAAAATCACTGAACATATATACCCTTCCTAAAATACCCGATCAGATTTCACAAATTACCTGTGCGTACTGCCATACTATGCACCAGCCAGCCTTATTCACACTCCATAGTTGGGCGCCATTTGTAATCATTCAATTCTGGCCACAATATGGCTTCACCCAGAGAAGCCATTTGTAACTTTGAAGATACAAAAATAAATAACAATGAATATTCTGCCTCATAAATGGCCTTTTTTAAATTTAAGCAAATGACATAATTAATACTGTAATTGAACAAATCCACCTTATTGAAACTCTTCTTATCTCCGGGCGTGTGCAGATATTCTGAAAGGACTGGCTCGTACATAGGCCTTACCAAAACCTCCTATAAATTAATAAAGATGAAGGAAGGTTTACATGCATCTAACTAAAAAGAAACTATCCAATTTAAATTTACTTTATATTCTGAAGCAGCATCATGCAAGAAATTGATTAATATAAGAAAAAGAGTGACACACAAGAAATGCAATTAAAACTATATAATATAATAATATAATAATAGGCCTAATAATAATAATATTTAGGCCTTTAAAGATTTATTATTTGTTTTCACATTACCGGTAATGCCGTCGTCTGCCCAATATGTCCATTTCATCACCACTTTGAAGCTGGTCAGCCATGCCATTATGGTTTACCGCCATGAAGGTCTTCTTCAACTTAGCACAGTTATCTTGATGGGTATTAGCCCTACTATGATTGTGGCATAACAGCCAGAACCCAATCACCTGGTGCCCTCCATACTAAAACAAATCGGAGTCTTCAAGCTTTTTTCTTTCCGTATAAACACGAACCACTCCTCAAGAGAGACGGCACCCTCCACAACTCAAACAGTCATCTCAAAGTCCAGAGAGACAATCTTTTCCGCAGTGCATCCAGTAGCTTGCTACCACACGTCTGAAACCCACAGCTCCTTCCAGGAAGTCTTATTGTCATACGCCTGCTTGTCCATTCCACTCCTAGCAAGGCCCCCTGGCTGCTTCCTCCTCACCCTCCCCGGGGTAAGCGAGCATACCTGCTCGAGACAATAGTGTCCATAAATGCTGCCTCCTGTACGTGTGACCAAAACATGAACCTGACTCCTGGTTCAGTGGTCCGAACAATATTAATAAACTTTCTTAGACAACATATGATTAGAGCTAGCTTCAGAATCTTGTCAAAAGTGACCTAAAATACATTGAATAATTAATAATAAAAAGCATTCGTATATGATAATAGTAATAATAATAATAATGACACTGCGTCTACTGCAGACGTGTCCAATGCAATTGAACACGTTGCCAACACGATAACATGATATAAAGAAATAATAAACCCACTAGCCTACATTAAAACTGTCATGGGGGGACTCATAAAATATAGGTTACAGTATTGTTGGTTTGTTTTGTACATGTACTTGTACTGTGAGCCATAAAAGATGTAAGTTTATGATGACTTTAGTGTTTTAATATTTTATTTCTAACCTTTCAGTTCAGTTTACAAATAATGTAATGAAAACTTTAACAATCGATTTAAAAAACAAATGGATTAGATTTTTACGTTAAAAAAATAGTTATATGAACTGCATTGTTTATAAAGTGAATGGGTTACTGTTTATTTGGGAGTGAGAGTTATTAAAACGAATTGGAATGCTTTCATGACTTGACATTGAAACTTTACAAAACTACGGGTTAAAATCGGTAATGCATTTTATGGAGAATTATAAATATATGTGTATGTATAATACACTAAATATATGGCTGTGATTAGTAAATTTGGGTTGCACAAAAATGCATAAATGACAGGGGCCTGAAATATCCCCAGCACCGGGGCCCACGGCCACTCTCTCCGGCCCTGGGTCTGATTTACCACAAGGAATTTCACGGGTGTTGAAATATGCTGCTCAAAAAAATTAACGCACCACTTTTTTCAAAGGCCACCAAATTTTGAAAAGTTGACCGCACAAGCTCGAAATCTTAGTATGATGTTTATCCTGACGCCTACCAAGCATATACTTCAGCACAACTCTCCAACTTGAGTAGTTTCGGGGTAGCGCCCCGAAAACCAGCCCATTTTCGAAAACCGCAAATTGAAATTTGCGAAAAACGCTGTAGGACTTGTCGCAGGTTGCCAAAGCAGTCGAAAATGAATCAGTCTTGCTCTTAAATGTTCCACAAACACGTTGAAATCGTTACATTTGACGTTTGAGTATTTTCAACCCCTTTCATCATCCCCTAAACATGGACTACCATTGGGGTGTCTGAGAAGGTACCGGGTGTGTTCAACCACCTGAAAACCTGCGCACCGTCCTCATTTGCTGATTGCGGTAAGTTCTTAAGGCCTCCGGCAATGTTCAGCCACCCTAACACCCTCAACTGGCATGGGACGAAACCACCCCCTCTCGATTCATCCCTAAGGAAGGTTTTAATCGAGATGTTTATCAGTGCTGTGAATTTGGGGGGTCTTCCCCTAACGTTTCAAAACAGGAGCTGTGCCTGTGTCACCAGCCCTTCCCCTGCTACCCCCATTTGTATGATTTTTCGAATCAGGCCCTTTTTAAGGGCTGAAACGAGGTCTTAATCGCTGAAAGGGCTGTAAAGGTGCTTAGAAGTAGTGGTGACAGGAAATCAACCCCTTCCGGTCGTTGATTGACATTCCATCCCCCAAACTTGAAATTGTTGCACCCTCAACCCTCCCTGTCTGGACGCGTAACGCGTCATGGCAGAGTTTTCAGAGTTGGATGAAAATGAAGCTTATGGCCTGCAATCGAGCCCAAAACAGCAGGTCTGGTGGAAATTTATCGGTAGGGTGGGAAACGGGACCAACAATTCTCAAAAATGTTAACGGCCTCTATTAAGTATAACCCATGCATAGGCAACCCACACACATCACGTCATTTTTCTCCCATATCCAACCTTTGTAACCTACTGCCGATCATAGGCAACCCACACGCACGGACGTAATGTGGGTTGCCTTTGCATGGGCGTAGTTACAATAGGCTGTTAACATTTTGGAAATCTTTTGGTCCCGTTTACCACCCTACCGATGAATTTCCATCCAACCTGCTGTTTTGGGCTCGATTGCAGGCCATAAGCTTCATTTTCATCCAACTCTGAAAACTCTGCCATGACGCGTTACGCGTCCAGACAGGGAGGGTTGAGGGTGCAAAAATTTCAAGTTTGGGGGTCGGAATGTCAATCAACGATCGGAAGGGGTTGATTTCGTGTCACCACTACTTCTAAGGACCTTTACAGCCCTTTCAGCGATTAGGACCTCGTTTCAGCCCTTAAAAAAGGGCCTGATTCGAAAAATCATACATACGGGGGTAGCAGGGGGAAGGGGTGGTGACACAGGCACAGGTCCTTTTTTGAAACGTTAGGGGAAGACCCAACATTCACAGCACTGATATACATCTCGATTAAAACTTTCCTTAGGGGTGAATCGAGAGGGGGTGGTTTCGTCCCATGCCAGTTGAGGGTGTTGGGGGGGGGGGGGGGGGGGGGTGAACATTGCCGGAGACCTTACAGCAATCAGCAACTCAGGACGGTGTGCAGGTTTTCAGGTGGTTAAATACACCCGGTACCTTCTCAGACGCCCCCAATGGTGTCCATGTTTAGGGGATGATGAAGGAGGTTGAAAATGCCCAAACGTCAAGTGTAACGATTTCAACGTGTTTGTGGAACCTTTAAGAGCAAGACTCATTCATTTTCGACTGCTTTGGCAACCTGCGACAAGTCCTACAGCGTTTTTCGCAAACTTCAATTTGCGGTTTTCGAAAATGGGCTGGTTTTCAGGGCGCTACCCCGAAACTACTTATGTTGGGGAGTTGTGCTGAAGCATGTGCTTGGTAGGCGTCAGGACAAACTTCATCCTGAGATTTAGAGCTTGTTCAGTCAACTTTTCAAAATTTGGTGGCCTTTGAAAAAAGTGGTGCTTAATTTTTTTGAGCAGTTTAGTTAATAAGAACTGCTTTTAGATGCTGTCATGTAAAAATAAACGATATTTATGAACAAGACTTATAGCATTATGATCTTACGACCTTACGTATTTATACAATTTAAGGGCCTAACCAGTAACCAGGACCTGGCCTAACCCTGTGTTGCCAATTCTACCAACAGCACGGCTTTAGAATTATAGACGGCAATGGTTTAGTCCCAGAGTCGTACCGTTCATTTTACGGTAAAATACTATAATACCATAATTGTATGGTCCAATGTGTACGGTTGGCAACCTGTGATATTAAAAGATGAGAACATTGAACTCTAGGTAGTACCTATATAGTTCAATGGATGAGAATCATGGAAGAACATGGAGTTCATTGAGCACTCGTCTAGTAAGGTAATCTGTGGTCTAGCTTGTTATTTACCTTCGGAACTTCTCATAATCAAACCAAGATGGCAGCTCTGCAGGCATTCCCGTGCCCAGTGGCACTTCAGCGCCATCTTTCAGCAACGAAGTTAACTGCTCTGATATCGACTGCGGGATCTCCGACACAATGCCATCTGTTAACAAAGAGAGGGACCAATTTGAATACAATAATACATAATAATTATTACAGCCTCTCTTATCAATTAAATCTATCAAATGGCACTTTACAGTGGTTTTATAATCATCTGAGATTACAAGGGGCCATATGATATCAGAGCTGTGGGCGGTGGTGCAATAGCCGCGTATCACCCATTCCCCTTGAGGGGCAGGTGACCACACTGTTTCGCTGTTTTAACGTCATCAGCATCATAATCTCCCCCACCTCCCACTCCTCTCAGAAATGTTGGAGGTTCGGTAGATTTATTTATTAGCTGTTGACCAACCCCGCATTCTATAAAGAGCAGGGTCTTAGAGAGCAACCACATGCCTTGGGACTATTTATAGAACTTCAGGGCCCCATTCACTTCGTGACATTATTTTGGAAGTAACACGTTCCCCCCAGGGGCTCACATCTAGTGGAACGTGGGTTGGCGACCACGGACCCCAACTGAGTCCGGCATTGTTTCACTTACTTGTGCCGGGCTCCTCTCCGTCTTCTTTCCTGTCGACCTCTCTTGGTTAACTCTTGTTCTCTTCAGACCCTGACGGTATTAGGGTGTCCGAAAACTAGGGAGTCTCTTCATTTTCCGCCTTAATTGGCCCTTGTCTCATATTTCCTGATACCCTCATTCTTCGAGGGATCAACCTTCTTTTTCTTTTCATGTTATCTCCTGCCTTCTGCTCAAGGCCCTCAAGGAGGCAGGGTGTATGTAGCCCCACCATTACTGGTTCACCCTGGATATTGCTACACCCTCAGGGGCTCACGGCTAGTGCGTTCGGGAGTTGAAGATTCCGAGGGATTCCTGAGCTGGGTCCGTTTCTTCCCCTTTTTCCACTGACTTTGGAGCGGGCCCTCCCCTCTTTCCCTTTCCTATCTGTCTGTCTTTCTTGACTCTCCTTCCTTCCAAGTCCCTCAATCCTCATTCTTCGAGAGTTGTGGGCATTTCTTTCCTTCCTGTCCTTTATTTGCCCTGTCGTCCCCCTCCCCTAACAAAAGAATCTCCGTGTAGTTCAGTATCATAAATATAATACCGTACACTAAGGTGATTGTTTCACAAAACTCAAGCTCTCAAAACAGAGGGAGTTAGAAGGAGTGGTTTGTACCAAAATAACTCCTTGACCTTCATAGCGCTCCAAGGAACAAAAAAAATGGACAAGCAAGCTGCCCTCTGGGTGTCAAGTAACAAAGCTTGCACGCGGCACCTCAGACCAAACGATATTATTATATGCCAAAAACTTCCAAATCGTCTCAATAGTACAGTAACAATATTGCATTTCTTGAAACATCTCCGAAAATGTATTTATTTATTTAAAAAGAGCGATTAAATAAATAAACAAGATGATAGCCCCTGGCAGAACTGTGTCGCGTCCAGCCCGCATAATACTAGAGCCAGGTGGGTGGTCCATACACACGCGGCGTCCTCACGCAACTGATTGTGAATTCAAAAGAAACAGAATGACCTACCCGCAATAGTGACGAATTGCACTCAGATTTCATAAATATCGACAATCTGTTTAAAAAGTGCGTTTAACAAAGAAACAAGAAGCTCGCTTAACAGCAAAGTCGGGCGGGTGGTTTATGCACGTGTGAGATTTCTCGCACAGGTCCCCTAGTATCTTGTTTATAATATTATGTTCTTCCCTTATTCAGAGCTCTTTTATTGTATTCCATGACTTGTTTTATGTTAGCCTACTCCTTGATTTTAGCCAAATCCATGTACTTTTTAAAGTTATTTTCGTTGACGCTAACCAGTGTTGCCAAATCTTGAAATGGGAAAGAACTAAACCCTATGCTTTAAAACACCAGAAAAGCCCCAGCTGCAGCTGGACTCTATGATTCAAAACACTAGAAAAACACCTAAACTTATAAATATATAAACCGCTTTTTACTTACATTTCTTTCATTAAGAATCGTCTACTTTACTTGCGGAGCCTGCTATCGCTATTACATCTTTAGAGCAGGAAGGTGTAGTAGAAAGAATATAGGATTAGTACTGCTGTAGCTCTGCATATTTCCAATTTTGGCCACTATTATATCCTTCGGAAGTGATAGCATTTTCCCTCTGTTTTTACTTTTTAGTCCAAATCGCACACACAGAATGGAATGCAATTTTTGAACTTTCATTCGATTTCTTTGCTTGTTTTCACCAATTAAACTTGGCTAAACACTCTCCCTACATCTGCATTAGAGTGAGGGAGTGAAAGTACATAAACTGCCTTCGCATGAAACTGGGAAATCCCCTGGGAGCTGGGAAGAAAATAGATGATAGGTCGATTCTTTGTACAAGTGCACTTGCACTTATGCACGCTAATGAGAATTTCCGGGATTTCCCCTGTTGGAGTGTTGATCTTGACACGTGTAAGACTGAACATTGCCTATCTTAATTGATTAACATTATTAAAATTATTACATTGCTTCCAGGATTTACTTATTTGTCATAGGAGACAGTTTCATGGAAAACTCCGTTAAGCACCAGATTTGGCACTAGTTTTATTGAAATAACACCAGTATTTTTCTATGGCGCTATTAGAACATTTCTGGCACCAGGCGAACTTCAGAAACACCATTCTGGTGATAAAAAAAACTAAATTGGCAACACTGACGCAAACGCGCTAGCTCGTGCCTTGCTGGCATCGGGAGAGCGTGGCCCTGTAAAAAGGATTTCATAGTTTCCCATGCTCACTACCAGGCAAATGCCGGGACGGTTCCTTTCAACAGCTCCACGGCCGACTTCTTTCCAAAAATCCCTTTCCCTGATCACTTCCTTAATTAGACCTAATTTAGCGGTCGCCTGGGCGATCGGCCTGTCGCCATCCCCAGTTATATCTGCTGACAAAGTGTGTTCAACTCTCCGACACTGTCCTTGCGACGGTAGAGAAATGATCCCTCGCCGAGTTCGTGGGTGAAGCTGAGCTGGGATTATAAAAATATGTAAGTACTAGCATTACCCGTCGCGGTTTCGCCTTCGAATATTCTAGTTGTAAAGAGTACACTTAGCAAAATCTCAATCATGAATGCTATGACTGATTTATCCTTGGTATGAATAATCATACTTTATCAATTCAGCTACTGGTGCATTGGTTCGGGGTTTGTCATTCTTTCTTAGGTATATCAGAGCGAAGTTAGTTTTCTGGGAATATCACACTGTTAATTTAAGGGCCTTTAAATGTGGTTTTCGGAGACCCTTTATAGTCGGGTGAAAAAGACTTTCGTACCACACTCACACTTGAAAATTGCATGAAAAAATTCTAGAGTGCCCCTTGACCCCCTTAAGCGCATTATACTGTATGTATTGATGAATTTTACAGCTTAATTTGGTTCCGTGATAACCTTATAACCGTCTGGAAACTTTCACAGTAATAAGTAATAATAATATCGTATGGCCTCGGGTGCCTGGTGCAAGCGTTGTTAATTGACACCCAGAGGGTAGCTTGCATGTCGAATTTCGTCGTTCCTTTGAACGCTATGAAAGTCAAGGAGGTTATATATCTAAACTCCTTGACACTACAGTGCTGTCAAGTAGAGAATGGAGGAACTTTGTGTTGGCGGAAAATCCCGAGATTAATTTTGCCATTGAACACGGCCTACTGAATTGAAATGGATTCTTTAACATGCCAACAACGTATGACATGAGTGTCGTGAATTTTTTCGCCTTTCAAAAATCACTTACCATGGCCAGGAGCGAACCTGCAATCTTGGGGTTGGTAGTCTGACACTATAACCACTCACCCACCGTGGCAAGCTTTCACAGTAATGTAATAATTGGAATTGCATTGCGTCTTACAGAAATAGATGGACCTGTGATATTCTGTTACCATGGTTACCGTGTTGCATTCTTTCATTATTTCATTGTAAATATATATGTTTTAAGGTATTTATTTAATTGTGAGGCATTTAAAGAGTAAGTGAGTGCGTTTCGCTTACGCATTGGGTTATGCTGAACCTGTAGGTACCCCATATGTGTAGGTTGGTGTTAATGGGACCTTATTTTCGGTACAAAACTGGAATGGGACCTTGGCAGAATAATAAAGGGAGGGATATATAATGTTGAATCTGACCGTTCATGCACAATACGCTTTTCTAAACTATATGAAGTAAATAGTCAGATTGTCGAAGATCAGAATTTCCGTCCCGTAATAGCTCTTTGGCTTTAATGTGCTATAATAGTACATTATGCAACGAGCCTATAATGGCTATAATTAAGACACGAGTATTTTTATAAAACGAGCGTATGCGAGTTTTATAATTTCCATACGAGTGTCTTAATTACCATTATAGGCGAGTTGCATACGACTGTTTATGTTCGACGATAATTATAACTTTATTATATGTTTTAACATAAATATCTGTTGAGATTATCACTAGAATTTTGTGATCGGGTGCTGCGCAAGGTAGGATATCTCTGATTTACAAGATCTCTGACCGACCGACGCATGCGCTCTGTGTGCTTCAAAGCCATATGTGCAGATTGAGCACCAGTATTCAGTAAAAATGTCACCGAAATCGTTTGAAAACAACCCGCTGTGTAGAAATTGGATTTGGGGATATTAAGGTACAGTGTCTCATATTCACCAGTTTATTTACGCGAACATATGGACGGTGCACTTTCGGTAATTTATATAGACATGTTGGTTTCGAGCGCATGTGCGAAGGTATCCTTATCTGATTGGTCAAACAACTGTTTCTTGAGCTGTGATTGGTGGGAGAAACTGTTTCATAATGAAAAATAGTGTTATAATGACCATCATTATGAAACAGTTTTCAGACATATAATTGTCAGGGTCGAACCTAATAGTACATTATGCAACGAGCCTATAATGGCTATAATTAAGACACGAGTATTTTTTATAAAACGAGCGTATGCGAGTTTTATAATTTCCATACGAGTGTCTTAATTACCATTATAGGCGAGTTGCATACGACTGTTTATGTTCGACGATAATTATAACTTTATTATATGTTTTAACATAAATATTCATAAATATCTGTTCAGTCACTACAGTAGAATGTTGTGATCGGGTGCTGCAGTGGGTGGTATATCTCTCTTGTCCAAGCTCTCTGGACAACCGACGCATGCGCTCTGTGTGCTTCAATACCATATGTTCAGATTGCGCTCCAGTATTCAGTAAAACTGTCACTGAAGTCGTGTCAAAACCACGCGCTGTGTAGAAATTGGTTTTGGGGATATTAAGGTACCGGTACAGTGCTATTTCTTGTCTCATATTCGCCAGTTTATTTACGCGAACATATGGACGGTGCGTATTCCATGTCGGTGATTTATTATAGTTCGATGTTGTGTTTATGTCCGACATGTTGGATTTTGAGTGCACGCGCGAAGGTATCGTTACCTAATTGGTCAATGAACGAGCTCTGATTGGCTGGAGAAACTGTATCATAATGAAAAACGGTGTTATAATGACCATCATTTTGATACAGTTTTCTGACACATAATACTGAGGGTCGAACATAAATTTAATTAACAACACTGGAAACTTTGCGATTTCCTGAAACCGACTATGGAAAAGGAGAAATTAACATATTTTACAGATAGTCTACATGTTACACATTCTTACGTAGCACCATTGTGTGAATAGAGAGGCAGATGCCTTCGATGTTCCTCCGTTTAAAATAAAAGGAGCGAGCCTTACAGTAGTCACATATGATGTGTAACATCTGACAAGTTATCCTACTATGAAATTGAGATGAATGGATAACTAAAGATAATACAGCAATAGAAACTAGAGAGCACAAACTGTAAAGGATGTTTCATATAACAAAGATACCTTGTTCTGGAACACGAAATTTAGACACTACCAAACAGTGGTCAGACCCGAAACTCTGTGTGTGGCAGAAACATTTAAAATAATAAAACATAATTGTTTTCAGTAAATATGATATAATGAATATTTTTGCACCAAAGAACGACTACTTGAAAGGTGATTTATTGTAGGAATATCTTTAATGGGGCCTCCAAACCTTTAAGCAAACCGTATGCGATATATATTCCACATAGCCACGTGGCCGACAGTACGTCGTTGTACCAATTTCCGCCACCGCGCGTTCATAACATCAATAATGCCCCTCAAAATATCACATAACAGTACAATATGTAAAATAAGTTGTTTTAAATACCTACGAGAATGGATAACGAACAGCACTAAAGATAATACAGCAATAGAAACTAGAGAGCACAAACTGTAAAGGATGTTTCATATAACAAAGATAACTTTTTCTGGAACACGAAATTTAGACACTACCAAACAGTGGTCAGACCCGAAACTCTGTATGTGGCAGAAACATTTAAAATAATATGCTAAATCATATTTTTTTCGCTAAATATGATATAATGAATATTTTCACACCAAAGAACGACAACTTGAAGATGATTTATTGTAGGAATATCTTTAATGGGGCCTCCAAACCTTGAAGTAAACCGTATGCGATATACATTCCACATAGCCACTTGGCCGACAGAACGTCCCGGTACCAATCTCCGCCACCGAGCGCGCTCATTGTTTCCGTCCCTTTTCCAAAATCACTCCCACAAAAAAATATCCAGCAACCGAGTAGAAAGATGTTACACATCAACAATCGACAGTATGAATAGACACAGGTGTGGGTCTGCTGCTGTTCAAAAGCCCCTTATATTCAGTTATGGGTGAGGATGACACTGTTTTGAGACGATACCTTTCACAATCGGTTTAGGCCTATTTTATTTTCTGTTTACTCTTTTCACATTTATCGTGTTTGGCTTTCTTTATGATGGGGCATCAAAATGCCCTTAAACCCGGAAGTGGCCCGCAAGCCGTCGATATAAAAGGTCTGTATTACAGTAATCTTAATGTAATTTTTAATCAAGGGACAGATGACCTCCCTCAACTCCGGAAGACAATTTATTTGCCTTTAAACTTACTCTTCCGTTGTGACTATTCATATGGAGCCAAAGGACTTTTTTCTCACTATTGCGGACATTATTAACTTGATCTCTAGTTCGTGCTATGACATCTGCAGTGTTTCGTAAAACACAGAAGAGAATCGCATGTAGGGCAATAATTGTGTTTCTGCTAGGCAGCAGGATATTAAGTCAAAGTTAAGTAAAAGTGAAACGAAAGCCGAGATCATATAGGATCAGTGGCGGCACCAGGGGTGTGCAAAGTGTGCACTTGCACAGGGCTGCGCAGGGAGGCACGGTAAAATATTGTTACGTGCCACCCCCTAGTGGCACTTTCGTTAACTGGATTACGGTGGGGGTACAAAGCACAACACCAATTACTGCTTAAAGAAATAATTATCTTTATTGTGGCCAGAAAATTACACTAATCAGCAAATACAAGCAATTAGGAGCCTTCTCCAGTTTCCTCAAGTCTCTTCCTTATGCGCTCTTGGCCCCTTTCACTTGCAACAGACCACAGAAGTTAATCCGTCCTAATGAGTCCGGTGGCCTTGGCAGAAGCTACCTGCCCCTCTTCCTCAGGTACAACAAATACAGTTACTTACGGGCACTTGATGTACGCTGTTCACAAGCTGGGAGAAACAATGTCACAGGATTTCGTAACTCGCACAGCACTTCGTCACCACACTTCTGTCGCACAAGATAATCGCTCGCACTAGCTCGTAAAACACAACAACAACAACTGCTTCACGGGTCACTCTTATATAGCAGGCCGGTGACTCAATAAATGGTTCTAGATCCATCCAGGGTCCACGGCTTCTCGAGGTTTCCATCGCTGGTCCAGTCACGAATCTTCTGGACTATCCCTTTGTCTGTAGTAGCCCTGTTGCATAAGGCGCGCGCAATACAGGAGGCAAGCCACATCCCAGCCCCTGGGGCAGTTGTGACTCAAGCGGCGAGCGATGACACAAACTCACAGCCGTAACACCACCCCCTTCCTAAAAAGGCTGATCGTCCCGATCAATCATTGGTCCGTCTGTGTCCCTCCGTAGGCTGCCAGGCGATCTCGATGCACGATCTTCATCTTCGCCCTCGGGCTCCGCTGGATCCTGTAGACGACATCGTTGATCCGTTTCACGACTCGGTACGGGCCCTCCCAGGACTTCTGCAGTTTGGGTGACAGGCCTTTCTTCCGTAATGGGTTGAAGAGCCAGACCAGGTCGTCCTCGTGGAATCCGCCGGCATCCGTCTGCTGGTCGTATCGGGTCTTCATTCTGTCGGTCTCGATCCGCAGTTTCCTCCTCGCGAACGCGTGCACGTCCTCCAGTTGGTCGACCAGTTCTTGACAATACTGGCTTACCGGGATCGGATCATTCCCAGGTCGGCCAAAGGCAAGATCGACAGGTAGACGGAGCTCCCTCCCAAACATGGCCCGGGCTGGTGTGCACCCGGTGGCTTCATGCACGGCGGCGCGGTAGGCCAGGAGAAATAGTGGAAGATGCTTGTCCCAATCCCTCTGGTGCTCGCTGACGACTATTCGGAGATGGTTCTCGACGGTGCGATTGAATCGCTCTACCATCCCCTCGGACTGAGGGTGTAGCGGCGTTGTCCTTGTCTTCCGGATCCCCAGCAGCTGGCATAGGTTCTGGAACACCTGCGACTCGAAGTTCCTCCCTTGGTCGGAGTGCAGCTCCAGGGGTACTCCGTACCGGCTGACGAATTCCATCACCAGGGTCTCTGCGATCGTCGCGGCTTCTTGGTTAGGGAGCGCATACGCCTCCGGCCATTTGGTAAAGTAGTCGCTGACGACTAATATGTAGCGGTTCCCTGCCTCGCTTAACGGGAATGGCCCAGCAACATCGATGGCCACTCTCTCCATGGGGCCGCCCACGTCGTAGGTCTTCAGTGGACCCCGTCGTCTTCGTCCTGGGCCCTTGCTGGCTGCGCAATCGTGGCACCTCGCGCAGTGGTTCTCCACGTCTGTTCGGCATCCGATCCAGTAGAACCGCTCTCTCAGCTTCTCCAGGGTCTTCTTTATCCCTAGGTGTCCACCAGATGATCCTCCATGAACTTCCTTCAGGACTTCCTCCGTCATAGCCTTTGGAACGACGACTTGTTCCCGAGATGTCTTCCCGTCGGTGCTCTCCCAGGTACGGCAGATGAGGCCATCCCTTACAATCAGCGAGTCCCACTGTGCCCAGTAGGACTTAAACTTTGGGCTGCAGTCACTCACAATGTTCCACCCGGGTCTGGGGACACAGGCCCTCTTCCATTCGGCTATCAGTCCCAGGTCATCATCTTCCGCTTGCGCCCGCGTGAAAGATTCGCGGCTCCAGCTCCCTTGAAGTTCCACGGTAGTCCTTCGGCACTGTATCCCGGTGTTCTCCTCCCTTCGGGCACAGAAGGTGCAGTCTTCGGGGCACGGTCTTCGTGACAGGGCGTCGGCGTTAGAATGCAGTTGGCCTTTCCTGTGCTGAATCTCAAAGTTATACTGTTGAAGCCTCTCTAACCACCGCGCGAGTTGACCCTCGGGCTGCTTGAAGTTCAGGAGCCACCGCAGGGATGCATGGTCGGTCCTGATGAGAAATTCTTGCCCGTACAGGTACTTGTGGAAGTGTTCAATGGTCTTCACGATGGCGAGCAGCTCCTTCCTGGTGACGCAGTAGTTCCTTTCTGGCTTTGACAAGGCCTTGCTGAAGTAGGCCACTACTCTCTCCTCGCCGTCCACTACCTGCGACAGGATTCCCCCTATGCCAAAGTCGCTGGCATCGGTATCGACGATGAACCTTGTTCCAGGTCTGGTGTAGGCCAGAATAGGCGCGGTGCACAGAGACTGCTTGAGTTGTTCGAAGGCACTGTGGCATTCTGCTGTCCACGTGAAGAGTTGGTCCTTCTCAGTCAAGCGATGTAAAGGTTTGGCGATGTCGGCGAATCCCCTCACGAAGCGACGGTAATAAGTGCAGAGTCCCAGGAAGCTTCGTAGTTGGGACTTGTCCTTCGGAACTGGCCACCCCCTCACAGCTGCGGTCTTCTCTGGGTCGGTGCGCACCCCTTCCTCGGAGACTATATGCCCAAGGTACTGGACCCGCTTCTGGAAGAGCTGACACTTCTTGGGGCTCAACTTCAGCTGGGCAGCCCGTAGCTTCAACAAGATCTCCTTCAGGTTGCTGTAGTGCTCCTCGAAGCTTCTCCCCAGAACGATGACGTCGTCTAGGTAGACCAGGCAGGTCTTCCAGTGTAGTCCCCTCAGAATGGACTCCATTAGCCTTTCGAAGGTCGCAGGGGCGTTGCACAGACCGAATGGTATGGCGGTGAACTGCCAGAGCCCGCTGCCCACAGAGAACGCCGTTTTCTCGCGGTCCTTAGGGTGGACCTCCATCTGCCAGTAGCCACTCTTCAAATCCAAGGTGGAGAACCATCTTGACCCTGGTATGGTGTCCAGCGTGTCGTCGATGCGGGGTAGAGGGTAGCTGTCCTTCTTCGTGACGTCGTTCACCCGCCTGTAGTCCACGCAGAACCTGGTGGAACCGTCCTTCTTCTTCACAAGCACGACCGGAGAACTCCAAGGACTATGTGATGGCTCGATCACCCCTTGCTCCTTCATCTCTTCTACCATCCGGTCGACTTCGGCTTGCTTGGCGAGCGGGACACGTCGGAATGGGACCCTAATCGGTGCGCTGTCCCCAACGTCGATTCTGTGCTGGACCAAGCTTGTCCTGCCGAAGTCTTTGCTCCCCACGGAGAAGACATCCTGGAATTCGCGTAGCAGGTCCTGAAGTTGGCGTGATTGTTCCTCGTCTAAATGGTCCTGGGATCTTTGGTACAGCTTCTGTAGTTCTTCTGGCAGTGTGCGTCTTCTTCGGCTGTCCGTCTGCAGGTGTCCGTCCGTCGTGTCGGTGATGCGGGCAATCCAGGTAACGGGCTCGCAGACTCCTAGGTTGGTGTCCCGGTGAACCGTAATGTCGTAGTCGTTCAGGTTGGACAGGCAGACGTACGGCCGAGACGTCGTGTTGATGAGGGTCTTGGCAACTAGCAATCCTTTTGTCTGGATGTCCTCATATTTTGGCTCGATGACAGCCGCCACTCCCTCAGCAGTTCCGTCGACAATTACGGCGGCGCTGACCTCCGTCCTGGCAGGAACGATGACGTCCCCTCTCAGCCTTACTCGTCGTGCGGTGACGGCCTCGTGTGCTGGTTGCAAAGCAAGTTCCTCACCTCCGAAGTGCAGAGTGTTGGTACTCAGGTCCAAGATGATGTTGTTCTGGTCCAGGAAGTCCAGTCCGATGATCACTTCGTTTGATACGTCAGCCACAAGCACTGGATGCTTTATCACCCGTCGACCAATGACGAACTCCAGTGATGCTTCGCCATGTACCGGTGCGGTCTCTCCGGTCGCGGTTATTAGCTGGAGGTTCCTTTGTGTGGGTTGAACTCTCCACTTCGGGATCACGGTGGGACTGACGATGGTCCTCGATGCTCCCGTGTTGATTAGCATGGGCCAGCTCTCTCCGTTGACGACTCCGTCGACCATCAGGCTGCTATTATCCCTCCGTAACTGCGTCACACGAACTTGGACTGCCGGGGCTTGACGACTGTCACAAGCTAACCTTTGCCCCCCTAGGCTGGCTGATACTTGCTTTCCTGGGCCGCGCGGTTTCCCTACGACTGACTGTCCCGACGGAAACCCTTGGCGGCGGCGATCACCGCAGTCCTTGCTCAGGTGGCCTCTCTTACGGCAGGTACAGCAGGTCGGTAGTCCTCTTCCGGGCCGCCTTTCCGGGTGTCCTTCGGCTATGTTTTTGTTGGTGGTACTGCGATTCTTGAAGAAACGGCTTAGCGCCTCCATCAATTCGTCGGCCAGGGGCTTGGTCTCGTTGGTTTTTACTGGTTCGTCGACGTCCACTTGACGCACCCGCGCGTGCATTCTGGATGCCTGTTTTGCCGTCTCGAACTCAAGTGCGTGGCTCAGCGCATCTGTCAGGGTCTTATTGCGCGCGAGACGCAGCGCCTGTTGAGTGTCCGAGTCCCTTAGCCCGTCGGTGAAAGTCTGCGTCGCTAACTGCTCCAGAAAGTCGGCCGGCGCTGTTGGGTAGGCGAGCCTTACGAGGCGTGCGATGTCCATCTCGAACTCCTGCAGGGTTTCCGCGTTCTTCTGTAACCGGGTCTTGAGCTGCATCTGGTAGGCCTGCTGAAGATGGCTATCTCCATATCGGGACTCCATATGGGCGATCAGTGAAGCGTAGTCCTGGGATCCAGTCGGGATGGCCTGAAGGACGTTAAGGGCGTCACCTCTCAGCGCTACAATGAGAGCTGTAGCCTTTTCTGTGTTGTTCCAGTTATTTATGGAACAGGCCGCCTCGAACTGACGTAAGTAGGTGCTCCACGGGACCTTTCCGTCGAAGGTTGGGGGCGTCACTCTGCTATGTCCCGTTCCTGATATTCCCGGTGTAACGGTGGGCGGGCGTTGGCGCAGCTCGGCAACTTCCTCTTGTAGGGCTTTGACTCTCTCATCCACCCCGGTCGGCGGGCGTCGGCGCAGCTCGGCGACTTCCTCTTGTAGGGCTTTGAATCTATCTTCCATCCCTGTCGGCGGGAGTCGGCGCAGCTCAGCAAATTCCTTTTGTAGAGCGTTGAATCTCTCTTCCACCCCCATCAGCGGTCGTTGGCACAGCTCGGAAACTTCCACTTGCAAGGCGTTGAATTTCTCCTCCACCCCCATCAGCGGGCGTTGGCGCAGCTCGGCAACTTCCACTTGCAAGGTGTTGAACTTCTCCTCCACTGCCGCGACTTCCTCACGTAGGCCCTGTTCTAATTTCCTTTGGCTCTCCTCTAATTTCGTCAGCAGACACTCTTCCAGATTTTTCTGGCCATCCAGAAATTTGGCGGTTAGGTCCTCTGCTAACTTATTCTGGCTGTCTTCCATCTGCTTCAGGTCCTCCGCTAACTTATTTTGGCCTTCTTCTAATTTGGAAGTTAGGTCCTCTGCTAACTTATTTTGGCTGTCCTTCAGGTCCTCTGCTAACTTCTTCTGGCCATCCTCCATCTTCTTCTGGCCATCCTCCATCTTGGTTTCCATGCCATTTAACTTTTCTAGCAGTGCTGCCAATTTCTCCTCCATTTTAGTTGTTTGTCTTGTAAAGGGCATGCACTCACAGGAAAATTAGAGAAAATGACCTGCTCGGGTTTTGAAACCAGGACCGTCAGGTGTTGTGCTTGAGTTCGTAATCCGGCTTCTGACACCAGTTGTTACGTGCCACCCCCTAGTGGCACTTTCGTTAACTGGATTACGGTGGGGGTACAAAGCACAACACCAATTACTGCTTAAAGAAATAATTATCTTTATTGTGGCCAGAAAATTACACTAATCAGCAAATACAAGCAATTAGGAGCCTTCTCCAGTTTCCTCAAGTCTCTTCCTTATGCGCTCTTGGCCCCTTTCACTTGCAACAGACCACAGAAGTTAATCCGTCCTAATGAGTCCGGTGGCCTTGGCAGAAGCTACCTGCCCCTCTTCCTCAGGTACAACAAATACAGTTACTTACGGGCACTTGATGTACGCTGTTCACAAGCTGGGAGAAACAATGTCACAGGATTTCGTAACTCGCACAGCACTTCGTCACCACACTTCTGTCGCACAAGATAATCGCTCGCACTAGCTCGTAAAACACAACAACAACAACTGCTTCACGGGTCACTCTTATATAGCAGGCCGGTGACTCAATAAATGGTTCTAGATCCATCCAGGGTCCACGGCTTCTCGAGGTTTCCATCGCTGGTCCAGTCACGAATCTTCTGGACTATCCCTTTGTCTGTAGTAGCCCTGTTGCATAAGGCGCGCGCAATACAGGAGGCAAGCCACAGCCCAGCCCCTGGGGGCAGTTGTGACTCAAGCGGCGAGCGATGACACAAACTCACAGCCGTAACAATATGAAGGCCAGAGAGCCGCGAGACGGTACCTAGCAGGCGCGTGTATTCCATGGATTAAGCATTGCTTACCCAAGTAAAATAATGACGGGTACAATAATTATTTACTTTGGTATTCCAGTCTCTGTGTACTGTATTGCTTCAATGAACCCATTCACACTTCGTTGTTCTTTGATGCCTACTGCGAGTTCCTTGCGGAGTCGCTTGCAGCAGGACAATAGCGTGACATGCCCTCTTTTGGTATTTCTTTATACTGCAGGGTAGGTGAAAGCAAAGGCTAGGAAGCAATTCCTTAAGTTACATACCCTAGGCCGAAAACAAGGAGCGGTCAGTTTTCAAAGATAGTGTGTTTACTCGCCCATTATAGTTTGAAAAAGCGTTTCAGCGTTTGTGTAAAACAGCTTTTTATATGCTGTGTTAAACCGTGTGATTGTTTTACAGTGGTAGGCCGTCATTTTTATAGTTCAGCGATATAATGTTGTCTAATGCAATATAAGGGAGTAGAGTATGCAGTAGACGTTTTTGTTTACACTAGTAGGCTTGAGAAATCTGTAAAAATATGGCACCGGGAGTTGGGTCTAGAGATGACAGAGTGTGACGTGCGGCAAATTTGAGAATAAAATATTAATTTTATTAGGAAGTCGTCCAACTCCTCAATTGAGTAGGCCTATTAACACGAAAGTGAAAGCTTGTATTCGCTATTTTAACTAAACGTATAACATTTATCATTGATTTCAATTTGGATAGATTTACTTTGTAAGTTCAAAATATCCCAAACTTCTACAACTGGGTCTTCAATGATTTTGCGAAGAAAATCATTGCTTACCCTAAGTAAAATTCCACCACACGCCACTGGACTACCTAGGCTGCAAATATCTTGAAGTTGCTCTTTCCGTAGGAGGTCAACAAAACATAGAAGGATGATGATGATGATTATTATTATTATTGTTGTTTTAAGGGGCCCAACATCTGGGTTATCGGCCCCTAATGGTTTGGGTGATAGTGAAAGATGAGATGAGAATGAAAACTATAACGAATACTATCTACAGACTTACATACTAGAAGAAGAAATGGTAAACAAATAAAGGATAAGGCAAATAAAGGACAGGAAGAAAATAAATGCCCTCAACCCTCGAAGAAGGAGGATGTAGGGACTTGGAAGGAAGGAGAGCCATGAAAGGCAGATAGGAAAGGGAAAGAGGAGAGGGCCCGCCCCAAAACCAGAGGAAAAAGGGGACAAAACGGACCCAGCTCAGGAATCCCTCGGGGTCGCCAACTCCCAAACCCACCAGCCGTGAGCCCCTGAGGGTGTAGCAATATCCAGGGTGCACCAGAAGTGGTGGAGCTACATACATCCGGCCTCCTCGAGGGCCTTGAGAACAAGGCAGGAGATACCATGAAAAGAATAAAAGGCTGACCCCTCGCAGAAGGAGGGTATCAGAAAAGATGAGACAAGGGCCAATTAAGGCGGGAAAGGAAGAGACTCCTTAGGCTTCGGATACCCTAATACCGTCGGGGTCGGAAGAGAACAAGAGTTGATCAAGTGACGTCGACAGGGAAGAAGACGGAGAGGAGCCCGGCACAAGTAAGTGGAAGCAATGCCGGACACTGCTGGAACCCCGTGGTCGCCGACCCTCGTCCCAACAGATGTGAGCCCCTGCGGGGGACATAGAAGGAATGGATATGTTTGAACAATTAAAAATATTCTCACATTATAATGATTGAGGTAGAAGAAAACAAATGAAGAAAGTGGAATTGTAACGGCTTTGAAGTACATCGTGAAGAACAATCTGAGTGAAATTTATCCAAATACACGTATTGCACTTAGAATAGTTGCTACTATTCCCATCACAGTTGTAGCTGCCGAGAGACATTTCTCAAAATTAAAATTAATTAAAACCTATCTCAGACGTTCCGTATTACCCGGAACAATTCCGTTTTTTCTTGTTTTGTTCCCGGTTTCGTTTCAATCTTTAACGAAACGCCAAATATTCCGTTTTTGGTTAATTTGATAATATATTCAATTTCGCACCAATTTTCAAATGTCCCGCTTCAGAATTGATTGTAACATCTAGCTTGTTTTCTGGTGATACAGGTGCAAGTTCGAAAGAGAAAATTATTTCTATGTTTGTGTCAGATAGATGGATACATGTTATAGATTTAATTAAGGAATATCTTAGTACTTGTGAAGT
The DNA here is from genome assembly GCA_946902985.2 of Meconema thalassinum. Lineage (NCBI taxonomy): Eukaryota > Metazoa > Arthropoda > Insecta > Orthoptera > Tettigoniidae > Meconema > Meconema thalassinum. The sequence goes on along the minus strand of OX336390.1, from coordinate 149,659,755 downwards.
TAATACTCAGCATTTTCCCCTCCAATGCTTTTACGGAGAGAGTATTTTCTGTCATGAATATCAAACGGAGAGATGATAGAAACAGAAGCTCCATTAGTTTGATAAAACAAGAATTGTTCACATATTACAATTATGACAAAAATTTTAGTGAATTTTATCAGAAGGTACTTACAAATAAAAAATCCTTCCAAAGGGTCGTTCAAATGAAAAGTACAAGTTGCTGGTGTCATAGGCCATTATGATATGTCAGCAATATCTAGTTTTAATTTTGTGTATTTGATTATGTAATGCTAATTTAATACATATGTGTAGTCTATTATTTATTACAACATTTAACAACCTTGTTTAAAAAAAACCACAATGTTTTGGGACGTGTGTTCCGTTTACCATTCTTGAAATCTGGCAACCCCACAGAAACACCATGACCCAAACAGACTCTCAGCACTCGCAATCCTGTCCATAGAAAATGAATTGGCATCTAGTTTGGACTATAATGATTTAATAAAAGTCTTCAGACAGAAAAAGAGCAGAAGAGTTCTTTTTTTTTAGCATTCTTTGTTGCTGTAAGTTTATGAAATAGTAATGCTACACTGTATTTTAAAATTGCAATAGTACAAATCACTTAATTTATTTCACTTATTTTTATTCCTGGATGGTATTGGACCCCAGATCTCCCGAAAGTAAGAGCCTCGCAAATCTCGTACCGCACAGGGCCCCGCATTGGCTAGCGCCGCCACTGCATAGGATTGAAACACAGAATACTCAGTTATCAATAATCGTTGGGACTTGGCCAATACAAGTTACCATGAGTGCATCCAATCTTTGTTGGAGCGACTACACATTAGGCTGAAGTCTACCACGTCGAAGTCCATAAAATAAAGTTTGTAACTCCTGTCACCGTTCTGAGAGTAGCCTACACGTGGAGTCCCGAACCTGTTAACCTTCTATACTCACATTCCGAGTGAAAGTTACTGGTGTAACTCTTACACTAGACCGGGTCTTCAACACGTGGAACGCGGGCCACGTGTGGCCTACCTGGCTTTTAGTGCGTTCCGCGAGTGAGGGTCTCAAATTTCATATCCGTGGTAATTTTCAAATAAGAGAATTTTACTTAGCGGCTTCGGAGGCGTAGTTGGTAGTATGCTGAGCTTCTATGCCCAAGATAGCGGGTTCAAACCCGACTGAAGACGTCGGATTTTTTAAGACAGTTAAAAATCCCTCAGTATGCCTTCCTTCGGAGGGGAAGTAAAGCCGGCGGACCCATGTCATAGATTTATGGCATGTTAAAGAACCTTCCACTAATTACACCTGTGTGAAGCCAAATTGTATAGGTTAAGAATGTAAACAACGCTCTTAGGTCCCTACGTTCGTTGCCAAGAGCCGACTGCGGTGGCGTCTAGTAGCTAAGTTCTGAACTAGGCCTAGTAGTCGTTGACGGTGGCGTTTGGCGGCAAAAGTAGGAACTATTTGATAAATTCAAAGTTGCAGTCCTTACTTGAATTAAAAAGAAACAGATACACACACTAATACAGCCATCACAATTAACACCGGTTATCAGACAGATTCTACACACACTCAAAGTACACGGGGCTACATGACCGCGTTGTCGCAGCCCCTAACCTAAGGAACCAACCAACCAACCAGCATTTTACTTGAACTTACTGTAGTACTTACACTCATTATGCGAAATGCCCTAAAGAGGAGAGTTATCTCATAATTCACACACATAGGCCTACACTGAAGAGATTAATTTTGTAACGTTAAGGATGTGAGTTGTGAAATCTTACATTCGTAAACTTACGCAGTCATCGTTGTTACTACAAGTTGCCATGGGTGCACCTAATCTATGTTGGAGCGACTACACAATATGAGGATAAAGTCTACCACGTCGAAAGTCCATAAAATAAAGTGTGTAATTCCAGTCACCATTCTGAGAGTAACCTACACGTGGAGTCCCGAACCCGTTTATCTTCCATCGTTGTTTTTCAGGCAAATACTGGGACAGTAACTTCTGATAGGCCACAGCCACTTCCTTCCATCTCCTAACTAGTATCATGAGGAGCATCCGGCCGTAAAACCATCCACCACATTGAAATTCATCGCATCTCATCTCTAGATTGACCATGAAGATGATGACCATGATTATGATGATTGTTGTTTTAAGGGGCAGAGCAGCCAGGTCATCTTCCCAAAAGAGGTAGATATAAACGTAGACATTATTTATTTAAACATCCCCACATTTCTTGCTTTTTGTTGGGTGTTAACAGCCACTGTACCTACAACCGAATTGTCCGTGAAGACTTGTCCCAGATGTACCCTAGCCATCCGAATAAAGTCCTCTATCGCATTAGCTCAGTTGATAGAGCAACAGCCGCCAAATCCGGAGGTTGTAGATTCGACGCCCACATGCGTCAATATCTTAATTCTCTGACTTACATCTTTATGGCTTGTTCTCTTTGTGCAATATACGGCATATTAGCTGAAAGCCTCATTGGTCATCAAAGCGACCGCAAAAATTCTTGGCCATCAATAATGTTGCCGTTTTCTTTGTTATCTGACCAACATGTTCAACCAAGATCGGGGAGTTCACGTTCGCGAAGTTATGTGATTGTGCCATCTCCTAACGCACGGTTAGTGATCAACATGGAGACTGTTTTAACTTTTGTTTGGGGCTTGGGTATCATGGCTATTTAGCCCTGTGTACTTGGGTGAGTGTGGGATTATGTCTGATAACCTGTGTTATTGTGATGGCTGTATTAGTGTATTTGTAATTATGATGATTAGGAAGGAGGCGGCCGTGGCCGTAAGTTAGGAACCATCCCGGCATTCACCTGGAGTGGAAGAGGGAAATTACGGAAAATCACTTCCAGGATAGCTAGCGAAGCTGAGTAGACCCCGTTCCAGCCCTCAGACCAGAATTAAATTTCTTGGCATAGCCGGGAAACGAACCCGTACCTCCGGGGCGACAACCAAGAACGCTAGCTGCTACACCTGGAAGTGGACATGGTTTTCCCGTACCAATCCTTAAGAGATTTTAAAGTTTTAAAGCCATTTTTTTATAATTTCAAATGATCTTGTCGACTTCATCGTTATGTTTGAGTCAAAAGTTATGCGTTACGGAGACGGAGACAGTGACGTCATGCTGCCGCGTGGGAAGCCTAAGTTAATGGGTAATGGACGGCGAGTGCGAGACGTCATGCAGCCACGCGGGAAGCCTAAGTTAATGGTTAATTGAGCCTGTTGAAAAAGTCCTGGGGCGTCGAGCGACCTGGGGCTTCGAGCGAAGCCAAAAGAATACAGGGTGACTCCTAAAGAGGTGTACAAGATGCCAGATAAGAATACAGGGTGACTCCTAAAGAGATATACAAGATGCCAGATAAGAATAAAAGGTGACTCTTAAAGAGGTGTGCAAGATGGCAGAGAAGAATACAGGGTGACTCCTAAAGAGGTGCACAAGATGTCAGACAAGAATACAGGGTAGCTCATAAAGAGGTGTACAAGATGTCAAACAAGAATACAGGGTGACTTCTAAAGAGATATACACGATGCCAGATAAGAATACAGGGAGCCTCCTAAAGCGGTGTGCAGGATGTCAGAGCAAAATACAGTAGGCTACAAGATGCCAGATAAGAATACAGGGTGGCTCCTAAAGAGATATAAAAGTTGCCAGATAAGAATACAAGGTGACTCTTAAAGAGGTGTACAAGATGGCAGAGAAGAATACAGGGTGACTCCTAAAGAGGTGCACAAGGTGTCAGACAAGAATACAGGGTGACTCCTAAAGAGGTGTACAAGATGTCACACAAGAATACAGGGTGACTTCTAAAGAGATATACAAGATGCCAGATAAGAATACAGGGCGCCTCCTAAAGCAGTGTGCAGGATGTCAGAGCAAAATACAGGGTGACACTTAACGAGGTGTACAGTTTGTTAGATTCAATTCAAATACAGGGTGACCCTTAAAGAGGTTTTCAAGATATCAGATTCAAATAGTGGGTGACCCTTAAAGTGTTGTAAAAGATGTGAGACTCAAATACAGGGTGACCCTTAAAGAGGTGCCCGTGCGGGAAGCCTAAGTTAATGGGTAATGGAGTCTGTTCGCTCGAAGCCCTCCTGAGCCTTTCTAACATGTGTAGCATTTGTAGCATGCGTCATTTGAAATGATATAACGTCTAGTCTTTCAGACTGACTGTAATTTTTTCAGTGTTGCCGGTACATACTATCAGTTGTAACTCTTCACTCGGTCAACACAAATTTGCCCAATATAACTGGGTGGGGTTCTATATCAAAATAAATAAACCCTCCTGGAAAAAGTACATGTATTAGTTATAATCACTTAAATATTGGGCAAGTGCTTATATTTTATTTATTTATTTATTTATTTATTTATTTCTTACGTTACGTTATTTATTTATTTATTTATTTAAATATTTGTTGCGTTACGTTATTAATTAATTTATTTATTTATTATCTGTTACGTTACGCTACGTTATTTATTTATGTACTGTATTTTTTATTCGTTTGTTTTGTGTTTGTTTAGTTATTTCTCAGAGGAGTTTGAAACTGGTTGCTCTTAGCGAAACTACTGAGCCTGACCTCTATATTTAACTGAGCGGGTCATTAAAAATAACCTTCATAATATGTGTGAAACGTCTAACACTGTAAAAAGTTTCTAATTTTGAAGCGGTCGGAATTGAATGAAAAAGCAAAGAGCAAATTTACGACCTCACTAAGTTTCATTGTAATCGATCTAGCCGTTTAGATTTTATGATAATAATAATAATAATAATAATGTTATTGGTTTTACGTCCCGTTTTAACTACTCACGCTTTTAGAGACGCCGGGGTGCCGGAATTTTGCCCCGAATGGGATCTTTAACGTGCCAGTAAATCCCTCGCAGTTGTGCTCTCTCAAATGCCAGCTGACTGCGCCGGGATACGAACCTGCAACCTGGGCCCAGCAAGCGAGAACGTTACCGCTGAGCCACGCAGCCAACCTAGATTTTGTGAGGACACACACGTATACACATACACATACACACGGATACAAGGTGATCTCACAAGTCTACATTTCGTAAGGCTCAAAATAATAATCCGGTGAAATAAAATTGAGAAAAATGCCTCAAGTATTAACATTTTAGTCGCCTCCGTAGCGTAGCGGTCAGCATGGTTAGCTGCCGCCCCGGAGGTCCTGGGTTCGATTCCCGGCTCTGCCACGAAATTTGAAAAGTGGTATGAGGACTGGAACGGGGTCTACTCAGCCTCGGGTGTTCCAAATGAGTAGAGGGGGTTCGATTCCCACCTCAGCCATCCTCGAAGTGGTTTTCCGTGGTTTCCCACTTCGTCTTCGGGCAAATGCCGGGATGGTACCTTCTTCAAGGCCACGGCCGCCTCCTTCCCTCTTCCTTGTCTATCCATCCTGCCCATCCATTACCTTCCCTCATGAGGCCCCTGTTCGCTTTGCAGGTAAGGCCGCCTGGGCGAGGTGCCAATCACACCTCACCAGTTGTATCCACTCCGATTAGATGTTCCCAGCTCTAGGACACTGCCCGTAGAGGCGGTAGTGGTGAGTTCCCTCGCTGAGTCCGTGGGTTCCACCAACCTGGAGGGTAAACGACTAAGAAGAAAAAATTAACATTTTATCCCAGAATTTCATTGATGTGAATGGCTCCGTGGCTAAATGGTTAGCGCACTGGGCTTTCTCCCGACGTGTCACGGGTGCGATTCCCGGCCTGGCCATCAAGGATATTATTCTCCTGGGGTTAATTCCCAAAGCTCGGAGACTATGTGTATGTGACGTCCCCATCATCACTTCATCCTTATTACCGTGCGCAGATGGCCCACGGGCGTCAACTAGAAAGACCTGCACTCTACCTCTCAGGAGGGCATACGATCATTATCATTCATTGGATTGAATAAGACAAACTTTTCATTGAGAGTGCCATTACGCGGTGAATAAACCGTAATTCTATGGATTAATTTTCGCTTCATATTTACACATCATTACATTTTATGGATTTATTTTATTCACGTCGGAATAGAATGAAATGCTCGTTGGAATCAATATGTATTAATTTAATTTCACTCTGGCTGGAATAGAAATAAATATTCGGTTGAATTAAATTGTATGAATTTAATTTCACTCCGGCCGGAAAAGAATTAAATGTTTGTTCGCAGTTTCATTCCATCAGGAATAGAATTAAATTGTATGAATTTAATTTCACTCCGGACAGAATAGAATTAAATGATTTTTCACAGTTTCATTTCAACGGGTCGCCTCCGTAGCGTAGCGGTCAGCATAGTTAGCTGCCGCCCCGGAGGTCCTGGGTTCGATTCCCGGCTCTGCCACGAAATTTGAAAAGTGGTATGAGAACTGGAACGGGGTCTACTCAGCCTCGGGTGTTCCAAATGAGTAGAGGGGGTCCAATTCCCACCTCAGCCATCCTCGAAGTAGTTTTCCGTGGTTTCCCACTTCGTCTTCGGGCAAATGCCGGGATGGTACCTACTGTAAGGCCACGGCCGTCTCCTTCCCTCTTCCTCGCCTATCCATCCCAATCTTCCATCCCTTCCCATCCCTCGTGAGGCCCCTGTTCGCTTTGCAGGTGAGGCCGCCTGGGCGAAGTGCTGATCACACCTCCCCAGTTGTATCCATCACGACCAGATGTTCCAACCTCCAGGACACTGCCCATAGAGGCGGTAGTGGTGAGTTCCCTCGCTGAGTCCGTGGGAACCACCAACCTAGAGGGTAAATTGACTAAATAAAAAAAAAACCATTTCAACGGAATATAATTAAATTGTATGAATTTATTTTCATTCCGGCCGGAGTAGAATTAAATGCTCGTTCGAGTTAAACTGTACTGTTTTAATTTCACTCCGGCCGGAATAGAATTAAATGTTCGTTCAGAGTTTCATTCCGAGTGGAATAGAATTACATTTTATGGATTTAATTTCACCCCGGCCTGAATAGACATAAATAGAATGGATGTAATTTCACTCCGACCGGAATATAATTAAACGTTCGTTTGAATTATATTCCATGGATTATATTTATTCCGGCTAGAATAAAATTAAAAGTCCGTCCAGAGTTTCGTTCCGAGAAGAATAGAATTGAATTGTATGGATTAAATTTCCCTCCGGCCAGAATAGACCGAAATATTTTGTTCAGAGTTTCATTTCGAGAGGACTAGAATTACATTCCTTGCATTTAATTTCATTCCTATCGGAATATAATTAAATGTTTTATTCATAATTTAACCAGAGAGGAATAGAATTAAAGCGTAAGGATTTAATTTCATTCCCACCGGAGTGGAATTCAATGTTTCCTTCAGAGTTCCATTCCGAGGAGAATTACATTAAATTCTTTGCATTTAATTGCATTCCATTCGAAACAAAATCGAGTGTCTCATTCAACATTTCATTCCGAGAGGAATAAAATGCAATGCTGCGGAAATATTTCCCAGCGGAAATGAATTGAATTTCATTCCGAGATTTCTTCTGAGAGGAATAGAATTCAATATTTAATTCCCAATTTAATTCCTCGTCGGAGTGAAATTATGTTTCATTCCAGGTTTAATTCTACGCCAGAAAAGTATTCAATTGGCTAGCTGAATTTAATTCCACTCCTGCTCCGGAGTGAAATATAAACTTTCGTTCACTTTACCATCCCTGATTTAAACGCATTTTAACTCACGTATTTTTTCAAATGACATTATACTGTATATTCGTACATCTGCACATGGAAACAAGTGTTCAGGGACAACTCAGTTTTCGATAGCTGTTAATATCCCACAAAGTGCACCCAGCAGCATAACCGAATGAGGGAAGCGCTTGTCGTCGTCGTCCCCCTTTATCCCTTGCCCCACCCCCTCACCGGAAGTGTGCCTAGAAGTAACACTGAAAACAACTTTATTCGTTTTTTTCCTCACTTACTTTAAAAATACCAGTGCAGTAGGCCACAGGTATTCACGATACCCTTGGCAAGGATAACTACTTGAGAAAGACGGAAATACGAAAAATCTTCTAGCTGCGTTTAGCTTGAAGCCGTACGCTATGCATATCGCTGACTTGGGAGCAGTAGAGAGATCTTTGGCGCGATTGGAAAGTATCGGCATGCCTGGAGGAATGCGCCGGCTAATGTCGCTACCGAAGAGCACGTTTGTCATGGCAATAACCTTCAGAACATTGTTATTGTTTCAATTATGAGCCTGATGAGTCATTATCCCCGTGTACTTGAGTTTCATGATCTGTGTTAATTTTGCTGTCTGCACTCATGTCAATGTCAGAAATGTACTCGTAATGGAGAGAGAAAGGATAAGTTGGGAGTGAATAAGTTGCATCACAAATACCCATGCTGTGCAAAGTTACACGTGAACCTACTGTCGACCAAAGTATTATGTGCACTCGAGTTTGAAGGTCGTTTGTGAAGTAACCAATAGACCTACATAAACTACAATAACATCATCATTTTCGTCGTTCTATTTTACGTTAGTTCATGTAGGTTTGGAATTTTTAATTTATATTTTAATATTTTTTATCGCAGTTGGAACACAAAATGTGCCCGTTTTTAAGCGTGTTTCAACCATGTGTCACATTTAAGAATTATTATCTCAAAACTCCGTCATCAGATCGAATGCAAATTTTAACACAATATACATTGGAATGTTGTATAACTGGTTTATTAATTTCAAAATTTTGTGTGTCCAAGAAACAAAGTTGTTATCATTTTTGTAAGGTAACTTTTTCTCGGCTCGGGGTGGTTGGAAAATATAGCTCTTGATCGCGTTGTAATCCTTATATATCAAGAAGTTATGCTGTATGACTGTGAAATACGTAAATTAATTCACTTATATTATATCGGTTTGTATTTGTTCGTGGAAATAAGGCATGATTCACCAGCCAGCCACTCCGGGGTAAGCTGTACAGCGTTGCTGAGATGGAGCCCATCACGGCCGAGCGAGGCGAGGTCGTATTTCCCCGTTCAAATATAAACCGTTATAAAATAAGTGAATTAATTTACTTATTTTAAAGTCATACAGCATAACTTCTTGATGTATAAGGATTACAACGCGACCAAGAGCTATATTTTCCAACCACCCATAGCCGAGAAAAAGTTACCTTACAAAAATGATAACAACTTTGTTTCTTGGGCACACAAAATTTTGAAATTAATAAACCAGTTATACAACATTCCAATGTATATTGTGTTAAAATTTGGATTCGATCTGATGACGGGTTTGTGAGATAATAATTCTTAAATGTGACGCATGGTTGAAACACGCTTTAAAACGGGCACTTTTTGTGTTCCAACTGCGATAAAAAATATTAAAATATAAACTAAAAATTTCAAACCTATATGAAATCACGTAAAATAGAACGACGAAAATGATGATGTTATTGGATTGTATGTATGTCTTCTGGTTACGTCACAAACAACCTTCAAACTCGAGTACACATAATACTTTGGTCGACAGTAGTGTGCTGCTCGCGTGCAAGCTAGAAGTGACCTGCTTGGAGTTACCTGATTGACCTCACAAGGGAAGTATCAGGTAAGACAGGTCGAAACCTACTGGTCGTAATCGTTGTACTGTGCGGAAAATCAGCCCCCAGGTGAACTGCAAGGCTCCAAAATCATGTGGTGAATCTCTCATATAAATCAATGGGAAGTAACGAGTACCGTACATGTTGGAAAGGACAGTCCTGACGGCCCAGGCACTCAAGGCCATTGGGAAGCAGTCGCACGCCCAGTCAGCTGGGGCGTGTTGCACTGCATCCAGCAAACACAAGCAACAGCAATAACGAGTGCCGCAGGGATGTCTAGCTCCGCCAGCCATCATGCCTGCGTACCAGGATGTCAGGTACGATTCCGGAGCCTCGCAGTTTAATCTGGAGGCTGATTTACCGCACTTTGTCCTCTTATAGTACAACGATTGCGTCCACAAAGTTTCAAGATAGCTTTCTACATATCTTACCTGATACTTCCCTTGTATAAGTGCCGCTTGCCATATTCACGGATACACTTCTCGTTCCTTACTGCCTCTTGTCTCGTCTGAGGCGGAACGTAGACTTGTTGTGGTTAATTCGTATTTGGGGCATGGGACATCTTTAATCATCAGCCCAATGTGATTGGGTTTGTGAATATGTCTAATGACCTGTACAGTATTTCTGTGATGACCGTAATCGTGAGTGTAGCGTCTAGCATTGGGATATTTACCTTGCCACTTGAAATAAGGCACCGTCCGGTCATTGGTCTGTAGGGGATGTGGAAAATCCGGTGGGGCATGACTTACCGCGATTAGAAGACATGGTTTTGAAGGAATATTTCTTGAGACAACTACTACGTGTCAAGTTGTTCTCTAAAAAACCTTTTTCCTGTTATTTTGCTAATTGGAGACGCTAGATGTAGGCCTCATGGACTCGGGATTCTCTAGAGCTGGAACGAAGTGTACACTCGTACACTTGGCCGTTTGCAGGCCGGTCAAAATCCAGCGGCTCGACAATATAACTCTTAAGTTCGACTAGCTTGCATTCCACTCGGTACAAGGGGGATGATTCTCCCTTGTGCATTATTGTTGTATAGTGAGAGTTATGACCCTTCAACTACTAAATAGAGGGTTGGCCTACGTTCATGTTCAGGATCTTACAAGCCCCTAATTAAAAACAAGGTTGGTTGGTTGGTTGGTTCCTTAGTTTAGGGGCTGCGACAACGCGGTCATGTAGCCCCGTGTATTTTGGGTGTGCGTAGAATATGTCTGATAACCGCTGTTCATTGTGATGGCTGTATTAGTGTGTGTTATCTGTGATTCAGGTAAGGACTGCATAGGATGAATGCTCATGTAGTTCCTACTTTTGCTACCAAATTCTATCGTCCACGACACCTAGCTGTGGACTTGGCTACTAGATGCCTTAGTAACCAACACCTGGCGGCAAACGGTGGAACTAATATAGTGTTATCAATCTAACCTACACATTTTTTGGCCGGCGGTCCCATGTCATAGATTTATGGCATGTTAAAGAACCTTCCACTAATTTCACCTGTGTGAAGCTAAATTATATAGGTTAAGAATGAAAACAACGCTCTAACTTAGGTTCCTACGTTCGTTGCCAGGAGCCGACTGCGGTGGCGTCTAGTAGCTAACCTCTGAACTAGTAAGTTAGTCGTTGACGGTGGCGTTTGGCGGCAAAAGTAGGAACTATTTGAAAAATTCAAAGTCTGCAGTCCTTACTTTAATTTAAAAAAAAACAGATAACACACACTAATACAGTCATCACAATTAACACCGGTTATCAGGTAGATTCTACAGACACCCAAAGTACACGGGGCTACATGACCGCGTTGTCGCAGCCCCTAAACTGAGGAACCAACCAACCATATTTAAGTACGGTACCAATCACTACGGCTAAATGCGTTCAAACACCGATCAGTGTGGAACGTGTTTCCATTTTAACGCCAAGCAAATGCAAATGCAAATGAATCTACTGGAGCTGAATAGTATTAAGTTAGTTTTACCACTTTCTAGGAGACAAAGTTCAATGGCGGAACAAAACTTTACAAACACACTATATTAGTCATGTATGTTGTGAAGTAACTATTCAGGTCATATTTGTGTTAGCTGAATATCAATTTTCATTTAATAAACATATTTTTCAAATCAATTTTGGAAACGTGAGTTAATGCCTTTCAGCTCCGTGGTCAGTCTAGTGAGGCATAAAGCCATCCAGAATGAATATTTCACATGGTATTTTATTTAAAAATTGATTTGTAACATAAAAACCACCTAAGCCCTGAACAAATGTACTTTACAATGGCACTGTAAGACACGGGAGATATGGAACTGCGCCCATAATTAGTGGTATTTCCAGATCCTTTTAATTAAGCCGATTGAACTCTGCCCATAGTCAAGTCGGCTGGTAGCCCAAGGTCGGTTTAAGGGGAAGTGACGGACTATCTCCCACCACTAGCTTCTGAACTGCTGGTAGTCCCCCGTCCCGATAAGCAGCTGTACTACGGGCCTCCGGGGGTGGCAGCTAATCACACTAACCACTACACCACAGACGCGAATAATAATAATAAAAATAATAATAATTTCTTTATTTCTTTCTTCTTCTTTTCACAATCAATTGGGGTCGCCGGAACCAACCAGGCTCATTTTGGTTTTGGCCGGGGATTTAAGGCCGGATGCCCTTCCTGACGCCATGTGATTTTCCAGGTGAAAATTCCACCCCGCTGTCACCGGGATTCGAACCCCGGTCGTCCGGGTGAAAGGCGAGTAGCTAAGCCACTGCGCCATCACGCTCCCAATAATAATAATAATAATGATAATAATAATAATAATAATAATAATAATGAAAATCCACAGCCTGCTTCCAGTCTTCGACCGGGTCAGGATTGGAATGAATGAAGCCCCCATCTAGCGGCGAGGATAGGCATTGTGCCGGCTTCCGAAGCCTGTCGCACTCCTCTTGGACAATGATTAATGAATGACAGATGAAATGAAATGATAATGGAGAGTGTTGCTGGAATGAAAGATGACAGGGAAAACCGGAGTACCCGGAGAAAAACCTGTCCCGCCTCCGATTTGCCCAGCACAAATCTCACGTGGAGTGACAAGGATTTGAAGCACGGAACCCAGCGGTGAGAGGCCAGCGCGCTGCTACCCGAGCTACGGAGGCTACACTAATAATAATAATAATAATACAACTTTCTCTAATCCACCATAAATAACTACCCCTCTAGTTTTGTTATACAATAAAAAAAATCTTCTAAATGGTAAGATAACCTCAAACTAGATTATTAAACATTTGCAATAACAAAACTATTTTTAAAATATGGTTAGGTTGTCGAAAACATCCCAATGTACCAGTTAATGCTAATATTGCTAGAACAAAAATTAAATATTAGTCTGTTTTGAAAACTGTACCTGTTTTATGTATCCCAGGCCAACACTAATCTCTTGTCTGCAATCTGGACAGGGTATATTTAGTTGTTCGCAATCTGGACGGTTTTTGACTTGTTCGCAATCAAGACACAACCGATTTAAAATGAATCACTTCAAATTCACACCACTCGACACAACATAATTCGGTAGAGGGGTGGAGGGAGGGAACCTACCTGACCGCTCTCAATGGGCGCAATTCCACTGACACATTTCGAAGGCTGATGCTAATGACCAGGGTCATTAGTGACGCTTGGGCGCAGTTCCATACAACCCTAACACGCGGGAATCTTGCAGTGCGGCCAACATTAAGTATGGAATACGGCACCGAAAGGCAGCAAGTCATTGACTTAATGCTTTTTTTAATTCTTTCCTATGCCGTTCCTATGCCCTTGGGTCAATACTTCAGAATACTATTTTTTTAAATGACCATTTTTAGCCTACTTTCGATTTTTGCAAAAAATGAAAGTAGACTTATGAGATCAACACAGGGCGAAAAAAGTGTGTCTGTCTGTGTGTGTGTATGTGTGTGTGTGAGTGAGTCTGTGTGTGTGTGTGTGTGTGTGTGTGTGTATGTGTGTGTGTGAGTCTGTGTGTGTGTGTCTGTGTGTGTGTGAGTGTGTGTACTCTGAATGTCTGTCCCCCCTATCAATTCGAACACGGTGAATGCGAATTGAACGAAATTTGGTACAAAGGTAGCACTAGCAAAGGACACCTCAGTGTCATGTTTTATATCGCCGCCATCTTGACGGAAACGTAATGGCGGCCACACAAATGTTCAAAGCTTAAAACAAATTACGACTAACCTAATCATCCGATCTCTACCAAATTTTGCAACAACATACCTTTATGGGGGGAGCATCCTTTAACCAAACCAATAGGTCATCTGCGTAATAGTTTGCGGATGGCGGCCATCTTTGTGTGAAAATCGATTCCCCCTATTAATTCGAACACGGTGCAACCGAATGGAACGAAATTTGGTACAGAGGTAGTACTAACAAAAGGCACCTCAGTGTCATGTTTTATATCGCTGCCATCTTGACGGAAACGTAATGGCGGCCACACAAATGTGCAAAGCTTAAAACAAATTACGACTAACCTAATCATCCGATCTCTACCAAATTTTGCAACAACATACCTTTATGGGGGGAGCATCCTTTAACCAAACCAATAGGTCATCTGCGTAATAGTTTGCGGATGGCGGCCATCTTTGTGTGAAAATCGATTCCCCCTATTAATTCGAACACGGTGCAACCGAATGGTACGAAATTTGGTACAGAGGTAGTACTAGCAAAGGGCACCTCAGTGTCATGTTTTATATCGCCGCCATCTTGACTGATACGTAATGGCGGCCACACGAATGTTCAAAGCTTAAATCAAATTACGATTAACCTAAACATCCGATCTCTACCAAATTTTTCAACAACATACCGTTATAGAGGAAGCATCCTTTGACCAAATGAATAGGTCATTAGCCTAATAGTTTGCGGATGGCGGCCATCTTTGTGTGAAAATCATTTCACCCTATTAATTCAAACACGGTGAAACCGAATGGAACGAAATTTGGTACAGAGGTAGCACTAGCAAAGGGCATATCAGTGTCATGTTTTATATCGCCGCCATATTGACAGAAACATAATGGCGGCCACACAAATGTTCAAAGCTTAAGTTAAATTACGACTAACATAACCATCCGATCTCTACCAAATTTTGCAACAACATACCTTTATAGAGGGAGCATCCTTTGACCAATCTAATAGGTTATTAACCTAATAGTTTGCGGATATCTTTATGTCAAAATTGATTCCCCCTATTAATTCGAATACGGTGGAACCGAATGGAACGAAATTTGGTACAGAGGTAGCACTAGCAAAGGGCACATCAGTGTCATGTTTTATATCGCCGCCATCTTGACTGAAACATAATGGCGGCCACACGAATGTTCAAAGCTTAAATCAAATTACGATTAATCTAATCATCCAATCTCTACCAAATTTTGCAACTACATACCTTTATGGAGGGAGCATCCTTTGACCAATCTAATAGGTCATTCGCCTAATAGTTTGCGGATGGCGGCCATCTTTGTGTCAGAATCGATTCCCCCTATTAATTCAAACACGGTGAAACCGAATGGAACGAAATTTGGTACAGAGATAGCACTAGCAAAGGGCATCTCAGTGTCATGATTAATATCGCCGCCATATTGACAGAAACGAAATGGCGGCCACACAAATGTTTAAAGCTTAAATCAAATTACGACTAACATAACCATCCGATCTCTACCAAACTTTGCAACAACATACCTTTATGGAGGGAGCATCCTTTGACCAATGTAATAGGTCATTAGCCTAATAGTTTGCGGATGGCGGCCATCTTTATGTCAAAATTTATTCCCCCTATTAATTCGAACACGGTGGAACCGAATGAACGAAATTTGGTACAGAGGTAGCACTAGCAAAGGGCACCTCATATTCATGTTTAATATCTCTATAGCACGTTGTATTTCAACAAGCTACTACAACCAACATTCAATCATACTCCTTGAAAAGGACAAAGAGTTATAACAATACCCATGCATTTAGGAGAAAGTAGGCTATATGTTCTTTATTGAACATCTTGTTTACTTAATGTCTTTCAGCTCCGACTGATTCAAATGTTTTCTGAACGTCACGGACGTTTTATTACCAACCCTAGGCTCAATTACAAATGCGCACCGTTTTTATACACAGTAGTACAACCTCAGATTTCCTTGCAGTTGGTATGAGAGGGAAATACACTCACATTTGAAAATTATCATTACCTGGGGTGTCTTTTTATTCTAGTAACGGCAAGACTCTCTCTCTTCTTTTCGAGATGTTAAATCACTCACACGACCGCGTTGGGGAGCTGCAGCAAGTGCGGAGATCGGAGGTTTGAATCCCCGGCGCTGACAGCGGCTGTTCCGAGTGTGTTTGTTTTCCAGAGGTTATCTACACTCCCTCCAATAATAATAATAATAATAATAATAATAATAATAATAGTAATAATAATAATAATAATAATAATAATATCGTATGGCCTCGTGTACCGGGTGCAAGCCTTGTTATTCGACACCCAGAGGGTAGCTGGCATGTCGAATTTCGTTGTTCCTTGAATCACTATGAAAGAAGTCAAGGACGTTAGATATCTAAGCTCCTTGAAATTATAGCGCTTTCTAGTAGAGAAACGTGGAACTTTGTGTTGGCGGAAACTCCCGAGATTAATTTTGCCATTATGAGCACGGCCTACTGAATTCAAATGGGTTCTTTGACATGCCAACATCGTATGACATGGTGTCGTAATTTTGCCGCCTTTCAAAAAAAAAAAAAAACACCCACATACCACGGCCAGGAGCGAACCTGCAAGCTTGGTGTTAGTAGACCGACACGTTAACCACTCACCCACCGTGGCAAGTTCCCTCCAATCAAATGCTGGGATAGTAGCCTACCTTATTTCAATTCTCAGAGCACCTACCCCATCCTCGACTTCAGCGGTCTAGCTGTATGCCTCTCACCAAGGCGGTCCGGGTTCGATTCCCGGTCAATGCATGTGAGATTTTCGAAGTGAAATGCCATGTCCTGTGGTTCGGATTCCACGTAAAAAGGAGGTCCCGTGGCTCATGATCTCAATATTGACGGTCACGTTAAACTACAAGCGTCCAGCGTCCATCCTCGACTGTAATAATAACAGCTACATACACTACTACAGTCACCACAGTTTTTTGTGTGTAGGGTGGCCTCCTGAGAGGATGAGTGCAGGCCGTTCTAGCCGACGCCCGTGGACGACCTGCGCGTCGGGATGAGAGATGGAATGGATGAAGAAGAATGAAACTGGGCAAGGATGTGGAAGGCCGCGGCCGTTGCCTGTCAGAATGTACCGTCCCAGTATTTGCCTGGTGTTGAAAATGGGGAAAAAACGGAAAACCATTTCAAGGACGGCCGACGGTGGGCCTCGAACCCACGCGTCTACCGAGTCAGCAGAGAGCTTGGCCCCATGACCTAACGCTGCGCTTTTATTTAGCGAGCGTAGTTACTACAGTAATGCAGGTTATCAGACAATTTGAACACAGACCCAAGTACACAGGGCTGATGACCAAAGCCCCTAAAACGAGTTAACAACTAAACTGAAACTGCTTCCGGGATGAACACTATATTAGTCATCTGTGGAGGTCAACAGCATCATCCTCAAACACAACAAACAGGTTACGATTATAATAAAGACGAGCCAAGGCTGAAGCACTCATTTCAAGAAGAGAATGGGAGATACAATCGCCTGAAGACCTTAACATTTACTTAGCTCTTTCTTCGCCACAAAGGGAATTCACGTCATGGCAAATGTTTTAGAAGAAGTTACAGTATTTATTGTTGAAAGTGGCCATTCAGATACTGAAGGCTGCAGCTTAACTGCTTCTACAAGAGTGAGATGAATCCTCCTGTGTAATCCATGGTACGTAAAATGATGCACCACAACAGCTGTTGGTTCATTTAAGGGGCTTCGCGACATCGTGGACATGTAGTCCTAGGTACTTGGATGTGTGTGGAATCTGTCTGATAACCTGTGTCATTGTGATACGAGTATTAGTGTGTTTATTCAAAATGTAATGCTTTTCAGTCAGTCAAGACGATAGTACCCAATTTTAATGGGTGCTTCCCTAATCCTGAAAAATATTTGCATGAGATTAATGAATACACTTGGACGACCAGTTTCGAGCGATCATCGTCAGATCCTTTACACTTATTAGGCCGTTAAATCTATGTCTACAAATATGTGGGTGTTGGTACTTACAATATATATACTTATTTAGTTGCATCGGTTATTATAAACTAGCGCAACTTGTCAAAATTTGTAATTGTTAACCTCAAAGGGAGGCGGCTTCGGTGGCGTAGTTGGTAGCATGCTGCGCTTCTAAGCCCAAGATCACGGCTTCAAACCCAGCTGAAGTCGTTGGATTTTTTAAGAGCGTTAAAAATCCCTCAGTATGCCTTCCTTCGGAGGGGAAGTAAAGCCGACGGGCCCATGTCATAGATTTATGGCACGTAAAAGAACCTTCTACTAACTACAATTGTATGGAGCTAAACTTGTAGGTTAGATTTAAATAACGCTCTAAGTTCCAAGGTTTGCCACCAGGTGCCGGTTGCAATGGCATCAAGTAACCAAGTTCACAGCTAGGTGTCGTTGACGTTAGCATTTGGTAGCAAAAGTAGGAACTACTTGAAAATTGATCGTCTGCAGTTCTTACCTGAATTATAGATAACACACACTAATACAGCCATCACATTTAACACTGGTTATCAGACAGATTCTACACAAACCCAAAGTATACGGGGCTACATGACCACGTTGTCGCAGCCCCTAAACTGAGGATCCAACCAACCAAACTCAAAGGGAGACAAAATTATCATGGACAATGGGTTCACCGTCTTGGAAACTGGATCTACCCTATGCCTAGGAGAAAATTCTCTGGAAGAAACTATGTTCACGATATGGTTATAATTACTAATTACGGGCAGATGACAGCCATTTGTCCCTTAAAGGGGGCTATTAACTGGAACTAATAGCATCTTTTTCAGGGATGTCCCTTGATGCTCTCGCCTTATTTTAACATAGGCTCTTTGAAAATAAAAAAATGTTTGAACTTTCATGGATTTAAAAAAATGGCGTAATTTCAACAGAAGTTTGGTTGGTTGGTTGGTTCCTCAGGTTAGGGGCTGTGACAACGCGGTCATGTAGCCCCGTGTACTTTGGAAGTCTGTAGAATCTGCCTGATGACCGGTGTTATACAGTATGTGATGGCTGTATTAGTGTGTGTTATCTGTTTTTTTAAATTCAAGTAAGGACTGCAGACATTCGTTTCAAGTAGTTCCAACTTTTGCTACCAAACGCCACCGTCAACGACCAACTAGTTCTGAACTTTGGTACTAGATGCCACCGCAGTCGGCTCTTGGCGACGAACGTTGGAATCTATGAGCGTTAGTCATATATAACCTATAATTTAGCTTCACACAGGTGTATTAGTGGAAGGTTCTTTATCATGCCACAAATATGTGACATGGGACCGCTGGCTTTACTTACCTTCGAAGGAAAGCATACTGAGGGATTTTTAACGCCCTTAAAAAATCCGACGACTTTGGCCGGGTTCAACACAAGTTTCATGAACATTCCCATCAGGCAAAATGATACTAAATTAAATGTTTAAAAACGGCTGTGTTAAAATTTATTGTCATATATAAGGAGGAATTACTTCTAAAACTTTCGGCCATGCTTGTTGAAAAGTTGCGAAAAAAGGGACTTTTTTATATTAAGAAATGCACTTTAGCTAGAAGCCGGCCCCGTTGTGTTTGGGTAGCGCACCTGCCTCTAACCCGGAGGCCCCGGGGCGATTTCCGGCTCCGTCAGGGATTTTAGAAACTGACGTGAGGGCTGGAACGGGGTGCACTCATCCTCGTGCGGACAATTGAGTAGCTGTCTGACAGTGAGGCAGCGCCCCGATCACGAAAACCAAGATTAACGGCCGAGGGGACCCGATGCGCTGATCACGCGTCACCCCAATATCTGCAGGCCAAATGGCTGGGCAGCGGTCGCTTGGTAGGCCTAGGCCCTTCATGGGCTGTAGTTCCAGGGTTTTTTTTTTGTTATTTTAGCAAGAAACTGGAACCAAAGTTCTTTTTCCGCTAGCTGAGAAAACGGCGACAGCTTTTGTTTTTGGACGAGGTATGCTCCGACACTGCAACACCCGTATTCTCTTCTTCTCCTTAGCATTTATCCCGCTGAATTGCAGGGTCTGCTGCTCTGCACTTTCCTTTCCCCTTGATGCGGTCTTGTGCATCTTCAGGAGAGGCTTTAGCCACATGCATATCCTCCCGCAGTGTGTCAAGCCAGCGCATCTTTGGTCGCCCTCGTGGCCTGCGGCCCTCAGGACTGATGTTTAAGGCTCTTCTCGCATCGGAAGAACCGCTTCTGCGTAGTAAGTGACCATACCATCGCAAACGGTTCTCTCTTATCTTCTCAGGGATTGGGACCACACCAAGAGCATTTGAACATCTTCATTTCTGATGTGGTCCAGTCTTGTGAGTCCTATTGGCCAGCGAAGCATCTTCATTTCCAAGACATGCAGCTGTCGTTCATGATTCTTTGTGGCTGGCCAATATTCGGTTCCATACAGTGCCACTGGTCTAATGATGATTTTATAAATTTTAAATTTCAGGTACATTGGCACCCTCCGATCGAAAAGGACTCCTGTAACTTGATACCACTTCATCCAGGCAGCGTTGATTCTACTTCGAACATCTGGGAGCGTGCCACCATCCGATTGGAGAAGTGACCCCCAGATACGAGTTTTTTTTTTTTTAAATGTAATACCCGTTGTGATATTACGCCATTGCAGCGCTGAGCACATACGCAATTTGCCTGACAGTGTTGGCCAAATTGCAGCATATCTAACAGGGGAATTTTCTCTCTTGTCTATGGGTCGGCGGGACTCGCGATCGACGATGCCATTTCAAAATGTTGTCAACACACCCGCATATGGGCGACTGTTGCCATAATGGCGTCTAAGCCTTGCCAATAGATGCAGGTACACAGCGCACCTGCACGGAATGCCAACCGCAGCGCTGCAATGGCGTAATATCACAAGGGGTATTACTTGAGAAACGCCCCTCGTATTTAAATTGAGATGTTTTAGAAATCACAACGCCGTCGATATTAATTGACCCATCACTTTGTACCCCACACTCTAGGCACTCAGTCTTCCTGACGTTAAGTCACAGGCCATATCTGTCCAAGGAGTCTTTCCAACGTTGGACCAGGTGTTGCAAATCTTGACTGGATTCACAGGCGACTATAACATCATCAGCAAAGAGTAGAGTCCAAGGGTGTGGTGTTAACACTTCTGTGCTGATGCTGTCGAGACACCGGTATTTATTTCTTAACAAGAAGTTCCGTGACGAACTAAAGAGCCTACCTTTCATGCCAATGATTATTCTACAATATATGAACCTATCTAGAATAATTACGAAATTAAGTTGGTAATATCGAAATGTCTAATTAGTTCGAAATATTCCTGGTATAATGTAGCCTAATAGAGCACTACAGTTGGCAGCCCTGGTGACTGAATATATTCTTAGTTCCAGAATACAAAATTTGGTTGAAGTCCAATGGACGTTACAAGCAGTTGTACTATGGATCTATCAGCACCCGTAAAAGCATGTTGGCAACAATGTTATGCGTGTGCTGGTCAGAAATAATCTGAAATATTATGATATCTTGTTGTGCCAATTATGGATGAAATCCATTTGTTAGTATAGAAGTTACGTGTATTTTAAAATTGGACATATCAGCAAGCATAGAATCATGTTGGCAGCACTGACTTATATGAAATACTCCAAATTAATCTAAAATGTCAGCTACTAAACGTGTGCATAGTTTAAAGCTGTCGGCTTGCATACTTTCTGATATATTGGTATCTGGATAAAAAAAATAGAGAGAGCAATTATTAACAGTTGGCAGCCCTGGTGGCTTTTAAGAATACGCTCAGTTATATGTATTTATGTACACACATTACATACAAAATTTGGTTGAAATCCAATTGATAGTGTAGAAGTTATATGCATTTAAAAATTGGACTTATCAGAAGACTTAACATTATTTTGGCAACACTGTCATATATGGCCTCCTGGAAATTAAACTGAAATGGTATTATCTACAGGTGTGCCAATTTTGGAATAGCTCCCATGCATACCTTCCAAGATATCCATCATGGAGCTCAAATTTCTAGTGCGTTTTTTCAGCAGTTGGTAGCACTGACATTATTTTCAAATATGGGCTTGAGATATTCCGGTGCACATCTTTACTCCTACTAAATTTTGTTCCGATTGCTGCAGCCATTTAGGAGTTGATAGGGGGGACACACAGACAGACAGACACACATTTTCGCGGATCGATCTCATAAGTCTAATTTTCCCTCATTTTTGCAAAATGTGAAAAGTAGGCTAAAAATGTTTGTTTATGTCTATTGTCTAATAGAGAGAAAACTAAGAAAACGAAAACACAGAGAACAAGAAGTTCCGTGAAGAACTATACAGCCTACTTTTCATGCCAATGATTATTCTACAGGATATGAACCTATCTAGAATAATGACGAAATTAAGTTGGTAATATCGAAATATCTAATTAGTTCAAAATATACCTGGTATAATGAAGCCTAATAGAGCACTACAGTTGGCAGCCCTGGTGACTGAATATATTCTTAGTTCCACCTCTTAAGGTACAGAATACAAAATTTGGTTGAAGTCCAATGGACGTTACATGCAGTTAGACACTGGATCTATCAGCACGCGTAAAAGCATGTTGCCAACAATACCATGCGTGTGCTGGTCAGAAATAATCTGAATTATTATGATATCTTGTTGTGCCAATTATGGATGAAATCCATTTGTTAGTATAGAAGTTACGTGTATTTTAAAATTGGACATATCAGCAAGCATAGAATCATGTTGGCAGCACTGACTTATATGAAATACTCCAAATTAATCTAAAATGTCAGCTACTAAACGTGTGCATAGTTTAAAGCTGTCGGCTTGCATACTTTCTGATATATTGGTATCTGGATAAAAAAAATAGAGAGAGCAATTATTAACAGTTGGCAGCCCTGGTGGCTTTTAAGAATACGCTCAGTTATATGTATTTATGTACACACATTACATACAAAATTTGGTTGAAATCCAATTGATAGTGTAGAAGTTATATGCATTTAAAATTGGACTTATCAGAAGACTTAACATTATTTTGGCAACACTGTCATGTATGGCCTCCTGGAAATTAAACTGAAATGGTATTATCTACAGGTGTGCCAATTTTGGAATAGCTCCCATGCATACCTTCCAAGATATCCATCATGGAGCTCAAATTTCTAGTGCGTTTTTTCAGCAGTTGGTAGCACTGACATTATTTTCAAATATGGGCTTGAGATATTCCGGTGCACATCTTTACTCCTACTAAATTTTGTTCCGATTGCTGCAGCCATTTAGGAGTTGATAGGGGGGACACACAGACAGACAGACACACATTTTCGCGGATCGATCTCATAAGTCTAATTTTCCCTCATTTTTGCAAAATGTGAAAAGTAGGCTAAAAATGTTTGTTTATGTCTATTGTCTAATAGAGAGAAAACTAAGAAAACGAAAACACAGAGAACAAGAAGTTCCGTGAAGAACTATACAGCCTACTTTTCATGCCAATGATTATTCTACAGGATATGAACCTATCTAGAATAATGATGAAATTAAGTTGGTAATATCGAAATATCTAATTAGTTCAAAATATACCTGGTATAATGAAGCCTAATAGAGCACTACAGTTGGCAGCCCTGGTGACTGAATATATTCTTAGTTCCACCTCTTAAGGTACAGAATACAAAATTTGGTTGAAGTCCAATGGACGTTACATGCAGTTAGACACTGGATCTATCAGCACGCGTAAAAGCATGTTGCCAACAATACCATGCGTGTGCTGGTCAGAAATAATCTGAATTATTATGATATCTTGTTGTGCCAATTTTGGATGAAATCCATTTGTTAGTATAGAAGTTACATGTATTTTAAAATTGGACATATCAGCAAGCATAGAATCATGTTGGCAGCACCGCCTTGTATTAATTACTCCAAATTAATCTAGAATGCCAGGTGCTATACGTGTGCAAAGTATAGAGCTGTTGGCTTGCATACTTTCTGATATATTGATATAAGGGTGAAAAGAATATAGACAGCATTTATTAACAGTTGGCAGCCCTGATTGCTCTTAACAATACTTATAGTCATATCTGTTATGGTAAACATTGCACATACGAAATTTGGTTGAAATCCAACTGATAGTATAGAAGTTACATGTATTTAAAAATTGGTACTATCAGCAGGCTTATAATCATGTTGGTAGAACTGACGTATATAAGTTACTCCAAATTAATCTAAAATGTCAGAATATACGTGTGCATAGTTTAAAGCTGTTGGCTTGCACACTTTCTGATATATTGGTATTTGGATTAAAAAAAATAGAGAGAGCAATTATTAACAGTTGGCAGGCCTGGTGGCTCTTAAGAATAAGCTCTGTCATATCTGTTTATGTACAGATATTACATACAAAATTTGGTTGAAATCCAGTTGATAGTGTAGAAGTTATATGCATTTAAACATTGGACCTATCAGAAGTCTTAAAATTATTTTGGCAACACTGTCATGGTTGGCCTCCAGGAAATTAAACTGAAATAGTATTATCTACATGTGTGCCAATTTTGGAATAGCTCCCATGCATACCTTGCAAGATATCCAACATGGAGCTCAAATTTCTAGTGCGTTTTTTCAGCAGTTGGTAGCACTGACATCATTTTCAAATATGGACGTGAGCTATTCCCGTGCACATCTTTACTCATACTAAATTTGGTTTTGATTGCTGCAGCCGTTTAGGAGTTGATAGGGGGACACACACACACAGCCAGGCAGACAGACAGAAGGACAGACAGACAGACAGACACACATTTTCCCGGATCGTTCTCATAAGACTACTTTTTCCTCATTTTTAGCCTACTTTCGATTTTTGCAAAAAATGAAAGTAGACTTATGAGATCAACACAGGGCGAAAAAAAGTGTGTCTGTCTGTGTGTGTGTATGTGTGTGTGTGAGTCTGTGTGTGTGTGAGTCTGTGTGTGTGTGTGTGTGTCTGTGTGTGTGTGAGTGTGTGTACTCTGAATGTCTGTCCCCCCCCTATCAATTCGAACACGGTGAATGCGAATTGAACGAAATTTGGTACAAAGGTAGCACTAGCAAAGGACACCTCAGTGTCATGTTTTATATCGCCGCCATCTTTACTAAAACTGAATGGCGGCCACTCAAACGTTCAAAACGTAAAATCAAATAACGACTAACCAAATCATCCGATCTCTACCAAATTTGGTAACAACATACCTTCGTATAGGATGCGTCTTGTGACCAAACTACAAGGTCGTCCGCCATACCATTTCAGGATGGCGGCCGTGCGAATTATGCAAACTTTATAATCCATATCATGGGACCCACCAGTTCCGATTATCGAGCCGAGAATCGTTTTAATTGTTCTAAAGGAAGAGGCACGTTCGAAATTAAAAGTTTATTTTGTAATACTATAGTGCAGACGTGATTTTAAAAAGCTGAACTGATTCAGTAATAAGACAAGATGGCAGCGGATATCTTGTGCCTGACTTATATTTCACTAATTTGAGTATTGCATGCAATATAGCGTACTGATAAAAAATAAATAAACTTTGAATGAAATGCTTTATATATAAATAATATACTCCAGTGATGAAATCGTTTAGTATAAATCATTATTTGCTAACAAGTTCTATATAAGTCATTTTAAATAGAACGATATTCGTTGACACAATTAGCTCAGTGGTAGAGAGTTAGGCTATCGCTCAAATGCCTATGGTTCAAACCCGATCAGAGCTAGGTTTTTTGCTTGAAATGTTATATGTTTATTGTTTTGTAATGACTCAGATGTTTTAAAATTAAGCGTTATATTGTGCACATTATGGTGTAAAATATTTATTTAATTAAAACATAATTCGCCAGCAGATTTACTCGAGACATCTAGCTGCCAAAAAGGTAACTTCCAGATTTTATTGAAAAGTTTCTTCTTCTGGCCGCTAGAATGCACTCGCTCTGTTAGGATTATATTATCGAAAATATCCACATAGTTTGTATACACACGTCTCTGTAGGGTCATGGAAAGATTTGTTAATTCAATTAGGGTTGTGAAAGCCATGCACAACCAGACGTGTAAAGACATGCCTCAACTCAAAGTTGGATGTTGCCCACGGCAGGTCGTAATAATAATAATAATAATAATGTTATTGGTTTTACATCCCTTTTAACTACTGCTGCTTTTAGAGACACCGGGGTGCCGGAATTTTGGCCCGAAGGGGATCTTTAACGTGCCAGTAAATGTACTGACACGGCTCCCTCGCATTTGTGCACCCTCAAATGCCAGCTGACTGCGCCAGGATACGAACCTGCAACCTAGGGCCCAGCAAGCGAGAACGTTACCGCTGAGCCACGCCGCCAGTCCGGTCGATTATGTCTCCAGATCCATAACATTCTTGATATACTTCTTATCTTTCTTTCTTCAATGATGGTAGCCGTTTTTATCTAGGTTGTGGCGTTTGGTAGAGGTAAATCGTTTCTAAGGTCTTCAACAAAGAATAGTTCTATTATACTCTTTGATAATAACAACGAGTTATAACTATACTCATACATTTAGGAGAAAGTAGGCTATATGTTCTTTACTGAACATCTTGTTGCAAAATGTGAAGAGTAGGCTAAAAATAAAAACTGGATTTTCTATTGGGACGCACGGTTGTGGGGAACTATACGGAAAGTAGTCTTAAAATGAGGCATGAAGAGAATTAATGTACCGATAGAAAACCAAGGCTCCGTAATTTAATATGACGTTAAACATGACATGTTTAAATTTTAAAGTTTTTCAGTTTTCCGGAGCCCCTTAATACAACATTCACCATCACCGGTATGGTTGTAAGAACGTATAGTTCTTTGTGAAGGGCGTGATGATCCAGTGGTCAAGCTGCTTGCTTCTCACCACGGGTTTGATCCCCGGTAATGCGTGATTTTCGATGTGAAATAACACGTCCCGTGGTTCATATTCTAATCAAAAGAGACGTCCCATTCTCCCTTGGCTTACAATCGCGAGATTAACGGTCACATACAACTACAAGCTTCCTTCCTTTATGCAGTTCTTTGAGGTTGTCTACTCTACGGTACAGTACACACGGGCTACGCTTAATGTTACTGGTGTCCTTGTGGTGATTATCCAAGGTAGCGACCGGATGGGCGTGCAGAGGGCTGGAGAAAGTAGCGAGTCCGTTATCACTGGAAGTAAGTTTACTCTCAGCACTACCGTACCACATTAGCAAACTTTATTTACTTTGATGGCATAAGAAACAAGTAGTTCCGTGAAGAACTATACAGCCTATTTTCATATAGCCCACTTATTGCAACTATCAACATACACAATTTCAGTTTGATTGCTGTAATAGATTCGTAGATATTGAGAACCGACTAAATAATTCGGATGGTCGCCATGTTGGATTTTATATATGTAGGTCCTAGAGTTATGTAAGTTACTGTTACATGCAGATTATTGTGTACGTGTAGTATTCAAACTTCAATCGCATAATTAGGACACTAGAAGTTACAAGGAGATTTTAAAATTTCGCACAGCTGCCATCTTTAGGTTATGGAAACAATTGAAATAAATTAGATGCTAGTGGATTACCATTCGTATAAGGATTTACTGTACCAAGTTTCACTGCTCTCGGATGGTTAAATTGCGATAAACGTCCATGTGATTATTTATACTTCGCGTCGCCGCCATGTTGGATTTGTGATCACCAGGTTATTTAAAGTCCTATAAGTGAACTTGAGTTAATAGCTCCTATGAACAATAAAAAATTCAGTTTGATTGCTACAATAGATTCGTAGATATTGAGAGCTGTCTAAATATTTCGGATGGTCGCCATGTTGGATTGTTAAATGTATAGGCCATAGAGTCATGTACCATTATAGGAAAATTATTGGGTAGGTTCATTATTCAAACTTTCACTTCGATCGCATGACTACATCACAAGAAATAAAAACTTAATTTTAAAATTCGCACAGCTGCCATCTTGAGGTTATGTAAACAATTGAACTAAATTAGATACCAGTGCATTACAATGTGTATAAATATTTCCTGTACCAGATTTCAGTGCGTTTGGAGCATTAAATCGCGAGAAAGGTCTATTTCAAATTTTCTAATTCGCTTGGCCGCCATGTTTGTTTTGTATATAACCGGTTTTTTAAAGTCGTATAAATGGACTTCCAGTAGTGCCCTTTATCTCCGTACAAATCTTCAGGGAGATACCGCTAATAGTTTCAGAGATACAGAATGCCGGTGAAATATTTCGCACATCCGCCATCTTGTGGTTATGTAAACAAATGAACGAAGTTAGCTGTCGGTGCATTACAATGTATATAAACATATACTGTACCAAGTTTCATTGCGTTTGGTTGGATAAATCGCGAGAAACGTCTATTTAAAAGTCGCAACTTCGCTTGCCCGCCATGTTGGTTTTGTAGTTACCAGGTTTTCAAAGATCACATAAGTGAACTTATAGTAGTTCCCTTTATGACCATACATGATGTCAGGTTAATATCGGTAATCGTTTCGGAGATATTGAATGCTGGTGAAATATTTCGCACAGCCGCCATGATGGATTGGTGAGTCGTAACAAAATTTGAAGGGCACGGTCGAGGTCGTCCGGAATAGTGCTATGAACTTACCGAGTTTCATTGAAATCGCTCCAGCCGTTTAGATTTTATTAGGGGGGGGGGGACACACACACCAATCACACACACACACACGCACACACACACGGACAAAAGGTGATCTCATAAGCCTATTTTTAGCCTACTTTCGATTTTTGCAAAAAATGAAAGTAGACTTATGAGATCAACACAGGGCGAAAAAGTGTGTCTGTCTGTGTGTGTGTATGTGTGTGTGTGAGTCTGTGTGTGTGTGTGTGTGTATGTGTGTGTGTGTGTGTGTGTGTGTGTGTGTGTGTGTGTGCCTGTGTGTGTGTGAGTGTGTGTACTCTGAATGTCTGTCCCCCCCCCCTATCAATTCGAACACGGTGAATGCGAATTGAACGAAATTTGGTACAAAGGTAGCACTAGCAAAGGACACCTCAGTGTCATGTTTTATATCGCCGCCATCTTGACGGAAACGTAATGGCGGCCAAACAAATGTTCAAAGCTTAAATCAAATTACGACTAACCTAATCATCCGATCTCTACCAAATTTTGCAACAACATACCATTATGGGGGGACCAACCTGTGACCAAACCAATAGGTCATCAGCGTAATAGTTTGCGGATGGCGGCCATCTTTGTGTGAAAATCGATTCCCCCTATTAATTCGAACACGGTGCAACCGAATGGAACGGAATTTGGTACAGAGGTAGTACTAACAAAAGGCAACTCAGTGTCATGTTTTATATCGCCGCCATCTTGACGGAAACGTAATGGCGGCCACACAAATGTTCAAAGCTTAAATCAAATTACGACTAACCTAATCATCCGATCTCTACCAAATTTTGCAACAACATACCTTTATAGGGGGAGCATCCTTTGACCAAACTAATAGGTCATCAGCGTAATAGTTTGCGGATGGCGGCCATCTTTGTGTGAAAATCGATTCCCCCTATTAATTCGAACACGGTGCAACCGAATGGAACGAAATATGGTACAGAGGTAGTACTAACAAAAGGCACCTCAGTGTCATGTTTTATATCGCCGCCATCTTGACGGAAACGTAATGGCGGCCACACAAATGTTCAAAGCTTAAATCAAATTACGATTAACCTAATCATCCGATCTCTACCAAATTTTGCAACAACATACCCTTATAGAGGAAGCATCCTTTGACCAAATGAATTGGTCATTAGCCTAATAGTTTGCGGATGGCGGCCATCTTTATGTCAAAATTGATTCCCCCTATTAATTCAAACACGGTGGAACCGAATGGAACGAAATTTTGTACAGAGGTAGCACTAGCAAAGGGCACCTCAGTGTCATGTTTTATATCGCCGCCATCTTGACTGAAACGTAATGGCGGCCACACGAATGTTCAAAGCTTAAATCAAATTACGATTAACCTAATCATCCGATCGCTACCAAATTTTGCAACAACATACTTTTATAGAGCGAGCATCCGTTGACCAATCTAATACGTAATTCGCCTAATAGTTTGCGGATGGCGGCCATCTTTATGTCAAAATTGATTCCCCCTATTAATTCGAACACGGTGGAACCGAATGGAACGAAATTTGGTACAGAGGTAGCACTAGCAAAGGGCACCTCAGTGTCATGTTTTATATCGCCTCCATCTTGACTGAAACGTAATGGCGGCCACACGAATGTTCAAAGCTTAAATCAAATTACGATTAACCTAACCATCCGATCTCTACCAAATTTTGCAACTACATACCTTTATGGAGGGAGCATCCTTTGACCAATCTAATAGGTCATTCGCCTAATAGTTTGCGGATGGCGGCCATCTTTGTGTCAGAATCTATTCCCCCTATTATTTCAAACACGGTGAAACCGAATGGAACGAAATTTGGTACAGCGATAGCACTACCAAAGGGCATCTCAGTGTCATGATTAATATCGCCGCCATATTGACAGAAACGTAACGGCGGCCACACAAATGTTTAAAGCTTAATTCAAATTACGACTAACATAACCATCCGATCTCTACCAAACTTTGCAACAACATACCTTTATGGAGGGAGCATCCTTTGACCAATCTAATAGGTCATTAGCCTAATAGTTTGCGGATGGCGGCCATCTTTATGTCAAAATTGATTCCCCCTATTAATTCGAACACGGTGGAACCGAATGAACGAAATTTGGTACAGAGGTAGCACTAGCAAAGGGCACCTCAGTGTCATGTTTTATATCACCGCTATCTTGACGGAAACGTAATGGCGGCCACCCAAATGTTAAAAGCTAAAATGTAATTACGACCAACCTAATAATCTAGTCTCTACCTAATTTTGCAACACCATATCTTTATGTGGGAAACATATTCTGACCAAACTGCAAGAACATCAGCCCAATAGTTTGCAGATGGTGGCCAAGTATGTGTGCAAATCGATTCCCCCTATCAATTCAAACACGGTGAAACCGAATTGAACGAAATTTGGTACAGAGGTAGCACTAGCAAAGGGCACCTCATATTCATGTTTAATATCCCTATAGCACGTTGTATTTCAACAAGCTCCTACAACCAACATTCAATCGTACTCCTTGAAAAGGACAAAGAGTTATAACAATACCCATGCATTTAGGAGAAAGTAGGCTATATGTTCTTTACTGAACATCTTGTTTCAAAATTGAAAATAGGCTAAAAATACTTTAGTAGCATTTAGATTTTATACACCACGCCACCATAAACAAGTTACGAAGGCTGAAACCTTATAATCCGTACACACCACACGATTACTTCAAACATCCCCCAGGGGCTCACAACTTGTGGGACGTGGGTTGGCGACCACGGGACCCGAGCTGAGTTTGGCATTACTTTCACTTACTTATGCCGGGCTCCTCTCTGTTATCTTTCCCGTCGACCACCCTTGGTTAACTCTTGTTCTTTTCTGACCCCGACGGTATTAGGGTATCCAAGGCCTAGAGTGTCTTTTCATTACCCGCCTTAATTGGCCCTTGTCTCATCTTTCCTGATACCTTCATTCTTCGAGGGGTCGGCCTTCTTTTTCTTTTCATGTTATCTCCTGCCTTCTGCACAAGGCCCTCGAGGAGGCTAGGTGTATGTAGCGCCACCACTTCTGGTGCACCCTGGATAGTGCTACACCCTCAAGGGCTCACGGCTGGTGAGTTTGGGAGTTGCCTGGGTCCGTTTAGTCCCCTTTTCTCTCTGATCTTGGGGCGGGCCCTCTCCTCTTTCCCTTTCCTATCTGCCTTTCAGAGCTCTCCTTCCTTCCAAGTCCCTCAATCCTCATTCTTCGAGGGTTGAGGGCATTTCGTTTATTCCTGTCCTTTATTTGCTTTATCCTTTATTAGCCTACTTTTCACATTTTGCAAAAATGACGAGAAAGTAGACTTATGAGATCGATCCGGGAAAATGTGTGTCTGTCTGTCTGTCTGTCCTTCTGTCTGTCTGTCTGTCTGTCTGTCTGTCTGGCTGTGTGTGTGTCCCCCCCCCCCCTATCAACTCCTAAACGGCTGCAGCAATCAAAACCAAATTTAGTATGAGTAAAGATGTGCACCGGAATATCACACGTCCATATTTGAAAATGATGTCAGTGCTACCAACTGCTGTAAAAACGCACTAGAAATTTGAGCTCCATGTTGGATATCTTGCAAGGTATGCATGGGAGCTATTCAAAAATTGGTACATATGTAGATAATACTATTTCAGTTTAATTTCCAGGAGGCCAACCATGACAGTGTTGCCAAAATAATTATAAGCCTTCTGATAGGTCCAATGTTTAAATGCATATAACTTCTACACTATCAATTGGATTTAAACCAAATTTTGTATGTAATATCTGTACATAAACAGATATGACTGAGCGTATTCTTAAGAGCCACCAGAGCTGCCAACTCTTAATAATTGCTCTCTCTATTTTTAAAAATCCAAATACCAATATATCAGAAAGTATGCAAGCCAACAGCTTTAAACTATGCACACGTATATTCTGACATTTTAGATTAATTTGGAGTAACTTATATACGTCAGTTCTACCAACGTGCTGATAGCACCAATTTTTAAATAAATGTAACTTCTATACTATCAGTTGGATTTCAAACCAAATTCCGTATGTGCAATGTGTACCATAACAGATATGACTATAAGTATTGTTAAGAGCATTCATGGCTGCCAACTGTTAATAAATGCTGTCTATATTCTTTTTACCCTAATATCAATATATCAGAAAGTATGCAAGCCAACAGCCCTATACTTTGCACACGTATAGCACCTGACATTCTAGATTAATTTGGAGTAATTAATACAAGGCGGTGCTGCCAACATGATTCTATGCTTGCTGATATGTCCAATTTTAAAATACATGTAACTTCTATACTAACAAATGGATTTCATCCAAAATTGGCACAACAAGATATCATAATAATTCAGATTATTTCTGACCAGCACACGCATGGTATTGTTGGCAACATGCTTTTACGCGTGCTGATAGATCCAGTGTCTAACTGCATGTAACGTCCATTGGACTTCAACCAAATTTTGTATTCTGTACCTTAAGAGGTGGAACTAAGAATATATTCAGTCACCAGGGCTGCCAACTGTAGTGCTCTATTAGGCTACATTATACCAGGTATATTTTGAACTAATTAGATATTTCGATATTACCAACTTAATTTCGTCATTATTCTAGATAGGTTCATATACTGTAGAATAATCATTGGCATGAAAAGTAGGCTGTATAGTTCTTCACGGAACTTCTTGTTTTATTTTAAAATGGATTTGTAACATAAAGACGACATAAACCCTGTACAAATGTAATTTACAATAGCACTGTAACACGCGGGAATCTTGCAGTGCGGCCAACATTAAGTACGGAATACGGTGCTGAAAGGCAGCAAGGTATTGACTTAATGCTTTTATCCTCTGATCGCACTACAAGTAGCAGTGGTTTCTGGCTTAAATTCCACAACACAAATTTCTTTGTGATGGATTTTGCCTTGCCAGTGAGCTTCCGTGCTTTTTCTCCTGCTGGTAAGATGAAAATGTTTTGTGTGTAGCTTAAACAGAAGGCTGACTTAATTCTTTCCTATGCCGTTCCAAGGGTCTTGGGTCGATACTTCAGAAAACTAATTCTTTGACTTAATGCTTTTCAGCTCCGACCAATTAAATTAATGAATTCTTAAAAACAAAACATTAAGCATAAGGTACATTTACGACTATGGAAGTTCAAGATTTGAAATTAAATACACTTAAAGAAGAGTTGAAAGCATAAACCCTGTTCACACTTTTCTTCAAAGTATAATAAATGAATAAATAAATAAATAAATAAATAAATAAATAAATAAATAAATAAACCGACAGCAGTGGCCGAGAGCGCTAACGCACTGGCTTATGCCTTGCTGGCATTGGGAGAGCGTGGGTTCGAATCCCACCCCGACCGTCCTGAAAATGGTTTTCGTGATTTCCTATCTCCACCACCAGACCAATGCCGCGACGGTTCCTATCAACAGGTCCACGGTCGACTTCCTTCTAAAATCCTTTCCCTGACTCTTTCTTAATTAGATCCAAGTTAGCGGTTACCTGGGTGATCGGCCTGTCACCATACCCAGTTGTATCTGCTGATAAAGTGTGTTCAGCTCCCAGACACCGTCCTTGCGACGGTAGAGGAATGATCCCTCCCAGAGTCCGTGAGTGAAGCCGAGTTGGGTGGAAAAGTGATGTATTTAATCGTATGGTAATTTATACAACATACAATTATACATAACAAGGTATAAACAAACTTTAAAGTCCATCCTTCTCAACCATTCAGTTAAATCGGGTGTGAGAGTGAACAAATCGTCAGGAATTCCAGGGTACGAATAAAGAGGACAGCGTTGGACCAGATGTTCGATCGTCTGTTCTTCCAGGTTACACTCACACATGGATGAGCTGATCCAGCCACACTTGTACCTGAAATAATTGCAGCAACCATGTCCAGTCCTCAGCCTGTTGATGCGGCACCAGAGGTTCCTCGGTAAGTCAAAGCCGTTTGGTTTCTTTGTGGGATCAAGATGGTGGGCACTTGTTCCCAATGTTATAGTGGACCACTCATGCTTCCAGCTTTCATTTAGGTCAAATCCAGCAGCAATGAGTTGCCCCGCAGTGACACTTACTGGGCTTCTAGTTTGCAGTCGTTGCTGTGATGGATGGCCGAATTCTTGGTGCAATGGCAAAGAGGGTGATGCAAAGATTTTCTTAGCTTCCCTTAGTAGAGCTTGCTTCCTCCTTAGTGAGGTGGAGGGATGTGACTCAGCATGGGTAACCAGTGACATGGAGTTGATATGATGGAACCAGTAATGCAACGCATTGTATCATTCAATTTTGTGTCTATCTTCTTCACATGTGAAAATCCACAGCCTGCATCCAGTCTCCGACCGGGTCAGGAATGGAATGAATGAAGTCCCCATCTAGCGGCGAGGATATGAACTGTGCCGGCTGCCGTGGCCTGACGCACTCCTATGGGGCAATGATTAAATGAATGACAGATGAAATGAAATGATGGAGAGTGTTGCTGGAATGAAATTTTGACAGGGAAAACCGAAGTACCGCACCCGGAGAAAAACCTGTCTGCACAGATCTCACATGGAGTGACCGGGATTTGAACCACGGACCCAGTGGTGAGAGGCCGGCGTGCTGCTGCCCAAGCCACAGAGGCTTTCCTTCTTCACATGTACGCTTTCCAACCAGACGGGTGCACAGTACTCAGCAGCCGAGTAGACAATACTGATGGCAGATAAGCGTAAACAGTTAGCGGAGGTTCCCCAGGATGTACCACTGAGCGTATGCAATATGTTGTTTCTTGCGGCGACTTTGTGGGAAAGTGATAAAAGAGCATAAATAATATGTTCTTATAGTTTAATAATACATGATTTCGAATAAACGATGATTTAATAAAGAATTGAGTGTCCTGTATGGAAAGTGTTGTCACTGTTACATGGGTCTTCTCCTTACTGTGACCTAGACCCGGGGAGTTAAAATGTACGTAGGATCAGAAACAAAATTAGGTAGCATACAGAAATATTACTTTCAGTAGCTTTTAACAGTCCACCTTGTGGCTGTCACCCAAGAGATCTGGGTTCAATTCCCAACTCTGCCAAGAAATTTAATCCTGATCTGAGGGCTGGAATGAGGTACAATCAGCCTTGTGTGACAAAACTGAGTAGAGGTGGGTATGATTCCCACCTCAGCCATCCTGCAAGTAGTTTTCCATGGTTTCCCACTCCTACTGCAGGAAAATGCAGGGATGGTTCCTAACTTAAAGCCACGGCCGCCTCTTGCACAATCCTAGTCCCAATTACAAAATACACGCACTAATACTACCATATAAAAGTAGGTTGGCTCAGGCAAAAAAGGAAACTGTTGACATCGAATATAGATTTAGGTATTAAGAAGTCATTTTTGGAAGCCTTTGTCTGGAGCGTGGCACAATATGGAAGTGAAAGTTGGACCATTGGTGCAGAAGAAAAGAGGAGAATTGAAGCGTTTGAAATGTGGTTACAGGAGAATGACGAAGATCAGATGGGTAGATAGAGTTACAAACGGAGAGGTATTGAGATGAGTAGGAGAGGAGAGATGTTTCTGGCGACTGCTAATGAAGAGAAGAGATAGATTGGTAGGACACATACCCAGGAATAGCAAGTTTAGTTATGGAAGGAAGGGTCGAGGACAAGAACTGTAGGGGTAGACCAAGGTTAGAATATGTTAAAGAGATTGTGGTAGCTATGTAGAGATGAAACGATTAGCTCAGGAGAGGGAGGTACGGATAGCTGCATCAAACCAGTTAAAAGACTGAAGACTCAAACAACATTCTACCATTAAAATTATACAGGTTATCAGACAATTTCTCTACACACCGAAGACATGGGGCTGAATGATTAAGATGTCCAAGCCTCTCAAAGGAAACAACAACAACAGCTTCTCACAAAGAGAATGGTATTTCCGCAATAAAACACTTTCGTCTGCAGAACTAGTTTGGCTTGTTTCATTTCTTCAGCATAATTTTAGAAACACAGCAAAATTAATTTCCCCTAACACATTCTTGTAATAATTTAAAGAAAATAATAATTATGACTCCTTGAAGGACACAGAATATTCTCAAGTCGCTTGCCGCTCACCGAGGTCCCTTGGCTTATGATCGCGAGATTAACAGTCATGCTAAAAATAGGCTACATGCTTTCAACCTTCTTACACATTTTTCTTGCTGGTTCATGTTAACTGGCAGTTTTACAGACAAATTTGTTGTTTCTCTTACATCCGGCTCATGATAACTACGATTATCAATGCCTGTCATAATTTGATCATTTGGGTGATTTATCACCGACTTATTCGTCTTACATCATTCATAGAAAACAAGGATATTCGTCACGATTTTGTTGCGAAGCATTTGCCATTCTCGAGTAGTGTTCAGTAGATTGGCGTCCAGTTAACAAAAGGATGAGATCAAAATACTAAAAGACTTTCTAGAGAACGGACAATTTGAAATAATTTGAAGACATCTTTCAAACACTTCAAATACTGTAATGAAATGAAAATCCACAGCCTGCTTCCAGTCGACCGACCGGGCCAGGGAATGGAATGAATGAAGCCCCCATCTAGCGGCGAAGGATATGAACTGTGCCGGCTGCCGAAGACTGTCGCACTCCCCTGGGGCAATGATTAATTGAATGACAGGTGAAATTAAATGATAGTGGAGAGTGTTGCTGGAATGAAATTGTGATAGGGAAAACCGGAGTACCCGGAAATAAACCTGTCTGCCTCCGCTTTGTCCAGCGCATATCTCACATGGAGTGACCGAGATTTAAACCACGGACCCAGCGGAGAGAGACCGGCGCCCTGCCGCCTAAGCCACGGATGCTCACAAATACTGTAATATGTTTCATAAATAGATATAACGAGAAAATATCAAATATACAGTAAGTAGACTATAGAAGACGTATCCTATCTCAAAATATCCATGTAGACTGAGCCCACTTTGCCTAATCTGTGGGGCCGCGTCTGCCTTAAACTTCAGGCCACGGCCGCTCCTTCCAAATCATTGCCCTAATTTTAAATACACACATTAATACCGCCATCACAATAAGACAGGTTATCAGACAAATTCTACGCACACACAAGTACACGGCGCAACTTGAACACGATGTTACAAAGCCCCTAAATCAGGCGTTTTCAACCTGGTGCTCGCGAGGACCACTGTGCTCTTTAAATAAAATTTAATACTCTAGTCCGACAAGCCAAAAGGTGCTCCTGAGATTCGTTTTTTAATTCAAAATCTGTTGCACGAAACGGAATAATAGTGTTTTCATTACAAGTTATGACATTGAGGAATTTTATCATTTTGTAAAATAGCATTCTTTTTTTTATCTACAGTAAACAAAAAGAACATATAGCCTACTTTCTCCTAAATGTATGGGTATAGTTGTTATAACTCTTTGTCTTTATCAAGGAATGTAATAGAATAGGACTAGGACATTCCAATATCAGAAGAAAATGAAGCAGTTATTGCAATTAGATTGTCGATGTGTTTCTCGTATGAGAAATTTTGTGTTTCACTATACCACGGAGCTTAATTGGAAAACCACACTTTGCATTGTTCAGCAATGTTGATTGCGGATTGAGCGCCAAACAGAACCATAGAGGGCTCAATCTGCCACCCTGAAAGATACCTCTTTTGATTTGACTAAATCCCGATTCCATACATGTGTCTCCATTAGACATTATTATTATTATTATTATTTCTGCATTCATTTCACCACATAAGTGGGACATATCAACATATCGTCGGCTTGTTTGCAAGACGGTATGGCTAATTCTCTTAAGGTGGCACATTGAGAAACGAGCGAACAATGGAACAGGTCTCCAAGATGACGGCCTTCTGCATGGTGATATGTAGACCAGGATGTATTCCCAATATTTGTAGATTGCGAGCCAATAATTTGGGGATGATGCCGGTAGAAGAAATTACTATGGGCAGAACCACTACACTTTCCTGTCTCCACATTTGCCGTATTTCCTCAGCCAATGGCAGATATTTGGTGATCTTATCACAGCAGGTTTGTTGCAGATTATGGGAATTGGGCACTGCAATATCAATTAGGAAGGTTCTCTTCTGCACCTTGTCCACAAGAACGATATCTGGTAGGTTTGCTGGTATGGTTTTATCAGTAATAACTGATCGGTCCCATAACAACTTATGACTGGGATTTTCCAAAACGGCGTCAGGAACATACTGATAGTAAGGCAAAATATTATCAAATAATAAATGCTTTTGAGCAAGGTGTTGGTGCATTATTTTGGCCACTTGGTTGTGCCTTTTCATGTAATCAGTACAGGAGATTGCTTGGCAGCCTCCTGTGATATGTTGAATTGTTTCCGGTTCTAGTTGGCATCTTCTGCATTTATCATCCTGAATATTTGCCTTACTATATATTTCAGGTAGTTTTTGGTAGCCACAACTTGATCCTGGATTGCAACCATGAATCCCTCAGTCTCAGTGAATAGGTCCGCATGAGTCAACCAGCTGTTCGACGCATCAATGTCGACATGTTTCTGGTTGAGATCATACGGATGACGACCGTGCAGAGCTTTCTGCGTCCACTGCTGAAGCTTGATGGCTGAACATTCCTCATCAGTGGCTAACTGTATATCCCTTACGTGAAGAAGATCCAGCGGTGTGCACTTGTCATCTGCCTTCACAGCGGCTTGATGTATGGGAGAGTCATGTCTTCCCAGAAAATATCTCTGAAGGTTCCTCACTTGCCTTGCATGCAATTGGATAATGTCCGTGAGCCCTCGTCCACCTTTTTGACGCGGGATTGTCAATCGCTCAACAGCTGACTTAGGGTGGAGACATCTGTGTTTTGTTAAGATGGTGCGTGTCCTAATTAGGATGTTGTCCAAGTCAGTCTGCGTCCATTTGATAATACCGAAAGTATATGTCAGAGCAGGAATAGCATAGGTATTAATAGCCTTAAAGGTGTTCTTTCCATTCAACTTTGATTTTAAAATCTTGTTAAGGCGTTGATTGTAGATAGCTACGGTTCTATCTTTAATACCTTTATGATCAATTCGATTAGATTGCAGGAGACCAAGATATTTGTAGGTCACATTACCTTCCATAGGCTTTATGAAACAACCGTCATCAAGTTGAAATGCTCGGGCCTCTAATTTTCCACGCCGAATGGTGAGGGTGCGACACTTATCTAATCCGAAGGACATTCCAATATCAGAAGAAAATGAAGCAGTAATTGCAATTAGATTGTCGATGTGTCTCTCAGAGGATGCATATAGTTTAATGTCATCCATATACATCAAATGAGAAATTTTGTATTTGACTATACCATGGTGCTTAATTGGAAAACCACACTTTGCATTGTTCAGCAATGATGATAGTGGATTGAGCGCCAAACAGAACCATAGGGGGCTCAAGCTGTCACCCTGAAAGATACCTCTTTTGATTTGAATAAATCCTGATTCCATACATGTGTCTCCATTAGACATTAATAAATTGGTCCCCCAATGGGACATCATATGTTGCAGACTTATAATGATGGCAGGATCAACTTTATATATCTTCAGGGTTTGGATTAACCAGGAATGTGGCACTGAATCAAAAGCTTTCTTGTAATCAATAAAGGTCATGTAGAGGTTACGCATCATCTTTCCTGCTTGTTCCATAGTAACTGCATCGATTACAAGTTGCTCTTTGCAACCTTGAGACTTCTTCATGCACCCCTTCTGCTCTTCAGCCAGGATGTTATTATGATTTATGTGTTCACAAATCGTACGTGCAATGCAAGATGTAAATATCTTATACAGGGTGCACAGACAGGTGATAGGTCGATATTTGGAAGGATCATTGGTTCTATCACCTTTTGGCAGAAGGTATGTTTTACCTCGCATCAAGTAAGAGGGGATAAGCTGTGGATTTTGGATGAAATCTGTGTAGCAGCGGGCAAGATGCTCATGAGTACAAGTGAAACGTTTGATCCAAAAGTTGTGGAGGTTGTCTGGTCCTACCGCTTTCCAATTTTGGGTCTCCTTAACCACACGGGCCACATCTTCAGTTGATACCGAAGAGTCACTCATCGTGTCAATTTCTGACATTCTCTCCTCCTCCTCCGTAATCCATTTAGCGCTGCTGTTATAATCTCCAGCATTCGACCATAGGGATGACCAGAAATTCTCTACCTCTTCTTTTTGCGGTGAACTGCCCATTTGAGTTCCAGGATCGTCAAGATTCCTATAGAACCGTTTCTCACTGGTAACAAATAGCTTGTTCTGTTGCTTTCGTTCGTTCGATTCTTTATATCGACGTAATCTCTGTGCCTTTGCCTCAAGTTGCTACTTTAATGTGTCTAGGATCTCAAGGGGGCTACAGTTCGGAGGATTATACTTTGCATGTTTACTCTTCGTATGGCTCAACATTTTAACACATTGAACAACCTTCTTACTTCTATTGCCTGCAACATACTGATGCATTCTTCCGATATTTACTCTCAGTTCATCAACAGACTTTCGTAAACGTATCTCCCAAGCTGGCATCTTCTTCTGTCGACCTGACGTATATTTAGGTCGCCATAATCTACCTCCAGTCACTCGTATCACAGCTATCGCTCCAGCGTAAATTGCAGTCTGAACATGGTTGAAACAATATGATTTCTGGGACAGATGCTGAGAGAGAATGTCGTTCATTGTTACAACAGCGGTAGCAAGTTTCTTAGAGCAATGTTGGTTCGTGATCATGGGCCGCTCTATTGGATCAGTCCCTTCAAATTCTATGAGAGCCTTCCCAAATTCATCTTCGAGTTGTTTCCGCACTGGATCTCCGAGTGCTTCCGGCGATATTCTTACATCTTTGTCATCTGAACGATGATCGGTGTGCCTTTGTTCATTGTCCAAACGTGTACTCTCCTGATCTATGGATTCGTCTACAGAGGTATGAGTATTGTCGGCAGCCACGTCAACCATTAGCAGCTTGAGATGATGTTCTGGGATAAGTTTCTTCAAAACTATAGCACGGCGCTGATCTGCTATTCTCTGTTCCGTAACATTAATTTCAGGGAATTTCTGGCAGAATGCAGCGTGCAACTTCTGTCTATATGCAGTAGTGTCAGTTTCCATATTCGTTATCTGATAATATGAACGCATGATGTACTTATTCATTTCATTTGTCCATTTCATGCGCTTTCTCGGTTTGCCTGCTCTTGTGGTCTCCTGAGTATCAGAAGAAACACTAGGAGCAGGTGTAGCGTTGAATGCTGTTAGGATGCTACTATCGACATCGGCTGTAACATGTTCGGGGTGTTCCCCGATCAGGGCCCGCCTGTTCAGCTCCTGATCACCACCGGCTTGTATGCTGTCACCCCCAGCGATGGCTCCAAGGGTGCCCCGACGCTCCTCGGGTAGCGGCCTTTTATTTCCACTTTTCTTATTTGATCTCATCATGATGATGGTGTGCCTTTTATACCTACGGCCAGGATATAATTTCGACCGCCCCTAACATGGGGAACAGACGTCGTTAGCAGCCGCCCGCTGCGGGACAGACGCTGCTGCAATGA
Organism: Meconema thalassinum; assembly: GCA_946902985.2. Classification (NCBI taxonomy): domain Eukaryota; kingdom Metazoa; phylum Arthropoda; class Insecta; order Orthoptera; family Tettigoniidae; genus Meconema; species Meconema thalassinum. The sequence continues at coordinate 149,617,899 of OX336390.1, read as the reverse complement.
GTTTGATTTCGGGGTATTCATCCCCTAGGCAGGTTGCCTTCACTACGGCTGAAGAGTCCTACCTACCCTAAATGATTAATAGTCTAATAACCGTTTCTTGTAAATTTTGCCGACGCTTTTGAAGCTGATATCGAAAGAGTATGAGACGAGTTATCCTTAACCTGCATTGGAACTGTCAGATCTTAATCGACCTCTTCGTGTTAAATGTTTACGCAATTCACCAAAGTTGAGCACATGCAAGCAATAATAGAAATGCATAAATACTCACTGTGACAGGAGGGGCGAAAGCAACTAGCTGTGCTAGTAAACTAAGGTTACAATTTATACTCGTAGATCCTGGGTTTCATTGATGTCACACCAGCCGACACTTAATTTTCACAACTTGCGGTATGTAGCATAACTCCATTCAACAATTTATTTTGCAGCAATATCTGTGCCAAATTCATTTAGAGACTGGATGAAAGAAGTTATAAACACGCAACATATGGTTCAAATCTAACAGAGACAGCGACGTACTTATGACAACTTACATAACCTAACCTGGTTGCCTTATTATTATTATTATTATTATTATTATTATTGCTATTATGAATATTATTATTATTATTAGTAGTAGTAGTAGTATTTTTACATCGTTATGCCCATCTGTGGAGCGCAATATAATTTATTTAGCTGATGATATGTTTTTTTCACCCAAAATCTCTTTATCTGGGCACTGAAAATATTCCTCCGTTCTTCAGTCAATGGTTTATGGGTCCTGGTATTAATTTTCTCAGCAAAATGATGGTTGAATTATCATTACTTATACTAGCGGACCCGTGCGAGAACTCTCGCATAATTGGTTGTGTGCGCCCCATGTGTACAGACTATCCGCGCGGCTCTAGTGCTATGCGGGCTGTAGGCGACAGTGTTCTCGCAGGGGCTATCGTCTTGTTTATTTGTTTAAAAGCACTTTATAAACAAATATACATATATATTTCCGTTGACTTTTCAGAAATGCAAGATTTTTCTTGTACTATTGAGACGATTTGGAAGATTTTGGTACAAATCACACCTTCTAACTCCTTCTGGTTTAGAAGCTTGAGTTTTGTGAAACTAACACCTTAGTCTTAATGTATTATACTGTATAATAAGATAATAAGATTCGATTTATTGGTGCTCGGGTAGTTGGTATGGCATGAGGATGGTGCTCACTGTCTCAGGAAGGTTGAAAACGCTTGCCCTAAATTACTGTAGTAACTAACAACAAGCGCTGCTTCTCGTCGGGGGTCTTCCTGAGTGACCACATCTACTGTATATACTGTAGCTTAAGGTGGGTCTCCCAAATGCATTAGGACCAATCGCCACTGGTCGGTCTGTCACTCGTGCATTGCAAGTGATACGGCGATCAGATGCGATGTGTTCAATGAGGACTGTTATGGTTCGTTGACACTGTACAAAACACTTAAGTGCTAATGATATGCGAGGCAGCACGCGCTCGGAGCTACAACCTATTGGAGACCTTGATTAATATGGAACTACGGTGAAGGTTGGAGAAAGACAAAACAATGACCGATCTAATTTGCTGTTGCTTCATTTAGAGGCCAGGGACATTTTAGTTATCAGCTCCGTATAATTGCGTGTCTTTGGAGTCTATTTTATGATCTGTGTTTTTATGGCAGACCTACATGTTATAGTGTAATTACAATTAGGGTACTAGTAGGGTTGTCGATAAGCACCGTCACGGCAGTAGTAGCAGTTACTATGTAAAAGAAACGTTTTTGAAGACATAAGTGCAATACCGTTTAATATTAGTTTGTAAATATTCTTTTAACTGTAGGCGTGACCTTCCAGCTGGTCACATTTTATCTCCAGGCTGTTTGTTGTTTGAGTCTTCAGTCTTTTGACTGGTTTGATGCAGCCCTCCATTCCTCCCTGTCCTGAGCTAATCTTTTCATCTCTACATAGCTACCACACCCTACATCCGAGGCAATCTGTTGAACATATTCTAACCTTGGTCTACCCCTACAGTTCTTGTCCTTGACCCTTCCTTCCATAACTAAGCTTGCTATTCCTGGGTGTCTTAGTATGTGTCCTACTAACCTATCTCATCTCTTCTCTTCATTAGCAGTCGCCAGAAACATCTCTCCTCTCCCACCCGTCATAATACCCCTTCATTTCTAACCATATCTACCCATCTGATCTTCATCATTCTCCTGTAACACCACATTTCAAACGCTTCCTTTCTCCTCTTGTCTGCTGTACCAATAGTCCAAGTTTCGCTTTCATAGAGTGCCTCGTTCCAGACAAAGGCTTCCAAAAATGACTTCCTAATCCCTATGTCTATATTCGATGTCAACAGATTCCTTTTCTGTAGAAATGCTTTCCTTGCCTGAGCCAACCTACATTTTATATCCTCTTTGCTTCGTCCATCACTGGTTTATTGACGAAATACCCTATCAACAAGCCCCGGATGCTTAGGTTCTCACCTATTTTATTCCTGACCTCTTACTCTCCAAAGTTCAGTTTATTTTTATGTTTCACGTACAAATGAGTAATAAACTTCAATTTTGTAAAGCCTAAATTGACCTAATTTTACGTTAGAACCTTATAAGACCTATTTTCGTGATATACCTGATTAAGTTATTTAAGCAAATAGAGCAGCCTACTTTGGTAGTAATCGATGCAGTTTAATAGAAAGTTGAAACAAGAAATCACAAAAATACAAAATCATTCGTCACAACTATACAAATCTCCACAGTGGAATGGCGAGCTCCCCGGAGCTTCACCTTGGCCTTGAGAGTTTGTTTGGCTGTTGGCTGCCAGGAAGAAGCAATAACAGAGCCAGAATTGGGGTACCCGGTTTGAACCCGACTACCCGGTTATGCCCCACTTTCCCCTACATTTATTTATATAAACACATTTTCAAATTGGCCGAGTTCTAGGACAGAAGAGACTACAGTGGTTTGGCCACATCTTTCGAGCTGATGAATCCATCCAAAACCGAGTCCTTCATTCACAACCTGCTGGAAGACAACCAAGGGTACGTCCCAGGACGCGATTGGACGATCGAGTATTGACAATACCTCAGCAAATGGATCCGAATGTGGTGGAAGATGAAGCTCGAGACCAGCAGCGTTGGAATGCTATCTGCAGTAGATACCTCCTCCTTTGTGAATGATTTCTTTGTTATCACTTCCTCTTCTTTTTCTTTCTTTTGTTCTTCTGCTGTAGGCCTTAAAGGCCCATAAGTGCAATAAATGATGATGATGAAAAACATTTTCAAAGTGAAAGGAGACCGTTCGAATAAGGAGAACGTTAAACATCTTAATTATAATCTTATCAAATCTTGCGTAGCAACATTCGGTCGGGTTCTCTGTGGAGAAAAAATGCTCGAATCATTGATTTGGAACTTGAAGGAAATAGTCGGAATAAAGTTCGTACTTTTTACCTCATATGAAGTGAAACACAGTTTCACCGCTTCCAAGCGGAAGACAGAAGAGTTTTCACATGAGAATCTTTCCAAGTACCGGTACTTCATTGTACAGTGTCATACTAGGAGTGCCTCTGAGTAATGAAATCTTTTGCGCGTATGCTGCTTAAAATTAATTATATGTTTTTTAGTGTCGTATTAAATCAAGACGAGTATACTGAGAACTTTGCGCATGTACTGTAGTGCTTGAAATTAAATTGTGTTTATCAGTGCTATACTTATCGTTGGTGTATTGAAGTTAGTACTTTTAAATACATACTAATGTTACAGTTAATTCACCTTTTTACCATTTATATTTACAGTGTTTTATGCACTGATTTATACAAATGTATACTCCAAAAATCCGATAAATTCCCAAATTGAACATGTACGATCCTATAAATCCCTGACAGAACCTAATTGTAACCGTTTAGAACCTGAAAGTCCGGGGCCTGCATATCAGCCAGGAAACGGAAATATTTCTAAGCAGCTAAAAGCCCACACACAACTATGGCCAACATAAGACTGTTATTGTCTGATGAGTGGTGTTTGGTGAAGCTACGAGAGAAGTGTAGATTTTTGGCATTTTAAGTATTATATTCTAAAAGAAAGTTCCTCCACTACACTGATGTCGAGTTATTCCTACTAATTTAACATATTGTTACGTGCCACCCCTAGTGGCACTTTTGTTAACTGGATTACGGTGGGTAGGAAGCACAATACCAATTACTGCTTAAAGAAATAATTAACTTTATTGCGGCCAGAAGGATACAGCACTCTTCAGTAAATACAAGCAATTATTACCTTACTCCAGTTTCCTTACGGCGAGAACACTTCCCCTTTCACTTGTCAACAGACCACAGTTAATCCTCTTCGCTAATGAGTCCGGTCCCGTACGCTAGCTGGAAATAGCTGCACCCAGCCTGTCACCGTACTACACACTGTTTCACAATGTAGCACAATCACTTCTGTCGCACTGGAGATAAACACACTCGCTCAAGACACAGTTCCCCTGTAGGAGTCTCACTTCCCCGCTCCACTAGAGGTTTCGCAAGTCACCACACTTCTGTCGCTCAGAATAATCGCTCACACTAGCTCGTAAAACACCACAACCACTGCTTGACAGGTCGCACTTATATAGCAGGCCGGTGACTCAATAAATGCTTCTAGATCCATTCAGGGTTCACGGCTTCTCGAGGTTTCCATCGCTGGTCCAGTCACGAATATTCTGGACTATCCCTTTGTCCTAGTAGCCCTGTTGCATAAGGCGCACGCAATACAGGAGGCAGGGCACAGCCCAGCCCTGGGTCAGTTGTGACTCATGCGGCGAGTGATGACACAAACTCGCAGCCGTAACAATATTTACCAGTTGATTTTGCTTATACGAGGGCTGTTTTTAAGTAAGGCCCGTTTTTTAAATTAACCGAACATTTTATTTTGAAACCACATTTATTTTTAGGTTTTACATGCCTTCCTCTATTACCGACAGTAGTGGCTACGCTGGCTAAAGCACAGCATTAGGTCATGGCACCAAGCTCTCTGCTGACTCGGTAGACGCGTGGGTTCGAGCCCCACCGTCGGCCGTCCTTGAAATGGTTTTCCGTGGTTTCCCATTTTCAACACCAGGCAAATGCTGGGACGGTAGCTTCTGACAGGCCACGGCCGCTTCCTTCCACATCCTGGCCCAGTTTCATTCACCATCATTCATTTCATCTCTCATTAACTCCTCTCATGAGGTTGGCTTCAGGAAGGGCATCCGGCAGTAAAAATCATCGCCACAAAGACTTCCATCGCAACTCATCCCCGACCCCGTTGGAAAACGGGAATAATAAGGGGTAGACATACATACATACATACCTTCCTCTATTGTTCTACATAGTAGCCTTGTTTATTTGGGCACTTGTCATACCTTAAAACTAAGTTCTGAAATCCCTCTGCATAAAAGTTTGCCGCCTGCTCTGACAACCAAGAATTCACGGCTGTTTTCACTTCTTCATCGTCGGCGAAGCGCTTCCCACCAAGATGACGTTTCAGCTGCGAAAAGAGGTGGAAATCGCTCGGAGCAAGGTCATGGCTATACGGTTCATCGTCATGAACATTTTCACGGCCACTTTTGAACTCGCGCACCCATTTTCGCACTTTACCTTCCGTCATTGCATTATCACCATACACCTCACAAAGCTGACGATGAATGTCTGCAGCCGACATGTTTCTTGCACTCAAAAAACGTATCACATATCGTACCTCACACACAATCTTGAACATTGTAAAGATGCACAGTTCAGCGTACAGGTTAGCTACACAGCTGCAACTGACGCCTGCTTGTTCGCAAAGTATGCCGGGAGGTAGCGCGCACGCTTGTTGCGGCGTGCGTACTAACTACGGGCTTAAAAGCGGCCCTTACTTAAAAAACAGCCCTCGTTTTTGAATTTGTTGTTGGTTTTAAACCCTGGTTCCTTTTATAACCATTATTATTGCGTTACAGCTGTCTAAATTAGCCGAGATCAACAAGATGCTGCAGCAGAAGCGGTCGTGCTATTCATCATCTGTTACAGTAGCAAATTGCCTGGGGTATAACAATGGGAATTCGTGAGCCGATACGCGTGCCGTCAACTGTGTACTTGTATATCAATTGAGAGGAGTGACCAGTAGAGAAATTACCATTCGAGACATGTGTTGGAATTCTATCTCGCTTGTTGCTGAGGACTGACTGGGGTACCAATGAGTCGAGTGCGGCGCATTGGCTATGAACTTCCACCTTTCTTCGCAGATATATGCTGTGGCTATAAGAGTGTCTGAGAAATGTACAGGTGACTCGAATATATGATAGGTCATTGCATACCATCATGAGCAGCGTCTTATCTTCCTCGCATATCCGCAATATTTGGCCAGATGCCCTTTTTTATTTTTTATTTTCTTTTAAGAAAGAAAGAAAGAAAGAAAGAAAGAAAGAAAGATAAAAACAGAATAGTAAAAGGTTTTCGAGTTTTCAAAAATGAAAACGTTGACATAATTTCATTTGGTTAGTTGGTTCTTCAGTTTAGGGTCATGTAGCCCCGTATACTTTGGGTGTGTGTAGAATCTGTCTGATAACCGGTGTTAATTGTGATGACTGTATTAGTGTGTGTTATCTGTTTTTAATTCAAGTAAGGACTGCATACATTGGATTTTCAAGTAATTCCAACTTTTGCTACCAAATGCCACCGTCAACGACCAACTAGTTCAGCACTTTGTTACTAGATGCCACCGCAGTCGGCTCCTGGCGACGAATGTTGGAACCTAAGAGCGCAACTCAAAGATAACCTATAATTTAGCTTCACATAGATGTAATTGGTGGAAGGTTCTTTATCATACCATAAATCTATGACTTGGGACCACCGGCTTTACTTCCCCTCCGAAGGAAGGCATACTGAGGGATTTTAATGCTCTTAAAAATCCGACGACTTCGGCCGGGTTTGAACCCGCGACCTTGGGCATGGAAGCTCAGCATATCATTTCATTTATTAACTCCGATACTCCTGATTGCCCTGTTGACTTGATGAATACAGCATTATTGCCGGATGTGAGGCAGACTGTTCTCTATGGCGAGAGGACATGATACATGCTGGTGGAAGTGGTTGCAGTAGCTACTATTCTCAACATTTGTGTCCGTATATCAGTGGTTCTGAACCCGTAGACGTCTGCGGACCACTTAGAGTGAAATTGAATCATGTACGGACCACTCCTCCGCCTCCCCCACCCCCTCCCCCGAAATACACCTTATCAGTCGTAACCCTTCCTCAATAACACTTATTTTAAAGACATAGTCTATCAATTCAAAAGCTGATAGTCATCGCCGCGAATACCTTCGGACGATTCTCGTTCAACGCACATCGTTTTCAAATCCCCATTTATTGGCCACTTTTTATACGTGCTGGTGGACCCTTTTCTCCCGCGGACCACTCCCGAGGCAGGTGGTCCGCGGACCACCGGTTAAGAACCACTGCCGTATATCATACAGTGAAAGGCTAAATGATTTACACATGTTACAAAAGGATGTTAATGTTACAAGATAAAATCCATGAGTGCCACGGATTATGCCACAGTTTGGATAATATGGTTGGAGTTTGTGGTTCTTAGCGTTATTGAAATACAAAATTTCGAATATCGAATTTCAAATTTAGAGTTTCGCAGAATCTATGATTCTCAGTTTTAGCATGTTGTAGGAAATCTATTACAAATGAGCGTTTTGTGAAATATTGTATGGGACAAAATTAGGATTAAAATAATATAGTTCAATAATATGAAATTGCTCGTCTCATTGTATCACAGAACACAGTAAACTAAGACAGAAGAACCTTACAGAAAAATATTCCAGGTGACTCAGCTGCCCCTAATAATATTGTATTATGCGGCCCAACTTGCGTTGTTTTCGCGAAGGTCGATATTTCTCAGCTTGCATACTATCAGTGGCGGCTCGTAGATGAAAAATCAGGTGAAGAGCAAAACTCTAATTTCAGCAGTGCTTGATTGCTTTTGTGAATATTGATTTTTTTTCGTATTTTAAAGCTAAAATATCTACTCGGTCGTCCTGAAAATGATTTTTGTGACTTCTCATGTTCACCACCAGGCATATGCTGGGATGGTTCCTTTCAATAGGTCCACGGCCGATTTCTTCCAAAATCCCTTCCCTGACCCGCCCTGCAAAGAAAATGCACGGCCATTGCCTGCATTAATAGAATTAATATAATTCCTTAAAGTTCCCACGAGTTACAGTAAACTTTAAAGTTCATAGGAACTCTCTTCCAGAGGTTATGAAGAGAGTGAGACCTCAAGTATAGAACAACTCCAATTACAAGCCTATTTAAAGTCACATTCTCATTATATCTAACTCCACATACAGTGCTTGCAGAAAGTTTAGGGACAGGCCTAAATTTCGTTTGATGCACATTTGTCCCAAAAGTAACAGCATTTCAGTTATTGTTTTACATTATGTTATTAGACATCTATATGAGGGGTTTACATTAAAAAGTTCGCTGCTCTAGCTCTAATACTTTTGGAGATGGAATGTTTTACCTTTTTGTAAACAGGGCAAAAAAAACCTGTTTTTCCTACTAATGAAATGTTTTCGTTCTCAAAAACTGCTAATCCTACAACTATGAAATCTTTACTGCTGTTTTACTACAATATATCAATCATAAACATAAAAATACAACCTATGTAAAGAAATTACTACTCATTTGATGGCCTCTCAAATAAACTTTCTTCCCCGGTAATTTTGGCGGCAAAATTGGTCAATTTCGTTCCATGATAACTTCCGATTGGCAGCATTTCGAGAAAGTACCCACAGCCGATCCATCACAAACAAGACACGGAGAAAACAACTGCGTAGTCAGAATAGCTCGAAGTGTTTCCAATCGGAAGTTATCGCGAAACGAAATTGACCAATTTTGCCGCCAAAATTACCGTACTGGGGAAGAAAGTTTGTTTGAGAGGCGACCAAATAAGTAGTATATTTTCCAAGGTTGTTATTTTTATGATTGCTATATAGTAGAAAAACAGCAGTAAAAATTTCATAGCAGTAGGACTAGCAGTTTTTGAGAAAGAAAACATTTTAGTAAGAAAAACAGTTTTTTTTAGCCTTGTTTACAAAAAAACATTCCGCCTCCAAAAGTATTAGATCTAGAGCAGCGAAATTGTAAACGAAAACCCCTCATATAGATGACTAATAATATCAAGTAAAACAAGTAGTTCCGTGAAGAACTATACAGCCTATTTTCATATATCCTACTCATGTTAATTGCCTCTATCTACATACAAAATTTCAGTTTAATTGCTGTAACAGATTCGTAGATATTGAGAACCGTCTAAATATTTCAGATGGTCGCCAGGTTGGATTTTTATTTTAGTACTATTACATTAAGATTATTATGTACGTGTGGTATACAAACTTCAATCGCATGATCAGAACACAAGAAGTAAAAACGGGATTTTAAAATTACGCACAGCAGCCATCTTGTGATTATGCAAACAATTGAAATAAATTAGATGCCAGTGGATCAACATTTGTACAAGCATTTAACGTGCAACGTTTCACGGCACTCGGATAGTTAATTCGCGAGAAACGTCCATTTAAATATTTATAATTCGCGTCGCCGCCATGTTGGATTTGTGCTCACCAGGTTACTGAAAGTCCTATAGGTGAACATATGTTCATAGTCTCTATGAACACTAAGAAATTCAGTTTGGTTGCTGTAAGAGATTCATAGATATTGAGAACCGTCTAAATATTTCGGAAGCTCGCCATTTAGGATTGTCATAAGTTATGTATAGGCCATAGAGTTATGTACCATTCAAGGACAATTATTGCCTAGGTTCATTATTCAAACTTTCACTTCGATCGCATGATTACGACACAAGAAATAAAAACTTAATTTTAAAATTTCGCACAGCCGCCATCTTGAGGTTATGTAAACAATTGAATTAAATTAGATGGCAGTGCATTACAAACTGCAAAATCATTTACTGTACCACATTTCACGGCGATCAGAGAGTAAAATCACGAGAAAAGTCTATTAAAATATTTCAAATTCGCTTGGTCGCCATGTTCGTTTTGTACTTTACAGGTTTATGAAATATACATAGGTAAACTTGTATCAGTACCCTTTATCACCGTACACAATTGCAGGGTGATATCTGTAATAGTTTCGGAGATATAGAATGTCAGTGAAATATTTCGCACAACCGCCATTTTGAGGTTATGTAAACAATTGAACTAAATTAAACTCCAGTGCATTACAATGTGTATAAACAATTGCTGTACCAAGTTTCATTACGTTTGGATAGTTAAATCGTGAGAAAAGTCTATTTAAAAGTCTCAAATTCGCTTGGCCGCCATGTTGGTTTTGTAGTCACCAGGTTTTTGAAAGTCTCATAGCTGAACTTCTAGTAGTGCCCTTTATCACAGTACACAATTTCAGGGCGATATCGGTAATAGTTTCGGAGATATTGAATGCTAGTGAAATATTTCGCACAGCCGCCATGTTGGATTGGTGAGACGTAACAAAATTTGAAGGGCACGGTCGAGGTCGCCGGGAATAGCGCTATGAACTTACCGAGTTCCATTGAAATCGCTCCAGCCGTTTAGATTTTATTAGGGACACACACACACACACGCCTCACACACACCTCACACACACCCACACACACACACGCACACACACACACGGACGAAAGGTGATCTCATAAGCCTATTTTTTCAAAATTGAAAATAGGCTAACAATGACTGAAATGGTGTTACTTTAGGGACAAATGTGCATCAAACGAAATTTAGACATGTCCCTAAACTTTCTGCAAGCACTGCAGTCTTGCATTTTCCCTCAAGGCGTCAGATAACGTGGTAGTGTTTCTTTTGAGTGTTCTAATCTGTAACTGGCACTTCAAATGTTCCTCTCTGTCTTTGTGTTTGTTCAACCCGCGCGTAGGCCTAATGTTTTGGAAATCACCGAAACTTGTTGATTCCACACACCACATTTGTTACTAAAAAGTAAGCAAGGCTAACAGAACAGGTTGTTTTTATGAATACAACTACTGCACAAGCATGTGAACTGCTCGAATCAAGATCCCTTGCAATGAAGGCTATAACATTTGCCGGGTTTCTTAATATCTTTTTAGTACACAGTTCTATTAATTAATTTGGCCGTCCACAATTTAATAACTCCCCTTTGTCTTCGTCTTTCCACCTACTGAAGGGAATTTCTAATAAAAGTAATACCGTGTCTTTCACTGGAAATATTATTACACTAAAAGCCATCAACTTTCATCAACAACAGGGTAAGTAACGTAATAAATAAATATTATTTATTGGGAAATAAATACAAGCTTCAGCATAAAAGAAAAGAAGCCTGACGCAACGCCAACTGTCAACAACTGGACTTGACGTATTGGCTTGGAGACACAGCAAAGTCTTCACTCGACTGTCTAACGGCAGGTAATGACGTCACACCCGATGTCAGGTTGCCATGGCAACGAGACGAAGTGGCTGACGTAAACACGTTACTTCGTCTCCTGTAGTTTCTCCTCCAAGTTACAACAGCACAATCTAGCGACAGGGAGTTCAACTGACACAAGGCCGTCATAGAGCCTCGCCAGTAGGTAATCTGTGAGCCTCGCTTGCGTACCTTCTAGCAACGGACTGTAGAAATAACAGTACACTATAAAAAATACACGATAAAATAGCGCAAGACAACTGCACCATTTTCATTTAAATAAGAAAATATAATGTTTATCTTACGAGATGTCTAGTGAAGAGGCTCTTCACTCCCTTCACCTGAATAGCCGCTACTGCATACTATATGGTACTAATGCACTGCTAGCATAGCTTGCCACGGTGGGTGAGTGGTCAACGTGTCGGTCTACTAACCCCCAAGCTTGCAGGTTTGCTCCTGGCCATAGTAAGTGATTTTTGAAAGGCGGAAAAAATTACGACATCATGTCATACGATGTTGGCATGTCAAGAACCCATTTGAATTCAGTAGGCCGTGTTCATAATGGCAACATTAATCTTGGGAGTTTCCACCAACACAAAGTTCCTCATTTTTCTACTAGAAAGCGCTATAGTGTTCAAGGACCTTAGATATCTAACCTCCTTGACTTTCATAGTGCTTCAAGGAACAACGACATTCGACATGCAAGCTACCCTTTGGGTGTCAAATAACAAAGCTTGCACCCGGCACCCGAGGCTATACGATATTATTATTAATACTGCTAGCATAACCTGCAAACGACACTGAACACTCTTACTTTTCCCTTGCTGTGACTACAGACAAATACCTCCTTTCTAGATTGAATCAGAACCACAGGACATGGCATTTCACTTCAAAAATCTCACATGAATTGACTGGGAATCGAACCCGTTCCACCTTGGTGAGAGGCAAACAGCTTGACCGCTGCGACACTACATCCCCTCAAAATTAAAAAGTTCATAAAATTTCACATTTTCATTATTTGATTCTGTGGGGGGATCCACCCCTTTGATCAACCCCAGTATTTACGCCACTGGTCAGCTATACCTCTCTCTCTCTCTCTCTCTGTCTTTCTTCTTGTATCGTTCTCAGTAATACCAGGACATGGGACTGAATAATAAAACTCTCAGACAGGATTTCCCGTGATCCTCATACTGAATTCAATCATAGCACACATACGACTATATGTTTCCATCATACTTCTCCGATGATGCTACGTTAACTCATCGTCATTTATAAACTACGCATGATAGTCACGCAACTCAGCAGTCTCACGATATTCGTGCTGCAAATGTTAAGATTGGTTGATTGGTTCTTAAGTTTAGGGGCTGCGACAACGCGGTCATGTAGCCCCGTGTACTTTGGGTGTGTGTAGAATCTGTCTGATATCCGGTGTTAATTGTGATGACTGTATTAGTGTGTGTATCTGTTTTCATTCAAGTAAGGACTGCAGACGATCAATTTTCAAGTAGTTCCTACTTTCGCCGCCAAACGCCACCGTCAACGACTACTAGTTCAGAATTTAGCTACCAGACGTCACCGCAGTTGGCTCTTGGCAAAGAACGTAGGAAGCTAAGAGCATTGTTTACATTCCTAACCTATACAATTTAGCTTCACACAGGTGTAATTAGTGGAAGGTTCTTTAACATGCCATAAATCTATGACATGGGACTGCCGGCTTTACTTCCCCTCAGAAGGAAGGCATACTAAGGGATTTTTAACGGTCTTAAAAAGTCCGACGACTTCGGCCGGATTTGAACCCGCGATCTTGGGCAAATGTTAAGATTTGTATGCTTGAAGTTATCCCCCCTAAGAGTTACCATATGTTCTCTTTTCCCCGGACATGCCAGTTTGTTTTAGATAATGAATAGACAATCCACAGTGGCCGAAAGCGCTCCTTTAATACGACCCAAATTAACGGTCACCTGGGCCATCGGTCTGTCTCTGTCCTTGTGACTCTAGAGGAATGATCCCTCGCAGAGTCCGTGGGTGAAGCCGAGATGGAAGGATCAGCGATAAAGAAAGAAAAAAATGGAGAGGACGTTCAGGCCGATTTCCTTTTCCGAGAATACATCTCCAGGTTTCCTACAAATTCTTAACAAAAAGTTTTAAAACAATGAAAATAATCGTAGAAAATCATAATTTATACGCTAGATGTCAGCATGTCACGCTGTTCGAATGCGAATATGATCGCAAAAATTGATACTAAAAACACTGGTGATGTAGAAATCTGCACGGACTATCTCAATGTGCGTCGTCTCGTACGACCCTCTGGCGTAGCCATGCGTAAAATCGGTTTGCACGACCGTATGAGCAGCTGCAGCAAGTCTCAAGATCGGAGGTTCAAAACACGACATTGGCAGAGGCTATCCTGAGTGTAGTTTTCTCCCGAGTTTCTCCACAGTCCCTCCAGTCAAATGCCATGATAGTAACTTATTTATTGTCCCGGAGCACCTACTCATCACCGATCCTAATAATTGGTTACACACACTACTACAATCACCGCAGAAACATCTGTTATCAGACAAGAAGTTCCGTGAAGAACTATACAGCCTACTTTTCATGCCAATGATTATTCTACAGTATATGAACCTATCTAGAATAATGACGAAATTAAGTTGGTAATATCGAAATATCTAATTAGTTCAAAATATACCTGGTATAATGTAGCCTCATAGAGCACTACAGTTGGCAGCCCTGGTGACTGAATATATTCTTAGTTCCATCTCTTAAGGTACAGAATACAAAATTTGGTTGAAGTCCAATGGACGTTACATGCAGTTAGACACTGGATCTATCAGCAGGCGTAAAAGCATGTTGCCAACAATACCATGCGTGTGCTGGTCAGAAATAATCTGAAATATTATGATATCTTGTTGTGCCAATTTTGGATGAAATCCATTTGTTAGTATAGAAGTTACATGTATTTTAAAATTGGACATATCAGCAGGCATAGAATCATGTTGGCAGCACTGCCTTGTATTAATTACTCCAAATTAATCTAGAATGGCAGGTGCTATACGTGTGCAAAGTATAGAGCTGTTGGCTTGCATAATTTCTGATATATTGATATTAGGGTAAAAAAAATATAGACAGCATTTATTAACAGTTGGCAGCCCTGATTGCTCTTAACAATACTTATAGTCATATCTGTTATGGTACACATAGCACATACGAAATTTGGTTGAAATCCAACTGATAGTATAGAAGTTATATGTATTTAAAAATTGGTATTATCAGCAGGCTTATAATCATGTTGGTAGAACTGACGTATATAAGTTACTCCAAATTAATCTAAAATGTCAGAATATACGTGTGCATAGTTTAAAGCTGTTGGCTTGCATACTTTCTGATATATTGGTATTTGGATAAAACAAATATAGAGAGCAATTATTAACAGTTGGCAGCCTGGTGGCTCTTAAGAATACGCTCAGTCATATCTGTTTATATACAGATATTACATACAAAATTTGGTTGAAATCCAATTGATAGTGTAGAAGTTATATGCATTTAAACATTGGACCAATCAGAAGGCTTAAAATTATTTTGGCAACACTGTCATGGTTGGCCTCCTGGAAATTAAACTGAAATAATATTATCTACATGTTTGCCAATTTTGGAATAGCTCCCAGCAAGTAGATAGCAAGATATCCAACATTGAGCTCAAATTTCTAGTGCGTTTTTTCAGCAGTTGGTAGCACTGACATCATTTTCAAATATGGACGTGAGATATTCCGGTGCACATCTTTACTCATACTAAATTTGGTTTAGATTGCTGCAGCCGTTTAGGAGTTGATAGGGGGGGGGACACACACAACCAGCCAGCCAGACAGACAGACAGACAGACAGACACACATTTTCCCGGATCGATCTCATAAGTCTACTTTTTCCTCATTTTTCACAAACAACCTTCAAACTCGAGTGCACATAATACTTTGGTCGACAGTAGGATCCCATCAATTTAAAATACTCCTATAACCAATACATTACATTTTAAAAAGAAGATTGTGATATAATATGATGAATAATTGTTATTATCATTTGCCCCCATCCCAAAAATTAATTCTGAGAGCAAGAGTGAATCACAGTATAGAAAATGCTTCCAATACTTATCCAGTCACTTGGAAAACTTCGTGAGTGTCGGTAACCGGTGAAATCGAGTAAATGATTTTGAGGGACTCTTAATGACACTACGTATACCAAACTTACAAGCTAGAAGAAGAAATAAAACAAACCAAAAGGTCGAAGAAAGGGGTTTCGAGTGACACGGAAACAAGTAGAGTCATGAAAGACATACAGTATAGAAAAGGTAAAGAGGAGATCATCCGTCCCGGAAATAGTAAAAAAGCAAGACTCAGCTCAGGAATCTCTCAGGGCTGCTAACTCCTGAGTTCACAGCTTGTAAGCCCTTGAGGGTGTTGCGCGATTCACGTTAAACCATGCATGGTGAGACTACACAGACCCTACATCCCTTTGGAGCAATTTGCAGTAGGTAGGGATTAGCGTGAGGAGAAAAAACAGGTCTGATCCCATGAAAATGAGGGCATCAGCACTGTGGGCCAAATA